>PUFA01000106.1:1357500-6290131 GCA_003508835.1 Eonycteris spelaea
TTTCTCATTATTATAGTGGAACTGGCATCCTACCCGATGCAATTATTTTCATCATATAGTCTAAATCACTCCGAAGACAGTCTGGAAAATGGAGATTTCTAAGACATTTGTAAAGTTCATATTTCTCATTTTGATTATATCTCCAGGAAAATTTCATCAATAATAAAAACATCTCTTTTTAAGAAATGATTTGTAATTGGAAGACATTTCCTAGTATGAGCTTTAGGTTTTCAATTAAGTGTTTTCCATAGTATGATAAGTGGCTATATTCTCAGAGGTCCAATTGTTCTAAAAGAATTTTTTAATGTTGCATTTTTATTTTTATAACTAACATAAGAACCAATTTTAAATATAAATTATTTTTAGAAGTCTAGTTGAAAATTATTCATGAAAATATTTTAGTTTCTTAATCACTGTTCCTCAGTCTTGGCTCTAAAGAGTTTTTCTCAAAGATAGAATATCTTTCCAACTTAAAAGAGAAACCTATACCCTTAGATTTAAAAAATGGTGGGCTAAATAATGGTTTATTCCTTTTAAAAGATAATTTAACATACTATGTACCATTTAAGTATAAGTAAGCCTAGAAGTAAGCATTTAAAATAGTTACTCTATTCTTAACCAGTGGCTTTTCCAAAAATTCATATTGTCTTTGATATATTTTGAAAGCAATATTTGTGGTGATTATAGAATATAAATATAAAAGCGCTTGGCTCTTGGAAGTCATCATCTCAAATGTTCTTTTTGTTTTTAACATAGTACTTATTTTTTTAATATAGATTCAGTACTGAGCATCTGAAAAACTGTCAAGTATATAAATAAAAAATTTGAATAACCTCGAACCATCATGACGTGTGTATGTGTGAGTGTGGTATGAACAATTGAGATACTTTTGTTTATAAAATTTACATGGTATCTTTTTTCTTAACTGTCACAAAGTTTTCCTGTTATTTAAAATTCTTCAGATTTTGTGTTCTATAAATAATTTAGCCATGAAGTAGTTAACCAATTTATTATTGCTATCTATTTATGTGGTTTCTATTTTTTGATAATATAAAGCTTCAGAGGAACAGCTTTATAACACTTTATTTTATTTTATAGTTTATTTACTTAATTAGAAAAAGATCATGTTTGTGATGCTATATAAGCATACTATGAATATCCGAACAAAAATATATAAATATACAATGGCACCTGTTTTAACTGAGTACTTTTTTTTTTTTTTTTTTTGGTAAAAAGTATTACTGATTTCTTAAAGCAAATTTAGATGTTTGCCAAGATTCAAGGAAATGCTCTCGATATTTAAAATTCTTACAGAAGAACTGATTTTAATAGTCCTAATGTAAAATCTTCAATAACTGCTTTTGGCCCCTTTTTGGTGCCCTCTGCATATGACCAGAGAAAAATTATTGTAATATCTTGGTCCTCCCCTTTGACTCTCCTCACTGTCTGTCTGCTTGGCCTCAGGGTGCTTATTTCGTATTTATGCCACTGGGGTGCTACCCCCTCAGGAAAGAATGCCCTTTGACAATGTGAGCGTGAGAAAAAGGCTTCACATGGTAGCTTCGAATCGATGGAAACATGTAAGTACCAGTAACTCATACTGTGCATTTTCGAAAGCCTAAACAAATGAAGTACATTTCACTCTTTGTCATATTTAAATCTAATGCACTTATAGAAAGTCCAAAGGGAGGTATTTCCTCCATTAAGACACAGGAGATATCTTTTTAGAAGTTAAACTAAAATGTTTATGCTCAATGAAACCTGTTTTTCCAAAATGAGTTGGGCACTGAGGAAGTGAGGTGGAGTCAGTCACAATTTGGAACCGTATTTATTTTTGAACAGAGTGCTAGTTTAAATAACCCTTTAAATAATTTCTGAGAAAAGGGTCATATTTTTATATATGTGGGTATATGTAAATGGGCATAATAGATATTTTTGAAAGATTAACTTTTTATATACCCATTATCTCAAATATAATTTTCAGATGACATCCATAAAAAATTGATTTATCCTATTAGAAATTTACAACTTGATGATACAAACTCTCAGAGATCAATTTATATAATGTGCATTTACTTTTAAGAACGACTAGAGTGCTAAAATTATGTGTCCTGGATTAAAATTATTTCAAAAACCAGATGGATATTAAAAATCATCTATCCATTATTGATTCATAAGGAGCTCTGCTCTCCCACTAAAGGATTCTGAAAAAACAGATTGTTGGTTTTGTTTTGTTTTTAGTTTCTTTCGTGTGAGTGCGAGAAGTGTTGGAAACAGGCTATAATGTGTCCACCCAGCTGTATTGATCTCTTTATTAAACTCAGTTGTTTCTCCAAGTTGCCTCCAGTCTCCTCCTGACTTTTCTCTGAAGCATGGAATTTAAATGCGTGTTTCTGTGCTGAAATTTTAATATGCAATGATACTGGAGTTGATTCAGCCATAGGGAATGCATTAAATGACGTGGAAATTATAAGATCAGAGAGGCAGAACAAACCCTTAGGAGAGACAATTGTTTTAGAAAGGTTAGCCACGTTTTTTCATTTTAAGCTTCAGAATCTTAATATGTGAAGTTCTATTGTTTCTCAAGGGGGGGAAAAGTAAGATTTTTTTTATGGTGTAATTAATATTAACATTCTACTTTCTCTAGTTTATGAATATATCAGCTCTGTGATGGTGATTCTGTTCTTCCTGGTTCTTGGAAGGACTTGGTGAAATAAAAGGGGTTCATTTATTATAATAATTATTATTTTATTTCCTATTTTATTATTATTATTATTATTTTTGTGGACAGACACTCTCTTTTTACGACACAAGCATTTCTATAAGATAGGCCTTTTTTTTTTTAAGAAAAAAGTATGGATATTTTCAAAACCATGATTTACCTACAATAAGAAAGCATTTGGCAATGTAGTTTATAAGAAGTGTGTTTTAAAAGTTCTGGTACCACCAAATCCAGTAGAAGTGTTCATAGCTGTGCTTTGATTGGCTACATTCAACTAATGGATATGTGCAGAACCCTGTTTATTGAAGGTGAGATTGATGCCAAATACAGGGGAATAAGTAGCAAAAATACTTAGTTTTAGCTATAAGCAGAAGATAGGAGAAGCTGGCATAACTATTCACGGTCCTGTAGCATCCTCTCTGCCTTAAATGTTAAGAGCCTTTTAGCTGTTGACCAGGACTGCTGTTTCCAGGCAAGACCAGTATCACATAATGGAAATGAGAGTTCTAGTGAATTCCTTACATTTATACTTGGCTCTCTTATTCAACCCCCTGCCCCCCACTCCCACCCTCCTGACCCACTAGATCTTAAAAGTGAACAAAATGTAATGTAGGTTTTGCAGTCACCAGATATGCTTAGCACAATTTTTTTTTTTTTTTTTTTTTTTGCAGATGCTTCTGCTCTGCTCTGATTCCGAGAATGTTTTTGATCCCTGTATCCATTTTCAGTTCCGAACTCCTTCTCTGCAATTTGTCCCTAATGTTCCTACTTCTTTCTTTCTGCCCTGTTCCTCTTCACAGACTGGCTACTGTTCAATTAACCACTGATTTTGTTCACTGTGTTTAGGAATCTCTGCCCTCTCTAGAATTTTAAGGACCTCATCCTTCTCTGGAGTGGCCCATATTTGGATAAGATTATGCATTAAAATGAATATGGACAGAAAACTTTTTCATCATTCTCTTGAGTGATTCCCTTGACATATATGAATGTGCAGACCTCTGTCTGTAAAGATACACATGTATTTCTCCATAGAAATAAATGGTGTTCTACTTTTACTAGATGGTAATTTTCAGGCAGGCAAGAATTTTTGACAATTTGTTTTTTGATGTATCCCAAGCATTTAGAATAATTTCTGGTTTATGTATTAGACACCCAATAAATATTTGTCAAATAAATCAGTGTTATATTAAGCACACATCTGTTCATAATTTTCTGCAAATATTTTATCTCTATGTAAATAGAGAAGAGTGCGTACAGCGAACTGTGAATAAACCAGACAGTCCTGAAAAAATAGCAAACGTAGAAAACTAAAAGATCTAACATATCAGCCCCTCTGGTCTGAATTCACAACCAGATAGAAACATGATCCAACAGCATTTTGCAAGATGGTAGATTAACCAAGAGTTCTGAGGAAGACTAATTGCAGGGACTTAATTAATCCCCCTTTTCTTGAAAGAGGTAAACAATAGTAGAATGTTGATAAGAAATAATGAACAGTAAACCAAGGCATATCATCCTTTTCCTGTCATCTACTGGACTTGGCAAGGGAGAAGGAGATGGGTGAGAGAGAGCAAAAAGGTATCTAAACCGGTGTGCTGCCTGTAAACCAGACTCTCCTCAATGTGGTAGCCTGGAACCGTGTCTGGAGATGGCATAAAAGTCGTTCTCACTGTATTGACTTTAACCAGATCCCCGAGAAGATGGCAGATGACATGTGGGATGGCTAAGAATTAGTGCCAGTTGATTTTAATTCAGTGCTACTTATTAAAAGAATCTGGACATTTGTACTGTTTGGCTCTTAATAAATAAACAAGAAAGGGGTTTTAGACACTAATGGGCCTTTGCCAAATGCAGTAACAACAGTGGGAGGTCTGCTTGAGCTACGTAGGTCATCTCTTCCAATCTGCACGACTCGGAGAAATAGATATTACTAACCCCGATCGCATAGACAGGGAAGCTGAAGTCTAGAGGCGAAGAAACAACTCCTAAAATTGAAGAGATGGCAAGTGACAGAAGCGCTCTGAGTCTTAAAATCAGAGTCTTAGCTTTAGCCAACCCAGAAAATATATTAGCTCATATTTCTAACCCCAAACATTAATTATCGTAAAATTAAGTAGGGTGTAGTAGTTGGCACTTACTGCTGCCGTACGTTTCACATACTGTCCCTCTTCTTTTGTGCACACAAGTTTTGAGAAGAAATGCAGATGTAAGAGAAACTTATTTTTTTTAAGGCTTTTAAAATCTAAAGTCATTTATAAACATGTGAGAACACGAAGCAGTCCTCTATAGGTGTGAAGTTTTTATATGACACAAATGTGTTTACTCTCACAGGTTTTAGTTGTTATGAAATTATAGTTTCTACACTAAAATGTCTTCATAGTCTCCATTCATTCAAAAACTATTTCAGTATCTACTATAAGCCAAGCAGAGTTCTGGGTGCTGGAAACACAGAATAAGCAAAACAGAAACTTCTATACCCCTGTGGAGCATACCTTCTCATGAGGGTAAAAACAATAACAGAATAAACCACTAAAATACAAGGTAAACGGTGATAAGTCTAGGGAAAATAATAAACCGGGGAGAGTGGGGAGCAGGGTATTGACTATTATATTTCTATTATAAAATGATACTAGATGTGTTTTTGTCAACTGACCTCTCTTGATTACTATTTTCTAGTTACGTATTTAAATGATCAATTAGAATATCATGCTACATTCCTTTCATTTGTCCCTTTGGACAAGTTTGACTGCCTTCAGCCTACCTAGCCGCTATTGACCCGGTTGGCTTGCATAAAGCCTCCTTTGTCCTTGGTTCGTGGTGTTCATTCCTCCTGATGGTTTGTAGTGGGTTGACCGTGGCCTTCTTCTGAAGATCACAGCCTCTGCGAAGTGTTTCTTTCTATATAGCCGCACTCTTGGGGTGCTGGTAAGCACCCCTTCCCTGGTAGCATCAGGCTCAAGAGTGCTAGATAAGGCTTCTTTTCTCTTGCTATCGACCAGTTACTGGATTTTTGTTTGTTCGTTTTGCTTTGTTTTTAAACCCAGCCACATCTATGTAAAAATTCTCTTAACTATACTAGACTTTCCTTGAATTACCCACTTAGAATCTGCCATCTGTTCTCTACCAGGACCCTGGCTAATCCAAATATCCAGCACACTAATTGATCGCTCACCTGATGGAATCAAGTGTACCATCCCAGCAGAGGAGCAAGGCGGGGGTCAGAAAAGATTGCCATGAGAGGTGGGCAAGGCTTTCCATCCTGAATTAACACGAAGCTTTTACATGTTCGTGGGGGTTACATCTACCCGCTTAGTGGCCAAGTAGCTCAGATTTCTGGTTTATATACAGAGAGTGTGAAGCAAAAAGGTCGGATAATAAGGCAAAGTGTTAAATTGTCTTTTGATTTACGTCCTTGGCTCCCCACTTTCAATTTATATGCAAAAATAACTTAATTTTGTTTTGTAACAAATAAGTCAATATTCTTCAATAATTTTATTTTTTTAGCATTTACATTTTCAAATATATAAAATGTCTTTGTTCATATTTTCTCAACTTTCTAAAAACAATTTTTGATCTAACAATGGTGATTGTGATTTTAATTGTTATATTATAGCATGTGTCAATGAAAACATTTATAATTTTGCTATAAAATCGAATAGAAGAACTGTTAAAATTCTCCATATGCATTACAACCATTAATTAAAATGAAGTTTACGAAATGTGTAGGTGAAAACACATTGTAGGATTAAAAAGCTTTCATATTTTATTGAGAATTCTGCCTATGTAATGTGATTGTGAATATATTTTTAAATCAACGAGACTTTATTTTCTCAATAAATTATTATGTAATATCTCTCTGCTGTTTTGATGAAGAGACTCATAAGGAGATAAGCTTGCATGCTAATTAATTAGAGTACCTAGATTATGTTGAGAGATAAAAATAACTGCGCAGTGAAGCAAAAGTAATTTTCGAGGTATAGAATTTTAAACAAAAATTATTCTGGTGTCTTAATTTTACTAGTTTTCTTATAAAATATTTACATGAATTGATCTATATACTAATGTAACTATCAAATGTTTATATTAATTGGTATGCTAATATTAAGTTACACATTTAGTATATATTATCTGTTAACTAAATAGCATACACTTTAATATGTCTTAAATAGCTTATAATCTGCACGGCTATTGCAATTTATAAAAGTTAACATTGCTAGTTTAGAGAAATTATTCAATATATTTCTCTAAATGGTGGAATTCTTAAGTGTTATTTTGAAATTCCACAACACTTTTAGAGACAAATGCTTTAATTCTGATATTAAAATTTTGAATGATTTTTAAGCAACTTGGTTATACCATTATTTCAGTGACAAAAATCATAATCTGTTTCTCCTAATAGTTAATTTGTAATTACTTTATTAACATTGTTTGGTAACAATCAAAAAACTAATTCTATTGAAACCCATGAATCATTAATTCGACATATGCAATTGATATTTTTCTATGAAACATCCTGACTTCATTATACCTTTGTGATAGACCACTGTAATGTGGTCCTATATATTTACATCAATTAAAAAAAAAAGCACATTTATTTTAGCAAAAAGGAAGGGGAGAGTGGATGATGAGTGGGTGATGTTGAGGACAGGGAGGCAGCTTAGAGCACAAGCACCATATTTAACAGTGCAAAAATGCAGGCTCACCTTCCACACCTTGAGAACATTGAATGTGTGATTAGCGATGTACAATATACTCATGAATATTAGTGTATTTGACCTAAGGGTAATACTGCTTAATAAGGAGGGAAACATGACTAACTCTGTTAGAGATAAAGATATTCATTCAGACAACAGTAAACTTATCTGACAATTCCTTTTCATAGAGTAAATAAATGGCTTATGTTAAATTGAGGATATGTTCCACCAGGATTATGCAATAAGAACAAGATATGAAATTCTATGCATTATATAGGTTTTGGTGAGCATGAGATGAAGGAATTATATGATTCTATAAGTAGCATTTTTTTTCTACTTCAGAGTGCTGAAAAAGTTAATTTAAAACATCCCTACAAGGCACAGAAGACCATGAAACCCTCTTAAAACATTTTTTAAAATCTAAGTGTGTGGGGGGGAATTTATAAGTGGGAAACACTGCAAGTTGTGCCGTGGGCCATGTACGTAATAGAGAGGGGACTGAAGGTGCGCGAGACAGGTTGAGAGGACTATTGTGTTGACCTTAAAGCTAAGAGATTCAAATCTGAACCATGACGTAGCCTGGAAGTTGCATTTGCACACTCTTCTTTAAATTCAGGACTGGGAGGCATCTGACCCTCACACTCCAGTAACATCAAGAGGATAAAGCCTTGGGCAAACCGAACACATGTTATTGGCTAACGTGTCACATATAGTTCCGTCTTAATAAAAAGAGCTCTCTGTTTCATGTGGGTAGAATTTAATATCATCTTGAGAATGTGAAATATAATATTGAAAATCATGAGATCTTACAAATATGCCTTAGTATCTTTGTCGTGGAGCCCAGTGCAAGCATAACAGTAGTTTCCTCTATCGTGAAGTTTTTAAAACATTAGTTTCAATATTACTACATATCATTTTAATGTGGGGGTAGGAATTATTTAAAAGCATTTTCAAGTAGACTTGTCACCTTTGTCCTTAATTCATTTATTCAACAATTTGGCAGGGAGAATATAAAAGTAAAGACCCTAACCTTAATGTCTTCATAGTCTATTAGCAGAAACTGACAAGGAAGGTTGTTAGCAGTATGGTGGGTCTAACATGTAATGTCATGGGAGATAGGGATTCAGAGGAAGAAGACCTATATTGTACTTACTTGTAAAGGTCTGGAACATGTTCAAAAAGTGGAAACATTTTTAATAATGAGTTGATGGTCACTAATTAGGTGGGAGCATTGGACAAGGAGATGCTTACATTGCAATAGCTCTTTTGGAAATATTTCATTAATTGAAAATAAATGTTTCATCTCATGGCTTATGTTAAATTCAGACCATCAATATAGTCTGAATGAACTATAGTGCATCTCTCAGTGGTAAAGGAGTAAAAAAGAACGAGGAACATCTAATGGACTATCACGGGCTGAATTCCAGCATAGATAATTTGGCAAAACAAACCGGTATACACGCAAATAAATGAGACATAACTGTGTGTAGATTATGCAAACTTTTTTTCAGAGAAAGAAGGAGGTGCGTGTATTTAAATAAATAATCAATAGAATGATAAACCAAAATTTCTTAAAAATGGTTCCCTGTGGGTATTACTTAACCACACAGAGAGGAACGATTTATATAATAGGGCAAAACACGACTGCAAGGAAATTTTAAGCTGTTTTTAGTGATCTTATTGTCAGTAATAACATGGTTACCGTAGTTTTGAAGCTATTACACAGTAATAAATCAAATAAGTATTTACGTAATGTCACTAGGAACCAAGAATTTCAGCAAAACAAAAACAAACAAATATAAAATCAATACCTTATGAAATAGTCTGTGTTTCTAATTTGAATTAAAAATCAGTAAGATTGCTTGATCTAGTCTCTTGAAAAATAGCATTTCTATCTCGAATCAATATAAAGACCTAAAAGCAATTACTAACCCAGTACCATCAACACCCAGGTTCTAGACCATAGTCTTTAAATACCATTTTCTCCCAAATAACTAAGAATGTTGAAGGGAGCGGCTGACTTGATAAAGAGTAATAAATGTTCAAAACGAGCCTAGATCATCGTGTTGCTTTAGAAAACAAGGAAATTATCAACGATCCTGAGGTCGTGTTGGGAGAACTGGGGTTCCCCAAGGAGGCCATGGTTCCCCCTCCTGTTGGCCCTGTGTGCTGAGGCTCAGGGTCACTGACTGTGGGATGGGAAGCAGCCGGAACATGGGCTCTATAATTCACAAAGCCCAGTGCAAAATCAGAATATGGTCCCCTTTTTAAAAATGCTGGAAATAAAAACGTTTGTTCAAGATACTGAAAGAAAGTGTCCCTTTTCTCTTGCACACGCACACACAAGGATGGAAGCCACCTTGAAGGGGCTCACTCTTAAAGGGCCAATAGATATGACGATTGGAGCATAAAAATAAAAATAACGGGAGTTTATTGAAAGACAGATATTTGAATCAAAACCATAATTTGATATTAAAAGGAACCCTCGCTGCTCATTCTTGGAGACTAACATGCTGGGAGACTAACATTCTTAATACCAGTAAATGAAGAGAGAGAGAGAGAGAGAGAGAGAGAGAGAGAGAGAGAGAGAGAGAGAGAGAGTAAAATATTTGTTCTGTCTTCCTATAAAACAATACTTGAGAATAATCAAATTATTGACAATAGAAAATACTTAATAAAAGAATGCCAGCTAACAAATGAAGAAAAATCATAGAATATCCCATTTTATAATCCTCAATGGCTAGGAAAATTCTTAGGTGCAAAGCTAATGATAAACTAAACCTAAACATGCTGATCGATCTTAATATCATGTAAAGAGAAGCCGCTTTTTTGGACTTTGAATATGACACAGTGGAAGTCCTCAACATCACCTATGAAACATTCTGCAAAAAAAAAAAAAGTCATTGAATAAACAAATAGCCTCTCGATCTAACTGCCGTTAAAAGAAATGACGTAAGTCAGAGAAAACTGCTAACACTTCTGGGACGCAGTGAGCAAAATCTAGAATGTGGCCAATTCTGAAAACTGTTGAACACTTTCCTATTACTCTATGCTGGCCAGAAGTAGAATCTGACAATTGTCTAATGACGTTTGGACTTTGGGACTAAATTACTCACACAGAAGGAAAGGAAGGAATTAAGCGAGGAAAGTTTACTATGCTTCTTAACACTCCATTTTTACTGGTAGCATTTATACATTTTTGATCATTTTTTAAATAATTCTCTCTTCTTCTAGATTATAAGCCCCACAAGGACGGGACCATGTTATCCCATTAACAGCTCTATCTCCCACACCATGAAGAGTTCACATGACACGGAGGTGCTTCACTAAATTATGTCAACTAAAACGGACAAAACAAAGCAAAACAAACAAACAAGAGCTGAAGGAATGGACACATACAGAGAAATTCTACGTGTAGCACAGCCTAGGAAATTAATCTCCTAGACAAGCTGGACAGCACTTTGCAAGCACCAAAATTTCTTTTCTGTACCTATTCTGCATTCCCCTACAGCCTTGAGAACGTGCTTTGTTAGCAAAGATCACACTATGAAACATAATACGCCGTGTGCAAAGCTTGATGAAACCTTTTCTACCATAATATTGATAAAACAAAAGACCTATATTCACCTATATATTTTATGGTTTATTTTCAGTCACTTTCTCTCTCACACTGCCAATCAGGGGATCTCTCTATTTATACTTGGTTCTTCACTAATACCAGAATTAGCCACATTTAAAAAATATTGCTCATCTGCTAAAGCTTCCTTTGCCTAGCTTTTCGAAGTTGGGTGAATTATTACTTAAAGTTTAAATGTCACTTCACATGCCAGCGCTGCCGTCACTATGCCACACCAACCTGAACTCATCTTTCTTCTCTCCACAAAACTTTGCTCAAACCACAATTACAGCAGTTACCATTTTATCCTCATCATTTTTTTTTACACATTAGGTATAATAAGAACTGCATGCATTATTTCTGATTCTTATACACACTTTTATCTAGAATACAGGGCAATAATGCGAATTCAACAAATGATTGATCATGAATGAAAGTTACTAAAATCTAACTTCCTAATAGCAATTTTATAGATACAATTGGTCTTGCTTTCACCAGGGCATTTTATAATGTCTCTAATGATATTGGGGAGTCAAGACTGAAAAATGTCAGCTAGATCTTTGGCAGATACAAGATGGCTCCACCATATGTCTTGTACCTTGATAGTGGCTGGAAAAGGAGTCTTCACTGGGTTATCGAGACATTTGCACATAGCCTCATCAACATGGCCATCTTAAGGGGATCCAGCTTCCTACAGAGAAGCTCTAGAGCCCCAGAAACAGAGTCCCAAATCTCAGACTATCACTTCATTTGCATTTCATCGGCACAACTTGTCATTAAAGTCAGAATGGATTCAAGAGAAAACGAATTCGATGCTATCTCTCAACAGATGGGGTAAAACTTGCAGCCATCTGAAAGCTACTACAACTATTACTCTCAATTTGTCTTTGTGTGTTAATCTGTGTGATTTTATTGTCATATATTTGAAAGTAGCATACTTATTCAAAGGAGGGCTTTGCCAATGTAGAGACTACTAGAAAGTGTACCACCTAGTGTACATACTTTGATTCCACAGTATCTGAAGTATGGAGTTCAAAGGAATTATATGGCACGGTGTTTATGCTTGCATTTTACATTGCTCAGTGAGATCTGTGTGATCAGTACGTATATATATATACATAACATTCTCCATGTCTTTTCACTCCTTCATCTATGTATAGTGCATATATATATAAATATTTTATATAAATATGTAATGTATATAAAATATTATATAAGATGATAATTATATAAATAGCTATGTAATATAATATAAATAGAATTATATTATGAATTTTGATGTAAATGTATATTTTTTCATAGAACATATTTTTCTATAAATATTAAATATTTCAAAACAAAATATTTAAGCATTATATTTGTATATATAGCCTTTGAATTAATATATCCTTTGATACATGTGGATATATATGTGTATCTCTCTATATATAGCCTTTGTATTTAATGATAGAAGAATGCTTGTAATCCTGCCACTTGGAGACTCTGAGATTGTATGTACCTTTCTAGAGAAGAGCTGAATTTTGAATGATTCCCGAATCACTGATTTTTTTTCTATGTCCTAGAAAATATCCATTTAAAAAGGCATTTATTATTCATTAGGACAAATTTTTTTTATAACATTACAATATCTAAAAAAAACTAAACCAGTAAGGCCTGAAGATGAAAGAATTAAAACTAATTTTCACTATGTCCTATAGTACAAAAGTAATTTTGCCCCTGTTCTGGAGGTTTTTAATACACAGTGATCCCAAAGGTAGACATTTTTGGACTTTCTCCAGCCTCCCTCCTTCCCAGGGGAGGAAGATCGGTGTGCTGAGAAGGGGCATCTGAACATGCACACAGACCCCTTTCGTTTCCTCTCTCTCGGAAACACACTAACCGTTGGGAGAAATTGTCTTCTGTTTGTCCCTGTCATAACTGTTATCTGCTGACAGTAAACCTGTGATGGGAGAAGGCCTGCGTATTTGGAGGTCAGGAGGCGTCAGTCCAATGGAGAGTGTCGGGACACATGCAATTTGTTTGGGTCAGGTTCATGGCTTTGGCCTTGGACACTGGACTTAAGGGTGTGGGCAGGCATGTTGAGTTTGGCGGTGTGTGGGCTTCTTCTGGGCTGGGTTAAGCTTTAAAACTCCTATTATTTAGGCTACAGGGTGGGCTGGGACACAGGTGAGCCACTGTTTCTGTATAGATGCCTTTCTATTTCTGTAGAAGAATGACTGCACTTAGTAGACGTTGATTAAAATTCCAAAGACCTCAAAAGTCTTGGCCTTAACAGAGGGCACGTGAGATCCCACCAGGAGCTGGCCATAAGCAAAGATTTGAAAGGGCTTCAGTCAGGCTGCCAGTCCCCTGGCACAAAGGAAAGTTTGGGGCCTTGGTTAACCAACAAGCGTTGGTGGCCAGGGCCTCAGCAAGAAAGTAAAGAACGCAGAGTTAGCCTGGGCTGAGGAGCTGTATGTAGGAGCCGCAGCTTGGCACTGAACTGCTAGATTATGGCCTCAGCACCCCGAGTGGGCACCGTGAGAATATCTGCCACACTGGAGGGTCACAGAGCCTTTAGGAAACAAGGAAAGTTAATTCAAGGATTCAATTATAGGGAAATAATTTTTCTAACTTCAGGTCTTTTATTTGTTGTATTTAAACTCCAATAAAGTTTTACGTGAATTCCATAGCCCTAAAGAGGTTTTAGCTTTATATTTTTCAGTGCAAAGCCTCTACAGTCGACGTTTAATTCAATGGTCCAACAACTAATTCAGGGTCGAAGGAGGAGCTACCGAGAAGCTGAGCTTGACTTGTTACGGCACTTGTATGGATTCAAGTGTGTCCCCAGCAAGTGTCCTAAAGTTAGTTCTTGATTGATTGATTACCTGTAAGAGGTAGGTAAGTCAAAGTAAGAGAAGAAAATGTGGGCGCTCTCTCACAAACACCCAGGCTTCAACCTGTACAGATTAACAGCTCCATCCACATCCCAACACGTTCAAAAGGGTCACCATCTTAGATTGTGTCTGGGCGTCCTTCCTGGTTTCATAACTTTCAAGCATTTAGATGTGAGTTGTTAGCAGAAAAATGAACACCTAAAAGTTACAGAATTTGAACACAATAATTCTCATAAGTTTAATCTAAAAGTCTCTTTTATGTTTTAAGTAACTGAATGTTCTTCTTCTCTCAAAGAAATCTTAATGGGATCTCTAATACACAAGGATATAAACACAGAACTGCTCTGATGATCACACTGTGGATTCAGAGCCATGTCTGCCCACTGCAGCCCCCGAACCCCACACATCACCAACACCACCCCTTTTCCATCTAGGTTTGATTCTGTGAATGGGGAGCAGGGCGATGGTGAAGGAGAGTCAGGTAGAAGTTGAGCGCATACAGTAATGTTCTACTGAGCTCTCTGAGGAGGAGGGAGGATGAATCGAGCAACCTGCAGATTATTCTCATGGAGGATTGTGACAGGGTCCAGAATCATGACAGTTTTGCTTCTCCCCTGTATTCCTACTCTTCCTACTTCTGGAAGACGTAATAGCAGCCAAATTAGTTGAAATTCTCGTGGTTGCAAATGGTCAAAATCCAACTTCAGAGTAACTTAAATTATAAAGGGGGAACTTATTAACTCATGTAACTAAAATCCCAGAAGATAACGGGGTGTCAAATGTGGCTTGATGTGGTGGCCCTTGCTGGGTACCAGATACCCAGTTTTTCTCTGTCTCTGTGTTCTGCCTTTGCAGGGTTTGCTTTGTGAGTTCATGCAGAAGCTCCCCCAGAGTTGTTGACTCTCTCTCTATGGTTCGAAAGTGTCTTTGCATCTATATGACCCAATTCCAATGAAGTAGGTCTACCTAGCAGCTTCTAAGAAACCCTAAAACAGAGTGATTTTCTCTAACCCAGAAGTCGCTGCACACAGTTCCTCTTCTACTATGGGATATTGTTTGCTCATTCTTGTAGCCAGGAGTATTGTTGCCTGAGTTCAATTCCTTTCATAGATATAACAGGAAATGAGAAGGGAGCATTACCCCAAAGCAAACACCAGCCTTCATTATTGGAATAAATGGGAAGTGGTTGCTAGGAAACAAATGGACAGGTAAGCTTTCTTGGAATGTTTTTTGAAAGAACCAAAAGATAGTTTAAGAACTAAATTTGTTACTGAAGTTGTTTATAATTATAATGTAAATCTCTCTTTTCTACACCCTCAAAACACTAAGTAAAATCTACTGCACTTGTCCATATTATTAATGCTTCTTGTTTTAATGGGGAACCAGGAGTAGAGACACAATGACTCACATGATGGGAGAATCTGAGTTGACTTCCTCCCACTAAGGAATTCATATAAGGGTGTTGGACTTCCACAGGACTTAAATCGGAATTTCCAGGCCACCTTGATATGTGTTCCGTGAACTCCATAAGTCTATCCATATTAAAGAATAAATCTTAAAGTACAAGAATTAAGTTTATATAACTATCTTAGAGCAACAGCTAACTTATAATATAGAGATTTTGCCTTTATCGACATAGCTTCCTTAGTTTGTAAAGCATCCAATATTGAACATGTTCTCCTATGAAATAATCAATATTAATATTCAAATAATAATTTTGAAAGAAAAGAACCTTCATTATAGTTTTATTTTTATTATTTATCTTCACCATATCTTGGCCATGACCACTAGATGTTTCACTGGTGCCTAAACCCAAGAAATGTAAGAAATCTAAAACAAACTAACACACCCATCTCCCCTGAAAGTGGGTTTCTCCTACTCTTGTTTTCACAATGCACAAGGGAATCGGTTCTGAAACCCTGTGTTCCCTGTCTGTTCTTCTATACTACACATATTCAGTCACCAAATGTCACGGAATTATCCAAATTCTACCTCCATGACTGCTCCTGTTGTTGCATTAGAAAAATTTCCCCTTTCCTGGACTTTCCAAATGGAATTTTATTTTACTTTTCACCTTTGCCACATTCCCCCTGCTTATGCACATAACACACACACACATACACACACACTCCTCTTACTATTACAATCTTAATGATCTTTCACATTTTATTTATCTTTCAAATTCCACTTTCTTCTTAAAGTCTCTCTTTAATGCTTTGCTTATTTAAATTTCTCATTTCTCAGTTATGTCATGAATTAATAAGAAATAAAGATATTGTCTTTCTCTTCTCCAAGGGTCACTTGAGGCTTAAAAGATTCTTACTTGTGACCAATATTCTTTATTGTATGATTAGCTGGGTGAAATATAAGCTTTATGTAAAATTTTAAATAAGAGAAAGACAATGTATTTGAAAGTATCTGAATTTAATCTTTAACTTGAAAACCTTGTTAAAATAATTTTTAAATTTCAGATTAGATACTCAAAACACAGCAATTGCAAAACCATAATGGATTTTTTAAAAAATTAAAGATCTTTTTTAGATTTTGAAACTTTTAGTCTTTGAATAAATTTCTATAATAGGACTATGCTCTTTGCTACCCTAAAATACCACTATTGACTATTTTAAATTTGAAGCAGATTATCATTAAAAGAGTTTGCTGTAAGAATAGGAAAAAGATGGAATTAAACAGCTCCATGACATCTATACCAAGAAACAGAGGAGAAAAATAGTCGATTTTAAGCCAAAACTGAAAGCCTTGTTATAACTTCTCAGAATGAACAAGATGTACTTTCAAATGAGGTGAATACTACTTCAACTTCCTGACATTTTCTGAGTCATGATTTATTACTTTATGGCTTTTTGTGAAATTTCTGAGCTGATTTCGCAGAAGTAGACTTTTATCTTTTCCTTTTGTGACCTTGAAGATCTCTTATAAAAAGGACATAATTCATAAGGCAAAAAATAGAGGAAACTGATAATAAAAATGGAGATGTCTGCATCTACACACATAAGTCCAGAGATTTAAGTTATTTTTCTTTGTGTCACTTCTACTGTCAATTTAAATAGGCCATTTATTTGTTAGTTGGGTTTATACAGTCATAGGCTCACGTGATGAAAGAATTAACTGCTTTACTAAGTAGGTTTTATCCTTTAACATATATAAGAAAATGTTTTTGGAAAAATAATGCCTTATTGTACTTGTTTTGCATGCAAGTATTCAGTCTCAGATTTTCTCAATGACATTGAAAAGTTCATGCTTGGTAGACTGATAATTTCCTGTGTGTTGCTGATGGTGTTCTCAGACTGTGTGACCAGAGATGATTGCATAAAGGTTGATTCTAAAATGGTCACCACCCTAGGAGTGGCACCAATGGCATGGATTGACTTGGCATTTGATTGTCCTTTCAGTCTTTTGAATGAGAGTGACTGTCCTGAGACTTGCATTTGGAGAACATCAAATGCTGGCAGGAACATGTGTGAAGTGTGAGGTGGGAGAGTCTGCTTAATCGGACTGAGCCCTGGGTATGGCCAGTCAGCCCATAAACCAACCACTTTTTGAGCATTTGGACCAAGTAGGTAGAGCTGCTATTTTCTGTTCCTTGTTCACACCAATCTTCATTGGTGAGTTTTAAGAAATTATTCCAAATATAATAAAATATTTGGGAGGTACTGAGGAAAATAAGTATCACAAATTGTTACCAGTGACTCACTCTCCAGGTGCTCTGGATTAATCTGAAGCAGTGCACAATTTTGTCATCCAGGGTTCATTTAACGATATCTGGAGAAATTTTTGGTTGTTACAACTAGGGCAGGGGGAAATTCTTACGACAATTAGTATGTGAAATCAAGGGTTTTGCTAACCAGTCACAAAGTATGGACAGCCCCCAATGACCAAGAATTATTAGAAATGTCAGTATTATGAGGTGAAGAAACCCTGAATTAGGAAATAAAACATGCCTTTCATCAGAGGGAAATAATCTATCTCCCAGGAAAAATGACAAATTTTATATCCATGTTTACATTCTCAGTACAATTAAAGTATGTTCTCATCACCTGTTAAGTGTCCTACACACATGACTTTTGGAGATGAATGAGGACCACAATAGCAGATTGCTTTCATATCCTAGAGGTTGTATATCAGTGTGGAGGCTCTTGGCTCCAAGGAACAGAATTCCTCATTCTAACTGGATAAATAACAGAGAAGTTTAATATTGTACATAACAGGAAGTCCAGTGGCATTATGGCTCCAGAGTTTGCTGATTCAGTTGTATCAAAGACCTATATTTTGCTCCCCTTCTCTGTGGTCTGTCATCCACATGTTAAGGTATTTCTGAACTAGCTTGCCTCCAACCATGAAATATATGATCTTTAACTTAGTCTCACTGGTCCAATTTAGGTCATGGTCCATGCCTTGACCAAAGATAGTTGCTGTCATGTGTTGATGGCATAGACTAGTCAAGAAACACACCTGCAGCTTTTGAAGGGGAAGGCTTTCTCTGTTGCAAAATTGTGATGTTGGTAGGATGAAATAAGATAGGAATGGATCATCAAGTAATTAATAATAGTGGTTAGATATGACAGAGCAGAAAGTGGGATGTCTAATAGATACCTTTAATTTAAAACTTCCATAAAGAAACCTGCATTCCCACCCCACACCAAGCTACTACCCCCATAAGAAACCCCCATAGTTGATATTTCCTATTTTAGTACACAGCAATACTCATTTCCTTTCCCCAAAAATGGGGAGTAATCTTTAATATCTCTGTGGCTCAAACATTCTATGCAATTTCCAGCAATACTGTTGACTATATATATTTAGCAACATTTAATATTCATTTTTCCATATGTCCTTCTCTCCGTATATACTCTTTTCATTTTTATCCAAGATACCTAATCTCCTAATAGGTTGCAATTTCAGACAGAGAGAAACACCAGCAAAGAGACTGTGAACTTGGAATGAGTTTGATATATTTGAAGGTCAAGGTGCATGAAACAGTGAATTTTCCACTCCAGATTTTAACACAAATGACTCCCTTCTCATCACTCTAATCTCAGTGGAAATTATCTCCTTTGAGAAGCTTTCTCTGAACACTCAATCTAAAATAACCCTTTGCTCCAGAAGATCTCTATCTCATAACCGTTTTATTTCTCTGAGCCTTTGCCAGTCTTTAAAATTAGTTTGCTTGTTTTACTTGTTTATTTACTTGTTCATTTGCTGTCTCTCCCACTAGACAGAAAACACACGAGACATGAGATTGTGAGCACTGTATTTTGTGTTTGCTACTGAATCGATGACTATCTGGTCTACCTGGTAGAGATTCACACACCAGTCTACTAAATGAATGAATAATATAAATGATAATTCTAGAATGACTTAGGAGAAAACTGATTCTCTATCCCAATCCCAAGCCTCTTCTCTTTCTGAAACATTTCTATCACTTCCGTTCTATGTGTCCATCCATTCAGATACACAAAAATATTTTGGGAAGGGACAGGAGAGAAGAAGCGAAGTACACATCGTGCTTTGTTTGGCAGCCCAACAATCTTCAAGGGAGGTCTTAGTCCTCAGAGACCATTCAAACCTCGCCTGCCTCAGTTTCCCACCAGAAACAGTGTTTTAATTACACATCAACCAAGAAAGCATAAGAATCTGGATATGGGTAGTTGTAAGCTACAGAGTATTTGGGAATGTAATGAGTTTTCTTGTTCACGAGTACGTACTGCTGAGTAATGCTTTCCCCCCTAAAATATATAATAAAAAAAGTATGTAATTACTTTTACATATGGATGGGAATATAGGATTCGAAGAGGAAAGTGATCTAGAACAAATTCGTAAATTTACTATTAAAAAACATTTTAGTGTACAGCATTCACTGGTTGAACAGTAGCAAGTAGGAGAAGGACAGAGAAAATTGATCTCTCAAATTTCAGTGATAAAGCAGAACATATATATTAGTAATTCAACATTATTTATTTTTGCGTGTATGTTTAAAAAGAGTCTGATTCATAGACAAAGGTATCTTAGTCACTCATTTCTGTGAGGATGTTTCGCCTCATGGAACACGTGACATAAAACGTGACAAGCATAAGATGGAGGGTACAGGTGTCATCAACTATGTGGCAGAGAAAAAGTTTCCTCTAGGTAATGAAATCTACTTATTCCATTAGTTTTATAATCTGTTTACTCCATTAGCATGTCATTAGTAATAAACTAATGCATCTTGGTATTAAGGGTGCACTACACAGAAACGCAGTGGAGACAAAGGAAGAAAAATCAGGAAACTAAACTAACATTCCTAATCCCTTTTTGGATAAGCCTGGACCTGTCCATGGCCTGAGTGTGGTTCACAAGTGGGGTGGATCGGACCTACGACAGAAGGGAGAGATTGAGGGAAAACACACAAATATATCTGAAGTCAGAGCTGAAGAAGGCCAGACAAGATCAGGTTGTAAAACTCAAATTCTGAAGTGTCTACAAACAAAATGACCAGAACACAGATTGTGGTGTCAGGAGAAACTGAAGGTGAAGCCTGGATAGACATACAGGGAAGGGGGAATGATATTACAGTGAGTCCACACCCAGATAATTCAAAGTAAATTTGATTGACTGAAGAGCAATGTCAAAGAATGATGAAGTCCCATCAACCCTGTCTCTCTGGAGAGAGCAATTTTCTAGCAACACACATATTTCTCAAGCAGGACCAGAGTTTTTTTCGTGTGGGTTAAACAAGTGTCCACAAAAATGAGTCTCTCTTTTAAAGATCACAAACAACAAGGATCCTATAATTCTGAATATGTAAAATGTTTCCTCACCACGTGTGGAAAATTTTCTGAAGAATGGAAGCATTGCAAAGAAAAGCAATAATATAACCTAAAGCAATAGCTCTGAAGATCAGAGAGAGAGATGCCCGAAGAACCAACTAAGTCTGCAGTCAACTATCGCACTTACAGACACATATTTACCTCCCACTTTTTTTCCCCCTCAACAAAATGTACTTACAGTTTGCCACTTCTTACTTATTTTTATTGTTTGGCATATAACAACCTTGAAACATTAGGATTCTGGTTGTTGGGTGAGTGGTAAAATAATTCGGTATTTTCTATATACTTTCTCATCAAATGCAGAGCCAGACAAATACATTATCGTGTTCATTTTTAATCTTGGTTTCAGAGTTCCTATTGGAAATAAATAATGGACTCTGTTGCTATATTATTTACTTATTTCCATTTACTGATACTTCTAAAAACTTCAAAAAAACTATAGACATGATTCTTTTTAGTCTAACTCAGAAGTTGGCAAATCATGTCCCCGAGGGCAAATCCAGCCCATTCTCTGTTTTGAAAATAAGTTTTTACTGGAATGGAGTCATGCCCATGTGTCTTTAGCTGCTAACCCACGACAGTGGCAGAGCTGAGTAGTTGAGAAAGAGACTCCATACCTATAAAGTCTACAGTGTTTACCATCTGATCCTTTGCAGAAAAAATCCTGCTGACCTTGCTCCAACTAGTCACAAAATACTCAGAAGCTAGTTTCTCATTTATGTGGTTGGTATGGTTGCTGTATTTTCTTATGTCATCTGGTTTATGATTTAAACACTGTCTCCTTAATATAAACGTTTGTACCTAACTATTTATCTGGTGAGTACTTTCAGGAGAAAGTAAGAGAAAAAAGTAAGTATAATGATATTCTATTTTATTTATATCTCAAGATATTCGAAGTCAATAAAGATTATATTGAAGATTGATGAATGCAACTTCGATTATCCTATACTAATATGAAAGTAAGTTGCTCAATAAATTGGAAAACAACAGGATTTATTTACATGTTTGTAGTGCTCTAAATACTAGATTATGACATTTTATTTTAACCTTTCTGTTTTCTTGGAACTCTAGAGTATTGAAGGTACAAAGGCAGATGTCCAAAAATAGCATTTTTTGCTATTGTGTTTATTACCTTCCAATTAAATTTAGGTATTCATGGCATGTATTTCTCAATTACTAATGATGATTAATGGAAAAATATAATTTAATTTACCCATAACTTTTTTTAAAAATGGGAATAATCTTTATGGAAAGATAGTTTCTATATAGGTTAGTATTTGGTTGGAGATTTTTTGCTAATGTCTAGTGTGTTTTTTTTAATTAACCAGTATTAATAATTTAATCCAAATTTATCAATATAATGGAAACAAAATATTTCCATACTCAAAACGTGTTTTATGATCGCAGTTTGAATTAGGTTATTTCTAGTTTTTCTATTTATGTTTTTATGATACAAATTTGATACTACAGTATATTTTAGAGAGAGACTTTAATAAATTAGATAGTTACTTAAAATAGTGCTGGAATTATTAAGATATTATTTGAAAAATTCCAACAATATTTTTCCAGTCATAACTATTTTCTTGATGTTATTCTTTTTAAAAGTTACAGCCCATTTCTTTCACATTACATGTTTCTCATAATTAATTTTAGTTGAAATACAACTTTATTTTCTATATTCCAAAATATGTCATCAAAGTTCACTTTTTGCCTGTATATCATCACTTCGCCCAGCACCAACTCCAATATAGTTAAAGTAAGATTAATTGCTATATACATTGAGAATTTTACTTGAAAATCTAACTTTTGGTACAGAGTTTGAAACACACTTAAAGATTTATGTTTTTCTTTTCATAGAAAAATAAAATTGAATGATATACATTGTAAACAAATAGGATATTTCATTTTTATTTCATAATTAAAATTGAGACAAAATTCATAATAAATATAATCATTCGTGTTGATTTCTATTGATATATTAATGTAGCTCTGAAAGAAAAATCATATTATTTATGGGGCTGTATTATGCTAGACTTGTCAAAATGGAAGTTTACAGCAACTGGTTAATAAATAGGGTTTTAACCTGTGTTTGACTCCCACAAAGCAGAACCTCTTGTGATTATTTCTTCAGTTCTTGAATAGTAAATGGAATAGACATTCTGGGCAATAAGAAGAATTCCCACATTGGCTTCGCATGCACCGAGGGCCATTATTCTGGAAAGGACTAGGTGTAAGCATAGCACACCTGTGGCAATATTGCTTCCCTGGAAGAATTGGAGCAATGAGATGGGGAGGAAGTAATTTTGACCGCTATTCCCATTTACCTGGCGTGATTAGAAAAGACAGTAGGTGTATCCGGAGAGCACCTGAGGATGTTTGCAAACTTAATCAGAAGGTGATTTAGTTGCCACTGATGTTCCAAAAATTTAATAGCGCAAAACACTACAACTTTAGGTGACCAACGAACGATTTTTGATTTGACAGTTTCTTCTTTTTCTCTATACCTATTTATAAAGACTGCCAGAAGCAATCTGCTTTTACCTAGCAGGCTCAACAGTACACTCAGGATTGTTTTGGCTCTTCTGTTCTCTGCCATAAAGTGATCTGAAGAGATCACAATTGTTTTGACCTTCTGAAACATCCACTATTCCAATATATTGATTATATTATAACAATTAGACCTCTGAACAGAGAGTGGCAAGTATTTTGGATGCCTTAGTAAGACACTTTTATGCCCGTAAGGGAGGAAAGGAACACCATGCAAGTTCAGAGGCCCAAAGTTTTGGCGCGCTTATTTGCCTGTGGTATATTCTCACCAAAGTAAAGGGAAATCTTATGCACATTACATCATCTGCCCAGTATTTGAAGGGCTTCTGACTACTGAAGAGAACATACATCATTGTGAGGCGTTGCTATGACCCACTTACTGAGGAAGCCACAGGCCACCAGAGCAGCGGGTCCAGGTCATACTCCACACTGCTTTGCCACTCACACCTGGAGGCCTTGAAGAGCCAGTAATATTTCTAGAGTCTATGGCAATTAGAGATGCTTCATTCAGATCTGGAAACCTTTAATTAGAGAATAATGCTACCTATTCCCAGGGATTGGGAGCGAAGCCCTGTAATCATTTATAGAAAACTATCGTTCTTTTGGAAAATGATTTTTTTTTAAATTAACTGGTCTTGGTAGAGACCAAATACCTGCTCTAGAACATCAAGTGATCATACAATCTGAGTTCCAATCATGAATTGGGTATTATTGACTATATGTTATATACAAACACACGCATCTTTCAGAACTGCTCAAGACCAATTTCTTATTTACTATTTTTGAATGATAGATTGCTCTGCACACGTGTGTGTGCACACGTGTGCATGCATGCATACATATCTATTTTGAGCTGTTCTGAAAGGCAAAAGTAATTTGCATGAGCAGGTAGCTCATATACCTGCAATGTCTATTCTTCCTGCAACACCTCCTCCCTTCAATCCACAGTTTAATTAAATTATAGAGTGACTCAGTGAATTCTTCTTTTGATCGAAGCCATTTGGAGACTGTTGAGCTTTATATACAAAATATCCATAGTCCATAGGGTTTAAGTGAGAAAGTATAGACAGTACGTTTATCCAACACATTTTTAACAATCCTATCAAGGTATATTTTCCCTGTCATAAAATAGACAATACTTTTGAGTTTTTGTTGTGCATGGGAGCACAGGATTGGAAGAGTGGCTGGAATAGAACAGGAGATGAAGTGAGGCAATTAACATGAATTCATTTACGTTTATGACTGGAGCTAATTCGGTACGTAGATATCATGATGGGAACGCTCCAAGTCATCCAAACAGAAAGGGGAACAGGGCCAGTCTGCTGCGAGCTAGAGAGGGTAGCATCCGGGTTTAGCCTGACCTACGACTAAAGGCAGCGTGTCCCATGCAACGAGCAGAGAGGTGGCAGGCGTAGGCAGAGCTACAGGTGAGCGCGTGCAGTTGGCGGCGGAGCTTTCCTGAAGTCTCTAATGATGTGCTCTATTTGCTCAGTGAAATCAGAGGCTAGGCCATCAATAAAAGTGTAAGCATGTCTATGTGTGGGTGGGGAAGGGACTCTGGACATCTTACTAGGATCAAAAACATATGAAATCATCCTTAGGAGAATGAACTAAGAAAATGGTTGTTAGGTAATACTAAGGGCCTGTATGAAGTCGGAGGTCGTAACTTTTAAAATAAGGCCAGTCGGCACGTGTGGACCGTTTCTCCATCGTAAATGGAGAGGCAGATGGGTCAGAGTAAGAACTGAATTGGAGTTAATCAGGTTTTAACGCAGGGATGGCCTTGTCCGTCCGAGGAGTGCCCCAGAGTGAGGAGAAGTGCAGGAGCTGAGAATGTCTGTCGAGGGGGGTCATCAGGGCATCGTGGTTCTCCGTGTACCATGGAATATGAGTGAAGGGAGAGGCATGGAGGTCTTGAAGCAGAAGAGAGCAAAGGAAAGCTTAAAGCTTATGGGCCAACAACTTGGAGGGACTGTCGAGGCAAAATTATATTACACAGGTGTTTCATATCGGATAAAAAGGCTACTTGTTGGCTTTTAGCTCAACCTTAAAAAATATGCCTTTCAGTTACCTAGAAGAAAATTTTGTTTTTCTAATGTATGTGAATCAATTGATTTCAGTGATTGCTGGTAAATAGTGACTTTTGCCTGCAGCATAAATCCTATTTTTATGTGATTTTTTGGTGAATGGGGCTACTTAGGCTGTATGTGAGGAATCAGTAGTTTTTATATAGAGTAACATGGAACCTATTGTAATTATTTGCAATAGTGTTGAGTAGCACATTCAAAATTTATGCAGCAGAACCTTTTAGCTTGAATGAATTAAAGCTTTTGGATTTGAAAACCTGCCTGTTTCTTAATATAATCAGATATGTGAGTCTCTATAAACTTTCTTTGCTTTCAAAGGCAAACATAACTAATAATTTTGGTGAAGGTTTTGAATCAGTCCAGCATCTGTTCTTGTTTACTATAAAAACCATGTCTCTGATCTCATGTGTTGAACTACTGTATGTTTGCCACTGTCTATTTCCTGTGAAAAAATACACTGAACAATAATAGCTTTTGTTCCTCGTGCTTCAACCACTAAAACAGCTGAACAAATAGTATCCCTGCTTTCGTTTGGAATAATTTATACCATGTATATGTTTATGCAGAGTCATTTGGCTTATTGGATGTTTCATCATTTAAAAATCAAATCTCAGAATTTTGGACTACTGAAAACCCTGGTCTAATAGTTTCCTCATGCTTATAGTAATTCTCTTAAAAGCATTTCCTTCCTAATTCATCATCTTATTTTGTGTATGGTTAGGTACCCAGGAGTAGAAGTGGTTAAAAATCCCCTTTATTAACAAAGTTAGGGAAAATCTCCATCCAAGGCCGCACATTTTACAAATAACATTAAAAGATTAAATAATTTGGCATTTAAACCTTCAAAATAACTCTCTTTGCTCCTTTGTTACCTAAGAAATAATAAGTATAGATTGGTAATGATATAAATTTTCATGCATTCTGCTTGGTTCAACACACTCCAGACGACTTAACTTAAAGGTAGGCTGAGCGACACAGAACAAGCCTAACCCCCATTCCACACCGTATCTTATTACACAAACTTTAGTAGCCCAGACATGGAATAAGTCATGCACTGATTAAATAAGACAAATAAAAACACCGTTTAAATGGAAGAAAAATAAGTTACTTAAAAATCAGTTTTAAATCATTTGCAGTGGCAACAGTTTGGAATTTTTTCTTTTTTTAGCACACAAAACTCTTCTGAAATTTAGGAATTATAATTTAGAACCGGGTCACTGCAACACCCCACTGAAAACCAAAACCTGCAGCTAGTCATTCAGGTACCCAGCCGACCCAGTGTTTAATAACAGACTATCTGGAAAGCCCAGGACACCTAATGTTTTCAATTTACATCCATACCTTACCACCTACGAGTGAAGTGGTATTAACTGTCAATTGTAAGGTCTGAGTTTGCAATGTCAGTGTTTGAGAGGCGAACGTTTCATTAAGATTCAGCTACTTTAAGGAATAATCACTTTCTTGGCTGTAGTATATCCTAATTCAGAAAATAATGAAATGATGGCTGTTTCAGGTGGCGAGGATTGCTGTAACAGAACGTCACAAACCGAGTGGCTCAGGACACCAGAAATGCATTGTGTCACGGTACCGGAGGGCAGAAGTCTAAAACGAGTGTCGCCTGGGCCGCACTCCCCTTGGCGGTGCTGGCAGGGAACTGTTCCGGGCCCCTCTCCGAGCTTCTGGTAGTAATTGGCTTGTGGCAACGTGATTCCACTCTTCGCACGGCATTCTCTTTGTCTGCACGTCCCCTCACTGTGTCCTAAACTTGTCCTTTTTATAAGAACACCAGTCGTATTAGGTTAGGACTCACCCGAATGACCCCGTTCTAACTTGATTACCTCTGTAAATACTCTATCTCCAAATAAGATTATATTATGAGCTGCTAGGAGTTAGGACAGCAACATTTTTGTGGGAGAAGGGGAACACAATTCAAATGCAAAACAATGGTTTTTTATTTTGGCAACCATTTTGTCATGGGTATGACATAGATAAGTTTTGCAACTCAACTGTGTTCTCAATGATGTTACATTCTTAAAATTTCATCTGCTACATATTTATGATTATAATATTTTAATAGCCTAATCGTTGTCACTTATGACGATAAACAAAAACATGACTTACGATTATAATATGTCTTACAATAATTTAATAACTATTTCACGAATCCAGATTCATTTAGCTTTGGCTCTCACTGAACACCTCACTCTTCCCTCATCCTTGAGATGTGGACAGGATGTTTCTTCAACTTATCATGAATCTCTGGGCCAAGCATTAATTTTTAGTGGCAAACATTGTTCTTGTTATTTATGCTGCATGACATCAAACACTCTTGTAGCTCCATCCATGCAAATTCTGGTGGTTTCTCTGTTAGTGTGCAGTTCATTTTGTTTTCTGTATCACTTGTCAGAGGCTCAATAAGAAAGGATCTCAAATATGCAACAGTTTCATAATATCATCATATCTCCCCACTATTTTCTTTACGATCAAAAGTTGATTTCATGTATATGTCACTAACTCATTGCACCGGTAATGTCTCACAGCAAAGAGAACTAGTTTATAGCTTATAGTGAATTAATTTAAAAATGCTCTGTTTATTTATTACCATTTCTTTGCAATCCTTCTAATTCTTAACTTTGTCCATTCACAGCTCCCTGCTAAATGACTTCCTTTCTCATGTTCCTTTTTGAGATCAAATCTTTGAAACAAACAAACAAAACAAACTGAAAAGAATGAAGTAGGATTAAAAGCTTTAAGTCTGCGGTAATATAGTTTTAATATTTATAGAGTTGGGTAGTTACAAGAATCTCTAAGATACTCTGATCTGTGGTGAAAGTCTGACATTGTATGAAAGTTCCCCAAACTACATACTAACGAAATACGGGGCATGATACCGTTTCTGAACAGCGTTGAAGACCAGGATAATGGCAATCACCACTTACAAATTATGTGCCAGCTCATGCTGCGTGCTTTAAATTTTCTTTAATCCTTATCAGTCAACATGTAGAATTTTTTTTTTAATTCTAATTATAGAGATGAAGAGACACGGGCTCAAAAGATTAAATTTCTTTTGAAGAGGACCAGATTTTGAGGCCTGATTGCTGATTCTAACCAATTCACAAGCTGCCTCAAAAACATAATTTTCCAACAGTTGGGCCTGCTTAGCAACAGAAGATTCTGCCTCAGGATGTGGTGATTCCTATAGTTTCAGATTCACTGGAAACACAGCACAAAACAAAACAAAATAGAATAAAACTAAAAAATGTCATAAAGTTACTTGTGGTCCTCTGTCGGGATATCTGGGAGATCCAGAAGTAAGAGTATGAGATTTATAAACTTTTGCTAATGCATGCAGACACTTTTCTTTATCATCCCATTCATTCCTAGTTTCACTCTAGTCTAGATTATCTTATTTTTAAAAATTCTGGTCACAACTCATTAAATGTATTTCAAAAATTACTAATGGGTAAAGAGCTTGAAAATCATGCAATTAAGTGATATTTCCCTCTGAGAATCTTCAGTTTGGTGGCACATGTGAACACAGAAAACAAACATATCATTTGTATTTTTGCACTGGGAACGGGGATGCTCACGTGCCAGCCTGCTGGCAGTGAGAGATGTTGGCTCATGTGTCTGCTTATTTCTACATCCAAGTTCAACATGGTGCTGGGATGATGCAGTTAGAATTATTCCCCAGGGTGGGCAAGCTTCTTCAGTGGCTCTCAGAGATTCTGAGGTTTAACATGGGTTCTCAGAGGCAAATGCCGGGACTGAACCCAGCTTCCTCAATTTCCTGACCTGTCCGTAGTTTATTTATTTATTCAAGAAGTAGGTGCTAGGCACTGAAATTTCATCAGTAAGTGAATGCAGATATGAGCTATGCCCTCACTGAGATTATAATCTAGATTTATAATCTTTCATACACAAAAAGTATAGAATTATAACTTTTCACGACACACCTGAGAGATGATTTTGCTTCCGAAATGCCTCTTCCTACTGCTTTTCCCTCCACTCCCCTTCGGTCTTCCAGTAAGTATTGGGAATAAAACCATCTCTAGTAGATAAATCTAGAAAAGTCACCCAAAGTATCTCTCTGAAAACAATACACCCCCTCCTGACCCCCCTCCATACAAATAGCATATTATACTGTCTGTCAAGGGTACAAAAACAAGGAAGGAAGGAAGAAAAGATAACCACTTATCTCAATTCCTGCCAATTGGTTTCCAAATACAGATTTGGAATATAGCTCATTTGCATTTGAGGATTTCCTGCAAAGTAGTTTTGCAAAGTGTCATAAGAGTGACCAAGTTTTCAGCAAATGTTATTTATTTGATATGTTAATTTTGGCATGCAAGCCAGACATCAGCACTTTATTTTTCTCCAAGGCAGGTAGAGTCATGGAGACCCATGGGACAAAACAGATTTGCTACCCTGGTTCTTTCCTTCGAATGGATCATTTTGTATTAAAATAGATTCTAAGTTTCAGTCGGCCTTCCGGTCAGTGATGGTTTCCTGAACAGTATTGGCAGGAAGCTTTGACTTTCATTTGGATGTTGAGCTCCAGTGTCAGGTTGGGTAAGGAGTTGATTAAATTATTTCATTTCATTTCTAAGGTACCATTTTTAAACGTCGAGTCACGGTTAGATGCTAGACCTTTCATTGTATTTTAAAAGTGTATTTCAGCCTGGTTTTAAAGGAAAAACTCCCTAAAGTACTGGATGCATGGGTCCTAAATGACAGACATGTATGTAGTTGCACCCAGTTGTCTGAAAATGAGATCTACATTCCAGCTGTTGCTTGAAATCTTCCAAGCATCCCCTGTGGTTACTAGCATACTTTTTTTCAGTGATTGCCGCCCATAGGTCACTAGCAATTCTGATCTCAAATGTAACATCTTCAGAATGAATCCTCAGGATGAACAATGCGTTTAGTCTTGGAGAAATAAATGTTTTGTAAAAGTTAGCCAAACAATCACATTTAATTTATCACTCTCTATAGAACACCCTGCCCAAATTTAAATATAATTTAATGTAAATTTTATGTCATCTTAATGTATTCCTAATTAGGCAAGGTTTAGTTATTTTTTCTTCTTCTTCTTCCTCCTCCTCCTCCTCCTCCTCCTCCTCCTCCTCCTCCTCCTCCTCCTCCTCCTCCTCCTCCTCTTCTTCTTCTTCTTCTTCTTCTTCTTCTTCTTCTTCTTCTTCTTCTTCTTCTTCTCCTCTTCTCCTTCTCTCCTTCCTTCTTCTTTTCTTCTTCTTCTTCTTTATAAAATGACTTTCAAAGGATAGATTGCAAAAATGGAAGACAGTAAGGACTAAAGCAAGATGCTTGATTAAATATTTATGTGGGGATTTCAGATACACCAACTGAAAACAGATGAAGCATTATACTGGATTGTGTATAACAAGCGTATATAAAATTAAACCACGTGTCAGTTCTCCTCTTACTATTAATATTGTATGAACACAATATAAAAGTTTTAGAGCCAAACTTTGAGCTTGGGGGCTAATCACACTGTTTTCTCACATTAGTTACATGCCTCTGGTCAAATTATTTAACTTTTCTAAGCCTAAATTTTTCCACTTTCAAAATATAGATAATATTGCAAGAATTAAAAGGGTACTGCATCAAATAATTGACTTAGAGTGCCCTGGAGTGCCTGGGAATCAACAGATAATAGTTGTCTTCCTCCTCCCCCCCCCAACCCCATTTCTCAATTTGTTCATAATTCACATTTCAATTTAACCCCAAAGTGGAGGGCCTGGAAAAGAATGATCAGCAGTACTAATTATCACTGCCTGTCCTCAAGGTTCTGTGGATTCTGAAAACAGAATTTTCTTTTTCATTTTTTTTTTTTGCCTGTGCTTTACCCAAAGTGTGCCAAAAATCAAATAGGTCTCCTCTTCCTACACCACCTCCATGTCCCCAGTGTCAGTGGTACCCACTGCCCTCCAGGAATGATGTATCGCTTAAAGTTGTATTTCAGCAAGTTCTTATGACATTTTTTCTGTCTGCCCTGCTTCTTTTGACTTCAACTTGCTATCCAGATCTTATTAGGCATTCTTCTATCATCAATTTTCTTCATAAATCTAGCTCGGTGGACCTATTTTATATCAAGTAATGTTTAAACACTAGAGGACTGATTGTGTTATAAGATTCATTAATCTTGCTATTTGATATTAATAAATGCCTCTAGGGTATTCATTTATGTTTGATATGTTTGCTCTTTTTTTTTTTTTTTCCTTGAAAGTGTTGGCATCACTCCGGATTTGGATATCTACAGAGTCCAGCCTAAAATTCCAGCAGTGGTGAAAGAAAAAAAAAAAAAAAAAAAAGAACCCTAAAGATTCAACTGGATTCAATGTCAGAAGTGCCTAAAAAATCTGAGCGATATCCCCGGTGGGTCAAATACAATTAGCAACGAGAACTGATTGGTGCTATTTTTATAAATTGTTAGCATGGCATGAGAATAAGAAATCGTTGACCCCTCGCCATAATTTCAACATCCACGTTTTTCCTCGTCTTCTTAATTTCTCCATTCAGACTGGATGCTGAGATTGCAACATTTGTTTACCATATTTACTCTGTTACTATTTCAAACATGTCAAAATATGTTCTTTTCGACAATTCTTCTGGGGTTCACAATAGCCTCCATGTATGTAATATGGGTTAGGGTGAAGTAAACTGGTTTAAAATTATAAAAATAAATGGCACAGTAAATGTTTTAAATTGTAGAAATATTCACAAACTGAAATCTAGTAATCTAATTTCTGAGATATTTTGTTCAGAGAAACACTAAGAAATTAATAAATATTCCACTCAACAAAATTATTGCAGCATTATTTTTACTGGCAAAAAGTTGAAATCAACCAAGATTATGTGTGTATATAAACAAACATTAGAGAAGATGAGAGAAACATTTTAAAAGTTGATTTTCCTGTGTAGTTATATTATAGTTACCTTTCTGTTTTTTATTATATTTGATCATATCCGAAAATTTTAAAGATTATATATATATTGTGTGTGTGTGCCTGTATCTCCTATATTCTTTTTTATAGAAATCAATACTTGTTTCCCAAATGAATTCAAGAGCGCCATCCTTTATACATATGGTATGAAAATTTAGTTCTAAAAATAAGCCCTGATATTCAAATGTTTACCTTTGTGAAGTTTTATTTTAAAATACCAGGCATCTCTGAAAATAGTCAAGGTTGGAACTGACCAAAATGATTAAGCGAGTTTAAATGAATTCCCATGATGGAATCCAGCAAATCTATCCTCAGAGTAATGGAATCCTCTCAACTCTCCTCAGGACTGATTGCGTCTCTGTCGTGCAGCCCCACAGTGTAAACATTACGGAGACCGTAACGACAGAAAACCCACAACAATAACACAGCCACCAGCCACGTTGGGTTACATTTTTATAAAATGTGAAAGTGTCACGACACCATGAACACCTATGACACCTAAATACTGAGGTAAAATTGCCTAATAAACTACAGTTGTCTCCTTTTGCCAGCGGGTTATGGCTATCAAAATAGGAAATTAAGAGCAGCAACTTTCATGAAAAGCGAATCTTAATTCCATGCATTGCTGTTTTGAAATAAGTTTAATAAGATTCTGTGTGATTGAAGCCACGCCACATGGGCTGTGTATAGTTTTGAAGCAGTTCGCACAAATTGAGAAATTGACATGGATTTTTATATTTTCATTACATAGGGAAAAATTTGTTATGCTTTACATTCAGGTGGATCTAAGAAAATCCAACTTCATATTTCTATGTCTTTGATGTAAACATGATTAGTAAAATTAAAAGAAAAAAATGCAGTCTTGTGTTCACTGGCCATTTGTTATTTATGAATATTACTTTAAAGTTGTGGTTTATTATCTGTGATGTTAGTATTTTTATATTGAGATTATTTTTAATAAAATATATTTTGTAATGGAACATTACTGAATGTCCATATCTCTATTTTTTCTTTTGTATGATTTAAAAGCACAGATTACACAGAGACCAGATTCTACCCAAAATGCAAAATCCCTCTATAGATCCAAAATATACCAATGGGGAGAAATTATATCAGGATCAGTACCAAGAATGGCAGGCAGAAGTTCATAGGCTGGCAATACCATGTCTCTTTGGGATGATTTTGAGGCTTGGTTTGGGAATTGAACCAAAGTTAGAAAGCAAAATCCCACTCACTTAAACTTATCTGTAAGTTCTTTTTTTAAATGAAATTTTTGGGGGTGATACTGGTTAAAATTGGAAAGCCACATGCAAAGAATGAAACTAGACTGCTACCTGTCACCATAATGAAAATTAACTCAGAATGGATCAAAGACCTGAATATAAGACCTGAAACAGTAAATTACACAGAAGAAAGCATAGGTACCAAACTCAGACCTTCAATTCAGAGAGGATTTAATGAATTTGAGCTCAAAGTCAAGGGAAGTAAAAGCAAAAATAAACGAATGGGACTATATCAAACTAAAAAGCTTCTACACAGCAAAAGAAATCATCAACAAGGCAACGAGGCAGCCAACTGAATGAGAGATTATTTGCAAACAACAGCACCAATAAAGGATTAATATCCAAAATATACAAAGAACTCATATAACGCAACAATAAAAAACAAACAAACAAACAATCATATTAAAAAACAGGCAGAAGACCTGAACAGACACTTCTACCTATAAGCTCCTTTTCAAGCTCAGAGAGGCAAAATTTTGAAAATCGATAGACTGTCCTCTTTTCCTTATTGATTAAATCAGTCCATGACCTAAATCATTGAGAACTTGGTATTTGTTGATTTCTTTACATAAGCATCTCATTTAACCTTTTCAACAATAATATAGATGGTAACTATAACCCCAGTTAACATATAAGGAAATCGAAGCTTCGGGACAATCCATAACATCCTCAAGATTGCTCTGTTAATAAAGAATACTCCCAGGACTGGATCCCAGTTATATCTGTTTCCAGAGCCAACGTTTTGCATGATTATTTTGACTTACAGCAGAAGAACATGTATCTAGGAGTCTAGGAGCACAAAATAGCCCAATAATAAAATAATTCAAACGCTGTTCTTAAATTGCTAATCAGTATTTCAAAAACCTGCCATCGTAACATATAATAAACAGCAATCATAAAGGTATGACACTCATGATGCAAACCAAGGAGACTGTGGCATTGAAGAAGCCCAAGCCACAAGGTAGAGGGACGGGTTGGACCAGATTGATGTGTATTTCTTGGTCGCTATTTGGTGTTGGAAAAAATCTCAAGCTCAATGGAAGGGATGAGTATTATGAGTGATGTTTACTAATGAGCAGACAACAGTGCAGGTTTGCAGACCGAGGGGACAATGTGCAAAGGAAGAGAATCACAAGGCACTCACGTGACTCTCTTGGACATTTTCCGAACAGTTTTGGCACCTTGTTTTCTCATAATAAGTCACTTGAAGGAACTCTTATTGGCTAGTTGAAAAGATTTCCTAAATATTAAAAATGGCTAATTTTTTTATCATTGTAAAACCTTTGTTTTGACGTTTTTTAGGAAATTAGAATGAATTACAAACCGTGATTTTTTTTCCTGTGAAAGAACCCATGAGTCCAGTCCATTTATTAAATTTAAATAACTAGTATATAAGTTAAAAAGTGCTTTCCTATTTTCTAATTTTGATCGATGTTATATGCTTACTGAGGTCTTCAATTATTTTATAAAATATTTACAGGGCATTTAAATATTTTATACATTATACATTAAACATTTACTATATATATGTTTTTATATTAGGTTTAAATTAAACTTGTTTAGTTCTTTACCATACCTGATATTCCAGTATATTAAGATGCCTTTTCTTTTTTTTTTGGTATTATGATATCCAAACATAAATATTATTAATCCAGAATAGGTCAGCACCTAGCCACTCCAGAGAAACATCATGCAATCTACATCCTCTGTCATCAGTCAATATCAGTTATACGCATCAAATAGTTCTGTTTGTACCTACCTGGCATAAAGTATGCAGCAGAGGGCTGCATGTAAGAAAAGCTGGGCCAAGCTAAAGCAGAAAAGTTTGATTCATTTTCTTTAAAATTATTATTTTAAATAATAACATTAAAAAAAATCATCATCACATTGTGTAATTAAGATTCAATACACCCCACCGCAGACATCACATTACCAGGTCCCCTAAGAGCTCCCAGCATCTATGCTGTTTTGAATATGCTGTGAACCCTGAAATGCAGGACCCCTGCAAGCAGGATTCTCTTACGACGACAATCACGCCACATTGTTCGTATTCAAAGACTTGACTCACCAGGAGTATCTCTTCCAGCGATTTCAAATTTCCAAGGCCGATTCAAGTCATATTTGCCGGGAAATTACACATTAGTCAACACAGCTATTACAGATTCTAAGCAAGACCCGTATAAATCTTCTAACTCGTTAAGATTATCACAGGCTATAAAATCAGGCAGCTATCGTGAGCTAAGGTCCAGCCCATGAGGCAATGGGGCATATGACATTAAGTTTTTGTACAATCGTAAGAATCAGGAATAGGAGTCCTACCTGAGTCGGACAGGTCACTGGTCACCCACGGAAGGGATCCCTGCAGGCAGCCGCGGGACACTCTGTAGAAACAAAAGGTCGTCTGTGACATTGCGTTGGCAAAGAGAACCCCTACTTCACCTGGAGTTTTGACCATAAGCTGAAGATTCTCTTGCTAAGTACATTACTTCGTAACATCACTTCTAATTTTCAAAACTCTCTAAAGTAAGAACACTTATCTGAATTTGAAAGGTGAGGACACCAACATTCAGGCACGTTAAGCAACACATCCAAAGCCACGTCGCTAATAATGGTTCAGCTGGGATTTGGCAGAGCCCCACCTATTCCACGGTGTGTATTTATCATTCGTTAATTGCCATACACTGAAATTTGCAGGGTGCCTTTCTTCATTGATCACTTTTCTTTGATTCCCTTAGGCAATACTTAGGGCAAATATCTACCTACGGCCCTGATGCTTCCAACACTGGAAAAAGCAACGAAGCCCGAAAACTCCAACTGCAGTGGAAAGTGCTTCCTTGCTCACCACTCACCCCCGCCTCACTATTTTTCCGTTATAACCAAGAGGGAAACTCAACTAAGGATTATGATCTGGAGCTATTTTTGTGTGTGTGCAAATATATGGAAAGTGAACCTGTCACATGCTTCATTATCAGTAGAAAGCCTTCGTTCCGTGATGCCATGATCTCATGTCAGAATTAATTCCATAATAACGTCTCACTGTGAAAATCTTCATTTATTTATATAACAGTTACACGTTTTATCCCTCTGATTCAGTTTTGTGTTTTTCTATTAGAAACAGACAAAGCGATGCTTGTATTCAGTCTGTGTATGCGTGTATGTGTGCGGCTGACATCCTTTGGCTTTCTTTGATGAAGGATATAGAAAGGATTTTATATCAGTAAAACAAAAATATCCAAAGGATTTCATCATCCATATGAAAGCTGTACTTAATAAATCCAAATTACTGTAACCCCATGCCCTAAATATATACGTTTATTCTTTTATTGCAAAGTTGAGGTAATTCACTTTCCAATTCCATCTCTTGCTTATTCGACTTCTCACATCCATGCATTCTTTATATTTTTAAAATACAAAGAGAGTGAAGAGAGTGAAGGAATGGAGGAGGAAAACTATTCTGCTCTTCTGCCCTAGTTCTTTCTCTATTCTTTCCTCTCTCCTTGCATACAAATAGCCTTTTACCAAAATCCTAACACATACTTTCCCTTCTTTTTTTTTTATCATGTTCTTTTTTTCCAAAATCCACATTATTTCCCATTTAGCTTTACAAACCTGAAAGTCTAAGAGGTCCCAAAATATACGATCCTGGGAAAATATTTACATGTGGAAAATTATGTCATTTCTAAATCATTAATAGTTCAATAGTAAATGTTAAGAGTTCAATAGTAAGAATTCTTGCTAATGCAGATATCTGGGGAACGAAAGACCTGAGTTACTGCCTATTTCCCTGGAGATTTCCTGTAGAATAGGACTTCTCCCTTACTCTGTCAGATCATATCTCCTATGCAGACTTCCTGGCAGTGAATGATATATGAGCTTAGCAGCATTCATAAATGAGAGAAAAAATGTTCAAGATCGTAAAGGTATGCCATTAAAAATACTCTCTTCCTTCTTTATCTTAGCACCACAGAGTATGCTTACATTTTAAGAAAAATATTAGACAAATTTAAAGAAACTCAGACGATCATAGCATAATCACTGAATGATTATTCAAAATACCAAATATTTCGATATTTTGTAAACAAGGACACCCATCAAGTTAAATCTATTTGGCAAATTTCTCCTGTGAGGTAAATATAGTCTGTTTACAATGATTAAAACCATGTCATTGTTAATGTTTTTGATAAGACAGACCTCAATTAAAAGAACACATAGTTTAATCAGTTGTTTTAAATCATAATATTTTTCATTCTTAAGCAATTAACAATAATTTGTTTAAAAAGCAGTGCCTTTAGGAACAACTATTTTTAAGCATCTTCCTTATTTTCTTTTTTCTTCTTTAAAAAAAAGAGAGATGTGCTTTGATAAACTGTATAAACATATTATGCATTATTAAACCTTAAAATTATATGCTTGACAGATAGCATATAGTTCTCTCTGGAGCTTTATTGCAGTCTGTGCAACTTATTACTTGTGATTTCATTGCCAGTGGCAAAACACAGAATGTTCTATAAATTAAAACATTTGGCTCTGGCTGTGGGAAATTCTCCATGGTGAGTGGGCTTGGGGGTGGGGGTGGGAAGCAAATGTAACTCTTTTCATCCAAAAGAGAAAAAAAAACCTCAGTGTTGGCTGAATTTGTGCTTAGGTTTGTTTATCTCAGAGAGTGCACATTCTAAACAATGTGGGAGTCACAGTAATTCTAGAACCAGTGTAGATAAATGTACAAGTTAAATCACAATGTTTACAAAAGAATATATAGAGCAGTACACCTTTACTTATACCAGATGCAGGTAACCCAGGCGGTGGGCTATCAATACAGTGGACAATAACTTAGCTCTTTTTCATGCTGACTCCCTTTCATCATTTTTTTTTTTTTTTTTTGGATAACATGGGCCCACTATTTTTTGTCCTCATCACTATTTACTATCTTTTCATTTTCCATTTCATGTTTAATTAGATTATTTTATTTGACATACACACACACACACGCACATACACACACTCCCATTGGCCCATGTAGATCAAGCCAACATTATTTTCTGAAGTCAATACATTTTTGCCTATGATGATATAGGTAGGTGATTTCATATGCATTGGTATTATATTAATCTAAAATTCAGCATAGGTACCCATTTCCATTATATTAAACATGGATATGTGCTGTTAATGTAACTTATAGCTTTTACATAGGATAGAAATGATCAAGATTAGGTAACTGTAAAGAAATTATTATCAATACATAAACAGCGGGGGCACTTTCAAATGAACTACTGATAGCTAATTAAAGCTGTCAAATAATTACAACGGCTCTGTCGGCAACTGTTATAAACTGATGAAATTGAATCCAATAGAACATGTATAAATTCGCACTTGGTAGAAACAGCTGCAAACTGGCAAACGCTCGTTGGTGCGTCAGGCTAGAGGCGTTCGTTCCTGCGCTCACCAGGAACCACGTCGAAGCCAGCATTTCTCTCTCCTTTACAATACCAGCCTTCCCCTTTTTGTTTCTCTCTCCCTTTTTTCTGCTCTTTCTCCTCCTTTCGTTTCCTTACTATCCCCATTCTCATCTTTATTAAAATTTGAAACAGAGTACATACATACCATCCATGTTACTTTGCCGTTAAACCCCAAATCTAAAGCATTATCTTGAATGTGGTTTTTGTAAACCTAGAGCTATGATAAATATATGTGCACCTCCTTTGTTTTTCAAATTCTATATTAAACACACACACATGCATATTTTTTGATAAAGTAACTGACAATAGATTGGCTTCGATTGGATTATTTATTTTTCAGACCATGAAAAATTATCAGTCCTTGCTGGTTTCCTTACTTATTTTAAAGTGAGTCCTCATGTGTTGCATATGCTGTGAGATGTCTTTCTTAGCTAAAGCCATGAGTATCCCTCCCCTACTCTGAACTCACGTGCCAAACTATTTTACATGTGGGAAAATACACACCTACATACTCTCCCATGCTTCTCCTTTTTCTTAAGTTTAGGAGAGGTGACCATTATGATGAAGCAAACTCGAATAATTAAATTTAGTTCATGCGTTGTTTGAAACGTGGGAGTGGGCATGATAAAAATTCTCTATTTGTGTCATTGCTTGCTGTTTATAAAGAGCTTGAAAATGTGTTTATTTTACATTGTAAAATGAAGACAGCAATTATATCTACTTATTTCAACATTGTATTGCTAGCTCCAAGTAATGTTCTCAGCACAAAGCTTCCATATGTGCATTGATGGTAAAAAAGGTCGCAGTTATGGACTAATTTTATTTATTTTATCAGAAGTGTTTTGGTACTTTCTGGGAATCAATAGATCTTTAATAAAACTATATTAATTAAAAATATCGAAATCAAATGAACAGGAAATTAGGAGAAAAGTATATATATAGGATGGACAATGGGAAGAAATACAGTTTGACTGTTTCTCTCAATTGGAACTTTGGGTGAACATTTCATCGTTTGCTTCGAAGATGATCTTAAAACTCATTAGTTCTACAGCCTCAGTTTCTACATGTACAAAATTAAAATTATCCCATCTATCCTGGAATGTCAGAGCAGATACAATCATTAAGTAAGGTACTCTCTATGAAAGGGAACCGACCTCTAGAAAATATTTTCTAAATGCAAATACATTCAATTTTATACTGATGTAGTATAAAAAATGAGTTCACAAACTAAATTCAATTATTTAGTCATCATTTTCTACTTGGGCATTTTTCTGATTTCTCTTAATTTAACATGTAGTCATTCATCGAAAAACAGTGAACCCAAGCCATATACCAAACACAACAGTCAATATGGGAGATGTAAAGGTAAAAAAAGAGGTTACTTTCTGTTCGGAGATTATTTTACTCGGCGGGGCTGTGTTCAAATTCCCACTACCTTCGTTAATAAACTTTTCACAGTCACAGATATACTCATTCCATAGTAGATGCTTCATAATCGGAGGAAGAAAGTATGAATGAGCAGAGATTTGGGGCAGAAGTCAAACTTGATTCCTGCCTTTTGTTGAAGCCACAGGTAACCCTTGACCAATTCCTGTTGGCTCGATCTGACAAATCAGTCTTCTTTCCCTCTAACGCATACTACCTAAGCGATGCTATCATCACCCTTAATAAGATACTAGACAACAGCCTCCTAAGCACAATAGTTTCTGCTTCAACTTTTGGCCCTTTACATTTTATTTGGCACAAAGAGGTCGGAGTAGTCTTTCAAAAAAACAAATCAGTTGGATTACATTGCAGTCTTCATGCCCTCCTGTGGTCACCAGTGCACTGACTGTGACTTGTGGCCTGTGGGCCCGTAGGTGATCTTGCTACCTAATTCTCTAGATTCATTTTACACCTCCTGGATTCGGAACACTGGCTCCCTTTCTATCGCTTGCACAGATTCATTTATTTCTGTCTCGGCACCAATAAACTTCCAGTTGTCTCTGCCGAATACTGTTTCACTAACTCCTGCACAGCCGGCTTCATTTCTGAGGGCCATTTCCCACTCTGGGCTTAATTTTGTCTCCTCAGAGGCCCCTTCTTCTACACACAGCCTGTGGGCCCACCTTGTTTTTTCAACAAATATCTACTGAGCGTCTGCCATGATCTGAATGTGCCCGCAAATTCATAGGCCGATGTCCTAATTTGATGGTGTTTAAAGGTGGAAACTCTGGGTGGCAGTTAGTTATGAGGATGGAGTCACCAAGAGGGGATTCGCACCCTAATAACTAAAGGAAGAGAGCTGACTCGCTCTTTCCCTCTCAGCCACGTGAGGACAGAAGATGGACCCATACAAGCCAGGAGGTGGCTTCATCAGACATATGTGCTGGCACCTTGGACTGAGAATTCCCAGCCTCTGGAATAGTGAATGACTGTTTGTTCTTGAAGTCACTCAGTCTACAGTATTTTTGTTACAGCAGCCTAAACTGGCTAATACAGTCCCCATGAACTTGGTCCTGGCCGGTTTCTCTATATCTCATCACTATGCTATTTCTTCCACAGTACTTAAGATAACTGCTATTTACCGTTTTTTTAAATTATTTATTCTGGCCATACGTAAGGTTTTCATTTTCAAGAGGCAAGAATTTCGTTGGTCTTATTCACAGAAATATCCCCCAGGGCTAAGCCTAGTGTCTGGCATATTATGGACATTCAACATCTGTATTAAATAAATGAACGATTTCACAGATCATTTGGGAAAAGCATTTTGTGTCGGACATTGATAATTGCCGAGCACATAGTACCTGTCGTCAAGATTGAAAGGAAACAAATATGAAAGTGTTGATCCATCCAACGGATACTTTTTAGTCATCAAAAATAAGTGCCAGTTACCATCCTGCGGACGACACCAGGGATGCAGCTATGAATAAGATGTAACTGGAACGCTGCAGAGTCTCATGTGTAGACCCTCCTCCAGGTGCATTTAGCACAGTCTGAAGAGCCTGCTTCCTCTTCTACTGACAGTTATTCCACAAGGCAAAGCTGAGTGTGTTTAGTTTCTCCCTTTTTTTCTTTCTTTTGTCTTCTGTTTTCCCCTCAGGGAACATAGAGAGACTTCCATACATTGGTAACATATTTTTTGAAGTCAAGGCATTGCTAACAAGATTTTCATAAAAAATACCTAAAGCCAGAGAATTTATCTCAAACCCTCTCTTTCAGCTCCTCTCGTCTTCCTCATTACCTGTAGAAAACCAGAAATGTCACTCCTGGAAAAAAAAAAATGGTTTGAAGGATAAATAGAAGTTAAATTGGAGGAAAGATAAAAAAAATATTATTGGCAGAGGGGATAGAATTAGAAAATACTGGGCTTGTTTAGAGAATTACTACTGGCTTTATTCTTTGATACTTCAATGAAAATTGCAATGAAAAATATGCTGGACATAAAATCACCAAATGTGAGTATGTGTATTAGTTTTCTAGAGCTGCAGTGTGGCTTCAATGACAGGAATTTATTGTCTCGCCGTTCTGGAGACTAAGAGTCCAAAATCAAGATATTGGCAGATTTGGTTCCTTCTGAGGACTGTGAGGGAAGAATTTGTCCCAGGCCTCTGTCTTTGGCTTGTAGACGCCTCTCATTCCCTGTGTCTCTTCATATGATCCTTCCCCTGTCTGTATCTCCATGTGCAAATTTCCCATTTTTATAAGAACACCACGTTGGTGATATGGCTTTGATTACTTCAGGAAAGACCTTATTTATCTTCAAATATGGTCACATTCTGAGCTAAAGGGCATTAGAACTCTAACATAAAAATGTGGGGGAGGGGAGGACACCATTCAACCCACAAGACTGTGTCAAATGCTTTCATGAACTGTAAAGAATTGAAAATAAATTAAATATTCACATCATTACATATTTCACTTGATGATTGGAAGAACCAAAAGGAATTTCATATAAATAACATGATTTCTACAAAAAAATTGTATTCTTAGACACTCTATGACAATCCTTTCAGAGGTACAGACTGGAATTGTTTGGAAGATGCTTTTATAAGCCATTGAAAGGAGCCCTTGGAGTTTACATGTAAAAGTGAAGCAAAAGAAAGAAGAAACTATATAATAAAAGGGATGTAGAAAAATGAAGATTCAAACGTGAGAACCACATGGGAGAGAGAGCCCGGGGGAAGACAAAGGAGATTAGAATTAGAAGGTGAAACATGGAAAAACATGTCTAATGTGGACATTATTATATCCGATTTAAGTATGTATTAAATGATTTATACTGCGCCATACCATCCTACTTTTTGACTGAGCCAAATAATGCTCAAAAATCACAATCCTTTTTTGGGTAAGGTTGAATTTGGAATCATAAGTAAGGTGCAAAATGGTTGAGAAGTATTATAAGGATGCTCCATGTATAAGATAAAAAGTGAAGATCTTCACCATGAGCCATGGAGAAATGGTTAAAAATAAAAATATCTGCTAATTTCTCTTGGAATCAGCCTCTTACACTGGTACATTAACTAACAATTATCATTGATATCTTTTGGTTACCATTTTTTTCAAATAGATTATACTGCATTTTCGTACATAGTAAAATTATGGTTAATCGGTTGATAACAGTCGAATAAAACTCAATGATTTAGATTTTTGTTTTGAAGACGTATATTGCTGCCATCTTCCTTCATTGAATTCAGTCTTTGTCTAAAATTTCTTTCAGCTCTGCATCCCTTTTTTTCTGCTTTCTTGCCTCTGTAATGCAGGCCACTGTCCACTTAAACTATTACTCTTGTTTCTTAGTTTTCACTCTGTCCATGTTCTAACCTAAGACAATTATTCTCATTTTTAATTATGAGAAACAATATTTGTTTTCATAGCATGTTTATGAAAGTAATGCACATTGTTTTAAAGAATTATGGCAGGGCTCATAAGAAGTGGCACTTCATTACACAGAGGGGAAAAAAACAGACTATACGCACTGTTCATTCAACAAATATCTGTCCATTCCCGAGAGATGATAACTTTTAATTATTCATATTCTAATTTTACTAAAGTAAGTTTTTATAAAGCTATTTTAAAATCTAACAGCTCTAGATTTTAATTGATTGGCACCCTGATAGGAAAAGCGAAGATTTAGCTTATTTTTACCAACTCTTTCCTTCTCCTTCTTCCAATACAGTCTTAGCACTTTGTTCATCTCTCGTTTGGGAAACGTTGTAACTTAAATCATTTCCATAGAGTCATTTTATATTTCTTCAATCATAGATATTGTCTTTTGATTCTCAACTTTCGAGTATGAAAATAATAATATCTAGCCTATCTCCTTTATTGCTAAAACAACTAAATTTAACCATATTCTCATTTACTTTAACATTTTCCATATCTTTTTTACTGTAATTATTTTTATGCTTAGTCTATAGGTTCATGTGAATGGCTGAACCTCAACAAATGTTTGCATTATTATATGTTTGGCTATTATCATATTATCATATATTTGACTACTTAAATTTCAAAGCCAAGTGTTGAGATTCATTTCCTATATTTTAACATCTTTGCTTGTTTTCATTTTGGGGGAGATTCTAATTGACTTCCATTATTGCAGTCTCTTGTTGTTTCTAGAATATTTTCAGATCTTTCCTTCATCATTTTCATTATTCGGTGAGAACTATCGCTTGCAAATTTGAGTAGATAATCCTGAACACAAGGAGAACAGTTAGGAAGCTGCTGCCTTGTCCAGGCTGAAAAATTAAGGGAGCTTAAATGACAATAGTGGCAGAAGGATCAGCTCAAATCCATCATTATTATGCGTAAAACAGCTGGAAGCACATGCTCTTCACATAGAGTGTCAATAGCATCATTTCACATAGAAAGTATCACACAATATGCTGATATTTCCCATCATGCAAGTCAGATTAGAGATCATAAAGCTACTCTAGGTCATAGAGATTTCACAACCGACAAATGTGGCACACACACACAATTTCAATAGCTATTAGTACGGTGCTGTATCACATTTTTATTGCATTTTTTAAGAGCTGCAATCACATTTTTACTCATTTTTTAAATTAAGTCATAGGGATAAAAAAAAATCCCTGGATTAGAATAAAGTAAGTGCTCTTTATAATATGCATCCTTAATAGACAATAATTAATTGGAGCACGTACGTGTTGGGGGGTGGGCGTAGTGGTTAGTGTTTGTAAAGGATGACCTTGACCTAGTTTGTGAGGCCTCCAAAGCAATTATTGTAGAAACTGAGATGGAAAAAATGGCAAAAAGCAGATAGAACTCCTTGAATTAGTCCAAATCACAGACATTGCTCGGCAGCGTTCGATGACAGTTAACTTTTAATGAGGGAAGACACGAGGTAATTAAATCTTGACATACAATTATGAAAGAAAATATCAGGTAACAATCTCTCTCTGCAATACAAAAGAAGAAAAGACATTTTCTGAAGACTTGCCTGATGCTCTGTCATCTGAAACTATTCTTTATGAGTGCAGGGTGAAGGTCAAGGAGGTATCTCAACTCCATCAATCCTTTGGACAGTTACAAATGACCTTTCGCTTTCCATAAGACATTCAATATTCTGAATCGGAGGGATACATTTTTCTGTGTTTAGAAAATGGCAAAATTGAAACCTTTCCTATTGCAGAAGGTGCCTGTATGTTGACTCCCTTTGGACGGCCTGTTCAGTTCCCAAAGCTTGTTCAAGCTATGATCTCATTTGCATTAACCATCTCATGTGGGAAAAAAACATCAGTTTTGTGTTATGTATCAGACATTGTTCTACTTGTTAAGTGAGTTTTGCTTAAGTTTTAAGAAAAAAACAACGTTGGTCCGTGGGAGGATGATGATACCACTTTTAAAATACTTGAGTAATTTCTCACCAGAAAAAAAGGAGTCCATGACTTTTACATTTACATTAGAAAGCTGTAAGGGGGATGGAAGCACGATCTTAATTTTTAAATATTTTTCCCCATCTGATATTCTTAAAAATGGTTGTTTTTGAGTAACAGTTAAAATATATTTTAAAAGTTTCAGTTCAGAACTAAGATGCTTGCTCTTACAAATTCAGATTTTTACAATACTCACTTTTTCTTAGTTTTCCATATAAAAGGTCACAGTAATCAAGCTGTCATCAACTTATGGAATATATAACAGCACAGCCACTGGCTAAAATTACATTTATAGGTACCTTAAGATAACACCAGACTTATACTATACTTATGAATAAGTGCATTGTGACACGTAGTTACAAAGTTATAAGCATTACAAATGCGTGCAACACTAGTTCAAAGAGTTAGGTATTTTATTTTCCACTTACTTACTTAATTATTCCTTTAAGATTGAAGTCTTGGGTCTCTGCTATGTGTTAGAGGTTGCTCTAGGTACTGGGGAGGCAGCCAGGGGACAAGACAGACAGCATGTTGTCCTTGTGGAGGTCCCCGTCCCACTGTGGACAAATGAAAAAATATATAAGCAAATATATAAATAACTTTATTCCAAATGCTGCTAAACAGGGCGATAGATAAATACGTCAAATTGGAGCAGAGGGGTCCATTTTACACAGTGTGGTCAAGGAAACTTTGAATAAAGTACTCACACCTGCGAGGCTATTATAATTGAGAAACATGTCATCTAACGAGTAATTGATTGAGGTTTTGGTCACTGATTGCATTCTTCCCAAAGCCATTTCTCCAACTGAACCAAATACTGATTTTTCCTTATTCTCATCATTTATTCTTCCAAAAGGAAAAGGTAGTTTTTGTTTATTGACTAATCTTATAGATTACAGAACATAAGTGTTTTCTCAAATTCTTACATTGCTTGCAATACAACTTTAGAGAAAATGTTTAATGTGATAATTTTCTAAGTTTAATTTTAGAAGTTAATGTAACAGATGAATGTTTTCACTTTCCAAATGTCGTCATTATGTTTTTATGTAAATTATAAGATTGATAGAAAAATAATTTAAAAATCATTCAAAATTCCATTTTGTATTGTACCGAAGAACAGGCATTGCTGTAAAGCGGTCTTTTGGCATTTGAAGACTACCTGATAATGATTATGTCCTCTCCTTTTGGGTTTCTATGTGACATTAAAGGTTCCTTCTGAGGGGCAGAGGATAATCTTTGTTGGCCAATAAATGAATACAGACGACTGATCTATTTTCGACAGGAAAAAGTACTTGGTTTTACATATTATAAGCTGAGATACAAAATACTCTATTGCCCAATCAGACTCAGGTGAATCAGAGATCTTAGCCAGGAGCAGTTTCCTAATGATTTCAAGGATGCAAATCACGAGTCGCAAGCACAATGCAAAGTAGTCTGGGATCCCCAGAGCCTCTCCCAGATACCAGCCTGTTGCATTAAAGACTTCACAGGGGAATCTGGGCTTTAGTGACACACACGGCCACATCGCTGGCATTCTGGTCACGAGCTACCTCTGTTTTGTGCTTTGCTACAGAGCTCATGTAACGTTCTCCTGGGGGCCACGTGACTCTGCAGGTTCCAGGTTTGCCAACCCAGCCACAGATAACGATTCTCTTATTAGCCAGAACCACATTTTCTTTTAACAAGAGGTCTACAATCAGCCTGTTTGAAAGAAAATGTGACTGTGTCAAATTCTTTCTGTCCCTGAGACCTCACCCCTTGCCCTCTTCAGCTGGGAAGTATGTGTAAAACATCTTCTGTTTAACCATTTCTTTCCCAGAAGCAAATTGCCATGCTCATTTTGAATTCTTCGTTTCTGGTTCATTAGTAGAGGAGCCACTTTTAGCCTTGGGTAATGAGGCGTGTTCCCCCAGCGCATGAGAGGGAGCAGGCTCTTACCAACCTTTTCTTGCTCATCGAGAGGAAATCTCAGATCCATCTCCTAATAAGAAAGATCACTGCAACAAAATCATTGCTACAATTCATAGAAACGATAGTTTCATTACTGCTCCTATATACCGTTCAAAATTTATGACGGGGGAAATGAAGAAGGTCATTTCACCCAGCCGCCTTTCTGTTTTGTTGAATAAAATCCAAGAGAGAAGGGTCCAATTCTACAGTCAGTGCCTGGATTCAAATCTGGCTTTGCCCTGTAAGCTATGTGATGCTGGAAAAGTTACTCCATCTCTACTTGCCTTCGTTCTTACAGCTATAAAATGAGAATTACAATTGTGCTTTATTCATAATGTCGTTATAAGAATTAAATGACATATATAAGGTCTTTAGGAGCAGATGTTCTCAGAAACAACACAACTGTAACAATCACTACAGCCTTCTAAGCTGTCATTGTGCTATAAGACTTGCATTATTGTTTTTTTTTTTTTTTTTGCCTTAACAGACAATTATCAACATGCAATTGCATTCGGTTAACTTATTCTCACATCGCTTCTGTGCAATTGTTTATGTCTCATAAATTTGTTATGTCTCTATTGTGCTAGAGTTCTCATTCACAATAATGGGTTAAAGATTCTAATGGCACTAATTGAAACAATTTTAATTATAAAAAATATGAATATAAACATCAAACTTAAAGTAAGTGCTAATAAGAACAGACATGACTGAAACTATGGATTGTGAGTTTTTGAAATGATTTTGCAATGAACATAGATTGTCATTATTTGCCACAAGTAACTGAAAGAGAAAGAAAGTAAAAATAAGAAATAAAATTAGTATCGAAATACTGTATCTTATCAATCTGATAATCTGTGTACCCTGGTATCCAGTATGTTTTACTCATAAATTACTGTCAGTTAGTTGTATCTGTATCTTAAAGGGCACTTTCTAGTAATCTGGTTGAGACATCCCAGAATACTTCCAAAAAACCCTTTCTTATATTAAATGAATATTATCCGAAAAGGTAAAGAAAAGACCAAAACTATAGCACATCACTCAAAGTCACTTTCCTTGTAGCAAAACAAGACAGATGCAGTATTTCTGAGAAGTCCATGAAGCTAGCATGACATGAAGGACAAACATGCCCAGAGAACACGGTGCATTGGGTATTGGCAGAATCTCTTCACCAAGTCACACTGCAGCACGGTGCATAGCACTGGTGCCTTATGTAGCGGAAGAGGACTGGCTGTGAGGTAGATGGGGTGACAGATAATCTCTCTTACAGGTGGATGACTCCACCAAAGCAAAGAGTATGAACCTCTCTTAGCAATTTGCCAAAATAGATGGGAGAAAAATAGTACGTTAGAAGATGATTTTTTTTTCTCTCTTCTGTAAATGAAGAGTCATAGCCTGAGAGAGATTGTCGTTTTCTTCATTTGAGTGAAGGAATGGCTAATTACGAATAGTTTATTTTTGCAGTCATGATACTAACTGGAAAAGGTCCTTGGGGTCTGTTCTAACGGGACACCAATCACTCAGAAGAGTCTCCCCTAAACGCACCTTTCAGATTATCCTCCAAACAGAATACCGCATCAGTAGAGCTTTGTAGTACAGTTTTAATGTTCAGAGAAATAGTGAATCTCGTGTATTAGAACAGACTAAATTCCAGTCACAGTTAACAAGAGCACATTTTTCAACTTTCCGAGAGTTCAAGGTTTTGCTCTTCCATTTTGAAGTCTGCATCTCATGAAAAATCCTCATGCTAGTATGTAAAATGGATAAAATACGAACATTTGTGACACTGATATTGTCAGGAAATTCCATTTCCATATTACATCTAACTGGCATAACTCGGTAATAAATACAGCACCTTAAAATGCCGGACTCTGTCACTCTAGGGTTCATATATTATGTTTTTAATGTCAACAACTACATTTGAGCGTTTTAAGGAGATACGCAAATAGCTTGATCAATGACAACTCTTCCAAAAAGTTAATTCTATTTTTCAATCTCTGGAGGAAAAAAACAAACACATGTCAATATATAATGTAATATGTGTGTGTGTGTGTGTGTGTTGGTGTGTGTATTATCAATTGCTGCTAACAAATCACTACACACCTGCCCCCTTAAAACAACGCATATATGTTGGTTTCTGCAGATAAGGAGTCCAGGCAAAGCTTAGCCAGATTCTCTGCTTAGGGTCTCAGAAGGGTGCGATCAATGTCAGCCAGACTTCCCTATCTGGAGGCTTGACCAGGGGAGAATCTGATTTTGAATTTGTTCAGGTTATTAGCAGAATTTATTTTCTTGCAGCTGAATGACCGAAGCTCTGGTTTCCTGGCCAGCTGTCAGCCGGGGACTGCTCTGAGCTAGATGCCACCCTCATGCCCTTGGTCATCTCCCACATGGGAGCTGACTTCTTCAGGGCTGGCAGGAGAACCTCCCTTTGATTAATTTGAGGTCAACTTATTAGTCACCTTAATTATATCTGTGAAATCATTTCACCTTGCTGTACAATCTGATCTAATCACGAGAGTCATCTTCTGTCATCTTCTCAATATTTCCTTCAAGGGAGGAGATTGCACAAAGGTGTGGAGCTGAGGCTGCGAGAATCCTCTTAGACTTCTACTGTCAATACCTTATTGGACATATTAAAACTGCCACCTTTCATACTTTAGTGACAAATTCAGAGTGAGTTAGCAGTTGTGTATTACACCGTCATCTCTGGATCAGTTTTGGTTCTCAATGAGTTTGACTCTCTGACAGAGTTATCTATGGTTTATTGTCACTGTCTTTCATTGTGGCCTAAAATTGTGAATTGAGATTTTCTAATCCTAACAGAATAGATGGTTACTAAAAAGGAAGTAAAAATTAGTTAGTTCTAGAAACTGTCAAATGTATGAATTTAGGTAGCTTTATAAACATCAAAAATTCAGAAAGCTTTGGAACAGAAAATAATACAAATATTTGCAGGCAGAATGATGAGAAAAAAGAGATACACAGCTTTTTTTCCAATTACATTTTCTCTAATAATGGATAAAGTGTGTTTATGTTCTTATTTTTTAAACTGCCATTATTAATTTTTTTTCTTATTCAATTATAACAAATTTGTACCTATAGTAGTACTCCATGTTTTAATTTCTACTTTCGTTTTCATTTACCTTTAAATTTAATTTTAAAAGGTTAAATATATTAATGCATTTTATGTTAAGAGATAATATTAATGAAATAAAAGTGATTGCTTTGAAATAGTTCTCACATATCAACTTTAATAATTGAAAAAATGTGACAAAGTGGTAGAGATAAAATATACTTTGCAACAACAGGAGGTAGAAGAATTCGCTATTTTGAAAACAAATTAAAAATAAGGGACCTTTCACCTTACTCCATGCAAACAAAACATTTTTTTAAAGAAAAAGTCAAATATTTATAAAGCACTAAAGAAAAATCTAAGAAAAAAATATAAGATCATATATTTGAAATAAATCTATGCATAGAAATGATGTAAATAGATAAATAAAAGATCAAAAACGTTGAGCGAATAAGACTTTAAAGTTTCTTGAGTTCAAAAACTGTCATATACAATTAAAATAATAATAGAAAAAATAAAAGGTGATCTAAATGTCTTAATAGATCTGGATTCCTTGTAATTCAATAAGGAAAATTCTAATATTAGTAAACAATGGTAAAAACCACAAATACCTTTATGTCTTTCCGTTAGTTTAAATTGTCACTCTATTTTAATACTCTTTTATGCAAGTCATATACATTACTAGTTCTTCCTAATATTTAAATCTTATTTTTCCCATTTATTTAATTGCATCAGCTGACACACACACACACACACACACACACACACGAAATTGATAGGAAGAAACATTAAATGATAGTTCTTTAGTATTCTTTTAAAAATTTATTCTATGCCCTTCAGACAGCTGAAGTTTCCAGCTCTTTCTGGAGTCTTTTTGAGTAAATTATGAAATCTTCCATTTTCTGTTCATTTTCATACTTATCGGCACAGTGTTATACAAAGAATTCTCTTTTAGTTCATTCAATTTCTCTACAACTGATGTCTTTCCTAAAAAGTAATTTAATATTTTTAAAATTTAAAACTTAAACAAATTGTTCCTGTGACAGTGTTATATACTTTTTCTGAATCTTTCCCTAGAACCCGATATCATATTTATTTGTCAAATCTATTGCTTTTCTGCTTTCTGATTCTTTATTTGGGCATTCCCTCTTGTTTTTGTTATTTTATTTTCTAATTTCTCAAGTTGATGTTATATTTATTTTTAGTGTTTAAAGGTGAAGTATAAGGTGACATCTTATACATTTTTGTTAAGAATGTATACTTTTAGAGCAATGTTATGCTCACAGCAAAATTGAGAGGAAGGTACAGAGATTTCCCATATACCCCTTGCTCCCACACATGCACAGCCTCCCCCATTATTGACATCCCCCATCCGAGTGGGACATTTGTTACAATTGATGAACATATGATGACACATTATCATCGCTAAAGACAACAGTTTACATTGGAGTTGACTCTTGCTGTTGTAAATTCAGTAGGTCTGGACAAATGCATAAATTTGTCCATCATTATAGTATCATACAGAGTAATTTCACTGCCCTGAAAATCCTCTGTGCTCCACCTATTCATGCCACCCTCCCTCTCTCTGTCCCCACCCCTTGGTAACCACTGATGATTTTTTACTATCTCCATAGTTTTGCCTTTGCCACAATGTCATGTAGTTGGGATATACAGCATGTAACCTTTTCTGATTGACTCCTTTCATTTAGTAGTATAAGTTTCCTCTATGTCTTTTCATGACTTGTTGTTCGTATCTTTTTAGTGTTGGATAACATCTTATTGTCTGGATGGACTGCATTTAAGTCTCTGATCCATTTTGAGTTCATTTTTGTGAAGGGTATAAGGTTACTGTTTAGATTATTATTATTATTATTATTATTATTATTATTATTTTTGCATGTGGACGTCCAGTTGTTCCTGCACCATTTGTTCAAGAGACTGTTTTTTGCCCCACTGTATTACTTGTGTTCCTCTGTCTGAGATCAGTATTCTATGTTGATGGCGATCTACTCTAGGCTCTCTCTCGTGTTCTATTAAACTATTTGTCTGTTCTTTCACCGACACCATGCTGTCTTGATTCCTGTAACTTCATGGTGAGTTTTGAAGTTGGGTGTTGTCAGTCTTCCATCTTTGTTCTCATCTTTCAATACAGTTGTGGCCATTCAGGCTCCTTGGCCTCTTCATAGAAACTTTAGAACTCATTTGTTGAAATCAACAAAATAACTTGCAGGGATTTAGATTGAAATTGCATTGAATCTGTAGATCAAGTTGGAAAGAACTGACATCTTGACAATATTGAATCTTTCTATCCAAGAACATGAAATGACTCATTTGTTTAGTTCTTCGATATCTTTCACCAAGCTTTTTTTTTTTCTTATATAAATCCTGTACATATTTTGTTAGATTTATACCTAAGTATTTTATTTTGGGGGGTGCTAAAGCAAAAAACATTGTGTTTTTAATTCAAATTCCACTCGTTCACTGCTTGTATATAAGAACATGACTGACTAGTATGTTAACCTTGTTTCTTGCAGTGCAGCTGTAATCATTTATTAGTTCTAGGTGGGTTTTTGTTTTCTGTCAATACTTTCAGATTTTCACATACACTGTCCTGACATCTGGGAACAAAGACATTTATTTTTTCCTTCCCAGTCTATATACCTTTTATTCATTTCGTTTGGTTTTATTGCATTAGCTAGTACTTCCAGTGCAATGCTTAAAAGGAGTGGTAAGAGAAGACATTCTATCCTTGTACCTTGGCAGAAAACACTGTAAACACTTAACTGTCTACTAATTTAGATCAGGGTATCCTTTGTCCAAATGGTGATGAAGTCACACTGACAAATTGTTTTTAACCAGTCTCCAGAGATCACAGCTATTCCATTATGATAGTATTGTCTTGGGTGCATGAAAAATTGAGGACAGGACAATGTGGATGTCACTTATTCACAGGGTCACCAGAATTTGGAGGTGACTCAGCTGCATATAACACACAGAAACATATAAGATCATACAATTGGAAGGAAAATAATATGTGCTTATTATCATGAAAATTTTGAGTCCAATGCCACCTAGTTGGATTGTGTAAGATATTCAAAATTGGAAATGTATTTTTTAAAAACATATGCTACTAGTATATGGGAAAATAATATAGAGCTTTCACCTCATAGATGGTTTTCAAAGTTAATTTTTAAATTAAAATATTTACCATTGAATATTTTACATAATCCAGTCAAAATAACAGGATTCAAATTGTACATATCCTCTCCAAAATTGTAATCAATCATTGACATCATTTAGAGAAAACAAAAGTTTTAGTTAATCTAACCCTTTTTGTGCACATTTCTATTTATTTTATTTAACAAATTCAATATATATATATTTATCCCATAAAAATCTTAAATTTCACACTTTTTCTGTCCAAAAATTGTCTCTACTTTTCAATAAAGTCTCCATTTTATATTCTATTTATACCGGTAATAGTATTATTTTTGCAAATATATGAAGCTCTTACATTCTCTGTTTCATCTTCCATTAGTATATTTCAAATTAAATTATTATAATTAAAGTTTTCATTTCAAATGTTTTTATGCCCTATTTAAAATATGCCTATAAAAATGTTTGAACTAACACAGAAAATACACTCACTCTTCCCATAATTTCTTCCAAGAGCTGAGATACCAATCTTCCTTAGTCATCATAACCCTTTCAAGTATATTATTCATAAACTTTATTTATTGAACATATAAATATTTATGTATTTATAAAGTAAATACTTCTTTTCTGAAATCTGTAGAATTGCTCCAAATCTGTACATATTTAAATATTTGTCCTGGTAACACCATGTATCTGTTCGGATCATACAATTTTTTTACATGAGAAACTAAAAACACTCGAATTATAAATAAAAGGGAAGAGATTCGATTTTGCTATTGAAGATATAAACAGCAACCAGTCCATAAAAGACAATTTTCCTTACACATAATCAACAACTAATGTAGCACAATTAATCTTAGAAGGCATTCACAAAAGTACTATTTAAAATAAAATTTAAAGCAAGCAATCACTACCTCCCACTACCTGCTTTATAAAATTCTTTTTCATGATTTAAATTTTTAGTTTGTTTGTTCTCATCATGAGATTTTACATGTTTTATTTTTTAAAGTTATGAAAAATGTAAGTTTTATCTGTTTTAGGTCAACAGTTCCATCAAAAAGTAGCCCAAGAGGTGATAATTACACATAACTCTACACAGAGCTATTTCTACTGGAAACAAAAGTCCTTAAATCATATTAAAACCCATGTGGACAAATAAAAATAAGTGGGAATAAAGTAATGATACATATTACAACATACAAGGACCTAATAAAGATTATGCTAGTGAAAGAAGCCAGCCAGGAAAAAAAACACATATCTATGATTCCATTTATATGAAATGTCCAGAAGAGACAAAATAGATGATCAGTCACCCAGTACTGAGGGTAAGAATGGGTGTGGTTGTAGATGAGGTTTCTTTTCAGGGCGATGTATATGTTCTGAAATTGGATTGTGGTATAGCTGTACAAGTCTATAAGTATATTAAAATGCAATGAACTGTATATGTAAAACAGATCAATTTTATGGTATGGAACTTATATCTCAATAAAAAAGGCATATCAAACCTTCCGGCCTCCGAAAAAATTTCATGGATAAAGAAAGGCATTCGCACCCAGCAACTGTGGAATGACTGTTGATCTAGAAGTAGAATGCCAAAGATGCTGGTGCTGGAATATCATTTTCTCTAACCATAAATTTTCTCCTTGATTCATGCTTAATCATATTCTCAGCTGGAAATGGTGACAGTGAATTATAGGTGAACACCTTGAAACTATTGAGGAAAGAGATTAAATCTCAAAGGTTTTAAGGTGAAACCCAATATTTATACAAAAATTAACTACTGATGTTCTCAGAAAATACAAAACTATTTTTAAATCATTTTGCTTTATTTTCTGATGAGAAAAAGCTTTTCAAACTTTCACCGTCCCCAGTATCAATACTATAGCTTTGTTTTCTTACCCGTTGCCTACAGAAAGCTCAGGGTCTACGGGTAAATAGATGAACTGATACTGTGTGGTATTCTACAAAGATTGCATTCTCCGACTTCGTTTGTGAAAATTCATATCCTAGTTTGCCCGGGGAGGAAAATTAGAATCCACTTAGCAAACTGATGAGTAGATGATGGAATGGACTAGTGACTAACGCAGCATATGGAGCTGCAGAGGCAGCTGAAATAATGGTTTTGAAATACCTTTAATTTCGCAAACCAGGTGTCCCATGAATATAGAGTACTGGGTCTGATTGTACAGTAATTCAACTCTATAGTGAGAAAATTGCTCACCACAATGGGGTGAATTATCTCCTCCCGAAACACGGAGGTTCCTGGGCACTAATGTACTGGCAGTGATTATTTACCGAACGCCATCCTGATCCTTTGAAGTCAATCCAATTCATATGGTTAGAACGTGCATGTCTAGTGACTATTTACATTGGCTAATACCATCTTTTCACGTTAAATTTATATGTAAAATATTTGTGTTCGTGGATTCGTGTCGCTGCTGTCTCACAACCACTGGATAGATGCGTAGTAAAACATGAAAAATGTTAATAATTAGAGAGGCTTTTTCTCCTAATACTCTTGAAATGAAATTTTATACAAGACTTTAAAAGTTAACAATTGCTGCACTGGCAGAAAGAGAGAAATAAAAAAGCATAAAAAGTGAAAACAGATCTTCCATAGAAAATATCTGGTTACTCGTTCCTCTATAAAATTTGCTAGTTGGGAGTGTCGATTGTGTTAATGGAGAGGCAATTTTAAGCTGTAATCAGGATTAAGACTCCATAAGACTCTTCATTTTTCTTTTCCATTTGATGACAATTTTCTGTAATTAATATCAGTCCTTTTTTACCTCAACCAACTGCCCTGATATTACAAATAGAACATTGTGCTCCAGCTTTCGGTAAGAAGTAAATTAAGAACAGATGAATTCTTAATAACAGTCTTTTCTCACAAAATGCTCATGATTACAAAACAATACGAGTCAATAACGAGGCTGTGGAAACACAGGAGAAAACTCATCTTCACAATGTTTGGTGATTTTTCTGAAATTTCATTAATTTAAGTTCATCCGGGCTATGCATTTATTTGCACAAGAATGCCGAAGAATCTAAAAACTGCACTGCAATATATAAGAATCGAGCACATGCCCATTTTCAGATCAGCATATATCTATTTTAATGTTAAAAATAAGATTTTAAAAAGGACATTCAAAATCAGTCAAATTTTAAATGTTGAAATACGGTTATCAGTCATGAACATACAATATTAAGTACAATAAACTACATGATCAGTACATAGGAAATTTTGAATTTTTTGTTTTTGTTGTTATAGGAATCAAGTCAAAAATTTACATTAAAATATTGCCAGTGGTTATGTTCCATTAGAAGATTTTAAAAATACATATTCAGTTATCTTGATTTCCTTTCATGCATTAATAGTTTCTATAGAACACACATATTTTGTGTTGTGTTTAAAACAAATATATTCAAAATTTAAGTTTGTGATCATTCATATTTTGAGAATTTTGCTTTGATAATTTTTAGAAGAATAAAAGAATAGAAATATAAGTTTTAAAATAAACATCATTTTAATTTTTGTCTCAAATCAAATAGTTAATAACTAATGGTTCAAATGGATCTAAATGGTTCTTTATACTGGGAAGTGTAAGTCTAGCTTTTAGTGAATAAATGGATCTAATGTTATTAACCAATTAACTACAGCTGAACTAAAACAAAAAAATAGAAACAGTAGTATGGAGTGATACAAATATAAAAAAATATATATTTAATTAATAGCCAGCATGTGAATATCCTATTTCTGGGTTTCTTTCACTAAAATTGGGATATTAACCCTGATTACTGACCCAGTCAATATCATACACATCACCAGAGAAGTTATAGGACTAGTATCTCCTGGAACTAAAGAATGAAGTTATGAAATTCACAATGGAGTGATGGTCTCTGGAAAATTCAACTTCTCCTATTGTGTGTTACGATGAAATGAAGATTGTCCTTTTAATCAAGAAACAAGATTTATCACCTTAAAAAAAAGAAAGAAAGAAAAGAAAAAGCTTTCTGTTGAAAACAATTCCTTTCCCTTCCACACAGGCAGTAACTTCTCCACTTAAAATTTGATAATTTCTAAAATAGATATTATCATGTTCATTAAATAAGCATGATCAGCACAGAGACAAAGGTGTGACTGGGTTATTTTGTCATAATTCCCAAATAAATGTTACTTTGTCCAGTAACGACTCTTAAAAAAAAAAAACATTCACATAAACACGAGCAAATCTTTTATTAACCAAGTTATACAATCCTTTTGGATGTGACAATGATGATTCATTAGCAAAAAATCTATTTTTTATATATTTGTTTTATGCTGTCATTTGGTCTTGAGCAAAAATTGCAGAGACTATATTTTAAAATTTTGTTTTACCCACATTTTGAAATCACTGCCAAGTTTTTGTTTAAAGTATAAAGTGATTGTAAGTTTTGGGTTTTTAGAATTCCTGAGGGGCCACGAAAGGGAAAAAAAATCTGAACCTTTTAGGCTTATAAAAAGTTGAAAGTTATACAGTACTTATATTTGGAGCAGACACAGTCGAACAGTGTCAGGTTACTGCCTGAGCTTAGTAGAATAACAAAATATTGCTACTGCAGAAATAAGTTACTCTGTCGCTGGGGAATGGCAGGGGAATTTACTTACATTTGAAAGAATATCAAAGGAATCAACCCAGAGTTGAAGCAAAACCTGAACAAAAAAATAAATTGCTTCATGAAAAAGAAATAAATAGGTGAGAGGAAATAATTTAACTACGTGTTTTATTTATTTTTTTATAATAAATATATACGTGAAATAAAATATTTATATAAAGTGCACAAAATATTTTTGTGTTTTCCAGTTCAAATAAAGCCTATTTTAGGCGGAGAAGCACGTAGTGTGGAATGAGCTAAATATTGGAGTTGAATTCCAACACCTTTTTAAAAAATTTAGGTGGTATTCAGTAAGCCTTTTAAAACATTAAGCGTATTCATGATTATATGCAAAGCTTTGTTGAATAAATGTTAAATGTGCTGCATAAATCAAGTATGAATAAAATGCCTGTACATTCAGTTATACATTACCCTTTAAAAATAATTTCAAAGCCCAACATTTAAATTTTTAGGCTTCACATTTAAAGTTCTGAAGTAGAACCAAAGCTCACAAAGGTCACACATCCAATTCATTAATGTCTCTGTTTTTTAAAAATCAAAGTTTCCAACAACCATGAGCTTTATTACTCAGTAAATTCTGAAATAGTCATGTTTCATGAAAGAAATATTTACATTTCCATGCTCACATACTTATGGAGGAAGACTTCTGAGTTAAGGGCAAAAATTTCAAAGGCAATGGGCATTGATAAAGGTATTTAAATGATCATTCACACGCATGCGTGCACATTTTGTCTTACATTATTAGTGTTCCTTCAGAAAACGCTTTGCCATTTGCATTCTGCTCTGTAACTGTATTTACAATAATCATTTAATTTCCACGTTTAACTGGCTTCAGTGTTCATAATTAGTCCTTTCATAGATGGATTTTCCATTCTAGTTCTTTATTTTTTTCACTATCTCAACCGAGTGTGTGTATTAGTTTGCTAAGTCGGCTATAACAAAACACCGTGAACTGGATGTCTTATACGACAGACATTTACTGTCCTCTCGTTCTGAAGGCTAGGAGTTTGAGATCAAGGCATTAGCAGGGCTGGCACCTTCTGAGAGTGGTGATGCTCCACTCTCTCCGAGCTGCTGGTGATTTGCTGGCAATCCGGCCTTCCTCGGCTTCTGCTACATCGCCTTCATCTTCACACGGCATCCTTCCTGCGTACGTGTGTGTGTCTGCATCCACATTTCCCCTTTTAATAAGGATGCCAGTCATATTGGATTAGGGACCCACACTACTCAACTAACTGTATCCATGATGACCCCGCTTCCAAACAAGTTCACATCCTGAGGTGCCGAGGGGTGAGGGCTTCAACGCACGAATTTGGGGGTGATGCAATTCATATTCACAAAGCAGTAAGCATATCTTTCCAACAACAAGTGTGGTTTTCTATCCTGTCCCAGCTGAGAATGCTTTTTAGTTCCTTGCATATACACACAACCATTTGACTGGCCTTAAAATTTCTGAACCATCTTGTAGTCAAAAATGCTGAGAAGATACCCCCATAATTATCTGATTCCGAAGCCAGACTGTTTGTACTTCTTTTGTGGACTTTTTTATTTTTCTTGCTCATTTACTTGGAGACTTGTTTCTTTATCACAGAATTCTTCTAAAATAATTTACCTGCTACACAGTAAGCCAATTTAATCTGAAATCTGATGGGATTAGTTAGGATATTGGTCTTGCTATTCAAACAGTCATGGCTCACAGGAGCTTATCCTTTATAAAAGTTTCTTATTTTTTTTTTCTCTTTCATGTAACAGTTCCTCTGTTATCGAGTCTGCCCTCCATGAAGTCATCGGGGGCCCAGACACAATCTATGTTGTTAGTCACCCTCAATATCTAGCTTCTACTTTCTGGCCTGAAATGCGTACTTTAGTTGCTGCCACAGTAGCTCCATTCCAGTGACAGAATGAAGAGATAGGAAGACAGGCTTCTTCACGGTACGGACAGCGGCCAGGAACCACACCTGTAACTTCTGCTCCGAAGCTGTGCAGTAGAAGACCCAGGCCACACGTGACTGCAGGCAATCCTGAGAAATGCAGTCTCAACGAGAGCCACGTGCCCAACTAAAACTTTTATTAATATAGAAGAAAGAATAGACATTAGAGGACGAACAGTAGGCTCTGCTACAGTTGACATTTTTCATATTTTAAGTATGGAATGTTACTTGACTGATTCCAAGGGCGTCACCCACAATGTCCCACCCAGGTACTGTATGAACTAGCACGTCGATCACCTGTCTTCTTCACGCTGCCTGCCCTCAGCCACCAACACCTGAATCCTGTGTGTAATTGCAGAATAAGGCCACATCAGCAAGAAAGCTTGCAAGAGCTGTAGCAGAAGGACCACATGGGCTGCTCCCGGCCCTCAGCAAGGCGCAGTTGCTCTGAGGGGTAGGCGGTAGGTTGGGGACAAAGAGCATCTGAGCCTCGATGTCTCTCCCCTGCCAGGTCTTCAGCAAGTCAACGCAGGCGATCACCTCGCACACCTGACCAGGTTCCATCTGCTCCACGCAGGCCCTGCCCCTCCCTCACGGCCCCTTCGGTGACGGAGCTGGGGCTCCTTCAGATGCAGGAGTGCCCTGACCGGAGCTACACCTGCCACTATTCTTGGCCCAGGTCACATATGTGGGACAGAAATCTCAGCTTCTCCCTCCCGCACAGCTGCTCCTCGTCGTTGGACATGTTTGCCTCTGCTTCTGGCCCATGGCGGCGTGGGTGGGTTGGAAGTAGAATGTGATGCTTGGGAAAGTTCTCGAAGTTGAAGGTGGGCCAGACCACTGTACCCTCGTACAGGTTGCTGCTGTTGAAGAAGGTCATCTTATGAAAGCTTCAAGTAAACCCGCCCCAAGTATAGTCCAGAGGCTGACGTCAGGGGACACGGATTTGAGAAATTCCAAGATAATTTGGACGATTTGAGCTTCTCAGACGAAAAAGAAAGAATGAGTCAAATATGACAAATTACTGCCTACACTTTAAACAACTATACTTGATTCCCTTTAGATGTAGACGCTTATATACGAAGGGTTCTTCTCTTTAACTCAAATATTGAGCTATGTGTTCAGATGTTAATCCTTGCATGTCAGTTGACATGCTGATAAAAATTATTTTAGTTAATTCTTTATTAATTTTAGTATGTCATATATGTTTAAGTGATTTTGGTATCTTCACCATTTCCTATATATTTTTAAAAGTTTAAGAACACTATTTGCCATTGATTTAAATCATGCATATATATTGCAGGATTTTTTTTTTTTTTGCAGAAACATGTTGATAAAAAACTCCATTTACTTAATGAACTTTCATTAATCGTTTGTGATTTATACGTAATAGGCAACATTTTAGGAGGGCTTGCTATTTGTTAGGAACGTTTCAGCACTCTAATGGGTTACTTTGTTTTACTTCCACGACAATTTCATCAGGTAAATCATATTGCTCTCTTTTACACAGAGTGCGGGGTGTTAGGCCCAAGGTCACATAGTCGCAAAGCAGAGATCACACTCCCTCAGGTGTCTCAGCAGCGAAGCACCTGTGCTTACTCTAAGCCAGGGGAAACTAGGTTACTATTTCTACCCACGGGACAGCAGACAGTGGCAGTGGGAGAGTATGTGACATACATTCTGACTTGACAGTCTGACTTTCTAACAGAACTCCAAGTTTTTAAAAGGAGCTGGCCAGCTGCATAAAACTGCTGCTGGGACTCCCCTAGATGAAGCTCCCACGAATGCTCTGTTTACGTGGCTGGTGGTGGATGGCCCTGAGCTTTCTTGTGCATCATGTCCAGAAACTGCTAAAAAAAATCAAGAGACCCTGGGCTCCTGTGATAGGTGCTGCTGATGGGGGCACCATTGCTGGAAGAAACTCTTACCCTTGACAGTGGCCGTATTGGGCTGCAGGCCTCTCGGAGTCAGGGACAAGGCCGAAAATAAAGCTGCCCCGTTTGTAAATGGGATCTGCTGTGATGCTGATGATGTAGGGGACAGGCTTTATTCCTTTAGTCTCCAATTTCCAACTTCGTAAGAAGGGATTTTAATTAGGTGCTGCGGACTTAGTTTTAATAAATTTTACCTTTCAATATGTTTTCATTTAAGTAATGTTTTTTGTTTGTTTGTTTGTTTGTTTGTTTCTCCTTGATGGTATATTTGAGGGAGGGGATTTTCTAGATGAGTAGAAAAATGAGGGTGGTAAACCAGCAAATAGGGAAATCTATTTTTTAAAATTGTTTTGCTCCAAAGTGAGACCAGCCTTAATGCTAATTCTTTCTCCTTCTCAATTAATATGTGACATTGATCCTTACAATGTTACATAATCAGGAGCAATTTCTAAAAAGGTGATAGAATTTATCCAGCTTTAGATGTTCCTGTCATTTTATTTACTCATTTTGTATGGCATTCCTCCTGTATAAGCTTATTACACGACTTTAATCTCGATTCCGTGGAAGGTAATATAAACATTATATTGGGAAGAACTGCAATATGGATTGGAAGATTAGTCATAGTGATTTGAATCTTAAAAGACTGTAAAATGAGCTGGGGATTGGATTAACAGATCTTCATTCATTTATTCATGATCATACATTTACTGAGTACTTACTCTGTACCAGGCACTTTGGTAGATGAATAGAAAAACCTTACACCCTCAAAGAGCTTACAGTTTCTTAGAAAAAAGCATGATTAAGTAGTTTCAGAATAATGAAATCAACATGGAAACAGAAATATTCTACTGTACTCGGTGGGTACCAAATGCAAGAGCATTTCATTCTGCCGCGGGAAGGGCTCAGGAAAATATTACAGGGAAGACACAGTGCGATATAATTTTAAATGCCAGCTCAAAACATTAGTTTAATTATGTGGGTTTATTCTTTAAAATGGAAGACATACAAATAAAATAGATCTATAAACCAAAATTAAAATTTAAAAAATTCAAAATCGCGGAGAATAAAATTCATCTCGTGAGAAGATTAAATTGTGGTACTAAATTTAACTATATAAGCAAGTTGTTGAATTTTAAGGATCAGTCTGTGCAAGTTCATGAAGTTTAAATTTTATGAAAGCTGGTTCATAATGAAGAAAATGGGCAAATACTCTATTAATGTTATTCCATAGGTTTTTGGTTTTTCAACAATTTTGTTAATATATCAGCTTTTAGGCCTATTTTTGTTCCTATAAATTAATTTTTTCCTTTTGGTTGTTTTTAACATTTTTCTATTTGGTTTACTTACCTAATTTTGAATAGGTTAAACTTAAATATGATTTCTTTATTCTGTTTTAATTTTATAGATCCTTGACTATGTAGGTTGATCACAAAGAGTTTCGCAAAATCTTAGCCATTATTTCTTTCCATTAGTTGCTGTCCTTTCTATCTCTCTGTTGCTTCTAGGATTCCAACTGATTGTATATTAGACATTTTCACTAGATCCTCTATTTTATCTCTCTTTCCTTTTAAAAAACATTTTGCTTCTCTGTGCGTCTATCTACAATTTTCTAATTAGTACTTCCTAGCATATTATTTTCTAGTTCACTAATCCTTTCTTTAGTGATGTCTATTATGTTTTAAATCAGTCTGTGAAATTGACTAAGACAGTCTTTTAACTTCTAAAAATTTGTCGAAGTCTCTTTGTCCAATGATAAAATAGATCCTGGTCTCTTTATGCATGATTTGGTTCAGTAAAAAGTTTCATTTAAGCTCTATGACCTCTCATTTCTTATGAAAAAATATTCATTCATCACTTAAATAAATGACAATATCTAAGGCTTTAGAATTATGTTTTCATAGGTGGCTAGGTGGATTGTGTGTAATAATATAGACAGCACTTCTATATTTATTAGCATTTCTAAAATTCCATTGTCATTATTTCAATAGTCAGAAGTTTTGGCTTTAACTTTAGAAGTCATATTGGAGATTGCTGGATATATTTTAAAGTCTTTGTATTCTGTTTTATATTGTTGGTAACTGATGTGAAAAAATATTTTTAGTAAAATATATTTAGTAAAAATATTTTAGTGTTATCTGACAGTATAATATTGGAAAATACTAGTTTATATATTAAATTTGCAGTTCTAATGATGTACATATGCAACATTCAATATTTTTATGTGATAAAAATTTACTGTTAGGATTGTTTTCTTCACATTGGGAGATTATCTATTTATCTATCATCTATCATCTATCATCTAATCATCTATCATCTATCTACATCTACCTACCTCCCTGGAATAATTTTTTTCTTTCTATTTTCTTCATAAGGAGGATTTTCTATCATATGATATATTCACTGTTACTCTAAACCAACTCAACCCTTACCACAACTTAATTCTATGTATTTATTTGAACAAGTCTCCAATTTGAAGAGTGTATTTGAAAAAAAAGCCAAATAAAAAAGAAAAAAAATTTAGCAAGCACTGATTTAAAACAAAATATGTATTTCACATTCTAATTCCCATTTCTATTCCATGTAGTAATAATAAGATAAAAATCTAAATTAAATTTAATTTATATTCCCCTTCATTTATCATATTTCAGTAATGTCGCACTTACTAGTCTGATGTATTCACTCTGCATTACTCCAGAACTTATGGGAATTTCCTCTGGAAGGAGCTTCAGAACTGAACATACTGTTAATTTTTTAAAAAACATTCTGAAAAACAATTTTTTTGTGTGCTTTGTTAGTTCTTAGGCACTCTCGAAGAATACATCAGTGTTCTCTACCACAAAGAGCTTACAATATGATGTGGAAATTAGACTGAAAGTGACAAAAAAGTCAAATAACTAATTCCAATAGTATTAGAATCTCATCAGTTTCACATATTAGAAGTATTAGTTATGTCTGTGGAGAGGTTGTGGGATTTAAACTTAGACCTCTCACTTCAAAAGACGGTGAGGAATTTTGTAACCTTTGACCTTGTAGAAATGATGTAAATCATAACGATAAGACTGGAAGGTGGAAGATAGAATAAATCGTCTGGTTTCCTTATAGTTTGTAATCATTAATCCTCTTCTCATCAACGATCAGATCAAAGTGAGACGTATCAATATAAGAAATGACTATATATTGAAAGATATAAAGGTCAACATTAAACAAATGTCACAGTTATGCAGTAGGTATTATATGTTCTACTCATACCTCACTTACTCCTCCTTTGTGGTACCTGCAAGGAACACTCTCTCTCCTTCCTAGAACTGAGTCGATAGCCGAGAGGTTATCAATTGAAACGGCTGCTGTAACTTCCTGGCTGACGAACTGAATTCCAGATGGAGACCACTCCGTGCTCCCCTCCCCTGCAGAGTGGACCCTGAAGCATTGTGTGGAGAAGTAGGTGCCACGAGATTGAAGCAGCCTGGGATCCCGGGCTGCCACACGGAGAACAGCTGCTTTGGAGAGATGCCCAGACTGTAGGGCATTGTGAGCAAGAAATAAACTTTGTTGTGAGAAGTCACTGAAATGAGGTGCTCTTTTTGTATTGCAGTATAACCTGGTCTTTTCTGATTGACACACACACAAAATAAACAGTGGTTGGGACGTAAGTAGAAGAGGAAGTCAATGAAGCCTGTCCAATGATTTAGATAACTAAGAACCCTGCTAGAAGTGATAGCTTTCAAGAAAAACACTAGAAACATGTATAAGCATTCCAAATTATGAGGAGAAAAACACAAACACATAAAAAACAAACATTGTTCATGTCGTGAAAGATTAAAAGCAAACAGTGAGGAAAAAATAAATGACATAATTAACCAAACATACATATTGGTTAAATAAATGATAATAGGCGTGACTCAGCCGTTTAAAGTAAAAAGACTTCTCTATTAGAACTAAGAACAAAACCTAATAATATATTGTACACAAAAATATGCACATTACAAAATAACCCAGACATAGGAAAGACAGATACTGTCATCCTCATTATATGCAAATAAATAAAAACCAAAAAGTGAGATTTAGCGATTTTAAAGCAGAAAAAATAATACAATTTACAGTGAAGGTCAAAGGGACTATTCATTTATTAAATCATACAGTCATAGTGCTAAGTCATCAAAAAATCCAAGGTGAAACAGATAGAAACACATTTGTCACAGGAAGCTTTAATGTTTTTTGTTTTATGTTAAAAGTAAATTAAAACAAAAGTAACTATGTGAAAAATCTAAATAACATTATTAACATGTAGTTGCAATTTTTCGAATTCTGTGCACTGACAATAGAAATACTCTTCTTAAAATGCTTGAACTTTTCAAAAATTTGCCATGTGCAATGTCACGAAACACTTCAATCAGCCTTGAAAAGTCAAATTAATATAAACTACGTCCTCTGATTTGACATGAGACAGCACAAAATTATACAGAAAAATACAAAAAGCAACAATGTGTAAATTTAAAAACTATACAAGTGTGTGTGTGTATGTATACATATATTTAATTATTCTATTGTAACATATTTTAAATATCATAAAATGAGTCCGTTTCAGGGGTACGATTCAATAATATTTAGTAACCTGATGAACTGGAGCAACGACTACCATAAATCAGTTTCAGAATATTTTTACATCCACCGGAAAGACTCCTCAAATGCATTGACAGTTCAGCTGCGTTGCTATCCCCACTCCCACCTCCAGCCCCAGGTGTCTACTAAGCTACTAAAATCGCCTTCGTTGGCCATTCTATATGAATGGGACCATCTAATGCATGAGGCCGATTGTGTCTGGTTTCTTAACACTGAGACTAATGTTTCTGAAGCTAATCCATGACACAGCACAGCTGGTTGTGCATTCCTTTTTATTGCCGAGTAGCATTTTATTGTATGGGTATCTTACATTTTGTTTATTCATTCATCACGTGATGGGTGTTTAGCTTGTGTCCACTGTTTCGATATTATGAATAAAGCCATTGTGAGCATTCATGAGCAAGTTTTCTGTGGACATACTTTTTCATATAGCTTGGGTACCCACCCGGGAGTCCTGGGTCCTATGGTAGGTTTTGTTTAATTTTTTGAGAAACCACTAAACTGTTTTCCAAAGTGTCTGTACATTCTTATATTTCCTAGAAATGTATGTGACATTCCGTTTCTCCACACTGTCACCAGCATTTGTCATTCTTGGTATTACTTCATATAGCTGCTCTATTGCGTATGACATGGCTCTCATTTTTGTTTCAATTTGCATTTCTCCAAATCATCTTGTCATGTACTTATCAGCTCAGGTGTATGTTTTCCCAACACTATTAAGCAATTCTCAATTCTGACACTATCTACCTGGAGACAGAACCAATGACACAATTTAAAAACTTGGTCCTACAAGATTGACCCACCCACGCCCACTTCAGAGGCCAAACTCAAGTCCAGGTTGTCACCTGTGGCTCTGACCAATCAGGTGCAGAGAGGCGGTTCTAAAGGCCCTGTCTTCGGGTTCCATTAATTTGCTAGAGCAGCACACTGAACTCAGAGAAACTTTTTACTTACTACATTACTGGTTAATTATAAAAAGAAATAAGTCAGGAACAGCCAGATGGAGAAGATGCACAAGACTAAGTATGTGGGACAGGGCATGGTGCTTCCATGCTTTCTGGGTGCACGATGGTCCCCACTACAACACATGTCCCCAAAACTAGAAGCTCTCAGAACCCCATTCTTTCAGGTTTTTATAGAGGGTACGGTTGATGAAATCATTGCCCTTTGTTAATTGTACTTGATCTCTAGCCCCTATGAAAGTTTCAACCCACGATTCCTTCCCCTCCAACCACTCCCCTCCCCGATCCCAAGGTTATGTAGGGTCTTTCCAAAAGTCACTTATTCACATAACAAAAGACACTTCTATGGCTCTCCTCACTTAGGAAATTCCAAGAATTTTAGGAGCTCTGGACCAGGAATGGGGACTGGAGATCAAATATGTATTTTTTATAAATTACAATATAGCCATTCATATATTGTCTTTGGTAAAATGTCTCTGTTAATGTTTTTTGCTCACTTTGAGATTTTGTATATATAACATTATGTAAGATAAATCATATATTTTATACACTATATCATATACATATATTACGTATAATATTATGTGTTCATATAAATAATACATAGAAAATAATGATATCTCACTGAATTTATAAAATAAAGCTAGAACTTTTTAGGAAGAAAACTCATGGTCTAAGATACACTATTGGTAAAAAAAAAAAAAGAGTGAAAATGAGTTAATCATCCAGCTAAGTAAATTAGAAATCATAAAATTACCATAGAAATGAAAAACATAATATATATGTTTACATAAAAAATACAATAAGTAAATGAACAGATTTAATAAATAAATTAATGATCTATTTAGGGGGAAAACCCAATATAAAAAAACTACATAACTCATTTTCTGAACTGAACAGAAGATTGATAGCACATAAATACATGACATTAACTTTGATAATAAAAATAATCACAGATATAGAGAATGTTAAACTCAACACATGAGAGCAATTGTCTCCATTCTATGCCAATACACTGGAAAACATGGATTATATATATACACATACATATATATGTGTGTATGTGTATGTCTGTGTATGTGTGTGTGTGTGTGTGTGTATATTATATATATTATATATATGTCTTTTTTTAGGAAAACATAAACTGCTGCCACCAATCATAGAGCAGATAGATAATCTGAGCAGATTAACACCACTGGAGAAACAGATTTGCCAAAGACCTATGCTCAAAAGTTGAACTGTTTCCCAGAGCAATTCCTTAAGAAACAGTTAATTCAAAGCTATTTGAAATTCTCTGAAGCATAAAAAAAAGGGAGCTTCCAACTTTTTATGAATATGGCAAAGTATTAACACCAGCGATAAAAGATACACTCCATCTGCTGCATAGCCCTCTGCCCCCTCCAAAAGAAAATAAATAAATAAGAACTCGAGACTAACCTCACCCATGAATATCACCTCACACAAATCTGAAGTAAAATACAGCAAACATTACTCAGGAGCATATTAATCAAGGCTCAGCGAGTCCTATTCTGTGCCCTTGTCCTGCTCTCTCTCTGAACCTAAGGGCTGTAGGGCCTACAAACACATTTCAGCATCTAAATGCCGTTTGATGATGTTTGATGTTTATTCACCAGTGGTCACGGAGCCTAATACGCACAGGCAACTCTTAGGTGTCTTGAATCTCTGTCAGCCTTGAGAAATGATGTCATGGTGAATAGTTGATTCTAGAAGTCTTCTTTGGACAAGCTGCAGGGCTGCCCAGTGCCATATTTGCCTTTGAGTTCTATTTTACAGCTCATCTCAGCTTTGTTTGGTGTCTGCGAGAAGGGGACAAGATTTCCTGGACCAAAGGTAACCGTTAGGTCTTTCTCAGTTCTACATGAAATATTCACTTTTGTATATAATTTATCAAACGATTAGTGGTATAGTTTTGCATTAAATGCAATGTATATATTGGTGGTTTTGCATTAAAAAAAACTCCAACGAAACATTAATATAATATTTGAGTGTAACATACTCCAAATTTTAAGAATAAGCAAAGAAAAAAAAAACTGATTCAATTGGTGCTCAAATCCAGAGCAGGATCTATTAAAACTAGTACATCTATAGCAGAGAACTGATAGTGTGTCATCTCTTTTTCCTCTCTCTTACCTTAATCTATTTTTTGTGTTTTTTTTTTTTTTTTTTTTTTTTTTCTTTACAAGTTATCTATCTTTCTTTCCATAGAGCTATTATCTGGCCATTTCCTTGAATTTCCTTAAAATTCTACTCTCACCTAAGACTTAAAAAGGCTTTTAGGATAAGCTGTACATTTAGTTGCCTTTCTGTGGGCCACAGACAGCATCTGATTAGCTTACTAATGGAGGCAAATGTCCAACATGATTGGGAGGAAAATACCACAGCATTGTACCTGTGTATCATGATGTAATAAGAAAGGGGCATAATGCCTCGCTTTTCTCTGCATTTTCTGTTCTTATTGAAGGAAAGAGTGAGGCTAGAGTAAGTGCTGCATGCAGCAGGGCGCTACACACCAAGTGATGCTCTCTGGGCCTGGCCAGGACGAGCTCAAAGAGGCCTCGATAAGATGGGAGCCGAGGTGTTAGGCAAGCACTTCATTAGAGACAGGCGCCCTGAGAGAGAAGAGCAGAGACACCGTGGCTTTAGTGCAGTGGAGGAGCAAGTCCAGACTCACAGGCACTCATTCATACACCTGAAGTCTGGAACAGTCAAACCAGCTTGCGGCCATCTATCACCATGGCGGTGAGTGGCGGCAGGGGCTGTTTGAATCCCCGTCTCCTGGAGAGAGTACAATGCCAGAGTGACTACATCACAGAGTGGGTGACCCTGAGATCCAGTAAGTAGATGTTCATAAAGCAAGGATCAAGAGGTTTGGTTCTCCCTGGGTACTTAGCTCTGATGGCGAACAGGCATTCATTAGAGAGATAAGGCTCAAGTTTGAGAGATAGGTCTTAAGCCTTCGCAAGAGCCTATCTGAGGCCTTCTAAAGCAGAGCGGCAGGCCACCCACCGCAGTGAAGAGGGCTCAGAGAAGGGCCAGCTGTGACCGCAGAGAAGGCGAGGGCCAGGAAGGATTTTATCACAAATGCTCGTGTCTCCAAGGAAAGCCAAGTGTACTGGGTGAGGGAGTGTTAAAGTACTCATTCTCCCTGGATAGATGTATGTAACGTTGTTTGTTTTTGACCGATCTGAATAATATTGCGTTTCTAGTATCTCTAACAACATAGGATGCAAATTTTAAAGTTTATGTTTTTAAAAACTTGAGCACTGGAGAGGATTGTAGAGATAACATATCCTATCGCATACCCACGACAACCATTTCCAAATGAGAAATGTGACACTCGGAGATTTTTCTGACTTGCCTAAAGTCATGAGTGGTAATGAAAGAATTAATTGATTGATTCTCACATCGCTAATTCCTGGCACAAGCTTAGTTGCATTATGCAATATAGAATCCTTCTGCTAGTAAAGAGTTAATTTGCTAATTATGCTTTCTAATTTATTTTTTAAAACATCAACAGCTGATGGTTTGCTAAGGTGAGCTTGCAGGAACACAGTTTTTTAAAGAATAAAAATAAAAAGCTGCTTATGGATATAACTCATAGGTACTGGCACATTTTATATGACTATATAAAAATATATAATGCCATTATGTATGCATTGCATATATAGGGATATAAAGCTTTATATGTAAATGTATGTATATAGAGATATATAAGCATACATATATGCACATATGATTATGTGTGTGTGTGTGTGTGTGTGTGTGTATAGTGTTAATATATAGCTTTCCTTGAGGATGCAATTCATGGATACGTGGTTAGTCCCCTTATTTCTATGGACCTGCTCAACCGTCGCTGCCTTTAGGTGCTGGCTCAGCAGTTCCAATGCCATCCAGAAAAAGCACGCTTTCCAACCAAACCACACTGGTGCTGACACCAGCGGCCAGGCTGCTCGGTATAAACCTTTTGGGTCTCACAACCTCAGGACTTCTTTAGTGTCCACAATGAAAATCTTGTTCCTGGCCGCCTTATGGGTTAAGCCATTCACATTATTAAATAAATCTACTTGTACTGAGAAATATGTGTATAAGTATGTAGGTAGATGATAGATAGATGATTGATATAGATAGATGATAGATGATGAAAGATGATAGATACATAGATGATAGATAGATGATAGATAGATAGATAGATAGATAGATAGATAGATAGATGATAGATAAAGACAGGAGTAATTCCTTTCCTAGGAACATAAAATGGGAAACACCTTTTGATACTTGATAGCAAGGAAGAAGTATCACAAAGGGTGCAGAATTTGCAATTTCTAAAGCTGACAAAGACATGGTATGGGGTTATAACCCCCACTGCCCTGGCCCAATAGTTGAGAAAATGGAAATTCTACTCTCGACGCTGCCTAATCTGACACAGAATACTTCAATTATTATAGTAGAAACAACTTGCGAAAAATAGAACTGGAAAATTGAATTGTTTTCTTTTATATGTCATCCAAGAGTTGAGTAATTTGAAAGTTTGCCTTAGCTACTTAGCAATGATTTCTTTTTTAGCTATTAGCATGACATTCTTTTTATTTTTATTTCTTTATAATAGTAAGAACACTTAACATGAGACCTACCTACTTAGCATGATGTTCATTAGATATATAAAATCATTGATTAATTATATAATTTTATTTATATTGCATTTAAAATTTTTTTCTTTCATTAATTCTTTTTGTTTTAGATTCAAAACAGTACAGTACTTGGCATTTAATATATAAAGTAAGGCTGCATATATTTTGAGCAAATATATATAACTACCGAAGTATGTTACATAAACAATATGAAATCCAGCAAGTCAAAAATTAAGCAAGGTTTTGAACTCATTTTGTTCTTTCCCTAGACATTATCCATGATAAGCAAGCTAGGGCTGGGACACAGTAAAACCACTTTCCATGGTTTTTAACCCTACAACTTCATCGAACTTCCTAATGAGGAATTTAATGTGAAACCAAAGGATGTACTAAAATAATAACTTTAGGAGACTTTCAGTTTGGGCTATAATGAAATAGCTTCTTCTCTAGTCATCCACCTTATAACATAAAAACTTGAACACAACACAACAAGGAACCATAGGAAGACTCCAAATGATAGAAGGAAAACGATGGACTGACTAAGGACCATGGAACTTGGGAATGAAAAGAGTGATTTTCCTAGGTTTTCTTTTTGCTTTCTGTATAGTCAGGATGAGTACTGGGGGCCTGCAACCTGGAACCACGGAAAGATGCAGACAAAAAGACCCAAGGAAAGCCTGCCCCATCCAGCCAAAGGAGAAGGAAAAGGTAGCCTACTGGAAGAGTAATCTTTTTGACAATACCTGCGAACTCCATCTAAATACCAATGGTGTCAGCGGGAGTTGAGCGCGGAGCCAAATCCCCCCCCCCCCCCCACCTCCACCTGGCAGAGCAGGCCATGCTCTGATTACCCCACCGGATTATTATTAGATGCGACAAACAAACAGAGAACTTTTACTCCACAGGCAGCAACGAGGTAGAATAAGACAATGCAACTTAGTGCTGTTCAGCAGCCCGCCCCCCAACACCCCAAGGTCAGGGAGGCCCAGCAGAACAATGAACCTCTGTTCTACCATGGCCTGGGGCAGTGCGAGGGGTGTGAGGCGGTGCTAGTTGGCACTGCTTTTCCTGATAAGGTGGTTTGAGTCAGCAGGGAGCTGAGTTTCTGTCCCTCATCCAGCAATAGCAGGTGGTACAGGGTGGACCTCCACCTTTGCAGGTGTCCTGTCAGTGGGGCCCAGTGGGAAGGTGGACACCCATCTCCATCCAGACCTTCACGCTACAGCTAAATAGGGTGACTGCCTGCTGGAAAAAAAGATGCAACAGGATCCAGGATCTCGCGATATCCCAGAAGCCTAGGGCACAATCCCAAATCACACCTCATTCCAAGAACCAGAAAGGTCAAAACGTGAACGAGAAAAGACAATGAACAGACACTGACACTAACATAACTCCAAAGCTGGAATTATGTGATAAGAGTTTGAAAGTAGCAATCCTTAATTTGCTTCAAGAAACAATTATATTCTCTTGTAATAAATAAAAAAAAAAAAGGAAAATTTCGGAAAAAATGATATGCATTCAAAAAACTATAAAACTTCTAAAAATATAAATATAAAAAATAAAATAAGAGCTCACTGGACTGAATAGTAGATTGAATAAGATAGAGAAATGAATCATGAATTTGATGATGGAACAATAGAAATTACCTAATTTGAACAGTAAAGAAAAAATAACTTCGGTGACATGTGGCCCAATTTCAAAGACTAATATTCATGTTATTAGAATAACAGAAGCAGAGGATAAAGCAGCGTGGGTTGAAAAATCATTCAAAGAAATAAAGGTTGAAAATTAACTCAGATTTGGTTAAATGCAGAAACCATCAGATAAAGAAGCTGAATACAGCCCAAACAGAATAAAACCAAAGAAATTCACAGTAAAACACATCAATAATCAAACTTCTGAAAACTAAAGACAAAGAATCTTTTATTTGAAAATAAGCACCAAATAACAAGACATTTTCACTCTGTTATAAGTAATTTTCAAGTTGATTTATGATTTATTTCTAGTTCATCTAAGCAGGCTGTTTTGTTTTGTTTTCGTTTTTGTTTTTTTAAATTCCATAGACGTCCTTATTGGACTTGATTTATCATTATAAAAAAATACATTAGAGAGACATTTAAACACATGGTTGTGGAGGAAGTCTTTAAAAGATTTGATGTAAGAGTATAAGGAGAAAGTCACCTTTTAGGAAAAAAGAGATTTTAAAATATAGTAATTCTTATTCAAGGTGGTTCTATAATAATTTTCATATCTTACATTTAAATGACTTTTAAGGTAAAACATAATAACCCAGTATAATAATATTAACGACTTTTTTATCAAGTGCCTACCTACCATGTCAAAAACACCAGATGCATTATTTCTTTTTTATTTTATAGCATCTGTATGAGATAGACATTATGTCCTCATTTTACAGGTGAGGAAATTGAGACTAAGGGAGGTTTAATATTAATTAAATTTACATCACTAATAATTCATGAAGCTTCAATGGGTTCTTGTTCAATATGGTGATATGTTGCCTGTTGGCCTATGTAGTATTTTGACTACTTTATGTTACAATAAAAACCCATCGAATTGGCACAGAGAGTCCAATGAGGATTAGTACTGCCCAATATGCCAGTCACATTCATAAGAAACAAAGAGTGTTTTCTGAAAACACATGAAGAATATCTCTCTTGAGCCTCTAAACAAACCTACCCATGAGGGTTTCCATTTTGTTTTTAAAGGACTCGTGTTCTTGATGAAAAATATGATCGATTGTCATGTTTATTTCTCATAAAGTAGTCATTTATTCTCACAAAATTTGCTATATGTTTAAAAGAGAATATAGATGAGAACTGTAATGACAATTACTAGCTTAACATACTCATTTTCAAATTTTGGAAACACAAGTAATTTGTTGATTGGTTTTTATTGCCCCAAATTCCAAATTGGAGAATTTATCACTTTTTATAATATATAGTCTCTTTATGAATATTATTTTCCAAATACAGGCAAAGTTCACTTTATTCTATTTTTTACAAAGTGAAGGTTTGTGGCAACCCTGCATTGAACAACTCTATTGGCACCATTTTTCCACAGTATTTGCTCACTCTGTCTCTGTGACACTTTTTAGTAATTTTCATAATATTTCAAATTTCCCACTATTATTATATTTGTTAGGTGTTCTGTCATCAGTGGTCTTTGATGGCACTATTGTGATTTGGGGCACCACAAACCACACGCACATAAAATGGCAAACTTAATCCATAAGTGTTGTGTGTATTCTGACTGCTCTACACACCAGCCATTCCCCAGTCTTTCTCTGTCTCCCATGGACCCCCTATTCCCTGAGACACAAAAATGTTGAAGTCAGGACAATTAATAATCCTACAATGGCCTCTAAGTGTTCAAGTAAAAGGAAGAGCCACATGTCTCTCATTTTAAATCTAAAGCTAGCAGCAAGCTAAGTGTAGCGAGAAGACATGTTGAAAGTTGTGGTAGATTTAAAGCTAGGCCTTTTGCACCAGTTAGCCCAGTTGCAAAAGCAAAGAAAAGGTTCTTGAGGGAAATTGAAAGTGCTACCCCAGTGAACACGAATGACAAGAAACTGAAACAGCCTTTGATTGGTCTGGATAGAAGATCAAACCAGCCACAACATTCCCTTAGCCAAAGCCCAAACCAGAGTGAGGCCCTGACTCTCTTCAGCTCTTTGAAGCCTGAAAGGTGAAGAAGGTGCAGAAGAAAGTCAGGGATTGGTTCATGATGTTTAAGTAAAGGAAGCATCTCTCTAACATAAAAGTACAAAGCGAAGCAGCAAGTGCGGATGGAGAAGCTACATACAGCAAGTCATCCAGAAGATCTAGCTGGGATGATTCATGAAGGTGATTACACTAAACATCAGGTTTTCAGTGTAGACAAAACAGTCTCATTTTGAAAGGAGTTGCCATCTAGGACTTCCCTAGCTAGAGAAGAGAAGTCAGTGCCTGGCTTCGAAGCTTCAAAGGACAGGCTGATTTTCTTCTTAGGGGCTAATGCAGCTGGTGACTTTAAGTTGAAGCCAATGCTCATTTATCATTTTGAAAATCCTAGGGCCCTTAAGAATAATGCTGTATCTTTTCTTCCTGTGCTCTCTAAATGGTACAGCAATCAATGCCTGGATGACAGCACATCTGTTTATAATATGGTTTACTGAATAGTCGAAGCTCACTGATGAGTCCTACTGCTCAGGAAAAAAGATTCCTTTCAAAATATTAATGCTCATTGACAGTGCACCTGGTCACCCAAGAGCTCTGATGGACAATGAGATGAATGTTGTTTTCATTCCCACAAACACATCTATCCTGTAGCCCACAGATCCAGGACTTATTTTGAATTTATGTCTTATTATTTAAGAAATACATTTCATAAGGCTATAGCTGCCTAGACATTGATTCCTCTGATGGGTCTGGGCAAAGTCCATTGAAAACCTCTGGAAAGGATTCACCATTCTAGAGGCCATTAAGAACATTCGTGAGTCATGGGAAGAGGTCAAAATATCAACATTCACAAGAGTTTGGAAGAAGTTGATTCCAACCCTCATGGATGGCCTTGAAGACTTCGGGACTTCAGTGGAGAAAGTAATTGCAGATGTGGAAATAGCAAGAGAGCTAGAATTAGAAGTGGAGCCTGAAGCTGTGACTGAACAGCCACTGTCTCACGATAACTTTAATGGACGAGGCACTGCTCCTTATGGATGAGCAAAGCGGTATCTTGAAACAGAATCCATTTCTGGTGAAGAAACTCTGAAGACTGTTGAAATGCAACAAAGGGTTTAGAATATCACACAAATTTGGTTGGTAAAGCATTTACAGGCTTTGGGAGGACTGATTCCAATTTTGGAAGAAGTTCTACTGGGATACAAGCTAGCAACCGGCATCACATGCTACAGAGAAATTGTCAGTGAAAGAAGTGTTAATCAATGCAGCAAAATTTATTGTTATATATTTTAACGAATTGCCACAGCCACGCCAGCCTTGGGCAGCCACGCCAGCCACCAACATCAAGGCGTGACCCTCCACCAGCAAAATCATCGACTTGGTGAAGGCTCGAATGGCGGTTATCATTTTTTAGCAATAAAGTGTTTTTTAATTAAAGTGTATACTTTTTTTAGACATTATGTTATTGTACACTTAATAGACTACAGTATAGTGCAAACGTCATTTTTATATGCACTGGGAAACTGAAAAATTTTGCGAATCACTTATTGTGCTCCTTGCTTTACTGCAGAGCTGAACTCACAGTATCTCCAAGGTATATCTACGTAGAAGTTTGGTGTGTGTTTAACGTATCACTATTACTATTATCATCATGTTGAAGGCTTCGGTTCAGTCCAAAACTTCTTTGTGCACCCCCTATAAGCCAGTACAGAGTAAGAGCCACTGAAGAATAAATAACACATCCCCTAGCCTCAATAACGTAATGGCCTAACTCTAGTACATTGTATAGAGTAAGTTACAGAACACATCTTTTGAATTTCGATGATCAGTAATGCTCACCTAAGCTCCTAGGCCAAAAGACTGGCCAAAATACTGATTTTCTGATTTTATTACATATGAAACAGCAGCAGGTTCCAGCTGAGGCCCTTTGTAAAATGAGATTTAGAGAGATACCACTTTAACCTGTACCTTACAGCACTGGGTATCCACTGTGTACGGTCTCATGTCTCTTGATTTTAGCGTCAGTGTTTTAGATTACAGCCTAGCACCCCACGATTCTGTCTAGAAACTTCGCGCGAATTGCCTGTACTCTAGTGTCCCTGATTCTGACTTAGAATACAGAGGGCTGACCGCTTACAGTGTATACCCCCAATTCTTCAGGTCTCTTTGAATTATTCTCTGTTATTAAGCACGTTTCCATCTCTGCTTACCTCTTACCCAACAACCCAATCCCAATCTGGTCAAATTAAACATTAATAGCTACCAGTGTCATCTGGTTTTCAATAATGACAGCATTTCTGACTCTGGCGAAAGCCTCTGCTATGTAAAATTGCCATCTCTCGATGCAAATGGGAAAATTCAGCCTCGTTAAAAAAATGAGAGATTTATTTTCCATCGCTACACAAGGATTGCGATTGCCACACAAAATATGGTGACAGCAAAGAGTTCAAATCACAAGACCAAAACTTTCGAGGTGACTTCATTTAGATTCACAGTTTGTACTAATTTGTGATTTCCATTCAGTGTGATACTATCATTATCATTGCTCAGATTATGATTATTGTAATATAAACACTTTTTTCATTTTAAAATCAGTTTGTTAACCTATTAATATGTTACCATCAAACTCAAATCTCTCCAGAAAAATAATAGCATAGTGTACTAGAAAGAGCAAAGGATTTGGAGTTTAGTTTCTTTATCTATAAAACAGAGCGATAATACTTAACAAGTTTAAAATAGGGATGGGATGAGAAAAAAATTATATGAAATGTTTTTGTAAAATGCAATAAAAGTTTTTAACTTAAGTATCTGATAATTAATTGTAAAAATAAGAAATCAAATTGACTAAGCATATTGGAATAATTCTTAAGAGAAAAGAAATATCTCGATTATAGAAAATAAGTGTGTGGAAGTCTTGCTTTTAGACTTGTTGCAAAAATATGATAGTTTCTTGATTCCCAAAGATGTTTAAAGAGTGTATGCAGCAGAACAACCCAGGGCTGAGATCATTGGTTTCTCCTTGATATTCCTCAGTTTCTACATTTACATTAGCTGTACTACCAGAGAGAGAGACACACACACACTTGTTTATTTTTTTCTGAGAAGGTTTGTGATAATGTTTAGAGAATATAACGAGCAGAAGAGGTCTGGTATCATGAACGTTGATTTCCCATTCTAACCATGATCTTAAATGCAATGCAAACATCGATGAAAGTTTAAGAATGTGAGGTCACAGAGGAAGGAATGCGGAAACAGCTAGCACATTGGACCAGTGCGTGGGGGAGGAAGCTGTTCTGGAAACTGAAAAGCTAGAAAAGACCTTGCAGACTTTGTAGCCGGATGCGATAGCTACCTGACGGAGATGCCCAGCGGCCCTGCTCAGCCAGAACTGCGGAAAACACAGCTTGTGAGCAGCTCTGCAGCTTCTGGGGAACTTTCTAGTCAGCAAGAGCAGCTACGCCCTGGAGATGGTGAAAAATGGGGAGACAGACATCTGTTTGAAAATCACATTGCCATTGATAAGGAGAAGGGACTCCAGACACATTATTTTGTTCATTTATTTTCTGAATTATTGAGAAGCTCTCTGTTTTACCATAAATTTTGTGAATCTATCTTTCTCTCGGGTGTCTCTAAATTCAATATATACCTTAAGTGGTGGTAACAGAAATGCCATCGAGTTTCATTTAGGTGGAGATGAAAACTAAATAAAACTGTAGTATTTATTAACTTACGACTGGAGATGACTGGGAGTAAATCTGCCCAAACTGTAAGTGTAAATCCTTCCTCCTCACTTTGTATTTCAGAGGCAAAGCGAACCACACATTTTTCCCAGTGAGGAAAATGACACATGTCTGACAGGTAAAATTAACACCATCTCTGCGATAGAATTCACTAAGCACTTATTGTATAGGGAGCTAAGTATAGGCCTCTATGCTAGGTGCTGGCGATGTGCCGATAGACAAATGGGACAGGGACTTTGTGGGAGTTCACAGAGTGACCACTGCGATGCACTGGATCCTAGTATCTGGTTCACAGAGCAGCGTGTTTACTTGACGAGATCTACAGCTTTTTAGTGTTCATGAAAGGTAGTTTTCTGTTTTAATCATTAACATGAAAGCCAATTATCTGAAGTCTGATCAACAGGTATGTGTGCTCTATTTCCCAGAATTTTCAAATTTCTAACTCTTTGAACATATATTTGTAAAACATGTTTAGTGAATTCTAGTACTTTGGACTTTTTGAATGCATGTGATTTTATGAAGTCATGCTTTTCTTTCTTTTCTTTTCTTTTCTTTTTTTAAATCTGGATATTAGTAGAGTCTGCTCAGAATTAGGGAATGAAAGAATCGGCCATTAAGAGTTCTAGAAATTTTAAGTTTTCCATAAAGAAACAAAACAATGTAACTCTTATTTTTTAAAGAACCTTTGAAGTGTTTCATTATCTTCAATAATTTAAAGACTCTTAGCAATAGTGATAGCAAGACATAGTTGAATACAGTTTCCAATTTAATGGTTTGTTATGGAAAAATCATTTAGAATTAAATGGGCCTAAATCGTACCTTTTATTAATCATGACAGAAGTAATGAAATATTGAAATGCATACCCATAAGAAGATATTACATGCCATTTACTAAGTTTTGTACACCTGAGAAAATATGTTAATATAAATAATTATTGTTTTAAAATTATAGCCAAACATATCTGCAGGTTTTAAGCTGTCTAAAGTAATTCTACATTCTCAATGAATAATGTTTAACATTTGAACCAAAAACAGTTCGGCACGAATAATTAAAGGCTTAAGTTAAATACATAGACAGTCATTTAAATTTAGATCTGCAATAACATTTACTATTATTCTCCAAGGCTTTGACTGCCTGACAGAAACAAAGTACTCTGGGATTAATTTCAAGAAATGGTGCCAACTGTGCCACAATTTGCTGTAATTAAGACATGAAAGAACACTAAATATTCAGATTAAAAGAAGCATGATGGAGCATGATAGAGAGTCAAGGTGTGGCAGGGAGCCAATTAAAAAAAAAAAAAAAGCCAGGATATCACATTGGCGAATACGAAGACGGCGCCGTGAAGTTTAGTGAGTTTCCTTTTAAAGAAGCATATTCATTTATCATTTTAGTCTTTGATGATATTTAATGTCTTTCCTCACTCAAATCTAGGCCGAGACGTGGTATGTTAGAAAGAGAATAAAATCGAAAACGAAAGTGACAAACACTGGATTCTTATGAAGCTAATTAGTTTAAGTGGTGTGGAGCCCTCGTTAGGAGGATGTCATAATTATCTTTATGGGGAAGGGATTTCCCTGTGTGTCGCATCAGTGTAGTTTGCTTTAGAGCTAAATGAAAGAGCTGCATAGGTCGTAACTCGAAGAGATTAAATACACTTTTCGTATTCATTAAATTCCTCTTTATGTTTTAAAGAGAAAGAATTCATTTTGATCCAACTAGTCTCCTTTTTAATTCCCCAGGAATTATGGGAAATATTTTCTGTAGCCTTTGAACCTGCATGTATTGATTAACATGGCATTTAGGCTGATGGTGAATCTTCCTTCCAACTGACTTTTTTTTTTTTTTTAACGAAATTCCCTTTAAGGTTTGATCCCAGAAGAGATGAGGATACTTGACCCAGTTGCTAATGAGAACCTGTATAATCTCCAGCATCCTATAGCTCCAGATAGCAGGATGCAATGTAGAAAGGACTTCATAAAAGGCACTATTGGAATGCTTTTCGTCTTCACAGGCAACATCAGAAAGGTAGAACTTTCTAAGGAAGTCAGAACTGGTCTCCTGGAGGAACTCGAAGCCATCAGAGTCAAGCAGGTAGGGTGAAGGGCCTTGGCAGTGTTGGTCAAGAGACCGAGGACAAGTATGGGGGTGCATAGGGAGGGGGCACCGGGAGGGCCACCTTCGTCCTCAGAGCAGGTCTGCAGCGACCAGAGGGCACCAATGGCATCTGCACAGAGTAGGTTTTGCAAGAGGAACCAACACACCCCAAATTGTGCACCTCGTCGGAATGGACATCAGGACAAAAGAGATTCTCACAGGACGGATATATGATTGGAGGCTCCAGGTAGGAAACGCGGGTCTTTTCCGGCTTTGAGGCGGATGCTGTGAAGAGTGGGCACCTTCCGAGAACCAGAAAAACAGAATGGAGTTGTTCCCGCGCCCAGAGAGCTTTGCAGAAAATGTGTGATGTCTTTCAGATACAGACTATCTTAGCTCTTTCCCCAATGTTGCAGATCGTTATTTGAAAAAATAATCATAAAACTTGAAATAAAGGGCTTAGCGTTCACTGCTCTTTAACAGTACAAGTCTATACTCTAGTTTCACCATTCTAGTTAGAAAAGTATTGGCACATCAAAGTATTTCCCAGACACTAATATTTATGCAACTTGGCTAAGAGAGAAATAAGAGTATTAATTTCATAGCATAAATAAAAATTGCTTATAATCTGTGCTACATAATATTCATGCAACATTGAATCTCTGTAAAGTCCATAAGTTTCTTAGTTTTTTTTTTTCCTCATATAAACAAATAGCACAAAGCCAGGAGCGTTAGTGTCATTGTTATGACTTCTGAGCTATTGTTCGACTAAACTTTGTGGTGTGATACTTTTATGAAATAAAATGTTAATGAAGTCATCAGGTCTTCGTCCACCCCTTAATTTTTCCTCCCACAATTCACAACGTTGCCAGATACGTGTTTCTGGATAAAAACCTCTAGAGGTCTCCTGCAAATTCTTTTTCAATACAACCAGATCATTGCAGATAATTGTATTACACAGTGTATCGATCCCAAATCGTCGCGTACCGGAAACATCTGAAAAAACATGATTATAGCTTTCTATTTATTGTTCGTACATCATATAAGCAGGCTTTTGTGTGAATCACCTGTAAAAAAGGCAAGGTGGAAACATCAGAGAAATTACCTCTTTACAAGAATCTATTGATCACTTTAAATCAAAGAAGTATGTTTGACATAAGATTACCTGCCAGTTTGAACGTTAGGTACTCACTCTGTTACAGCCTGGGGCAGTTGTAAGTCTGACAAAGGGATTGTAAATAAAGCATGTGGCTCTGACTGCCTCTGGCTTAGGATCAAGTCAGGCTCAAGTCCAAGGCGTAGGTAAACTCAAAATAATTTACCCCTTTTTAACCGGCATATAATGAATTAGAGCAGGCTCTGAGGGGCACTGTGACGCATAAATCTCTTAGTCATTTCAAAATGGCAAACTTCACAGAACATTCACATCCTAGAGTTGATAAAAGGTCCTTTTTTGTGTACATGCCAAGTTGGCTCAAGGAGTCCTGAAGTCAGTCTATGGGTCCACGCATATTCTTCAAAAACAGAAGCTTCTGGAACATTCTTACACCCATAACCGCTTGTATGTGGCTTGATCGCTCAAAGTCCTTTTTAACTCGAAAGACCACTAACCTCTCAATTTCAATGTTTGAAAATTCTCCTCAAATCTCATTTCAGAGGTTTTAGTATTGTTTTTTTTTTCATAAGAAATATAGATTGTGAAAGGTGAAAAAGCTTTATGAAGTGAAATATGGCAAAAACCATTCACGTGACTATATTAACCATGCTGAAAACATATCACTATAAAGAAACTGTTTTCATTTGATTGCATTTTATTATTGATCAAGATCTCGAAAGACTAGAGCCCCTTTACATATTTTTAAGCCTGGAGAATTTTTTTTTCTTTAATTTTGAAAGCAAACTTGTAGTAAATTCTTTATCAGATTTTGCCTCCCACCCACCGCCATACTTCAACATGTGTAGAAATTATTAAACATTTAGCTCATTTGTTCAGAGAGATTTTGATGTATTTGGAATTTAATAAAGATGAGCTCTGGGTGATGCATTCTTCCTTGTTAAATATTTAGCTGTTTGCATTAGCTCTGTGGTTTCCTGAGGCACAAATTTAAACTGTTAATATATAGCAGGTTTAAGCTATAAAAATAGTAGATGCTGTGATTTCTTCTGGGGCTAAACTGGTCATTTTGAGCACTCGTGAGAAAACAATGTAAATATGCATGAAATATTTATTAAAATATAAGTATTTGGTTGCTCAAGATCTATGCATGTGAAACCGAGAGTCAGATTTTCTTAGATCTAATTTATAAGGGAGATATCATTCAACTTCAAAGATGAGTGATAAATGAAGAATATTTATATAGAGTATCTTTTTTCATGAGGTTGCCGGTAAAAGATACCTCTGATGTAAGAGTGTAATACCTTGCTTTCCAACTTTATTGAATCTCAATATAAACACCATTTTTGGACATAAAATGAGAATCATTAACAGGGAAGATACTCTTTTTATAAAAATATAGCCTTCTCCATTTCCATTTATATTGGTTTGGGAATCCTAAAAGTATTTTTTTTCCTTCGTTTTGGACTGCAAGATTGAAATGACTGATTTTCATAAAATATCATCTTTCGTGCAATGGATTATATATCCAGTTAGATTTCAAATTACCTTGAAAAATGTACTATATAATATAATATGTATAAATATATTTCCAAATATGTGATTAAAAAATAAAATAAAAACCTGATAACATTTGCATTTGGTGGTATGTATTTGAGGCAATAGAAGAGAAAACATACAACACCTTTTATAAAGGGGAAATATTCAAAAAAATGTACAGATATATATCTCTAGGAATACGGTCAACAAAGAACAAAGGAAAAATGTCTTTGTCTTAAATCACTTATTTTTTGAGAGCTTGAAGCATACTGCCTAGGTCTTCTTTGGTCTAATGAAAGAGTGCCATCTATTGGATGACCTTGAAAAAGTGCTCGAATTTCATAAATATTACACAAGAAAATAAATCAGTGGCGAGCCATCATCTTGGCATAATTTATAACGTATCAGTCTTTGTCTATGTGAAAATATATACACATAGATACATACATATACATATATCTGAGGCCCAGACTAGAGAAAGATCGTGAATGCTATATATGAATATTATTCTTTGATAAATGTAGAAGCAGAAGTCTCACAAATAAACTCACAAATGTCATCTGATCTGGACATCTAATTGTTGAATTGAAATGTTTTGTAAACTTGAGATGACTGATAAGCATCCTGGCCTGACTGACATGCGTGCCTTCATACATACCTTTGTTTACTCGTGCTTTAAATAAAAGGATCTGAAAATCGAATGCATGAGCTAGTAGTTTTGACAAGAAGGATCTGTTTAAATCTTCCTCAAAGTTGCATTGCATACAATTTAAACCAAAAACAAAAGGAGAAAAAAAAATACACGCACTTGGTTTTTTAAAAGGCAATGTTCTTGTTTTATCTTTCAGCCCAAGAACTTGCCAGTCAAGATGAAAAACTTCTTCTAATGGAATCCAGCTTGAAAGCTACTCAAGAGCAGCTAACTGAGCAAAGAGCAGAAACAGTTCGCCAAGAACAGAACAGTAGAAAACCCCAGGCAGAGCTGAAGACAGTGACAGAGAGGATTATTGCTTCTGAAGAAGAAAAAAATGATTCCAAGTGAGTTGTTTTTTAGTCTTTCAGAAAGTTTTACTTTACCTACTGAAATCAAGTCAGTCCTTCTGACTTTCGCTGCTAAATATTTAACTCTCCATGTCTTGCAAAAGGTTATGTGTAAATGTGCTAGTTTGTTCGAGAAACTGTTGGTTCCAAAATAGATAAACTTTAGATTTGTGACACTGTTTAACTGAAATGGCATATGTTGAAAATTGTAACTGTCTTATTCCAGGTTCTAAATAATGATGTGACAGTCAACTTTCTTGTTAACCATCAAGAAAGGTTCAAGGTAGGGTGCAGGAGAAGGGATACACTGTGTTTCTATAGTACCTATCTGCCAATGGCCTTCTCGTCTTTCTCATTTTGGAGTCCAAAGGTTACATATGGCTCTTGTTGCCTTTCTTTTTTGTTAAAGTAGCAGCACTAAGCAAGACACTATTAAATTGAGAGACATTTAGGTAGAATTTTTGCTCAGACCATTGTGGTATGTAAGGAACTATGAAATAATCTAACAAAGATCCATGCTGTTTTGAAACGTTCATGAAAATGGTTCTTAGTGAGACATCTAGTATTTAATTTTTGTTTTTCACCATCTAAATCTCTATGCAATATTAGACCTAATACAGTGTTTTCAGATTTTATCATTTACTTTTTAAATAAACATAAAATAGTTTCATTTTTGAGTGCTCTGATAATTAAGTATTCTATCTTCTCTGACTTGTGCTTGATTTTCTTGGTTTGGTTTTTAAAAATAATTATGAAAGTAGCATATGAATCAATCTCTCTCTCTCTCTCTCTCTCTCTCTCTCTCTCTCTCTCTCTCTTCTCTCTCTCCCTCTGATTTGTCAAGAATTATACTTTATTTACTGAACTTTGGTCAAATTGAGTAATCACAGTTAGGTAAAGCACACACATTTAAATATTTTCCCTCTGTCACTCATATCTTTGAGCACAGTCCTGAACCAAAACTAAAATGTGCATTTGATGTTAATTGATCTTTGGAAGCCAAATTCTAAACTTACATTACTTACTGCATGTTTTAATGCATCTATCAACAGGATTTCAAAATATTACATATGATGACTTTAAATTCTTCTTTGATTTATAGTTTATAAAACTGATAATGTTAAAATGCAAAAATGAAAGTTTGAAATTTGTTCATGAGGAATTTATTTCTGAGTTTCAAGCTAATGATTTAATATTATAAAGAACTAAAAATAATTGTAAAATCTAGGATGACATTTCACATGCTTCTAAATAAAACTAAACTCAGATAAACCCTGTTTGTCAGCTTCCAGAATTCAGACAACAAAAACCACATTTAACAAATATTAAAAGGTAGAAATTGGTACCAAGGGTTAAAAGCAAATTGAGCAAAGTTTCTTTGGGAATAGTAATAGTGATGTACTATACTATTGTTATAACTATTATGATCTTTTAAAATGCTAAATTATATTAGGAGAATAATATGTCTAAGGTATATTTAAGGAACAAGAAACATAAAAAGGGTTGTGAACACTTACAGAAAGCTAATGACAGACAGTGTTTGATGTAACTTAATGTTATTAAAATAATGCCAATATATTTTCTACAGTTAAACATTACTTTAAAAGCACATTATTCAGCATTCCCACAAAAATATCACTTTTGATCAGAAAACTAGTATGTAATGACCTGCTTCCAATATTGAATTATTGAATTTATAAATAAATAAACCAGACAGTGATTCATCCAGTCAAATTGCAATGAATGATCAAACTTAAGTTTGATATGCTTGATCTAGATTTATCTATTTTATTTTTCAATAAAGCTTGATCATGAAATTAAGTTGAATATTCTCTCTCAATGAGAAATCGCTGTCAAGATATACAAATATCATGTAAACGAGTAGTTTAATTGTATCAATACTTATAAAAAATCTATAGCTTTTAGTGACTTAATACCTTAAACGTCACGAAATTACAATTATTATGGTGTTATAAGAAAATATTACTGCCAAATTTGAAAGAGACTGGTATGTAATCATAATAAAAACAATGATGGTTTCTTAGGAGAAACAACTTCATCTTTTAAAATTCAGCCCCAACATCTATTGTCACAGGATATGCTGACGTGCTAGACATGTGTCTCAACATGAAAAAAATACTATTCTTAAAATGTGAAATAAAATCAAAGCCTTCCTGTCCTAGCACACAGAAAAAGTTGGTTCATTTATTTTATTTTTTTCCCCACTCCATCGACAGGTGGCATGAATCGATCAAAATCACCAATTGATTTGGCATTGGCAGTACCAGATACTGTGACATGCCCCAGTCAGAGGAAAGAAAAGGGCACATCAGGCATCAGAAGGCGTGAAAGCCTTAGAGACTCAGGGAAGTCTTTGGGTTTTGACGAAGGGATGCAGACGGACATGTACGAGCATAAAGCGAAGGCCAAAGACTCGAGTGCTTTCTAGAGCCCACAATCGTGGTACAAATTTTGCTGCAGAGAACAGAGAGGCTCACTAGAACAAAACATTCTGGGACATTTTTTTTTTCCAAAAGAAGAGAAAATCATACTTTCTTTTTTATTCTGAAATCATACTTTTTTTTTAATCTTACAAAAATAGAGAAAATGGAAAACCCGAAACATGATTTTTAAAATGTGTGGGAATACATCATAAAAATAATAACAAGAATGTATATTTTAAGGGATCTGCTACAATTTGCAATATACACCAGGGTCCTATATTTAACTTTCTAACATTGATAATGTACCTAAGTGATATTTTGATAAGTGATCACCTCAAAATGATTTCCTTTATTTATTTACTTTGGAATAATCACTCAGCACTAGGTGCACATGCCACTAAAATCTAGGACTAGGTTAAGTCACTTCTTAACTTAATATGAAACAGTTTAGAAAGCAAACCAAAAAAAAAAAATTGGCAATCACAAGGAAGATTGTTTTTAACATTAAAATGTGACGTGTAAGTTATTGGCTCCATAAAGCTGACTTTTTAAAGAACACATAGGATTTAGATTTTATTTTTCGCCTCCTCTTTCGGAACTCAATGTAGAACACACACCATATACGCAGAATAAGCCTGTTACACTTGAAAGATTTGTTCTGACTGTCCAGGGGGAGCCTGGAAATCGTAATAATTTGTAATATCGATTGAGTGGAGCTACGCAGCTGGGGTCTCCGGTGAATAGACAGGAATAGACATTTTATTGATTAACTTTTACAGTCATATTTTCAAGACTCCGCTGCAACATAATTTTCACTTCCCAGCTTTGTGTTGCTGCATCATGAAACTTGAATTCTTCTCTCTTAACATTTACCCACTTGAGGAAAAAAGTATGGCCGTGTCTGGCCAGGACTGTGATCTGCAGAGATGCAAAACTTTCTGGAAAATGATTGCTCTCAAGTGCTATTCTACCACAAACAGTAGAAAGGAGCTAACTGCTTAGAACAGTTTTTGGAAATTTCATTATGGCGACGATGGTAATTAAACTTCTTCACGTTTTTTTTTCTCATTCTTTTCATGTTTAAGAACCTTAATTTTCCTGCCCACACTTCGTGCAGGTAACTGTTAAAATGAATTATCTTCTGATGGGTTGTTTTTATTCATTTATACTTTACATCATTTAATGTGAGAGGAGAAGAAAAATTATTGTAATAATACTCAATAATTTAGTCTGGAATGAAAGCTATTAACTACTAAATCATTTTGGTCAATAATTTCAAAGCATGAAAATGTAAGTATATTCTGGTTGGACATATGTGATATTTCTCTAGTCCTTTGAGAGGTTAAAAAGATTGTTTAAAATATAATATATATATGGTGTTTTCACAGGTGAGCATATTGCAAATATTCTGTGTATAATCATGTGTTTATTTACCTCAAGGTTTTTACTGCTTGCATTTTTCGGTCACTGGAGCAAATTGCAGATTTTATACTCTAGTTTACATATGTGGAAGATAGTTCACTGTAATTTTATTTAAGAGCTGGTGACAGATATTCAGACTTCGATTGTATTTAAAAATGAGATTTTTTTTAAAGATGACATCAAGTCCTTTCTTTAAAAATCACATCTGTATTTTTTTTTTTATTTATGACTGAAAAATCTAATGTTAGAGTAAATTGATTCCCAGAATTCAGGAGCTTCATGTGACTACATCAGTCCAGAAGATATGAACTATGATTAAATTACACCAGAAATTTAGCAACAAGTTTTAATAGTTATAGTTAATGATCCATGAAGTTCATGCCTTATAGAGTTAATTTTAGCAGTTATTTTTATTCAAGATCATTGATAATTAATATGGAATTCTGGTTCTAAAATTCATAGATTTGATTTAAAAAACACATTCAAAGCATTTTACACTGCTAATTTACTTCTCTTTTAATGCAAAATAAAAAATTGAGGAAAAATTCTATCTTAGTAGTAAGGATGTGAAACTGGTACATTTTTCTTATTACATAGAATATTAATTTTTTATGATATTCATCAGGTTTATAGCTTGTTTCCTACTAATTTTCAGAGATACACATATTGAGAATTTGCTTTGATTTTTTCTTCCATGCAACATTAATTTATTCTGGAAGAAGTCTTACAGGTACTTTTATGTACAAAATATATGTGTAGGCAGTGCTTGTTGAAGTTACAATTATCACAATCAATATAGCACATTTATGTGTTACAAGATTTTCAGTTGTATATGTGTAACTATGTTTTTCTTCTAATGGAATAGATCTTTTATTTATCATGCAAAAGTGTTTGAATAAAATAGCTAGGAGTTAATTCTTTCCTTCTTACAAGAATGAATAAAATAATGTATAAAGAATACAGGGTAATTTTATAATGTGTGTAGCTCTTAGAAGACTCTTACCTGTGTAATCAAGTATGTGTTTAAACTTATTTACCAAAGTAAGAAACGCAATTAAGACAGATCAAGTAATAAACATAAAATACAAAAAGTCTGAATTGAGATTGATTTCAACATAATCCTGTAGAGGAATCCCCACTTATCGATCAATTTTAAAGCCCATGCATAGCACTTAGAAAGATAAAGTAAGCGAGGTCAGATAATCAAAGCATTTAAATAGTAAAAACAGCAACTGCCACTGTAGACTGCTAAAATAAATCCATAATACAAATTGCTTTAGCAAAAAGTGGATGAGCAGCTGATCTTCCTATTGAACTTGGATACTGTTCAGTGACCACACTGGGAAAAGGGTTGGGAGAAATGCCTTAAAGATCGATATTGAGTGAGATGTAGCAGGGCTTCATTTCCAACATGAAAGCATTACAGGTGTGAGAGTAGAGACATCTTCAGGAGATGTCATCGAGTGGGGATGGTTTCATACAGTTAAAAAATGCCGTCTATGCCAGAGAGTGCCAAACGACAGTCATAGAAATGCTTTCTTAACGGTTTCAAAAAATTGTTTCAATGGGGTTTAAAACAACTCTCGGATCTGACAGGACAGAGACTTGACTTTATACTAAAATAGTAGTCCGACTACTTGCCGAAGTTAGTTGATATGACTATAAATATATTCTACATAAACTCATGTCATTGTTACATATTTGGGATACAAATAATTATGTGATGCCAGTCTCCAGTCTTGTAAAAAGTATAAAAATTAATCACGGAATAGGGAATGGAAGAATGATTTTTGGAATTTTTGGAATTTAATGAAAGGGGAGTCCTCTTGTTATTAGTCCTTTTTTGAAACTTGTTGCAATTTGGGGAGTCTTATTTTAATGAGTGTTTGAATTCTCCTGGCTAATCATATTCTTGGCTCTAGTGAACTCCAGTGGGAGTTTTCAGTGTGTAGATCCACGATCAGCTGAATCGGGTTGAACATCCTTAACTACTTTTCTTATAAAATTCGGGTTTAACTTCTACTAATGAGCTATCTTCATGTCTATCATGAAGTTTTGTGGAAAGCTGAACAGAATTGCAGCACAAGTACCTGCAGTTTACGGTATTTTGGGAAAACGTGATCAGAAGGACAACAGAGCCATTGAATTATTATTCCCTCTCTTTTCTCAGGTTCTCATAGGTGTCGTGTTCACGCCACTATCTGTTTCCACGGCCTCTCAACTCATCGCGTGCTCATCACATGGAAAGTGTTGTGTCTTGATCAGGACACCCACAGGATTTTCCACACACATCTTTCCACTAGGTATTTCTGATGAAGTGTCATCCTAGTCTCCTGCTAATCTGAATGCAATATTTAGAGCTTCCCGATGTTCCTGATTGAGAAAACTCTATCTGCAAAAACCTTCAATATTGAACCTCTCAATTAAACGACATAAATAAAGCATTGACTTATTTTAATCGATTTCCTTCAAGAATAAAGAAGAAAGAACCACAATGAAGATTGGTAACATTGAAGGTTTTCCATATGAAAATGAAATATAAAAAATCAGGCTCGAGGCTTAAAAGTTACATAACTTGGACTTAATTTTTTCCCCATTCCTTTCTCGCCATAATGAACAGTTATTTACAACTATTGTAGTCTCTGTGTTTGCTGTATGAATTGCTGATAGCAGTGGTTTTAATGGTAAAATTGTGAAACAATATTCATAGTTGTCAGAAAAAGGTCATTCTATTTGCATTCATTAGGAAGCTAGAGGACCAGGCCTGTGTGTTTCCTTTGGGATGCTGTAGCTATTGATTTATATACAGCTTTAGGAAAAATTAATTAGGATTATATTTCACTTATTACTGCAGGCTGTGTAATAAGAAAGAAAAACATTTTTTTTTTGTTAGAAGTTGAACAAAAAAACCTAAATGGAATCACTGTTTTTTTTAACTCATGACTACTTTATGATATAATTTTTCTTTTATAATCTGGATCAAGGCTTAGTGCATTCATGGAAATTTAATTAGCACTTCGAAAAAGGAGTATTTTGGTACATATCCTATCATAATAATGATAATTTAAATTAAGCGAAAGAGACATTTTCCCCCTGTTAATTGAAACTTTCTCTTAGCTAAGTCAACGTGGAGTCATCTATTGTGAGTTTGAGGGTTTGGGGAAGCTTTGTGCCAAAAGAGTTAAATCAAAAACCAAACAGGGACCAAGATCAGGTGAATGCTCAAGGAGAAGAAACAGATCTGGACCTGAGAGTTTTAGGAGTAAATCAGCAGGTCAGGGACGTTTACCTAATTTTTGCATTTTCAGTCTAAGAAACTTTATAATTAGGTTCTTCTGTGAATTTAATACTTCGCCTAAATTGGAATATGTGACATCGACAATATTCTCAGTTACTGTGACCATATTAGAGTTCGGATTATTATTAAAAAATATTTTTGGCTTCTTTCTATGAACACCATGCACACTCTAAGTGGAAAAATATTGAATTCAGTTCTCCACATTGTTTATATGTGACACATGTTTGAGATTAATCAAATTGTAGTCACTTCTAATTAATAGCAGAGAATAATTTTGAAATGGGGCAGAACCAGATGACAAAGGATAGTTTGTATGTGTTCAGGACATGCTCTGTGAATGGAAACACATGCCTGTTGTGACATTTCTAACTTGAAAATTTTATTAACTCCCCTGTTGTCTCTTAGATTTGTAGCATTTTAAGAGAAAATCACTGCCTGGTCTAAGGTGGACACTGAGGCATAGTATCAGCTTTTAGGGAAAAACAGAATCAAGGAGAAGTCTTTTGATGTGCCTATAAAATCTAAAACCAGAGTTTTAAAATTCATTTGTACTATTGGAAGCTCTTAGGTTTTATGAAACAAGTTTATAAGAGGTCAACAGCAAAACTGAGGACAAATACAGGCTTCTTCTCTTTAGTTTATAGATTAAATATTGTCTAAAAAATTAATGACTAGGACTAAAAATACATTACTTCCCTCTTGAAAACTTTTAACATCGCTTCCTTTAGCTATAACCATAGGGATCCTTAATGTACCTAGTAGAATATAATTCTGGTAAACGTTTTGTGCTTGTTCGTCCCCTTCAAATGCTTGGGCCCCCTTCGAGAGAAAACGGTTTTTCCTTGAGAAATATGGAACTTTGTCCTTCCAGAGTGATAAGCAATATTTTCCACCCTGGCGCATTTTGTATTCTGTTGCAAATATTACATGAGGTAATTATACTGAGATTCATTGTGAGCCCTTGGCATTTGTAGTGAATCTAGCTTTTCTCAGTTTGTTTTCAGGATGATGCTGTGTTAGATTAATAATGAGGTAACTAACTAAGAATTTTATAAAATCATAGCGGTCCAGGGCTAAAATTTTAAGTTATTTTCTTAACTAAAACAAAATCACCAGAATGGTATTTCTTAGGAAAACTTATTGAACGATCTATATATTGGTTCACAATTTATTGAAAAGCTAATGTTTTAAAGGCACTATTTCTTTAGGTCGTGAGAGACATGAAAAATAGCTAAGAAGTGGTTCTTTACTATGAAATGCTCTCAGCTAGCAGGGGGAAAACTCATGAAAACAGATGTTCATAAAAGTAGGTAATACGTGATTTGTTCTTTAAAATTAAAGGAAAATTATTGTAGTATAGAAAAGAAATTACTCCAGAAGGGGTAATTAAAGAGGCAAAATTTGGTAAATATATTTTCAGAGTGTATAACATTTGGGAGGGTATTTTACATGCGCAAAAAGACCAAGAGGCAAAAAGACAACGAGAAAGTATATATATATTTGGTCTAGAACATGATGAGTAATTTATTTTGTAGAGAACGTTTGGGTGTCTAGAAAGGCAGGTTAAAGCCACACCATGTGTGGGTGGTCTCTATGCTCATGTTAGGAGTACAATTTGCTTAGAATTAATAGGGAGACTATGAAGAGTTGCAAAAGGTCAGATGCCTAAGATTATAATACTGTTAGAGAAGCAATAGCCTGATTCTCTCATCCCTCTCTCTTAACATTTCAGCTGGCTTATTCCTAATTATCCTTAAATATCGACATTTTAGGCCAGCTCCTCCCTGGGGCTGCCTCCTCACTCATTTCACACTGAGTTATATGACGTGCTCTGTGCCATGCTAGCACCCAGTCCAAGTCCATACTCTGTCTCAATGCCTCTCACCTTCCCCTGCTTCCTGGTGTAATAGTAAAGGCCCATTTCCCCCATGAGATGACTCTGTGTTCATCACCGTCCTTCTGGACCATTGTGGGCACTTCGTCTATTAACTAACTTTGATGAAATCAATAGTGGATGCAGGGAACGAACTTTGCTATATGTCTGGTCCAGTGAACCATCTGTTACCTGGGGAAACATGCTGAGGTGCCGGCCTGATCCCTAATGAATATCGACAATACCAAAGGAAGACTTGATTTTTATCAAAGTGCCGTCCCAAACTTTAATACCTAGCTGTATATGTCTTCAAGACTGAGAGAAATGGGTTTGGAAATGGAAGTTTGATTGACATAGAATGGGGGTGGGGTGCACAGAGATGCAAAAAAATTAAGAAATATTAGTATAGTGAGCAAGAAGCACTCACAGTTTTGCTTTCAGCATTTGGTGGAGCCCTGGTCTGGATATTTACACCCTGACCCTCGGATCACACGCAGACGTACTAACCCCAACGTGACGACATTAGTGTGGCCTTTGGTGGGTGATCAGGTCTGGAAGGTTAGGCCTTCATGCATGGGATTGGTGCCCTTATTAAAATGGCCTGAGAAAGCTCCCTGTCCCTTCCGCCATGCGAGGACACAGCAGAGAGACAGCCAGGAAGCTGGCTCTCACCAGGCAGGAGTCTGCTGATGCCTTGAGCTCTGACTTCCCGGCCTTCGGAACTGTGAGAAATACGTTTCTGCCATTTCTAAGTCACCCAGTTTATGGTATTTTGTTATAGCAGCCCTCAGAGACTAAGACAGGAGGGGCAGGGGGAAGAAAAGAAAAGAAGTAGAGGGGTAGATTAAAAGGTGTGAGGAAGGACTATATCCTTATGCAATAGAGACTTGATTCTGAGGCGGGACAGACGACAAGAAGCAAGTGGACACGGGGATACAGGAATCAAAGTAGGAAATCGATAGAGCGGACGTTTATGGAATGTAAAGACGGACTTAGAAGGATCTCCTTTACATCTGCGAAGAGATATGGCTCTGTGATAGACAAAGATGCAGGGGAAATTTGAGGGTATTTCAGAAAAATGAGAATGGAGTTTTGAAATAAAATCACCTGACAAAATGAGTACAGCAGAGATTTAGAGAACTGCGAGCAGGACTATCAAAAATTCGTCAAATTATAGAGCTTCGACTGGAATATGAGAAGCCAGTATATACTAGTGTGTGCTCAAGGAAAATGAGGCTCACAAGATATTTTGACTCTGTGTCACGAGGATTACGGGGTTCAAGTGAATTTGAAAAGGTAAATCAGTTCATTCCATTCATTCAATGCTTTACTCTTGATCCCGTGGCCTCACTTACAGAGAGGAAGCCAGTGTGGTAGGACTTCTGGGCTAACTCACATGGGTGCCATGGTTACCTCTTTCTCATACTTTCTTCTGTTCATGCTAAAGTTAATCTAATATTCAGTTAAAATTATTTTATTCTTTACTGTTATTGCCACTTAATCTCTTAACCTCCCTGGAAACTCGAACCATCATCCTCACATTCTGTTTACGTAACACTTAACTAGAGATAGAGTCACACTAGTGGCGACTTTCCTGTCTCTGAGCCATCCTTTATACAGATTAAGGTGACAAATAAGCCAAGGCTGATCTACCAAGGGGAACTAGAGAGTGCAGATGGATCCACTCAGAGACCAATTAAGTTAATATTTTAAATAGAAATTTTAAGAGAAGAAATCAATGATAAATAAAGACTTAGCAAGGCTCTGAACTCACTTATTATATCAACAACAAATGTTTCTGTTACTCAGAGCCTAACCTACCTATCTAATCGAAGCCATGGTTTTCATTGCTAAGATACCTATTGTTGCCTGGGAGAAATTTGTTTTTGTTTGTTTTATTATTTGCTCTGTGTCCCTCACTCTAAAGCCTGATATATTTTTAATGACCCTGGAAAGTTTCCCAATTTCATCCAATAGCTCTCTTCACTGAACATTCTCTGATTACTCCCAAGCTGGGTGGGAGGCCTCAGAAGTCCGTCACACTTCAAATTCTTTCGTGGAAGTGAAGGTCAAACTCATGCATAACTGAAGACCTGAAGCCAGAACATCACAAATGACTTGCTTCTACAAAAGAAAGGTTGGAAGCTACAAGAATGAGTGAGCAAAATGTTCCCTGTTTACTACCATGTGAACCTTAAATGCAATTAGGAGAAATGCAATTAGGAGAAGATCTTGGGATGTCAATAGCCAACCCAAGTGTGAAAACAAGAAATATATTGACGCCTCTTGGATAATCAAGTAATTATATTTTTAGGTGACACCATCTCTAATTTAAGCCTGAACTAAGGTGAAATAATTTAAAATTCTCTAATGAAAATTTATAATGGCATGATAATTAAAGAAAATGCTTGCCATTTGTTGAACACTTAATATATGCTGGCCTCTGTACTAATTGCTTTACATCCATTATTTCATTTAGTTCTCATATCAACTGATGAAAATTAATATTATTGCTACCACTTTCAGATAACAAAACTGAGGACTTTAGAGATTATGGAATTTGCTGCCGTATCCATACCTGAGATTTAATTTCCTATGCAATTAGACCATGAAATTTATATTTTAGACCATTAAATAAACAACATCGATCTAAAACTACAAACATACAGTGAAGAAAAACTTTTCTGATGGATAGAGAAGGGGATACAGTGTTTATTTGGATAACAGCTTTTGGAGTCAGAAAATTCATTTTGGCCACTATAGATTATATCAATAGCAGATAATATTGTTGTAATTATACCTTATGAACATTGTGAGAAGTAACGAAAATACTATAAAAGTGCATTTTAAACACAAATAGAAAATTCTAGCATGTCTACTGTAAGATATTTTAGAAAAAAAAAAGCTTTAATGACTGATCAATCTGTTCTGGCCAATGGAGCAGAATATGATAAAATTTGAAATGTTTTGTTTCATAATGATCAATCAAGACCACTGGCCTGGGGGATTTCCAAATAGTAACTCTTATTATATTCACACATACACGAGACATGCAGCCACATTAATGTCCTTTTAGTTGTGGAACTAACACGACTGTAGAAACTTGTGGAATATGAATTTTACTCTGACACTGGCAAGAGTTCCATGTATTTTAATTTGACATTGAACAGGACTAAGACTCTATGATACTTGGAAAAAAATTCTGAATATTCACCCGCCTATGGTTTCTCTAATTTCCTTAAGGAGTGAAATGACATTTACAGATATGTTTCATATTTATAGTTAGTTGCTTCACTGGCAGACAGGGCAACAGAGACACATTTTAAAAGGCCAGAATAATTGTGTCAGATCACCAGCCTTCATTATTGTGGAGACAACGAGTAGGCAGGGCTTTATTTTCTTAATGTTCCAAGTAAAACTATGCTACCTTTATGAGCTTACAAGACTGGGTTAGTGCACCTGTCTAAATGCATTTTCGGGAACACCTGTTTTTATTCTCAGGTTAAGCCCCGGGATAAATACACATTGGTTTGCCTAGATTTATTTTCCTCCTAATAAATTAGTCAGGCTTTCTGGCCTAATAGTTTACCGAGAATAGCTTTTTGTGAGAAACAAAGAAATTTGTGGGATCCACGCTGTGAGGATGAATGGATTTGTTGCTGTCCCTGACACTTCCCCTGCTCTCTGTCCCTGAAGACGCTCGGTGGTGTCAGACACCACATTAGCCTTCTGTGGCAAAGAGAAGACTATTCGGGAAGACAGTACTTTCAATGGAAGAGCTGTTAACGTTTTTTTTCCCTGATGGATCTAGAAGTCTAGCACGACTTTCAAATTTAACTGTATACTTCCAGACAAGGAAAGGTACTACAGAATTATGCCCGTGATTAAGGAGAGACTGACACGGCACTGAAGAAATAAGTGGGCACCAAAGGAAGAAAAGGAGGGAACGAGGCTGAAACAATGAAATAAAGAGATCGACTTGCATTTGTATTACATATTAGCCTCCTACATACATTGGCATTTTAATTAAATTTTACGCATAATGGAAAATTCATACGCATAATACACATCAAAATCAGTTCTTTCAGTTTGCAAGAGGTTCCATCAACTTTTTTTTTTTAATTATGGAGAAATCAAAATAGATAAATTCTGTGACCTACCCCAAGTCCAGTGGTACATATGGAGCTGGGACACTGATTTTCTGATGAACCTTAATCATCTTCTAATTAGGAGTTTTATTAAATTAAATCTGAATTTTATAAAGAAAATATCTTTACCAAAGGATTCTATATATCAGTGCACATGACCTAATGGGGTGGTAAGAGTTGAGGTTCTGTAGAGAAGTAGTAAGAACGCAAAATGCAAAACAACTCTTAGCCTTGGGTGCATATTTCAAATATGTTATTCTGTGCTTGAGGTTAAAGTAAATTTTTGCTCATGCGAGAAATAAATTCTGCTTAGGTAAAAGGCAGTGTATTATTTTCCTTTTATAATTAACAAGCGGCCTTGAGAAATCAAAATCGCTGAGCAGTCTGATAAAGTACTTGCTAATGGAGACACATTTAGCCGAGGAAATAATTATTTTTTTCTGAGGTGAAACCTCTTCAGCTAAGCAGTATCAGTTGATTTTTTTTTCCACCAGCCCATTGTAAGTATCAGACCATGAGCTGGGCTGGGCTCAGGTGAAATGTCGCTTTGCAGAAGAGAAGCTTTTTGATGTCCAGCCTCCAACGTTCTTAGTCTCATTTGACTGTAGCAGATAAAGAAACGGAATTCTCAACTGCTCAAAGGATGAACACGTACATTCTTCTCAACACTAATACTGGGGGCAGTTGGAAGCAATATGTGTGTTAAGTCCACGTAAAATTCAGGTCGGCTTATAAAAAAAAGATTTAAAATTAATATATTGAATGAATCATTTGTTTTTCCTTAAAAACAATGAGTCCTCACATAGTAGTGCAGCATCTCATAAAGGGCTGTGGATTCGGACAGACTTGAGAAGCCATCACCACCTGGAACAAATTGCTTCACTTCTCAGGCTCAGTACTTCCATCTGTAATTTGGAGATAGTCCCAAAGTCCTCCTGGAAGGTGTTATGAGAAAGCAGACAATTTTGTAGGGGGCACGCACCATACTAAACATCATCAGACTAGCAATGGAGGTTCTTTCTTGTCGGATCAAAGATGCTACAATTTTTTTTTTTTATTAACAAACTTCACCATTAACTTTTGCATTGGGATGTAGTGGATATGGGATTAAATAGAACAATGTATTTAAGAAGAGTACCCGCATTTATGTCTTGATAAGTGGATATGACGTAGCCCCTGGCACCCTCAAATGAAGATTTTTGGTTTTTGTTGAGATTCAACTGAATCTCATGGTTTATTGCCTGGCACCAGCTCTCAAGGAAAAAACCAAAAAAATCCAAAAACGCTTTCTTCCAAAACACAGCAACAGCATATTTTAAATATTATTGATAACTTTAGAGAAAGAAAATCTGCTTCTCTTAGTATTGTCTAGAAGTATTCGTTTTAAATTTGCAGACTCTTCATATCTAGTATTTTGCAAACTACATTAGATACCACTTTAACATAACCCTTTTAAAAAGAAAGAGATTGATTAATTTGCTGCTGACAAGGGTTCACATTCTTTTTGTCTTTCTCAGAGGAATCATCTGCTTCCTATTTTGAACATGGTTCTACTTACAATCTAATTGTGCTACCCTACACTGCTCTATTATTTTCTGAGTCTGAGCCTACATTTGAGGCCAATCGTCGAAGAGGACAGGAAAGAAGACTGGAAATTGAAGGCTACACACATACATACCCATCTTGCTACGTACATACATCAGTATAGCTGCTTCATAGTGCGTGAGCGTGGCATTCTAGTCTTTAGTTTTGTCCTCACCATTTCCTGAGCTAGGTCAGAATTATCGTCTCCGTATGAGGTGTGATATTTATCATCTAATGATAAATGATTGAATGATTTTAAGTACTTATTTTGGCTTCAAACTTTGCTCCTTTCACTGTGTCTTGGGCTATGTAGCTGGACTCTTTTGTCTAACTACATATATAAATGAAGACTGAAGAAAACAAAAATTCTTTCAGGCTCTATTAAGTTCAACTACTGAATGATCACAGTGTGTAGCAATTAAATTAGTATCCATGAAACACTATAATCCATGAGATACAATTTAAAGCAAATATTACCTTTGTAAAAGCTAAATTCAAATTAAGGTCACCTCTTTTCTATGTTAACTTTGAAGGAACAGGTACAGATTCTCAAGGATGAGGATGAAGTTGATGGTCCAGGGATGTGTGAATAGAACATCTTGAATGAGGATAGAAGGCTAGAGCTGGGGCCGGGGAAGTGGACAAAGGCAAGATTAGGAAGAGTCTTGTGGCCATAAAGAGTTTGTTTTTTACTCTATTTTCAATCATAAGCCATTGGAGTTAAGCAGGCTAATGATTTAATCTGATAACCCTTTTCAAAATATTACTTGCACTGTTTCTCAGAGAATTCGCTAAAGGAATGCTAAGCTCTCTTGAGGTACAGTTTATGTGAAAGGGTAAAAAGTCTTTTGTCAAAGATGTCTTTGATTAAAATCTATTTTCTGAAATGCTGATCGAAGTCATACGAAACAAAATCAAAAGCAGTATGAAAACACTTAAACTTATCAATTCTACCATAACTCAAATTAGAAAATCTTCAGAGCTACAAATTTGAGATTATTGTCACTGTCATTATTAAGAGTAAACATGCCCCATGAAAGTTCTACTGAAGAAAATGTCTGCGTTGCCATATTTTATGTACATGGAGTTTAGTGGGAAGTTTTGTGGCATATTTATGATCAATACATAAGGAAGAAAAAACCCGTGAAAAAATAATGTTGCTCGTTGAATGATAAAACATGTTAATACTTCAAATTCCATGACAAATATTATTGACCAACTACAACACACTAGGCCTCAGGTGAGACTTGGAATATTAGGATTAATAGATATTTGCTATTATTTTCTGTTATGGCATTCATCTATGAATCATATGTAAAAAGGTAATTCTATATGCATTTGTTTGTGCTTTAAAAATATCCTCTTGTACATTGACAGCAAGTTCTATGAATGTAAAACGCAGATCCATTTGCCCATCCAGTGCACAGTACGTGGAAAGAAGTATGCTTTCAATTACTATCTGGTAATAAATAAATGAGTGAATAATAGAAGAAAATGAAATGTGGCCTAATAAGGTAATAATGGGTATTTCTCTTTTAGGAATGAATCTCAAAATCAGATACCACCAATTGTATTATTTTTATATGCCAAGTTTACGGTGACTGTGTATGTAAAAGTAATTTCATACACAGAAAAATTGGTGTAAGTATCCTGTTTTAAACTTTATAACTGAGAATTTGCCTCATCACAAATCCTTCTTCTGGGAAATTTACAGTGCAATTTGATTTTGTAAATCTGTGCTTCCCAAAACATAGCTCAATGAGATGTATTTCTTAAATCAATACTTTCTCACTATGCACTTGTCTTCTGTTTCTCATCCATTTTCATTAGTTTTTGTTCAGTATTGTTTGAAACCAATTTAAGTCATCATCTCTTCCCTAACTTTAAAAGAAACACTATGCATGAAAGCTTTTGGTCATCATATGATAAACCAATGTAAGTACCTGATTTACAGAATTCTAATTAAAAACAACTTTGACACTATAGTTATTTCATGTAAAATTCTCTCAGACTTTTTGAAATTTTGGTGAATTTGCATGGTTTTTTGGGTTATTGAAAAGAGTATAGACTGTCTTATCAATGTCTTTTGGAGTCATGCTGGGAAGAGCTCCCTTAGAAGGTAAATTCAATAATTAAAATCACACTGTATATTTCCTAGAGACAGAAATTTTATTTCCTTAGGTCAGCAGACAGCAAAATTTCTTTTTGAAGGGCCAAATAGTAAATATTTTAAGCTTTTCAGGCCAAGAGGCAAAATCGATAAAAATTATGCAGGTTCTCATTTAAAGGAAGGGAGAATAAACTTTCACACTATTTTTATTGGTAATTGAGCACAATTTAATTTTTGTAAATGAGAAGAATAGAGTCCCCTTTTGGGAGATGACTTTTCAATTGATTGGAGTTCAAAGTTAGTGTTCCCTAGGACCAAAAAAACAGACTGAAACAGGTGGAATCTGAAATGGGACAAGTTGTGGTTTTCCATCTCCTCATGGCAAGAGCATGGTATGGCACCTATGATGGCATGTCATATCTAATTTGCAACAACACTGGTTTATCACCTTTAACACTTAACCAGGAGGAACCAAAAGCTTTATGCAGTAATGATTAATTACGTGAATCTATTTTTAAATGAGAAGGATTTTAATATAGAAGTAAAAAAAAAATCTAAGTTGATATCAACAGAGTAATTTGTATTATCTTTGTTATACATCTTTGTAATTACTGGAAACCTTCTAGTAATTGTAAGTCAGGTATTAATGTAATTTGGAGAACCTGACGTTATTTGCTGTGATTGAGGAGTGTCTAAAGATAATGCAAACAGAATGTCATGCCAATATCTTCTTTGGACACAAAGGGCTATTAACTTGAGAACAGTTTCTGTTGGTTTCTATTTATCTCCTTTAGTTTATAATTCCTATATAAATGTAAAGTATACCAAAAATGTATTTAAAATACTTCTATCTAAAACGAGTGACTTTTTCTTAATTTAGAAATATAGCTACAACGATTAGTATATCAAGACTACTTCAGAGGATGCAAGGGAATTATACTAAAAATCTCATGTTTTTAAAGGAAAAAATGAATTTCAATTAAATCAAGAAATATTTTAGAAAAAATAGAACATGGAATCTTTGTTATGTTAGAAGAATAAAAAAAATGTATTGCCAACAATCACATACTAAATAGGTCAGCAAATTCTTTACCTAGAACAAAACTATCATTCACTACTTTTTCTAGGGTTGGCATAGGACTCTACTTTAAAGGGTCACACAGGGATCCAGACTGAAGGAGTAAGGCTGCAAGATTTTTCAACAGTTTACATACTTTATCTAAATCTTATGCCTCATCTATGGAATAAAAAGGTGCAACTAGAACATTTCATTGTTCAGGCATTATTTGGCTCTACATCCATTAAGGGAAGGCTTTTCCTTCGTTTACCACATATGTTCATACTCTCTTGTTATTGTTTATCTTCTAGGAAATTTGATTCAATGTTATGAAATCTGAACCCTGAATTTCATTTGAAAATGTGTGCATATGTGCGTGTGTATATGTGAGTGTGTGCATATGCCAAAACATAAAACCATATAAATGTCCATCCTGAATTTCACCTATTGCAAACTTTCCGTACAGAATCCAGTATTTGCTCACTCTCCTACTTCTAGTTTGGACAGCAACTCCTAGGAAGGCTGAAGAAACCTCAATTATTAATTATTAATCTCTAACTCACGTCTCAAACTTTATCTACCTACATTTTATCTTTTTCCATAACACTTGCTAAAACCTACTATAGGTCTTTAAAACATCTATTAAAGAGTCATCCATTTTTAGAACACTCGTGACTTAACCTCCATGTTGACACACTCTCCATAGTGTATCGGAATAGATTTTTGGCAACATAATTTGGCAATTTTGGGCAACTGTTTAACACTAACATTGACATTCATTTTATATTCGCTGTAATGATAATATACTTATGCACTTTCCATTCTGAACTTTCTTTGCAAAAGCCTCCCAACGAGGTGTGGGATTGCTTTAGTCATAACTTCCCTCCCATTAGGGATCTAGGGTATGTCACATCATTGAGTCTGCTGTGATTTTCCTAGTTTATCCACTCATGCACTGATGGAGTTCTATTATAGAATAATACTATGATTTTGATCTTGACCAAGGTACCCCAGAATAGCTGATCCCATCTTTGTTCTATCCATCCCTCCCTTCAGAATTTGTATAAAAGAAGTATAATAAACCTTTAGTATGATCTAGGAAAACTGCATCTGTAACATATACTTAAACTGAAATTGAGTCAGGGGAAGACACTGTTTTCTCATGGCCGGAAGTCTAAATAATCTTTGCGGCATGCCAAGCCTGAATCCAAAGTTGACCGCTCCAAAGAGAAAAACAAATGAACAAACACGAACAAAACAAAACAACCCCACGTGTAACTGACATGATTACAGGGAATGCAAACTAGAGAGAGAGGGAGGGAGAGAAAGGAGAGAAAGAGAGAGAGAGAGAGGAGGCAGGCAAGCAGAAACAGGTTGTTCTTAAGCCTTATGCTGGCCTGGTCTCAGCTGCCCGCCCCAAGGGCGTTTGGGCTGGGGCTGCTGCCTCTCATTCCACTGTCACAGTTCTACATCCTTCGAGAAAAGCAGACAGAGGGGCTTCTCGCCATTCTGACTCGGCCGGTGGAAGAGAAAAAGGAGGGGGTTCATGCTTCCTTGCACTTTTTTCACTCCCTTTGAAAACTCATCTCCTACACAATGTGATCAGTTTCCTGCCACTTCCACAAGGCCTTTTATCCTGGGAAGGCGATATTTCCTCCATTTGATTCTGATTGATTCCTGGACTCGGGTGTGGGGGTTCGTGGCAGGCGGAAAGAAAAGAGGGGAATGTGAGAAAGCTTGCACTTATCCTGGTGATGAAAAGTATTGATTTCTATCTCTAGAGCTCAAAAGTCTCGGTAGTTTTTTGTTTGTTTTATTCAATGGCAGATGATGTACTTATGTAATACCGTATTAATTGATTTAAGGGGCTGTGGTGTTGATTGGAATTTACATTAGTTAGTTTTAAATAGCAATTCACCCAGTACATGAGCAACTTAATTTTATTCATAAATATAGTAAAACAATTCATAAGTAATTAGTAAATTAAGACATACCTATGAATTTAGAGAGATTTTTTTACTACTTAATTAGATATGAAAATGTTAAATGTTAAGAGTAATTTAAGATTACATTGAAAAATTTGACTATTTTTGTCTTGTTAAAAATGAATGAATATTGATTTGATTTAGAAATAAGTGAAAGAGGTTTTATTTTTGAGACGAAAAGGTAGATTTACTTTTTTCATTGTAGTAAAAATCACATAACATGACATCTACCGTCTTAACAGATATTTATGTGTATAATGCAGTATGCCATTGTTGAACCGCAGGTCTTAAATCTATTATATATAGGCTCTTCATTCCTACATTTTTCTCTTGAAAGTTCACGTAACCTTAGGTTTCTTCACATCTGTTCATTGGACTCACCGCCTTAACGTGGCTAAGGCTGGGTACCAGACCCCCTGTGCTTGAATTCTGAGGCTGTCATTTCCGGCTGTATAACTCTGAACAAGTTGATTTCTGAGTTTGAAAGTCCTCCAGGGTTTTCATAAGGATCAAATAAGATAATGTGCACAAAGTGACTCACATAGTGCCGAGAACTTATAAATAATAAATAGGAGATCTCACTGTAATCATTATTGTTCTTAATTAAACACAATGTAGTCAAATACACTGATGAATTCAATCTTCGGACCAGCACTATCCAACGTACGTTTCTACGATGAGAATGTTACACAATCCTGCTGTCCAACATGGCAGCTCTTACGCACATGTGACCAGTGAAATGTTTGAAACGTAGCTATTGTGACAGAAGAGCTAAATTTTTAATTGTATTTCATTTTAACTAATATACATTTAAATAACCACGTAGGACCAGGGACTGTTACATTGAACAGCACAGCTCTAGGCTTTTATTTTTCACTTCTTACAGGGACTCAAGTCCACAAAATTAAAACGCATCTAGCAACCAACCCCACCTCCTATGCGTTATGGATCACGCCACTTTTCTGAATTCCTTATTGCAGTTAACGGCATCACCATTCACCAAGGCAACAACATTCAAATGCTATGTGATGTATTAGGGCTCATTCTGAAATGAAAAGTGCATGACCTTGAATGAACCACGCCTGGCTCCAAAGAGGGCATCTTCCATTTCCTTACCATTTGACCTTAGGCAAATTAAATAACCTGCAAGGGTCTCATTTTTTTTTTCATTTGTTAAACAGAAATAAATATGTGTATCACACGAGGCTATTATCAGGATTAAATTGCACAGCATATGTAAAACACCTGGCAGAGTGCTGGGCATATAAAACGTATATATTTCATACATATACATTACCTCTCTCCTCGCCTCCCATTTCAAACAGATTAACAGATCCTATTGATCTCCTGCTGAAATATTTTATGAGTCTTTCTTCTCTTTTCATACTCATTGAATATGTTTTTATTAAGCTGCTTCTCATCAAATGTGTCCAGTAGGACAGTCTCCTACTCAATATGTTGTCTCTTTTAGTAGCGTCTCTTATCTAATCCATTCTCTAAATTTCTACAATATAGCTTTTTAAAAACGTAGGTCTGATCCTGTCACTATTTATTGCTTTATAATTCTACTACACGAGGATGTAATTCTGTATTGCATGGTCGCAACATAAGTGGTATCACCAGTGTGTCAGGACAAATATTCTTCTGCAAGTTTCAAACTTGTATCTTTAGGGTCCACAATTATGTCTTAGGGTACACATATTCTCATTTATTTATTTTGATATTTATAGCAGATTTTAAAATATATACGACTATAAGATCTTTTCTTAACATGTTGAAAAGATATAAGGTGGTATCTCCTGGACACTTTCAGACAGAAAAATAAAAATCAAACATCTTAAGGGTAAACCTCACAGAACTTTTCTGTTAAACATTAAGGATCTAAGAACCAGCCAAGTTCCATGGGTGCAGGTAGCGGACATGAGACTCTTGAGTCAGAAAAGAAGAATACGTTATCGCAGATAAAGACCAGAGTATGAATATTTCTGTATCAGTTCCCCAACTCTCGATTCCCACAATGCAATGCAAAGAGAGCCAGGTGACATTTGAATGTGAAGAGGCTTGTGTTATAGGACGGAGACTCTTAACTTAGGGGACTGGATCTTTAATATACAGACAGTGCATTTATTACACTAAAGAATAAGCAAATCTGTCTCTTGGCTCCAAAGATAGGTGCTTGAGAGTCTTTTCAAGGTAAGAAAACTTGGCTTTTGCTCCAAAGAGAGACACTATATCTCTCTTAGTGGAATGTTTGCTATATCCTTGAAAAGATATTGCTGAAGGAACAGTCAGTGCCTCACTCGCGAAGCGTGCAGAAACAGAAGAGAGCCACGGAGAATTGTCTCCTCATGAAAAGAGGAGACAAAAACAAAATGAGTGTCATTAAGACAAAGACAGCCGTTTTATACATTGAATTTGCTAGGATTTTGTTAAGGATTTTTGCACGGATATTCGCAGAGGATAGCTGTCTATATTTTTCTTTACTCATGATGTCTCTGCTTTTGATATAAGGATCAAGCTGTTATGAAATGAACTAGAAAGTGTTCTCTTCGATTTCTCTTGAAGAGTTTTTGTAGAATTGGTGGTATTTTATCCTTGATTGCTATGTATGTTTTAGTAGGGAAATCATCTGAACCCGAAGTTATCTTTGTTGGTTTATTTGTTTGACACTCGTTTTGGTAGATTAATTTAATTTAACAGATACAAGGCTATACAGGTTATCTATTCCTTCTTGAATAAACTTTGGTAGTTCATGACTTTCAACAAATATTTTCTTTTGCCTAAGTTTTGAAATCTCTCAGCACAGTGCAGTTTTCCATATTTCTTTATTTTCTTGTTATTATCTGAAGAATTTTTATAGATGTCACTTTGTCATTCATGATATTGATAATTTATCTCTTCTTTTTTTATTCTTATTGGTATACCTAGAGGTTTACCAATTCTATTGATCTCAAAAACTACCTTTGGTCGTATTGATTTTTCTCCCTTGTTTGGCTTACTATTTTGTTGATATATTTTCTGATTTTTCTTACTGCCTCACTTCTGAATACTTACAGCTACATTTGTTCTTCTTTTTCTAGTTTCTTAAGGTAGAAATTGATGTAAATGATTCAATTACAGGCAGTTAGTGTATTTATTTAAAATAGTATTTAATACAAGTATTCAGTATATATATAAATATATAGTATATATAGAGACATATATTTATACCATATAGTATAAATACTATATAGTATAAACATTAAATACTATATATAAAATATATATACTACATTTATATTTATTGCAGACACACTAGTTTTTAGTTTTAGAGACTTGATTTAATGTTTTCATATTGTACATGTCTCGAGTTAACCTTTTGATCATATGAGATACAGTAATAACTTTTAATGTCCTTGTCTGCAAAGGCTAAAATCTGTGTCAGTTTTGATTCAGTTTCAACATATTGATTTTTCTCCTCATCACAAGTTTTATTGTTCTGCTTTCTTGTATTCTTTGGTATCAAATGTCGGGCTTCCCTCTGGGGTTTTCTTCTCTCTAGAATCTTAGTTCCTCAAATCCTTGCTGCCTCTTAGATCTCCAACACCTTCAACGTTTTTTTTTTTTTTTTAAGTATTTATCTCAATTTTTAAATTGTTCTCACTGGACAACTGGCACAAAACAAGCTCGGCTGGGTTGCCATTGCTGGTAGTGACATCCACCAATTATTTCATTTTGATCAGGATACAAAATAACAGTTTATAGAAGAAAGTTATTGCTAGCTGCAGTTGAGTTACTTGACAATGAACACTTCTTAATAGGATCGGTGGTTTGGAGAAGGTTATAAATGTTTCCCTTTTGAGTTGTGGCTAGAGGTCTCTCCCAGCTCTCTATTACATAAAGACTAAGGAAGACATTTATTCCACAGGAAGACTTCAGTTGAAAAATCTCTACTGAAAAACCGTCAAGCCTTGGATGACACACAGACTTATTTATTAGATTCTCACTGCATCTGGCCCAGTGTCTTGAACTTTATTTTCTAAATAAAGTAGTATTTTGAGTTTGTATGATTATTTAGGGGAATAATATTAAACATCTTTTTAAAATACTTCACATGTACTTATCATTGTGCTAAGTGGTTCAACTGTGTTTTCTTATGAACTCTGCACAGGAACATTATGGTGTAGGTCTAAGGCCGGGCGAACTCAAACCTTGCACGTAAAGACTGTGTTACAATCTTTCCCCAAAAGACAATAAATCTGAGTTTTGCTTTGTTCATTTGAAATCATATCATAAATTACATATTTTGTTTTCGCATCTTTGAGTTACTTTAGGAATGTAGATGATTATGTCTCCATTTTATTTTCATTAGCAATTATGCGAAGGATGTTTTAGAGTTAGCGGTTGCTTATAGTAATATCCTTGCTCTAATATTACACATCCCGTGCTCTTCCCAGGAGCAATAAACAGGCTGTGGCTTGGATCCTGCTGTCACTCACCCATCCCTCATGATGGCCGCATGTCTGCTCCATTCAGAGTGTACACCTGCCTCCCTTTTGCTTTGTCCCATGCTAGTGGCTTCCTCTTTGTGCCCCAGTTCTCTGTCTACCATGACAGCCCCAGGCTCAAGCACTCACCGCCCACTGCTTACCTTGACCATGAGCTCCTATACTGCCCAACGTAATGCTTTGCCTGCCATGACTCTCTCAAAAAATTATGTGGATTCTTTCCTCAGAGGAGGAAATCTAGCCCCAAATTCTGTCATTTCCACTCTTTCTGTGATAAGGCTGGAATTGACAGCTCACTCAGTGCAGGCTAGAAACTAAAACTCGGAAGAGGCAAGCGACCTACCATGTAAGGTCACTCACTCCAACAGTGGCAGCCCAGAATCTGAGCCCATATCTCTTGGTTCGGTTTGACTAGAATAATAATGAATCAAAATTGTACTGTGCATAACAGAAAAGAAGGGTAGTCTACTTATATATGTCAATCTACAGCATTATATATAAGGATCAGCTAAAAAAGAGATCCAAGTAAATATGTAAATATATACAGTATTTTCATAATTCAAAGATGACTACTTTTCAACATTTTAATATTTTTGTAGCTTACTCTTATAAGTATATGTATAATTATAGCACTTTTTGTTTCTTGTTTTCACTTCTGAAAAAAATTAATTAACGGTGTGTCTCAGAAGCCAGTAAATTAGTATTTATCCATTTGTCTCTGGTTATTTCTCTCTGTAGACATCATAGACTTCAGACTCATTATCCATTTTATACTCATAACATGATTAAACCATTTTCTATTGACAAGCTTTGGTCATAGCAAAACACAAATAATTTCAGGAAGATAAAAATCATTCTTTTTGTTTTCCAGTTGTAAATATCTTTGTTTTCAAAATGCCTTATTTATAGTGGCACCATAAACACTAATTGTGGTACGAGTTTTCCACCTCAACTAAGTGAAACAATAACATTTTGAGTTAAAAAATGATCTATTTTATTGTAAATAATTTAAACAATTTTGGATGGATTTATATTTTCTTGAGCCAAGTGTTGATCTTTTAGGCCTATCTGTTTAGGCCATTGAAAGAAATATAAAACAGCTTTAAAATTAGTATAAATTGTTCATACCAATTTTCTAGTAAAGAAAAAAATCAAACATATTTGTCTTTAGCCTTTAAAGTGGAGATTTGGACTCTTATGATCACTGGACCAGTAACATATGATGGCATGAGGAACTGGACTTATTTACCTCAGTGTCCACAGAGAGGCCCTGTCTCGAAGTTCTGTCACTTTTACAGAAAGACTTTATGCATAGACTATGAAAATTTTACTTAGGTTTAATTTGGAAACTATATAAACCCATCCTGTTGTAGTAGGCACTGAATTATGTGTTCTCAAGTTTGGCTTCATGTGATTTTATTTGCTTTGTTTTCAGTATTGGGCATGAAATTGGCAATAGAGAATGTGTCATCATGCACTTACTGTCTCTCTTTGTTGTGCTGGTTTTCTGCCGATGTTAAAAGAAATTTAGTCTGATAAATTGAAAGTAAAAGCCATATCTGTAGTTAAATCATTTGAGTTACATTTTATATTTCTTTATAAGTAAAAATAGAAACTTTACATTCTGAACAATTATCATGTACCAAATGTTGCAAATTTGTTTTTTCTCCATAAAGAGAGCCAGAAATTCAACATACATGAACACTATCGTTTCAACATCTATTCCACAAAGTGAAGAATAATCATTCTGAAAGGTATGTTAGTAAATGCACAATGTGTCTTATATATTCTGACTTTAAATTCAAGTTGGCCAGGAACACGAAATGCTTTAAAATTAAAGTTGTAAAATTAAAGTTGTAATTTTTTCCACATCATCAATTTAAAAAATCTAGTATGCTAAGTCTTAACACTGTAACCTAAACAGAATCTTTGCATGGGCTGATGTGACGTTACATAATATTTTTTTGCATAAGTTTTGTTATTCTCCTAATGATTTTTAAATAATTTAATGTCTGAGTGATGACTTCTGTTTTAATTTTTTTCATTTTAACTTTTTCTAGAGAATGAGAACAAAATTTGATTTTTGTTGCATAGGACACTTAACTTAGGTGACTTCTAACTGAGACTGTGAGGTATGGCACCAAACACAAACAATTTTAAAAAAATGTATATATGGCACTATTCTCATTTTTGCATAATATTATTAATGATGGTAATAGAACATAGTCAACATTTTCTAGATACTGCTCTGGGGTCTTCAAATTGTGGAGAGGGGAGGGTGATCATACTCTCTTAACATCCACTGCATCTCCCATGCATAATGGAAGTTCAGCACGTGTTAGATGATCATTGTGAAAACCAATTTGTTTGCTGGCCCATCAGTATACATTTTGTGATCATGCCTTCAATACGTTTAGTCATTTATTTAAAACCCATAGAATACTATCGAACTATTACATACATTCCGAAACCTACATAAACAGAGTAATGGAAAAAGTGAGAGATAACTGAACACAGATAGAACAAGGTTCCCTTGTCGTACTTTGCAGACCACAGTACGAGGCCCCCTGGGTCCACTCGGGCACGTGAAGCCCAAACCTACACCTAGTGCAGTGAGAGACCTTCTGAAAAACTGTAAATAATTAAAATTCCCTCTGTTCTTTAAGAGATAGTCTCGTGCAGTCTCATCTAGTCTAGTTTCAGTTTATTTCTATGCTTTCCGGCATCGTATGATTTCTTCAGTTTCCTGAAACACAGTATATGACTTCCACGTCATTGAACAGACTTCTCTATGGATTGGTACCCATGCCACACAGAAGGCATCCTGCAATTACGTCTAAACCAAAGCATTACTAAGAATTATTAAGTTTCCCAGGATAACAAGCATAAACAGAACTGTCCTGGAAAAATGGCAGCTTATATTTACCCCGTCCATTTATTCTGGGTTATTGTGAGGTATAAATAAAATAACCATTTTCCCACTGTATCTCACCTGAAGCTCTCTGTTTATGCAGAAGTTACCTGAGCATGATTGTTTAAACTTCTTCCCAATTAGGCTGGCAGTCTTTTATCTCTCTTTTATCTCTCACTAAAAGATTTGGCCTTTGACATGTTATAGTTTTTTCCCTCTAAACTTCTAAAATCTTTCATATAATAACACATTAAAAAATCGAATGAAATGGTTGTTAGTTTTTTTTTTGTTTTTTGTTTGTTTGTTTTCTCTTCTTTTAGACAGTGGCAAGGCTAAAACGTATACAGGAAGAAAAAGTACCAACAAAAAAAGTGTGTGTTGTGAGAGAAAGCATCTCATGTCAGTGAAAGTGCACAGTCCCCAAATGTCCTTCATCGTATACAGCACAGGAAAATGGCTAAAAGGATCAGTTTAGTGAAGACTTGCAAGGAAAATAATTCTCATTTTGAGAAAGTAGAAACAGTATTCTTTATGACCATTTAATGATACTAATTTAGAAAATAAAGGACTACTTTGTTTTTGTCACTATTATTTATACTTACATTATAACAATGCTATACAAATTTTATTAGGCCAAATTAATGACATCTGACACTTTTTAGGGCATAGTCCTTGTATCCTTGTATCCTGTAATGTTAACTGCATAACTTCTTGGGGTGAGAGGTATCTCAGGTCAGGACATAAGACGTAGCTGGATTGAACCAGCTAAACTGAAATTAATGGGTTTTCATCTATCAGATTTTAGAATATATTTTAATTTAATTAATTTTGTTTAAATTGAGTTCATTTCTCAGAAAAATTCTTAAGAGCACAGTTAATTAGCTCAGGTTCAAATTTGCCAGCTGATTTTAATTTGATGAGGGATTTCTTTGGGTTCTTAATTGCTATATTTGCCTTTTTAAAATCACAAATTCAAAGTCCAAGAAAAAGCTGCTAGCCAATTGCATTAATGCATTACAGAGAAAGCATATATTAGCAATAAGCATTATTGAAACTGTGTGCTTTATTCTGAAAAAATGAAAATTAATATGTGTGACAAGCAGAACTGTAATTATGTTTTTCAGATATCACTGGAAATTTGGTAGGAAAGTCTGCTGATTGAAGAAAAAATGCATTCTATTGAATAAAAGTGTTACAAAACAGTGAGTAAATGCTTTCGGAGAATGGTAAATTTAAAGGATATTTTTTCATTTCAATTTTAAAAATGCAACTACCATCAAAAATATTTTGCCTATGTAAATATTCTTTTTGAAAGATACATGGCAGAAAGTTATTTCCACCAACACGTTTTTACCTTTAAGATGGTATTCTACAAAACATATCTAATTGTTCCAATGTATTCGCCTTCGTTATTGCTTAAAACTAGAAAAATTCTGTAATTCTATTACATTGAAAGCAGTATATATCATCACATTATCGTGATCATCAGAAATGCTACTCACATTTCTATGAAAAAATTATGAAAGAGTAATGTCTTTACTTTAATTAGTTAATTTGAGGTGAACCATGATGAGCCGATTCATTATAAGCAATGTCTCAAGAAAATAAACCTTAAAATTAGGTATTGACTAGTTCTATTTTCATAATGATGTCTAATACTGGAAATTGATGCCTAAGGCATCTACGTTATCCACATTTTGAAAATTTGAAAGTATTGTTCAAATGTATTGAGATTTCACAATTGATAGATTCGGAGTTAAATGATTTTGTGTTTTATGTAGTACTTTATTTGTTGATACTTTCAAAACCCTGAAATATATATTATAATGGCTACTTTCCTCAGGGTTGTTCTGAATATTAAATGAATCTTCTACTGATATGCAATTTGTAATAATAATTAAATGATAAATCAAATGGCTCTTTAGCTATTTAAATTAATATATGAAAGGTACTATATAATAAGAGATAAGACTTAACTCTTGGTTCAGACAATTCAGATCAAGTTCCAGCCAATTAGCATCTATGGGAACTGAGACAAGTTGCTAATATTTCTGAATTTAAGTTTTTTTATCAGTAAAATGAAAGTAATGACAATACCAACTCCCATGGTTGCTGTGAGAATGTAAAGGAAAAATAGTAGTTATTAGCCTGCCATGTAATATAAATAATTATCATCATTATTTTTCGATTTAAATTGCGAGTAGTAAAAATTATTCTCAATTCCTTCTTCCTCTCCTTCCTTCCTTCCTTCTTCCTCCTTCCTTCCTTCCCTCCTTCCTTCCTTCCTTCCTTCCTATCTCTAACTGGTAGGATTTCACCTTTCCTATAGTCCAGCGACTCCCTGTTTTGGTGTTTTGTTTTTGTTTTTTAATACTTCCTACCTCTAAGCAGGCAGATATCTGTGCCTGTACAAAGTTGTATTGAAAACAAATAGATTTTTAAGTGCATGTCTGAAAAGACACGAGGGGACACATTGACACTTGGTGGTTTGGGCAAGGCTTCCTCTCAGAGATCCTGGATTTTGAGCTTGATACGGTGGCTGGTTGGGGACTGAGGTTGTGTGTCTCAGAGAGGGCTGACTGCATTCTCTATCTGCGAGAAAGGTTAGATGGGCATCTGGTAGCTAAGGAAAGAACGGTGGCAAAGAGGACCAGTCATTCATTACACCTACTGTTTCTCTCCTTTGTAGTTAGGGATGGCCGCAGACAAACTTCTGGCCTATTGACAACGAGTGACGTCGCTTTGAAGTCTGCCCCATAAAAACCTCCCTGTACTATTCGACTCTCTCTCTTCCCATGCACCGACAGAAAATAAGTGACTCTAAGACCCGGGGGAGTGCTGGAGACACAATTTGGAGTGAGTCAGGTCCGTGAGTCACCACTATGAAGAACGGCCCTCAACACGGCCCGTTCGGAGACATCCAGATGGAGGTTCTCTAGGAGATAAATAGGCTTCCTCATGCTAAGCACTGAAAATTTGAAGTCGCGTGTTACTGCAGTCGGTCTGTCGTGACTGATCCACTTTCCAAGTGAGGCAAGATCTACTTTGTGTCCCAGAAAATTAAGAGACGTAAATATGGCAAAGCGGTCACAATGACCTGTGTGGAAGTAGAATGTAGTATGCACAGTTTAAACGGGCAGAAACGGCACATGCAAAAGGCCAGAGGGAAGAGAGGGAGGGAGGGAAGGAGGAACATGGTGGTTTATTTAGGAACCGTGAATAGTCGTTCCTGGTTTCTGTCTGTTTAATAGACTCCTCCCCCACCCTCTCTTTGCTCACTGGGCTCCAGCCATATTGGCCTGTGTTCCCTAAAGACACCCATCCCATCTCTTTTCTGTCACAGGACTTTCACAAATGCTTTGTCATGCCCCCCCCCCCCCCAATGAAATGTCTTCTCTGGAATCTCTTGGCTACTCAGATTTATCCTATGTGTCTCAGATTCAATGATTCCTTCCATAAGAAGCATTTTCTGAAAATTCAGTTTAAATTAGTTAATCTCTTTCATGGTATCTTGTTATTTTCCTTTAAAACAGTTTTCATAATACGTAACCACACAATAATTTGGATATTACTTTTTAAAATATCTGTCTTCCCGCATATTAAATTGAATGGAAATTTATTTATCACCCCAAAATACTCGAAACACAATAAGGACACAATATTTAGCAAAGAGAGTGACTTATACAAGATAAAAATGGACTATAAAGAAGAGGCCATTTTTGTAAGTTGTTTTTTGTTCTTTTTCTTGGGGACAATAGAGAGTCACTGAGGTGTTTTAAGCCACGGACTTACAGAATCGTAGTTGCTTTTCAGAAAGATTATTTCTTTTGGAAAATGAGTCGAGAATAGGGTTGGATGAGATGGTCTTTGGCAAATCTAGAGGAAATTGTTTCCATAACTATAATTTAGCAGAAGATAGTATTCAGTAAAGAAGTATGGGTGAGGATCCCAAAAGCACAGAACTGAAAAATGCTGTGAAGAAAAACTGGACGCAGAAAACAGTATGGGATGACCGTATAGTGCAGAAACACTTAAGTGTACTCCTGGCCACTTATAAGCTGGGTGACTTTGCTCGTGGCTTAACTATTTATTAACCCTTTTTTTTTCTCAGACAAATAAATATGTAGTCTTCAACTTTTATGTCAGCCGTAAATTACAAAATAAAATGATCTGCGATGATGGAGTTTCTTTGATTGAACCAGTGGGGTCCAAAACCCCAAAGCTCTCAAGTCCTTGTCACTGTTGCCTTTTTTGTGTCTTCACACTGACCCTGGGAAACTTTTAGGATCCAAGGAGCCAGTGAAAACACAGCTGGGCTCCTGCACTTGGGTGTCATGGGCCCGTCTCAGGCTGACTCACCATCATGTCTCAAGTCTGTTTCTCCACATGCTGTCTCTTCTTCCCTCTCACTTACACTAGCTGTTCTCCATGCTTTGGGTACCAACTATTTGCTAATTACTCTTAAATGTATCATCTCCCTCCCATATGGTTACTACGAGGTCTAGTCATCAACACCAAGATGACCTACTAGGCCGTCATAGTTAGTAAATTGAATTCCATGTGTAATCTCCATCTGCACGCCGACTTCTCAACAAATAATCTCTCACTAGAAGGAATTCCATTAAACTTCTGTGAAGCCGCTCGTGTGGAAAACTTAGGTAAGTCTCTCTCGCTCGCTCGCTCTCACTCTCTCTTATTTATATGTAAACTGTTAAGACCTCAACTTCAATCCCAGGAGAAACATCTAGACAGAGTCATATTTATACAGCTCATCAATTAAATGACTGAAACCATGAAAACCGATTCCATTAACTCAGCAACATAAGCATAATGAGACGATGACAGGGCCAGGGGAAGCCGCTTGCAAAGGTCACTGTAAGGACTGAAAAAGAACAAGAACGACTAACTAGTAAGCAAACAAACAAGCAAACAAATGTGAGAAAGTGGTACCAGAAGGAAGAGAAAGCCCGAGAGAGCGTTAAACGGCAAAAGCCTAGAGAATCAAAAACATTGTGAAATACCGCACACGACACAGCAAGCCAGGGCGGGAAAGCAAACACGGAGTTGGTGACAAAGACGGACTGCGCGTTCTGGGCATAGCATTCGTGTCTCATCGTGTTGAAAGGCGAACAGGAGGGGGAGAAGGACAGGTGGGGACACCTATCACGAGTCTGTCATGGAAGGAGAGGTGGCAAGTCACGGCGTTTCCAGGCCTCACTTTTCTCATCTGTTTATTTGTTGTGACGTATACTCTGTCTTCCTTTGTGGCTGGGAAAGTGGGGGGCAGCTCCAGAAACTTTTCAAATCTTGCATAACCCCCTGAAATAAGTTCCCCTTCTATGTGCGTGAGCAAGCACCTTACAAATGTCAGCACGTTACGTTAAAACGAGCTGCTTCGAGAGGCAGTGACCTTGAGACAGGCTCTGTCTTACACAGTTGTGTACCTTCAGCCTCTAACGTGGCACACAGTGTAGAGCCAGAGGACAAGAAATGCCAGTTTGTGTCCCTCAAACTAAATGTCGATATGCAACTTAAATTTTGTAAAATTTAGAGTCAGTGGCTTTGTTCCCCACCAAGAAATAGATAAATAAAAATGGAAGATAGAAAAGTGAAAGCCATTTACAAATCTGACTCAGCATATCCTTCCTTCCTTCCCTACCAGAGAGAGGTCAAGGGCAAGTACGTCATTCAGCCCAACGTTGGCCTAGGACGCTTCCAGTTTTCAGGTGTGACCACTTACTGTGGACAAGGACACCCACTAGGCAGTTTCTCTTCTTAATTCACAGGCCTGGTTTTCTACATCTAATGGACAAAAAATAGTAGCAGAGGGTCTTAGTAATATTCTCAAATCTCAAAATGATACTGCGCTTGTTATTTGCAAAATGAGATTTTAAAATCCTGAATCAACCCTCTTCTATATAACAGCATTAGCATTATAAAGTAGAGAGTAATTAAGCTTGGAACATATGTAAAACGCGTGGAGTTCCCTGGATTCAGATGTTAGAGTATATCTCAGCTTCTATTAATTTGAACTTAAGTTTTGGAGTCTTTAAATTCTCCTTTGAATAACTTAGCTTATTTTTGAGTTTCATTTCTTTGCTCAGAAAGTTTCTCATGCTATCTGGTACAGAATGTCATGGCCCATTAGCTATGAGGACCAATAGGTATCATTATATCCATTCGAAGTACTCTGTTAAACCAACTGAAACCCATTCATCCCTAGAGTCGTGGGCCAAGTTAAGGAACCTTTGTGGAGTTCTCAAATTAAGAGAATATGCAACGTAGGGCTATGACACACCGGCCTTTTCAAACCCCTAAATGTTATTGAAACCAAATATAATTGAGTATTACTTTTTAAAAAAATATTAAATTTATTGGGGATGACGCTGGTTAATAAAATTATAAGGTTTCAAGTGTACAATTCTATAAAACATCGTCTGTGCATCGCACTGTGTGCTCACCACCCAAAGTCACGTCTCCTTCCATCACCATATATTTGAGCCCCTTCTGAGTGTTGCTTTGAATCCGCTTTCAGGCCATCCGGGCCTGGTATCGCTCAAAAATGGGACTCAGGTTGTTAATAACAGTCTTGAGGGATATTGTATTAAACTATTGCTTAGATGTTTAAAAGAAATTATAGGAAATCAAATGATTTCTCCCCAAAGAGGGGAGAGATGTTTTAAGGAACAAGATGATAGGATACATTTTAGACAGAGTCTATCAGAGCTTATGTGATTAACTTTTCACCAAAGCAATGACATTCAGCTCATATCTTTTTTTAAAAAAGAGTCCAGGAATATTCTAGATATCTATATATAATGGTGGTAGTTACTGGTGATGCTATGGTTCAAATGACATTTGCCATCTCTCCGCCCCTTTCTCTGCCCTAGGAGTCTTTGCTACCAACAGCCCTCTCTACTCTTCTTTGGATAAGTGTTCTCTGTCCACTGGAGCTACTTTCTGTGCACTCATGGAAAACCAGAGGTGCCAGAATTCCCATCACCCCACACATCCTCACATTCCTCAGGGGGAAAAGCTAAGACTGGGTGGAAGCCAGCCTTTGAGGGAGCAACTTGGCCTAAAATCACTTTCTTGCTTCTTTTTCTTCCCCTTTCTTTATTCTGTTCCTCCCAATTTCTTACTGGCTCTCTTAGGAGCCCTTTTTAATTAGTCACTTCCATACAAATCCTGTCTCGGGTCCATTTCTGGGCAATCCAACCTAAGGGAGAAATCAGGCACAGTCATCCTTGTATGACAGTTAGCTTATTTTGGCACTGTGCAATGAATCATCTGTTTGGTGGGAAAGAATACATATATTTAGCCAATTCATGAAAGATGTATTTTCTGAGAAGCTCCTGGGCTCCTGGCACTGGAGTGGGCACTTTGCACAAAGAACAAGACTTCCCCTGGCCCTCGCCCTGGGGACAGACGTGGCACGTCGTGAGCTGCATAGTCAGAGATGTTGAAGACTCGCAGGGCTCAATGAAACCGGATACAGGGGAGGGCTGAACTGGGCTGGCTGTCAGAGAAAGCATCACCAAAGAAGGCAAATTTAAACCGAACTCTGAAGATGAGTGGGAGACAACCAGGTGAAGAGGGTGGGGTCATTTCCCCAAATGAGGGAGCAGCCGATGAGAAAGGCCCAGAAGGAGGACCGAAGGCCAACACGGCCGGGGTGGAGTGGGCCCTGGAGTGTGGCCCAGAGGAAGGCTGGGGAGGTGGCTGTCAAAGCATGTGTTTCCTCTTTGTTATAGTAAGGATTTGTGCTCTATCCTACAAACAAGCCCTGACGAGTTTAAGAGAAGGGACACGATGTTTGCATTTCGGAAAACCGCCCCGAATGCCAGGGTTAGTCTGGAGAGAGCGGGAGCTCAGGGGCTCCTCCTGGACGTCTGGGTTCTACGCGGGTCGCGATCGTGGCTGTGGCTGATGCGTCGCAGGGGGGTGGACAGGAGTGAATGGCTGGATTCAAAGACATTTAAGAAGGAGCCCTGAGGGAAGAGTTAGACATGGGGCAGGAGAAGAGGAGGTGTCAAAGACACGGTCCCCTTTCTGTCATGAGCACCTGGCCGTAAGTTCCTGTTATTGAGCAGACAGTGACCACGGAAGGAAAGCAGATTTAGAGGTCTTAGCAGACACTCAAGGTATCGATTACACACCTTGCATTCCAATTATGTCCGACATATAAAACAAGTATTATCAGGGAGAAACAACTGTAATCTGAGTAGATATAGGAAATAGAAACACATATGGGTATTTTTTTTTTTGAGTTTTTGATCAAATATTTTAACTTGATTGTGACTTTCTTACATCTATGACCGTTCAGAATATAAGAATATTATATAAGTAGTGTTATTTGCCTAGAAAATGTAAAGGATATGAAGCCTTTTTGAAAATATTGAAGGAAGAAAGAAGGAAGGGGGAAATTGTACAAAGAGAAAGAAGGAAAAACAAAGAGAAGAATTCATGGAGGAAAAGAAGAAAAAGAAGAATGAAAAGATGATGGATGGATGGATGGATGGATGGATGGGTAGATGAAGGAAGGAAGGAAGGAAGGAGGGAGGGAAGGAAGGAAGGAGGGAAGGAAGGAAGGAAGGAAGGAAAAGTGTTCATTTTTTCCCATTAATTGTCACAATCATATTCAACTCCATATCAAGCTCACTCTCACCTGCTTTTAATGAAAACAAATGTATATACTGGATCCTGCCTATATGATAAAACAAAACAAAACAAAACAAAAAGCATCTGTTTTTTTCAATTGAGGGTTCGGACTTTTAATCTGGTGTTTCACCTTTTTAAAAGAATAGATCGAATCGGACTTGGTGAGCTTGTAAATTTGGATTTAGGTTACTCTGATCTACTCTATAAGCAAAATACTTTATTATTTTTACAAACCGTAAGGTGAGATCAAAGCAATACATTTCCATTAACTAGACATTTTCTCACTAAAGGTAAGCCATTTTCTGTTCCCAGAGAATATCTAAGAATAATTTAGAAAGAGATTTATCAAATGCTGCCCTGCGTGAACTAGAATAATCACACACCCAGTGTAAATGCCACAGGGACTGTCTTCCATGTTCCTGGCCCTGCAGAGTGGGTTTTGTAGCGTGATACCGAGAGCCCTTCGCCCGCCGTTATGACGGAAACATTGTTGTCTGTTACAAGGTTCCGTTTTTGATCTCCCTTCTATAATAATCACTCTTTAATCTTTTCTCCCCCCTCCATTGCCTCATTTTGCCTTCTCAGAGTATTACGCATGCTGAATACCATTATTACTTTTGGTTATTAACTAGGGATGGATTTGGAAAAAGTAATTTTGTGCCAGCTTGATGTAGCAGAATAAGCTGTCAAACACCGTAGCAGGTGACAGTGTGCTGTCCTTCTGCGGAGCTACAGCACAGTGTGCGTTGGCTGGAAGGTTAGAAGTAATCAGAGAGGATTACAGACGGCAGCTTTATTAAATATCTGCAGAGGTCTACTGTGGCTGCAACCAGATACTATGAGCTTCCAATATGAAAACAGGAAATTATTAATAAACTGGATTGGCTGTTCTGAATGCCCTTGCAAAAGTTTATCTAATTTTATTTTCCAGGGAGATGAATGTCAAGTATTAGATTTATTATTACTTAAGGTGTAGGCCTTTCGTTCTTTGAAGTGATTCTCTTTTAATTTGTTATATTTCCCAGGGTGTTTGATGATATTAACATTGTTTAAAATGGAATGTTTCCATTCTTATTTTCTAGTAAGTAGATTTTGACAGTTCAGAATGGAACGGGTTTTGTGTGTTCTTTCTGACGGTGTATGATAAAATATGGTTTACCAGGAGACTTAGATCAATATATAAGTTGGTGTGATGCTTTTCTACATTCAAATAAATCATTTTTATAAGCTTGACTCAAATGTAATTCCTTAAACCTTTCTTTTTGGGCGGGGGGCAGTGGGGGCGTGGAATTTTCCAAAAGCAAAGCGTTTATTTTGTGCATCTTTTAAAAGAATTCTTGCCTTTATTGAAGTAATTGTTGACTTATTTGTGTTTAATTGCAGCAAAAAATAAGAAGGTACAGTGTTTTAAGAACTCCTGCGACCGTTTCTGATGCACCTTTATCTCTGCACACATGTGAGAACTGCAGCGCCTGGGAAGTTTGACAAGCATTGAAACAAAAAAGGAAGTGTAAATTTTACTAATCAAAACATCTGTACCGTGCAGCCATTTACATTTTCCCATCAAGACATGAGAGAAATGTTAATTTCAGACGACTCTTTTTATGACCTATAATTACTGTCATTAAGAAAGCTCCGGAGACTTACAGGGAGCTTTGACTGAAATACAGTTTGACGTGTTCTATAATTAATGCTGAATTAACGTGCTACATGAAGTGCCTTAGGAAAAAAAAAAAAAAAAGGTTTCTTTTTCTCAAAGAGAAGTCAGAGAAATTGTATTACAGAAATGCCCGCCAGGGCAGCAGTATTTCAACTTATATTATTGAGCTTATGAAAAGCTGACTTCGCAGGTACCTTAAAATTATTCTTAAAACTTTCTTGAGTTTCAGTAGGATATGGGTACCTAGGCAGAGATGTTTGTTTCCAAGTTCTTTCTTTCACAGTCTAGATGAAATGTACATTGATGCTTAAAAGCAATTAGATTCTTTTGACGTTCTAAAAACACTCTGAGAACACGGAAAATGTGATAAAAAAATGTACAGTGAGGCTTCTAATGTAGTCCTTTTAATGTTTTCCTCTAAAGTAAGCAGGTCACTTCATCTTTCGCTGGAATATAAGACCCATGAAGGCAGGTAAAATTGTACTTAAACCTTTTGCAAGTAGAATTATGCATGATGCATGCCGGCTGCTCAATAAATATCTGATGAATGAATTAAGAGAATAAGCAGTATATTAATAGTATTATGATGTTTCCTATGATCTCCTTTGTGCTGATTTACTATTCAAAAGAATTTTGAATTCCCTGACAAGCAATGTGACGTACTTCTTTTTAGCAATGAACCAGAATGTCGAATTTTGCGTATGTGTGATATGAAAAAAGACCAACAGTTTCTTTACAATGATCTTTTAAACAAAAACTGCTCAAGTGAATTAAAGAGGAAGGTCACATTTTTGTGTAAGAGCACATTTTATCTTAGCTCTTATAACTTTATATTAGTCATATCCAAAAAGAGTGAAACTTATGGAAAATTAGCCTTTGAAGACATTTACAGAGAGTATCTTAACCAGTTTCAGTTCTAATAATATTTGTAAATAAAAATATTCATGAAATTCTTTACAAAGAAATTGCTAAAATGATCTCCCTTAGAATTCTAATTATACTGTTATTAAATTTTTATTTAAAGTTAATATCCTTTTTATTTAATATTAATATTACTAATTAGAAAACAGATGTTCTGAGGAAAATTTATAAGTACTATGTCTTCTAGCACATTCTAACTCTAACTTTAAGACCTGGAGTCAGTATTAGGGGGTTTAAGAAAGAAAACACTAACATACTTCTAGGTCAACCTCCTAATATTTAACTACTTATGGTTTGTAAATTTAGGCATCTCTGATAATGTTGTTGTTTAGAATTTTCTAGATGATCTCAGTTGAGGTGCTCTTATAACAGGAGCAAGCCTAGACATGGCACAATTTGCTGAACAACACCACAGTGAATAACAAACAAACAAACAAACTAGAAGACACACAAATAGCCAATAGCTCAGTAAAAGCAAGAGAGACTTTGGAATATTATAAGTGGAAAAACCTAAGATAAACTGGGCTCTCTTCTAACTTGGTGATATTTCTGTTGTTGTTTCTGTGTGCACAAATTTCTGTTTTTATTAACATTGGTTTAGGGGACGTATGCAAAATTTAAAAAGAACACAGAGACTTAAAAAGTATATGCACACAAAACTAAAGATCATGTCACATGCTTTTAGATTTAAATTTTGCTTATCACTACGTACCAGAGTGGTTTAAGTCTTGGAAGTCATATTTCTATAAAAGTTCACTGTTATTATCGTTATTATGATTGCTATTGCAATCCTATGTTGTTTGGAACTAAAGAATATCTGGGTTTGGAATATTACTAGGGATGTACTAGCTGTATTCAGAAAGCCTTAATTTGTTTCTATCCTCCCTGATCTCTTGTGGTCCAGTCAGGACAAGTGCAATTAACTGAAGTTAAGTATCGCACACGATTTATTTTTGCAGGCAGTTTGTCTACTCACTTTTGGAAAATTGGGAAATGAAAGAATTACACAGTGTATCTTGTCTCATCTTTAGCCTCTTTACATTCCACAAACCACTCCTGTTTGACTGGGAGCCTCTGGAGGGCAGGGGACACGTGCCGGTCCTTTCAGAATCCTAACTGTACTTTTGGCCGTGTCCCCCGGCTTTTGCTGAGTACTGATGACACAGAGACCAAGCCTGTCTGGGAAGCAGGTGTCCTGCACATAGGAAGCGAGGGTTCAGCTGGTCTTTGGAGCACTTTGACACCTTCCCTGAAGTCAGTAAACAGTGTGTTCAAAGACAGTGGTTTAAAAAATAGAAATGCATAATATATTCTCCTAAAGAGGTGAGTGATGGATGGTGAGTGTGGTGTGTGTGTGTGTGTATGTGTGTGTGTGTGTGTGTGAGACTGACACACCTTAGATAAATAATGTGTCAGATTCACAGCTTATGGGCTGTGATCAAGATAAAAATTCCTCTGCATCGCTGTTAGCTCTTTAGTAAAAGTCTCAGTTGATTTAAAGTTCCACATTAAAGCCTCAATTCAGTAATCAGTGTTTCTGGCCCAAAATCTGAATCCACATTTTATTCTTCATCCGACCAGAAGCCTGTCCTTCCCTCAAAGCCACGCTGAGTTCTGGAGCAGGAGGCATCCTTCAGGAAGGAGGCCATGTTCAGTGTCCTCTCTGCCCACTCACCCCCTCTGCTTCCCACTGCGGGTTTGAAACGGGAGCGGGCAGGAGCGGTGGGGACAGAAGTTCTTGTTTTCTGGGTGGCTTCACATTCTCTGAGCCTGAGGCGGTTAAGGTGACCTTCTCCCTAAGAGGGCGTTGGGAGAAACTCCGAGCTCCTCGCGGGGGAATGGGCTTTGTAACCCTTGCTTCTAACCCGACCTCCCTCCTGGCCCTCTCTGCTGTCCTCTCTTCTGAGCTGGGACATAATGATGGGGTGCAGACCCGTGAATGTCTCTGTTTTCACTCCACTGCTTTCGCAGGGGTGAGTCAGGCACCAGTCCGCTCTCCCTGACCCCACGGGTCACAGACCTTCTGCAGACCTGCAAATGTCCCCTCACAGGGCCCCTCGCTCTCTCCACATGGCTTGTTCCTCTACAAAGATGTGACTTCGTGGCCCTCTCTCAGCTATAACACTTCCTCGTGTCCTAGCCCAGCCCACAGGCCTGGAGTCAGAAAACTCAGAACTGTCCCCATAGCCAATTCTGCATTTCGACTCTTTCATATTTTTGTTTTCTCGACAGAATCTTTCTGTTGAATCATCTGTTACAAGTTTATGGCAAGAGGTATGAAAGAGGAGGAGAATTCAGCTGGTAACTATTTTGAAGTCGGACTGAAATATTTGACCAGGTTTCTGAATAGTGAAACTATTTCATCAAAGGAAATCTTATTTATATGTCCAAAAAAAAATTAAAAAATAAATAAGAAGAATTGCTCACGGAAGTAGAATCCATATACTCGAAAGGGACATCTCTTTCCCTCCCCCTCCAGCTCCCTGACCCTGAAACCACCGCCCTCCCCAGAAACCGGTGGACACGCAGAGAGCAGATTGAAAGACCTCGCCCGAAGATCATGGGCAGAACAACCAGAGTGTTTACACTAGAGAGAACTGGAAAATGAGATTTGTGTTAGGAAGATAGTGAAGACCACACAAACAATTAAAGAATAAAAAAGTGGTTGCAGCAGAGAGCTGGAGAAGACAAATCTCGTGCTGGCATGTGAGGCTGAAGAGCCTGCAGGACAGGCCAGGCACATACACAGCCTTATACTTTTCGAGTACTCCTCCAATAAAGCGTTCTGTCCTTGGGGGCACCTAGTCACCAAGGATTTACCTCCTCCACACAACAGTGCAATCGTTGGAAAGTGTAATAGCCAGTCAGGACTCCTGGAATTAAATGTGGCGGGGGCATGCCTTGCGGAAGGATAGTGATTGGTTCATGATTTTAAGTCTAAGGGATGCCCTTCTAGTAGACATAAATACTTTTATAGCAAAGAGGTGACGAGTCGCTCGTCACTCTGTTCAATCTTCCTAAGGATGCTTATTTAGGGTGCATGCTAGTCAACACACTCAAGCATTTGCTAAGTGATTGACTCCCAACTTGTCAGTAATTACACAGATTTCAGTATCTCTGCATCTATGACCCTTCTTAGTCCCGTTTAGGTTCTAAGCGGAAATGTCAACATGCCAGAAAAACTACTACTCTTCGACTGCTAAGTTTCCATGTGTCTAAATCGTACTTTTCCCAGTCCCAGCTCACCCATATACTGCCCGTCCCAAAACAAGGAAGTAAATAAACCTCCGAACTCCACAGAAAACATGATTTTCCAGTGCTATGTTTATTTGTCATCAGACGACATTATCGTTCGCCCAATGACACAAGCTGGAACCATGAGACTTATCTCTGAACATTCCTGTGCTCTAACCTGTTGAGCTGTCGCGTTTCCTGGGCATTGTGCAGTGCCCCTGCTCTAATACTTGTCAGAGAGTTCAACTTTCCGATAAAATTTAAGAGCCTCGGTGTGGCAGACGGAACCCTCTTGATTTTGATCTTGATCATGAGCTGGTAGAGCATCGTCTTTTGCCATTTTTTTTAAATGACATTTTATTTTTTTTTTCACAGTAATAAACAACTTTTCATTCCCCAGACACACACTAATAACACACATATTTGTGTCTCAAATGCCTGGGTTCCTTTTCTGTCTGGAAAATGTTCCTTCTACTTTTGAAACTTGATCGGCTTTTAAAATTTCTCTCTAATGACTTCTTTGTTCTACTTAACATCTCACAAATCATTAAATATTTACAAATATGTGGTAGATATCTGTTTACTTCTAAATACTGTTACTTCTAAAGCAGCATTTTAGAAATATATAGAAATATAATGTGATCCACATGTGTGATTTTAAATTTTCTAAGACTTAAGAGAAGGAATAATAATAATAATAATAATACCCAAGTGAACTTAATTAGAATAACATATTTAACTCATAGTGAAAGCTTATTCTTTAAAACTATAATCAAGACAAAATTTATAAATGGGACATCTAAATTCTTTTTAAACTAGGTCTGCATCTCTGGTGTGTATTTTCCACTTACGACGCATCTTACCCTGGACTAGCTAAGCCTAATTGCTCACAGCCACATGGCTTCTGTGCCTACAGCACAGTGGCAGTTGACCGACTTCGATTTGCCAATCAAATTCCACCCAACTCCTGTTTCCACCCAGCTGGGAGCTAAGCTGGAGTTTTACATCTTTAAATTGTTGAAGAAAATGAGAACAAGAATAATATTTATCAACACCTGAAATGATATGGACCTCAAATTTCAGAGTCCTTTAAAGGGCTTTTAGGGCATAGGCGTGCTCATTCGTTTAGAAATTTTCTGTGGTGAATGTCATATTAAAAACGATAGTCAATTCATTTTGAGAGACTATAAGACCCCCGAAGTTTAAAATTTTGCCATCTGGCTCTTCACAGAAGTTTGCTGACCTCTGCTTTCGAGGGTTTGCTCTGCTTGGTATGTGATCACATATTAGTGGCTTTGCAGTCAGCACAGGACTGGCACATAAAAGAGACTCGACAGTTTCAGAATAGTGTATGTATATATACACACACACACACACACACACACACACACACACATACTTATATATATGTATATCCTATTATGTGTATATATATATATATCCTATATATCTATGTATATATGTGTATATATATATAAATTCTATTAAAGATGCATTTATTGAACAATTACAATCCTAAAACATACCCTTTCTCTCTAGAAATCATACTGTAGAATTTTTCCAGTCCAGAACAATGTGTCACCAAAACAAAAAGGCGATAAGACAGAATCAAAAACAGAATTCTCAGTTCCGTAGATCTGGGTCGAAATCCCAGCTTTGCTCTGTCTGTAATCCTGAGTAATTCACTTACTCTCTATATCTATTTCAGTATTTGCAGAGTGGGGCATGATAATGCTGACCTCACAGGGTCGTTGTGATGATGAAATGAGATGATGCTGGTAATAACAGCGTAATGATTGAAAGTTGGTGAGATAAATATTAACGGTCTATGATGCATATGTCCAAAGTTTCCTAACCTCATGTATTCCTTTCAATGGCTTTTTGCCACTGCTTTTGATGCGTGTGACACATTAATATGGCTTACAAAACTAAGTATCTATTTATTTTGGGATGTCTTGGCACAATCTACATAGGCCAATTAAAAATATTTCGGACACCAAAACACATTACTATAATGTTATAATTAGATGAGTCTTTTAAATATGTACAAATATATTATTTAGATGGAAATAAAGAATATTTTCAAAGAAAAAAATGATATTTGTGTATTTGTGTAAGGAACATAAAATATTACTTAAAAAGCTTTAACAGTTTTAGAATCAGAAACGTGTTTTAGTAATATATTACATAGCTAACCCTAGATCCACACTACATGTATTTTTTTAATCACAATTGAAAAATTAATAAATGGTGTTTTAAAGTTAGAATATCATTATATTCAAAATGACAAAATTATTCAAATCTCATAGTTCCCTTTATTTCCCTTGTTGAAACGTTAACATGGCTGAGAATAACTCTTTGGACAGTTATGTTTAATGCAGGTTTTACGGCCCCTCAGAGCGAAGGGAGGAAGACCGCTATAACTTTCTGGATGTAGAGAATTATTTGCTGTGGTAACTAGATAAACGCTTGTGCTGTCTCCCAGGACCAGGATGACAAAGAGTAGCTAGTTCTGGTCTGCTGAGATGCCGAGGATTCCTTATCCTATCTAAATCAGTGGCCCTAGAGGGATCACGGCGGCTGGGGGAGCATGATCCCCACCCCTCTTTACTGCTCATCTGCTGCCTTTGAAATCAACCTGAGCCCCGCACTTGGAAGCAGCGCAAAGGGCCAGGCGGGAAATAAAAGTACGGCCTAGGACTTGGGATGCTCGGGCGACTCAGGCGCGTTTCTGCAGCACGCTGGACTCGCCATTGGCACACACCAGTTCACAGCATCCTAATTCTCTGTACGGAAGCCATCCGGCCCGGCTCCACCATTACTCCTTTAAATGGAGCTTACGCTTCGGTTCTATTTGAAATAATTCATCATTAAGTTTCGTAATACCTGATGTTATCAAATTATGCAGGGACAAAGCACTCAGGACAAAATCAAAGTGTTCAAAAACTCCTAGGACATGTAAGGCTCACGTGTAATAGAATACAACCACCCCCTCCCTCGCAGTCTGCCAAACCTCTCTCTTCATTCAAAGCTTCTGAAAGTGTACATAGTTCTTTCCTGAATAATTAAAAAGGGGATTAAACAAGTCCCTTAGCTTTTTTAATTGGTATACAACAAAATGCAGTTATTCTTTCTATGTGTAAGGTTAATATTTAAAAAATAATGTTCTTTGCATCATTTCATTTTATGGATGCACAGTACATGTAAGTATTGTATACCTTACAGGGTTGTTTTATATATTAATATATTAATTTTGTTTTTATTGTTAGACTCCTCATCAATTGTGAGGATTTTGATTGTATCATTTCATTAAAAAATAAACTAAAACATATTCATGCACTGGAAATATATATAAGGAATCTAGAAAACAATTTTCAGTTTGTGATATTTTACAATGGACAGTTACAGATTATTACTGAAATTAATATGTTGATTTTACTTTTCTTACTCTTAATTTGTAATACTAGTGCCCACTTTGATATGTTTATGCATCAAAAATATATCCAGGTTTTTTGAAACATGTATTTATCATGAAACACTAACAACAATGAAATAATTATATTGCCCTCTTCTTTTACAAAAAAATAATCAGTTGGATTTCAATCAGAGAAGCCAATCATTTAATGAGGAGAAAAAGGAGATAAATGGTCCAAAATTTAACTTTCATTTATATGACTGATATACACATAAATGTTATATTTCTGTAAATAATTTGTTTTTAAAGAAATACTCTGTAATTGATTGTAAAACTATCATGTAACTAATGCTTTATATAAGTGTGTGATTGTGCGATTATTAATCAGTTTCAAATCAAAATAATGCAATCATTTGGTTCCTTCAGACTCTAGTTACACATCGAGTAGTCTCTCATTTTAAGTCAAACTCCCATCACCAATCATGGAGGAACAAAGATACGTCCAAATTTTGAAGGAACATGGGCGTCCCAAAGCTCAGATAATGAATTTTAGCTCTCTCTGGAGACAAGACTTTCCTGTATGTAGTCTGGCAATATTCCAAGATTTCTTTTTAAAAGTAACTCCATATGTGTACTGAAAATAAGCTAGTGATGTTTTAAATCAACTGGAAAGAGAGGCTGTTCTTTTCAATATTTTTTTCCTGAGCATAACTTTGAAGTGCAGCATTTGGGGATTACGAAGGTTTGGGTTACCTGCTGAATGAAGGCATGGAAAATTATTTGAAAGTACCCTTTTTTTTTGAAACTGTACTTTAAACTTATGAAATATCACCTGTGGTTAAGAGGAGATATGCAATTCAAAGCATTTTTTCAGCCTAAAGACAAAGAGTTAATTTTAAATGGTGATTATATTTTCCAAGTTTTCTATGGCTGCAAGATTATAATCAAAAGTTTGTGGTTCACTTATTTTAAAGGCAGGAGATGATGGGGAAGAGTAAATGCTATTAAATTAAAGAAAATATGGGTAAATTTATAATGAGTTAGGCACTGTGAGCAAAACTGAGCCTACGACCACAGCTTACTACGCTCTAATGATGCTATCACAGCAGGTATTTTAAGTGATTTCATTTTCAAATAAATTCAACTTGCATCTACTTCTTAGTAATGTGTTCTGAATTTTCTTGATGTTCAAAGACTTGAGAATATAGATACTTGGTAATATTCTTACCTAGGAAGAAGTTGCTTTGTTGCCGAATTTAGCCATGTACCCATAAAGAAAAATGTATTTGAATAACCATTCCTTTTCGGAAAGCAAAAGAATTGTAAGAATATACTTTACTGACATCATAAAAGATATCCTTTGTCTATATATCAAAGAATCACTGGTTATAATTAGATACTGTCTAATAGCATTTTGAAAAGATAAGATCGTACAGTTAAATATTTGCTTTAATATGCAAAACATTTTACTATTTCGAAATAGAAAAATGGTTGCATCTTCTTTTTAACAATGTTATAAAATGACGAAAAAGTGACAAAAAATCTGATGTTATTAAAGTCAATGGTAATTGTGTTAAAAATGATCCCTCTGAGATACCGTAAAAAATTACTTCAGAAACTCATTTCCAAAGTTAACATTTATAAGTTAACCTATTTATAAGTTAACATTTATAAATAGGTACATTTATTTTAATTTATATGTTTTAAATGCATTACTGTATGGTTTATAATTTCCGGTAAACTGTAACATTCACTGGAATATATGTTTCATTAAATCAAGAAATATTCACTGAGTGTACCTAGTATGGCAGACACTGTGCTAAGGGCTGAGAGCCAGTAAAATATATTTTGTATTAGATTTTAATATGTGTTAGGGAGAAAAAAGTAGTTCAGGGAAGGGGAATATAATATTTTGGGTGTGCATTGTGTAGACGAAGAGGCTGACAAGCTTCCCTGAAGTGGTTTTTGAAAGTCAGAAGTGACCCATGGGAACAGATACTGGAGAAAGCTGGAGGAGGAATGTCCCTGTCCTTGGTACCAGATGGGAATGATTCTGGGTTCCAGGGGCAGTCAAGAGGGCAAGGTGGCTGTGACTGTGTGGGATGAAGGTGGGGAAGCTGAGAGAGAAGAGGTCAAGAGAGGCAAGGTCAGGTAACGACTACGATGCAAAGACGTCAGGTTTTAATCAGAGTGAGCCAGAGGGTTCTGAGTGGATGAATCACTTAATGTGGATTGTTTGCGTGGACCACAACTATTTTGAGAATGAACTGTAAGTGGGCAAGGATGGAGGCAGCAAGGTGATGTAGGGGTCCATTGCAGCAATCAAGGAAGAGGTGATGGTTTCTTCAACAGTGGGTTATGACAGTGGTGATGGTGAAGACATAAAAAGTGTTTGTATATTAAAGCTCAGTAGATTTAAAGTAGAGCCAGCAAGATGTGATGATCAATTTTCTATGAATGTTAGAGTAAAAATAAGAGTCGTTGGTGGCAAGAGATAAGGTTGGAAATTTGGGGTTCTCACTGACTGATGGAGAAGAATGGAGTGGGTTTGGGAAGAAAATGTCTGAAAGTCTGACTTGGGCAAGTTCGGTTTGGGAAGGCTCTATTAGACAATCAAGTTGAGCATCTGATAACGACTGTTTATATAAGTCTGAAATTAATGTGGAGACTTAAGAGTTGAGATACGAATTTGAGATTCACTAGCATATTGATTACATAAAAAAATTACACTGCATGAGTCTACCACTGAATGTAGTAATGTCTTTATTATGAAGTTAAACACAGTAGTTATCAAACTTTTTCTTTTTTAGTTTTGAATTCATATATATTAAAAAAAACAAGACTGGACAATGCAACATCAAGAAAAAGTAGCAAGATATTGACAAATAAAGAAAAGGTGAAGTTGTAGAATGAATATAACCACTCTGGTGAACAATTTATTACTAAGTATTGTTTTTGAAAATGTGTATGCCTATAACTTAAAATTTATACTTATGGTATGTGATAAGAAATTGTTATATGAAAAATAGTTAAACTGCAAAAAGGATTTTTATTAAAACATTGTAATTCAACATCTATCAAGAAAGAAATGGAAGAATACATGTTAGCATAGCCAAACAATGCAATATTATTCAGTTGTCAAAATGAAGAAACGAAAACTATATATATTAACTTTGGTCTCAGACATAAAATTAAGGTGGGTAAATAAAGTGCAGAACATTTCAAATAGTTCTGAAATCATTTATGTCAATTAAAAATCATAAATATTATATTTATAAAGATCTATATGTTGTGAGATTTACATGTACTAAAATCTAAAAGTACCATTAGCTTCAAATTTGATTATAATTATTGCTCCTGGGGCATAATACTGGAGAAGGGACATGGTGGATTATAATATTATTTCTATCAAAAATATGAAATGATCTGATGTAGTTATAATAGAATATGTTTCCATTTCTTACTTGTACATGTGGTATCCTAGTTCCTTCCTATATATGTTTACGTTTTTAAAGAGAAGATCTGATTGTGTGTGTGTGTGTGTGTGTGTGAGAGAGAGAGAGAGAGAGAGAGAGAGAGAGAGAGAGAGAGAGAGAGAGAGAGAACTGAATTAGGAACACTTCCAGAAATCGAGTTACTATGCATAGAGTTGGATCACTACTAGAACTATTAAATCAATTGTAAAACACTTGGCTCTTTGTAAAGGGTTTTACAAAACTGTTATTAACTTCTCGCAATGCATTGTTTGCATTTTCCTTCCACTAGTATCTCATAGACAAATATAAATTCATAGCATCATCGAGTCTAAAATGAAAAAAGGACGAAAGAAGCTACATCTTAAGAGGAAAATTCAGCCCCCACACAAGCCGGTTTGTAAACCGAAGTAGACATCCTGGGAGAAAATTCACACACAGCAGATGCTGTGGTTCACTTTTCGATCGTTGCTATTAAACAAGAACACCTCTGAGATTCCACATCCTGTGTTCATGGATTGTAGTTAAAATGGTAAAACGGTATATTCTGGTACTTCTAAATATGTCATGATACAAGGCATTTATGATGAAGCATCATTTTACTCACAAAATGTTAGATTTCCTCTAGTATTCTCTTTATTTTAACTTGGAAAGAAACTGTACCTTTCACCTGTATTAAATGAGACTGGAAAGAATGATAGTATAGTGATACAGCGTGATTTTGTGAAAAATAAATTATTTCATTTACAGAGAGGTCAATATTCAACACAACATGTGGAATATGATTATTTTTTTAACATTGTATATAGTAGGATTCTCAAAATATAATAAATTAATGGAATTAATAAATAAGACAACTCTTAATTCAAATTAAATATTAGTTATTAGAAAATATTCTATATGATAACGATAGATCATTACTAATATAGATACAAAAATGTTTTAAATAGTTAAGATAGAGCAAAAAGTTAAGCTTGCCAAGTTCAAGTTGATCTATTAGGTCTAATCAGGTTTACATTCTAGATGTTTAATAGTTACATGAAGACACATTATGTTCCCTATAGCTTCTATTTTGATTCTTTATAGCCATCTTACACATGCCTGCTAGTGATTACGAGGGTATGAAAAAGTGAAGGTACTTTTTTGCCATGCGTTTTCTTTTACCTGAAACAAAACAGGGATCTCGCTGAGCACATGAGCTCCGGCTGCGGGCTGCCTGGGTTTGAATTCTACAGTCTCTCTCATTTTCCTCACCTTTAAAATGAGGCTTGTCGTCCTGCTAAGATTCAGTGGAATAATACATAAAGGTGCCTTGTGTTTGGCACCTGGTATGACTCACATCTCATCCATCCACGGCATAATTAATGGTTTTTGTTCTTGTTGGAAAAAAAAAAAAACTAGTTTCATAAATGGTATCTGGCTTCTGGCATCTGCCTTGGACTACACCACCCCCTCTCCACCCCCTTAAATGCACTCTCATTTAAGGGCCATTTAGAAAATCACATCTGATTAGGCCTCTTCCCTAATTAAAACCATTAACAATTTTCAGTTACTTTTAGGGCATAAACCAAATACCCACAGCATACCCGCCAGGGTCTGGCATAATGATACCCCTTTGCCTTTCTCAGCAGCCTCCTCCCTACTTTAGGACAATCTCATACATATGCCATCCATCTACCCAGTCAGCTCGATGCGTCCTTTAGATCTATGCTAAATTCAATAGCTCTGAATCTCCCAGGACCCTTCCCGAAGCCTCCTGCCCAGATCCACTCTACAATATATACTTCTTAGACTTTTGTGATTAGTTCTATTATGGGGAGTTTTTAATAGGTTGACAAAGAGAATGTTCCACCTGGAAAGGATGTAATGAGCTAAAGCAAGGAGCTCCACACCCTGTGCAATTGCCACGACTGTACCGAGCTCTGCCAGAGAAACTAAAGGGGGAAGAGGAATTCCGGTGGCCAGGAGAGAGCCTGGACCTTGTTGAGTCCCGGGGCGAGGGTGGCAGGGAGAGCAGGTCACAGCAAGAGCAAGAAGTTGGGGGAAATCAAGAGCTTTGCAAGTTACGCTCTTAAGACGCTTGAGTAGGTCTCTTAGTAAAACAAGAAATGGGCCATATTTTATCTCACGTCAGATTGAGCAAGTGGGAAAAAGAAGTCCTAATACTGTTTTTAGGCATTTGGCCCTGAAAGAACATCAGACCTTTGTGCAGCCCTAGAACTCTGCGGACAGGTTTCTTATGCCTAGTGGCAGTACAGATGCTCCTTAGAGAAATATTGTCACTGAATCAGATGAGACAGAGTACGATCCTGAGCCATGTACGACCTTTTGGTCAACAGCGGACTGCACACATAATGACGGCCCCGTAAGATTACAAGGAGCTGAAAGTTCCTGTCACCCAGTGACATCTTGGCGATCACAAGTCTTAGCCCAACGCGTCACACAGACACACAGCCTCACGCTGCCGTCGCCTGGAGGACTCGGCACGGGAACACGCTGCCCGGGGCTGTAGCCCCGGAGCCGGAGGGACAGAAGGCGTCGCCCCAAAGCATGTCTCTCGGGCGTAGGGATCACCTGAGGCTGTTGATTTTAAGGAGCAGCACACAAGGGGGAAGCGGGGAAGACCGAGGAGCAGGTGCCCTGTGCGGACGACGTTTGCGTTTGTAAGGGCGTCGCCTCCACGTGCCAGGAAGAGGGGACGGCCTCATCTCCTGAAACCCGTATCAGGGCAGAAAGAAAGACAACTCCGCCTGACAGCCTTACCCGTGTGTACCCCGGTGCCATTCCTGTCACCTCCCACAACCGGCCTCCACCCCCCACTCCAGTATCTTCTCTGGTCTTCAGCTGAAGATGGTATTTAAGGAGGTGGCATTGACCATTTGGGACAGTTACTCGGTTTTCCTGGGTCTCTCCCCGGCATTTAGGAGGGATACGTGCTATAAAGTTTTGTTTGTTTTTCTCCTGTCAATGTGTCTTTTGTTACGGCGACATCTCATCCAAGGACTCAGAAAAGTAAAGGGAAACTTATTCTTCCTCTGCTTCAGAGCAGTAGGCCACGACACAGCGCCTAGGTGTGTAGTACCTACACCTTCTAGGTTTGCGACGGCACAGTCTGTGATGTTTGCACAAAGACGAAGTCACCGAATAACGCTTTTCTCAGACTGCATCCCCGATGGGAAGCAGCTCATGACCACACAGAAATACGCAAGGAAGGGAGCCGGAGATGAACTACGGGGGAGGTGTCAGCTAATGGCAGGTCAGAACCCACGACGAAAGCTCTGTGATCACCATCACAGCTGCCACATGAACGACGCTGACCCCCTCGTCGGCCTGGCGCACGGAGAACTCTCCAGAATTTGGACAAGTCCTCAGAAAAATGTTTCCACTGATAAGTTATGGACCAGAATATAATCGAAGTTCAATTACAAGAAGATAATACAGTTACCTGGCTGCAGTCCAGGTTTATGGCATATATTTCTTGGCTCTCTTAAAGTGTGTACTCCACAATAGATTGTAAGCTCTGTAAAGTTAAGGACCTTTACTATCTTACTTCACTGTCGTCCCAATCCAGTTCCTTCTCTGGCACAAGTAACTGAATACATATTTTCTGCTCGGATAAATAGTAGTAATGAAAGCGTGATAAGTTATGGGCTACCGGTTACGGACTGGAGGCATTATCATTATGGAAAAATATATTTGAATTAAAACTGAGATATTATAAAAAGATTCTTTGACTTACAGGCAGCGATGTTGTCACCAGAGCTTCAAACACTTGGCCAATCTGGTCCCCAGTTGTCATATCTGTAAAATTGAGGTATGATACCTATATCACTGAGTATGAGAGAATTAAGAGAAATATGTGTGCACATTATATATGAGGCTCATTTATTTAAGCTGCCATTTTTCTCTTTAAAAATAATTTTTACAGATAATATATTATTGAATTGTACACTTGAAACCTATATAACCTTATTAACGAATGTTACCCAATAAATTTAATACAAAATATTTTATAAGCCTGTGAGAAATCAGAAGAAAAAATATTTTTCTTAGCTTTATTTTGTAAGAAATAAATTAGTGCCTATACTTTACTATAGTAGAAAACATTATATACATACATATGTTATATATTCTACTATATACATAATTATTTGACTGCAAGTAAAAGTTCTTTGTACTCAAAACACTTCTTTACAGAAAACGCACTGAGGATATTCTATTGGTACAGAGGGATTTAGTTCAACATTTTGTCAAATATTCACAGCACTTAAATTATTCCCGAGAATATTTAGAGAAGCATCACATCTATTTAGATTCATGGATAAATATTCATAAAATTATTCTTTCAAGAATAAAGACATTTTTTATAGATAAAAAAATAGTTTGCCAAATGGAGAATCTGACTAAGCTACTGTTACAGGCAGAATTGTGTCCTTGCGTACGCAAAAAAAAAAAAAAAAAAAAAAAAAAAAAAAAGGTCTGGGTCGAAGCCTTAACCCTCAATACTTCAGAAAGTTACTTTATTTGTGAATAGAGCTTTCAAGAGGTAATTAAGTTACAATGAGACCATTAGGATGACTCCTAATTCAATCTGATTGGTGTTCTTATAATAAGAGGCAATTAGGACACATGGAGAGACACAGGCAGGTATGCACACAGAGAAAAGGCCACGTGACAGCGAGCAGGGCCATCTGCGAGCCAAGGAGACACGCCTCACGAGAAGCTACACCTGCCAACGCTTTATTCTTGGACTTCCAGCCTCCAGAACTGTGAGATATAAATTTCTGTTGTCTAAGCCACCTTGGTCTGGTATTGTGTTACGACAGCACCAGCAACTAATACGGTTGCCATCAGCATTGTTTGTTTTTTCTCTGAGAAAATGTTAATTTATAAAATAATGATGTTTAATACCTACTTGAGCTAAACATGACCCAGGATTTCCTTTCTGAGTATATGCCCAACAGAAAGGCATCCTGAAATCCACTACAAAGATGTTCACAGCAGTTTTATTCCTAACGGCACAAAACTCGAAAGAACCTAAATGTGCATCGGTGTGAAATATGATAAACAGATTGTGGTAGAGTCACCAAATGGAATATAGCACAATTCAAATGAAAATGAAAACAAATACTGGTACATGCCACGACAAAGATGAACCACAAAATATAATTTGGATTGAAAGAAGCCAGACACGACAGAATACATGCCATATAATTTTATTTAAATGAACTTCACAAACAGCCCAAACTAATTGGTGATGATGGAAGTCAGACCGATGATCACAGTGGGGGGCGGGGGGTGCGGGCAGTGAGTGGCAGACGGATCATGGGGAAGGGACATGCTGAAGACGTTGGGTACGTGATCTGGTCGGTGGTTACGTGAGTGATTTTAGATATGTCAAGAAAATCATGGAATCGAAATCTTATTCTTAGCATGGTTTATGTACGTTATACCTTGATTACAAAATAAAAACAACATTATTTACTTTATACTATTTTAAAAAATGTATATTCCATAATAAACAGGTCACTGTGCTTAGATCGAGTTTAATAGAGCTTTAATTTGGGATTTATAATGTGCACAGGAATAAAGAAGGTATACATTTTGCTTAGGTAGCTCTTTCTTGAAAAGAATGCCATTTTTTTAAAGTATGATAAAACTTTCCTAAACACTGGAGCTTTCACATCCTTTCTTCGTGCAGGTTTGCCCAGGACATTGTCTTTGCCTTCTTCTCCGGCCTCGTCCCTCTGGTGTGGAAAGCGACTTGTTCTTCCAGAGACAGTTGAAAGGTCTCTTCTGCCTCCTCTCCGAGCCCTTTCTCAACACTGCCTCAGGCAGCGTTAATGAGTTGTCTATGTTCTTGAACTTCTCACACTATCTTGTAATATGTTTCCATGTGCGTGCCTCCTGCATATTAAAGATGCCCAAAGTGTTTGTTGAATGAATAAATTAATAGAATAAATCGCGCATAGAGTTAGCCATGAGATAGGCATGGGGTTGGCTTCTTTGAATTATCTAAGAGAACATGTTTTCTTTGATCATAAACAAGCCATCCTCCTTTATTGCTCACATGGTAATTTGTGCATGTCTTTTCATAGCTTGATTCAAAGTATAATTTATATGTCAATCTCCCCTGCATGCTATAAAATGCCACCAGCGCAGCACCGTGTTTTATTTATTCTTATTTTCTACTTACCGCACTTAGTTCCATTATAGACAGCAGTGGGCACTTCATAAATGTTTGTTGTATGATTATGAATCAAGGAATTTGGAAGTAGTCATTTAAACAATGAATGCAAAAAGCTGTCACAGTTATCCATTCATGAGACTGGCCATACTAGTTGTTAACATTTTCTAAGCTGAGTTTGAAAATTTTGAACGTCTTTACTAGAGTACAATTTGTATCAGAAAATTTGAAAAGCCACTCATGGGTACCGAAGGTTTTCAAATAAATGAGGATAAATAAAAGGCATTCTGGGAACATACCTTGGAAACAACCAAGAATTATAAAAACAAGTTTCTTTTACTTTGTATTTAACAAAATTTAAGTTTTCAATGTTACAGCTTAGAATAAAGATGAGATAAAATATTAATTTGAGGACATGCACATAAATTTCAACTAAATTGTGATAAGCGCCATTTGATATCTTTCACTTTTTCTTTGATTTGAGCATAATTTGAGCATAATGATAAATAAGGTCATTTAAAGAATATTAGAGGGTTTCATTAATTTTATCAATTATTGTTCTTGATCCTTTGGTAGCCATCTATCATCAACATCTCTGTCTGACATTCTCCTTATATGTTAACCAGTATAAATAAGTCAGACACTCATTTGTGAGTGATTTCAGCTGTAATTCAAACATTTCATTCAATATCACTTACTAAGTATAAGAAATCCTACAACTTTTTCAAAACTTACAATTTATCTTGACAAAGAATTTGTGGTGTATTCCTAAAGTTTTTGGACACACTGTCCAGCAAATACAGAGCCTTAAATATAATGGATGGAGTAAATAATTTTAAATGGACAACAAATTTGGGATGATCAGTCTTACAAGAATAATGTTAGTAACATCCTTTTATAATAACCAAATCTGCTTCATTCATAATCTCAGAACTGTGAAAAATAATTATACAGGTGACATATACGCATATAACAAATATTCAGATTAGCAACCTATGGAAAAAAACGCAGGAAGTATAAGTGAGAATATATATATGTGTTATTAATTTCCAAGCAGTCTTCTACATCATTTACATAAACCATTATTCCTCAGTACATCATACAATATAGATATTTTTTAGCCCCATTATGTAAATTTTAAAAAATTAGGTAAATTAAGATTAAGTATCATACCCAAGATATGGAGGGAGAATTCAAACCAGGAAGTTCTAAATTGTCAATGTCCTAACATGCAATGATATACAGACATCATTTTACACCTTTTATAGCTATAGCTTACCTCTCTCAGACCAGTCTCAATTGATGAGGTTTTAGAGAGATGGGCTAAGTGATCTTTAGAAACTTTGAATATCTACAATATATTAATAATAAACTATTGTTCAGTGTAACCATGAGTTTTGATAATTATAGCATTTTTCTGAAACTTTTATTTTTTATAATACACATCAAAAATTTCCATTTTAGTATGTAAACAACTCAGAAGCCTCTTTTCCACTGAACACTAACACTTATGAAAGGCAGTTTGCAAAATGTTGACTCAAAACAGGAGCTTTATTTGCCCTTAAATTGTTTTGCTCATCTTTCCTCAGACACCATTTGGAATCTATGTTCGCAATGAACTTGAATTGTTCATCCCCTTAATTACGTAAATGAAACAGATGATTCTTTATATAACGCATTATTCAATATGATTTATTGTTGAAAAGAGTTTCAACGGTAACTTTTAAGGAAATTAAAGAAAAAGTCAAATGCTATCCCTTACGTTAGTTATACCAACTGCAAACGTCCCTCTTGAACAGACAGCTACATGGTACCACTTAGGAAACTTGAAAATAAGTTTTCCTTCCAATCAGGCAAAATGCAGCAACAGCAAGAATTTCCTTCTCAGTGGAATAAAAGTAAATTTGTGTGACTGACCTAAAATGATTGACCACCACCAGCAAAATATTGTGATATCAATATCCACACTTTTACAAGATCCTGTCTTTACAGCCACTCTCTGGACTCCAAGTGCCAAACATCATCCCCAAGACAGAGTCTCTGCGATTTATGTCCCAGATATTAAAAACAAACCACATTCTACAATCTAAAAGGAAAATAAATTTGTCTACTTTCCTCCTAAAATATTTGAAGAATTTTTTAAATAACAATCTCTACAATTAGAACGAGCAAGATGAAGTTAATGTTTCATTAAGTTAAATATTTCATTAAGCTTTAGTATCGTCATAATTTCAGTCGATTTTGTTCTAGCCCTATAGAAAGTGAAACAAGCTTCCTTTATATCTAATTTTCAGAGACCAGACAGAAATTTCGGGAAAGCAAAGTAATTCAATAGTTGTACGAAAGTATCTATTCTGATTTTCTGCCTCCTCTTTGTGGCCCAGGAAGTGGTATAAAGCCCTGTAAAAACACAGCCCTGCTGGGGAAACCAATAGGTTGGTGTAAGTGGAAATTCAATATAAGCGGGTTTGACAAATGTGGGGAAATTTAACATTGAGCCTGTGGGATTTGGGGCCAGACTTGTAAATATGATTGATAGATTTTAGAATTATATATATATGGATTCAATACAAGAGGGTATCACGACATCATAACAGTAATAATATCAACTAAAGAAGTTATAGAAGTCTATCTCCCAGGAATTGGATATGTACTGTCTTTTTAGCCACTGAAGTTAACTGTTGCAATCCGCTCGTTTATACCTAGTTTTAATGTGGTTTTTCAGTTTATCAAGTTTCTTGCTGAGCTTCTTAGAGATGTTCTTTTCACCAAATCAGCGTTTGGTGGTGTACACCGAGGGCAATCTTTTCTACTACTTTCTGTTTGATTGCAGTTTTGTTTTCTAACGTTAGTTTAAAATTCAGTTAAATAAAATGCCTTCTATTATTGTTTCTCAAAGAAACTCTCTTCAGATATTGTACATATCTTTGCAGATATCCTCTTTGATCTAATGGAAAGTAAAAATACTAAACTATGCTAATAAAGAGTATTTTAAATGAAAATTGATTTTCTTTTTTTTCTCTAGCCACAATGGGGGAATATCTACAAATACTTTGTAATTTTAAAATCAGAAACTATAAAACAAAATGAGTAGCTATGAATGTAGCCTCAAACTGCAACTAAAAAAATACAGATTTTTTTTTGAAATAAACATCTCACTTTCTACTTATTCCAGTAGTAGGATAATTGGTAAAAGTTAGTTTGAAAGCCAAATATTAGTTTATTGACTTCAATTCTTAAAGAATAATATTTTATAGAATTGAATATAAATAATTTTTAAAGGTTTCTGCTTGATGTTTAAGCTTTCTTTGATATTTGAATTGCATAATACACTCATTTATATCCTTAACTTTATATCATTGACTGTATCAAGTTTTGGTGATGTTGGGAATGCACCTATGAAGTGCCATCCATTCATTCATTCCACAGAATTAGCCGAGTCCTCACTTTGTGTCATACGTGGTGTGACTGGCATTGTGGATATTTCCATGAATCTTCTTCCCACCCAATCTTCACATTCTCTTCCTGGGGTAACAAGGTTACGATATGGGCTTTGGTGACCCGGCCTCCTCCCACCCAGTTCACCTGTAACACGTAAAGCTGAATCCCACCCCTCACCACCCCCAGCTCCACTAAGAGGCCTTGTTGCCGAGGCCTAAGCCAGTCAGTACATGTCCTTCTTCAGCGCTGCAGAAGTCAGAACACTGAAGAAAGTGGCAGCCCAGCCACGTGGCAGCTGGTTCATCCCGCTTGCTCAGCTGTGACAGGCTATGTGTCTGCTTTTTGCATCTGCCAGCTGGTTTAATACTTCCAACCTAGACAGTATTAATACATATTTTAGGTTCACAGTAAACAAGGGATGATGAAACCATCCCTGTCTTGTGGATTTACAAGGCCAATGGACTAGTGAGGGATCCAGGATGATTAAATAATTACGAATGTGATATTGATAAATGCCAGGTATCTTTAACTTAGGTTTTCCCACATTAGTCAGGGATGTGTGTGTGTGTAAGTGTGTGTGTGTGCTGCACAATATATGGATATTGCACAGAGTTCTCTGCATGTTTGCGAGACAACGTTCCCAAGAACGAACGGGCAAGTAGGTAGCGGGAAAGGCCAAGGAATTGGAGTGGCATTTTAAACACATGGAAAAATAACATACAAAATCCTGTGGCAAAAAAAGAGCATAAACAAAAAGAGGCAGGAAAATTAGTGATTGACATTCGAGTGGGACAATACTTGAATCTGTGAAAACTGTGATGACAATTCTGCTAATTATCTTATGAGCAAAAATAAAACAAGGAAGTGTTTTGGAAAAAGGACCACAGATGGTGAGATTTTTTGATTTTTAAGCAGATAACTCACACCACAATGTGCAGGGCGGAATGACAGAGAGAAAGCTGAGGTGGCAAGGTACTGCCAGAAGCTGGTGGGGTGGGACAGGCCATTTAGAAGAAACACACACACACACACACACACACACACACACACACACACACGCACGCACACACAGGATGAGGATGGTTTGACAATAGTAGAGGCAATGCTCATTTTGCCATTTTGTCTAAAACATAAATTGCCTTGAAGCCATCTCCAAACTTTTCATTTCACAAGCTTTTTTCCTCATACTACGAATGCGCAGAAACTAAAAAACTCTATAAAATATGCTTAATCCAGAGTTTTAAAAAATGTACGCACATCTTCACAGTAGTACTACCTTCATTTATTTAACTATTTATATTATCCAATCTTTTAAGTGTATATATAGCTAGACAGTGTTTTAATAAGATTTATTTAATAAAAAATGAATCTTTAAAACTCATAGAGAAAACTTTAATCCACCTTACTCATATTTTTTCTTTCTTTCCTTGATATTCTCTACTGATAATTTTAGGAAGTATCACTGAACATTTACTAAAACCTAAAACTCAAGAATTAAAATTTACTGATAATATGAAAAGCAGTCATTCTTTACATTTTAAAACTGAAACTGCCAGATGACTAGCCTAGCCATTTCATGATATACTTTATAACATTTAAAATAGGAAAAATGGCATTAAAGGATAGAAAAGAAATTAAAAAAAAACATAAAATTACCTATTCTGTCATTGGAAATGTTTTCAGCTTGAATATTTCCATTCAATTTAGATAAGATAAATAAATGAATTCCTTTCTGTGATTTTAATGAAAAGGAACATGCGCATTTCCCCACTTGATAGAATCCATTTTTTCTGTCGTCAGTCTGCATAACCATAATTTCATGATTATATAACATCCCACTGAAATGTCTGCCGTTAAAAACATATTTATCCTCTGTTAGTAGACAGTTTCCTTCCAAATTTTTACTATTTTATGTAGTACTGTAACAGATGATTTCATATTACATATTTTTACTATTTGGGGGTATTTATTTCTTTTTCGTGCATATTGCCAGATGGTTTTGCAAACTGTGTACCCATTTTTTTTTTGTATACCGATTTTACCACAGATTCTCCAGGATGGTGAACCCCTTATTTTAAACATGAGAAAGGTAAAGCTGAGAGACTATGGAAATACAAGAAAATGAAAGTGATGGAGTCCAGCACGCTGACCAGAGGCAGACGGCTCTCCATAAACCACCTAATCTGTCCATTAGCACTTTTGTAGGACCGGGCACAGCATGGTCCTTCAAAAATTATCACATCTACGACTGAATGGTTATCTCCAAAGCATTGATACCCAGGACTACAGTCAGCTATAGAAATGCAAAGGTAAATAAGATCGCATAAATTAACAATAGTAGAAAACACCCCCCTTTGACTTTTTATTCATTATTTATGTGTGTCATGCCAGCGGACAGGCTATATACACAAAACATGCCAAAGCCTGTGACTTTACTGTGTATTCTAGAGGTGACAGCAGTCTGGAAATACAAGCATCCTCTAAATTTTGTGTTTCAAATGACGTGGCTGCACACTTCGTTTCTAATTTCATCAGAATTCCAGTGGCACAGGACATTTACTACTGTGAATAGCGAGTTATAGTTATAGTCAAGTGTCATATTTGCCCCTTGTTAGAAATGCCAATCAGTGAGATCAAACAGAGCTATGAAAATCTGACAAACTGCAGAAAACACTTAGAAAAATGCTGAGTGGGTTTAAGACGATGCGACTGGCATCCTTTGCCTTCAGCAACATGGTAGTGTAGACTAAATATCAACAGGCATGCACTTTTCAACATAGTTCTCTGGTAATTGTTAAGTTTTCTTTGTCCTTCTACTTAAAGTTAAAAAGAAAATGCTATAGGATTTTAGGGATTTGTTTTAACATTTTAATCCTAAAGCTACAATAGGAGATTCGTTTATTTTGCTTTATTTTTACATCTTTTTTATTGGTGTTGCTTATTTTTAAAATAATCCACACATGAAATTTTCCAGCAAAAAAGAAGAATATATATATTTTAGTTTGCTATGAGCCAGTGGGCTTAAAAGAACAAAAGACTATCATTAGCAATCATGTAGGAATAAATGGCCCTAATATTTGAGCCCATCTACTTGTGCTCAGTGTTATCAATTTAGAACCGTGTATGAGTAGTTCCTGACTGCAGAAGTCCCTTTAACACCTCTTCTCCAAGGTTATGGATCTTCCCTTTTCTTCCTAATATTTCAGGCCTCATTTCTCCTGCACGATTTTGAAAGGCGCCCTCAGTTCTGGCCTCAGAAGTTCTATTCACCACTGAGAGGCGAATTCCTCACTCGAGTCCTTTAAGAATAGAATCCAAACTCTGTTTTGGGCCTCTCATTGAGTATCTTCGACAGCAATGGGTTGTTGAGGGGAAAAAGTGGTAGTTTAGGTAAAATAATCAAATATTGCACAGTAGTGCAGGGCAGTGATCAAAGATAGGGTCTGATTTGTGTCCTTAAGTGGCTGCTGGGGCCCTGACTCTCAGGCATGCTCTCGTTTGCACAGTTTTGCTTTAGGTGTGTGCACACAGCCAGGCCAGCAAGCGCCAACAGGTGCTGGGCCAGCAGTGTGCAAATGCACAGCCAGAGGGCCTAGCCAAGTGTGTGCATGGTGGTGGGGTCATGCCTTTTGCTCGTGCAGTGGGAAGTTATCAGGGAAGGGTTCAGGTGGCTGGTGTCAGCAAATGTGAACGCACGGAAGGCAACAGCTGTTGAAATGCGCCACAGCAGCCGTGGGTGCTGTTGGTTCCTTCTTCGGTCATTGTGAACCTTAACTGTCCCTACTGCAGTCGCTATTGGTGACCCCTGCTTTTCTCCCCTTGTTTCTAGGGGCCTTTCTGTATGACTCAGCGTTGCTGGGCTGGGTGGGGTGAAATTGATGTGGGACCCTTGCGCAGGGTCCCAAAATTTGAGGAAGCTGGTTGACCACCCCACTCTTCCTTTCCTGTTGAGGTTACACCAACTGGAGTGTCCCCTCTCAGCATCGAAGGACCCCAGCTTGGGAGATGGGATGATGCTATGGGCAAAATGCATTCTAATTTTTTCACTATGTTGTTGAAGTTCCTTTGGGGGACTCTACGGCCCTCCTAGAGCTGTTTTGGTTTGTGGACCTGTGTATACTTTCTACTTTCACAGTTAGAACTTTATAGTGTGCTTATTATAATTAATTTTAAGTTCATCTCAAATATTCACTTAAGAACACTTTTATTGTATCAGTTTAGTTAACAGGTGTCATCCGCAAATCTGATGAGTCAGTCTTCTAAGAATATCAAGGAACAGACACAAAGTGCTACCCCAAGAATTCTCCTTGTGGGTTGACAATAATTCCATTAGTTCTACTCACTGTGACTTAGTTTTAAGAGCAGAGACTCACCGTCCAGGCTGCCTGTATTTGAAAAAATGCCAGCTCTATTATTGGCAGTGACTTTGTGATATTTGCTCTGCTGTAAAATGGGGAGTAAAATTAGTCTCTATCTTGTAAGATTGTGGTGAGCATTAAATGGTTTAATACGTGGTAAAATACACAGAACTATGACAGAGACACATGTTAAATATACCATACATAGGACTGTTAATATAGTATTATAGTTCTTCAAACACCTACCAATCTACTTAGCCTATTTGTCGTCAGCTTTTTCTTGTCTGTATTGTAAGAGACGAGGATACACAATGAAACTATGGAGTGCTTTGTTTCAAAACGTTTGCAATTTCAATTGTTTGTTATCTTTTCTGTTAATATATCTTAGATATGGTAATTTTAAAATTTCTACATTTATGACAACAGCTGGCTATAGTAGGTGACATTTCGTGCAGAATTTTTATTTATGCTCTCTGCTTTCATCAGAATATTTGTCTCCTAAAAGCTTTAAGTATCTTTAAATATTTTTACATTCCTATAAGACAAAATAAAAATTAATTTTGTCTGATTTACTAATGCAGAATATTTTAAGGATCTTTCAAAAATGTAAATTTCCCTGCTCTCATTTTATTATTTATTACATAATACTAACATATATAACAGATGAGTCTCAGAAGAGTATGATAATATGAATTTTGATTTATCTTTGATTAGGTATATATTATCTCTTCCATCATGTATTATCCACAGTAATATTCTAATAGGCTTTCTTGCATAATAACCAAAATTTTATTACATTAACAATTTTTAAAATATCAGAAGTGTCGTGTATTAAATTATGATAGAGCAAGAAGTCTAGTTAACGGTGGAGAATTTTTTCTGAACTCTGAAAAAAATCGTGTTCTGTAAAGAAATCGTGTTCTATAAAAGAAGCAGTGTTTTTTAAGCCTACACCATTATTTGAAAATATGAATATAAGCATTGTTTTTAAAAAGCTGTGGATGGAAAGATTACATTGAGGGCATACCGATATTCTCTCATAGACTTCCCATAGTCTACTTCAGATCAATATACATTGTTCATCATTTCTTACAAATCGGAGGGCTAACGCTTATTTAGCATTTTATGTCCATTTCCTCAATATTTGAGATTTTTCATCAGTAAAAATGTAGTTAGGTCGGCATTTTTAATTAGCAAAAACGAATGCTACATCAGCATTTTTAATTAGTAAAAATTAAAGCTCAGTCGGCATTTACATATAATTCTTTAAAATTAGGAATCGTTTGAAAAAACGTGGGACTTAGAAATTCTTTTCTTCTGTGATGATTACTTGCGTGGAACATACTCAGCTCCCTTTTCCACACCCTGGTCGCAAAGCGAGGAACATCACGTTTTGTTTCTCTCAGCTAATTCTTGTGATGCCCAACACGAATGACGCGAGCTGGCTTTGTTTGCCTTCTGACCATTGAATTAAAGCAGCAGCGAACGTGCCACGCATCCTCCCGGGGTGGCATGATGAAGAATATTCAGTTTGCACAGTCTACTTCACTCTCAAATCAAACAGTCGTAGATAGAATTGCATTTTAACATGAAATAAATTTCCACCAGATTGACATTATTTCCGGGAAAGCTTTGGAGTCAATTCCATGTTTTTCTTGTTTCCTATCATCATTGTTACATTGATGTCCTACGCGAAATACCAATCGAATCGATAACACTGAGGCAAGCTCTTCTGGTCACTTAACGGCGTTAAAGCTAGAGATGGGAAATGCAGAGCATGGGAAGAGGCAAAGCCTTTTTTGATGACAAAATAAGATCGTCTCACTGCATTAAATTCGTTAGCCCTTTAAATCTGTCCATAACACCGAGGCTCATTTCTTCTCTTCGCTCATCAGCACGTAAAAGCTTAAAGGGCACAGTGCTACCTGCTCTCTGACTACACGAGTGACGATCACATGGCAGCTCCCGGCGACCCTTTGTTTCTTCTTTGGAAAATGGACCGTGAAGCTACGGGACTGTGTTTTTAAATATATTTTTATTCTGTGCCCTCTCACCCTCAATCATACAACTTTTGGACATCTTACATGTTTAATAAATGTCTACTTGACTAGAAATGAAGAGTTAGCCCCGACTTAAGCTTTGCATATTCTAAATATGTTAGGGCTATCCCACAGCTGTGTGTGTGTGTGTGTGTGTGTAGCGGGGGTTCTTCCACAGACCACGACCCTGAGGAGTCTGACACAGCAACTATTCTTGAGGTACAAAAAAGTCTGCAGAATTACCTAGAAAGAATAACTTCTAGACATGGAAAGGGTAAAATAGGAATAAAATAAAAATAAAAATAAAAATAAAATAAAATAAAATAAAAAAATAAAATAAAAAAATAAAATAAAATAAAATAAAATCGAACAGCAATTGTCACATCTAAAACAAACAAATAAGCAAACAGACAAAAGGACCTCAGTCTTTCATAGTGTGACAAGTCAGAAATTCATGATCAGTCATTAGCGAGGACTTCAAACTACTGGGTTCAAAATCTTAAGAAAGGTTTAATAGGACCAAGCAATCTTTATAAAGGATCCATAGTAAAAATCTTAATATTTATCAAAGCAGATAATGAAATTCTACTGTAAGCGAGTAAAATAGCATCGAAATTGAACAGGCTAGGCGATGACATATATACACACAATTATAAAACATAAGAAAATACATAGCATGTAAAGCTAAACATAACAAGTACCCATTCCATTTTTATGAAAAAAAAAAAACCTGACTTGAATTAAAACAACCTCTGGAGGTAGACTAATGTATATAATAAAAAACGAGTAAGTGTAAGGCGTGGGAAAAGTTCAGACATTCCTTCTGCATATTGAATCAATTAATAGCATGTACAAGGAAACCCTGATTATTTGAAGGAGTGGAGAAAAATGACTTGATTCTTTACAAGTAGTACAGACTATTATTAGGATTCCAGATAGACTGTGCTGTAGAGAGTCCATCATGGGCTTTGATCTGTCTGCAGCCACAGCTGGGGACTGCGCCCAGCTCCAGGAGCAGTGAGGTCTGACAGTGGCCTTCATCAGGAAAGCGAGTTAAGGGTTGGGAATGCTAATAAGTGGGTCGGAACACAAAAGCGCCTGAGCTGGGTGCCTTAAAGACCTGATTCCACGTCCTTTGGACCAAAACAATTCATAATTGACTTCTCAACTTACCCTATGTTCTTATCTATAACTCCCCGTTTTTTCTTTCTTTCTTCTCTCTCTTTCCTTCCTTCCTTCCTCCCTCCCTCCTTCCTTCTCTCCCTCCCTCCTTTCCTTCCTTCCTTCCTTCCTTCCTTCCTTCCTTCTTCCTTCCTTCCTTCCTTCCTTCCTTCCTTTCTCCCTCTCTTCCTCCTTCCCTCCTTCCCTCTCTCCAACTCTCCCACTCTCTCTTTCTTTTCTTTTTTCTTTTCTTTTTCTTTTCTTTCTTTCTTTCTTCTTTCTTTCTTTCTTTCTTTCTTTCTTTCTTTCTTTCTTTCTTTCTTTCTTTCTTTCTTTCTTTTCTTTCTTTCTTTCTTCTTTCTCTCTCTCTCTCTCTTTCTTTCTTTCCTTCTTTCTCTCTCTCTCCCCACTCCTTCTTTTCTGTCTCTCTCTCCCCTCCCTTCCTCCCCTTTCCTTTTCTCTCTCTCCAAAATGCTCTAACAGAAAGAGAGAGGGAGAGAGAGAGAGAGAGAGAGAGAGAGAGAGAGAGGGAAGGGTGTGAAAGTCTGAGAATCGATATTTGACAGTTTCAACAAAAAGTGAAAATAACACTTCTCTGAAATTCCCTGAGAGTAGGGAAATGGCTGACCGTGCACTGAGCACGCAGCCCCTAACCACACAATCCATGATGCTAACCCATTTCACATGACCACGTTGCAAGTTGAATATGTTTAACTTTTTTATGCATTTACATTTCATTCATGAAAAACTAGGGGGACGTTAATGTAATTCGCAGAGGGTATATCAGAAATTACCCCTCAAAATATTACTCTTCCTCTCCTCCTACACTTCTCTCTCTCCATCCCCCAATCCTCCCCTCGGTTGGCTTCACTTTCTAGCACTTTGTATTTCCCAAGCTTTTTCACTTCGTCATTTCAGAGTGTTGGTAAATATTTCATCCTTGGAGCACCAGGCCAACCTATATGGGAAACACGATTATCCTTTAACCAGTGGGTTTGGAGTTTTTCCTGCATCATACTTGCTTATTAAGTACACAGAGAACAGGTACTCCTTTCTCGCTGTGGTATAATATGACACTTTAGGTAATGGAAACTATTTATAATTACCCTCCAGTGTTCATTCGAATGTTACTGCCAACGTTACTTAAGTTTTAAGATTAAAATTTTGAATTTAAATATGCATTACTGAAAAAAAAAAGTGCCGTACCATTGCTTTCATCATTTCTAATTCCCAAAGTAGTGAAAGTGGAGCATGTAATTTCGCCTTATTTCTCAGAATTTGAGCACCATGATTGCTAAGCTACCATTTAACCAAGCTTTCTTAGTGTTCCAAGAGCTACTACTCCCATTGTTCAGAAGCTCTAACATCTAAACTCTCTGAGAAATATTTTAACTCAAAACATTACATGTTTTCATTTAACCTCACCATTTTCTAGTAGTGCTCATGTATTTTAGTATCAATTGTAGATATATTTTATGCACTCATATGAGTTGGGATGTGTGTGTGTGTGTGTGTGTGTGTGTGTGTGTGTGTGTGTGTGAATGCTTTGTCACACTTACTTTTTAGTTTTATAAATAAAATACTAAAGACTTGAAGGTAGTTGACATATTTACACAAGGCGGAGTTAATTAGGCTAATCAGTGCTATTTTTTTGCTTCTCAAAATATACATGATCGACTAATAAAATTCTTATTCGAATTTTTAAAAAAACTCTAAGGTTCTCTGGATTCTCCCTGAATTTTGATTATTTTGTTGTTATTGACCATTTTGTGTTATCGCTATTTTAAAAAAATCTTCTATTAGATGTAATTGTACCACCTTCCAGTTATTAAGGTTATTCCTTAATCTTTTATTTTTTGGGTCATTCTACTTTTTGCAATTTTAAAAATTCTTATAACACATATATTTGATAAAGGATAATCTTTTATCACATTAGGTAGGAATTATTTGTCATAGTGGCACTATATGAGAACTCTTCAAAAGATTCAGAGTAGCTCCAAAATTTTTAAGAAGCAGACTCTCCTTTAATTCCATCACAGAAAGTACATAGAAGACCTATTATTTTTGGTTACTCTGTCAAGATGCTTTCTGAGACCTTAATTATAAATATTGAAGCCAGAAGTCTATTTGGGTCCGTTAGCTTTTGTTGTGTAATATTTGGGGTGATCCAAATATAGTGACTTTAAAAAAATAATCATTTAACTCATGATTCTGTTAGTCTGTTAGGTATTCATTATTTTCCAGGTAGCTTGATTTATACTGGTTTGGGTGGCCCTTGTGTGTGCAGTTGCTGGGGGTAGATGAGAAACTGACTAGTGTCTGGATGATCTAGAATGTGTTTGTTCACAGGAGGTGTTTGGCTGCGGTTTGCCAGGGAGATAAGGCCAACTGAGATGCATGTCTCTTCTTCTCATGCAAGTTGCCCTGGGCTTCTTGGGGTTCCCAGAACAGTAAAAGAGAAAGTGTCGATGGAGAACACCTCTGAAGTATCTACCTGCATCGTATTTGCTAATATAACACTGGCCAAAGCAACTCAGAGACTAGTAAAAACACAAGGATGAAGAAGGAAGGCTCTCGATGGGAGGGGAAGAATGTAGGGATATTTTCGTAAACTATCCCACAGTGACTTTAGAGTTCCATCGCTTGCTCTGTTCTGTAACCTGAAGTAAGTCATTTTGCTGCTCTGCTTTTTGAGTCTCCTATAAAATGAGATGTTGATTATATATGACGTCTAAGCCTTTCCACTTCTTCTGTTCAAAGAAAAATATTTCAGAAAAACATCAAAAACCTATATTTGCCATCCCATTTGTTTTCTGTTATAGCCCAAATTAGTTTTTGACACATAAACTGTTGGCGGTGAATTAATGAATTCACTTTTAGAAAATTCAAATTCATTTTTAGAAATATAAATTAGGGAATTGGCTTGTTTTTATTTAGTTGGTTTTGAGACAGTTGAAAGAAAAATTTAAATTGATGAATGATACAGTACTTAAACTAGCAACTAATATAATAAGTAATTAGAATTTTAATGGTATTAACTCATTCAAATAGTTGGCTGTGAGGACAATGTTTTCTTCAATGCATTAATTTAAAAATTACTATATATGGCATATATAGTAATATATATGTATATATGTGTATATAGCATATAATATATATACACACATAATATGTGTAAAAGTATATGTATTATATGCTTTTCCAAATGATCAAGTTTAATCCATTCGTTCTGCCATTAGAAAACAGATCTTCATATCGTCTTGAAGAATTAGGGATACTCACTTTTATTGCCTTTTCTAATGTGTGCAGATCGAGAGAAAAAAGTTAGATTGCTTTCTTCGTTGTGAGTATTGATTTCAAAATGCATGAAAGCCCAACCTCAGGGAAACCTGCAAAAGCAACTTGCTAGATCCTTGCTGAGCGCCACTCGATTTAACCTCTTTCTCACTCTGAATTCCTTTACTAAGGTTAACCCTGCACCCTCTCTCATCGCCTCTGGCGATACTCCACCACTGCCCTGCTGTCCTTGACGTTTCATTTGGAACTAAGGACATCTGTCTTCTCCTCACGTGCAGGCTTCGTCTCCTGCTAGAATCTGAATGAACGAGCCACGTGGTGTGAAATCACCAAATTTTTTATTGCAGTGTTGACTGCAGCTTTATGAACATAATTAGACAAATCTAGTCATGGTCTCTAAATCCAATTTCTCTACTATTATGATAGAATTTTTTTTTTTTTTTACGATTGTGCCCTTTTTTGTAGGTGGTTGGAATATTAAGTGAAATTACTGTTAGCAAGGTGCAAAAAAAAAAAAAAAAAAACGGAAGTATTATTTCCCTCACAAACATGGGTCATTTTCCTGGAATACCATTTCTAAGCCTCCAGTGCCTTATGACATTTGATTTTTTTGAATAAACAAATAGTTTATTCAAAACTACAGAACCTACGATACTATTGAGGTCAAATTAGTTTAGAAATATGCTCTTCAATTAATTCAATTCAAAACTATAGGAGTCTAGCCTATTTTTGTAGTCTGTACACCCTGATCATAAGTTATCTATCAAGCACTCTAATGGATGGTTTAGTTTAACCAAAAGAAACAGAGTGTTATTTCTGTGTTGGTTTACTTTTACTAATATTCAAGTACTTTTTTAAATTTTATTTTTCTTACTATATATTATTAACTGATAACCACAATGACGCTACCAATTCAATGAAGGCAAAGCGTTTCTGTTTTTATGATAATTTTCCCCTTAAATTAATTTAGAATTCATTATACTTTTGTATCAGCATTTCTAGAGTTTTGAAGGATCCAATGTTTAAAAGAATGGCATCGTCCATCAGAATAAAACCATGCCTATTATTAAGCTTCTCAGATCTATTCTGAAACATTTTAGGAAGAGTGTTTGTCAAAACCACACATAGGTTGGGGTAAAAAGAACTGCACTGAGGCCACACCAGCTGTGAGTGGACACCTTGTCAAATAAGAAGGACTCAGGTGGCACTTTTGGGATGTAAGCCTGTCCCACCTATACCTCCTTCTGAACTTTCTCTCCTAGAAACACCTTGCTCACCCCAGGGACGTGACCTCAAACCCCAAAGCATTGACCATAGGTTTTTGTTTAGTTTTTCATGATCCTGTTCCTTTCTTATATGGAGAAAAAATATACCTCGATATATTATTTAGAAATACAAGATAATTCTTTAGTTTCAATTTTAGGTCATGCGTCCTTGAATTGTTTTCTTTGGCCAAGTTCTTGCACTGAGACATCTTTTGAAATGATTTAAGCTGAACAACTTGCACTTACTGAGTAGAACGATTTATGTCTTTATTCAGTTACACCCACTGTCACCCGCCCACATTATGGCAGTCTGCCCGCCGGAGCACAAAAGCCTCAGAGACTCTGTCATTCTGAACCCTCACTACTATGTGGACAAGCACAGTTCGGAATCAGAGTGACTCCATGACTACTTTGGGGAGGTTCTGAATCCATTAGCTCAGGTATTCCTCAGCGATCTGCTGGGGAGTTTTCAGACATTATTAACATTCTCGTAATGGAGAAAACTGACAAGGGCTTGTTTGAGCCAGATCAGCTCTGGAAAGTGCTTATCAAGACCTGATGATGAGGGGCCATACCTTTTAGACTACTAGCTTAGAGCAAAAGGGTGTGTTCTCTGCCTCCGGGAATCATGATTTCCTGGATATGAAAAGAAATTATGGGATGTCGAAAAAAAATTTTAAAAACAGTATTAGTTAATTCATTAATACCATCGGAAAACTTTTGGAAAATAATAATTCTCCTTTTTTTTCACTAGGCCGTGTATATTGAGGAGTTACACTTAATTGAAGAGCATATTTCTAAATTAATTTGACCTCAATAGTATCGTAGGTTCTGTACAGTCTATTTTTACTGTTTAATACTTACTAGATAAATAGCGCACATAATAAAACTCTTCTATTTTCCTAAGAATGAGCAAAAGTACACAGCTTTGTAATGCTTCCAATTCTCCTCTTTAGTCTGAGTAACATTAGTGAACTGACCTTGGAAATGGTATTTTTAGTAAAATTTCAAGAAAAGTAAGCTGCATCCTTTGGATCTTGTAATTATTAAAAACACAGAATGATTAAGTCTGCTTCTTCCAAGAAACTTTACATTACCTATGAGGGTATGGGAATTACAAACATTCCTACTGGCAATTGAAATTGTTTTTAATATAAAAAACATGTGTGAATGTCTGTTATTCTCAAAACACTTCTGAAAAATATGCAAATGTCTTAGGTCTCAAAATATTAAGGTTGTCCATTTCGCTCCTATTTCCCAAATGCCTACTTATTTTCTTTCATGTCTGGGTAATATTCTAAACCTTAGTTTGTTATCAAATTAAATTAAGATCAAAGTTAATTCCCTTTTGTTTCACATTCAGAATCCTATTATGGTACATTCAGATTTAATGTCTTCATATTCAAGGATACAAACAGAACAATGCGTGATCCATTTAAATTTTATCTTTTTAGGAAAACAAATTTTTCAAAGCTAGCACTTGTGATTCAGTGAACACTTGTGCTGTTCATATATTCATAATGATTCTCCGTAAAAATCAGTTTCGTGTTATGCATATCTTGCTATAAAGTAATCTTATATACATTATACTCAAGCTTTGCACTGATTACAACCTTTAGTTTAAAAAATAATCATTGTATTATAATCTCAAGGGTTGAAACAAAACTGATTCTAATATGAATGCTTTAAAGAATTTTTTTCTTTCAAAACTGGTTAAAAGCAATCATTTCAAGCACATAGTCATTAAAGGACATTTAGTTAATTCATTCCCTCCTTTTAATGCATGTGAAATACGTGTTTGATAAACAAAGGAAATCAAACAAAATAATTATTTTATCCTTTGCCTAATTGTTTATGCGTGTGAATGGCTCATTGAGTTGATTGAAATGATCCGCTTCGCTACACAGCTCATGTATGGTCTTAGCCTTTAGTGATTTAATTTTAAGTACACATCATCTTGTATAAGAATTTTCACATTTACCATCTATCTAATTCTTACAACCTTCTTGTGGGGCAAATAAGAGTATGACTATAAGTTCATTTGTTAGATGACATCAGAGAAGATAACTGGACCTATATGATGTTATATGGCAATTAATGAGAAGCCATTAAATAAACATCAACCCTGACCTTCTCAGAAGGACATTTCATAGATGGGTAAAATCGGACTGAATAGGAAGTAAAAGCACCTTTAGGATCATGAAAGAGAAAAAGAGACTAGCGAATAAAATCAACTTGTCCAATATAAATAGAGTAGTGAAAGTTAAAAATTATAAAATTGACATATAAGAGGAACCAGAAGAAGGAACGGGTCCTCGGCCCTAGCAGGCTTTGATTGATGGTTGATGGTATTAGCATATATGAACATAATGTGCAAAATCGTCTCTCTTTCCCTCTCTCTGTGTTCTGTCTTTTATCTATCTATTCATCCATCCATCGCCTATCATCTATCATCATCTCTCTATTTTCCCACCCATCTCCTACTTACCTACCTGTCAAACTCCTGTGTATGTCACACAATGTTTAAACCAGCATTTCCCCACTTTCTCAGCTCTGTTTGACTTAATAACAAATAACGAAAAAGCTGGTGTGAAAAAGAGGACCAACGGGAGAAAAAGTGGACACAGTCTTGGAAATTGAAAGGAAGATCCTCGGCCGCTAACTAATGAGAATAGATATTAATTTTACAAATTGAATCATAAATTCCCTTCAGTGTGAAGCACATCAGAAAAAATGCGGTACTTTTAATGGCTTAACCAGCTGTGAACTGAAGTTCAATTACACACGGAATTTGTTTTTTATATTTTTTTCAGCACAAGCAAGAACTTCGTCCCCCATCTCCCCTCATGGCAGTTGTTCGGCTAATTTTTGGCAGGTCGTGGGCGTGATGTTTCCACAGTCACCAAGTGGCTCATCTCATTCATATCATGAAGAGTGGTTAGCATTCAAAAACAAAAGCACATATCAAATGGATTGAAAAATACAAAGAGTGTAGGATGAAGTGGGAAGCCACTAAATTACTACCCGCCAGCTTTCCTGTTTCATTGCCCTTGCGAACTAAATTGAACAATTCCAGATGTTTTAGGGCTTGTGATAGATACAAGGTAACCTCCTTCTCCATCACTCTCCCCAGATATACATTTCCTCATTTTCTAACATCGCTACTACTGGTGAATGCAGAGGAAAGAAAAGGCCAGTGAATGGCAGTGTTTGAGGCACCCAAAAGCCCACATCCGGACTTAAACAATTTTTAATAAAATGGCCCTTATTAAAGGTGGTGGAATTAGAGGTCTCAGTGATAGAACACTTCAGAAAATAGTTTTTTAGGCATGAGTTATCCTGGCATTTGATTCATTTCTTCCTATACCTTTGTGTCTGTAACTAGAGATGCAAAGGATTTTGTTTATTTGCTTGCCAGTTTTGGGGAGCAAGAATGTAAATGTTATCAGTCTCTAGTAGCCTCAATTGAACAACATCATTCCTTTCAATGTACTTGAGTAATTGAGCCTCAAAACAAACAAACAAACAAACAAATAAATAAATAAATAGAAGGCATTCTGGCTTGCTAACCTAAATACATTTTAAGTTGTGGTTAGGACAGTTATTTGGTGTTCTAATTTCCCTGTCATAAGTTTTTAGGGTTTCCTTTGATAAATACACTGGGATAAACAAAAATTAGCCTTAGTATTTTTAAACACATACACCCCAATGACTACTTATTGGTAGCATAAAATTAAAAATTTCATTTTCAGATGAAATTGACATGGATGCTCCTTTTTCTCAAGAAAAAAAAAATTCGTCTCAAGTAACTAAAAGTGATAATCATGACTTTTTAATTATTTGTATTGTTTTCAATTTAGGTTGGACATATACAATAAAAGAAGTAATTTATTCCTGATCTAAATGTACAAGATTAATGTATTTTATTAGATTTCAAAAGTATTATTTATATTTATTTTAATGCTTGCACATTAAAATAGGTGACTGGTAAGGAGACAACTAAATATTGGAAAGTATACTGCTTAGGTGCTAACTTTTTTCCAAGCTCCCTTTAGGTATAGTATATATCTTAAATGCAACAGAGGTGAAATAATATATATTTAAAAAAGGAAGAAGCTTGGCTCGCATGGTTAGGTGTGAGGAACTATCGCTTAAACATCTAATTTCAGATTCTGTATGCTCCTTGTCTCTTTACAAATCATGACAGTGATTAATGTCATGATTAATACGTTTTAAAGGGGGTGAATATAAACTTAAAGAGATTTAAGTGAACTGTTTAAGGTATTATACTTTATAAGTAGTGAAATTTTTCTCTTCTAAAGATGGTAAGAAAATCACAAAGGAAAATAATAATAAAGGACTAGACAAGAGAGAGGTTTCTAGAGACATAAATAGAATGGACACTTAATTTATTATTCAAACAAGAATATTTTTAAGAACAAAAGGGGAAGCCATTTATAATTACATAGGGACCCAGGTACAAACTGAGACCTTCCTGGGCAAATGAGGATATATTCTAACTCTAGACATAGGATGCCAGGACGGATGAGACATGCCATGATTTGAATTTAAATGGGTTCAAAAGAAATCACTTCAGTTGAGATCAATTAAGTAATTAATTTGTCATTCTTAATACAAAATATATGTATGTGTGTATACATATCCATATGCATATATATTTATTTATTGAAAGCTTACCGGGAACTAGATACTTCACTAGTGGTTGGGGTTTTGACAATGACTAAGAAAGACATGGATCCTATCTTCTTCAGAGACCTTGCAGGCAAATGGGAGGGGCAGGCAAAAGGGAAGAATAAACAAGCTCAAGGAAGACAATGAAGTAAATAGGAAGGAAAGACTGCAACCGCATCTCTTCAAGGAGAGACAATTAAGCCTTTTGTACTCTCATGTCAATAGGTCATTGTCTCAAGTCTGGGAGAGCCGGAGGGTAGGGAAGAAACACCTCCAGGAAAGTCTCTTTGCCAAACCCTCCACCAGCACAAAGATTATGACTGATAAAGGCCCAAGTGATGGCCTTTTTAGCAGTAAAGTATTTTTAAATGAAGGTGCATACATTGTTTTTTACACGATATGTTATTGTACACTTAACAGACTATGCAATCTAGACTAGACTATGCTTTACAAACACTAGGGGAACAAAGAATTCGTGTGATGGTTTATCGGGCTAGTCGCTTTACCGCCGGGCTCTGGAATGAAACCCACAGCATCCCTGATGTGTGCCGGGCAAGCACAGCTGAAGGACAGGGGCTGTAACAGCATTCGCTGCGAAGGTCACATATTCTTGATTATTTATTTTTTCCTTTCTGATCTGCTAAAGAATAAATATATGCAACATTTTTAGTGATGATATTTCATAAAAGTTACCTATAAATGCTGACTTTTGGATGACAGAGCTTTTGAAGGTAGGTATAATTTCTTTTTTGGGAGTATGTGATCCATCATTCAATAACCATCTATTGAGAAATTTTTGTATGGGAATCAATGATTGAATGCTTTAAAGAATGCAAATATTTCTTTAAGCGTTTCATAACCCAGTTTTGAGACATTTTTTAAGTTACTAATTTTGCATATAATTGAATGTTAAATCAGTATTTGATAAAATTTAGTAGTTTTCTTAAAGAAAGAAAAATCTTTCAAATGTCCATATTGACACAAATTAGTTTCTTATATTTTTAATATGTTCAATCTAAAATTAGGTTTCCATATGCATATGATTGATCGAAATTGAGTGGAAATAGTTACAAAAATGGCCATGATCTACAATGTGTTTATAATAATTTTAAATTGTTGTTAGATGAAACCACAATAACAAAACCATCAAACATCTCTGAACTCTTGGCAGCCTGTAAAATCTAAATGGAGGAAAAGGAAGTTACTTTACTGCCATAAAAATAAATAAAATGAAAATTCAGGAAAAGAAAAACAATCACAAAAAAAGGTAGAGACATGTGATGGATGAAGAATGGGCCATTTTGGACTAATTGGAGAGAAAGGAGCGGGTATAGCTTATGACGGAAGGGCAGAGTTGGAGACAGGAGTAAGGCATGTTTTGGCAAAATGTAGATCATTCTATTAGAAACCCTGGTTCCAGACTTGTGTGAATATAACTACAGGACCTCCAAATAATAGTACAAATGGTCACTCAATGTTTTGCACACAGTACGTTACGCAAATTTATATGAATAACCGCAAATCAATACATCCACCTTCACATTTACTGAACTTTTGTGTTTGTAGAATCTTAGGTAATAAAATACACTATGTTTTCTCTGAATACAACAGTCCGCTGAGTTCACATTTGCTTTCTCTTCGAAGATTCTCCGCTGGCTACCGATAAGCTAGATCCTTAAACGCTTCCGGATTTTCACTCTTCGGAAAATGCATTCAATTTCTTCCCACTTTTGACACTGACATTAGGTCAGTCTACCTCTGCAAGCATTGTGTTGAAATGGCCGTCTTCATATATTCCTCATTGTTGTTCTTCAGTGAAATTGTCACTTGAGGGTCAAATTAGAGCTCATTCAACCAGAGCCAACGCAGTGACAGTAATCAGCCGCAGGTCATTCCCTGCACTTGAGAATTTTCAGGGCAGGCACTTGTAGAGCATTTCTTACTTTTACAAAGCATTACTGTCTATTGGTTACATTGTGTAATGATTCTGAGTTCGGGTTTGCAATTTTATAAATTTACAGTTTCTGGTTGTTAGTATTTATTTGTTTTCTACCCTTTACCCCAGTTTTTCTTTGTTACCAGAATATTGATTCTTTTTAATGTTTTTTTTTCTTTTGGTATTAAATTTTATCGGATCAATTTGTTAACCAACTCAGATCATAGTATTTTAGTTCATATGTCTTCCTTAATCTAGGACAAGTTTCTCATGAAATTTACCATCGGGCATATATGCAAGCATTCTGCATAAATATTCGTGGAATAAACATCAGTCTTTTTTGTGCATTCTAGAATAGTAAGAGCTAAAGAACACAGTCCTTTGAAATAGATTATACTATTAACAATGAAGGGACAGACCTCATGAGTATAAGAAGTTATTTTTTAGATTCCTCTTTTCATGAAAAACAAGAAACTATGTATATTTTAAAATTTGAAGAATTGAACTCTGAAAAACGTTTTTAAGGAAAATAATGCTTCGGACTTTTAATCTCATATACGCTTTATCTTTTAAATTTGCACACAACTATGCTGCTTTAAGTCTTCATTGGCATCAAATGAGTCATTAGTCTATTAATAAGGGCAGAATTCATCATCATGGAAATAGATTTTCTTTTGGACATTTGAAACTCTGAATGCACAGATGAATGGTATCACTTTAGTTCAATGGATTGCAGGTGTAACTTCAAAGTATTATATAGTATTGATAATTTGTCCTGACATAGCACTGAACTAGTTATTGATCATATTAGGTGCTGGAAATGAATTCATTCTAATAGTATGAATTATAAATATGTAGAGACTAAAATATCTGTGTCACTGGAGAGTTGGATTAAAAAGTAAATTAAGAACCTACTCTATTTCCGGTCCTGCTCATGTCCCTCCCTACCCAGTAGAGACGCATGGCTGACCCCTTCATTGCTCTCAAGGCATTCTCCTGCCCCACTGTCACTAAACCTCCAGACTGATCTCAAGGTTTACTCTTGAAAAATGCAGGAGATGGTGAGGTAGAAAATAACTAGGTAGGTCACCGGATAGGAGAACGTATCCTTCTCAACATTCTACAGGTATTGGAAATATAACAAGCTTAAATATAACTCATCACCCTCAGTTCCCCAAATGTATTCCTGTTAAGAAAAGCTCTTAGTACCCCCATGTCCATCGTCACATTATTTACAATAGCCAAGATGTGGAAGCGACCTAAGTGTCCACCGATAAATGAATGGATAACTATGTGAACACATACACACACACGCACATAAACACACACACACACACACACACACACACACACACACACACAGTGGAATATTATATAACAGTGAAAAGGAATTAAATCTTGCTGTTTGAGACCATGTGAATGGATCTAGAGGGCATTAAGCTAAGTAAAATAAGTCAGACAGAAAAAGATAAATATCATATGATTTTACTTATATGTAGGATCTGTGAATGAATAAATGAATGAATGAATGAATGAATAAAACAAAAGAGACTCATAGAAACAGAGACCAAAGAGACAATTGCCAGCAGGGCAGAGGAGGGGGATGGGTAAAAATGGTGAAGGGGAATATAGTCAATAATATTGTGATAAGTTTACACAGTGACGGATGATGACTAGATTCGTGTGGTGATCACACTGTAAGGTGTAAAATGTCTGATCACTATACTACACATGCGAAGCTGATGTAACTAATATAAGATTGTATACCAACTATAATTGAATTAAACAAGTGAAAAATAATTCTTAGTAACCCAAGGCACAATTTTAGGAAGTTCTTCAATTCCCTCTAAATCTAGACCCAGCAACAACTTGCCCTACTGATTTTAGCTCCTACGCACATGTCTGAGTGTATGTTCCTTCTCTATCCCACCACCTCGCCCCTCATGCCAACACTTAATCATGTCTTGCCTAAACCATCGGGTTTCTGAGTTCACTGCTTTCAGCTTGGTTTTTTTATTTTTTTCACAGTTATTAAAGCATTTCAGTTTAAAGTTAAAGCATTTCAACAACTTTCCATTATTCTTAGAATAAATATCAACCTCAGTATGCAAAAACCTATGACTTACTTATACCTTAAATCTGCTTAATTTTTCTACTTAAATCTGCCTCATTTTTCTGCACTGTTTAATAGCATAGTAACAAGACCTCTTCCACAAATACTGTTATTCTATTCTGGTATTCATGTTTTGTCCCATACATACATTCTCTGTTCCAACACATTTGGGTTAGTTACCAATTAGTAAGGGGCATCTTTGCCTCCAGATATTTTCCCCTCACCCCTATATTTGGCATATTTTCCTTACTCTATACTCTATCACTCCTCTTCTTCTTAATACTCATCACATTATTCTATCTATCCCAATAGATACTTGTTAAATATATCAGGTCTACATTACTAACGGAGTGTAATGTAGTTGAAAAACACTGATAGCCTGTACTCGATACGTTTCCTTTCAACCTGAAGAATGTATGTTGCTTCTTCTTCTAGAGTACAGAGGGAATTCTAATCTTGTGTGTCAGAAGTCAGGGACAACAGGGGACCCGTAGCTATATCTCCTCACGTTTGGTGGTATACTTTCACAATCCCTTCTGTAGTCTCCCGATTTCCTTCAAATTACATTAGTACATGGTTAAGTCACATAAAGTCATAGAATAGAAGTTAAATTTAAATTTTTCTTTTCTTTTTTTTTTTTTTATGGCAGGCAACTCCCTACCAGAAGGAAAGTTATTGTCTAGAAGAAATTTTTTTGCAGTATTTAGATAGTTTTCAGTGCATGTTAAAATATCATATTGCTAGCTGTCTTCTGAATTAATGTCACCGGTAAAATCTTATGAAACATGCTATCGAATGTTTTGCTAAAAGAAAGGTGTACATGTTACTGCATTTCAATTCACCTGCTAATCTCATAACTCTATTAAAAACACAATCTGTTTTTCCTGATATAAAGTATTCTTTATAAAAGTCTCCTTATTCTTATGATTACATTAGATTGATATGTTTATAGATATTATGTCTTTATATCTGTTATAATATTATTCGGCTTAAGGTACTTATAAACCATTGCTTTCTGACTTGAACAGTTCTAAAGATTTTTTTTTTTGAGATTTTAAGTATCTAAATGATCCAGTTGTAATTTTTACAAAGCAATTTTCTCTTAAATTTACTTACTTGCTTTTGTAAGTTTTAGTCTATGTTGGTATTTGAAAGATAGCTGACACAAAGTAAATATTTTTTGAGAATAATAAAATGGCATCTATCACATGACAGTAATGAGTAAATATGCTAGGTATGTTATACATGTAAGAGAGCATCTTTCCTTAAAGAAACAGTACGATGTATTATAATTTCTTGCATTCTCTTTTTTCTCATCCTAGTTAGAAAAATCTATTGTCTAGACTTTTGTTTCACACACTTGCTTAAGTTTTAATTTTATCACTAGCTCTTAACTTGCATATCAAGTCTGTCAAATAGGATAAATGAAAACAATGCACAGAAAATGGGGAAAAAAGGTAAGTAAAACATTAAAAAAAATTATGTCACCAGATTTAGAGCATTCCTTGGTGAACAGGACTGTCCAAGTTTCATAGGAGACCTGGAATGTGACAATGATTATAAATCACTGATTAGAAAAAATGCTTATTAGTGAATGAGCCAATCTACATATAATTACTATTTCTATGTGCCACTTTAAACTTATGACTATATCTAATCATGACTAATGATGCTATGAACAATTGCCGTGTGTTTTATAAAGTCTTGTTTAGATTAAAGTTTCCTTGTGAATGGAAGTTTTTAGACAAGAACCTTAGCCCTACGTTTGACTCTCATTAAGGAATTAAGCAAATAGGAAACCATGAAAACATCACGCTCCAGTTCAAACTCATAAGCAGCTAGATACATGCAGTAGATGCATGCCCTCTGACGGTCTATAATTTCTACTCCTTTTTATAATGGTGGCAAAGTCATCATGTATTAATCTATAACAAATTCGAGGAGTTTTGTTTGGATGATTTAAAAGCATTTTCTTCCAAACTCCTATAAAAATAGAGACTATAAATTGGTTACCATGAATTGCCCATGGCAGCACATTTTTTTTTTAATGAAAATTTTCATTGTCAATAGATTTTATGCAGAACCTTTAGAGGTTGTTCGAATTGCCAGCAGTCCATTTAACCATGCTAATCTTTATACCTGAGGGCCTAATTCTTAGAAAAGCACTTGGCATGTTTTCATAGACTATTCATAATAATTATATGGATGAACCATAAATTCTAGTTGTCTGTATTATAATCACCTCATTTTATGTTTCGGAAAATGGAAAGAAAAGTCACTTTCCCCAATTACACACCATGTACCCACATACAAATAGCCATAATCTTTTGGAAAGAAGGTTCTGAGCATCCAGCTGAAATGAATAAATATTTCTTTGTTAAAGATAATATTAAAAATAGAGTGTATACATTTGAACTGAGTGCAGCTATAAACATTGCTCCATTTAACCATTGCATACAATTGTTTACAGTTTTACAAGATATACATAGTTACCATAGCAACAACTCAGAATAAGCATGGAATAAAACTTATTCGACTCCAGCAAAATATGTAGCACACATTATACATTGAAGATGAGTTTTTATCTTACTTTTCCAAGAATTATTCCATAAATCATGGCTGGTCTGTTAAAATGTATATCTTAAAATGAAAATATAGTCCAATGATCAAATAGATTAACCAAAAAGAATATACTTAAACCACTTTATACAAATAATGTCCCAAATAGCTGGGGAAAGTTGTTACAATCTATATGATTATGTGTTTTTTTTCCCTTACTATTCTCTAATTATTGCAATGGAAAATTCAAGTTGCTTCTAGTCTAAACCCTGATTCAGTATCATAAATATGCTTGTTTTCCAGAAGACAAAAAGTAGATATATTATTTAATTTTTTTAAATCCATAAAATATTATTGTGTCTATTTTGGTCCAATTGCTATTAAAAGAATGGAGAATTCAGAGAAAAATAAAACTATGTATATGTACTTTAAAAGATAAGGACTTGGTCAACCCTATTCATTTTGTTTCTTTTATAAAATAAAAAGATATATGGCCTTGGAGATATTTCTTGCTTTTCTTAAAAACTTTTTTCTTACTGTCATTTTTTATTTCATATTAATATACATACACTCAAAATATTTACTTGTGCATACATATTTAAGAGTGTGCTCCTTATTTGGTTAATAATCAAATTTCATGATAAATTACATTTGCAGATTATAGAACAAGTATATTTGTTTTTATGGGACCTAGAAAATATTTCATTGTGGATAATGCATCAGTTCATTACACTGATATAACAAATCTTTACTTTCATCTAAAATACAAGGCATGGCACCCACCAAAGAGGTATAAACATAATCTCTGATCATAAGAATCCTTCAAGAAAGCAGGAAAAAATAAGATAACACAAATGGCTACAAATAATAAAAATCTAAAAGTGTGTATATTGAGAACTACAGACGTAGAATGGGTCATAAATGCTATCGGCTGGAAGGAACAGAATGACTTTTCCCAGAAGATGATGGCGAAAGGTAACAACCTGGTGTTACTGCTTCAATCTCCAAGGGTTCGGTCGCTTAGTGATTTGTAACTCTAGCTAAATATTAGAATCAATTGGTAAATTAAAAAAAAAAAAGATTCCTAAGATCTATCCCACAACAAATGACACCAAGTCTGGAGTCTGAAGAGATAGTTTTTAAGATTCACTCTAAGACACAGACCACTTGGAGAACCACCAAGGTCTACATAGAACAAAAAACGCACTCTAGAAGAAACAATTTTTGCAAGGAACAGAGAAGGGAAAAAAACACAGCACATTGTAATAGAAAGTTACAGCGACATACCCAGAGTATCCTACGGAAAAGGAATTAGATGAATTTTGAGGCTGAAGATAGAGTGCTAAAATAAATTTATTCAAAAGACCATGGATTTTAAGGGCAGTTGGCAAATAAGGGGAAGAAGATGAAGTAGGAGGAAGAAAAGGAGAAAATAAAAATTAGTCATATTTCACATCCTACGTAACATTTTGTTTGTATCTTATATTGTAAGCTGGATCCTAGTGAAATGCTATTTTCATTCAACCTTCTGTATTTAACACTCTCGGACATTTAATACTTTTTTCCTATTTCCATAGCATTTGATCCTATGACTAATTGTGACTCATTTATACAATATTCTAGTAACACAGAATGTAAGTATTCTTAAGGAAAAGATAATTCATTCACAGGATATACCTTAGAAGTAAGTATTTTAACTGGGTTTTAAATTTTATAGTTTGACACTTCAACGAAGTGGCTAGAAACCTTGGACACGCAGTATTTTCATAGGTTGGCTTTCTTTAGAGCACTAGAATAGACTGTAAGTAGCTATGAGGCCTGGCCGTCTTAGAGAAAGACGCAGTGAGCCCTCCCATTTGAAAGCCTCTCAGTGAATCTCCATTCTGATCGAGTCACTTAGTGCTTAGTTAACATCCAGCCAAATTTCTGCTAAAAACTGGGTTTTTATTTTTGTTTTCCTTTTGTGGGCGTAAAATACTCAATATGATACATATCATCCAGTTCTGATACTAAATAGGATGTTCCATGCAAGTTTTTGACACAGTTAAATGGGCCTTCATAACCCTCCATGAAGTTAACCTGATCTTCAGAGATATCAAAACACTTCAGATTGAAATCAATTCATGTGACCTCATTTGCTTAAGAACTTTAATTTTTTTCATACAACATGCACGATGTTGCTTTATTTCTTACTTTAAAATATTTCATTTGAGATCACGATTACTCTTCATTAAAAAAGTTGGTTTAAGAGTGAGATGGCGTGATCTAACATTAAAAGAGCCATAAATTGACATTTTATAAGAGAAAAACAATATGTGAGTACTGCATTTCTTAAAATTGTGCTCACTCGAATTTGGTGATTATGAGTCTCAATATTTTATACATATATAATTACCCATTATTTTATTATATATAAATACATATATACATATACATATATATATATATATACATATATACATATATATATATATGTATATATATATATATTAAATAGACTTTTTAAAGTACCTTTGAGATAAATAATAACCCTTTAAGGTAAAGTGATTTTCACTGTTTTCAGTTCTATTGCTGGGTTTACATAAGAATGTGTCTTTAACTTGAGTGCTAAAAATCATGAAAAGAGATTGAATTTTCAGTGGAGTTACTGGCAGAGGATATGACACTTTAAGCATTATAGTCAAAGATCCTAAACATAATTTAAACACAAATCTTTCCTTCCTTGCTTTTCTCTGTCAGTAATAGTTATTATACAATATTTTAAAAGAATATGCAATTTGATCAGTTAATTGATTTTAGGGATCTTTAATTTCACCTTTATCTTTACTCTTTCAAAGATTACCTTCACATTATATACATTTCAACAGCACATAAAAAGGCAACATTTTGCTTATTTTAAAGACAATTATTTCAGCAAAGTAGTGTTAAGGCTTTGCAGATCCAGAATCCAGGCCACATGGTATCACTTTGAATCCAATTTAGACAAGTTTCGCTAATCTCACTCTGCCTAGCAGAACTATAAATATTAAGCTGTGACTAAAAGCGCTTTGTGATGTTCCTTTCTCCCCTTCGGTTAATTTGCAACAGCTTTGACATCTGGCAGGTGACTCGATCCAGGATCCACCAAATAATTCTCCATTCTTCAAACTTCATACAGTTTTTTTTTCAGTCATCAATAATCATATTTTGTGTTTACTTTGGTCTTTTTTTTCCCCCAGATATTACCAAGCATGTAAAAAAAAAATATCATCCCCTTGCACAATCCCCTGATTTTATTTTTTAGTGTACAATTTTGATTCTCTTCATCTTAGAGGTAATAGAATGACAAAATAGGAGCTGAATATCTGTCTCTGTGCTCAGAAGAACAAGGGACTAGCGATGACTTTTGACCCCTAGGTAGAATGTTGAGAAATTTTATCTTGGTTGTGCATATGGCAAAAAAAAAAAAAGAAAAGAAAAAAAAGTAACTGGATATCAGAGAATGTGAGAACGGGCTGCAAGAATCAAAAAGCCATTCACCTTATGTTTTCTGGTTGAATGCATTCTTCTTTAGGTTGGACTATTGGTGAAGATATTTTGTAAAATTAAGTTGCTATGTTTAAATTTCCAATCGCCCTTTTATAAAAGCAGCATTAATTTATGGCATTGGTGCACTGGATTATTCCGGGTTTTGCCATCATCATAATCACAATTAATAAAGGTATCACGCTATCATATTTACCCAAACTGTTTTTACAAACTGCACGCAGTGCGTCATTTTTCCCCAGAGTCCATTGATAATTAGGTTGCAGCATTTAGCGTTAAGATGCATGTTTGCACGATTCCTTCCTTCGTGTTTACTAGTCAATTCAATTCTTCATCCATCTCTAAATTGATGCAGCCACAATCCGAACAGATAAGCATTTTCACTTTCCTTTCTAAAATCCTGATGTTTCAACAGACTCAAATGTCACAATAACTCCTAACGATATAGGTAAGATATTCTAAAATGTGTTGCCGATTCTGGTTGATATAAGGTTCACTATTTAATGTAAAGAACTGTGATCACTCCTTCATTTTTTCAGAAGAATGAGTTACTGATATAGCATATTAATATGACTACTGTCCCGGTAATTCTACTACCAAAAAAAAAAAAATTAAGGTACAGGTTTTGCTTAGTGGTGACAGTGTAATTTAATAGTAAAACTTTTAATCTTCTTGGTTTTCTTTGTGATATGACTCTGGATTTTTGGAGAAAGCGTCCCTTGATCTATTTCTGGCCATGAAGGCATCTAGATCAGTAGTCCTGGAAAAGAACACCCACATTTTCAGATCTTCAAAAGGCACACAGTGTGGTGAAGGCATGCTCTCCAGAAGAACAAAGGGAGGACGCTACAGAGAGCACCTGATTGTAGCAGATCAGAGGGACAGCATTTGACCCCAGTCGAAAAAAAAAGGGGCGGGGGGAAGAAAGAGAAAAGTTGAATAAATAAAAACACCGTGATCCAACTGCAAACGGTTACCGAGTGATGGATGCGTTCACCGAGTATTTGTTTTGCTGTGTGTTCCCAATGTTTTGACACATCCTGAAAGGAACAAAAAATATCCAAAGTTCATCTTTAAGCTATGTAGTTTTGTGACTGCCACAAGGTTTCACTCGCGCCGTTAAATTTACTGAAAGCGTTGAAGGAAAGAAATCTTGGGGAGCCACAGATGTTTGCAGTTTTCTGTTTGCAGACTGGAAGACTTGCGACCGGCTCTTTAACACATATATGACTTAAGTTGACGATTCTTTTCATATACGCTTTCAATCAGTATTGCATGTAATTAGAAGGAGATTAGTAATTCCTTTGACTTGTTTCGGGTTAGGTCAAATAGTTATGCTCTATATTTTTACTGGTGATCTTTAAAAGATTTTCTCCTACGATTTTCTCTACGGTTTCATTTCTCCCATCTCATTAGTCCCTTACTGTCAACCTTAGTTAATATCATTGCTTTGGGGGAAATGTCCTAATTATCTTGTACACAAACATATTGGATAGGTTAACATTTCGGGTGCACAGTTATAATAGGCTTTAGTATCTATGAAGGCAATTTAATTGCAATGAAAATTTAAAACTGATCCTTAAATATATTGATCTTTTGATGGACCTCATTTGAAAGATTTGATGCAAATATTTTGTACTTCGACATAGGAGGGTCTCCTAAATACAAAACAAACCTATTAGAAGAAACACGTAAAACTTAGGAACAAAGGGGGAAGATGCCTAACACTGAATTTTCCATGAGAACACTACAAAACTATTCAATATTAGTTAATTTACCAAAATGATTACTTTTAATATACACAGACATCGATTGGGGGAATCCAGGTTATTAACTGATACATCGTGGTTTAGTGTTGCATATTCGAGTTGATGGTTTATTTCAGTGATTTTCTTTATCTGAATTCATTGGAAACAATTGATTTGAATGAAGCCAGATGACAGATATTTAATGACTCTCCTCATAATCAGAGGCTAGGATTTCCAAATGTCTAGTCAGGGATACAATTAATTTCTTTAACATGAATTTTTAGTTTTATATACATATATACATATATTTTTTATTATGGAAAGAATTCTTACAAAATAGGTAACTGACAATGTTTCAAATTTTAACTTTAAACTGGGACCCTGTGAACTAAAAATAGTTTAGCTCTAAATCAGTGAAATAACATGTAAGAATAGTGAGCATGGAAACCTGAGACTTTGAGAACAGAGAAATATAACCAGGGAGCATGTGTTTGACAAAAATCCATAGGAACTAGGGGTTTTACATTTCACTCAATTCCATTATATTCAGTTCAACAAACCTTTGTGAAACACTATACTGTGGGAGATACAAAGGTGGCTGTCAGAGTCACCATTTTCTTGCGGACAATATGTGAAGGGGGAGCAGTGGGAAGTAACAGCTCATCGCTGCATTGCCCACTGGGCCTAAGGGACATGTAGGTACTTTTACTGTATCTTCTCAGTACTAAGATCTTAGGAAGTCTGGCATCTCTACAATGCGAATAGGACAAGTACTTTGAGTAGCTGCCTGTCTGGGATCCCCTACTCAGTAGTCTTAGAAAGCGAGGCTAGTAACACGAGTGTTTAAAGCAGCCAGGTAGAAGACACTATATATGGAAACACTCATTCCTGGTCTTGACTCCTGCCTTACCCCAAGATGCGAGTTTTGGGGCAAGTCCCTTAAGCTCTTTAGGTCTTGGCTTTCTCACTTGAAGTATAAAAGATGGCTGATATTCAACTGAATTTGACCCAGAAAATATGCAGTTCCTTTCGGTTCAACTTAGAAAATGAAGAGGTTTAAATTCAAGGTCACTTTCGAGATGATCTTCAGATACTTGAAGAGATTGCATTTGGAGGAGAGTTGAGAGAGCATCAGGTTAAGAGATCATTGAACACAGGTGGAGAATGAAAATGAGAAAGGAGTCTTTGAGAAAAGAACCGGTGAAAATGGAAACCTGAAGTCTTGAAATTTAGAGAAAAATTTTTAAATTCTATAGTTTGGTCTCACTGGGGTATCTCTGGCCTGTATGAACAAGATTCATATAGAAAAAAAAAACAGGAATAATTATAGAATAAAATCTAAATCGCTTTCACATGGTTCAAATGAAGAGAAGAAAACCTGATTCTAGCAACATCAGCAGATAATTCATGATAACTTGGAGCTAGCTTAGCAGTATGGAACATGCAGAGCGAGGCAGAACTTCTCATGGGGACTTGTGACTTCTTCCAATTTGCATATCTCATTGAGAGCTCTAAAAAAAATAGAGGTTCTAGTAGATTTGAGTCACTCAAACCACTTGACACAAGAAAGCTCGTGCCTTCTTAAAAATGGCACAAAAGTAAAGAAAAGTGTGTATAGATGAGTCCCCCATCTCAAGTGGGTGATCTATATAAGATCTAGCTCTAATGAGGTAACATAACTAGCTCCCCCAGCACAGCGGTCCCCAATGTTTTTGGCACCAGGGACCGGTGATCCTATGAGATTTTAATGCCTGATGATCTGAGGGGGAGCTGATGCCAGTGCTGGGGGCAGCTGCAAATACAGATGAAGCTTTGCTTACTTGCCTGCTGCTCACCTCCTGCAGTGCAGTCTATGGACGGTACCAGTCCATGGCCTGAGGCTTGGGGACCCCTGGCTTAGCATATAGCTTAAACAGCAAGAGTAGATCTTCAGTGATGAAAAACAATTTTGTTTGCCTTGTTCTTTGACTGTTTTTGATTTAAGCATGTCTAAAACGCATTTCTATACAACAGTATAAAAACACTTTTTATAAAACAATGTCTTGGCAATGAGAACAAGCCTGCTGTAAACGATAGGAAATTGCACTCAAGAAACTCCATTCTCTTCTGTTCCCAGCACAGAGCTGAACCTGGCCTGTTCCTTACAACCTGAGCACGCATTGCAGAGAAATCGTTGCTTGAGACATACTTAAGCGTTTGCTTTCAGTGACTTTGCTTTCAGATATTCCATATGCTGGAACGTTTTGATTTTGTCTTGACACAAGTAAAAAGAAAATCCTAAGTGAAAGCAGCCCTAGTCCTCCGGTTCTTTGGGGCTCTTACCAATCTGCCTCATCACAAATAAGAATTGGCTCCCGATGAGATGCGTTCTAGAGTTTAAAAGAGTGTCCCTTGTTTAGGCAGTTGGGAGAGGGTGAGGACATGATCTGTAAAAAAAATGGGCTTTGTACATTATTATACAAATTTAAAATTTATCCCAGGATCAAAGGAAGGTAGAGAAGAAGGCCATAAAAGCATAAGTAAAGCAACGACATAATTTTGTCTGCCAGGAAGACCATGCTAGAAGCATATACAGTGGTTTCGATTGAGGTGTAGTAAGGATTAACATTGAGAATATTTGGGGATATTACAAACAGACTATCAGAAAAATGTCTTTGAATCAATTGCATATAATACGATAACAAAGGAAGAGAGAAAGCCAGTCATCTGAAGAGCTGTGGAAAGAATGCTACGAGGAGATTCAGCATTTTTGAGAATAGATTAAAAGCATGGCTATGTATATTAAACGAAGAGAAGAGAAGCAGGCCTCAGAAGGAAAACTTAACCAAAGCCTTGCAAAGAGTTTTGAATTTTATTATTTCTGTAACAGAAAGACACGAAGGGACTTTAAGCAGAGAAGTAATAGGATCCCATTTGGGTTTCGAGAAAAATCCTCTTCTCTGAGTCGAAGAGTGAAGAGACCATGGACCATGGACGGGAGAGTGAAGAAACGGGCAGAGAGTTTAGGGTCTTTCAGTGAAGATAACGGCCTGAGTGTAGTTCTGAGAAAATCCAACCCTTTGACGCTACGCAGAGCAAGAGAAGTCAGAAGAAGAAATACTCAAAGCTGAGCAGCAGCCAATGAAGTCATCAAAACAGCAAAAAACCCCAAGAACGCGGAAAGGACACTCGCAAAAAAAAAAAAAAAAAAAAAAAAAGGGTGATTTAAGTGCTTGAAGAAAGAAAGGCCTCCCCTTCTCTTTTATTTTATGATTAAAATGTTTTATTTTATTGTTAAAATTCAACCTATATCTGAGAGGCAGAATGCACGGATCCTTAAATCATAACGCATTTGTGACAATATAATCACCGGATTTTAGAGCATAATCATACAGAAGGAGCAAAATCCAATACGTATTGACGGCTATCACGTGAAGCTTAATAGCGTGAGCAGCAGTTTGAGAGCTAGATTGATTCAAAAATTTCCCCAAGCCTCAACGTATTACCATAAACAAGTTATAATTCTTTAAATTGAATCCTTTTACAGAACACTATATTGTAAAATAGGGAGGATTGATAGCAGCTAAGATTAGCTATGGAAACCAGTGAATCTAGTCTGAACGTCATGCCCCTTATCTCAGAAATGGAGACACAACCCTCCATCTGCAGCACCTCCTGGAGGAATTTCAGTCTCCATGGAGACTGCCTTCATTTCAGTCAGTCAATTAGAGGTGGAAGGTATTCCATTTGCAGTCACCTAAGCCATACGGTCCACCTATTTTCTTTTTTTCTTTCTTTCAGCCAAATGATATCGTCTTATCTAAGAGGGGGAAAAACCTCTGAGTATCGTGGTCATTTAATTTGAGCTTGTTCTGTCCTAGTTACTATTTTCCCTTTGTTTCAAATGGCAGCATTCTCTAAATCAGATAAAGAACTGTGTCATTATGCTATCATCCTTGAAAGCTCCCTAATTGTAGCTTTTCTTCCCAAATCACTGAAATAAAACATCTATTTCTACTCTAAATATTAATTTATTTCCAGTTACACTTATTATATTATTTACTTAGGTGACAGTACTTTCAACTTTTTTTTTTTTTTCAGGGGTAACCCTATAGTATAGAGAACTATTTTCTAAACAGCAGGACATTTTCACAAAAGACAATGAAAACTATACAGCTTAGAAGTTACCCTTGTTTTTACTAGTTCCATATTTTCCCCCTAAGGACATAAAAGACTGCTGTTATTGCTTTTGTTTTATATTTCATCACTGCAGATGAAAAAAAAGTCACATTGAATGTGATTAGATCTAATTAATTCCTGATTAGAGCAATTACAATTTGTATAAAATGAACAGAGATAACGAAACAATAAAAAACAGCATAAAACTATTTAGCAGGAATAATTTACTGCTGAGCTTCTGTTATTGTAGTTTGCTCTTTATCCTTGTTCCTCAAGAAATGTAAAACCTGGTGGTATTTATTTATAATCAGAAATGTTTGTGGTTGCAAATGACAACAGCCCAATTCAAATTGGTGTCAGCTGGAAAAAGAACTTAACATAGAACTTATCTGGAGAGTTTAGGATGCTGGCTTCAGGCATGGCTGAATCAGGGGCTCTCGTGTCACTGGCTCTCTCTTTGTCTATATTTCTCCCTAAATCTGGCTCAAATCTAAGGCAGGTTATCCCCTTGAGTACCATTATGCCTAAATCACCTTCAAGCTTACATCTTAAACTTTCAGTGACCACAAATAGTTTTTAGAATACTGTAAAGTATTTTTTTTAGACTGGTTTACATCATGCATTCAGTCAGTCCTAAAGTAACTACTATGGCCCTATTTATATGCTGTGGTGATTGTTCCAAGTGGCTTTTCTGACCACCCTTGGGGTAGAGGGATAGTCAGCAGATGCAACATGAATGACATGGACTTAAAAATAGGAGGAAATTTTCCTTAAGAGAAATTGGGTTACTTTTACTAAGGGAAGCGGAAATGGGTAAGGAGCAGAGAGAAACTGGAGAGGTTCATGCAAACCTCCCATTCCTTGACGTTTCTGTTCTCCTAATTTTCCTCTCCATTTGATTTTTTAAATCTTCAACATGACCACATTTGACTCCTTAGAAGAGCTCTCCACATGAGATTTTGAATATTCAGTCTCTAAACACAACCAACATCTTCCTACATTTCCAAACTTCTCACCCTTAATATGTTCATTTTTGTTTCCTCTCCATTCACTGTCCCCTTCACCAGCTCCCTCTGACCTCACGCACCTTTCCTGGGTTCTAATTTCAACCCTTTGAATAATGCTCTTGCTGGTCTTTAGGACATAGATATTTTCTTTTTTTTTTTTTTTTTTTTTGTGTTTTTTTTTTTACCAGTAAATGAGTTTATTTGGTGATGACGAAGAATTGCAATTCAGAATTTGTGGTCTCATGGTGAACCATGTGCAAGTCTAGAGAAAATTAAGAGAGGACTGCTCTTTCATGGACGTGAGAGGGACTGTTGTAAAGGGAGTCCATTGGGAAACAGAAAGTTCGAAGTAGAGTGGCTTTTCATTGACTGAGTCGTGGCAGCTTCCCATTGGCTGAGCTGTTACTGGTCCTGCTGAGCTGGTGAATTCGTGTACTTCTTGTCTGAGATGCAGGGTCTGTCTCGTCCTTTGGTGTCAGCCTTGTACGCTGAGCGACACAGGAGTGAGAATTCTCTTTTCTAGCCTCCTGACTCCATTTAAAATGAGGTCCCTGCTTGTTAATTTTTACATTCTCATTGGCATTTTTGGTTTCATTGTCTTCTGTTCTTCCCCAGTTCCTACCTCTCCAGTCTCAATCAAGATTAAGACATTGGCTTCTCCCGTTTTTCCTCCTGGGTGCTGATCACTACTCAGCTGAAAACGTTGTCAAAAACACTGCCAAGTTCCCTACACCTGCATGCCAGCCACCTTCAAATGGGTCTTCTCTTCTGTTGAGCAATTTTTTTTTTCTCACTTTTGTTTGGACACCATTTTAAACAATTTATCTTCAAGACCCTCTCATGAGCATCCATCTTAGACTAAATTGCAATCCACATGCACCTGTTCCAAATCATACTCCCTCAAATTTTTTCCTCCTGATTTCAACAAATAAGCATCTTCAAAAAAGCATTTTTTCCACTTTTCAAAGGCTGATCCCTCAAAAATATTTTTTTTCTCCTTGTTCTCTTAATGTCACATATTCTCTTACAACTTAAAATCAATTATGTTTCTCTCAGCCTTCAAATTTATCCTCCTATTACTTACTATTCCTTCTATGACCAGACAGTTCTATGATGAAAAGTCTGTCATTATTATCTCAATTTCTGACCATGTCCCTAGTAATTTGACTCTGGTTTCTGTACTTTTTCCTGTAACCACAATTTCCATGCTCCCAATAATGCCTAATGGCAGTGATACTTTCCAATATGCACAATTCAAAACAACGATTTCATTACTTCTCCATATCAATGATGCAAAACATCAAACGACATGGAAACTCCTGTTAACCATAGGCCTTTAATATATTTCGCACCTGATATCTTCACACAAGTAACATGAGTTTTTTTTTAATATATATATATATATATATATATATATATATATATATATATATATTTGACATGTGAGTTTTCACACCGCAGATGCTACTGATACACAGGGCCTCCCAGGAGAGGGATGGGACAGTCAGAGGACTTGTGCGGAGAACAAGAATGCTGTTTGGCAGGGGGAGGGCTGCCGATTCTGGGCCGTTTCATGGCAGAATTTGGCTTACTAAGATTAATAAGGGGAAACACCACAGGAGAGTTCTAGGGAGCTTAGTAGCCCAGGCAAGAGTCAATGAAGCTCAACGAAGAGTTAATGTGGGTGTGATCACAGCACTTCTCTGTACAGCTTTGCTTACCTTGTCCTGCAAATCCTATAGGATGATTCTAAAACTTTTAAAAGTCCAACAAAGCACTCTTTAATGTGGCCCATACCTATCCACTACTCTTTTTAGCATGATAAAAGACTTTGTATTTAAACACTAAAGAACTGTTTGTACACCCACGATCATGTTAAGCTCTCGATCCTAATACTCCTCCACTTTACTCTTCAACAAGAAGACTTGGTTATATATTCAGGGAAAAACTCCTCTGTGCCTTTGCATCTTCTGTTTCTTCTGGTTAGATGCAGGTGGTGGGGCTTTGGCGTTCTCTTTACATGTTTGTCTTGTCTCTGTTTCAGTTGCATCTATGTGGGCTTTCTACTAAGAGACAAGCCAATTGTCCAGACCTTTGCAATGAACTTGGAGACGCCACTCCTGAAAGGAACTGGCTTAGGAACACTTCATATTTAAGACAGAAAACCCCTTTTGATGAGTCATCCTGGTACTTCACCATGACTTTGGGAAAGTGGCTTCATATGTATAGCAAACGAAAGAATTCTGAGACAGACAAATTTGTGTTTTCTTTCTTAGAGCTAGAATCTATCCCCCATTATAAAGAATGAAGATGCCAGAAACTCATTTTCCCATAATCCATTGCAACTAGGGCATTCACATGTGATCCAGTTTTGGTCGATTTGATCTAAAAGGGAGTTTGTTGGAAGGCTCCTCCAAAGGATTTCTTCCTAATAAAAAGACACACAGAGACACAGCGTCTCATCAACCAGATGTGATTTCGTTCCCACATGATGCTTGAAACTGCAGCAGCCACCTTTAACAACGTGTTTAGGGCAAGCCATTTAGAGAATGAAAAGCAGTAAATAGAAAGAGCCCTGTCTCCTTGAGACAGTGTTGAAAAATTGAGCCTACGGTCTTCTTATCAGGTGGCATGGTCGATATTATTCATTGCTATTTCTAATTATATATTTTGGTGCCTTGTGACAGAAGGTGCTGAATTGATAAGAGCTCTGAGCCATAACATTGGGAATTTAGGCCTAATGAATGTGGACTGACCAAAACAAATGATAATGCTAGTGGGAAAAATTGCTCCTTCCTCAATATTTCCCCATCCTGGCGCCCCAGTCATTAAAGTTGGGTGATGCCTGCGCTATGCCTGATAACTGAAGTGGTCTCTCCATTAGACAGTTTTCTGTATCTCCATCTCATGTGTTCCTCCATCATTTACATATAACTGAGCGATGAAGAAAGAAAAAAAAAACATATAAGGCAGCCAAAATACCTATTCTCAGCAGCAAAACCGTAGGGCAGTATCAACAACAGTCAAGGGACAGAATTCCTCACTGACCTGAATATATTTTTTATTTCACCTACCTTGAAGAGACAATAATAAAGTTTGATTGTTTGAATCGAATAAGCATCCCATGGTATGAAAGGTCAAATTGCACAGAAGAAATGATATTAGTTATAATTAATTAAAAATAGTTCTTGAGCATCTATGATGTTATAAGATTGACACTAGGTATTATGGATACAAAAGTGAACAAGACAGGCATTTCTTGTCCTCCTGGAACTCATATTCCAGTGTTGTTGGCATTACGGGTGCAGGAAATGAGTGATGACATTAACCATGGAAACAACAGAATTTCAGATGGTGATCATTATGAAGAAACCAAAAGGAGGTAAAGGGATGGAAGGGCTGGGCTGGAGTTACTTTATTTAGATGTTTGAGGGTGGCCTCCCTGAGCACGTGATACATGCGTTAAGCACTGCGAGGGAATGGATCTTTAAAAAGACAGGGAAAAAGGAATTCCAGGCAAAAAAGGAGTATGTACTGACACCCTATGGTTTACTGAGATTTACTGAGTGATGGAAGGATAGAAAGAAGAATGTAGTGAATAATAATAATAATAATAAATCTTATATGATGTCAAGAAAGCAAACATGAGCCATTACGTAAAGTCTCCTAATGCTAATCAATAATGAGTAGTTCAAATTCCATTCTAATTTCTTGGGAAGACATTGCAGAGTTTTAAGCAGTAGGGAGAAATATTCTGGCTGAGGCTTTGGGAAGAAATCTCTTGCTGTTCCACAAAAAACCAACTTTGTGGATTCTCCTGAGAGAGAGCGGCACAGAGTGGAAGACGGAAAACATTGCAAAAGTCCAGTTGAGAAATGATGTTGGTTTGAACTTGGGAAGTCAGATATTTGAAGTAAAACTGAAATAACTGCTGAACAAAAGATGCCAGTTGAAGCCTGGATGTGGTGGTGGTTGTTTGTATTGTTGTTTATGGACAGGTGAAGCCACATGGCAAAGTCTTGTTACAGTTGTTGAGTATGTGTGTGTGTGTATGGATGTGTGTGTGCGTATTTTGCATATATGTGTTTAACTACAGTCTCTGACCACTTCGCCTCATTTATTGACTTTCACGTTGCCCCTGCTGGTTAGGAAGCAGATGAATAAATACCTCATGAAGCGTGGGCAGAGATGGAGTATTCGGTAGGCGGTATTATTTTCCTGAGTTACTCATTAAGAGCAATTAGAAATGAGCCTGTGAACCCCTCTGTGGATGAATGAAGAAGCCTAGACTTTTAATTTGAGCAACAGGTGATACTATTTGAAATGAGTAGAATGGAGACATCAAGAGGGCTGTTAAACCACACTGAATCTGGCATATTTATCAGACCTATATGTAGTGATGACAATTTGTCAGTTTGAAATTAAAGTCTGGTCTTCAGGTGAGATGTAAGGGTTGGCAGGTTGAAGACGCAAATTTGGAAGCTGTCAGCTCGAGAAGAAACCAACTTTTATAGAAAACGACTTAAATGAAATTATATTTTTTTACATGCTTGTTCTAAGCTTCTTCTCATTCTGGAATATATTACCCAGCCTGAGACACATCTACATAAATAACACATTATTGAACTTCAAAGTGAATTTTTAGTTTAAAACATTTTTCTGTACTAAAATGCATGATGACTACTAAAAACACTAAGGTTCTAAATATGGCAATCACTACAAATTTAAATAAATAATTTTATCGTATTTAGTTTTATTTTGTTTTATGTTATATGAAAGTCTGTATTTCTTCAATTCCATAAATGTAAGCAATAGAATATTCCCACGCTGCTAATGGAGCTTGAAATTAGGGCAGCAGCTTGTGCATTGCCATCATGACGATATCAGCAATTCACATGAAAAATGAAACGTAACCAACCCAACTTCTACAGCCACAAAAAATAGTCAGCTCTCTACATCTGAATCGGCTGACCATGTATAGTAATGGATGGTATAGGGAAGGAAAACATCTTTTCAAGGCTTTGCAAAAACCAATGGCCAGTTTGTTGACGAAGAACCTCGTAAAGTTTCGCACATAGTAAAAAATTATATTTGACTCTAAAGTCCATAAGATAAAGTTTAATATAGGTTCTATATGTCACTCTAGAAGTAGAGTTTGGTAATTATGGTATTTGATTCTACTTATAAAAATATTAATTTTTTTCCAACTAAAATTACATTTTCATTACGAATTATCAATTGTTCTGTATTTAGTTCCTAAAAATACATGTGATAAATCTATTGTGTACTTATACAACATAAATTATCAAACTTTGAGAAAGTAAGCCAGTATTCCAGCACCAAGAAGATCTGTGTTTGACATGAACTGTGTATATAACTTTACATTAAAATTTCCCTAATTTTTAAAGATGCCATTAGTAAAGGCAAGAAACTTTTTATTTATTTATTTATCTATCTATCTATCTATCTATCTATCTATTTATTTATTTATTGGTTTGTTTGTTTGTTTGTTTTTTGGAGAAAAAATAAATCTGTCAGGACTATGCCTAAGGTAGGGCATCTCTTCATCAGACATAATGTATGAGTTTGAGATATTGAAATGGAATTCAGGTCCTGAAGATAGAAAGAGAGTGTCATAGGAAATTCACCTTGACACTTCCTTTCTGATGCTGTTTCAGTCCATCTACATTATGTTGTGGTTTTATTAATATCCCCCGCCATCTCTCTTTGTCTCTCTGTGTCTTCTGTCAGATTAACAAGATATAATGTGAGCATATAATCATCATATTACTTGACATTTCAGAATAACTTCTCATATTCACAGAATAATTCTCTAATTTCTTGGATAACATGGTGTCCAGAAAATCTACAAGAACTCTGTAAGTGGTCTAAAAGTTTAATGATCCTACTTGAAAATCAACTAAAAAGTAAAGTCACACATTAAATTTATATAAAATGCATGTACAAAGTCACTTTCCTTAAATTTTAGATGACGGAATATTTTTAAAGCTGTGACAAATGCTGTATGACAGAAGTTTAGGAAACAAGCAAAACTGTACAGTAAATGTTGTCCAGATAAATTTTTCCACTTATCAAGCAAGTGTTGAAGCAAACATTTGAGAAACGCTAAAGAGGAGATAGCTACTTTATGGAGAGTTTTCATATCGGTAAAGAGTATGAGATTGAGGGGTTGTTACAGTAATCTAGGAGCATTTGGCCAAACGATAATGTGACAGCTGTCAATTTCTTTCTTTGAGAGATCCTTCTTTAGGATCCTTGGTTTCTGTCATTACTTAGATCAGGTTCTGTTCCCTCCTTGCACTTCAGTCCCCATATATTTAGTCCGTGTGGGCTGCGCACACTAGAATTTAATCTTTTTATTTGGCCTGGGTTGGCTGCTCACCAAAAATGTCTAGCCATACTCCTAGTGGCTTCCCGTACCTTGGCTACTGTGAATAATGCCACAGTGAACATGGGGTGCAGATATCTCTTCGAGATAGTGATTTCATTTCCTCCTCCAAAAGTGGAATTGCTACATCCTATGGTAGTTCTATTTTCTTATTTTTTTATTTTTTAAGAAACCTCCATACTGTTTTCCGCAGTGGTTGTACCAATGTACATTCCCACTAACAGTGCACAAAGGTTCCCTTTCCTCCACATCCTCACCAGCACTTATGACCTCTTGTCTTTTGGATTATAAGATTCTAACAGGTGTGAGGTGATACTTTGTTACAGTTTCATTTGCATTTCCCTGATGATTAGCGATGCTGAGCATCTCTTCAGGTATCCGGTAGCCATTTATATATCTTCATTAGGAAGATATTTATTCAGTTCCTTTACTCATTTTTAAATTAGATTATTATTATTATTATTATTATTATTATTATTATTATTATTATTTATGTATTTTTGCTATTGGGTTGTATGAGCTCTTTATATATTTTGGATATTAACCCTTATCACATATGTGGTTTGCAAATATTTTCTTCTGTTCCATAGACTGCTTTTTCATTATGTTGATTCCTTCTTTCGCTGTGCAGAAGCTTCCTAGTTTGATGTTGTCTCACTTGTTATTTCTTCTTTTGTGGCTTGTGATTTTGGTGTCATATCCAAAAAATTGTTGCCAACAAATGTCAAAGAGTTTTTTCCTATGTTTTGTTTATGGTTTCAGGTCTTACATTTAAATATTTAGTCCAGTTTGAGTTAATTTTTGAGACTGGTATAAAACAAGGGTTCAATGTCCTACTTTTTTGATGTGAACATCTAGTTTCCAAACATTATTTGAGAGACTATTCTTTCCTCACTGAGTAGTCCACAGATGACATCCAAATTAAAAAGAAAGAAGTAAAATGGTCTGTTTGCAGATGACGTAATCTTATAAACAAAAAACTATTAAAGGCCACCCAAAACCACTAAAACTAATAAATGAATCCAGTGAAGTTGCAAAATACAAATATCAACATACAAAAATCAGTTGCATCTCTATACACTAATAATGAACTACTAAAAAAATAAACAATAGTATTTACAATAGCATCAAAACAATAAAAATATTTAAGAATAAATTAAACCAAGGAAATGAAAAACTCAAATATGGAAAATTATAAAACTTTGATGAAAGAAATTAAAGTCACAACCAAATGGAAAGAAAGCACGTGTTCATGGGTTGGAAGAATTAATATTGTTAAAATTTCCATTCTCCCCACAGCCTTCTATAGAGTCAATGCAATCCCTATTAAAAATTCAACAGCTTTTTTCACAGAGGTAGAAAAAGCAACCTTAAAATTTATATGAACCACAAAAGACTCCAAGTAGCTAAAACAATTTCAACAAGACCAAGGCCAGGGGCATTGTACTTCCTGATTGCAATTTATATTATAAAGCTATAATAATCAAAACAGTATGTTACTGGTGTAAAAATACTCAGATCAATGGAACAGAATTGAGAGCTCAGAAACAAACACATCCACATACAATCAACTAATCAAGAATACTCAGCGGGAAAAGGATAGAGTCTTCAATATAAGGTCTTTTTCTCTGTTTTTTGTTTTGTTTTGTTTTGTGGGTTGTTTTTTTTTTAAGTTTTTCTTTCTGGTTCTCCCTGCTAGCTAATTAGCAGGCATTTAATAAATTCTTCTGGCTTGAGTTAAATAAGTTCCATATGAAAGCATCAGAAATAAATGTATACGTTACACAGTAGACCAAGTGTGAACATTTCTTAATGATAAATCTACCCAGTCTCGAGATGCAAGTCGCTCACCTTGACTTACAATGATTTGGGTAGAATCACATAATGGCAAAAGTTAATGTGATATGCTATAAAGTATTTTACCTGTGAAGGCGTGATTAATGGCCCTATAAACATGTTGATCTTTCAAATTACATTTTTCCTTCATTTTTGTGAGTCAGGTTAAAGCAATATTCAATACGCATTTTATAAAGTATTTAGAATAACAAAATTTGTGATTGAGGAAGTGTTTGATTTCCTAAAACTCTACTTTGTTCATCAAGGGTCTCCATTCTGTGCTGTCATTTTTATTTAATTGTTGCTCAAAATGCTTAATTTACACGCACACACACACACACACACACACACACACATTTGTTTTAGTGGAAGAAGAAAGCTCAATTGATTCTGCACCCTTTAACTCAGAAGATTACAGCAATTACTCCTCAATTTATTACACTATGTAACTCCTTAAATCTTGCCAACTAACCAAACCATAAAGCTCAAAACCATTATTTCTCTTTTCTTGAATAATCAAATAACAATAAAATATAAGAGCAAGAATGAATAAGGTAAAATTGATTATTCAAGATATCTTCTAATGTACCTTAGTCAAGGCAAAAGTACTTCTTCCTATTTGCTATTTTGCATTATAGAAATCGATCTTCAATGCCTTTCAATACAACAGCAAATAGATTTCTAGCCCGATAACTATTCTAACAAAATTCAATTATAGCTATTTTTTATTTGCCATGTAATTTTTTATACATTTCGCCTATTTTGTCTTCCTCATTTATGTTCAACTTAGCTTTTTTCTCTATGATAATTATATAATTTCATTATGTTGACCTTTCTTTCAAGTAGTTTTAATTTCTCATTATCCATCTTATTTTATATATTTTCACAGTTGTCTCTCTAAATTGTCATACATAATACGTTTTGTATTGTTGCCTTATTTTATCCAGATTATCTTTTTAGTGATTCTTTTTTCCTGAAAAGACTTCCTCCCCACATTTTAAAATAGTATTTGCCAACAACTGTGATTACATCTTCATACAGATATGTAATTTTAAATATAATGTGAGATGAAGAGGTGAAGTTTCTTCCAAAAGCTTGGATTCATGTAGTGGTCGGTAGAGGCTCAGTCCTCATGCAAACATTTTACCCAGATAGACTCTTTTATTCTTTTATTATTTTTTAAATAAAGTATAGTTGACATTCAATACTATGTTTCAGGTATATAACATAGTGATTCAATGTTTATATACCTCACCAAGTGATCACTATGAGAAGTCAAATAACTATCTGTCACCATAAAAAGCCATTATGCTATTATTGTATTTCCTGTGCTGTTCTTTATACCGCAGTCACTTACAGGAGTGGGTTGTGGGAGGATGGGCAAAAAAAGGGTGAAGAAGATTAAGAGGTACAGATTGCCAGATAGACTCTTTTAAAAGATGGAAGGTAGATAGCTAGGTCGGGGAGCTTACCACCAAGTAGGGTGTTGGAAAAGTCCAAATGCAGTGTGAGCATGTTATGTAGAAAGTGGACATACTTAATCTGAATTATCCATTTACTGAGGTTTTTATAAGTGTCCTGTTAACTAATAGCAGAGTTTGATATACTGCATGTGAGTGATTCCCATCACTCACTTTAACAGCAGTAAATGTATCATGCAGCTTTATAGATTTATATTGTTTGAATGTTAAGGCAGACATGTGGTTATTCAGAATTGTGTAAAGAGTTTTATCAAAGTCTCCGATATCCAAGGTCACTTATGATTTATAGCATGACAAGAAGCAGAATCTGAATATTTTCAGACCTCCTACCAACTCCCCTAACTTTTTAAGGAGATATCGCATGTCATTTTTTCCTCTCCTTTTCCTTTCTGCCCCCCCCCCTTGCTGCTTGCTCCTCTTTAAAAGACTCTCTGATACTACTACCTGTATTCCATCATGCCTTAAAAAGTCTAACCAAAAGTGAGATGATGATTCTCCTCTCTCTTCTCTCACCTTAATGGTAAGCACCTACATTTCACAAGAAACACTGTCGCAAGAATGCTACTCATTTCTCATACCGGAGTCCTTGATTGTTTTCTATGTACAACATTCTCTCTCTGTGCTGTGCTTATACATCCATACAACACACGCCATCTTATTTCATTTACGATCCAAAGAAAGGAAAGGAACGAGTCAATGGCACAGTTGCAGTGCTGGGGAAAAGTGGCTCACAGAATCAATGGGCAGCCAGGCTTCGAGTATAACCTGTAAAATCTGAGAGATAAAGATCAGGAAAGGACAACTAGGTTAAAGAAGGGCCACCTCCTTTAATTGAAGCCAACAACTCATTACCGATAAGATTAAGGTGCCTCCCAGAAGTCATTAATAAATGTAAATGAAGATGGAAATTTTAAAATTTTAATATGAAAAGGGAGTATGTTAAAATGAGAAAGATAGAATAACAGGTGCAAACCCAAAGATGATGATCATCAAAGAGCCTAGGGGGAAAAACAGAAGTTGAGGAAGAAGAAGAACATATTAGTATTTCCCTAGCACCGTCCCTAAGATGAGTATCTGCTTGTTCCAAATAACCGGAAGTGTCCCCAAATCGGTAGTATCTACTTCATGAGACTACCACAGTTGATTAGAATTGTCCTCGCGTCAATTCTCATAAACTGATTCTTTATTTATCAAGCAACTAAATATTTTTTTTGGGGAAAGAGAAAATCTTGAAACAGTTTATCTGAAAAGCAATTCACTGACTGATATTGATGTTTCTTTTAAATATACTTAGTGTAGTCAATTCATCACTGACTTTCAGCTGTATAAATCTATCTCCTGAATAAATGAGCACATGCTTATTTATAGTGAATGTGATGATCAGGACCCAACCAGAGAGGCCATGTAAGTACGAAGCTGAGATAGAGTGGAAATACACATTTCTTTCTCTTCTCTGTCAACATTAACTCCATACTTTCTAATACTCGAATACTTTATATTTTTAAGTACTTTTTTTTTTTTTACTTCAAAAAGATGCTATGAATAGTAAGTAGTATTAGGGATAACAATACTTTGAAATATGTGAAAAGCTATATACAAGCAAGGCATTGTAATTGTTCATATATTTAACATTGGGAAATATAATAAAATCGAGTAACTGCAAATATGCACAATGATGCACAATCTACATATACAGTCGTCTTGAATCTACCCTGGAATAGCACCCCATGGAGTTTTGGAACCCTGATAATGAAACTTCACAACATGAAAGGAAACTGGAAGAAATGTAAAGGATTTTTTAGAAAAGAAAGACCACCCTTGATTCTTATCTAAGAGAAGACAAAGGAGGCAGAAGCTTGGAAAATTTAGATTCCCATTAACAAAATGTTACGCCTCCTTCCCTTTGTTTCCTGTGCTCTCTGCATTCATCGAGCTCTGTGACTCTTCCCTTCATCTCTCTATAAGAGAGTTTAGGGACCATCTCGAATGAATGACCTGTGAATACAATTGACTTATTTCACTCATTGGTGTATCTGCAGAAGCTATTAAATACATTTTTAAAAGCACAAAGTTCAATTAATATTTGCGAACTGATGCCCAAATAAATTCAGTCCTGGTGTCATAGCCAACACTTTTCATTCTGGTGCTTTGTAGTCACTCTTGAAGATCAAAAGAAACAAGCAAACGTGGGTTTGCACAGCAGTTGAGAAAGATCATGTTGGTATGTTAGCAAATAAGTGGTCACTTTTTTCCCCATTATAATCTGCTTTCTCTCCTTTTAAACATCCTTAGTTATTGCAGAGTGGGCAAGATAAACTAGATTATTTAGGTAACACCACTTAATACATTTATTTTCAATACCATATTTTGCATTTGAAATAAATTGGTAGGAATAAAATTACGGAATAAAATAACAACACTTGCATTACCTTACTTTCTTTGAATGGAAAGATAACAATGCATCTACACAATTTTATAGATTTCTTCTATTTTCTAGCTGCCCAACAATGCGCATGTCACTTAGTTTCATCACTTATAAAATCAGAATATTAATATTACCGATTTTCCACTGTTGGCAAGTTCATTAAATAAGATAAACTCAGTGCATATAAACCATATTAATCAAGGGTTGGCATGGAGTAAGAACTTAATAAACATTATCCATTCTCAAATTATTTTTTGTATTTGTTTCATAAGATAAAATTAGTTGGACGACAGGATTACTGGTATCATCTCCATATTTATGTGAGCTAATCTGCACTTTCTAAATGCCCATGGCTTATTTTTGTAATAAATGAAGTTATTTTAATTTTGGGATGACTGACTGTATTTTGTGAGGTATGCTACTGAATTTTGCATACTATTACTATTTTATTTGAATGAAGGTTCATTTTTGCTTCAACCACAACCACTATTCTGAACATTTAAGCCTTCTCTGTATAAAAGTTGTTCATCCCAGTCTCCTTTGCTTCATTAGAGTTATCACTTAATTTTTTTTCAAGACAGCTAAATTAACCAAATTTCTACTGAAGATTTTTGTGAGTAAATATGCAACTTCTATAGGTTACGCTTCTCTTTTGTCCTTTATAATTACTAAACATAATAATTAGAAAATTCACATTTGGTACGGAAGTATTCATTTACTGAATTCTGAACTATTACAGGAGAAATGGACGTAATTACTAAGTTATTTTGAATTCTTGAAGTTCCGTGGCAAAAATAATTGCAGGCCTTTTGGGGGCCAGGACTTCTCATTATCCTTCTTTATATTCCCAGCCTCTAGCATAGTGCATGATAAATTAAGTATTTAAATAGAATTAGCCAAGAAAGCTTTCATTTCTATGGTGCTTTACAGCAAAATAAGATTACATGAGTCAAAGGAAAAACGTCAAAATGAAACCATTCATTCATTCCATTTCTCACATATCTTCATTGTGCCAGAAGTCAGAGGTAGTGTTAGGAACAGAAGTAAAAACAAAAACAAAAACTCTATATGCTTCAGTTTGAGACTCATCACTAAAGGTTTGTGGCATTAAATACTTTAGGAAAAACTAATGTAATTAAAGAACATTATATCAGTTCTTCTGAAAATGTTTAAAAATAATTCCTGTATAATAGGTGTTGCTGTGTCTCTATTAAAAAAAAAGTAACACAATTGTAGGCAAATTCAGAAATTGATGGAATAACGACAAGATTTGTACAAAAACCTGTAATTTTGTTTGCGTGGCTGTTTTATCAGGATGGGCCTTATAAGTAACATTAAGAATTCAGAACGTAGTTTTAAGGGTTTACATATCCGGGGGACTATACAGAAGGGAAAAAATGAAGCCTGGCCTCTAGGATGACGAGTACCTGGGCCAGCAAGAGCGAACGCCAGACATTTGCCAGCTCATAATAAACACTGCGAAAGGTCCCCAACTAGCAGTATTGTTTCTTCGTGATAAATTCACTCCATCCTTCCTACGCGAGCTTGGGAACATTACCAAACTCAAAGGGAGGATGGGTGGAAGGATCATTCCTGAGCTTCCACCCATTTCCTGTTGCTAAGGAAACCACTCCCTTTGTACATGCTCAGAATAGCAGGTTCCTTTGAATCCTGCCTTTCAAGCTCTCTTTTTTTTTTTAAAGCGAACATATAGATATATAACCCATATTTTGAAATGGACACCAATTTATTGTTTGTTTCTACTGTTTGGTGAAGATGTCTTGCCAGTTAAAGGGTGATTTATACTTGCACATAAAAATACTGGCGACAGACAACTTCTTTGGGTTGTTTTCTGTACTGTAAAATCTACAGGGCATTTCAATCCACAAATGACTCGGTAAATCTAAGATATCACTGTGGCCTGTAAATATGTATTGTTTAGCATTGGCTCAAGTAATTTACAATTTTGATATGTGATGGGGCAGGCAACAATCATACTTAATTAGTCCATAGTGACACTTATTATGCATTAATAGAGTTGCTGAGAGATCCTTCACTGAGACAATATGTATCTTCTTTCTTTCACATAAAAATATTGTAAAAATCCCCCAAGTTTGCTTGTTTAATATGCTGTGGAAGAAATGGCGCAAACACTAGATTTCAATAAATTGGCTTTCAAAGATAAAAGATGAGAATTAGAGTTCTATTAAACCACAGTGATTGCTGTGTATATTCGCCAGCCATTAGCAACAGCATGTGCGGACACTGGCCATAAATACTAGCTGATTTCATAACTTGGATTGTAAATGCTATAATTATATGTTATAATTCACATTATACAACTGAGAATCATAGCCCAGTCTGCAGCTTTATTACCACATTCTCATTAATGTCCTGTTTATTTGAGATCTTCCAAAGAATTCCTTTGAGCACCCATCATGATATTTTTAATTATACTCTTTATATCTCTTCAAAATGTTTTGGACCTGTCTTACACACTTTGATGTGCATGATGCCCTAAAACCACAGACTACAAACCAAAATTACATCACCGCAAAGTTAAAATGGTTTTGATTATTGTATCTATAAAATAATTTCCTTCACTTCGTTATGTCTATTCAGTGATTATAGCTTCTAATTGTTTCAATTTCAGTTTTAGATAAAAGTATACTCCTAAGCATTAAATTGGCTTATTTAATTGACTTCTACAGTCGTGTACCATTATGCTTACTTATTTGACTTGCCTATTGCTTTCATTCTAACAGCCATTGACATAATGCCACATTCCCTGCAGAGACAATATTGTTTTACGCATAAAAAGAAATGTAAAAGCATAAACATGTTTTAATTTCAAGGAGACTATTTCACTGATAAGAATAAGAATACACAATTTAGTTTGCTCACTGCTTTTCTTACTTTAGTTGTTCAATAAAGATATTTGTTCAGTAATGTTAAGCATTAATTTTAATGTACTAAAATTATATATTTGTATTCACCTATTACAATTTGGGGGCATATACAGGGCTTCACACGGCTGCTTCTTATCAGCTGGTTAAAGAATTGATTTAAAATTTCAATATTTGATACTAGTTCATTCCTCAGAGACCCATATCCATTCTTATTTCATTAGTCAGCAGTGCATCGGCAGTTTGATTTTAAAAACAAAACAACCGCTTTGGTTCATCAGTTTTATGTTTTGCCTCTGGTAGTATAATGTTCAATGGCTTTTGTTGGCTTATTGCACTTTAATTAGCTGATGCTGTGTGCTTTTAGTAGCGTGCTGCTACGCTACCCTTAATTGAAATCTTTCTCTTGCGTCTGTGATCACCGCTATCACCTTGCTGCCTGGGAGTGCTGTTATTGCTGAGGGCTTGGTGGTGTTGCATTAGCCCTTTGAAGCTGTGGAGTTTGATTAGCAGGATTAGATGAGCTGCCGAAGGGTGTCTGACTCTCAGCTCTAGTGTCTTCAAATGCCTTTTACAAATTACCTACTTACCTTAATACTATAAATATGCAGATACTTAAATACCACTTACTATACAGAGTGAAAATTTATAGTGGAAATTTGATTTAAAGGTCACGGCTTCAGTATGTTTGATAAAAAGGTCATCCCCAATTTTGAACCCAATGGAAAATGGTTTCAAAGCAAGAAAAAGCATATGAAATCTTTCCTTACCATCCCCCGTTGACTGTAGAATATTTACACACTTTCTAAGTAGGAGTTCTCTCCTTTTTGGGTTTTCTCTATGCTTTTTCTAACATTCTAGTACATGCTTTTAAGAGTCCTCAGAATGCTCCTAGAGGGCGATGGGATTAAACATTTTTTACAATTAGATCCAAAAGAAAATAATCAGAGGTGGAGAACAAGCAACCATTTTAACGAACGTGCAGGATTCCTTTGTCAAAGTAAGAATTTTATGAAAAAAAACAATTGTCTTCAACTAGAGAACAGAAAACAAAAACAAAACAAAAAACATCACGCACCTTAAAGGTTGGCACAGAAGTAATCACCAGACAGAGAGCTGAGAGATTAACCATGGCTCACGCCATGCAGACTTGGAGGATTATGGAATAAGGATAGTTTGAAGATTGATGCAAGAAGACATTCAAAGATACTAGATCCAGAAACAACTGCTTCCCCTTCAATATTCGTTTTTAAATGGATAGGAAAATAAACGGCAGGGAGGAACATAACGTTTCTAGAGAATTGCCCCCTCTTCTTTAACAAAGCTTAAAGGGTCAGTATATAATTCATTACGTTCTGAAGAATTTAATGGTCATAGAATTGCTGGCCATTTCCTATGGCCTGTAGGTGACCAATGGGTCTGAAAGGGCTGTCTCTGTAGAGATCTGGGTGGCGCCTGGAGTTAGAACTCAAGAATGTGAATGGCAGGAGAGAACCCTGCAGCAAAAAAACTGGAAATAAATAGACTTACAATTAACTGCGTTTTTGATAATTTGGCTGTAAATTATTTTCTTCTTCTTTGTGGACGAATCTATAGTGTACAAATTTTCTAAAATGACCAGGAGTGTTTTTGTTATATTTTTCTTTAAGTTATTTGAGTCAATCATTAAAATGGGTGGCTCCAGAAGCCAATGTCCCTACATTTTCACTACTAAACTCTTTATACAGAGAAGGTGTCAGCTTATAAACCAGCTGGTCATCCCAGCTGAAGTATTAGTTTAAAATTGCATGTATGTGATGTTAGTTAAAATATGTGTGACTTAAATTAAAATCTTGTGTTTCAATTGAATGTTTTATAAGCATATTGTGTGGAAAAAAAACCATTTCCTATTTTAACATGCTAGTCTTCATATATACAACTGCAGTGAATTATTTGTGAAAACTGTAACACTTTCTGATACAATCTTTAGTAGTAATGATAGCAAAGATATTAGTAAAGAAAACAATGCAGAGAAACCTTGGTGATAATAGTTCTTATATTTTTCCAATATAAGTAGGATGCCCTTAGTATAACTTCATTAAATTTGATGTTCGGTTTGAGATTGATACAATTCTCTTTTATCATATTAAGGAACTATTTATTACTGTTTCAGTAAGTTTCTTTCACGTACATAGTTGAATTATGTGAACTTGTTTAACTTGTAAAGTGATGGTCGTTGTACTTTTCATACTTCCTTCTCATTGTGAGGCTTTGTAAATATAGCACTTCATAGAAAGATGTGAATGTCTACACATATTTGCCTCTGAAATTATTTTAATAGCATTACAATGATCTTTTATTTAATGGCTTAATAGCAATTCTTTGGAAACATATGATATGGATCCATAATAACTATTTTTAATTTTATATAAATATTTCTGATTTTTACAGTTTTTACAAATTATATTTTCCTAGGAAATTGCCCATTTTATTTTATTTGGATTTTAAGATGTAGCTTGGAAGAGATGAATGAAATTGTTCTTCATCATTTTTAAAATTATTTTTCCATCAATTAAACTTTTTGTACTTGTTCTTTTTATTATTTTAGTTCTCAAATTTTTAAAGAATTTTTAAAACAAAACAAAATAATTATAAATGGTTTTTGTCTTTTATTCCAATCATTAAATTAATTCTTTCTTTTCTTCTTTTCGTCTTTATTTTTAGTTCTTTCCTCCTCCCTTCTTTTCTCCCTTCTCCTCCCTGTCTTTTTCTTTTTCTTTTTTTTCTTTTTTTTTTTCTTTTTTCTTTCCCTTCTCTTTCTTTCTACTGCTAAATATATGACCCCTGTCGCCAGGCTTTGTTAGTAATTTGCTCATATGTTCCTTTATTTAGGTCAAAATGTATTCTGAAATTGTTTCTTCAGAAGGGCTAATGGAAACTCCTTGCATTCTTTCATGTACAAGCTTATTTTAACCTGTTTGCTTGAAGGATAACAGTGCTGAGAATTCCTGTGTCACACTTTTCACGTTGAAGACTCTCGCAGCTAATATTCCATTGTCTTCTAACACCAAAATTTTCTACAGAGAATTCTGAGATAATCCAGTTATTTTTCTTGCAAAAAAAAAAAAAAATCTGATTTTTTTTTTTTTTTAAATTTGGGCTTCACAAGGAAGTGTGTTTTTATCTTCAACTCTAAAAACATCATTAGGATATAATGTGGTATGAACTATTCTGAGGAAATCTACCCGACATATTTTGTTCACTCACAACTTGCATATTCGAGTCCTTTTGTTGTTAAGAAATAATTATATTTTCAAACACTTCTCTCTTCCTTTATTTAGGTTTTTATTTTTTCTGTGAATGAGACCCCATGACATAAATGTTAAACCTTCTTTGTCTGCTTTATTCATCATTTTTTCTCTTTTTCTTTTCTTTTTTATTTTTAATTTTGCTTTCATTTTTATGCCTTTTTTCATTTATATTTGCCACATTCCTTTACTTTGCTTCTCTCAATATTTATTTTCCCATGGATCCTTTCAGTTTTATCTACCAATCTGTAAAAAGTCCCCCCCCCCTTACTTTTAACATCTGAGATTTGGCAGTTCATGCTTCATCTCTTATCAGTTTACAGATTTTATTCATAGAAATTATTGCTGTTTTAAGATTTAAAAAATGTATTGCAAATTTGTCATAATTTTCATCTGCTTTAGAATAAGAACTTTCTCTGGTAAAAATCTTACGTTCTTATATTTTGCTGCCCCCCACCTTTTTGACTTTTTATTATAATATCTTTGTATAAATGGTGTGGCAGATGGAGTTCTAAAAAGGCCTTCAGCGACCCGTGCCTTTATAAAACTTCTCCTCTTGAGTGCAAATGGAATCCCTGTCATACCTGTAACTGAAAATATCTGGCAAAGATGAAGGGGTTTTGCAGATATAACTAAGCCTCCTGATAGTTGATTTTGAGTCACTTAAAAGGGAAACCAACCTGGGATGACCGAATCAGATGAGTCTTTAGCAGGTGGACTAGGCTCTTAGTGGAGACACATACTGCCCTGCTGGCTTTGAGGAATGCTGCCAACCCCTGAATCGGCCCTGGCAAAGGGCCCCGATCCTCCGATGAGACTGCATCGCTGGCTGACTCCTGATGTCAGACAGGTGAGAATTAGCTAACCCCTGTCCACACTCCGACCAACAGGAACTGTCCAATAACAAATGTCAGTTCTACTTACTAAGTTTGTGGAAATTTGTTAACGCAGCAATAGAAAACAAACGGTATGCTCGTTCCATACATGTTACTTATCATTTAAAGTGCTTTATTTTCCCGTACTACATTCTAAGTTCTTCCCGAAGGACTCCTTCTTTTCGTGAAAACACAGACACGTACTGCTTGCGACCGATGTGGCTCGCCCCATCGCCCCTTCGGTAGCCTTGAATCTTCTGCTTTAATGAACCATGTTGGCCTCAGAAAACGTGCCAGTGTCCGGCATTTCGCTCCTGGGACTGCCTCCATTCCCAAACAGCGTGCATACTGTTTACATTTCAAGGGATAGCCTTTCTTCATAGGAGGTACAAGGTTGCTGTCATGCTCTGAGAGCTCCCACTAGTGAGTCCTGTTGCCTCTCTCTACCTTCATTTCATCCCGTACCACTGTTTCCTCATCTCGACTAATATTGACCCACTGGAATGGTCCTTAGAGAATATATTTTTCTCTAAATTAATGTAAATTATAGTTATCAAGGAGTTCCCCCATACTCTTTTTGTTCTTTGAATGGTGTCCAGAAGAAGAGAGAGCGGCTGATTTACACAGTTCATGCTGACAACGAGTCATGAATGTTTGTTAATAATGATTTTAAGTGAGAATAAACACTCTAATATTTTGCTGCTGTACATTTTCACATATAGCCCATATAAAGTCCTAGCCCTAAAACAGTGCTATGTTTAAATAAACATAGTTTCAATAACAGCCAACTTATTGAAGCATGTGTAAATATCTTCTGATGTCTCTCAAGTGGCAGTGCATGGCACAGTCTTCCCATTTCACCCCCTTTCCCTGCCTATCTAATACCAGGACCTTGCAAATCTCTCTCCTACATTTCCTCAAGTCAGCCCATGATCAATTTTGTAATCTGTCTGTCTGTCTAGCTATCTATAATCTATCTAGCTATAATTATCTGTTCCTTGTAATTTTCTCTCCTTTCTAATAATAATAATTTCAGACTTCCTGGCATTTCCTGCTCTTCCACACTGCACATTCCCTTTATTCTGCAAAAGAAAGACCAGAAAAAGGAAAAAAAAAAGTAGAATTACCCATAGTAGTAGGGAGTGAGAGAGGAAAGGCCTAAGAATATTTATTTATATTTTTATCCATCAAGTATATATTGCTTGTACACAATCTCTTATTAGGTGTCTGATATTTCTAGTGTGTGACATGACTCACTTTCTGGATAGTACCTCCTAGGTGTCTATTTTAATCTCTAGTCCCTTTACCATTCTCTATGGCTCTAGAAATTTTCTTCTTTTTCTCTTTCCTATATTTGCTCCTTCTGCCTCTTTTACCCTCATTTCCAGTTTCATAAGTAATTCTTCACACGTCTTTTGGTTTCTCACCCTTTCACCTCACAGTGCAAAATTACTCTTCCTCCCCTCCCAGAAAATGACTTTCTCTTTCATCTCATACCTTTGGCATTCATTTCCTGTGGGATTCCATCTCAAATGGCAGCAGGTGATGTTAACTGTTTAAATCCCATGGAGGAAAAAATTAAAATAAAATAAAATAAATAAAATAAAATAAAATAAAATAAAATAAAATAAAATAAAATAAAAATAATGGGCATCTGTTGCCATAGCTGAAAATAATATATATATATATACACACGTTCACTTCAGGTGCCATAAATTGTCACACAGAGATGTTCATTAGTTTTCTGACGTGATGATTCGCTTTATCCAACATTAGCATATTAAAAAGAGTAGGTAACCTAAAACATACTGATGATTTTCTTTTGTAGGATTTCTAGCTATACTGGCAAGGATCAGACTAACCAGGGTGTGACTTTGAAACAGATAATGGTAGTATCAGGCGACAAATGTTCTAAGTCCCATTTGGAATTTCCATTGGACATGAAAATACCTTTCTAAAACCTTCTCGGTGTCTAGAATCTTTGACTGCTAAAGCAATGTCCTAACACTGCTGGTTTGAGTTTTTATGGGCCATTAAGTTGAGTGCAAAAGTCATAAATTATCTGTAAAAGCTACCCAAATTATAGCTATCTGTGGTTTTTCGATAAAGGCCAAGAATGTGTTTTAAAAAAGCATACCCCATTGCATGGGGAACAGCCAACGCATGAAAAATATGCCTACTATCCCACTTGTTTAAAGTTTTCTGAGACACTTAAATGTTGCCACCGAACTCCTCTTCAACAAGAAATTCCTCCTTAATACAGATTTATAATAGATATTGCCAATATCCTCCTTACTCATGTGTTCAAAAGAGTATGCCAGCAAAGAAAGGGAAATCTCTGTTTTAAAACTATCTTGTTTTGTTTTGATTTGGGGTGAACCAGAAAAAGCATTTATAAAAAAATCACAAAAACAATTCTTCTTTCAACTTCATAAGATCATAAAACTCCAATCTACCTGAGCTAAACTAATACAGCTGAGTCTCATTAATACGCTTACCCAGAACAGTCAAACATCAAAGACAGAAACATCTGTATTCTAAATCAGACTATTTTATTTAAGAAATAAAAATTATGCAGTTCTTTTCATTTTTGAAGTCTAACAAATTTCCTGAATCCCAATGCTTCGTGAGTTATGGCCACAGCACTGTCAGGTCTGGAGACGGTAGAGAGAGCTGATAGCAACCTTTCTTTGCTAATTAGAATAAAAGATAGTAAAAGTATTTGTTGCTCAAACTGTACCCTATTTAAAATTGTTTTTCAATAGGCACCTTCCCCTACACATGCATTAAGAGGTTTTCAGAGAAGTATAACATTTAGGATATATCCTATATAGATTTAAACCAAAGAAAACACATGACTATTAAAGATGTTTAAATAGGATGTTATATATTATTTACTTGCTTTAAATAGTGCATGAAGCAGTGCTCAGAGAACAAAATTGTAGTTTTGGCCCCTAATAATCACAGAAAACCATCATTGCTGTGGATCTGGAAACTGCGACCGTTGTCTTCTAACTCTGATTTTTCAGCAGGGGGTTACTTTTGCTTTTCACAAAGGGATGACTGAACAGATCGGGATCCAGGCTTCGGCTTGAGGGCCCCTGCGCTCATATGGCGGTTAATCGAAGTGATTTTATAACATTTATTAGTTAACAAGTCAGTCGACAATGAGGACAACAAGAAAGCTTCGCAGTAGGACACTGAGATCGGGGTTATGTAAAGAGGGCTGGGATTCTTTCAGGCTCAGAGTCCATTTAATGTCTCGGTTTCACGTGGTTACTCATTTACAAATCATTGTGATTCATCATCCGAGCAGGCAGTGTACCTGAGTCAACTAACCCGATGCTTTTTACAGCTATGCTACTTAAGAATGATTTTGTTTGGAAACTTTTCCGTGGCGACTGTGTTTAAAAACTGAGAATGCTGACAAGGAGAGTTTTGGCAGCAGAAAAACAAAGGACTTTACCCTTCATTTGGTTTCTTGCTCACATTTGTGAGCATCATGACTTTTTCTTGCTATCTGTGAAATACACCAAATAATTTGCATTAATAAAACAAACAGGAGGAGATTCGTTTAATAACATATTGTAAATGGAGTCCAGAGCGTGCTAGCAGAGAGGTAGTAATTGCACTACGGTGCAGCTACGTCCTGTTGCCTGACATTACTCCCCAAACGTCGTGCTAATACTGCCACTGATTATTCGCTCATGATTTCGCCCTTCGGCAGGGCCTGTCTGGACCTCTCCTCTCCATGGTCTGGTTGAGGCAGCTAAACCAGCGATGGGGGACCAACGCGTTTTCATTCGCACGTCAGGTGTCTCAGACCAGACGGCGGCAATGGCCGGGGGCTGGCGGGACCTCCTTCTCTCTCCCTTTGAGGACTCTCCTCCGCAGGGCATCTCTTCCACGTGTCTCTCACCAGCAAGGTGACCGGGCTTCTTCCCATGACAGCCATTGTCCCAGATGGAAAAAGGATAACTGGTGGGCCTCCTAAATCTAAGCCTAGAACTGGCAAAACACCACTTCCAGCATGTTCTCTGTCAGAACAAATCGCAGCTCCACCAAGGCCCAGAGGGAGGGGACACAGAGGCCACCTCTTGCCGGGTGGAGCCTACGAGCATGGGAAAGATTTCTGGTAGCTTTCTTTGCACAAGAGCCATCACAATTTGCTAAGAAATAGGTTCATATTATTTAGTTTGTTAATTGAGTGGCCTTGGGTAAACCTCTTCCCTCACTTAATCCTATCAACTATCTAAAATGATCAACCGCAAAAAGATCCGATGTTAATCTTTACTTCACAATATTGTTGTGATAATTAACCAAGATGATGCCCACACAACCCTAAACATTCCAGTCACGTTGTATATTGCGATAAATGGGAATTATCATATAACCATAATATACAATTCCCATTAATCTCCAAGCCATTTGAATATAATGCAGATTTATAGAATTCACTGATTTCAGAGACTAGTCTGGCCAAGTGAGATTTCAGTAAAGCAAAACTTTGCATTTGTAGCTCTGAAAAGATCTGTTTGTATAAGGCTTCCCTCTCTATTTTATGCAATATCAAGAATAGCAGGGTTGAAAGTTGCAGTATGAAACTGTCAGAAACATTGCTGCTTAAAATACTTGCCTACTCATTGCTTGAGTAGTACAATTGCTAGTATTAAATTCAATCGCTAAACTTTTTCTTATGTGGTTAACTGTACAGAGAAGACTTAAGAAGACTCTTTTTAAAAAGACCTCCAGACAGTACTGTAAAACAGAATATCAGAGATCCTACGAGTACTTTTCTACAAACCAACTACTTCTGAATAAATCAAGGCCTACAAAGGATGTGAAAATACTCTTCTTACTAGATATGCATTACAGCAGAAGGCTGAGGTCCCATGAAGTCGGAGGAGAAGGATAATCTGTTGAAATACAAATTTACGTTTTAATCTCAGGATTTTCGACTGTCCTTTTTCCCCAATGGAGAAGTCAGAACTTTGTTTTTCCAAGCCTCAAGGAAAACCAGATTAAGGGCAAAAACTGATAAAGGTGATCTCTGTTTCTGCCTGTTAAAAGCCACATGATAGTGAATTTTACATGGCATGTCTTGAGTGGGAGAAGAGGGAAATATTTAGCCCAAATTGGGACGAGGCTACCTTGGAATTCTCTTTGCATCTGCACTCAACCTGGGCAGCTCATCTGAAAATCCCTAATGAGGGGCAGCCTGAGTAGAACCAAGAGACCCTGCCGGGTCCTTGTGCGTGTACAGACTAGGAGGAGCTGCATTGTGCCACATGGATAAGGAATCACCCCGGGGTTTCCTTTAAAGGAGAGCTTCTCAGAAAGGAAAAGGGATTCAGATAGGAACCCAAGGCTGAGGTGATTTGGGGCAACACCGATTTTGGCTCAGTGTAGCTGAGGTTTGACTGACGTGCCCTCTGAGTACCGGGCGGCGTGCGTGGGAAGAATGGCCCTGTACGCAAGCGAGACGCAAGCGCGGAGCATGAGGTGCTGAGTCCCCTGCCACTTGCGCGGGGAGCTGTCCCAGGGGCCACGCGCTGCTGCAGCAACCGGTGGTGCCATTTAAGGCACCAGCTCTCAGCTGCAATAGTGAGCTTCCGGTCGGATTCTCTCTCTCGTCCTAAGTCCCTGCACCATATCGGCCCACTAGTATAATCAAATAAAAATATAACAATGAAAATGTAATCTGAAATTGATGTATCACGTGAAATGTCAAAATGAACTCTTACTGAGTCCTTATTGATATGTACTAATTTTTATCTTCATTTGAAAGTTGAAGATGCAGATTGAAGAAGTTAGGTCACTAGCTCAAGGAAATACACAAAGCAGCAAAGTTAAAATTTGAAGCCAGATTCTAAAAACACCATCATCTACCAACTTAGCTACTTTATAACATTATTACAAATCATATCTGATAATAGACTTGAAAACTGTTTATCGATATCACCTAAAGCAGATCAACAAAGTTTTATATTTGATATTGTCTAACATAGGTAAATAGGTATTTTTGTGTGCATTTTCCTATTAGATCTAACTCTTTATCCTTTATCCTTAGGCAGTAGTACATAGTAGGCACTCAATAAGTATCTGAGTTGTTAAATTAATGTGTATGTAGGATTCTTCGTAATATATAAATAAATACTTTTCTAGCAGATTGGCAGGAAATATGCAATCATGTTCTTATCAGTGTTTATATCAGAGTTATTGAATTGTGGAAATTATAAGATAAACACAATAAAATGTAGGTATGCGAATAACATAGGTGTGTGAAGAAAATGCGCAAGGCTATTTCAATGTCTGATTCCCACTATGTTTATGCTAGAATAATTTATTGTGGCTGCGACATTCAACATAGCTAATCTGAAATCTCTATTGAGACACATTATTAATTAAACAATATCAAGCAAGTAATACAGTCTGTCCAAGACAGACTCTTCATCTATAGAATTGGACCATACAGTTGACTTAGCAGTATTTGGGAAAGAATTAGAGCTGTGTGTAACAGGCTGGCCACATCGTCTAGCAGAGAGCTAGCTCTCAGTAAGTGTCCTCTACTACTGTTACTTATGAGAAAAGTTAACTCTTCATACATATGATGTATATGTAGCTATTTACAATAATAATCGATTTGAAGGCCTCCTTGAGAAGGACTCCTACTTTGAGCTAAAGAGTTAATTTTTCATTTTCTTTTAAGTATCCAAGCACACACTGTTTCTGAATGCATGCTAACTTCTGATTCAGTACCCCTCACCGACAGAGAAATCTGAAATAATACACAGGGTTGAGAAAGTATGAAAAAATTATGCTACTCTTTGTTAAAAAAAAAATACCACTTTAAAATATATATTAAAAGTCCAAAGCCAGAAATCAACATTTATAAAAAGACATGGTCTATTTACATCATCACACATGAAAGTCGATGTTTCCTTTTTAATAATTAAAGAGTCGGTAACTTCATGGCTCATTTGAATGTTTAGTGTGCTGATCTGACTGTGTTATGATTTAAATATGTGGGGAAACGGTTTATTTTACAGGCACTCATTTAATTCCATCTGACATTTCACATTCCTGTGTATGCAATGCATTGACTTGGACTATGTGATTAATAAAATGTATCTAGTGTTTGCTCTATTTCCTATTATTTTTTAAGGCAGAAAAGGAAATTAAATGCCTCAAAACCTTTCACCTTTGTGATTTTGTAACTTATGCTTTAGAAGAGAGTAAGTTGTTTTTTTTTTTTTAAGTTTAAACTTAGTTACTGAACGGCCTATCAGCTGCAGCTCACATATCTATTAAGAAATAGAGTAAGGTGCTATAGATTAACCAAATGCATATGGAACACACCCATTCTGGTAGTTATAAGTTGTAAGTTGCAGTGCTCTTTCTGACTTTGAACTTCTAAGATTTCAGGTACAATTGTGCCCTAACTGCAGGATTGTGTTGCTCTTTTTTAAAATTTTTTAATTTTTATTTTTTTTTAAGCTTCAGGAATAATCAGAGATAATTATGCCCCCCCCAAAAAAAAGACATTCTCTGTTCAAAATATTACCAAATTTTGAACATACGATTTGCTTCTTATCCAGATCTACACTCTCAAGTCCTTGAATACTTAAATCAATGAAATGTTAAAGCAGTCACTTGTCTTTTTATGTGTTTTGATTTATATAAAGGCTGCCTTAAATTAAGGAGTGGCATCTTGCCTAAGAAATAAGAAAGATCACATAAGCTCAATGGGCAGATAATTCAGAGTTGATGAGCTTCAACTGATCAAGCAACAAATAAACAAAGCACAGTGGCAGTAACCACAACAGCTAAGGCTAATAAATCACATTTAAGCACATGGAAGCAAAACAGAAATTCTCGTCTATTTGCGTAGGTCCATCAATGAAAAGTATGTTCTCCAGACTTTGCGTGCTATTGTGAACATCAAGAAAACATCCTGGATTTCAGAAAATTAATCCTTTCTGAGAGTAGTTTTATTAACTGTGGTCCATAATATGGGTTATGAAAAATCGATTGCACGTGTCCCACAGTGACTTTTATAAACTTTAAAAAAGAACCAAGCAGTGTTAACCAACTCTGCAAAGTGATGAACTGCGTCCTAAGTTTCCTTCTCTGGAATGGCCTTCCTCATCTTACTCTTTGTCCTCTCGTAACCCAGAGTCCTGGAAAATAAAGTCCCCCTCCTTTTGCGAGGTTTTCCTCAATTACACTAAAGATATGACTGTCTATTATAGAACTTACCTAAGACTTTATTACATACGTGATGCCTGGGACTCATACATAGTCAGGACTCGATAAATATGTTTCTTTAAGTGAATATGAATAAATATATTTTTTGGAATACAGGAAGAAAGTCATCTTTTATAGAATACAAATGTGGTCTTGCTCCGTTACTCTGAAGACTGTCATGTGCCTTTCCTAGAATGCACGGAAAAGGACTCAATGTCACTTTTGTGTTTTTTTTCTGTCCCAAATGCATGACCTAAATCTAATAACGAGAAATTATCAGACAAACCAAATTGAGGGACATTCTAGAAAATAAATGTCCTGTTCTCTTTGAAAATGTCAAGATCATGAAAGAGAAAAAAATCAAAGTTATTAAAAAACTGAGAAACTGTTTCTAATTAAAAAATATTAGACATGATAACTGAATGGATCAAGTGACTCTAGATTGGAGTACAGGTCAAGTTAAAAACAAACAAACAAAATTTGTAGTGAGAGAAATCGTATAGAGATTTTCCAATAGCATTATGTCATGAAAATTTCCTGATTTTAATAATTATAATGTGGTTCTGTAAGGGGATATCATGGATTTCATAAATACACCTTAAAGTATTTAAGGTAAAAGCTCATCATATACACAAGGTACTTTCAAATGGTTCAGGAAAAATGTGTCAGGGTGGAGTGTGGAGAGAGACAAAGACGGAAAAATAAAGCGAATTGGTAAATGTTTGTGTTGGGAATCTGGGCAACGGGCATTTGAGAATTCTTTAAACTAGTTTTTCAATTTTTATTGTCTGAAATGGAATAAATATAAAAATATAAGTAAACGTTGATAAAAGCAAGCTAAGTTTCACTTTCCTCTTTCCTAGTTATCACATGTGACTAATAAATACATTGCTCTTCTGAAGGCATCTTGACCACTGTCATGTCCCTGCCTCCATTACAACCACCCACAGTCAGATTTACAAATAAAAGACAGGTATGTCAGTCCTTGCATTCTTCTATAACTCTGACATTCACGGGAGACCTCTATGTGCTGGGTTCTGCGTGTGCATTTGTGCTTGTAAATACGACATGATTTCGTATCGGCTCATGAGCTGCATAATCGCTGAGGGTCATTCATTACACAAAACACGATAGTTAATGCTGACTGATGGCGATTGCTTCGAGGCCCAGGCCGGGCATCCTCCAGAAACCTATATTTTACATTCGTTTGCTAATTACCTAAAGAAATATCTAAATCACATTACATTCTGTTTTTATTCATTCTAAACTCTTGAAAAGATGGTTTTAAGAAATTTAGTTTACTTTGTTGTGTTTAGATTGAGTTCACTGTATATATGTGAATATAAAAGCGATATACCTATGAAAAACAAGGATATAATTTTTCTGGAAAACCGAAGTCTTAAAAATTGGAAACAAGCTCACCATAAATTAACAAATAATATTTTACTTTGAAAAACAGCTCAGTAGACATTGTTCAGTATGTTTTCCAAGTCTGAAATAATAGATGATATGTTCACGTGTCAGAAATTGAGAAAATTAGAATTTAATAGCATTTCAGAAGTCACTTTGAAGAACTAAGAAGAAAAAAAATATTATAAAATGAAAATTATTTAGATACTTATGTTTACCAATATGTTCTTTGCTTAAAGTAAGGTTTAATTTGGTTTTGTTCAGTAGGTTTACTTCCATACTGACTGCTCTTATAATGGTTATGTACCTTACATTTAATATTTGTTTACAAAGAAGTATAGATTTCTATGTTTCCTAAAATATGTAAGCAAACTTCATTTAATCATAGAGTCCCATCAGATCTAAAGGCCCAATATTCCACAGAAATTCTGTTTTTTGGAATGTCTAATTTTTATGTTTTTTGAAATTGTTTTTTCTTAATTCTGCATTTTAAATAGCTTTGTTTTTTTACAAAGATATATTTTAAATAATAGATTTCATGTAATAGTTGTCAATAGCAAGAATAAATTCAACAGTTTATCTCAAGCAGCTTTTTAAAATTATAGTCCAGTTTTATATATATATATATATATATATATATATATATATATATATATATCCCAGTCTTCTAAGATCTAAGGAGAAACTCATTTTAAAAAAAAATGTTGAAATTCACGTTATTGTCTGTTCTCACTTTAGAAAGACCAATTTTTTGAGAAGAGCTCTTCTTTTAACTTTGAAAAGAACTAAACTCCCAAAGCCATGGCATTATACAGGATAAGAATCAGAAATGCAAGATCTTCAAACACGTAATCTTCATAAACACTACCACTGATTTTCATTTGAACAATATGTACATTAAGTCTATGTTTCAATAATAATTTTCTTTCAGAATACAAAATAAATGTAACTTGCTGAATTCATTTATTTCCAGGCAAAAGAATGATGGAGAATATTCAAATATTTCATCTAAAAATGTGCATATATTTCACACGTAGAATCAAAAGAATTAGTTAACAGATTGGGTGTGATGCGTAGAAGAGAAGAGCCAAAAATAATCCCAGGTGTGGCCTGAGTAACTGGAGAGGTGGTGTTTCTATTCACATAATTGAAGGAGAATGAGGGAGAGACAGGTTTAAAGGGAAAAACTGGAAATGCAGTATTGATCATTGTAATTTTGAGATGATTAGATCCTCAAATAGTGATGTCAAGTAAGCAATTAGCTAAAGCTTAAGAAATCAAGAGATGATTAAGCTCTAGATATAAACTTGAGAATGTTCAGCTCTCTGGTATTTAAAGCCACAAGACAAGACACTACCACGCATTGAGTGTAGATACAAAAGAGAGTAAAATGAAAGACTCACCTCCTTCAGTAGAGGAAGAGAAACCAGACAAGGGGCCTGGAGAAGAACTAAGAGGAAAACCTGCAAAATGGCTTCCTTAAACCCAGAGGAATGAAGCGTTTCTAGAAAAGGAACACGATGATCTTGTCTGAGAGGGCAGAAGAAAGAAATGAGAGCTGTTCATTTGACTTATCAGCATGGAAGTCACGGGTGATTGCAGAGAGAACAATTTTGGGTCAGGGTTAGGCGAGATATGAGGAATGAGAAAGAGAGAATAAGGAGAGAGAAAATGTAGACAGGGAGTATTAAAAATATGTTTTAAGATATTTATTTGTGAAAGAGAACAAATGTGGTTAGATAATGGAAGTGCATGTGAGTTGTGTGTGTTTATTAGTGACTAAAATTGAGCAGGTTGGTTTCCTAGAGCTGAGCTGGAGATGAAGTCATACATATTACATTATTGGTGGGAACAATTTCAGAAACGCAAAGGGAGGAAAACTGGGCTGAGCAGGGGAGGAGAAAAGTTGGGGTAGGTGTTGACTCGAATATCTCTTGATATCTAACATGACTCATAGCTGGATCTCATGGGCTGTCCTTCCAGTAGTCAGATGAAATACTACTTCTCAAAGTTTTCTGGCCAGAGATGTAAGGAAGATTTTTATCTACCAGTTCCTAGTTCCTATTAGTATGTTTTGATCAAAATTGACTACTTTTATCTAAATTACCTAGGTTATTGAGGCAAATGATGTTATATTATGTTTTTATACCTGTGGTAGGGTATTCTTTATTTAGTTTATAAAATCACTTTAGACTGCCATATCAATTTATATATTTGAATGTAGTATTAGTTTCTGTTTTCCTTATTTTTCCTTCATAACTAAAATTCTGTTGGTATTGATTTGCTGAAGAATAGTCATGCCAACTTTTGTTGTCCTTCACTTCTGATTTGATTACATATTACCAAAATTGTTTCCTAATAATTAAAATGATTTCTATTTGCATGTACAACAACAGATGTTCAAGTTTTTCTTGACTGAATAGATACTTCGGAATGAGGTGAGGTGAGTTCCAGGGACACTCACTGATGTCACGTATTACATATTTTGGCATAGTCTGTTCTAAGATTTTAGCTGCGTCTTTTGCAAAAACATACTAGTAGAAGGAATTTATAAAGATTCGTCGTTAGATACTATAGGATCGATCTTTGCCATCTTTGCCTGGGATCATGAGGGAACAATTCCTTCCTACTGTGTTGCTAAGGGATGATAACTCAGACCACATAAATCTTAAGATAATGTGACAGAACCAGAGGGGCAAGAATTTCCTCTTGATTTTTCACTCATCAGCTTGAGCTAGTTTTCTCTGCAGTATTTTAGATTTATATTCAACTTAGAAATAGTTGTTGGTCTTCAATATTTTTTTTCAGACATTCCCCTCCCAATGTTTATAGCTTAAAGGCCTCAATGGTTTCATAGTTAATGGTTCACATAATTGAAAAAGCAGGTACTTTTTTTTTCTAGGATGTTTTTTACATTTAACAGTGTCCTTTAATCTTCCCTTGTTTGGATAGTACTAGCTAAAACACTACTTAAAGTTACATGAGAGCGTTTCAAGTTTCAAAATAAATTTCTCTATGAAAATTAAAAGTATAAGTTTCACAGTTCACATTGTTACATTTCATACACCCATTAGGTTCAACTTTTTTTTAATTACTGTAAAAATAAAATAAAATCATAAAATGCAAATTAATATTTACATTAGAATAAAGTGTTAATAGTATAAATTATGTAGACATATGGTTAATTTTCTATTGCTAAATGTGATGTTTATACTGTGATATTTTGAATTGGATTTAGCTGCATTCCCGTCCACATGGACATATCGCAATATGCAAATGTATAAATAAGATGATGTAAATTTCTAGGCTTAACATAACAAAAGCTAAAATCTCTTTATTAAAATTAAACAGAAAGTAAATTAAAACATACATAATCCTATCATATTTATGTTTTTGTTTTTTTTTCTTAAGAAGATGTGTTCTCATCAATTTAAGCTTCCAATTACCAAAAAGAGATTATGGCTTGCTCATACTAAAATAATTCGGACAGCATGATGGGAATCCGTTTCCCGCTGGAGACACCAATTAATTCAACTATAATACATGGAACAGTTCCCTCTGTAAGGAACCGAGACACCAGGTAAGGGGCTCCTGCACCCAGGGTGAGTGCAAAACTAGTCGCATCAAAGCTGGTAGAAAAATGCATGGCCCCCTCTTCCTATGGCCCCTCCCACTGGCAGAGCCCACATATTTGGGAAGGAATTTCCAGTTCCCAGCTTCTCCCTGGGAAGAGAAAGAGCACACTGGACTGCATGTCCACCATTCTGTCTTTTCAGGGGAGTTGCCTGAGGGACCCCTCTCATAGTGCCAATGGGATCCAGCATACTCGAGGTGCCTGGAGGCTGCTTAGAACAAAAGAGCCCAGGGGCCTGCTGCTGCTACAGAGGATGTGTGTGGTACAGCAGACAGGCCGATATGGCTCAGTGACTTCTCTCCCAGGGAGAAAGAGAAGAAGGGAGCATATGTCCAACATTTCAGCTGTTCAGGGGTCTGCTGGAAGAACTGGCCTCTGCCTCATTTGTCCCAGAGCATGGACTGGATGCCATATGCTCTAGATGCTTGGGAACTGATGCTATAGACTGAATGTTTGTGTTCCCCCAAAATTCATATGTCGAAACCTAACCCTCAATGCAATGGTGTTTGGAGGTGGGGCCTTTGAGAGGTGATTAAGCAATGAGGATGGAGCCCTCATGAATAGCATAAAAAGAAGACCTCAGAGAGATCTCTCATTTCCTTCATGCGAACATACATGAAGACAGTGGCCATCGATGACCCAGAAAGAGGCTTCTTGGGAGATGTTGAATTTGTCAGGGCCTTGATCTTGGACTTCCCAGACTCCAGAACTGTGAGAAATAAGTCTGTCGTGTGCGCACTCAGTCTCTAGTATTTTTTATTACAGAAACTTGAAGGGACTAAACAGTGCTGAGAATCGAAGTAAGCTTAGTGTCATGCTGTTCCTGCAGAGAACATGTGGCTCAGCAAACAGTCACTAAGGTGACAAAAATTTAGATGCTCTAGGAGGAGAGAAAATGACATATCCCTCTAATTAAAAATCTATACAGAAGATACAGCCACAGAGATGTGTTGAAAGGTCCCCAGAATCTCTATCCAGGTCTTTCCCTGTACAACACCAGTCCATAAAGACCGGAAGAAGTGGCTGTTTTCTCTAATATGTGAATACCAACACAAAGTCGCAAGGACTACAAAAACAAGAAAAAAATGACCCAATCAAATAAACAAAATAAATCTCCAAAAAGACACTTAAAATAAATAGAGGTACATAAATTAGGTAATAAAGAACTCAAAATAAGTCAAAAAGATTCTTGACAAACTCAGAAAATCAATGTATGAATAAAAAAATTCTTCAAAAAAGAAATACTAAATATAAAAAACAACTAAGCAGGAATTTTAGAAGAATGTAATAATTAAACTCAAAAAAATACTAAAGGGGTTCCACAGCATATATTATCAAGCAAAAAAAAAAGAATCCGCAAATTTGAAGACTGCCATTGGAAATTATCCTTTTGAGGTACAAAAAGAAAATGAAAGGAAAGAGAAGAAAGCCTAAGAGACTTGTGGGATGCCATCAAAAAGATCAATACATGCATTGTGGAAGGCACAGAAGGAGAAAAGAAAGATAAAGGAGAAAAAACACTTATTTAAACAAATAATGGCAAAGATGTGCCAAGTCTGGGGAAGAAAAAGACATCAAAATTCAAAAAGTCTAATATATATTAAATAGGATAAAATCAGGGAAATCATACACAAATTTTCAAAAGTCAAAAGTAGAGAATTTTAAAAGCCTCTAGAGAAAAGTGATTCATCACAAACAAGGGAATGCCCATAAGACTATCAGTATATTCCTCAATAGAAACCTTGAAGGGGTGGGATGGCATAGTCATCATAATAGACACACACAATAAGGAATCAAATCATGCCACCATAAAAAATTCAATGAAACACAAAGGAAGACAGCAAGAGAGACATAAGAGCTATGAGAAAGACAGAGAATCACTTACAAAATGGCCTCAATAAGTGATTACCTATCAATAATTACATTAAATATAAATGGATTAAACTCTTCAATCGAAAGACAGAGTAGCTAAACAAATTTAAAAATAGAACAAGATTTGAACGATATACTGCCTTACAAGGGGCTCAATTTAGATTTACATACATGGGTTGAAAGCGAAATGATATTTTATGCAAATAGTAATAAAAAGAGAGAAGATATGGCCATACCTATATCAGACAAAATAGGATTTAAGTCAAAACTGCCACAAGATAAAGAAAGACATTATATCATGATAAAATGTTCAATTCACCAGCAAGACAGAACAATTATAAACATATATGCACCCAAAATTAGAACCCCCAAATATTTAAAGGAATCACCGACAGAACTGAAAAGAAAAACACACAACACAATGATTGTAAGAGATGTCAATACTCTGTTTCCAATAATGGATAGAACATCCGGACAGAAGATCAATAAGGAAACAGAAGACTCAAACGGTAATATAGACCAAACAATTGCAAGCGACAAATACGTACACTATATTCAACCGCAGTAGAATAAAAATTCTTCCCCAAAACATACAGAACATTCTCCAGCATACATTAGGTTAGGTCACAAAACAAGTGTTAACAAGTTTAGAAATACTGAAGTTTCTTCCCAACCACAATAGAATGAACTAGAAATGAACAGTAGAAGGAAATATGAAAACATTCACAAATATGTGAAAATAAAACAGCATACTTGTAAACAACCAATTGGACAAAAATATATCAAAAGAATGTTTATAAAATATCTTGAGACAAATAAAAATAAAAACACAACATAGCAAAACTTCTGGGATGCAGCAAAAGTAGTATTAGGAGGAAAGTTTATAGCAATAAGTACCTAACTTAATAAAGAAGACATCAAATAAACAACCCAATATATCTCTCAAGCAACCTGAAAAGAATAAAGTAAGCCCAAAGTTAGTACAAAGAAGAAAATAATAATGATTACAGAAGAAATAAACAAAGCAAATAATAGGAGAAAATAGATGAAAATGAACAAAACTATGAGTTTTCTACAAAGTAAACAAAATTGGAAAACCTTTAACTAGTCTAAGAAAAAAGAGAAAAATCAAATAAATAAAATAAGAAATGAAAAAGAAGACATCACTACTAACATGACACTAATAAAAAGGATCATAAGACACTGTTATGAACAATAATACATCAACAAATTACATGACCTACAGGAAATCAATAAATTCCTAGAGATGTGCATCCTGACGAGACCATATTATGAAGAAAGACCAACTCTGAGCGGTCCTGTAACTATTCATGAGATTGAATCAGTAATTAAACCCTTCCCAAAACGAAAAGCCTAGGACCAGACAGCTTCATTGATGAATTCTTCTGAGTAGAGGAGAATTAATGCCATTCCTTCTTAAACTCTTCCAAAAAAAAAAAAAATTAAGTGGAGGAAACACTTTCAAACTCATTCTGAGGCCAGCATTGTTCTAATACCAAAGCCAAAAAGAGACACCAGAAGAAAGAAAACTACAAACCAATATCTATAAAATAAATCCAAAACTCTTTAACAAAATATTAACAAAGTGAATTCAACAGCATATTAAAAGGATCATATACCATGTAGGATTTATGCTCGTGAGATTTATTCCCGGGACACAAAGATGGTTCAATACCAGTTAGTATGATATACCACATTAAGAGAACAAAGAATTAAAAATCACACAATCATCTCGACAGATGCAGAAAAAATATTTGGAAACATTCCACACCCTCTCATGTTAAAAACACTCAACAATGAAGAATAAACAAAAATTATCTCAACATCATAAAGGCCATATATGAAAAGCAGCCAACAGGTATTACCATACTCAGTGGTAGAAAAGTGAAAAAATTTCCTCTAAGACAAAGAACAAAGCAAAGATGTCAACTCTCTGTGCTTCTATTCAGCACAGTACTGGAAGTCCTAGCCAGAATGATTAGGCATGAAAAAAAAATAAGCATATTCAAATCAGAAAGATAGAAGTCAAGTGATCTCTGTTCTCAGATAACATGATAATCAGTAGAAAACTCTAAGATTCACACACACACACACACACACACACACACACACACACACACTATTAGAACTAATAGACAAAATTCAGTAAAATTGCAGAATACAAAGCAACATACAAAAATCAGTAGTTAAAGAAAAAAAAATAAGTAGCATTGCTAAGACTAACAATGGACAGTCTGAAAAGGAACTTAAGAAAATCCCACTTACAATAGCATTAAAACAAATAGAATGTTCAGGAATAAATTTAACCAAGAAGGTGAAAGATTTATACAGTGGTCACTACAAAACATTTTAAAAGTTAAATAAGACACAAATAAATGGAAAGATATTTCATATTCACAGATTGAAAGAATTAATATTGTTAAAATGCTCATACTACCCAAAGCTATCTAAGATTCAATGAAATCCATGTACAAATATTATTCTAGTGACACTTTTTGCAGAAATAGAAAAAGTAGTCATAAAATGTACATTGAAACACAAAGGACTCTCGATAGCCAAATAATCCTGAGAAAGAAGAACAAGGTAGAGGCATCATATTTCTTAATTTTTAAAATATATCATAAAGCTATAGTAATCAAAACAGTATAGTACTGACATAAAGACAAATATATAGATAGACCAATGAAACATTATAGAGTGCCCAGAAATAAACGTCCCCCCCACACAGTCAACTGATCTTTGACAAGGTGTTAAGAATACACAATGGAAAAAGAGTAATCTCCTCAATAAACGGTATTGAAAAAAATGTATATCCACATGCAAAAGATTGGAATTGAATCCGTATCTTGCACTGTACACAAAAGTCAATTCAAAAGTAATGAAGAATATAAACACAAGACCTAAAAATGTAAAACTCCTAGAATAAAACTAAGCGAAACCTCATGACAGTGGTCTTGGCAATTATTTTTTTGGATATTACACCAAAGCGCAGGCAATAAAATCAAAAAATAGACACGTGGGATTAAATCAACTAAAAGCTTTTGCACAGCAAAGGAGGTAATTAAGAGAGTGAAAAGACAATCTATAGAATGGGAGAAAACATTTGCAAACCATACATTTAATAAGAATTTAATGTGCGAAAAGATTAAAAATGGGCTATGAAACTGAATAGACATTTCTCAAAAGAAATTATACAACTGACAAACAGGGTATGAAAATTTGTTAGGCCATTATCAAAAGAACCAAAACATACACATGTTGGTGGGGACGTTAAATAATTGAAGCCATTGTGCACTATTGGTGGGAATGTAAAATGGTGCCGTTGCTATGAAAATCAATATGGAGCTTCCGCAACAAATTAAAAAGAGGACTACCATGTGATCCCAACAATCCTGCTAGCAGGTATTTATCCAAAGTAATTGAAATAAGAATCTCGAAGAGAGATATCTGTCCTCTTACGTTCATTGTAGCATTATTCACAGTAGCCAAGATGTGAAAACAACCTAACCTCTCACCTGTGGATAAATGGATAACGAAAATGTGTTCTAGCATACAATGGAGTATCATTCAACCTTAAAAAAGAAAAAAAAATCCTGTTATTTGCTGCAACTTGAGGACATTCTGCTAAGTGAAATAAGAGAGTCAGAGAGAGGGACAACTATTTAACGATTCCAGTAATAAGAGGTATCTAAAATAGTCAAACTCATTAAAGCCCAAAATAAAGCCATGGTCCCAGGGATTGGAGGGCTGGGGAAATGGGGATTCCTGTTCACCGGCTACAAAGTTTTAGTCGCGTGAGAGGATAAGGTTCTACAGATCTGCTGTCTACCTTTGTGCTCATCATTAACAACAGTGTAGTATTCAGTTAAGTTTGTTAAGAAGGCAGAACTCACGTCACGTATGTTTCCCACAATTTAAAAAAATCTACATTAACTTATAGTCAGCAGATAACGGGCTTGTTGTTGGTTATGTTATTGGAAAGAAAAAAAGATTGGAAGATGAGTGATGAGAGCATCTGGGAGAGGATTTTTAATAGTCTTTTCAGAATGGGCAATAAAAAAATAATTAGAAGGAAATAAATTGCACAAAAAAACTACCACTGTGCTGAACATAAGTCAATTTTCATGCTGTTTGCAAGTCTTTGGTGCTTCTAATCCTTCAGTTTTATTCCAATATCATTGTTAATCAACCTAAATAGACTATTGTTCAAAATAAATAGATATGAAGAATTTTAACATTATATTCAAAATTGGATGGACCTCATAACTTTAAAAAGATTTTTTTAAAATCTAACTATAACACTGTTCTTTCAGAAAGGAGACGGCCGTAATGCATGCTTAGTTTGGGACCACGTATTTAGGCTTAAGAAAAATGTATCCGCAGAGATTCATTTAACTTAGCCTACGTGTAAGTCACTTTTGTAGAACAGAGCTTCAGAATATTGCTGCTGACATCCCTGGCTGTTGGTCTTGGCAGACCACGCCCTGTGTCTTCCTCAAACCCCAACGGAAGAAGCCAGCTCTTACTCGTGTGTGTGTGTGTGTAACGCATATGTGTCTTGATAAACCATGACGTGCTGTTCTCAAGGTCCCAGACACCCTGCTCCTTTTACTTAGAGATCTGTACAAACTTCTAATACTACTTACGAAAATCAAAATATTGTCCATTCAGCGTTTGCTTCCTAAAGTTTTAAATAGCGAGAATCCATAATGATTTATAGATTTTAGAAGAATTGGAAATTTGGGCACCATAGTATCAGCAGCATGCTTTCATCAGAAGTAGTTGCCATTGGCCATATTACAGCTGCGTCCGAAGTGACCTCAAAAGTCCATCCTCTCATTGCCTTCTCCAGAAACTGCAGATCATTCCAGGATATGAAACTAAAACAGAAAGTCTACTATTTCTAGCTCCTTGCGAATGTAAAAGTATAGTAATTGGCTTTATATTTTTCAGTAGTAGAGTTATGGGATTCAACACAAGCAATTCCAATTCACTTTGCACCGCCCAAATGAGTTAGCCTGGGTGGGAACAGGGCTTTGCCTGAGCTGCCTACACCTGCTGCAGTCAAAGTGGCGAAGGTAGCCTTCCTGACGACAAAGGCAGAAACCGAGACTTGGTAACTCTACCTATTCTGAAAACAAACAAACAAACAGACAAACAAACAAAAACTGCTGACCTTAGAATCCCCTTAGGAAACCAGAAAATGGTAGTCAGAAGAACACTGTGTGAGGGTATTTCTGTCTCAATCATTGAAACAGAAGAAAAATCCTGATGGAAAGCAACTGATAGAAAAGGGGAAAGAACTAATCCTCAGCCTGATTTTAAAGGTGATAAAAAGGAAAAGGCGATACAAAGAAGAAAAAAAAATTCTCAGTGAAGTTGAGAAAATGATAATAAAGTCTCTGAGATGGCTCTCATATTTAACGCTGAGTATTCTGAAACTTTGTCTTGAAAAAAAAATCTGTAAGTACTTGCAATGAGGCAATTACAGATACACACTGACTCTTTAAGATTCTTTCATTACAAGAAAGCTGTGGTTGCTGGTTAAACTTGGAGATGTCGTCATCCCTCCCAACTGAAGAGACTGTGTTTGTCAGTCGCCACCAGCAGTGTCACAGGCAAAGGGAATCACTAATCAATTTGTTACTACACACACATAGAATTGTATTATTTAAAGCAGTTTAGAGAATACTTGTTGGTTATAAAACTTCGTTTTCTATTGATTAACCACAAAATACAGTAGTAGTTGGTCACGTGTTAGACGCAAACACGATGATCAGCACCTTCTAGGTATATGCAGATATCCGAAGACTAACTTTTCATGTTTTAAAGCTGCCTGTTTGCATTTCTCTTACAGAGAGACTTTCTTCGAGTCTCATTCTCATCTCTCCTGACCACTATCCGTGCTGCACGCATGTGCTACTTAAAATACACGTTTTAATTTTCTAACACGCTCGGCGCATTTTCTGTGCATCACGTGCCCATCGGGCTGCTGAAGCCGAGTCAGTCTCTCGTCCCTCTTTTTAAGTAACGATGAACTATCTTTTAAAGGCAACGAACTTTGAAGATCACTGGATATGCTCCTAGCTGCTTTGTTCCCACTTTGGGCTTTTGTCCTACTTGAGGCTTATGAATCATTAAAACATCACTTATGATAGAGCACGGATTAAACATGATTTCGGAAAGATGGAATTTTAAAAGCAATATTAAAACTCAAACTAAAATTTAAGAATCAAAACTGGTACATGGCACATACTAGTTTGTGGGAAAAAAAGCCTCAAAAATTTTCATATGGTCCATGTGAATTCTACAATCCTTCTTCATCAGCCTCTTTATATATGTCCATCAAAGTACTTAGGTGGTGCGGTAGACAGCCTGCCAGAACATTTCCTAGCATGAAGCCAAAACAAAGGATGCTTCTAGTGTCGATCGGGGTCTTACATGCCATCAGCCATTGGCAGGGCAAAGTAGTTGATGGGGTCTGATCGCCATAATCGAAAAAAAAACATGAACACAGCATAACACAATGCATCACAACAAAATACGTAGCTCAGGCCTAGAGTAAATGAGCATCGACTTCTAATGTCCCCATAAATCGCCACTACTTGATCTGAGGCTGTGTGTGTTTGAGGAGGAAGGACCGGACTTGGCCTGGTGTTGGAGGAAAAGCAGCACACAGCACTCAGGAGGCTGTCACCCAGGCCACTGTGGTTTAGCAAGGACGTGGAACAGCCCCACCTCTCTTACTGCCGTTTGAAAACTGCGGGGTGACAACTCTCCTTCCTCCAACCTTCTGAAGCACTTAAAAAAAGTATTTTGTGAACTTTTACATTTTTTTATCGTTGCTTCATATAAAGCCACACTCTTCATAACTCCCAAGGTAGAGTATTTCTGATTTCTCTACTTCTGCATACCTAACTGATACTGTATATCTTTGTTTAGAAGCTATGGCTTCTATTAAATTTAATTACTTACCCCTGTGGCTTTAAATTGAGGGTGGCTATAAAACAAAGACGGCTTCTATTAAATTTAATTACTTTCCCCTGCAGCTTGCATAGGAAGGGTGGCTTCTATTAAAAATGGCATGGTATAGGTGTGGCTGCTAGTCAAAGATGCTTCTAAGTGAAGATATACAGTCTGTAGTAATAATTAATCAAAGGAGAAGATGTTAGGTATAGAAACGGGATTGCATGATAAATGCCAATTCTGAAATTTATGAAAGTAATCTTAGCTCTGAAAGAATTTTCATAATTTATGTTGTTCTGCTTTTCTTAATAAAAAATATAGGTTACATCTGCACATACTATATAGGATATATTAATGTTCCGTTGAGAAAGGTAAATATTTTCAAACATCGCACTTTATCAGATAAAGAGTAAGGCTCTGATGCTTTTAACTGACTTTTCCCTTTTGATAGTAGCTGAATAAAGAAAATGGCTTACAGATTTGGCTATGTATATAGTTTGAAAGTAACAACTGAAAAATGATGTTCGTAATCTGAATTGCAATGAAACCAATTATCTGTACTGTGCTTGTCCGCATGGGAATTCTCCTAAAGGTTTAGTATTTCTTAAAAGAAATTAAAAACAGCTGTAAAAATACCATAAAACAAAAATAGCAGCTGCAAAAGAGATTAACATTCCTAAATTTCATTTGAACCTGATATGTTATTTTTCCAACAGCAACATATATATTCTGATTTTTAAATCTATCTTTATGAAATTTTACCTTAAAGGAAAGGACTACTGAATGCATTTTGATAGTACCAGTCTTTAATATTGCATGAATTTGATAAAATCTTCTGCCTTCAGATGATGGTATTATTATTTTATCTTGTTTAGTAATTCTCAAATATGAGCTATCATTATAGAATAATTTAAAGTCATTTAAAAGATAAAAAAAAAAAAACAAAGTATGCCTCCCCCCCCCCACTTTTTTCTCATTATTTAAATCTGTCAACTGCCTTCCCCACTGAATCAGGAAGACCAAGGGCCTTTTAAAAATTTTATACAGTGTCTGCTTTCCAATTAAGCAAACAACCGCAGAGGAAAGTATATCTGAGGTTTCCATGCATATATACATATATGCGTATATGCATATATATTAAAACGAAATGCAATTTATAAAACAGATCTGGAGGTGGTGACAGTATAAAACAGTTAGTTTTGCTGTGCTGTTCAAAACATATGGCAGCAACTTTTCTAGACTTGTGCCAGATGGAGGCTTTTAATCGATCCAGTCTGTTATACCGTGTGTTATTTCTCCATTAAAAAGGGTTCCACCTTCCCAATTTATAAATAAATTGCTAAATTTTTAAGTGCAAGGAGTACTCCGCAACATAGAAATTAAAAAACGGAGAACCTTTATTTTTAAAAAGGCAAGAAATTATTAAAGAGGTTGAAAATATCTGAAAGTTGTATTTGTATGTTTTTAGCATGACTCTCATCAGCTGTTCAGATTTAACATACATTCGACATAGTTTATGTGTCTTATTTGTTTATGTTTTTTTGTTTTTGTTTTTGTTGGCTTAGGAGCCAAATTCTTTCAGACAGGAGTATTATACTCGAAAAACACTCTAGTAAATATTGCCAATATTTACTGAGTCAATTAAATCATTAAAATTGGTAAAAATTTCAGTAATTGCTTTGAATTTTCAAAGGTAAAAAAAGTCGCTTTCCAATTGGATTTCATTTAAACATATTTCCAAATTTTCTAGACCATTTTAAAATCTTTTTTCCCTTAGTATATGTTTAAATCAGACTGGCTGCCATTTAAAAGTGTGTAAAAAGAATAAATCAGGTGTAAGGTAAAACCTTTTATATATATATTAATATGTGAAAGGCAAAGTTAATGGAAAGATACTGCTGTTATAAAACATAAATAATTGCAGTTCGTTTTATCTTAAATATGTTAGCAAAGCCAATTCTCCCTCTCTCTCTCTCTCTTGCACACACACACACACACACACACACACACACACACACACATACACATAATTTAAAAAATATGTGAGGAGCTGAGAAATGAGAATATAACATTTTGGAATAGTTTACTGCTATAGTTCTTTTGTTATAAATATTATTTGTGACATAGGTTCAGATTTTGAAGTAAACTAAGATATATGCATAGCAGAAATCAAATGAAAGCAACTAGTCTCTGGAGAAATACGCAACCTTTTTTTAGAACCCAGCTCTAATGTACACTAGTACTTAACATATTCACAGCTTATAACAACTTATGAAATGGATGAACGTTAAAACAAAATATCTACCAGATCTATTGTCTCTAGCATGTTTATTTATGACTACTTTCTTTTGAAAGAAACCAGGAGTGTGATAATGGTCGCACACAGACTAAATAGGATATGTTTTCATGAGCAGTAATCCCATACAAGAACAAGAGAGAAAAGCTGTATTTTTCCAATATAATACTACAAGAGCGAATGACAGCCTTACCTGATGGCTGATATCTTTTATAGTACAACTGTGACATATTTTATGCATCACAAAGAATGATCAAAGAAGTCTCTAGAGGCTCTCTGTCATGGAATGTGGCCCCACAGCCCCGTCTGCCTTTAAATCAGCCAATAATGTACCTTTAAAATAAGTTGGGCTTGCTTTTCAGAGTGATGATTATTTTGGATATATTTGAGCATGATTTTGATTTCTCTTTCAGTTATGTGAGTTCTAAAATTATATGCATGTTTCATTTGGTTGTGAAATGATAAGTGACTAAAATAAACATGAGATTGTATATTTTTAAAAGTCCATGTTTAACATATAGTTCTGCTTGTTTTTACTGCCTTTGTAATATAATGTAGTTTAGAAAAGAAAATGCAATTCAGAAACAAAACCATTCCCATTTGTTTCCCATTAAAACATATTAATAAAATAACTTCAACATAGTTTTGTTCTTACATAGAAAATTTTGCATTGCAGCTATTTTTTTTTTATCAAACTTAAATGACTATTTAGATTTTCTGTATAAATTGAAAATAAATTGGAAACTTTTGGCAATCACCCAGTTAATTTAAGCACAGAGCCTCCAATCTTATAATATCTGGATAATTTCCAAAAATACTATTTTCCTAATATTTTCAAAGGTTTTGATGAAAATGTCTTGTTATTTGGACTTATCTAGATAATTAAATTTTCCTTTCTTTTTGGAGTTTGTCTCCACACATAACAAAAGACCAAAAAAAGAGAGATGTTTGAATTCCATTCAACCCTACTAGGTAGTCATGGTGAGTATTTTGCTAGAAATACATGTTTTTAAACAAACAAACAAGTAAACAAAACCCGATTATGATTATTGGTTAATAATCTCTGTTAATGAGAGAAGGCCATCATTGCATATGTCAGTCAACCGCGTTTTGTCTCAATGACAGAACTATATTTGCAAAGAATTACCACTGACTATATGTCAAGACTTTCACTGAGATTTTCATTTAGCGATAGAATCTGTTAAATCACTTATACTGATCCTCACAAAAACACAGGGCCAACCAAGAAATTACGAACTCAGTTAATTAGTCTTACTCGCAAAACCTCTCAAAACGTTTGCCCTAAAGTGAGTGTGGAATCAAAGAATATCTTTTATTTCTGAAAAACACTCATACCCAATTTCAGGTAAATGTACCCTGTAATCTATTTTAGCTAAAAAGTCATTAATCTTATTGCCTTTGCAGCCTTTTAGTACTATTTATAATTACATTAAAATTGTAATTCTATTTGCTCTTAGTTCAGTTAAATATATAGTTCGTATTTGAGTTTGTTGTAATGTTGGCACATTAATGGTCGTATATAAAGTTAGTTTCCTTGCAATTAATTATTTATGAAAATTAATTGTAATTTGTCAGAGTATATAATTTTTAACTATTTCCCACTGCACCTGAAACCAATAAAATGCCATAAAAATGTAGTAGAAAAAATGTATTTTTATAAGAAACGTATTCCTTTGGCTTTTCGGAGTCATGAAGTGTATGCACATCGGCCCTGATTTTACAAGATTACCAGTTTATGTGTCCAGACTTTTCTGAGATTTAACTTATTTTAAAGTTAATATTTATAACAATGTTTCATTTTGAACAAATCGGTAATATGTCATTATTTACAGCGTATATGAATGCTTTGAAAACTATAAAATGTTAAAGATGTATATGATTATTATTTGCATTTGGTAATCATAAAAATATCTTTTTATACATATGACAAATTCTTTACAACTATATATCTTTTTACTGGTCATCTTTCAAAATCCTATTAAAATGAAAGAAGCCCAAATTAAGTAAGAAATGCTATCTTACTACGTGAAAATTTCAGAATCAATATTTTAATTACATCATGTCTCTTTGTTTACAAGGAGTCCAGAAGAACAGTGTGGAGAAAAGTGAAATCTTTTCGGAAGCACATTTTTATATATTAAACTACTTTTAGAGAGAAAACAAAGCAGACAAAATAATTTACTTCGAGATCTTCCAAGTTATTAGCTACTTTATGTATAATTTAATATCTATGGTTTCTATAGCTTCACATACCTTTAATTTCATTTACAAAATGAAATTTGATCAAATATTTAGATCTCTTCCACCCCTAGAATTGAGGGCTTTAGTTTGGAAAGGAAACCTAGAGTTCATCTTTATTTTTTTTTTATTTGTTTCTTTATTTTATTATTTATTATTATTTATGCCTACAGCACCTGGTCTTTCTAGGTGGTCTCCCATCCAAGTACTAACCAGGCCTGGCCCTGCTTAGCTTCTGAGATCAGACATTGGGCTTGTTCAGGGTGGCATGGCCATAGACCCATGGACAGTGGCTCCACTGGGTTGTGAACCCTGGACCTTCTGCGTGTAAAGCAGATAGCTAACCACTACACTATGGAACCACGTCCTCACCTTTACTTTAAAATCTCAAACAGTATATCAATCCTCCTACCAAAATATTCAAATCGTATATTTATGCATACATTTGCAGATCACAAAGTTCTTCAGCATGTGTTATCTTAGATCATTCATGTGATAGTTCCCCCAAGCAGGTCACATTACGCTTTCATAAGATAATGACGAAACCGAGACTGCTTTTCTCTTTAATATCTCCAGGAAGTGGCCAAATGGGAAATAGAAGCCAGGTCTATTTCAAATGTAATATTGTGTGCTGCCTTCCATAGGACTCCTTAAATACCCTTGAAAAGTGATAATTCAGCTTTTGAGTGACAAGGAGCTCATTACAGCTAAGTCAGCCTATTTCTTTTCGAGGCTGCCTTGTAATAAAGCAATATAATATTTAATAATTACTTTATATTGTTCTAAATATGGCTCCTTGCTATGTGCAGTGCTGTTCTGCCTCTGAATTTGCACCATGCAGTGAACTTCGCAAGGGTAGGGACTGCGATTTATATTTCTGCATCTTCAGTAACAAGCACAGTGACTGCAACGTAGTAGATGCTCAATAAACACTTGTTGCACATGTTGCTTTTGATTTTTTGAAAGTGATCGTGTCCAAAAACTGTCGTAAGTTTGTGGAAGGAAGTGTTATGTCTGTGTGCAGGTGAAACTTGCCCAGCCATTCTGGCATGGATTTAAATAGCCTTGTTCACAGATACGCTCTCAGCACTCAGAACAGTTTCTGCACGCAGCTGGCAGGCTTCTTTATACAAGCACCGTATAAAGGTGTGCAACGAATAAACCATAATTAATAAAACTGTTTTCAGACAATTCATCACATTTGGATAACTCTTCCCAGTATACATTCAAGGTTGTCAAAGTCCCAAAGAAAACATGCCACTCGACACTAAATATAAGAAGCACGACCTAAGTGTCTCTGAAAGGGGTAATTTTACCTGGCACATGTACTTTGCTTCAAGATAATCTAGTCATAAAGAATTTTTTTAAAACTAAAACAACTCATCTACATAAATCCAGGACAAGTCCATGTTAGAATATCATAAAATAAGTTTGTAATTAAACTAAAGTCACTAGGAAACATAGAAACTAAATAATTTAAGAAAAAAAAAAACAATCCAGAGAATTTTTTTTGTCAGTGTATATATTTTCACTTTAAGTTATAAAGAAGTTTAAATTAGCAATGCTGGGCAAATGAAATAATTTTATTTGATAATTTGATAACCCACATGATCCAAGAGGTTTAACTTCAAAGCAATGATTATTCAAAGCTCATGTGAAAATTGGTTTGACTTATACCTCCTTTCTTTAAATTTCTTGTATGTGGAGTTATTATAATGATTATGTTTTTATATTATATTTGGAATTACCCTACTTAATTCAGCATTTCTCTAATATTGGGTATATTACTATCATTTCATTTTCAAAGCATAATATTTCTCACTCAGTGGCCTATGCCAAAAACAAATAATTCTCTGTAAGTATCATATAAGGCCCATAAATACATTTTTACATAATTTGTTTCTAAAAGCTCAGAAAATATATTTATAAAATAGAAGAACAGCTCTTTAGGAGTCATTTTAACTCTACTCTAAACTGGTACTTAAAATAAACAGGAAATCCTAAATAAATCCAAAATTAATGCTTAAATGCAAATTGAAATTATTCTTTTTTATAAATAATAAATTATCATGGCAACAAAAAAACATTTCCTGTATTTAAGGTCATCGCAGAGTTGAATCCAAGAATTAATATGCTTCAAGGTTATTTAATAAGAAAAACTAAACCTTTAATATTGGACGTATCCATTACAGTACTTGAGCCAAGGCCAAGAATTACGGGTCCCTGCGCAGGAAGAAGAGCTAATTAAAATCTCCCTACTTGGAAACTTTGCTGTGTTTAGCCAGAGTAAAATGAGAAATGGAGACAATTATCGAGGTAATTCAATAAAAAGCAAGTGAGTAAACAAATATACATAATAGTGTTTATTCACAAACTTTAGGGGGACATGTTTTTGTTTCTGTGTTTAGAACGAGCATGTTTGCACTCAATAAACTTAAACAAACAATCAGAAAAGAATGAATGCAACAGGGAAGGGGTTAAGTTCGCAGAAAGAGATCCAGGCTCACTTTCCAAACCTCATTCAAATGGCTTCAGGTTATTATTTTGGCCTTTTGAAAACAATTTTTCAGACATAGTGGTCCAAGCTGAGTGATTGAGCTCAAGTTCTTACCTTGTCTTATCCCAACAAATCACATATGTATCTATGCATGTATATTTTATAAAACTTGAATGAAAAGTGAGTTTGTTTACCCAGAATATTTATTTTCCTAGTGTCTTATAGACATTGCTAAATATCTAGCAAAAAAAAAGTGGACAGAATACTGTATTAGTGAGGCTTCGGAGAAAGAGGCACTCACATAGAGTGCTGATGAGAAAGAATAACTGGGTGGATCTCAATTATATTACGCTGAGTGAAAGAAGCCAGTCTCAAAACGTTATGTATTATATGTTTCCATTTTATTACATGCTAAAAAAAATTATAGCAAAGGAATATAAAGGAATGGTTGTCTGGGGTCAGAGATGGAGAGAGTGTAAATAGGGTTAGTATGGGAGAGCTCGTGGGGGATGCAACTCATCTGTATTCTGAATTTGGAAATAGTGCCATAAATTTATCCTTCTGTTAAAACTCATTATTATGTGTATATAAATACATATACATGCGCGCGCGCGCACACACACACACACACACACACACACGCTGAACATCAATTAAAGTTGATAGGCCTGAGTGAGTGGGTATGGTTTGGATCAAGACAAGAGACAAAGTAAAACATCTTAACTTCTATCATTTAATATTGTTTTGATTTTGAGCCATGTGATTGAATTATCTATTTGAAAAATACAATTAAATTACGAAAGAAAAATTAGATCCTTGGCTGGTTGCTTCCATCCCTTCTCACAGGGTAATAAATTATTTGCTTAATACTTCTTAATTCAGTAGGTACAATACTGAATTAAGTAGTTAAGTATATACAAATTCGATTGGACTTAATTTTTTATCAATCTTATTTCTTTCTATCCTATGCGCAGCTGCAGGTAGAACACCCTGCCCAGTAAGTATCCATGGCTCTTTCTTCTAGAATCAATTCCTCTTTTGACTGGTTCAAGTGCTTTGAAATAAAATTGGGAGAAAAAATGGGATTCTGTTTCTTTGTTAAAACACTAATACCCACATGTTTTGTCTTAGTCTCTACCTAAACTTCAATTAACTGTTTTACAAATCCATCTGTGTTTTGCAGTGTGCAATAGTGATAGGTTACAGAATTCAACGGTAGCAACAAAGCTGCTTTATCTAGACAATGGGAAATTACTGATTATTTCTCCACTCACTCGACCTACTTGATTGCTTTGGTCTTGCCAATACTGTCCAAATGTGAAACTTGTCAAAAAGATCCCATTCATTTCCATTGGCATTTGTCTTTGACATTTTCTCTGAAAATTAGAGAAGCTCAGATCAGTACCCGGAACACTACAAGCTCGTTTCCACATGTATTTTTACAGCTGGCACCACTAAGCGTGAACTACTGTTTGCTCCTCCGATATTTAAAATGCAAAATTTTCATTGATTGATTGATTGATTTTAGCCAAGGTAATGTTTGAAGGAACCTGTTGATTCCTACCGTCAATTGTCTTTTTTTGGTTGTTTGCTTCAACACCTTCTGGAGAACAAACACCTTTCTGTCCACTTGGAGAAAAGACTCTCAACCCTTTCAAATACCAATGAAGAAGCAAATGGCATTGGGGCTTGATGTCGAATTTCCAATTTGAAGGACCACAATACCAAAGAAATCCAAACTTATTTAGTTAAGGAACCAGTAGATTTACTCTACAAAGCCAGCCTCTTGAGTGCTGCGGCTACATTGTTATTTTAGGTTTGGGTCTTCAAGCTTTCCAGAATTTTCTGGGGTAAAAATTGTAGTTTGGAGATTCCCATGTTTGGCTTGTCTCTTGCTTACTAAGATTTGTAAAAAATCAACATAACCGATGCCCTTGTAGAGGAAAATAAAACAACATGGTATGAATCCAGTTTCTGGAGTCCAAATAAGCTACCATTTAAAACCACGATACAGAATGACTTAAATACATGCTGTATTAATTTATCTTTAGTCATCTTAGCCAAAAGGCCCCCACAATGCTCTTCATAACTGGGATCAGACAGCTGGGGAGTTTTTCATAATTTTGTATTCTATGATACTGTACTAATTAACAACCCCTTCAATACATTATATTAACAAATCAGAACAGGCAAGGAGAACCCTGAAAGAATGAGAGACAAACCACTCATCAGTATTTTCTTAAACCAAATAGATTCTTGAAAAGCACGCCCCCTCCCACCCTGGGTAGAACGATAGTAACGTGCTGGATTGTGTATGAGGTCTTATTACAGAGACGTCAGTTTCAGTTTGAAACATAAACATATTTTTATTCATATATTGGTACTTACTGTGATCAATGATAGTGTATCTAGTATACTAGGATTTCTTTTTGATCAGTAGAAAAACAATTATTCATAAAACTCAAAATAGAGGCAAAGTTGTGAAGGAGAAGAAAAGAGTTATAGGTTCCTACAGGGAAGGTAATTTTAATATAGACGAGATTGGTCCAAGTTCTGCTGTTTGGATTGATAGATTATCTAGCAGAACTATCATTTCAATAATCTCAATGACAATATAGCACTGGATACTTGGTACAGTATTATAAATTAAATTTACTGCAAATGTTATTGCAGAGAATATGGAAGGAGATCTATTATTTGTGTTTGTGAAAGTTTAGATAGGAAAAAAATTTAAGATTCTTTGACAAATCATAACAGAAATGATCTATATGATATGGCTGTATTGCCAGCTGTCAAAATTTTACTGTAGTCATTACTTCTTCATCAGTGTCCTTGAATTATAGTGACATGATTCCACTTGTAAGAAAAAAATATCGTATTAATCCACTTGAACGTTTCCCTCGTAAGGTGGTGCTTTGCTGTGTTTGGCAAGTTTGGATATAGGTAACTTTTTAGAGAAATGTATTAGCTTCTATTTCTTTGTTTACTATTGGGAACTTGTAGTTGGTACAATATAAGGTTGCTAGTAATCCCTGGATGCTGATAATAAAACTGTAATTATAGTAGATGGAATTTATTGCATTTATCATTATAATTTTAACATGCACAATATATTCTTACTAACTTATCGACTACTCTTTTATTCATGTCTCAAAATCTATATGTGTTATAGCTAAAATATAATTTCATATCTATTATCTATCAATCATCTATCTATCTATCTATCTATCTATCATCTATCATCTATCTATCTTCTTGCTTACCCAATTAGCCTTACCTAAAATAAAATTAAGATCAATGTGTACTTCTTAAGTATAATTTCTACCCTCAGAGCATTCATTCTGTTTCACTGCTACTACATTTTATGTCTTACCTGCTAATTTGTAAGCTTCATAAGAGGCAAGTACCCTGATCATCAGGAAGCTGTCTCAAACAATAAGAAATAAATCAGAGATGGTCAAATTACCAACTTCACTTCTCTCCACACCTCCCATTGGGTGCACTCGGGTACACCAACGAAAACCCATCCTTTCTGCTAGGTGGTGGGTGAAGCAACAAAGCCACAACCACACCGTAGTGAACGCTAAGGTTAACCGAGAGTTTAAGACACACATGGGCCTCTTTCGAGAGCTTTAATCTTCCTAGCCATCCTACTAAGAGATACTGTCATTGTGCCTGTGTGAAAATGAGGACACTTAGGCACAGGAACTAAGAAAAGCATCCCAGATAACAGAGATGGAAGAGCCAGGATTCAACAGAGACAACGTGGGACGGACAGTATGTGCACATCACAAATGCTGTAAGATAGTTTTCTAGTTACTAGTATACCTGGCACTGTAAGATGCTGCATGCTTAAAGAAAACCTACGGTGGACCTCAGAATGGGGAATCCTGCAGCTATACCCCAGCAGCCAGCCCACTGGAAGGTTATCTCAGTCGGGTTTTCCTTTCACCATTGTGAGGTTCCCCAGATGTCTCACGGACTTAGAAAAATGCATCAGTAAAATATCAGGTTTTAAGAAACACCTCTGATGATGTCAGTGTGAGGTGAGCACTTGTACCAGAGAATTCCGTGTATACACAGTGCTGCTCAAAGGAGGAAAACGATCTCGTTTCTCAAATTAGAAACATCACACTTCTCTATTACACTGTTGACGATGAAACTTAAAACACATTCAAAGACGGTAATAATCATTTGAAATTTTTATATGAAATATGTCCCCCAAACTTCTATCCACACCCCTCCCCCCACCCCAACACATACACATTAGATTGTGAGACAAATTTTAAGATAAAGGAGGATAAATTTGGGAAAATGAGAAAGAATAAAAACTCTCAGGGCTACTTCTGAGTGGAAGTTAATGGAAATCAGGGAGCAGGGAACTGAATCCTTCTTCATGGAAGTTCGAAATATCTTCTCGGCAACCCTTGGGAACAGGTGACTTTGGGGGTTTAGAATTTGTTCAAGTTTGAGGATGAAAATATCCAACAATGAACAAAGCATTAGAGCTGAGTCTGGGGCAGCACCTTCTGAGGAAACATCAGTATTTCCATAGTAAATACACCTTATACAAGTGGAGTAAGGGCAGTGAGGTACAGTCACATTTTTGTTCCTAAATGAGTTATTTCCAAACTTATTAAACTTAGATTTTTTTGGAGTTTTATTTATCTTTGAATTGATCCTGTCCAATATTTCTCTGATAATCTGCTTTAATTCTACCACATTTGATTCAATGCAGGGTTTTTTACTTTTATGACTTTCATGTGGACATTTTCTTCCGATCTTTAAAAATTACTACAGCTGCTAAGAAATACTTCTTTTTAACCCTTTTAATCATTCTTCATAAGTTACACCCTCTCTCATCTTTTGGGCTCCAATAAATGGATTTATCCATTGTTGTAATCTTAGAGAAGTTTATAGACTTCCTTTCCTTTCCATCCAATCTTAATCCTTTTTAGGAAGGACAATCCTAAGGAACATAAAACTAGAGACCAAGCTATCCTAAATTAAAAGGTGACATTTGGAGAAGGGAATTATTTTATTCAGTGACCTAATAATAGTAGAATCACAAAAAGGAAAGTATAGATCAAAAACTGTTTAAAAATTCAAGTTTTATATTCTTTTTTATCCAATTAGTTTATCTCCAGCAGGTAATTCATTTATACTTTTGACGTATTTTATGTTTTTGGTAATGACTGCCATAAAATTTTTAAAATTTTGATTTGAGCTTCATGTTTATACATTCATGCGTGCATGCGTGTGTGTGTGTTTACCTAACAGAAAAAGGAAAAAAGATAAGAATGACTAGACTGATAAATTTAGTAGTTTCTGGAGCTTACAATTTGTATATAAATTAAAATGCCCTATTTCTTTTAATGAAAAATTTTGAGGGGGTGAGCACTCTCTGTTGTTTACCTAAAAATGCAAAAATGTTGCTTGCCATTCCTACCCTGAACACCTAACACAGCTCTTGTCCACCTAAATCTTTAGCCACATGTCCTGTCCTTCTTCATGGCCCAACTAAGCAGAAGAATCCAGATAAGACTTGGGACTTCATGACGCTTAGAAGCTCGTGTGAGGGTAACTAAACAAAAAGTACCATTACAAAAATTTAATTATATCATATAAAGGAGTTAATACACATAAATATCCAAGAACATTCCTCATATGTAAAAGGACACATATTTGCAGTATAAATTGAGATAGATATTATATGCTCTTCCATTGGGTAACATGTATAGAGATATAACATGCAGAACATTATTTCTTAACTGACTTTATGAAAGATTTTTGAATATCCAACTATCCCAGAACTTGTAAAATCTCCAAAAACATCTCTGCAAATGCATTTTGGTCAGAAAATTATTTATGTTCTAATGAGTGCTGTGTGGAGATAACATGTCAAAACTTAGTCACATAAGTATAAAGGGGTGTCAAAGCTCCCTAAATATTGAAAATCATTACTTGGACATCACTCTAATTCATAACACTGAATAGCAAGTAAATGAATGTTTAATAAAATGCCACATAGTTTTCTATACAGTTCTCCCACTGTGAATATTAAGCGACTTAATAAACAACAGTAGAATTTGGTTTAAAAAAGAAACCAAGAGCAGTGGTCCATTGGAACAAAAAGTTATGAAGACAAATGCCAAAAGATTTCTGCATTTCTATTGAGAATTAAAATATTTACAAATAAAAAGAATCACTTGGCACTTCAAAGACATATACTAGCTTTCATGTTCCTTTTCTCACAGCTTGTAACTTGAAATATTGTCTGCAGATTACATAGGGGAGGGTTATTTTTCCCTTTTTAATTTAAGAAAAAGAAGTGCGAAAAAGACCACTGATTATTAGACTACATGAGCCGATGAAGGTTACGCTCAATAGCTCTATTTTGGGGGAGGGTATTGGCTTTACGCTTTTATTATTCATTTGGTCTTAGGTCTATTTTATAAAATATTAACATGGCTATTCTAGTTCACTCTTTTGGTTTTGTTTTGTTTTGTTTTTAAGGCTTTTTTTTTTTTTTTTTTTGTTTTTTTTTTTTTTTGTAGAGCAATTATAGGTTCACAGCAAAATTGAGCAGGAAGTACAGAGATTCCTCACAGACCTCTGCCTTCACGGGTAGCTACATCGGAGTGGTACATTTGTAACAACTGATGAACTTGTATCCACACACATCACCCCAGACCCATGGTTTGCCTTTCGGTTCCCTCTTGGTTTTGCACATTTGTTTGGACAAATGTACAATGTATAATGATATGCATCCCTTGTTCCAGTATTGCTCAAAAGGAGTTTTACTGCCCCCCAAAATCCTCTGTGCCACATCTCAGTCAATAGCTCTGAATACCCAGGGGCTTGTCCCCGACCACAGGAAAAGGTTCCTAAGGCACTCACTCATGTGAGTAGGATGCTGTCACATTATCTTAAAGTTTGATTTTTTTTTTTACATAAAAGAATATTCGTTTTAGAAAAATAAATGTCTAGTTATAGTACAGAAAACTCTACCATGCGGATGTAGACAGCATCTGAAAAAAAAAGTAATTTGTAAAATAAAGTTGAGGCTGAAGGCCTCAGGGAGATTGATATTTGACATTTTGGTTAGAAGTACAGTGTTTGCTTGCTTCTACTGGTCAGCGGCTAAGCCCCAAAGAGTGAAATCAATAATAGCAAGTCCGACAAACTGGCGACATTTCTGGGATAAATACCCCCTCGTTTTGGGTATGAACTTAAAAGCAGGAGATTTCCTCCTTATTTCCTGGCCCTTTGATTCTGCGAGTGTTGACCCTCCTTGCACTCCATGCCCTCCCGTGGAGGGCTCCTCCTCCGGCTCCCACTGCAGGCGCCAACACCTGTCAAAGGTCATTCTTGGAGAATTCTCGGGGAGCTGTTTCTCGTCCTGTTTTCTCCCCAAAGTGGGGGTATCTTTCCAACATTTTAAAAGAATGATCTACGTATTCAGTCCCTAAAGATTTATGGAGCGTCCCCCTTGTGCTCGGCGCCATCCTAACGCTTTAGAAGGGACCGGTGAACGAGGCTCTGCGCCGAGCCCCCCGCGCCTGCGCCCCACTCCACTGTCCCCCATAGCCTGAGTCCAAACAGACTTTCATTTCCTTACGCACGCCCTGCCATCTCACCCATGCTACTGCCCTTGTGCGACGTTCTGACTTTCTGTCACGATCCGGTCCTGCCTTGCCACGCCACTCCCCCGACACCTACCTCCTGTCCTGGACCACACTTCCTCCGGGGACTCTTTTCTCATCTTCAGATCTCACGGATGCCTGCAGGTCCTTTTTGGAACCTTACGTCCGTGGTGAATTTATCTTCACTTGTGTGATGATCTGCTTAACAAGTAGTGCCCTCGCCAGACTGTGACCTCACGATGCCAGGGCAATGTCCCTTTGTTCGCCCTCACTTCCTAACGCTTAGCACTGTGAGTGGCTGACCCCAAAGCTGCAGTAATGCACGCTCAGACAGTCAGAGGACTTGATGGTTGCTGCAGAAAAATGAAACACTTCCAAAACCAAAATTAAATATTTATGGGACTTTCAAAAGTTATTCTTAAAGTTTTACCTTTGGCAAAGCATACAGTGAAGACCACTTCTGACTGGAATATTTTTAGGACTTTTTTTTTGTACGTTAACAAAATTTTATTCAGGACTCAGAAAAATATCTAGAGTTATTTTATTGAATTGACCCGTTAACATTGTGAACTAAGGTTGTTTCCTTCAATCGAATTAATTTTATTTCATCCTGAAACCTAGTATAAATGAGTTTGCTACTTGGTAGTCGAATACTTGTAGGATTTTTCAAGTTGTTGAGACACATTCTTTTTTAAAAAAAGACCTCATAATTCAATGTAAAATGTAACTGCATTGGTTAATGTTACTCCATTAAAGAATTCATATGTCTAAAACTGTAATTTTTAAAATTCCCTCAATAAATTACTAAGTCCCAATTTTGGTTCTGAAACTGTGGTTGTGGAAGAATCTAGAAAATAACATTGCAAATTTCAAGTTTATCCTACAGAAGAGAAGTAGTTAAAAGCAATACTTGTGGATAGGACACTAAGAAATATCCAGAAGCGTAAGTGTTTCACAGAAGTGATGAGGAATGAAACTGAGAAAAAGCCACGGTGTTTACCAACAAGTTATAGGTAAACATTTCAGAGAGTAGTTTTCAAGTAGATATACAGAAAGAAACAAAATGCCTGGTATTAAGAGAGATGGATTTTGAAATAGTTTGGTCACTAAGTGTAAATTTCAGATTTCAAGAGTGGGAAGTGAGAGCAAGTCGAGAGAATTTGAACTAGAGTCAAGTAGTTTCATTTGAAACAAGGAACTAAAAAAAAATAATAATAATAACAATAAAACCAAAACATTAAAAAGAGAGGCATCTAATTGCCAGTACAAGATCCTCAACAAGAGAGCAAAGCTTGAGGTCTGAGTACAATGGAGGATATAGTTTTATAAAATGGGAAAGAATGTTTAGTTCTCAAGACTTGAGAGATGAACGACCTGGCAGATGTGGAAATATTTATTTGCTAAAGTGAGAGCAGAACCTGATACTTTGCTGCCCTGTTATTCGCAGCCCCCAATATGCTTTTATTATCATTCTGAGGTCCTTTAAATCTCCGTTTACTAACCATCTCCACATAGCTTCGTGAATGTGGCGCAGAATAAACCAAGATTCCAGAAATAAATTGAGGTCCTTTCAAACTAACCACACTGCATTTGCTATTTCCCTTCCTCGGCTCCCTATGCCATTACGTGTGTTTACATATTGTCCTAAAGACCACCAACCATGAACTTTCAGTTTTTCACAGTTCTCGCACACACAGCTGACCACTGAACAATGCAGAAGTGAGAGGTGCCGGCCCAGACAGTTGAAACTCTGCATATAATTTTTGACTACCCAGCCGTTCCTCACTGCCTGTGGGGGCTGGTTCCGGGTCCTCCCCACAACCAAACCCTCGGATGCTCAAGTGCTTTAAACACTGATGCATAGTCTGCCCTCTGCATCCGCAGATTCCCAGCTGCTTTCGATCTGCAGTTGGTTGGATCCACGGATGCAAAACTCGAGATAGGGAGAACTGACTGCATTTATTGTTACAAATATGCACATCAGTGAAACCACGAAGTTCTAGGGTCAACTCTAATTTTCTCCTTCCCTCCCATCATAGCAGAAGAATATTCTTTAAAGGGATAACTCATCACCAGTTCTTTGAATCCCAGACTTTATTTCCTTGTTCATTTTCCTTTTCTGGATATTTTCATTCTCTCATCGGCTCCCTCCTTGCAAACATTAAACTCTCTAATCATCTCGTACACACAGGGGTGATGTGCGTGTACACAAAGCAGCTCACGCACACATTCTCCGACTCCTGTAATCCCCCTCAGTTGGGCTCTTTCCCTTCAGGTTAGGCGGGTCCTTGCCTCTGCTTCCTCAAGTTTCTTACTTCTTAGTCACCAAGAATCTGGACTCTCGCCCTAGATGTCAACTAGAAGTGCTTTCCTTAAAGGAATCTGGCATCTTCTTATTTGTCAGAACTATTAAAGACATTCTGATATTTATTTTCATTGATCTCAAAGCAACATCTGACCCCATACTCTGCCATGATGAAACTCTTAGGAGTCTCCTGGCCCCACCCCCACCGCCCCTGCTTCCTTCTTATGGATTCTTCTCTCAGCTATTCTCCAAATAGTTTTATCTGTACCGAAGACTACAGCCATGAGCTCTCTGCAGAAGATGCCAACAGTTACAGTCCCACTCCAGTCCCTTCTATTGAACAATAGACACCTCCTTCAGAATATTCTTGAAGTCTTCAAGTGAAAAATTGAAAAGTGAAGTCAGTTTTGCATAGGGAGGCCTCTATCAGGTCTCTCTCCAGGTAGATTAGATCTCTATTCCTTGCCATCGAGCCCAAATCCTCAATTCCATTTTTGTGTTGCTTTTTTATACTCTTCCCACCAATATGTGATTAGCCATGAAATCCATCTGACTGTGCACAATAATATATTTAAAATAAAATCCTCCTTTTCTATGTATTTGATACTTACAAACCTATGCATAACGGATCTTCTCTATGGTGTGATTTTTCCTTTACCAATTACACTGTTTTCAGTTCAGACTTTAATCACCTCTTCCATAGAATATTTTAGTAGCTTCCTAAATAATGTTTCTTCCTGCTAGGTATGGCTCCTCCAAAATACTCTGCCAGAGAAATCTCTCTATACAAAGTTGCAATCACGCGATTTGTTGTTTATGAGTCTTTAAATTATGCACAAACACTTATTTTTTCCAATGTCTTACCTACGCTATTTTTCTTTCCCATACTGTGGACTTCTACATCAGTATTGGGTAGAATGTTATGGCTCTATATAAACAGAGGTAAAAACAGGTCCATGATATGTTAATAGCAACAACAAAAAAGGAGGCCTTGAAATAGTACCTAGAACAAGATTCTATTTTTTAAAATGCATAGCCACATATACATAGGTGATATATATGCCGATATGTAAATATATATACGTGTTTATATATATGTGTAACATAGCTTGTCTAACTCTCCATCTTTCACTCACCGTTCTGCCTAGTGCAGGCTCTCTAACGTATCTGCACATCCCTGCGATTTCCTGACATGTACTTTTACCTGAGCCTGAAGTCATATGAAGTGCGAAGATACTTCTTCCACCCCTACTGATGTCAAACGGCCCGCCAGGTCCCAGTGATTCTGCATTTTACATATATATTTAAAAACTAGTTCCTTTCCTTCTGTCGTAATTTTGAACGTTAGCTCTGCTGCGCAGTTTCCCTTACTTTTCTGTCCAAACATGTCATATGTTTTTCTATTTGTTCCCATAATTCCTGGGCTTTCTCTGTCACATCGCCTATCATGTGGTCTCTTCGTTTTTGTTGATTTGGTTTGTTTGTTTTTCCTTTACTAGCTGTAAGGAGCTTGACACCACGGGCTGCGTCTGATAGTAGGGCTAGATTCCATGGCGTCCAGTACGTGGAAAGTGTTTAATCATCTTTTGTAGAAATATTCATACAACACATGGTCTGGCACACGGCGATTGCTCATGGCCATGACACTGAATATTTTCAGGAATACTTTTTTGTTTTAGGTAAATGCATGATGCATAATAACTGCGGTATGTACAAAGTTAAAGCTGTAATTATTTAAAATTATTGGCGGGACAACAGAGAAAATGTGATGCTGTCGCTTCATGTAAAAGTTACTTGGAGCAGTAAGAGAGTGATCGGGTGAAAAGAGAGTTGGCGGCTTCTGCTGAGGAAGAGGGTAGCCTACAAAATCTCAAGTATTTGTGTCACCCAGTGGCAAAGACGCCGGACATGGCATGGCAGGGGAGAGACTGAAAGCCATATATACCAACGACTCTCAGGAGGGACCGGTAGATGCGTAAGAATCCAACTTTAAAAATAGGGACAAATCCCTTCTCTGTTTCTCTTACTGCTTCTGTCTCAGTCCATTTGTGTCTCTAGTTTCTAAGTCAAGAGAAATTCTCCTATTTATTATTTCAAAGTTTCCATTTTTAGGTTAAGTTCTGTAATAAAAAAAGAAAAATGCATTCTTCTTACAAACTCCAGATCAAATAAACTGACCACAAAAATAAAACAAGGACATCATAGTAGGCCTGCTATAAAGACTGAAATCGCTAAGGGAAGAGGCGTAGGTCGTGTGCTGTGCTGAAGGAGACTGGGAAGTTGAGCAGAGTGATATTTGGTGAGAGTGGAGTGTGTAGGGGACTCTAGGACAGGAGCACGCAATCGTTCATTCATATAATGAGTCTCGATTATGCATCACACTGTGGTAAGCCTGTGGAGGTCAGCGGTGAATCGAGGAGGCAGATCGGCCGCCTCTGTGGAGTTTGCAGGAACATGAACCCGAAATGTGTGGCGGGGGCCAGTGTAAACATTCAGAGGTTTACAAGCTCCATAAGTAAGAACTTCAAATTTTGCCTATCCCCATTTTTAGTAATATAGACCATATTGAAAATATAAATGTGTCTAACCAGCATGGATCAGATAATGATGATATGTAAATTACATTGTCCACATATAAGGACATTAAAAAATACGTTCCCTAAATTGAGGGGGATTTCAGATTAGAAAATAAGGCATGTCATATGGTCAAATTTTAATAACAGTGAAAAATTTATGTATGTATTATATATGTGTGTGCGTATACACACACACACACTTTTTATACAATGTATGTTATGGCATGTGTGTTACAAATAATACTTATGGTGATTAATTATACCTAGAAAAAGTATGGAAGATTATATTTCAAAATGTTGCAGTAGATGTTATCTGTGTTTCTTTTTCTTGTGGTTTATCTCAAACATGATTTTTAAAAAATGAACACATCTTTCTCAGAAAGTCAATACAAAAATAAGTCTGCAGATGACCAGTTTCTGTTAGATAGCGAATGAATATTGTATTTATCAAAGTAGTCTTGCCTCCAAAACTGTTGGAAACTTTTGTAATCTAATCGTATCAATCCACAGTGTTTATTTCTCATGATGTTGCTGAGGATTATGATTTTTATAAAGTAGAGTTTGGTAAAAAGAGGAATTTATCGGCTTCCATTTAACTGATGTTCTAACACTTAGTTCTTCCTTATTTACAAAGCACATAATTTTCAAGTTTTCTTATAATCGCACACGTTAAAGTAAAATTGCAATGTTATAGCTAAAATTTGTTTACAAGGCTACTATAGGAAACATGAAGAAATTCTGAAAGGAATGAGTTACTGAGAAGGAACTGGCTATATAAGTTCAAAGTGTTTCTTCTTATATTAGGTGGATTTAAAGGAGGAAAATATGGGTTTGGCATGCTCTCTCGAACAATTGTTCAAATGTCTTGGGTTTGGCAAAGTTAAAACTCCATTTTCCCATTCCCTTTTTTCTCGTAATTTACAAAACCATGTATATTTCAAGGGAAATTTAATCCATATGTTCTGATTCATTTGCACTTAACTTGTCATAAGGTTGTTCATGAAAGTCATCTCGTGTCCAAGAAAGTTTGTGAGATTATTTTTAATAAGTCCCTCTTCTCCGCCTGTTCTAAGAAGCTGCATTTTGGCATTAGGTAGCCAAATGGGAACCATAAAAGGCTGAAATTTGAAATGTATGAATTTCAAATGAATTCATACTTGGCCAACATTTCTGTCCTATTTATGTGTGTGTTGTAATAAGGATGCTAATAGTATTGTGCTAAAGACTAAGTGTCGAGACTACTCGGCTTTTGTTGTTTGAAAATCAGTTCTCAGGAATACTTTTAAAAGAGTTTTTGTATTTCATAAATATGGTCTCCCAAATAAGATGTGTGACATCTCCATAGAGACAATATTATATTTCTACTAAGACAAATTAAAGAGCAGATGCTAGATTTATGAGAACCTTTGTCAGCGATCATTCTTTAGAGCTGAAAGGCAGCCACCAATAATGAGTCTAACACAAAGGGAGAGAGAACGGAGACTCAAAGAATAACACCCTCTAAAAGTCGTAATTGCTTATCCTGTGCAGGGTTACTTTCTCTGTCTCTCCGATAAGGCAAGAAGGATCTTAAAAGATTTCAAATCAAATTGTACACAGGCATTTGAATGCTCATGTCACACACTTCAGATATATATATATATTTTTTTTTAATTTAAATAAATTGTTAGGAGCTATAGATTGTCGTTTTTATCACCAGTGCTTCTAAGTATTCTTCCAGCTACATAATATGAGACTTGTGCATTGTGGCTGAACAAGCCCCAGCACCCCAGGTATTTCAAGGACGTATTAGGAATGGTAATATGAAAAGCAGAAGGAACTGCACACTGTTTAAGAGATTGGACGCCATTAAAAACTCCCCAGGACGAGTGAACGAAGGTCCAGAGTGAGATTAAGATGGTGAAAGCTCAGGTTTTAAACCAAACCTAACATTTCAGCCCATGTCTATTGAAATTGATGTAAGATTGCCTGTCCCCAGGGAGGGTGGATGTGTATTTGCTGTGCTGTGAACAATTTTAGAGCAGAAACATTGTACAGTCTCCAGTAAATGTTTATGTGCACATCTGGATATATGCAGAAAACTAATGTAATTAATATACTATGTAAAATAAATAACCGTATTTGAAATATCACTCTTTGATTCTGGGTGAGTGAGTTTGTGGTTTCAAAATTAGGGTCTCAATAAGACATATGTGCATTTACAAACACACACACACCCTATTCCACAAACCACCAACCCCAGTAATAAGTGAGGAATTTAGGCCCTTGGACCAGCTTGAGGCTGTTGATTAATTTCATCTGGCCTGTCATACATATTTCTAAAAGGAGAAACTTACCATGTACTATTTGAACATATTTTCAAAATCTTGTAGTAATTACTAATTACTAGAAAGATAACATTCTACATATTATATCATTTATATCAATAAGTTAGCTTTATGGATGGAATAGTGTCTCATTTAGCAATGATTCTTCTGATAACTTTGTATGACTATTTCATTCAACTTTATCTGTCTATTTATTATCTAACTATCTATCTATCTATCTATCTATCTATCTATCTATCTATCTATCTACCTACCTACCTACCTACCTGTCACGATTATTTGTTTTAGAGTACTGACATTGTGCCAAGAATACTGTTAGACTTTAGGGTGCGAAGCAGACAGGATTCATTTACAGACTAAGCAATCCCAGTGTTGGGGATGATGTTGGTAACTCGTTCTCTGAGAGCTCCGGTTGACTCATGTTCGAAACATTGACCACTTAGACAAATCAAGAACTGACTTTACCCTGGAACCCAGAAAAGGTCTTCATGGAGGACAGGTTGTTTAATTGAGTGTGGTGGCTTCATTGCATTCTCTGGATCATTAGTTCCATGATAGAAAAGTCTTGCTCTCTCCAGGGGATTGTTATGAGTTAGGCTTCCTGGTCCCATCTTTGCTGCATCCTTGGACTCTGACTCGCTTCCTACTGCATGACACTGAAAAGGCTTTCTTTTAGGAAATTTTCATTCTGTTGGCCTTGGGGACTAGAAAAGAGTGTCAAAGCTATGACAAACTAAGGTATACTTTCTTTTCTCTCTCAGACACCTGAGATATAGAAATCTCTCCATTATCCACCAGGATTCCCTCCAATTCAACTGCACAGGAAACAGGACACAGCAGAGGCCTCCTTATCCTGATTTCCATTCCTGGAGCATCCACATTTGTGACTGATCAGGGAAAAAGGGTCACACCCACACCCCAAATGAGACATATTTAAATGTATCCACTCCGTCATTTAAGTGTTCAAAAAAAAAATCATCTACTATATGTTTGGCAACGTGAGAGAATTAAACATACAAAGATAAGTCTCCTGTCACCTAGATTACATATTTTTGTTTTTTAACAGCCTATTCATTATTTGTGTACCCCCCAAAAATACCATATTAACTAAAGATTATTTTCATAGTTTCATACCAGTAAACTGTGCTGGAAAAAGAATTTGGCTTGTTTACCAAAACATATATGTTTCCTTGTGTCTAAAAATATCCTCTCCAAAGCATAATATTTCGGGTAGGTTCCAAAATTTTCTGAATAATCTGAAAATTCTTTCTTATTCAAGGATGAATTTTTGAGGGTTTGGTGTAAAATATGCTGTTGATGGGAATTAAAAGGGCATTAACACACTGTCTGTATCTATTATAAATTAGGTACAACTGTGTTCATAGGCAATATTTTACATCAATGGAATTATTAGTCTAAAATAAATATGAAAAATCGCCCATTTAATCATTGCCTTTTCCTGACCCCTACTCTCTTCATAAATACTTTTTTGGGGGGGAATTATCACATTGCATGATTGTTAATATTTTGTGTATCTTTCTCTAACTAGTTAGAAGATGAGGACAAAGGTCTTATTCATCCCTACGTTGCCACTGCTTGGTGTAGAGCCAGACACGGTGTAGAGTTAGTGTGTTGGCACGTGCCCTGGATTCATCTGTCATTATCACTCTCTTAAACACCTGCCCATCACCCTGTCCTGACAATAAAAACGCACATTCAAAATTAGTGACATCCCGGAAGAAGGTCTACGATTTCCACGTTTTGTTTGAACAGTTTAAAATTTAAGTCCCTATTTGATCAAAGTTTGAAATCAATTTGAACATACTTATAGTAAAAACCCATCAACAAGTTCCATATATTTTACTTCTGGTCTTTGCACAGGGTCGTTTTCACAGTCTGCTGAAATATGTTAGTGGATGGTCAGAAAGACAGAATCTTTCTCTTAACTTTGCAGGGCCAGATTTATGGTAACTTAATCCCACAGTTAAAAAGCATTTAAACTTTGCGAATGGGTGTGTATATGTGTGTGCACTTGCAAAGAAATTGTGCCCACTACACAACTGCACACGTATTCAAGTTCTCCAATTTCAATAGGAGTTAAAGGAGTATGACACTATAAGAATATTTATGGCAAATACCTTTCGGTGATTTTTTTTCTGTCAAAATGTGTTTGCTTTTTCAAATTCCTTTCTAGTGAAGAACTGGATTATAAATGTAAAAGCAGGGAAATGGAATTTGTGATGAAATAAGGCTAGAGAAAAAGAGACAGAGTAAAAATGGCATTAGGTCTTCTTAAAGACCAGGGTTATATATTTATTTATTGATCAATATAGAAAAAAGGTAAAAGTTTATGCAATACTTGGATCAATTTGGATTTTTAAGAAAATGTTACCAAAACAAGTACTAGCTATTTTATTTGTTTTTGTATTTCTGCCCAATTTACCAGATTTGGCATTCATTATTTACCATATTTTTTGAATTAAGATCTGGCATATTAGGTATATCCCTTGCTTCTGAGAGAGCCTGAATATGTAGGAATGAAAAAAAAATAAGGTAATTTTAAAGTTAAAGAAATCAAGTTATGAAAACCATGTTAAGAAAAAAAAATCTTTTTCAAGCCCAGATGTCAGTGAACATCCCCACTAATAATTCATGCCTAATTTTATTAGAAGCACAAATAATGCCTGGTAAGAGCTGTAGGACTCTTAACATATCTTCTAAAATTCAAGGTGGATACCAGGTAATTATAGAAAGATACAGAAATAGAATCTGCATGCTCAGTCCTTAAACCGAGGTTTTTTGCCTATTCGCTCATGCATCTCAAATGTCTAGAACAGTGTCTGGCACATTACAGCACTCAATAAAGATTTATTGATTAGTAGCTTCCACACAATGTTACGGCCCAAATGTGGTTGACCCCTAGCTACGGCGTCAATATTGAGAATCTATATATTCTCATATTATTTCTGGAAATAAAAATGTACCTTTAATTCTTTCGAAGTTGAGATAATTATAAGAAATTCTACACATATTCCTTCTCTCTTTTTATTGCTTCAGTACTTTCTTTGGGTGATAAAAAAAACAAACAAACAAACAAACAAACAAAAAAAACACCCCATGAACAAGAAAATTCTGTAGGAAGAACGCTAGTAACGGCTCTCTAGAATGGCAAACCCCAGTCGCAATCTCCACGCTGATGGAAATGTTCCATAAGCTGTTTCGATCAGTGACAACAGCCACCGGCCATGTGTGACTACTGAGTACCTGAAATGTCGCCAGTGCAACTGAGAAAGTACGTCGTTAATATTATTTAATATAAACGAATTTAACTTAAATTTAAATAGTCATGTGTCTGAGGCCATTTCATCAGACAGCACAGCTCTAGAAAAACATCCGAAGAAAAAGCTACTTGACTTTCCTGTTTGTATTTCTTGAACCCAGTGTGTTGCCTGTCTCCTCCTGTTCCATTCTACCTCGGTAAATACCAAGAAAATTACTTGTGCCAAATATGTATATGGAGTCTGGCCATACAATCTCTCAGGGACGTGAGGCTTTCCTCATACTCACCACTCTCAAAACCTCGCCCTACTTATATCTTACAAAAGCACACTGCTTCAAATACGCAGGCAGATGTGATATCCACAGAGAGAACCACAGCACAGCACAGACCCCCGTTGCCCGTATCATACTTTTCCGAATAGATTTTGGTTATTGAAAACATCCGTGCACCTGATACGTTTTTATTATCTAAAATTCTTGATTCTTCAAAACCAGCCATAATGAGCAACCACTTCAGTAATTTACATATCAGTTTTTTTCCTTGTTAGTGGAAGATTTGGCTCTGGAAAAGAGCCCTAGACAAGGTTTTAAAAAATAAGAATGACATGCTTTTATATTCGACGTTCTATCAACCCTGTTATGCCACACTCATCGCTGTTCTTATGAGAAGCTCTATGGCTGTCAATGCTCCAGACAATGGCATTTTTCGAGCAAAAGAAAACTGCAATGAGGAAATAGGACTTTTCATAAGCAAACTGTCACTTTCCACTGGACAGAACTAATTACTGCTAGCCACAATAACTAGAACGCTTTGTTGGACACGATTGGCCAGCTTCTCCCAGAATTTCATTCACTGCATGGCCAGAGTATCATCTTGGACAGAAAAGCTATCAGCACAACGCACGGCCAAAAACACTAAGGTATCTTTCCGTTTTTATTAGCCTGGCTTCTCTAACAAGTCCCTATAAATTCTGTGCCTTTCCAGAGCCACAAAGAACTGGGAAATAGATTATTTTCAGGGTTTGTGTTTCTTTATGCAGGCTTTCGTGGAGAAGCTGGATAATGATTCTTGAACCAGGCCCACAGCGTAACAATAGCAGAGATATTATAAAGAGTCGACTTACTATTCAGCTTCTAGCTGTCAGTAAATTGGACCTATTTTCTGGGGATAAAACTGATTACTTTGAAAGCAAAATAAGGATTTTCCTCCTGATGCATTGGTATATGTGGGATTTCTTTGTATTTTGAAGAGATTTGTGGTTGCCTCTATTGTAGGCAATATTTATTACGTACACATTCAAGCTGTTTTTTCTCTATGTTTTGAACATGACATGTTGATAACTGTTACAGAGAGTTTTTTTTTTTTTTTTTAATGTGGTTCTGGTCAGCTTGTTCATGCATTGTTTTGATTAATATAACAATTCCTATAAATAATTCAAATATCTAAGGCCAAATTTAATGAAAATCCTGTCCAATTTTCTTATAGACAGAGCTTTTACATTTTTAGAGGCTCTCTGATTTTTCGTTAAATGGAGGTCAGATAATTTTTTTCCCCTTGCCAAATTTGGTCCTTGCGTAGTTTCATGGTTATTTTGGAAAGAGCCAGATATATTCCTAATTAGAGACACTCCAGTCCTTTGGGGGTGAGGCTAGAATAAGAGAATTGAGGGACTAAAGGGAGAAGGGAAGAGAGAAAGAACAAAATCCCACACTGGCGCCTCGTGCGTCCTTCCTAACAGAACGACCCTTTGTAATATTGAGCTACTTAAAAAATTTAGTAACATTCCTCTGAAACATCGTATTTACCAGCTCAAAGATCACAATAATGCTTAGGTCCCAGTGGTTAGTAAAACAAAACATATTATCAATACTGAGAATATAATAAATGGGAATTTCAAACCATATATAGCCTTAAACCAGAAGCCAACCATTGTCACTGTTTTTCCTTCTTTCAATTTCCGAAAGACTCAGAAGTGTCATGTCATCTATAGCCAGGCAGAATTGAGAACTACTGAAGTCTGTTTCCTTTTTTCCCTATGTGCCCAAGAAGTACTCGAAGGTGGTCTCTGCCTTTGCTTCTGCTTCAGGTAAACTGCTCATGAATTTTTGACCAAGAAGATAAGGAGCACACAGGCTGCAAATGTCTCCTGGGCACGATCATTGTCTGGTTTGCGCAACAAATGGGCATGTCCTTAACATTATCAGAGGATTCTTGATTTCATTTTCTATGGCTCAGAGCTCCAGGTGTGTTAAGACTTTACAAAGGAAAAGCATTATTTTATATGTTTTATGTACTTTTTATGTATCTTCAAATATTTTCAAATTTTTAGAGAGCAATTCGCTCCAACGAAGGTCATAAATATATCCGTCATTATATATAATGTAGTTTTAAGTTCTAGAAAGGCTCTAAAATATACAATAATATACACGGTACTTGCTTATCTATGTCTTCAATTCAAAGAATAAAACTTTTAAAAGCCCTTTATTGGTAACTTCATAAATAGAATGATGTTTTACCTTACTTGTATTTACTTGTTATATTCGTTGGTGATTTGTTTCTTTTTTCTCTTTTTTTCTCTTCTAGCTTGCTAATAATCCTAGCTGTCTGTTTTCAGTTCAGATGTTTAGTTTTATTCATTCATAAGAGCTGGTCATATATATGGCCATTAACCCCTTTTCTGCCATTTTTCTTGAGTACTTTTCTCAAGTTTATTTGACTTTATAACTTATTTTGATGTTTTCTGAAGTAATAAAAAGTACACTTTTAAGTGTCAAATTTATTAGTCCTAACGTTTTTTTTTAAATTAAGAGTATTTACATTTTTTTAGACATAGCTCTATATTTTATTATTTTTTAAATTTAACTTTTGACATAAATTAATATAATTAACTTTGGATCTTTGTCTGTTAATTTAAAGAAATTAACCCAATATCAAGACACAAGTAAATTATATTCTCCTGACTAATTTGAATTTCATATTTATAATGTAAAAGATACTAACATTTGCAAAATACAATTATTTTAAAATCTGTAGTATTTTAATACCTGCTATAATATGTCAGGACATGGTGTAATACAGCTTTCTTTATTTTCTGGGCTATTTCTCATAGTTATGATTTAAATTGAATTTTAGGATGGTTTTGGTCAAATTTACATATTTCCATTTCAAATATTTATTTGTAAATTATTTGAACAAAATTAATATCTTTATACTATTTAGTCCTGACAACCAGACACAAGGTGTGTCTTCTTCTTTTTGTTCATCGTCTGTCACTTCAAAAAAGTTTTTGGTTATCTTCAGTCAGATCTTGAAAAGAATATTTCCTGAGTCAATTTTAAAGATTTATATTTAGCTAAAAAAATCACTCATCTCTTCAGGATTGATCCCACCTTTATTTCATAATTTATGACATTCAGAATATCTGCAGCTGTATTTCCTATTCCTGATTTTGCATATATGCAGGTTTTTTAATTTATTAAAATTGTGATATTCTTGCTTTTTTATGCGTGACTATAATTTCCACTTCTAAACTTATTTTTCTCTTCCCTACAGTTTTCCTTGTTTTGTTTATTTCCATAGTCGTATATGCAAAGGTAAAACTTTGAGGTAATATGAATCATGATGTTTGCTTCAGAGCAGCAGAAGGCAAAGAAGTCCCATCCTGAACAGTGGGAAGAGCAGGAGTAGGTGGATCGATCTGACTTGGGGGGCCCTGGGCCAGATGCCAGAGAGAGCATGGCAGAGAGAGGCGCACTCAGGAGAGGAATCCAGAATTCAGAAATTTAACAAGAAGCAAGAAACATGAGCTTCTGAGCACACATTTTTAACAAGAGCTACTATTTCACAAGATTTATATAATAATAAATATAATAAGAGTCGTGTCGTTTCTGTTTAAAAATTGGATTCCTGTTAGTTCATATAATAGCTAATAGCATTATTTTAACATGTTTTAATTCATAATCATAATCTCAAATGTATTAGGCCATTTTTCCTGTCCTGGGAAACGATGTTCCTTCACTTATTCGTGGATCTAATGGTAAATTATGTTATTTTATTTATCCTTTGCTTTCTGAAGTAAAATCTCTGCGACTTAGGTGGGAAGATTTAAAAAAAGTAAATGCTGTGAACTGGAAAATGTATTGTGCTTCTTTGCAAGTATTTTGTAATAAAAAAGAATGCATCTTTAATGCTACAATAATTTTATGATAAAGGAATTTATTTCCTTGTGTGTGTGTTCTACAAATAGGCTTACTTTTTAAAATGCAATTTCTGTAAAAAATGTAAGAGGGCTAACAGATACTGACATTCATCTCCTAAAGACAGAGACATCCTGTCACTATTTTGGTTTATACATCAAACAAGTAGGAGTGGAAATAATTATTCTGAAGCCTCTGGCCCCCTTCGCTGGCCTGTGTATTCAAGCTGACTGAAACTTTTGAAGCTATTTCAGACTGAGTCACACTGGGAGATTCTTTGAGTTTCCTTGTCCTCCTGGATGCCACCTTCCTTTCATTTCACTTTTGGTTCTTTATCTGTGCATTTTAATCCATTTGTGAATATCCCCATATTCTCTTTGTGCTAGTTGCTCTTTCTTTTCTTTCTTTCTTTCTTTTTTTTTTTTTAGTGAAAAAGAAGCTTGCTCTTAATTTTCTTCTTGGTTAACACATCCTTTTGCCAATGCCCTTGCATAGATAATGTGTATATTCAGAAATATTTCCAATGAAATGTTATTCAACTATTCTATTGTTTCAGATATTATTTAAGGAGTGACAACTATGTGCAGGGTATAATACTAGATATTTTCACAGCATGACAGTGCTGTGAGATAGGAGGCTTTTGAGGAAATAGACAAAGGCTGGAATCTGTTGCTTTGCCTACTCCTTGACCTACAGCAAGTCCTTCAAAATTGTTGAGTTTTACTTTCTGAATATGGGAAAAGGAGATTATCATGACCTATTTCTTATAGAATTCTTCTGAGAATTAAAAGAGGGAATACTGGCAAAGCACTTGGCCCATCTTGCTAAAAGAATCCCAATAAATTTTGGTCATTATTGTTATTAATACTCCCATTTTTTCAAATGAATAAAGTGAGTTAATAGATGTCAAGTAATTTACCAAAGTTTATATAGCTGACGTGAGGTTTCATCGGGTTACAAACCTCTCTCAGCCATGGGGAGAAAGACAAGCTCTCCTTTCCAAAATCCTAGTGGCGATTTCTAGACGAGCAACATAAGAAATAGGGTCACGATCTGAGATCTGGAAATAAAGGTGTCCATGAAGAAAACTCTTATTAATGTTTGCTAATGTATCTCTTGTGTCTGGAGACAGGAGTGAAAACATTTCATGATTCTGAGAAATTGTGTGAGAATCATTACAGATGCTGGACAGATATCATTAAATAAGGATGGAGAAACACTCAGTGGCTTTGGGAATTACAAGTGCACGACTAACCTTAGCAGCAGCATCTTCAATACAATGGCACAGAAGCACATTGCAATGAGTTTGGTTATCAATGACAGATGAGGAAGTGGAGGACAAGTGTATACACAGTTCTTTCAACAAGCTCTATGGTGATTAAAAGAAGAGATTAGCTAGAGAAAAGTACGTTTATTCTTCAAGGTCGTATGTGTGGACTTTTCTTATCTAAAAGACATAGTGAACGTGTGGCTATTGCTGTGAAAAGTGATTCTTTATGGCAACTATTCAAATTAAGAACAAAAAGAAAAAAGAAAAAGTGAGAAATAATCCATCTTTTTTTTTGTATTTAGAATGATAACCTGCCAACACTCTCTAAATTTTTAAGATGAGAATCAAATGGAGGTTTGTCCAATGCAAAACTTCTGCAAACTTGTCATTTTTTAAAATTAATTTTATAATTGTCACATCAGTACTTTTACATGCATCTTATTAGTTGCATTGAATTTATGTACTTTTATGTAAATTTATGTAAATTTAATGTACTTTTAGTTGCATTGAATTTATGTACTTTTATGTACTTTTATTCAATGCAACTATTAGTTGCATTGAATTTATGTACTTTTATGAATTTATGTAAATTTAATGTACTTTTACATGCATCTTATTAGTTGCATTGAATTTATACTTTTTTTATTTGAATGAATTGTGTTATGCTCCTCTGTTTAAGACATTATGATATGTCAATAGTTTAGTTAAAATGTGTTAAAATAGATAGCCAGGAATATAAAGAGTTTAGGGATAGAGGATTGTGTTAACTGTTTTCTTTCACCATTTGTTCATGTGCAGAGTCTGTATTTTATTCTTGTTGACAGAGATATGGTTTATTAGGATGTCAAGGAACTGAGGAACATGGGAAGAGTGTGATGTTGAGAACCAGAAAAAGAGGAATCTTGATCCAATAACTTGGAAGCTATTTATATTACTCCAAATGTCTGCTGGACAAAAGTTTCTTGGTGCTGTGAGAAGAATGAATTAGTCAACATCTTGCTATTTTATTGCTATGACACCAAACTCCTTTAGAATTTTTCATTAATATGGTTGAGTTTCATGTCTGAAAGAGAACCATATCCTCCTGCACAACACGGCATTAAAGAAAAAGGCTTCAGTTTCTTGTAGCATACCACTAGTATCGCAACTTCTGCTCACATCTTTGCCAGTTTGTGATGGGGATCTACTCCCAGAGGCCTTGGAATGCACTGCACATTTCGCTAAAGTATAGTTTTACTCATGGTATAACTCAGTGGTTTCATTGGGGTCACAGTAAATAGTATATTGGACTAAATCCCAAAGAACTTGCAATAAGTCAATATTGGGAAATGGAAAAAACATTTTTTATTAGCAATTCTTTGGCAATACTGAATTTTTGTTTTAGTAAATAGTTCTAATTAAACTGGGACCCATAGACCCTCTATCAGAATCTATAAAATATTGCAGAATTTTCTAAAATTTTCTATATATCTAGTCAACTTTCCTTTAGGGTCCCCTTGCCTGGGTCAGGAAGAATATTCCATTTCTCAGTGAACTCTGTCTCCATTTTTGTCTGGCTAAAATAGTTACTTTCAGGTGATTACTTAAGGGTTCGCCTCTTCCACTTCTACTTTTCCAGAGGGTATGTGTCAACAGGGAAAAGCATGAACATTCTTCAGGTATGAGCACACAGGTATGACAGTCATGCTCTTCCTCAGCTCCTTCCTTGGTCTTCCAGTGACTTATATGATTGTCCTGGTCGACTAGAACCTCTTTGCTTAACCAACCCTTAATTGGGCTTTTCCTGGCACTGCCAGTCCTTAGAGGTTGGCTGCAACATCCAGCACTTGACTTTTGTTTTGATTCTCTCTGTGGTCCTCCCCATAACAAGGCAGCACCAGATGCTAGACAGAGATCACTTGGTAGGAGATAATCTGTCACTTGGGCCCTCTCTATCCCCTATACAAAGAAGAGGTGATTTGTATTATAAACATCTCTGTCATTTTCTCCCCCAAAAAGGAGTCATCCTGGTCTAAAAACAGTCCTCCCTTTTCTTTTGCTAAGAGTTCCTTTTCTCCATTCTTCTTTCTATAAAAATCTCCCATTTTCCCCCTCCCTGCCCATGTACATCCTGTCGCTCATCTCATCTGACTTAAGTATCAATTACATTATTTACCTTTTCCCTAAACTCCAGACCCTTGTATGTTACTGCACATTTAACATTTCCAATTAACGTGTATTAGTCATCTCAGATGTAATTTATCCAAAAGAGGCCTCCCATCTCCCCTCCTCCCGAAAGCTTCTTCATTTCAATTAATGGCAACTTAATTTTTCAAGTGGCTCTTGCCAAAAACCACGTGGTAATCTTAGATGTCTCTTTTTCTCTCATGCCCTATAGTAAAGCCATCAGCAAATGTTCCCATACCTAACTTCAAAATATATCCAGAATATAATCTCTCTTTCCTAATTGCATCACTAACACCCACAGCTGAGCCTTCAGATAATAAAGAGAGATATTTATCTTACGGTCTTTCTCTTTCTTCTGGAGTGTATGGTCTTTGGGGGCAGGGACTTTTACCCATTATTTTTCTACTGTCAAATCTTAGATTTTGTGTATATAGCATGCATTCAATAAATATTTGTTGCGTGAACGAGTTAATAAGTGAATGGATATATGGCAAATATCAGGAATAGTAAGACTTCATTTTCCTTGCAATATTCTTTTCTCGAATCTTTATCAAAGGAACTATCACTTATTGTATGTGTGTGGGTTTTAAGACTTTATTTTGAAAAGCAGTTTTAGGTTCACAGTAGAATTGAAAGAAGGTACGGAGATTTGTCACAACCTCTGGCCCTCACACATGCACGGCCTCCCACACCGTCCACAGCCCGCACGAGGAGGTACCCTGGTTACAGGTGATCAACCTGCACTAACACGTCAGCCAAAACCCCACAGTTTACAGTAGGGTTCATGCTTAGTGTACAGCGCATGAGTTTGTATAAATGGATAATGACATGTTATACACTTTTGTGTAACGTGTATAAAGATTGCTCCATCATTGTTTATTTTATTTTCTTCTAATAATGCTCAGTTTAGTTGAATATACATGGACCAAATGAATCAAATATAAATCGAGTTTAAAATGTAAGCAAACGGAAATCGTGTTGCACAGTTTGCAGGTCATTCATGGAAAACTTCAATTTACATTGAACAGCTCCGATGAGAAAGGACAAATTGACTAAACTAAATAGGAAATTTCTGTCTCATTTGGATCTGGTCTTGCTGTGTAGATACAAATATAAATGCTTCTTCCACATATATATTCATATATATATCGCTACATTCCAAGCCAACAAATAAGAACTCGTCTGCAAAATTTCAGACTCTTCGTACAATATCCCTACTCTGGATTGAATTTAGAGTTTAGAACTAACTCCACAGGGGCTGAGAAGCGTAATGCTTAGCAAATGTACTAATCTCATTAAGTGTTTGTAAGCATCCTGCAGGCTCGCCATCCCTACACTTCAGCAAGTCCTTCTAGACTAGGTATTGTTAGCATGAGCAAAGGAAAGTAGACACAGCAAAGATGCAAATCTGCATGCTTGGGCTTTTTCTTATGGTTTCTTATTTTATCTTTCCTTGCTGGAGAAAAGCGTTTCAAAAGTGAGAAAAATATATTGCTGGGTGAATTATTTTACAAATAATTCTGTTCCATTAATTAAGGGTTTTTTTAAAAAATTTTATTTCCTTGGGGCATCAATTTGAGATTACTTTTCTCCATAGTGAGATATCTGAAGTAATAGGGACCAGAGGCTGTAAGTTTTCCTGTGTTGAAACAAGGCTAAGAATATTCTATAATGAGGGATAAAGACTCACCTCTAATTGGCATGACACGCAAATAATGCATTAGGGAAGCATGTTTATTTTTTCCCCTTGGTATGAAAAATAAAATGCTTGCCTAAAAACATTTTAACTAAGACCTATATATCCACTGGGAAACTGAGCACATCATTTAATTTCAAATTTTGTATTGACTTGTAAAATGTTTCTGAGCTAGCAATACTAATTAAGAGTAACTTGGATTCGATACAGGTGTTTTTAATATGAGGTGTTTTTGAGGGAAGTTTCTCCAAGCCACACTCTTCCCGACCACACAAGACGACTACAGAACTAGTTAGTCAGTTACACCTGACACTTTACCAAAACTGCATAGCAATTTTCTCGTAATAGTTTTGAATGAGCAACCAGAGACTATGTTGAGACCAAACATAAAATGAAAAGAAGACAAGGAACAATTAGTCTAGCGTGGTGGAAACATATATTTTCTTGGCTCATTGTTGGGCCATATCCTAAAAGTGTGTTAAGCCTAGTGAAATTGAAATAGGCCCTAAGAGACCACAGGACACTCGATGAGGGGCGGTGGATTGACCCGTGAGTGAAATTTGGAGAATTTTTTCCCCCAAATTTTATAGTTTTCCAGAGAAAACAAGAAAGTTCTTATTAAAGTCCCAACATTGAGATGAAAGGCAGGCCAGAATTGTCCCTTTTGTTCCCAAGATGGCTGAGCTGAGTGCCAGGTTATTGAAGAAGGCATGTGGGCCCTTAGCAGTTCCCCCAAGAGTGGGCTCTCCCAGGTAGGCTCTCTCACACGCTACCCCGTCTCTCAATCTTACTGATTGTGGTGCATAACAGGTGAGCACGTGAGATGCACGACAGGACGCCTTGCTGTCTACAGGCCCTCCTCATTGCTCTGGTACCCCAGTGAGCAGCACGAAATGGAACCGAATAAAGCAGCTCTTTGTAACCCCTTGGCGTTCAGCGATTCCATTTCCTTAGACAGGAATGGCACAGACACTAAGCCAAAACGCATGTTAGGACCGTAGGTAAAGCCGTTTATTTAGGTGATGTAAGCTAATAACACTGTCTTTAAAAATATACATTTCTCAAATCCACTTTTATGCTACTAATGTCAGATGTTATATTACTCAGGATTTTATAGAGAGGTTTGTATATATCTATGTACATTTGTATATCTGGTCTCTTTCCTCTCGGACTTTAAATTTAAGTTGGAATGAGGGGGGTGGGGGGAGAGACAGAGAGAGAGAAAGAGATGAAAACATTAAGTTCCATTTTTAAACAAAAATGATGTCTAATAAGAGAGAAAGCCTCAAAATATTTATTTGTATTATTTAAGTTTTCTTTCTTTTTTCCTCTCTCTCTCTCTCACACACTCACACACACACACACACGCACACACACACACTCGCACATGCACGACCACCACATGAACATGGAGGTCAAAATGGAGAGATGGGTCTAAAGCACAGGAACACCAAGGATTCGTGTCCACTCCCAAAACCTAGGAGAGGGGAATGAAGCAGACCCTCTCTCAGAGGCTCTGGGAGGAGCTAACACTAGCGACACTCGCGTCTCAGACTTCTGGCCTGCAGAACTGTGACAACACATTTCCGTCGCTGTCCCAGTATTAGCTATAACCGTATTAGTCACAAAGCTTAAGTTCGTGCTTCCCATGGGGCACTGCCTGCCATCTACCAGAATGATGCTGAGGTCCAGAGTAACGACCCCGTTTCGGAGCAGTACATATTTTCATAAATAATTCTGGCACTGAGCTCACAGGGGCACTCAGTTCTAGTTAACAATATCATTTGTTAAACTACTTCCTGCGCGACACATTAAGTTGAAAAGAAGAAACTTGTGAGTCATTGCGTTATTTACTTATTCATTTATTTGGTGATTAATGTAAAGATTCAGAGGTTTTAAATAAAGTTACCTTGAATATGGCCTTTTCTTTAATATTGAAAGGTATGACCAATTAAGGTTTTAGCTCTAGCAAAACTGATTTCATTTGTACTTGTTTCTGTGGTCTTCCTGTGAGCTCTACTCTCAGAGTGTAGGATTTTGAGAAGTGCGTGATAGAAGAACACAAGGGATCACGCGTGAAGCCCACAAGTTTTGCATGAAGCTCCCCCACGGCAAACTGAAACAGGGAGGGCACCGTGCCCCCCACCACCAGGCTTCCCAGCCCATCCGCACCCGCACTTCATGGACCGCATTTCGTACCCAGAAGGTAGAAGTTTCCCCAGTTCTTTCGGTTTACTATGTTAGCATCAATGAATATCATTTTAAAGTAAGACCTGAAACTAAGATGAGTATTAGCTCTACATTAAAGAAGAATGGGATGTTTTCCATGAAAATCTGTCTGCTGTGTGAGTTTGTTTTGTTTTATTTTAGTATCTGATTCCCTCACTGCTCCCCTCCAAAAAAAAAATCAGTTTTATTAAATAAGAGGAAAAAATCCTCTTCTGTGCTTTGTACATTCTGGAAATAAATGTGGAGCTGTCATTTGAATCATCATCATGTCTAAATATCTCATTCTTTAAGGTTGTCTGTACCTAACAAGATACAGATATTATGAGAACAATGAAAAGCTCTAATTAAGGAGTTGGAGGTTTCCATTACTTAGTATGAAATCTAGAGGTCAACAGGGCCTATGTTCCTCATTAAAAATTGTCCTGGAAAATAAAACTATTTTTAAATGTTAAAAACAACCTCAAAGTATATTTAACACATGAGAGCATTTGACCTCTGTCCGTGTTGCTTTAAAAAGGACGCGGTTCACCTGAAATCCCTTAGTCTGTGCTCGCCGGGGAAGAACTGCCACAGAGCTGACAGTCGGGGACAATCTCTCTATCAGTTTAAAGGACAGTAAAGAAATGCTTCATATTTTAGCACGAGGGAAAAAAGTATATATGTCCCTAACACATAAGGATTTCAAAATATAATCGACCGCATCCGAGTTTTTAAAATATGGTGTAAATTTTAAGAAAAATAACAATGTTGGTGCAACGCTCTATTCCCTAGAAATTGTTTAAGAAAGTATCAAGTTACTTAACAACAAACTTATGATTTCACCTACAAAGTGCTCTTTGTGTACTGGAATCGCTATGAATTTCCAGATTCACAGTGCGTGTCGTCAAGATGTTACCATTTTTCTTTCCTTACTTTTAAATACCATATTCCCAAGGGGTAGGATCAGAAGGACATCTTGCATTTCTAATCTTAATATTTTATATAAAAGAAACCACTTTAATTCCCATCAGAGCACTTAACAGACTAACAAAGGGTATCCTGTATCATCTTTTACAATTGCAGTTATACGCGAGTTATGTACAGATGTGTGGGACAAGGTTTTCTAAAAAAAAAAAAAAAATGAGGGTCTATGCCAGAATTCTAAAATATCTAGACAAAACACAGTTTTTATTGTATAGAACCACAATATTTCTTTGTCTAAAAACAGACGATAGAAGCAATCCTCGACAGTGACAGTACATGAAAAGAAACCTCAGGAGTATAGAGACACTATAAAAAGATCTAGAAGGAAGCCATTATGCTGTTGAGGGAATAAGAAATTTAAGTCAGAGAGTTGTGAAATGTTCTCATTATAGGTCATCTCGGTAATTATCTGACATCTACAGACAGAGTCACTTCTTAATCAAAAGAATGAATCATTACTGACATCGATTCAGACCATGATCTTTGAAATAATGAGTCTGGTAACTCAAGTGTAAATTTAAAGGTAATTCCAACAACTTTTTGCTAAAGTTTTATACTAAATAGTAAATAGCATTTTACATCTTGATGATTAAATTAAAATAAAGCCGTAACTGAGAAGGAAATTGCGATAGTGTCATCTGCTTATTAAGACCTAAAAATAACTGAGGTTGCTAATATTTGCAATGCCACTGACATGGTTTAATTATTATGAAGGAAGACACAGAATTACTCTCTCCTAAGAATGCTATAGACACGAAATGTAGAACATAGGATTTTATTGGCCTAAAGAGTTATTTACTGTTTTAAAACGATCTCAGAATTAAGAGGCTCGATGATAGTAAATGACTAGCCAGTTTGGCAAAGAAAAATACAACTAAATCTATTTGACATTAAACTCAATTTAACATTAGTTGAGCTCGGACAGGATGTGAAGCTACGATGGATATAATCTGTAGGCAATACACTCTTAGTCAAAACAGACATTTAACAACAAGGAGGGAGTGTGGAGGCCACAGCTGGATCTACACCCCAGAGCAGCTCTTTCCTGCTAAAATGGTCTCAGTCTCCCGAAGCAGTGAGTCTGCCTGGGGTTCCACAATGCTCAGGGTTCAAATTCAACCCAAGACTATCGATTTTATTCACGTGGGGAACAGTCACACCTTTGTTTCCTTCCAATATCAGCGTAGTAGAGCTTGCTTGGGTTCTTAGAGTTAATTGTACCTTGGGATTGAGGAAGTTACCTGTGCCTTCATTCCCTTCTTAGTAGAGGTAACGTTTGTACTATTATTCAGCTTTTTGAGATGAATAAATGAATTAAGTGCTCAAACATGTCAAATCATCATCACTGGTTTATCTGGGAAGCACCTGATAATACTATATCACGTGAACCTCCTCAAATTATATATCACATTGTAAATCCCACTTGATTTTTTAGTTATAGTGTTGAGGAATGTATAAAAAATGAATTTAATTTGTTATTAAGAAAAGAAAGACGTGCCTTTTTCAGTCTGCCTGTTAGATCAATGTAAGTATTCATTGTGATAATGTGGGTTACACAGTTGACAGCATCCTTTAATGTAACCAATATATAATTGCTAAATAACCTTGAGATATTTTAGCAAGGCACTTTATTTAATACAGTTTAAAATCAGGCTATAGGGAATGAACAGGCGGGCCAGAAACACTTTTGGAAATAAATAGAATGTGATTTTTGTTTTCCATAAACCAATGCCAAAAGAGTACTGAAAGGGTTTTTTGCAATTTTTTTTGTGACAAAAAATGTATTTAATGGGAATTTCATTAGACCCAAATTTTCCAAAGAAAGCAGTTATGATCTATCAAGTAAACAATGCATAATAAGTGCTGAAACCTCTTGTAAGTCATTGCATTTCCTAAAGGCTCTTATTTATTATACTGTAAAGCATATTTTGTTACATATCTTTACTTTCTCTTTAATATTGCTTTTTCCATTTTAGGATTTTTATAGGCGTCTGGATTGTTCTAAAGCAAAATAATATATCAAGATAAAATTTGAAATCTCACTTTAATTAATTCTAGAGAGATAATGATTTGAATATTTTCCCCAAATTGGGATGTTGATCATCTTTTAAATAAAACACTGCAAATATGGAGACCAGTTATTTTTATTATTAAGATATTAATATTGAACTGTTAGAAACAATCTGTAAGTTAGAAAAACTTAAGGGAATTAAGTCTTTTCAAAGAGTCAATAAATATTGGGGGCAAGTCTTATGCTTTTTCCATGAATTTATGGGAAAATGGTGAACCTTTGATGAAATGCAAGATGGTAGGATAAGATACTCATAAAAACCTGAAAAGCTAAGAACTTTCAGCTAGTTTGAAAAGGACATATGCCATAGGTGGAATAAAAAGAATTTAAAGCCATAAGGTCTCGCTTTCGAATTACATGGCTGTACCTCCGCGCAGAAAAGGAGCGGGCTTAGGACTGTGAACACACAAGCTTTTTTTCCCCTCCCTTCCCAATTAAGCATCTGTTACTTATAGAGATCTATCTCTAAAGTTTTATTTTAAACCCCTTATAGGAGCCTGCTTTGTTTTGCTTCCCAGTGTCTCTGCTTATATCAGATGCAATTAGATAGCCAAGATGCATCTTTAAACCAGATTCTGTGTAGATAACGTATTCTCTGATGTTGCGATCATCCTTTAGTTTTTATTCTCATTTAGGATATGGGGAACTGTACTTTGCAGTCTTCCTAATCTTATCAGCGAGAGGTAGAGTCGCATGATGCTGAAGAGGGGGTCGATGTAGCTGCGTCTGACCCCGGCCTCACCACCTTCACACTGTAAACATTTACTGGGCATGCTCATCTCTCTGTGCATCAGCTCTGTCTCCTAAAATGGGATGTTAACTTGTAATGTATGGGCTTTGTAGAAGTTCCAACGGAGTTTCTAGATTTCTGGTTTTCAGTCCAACGTGCAGTTGATTAGTTGCTAGAGGCTCAGTATAGACTAGCTTGAAAGGTAGAAATGCTGAGGAAGCCCAGTCTTGGGGAGACCCCACACTATAAAGATCAGAGAAACATTCCCTTGTGCTTGAAGCTGAGGAGGGGAAAAGTAACCATATTGAAATATATCCAGAGCATTCCATTTTCTGCCCTCAGGAGAAACTGAGACTCAGTCATAATACTATATATAGAATGTCATCCGCTCACCCCATATCAGTAGGCTCCTGTATAATAACCAGGAGATTACAAGTAAAAATCCTCTAGGAAAACCCCCAAACAGGGGAGGGGCAGAAATAAGGAGACTGGACAAAATCTTAATGTGTGACACTACAGCTTAACTCTTAGCCAGATGAATGTAACACTTCTCACGAAAGGCCTGCCTAACTCTGTTCCTTTCTACTCAATACATCACTGTCCCGCTTTCAACAAAAAGTTTACAATTCATGCTAAAAGACAGAGAGCACGATTTGAAAAGACAAAGTAAGCATGCTGAGTCATAAACAGACTCAGACATGGCGGAAATTTGGGTATTATCAGACAGGGAATTTAAATAACTATCATTAATACGATAAGGGTTCTTAAGGAAAAAGTGGACAGCATGCAAGAACAGACGGGTAAAGAGAGATTTGGAAACTAAGAAATAATTAAAGTGAAATACTGTTCGTTAAGAAGAAAACTGTAAAAGAATGAAAAGTGCTTTTAAAGGGGTCATCATGAAACTGCATATGGTTGAGGGAAAAAAAAATGAGTGAATCTGAAGATATGTCCAAAGAAATTTTAAAAACTGAAATGCAAAGAGAAAAAAAAAATATGGAACAAATGTCCAAGAACTGTGGGGCAGTTACAAAAGGCACAATATACGACTAACAAAAATACTAGAAGGTGCAGAATGAGGGGAAGAAACGAGAGAATTATTTATAGTGACTATAGTTGAGACTTTTCCAAAAATAATGCTAGACACCAATCCTTAGATCCAGGAAGCTCAGGAAAAAAAAAATATAACATATACCAAAAAGTTTATACCTAGGTGTACAAGCTTGTCTTCAGAAACCATGAAAGAAAAGAGTGGAGGCAAACATTTAAAGTGTTGGCATCAAAAAATATACCAACCTGGAATTCCATATTCAGTGAATTGTTATTCAAAAGTAGAGAATCAAGGAGTTTCTCAGGAAGAAAAAAAGAGCTTCTGTGGGTTTAAAGTGTATGGCAAACATATGGCACAACTCTGAGTCATTGTTCAATAGATGGTGGCTATTTGTAACAATAAATAGAAAAACTCAAGCTATCGTATTTTGAGTGCCAAGTACTGTACTATGTGCTTCTGTATAACTTCTGCTTAAGCCTCATCAAGCCTTCTTACAGTCAAGTAAACTGAAATTTAAAAAAGTGATCTCAAGTTAAAATAAATATTTCAATAAAAAACAGGAAATTTAGAGGAAATTTCATTCTCAAAGGTATAGAGAAAACTCATAAATTGGAGAATAAGAGATATTTAGTTGTATTAACTTAGCTAGAGAGCAGATAAGTATATTCATAGGTTCTAAAATAAATGTTATACACGTATTCACATAAAACAGGAATGCTGTCAGATCAGCATTGATAGCAAAATAGTATTATTTTATTTATCTTAAAACTGACTGCACATTTAATATTTTGACATCGACCTCTAGCCTTTTCAACCCTGGATCTTCCACTGAACCCCATAAATCAGAAAATTGTTTGAGTGTCATATCTCAGTTCTCCCAAGAATGATGCGGTTCTAGACGTGTAGGGGAGAAATAAATTCACAGCATTCAGAGGAAGCCTCTGAGCACTGAAGTTTCATTCTCTCAGGGTAACTCAGTCAAAAGGCTGTGCCCACACCCTTAACCCAGAGTCTCTAGAAGTGAGACTTAGGCATCATGTTTCTTAATATGTTATTTGTGCTTTTTATTGTATTGGATCTTCATAAGTTCCTTATGGAAAAAAAAATTCATAGTGGGTTTTCTAATACGACAGCTAGCAGAGGAAATCAACAGATATAAAACCTAGGTAAATGATCACCCAGATGAAGAAATTGAGAAGCTGGTTCCATGCCTGTCCTCAACAGAAGTCTTGAATGACAGGGGGACAATAATAATAAGTAAAATAGCTCATAATTCCATTTAGAATGAGTAATAAACATAAAGGTCACTTGTGTTAATGACATTGTATACAATGAATTGAAAAACTCCAAAACTTTCTTTCTAGGAAAATGACAGGTAAAATAAATGTTTCCCAAAGAGGCATTCTCATGTACAATGTGGGGTGGAGTTCACCTCTTCTATCCGAATGGAAGGGCTGTCTGGCTCATTGCTTCCTGTGAAGATAATCTGACAAGAGCTACCAACTCCTCATGAGAAAAAAAAGGCAATAAACACTATATTTTGCATGCATTTCATGAATTTCTCTGACTTAATGAAGTCCATATATGGACTCCACATGAAAAATTCCTGCTAGTTTTGTTATAAGTTACTCAAAGTGTTTGCTTTGTTTCTGAATTATGACTATTATTTTAAATATTTTGACATGTTTATCATATTTATTAGTAATTAGCATGAAAATTTATACATATCCAGATTTTATTCTATTAAATTGAAACCTCTTAGGGCTTATTATGTCTGATATTTTTCTAAATGCTTTTCAAATAAGCCTGTATGTCTTATTTCTATATTTCTACTTAGTAAGATTTTTCAGAACTCTGTGCATAATATCCAGTTAAATACACAAATTATGATAAACTCAGATTAATTTATCTGACATTTATACCAAACTGCGGAAAAAGTTAGTCAGATATATTATCTGACCCATTTAGATATAGACTTTATAATAGTACATTTATTTATTTGAGCCTTTGAGCATAAATGTTTCATTGTAATTACTCAAAATGACTATATTTCTAAAAATTGCTTTAATCATTTTAAGCAGTTAAAATGTTATAAGTAGATATTTATGTGTATGTGTGTAAATAGAGAGAGTTATTTTTTCATCGACTAGTCTTTTGAAATTTTTTTCTGAATGACATAAAAAGCAGGTAAAGTTAATTATACAATATCTTTGGAACAATGCTCCTTTAATTTCTTACATGTTATATACCAGTTTGCAGAAATTGTCTCAAAAATGTTATATTGTACACTGTATTTTAATGAGCTGCAGGCACTAGGATTTAGGATTAAAAAAAATAAATATATTTATTTTCAGAATTTTCTATTAAAAAATGATATCCAACTATATAAAGAAGAATTACAATAAAAATAATAAGCTAGTTCAATTCTTCCCAATCTTCTTACATTAACAATAAAATACAGGGGAAGACTTTCAAATTGGCTGAAGAAACACAAATGCAAAATACCCCTCCAAGAAAAGAAAAAGATAACTGGCAAAAATTGTCAAAATCCACTCAGGAAATTGACAAAAGACTTAGCACAATCTGAGGAGCATTAATTCAGGAGAACAGCTGAAGACCCATCGGATACCAGGGGTCTAGCCTACTAGCTTCCTCTCCCAGGCTGAACAGTAGCCTTAAAAATGAGCAGGCTTGCGACGGCACTACCTGTGACAATGTGCAGTCTTGCAGACAGTGGAGAGGGAACATGGTCACTATCTGGCCTGGCTTTCCAGTCCCTGGAAAAGCCCCATTCATGGGGTACTATCGTTATTCGACCTGACCAAGAACTCACTTCATAGAAAGCTCTGTCCCCAAGGTGGCAATTGTTTACCAGCACAGCTGCATGAAGCACTAGGTTAAAAATGAGCCTCATCAAAAACATAAAAGGAAGATCTAGGGAAAAAGATACACAAGAAGGCTTTAAAATTTCTGACATACCACTGAGCATCTAGGGGAACATGAACATGGACAGGGTCAGAACTGGGAGGGCTCAGGCCTCTCATCCCTGGCTCGCCTCAAGGATCTGAGTGAGGAGAAAGTGAAAGCTAAGGCAGAGCTGTGAGCTGCCTAGCTGTTGAAGGCATGCAAAATACACACAGACCGAGCCAGCCCTTTAGCGAAGAGTGGAGGATTTACTGATTCAAAAACGTAAGGAAATCTCCAACCAGTCATTAGCTGACCATTAAATTAAGTGAGCAGAGACTTTCATAGCTACAAAAGAAATATAAACTTGATAGAATCAGTATAGGGAGGTCACTAAAATAAATAAATAAATAAATGCATACATACATGCATACATACATATACATACATACATACATAAAAAAAAATAAATAGCAAAAACAATAAACCTTGAGGAGGGAAATTTATGATTTCAGGAGCTGTCACATTATACTTTCTATAATGTCTAGTTTTCTACAAAAAATTTGATAGGAAACAACACAGGAATGTACAGTCTATACACGTGGGGGGTGGCAAGCAATCATCAGAAACTAATCCTTTGAGGGCATAGATGTTGGACTTACTAGACAAAGAATTTAAATCAGCTATTAAAAATATGTTCAAGGATCTAAAGGAAGCTATCTCTAAATAATTAAAGGAACATGTGGTAATGACATGTCACCAAATCAAGAATATCATCAATACAAAGGTAGAAACTTTAAAAGAGCTGAGTAGAGATTCTTAAATTGCAAAGAACAGTAACTAAAAGGAAAATTTCATTAGAGGGCCTCGACACTGTTTGACTTATCAGTAAGCACAGAGGCTAGGAGGCAGTGAGATGATACGTCACTGTTCCAAAAGAAAGTCTGTCCATCACATACTTTATGTCAAACAAAATCGTTCCTAAAAATTGAATGGGAAATGAACACATTCTCAGATGAAAACCAAGAGAATTTTCTGGTAGCAGAACTACCCTACAAGAAATACTAAAGAGAGTCTTTCATGCACAAATAAAAAGATACCAGGTATTAACTTAAATGCTTAAGAAAAAATAAAGAACACCATTCAAGACTGTTAAACATAAGAGTATAAATGTATTTTTTCACAACTGTTTTTTATACCTGCTTTAAGAAATAATGGAATAAAGCAATAATTATAAAATGGTGTTGATGGAATTATAATGTATAAATGTGTAATTTGGCAAGAATAATAAAATAAAATGGTGGCGTCTATGCTTCCATATGTTACTAAGCTCATCAAAGCTGTACTTTGGTAGAAACAATTTGATGTTCAAAAAATTTGAGGCTTTCCTAGACATTTTTTTTTTAAATAGGAAGCGATGTTTTCCAAACAGTAAATTAATCACAAACTTAACATATTGGAATTAAGTAAGAAATTCAGACATCACAAATCTTGGATAGGGTTTTATTGTTGTTCTTGTTTTTGTTTTTTGTTTTAGAAAAACACTCTGTCTAATCTTCACTTTCTTAATTGCTTTTCTAAAATAAATACATAAAATAAACCCTACCCATTCTATCTATAAATCAGCACTTCACCTGTTGAACAAATGAATTATCTTCTTAGTATTCGGTCAGAGGAATATTAAAGAATGAATTTGATATGTTTATTCTCAAGGCCTACATGCCTTTAGATTTATAAATCAGAAATCTTCCTTGGTAGGAATCTTTTAACCCATCTTTATATATTCTGAGTTGTTCATCTACCCCACAAAGTTTTAAAATATTTCATTTGGCAAACATTTACTGAATATCATATATATATACGCTCCTATGAAATATGAACATGTATGAGATGTTAAACTTGCTTACAAAAAATATCATCATAATGTGCCATTTGTAAAATAAAATTGGAATCCATTGAAAGGCTTCCACTTCTCTCTGAGAGATCAGGGAAATACTCACAAATCTAGTAAATTTGAATGATAAGTAGGAATTTTGCCTTCATAGATGATTATGTAAAACCAAGGAAAGCATTAGAAATGGAGACAACGTTTTATGTATAACTGGTATGCATATGCTACAGTGTTGGCAACTTTTATGTTTTATTATTCAAGTACTAATGAGCAAGGTGGTAAACTAAATTTATTGAATCTTGTTATATGCTAGTTTGTTCAAGACATTTCTAAATAAATAAAAGAATGAAAAAATAGCATTGTTTTATTTAATTTGTGAGATAAATATTATTGATTCTGAATTCAGTTCTGTTTTAATTAAGGCAGGTTGATTTACATGAGGTTGTAGAAACTCATGTTCCATCAAGAGCAAATATAAATGTAGGTTTCCATGAAGCAGCATTTAGACTGTTTGGAGGAGCAGAGAGAACATGGTCAGGTTTCCTGCAAGTAAATTCTGATTTATCTGAGTAATTGTTTTACTATGCTGGGTAACCAATTACTAAACACACAGTGGCTTAAGCAGTACTTATCGGGTAGCTCGGTTTTCTGAGTCAGAAATCCAGCATAACATGACTAGTTCTCTGTTCATCTGCTTTCAGCCTGAAATCAAGGTGTTGGCCACACTTAGTTTTTGTCTGGAGGCTCTTAGGATGTATCCAGTGAGTTCAGGTTACTGGCAAAATTTAGTCCCTTGTGGTTGTAGGATCAAGGTCCCCATTCGATGGCTGTCTGCTGTGGGTTACTCTAAATTCACTGAGGCCACTCAGGTCCTTGCCACATGACCCTCTTTGCCTTCAAAGACAAACGAGAAGTTTTCTTCCTTTCGCATCTCCATCACGCTGTTAGTCTCTCTCACTTTGGATTGTTGGCTTCGGTAAGACACCTGTTCTTTTTGGGGGCTCACTCGATTAGGTCAGCCTCACTGAAGATGATCCCATTATGAAATGAACTGTGCCAAATAATAACCTCAGCCCAGGAATGAAATTCATCACATTCACAGATCCAGAGATTATACAGTACATACCAAGTATGGGCGAGGACCTTGGAAATCAGATTGAAATTCTGCTGACCACACCCTATGACTTTATGCTACTCCATTAAGCTTAGAGCTAATTTTCTTGTAAATATGGAAATATTTACTTCATAGAGTAGTTATGAGTGTTCCCAAAGGGTAATATGTGAAAGCATTTAGCACTTATCTGGAAAATAATAAGCATTCAATAAGTGTTAACAATTATTTAACTAGTTTAAGGATTTGTTTAATTAGAAAATAAACAGCAAACGATGTAACATCTTAACCATGAGAGTTCATCTAAATATTTTATTACACATATTCTGTGAGCCAAAGAGGAAGAAAAAATTGATGCAGCTGGCAACTTTGGTTAAAAATAATCTGCATGATTTAATCGTTCTTAAATTTTTCTAAGAATTAAGCATCAGAATTGGAATGAGAAATAAATAAAAAAATAAAAATTTCCACACTCATTTTAATCATCCTCATGAGATTCTAGTCTAATTCTAATTCCAGTCATTATAATTTCTCATTAAACTAAATAGTGTTCTATCTGTACCATAATTGAACATATTCTTAATGAGAAAGTAGTAATCGTTGAATTCACCATTGACACACCAAATGTGGGTTGGATATTACTCTTCATCCTGCCTGCTAAACCAGGCTATTATTACTGGGTTGGCTACTATTGAGAAATTTTGCATGTGATTTCCAACAAGTCAGTGAAAAAAAATATGATCTATTAAAATACCCGTACGCCTATTAAAATTTTGGGGTGGAGCACATGACAAAAATCCTACTTGTTTAAAAAATACATAATTATTTTACATCAGTATGATACAGGGGTACAGATTTAGAGGATTTGGACACAATAACAGTTTCAACATGAAAATATACTCTTAGTGCTGGAAAGTCTACAACTTAACGATGTGGGATGGAGAGAAAGGATATTTAAATGTTATGAAGGGGTGCTCACATCTTTAGAACAACAAATATTAATAGCTTAAAGAATTAAACAATTCTGAAAGGAGGATTTTAGAAGAGCTGAAAGCAAAATGCCAAGTCATTTAGGATTCTGAAACTGCTTTTTTTTTTCCAGTTTAAGTAGTCAGTTTGTTAATTTGAAATGGAACAGTAAATAAACTTCTCTGCTTTACTCTTCATGGGGAAGTAATTTTTTCAAGCTTATTAAGGTAGCATCTGCAAGGATTTTAAATGTGATTAATCTGCTTAGAATAAAATTCTTTGAAAAGGAAAATTTTATAGTATATACAGTGTGAAAAATCAAATATATTATAGAAGGTATCTGCTATTAAAAAAAAATGGATTCCAAATGTTGAGAATGTAGTTCAGATTCAAGACCAGACCAACTAGAGCAATTTGACCAATCCTGTACTTCTTAGAGTTTCATTTATTTTTTTTTTACATTTACAAGTTAGCAGTATGTTTTCTTCACAAGATAGGTGAGGAGCAAAATGAGACAAGCGTGATAAGATTGTAAAGACTTTACATAAGGTTTACATAGGTTTTTATAATGTATTAAAAACAAAATCATATTATGAAAATATTATCAGTATGAAACTGATATATATGTCTTACAGATCAACCAGATCTGACCAGATCTGACCCATAGGTAATGAGACAAGAGATAATTATACTGTATTTCATCTTCAAATAGCTTTAACATTATATAACTGTAATGTATATATCATAAATATTGAGTTTCCCTCTTTCTTTTATTCCTATTCACCCCTGCTTCTTACTGGAATAAATAATAATAAGAATAGATGGTTTTAATTTTTCTCAAATGTTTCCAAAAACTATAGTTCAAGAGGAAATAACCAGACATAATCACATAAAAAGTGAATGGAATTTTTCTTTGCTTTAGCATTTCTCAGAGAATCCAAAGCAAAGAAACCTACTGCCAAACAGATTAGCCCTCGTTAGCTTTATCTTCTTCCTAGCTATACAAAATTCTGTGCCTCATGCTCTTATTGAAAATCCGAACATATAATTACTTAAAATTTTACTAGAACAAACATGGCATAATTAATTAAACAGAAACACTAGATGTTACACAATAGTAGCATTTGCTCGTGTATTATAAAAACACATTTTTTTATCAGTGAAGATAAATATTTTAAATGGATCAAAATGCAACAATACTTAAGATTAAAGAAAGATAATTATGTATGTTTAGAATAAGAAATTAGTGGTACCTTAATCACAACCCAATCCAAAAATGACTAAAGATTATTTTCAAATATGGCAAGAGTTATCTTTGCCCTCCAGAACCCGGCATGTAAACATCTTGATTTAAACAAGAATCTTTTCGTTGGTGACTAAAATAGGTTTCTACAATGTTAGTTCTTAATTAAATGGCCTGCAGAACAGATCTGTCCTGTCACTGGGTTGTCAGAGTTTTGGTTAAAAGAGGAAATGGTATTTCATTAAATACCAAGATTAATTTTGCCATCACGTCTCATCTAATGTGGAAGCTCTTACACTAATCATCCCCTTTAAGCTGACGTGCTACAGGGCTGCTCTGAAAATATGCGCAAGGAACAAAAGATTAGTTTTTCCTGATAGTTTTACGGCTCTTCCTTTCTCCCTAATAGGACATATTACTTGGAATTACTGTATAATATTCCTGAATAGCACTGTCCAGGACACAAAGTTTTCCTTTAGCCCTCTCCTCACTTTGTGGCGGGTCCTGTGTCTACTTAGAAGACTCAACAGCAGCCACCCAATGACCATTTGGCAAAAGGATCATGAGCACTACACCCAGATGTACCTGATCAGTCTGTTTTGTGCCTTGAATTTTGGCAAGTTACTCAGAGCTCAGTTTCCTCATCCACTAACTGACGTAACCTGTAAAATTATTGAGTGGATTAAGTGAGATGCTCTATACATTGGCGATGTAGGAAATAGCCATTAAAAGGTCACTGTTATACGACATCTTCTTAGGCTGCCCTTGTGCTTTTTATCCTTCTGTGGTTGCCTGCTACTCAGACAATTTTGTGGTCATGAATTTTTCCTAGTCCTCAGAATTTTCATTACTTATTGCATTCCAAAATCACTCTTTTATTCCGCCTTAAGTTAATCAATTAAGGGGAAAGGGTAAGAAATAATTCCCAGGTAATCCAAATGAAAATCAACAGCTTCATTCTGGAGATAATTCCCCCACTTTGTTAGATAATGCAAATATAATAGCAACACCTTCAGTTTCTGGTTAGCTTAGTGTGCGCCAAGGATCATGCCTGAGGCTGTGAGTACATCGTTTTATTCGACCCTAAAAGCAACTCGGAAAGGTCGCTATTTTCCTGTTTATAAGGGAGAAATGGAGAACTCTATGGGGCTAAGTGATTGTCCCAAGTCACCCAACTGGTGAGCAGTGGATCCAATATTGAGACTTACATTCTTAAGTCAGTATCCTAAGATTAAAGATTAAAGTGACCAAAATGGCAGTCTCCACAGGAGAGAACTGTTGTATATCTGCATTTGGAGACATTGGAGAATTTGTGAACTGACAGATCACCACTCCCAGGCCGTGGTCTCGGTCACAAGATATGCAAGATTATTTAAATCTCTAGAGCTTTCAATGTATTTTAACACATATTTATTTTAACAGCACATTAAATTCATGATTTCATAGTACTTCTTAAGGCCAGGCTAAGGAAAAATGTGTATAACTTAAAAAATCAAATAATAGTACAGGTGACCAACAAATATTACAAAGTTTTGAAGGTAGTATGGAAATTTCTAATATTAAGAATTACTTCCCCAATACACTCTACTATACAGTACTGGGGTTGACATAAGCAGAAATGGTTAGAAGCAAATTTGTTTTAAATTATTGTTTCTCTTTTCTAATTGTGTAGTAAAAGAAACTATCTTAGGTCACCTAGTGACAGTATTTCTCCTTTTTTCTCACAAAAACTCAGTCTTCTGTTTTTATCTGCCTCATATGATGATGCTTTTCGTGATACCTGAATTTGAACTCGTAGCCTCTCAGCCATGGGGCTCCCTACACATTGTGAAAGAAAACATCACCTTGTTTATCTAGTGTTCACCTATAAACAAAACTAATATTTATCTTCTCTCCTTTCATGGTCTCAGAAAACATTACCATTTTATGACTTCCTACACTTTGCCTTTTCCAAGACAAAATTATCCTTCTAATATTTTAGTCTTTAGTCCTAATACAGCACCTGACACATAGCCAGTTTCTTATGAAAAAAGAAAAAAAAAAGGGAGTAGCAGATTCCAGATCAGTCTTAGTGTCCATGACCCTCAGGTTTGTCTCTGGATGGCGTGAAACTAATTTTCAGTATAAAATCATAAATAACAGGAAGAAGATACAAGAGACAAATTCCTGAGTGATTCAATGTCAGGGTCAAGCACATTTGTCTGTGTGGAGAAGTTTGGAAAATGGGAAAACATAAAGCAAGAGGAAGAGAAAAGGGGAAAGCTTCCAACAAAAGAGGTCTGGAAGGAGGGGATAGCAAAAGGGATCTGAGCTGGGAATATAGCCCCAAACACGTTCTCTTGAGAACCTGCCTCTTCACATTGCATCAGCGATGGGGCTGTTAAGTGTTCCAACAATCTGACATCATACATGAATCCCAAAGTGAATGTGTCTGGCATCCTCAATTTCATTAATGCACACACAACTGAGGAGGCGATCTTGCTTGATGATTTACGGGCCACGCAGAAGGGTTGTGAGCACTAGCACACACTTTTGATTATATGCTAAAGATTGTGTCATTTACCCCACTGATGAAATGTGGGAAAGATGTGACAGAAGACGTATATCATTCCGATTATTCCCAGAGAGACTTCCTGTTGGGTCTGCTGTGAATGGAGAGGATGAACAAGGAAGCAGTCAAGTGGACTCACACAGTAGGCTCTCTGAACCAGGAACTGAGGGCTACAGCCCTGACAGCAGTCAGTCTCTAGTTGATTCATCCTCAGCATTGTGTAAATAAAATAAGCATGGGAGTCTTCCGATGTTTGACAGCTTCTGTTTTCACTTATTAGACTTCAGTAGCCCATTGCAACCAAGATAACAGTATCAGCAAAACAAGGTTGTTCTGCATACAAAAGCCTCCTAATTTGTTTTTTAACGCCAGTAAGAAAAATGACATTCCAATAGTGCTATTATACCATGTGGTACTAGAGTGGGCAATGCTTTGTAGCACAGAGTCAACTCTGAATTGAGCTCGTGAGCAGTCTCTTTCTCTCCTCCTAGGATCTTAATGTTAGTATAAATGCATGTTGTCTTTTGCTAAGTGAAATAGCCTAGGGAACCAGCAGAGAAATCCACTGCAGATGTAGCCTCAAAGCTAAGGGCAAACCTGGACGTGACTCTAAGCATGCTTGGTGTCTTTGTTCATTTTTACAATTTACTTTCATCATTTAAAACCATTCAATTTAGGTAGAAGACCTTGATGTAACGCATATTTCTTTGAGAAAATCTTTGGCCATTTTTAGGATTTTTCTACTTAGACTTCAATCTTTTAAGCTCTTTTAACCTTTAAACATTGGTTGCCCAGACTTATTCTGTACTCATAACGAACATTTCCAAAGCCCTTAATCTCTTGCCTTTATCTGTATAATATCTTCCAGTTTTCAAAGTGTTTCAAATTCACTGTTTCGGGTCATTTCACAATAACCTGTGTTGTAAACATAGGATTTATGGTAATCCTCATTCTACTGGTGAGGAAACAGTTTCCATGAGGTCGATTTCCTGGTTGTTGTCAAAGTTAGGTTTTGAACGAAAACAATTTCACTTTTCTTGCTCACTACTCATACTCTTTGTCGTCTACGCATAAATAGACGAAAGAAGCTAATAATGAGATATGTAAAGGCAAATTCAATTGATCTGGCATTTTGGGAATCTTTAGTAATCATCAAAAGAACAACATCAATTCATCTGAGATCCTCTATGGGTCAAGAAGTGTGGACCCCTCCTTTGTATTTGACAAGGTGCCATAGTTATCTTGACCCGGGCAACACTTTGTAATTATCGAGTGTTGGTGTTCTCCATCACGATGTGACGGGTGATGTACACTCAGGTCACGTGGCAGGCTTGGGTCTACAACTTCTCATTGGTAGCTCTGTTTGAAACGCTAACACAGGGAGCATGTCGCTTCAATGCCACGTTTTTGACATGGTGAGAACTGGAGCTTAAACTCTTTCTCTTAAAGATTCATGTCAAGTTAGAATCTCAGATTATGGCCCTATTTGGAACTAATGTTTATACAGGTGCAATCATTTGAAAATCTTCAAGTAATACCACACTAGTTTTGGGGTCGTCCCTAAATGTAGTGACAGACATCCTTATGAGAAGAGGAGCAGGAGACACACACAGAGATGGAGGCCCCGCGAAGACAGATGTGGGGAGTAGCGTGGCAGAGTCACAAGCCAGAGAACGGAGGACGGAGGCTTCCAGAAGCTAGAGAGAGGGAAGGGATGGCTCTTCCTTAGAGCCTTTGGAGGGAGCACAACTACGCTGACACTTTGATTTTGGACTTCCAGCCTCCAAGACTGTGAGGAAATACAAATAACTTCCTAGTGTTTTAAGCCACCAACCTCGTGGTCATTTGTTACAGTAGCCCCAGTAAACTAAAACAGTAGTCAAATTGTTCTAGCCAAGACAGCTCTCTTCTGGTTCCTGGTATTATGTCAGGAGCTTAGGTCCAGCTCACGATGACACATGAGGTTCTACTCTTGGCCACGCGCATGGCCACTACGAGTTTAAAAACAGACATATCTGCTCATATATTTCCCATTGGTTGTTTTAGCTTGAATCCACTCTCGCTACTTTAGGCTTACGCTCCCCCTTATTTGTGTCATCTGTCTATTTCACTTCTTTGTTTTGAGACTAGCAATATATTTCTCTCTCTCTCTCTCTCTCTCTCTCTCTCTCTCTCTCTCTCTCTCTCTTTCTTTTCCCTCTGTCGTATCCAATCCAGGATTTCTATGTGTTCACATGCTGGATGTGAGGTACAGGCAAACCTTCTGCCAAGTCCTCCAGCCCTGTCTTCCACTAGCTATGTATCCTGGCTGGACAATGATAAATTAAAAAAAAAAAAATCCCAACTCAGGCAAGGGGCTGGACGTGATTCAATTAATAGATAAATGTGAAAATCTTTTCTTGGATGAAAATGAAAAGGATACTTTCTCAAACATCTTTTTCCCTTGGTGGCCTAAAATTGTTTTCCTTTGCAATAAAATTTCTTGATTTTTACAATGTCCCAAAATACAACTGAAACATATTTTGTGGAGGTACAATGCATAGTACCTTAAAAAATGCCCATATTTTCCAAAGGACTGTAGTATGTATTTAGGTGGCCCTATAAACAGTGACAATTTACTATTAACATTTATGCTACTTGTGTCTTTAGTATCTATTCTCTGTATGCTTTTAAATCACAAGTATCAGTTCTTCTTTTTTTGAATAAAAGAAGGAATATGTTTTGTATTTTAATATTTTCTTCCTTTATATTTCCCAAGTCTCTTGTCTGGGGAAGCCAGCACAGAATTATTTGAATTTAAAAAGTATAAAGCAGCTGTGCTAATGAAAGCATTTGTTTTCATTTATTTTATGTGCACATACCTAAAGAATTATGCAACAGCTATACATTTATAAATCCAATGAATGGATATCATAAATAAACATAGAAATAGGCTTCAGTTAAAAACCAGAATTTGCAGTTAAAGGAGAAATATAAACTATACAAATAGACAGGAAATTCCAGCTCTGTGAGATTTTGGGGAGCAACAATATATCATCACTTACTTTTAGTTTGACATCATTTCCTACTTAATATCTTATACCTGAACTTCTTTGTCATTTGGAACAGCACAATATTGAATATATGAACACTGGTTGAGTTAGAATATGGCCTATTGAGCCATATAAGTTATAGTCGAAAAAGGTCAATTTAAAAATGATATGATATGGTCATAGTCATTTAATTCGTAAAAAAGAGTATAGACAGTCATTCATAATATTACTTGGAAAAGGAGAAGACATACAGATAGTAGAACCAATGTTAATACTTTTGAATAGAACATATTCCAAAGTTTTTTCTCCCAAGATAACTTTTACTTTGATAATTTAACAAAATGTTAAATGTTAAGTGGCCATTTTCAGTTTCAGTTCTGACATCTAAAGAGCTTTAAAGTCATAACTGCCATCCTTACAATAAAACAAAACGAACCAACTGAAAAGCAGTGAATTTTCTTGGACCTCTCAGAAAACTGAGATTTCAGGGCAAACCACCTCAAACACTAGGGCGATAGATGATTCTAGAGAGTCACCCGGAACAGAAGCTACTGGAGTCATAACTGATAAGAACATATAAATTTTGACAAATTGACAAATTTGTGGAGACAGAGTGAGGACTAACATAGGAGTGAGAAGCTCATGGAGTTTGAAGTTTAACAGAATCCCTAAACTTTTGTGGGGTTTACCTACACTAACCCCAACAGCTTCTTACAGTTAACATCCAAGAAAGATCAAATTGTGCAAGAAATGTGAAAAGAAATTCTTCAAGGAGAAAGAAAACAAAATAAGTTGAAAACTAAGACCTATATAGAGAAAGGAAAAATATTGGAGAAGGAACAAATGAACAAATGAAGTAAAAAAAAATTAGATTTTTTCTCTCTTAATTAATTTAAAAGATAGTGAATTGATAAGTGAAATAACAGCAATGTCATGAAGGATGGAAAGGAGTAATTGGGAATACTCCATTATAGGGTTCCTACACACATGTAGAATATGGCATTACCTGACAGCAGACTAATAATTCTTAGAAATGTATATTGAAGCTCTAGGCAAACACTAAAAATTTTTTGCTATACTAGGAGGGAGATAAAAAGCAGTCATGTAAAGTACTCAATTAAAAACAGGAAAGCAGACCAAAAAAAGTAGGAAAAAAAGGAAACTAAATAACAACACAGGGAAGAGGAAAGTTACAAGCATGGTATGTATTAATCCACTGATGACAATGATCACTTAAAATGGAATTATCTAAATATGCCAACTTAAAAGTATTAAGAGTTAAAACTAGATTAACAAGTCTACAAAAAGTAGAGATAAAAAAGACCAAAACACAAAGATGTGTCTTGTTAAGAAATCTATTTTATTATTTATTTATTTATTTATTTATTTATTTATTTATTTATCTATCTATCTATTTATTTATTTTTATTGTAGGCAAGGCAACCCTTGGTTGACCTCACAGATTGCAAGGACCTTGTTGGCTTACAATCCCTTATTTTTTTAAAAAATTTTTTATGCCTACAGCACCTGGTCTTCCTATGTGGTCTCTTATCCAAGTACTAACCAGGCCCAGCCCTGCTTAGCTTCTGAGACAGGATCGAGCTTGTTCAAAAAATCTACTTTAAATATAAAGACTGATAGGTCAAATGTAAAGGGAGGGGTAAAGGTCACATTACCACTAATGAAGAAGAAGTTGAAGCAGCTATACAAAGAGACTCATCAGGGGTAAGCAAGCGCTTTACATGGTGATAAAGGGGCCACTCCTTCAAGAACACGGCAGTTCTGAACGTGTGTGCACCTAACTATTGAGTGACAAAACATGTGGTGCAAAAAATGAAAGGAGAGACAAATCCACTATATGGGTTTGGGACTTTGGCATCCTCTCGGTAGTAACGAATCAAGGAGGCAGACTATCAGTAAGTATATAGTTGACTCGACAGTGCTATTAACCTGGTCTCATTGCCCTTATGAAATGCTGCATCTGGCAACAGTAGGATACATATTCCAGGAAAAATGAGAAAGCTCACGTGGTACCATTACCATGACAGACCACATCTTGGATATAAAATACACCTGAAAAAATGTAAATGAACACAAATCATATAAAGTATCTTCTCAAACCACTATGTAATTAAACACAAATCACTAAAGCAAAGATACCTGGGAAATCCCTAAGTATTTGGAAATCAAACACACTTCTAAATAACTCATGTATCAAATGAGAAGTCTCAAGAAAAGTTAGAAATTATTTTGAACTCGACGAAAATGAAAATATGACATTAAAATTTGTGGAATGAGCAAAAGTAGTGCTTATTGGAGAATTCATAGCATTAAATGTCTATGTTAGAAAAGATCAAATGATCCATAATCAAAATGCAAGCTTCCGATTTAGGAAATTAGGAAAAGAAGAGTAACATAAGCCTAAAAGAAATAGAAGTAAATAAATAAAGGAATAAGAGCAGAAATCAATAAAATTAGAAACAAGAATACAATTGGAAAGACATCAAAACTTGTTCTTTAAAAAGATAAATAAAATTGATAACTCTCTAGCCAGGCTAACCAAAAAAGAAAAGAAAAAAAAAAATCACTAATATCAGAAATAAAGGAGGAGCCATAACTGTGGTTTCCATGGACATGAAATAGGATAATAAGATTGAGCATGTTCGATGGACTACAGTTTTCATCATAGACTCTCAATGTCTACTTCGAGTATTCCTTCAAGCAAAGTCAGGCATTGATTGACGAGGAAGCATGGGAGTGGTTTAGGAGAAGTCAATCCAAGATGGGTGAAGAAGAACTTCCCAGAACACAAGCATAAAAGAAACTAGAATGACAGTTTAAGTCAAAAAAGAAGTTAAACTATGAGAAAAAAAAGTGTATAGTTTAAATCCTGTTAATTACAGCTGTCCTCAACACATATCTTTACTCTATGGATTAGAAAAAGGGAGAGAGGAAGAAGAATGCCATGAAAGAAGAAAGTAGAAAGAAGGAAGACCGGTGAGAGGAGATAAGAGAGAAAGGAGAAATACATGAGTAAAAATATTATAGATCTATTTTGCTGAACTACAGTCATTTGTGCACAAACAACATGCTCTAGGAATGTGCAGAGGGGAACATAAAGGCAAGGGAATAATTATCGCTAAGACAACCATGTGGTTTTGATACCACAGAGCAAAGAATGTCTGTGGGGGAGAAAGGAAATGGTAACTCACTCTCACAGTATGGATGTTGATGTGAATTAACGTATCACTTCAACTCAAACGCTCACTCTTTTTTTACCTCCCACTCTCCTCTCAACCACTGAAACCACTCTTGTCACTGCTGCCAAAAACAGCCCCGTCTCGCCAAATCCAATATTTTAGTCTCAGTATTCACATTACTCCATTCTACAGATGCGATTGATAAAACTGATCACATCTTTTTCAAAACTCTTCTTTGCGTGACTTTCAGGATATTATATTTACTTGAATTGTATTCTATCTCCAGCTATGTCTTCTCACCTTCATTTGATAATTTTCATAATTTTCTCTACTTCTCCCCTAGGCTTTGGCCTAATATACCCAACTAGGCATTCAACATATTTCTACATGGATGTTTAGTAAAAATATCAAGTTTAACATATCTAAAACAAAATGATTTTCTCTCCACACTATTGGATTAGCCACTCAGGCCAAAATTCATTTATATACATATATTTATATATAAACATATATATATATATATATATATATATATAAACATATATGTATGTGTGTATGTATGTATATATGTATGTGTGTGTGTGTATGTATGTATGTATGTATGTATTTTCTCTTGGGGCATCATATCAGTTCCAAATCCTATCAGCTCCACTTCCAAAATGGAATCAAAATGCAACCTGTTCTTATCATTTCTACTGGCCCAGTGTTGTTCAAGCCATATTATCTCTCCCCTGGTGAAGCAGTAGTCCTTATTCCCCCAAAAGTAGTAATATAATCCTTTAGAACATAATAAGCGACTATGCCTCTTCTCTGTTCCACATTTTTCAGTGGGGTTTCTGGTTCTGTGTGTCAGGAGCTTGGAAGACACAAGTACATCCAAGTAACAAGAGAAAGCTGAATGGATTGAAAAACCCACAATACATCATGGATGAATAAGAGAGAGGAAGGCATAGGCCAAACAGCTGCCCAAGAAGGCGAGAGAACACAGTCACTATGACATACCAGAAAAGAAACTCACGCGAAGAAGTCTCCATGGGAACAATGCCAGGGTGAGAAAACCTGAGCTCTAACAACAAATATCTGGATGCTCAGTGTGGACAACTCTGGGTGTTAAAAACTACATGAGGATGAGACATAAGGGGATAAACAAGGGCAACAAATAGAAAACAATAATGGGTATGGGAATATTAATCCAATTACATCAATAATTACCTTGAGTATCAATTGTCTAAATGTACTAATTAAATGTCAGAGATTGACAGAATGGATCAAAATCAACAACCAAATACATATTCTACAAAAAAAAAACCCCACTTTGAATGTAAAGATCTCATAGATGAAAAGTAATTGGTGGAGGAAAACTTACCATGCGAACACTAATCAAAAGAAAGCAGGGGTAGCTATAGTAATTTCAGACAGAACAGATTTCAAAGCAAGGAAACTTATAAATGATAAATAAGGGCATTAAATAATGATAAAGGGATCAATTTCCAAGAAGACAGAACAATCTTTAATGTGTATACACCTAACAACAGCATCAAACACTATGAGGTAAAAATTAATAGAATTGCAGAGAGAAATAGATGAATCTACTATAATAGTCGAAGACTTCCACACCCCTCTATCAGACGTGGGCAGATCCGGGCTGGCAAAATATCAGTAAGGACATAGTTGAACTCAAAAACACCATTAATCAACTGGATATAACTGACATCGATAAACTGCTTAACGCAACAACAGCAGCATATACATTGCTCTCAAGCTCATGCGGCGTTTTTGCCAAGGTACACTACATCCTGGGCCATAAAACACACTTAAACAAATTTCAAAGATAGAAATCATACAACGTCTGCTCTCAGACCACAATGAAATAAAACTAGAAATCAATAGCAGAAAGATGATCGAAAAATTCCAAAAATATGAAGATTTAACAACACACTTCTAAATGACATCCATCAAAGAAAAATATCTCAAAGAAATTTTAAAATATTTTAAACACAGAATACAAAATCAACATATAAAATCTAATGTGTTTCTATATACTGACAATAACATTTCAGAAAAAGAAATAAAATGCTCCTTTTGCAACTGCGACAAAGGGAATGAAATATCTACGAACAAACTTAAAGGATGTGAAGGACTTATATAGTGAAAACTACAAGACATTTTCTTTTTAAAAGAAAAATGAAGAAGATACAATGAAATGGAAAGGTCTTCTGTGTTCATGGATTGGAAGAATCAACATAATTAAAATGGTCATATTAACTGAAGCAATATATAGATTTAATGCAAACCCCATCATAACCCAACAGTATTTATTACAAATAAAACAAAAAAAAATCATCAGATTTGTATGGAATCATGGAAGACCCCAAATAGCCAAAGCAATCCTGAGAAAAAGAACAAGGCCAGAGGTATCACACTGCCTGACTTCAAATTATACTACCAAGTGACAATAATCAAAACAGCATGGTATTGTCAGGGGAAAAAAAAAAAGACACACAGACCAATGACACAGAATTGAGAGCCCAGAAATAAATCCACGTATATAACGGCAAATAATTTTGACAAAAGAGTCAAAACATACAATGGAGAAAAGAAAGCCTCTTCAATAAATGGTGCTGGGAAAACTGGAAAGCCACATGCAAGAGACATACAATTGGCTCTCTGTCACCATACACCAGAATTAACCCAAAATGGATTGAAGACCTAAATATAAGACCTGAAACAATAAATTGCATAGAAGAAAACATAGGTTCTAAACTCATGGACCTTGGATTTAGAGATGATTTTATGAATTGGACCTCAAAGGCAAGGGAAGTAAAGCAAAAATAAATGAATGGGAGTATGTCAAATTAAAAAGCTCTGCACAGTAAAAGAAACTATCAACAAAAAAAGAGGCAATCGACTGAATGGAAGAAATTTGCAAACAACATCTACAATAAGGGGTTATTATCCAAAGTGTATAACAAACTCGTACAACTAAAAGACAAACAAACAAACAAAAAACAAACAATCCAATTAAAAATGGGGAGAGGACCTGAGCAGACACTTCTCCCAAGAAGACATACAATTGGCTAAAAGACAAAGAAGATGCTCAACTTTACTAGCTATTAGGGAAATGCAAATCAAAACCATGATGAGATGATCGCACCTCGCACCTATTAGAAGGGCTATCATCAACAGACATGCAACGACAAGTGTTGAAGAAGTTGTGGGGAAAAGGAACTCTCAGGCACGGCTGGTGGGAATGTAAATCGGTACAGTCACAGTGGAAAACTGTATGGAATCTCCTCAAAAAATTAAGACTAGAATTACTATATGACCCAGCAATCCCTCTTCTGGGTATCTACCCCAAAATTTTGAAATATTTATTGATAAAGACATATGCTCCCAATGTCCGTTGCAGCATTATTCACCATGTCCAAGACAGGAAAACAACCACAGTGTCCTTCAATAGATGATTGGATAAAGAAGATGTGGTGCACATAAACAGTGAAACATTACTCAGGCACAAGGAAAGATGAAACACTGAGGTTTGTGACAGCATAGATGGATCTCGAGATAATTATACTAAGCAAAATAAGTCAGGCAGAAAAAGTTGAGAATCATATGATTTCATACATACATGGGATATAAAACCAAAAACAACAAACAAACAAGACAAACGAAAACTCATAGACAGACAACAGAGAGAAAGCAGGGAGGGAAGGAAGTAGATGAGGATAAGGGTTCAAACGTACAGTGATGGAAGGAGATTCGACTGGTTGGTGAGTACACAATGCATTATACAAATATTGTATTACAGAATTGTACACTCAAAACCTATATAATTTTATTAATCAATGTCACACCAACAAATTAAAAAAACAAAATGAAAAATGAAATAATAACTTATCAAAATTTGTAGGATGCGGCACAAGCAGTCATTAGAGAGAAGTGCATACTACTGAATACGTGTATTAGAAAACAAAAAATATCTAAAACCAATAATCTAGGTTTTTACCTTAGGAAACTGAAAAACAGAATAGCAAATGAAATCCGAAGTCAGCAGAGAAAAATAAATAATAAAAATTACAGCAGAGATCAATGCTACTGAACATAAGAAATCAAAAAGAAAAAAACTCAATGAAACCAAAAGCTGGTTCTTTGAAAGGGTCGATAAAATAAAACCAATAAGCCTCTAGCCAGGGTTACCAAAAGGAAAAAAAAAACTGCTAAGATTATATATGACAGAGGGCCATCACTACATATCCCAGGGACAGTAAATGAAACACAAAGGGATGTTGTGAACAATTCAATACCCACCAATCTCATTACCTAAAAATGTATACAAAAAGAAATAGAAAATTTGAATAGGCCTATATCTATTCAATAAATTCAATTAAACATTCATAAATTTTCAAAATAGAAAGATCAGATTCTGATGGGTTTACTGGTGAATTCTATCACACATTATAGAAGAAATTATACCAATTCTCTACAATCTCTTTCAGAAAATAGAAGCAAAAGGAATACTTCCTGTCTCTTTCTATTAGGGCAGCATTACCCTATACCCAAACCAGACAAAAGCAACACAGAAAACTATGCATTAATATCCATCATGCACATAGATGCAAAAATCCTCAACACAATATTAGCAAATCTGATCCAACAAAGTTTGAAACTAATTATATACTATGACTAAGTGGGATATCATCAACGTATCTGGGTCAGCATTAGAAAACATGTCAGAACCGACCCAACTGTGTAGTATGATGCAAACTATGCAGCAGACATGGAATCTCCTGTCTTTTTAAGCGTATTCCTCAGATCTGTCCTCCAGAGGGTGACCACGGGAGTGGGGAGCTATCCTTTTCTTTTCATTATGCACAGGCATTAAAATCGAATGAACATTGGTGAAATTCATAAAAACAAAGAGAATATGTTCAAATAACTAACACATTGCAGACCATTCGTTCACACCCATGTGGAATATTTCCCCATACCCTCGTTAGATATTATAACCTTAGTTTGCTCTCAGATAAAAGAACTTATGCCAGCTAATAGAGAACACCAGAAATTATAAATGCACTAATAATGCTCATCTTTTATTATGTTCGAGTCTAGGTAAAATTACAATCCATGAGGTTTTCTAGTATTCTTAAACATTTAACCATGTAATTTTTTTTCTTAAGCAAAATTAACTCTTAATAACTGATAAAGAGTTCCCAACTAAAATACACTTAAGATATTCACAAACTGTTACATTGGCGTTTCTCTATGGCCGTTCAGATTTGCACACACAGAACCAGTGTGTTGTAACACCACCATGCATCTTATATGTAAGACATTATTCATGGTGTGTTTTTTCTGTTACTTTGCATAGCATTATTTGTGAGAATAATGTTTTGGCCTAAGGAGGAATATTATAATGGAATGTACAGCACTGTATTTTTGGTATGGGGCTATGGTACTATGGTTTAATCTTTTAAAGTTACCTTGGCAGTCAAGTTAACAGAGCTAGTGTAAGAGAGAGAGAAAGAGAGATAGACAGACAGACTAATGGAGGGAGGGAAAGAAAGAGAAAGAGGGAAAGAGAAATTTCAGAGAACATAATATTTCATTTTTAAAATCTGAGACTCAATTTATTAATAGATTTAAATGAACTAGCTGTCAAAAAATTACTTGCCCTTCTAAGTAGTATATGTATTTTATATATATTACCCATAGATTAAAATTATAGCATAGGGTATAAAATGAATGGTGAAAATCAAAGGATTACTTTTTTTGTGAGATAATTCCACTTTTCTGATATATATTTTTGTAAGTCTAATGATTAGAATTATAAAAATGCCAATTTTAAAAAGATATCATTATCAGTAAAGAAATTATAAACTACTACATTTTAATTTTATCAGCCTCCAAACTTATATGTATATTTTCACATGTAAACATTTATATTAATGCACATGTAGAAGTTTCAGTACTGCATAATTATCCTTCTGTCCTACTGCTTGTCGTGTTCATCTGTTCCCATTGTCTGATAAATTGCCTGTGCTCAGTAATGATGGAATAATTGCATACATATTTGTTGAGAGAACATGTATCAGGCCCAAGTGTCAAAATCCTTTAACTAAACTGGCTCAAGTTTCAAAATATTTTAAATATTTTGAATTACGCATATATATATATATATATATATATATATATATATATATATATATACATACAGAAGTCTGGCAAAGTGATTTTTCATAAAAAATTTAAATGTTTCAAAATCTTGGTTTATTTCAACGAGGAGTGTATACGATCCCGCTTTTGCTTTATATCAAAATGACACAGGTGCATTGGCTTGTTGTAAAGATAAATTGTGCCTGAATACATTTTGCAATAACAATCTCAACTCGTTTATGAAACGATACATTTCCAGAACGTATCCTCCTACACGTTTGCATAAACCCACTGAATATATGGTTCACCATTTCTCCCAATACATTAGCAGTATCTTCATTTTCCTTGGGTTCAGTTCTTAGCCCAGGCTCACTGCTTCCATGTGAAATGTGTTGTTTGAAGTCAATGTGCGCTCTGCATGTGGCTGAGACTCATGGTGTGTGCAGAGAGATGAGAATTGCAAATGCGGTTCCGAAACATCATAAAAACACATTATTCAAAAATTTAAACAACTAAGCTTAGAGTTGATATAAATATACTGTGAAACTTCAGACATGACCTGATTCTTTGTTTTACTTGGGGTTATTAGTTTTAATATCTTTAAAATGCAGACTTGTAAATGCCCGCAGCAACTTCAGTGGATCTTACGTCCTTATGTGACACTGTGCAAGCAGCAATATTTTAGCCCATCACCCATACCTCCAGCCTGTTATGTCTCCAAATATCTAAGCATTTCCTCTTATATCCATCGCTTTTTTTTTTCTGTCTACTCATATATTCTGTTATTGCTCCTCTCCTGAGCATTGCACTCTACGTGACCTACCTCTCTCCATCTGTCTTTTCACAGAAAACCTCCCGGAAGACATCATAACCCTTACCGATGGAGCCTCTTCTCCCAATTTCTTGAACGTGTTCCCCTCAGACTGTCAATGCTACCAATCCACGCGTCATTAACAAGATCTGCAGTGACTTCGACACAGCATACTAAGTCCTCAAGTAAATACCATCCCTCGCCTTAGTTGATGGACACATTTCTCCCACTCCTGGACCAGTCCGGACACACTTTCCCTGTGCTGGTTTCTCCTCAGCTCCCTGGTCTCGGACCTTAGATCACTTCTCTAATTCCACCCATGGTTATTCCCTGGAAAGTCTTGCACAGTCTTACAAAGCTTTAAACACTGCTTGACACAAATTTTATTTCTAGGCCCGACCGCTCCCATGATCTCCGGATTTGAGTAGCCAGCAATCTAGGAGATATGTCAACCGAACAACTCAGAATCGAAGCCCTGGTCTTTCTCTAACTCACCTGACTCTTTTCTCGTTTACCCATCTCAGGTAGAGAAACAGCAGCATTCTTCCAAATGGTCCAGCCTCAAATCTTAAGACTCACAACAAACCCACCGTCTCCAACCCCCCACTCCCTCCTCGGGCAACATCAGAGCTCTGCCTTCACGTCAGACCCACGCAGACACCTTCACACCTTCATGGCAACCGCTCTGCCCCAAACTACCATCGTCTTTTGCTTGATTTTTTTTAATCATTGTTTACTTACTGTTCTTCTCGATTCCATGACTGGCACCCCTTCGTGTATTTTCCACACAGCTGTCAGAACGATCCTGTCAAAAAAAAAAAAAAAAAAAGAAGCACATCAGCCCTGTCATCAGAACCTCTATTAATGCACGCTGCCCTTGCGAGGGTCTACCTGGCCCCACACCATTCATCCAGGTGCCTCTGGACACTATCCCACCAGCCTCTCTCCACTCACCCACTCCCCCCAGCCTGTCTGGTCCCCGGCTTTTTGAACATGTCTGTCAAGCACCTGTCTCGACTTGTGAACTTTCTATCTCCTTAGCCTGGAATAGTTTTTCCCGACATATGTACACAGTTCACTCCTTCAATTATTTTATTTATTTATGTATCACCTCTTCTGCAGGGCCTTTTTAGTACCTTATTTAAATTCCACCTGCCCTTTCCTTCAGCATAGTACTTCAACATTGCACTTCTCTGTTTTGTCTTCCCTTTGCATTTCATGTGTGTGTGTGTGTGTGTGTGTGTGTATACGCACACATACATATACACACACATATACATACATGTACAAACAGACCTATATTCAGATACATGAGATTTAACATATAATGTGTAATAAGTATATAACATTGCATATGTATATGTTATACCTATAATTTGTATATCATTTTTTTATTCATAGTCTTCCCATATCTGATCTAAGTTATATGGAGCAGAGTTTTATCATCATATTCACTGCTGTATTCTTATCGCATAAAACAGTACCAATACATGATATAGTCTCAATAAGTACTTGCTGAATGAATAAAAGGACTTCCAATTTGATCAAATTCATGAGTGCATAACTTTACTTTGTAAACTACTTGATTGAAAACTACTGGGCAATAAAGAAGTTGTTTTCAGCCATTTTATTCTTTCTTTAAGACAACATTTGTTTGTGTTGGAAATAATCTTCTTATGAACCCTATCCAAACAATTATTGAAGTTTAGTAAAAACTGTATTTTCTGATGTTATTGGAGCAGTAGGTAGTCAGTTTAGAAAAGGTCAATTAAAGCAGCAAAACATAAAAATGATACATATATACATTAGACCATGTGTTTTAATTGAAAACATGTATATGCATGATTTGTCAATCTTTTGATAAGAGCAGTGTTTTCTTTTAGTATAGTTCCACTTATTCTCATTTGTGGGCTGTCATTCTTATATAAACGACCAACGATGTATTAACCATGAGTATTATTCCCATTTTCTTTAAAGTGGAACAAGAACTTAGAAACATATACAGCAATTTTAGTACTTTATGATATGTTCAGTCTTTTATTGATCTTTTTATCCACATGTAATTCGACAGTAATAATTTTTGAGTTATTAACCTTTGTTGAATTATTTAAAACCATTAACTTAAGTTTCAAACATCTAACTCAAATTTCATATTCATGTAACATAGGTCTATTAAACATGCAATTAAATTAGGTAATTGGATAACCAGTAAAACTGTTATAAAAAGATAAGATATACAGCCTACTTTTAGTAAGCATTAAGTTTCAGGATACCCAGGCAAACAAGAAATTAGCCAACACCTTCTGGACCTGAAGCACATCAAGACCATGAATCAGAATGCACAGAAAGGGAGCACAGAATGTCGGAGTCTGATAGAAAGGGGTTTAGTTGAAAGACCATTTACTTAAAGTGATTAACATGAATATGTATTATTTGACAATGTATTTCTTTTTACCCTACTTATAACCATGAGATAGGTGCATTTTACAAAATGGAATAGGAAAGAGTGTTTCAGAGCTACGGGCACCTTCTGCACTGTGTTTGATGACTGAGTGGCAGGGTCAACCCTAAAAAAAGATTCAAGAAATAGTCATTGATAAGCCAATGACAACTAAGTCTTTATCTTTTAATCCTAACCTATCTCGGAAATTCATATATTCACACTATGTTTTTTGACATTCTCTCTACATGGTCTCTTACAGTTGTATCAAAACTGGAATTTAGACTCTGATGGTCACAATAATCCAAACAAGAAAACCCAAGGGACAGCTGAATTTCCAAAGGAATCGAGCAAAAGGGGACAGGGCAATTAAACTTCCCCCAATACAGACACTGTATCTCCAATGCTAAATATTTGAAAGTGTACTTGTTTTAAAAAATAAGGGTGATAATTCTCCACAGCTCAATTGGGAATAACTGATGAAAAAAAATCATCACCAAAACTTAAATATCTGGAAATTAAAAGCTCAGACTTGAGTTGTAGTACAATTTCCCTAACAGCAGATTGCATCTGTAAAACTCACTGTGCAATCAGAAGGAAGCAAACTGTTATTTCTGTGTAGGTATACAAATCAATGTGCATCCAAATATTCTCTGCATCATCTACATGGGCAGAAAATAAATCACATACTGATTTAACTCCGGAGGTCATTGTCTTATAGTTCAGCGATGGCACAGATGTTAGATGCGCACAAGAAGAAAAGCCATGAAAAGAGGAAGAGCCCTTTGGGAACTTGAATATAAGCAAAACCACCTCCACGAAAACATAAGCTTGATAACGCATCCTTCTATCTCAGTGTTTCTCAAAGCGTGGTTCAAGTGGCATTCGTTATAATCACATGTGCACTCTTTAAAAACACAGCTTCTCTGCTTCCATTCAGTTCTACTGAACCAGAATCTTCAAGGAGTAAATCTAGAAATCTGCATTTTCAACAAGTTATGCAGATGATTTTTTTATGCAAAGGAAGTTTAAAAATCTTGACCCCATCAGCCAAGTTCAAGGACTTAATGTACTTTTATAACAGAAGACATTTTGAAAAAAAGAGCCAGAGAAAGAGGTGTTTTTCTCTGTTAATGCAACTTGGAATGAAGGATATGCTGTAACAATGATTTTTAATCTCTTTTCATTATGCGAAAAGCTAGAAAAAATTTTCATTCAACATGGGAGAGAAAGGACTTAACAGAGGCTTGTATGAGAAGATGTCAAGGAAAAACTAACTAAGAGAAAATAATTTAGCATTATAAAATGAAATTTGATAAAATGGAAAGATTTTAATTAAATATGCTAATGTATAAATAATTGAAATAACTTTACTGAATGAAGCAATAGAGATACACATTTAACTGTACTGTTAAAGGGAACACAAATTTTTTTAAAAAAGGAAAAAACAAATAGCATATTAAGTTTTTGTTTTATACATTTTCTAACATATATTTGAAGAAAAATAACTACTTAGATTGCAAAATAAAAAAATAAAGAAGAGGTTGTCGTGATAATGGGAAAGCAGATTAATAATAGACCACAGAGATTCTTGGAGAAGAGATTTCAAAGTTACGGGAATGGAATAAAAATAGTTAACAAAAAGAATGCATAAACTAAAATTTGAATTAATTTATATGCACATAAGACTTTACATAGAAAAAAAGGGAACCGTAAAAAAGACATATCCATGAAAAATGGGAAAATTTTATACTCTGTGTTATTTATTTTCTAACTATACCATCCAATATTAAGTTCCTAAATTATTGCCTTGAACTCTTCTAATACTGAAGAATAAAAGCATACATTAGAGATTTTTACATCTCCATATCAAACTCCTAACGTATTTGTTCAAGAAATATTTTTTAAAAGCATCGAAGTGATGCAAATGAATTCCATATGGTATGCTCACATATGCTAAAAGCAAACTTTATTTTTCTAATCTAAGGAAACATCTGCACTTTATAACACATTTTTGGGTGTGCGTGATAGTCTGTTTTTTCGTACAAAATGGTTAGGCCACCATTATGCTCTTTTTTTCTTCAATAGCAGGATGCATTTCCAACTATTATAATTAACCTAAAATTGATAGCTTGTTTTTTGTCCTTTTTAATGTTTATGCCTGATTATTTTTCCAATAATACTTGAAGATCAGCATGCTGCAGGGCAAAAGGAGTCTAAAGGAAATTAGCTGTCACCCACAGCCAAGGATTCTGTTTTTATAAGCAAAAAGGGCTGAATTGGTCATGCATATAGATCATGTAATCTCTATTAAAAACTAGGCATCTTACACAGATTTTCCATGTTGGTAAAGAAATCAAAATTTACGTACTTTTTAACATTACACGAAGCTTCCATTTTGTCTATTTAAATAAGCAAATTATGATGAAATGTGAGGGAATCAAAGCACTGTCTGAATGAATGAAACATTTTTAACCCAATTTTATTTAGATAGTTAATCTTCCATTTTGGTAAATATTTTCTAATTAGAAATATTATACGTTTTATTGTGCTAATGAAAATATATTGTTGTTTTTTTTATTTTTTAAACACTTCAATTGCTATTTGTCTTAGAGGGAGATTATATTATACACAGTTATTGAGAAAATCTCTACACCATTTTCATTTTACTATCACGAAGGCCCTTAAAATTTCAGTGAGTACAATGAGGCTTACGATGTGTAGCCTAGTGAGTTACAAAGCTGTGGTCTGTGCCCCACTGAACGGAATAGAACTGCCGGGTGCGAGGTGACTTCAGGCTGATCCTGTCTGTGGTTGATGTCGTTGCTTTGCGTCTTCGTTCCAATAAAGTCCCCGGGAGGCAGCTGATTATGGTGTCTGTACTGGCTCTTTAGAAATATGTTGTTCAAATATTAATATGGCTTTGTGTGTGTCTGTTAAAGAAAATTTTTAAAAAAACAAAAACGATTTGCTCTTAAGCATTAAAGCTTTTATCTGTCAATCCAAAAATTGTAAATAACAAAAAACAAAATCAGAGTATGAAGATTGTGTCTGTGTGTGTATAATAGAAAGTTCACTGCCACCAATGGTCTCGCGCTCTCTCTCTCTCTCTCTCTCCCTCTCTCAAATCTCACAGATCATGCTAGGAGATGGGAGCCAACATGTCCAGCAATCATAAGTGATTAAGCCTTTCCACTTATGCAGCAAGCCTCAATCACGTTATCACATTCTACCTAGAGGCTGTGGCTCTCGCTTTAGGTGTGATAAAAATATGCATCTATATTTAGCTAATTTTGGTAAGAGGCGAGGAAGGTGACATTTTACATTAAAAAAAAAAGAAGAAGAAGAAGAAGAAGCTATTTCCGTGATACATCCATTCCTGGGCTGAGGCAGGCACTGCATTTAATCGTTCCTTTGACGCTGAGGACCGAGCCCCTAAGACACTTTCTTTTCCTGATTATCACTTTAGCAGATTGCTGGATTACTTTCCACTGATTAAAAATGGCTATTTCTTACACAACTTGCTTCCTATAGTGTCAGTCGATATTTAAAAGCAATAGGTGATCCATCTCCCTTTCATGTTTTTATAATGTTTGAAAATTTTGCATGATTTTCCAAGGCAGACACGTTCTCTTCGCCATATCTTCTTGTTTTCAGGCTTCAATACACTGCTCGGCAGCTTTAAGAGAATAACGTGAATTGTACAAGGGCGCTTTCTTCACCAGTTTGCCAAAGAAACTGCTGCCTGGCAGCGATACTCCTCTCCTTGCTTTTGTATTTTTTAAAATTTTATTATTATTATTATTATATTATTATTATTATTATTATTATTATTATTATTTGGGGGTGGGGTGTTTAAGGTGGCTTACTCAGATGAATAACCACAGCCAGGACAAATAACACTACTACCCGGGACTATGGTCCTGGAAAACTTAGTTTAAATACACCTACTACCAGTACTCCTTATACTTGTGACTTAAGAAAAACTCCACTTTTCACTAGAGCCTTGATATTAAAATGACCATTTATTTATAAAATAGTATTTAAATATTTATGAATTGCATGACATATGCATGGGAAAATAATCCAAACTACAAATTCGTAATTATATTTCATGAAAAAATATGCATGCCGTTAAGCATTTGACTTCAGGAGGGGTACATTTTAAATCAATATTAAATACGATGGTCACTTTTCACATAAAAGCACATTTTGGTGATGATCATTGCACATGAGCTCATGCAGTTAACACCTTGACACAAGCAACAGACTCGAGGCTGCAGGTTCAGCGAATAACCCATGCGAGTCTCAAAAAAATCAGGATTTTAAATTGCTTAAATCGTAGTTCTTTATAGAACAACTACGTTGAAAATTAATATATTTGAGAAGGTACTAGAATTCAGAAAAATCTGAAAACACACACCAAGCACATATATTTATATGTTGAATGCAGCATGTTGAAGAGAAAAGTAAAAAAAAAAAAAAAAAACCCAAAAAACAAAAAACAAAAAACTGTGGACAGGAATAAACTATATGATGTTTGGCATCTGATATTATGGGAGCACATAATGCTCTTCTAAGTCTATGAAAAAACAAGCACTCACAGAGGAACTCTAACGAGCAAGATAAAAAGAGATACAGAACATATTTGATCAGGGAAACTCCTGGGAATAAAAAATAAAAATAGCCCAGGAATGTACTGAACTGATTTAAACTTTTTGCCACAGTGACTTGTTATTTGCAGATGGGATAGATGAGTTTCCATCAGGTCACGCAGGGAAGTGCCAAGGACGAGCTACCTCAGTGTCACTTATGTGATCTTCAAGGATGAAATATCAACAGAGATGAACAATTTCCAAATCTAGATGAAATCTTCCCCAGTGACCCTCTTGAACACACTAAGTGGTTCAGAGGAAGTCATGTGATCCAGAGAATTTCCTTAGACTAGAGAAATGTCTACAACCACTGAAGTTTTATAGAATGGTTTATTTGCTTTTGATTAAAGCACTGATTGCTTGATGTACTTAAGATAATCATATTAAAGTAAAATGCTTATTGTTATCATTATTGCTAATTTTGCAAATCACTGAGTACCTTACTACGAGGACATAGTATAAGCTAGGCATACAGTTATCATTTGACTTAATTCTCAAATAACCCTACAACTCATTGGAGGAATGAATTAGTGTTGATAAGAAGTGAGGAGATGCCCAGGGAGGCATTATAAACAGAGAGAAAATAGGAGCAAAAGTCTGTGCTAAAACCGAGTAAATGACAGCACGGTACATTCAGAAAACTCTGAGAACTTCAGAATGGCTTGATCATAAAATAACAGAAGGATGGGTGGAGGAGAAAGAGGCAGGAGCAAAGGGCAGAGCTTTCGTCCAAAGGTTAAACCGAGAATGTTGTATCCACGACAAGGAAGTCAATTGCTATCCTATATTTAATATACATCCACTGAATGAATAATACTGAGCAAAACATAGCATAATTATAATTTCCTTTTATAATGTTAACTCTAATAATGTTTGAGGAGAGATGAAATGGTGAGACAGAACAATTAAATATTATTAAAGTAATCAGGCTGCCAGATCTCAAATTAAGTTAGTGCTGTGGAAGACAGATGGAGAAGGAAGCAAGCATATTTTAAAACCCTGGAATCTACAGGATTTGGCACATGATTCCATGTGACAGGACAAGAAAAGAGTGGCGTCTAGAATGGCTTCTAGATTCTTAAGTCATTTGTGAAGACCCAACCTGGTAAATAATATTTGAGCTAAATCTGAAACTTTCAGAGAGGGTTCTGAATTTAAGTCATATACGCTCCTATAGTAAACCCAAAACAAATAATAAAAGGCCTGCTTTTTCCTAGTTCGGTGTCCAGCAGGGGTAAAGTAAAATGTCAAATAATCCTGAAACTCAAGGGTTTTTGATCAGGGTCAGGTATATCCTTCTATCCTGCCTCCTCTGTTTCTACTCTAGCCAGAGTGGCAGCTCTTAGCACAGAGAGGCTAAAGAATGCCATTTGTAAATTACGCTCGTTCAGAAGCATCAAAAAAGATTATACTGAAAGATGATAATGAACACTGCAGCTTCCATCACATTGTCATTTGGCTCCTGGGGGCGTAAGTTTAGTTTAGTAATTTCCCAGTGGAGAGTAGGAAAGGGAGCTGAAGACACTCTCACCTCGGCCTGGAAGTCTGCTTTCGTAATACTGGATCCGGAAGCAGTTAGAATGTAGAATTGAGACCCTTTCTGGGAGCGAGCATCTCCTGAGAGCCTTTTATCTCTTCCAAGGCAAATGGAGCTAAACAGGGTGCTCCATTACAGGGCTCCTGTTTGCACACTAGACAATGCCTTCGCCATGATGATGACAGGAGAACGTGTTTTATTAATGAGTGCGTGTGTCTGTGTGTGCGTGTGTGTTTGGTGCATTTTTGTATGGGGAAAATAGAGCGTTGCCAGAATTAATATCACAATAGCCTGTATCAGAGTGGGTGTAACTATTACCCACAGTCTTTAAATGGCATTTCTACCCTAGAATCACCATTTCAGTGTAATGTTAAGCTGGGTTGTGACATGTCAGATAGAATACAATCGAAATTTGTTTTGAAAACTATTGGTGTTTTCTCTCGAAAACCAATGACATCTAAAGTTAACCTGCATAAATGTGGAAAAATATTCCATATCAATTAGATTGTTTTGGCCTGGGTTCAAAATAAAAAGTACATATATAGATAAGAATGCAAATCAGTCAACAAAATTGAAAAAGTCTAAAGTTGAAAGGCTTGAATTATGTATATGCTCCCCTTAAATGTGTATCCATCTAGAAATGTTTTGCTCAAACTTAAGTCTGAATTGAATTAGAATTCTGCTATAGCTTTTGGAATAGGAGTATCAATGATAATACTATATATTTTAGTGAAAAGTTGGAAGGATTCAACAAATCTGGGAATGATTAGGCTTCCTTCAGGAGCACATATTTCAAGTTTTTGTGGACTCAGGAAAAACAAGGGCAGGAACTGTGTTTTACTCATATTTAAATCTCCAAATGTAAATATAGGTCTGACTAAATCAAAATTAAAAAAAAAACAACAGATGAATTAACGATTAAATGAGGATATATATATATATATTATATATATATATATCTCAGATTGTCAAGGAGCGTGCATTTATTGAGCTCCTACTGTGTTCCACACATTATGCTAGATATTTGCACACTATAATTTATGATATATCATCCATAGAATGTGCTCATTACCTCATTGGGTGCTATCAGAAATATGGGTGCATTTTTAAGAGAAAATGAAGGTATGATTTTTGCTACTTTATAGCTTGCAAACATATTGAACAAATGAAGTGCACCATGATGGGAAAGCTAGGGGACCCGATCGTTGGTCGAAAAGCACTGGCAGATGATGAGTGACTTGTATGTGCCATAGACTCAGCATCGTCATTTCTCTGTCCTCTGAATAGAGCTGCCATTGGTGAACAGCTACACAGACAGGAAGCTATATTTAATAGGAGCTGATTTTTTAATCCAATATGAACAAAAGCGAATGTGTGTTTATTCAGGAACAAGAAGTTTAAATGTGAAAGTGCCTTCTTGGGGCTCTCTTCCCCATTTGGCTGGTTGATGGTCTCCAAGATCACACTGTAAGTCCCAAGATGAAGATCTCACACCTCACACCTTCCATCTGCATGGAGACCTGATTGAGTCTGTGCATAAGGACTGACTTGAAAACGTGGACGTTTATTCAGTGTAACTAATGAGCAAGATACAAACATCTATTGATTTTGATCCCTTACACTATGGTGGTGTTATTTGTTATAGCAGTTGTATCATTGATTGGTGTGTGTGGGTGGTGCATGTGTGTGTAAGCTGGCTGGTGGAGGAAGGACTTGTGCAGTTTCACCAGCAAAGGATTGTGGAAGAATGTCTCCATCCGTCTGGATGATATACACCATAAAAAGAAGCCATCATAGGCCCTTCAGTGAAAAATTACACGGAGCAAGAAATATTTTAGGAGTGTTAATTTAACAATGTCACGAAAGTAGCCTTCAAATGGGACACAGATAATTAAATAAAGAAATGACAATTACAAAGTAGACACAAACAAGAGTGGCTTAAAAACGAGGGCGGCCGTTGCAAATTCTTTCGTGCCCTGGAGAGTAATGTAACTCTATGGAACAGGACGACTGAGTGGACGCTGACCAGAAAATAGTGGGAGTCGCTGTCCTACCTAAAGGTGGTCCGATTAAATTTAAAAAAAAAAGAATCTGTCTGCATGGCCCATAATCCATCAGTCTGGCTATCCACTTTAATAAATACAATAATTATTTTCATACATATTTCTGAGTGGAGAAAGAGGGAGAATCTGCTTGTGCCGAGACCTACAGAGTGTGAAAAGTATGAAAGGGAATATACATATGTGATATGTTATATGTAAATACACAATGCATGATACACACACACACATATACATATACATACACACACACACACACACACACATATAGTTTCTATTTTGAGTCTTATTTTTCCATGACAAACCTGAAGATTTGAAAGGCGACAAGGCTCTGCTAAAGTTCTACATTAAGTAAAGAGTAGATTTAGAATTAAAACGCCCATCTCCTTTCTGAAGTCTTCCCTTTTGTGACAGCATGATAACGTGATTCACGCCACACACATGCCATTGGTCACAGAAAAATACGTGACTGAGTTTAATATCAACAGAGAGGGACGTAGCCTGCCTTCGTGACCAGCCGAGAGTAGAGGTGTGGCTGTAAGGAGGGGTGAAGGACCGTGTCGATCATGCACTCTATCCTCCATATTCAAACTTACTATTGAGAATGTCAGTGATATCTTATATAGAATGACTTAGAGCAAATAGGAAAACTAGTGTGTGTCTTCTGGGCTTCGTTATAAAACATGTAATTCAAGATTTAGAGATAAATCCTTTTATAGTTTAATTCATGAAAATTCTGTTATGTCAACTGGAACATTTCCTGACTCCTCTCCATTATCTCCCCTTCATTTCTTTTCTTCCCTCTAGTCTTTATTCATCTTTCCTTCTTTCTCTTCCCAGAAAACTTTTGAGCACTTATTTCATGGTTAGTGGTTAAGAAGGCGGGCCAAGGGGTCAAAATACCCAGGTAAAAGGTGGTACAGGGCACATCATTTATTATATCTAAGCTATGTTTCGCTCAGCTATATGACAGGAACCATTGCCACCTCACAGAGCTCTTGCAAGAAACAAACTCAGTAATGAAGGTCAATCATCTAGCAAAGTACCTGGCCCATGTTAAGTTCACAATAAATATTAATGATTAGTGATTGAAGAAAGGAGAATTTCCAAAATCCTCAAAAATAAATGTAGAAAGAGTAAGCCTAGATTGCTTTTCCAGAAACAATACTTCCTTTAGTAAAAAGTCAAATGATTGTCTATTTCTAAAAATGATTTTTGCCCAGTCATAAATAACTTCATTGAAAATGACTTCCTCTTCTTGTGACGTGAAAATATTCCTAGGCCAAAAAAGTTTCCAATTTTTCCACATTACCAAATAAAATCATTTTATATTTGCCATGAAAACTAATGGTGCTACATTGATTACACAGGAAGGTTATTCTGCATAACACACTTCTTTGTTTGGAGATCAAACTTGAAATGATCCCCAACTAAATGAGGTTGAGTATGACATCCATAGTCCTTACAATACTCAAATTTGAGTATTAAAACATACACATCTCAGTTTAAAATATAACAGTACTTTTAATCAAACCAACACATCTTAAAAATTATGTTTTATATTCAATTGTTTAAAGGTTATGCAAAGTCACAAAGATTCCATTGTCTATGTATAATATTTTATTAGGTGATGGGCTAAAAGCAAACAAAATATTTCCTCAGGACATAGAAGACTAAGTTCAGAAATGTTCTTGTAGTAAAAAGATCTGTAACTAACTTTATTTTCAGGTTCTTTTAGAAAAGACGAAAAGCCAGTGCTTCAGCAAGTGATTACAAAGAAATATTTGCTGGTATAGAAGAATATCCCAAGGAGAAAGTAGGAGGACATATTGCTTTCACCGACTTAACCATTTCCTTTAATATTTAATAAAATACTTAAAAGATTTGAAATTTTTGAATTAGAGTAGTATGATAACTATAGAACTGATACACTTCGATGAATTAAAATCACATTTTAATGTGAACACTATCATTTTATCAAAGTTAAATGAAATGGCAACTGTGTAATACGTTTCTATGGAAAGGATAAAATCCTTCATAGAAAAAGTGAAATTTCATTCAGTGACTATTAAGCTTAGAGAATTTTTATTTTCTCAAAAGGGAGAATAGAGAAAGGAAGACTAAATGTGTTCTATGAAAAAGTTGATACAAATGTGTAAGCAATGAGATGCTGCATGGTATCCCAGAATCCTCTCAAAATATACATAAGTAAGGAGATGCTGACGGTGGCCAGTCAACACTTGACTCAAACAAAATGAAGGGGCGAGCCAAGCAGTTACATAATTGGGATGCCCTCACAGTTAGCCACCACCCTGACCAGTCTCCCTGGCCACAAAACCCTTTCTGCTTCTTGTCCTGTCCTTCTCCTTCCCTTCCGCCTCTTTCTCACCAGAGTTAGAAAGTATATGCACGACCCACAAGTGGAGAAAGATAAATCATTCAGTTGTTCACAAGACCGCTGAGCACAGTGCCAAATGACAGGACGTCAGAGACAACCAAAATTCAGGTTTGAATCTAACAGGAGAGAATGACACTTTCAAGACAGAGATAAGTATCACATCAGAGCTGAGAGGGGACATCGTGGGAGTCGAGGAGAAACCACGGGAAAGGTGGCATAGTATTTGGCACCTGAAGAATGAATAAGTCTTTGCCAAGTAGAGAAAATGCCAGAAGGACATCGTGGGAAGAGAGAACTTTGCAGGTAAATACACTCTGGCTCTGAAACCGCGGAACGCTTGATGTGTTTAACACTCAAAGCGGAGAACAGAGAACAGCCTGGGGCCTCTCAAATCAACCCATCTCCAGGCTCGCCCAGCATCAGGGGACACCAGATCATGACTAGGTTCTATTTCTGTCACGATAATGTCGTATGCTGCCCCCTTGACAATTTGCCACTGAAGCCCCACAAAATAAGAGACACACTTGGTCTCGAGGCCTGAGCCAAATGATCCGGCTGAAAATTCTTGTCCCCACCTCATCCCAGGTTCCATTTCGGTTTGCGTACTAGATACGGGAACACGTGCATTTAGAATGCAGAACGGTAAGTTGTCAGGAATAAGCGGTCTGCCTATGCGTATGTTGAGATTAAGGCAATGTGAAAATGAAAATACTTTCCGGATTACTCCTAGTTAGAAATGAAAGGGGGATGGGGTTCCCAGAAGAGGTGAACTAAAGCTTTAATATCTTTACTAAATAAAGTCCCATCCCCACCCCCACCGCTCCAAAAAAGGGGAAATATTTCTTTTTAAAAGTTACGGTGATACCATTGCTTTGTTTTAATCCTCTTAAATAGAGTCCATTTGTTTTAAATAGACCCCACCACTGGTCTGGATTGACCCCATTCAGCCTTTTTTGTTTTTGTCACCTTAATGAATGTCGATAGTTTGCAAAATATTTAACATAATTATTATGTAATAATTAGTAAATCTCTGTTCTCACTTTTCTTGTTTTCCAAATTAGTTCGACACTTACAGCTTTGGTGACACATGTGCTCATTTCAGAAAAGGTTCAATGGGCAAGACACACAGCTTTATGGAATCCTACCCCTGAGCTTCGAAGTGTGCCCAAAACAAAGAAGGGGACATTGCAGGTGACGGGGCAATGTGCCGCGGATGTTTATGGGACCCCGGGCCTTCCTCGGGGTTTCTGGGCTCATCCCTCCGCATCGGCACATGTCACAGACAGAAGGTGGACACTTTCCAAAGTGACAGAGCGCGTTAAGCAGGGGAGTGGGAGCGGATTTGGGGAGCAAAGAAAATGAAGGTCGATGTGGGGCAAGGAAGAGACAGAGCATACACGACTTTGGGGGACAATGTCTAACCTGGGCTTTATGAGAACAGTTGGCCAGTGGACGGGCAAGAAAGGACACCTAGAAGTCGAGACCCGTGTGGCTCAGGGTCCGAGGCAGTGATGCCGATGGGCACTCTGAGAGGAGTGCTTTCAATACGCTGTCACGCGTCCTGAAGTATGCTGGCTCGTAATCAATAAGCATCCTCGTGGAAACATGTCTTCCCCGGCCACCTGCTTACCTTCATATCTTTGACTAGGAAACATGGGAGGCCTTTTAATTATGTTTCTTTCTCTTGGTAGACTCTACCTTTTGAATGAATTTCGTCTCTCTAGGAATAGAAATGACTGTCACAGCTATAATTGCTATTTGTCTCTTGGAAATTCCATGGAATAAAAAAAGTCAATTCCCTGATTTTTCTGAGTTGTGGCCAAATGACAAGCATTTTCTCATTTTACCAATCAGCACAATTTTGGAGCACACGCACTTGGCTATTATGGGATGGATTCCTTAAACAGTTTTCCACTGATAACTTCTGACCAATGTTAAATTAGAAAGAACGTAACCATAGGTTCTTCCCAGCACTTTCGCAAAGCGAATTTCAGTATAGCAAAATAAAAGCTGGAGTGAGAATGTGGGAAGCAAGAAAGAAATAATCTGGATGGAGTTTTCATATAGTTGGGGTGGGGAGGGAGAGAGGGAGGGAGGGAGAGGGGGAGAGAGGGAGGGAGAGAGAGAGGCATTCACTACACAAATGCTTCCAGAGTTGGGAGCCGCACACCACAACATCATTGTATCATTTTATAATTATACTTCAGCTGCATTTAGTATGTAAAGAATCCATATTGTACACATTCACCATGTGGATACCTGACCTTTCTGTACCTTTAAAATGATGAATTATTGGAAATCAAACATTGAAAAGTTACTTTCAAAAGGAAGCCCACCAAATCTTTGTCTCCACAGCACTGTTTCTCTCTGCCACATCACTCACTACGGAGGGAACGCGGAGTGTTATTGCAACCCGCGGGTCTGCATAGCACGGGGCAGGTTTTATGTTCTACACACTCTTAGCCTTTGTGGAACTATACTTTCCAATTTATAACAGGAAATCCAATTCTATAAAAATCTAATTATTTCACATGGCGGACTCAGCAGGACTCTCTTCTCCACGCCCTCCCCCCTGCTTTTGGCTGGGTGATGAGTGTATTTCCTCTCGGGTTTATATTTTTGCAGCCCAGCTACGCTTTGAGAACACACACACAAAAAGGCATTTGGCACACGCCTTTCCCCATCTCCTTTCAGTAATTATAGTTAATGAAACGACGTGTGTTTTTTCACTTGTGTGGTCTTCTGGAAAATAAGAGTTTATTTTACTCCAAAAAATGTCATTTCGTATTTTGGTTGGTTCGATGTTATTATCTTTTTCAAGGGGAACAAGCAGATTCATTCCAAAAATATGTTCATAATTATGGTATTAACCGAGAAAGGAACTGCCGTGCTTCAAAATTAAAATTCATCGTCTGCCGCCGTCGTCTGTAATAACTAGGTCATCGGTCTGGGTGTGCCGTGGAACACGCATTCACTATCCACATGTATTCCCACACCTAGAGGCCTGATATTTTAATGAGATTATATCAAAGGATGGGAAGGCTGGAGACGTAGTCACATCATTTTACTGGGTAATTCCCAGAACTCTGATCCATTTCTGTGAGGCAATTAAGACTGCTAACTACAATAAATGATACAGGGAGATTATAGAGGTTTTTCTGCATGGGTGCATAGTTTAAAAAATAATTTAGGTTTACTTAACATTAAAAAAAAAAAAACCACTTCCAGAGAGGGAAAGTACTGTTTCTTTTTTTCTTTTCATTTTTCAATTTAGCTGAATACAAAGAAGCGATTTCTCTTACTGTGCCTGTGTGGCACTTATGAGCACTCTGATAATAAATGATTTCTTTGAGGGGCACTGCTGAAAGAAGTAGATTTTAATTGTCCGCCTTTCCCACATGTCACCAACACCCATAACGTTCGTTAGCCTTCCATCCACCATGTGGCTTAGCTGGGGAAGACTAATAAGCCTAAACGTTATTTTCATGAAAAAGCTGTGTGCATGACTGTCATTCCTTCCTAGAAGACAATAGGAGAACGCCTAAAAACAAACACAGGAAAATCAAAGTTTTTTGTCTTGAAGAGTTCATTCTGACAGATAGGTGACCTTTATCCCTCCATACTCACTCTTTCACTCTTTATTTTTTATTTTATTTTATTTTATTTTTTTTCCCCCAAGCCTCTCCAAAGGGACTCATCATATGCAGGGCTCTATGAAGAGAAAAAGAAGAGAATTGTCCTTATCACCTCCCTCCAGAAAGTGGCAGAGTAATAGGACTTTGTAAGGCGAAATGAAGCCGGGTCTGATGGCTGCTGATTAAAAATTGACTCTGCCACATCAAAGAGGAGTTGAAGGTGAAAATGATGATCGCATGCCTCTCCCAGGGACCCTGCACCGTTTCTTTTATTCAACCTTGAAAGGTTCTTTCTGAATAAGATAATATCCCTGGAGTCCATTCTGCCTTGGCAGCATGGAAAAATGTAGATCAGTATGCCTATTCTGTATGAAAAAAAATGGGATTTTGTTAATGACATAGCACTTTAAAGTGATGGCTTGTATGGGGTAAATGCTGAGAAATTAATTATAAACTGCTTCTTAGGCTGCAGATCAAATTAATTGCTGGTATGCAGCTGCTAAACAGACCACCGTAAACTTGAACGGCCTTTACTTGCTTTTTTTTTTTTTTCTGATTATTTGCACCCTTAGGTTGACTATAGCTGCCTCTGTGCCTCTTTATTTTCACGTTTTAGAAACACTGAATTCTCAGAAAGGTTGTCATCTGTACTATAATATCCTTACACAGAAAAAGAAAAATCCTTTTTTTTTGGTTAACATGCACTGCAGGTCTGTAATTCCTGAATGTCTTATGCTACCTACCCCTTCACACATCGGTCCTCAGAGCATCTAAATATATAAATATACATGTATGTATAACTAAGGATACACACAGAAATACAGTATAACTAGACAAACACATGCTTATAGAGTTAAAATATCTGTAAATGAAGATTTTACAAAACAATCGTGCATTTATAAATAAATACAGAACATGAATCTACGACAAACATCAGAGACAAATGAAGAAAACATCTTATCCTATTTGGAGAAAATAAAGAGTCTAATGTACAGAATTCTTAAAAATTCGGTACTCAGAATTGTCACAGAAACATAATACACTAAAAATTGAAGCTTCATTCAAATTCATCATTATGACTTGAAATTCTTAATTCATAATCCAAAAATGAATAAAATGAAAGCCACACATTTGGATAAAAAAGGTACTTTTAAATATGAATTTTCTAAATGATTTTCTTGTGAAAAATATTTCATCACCTAGTAACAGACTACGTGATTTCTAGGTCCCATACGTCAATGTTTATGCCTTGCATGATGTTTATACACAGGAGATAATTTTAAATCTCAGAATGCATTAAGAAAAGTAAGATGATGTGCTTTTAAACTCAACAAATAATTAAAAGTCTATTACAGTGTTTCCGATATTTTCTTGTAACATTTAAATAAAACTTCATAGTCTCATTAATAAGAGGAAAGCCCTCTTTTTGACATGGGATAAATTATGATATATAATTATATCAGTAAACAGCAACTAATGGCATCAAAATGTGAGAAAAAAATATCCCTATTGCTTCAATGCCATGTTTAAGGTGCTTATAATTAGAAGTACATTATTTGAGTCAACTCATATCTAGAATATCTGTTTGTCTGCTTTTTAATACCTAGTTACCAAAAAAATAAGTCTCCTTTTAATACAGATATCCAAAGACAAGCCCTCTAAATTATAAATACATTTTAAGAAAATGGCCTTCGGAGAAAAATAGTTTAATATCATTTTATCATTGATGTTCATTACAGTAATATACTTCATATTAAAATGTGCCAATAAATGCAGTCGTTATTGAAAGTTTAATCCATTCTTACTTCTAAGCTTTATTATATTAATTAAATTGTATTAACACGGAAGTTATAGAATTATGAATGTTAAAATATGGCCTTTTAAATGTGTTCCTATTTTCCTACAATTTTTTTCAATATTCCCAATCAAATTAAAATGATTTTTTTTAGCTACAATCTCTAGTTTCATCTAAGGAACATATATATATTTTTTTCAATAAAATAAGAAATTAAAAATGAAAGGTCTATTAATCTTGTTTAAAAAATTTTTTTTCAAATAGTCCTTACATTTCAATTCCATTGATTTCTAAGCTTTTTGAAAGCATAAACCCAGTGAATTAATTTACCAAAGACCTTGTCAGCACGTGCAGGAAACAGGTACCATGATTGGGTTGTTAGAGCTCAGGTACGATTTATCAACAATTTTACCCTAATTAGAACATCTATTTTGAGATAGCATACCAATCATTCCCCAAAAGGACCTAACTCATACTGCTTCCCGAACCCATATTGCTGGGTAAAAGTTCCTACATCGTTATTCTGACCCAGAATTTCTCCATATTGGCACTATGACATTTGAGCCAGAGCATTCCTCATTGGCAGGGGTCTGCCCTGCACATTGTAGGATATTGAGCTACATCCGGGATCCATACTGGATGTGCACAGCACTCCTCCTCCAACCTCTGGCCAGTTACGAGAACCTTAAATATCTCTAGAAATGATCAAATATCGCCTGGAGAACACATTCCCCCTCTTCCCCAAACTTGGCCATTTAGAACCACTGCTGTCACCCTACAGAGCAGGCGCGGCTGTTTGAGAAGACCCCGAGGAAATCCTAACATGATGCTAAGGTGTGACTTTGATAGGTTCCTAGAGTTCTTAGGCTTTGCGTATTACAACCATGGAAAGTCCTGCGGTCTATCCCGTTCACATTCCCTGCTGTTCCGCTTACTCGCTTTCGGTAGTATCTTCTAAATTGTGTACAATTGCTTTGCCATCGTCTCCATTATACATAATGGCTCATAGTCTTGTCAACCAAAAGGTAAGCCCTGGAACCTGGGAGCAGTGTCACTTTTCTTTGCCACCTTCCTTTAGCCTCTGCTTTCAGCTGTACCGGATCCCATGTTTCCTCTGGGTCTGGGTGATTTCAAAGGTTTCACCACTGTTACGTGAGTATACAATCTCATTCCATGAAGAGAAATTATTTCCGGTTTGAAATTTTCAGCGTGAGGCTCAATCAAAACTGTCTGTCCTGGAACCAGTGTTGCTCGAATTCGAGGAGCAGTTGGCATGTTCCATCTCTAAGACGCCTGTTTTCCTCCCTGCCCCCACCCCCCACCCCACCCCCACGTTTCTCCAGGTACATTCTCTTCAGAGATTGTGGAGAAAAAAAAAAAGAATAACACACACACAGGGCTCATCATCCGGTGTCCACGTGTCATGGGTAAGATGGATTACTGACATCGTTTTGGTTCAGTCTGTTTTATCCCTGATGCTACTATGGCATTCTGCTAAGTTGCTGGTTCCAAGAAAATTGTGTGTGTGTGTGTGTGTGTGTGGTTTTTTGTTTGCTTTTGTTTTTGCTAGACTGTATTCAGCACTCTGCAGCCTGCACATAAGGAGGCCTTCGGAGTGACGCCAGCCCTTACCGTGACCCTGCCAGCCGCAGGTGAGGCTTCCTAGGTGTTCCCTGCCTGACACTGGACCCGGCAGCCCCTGGCAGAGTGATGCTGATCCCGCCGCTTTTCTGGCCTGCATATTCGTTCCCGTGGAACCACTAGAACCAGCGGGATCCTCCCCTGCCGGTTTGTGTAGCTGCAAAGTTGGGGCCCGGAGCGGGCGGTACTTGGATCAAGGCCCCCCGCCCCTGCAGCGTGGCCCTGTCACCTCCCTGGGACACCTCCTCTGCAGACCTCGCGGCTCCTTCCGCCCAGACCGAGGCGAGCTCCACTCCGCGTTCAGAAATGTCATCAGACCTTAGAGAAAAATGTCAGATGGGTCTCACTTCTGCCCCATATTTGAGACGCGGGACTAAAAAGAACAGATGATAATAATTTAGGCTCCGAGCACTAACTCCCACACTCTGTGGCGCTGGAGGTACCCGAGGGGTTTATAGTAACCGCAGCTCAGATGGGGGCGTGTCTCCTGCTGGCAAACACCAGTGACCTTCGCGACTAACTGGGAACTCGACTCTCTTGGATTCAGGGACAGAACGATTCCCACTTTGCCGAAAACACTTGACAAGACTGACTCTCGGACACCACGCCACCATGACGCTCGCGGCTCGCGCCCACCGCCTTCTTCAGTGCCGCTTTCCGCAGCCCAGCACCTTGACCACATTTTTAGGATAAGGAAGGAAAGAGAGCCCCACGCATATCCGGTGCATAACTGTCCAGCGTCTGTCCTCTCCCCTAAATTCAGTGATGCAGCGACTAAAACGATTGGCCCCAAAACGACCTGTCACTTCATTTGATGGCGTCATGGAAGACACACTTGAATATTTGCTCCTGTGTCTCTCCTTCCATTCATATACTTGTGATGGTTAATTTTATGTGCCCACTCGGATTACATTTTTGGATAAGAGCCACATTTCAATCGGTGAACTTCAGGTAGAGCAGTTGTCCCTTAAATAGGGTTGGCCTCATTGCATTAGTTGAATGTTTAGCTAGACAAAGACCAGCCTCTGAGGAGACTGCCCTTGGCCTTCATCCACACTATCAGGTTTTCCTGGGTCACCCCCTCCCACCCCTCGTCAGTAAGAATTTGGCCTGAAACTGCACCACCAGCCATTCTTGTCTCTACTGCAGATAGAGCAGACTGGCCCACAGGAAAGACTTTGGACATCTCAGCCTCCATAATCACTCGAGCCAATTCCTTATCATAAATATATATAATATAATATATATATATATATATATATATATATATTCAAAGGGCTCTGTGTCTCTGGAGAATCCTGACTAATACAATAATTAAGAAAAAGGGGGCTCTACTATATTGCATCTTATATTCATTAAAATATAAAGGATCTAAATTAATTTTTCAGATGAAAATTACTTTCCATTTCCAAACTATTCTATAATAGAATGCTGAAATTCTAATTAGTGCTTCTCTTTAATTGGCAAGGTTGTCAGGGCATAAGTTCAATTTCTATGTGTGTCTTTGACACACGGTAACCTTGGATACCAAATATATCAAAAATTTTTGTAAGGAGTAGATTCTAGTGCTTTCTGTGGAATGTATACACACATATACATATATATGTATGGGATTATTTATAAATATGCTTATAAATACATATACGTGTATGTGTATATATATACACATACCACACACACATACATATATATATAATCACTCGAGGCTCAAGTGTCTTTCTCAGAATTCAACATTCACATTAACTCCCTCCCTAGGACAAAACCCTTCTTAAATACTTGCCTGCTTTTGGTTCTGTCTTTAGAAAATTCTATCTTCCTACTGCAAGGATAAATTTATTAAATGGTTATCAGTGGTGAAAGTCTCATCTATGATTACGCCAAAAACAAAAGAGAGAAGTTTCACCACTCACTGTAGGAACATTTTGGTTGAGTTTTCGTCTCTATATGTTTCAATGTTCTTGTTATTACTATGATTTTTTTTCAATTTTCTTTCTAAATTGCTCCATCAGACACTGAACTTTTTCTCTAAAACTGGTATATAATGTATTTAAACATGTTAATGGCCTACTCTAAGACTTCTACTCTGAGCTGAGATGTAAATTAAAATTCTTAATAAAGGTTTAAGCATTTATGATTTGCTATAGTGCTCAATAACTCTCAAAAGAGAAAATATTTGAAGGCAAATGTGATAACAAGCTAACATTATTTTCTGGGGGTTTTAAGTTTGATGTTAAAACAGGAATGAAGGGCAATCCCACACTGTCTTGTAGAGATACATTCTGGATGAGTATTTATTAATACGATATATAAAGTAGTAAGGTAAAGAACATTCTTTAAGAAAGATACACAGATGATTTGTAATTGGAACATAAATTGTTTTTAAGTAAATTCTGGGTACTATGTCCATAACCTCTGCCTTTTACTCATTCAAAAACTTGATGAGCAAGTCGAAAGAAGATAGGTGAGTTAAATATAGACAAGGCATAACTAGGTATATGCTGATCAATGTGGATGACCAACCAGACTGGTCAGCTAAATCAAATATAAAGGTTTTTAATAGGGAAGCATATTAATCCTTCTGGGATTTCTGTCTGCATTCATAGACACATAATGAAAGAATCGGTAGTTAGTTCTTCAGTAATCTGAATGGCCTAAATTCTACTGGAGGGTGTGAGTTCAGGCTTAAGAAATATAAACCCAATTGACATGTGCTGTGAGTTGAATTGCGTCACTCAAAAAAATATGTTCAAGTCGTAATCCTTGGTACAGATGAATGTGGCCTTATTTTGAAATAGGGTATTCGCAGATGTAATCAAATTAAGACAATGCCTTATGGGATTACTGTTGGCTATACGGGTGTCTTTATAAGAAGAGAGAAATTCGGACACAGTCACAGAGAGAGGGGAATGTCATGTGAGGACAGATAAAGATGAAGACACAGAGGAAAACCATGCGAAGAAGAAGACAGATTAGAATGGCACATCTACGGGTCTGGGAACACTAAATATTGGCAACCACCACCAAAAGCTAAGAGGCAGGTGAAAGTCCTGTCCTAGGGCCTTCGGAGAGAGCACGGCCCTGCCGACACCTTGATTTTGGACTTCTAGCCTCCTGAGTGTTTAGAGGATACATTTATAATATTTTAAACCACACAGTGTGTATTAGTTATCATAGCAACAGGGAACTAATACAACATGTATTGAAGGAAAAATAACCAAAACTTGCTGTGTGTAGAGTAGATTAATCAATGCAACAGGAATATTTAGTCTGGAGAGAGTAGCTAAAGAGACATGAAAACTCTTTATTTCAAATTTAGAAAGAAGGGGTAGGCGTATCCTAATGGCTCCAATAAGTGGAACAGGGGTCAGTGAATTGTAGTGATATGAAGAAATATCACGGTTGTCTATAAGAAGTTGTGAATATTTAGGATTACAGAATCTGGAATGACCCTTCTTAGTGAAAATAAATTTCTAATAATTTGAACTTACTAAAATTACTAAGACTACATAGTAAGCTGATTGGATCCTGCCTGACATTTGCCATCTCTCTCATTCTTGAAATTTTATAATTAAGAAAAGTGGGATAAAAATAAATTATCTTACATATTTATCTTACAAAACATAATTTTGTTTCTATTCTGTATTTACTTAGTAAATGTTTATTTAAAGTGTCTATATGCACTGTGCTTTTGGTAAATATTTGGGAAAGAAAAATAAATAATTGCTCATGTGGAACTCACATTTAAGAGAAAAAGAGACAGACATTTAAACAAGTTTTATGTTAAAGAATAATTTATCTGGTTTTGGGAGCCCAAAGTGAAGGGCTCTTTCTGCTTGTGAAAAAAATCAACAAAATGACAACAACAACAACAAAAAGGTTGAATTACATCACTTCCACATTAACGTGATAAAAGAAAAGAATATTCTAGCATGAGGAAACAAGATTAACATGTAGAGGAAAGAAAGATATAGTCAGAAAAGTGTGTCACGGCATTCGGGACAATAATAGGAAGTGAGACTGGGAAAAAAAAAAAAAAACCCATCATGATTAGTTCTACCGGTACTTTAAGAACAGTGACTTATTGAGACATGTCAGCGGCATATGTGATGCAACCCATCCCCTTCCAACTGTGCTGAGCATTATGGAGGTTACGCTGGAAGCAGATGTGGTCAGACAGGTGAGCCTCGCTTTCCCACCAGCGCTCATAAAGAACTGGGCTGCCTCAGTGGGAGAAGCAGGCCACCGTACTTTCCACTGAGAGGGATTGCTCCAGTAATCTGTTGGATGCCCAGGTCCAGGGTTCACTAGGAAAGTCTGAGTTGGGACTAAGGACCTGGAGGTCAATGTATTATCATAAATAAAGCCGTTAGTAACGAGGAAATTATGTGTATCTTCCAAAAACGAAAATTGACTATCCATTCCATTTTAGTGATAGAATGAGTCTGACACAGAATGCTTTCATTTTTCAATATTTGTGACTCTTAATTACCTATTAAAAACTACAAAATTGTAAAAAGTCTATTTCATCAAAAGTATATTTCTCTTACACGATTATTGTGTTTCTGTCCCCTACAGTATATGACACCCTGTACCCAAGCATGCTTTACTACTATAACTGCAAAATGCAGCTCTATAGTGCTATTGATTAGAAATGAAACGGAAGATGTATATACAGATATATTTTCTGGATTTCTGAAATTTTCATCATCAAACAACTTAAGCCAGCACACTTAGAAACACTCTTCTTATAAATGTGATTTAAACAAATTTATACCTAGCAGATAATTCACATAGAAATTCACTATTTGAAAAATTTGCGAACTTTATAAGCATAACTTTTCTACAGGCATAAATTATTCTTTTCTATAAATAATTGACACCAGTGTGGCTTCACCTTTAGATAGCCAATTTGTCAACCGAGACCCCATATCGGGCAGACACTCAAAAAAGCTGTGTCTAAACTTGCCTACATTGTGTTTTTCAGCTCGGTTCCAACATTTCAGCCCAGGATGCTCACTCTGCCCTGAGCGGTGTGACTGCATTTAATTACAGTCTGACATGTGCATTCTGGAGAAACAGAAGTCTGTGAACTGAGGGTGATGATTAACTGTTCTACTGAATAATTGCTTAAACTGCTACTTAGGTTACGCCGCATTAGCCCTTCCGAACAAAGCGATGCTTGGTCCTCTGTGTAGCGCTTACACGATGGACTTGGAGTCTTGCCGTTTTAACCCGCGTCAGAGTTTATGTTTAATGTGCTTTCATTACTGCAAGGGGTGTGCCTTTGGGGACCCTTCTTTCAGTAGAGAACCATCCTAGAATCAATCTCTCATGGCTTGATTTCTCTGCTTGAAATATGCCCCATCTTCTGGTGTGCTGGTGGGGAGGGGACCAAAGAATACTGAATAGTGACAGAGTATTCAGGAGGAAGATAAGACAGGGCCACCCTCAGTATGCCTGGCCGCAGATGCAAACACCAGGGATGTTATGATTTAGATGCAAAAATCAGCAAACTGGAAGGTTCTGAAACACTCTGAGGACAAAGCTGATGTTCAAAACCCACGTGTTTTTTTAAACATAAAAAGGACTGATGGTCCACAGACTTTGTTCACTTTTGTAAATATAGAGTAAGAAGTCACGAGTAGTTATCATAATGAGCCCATATCTGTTATTAGTGACAAGGAAAAAAACAAATTCTAGGATGTTCTAAATTAAATTACTGGGGTCCAAAGAATGAGAGAGAGACAGAGTCGTTAGCTTGTTCACAGGTGGGGACCAGCTGACCAAAGCAGCTCACAGATTCCTGCCCACACGCTAGAGCTTTGTCTCAACACCCAGGCACCTACTAGGTGACCACCAGACGGGCCACTGTATCCCGCAGATCCATGACCTTTCAAGGGCTGTCGCCTGTAGCCAGTCAGAATTAGTACATATTTCTTCTCTTAGAGACTGTGTTCTTATCATAAAACCGTCCCTGCTTTACCTTGTCCCACCGCTCTGATCTGTAGCCAATGTAAACTCTTTCGAAACCACTTAAATCTCGCTTCCCCTTCCTCAATGTATAAAAACTCCTCAAGCCCAGGAAGGTGGACATGTTGCCTTCTGCACCAAGCCCTGCTGCTGGTGGTGGAGGCTGGGTGCCCTGGGCCCACATCCTTTCTCCAGCTACCAATGTCCCCAATAAACCCGTTCTTTCATAAAAGCTTTCAGTCGTGGAAGTTACGATTTTGTTAAACATTAGGAAAAAATTCAAAATTCCATCCTTGCAAAGCGTTAATCTATGTATAGATCATTATCTGTCTCACAGAACTTTACTCCTCTCCAAAACCTCTCATCTTTCAAGTTCATGTTTTCTCAGACAACACCTCTCAGATCTCACTGTCTTTGGTTGACTTTGTTCCACTCAAAGATCTGGCATAAGTGTCATGGGGAAAAACCACCTCTAATGAGGTCAGAGCACGTATTATTTTAGTGTTTTCCTTGAGTTGTAATTGATATACAATAAACTGGATGTTTATAAGATCTATAATTTAATCATTTTTAAATATATGTATATGTACATCCCTAAAACATCATCATGAGAATGAAAATGCCTCAACTCACAAAGTTTCCATGAGTCTCTTAGTAATCTCTCCCTGATGCTTTCCCCTGATACCTTCCACTCCATCCCCAGATATCACTGCTCTGCTCTCCAGTCCCATAGATGAATTTGCACTTTTATACAGTTAAATATAAATGGAATGATAAAATGTGTACTCTGACTTCTTTCACTGAATATTGGGAAATTCATACAAGTAGTATATACCCATGGTTGATTACTTTTATTTCTCAGTAGAGCTCCACTGTATAGAAATACTACAATTTGTTTCTATATTATCTGTTGCTGTGGCATTTCTGTTGTTTCCGGGTTTTATCTATTGCAAATAAAACTTCTATGGACATTCGTTTACTAGTATGCATCAAAGCATAATTTCTTTTCTCTTAGATGAATACCTAAAATTGAGATAGTTGGATCATATGATATCTATCTATCTATCTATCTATCTATCTATCTATCTATCTATAGATATATCTATCTATTTATCTATCTATCTATCTATCTATCTATCTATAGATAGATAGATATCGTGTGTGTGTATCATGTGAGTAATAAAATTTTATTATCACAGGGTTTTTGACTTTATAAATTTTATAAAAATGTCAATGTTTCTTCTCATGAGGTTGTTGGAAGTAATAAATTAAATAGTGAATATAAAGTACAGGAGTCACAATGCTTAGTGGGTAATAAGAACTTACAAAACGGTAGCTGGCCTACTATGTCAGAGAAGAAACAATGCTCTCTCAGATCGCATCCTCTGCAAGGTCGACAGAACAGAGGTCGTGATATATTTGGTAAGGCATAACAGAACCCATGACTTGGCGCATCTACAATTCAAGCTGACACAGGCAGGATTCTTCCATATTCCTTAAGTGCTCCCCTGTGCTAACCTCCTCATTATCCCTGACGCTCCTCTCATCTCCTCCACTTATCAAAGCATTGATCGTCCAGTCATATTTGATTTACAGAAATCATTTGCAATCAATCAGCCAACCCTGTTTTTTTTTTTTTTGTTTTGTTTTGTTTTTAGTACTGCGCATCTCCATATCCCTGCCCAGCTCTCGGAGGCACCAGGAGGCAGGAAGCCACGAGACCTGGATTCTAACTCAAGTAGCAGTGCCTGGGGCTGGGGGGGGGGGGGCTGGCCATCCCACTGATTACAGACTGGTATGTCCTACGAGTGTCAGGCATTACCATGATCGTCCTCACCATGGTGAATTTTTATTTCGTAGTAACTTTGCCCTAAATTTTTCAGGCCTCGATGTCTTTTTCTTGAAAACAAACCAAAAAACAAAAAGTTGCACAACTTACCCTTCGCATTATCTTAAATCTCAAAATCAATAAAGCATGAAGAAATGTTTCTTGAAATGTAAAACATTTTATGTAAAAATGGGCATTGATAGTTTAAAAACTTTAATGGAAACATGCCATCGATACAGAAAAAAATAAGTGTTTTGAGTGACAAATCATTTCTAATGCATGAGGCTTAAATGGTAACTGTAGTTATGTGCGTATGTCTGTGTGTGCATATATTTGCCTATCAAAATACCTGGTGAGGGTTATTATGATAAATGTAAAGTTTTTTGTCTTTTTTTTTTGTTTTTGCTGTTGTTTTGTTTGTTTGTTTGTTTGCCACTGCAAATAAATCCATAGAATCATTTTGTAACTTAAAAAAAAAGGTATGAATACATTGGCGAAATCATTTTGGAATGCAGTACAAAGTCCAGGCTTACTCTCGATAGCCTGTGTTTAGGTTTTCAATGTCTTTTAACAGCCCTACTTCTAGACCGAGCATACATTACTAGCCAAACAGTTTTGCTATTCCATGCAGAAGTTTGCCCCGACACAGTACACTCTTAGAGATTCATAATCAAAGCATGAGCTTCGAATTGGACTCTATCCCAAAATAATGTAATCCAAGAGACTAAAAATTAATTCCTGCGTATCCGCGCATGTGGATATTTAAATTTAAGTTAGTATTAAAATGAAATTAAATAAAAATTCAGTTCCTCAATCATATAGGGCATATTTCATGTGCAAAGGAACAGTTATAGATACATATTTGAAATGATATTAGTGCACATCCAGAAACTTTATTACATTTGCATATTTCCATCAAACCTTCCGATTTAAGGAAGGGGATTTAGTATATATTTTTAGCTCTAGCGAAAATTTTTCAAATTTAATTTTCTACAAAAAAGGCATGAATATACCCATCTTATTCTTTATTCTTACACGGATAATGTATAAAATTTATAAAATATATTTTAAATTGCAAAATTTAAATATTTGTGTATATCTTTTTTAACATTTATTTCTATCTTGCAATGGTAATTTTAAAATACTCCATGAATTTCAATAGTTACATGACGGTCGAATTTTCTCCTATCATATTGATGTTAGACAAATCAGAAGGACATTTACTTATTAGCTATTTTCACAACAAGACAACTAACAAAATTAAATATAGTAACATACTAAGTACTGTATTTTTATGATCAATATTTCCTTATAAAAACATCGACTATCAATGAAATGCTTCACTGGACACTTTAACCTATTTTTATATCTTTAGAAACATTTAATTCATTGAGTTGTTCACCCGACAGTTTTACAGATTGCTTTGATTGTAAAAACGTCATTTTAAAATGACGTTTTTACACTGTCTTGGTCTTAAAAACATCAAATGGGGGATAATTCTTCATTTGAAGTTATTAAACATGACTATAATCATAAAAGTCATTTTAAAATAATTCTCCATTTGACCTTTTTACACTTAGCTGCTTCTTTCTTTTTTTCCTTAAAAATTTGATATTAGAAATGAACGTTAATAGAAATTGAAAGCTGTACTTAGAAACTCTAAGCAGGATTTCACTGCAAATATTTCCATGGTCCTTGGAGAAAGGTCTTACTACCAACCCCACCCCCCCACCCCACACACACTGAGGGCTGGATGGCGCTGGCAGAGAACTACGGGCAGCGTGCGTGTGGGTGCGTGTCTGCGTGTGTACCGACAGTGACATCCAACAACACTTGTGTCTTCTCACAAATCATCTATGGCTCTTTATAACTTTCAGTTCCATTATTGCAATTTCCTAGCATATTAGTCTCTCTAGGCAAATCGCACAATAGCCATTTTCTGTCTGTTATGGGGACTAGGAATATGGCTTTGAAGTCACATATTGTGACAGCCACTGGGATACAGGATATACTTGTGTTCTAGCCCTGTGCATTACTCCCCTTTCAATAATTTTTAGCTTTGTTTATATATATGCTTGTACAGAAAGCACAGTAAGAACGGTACTCAATATTTGTGTTTATTCAATGCCTTTTTAGTATGCAATAAATATGCTCATATTTTAGGGGAATAGAATAATGCTGATAATAACATTTGAGTACATATTTTATAGCAGGCACTGATGGGAGAATTCTATTTGTGTTGATTGATTCTTGTAACAATCCTGAGGGATATATTATTGACTGACACCTGAGGACAATGGATCCTAGAAGGAACCAGAATTTGAAACCAGACAGGCTGAAACACTAAGATAATTGAGCTTTCAGGATTCTTCTCAAACGCTACTTGTAGGACATGCTAAATTTTTGGATTATTATGACCTGGGATTGGCTTCAGCAATGAAGATGCTAAAGAGGCACCTAAAAGCATCTTTATTCTTCTCTTATTTCAACTACAAGCTACTCTCCTCTCATAAGCTCCTGGGGCAGACAGGCAGCTAGGACGTAAACAGTACGATAGAGACAATGATTTCCAGTGCTCTCTGCTCTGAAACTTCTGAGTCTCTGAAAACCAATGAAAGGAAACCCAAGGATGAGGATCATTCTGGGGTAAATTCTGGCGAGACTTTGATCAATGGACACCATTGGATCCCCAAAGAAGGTTGATATAGAGCATCTTAACTGTACTCTTTTCCACTTCTTGGGGAATCAAGGGGGTCAGAATAGATCATCTGAGTGTTTCTTAGCCTTAGGCCTGAGCCAAGCCCAAAAGCTTCTTCCTGGCATCTGCGGAGGGGACGGACGACCTGCCTGCTGTGATAGCTCCAGTGCACCATGGTGTAAGCCATCCTACCCCCCTGACAAAGCTTTGGTTTAGTGTGTCCCCGGCAGTGGGACCTAACATCAGCCCATTGAAGTAATAGAGAGAAACAACTCGAAAAAAGTGGAGGTGGCATAAGTTAGAGAGAGGAAGAACAAATACAAATTAGGACAGTTCCACAAAAAGCAGGCCTGCTGGGGGAGGCAAGTGTAAACCTATGTAAGAAAAATAATACTAGTATGGAAGGACATTCAAGTCTAGAACACATAAGAAAAAAAAGACTCTTTGTAGACGTGAAAGATAGTTTTGCGTTAAAAAATTTTAGTGGAAAATGGAAAAGAAAATTGTTATTAATGAGATCCAAATTATTGTCTTCAGAGATTGTTTTAAAGAGGCAAGCAATGGGGAAAAAACACCCTAAACTAGAGAAAGTACTCAATCCACAGACTCAATAATCCCAAGTTTTGATGAGAAGACGCTCTCTTAGGCATTTAGTAGGAAAATCCCTGAAATCCGAAACCAAGGAAAAAACTCACAAGCTTTCAAACTGAAATAAAATTACTTTTGCAAGAAAAATGAGATCAGCATAAAATTCTATCTGTAACTTTTAGGCTTAAAGATGGTGAGATGACATCTATAAAATACAAAGAGAAAAGCTAAATGATATCATTAAACTATCAGGAAATTATAAGCAGATATGCATTAAATAGGAATATTTATTAACTACTGAAAAAAAATGCACTTACCAAAGTATTAACCAAACAACAAACAAATCAGAAAATAGAGCACAAGATATAGAAATCTCTCTCTCTCTCTCTCTCTCTCTCACACACACACACACACACACACACGCACGCACGCACAATAAATACATAAACAAGGGTGAGCCCCGAAACTCTTTCTTAGTTGGAATATCCTTCTACTGCACTTTCTCTATCCTTTACTCTTATTTTTCTAACCAGCTATCTATACAGTTAAATCAAGGATCATTATGAGCTGAATAGAATGTGAGACATAAGTGTTAACACAGATCCTTGAAGGTGAAGGGCCTAGACGCAAAGACAGTTGTAAGGGTCAGAGGTGAAAATATCAAACTAATACAGTTAATATAAAAAAGAAAGAACAAGGCGGGCAGCAGGATTGGGGGGAATGCAAGTGAGTTTAAAGGTGAGACTGTGGAACAGATGTTTTGATGGAGAAAACAGTATCTTATTTTCATATACCATTCAAGACAAGTATTTGATTATGACTACTCGTGTAGAATAAAACTAATGCAACAGAAAAGTACAACAGATTTTTAAAATTATGAATTGGAAAGTAAATAACAAATATCATGCTCAATGCAAAGACATAATAACAGTTTAAAAAAGAGAAATAAAAGCAATTTTTTACAATAAAAATTTAAGAGAAATAAAAACACACTGAATGCTCCCATTAAAAGAAATGCATTGTCAACTGAATTAAGAAACAAAATCCTATTATATGTCTGCCGTGGATCATAAGGATGCTTCAGATTCTTTAATCCTTCCTGTATCCACAGCGAAGGGGCAGAATCATTTCCCCACTGCTTAAATCTGTAGCTTATTTAGACGGACCAGTGAACCAAGGGCTGAGGCTAGACCCACACAGGTGTTGCGTGTTGCTTCCTGATTGCTTTTGCACCTCTGCTACCTCTGGTCCTTGGGATAGCCCTGGCGGATGAGAGACATGGCATAAGCCGAGTTGCCCCAAGTTGTCCCAGCAGAGACCACCTTATATCAAATGACAGACAGCATGCCTACCCCAAACCCCACACCCCAGGTAAGTGAGAGAAACCAGACAAAATCTGAAGAACTCCTACTCATGCAGTCAATACAGACACATAAACACACTCATCTGAGATCAGCCAACCGTGGGCCAGAACAGCTGAATCCCGACACAAAATTAGTGAGCTATGAATAAACGATTATTGTTGGAAAGCTCTGCGGTTTTGCGGTTCTTATTATGACACGTTTTTGTGCAAATAGAAAGCAGAAAAAATGTTTGTAAGAAAGACCTTAGAACAGTATGTATATATCTGATAAAAACAGAAATAAAAGATTGGGCCGAGATGGTAAACAAATGCAATCAAAGAGAAAGCAACGAGACCAATATGACATAAAAAAGTGGAACGTAAGGTTAAAAGTGTTTGTCAAGACAGAACAAAAAGCTGTATAAAAGTACAAGGAATAATTCATGGAGAAAATACCACAATCATTAACTTGTAGTTACCAAAGTAGCTGATAAACTACTATTGGAAGCGCAACGAAAATTTGATTTACTGAATAATATTAGTGGGATGCTTCCATAGATCTCTTTCAAAACCTAACAACTCCTGAAAGGAGAAAAGGTAAAATGTAGAATATTTAATTCAAACAACAAGTTTTGTTTCCTGATATATGGCTTATTCAATTCCATTTAGTACTCTATTTTTTTAAAGACCTGAACATTTAAAAAATCGAAGCCAAAAACAAACAAAAAACTCTGATGCTTCCAGTGTCTGGTTCCACATGCATGGAGAATAAAAGCTGAAACTGTGTCCTAACAACAAATAAAAAACTCAACAGGATAAAACAAAAAACAAAACCCACAACTCTCCTAGGATCCACAAGAGAGGGAAGGAGCTGGGCAAACTCCTTCCCTCAAGATTAGAGAGACAGGCAAACCCCGGGGGTCATGTCTTACCAGAGCTGAGATCAGGAGCAGAAGTGGCGTGGGAACCAGTGCTGGGGCAGGAAAACCTGTTTGTGGTGAATGAATTGCTGGAGGCTCGCTGTGGACAACTCTGAGAGTAAAAAACTCCAGGAGGACCCAGTCAAAAGGAGACTCACACAACCACACACAACTTTTGTGAGTTTAGTTCTCAGAGCACTACCAGGTTCTCCCAGCAAATATCGCGAGAGAGCAAGAAACAAAGAGAGAGAGAGAGAGACCGAGAGAGAGAGAGACAGAGAGAGACAGAGAGAGACAGAGAGAGATATGAGAGAGAGACAGACAGAGACAGAGAGACAGAGAGAGACAAGAGAGAGACAGAGAGAGAGACCATTTCCTGATTCTGGTAGAGGGAAGGAAAAGTAACTACAGCTAATTCTTGAATTACTGGGGGTGGAAGGGTAGAGGTATTGACACCTGTAGCACAGTCAAAAATCTGCTTATAACTATTTAACTCTATAGTTGGCCCTTTGCATCTGCAGATTCAGCAAACCATGGATCAAAAATAGTAATCTCTTCAACTGGGAATCTGCAGCTGGGAAACAAACCAGTTTGGGAATATGAAAACACTGTTTTCAATCCCCATTTGGTTGAATCTTTAGATGTGAAATCTCAGATACAAAAGGCTGACTGTGCTCACAGAAAAATTGTATTTAAGTGAACCCAGGCAGTTCAAACCCATGTCTTTCAAGGGTCAGCCATGTTTTAAATTCAAACAGAGTTCTCTATAAACAAGAACAGGGTAGAGTGAAATGTTTAAAGTGTTGATGGAAAAGCAGCAACCCAAAATTCTTTACCCTGAAAAATTATCCTTCAAAAGTGAAGGAGAAATAAAGAAATTCTTTAGAAAGAAGGAAATTAATATAGGCCAGATACAGATAAAAGTTTGTTTGAAATGAAAACAGTAACAATGTAAAATGCTTAATTAAAACCACACAACACAGAAAAAGAGTGGAAGACAAAATAGGAACATAGAACAGGGACAATAAATAGAAAAGAGTAACACACATGGTAGATATTAATCCAGCTACATCATTCATCACTTTGAATGTCAAAATCACCAAAAAAGCACCTAAAAGCACCAAAAAAGATTGTCAAAAAGCAATAACCGACTATATTGAATGGAAGAAGCCCATTTAAATACAAAGACATGAATGGATAAAAGTGAACGGATAGAGAAAAAATACACCATGTTAACATTAATCAGAAGAAAGCAGGAGTAGACTATGGCCATGCCACCCTGAACGTGCCCAATCTCGTCTGACCTCAGAAGCTAAGCAGGGCCAGGCCCGGTCAGTACTTGGATGGGAGACCACCTAGGAAGACCAGGTGCTGTAGGCACTTAAAAAAAAAAAAAGAAGAAGAAGCAGGAGTAGCTATAGTAATTTCAGACAGAATAGGCTTCAAAGTAAAAATTTAGGATACATCATCTTTTCACATTGCTGGTAGAAATGTAAATGTTTATAGATATTGTGCATCTATAAAATTAAATCATATATCATTGGCTTATGAATTTCTCTCCCATAGCAATTCATTCCATAACATTTTTTAAAAATCAAAAAATAAACATTGATCATATAAGTAGATACATTGTAGAATTGTGCATGATCGTCAAAAAATGGAAACAAATTGAATGCCATTAATAAGAGAACCCATATCGTGCATAACTGTACAGTCATTAAAAAGATTACTCTTTTAGAGTTCTTAGAGTGAGCGACTCATATGTGGTATTTTAGGGTGAGTGCTAAGACACAAAAATAGTGTCATATGTTCTCATATTTCAAACAAAGGCCTTGAGGTGTCAAAACACCTCGACAGCAGCCTGAGCATGAAGTGATGGCATTGCCAATGACAGCGACGGTGCTGAGAAGGGAGAGGCAGTGACTGGGGTTGCTGTGGCATTCGGCTACACTCAAATCACATTACTGACTGAATCTCTGAGGGAATTCACTAATAACAGTTATTTTTTTCCCATCCAGGTTCCTCTGAGTGTATGTGTGTGTGTGCGTGTGTGTTGTAGTGTGCCCATGTCTGCTGTATGTGTGTGATATACATTATAGATAGAATATGTATGAGTGATAGAAAAATAATATATAGAGAGAGAGATGCTACAAAGACACTGAGGAGAATGATGATAGATTTTTAAAATCTAGGTTTTGCACAAAGCTGTCACTAGATATCTTTATGAACATGATTTAGTAGAGTGGTCGGGGTTAGCAGGGTGGGGGGTGTAGAAGAGCAGAGGTGTAGAGTCGATAAAAGATGGCACTGCTGACTGCATGTTTAGGAAGTATGTCAATAATAGGAAAGAAAAATGGCAGTAGAAAGAGACTACGGTTGGATCTTGGCTGTGGGGCTCAGAATACAATACACTAACAAACCAGTATTTGGAATAGAAGCTTAAAATAAGTTAATCATTTGTTAGCAAAAATTTTAGAATATATTCTGCATACCTGGCCAAAGAAATTTAACTAAGACTTAACTCACTCCATGAAGAGCAAAGGAGTCCTCATGATTCTTACATGCATACACGTACACAGAGGAAGGAGAAAGGAATACACACACACGTGCACACACGCAACCCTGAAACAATAGAAGTATACAATTGTGAGGCGAAGAAAAAAATTCCGGCTGCAAAGCGCATGGGCAAATTAATCTAAGGGCATATATTTTAGTTGGATGACAGTTAAAAGGTCTCAAAAGAAGTCATCGAATGCTCCTCACTTCTCAAGAGTGATATGATTCCCACTAGAAAGACGAAACAGCTAAAACACAGTGAATTTAATCAAATTGCCCAAGCTCATGTGGCCGGGGCCGGCAGGTGGGGAGGTCAGGCTCATGCTCATCATTTGCTGCTCTGCAACATCATGCTAACCTCTAGAAAACAACCCTCCTAAACCAGACATCCTCTTCTCTACGTAGTTGTAATCGCATATCTCAGCACTAGTTATGGGACCTCACAATACGCACCTGGGTGGTTGCTGTCCTCAAAAAATCTCCCTGTACATGAAACTACAAAGATGGCTATTCCCCTGAGGTATTCCAAACACAGATTCTGAACGTAGGCAAGGCAAGGCCCTTCTGATGAAAGAAACTTCCGGAAATTAGCATTAATTTTGAGGACTTCAGGTTTAAAATTCTTTTTGAATAACCCATTGGTTACCAGTGCTGTGGATTGGTCCATGAAGCCACCTCTTAAACTTGGCTGCTATTTCCCACACATACAAACTACCAGTCATCAAAGTGGAGAGTGCTATAATTTGGAACTTTAAATTTATGGCTTTCCTTGCTTCATTTTTGTATATGACTTTTCTGTTCCTATTTGCACCATAGTATTAATTAATGCCCTGGCAAATTACAATAGGATTCCTGTGGAATTACATTTAACATCTACATGAATACCAAAACAATTCAGTGTGATTCATATTCCAACAATGAGTACCATAGGAACTAATCGTGATTGTCTCATTTACTATAGCATGTTGCCAAACAATTATTATGCGCAGTTGATGAACATTTGAATAAATGCCATCATACTCTGTACTCAATTAAAACTACAGCACTAATGATTAATATCACCATTATTCATATCAAGTTATGGCTGTGGGTATTGTGTGTTGTAGGGAATGACTAGGGGAATAAATGTTCATTTTAATTCCATTTATATCTTGCTCGGAAGTATTAAAATGTAATTTGCATGAAATACATGCATCATTCTCAATGTAGCTCTAACTTAAGAAAGCAGCTTTCTCATCTGCTGGATGATTGAGAAAAGAAATGACTTTTTAAAAGAAAAACTAAAAATGCATAAAGACAGATGCCTCATTTTTTATAGCTTGTTTGGTCAAGAAAACATTTAGTTTTTTTTTCCTGAGAGATAAATGCACTTTGTGGTCAGTTAGAATGAGTAGTTAAACAACACGCACACACACACACACTCACACACATAATCGGGTAGATTAGAACTATCCACTGTCTAAAATAAAAAAAAGAAAATGTTAAATCAATTAGATTAAGTGATCTCAGGTCCTAAAAACTGCCATCTGGGAGATGTAAATGTGAAACTGCTTCAGTCATTAACATATTAATAAACAGAATTATATTATCAAGGGAACTCCTGATTCTAAGGATAGGAAGACACAAAATAGGCATGTTTTGGTAGCAGGACAGGAAGACAAACAGTATATGTCTATAAACAAATGTGGCATATACTCTATAATCCAAAGGTATATTTAGAGTTCTTTCCTCATCAAAAAGAAGCCACAAAATTGAAAGTCTCAAAGTTGGCCAGACACCTAACTCAGCTGCCTTCAGTGTCTTGAGACAACTAAACACGCTGTCCCAGTGCCCGCCTTCAAACTCGGAAGGATGCCAACAAGATGTCTTTTGGAAACGTCTCAACTTCCATGCAATATTCTACATATATAAGACTCCTCTTAAGTTTTAAAGTATAATAGACTATAACATGCCACGGCATAAAGTAGGTTTAGTGGCACAGTAAGGGTGAGAAACGATAATATATCCACTACTCCATGATTAAAACCAAAAATGAATTTACTGGAACGTCAGCCTACTGGGGAAGAAGGAATTTAAAAAGCCACCCTATGAAATAGTCATGTCTTGATTACTGGGAAGTGCTTCTGTAGGGAAAAAAAATAAAAAAAAGAAAGCAGAAAATGGAATTCTTGATAAATGTGCTGATAACTGACCTCCTAGTATATGAACAAAGGGCACTTGCTGGAGGAGTCCTGCCACATGAAATGCTTTTCACAGGGTGCCCCTGGTTTGGGAGCGCTCACGGTAAACAAATCCTACGATTTATGAATATATGAGGCAGGCTCTCTGGGGAACATCGTGTGAGCATTACAAATCCCTGGGGTATGAAATGGAGATGTTTCATAAACTACATTCATCTTAACGTCTTCGTGAACTAACCTAAAATGTCTTTAGCAACCCAATCTACAGCTAGAGAGTTCAAGACCCTTCCAGGGAAGAAGGCTCTGGCGAGCCACAGAGCACTCCGCAGGTCCTCCTGCTTCATCTGTACGTCTTGATCATACACGTCTTCTTTGGTGAAGTTTATTACTGTGCAAAACATGTGGTTTATACAAACAGCAACCTTTAGGATACTTCACTTACCTCTAAATGTCTTTCACAGAGGTCAAGCATTGGGTACAGGCATTGACATGAATTTCGTGTGACCACAGGCTCCTAGGACAAGACTATGAGCCCAAATTTCCCTAAGACCTTTTTTCTCAACGTTCAGTGTCAACCACTGCCCATCGTTATTGACAAATACCCTAAGTTTTCTTTTTTCTCCAATGTGTGTGTGTGTGTGTGTTTGTTTGTTTTTCTGGAAACAGTTTCACAGTGGTTTCTGAAAAGCCCAAGAAAATCAAGCATTAAAGAATTTAAACTGAGTCTATTTTTTTCTTCTTTAACATTAAAATTCGTTTCATCTGTTTCTCTTTCTGTATCCCCGCAAAGAGTGATTTCCAGTCTGAGTTTTTCGCCATAAAGCAAGTCAATTACTCTCCACTCAAAAGTCCATCTAATACTCAACGCTCCGTTCAAACAATATCTTTTTACTTTATGGATTCTTTACAGTAGTAAAGCTATGCAAAAGCATCACTAATGTTTGGAGCTTTACTTCTACGCTTCTTCTCTATTACTTACTTTCAACTCTGGCTTCTAAGACTTCTCTCAGGAAGCTCTCAACCTCCAGTAACCATCCTCAGCTCGTATTCTGTCTCCAAAGGAAGCTCTATAATACACAGGTGATTGTGATACACATATCACGGTGTGCACACTTATGCGCACACACATGCACACACACACTCATCATAAGAATAATTGTTCTGAGATAATGTATTTTCACCTTGTAGTATTGTGATATGGCCAGTGAAAGGCAAGATTCCATTTCATGGCCAAGAAATGTAATGAGAAAAGCTACGATCCATAATCCAGGTCTCATTATCACTTTGCTTTAATCAGTTGGACTGATTGACTCTTAAAAAAAAAGAAAGGAAGCTATTACAATATAATAAGATGGTGAAGGTATAAATCCATTTATAGCCATGTTCTATTTCATAGATAAGGATCTGAATTTAGTATATTTATTAATGGGTTGAAAAATGTGTCTTGCACTGGATATACAATGAAATGTGACTCTTACAATCAAGAAAATGTGCTTGAATCCTTCATTTATTCTTTAACAATATATTTGGTATACCATTATCTTTGGGGGCGTCTTAAGTTATTCAGTACGAAGGCTCATTTTCTCAGCCAAAGACTGAAGTAATAGTATTTATTTGAAATGTAAATGAAGACTTCCACCAAGGAATGTATGTTTCATTTAGCAGTTGTCTCTAATCAGAATGTCCTATGAATAATGTAGTATGGCACCAACGTCCTCATTAAGCCAGTTTCCCATTATTGCATTTTCTGATGATAATCTTCTCGTTAAACTTCCCTCTATTTTTGTTGATGATCATTCATATGCTTAGGTCTTCAATATTAATCTGAACACACAGATACACACACACACACTCACACACTCAGCCTCCTGTAGATCAGAATCAAATTATATTGATGACCAGATGTCCTTTAAATAAAGGATTGTTATCCATTGTATGTGCAAGAAATGGCGGAGTTGAATTGTGATACTGGGCTAAAGAGAAAATGAGTTTCAAACTAGTCTCAATTCATATCCATCTATGAGGCAATTTCACATTTCACAATTATACTTGACTGACAGCAATGGCCAAGAAAAAAAAAAAAACAGATTGACCGAAGAAATGGACTAACTGAATAGTTTTGTTGATGTTGTTTTCTTATTTTTCTTTGACTTTTAGTTAAAGAACCACAGAATTATACAATATTAGAATTTTCGAGGACTTTGCAAGATGCTTATTTTAACCATGTGAGTTGTAAGAGCTCTTTGTATATTCTGTATATTAGACCCTTATCAGAGGTGTTGATTGCACATATATTCTCCCATTCAGATGGTTGTCTCATTACCTGTTGAATTTCTTTTGCTGTGCAGAAGTTTTTTAGTTTGATATAGTCCATTCATTTATTTTTTCTTATTTCCTTTGCCTTTGGGGTCAAATTCATAAAATCGTATCTAAATCTAAGATCCATGAGTTCAAAACTTGTGTTTTCTCTATGCAATTTATTTCTCTGTACACTGGTATTACCCAGTGTATTTCACCCTTAGAAAGAACAAATATAGATGTTAAGGAAATTTATATATATCACCTAATATGTTTTCTGTGGATATATTTTTATATATAAACATATTTTCAGAGCAGAAAATCTCTTTGTTATACCATGTCTTGAAAGATATATTCTCCATATCCAATTTTGCTGTCATCTTGACTATTCTTATAGTTAAATTTTAACAAGATTTTATTTTATAGTTCTAAGATTCTATGTTACATTTCAGGTTGCTAAAAAGATCAAAGTTAAATAAATTGTTTAAAAATATCCATTTATGTGGTTTGATTTAATGTGAAACAAACTAAACTTCTCTTATGCCAAAAATTCAAATTGATGGCATTTAAAATATATTTAACTGTTTCTTTTAAAAAATTTCTACACACTGAAGAGATGAAAAAAAAAAACTTGTCATGTCATATATGATTCCCACAGTTTATATTCAAGGGCTTACATTTACATATATTTATGTGATCTAAGTATATGAAACTGTAATGAATATACATATGTGTGCATATATCTATATATCTATATATAAATATACATATATATGTGTGTGTGTGTGTGTGTTATATATATATATATATATATATATATATATATATTTTTTTTTTACCCAAAGAACTACAGATCATGTTTGCTTGTTGGTTTGTGCCTTACTAGACCTTAATAATTATATGAATGAACTTAAGCAGAAAGCAAGCACCAAGGAATTTGGGAATTATGGAAAAGAAGGACGCATTAGCTATGATAGATTTTGAACAAACGAACTTTCTTATTTTTTAAGTTTTCTTTTAATATTTCCTTTTATACTTTACATCTGTAAAAATGTATGTAATCATTAAAGTGCTAATCCAGAGGCTAATTTGGTAGTTTCTGCCGATTTATTCCTGTCTACTAGCAATGCCAATATCCCGTCCCACCCCCTCTGTCTCTTCTCTTTCTCCTCTGTTGCCTACTCTGCTCTTCTCTTACTGCTATATCTTGAGGAAGTTCTTCTATTGTGAAATTTGTTTAAAAAGGATTAATTAAATAATTAGTAGCACAATCCACAATAGAGAACTATTATGTTTTTAAATTTCCAGTTAAGTCTTTTAGACAAGTTACAATACATTCAATACTGTCTTTGAAAATATATTGATGCCTAATTGAAGAATTTCTCCTTTTCCTACCAACCGCTACCAACTCTGAATCCTCTTTCTCTGAAACACTAACCAGATGTTTGCAATTTGCCCTCAAACGAAGACTAGCAGATACACGCAAAAAAGCAACAAACAGGCATTAAGTTTAAACATGTCAAACAGAGTGGTCAGTCAAGTCCCTCTTAGCAAGTTCCTTTTTAGTGTGAGTAACCTGGGAAATTCCAGCCAGGTCTATACTCTTAAGGATGAGTGTTTCATTGCTTTTCCAGCACTTTCCATCTCCATTCCTGAATGGCATGAGCTATTTCAGGGTGTAAAGTGCCTCTGAACGCTGCAGGGAAAAAATAGGGCACAGCAGACTTTCTGTGGCTGTGTAAGGCAAGTGAATGCCTGTGTCCTCCATTAGTTTTAAAGGCTAGCAAGAAAAACATAAGATCTGTGTGTGCATGTATGCGTGCGTGTGTACACATAAGTTTTACAGAAAGTTGGAAAGTTAGTGGTACCAAAGAAATTTTGATAAGCATGTAGAAAATCCAATGTAGAATTCTGAAAGTTCTAACGGAAAAGTTTAGTCTGATTCTCTACCTTCCACCACACTCCTCATAGGAGATGTACAGTTTCAAATACCATCATAAAAGGCCAAAAGAAAAAAAAATGTTTAACAGAAGCAAAGCACTCAATTCTTTCCCAAGAAAATGGAGAAATAATTCCGTGAATTTAACCAGCTGAGTTAGAAAATTAGACGAGTTAACTAATTAACTTTAGACGCAAGTCTAAATAATTTTCAATGAATTTAAGAAAGCAGATTATGGAATAAGATTTATTTTTTCTGCAAGACTGATTCTACTATTAAATATAATTTCCTAGTATTTAAAAAAAATTTTTTTGTTGTTATGACGTTTTCAAATGCCTTTAAATGCTTCATATTTAGTTCATTGCTAAGTAATATAAAGCAAAGAATTACAAAAATAACAAACACAAGAAGTAAGAAAGCATCCAGGGACAGTGAAAAATAGACTAAAAAAAGTCTTTGATTTCCAAGTTTAGGGCTTTCCCAGAATTGTTGGTTAACTGGCTATTATAAACATCTACATATTGAAAAAATAAGGATCTGTTGCAATTTATGACACAGAGGAAATAAGGAAATGCGTAAGGAAGTTATTACAAAGTACATTAATGAGACTTGTATTCTCATAAAAAGTTTGCCAACAATATATCAATTCTCAGATAAGTAAATAGACATTGACCAGCAAAAAATAAATGTATTTTAATATTTGTGTGAGAAAGGAAAGAAAAACATTAAAAGTTAGGATGATGGGGTAGGGTAATATGTTTATAAGTCAGTCATGCTTTTAGACAAGTTCTATAATGACACAAACTACATTCATACTACATTCAGTTGTTAGGTTGCTCAGAGAATATTGTTCCCTCTCATTAAAAAAAAATAAAATTTTCAAACAAAGAGTAAAATAGTCGCCATCTGGTCCTAAACAAATGCCCTTATTTTTTGTTTGATTTGAAATGACATAATTTTCTATTAAAGTTCTAGATTTCTACACTAAACTGATACAGGTAACTTCTTGGATCAAAACAGGCATTTGAACCTGAAGCTTGGAAATGCATCATTAACATAAAGCCAGGCTTCTAATTTTCAGTTCAAACTAAATATATTTTTATTATGCTATATATAACATTTTGTTATGACTAGGCTAATAGTTATTATTATTGAGAATTAACTTTTAAATGTATTGTTTTTTCCTTTAATTATAATAGAAACAAATTTTCATGGTAGAAGAAATTTAAATTGAATAGCATAAAACCCTGAGAGGCAATTAGCATCTTTAATGATTTCCATTAATGATAAAATCTATTTGGGATTATAGAATAAATAAAATTTTCTAATCAAATTATTTTTATAAATTAAAATGAACACTTTTTCACTTTTTTTATTGTTCCAAATTAATAAGTAGCCTTTAATAACAAGTTAGTGGTTTTCTCTACCAATGATTCTTTGAAGTATAATAATTGCTTAACCATCCACTGAAAATTACAGTTTATTCACAATTTCTAATTTTATTATAAATAGCATAATAAGTATCTTTCTTTTAAAATCTTTGTTCCATTATTCTCAATTCCCTAATAGTCACTAACATAAATTGGAGTTGTTGAAAATTAATTGCTTTTTATTATTTCCAGTATATGCTAGGAAATTGCTTGCTAGGAATGGCATATCACTGATGCTACTGATATGCCAAATAAGGAATCCATCTAGAAAACCTTTCTTACAAAGAAATGGCAAAGACAATACACACGCACACTGCACATATGTATTTTACATATATTGTAAATCCTTTCAAATTCATATTTCATCTGACAAAATATCTAACTAAATGAATATTTAAACAATTTCATAAGTACATAGAGTTAGTAAGAGCGATCCTAGGCACGATGCATGAAGGGAGCTAAAGAACCGAGCAATACACTAGCAAGCTGATAATGATAATGAGTTATTGGGAAAGGAAAAGAAGGCATTGGTCTTTGTAGTCTTCAGATTTAAATTTAGTTGGCACACTGGTAGCCTGTAAAACTTGCATGTAGATAAGTAGTTGCGAAACACAGAATAATAAGCATAAAGAAATGACACTAAAAGTCGTTAAAGAGTACAAATTCACCATCCACCACAAATATGGGATACTAATAAATAACAGTTTCCGTATGCTGAATATGAGTGCCAAATTAGAATTTTCTATCTAAGCACTATCGATCAAGAGAGAGGAAAATTTTAATTGTATACATGTAAGGTTTTAAAAGGTCTCTGACAAACAGATCTTCCTGAATAAATTTCAAGAAGGTATAATTTAGGGAAAAAAATCAACCCAAAATGAAGAAGCAATAGTGAACAAAAAACTGGTAAACACATGGTTAAACCTAAGCAAATACTAACCACAATAACAATAAAAACAATGACAACAAAAACTTAGTTTTGAATACCAACAAGATGAATGTAAATTAGAAGAAAACATGAAAAAGAGAGGCTTATAAGGAAGTTTATAACAATGAATGCATATATTAGAAAAAAGAAAATCTAAAATCAATAATCAATGCTTTTACTTTAAGAAAATAGAAAAAAAATCAAAGCAAGTAGAAATAATAATAAAAATTAAAGCAAAAATCAATGAAATTGAAAACAGAAAATAGAGATAATAAACAAAACCAAAGGCTAGTTCTTGAAAGGATCAATTAAATTGATAAGTCTTCTCAACAAGCTAACTAGAAATAAAAGGGGAGATAATATATCAGAAATGAAAGAGGGGAGATCACTACAGATCCCATAGATATTAAAAAGATAAAAAAGGATATTTGAAAAACTCTATGCCTGTGAATTCACAACCTTGGTAAAACAGAAACAATTCCTTCAAAGACACAATCTGCCAAACTCACAAAAGAAAAAAATAGATAATCTAAATAGGCTTATATTTATTAAAAATTGAATCAATCATTAATAGCCTTCTGAACAGAAAACACCAGACCTAGATGAGTTCAATAATGAATTTTACCAAATTTTAATAAATTATGCTAATGCTCTACAGTCTCTTCCAAAATATAGAAGCATAGAGTGTATTTCCTCACCTATTCTACGAGGCCAGCATTACCTCAAACCAAAACCAGATAAAACATGGCAAGAAAGATAGACTGTAGACCAATATCTCTTATGCAAATACATGTCAAAGCCCTCAACAAAATATTAGCAAATTGAATCCCATGATGTGTAAAAAGTATAAAACACAATCAAGTAAGATTCATTCCCCAAATGCGAAGATGGTGCCACTTTTGAAAATCAACTAATGCAGTTCGTCACATTAAAGGCTAAAAATGGAAAAAAAAGCACAAGAAGCAGAAAAAGTATTTAACAAAATCTAACACCTGTTCAAAATAAAAATTTTCAGCAGATTAGACATACGGGGAACTTCCTCTACTTGATGAGCAACCTCTACATAAAGCCTACAGTTAACATCATAGTTAATGGTGAGAAACCAGAAGCCTTTCCCCTTAAATTAGAAAGCAGGCAAGCATGTGTCCTCTCACTACTGCTTTTCAAAGTCATACTGGAACTCCCAGTTCATGCAATAAGACAAGAAAAGGAAATAAAAGGCATACAGTTTGGAAAAGAAGAAATAAAACTGCCTTTGTTTACAGATGGCATGACTATGCAGAAAGTCTGAAATAATCAACAGAAAAAACTATCTGAATGAATAAGTAATTTCAGCAACAAGATATAACCTTGTATATATACCTGCAATTAACAGTTGGAATTTGAAATTAAAAATAAAGTAAAACATATTAGCATTGCAAAAAAAAAATATTTAAATATGTGTCTAAAAAATAGCTACAAAACACAAACACACACACTATACACACACACATACATATATTAAACACTACACAACTCTGATGAAAGATATTAAAGAACTAAGTAAGTTAAGAAACATTCCATGTTTATGGATAGGAAGACTCAATATTATTAAGATGTTAGTTCTTCTCAAATTGACATGTAGAGTCAATACAATCCCAATCAAAATTCTATTAAGTTATTTCGTGAATATTGACAAGCTGATTCTAAAGTTTACATGAAGAGACAAAAGACCTAGAATAGCCAAGATATATGAACAGAAAGAACAAAGGCAGAGGACAGACACTACTCAACTTCACCACTTCCTACACAGCCACAATAAATATGACAACGGATATTGCGAAAAGAATGGACAAATAGATCAACAAGTCAGATAGCAAGCCCAGAAACAGACCGACACGTCTTTGCTATGGAGCAAAGCTAGTAAAATGGAGCAACGATAGTCTTTCTAACAAATAGTGCTAAAACGACTGTATATTCACATGCAAAAGAGAAAACATGGACACTGACCATACGCCCTTTACAAAAATTATTTTTTAAAGAATTAGAGACCTATATATACACATAAAACTATAAAAAGTCCTGGAAGATAAAACATGAGAAAATCTAAAAGACCTTGGTTTGGGAAACACTGTTTTTTAGATACAACACTATAGGCCAATGGATGGAAGAAACGGATAAATGGGACTTCATTATAACTGATGTTATGTTGTGCAAAAACACTGTCAAAAATAAGACGTTAAGTCACAGACCATAAGAAAATGTTTGAAACAAAATATCTGATTAAAACCTTATCCATAGTGTACAAAGAACTCTTAAGATGTAACAATAAGAAAAGGAACCACTCAATTAAAAACTGAGATCTGAACAGACACCTCATCATCGAAAATATGCATGTGACAAATTAGCATACAATAGGTGCTCCACATCATATGCCACGAGAGAATTGCAAATAAATAATGAGATGCCATACATACCTATTAGAACGGCCAAGATCCAAAACACTGACAACACCAAGACTGACAAGATGTAGAGCAACAAAACCTCTCATTCACTGCTGATGGGAAGGCCAAACGTTCCTGCCACGTTAAGAGAGTCTGGCAGTTTCTTACGGAACTAAATATACTCTTAGCATAGGATCCAGCAATCTTGCTACTTGGTATTTGACGCAAAGTAACTGAAATCTGAAGCACAGGAAAACCTGCGTGCGTCTTATTATAGCAGCTTTACTCATAATGCCAAAAACATGAAAATAACCAAGATGTCCTTTGGGTGAACGGTAAATAAACTGGGGTACAGCTATTACAATAGAATATCATTCAGCACTGAAACAGGAATGCTGAATGCATAGACTAAGGGAAAGAAGCCAGTCTGCACAGGCTGTATGCCCTATGCCATTCCTGTATGATATTCTGGAAAAGGCACAACTGCAGAGATGATTAAAAGATGGATCGGTGACTGCAGGGATTAGGAGGGATAAAGAGGCGGGACAGAGCACAGAGGATTTTAGGGCAATACGCTGTACGGTGCCCCAACGGTGGATGCTTGTCATAAGTTTCTGGACCCATAAAATGTATATCACCGAGAGTGAGCCGTAAGGTAACCTATGGACTCTGGGTGATCACGATGTGTCAGTGGATGTTCATTAATTGTAACAAATGTGGTGCAGGATGCCATAGGGAGGGATGTTGAGCCTTTGGAGAATAAGGGTTACAGGGAAACTCTGTACTCAAGTTTGCTATGAACCTAAAACTGCTCTAAAATATAGTCTATTGAAAAACAGAAAGAGTCCAATACATTTAGTAAAAAACAGAGAGAGGTAGTGGACTATTGTCAAAGCGCTAAGTATTTGTATTTTATTTCAAGGAAAGTAGAGAAAGGTGAATTTCAGACTCTGCAAAGTCAAGTAGGACTAAAGAAGGACCATCTATGATTTCTAACCTAGTGATAGAGGAAAGAAATGGAGAAATATAGCTTAATGCAATTTTAAATGACAGAGATAACCAGATCTTTTTTTAACCAAGGTAACTGAGGAATATTGTGTGTAAGCCTCATTCCTACAAGTACACAAAAAATGTTAAAAATAAAGGAAGAAAGCTATGCTAGAAAAATAAAGAACTATTGCAGTTTGACTCATGTTAATAAAACTTTGAAGTAAAAATAATTTTTTGAGAAAAATACATGTAATATACAATGCTTAGAATTTTGAGTTTGTTTGCTCCTAATAATAGAGCTTAAAGTATGTAAAACAACATTGACATAATTACAAGCATACATTTTCAACTCTATAATCATGGTGGGATCTTAACGTACTAATTTTAACAACTGATAGATAAAGGAGACAAGAATTAGTAAGGCTATATATATTACAAAAATCCATTAGATACACCGGGATTAACTCGGGAGTGGAGAGCTACATGTATGCGTTGGTGTTACTCATATTAAAACTATATCCTGAGCAGAGCACAAAAACGGTCTGTAATTCACCTCTTCAATGAAAATATTCAGCATGTCAATGAAAATCAATTTTACTTTTTTTAGTCACACGACATCTTCATCTAACTATTCATGAACATTTAATTGAAATATATGATAAATGTTTGGTTTAATATAGTAAAACATTAGGAGGTAATTATTTTTCATAGTGCTTTGTAAAATAATAGCTCACCATTTATAACTAGTCTTAGCAATAATTTTAAAGATGGGCCAATTAAAAATGCATTCCTATGATATATAATAGATTCATTATAATTAAAAATATATCCATTTATATGAATATCTATGAAAAATGTCTTACACTCCACACTAAACTATCCTTTTGGATAAAATTTCATCTGGAAAAGCCAGGGACATTTTTTCTTTATGTAACTCAGAAAAGTCAGTTTTACACTCTAATATAAGTATATACATAATGTATCATAAAGGTTTCATATAATGACATTTACTATTTTAGGAAAAAGAGAAAAAGTAGATATATTACATGAATCCCGTAATACTTAACTTGCATAATATATTTAATCTTAGATTATTATTTCTGTTAGTTTCTATGCTTATACTAATTCTGTAGAAAAAAATTAAATCCAACTATAGTTAAATTATAAATTTTTTAAAACAAGTTTGTTTGACAACAGATTTAAATTGAAAGTCTTCTTACCAGACAATTATGTGTTTTAAAAGGCCTTCAGCTGATTCATGCAGAGCTTGTCCCGTAGAATTATATCGTATTACTTCAATTTTTTTATTTAAAAGTTTGATCTTATAGCACTGATACTTCAAAATATTAAAAACAAGAGATTTCTACTCAAAGAATTTATGGAAATCAAATATTTTATTCTCTTCTGATCTTAAAGGTTTAAAAGTATTTGGTTTGCAGCAAAATCTGAAGTCAAAACAATACCTGAAATATTTTGAAATTTAAAATGAAAAAAACAAAAAAACACTTTTAAAAGCAAACTCCTGAAATCTAAGTTATCTTAATTTTGTAGAAAAGCATTGGTCAAAAAAACAAAATTAAGTATTAGCCTAGAATATTCAAAGTAAAAAATGTGATATTTACTTCATTAAAAAGAGAAATTTTCTTGTTAACATTTAGCATTCTGAGAAAGACAATAGAATATTTGTGCATCTTGAGATAATCATGCTAAGTGAAATAAACGAGACAGGAAAAGTTGAAAACCACATATCATTTATATGTGTGATATAAACCTAAAAGCAACAAACAAACAGAGATTTATGGACATGGACAAAAGACTAGTGGTTACCAGAGGATAGGGGGTGGGGTGGCAGGTAGATAGAGTAAAAAGGTTCAAATATATAGTGACAGAAATAAAGCTAACTATGGGCAGCGAACACACCACGCAATATATATGTGCCTTACTGTTGAATTGTACATCTGAAACTTACTGGATTTCGTTAGCCAATGTGTATACTTTTGAGCTTAATACTTAAGATCTGTTTATTTACTGAAAACATATCTATTAAAATAGAAATAAAGATGATGTATCCAAAATCATCAAAAATATAAATAAACATGGAAAACAAATTTCAACTCTGACTAGACTTCAATTTCTTAGGAGCTAAATTATATATTTTATTTTGAAATTTATCTTCCGAAAATTATATGACTGTTCAATCATTGGCATTCAACATCATTCAACACCTTATTTAAAAAATGTTCCACCAATTATTTATTGCTTACAGATCCTATAGCAAACATTGTCCTGGTTATTGAGGATCTAATATCAAATAAGAGATTATTAATGTTTTTGTCAAATTTATAGTCCACACAGACTCTAGATAATTACACAAGTCATTGTTTATTTACTCTTGTAAGATAAAGAATATACATATTCTATCTCCAGGAAACACATAATTTAATTAGATGGATAAAGCACACATACACAAAAGTTAACTAACCATATAAATCAGCACTTTGCGTGGAATGTAGTGGCGGACAGGAAGATGAGCTGCCAAAATCTTGCTTTCCAAGCAAGGACTTCACTCCCCGGCCTTCAATCAAGACTCCTTCCATCAGGGTTTCAATGGTTGGCGCAGGTATTGAAAACCACGTTAGGCACGGGCACCCTCTTCCTATGATGACCCAAATCAAATAAACGACCAAGGCAGGCGTAAAAATTTCATCTTTCACCAGAATTGAGGGACAACTGTGCTTCGTGACATATGCTTCGTACCTCCACGAGAGGTTGGTCGAAGCTTCGCTGGTTGTTCATTGGAGTTTGACTCCTCCTTCCCACCAATCCATCACCTCTCCACCACTCCCTTTCACATTCATTATTGCCTAATAAAGAGCCTGTGTATACCACACTCCACCTCGATGTCAGGTCTGCTTTTGAAGAAACCAACCTGTGATATTTGGAACTGGGAGTTGTCCTACAAAGCAGGTGGTAGTGGAGTCAGAGAACTCTAGCTGGTGGTGAGGGCCCTGAACAAGGTAGGTAGAGCACAGATAGCTCCTCCCGCAAGATGGTGATTCAATATTTAAAAGTGTCAATGGTAGTGAATTGAGATGATTTACTCATAGAAGGCAAGGCGCTAACTGTTGTGATTTATCAGGCAGTCAAGGAGTCTGGAAGAAATAGTAAGTTAAGTCCAAGGATAATGGGACTTGATGGCTGTTACTAAGTGCCATTGATAACCTGTAGAAATATAAGTACAAAATGCCTGTATACACAGGCAATTACATTTTATCATAGTGCTTTATCACACATGTATCTGACCATCTCTACCCGTCTATCATCAATATGTTGCCGCCAAAACATTTCGGGTGCGTATCATTATTTATGATGTCATTATCCTATTAAAGTTTTATGTAAAACTTACATTAAATGAAATACATGAACCTTGAGTGTGTATTTGCCAAGTTTTGACAAATAGACACATCCACGAAACCCAAAACTATATTCTTTGTGTAAGAGTGTATATTTCTGCGTATAATTTTTGCCCCTTAGTATGTTTTTGAGTTTCATTTGTGTCGTGTGGTTACCAATTACTATAGTGTTATAGACTACTATTCAGGTGTATCAAGTTTGTTCGAGATTTTCTCATTCATAAATGTGTGATCTGCCTCCAGGTTTTAGCTTTATGAATAAAGCTGCAAAGAATTTTCATGAACACATCTTTTAGTGAAATTGTTTTATTTCACTTGGATAAATACCACCAAGTGGAATCTCTTATAAGACTAATCGTAGGACAGGTTCAGGCTTAGTTTTATAAGAAATAGCCGAGTATTCTTCCAGAGTAATTGTATCACTTTATATTTTGATAATATTTGAGAGTTTCATTTTTTTCCCCGCATGCTTGCCCACATTTGCACTTGCCAGTGGGTTTAATTTTAAACATTCTGGTAGCCGTGTATTATTATCTTATAGTATTTTGATTTAAATATTCGTGATAAATGTTTTTGAGTACTTCTCCATATACTTATTGATCCCTAGTATACCTTCAAACATTTACCCAATTTTGTTGGGTTGTTTGTTTTTTGTTGTTGCACTGTAAGAATTATTTATACATATTTTGTGAATATTTTCACAGGACTGTGGTCTATTTATTCTCTTAAATGTGATCTTGGCTAAAAAGAATTTCAAAATTTTGATGATTTTTACTTAAATTATTTTGTGATTATTGATTTGTGTGATGTATCCCAGAAAACTCTTTTTTACAACAAAGTTACAAAAATATTCTCTATGATTTCCGTTTTAAAAAAAGTTATGGTTTTAGCTATTATCTTTAGGTCTGTTTCAACTTAAATATCTATGTTTATTGTGAGGAAAGGCTAACGTTTTCTTTTTTTAAATGTATGCCAAGATATTGTAGAATTATTTGTCCTGTAGACTTTTATTTCTCCCATTTTATTCTTTTGGCACCTTTGCAAAATCAAATTACCATGTGAGTAGGAGTCTCTTTTGGAACCCTTTCTTCATTTCCATTCTCCTATTCATAACAATATCATGCTTTTTAATTACTTTCCAGTACATGAATATGGTATATATCTGAATTTATTTGAGTTTTCTTGCATTTTTCTCATCAATATTTCATTTCAGTTAAGCTCTTGCATATTTCATTACTTTTATTCATTTATTTTTGAGAAATAAAAATTGCATATGTTTAAAGTGTACAACATGATGTTTTGATATATTTGTGTGTATACATATGTACGTTGTGAAATGATTACTACAATCGAACTAATTAACACATTCATCACCTCCCAAATAACCACCTTTTATTTTCATTTTTTCAAGTCAGCAACCTCACCTCAGGATATTTAGCCAAAGGAAATAAAATCACTATACTGAAGAGATAGTTAGCATAACACTCCTGTTCACTGCAGCGTTATTCACAGTAGCAGATATGCAAATGCCTAAGTGTCTGTCAACAGGTAAATAGGTTAAAAAAATGTGGCATATATACAATTAAATATTATTTAGTCCTAAAAAATAAAGAAATCTTGTCATTTCTGACAACAGGGAGAAACCTGGAGAACATTATGCTAAGTCACACATAAAAGAAAATATCACATGATCTCATTTATATGTGAAAACTAAATACATATATGTATATATAAATATAAATAATATATATAAATATATAATATATGTAAATATATTTTTATATAATATATAAATATATAATATTTAACAAATGAATATATAAAACTGTGTGTGTGTGTGTGTGTATAAAAGTCAAACTCATGAAAACAGAGAGTAGATGGTGGTTACCAGCTATTGGAAGTAGGGAGAAAAGAGGAAATATTGATCAAATAGTATAAACTTTTAGTTATAAGATGAATAAGTTCTGGAAAGAACATACAGTATGGTGACTATATTTAGTTATAATGTATATTGTATATTTAGCATCTACTAAAAGCATAAATATTAAGTATTCTTACCATGAAAAAGGTAACTGATTTTAAATATATTGCTAAATATTGTTTTTGACATCATAATGAGTATAATTTGCATCTTTTGTTTTCCAATTTTTTTAGTATAGAAAACTATAATTGATTTTTATACATTAACTATATTCTTCAGCTTATTAAGTTCAATATTTAGTTCTAGCTTTTTTATAGATTCTTTAGGATTTTCTTTATACATAATATTTTAAAATTTTCGTTACGGTATCTTTCATGAATTATTCAGAAGTATGTTGTTACTTTGCAAATATTTGTGTTTTCCTTAGATATTGTATTGTTGTTGATTTATGCTTAAATTTCATTTTGGTCAGAGAATACTCTGTGATTTTAATTCTTTTAAATTTATTAGGACTCATTTTTTATCCAGCATATGGCATGTCTTGGTGATCAAACCAGCACACACAAAAAGTATGTGTGTTCCACAATTATTGCATGTTGTTTTTTCAAATTAAAATTTGGTCAAAGTGGTTGATAGTGATGATTATATATTCTAGGAGTTCAATAATTTTTTGTTGAGTTATTCTATTAGCTGCCGAGAGTGGGGGTATTAAACTTGCTAACTGTGATTACAAAATTTTCTGTTTTTAGAAATTTTCTCTATGTTTTACTGTCAAGTGGTCAAGTGTTGGGTCATCTGTTTTACTGCTTTAGTAGAAGGTCCATAAAGATTTATGAGTGTTATGTCTTCCTGATGAGTTGAGCCTGGCATCATTCTGAACGGCCCTCTTTATCACAGACAATACTCTATTCTTAAAGCATGGTTCTATCTACTCTATCACATCTAGGGAATATATAGTTGTCCTTTTTCTCTGCATTTTGATTGGGAAATTTAGCCTAGTAAAATATTTAACATAATTGTAGATATGGTTGGATTTATGTCTATTGTGATAATCTTATTTCTGTTTTTTCTTTTGTTGTTTTTGTTGTTCATTTGTTCTAACTTTTCTTCCTTCTTGAATTATTTGTAATTTTCTTTGCATTATTGGTTGTTCTAGAGATTACATTATAAATCTTTATTTTTTCACACTCTATTTAAGAGTTCATAAATTCATTTTTATTTTTATGTATTTTTTATCCACACCATTCTCCTCCACTATGGTCTGAAGAGTTAGAAGTGACGGTCGTGGAGCAGCAGTTTTCAGACACTTTAGTGTGTGTGTGTGTTGAAAATGTTCTTTCAAATAAAATCTTATTAAGCTCACTCTAAAAAACAGATGAAGTCAGGGCGTCTGACTGGAGTGGGGGGAGATGTGGAGATACCTGGGCACTTCTGGGAGGCACCTCTGGGGCCCAGTTGAGATCCCCTAATGTAGAGATTGCGTTCAGTAACCTACAAGAACCCCTTTCGATTCTGAAATTATTTTACATTATCATTTGTGTATGTAGAGTCTGACATGCTGATATGCAAGTTTTAGGAGCAGGAATGCAGGCGTTTGGAGGTCATGGCTGAGTGGTCCTGTAGTCTGCAGTCTGTTCCTTCAGAATCATTGTTCTTATCAGTGCCTGAGGTGATCACGCCCCTCACAGGTGCATACAATGCTTAAGACACCCTTGGCTCTCAATTTACTAATTTCCAGTGAGGCACTGTTGCTATGGAAACTGTAAAACTTGATGTTTAAGTGATTAAAGACATTTTCTCCTATAAGATATGAACAAGGAGCCAGTTGTAATCTGACAATTTACTACACTAGTGAGTGTAAAGTTAAAGGAAAAGAGATATAAACGTTCTAACAAAAGGTCCTGAGGCTAAGTTTGCTTGAGACTCTGCTTCCAGATTAGTGAAAATCTTTTCAAGGGTGTTGAATTTTGGGAATCTGATTCAGGCTCCCATCTGGTCAGTGCTAAATGCACACTAACCAGTTTCTGCTTTTAATCTTCAAGGTTGTATCACCCTTAGGTGGTAAGTTCATTTTTTCCTGTATCTTCACATGTGCTGTATTAATTTCTAAGGCCGCTGGAACAATTTAACGTAAACTTGGCAACTTAAGGCGATTGAAATGTACTCTCTCACAGTTCTACGGGCTGGTAGTCCAAAATGAAGGTGTTAGCAGGGTTGGGTTCTCTCTCTCTCTGAAGACTCTGCAGAGCACTGCTCCTCCTAGGTTGTGGTGACTGTTGGTGACCCTTAACTTCACGCGGTGTTCTTTCTTGCGCATTGTCTCTGTGTCTTCAAATGGTGTTCTCTCTCATCCTGTGTCCTTGTACTCATTCTTCTTTAAAAGATGCCAATTGTACTGGCTTTAGAGCCCACCCTACTCCAGTACAAGCGCATCTTAACTTGATGACATCTGCAAATACCCTACTCTAAGTAAGGTTCCAAGTAAATACGATTTCGAGGGTAACACAATTCAGGCCGAGCCATGTGCTCATTACATTGCTTCGTGAAACTTGACTGCATGCTTGAGCACTCTCATTTCGCCTTATTCCACATTCTGATTCAAGGCAACTTTTTAGCCACTAATTCACAAGTGAATTTGAGCACGTATATTCTCCAGTTCCCAGTCTTTCCCTTTCCAGGTTCTACCTCGTTGTTGACATCCAGCCTTCTCACCGTAGCCTAGCAACCTTACGCTCCTTTTCACCTGTCCCGTTTCTCAAATGAAGTTACCTCAACCACATCCGACTTCTAAAGTTTCTCACCCTGCCTACGACCTATCCCTCTCCTCTTTCCACCCTCAACTTCTTGCTAGACTGGGGGCTAATTTGAAATATTTAACTTAAATTTTAATTGGTTACAATGCTCAAATGGAGAAGGATGGATAAAGGGCATGAAACGAGGAGATGGTCCTATGAGACATCATACACATATTTCCAGAAGCTCAGATAATTTGCAAAAGCATATTATTAAATAATTATTGTTTTGATTTGCTTTTGTAGTCATGTAGTATCATTTATTATAAGGTTTTACATTAATATAAAGATGAATATGAAAATGTCTGTTTATCAAAAATAAGCATGAATTTTAAAATATTAAAAACTGCTAACAATATTTGGTTCCCTTCAAATATATTTCTCCCTGAAACGACTACTCAATTTTTTTCTTAAAGTATAAAATTAACAAACTTTAAGAGATGACTCAAATAAAAACAGTGACTACAAAGCCTATGATGCCCTGTGAGAGTTATCCAAATTAAATAAGTAAACTTAAACAGTTATCTTCAGATTAAAAATTGTTCCTCGATATCGATACACATATTCCTGATGAAGAACTTCAATAGCTTATTGTAAAGACCAACATGATGGCTGAGATTTTCGGCAATTTATAGCCTATGATGAGCTTCAAACATAACTGTACATTCAATCACAGAACCTTGTGATTCATCGAGACTGCATGGCTCTGCCCCAAGATTTAGTTTTACTGCTGGTCTTTAACTGGTCTCTGACAGAGTCAAAAAACTAGGGCTGTATGATTTGACATGAGCAGTTCAGCCCTTGAGGGTGTGAGAGAAGGACGGATTTTAATCACCTTCTCCCTGGCCTGAGCTAAGCCACTTCCCCAACGACAAGAACTGGCAAGCACCCTCCGCTCACATGGGGATGCAGCTTCGTTGTTCTCCATTCATCACCGTAAAGGCCCGATTGTCATGAAATGTCTGAAGCAGCCACAGAGCACGTTCCCATCGTTCTTTATACACTCTTATCAAATGAATAATATACTTTGATAGCATTCGTCACAGTGAATTGATAAAGGTTTCAGAAGTATCTCTTGAGAAGGTCAAATGTGTGTGTCCTTGCCTGTGTTTGTTTCACATTGAGTAACAGACTTTTTTGGGGGGTGAACTACCATAAAGCGCTGTACAAAAGCTATACCTCACGATAAGACCCCTGGAGAGAGAGGGAGCTGTGTTTACTGTTTACTGCCTCTGCTCTCTCCACTTACCTGCTGCCCCATCTCACCAGACTCTAAATGAAGGAGCGTGTAGCATTCATCATTGGTAGGAGTCGTGGGCTTGAATCAAGTCAGTGGACTGCTTGCTGGGCTGTCTCAGCTAAGCTTTCTGGCTTCTCAAAGGCTCAGTTTTGGTAGCTCTAAACCAGGCGTAACGACAACGTCATCTCATAAGCTTACATTCAAAATAAAAATGAAATACTGCATTCATATCTTTTAGGACCCTCAAGAAAAGTTAGGTATTTCTTCTAAATTTCCCTCTTTTTTCTAAAAATCTTCTTCTTTACTTATGATACATAAAATTTAAATGGTTCATGAGTTGACCTTGGAGAAAAAGTGATTCTACTTACACTTACGCTATAAGAGCAAAGATTTAAATATAATCAAGAACAGCACGTATCACTGGCAGCCCAAGAGGACCCACAGAGAATCCAGCAGTTCTTTGATGGCACGAAAGTTGTCTATGGTAGACGACAGCGGTGGCGACTATAGGGATGATGACATCGGCATCTAAGAACGCAGCATATTCGTCCGAACAGAATGGCATCTCCAAACACAGTCTTGAGAGACTTCAGCGAGACGCAGCAAACATCCTTGGAGCTTAACGGTGGGACCACCTCGTGTCGTCAGCTTGGCTGAGCTTCTCCGGCTATTGCTGCTTCGGCATCCAGTTTGTTGGGCCAAGTGGCCCATGGGGGCCTTAAAGGGGCACTAGTATCCTCATGTGATGGCATGGCTTAGATCATAGCCTGCAGAGCCACAAGTGAAGGTAAGTTCCTGATATGACCTCCAGTAGCCTTTGTGGAGTCTCCAGCGTCCCTCGGAGATGTCTGTGGGGGACTAAAATTCCTTATAATGTTCCCAAATCCATTCTTTTTTATTTAAATTGTCCAATTCTGACTTAGCCCAGGAAGCCCAAAGGATTCCATCTAGGGACCCTAATCAGGGAATGTGTCCCAGGTCCCAGGTCCTGCCTCTCTCTGCCTGCACTGTGCCTTGCATGAACTTCTCTATTTCAATCTCGTGTGGTCCGTTGTTGACCTGCTTAACTGTGGTTCACCATCCAGGACCCTTTGCACCACTCAGCAAACGTTATTTCACAAAGTAAGAAGAACCTTAAGAAAATCGTGATGCTACCTACGTTTTGGTTCCTGACGAAGGAATTGAGAAAAACAAAAACTGGAAGCAGAAAGCCACCCGGCATCAACAAATCCTGATAAAATGGCAGATGTAAGTTTCAAGATGAGAATTCGACAAATTTTAAAGTGTTTTCTCTAGATTACGTATGAATTATGTGGTGTTATCGAAATCGCAGCACGTCTTCTACATTGGGTGTTCCCGTTTTAAAGATAAGGTAGCTGAGAGACACAGGATATCCTGATTCAACTAAAAAAAAGCACTTCTCTATTCGAGAAAACAACTGCTTTTCCTCTAGCTTCTCTTGGGCATTATATGTAATATTACAATGTGAACTATAAAGAAGGGTGAAATGTGGACGAGCTAAATAACCACTAGCAAATAGCTACAGGAAGAAATAACAGGGGGAAAAAAGCAAAGATTCTTCAGAGATGACACTGTGAAAGAAAACAAGTCTCAGGGCTTCACAGAGAGCAGTTTTGATTTTTAATGCTTTTGCCATAAAACTGTAACTTCCCCTAAGAAACTATTCTTATCCTATTGATATTAAAGCAATATAATACTTAGCTTAAAATTATTCAGCTGGGTCTCATACTCCCTCTGTATCTTGAAACGGATAAATACTTACTTCCTTTGTTGAACAGAAATAAAAATATGGAATACGGTTCAGGCCACAAAGTACTGTCTTAAAGAGTTGGGAGCATCTGGTTTTTCTTCAATCATTCGATAAAAACATTTCTTCACACTACAACTTGTGACATAGATTATAATGATTTTTGAAATTTTATTCAAAAGAGCTCTTATGGCTTCAGAATAACATGGGTAAGGTGTCGGGGAAGGAAAGGGTCTGACAGTCCTACTGTTAGGTATCCGTGTCCCCACACTGTGACTTGCACTAGAGCTTCTCAGTTACGACCCTATCCTCTCCTGCTTAGGTGGGATGGGATGGCTGGAGGAGGCTGGAGATTATTCTGTTGGGTCTGAAGAAATCCAGCGTGAGCTTTTGAAAGAGAAAATAGGTCCTTCCTGAAATGTAAGGACTCTGAGCCGCAGCTGGGACTACGATTGCTCTCCCTTGGGTTCCCTGGATCTCTCCAGCCTGGCTGCTTGTTCGTGGACCTGGGTTTACTTAGCCAGCCCTGCAATAAACAACTCCCCCACACACAAACAAATGTACATGTATGTGCAAACATATACATCTCCCCTTGGTTCTGCTCCTTCGGTCAAACCCTAACTGATACACTTTATATTCATTTTTCAGGCTTCTTTGCAAATACTTTCTATGGGTATGATATACATCAATTTCTGCTGCTCATAACTAAGAACCTGACTTACACTTGCCACCTAGACTGAACTCCCCATGATCAGGAACTGTTTATTCTGTTTCTTTTTTGTCCTATCCAGTGCAATCTATGAAATATTTCTTGTATGCACCAAGAATAATGAATGTGGTTTCTTGCAATTGTTACCAACTAATTTGCTGATTTGTTTTGTTGTTACTGTGTGTTTTGTTTTTTTCATTCTTCTCTACTTTTTTTCTCAGTAGAGTGTTGAAATGTAGTTTCTAAAGCCAGACTAAATGGATTTGAATATTGGTTCTAAATTTTAACATCTCTATGATCTTGGGTACAGCTAAACTCAATATGACTGACTAAGTTTTCTCATATTAAAAATCTTCATGATTGTAGTATCTAACACAATGGGTAACCAGTTATTAAATTTTAATGAGATAGGACAAACAAATGACTTATTTGCTATTTTTGCTGCTGTTCTTACAATCATTTATTGAGCGCCTGCTAGGTTATGAAGATTTTTCTATTTTCAAAATAGAAATTTTATAAGAGAAGTCTTATTATGTAATTACTAAGCTAAAATGTCCATTATACTAGAATATATCTATAAAGCCAATTTTGTTTATATAGCATTTTAAATCCTAGAAAAAAACACGCTTGTGTGAAATCTGTAATTAAGAAATATTTCCATTTCCTTCTATGGAGTGGAATTTCTCCTGTTTGAGGGCAGTATATGAAGATTCTGATCGGAGGGCTTAATGATATTCTGTAAGTTTGTCTTCACCACTGTTTGCAGTAGTTGCTCACAGGTTTAAGTACTGAGTTTATCCACAAAGCATTTTGATGGGAAGCAATGAAAAAAAAATCATGCAGATGAATAAACGAATATAACATTTTTCAGAAAGTCTAACTTTAAATATGGCCACTGCTAAAAAAAAATGTAATGCAGAAGCATAAAAGATGTATGAAATTATGTAAATAGGCTGGAAAAAACATTCCAACTAAACTTGACTACTAGTTTTCTGAAGACTTGCCAAACTCCAAATAAAAGCTGTATTGAGTAGAATGTTTAGACATCTGGATACTTTTCTTTAAATTCCAGGCAAATATTCTGCATTTGGTTGGAAACATGGCTACCTAAGTTGCTATTTCCAGTACAGTCAAAATAGTTATTCTTTGTAATTTCCTGTTTGTCATATTAGTTCTTTTCAACCAGTTGATGATAAAAGATACTCACAATATTTTTTTAAACTGTTTTTCCTGCCTAATTTTCTAGTTAGTGTTTTAACAGGCTTGCATTGGCAAGCCACCTTTTTCTTTGACCTATTTGGGATTTCAATCTTTAGATTCCACTCTACTGCCAGAACTATGCAATTTATTAAAATTAAATTGAACACTGCAGAAAATATTAACAAAGTTCAGCAGTTCACCAAATTTAATGTTGAAAATTATTTTTCCAGTCATGTTCATGTCGCAGGAAATTCTTTGAATACTGAATCTGTCTTGGGCAATTTCAATCTATAATAAAACCAGGAAGTAGGCCTTATACTATTATGTGACTTTTTTCTTCAAAATCCTGTATGTTAACCTCTGAAAACTCAATGTGTTTCGTTAGTTCTATTACATAAACCACATTTGGTGTCCTTATTATTTCACTAAGAATCTCGCAGCCTGAGCCCTCGCTCAGTCAACATTTATTCAATCACATATTAATAAAATGCAGACAGTTAAGGCGGTATTCAGACATGGCTTTACACAGTTAATCCAACTTCTGAATAAAGAAATTGAAATTCGCACAAGTTAAACATATGTTCAGTGGAGAATACTGTGTCTTTACAATGTGTTGTATCTAGTTCAATCTGATTGCTCACTGGCTGCTTAAGGACAATCGACACGTGCACAAAAGACAACACAGCAGATATAAAAAGATGTTCCATCCGAAAATGGAAATATTGTTTGCCCACCGTTAAAAACTGTTCTAAGCTTGGACTTACAAGTTACCTGCGTCTGGTGGCACACGACTTGCGTGTTTATCCCTCATTACATCACATAGTATTTCCTCAGTGGGGTCTCTGTGGGGAATATTACGCTCATACATTGCTTTTTATCATGGTAACATGTCATCACATATCATCACCGAAGAGCTGAGCTGTTTTCTTTTTATTCTTTGTTTATGGGTATATAGAAACCATAATTCTTTGAGGTGTTTATTACTATGCCAGAGAACTAGTCTACATTTAAAAAGAAATAAGTATGTCTATAAAATCATTGGCATGAATATAAACATACCCAGTCAAATTCTGTGAATATTCTTGCCATTGATATGTGGCTCCTGTTTCTTGTAGAATATGTCTTTTAATTTTATTTAAATTATTTGTTTTACATATGTAGGAAAAATAATTAGAATAAATTTTCATAGAATATTAACAGGCAAAAGATAGCATTTGATATAAATAGGCTAGAGTAATAGAAACAACATATAGTGTATTGAGACCCTTCAATGAACATTTCATCAGATAATTTATTATGAGCATAATCTGTGAAAGTTAAGTTTGAGTAGGTAATATCGCCCATAAGAACTTATCTCAAGATCAAAAAGTTTTAAACTAATAACCTTTTATAATTTTGAGCTCGGAATGTCAATAAAAACTATTAATACCTATTTCAGGAGATATCTCCTTGTAAAAAATTAGTAAGTAAAAATCTTCTGAAGAGCGGAGGGGAACTTTGTACATACAGTCCCATGTTCTTAAAGAGAAAAAAGAAAATTATTTCATGACCTGCTAAAAGAGAAGGTCCTTAGGAAGCACCATATCCTCTCATTTGGGGCCAATGGGGAGTTGTGCTCTAAGAGCTGGAGTAAATTAGAGATGAGTGGAACTAAATGAAGAGTCCAATCCAACCTTTAATCAGACGATCGCCAGTGAATTAGGATAAGTTCCCCTGAAGTCTCCAGCCTATCAGAGGAAAGGATCAACCCTCTCTGGAGGAGGGTTATATCATCAAAACATCTATTATTTACCATACAGAAAGCATGACATTCAATCCAAAATTACTAGATATACCAAGAAACAGGCACACACATACATGCACAGCACATATACACACGCCAGAAAAACAAACGACGATAACAACAAACACCAGACAATAGTAAGAAGCTTGGAATTAGCAGTCATAGACTTTAAAACAGCTGTGATAAAAATGTCCAAAATAGGTAAAAAGATTTTACCAAAAAATTAAAATTTATAAAAAGTAATTAAATGAAGCACCTACAAATTTAAAACATAAAATTACTACATTATGATAGATTTAGTAGAAGAGTGAGCATAGTAGAAAATTAGTGAATTTAAGATAGATGGGCTGAAGATATCCAGGATGATGTACAGAAAGCAGAATTTTTAAAATACATAAAAGAACACAAGAAACGGTATGTGTTGTTGGAGCTTAGAAGAGGAGAAATTAATCAGAAATTATATTTAAATAGATACTTGCTGAGAATTTGCAAAATGATGAAAAGAATGAAGTCACATATTTAAAAATCTTTATAAACCTAAAAAAAACAATAAATACATTTTAAAAAGCAGATAGAGGGGTACATAACTTTTAAAGTAGCAGCAATCAGGCAAGGATCTCACCTTATCAGAGTAATGATGTAAAATAGATATAATGTCACGATATAATGTCAGCTTTTAAGTGCTGAAAGGAAATAACTGACAACCTAGAATTATATGCTTAGAAAAAGTTTCTTTCAAAATTGAAGAAATTAAAAAGAAATTGATAATACCATCCCTGAGCAGCAAACTACATCAAAAGGAATAATAAAAAGGATGCTTCGGGCAGAAAGAAACTTATCATAGTTAGATCCATGAAAATGTTGAAAGGGATGAAGAACAACGAAGAAGGTAAATACGGAGATCAATCTAAATGAATGTACTATATGCTAATAATAGTAAAATGTCTTAGGGGATATAAATTGTACAGTTACAATGAATTACATAATAACATAAAAGAAGAAAAGAAAAACCACGCAATTAAAATGATCTTAATACTAGCATTGCCTATGAAGAAGTAGATTAATATCGTAAGAATCAATTTTGTAATCTTAAGAGGAGTGTCATTTACAAGTTAATAGAGGCAGAAATTAGGCTAATGTAAATACTTAAAAATACATGAGGTGAGATAAACAAAAAACAAATAAGATCTCACATATATATATATATATATATATATATATATATTCATACATCTCAGTATTTATGGTATAGTAATCCTTATATGTGGTTTTGTTTTCCACAGGTTCAGTTACCGGTGGTCAGCTGCGCTCTGAAAACATTAAATGAAAAATTCCAGAAATAAATAAGTCATAAGTTTTCAATTGCACGACACTGGGAGCAGCGTGACAGGTCTCCCGGTGCTGGCTCATGCTTCCAGGGATGTGAGTCACCTCTCCATCCCATGCCCCCACATGGTACACGCTCCCTGTCCATTAGTCATGTCGTAGTTCTCTCTGTGACCAGATCGATTGATGGTATCACAGTGCTTGTGTTCAAGTCACCCTTCCATAATGGCCCTGAAGCGTAAGAGTAGGGATGCTGGCAATTCAGATATGCAAGAGAAGCTGTAAAGAGGTCCCTTTAAGTGAAAAGGTGAAGGTTTTCTACTTAAGAAGGAGGAAAAGAAATTTCATGCTGAAGTGGCTGAGGTCTACGGTAAGAATAAATCTTCTATCTGTGAAATTGCCTAAAGTGTAAATTAAGCTTTGCCATAGGTATGTACACATAGGGAAAAAATAGTAGATATGGAGTTGTACTATCGATGGTTTCAGGCACCCACTGGGGTTCTTGGAGCATATCCTTGTGGGTAAGGGAGGACTACAATAAATATAAATGGACTAAATGTTCCAATGAAAACATCAGCAGAATGGATAAAAATAAAACTTAATACTTCTTACAAGAGATCTATCTTAAATATAAAGATACAAAAAGCTGAAAATAAAAATAAATAAAAAATCTACGAAAGCAATAAGTAGAGAAAGCTGGCATAGTTTACTCCACATTAGATCACGTAGATTTAAGCGCAGGATGAATGAGGCCTAATACCTGCTGAAACAAAATTAAATTATAGCTCTTAGGAAAATATAGCTGGTTTCCTAATCATCAAATCCAGTAGGTCAGAACTGAATAACACTAAAAATGACTGGTTATATGGTGACTTTGATCAGCATCCAAGTGAGGGTCATGATGGGTGTCTAGAAGATAGTCTTTAAAGACCAATAGAACTTGAGAAATTTAGAATGTTATTGTCATTTTTCTTGGTTCTTAAACCTACGGCATATATTTTATAAAAAACAAGATTACATAAATTGTTAATTCCGTACAGAAAATATTAAAAGTAAAAACTGTGGAATTAGATTCAGATTTAGATCCAGACCACTCCTTGTCTTTGTGCCTTAGCAAATTAGCTATCTACTGGGAATTGCCCATAATTATGGGGATCCAGTTTGTCTGGGTCCTGACCTCTGGATGGGCTTGTCCCATTTGGTGGCTATAACTCTGACCCAATAAGGAGAGATGAAGCTAGAGAGCACAATACAGTGTTTCTCTAAAGCAAGATGATCAAGGCAGGGACTTCTCAGGTCTAAGGTGGTGGTGTTTGTTTAGAACAGGTCAAGTTTCGGTATTCAATGTTTACCACGTGTATCATCTCCCTTTCATTTCTTATACCTTGAGGACAATTCATGACTATTTATAAATTATTACATTGGCACTAACGAGGAACGGATAAAGGTATAGATGAATTTCTGAGATGCTAAAAAAAAATGCTTTTCATTTCTTTGGATTTGCTTCAAGCACTGTCGTCGTAGCATCTCTCTAAAAATTCGATGGATTGTTTAATGCCCTAGGGAAGTAATTTCAAAATTGGTATTAATAGCAAAGTCATATACACCTGCTCTATCACTACTATTGTTATCAAGAATAGCACATACCCTTTGGTATACGGTTATACTCACAGAGCATTTCCCTGAAATTATTCCAGGATGATGATAAGTGTAAAATTCTAGAAGTTTTTTAGGCCAGAGAGCTATGACACTAACATCAGATAACATGCAAAGAAATATTCCATTCAGATCGAAATGGTGATGGCCGCCTTACTTTGCGAGTGTCTTTATTTTGCCAGCACTTGATGATACAGTCAACACTTGAGTTTTGTAGGCGACTTTTTATCATTTCAGTTACTGTGAGCTGCATGTTGTCTTCCATTTTGTTTCGTCATCGTTACTGAATTTCATTGAAATCCCACATTGACTGTTCCCCAACTTTTACTCATGATCGTTTTCGGCCCTGCGGTAAGGAAACACTATGGCTTGTTTTAAAAACTGAAGCACACAGTCGTCTTCCCTCCAACCTTTCTTCCTCTAAACGCCCCCAAGAACAGGTATAAAGGAGAAAGAAGGGTCGCAGGAGGGTCACGCAGAGTCTTTCACTCCTTCTGGGAGGTGATGATGGAGAAGAGACAAGTGGAATGAATAAAGAGTAGAGAAAACGATGTAACTTTCCCATCCTTCCGATTCAATCCTTCAAAGTACAATTTGTTCTAGTGTCTAATCGAGGGCCAGGACATAGTAGGTGCTTAATATTTTTTATGTTGATCTAAACTTGTATCTGTAACTGTGTCTATACATCTGAAATCAAACTCCAACAGGGACAGTGTTCACTAATTTTCCTGACTATTGCTTCAGCCGTTTCCACCAAACTTCAAAATATTTGTTCCATGCTGCAGTGAAGAGATGAGACATCTCTTCGATGAGAACTCTAAAAGGTGTGTCTAATTGCAATGACGAGGTTGCATAGATTGATGATTTAGTGAAATGAAACCCACATCTCAAGAACACAGGTTATGTTTGTTTTGTGCTATAGGCGTTTGGTCATTCAAAAAACAATGGAGGGAAATACCCATGTTAACTTTTATTATCATAAATAGCATATAATAGTACAATATGAACAGCCTTATCTATTTCTTTATCTATCTATCCATTCATCTCTTTTGATATAGATATAAATATACATATTACCTGCTTCTGGAAGTACTGCTTTTTTTCTCTATAAGAAAGCATGATTATGCATTCTAAATTTAGAACTTGTGATTATACAAACAAAATATGTTGCCAAAATCAACTGAAGCAAATAGAAATGATGCGATTATTTTTCATTCTAGCTGCGGTTTGATAAATTAATTTCATCTTGTCTCCAGGAAACCACTGGGTACCACAGACGAGGTTACTAGCACTTAAGACCCATTGCTAATAACGAGTTAACCTAGTCCCTGTGGCGATACCCTTAGAAAGCTTTTCTTCACTCCTATTCACCATAGGAACAGTCCCATCGATAATAGTATACATCTCTGAAACTGCTGTGATGAATAAACATCTCTCCAAATCACTCAAATTAATTTCAGCAGGTTGCAAAATTTTCTGCTATGGATTTTTTTTTAAGTCCATCTTTGTTGAAATAAGATATTTTCACAGGCAAAACAGTTTTCTTGAACATACATGCCAAAACTTGGGCAAATGTAGAAACCGTGGCATTCAAATGTCATGCAATAGACCATTAAGTAGGCATAAATCTTCTGCCTTGTTGCTTTCAGCAAGTCTCTGATATTAAATATTCCTTTGTCCATCTTAATCTTCTATTCACATCATGTCATAATGAAATACCACTAACGTGGTCTTCCTCTGATCTCTGATACATGTAAACAGGTTCCTGGTAAGAAAGGTGTTTTTTGTAATTCTGAGAGCCTTTATTGCTCTTATTACTTGTTTTTTTTGATGATGTTCTAAAACTTCCCAATTTACTCCTCTAAGGAACTCAGAAAATACTACTCTAGGTGTGAAAGTAGAAATGGAACTTTTCCTTTTACAAAACAAGCCTGGTGGAAATTTTATGCTGAGGGTTGTCCATGTACTTTCACCAAATGAATTAAAGATTTACAGTAATAATCAGGATCAAGGCAAAAAAAAAAAAACAAAAAAAAAAAAACCCATTTTTTAAAAGGACTCCATGACTATGTTTTAGTAGTACAAATCATTTCTCCAGTTATTCTTCATTTTATGCTTGTAATATGAAGTTCACTTTTAGTCACAGCCTCGAAGAAATGAGGATATGTCTAAGAACCTTAAGACATAAATAATAGAAAATGTGGCATGTGATCTCTTATTTGTCTCAGAGTTTTGGGTTTCATAGAAACTTGGATATCTGTGTCTTTTTAATATATCTAACATGGGAGATTAAAAACCCTATAAATGTTGGAGATTGCCATTCTAAAGGGGACTGTCACATACATTTAATAATGTCTTAAAACTCTGTTATAATTGCCTAACTGAGGTCCCTCTGGGAGTAATCACATATTTTAGAATGCAAAGTTATCGCATATCTTTGGGGGTAAGAAAACATTTAGTAGTCTTTTTCTTCCATTTTGCTGAATGTCATTTGATGCTAAAAGCATCAGCACCTTGGGACACATGTGCAGCCACACCGTCCTCAGGTCCAGTGATGTTGATATGAGTGTGATGCTCATGATAACGGCAAAAGCTATTTCTATAGTGTACTCCTTCATTTTCTCATTTATTCAATCAATAAATGTTAATCAAATGCCTTCCATATTTAGAGAATTTTCCAGCTGCTAGATATGTGACAGAAAACAGGACAAACAAGGTCCTTGAAACTGGAGGTACACTCTGCACTGCTAGGGTATCAGAAACACAGATCTACGTAAAGAAAGGAGGAGCAGAAGAGAAGAAATAAGTGAAGTTAAATAAAAGCTTTTGTTATTTTTCTTATTCTTAATTGATCTATTAGATAATTGTTCAAAATAATAACAACACTGTTATTGACTCTGTGTATGTGTGTGTATATATATATATACACACATATATATACACTAATGTATGCTCATGCATAAGTAAATTAATGACAGCAATGAAACAAGGACAGGAAGGAAAATTAGGATTATATTGTTATTTTAAGAAACTCGCCCTACCTGTGAGTGGTATAATGTTATTGAAAGTGAACTTGAATTTGTCATAAATGTGTATTGCTAAACCTAAGGCAACAAAAAGAGTGAAAAAAAACTGATATGGTAAGGAAGGAGAGAAAATGGAGTTATAGAAAATGCTCAATAAAACCACAAAAGGCAGAAAAAATCAAAACAGACAACAGGAGTAACAGAGAAATGTGATGAATTGGTAGATATTAATCCAAATGCATCAATAATCATTTTGGATATGAATAGTTTAAATGAACCAATTAAAAGACAGAGATGTCAGAGTAGACCAAAAAAGCAAAAGTCAACTACACACATTGTCTACAAGAAACCTGGTTTAAATAAAAAGACACATGTAGGCTAAATGCGAATGAATGGAGAAAGATATACCATGCCGATAATAATCAAATAAAAGCAGTCATAGCTACATAAATTCAGAAAGAGCAAACTTCTGTAAGAAAAATTATCAGGGATAAAACGTGGCATTGCATCATGACATTATACACTTCTCCAAGAATACATAATGATACTTAATGTGTACACACCTGATAGCAAAGCATCAAAGTATGTGAGGCAAACTGATAGAACTGCAGGAAGAAATGGATGAATCTACTGTGACAGTTGGAGACTTCAACATCCCTCTATCAGAAATGGACAGACGTAGCAGACAGAAAATCAGTAAGAACCTGCTTGATCTCAACAACATCATCAATCAACTTGATTTAATGGATATCTATAGACTACATCATCCAACACGAGCAGAATATATGTTATTCCTAAGCTAACATGAAATATTCACTAAGATGCCTAACATTCTTAATAAACTTTAACAATGTTAAAATAATGAAATCATATAATGTCTGTTCTCAGAAAGAAGTAACAGAAAGAGAGCTGGAAATCCCCCAATACTTGGAGATTAAAAACCAAATTTCTAAATACTACGTGGTTAAAAAAAAAAAAAAAACTTAAAAAAAATTGAAATATTTTGAACTAAATGAAAATAAAAACACAACTTATCAAAATTAGTGGGATGTAAAAAAGCAGTGCTTAGGAGACATTAATAGCATTGACTATATATATTTAAAAAGAGAAAAGGTCTAAAATAAATAATTTAACCTTCCACCAGAGGAAATTAAAAAATAAGGGCAAATTAAATCTTAAGGAAGCAAAAGAAAAAATAAAAATTAGATAAGAAATCAATGAAATTGAAAAGAAGAAATCAACAGAGAAAATGGACTAAAGATAAAACTGGTACTTTGAAAAAATGAATAAAATTGATAAGCCTCTAAACAGGCAAACGAAGAAAAAAAGGGAGACTAGGAATCATTAATATCAAAAATGAAAGAGAAGACATCACTATAGATTCCATGGACATTAGAAAGATAATAAAGGAATACTTTATTGGACAAGTTTATGCCCAAATGTTTCATAACTTACGTGAAATAAACCAAGTCCTTGAAAGACACAATCTGCAAAACCTCATTCACACTACATATAGACAATCTGAGTAGGTCTATATCTATTAAAGAAATTGAATGAGACATTAATAACTCTCCAAAATAGGTCACACCCAAATGGGTTCACTGGGGAATGCTATCAATCATTTATGGAAGAAATTATATCAATTCTCTACAATTTCTTTCCAAAGATAAAGCGAAGGGAATGCTTTCTAACTCACTCTATCACACTTATATTACCCTATATAAAAACCAGACAAAGACAGTACAATAAAAGAAAGCTACAGAGCAATATCTTTTTATGAACATAGATGCAAGTCCTCAAGAAAATACTAGCGAATCCAAGAATGTATAAGAATTACACACCATGACCAGATGGGATTTATCCCAGGCATGCAACCTTGTTCAACACCTGAAAATCGATTAATGTAATTCATGACATCACAAACTAAAATAAGAAGAATCACATGATTATATCAATAGATGTATAGAAAGCATTTGACAAAATCCCTTTGATAATTAAAAAAAAAACTCAATAAGTAAGAATAGAGGGAACCTTACACAGACTATGAATGTTTAAATGTGACTCTCCTCCTCAACTTGATAACAAGTATCTACAAAAACTCTACAGCTAATATCATACTTAATGATGAGAAGCTTTAAGTTTTCTCATTAAGATCAGAAGTAAGACAAGGTTATCCCCTCTTATCACTGTTTTCAACATTGTAATGGTAGTCTGAGCTAATGTAATAAAGGAGAAGGAAATAAAAAGTGTACAGGTTAAGAAGAAAGAAATAAAACTGCTTTTGTTCACAAATGACATTACTATGTGGCAGATCTAAAAGAATTACCATAAACCTCCTAGAACTAATAAGTGATTATAGCAAATATGTAGGGTGCAATGTTAATACACAAAAATCAATCACTTTCTTATGTACCAGAAATGTGTACATGGGATTTGAAATGAAAACCACTATACTATTTACATAGCACTACCGAAAATGAAATATTTAATGTACATCTAACAAAATATGTACAGACCTATACAAGGAAAACTTCAAAACTCTGCTGATGGACATCCGCAGAAACAAATAAATGAAGAGATATTCTATGTTCATGGATAGGAAGAACAATATTTTCAAGATGTCAGTTCTTCCCAACTTGACCTAAATACCACATGGGTAAAAAAGATTCATAAACTATCAATCAAAATCACAGGAAGCTATTGTGTTAATATTGATAAACTAATCCTAAAGTTTATTCGAGGGGCAAAACGTTGTTAAGACTGACACTACCTGACTCAAGAGTTACTATAAAATTACAGTAATCAAGGCAGTGTGGTATTGTTGAAAGAAAAGACAAAGAGATCAATGGCACAGAGAGGAGACCCCAGAAAGAGACCTACATATAGTTCACCGATCTTTGCTAAAGCAGCAAAGGCAATGCGATGGGCCAAAGATAAACATTTCACCAAATGGCACTGGAACAACTGGACACCCACATGCAGTAAATGTAGACACAAATCTCAGACTCTTTACAAAAATTAATTCAAAATGAATCACACACCTAGTATAGTACCAGGCTGTAAACTCCTAGAAGAGAAAACCAAGATGACCTTGGATATGGTGATGACTTTTTAGATACAGCATCATGGTCTTGATTCTTGAAGGCAATAATTGATAAACTGAACTAAATTAAAATTTAAAACTTTTTCTCTGAAGAAAACAATGTGAAGAGAATGTTATGACAAGGCAAAGACTGAGAAAAATACTTGCATGATACACATCTGTTAAAAGACTCATCCATAATATACAAAGAATTCTTAAAACTCAACAATAAAACGAACAACCCAATTAAAAAACGTGCCAAACCTTAATGACCCCTCACTAAGGAAGATACACAGATGAAAAATAAGCACATGGAAAGATGCCTGGTACATATGTCATCAGGGACATGCAAATGAAAACAACAGTGAGACAGCACAAAACACCTATTAGATGGCTAAATTTGGAACGCTGATGACGCCAAATGCGAATGAGGATGTGGAGCACCAGAATGCTTATGCACTGCGGTGGGAATGCAAAATTGTTCAGCCACTTCAAAAGGCTTTTGGCAGTTTCTTACAAACCTAAACATACTCTTACCATATAATCGGCACTCATGTTCCTTGATATTTACCCAAAAGAGTAGAAAATTTATATCCACACAAGAACTTGCACAGATGTTCATACTCATAATTGACAAAACTTGAAATCAGCCAAGCTATCCCTCGTTAGGTAAATGTATAAATAAACCCTGACATAGCCACACCCATAGAACAGCATTCAGTGCAATAAAGCCACGAAGAGACAAGAAGAAACTTAAATGCAGATCAGTAGATGGAGGAAGCCAGACTGAAGAAGCTACATAGTGTATGATTCTAACCATTTAACATTCTGGAAAAGGAGCACACATACAGTAAAAGGGTCTTTTGAGGTGTTAAAGGGGAGGAAGAGATGAATGCACAGAGGATTTTTAGTGAGTGAAACAGGATTTTTAGTGCACACCTCTGTATAGGTTTTTGCATGAACATACATTTTCAATTCCTTTAGGCAAATACCAAGTTGCATGGATACTGGATTGTAATGTAAGATTATATTTATCTTGTAAAAAAGTGTGAAACTATCTTCCAAAGTGGCCATAATATTTTGTATTCCTGCAAGTATTAAAAATTTTAGTGTATAAAACTATAAGGATAGATACGGGGCATTACACATTTATCAAAATCCATGGAATACACCACACCAAGAATTAACCCTAAATGTAAACTCTGGACGTGGGGCGATTATGATGGGTCAATGTAGATTCGATGACTGTAATAAATGTCCCATTCTGGTAGGGGATGCTGATGATGGGTGAGGCTATGCGATGTGTCAGGACAGGGGGTATATGGGAAATCTCTTACCTTCTGCTCAACATTGCTGTGGTCTTAAAACTGCTACAAATATTGTCTTTTAAAGAACTGAACAAAAAAGGACCTCATAGAATAGAGATTCAACAATAAGTACTATGAAATACAAAAAAATAGGGAAAGGGTATTCGAAACACTAGTCAATCATAAAATAAAATGCTTTGCTGGAGTAAGGAGCTCACCATCTTCCATGCAAATGGTCCCCAAGGACAGACAACATTTGTTCTCATATCATGAAGCCACTATAGACTTGGCATCCTTGACAGCGTTTACTCCACAGCACACACACGGAGCTCTGCCATCTTTCAGACCAGGATCAGGGAGTTATCGTGGGGTACCATTCTAGTGTTTATTAGCAACATCTCCTGACAGCAAAGAGCAGTGGCAGAAATGACAGTGGAAGAATGATATAAACCAGAGCCCCATTCTCCCAGCCATGGTGAGATAGTCCTTTTGGCTGGAATTTGCAGGTGCCTCTGGTTGCTTGAACAAAATCAGGTAAACAAATGAAGAATAATATGGGAGGAAAAGAGTGAAACTGCCCGTATCATAAGCAGACACCTGAACAAAACTAAGTTTCATGTGAAGACTCCAAAAAGATATAATCCTTCTTAATGTAGGATTATCATGGAACATCCCATAATGTCACATTGGTGTGGAATCAATCCACTGCTTTGTGTTTGGGGTTGTCACTGAGTTTTAGGCATATGAGAAGTTAAGTACGTTTTGAGTATATAGGACAGTAATTGCCAGTAGGTAGCGCTACTAATCATATCTTTGCCTTGAATGCAATACTCAGAGCAAAAACTAAAGAAGTAAAACCTAGAAAACTAGAAAATACCAAGGAGGCACCAAAAATGCAAAAATGGGCCAAACATATAAAAGATGAAGAGATGCAGCTCAACCCACAATGTATGATAATATGTAATCAGTCAAAACTCTAAACATATAATGACTAAAGCAACATTTAAATAAATCAATATGACTAATAAGGGTTAAAAACCACAGTCATAAATGATATGTTAAACAAATGTAAACAAAACGAAAACAGTGTTGCAGGGGATAGTAAAATTTCAGGTCAAAAAAATGAATGGAGTAGAAAGGATGTTTGTTATTAATAACTATTTAATCTGTATAATTTATTTAGAAAATGATATTATTAAACATGTAAGTTCTAAATACCACAGCATTGCTATTACAAAATAGAGAAATACTGGGAAAATTAGCATAAGTAAAAAATTTATGGGAGAGTTTTAACATATTCTTATGCTCTAATAGACTCACAGGGCGAAATATAATTGAAGACATACAGATGAGTGATGTAATTCTTAAGATATAACACATGAATATCAAAGTTTGTGTCTACCAAACCTTGACTTCAAACTTTTATAAAATTAATTACATACCATATCATAGCGAAAACTTTAATTAATTTCAAAAGTTATAAATGGCAAGGGTCACATTTTCTACAAACGAAACAAAACAATAAGAGACTTATTTAATGTCCAAGTGGTTGAAAGAAAGGTTATGGTATATGGCAGTGCGTAGAACTCATTTGTGAGACTAGCTCAAAAAGGCTCCTAATTTGAAAATCAATTATTACTTACACATTCATTCACTCAGTACCTAAAAGTCAATTCCTCACGGCTGGGTACTCCACTTCCATTTATGTGTTTGTCCTTACCGGATGTAGTTGTTGGCGCCTGTCCTTACTCATTTTCAATGCTTGTTTGCTAGCATAATATCTGTTCTCTTCCACTCCAAATAATTAAACTTACAGTCATGTTGCCAGCACAGTTTTGCCGTGGTATCCGTAGATCCCTGTCTAGATTTATTCAACAAACACATAGGGAGTTCCTATTCCCATCACACACAGTGCTAAATATTTTGTTTAAAAAAATGAATAAAATGTGGGTGAATTCAAGCAGTGCAGAATTAAATATACAACTTCAATATTATCCCGAAAATATTCTAACAGAAGCGTGGGCGCTGTGCCTTGTGGGTCTTGGGAGGTTGACTAACTAAGTATTGTGCGCTTGGGCTTGGGAGCTAAGGAAAATGCCAACAAAAGCAGACAGTGCATCGATTAAGGGGCACAAACACTTCCACGGTGCTTTTCGTGGCATCGTTGTTTGTGGCTAGGCCTTTAGCTTTACGATGCAACCAGCATTATCTCCAAAGGTCTGTGTCTTCTAATGTTGTAAGACAAAGAAAAAGCAGCCACCTTTCTGTGTGTCACTCGGAGCTCTGCCCTGTGATTAACTGTAGGTACAGTATACTGAGCTTGCTTCGCCAGGTGACTCAGTACCCTCTGGCTTTTCATTTGGGGGGTATGCGTGCCAGATATGGTTACACTCTGTCCATGGCACATGGCATTGCAAATCGTAAATCTACCCAAAAGAAAATACTGAAGCCCAAGTCATAACTAAAACTTAAGGAATACCACTGTATAGTTTTTTTCTCTATTTCCTCCATGATTTTAGTGCTTAAAAGATTAAAATTCTCAATATTTTCCCCAAAGGGTTTAGGATTGTTTGAGGTTGTCTAATACAAAGTGTCCACATGAGATGGATTTTTATCATGGATGACGCCTCGCACAGGGGCCAGAGCATGCTACCTCTCCTGAGAAATGACAGTCTTCTCTAAGATTCAGCCGGTGTGCTGCCCATCTACCCCTAATGCAGCCAACGAGTCTTGCTCTCAAGGGGAGGGGACAGAGAGAGAGGGGGACACTAAATCATTCCCAACCAAACGTTGTTACATTTGTCAAGACTGTGCTACAGTGATCAATTAGATGCAAAAGCATCTTTACCACACTTGATGGCTTCAGGTTCTATAGCGTCTAAGGCATCATTTTTGGTGTAGTTCGACCATCAAATACCCTTTCATGAGAAGCTGGAATTAGCAGTCTGTTCACAAGCTGCAGGTGGTTAAGCAAAATGTAAGTGGACACGGAGCGTAGAAGATACTCAAACCACCATCCTAGTTTGGGGGCTGTGGAAATGGCGTTAGCCGAGTATGTGCGGCTCGTACTCAGCGAACCACAGTGTCAGTGTACAACTCCGATTAACATCTCCTACAACCTTAATTCCGTCAGGAACCTTGGGGCGGGTGACACTAATTGTCTCCTGAAGGTCTGGTACCTTTCACCTGCACATGAGGCTGCCATGATGATTTTCTTTGAAAACAGCAAGAAGGAAGAAAAAGAAAATCAGCCAGACGTATTTGCCGGCAAGATTCCTTAATGTCCGTTTCAAAAGTCACAGATTGCAGGCGAAAATGGAAGCCCCCTTTTTGAACAAAGAAACGGTTATGAGAAAATACAGTTTGCCATTATTGCTGCACGAAGTCAGCTCTGATTGCATCTGTCCTGTAGCACCCCCACATGTACCACTGGGATATTGCCTAAATCTCTGAAAATGAAATAGAGGAGCTTCAGTCCTAGCTGCTCTGAGAACTCAGCCTGACAAGCACCACGCCCAACCTCTGTGTTTCTCATCTAGTGCACTTGACGCACTGCTCGTCAGGTGGGCTCTGTGTGGTCTGCTCAGCTAATCCTAGAAACATGTAAAAGTCACACCGATGATAATTTCAGAAAAGGAAATAAAGTCAATTGACCATCGATTGTTCTTTCCTCTTATCCCAGGATCTGGTAAGAGAATCCAAGTGTGATCATTGTGAACTCAAAGAATTGCTGTTTCAATGCACTTTCTCTTTGTTCAGAATGACGTTAGTGGTTTCAACTTTAGCTTCTCTGTCTCTCTGTCTCTCCGTCTCTGTCTGTCTGTCTGTCTCACTCTCATCCCCAAAGGCCACTTCCACAAAAAATAAATAGTAAATATACTGTTTTAGTCTGTGATCTGCCTTCCTTCAGTCCTTGTCCCTTAAAAAGTGAGGGAAAGAATTAGAGAAATAGAAGCAGACTCCTTACAGAGCAAAATCCATTTTACTTGAAAAACTGTCAATATCAAGAATATAGTAGACCTGAATTTTGTAATCATTTCCTGATTAGCTATCGCTCATAACAGTAGTGTTTATATTTTATATTCTAGGATTTTTTTTTTCCTGTAGTGAGTGATATAACTCCTTCCCACACCCACACCTGACTCTGGGTAGCAGGATAATATTAACTTGTTTGAACTGTTTTGCTCTTAGATTTTAAGGGACGTGACTAGCTTCCACCAGCACTGATGGTTAACACTGATGGCTTGAAAACCCTTTGCGTTTTTACAGATTCGCTCCAGCCCCCTTTTTCCCGTGTGTCACGACTTATTCCTAAGTATATTTATCTACATTTTGTTAATTGCAATTTAAAATCCCATTTCAAGAGATGTGCATTTATCCCATAGTAATTTGAAGGCAAGAAGTGATTTCAGTGGGTTGTCACTCTTCCCAGAAATCAAACCCTCCCTGTCACACATAAATAGATCGCTTGATATACATGCAATATCCTGCCAGTGTCATGCACTCTTTTCTTTAATCTCACTGACGTGGCACATAATAAAATGCTCACTTCAATATATGTCTGTTGCGCTTTGCCTAATTCTGGGCTTAGTTTAATATGAGTCATGAATATTTCCTCCAACTAGACATGAATTTGAATATATATAAGGCACAGTTTATGTTCATACTAAAGCACAAGCTTCAACCTTATTTTTTATTGCTTCTCCTGTTTGTGATGAATTAAGTCATCTCAAGGAAAGAACTGAAAGCAACAGGGAACAGGACTGTTATCTTTATCCACAGTCAGGCAGAGCGCGAGTGGGTAAGACTCGACCACCATGCTTCGCTCCCCTGAGCATCAGAGCTGAGAGTCGGGGAGGCCTGCTCGGTGGGGGAAAAATAACAGCACACGAAACCACATCACGTCTCTGGATGTCTTCTAGGCTCCAAAGCCAGAGTAGTTTGTAATCATCGCAATAGTGTTATATTTATTTTATATTCTTTTTTTATCATAAATAGGAATAATTTCATCAGCATTCCTTCTTTTTAATTTAAATTTCTTCAGGTCGAATTGATTAAAGAAGAAAAAGAAATTAGAGCACTATGCATCTGAGTGCACATGTGAAGGTACATGTATACACACACCTGTAACACGCACACATGCATGTGTGCATATACATGCATGGGCACATGTGTGATTTCATACATTCACGTCCTAATAACTTTGGTATATGTTCCTCCCGGTTTGAAATAATTGTAACATCCTTTGGGAATTTCCTTGATCTGCTCAAATGCAGTAAAGAATAATAACCATGTACCTTTTCTCTGTTTCCTTCCGGGATTTTTTATGTTTTAGCAACACTCATGGTGGATGATCAACATGACTTATTTTCATACGTCCTATAATGCTGTTTCAAGACAACAGTACCCCAATGCCATAATTAAAATGAGAATCCACAGACTGGTCGGCGAGCACATATTGCTCTGATATTCATACCTAAGGATCTAAATGGAAACAAACTCAGTGAACATCCCATGATAAACTGACTTTCTATCACATGGGTTTAAAAATCTTACAGGACAAGCCATGTTCCTCGTGAACGCTGTAATGTATATTAAATACATTTCAGCAAATAAAAAGAGGTTTCAAATAGCTCTATCTGTCGCCCTTTAAAATTATAATTGACTTTTTTGTTGGTATCAATATATCTGATGCCTGTGTGTGTGCGTGTGTGTGCGTGTGCGTGTGTGTGTGTGTGTGTGTGTGTGTGTGTGTGTCTTGTTTTTAGACACTCTTTTTCTCCTTAGAGATTTTTCTGTGGCATATTTATTTCATGTGACTACATGAAATATTTTATTTCACAGTTCATCTCTTAAACACAATCTTACGCCATTGCTACAAAGAAATAGAGCCCACACTGTTTACATGATGGGCAGCCTGCACTCCCAATGGATGGAGACAATGGATAAAATGAACTACTGGCTAAAACAGATTAGATGCCAAACTCAGTTAGTCCTCGCCTAATTCTATAAAAGTATGTCAGTTAGGGACTGACTTGACCTAAGAAAAAAACAAATCTTGAAACAATATCCGAGCTGATTACTTATTCAAACTGATTATGCTGCAGCCATGCTCTGCTGAAACAAAATACAGCCATATAAACCTAGCCCGTTGCCCTGGCCAGCCCGCTTAAGAGTCACTGCCATCCCAGAGTATGCTACTCAGTGACACCGGCTATGCAGAACAGATTAATTACACAACGGCGTGGTGAGGCAGAAATTAGACCCTAGTTGCACACAGTTCTGTACGAGTTTTACATTGTTCTTGCCAAGTGCTCCTGATATACTTGAAGAGTTTCGCGACACGACTGTTCTGAAAATCTTGGGATCGTCTCTTATTATTATTAACATAATATCCCATTGCTGTTGTTGTTTAAGATAATTGTTTATGATACCTAAGCACCAGGAGACTCAGCAGAACTAAGAAGTCAAATAATTTGGAGAAAATGGAGAACACACATCCACCCATCTGAGTAGCTAAGCTCTCAGGCTAGAAGCCATTGGCCGCACACGCCAGAGTCGCTGTTTTGCGGGTAGATGTTATAACCCTCCAATTAGATGCTGCAGAGGGATGAGAAAGGAGTTTAGAATTGGAAACGGTACTTCAAAAAATGATGCCGGGTCAAGTATCGTATGAGCACTAACGTGAGTATGGAGTATAATATAGCGACTGGGTTTTTGAGCAGCCTGCCGGTCTCAGGTAAGCCTATTGTTCCCTCAAGGCCATTCACAGTTCCTGTTAACACACTTCCCTGCTTCGGCAGAGCCTTCAGGAGCTGTGACAGTCCTCGCAAACGCGATGCTCATGACAAGTCTGTCTGCGTCTAACGCGTGTCAAGAGCCCGGACACTATTAATAATACTAATGGAGAGATTATCTTTAGCTCCGACATATTTTTTTTTTCTCCTTTGAAAATAAAAGTGGGAGGTTTGTTTTAACGCCCTGCCCTTTTCATAAAGGTTGTGAGAAGCAATTGAGCCTCTTCGCCAAAGCCTTCCTTTTCAAGTTTCCCGCCTAATTAAAATGCATGTACTTGGTGAACAGTGAACGCTCCGCTAGTGTATTTTAAAGATATAAAACACAATAGTAATAAAATTAGCAGTGATCCTTTGTCAGAAAAAGTGCGCGTTCGTTAGACTGCACGGGCAAAGGGACAATTATATATTTCTAAAGTACCTGTGAAAGCGACGACACTGTGTCAGGCCTTCCTTAATGCAGCTGCTGCCTCAGCAACGACACATAAAGGCCACATAGTCACCAATTAGACAGAATTAATCTGCGTACTCCTGCAGAAAAATCACGTAAGCAAAATTTTGCAAAGAGTGTTTAGCAGTGGAAAAAAATAAAATTGTTGAGACTGAGTAAATATGCTGTAGCTTTGATATCCCAATATTTACAGCTTCTGAGCTGATAGGTGGCGCTTAACAGAAACATATTAAATATTGTAACAAAAGATACTCGAAACAAGGCGCTTTTGAAAAGGAGCTCCCAAAGCTCGCCATACCAATTTCAACGAACTCTCCGAAAAGAAACATTTTTTCATATTTTCGCGAAACGTGGCCTTATGCAGAATACCTCTTTCAAGAATTTTGTGATTCCTTGGCAGAAGCTCTCCTTGAAAACTTAACAGGAAAGCTCACAGTCACCAAGGCACAAGAGTCATTTCACGCTCTTTCTCCTGTTGATGCTTTTTAAAGCTAAACGTTAAGCAAATCATTTTATAAGACAAAAGTAGGAAGGTCACATTGTTTTCGTTTCTCTGGAACGCTTACTGAATGCCGGTGTCTGTCTTCCACCCACGTTGGCATTCTGCCTGCCTTTCTCTTTTGTCAGCTATAAAGGGCGTTCGTCTTTAAAACTAAGCCTCACTGTGTCACACGTTCAACCCGGCTCCGTACAACCCAACACAACTTATCACACTCTGACAGCTAATATTTAAAAGAGAACACACACGTATTTTGAGGTTTGATAACTGCTATCAATCTCGATAATGGGTACCCATCCAAAATTGTGACAGGTATCTAGTAGATTGAGCATCTACCATGAGCAGCTAATGCTGAAGTAAATGAATCAGTGAGGCAGCGACTTCACACCTATAATTAAAAATAAAGCAAATAAACGCCACACAAATAGTGGAAGCCTGAGAAATCTGGGCATAGCTGCAAAATGCATCAAAGGATGAAAGGATACCGGTTTCTAATCAAACTTTCTTCTTCTTTTGATTTTTTTTTTTAATAGGAGATTGTGAGATTTTTCCTAAAGATTTTTTTTTTTAATAGTTAAAATTTCAGGATTCCCAGTTCAATTTGTCATTGAACCTTGTTTTCACGGAAGCTGCCAGCAGAGATATAGTGGGCCCTGAAACAGCATGGCTTTGATGCTTCGAAAATGCTCTCTGTTAACAAAGTAAATCAAGGTACAGTGACCTCCAAAAGCCGAATTGCAGAACACAGCATAATGGGTAATGCTATGTAAATTGTCACTGGCAACCGGGAGGCTTTTATACAGCAAGACCAAATGGTGGTGGCTAATGACCTCGCCGTGAGATTTCTAGGTGCATTTTATTTTATTTTTTCCCTGATTTGAAAATATATCTATCCGAGGCAGGAGCTTTATCACACTGATTAGCTTGAATAAAAAGTGTGAATTTCTCTATAGTGACTACTGTACTTTAAATCAACCAAATTTGAAGACAGTAGCTGAGTCGCCTCTAAATCATTCTAATGGTGGTATGTGTGTATATATATATGTATATATATGTACATATATATACATATATATACACACATACACACACACACATATATACATATATATAATCTTTACATACGTATATAAAATAAGCACAATCTTAATTTCTCATATTTCTCATTTTCAATTTCACAATACAATTCCTTATAAATTAGCCCCCTAAGAAAAATGTGATGCATAAATATTTGGTTTCGGCCTTTCAACCACTGAGACACAGAAAAGGGAAAGGGTATAGGCATAAATCTGTTTGTTCCAGCCTTAGAGTGTCCACCCCACATTTAGTAGTAAATTATTTGGGGATTGAAAGGGCTGCACTGTGTATTCTTAATAGCCATTTGTTCTAGGAAGTTCAGTTATTGAATATCGTGGTATCATTTTTGTGCTTGAAATGAGTTTCAGTACACAGCTGGCACATTTTTGTTGAGGTGAGAATAAAATGAAAATGTTTCGCCATGAAGTCTTCCCATAACTCTAGTTAGGATTTTAAAAATAAATCATAACAAGAGCTCCAAGAAAATATTTATTGCTCTTCCTAAGCATTAGGAGACATGCTTGCTCTGGACCTGTCATTCAGAGCAAATCAAGTCCTACTGTTCAGACGCCGCTACAAGAATCACTGAGGCATTGTCAACGTATCTAGAGAAAAGATTCAATTGTCTCTTAATTTATTAACAATTTAGAGTATTTAGAACTGATTGATACAAGTAAGCACAGAGCAATTTTTACCGTTCTGAATCCTAACGATGCTCAAAATGGCTTTGAATTATTTTTCCTGTAAGTGACATGATTTCTTAAATTATCAGATTACTTATGTCACACTGGAACACCTCTCTAAAAACGATGTTGGAATTTGTGTTGATCACTCTAAAGTCTGTGTTTCTGACATATAACTACTTCTTCAGGAACTGATGTCATAAAGGATGTGTGTGTGTGTGTGTGTGTGTGTGTGTGTGTGTGTGTGTGTGTGACACATGCATGGATATGTGTGTGTATATATACACGCACATATAGATTCTATTTTAAGTATTCTTTTATTTTATCACAAGCTAATCAAATTGCTAATGAGGTCACCAAAAATATTACTTAATGTTTTATTATTAAGTGGACATTAGAAAAAAATTTTATTTTCTATTTAAATAATTGTAATGCATAGGTAAAATTTTATAGATGGAAGGAATGTCCTTTTTTCACACTGACTTCTATGCTTCATGTATGTGCACTTTGAGCTATTTTATGTCCCATTATTGGTTTAGTTCAGGACAAAATAAATTAAACAATGAATAGACTACAGATATTTCCCCTGGGGTGAGGGCACTTGATTTTATTCTCTCCCCACCCCCCCCACACACATAATATTGCAATAAGCGTCTTTTGAAACTTATGGCAAGCAGCCTATGGTGCTGCCTGTCTTTAAAACATACAGCATATTCATGAGTAGTGTAGGACACGAACGTTTTTTCATTAAACATGTTTGCACATTAAAATTACTTGGGTGAAATTTTAAGCACACTTTGGTGAATATGTCCCATGTGTGAATTCATGCGGTGTAGATAATCCCCCTGCACACGTTCTCGGAGAGGCTGTAACAAAGGAGTAGCAATACCAGCTAGAGAACAATCCTGTGTGGCTTTCCTTCGTAGTCAGTTTATCAGGGACAAGGAATAGTCCACAGTGGTGCGCAGATGAAGGCTGCGTGCGTCCCCACCGCTGCATTGTAGAAGAAAATGAAAAACCTAATAGCATTTTGATGTATTCCAGTTAGGTTTTCCATTAAGAGAAAAAGGTGATATGTTCACACCATTTGTCAGGAAAAGAAGAAATGAAGAAAATGTTGACAATTTCATTACGCTCTGGTTATGGGGTGATCTGAACTCACCTATTACAAGATAAAAAAAAAAAACTATTCCAGATATTATTAGTTGAAAACATTATTGTTTATAGTTATTTTAACGCGTTACCAGTATAGAGTTGATATAACTATATAAGCTCAGATTTTAAAGGAGATATTTTATATCATTTACAGCCTTGCTCAAAAATTTGTATCATTTTGAATGCCATCACATCACACCAAGTCACGCGATGCCAGGCATTTCTCTGATAAATCCAGCCCTGAGAAGAGGATGTAGAGATACCATAAAAATGCTTCAAAGTATATCATTCTTTTATTGACCTATGTATTTATTCAAAAGATCTTTTTCCCATTTCTCTCTCTCTCTTTTTTTTATTATTGACTATAGGACTCTCGGATTTTCTGTTGAGAATATTTCCCTAGGGAGAACAGTTATTGTTCATTTAAAAATCAAAATTAAAAAACTGAACATTTTTCCTAGAGAGACGAGGAGTTGATCCAATCTGTTCAACTGGAAATCGAGGATTACACACATATCTTTACTTGCATTTTCTTTACTCATTATTATTAACTGTGATATTAGGGCTTTTCCTATTAAAGCCTATTTGCTGTATGTATGCTAATCGCAATACACGTATGATGTATTATCGAATTGTACACTTGAAACGCATATAATTGTATTAACCAATGCCACCTCAATAAATTTAATAAAATAAAAATAGAATGTAAAAAAATAACAAAAATAAGCATATTTTCTAAAATACTCTTTGACTCTGTAGTTTTGGGAAGAAGCTATTTAAAATATATCAGCCATAGACTTTAAAATATAAGGAACTTGTAAAGCTGCATGAACATCAAAAAACTTTTATCTGATTTTTAGTTAAATAACTAGTTTATTTTTAAAAATCATCGAAGAGTGAATTTATCACCCAAGGATAGTCATGCACATTAACCATATTTCACACACACACAAAAAAATGTGTTAACAATTGTGGCAGCATAGTTGTGTGAGGCCAGGGGCACCACCCAGTTCACGGTCTACCTGTGAGACACCTGGGGGAAAAGCTGATTGGCGAGTGGGCAACAGCGGGCATGAAATGAGGCGGCAGGTAGTAAGGTGTGGCCAGAGAACTCAGTTGATGTGAACTAATTTCCCTTTCACTAAGGCAGGTCATATTCACTAACACTAATAGTATCTTCTTTCTGCTTTACGATATCGGCGCAGCAAATCGTGTTAGTACATTCGAATGTCATTTGGTTCTCATTTCCTAAGGGCAGTTATCAGACTCACAGGTTCGTAATCACGGAGGCCACCTCGTTCACGTACAGCACTTAGGCGGGTTTTCTAAGACTTATTCGGGAGTCGACTATGCACCTGAAGAGGCAGCTATGAAATAAACCATCGTGTGTTTTACAACCAATTCTGTGATGCATGTTAAAATACTGACTTTGTCACATAGTCAAATGTCATTATTTCAAGTATATTTCAAAAGTGGTGCATTATACTGGTTTATAAATATATGAGCTAAATATACAATAGGAAATTTGTTCTTCTGAAGCTGTGATACTAATGATATGCACCACATATATAAATTAAATCACTTGCTCAACTCCATAAAGGAGTTAAATGTTCACACGTGTCTTGTTTTCGAGTCAGTTTACTAGATTTTTTTTATCTTAGCCAGTACATTTTATTTCCTCCTGCAATACAATCTACATTTCAACTTGTAAAAATTTAAACTGGCTGAGAAAAATTACTTTTTTCTAATACACAATTATAAAGAAACAAAATGTATTTAAATATTTTAAAGTGTATTCATTTAATGTCTATAACATTCTCTCTCTCTCTCTCTCTCTCTCTCTTCTCTCTCCAAGTGAGTTTGAGTGTGAATCAAGTGAAAAAATTAGGAGGGAAAAAAATGAGCAACCTGGGCAAATAAAAGAATGTTGGCATACAGAAGGTCACAGACCAAATATTTATCACATATAGGTGTCACTGATATTGTGTGAGACAGAGACTGTCAGATCTGGTGACCCGACTTGGAGACTTCAATGTGCCCTTTTTTCTTTTTTTCTAAAACCATCAGTTAAAGAAACTAAAATATTGCACAGTCAGGACAAAATCACATCATTGTGACAAAGTCTCCAATGTCCTTTTCTGGTTTCTCAACTGGGTGGTCAAGCTCATATTATTTTAAAAGTTAGTCCGTGGGAGTCTCAATTGCTAACTCAACATCTACTTAATTTGTAACACTGCTGGTTGAATTTGCTATCATACATATCTGCACTTGAAGCTAGAGCCTTGGAAATAATTTTTAAATCCAGTGCTATTGTGAAAAACTTAACTTACAGTGAGTCCCATCTCTTAAAGCAAATAAAACAATAACAAAAGCTAATATAAGAGCTTTTTCATAATTTGTTATTTTTTTCAAAAATCAATTTATCATTGTTCTGCTCTCAAACAGAGAGAGAGAGAGAGAGACAGAGAGACAGAGAGACAGAGAGACAGAGAGACAGAGATAGAGAGAAGTAGGAAAGAAAAAGAGAGGGAGAGAAAAAATGATATGTCTTAAGGAGCTTCTCAATTCTTTCTGAAAAAAAAAAGAAAAAGAAGAAGAAGAGTAAACAGCCGGTTCAAATACACTAACTTCACTTTGGAGAATAAAATATGAGACACTCACATGGCCAGTGACATCACTGAGCATGTGCCATTGCGAGTGGCTAGCTTCCAGAGCCTAAAGAAACCTGAAGCTTCCTTTTCCTCCACAGTATCCTCTCCACTATCAATGGGACAAAAGCATGTCACACAAACCGGCAAAGTTGTCTGTGACGGTCGTCGATAATAAAAACTAGCGTTCGTGGAGCACTCTACGGGGTACAAACGGTTTTTCTTAAACATTACCATTTTTCTTTTGTTAGAAAAAAATCAGTGTTACTATTTTGCAGATGACCATGTTGTCAAAGAATTTATGTGAATGCGAGTCAGTCCTAAGACCAAATTTTTTCTACCCTACCCCTAGATGTCCTACTATACTTATGATCACCTGTTGTTATGTGTACTGAATTCTAGAAAGTTTTATGCCCTCTTGCTACTATCGATGAGATGTAGTCTATGGAAAATTATCTTCAACAAAAGAGTACTTGCTCAAACAGACTAGTCCAAATTCTCAGAAAATTTTGTGGAGAATCATCGGCAATGAACATTTTAAAAATAATTGTAGGGAAGAGAGTAATTTGGTGAACTCTGTTTTTCCCCACAATGTGTAAACATCATAATTTACATTGTCTTTTGAGATCCAGCTGATATAAATATTTTTTTTTCTTTAGTTCTATCTGAAGGGGTGAACTCCAGATTTATAAAAAACAAAAACAAAAACAAAGGTTAATGGAAAATTAATGAGCATCGCATAACATTTTCTCCTTGGTTAAGGTCAACATCACAAGGTTGTAAGCAGCACTAAATTATACAGGGTCTTAACCTCCAGGTCCTTCTCTGTCACTTTTGGAACTTGTGAAAACTACAGCGGGACACGTGTGCAGAGGACATCTGTATGGTTGTGTTTAAATTCTTTTTTCAATCACATTTCTCGGGATCATTATTCACCAAAACAAACAAACAAACAAAACACCAAAAAAAAAAAAAACAAAGCAAAACAAACAAACGAAACACTTGTAAAGTCAAGGAGGAGAAGCAGTAATTGCAGCAGAAGTTTGCAGGAGAAAGTAACAGCTGACATGTACCACCAAGGAAGATAATCGGCTCCAAAGTGTACGACTTACTGCTTATTGTCACACGAGTCTGGGTGGTGTACAAATGGGCATTGTTCTCAGTCATTCTACAGAGGACAAGTGAACTGGGAGGGAGAGTACACACACACACACACACACACACACACACACACACACGTGTATATACAATTTTAGATAGAAGTACATATCCAAAGATGTGTACATGTGGCCATGAGGTTTTTCATTAAGCTGTATAAAATGTCCCTTTGCTCCACGGGTAAGGAACCCATAGATCCAGCTGGTACTGACTGTTCTAGGGCCCCATCCGTTAGTAGCCTCTTCCTTTCTCAAATGTGTCATAGGTCACACAAAAGAACATATACACACTCTGATCGTTGGAGTTAAGGAAAATGATTTAGCACTTGGTGCTTAGCCATTTATCAACTTTACTATAAACGCTTTGAAATAGAAGAACATCAGAATGAGTGCAAATAATTGGTGAATCAAGTCAGGAGAGAAACAAACTCTAAATAAATGTTCGATTCCGCACGGAGCACAGCGGGCCACGTAGGCTTGAGTGCCCCGTGTATCTGAATGTACCGGGCAAGTCACCACCGGGGAAAGCTTCAAGCTGTCTTATTCTGTGCAGGAATCTTTTAAGGAAACAACAACAAAACAACAACAACAACAAACAACAAACAACCCAGAATCTGGTAGTATAGCTTTGAGTGCAAGGTGAAATGTTTGGCTCGTTAGTAGATTCTGGCCGGACTTCCTCCCAGCTCAGGGCCAGGATGCCTGAGAGACCTGCCCGGGTCAGCGCCTTCTGCCAGCAGTTCGCTCGTTCACACGTATGTTCCACCGAGCGAACGGTAAACAGACCTTTTGGAAACATATACATATTCGGAAATATAAATAACAAATCACTCTAACAGCTAAATTGAGTTTTACAAGCACTCGGACAGTGTCCACCTGGGTATGAAGCTTTATAACAGTTGTTTATCTGCATAACATGCTCCCATGCATCTTTGAAATAAACCCAGTGTAATCTCGACACCAGGGACTTTGCCACCTCATCGGGCAGATCACCAGTTACATTCTGAGAAAATCAAACGGTTGAGCTGAGGCATGAGATCATTAGAATAAAAATAAAGTTCACTAGAATAAAGGAAAATAAAATTTCAATGTAACCCACAGGTGAATGAACTTAAAAAAAAAAAAAAAAGTTTACCCGTTTTAAAATGCAGCTGAGATCTCTACCCACAAGCATCTGCTGAATTGTTTCTGGGAGTTCTCAAAATCTCCTTGCAGTCAGCATGTGCCCTGCTCGCCTCACCTGCTCCGTCTACCACTTGTCCGTGCGCCCCACGCAAACACGCTCGGAAAGGCTCTGATGCGGCCACCACCCACCTTGGGGGCATCTTGTTGTATTCTCATATTCCGAGAGCCTCCGATCCTTGGGCAAATGGACAGTGCTAGATTCTGGGAAGAGGTGGGGAAATAATGTTTTTGGCTTCTGAACACTCTTGACTAGTCCTTCAGCATCTTCTTTGAACTTCCCATCTCTGTAATTGTCTTAAGTCTGCCCCCAGATACTCAGCATGCAATGGAAGCCTGACCACTCCAGTTTTTACCTCTCTTTTCCTTTTTCCAACCTGCTACCTCGCTGCTAGCATAAGAGAACAGCATTTCTCTTCATCTCACTGCTGAACAAAGCATCTTCATGTACGAATATACAGAGACAAATTCTGGCACTTCTTTGAAAGAAGGAGGTGGCATGGTCTATGCAAGCCGACAGGGAGTCAGAGGTGCCTTACGATTCAAGAAGATGAGCATTTCTTCAGGAAAGAATAATGTGATCCATAAAAGTGACTTTTACAATTATATAAGACTCCTCATTTAGTACTAACATATTTGCGGATTGAGATATGATCTTACAATCTGTGTGTTTCAAATTGTTACTTCCTGTTTTTTTATAACATCTTTTCAATAGACTAAAAGAGACTACTCACTTTCCGGACTTCTTAAAGAGGGCACAATAAACAAAATTTAATTTGGGGCTGATTATAAAATATGTTATGAAATATAGTATTTTATGGTTACTACCAAAATAAAATAATACCATTAAAAATATTAAATCAGTAGTTTTTGTCAGATGACTTTCATTAATGTTGCAGACCTGAGCTACATGAGCCTACGTAAGAAATAAATTGTTCTATTTCTGTGCCTGTATGCAATTCAGAGGAGTCACTAAATAAACAAATCAGGACCAAATCCTCAGAAACAGAGAGAGCAACAACAGCAAGCCCAGAAGGAGGGGAAGGAATCTAATCTCTAGAGCTGTCACTTTATATTATCAAAAAAGTTCATTTTTTAATAATACAAATAAACTAAAATGAGATATATAAATAAATAGAAAAATATCCCTTATACCTGGGGCAGGGAAGGGAGAAACCAATAGGAATTGTCCTTGAGAAGTTCAGATGATGAACTTATTATACAGATTTTAAATTGACTATTATAAATAAAGTCAGAGCTGAAGGAAACCATGCCTAAAGAATTAAAGAAAATTACAAGAACCATGTCTCACCAAATAAATATTATCAAATGAAGAGACTGAAATTATAAAAAAAAATAAATAAATAAATTGAAAACGTACATAGCTAATATGGATAATTTGCTAGAGCAGCTTAACAATACATTTGAGGTGGCAGAAGAAAGAAACAGCAAACTAAAATACAAGACATTGAAATTATCAAGTTTGAGGAACAGAAAAAAAGAAGAGAAACAAACTGAACACAACCTCAGAGATTTATGGTGAACCATCTAACACACCAACATAAACATAACAGGATTCCCAGAAGGAGAGGAGCAAAACAAAGAAGCAGAAGGAATAAAGAAATAATAACCCAAAACTTGCAAAATATGATGAGACATCCAAGAAGCTCCATGAACTCTGACTAGGATGATAAACTTAAAGAGATGCACACCGAGACAAATTGGAGTTAAAGAATGGAAAGAAAAGACAGAGACTCTTCAAAGTAGCATCAGAGACGTCATCTATCAAATGCAAGGACCATCAGCACCAACAACTAATTTCATCAGTAATCGTGGAGGTCAGAAAGAAGTGGAATGATATATTCAAAGTGGGAAATAAAAATAATGTCAACCAAAGATCTTGTAGTCATCAAAACGATTCTTCAAAAATAAAGGTAGATTAAGAAATTCCAGATAACTTGTTGCAAACTGTCCTGCTCAATAAGAAACGTTAAAGGGAATCCTTCAGAAAGAATGAAAGTGCATGAGCAGTAACTAAATCCATTCAAATAAATAAAGAGCACCGGTAAAAATAACTACATAAGTAAATATAAAACACAACATGAATATATGTTTATTTATGGTACACTCTTCCATTTGATTTAAATGACAACTATATAAAATAATAATTATAAATCTGTGTGGACAGGTTTATCATAAATAAAGATGTACTTTATATGCCAAAACTAACACAAAGATGGTAAATGAAATGGAGTTAAATTGTATCCAATGTTGTACATATTTTTCCAATTAAACTGATATCTATTCAAACTAGACACATTTCTTGAAAGACACAATCTTCTGAAATTGATTTAAAAAGAAAAAGAAAATCTCAATAGATCTATAAAAGTAAAGTAATTGTATTAGTAATTAAAATACTTCCTACCACCAAATTATGCTCAACACTTCATTGGTAAATTCAATCAAATATCCACATAATAATATTACTAATCATTTTAAACTCTTCCAAAAGACAGAAGAGGAGGAAGCACTTCTAACTCTTTCTACGAGGCCAGGATTACTCTGACACCAAATCCAGACTATGACATTGCAAGAAAAAACTGCAGACCAATATTCCTCATGAATTTAGAAGCCAAAATAGTGAAATACCAGGTTACCAAATCAATCGACCTATAAAAAGAATAATATCTTTATTCGTCTAACCGAAGGTAGGCTTGACATCTGAAAAATCCATAATTTAATACACTATATGAATAGAATAAAGAAACAAATGTCATGATTGTCTCAGTAGAAGCAGAAAAGGCATTTGATGGAATCCAAAACATTTCGTGACAAAATCACTCACCAGACTAAGAACTGTCTTCATTCCCCATTAAAAAAAAAAAAAAAGCAAATAAGCAAACAAAAACTATTAGAACTATGACAATAACAAGTGTTGTCAATGATGTGGAGAAATTGGAACCACAATACATTGCTGGTGAAATTATGAGATGAGGCGGCCATTTGCAAAAGGGTTTATCAGTTACTCAAAATGTCAAACACAGAGTTTCCACATGATCCAGAAATTCTACTCTTAGGTATACACTCAAGAGAAAACATATGTCTATTAAAAACCTTTGAAAGAATATTCACAGCAGCACAATTCATAAAAGTCCAAAGTAGAAACAATCCAAAAGTCCACCAACTGATGAATGGATAAACAAAATAAACTATAGCCATACTAGAAAAAGGAAGTACTGATACCTGCTATAGTGTGGATGAATCGTGGAAATATTCTGTCAAGTTGCAGTAGATTTCAATGATTTCAGGGCTGGTCAAGAAAAAAAAATTTTTATGGGGTGACAGTATGGTACATATGAGCTTTATCTGCATAACACTGATAGATTTGTTTGGGGGTGAAGTGGGGACAGGCGTACCTCACAGCTTCAAGTTTTAGAGATTCCTGTATTTTATCCTGATTTTCTTCATGATCGAACTACCTCTTTCTTAGTCTTTCCTTCTCCCTCCGCCCCCACACACAAGCAGTTCTGATTTAGGAAACCAATCTTTCTTCCAAAGATTTTAAGTCAAAGGTAACAGCAAAAACATTTCTTTTTAATTAGAAAGTATGTTTAGTTTGCTCTCTGTCACCCTCCTCCCAGAAGCGAAGCCATTCAGATACTCTTACCATTGACCTTGAAACAAGGCGGGGGCTAGCCACTTCTCTGTATGTAAAGTTTGATTTTGTGGACCACCAAACATCCACTACTATTTACAGATTGACATAACAGACTGTGGTACTTATGAGAGAAAGACAAACACGTGAAAATTGAATTGCAGACTCTTGCTCTTTAATGTTCTTAAACACTAGACTCTTTCCAAAATCTGGCTGATGATGTGGACTTTCCCCCAGAGACCTCAGTGTTGTACATCACTTTGTCATATGTTAGAGTTTCTTCAGACAGTCTAATTGCCAACTTATGAAAGCAGAATTAAATAACCACTATGTTAATTGGTCCTTTTCCTAATTTTTAATTAATTTAATCATTTTTCTTAGCTATGATATATTTTTGGATAGATTTATTTTTCTATTTTTTTAGTCATTTTCTCAAACAGGATAATTTTCTATTAGCAAATTGTTTGATTAGTGTTTCAATAACTATCAAAGGCTGTTCAACTTGCTCTGTAGTTCAATTCTGATTTAAATATTTCTAGAATATAGAAAGGCAGCCCAAGCATTTGGGGGCTGAGGGCATTTTTGTAGGATAGCTCAAAAATGCTGCATATTCAATAACAATCTTTTTGGACTGGGGGCCGATCACATTAAATCTACATGCTATACATGTCTCCCTTGCCTCAATTACAATAGCCTCAAACTCCCTGAGAGAAATAAATGAAACAGATTCTTGCAGGAAACCCTGGTATCTCTCCAGTCAGTGCTCACCAATGAACTTTTGTAGAAATAATTTGCTGAGTGCCAGAAGAGTAATTATCTTCACTGCAAAATTAAGAGAAATTCTATACATATCCTTTTTTTAAATAGATATTTCACAGGTATAGGTAGCTGTCAATGCCAGACCATTCCCAGTGGCAAGTAATAAAAAATTCAATGCAAATTAAATAGGTTACTCAAAAACAACTGAAAAGTCTAAATCCAATCGGTCAGGCATTGCTTGACCATTGAGCCTAACCGATTCTTCGGCAATTTTTTTTGTACCCTCCTCTGTATTACAGTGTCCTCTCATGGTGGACATGAACGCTTGCTGCCGCCTGGATTGCACAGCTCCCTTTTCAGTACGGGAGGGGGCTGCTTCCTGCGCCTACAGATTCATGTCTATGCTTCCCTCTAACTGGAGCATCCCGAACCAATCATTGCCACCAGTGAGGACCATAAGCTAGTTCATGCATAAGAGTTACATACAATAATATTATACAATTAGAAAAAAACAACAAACAAAAATAATGGTATATGTATATGTGTTGTTGATTTCACTGAAAGACGTACATATCTGAGTGTTATTAATGACAATTATGTATTCTTGGTTTCGCTAATCTACCTCAAATCCTATGTTACCATTATCTGTAATATATTTAGTTATGGCATATCTGCCACTTGCCCCACCCCACCCCCATTCACTATTATGTTTATTATGAGAATGGAGAGCAAATGAATTTGACAGTGACCACCTGGCTTTAGATTTATAGTATGTTATCTTTGCAAGAATAAGCTGCAAACATCAGTTGTGTGACTTTTAGAAATGGAATTTTACCATAGACTTCTTTACAGAGTCCCTTCGAAGACCTCACTCAATGCCGTTTGAAGAAAATTAAAATGGACACAACAGAGTCTAAACCCAAATGCCATGCCCTTAAATTTTAAAAATTGTGTTTTCACAAGAGTTACTTTTAAAGTTTTGTTATGTTTTGACAGAATAAGATACTGTGTTTATCAGAAGCATTCTTTTTTTACCAACATTTTGAAGCTTTGAGCAGCTGGACATTCTTAAAAATAGACTTGAAAGTGAGGGTAAACAGGATTGTCATAACTAGCCCTATCCATCCATCTATCAATCAACCTTTTTGCCAAAGTAATATTTTGTACCCACAATAAAAAGGAACATATTATTTCCCAAAAACAGAATTTATTCCCGTCTGTTTTGGAAACAGTTGTTTCACTGATATTTATGTCCTTCTAGTATAAGTTTTATATGGTTCAATTAAGAATGCATTGTCAGTCTCTGTCTGTAAATTGGGAAGAGATGTAACTGGTGTAAATACTTACTAGTTGTTTTTTTTTTTTCAACTACCTGGTTCAGAACCTGGCACTAACTCAGTATTAACAAAATAGACTAACATTATTTTGTTGCTATTATTATCATTACTACTGTTTGATTTGATGCGTCTATGGTGTAACCAACCTATTTTTTCCAGTTATATTGAGATAGAACACTATCAGCTTAAGGTGTATACATAATGATTTGATTTACATACATCATGAAACTTTTACCACAGGTTAAATTAACATCCATCATCTCATACAGAAACAAAAAGAAAAAGAAAAAAATTTTCCTTGGATTAGAACTCTTTGGATCTATTGTCTTGACAACTTTCATAAACACCCCAAATATGGAACACTCCACAAATGTGAGCATCATCCTTGTGCAGGGGCTGTGCTAATCTCCTCTGTAGCATTCCAATTTTAGTATATGTGCTGTCAAAGCGAGCACAATCTATTCTTTTTAAATGCCTATTTCAGTAGAGCTTCCATTTCGTCAGACAAAGCAGTTCTTTAAAAGAAATTCTTTACTTCTTAACAGGGATTAAGTAGAGAGGAACTGAGATTCTGTGGTGTATTTCAGCAATTGACAAGAGATGAGAGTCTTTCTGAAATATTTATTTTAGGCCTCAGAACTTAAACATTGGACATTTTTCTCTGGATCATCTGAAAGATCAAATAATAAACAATTGGATGTGGCAGGTTTCCTCTTTGGCGTTTCACGTGTCTGTTATAACAACAAGGGGAAGCACTTGATGACAGTCTGGTGCGGGAAGGTATATAAATAAACCGAATTTCCACTCGAAAGTTATTAATTGTACCTTGGTATTAAAATGGATGTAACATACTTATTTTAGCATCTTTGCCAAATAACAGCAGCATATTTCAAATAATGGCTCCACAATCACAATATCTTCACAGAAAAGACATGAGCCAACATAGTCTCAGTATCGTTATTTTACTAAAAACTTATCTAGCATGTTACACGTCCTAGCTCTCTGAATTTTGAAAGAATACATTTAATTACCCACAGAGGCAAAATTTCCCTAAATATATTATTCTTTTGAACTATTTCACCCTTAACATAGGGTCTGCTTCTTCTTAGCTTAAAGCTTGTGCCCGTATTTCTTTTCAGCATTCTGTATCTACACCTACTTTTCATTCAAATAAGTTCACTTGGGCAAATATATTTAGTTTCCCAGCCTGTAATAGAAATAGTATCATCTATTCCTCTTAATTTGCTTACTGGAAAAATTTCTCTCCATAGTACATTAAATAGATGCCATGCACGAAGCCCCGTTCTGACCCTAAAGCAGCAGGGAGATACACAATGGTGGACTAAGTAACACGTGTCCACCTCAGTCACAAACTCCAGGAGTTCTAACTGCCATCACAATAGTTGTTGCTGAGTCCAGTTTTAAATGTCAGTGCTGGTCAAGGTTAACAAGCTTGTTTTTTTTTTTTTTCCTGATTTTTCCTAAGCCATTCAAGGTTAGCAATCAAACACTCCTACTCATAGTAAGTAAAAAATAAATAAACAAACAAACAAACAAAGAAATAAGTAGATAACGCCTAAATGAGGACAAAGCCAGGCTGAAAAGAAATGATTATAAACGTTATATTCCTGTGGCCATCCCGATTCCCACTTCCGGAAAGGTTTTATAAAGCAATAAGCACAGTTATGACACCATTTCTGAAATTTGATCACCTAGTCAAGAAACATTTGTTGTGTCCGATACTTTTTGAAGGCGTGCAATGGACAAGACATGCAAGAACTTCACTCCGTGATGCTCACATTCTGGAGAGATGGATTGATAGAGTGGTTAGCAAAATAAAGAAGGAAACAAATATCTTTATTAAACAGAATATTTTCAGGTAGGAATAAGTGTTATTAAGAAGAAAAAACATTGTGACATACTGAGTGGATGTGTTTTAGATTTGGTGTTTCAGGAAAACTTTCTCTAGGGAAGGTATTAGAGATGATATCTTAATTATACAAAGTACTTGTTCATATGACCAGCTGGAAGCAGAATTTTCCAGGCAAAGGGAATAAAACATAAGAAACAAATGATGGAATATTTATATTTCACCAAAATGTGAACTGCAGATGTTCAATGATATTTTGGTTTTTGAAGTATCCTGAAAATATATTGACGTGTTTTAAGTTATGTCATTTAAGCAAGGGGTGAAAAAAAAGTTGTAATGACTTCAAAAAAAGATGGAGAGTCATCTGTGAACCTAATATTCTTAGCTGATCTCATTGTCATGTAGTGTGTGAATTAGAGAGTTTAACTAAACAAACATTTACTACCCACTTCTTCTCAGGAGGATGCTCAATGATCTCAGCCATACGACCTGTAACAAATACTTTTAAAAATATTTAAAAAATATTTTTACTGTCCTCAGCCTACACCATAAGGAATACTTTTTATCTTTCAATCCTTATACACACATGCATGTATAGCTAAAAACTATGTTTCACTAAACAAAATGTATTGTATCTCTGTGTGATGAACTCTAATATTTGTTATCACTTCATTTTTTAAAAAGCTGATCACAACCTACTAAATTGATATCATGACCAATCAATAGGTCTCAGCTTAAAGATGAAAAACTTTGTTCTAAGTCATTCAGCAATCTGCTCATTCTAATCTATATTAAAAAAAAAAAAACTAGGCCACTTCCTATAGGCTAATTAAGGTTATTTATTCTTTCAGGAAAAAAATCATTATAGTTCTTCAATATTTTGACAAATGTTAAATTGAGAAAATTTTTAAAAATAGAATCAAACTTTTCCTGCCTTGGCAGCACAATTTTTTTTTTTTTTTTTTTTTTTTTTTTTTTTTTTTGCTAGGAAGGGAAGGCTAATATTTAATGGGTAATAGAATGAATTCCTTACTTATGAGGAAGACTAATTTTTTTTTCTCCTAAATTATCCCCTAGGATATAGAAAGGAAGCATTTAAGAATTTGGCAGTGGAAAACGCTAAAGAGAATTACAGTAAGAGCAAAATGGTGTCAGTTTAAAAACTTTATAACAATGGCTCTCCTATTTACAGAGCAAACTTAACAGTACTTGATGTTTTACTTAAATTTCTCTCTAAAAGTTTGACCACCTAGAATATGTGTGTCACATAATAGACTGGTCCAAAACTAAGTCTCATAAACAAACTTGTCTGCAAAATTTGTATTTATACAAATAACTGATGTTTTGAAATTTACCCACAATCCACAATAAAGTAAATTCACACTTGTGGCCTTCACGGTTCTTTCTTTCTCAGCTCTGACCTCTCAGGGTCTTATTTCTCACATTCATTATGCTGAGATAACTTTTCAAAAGCTGTTTCACATGTGTCATAATAATAATATTGTGCAGATGTGTAACCCAGGAAGTTGAATGGGTTCTACCGATTTACGTAGGAAAAAGCACCCCTTCATCCATCACAGGCAAACCCGGAGCCTCGCAAGTCATCTGCTGCAAACTTCCCGTGGGTGGGCCATGCTGTCTGACTCCTGTACTTCTGTTCACTCCTTTTCTTTTTTTTTTTTTTTTTTTACTCTGGGTCACTCTGGGCCAAGCCACCAACTCTGTTCTAAACATTCACAGACTCTACTGCCGACTCAGAAGGTATGTGGCACAGTCCCATCATGATCCCACAAACTTTCCCCACCTGCTGACTCCATCCACTGGGCCAGTGCATCCAAGCTTCTTCCAAGTTGCTTCCAGGGGCATTCCACGGGCTCCCACTCTCGTCTCATGGGGAATATTCGTGCCACATTCGGGCCTCCTGCATATAGATACTCCCACCGCAGGGCTCATCTTGACATTTCCAGACAGTAGGCCTCTTCCCTCTGAGAAATTCTCAAACACAGCGCTACAAATGTCCATGAATTGAAAGCCCCTCGTGCGGATCTGAGAAGGTATTCCATAGACGTCACTTCACTTTTCTCCAAGGCAACTTTTTAAGCTCTGGTTGAGCCCCAAGCTGTGTTCACTCCCCTACTTAGAATGACTGTCAAGTTCACGAGGTTTGTTTTGGTGTTTAAAATAAGAGGTGCCCAAATATTTTCATGGAGGATCACACGATTGGAAATTCACATATATAGGCTTTTTGTTTGTTTCATTTTGTGAATCAACTTTATCGAGGTATGATTTACGTGAATAAACCACAACCGTTTTTGCATACACGAAGGCATGTGTTCTGACACAGCTGCACACCTGTGTAATCACCAACATCATCAAGATCAGAACATTTCCATCACCTCGAAAGTGTCCGCATGTCACTGTGCTTCCCTCGTCCCAGGTCTGGCAAACATGGATCTGCTCTCTGGATCTCTTAATTAGTTTTGCCACGATCTAGAAAGTCATGTCGATGAAACCATGCCGTACCCACTGTTTCATGGCTGGCCCCTTTTCATGTAACACATGGTTCTTGAGAGTCTCCACTGTCGTTGTATTTATCAGCAGTTTTATTCTTTTTCATCGACCAGTAGTATGCCCTTATCCAGATACGTACCAGAATTTGTTTACTGTTCACCTGTTATGGACATCTTTGGATGGGGAGTATATAAAGTTTGCAGCTTTTCTAAAATGTAGCTTGCTAAATAAAAAAGTTGCTCAAACCCAAATATTATGGGAAACGTAAATTCCACAACAATCCAAGCAACTTTTGAAAAACATCCTAAGGCTTTTTTTTTTTTTTTTGCTTTACATTAAATAATTTAGAAGAGGAAAGAGCACTTATTTATATTCAACAAATTCTCCGAAATGTCTTCTCAAATTCTAACTTTATTTCCAGCAAACAATTCTGCCGTTGTTTTTTTGTTTTGTTTTTTGTTTGTTTCTTTTTTGTTTTTGTTTTTGTTTTTTTTACGAGGGGTTCTATTTAGCTCTATTTAGTTTATGATGGTAAATGAGTACCATCTCACATTCCCATGAACCCAGTGTGTTTTAAAACTGAATTCTGACCCTTCCCTGAACAATCTGCAGTGCCCTTGTGTTTCCCTCACAGATTACAACTCAACACATTTAGCATTTTGTTACACAAGCAACAAAGTATAAAGCCTTTGATCAGAGGAAGCAGCTAAGTAAATGCAGTTGGTGTCCAAGAACTTGTCATCTGACATATTAAAATAAACCGAATGCCCATCCTCTGGTTCATCTTAATTCAAGAATCCCATAAACTGACAATGGAAAGAAAAGAAAAAAAAGAAAATTGGAAGCTTTAAAAGTTTTTCTGTCATCTCTTGCATTTAACCTGACTTGCACACTTCTCAACACAAAAATAGAAACTTATCTTTTGAGTTGAATAAAGTGTTAAAAATACACAATTCTACATTGTTGCACTACAGGAACCTATCGGCAGCAAATGAGCCCAGCTCTTTCATATTTCGACCGAACGTGTCACACTCCTTGCTGGCAAATAGTTAGATCCTACCAGGGGAAAAAAAAATCAGAGAGTAGAGAGGTGTGTTTCATAGGTTGGATGCTCCTGATTTCAAGGATAGAATTAAATCAGGAGAGAATAGGGAAGTGGTCGGACATACGATTTCAAAAAGAAGCAGGGTGTGGAGAGAGGCAGGGACAACAAAGCCTCCCCAACTAGGGGCAACTGGCGTCGATCCCTTCTGCGCACCGTCCGACACTGTCGGCAGACCTGCCACCTGCGCCCTCTCGCACTCATTTCTCCCCTCCAACCACAATCCCAATCTGGTTTGAGTAAAATCATGAATAAAGCATTTCAATTTGTAAAGCCCTTCAAAGGCAAGGAAAGAAGGGAGTATTGGAACTTCAAGGGCCAGGCACGTGCTTCCGTTCGCCGTGGGTTTTTAAAGTGCTCATTCTGCATGCAAACCATCCAGGCTCCTTTCCGGCTGCAGGTTAACACACACATTTGATAGAAGCGCCTTACATTTTTTCAGCCCAATTTTTCCTATGCTGTGAACAGAAGAAGTGACAACAAAGCCTGGGATTCATGACTGGATGGCTCTTTTTAGAGGTGCTAACGGTCAGCAGCCCCGGGCAAAGTCACGTTCACTGCTTCCGATCTGGCGCATTTATAAGCACAGAGTCAAGGTGTTTTCATCACAAAGCACCTTTGCCAAACGCCATGGCTGTGCCTTAATCTTCTCGTCTAATAATGCTGTCTAGAAAGAAAGAAGATTTGCCTAACATCGTTATTCTTGGTGAACCCATGCTGGTTTCTAGTTACCATCATTTCTTTTTCTAGATGCATGAAATAACGCTCGTTTTTTTTAGGTCATTTTATGAGAAAATCTGATATTTGAAATTCTTCCTAAAACTGTCCTTTATCTCAGGTGTCAGTCATAAAAAAAAAAAAACACCTCATTAATGAAGGATTCCCTACACATATGTTTTTTGCTGTGTCCATACGTCTTTCAGTCGTTACAATGCAAGGTGTATAGCGCTTACCTGAAAAACCAACTTCCTCACTCCTGTCTGGACCTGTCCGTGAAAACCAAGAATGGCTGAAACAGAATGAAAAGAAAGTGGTGAGAAATCGAGCCAGAGGGACGGATAAGGGCCAAACGCCCAAGCAGACGTCTTTAGTGTCCTCAGCGGACTTCTGAAGGACTTAAGCGAAGTGATGATGAAGTCTGATATTACTTGAAAATCGTGAGAGTTTGAGAAAAGCAAATTCACTTCATTCGGGGACAGCATCTCCCTATTCACGTGACTTGCTCTTTCGAGACTGCCTGGCCAGAAGAGGTGATGGGACAAACGTAGAACAGAAGGCTTATGACAGCCTTGACCAAGGCTTATGCCTGAAGCTCAGTCAAGGGCAGTTTTCAAATTCACATTTCTCTTTCTGTCAAAGGTGCTTCGTGTCCTATATGATATTTAATGTGTGCATGGCTTCCACAGACAAGGAAACAAACAGGAAACGCATTTAGACTAGAGAAATTGTACCCAGGCACATCCTCCGAAAGCAGACGTCTTTCTCATCTGACCCCAAGAGAGAATTGTAATAATGTTATCGTTTGATTCCCATTTGAGGCACTCTGCATTTTTATATATGCTAAAGAATTCAGCAAGTCATCCCACTGGCAGAAGCAATAGGAAAACTTCCTCTGCAGCACAGGTGCACAAGCAAACAAATTCTTTCTGTGCTTGAAAAATGATCCTTCGATACAGCAAGCTCTCAGCGGTGTGCTGAACTGGCAAGAGGAGGCAGAAGAACGTACATCTGTCAAGTAGAGGGGACAGATGGCGGTCACCTCCTCTCCCCTCCTGGCAGAGTCAGAAATAGATGTCACCCCGGACTGTCTTTTCCCAGCCAAACTGCAAATGTTGATTTCTTAAGGACAAAGTGAAGTCATTCTGTGGGGTGCTCTGTTTGTTTGTTGTGTTTTGTTTTGGAAGGAAGGAAGGGAGGGAGGGAGAGGGAGGGAGGAGGAGGAAGGAAGGAAGGAAGGAAGGAAGGAAGGAAGGAAGGAAGGAAAGCATCAGTGGACTAGTAAGCTGTGTCACTGGGGTTAGACCAGAGTAACCAGGTGGTTGGTTCTGGGTGCCCTGGAGTGATAACCTCATCACCTCAGGCTGTGCAGGGGGCAGTGGGTTATAACTTTTGAAAGCAAAACAGTGCCAGGAATGTATCAGGGCAGCGTTGAAGTGAATAGTTAAACATAATGCAAATGGCCAAACTGGTCTCCAGGTTTATCACTGGAACCCGGAAGGAAGTCTTCTGATACTGAAAGAACTCTCTCTGTGACCAGCTCCAGGCATGGATCAGCTTCTTTCTACCACTGAGTCACAAAAGCTAAGATTCCATACTTAGAAATTAAATCGTTACCTACCTCCCAGAGCCCACCTGTTTCAAATGTTGTCAAAACCTGAAGCATAACTGGGTTCTATCAAACGAAGCTTAGTAAAACAATTCTCTTTAAATGGAATCGATTATTTGGCATCTAAGCCATCGACCTACTCTTCTTTAGAGCTTATCTGGTTCTTAAACCATGAACCTTAAAAAAGATTCCATAGTTGACAATCATTTTAATAGTGACAGGTCAACCTTTTCAACGCTGTTTTCTTCAGCCGAATATCAGAGCCACAGAACTGTAACTGGAAGCGAGGAAGCTGCTTGGACTTTCTTTTAAAATATCAATATCACACAGCAGAAGCCAAGCACACGAGCCCACGCTCTCTCCAGCTTGTATGTTTTGCAGACACTCCTCACCCCGTATTCCTATGCACTTCTTCAGTGGGGTCACTCAAAGGACTGTCCATTGGCCCATTCTTTCATGCTAAGGTGTCTTTAGGGTTTGGTGGTGATGAGTGGAAGACATCCTAAGCTTTGATCAACATTCTTTTTTAATCTCTCCACTGAGAGCCCCACTGTTTTAGTCCGGCACGTGTGAGTCCCTACCCCGGTCTCGAAAGCGGAATTACACTGTCTGCTCTTACAAACACAACCAGATTAACGTTTATGTTGACAATAGCTAACATGTCATCATTTTCAAAGCCTCTTCATTGCTTATAGTTGTATCTAAACTTTTTTTCCAGAAGCAGAAAAATGCCTGCCAAGCCCAGTTTAACGTAACCCCACAACTCTGCGCAAATACAGCTTAGCATTTTAGTTATATTTCTTGATATAAATCTTCTTATTTTTCCTCCCACTTAAAGAGAAAGAAAATGTTTTAAAGTAGATTTTTGGCTAAGCAGTATTTTCAGGTATAAATAGAAATTGTTTCTTTTACATGCATTGTACATTAAAGTAAATTCTGTTGCATTTGAAAACCTGTCAGCTTTATTTTGTACCAGTATTCAGAATCTCTCCTTTTTGACCAATATTATATAAAGTTCTTCTGGAAAGATAACGTGCATGATTGCAGACTAGCCTTGTTAAAATCACGGCTTCTTATGCAGTCATGTTTGCGCCTATGAATTATGCATGAACGAGGATCTCATTACATTTCATTTTCTTTACTGTGGCATCCTCGCCGCTGGTTGGTCTCAGGCTCCCATCAGCAGGGCACCCCGCGCCCCGCAGAACCCCCCATCTTGACGCCTTCATAGCGTTTCAGACAAAATGGGCGTGTTTAACTTGTCACCTCATGCCTGGTATAAATTATTCACTGAAGCTTTGCACAGATTTGTGAGATGGCCAGCCTGGAAACTCAGGGAAATGTCACAGGCTGTGTATGGGGATGGGACTGACACAGATGTGGGCTCCTTCTCCAGCAATTGTCCAAGGCAGAGGGGGAGAAACAGGCTGGACGCCCCCAACTCAGCCCCATCTTAAAGCTTAAAAATCCCTCACTCTCCTTCATCAAATAGAAATGAATTATAAATGTTTACCCCTTAGATGGGTGTGTTTCAGTGTTTTAGTATGTTCCTCAGTATTAAAGGTCAAGGAACAAAGCCCTGTGCTTTTTTTTTTTTTTTTCCTTTTGAAATGAAGCCATTGGTCTTCCATACCTGACAAGATGAATTAAATGTGGAGAAAAGATCACAGAATTTAATCAGCACAGTCATTCAGTGTATGTGGCCAGGAACAATCACTCAAAGAAGCATATGGAAAACTAGGTTACTATGTGTGTGTGTGTGTGTGTGTGTGAGAGAGAGAGAGAGAGAGAAGAGAGAGAGAGAGAGAGAGGAGAATGTGTGTATTATGATGATTCTTAACTAAGCTTACGTTGCTGATTCTAAACATCTCCTTATAAGAAAATCCAGTTAGAAATAAGATTAATTTTGTCTGTCCAATTATGCCACTCACTAAAATAGTCACGCTACAAAAAGAGGTCACACGACAGAAGCGAAAGAACCTCCAATGACTCCAAGTTAATATCAAAACTGCGATGAACAAATTAGCTTCTGATTTGCTCTGTCCAATTATTTTCCTAGAATCAGTGGGAATTACGCAGGTAACAGAGAGCAACTTTCTAGGGTCTAGAAAGGTAAAAAAAACACATTAAAGTTTATTTCTAGACAAAGCCTGGCTCAACTTTTTTTAGTTTCTTGTAAGAATGTGGTCGCCGTGACAAAAGACTTTCATATCCCAACTGTCATACGTTCTTTCCGACGAAGCATTGAAACCTTCTTAAAATGAAACCCAAGGAAATGACTCATAAGCCAGTTGCTCCAAGAGCAATGGCAGTGAGGCTTACGGTTCTGACAGGCCACTTTTGAAATATAGCCTCTACGCGTGGAGTTTCCTGAGATCTGAGTTTATTATAAAAGTTTTATATTTTGAAAAGCAGATCATTTGTGCATCCATTTCTATTTCCTTCTTAATCATTATATATGTAATATATTTTTCAAATACATATGTATTTAACAAATATGTATAAAATATATTTCGATAGCTTTTGTGTGTACAGCTCACACACACACACAGACACAGCTTGTAAACGCGATGCTCGAATATGTGCTGTGATGGCGATGTGACTTAGAAGAATGTAAGTAATATATCAAAAAGCTGTGGTCCAATTACCATTATCAGTTGTTAAGCTTCAGGAAGTCTTGGGGTTTTTTTTTTGTGTCCCTCCTGACTTCAAGGAATCTTCATGGCGATCACTAAGAGTAATATGAAACAGTGCTTTTACATCTTCCAAGTAGTATTTGCTTAAACACCTACGTGCTTTTGTGACAAATAACACATTTCTTCCCAACTTTACTGCTATTTCTTCCCACGATGGCCACCCAGTCACAACTTTGCTATTGACTGAATGGCTCCGAATCTATTTTTATGCGAGAACAAAATACAAAATATGTAATTGGCGTTTGCAGTAGATGCCATTTTTCTTTGGAAGCTGTCATTTGGCATAATGATTGCCATTAAAAGAATGCTATTTAGCTCTTGGCTGAGAGCAAGGATGACCTATTATTTTAGGTGGTTCTATAACACATCGGAAATACACAGAAGATATGAATATAGTTCAATCTCAACGCAGGTGAGGATGGGTGGTTCTGATTTTTCTCTTCAACAAATGGCCTGTTTCTTTTTTCTAGCAATAACTACACATTAAGCTCCTGATAGAGGGTTTGTTAACCCAGTTTGATTTCCAGGAAACTTATTCAATAAAATGACGTGAATAGCCAGGGCAAAAGATATAATTATTGGTATGTAGCCATTTGATTGAGCACTGGCACCAGATTATTTAATATTAAATACTTTCAACTGTAGTCTAGGTTTATATTTCTATTTCCTTGCTCTCTTGCCCATAGTGAATGTTATTAAAAAATTCAGGATAATTTAGTGGGAATAAAATCTTATCTTAAGATTGATGTCATATTTGATTGTTGGTGTTATCTCTGTGTAAACGGTTGGTTTGCATTTTTCCAGCACCCATGAGAGAGATACTGTTTCATCTGGGGTAGAAGGATGGCAGAGTGTGAGCATGAAGCACGTAAGATTCACAGCTCTGTGTGGTTTTGCTCTACACGTTCCATTTCACACCGATCTTCTCTTGCTTTGTGAGGTACGATAAACATGAAGGAAAGTTTGGGGAGAGACGGACATTTTTCACTCTTTCACTTTCATGTATTCAGGCCCTGACAGAAATCTCCAGATGTATTTAGCTAGGAAAATAGCTGGAAAAGATTTGGTTGTGTTATAATATAAAACTCATAGTTTTATACTATAACAGCAACTTGGAGAAGTAGAAAAAGAATAGGCATTTCACATATACCTGTCATGACCACAACGAAGTACGTAACTTGGTCCACAGCCATTTCATCACTGGAAAGAAAGTGCCCTCAAATTATTTAGAAATATTTCTTTCAGATTTGTGTGTGTTATATCTGAAAGAGTTTACAAATTAAAATAGTTTTTTCCTTTACATTGTAGTCTTTAATAGCTTCCACCTACCCAAAATATACTACTTCTACTTCTGCTTCAATAATATATATATTTAGAAATTTAAGCTTCAAGAAAAAAACAAATCACAAAGAACATTCTACCTAATATTTCATAGCCTAGAAATATGATTGATTAATTGAAGTATTGATTTATCAATTCCCGGGCAAAGTAAAATAATAAGGCCAAGGAAAAGTGTACATTGCATACACCCCATGCCCCGACTGGGTAAAATATGAGGTTCCCTTCCTCTTGTCTTTATTAATTCTAAAATGCCTCTCTCACTTATCCCTCTTTTCTAATCACATTGACACGTGAACTGTTTTGTCCCTGCTGAGTGAGTTATTTGCAATGGCAATATTAATATATTTGAGTAGAACTGAATCAAGTTCCTTTCAAAGAAAGACATAGTTCTTGGGTCAAAGTACATATTATTATTATTTCAAGTACTACGTACGTTTGACATGAGAAAGCCCTACCCAGATTCAAATAAGGCTAACATGATTTGGAAATTTTTATAAAAGAGGTAATGGTATGGATTTATCTATGTTGTAGATGCACAGGGGATAGGAAATAAGCTTTTTATTAGTTAAAAATTTGAAATATTTTAAAAAATTTACTTAAACTATAATTATCAATAAATATAGATTATTTGACAGCTGTACAACTGAAACCTCGGGGAAACGTTTAAAGCTTAGAGGTCATGAATAGTGTCTAACATAGAAAGTATCAAATTTTTTTAAAAAGGAGAGTTGTTACTTGCTACTTCCCATCCACACAGACACACAAGACCAAGTCAAATAAAATCGCCTTTAGTTGATGCAAGAGGAATTTCTATTGAACATCAGAATATATTTTTCCCTCTCTGAACTCTATCATGTATTGCTTGAATCAATCATTTGAGAATAAATCGAATATCGCTTTATGACTTTGCTATCGCTTTATTAAAAGATTATTTTGCATCTTGTGGTTTTAGTTTATCTTTTGATCGTGAGCTTGAGACCAAACGTTAATTATTTTATTCCTCATAAAATACAGCTCAATTTCATTTGCAAATCAGCCTCCAAGGAAATATATTTTTTAAAAAATGATTGATTTGATCTTCACACCCAGTGTCTTGAAAAATTAAAGGGCAGTTTGGAATGATGTAAGACATCATGCTCAGACTCAGAGAAATAGACCATGCGATCTCTCTGATGCCCCAAGTGTTGTTTATAATTATATAAGGTATGATAACCAGCCTGTTATAGCCTCTAAAAGAATAAAAACTGAGGGTTAAAAGTGTAATGAAATGCAAATGAAACTGTCCTAGAAACAGAACTGCTCATTTTATTTGTTTCTTACAGAATCTAGGACATAGAGAGTGTACATATTAAGTACTATCAACTGTATTCTAGTTTTAAAATAATGGTGGAAATAATTCATAGTCGAAATGCCATTGCTAGTTCAATATGAATGCTATCGGATACTTTGGAAACCAAATGTGGTTCCATCAACTCTGTGTTAAGAAGAGTTCTAAATATCTTACGTTCCCATTTGGCTGCATTTCCTAGGTCTGTCAGTACGATGAGTAGAATTTAAGCCTATACTTAACTTCACATACTTGCTGCATATCCGATTTAAAATCAAATATAATTAAGGTTCGAGTTTTACTCTGAACACTCTTATCTAAGAGAAATCTCGCTCTCTTTTTTTTCCCCCCACAGATTTCTCCCTTTTAATGAGAAAAAAAGTACAAGATATTAAAAACTTAGGACTTCTAAATTCCTTTTGACATTTACGCCATTTCAGGTAGACACTATTTTAAATAGCTTTTTTAAACAATGCTTATTTTGGGTTGCACTTAATTAAATAAAAGACAGAATAGGGCAGTCTAAATATCACTGGACTTGAGAAACTAATTTTTCTGTATCCACTCATTCTCTTTGGGACGTTGCACAAGTCACCTAATCTACTAGGACTGTGATTTTTTTTCAACCGTAAGTGAAACTGATGAATGGAACATCTCTCATGTCCTTGCAGCGTTAAACTCGTGTAAGTCCCACGAGTACTTTGAACCTCAGTTTCCTCATTTAAATACTGTGCTCGACGGTGGCACCTTTCCTTTCTTTAGGTTTGTTTTGAGAATCGAAATTTCTAGAGTTATGTTAACTGCCTCAGTATCCCTCACTTAATTCTAACGTAAAGGTGATCATTTATTTTTTCCAAGATGAAGGCTCTGCTTTAAAATTAAAACTCTGCAAACCGAGCCAGGCACCACACATGGAGGCAGGTGCTGCTGTTTCGGCTTCCATCTTCGAAGGCATGGCCACCTTCTAGAGAAGGCTGGTTCCTAGTCAATGACTGTTGAACGACTCAATTTCTTGTAGAAAAATTCATAAGCATGTCATAACACTCCTTAGATAAATGACCTCAAGGTATGTGTACCTAATTAGACTTGCAAACATATAAAAGTTGGTCACGTGCTCTACTGCTCAGGCCAAATTCTGTATTTTAACATTTTCTTCAATTTGATTCGAACCACGTCAAACTCGTGAAGGGGGGAAAAAAAAAGCCATGGTTCTATTTTGAAGTACGCCCATTTACGGAGCTTTAAAGAATCTGACATTCTAAATGATAATTTGACATAAGTAAAGTTTCTCAAAATTGGCAAGATTGTCTCAGAATACTTGGAATGAAGCTGTCAGTGCACAAGTAAGGAAAGGGGGCAAATGGGACACTTAGTTTATTGTAATTAAAAGGATGAAGGTTAAAATTGAGTTTACGATGAAACCAGGAAAATCTCAGACATAATTTTATCATGGAATGTAAATGACTACAGTAAATAAGAAAGAAAATCTACCATACTGCTTAAGACAAATGAATGGCATCGTAACATTCTCTAAAGAATTTGATTAACAGAATACATTAAATATTTTCAGAAGCATGGCTGACACCTGCTCTTTAGTAGAGTAGCATGGTTTAAAACTTTTTACTTTTTTTAGTAAGCTAAAAAGCATAATATCTAATTAAAATCGAAGCACTTAAAATAGTCAATGAGGCTGCTTAAAGATTTTATAATGTATAAAATTGGCTGTTTTTTTATCAGCTTAAAAGTAAGTAATCAAATGTTGCCGGAATGCTACATAGCCTTAACAATATCTCATTTTCAAAAGGTATCCTGTTGTTCACAATTTTTTCCCCCCACAGATTGCAAGGACCTTGTCAGTTTATAACCTCTTAATTTGTATTTTATTTATTTTTTACACCTACAGCACCTGGTCTTCCTAGGTGGTCTCCCATCCAAGTACTAATCAGGCCCGACCTTGCTTAGCTTCTGAGGTCAGACGGGATCGGGCTTGTTCAGGGTGGCATGGCCGTAGGCTTTGTTGTTTACAATTTAAATCTGACTACTATATTCACAAATTGAATTCCTGAAGAGAAGTTTTCATTAAACTGATCTATAGTTTAGACCTTTTTCTCTCAGAATAAATGAGATGGGAATGAACAAGTTTAATAATACTATAGTTTCAGAGAGAAAAAAATATATAAAATATATATATATACACATAATGAATATGTATGATATTAAAATTTCATAGATCAGGAACTGTAACACAATAGTTAAAAAAAAAGGCAGAGTCAAAAAGAGAAATCTAAAAGAATTCCAATATTTTGTTAAGAAATCAAACTTTGGCCTACCATTTGACAAAGCATGTTCTTTTGCATAGCAGAGACCATGATTATAATCTGAAATCTTCATTTTCTCCAAATATGTCATTCACCTACTCTTAACAAATTTTTTAAAAATCACACGTAATGCTCAATGGACACTACGGTTACCTTTCCCTCCTCAATGTGTCTGCCATTTGGCTTCTGTGGCAACGCAAGACGGGGGTGAGGCTCACACGAGGCAAGGTGGAGGGAGTTGGGAGGCTAAGAAGTGATGGTGGTGAGCAATGACAGTGAACTGAGAGCCAACGAAGGAACTCTGACCTTTACCCATAGTAGGATGGGGAGGTAAAGCCGGGTTTTAAATAAAGAGTGACAAAACCTGACTCATCCTCATCTTATAAAAGGATCGTTCTTGGTACTTACATAGGAGACAGCTGGGCAGCAACTCTGTAAACTTGAGGGATGAGGCATTAACAGGTTACTGCAATAATTTAATCTACATATCCCAGAGACTCAGACCAAAGCGATGGGAATAAAGGAAGCAGAAAACTGGTTGGATTGTGGCTGAAATTTAAAGTTAGAACTGGGAAGACTTCCTGACGCATTGGACACCAGATAGGAGGGACATGGACACCAGGCTCTGTGGACTGTGCCACCGGTAGAACAGATTTGCCATCAAACCGAATTGGTAAAACTCTGGAAAAACAGATTCAAAGATGACTATCTTTAGTTATTTTAATTTAAAATGTCTAGTAGGCATCCACATTGAGTCACCAAAAGACTCGTCAAAAACATGACTCCAGATTACGCAAGAGGAGCCTGGACTGGAGCCATAAATTAGTAAGTCACTGACGCATGCATGCCATTAAAAATCATGAGACTGACTGAGTTCATCAGGTGATGAGCGTAAGTAAAGAAGTAAATAAGAACAGAAAAGGCGACTTGAGACAATCCATTATTAATGAGTACAGAGAAAAGGAACAACCAGCAAAGGCTAAGAAATAATGAGAGGAAAAAAACAAAAATAAAAAAACAATAGAATATGTGATCTTAGAGTCCAATTTAAATATGGCTAGGATCTATTGTCATGGTGCTGAAAGACTAAGTAAGGAAAGAATCATTGGATTGAGTTTACTATCAACGTTTTGGGCAAATGGATAGAATGCAGTGGAAGGATTCTGTATAATAGTGTAGTAATAGATGCATGTCGTCTATATTTGTCAAATTCATAGAAAGCACAGGACAGAGTGAATACTAACGTAAAATGTGGACTTCAGTTACTAATATTCTACCAGCATTGGTTCAGCAGTTCAAGAAAATATACTCCATTATGTCAGCAGTAAGGGAAATGAGGAAGAGGCCATATATTTGGACTATACTGTCTGCTTAATTTTTCTATAAACTGGCACAAAAAGTGTATTTGTATGTGCACATTTGTATGGATGGATGGATAGATTTTAAGCTGAGTACATCTGTTACACATAAAAATTAAATAATATTTTATCATTATTAGCATTATTAGCATTGTACATTATAATCCCTCTGTAATTAGAGGAAATGGGTGATATTGATCAACAAACAGCACACACTCCCAGTAATAAAGTGAATAAGCTCTGGGGATCTAATGTCTGTCATGGTGATTATAGTTAACAGGATTGTATTATATGCTTGAAAGTTGCTAAGAGTAGATCTTAAATGTTCTCTCTACCAAAAAAAAAAAAAAAGTAATTATGTGAGGTGATAGAGAGATTAACCTTATTGTTGCAATCATTTCACAATACATATGAGCATCAGATCTTCACATTCGCACCTTAAACTTTGTTATTATACGCTGTTGAGTCAGCTCTTACTCCTGGCGAGCCTATGACGTGAGTGGCATCCGCAATGTCCTGTCCTCAGAGCCCTGCTCAGCTCCTGTGCACTCGTGTCTGTGGCTTCTTTTACAGAGTCACTCCATGTCATAAGTGCTCTTCCTCTTTTCCTGCTGCCTTCTATTTTTTTTCCCAGCATTACAGTGTTTTCCAAAGACGCCCGCCTTTCCACGATGAGCCCAAAGTAGGGCAGCTTCAGCTTTGTCATTTTTGCCGCCAGCGTTATTTGTTCTAGGGCACACGTGCTCATCTTCCTGGCAGTCCTGGGTGTCCACAGAGCTCTCCTCTAACACCATATTTCAGGTGAATCAACTGCTTTCCTATCAGCCTTCTTCACTCTCCAACGTCCCATGCACCGAAATTAAAAATATATCGGTGTAAACTGATCTTAACCTAACGGCACATCTTTGCTCCTTCCTAATTCCTCCACCTCTGCCCTCAGAGTCTCAGCCTTCCCGTGATTTCTTGGCTGCAGTCTTCATTTGCATCGACGACTGAATCAGGCTGAGCCAGGTAAACAAGGTAATCATAAATTTAATCAACGTTATATGTTAATCGCATCTCAATAAAGTGGAACTAAAAACAAAAGTTCGGCAAGCTTGAGAAATGTAATCTGATAATAAATACGTACTGATAAAATTGTTGGATGATGTGGTCTCTTCTGCCATCTAACAAATATATTTTTCACTAGTTTTGGTTACAGTTCTGGTACTAAACACATTACTTTCTCTGTGTAGTGACAAGATGACACAATTCACATATCAGATGGTCTCGAAATGCATCTCGGTATTTATATTCTTTACAAATGGCTGTGCATAATTACCTTAAATGCTTAATTTTTAATGGCCCGTAATTTCAGTACTTAATGTAAAAAAAATCACATTATGTGCTGCAGAGGTGGTAGGGTCGAAAGGTGCAGATCTTACGTTTGTGCGGTAAAGCTCCGCGTGACCCTTTTTGTGCAAGCAGCAGTCTCAGGATGGCAATGATGCTGAGCAAAGCCACAGAGCTCTGCATTCACTGTAATTACTGAGTATAAATAACCTTTAACTGGACATATCTGAAAAATGATTCATTGGCATTTCTAGCTTTGAATTCTCTACGTTGAATGCAAATAGTGTGATACCAGTAACTGGATGTGAAGATAGATGTAAAAACATATTATAACACTGGAGTGCTGAAAAATGTCAGAGAGAGAGAGAGAGAGAGAGAGAGAGAGAGAGAGAGAGAGGCATGAAATGGCCCAGAAGTGTCTGCTGAGTAAGGCAAACGTGCGTGACAGTTGGCCTTAGATGATTCTGATTCACACCTCTCATCCAATCCAGTTTCACTTTCAAAAGTGTTCCATTTTGGACATTAAGCTACATGGTCACTCAGTAGTCAAATGTTACTGTTTATAGAAAGAAGGTACTTGGGAATAGATATTTCTATCTTTTTTCCTGTGGTCGATATGTACAGAATTGTCTACTGCACATTAGTTATTCGATATCGGATATTCATGTCATGGTTTCCCGAAGCTACTCCACCTCACAAATGCTAAACTTCACAGACAACAGTAACGGAAGCCCTCACATCACTATATAAACAGCGTGAAGACAAAGAAAATGAACCAACAATGATTAGTCTCTGAATGTCGCCATCAGATTTGTACTCTGAGTCTTCAAGGAAGAATTATACCTTCACACATGCACAATGTAATTCTTATTATTTTGAAGAAAGAATTTGGTGGAAGTTTTTAAAGAGGAAGCTCAGACTAAATTATTCATGTTCAGATTCTTTCCTAATAACCTTTACACTGTCCTTTGAAAGTATCCCAAAACTCCATTTTGCCCATAATAAAACCAATTAAAATAGTTGGGAGATTTGTCTTAGATTTAAAGTCTAATTGAGATTTTTTTTTTCTAATACATCCACCCAAAAGCAATCCAATAAAGGAAATGGTTCTCTTACTTATTTTCATTTTTTTTTTTCAGTATGAGATCAACTTTACTTCTCTTACCAATATAAACTTGCAATTTGTTTACATATTAACTGAGAAAGTACACCTCAAATCTAATCCTTTGGCCGCGATTCTAACCTCCATGCTTTGTAGATATGATAAAGTTATGTGTCACATTGGGGAACTTCGTGATAAGTTTCCTTCCTTTACCTTAAAGCAGATTACATAGAATATATAGTGTGTTGTGTACAAGATGCATTACGGGCACACATGTCAGTGGTTTATTCTCATGTTCATGGTCACTCCCTGGGAGTCATGCCGTAGGCAGCCACCTCTGAGGGCACAGCCATGCAGAAGGTGTCTCTGTGGCAGGAGGGGGCCGCTAGGGACAAGGCCTCGGGCTCATCATGAGCGATGGCTAAATAACGCATAGACTATTAATATATTCCATCGACCTAGAAGGAGAGGTCACTTCTGGAAAAAACGAAGGGTTCTCTCGATGCCATGTGTTCTGCCTATGGTAGTTTAAAATTTACAGAGTCGCCTTTGTAATTCCTAGCCATCTCGAGCTCGAAATTGTTGATGGTCAGCTCTCAGGTTCTCTCTGCCACATAGCTAACATGAGGGTTGACCCAGGAAAGAAAAATAAACATTACACAAAAGATGTATAGTGAGTGAAAAAAGGGGGCAGGGAGAAACTCGTCTTACTTAAGAGTTCTATATAATCTCCTTAGGAGACAGGAGAGTTGTATACAAAAAAGGAAAATGTGAGTAAAATAAAATTATATAGAATTACAAGTAATATAAAGTAAGGAAATACAATTTATGGAGAAGGCTTTTCCAAATGTATATAACACTAGTAATAGCAAATGCATGTTTATTCTTTGCAAAGAACTTTCACATGCATTATTTTATTCATTATTGCTCACTCACTCTTTCTAAAAAACTCTGAGTATCATAGCCAGACATTATTAAATGGCCTTTCATATTTATGGGTTATTTTAAAGGTCAAAATAAAAGCAAGATTACACAGAAAATTGTTTCCTAAGTAGATACTAATCTTAGAGTCTACCAATGTTATCTTCATTTTAACTCTTTCTGGATTGTGTGCTTTATCTTTCCTTTTTTTTTAATCTTTACATGTGTAACATAATGGATACTACTATGAAATTTAAAGCCACCTTGAATCCTTTAGTGAGTGAAATAAAATAAATACAAATAGCATGGTGCTGTTTTCACTAGTTTACAGATAAAGAAACTGAGGATTTGAAAGAGTGAATGGCCATTATAAATAAGTCATTATGAGTTACAAGTTACATAGTGAGTGAGGATCTTCCTTGCCTTGAGACCACAGTATCTCCCAAAACAGCCATCATCGAGAGCATCGTGCATTCAGTCAGCAACTGTTTCTTGAGCAGCTACTATGTGCTAAACCACATGCCAGGCTCTGAGAGCCAGTGGTGAATAAGGCAAAAATAAGTTCTCTCACGAAATTCAGGCTCTTACTCAAGGGAGTGCATCGTCTTGGTTCTCCAGAGAAACGGAGCCAACAGGGTTTTTTGTTTTTGTTTTCTTTTTTTTTTTCCAGTTGAAATTAGCTTTGAATTAAAGACCCGAGGAATGAGAATCTCTTATATCCTAATACATAACATATGGCTCTTAATAGAGTAAAATAGACATCAGGGGTCCAATGTTTGTAGGAGCACTAAACTCTCACTGCAGCAAGACTTCCTTTCCTGGCTTTGAGACCGTAATTCGTTTTCACATACAATATGTTGTTTGCTATGGTTAATCATTCAGTGAAAGTATAAAATTTCCAAAGGAAAGAAGTTGTAAAATATTTCCTGTAAAATTGCAGCACGTTACTCCTCAGAACCATAAGCTATTATACAGACCGGAAAAAGAGCAAGCCTAGTAAACTACTTTGTAAATAGTGCCTCCAAACTTACCAATTCATTTCTGGGGGTTCAGATATTCACACGCACAGAGAATGTAAAAAAAAAAAATGTAGGATGAGTAATGAGTTTTCAAAGTGTATTTCATGATGTTTCTGGTAATTGGATAAACAGAAACTAATCTGAAGAATGTGAGATTTCTTAATCATCTTTGAATAGCATATATATTCTGCTACACATACATACAGAGACAGAGATAAAGGATACAGAGAGAGAGAGAGAGACAGAGAGAGAGAGACAGAGACAGAGACAGAGATAGCAGAGATAAATATAGAGGGGGAGATGCTATAAGAAATTGGCTTCTGTGTCTGTGGAGCATGAGAAGTCCGAGATCTGTAGTCACAAGCAGGAGACCCAGGAGAGCTCAAAGACTTAGTTACAGTCAGACCCTGAGTCCACAAGCAGAAAATGTGTCCCAGCATGAAGGCGGGCAGAGAAAAGACTTCTTTTTTGTTTAGCCTTTTTTTTTCTATTCAGAAGATTGGCTGAGGCGCATCGTCATTGGGGCTGGCAAGCTGCTTTACTCAGTTTACCAGTTCAAATGCTAATCTCTTCCAGGGACAGCCTCCCAGAAGCAAAAATAAAGTTTAACCAAATACCGGAACAACTCATGGCCTAGTCAACTTGACAGACATCATTAAACATCATGGTGAATTAGAAAGAAACCCAACAGGGAATGAGTGAGTGCATTAATTTCAAACAACGATAATCATATTTTAAAAACTGTACAGATAATGTGATAGTGACTAGTTTTGTGACAGGCAGGAAACACTCACTGAGGATGCGGTATGTGAATTCCTGCCCAAGGAACTAGAAAATTCTGGTATATTATAGAGCGGTGAGAGAGGGTTTTCATAGGCTGTAAGAACATGTTTAAGGGCTGGAAGATGAGCAAGATTTGAAGTATCTAAGGAAAAAGAAAGAAGCTTAAGCGTCTGGAGTCTGGTGACCAGAGTTGCATCAGAAGAGGCCTGGGAGGTAAGTTGAGGCCCTGTCAGCCAGAGATTTGCAGGCTACAGCGGAGAGTATTCGTTTCATTTTCAGAGCGGTGAGAAGCCATTTATGGGGTTTTATGCTTGCAAAGGTATAGAATGATGAAGTGGTAAGTCAGCCTGTTACAGGTTAGGACCTGCAGGAAAGTTCTTTGAAACTTTAAGGTTATGGAGAATATAGATAGATATATAGGTCGACAGATAATAGAAGATGTATATTTACATATATGCATTTGCATTTATATGGAGAATACACACACACACGTAAATAAAAGAACAATTTTGATTAGCTGCTTAACAGGTGGGAGGTAAAGTGCCCACGGAGATATCTGAGAAACAACCAATAATAGCTGAGCTACGTTCCGAAGAGAATGAATCAGCTAACTCAAAACCTTTAGTTTTGAGAGCAGGGTCCCCAAGTCGAGTCACTATACTTATCCCTCCAGCTGTGTGCAGCCTGTCTTCTAGCACCTAAAGTTTATCAGTTTTATGAGTGTCAAATTATTAACTTCTAATAACTCAGAAATCTCGGCCCAGCTCTGATGTTGCTGTAACCTTTTCCTTACAAATACGTGACAATAAATTATTGGAACTTAATAATATGCTACTGGTGTGTTGGCCTTAGTAGTTTTTAGCCATATCTGAATCCAAGCTTCTGTACAGCTTGGAACCCCAACTCTTCTGCAAAAATAGTTTTTCAAGTATTAATTCAAGGCATTCAATGCACTGCATGCTTAGAAATTTTATTCTCCAAGATTTAGATGGAGTTATGATATAAGTTAGAAATAAGGTATTACTAAAATTCAAGTCAGCGTTGGTAGCTCTATATTACATCAATAATGGTAAATTAAGGCAAGCCATAGAAAAGCAAATATAAATGTTAGTCAAATATATTAATGTCAAAAGTTTTGTGGGCTTTTTCTGAACAGTTGAAGTTATTATGAGATTCTCTTTTGGCACAGTGAAACATTATACAAAAAAAAAAGTGATTTTAGTTTTAGATTTAGATTACCAAAGTAGACAGTACTTCAAAAGGTTTATAGTAAATACAGGTTAAATTCCCATCCACACAGACACACACAGACACACACAGACACACACACACACACCCAAGGCGGCAACATTGACAGTGCCAGCTGCAAACTCTCCAACTCCTCACCATGTCGTCTGCTTATTTTGTGGCTGTGGACTCCGACTGCGTCCGAAAGTACAGCTGGCCCCGTGAGAGTAGAGGGAGGGGAAAGACAAGGCGCCCAGGCCCCCCAGCAAGCACCCGGCCTCTCCCCTCCTCCTGCTCAGAGTCCAGTGCCTTTCGGGTGCGCTCGTGAGGGTGAAGTAATAGCACTAACAGGGCCCGACACTCAGAGAACTCCAACATGATGTTCAGCGAGCCCCACGCTCCCTTATGAGACACAAGGACTCTGCCGGGAGGAAGGAAACAGGGACAGGAAAAGGAAAGTGGACCTAGTCTCTGTGCTGTGCGAATTCTCGTGAGACAGGCAGCCTTGTAAAGCCAAGGACAATGCTGACTCAGGTCTGTCGCCCTAAGAGAGCACTGAAGCCCACCGCTGGGAGGGCAGAGCTCCTGGTCTCGGTGGACTGCCCACTGAGATCACAGCTCCAGACCCCTGGCTCCCACCTCCTTCGCAGCCTTCTTCCTTCCTGATCGCCCACCTAGATTTTCTCTGATCTGGACAACACGGAGAGCTCAGAGCCATTTCACGGGGGGACTGCAGTCTTCCAGGAGTTAACGATTTTCACGTCGACGACAGATTTCACCCACTTTCTTGTGATCCGTCTTCAGAAGTTACCCTTTCTCAGGTCATGCCGAGTGACCTGCCATAACTCAGTGATCTGGTCAGTTACAGCCGCCTGTATGGAGCAGAGTCCTGGTCACTGCCGATTGGACATCCTACCTGCTCTGGAAGAACTCAGAGTCCACGTCAGCTCACCGACAAAAGGTCCCACTGCAGGGCTGCCAGACGCAGCCCAGTGTGACGTTTAAGGTTCTCACTCGTTGAAATCATTGGCAACAAATTAATATTCTCAGGAAGTCTAGGGTGGTGCTGGTTACTATGAAAGTTTGGACTTTGTGATTTTAGGAAGCTGGAAATATGGCCTCCGACATTTTTAATCGTCTCTATTTGCATTTGGAATGATTAGACAAGGTGGTGTGAAAAAAAAAATTCCATTACTATTTTTACAAGAGCAAAGTGATATGATTAGATCTGTATTTTAAACAGGCAATTCGGAGGTTCTATGAAAAATAGGTATAATTAAAAATATTGGAGGCCATATTTCCAGCTTCCTAAAAAGACAAGGTCCAAACTTTCATAATAACCAACATTCTCCTAGACTTCTAAGAATATTAGTTCATTGCCAATGATTTCAAAAAGTATGACACAAATGTCTTGGAGCTTGTACTTGAAAATAAGAAAAATATTACTTTTAGTCTTCAAAAATTCATTACAGCCTGATCATCCTTAATAAAATATTTAGTTTGTTATTTAAAAATATTATACTTCTTACATATACTTAAATATTAAGTAAAAATGGGGCCCAGAGAGGAAGTAGAAGTCTAGAATTTATGCTATAAATGGAGATATATATCATACCATATTAAAGATTAATAACATATTTTAGTAGAACCTATAACAGTTAACAAAATCTAACTGACAGATGCACATTGTTCTTCATCTGAGTCTTATAAGACTAAAATCTATAAAAAATATTGATAAAAATATTATGTTCTCTAAACAAATGATTGAAGCCAAAATTTTATCAAGTCCATTAAATTTTAAACCTGCCATTTTCGAATTGCTTTGAGTAGTAAGCAGTTAGATATGATAGATTTGGTGAGAGTTTCTAACTTTTTGACAGAAATTATTTTGTTCTATCATTTTTAATGCAACTTGTAATAGGAGATACATTATTCACGGTATAAGGCATGGCAAGAGTTTTAAGCACCCAAACATAAATATGAGTAAATTTGCTTGGTCTAGAGACTTTAGTTGGTTTTACCAACACTCACATGACAGAGCTGGTGGACAGTGTGGCAACGTGACCTCGTTAAATTAATACTTGTGACGAGGACAAAAATGACCGCTGAATATCGGAATAAATAATGCATTGTCTTGAGCGCCTTTGCCACTGCGGCTTAAGGCATCTTGGGAAATTAATAAGAGTTACTGTGTCAATCAGGCAAATCAGAGGTAAAAAGAAATCTTCAATTAATCATGGTATTTCACAACGATCCCTTTGGAAAAGGTGAGAACCCTATTCATAAGGAAGAATTAGGCCTTTTGCTGCAGTTGACAAACAGAGATAAGCCTCTCGGGGGACGTCGTGTGCAAGAGATTCGTAATAAAGTTTTCCTTGTGAATTTCTCGAAAATCATTCCAACTGCAAACCCTTAGCAGTTCTGAGGCATGAAACCCTTTGGGGCTTCATCTAAGGAGGTTTTCCTTCGGGCTCCCCCAGAGCGAGCCGGTGGCTACCACGCAGGTCCTTGTAACGTGCGCCCGCTGCTGTCAGAGTTAGGAAGCCAAAGCCGGGCCCTCGCTCCAGCAAAGTGGCTAATCAGGAAACTTTGCGGGGACCTTCCTGGGATGACCCAGTGCCTCCCTCACGTATTAGCAGCCTTGAGACATTCACAGGGCGAACGGGTTTCTCTGGGCTTCACACAGCCTGTGATGTGCAATTTCCAGGACACCAGTTCGGGCTTATTCTTAGAAGCTCCAGACTAACTGGTAATCAAGGCTGAATCAGGACGAGGTGCTCAGTGGCGGAGATCCTATCGGGTGGGCCCATCCTGCCACAGGACGGGGGCCCTATCTTCAGAGCTGTCAACCCTACGTCTTCTCATCATAAAAGGCGCCGGTTCACTTCTTGCTATGCTGAATTTTCTGCCTCTCGCCATCTCAGGAATTCTACGTCCCTCTCCCACACTCCCGAGGATATTAATTTCATCACTAAGGAAGGAAACAACTGTTATATGCTCCTGGTCCTAAAAATTCAAGATCAAATAATGGCAGACATTTAGCACTGGAATAATCATCAGTTTGGGGACAAAAAAAAAAAAAAAAAAGTAACCTAAGGGTGATGATTCTTAAACATCATTTTGAATTTTCTTAGAAAAAAATCATTCAAAATTCATATATATTTTATTTTAAGCAAATACCAAGGCCTGGACTTAGTTCCTTTCCTCCATTTTTAAAATCAGATTGTGAAAGATCATAACTAAAAATTTGTATTCTGGAAGAGATGGAAGCCTTGACTTTGAGAGCAGGACCACATTTTAAAATATCTAGAAATTATCAAGAAAGCAATCTGTAATTCTTCCATGTCCTCACCTCCAGAATCGATGTCTATCATACAAAGAGTGTATATTTATTTATAATTTCAAGAGAACAAATTAAATTTAGACTGGCTATTACAGGATTTTTGTACTTTTCACAGTGACAGCTCTCAGGTATTCTCTGGACCTAGTGTAGAAAATTTTATCCGTGCCATGTATGTTTATATTTATAAAGGCAGAAATTTGTATATCACTAAATAATACTATTTTTATAAAATTTCATTAGGTCAGTCATGTTTTCGAACTTCTTGAGACTGAAAACTACATACGTTGAAAGTTTAATCACTCTCAAGATGTTGGACCATAAAACCCAGTTGTGAAAAAGTAATATACATTCTTAGTGTAAGCGTGTGTCTCAAACACATGCACGATAATCATAGGAGACTTTAAAAAATACAGAAGACATAAGTTCATATTTTATTGTCACAAAAAGGAATATTTTATTATAAAAATAAAGTAAGAACACTGTGTGTGTGTGTGTGTGTGTGTGTGTGTGTGTGTGTGTGTGTTATTTCTTAATACCGTAAGGTTATGACCTTGGAAACTCCTTGAAAGTTTCCTCCTGCTAAGTTACGAGATACAATCTTCGCTGTGGTAACAAATCATACGACACGATGCTATTATTTCCTTTATTTATCTGTGGTGCTACCTATCTCTTTACCTATCTAAAGCAATTTTGGGGTTCTAGTGAGATATAAAGACAGACTGATTCATTATTAATAGAATTCTTTTGTACAAAACGGCTTTTAAAGATACCGAGGAGAAAAGATACAACTGAGATCTGAATATAAGGACAGGAATTCAATGTGGATCTTGACCAAATTGCAAGTTTCTTGCAGTGCAAAACAGCAATCATATTTATAAATCTATCTATTATGATTTTCCGGTTGTCAATGCACAAAAATATACATAGTGATAGCATTAGCCCTTGTCCTTTGTTAGATGTAATTGTTTCTCTTGCAGAAGTAGGTCTTTTAGGAGAACGGCTCCCCAGAGGGAGGGAAAAAAGGAGATTAAGATAGAGTTCGGGTATGAGCATCTTTACAAATTCATGAAAACACCATCACATGGAAAATGTTATTTTTCTCATCAACAAACGGAGGATATTTTTAAAAAGTCATCTCTAAAAGAACAAAGCATTGTAAACGAACAGGATCGTACATTTTAAACTCCCTTTTGTCATCATGTGGCGCCAGGAGTCACAATTTAAACTCAGAACTGAGAGGGACTCGAATAGCCATTTGCTTGTTTTTGCCTTTGAGACAATGAACTCATTCATTAATTCATACTCTATGTGTATTCACATCAGGGGTCAGTCACAAGACATTTATTGAATGCCATGGAGCGAGGCAATGCATTGTCCTTTGACTTTCACGTTGAGTCACATTTAGGTAGGTATTTACGGCTAGCAGGAGCCCTTAGGCACTTTTAGATTTAGGTTTTGGGGTGGCAGGCACAAGTCACCTCTATCAATCATTCATCGCACACCTCACAAAGCCTATATAAGAGCGAATGTTTATCATGTTTTAAAAGTCGCCTCCGATACTGCATCGCGGTCCACCTCTGTGGTCCCTCCAATACCTCACAAACACTAACTGTATCAGGACCTGTACCAGGTCTTCAAAAGAGGCAAGAGGGTCATCGAAAGAGATGGACCCGCCTAGACATCCTTAAGTTCTACCAGGGATGAACACGCAGCTATGATATAAAAAGGTTGTAGGTTCACAGGGATGATGTATACAATGCGGGGTGTGGATGAGGGGATTGGGGACTCAGTCAGCCAGGGGACATTGATATATCAGGCTTAAACACAGTTTTTTTCAAAGAGATGAATGCAGGATAATGAAACTTTAGCTGGTAAGGAATTTGGGGAGAGTCAGACATGATTCAAATGATTTCACCTAAAAGAAGACACAGTTCTTTGTCAAAGAGCCTGGATCAAATTGGTACCTCAGCCACACCAGGAGTCTGTCTGCCCCTCAGCAGCTGCCCGTGGAATGGCAATGGGTTTCTTTTACTCATTCTACCCCCAGCAGTTGTTGAAGACCTCCTTGTCGGCACACACACACACACACACACACACACGCACACATACACAGTGTTATTTTCCCCTTTTGCTGGTTGAAAATTCGGACTTGATGTCTATTCAGTACCATTTTCTATCTCCAGCCCCTCTGTCCTACCTGTTTGCTTCCCCACATGGCAAACTGCATTTGGCTTTCCTTTCATGAGACAGATGCCGTTCAGAGCTGTCTCCAAGCCTTCCCACTCCCTGACAGCAGGGTGACACTTATTGTTCCTATTCCATTCGCTATTACATATCCTTGTTTTGCCTTTTCTCCCTGGCTCTGCACCAGTGTTCCAGATGGACAACAAATGAGGTCCATAGTCCTTTCCGAACATACAGCAGAAGTCATACACTGTGGATGGTTAGGTTGTCAGAGTAACATGCAAGATCTTCATTCATGTAGGATATTTATACATCGACGACACTAGAGTGATGTGACTGCTACAAAATCAGCTACACATAGGCTAATATATAGGAAAATAAAAATGTCTCCTTCTTTTTCATTACCAAAATCATAAGCTTCTCATTAGTTATCCCAAAGCACACATCTATTAGAGAAGAGGATTAATAGTAAACAAATGATGTAAAATACAAAGTATTGGTCTTTTATATTATTTTATATCTTATATTGTATTATATCTATTTTTTTGAGGCATGATAATTGTTTTTTAATTCACTTAACTGACTACCATTAAGTGTCCATGGCAAGGTGTAACTTAAAGGTCGGATATGTACACACATCGGAGACTTGGCCTGAGGGACCAAGGTGAGTCTGAGCATTTGGGAAAAGGTGGGTGCGGGAGAAGTGTTGGGAAGGAAGAACGAAGATTTTCCAGATGATCTACTTATTAAACTGAAGAAAAGTTAAGCCCTTGACCCGGTCACATCGTTAAATAGAAACAGAGCTGGAACTAGAATCAAGTTCTACGTGGCAGCAAAGTCCACGAAGGTCTGACTCGGGCACCTGATCGATCTGGTTCTCCTGCAGAAAATGCGTGGTCTATACATTATTGCTAGCTTGAAATTTAGGAGAACCATGAACCAGGTGAGATAGACTGAGACAGAGGACAGAGAGAAATGAAGACATACTGACGTTTAAGAGCTTCGATTTTAAGGGAAAAATGACCCTTCTTTCTTACTCTCAGGTAATGACATTGAAACATTGGGTAGAGATCAAAAGATCACACAGAGGACCAAACCAAGGAGACCTGTGATCGGGATGCTGCCCTTTGGACAACATCACAGCTCTTCACTGAAACTCTGTTGACCTCCGGGAGACCAGTTCCTGTCCCTGCTTTCTATTTATGGCGATTTTCACATCAATTCTTCAATTAATTCTAGAAATCTTTTCTGAAACATCATAATTTCTGAAGTAAAGGTTTTATGATGGATAGTTGTTTGGGGGGAGAGGGCATCCTTATAACAATTATTTTAAGAAGCATTGTTTAACAAAATTCTTAAATTCTAGAGGAAACATCAACTAAATATTTGTCTACTGATCAAAAGTCAAAAATCTTTGTTAATTAAGTGTATTGTTTCTGTTGTGAAGTATGGCTTAGCTGACTAAAAGAAAAAGGACCATTTTAAAAATAATATTATAATAAGCATACTTAGCTTGTTATCATGTGAATTAATTTACAGTTCAGATTCCATACTTACATTTTTGGCATTAAAGAATGAAACTTATGCCAAAGAGCTTCTTTTGATTTTGATGGGCAATGTTAAATATACTAAGATATTTTGTAAATATTACAAAAACATGTCCCTTCATATTATGTTATGGTATTTTAGCTCCACTATCTTCTTTTACATAAATCTAATATTTACTAATTTTCAATTATCTGGGAAAAATAAATGTCTATTTTAAACTTGATTGGATCTTCCATTTTGTTCCTTACGTCTATTTAAGTTGTACTGCAAATTAGTATAGTAAATGATGATATTTCTAAAATTTTATGATGATACTTCCAATAATTAAAATAAAGGAAGATCAGAATATACGAAAATAAAACTTTTTTAGGAAATATGAGAGCCATTGGGAGGAATAACAGACTTAGTCAATTTAAAAAGTCGATTTTAATAGTCATGAATGAAAATTATTTTAGATTTATAACAGTAACAGAAGGAAATACCAAGATTAGGTGAGTTCACAATTCATTATTATTCAAGTATCTGGATTTTTAAGTAGTGGATTATTTAATGAAATCTTAATATAGTCTCTTTAAATATGTAGGTTATCTTCCACTAAATAATAAAAGCTATTCATGAATGTGCCCAAATAAAAGTGATTATAATTTGCTGTTATTAGACATTAACATAAAAGGAATCCCCAAGCCACACCAGTAATAGCAAAACGCTGAACGAGAGCATCTTCACTGCTGCGTCTCCCCCGCCACACACTCTACCCCCTCCCACGTAGATCAAAGGCTGGATTAGGTGGGTGTGCTACGAGTTAAACAGTGAGCCCTTAATATTCAAATGCTGAAGCCCCAAGCCCTGGACCTCAAAATGTAACCCCGTTTGGAAGTGGGATTGTTATTGATGCAGTTAGTTAAGATGAGCTCATCCTGGTGTGGGGAGGGTCTGCAATCCAAAATGACACACATCCTTATTAGAAGGGTAAATTTGGAGATAGATATAAATACGCAGAGAACATCACGTGAACATGAAGGCAGAGATCAGGGTGCTACATCAACAAGCCAGGGAACAGCAAAGATTGCCAGCAAACCACCAGACCCCAGGATGCAGACATGGGGCAGACTAGTCCCGGGTGCCTTCGGAGGGCGCATGGCCCACTGATGCCTGACTCTTGGACTGTTACATAGCCATAGCATCCTTACGCAGGGAGATGTTATACCTAATATATTATAAACTTATGTACCCTGTTGCCCTTGAATTTAGAAATTAAAAATATCCAACTGAAGAATTTTAGTGTCTGCCAATGGCACATTGGTTTAATGGACTCATTAAATGCCCTTTTTTTAAAAAAATTTTTATCACAGGCTCTGTCTAAAAGTCAAGTCAGCAACTTACCTTCCTGGAAATTTAATCTCTCACAAAATGTTACATGTTTTGTATCATTTACTCCCCAGTAAATAAGAGTGTTAAACTGATTTTCCAGTGCAGTTTTCCCAATCTCTTTAATTTATGATTCCTTCCTCCGAACTCCAGCAACTATAATTATTAAAGCTTCTCGTCTAGCCTTAGCCATCATTCATTATTTAGCAAATATGTGAGCCAGAAATGTTTCTTAATGTGGGGGAAAACAGTAATAAATGAATGAATGAATGATACTAATAAACAGTGAAAACTTCTACATTTTAGTCTTTGTTGCACTAGCCTCTATACACACAATCACCTGTTCAATGTCAGCTCCCACTACCCTGCACTAAACTGTTAGCTCGCTGAGGACACGCAACATGTGCATGTTATTTACAGTGTTTAAGAAACTGTAAGGATTCAATAAATGTTGAGTGAATACATGAGTGAATGAAATTTCTCAAAAAAGTCAGTTACTTGGGAGACGACAGCAGGAAACACGAGTGAAGGGTCGAGGGAAGTAAAACAGGGAGGAGAGCCACCCAGGAGGGCCTAAACCCAGTCTTGTCTCAAGGGTCAACTGTATAAATGCACTTAAATAGAAAATAGAAATCACGTCTTGATAAAGTTTCTTTTTAAATAGTAGCATATATTGATTATATTAAAAACAAAAACATTAAAATTTTGAGCCTGAAATCACTCTCACGATTAATGCTTACATCTAGTTGTGCAAAAGATCTTTTCTTTCACTACATTTATACAGTTTATATATTTTAGGGGATGAGGGAGGTGGGGGGGGGTCTTATATTTAGGGCTATACTCTTTTCCAAAAGAAATAGCCCTTCTGTCTTTCAACTCATAGTCATGCACTTAATAGGTTGTTTTCAGGTCATCTAAATGTTAGTTAACTAGACAATCAAACCAAATGCATATGAACTATTTTATAGATTCTCCCTTGATCTCATATCTCTCTTTTTCTTTTCCCTGTGTCTATTTTCTTTACAGAAAAACTCACTGTTCCATCCTTGTCCTCCACGTATCTGTCTAAATCTTCGCTAGCTGGCATTTTGCCCTCACCCCTCCAACCAACACTACTCCTTAAGTTCATCAATGTCTCTTTGTTGCCTGATCCAATGGCCCATTCATTGTTCTCAAGTTATTCGCTGAGTTATCAGCATTTAAGCCAGACGATCTTTTCTCCTCGAAACATTGTTACTACTTGGCTCTTAGATAGGGTCTTCTCTTAAATTCTTTCTACGTGTTGGTAACGGCTTAGTTTACTCCGTTGCTTCTCCCTCATCTCCCCAATCAGAAGCAGGTTTACTGTGAAGTTAATGAAATCAAGCCTTAGTCTTCCTGACTTTGATGGACCGCTTTCAAAATTTTATACTTGATTTGTATTTATGATTGCCTATGACTTTTCTCAAAAAATGATCACCGAAACTGGGAAGCTTTAAGCTCTGTAAAACCTGGCTCCAGACTGGTCACAAAACTATAAATATTTCATAGTCCCATTGCTTAGGCCTCCAGCTCTACCTCACTCACTCATTTACAAGGTACTCTGGGTCAGAACCATGATTTTAGATTTAATTGGGGCATTGATGGCTCTCAAAATGTATGTCCAGTCTGAACCTTTCTACTAAACTTCACACACAAATGCCAAACTGCCTGTTCAACATTTCACAGTCAATGTCTCCAAAGAGAAACATTTGATTTCACACTAAATCTATTCCTCCAATAGCTGTCTCCCTCACAGCAAGTAAATATACATTTTGGTTTTCAATATCTCAGGTCGTAACCTTTGTAATCATCGTTCATTGACATCTTTCTTTTATAATCCACCTCTAATTCATCAATAGATAGCAACAGATTCTGTCAGTTCTAATGTCAAACAAATTACATCTTGAATCTGCCGTTTTTACCACCTCTGCCCTGCCATCCTAGTCAGACTGGTTTCAGTTAACACCTAGATTATTAAAATCACTTTCAAACTGATAGTTTTTCTTCTTCTCTTTCTCTGGAGTCTATTTTAAAGCGAACAGCTAGAGCTATCTTCTCAATTAATACATTAGATCATTTCGCACCTTGCCCTTGGCTTGTTAATAGTTCCTAGCATCCTTACAGCACGACCCAAACTCTTTATAGCAGTTTACATACACAGTCCTATGTGTGTTACTATGCCCTTAAGGTCCATATGGCTTTGTCCCTTATCACGTCCACTCTTTGCTTTCTGACCTTCTTGCTGTTCCCTGAAAAACCCAGGTAACTTTGACCTGCAGTTCATACGATTCATTTTGCTTAGATGACCTTTCCCCCAGGAAAACTTGTGGTTTGAAACCTTACTTTACCTCAAATTTCATATTATCAGAGAATTTCCTCTTTGACTGTTTTATGTAAAATAAATTGGAGAAAAAAAAATTCTGCCATCAACACTACTGAGCATTCCCACCCCTACCAAACTTTATTTTCTAAAAAATGTCTCCTACTTTAAATCCTCTCTCTCTCTCTCTCTCTCTCTCTCTCTCTCCTCTCTCTCTCTCTCTCTCACACACACACACACATACATATGCCACGCGTATCCCTCTACCAAATGTAAGCCCCTCACGCACAAGTACTGAATTACAACCCCAATACACAATATTTAGAGTGAACCATCCTGGATATGTGTATAATTAATTAACTAATGATATGTCAAAAATGACCATCTGAAGCGACTATTCCAAGACCAACTGCGCTTAGCTACATGAGGCCTTAGAATGGCATATGGAGAAGAAATGAGCAGAGACCGCTAAGCATTCTCTTTAATTTCAGAAAGTATTATACGTGGAATCTGAAAAGCCAAAACAAATAAAGAAAGAAAAAAGCAAGACAGAAACGGCCCCACAGACACAGAAAACCAGCTGACAATTGCCAAGGGGGAGAAGGGTGAGGGACTTGGTGAAAAAAATAATTCCAAAAGAGAAATGAGAAAACTGTCACAGGTTGCTAATTTTCAAACACGCATGAGTATTAAAATTCTGTGCCTAGAAAATGGTCGCTCTTCTCGCTGACATTTGCCGTTCATAAATCAGTCGGTCTACGCTTTACGAATGAGCATTTTCCTCACCATGAAACGGTATTGTTATTCAAGGGAGAAAAGTGTGACCTGGAGATCATTTTAGTATGCCTGAACTGTCTCTTTTCGTAAATAAATAGATAAGTAAATAAATAAATAGGTAAGTATAAATAAATAAACAAATAAATAAATAGACAAACCTCCACTGCTGATGGCTGATTTAGAACGATTCAAGAAAGCAGTGAGAAATCACACGTGACCCGAGCCTCAAAAAGTAGGGCTGATGAAAGTCTGGATAAGTATGGAGCGATGTCTGTTTTTAAAGTTTATTATTTTCCATAATAAGAGCTCTAAATTGCTGTCTATGCCAGTTACAAAACATCACCTATATTAAAAGGGTAAGATGATCTCTAGAGACTTATTTTATTTTAAAAAAAAATAAATTTTCAAAATGGATTTAGATTAGTACTTTTCTTTAATATGGCTCCGAATTATAATGAATTGACCTTACTTTTCTCACAGCACATATAATTCATGATGTATTTTTTTACTTATACTTTGCAACTAAAGTTTGTTATCTAAAGCTAAAATACAGATTTGCATAAATCACACTGGAAAGTTCCTCAAAATAAATTTTGATTTTTGCTATAGAGAAATTCTGTTACTGAAAATAATATTTTAAATTTCTGTACTGTTTCCATATGTATTACTTTTGTTTTTAATTCCATTTTACTGATTCAAAACTAGAAAATCTAACACGTAAGTAAAAATATATATATACTAATATCTACAATCTCTTCCAGAGATTGAAATGGAAGAAATGATTTCTATTCATTCTGAGGCCAGCATTGCCTAACAAGTAAATAAGACAAAAACATTGTAAGAACAACAACAACAAAATACACACACACCAATATCTCTCATAAACATACATGCGAAAATCTGCAACAAAATCTTAGTATATCAACTCCAGCAGTGTAAAAAAATAAATAAATAAGAATTATATACCCCAATCAAGTGAGATTTATCTCAGGTATGCAAGGCTGCTTCAATACCCAAACTAAAAATATGTAAGTTGTTGCATCGACATACTGAAGAAGACAATACATATGACCATATCGATAATTGGAAAACATATTAAAAGACAATATCATTTCTCATATGAAATCTCAACACTAAGAATAGAGTGGAACTTCATTAACTTGAGAAGTATCATCTACCCAAAAACTTTAGCTGACATTATATTCGCAGTCAGAACCTAAAAGCTTCCCTACTATGATTAGGAACAAGGCAATGATGTCCCCCTCTCGCCATTCACTTTCAACATTATACTGGAAGTCAAAGCTCATACGATAAGTCAAGAAAAAGAAATAAATGATATACGAGGGGAAGGAAGAATAAAACTATCTGTGTTCATAGGTGACATGATCATCCATGTACAAATTTTCGAAGGAGTCAACCAAAGAAACTCTTGGAACTAATAAGTGATTATAACAAGGTTGTGGGATACAAGGTTGTTATACAAAAGGCAGTCACTTTCGTATGTAACTGCAATGAATAAAAGAACACATGGAATTCGAAATTAAAAACATAATGTCACTTACATTAACTTTCTCCCCAAAGAGAAATACTTGGGTATATATCTAATATAATATGTATAAGATCTATATGAGAAAAATTACAAACCTGATAAATGAAATCAAAGAAGAACTAAAGGGAGAAATATTCAATTTTCATGGAGAGGAAGACTCAGTACGATTAAGATGTCAGTTCTTCCCAACTTGACCTAATATTCAATGCAGTTTCGATTAATTTCCAGTAAGTTATTTCTTTTTTGGATTGTTGAACTGATTCTAAAGATTATGTGAAGAGTCAAAAGACCCAGTATAGACAACCCACTATTGAATCAAAAGAACAAAGAGGAAAGACTGACAATACCCAAATCTGAGATTTCTAAAAAGCTGCTGAAATCAAGATAATGTCATAATGGCAAAAGGAGAGACAAATCAATCAATGGAATCGAAGAGAAGCCCAGAAATAGACCCACATAAATACAGTCAACTGATCTTTGACACAGAGCAAAGGAAATACAGTGAAGCAAAGACCGTATTTTTTACACTAGTGCTGGGACAACTGAACAACCCCATGAATAAAAACAAATCTAGACACAGACCTTATGCCCTTCACAAAATGTAACTCAAAATATATCACAGACCAAAATATTAAATGGGAAACAATAAAACTCCCAGAAGATAGCACAGAAGAAAATCAAGATGACCTTCTGTTTGATGATGACTTATTAAATAAGCACTATAGTCATTAGCCGTGTGTGCAATGATCGATAAGCTGGATTTCATTTTTTTTTTTAAAAAAAAAGATCTATTCTAGAAAAACAACATGATGAGCATGAGAAGACAAAGCACAGAGAGAGTATGATATTTGGGAAAGACATATGTGATAAAGGACTATTACCCAAAACATATAAAGTACTCCTACAACTCAACAACAGAAAAAAAAATAATCTTACTAAAAAACAGGCAAAAGATCTAAATAGATACTTCAACAAAAAAAAGTTATGCAGACAGCAAGTTAAACAATGAACACATGCTCAGAATCATATGTCCTAGGGAACTGCAAATTAAAACAAAATGAGATTCCACTATACACCTACTAGAATGGCCAAAATACAAAACATTGATGACACCAAATGCTGGTGAGGATGTGGAGCAACAGGAACTCTCATCCACTGCTGGTGGAGGTGCAAAATGGTGCAGCCACTTTGGAAGATAATTTCTCAATTTCTTACAAAACTAAACAACTCTGGCATACTACTCAGCAATATGGCCTTCTCAACATTTACCCAAGTGAGTTGAAAGCTCATGCCTACATGAAAACCTGCACCCAGATGCTTATAGCAGCCTTGCTCATAATTGCCAAATCCTGGACGCAACCAAGATGTCCTACAGTAGGTGAACGGATAAATAAACCATGGGACACCTAGACAATGGAATATCATTCAGTGCTGAAAAAAGAAATGAGCTCTCAAGCCACGAGAGACGTAGAGGAAACTGAAGTGAATATTACTAAGTTAAAGAAGCCAGTCTGAAAAGGCTACATGCTGTGATTCCCACTGCATGATGCTCTGAGAAACACAGAAGTATGGAGACACTACCAAGACCAGTGGTTGCCGGGGGCTGGGATGGGGGTGGTGGAAGAGTAGGTGGAGCACAGAGAATCTTTAGGGAGGGAAACTGCGCTGCATAAAACCCTAGTAGTGGGTACATGCCATTATACATTTGTCGAAACCCATGGAATGTACAACACGAAGTGTGAACCGTAACGTAAACTATGGGTTTTAGGCGATAGAGATGTGTCAATGAAGGTGAATGTATTATGAGAAATCTAGGTTTCTGGTGCTCGGTTAGTGGGCGTAGGGCATACGTGGGAACCTTCTGCACCTTCTGCTCAATTTCCCCTTGAACCTGAAACTGCTCTTAAAAAGTCTATTTTAAAAATAGGCTAATCAGCAGTTAAGTGCCCCACAGAAGGTTCCCTGAGTCCAGTTTGCTCTTCATTCCTCTGTGCTAAACAACTTATTACGAGTTCGGAGTTATTATTTGCTTTGATACTTTCGTGTTCATTTATGAATTGGGTCTGTCGCTTTCTGTGACACGCGTGGCGATAAGAAATGACTGCTTCTAATTTGCACGTGGAAAGCTGTGTGTGATACCCGAACGCTGTCTTATGAAAATTAGTGTATCGCTTTTCTAGGCCTGCCACAACGAATTACCCTAACTCGATAACTTAAAACAACAGAAATTTATTTTCTCAGAAATCAAGGTGTCAGTCGTGTCGGTCCTTTCTGCAGGTGCTGAAGGGGAATTTGCTCTTCCCTCTCTCCTCTCTACTGTTGGCTGCCAGCAGTGTTTGGCATTCTTGGGACTGTGGAAGTATTGCTCCAACCTTATCTTCTCTTCGTGTTTCTGTTTCTCCTCTTCTCGTGTGGACACTTGTCTTTGGACTTGGAGGCTACTCGGTCAGTCCAGGATGACCTTATCTTGAGATTCTTCATTTAATCACATCTGCAAAGACCCTTTTTCCAAGCAAGGTCACCTTCACAGATACCAGGTGTTAGAACTTTGACACAGCTTTTTTGAGAGGTCACCATTCAACTCACTACAATTAGTATTAATAGATCATCTCGCAGTATAATGTCAGCACTTTACCTTCTCCGATCACCTCGTTCATAGGTGCATGTTTATGGGAGGGGAAAAGAAGTACTTGAATTGCTTTCTTTTAAATTGAAAGAGTCTGAATTTTGTAATCATAAATAATTATAAACATATTTATGTACATGAGATATTTTAAATGCACAAAAATATCCTAATCATTAATCATGTGGAATCTTACATATTTTTTTCCTGTGCCTTTCTCACATTGTACAGCTTATGGAAGCTTGAAGAGCTTTATAGAACTTTAAACAAACTCAGTATTTCAGGTTTACGTAAGTAATGAACTTCAGGTCTAATCATCAGGCTAAGACCATCTACTTTTATTTGCTTCTCTTTCATTTATCTCTTCATAGTTTATACATTTTTAACAATGGCATATCCACAGTATACCAACATCAGTTCTCACAGCATCCACTATAGTATTACACCAGGCTCCTAAGATTCCTATAAAACAGTAATTAACAGTAAATTTAAAGAAAAGATCATCCAATTTTCTTTGGCTCTAACTATGCTTTCAAAGGTTACATTGGTAGGTAAACATCCCAGCACGGTTGTCATGGAAGAAAGGGTTACTATGCTGGTTTTGAGTTAAAAAAAAAAAATCTTACCTATTTTTTCCTTTTTCATATTTTGTCTGATTCTCCTTTCCAGTACTGTCATCATAATACAGAGCAGAAAAATTAAATTCACTGTAGGAAACGAGCCTTCATTTCATTCTTTTAAATAATGGGCTTATAACTATGCAGGACAAACCCTCCCTGACACCAACAACTTTAAAGCATCTCTCTCTCCATCTTCAGCTGAAGGAAGTAAAAGCCATTGTTATTGATGTATGTGAAATTCTGGGAAAGCAGCAGAGCTTGGGGAAACATGCATTCTCCCTAATCCCAGTTAGGAGACCAATTTGCAGTTTACCAATTTCCATACAGATGGTTGTATTCATTCCTCTGCTTTGATTATTTGCCCAGTTGCAAACCACTCCCCTCCCCAAACACATGCATTGCTTCGATTTAGCTGATGATGGGGTCTGAATATTGCTGGAATGAAGAGTAGAAGGGTGTTTGAATGTCATTATATTTGTCAGTGGGCTATTCAGGAGGACCAAGTTAGCTATGATTCCTCCTCCTTATCATCAAAAACAACTCTGAATATGTCACCGTGTGATGGAATTGGGACACAAAATTACAGAAGAAAATATTATTAGTGATTGAAGAATAATCTCCTCTAAAAGAAGCAGCTACATGTTTTCATCTGCTTAGAATAACACTGTAGTTATTTTCTGTGTCTAAGGATTCTGGGAAATCTACAGGATCTAATGTGGGATGAGTTAAGTTGAAGAAGAATCATATACTGGATAAGGGTGCAAAGAAGATTAAAATCTCAGATGGAATACTCTTAGACTATCTAAGCTTGAGATGAATCTCTCAGAGAAAATGTAGGATTCTATAATTACATTTAATAGGTGCTTCAAAACACATAAGATACTTGCTCAAATTAAAACTGAATTCCTTGGGACTTCTGAGAGTTGGATATAGGTCTATTCCATCATGATTCAACAGAGTCACTATAAAAATATAAGTATAGGGAATAAGAGGGCCTTGATTGATAGCGGTTGGTCACCTAATATATGCAACAGCTAGTGTGCCAAAAACAGCCTTTCTTTTTGTAATATCAAAGCCCCAATGCATAGTCTTCCACTTACAAAAAAGTTTTAGTTTGACTCAGTCCCTACATTATTCAATACTCAGGAATTTTTTTTTTCTTAAGGAAATATTTTCCTGATTTTCTTTTCCACTCCCATTCAATCAAGTCTGATTTTTTAAAAATTGTTTTTTTCATCCAACAGACTGTTACTCACAATTATAATTAAACAACATTGTTCTTTACTTTTTCCATTAGTGACTTAAGATTCCCTTTGGGTCAAGATTACCAATTAATGTAGAACTCTGAATCCAGCACTTTGCACAGTGAACATGGCATACATATTAAAACTAGATAGATGATAGATGATAGATAGATAGATAGCTAGATAGATATAGATAGAGACAGACAGATAGATAGAATAAACAGAGAATGAAAGAAAAAGGTTTTAAATGCCACTTTTTAAAGGGAAAAAGCTAGAGAACATGCAAAATAAAAGAATAAATAGGAGTCTTGAAACTGTATCTTATGATAAAATCTGTGAAAGGATCCCATAGAGTAAAGTAATGGGTTTCCAGTCATTGTATGTTTTCAAACAGAAGCTTAATAACTCTCTAGCGAAAGAGCTAGAGTCTATAATTATCTTGTTTGGGAGATGGATGGAAGATTTCTCAAGAGTCCTAAATTTCTGATCTAACTGGATTCCATGTTTATATATCAATGATTTTGTTCAAAACATTTGCTCACTATTTCACTCCAAAATGATCATCTAAACGATTCATTTTATTTGTCGATTTTAAGTTTTCTGTAGTAAAAATTATAATCCCTGAAAAAATTAATAATTATGTGTCTTCAAATATTGAAAGGGGAGATGAGAAATTCTGTTTTCGTCATGTATCACTTGAATTATAAAAATTATGCATGACTATAAGGTGGTGAAAAAAATAAGAGTAGAATTGTAGCAGGAAGCATTAACATAAATAGACGGGGATTTAGTATGTACCTATACCAACTGAATTAGGGTGTTTCTTAAGAGTGTTTTGGAGAAAGACATGATCAGCGATTCTTTTATGTTGAAACCTTACTCAAGGCTCTTAGATTCAAATTCTCCCAGAACATAGTAAGTGAATGCATCTTTAAGACATACACATTGTCATATAATTTTTAAAGTATTTTATTATAGGTGACCTCAGAATCCAAGAGTCCAAATGGTTCAGAATCATGTGGATAATAATATAGTCACTGTACATTTATTTTCTATTATTAAAATATTATGTGATATTAATATAAGCCATTGTGTTGGGTTTCAATTAGAATCAAATTGAAATAAAAGTACTTTAAAAAATACTTTGCTAAAACATTACAGCCTCTGGTCAACTGGTCAACCCCATCTAGGAAGATTATAACATCAAGTGCTGGTGAGGATGTGGAGAAAAGGGAACCCACGTGCAATCTTGGTGGGATTGCAAATTGGTGCAGTCGCTTTGGAAAACAGTATGAAGATTTCTCAAAAGATTAAAAATAAAACTATCTTATGACCCAACAATTCACTTCTGAGCATTTTTCCAAAGAAACCCAAATCACCAATTCAAAAAGACATATGCATCCCTACGTTCAGTGCAGCATTATTTACATTAGCCAAGAGTTGGAAGCAAACTAAGTGTCAAATAATACATGAATGGATAAAGAAGTTTGGTCCATATGCAATGGGGTATTACTCAGTCACAAAACAATAAAATCTTACCATTTGTGACAACATGAATGAACCTAGAGGAGGTCATGTTAAATGAAATAAGTCAGAGAAAGACAAATACCATTTGATTTCACTTGTATGGAGAAGCTAAAAAAAAAAAAAACCCAGAAATAAACATAGATACAGAGAACATTTTGATGGTTGCCAGATGGGAGGTGGTTGAGGAGATGGGAGAAATAGGGGAAGGGATTAAGAAGTACAAATTGTCAGTTATAAAAATAGTCACGGGGATGTAAAGTACAGCGCAGAAAATATGGTTGGCAATATTGTAATAACTACGTACGATGCCAGGTGAGCACTGGTCTGAGAGTGATCACTGCATATGTTACATAAAGGCCTAACCACTACGTTGTGCTTCTGAAACTAAGATAATATTGTATGTCAACTATAACTGAAAACAATATAAAAATTAAAAAATAGGAAGATTACTAATTTAATGAACCAGTTTTGGAAAAGTAGCAGCTTTATCAACTTTTTAGACAAAACCTAAGTTATAAAGGAATATTCCTAGAAATTATTTTAGAAGTTTGAGGGGAAAATAACATCAATCTGGTACGAGAGAGAGAGAGAGAGAGAGAGAGAGAGAGAGAGAGAGAGGAGAAGAAGAAAGAAAGAAAGAAAGAAAGAAAGAAAGAAAGAAAGAAAGAAAGAAAGAAAGAAAGAAAGAAAGAAAGAAAGAAAGAAAGAAAGAAAGAAAGAAAGAAAGAGAAAGAGAGAAAAATCTATCACATAATTTCTTATGGCCTCGGTCAAGGGTAAAAGTTTCAACAGTCTACATTTATGTCATTTCCCCAAAAGTAACAGGTTTTACGTTTGATATGTTTTTGGGGTGAGGACCCATCAATGGCAGCATTTCACAGTAAATGTGGTCCTCCACAGTCCGGTGGTCTTTTAGTTAGTCTTCGAGGGGAAGGACATGGGAGTTAACGATCTGGGAAACCGTCTCTCTCTCCTGGACTCTGCGTTCTCTCCAAACTGGAGCTGGACCCCAACTGGGACCGCACACACTCCCCTGAGGGTCAAACTGGGCTCTTCGTGACAGGTACCTTCACCGTTTTATCCTAATAGAGTCACCTCTTCAGTGCTGTTAAAAGATATTTTTCATACTTTTAAGATGAACAGCTAATCACCTCTGGAGTGAGTGCCAGTACAGATTAACTGATTTAACATTCGGCTGTTTATCTAGCCAGGCTACTTCACCAAAAAGGTAAAATTAAATGAATATAGCAATATACAAAGGTCGGATGATAAAACAATACTAAGAAATTATTAGGACAAATCCAGTTTTGTCAGGACCGCATTTAATGGTGTAATATTAATGGTATTACGCTTTTAAGCAAGGGCCAATGTGCAATTTTGTTTTTAAAAATTATCCAGAGACATATTGTTTCTGGACTATTAAGTATTTTTTTTTCAGTATTTAGATCACAGCTCCTAAAGGCTTAGCTATATTTTGACAGGTACTGACAAAGAGTGCCATGGAATTGTGACTCGATTGTCACCTTCAGAGTGTTCAGGCTGAAAAACTCAGGGTGAGTGCCAGGTACTAATTAGAACTGTTATATTAGGAAAGCAAACACAATGGTGTCTAACATTAAACAAAGCACCGTTCTTGTCAAAAATGGTTTCTTTTGTGCGTGGGTTAGTCTGTAAAACCATTTTGCATGTTAATGAAGCACAAACAATTATTGCCAGAGCAACTAGTTTCGTGCAATTACAAAAATCACATAAAAGCCCTATTGTTTGTTGTCTTATGATTTCTAATGCAAATTTTGCACTTGATAATTCCGGATTTCATCTGTACCACGGTGCACACAATCAGGTTTTTATATCTATGAAGGTGAAGGTTAGTAATGGGGAAAATAACTCCTTGTGTAAAAAAGTAAAAGAAATAGTCATTTTCAGAATGAGATGATCAGACAGCCTGAAAAGATGAAGAAAAGCAATGAGGCAAATTCCAGTCAAGTAAAAAGGCAACATTTATGTAGTTTAAAGAGGGGAACTTAGACTCATTCCTATAGAAATGAGAGGCAGGGATGGAGATGGGAAGGAAAAGGATGGGAGGGAAAGGATATTAAGGAGAGGATTTAAAAATACACAGAACGGGAAGACGAGGTATGGAAAGGAGACCAGAATTAAGACATCAATATGCTTATCACAGAAGTTCCATGTACTCCGTGCTAAACGAGTCATGGCCGTTGCGCTGGCATGCTACCAGGAGATGAGCTTCCAAGTGCAAGTCCATGGAGACCGTTAGGGGCCAAAACTCTTTAAGTCAAGAAATGCCGCCATCGAACAGACGGTGTGAGCACCAGCTGGGAACTTAAAGAAGCTTTAAATAATGACTTAATTGACGGAGAACGCTAGGCATTAGCAACAGGTGGAAGTGGCAGATTTGTTTTTTTTCTTTGAAGTGGGAGATTTGTGTTTCGCTAAACTACGTTTTCATTTTTGTCTCGTGTTGAGTGCCAAGGGAACTTACATTTCACCTTCAGATAATAGTTTGGTCTTTTACTCCAAAAATAAATACACTAATGTGATTAAACAGTTTTTCCCTAAGAAAAATACTATGAGAGATATTTGGTCCGGCGTATTTAATTTGTTTGTACTTTAAAATAAATACAAAACTTACAAACCATTGGAAATGACTTTGATCAGTATTTAGCTCCTGCAATGTTTTATGACCACTATGTGTTTTCTGGTTGCTGTTACCCCTTGGACAGGGTGACTTATGTCAGGTACAAGCTCAGATATGATGCTCCCTTAGATGTTGATGAACAGGACACAATGTTTGAGAGGTCAGAACTTATTTTTCTGTTAGGATTCTGGTTTTGCTTTTACTTACTGCAATTTAAAGCATGTAAATGTTTCTTAGCTCTCTTTTGTACTATTTAAAATATTGAAAATATATGTAAAATGAAGTGTTGTGCTCTATTTGAATAAGATCTTCAAAACCTCAAACTTTCAAAATGACTAGCTTAACTAAGAGTTTTGGGCATTCCCATATTCTAGGTCTTTTTTTTTTTTCTGTCTACTATTCAAAGCATTCCTCAGAGCATTAGAGCTTTCTGGTGATTAATTTTTTTCTATCACTAATTCTACAGTTCATTTATATCCTTGTTACTCATTCACAGTGATTATGCCTGTCTATAGACAAATGCATGCTGTCATAGGGAAATGCCAATAACATACCTTTCCAACTATGTGGCTTTTTTTTTCTTTAGAGATATTATTCATTTTAAGGTAAATAATTGTTTCATGGTCATCATAGCTTCAAGGTGACACTGTATCTTCCTGTCTCTTTAGCTTTTATCTTCTACCACTGTGTACTTAACTTCTGGAAGGAAGGAAGGAAGGATGGAAGGAAGAAAGGAAGGAAGGAAGGAAGGAAGGAAGGAAGGAAGGAAGGAAGGAAGGAAGGAAGGAAGGAGAGAGAGAGGGAGGGAGGGAGGGAGGGAGAGAAAGAAGGATGGAGGGGAGGGAGAGAAAGGACGTCTGGGGCAGGGTCTAAGCTGTCCCTCATTCCTAAGGCAGAGAAAATCCGCAGGCTTTTCCTTGAGATGTTGGCGTTGCTACTTAACTTCATGCGAACATGACGATACATATGCCTTAATGACGTGAAAGTCTAGAACAAATATTTACCGAGTTAATCATGGCCATTTTCAATGTAAAGACTTTAAACCTCTAGACAAATAATTAAATCCGTTTTATGCAAATACGTTTGAGGCAAAGATAAGAATGCACGTGTGCCTTGAAATACGTAACCAAACTGCACCCACTTCATGTGAAAAGCCATTTTTATGTCACACAAAAATAATTGGTGGCTGGCTGTAGGGTAATCACCCCGAGTTTATGCCCATGACTTATTTCTTTCGGTGTTTTATGGACCTACAAAAATATATTTTAAAAATTTACGTGACACGTGCCCACCCTCGGGTTCAAGCCTATGTCACCAGCCTCATTTCATAGATGCCGAGGACGTCTGGGATAGAACATGCATGCGGCAGCTCAGCAGTGCTACCAACAGACCTGACATATGACTGAGTATGAGGGGTTAATAGTTTGGAAAACCAACAGACGCGTTGGAGAATGCACACTTTAATAGGCATCACATAAAATAATCATTCTCAAAAAGGATTAGCTGTATTTTGAATCTCAAAATCATTTTTTCATCCACGTAAAGCAGGCCATACATCGTCCATACCATTTTCTAAGGCTTTAGACAAAACAGAGCTGACTAAAGGAGTCCACAGCTTCTTATTCATAAATCACAAAGTAATTTCTCTGTCTCGAATTTAAGAAATGATAATAAGATATCTGGAAGTAGAAATGCCACTTAAGAAGAATGTCCCTGCTTTCCCTCCGAATTTAGTCTCCTGCGCTAAACTTGGTGGTTTAATGTCGTCTAAGCTACAACCAGCATGGCTGGGGAGATGAGAAGGTCCTTCCTCAGCGTCCCACTGTCCTTCACATTCCCGAATAGGTGGGAGACAGGAAAATGTTCAAACCATACTTCGGCTATGTGCGACTATCACCTGCTTCCTTGTCGGCTTCCTCCGCCAACCCTCCTTTCCAAATTGTAGGCATGAGAACGTGTGCACACACATGCACAAGCACACATGCACACATACGCACGCACACATACAAGGACACAGGCACATGCCCAAGGACGCACATATGCACACTTGTGAGCATAACACGTGCACATGTGCACACACCATCATACACACATGAACAAGCGTGTGCGCGCGCGCGCACACACACACACACACACACACACCTTGCGGCAGCCCCGATGCTGGCAGGACGCTCCGCGCCCCTCCGCTCCCTCGTGGCTGCTATCTGGGTGCAGCCGTGCCACGGCTGGGATGACTGGCCCTACTGTTTTATTTATGATGCAATCAGCTGTTGTAAGAAGGTGAACAGTAACTGCTATTCTGTTGCATAAAAAGAGCCTTTTTAGCCCTACGTTATAAACATTTAAAAGTCTCTCTTTTACCCTTTTAGAAAAAGCACAGCAGGCGGTAGACAGAGGTCACCGGGAGTCTCTAATTCATCTACATTTATAGTAGGTGTTGCTAGCTCTATTATCAGAAAACGTATGACAGTCAGACCTAAGTTTAATGTTGTACTTAAAACATCTGCCTCTCTAGCTAATGCCAGAAGCCGATTGGTGGCATGTAGACGCTTCCCAGGAAAAGCCTCCCCTTTGGCAGAAACTACCAGTTGGAAAACTGCTGTTACCATAATATATCTGAGTAGCATCCCAGAAAATCCTGCTTAAGATTTTTTTTTTTTGCACAAGCTAGACTAACAGTACACAATGCTTCCTCCCCATAGAGACACTGACATGTGCTAAAATATTGAACAGTAACCAGACACGTATGCAGAGTACCTTGCAAGTCACCAGTGGAAATTACTTTCAACTGGGAAAATAGTGCTCTTATCATCATCACACCAGCGAGAGTCTCCTAAAAGTAGCTTCGGCGCTGATGCGCGAAGCTGGTACCCTGGAAAGCGTGGAAGAGTTGCACACTGACTGACTTCATCCCGTAATTACAACGGATCCCTTACTGGATCCATTTCTTCTTCGGACACTGCCATCTTGTGAGTCCTGAATACATCATCACTGAGTCTCCTTCTCATGTATTGCACTAATTCATCATTGGAATGACAACGGCTTCTGATGATCTATTAACGTCATCCATCAGAGTGAGGTGTTCGAATGGGGTATTACTCAGAAATCAGTGCCGTCTACGTAAAACCAGCTCCAAATCCAATTGCATTTAATTACAGAACTGACAGCATGCGAAAGACCGACTAACGTCACCGAAATTCTAGCATCATCAAAGGAATTATTTGCATTCTCATTAAATTATCAACAAAATCTTCCTTTTCCTGGAAATGGACCTGTCTGGTAAGTCAGCGGGTGATTCAGACTCCATGAGCTCACCGTTCCCTGTGACACGCGAGACTTGTTTTGCAGTGGCCCATGAATAAAACAAATACTCTCTTCCCTATCCCCCCCCTACTTCCCATTCTATAGTCGTTAAAAAGGACATCCGATTTTCTCATCTAAAACGCAATTTCTTTGGTAAACATACACACTGCACTGAACGCTCTTTCTTTGTAATCACTAGACACCGTCTAAACATTTGCACTTCTATACATATGATATACAGAAAAAGAAAAGACAAGAAAGAAGCAGCTGATTCTGCTGTCGAGTCAGCTGCACTGCGCTCTATGTCTGCGTCATTTGTCACAAAGCTATCATAAAGCACACCCAGTCCCTCTGCTCTTCATTTCTGTATAAGACACCGCTATTTGTTCTTGTACAGCTTACTGTGAAATTTAAATTGTGTAATCTATTGCACTTTGGTTGGTGTTACGAAGAGGATTTCGAATTGTCTTTAATATTCATATATCAAAAATTGTATCCCGCCTTCACGAAAATGAATTTGTTTAGAAATCCACTTTTTCACCCGCGTTTTCTTTTTCGCGCGGGTGGGAATCCCTGGAGTGTGTGCCACGGTGTTTCATAACAATAACCCAATATAATTTAAATGAAACGGGTATCGAAGTTTTATAGCATTAACCCCTGAATGCAAGTTAAGACCACAATAAGGTAATATTCCAGTCTGGCACCACAGCTTTCAACACGATTGAAGTCCAAGGGTATGACACCCTCCTACCTATGTAACAGATTTTCCAAATAGCCTATTTGTTTCAAAAACATTTATTAGCGTTGGTGTCTTTGGAGAATTCATCTTGGGGTTTATACTGAATATAAATGCCGGCACGTGGCACGTGAAGGGTTGTGAGAAACGCCTCTGCAAGTGACAAGGGCCTGAGAGGACTCGCACAGGCCCGTTCGCGTGTGGGCATCCTCTGCCTGCCTTGCATTCATTATATTTTCTTGCCACATATTTTTGTTCCTGTTATTGAGACCTTGTGATATATACTCTCAATAAGAAACGCTGACAGTAAGTCTGAAGAGAATGATGACTATATCATTACATTTTTCTATTATATATAATGCTATGCGTAATGCAAAGAGTGGCTTCAAGATCAATTGCACCCCACCTCAAATATGCATTTCATTTAAACTCAGGGCAAGAATTACACGAGTAGTCATTAAAAACTACTTCAAATAGAAGAGATCTTTACAAAGATGCTACTGACTTTGGGACAGGAAAGTGTGTGTGTGTGTGTGTGTGTGTCTGTGTCGTCTGTGTGTGTGCGTGTGAGAGAGAGAGAGAGAGACAAAAGGAGGAGAGCAATGGTAAATAATGGTAAATAAAGTCTTCTAGAAATATAGATTAACCAATCTAGCTTGAATCTGTAATAAAGCTCCTGCCACTTAAAAAATAAATATAGATGTTTGAAACATGTGACCCTTTCATTGAGTTCATAATTTCTCGAAACTCACAGCTCTGTTTCTGTTTCTTTTCTCTCCTTCGCTTTTAACAAAAGGTCATCGTAGTCTCGAGGTTTCTTTCTGGATTTCTCCTCATAGTGCTCACAGTTAATAGATTTTTATCTCTTGCTAATTAAAGAACCACCTTGAGATCTGGATGCACCTAGTATGTGGATAATAAGTGGTTGTGGAAATAAATATGCTACTGATTTCTTCTTTTATACGTTTTTTTTTTTTTTTAAATCTTTCCTTTAAATGGTCCCCTAGAGAACTTCATAATATTTTTCTGGCCTGGCGACCTTTAGGTTGTCCACCCACCCTACAACTGCTCCTGCGCGTGGTTAGGCACACATCAAAAGCGACATCCCAGCCTCTTGGCCGCTGGGATTAACACAGCGGAAATGCCCTCTGGTCTCGGAAGCAGCGCGGGCGTGCGTTCAGGGTGACACACAGGCCCACAGGACGTCCCAAGCAGGCGCAGGGGGCGGGGGCTGGGCTCCATCACTCTGGATACGGGGGGGCTGCAGGAATTTGAAACACGACAGTGCGAGTACGAGAGGGGGCAGAGAGCCAAGACCTACTTGCGGATGTTGAAAGGCTCTACTTCGCAGGACGAATGTGGAGCCTCCGCGCCGGGATGCTCTTAAAACTCTATTTGGACCAAATGGGGGAGGCCACATCACAAGCTACTGGGAGAGGAGAAGAGAATTTACGTGAGGTGGCGACAGCATCTAGTCAGGCATGTCTGCAACCCAAACCCCTACCTTGCGTCATCAGTTTGAGAAAGTCCGATTCGTTCACATTTTCCATCACCTTGGGAAGAAAACTGAGGTAAGTAGCTTAATTTATAGATTGATGGAACAAACTTCCTTTAAAATACTCGCTCTGTTATCATGAATCATGTAGGCCTATTAACTTAATTGCTAAGTAAATGTAAGCAGTATTACTGTAGAACTAGTCGAATTTATCATCAATCTGAAGAGATCTTCGGTGGTCTCATGCTGCCCCCCAGATACACCTCAGAACATTCATTATGCCATAATTACAAAGTCCCTTTGAAGAGGCTCAAAATGCCGAGACGCCTCTCATCAATTATTTTCACCTGTTAATTCATTTTGCGTGAGGTAATAACCTCGGCATAGTAACAAATGTGCCAGTACTCCGATTTTGCAATTAAAAGCAGCAGGCCGCTATTTTGATCACACAGACTGTGACATCCATCATAGAAAACAATTTGGGCCTAGCTGGATGACAGATGCCACGCTGATGTCTCTACTAAACTAACTGCCTGTCCTAGGGAACGAAAAAAAGGAAAAAATGGTCGGCCTCCAGCCCGCAGCTGCAAGCTATCTGATAGCCTCTGACCAGTCGGCAGGAGAAAGCCACAGCGACTGAATTACCGAAAGGTAATTTCACTCCACAAAATGAGGATTTCTGAGCCGTAAGCGTATGCATTCCAGCGGCTGCTGTAATTTGGAAACAAATAGCCCTTTTCATCTGAAAACGACTAGAATCGCTGCTAGCAGTTCAGGACGTTTTGTTTCTCAGGCTTTTACATGAAAAATACAATGGAATACTCATTATTTCTGCCCCCTTGCACATCTTATTAGACACAGAAGGCAAGGTGGTTATCTCTGCTCTTTTAGGCTAACTCTACATAAGGATTTTTTTTTTTTCCTCCATCCTCCGGACAGGTGCCGAAATAATAATAGAAGAGTGCTCATTTTTTTGTCTTTCGTTTTCTATCAAGGCCGAGTGAGTGAGCTCTGTCTCAGGAGTGCATCCCACCGCTGAGATTGATCCAGAAAGCACCCACGCGACCCGATCACCCTGCAGGGGCCTCTGAAGGCCCAGAGGATCTGCGCATCGCAAGGCAAGAAAGAGAATTACAGGCTTATAGATGCAGATGAAAGGCTTCTGTTTTATATTTAAAATCACGATATTTAAAATGATTTCATAAAACATGCCGTGCCTTCTCTTTTCACTTCGAAATGAAAGCATTGGGAAACTTCCTCTAGTCTTCGTTAGAATAACTATTGTCTTTTTCAAAACATATTCTATTATGCTAGTGCCAGTCTTAAAAATCAGACGAATGTGCAGAGATTGAAGATTGGTGGATTGAAAACATAAATATTTTCTTTATTACCTTTGATAGGAAAAGGATCTCAAAAAAAGAAAACCGAGAGGCTTCGTGCATCTTTGTTTGTCCTGCAAAGCTAAATTCAGGGACTAGATTCTGGAAAACAGGCCACTGACTATGATAAAAGATGTGAAAGGCAAATAAAAACTGCATCACTCGGTATTGTGATGTTTTTAGAAGTATGGGCTCAGATTTCTCCTGTGTGAAGTGGGACAACAAAGGAGGAGGGAAGGACAAAAGCGAAGCCCACATGAACTTTCTCAGCTGCCCTGCACCTCGAGATAAGCACATAGTCCTGTCTGTGATGGCAACAGACGGTAACGCTTGCGTTCTACGCTTTGCTTCCATATTCCTTGCAGACAAAGAAGAACACTCTGTTTCTTGGGGGTAACCCTACTGTTCTTAGTTCATTGTATCAGACTCATACACCCCGTCAGCAAGAAGGATGAATAAAGAGGCAGAGGTGGGGACGTGCTGCTGGAGGAACATGCAGTGGAGAGGGACAGGCACTTCTTTCATCAAGGACCCAACCAGGTTCTTTCTAAACCTTCTGAAGGTGGTCCAGGGCCGGTGTAGACATGGGTCTCCTTTGGTGTTTAGTAGGGTGAGTTTTCCACGTTCACTACTAACCAGTCCTTTAAACTCATCCCAAACACCTGTGCATAAGGGCGCGTCTTTGTGAGCATTCTGGAAAGTCATGACACACACGTGCTCTTCGTCAGGTGGCACAATGTGAAGTCAAATGGGAGAGATGCATTAGAACGACAAAAGTGTAATTAGCCGTCCGCACGTCCCCTTGATGGGACACCAGGAGGACTCGCCCTGTCCCCACACGCTCTGACTGTAACTGATGCTCAGCAGCCACCAACAAATTACGACTCGTGACACTTTTGCTGCCATAGTATTAAGCCCAAAGTCCAATGGAGAAAATTTATGGTTTTTATTACAAAATTGTTCTTGTTTACAATTCTGATATCCTCTTCATTATCTACTTTTCCAGACATTTTAGGCAGTTCCGAAGACCCGGGGCAACACGAGTCCTGTCATAAAGCAAAATTAATGTTGTTAAAAGTGGCCTAGCTGCCCCTGGGACAGCTGAAGACGTGGAGATATAAGTCTCCGTTTTTAAAATGAAAATGACTAAAGGCACAGACACCTTGCTCTGGGAGCAGCCACTATAACTTTTAATAAAACACACGGACACATATACACAAAAGCTTTTTATTTTTTTCGTTTCTATAAGTCATTATCTTCACTCTCTCAAATCCAACTTTGGTCTTTAAGAAATAGCTTGCTTTATAGACTAATACGTGTAAAAATGATCTCGTCATTATAAAAAACACGTCCGTCTCATTCAGCACTGGCTCACTCAACAAAGGACTGGGCACAGAGATGCCATGACTCTCGAAACCATGAGTAGGCTCCGTGGGAGCACTCTAGCACGTAGTCTTTACGGCACGGCAGGCTTAACCCAACCTCTTCAAACACGAACGAATGGCCTAGAAGCCAACGCTATCGGAGATGTGTGCCCCAACTTGCATATCTTAGGATTTCAAGAAAGGGTTTCACCAGAAAAAGCAGGTAAGAAGCAGCCATGCCAGTGGAAGCTCCCAGAAATCCTTTCAGAGGGAACCTACCCAAATTATCCTGAACAAACGGCTCATATATCAGGAGAAAATGCCAGGAAATAACTCAAAGGAAGAGAGCATAACCTTTGCCACCCATGGGCCGAAGGACAGCAGTCACGATTTCACCTCCCTGATCTTCCCGACCCTCACCGTTCATCAGGTTAAATGACTGTTCCCCACACGGAGCCTGAGAGTAAAATAACACCTTCGCTCTGATAATGTTATTTTTTTTTTTAATTTTAAGAACTTCTGTATTTCCCATCTGTCCCTCCCTCCTGCCATTCCTTCCTTCCTTCCTTCCTTCCTTCCTTCCTTCCTTCCTTCCTTCCTCCTCCCTCCCTCCTCCCTCCTTCCTTCCTTCCTTCATCCTTCCCCTCTCCTTTTCCCTTCTCTCTCTCCCTCTCTCCCTCTCCTTTATCTTTCTCTCTCTCCCTGTCTCTCTCTTTTTAATTCATTCTTCACAGTGTCAATTCAGACATAAATGTGTGATTCTGGATATGTGGGAGGAATAAAAGTTCTACCATCGTCTTAGATGGTTTTCATTGCTTCGTACTTTACTCCCTTGCATATTCACAAGAGTTGTCGTGGCTTCTGCACAAATGCAACGTTACTAGAGGACAGCCAAAGGTCACGGAGGTTTGTCGCCCACATGCACACTTCTCTCGTTCATATAATTTTATCAAGTGTCTGCTCTGTGAACGGACTTAGCCAACTTGTCACTGATTCCCATAGTTTCAAGTAGAATTGTAGAGAAGCCAGGTGAAAACCACATGTCAAGGTCATCTCAAGAGCATTTGAAGACTGTCACAACCTCACAGCATGGAGTGGCTAGTGCACACACAAGACAGCCATACTGTTGCGAACAGTATATATATATACACACATATATATATGTATATATATATATACACACACATATATATATACACACACACATATTATTTTTTTTATCGATATAAATTCAGGCGCCCCTTCACTCTATGGCACTTTGCAGGTGTGGTGATTTTTTACAAACTAACTTTCTGACCTCAACAAATGTTCTTTAACCTCTGCATATTTCTAGCGTTTTGTTTTGTTTTGTTTTGTTTTGTTTTGTTTTGTTTTGTTTTGCTTTGCTGTAGTCATGCTGGTACAGGTAATCAGTTTAAATTTGTAATTTCATTTATTCTTGATATCAGCTAAGTTTTTCATATTTAAGATCAGTGCTTTATATGTAATTTTGTTTTGGGGAAAGCAAAGATTAATTACACATTTTAGATATTTCCCTTTTCTTCCATATCACACGCCTTAACCATCTCAGGAGTTTCTTTGGCTTTCCTCTGTTTTGAGGGAGAGCTCATAAACCCTGCTCTGGTACCATTAATTCAAATTTTACAAAACTGATCCAGAAAAAAGAAAGAAGATCCAAATTAACAAAATGAAGAATGAAAGTAGAGAAATTACTCCTGACCTTACAGAAAGAAACAGGTTATAAAGAAACGCTATGCACAACTGTATGCCAACATATTAGATGATCTAGATGAAATGACAAATTCCTATAAAGAAACAACTACTAAAACTGGCTAAGAAGAAATAAAAACATTGAATAGATCTATTACAAGTAAAGAGATAGAAGAGTAATATAAAGAAATATAAAAATGAATGAATGAATGAATGAATGGATAGATAGATAGATAGATAGATAGATAGATAGATAGATAGATAGATAGATAGATAGATTCTAATGAGCTGTAGAGTGCTGGTCTTTTGGGGAAGAGCACTTCCTTGCTCTCGCAATGTGGTTTGCAAACGGGGGCAAATCTGAGCTGGTTTTTCCATGAGAAATTATTATCTAAGTTCACTTCATAAAGAGCACATTCTTCGTTCATACACAGAACTGACAACCTTTCATTCTCGCTCCAATGCACAGGGGTCCCGTGGACCATGGAGGCCGGGTGTCCACGTGGCAAAACAAATGCTCTATCACATCCCAAAGTAGCACTCACGACATGGCCACGAAGCACACACAGTCATCCTAAGTGTGTATTTTTTTCTGAGCAGATTCGGCTACTTTGGCAAAATGATGACTTATTCACCAAGAAGCCATTCTTCCTTTCCTGATAATTAACATAACTCTGATCTCCTGGGGCATACAGCAAAAAACCTGTAGTTTTAACCAGTTTCGCAGCTAGGCATAGTGAAGCAATCCAGTTTGGGCCAACATGGCATAAGTTTATTTGGCAATAAAGGTGATTCCTTTACCTTTATTCCAGATTGGAATGCAGAAGTGAAAAGCAGAGCTTCAATGTCCATCTTGAGACCACAAAGTCACCATAAGGAAAGGCTCAGGGAATCCTAGAACTTGCCCAGAACATCCACAAGCCCCTGAACCCACATCAACAAGCAAACAATTTTCTGCTATGTGGGGAAAATAAAACCCCAATTTCATTAGGCTGCTATACTGAGAGTCCCTTTACCTGCAGCCAAATGAAATTTCTAACCAATACACCTAACAATGAAACCTACCCGGTAAATGTCATTATTTCTGCTCTTCATTACAAGTTGTTCGTTTTCCTGGTATTGCCTGAATAATTTTCCCATACACCACATTTTAAAAATCCTAATGTTAGAATTGGTTTTACATTATTACAATGAAGCGACTGTATTTTTTTTAAGTAAGAGGTAATGGAAAGATGGCATACTGTTTCATAAGAGGGATATAAATTAATCAAGGGAATTTCATAACAATATTACTGAAATAAATTGTACTCACTGGCTCAGCACGCAATCAAATGAAAGCCAAATAAGCATAGTGACTCAAACTTCCTCGGTAGTGGAAGTAATGTTACACGGAATGAGGATGCTGAAAGAAAATCGGATACATAGCTTCAACATGGGGCCTCACTGACTTAATGACCGTGGCAGCGACAGTGCTGTGGGAGACAACACTGTGGGATAAGAATTAAATTTATTCACTAGAGCATCGGACTCAGTCCTCATTACCCCGCTGTCTGGTTTTTCCAAGGGACTAAAATAGCTAAATGGCGGTGTCCACCTGTTACTTTGAAGCACCGAACAACTGCCCTGTGCACCTCTGCATTCAACAAGTACTCATCAAACACCTACCATGTGCTAGAGACTCCTTGGCTTGGAGCTAGGTATCAGAGGTGATTAAAATATACTCACCCCTCCCTCATCAGAATTACACCACAGGGCGACATCGTTAAACGAACCAGAAATACATAACAAAAAGTCTAAACAGTGTCATGAAGTAAAAACCAAAAGGTTTCTGTTGTAGGTTTCTCTTATCGAAAAAAATTGCTGGGGACAACTTCCTCAAGTCTAGTGATCAGGTAACGTATCTCTGAGAAAGGTCATTGAAACTTAGACCCGACTGGTTACTGGTCAGAAGGATGAGAGCATGTAAAATGCACGATGAATCTGACGAGAGCTGGGAAGGGTGAATATGACACTCACTGAGGTAACACCGCCAGGAAGTAGAGACAGCAAAAAAGCAGTGCTTCTCTGAATATAAACGGAATGGTGGGGAACACAGCGGTTAGGGCCCTCTCACAGGAGACCTTCGTAGGCGGCATTTTGTCTGTCCCCGTCTTGCCTCACGGCACAATAAACAAGCAGTTCTCATCCTTGGATCCTATCAGGAGGGAAAGGGCTAGATTGAAAGACCTCTCCGTTAGGACCATCTTTTTCCTCCGTAAGTAACACATTCCTACGGCCCACGCAATTGTTGGTTCCAAGAGGGCCACCTGGGTTTAGGTTTAGACTAGGGCTGGTGCTGATGCGAGAGTCCAATACACGAACGTCCGTAGAGATGGTCAGTTTTTCACCAAACCTCCCTCTGTGCGAAAAACTATTTTAAGAATTTGCTTAAGTTAATTTTAGGAAAAATTGCAAATGAAGCTGCTGAAAGCCAAGAGCAAAGATCAAAGAGGGGATCACAATAATTTCTCATTCTTTACCAAGATTCCTGCAATTTCAGCACATCTCCTAGTCTCTTGTTAATGCACACAGCAGGCGTCCCACTGAATTCTTTCCCTAATATCCCCTCCCATTCCCAATCACACATCCATCCAGTAACCCTATGTCACATAGTGAATATCTGACCAGGACTGTGCACGGTTCTAGAGGTAAATTATGTCATTCAGAGTGCTTTCCACAGTGTATCAAAAATTTGATGCTTACGAAGGCCGAAATGCTGTCTGAAATCGTTAGGACCTCTAATAATATTTCTGGCACCTCAGTTTTAACGAGTGAGATTTTTCAAAAACCAACAACTCATCTTAATGTGTCAAGTTCATCCAACTCTGATTTTCCTAAAGTTTTGATTAATTTTTAATCTGTGAAAATCTGTGCATATTAAAGAAACAGGATTCATCTAACTTGATTTCACTTTCCCATCTAAAAGGGTATCCTTATTAAAGGAATTTTGAATTATCTACTTTTTCCTCTTTGCTTAATGGAATCACAGCCTTAGTTTTTAAAAATTCAATTCCAGATACAGCCATTTAATATCAAAAAACCACCGCTTTAGAATATTCAGTGTTTTCCTGCTTCTGTATGAAAAGTCTTATAGCTGGCTATAATTCCCAGGTGTATTGCAGTATGTCAAAAGAAGGCTTTCTTCTATGTCATTTTTTCCTTTGATTTTAAAATGCGCAAGGGTAGGTGGTACCCTACATTCTAGAATTTCCTGAATAAGTCCGAATTCCATCTGGAATCCTACTTGGATACGCATTTCATTGGATGCCATCGGCTGTCAAGAGAACTGTCATTTAAGTAGATCTTCTATCCGGCCTCATTTTAATATCGGTGTCAACCCATTTGTAGCACATTTCAGAGGGGCAATAGACATTTAAACTTCGGCTTTAACCTTCCAAAGGTGTGCTCCCTGCTGAGACGCACTTGGCAAGGTAGGATTAGAAACTCAGAGGACAGGTAAACATGAACTTGAACCAAACCAATTGTCCAAGAGGAACAAGCTGCCATCAGGAATACAAACGTTCCCAGAGAGACTTTGAGAAGGGTAAGGGCAAAGGAGAAGACAATTTTGACTTTTCCTATGGCTTTCGCTGAATTTCATCTCTAGCGAGCTTACCTAGTGAAGAGACTCAGAAGGGTATATTGTCTCATGACTTCGAAATTCCAATAACCCTATCAATAATGAGGTTTTGTATATGGGTTAACATCTAATTCCTCAGCCTGAGAGCTATCCCATTCTGAAATGAAATATGAATACAAACAATATCCCGTGACCCTGAAAAATCAGGGCATTCTAAGAAAAATAGGGACAGAGGATAAAAAGTTCTCATTTACCAGTGAGCTGACTGGGTTTGGAGTTGGTTTCCATGAGCATGTCTCTGAGAGAATCCATGTGGGTGCGGGTGCTTAACAGATTGTGTCTGGTGATGGTGGCGGGGGTGGTTATTTCTGCAGCTGGTGTGTGCTGCAGCCAAAAAAGTCTGAAATCCTTTTAAGTAGCCTCCCAGCCCCCGTGTGCGATAAAAGGAGGCCGCCTCGCCAGCACCAGCAACACGTGAAGTTCAGTTTCCTTCTGCAGACAGATAAGAGGGTCTGAGCGCTGCGTTTCCTATTTCACGCTCAGTGCATACGACTTGGGCTAACTCTCTTCATAAGTCATGGATTCTTTCACAAGCCCACGCCACCCTTCGCAAGGCACACGTCCCATCTCCCCCAGACGTGCAAAGCTAATTGCCTTAAACCACACTGAATGTTTAAACTCAGTAATCGAAGGTGGGAATATTGAACTGGTTTTATCTGAATGATTAATTTCTGGCGTCTTTACGTAAATGGCACTACACTCCAGCAGTTTCAGGCAATATAATATCTCTATTAGCTATTCGATCTGAAATTCAAGAAACAGTTGTCAGTGGTATCACTAAACATGTATTGATGGCCTAGATATGAACTAGTGTCCTATGATATAAGATGACAGTCCAGGGCCCCAGTTTAAATTATGCAAAATGCTCTTCCTGCCAGGGATGCATCTGCCATGCACACCAAAGGATCCTGTCTTTTTAAAGCCTCTAACGAGTAACGGGGATGCCTTTTATTGATCAATGTCGTAGAGGAAATATGTTCCACTCTATGTCACTAGATGCTGTAATTGCAAAGCGGCATGTCTTGTTCCCGAAATCATCATCTCTGCATTTAATGGTTTATGGACAAGAGCATTTACTTCGTATAAACAATTGCATTTAGTGACTATGACTAACATAGAGGAGCTTGATTTTAAAAATCAAAAGTGTGACAGGAAATTGGCTTTGACTCTGAGAACTGCTTCCTCAAGTAAGAACATGAACGTCTCCTTGTGAATCTCCCAGCCATCTCCATGCATATGTGCACCTTACACACACACACACACACACACACACACACATGCTCAAAGATGCATTTTGCCTTTTTTGCTTAATCATGTGTCAGCACCTGCAACCATACGATCTATACAATATACACCTTTATTTTCGGTGCCTGCTTATTATTCTCTTATATGAACTTAACATATTTAAGTAAACGCTCCTCTATTAATTTTTTTACACTTGCAATAGCAATCTGCTATGGGCATTTGTAATGTGTATTATGTTCATAGGTAAATACATCCATAATCTAGATTTCTAAAAATTGATTCTGTAAGTGGAAATGATGGCTCAGGAAATTCAAGGACGCATGAAAGCTTTCTATATCCACTAGGTTATTTCCTTCATATTCCAAATTCAGAATATACTGATTGCCCATCAAGACTTTGGAATTCAGTGAGTCAGTATGAATCAAAGGACAGACGAAATAATACTAGCTTGAGTAAAAAAGTTGCAGGAGTACTTCCTTTTTCAATTAGCATAACACACAGTTAAATTTAACTCCTTCCATTGGCCACAAGGTTAAAAATAAAGCGCTATTCATTAATAAATACATTAGGCCCTACCCTATCATTTTCCAAGATACGAACAATCACAAGCTTTACTCTTACCTTCGAATTCAGACATCGATGCGTGGTATTTTTTCGGCTGGGTTGTTTATATCTCTCGTCCCTGAAACGAAAGATGGGGGACTATTTCAACACTGGTGTGAGCTAATGGAAAAGTACTGGGGGACGAGTGTGCGGGCTGTCAGTGTTTGCTAATTGCTCTCGTGGAAGTTAGGCGCCCACACTCCAGAGAGACTAGGAGACAGGGGCCCTCTCTTTCTTGACCATCACATTTCAAAAGGATGGTTCCCAGGTCCTTGAGAAAGAGAATCCTAGGCCGTAGAAGATTTACCTACGAGGAACTAATCCTTAATAAATGATATTATACGTTTTTACAAATTTCTGTAATTGGCAAAATTAGATTTCTGGAAGGAAAGCACTTCAAAGCAAGTTAGATGTATTTGTAACTTAACTTGTGTCAGTGCAGAAAATATGCTGTTTTTCACCAGGATTATATAAGACATTATTTTCTTGTGATTTAATCTGAACCCCATAATCAATTCTGTAAAGAAAGAAATTCGATTTTCATGAAACTACGTTATTAAAAAGTGCCAAATTTCTACCAAGTTTTATATAATTATAAATTTGAAAAATAATAGTGTGGAATTTCTGAAGCTTTTTTTGACATTTTTAAAAATCTTGAACTAGCTAGTTCATTTCCAGCAAAAACTTAAAATTCTAAGAAAAAGAAAGGAATATTTAAAGCTTTCATTGTGGGGAGCCAAATGTACTATGGAAATGTCTGTCTCGCTACAGATAAATGATCAAATGTATTACTGGTTAGGACTGGAGGAGGGAAGTTCTTCAAAACCTTAAAACTCTTTCAAATCCAGCTGCCCAAAGAGGCTTGCAAAAATTCATTTTATTAATATTCTCCTACCACCTCTGACAGCATTGCTTATCAGGAAGGTTGAACCATGTAATGTCATAAAAAATAGAAGCGTGGATTTGCCATGACTGTAGGAAGTGCAGAAAATATAGACCCTCTGCGACAACTCTTAACGCCTGTCACTTTTTCTCATTTGTTTTACCACATAATTTTATATTTTATGAAGTAATTCACCCAATTACTAATCTTTAAATTGGTTTTAAAGTGTTCAGTCTTGCGCTGGAATCCGACAATAGGAGTTGTAATAGCTGCTTGGAGTGTTTGGGGAGAAAAGCCACAATGCCCATTGTCTATGAGGACATTATTTGGCATTCTTCTGTGTGAAGGTACTTGATCATATTCACATTTTTTTCCCAAGATGGAAAAAAAAAGCTATTTGGGAGAAGTTAGCAGCACAGTTGAAACATTTTGTGCTTTGTTACCTTATAAAAAACTGTATATGTTGTTATATGGAAGAGGTTATAAATTACACCTCAAAGTGGATCAGCTTATCATGATATAGATTAAGTCAAAACCACCCAAACAAGGCCACACCTTAAAGCAAAACCATCTCTCATAATGGGTTGGCGTATGAATATTTTTTCAATTTGCTTATTCAACATTAGACTTATTAAAATATTACGTAAGTGATCAAGAGCAAATACTAACCATGTGAATTGTGAATAATATGAAATAATGCATTCTTACACTGAAAAATGTATTTACAATGAGCCTTCGTGGCTTCAATGACTCTTGGTCATATTAATCATCACCTCCTCATTTCCCACATTGGTTTTAGGAAAGGTTGTGTTTTAGTACACATCAGAACTGCGTACCCTGAAATGAATGTTAACGACTTGAGAAACTGTCTACATAACGTTAGCCTCAAAGGTGACTTGTATGAATTTATGACTTCGCATTTCAATAACATGAAAAAATCCTTTTCGGTCTCATTACTCTAATAATTTTCAAATTGAGTTTTCTCGTCCTCTGCGACACCCAAGTTCCTTTGTGAAAATGCAGGTTTTGATCATTCAAACACTGCGTGCATGTGTGCGTGTGGCTTCTAGCGGAAGGCCAGCCAGGTCTTTGAAGGTTTTAAACTCTGTGGTTTCTCACTCGAGGACATAGTGCTTTGTATCAATTTCTCTTTTAAATCATTACTGGTTTTTGTAGTTTCATTCCCAATTTTATTTTATCCATAACTCTCATGGTTAATCTTTACATACAAGTCTGAATAAATTCCTAAACTATATATATATAAAAATCTTATTACATCTGGTCGCAGCATTTATTTGTAAGAATGATATTAATAATAATATTGTGCTGCCTCTGATTTCCATATCATTTTTTTTCTATTTTGGGATTAATAGCATGATTTTTTATTTCTGCTTCTTCATGATCACTATATCTAATTAAAATGATCCTTTTAAAATTCAGGCTCACACCTAATACTTGTAAAACAACAAATTAGTCTTAAAATATGGGATGCTTTATCCTTCGTAAAATGATAAAATGTTTTAGAAGAACTCCCAAATGCTCAGTGCTATAATATTTAATCAGATACCATGTTTCATTTTTGTTATTTTTAAATTAAAGTTATAGGAATGGGAATGGAATCGATAATACTTAAGGATATTTTGAATTCCATTCATTTATTCATTTCACAAATAATTATTAAATACCTATCATATATCACTCACTGAACTAGGAACTGGGCATAGAGGCAAATAATAAATAATAAATTAACCATTTTACCAATGAGATCAATTACACAGTAGAGATATGGGCGAAGTACTACTGTGAAATCCCAGCGTGGAGACCATGAAGTGCAACGTACACATCGACTGTCTGCTTTTTCATCAGGACGTTTTCTGGTGAGGGATGTTAACTGACCTTCTCAATCCTTAACTGACAGCAAATCTTTCCCCCCTGAGTCTGGAGTTCATCAAGAGACAAAACATATCAGTAGACAATAGCAAAATTCTACCTTCATTAGTGAGAATTTCCAAGTTTGAAGATACATCATAAGTGGGCAGCAACGATAGTCTTTTTAATCCTGAACCTCAGAATTAGATTGGTGTGCCCACTGAGTCCCTATCAGAGAACAACTTCCGGATTACGCAATGGTCTCACCTGTAAAATCTTACAGTAAGGAACCCAGCGGGAGGAAAGAGCTGAGCATACAGGATAATTCTTCCCCCAGACTCATCAATCACACAGTTTGTCCATTCTTTAAAAGGAATAGGGATGCAGTAGATGACCAAGAAATCTTAGAGAACAGCCTTCCTCATGGAAATGATTGGAGTGAGGAAAACAACCCCTTGTCAAAAACGAGATGACATACCCAAAATGGGTCACTCATGCTAAGTCCCACATCGCCAAACTGAGATCTAACTACAGTTTTGGTTTTCCCAGAAACAGAGTCTTCAGCAGTCAAACAGGAATTCCTGACCAGCACCAATTAGGTCATCTGCCTGGTGGATCCCTAACATCCCCTGTGCAGCGGGTCCCAACCTTTATAGCACCAGGAACCGGCACTCCTATGAGAATCTAACGCCTGATGATCTGAGGCGGAGCTGAGGCAGTGATGCTGGCGCTGGGGAGCTCCCCTGCCCACCGTTCGCCTCCTGCTGTGCAGCCCAGTCTGCAGCACAGGGTCTGGGGACCCCTGCAAAGGAAAGTGGCCTTGTCATCACCCATCTGCCTTTTTGTCTAGTATAACTTCCGCGTTCCCGCTCCCTTCTGCCTATGAGTCTGACATTCGGTACAGTTCCTCCGAGCTCCTTTCTCTCTGCTATATTGGATGCTTCCCGATTCATGAATCGTTGAATAAAGCCAATAAGATCTTTAAAATTTACTCAGTTGAATTGTGTTCTTTAACAAGCCTAAACGTGGATGTTGAAAATTCTAAAAGGGTAGTGTGATTACTTTTATCTGGAAACACCAGCCTGTTTCTATCAGCCTTTAAATGTCACGGTCCCATTATAGTTTAACCAACCTTCTATATTTCAGCACAGAAGTGTTCACTTCACTATACCACAATCAAATCTGCACTATCTAATGCTTAGAAAGCCCTCAGCAACCTTCCCGACCATCGTTTATAAGTAAAAATTGGAGACAACACATTTTCTGCACAAGTAAATGAAAACTAACCAGTCTTTTCTCAAAAGAAGAGAATTTGAAACTTTTCCTGACAGCAAAAATTTTTTATTCTTGCTGAGTACTGTTTAAAACTCTCCTCCAACAAAAATAACCATCCATAATTTTGTTATCTGTGCTACTGTTTATAAAATAATAAAGAGGGACTTAAATAAACAAAGATAAATAAAAAGCAGATGTTTGACTAAAGCTTTACATAATTCTGAGAGCATAGAGATTGTCAGGGGCAAAGGCTGTGGCAATTCAGAAATAAAGGCTTTTGTTTTGCTCATTATTAAAAGATAAAGATAAGTTAGAAAAAGAAAGAAAAGAAAACAAAAACAATAACCCAGTACACACAGTGGTTGGTGAGAATGAAACTTTTGTAAACCGAGCCATCTTTTAAATGGCCTAGGGGATCATTTAAGCCCTGAAGGCTCCCAGATAATCAGTCATCACCCCCAAACTTAGATTCAGCCCACTGTCCCTTCCATTCTCCACCAAGCTCCTCTCTTACCCTGATGCTCTTTACACTTCGCAGGTGACCTATTTCCTGCCGTATCAAAAATAAACACAGCTATCAGCATGAGCTTCCCGAGGTCCCTCCCAGCCACTTCCATCTCTTCATCTTTCTGGTCTTCCTGTTACCTTCCAAAATTAATACTGTATCTCTGGACTCTGCTCCACCTCTATTCCTTTTCCTGCTTCCTCTCGATGTTAAATTCATGCAGTTTCCTTCTTTCTCGACAATGCCACTTTGTGTCTCCAGTAATTCCTACTAGTATCAAACCCAGGTCTTCCTGATCCTCAAGTCCTCACCCTTTAAACAACCATTTAATGCTATTGAACGTGTCTCCTTCTGCCATCTCCCTTAGCTCCTGAGATGCTACAGTCTTTGGGTTCTCTTAAATGTTCTTTTTCTTTCACTAGCACCTTAAATTGAACTTCCTTATTTGTTATTTTTCTATTATTGACTCTTTGTAGTTGATCTATAAATGCTATCTCTAGATTATCTCAAAGGTGGATATTACTTGACTAACTACCAAATAATAATAGACTTACAAATTAATCTCCAATAGATTGTTTGAAGCTCCACCTCTTCTAAAGTCCGGGCAAGCGTTTCTAAGTGCCTGCTGAACATCTCCATTTTTTTTTTCCCCTATAGATATCGACAACTGGACAAGATCTGGAGGAAGGGGTAAATATGTATTTCCAAGTGGAGAAACACCTATTAGCATAACACATCCCCTGGATAGGATAAATCATTTAATTAACTGCTAAATTTTTAATGTAAGTTATGTGCCTTCAGCCCCCGCTTCTCTTTGGGAGCTGGTTGCCAGCATGGAGCATGGGTTCAGATCAGCTGCTCAATGCTGTGAAGTTTTACGAGGGCAGACAATATGCTATGAGAATTTGGCATAAAGCATCCTGGGAACATATATCTAAAGCAAATAATCACACCTAGTAAAAGTGGAAGTCAGAGAACACTAAAAAGAACTAATAAAATCTGAAGACCAAATATTTTCCAGTACAGGGATAGAATCTCAGATATTTTAAATATAAGAAACACCATAAAAGAGCAAGAACGCTGAGCAGAAAGAGCAATGTCCTAGAAGGAAAGGTATGTGAGGTGAAGAGTGAGACTCACTGACTGAACACCTGGCGGCTTGGGAAGAAAAGCGGAGGCGTGAGGATGAGCTGTAGAAAGTTCTCCCAGGAGGACGGGGCGCAGCTTGTGGAAGGCTTCGTGGGCCGCTAAGGCGTGTAGATCTTAACTCATGGGCACCGTGAAAACATCGGAGACACTCACCCAGTTATGTAATGAAATTAATTCTAAATTTTAAAACAGTAACTATTATATCAGCATGGAAGATTAATTTATAAGAATAACTGCTGTGTGTCCAGAATCTAAAGTAGCATTTGCTTCACTATGGGGGTGGCTAAACACAATTGTTGAGTGAATAAATTGCGTAAATGGGTTGAGGAGGTCAAGATGTAATTCGGAATGGTTTAAGTGGTGGTAATAACAAGAAGAGAAGAGATATAGCAGAGTTTGTTGGAAGAATGGCTGAGTGAACTTTCAATAAAAAAGGCAGGGCTGACATGATGTAGCCTTGGTCACATGTCAAAAACTGTCTTGGCACGTTCATTCATTTAGCCCTCACAGCAATCTCGTGAGAAAGCCAAGATCCAGAATGATGCAACTTGCTAAAGCCACATTGCAGATAAATGGCAGAGAACAATTTTGACTTTAAATCACATGCATATATAGAGTGGTAACAGCAAGATGGAAACACTTCAAGATATGAAGACCGCACCAAGAAAAACATGTTTTTAATGGCTGGGTGGGGTCATATGAACAGATGCTTCTGAAAATACTTATTGTCAAAATACTTCTTCCTTCATTATCTGGCATACATTCCCAAAGACCTCCATTTTGTTTACTTCTATCTCTTCAAATCATACATTTGATGATGACTGTGTCCCCTACAGTCTTCTAGGCAAAGTTATTATATAACATATTGACTCCATTGCCAATCGTTTTATCTCTATCAGAATAATCCGCTCAAAACAGTCTCATTCCAGAGAAGAGTTGCTGCATCTTTTAGTTTTTATGAAGTGCCTTCCATAAGAATCCGACTAATTCAGAAAAGTGCTCAGTAAATTCTGAGAAAAGAATTTTGAATCAAATCAGCGATATGTGTCCTGTAAAATCAAGATGACAAAGAGATTCAACCTTTAAACACTGAGGGAAAAAAAAAAAAACATTTAAACAAAACATCACTTAAAAAAAAAAGTAGGTTCATTCAAATTTTAATATGTAGATATGTTGCTTATTAATGCAGACAAATCTATTCCCCCAGATAATAAGAATATCACTCACACAGGTAAAACATCTAGAGTGATTTTATTGCCTCCCCAAAAGGACCTTTTTATATAATTGCTAGAGATATCATTAAAACCTTTTCTATATAACAGGAAACCAAAAAGGCTCAGACCATCTGTACTTTAGAGATTTCTCTGTGGTCTGTCAGAAGTTACTGAAATAGAGATTGCTTGTAAATATTAACGAAAAGAGGATCTCTGGTGAAATTAATAGCCTTTTCTTTTCTATACATGTCAGCAGTCTGCTATTTTATTGTCAGCCTGTTTGGTATATTTAACAATTAGTTTAGGACTCAAACTCCTTAAGAATAAAAGACCAAAGGGCTGCTAACTTCCAGTATGGCCAAGAGATTGCTCACAGCCATGGGCTAATGAGTTATATATAGTTTATTTCTTTGACCTCTTCTTGAAATGACTGTATGATTACTTGAAGTGAAGGTTGAACATGCTATCATCCATTCTGATTTCACATTTCTAATTGGGCTGAATATAGTCTAATCAAAATAGAATACAATTACATTAAAATACCCTAAAATGAGCAGCTATCAAAATAACAGTACACCAACAACATGATAAAAAGAATGAATTACAGAAAGTGCCTCACTCAAATGACGTAACTCATTGTAAGCAAAACTGTAAAGGATGAAAGGAAACGGAGCAAGTGCTAGTGGCCCTATGATGTCCAGATAATACAAATCGGTCCAACGTCTCTTTTAAATAAAGTTAACATAATTTAAAAAAAAAAGGGAAGAAAAAAGGAAAGCACGAACGACAATATTAATGTAATATCAAATCAAAAGGTACAAGTTCATTCTTTTTTAGCTTTTTAAAAACTAGGAAATTGGCGAATGGAAAGTATATGTCTATTTAAGATTCAATTGGCTGAACTGACAATATTTCATAGAGATGATTTTTGTCAAAACATTGTCGTTAAAGAATTATTTCAAAAGGCAAATGGATGGCTCACACAAATATAAAATAAACATATGTCAAAATTTTAACTCAGTGCGTGAAGGAATCAGCAAGATGTTAAAGCAAGTGTAAAACAGATACACACGCACACAAATCAGAAAAACTGAAAATGACTTACATATAGAGGCACAGCTGTTTTATACCAAGGGGAAATAAATTGCAATGTTTGCATATTTGGAATCATCACTTGGAGCAGGGAGGATGGAATTCGCATTTTACCAGAAAATTCACTAGCTTCCTTATGAACAGGAGTTATTTGTATAAACATCAGCCCTATACAAGTTAATTTCTAGCTCTGAAAATTACAAAATAGACAAGATAAAAATAATGACAGGAAAAGAACCCTGTAGAATAAGATAGTCCCAAGCATCTACTAAACAACATTGAGTATCTCTTTGAAAAAAATAGCCTGTAATCTTTTTACTTATTTTAAAGATGTCACAACCTTCTCAACATTATCTTTTTCATGCCCAGAAATGTATTCTTCATTAGAAAAACTGTATTTATTGATTATTTTCATTAGCTTAATGCTAATATAAATTATTGTGCATGCAAAGCTGAGTGAGACATGATGAATTCATCTATCAAAGATATTTTGGTAAAGATGAATAGAATCGAGTGAATAATCTATTTTAATCCAGTGAGATAAATAATATGATAGAGGTATGAATGAAGCTCGTTGTGAAATGATACCATAGCAAGCAAGATAAGCATATCAATATGTAAGGTGTTAGAAAAACGTTCTTAGAAGAAACAGGATTTGAGCTCTGCTCTGAAGAACAAACACAGAGGATAACTAGTCTAATTAGGCCTATGTTTCTCACAGCTCTGGAGGCGGAAAATCTTAGATGAACGTGTCAGCAGAGTGGTTTTCTTCTGAGGTCTCTCTCCTTGGCTCATAGGTAAGTGCACCTTGTCCCTCTGTCTTTACATGGTCTTTCTTTTGTACATGCTTCTGTCCTAATATCTTCTCCTTATGAGAACATTGCTTTTTGCTTCTGAGGACAACACGGTGCTCTAGAGATGGCAGAACGGGATTAGTTGAGGAAAGGCCTAACCTAGTCAAGAAGGGTCAGGGAAGCGCTTGTCTATGATGTTACTATGCTGAACATTCAAACAGAAAACTGTTAATATGAAAATATTTTTTCTAAGAAAATCTAGTAAATTTTAAAAAGCTGATAAAAGGAAGAGCTTAAAAAAAAGGATTTACATTTTTAAAAACATCTATTTAGCATGACGGAAGACAACTGGTTTCTGTTTCGGCTTCTTCATTCAATGGCATATCTTTTGCAATATACTTTTGTCATCGAAGAATATCCAGCTACACCCAAACATGCCGATGGGATTGTCGGGACTACTTAAATTGTGTTTTAAAAGATAAATGTGAATATCATTTTATTATACTACGCCGACACTCAACAAGTGGTAGCTTCTTGACCATGTACTGTTATATCAAATCCACCAGCCTGTCTTGGACTTTGATTGACAGTTCTACCTATGATCACTTACAAAATATCGGCTTGCAGTAGCAAAGAGTAAGGTAACTACTATTTCAGACTGGTACCACTGCCTGGATTTGTACTGAGCTATTTCACTCCCAATGCTTTTACACTGTCAAAACCATTGATACTGAAGACCCAAGGAGTCCCATGTGCCCAGGAAAGATACGGAAATAGTGAAAAGAAAGCTAGGTTTTAGAAGAACAGGTGAGAAACAATGAGACCTCCCGACTTGAGACTGTGGCTTCAGCGGTGTGTGCCAGCCTAGTGTCCAAATGACCAAGGGGCTCCAGTCAGATCTTAGTGGATGTCAGTGAACGAAATTTAGGGATTAGACTAGTTCAGATTAACCTCAAAATAAATCAGCATAAGAACCAGACTTCTCTTCCTTTGGCCCAGTTGATATTTAAATTCGCTAAAAATTTCAACAGCTGCCAGGCAGATAGGAAAGAGAAGATGGAAGCTAAAAATCCATAAATGACTGAACAGAAATTCATAATTTGCTGAAACCTAAAAGAAATGGCTCTAAGACTAGAAGAAAAACATGTTAAATCCACAACTCAGGCTTTAGCGTTGTCCTATTTGTTGGTTTGATTTTTGTTTGTTTAATGTTGTTTGTATTTTCCTTGAGGTAAAAATAGTGGTTTTGAAGCAAGATTAATCAGTTATACAAAATATGGGAAATGTGTTTTTTAATACTTAAGTAAGGAATTTAAAATTTATAATAAATATGTTACAAACATAACATAAGAAAAACAATAAGTAGAAAGAGAATGATATATCTGTGGACTGGCTGAACTAGAAGAAAAGTTTAGGTGAGTGAGTATGCATAATTAGGCATCCCTGTCCATATAGATTGCAAAACAAAACAAAACAAAAAAGTCACATCTGCAATGTGAAATCCTCATATAAATTATTTATACTTTACCTGATACAAATTAAATACTTTATATTTTTATGAAAAAGTAATGACCCACTTTTCCTAAAATCTGTTTCTACTCTAGTAATTTAGTGACTTGAAAACCAGAAGACAAAAGTGTATCAACAAAGAGATTTGTTAACATGATAACTTTTTTCGTAATGCAACTTTTAAAAATATAAACAATAAATTATCTTTAAATAAAGCTTCTCTGTAATTTGTTTCTTGGCTATCTACAATAAAAATAGTTTTTATATAAAAATAATTTTTATTGGAAAATCTATTTTTTCCTTAATCAATGTTGATGTGAAAAACATTCTTTGTCAATACTACAAGCTAAGTGCCAAAAATCAATGGTTTATGTATATGCATAACTTTTAAACACACATATACTTATATCTCCCAATCTATCCAAGTTTCAGCTATAAAAAAGCTCAGATTAAAATGCTAAGCATTAATTCAATTTATTTTCATTGTGGTTCATTAAAACTCTTTTTAGCGCTCCTAATTTATATCCTAGATGTATAAATAGAATGAGAAAAAGCAGATCCAGTTATTACTATAATTGATTTTGGAATCATTTTCAGAATATATGTATATGATTACTGTCTTTGAATGTGAATGTGAAATTTAATTAAGGCTCAACATGTACTGAGTAAATGATCTGTGAGTAAATGATCTGGAATTTGTTGCACTCTTTGTCCAAAGGGTAACGTACGTCGGATATGTTTTAAGACAGCCCTTCATCAGCTTCTATGAGAAAGTGTTACCTTTACAAATACAAATTAAATAGATACACAAAAAGGTAAGTAATCTGCAGAATATTATGACACAATGATAAGCTTGTAGAGTCTTGACAAATCTCTAACTAGAAACTAATCCTGTAAATGAATAATCTCTAGGAAGATCAGAAAATCTGAAGCCAGTTAAGGAAATTACAAAGGCGGAAGTAAGCTGTGCAGGATTTAAATTGTGAAGCTCCCAATTTATGATGCAAAGAAGTAGAAGTGCGCGGGATTTGAAACGGCAGAGACACACGAGCAGCTGGCTGGGTGTGCAAGTGTGACCCGGGCAGCACTGCAAAGTGGGGGGTGGAGGGAATGGAAGGTCAAGGACAGGAGAAAAGTCAGAACATGGTAATGTGGCTAATACGCAAGTTTAAAATGAACACGTGTCTGAGATCTATTCAATTCATGAATTAACGCAGAAACTATTAAGATGCTAAAACCCGTTCAAAAAAGAATTTGAAGAAGAAACATACAGTAAGCCATCTGGAAGGCTGAAATGAATTTGCTAATAGATGAAAAATTGGTTCAAGTCTTATAAACCAAAACTTATAATGAGCGGGTCATTTTTTTAACTAGAAGAAATTTTCTCTCTCTCAGGCAAAATCTGTTTTTATTTCTATGCATGAGGATCACTTGCTTACATTATTTTTTCACTACTTAACATCTCCCTCAGTAGAATTGTGCAATAGCCTAAGTAACAGAAAGGCAAACTCATGTGTACACCTCTAAAGAATGAGAATCTGTGGAACAAAGAGTCCACTAGACAATTCAACACTGCATCAGAGAGGATACCCAGTCATCCCCTTTGTCATTTTCAAGTCTAGACAATGTTGGCTAACAGCTCTCAATACCTGGTCATGCTCAATGATACACATCACCAACACCAAAACTTGGTCCTGAATAGGTGTCACAGGCTTAGAATGAAATCTCAGAGACCAAAGTAGCGCACTCACTACAGTAATACGTCGGAATCAATCATTGCTTGGAAGCCTGGCAGATCAGGTGTGTTCAGCAGCATTCCTGAAATTCAGTTGGTAGCTGCAAAGCAGTTTTAAGAACTCAATAGCACATCAATCGACTGGGTATAATGGGCATCAATAAACAAATCTATCCAACAACAGATGACACATTCTTTACAAACTCACACAGAACATTCACCAATACAGACCACATCCTGTGCCAAAAAATACACCTTACCAAGCTTAAAATAATAGACAGCATATAATATCTGCTCTCACGCCACAATGAAATGAAACTAGAAATCAATAAGAGAAAAATAGCTGGAAAATTCCCAAATACTCAGAGATCAAACAACAAACTTCTAAATAGCGCATGGAGCAAAGGAGAAATCAAGAGAAGTTAATAAATATTTTGAACTAAATGAAAATACAACTTTTAGGATGTGTGGGATGCAGCAAAAAAAAAAAAAAGGAAATTATAGCATTGAATGCATATAATAGAAAAGAAGATCTCAAATCAATCATCTAATCTTCTATGTTAAGAAAGTAGAAGAGCAAATTAAACACAAAGTAAAATTAGAGCAGAAATCAATGATATGGAAACTTGGAAATCAAAAGAAAAAATCAATGAAGTTAAAAGCTGGTTCTTTCAAAAAACTGATAAAATCAGTAATCTTGTACACAGATTAAGAAAAAAAAGAGAGGACACAAATTACTAACAAGAAACAAAAGGAGACCTCACTAGAGATCTTATGGACATTCGGAATATAAGGAAGGAATACTGTGAACAGTTCTGTGCCCATACATTTGATAACCAGGATGAAATGGACCAATTCCTTGAAAGCCATAGTCTGCCAGAACTCACACAAGACAAAACAGTACTTTAGTAACAAAAATGTTGTCGCTCTCATTAGAGTCCATATCCTCATTCTTGCTCCACATTTTCAACCTCTGATCATACTGTTCCTACATAAGTTCTAGGCTACAGAGTCAGAAATGCTCACCCAATTATTAGTACAAAGTTCTGAATGGAAGAGCTAAGAATATCTCCCTCTATCTTTCAGAAAACATTCTTGCTGATTCCCAAACCTGATGCCAGGTAGCCAAACTCTAGCCATGTTTTTGCTTCAGTCTTCCTTATCACTTAAGGTTTAAATTCTCTTAATCTAGTGGCTTCCAGATTCCTGTAAGAGCTTCGACAAGAAAGCTCCTGTTGGCTACGTCACTGAGTGACCTTGAGGGTTTTACTAGCAATAAAGAGGCTACGGTGCCACTCACCTTCTGTACTGATGCCAACACCCAAATATTCCATCAGTACAAAGATGGAGGCATGAGTCAAAAGTAGAAAGGCAATGACAGTTCTGTGACTGGCAGTATATTGGAAAAATACTAAACCCTCAATCACAGGACATAACTAAGTCATGTACTAAGAGAACACCATAAGAGATAATTAAAGTAGAAGTAGGTGTAGAACCAGAGATAGTCAGCAAGTAAGTATAGATCAAAACTCTAAGAAGAAATTCGAAAATAATACATAATCTTTCGAAATGATATTGAGCGTCAATAAAAGAAACACCATTTGTTTTTTACTTAATGCTAAATTTACTTAATGTTAAATTTGTTAATTCTGGGGAAAAATCACTGAGGGACCGTAACTAAATAGTAAATAAAATATACAAGGTCATTCTCAAACGAGAATAACACTGAAGCGCTTAGATTTACCGATTTCAAATAAAAAGTTTACCTAAAATGATGTTCCAACAGGTTTGGCATTTGTTTGTAGCCATTAGCACAGATGTTAATTCCAATTGTAAGAATTACAATATTCTTACAATTCTAATATGCTATCAGGCAGAGTATTCATCAGAATTTTAATTCTATAGAAAAGGATCGCTTTCAAGTTTTTATTTCTTTGGACAAAATTGAAAGTGTTTGTCTATTCCAGCTATCTCTAAAGCATTAGGAGTCTGTCCCGGACAATATATTTGCTCTATAACTGGTATTTCTTTCTTTTATTTACTCAATGATTCGTAAAGGAAGAGTCCCATCTTCTTAGTTTTGTTTATCTATTAAGATCTAAAATACATAAGTGCAAAGGTCAAGAAAAAGACCACAGGTCAAAAATTCAATAAAAGATCAAAATTTACAAAACTAAAAAAATTGATGGAACTAAACTAAACTGGAGATCAGAGGTCAGGTGAAAGGCTAAACACGGATGAAAACAGGGGTCACAGGTGAGATGCATTCCACATCACATCCAATATCCATCCAAAGATCAAAGGAATACACTTGTGCCCACTCCTTGAAGTAGACGAGCAGATCTCTAAGAAAAATGCCTTCATTGAATAAAGCGAGATTTCTGAAAAATCCGTTAAGTTTGCTCATTCAGAAGAGTAAGAATGCAGAGCTAATAAATTCTTGGACATTGCTTCAGCTTTTCAAGCTGAGATGAACTTAGCTCCAAGAACTTCAAAAACCGCCATTGACCTATGCCTTCTCTGCAGTCCTCCAAAAAAACCAGTTTCCAAGGCATCCATAACAGAAAAGTCCTGGATATGGTACACGTTTCTCTCTCCAAAGACACAGCAGCCTCACTGTTGCATCTTCATCTGTATACTGGGAATAGTAATACTGTCATGTAGGATTAATCGGTGTAATGTTCATAAAATGCTTTGAGCTTCTCAGATAGAGGACTCCTTCAATATGACTTATTAACATTAAAATGACTGTGTGTAAAGGTATAGCTACTATACAACTGAAAAACTGGTGATCTTTTTCACTGATCCATGGATTATGGCTATATTTAATTACTGCAAAGAGCATAGAATGTCTTATTGAAATAAGAGCTGAAAAGACATTTTTTGACTCAGGTGCTAGTGGAATATTTTCTTTATTCCAAGCCAAGTACAAAACATTATAAAGAACACTGAAAATGAGCTAATATTTAAGGGTTATTCAGCACATATTAGGCACACAACCTAGGCAATAAGAGTTGTAGAAAGATAAAGCCTCCTCTTTCAAAAATGTCTACTACTTATTTATAGAAATGTAGCCCAATGGTTCCCCCTGGCTCAATCAAGAACCCCTCCTATTATTTTCCCTTACACATATTTTCTTTGAGTTTTTTAATCTACCAGATGAACATTTATTACATAATGTTATCATTGCATTTTTTCTTAATATGTGCTAATCGCTTCCTAATGAGTCAGCTAATCAAAATGCTTTTAAATAAAATTGTTACACATAAAGAACTCTAGAAACATCAGCAAAAGAAAATTATATTCTAATCAGTGCTTGCCATTGTTGGCATGCTTTTTTCCTATTCTTATAGAAAAGTAAACACCTTTATTAGCTAAAATACTCCTAAGCCTAGACAACCCCAGATTTGAAATCCATGTTACAAGAATCAAATCTGAAGTCAGAATGGCAGTTCCCATAGAGAACATTTTCTGTGAGACAGTGTTTTGGGCTTGAGCAGAGTCTGACACTGGATGTGTCAACACTGTTATTCTTTACAACGGCCCCATGAGATAAACTATTATTTCCATTTTCACACAAGACTCCAAAGAAGTATTCTGATATAGGTCTCAGATCTACATAAAGAAAGGAAGAGCATCAAAGAGTGAATAAATAAAGCATTCTCTGTGATAGTTAGAAAAGCAATTCATATTAAATAAGAAAAAAATAGATAATGGCTCCCACAGATTGCAGCTTAATTAGTATTCATTAAACATTCGATTTGACTGAGCTTCCATTTTCTCTTCATATACCTTCCAGTGAGAAGGATAATGCGTGAATTCTTCCTGCGGGACTTCGAGTCTTCCTTATCCCTCACTCCCCAACTTTTTCTCCCATCTGTACCCAGTAATTAGCAATAGTAACGCAACCACTTCCCAACTCCACCTACAAGAACTGCTCCGTCAGCAAACCTGCCTGATCTCAAGACCAGTCGCAAGGCATATTTGCTATGCCGATCAGGTGAAAACCACCCTGCTAGGCACTGGAAGTGTGGTGCTCCTGGCACACCGCACTATTTACACACTCATCCGCCATCGGTTACCACTGCAAGGTGGCGGTCACAGAGAGCAGTGTGAGGGCGGTGGGAAGGAGACGAATGGAATGCACTCCCCTTCTGGAGCATCTGTGAACCACAGTAGAATAAAAGGGAGGAAAACGCGATGCTTTTTTAACCACAACATTTCCTGAGGTCAAGCTTGAGTCCAGTGGCCCACCCATACCAGCAACAAATGGCTCAAAATAATCACCCATAAAGGCTGGCTATATATGTCTATCCAGCGAGCCAAAACATAAAGCAGCTATTTAAAAAATACTGTATGGGGATGTGGTTCCATAGTGTAGGGTCAGCACGTCTGCTTTACACGAAGAAGGTGCTGGGTTCAGGCCCCAGTGGAGCCACAGTCCATGGTCTACGGCCACGCTGCCCTGAACAACCCCGATGTCTGGTCTCAGAAGCTAAGCAGGGAGCAGGGCCTGATTAGTACTTGGATGAAAGACCACCTAGGAAGACCAGGTGCTATAGGCATAAATAATAACAAATAATTTAAAAAATACATTTAATGGAAAATCAACTTTTCAACTTCAGGTACTAAAACACTTTGAGAGGGGATAAGACCGAAGGCCTTGGAGCTTGTCTCCCTCCTTCCCTCCTTCCTCCCTTCCTTCCTTCCTTTATTCCATCGTTCCTTCTCACCTGTTCTCTTTCTCTCTCTAGTTCTCTATCTCTTCCTCCGTTCTCTCTATCATTTCTTTTAAATTTCTTCATTTCTTGGAAAAGACTAGACATACCATTGAAATGTCTGAATGGCTACTATTCTTTTTAAATAAAATACATAAAATAATAATTCTATATATCACAAATGTCATGTCTCCAGTGTTTAAGTAACAGAATTCTTTTCTCCCCATCATTTTTGTAATATTACTCGTATAGGTAAGAAAAAGGAAGCATATATTTTAAAATAAAAAGGCGATATAAATTAAATATTACATTTTCCTTTCCGTTTTTTGAGCACGTGATCCAAATCATCCAGTGAAGCAATTCATTGCCTTTTCTAGTAACACCAAAACTCCTACTAATTATTATAAAATATATTTGAATCCTGGCATCTCCTAGGTAATATTTTATGTACTGAAATTATTACAGAGATAAAATGCTACGAACTATTGATTAAGTTGATAGCATACGCATGCCAACAGTAGGGAACATCATAAATATCGGGGTTCGAATTGCATGAATAACCCGGCTCTACAATAATCACTTGCTGAATCCCCCGCACTATAAGACGAGAATCATGACTATCTTTCAGGAACGTGAACACGCAGCAGTTTGTTATTCTCTCCTACATTCTCGGGGTTTTATAAGCCAGTTCATTTTGTCTCCACTGCGAAACACCTTAAAAGGTAACCTGGCCTTCTGACTCTAACAGTAATTTATTACACGTGTTAATCTTGTAAAATCGCCCTCTGGACGTACTAATTTGTTATTCTTTTATTAGACCTTCTTCTGCATACCGCGTGTGTCATAAAGATGTCACCATGTGATGCTTAGCAACTGTCCCAGTGTTCCAGAGGGGTTTGCATGGATCTTCCCGGGGGACAAGGCTGCACGGTCCCTTGCCCGGGAGAGCTGTCAGTGGATTGTGATGCGTAAAGATCAGAGGAGGCCTGCCTCAGACGCCCGCAAGCCCGAGTCAGCGCCTGAAAGCAGTGACGTGGGCATCACTACACCCAGTTAGAAAATGTGTCAATTATCACACGGACCGCCCCAGGGTGCTGCCTGGGCCTCGGTCCTGAAACCGTAGAGACTGAAGGGGGAAATAATTGATGAAGAAGTCAGTGGAATTAATTGATAACAAGGATGCCTGGATACGGGCTGCTTGTCGTAGCTGGAGAGCCCCGAATTTTTGTGGGGAACGCTTTCCCGTGGACGCTCCCTGAGTAAAACTGGCACTGTCTGTCTTCCCTGACAGAAAGTGTGTGTAACTGGCATTTTAGGCTTTTCCTAAAAGCCAGGAGGCAGTTGTCAAACTAGTCAAAAAGCCTTAGAAGTCAAAATAAAGTCATGCTAATAATGTTATAGCTGTTTTGCTATTATTGCTATTCTTAATACACAGCGCCTCTGCTCATATGTAAATATGAGGGGACCTGAGTCGCATTTATGCAGGTTCATGGGCCGTTTCCTCGGGGACAGGGGAGACCTACACGTTTTCATGCATTCACAGTGACTTCTGAGCTGCTTCAGTGACCCTTTTGCAAACATCCTTGTTGCCCCTTAAATCACGAATCATATTTAAGGCCTTCGAATCCAACAAGGTAGTTTAAGAAATCACTATTTAGTGGGTATGAGAATAATCATTAAAGAAACAGGTTGTCCGCAGAAGTTGCCAACACTACCAATTCTACAGTTTCATGGGGGAAAAAAAATTAAACTTTATTAAACAACAAAAAGTTGTTTGTTTGGCAGCAATAAGTAAGCACTCTGCTCAAAATATTCCGGCAGCTGGCTACACATACATTCTGAGGTGTCCGGGATTATTGGCTCTGAGTTTTCAAAAGGAAACACATCATTTTCAAAGTACAATATTTGGGCATAGGCACACAGGCTAGAAAGTTATCTGTCATTTTCTTGGTGTTAAAAATTTTGGTTTTATAAAGACCATATGAAAAGGCATTATCTCTCTAGCATATAGTAGTTGATATATTCTTCATACTGATAATAATGGCTATAGTGATGATAATTATGAGTGATATTTCCCAGTATAGTTTTATCTTCTGGCATGCAATGCTTTCTTTGAAGGTAAAAGCAAATTTTGCATCAGAAGAAGCCATATCAAAAAAATATTTAATTTACATCTTTCAAGTCTTCGGCTTGAAGAATGTTCTCTCTACTGACTAATATTCCAGTGAAACAAACAGAAGTCTCACTAAGCCTTATTTCTCAGTTATCCTATTGTTGCATAATTGGTACTATTTTTCCATATGTGCGAATTTGAACAGTAATACAAAATTCCATGAAGAGATTTCAGATTTAACTGCTGTTAACATGTACACCGTGTGTACCACAGAATGTTAGTTATAATTATTCACATTAGGCTTGAATTATTTTAGCCCATCACTGTTATCTGCCACTATTATTTGCAAAATATAGTCAATTATTAATTGCCTATGATTTTCGGGACAGACCCAAATCATTTCTTTTGATAGCTAAATAAAATGAGAAGGGCTCCTTCGATACGTATCACAGTATCAATTTGCAATGCTTCTTTTCCTGTCTTGATTATGATTATAGGAATTTGCTCCGAACTGAGATGGATTCTAAGCTTATTTCCCAAATACATGAAAAATCCAAATCTTGGCCTGGAACTACAGAACATGAGTGTGGCGACAGTTCAGAGACATTCCAAATGGAAGCAAGCGGGGTGTGGAGAGTGGGAACTTTGTCATCTGAGATGGTGTTATGAGATTCTATTAAAAAATAATAGCGAGAGTCATCTCTGAGCGCTATAGTTTAATCGGGCCTGCTCTGATGATGTGGGGTGTGGAAAATACACTTTAAAACTCACCTGAGCTGTCCGCCGTGGTTTTCAATGAAAAGTTTCCTTTATCTCGTAGCAACAAATTTATCATCCAGGGACATCACAGGAAAGAAATAGGCAACTCTCAAACAAGACGGATGGAAAGCTGGTAATGAAAACTCCCGTATCTCAGGTTTACAACCACACCCGCTCGTTTGTACATGCGACACAATAACTCATGAAGAAGGACGGCCGGTAGAAGAACCAAGTCCTCTCACACGACAAATAAAGGATGTGCCAACATCCAGCCTGGTGGCGGTTCTATGCCGTGGCGGAATTGTGCCTGTGCTTGCTCTACAATAATTGACAGAATGCAAATACAGACGGTCCCTGAATTCTGATTGTTTTGACTTCACGATTGTGCGAAAAGGATATTATTCAGTAGATACTACACTTCAAATTTTGAATGTTGATCTTTTCATGGGCTAGGGTATGTAGTGCCGTATCTACTGTGATGGTGGGCAGTGGGAGTGAGCCACGGCTCCTAGCCACGCCATCAGAGTAGACACGACACTCTACAGTGTTCTGTGGGGACAGTGTCTTTCGGATATTGTTTTGTGTTTTCACATCCCATCATGACTATAAAATGCCCAGCTGCATCCCCTGCTTCTGGTGACTAGAAGAGGAAGGTGATTACTATTGGGATGAAACTCAAGATAACTGCCCAACTGTGTGTGGGCCAGTGTACATGTCTTGAACACGTTTGAGGCAGGGGAGGCTGAGCTGTGACGTTTAATAGGTTAAGTGTGTTCAATGTACATTCTACTTACTATATTTTCAACTTATGATGGGTTTACCAGGACGTAACACCACCTGTAATTCAATTAGTAGGAAATACAATATAGCTTATTAGTTGGAATTAGATTCAGCTCAAGTGATAAAAACACAGAATAAGAGTGGAGGAAGTAAAGCCATTTTCCACTCTTCTGCATAAAAGTTTGGGGATCTGAAGCTTCGGGCTCTGAGATATTTCAAGAATAAAAGGACCCAGGGTTCCTTATGTCATCTACATGTCATTTTTAGGTCATTTTCCAAGATGTTTAAGCTCTTGACACATTCCAAAAACATGATTAAAAAACAGAGAATTTAGATTTCCTTACGTGCGTTGTTCCGGGCCACGTAAGCTGGCTGCTCTTGATGCCAGTGGTCGATAAGGGCACAGAATTTCTCCACTGTTTTTCTTCATCGTCCCTGGTTTTTGTCCAGCAGAAACTGGAATATAGACACATCCATCTTTCGGCTCACAGGAAGGGGAACTCATGTGCAATGTTTTCAGTCCTGGATCTAGAAATGACATGTGTCAATCACTTCCACTTATCTTTCAATAGTAAGAATGCCATCGTGTGACTAGCTTTACTTAACCGAGTTAGTGAATTTCTCTAAAAACTTTATCATTCTTCCTGTACTTTGGTTCATCTCTATAGAAATAATAACTAGCAGGTTTGGGGCAACTCTCAAAACTATTTTACCAATTCGTTAATTTAATCACCTAATATTTGTCAATGTTTAATTAGTACGGTTTCAACAATAGGACAACCATGGTTCTATGGAGCTCATATTGTACTAGGGGAAGGGGGGTATAAACAAATACTATAAAGTACATCATTTGAAAACTAAGGCTATTAAGAAAAAAGGGGACATAGAGTGATAGGGGTGAGGTGGATGTCACTGGAGTTAGTGAGGTGAGGAAAAGCAAATTGGACAAAAACTACGGTAGAAAAGAGATCCAAACAATTTGAGGTAGAGAAAGGTGAGTTCAGGGAACTGGAGAAGAAGAATCAGTGACATGGGGTAGGACCAAAGCACAAGAAGCGTTTAGGCCATACTAAGGATGCCATGCTTTATTCTGAGTGAGATGGGCAGCCTTAGGATGATGCTGAGCACAGAACTTACTTATTTTTCTTCAGCTGTCACGTGACCAGTTAGGAGGGTTATTGCAATGGTCCAGATGAGAGACGGCGACGTCGGCCTTGGGATGCACTCGGAGCCAGATGTGGTGCGCTGACGGTTTGGATGTGGTGTGCCAAACAATAAAGAACACACGGGTCGATCCAAGTACTTCGGATGAGCCACGTATTGGCACAAAAACCTGACAGTGTGGAGGAAAAATCAGGAGTGAGGTTCGGGACATACTAAGTCTGAGATATACATTTCTGTGAATTCTTGTTACATTTCCACACCTTACAATCATTCTGGCTTTGGAAGGCCCTGAAAATTTAGCAAAAAGCCATGATTTTTATTCTTTATTATTATTATTATTATTATTATTATTATTATTATTATTATTATTAAATTCTCCAGGGTGACATTGGCTAATAAAATTATATAGGTTTCAAATGTGTAATTCCATAATACATCATCCATCTGTTGCTTTGTGTTTGCCACCCAAAGTCGAATTTCCTTCCGTCATCATATATTTCAAAACAAAAATAGTTTTCATTTTGATTTGAAGTGAAGTATGTACATTAAGTCATATTCTATCAAACCAATTTTCTCAATAGTGGGTGTTGTGTTATACGGGTGACTACCATGAAGTCTAAGCAATTTTTTTCATTTTCCTTACAAAACATTTATGTCTAATCACCATACCTTGGAGGGCTCTGAGTCCAAAATGGAATGGACCAGAAGAAACTAGGACTTAGGAATGAGTGGGAAATGTGATTTTCCTTCAGAAGGGCAAAAACTAAATTTAATTAATCAGAAAAGTTCATTTAGAAATAATACTGAAATATCTACACTCACAGTTGCGTAAGCAAACCACACACTCACACCCACACACACACCCACATACACACTTAATATACTAATATATTTCTAAAAGGTAAACGAGGCCAAGAAAGGGCACTGTCAGGTACAGTAGGAGTAAACGAACAACATTTAGTGTCCAAACGAACACTGCCAGATAGATATCACGAGGGAAAATACTTGGGAAATATAATGTTATAGACGAACAACTCGTTTTCTCTAATCAATGAGAAGTTGTCCAGCCATCTGCCCGTTGCTCAGCCTCATGACTCGAGGTGCTAGAAGATGCATAGCAAACCAAAACCAGCTGGATGTACGTGCAGAGTACACACTAACTGACTCTGAATCCTTGAGTGGATGTACAAACAGAAATATATGTGTGTGTACACTGCGCGTCTGCTTCCTCTCAGCTACCTCATTAGGGGGGATAAAGGCTCAGACACACGTTCAGTGTAATTGCTAGTAAATATGGTAACTATTTTCTTCTACCAAATTTACAAAAATTCTTTGAATTTTATATCAGGGACTAAATGTGTAATGGAAAATGATGTTTGACGGTGTTTAAATGCAGAGTGTGTCACTTTATAAAGCATAGGACTCTTTTAAGTTTTTTTTTTTTTAACTTCTTGACGCGTGTCACAATTTGGAATTCTGCTCTCATGGGATAAATGCCAGATTACATGGTGTAGTATTTTTATCCTCTGCATTTTCGCTGTAGACGCACACGACATCAAAGGACAAGCAGATCACTCACATCAGCGGAAAATGGAATACGACGATAATGTGCTGGCTTTGATCTCGTCGTCTAGTAATTATCTTGGCTACATGCATGCATTGAGAGTAAGATTTAAATTAATAAGGCCAAGAAATCCTAGAAAATGTAAGAGGTATCCATGAATATAAACTTCACCTCTCTTCAGCATGATAGACTGCTGGAGAGTACAAAGCCGTGAGTCGTGAGAGCATTAATCCTGAAATGTTATTCTCTCCTCCGCTCATCACTGCTGTGTTTAAGACAGCAGTGCTAGCAATTAAGACATTATCACTTTGAGGTCCAACTGACCTCTGATATAGAGTATTTAGCTAACATTCATCTAGTTTCTTGTAGGTTTTCACGTAAAAGAACCTAAGGTTAAAAATCATTAAATTTTTTAACGTCATCACAGCTCAGTCACTGTCATTAAGAACTAGTCTCACATTGCCTTAGGGAAGATATTGCCTTTGATATGAAAAGTAAATCAAGTCATCAACATCAACACAGGATTTATACATAGAGCTCGAGGATGTTATATGGAGTCAGTCTTTCCATTTCCCTATTTGTTTGTTTACCAGAGTTCACCGCTATATTAAATTGAGAGGATTCTATTTTCCTCCTGTGTGAGTAGAAATTACCATGTCTACTGGAGGTTAATAAGGCGGCTATGTTTCTGAAATATCAAGGGCTAAAATGCTGTAGAGACTAGATAGGTGTCGGTAGCAAAATATTTCTGCACTATTTGCAGATTCAATTCCCTTTGCAGCTGATTAGCTAGCTACGCATGAGGGGCGTGGCCTCAGTTGACAGCAAATAGTAGGTGTTTTGCCTGTATAAAATCGCCTCTCAAGACATTGTATATTATCCTAATTGGAGACCGCTTCATCTACAGGAGTATCAAGATTGCTATTATAAACTTGTTCATTAATTTGTACCCAAAATAAATTAGGGTCGATGTATTCCATTTCTACCTACCAAATGCAAGTTAAATGCACATGAATAGAGCCATCGGATAGAATAACAGGGAAGCAAGCCTCTGTTCCTTTCTACAGTGTACAAAAAGATGTTTCAAATCTCTCAAAGCAGGGTTAGAGGCCATTTGTGCAACAAACTGACAAAAGAACAAATTTCTTTGAAGAAACAGTCTCTCTCGGGATTGAAAATAATCCCCGATTCTCTCTAATGATCCAAACTCATTTTGTAATCAATGAGGGTTGAGAAACAGAGGATTTCTTCCCCAGGACACAGAAACCACAGCTTTTATACATTTTAAGTGCTCCGAATTCTACTTTGGTCTAAGCAATAATAAAAGTATCTACTTCCTAACAGCGAGGTTCAGTTACATCCAGCAGCTTCAAGAGAGCTGAATATACTGGGTTCTTTTTCACAGGTGTTTACATACATATATTTAGCCGGTAAAGTTGAAAATAATGAACATCCCAGAGTTGTGACAGAGGATGATACAGAGTTTTGCCTCTGATGGCAGACTTCTCGTATATCCCTAATTGCTGTAGGACGTGGCATGGATCTACCTCCGTTCAGTTACCTGTAAAATGTAACTGAAGAGGCCAAATGTGACCTGAAGTCTGGTAAAACGTGGTGCTCTGTTTGCACCCACCCCTGACAAACGAGAAAACGGTCGTCCTTATCAGGATGTGCTGGCTTCCATGGAGGTTGTCCTTTTCACTGTGGATAAAATGAGCCACGTTGGAAGTCCACGGACCAACCAGTAGCTAACCAGGTCATCAGCAGTATCGAGCCATCTCACAGGAGAGGTGAATCTTGTCACTACGTGTGTGAAGGACTTGAGGAACTTGTTACTTTAGGCTGGGCGGGGTGGGGGGCACGTGAGCAGGTGTACCACCAAAATCAGAAATATTAAAAGAAAGAGGCACATGTATCATCAGGCAGGGCATCCACGCTGACAGGAGGAGTGGCCTCAGCATTCACAGTTGGCCTCTCGCTGCAGAATTCATATGGTCTCAGTAGCTTGCAGCCTTGCCAACCAAAATTCTGAAAACTGTTTCTTTTCCCCCCCTCTCCCACATCGCCAAGTTCCTTGCAGTCTTAAGTGCTGGAGAAAAGGTCACTGGAGTTAAAGCAGTGGCTGGGAGGACTTCCCATGTAAGCAAAACCCATTCCCAGTGGCTGTTACGTGCTCCCTTTTCCAGCTGAATGACATCCAGCAGCGGCAGCCTCGTCTGCAGGCTCGCATCTACCCAGTCCCTTCAGCGGGGCAGGATATGAAATAGGGTGATTTAGGGAGCAGTGTGTGTCGGCATCCTGCCCGGGAAATGCAACGTCCCTCTCGAATCTGGGAAGTTGTTCAGCTGGCTGTGTGTTCTCGCCACTGAATGATCTGAATGATTGTGGCACACTCTTCGAACCAAAGGAAATCTAAGACATCCACAGTGGTTTAGGGACACCAAAGCCGCTTTCTCTGATTGTTCCTTGAACATAAAATATATTTAAAATGCCTCAAGTTATTTTCTGCCAGAAATGTACAGATTCCAACATCAGCACCAGATATAAAAGTAAATTATTCCAGTAATGGAATATCGTGGCACAAAACCCCTCGACAAACAATAGCTCCTTCATGATCACTAAGCCCATCAATTATATTTATTGTTTCTCCGAACTGTGGCATTGAAAAAAAAATTCAGTGTTAGGTTGTTTATAGCACTTGCAGAATGCCTAAAACAAAGAGAATTTCCTGCAAACGACAGACCGTAATTTCCATATTTCTACAAATCTCTTTCAGTTCTTAAATAAACAACAGAATTTTCCATCTGAGGTCTCTGTGACCTGATGACTCAGCTAGGACTTCAAACTCCGAGCGCCTCGTGTAAGCGACATTTTGGAGACCTGAGGATTTAAGGGTCGGGCTGGAGGGAACAGCCGTTTCAGAAGGACAAGGGGTGAGGTTGCATCGTCACTAACGGTGCACTACACGGGCTGAAATTTGATTCTCTTGTTTTAGAGAACTTAGTGGAAGCCCGAGTCCGGAATTTACTCCTTTGACTTCGCCCATTCATTTCTCTGAAAATATAGACAGACCAGGCACATTCTATTCTGGGATATCTAAGGATAAGTGTATGTTATTGTTTCCTTGTGGCCACCAACCACATGGCATCATTTCACAGATTTAATTATTACCCTGAATTCAAGGCAGCATAGCCTCATTCCCACACCAGGGAAGGTGGCATTTCTTTTTCCTCTCCTTTTCTTTTCTTTTCTTTCTTTTTTTTTTTTTTAGGTAACTTTGCAAATGACACAGTCAATAAAAAATTAAAAACTTAAATATGAGATGCAAAGAAATGATTTTTAAGTTTTTGAATTTTGACCCGAGGTAAGAAAAAGGGTTAACAGATATTAAAATTTTACCTTTCCAACCTTTGGGATTACCTTACTAAAAGATGGATGATGGTATAGTTAAAATCTCAAAATATTTGTGACTTCATAAAAAAAGAGAAGTAGAAAGTTTGAGATCAGGAGTGTACATGCCTGAAAAACTAAAAACTACGTGCATGTATATTACATTCACTAAAAAAAAAATAACAACAAAGAGCAAACTGAATAAGGAGAATAACTATGAGGAGTTAATGCATTTTGAAATATTTAGAATTAATCTTTATTTGCAAGACACTGGAACTTATTTAGGGTGCTTTTTCTATAGAATTTAAATAGCAATTCTTGTATATTTGCTCCTTCCGGTGTGTTTTCTGGCGGATAATGCCAAAATGCTTCATTTACTTAATAGCCTAGGAGACAGATGGGTTGTTATCCTGTCTCTTGGATCCTATTGTAGTTTGAGAAGCACCAAGTAACTTGAATATTTGATGTGAAAGAAAGGATTTAGGTGACCATTAATTAACCTATGCGACCGATAAGGCATTTCTCAAACACCTTGGAGATAAGCTTTAGCTTTACCTGTGCTAAGTTTTTGCCAAAACAATCATGACCGTGGCTCAGTCTCCCTTAAAAAAACCAGTTCAAAAGCAAAGTTCTGTCTCCTTCTCATCCATCTCTGACCTTAGGCCTCTTACAATTGGCACCTAATAAATAAGAGACATGATAATTAAAAACAATACAGGGAGATCAGTTTATGTAAACAACAGAAGCACTTTGAACAGAAACAGAAGAAATCCTTTTCAACCAGTATGAGTGGAATCATGTACTCAATAAACACAGCCAAGCAGTCAAAAACTAATAATGCATGATTTACATCCCTCTTGCACTTCAGTGTGGAAAATATTACTAGGGACTTACTTGTGAGAGTCAAGCACAGTTATCAATATCCCCATTCCATGCTTCTGAATTCTCACCCAGCCGAGAGGTCCCACAGGTCCCCTTGTGCCTGGTCATCTGAAGACACTAAGTTTATTCTCTTGGGAACACCCTCAGCTGGCTCTGAAACTTACAATTTTTTACAATATCTTAATATTTTAAAACTTACAATATCTTAATATTTTAAGATATTGTTATTGTGTGGTAGGGAGGTGCAAGCGAATGCTGCCAAGCCTGAGCGTTCTTCATGTTTTAGCAAGAAAACCATTAGGCAATTCGACATTTACCTTGATTCTTGAATAGTTGTCGTTTTTTACTTTTTTTTTTTTTTGAGGGAAGACCATTACAAATGACTTACTTGAGTGAGTGAGTGAGTGAGCGAGCGAGTGAGTTATATCACACGTGTATCCTGCCTGGTTGTCTTTGTAAAATAAATTTTATGTTCGTGCGAGTCCTTTCAGATCCGGCTGCTGACCTACGTGTGCTCTGGAGTCTATGGTCTCAGAGCAATTCTCGTGTTGTTCGGTTAACAAAATATGTATGTGTCAGATCCTGACACTTGGCCTCTAAGAAAAATTAGGGAAAAAGATGGATGTTGTGTTTGACCTTATAGTGCTTAGTATCTAGTAAGAAACATAGACAAGTAAACAAAAATTAAAACACACTGCGTGAAAGCTACGTGAGGCCTTTTATTGGAGCACGTCGCCTAATCCGAATCTGGAGGTTCAGATATATCTTCTTAGAGAACGAAGTCTAATTTGCAATCTCAAGAATTAAATGAAAGCTGAGGTAGGTGTAAGAGTGGATGGCTCACCGAAGGGCGGAGTAGCTGGGCTCTGACGTGAGGGGCTGCTCAGACGACGGGGTGCTCTCTGTGCAAAGGAGTCAGCGTAAAACTCCTGAGGAAGGGAGCAAAGAGTCAGAACGGTCAGAGGTGAGACTTCGAGAATCATGGAATTCAGTCTTGAAAGTTAAACTGAACTATCTCGACTTCAGCCCAACAACAGTGGAGAACTGGCGAAGAGGGTTTTCAGAGAGTGTTAACGTGATAAAATCTGTGTTTCGGAAAAATCACGTTGACAGGGGCATGTGTGTGATCGACAAGAGAAAGACAAGGCAGGAAGAAGGACAGCAGAGCAATGCTGGTCTCGCTATAGATGGGACAGAAGGGGTGCGAGAAGACCTAGCTTCGCACAGGATGCAGAACTCGCCATCCTCTGGCCCTGGGAGCAGAGGTAAGATGATACAGAGAGAGACAGACACTTTCAAGTCAATACCCGAGGGTCTCTATTTTCTCTTTAACAAAGATGGCGTTTCTAGATGACAAAGCCATGCGGTTCGCTCACGGGAATGGGCGGCTTGACTGAATGTGTGATCTGTACAGCTGTGTGAGTGCCTGGGGTCATCAGGGGTGGTGAAAAGTTAACCCTGAGTGTGGACGGTTGGATGGACAACCTGCGCGAAGAGTGTTGGCACAGAGCATGTTGCCTGGGAATCTGGAAGGGCGAGGCACACCCGTAACTAGGGAGTGGGTACCAGGAAGATGACGATGGCAATGATGAGGGAAGGCAGCGAAGTCGATTGGGAATGTGGGGACTCAGGGCAGGCATGGCCCGAAGCTGGCAATTAGAAAGGGAGAATGCCCTTCCAAACTTTGGGTCCTGTAAAAAAATAATCAGTGAGGGGTGAGCATAAGAGCATTTAGCATTGTGTAAACAGTCCTTGCTGAGGCTTGAGAGAGAGGAAAGCAGAAACAGGGAGAAATGAAGCAAACAAACAAGACAGGGAATCAATACCCCAAGGGCCTAGAAGTTTAGATGGTGACCGAGAATTACAGGAACAGGAGATGTGATGAAATCAGATTAAACGCAACTAGAAAATAACATTTGAAATTAGTCAAACAAAGGAATTAAAGAGGGTACTGCCACAGAGAATGTTCTACTTGGTGACTAACTGCTGTGGTGGCATGTGAGCACGCCAAAGACCCTTGACAGATGCAAAACAGAGCAGAGTCTGACACCACTTTCACATGGCTGACTGAGAAAACATAAATTAAATCTAACTGGACCCATTATGAAACCGCACTGAATTCCATTATCAATTAGGAAAGACCTCTTGCTAGTATAACCAAACAGTAATTTCCCTGACTTCCTCATTTTTTTCCTGCTTTTTTTGGCCATGGAGAAGGCCAGAGAAATATTTCAGAATGCTGGGATTTGGGAAAAGTAAGAGAATGCTGCAGTTGGGTCTCAGACTCAGCCTCATGGCCACTTCCCGTCCCTTGCTCTTTTTTTGAATCTCTCTCTAAAGAAGGAAGGCAGAGAGAAGGCAGAATAAAGTTGATTTGTAGAAGAGTTAAGTCTTTTGTTTTTCTCTCCATCCTCCTTATTCAGTAAATTTGAGCTAGAAGGAACTAAAACTCAGCAAATGATGCTCTTAAGATCTGAGAAAAAACCTATTCAACCGCACCTTGATATTTTTTTTCCTAAGAAATATTTAACCATGAAAATTCAGAGATGCTTAAAGATAATATTTTAAGATATTGTTATTGTTACTGTTGAGTGTCTGATGCCGGCCGCCGGCTCCCCGGGGTGCTACCAGGCTGGAAAGCAGACTGAAGCCAGCAGACACTCCGTTAGGACACTGTGCCAGCAGCCATTCAGTTCTGAGTGCACAGCACCACTAGCTGGAAGGATGCTGTAGGACAAGGATGCATTCACCTAATCCTGGTTAACTCTCTTGACAAGCATAAGTTTTGCTCGACTTTGATTTATTCTGAAATTAGGTTTTACAGGAAGTTTCCTCCTCGCTAACAGTGGCTACACTTCATCGATGAACTAAAACATTGAGTCCTATTATATAGAAGAGAAATGTTTATCAGTGTTTATTATTATTATTATTATTATTATTATTATTATTATTTATCGCCTTGTATACTTTGATCTTTACACTAGGAGAATACGTATCAATGTCATATGATTTGCCTCACGGCTTTAGGAGCTTTTGTCCATTGATGGAGCAATTATAACAAGAGCATTTTAAGAGTTGAAATGTGTTTGATTAGTGGTTACCGGAAGAAAGGGGGGAAGGGAGAGGTAGAAAAGGATAAAGGGTCAAATACGTGGTGACGGAAGGAGATGTGACTTTGGGTAGTGAACACACAATGTAATATAAAGGTGATGTATTATTGAATTATACACTTGAAACATATAATTTTATTAACTAATGTCACCCTAATAAATTTAATTTAAAGGAAATTTTTGATGCATCTGAACCTGGAAGCTGTAATTGAGCATAATACTTAGGCAATCTTTAGTGTGTCAGTAGGTGCTGAACTATACATTTGAGTTAACTTATTTTTCTGACTCCTTTAGGTAGAATTTAATAAACATTTCTTAAACTCTTCAAACTGGAGAAGTTATCCTTTATCTAATTTATTCTTCCGGAATTCATTAGAGACTCTCCAGGCCCTTCTCCACTGTCACTGAAGTTCTCAGACTAAGAAATCCAACAGCCTCTTAGGCTGGCACATTGCAGCGTTTACCAACATGCCCATTGAGAGTTTTCTCTACTTTCGTCCATATTTTTAATTAAATATATACCTCTTTTTGCTTGTCTCACTATGAACATTATAACTTTTTCTTTTTTCAAAATTTATTTTCCAATTACAGTTGACATACAATATTATATTAGTTTTGGGCGCACAACATAGTGATGAGACGTATGTATACCTTACGAGTGGCATGTGGGAACCGGATAAGTCCAGTACCTACCTGGGCATTATGATTTATAAAATAAACAGACAAACCAAAACAATCCCTTCCTTTCCTTCAAGTTCTGAACTTCACACTTGTTTTATCTCATTAAATTCTTTGCAATGATTCTTTGCAAATTTGAGATGGCTTTCTATGAAGAGGTTTACATATATATATGTAATTTATATATGTAATTTATGTATATATGTAACATATATATATGTAATTTATATATAATTTCTCTGAAGAGGCTTACATATATATATACGTATATATATATATATATATACACACACACACATATATATATACACATACATATATATGAATTGAAGTAAAACAAAATGGTATAGAATGGTACACAGAGATAAGAAGCAGGTATAACTCTAATGTGTCTCCTTTCATCAAACAATGGGACCTAATACTTCTAAATAAGGCAGACTTCCAAGATGAGGAGACTGGCCAAGCTATTCGTATTCAGTTTTCTTTTCTTACGTAGACCCACTAAAGACAACCTTTAAGGTTTATCCTGTCACCATGCATTTACTTCAAGTGTGCAAAATATCTGTTCTACTTTCTAGTATAAAATAATAAATCCACCAGAATTTTGATTGAAAATTAAATAAAAATTTCATAGATCTTCCTTTTCTATGTTTTTAGGAAGAAATTTAGAAATATCATATTGCAGATTATCAAATATTTTCCTATCTTATCAGTCTTATTTTTATTTGGCACAATGACCAACTGCGCCACCACCTTACTGTGCAAGCCAGAAGTTAGCAAAATGCAGCCGGGAAAACGTTATTTTAATTGTTTACCTGACCTATGGAATGAAGGCCCGAAGTTTTTCTATCTTTATGTAAATAAGGTTAGCTGTTCCTATTAGAATCGACATCTTTCCCATCCACAATCCTGCTAGTCTCCTTAAATGGCCTAAGATTTCTCGATGCAATCATTGCAACAGGTCCGGGTCTTCTCGGTCAATGAAAAATTCCCTCATCTCACTATGTTAATTTCTACTTTAGGTTCCTCTTGTACATAAAAACGTGTTTTCTATCCCCTGTCTGCATGTTCGTTCTCATCCACAGACTCGCCATCTTGGAATCACAGCACGTGGGCTGATAGCTAACGCTACACTTACTTAAGCTATCCGAACTCTCTCTATTTAGGTCCAACGCGATCAAAAAATTTAAGTTGTTGACGCAATAAAACTCTCCATTGTCGAGGTCTACATTTTGAAGACAACCCCAAAATAAAATGATTTGAACCGAGACCAGCTCATTGATTTAATGAACTCGCCTTTCGGTAAAAAAAAAAAAAAAAAATCCGAGTTCCCTAACGAGTTGGTTTATTAGAGGAAAAACTGTAATCTGATCCCTGTTTATTCCAATCAACCTCGTTTGCACTGTCCGACCCCAACTCTGTCTTTCATTTCTGCCTCCTCCAAGCAGGTATAAACACACGCCACACACGCCTTGTGGTGTGATTGACAGTTCCCATCCACGATACCAGTTAGGGCACGTTTCAGATGAATTGGTTTATGTGAGAGAACTTTGCTATCCATCTACCTATAGGCTGCCAATCATCGCTGATAAATTCCAGGGGCTTCTACCACCAAGGCAAGAAAGGAATAAAATATTTTTATTCTCCCGGCTGATAGTATGAGCGCAGTAATTTCTTAAGATTCATGAGTGAAACTGAGCGCGGATAACCTTCACTGTCCTTTATAGCCAGTTAACAATCTCCGGGTCTCATTGGCATCTGCCCGATGCCTTTCTCTGGATTTATTAGTTAATTAATTTACTTGTTGTGTTTTCTTTTGGCGTTCCCTTCGAAAATGAAAACGCGTAACAACATGATGCATTTGGCCTGCTCCGGTTCAAGTTAAATACTGCCTTTTTAGTGTTCACTTCTAACGGAAGATATGTGACAAATGACATAGTAATTTTCCTATTTCTTCATGTTCATAAAACATTGATAATATGATTTTTACCTTCCCTTTGTTCTCAATTAAATGAAATGCTCCAATACAATTAATGTGCTCTTGCAATTGAGGCTTTCTTTAGAGGTTTCTCTTGTCTCTGATTAACAGCATTTTCTATCCATTCTGAGAACCCCCGACTGCTATTCAGAATGTTCCATTATGCCTGCCAGCTATAAATACAATTGTGAACCAATATCATTTTAATTGTTTCACTAATAACTTGTTTTAAATGATTCAACAGTCATCAGGAAAGATAAGTGCTCTCGTACCCTGCAGGCTTACGGGCACGAGGGTGAGGCGGCGCAGAGAGCTGTATCAGAATAATGAAACCGTATGCAGAAGTTAATGACAAAGCACTCACATTGCTGTAAAGATAAGTGAAAACAGTAGATCTTCTTTCCTCATCCATTTCTCGCTCCCATTTCAATCATTAGACCTTCCAAACAGATTAATGCACAAATACACATATGCAACATGTCCCATCATAAGTGCCATATGCTCCCATTTTTCCCAGACAGGCTGTGAATGACGGAGTTAACGAGCTTTACAAATGCTCTTGTTAATTAACAAAAATTGTTACTTTCTCATTGGAGGGGGGCTTTATAAATTAGACGTAATTACACCAGATAATTGCAACTGCCAGGCTCTGAGCAACTCCTTCTCGTTCTTTTTTCAGTGGCAAATCAACAATTGCACCCCTTGTCTGTTTGTGTAGATGAATTTAATAAGCAAACAGTCCTTTTTCTGTTAATGGTTTCCTGGCACTCACGGGCCTGGCAGGAGGAACGTGCTGGGGAGGGTTTGCTAATGGCAGCACATAATCACATTAATTAAAATATCACTGCCATTTAAAGATTTGTAGCGCGGAATTACGGTGTGTTGGGAACTGAGAGAATCAAGCTACAGTGCATATTAGCACCGTTTCTCGGGGCTCCCCACACAGCAGTCGGCAACCTCGTGTGTCATAAACGTCATTTATGAGTGCTATTTGCTTTGAAATATGTGTTTTTAGTTCACTCATAAGAACGTAAAAATTTGCAATGTCTGCTTCAGGGGGTTCAAAATAAATTCACTAAAAGGCGAGACCCATGATCTGCTTTTAACAAATCCCTCAACAGTGATCTTTTTTTAATTATGACTTTTATAATCTCTTAGAGTAAAAACAAAATTGTCTCTTTTTTTCTGAACACAAATTTAAGCCTCAATAGTACTACAAGTCATGTACTTTCAGTTATGTTTATGTAATTCAGTGCAATTTTTATTGGGACTTGAATAAGTACAGTCCTTAAGTTTGTCACTTTGGTCTAAAGGACAGTTGAAACTTAAACGCTTTAGAGCTGGGCACACGCAGAGGAGACGGTCAACAAACTTTCTCATAAACCTTTTTATTAGTCTGCCTCTGAGATCCACTCAATCTGTGTTAGTTTTAAAACTATCTGCATCTAATCAGACCTATTTCAACTGCACCTACGAAGAGGCTACAAATGTGCCAACTCTGGATAAACTTCATGGGATCATGGGATATCTGGGCAGATGATGCTTAATTGATTCTTAATAACCTCAGAAGGATCCGTGTCAGGAACCAGCCGACTGTGACCAACTCTCACTTTACCAAAGCCTAAAACCTTTAACAGTGTAAAAATCGACACTGAATTTTCATTTCCCATTGTTCACCCAATCCATAAAGTCCCCAAAGTCTCAAGCTACGATTTTAGTCTTGTGAGTAGGGGAACTGACGAAAATACAGTGTGTATGACTATTGCTATGCGTTGCTATTTTTGCAAACTCGGTGGACAGCTTTCCAACACCAGTAACTTGAGTACGTTATAGCTAAGCAGTTGGATGTTGCGCCAGCCCCAGAAAACCAACAGCCCGGCCACACTCATGAGAGATCTTTTTATGTGGAGTCCAGCACCACAGCCAACGTCGCTGCTCAAGCCAAACCTTTGTCTCTCTGAGGACGCGGGACTTTTTGGAGCCCAGGATGTCTGCTCCTGAATTGTCAGCCCTGTAATATTTCAGGAGACTGGTTAAGTGTAAATGTAGGATACAGGGGTGTCCTAGCAGCCTTCAACGTAGAATAAGACGAGATCCTGAAAGTTCATGAAGGCCGTGATACACTCCCAATGTGTGCTTTCTGTTTGGGGTGCTGCGTTACAATTTTCTATCTATATATTCTTACCTGTCCTTTCTAACTGGTAGCATATCACTTTAGGGTGGCTAATTGGCCAGGGAACAGTTTCTACCTATGAAACAGAAATTTTATTATTATTATTTTTATTTTTTTTTATTGTAGGTCTCATCTTGATTCATATCTCTGGCTTCTGGGAGAATTATATCTTGTGAAATTTAATTTCTGGTATGCAGGGTAGTTAGAATGGTCACCACAGAGTTTAGGCCTAGAATAAGGTCCAAGGATGATCCAATGCAACCATTTAACTAATTAAAAAATTGAAATTCGCCTCAAATCATGAAGCAGTCAGTCTAAGAACGCATAACAGGTCAATGCAAAGATGCGGTGAACCTGGGAGAAATATCGAGGTCTTTTGATTTCCCACCAAAATCATTTGTCGAAGCAGTTCTCATATTCTGCTAGAAAAACTAGAAATATCTCTGTTTCTGGTTTTTGTTTGTTGGTTAGTTTGTTTTGCTGTCAGTTTGTTTTAATACAGTTGGCGAACATTATCTCAGGCCCTTGACTAGGTACTAAAGGTTCAAATATGAAAAGACAGGGCCTCTGCACTGAAGTCGTCCAGCTTGCTGGGAAAAAAAAATGGGTATATTTGATCTCAACGGGAGGCGTTAAGATAAGATAGACGTCTGTGTTGAGTACTCAGAAATACTGGCTGTGTTAACTTTGGGCAAGATAGGAACTCTCCCAGATTCGGTTTCTGAATGTGGAAAATGGTGTTTCTTATAAAGATAATAATGCACTCAATGAGATGATTCTAGAAGGTGCTTAGCATGATGCCCGGACCATGATCAGTGTGTCCAAAGAGTGGTGTCCGTTATCACTGTTGCAATAAGTGAGGTGAAGGGTAACTTCTGATAAAATGAAGGTTTCAGGGTCAGCATCTCTACTCTTCAGATCACAGATACTTCCTTGGTCTCCCTTAGCAAATGGCACAGTGTTTGCACACAACAGGTACCAAGGAAATGTGCCCAATATGTGCAAAAATTAAACGAACACCTGTACCCACCGTCCTAGAGGGAAAGGGTCCCCGACTTGCCGGTACCATCACGTATTTAAATTGAAGGAAAATTCCACCTGCAACACTGCATGCTCCACTAACTGTTAAATGACAGGGCTGATTTCCAGTAATGAGATTGGGGAGTGTTATCACTCCACGGCACTAAAGCCAGGTTCATTGCAATTCAGCACCATAGCACGGGGACCTGGGATGCTTAATTTAGTCCCATCATTATTGTTTTTGTATGAAAAGAGACTTTGAATTGGAAATAGCCACTCAGCTGATTTCCTGGAGTGTCCTCCTTCCAGGAACAGGTGAGTGGCTTCCTTGGGCCCTCATGGACAGGTAGGTCTTCACGCACCAACTGTCCTTGGTACCTGGCAACTCGTTACAGCTGTCGGACTGGTAAAGGTGAGGATGATTTCCCAATTCTAAGTATAAAGATGACACTGAGTCACTATGCAAGTTTGCTATCCATTTAAAAAAGAAAAATTGGAAAAATAGAAAGGTTCGGAAATCCGATTTCTGCCTTAGTTCTGTACCATTCACACTATTTCTAAGGAGTGTTTTCATACCGATGTGCACGTTGGCACTTAAATGAACCACTGAGCGTTAGTGGGACAGTCTCTCTGTGCATCACATAATAACAGGTAGGGAGCACTACAGCCAATTAGAGATCACATCGCCTGCGACATAAAACCGAAACAACGCCAGCAAAACCGAGCACTATGAGGCACTAACTGAAAAAGGAAAATGATTTAGGAACTTCACAGAATACTCAGGGAAGATTAAAGGATGAGCGACTTCACGGTTGGAAGCTGTCTCGTTCCTCAGCAGACAGACTGAACGTCAAGGTCTCCGCTTCCTGTCTGGAATGACCATCTGAAAATATGAGAATGCCATTTGGCAGCAGATTTCACTACCATGGAGAAAAGGGAACCTATATCACCGACTCTGACAACTTCAAGATATGGCACCTTTCCAAACTGAGCAGTGCTTCCAGAATTCTGATTCAACTAGCAATAAAATGATCAGGATGAACGCTTGACCCAAGACCAAGTGTCAAGATGTGAAAAGGAATGTCTAGGAAAGATGCTGTGCCTAACATTCTCCTTCACATCACACACACATGCACGTGCGAGTACGGCATGTGCACATACACACACACACACACCTGTGGTATTCCTTGTGCTGTGATTCCATATTATTTCATTAATTCTCTCTTGCTAAAAACTTAATATTAGATATGCATGTGTCTGTGTATTATCATCAGGGACAATGAACATGATGTGAGGTGCAGTTCTGTAGCAGGAGAAACTGTGGGTAGTCTTGCGTGTGTGTATGCGTACATGTGCAAACACACACACATGGCAAACACACACACACACACACACACACACACACACACGTGAGCACCCATCATGGACCAGGCAGTTCTGATGGGGCAATGGATATAAGAGATTCTGTGGAGAAGGGACAGTGGCCTGGGAAGCTAATGATGCTTAGGAAGAGCCCATATCCAGAGGACCAGCCAGCCAGGCCTTCCTCTGAAAACACGTGTCCCTCCTCCATCCACCACTCTTACTGTAAACGAGCCAGAATAGATCCCAGAACAGAACAGTACGTCCACCTGCAAACAGTCTTCACAAGCAAATCTAGAAAATGCCAGTCCCAGAATAACACTCTGCTGAGGATCACAGGACATTTAGCGGACGGCAACACCATTAAAAAGGGGCGCCCTCAGGCCGATGGTTTACTTATTGTCGGAGAAAGCCAAGTCAACAGAGTGGCTGCAATGGGTTCTAAAATGAACATGCATTCATTCAAAACATCGATAAATGTCATAAAAATTAAATATTATTTATATTTAATACAAATGGAACAGCAGATGAAATAAACAGCAGACTGGTTAAAGCTAAAGAGAAAATTACTAAGGAGAAAGTTGGGTGGAGACTCTCTAGACTAATAGAGCCCTTCGAGTTAAAGGAATTAAATAAGTAAAGAAAATGTGAGGAATACAGGAATGACCCAGAGTTGGGACATATTTCTACTGGAGTCAGTATTAGGCTAGAAACAACCATCTCGGTGGCTTAGAACCTTGAGGTTTTATTTCGGTCTCACAAATCTGCAGCAGACGCAGGGGGGTCACCCGAGCAGAGCTCCGTCCTGCGCCTCCTTAGGGACTCAGGGAAAAGGAAGTGCGCAGACCCTGGCACAGACAGACACCATCTTGGCACCCCTCCGCCGTGCAGCCTGGTGCCCGAAGCCAGGCACGTGGCCGAGCGCAGTCTCCAGGAGCAAGGAAGCCCTTGTGTCTGGAAGGAGAGGAATCACCAGTGTCCCCAGATGGTCAAGAGTGGGGAGGGACGGGAGGTAATACTCAAACAAACAATGACAGCAAATTTCTCAGACAGACCTCTGTCTTCACATGGAAAGTGTTCACTGAAGGACATACTGACTGTATGCCTAGCACTGCTCTGAAGTCTAGGTGTCAAGGGCGTTTTAACATCCTTGACTTAATGCATTCACGTTCTTAAAACAGAAAACAGAAAACCGGCAAGCAGTTGACAGGATTCACCAAGAAAAGAAAAACAAATAACAAATGAGCATAAGTAGCAAAACATTTTTAAATAAAATATAACCAGAAATAAATTAAACATTGGATAGAGATTACTACATGGACTTTTTTGCCAATAACTTAGAAATCATTACTAGAAATTATTGCTGGAAAATATATATCCCTAACATCTATTTAAGGAAAAGTATAAAATTTGAATACACTAGAGTCAAAGAGAAAAGTGAATTACAGCCAGCAGTTATTGATCTACATGACCTTTTCTCCTCGATTTATCAAAGAGAATTTCGCTTATTTTTCTGTATTCTTAAACTATTTACATATCATGAAAACTATCTGTTTATAGAAATTTTAAGAATTAACTGCATAACCATATGGATGAGAAGTCCTTTTGCTCAATACACAGTCTGTCTGTATTTTTAAATATATTCCTGAAGCAATATTACATTTTCAGGATATTTTTTCATTTAATTGAAATGTTTACATCAATATAGTCTATTAAGTGAAAAAGAGCTGTACCTCATATAATCTGCTTCATCCCTATTTTTTCTTAATATTCGTCTTTTTTTCTTTTTTCTTGATGAGCTTTGCTGAAGGCTACCGCTGGTTCAGTTTTATTACAGTATAACCTTTAATATTCTCTCCTGTCTTTTGGTCGACAGTACTTTTCCTATGACTGTTTCTGCTTTGGTAAGTAAAATACTTAACTCAATTGTTTTCTTTCTGTTTTAAAAATAAAGCAGTTATTTAGAGCTTTGGTTTCCAAAATAAAGCTTTAACCCTATTTTATAATTTTATATACTATGGTCTACAGCATTCTTTTTTCTTTCCAATATTTCAGTTTTGCTTTCATATTTCACCCAAAAGATCGTTGAGGATTTTTTTTTTTTAACATTCGGGTGATCTAGTTATCATGTTTTAAAAAATGATTAACTTCTAACACATTTTCTATTGTTACTGGTCTATTCTGGTTTCTCATTTTGACCTAACTTGATTTTAGTAATTCATATATTTAAAATTTATTGGTATCAGATTATAATTAATAGTCACATGGTTTCTCAGTCTCTTCCATATCTCAAACCTAATATTTTTTTCTGTAATAGTTTACATAGAATGTATCTGTCTCTTTCAAGTGTTCAACTTAGATTTATTTTGTTCTTATATTTTGTTAATTATTATTTTTTATTTTTAATGTATAAATTTTGTGTTTCTCTTGTTCTTTTTTTAGCTCCTTAAATAAATTACTTACTATTTTTTGTTCATAAAATATTTATTTAAATTAATAGTAAAGGGTCTCTTAACGATTAAGACTAGAAAAAAAATAAAGTCATGCAACACTTTTTGGAAAAATTGCCTTAAACGAATATATAATTGTTTTTATAATTTAAAATACAATTTATGATTATAAATGATGAATACAATACTGACTGAATCTTCGTGTTTAGGCTGGGATTCACATGTGAGATCTCCGTGCAATATGCTCCTGATCAAAGCGAGAATTAGCTTTTATGACTGGTCACCTCATCCACCGTCTCATCCACCTTTTCAGAAACTTATAAGCTGGTGTCACGCTCAAATTCAGCGTTGAACTAGATTCAGATGTTGCTTCTGATAACTATTTTTCTTATTTCCGGCTTTTATATAAAAACTCCCTTTTTATCTTCCTCAAGCCCGTTACATTCCATAAACTTGAAATAGTAAGTATACTTTGTCAAAAAAATTTTGTCGTTATTTGTTTTTTAAACTTTGTGTGCGTGCCTGTGTGTACGTGTGTGAGAGAGAGAGCAGGAGCCCAGAACAGCAACTAGAGCATTCATGAGCACCGCAGCAGGATTTCAGAAAGATAATTTCTCAGTTATCCCAACAATTCCACATTGAAATATCTGGTTGCTGCTGATCCCTCACACAGGACATAAAATTACCCGGAGAATGGCATAGGTAAGGTCTTTATACCTAGAAGAATCCTCTGATAATCTCTGACAATTGTACCATTAATGAAGCTGGAGCTTTTTGTGACTGTTGGTCTGTTTCCATTAACTGTTCTATTGTGAACCAGCACAGCACAGATGAAATATCTCCAACCTTGGTCTTCAAAGGCATGTGACTGCCTGAGCTCCTTGCATAGAGGTCTTGGGCTGTGACAGCCCAGTGGCTAGAGGCAGGCTTCTTACTGTTTGGTTGGTTCGTTGGTTTCTTTTTGTTTTATCTCTAATTCCTCAACCTTGTAGTGGGAAAAATGTCTTCTGGATTTTGGCAATACAGTTCACCAGGAGGATCACGCCTTTGAAAATCCAATGTAGTACAATATCACTGCTCGATAAGGATGTTTTAAAACAAATTTTTAGTTTTTGTGATATATTTTTAAAAATGGGAGAAAGTACAACAGGAGTTAGCCCCAAAGACTACATTAATGTAGAATATTTTAAACATCATTTCAACCTGAAATACTCACTAGTTCTATTGTTAATAAGTGCATAACATAACTTCGTTTTATTGTTCATATGAAGTGTTTTATAAGAGAATATCTAGATTTCTGTACATTTTTATTAACTAACTTGAACCTTCTTATGAAAAATAAGAATAAACACAAATATTTGTATTTATTAATATGCTTTAAAATTAGGAATGCTGACTTTTAAGTCTTTTTAATTTATAAATGTTCAATTAAAATATATTAGCTTTTTAAAATCTGTCATACTTGTGGGGGAAAAATAATAAGAATAAGATACAATTCTGTATTATGAAAAAAGCAAGATATTATTAAATATCCAAGTTCATATACTGAAATCTAATTTTAAAATGGAATTCTTAAAATATTTCTAGATTCATTTATCTAAAATATCATTCCATAGCTATTTTCATTTTGCTTTAACTGAAAGTTTGCCTTCTTAGATTTTTTTTTTCTTTATAACAAGGCTATATTTTCATCCTCTAGAAGGTTTTGGGAAAATTCCAGATCTTTCTGACTACTTAATGGAAGTGTAGTCCCCAATTCATAAGCACTTTTTTTATAGTCCCAGCTCTCTATAATCAGTGACATAAGTTTAAGTCGATATTTCTCTCACATCACTGAAGAACAGAATCAACTCTAAATATGGACACACATCGCATAAAAGAAAAAAGACAGAGGAGCAGACGGAATCCTGGGAGTAAGAAATAAAGCATGCACATACCCACACGGTAAATTGTTTTAGTCGCAATAACAATTTAGTTTCAATTTAATACACAAAGTGGTAGAAGTTTCTTTGCATTTAACGTTCGTGCATTCGCTGGTAAACAGAGTAAAACACCAGTCGCTTGGGCTGTGCCACATGTGACATGCGTCACAGCAGAAATGAAGTTAATCTCGTAGCAAAGTGGGGGTTTCGCCATTAATGAAAGGTACACAAATGCTTTCACCACCACGGCTAAAACATAAATGAGTGTTAGCGTCTCAGGAAGGGGGCGGAACATGTTGGCCAAAGAAACAGAAAAGTTGACAAATCCTTTTTTCAGTTTTTACAAATTATTTTCCTCAAAAACTATGAGGCTAAAGTTGCCAGCAAACTCCGTAACTAAACTGAAAATCAACTGGGAGTCCAACGCAGTGTTGGGATATTTGTAAACAGTAGATAGATTAATTAACCGATTCTGTGAGACATTTTGTAAATGTGTGAGATAATTCGTAAATGTGTTGTTGTTAAATTATGGCAAATAACAAAGTAGTCAAGAAAGTAGAGAGGGCATTATGCTAAGTGAATAAGTCAGACAGAGAAAAAATAAATACTATATGATCTCACGTGTGGAATCTGAAAAACCAAGATCACAAAAAGAGAGATCAGACTAGTGTTGCCAGGGAGTGGGAGGCAGGGGGTTGGGAAATTGGATGAAAGTGGTCAAAAGGTAGATACGTCCAGTTGTAAGATGTATAACTCTGGGGATGAAATTACAGCATGGTGACTACAGTTTTGCATATTTGAAAGTCGCTAAGGTAATAGATCTTAAAAGTTCTCATCACAAGGAAAAAAACTAACTATGCAAGGTGATAGATGTTAACTAAAATTATTGCAGTGATCATTTTGCAATATATACATATATGAAGTCATATTGTACTTTTTATACTTATACAATGTTATAGGTTCAATCGTATCTCAATAAAACTAGAAAAAAATGTGGAGAAAATATAAAAGCCATCATACCATATCCCCCAAAATCCAGGACAGGATTTAAAAAAGAGTTAAACTATTCAATGCCTCCATTCTCTTTTTGCATGTCTTTATTTTCTTTATGTTATATGCAGAAAATGTGAAAAAACAAATATCCACTTAACAGAGTTGTGTGTAAAACAGAAACAGATGACCTTTTTCCTAAGGATGGAGAGTAAATATGCCTGAGACTAATGTAGATTCGCAGGTCCAAAAAAACTCATAATCCATTTTTTCCCCAAAACAGTTCCATGTAATTTGTTAGAGTTTTACTTTATTGGAAGAGTAATGATTTTTGCATTCGTGCAAGCTGGAAGGTTAATCCATGCATTTCAATTGTTAGGACAAATACAATCCAAAACTTCAGTACACTCATTTCAGAGCAGAAATTGACAGCTAAAAAACAAACAAACAAACAAACAAACAATGTTTCAAGCAAATTATTTGCTTAAGTAAATCAAAGAAACATAATTATATGTAAGCAATAATAGAATTAATATGGAAATAATTCTTAAGAAGCTTTAGGTGGTCTGACTACTGTAACCGTTTATTTTATTTTTTGTGTTATTCCTTTTATATAACTTTTCTAAGTGACTTCTATTATTTTCTTTTTTATCTTTTTGTTTTCTTTTTTTAAATTTATGGTGACATTGGTCAACATGTAACCATTTAAACAAAGTCTGTCCCCGCATCTTCGGGGTGCCCCCAGAGCACAGATCGCCCCACCCCTCACCCCAGTGCAGGTTTACGCTCATTCTCAGTGGTCCAAATATTTGAAATCTTTCTACATACATAGGATAGATTTAAAAGACGTTAGGCAAAGAGGGAAACATATCAGCGTGGATGCTACACTTCCAGTTTTCAACATAACATCTAAAGTGGTAGAAGTTCAAAGAATCACGAGTTCATAGATTTACTCGTAATTCAATAGGAATGAAGATCAAGAGGTGACAACAAGCAAAAATTTTAACATAAGGAAATGCGGCTCTTGAAAAGTTTCAAGGACAATGTGGAACGCAATGGCACGTTTCGAGATGAAAACCAGTCTCTGCGCACACACTCATCTTTCGTCGGCCCCCACTTCTTTGCTCCCTGCTTCAGGATCCTCTCCCAGGGGACCTTCTCCCCTTCAGGGGCTCACCCACGTTCCTGTGGTTCTCACAGGAGCGCCCTGGCGGTTGGGCTGTCGCATGGAGGGGAACCGAACCCTGAACTGTTCCACATGCAGCCAGCTGAGGAAGGTGACCGCACTCATCCCTTCGCTCATGAAAACAAAAAAAACAACAGCTAAAAGCGGTCTTGAGTTGCCCAAGTCTGTGACGACTTGTGGATAAAGAAACAGTCTGACTAAGCAAAAAACTGTTGCTGTCCTCACAATTTGCATACTCACAACAACTTAAAAAGAAACACCCACCGCTCAAGCCTCTTACGTAATAAATATTCACCACCGCTTGGCAGTTTTCAAAACACATTCACATATGTCATGGGTCACAGTTGTTAGCTGGCTTGAGGACATTGCTAAAGTTCAGCTCCGGGCAGCAAGCCACAGTCCACTTCAGCAACAGGCACTCCATCCTTGGGCCCTCACTTCTGGTCAGATTTGTGACCTGCTTACCATGTGACAGTCCTGTGCCACATGCGAAGAATTGAGGAACAGATGAAACACAGCCCCCTTCCTCAGAGAGTTTACAGTCCACCAGGGGAAAAAAAGGGACATTGATGGTGTTTTTGAATACTGTGTAATATGAAACCCAGCGTGAGACAGGGTTACCTGCTGCACTGTGGGAGGCCAGGGGCGGCTTACAGGGAGGGAGGTGTGGCGTGGCTTTGGGTGAAGGGCTGTCATGAGGGGTGATGTTTGACTTGAATCTTAAAAGGCGATTAAGAATTAATAGGTGAATGGGAAGCGAATGAAAGCACAGGAGATAGAGGACTTATCCCCCCCCCCAAAAAAAAAAGAGTCTGCGTGCCATCGGGCATACAATCCCTGGCTAAAATAGCGTAAGAGCGATGGTGGGTTCAAGATGAAGTTGCAGACGGAGACGGTGTGAGATCACCGAAAGTCCATTCATTGCTAATGTGGATTTGGGGTTTCAATCAATACGAACAGATTATTTATCATTTAAGATTGATTTTCTATAATTGAAGAGGATGGGTTTTAGTGAGACAAGACTCCTCTTTATCCTATAATAAATGTTAGTACTACCAGGGGTGAATGATGACGCATTCCCGGGTCTCAAGTAGTTTATATTTGATTTAAAAAAAAAAAAAAACTTTTAGGAATTTGTACATGCAAACACACGATCTAGTTATACGAGCATAAGTAGTAATATAGCTATGAAACTTGTCCAAAATGACGAAAGAAAGCTTCATAGAGAGTTCGGATAGGAGGCATGGTGAAGATTATCATTGAGAAGAGGAGAAAGGTACTTCAGAGGGCAGAAAGGAATAGAAAAAAAAAAAAACAAACATGTAGTAGAAAAGAGAAAAGAGATCGCTGTGTTCGCAGCAACGAGGAAATCCGAGCAGTGGAAGGGTAGGTGATGGGTAGGCGACAAACCCTGCCTGGCTCTTCCCCAACAGGGCTCAAATTTCTCCCCAGCAGGAGCTGGGATGTCAGCTTCTGTGAGAAACACAGGTTGCCTCCACGTTTCATGCAGATATTATTGATATTTTAGCAGTCTTCACTGTAGTTTACATCAAATTCAAAGAGGAAGAAAGAAGAGGCTAAAGATGAAAAGGTAATAAAACACTTTTATTTTAGAGTGCATGCAACATACCAAATAAGTACCATATAGATATTGATATCTGTAAACTCTAAGACGGTTTCAGACGTGTGAGGAATTACGGGAAATAGGCATAGGCAAACGTTTGGCACAGGTGTGTCTTCACATCCTCTTTGCCTCCGAACTGATGTTTTCTCCCCTGCGAAGATGTTGTTTACAGGCAAAGCCAGAGGTCATAACAAAAGCCTATTGTGTGTCCTTCAGTTATTCAAATTTTATATCTTTCTCCCCCAGAATATGAATCAGTATCAAAGCCAGCGGCTAAAGGTAGGAATAGAAATTGTCTGATGCCTTGATTGAAAGGTTTTGAACTTGGTTTCCCCTGAGATATTCTCTTCCTATAAGTCTTTGTTTTCCTGGCATTTTAGTCAGTATACCATAATGCCCATCAGAGAATTCATATCAGATCTAAATACCGCCATTTGACTGTAAAGTTTTACATCTAAAGGAAGCTGTTTGGCTGTTTATAACATATAAATGCCAGCTTATTTCTCTGGGAAGGGTCACAGAGAATAAACCAGTAATTTTCTTTCACTGACATCAGTGAAAACTGCTTCCTGCTAAGTCGATGCATAAAAATTCAGTTTTAATGCCTTTAGAGCACCTTTGCACTGATGTCTGTACATTTAGAAATGAGTATTGAAAACCTTCAGCATTTTATAAACTTTAAAAATAATTTAATTATAAATAGTATATACAATATTATGATTATTATCACAAGTGATAATAATACCAAGAGAGATGATCCAAGGACAAACGAATACATATTTTTCCAATGTATATGTTGATAAAGTCACTTTAGAGGCTTAAAACCTGGTATGCTCTGCAAGCCCTGCATTATTCTCTACATTATTCTCTGTACAAACAAATAATTATGAAAGAATCAGTCAATTGTAGGAATGTATTATGTATAGTATTCTACCTTGCATCCATCACGCAATGAAGCATTAAAATGCAACTTACGGAGAAAGAAATACTTCAAATTACTGAGTTATAAAAACTTTGCGAACCATTTCTTTTGATGAACTTATTTCCTGATCAGAACAATGTTGTATAAATTTTGATCATTTTATATTTTTTCCATCTGTACCTTTTTCAAGTTCAAGTCTGGATATCTTGAGTTTGTGGCTTGTCCCCATTAAATTGCCTGAACCCTATCTCAGAGCCTCCACCATGCTTATGTTACATAACTCCCAAGGGGAAATTTGTTTCCTGCAGGGACTCAGTTAAAAAGATGCCTTTTCCACATAAAGATCTTTCATATTTCTGAAATCACATTTTCCCTGAATGTTTAAAATCTGTTTTCCATTACGTTGTAATGGTAAATGCGTTTGCCTGGGCATCTGTGATGGAGAGGCTGCCTCGGCAGGGTCACTTTACAGTCTTTGAGGGAAAACCTGGGAGGCGTGGTTCATCCAGGTCGACCCGCTGAGCGAGTAGCTGAGTGGAATCAGAGCTCTCATCGGCCTGGGCTGCTTCTTAGCTAATTGTTTGTAAGCAAATCCACGATCCAAAGCCAAAAAAGTTAAGAATCTATATTTTTCAGACGCAAAACGTGAAGGAAGGAAAGCAACACGTGAGGTGCCTAAGTCGCCAAACTCACAGAGACAGAGAGCAGGACAATAGTTAGCGGGGCTGGCGATGGGGACCGACTTGGCAGTTACGGGCTAATGGGCCCAGGGCGGGATCTGGAGACAGAGAGCAGTGGCCCTTGCATGACAACGGGAAAGGCTTAAAGCCACTGAACTGCAACTTAAAAACGATTGTGATGGTAACTTTTCTGTAATGCGTACTTTGTCACAATAAAAAAGTCCTCATAAAAAGAACAGTAAATAATCAGCATCCATGATGATCGATCACACTCAATCGACTGCTAAATTTTCATTTCATCCAAATGAAAAACGCATTATTCTTTTGTTGTTCCTAATCTCTCAGGTTGATTCTTCTTACTGAGGCGAGAAAAATGATGAATTCGCTGATGTGTTCTCCCTCACAGACTTCTGGGGTTTCTGCTTTATTCAGAACGGCTTATCGGCCCTAAAGGTGCCCGCACAAACCTCCGGCCCCGAGATGCTTCCGGCCCTAAACGGAGATGCTCAGCATCCACTGCAGTTTCCGGTCTCCGGGTATCATTTCTCATTGCAGCTCAGCAAACTGCTAGGTAGCTTGCGGAGCTAACCACCGTGACGGCTCTCTCTGGTTGAGTGGTTGGCACCTGGAATCTTCTGTGGTGACAGTTTCCTACGCTGAGAACCCCCAGGTATCAGGGCCTACGGTTTCTAAAAGATGGCTCTCTGGGCTGTGGAGCACGAGAGGAAAACGCGGCTCCACAGTCCACATAGATAGAACCACTTCTTCCCGCGTGACGTGAGCCGTCTGTGACACACGTGGGACCAATCAAATGCGCAGATATTATTGAACTCATTAATATTCTGCTAGAAAGTTCGTTCCTAGGCAATTGTGATTAAAATGGACAAGTCTTTGGCCTTGTGAAAATTACGCGTAATGACACGCGAAGGGGAAAATTCGTTTCTTCTATTTATTGCCCAATATCAACAACCAGCCCTTCTTAAAGGAGACAATAACCTCAGTGTGAAGAAAATCAACCATCACACGCATGTAAAGGTCAAGCAGAGACACAGAGCAGAATGACAATTCACGTTTGATTGTAGCAGCAATGGCCTGCCATCGTTCAGCACTCTTTTCTTAGAAAAAATGATTATCTAAGAAATAAATTCTGAAGAATAAGTTCTAATTTCAGTACCTCTTCATCATGAGGAAAGGTGATTAAATATTTAGCACTCACCACTCCCTATGGAATAGTTATTATCATGTCCATAATAAGATAAGAAAAAAACACTAAGAAAGATTAAATAAATTGCCTAAGGACACACAGCTAGACAGTGGCGGAAACAGGATTCAAACCTGCATCTGGCTAACACATTTTCTTTTACTTCCTTGTATTTCCTCCCAATAAATCACTATTAAGATCATCTTTTACGATGGGTATTGGAAAGGGCCTACAGAGGCTACGAATAAACATGAGGTCCCTACTTCCTACGGGTTGACTGATAGAGAAAATTTAATGATATAGTGATATAATCTTTATATATGTAAAAAGAGAAACTGATCATTAAGACTAGAACCTTCCAGATGAGTTTTCAAGTGAAGCTAAAGGAGCAAAGCCCTTCATTGTTGGTGGGAGAGAAAGCTCACTAATGAGAAGGGCGAAGACCTGTTGTCTGGCCTTCTCCTGAATCATCCATCGCAGACACACGAGGCAAGATCTTATACCCAGGGAGTGAGAAATAGACGGCTATTCAATTAATAGGCACGAGGACCGATTAATAAAATAGTTTGGCGGAAGCGAAGGTTTTATGCAGAAAAGAATAAAAGATTAAGTCGAACAGATAAAGAAAGGGTGCGTGTAGGATGGTTTTCACTGCAAGGCTGTGGGTTTTGAACCTTATCTACCAGAAAACGGGGGAGGTCACATAAGCCGGATGACGAAAGACAGAGAGGAAGGACCTGTTCTTTGGCAGGGATCAGTGAGAGGGCGACAACAGCCCAGGTGTGAGGGGATGAGAACCCAGGTGGCGTGGGGGCGGGGAACAAAAAGAAATACGCTCCTCGTGAAATGGAGGGACCTTTTTCAAGAACACGTGTGGCAAATGTATTCCCACCAAATGCCCTAGGAAGCAATTTCTCTTATATTTAAAGATAAAAAAGCAAATATTGGTAGCAAAATTATTTAGATTTTAATGAATAAATTGTAAAGTAGCTTTATTATTTGATTGGCGTTCGCTCTTCACTTGGCCAGCTGCCCACACTGACTCACACGTGATCTGCTGACAGAATCTGACAGAGTCTACGCTTACACGGTAAAAGGGCACCAGACTTCGATTTTAAGTGGAAAAAGTGATAATACAATCTTAGGCCAAGAAGATAATCTTTTACCTCAGCGCTTGATGAAATTAAAAGCTAAAATCATCATCATCATCATCATCATCATCATCATCATCATCATCATCATCATTTATTGGTGTTCTCCAACTTTTATTTACTTTGAAAAAACCTAGCAAAGTCCAGAATTCTAAGATTATCTATTATTGGGACTGAATATAATTCAATCTTTAAGTGATCTTTTTTTTTTTTATCCTTAGCCTCCTACTATCATTAAAATGAGGTGTAACAGTCACCTGCCAGTAGTCAAGTCCAACGCCACGGTACAAGTGCACCCTATTGTTCTCAGGCCTCTCACAGGGCAGCCGGGGTAAACCAACACCCGAAAGTCATCCAGCACTGCCCTACAAAATCACTCGCAGCTACGTGTTATTCAATCTCACCAGCAATTTTTGTGACATAGGTCAAGATTTCTTTGTAGCAGCCAGATGGCTGAGTCAGGGGACACAGAAGTCAGGGTTGTAGGCTTGCTCGGCTGCTCAATTTTTAGCTCTCTGTTTATTAGGCCAAAGGAGTAAGACTTAATCCAACTATGCATTCAAAACGCATGATCATAAAAGATGGCTGTCTTATTGCAATAAAAATTTTAAACTAAAAAGTAAATACAAAGATGTTTCATGCAGTTGTAGAATTTGAGTTTATAAAAAAGGATTTGTTAACACAGTAATGATCTTGGCATCAAGAGTTTATATTTCTTAAAAGCTCTGCAGAGCTTAGAATACTCACCAATACGCTTGGCAAATGGCACATAAATGGGCTTACTTACTACTCTGTTCATCTTTTCTTTTAAATGTATGTGTTAACCCATACAGAAAGCCATAGTTAACCCATGCTTTCTATGGGAGAAGTTTAAAGGCTGAGTTTCTGAATATAAGAATAAAGACGAATGTAAGAACCAACCGTGAATTAATGGGAAATTAATTGCCATCAAAAAGCAAGAATAAGAAGAGTGGCTTTTTCCACTTTTGATGTGAAAACAGAAATGCTGCTCATCTTCAAATATTAACTCTTGACTCACCTCTCCCCAAAAATGTCAATTTTGAGTTTAAATCTGAAATGCCTGTCTATGGGTGCAGCAGGGATGATGAGATTATTTTAGCTACCAACACATACACATTTACATTGAAATTCAAACATACTCTGGTCCGATACATCCATTTTTTTTTAAATGCCAATTGTTCATTTTATATCAAGGGAGACAAAAAATAAAGGAATAAAAAGAAGGGTCAGAAACAATGTGGCACGATAATAGTGACACAAAGGGCCCCAGGGGGCCATGCAGAACCTTTATCCACCTGCGAGAAGCCTGCGGCTTAGTTATTTAAGAGAAAGGCCCATCTCTGTTCTCTTTGTGCACATCCGTGAAGCAAAAGACCAGGACGCGGCACGCCAGCTACCGAGATCCTTCTCTGCTGCTTAATGACACCTCACCTGTGGTGCTTGGGCTTTCCGTGCCTCAGTTTAGCCTCGGGGCAAATCGATGCATTACACTATAAACTTTTCGGTTTCTTCTCTCTCTAAACGTCAGGAGCTACAGACTAAAATTAAAGCGGTTTTCATCTTTGTGTTTAGCTAAATTCAGGAATTTTCCTCCTAGCTAATAAATATACTCTCAAGAAAAAAAAAATGGTCAAGTTGCAACGTCAAGCGCGGTATCTAAGCTTGCACGTGTTGCCACGTGTTTCCCAGGAGAAACGCACGCAGCTGTGCATTGTGCAGGTGTGTGTGCACACGCGTGTGCATGCATGGTGGTACTTGCCCACACCTGCAGACTCGTAAGCGCACAAATTCATGGGACAGCATATTGAATATTACAGGGGCATAAAATCTACACCATCTCATTAATATTAAGCATCTTAATTTGGTCGAATTCGCTACTGGGCCTGTAAAACATGTGAGATGTAAATCACAGAAGTCATCAAAATCCAACAGTTCTAATTAGAAGGTAGCTAAAGTCGTATGTGCAAAAACAGGCCTGGTCTTGCCCGACAACGCGGGGACCAGTGAAGCACCAAGCTTCCACATGGTGTGTCCTCGCCGAGCACACTATCTTTTCAAAGCCGACCTACCCACGGCTGGGTGCGTGGGACATCAAAGAAGGGGGGTACCCCGTCATCTGTTGTCAGTTTTACAGAGCTGCGTAATCCCAGCTGGTATCAGCAGCGTGACAGTAACTTCAGAATTAATTACTTAGGTCTGAAAGTCCAGAGATTCTACTAAGTCAGGGGTGAGATGTGCGTGGGTCCCCTTGACCACAATGATGCTCAAGGGACAAGAGATTATACTGTTTACGAGAGAAGGTCCTGAGCCAGCTTGCCTAGCCGAACAGCAGCTCGGACACGTTCTGACCAAGCCGCTTGGACTAAGTTTTTAACACCTCTGCACCTTGGTGACCTCATTATTGGGAAGGAGGTGACAGTAGTCTTGACCCGCAGAGACGTCATCTTCTATGTGCTTAGGGGGAAAACCCCTAGCCCAGAATACGAATGCACCGAATGCGTGATGTCCGCTTTCGCACTTCACGTCCCTCACCAGCCCCTGGACCGTCCTGAGAGTACGTATCTCAGTCTCTTCCTCCTGGCGTTCCCTCTCACGGACCCTGTGTTACCGTCTACCTCATCAGTCTTAGCTCTCCGTGACCAGTTGAGACATGACATGCTTCCCAGGCCTTTATTTTTCTGCACTTGCCATGAAGGAGCTAATTCATGCAATAAAGGACCTACTGAGCAAGCACCGTGAGCCAGACCCTACTCCAGATGCTGTGCATGCCTCGGATGGACACACAGGACGAGGAGAAAAGTCAGGGAGAGTTGAGGAGTCAGTTGTCCAATACGGTGACGCTTGAGCAGAGACCCTCAGGAAGAGAGCAAACAATCCAGGCGGTGTTCGAGGCCCGAGCGTTTGAGGGAGAAATAACAGTAAGTACAGAGACCCTGTGGGACCATGCCTGGTGCATAGGGCGTCAAGAAGCCGGGGAGCCTGGGGCAGGGCGAGCGAAGAAGAGGCATCATGAGGCTCTGGAAAGTGAGATCGTGCAGGGTTTGTAAGCAACGTGGCTTCTGCTCTCAGAAGGGCTGGAGAAGAGGGGCGACGTCAAACACGGTTTCAGAAGACAAAAATGCCTGTGACTGGATGTGGGCATGAGGGAGAGAGGGAGAGGAATAGAGAGAGAGACAGAGAGAGGCAGAGAGAGAAATGAGAGATATTACAGACTACTTCAGCGCTTTTGGTGCAAGTGTCTAGGAGGATGGACTTGACCATCGATGAGCCAGCAAACCGGCGGCATGGGTCGGGCGTGGGAATCAGGGAGGGTGCACGGCGCAGTCGTGAGTGTGTTTGAATGCGAGATGACGACCCGATGACTACGTGGTCATGTTGACGGCAGCGAGGCACGCGGACGAGACGTGCTCACGCCGGGACAGGCCGCGGGGCGACTCGTGGCTCTCACGGGGTCTGGGCGTGCCCTTCACGCTCCGGCACTGACCACGTCCTGTCGGTCGCTTCTCTCATGCAAGTTAGTACGACAATAAGGAATAAATATGTTCTTGATTTCCACTCCACCCAACAGGGCATTAGAGCTGTAAGAGGTCATCCTGCAAGCCCGACGGGCAGCTGCCTGGTGTGAGCCGAGGGGGACAGCCTCACCAATTCTTGGTGCCATTTTCTGTCACCTCTCCGCATTTAGATGTTATTTGCTTTACACCACATCCTATATCTCTGAATCCACAGTTTGCCGAACTTAATCTCAGACACGAGAAGAGGTATCGGGTGATTACTGGCTCCCAACAGGAGGGGGGCGGTGGGAATAAAACAAAATGACTGACTGCTTTTCACTATTTAATTTAGTCTAATTTAGTCAGAATACGACGCACACTGAGGAAGATACATTTGAAACTCCACCAGTCTGAATGTGTGCTCTTCCCGTGACTAGTCCTCACTTTTCCCCTCTAACCTGCCTTTACTTTTAATGTTTACCAGGTCTCTTCAAAGTACATTTAACTACATGGAAGGAAATTCTTTCCATTCCTGAGAATTCTTATGATTCACTAGCTAGGATGACCCCATAGGCTGAGCAATGTGCTGGCTACTGCAGACTATAAGACAGAAGCATGTTTTTATTTTTGTCTTTAACTTAAAAGTTCTTTCTAAATACACAAGGAGCGCTTACAGGAATTAGAATTGCTACACTTTGTATTTCATACATTTTCCATTTATTTATTTATTTATCTATCTATTTATTCATTTATTTATTTATTGGCGCCTGTCTTTCCTTTCATTTTACTCCATGCCACTTACTTTTAATTAAACATTATCACTTCTCACCAGCATGCTTCTTTTCATTCTAGAATGTTGCCTCGAAATCCTTCACGTGCGCAAAACCCGCTCACTACGTATTCACGGATACAGTGGGGTCCACCCTGCGGAACGTCTCTGAAACAATGCCTGTTCTATGCACCCAACCGAAATATGCATACCACGGTCCCTGCAACCCCAGAGCTGTTTCTGATTACTGATCAAAATTCCCCTGTTCTTCATTAAAGGCTGAGCTTCTTTTAAAATGCTTATTTACGGCTACCTCGTCCACAGGGGACTGGATTTAATCGCCCTCAGCATCAAATCACTTTGAACATTTGGCCGACTGAGCATCAGGTAACATGGCTGGGGGATGCCGTGGTCCTGCTCAGTGTGCAGGTGAGGTAGCCCCAATTCAGGACACTGTATTTACTTCCAACTATTATCAGCACTGATGAGAATACAGCCACATGTCAAGGGACAATCCAGAATGAGGTCCCTGCCTCTCAGACTTCATTAAGCTTGGTATTATTATTGTTTCATTCAGGGGCAAGTCTCTAATTTTAAAATGTTCTTTAAAGATAGATAAAAACAAATACACTGTAATTAATAAAAAGTATCAATTCCCTTTTAATAGTAGCATGTATTCAGATACAGCTGTGAGTTTAAAAAGATACTTCCTAGGAGTAAAAGGAGGAAATAATTAAGTGTACTCTAATAGAAAGTAATTCATTAAATGGCAATAAATTTTATTTTCTCCTGGTAAGTAAAAGAGACAGGTTTCAACATTAATTTTGCATATTCTTCTGTGACTGTGATCTACTACATTTAAATTTAATTTTTCTTGCATGATTAATACCGTATATGTTTTCTAGCGTATGTGTTTAAATGCATTAGGCTCTATTCTACAATACAAAATTAAAAAGAAGTCTTTCCCCCTCGGAAATGTCAGTTTATTTATTTTTCTTTACCTTAAGTCCAGAGTATGTTTTCAAGGTCTCCTCTGAAATGATAACCTTCGTAGGAGTCACAGGAGTTTAAGAACATCCGTGGATTAGTCTGGCTTCAGTGAAGTTAAACGCAGTAACACTATTGCCTACAAAGAGATACGATAAGCAGTTATAATGGGTATCACTCAACACAGCACCGAATATAAATCAAAACTAACAAACGCCCTCCCCCACAAATCCTCTCCAGATAAGTTCCTTGAATTTAATTATTATAGCAAATGGTAATATAACAAGAGTGTCTACTGTCAGGAAAAGAAAATATATTTAAAGCAGATGTGAACCATACAGAGCACATGTAAAACACATGTGACCCATGGCGAGGTCACAGGACCCACTGAAAGAGCCCATGTGGACACATGTTGTAAAGTCACATGTTTCTGCTCACTGCCAAGACTCGTATCATATTCTAAAGAAATCAGGGGCTCTTAAATAAACTTTGTATTTCTTAAGGTAAATGGATACCTTTGGTGTTTAAAACCCCTAGCCTAGGCAGACAAGGGTCCTCAAAACGAATCCCGGGCTTGGAAGGACTCAAATCCTTGCTTCACTCCTGCTTCCCTATCCCAGGGTGATTCAGATGATTATTCTAAGCGAATAAAGATTTCTTCCTCGCCCACAGCTAATTCTTCGATGATGCCGGAGCTTGTAATGAAACTTAAGCAAACAGACCCGAAGAGTGTGGATGAGGAGCAATCATGACGCAGATGGGTTTTTCTTTCCCCAAGCACTCAAACTACCAAGACACTGATGCCTCGACTGACGTATCTGAAATGAACTAAAAATCTTCTTCACTCACAAAAGAAAAAAAAAAATCAGCAAAGTGTAAAAATCCAAAGAGAACAGTTCCTTTATTTTATAATTTGGGGGAATGAGATATTTATATAATTTAAAGCAAACATTAAAAGGCATTACATATGCATGGAATAGGCACAAATAGGTTGCACCCTTATTTTCTAGAGCGTGATAACAATAACCGCTCCTTATGCATAGGCATGAATTTAATGGGAATCTGAGAACACTATTTCATTCCGTCCACCCCACATCCTTTTAAGAAACACGGTGCATGCAGGTGGGGACGAGACAAATCGGGAGGGATAACATCGTAAATTATATGAATGTCTAACCGCTCGGCTGGACACCTGAAGCTAATATAAAACGATATTGAATGTCGACTCCAAATAAAAACTAAGTGAAAAAATGGAGTGCGACTAGAACTAAGGGAGGCAAGTGTCTGGTGCTGTAGGAAGAACCCAGCCTGTAAGAATGAATTAGAGGCGTCTGTGTTTGGCTCCTGAGCTATTAAACCTGTGGCTTCAAATAAGCGATGCACTGTTTTGCGTCTCCGTTTTTGCATAAAGAAACATGTGGATTGCACAACTGCGTCCTTACTTTGTTTGTTGTAAATTTCACAAACCCCTACATGTGAAATGATTGTAAATGAAACTTTATCCACCCACAGTTTCCACGTGACAAACACTGAATTTGGAAAGGTAAGCCGATTGTCACAGGGCCAATAAGCCCAGAGTCCTCTTGTCACAGGGCGAGGACAAGAACGCGGATATTTTTATTCAAGATTCCCCCCCCCCCCTTTTCCAAAGGCAAAGCTGAGCAGAATATGTTTCTCGTTACCGGGACATTCGTTCTGACTCTAATTCAATAGACACGCATCAGTATCAGAGGTAATCAGGATTACAACAACGTCTCATCCACTCACACTTACACCACTTCACGTTTCCCAAGGCCACGCACAGTCCAGGGAGCACTGGTGTCTCCCACTTTGCAAAACAGGTGAGCAGGGAAATTGAAGGACTAGGGAACTAAGGTCCTGAGAACATAACCAATAGGTTCCTTGAATTCATATAGTTATTCAGAAACAACACTAAGAATCTGTTTCGACAGATGAAATTCTGAGTCCAGTAATTACTTTCCACTAAGCCGAAATCTTTAAAATTATGATTGGCAGGTTCTCAATATTATGTATCTGTATACTCATCTCCAAAAATCATGTTACTGACGATGTTACTACTAAAAACAAGGGTGAGCTGGAAGAAAGGCAGGGCATGAGGAGGAGAAACTTGAGCACTGAATGGAACAGAATATTTTTCTTTATTACTCTTTTTGGCAAAAGGCAGTAGACTATCTAGCACTTTCTAAAAAGATCGAAGATTCCGAGCAGCACAATACACTTCAAATGTATGTTCCCTGTTGCTTTCAAAGGCATCATTCTAGCATAGCTAAGATTTTAAAACTATTTTTCTCAGAGATATGTTTGTTAGCTACAATTTCTTTGGAGTAAGGCTTTCCCCTTTAAACCCAGCTCATTGCCATTCATAATTCAAGGCAAAATTCTGGTATGGCTTCTGTTTGTCCTTCTTGGACTACACTAGACAGAACCGTCTCCATCTTTCCACGGCACTTGGCACATTATGTCCTGATTGATTACCTGCATATCTACCCTTTTATCTCTGCCAGCCTATTTAAGAGCAGAGTCTTTATTTTTATTAGCTCTATATCTACAGTGCTTAGTAAAGTTATTTTAAAAAGCAATTATGAGGAAGTAAAAACTGAATGCGTGCATGAACAGATGATAAGTTGTCACTTTTCCTTTTTGGTATTAGTCGATTCAGAAGCTCACAAGACTCAGATCCAGTGCAGTGCTGTGGCCGGCCATGTATACTAGTAAATGTCCTCTGCACTAAAAAAACAACAACAACAATAATAATAATAATAATATAATAATAATAATAATAATAATAATTCAAATAGCCAGGTCACTCCATTTTTGTTCATTTCTCTTAAGTTGCCTATATGAAACATCCTTTAAATAAGCAGCTAGAGAAGCCGTGTGCCTCTTCTTTCCGATGACTGTATATTGCACATGATGAACCATATTATAATGTTTCATGAGACACCCCCTCCCTAGGAGACACTGGAAAGAATATCTACGTCAGGCTAAGATAAAGAACTGTAGACAATATCGCCGCCTTCGGTCTGGAATTATTTTTCTGGATTTTGACACGAGATGATGTACACACTTTCATCATATCCTGTATCTTCATTGGAAATACTTACGAGAGTAATATTTTGTCATTCCAATTTGCCACAGCCCGCTGACATTTCTCTATTAGAGACGTGGAGCTGAAAATGTGAGTCTCACCCCTTTTCGTCTCATCTTAATGAGCCATGAGGAATGAGAATCACTAAATATTTTGGCTGTACACTCTCCGCCATGTGCAAGGCAGACTCCGCATCAGCCAGCTTCGCAACAGACATGCTCGTCCTGCATGCTTCCACGTTCGATCAATGCAATGCAGCAGTCTGCTACTTGGATTCTCCCAAGGTTGGGTCTTGTACATTAGAACAGGGATAAAGCTTCCAGCTCAGTCAGCACTGATCATTTTATCCCTCCTCTCCGCTCTAATTCTCTCCCCATCGTAACCTACACACTTCCATTTGACCACAAACATGATAAATACGCGTTAAAATCTCCTATTGCGCATCAGATGAGGTACAAACTACTTTTGTGCACAAGCATAGTTTGTTCAGTCTAGACTCAACCCGTCTCACCATGCTTACCTTTAACTACTTTTTTTCTGTCCCCTCTTATTCACCTTTATTCTCCAGCTACATGGAGTTCTCACGGCTTTTGAAATATGATTTCTGTTTGACGTGCCTGGCTTGTCCTATCTCCACTCTGCCTGCAACACTCCTTGCTGATCCTTCAGTAATCACCTGAAACATCATCTATTGTGTGAATCTTTCTCCTCAGGCTTTCCACTCCTTCTATGGAAGATATTGTTGCATCGTAATAAAATGATTTCCTTATGCATTATGTTTTGCACCGGACAGGAGAATTTATCAAGGAATTACATCACACGCATATTTTATAAACATCCTTAGCCACCGAGTGATTAAAACAGTATAAGGTAAAGAACTTGAAAGGTTAAAGGAATCAGGGGAGAAGGAATCAGAGAGCAGCTGAGCTCACATGGAAAGAAGCGGTTAACGCACACAGCTCAAGATGTGCTTTGGATGAGAAAAGAATTCATCGTTCTTAATCCCTTTAGGTAATCCATTTTTGGATTTTTAGATCTCAGATATTTATATTTTAGATTTTTAGATTTAGATTTATTTTTGTGGATAAGGGTGCCTCTGAACATGCAGGATATCCTGTGGGTTCGGAATAAGTCTGTTTCCATTTTTTAGAGTGGTGTTTGCAGAGGAGAGTGTCAGGTTCGGTGTGATTCTTAACTGTTGTTTTTATTATGATATGATCAGCTCCCAATACTGGACCAACTATTAAAAGCAAACGGTGCTTACGTTTCCCTTTTACTTTTGTGCCTCTCGTTAAAGCTGATTGATTTATCACTGAATTTTGGTCTCCTTACGCAGGTGGCCCTCAGGATCCTATCCTGTGGTATCATCCAAACAGAGCATGACTTGCAGTCATATCATGTATCTAATATAATAAATACTGAGCATCTGCAATGGGCAGGAAAAGAGAGTCACTCCTGGGACACCTGTGAGATCCTAATTAGCAGAGGGAAATATCGAAGAACATTTATGAATGGCAAAAACTTTCTTTTTATTCCAGGTTTTCTGATGATGTGGATGCTAAGCGTAGTTGGAATGTGGAAGAGTTTTCATCTCTGAGAAACTCCCCAAAATAGAACTGTCCTCCATAATGGACAAAATCGGGTGCAGTCTCCAGACCATGTGTGAGATCAAGAGAACTTTCCACTGTGGCCAAAATACACACACACGCACACACACACACATGTACACACGCACATGCACACACACACACACACATGCACACGCACACATGACATCCCCTTTACTTCTGAAAGTCGCTCTGAAGTTTTAGCTTAAACCAAATAGTCTAAGTGATGTCTTAACATCTCAAAGTCCGGGGATAAAGAGCCCGTTACTCCCCATAAGTAAGTGTGAAGGAGTTTGTGCTACAAACATTTCTCTAGGGAGCAGGGCTGAGAGAGTGCACGATGGGAAATGGGAGGGCAGGTGAGGGTAACCCCGTGTGCCTCCGTGTGGACAGAGTGACACTTGACCTTTGTCACACCCGTCCTGTTCACAGGAGGCCTCTCTTTCGCCTTCACACTGCGCTTAGCACCCATGTCGTCAACCCTGAGAATTAATAGAACACAAACAACGTCACCGTTCCCAAGCCTTGTTCTTCACACTTTACCAGCCGAGGCTGGGAGATAGTCATTTTACCACAGGCCCTACAAGTGTCACAGATTTAAGGGCCTTGTGGCCATTTTTCCTCTTGTGACTAACTGCCCCTTTCCTGCTCTAATAGCAAACATTATTTATCACGTGATACTTTTTAACGATAAGTAAATCTCCTGCTAATACTCATCCCTAGAAGCTCGTACGTGACCCAACGCAACAGCGTTCCATTTCAAGTCCAACAAGTCTGCCTGGCACGTGAGAACAGGTGTATCTCTCATAATGACATGCAGAGTGACTTGCAATGAACCATCGGAGGGTATGGAACAATGCAGATGAACGAATGATTATTTATTATGGGGTGACATGTATGGTATAACTTTTATTTTTCATTTATTGGCTTTTTCAATGAGGCACTTTACTGAAGAACATGTCAACATGTATATGTTAAGATTTTCACGTATGAGAGAAATACTATTCTTATCCACGTATTAACAATTGCCACAAAGATAAGTGAACAATTGTATTAAAGAAATTTGCCACAGAAATCTTCGTGTTTACGCTATTCAGTGAGTTTAATCTTTTTCGACTATCTCTCTCAAAAGAAAATGCATACTTTGGGGATTTGAAAACTGTGTCTAGAAATTCAGTTTTGTATTTTCTTTTCAAATTGTCTATAAAAATCATATGTTTTCATTTCATTGGACATTTATTTTTAAAGCAATACTGAAGACTTTTTAAGACAAACCTAAACTCCCTTCTCTACATACACAGACATAAACACACGCAACTGATAATATAAAGTTATTGATTTTGAAATCTAGTCTGTTATCAATCCAAAGCGCACTGAATTCTGCACAGAAAGCTGCACGTGCACCTAATTGTGCCTAAAATACGAGACTCGCTTTGCCCAAAGCCTGTTGCGTTATACTATGAGATGCATAAACAAAGCATTTGAATCACTTAGACCATATCTGGCTTTGTAGCTATACTATTGCAAATATTCCTTCAATGCACATTCCTACGACGAGTAAGCATGAGACTGTGAAGATACTGCTGTGATGTCATGCTTTTTCATAACCTCTGCCGCCTTCAAAAGGGTTGTCATTGGATCAACATTTTAAATGAGTCACTTGGCTAAGGTTGGCTCTCTCGAACTCACTGGAGTGCTCCCGATCCCTGCACACAAACCTAAACCTTTGTCACCTTAAGAGGATGCGCACACAAGCGACAGGAAGCGGTTTGTCTTAGCATCATCCGATGTCCCATGGTTTGTGCAAAAGCGTTCTCACCAAAGAGTTGCAAGAATTATTTTCAGGATGGTCTACGGGGATCGGGCACGTGGGAGCGGTGAGTCTGATTCCGCCCCCGTATCCCTGCTAACCGAACGCGTTATTTCCAAGCTATGAGACTTCAAAATCCTGGTCCAGCAGGAATGTTTTCTGCCAGAGTCCCATAAAGCTTATTTCCCCAATGTCTCCACACTATGACACATTTGGATCACATTCAATTCCTACCTTCCCCCGTGTACATTTACTTTGTGTATTTTTATTGTTCTCTTAATTATCCGCACGGAGATAGTAATTCCAGAATGCACAAATGGGCTCCATTGTGATTTCTCCACCACGTTTTATATGATAACATCGCTTATGAATGCTATTTACAAGTTTCCAGGCAGAGGCAGACGTGTGGTTGATCTAAATTTGTGGGACAACAGCATTCAGATATCTGCTTTCAATTTGTGTGCATGTTTCCCCTGTTATTTTCCCTTTTTTATGGCTGTATTAATTGTTACCAGAAGTCTCTACAAAATGACTGAGCAACCCAGCAATGGAATGTAGCAGATTAGAAATGATTGTCTTGCCGCATCTGAGAAACGTGCCAGTGTGGCCTAATCCTTACGTCTTGAGGACATGCATGGAACGTGACAGCCCCAGCTCCTCAGCACGTGGGCATCAGCTGACTGCCAGGACGCGAACTGTCCCAACTGGGATGCTTTTATTGACCCATGTGACACTTACGGTACTTGCAGAAATGAAGCCAAAACTAACCCATCCCTAAGGGAAACGGGACACGTGGGAATTGTGAGGCCGCGGCTCACGAAGTCTCCAGGCATCGGGCTGAGGATTAATCTGAAGAGCCTGTGGCCGGCTTCAACGCCATGTGCCCGCAGCGTGCCTCCGTGAGTCTGGCGGCAGGACGGGAGCAGAGGGCCCCCCAGCCTAATCCCCAAGCACCGACGTACTATTGAGTCAGCTTTATTTCTGTAAATGATTTTCGACACAGTGCATTGTCTTCTTTCCTTTAAAAAGACAACTAAGAACGCATGAATAAAATTACCGTCATTCGGAAATACGGTTTAAAAGGATGTGGACGAAAACCGTAACTCGTAAAACGTGCAACACTCGTGGATCGAGGCTGCGAGACCCTGACGGAGTGACAGTGGGATCAGCACCGGGGCTTGGGAGGGAATCGCTGGGAAAGCTCGGCGTGCTGTGTGATTTGATGTAGTCAGTCAGAAAATGAGAGGACAAGGAAATGCCTCGGATCCCTCCTAGCGCAACATCATTGCTACTGACACCTTCATAATGGTCCCGTGGCCACGTAACTTCCCACGGACCTGGAAACGGAAGAGCATCCCTTCTCCTGTCTCCCCGCCCCCACTCGCCGGCCTCATCCACCGCTCTCATTCCTGACTGCATTTCAGACGCCTCCCAGGGACTTCTAAAAATACGATCGCCTGGACCCCATCCAGACCCATTTAATCGGAAGCTCCAGAGGCGTGGCCCGGGCATAGGTGCTTCATAAAACTCCCCAAGGGACACAGATGAGCATCCGGCATTGAGAATGTTTCCGAGGGGCTAATCGACAGCTTCCTCAGGCGACGGCCGCACAATACACGTGTACGTGTCTGTGAACAATTCCCGGAGCCGATTACAAACCCCCAAGCAACAATTTGTTCCATCGTCATGATAAACGGTCACTGCCAACTGCTTAGTAATAATGCTGGGTTTGCTGTTTTGGGGTTTTGGGTTTTGTTTTTTTTTTTTGCCTTCTTTCCTGTTTTTCCCTTTTCTTTCCCCTCAAATCAGAGGGAGAATCCCTCCTACTTTCTAAAAAAGAGAGATATGGTTGATAATATTCCACGTATGTTCACATTCACTTGACAGGGGACTGTTTCTGCATAACCCTACTAAGCGACAATGGCTGTCAGCGAGGGACAACCTCCTTTTGTCCCTTCATGGGATGCAACTCTCAGCACCCATCTCTAGAGGCAGCTGCTGTTTCCACTCATTCTTAACATGCAGACTGCTTTCTTCCTTCCCTCCATCCACACAGGCTCCTAGCTGGCTACACTCACTCAGTACAAAAAGATGAAATTATCGCAACGTGGTCGGCAGCATCAAACGACAGCTGCTAGTCACTGTCCTCACACACATGCCAACAAAGGTTCACTCAAGGTACGTTTAAGAAATGTTTCCTGAAAGTCTGGTCGATGCATAGGAGAAGGTCACGTGGCAGCTCCGTAAGTTCACACTCTGAGTTATTTTGGGTCCGTGGTAAAGCAGATGGCGAGACAGGAACTGACTCCCAAGAAATGCACTACGGGAAGGAGCGTGAGAAGGTGAGGAGGGCCCTGGGAACGTGATGCAGATCTGACACCCACCACAGGGCAGAGAGAAGGCAGGGAGGTGGGACAGGAAGAGTCTCAGATAAAGTCCCAGGTCCACGATAGGTATGGCAAGGTCAACGGGGACAACCCGGAGCTGAAGTCACCCATGGGAGCAATCTGGTGTCTCACAGAAGCGGCTTGCTTTCCTGGCCCCCGGCTTCTGTCCTGGGCATGGAGCGTCCTGCAGAAAGTGTGGCAGAGACTGGAGCCACCGATCACGCTCCCTGTGGTCGGAGGCCTGAGCATCATGTTTAGGAGTAGCCGACTCCACCCCCTGTGCTCCACACGTCCGCTTCGCGATGTGTGTTCCCACAGCCCATCTTCCTGAGGAAACCTCAAAAGCAGAACGGTAGTGAGACGAGCCACAGCCCCTCTCTCTAGAAACGGTCTCAGAGCTCCAGCTGGTCCTCCTCCGCCCTCCTCCAGTGCCAGTTTCAAGCCCCGCCCCCCCCGCCCGCCCGCGCTGACGAAACGGGCCAGTGGCCACGTGAATGTGCAAGGGCTGCAGGACAGGAAAGGAGTGTGGCAAGGGCGCGACCTGGAGCTTCCACGGGGCGGCTGGCATGTGCTCTACCACCCTCTGCCATGTGTGCGTCTGTGGGGGAGAGAGAGAGGAGGAGAGAGAGAGGAGGAGAGAGAGAGGAGAGAGAGAGAGAGGAGAGAGAGAGCAGGAGAGAGAGAGAAGAGAGAGGAGAGAGAGAGAGGAGGAGAGAGAGGAGGAGAGAGAGAGGAGGAGAGAGAGGGAGGAGAGAGAGAGGAGGAGAGAGAGAGGAGGAGAGAGAGAGAGAGGAGAGAGAGAGGAGGAGAGAGAGAGGAGGAGAGAGAGAGGAGGAGAGAGAGAGCAGAGAGAGAGAGGAGGAGAGAGAGAGGAGGAGAGAGAGAGGAGGAGAGAGAGAGGAGGAGAGAGAGAGCAGGAGAGAGAGAGGAGAGAGAGAGGAGGAGAGAGAGAGAGAGAGAGAGAGAGGAGAGAGAGAGGAGGCGCCTGCACCCTGCAATGCAAAGTCCTCTCCCTGCTACTCTAAATCATAATCAAATGATTCGGGGAGAGATAAGGAGGGGTCTCCTGATTTATCACATGAGAACACAAGCAAACAGCACTTGAGCGATGCATAATCTCTAATTCCCAAGGGTGCTTGTCACCCAACTACCCTGTACACAGATTTCTAGTGACCGGTGTTAGAAAAGCTCTGACTGAGCAGAAACATGGAAATACCCATGGAGCCTCTTTTCCTAGCATCAGCCTGCAAGAGCTCGGCAGTGACTCACACACCCATTCCTGAGGGGCCGAGCTCTTGTAGGTCTCAGGCCAGTGCTGCTGGACATGGTTGTTCCCTGTCAGTCATGGTGGTTGTTCCCCGTCACGGCAGGGCCAGGGTATACCCGGCGGGCACAAGTGTGACGTCTGGATCCACAGGGATCCTCCTGACTGCGTTTGGTAAAAGCTGCCCTAATCCTCAGTTAGTCGATACTGATATACTCCTCCGGATGGTGGACTTCTCAAGCACCTGTTGGTCATCCAAGTCCCCGGCACTGTGGGGACATAGCGCCAGGTAAAGTGTACACTGATTTAATGCACACACTACATCCTGAAGAGCAGCACCCTATCCATCCTTCAGGTGTTCGCCTCGAGCTGTGGTTTATCGGTGCCCTCACAAAGCCATCAACAGTCTGTGAGGCCAGAGACGTCCTGGTGTACCGCGTGAAGTGGCTGGTGGGTTCCTGGTCACGGGCCCAATCTGTGCCTCTTTCGCTGCAAAGCGAACCTTCTAGCCAGAGGGTTCTCTGTCTGAGTTCTCTGCCTGCGGAGCCGGCGATGCATAATGCCCTGATAGCTGTGTGCCGACTCCGAGGGCAGGGATGGCGAACTCATGCGCAGAACAACAATCTGCCCGGTGGGGCTGGATGACAGGCCCTTCTGGGGATGTAAAAGCCCCTTCAACTCAACCAGTGCCCAGCCGGTATTCTGCAGAAATGAGCCACATCAAAGGCTCAGCACTGGCCACCCCTTTTTCCTGCTCATAAAAGCTTCCCGGGCAGTGAATGCACGCCATTCCCCACGGAACCTGCCAGGGTGTTACAGTCCATGGCCAGAGAATGTGTTTCCAAGTCAATAAATCACTTCCAAGCCCTTTGATCAAACATCATTAAAATCCAATTCTAGGGCTGCTTCTTTGACTCCTGCTGGTACCTACTAGCTAATTTTCGCACTCTCTTCTGTATATAATCTCTTTTCTCTTTCCTCAGTTCCTGGGCCTCTCTCTCCAAACTGTGCTGGTCTCCGACACCAGCTTGTGAGTCAGCCAAGGTGGCAGTGGGCCTACTGAAGGATCACACATCACTCTGGGGAGGACAGGTTTTTGCAGCATCTTCCAAAACAGGAGATGTGCTGGCTCTTGGGAGAAAAGGTGGGACAGGCCAAAGAACTTAAACTCTTAGGGTTCAGGAGTCTCCAGAGCCCCGTTTCAGAGGCATGCTTCTGGAAGACCCTATCCCCGCCTTTAGCCTCACAGCTGTTCCGATTTGCCTTGGGGGAGCACTCAGATGTCGCCAAGTGATGCCTGGGGTGCCGCTCAGTCTTCGCCATGGGGGACGAGGACCTTCTGTAAGTTACCAAAGAGGCCTCTGGCTGCTCGCTCATTGCCCGGTTCCTCGTCATCCCTCTGCAAGGAGTCGATACAGGTTGGCAGCCGCCAGCACCTTCCGCTCTACTCATAAGCATAGTTCCCATCACGTCTCAGAAACGGCTGAATTGGCTACAACTTCAAGGACATTTTTTCCACAGGATATTTTCCCGAGTCTTAAATAGGAAAACTTTACTAGGCAGGTGACCGCCTTACGTTAGGGACGAACTATGCCCCAGTCACCGCCCGGGGTGGTGTGGCTTTCGTCGGGACAGCAGAGACCGAATCGACCCGAATCCTCATCTCGCTGCCAGTTTGCTGGAGCTGCCATAGTCACCATTCACATCAGCGCAGGCTCTCCAAGGAGCGGAAGACAAAACGGGATTGGGGGTGACAGGGAGGGAGACGGCGGGACAGCAGGAGAAAGTGGAGGTCGTTGGTTTATGACGCCAACATGAGTTTCGTGTAAGAAAAGAGTGGTGAAGTGAGGATTAGGAAAGGAAGTGGCATAGTCAGCAGCTCACAGGGAGCTTTGCTGGGTGGGAGAGTGCTCACAAGACCAGTCCGGGCCTCGCAGGCGGCTGCTTCTCACTAGCCTGGGACCGCCTTTGCGCCTCCACCGTGTTCAGTCACCAGCTGGGAACAGGACATAGAAAACATGGCCTCAGTCTAGCGCAATGGTGACTCCACAGGTGTGGCAACTGGAGTCACTGGACAATTATGTTCCTCAGAGCATAAGATCTAAAGGAAACTCAGAACGTGCCACATAGACCAACATACTGGTTCATACAGGAGAGCTTGATGAGAAATCGACTTACTGTTGCTCTGATGAGCAGACCACCAACTCCGCACTCCTGGCGAGACTTCTGGAGAGACCTAATCAGCCGAGAGAGAGAAAGAGAGAGAGGGAACAGAGAAAGAAGAGAGGGGGGGGGGAGAGAGAGAGAGAGAGAGAGAGGGAGGAGGGGGCGAGGGAAGAGAGAATTTCACTTGACATATATTGGATCTAAGATAGTAGAGGGAATTCAAAGGACAAGGAAAATGTCAGAAATAGTTGGAAATGTGGACTGTTGCCTGGATAGACAATTCAGACGTAGGCCCTTTCTCTATCCTCACTGTAGCTGTTTTGGTGGTATAAATACAGTGTGTGTGTGTGTGTGTGTGTGTGTGTGTCTGTGTGTCTGTGTGTCTGTGTGTGTGTCTGTATGTGTGTAAGGTGGATACCAGTCAGCATCGCAAATTTAATCTCATGATTTCTAATAAATTAAAAGTTGAGATATAGAAAAGAGCTTGACAATATAAAAATAACACTATAGTAGGCTTAAGATTACTTTCAAATCCCATGAATTATTTGTGCATGGAACCCTAAAATAAGTTGTTTTCAAGATGGCCCTTGCTGCTAACAATCAGGTTATGTACCTCCCTCAGTGAACATATATTTTTAAAAATATATGTATTAGCATCACCTTTCCATTTTTGCTCTTAACAAGAACATTTAGAGTAACCATAGGTAGAACGCACCTAATGTTTCTGTTTTAAGAGAGAAAAATGTGCCATTACAGAAATCTTTCATCAGTCTAAACACCTCAGAAAAATCTAGACCACATTGTAATGTGAATGAATCGCCTATGGTCCAAAAAAGAGTTTAAAAAGGTCTTTGAAATACTAGTGACATTACTGAATTATTTTTATGAAACATACATATGCAGATACACGCATATCTAAAAGAAATTATTCAATAAGACCTTTTCTTTGAAATAAGAGCATGCATTTATGAAAACCCTGCAAAATATATTCAATGCAAAGCTTTTATGATCGAAAAGTCACAAAACCATCACAGTGCTAGAAACAGACAGAGCAAATGCAAAATTCAAAAGTTTCAGGTATGTAAATGAAAACAGCAAAGCTGAAAGGAAAAAAAAAAAAAAAGGAAACCAGTTGAAAGAATCTTCTCAAACATTCTAGGGCGCCCTGGGATGAACTATTTAGAAAGCCAAGATCACAGCCAACCTCTGCATGTAGATCAAGTTTTATCAAAGCCTGCTACTTGGTCTGCAAGTGGAACAAAAGGCACAGTTTAACAAATGCAGAAATAATGAGGGTTTCGGATTCCTAACCGAGGCACCCAAAGATACACTCCAGTCTACAATTTCAAAGCGTGGGAGTTCACAAGTGAGGCCGCACCACGCCGCTCAGAATCTGCACACCGCACGCGGGGCGTGTGAGAGGCGGCGTGTCAGTGGCTTCCTCTTCGCACGTCTGTCACGACAAGGAAACACACACTGGATCTAACCTGCGAGAGAGCTGCAAGTTTCCGTCTTTATGTCGCTTGACCAAATGTGTCTGTTTATGCTAATGGAAATCAAACCCATTACTCGCCTACAGATCCTGAAAATGTCTAAGTTCCAAGTACTGGCACCGGTCACCAAAGACCATATTTCAAAGTTGCGCATTTTAAATTGTGTCTTGGGTGACGCTAACACTTTACGATAAAATATCAAAATGTAAGTAAATGTATAAACTTAATTAAATGAATTATGCAAACCTTTCTTTCTTTTCCATCATGAATTCAGGTGTGATCTTCCATGCGTTAGCTAGGCAACTTAATTTATAGAAATCTCAGTTTCCACATATTAAAAATGAGAATACTCTGATCACCCAGCATTGTGCAATTAAACTGCGACAATACCCTTAAATTTCGGTGTCTTAGTGGGTGCAATATAATGCTTAGTCATCATTATATTGTTATTAAGCCTTTACAGTGAGGATGTGGCAATCCGAATGCTCAATCACATAGACTTCCGTATTAAAAGAATATGCATTTTCAACATGCCAACATTTCGCTTTTTATAAAGTTGTATCTTGATTGCTGAAGTGTAGGTTAAATTATGTCCAGTACTAATCAAACAACAGTTCATCCACTCCCAACGAGTCACCTAAGAATCTCTTTTAAACACGCCCATGTCAAGAAATTCAACCTGATGAAGTTATGTTATTTCCTTACGGATCTGGCACCTAAGAAATCAATTTCCACATGTATTTCTTAGGTTTCTGTTAAAAATTGTATGTTCTGCAATTTTTTAAATAGGTAAGCTATATGCATTGACATGTGTGGGAAATGTTAGACGTAATTCTGATTATGAGTCTAGAGTTCGTAAGTCTCAAAGGAACATAAGTCTTTAAGGGACACAAGTCTCAAAGAGATCTGGAATAACCATGACAAGGTGGCAGGATTCCTCAGACAGGAGACAAAAAGATGATTGTCCTGAAAAAGATGGTCACTGACATATGGAAAGAAGAGGATCAATATATTCAGATTGATTAAAATTCACTCAAAAGTTTTAATTACAAAACTGAAAACACTGATCTTTCACAATCAATGCTGCAAATTGCACTATCATTCAAAACATACTGGATCAAACTTTGCGTCTATATTTTGAATATATTTGCCTTATGGCTAGAAAAGTTAAAAAAAAATTCTTTTGGGGCCAAACATAGAAGTTCTGTGCTCCTTTGGGCATGCCTTAACCTGGGAGGTTATGGTTTGGAGTTCTTGCCTTTCCTTCTGTGAAGTCTTCAGTGCAGTTAAAAGCAGCGAGCTTGCCCCCTGGTTCTTGTTTACACCATAATATTTTATCGCTTCTGCCATTCAGCCTGCCAAATTGCATTTGATAGGCACTTCGCTACACCTAATAGTCACGGATCATTTAAGTAACTCTACTGCCGCCACATCACGTCGACGACCAGTATCCGATCTTCCTCTGGCAATGATGTCATCCCTGTTTTGAAGCATAAACGAATCAGATAATAAATTCCTGAATTCCCTTTTTATAATTGCTTTCATGGAACCACTTAGAATAATAAAATTCTCAGTTTGTGTCTGTGAGGATGACGGTAATCGTTCTAGTTATTCCAAGTGAAAAAAAAAAAAAGATTGAATACAGCAGAATATATGTATTTGTTCACAAAACTGATGAAAGGGCTAGATGTTTCAAGATTCGGGAAAACTGTTGAGAGTTCTCCGATTTGCCACTGACAGTTGGGGAGAGCTGAGTCTGCACAACCACAAGAGACTTTTGACAACAAACACATCTGGCTCCAGACACAAGGCAGAACACTTACGAGAAAACTTCTGGAAATCACGGCGACAATTGCGTGTCTGACAAAGCTCATGTTTTCGCTCGCTGCTACTGGAGGAATTATAACAAGGCTTTTTTTTTGTCATCTTTCTCCTTTCGAATTTTACATCAGTGTCCTTCATTTCAGACTCTAAACCTGACCCTTGTGGCAGAGATTGTAGGGAAAAAAGTTCCTAGACTTCCAGCTGGTAGCACAGAGAAAGGGAGAAAGTCGGGCTGAGAAGCCTCAGACGGCCTAGTAATAAATCCTAGTGTCTTTAGTTTCTACTGCATCGTAGATATCCGTGAGGTATGTGAAGGCTTGCTTGTGACATATCTGTATACCAGCTTTAGGTTTTCAAGTGGCACTTAGTATTTCTAAAACAAAAGAAAGATTCAAGTTTTTACAAAGCTATCTTGAATTACAGAATAAAAATATCCTGGAAGGGTAAGATACCGAAAGCACACACTGCTGAACACACTTGAAATATTCTACGCAAAAGAGATGAAGACAGCTAAATTATACGCAGTGACTACAGTTTAAAAGAAGGAAGAATCAGATGAAGCATTTTAAAATAAAATCGACTTGAATTGGTAATTAAAAAGGGGGAACTCTGTTTCCCACCACTCCCTTTCCTGTACCACCTTCCTTTCTAGACCTAATTCTCACTGAATGGACACTGGCTAAATTTTCTTCCTACTTCTCAATATAGCTCATCTATCTGTATCTATGGCCACTGTCAGTATAGAATCCCATCTCCTACCAGGATGACTGAGACAGGTCCTAAAAAACAGACAAACCTTCTACAATTTCACAGGATAAAGAAAAATTCCAAACTCCTCAGCAGCATCGAATGCACATGAGATGGGTTTATCAGAACAGCATCCTATTCTACTTTTGTAAATATCACTTTTTTCCATTTTTTTAGAAAAACTTCTCCTTCTGCATGATCCTAGTAAATGCTGTCCATGACTTTGTGGCCAAAGAAGCTTGTTATATAAGAAAAATGAAGTCACCCATAGAGCTTTTCTACTTGGCCTCAGAGGGGTATCCACACAGAGCCAATTGATGTGTCTACCTAAACTTATGCTAACTGGAACTTCTGGAGAACCCTCTCCCTCTCTTGGGTGATGTATATGGAATAAGTGAATACCGCAACCTTGATCTTGCCTATATGATAAAGCCATTCTGCATTCTGAGAAAATAAAAATACAAGAAACAGTAGACAGAAAAGAAGAAAATTCTATCTTTGGTTCAAGCCATATCCGTGTCCTTGTCTTTTTCAAGGTTTGGATGAGAACAGAGGGTCTTTTTTTTTATTTTAAGAATGTTTGAGCTAAAATCCTGCATCATATATCAAACAAAAAGAAAAAGAAAAGAAAAAAGAGAAAGCATCTGATTAACATCATAATGCAAAACAACCTAGTGATAGGGATATGCAGTTTTATATTTTCCTGACTTTACATATTTTGCCTCTGTTTCTGGACTGTTTTTTCTGTTCATTCTCTCCTTATCTGGATCCCGTCAGAGTACTCCATGGAAAAAAATATTGTTTTTCTCCTTGTTTCCAGGACAAAATTTTATTATTTTCATTTCTAAGTACGTATCTGTTGCATAATTTGTATGGGCATTTATCTACATATTATATACTGAATCAAAATCAAAATGAATTTTCAAAAATATCCATATAGTGCATTAACCCAGACATCTGGACAACACTTCTTTGTTTTCACTTTTACCTCAATGCTTTTTTGAATAGTGATATTTAAAAAAAAAAAAATAGCCTTAGTGACTCACGATAAAATATATTTACCAGGATCAAGCCATAGCAAAATCAAAGACCAAAGCTAATTGATAAAATTCAATCAAATTCTATGCAATTCAATCAAATTCCATTCTGTTCACATCAGCCCAACAGCGTATTGAACATCTACTCTAAAAAAAATATATGGTGTTTTAGGTAGCAGAAGATACACATATAAGAAGTAATCTATAAACAAACACTTTTGGATCTCTGTCCGCAAGGTGAGTTTTGAAATACCTGACTATCCGAGATTGACATTATGTTAAATAGATTATTAATAAATTCAACCAATAGCTGGTCAGATCTGTAAGAGTTTTGAAGTCGTGCCTTTAATACTGCACTGCAGCGTATAAACAAGCATGCAGTTTATGCATATATGTATAGTGTGGTCATTAACCCATGGACAAACCCTTGTGATATCAGATTTGGGGACAAAGCGAATTGAACAGAGTTTTACTTTGACGTGTACTCATTTCTGGCACTGTCTCCACTGTTTTGGCAAGACTTTCAAATGTCGTCTTGCTCCGTCATCTTCCGCAAGAAAGTCAGCAGCTGTGGCCAATGCAACACTTTGGCAGAGGTAGTGCCCAGATGACAACCTTTGGAGTGTCTCTCTCCAGCAGTAGCAGTGACATCTGGACCACTTTCTGCACTTGAGGGTATCCTGGCTCAATTCCACGTACATGGCTGTAGAGCCATTTCTGGTATTATCTTCAAGTCAGAAAACAAGATTTTGAAAGTTTTTTCCTGTTGTCTCTGATGATGAGCCTATTCAAATGTTGTGTATGACTGCATAATTGCTGTGTGTGTGTGTGTGTGTGTGTGTGTGTGCTGTGATTAGTGTTAAGATCACAGTTTATTTAGAAAAAGAGAGAATTAAATACACTTCATACCTTCAGTGCACTACATGTTTGTATATTCAGGGGTATATATTGACACCCTCTGAGTCAATTTTTCACTTGAGAGCCTTTCCTTACCCCAGCAAGGAACTACTTCCTTGATGAATTCATTCAGTACATAGGTGCTGCGTATTTACTGCTAACCCTACATGCTTTGAAAGATGCAGATTACTTAAACAAAGCATGAAAATCACTGAGGAGATTATCATCCTGCCACTGGGGAAAGGCATAAGAAACCCAAGAGAAATGGCAAACTAACACATAGCACTTCCACGTATCCATTACTTGCGATTCTTGAGGTACGTCGTCATCTATTCTGAATTATAATGTCAATTGCTATTTACCCACAAAGAATTGTTCTGCTCACTCTCTTACATTATGTTATTTGATTCTCCCAACCCGGAAGTAGGTGTTCCCTTAATGGGTGAGATGAATAGAGACTCAGAGAAATCAAGGTCACATAAGTCATCGGTGTTGGAGCTGGATTTCAAGCTTTTGGGGTCACTATCGTTACCCCCGTTTTCCCTTACAGCATCCAGCACCGCAGCTTGCCAGTGATTACGTTTCCTGAAATAATTCCCATCAGATACTGTCAATTGTGTAAAAACACAAAAGCGAGAGATATAGAAGAAGGATTTCTAATTGGATAGAGTAAAATGCTAAGAGATGACAGAACAGAACTGGGAAAAGGCCATTGCAGGAAAGAAAACTTGCCATTAACAGACCAAGAGGTGGAAGTTGACAAGGCAGATTAGCAAGCTGGCTGCAGCCACAGAGCCAAAAAGACACTGATGCCTGTAGTGGCTGAGTGACACTCTCTGGATTACTCTTTTCTGGTGGTGGTACATTATAAAGTCTGCAATTCCTGACAACTTGGGTTATCAGATATAGCGTTCATTTTTTTTCTATTTCTCCAACTTTTTCCAGCAAAACCGTGAGTCTTCTGCCTAACAAGCTCCAATACAGTCATGTGTTAAGCCATTTCACCCCCTTTTTTCCAAGTCACTTTTTTTAATTTATTCTCAGTTCCAACAATTATTTCTTAGAGAAATAATTTATTTGTTAGAGTGAGGTACTTAGAACACTGAGATGTGGATGACACAGGTCATCACATCGTTTTTACTGCAGAACCAATACAAATCATTCCTTGATTTAAAAAAAAAAAGTCTTCTATTTTAAAGAAAAGCATTAGATGACCTAGATTTTTAAGACTATACAGGACAATATAGTGTTGAGCCCATTCAAATCAAAAGAGAGAATAATATATGAAATTACTAAATATTAGACTAATAATTGATCACACTATTAGAGTCAAAATTTAGGCAATTTGTAAGTGTGTGCCTTTTCTTTACTGCGTTCTCAAAGCCTCACACCTTCAACCAGGTACAAAGAACTCACCAAGGCCCTGCCGAGTCTCTCCTGAAGTGTGCATGCGGACGTGTGTACGCTACGACCTTCTAGTCCGGGGTTTCACCAAGGTCCGTTTTGCCTGTCTCAGTCCCGGGTCCCCCTGTTAAATCTCTAGCGGTCTGTTGTCCCATCACTTACACTGACATCGAAATCATAGACTAGCCAGGACGTTGGCCTTCCCCCACTGTTTGCCTCTGAGATCTCTATTTGGTTTGATTACCCAGGAGATCAGGGCATTTTTGGCATTCTTCTCCAAATGAGGTCACCCCCTCCCATTACCTTGCTGTCACTTCTGTGCCTGGGGCTGAGATGGGGGAGAGAAGCAGCCTCCGACTTAAAAGCCACAGGTTCTCACAGTTCTTCTTGAGGTTCAGTAGGTTTTCTTGAATAAATACTCCACATTTTGCTCTGGCTTTGATCAATTTCAGACTCTTTAACCCTTTCCCATTTAGGAAAAAAAAAAAGAGTGCAGCTGCTGCCAGCATTAATTTAATTTTACATAAACACACTCTTTGAGGCTGAAGCAAATCTGACTGGTTTTCAACATGAAAATAAAATATAAAAACTGTTCTTGGAGTTATTTCCAAACAGAATTTGTCTCTAATCTTAAATGTAACAGAAATATATATGATGATTAATATTTAATAATTTTTTTCATGTAGTAAGTTTCAAAGCATGAAGACAACACGAAGCAAAACATCACATTCTGCGCAAAAAAAAAAAAAAAATGTCATGTTTCTCTCTGGATCTTGTCGTCCTTGTGGTTGTGTGAACAGCAAACTTTGCAGTGACCAGTTGGATTCTGTTTCCCTGATGTTGGCGGCGTGCTCTTGGGGGGATGTCTTTCAGACACACGAAGAGGTGTAACATCATCAGAACACAGATGACCTCAAAGACATGGCTGCCCCGGCTTGTGATGCTTTCCCAGCCTTCTTTTGATCAATGTCAGTCAGAAGGTCACGTGGCTGATTGTGTGCTCAGGATGGTCCTTCTTGAAGAAGATGTAGGAGTTCGGCAATGTAATATGTAGAGGAAGGTGGCGGAAGAATCTCTTACACCAAAACTTGTGCCTTTTGTACTCAGTCGGATAAGTGAGCATCCAATCAGCCGAGCCTAGTGCTCCCATATGCCCGTCATGCTCTACACTAGTTTTCTTTCCATTTCTGTTGTCTACTTCAATCACAGTATCAGTGTACAATGTTGACAACATCATCACACCATCTTGCCACACCATTTCGATGCCATAAGTTCACCACGGAATCTGGCGAGAGTCGTGCCCGTGGCAATCCTTGTTCTCGGGTCATTTGGCATCTGTTTTCCATTCAAATGCACTGTCCCAACTGCATCAGTCTTGTTCTGATGTGATTCTCTAAAAAACATGGGAGATGGATGGCAAATTTGGGCATGAGGTTAGGACTATAATCTGGGAGTTATCTCCCGGTAAACTCTGCAGCTGCGAGCAGCGTCAGCGAGTGTTCTCAGGGCAAATGGAAAATGGGTTAAATGGCTGATTTTTAAACATTGTATCATTTCATTTAGAGAGAGAATTTGTTGAGGTCCTTATTCAGTCATTTTGGAAGTCCCACACTGTTTCTTTTCTGTTTTCATTTCCTCCTTCCTTCCTTTTTTCTTTCTTTTGGGTTATTGGAAGCTTTTTAGTTTACTTAGTGTCTTCTGGAATATACCTTTTTATATGTGTTTCAATGTTTGTTCTTGAGATTGCAATAAAACATTTATCTTTGCAGTCTGTTTGGAATTAATATTTTAGCACCTCAAGTGAAACTTATAAAACTTACTAGCATATAGATCTCTTCATGGTTTACTTACATTATATGTTACATTTATATATATTGAACTCCATCAGATAATTTTGTGGATTTGTTGTATTTATCTTCACATTTATATTTTCATTTTTTCTTTCATTCCTGATGTTCCAAGTTTCTTTGGTTGGCATTTCCTTCTATCCAAAAAACTTACTTCAGCAATTACTTGAAAGCATGTCTGCGAACAACAAAATCATCAAGATTTTCTTCATTTGAGAGGTCTTTATTTCTCTTTATTTATAAAAGGCATAGTCTGTGGATATAAAATTCTAGGTTGACAGTTATTATCTTTCAGCATTTTACAAATGTCAGCCCACTTACTTCTGAGCTCCGTGGTTTCTGATGAGAAATCCACAATCATTCCTTACAAATAATGTGCCATTTTTCTCTGGTCACTTTCACAATATTTTTCTTGACTTCATTTTTTAGCAGTTTAAATATGACATGATTGGGCATAGGTATCTTTATTTCTCTTGGGTGCAATGAACTTCTCTGTAGAGATATATTTTTCACCAAATTTGGAGAGTTTTCAGCCTTTTTTCTTCACTGTATACTTTTTTTCTGAGATTGTGATGCCATGGATGTTAGAACTTTTCTATTGCCTCAAAGCTCTTCTCATTTTTTTCTATTTTTTTTTCTATTCTAGTCAAGTTAGATAATTTCTATTAATACCTCTTGAAGTTCATTGACCCTTTCCTTGGACATTTCCATTTGCTACCGAGGCCAACCAGTGACGTTTTATTCCAGTTATTATATAGTTCAATTTAAATATTTCCATTCGCTTCCTATACCTTGTATTTCTTTGATGACATTTCTACTTTTCCATTCATTCCAAAAGATTCATGTTACTTATCGAACTATTTTTATAGCAGGTGCCTTCACGTCTGTGCAGGATAATTCCAACATTTTTGTCATCTCGATTTTCACATCTGTCGAATGCTTTTCCTTAAATAGATGAAATTTTTCTCATTCAAATTTTCTTGAATGAATTTTATTTTAGCCCGAGACACTTTGAACAGTATGTTATGAGACAGTGAGTCTTACTTAAATCCTATGGGGATGTTGATTTTTTTGTTGTTGTTGTTCTAACAGGCAATCGACCCAGTCGAGTTCAGGCCACAGTCTCAACTACTTTTGCGAGATGAAGTTCCCATGTCTGCAGTGCTCTTCAAGTTAGTCACACCTGTGCACTAGCAAGTTGGTGGCCTAGACTGCAGTCTTTCTTTCAGTTCAATTTCAACATCTATGATATATTTAAGCTCAGATACGTGAATACATAATACAGAAGTAAGTAAAGAATTTCATAAACAAATCGAGGGGTCACTTTCCCAAATGTCCCCCTCTCCACAATTTCTCTGGCATTTCCTGGTAAACTGGGCTCTTCTTTGTGGTTCTCTGGGCAGAATCTCAGGAGTTGTGTTTTAACCTATTCTACCCTGCACTCCCCATAACTGCGGGACAAGAGTGAGAGGTCAGAGAGAAAAAAAAAAACAACAGCGTTATGTATCATACCTTTGAGACCAAACGCTCAAGGAGATGGAAGTTTTTTCTCCTTCACAGCTATCGGCTCTTACAGGTTCCCATGACACCGATGCCATAGGAATACTTGGTGGCTGAGACACAAAAAAAAATAGAAAAAGAAAAAGAAAACAACGATGAGGATCCCCTGCCCTCATTCTGACCGTGAGAAGACCCCTTCCAACTTCTCACGGCGGAACCACAGGAGGGCTGCTGGAGGTTTACTCTTTGTGTCAATGTCCACGTCTGAGTTTCCAGCCATGTTGAAACCAGTCCTGAGAATATTGAAAGAAAAAGACAGCAAACCCACCACCAGTTTGATATGAATTTGAATTCTATTCTTCTCCAATTCGCTGGCTACTATTTGCTTTTCGGAGTCTTCAGACAGTGTCTCTAGTCTTTTGTCTGGGTTTTATAGCTGCACACAGTGGGAAGACAGAGAATTCTTATTCTATCGTATCCAATATGTTTTCCTACTCTACCTATGTGTTCACTCATAACTCCGAGAACATCTGGTGCTGCTTCTATTTCAGCAAGCTGTCGCCATTGGTGTTCAAACTCTAGTGTCACACACACACACACACACACACACACACACACACACCATTCCCCCAGATACACCAATTTGCTTAATAAGCCTTCACACAGCTCCCTTACTCTTTTTTTACTCTGCTAGTATTTAATCTGAAGACAGTTCCAGTTCTGTTCATCCATAGGGGAAAATTCTGAATCTAAGTAAACTCCTTCGGTTATGTGAGAGTCTGCCATAAGTGCTTTTTCACTCCTTTTTTGTCAGCTTGCATGCCAAATTTTTTTCCTGGAATTGGTACCAATTTACTCATGAAAGGATAACCATAAGAATCCTTTCTCCACATCTCCTTTAGTGGAATTCACTGGCTCTAGGTCACAACATTCCTGCCAGGAAATGTACTTTCCTGAGCTATGATCGTTTGCAGAATACATTATTGAAGCCTGCAACTTGAAGACCTCCATGTCACTACTTTCTGCCTAGCTGTTTGACAAATTAATCACCGTGAATAGTTTGACCGGATGAACAGCCAGAATGCTGACTCTTCTGGGGGTTAGGCAACTTGGAAGACCTTGGAACTTTTTTCAGCAATGGAGATTATTGAAATACCTGATCCCATCATTTAAAAAACATTACTGGGCAGTGACATTATCACAATTAAGTACCTTAAAAACTGATCTCCTTTGGATCCTAATATTTATTTTTAATCGCTTGTTTTAAAGAACATGAAACATACAAAATCTCTTTCTCATTGGTATCTTCAAGTTACATCACTGAGTTAACAGTATTTGCAGGACATTTGGAAAGGTTTATGAACAGATTTTTTGGTGTCGCTAAATGAACACAAAAGTAATAGCTAAAATGAAAACATACTTGTTGGCACAAAAAAGCAGTCATGTTTCATGTTGCTTTTCCCTTCTTAATTGGAAGAGAAAAATATAGAAATTGCAGGGTGGTTTGCATCCATCTTCATAAAAGGTGTTGAATGAATAATATTGGAAAATCAAGTGTATCTATAGCTCTCTTGATGTTTAACTTTTCTTGCATACACACATGTTTGTGATCACAGACTACTGATAGTTTGCCAATAGTAGAGAATGTTGATTTTATTTACTTAATCTAAGAAACAGGGTAAGCACAATCCTGGGAGAAACTCAGACTACGACAAAGTTTAGAATAATAACTCATAAATATTTGGGGTTTATAGTTTAATTTGTGGCTTATTTTTAACCAAACTTACAATTTACCTGTGATGCATTTCATACTTCTTGAGATATTTATGTCTTAAGGCCTAGGCTGTATTCTTAACAAAGGAATTAAGACATGTGGCATAGATTGCTAGCTGCTTATCCGATATCCACCCTTGCGTTGTTTCTTTTATAATGGATTCCTGAGATTTTTAGGAGATGGCAACGGGCCCAACACAAAAAATTTCTAGCATTGAGTAAGGCTTCTTTCAAAACTCCTAATGTGTCTCTAATGGCAAATTCTTTTACTTTTGCTAATTTCTCCCTTCACGCTGCATCGATTGCATACATCTGAAGCTCTGGCGATCACCTTATGAGCACGAAGAGAGCTCGCAAGTGGGAACCATAGGCTAAGGATGACAGAAGAGAAAGATATTGGCTGCCTAGGTCAATGGCGCCATTGCATAATGACAATACAATGCCAGCGTGTCATTTCGTTATGAAGGGAAGGAAGAAAATCCTATTTTGTTGAAGTTATTGTTCTTCTGTGTTTTTGTTGACAAAGGCCGAAGAAATTTTCTGGCAGATACAAGATGTAAACAGTTGACCCTTGAACAACATAAGATGAGCTGTGTGGACCCACTTGTACGCCTACATTTTTCAATAAATATACAGTTGGTCCCCCTCTCATCCACGGATTCAACCAACCACTGACTGAAAATAGCATTTTCAATTTTTAGTGGGAATCCATGGATGCAGAAGGCCAGCGTGTGTCTGTTCTACACCACTTTGTATAAAGGACTTGAACATCCCCAGATTTCAGTGTCCACTTGAGAGGGGTATCCTGTGATCGATCAGTTCCCCACAGAGACTGAGAGATGACTCTCATTGCGTTTTTTGGGAGTCAAACGTTATGCGTGGATTTTCAACTGTGCAGGGTCGGTGCCCTTAACGCCTGTGTTGGTCAAGAGTCAACTGTGATATATACCAGTGATCGTCTTTCTATAAAGTCACTTTTCTTTTTGTGAAAAGGTTTTCTTCCCTTATTTCACCTGTGTAATTCCAAAGAAAATGTTCCTGTTCCATAGAGCCTGTGCAGAGCAGTGCAATTCCTCCTTATTCCTGCCCCAGTTGCTATGGATCAATCTTGCAATGAGCACGTGTACTAAGTCGCACCTGTTTAAAGGTTCCATATCGTTGAACTTAGCATTAGAGAGAAAAAAATGATTCTAATATCTCCCAGGTGGGATATTGTCAAAGGTGACACCTGGGCTCTGTTAGCAGCCCATCTCCTACCCAACAGAGAAGGTGGCCAGTGACAACCGCAAGTGGACACGTATCGTTGATCGATGGCCACAAATTTTCCACTCTTATTGATATACAGTTTCCTGTCCTTGAATCTAGGCTGGTGTATGTAACAAGTTTGATTAAATAATGCAGCAGAAGTGACTCATTTTATACACAGATCTTGGGAGATGGGTAGCTTGCACTGCCTGATCCTTGGAACACTCCCTGTAGAAACCCTAAGCCACCATTTGAGAAGTCCAGCTACTCAAAGTCATAAGATGTAAATGTTCTGATACATGATTTCCCCAAGACCAGCTTTCCAGTTGTTCGCTCCATGCTCTGAGCCAGGTGGATGAAGCCATCCCACATCCCCTAGACAGCCATTTCACAGCTAAATAATACTGTAATTTATGCTACATGAGAAGATGTCTCAGTCTTTTGGGCTGCTATCACATAAATATCATAAACTGGGTAAATTAAAGCTGCAAACATTTATTTCTCATAGTTCTAGAGATTGGTGGTCTAAGATCAAGGTACTAGCCCCAGAACTCCAGAAATGATCAAGATATTTTCTGTGTATCTTCACATGGTGAAAGGGTAAAGAATCTCTCCAGGGTCTCTTTTATAAATGTACTAACCCCACTCATGAGGGCTCCACCCTCATGACTAGTCACCTCCCAAAGGGCCACTTCCTAATGCCATCACACTGGGCAATAAGTTTCAACATGTAAATTTGGGGGTACACAAACATTCAGCTTATAGCAACAAAGGGATTGTATGTCCCCGAATCATCACACACAATTAAGAAATATAACAATAAAATACCTGTTGCTTTAAAAAGCCAAATTTGGGGGTAGTGTGTTACGCGATACTGGATAACCAAACAATATGTGAAATGCGACAAAAGAGAAATCTAAGAAAATTTCCAGATTTCTAAGTTAGTAGAAATGGCAAATTTTGATACCTTATTTTTTAGGTATAGAGTAGTTGCGATTATAAAAAAAGTGTATTAAAAGTAGAAGAGAGACAAAGATAGAACATCAGAAATAACACGTAAACATGAGCAGATGTATAAGATTAAGTGCAGAAGGATGAAAAGGTTCATTAGGGCAAATGAAGGAGAGAGTGTTCTTGCAGAAGTCAACAGCAGGGCTGGGGGACCGATGTGGGGGGTGGGGGGCTTTCCTAAAGAAGGGAGCGATCAACAGCGGGACGTCCTAAAGCTCAGTCGCTGGAGATGAAGACTTCAGTGCATTACATTTGACAGAGGTTGGGATGATCAAAGCCACTGAGCCTGTCCATTTCCACTCCCTGTCCCCATCCAATCCACATTTCACTCCTTCATACCTACTCGGTTCTGCTCAATTTTTTTTTTCCCGTGTGCATGGCTCACTCTGCCAATCATAAAAGGAAAACTAGAGACCCCGTGAAGGCACGTCCGAGTCCCTGGTGGTGGAGAATCGGCAAAGTCAGCGTGTCAGGATCTTCTTTCCTCTCCAGCAATACGTCAGTTGACATTTAATAATATTAACTGGATTGTTAACAGGGAATTTAAAAATTTTTTACATCGCCCATCCACATTTATAAGCCTCATTGCACTAATAAAATCATCATTAGATAAACTATTTATTTAGAGCTATGGCACTTATTTTAGGAAAACATATTTAACTCTAGATTTGTGAAAAGACTTCTTTCCCTAAATTAAGCTCCAACAAATATCCAGTGTTTGAAAGGAATAATTTATAGCCATTTATTGTTCTTTGGCTTGAGGGTACAGAGCGATATAAAATATTAATTTTATATAGGAAATATACATAATTTTATATTTTTACTTTAACAATATTTATGTATTATAATATATTAACTTGAAGACTAAGGTCCTTTCTTACTTCTAAATTCTTATTTTTAATTAGTTTTGATGGAAAGGAATAAAATTATTTATGTGTATATGTGTGTGTGTGTGTTTTCTATTTTACTTTGCCTGCCAGTCCTTGATCACAGTGATTTTTAATTAGCATAAATAATTACTAAGTCTTTGAAAATCCATTAATTTCTCTGTATTCTTAAAATGTGGAACATATTGCTTGTTAAACCAGGTTTTTCTTCAGATACAGCTTACCTTTCCGAACTCAATTCTTTTGCTTTTTTCCTAATTTTTGCTAAACTCTTTAGGTCTCCATAAAAAGTAAAAATAGAGTATGTATATCTATATCATCTACATACACTGTTTCATCCCTCAACCATATTGTTTTTTGGGCTATGATATCTTACTTCTTCCTTATCCCCTGGGGAACTTTTAGTCTTAATTCATTCTTCCACAATAGTTAAGAGACTCAAGTCTTCCGTTTATATTTCCACCATATATTTTCCCTCGGTCATCATTACATTGTCTTACTGTATCATAACTTTTTAAATTTATTTATCCCTTTACTTTTCTGTAAAATTTTTTAAGGCAGAGCCTGTCACTATGACACACACAATGAAGACAGTCAATAAACGAACTATAGATAAAAATGTAATGATTAAGTGTAGCTGGATGAATAAAACAATCCACATGAATTTAAACGGAGCTGCAGCCAATCTCTTTGCCCACCTCTGGCAGACGTACTTTCTAATTTATTGTACCATGAGTAATAAGCTCTGTCTTCCACTTTCACTTTTAACCAGGTTGCTCCTCTCTGCTCCCTCGCCCATCTACGAAAGGACTTGAGGCTTTGGTTCACGCTTTAAGTTGCATATAAAAGGTGAGCAGCTTTCAGGATGAAGAAATGTTTGTAGGGCATTTTAAAAATCAAATTTGAGAAATAGACCATAGATAGAGAACAAACTGATGGCTTCTAAAAGAAAGGGGATGGGTGAAAAAAATAATAAATAATTAATTATTATTTAAAAAAAAAAAAAAAGAAAGCCATTTAGTATTTATTTGTATGTCCAATGCTTCAGTTCTCTGGTCTATAAAGTGAGGATCATAATGGCATCCACTTCACAGGGTTTTTGTGAGGATTAGTGAGTTAATTGTGAAGTGCTTTTATACATCTTTTCTCTCATAAAACAAAAATTCTATAAAGAGTGTTTCTGCTTTAAATGCTTTCTGGGGGGGAAAAAAAAGTAGCTAAGTAGAATTAGCCCCGTTTTACATGTGAGGAAAGAGCTTCAGAGGAATGAAGCAACTTCCAGAAGGAAGCAAAGCTTCTCAGGGGCAGGCTTCGAACCCAGGCCAGTCTGAAACTTGAGCCCTGAGCGTTACAGGTCCAAGTCCGTAGTTACTGTATTTGCTTTCTTAGTTGCAACTGCAGAAGGGGGCAAAGCCAAGATGATGTCATTGGACGTGAATTCATTTGATCTTGCTTAACTGCCCCGGGAAGATAGACAGGGCGGGAAGCCAGCTTAGGTCTTGTCCTAAGGCTGGGTACCAAGTAGAGCAGGGGTGGCAGGACGAAGACACAAATGGGCAGATGGGTTGATGAGGCTAAGAAGACGACACTGGTAATGTCCACTAGACACTGCAGAACAGGGAGACCTCTCAATCGGTCAATCAATCAATCAATCAGTAAAAATGTAAAAAAAAAAAAGTTTGAGAAAAATAACTGAATAGGACATTTATATTTAAGAACCACACAATTATTTCATCTACTTTTTAAATAAAGCCATTCAAATTGATTGTGTTTCAGAGATGAAATATTTAGTTAACTCATTCAGTGTTTGACTCGTCAAAAATTTATGTAACAACTTTTGTAAGTCTCCAGACCATGCTCCCATCAAAAACAATATGTTATAATCCATGATGAAGAAACTATATCACATACAAACAACACACACACACACAAGCACCAAATATTTACGTGAAAAATAGTTCCTACTGATATAAATATTTGCATCTCTGTTATATGCCCTATAAACCAAAATAATTCCTCGTCATTTAAAATAGATTAATCAAAAATATTTGATCTAAAAAGCTTTCTCCTTCAAGTTTAACACTAACTGAACATCTAATAGTCATATTAAGAAACTACAAATTCAAAATTCAATTGTGAAAGGTTTTTAATAAAATGAAACAATTCTAAACTACACTGCAAACAACATTTATTAATAAAACATATTAGAATATTTGCAGGGCAAGTCACAAAGGGGAACATACCGCTTTCTGCTCCAGCATAACGTGTGAAAGCTGTGGCTTTGTGAAATGAGTTGGTACCTTCTCCAGGTATAAAACACAACACAACACAGGGGACTAATTTAAATCAACGTGGTTTCACATAGCATTTCTCATAGCATGTCACAGTGGGAACCTTAATGATCTTCTACCTGGCTAGTCTCAGACTCCCATTTTCCATCCTGTGATGTGTGGACGTGAACCATGCTGAAGATAATTTGAGACTAATTACTGGCCACGTCAATAGCAGTTTTCCTATAATGATCAACCATACAATTCCTTTTGAAAATCCTTTCTTACACAACAAGAATGAAAGTAAGAGTTCAGACCATTTCTTGTTTTTTGTTTTGCTTTGTTCTGTTCCTGAGTGTTTTTCTTCCCTCGAAGAAATCGAGGATCACTTACTCATAAATAAAAGCTTAGATTTTAGTAGCTCTGAATATAGCAGGTGAAGATGAAACAGAAGCTAACGTGGACATGGTGTGCAAGGGGAGAATCCAGCCCTAATCATTATTTATCTTATTAAATAAACTCAAAGCACCACAGAGACAAGTGCAGTGAGTAGTAAATGATTTCGCTAGATAAATTTTTACACTTGGTCATCCTGCTTTTTCTTCTAACATATTTCAGCAATCTTAAAGGTAACATGCACAAGAACTTAAGTGCAAGCCTTAGACTGTGTTACTTCCTTGAGAGAGATTTCTGAAAATGAAGTCCCACCAGAGGAAGTACAAATTTAAAAAAAAAAGAAAACTGAAACTGATTAATTTACAGCAGAGGCAAGATTTTCACAGGATCTTAATGTCTCATTATAAAATAAATGATCATCTACACTGTATTTACCCTTTATGGAATTAACATGTTCTCGGTTAAAATAATCTCCTTAGGTTTTAAAGTTTATTTGACAATTGATTGTACTAAATATGTATAACTGTTAAAATTAGTCTAAGCTTCTTTCAGGAGACTAACTTCCTTCTTTCTCATATATCTAGAATATCTCATTACTTGATGAGAAAGTGTGGTTCAGATAAACATGTTTATTTTAATAAAACAGGGGCAAAGGCATACCACAAAGTACATTATGTTAGAATCTTTTATGAAGTAGCATTGGGCTCATTGAAAGCCACTGGCACCTAAATAATTGGGCTTAATAAATAGAAAAATTAGCCTCTTTGATAAACTGTTGAGTTAAACCATATTATTCTATAGTCACTGACATTTTTTTTTCACCAAAATGAGTTTAGTGAAGAAATAATACAGCTAGGACAATTTCAGCATATACCATGATACTTGACCTTTATAGAATGCAAGGATTTGATATGTAGCTCATCAGTCAAACATAAGAATGTTCTTGGGCAGAAAAATTACATCCTAAAACCCAAAAGCAATTGCCAGAATACCATGTAAACTGATCAATTAAAGATGCTACACCATTTTTTCTTTTGTTAAATACAATCACTTAAACATGCTTTCCAAACTTCATCCTGTGGCATGCGGAAGTATAGGAATAAAAAACAGATCATTTTATACACCTATTTTTTTTAAGGTACATCTCCCTATTCTCGATATGACAACACGGCATGGAATCCTTCTAAAATCACTGTGGCCTTGTCAAAAAGATCCAAGAAGCAAATGTCAAGAGGCTGTCAATGTACAACATTGGAATATTTTAAGAATCCTTAAAAATAAGTGTGGCAGATTGAAACGTATCGAATATGTTTAAATCCATGAGTTACTAATTGATGTTAAGAAACGGTAACAACAAAAACCTGATTAGTCACCAGTGGAAGTAAATAGATAACCAACTCACTTTAAAAATCAGTTTTCAAAAAGGAGGAAGAGGAGAGTAGAGAGAAAAGCAGGGAGAATAATGGAGCATATTCCAGAATTGTATTAGTTTTTTTTATAACAGAAGTGATGAAAATGCCACCTTATATATATTAGTTTTTCCACCTATCAAATGTATGAAATCTGAATCTGATCAGGCCTCTATCTCCAACTACCAATTTACAAAAAATACAGGGGCAGAAAAATGTCTTAAATGACATCACAGGAAAGCAATTGGCAAAATCTAGAATATGGGAAACTGGAGAAATATTCTGGTATTTTCCCCAACCACAACAATAAAAACAATATAAAAGGAAGGGACAGGAGAGAGATGACTAAGATTTAAAAGGAAATGTCAACAAATACACCAATTACAAAATATAAAACTTATTTGTATCTGGAATAAAACTCTATTTAAGAATCATAAGGTAATTTGTGCAGTGTAAATATGACATGAATATTTGAAGATATTAAAGAATCATTTTGAATGTTTTAGCAGTATAATGATATTTTTTGATATGTTTTAAAATGTTTTTAAGTTCTTATCCTTTCATTACATAATAAAATATTTACAGATAAATAATAGGTTGTCTGGGATTTGATTCAATATCATTTTGAAGGAATGAGTGGGAATATAGGTCAAAATGAGATTGGTTGGGAAACTGATCATTTTTGTAGGTTGGTGATGGGGGGGCCTATGGGGCTTCATCATATTACATATGTTTTCTCTTTTTTTTGGTCTAGGCTTAAAATTGTCTATAATAAAATTTGAAGAGGTAAAGAGAACACCTGGATCCTTTAGAGAAGAGGGGTCTGAGACCAACGTGATCTGAGGGAAATGAATCCACAGTTGCCCGGGGAGCCTCACAACACACTGGGATCTCCTCTAGGGACAGGAGACAAGGCCTCGAGGTACATGAGTGAGGAGCTGGAAATGAGAGTCCCACAAAAAATGAGAGTCCACAAAAAATGTAACACTCAGCAGAAAGATAAACTGGAAAATGTCCACCTGCTAGAAAAGTTGGTAGCAAAGAAATAAAATCCCTCTGTTTTACCCTGAATGTGCACGAGGCTAGAGGGACAAGGTCAAAGACAAAGGAAGCTTATGGACAAACCTAGATGGCAGTGTATTTACAGGATAACTTTCACTAGTCACGTGAATTTTTTTAAAAAAGAGGGAGACTATTACGTGTTAAACAAAATTCAAGAGGCAAAATGAATTGTATACTGAGTCGTCAGTTGGGTTTGACAAATCAAGCATAAAAACAGTTAAGAAAATTGGGGAAAGGTTTATGGGTTGGAATTAGATGACTAAGGAATTATCGCTACTCTTCAAGTAGATTGACATTACATGTTTCTATAAGGCAATATCCGTAATTTTAAAGATGCAAGTCATGGTAGGTGATGCTGAAAAAGCATAATATTTGAAGTACGGTTTCCACATGGGCTTCTTGGTGCGGTCCCTGAAGGAGCAGCATCAGCCTCACCTAGGACTCACTAGAAATGCAGAGACTCCCAGTTGCCACCACAGACTTATTGAATAAGAATTTGCTTCCTACGAAGATCCTCAAGTAATTTTTATGAACATGAAAATTTTATAGATGCTGATTTTAAAAACTCCACAGAGAAAAGACAAAGGCAAAGATAAACGGAGACAAGGTGGCAGAATTTTCATAAGTGTTGAACTCGGAAAGGCAAATGAGATCCACCGCGCCATTATTTTTGAATGATTTGGATATAATTATAATTAAATACAAAAATAAAAAAAGATAAACTTCAAAGTCCAACAAATTTGCATAATATCTTCTATATCTGTTCTTGCTTTATGTCTGAAATTCTAATAATTCTAAAATTCAGTTCTGCTACATTGACATTAAAGAGAAATCTGTTGCTGTGCCACTTAAAATAAAGGGTGTACTGGAAGGCAGAAAATTCTGATAAATAAGGCTAATTTTTCCCTGAAACTTACAATAAACTGGAAAATTATGTCATGAAATTACTAGAATGTTCAGCATTAATGCCTGAATACGAGTTGTGGTTTATGATAATATAATTATATTTAAAACATAACTATAGGAAATCAAATATTTTTATTACACATCTTGGCAGGAATAAATATTAAATTATACTATATTTTGATTTTTATAGAATCAAAATACTAATCATCAAAACAAGAGAGGCTAACACTGAATTAGATAATTCTTTAAATGGCCATAAAATGATGATCAAATTGTATTTTTGTACACAGAGATAACCATGAAGGAAAATGGTTTTCTATATTGCTACCCAAACAGAAAAAAATTACTGCACAGAACAGTTTGAAAACCTCTACAGATATAATACAGAGTTAAGTCAAAAGCTAGAAAATAGATAATTTCCCTGCCTACAGCATATAAATATTACATTATGAAGCAGCAGCACTATGAAATAACTTTAGCATTCTTGGCTCAATTCAGTGCGAACCAGTATGACCAACGTTATTCCTATGCATATTTAAATTGTCCACAAAATTAGAGAAAGACAGAGGGCAAAATCATTTGCATTATATACTTATAAATCCACCTTCTGGATGACATTCTAAACTTATTCCCATGTTTCTTTGTGTTTGAAAGTATTATTTGGTTCAGTAATATTTTTAAAATATTATGATAAACATTTCCCCAGGAAAATTTCTACCTTTCTTCCAAGTAAATATGATGGATATATTTACAGCAAGGTAACTCTATATTCAGAAAATAAATGGATCAAATCAGAGCCAAGAGTATTAATTGAATCTTCTAGATTAGCAATTTGTTTGTTTTTCTGTAAGGACACAAAGTTCAATTTGAGAACTTCTCTTTAATTCATTGATTTTAAAATAAGAAAAACATTGCATATGAGTCTAAATAACATATATTTTAAGAATAATAGCTATATTTTCAAGAAGAAAAATATCAAGGAGAAAGATGTTATGATATGGTATATTTACAAACTCTTTATCATTTGGCTTAATATTCATTTCTGCATCCTATTAGTTATATCATAGGATGTGTACAATCTGGAAAACTCCACGTATGAAACAATGAGGAAGAAAAAAGGCAATGATGTCTCATATTATTAGAAAAATCATTTGGCCTTGTGAACCCCAGGGGTCCCTGAACCACAAGGAGAGATGAGACATAGGGCTTCACTTACTTTTGAGAAGCATCAGAAGGAAAGACTCCTTGCTATTTGCAACTGAAATGAGTGAACAAAGCAGCTCCATTTTTCAAGAGTTGCTGAAGACGGAATGTAAGTGAGTTTCAGTACGAAGCAGCTGGAAAAGTGGGAAAGAGACAGAGAAAAGAGACAGACAGAAGACATCTTTACGAGAATCTGTAGGAGAAAGACAACAGAAAGCTCAAAAACGTGCGGGGCTGTGATGAGTCAGGTGGGCAGGAACACTGGACCCAGCCGCACTGGAGAGGCGAGATCACGTAGCATATTGAGGGTCACTGTAGAGTTTGGAGAATTTAAGCAAGTTTGTAACTGCATAAAACGTAAAAGGTCAGGTAAGTGAAGGGACTTGCGCAGAATACTGAAGGCTGCACAGAAAATCATGACCAGTCATGAGTCGCTTGAAGATAAGAGACGTTCTGAGAAGTGCGTCATCGGACAATTTCTTGGTCGTGTTGACATCATCGAGGGCACCCACACAAACCTAGATGGTCTGGCCCACTACACACCGAGGCCATGTGGTGTAGCCTATTGCTCCCGGGCCGTAAAAGTACGGCAAAAAGACAATATAAAAGACTAAAAATGGCACATCTGGGTAGGGCACTCACCCTGAGGGAGCTTGAAGGAACAGAAGTTGCTCTGGGTGAGTTGGTGAGTGAGCGTGAGTGAGTGTGAAGGCCTAGGACGTACTGTTCATTACTGTGGGCTTCATAAACACTGCAAACTTAATTAACCTTAGCTTACTTTACAAACATTTCGTTTTAACTTTGTGACTCCTTCATGACAACGCTCAGCTTAAACCACAAATACAAGATACAACTCTACAAAAATACTTTATATTTTATTCTATAAGATTTTTTCTATTTTTCATTTCTGTTTATTTTTTTCTTTTTAAACTTTTTTTGTTAAAAACTGAGGCACAGATACACACACGAGCCTACGCCCACAGAGGGTCTGAGTCATCCGGATCCCTATCCTCCACTCCACATCTTGTCCCAATGGAAGGACTTCAGGGGCCATCATCGCACAGAGCCGTCATCCTATGACAACAATGTCTCCTCCCGGAACACCACCCGAGGACCTGCTAGGCTCTTTTCGAAGAGTGTCACTCTTCTCAGAAATAGGCATGGAGGTTTGCTTGGCTTGTGTCTCTTTTTCATCATAAATTTGCTTACAAGCAGATAACACCCCTCTACTAATGGAAACCTTTTTCCGCGTTTTCGAACTCTAAGGAGCTTGTTGACTTCTACAAAAGTTTCTCCTAAATGCTTCACTGTACATTTTCCTGGAGGTTCTTCTTCCTTTCTTCTCCTGCGGTTTCCTTTCCTTTTGTCTCTTCTTCAGCTGCGCCCTCCTGTTCTGGTTCCAACAAACCTTTCTCAGCCAGTTCCTCAGTAACGACCTCTAGCAGGTCCGCAGAGCCGTCCTCCTCCACGCCAGTTAAAGTCTATATAGAGAGTTTGGGGCTACTTCAGGCATCCACTGGGAGTCACGGAACATATCCAAGGATAAGTGGGACTACTTTAATTCATAGAAACATCTTTTAGTAACAACAATAGAAATGACAATAGAAATCACCTCGGGGACAAATTTATATCACACTACCAACTTTGTTTTGTTGCGTAAAAGCTCTGCAAAATGAAGCTATCTATCATCAACATCATTAGACTAAAAAACAGGGCATTCTCATCTCGAAAACTAGAATATTTCATTTAACTTAATAAATTTAACATTACAAAAGAATTCCTCACAGCATCATCCTTATGTCCCCAACATGGACTAACATTTGGGGATTTTGCTGTCAGTCATTTGAGAATAGCCACAGTGTTATTCATCTCTGCAGCCCACTATGTGCACAATGTTTGGCAAAAGGTAGATTTTTTAAAAATTGTTGAATAAATAATTCAATTCATGTGATCAGTTCTGCAGTTCCCAAAATGTTAAGTTACTCTTTAATTCAAAGGAAAGTCAGATAATTTTTGAGGGCTTTCCAAATCACGCTAAGGTGCCAGCCTACATTTCTTCCTCTGAGGGAAAATGGGAAGAAACAGACAGTTCTTCCAAGGTCTCCAAGCTTCTGTGCCTTTTATATGTCCATGATTTTAATTCTCATCATTTTCAAGAACTACTGAACTATTTGAGGTAACCCATTCTCTAATTAAAATGACAGATTTTGCATAGCGCACTGAGTATATTAACAAATAACTTACTAATAAATGATAATATCTATAGAAATAATTTAATCTGATTTCCATGAAATGGACACGAATCATAATTTTGAAAATATTAACTTCTCTAGTAAGATTAGAATATATACACAACATTGCCTAAAACATTTCTCTTGATACTTTAAGGCTGCTTTCCTAGAGGTCAGTACCTGGAAAGATGAGAGGAAAAACAGAATCTTGATTCTAAACCAAGAAGGACTTCACATATATGGTATTTCAGAGAACCAATTCACCATGATAGATTCAGATATATGGCGGCATATATGAGATTTTTTAATGTAACCCAAATTATTTTTTAAAAAATGGTTTTCTGGAATAAGTGCAACTATTCTACATCCTACCTATGGAAAAATATAAAATCTGAGCTCACCGAGCCTCACTGCCCTCTTGTAGCTGGCCCTAGCCAATCCATGGGGCCTCGGTCACGAACTGTTCTATCATCTATACATCAGAGGAGAAAGCGCCTGTGTGCTATGTTGATAGTCACTCTAAACAAATATTTATACAGTTGAGATCAGAGATATAAAAATGTCAGTTCCAAATCCACCATGATGGCACATATACCAGACAGATGACACAGTCTGGCTCAGGTTATAAAGGCTTGTGAAATACTTGAATCATATTTTGCAACCCTTGAAAGAATCAAGTTGGAGATTAGCAGAAACCAGGGCTCACTTCTGTCCGTAATCCCCTTTATCTGTCTTCTAGCCAACAAAATGAAAACCTTAAAGCCAAACTGACAAATAGAGTGTGAAGAGCCTTCCACTGCATTTAAGAAAAGCTGAGCTGCTATATATAGAGAAATTTTCTTTGTATTACTATTATTGCTGTTGTTGATTGTAGAAATAAAAATCAACATCTAAATGACTCTGTCGACTGGATTCGTTACGATATGTGATAGTCAGTAAATTATCTCCCTTCATGTTACACTGGGCATATAACACGAACACACGTGTGAAGAAAGAAATCAGTCTGTAAAGACAAACTCTGTGATGCACAAATCTATTTTAAGTCCAGACAATCGGATCCCTAAGGTAGAAAAGAGTATCAGGACAGTCTGTCTGCTATAAGTAAATTGAAAAGTAAATAAGAAGAAAAGGAGAAGAAACGATGCTAGTTCATTATGAAGTATGATTATTCTATTCGTATGGGACAGACTGAAACTCTACATGAAGTTGCACATAGGAAAAGCAGTCCTGGTGACAAATCGAGTTATTTTCTCATTGAGCACAGATATTTCAAGAAAGGTGAAGAGTATATTGAATATAAGACGCATAACATTCAGCTAATTGCAAGAGAAAGAAGAAGAAAAGAAAGGAGATGCTCGCAGTAATAGGGACAGGCTGGCCTGGTATTCGGATACCTTCCTCCCAATCTAAACACATATGCGCGTTAACTAAAACACAGCAACATGTAAAAGCAATGAGTAACACAAAAATGAATAACTTACGAAAAAATAAAAGCCAAGGGAAATTCCCATTCAGGTTAAATCAACATTAGAGCAGTGAGCAGAGCAGAAGCCAAGAAATTTAATGGCGGGGGCGGGCGGGGGGCACACTTTGTTTTTGAGGGCCGAGTTGAAATATATCTGTTGTTTTCTTCTCCAAAAGACTCTGGAAACAAACCTTATTCATCGTAATACTCAATTTTTGTAGCCTTTTTCACTGCTTCTCTCACAGCATGAGTCACTGTACTCCACTATTAATAAGATTTCGAACAATTCGAGCATTTATGCAGAAATTATAATTGTCTCATGCAAACATCGTGCAACAAGATCATCTTACTATTCCCATCCATTCTTCAATTAGAATCTAGAAACGAAAATGAGATGCTACAGCTTGGTTAATGAACCAATTATTTTGGCAGAACATAGTAGTGATGCACAGCTTTACTTTGCTTAATTATGTTTTAAAATGGCAGGCATTCCTTTTACGTCTTTAATTGATGGCTACCACACAGACAATTAGTTTGAAAATTCTTATCAGTATTCTTGAAATATATTTGTTTAAATCACAGAAAAAAAAATCTCTTTTGACCTCACCCCAAAGTATATTTGATAACGTTCCACTAAAAATGCCATTCGTATTTAGCTTTTCGAACACAACAGCACGTTTCCAAAATGCAAAGTAATTGCATTAGAATTATTTCTAATATGAAGACATGCAATATTTGCGCAATCAAATTTTCTCATGAAAATTCGGTTTCCAGAATAGAAGAAAGGAAGAGTAGAAATGTATTTAATGGCAAATCTGAAGGTTGACAGTCAAAATCCAAATTCCACAGTGAAAGAAAAGAGGTTAGTCATTATAAAGAGAACAACAAGTTAAATGTGAAAATTATTGGAATATGTTTTGCTCAGGCAAAATAATATATAGAGTGTTGTAAAATCTATTATTACACAGTTTTTCTAGCCTATTTTAACTAGACATTACTGCAGATATTTACAGGAGTCATTTGTTTTTCATTTGAAAGCATCTACAGTGGGAAGGCTGGTATAATTTTTCATGAACGTATTTAAAAAGGGTTGAAAAAACTTAGGAAGACATATACTTAGTTTGCATTGAAAGTCTGCAAATCAGTCATGGGAACATACAATACCTTCGAGTCTAAAATGAATGCTAATTTTATACACACATATGTACATCTTATCATACTGATTATGTAATGATGTTATTACTTCTATAAGACAAGTAAAACCCCATAAAATCTAAGTCTGGTTGGAAAATTTAAATAAACATATTTCATGTATTCTAAGCACTGGAAAATGAAAACACTTTCTACTATCTGTCATTTTCTTTTAGAATTTCTCAGCTTCCTGAAAATGCCTGTGTTAAGATACCAAAGAAGCGACATCGGCCATGAGAACACAGACACCTGCAGTCTCCTTGTCAGCAAAAAAAAAGAAAGAAAAAAGGTTTTCGTCTATCCATTTCAGGAGACTCCAGAGATGCTTAAAATATATCATTTTAAATGGAATAGACATTAGGTACCATCTAGGTAACCCCTTCGAATCCTCCCCCGTTCCATTCTAAGTATGCTCTTCTTGGAGTTTAGAGGGGCTTTTAATACCCCTCTTTTCACTATTCACGAATCTACATTTTTCCACTTGTGGCATGTCACTGTTTAATTTATTAACAAACATTTATTGAGCAATTTCTATGTGTGTTCCACACTGAAGATCAAAAAAGAATGAATGAATATTCATTTATCTTTAAGGGATACAGTCTTGTGGGGAAAGCAGACTCTGAACAGATGACAACTGAGAGAGACAAAACAATGCCTTGTTTATTCGGAGGAAGAAGTTCCCATAGAAGCAAGCAACAAGTCCAATCATTTCACTGCCAAAGACATGGATTTGTGATGGAGAATGCACAGGGATATTTATCTCATTATCTTCAAAGGTTACGACCTATTACAATCACAAAGACTTCTTCATGTCACAGCAGCCAGAGGCGTACTATAAGGCATGTTCAGCATAAGAAAGTAAGACAATGGGAGCAAAGACAAAAAGGAAATAGGACAGCAGAGTAAGGTTGACTTTAACTGTTTTTACTATTATTAATCTACTTCGGCAAATGGTATTCATTATTGTCAGCATTTTCCACCAAAAGTTTAAAATCAGCCATTAAATATTAATGTCGCAAAAATATTTCTTTTAGATTTATAGAACAACTTTAAGAGGTTAATGTTACTTAAACTCTCTGAGCCTCCATTTCCTCATCTGTAAAACAGGAATAACAACTTATATTTAGGGTGCTGTGAGGATTAAATGCAATCATGAATATAAACACACAAGCTAAATACGTTCATTGCTTCTATCTACTGCTTATAATAAGTGATCGAGTGTTTGTTTCATATCGTTTATGTTCATAATAATAATTAGTATTTACTGAGTACCTACTGTGTGCGGACATTATTCTACACAATTTACATGGATCCTGTTTAATCTTCACAAATCACTGTGAGGTAGCATGCTGGTCCCATGTTATAAGGAAATTGTGACGCAGAAAAGTTAAGTGGTTTTTATGGAAATACATGTTAGACAGTAATGAGGAATTACTGCTCTGGATAGATATATTTTCTATATTTTTAAATAATTGAGGCTATTTTTTGTTATGACATCAGCAACAAATAATAATTAGTATTTAAAGGGAAACATGATGACATAATTTGTTCAGAAACTGGTCATTTTTTAATTTGTCTGAAACATTAATGCAAGGAATCTTAATAGAATCTCTTGAGTGAGAGAATCATGGTAAAATTCTTGCGATTTCAGTCAAAATATTTTTAATGATAGATGAATAATTCCCCATCTTATCTCACAACGTCCTTTTAGCACCACATCTGAAAGTGTTATTCATTTGGTTTCCACGGGGCCCGAACCTGGCAGATCTAGGCTGTACCAGTCTCAGGGCAAATTCTCCACTGATGCTATTCTTCAGCTGGGCAGGCAGATTCTGGGGTCCACCAAGAGCATCCATTCTGTGGGATTCTTGCAAGAGACATCAAACCGGTAAGGGGCAAAAAATACTACTAGCTGAATTCATTCACCAATTGATAAAAATGAATCGGTATCATCAAGCCTACTTATGGAAAGCAAAGTATGTAGGCTAACCCAAACTCGTTAACAGTTGTCTGTCATCCAAGGCAGACAGATGTTTTATTACAGAGAGGTCGAACCTGGGCCACAGGCTGTTTAATACTTTCATCAATGACCTGGATGGTAGAAAAGTCTGTGAACTTAGTAATTTACAGTTCTCTGTAGTTGGAAAGACTGATTAACACTTTGAATGTCAAGATCGAAATTCGACATGACATAACACAACCTTAACAAATTGGAGAAGTGGTTTAAAACAACGCAATTCAATAAGACTATAGGTCAGATATAGACTTTAAAGGAATTGGGAAAGAAATGGAAATTATAATAATGTATATGATACTATGCTAATGAAAATCTGTGAATGTGAGATGTAGAATATAATAAATAATATTTAGTATAACTTGAGTCAAGAATACACCAATAGCTTTTAATTATTTTTTCCTTATTTTGGCATATTTGCTTACTCATTTACAAATGTTTTTATACATATTATCACAATTTATTCAAGTCAAATCCTTTATTGCTGCTGATAATACTGAGTGTAATTCTAAGATATATAAATGGGGGGAAAGATAGAAAGGTATATATAAATGGATAAATACTATGAAATGATTTTGTAAAGAATATCATGCATTGCAAATACTATTTATCCATTTATCTTGTCACTAACATATTAATTCATTTATTTATTCATTAATCATTAAATACTTATAGAATTTCTACTGTATCTCAGGCACTGCATTAGATGCTGGTAATACAAAGTTGGGAGAAGCAAGCATTATTCGTATTTCCTCAGAGCCCACATTCAGATGCATAATGACTAATTCCAACAAACACAGACGAGGCAGTATTAGCCATGTAACAGGGAGGCTGTCTTCATCAAGAAAAATGACAAAAGGCACCCTAGTGAAATGCCTTCTTTCACCTTTTTTAAAATTAAGTTATTGGGGTCATATTGGTTAATAACATTACACAGGTTTCCAGTGTATAGTTCAATAATATGTCATATGTACATGCCATTGTGTGTTCACTGCCCAAAGTCAAATCTTCTGTCGCCATACATTTAACCCCCTTTACCTTTAACTAACACGCTCCCCCATTACCCTCTGGTAACCACTAACTTGTTGTCTGTGTCTACGAGCCCCTGTCTGTCCTGTTCATCTGTTGCTTTCAGTTTTATATCGCACAGAGGAGCGGCATGACTGCTTAACTGAAGCAAGGGAAGGTAGGCTAAGAGGGGGCAAGGGCGTAAGTATTTCTCGCAAAGCGGACAGCACGTGTTAAGGGTTCGACCTTCAGGAAAGGAATGCCCATTGTTGTTGACATTATATTCTCAATGAACACAATTAAATTCCTGTTGGTTAATACACTGCACAAAAATGGAGGAGCGGGTTTCTGCCTAAATTAGGGGATGCGGTTAGGATTCATTACAAAAGTGCTCCGTGGTGTCGGAAACTTTGACAGGACGTGGGAGCGGGATTCCAGCGACGCGATCAAAGGGGCCGTGCTCTGGCACGTGCCACCGCCGCGCGCTGGCCCGGCCGAACCAGATCTGCTGTCGGCGTGAGAAACGATGACGTCGCGCAGAGTTCTAAACGAACACCCAGAAGGACAAGCGCTCCGACGTGACTTAAAGCTGAGTTACTTCTCAGATTGGCAGTTCAAACTGCAGGATAGATGGCAGATAATGGTACCAGCGGTCCATTTTACTGATAAATTCGGTTTAATATTTTCATTTTACCAATCCCTGCCCTCGAAAATCCTCTAAGGGAAAAGAAGGGGGGGGGGAAGGACCATCTTACTTAGTTCCACTACCTTGGATTTTAAATTCAAAGTGAGGTTTGCTACCTCCGCCAATGTTCGTTTTAATTGCCATTTCTGACGGGTTTGAAATTCAGGGAAAGCGAGTCTTCTCATGGTTCACAGTCAATTATTCATGCCTAATGGAAAATGTCAAGGCCTAGAAAATGTAAAATGGTGAATAATCTGAAACATCCACATTTTTGCTTGAGGTTGTCCTGGATTATACAGACTAGATGATAAATGCATCCGTGTTTTGAAAGAGGTGTTTTGAAAGTTTACTGGAGGTATACCAAGAATTACTTTCATGTTAAAATAATCTCCCAATATTTTAGGAATAACTGGAATCTCTCCATAAATAATTCATGCCTTACTTAATTATTATAATTGGTCCCAATGAATACTTAAATATTTCAGGAAGAGATAACACATCCAGTATGTGACACTGCTTCTGCGTCATTTAAGAGCTTTGGGGACATCTCTGTAAAAGAAGTCACTGAATTTTGCTACGTTTTTATGTCTGTCTTCCTTTCCAGGTTATATGCTTCTTAAAAATAACAGACTGCACACAGATCTAACTTTGTTGCCTGCACAGGAAACTGCAATTGAAATAGATGATATTTTAGCAAACATAATAGGCAGAAGTCTGCCATAGATTCTAATATTACTGAATCATCTTAAAGTTTGGTCAATACGAACTTCAATCCCTAAGGTACTTCTAAAATACACTTGATGAAAAGTCATCAGCTTGTACTTGAATTTCTTTACTGAGAAGGAAATCACCATCTCAAATGTAAGCTTATTTTATTTTTAGGATGCTCTGTTGAAACGCTCACCATTAAATTAAAATCTATATTTTGCAACCATGTGCATTTTCCTGTTTGGGGTTTGTTTTTTTTGTTTGTTTGTTTTTTTGTTTTTGAGCAATTTGATCTTTTTTTTTTTTTTTTTTTACAGATTTCACATAGCTAAAGTTGGCTCGGGCCCCTTGTCTCCTCCCTATCTGTTTATAATTGTTTTTATTAAAAGAACTACATTTTATATGTACTTCATAATACATATAAAAATACACATATATTTCAATAAATTCTGACAACTGAAAACATTTGTGTAATTTATATTACCATCAAGATAGACACTTTCCTATGACTCAAAAAAGTTTTCTCCTCTTTTAGGTCACTTTCCACTTAATACCTGGTACAGGCAACCAGTGGTAAGCTTACTGTAACTATAAATTACTTTTGCCTTTTCTAGAAATACATATAAATGAAAACAAAGTACATTCTCTTTCATATCCAGCTTTTTTTGCTCAGCATAACGTCTCTGAGATTCATTCATGTTGCATTATCATAAATCAATCATTTTATTGCTGAGTGAAATTCAATTGTATGGATGGATATACCACAATGACTCACCCATTAAATCTCGCTGGGCATTTGGGTTGCACCCTGTGCTAGCTGTCATGATTAATGGAGGTAATAAATGTTGTGTACAAAATGATGTGGCATAAGTCTTTATTTTTCTGGATAAATATATAAGCATGTAAACGTACACTTAACTTTATAAGGAAGTGTCAAACTTCCCCAAAGTGGTTGTTGTTCTACAAGTCCATTAGCAACAGGTAAGGGTTCGTGTTTCCTAAGTTAATGCCAATACTTGGTATTAGCAGTCTTTTTAATTTTAGACATTATAGTCCTATGCAGAGGTATCTCAGTACAACGTAACCCATAAATCTTTGATGACTACTTAGAGTACCTTTGTAAATACAAAGCCTTACTGGCTATTTGTATATCTTCTCTTTATTTTTAAGTGCCTGGTTATGTGTTTTGCCATTTTCTCCCAGGAGTTATCTTTTTATTTTTGAACAGTAAGAATTCTTTGTTTATTCTCCTTACAAGTTCTTTGCCAGTGTGGGCCTTGCCTGCTGATTTTCTTAATTCCTATTTTCACAGCATGGAAATTTTTAATTTTGATAAATTTTAATTTATCAATATTTTCTTTTATGTCATAGTTTTTTGTATTATCTAAATATTATTTTCCTGTCCAAAGAGCACATATTTCTCTTTGTCTTCTTATAGACGTGTTACAGTCTGAGGATTTATGTATTTATGCTTTGAACCAATTAGAGTTATTTTCATTACGATTTCCACAAAAGGTCATGGTAATATTTTTCCATGTAGATCTCCAATTGTTCTATTACTCCTCTAAAGAGTGTTCTCCAGTAGAAAAATAACATGAAACACATACAATTTTATAGTAGCCACATAGAAACTCTAAGAATAAACAGGTAAATAAGTTTTTACCACATAATTTATCTAACCAAATATATCCAAATAATGTCATTTTGACGTGTAATCAGTGTAAAAAATATTAGTGAGGTTAAGAAAAAAAAATCAATAAAAAATGAACTGCAATGGCTATAAATGGCATCCCACAAAGTAAAAGTGGGTGTCGTGTGTTAATTTAAGATACAGCAGCTGAAAGAGAAGCCAAAAGGCGAGGCTACCCACCAGCCGTGGGATCTGAGCCACTAGATAGAGGATGGTAATGGTTTTAGAAAAGGAAGAAAAAAACACTATAAAGTATAGTCAGAGACTCTACTCACAGGCGCCTATCAACCAGAGCAAGGAAGGGAGCAGTTTATACATGATACGTTTTTAATATGCGTGTACATTCTGCTTCCTTTCTCTTATGGATCGCGCTCCTTAGATTCCTGTTGTTAAATTTCTCAAAACACATGACTAACGTCTTCTGTTCGGTTTTCTAGTTGATAAAGAAGGGCAGAAGTAACGTGGCCGTTATTTCTTCATGGACAGAACCAGGGCGTGGAATTCAAGGTGGAGAGTTTCCTTTCAGTACTTTGCATACCGTTGTATGATCTTCTGGCTTACATTGCTTCCGACAAGTGTGCCATAACTTGTATCTTAATATTCTGCATACGGTAAATGTGTCAACTTTTACAGGCTGAATTTCAGATTTTTTTCTCACCACTATTTTCAACAATTTAATTATGATGTGGTGGGGGGTGGCGGTATCTGTTATCCGTTTCCTGAAACTCATCGATGTTGATCTATTAGTTTAATAGTTTTCACAAATTTGATATTTTTCCAACAAAGAAGATATGCAGATGATTAAAAAAAAAGTATGTAAAAAGATGTTCAGCACTGTATGTCACAGAGAAATGCAAACTGAAACAACAGTCAGATGCCACTGCACACCTATCAGAGTGGCCAAAATCTGGAACGCTGATGACACCCAGTGTCAAGAAGGATGTGGACCTACTGGACTCTCGTCATCGCTGGCGGGAATGCAAATGGCGCGGCCACTTGGGAGGACAGTTTGGCGGTTTCTGAAAAACCTAAACACACTCTTAGCTTATGATCCAGCAGTCACACTCCTTGGTATTTACCCAAATGAGATGAAACTTATGTCCACACGAAAAGCTGCCCGTGGATATTTAGAGTGGCTTTACTAATAACTGACAAACTGGGAAGTAACCAAGATGCATTTTAGTAAGTGAACGACTAAATGAACTGTGGTGATTCAGACTATGAAATATTAGTCCGTACTCACAAGAATGAGCTATCAAGTCATGAAAAGGCATGGAGGAACCTTAAATGCATATCGCTAACAGAAAGAAACTCGTCTAAAAAGGCTACATACTACACTATTCTGACTATATGACATTCTGGAAAAGGCAAAACTGTGAAGACGGTAAAAAGATTAGTGGTTGCCAGGGGTTAGAGAGGAATGAATCGGCAGAGCACAGAACATTGTAGGGCAGCAAGACTATTCTGCATAGGATGGCCATGGTGGGTACATGTCAACATACAGTTGTCAAAAGCCATAGAATGTACATCATCAAGACCGAACTGAACTCTAACATAAATGACGGACCTTGAGTGCCACAAATGCATCATTCCGCTGTGGAATGTTAATTATGGGGGAGGTTGTGCAGTTATGGGGCACCGAGTACATGGGAATCCTCTGTTCTTTCTGCTTAATTTTGCTGTGACCCCAAAACTTCTATAAGAAAATAAAGTTTATTATTTAAAAAATGTTTTAACATTTTTTTCACCCATTGCACTTGAAATTCCTTGTCTCTCCTTCCATATCTCCTTTCCATCCGAGACTCTAAATACAGGCATGATTTATCTCTTGACACATCCCTTAAGTAAGGGAATCTCAGTTTATTATTTTTCAACTTTTTTCTTTATTTCAAAGACTTGGCATGAAAAAGAGATGCAAAATATTTTACTAATAATTTTTATGGATCATAATACTTGTGGTGATTCTCATAGAGTGCTTATACATCTTTGTATAGTGTCATATTGAATAGGGAAAGGTTTTTTTTAATGCTTCTTTCTGGGTGTTGCTCATTCTAAACACTGTTGACTGAAGTTGTTGGTTGTGAATTTTTATATTCGAAAACAATTTTTAACCATAGGACTTGAAGAAAAAATATAAAATATCTATTGAGAATGACTTAATGAATATATTAAAAATAATACTATGTTCTATGTTATAAGAAAATCTTTATTGTATGTGACAAGCTATGAACAACATGCAGTGGCATTTGATCATAACTACTAATGCTTGCTGAATAGGAAGTAGAGATACACGTTGGCCATGTGTATCATCCTCTACTAGTCAAGTCTTGATTTTTCTCTTCTTTATTCTCTTCTCAGATTCTTTAATATGTTTATTATGGTTGTTTACAGGAAAAGAGAAATATTGCTGTCTTATATATTTTTTAAAAGTCTTCAAAGTTAAAATCGAAAATAAAAGAGTGTCCATAAGCTGATCTCTGGGAAGTTGTTCTTTTTTCCAATGAATTCACAATGCGTACTACCAGTTTCTTAGTAACCTACATGTATTTTCTTAATTTAACCTTTTTCCATCTCTCATTGAAATCTGGCTAACCACTGTCCCTCAACGCCCTTTCCAGCTGCTCATAGATTCACTGTAATCATCCCTGAGCTCTTTGGTAAAATGGGTTTTGATGGCCCTTACAGTTTTTCAAAAAAGCAACTTGTAGATTGTTTGAAAAATGTAAGTGGAAATATGAATGCCATTTATCTTATGCAAGAGTTTAAACAGTTAAACAGTATTCATGGATACTAACAGTGTAAAGGTTATTCTTCCTCCAAAGCTGCGTGATAGACTCTTGAAAATACATTACTGTTAATAAATTACTTCTTATTTTGATGTAAATTCAATATTTCTCTTCCCAAATGTAGGAAACAGAAAAATTAAAGTTACATCAAGATAAGATGCCAAATATATGTAAAATCTTACAATAATAATCCTGCACCATTTAAATAAGTTCTTACCTGTTGAAAGATTTAATTTCATATTATATATGAGTGGGTATGTGGGGGGGGGTGTATTGATCAATATGGCCTTAATGTTCCCTTTGGCTTGACTAAACTTGAGACAGGTTTCTTCCTGATTATAGCCATAACATCCTTTGTTAGACAATTTACTTTAGAAAACTTGGAATAGTGAATTCTTTCTCTGTCCCTTTCAGATGTAAATCTTCTCTTAGTCTCTTGCCAGGTTTACAGTCCAAGAATATTTTTCTCAAGGACCTGGGCATCATCAGGAAAGAGAGAACCCCTGTCTCCCAGTCTGTGGAAGGGCAGGAGCCTAACTCAGCTGGGTAGCAATTAACCAGCACAGGTGGCCCGGTCGTGTTCACCAAGCTCGACTATTCTTCTGCTAGCTCATTCGGCGCTTAAAAACCCCCTGCCTTTTTTCAGAGAAGTTGAGTTCAATCTCTCTCCCCTATTGCAATAGTTTGGAATAAAGTCTTCATCTCCTATGAACTCTATGTAGCACAGCTTTCTCCAACAACACATGTGCATGTGTTGTATGAATGTATATATGTACGTGCATGTAGATATACACACTATACACACACATACACATACATACATACACAGACATACATATATACCAGGGAACTGTGGTTCAATTTTCATTTACTTGTATCCTTAGGTTTCCTAATATTATTTCTCCAGAATAACATTAAAAATGTTACAGAGGAAATTTTTCATTAACGCAAACTAAAGAAACCTTTTTCAACCGATGGTTTAAAAAAAAAAATTTGTTGTCTAAGATCTGAGCAAGTACAAGAAATCTAAGATTGCCAGTCTCTAACCTATTGATTGCATTTGACCATATAGAAAATAAGCCCGCATTAGTACCCGAGACCCTAAGCAACATAGAAGAAAATACTCATATTTAAAATGCTGTTGATTTACTTCGGTGACATTCCAACAGTTTTAGAATGATCCACAGTGAAATATATTTTACACAGTGATCTGAGACACACACGTATGCACACACACCTGAACATACAAACAGACACATGTATCTATAAAAGCAGAAATGTTTCCCGATGGTAAGCTCACTTTTACTGAGAGCAATACTTGCTAATGTTTTTTTCAACTGGAGCTTAATGCTAACAATTCTCAATGTTCACTTTCACAACACAGAGTGCACGCTCATGCTCACTTCTAGCAACTAAATTGATACCATAATTCACTAACTAGTGGTCTACTTAGAATTTGAAAATCACCAACATTGTAGAACTTAGAACTCATGTTGGCAGGGCCGTAAAATACTGGTAACTAACTAACCAGTTAACTAAGTAAATAAATACTTTATGCATAGACCAAACACAAAAAGGTTGCTTTCTTCAGAAAGAATAAAAATGGTTTCAGGGTGATTTCCTTGGGCTTTTGCCAGTTGGGGTGGTTCTTTAAAAAAATCTTGTAGGTAAAGCGCAGAGTACACCCTTAAATTAAATGAGGGAAGCAGTGTGGGTTCTAATTTGCTAAAACGCGTAACGCTGATTATTGCAGCAAAAGCTTCATTTACAAAATGGCAGCTGATGACCTCAGAAGGAATCTATGTTGGAGCAAAAACAAAAACCACACATGCCTGAGGAATCATTGTTTTCACAAAGTTCTCTCTTCATGTGCTAATTGCAGGGTAGGAAGTGATTCATATATCTCTTACTCTTTCTCTACTTTTTCTTGCCAAATTCCCTGAAGAGGGTTACAGAAACTAGAGAGATGTTTGTAGGGAAAGGTCTGGAAAGTGGAAGCACAATAGGCTTGTAATAATATAATGTTAAATGCAAAAAAAAAAAAAATGGTTAAAAAATCTTTGTAACCTTTAAGTTATAAGATCATGATAAACAGTAATGCTAATGAGAAAAGTACATCTCGATAATGTTTTTTTTTCCTCTTTAATAGTTATAACCAAAATTTTTTAAAAAAAATAAGAGAAATTACACTGGGATACAATCAGACAATTTGACATAACTACTTAAATCATTTGGATTTCAGAAAAAAAAATATGTTAATGTTTTAACTAATGCATAGTTTTAGGCATTATAGGTAAGGAAAGTAACACTGAAAGAGAAAACATCCATCATGTGGGCAAGAAAATTTTCCATAAAAAATTTTATCATTCTTGTTATTTTAGGAGGCAATTTTAAAAGAAGGCCACCTTCTTTTCTCACCAGTACAGTGATGACCCTGTGGGACATTGTTAACAGACAAAGATTTTGCAATGATTTTATCAAACCACATTCCCTCCTTAATCCAAGCTTTTTCTCTCTCTTTAGGATATTAGAATGGAAGAAGAGGTAGATTCTCTTCAGTAACACTCCGGTGGTGAATAAGATTTGCAAAGAAAATTAAACAGAGAGAAAAAAAAATTAAAAAAATAAAAGGAGATCTAACTCAGCTTCTCAAGTTGATGGAGTTTCTGCTTAGGGCACAAACCATGCAGCAGAAAAAGCAGGAGTTGCAGTAACAGAGACCTGAACTCAAATTTCACTGCTGCCCATGACCGTAATCTAAGTAACTTGTTGTTTCTGAGACTGTTCAATCAAATGCAAATGGGATGAATAATAACTACTCAGTGGCTTCCGGTGAGGATTAAGGGATATTACATGCAAATATCTGGAACAGATTATGTTTTCAATAACTGTACTTCCTTTCTCTATAAAGAAACTAATTCCATATTTTTTAAGTACCTTACCCGCCTTTCATACCTCTAGCATATGAAGGACACAGGACAGCAATGGAATACTGGCTGTGCCTGACCAGACTCATTTACTTCAGTCATTATTACTTAAAGTAAAGGCAAGATTTAAGAGGGGCAGTCAGACAAATAGTTTAAAAGGTCTAAAGCAAAGCTGTTGCCGAACTAATTACAAATTAATACATATTCACTGGGTACAGAGATAGGGAGGGAAAGAGAGAGAGAGGGAGGGAGGGGGAGGGAGGGAGGAAGAGAGAGAGAAAAAAAAAGAAATCAACTTATAGGTTTAAAAGAGAGAGAGGCCAGGAATCATACCCATCCACCTCTTCCAGTGTCTGGCGTTATTGTCTGTATTTTTAACCCCATTTCTTGCTTAAAACTGTCCCTTAGCCAGAGCTCATTGGATCAGGGTATGTGCTGAGCATTTGATTCATATGCAATCAATTTCCAGACTAATAAAGCTGGCAAAAGGAAATGATCTGGCCGACCTTACTTTCTTGGGTCTTTAAAACTGGGCCACAGGGTACCATGAAATTATTGGTTACATATAGACAACACAGGACATCCACAGCTAGGTGAGCAACCCCCCAGACAACCTAGGACTGTTAAAATTGGGAGGCTTGTGACAGACGAAAGGCAATCAATCGCCTCTTTTTTATGAGTTTGTTTTGAAAGAAAGAAGGAGGAAAGAACAGAAGGAAGGGATGAGGGAGGGAGGGAAGGAGGGAAGGAAGGAGAGAGGAGAGAAGAATTATCCTCTGTAAATAAATTAATACTTCATATGGGTGGAGCGCTATTTTTCTCAATGTGTGATTCATAAAGGAAAATATTCTAAATTATGCAGACACACAGTGAACTGTGGTGAGGGTTTAGAAAAGCCCGTATTTTGTGTGGAAATTAGTCCTAGGCCCCGGGGAAGCCCTTACTGGGCACACGAGGACCGCTGCACGCAGAACACGTGGCACGCACCCCTACCAACCACCCAGGACCTTCTGCTACACCCCTCTGGCAGCCAGTCAGCAACAGAGACGTGTGGATGTCACCCTGCCTTTCAGCATGTCTACCAGTTGTACGCTGCAAAGTGACAAAGGCCAACAACAGGTCCGCAGGAATGATGTAAGATTGAAAGGGCTCCGGGAAACCTAGAAAGAATGGTTGGCCGGAAGGGCAGCAGCCACGGGTGGACCCCACTCGAGGTCCCCGTCAGCTCCGCCACCAAGAGCCCCCGTGATGGGAGTGTCACACAGCCTCCATTTCTCATCCGCAGCCTGAGGAGGGCGTTCCCATTATAGCCACATCAGGAGAGGCCAGTAAAGACATCTCGGTTTCACGTTTAAAATGCATCCAGAGACTTATGCATAAAAAGAAAGCACATTCACATTTATGAAGCTAAATAATTTGGTTAAATATCTAGAATCCTAGTGAATAATAAACAGATATTCCTGAAAAAAAAAAAAAAAGAGACCCATTATAAGCAATATTAAGGTAAGAAAGAACATTGTTGCCAGCAGAATTAACTTCCTCAGAAACCGTCATTCAGTTTCTTTTCAAAGAAAGGAACGAAAGTGTCTTAGAAGGAATAGTGATTCTAGATACAACTTAGAGGCTTCGAATTCACATGAAACCAGTCATTAGTAAAATGCAGTAGGCCTTCTGCCTAGATCGAACCCCTCCCCACCCACGAATCAGTTCCCTTTTTCATTGTTTCAGTAGAAGGGCCAAGAATTGCACAGATATAAGCCCTCTGGGACAGCACTAAGGTACATCGTTCAAAAGAACAACTTGTACTTATGCAACCGAAATCCATCCTTATAATAACTTTCTGACCACAAGAACATTTTAGTCCCCAGATATGTCAGTTCAGCATTCTTTACCAAACTCACACAAGCAGTAAAAAGATAAAGAAAGGTACCTAATTCTGAGTTTATCAGACAAAGACTTAGCCAAGTAGAAATATTAGCTAAGTAAAGCAAGGAGTTAGAAGCCTCCTGCGTAGATCAAATGCAATGCAGTCACGATGGGCTAAGTTAAATGTCTGGCCTTGATATGAATGTGTGACTTTAAACAAGGTCACTTCTCTGCATTTCTTCTTCCTTAGTTGCCACGTGGAATTAATAATCAGACATACTACCTGCGCTTAGAATCGTATGGGCTAGCAGAAGCCTCGCACAGCTATTACTGAAAAAGAGGCATCGAATATCTCATCACTATGTCACAGTGATTACATGTGTTTAACCTGGATATACAAATTATAAAATCACATAGCTACTTCTCACAATTCTATTTGACAGTGTCAGCATGAAGCATCGGGGCGCTTACTAAGTAGTATATTAATTAAAACATAAGTTATTATAAATTTTGAGTTGTTTTTCAAAAGGAAGGCAAAATCAAGCTCTGTGGAATAGGAGAGGAGTCATTTGTACTTTTGTCTTAAATATTTAAGACTGACAGGCAACAAAATTAAAGAAACATCAGTTTGACAGCTGTCTTCAGCTTGTCCAAGTTCACATGAGTTGAACACTGAATTTTCTATCTTTTAGGCAAATATTAAAAGCAAAACCATTAATTGGCCTATACAGTTTCAAAAAGCAAATGTTTTCTGTGTGGAGCCGAGTTGAATAAGTTTAGACAAAAAAAGAGTTGGTTCGTTTTTTCAAGGAAGTTTCACGACAGGAATGCTTCTTCCCCAGGGGAGTAGGAGACCAGGAGGGATGGGCAGAGAAGCTTAGAGAAAGAAGCAAAGAATCTGGGGACAGAATGCCAGCCAGAACCCAAGAAAGACGGGAATAGCCAAAACCCTTTCCGGTGAAGAAGGGGCAGTGACTGTTGTTTTTTAAGAAAGATGACCATCGATATTCAATTTTAAGTTTCTATCTGATGTGTGTTCTAAAATTCCTCTCCAAACCATTATCAGAAATCTGTTGAACGGAGGAGCCCATTTTAAATAATCAGCAATTTTGAGGTTCTAATACCTCAGTTAAAAAAAAAAAAAGTACTGATATTCCAAATAACAAAAGTATCGATATTCCAAATAACAAATCCTAAATGTAGGTAGACAATGAGGAAGTAATGCAGCTTTAGATATTATCATCACATTGCTGCTTTAAAAAAAAAATCATTTAAGCAACAATTTTTGTGTAAAATTTAAGTATTACAAAGTTGCAGTGCTGGGATAGTTATGCACCTAACAGGAAAGACAGAAATATGGATCTGGAAAATCTTGAGAAACTCACAGAAGGTTGGAAAGAGATACAAAAGTAATTAACGGGCAACTGAAAAAAAAAAAGCACATAAAAATATGAACAAGTTGCTAGGAACGCATAGAGGATCATAGCCGCTTCTGCCAGAGAAGATGAAGAAAGGTTATTCTGGGTCATTAGCCCTATCGATGTTTATCTGAGTAATAACGTCTTCATTCACAAGAGATGAGATGTAGCAGCCGATATGTTTAATAGGAAAATGTCGTCCCAGTGTAGAGGTGCGGGCCTTTCCTTCTTTCTTTCTTTCTTCCTCCTTCCCTCTCTCCTTTCTCCCTCCCTCTTTCCTTCCATCCTTCCATCCTTCCTTTCTTTTTTTTTCTCTTTAAAAGAAGAAATCATCAACTCATCAGACGTCAAGCAGGTCAATTTGTGTTTACATTTGACATTTTCGTAGGTGATGAAATAGCTAATTTTATTTTATTTTTTGGTGAGCTATATTTATTTCATTTTTTAATTATCTAAGTAAAAAAATGTTCCTAAAGCTACCTGTAAAGATAAGGAGTAACAAGGAGTTCCCAAATCGACAACAGAAATATATTGAAATAATTACTGTTAGGGAGATTACAGAGCCAAGTAAGCAGAGAATTTGCGATCAATTAGAGCTAAATTTAAATTCTGGCCCTGCTACCAGGGACTTGAACTTCATCAAATTACTGGACTTCTAGAGGCTCAGTTTCCTTCTCAGTGAAAGAGGAGAAAGCAATTTTTCAACATGCTGTATGGAGACCTAAATAAGACTATTTATAAATACCACCCAGCACACACAACACATCCTATGATATACAACATACAATAACAATATAACATTTCCATTATTCTTAATGATCACAGAACAGAGTGTCCAAGCAGATATTATCCCTGAACGTGCTAAGGAGACAAAAATAACAAGAAATGCACCTAAACTAATTTAATACGTGGCAGTATTCTAACGCTGGGGATAAGCATTCTAGAAAAGTATTTCTTTGTCCTCTCTTAACTCCATCATTTTTCTTTATTTGACAGTGAGATATGATCCGATTTCATCGAGTTTTTTACTCAATCAAGTTCTGTGTGGGTCTCTTCTCCATGTATGGATAAAAACAGCCCTTCAGCAACATGTGTAATTTGTAAGAATGCAATAAATGCCTCCAAAAAACACAATCTGGACCATCACCACAAAATAAAAGCAGTGTAGCTGACTATGCACAGAACCCACTAAACTAAAAGCAGCCCTTGCAAAACAAACCATTCTTTTCTTAAGCAATCAGTGCAAATTGCAAAAGCAACAAACATTTCAGCCACAGCCTAAGGAGCCACAGACAGTCCGCAAAAGCCTCATGTGAAATTCGCCACATATTACGGAACCAGAAGGAGCCACTTGGTGGTGGTAAGAGTGACTGTCCCGGGATGTGCCAGGAGACACTTAGAACTCTCTCAGGCATGAACACTTACCAGAGTCAACAATTCACTGGCACAAGAACGCATCCCCAGAGGGTGGGGCGTGGAAGCATCTTGATTTAATTTTGAAATATAATATTGTGAAGTTGTGACTTTTAGTAACGGAACGCATATTAGGAAATAAATGTAAAGATATTGCCCAGGGTTACCTGAAAGTTAGGACGACAAAGTAAGGGATTCAGAGAAAGATATGGACAGAAAATACCACTGATAAGCACGTGGACGGCAAGATGGATAAAGCCCTCCATTCGATATATTCAACTCTTTTTGGAAACGGAAGCTAAATGAGCACTACTACATTCAAGTAAAGCGAGACATGGCATGCACGTGCGCGCACAGCCACGCACAGTGACATCAAAGATGTCAAGATGATTAGAACCATTGTGCTTTGTTGTTCCTCAAACGGGTCCTTTAAAATGCATTCTCAGCTATTACCATAGGTGGTGAGATGTTTTCTGAGGGTAATAAACCACAAGCATCTCATCGCGGTACCTCCACAGCGATAAAGGGCATGGTGCATTCCATGTGATGAATGTTTTTCGTTAATACTTCATTATCTTTTACGTAATAGAAGAATCTAGGCATTAAGAATCTAATGTTCCCTAATGATCATACCTCATGGCATTTTCAGAAGGTCGTGAGGTGGTGTCCCGACTTAAGAATGACACGCACCTGGACTGACCAAGATACGCTAGGTATTAGGTAATGTGAATTCTAAGGAATGTTTTGTTTCTACCCAGCAGGAGTTGATGAACTCCCATAGTACATCTTTAGTGCTGGCAACCTTGGAGTCGAGTGAAAGAATTCCTTGTGCACTTGTGTATATTACATGATGGACAAGAATGAGTAGATAAAGGCAGAAAAGGGGTTTCCAGTTCTAAACTGGGAAACCAGAAGAATTCCAGGCTAGCTTCCTGCATGCCTCTGTCTCAGTCACCTATAATGACGCCTCTTCCCAGAAGCTGAGCCCCTCACAGATACAAAACTTACTACCCACAGTAGAAGTATTTATCGTCATGAGAACAGACACATCTTATTACTGAATATTAGAGCAGGTAAGTGCCATGGAATGAAGCCTCAACTTCCCCATTTTCTCAGTTTTTTAGAAGGACAGAGTAAGAAAAAAGGTTTTGCCGGATGAGGCAAAATTCCATAGCCGTCTTGTAATTTGCATCTTGTGTTTGGATAAGCAGTAAAATGACCAGAAAAGAGCTTGACTTTGTAGAGTATTTTATGATATTGAAGAACACATGGCCAGCCAATTTCATCCCAATTTCTCTAAAAGTTTCCAACGTGGACAAAGTTACAAGGTGAGACAGGGAACAATAAATACCCTGACATTTTACTGCAGTGACACCTTCATGACTGTATGTCACCCTGGCATAGCTACCCGGGTTGAAATAGCCAGAGAAGTCGGGGGGCTGCTGTGGAAGCACGACGCCCCAAGTTACGTGGGATAGGAAGATGGACAAGGATGTACCAGGACAGAAGCACCATGATTTCTGGAGCATACTTGGCAAATGGGAGAATGAAGTGCCCACACCACGAACAGCACATCCTTACTGAGAGTAGGCAGCCCAACCAGGTTGGATGGAGCGATCTGAATTACTGAAAATTCCCCATTATGTGCAAGTATCATTAGAAAATACTCATCGTTGGACCCGATGTTTTATAACTGTGTTGTCTTTTGTATAATGATTAGTGAGTATTGACTTACTTTACATGAAATAGGTTTCCTTTGATTTATTTTGTGTTTATAAGTCAGCATGCTGATCTTACTCATCTGGGCTGTTTCCTGTAGAGACGTCAAAGCTATTCTCAATGACTACAAGGTATGCTGCACCATTCTAAACTAGATGCTTCAAGGTCAAATGAATTTGGTCAGTGTTATGTGAGTGACCTTGCTTTCATATCTATCATGTTTCATTTGTCTGTTTGATATCTCTGTTTGTCTGTCTGTCTGTCTCTTTCTCTTTCTCGCTCTTTCCCACCCTGTATGAGGCTGTACTCAATGTCAGCCATGTAACTGATCAGTACAAATTTCAAGGGTAAGCCAAAAATTAGAATTAGATGTAGTTTAGAAGTTAGAAGGAATTGGCAACACCTTCATTTTTACACAGTGATGATCCCCCCACCAAATGCCAACCCAATTAGAAAAACAGCAAGAGTCTGAAAGAGAGTATCTGCAATAAATATATACCAAAAACAAAGTTTAAATAGTCATGTAATGTAAAGCAATAAGGAAGAACCAAAAATATAATAAATTGGACAAAATAGATGGGTATTTCAGAGAAAATGCACAAAATAATAACAAATGTGTGCAAATAATAGGTCCAGTTTTGTAAGATTAAAAAAGAAAATCATAAACTAAGCCAAAATATTATTTTCTTGATTTAGGTTGCTAAAATTAAATTGATGGTAATCACATATATTATATTATAGAGGTATAAATGAGTAAAATATTTGGGAAGAAAAATGAGCATGACTATTTGACAGGACAATTTTACTTTAGGAATTTATCATGTAGGAAAATTCCCATAATGGAAAAAAAATATTTTTTAAGATATGTTGGTGCTATAAGATTATCTGTAACAGACATACATTAAAAGTAATCAAAATACACAATCAGAGGATTGATTAGTAAATATGACATATTCATATGGTCAGGATTAGAGAAAAAAATGAAGTCTATTCATATTTTCTTAAATGTATAGGCATAAAAGTAACTTATTAGGTGAAAATAATATGGAAAATATTTTGTAGGGTGAGGCCACTTTTTATCATCATACTGAAGGCACACATTAAAATACATGCATATACAGTTTAAGAGTTATATGTCTATAAAAATATTTAAGTGATGCAACCAAATTTTTAGTGGCATCATTTTTGAAGAGATATTTTAAATATATAAATATATTTAATAATATATAGAATATATGAGAGAGCAAAGTTATAGATACATACATATATTCATAATATATACATATATATTTGTTGGTCATTAACTATTGCTTTTTTCATTCAATGGGTTATATAAAACATTTGATGAAGAACCTTGCATATTCAGCGTTTAGTATTTTAATGCTGTGCAGAATACAATCGGGAAAAAAAAAGGAGATGAAAGAGCACTTTTCAACCAAGGCCTCGTCTCAATTAATTTTTACTTTATAATAAGAACAAGAATAAAGAAACCAATAAAAATTGAAAATGAAACAAAAACTATGAAAGAAGAAATTGTTTCAAAACTTCTATTACCTGTGGCCAAATATGGTTCACTGAAAATGAGAAAAGATGACAAAGTGAATGATGGCAAGAACATGAAATGATGTCTCATAGGGAAAAAAGATCTAGAAGAAAAAGGGAAAAAAGGCAAGTTTGAAAAATATGAAATGAAGACATTTAAACTGGATATGTATATATTTTTTGTTAAAATTGCAAATAGAGAAATATAAACTCTCTATAATTGATGTGTCCTGTTAAAGAAATGGAAAAGAATCTTTAAACAAAACAATGAAAAACAAAAAAAAATGATAAAATGCAGACAGGAATTAAATCAAGTAAAATACATGGAAGGGATTTGGAAAAGATGTAGAAACAATGCAAAGGAAGCATAATTACAGAAAGAAAAGAAAACACTGGAAGTTTCTTGGTGGTAATGCAAAATGAACCCAGTGAAAATGTCCCTTCTGGACTGTCGATAACATTCGCCAACCTTTTCATGCACACGCAAAAGCAGATTCACACATACTGGAAGTGGCTCCATCAGGAGATTAAAATTACATCTATTAAGATTTTGGAAATAATTTACGTCTCCGATGATCCGCCACGGCTTTGCTTTCCCCGAAACGCTCCCTCTAGGGAGTGCGAATGGATCCTTCTGGATCACAGACGCGGAAGGCACGGGGAGACGGGTACACGCTGCCTGATGGCTGGTACAGGGCTGTTTGGATGGGAACCTAGTGTCCCAAAAGCATATATATCATCCCTGTCGCTTTTCAAATTAAATTATCCAAACAAGCTATAAAATTACATATTTTTCAAAACATAATTTTACGATTTACATAATTTAGAATTGCAGCTTGGGAAAATTAAAAGGAACAGGGTGGTCACTCAGGAAAACCTAATTATCGTGAAGTGGTGATTCGAGTATTTCGATGTGTTTATGGAACTCCATCATTTAAAAATAGACAGTGGTTTAGGTTTTTGATTGTTAAGTATGAAAGAATAATGAAAAAGAGGGTATTTAATAGAATTAGTAACACTTGTAGCCTATCAGCCTGCTCTCCTAAAGAAATGCAATTTAGCAAAATTGAGTGTGGTTGGAAACTCTACCCAGAATAACAACTAGTACTTTCTTCAGATCCATCCCAGACTTACACAGTGGCCACTCCAATTAGTATAATAGTTCCATGTTCCTCAGAAAGGGAGGTCTTTTGTTTGAGATATTTCTAATTAAAGAGCCTGTTTGAAGTGGGATCTAATTTTAACTTTGTAATGCCAAAATATGACTCGAAGAGTCTGGTTTTATTTCAAGAAATATTGGCATTGCATTTGCAAGTCGAGATAGCTGTCATCAAATATCCACAGAACTCATATTTAAGACAAGAAAATGGAATGACAGGGTATGAAGTAACTGGCTTAGAAAGCCAGTTCTCTGTTCGAGTTAATTTAATCGAGTTGATTATTTGTTCTATTCACACCCTCCCCATTATAAATAAAGTGCATATACTAATAGGACTCCCCAAAGACATTGTAAAATTACAGGAAACTCAAGAAAGGGAAATCAAGAATTTACTGCCAGTAAATTCTTATTATACAACTTAAAATATATCCATGAACTTCAAGTGCAAGAGTTGCTTTGTTGTTTTCGTTGTTGTTTAAAATTTACTGGTATTAAGACCAGTTCGATAATTTCAAAGCACTGCTGTAAAGTGCCTTAAAAAAAAAAATGTACTCAGAGCCCCACTCTTTGTTTGCTAAAATGGTTGCCTCATTTTTTATAGATGAGAAAGAGACAGCTATGTATCAACTGTCTACGTGAGCCAACGTAATACACGATGCATCCAGATCAAAATAAACGAGGCCTCTCGATTTCCGGTCCTGTGAATCGCAGTGCAGCAAACAATCTTTAAAATGCTAAGATCTTGACTGAATGTAGACAAATGAGCGGTCCTCAGGAAATAATTGTAGTAGACATCATAGAGAATACGACTTGGAAATGTTGATCTTTTCTCAGGAAGCGGGATTGTATTTAACATGTGTCCACGGATGCAAGGCGCTTGATAAAGCACTTCTTAACCACGACGGATGCAGAGCCATACCTCCTGGATGACCCCGCTGATCCCCGCCTTCTGGCATTCAGCCCCGTCCATAATTTCCTCACCTTGAGGGAAAGCTGGACTTTGTGACTTGCCTCGAGGGGACAGAGGGTGCCAGAGGTGATGGAATGTCACCTCTGCCACGCTGTGAGCTGCTCGATGGAGACACTCACATGACAGGGGGAGGCCGTCAGCCAACACTCAGAGAGCATCAGACCCTCAGCGTCACAACCCAAAGGGACTAAATTCTGACAGCAACTATACTAGTCCGTTTGGAGGTGGACTTCCCTCTGCAGTGCCTGTCGATGAGATCTCTGCTGTGACTGACAACCAGACTGCAGCCTCCCAAGGGATAGTTAGCCCGAGCCACCCAGCCAAGTCACACCCAGATATCTGGTCCAGAGAAATCGTGAGATCATAAGTGTTTGCTGCTTCAAGCTGCTAAATTTGCGGTAGTTTGTAACACACCCTTAAGAAACTGACACAACAGAACTTCTCTGCTCTTCCTCCGGCCTTGCCTGGGGAGGAAAAGTTAAAGGCTGGAGGATGAAGAGATGAGACTGTGGTTCAAGGACAGCGTAAGATGCACTGAAGACTAAACACGATGTTTTCGGCGGAGTCCACGGCACGTCATAAATCATGGCACAAAGAAGTCAGACGAGCAAGATCAGGTGGTTAAGATCTAGCAAGAATGTGTGGGGACAAAGATGCTTTTTACTTCTTTTTACTCCTCTATTGGCCAGAATATCTAGACCTTCCACTCTGGGAGCAAGGTCCCCATGATCGTGTTACGACATCAATTCTGTCCCTAAAAATATCTCACTCCAAGTCATTTAAAATTATAAAAAAATAGAAACTAGAAAGATGTTAAATAGAAAGGTGTTTGATGTTTTAATACCATTTTAACATAATATTATAGTCTTCTCTTTTATTCATGAATCCAGAACTATGTTCTAATAATATTGTAATATAGTATTAATAAGCATTTGTTTCACTGCATTAAGTGTATTTATTCATCAAGTCGGCCATCAATACTTGCGATAACTCTGGGAGATAAATATTCTTACCATGCTAAATTTAAAGAAGGGGAAATTGAAGTTCAGGGATATTAAGTGATTGGCCAGGGCTGACAGCTAGAATCTTGTGATTCTGGGACTTGAAATCAAGTTCACTGTGAAAGTGCCACTCTCGACCACAACCCACTGCTCCTCTGTATAGAACAGAAACTTATAATTAGTGCCACTCAGACTTCAGCCTCGGTTATTTATAGATTAACTGCATGCCACTGTTACAAGCGAATCACTGGTGTAAATTTAATAACTATTATGCTAGATGCTCTAGTGAATGCAACGGTACCCTAAAAATGTCTTTAAAATCCTCCGGTCTGCTTGGGGGAGATACAGAGACAGTAAGAGGGGTTAAACCCCTCTATCAGTAGCTGCTGAGTCATAGTGACTTAATCCTCCACCAGCATTTCAAAACTGAGGGCCATCATGAAGAGAATGCTTTAGCGAGAAGAGGCTTCTGGTATATTGTGAACTCCAACTAGCATTTAATAATGGCTATGAGTCTGTTACGATTCAGAAAAAAAAGGAAATAAATATCACAACGTCACGTTTAGTTCCTCAGCAGGAGTCATAAGGATACACATTTTCTCTCTCAAATGGTGAAAATCAGGCATTAAAGGCAGAGTTTTTTATAAGATATTGACCTAAAATCTACAAAAAAAAAAAAATAGAAACACTGAGACCAACCTTGGGTTTAACACTGTTCAAGGCAACACCTACAGATGGATTTTAATTAGGTCAGCCTGGAAACTCTGAAGACCATCTGAAGAACAACGTTCTTTTGTAAGAATTACTCAGAAGGTTTCCGATAAAACCCTCTGAGCCTGAAAATTGTAGTTCAAATCTAGAATTGACGCCAAGGGATGACTAAGTGACTGAGGGCAGAGAGCAAACTAAATTGTCAGGACCCTTGGACACAGAAGGACACACTCACTCATGCATGACTTGAGAAGCAGCCGCAGTCAAACACAGCAGCTCCACTGTCCCTGAAGCTACCAGCACACACAGCTCAGCTTGGGTTCTCGGGAGACAGACTCAGAAAGAGCCGTAGCTGCAGTGTACTGGAGAGTGCGATTGGCAGCTACTCTGGTCAGGAAACGAGGAAGGTGGGAATAGACGGAGGGAGAGAGAAAGACGTTGACCCCCGAGTGGAGGACTCGGCCAGTCATACGCTCCAGATGACGCCAATGGCGCCTCAGAATTGTCCCAAGTTGGGGACCATGGGTCCTGCTGTCTGCCATCAGCCGGTCACAGGTATGGCCACGGGCAGTGCAGTTCTGCGCTTCCCAGGCAATGCCCAGTGCCAGGTGCAGCTGGGAGCCTCCAGTGAGCAGGTCACCAGCACCTGGAGAAAGGCCAGGACAGCCCTTGAAGAGGGGACAGACAGAAGCCTTCTCCCTCTGGGGCTGATGGCAAATCCCAGTGAAGACAGCGTTCACTGAGCACCAAAGAGAACCCAGATGCAGGAGAGAGGCAAGGGGGCCATTCCGTCTCGCAGCCAGCCCCGGCAGCGCCTTGCTCCCGGCTGGGGGAGTACCGTTACCGATGGCACCTTCTGCCCCTTCTGCCCTCCCTGCCCCCACCAGCAATGACACCAGAAATGACAGCTGCCGCTGCTGCTGCTTTGCCTGCTCCTTCTCCGGCCTGCTCTAGGAAATGGGTCCAGTTATCCAAACTGGCCCCGGGAGACATGAAGAAAGCCCCTTTTCTACTGTGCCGTGGGCTCCCCTAGACAATGCACTGGGACCCACTTTCACTCCTGCAGTTCTGACCCCGGTTTATCGATCCCACCCTCAAGCCTGGCGAGGCCCTACGCAGAACACAACCATGAGCAACGCCACGAGCTCTAAACTGGGGATCCGGCCTCTTCCGATGACGGGCTACACTACCTTCAAGAGAAGAATATAAAGCAGCCACGTCCGTATCTACCATTGTATTCACGCGGGCTACCATGTACGGAATGTTTTCACCTTTCCTTTATGCGTACGAGCATCTTCGGGAAGTGGCAAGGAGAAGCCCATGACTTCCAACGGAAGAGATACACACAGTAATGGAAACATTTCTAAATTGTGGTGTGTTCCTTTGTTTTACAGGAAAACTGCAGATAAATGTTTCTTAGGTTGAGTCTCCTGGTAACCATAGTAACAGCAAAAGTAAGCCGCATCCATTTTAACGCGGGTGATGTCATCTGAGCTTCCGAACATTTCCGTGACACACGCCTGATTCCATTTTCTCAAACTAACGTTCAGGGAAATACATGATTTTTACAAAGTCACACGGCCTGGTTCCAAGCTTGGCCCGTCACAGGAACCTTGCAAATGCCTTCCCCTGTTTATATCGAGAGTCACAATTTACGATCATTGTGAAAATATTTAACAAGTAAATATTAGAAAGCACACCGAGAATCAAATACAAATAAATGTTATTTTACTTGTGGTTTAATAGCTTAACAGAAGCAAACTTGCGTTTGGAAAAAGGCGCACGCGACCTTCCGCACCGTCAACAGCACTGGTTAACTCCCCAGCTGTGTATGTCTGCAGGAAGCGGAGTCCAACCCACTGACGGTCGGATATTGTTCTTGAAATTCTTCTCATCATAATTCAACCAAGTTAGAGTTTCCATCATGGCAGCTCTCCACTGCTGCCCTGTATTATATTTTCTAAGGATCTAGGCAACCAGAACAGGGCAGAGTGACAGCTTTGTCACCCAGGACGCTCTAAATCCCTTCCTATCTCCAGGACGTTCAGAGAGCAAATCAAGTTCAATGTGCTGTTTTTCAGGAGGTCGAAGGCTGTTTCGCTTCCCCCGAAGTTAATATCAAAATGTATATATTTAGAGAGTGCTTGCTCAATCCGTCCAATTAATAAGAAATTTCTGTAGTACAAGTGAAAATAGGTAATCACGAAGTAACACTTCCAAATATTGAACAGATATTATTTACTTTCTCTCTGCTGTATTTCTCAAAGGAAAATATGACAGTTTAATATTTATATTTACACATTCATAAATGACAGAGTTGAGTCAAGCATAAAACCAAGGTTGTCCCCTTTGGGACCAGCGCTGTGAGTGAATTGCCAACTTTCGACGTGATTGAGGAGTGTTGATTGACCCAGGGATAAGATCCAATCAAAAGGAATTTTGTCTTATCTGGATTCAATTTGAGAAAACTTTTGGCGATTTCCTCACAGTAAGTCAGCCGGCCAAATAAACAGATCCACTGAAAAGAACTTGTATAATATTTCCTGCAGTGGAGCGAAGAATCTGTGTGTCACCTACGTGTGCGTAGCTGAACTGAGTGTGTCTCCCAGAGCTGTGTGCGTGTTAATGTATAAATCTCGAACCCTAAGGCGCCCTGTTATGCAAGGGTCGTAATCTGTCATCGAGTCCTGGCTGAAGGAAACAGGAAATAAAAAAAAAATAAAAAAATAAAAGCAACAAACAATGCCAGATAGACTCTAGTAGGACTGAAACACATTTTTAATAAATTTCCTGTTGGAAGGCGGCAGCTCCCCGGCCGAAAAACCTACGAACAGCAACGCTATAAAGAGCCTGAGTGTCAGCGAGACGGTCAGACCGTTTCTAACTTTAAGAAGTGCAATTGATGTGCTATGAAAAGGCAAAAATCCTGGCTGAAATTTATTCTAGATCTGATGACAGTTAAGATATTGCCGGAGCTGATCGGCAGCGACTTTCTCCCAAAGCTCCTCGTTAAATTAAAAAACTAAGGTGATGTAAGTTAGTCATACTGTCCTTTGTGAGCGGGATTTTTTCTTTAAGAGTTACAATTGCAGATTTTAAACATGATGGCAATTTACCAGAAGTCAGAGATTAACTAGGAGGGTTAAACCGAACCAAGAAAACTGAGAACAGCCTTTCACCAGTGAGGAAGGCCAAGGATTAAGGACTGGAAGAGGTTGGCTAAAGCTATAGGATAATATCATTTAAATCCTCAACGGAAAGCAAATTAAACGGAGAGAAATCTTGATTGCCAGATTTATATGGACTAAAGGATACAAAGTGAATTCAAAACCGCTAAGAATTCCTATGTGTGGAGAATCACAAAATGTCATCAGAGTAAATATTGAAATCTCTTAGAATAAGCAATTTCAGAGACTTTAGGGTGACAGATCCAAAACTAATGAAAGAATTCCAGAAAAGAGGATCAGGCAATCTTAGGAGCCAGAGAGACAAGCAAAGCTGCGAGGGACATTTAAAGGGACATAATCACATTTCTTCTTATCATTTATAGCAAATTTTACATTCGGACAGAAACGGTTCTCAGTCTGCTCTGCTCTTTCGCATCTGAAATAAGACAGGTTCGTCTCTCGTTCCGTATTTTTCACCTACGACTTTCTCTGAGGAAACACAATAGCTTTGTTTATCTTGTATTTGTTCTCCTTGTTCCATAAAGGATTTGTGATATTACACATCTGGATCACCCGGATGTTTGTCATAGCTCAGTCCAAGAAGACCGTGAAATATTTTAAGTATTGCAAATAATGGCCATTATTTTAAAGGTATGGAATCATTGGTGATGGAAAACTGGATTTAAAAAAAAAAAAAAAAGATGTCTGGTATATAAGATCTCATCATCACTACCTGACATTTATAGGTAGGATATATTTGGCGACCAAAATACTTGACAGATTTTCTTTTAAGTGTGAAATAAAAGCCTGATGTTTAAAGAGCCATGAGGACTAATGGAAATCTGACTGATTTTTTTTTTTAACTGGAACAAAAGAGAAGTACAAGGCTGTCACCTTTACCAGCACTTCAAGGGACACAGAAAAAGCCAGAATACTCTCAGGAAAAGATTCAGGACAAGCTAAACATATCACCTCAGGTTAACTGAATTTCAGTCAATGCCAAAAGTCCCCTTTAAGGTACAATGTGGCATTGTCATCTTATGCAGAAATTCAGAGACCTCTGGCTAACAGTGTACACTTGACTCTAATTAATTAGTCTACTATAACTGGGTTAGACACATCCGCTATCTGGCATGTACCGAAAGGCTGTGAAAACGGAGATTAAAACAACGAATGGCTCGATGTGGCTCCTGCCTTCCCCAGCTTGATTACTCAGAGAGAAGTCCTAGGAGGCCTCCAAAATGCGTGGACCATGGACAGGGAGGAGACGCGTTGCGGGGAGCACGGTAATACGACCTCGCGAACGCTTCCGATTCGAGATTTTTTTTCTCTGAACGTAGCAGTTGCACCCAAGGCGCACTGATGTAGCACTCTGAGTCTGTGCACAAATGATCCGGTGCGAGGTTCTCGGAGGACGGGGAAACGGCCTGCGGATGCCGAGTGGGAGGCGGCCACCTGCAGATGCCGAGTGGGAGGCGGCCCCGGGAGCCGGGCACTGGTGTGCGTGGTCTGGAACGAACTGTCAGCGCACGTGCAAGTGTGCAAGCTCACACACCACACACTCGTCATGACGCTCAGGGGTGCATTGGAGATGGGCGAAAGGCAGGAGAATATTTTCAAGCCCACCCCTTCCTTTCACCCTGCGAAGGAGAGCGGGAGGGATGGGGACGGGCAAACGCCCGGCAAGGGCGCCGCCCACCTGCCCCGCCGCTCACGGGCCCTGGGAAACAGCCCTCGAAGTTCGGTTCAGGCTCAATTTCGACCCAGATGACAGCGGGAGTCGAAGCCCCGGCAAGGGTTAAACAGCACCCCCAGCGACTCGCCAAGGCAGCACCAGGCCCGGGGCGTCTGGTCTGCGGGTCCCAGCAGCCCTCTCCAGAGCCACGCGCTCCAGAACCTCGAGACGCGCTCCCATCGCGATGGCCAGGACGCTCGGACCAAACTAAAATCCAGGCCATCTAGAGCTTTTGTTGTTTCTCGCAGAACTGACCGCCTATGCATGCTCTTCCTTGTCCTTCCATTGTGTTCCCCGGGGCTGTGTCATTCCAGTATCAGCTCTCCTTGCCCCTGGGGTATTCCTGTTGATTGCGGTGACATCTACTGGTAGAAATACGATCCTTCCCAAGCAGCGTTCTCTGGCAAGAATCAAACTGAACAAGTGTGACCCATCGCAAGGAAGGTTTCCCTCGGCCCGTTTTACTCCTTAGCGAACATAATGCATGGTACACATTAAAGGAGACTCCTAAGATCTCTTACAAAGATCCAAGAATGGGTGAATTTCGCACTATTTCTCCTCGACATTATAATCTTTGCTACAAGAAGGGCTACCTTCTGAGAACTCCTCAGCGCAGTCATCGTCATGTGAATGAGCTATCACTCCATCCTAATGCCTGAGATGTTTTATTCTTACTTCCCTGACATTTGTATTATGGCCACAAAGGCGAGCGCATGGAAAGGAAATGATACAAATTCCATCCAGGCTTTATCATTTTCAATTCTCATTTTGTGCTTCTTTCACGTCTAAGTACTAAAAACTAGTTTTCTTCTTAAAAAAAAAAAAAAGAAGAAGAAGAAGAAAGAAGAAAGAAAGAGGGGGGAAAGGAAAAGAAAAAGAATGAGTCTATGAAACCAAACTTCTGGTGTGCATCTTTTGAACAGTTTGCCTTCTTTGCTTTTAACACGTCAAGATAAATTACTACCGGAGACGTGGAGGCCGAGGAGGGGAGTCGGAGTCACCTCCTTCACGAATGTGCGTGGAGTTGCTGCGTCTTGGAGGGTGTGAGTGGCATGCCTCGCAGGGGGGATTCCTAAATCCCGCGGACCCTGTCTCCCACACAACGCGAAAGCCCGTGACTCCTGTTTACCCACCTCCCACTCCTCAATAGCCTTCGACATGTAAGACGATATTTCAAATCATAGACAACTCCAGATGTTCCATGATAAGGTCTTTTTTCTCTCCTCCCAGAAGCACTTTTGTAGTTCTAATAAGCTGTGGATATGGAGAGGGTAAAATAGCAAAGCTGGAAAATATAAGCTTTTTTTTTTTACATGGCACGTGCTTTAAAAAGATACATTTTAAATAAAATTAAACCTAAGCGAGAAAATATATGTTGGATTTGTCTCGCACCCATTTGCCAATTTAGGTGTGTTATAAATAGGTACTTTTTATTTGAAAGAGAAATATTTCAATAGAAATTATAAATGTCTTATTTTTAGGAATAAATTCTCGTAGGTACTTGCATTATCATCATGGGGTTGTGATTTGGAATACAATATTTTAATTTCTGTGAAATTTTTCTAATTTTTTTCTTTGAATACAAAGAATTGTTACATGAAACACATGATATAAATGGAGAAATCTTTCTTAAAAGTATAAAATAAATATACAAGGTAACAGATACGTGAGAATTAATTTATAAAGGAGAGAGACAGAAGATTTTCTAATCATTAAATCTCATACTCAGCATTTATCTTATTAATAACTACTCTATGTGCAGGAGAAGTTATATTTAAGAAGCAAAATGTGTATTGTACAACATTTCCGACAAAAAGAGGCTCTACATCTTGTAATCACAGGATTCATATTATCTGTAGCTGATTTTCCAGCTTGAATAATTACATGAACAGTGAGAGAATACTCCATTTAATTGTAAAAGTTAGTTCATTTTTCAAAACGATGTTCTTGGGAACTGAACCATGGTATCCAGGTACTACACCAGGTTAAGGCAATAATGTTAACTGTGACAATAAACGAGGACAGAATACCTAAGCCGAAATTTAAAAAAAAAAAAAAAAGTCCAGATGTAGTTTACTGCATCATTAGTGTCAGGACACAGGGTGGACTTTCCTCACATGGCGAATCAGTGCCCGCATTTCCCCATAAAGTTGTGCATCTCCGTCAAATTCAGTTTGAGCTTCACTTGCAATTTCTTTTGGCTCTGGGAAACATAACATTTAGCAAGCAATTTTGTGGCATTTTGCAGTACACACATCAAGGAATAAATTATCATAGCATCTCAAATAAAACATTCCTATTTTCAATGTTGTATTTTGATGACTTTTCATTTCTTTCCCTTTCAAAACTGTGGTTATGAAATAATTGCTCTTCAATGATCAATCATCCTATTTAATAACTATCAAATGGTATTCAGCCAGTCAAATGTAAAGCAGTGTTAAAAGAATCATAGTAAGAGATTCTGGTATCTTTAGAGGGAAGAAAAAATGTAAAGTGTCCTCTGTTTTCTTAACAAAGAAACCTCTTTTGTTTTATTTTTCTATCGTCTATAAAGAGAATTACATTGTTATCTTTTCATGGGTGAATGGACAGATATCAGCATTTTGTATAACTGCAGCTTTTACATTTAAAACTGTAAGTTCTTTGTTTTGAATTTCAGGAGTCATAAAGCTGTCTCTGAAAGTAATACTCATTTGCCTAGTCAATATTTTGGTAGAACAGCAGGATTTTTGTATTAAAAGTGTTTATAGCTTAAAATACATGCTTTCTTTTAGGCATTACTCAAGTTCCTTCATCCATAGTTGTCTTCAGTGTGTGTGTGTGTGTGTGTGTGTGTGTGTGTGTGTGTGTGTGTGTGTGCTGATGTCAGAACAGGTTGCTTTCAGTCCCGCAAAATATATAGATGGATAGATAGACAGGCAGATATAAACTTTTAAAGATATCTATGTGTTTTAAATTCGCACTTAAAGTATTCCAATAGTTGATTTCAATTTTTCACCATTAAGAATTTTCTAAAAATATTTCCCATAGATTTACAACGAATATGTATTTTTATTTACCCCTTTTCACCTACATACACAAGTTTCCTCATTTGAGGTAGGAAGAGGAACTCCTTCCTATTTGTGTATACTAACGTTTATTTGTACATTTATCTATTTATCTGTTTGTTTGTTTTGATAACTGACTCAAGACCAGTGATCATTATAACACAAAATAGGGATGGTGTCGCCTGACATCAGGCAGCATAAAAAAAGGAAAAGCGCCTCCCCCAAGCACTGGTAACAATCTAAAAGGCGAAAAGTCAGTATTTCTATCATAAGACTACAAAAGCAGCGCCCCCTACTGTCCAAACGGTTGCATGGCATCTGGTAGAAACCTGGCTAGTTATAATGAAGACAGGATTAATTAACACAACCTTCTCATTTACAGGTACAAAGACAGACGATGCTGCTGCTCTTTTTCCTAAGCAACAATTTCCTAGGTAATAATTCTCTGACTGGCATTACATGCTGTAATAAACTTAATAAATGTTCTTCGGTGAGGAGGCTCAGTTGTCACCCATATTCCCTCCCCCGTCCTGAGAAATTCGGAGCATCCACCAGTCAAAGGTGGGTGGCTTCTGGTATGTATGCAAAAACATGTGGATCGGTTATGGTCTCTCTGAATCATATATACAAAAGCAAAAGCAAAAACAAACAAACAAACAAACAAAAACTGTATATCGATTCCATCAAAGAACAGTCTGAATTCAGTTTCTGAACTTGGTCATTAATATCATTTCTGTCTTCTAAATAAAGACAAGTGTTTCAAGGTAGTTATAGAGATATAACAAGACACACAGCATATATTATAATTTTAAAACAATTGAATAAACTGCATTTCTAAAAAAAAGAAAAGAATACTTCCAGTGTACCCACTGAAGTTCATCAGATAAAGACAATGAAATGAAAAATGCATACTCCATGCTATTTTCAGTGAAATGATACTTCAAATTATTTTATTATTGCACTGTCATTATGACTTACTAACTGGATAAGATATCGGAGGAAAAAATGAGAAAAAAAGTGGAAGAATCAGGATGGCAAATGTGGAACGCATCAATGGAATCAGAAAAGGAATTAAAATTTTAAAATAGAGAATGGCTGAGGAAACCAAACAGAGAGTCGGCAGGGTGGGGGGGGGGATATATGTATGTGTATATTTCTCCATAAGAGAAAATACACGTAAGAGGAATCGAAGGCAAAAGAGACAGAGAATCAGCAGAGAAAAAACAAATAAAAATGTAATTCAAGTACGAAGAGCCAAGTAAAGAAAGACAAGAACTGAGAGCAAATATTAAAAACAAAAGACAGTGGGTATACTAAGCAAACTGCTGGGGGTAAAAGAGACAGAGAAGAGCCTGGAGTGTCATGGGCCTGGAGGATGCCTGGATAAAAAAAAAAGAAATAATAAAGTACAATCACAGGAAAGGAAACATGGAGAGACGCACAAGAAAAGACAGACAGAGAACAGAAGACAGGGGATGGTTAAGAATCAACGAGAGGCAGAAACAAAGCAAAGATTAAGAAGACAAAGAATCCACGCACTGTATTTATATAGTCTTATTATAGAAAAACTCATTTGTCTATTCTTGCGTATTTTGTGCCATGGCTGATTTCTGTAAAACTACTTGAAAGCCTGTTCTGAGTTCAGATTTGGAATATAAAAGTATAAGTCTTCTAAGATTTTACTACAAGGTTTTATATAGTTCAATTGGAAAGTTTTATTCTTATTAAAACAGCAGGCTTTATGATGCTATTTAAAATTGCCAAACGGCATTAAACAATTCATGAAACATAATTTGGAGATAAATGTAGTTAATATTTTGGTTATGGTTTTATTTGAGTCATTGTCTATAAAGAATCGGTCCTTTCACATGCTAAAATAAATTCAGAACTATGAATTTTAATGAAATTTCAATGAGTGAGCAAGTCTTATATTTTAGTTTTGAAAATCCTCTCTAGGGATTAAACCAACCAAAAGTACAGTGTAGGAAATGATTTTCCTTTGAAAATTTAAGTAGAAGCTGAATGATTTCAACATGTCTGGAAGATATATAAGGCATGAGTATATATAATGTATATGTGTGTATATGTCTAAATATAAAGATATTATAAACAATTCTTTACATTTAAAAAAATGTTTAATGGCCTATATAATCATTTCAACCTACTTTTTCCAATGGAAACTAAAGATTCGTTTTATGAAATTATAAAGAAATGAATACTTAAATCAGGAACAATTGTATGATTCTGTTACATCTTTATAGATAAAATGAAAGACTGTGAATGGAATAATAATTTGAGTCAACTGTTAGTTGTATCAGACAATAGTACTGATAGGTAGTAGTCAGCTTAGGAAGGCGTTTGTTTCCAGCAGAGAGGTATTATAGAGGAGAAGACAAATGAAATCTTTTGATCAATAATTTTGTATGTATACTCTGCAGAAAAGATATAATTAAACACAACCAATACCATATTTCAGGCTTTCATCATCTCTTGTCTAAATCGTTAGTTGCTCCAGCCTTTGAAACGGTTTCTCGATCACTACTTCCCTCCCCGACTTCATTCTAAACGCCAAGCTGCATGGAACATTCTGGAAGCCTGGATATTGACTCCATAATCTAAAATCCTTTTCAGCTCCTCGTAAATACAAACTCTTTATTCTTTCCTTAGTCTTTGGTCATTGAAGTCCCTCTGCCCTGTGGACCTGCCTATCCTTCCATCTCACAGACCCTCTGCCACACACGTCCTGAACATCACTTCACACCGTTGTTCACGTCCCATCCTCGGACAGCCTGCGCCTGCCCTCACCCCACTTCCCCCCACGTTCCTTCATGCTGGACACCTCATGCACTGTTCAGGGTGCAGCCCGAGCCTTCTTGAACTCTGAGAGGCAGGTCAGTTGCTGCAGGCTTTGAGGTGTAACATGAGTATCTCTTGCACCGACTTGGGCTTTTTCCAAATTCATCACCCCAATTACAGGCGAGTTCCACATGAGTGAGACTTTGTCTTAATTTTCCTTGCAACTTCTATATCTATAAGATTGCCTGGAATATAGTGAGTGCTCGGTTAATATATACTGAGCTAGTGAAAAAAAGAACTGAAATAGAATGCATGTAAAGACATTATTTTAACAGCTAATTGCACATGTAAAGAACGAGAAGGAACGATCTTCAGAAATTCATATAAAAATGAACTTATAACTCGTAGTTGACCATAAGTTCAAAAGGTACCAACAGAGTGGTTTAGCTTATTTTTAAAATGACTCTATTAGAAGGTGATGGTCAAAAACAGCCAAAGGTCAGAATAAGGTTAAGGGACAGCCTGGTTTCACACGGCATCAGTCAGATCACCTCTAGAATGCCATGCTCAGTGACTGACACCAACAAACTCGAGTCCCCTGAGATGCAAGTTGTTTGTGACCATTAAGGGACCCTTTACTATAGCCTTTAAGGAACATGTGAAGGATGTAGAAAAGCTCAGTCAGAATAAAGGACTTCAAATATGCGAACGATTTATATTCGGATAAAAGAATATCCGTTTTTCTGTACGACTCCAGGGAGCAGAACTAAGACAGATGGAGAGTTGCTACAAGGACAAGCTGCCAAGCAAATGAAAGAGGGAACGAGAACTTTCATTCAATGATATGCCAAACATTTTTACCTGCTCGATAGCTTTTATCTGGAAACTGCCCTAAGAGCAAATTATTATCTTCTGAGAAAAATACGGTTTGATGATATTATCTTAAAAAGACGTATTCATTCGGTTGTTTTTCTGTTAGAAGAAATTTCAAATTGAAAGCAATGAAGGATCTATCATGAGGAAGTGAAAAGTTTTTCTACAGTAAATAAAAAAGAGAAAACATCTGTTCTTTTTTTAAAAAAAAAATTGTTAACGTAAGTAGAATTATTCAACAAACTATGGCTGTTGTGTTTGATATTAAATATAAATTTAAAAATAGACAACAAAAAATATACAAATGACTAAAATAAAAATGGAAATTTAAATGCACTATGGTCTTATACAAATGTTGAAAGCTGGATTTTAAAGAACTGAGAACGATGAGAGAGAAGTAAGTTCCAGGAGCGTAAAGAGTCGATCTGTCTGCTCACTGCTGTCTACCTGGATACTATGAGAGTTCTCACACGTTTTAGAAATTTAATCAGTGTTTTGTCACATGGATATTGAAAAAGAAGCTGTATAACAGTTTGTTTAAAAAAAATTATAGAAAAATTCAGAATTATTTGGAGCATTGGACAAACTGAAAATTACTAGAGTCTTGTTTTTTGAAAATAGAATTCATTAAATATGGTACCCGACGAAGCCTGCAGACCAAACAGTTGCAAAATTAGAGTGTGTGTATGTGCGTGTGTTTGAAACTGGCTATCAGAGAATCTATCACAACTCAGTTGCAGAAGACAGAACAGAATATGTTTTCAAACGGCATCATTTTTTTCTGTGACAATTTCAGGCACACATGGTCGGGGAGAACAAAGGTAAATGCTCAGGTAACAGATGTGGATTTAACTATTCGGTTCCTGGGCCAAGTTGATGTAGCATGTATCAGGGTTTTCTATTCAAACATAGAATAAAATGAGGCAAAATATGATGTAGTATTTTGATATGTGTGAAGTTTCCTAAATAATTTGGCATTCTCAAATCATAAATATTAAAGAAAATGGCTTTAATGACATATATATATATATGTATTTATCCCTGAAGTTATTTCTTATAAACTATTGTTTCATCGAATGAATATCATTTGAAAAAAACAAGGGGATCGTAATCCTAATCATAAACCAAGATAATTACGCTATCGAAACATTGATATGGGTTATTAATATATAAATATGAGCTTGAAATATTTGTTACAGAACCAGTCAATTTGAAATAATACTCATAATAAAATTCTAACTTACTGATATCACATGGCATGCACCAATATTCCCCCTCCCCCCACCTCATTTCCGGATGGAAATCTTAAATAAAGAAAAAAAAAGAGGCAAGAAAGAATCAAAAGAAACTCATGGCGCCCACGGATAGTTTGTTGGTAATATTTTAGTTCATAGGAAGCGACAGTTTATATGCAATATTTCAACTGTACAGAGCATAAAGTCTTTCTAATTAAAAGCTTGTGTATAGGAAGGCAAATAGAGGTCACATGAGTTTATAGTGGAAAAAGTCATTATCAGTCATCAGCTTCTGATTCCTGGTACTATGAAGAAACCTACTCTTTCTCATTTCTGAAGTATAAGTGAATTGAAATGAACTTTCAAATGTGCTCGGGTACCGAAAAGCTCCTGTTAGTGATACATGTGTGGCACGTGCCTCATATAAACAAAGACAAGGAAAGAGTCTACAAGGATAACATAATTCAAGGTTCATTTTGGAACTAAATGAGTCTGCCGCAATTCGAATCACAGCCTGGGTAATTTCTACCGTCAGGTCAGAAGAATCCAAGCACAGCAAATGTTAACGTCATCACGCGTTCTTTCAAAGGAATAAACGTGGTCCAGTGGACAGAACAGCAGTTAGTTGAACATTACAATCAGGCAAGAAACAGCTTTGATTTCTGAAACACAGTCACATTCTACTAAAACTTTCACTACGGCTACATTTTCACACTAACAAGAAAAATCTTGAAGAACATAAAACTTTAATCTTCAGACTTTCGTATCAAGTTTATCAAAACTATCTGATCAGTAGGGAGTAGGAAACCAGAAAAACAGGTTCCTGTTAATTTCTAACTGTGTTGGAGCTAATGTGAGTCTCCTGTGGGTAAAGAAAATTAATTTCATGTGAAATGATTTTGACCTAAAATTTTTAAGCAGAAACAGACCTCAAATGCTTTAAAGTAAGTGGAAAGGAATTCAAAATGGCACCTCAGAGATAAGTATTGAAATTTCATGTGTCTAAAACAGCCCCTCCAGGCTGTATCTGCACTACATTAAAATCTAATAAGCCTTTAGTTTTCTTACCTCTTTGTTTGAATCAACATTTTTTTTTTATTAAAAATGATGAGACTCACTGGAAGTGAGCCCTTTTGCCCACTGACTAATAAGGTAGACTACTTTGAAATATTACAATTATGTCCTATGCAAACACAAGCATGTCTACTACGGAAGAAATTCAATATGATGCAAGACCGTGAAATCAGAAGATTTTCAGATGTTCATAAAAGATAGAAACACTCTTCAAAAAAAAAAAAAAGAAAGAAAAAGCTCTGAAAAATGGGGCCTGACATTGGTACAAATGGAAAGTAAGGAGTCATTTCGGAGACTAATTATAGGGTACCTCTATTGAGCAATTATCCTTTTTCAAGCTCTTTGAAAAGAAATCCACAGTGCAATACTGCCCTCTGCTCTGTTGGGACTAAAATATTCCCATTCATTTGTTCATTGTGATATTCAGACCCACGGATTAGAAGCTGGAGTTTACATGGAGTAAAATAATTATACTTTCTGCATATTAAAATATCCTAAACGGTCATCCTGTTTTGGAAGGGCTCATTTTTATCTCCGAAAAAAAAAAAAATATATGGCCCAGATTATTAGACTGACTGAAATCAGTTTTAAGGTCAGAAGGGATTTTCAGCATCTGGAATTGTGTTTTTTAAGCTTAAATGCATACGGACACTGAAGGAGTATGTTATAGTTCAGTGACTCTCACTGTTGAATGCCCCAGAATAATTTAATGTGTAATTATTTATTGTAACCCAAGTTTCCATAAGAATAATCCGTGTTTAGAAATACTTTGAGATATGGGAAAAGCTCCCTCTATTTTCTTGATTCTGACATGAGATACATCACAAACCAAGGAGATTATAAATGCGGCTCTTCCAGCTCTGACCAACTCTACGCCAGTCTAATTGTTTTCCCCTGGTTAAAAGTGAATTCTGGAAGTCCTGTTAAATGCATTGACTGTTCCGTACATCATATTCTTCTACAGGAAGTCGTCCCGAATTTTCATATTTCAATACTCTCCTATAGAAGCATTTACTGATCCTCCTCCATTGATTGATTTGATACTGCCACATGGCCTACTCCTTTATAAGTTGAATTTATTCTTTCATTCAACATACATTTATTGACTATGGCACAAGAGCCAAAGACAGAGAAACCTTCAAACCAGAGTCCCAGCCCAGGAGAGCTCACCATCAAGCATTGTGCGACCAGTAGCCACTGACCATGGATTTAAATTATTTAAAATTAGTCATATCTCAAGTGCTCACTGGCCACACGTGGCTAATCGATATTAGTTACCATATTATTAATAATTACCAAGTTAGTTCAGATTATAGAACTTTTTCATCATTGCAGAAAGGTTTCTTAGACAGCCCTGGTTAGAGAAGTAGACTGCCATGCAAGCAAGTGATAAAAGCTTACTCTGATAAACACTGTTAGAGATACGCTCAGTGTCAGGGGAGATAACGCAGCTCGCAGACATTTCACTGCATAATGCCTGACTGACACCGGACACACTGGACACAGGAATCCGATTTCTTAATGCAGCAAAAAAAAATCACTTCATTTTAAGTTAGAATGTACATCCGGAGGATGTACTAGCTACTTATGGAAACTTTTGGCAACGCCAGAAATTAAGAGAGGAGGGGATGATCTCTATAATGTTTAGACAACCTCACCAAGACGTGTATAAGGTACATGGAAACAGGACCTCGAGATCTTGAAATCATGATCTGAAATCTGACTTATTATTGGGTTACTCAAAGGTTCTTTCTATGTGATGTGGAAATATGGTGAACAAATAAGCAGGACTGGATGAGAATTTAGAAAAGATGGAAGATAGAGCTTGGGCAGTATGGCTGAAAAGGCCTGAATGTCAGTGCCGGTCTGCCCCTGGCTACAAGGAGCTCATTTGTCTTACGTAACAAGCCTAGAAGGTTCGTCCCCTCCCCTCGTGTCAATCACATCGGTTCCAAGCTGGCTGTCGTTAACTCAATCACCTACAAGGCGAGCAGATGGCCGTGAAGGCGGCCCAGTCCAGATACGCAGAAGCAGATGTGATGATGGTAAGCAGCAAGTGACGCTGAACTGTGATGTTGGGGACAGTGGGTGCGGGAGCTGCAGCAACCTAGGGACGGCACACTCTTTGTGGAGAGCAGACATCTCTCACTTCTAGAGCTGGATGGTGCTGTGTAGGACAGTAGGTTCTATGTTCCGAGGGACATATCTGTTTCAAAGAAGCTGAAAATCTGATTTTCCAGATAAACCTTCCAGTCTTGTTTGGCAACTATTTCAATACTGTAAATAATCTGCCTAACACGGCACTGTGAAGACCAATAAAATCCTGCTTCTGCATGAGGTGAGACAAGAACCTTTCGATTTGCAAGGTCCTATCTGGAGTTCCAGGCTATTCTTCGGGGTTGGGACTGATTTTTGGTAAAAATAAAACAACAACAACAAAAGGAATCTACATATAAGTTCCTATTCTGAAACCCCCAAGTCCCAATTCTAGAAAAATGTTTCATTTCACTGGACGTAGGGCTGGTGATACTAAAGGAAACGGCATGGGCTTTCTCTTGTGAAAGGAAGGTGTCAGGTGGGAACCAAGACGTGACGCTGCTGGAAGAACCATCCAGAACGGTGTGAGATTCTGCGGGCCCTTCCTGGGCCCTGGTCTGGAGTCCTGTGTACCACGCAGGGGTACGCCATGCAGTAATGCTCATCTGGTTTCCTCTGCTGTCAGTAACGGTTTACGATAAGCTGTACCGTGTGCAAAGGCTCTTATGTGGAGAGATTTAATGCTTGCATCTTTAAAGGATATTTAATTTTTACACTAACTTAGGATATTCGATAAGTATGTAAATCGTATTGGAGTCATTTAACAAACATGTCCAACCTTTCAAGAAATGCCATGAATCTCAGTTTAAGAAATCTGATTGAAAGGATAAAGCCACACTCTGTTTCAGACTTCAAAATGGCACTGGGTAAGATCGTGGTGTTCTCCACACTGGTGTCACCTGGAAGAATGCGACGCGCGAACTTACAAACAATGAGCGTGGTGTTTTTGACACACCGCTTAACATTTTAGCCATGATTTACTTCTCTGCGCTCTCGGTGCGTTGCCAATGCTTAATAATTCCACGTCTATATTTTGCTGCCGTTACTTGTCTCCTATTGATAAATATTGTGAATATTTATCATCTTTATAGTTACAACCTCCTTAATAAAAAGAATCATACGTAGTTGATGCCACAGACATTTCTCCCCTCATGAAACACAGGAAGCTCCAGGTTAAAATGATTTAATTTTCTCAGAAGCCCAGGAAAGGTAACCTTCTGTGATTTGATGTTTACGACTGCGAGGTGTTACAGAGGAGAAAACCGAAATATTTTCACTCGTGAGTTGATATGCATGACACGCACAAGACTTTGTACGCACACTCCTTCCCCTGGAATTCTAACGAGAAACCTTGGTCCCGTCTGATGGACGCGTGAGAGCGGAAATGGCACCGGAATGTGCCGGGCCTGATGGTGAGTATGTGACCGAGTCACAGGTGAAATTCGCTCACTACTCCGACACGGAAAGTGAGGGAAGGCGAGTGTGAAGAGAGAGAGGGAACCGGAGAGTTCCCTGAGCTAATTTTCCAGCCATCAGTCAGCTCATTGTTCCCACCGAAGGAGACTCAGAGAGAGTGAGAGCGAGCCTTATTATAATAAATATAAAGTAGCTCTAGCAGCGGGAGATGCCACAGGGAAAGGCAGGGGGGAGTGGAGGAGCGAGGGGTGGGGGAGGGGACGGGGCTGAAGGGAGAAGGAACATCACCTGTGTCCATAATTGTGATAAAGGGGTACGTGGTACATTAAAACAGGCTGTGTTCTAAAGGATAATTTGATTTATATTCTAATTTGATTTTATATTCCAAATAGATATGTGTGTTAGTGTGTGTGTGTGTGTGTGTGTGTGTGTGTGTGTGTGTGTGTCCAGATTTAGTGTCAGTAGATTAGAGGCAACTACCTGCTTCATTGGGGACATTTTCCTTTTTTAAATAAAACTGTCTTCATGCACATACTAAATTGACGTGGAAAAGCACAGTCACTGTTGTCAAACTGATTTACTAGTATGCTCACCTGCCACGGCCCCAAGATGTGTGTCTGGGCGGGTACACCCTGGGGAATGCATGTGCCCCAAACCCTCGTTTTTATCCTCTGTCCTGACTGTGTACGGAGCACACAGCACCTCTGAACAGAAGCATGAGGACTCCTGTGTTCATGTGCTCATCTTGTTCATCAAATGTTTGAAACGAGGTCTGAGCAACATGAATACACTGGCAGAATCCGCCTTTGCATTTACAAATTAAAAATCGAAACGTATGCCAAATTAAAGTGTGGCTTTGGCGATTGTGTGGGATTTTTTGATAGGGTATATAGAAATTCAGAAAGAGCAATTGTCTCCAAAGTGTGGGAAAACATCCTTACATGAAGAAAAGGTCCCGAAGAAATGACTTCTGCAAAGTCTAGTTTAACTTCCCTGACCACCATTTTCTCCTTGGCCACCACCTTCAATTTCTAGATCTCTAAAATTTCCAAGGTTGGAGAAGCAGCAAAGATTTAGCCAAACTTCTACATTTATTTAACATCAACCTTTCTTCTTAGGAATTTTCCATGATGCATTTACAAAAGCAACCAAATCAATAACGACAGCCCAATGCACCAGGCGGAACCATTAGCCAACTTTAAAAAGAGAATGAAAACAGTGTGGATTGTATATTTCTCTCGATTTTGTTTGTTGGATGTGTTCGCCCTTCTTTTAGCTGAACTGGACAAGCAGATTCACCCCATCCTTGGATGGAAGGTGGTCCTCAATCTGGGTTCTCTTCCCACTCTGTACTTTTAAAAAAAAAACTAAGTATGATTTCAACCCCATGCTAAATAACGAACAGTTTTCAGAAATTTGTACCGACTCTGACAGACTTGCATTTTATGTTTTCCAACATGGTTAATGTGCATTTGTAAATGTAATTGGTTCCCTGTCATGCAAAATCTTATGAGCTTGATGCGGGATTCATATCATCTTTTCAGATTCCATCCTCTTCCATCCAAATGCCCAAATCTAACATTTCTATCATCGTTTATACAGCTGATGTTTATAGTCACTGGGCAATTAGTACATGGGTAAATTAAATCGCTATTTTAGATTTCATAAAAATTAGCAGTCCTATTTTAAAGGAAAGGAATGCTCACAGATTTGTGCACACAAGTATCAGTTCTGGATATCGTATATATTTCTGTAAAGATATGATTTTAATAAAAATTGTACTCAATTGAGAAACTAAGGACCAAATTAGTAACACAAAACCATCAATACTTGAGATAGAGAGGAAAATATTTAATGGTCAGGAAACATTTATTTCATATTGATACAGCTGGATTCATTTGACCAATCTTAAAGTATGAATAGGTCTGCAAGAAATACAAATTAATCTCAATTACTCAAGTGTTTAGTGAGAATAAATTATGTTCAAGGCACCGTGCTAGGTACTAGCGATATAATGGTGATTAAGAGCGTTCTGTCTTACAAAAGGCTAATCCTATATAACCTATTACGATTCAAAATGCACAAATAACAGTTCCTGAATGACCAGGAAGTATTTCATGCTTTCAAAAAAACAACCAATTGACCTTACTTCCTTTATGTTCAACCTCAGGAATCTACCTCGGTGGATATTTCTAAAAGCATTCCTTAAATTTTCCCTCCTAGGAATTTTCAGAATAACGTCATTACAGATCAGATAAATTTCAGCATTTTATCCCAGTCTTTCATCCGAGGCCTCAGCAGACAAAACCTCACTCTGTCCTTTATGCCTTCTTTTTGGAACAGCCACTTCTTAGGAGCTGTGTCCCTGCTTAGGGTTTCTCATCTTCACTCTCTTTGGCCCCGCTCCAGAACCTTTTATATTAATCTGCTTTGAATGTTTTGTGTATAAACTTAATGCCTTTACTTTAATACCTCACCAGTACTCGGCAGATGGTTTCTAGATATTTGCTGAACGAATGGTATGAATCCTGAAATCATTGTTCATAAATAGTTGTCCATCAATGATTGTCTCTTCTCTACTCAAGAGGACTTCAGCATATACCATATAGTATGGCGCCTAATTTTCCAGTCTCAGTCAAATGTCTCAAGGCGAGCAAATCTGCTTTCTAGATTTTGAAATCTCATTAGATCTGGGTATAGAGTTAGGGCTCAATATATGGGTATTGACTTATTGAATTTAGATTCATAGAAAAGTTTAAACAAAAAATTTCAATTTGCCAGCATAGTAAAAGAAACACGGCAGATTGAGTTCAGATCCTAAATCTGTTTTTCACTAACTTAGAAAATGTCTTAACCATCGTAAGCCTCACTTGTTAAATACGTACTACCACTTAATTCCACTGATAATATGAATCATATAATATAATGCATATGAATATAAAATTCTTGCCAAGCCGACTGCCATATAATAAGGGCTCAGTAAATAGCAGTTACCTAGTAAATACACGTATTTTTCCATGCGATATTTACTGTATGCCAACCATATTTCAGGGAGTCTGCCGGTCATGTTTAAATGTATTAAGTGTGAAACACCAGCACATATTAAAAAAGAAGAAAAAAACTGAAAAGGAATACGAACAATATTTAGGCACACAGAGAATACTAATTTCCATCTCTGGATATTGCAGTTGGAAAGCAAGCAGAGACCAACTCTAGCAGGTAGACTAGAGTTTGACTATGAGAATAAATGCGACGGTGAAATAAAGTTGTAAAGTTTTATGCCCTGGAAATTGTTAAATACCAAATACGACCTATGTGTCTGCAACAGATATAAAGCAAAAAGCTTATCTGAAGGTCATAGCCTAGGGAAAGTGGCCATTTTAAACAGAAAAATCCAATAATGCCTTTATTTCAACAAATAGATTTCCTGATTTTTCATAAACATTTTTTTTAACGTGTGCTAGTATGGGTTCATACACATACAATATGCGTTTGCATTAATTCATGGGATTTGTTCTTCCCTCCTGTTCTCTGGACCAAAAGTCAATCACCACTTCGCTGGCATAAGCATAGCCCAGTAAGAAATTAATTAGGTAGGCTAAAAGTTGTTAGTGAAATATTAAAAGCCTTGAAGTAGGGTACTTATCAAACGTGAGACTTCTATCAAGCAAACTGAAATAACCAGTTCCAGACTCAGGTCTCCTGGCTGACCTATTCTCCCAGAAGTTTTGCGATCGTGGTAGCCAGTAGCTCTGGTCTTCATTAGAATTGTCTCGGCTTACTGCCCTGAAGAGATGAGGGACACAAGAGGTGCTAATCCATGAAGCAAAAAATTCCCAATGATTTACACCAGAACAAAGGAATAGCTTTTTTTCCCCCTTCCCTCCTACTGGATTCTCTGTAAGTAATTTTCTTGATAAAGGACAGCCCATAAGTAGACAGAGAAATACGCTAGCAGATACAGGGCAATCTTACAAATATTCTCTTAGTGTGCTTGGATAATACCGAATAGGGTAAAGGAATTCTGTTTCATTTGTTGTTTGTTTGTTTGCTCATTTATTCACTCATTTCAAGAGATCAATATTTTAGATGATGCCAAGAGGGAAAAATGAATAAGTGATACAGCCATAATTACTTGCTCAGATATAATCATTAGCTATCACACTGCGGCACACGCCAGCAGGAAAGGTCATAGTTTACCATCGTGGAATTTTACGTTTAAACAATGCCTTAACGCAGGAGGAAGTTATGAAAAACAGGTCTGTCACTTCCTAGAAGGATCAGCTACGGAAATATTTAAAGGACCTTCATATGCCAATTTGGAAAGTGTTGACCAGCATTCCTTCCTAACCGCTGCTCATGCCCTCCCCTTCACCACCAAAAGTAAAAATTATCTTTTGTCTGCCTTCAAGGAAATCCCGCAGTACTCTAGGACAGTGGTCCTGGCTTTGGGGGAAGAGAAAACGTGTTTAATCAGTGAAAAACAGTGTAACAGTATTGGTGAGGTCGCTCACAGCGCTCTGCTAAGTCTCTTGCAGCGGGCCCTGCAAACGTGCTGTTTTCGGTGCAACAGCGCAACCTAGTGGTCGAAGGGAGGAGCCCTCCCTGGAGGACCGGCTCAGGCAGGCGGGCGACGGGGCGCACAACAGACGGTGATTGGAAAGACCAATCCGAACTCGCCTGATGCATTGCATTTCTTGCAGCGGTAACAGGAGATAAAACAAACCTCCATATGTTTTGTGTCAAAATGGAAATACAGTCGATCCCATGAACTATTTTCAAAAGATCTTTTTTTTTCCTTTTTAGGGTTAATAACTGAATACTGAAATGACTGTTTGGAAGTATGCTTTCTGAGAGCTTAAATATGCTGAATAAACTTCACAAAAAAAATAAGCACGATCATATATCATTGACTCGACTATCTTTTTCTGTTAACCACTGCCTGTCTAGTCTAATAGTAACTCTGAGTGTGTGTGTGTGTGTGTGTGTGTGTACAGAATATCCTAAGTCCCCAAAACACGCTGAGTGACCAGAGAAAGAGTAATAACTACGACATAATAGGCATATATATACATATAAATACGTACACGCAAACACAATAGTATAGTTTTGTTCATTAAGTGACAATTTAGAACAGAAAGCTTATTTTAGTGCCTCCCAATCAATGTCCCTGAATCAAAATAAAAATGGGTCTTCATGCAGCTTACTTAATTTTTTTTAAATCCACTCAGTATTCCATTTCAGGATAATCCCTAAGAGCTAAATACTTAATAGTTCTTTCTTGTTGATTTGCTTGCTTTTATTGCTTTTGTTAAACCATTAAACAAGCTCATTTTAGCACTAAGATTCTTTTTAATCCACTAAGCTTTAAGTGGTTCTTAAATATATATATTTAGAATTAAAACATGTAAATGAGGAAGCCTGAGCTATATAGCGAAATGGGGAAATGACCTTCTGAGAAGACATGCATAAAAATTTAACAATTCTCCTTTGCAAGAACGTGACGGAGGGAACATCATTCACTCTTCTTGTTTATAGGATATGCGAGGGTAAGAATTAAATGTAATTTACTGAGACAATAAAATCTTCTCAATACTGTGCTATTGTGTTAGGGATGGATTTGGGGGTGATTAAATGAGTAAATCACATAGCTCTGGAACACTTTTTTCTCCTTTCTTTCTTTCTTTCCTTTTTTTTTTTTTTCACCTCCTTAGATGGCATAGGATCGTGCGTGCACTGTGAACACAAAAGGCCTGTAGGTCAGATCTGAAATTATAGCTAAACCTCAACTCCTGAGGTACACAGGCTGTTTATATCGATGAAAATTTATGATCTCTATACCCTAAATCCCTGGCCTCTCTTTTACATTGACTTCTTTACTATTTGCTGCTTTATTTTATGGTGATCCCTTGCCCTCTATAAATATATCACGGTTACTTAACCCCAGATCCCAGCCCCTGCCTTCAGGACTTCAGAAAGGATCTATTTGTTTCTTGCTCTGCTACTGGGTGTTTCATTATCCTCCACATTAGCAGCTATTATTTTATAGCAGTTAACATTTTCAAAATTTTCATCATCTCTTGACTTTTAGCCCTCTAAATGCTTAACAACGCCAGTCATACAACTGCTGTTCAGAGATTACTCGGAAGTAGAGATTTTTTCCTGAAGCTCATACAATGACAGAAGTCTTTTCTATTAAATATTTATCGGCAGGGGAAAAAATGAATAAATTTAACTGTAAAAAAATTACATTTAGGCAAGCTTAATTGCCTTGTGTTACTTTATTTAAAAATTTTAAAAGCTGACTTAATCTTGAAAACACTCCACTGTGTAATTAGAGTTTTGTATGGGTTAGGTTCTAATAATTATACTGTTTTGACTGAACTCCTTATTAGAGTCCAAAAAATAAAGCTAGAAAATAATAAGGGATTATAGATTTGCAAAAGCTATTGTCTGATGTTAAAATTGTTAAGAAAATATGAGTCAGTATTATGCAAATTCTGACCTAATCCCAGCAGCAATCTGGTAGGTAATTGTATTTTTTCTCTAAAGGAGGACAGACCCTACAATAATTATGCCTTGTTAGTGTCCACATTGCTACATTTTTGATTTATGTATTTTTCTGGGAGTTGACAGATAAGCAAGAAAAATTGACATATTATAAACTAATAAAAATAAATAATATCAGAATCTGCCTAGCAGCAGTCTACATTGGGAAGTTAAACAATGCATTAACACACAAATTTTTTGAGCAAAACATAGTTTGTACAAATTTTTTTTTAAATGACATATATCAAACTGGACTAAACATTTAAATTGCTGTGTATGTGTGTGTGCATGTGTGTATGTGATTTCTAGACAGTATATCAAAGCCATTTCGTTTTATTTCCTTCTTCATTTTTTTTAGGAAACCAAGATATTTGTAATCTCTCCCTGTATGTAATATCCCTGTGAGATTTAGCATTTCTAGTTTTTCTCTAAAAAATATTCCTTAATGGAAAATTTGATCAGCGTAGTTTTTTTCTGTTTTGTTAAAATTCGTATTACTTGTAATGCTGCTGTTTTAATACTTTATATTATTTTCTATCAAGTGCCAGAAAATAAATATAAAATTTTGAGACTATGACAACAGCTAGTGCTAAGAGTCATGCTCTAATATAGCACGGGCCGGACAAATAGACAAGAGAAATATAGCATCCATGAGCCCAGGGTTTGATAGAATAAAGCAATTGACATTGCATAGTATGAATGATATAGACAAATGATTTGTAAATGTTGTTCTTCCTTCAAGTTTATTCATTCTATAACCTCACATTTTATTGGTATACCCATATTTTCCTTTAAATATAACCTGAGTTTGCAAACAAATGCTTCTGTGAGCAATCAATCTAATGGCATTGATTGATTAATTGATTATTGCTGTTTCTCTGTTATTCTAAGTAAAACTAAGTTTTTTTGGTCTGATGTTAAAATTCCAATGGTTTTCTACTGCTGGATTCAGCTAGATTTTCTAACCAAGCTGGATAATCCGTTTTTAGAAGTAGAGTGAAAGCGAGATAAGCTTTCTCACCGTTTCTATGGCTATAACCAGCACAATCCCAGAAGACATTACTTCTTCCTTCAGCAGGGGATGAGAAAGGCCCGTGTGATATTCCTCAGTACTGTGCTTATCACTCTGGAAAATGAATCTTCTCCAACGTGTATAAATCCGAAAATTTAACAAGCCCAATCTATGGTTAACAGAGTCTATAAACAATTAGGTCCAGTTAATGGTGGCCTGGAGATTCATTTCCTCTTAAAACAATTTTACGCAGTCATGTTGGAAAAAACAGCTCAATAGCTAGCCAGCCATGTTAAACCAGAACAAAGGTTTTCTAAAGAATACCTCAGATTAGATAGGGTATATACAGATGATAGTTTCAAAAACTTACATTTTCATACTTTCCTCTGCTATAAGCATGTAAATGTTTTTCTGAAACATGCAGGTAAGAAGCAGTCTACAAAATCAGCCAAGCAAGAAGGTAGGCCATTGAATACTAATTAGGATAACAAAGAATCATACTAATTAGCAACACGGTTATAGCAACTAGATTCAAATAATTTAACTGGAAGAGAAACTTAATACTCATCTCCTATCTCCAGAAAAGAGCACCCAATGACTATGATGAACCCAGTAAAGGACATGACCATAAAATCTACTATAAACATTTAGAGCCTACAATACGTGCCATTGTAGCAAAAAGCAACTCCAGAAAATTTTTGAAATTAACGGCCATGGAAACTCATGATACTTATCACACACACACACACACACACACACACACACACACACAAACCCATTTTATATTTTATATATAAACACACACACATACATATCGGTATAAGTTTGTAAGTATATATATATATTATATATATTGTATATATATATATAATAGGTTAAATATATATGTATATATGTGTGTATGAGTATAATAGATCTGTGTATATAATCATTACCATATATACTTAAGACTATGTGTTAGATTTGACTATAGAAAACTTACTAAGAAATACATATTTTTTTAACTAACTTTGGCTGCATAATTTATTTTTTTCGTTTATGTATACAATCAAGACTAAGCAATTTCTAAACCCAAGCCCGTGATTCTAGTATTTATTGAGAGAAAGGTATATTATTCCCTAAACCTGAAAACACTCATTCCTTCAGTGAAGAGAGAGAAAGAATTGCATGTGACCATGGGTTTGAAAGTGTATTGTGTGTTTGTGACGTAACAGCGTAGGAAGGTACACAAGAAATGAAACTTAGTAAACTCTTACACGCGTATTTAGTGGCACTTCTAACTAGCTCCGCATCAAGCACTTTGTGTTATTATTTCATTTGATAGACTCCAACTTTCAAAGGAGATGTTAACATATTTTACAGAAGACAAAAGCTGTTATCAAGAAGTCAAATAACCTTTTCAGGACTCAAAGCAAAAATTTAACTTGATTTGTATATCATTCAGAGTTCTCTGGATTAAAAAGCACTAGTATCGTCTGTGGCTAAATAAAGCAAAAGGTGATAGAAAAATATCAAGTGCCACATAATTGACTAAAATTCCAGAAGGGGGAAAAAAAAGACTTGAGAAGCAGGAACTGACTAGTTACGGTTGGAGGTCACGGAAAGTACCTGCAAGGGTCAAACTCCGAACGTTTTCAGTCTCTGACTCTCCAGTCAAGTTTTCAGTTCCAAGAAAAAGTGTCCAATTGACCTGCTTTGTCTTTCATGTACTTTCTTTGACAATATCCCTAAATACAGATATCAAAACATGAAGAGATGATTCTAATAGTAAGAAATTAGAGTGACAAAATGAAAAAAACAAAACAAAACAAAACAAAACAAAACAAAACAAAAAACCTTAACCAAACAAAAAGGCAAGGAAAATAAATGTCTGTCTCTATGAGATCAGACTTGGATTCGGCAATGTGGCTCAACATTATGTAGTCCAGCTATCCTGAGCGCTGGTCGCAAGTGACTTTCTAACTAACTGTAGGAAGAATTTCATTTCAAACAAAACAGACATATGAGCATCTCCACCATTTTCCTCTTACTTGCATTTAAACATTTTTTGAATGAAAAATGAGTAGGAGCAATAACAACAGTGACAACCCAAAAGAGGCTTTGAAAAAGAACGTGGAGTGCAGAGCTGAGGAACAGGAAGATGTGCTTCTGGCTTGTTATCAGCCACTCGTGATGTACGGCTTTCAGGCTTCAAGGAGATGACCTGCTCTATCGGAAGACAGCCGAATTCGGGGGACTGGGCCACATAAGTAGTTCGTAAATGTTACATATTTAAATAGATGTGTTTCAACGTGTTATCTTTGCCTGATACCTCCTGTTTGCTCCTCCAAGTCCATCCTCCACCATCTCTAACTTGGTCTCTGATTCTGAAATCCATCTCATCAAAATGAATTTCGATCTTACCTTCCTAAAACACTATATTTAAAATTTACAATTTTTGTCTCCTAGAAAACAGACGGTGTCTTCTTTTCCTCTGAACACAGTGTTGTGCTTGGTACACAAAGTATAAGCCTTTTAGAAATGCCAAAACTTTTGCTTAAGGAATTTCATAGAGAATTCAGTGTCGCAGGCTTCCTGGGGTTAAACACTCCCTGTTGACAATGAAATCCTTTTGATATACCTGCTCAAGTCTTTTGTGCTGAATGCTAGTCCACTTTCTCTTATTAGAATTTTATTACAGGGTTAAAATAAATTTCCACCACATTTCATAATCAACCTTTGATTCTTCACTTAAAGATGAGAAGAACCCCATAAATAACAGGTTTTGAGCAAACACTAAAATATCAAAACTACTAAGTCAAGCAGAGCCTTAGTGAACAAAGAAGTTTTGAATTGTAATTTGAAAAATCACAAGTCTTAAAAAAAAAGAATGTAATAGTAAATAGTTTTATGTCTTTAACAAAATCTCAGGAAATGTTACATGGTCGAAGGAATAATTTTAACTATATACCATTTACATTTTGCAAGTAAACAAATCAGAAAGTCCTTTAGTGTTTACAAAAATTCCAATAAAAGCGAAGCCTAGATTAACAACTATTCACTGAATGCACAAATTTCTAAATTCCTAACTTCATTAAAAAAAATTTGAATAATAACAGATACGGAACAGATTGTAATACAATGGGTTCAGGTTTCATCGCCATCACTTACTGGGTGTGTGAAGGCACTTACACTTTCTGAATTATAGTCTTCTCATCTGCAAAAGGGAACTAATGATGTGACCTCAAAATGTGGTTGTGAAAGTTAAAGAACATAATCAAAAACGCTAGACCAGCACCTCTCAGTAGGGTAAACCCTAGCCAGATGAGGCTCCTGAGCACTTGAAATGTGGCTAGTCCCAAATAAGACGTACCATAAGCATAAAATGTACATCTCATAAATAAATACACGTTGAAATGATAACATATTATAAATATATAGTAAAATTAATTCGTTCCTTTTTTCTTTTGCATTTTTTAAATGTAGCTTATAAAGAATTGAAAAGTACATACATGTATGAGACACATAGATCATGGAACAGAAGAGAGAGCCCAGAAGTAAACCCACACCCACATGGTCAATTAATTTATGACAAAGAAGCCAAGAACATATACAATGGGTGAAAGGACTGTCTCTTCAATAAATAGTGTTGGGAAAACTGGACAGCTACATGCAGAAGAATAAAATTAGACCACTAGACCACTATCTTCCCATACACAAAAATCAGCTCAAAATGGAATAAAGGCTTGAATGTAAGCCCTGAAACCATAAAAGTTCTAGAAGAAAACATCAGTGGTAAGCTCCGTGACATCGTTCTTGGTGCTGAATTTTTGGATCTGATTCCAAAAGCAAATGCACCAAAAGAGAAAATAAATAAATGGGATTGTATCAAACTAAGAAGTTTCGGCACAGCAAAAACTGAAAGGCAACGTACTAAATGGGTGAAAGTGTTTTCAAATCTTATATCTGATAAGGGGTAAATATTCAAAAATATATAAAGAACTCAACTCATAGCAAAAAAACAAACAATTGATTTAAAAAATGGGCAGAAGATCTAAACAAACTTTTTCCTAAGACATACAGATGGTCAAAGGGCACATGAAAAGAGGTTCAATATCATTGATGATTAGGGAATGCAAATCAAAACCACAGTGAAATATCACCTTACACCTGTGAGAATCACTACTAATAAAAAAGACAAGAAATGGCAAATGTTGAAAAGGATGTAGAGAAAAAAGGACCCTTGTACACTTGTGATAGTGATGCCATTACTGTGGAAAACAGCATGAAAGTTCCTCAGATAATGGAAAATAGAACTACTATATGATTCAGCTATTCTACTTCTAGATATTATTTGAAGAAAAAATAAAAATACTAATTTAAAAAGATATATGCACCCCTGTGTCATTGCAACATTATTTACAATAGTCAATATATGAAAATAACCTAAATGTCCATTGATAGACGTGTGAATAAAAAAGATATGATACACACATGCATGTATACCAACACGCACGTACACACAAAGGAATACTACTTAGCCATAAAAAGAACGAAATCTTAGAATTTGCAAAAAACATGGATGGGCCTTGAGGGAATTATGTTAAGTGAAATTAGTCAGAAAGAGAAAGACAGATACCATCTGATTTCACTTACATCTGAAATCTAAAAAACAAAACAAGACAAAAACAAATAAAACAAAAATTCATATAGATACAGAGAACAGATTGATGCTTATTAGAGGTGGAGAGGGTTGCAGGTGGGCGAAATGGATGAAGGAGCAAATAGTACTTATTTTGGTGATCAATTTGTAGTATATACAAATATTGAATGATTATGTTGTACAACTGAAGCTAATATAATGTTATCTACCAATTTTATCTCAATTAAAAAATAAAATATATACACAGATCACATTATAGTGCTAGCGGACAGTGCCAATTTAAATAATTTAAGGTACACAGTAAGTGCTTAAAAGTAGCTTAATATTAATAATTCGGCCAATTTGTCAGATTTTTTTTTAATGTCATGTCCTTATTTAGAGTTCTGCAAATTTCTCTAAAGACCAATGAAAATATACTATGGAGAAATTTTGTTCTGTTGAAGAAATTTAGAAACAAAGGAGCTTTTGATTGGCAGATTTACCTGCATCTCAACAAAATAACTCTATTTTGGCAATTTTTAGGGAAATGAAGGGAAAAAGAAAAAAAAAAAAAATTTAAGATATGTGAGCATCTACTAAAAGTTAAAATCAATGACTTACTTGAAGTTTGTGTATCAGATTTATTTTGTAGATATTAGTATAGCCTGAATTAGAAAACCCTGGTATCTCTAAAATAACTTGATGTATAATAATACTTGTAAACCATATCTTTAAATGTTCTTAAAAAAACAAAAAACAAACAAAACAAAACAAAAACAAAAACAAAAATGACCAGAAAACATCTTGATATTAAAAAGGTATATAATACTGGGTAAAAATATGGGTAAAAGTGCTCTAAATTCAAGTCCCAATTATTGACAGAATGGAACTCAAGCGTTCACCTGTCTTTATGGTAGATATGCCACATTGTTCTTTTTATTTACCATTTCCTATAAGACTGCTGGAGCACCTGGCTATATGCCTTTACATCCGCCACTGTGTTTAGCCTGCTCTTTTAGAAAGCTAGCTAATGGTCAGCTTCCCTCTTGACCATATGCTCTTTCAAGTAAGGCTTGGTGGTCATTGCTTCTTGGATCTGCTACTGAACTTACTACAGAACCACAGGCATTAGAGCTACTCTCAAAAATGCGTGAGATCTGCATGAAATATTTTATTCTAACCTAAAAAATGTTGTGTCATTGAATCTTTTATTAATAATCCTGATTGTGATAACTGGGCCTGTAATCAAACGGATACAATCAAGTCCTAAAATACACACGATTTACCAATATCGACCCAATACACAATTCTAAAACAGCTCTAGTTCTTGAAGAGCTGAAAGCATAATTATCATTCGAGGGTAAGTTATATTTTGTTTTGTTTTCCTTTTCTACTCCCTTGTCTCTCAGAGAAGTTAACCTATGCATCATTTAGGGTTGTAAGGTCGTTTCCTATTTTAACTCAACTGAGTTTTTCATTTCCAGGATATCCTTATATATTGACTAATCTTCCAAAGAGATTTCATTAGGTTATATTTTTGATGTGCATTGTGCAAGCACAGTATTTGTACTGTAGTATTCATTCTAAAATACATATTCACGTGACAGCCCATAATATCCTTGAAACAGCCATTACAGTCTGTCAAATAAATAATGCGCATTTTAAAGATGGTCTTTATGGGGGATGACTCCTGCATTTTCATGAGGCAGATTTTTCTTTTATTCTTTAAGAAAGAAAAGCACACAAAGGAAACGAACATGCAGAAAAATATGTTAAGGTAAAAGTGACACGAACCAGAAAATTGGAGCATCCTTTGGTTTCCTACTCTTTCCGCTGCTTCCTCATTTTCCCCATAGCATTTTATGGAAATTAAAGAGAAAAACTTTCGGGGCTCACATCACCTTCTATAATCTTTTACATTTGGATATTTGGAAATAAAAATATCTCATTTTGTAGATTTTTGTAATGCTAATCATACTTTGCATTTAAAACGTAACTCTTTCCCCCAAATCATAGTTTGCTTAGCAAATGTGTCTATTAAGAGAAGTGACATCTCAGTAGTAAGTCGTATTCTTGCTATTTTTAAATGGCAGATTCTTTTTTCTCCTATCGCAAGCACATATCTATGTACACTGATTTTTGAAGGAAGTTACACCAATTCACAGGGGAAAAAAGTGTTTAACTCTCTCTTATGCTTTGATCTTTTTACTGGTACCTATCATGGCTTCTAGAAAAATAAGAAAAATGAAAAACAAAATCTATTATGTGTCTACTATGTGCCAAGCACCATGCTATACATTTTTCATATATTTTCTAATTTAATCCTCGATAGCTCTGCCAGGTGGGTATAATTGTTATCAACATGTGGAGCATCAAATAAGTAACTTGAAAAAGTACTGCCAGGTAGTGTGTGACCCCATAGCCCAAGCTCAGATGAAACAAACTAAGAATATAATATTTACTTCAGCCCAGTTAACTATTAATTGAGTTATTGCAGTTTTTTATGTATGAGATGGAACATGAATTCCATACTCATATTTGTAGCACTGTGGAATGACGTATTATTTTCTTATAAAATGCTTTCACTTTATCGTATTATAAATATCCTTGCTAATTTTCAATGACTTGGATAACAGTTCTTGCAAGAGAAAAGCACTGGTGAAACCAGGAAAGAATTACTCAGGTTTCTACGTAACAGTTACAGACCTTTTAGAATTGTGGATTAGCTTTCTTCCGGTGATCCAACATCTCCCAAATAAGTACAAAGGAAATAATGAGAATCATCCATTCAATGGCTAAGCTTTCACGTAACTTTTTAAAATATCACAGAACTGTATTTGGTCGGAAATGTGTTGGGTATCACATCTAATCTTTCTGAGAAATGTGAAACAGTGGAATGCTATGTAGAACCCAAGTACATCGTGAGCCTTGGCAGCATAAAAAGCTAAAAGATTCAGACTAAAATCAAGGTTATTCACATTCAGAACACTGTGACAACCGAGAGTGTTGTAAACAGCCACCACTTAATTTGTTCGAAGTCATTAGTTCTCGCAATCGGCATGACAATAGCCATTAGTTCTCCTGACTGGGCATGACGATATTCAAAATGGTAGCCACTGGCCACATACCATGATTTCTATTTAAACTGAAGTTAAGAAAAGTGAAATAAAATTTTACAAAACAGTTCCTAGTCATATTAGCCACATTTCAAGTGCTCAAGTGCTACATACGACCAGCAGCCACCACCCTGGGCAGAGGTTACTGAGCATTGCCACCCCACGGAAGTTCCGTGGGCAGCATTGCTGCGGTTAGTTTAACTAAATTAATTTAACTAAGTTACTTTAACTAATTCTGTTAGGTGTTCATAAGTGCATCCACAAGTTTTAAGGCACTATTGTGTTTTCCTTAAAAGCATATACTGTTCTGTCACATGAAAAGAACTAAACTACACACTCTAAATTTGACAATTTACCTTTTGCATTTGAATTTGGGGATACCTAAGGCAATTGCACCAATAGCAAGACTCTAGTTCACGTACCCCCTTTGATATTCATGATCGATGATGTTACAGAGAGAATTTTAAATGATTTGTTTCAATGACACATTGTCCTCATTGCTCTTTGTCAGTCACTTATGTTCTCCACGCAATCATGTGAATTAGAGTATACTTCTATATAAAGGCTGAATAGAAATCAAAGAATCAGATTAAAGAATATCAATAAATTGCCTTTCCTTCTTATATATATTTTTTCTCTTAATTTGTATTAGTATTTGTAAAATTGGAAAACTCCGATGTTCATTTAAGGCAAATAATGATATTGCCTTATCACAGTTTCAATGGTACTAGTAATCATTTATAAGAGATTGAGTCGGTAGCTTTAACAAACGCATGTGATATTCACAACATATTTAGATAATGGCAATTGACAGCTTCATTGGACAGTGAGTTACTTGAGGCATGATACTATGTGTTAATCCATTGATTGATTTATTCATCCATCCATTTATTTATTAAGTCAAACAAAAATTTAATATCAAAAATGGACCAGCCACAGACATTCTAGGCAATGAAAATAGAGCAGTCAACAAGACGCAATATCTTTCGCTCATGAATCTCACATTCTAATGGAAATGAAAGACACTGCGCAAACGAATAAAAATAATGTCAGATATTGACAAGTGCCACAAAGATAGAGCGGACGTGGAAGGTAATATTAGAAAGACTAATCAGAAAATTCCTTGTTGAGGAGAAATTTGAGCAAACACCAGATAACGATAAAGGGTCAGGAGAAGAAATGTAGCTCAACAAATGAGACAACAATACAGAAGACACGAGAGAGACACTGGCTTGGCAAATTATGGGGGAAGGATAAGGTCAGTTTTATTAAAGCATGGGAAACAAGGGGGTAGACTACTAAGAGATATCTTCTTATTCTTTTTAGCCGTAATGTATAAAATAGTGCGAATCAAGGAACTGAACAGAGTGAGCGTATAATGTGTTACTATAACAAAAATATCCAAGGCCACTTTTAAAATTTAAATTTTACTCTAAAATAAAGCGTGTGATCTAAGCGTTATGTCAGAAGGATGATGCTCTTAAGACCTTTTATGACATAAAGAGACTACAACAGGCTAAAGGGGCAGGGGTGAGCATGCCCAGTGTATTTAAAGTGATTTTTGAAGTTATAAACTATAACAATCATATAACCAACAGGAAACCCTCCCGAATTCTCTGGGGGTCTACTGCTTCTCCCCACCCACTCTCATCCTCTCTCTCGATGTGAGTAGAAGGTGCTGACTGGGGAAATACTGAAAGATATTAGCCCTACAAGCAATACATTGAATGATGCCAAACAAAGGGTGAAATGACATTCTTGTCTTTTTCTTCTCATCTACACAGGATGTGAACATTAGCAGGGTGACACTGATGATGGAGGAAATGGATGTTCCCATAAACCCAAAGCATGCATCCTGTTTGAGTATGAGCTTGAATACATTATCCGGGATCATTATTTGAATGACAGAAGTAGAATGAAATTAATACATATTCTCTTAATATATTTTACAAAGACTGAAATACTGTCATTAATGGATTTCCTATATGAAACTTTCCTTGTCCTCATGACAAAAAAGAAATATTAGAATTGACTTGCTGGAAGATAGAGAGATTCTAGCTAAGTCTGCTTAAGGCCCATTGTGGTCCTGTATAAGCCGTTGGTTCATAATGCACTTCTAATATCAAAGTCATGTGCAGCATACACAACTATGCCATCTCTATCCCAGCGTGATGGAAAAAGCATCGAGCATCAGTGCTAACGCTACGTGTAGATGAAGAGATATCACGTGCAACATGAAGACACACACAGGTTTAGTTCTTACCTAGCTCGGACTTCATTTTTAAAAGTCTTAAGTCAATATAAATTCTGTGTGATAAAAATTTAGAATTAGAAAGAACATAGAGTTTGTTTACATACATGTGAAAACTGTAACTTTACAGTCAATCCAGATGGAAAGTTTTCAGGTATTAAGGAAATCGTGTACATCCGTTTTTAGAAAATACCACCTGAAACTATTTCCTTCTGTGATATTGCACGTGAAAACCAAAGGGTAGTCAAATTAATAGAATGTGTTGAGAAATTCTAACTAGTACTTATTATCTCTAGACATCTAACAGTCTATGTGGCTACCAAAATTTATACTACATAGCTTCGGCTTGAGAGGAAAAGGTTATGGATCTACTATATATAAATGCTTTCACTTAAAATGTGTTATCATGCAATTCTGTTAAATTATTCCAGAAAAGAAAGTATCATGACTCTACATAAGTAAGAAACTAGAAGTCAAGATCCATGATCAAGAAAATGCTCCATTATAGATATAATACCGAAATTCCGGGCATCTGGTTAGGTCACGTGAATATATTTCTCAATTCACGGTCTGGCTCCTGTTATGTTTATAGCAGCTCAAAAGAAGTTAACTAATAAATTAATATAACAGAATAATGTCTGGTCAGAAGTTTGTGCAGGATGTATGCGACACATCATTTTTCTCAGAATAGATTTTAATTCTAAAAATGTAATGCCCCGTTTTGGTCCTAAGACTTTATTCTAGATAGGGAAAAAGGACAATGGTTCTTTATTAAACTATTACAATTGGTTTTAAATTAATAGGACTGTTTCTCAAGCCTCTCTAAGAAATAAACAGTAAGCTATTAAGTAATAATCAATTTGGTAATAAATAAAAAGTCTTTGGTATTAAATTAACCTATAACAGCATCTAAATGATATAATAACATAAGCCCCTCAAATTAGTTTATCTCTCATACATGACTAATATGTTTCCAATTCTGTAACTATTTATTTACATGTATAATGTATAACATGAGTTTTTAATGACCAAATATCATCTGGTATTAGGATCAATACTATTTACTGATGAGGAGACAAATAATATTATATTTTAGTGAATTAAATATTTACACTTCAACAAATACATTCAACAGATTTGGATTTTGCAATACATTTAGTTTGAAAATATACCTTCAAGAAATGTGTGTATCTTTGGAAAGAATATTGGACTTAAATCAGGAATCCTGGGTTTTAATTTTTTGGCTCTGTCACTAGTAACTCTGTGAGCCTGAAGAATTAAGTTCAATTCAATTCAATATTACTTCATTAAATATTTATGGAGCAACCTCTTTTGTGCAAGGATGGAGAGACCAAAACATATTTGAAGGCAGAGGGGAGGAATCCAGTAGAGAACAAAAGATTAAAGATGCTAGCAAGGAGAATAATTGATGCGATAAGTGTCTGAGACAAGGAAGATAAGATAAAGAGCACAAATCAAGGCGTTCGTCTCAGTACAGAAAAGGAGCAGGTCTTTCTAAAGAGATGAAAATTAAAAAGAAAATGTAAACAAAAGATAGAGCTTTTGCGGTAGAGAGAAGGCAAAGTAAGAATCTCACACTGGATTGATTTTTGTCTCGGTAAAGAAGGTGTGGAGTCATCTGCTGAGGTCAAATGCCACTTGGGATATTGAGGTAGTGAAAAAGGTTGGAGACACAGTAGAGAATGCTATAAGGAGGGAAATGAGGCATCAAAAATTGCCAAGAAACACTGAGGGCTTGGCATCAATTAATTAATATGATTTTGGTCACAATCAATAATTTCACAGCCCTCTCTAGCAAAGCTAAAGTCAAAGCAATGTATAAAGCAGGGGACAGAAATTACTGGTCCCAGATGTTGAAGACACAAAATGAGAAAAAGCCAAAGAAGAAATGGCAATTTCAGTTAGAAACTGAGTTGTAGATACTTAGTTTAGCAGTGGAATTGTTAAAATGATGAATTATGATGTCTGAACTAAGGCAAAAATTAAAATAGTCACTGGGAAAAAATGGCCTGAGAAAATTAAAATATAAGTTGGGAAATATATTTCTTTTTAAAAAATAGTGGGTGAGATTCAATGACTAGAAAAGGTAAATACCCAGGCTTTGGTCACATTGAAATTTCAAGATTAAAAGGAATTTTATGAACGAAAATATTTGGTCTGGAACAACAATTCTAAAATTTAATGTCTGCATTAGCTGTCCAGAGTCATGACAATATCAATCCCGAGACCCTCCCACAGACCCAGTGAGTCAGAATTACAGGGGTAGGTACTGAGCATTTTTATGGTTAAAAAAAAAAATGACGCAAGAAATTCTGACACATAATCAAGTTGGGTATTGCTGATCTGGATGAAGTTCAAGTCTAGAATTCTTCAAATATACAGTGAACAAAAAAAAATTAAAAAAAAAAAAGAAGCCCGCCTCCCACAGTACTGTCATCAATAGGGGAAAAAAAAAAAAAACTGATCAAGAAACGCTCGGGGGGCTCTCTGAGGTTGAGATCTGAACTGCGGGGATTGGGGGTTCAGACACTTTGCGTTGCTGCTGCATTTTCCTCTTTACATTTCCCTATTAATCTTCCCACCGCCCTTAATTTACTCACTCAACTTACATCCAGGGCTTTTCACTTGTTGTTGCAATTAACAAAAACTACCCGTATCTACACTAAGCAAAGGGAAAGGTTTCATTAACCGGGGCGCCTCGCTGAAGCCGGTAAGCGAGTACAGTTGGGCCTTCGGAAGCTGGTGGGATCGGGCGGGCCGCGGTGCCCCCCGGTTCTCATACGTCCTCTACGTCCTACGTCTGTCTGTTCCGTTCCATCCATCTCTGTAAATGAGTTTCATCTGCTGCCCAACCGGTGTGAGAAAACATGGTTGCTAAGACCCCTTAGGTTTACATATTACACGATCAGCTATTTGGAGAGAATAATCAATTTGTGAAAATAAATTTTACTCTTTCGAGCAGTTTCAGGTTCACAGCAAAACCGAGAGAACAATACAGAGTTCCCATATATCCCGTGAATCATTAATTTTTTTCTGCTTCCTAACTATAGACGTTTTCCCAAGTTTAGCTATTTGCGCTTAGCGTCATAGGGACAGTGACATACAAAATGATGGCTACGGACCCCATTCTGAATGAGGGGAGCAGCTGTGGGGTGCTAATGTGCACTGGGCAGCACCCCACAATGGGCCTTTGTCAAGAGCTAACACATACGGCTCTACAATATGGTAAAATCAGAATGTAATTACAGTTTAATTGAAGAGCTGCTCATATGATGTTCATATTTTACGGCACATTGTTGATTTCTGCGCACTACTCATTATCACAGAGGAGTTCGCGTATGTATTCAAATGCACAGTTCTAGTTATTTACTGTTAGCTAGACAGTGAACGCGATCATTCACGAGACAGAAAACAGTTGGGAGGGCAAAATACATGTCACATAGTTTGTCTGCCACATTGTATGTCAACAGAAATGACTTCATGACATTTACGTCTAACATTTTCCTCTTTTAGACACAATTTCGGTAGACCTGACCGAACTCAGAGCAGAACTGGTAGTTGGGTTTGGCTACTGCTGCCCCAGTCAGGACCGTGACGACTGTGAGACACAACAGAGCCTGACACAAGAAGACAGAAGCAACGTAGGACAGGGACGAAAAGTCCCCCGAATCTCAATAGACTATCTAAGCACATCCCTATTCTACCGCATAATCATTAGGAATACTCATGTATTATGTCCATGGAGTATTCAAAAGCATTGTAAGTGTTTCATCCCATACATTCCTACATATATTGTAGATACTATCACTCATTCATAGAGTTTAGATAACCTGACAAAGATCACGCCAAGTAAGTGGAGACCCCCAAGATTGCACCCCAGAAAGACTGACTCTGAACACTGTTTTTAACAACTACATCCGGGACATTTAGATTAATAAACCAAATTGGACAAAAAAAAATGTAATATTATTTTTTAAACTGTAGACCAAACAGAAAACTATGATCCTAGGTTTGAGAATGACGTTTTAGATATAACACCAAAAGCATAGTCTAAGAAAGAAAGAAGTGATAAGGTGGACTTCATTAAATCCAAATATTTCTGCTACTAAGTAATAAAATAGTTCTGCTCTACAGAAGATGCTTTAGAAAGAAAAACACAAGCCACGGACTGGCAGAAAACCTTGGCAAAACTCATATCTGATAAAGCACAGAGTACAAAGAACTGTTAAAACTCAACAGTAAGAAAACAAACAACTCACTTAAAAAAGGAACAAAAGATCCAAACACCTCAGTCGCTAAAACGCAGACAACACCAAACGCTGGTCAGGACTTTGAGCAACAGAACTGTCATTCCCTGTTGGTGGAAATGCAAAATGGCACAGCCACTTTGGAGACAGTTTGGCAATTTCTTATAAAAGTAAGCAGACTCCACACACTCTAGCCCTTGCGGGCCTTGGCATTTACCCAAATGCGTTAAAAATTTATGTCCACACAAAAACTGTACATGGATATTGATAGCAACTTTATCCGTCATTGCTATGATGTCTTTCAATAACTGGTGATGCATAACCAAACTGCGGTGCATCCGCACAACAGAATATTATACAGCAGTAGAAAGAAACAAGCTATCGACACACAGAAAGACATGAAGAACCTTCAATGCCTATTGATAAGTGAAAAACCCAATCAAAAAGGCTACGTCCTGCATGATTCCAACTATGTACACTCTGGAAAAGGCACAACTATGGAGGCTGTAAAAAGATCAGTGGGTACCAAAGGTTTAGGGGAGGGTAGTGGGTGGGGCGCGGGGGATGAAGCAAGATTTAGCAAATGGCACGTGATCTCAGTATGGCTAGAGCACATGTGTGTAAAGTAGTGGGAGATAAAGTCAGAGAAATAGGTCGAAATTAAACAAAAAAGTGCCTTTTAACAAGAGAGAGAAGGCTGTCAAATCCAGGTACAACCATCAGAGCAGGATTGGAGGGAGGAGGCAGGGAGGGAGGGAAGGAGGGAAAGATAGAGGGAGGGTAGGGGCGAGGGTGAGAGAGAGGGAGAGAGAGAGAGAGAGAGAGTCAAAGCACTGTAGGAGTTCAAAAGAGGTGCTAATAATTGTGCCAAGTCAATTCAGGACGCATTCTGTGCAAGTCACAATACTTAGAATACACATAATACCTAATTTAATCCTCAAAATACCACCGTAACTAAGAATAATTGTTTATTATCCCTTAAATTTAAGTACCAGATTTCTTCATTTTCCCACAGTATAGTGTTAGTGAATTCAAACTCAGATTTTCCTGACTTCTGAGTCCAGCCACTAACTACTATTGAGCAAGCCTGGAAAATTTCCACCTGTATTCATGATCACTTGAATACAAAATAAGCATATCTGTATTCATAGCTAAGTGATTGATAAATGTATAAATATCTGACAACTGAAGGTTTAAGAAAAACCTAGAGTGAAAATTGAAACTTCTATAAAGCATAGATGCACTGAGATTATAAATCAACACAAATGATTTAAAAATGAATTAGACATTTATAAAGCATAAGCACAAAATACGTAGTACTAACAACTGTTACTTTCCAGCATTTTGGATCATAAGGATTTCTTGTGAGTTTTTACTACATTACAGACCCTCTACCTGTATTTCCTATAAATCATCTTACATATTAGAAATAAATTTATCATTTCCTAAACCATCATAGCCAATATTTCTTCACATTCCATACAGCTCTGGACTCTGCCTCTTTGCGCCTTCATCCCCACTGAGATATTTCTAATGCCCACTAAGCATCTCCCATTTCTCTGGCATCATTCACTGGGGGTCCACGTGTCCATGAAGTGGCCAAAATCACAAAAATGGTGAAAAGAACATATTTTCCCTCCTTTGGTTGGGAAATCTCTTGCTTTGAGACCCAACTAGAGAACAGTGATTTATTTGTCTGTTTATTCTCAAAATGCAATGTTATGTTTATAGTTATTAAATTAACATATGTATTATAAGCAAATGCCATACATTATCATAAAGTATATAGGCTCTACCTCAATAATTATCATTAATCAACCCCACCATATTAATAGCCAGTGCAGTGCATACATATAAAAACACACACATATGAACACATGTTGACATTTTTTATAATATCCCATTGTGTGAAGATACAAAACTAAGTTAAGGAGTTTCTTATTGGCAGTTCTTTATTTAAGAAATAATTAGTACTTAGACTGAATCAGGATTTCTCTTTCATGAGCATGTTTGTACAGAGACTTTCGTAGATTTGTGTTATTGTCTTATTCATTTTGAGCTGAACCCATCAACTGGGTTGCTTATAAACAGAACTTTCTTTCTCACAGCTCTGGAAGCTGAAAGCCCGAGATTACAGTGCCAACACAGTCAAGTTCTGGTGAGGTCTCTCTGCAGGGTTGTAGACAGGTTAGCGACTTATCATTGTCCTCATGTGGCACAGAGAGGGTGCTCTCTGGGGTCTCTTTACAAGGGCACTGACCCCACATGTGAGGGCTCCACTTGGTGATCTCCTAACATCATCACATTGGGAGTTAGGATTTCCACATCTTATTTTAGGGGGCAAACACTCTTTAGAGATTCCCATTCGCTATCATTTTGAAAGGTTAGGAAGAAAATTAAATTAATAAGTACAATGTGAGTGGATCTGAGTAAAACTTGAAGCGGATGGGGGCAGATGCTTTTGACCATAAAAAAATAACAAATGTACATCAATAAAAACTCTGATAATAATATAATTAAAAGTTAAATATTGCAATGAGAAAATGGTTTTATTACATTTTTGTGTGTGTAATAGTCATTAATTTAAGGATTCTTAGGAATATACATGAAGTCAAACACTTTGGTAGAAAAAAGACATGAGCAAAAATTAATAAAAAGAAGAAATTTAAATCTCTGACAACCATATTCAAAATAGAAATAAATAGTCAACTATGCTGATTTAAAAAAAAACATTGAAATTAATCAGTTAGTAGATACTTTTCTTCACCTATTAAAATGGAAAAGTTTAAAAATGATAATATGTGTTGGCAAGTTTATGGAATAACAGACTCTCTGATTCTTTACTGATGAAAATGTAATCGGTACAATTTTCTGGATGGCAATTTTGCAATAGTATTAATAAAAAGTCTCAGTTCCTTGAGAGAGCAATTATTCTTCCAGTAGCTTATCCCCTGAAATAATCAAAGACACTGAAAAATTAACCTAATGGGCAAAAGTAGAGATGTATTGTGGTAAGCTTGTGATTTATAGATTTTCTTTGGGGAATATGAAGAGAAGATTTGGGTCATCATTTCGACATCAGTAATGGTGGACAAATCCCCCTTCACTCACTGGCTAAACTTTGCAGAGAAGGTGACAGAGAGGGACTAGAAATAATCAACGTACAGGTGCCTGGGAAGAGATATGCCCTGAAGAAGCAAGACTGAGGGGTTCTGGAAAAGAAGCTTCTCCGGATGGATGCCAAAGACGTCCCTTTTGGGGACAGTCTTAGGCACTTTGATTTCTAGTCATAATAAAAGGCCGGTGAGGTCAGAAGAACACACATTACAGGAGTGACTGGAAATGGGTAACTTGACTTCACAGAGCCTCACGAGGGCTCAGTGGTCCTTCGTGCATGAAGTTCTCCCTCCGAGAATTAGTCGTCTACTGACTGTGAGGAAGAACGCGCAAGTTTGAGTTTTTCTAATTCAGACTTAATTTTATGATAAAATCACCACACGGCTAACATCTAAAAGCCCACAAACTCAGAAATAGAGTTTGTGTTAGGTTTTAATTCTTTTATCTCAAATTAATTCCATGCCTAAGCAAATTATAAAAGCTTTTAACGCAAAAATGTTTGCCAAACTGTTAAATTCTTTGATAGTCTTTGTCTCATGTGACATATATTTATTGTGTGGTATGTACACTTTAAACAACTTGCAATTAAATTATTATTATTGAACTCAACGAATTATTTTCACGGTTAATCCTTGAATTATTAAACACTTTGTTTCTAAACTGTACATACAATTTATATTTTACAATTAAACCCATTTGAACGAATAGAAGGCGTGGCCAACAGAATATTGTTCATATTTCTAATAGGCACCTGTCTTTATTACGTATGTTTTTGGAAGATAAATGACTCTGACATAATCTGTATTCTCTCCTTTAACAATTCAAAATCTTATTTAGATTAACCAAGGTCTTATAGGTGAATGACCAGTCAAATGTTAATGATTGAGGGAAAAGTTTAAAGTGACTTTTCAAATCAGATCTTCTGAAGAAAAAAGTACTATAGATGCTTCTGCATAAACTATTCCACATCAAATATTCTCTTTATGCAGGGCTGGTACGTGTGGTTCCACGGTTTATGAACCGTATAAAGGGACAGGGCCAAATGGAGCTCTTAGGGGCCGCCATGCACCGAGTCCTCTGCTAGGCCCGGCCACGTGGGAGATGCTGCGTCTACCCTCGGGTGAGAATTTATGAAACGAGCCATATGTGCTAGCGTCGGTCCCCACTGAATGCATGTCTGTGCTTTACAGAATAATTGCACCACCACACAGAATTTCTTTTCCCCAAACCATTTTGAGCATAAATTGCCACCTGGATACATTATCACTGCCTGATGTCTTAGTGTCTATTTCCTACAGAGAGGGACATTGTCCTTCGGAACCGCTCTTCTAGCCGAAAATTAAAGTTGATTCCTCACGACCAGCTAATCCTCATACTCCCCGAGTCTCACTGACTGTCCCCAAAGCGTTCAGAATTCCACCTTGCTTTAGCTGTCCAGTCTGTCTCCGTCTCCTTCAGTCAGGGACAGTCTCTCAGTCTGTCCTGGTGGTCTTCCAGTGACCTGGGCAGTCCTGAAGATCCCAGCAGCTCGATGGTGTAGGGCGTCTCCCAGCTCAGGTTTGTCCCATGATCCTGACATTTAAAGTCGAGTTAGTAAGCGTCGGGAATATCTCAGGAGTGATGAGGGGTGCGCACGTTCCTCCTGTCGCATCCACTCGGGGGACACAAATTTGGCTCATGGCTGATGCTTTCACCTCGTTTATTTAGTTACAGTGATGTCCACGAGGCCTCCAAACTGTAACGTTATTTTGTCTTCTATGTGTGATTCATATGCATCTGCTGATGAAGTTGAAGGTACATAAATATCTCTTCGTCTTCAAGCTTTCTGTTTGATTTATTAATTTTTATAGCTATATGCTCGAGGTCTATATCCTGTTTTGCTCAAGGGCTACTAATCCACTACTATTGTTATTTATTTGGGTGCTAGTTTGGGTCCAGCTATGACCAGTTGTAACCCCTCACACTGGCTCCTGTGTACTTCTGCTATGTCCCCATTAGTCCTTCACATGTCCATGTTTTCTGACACAGTAAGATAGTCCAGGTTAATTTCCCTTCCTCGGCCCTTCTTTAAAAGATTCGGGTGCTAGAAGTGCTTACTGCCGCGGCTGTGCCACTGTTCCCGGGGTCTCTCGGTGGAGAGGGTTAGGGAATACTTCTATATAGTGACACCACCACCTTCTCGTCCAATCTGGAGGTACACGGGGAATTCTAGTTTATTTTTTCTGTTAATTATCTTTGACGTATCTTTTTAATTACCTGGCTGTGTCGAACGGATCTCTCATTGCTACCGCCATTCCCTCCCTGGGAATGGCCCCCGTCACCTCCTTGTGTTTTGAGACCCTATTCTGGGCCACCACTGTCACAGGAGACACCAGCTCACTGTGCTCGGGCTCTGAGAACCCGCCCCAAGTCAGCCACCTACACGAACACCTCACTGAAGTGGCTCAGACTGTGAAAATCACGGCCAGGCCAGCTCTCCCACATGACACCCGCTTCCCCTGCAGGGCCACCCAAACAACATACTTAGAAAGAAATCTAATAAAATGGTGTGCAGTACTTGGAGAAAGAATGTAAAATTTTATCCTTAATATTTTTATGTAAGATTAAAAGGCTAAAAAAAAAATTTTCTTAGTTCTTATGAAGTAAAATAAAGAGTAGAATTTGCATTTTCAAATATCAAGAAAGATTCCAACTAGTAATGCTAAAATGGTATAATTTTCTTACAGATATACACAAATTTACCCTGTACTAGAATACAGGACCTGGAAATAAACTACTAATCAGTAGTAAATTGCATATGCATTAGGAAAGTAATTAGATCCTTGCCTCTGGCCACATGAAAATAAATTATAGTTAAAGATATCAACATAAGTCACATAAAAACTTGAAGAAAACGTAAGAGAATGTTTTTATGTGTTTGCCCAGAAAAGAATAAGGATTTTATGCCTTCGTACAGAAGACGAGTACAGGGTAATGTTTCATGTACAACACACAGAAAAAGCAATAAACGACATCTTTCATTTAAGAAAATATTCTGTACAATTTAGTGACAAAAGTCACTAAAACGAATTTAAAAGATGATTCTTTTGGGGGGTGAAATATATTTTAATGACAATAGCTGACAAAGAATTCATCTCAATAGGAAGATCCTCTTACAAATAAGTGAGAAAAAAACAAATAGACCAGTATTAGAAAAAAGCAAAAGATGTGAACCGGCGATCCCAACCACAGCTGACCTGAAGCCTGGTACACACGAAGCTGCGGAGCTGACGAGAATCAGGCGAGCGAGGGCCCCGGGTTCCGAAGTTAGACTTTCTATGTTCCAAAGATGCTCAGCCATTGACTAGTTATGGATCTCGGGGCAAAGTTTTTCCCTTTCTCAGGCTCCTCTTCCCCCAGAATGAGAATGAAAATACCATCGAACTTAGGTATTTAATGTGAGAACTAAATGTTTTCGTACATGCAAAAAATAAAATAAAATAAAATAAAAGACTGGACCAGCACTCGGCACAAGGGTGACAGCTCAATACACGGTGTCAACTATTACCCTGCCGGGGAGGTCCTGGGGCAGAAGCGACAGGGGCGAAGTCTTGACGGACATGAAGTGTGCAGTGAAACCCAACGTATCTTTGAGAGGGGGATGCAAATTTCGTTTCAAAAAATAACATTCCAGGAAAAAACTTATCAGAACAATACATAAAATAAAGCCTCCGTTTCAATTTTTAAATATATAAAAACTGTATGTTGCACTGGATTCTGACTATCTAATAAACATGTCAAGGCGCGTCGGGGGAAGGTGCGTCCCCGCTTCAGGACGCCACTTAGCTCTGAGAAAGGACTGGACGTGAATGGGTTAGGCAATGAAATTTCTATGGTGTTGCATTGTATTTCTTAAAAATAAACATAATCGGACCTGTGTTAAATAAGTCAAAATGTCAACATTTGTTAAATCCACATGATGGAAACACAAATGTCTATTATTCATCGAAATATTCTCTGCGTGCTTTAAATATTTCATAATTTCAAAATTTTTTAAATGGGTTAAAGGTAGAGCATTATTTTTTATGCCTGTCAGAAACATTCTTGCTTTATTTTATAGTTATTCATGTACATATTTTGACTCTGCCACTAAATAAAATCCCTTGACAACACCAGCAATTTATTTTCTAAATTTTATCCCTTAGCTATGAACATAGTGTTTGATACATAACAAGGATGCAATAAAAGTTTGATGAATGAATGAGTGAATGTTTTACTGGGCACTCCGGCATTTTAAATTTTCAGTACAGACATCTGTAAATAATTCACAGAAACACCTACAAAGAGCCTTATTTATTCTAAATATAGGAAACAACCAAAGAAATATTTTTAATTATTAAATGTCCACTTACAGTATTGGAAGAAAAATAATTATGTATCTCAAACAGAGTTCCTATGCTTTCCTTTCACTTGCTTTTTATTTTAAAAGAAAAATTAAAGGATTTTTTAACTTATTCATTAAACTCTATATCGTACTTTGTAACATTCTGGCTATCATAAAATTATTCCTAGTGTTACAGATAAATGCTTAGAATTCTCCAACCTTAACTGAACATCCAGGGGTAATCAAAGGGAAATAAATTACAGGCTGCCAACAATAAAAGGGTTTTTAATTCTTTAGTGAATAATTTATGTTTTCTTCTCAACAAAAGCAAAGAATGTAGCACTTTCCCCCCAGGATAAGGCAGTTAATTATTTTTTGCTCACAAAAATACTTGCTCATTATTTAACTTTACTGTATGTTTATTTGCATTTTTTTTAGATTTTTGCCTCTCATGGTAGAAGCATGAAAAACTAATCAAAAAGAGAAAGGTCTTCTAAACTGAACCAGAGCAGGAACAAGAGCCATTCTTAGAAAAGAGAAGATGTATTTCATGTTGGCTAAACACACACGCGCGCGCACACACACACACACACACACACACACACACACTCAGTTTCATGAGAGACACAAAACAATCTGACCTGACTTGAAGATTTGTTTGAGGAATAAGGATCTAAGATAATTCCTTATTTTTTCGCTTCGGGGTATGTGTTCTCTTTCAAGTCAAAATGTGTGAAACAATCATTTTAACACTAAACATTTGAAATGCAATCTCATTTGGTCTTTTAATTTCTTCTAAATGTTTATATGAACTTCTGGTTTCTCTCAAATTCTTTCTTGACAGCTTCCTTTTTTTACTTGTTCTGCTGTAATGTGTAGAAATCCATAATTTCTGTTAACAGTCTCTTTATTTGCTTTAATATCTAACTTATAATATTTTTATTCAAAAAATACCAGTATCATTAAAAATATTAAATTTAAGTAACATATTATTACTGATAACCCTAATTTTTTTTGTTGATTAATCAAACAATAATCTATGGGCACTACCATCAAAAAAAGCAAAACTATATCTAAGTGTTTTTGACTAAATCTACAGGGAATAATTCAAAGAAGGATTAAAAGATTAACCTTACAAAGATTAGATCTTACATGAAACTTTTGTGTGTTACTTAATAATAAAGTACCAATTGCCAAAGGCAAATCTGAATTCAGGAAAGGTGTATGAAAAAAATCTAATTCATTTTGATTTTGATGTAATCACATAAATGTATTCAGCTAGTTAAAATGATCTGTAGACCTATTTTACTTGTATAATTTCATTTATATCTTTACTTACTGAATAAGTAATATGTGTATTTAGCATATATGAGACAATGGGCTCTGTTAGACACTGGAACAGGAACTGTTTAACTAGGTCTCTACTTCAAAGAAAGGACAAACAAGCGGGATCCAAGACTATAAGCTAGAATTGGGCAAGGACGTGTGTATTTTCTTCACTACTATGTAGCTTATGCCTACCACAGTGCCTGACACATAGACAGCACTCAAAACATACTTGGTGAATCAATGAATTAAAAGAACAAAATATCCAGTACAATAAAGCCAAAGCACTATAAACAGAGAGAAGGCGGCGACTAATTCTGTCTGCGATTGTCATGAAGTGACATTAAACCAGAAACGAGTCTGAGCTCATAACTCATTTTGAGAAGACAGAACATTTTTCTTTAGGAAAATGTCTGTCCTTCATACCAGGTGATTCCTTGAATGTACTAATCATAGGAACTTCATAACCCTTACACACGCATGTGGCCATCCACAGATGGGCACCTGTCCCAAGATCACGTAACCAAACCCACTTTGGCAAACTGACTCTACAAAAAGTAAGTGAAACTGACATCCCCAAAAAATGATATATTTTGACTTGCAGAAATTTTGGTTTGAAAAACTAAATCAGGGACATAGTAGCAGAGAAAAGGTGTGGCATCATTGCTGGAAACTCTAACGAGCCAGTTTTATGTCCTTATCTGGTACCATCGCATAAGGAGGTTTAATGCTAGAACCTGGTAATAAAACCTAACAAAGCAATTTATGGGCTAAAAGCCCTTTTGGTCTATCATCTCATGGAATCTTTAAAAGTCCTTATGAAATATTTTACCATCTCTCAAAGATATCGTCTGTCTTTCATTCAAGTGCCCTGGGTCTAAACTGTGAAACAGTTCCCCTAACAACATGCTCTCAGAAATCCACTCCAAATTCCCCAAACACGACTCTTATCAAATTATTTAATTGACTATAGGTCAAATCCAAATGATTTAGAATGAGCATCACCTCCTAAACTCTTGCTACAAAATTCAAATTGCACATATTCTGAATTATTGGAATTTTCACAAGCACGTCTTGTTTTTCATCATTTATTTTTTTTTCCACTTCCATAGACGGTATTTTCTCTGCCGAGAATACATTATAATATTTGTCACCAGGCAATGTAATCATGTGTTCACATGTTTAAGCACCATGGCTGTGGACAGCTGGAAGGGAACACAATAAATATCTGAACGCGATGCCATGCCCAGCAAAAGTCAGTGCTTTGTGCACATTTATTGACTGCGGCTCATTCTCCATCATCAGATTCAGGGACATTAAATGACTCGTCCAAGTCTCCATAAACGAAGAGACCAATGTTAGAACACAAGCCTGGTGACTGGTTGAAACTCCTCTGAGTACACCCCACCTCCCAACACCAGCGGACCCCAGCAGGGCAGAGAAACTCACACAGAGGGAACCCGGAGCAGCTCCAGGAGTGGCTGAAGCTACTCGCCAGCAGGGTCCAGGCAGAGGGGAAGATTGAAGGAGGAAAATGACCCGAGTTACGGCTCTTCCTGTTGTGGGTTTCTGCCTAGCACTTACATCCGTAAGTTTTACATTAATTATGGACACATGAAGGTAATTTCTTCCTCGTTAGCTGTCAATGTGTGGATGACAGCAACAACTTTTTTTTTTTTTTGCTTTATTGCATCTTTTTATTCTTATAAACAGGATTTGGGATTTAATTCTTATGTCCTATGTGATATCCGAATGCTAACATTTTTGCTAATTTTCTTGCTTTCATTAATTGCCAGTAAACTGGCCTGAACTAAATTTCTATCATAACACATTCCTACTACCTACAGATTCCTTGGATCAGGATGTCTTGATCTTTTGGCCTTCACTGGGTATATGTTTGTCCTTGGAGACTTTCTGTGAACTTTTGAGTATACACAGTTGCTTTTGGATGCTCTTTACCTCATTACCAGTCTGAACAAAAATGAAAAAATAAACAAGTGCAAAGACTAACTAAAAAACACCTTAGTTTAATTTTGTAACAACCCCTGAACTGTGAAAATGAAGATATATTCAATTTACTATTTGAAAAAATGACTGAGAAAAGCATTTATATCACTAACTCTAAGTTTAAACATTTTAAGGACTTCCATGCTTTATACATACTTGATAGCATGATCATTAACAGAATCCATTACACATGACGACACAGAAAACACTTCACTAGATAAACGTACAGGAGATGGGGCTTTCTTGGGTCTATATTTTCTTATTTCTGTATTCTTGGTGCTCTGGCATTTGGGGCCTTGTCCTGCAGAGACTGTCCCTCGAGGGGCTAGTTAATTGCTAGATGGCAAAAAAAATTCCCTGCCAACACAGCTCTGGCACATGAAGCAATCCAGAACCTACATCCCAACCAGCTCATCGAATTTTCACACACACCAACCCGGTATCCACCACCACCTCACCCTCGGTCACTCGAGGGCCAGTTGCGGGGAACTAGAGACTGTCCTGTAGTCCAGAGACGCCAAAATCATCACTCTTCAACCATAAACTCACTCAGCACATCTGCCTGCCTTGCCTTGCGCATCTCTTCCCAAAACCCCAAAAAGGCTCCGGGCCTTGTTCTCCCCACATGTCCCTCTGACTCCTGGCCATCCCTGGTCCTTGCCCATGCGGCCCGGCATGGCGAGAGCCAAGCCTCCCGTGTCCAAGGATCCCTGAGTGTAAACGAAGTCTATTACGACCATGTCTGTGCCTGGCGCCTTTCCACATCCGACTCAAACACGCCTTGGGTTTTGCACGGGGTTGTTTATGAATATAAACCTGAGGCACCTGGGCGGTTTTGTCACGGGTGTGAGGTGGTCTCTCACTGCGCTTCTGATTCCCACTTCTCTGATGATGAGTGATGGTGAACATTTTTTCATACACTTATTGGCCAGTTGTGTATCTTTGGAGAAATGTCTATTCAATTCTTTAGCCCATTTTCTAACCAGGCTTTTAGTTTGTTCCTGTCGTTGCCTTCTGTGAGCTCCCTCTACATTTGGAAGATGGACTCCGTGTCAGACATGTGATCTGCAGATATTTTCTCTCATCTTGTAGGTTTTTTCACAGCGTTGATGGCTTCCTTTGCTGTGCAGAAAGTTTCTAGTTTGATATCGACTTGAAGGAAAAATGTGTTTGTTTATTTCGGTGAAATAGGGAAGATCATGTTTGTGATTCTGTCAACTGGCTTATTCTGACAACACACTCTGCCTCAGATCTTCCCCACCAGTACGTTACAGCAGAAAAGGGGACAGAGGTGCTAAGATGTAGATACCAATTCCTTCAGCTCTTGTGGTCCCAAATAGGACGAGAGCCACCAAGCAAGTCACCATTGTCTCAGCCATTCTCTTCTTTGACGCCACTATGACATACAAACACCATCACTTCTATGTGTGACTTTCGTGGAAAGGATAAAGAAAGGGCCTTTGGGGAAGAACAGTCTTTGGGAGAAGGAAGTTGGTGTTGAACCTTAGGATGCTTCTGTTAATAGCTTCACACTGAGAAACAATTGTCCATATCTACTCTTGAAACAAATAATATTTTATCAGTTCATAGAAGACTCGGGTACTGATTGGGACATAAACGGAAAGCGATACTGAGATTTTTATCAGATATTTACTAAACGTATCCCAAACTCGAGATAATTCTTCATTTATAAATAGCTATAATATTTGTTATGACCATGAGAGAAAAGAATCAAGAATTTTTCTACTTTAGTATTAGATTAGTATTTTTACTATTTAGTATTAGGGCTACATACAGCACTGTACTACAAATGATTAAGTCAAATTAGGATCTATAGCTGAAGCTGTGGTTTGAAAATGGAAGACAGAGAGAGAGAGAGAGAGAGGAGGGAGAGAGAATTATTCTTCTGCAATCTAGCTGCATTTCATCCAAACATACCACATTTAAATCCACATAGTTTGGGCCACTATGCTCATCAAGGATGAACATCTGCCACCTAGAGATATGTACCAAATAACTCGTCGGCTGGGTTTAGCTGTCAGGTTTTGATTTCGGGGACATTACAAAATGCAGTCTGTGAAATTCAGGTTAACCAAAAAGATTACTCAGTGGTTCGTGGATGCTGAAATAAACATACAATAGGCTAGACAGAAATTGTCAGCCTGTCATTATAATACCGGCTGTTAACAACCACAATTAAGGCAGACTGCATATCAATTATTATTTGTCTGGAGCTTCGACTTCCCTAAGCATAAAAGGAAGTGAGGCAGCCGGCATCACTGTCTCCTCTTCAGCTAATTAGTACTGTTTTAATGGCTTCATCTGCCCAGGATCAATTGTCTAATAGGAACAGTGCTCTGTCGGTTAATAAGGTAGGATGTGATTATGTCTGCCTCCAAAATAGTCCTTCAAGCAACACTAAAGCAGTCACGTGACAGAACAAATAGACTAGTAGTCCAAGCAGTATTTTTTGTCTAATTCTTGTATAAACAGTGTTCCAGACACATTTATGGGAAAATTACAAAGGAAACATTTAAGAAAGAAATGAAGAAAGATTTAAAGACAAACACAAGACCAGACACAGATATGCATGCATGTCTGCATGTACACATACACACACACACGTGTACACACACATATGCATGTGTACACACATATATACACACACACACACAGTCTCTAAAAACTTCCATGGAGAGAGGAGCCAGCAGCAATTTCAGAAACTGGTTTTCAATGACTATTATCATCGGGAATGCTGATGTGATGATGAACGCTATTTTCCAAAAGTGCTTTCTGCAAAGTAAACTATGCCATGGTTATGCTGATTGTAAGTTAAACTCTGTTTATTTTTCGGTCGCAAAATACAATTCAGTGAAGAAATGGGTACTGATGATATTTATTTCTACTCATTTGGTTTTTACCATCTATTATCAGACTTGGAAAACTTGGATTTGAATAAATGTGCTAAACAATAGGCTGTTTACTACGGACATATCTGCAGATATTAACGCATACTGTGCTCCCTGGGCTGATGAGGCTGGCCTCATCCAATGAACGAAGACAATAAGATGAATGACAGAGAACGATCATTAGCCGAGAGGCGGTATGCGCTGCCCGAAGGGCTCTCGCTCAGGACCCCTGTCGCCTGAGCTTAAATCTTAGCAACCCCGCTCCCACTAGCTCGCATAACGAGGCCAAGCTACTTTACCTCCCTGTGTCTCAGTTTCCTTATCTGTAAAATGGTGATGATAAAAATAGGATTTTTATGGAGAGTAAATACATGACTCATAAACACAGAGCATAATCTGGCACCGGGAAAGCATTATAAAAAGTTTAGCTAGTACTAGGATTATTTTTTTTTAAAAAATAGTTCATCTTGATTAATTAGTTGAAATGAAAGGTGTTTTCTGAGCCAGTCACCTCCATCATTCTCCCTTTCTATAAGTCATCAACAAGGCAAGAAGCGTCTCATAGACTCTAAACACTTGACGCCTTGAAATAGGCCAATTCTCTGCAACTGCGGTTTTCAAAGCATGATCCCCAGCCAGGAGTATCAGCATTACTGGGAGCTTCTTGAATATGCAAACAATCAAGCCCCCACCTCAGGTCCAACTGACCCAGAAACCTCCAGGGCCAGTAGAGGCAGCAGCGTGCCTCGTAAAGCCCTCAAACCCCCAAACAATCACAATGCCCACGAAGGCAGCAGACCTACTGTCTAGTCGACCCCAAACGCGTGCGGTGTTCCTTCTAAGAGATGGGCGAATTCCAAACTGAAAATAAAGGTTTCTTATCAACTGAAAAACATAGCAGTGTTCAAAATAAGTCAGCGCTAACCCTGAATCCACATTAAGGCTATGTGTTTTTAAAATTCTAAAAATATCTGAAGTTATTAAAACCCCTAGCTGTAGTTTGAAATCATTAACAACATCATATAGAAAAAAAATCTAGGGAAAAGGGAAGAACTAATTAATTACGAAGAAATAAGACATTAAAGGGCATCAATCAAATACTTTTGTGTACTACCCTGAGAGCCTGCGTGGAATATGGTGTGTTATATAAATTGGTTTAAATAATTCTTGTAGCCCAGATTCTCCTTTCATTAATTTTAATTAACTTACTTATTCAACTCAGAACCTCAGTTTTCTCAGCTTTTACGAAAACATTTAACACGCCTCTCAGAACGCCACAACATAATATACAAATGCCCATGACAATGAAGCATCTGTTGACCATATCTGCAGTTGCTTTATGTAACCCGAACGGTGCTCTGGAAATTAAGAATTTTCTCATCAATATGAGAAATGCCAGCTTTTCCTGAAAAAGTATAAGGTTTAGCAAGGCTGGGCTTGCACTTCCGCACCTTTTCTCCTCTCTAGGGCTTAGCAGCGACTGTCCTCTTGGGTTCTGAGAGGACCCAAGCTGACGATTGCCGTGAGCTCCGTCGACGACAGACACATCTTACCTGTCTGGGCCCTCCGGCATCTCGTGTTCCACTCCATCCCAAAACACACCTGGCGCCAAAATCCTTAGGCAACGCCACGCCTTTCCCAGGCCACCTATCTTCCCCATTTCTCCACTGGTAAAAGGGTAACATCTGTCACAGTAGAATTCCAACGACCATTTTTTTTTGTTGTTGGTGGGGGAGGGAGGAGGAAATCATGTGTAGAGAAATATTTAAACCTATGTATTTTTATTCCCGTTACATGTATAGTCAGCCGGGGAAGCTATTATATCTCTGCAGCTTGCTTGGAGCCTAGCAGAGAGGAGGGAGTTGGTGTATAGCTAACTGAAAGTCTCTTATTGGAGTCACCGTCAACTGTGGGAATTCGTGTTTTCACAAGGAAGACCTGGATTTGACCACTTCAAAGGTAGAATTTTTAAAATGAGGTCATGGTAAGAAATAAGTTAAATCTAAATGTCTTAAGTATAACATACAGAATAGATTTTTATCCAGGTTTTTTTTTTTTTTTTTTAACAAACAGAGAATTGCTTGCTAGAAATCATAGTTTAGGTGGCTCTGAAAACTTTGGTTTTACTACCAGTCCAGCTGTGAGTGGCTTTGTGGGTTTGAGCTAGTCATTTAACCTCTTAGGCCCTCAGAGTACTCTTCTACAAAATGAGGAGGCTGGCTCGGGTACCTTCCAGCTCCGAACGTCTGTTCTGTGATTCTGGGATGCTGGGGCAGACCATTCATTTCAGTATTTTTTTTTTTTTGTATAAATGACATCCAGTGTCATAAAATAATGTCTCAAGAGCAGCAGCAGGGCCTCTCTGTCCCGAATTTGGTTTGAAGCAGAGGGGTGGCTCAAATTCATTTCCTCTCTTTGGCGAGGGGATAGGTTTGATGACCTAATGGGCCTTTTCCATCTCTCGTATCTTTGATGAGGCTTCGAGGCCTCTGCGCTGAGAACTGCAAAGAGTTACCGTGGTGAATTCTCCTTTGTACTGATTTTCTCTTTTTCATCACGTTTGACATTCTTGCCATTGTGCTTTGATTCAGATTATAACCGCTGCATAGCTCAGTGTGCTAGTGAGCTGAGACTTTGCTAAGATACAGACACCCAGGTATAGAAATTAAAAATGACACGCTCAAGTATTGCTGCACGCTGCGAGATGTATTATTTGAAGTACCTGACTGTAGTCCAGTGAAGTTCCATAATGGTCGTCCGGGCTCCGACAAAAAAGGAAAAAATAGTCATATAAATGTTTCTGTATTGTAGTTTACTAAGAAGTTACTACGGTATCCTTTTCCCTCCTTTTTTCTTTTTCTTTTTCTTTCTTTCTGAGATGAGTATTCCTATACACTCCATTCCAGAAAATAAAAATGGATATTCCATGACATCGAATCTAGATATAAGAATAATTTTTACTTCAGGTAAAAGGAAAAGGAAAAAACATCTTTAATTCAGTTCTTCCAGGAAATAAAAGTCGAGGAAAAAAGCAGTCAAATTTGCTTTATGCACTTCACCAATAAATACCAACTCCTACGCCATTCTAAACAGCGGAAAACTGAAAAATCCAACAAAGGCGAGCAAGTATCCAGGAAGTAAAGACGTTTAACACAATTTCAAAGAAAAGTTTTGACACTTTATTAATTCGGAAAATTAAATATACATATGTGTGTATATATACACACATATGTATATGTATACACACACACTTGTATCAAGCCTATTACACAAGTTTGAATTTTACATTTTAGTTTACAATTTTGTATTTAAAAAAACAACACTAAATTCCTTCGTCAGGGCCATGTCAGAACCCAACTGCAGGGCATAGAGGCCGGAGCGGGACGAGCGAGAGGGGACGTGAAGCGAAAAGCACCGAAGAAGAGAAGAGAAAGGAGAGCGAAAGGTTCAACCTGTCCCTAAAATGAATCAAAATTATAAAGAAATCTAGGAATTAAACATGTCAAAAGTGGGAATTTTTACTTTACCAACATTCTCTCTGGGAACCGCAGAGTTCCTTAACACTAAAAATGACCCGAAAAAGAAAAAGAAAGAAAACACTAAATTTCTATGAATTGCGTTAATGTTCAGAAAATACAATAAATGTGTGAATAGTAAGTAAACTGAACCTGTCCCAAATACAACTATAGCTGAAACAGTTGTCAGTTTTCTCCTCTATAAAAGTTGTTTAAAGTTCAAATAGGAAAACAATAAACTCTTTACATTCTAATTCATTCCAATGCCATTATGCTTAAGTAAGACAGAAGCGATTTTAGTAGTAAGTCTTTAGTTAGAAGTAATCTTACTAATACCAAGATTGTCAGCGTGTGTGTGCGCGCACACACACAGACACACACTCACCCCCTAGCATGCTGTGTCAGGTAATCTTTGAAATTATAGTCTATTAATATTTTAAATTAAATTTTGGTTCTCGTTCTTCTTGCTTTAAATGAGGTTCTTTGATTCAGAAAAAAATATTTCTACTCTAAATAAAACACCAATGCATATTAGAATCAGATTCACCGGAAAGTGAAAGTAGTCTCGAAAATTTTAACGTTTGAATTAGGCAAGGAATGTTTGACAAAGCAAGTTCCCACTGAGCTCTTCTCCCTCAACCCATTTTTCTAAGTTCAAGTAGTGTTCCATAAATGGAATTTCCTGTTACGATGCATATTCTCGTTCTCATTGCTAGTTTTTTATCCACTGGTCTCCTTGACACTCATTAACTTTTACCAAGGGATTCCTTTTTTTTTTAACACAAAGATGTGCATCGAAACAGTCTTTGCACTGATAGAAACAGTAACTGAGAATTTTGTTATTTTTATTTCACACCAAATCAATACCATTGCTCAAGCAGTGAGAAATAGTATCTTCAAGGCCAGCAAGGAACCAAATTATACCTAAATAACTCTAAGTTTAAAGCCAAGCTCTTTTTTTTTTTTAGTTTATGACATTAAATAAGCTAAAAGCATGCTCAATCAATGCAATCAGACATCACTTTGAATAACCAACTGTATAGGAAATGAGAATGCAAAGAATTTAGTTAATTACCTGCCACCTCCCCTCAAAAAAATGAAGTAGAACACAGCCCTGCAAACTGAGTTACATATTACCAAAGAAGCACTTGGGAACGTACTAAAATATCCCAAATCCGAAATTCAAGAATAATAAAAATAGATATGAAAAGAGTAGAATGAAATGAGAGTTAATTAAACTTGGGGGGGGGGAGATGACATAATAAAGATTAAATTCTAAGGTATCCCAAAAACTATCAATTTGTAAGCAAATTTACTCAAGCATAGAATAAAAATAATAAATCAAGAGAATTAAAATAAAGTAAATAAGCAAAAGTGATCGAAGAGAAAATGTTTGAAATACAGGGCGACCAGAGAAGATCCAATGTATCCCCAACTGAAGATCTTGAAGAAGAAAACCAGAACAATGAGAGAGAAGTGGTATTTTAAAACTATAATCCAAGAAATTTTCTGCATACAAAATGAGAAATAAGGCTAAATATAGAAAGGGCCATATGAGTTTCTATGCTGCATAATAAATTAGTACACATGTGGCAGCATAAAACAACACCAAGTTCTTGTCCACAATTTCTGTGGGTCAAGATTCTAGGTGTGGCTTAGTGACTTCTTTACGCTGAGTCTCATAAGGTTATAACCAAAGCGGAGCTGCGAGGGGCGAGGGCACCAGCTCCTTCATGGCTAGCAGTGGGTGGCCACTCTCTGGCTTTAGAGACTGCCCACAGTTCCAGCCACATAGTATTTCCACAGCCATTTCACAACAGGGCGATTTGCTTCTTAGAATCCAGCAGAACGAGTCTGCTAGGAAGATAGAGCCTTACGCACCATAGCAAACTCATGAGAGTAGTGCGTCATCAAGTTCGCAATATTCAGTTGGTTAGAAGGAAGCCATGGGTCCCATCCACACTCAAGAGGATGGAATTATATCTGAACATAATATCAGAAGGCAGGGGTCATAGGGGATAGGGTCACCTTAGGGTCTGTATGCGACAAAGGTCAACTGGGTTTGAGAGATTCAACCAGTAATAATCCGAAACGAGCTAAACATTCCTTTTCATTCTGTCTCCATAATTCATAGTTTTTCCATCAGAGACGTGCTATTCAAATAACTGTAACGTATAAATAAATCATGAATTAAAAGGTGAAGTTAATTAAAAAATAAAATGAAAATGCATTGAAATGAGCTGTCACAGGATAAGAACATATTGCTAATAATTTGTATCTTTTCTTATTATAACAAGTTCTATTTTCTTTGCACCATTTTTATTTTGATTGTTTTTTTTTTTACTTAAATAATACTTAAAAATACCTGCTATCTCTAGTGAGCTGAAAACTTCAATTTTTAACGGGAAGTACAATCCACATTCAGCATTAAGTGATAATAGAAATTCTTAGAAAGCAATCTAATGTTGCCTTTTGTCTTCATTAAACTCATTTTCTTCGATCAACTTAGTAACTCTGATACCTGTTTTCAGTCTGCCTGCCCCATACCCCACGTCCTCATCATTTGATGCTTTTCATTCTAGAATCTGTACTTCTAATTCATAGTTGATCTTTGCTCTCTACTCCGGATTTGCCACACCTTTCCATCCCAGAAGATAGGAAATCTCACCAGATGAACAAGGCTCCCTGGCCCCTAACGTGAGGGAAGGAAGATTCATTTGAGCCTGGGCTGAAGCCGGCCCAGCTCATCAACATCTCCAAGGCATTCCCTCCTGCTTCAATCAAAATCGCCTTCATTATCATTCCCCCACTTCACCACCAATGCATTGAGCGTTTGTCATACAACCCCAAGCATTCACTTCAAACAGCATGCTACGTACTTTGAGTGTATAACTATCTCCTGAGATCTTACTGTCACCACTTCACAACAGTTGAACAACCTCTGTTACACAGAGTTTGAATGACTTGTCGCATATGTAATTAGGGCCATATAGACGGAGGATTCAGTATGTAGGGCAAGGATTCAAATACTAGTTAGACAGCCACTGTACTAACCCATTTAGTTTAGTTAAAACTAAACATTTTTAAATGTTTTACAAGCTTAAAATAATCATTCTTTCCATGACATGGTTATAACTGTCTACTACAATTAGATACAGTTAAGGTTTGCTATATACATTATTAAGAATACTCCCCTCGTTTTAAAACAGTTGATTTCTGATAAAATTTATAGTAACCATTCCATTCACAAAAGCTAAAGAGTCATAAAGTTGTAGATAACACAGGAAAATAAATTATCATCGCCACCCTTATTAAAAAATGTTAACTCTACATAAAAATCTGGAAATCTATGGTGATAGAAACGGAAATGATTATTAAAAGTAGCTGTTTTCCTGAAATAAAAGCAGGCTATGAAAATGGGCAAGATAATTTTAAAATGGATAGAAATTGAGGCCATAGAACAAACCAAACCGATTTGGCCTCTAAAATAATAACGCGGAGACTTGTTGCAAAGCTCAAGTAAACATTTCATCTCCATGAATAATCAGGTGAGAAAAGCCAAGCCCCACACACAGTGAAAGCTGAGTGAGTCACACCTGGTGATGGAGACCCTGACCTGCTGTAACCCTGGACAAAATGGGCATCCCAGAACTAGACATGAAATAGCACCTTGCTTTCAACAGATTTACTCATCCTACGAAAGGAAAAACAAACAGGAAACCCAGACATTCAGAGTAAATTACATCTGGCCACTCAGCCTAACAATTACCAACATGACAGTTAATATGGAGATTTGAAGATGCTAAAGCTGTATGTATTCATCACACACACACGCACACACACACACACACACACACTTCCACAGAACGCGCTATATCCCATGCTTTATGATCCCTTGGTAGGGGCTGATCCAATCCATAACTTAATTTTGGTGTATTATATGTTTTATTATAGAGATTGTATAAGATCATTGTTCAGTCACTAACAATTATTTTGAAGCCATGTACACAATTGTTCTCAGACCAAGAGGCTGCTTGCTCTAAAAAGCAAGGACAGGACAACGAGGAAAGGCACATGGATCAGAGAGGACACTCTCAGGCAAGCAAACAGGTGGCTGTGCACCCACCAGCGGCCGAAGCCCTGGACAGCTGTGGTTATGAGGGCACCAGGGTGCTGAAGGACACTGCGTGTCGGGGTGAAGGGTGACTGAGGAGGTGGCATGGCTCTCGTGTGGTCTTCTACCAGTCAGGCTGAATGTCAAATATGCTGTGTAATGTGAGACCTTGATTAAGTTCTGTAAGCAAATACAAACCAAAAGTAAAACTTTAACTGAAATTATTTAATGACTGCGATTATGGCAACATTTCGGATGTAAACAGCCACACTAACAGTCTGTAACACGGCCTCTTTCCCCAGCCCTCCTTCAGGGATAAGTGGCTGGTTTATCTACTTCTCTGCATCTCCTGGAGTATTACCAGATTAGTAGTGTATCATTTTTCACTTTAAATCCCTAGTATGCAATGTAAGACCTGGCAAATAATGATTATTCAATAAATGTTTACTTATGGATAAGATTATCGCTTAACCTACGGTTACGAAGCAATGCTAAACCTTTGCCGTGGGACATCAGATATTATGCACCAGCCCCACGGGACATTCATGACGATGTCCACGTGCAGGATTGGAGGACAAACTGGCTCAGAGCAGCGAGGACCAGGAGAGCTGAGCTATGCACACCCATTTCGTCTCCTGCGCCCAGAAGTTCCTTAGAAAGCGGAGGCTGGTGGAAAGCTAAGCCACAGGTGTTTCTCCAGCGAATGTCCCTCCGCCACGGGCCACGAGGAAAGAGAACGCGCATTTTCCCTTCATCCTCACTACCAGGCAAAACCAGAAAACGAAATAGGATCCAGTAGGGAGGGCTGTGCTCTTCCTTCTGCCCACCTGACTCCACTGTGCACTGAACAAAACAGAGCGAGAAAGCACCACGTACAAATGCGGACTCAGAGGCTCGACACAGACATCCGGACTCATTCCAGTTCCAATCGAGTGAATCCCCGAAGCTAAGAAAACTCTGCTGAAGCAACTAACTGCAAATCATCACCAGGCTCGGTGCAATGCCCGTCCACAGGAAGGACGGCGTACGTGGCTTTTTAAACAGCAAACGGCCCAAAGTCATCCATATATTAGAGCAAACATATTTGCTGGACGTCTCATAAACTGATTCCACGGCGCCAATAGAGGTAGTACTTATAAACTCAAGTCAAAAACAGAAACACCTCTAAGCACTAGTGCTATAATTAATATAATGGGTGGGGGATGGGTGAAAAGGGTGGAGGGACTTAAAATGTGTCAAAAGGTGACCAGACTATCACGGTGAATCACTCCGAAAGGTCAACAGATGTCAAACCACCGTGTTGTACACCTGAAACTAATATGATATTGTGTGTCAAGTATAATTTTAAAAAGGAAGAATCAAAAGCCCCGTCTTACTAAGAATTGGTGAGACCGATCACAGCTGATGTGGTGGTTTTTGCAACTATTTGAGGGTGGGGACAGTGAGGGATGGAAAAGGCATATTTTGAACTCCAGGACGACAGTCTCCGATCCCAGTTCAGATGAGGGGCGACAGTTAGCCCTGCTCCCCAACCTTGTCATTATGAACCGCTGACTTCATTTCTAACTAAACTGTCCCTTTTTTTCAACTAATCAGGAAAGTCAAACACTTCTTGAAATAAAACATCAACAAAAGATAAGTTTTGGTTTTTTAGAAGATAATCGGTAAAACAAATAAGCCATAAATAAACTCAGTGAGAAAATGAGTAAAATGCAGCAAATAATGTCTCGAATTAACGTGACCAAGAAAATAGTTGCTCACCTTTCCCTTGAAATATAAATACACACCGGTATGTTCTTTTTCTATTTTTTGCAGTATTTCCCCAAATGTCACTATATTTTCAGTATAGACTAATATACTTACATATTATATCATTGCATACCTTTGAATGGAGGAATACACACACTTCTTTTTTTATTAAATGCATTAGGGCGGCATCGGTTCATAGAATTATATAGGTTTCAAGCGTGCAGCCCTATAACACACCATCTGTGTATTACATTGTGTGTGTCCACTGCCCAAACCCGAATCTCCTTCTGTCACCACGAATTTGACCCCTTTATCTTTTTTCCACCTCCACCCACTGCTCTAATAGCCACACTATTGTTGATCGGAGAAAGTACGCACTTCATTGGTTGCTTTCCTTTTTCCCATCTCTTCCCATTCTTCTTATTAACCTAAAATATATTTGTTTTTAAATTCCAACCTTTTCAAAGAAAAAACTCTTTTCATCTGCCAAAGGGCGTTCGTTACCCTCTCTTTATAGCCAATGAAGGCAGTGAAACACTTGCTGTACAAGGAAAGCAGTACACGAAATGGCAGAAAAAATGCATTTAAAAAGTTCTAAATCCAACCATTTCAAGAACAAAATGAAAATGCTAAAATCCCTAACTCAGGTGTATTGCGTCCTTGGTAATTACACTGATGCAGTATCAGAAAATACACTCGGCAGGGTATTGAAAGGTAACGAAGAGAAGCTTTTGAAATCACATATCTTGGGGAATTTTATACTTTTAACTTAGAAAAATTCACATTTTTTTTTTGAAATCTTAAGAAAAGAACTTTCTCTCTCGATGACCCCTGCTTGCAAATTCCCTACCAGAAATGAATCATTTGGGAAAATAAACCTTTCAAGTTTGAAAATGGACAATTTACCCTGGTACACTGACCCTTTCTAAGAGCATGCTAAGTTCTCAGAATATTCTCTCGCCATCCCTCCCCTCACTGTGGTTCAAAGGCACATGGACGTCAATTTTCTAATAATAAAAGTGAGATATGGATGAAGAGGGAAAAAAATAACAGACTTTACTATTCCATTGGATTTTTTTCCTAATGAGCTAAATACTTCATAGTAAGCTATTGATAAAGGAAGATTGCGGTGTTGTTGTTCAGAATAAAAATAACTTCCTCCCCTGCTGACTGTGCAAAGGACACTCTGAAGCATCCATCACACAACCAGAAGGCGGCCGTCTCACCTGACATACCTGAGAGAGCTCCATCACCCTCCGATTCTCCCCCTTCCTCAGGTCGTTCAAGGGGATCCGAACCCACACGAAATCATTGCATATACATACGTGCCAATTTACTATGAGTTTGGATTCCCTTTATATATATTATATAAATATATATACATGTATTTTTTAACCAAAAGTGTGCTTTTCCCAACTGCACAGATTCCTAAACTGCAGGGTGACACCAGGCTGCGTCCTCTGTGAGACTTCCTCTCTGCTCTTCAAAACGCAGTAAAAGGGGTAGGAAAAAAGTACCTGAGGCATAACTTCTAGGCAGAAGAGGTGTAGGTAGGTACCCCAGCACTGGCTCTCCTACTGAGCATGGGAACAATCCGGAGTACTTTGTCAAATACTGTTACTCAGAGAAAAATAATTAAGACAATCACCCTGTTGACACTTTCCTTACAAAAACGTAAGCCTCTTAAAGATAATGGGAAGGACAGGCTTCCCCCTTTGTACTGGACTGTGACCTGAAGAGATTTGGTTCCTGCAGGGTCCTTAAGTAGTGTTATTACTGGCTCATTTAGAGAACAATAAAGTTACATTCTTAAATCGAGATGTATCTGGCCTCGTGAATGCGAGTCATTAGTAGCGTTTATATCCAGAACAATTTTCTTTGCGAATGTTAAAAACCACTAAGTGATGTGCTATTATAATTATAACACAATGCTCTTGAAATTGGAGAAATGTTATAAACTAATAAAATCGACATAGAATCTGTAAGTCATTTGCATATCGATCCTGTGGGAAAGGGCTGGCAGTGTCATCTTGATCATTTTATTAAGTTATGTGACCCGACAGGTAACCAAGTTCAAAGTTGGTGCGGAACCCTTCTCTTCTGTTTCTAAATCTACCATTTTTCCAAAAATGGATCTTGAGACCAGTTTAATACAGATGAGAGAGATAGAGACAAAGACAGAGAGAGAGAGAGAGAGAGAGAGAGAGAGAGAGAGAGAAGATAGAGACAGAGATAGAAATAGTGATAGAGATGGAGACAGAGATAGAGGTGCTAGAGACAGAGAGAGGGGAGAGAAAGAGATGTGTCTGTAAGGTGTCCTCTAAGGGGTTTGTGTTCGCATCAAGTATCTGTCCCCTAATCAATGCTGTGTCACCCCAGATTGCTGTCTGCAAAACTTTTTCCATGGTGCCCTCTGAGACTGGTTTCTCTCAGTGCCTGTTGCGGCATTTACAGCTACAGAGCACCCCTTCTGAAGGTTATAGGCCACGTTGGTCTGCGGGAAATTTTGAGGAACTGTCTAGTCATTTGCTCCTTCCACATATCGCACGACTGTTTTCTTCGTGCCTTTAAATCTGGGCACCCCAGTCCACCAGACAACTGGGTTCAAATTTTGGCTTCACACTTACTAGCTATGTGACTTCGGCAGACTACCTAACCTCTCTGTCTCTGAGTTTATTCATCTTTATGGGAGAATAGCAAAAGTACACACCTCACAGGCTGGTTTTGAGGATTTAAAAAGTTCAATACTGATAAAGTTTTCAGCGTTGTGTCCTGTGCATTGTAAATTCTCAACAACTGTCAACTCTCACATCTTTAATTATGTTCAGCAACAAGTTTGAGATTCTTGGTTAAGTCTTTGTTTGTTCATTTGTTTGTTTGGCTTAATCCAAGTAGAGGAAATATTGTTCAGATTTGTCTATAGTACATAGGATAAAAATTAATTCTGCTTGTGACTACTTCATGTCAAAATATGTCATTAGCCACTCTCTCACACTCAGCAGCCCCCTTACCAACAGACATAAAATTGCAGTTATAAGGACAAAATTTATCGTTTTTTCAGCTTCCTGTGGAAAAACCACTGTTTTCTTTCTACTGTCTGCCTTATCTCACAGGGCAGCCACTAAGTTACCTGAATCAACTTCCATTTCCAGCCTCTCTCTCTCGTCTGTCTTCAATTCAAATCACCAACTTTCCTTCCAGCAGGAGATTAAGTCATGTGACACAGTACATGACAAAGTAATGTAAGTGGAACTCTTCCAGGTCTGTTTCTTCCTTGTGTTCATTCTTCCAATTTGGGAAGGAAACAACTGAGAAGCTGCAGGATCAGCAATCTTCATGACCATGTGGAAAAGACTTTCAATTCCTCAGGAACTTTGTACATGATGAGAAATGAGAGATGACTAGGAAGACTATTCCACAGAGAAACATTAGCATGGATATGGGGCAGGGCATATCACAGTGATAAAAATAAAACCACTATTCTCCAAATTCAAGAAAAGATAGATTAATCTCTGAACACTGCAGCATGCTGTGAACTAGTCATCACCTGAACATACTTTAAATCTGTCCCACTCCGACTGTGGCCACGCCTCTGTTTCAGTAACAATGCCTCTGGATGCCAACCAATCAGCAACAGGGTCACTGTTCTGAAAACCAACCAGCAACAGCCCCACTCCGGAGCTTACAATACTGAAAGCCAATCAGCTGCAGCCACACTCCAGAGCTTACGATACTGAAAGCCAATCAGCTGCAGCCACATTCAGCAGCCAATCCCTAAACATTTATGTCTCTGAAAATTCTCCACTTCCAAAGCCGCTTGTTTCCTAAAGCCCCATATCAGATCCATGTATTCTGTGCTGAGACGCTGTGCTTTAAAATTATGTCTCCCTTGCATGGCAAAGAAAAAAACGATGCTTTTTTTGTTTGTTTCTGCTATTGAGGGGTGTCTCGTTCTGGTGTTGAATAAGAAGGCAGAGTGCTTGGAAGAATAAATGGAAGCTAAAGCTGGAAGAATCATTAGCAGTGAGAGGATGGAGATACTTCTTGGCTGTGTTTTATAATGTGTAGTTTTGAACTAAGTTTAATGAGCCATTGAAGGATTGGCAGTTCGTATGTAAGGGCATGTTATGATAAAATTTATATTTGTAAAACGTATTGTAGCTTCAGAGCAAATATGGAGCTAGAGACGTTTAGTGGAGACTCTTCCACGGGCACATCAGTGTCCATTTAGCACAGGATGACGGCAGCTTGGATTTGTGAGATGGTGGTGGTGATGGAGAAACGCGATCAGGTTTGAGATTGTGTTACAAAGTAAAGTCCAAAGAACTTGCAAATAGATTAAAGAAAGGATGTGCAGGAGAAAAGGCTGCTATGGATGAATTCTTGTTTCTGAACATTTGCTGTGGCTGTTCATCAAGAGCAAGGTCAAGAGAGAAGAGAGAGCATGGAAGTAGGGAGGAAAGGTCATGAACGTATTCTGCACGCAACGTGTTTGCAACGCCTTTGAGATATCTGTGGAAGATTTCAAGAGCCGTTATGGAATGCAGGAGTCTGGCGCTCAGAGAAAAGGTCTGGGCTCAGAAGACAAATGTTGAGTCATCCACGCATGAAACTCCATGCACTTCTGTCCCAGAAGGAGGCATGGGTGTAAAGGAGACAGAGAAATATATAGAAGGAATGGGCAGAGAGGAGGAGGAAGATCCAGAGCTTGGTGTCATAGAAGTCAGTATCTCAGGAAAGCTGTGGTCAACAGTGTTGATGCTGCCGAGAGGTCATACGAGATGAAACCTGCAAAAATGGCTCACGGACTTAGTGACCTGGGGTCATCGATGACTTCTGCAAGAGCTATTTTGCCAGAGTGATAGGAAAAGAACCAGACAGGAGTTAAAGTAAGGAGTTGGGACTGAGAAAATGGAAATGAAACACCACAAGAGTAGCAAATTGCGTCAATAAATGAGCCAATCTTGTTAATATAGCCCATTGGGAAGAATAAGGACTGTATAGAGAGACAGCCAGAGCAAGAAATAGACCCACGGATAATATTTTTTGGTGGGGAGGGGTCTGCGGGACAATGTTTTTTAGTGAAGATCTCCCAGTGTATAAAAAGTAGCAGATGTGCTTTTTCAGTAAATTCTATTAACAGCTACATTGCAACAAATGTTCATAGGAATATTATGTACAAATATCAATTTCCTGAAAAGATATCTTATATAATCTAACTTAAACTGAAGCAGTTCATATACAATTAGCATTATAACCAAAGAGTAGCCAATTTCAGTTTTTGCATCTTTGTGTACTAAAAAGTTTTCTCAGCCTAGGACTGTTGACTTCTAGTTCATGATGGTGTCCTATTTCTTAATAAAGTTTTCTTTTTATTTCTTTCTAACTGTTCTTCCATTTTCTATCTTGTTAACTGTTATTCCATTAACAATTATATTGAGAAAAATCTTTCCACAGCAGGTGACAGCTGATTTAAATACATAGATTAGCATGGGGTACCAGAAAGAAAATTGTCGCGTGAACTTAAAAGAAATAGGTTATTTTGATTTTTTTTTTCATTTCTTCTTGACAATATTGTTCATTGGTCAAATAGTTATTCTTTGAAAATGTAAGCTACAGTAAATAATCGCTTTTGAGGCAAAACATAACTCCACCACAGTTCAAAGGCGATCTTAAAATAATGCCAGAAAGCCACAAGCTAGCAGATAGTAAGGGGAGAATTGATAAATATATTAAATTAAGACTTGGAAAGAGAACAAAGATGCAATTTTCACTCAAACTATAGGCGGGAGAAAGGGTTTAGCATCACATTTGTGTGACCACAGAAATGCTTTCACGAGGTAATGAATGGAGCCATCGACAATGCTGCTGAGTGACCCAGGAGCAGCATGAGATCAACCAGAGGCCTCTGCAGTGTGTGCCTTTTGAATACCTTGCCAAAGAACATCTGAAGTTCTCCTTTGAGCAAACAAGTGTTTCAACACAAGGAAGAAGAACTCCAAATGTCCCTCTCCCCCTGGCTTTGTTTCAAGAGCAGTAAACAAGATCAACCGAGTGCAGTAAATACAAGGAACAAAGGATTTTATCAACGTTCTCAAGCCTTTCAACCCCGTCAGAATTCAAGGATCAAATCGTATCATGCCATTGAAGCTTCCCATTGGGCGCGCTTCCCTATCGCTAAGCGTTAGGGATCTGCCAGCAGTTAGCCCTTCGGCTGGGGGATTAGAGCAGAAAGCCGCTGTTACCTGCTCCTGTTTCAGACCTGGTACAAGTGTGCCCTGACCTCACCCCCATCCGCCCCAAGAGAAGTGTGAATCCTTGGACTTTGCTGCCAATAATAACTGCTTTCTCATTTCCTAAGTTAATTATACTCTCTCGTTCATTCTCCTAAACAAATTATGAGGTTGATATTACAATTATTATTTTCCCTGTGATGAGACTGAGCCACGGAATAATTAAGTATGTCTTAAAGTTCACACAGATATAAATATGATAGAGCAGGGGTTTAAACTCAGGTGGTCTAACTCCAGCATTCGTACAATAAACTTTAAATTTAGAAGGAACTTGTTAGATAGGTACATTACAGATAAAATTATTTTAATATGTATAATTTTAACCTGTAGCAACATTGCCTTTTCCATACTAGAATTATACTATTTTTTCAAAATCTGATACTTAAGCTTTAATTCCATACATGGTGTTACTTATTTAGTCTTTCTTTTGACATTTTACTTTGACGACTTTATATATATCTTTTCTTTGGACTTTATAAATAAAAACATATCTTTAGCCTTCGTTTTTTTATTTCACCATTTGTATGCCAAGTAATTATGGGTTTATTTTCCTCTTTAATTTTTATGTTCAAATGTTTTTAGTATATTTTCGATCTCTCCTGAACACCTACAATAACTTTTTCAGTGTTGACCTGTAACGAATAGATAGTCAGATATTTCTCCAGCAAAATGAGTTTACTTGGGAACAACAAAGAAATGCAATTCACAACACTCGGTCTAATGGCGAACTATGTGCAAGTTTAGAAAAACAGGAGAGAAAGGCTCTTTCATGGACGTGTGAGGGGCTGTTGTAAAAGTAAAAGAAGCGTCCATTGGAGGAAACTGAATGCTCCAAGCAAAGTGAATTCTCATTGGCTGAGTCGTGGCAGCCTCCCATGGGCTGAACTATTACTGAGCAGGGCGAAATCTTCCCTTCCTCCTGCTGAGCTAGTGAAGTAGTGTCACTTCCCCTCCGAGATGCCTGGTCTGCCTCTTCCTGCTGGGTCCGGAGCCTGTGCTGAGTGACACATGAGTGAGAGTTCTCGTTTCCAGCCTCCTGACTCCATTTAAATGAGGTTTCTATTTTTTTTTAATTTTCACAATAATTGTGGTTTTTTCCAACATAGCACACTAAATGTCTCTGAAGACACAGAGCACGGTGAAGCAGGGTTTCTGGGACCTGAGGCAGTGCTTCTGAGGGCTTTATCTTAAGACACTATAGTAGGCAGAGCCCTGCAGACATGCGTTCATTTTGAATGAAGAGGTGGTGGCATGAGTGTGATGAGACACTGTTTAGGACCACCGAGAGCGAATGCGTCTGAGTCTCAGAAACCTGCACACATCAAGGTAACCAAGTTAGATTTAAACTTGATCGAGTATCGAGTTTTCACGTTTTATTGTTGCAGTGAAAGTCGCGTCGTGAATCCTCCACTTATTCCTCCTCGTAAGGATGTTCCTAATTAATCTGTTATTCAAAAGCCACCAGCATTATATCAGTAACTGCATTATTTCATGACATTGACTAAAGCCCAGAAGCAGTTTCCTGTGGCCTAATTAATTTTTTAAAGCCTTTTGCTCAGCAGGATGCTGCCTACCTGGGTCTTTGAATGAAAGGATGTTAATGAAGCTGCAATGCAGATGATTCTATTGAAGGCGATGAAGAATTTATTAGGAAGACAGCCATCACGGGCCGTGTAGTATATGAGGCATAAAACTGCTACAAGTAATGACAGAATGTCGTCCAGGCAAGCAGTGGGCAGCAGAGCTACGAAAGGAGAGCTTGGAGATATATTATTTAGTAATAAAGCTCCCATAAAAATTGCAATATGAGGTAGAAAGATGAACATGGTCATACAAGTCATCTTTAATGTTCATAGCCAAGTTGTGCCTTTTTGAAAAAAGAAACTGAATTTATGCCTGAGACAACATGTAAGTCCAAACCCTTATTTATACATTTCATGCAAATGGCCGCACCTTTGGTTTGCGCACACCCGAGTCATGTTTAATGGTGCTTCAATTTATTACATCATCACCAGACCACGCGTTGTATTTTTACCTGTCAAACAGCTAACGTCTGCAGGTCATATCATCGAGAAACAGACTGTGCTTTACAGACCCCTGCACGGCTGGTCTTGAATCCATGAACAAAAGATTTTGTCCTTTTTTCCACCTTCAACTGAATACAGTTATGTTGTCGTTTATTGCACGATGATATTATGCTATAATGAATGGCCACGTACCATTTGGTCCCGTGGCCTGTTTGCTTCTGCGGCAGGAATGCACAGAGCTCTAATTAAGAGTGAGGGCTGTTGACGGCGGCCAACGTAAGCAAAAACCTTGACAGCCAGTTACCAGCTGGGCGAGACTGGTCAAATGACTTAACAACTCTAGTCTCATTTTTTTACATCTATAAGAGAGACATAATAACACCAAGCTCATGGGATTATTATAACACTTAAAGTGTGTAAAATACAGGTAGTCTACAGTAACCAGATCCATTCTTACCAATATAATTATTATTATCAATACATTCTAGGTACTTCCGTATGGAAAAAACGGCATCAAAAATCTTGGAGGAGATGAAAACACACTTTATTCCTCAGATAGTCTCAGGTCAAAGGTCTGAAGTGTAACTTGTGTCTAATGAGGTATGTAATTAAATTGGCGGCCATTTTATTTAATAAAAATGTTTTATGAAAAATAGTGTCTTTTATGATTTCTCAGCAGTGGGTATAAAATTGGGCTATAGGATAAAATTTAATTGGATCTTAAGAAGGGAAAAGAAATAAATATTTACAAAACATTTTATTCTGAATTTGAAACCCTTTCTATTTAAAGTCAATCACACAGAGAACAGGAATAAGACTGCAATTCTAAATACAGCAGTCACAAAGGCCGTAAGGGGAAAACAACAGCTGAGTAAAGCCCTAAGAGAAGTAGGATACAAGACTTGAGTCTCAGAAGAAAGAAGCTTTTAGATAAAGGGACTAGTCAGTGCCACCTCCCTAAGATGGGACCGAAGGCCCAGCATGGGAGGGCGTGGTGAGCGGGGCAGCTGGCCCCGATGCGCTTGGGCACGCACTGCCCACAGAAAATTCAGAACAATGCTAAGACGGTACCATTTTATCGCCGCCATACACTGACAGTGTTAACAGTATCGGTGATGAAATATTCCTTCCTGAAAAACGTCCATTGGTCTCAGTTCAAACAATTGCTGGGGTTCCCGCTGGGCCGGGTGGATGGCTGCCTCCAGCCCGCCCTCCGCCTGCCACTCCGTGGGAGCAGAGCGGGAAGGGGCAGCGAGGGGCAAGTGTGTCTGGATCGGGCTGAATGAGAACAAGAGCAGTGGACGAAGGTTCGGGCTTCACGAGCTCTGTGTGGACTTGGCTTTTACCCTACACGGGATGGGGAGCCATCCAATGGATGGCAGAAGACTTGTAAGATATTATGTTTCAACACACAGATTGCAGTGTTGAAAACAAACTATGTGCGGGAGGAAAGGTGGTGGCAGAGGAAACGCAAGGATGCCGATGGCTCTGACGGGCAAGGACGGATCCCCTCCCGAACAGCGTGAAGGGGTTGACCACGTGACACTCGGCACTGGACAGATGAGGCTGACCACAGTTACTAGTCGCACGAACGCACAGCCCAGGAGAGGAGGACAGTACACACCAGGCAGGGCCCCAGGAGGCTCACACCTGGGACTAGAGTAAGCCAGCAGGGCCTGCTGGAGGCAGGCTTCGCGGTGACAAGAGAGCGTGCCTCTGGTTCTCGGCTTGATGTGACGGGTTTGTCTGAACGATTTTGCAGGCCGGCAGGGAAATAAATCACATGAGGTTGAGATCCACCCAGCAGCTGGTCTGGCCATGTGTTGGGGCTCTCGGGCTGGCCTTCTCAGTTAAGAACACGCAGCTTATGACCTGAGGGGGTGTGAGCCCTCCAACAAGGTGGACAGGCAGCACCCTCAGCATCTAAGCCCCCACTTCAGGCAACCGAATATCCCAGGATCATTTCGATTGAAGGAGCAGTTTTAAAGATTGTTCATGACACACCCCAACAGAAGACTCGTCAACGGAAGGAACAACCAATTACAGGCCCCGACAGGAAAAGATACACACTACATCTCCCGCAAGCAGTCACCTACCCCAGCAACTCAACCAGTGAGAAAGCGTCGCCTCCCTGGACGTTTTTGCTTTGCTCCAAAAGGCTTTCATCCAAAACAACCTCTCCAAACTGCCTCTTTCCTTCTCCATCAAAAGGCATTCCCCCGCTTCGTTTCTTGGACCTATCTGTGCCTTTTGGTATAGCTACAAGCAGAGGGATATCGCCTGGCACTCTTCCGTCTGTCAAACTCTGCGAAGGTCTGCGATTTAACCCCATCTACTATCGAACAAGGCAGTGCGCTGTGGTTTTGTGGAGGGCGACAGAAGACACGAGACTTCTGGTTCAAGGACACTGGACTCACATACTCCCAGCACGGAAAGAAGCATAAGCCCACGTCCACATCTATCTCTCTTACCATTCAAATTCTATGGGAGCTGTGCAATGTGGCTCAGGTAGATGCTGTTCTCAGGGTAGTTTGCAGTACAAAATACTCCAAATAAGGAATCCTAACTTGAAGAGCTCGGACCTCTTACAATGAGCTTTCAAGCAAATCTGCCCTTTGCCCTCGATGGAATCATTATTTTATTATACAACAAATCTTCCCTCGGTTGTGAAGGAGGCACTCTCTCTCTTCCAAGGCTGTTTGCAATGCAAAGATCCTCGAAAAGGTTGGAACAAAGTCTGTCAATACCTATGCTTTCAAGATACGCAGAAACACGAGGAAATCACAAAGAATTATCTCCCAATGTCATTCCAGGCTTCCAACAGTGTTCGACTCATTGTAGACAAGGAATAAATATTTGACGAACGAAGCCTCCAACAATTTCTATTTTCATCAATATATTCTATTTCCACGAGTAAGAAAAAAATTTTTAATCTTAAATGTAAGGGAATTCTTGAATAATAACGGTCTTAGTTGGGCTGTGTTAACAAAGTATCGTACACCGGATGGTTTAGAAACAGCGGAAATGTGACTCACAGTTCTGGAGGCTGGAGTCCAAGGTCGCAGTGCCAGCGTGGTACCCTTCCTGATGATCCCAATTCTCGGATGCAGACTGCCGACCTCCCTCTGCGTCCTCACACAGGAAAAAAAGATCCCGTTAGCTGTCTGGTCTCTTCCTTACTAGGGCACTAATCCCATTCATGAGGGCTCCATTCCCGTGACCTCCCAAAGACCCCATCTCCTAATACACCGGGGATTAAATTTTAGGATGTGAATTTCAGGGGGAAAACATTCAGACCATAATAAGAACCTAAGAATAAAAGCTTGTGGGAGATTTGCTACAGTAATGTGGCAAAGGAAATTATAAAACTCTACTGGCCTTCTTATTTGCAAACAGAAATGAGAAATTTACCTGCTGATGTCTTGAAGGAGCTCAGCCTTCTCTCCCATTCCTTCCTTGCCTCACTCTGAAAAGGAAGAAGTGGTTCGTTTGATCAGAGCAAGAATGTTTAGTTAAGCCACTCGGCTAAGGTCTTAATGTATCTGTCTTTTGCAATTTTGAACTCACAGAAGAGTAGAGAAGTAAGGAGGCCCGTGATACATTTGTGGGCAAATAGGTAAATATCCATCTAGGAACACACTGACAGCCCCTAACCTTGAAAAGAATAGTATTCAAAATCATATTTTGGCCTTTGCGTAGGCAGCATGAACCTTTTGGCGAGTCTTTTTGTAGGCCCTTTTCACGGAATTTTCTAGATGAAAGAGGTTCATGTAGCAGTGAAGTCATGTTCACTGTCATTCTTTCCTGGGACTTCAAGCTGTGGGGTAAGGAAAGTAATTTTCCTCTACCTTTCTGGATTTTGGACCTAGACACCCCCGTAATAAGAGGACAGATTAGCAGGAGAAAAACAAAGCTTAACAACATGTATACCTCCTACATACACCCAGGAAAACTGAGTAATTCCCCCAAATGGTGCAAGCCACCGCCTTAAATACCTCCAGCTAGGCAAAAGGGGCGGGGTGCGGTAGGAATCCAGTACGGAAGGAGGCCAGGAAAAGCACAGTGAACAAGGGCAAGGTCATAATGCAGATTTAAGTCTCTGCCTTCTCCATTGATAAGAGTTTCTACGGATTCAGCATCCTTCTCTTCTGGTTCAGAATGGAACCAGTCTTACAAACAGAGATTTCCCCGACAGGTATAAATGTTTCCGAGAAAAAGGTAACCTCCCCTCGGTTTTCAGAGCTTCGCCTGTGTCTGCTGTTTCTGAAAAATAACTCAGTTTAAAATAATCAACATGCCAACCGAGCAGACTCTGGAGTATCCTGTTCTGCTCCTCTTAAGAGCCATACTCCTACCTCAAGTGTACAATCTCCTTGGCCTTGCTTTGGCCTTAACAGGGGTAGCTAGTTAAGAACAGAATCTGATTCTCAGGGACCCCAATTCTGTACAACAGCCAGAACACACCAGATTTTTTAAAGTAGAACAATCATAGAAGAGATTGCAGTCAGTCATGTGATGTTTTACCTCATGAACTTTCAGACGAATAGAAAACGCTATGAAGTTATGTGCATAATGTAGTCACACACCAAACATAAGTGCCTTTTTTTTATATCTACGCAGTTTTATCTCCAAGAATATTATGGCATTTTCAGTTACAAATTGCTATACACACAGCATCTTTCTTTGGGATGTTTAAAATTCATATAATTTCGGTTGTTTGTTTTGTCATACAAATGGATTCACTTTGCATTATTCTGAGAAATATACTTAACGTGTGGATCATGTACATGGCTCCAGTATAGGTAGCAGTTCCGATGTTTAAACACTTTGTCTCGTTTAGTAGTGTCCTTTTTTTACATCATAAATGTTTAGATTACTTTAACTCTTATTGAGACTTCTTATTTGCCCTTGGGAATGGTTTTCTCAGTTCGGTCTTTGGGCCAATTCTAACCTCACAGCTGAGAATGTGATTTCTTCACAGTTGAACATACTTTTCCGATCTCAAACAAAACCAACTATTGATCACATATATTCACATGTTTATAAGTAATTTTAAATCTAAAACGGATATGAAAACCAGGTCTCCCAGTTTCCAAAGCCTATGCTTTTCCAGTATATCAAGCCACAAATTTCTGTGCATCTCAATTTGAACCAAAGTCTGAAGGACACTTGAACAATTGGCTTTTGATGTCAAAGGTGTGTTTTGGTTTGTTTTTAAAAATATGTCGACGTTTTTCTGCTCTGTTCCACTTCAGTTATCTTTTTTACTTTTAAAAGTCACCGAAGACATTGGAGGTGGAAAACACTGAAAAGGAGATATAACTTTTAAAGCATCCTCAGATAAAAGTACTATTCGTAACTTGCAAAGAATGTTGTTGGCAACGGATATCAGACCTCCTTATCATGCACAGAATGCTGCTTTTCCTTTGTCTCTCCTTCTTCTGCATTTCACGCACAGCTAAAATCACGATGAAGTTGTGATGGGGTCCATTCCCTTGACTCTTTCTACCTCAGCCCAAACCAGTAATTTCTTTTCAAAATGTGTTATTGGGTGAGAGATATAATTTGACTTTTCAGATCAAAACACACGCTAAAAAGAAGAGGTCTCTGGGGTGTTTCACTGAGCATCCAAACCCTCGGAGTTTTCTGCCAATCGCTTTGTGTCTTTCTACACATTTCCTTGTATTTCAAATGTTCTTCCTAGAGCTTTTATCGTGTGTAATCTGTCCCAGGAGCAGGTTTTAAATGACAGGCCTCATGGATATTTTCTTAAGATCTAAGGAGGGAAAGAAGGAATATTGTCCAAAGGAAAAAAGTATGCACCTGGAAAGAGAAACTCTCTACAGGACATACCTACCACAAGCAGTTCTGCCTTTTGCTGTTCCTTCGGCCCCACTGCGTAGACTTACCAGCCACATGAAGTGGTGAAGGGAGACTGGAAAAAAGCAAAGGAGCAGAGCAGGATGATCTTAACACAGTGAGGAAAAAGGAGAAACTACATGAAAGCAGGAGGATGATGATGTTAAGGGTAAAAGAGACCCCAACCCAGCAAATATAATACAGACGTAAACACTGGGGGCCTCATGTGGTTCGGCCCTTAGGCGCCAAACTCACTGGTAGGAAATACTCACAGCAAAGAGAATTCTTCCTTTTGAGGAAAGAATGCTTCTTTTAAAAAAAAAAAATGCACTCTGTCTAGAATAAAATATGTTTGAAAATGTGATCATCCGATTAAGCCTCCAAGGATAGTATGAGTCTAGAAAGTTTCTCAAAACACTGAGTTTATTCTAATCACCACCCAAGGTGAACTGAACGTGAGGAAAGTGGTGCTGGTTATTCGGTCACTTTGTTAATAATACTGGGAGTCCTTCTGTAATCTGGAGACTATTTTCTGGTAAAACAAATCAAAGCGAAAAAGAAACAAGGCTTTTAGAAAGTCAAAGGTCTAGAGGGAGGAGTCCCAAGATGGCAGCATAGGAAGACCCTGCACCTGGCCAGCATGGGCCCACCAAAACCTCAGCTACGTGTGGGTCATTTTCTTCTGAAAAGGATCTGAAAACTAAATGAGCTGTTCCTCCACCAAAAAAGATAAAAGGCTCACATCAAGATGGGTAGGAGAGACAGAGACATGATTTCACCTTAAAAAAACAAAACAAAAAAAAGCACTCCCAGTATGGTGACACACAGTAGGGAGGCATCTCACCAGTCCAGCACTTTCCAGAGGAGAGGAGGAGAAAGAGGTTTGTGCCCCACGTCAAGCACCCCAGTCCTCAGGATGTGCATGGGAGAGATGAGCCCCTAAAACGTCTGGCTCAGGAAACTCATGAGGCCAACACCTAAGGGGCCCAAAGGGCTACAGGGAACTAAGATTTTCCTTTCCAAGGGCTCATGTGTGATCTCACTTGCCCTGGGACCCAGCGCAAGAGCAGAACTTTGAAAAGCACCTAGCCTGTATTTGCAGGAGGTCGTGTGTTAGTCTTAAAGCATCTTGCTGGAGGACAGAAGACGGTCGAAACTCTCTTCAGAGACAGAGGGTCTGGCAGAAGCCATTTTTTGTCCTCTCTTCCAGCCTTGCTAGCATAGGCGGTGAGCTCAAATGTCACCCCCTCCTGCTGCCTTGCTAGGACAGGAGGCGGCAGGAAGTCACCACGCTGTCCCGCTGCCTTGCTGAAACTGGGCAGGTGGGCTGCCGCAGCGCTCCCCGGCTCCCTGGGTGGGGCGTGCAAGTGCAGAGCGCCTCAGCCTTCTCCTGCTCTCTCCCTAAAGCCGGCACGTGCGCATGCAGAGACCGGACACTCTTGCTGCATCGCTGAAGCCTGCAGCTGTGCACAACTGAGGCATTATTCTGCCGCCTGGCCGACGATGGTGAGCGCGCCCTGCCCCCGACGCTCTCCAACTGCCTCGTTGAAACCAGTGGGCATGTGCAACCCACAGATGGGAGGCCCCTTGATCGCCTGGCCCTGGTGGCCGAAGGGACTGGCACGCCTAGGCTCCATGGGGCCGTAACAAGTGGAAAGGCAGTTATCCGCAGGCTGCAACCCTGAGGGCGTTGCACAAACAGCGGACTGAAAGACGCCCCTCAGCCTTCCTATGAAAAACACCTACTTATTCATCATTGAACTTCGGCCTGACGGTCAGGCTTCGGGTCTCCCATGCACCCAGAGACTGTGGAGATGCTCCTAGGGAACATACGCAGGGAGGCACCGTCCTCATTTATACCCTTGGCCTTGCTATAGCTCAACAAACCTCCTGGAAAGATGCTTAGACATTCACCTACAGCCATCTGTCTGTGGCTGTTACCCATGGAACACCTCCAGATCTCCTGGGCTAGAGCCCAGCAGGGTTTACAACCGTGGCCACAAAGGACTGTATATATTTGCATACTTTCAAAGTTGCTGCCTGAGAGTTTGGCTATCTAAAATTGGTGCTAAATGAGATTCTTCCCCTTGGAACACCGACAGGTCTTGGCACACCCTCAGTGATGTGGACCTATTAAGACTAAATGAGGTTGCCTAGGCAACCACAAAGTTAGAGAGATAAGCAAGAACTAGGGTAAAGTTGAATGCGTCTCCTACACAGGACCACTCCTTCAGGACTGAGAGAGGCATGCGTCTTGCCTAATACACACAAAGAAACACAGAGTCAAGCAAAATTAGGAATCAAGAAAATATGTTTAAACAAAAGAATAAAACAAAACCTCAGAAAAATATCTTAGTAATATGGGGGTAATTAATCTACCTGATAAAAAATTCAAAGTGATGATCATAGAGATCTTCACCAAACTTGGGAGAAAAAGAGGTGAACACAGTGAGAGCTTTGACAAAGAGATAAAAAATATTAAAAAGTACCAAACAGAGGTCATAGAGCTGAGAATACAATAACTGAACTAAGAAATATAATAACTAGGTTTGATGGCAGACTGGATGAAATTGGAGAAAGGATCAGTGAGCTAGAAGACAAAACAATGGAACACACAATAAACAGCAGCAAAAAAAAAAAAAAAAGAGAGAGATTTTCAAAAAATGAAGATGGCTTAAGAAACTCATAGGACAAAATCAAGTAGAATAAAAATAGAGGTCCCAAGAGAAGATAGAAAGAAGCAGAAAACTTATTTGAAGAAATAATGGATGAAAACTTCCCTAACTTAGAGAAGGAAACAGACATCCAGTTCCAAGAAGCCCTGAGAGTTCCAAATAAGATGAACCCAAAAAAAACCTGACATATTATAATTAACATGGTAAAGGTTAAAGATAAAGAGAGAATCTCAAAAGCAGAAAGAGGAAAACAACTTGTCACATACAAGGGAAATCACAGAAGACTACCAGCAGATTTTCAACAGAAATTTTGCCCAGGATGTGAATCACCGCTTTGTCCAGTGCATCCACACTGCACATGAAGCACAGTGAGATATTTTGGGCAACAGAAAGAGAGGAGGAAACCACATTTACTAACTTTTATTAAAGTAAATTGTTATAGTTGTCCTATTTTATTATTAGTTATTGTTAATCTCTTACTGTGCTTCATTTATAAATTAAACTTTATCATAGCTGCATACGTATAGGAAAAACCCAAGTATATATCATATAGGATATGGCACAATCCACAGTTTCATGCATCCACTAGGAAACTTAAATGATGAGGATGCATTAGCCAAGAATTAAATAGTTAAATAATGGTCCAAATTGATGACATATCCTGGAGACAGTCCAGGGCTAAGAGAGAGCATTTAAAACACTGAAGGCTATTGAGTATAGCTGAACATTTGTGAAAGGAAGAAACGGTGAACAAGAAGAGAGACTCTAACTGAGGATTTTTTTTCCCCAAAATTGAAGAGAAACTATTGAAAGGCTCTAAGCAGAAAGGTGAAATCTAGGTTGCCATGCAGAGAACGAATAAGAGAGAAATACTGGAGTCAGGAAGAAAGTGAACAGAGCTGTTACAGCCCAAGTAAGAAATGTAAAGGGTATGACAATGGACATAAAGAAATATGAACAACAATATGTATGGTGTCATCGTGACAGGTCCTGAGATAGCTGCATGCAGAGTCCAAAGGAGGGGACAGGAGAGAAGAATGACTCTTGGGTTCTCATTGGGTCAATCAGGGTGAAAACGATGCCATTTACGAAAACAGGAAAGACTGGAAAAATATTTGGTTTGAGGGGAAACATGGCACGTTTGATTTACTCTTTATGTTGTTTTTGGGGTATTTGAGAGCATCCAAGTGTAAATATTCAGTAAGCTATTTTATATTTGGATCTAGAGCACAAAATAAAAAAGTTTGTTACAGATTTTATAATAGCATGTAGCTAATTATTCAGCCTTTGAGTAAAAACAAGATCCTATGAAAGGTTGTGAACGGTCTTTTTCTGTGCTCACTAACGAGTTCCCTACATTTTGCTATTTCTCTCTCCAAAAGAATTAGGACTTTCTTCCTTCCTGTCACTTACGTATATCAGCTCTAATAACAGGAATAATGCCTGATTCATTTCTGTGCCATCACAAGTTAGTACTATGTCTGGAACATGTTAGACTTTCGAGAAATGTTAAATAGATAGGTGAATAAATGATTCCTTGGCATGAATGAGTTAACGAATGAAAATAACTTCAACTGGAACTCTAAAGTCTCTTTGAATTCCAAGTGCTATTCACTTGAAGGATCTGGAATCTTTTCCCAGTCCCCATTCCTGATGCCTCTGCCTTTCTGGAAGAACACAGAACCAGGGCTTCTAATTCTAGCTGCTTACTACGAGCGCTGGAGGATCCTATCTAATATACATATTCTTGGATCGCCCCTCATTCCTTCTAAATCGAAATCTATGAGGATTAAGTTTCATAAGTCAAGTCACTCAGATGATTCTTATGCAATGAACCAAAATCGGTCCATCTATAAAAATGACCGACATGAGAGAGCAATCATTCTAGTTCTCAAAGTAAGAGAAGACTGCCCGATGAACCCCATTATGTCAAAAAAAGAATATGAGCAGGTACTTCAAGCATCTGAAGTTCATAATGATTAGATTTTGCATTTTAAACGGGGGAAAAAAAAGGTAAAGCAAAGATCTTGAAGATAAAATAGATCACACATTTTCACCAGCTGGCTTTACTTCGGAAAAAAGAAATTAAATTGTAACAGTGTCTAACCTGGCAAAGAAAATACAGAAAATTTTACCAGTAAACCATGTACTCAGCACAAGTCTGATGTGTTTTTTAGCCTGACATTGTAGCCTCTATTTTAAAACATTTATGAGTAACCGTTTTGTGGGGAAACACCTATATTTCTTCGTAGGACATATAAGACACTTTCCACTTTTATTTCAACCTACTTTTTACACTTTATTTTTAACCATTTGGCAGCTTACACCTTATGCTCTAGTCAAAAAAAAAATCTCTTTTACAATCTCTTAAACATGCTCTTTGTCTCACATCCAGGGTGTTCCTTCTGCCTCATATGCCCTTGACATTTTCTCTACTTGGAAAATTCCTACAAATATTCAAAGCCCAACTCAGAGGCGTCCTCACTGTCAACACCCTCTTCAGTGTTCCCAAGCATGGTTATTTGCTCCAACTTCTGTTTTGCAAAGTTACGTTTTTGTGATTATTTAATAGCTTGCGTCTTTTTTATCGTAATGAGCTGTTTATGGATCTCTCACACTACTAAATTCCTCTGGGCTTTAACTTTTCTCTCTAGCGCATGAACATGGTGCTTGCCACATAGTAGGTGCTCAATAAACATTGGCCAAGTGAATAAAGGTAACTTCTGGTGCCAGTGTTTTGTGACTCTTTCATTCAAAATGACGTTAGATTACTCTTTCTTTCCTAACTTAATTTCTAGTACTATAAAGAGCACACTCAAAACACAGTTGGGGACAGAAAATCAATGTCCTCACTGAACCTCATGCACACAGCTGCTTCCCTTATCATTTTAGCTGGTACACAACTGCCAGGCATGTTCTTAAAAAAAAAAAAAATTCAATACCACGCCCACTGGAAAACTTCTAGAAGCTCTCCATTTCTTGTTGTGCCAGCTTCTACCCTTTCTATCTGATCTTTCAAATGCCCTCTATCCTACTTGATCTCTTCAGAATTGCCTTTCCCACTTTATCTTCAGTTGTATTGACCTCATTTTCTGCACTTATCCCTAGGAACTAGGCGTATTCCAGTGTCCGAAGCTAGTTCCCTCCCACAGGCCCGAGAATAAGGACTCTCCTAGTACAATAGTAGGTGAATAGGAAGCCAGCAGGACTTGGTCGCACGGGGCTGGGAAAGTTACTAGTTGGAACAAAAGCATTCTGGGAAGTGAAGGGATCGGCCCCATCGGCTTTGTCACCTGTAGATTCCAATCCGTGTCTTGTCTTTACCTGAGGTCCGGCTACATTTAGAAGAAAGCATGTAAATACAGGGAATGAGCAGGGCGGCGCTCTGAGGTGTGCCTGGGCCCTCAGAGTAGCACCTGGCGGAGTGCTGAGTTTTGCTCGACGTCTGCTGATTGATGCTTCTGTAGATCTGGTTGAGCCTCGCCATCAGCCGTCCAGATTTTTTAACAAGCTTCTCACAGCCTTCATTCCCAAAGAACTAAAGAAAACCAGATGACAAGAATTTCAGACTGTAAAACGTGCTGGTTGTCCAACTTAAGCAGAGATGTCCGCGCAACGGAGCGGCTGGCTCGTGCCAATTTCACATCTTGTTCTTTGGTGTGTGGACAGAGCCCGCTCTGCCAGCGGGCGACGGGTCATGTGCACAGCGGACACACGGAAACACTCTCCTTTTCTCAGGGCTGCTGCTTTATAGAGAGGAAGGACGAGATTCGCGATGAAAAGAATTATGAGTAATCATCAGGAGAGAGATCCTTCCGTTTTCCGGGTGCTCACATTAGACTTCGGTGTCGTCAACACTAACACGGATCACGTATTGAAACCTGGACACCTGTCCAACCAAAGCACCCTCCCAGGCAGGATAAGTCCCCACACTCAGCAGTGACGAGAGAGAGGAAGCCCCAATAAATGAAAGCAGAAGGGCAGAGGAGGAAGATTTTAGAAATTATAGTCATTTTTTAAATCGTGTTATGAAAACAACAGAAAATAGTGAGCACTGGAGTTGCGAAGCTAGAAAATACGTTCTGATCTACGCTTTTCTCCTAAAGTAGAAACGTATTTCATTTCAATATGAGCAACGGAACATATTCCAGTGAAATCTCATAGACATTTAGTAGAAAAATAAAGCTGAGAGTCAAGTCCCAGCAGATCCCAAAAGCATTACAGAAAGACAGGCCCACAGAACAAATGAGATCTGTTATTAATATTTCACAAAAAGTAAAAGGAATGTAACAAGTAATAGAAACTGGTTTTTAAAAAAACATAAAAGAGAATTTTTAAAACTCAGAAATGAAGTGATCGGAGAATGGGAAGATTTGAAAGGTGAAAAAAAACTCAGTAATTAATCTGTTTTAAAAAAATCATTTCTTAAATGAAAGTTCAACTAGAAGGAACACAAGTTTGAACAAACATAATGGATAATGTCTCCTTGGAGAAACGGCTGATTTCACATCCAGCCTAGGAAACGAACAAGATGTTCCCATTACAGCTTGTCACACCAGAGAACTGGGAGACGCCGAGACTCTCCTGTGGATGTGGCAAGGCTCGGGAGCCAATTTGAAAAGGATCCATGTCCCCAAGAGGGGCCAATCTGTGTGCCAATAACTATAATGACCTCACTGAAAACAACGACAAAGAAATGAAATACGTAACGGATCATCTCTGGAAGATATTCTGGCCTTTCCTATTTTCTTTCTTTTTGTTCTGTAAAATCGATAAATAGAATAAAAGACACATTTATTCTGTCTTTCTTAATTAGGCTGTAACTTAGGGCAACCAAACAGTCGACGAGAGGAATTGTCCAGCTAATAGATGATGAATAGCACAACGCTCAGTAGAATACCACTACTTGGTACCCATAACAAGCGAATGGTGAAGGCATTGATAGTCAATGGCCGCCGCAACGTCTCAAGAAGATGAGCCGACACTTTACCGATCTTTCGGGAATGAATCAATATCACTGACGAAATAGACTTGCCAAAAAGTCCAAGTGAGCACCGAATTTTGTCAGCCTCTAGATCTACCAACTGACTAACTGCATGGCAAGGCACGTGGTAAATGTGTGAGCAGGAAGGGGAGGAAGGGGAGCAATCAGCACGATACAGACAGTGGGGACCCTATAGGATAAATGCTTTGGATTCAATGACACTTATTTTATTTATTTTTTTTTTACTAAAAAAAATAAATCTGGAATTTGCTTCAAAACTGCTGGGAAGTATGGTGGTAGTAACAGAAGAGGTGTAGAGAAAAGAGATTGGCCAGTAATTGATACTTGACGAGACTGACCAATGAAAGTTTCAACTTTCTACTTCTCTAGAAGGTTGAAATTTTCTGTATTAAAACGTTGTTTACAAATGGATTGAAATTTGCTTTTCAGATGGATTGAAATTTGCTTTTCCGAGCTCTCGGAAAGGAGAAAGGCATTCTTAAGTCAGGAGCCTTCTTCTCTGGTCAAGAATTCTAACCACAGTCTGCCCCACCATTCAAGTCTGGAACTCTGGTACCCAGATCGCTCTGAGGCCTTCTGTGAAAGGACCCATCAGTCTTACCGAGAAGAACACAGCCCAGAGGAAAGGCTGGTTCTAGGTCTGGGGCAGATAGTGTAATGTCAAGGTAAGACAAAACATTTTATTTTCTCCAAAAACTAGTTGTTACTATTGCGTATACTTTTGCAGCAAAATTTCTTTTCTGCGGTTTTAGTATTAAAGTAATTTTATGACTTAGGTAGCATATGAATTATATACTCCAAGCCTAGAAATAAGCATCTGGGCTAAAATGACATTAAATGTTATTATGGCCACTGTGGTGTAATCTCCAGTCTTGTTCGCTTTGTCTGTACCGTCGTGAAGAAGCGGGATGACACCTAGAAGTCATAAACGCCAAGATTCGAAACGGGTTCTTGGTAGCTCGCTTCCTCCACATGTGCACACTCTAGAACTCCTGCTCTCAGACCCATTTCTCGCTTAATCCCTCAGAGTATTAAGTACGTCACACTTCCCAGCTAATCCGCCTATAAGGGCAGCAAGCAGAATGATCAACAGCGAATTTGCTTTCAATCTCCACGTCCCCAAAACGAGTGCTTTCAAAGTGTGTGTCGCTTAGCGTATGTGTCACCATTAAAAAAAAAAAAATTATAGAACTAACTCTGTTCTGACTGAATAATAATAATGATACTCCCGCTAACAATAATAATAGAATACATGAAATAGGATATAAATAGGAGAATAGATATAAATAGACACAGCACTGGAAATCCCAGGCTGTAAAATGAATGATCACGAAAGCCATTGGCCAGTAGAATGATTGTAAACAGATATCTTGGAACTGGTCACTGTTTAAATTCATAATTGAAGGAAGGGTCATACCAAATTTTATTGCATTATATATTTTTAGACTCGATTGTTGAGTTTACCCTAATTTATAGCTTTAATAGAGAGAGATGAGATCCAAAGTATTCATTCGGATTCCGAAACACTCCACTCCCTGTTTTTCCTTATGAAACAATCCATTAGGATTCTTGTAACTGGTCAGTGATTCACCAGTCTCTCCTTCCTTTATTTTCCAAGGTGTGGTATCATTACGAAATCACGTCCCTTTGCACAATTTAACGATTTCGAAATCCCTCATCCCTGTTACTTCACTAGCACAAAGTAAGATTAAAATTAGGAAACCCCTCGGAGCCGACTCGCGCTCAGGCTGAACCACACTCCAGAGTGGACCACACATTCACAACTCACCCTCTGTCGTGAAAATGAACCTGCCACCCGACTTTTGAGAGTCTGCAAAGAGACCCGACTTAGAACCTTTGTCGCTTTCAACTTCCCAAGCCTCCTTCTCTAGATTCAGGAATGACGATGCCCAGATAAGCAAGATGAGCACAAACAGTGAGGTTAGAAGAAGAATTTAGTCCACTGTGACAGCCGAGTTACTCACAGCATAAACAAGCCGGCTCCCACCGTGGTCAGTTTCTCCAAGGCTTTCTTTAGAGGGGTCTGAGCTAAGCACACAGGCTTGTCAGCAGTTTGAAAGAGCTCTGTGGAAATCAAATTGCATACATATATATACGAAATGTGTCTACAAAGCCTTTTATTCAAACTTAGATGGAGAATTTTATTACCTCTTTAAGCTTAGAAAAATATATTCAGTTAATAAAAAGGAGGAAAGATAAAATTTGTATAACTCTTGCCCTTTCCATCCGCTAACACCTTATTTTCCCCCTATTTCATCAGAAAATAATATATTCTGTAAGAAGGGGTTTTTTCCTAAGTATTAGACTGAATATTTAAGTGTACTAAATCTCTATATTTATTAAAGTTCCTCAGATATAGTTACCTTCCTAAAAAAAAAAAAAAGGCAAAAAGTACAATTTTTTTTAGGGCTAAAGGTTTGTGAATATTAACGATTACACTATCTTGAAATCCAGGCCTGTTTTTAGGAAGCTTTTGAGCCATTCCAAGTTATTTGTTCCCATGCTAAATGGAGCTTGTTTCTCCTCTACCTTCTGCTTGTACGTTTCCTGCTGAAGCGATAACTTACTGAGGCTGCGACCTGTCATTAGTCGACCTGAGATTCTGAAGGTGAGACTGTGTATTCTCCCTTCCACATAATAATAAAGGTGGGTTTCGGAATGACCGTTTGCCTTCAGAAGCCTCCTTTTCCACTCATTCCCACCTTCTGTCTATGGCGAGATGTCTAAAACAGACGGGTACACTCTGTCCTGGTCACATATGAATCAATCATTCAATTTATTTGACTCATATTCACAGCAGCGACTCCCCAAACAGGCCCCTTCTTCCTGTGGGCGCCAGCCAGGATTCGACAGCCAGGATTTACTGCTACCATCGTGAAGTTTTCTCCAAAATAATGCCACCAAGACTTTTGTCTGTTGTAACTTAGCCACTTGCAGGAATCGACTGAGCTCCTGTTATTATAATGTCCATCAGTGAATGGATAGATCAGGAAAGCATGATATATGTAAAGAATGGAATGTTATTCAGTCACGAGAAAGGAGAAAATACTGCCACGTGTGACAAGCCGGATGGACCTCAAGGGCATCATGTCAAGTGAAATAAGTCAGACAGAGAAAGACAAATGCTCTACGGCCTCATTTACATGCGGGATCTCATGGACGTTAAACTCGCAGACACAGAGGGTGGCATGTGGTTGCCAGAGGCCGGAGGGTGGTGGAAATAGGGAGATGCTGGTCAACACGCACTTCCAGCTACGAGAGGGGCACGTCCCAGGCCTCGTGCGCAGCACGGCGACGGTACTAACCCACACTGCACACGCTGTAAGGGAGCAGATCGTAAGCGTGCTCCTCACACACGCACGCAAGGCAATTACGGGAGGCGATGGGCGTGTTAACCGACCTCATTTTGGTTGACTGTGCTGCCATACACACATGTATCGATCGTCACACTGTGCGCCTTCAATTTACACAGTGTTACATGCCAGTCACACCTCTAAAAAGCTGGGGGTGGGGAGGAGAAGAGCCAAACGGAGCAGGGCGAGGCTGGTGGAGGAAGCCACCGCCCTGAGCAGTGCCAAGGCCTGTCCCCTGCTGCTGGGCAGGCTGTTCCCAGCTGTGGGGAGGGCGTGGGGCGGTCCACTGTACACTCTAGTCAGCCCCAGGCAGCTTTCAAAGTTAGATGATGAAGAAAACGTATAAATGACGTTATGAAAAAGAATAGCACAAATGCCTTTGTTCTGTTTATGGTCCCCTTGGGAATGTTTTCCATCGAAATGCTCCTCTCTGCCGTTCCCAAATCAGAAAAACTAACATGAAACAGTGGTGTCCAAACTTTTCATCATCGACCAAAAGAAAAGTTGAAATTTTTGACTCCTAGTAAATAAGCCATCTTTAGATTTCTAACATTTATCAAGAGAACAATGAACAGTTCGTTACCTACTATGTGCCAGAAGAAGATAAAAATAAAACACAGACTTTGTTTCCAGATTATGCTTCCTGTGACTTTAGCATAAGAGCTACTTGGCATCCGCAGGGGTTAAGCAGACCAGGACAGAACCCAGATAACTCTTTCCACATTTTATTTCTATAAAGTTGGTCCTAGAAGTGTTCAATAGCTTTGCATTCTGATTTAAGGGGATATTAAAAGACCTGCCAGTCCCAAAGTATCTATCTCTGTTATGTGCCATTGGCTCAGGACACTGTTTGTTTGTTTGTATAGTAAGAGTATTTTCTATTTAATAAATGGGTACAGATTTTCACCAGAGCATCTCCCCCACCACATAGCTCAAGAAGAACTCCGAAAGGAAGGAAAGCTATATAAGCAAAATTTCAGGGTTCCGTCCCTTGCTTAAGAGATGTTGATGAGCTTGTGGGGCTTATTTATAGAGGAACCTAGGAACGCTGGGTGTTTACCAAGTAGATTAGCAAAGGATGATGGAAAACAAGACTACCTCCAGGCCAGGGATAAATTAAGCAGGTGAAGTTTGTCTCTTATACTGTTTCCTCTCTCACAGACCACTGCTCTTCCCTGTCAAGGGTCTCTCTTGTATCTTTGGTAGGCCTACACACATGCGTACAAACACGTGCACACATGCACACACACACACACACACACACACACGCAGCACACAAACATGCAGGCACGCATGCCCATACACGTGCATAGAACCATAGTCTGCTCTGTTGATATTCAGCTTATAAAGAAGGTGTAAAACTCTATTTTACAGACATTATAATTACTTGCATTTTAATAAAAAAAAACTTTTAGTGTCTCAGAACCTTTTCCGACAGGAAGTCACTTCTCATACTGGAGGCTGGCAGTCGTAAGAGAACATTTGGGAGCACAGAGGCAAGCCTGACCTCTTCCCACCCACCCCCTCCCACACCCCCTGGAAAATTCATCAACACACAGGTGGCGGTCCCTTCTGCCAAGACAAAATCAAGCTTTCCCAGCGTCACAGTTTCACACAGAGCCCGAACTCATATTCGACACTCTACATGCATTTTATTTGTTGACAAGAAGAAGGAAATGTAAAGGGTGACGTCCCTGAAACGACAGTTACAACACTGAAGTCAATATAGATATAAATTCTGAAATTTAAGGTAAAATAAAGTCATAATCTGAAATTATTTTCCATTTTTAAAAGACTCTTTTGGAAAATCCAACCACTAGTTTAACTCTATATTTTTAGAGATGGCACTTGGTCCAAATGAAGAACATCTTAAATTACTATTCTTTTATTCCAAAGTAAACAAGGACTTATGTCTTCTTTTCATGAAATATGATTAACGAAAAGAGAATAAATATTTCATATCCTTGAAAACTGTCCAAATATTCACCTTTTGAATCGTTTCAATAAATCTGAGTGTTTCCCATCACGTCCTCTTTGGCCTATGCTATGGAGCTGAATATCTATTCACACTTAGCTCCTCAAAATAACTCCATCAGACTTCTAAACATACAGTTCACAGAACCCACCAGAGGGCAATAGAGACGTTAAATCATGACGCTGTGCGGATACTGAAAATCGTGGGAGCTGAAAACATTTCACAGTCTGCTTTTCTGATGAGCGTTGCATGTAATAACTTAATGGATTATATGTACGTGAATTCTGAAAAGTCAGCAGTGCACTTCACTGGTTGATTTCCACGACCAGGGGAGTTTAGTTTGAGTGAAGAAAAACAGTATACTTAAAACACCTCCCCCACGAAATCTACTCGCTATTGAAAAATTGTAGGAATAATAGCTTTCCGTGACTCAGTGACTGGGCTACCATTATCAAGAGTAGAATTTATCTCCCAGTGATGCTCAACTGCACAGGAAAAATGCATATCTAGGAGAAATAAACCCTTGAGTGACATAGGAAAATAAAACCAATCCGTCAAATAGAAAATGCATTATAGCTAGAAGGAACGGTTAGCTCTGTACTCGTGTGGATGCGTATATACATAAAGAGTCTCCAAGAAAAATAAAAATCACTTCCAGGAAGTCATTTTAGGTAGAAGAGAATTAACGGTTGAGAGAGAATAGAGCTGGTTTTTAAAATATTTTCGTTTGATTAATGTGCTTCTATCTTGGAACAAAGGAAGTGGTGGCTTTCAGACCAGTATCCCAAATAGAACCAAAACACTGAGTACTATGCTGGAGACCAGCCAGTGTCTGACCACCTTGCCATAATACTGGGGAATACAGCCAAATGACTTGAACTATAAGTATCTGTTCGGAAAATAATCTTAAAGTATCAATCAGTAGCACAAACATACGCTACTTACTTAACATGAATATATATTGTGCTACTTTATGTTTTCTTTAGAGAGAAGATACAGATTCTAGATCCAACAAATGATAATGTAGCAAACCTCAAGATATATTCTGAATCCTATCATTTAGAACACACTCTCAGAAAGGAAACCTGGGTGATAATTTTCCCAGATTTCATATTCATGGAGACTTTTTTACTGAGAAGCAGCACTATAAAATAGAGTGTTAGACTTTTGTTCTTGGATGGTCCCCACTCAACAAGTGACAAGAGTTCTTGTCCCTTCCCAAACACATATGGAGAAGTGGAGGTAGCTGTGGCTTAGAGGAATTGTCTAAACAGAGCAAAGTAATCGACACTTCGTTTTTTTAAAAAAATAGAAACTTCTGTTTAAATAAAGCATTTGCATTGAACAACACTTAACACCAGTTCTTGAAACTTGGGGTAACAAATATTTTAAGCTTGTACATACAGTCAAGACCATCTATAAATTATGTTCCTTTCTATCAATATTATTGGTAAAATATTAGATGACTATAATTTCAACTATGAATTACAGTTTTGTGGAGTTGGTAACTGTGTCTTATTCGTCTGTGTATTTACACAGTATGCTTAGTAGGAGTTTAATGAAATTTGATTGGTTGTATCACTGACTTAAAAGAATATGTACAAGAGCTATAAAACAATTCTAAATCATACTACATCATAACGGTTTTTACATTTAATAACATCGTGAAATTATCTGAATTTCTTAAAAACCATGATTTAAAATTATTGATGTATTTTTAAGGATTCATATGTAATTAAAAGATAAATATAAAAATCTTCAAAAAAATTCAGGCCTGAATGTTTTTTTGATAGTAATCATATGGGGAAAAAAGAGCATTCTAATCACAGATATCCCTTTATAGTGCAAGTAAGTCGTGATAAGCTTAAATTACACCCTTATCTTTTAATGAGGAAATCCGTTCATATTTAGCTGCCTATTGCTGCTGTTTTCCTCCTTTATACATTTACCCTAATTAACAGAAATTCCCAGAAGGGGGAAACATCATGGAAGCAGAGGGCTGAGTCAGACGAGGGTTGGAGACACTGAATCTCAGTGACACATGGAAGTGTACGGATCGAGGGGGCCAGTTGGAGGGCAGCCGACTGTCTTGCTCTGATATTAAGCCTCATGTCTTGTACTCCAGAGCGTAACTCTAAGAGATTACTTTTCTCACTAAACGGGCATTTGTTCACGTGGGGCCTCACCAATTTTGAGTCAAACAAAAGTAAGACTTAGTCTCCCCACAGTGGGCTTACACCCCGTGCAAAGCAAAAGCCACTGTCACTACACCAAGAGTCTCCCACGCTGACAGGAGAGAAGGGGCAGGCGACATTTGCCCTGCAGCCCGTGGGATCTGAGGGGTCAGCGCTGCCTCCCCCACGAGGGGCGGGGCAGCGACTCAGCACACACGGTCCTGTCTCAGTCACCCCAGACCAGACCCCCGCAGCCGTCTCCTGGATGGGGCTACAGGGTGTTCATGTGCCCAGGCACTGGGGACCGGTCTGCCAATAAAAATGTGACTCGCCATCTTTTCAAACTGTATTGCTAAGACCAATCGCTCACACACACACACACACACTCACTCTCTCTCTCTCTCTCTCTCTCTCTCTCTCTCTCTCTCTCTCTCTCTTCCAACACACCACTTGTGAAAATTTCATCAATTATTTTATAATTAAGTAGTATAATTCTGCTTGGGTTATAGAGAGCAGTGACAAAGGGAGAAATTAAATTGTAAAATGGCAACTATTTGGTGGGCTCAGATTCCTAACGCACAGATGGCAAAGACCTCGTCAGCTTACAATCCTTCATTTTTTTAAACTATTTATGCAGCACTTGGTCTTCCTGGGTGGTCTCCCATCCAAGTACCAACCAGGCCTGACCCTGCTTAGCTTCCGAGATCAGACGGGATCGGGCTTGCTCAGGGTGGTGTGGGCACAGCAAGTCTTACTCTTAATATTACATGTGTGTTTCTTCAGTTCTTCTCTTTTCATTGAGTGATTAGAGGCGTAAATTTGTTCCTAAATGTTGTTTCCAACTTCACAATGATATCTTAATTGAATCCATTCTCTTGGGCACATGCTGGGTCTTTATGTAGAGAATTTCAGGTTCTTTCTCTGGGAAAACCACCTCTCTGATTCGTCCTTCCATCTTTTCTAGGCTCCGTCCTTCCGAAGTTCACAGCATTCAGATGGTGTATCCCTGGGATGGGTTTTCCGATTTCCTCCCTCTCGTCCATCCGTATGTCTTTTTGTTTGATTTCTTTAAAGATTTTCCAAATTAATTTTCCAGACCTTATTGTGTTTTCTGTTTCTTCTCTGATGCATTTATAATGTTTTAATGAAGAGGAAGGGGTTGCCTAGAGGCACTGGTGCCAGGGTGAGGGGCCGAACTCACAAGACAGATTTGTCTTTATTTCTTCAGGTTCCATGAGAAGTGCTTGGCTCACCACAGACTCTCAACAACGAAATGGTCGTGGGATACAGAAATAAGTGATCAGGCCACTTACATTTCTTTCCCACTTCATCATTGGCAAGCTGCGCCCTCTGTTGGTCTGCTTCTAACTAGCAATTCCAGATTCCATTTCCTGTGCCCCAGACAGCTCTGACATTTGATTCTACCAAGATAATAAATCTCTATTTTTTTAACTGCATGCTGTTTAATCCTTGTGACTGTTCCCTAATCATAAATACAATGTACACACACACACACACGCATCAACTTTAGTTAACTAAAACTTTTAAATTATTTCATATACAGAAATTACTACCCAGGTAGAAAACAACAAAGGAGAGGTAAAAGAATTGAGCTCTCTAGTAATTGAAATCCACTAAAAATCCATCCCAATTCAAAATATTTTTCCTGGATCTTAATTATATACTTTTAGTAAATACACCAGGAAAAGCAGTAGCATGGTGATTCGGTAAATTTCAAAATTTCAAAATTTCTTATATCACGTATCAGAGATCCAGCTATCCACATTAGTTCATTAAAATGTGAACTAATTTTATATAATTTTACTCCTTAAGCAGGGGTCACATGGAGAATTTTCTTGTGACATGGAACAGTGCAAAATATCTTGATTCTGATTACAGAGACCCTTTCGAGCCTTGCTATCCAGTTATTTCATTAAAAAAAAATAGTTTAAAAGTAAGTCTTCCAAATTCTAGATTTCTATACCTTTAAATCAGTCGGGTAACAGCCAGATCTTTGAAAACCTTGACTTCGTTTGCCAACTCACTGGTTCAAAAAGCACACTTTCCATTCCTCTCGCTAAAGAAAAGCAGCCTGCCCACAGTGATTTCATCGTCTCCATTGAAATTGTTTATCTACAAAATGAAACAAAAAGAGTACAAATTAGAAACACTGATACATCCTCTGACATTATTCATTTAGAAGCCAGTTCTCAAGTTATCGTTAGATTTACCGCATAAAAATCAGAAATGATTTGTTTGGAGAGCTCCAGCTATTTCTAGACTCAAAATGTTTGGACAACTGTAGATAAAGTTTCATCATCAGACTGAACTAAACATGCTATAATTACACATAAATCAGGGTGATTTTTGCTCCATGAACCTAAGTTATTCATCTTCTCAGGCCGAACATCCGTGATACCTAAAATTATACAAGTGTATTTATCAGCCAAGAATGTTAAAAGGGATGTTTGGAAATGAAGAATAAAGGCTGATTGGACGAAGCTATGTTTCTGTCATCTGATTGTCTCCATCTTTCTTCTGATTTCACAGGCCACCCTCGTCCTTCCACAGAACCTTGTTATTCCCCATCCGTTACTGCTCATCACGCTTGAAATTATTAGTTAGACGTTTATTTCCTCCAATAAACGATAGGTTCACTAGGCCAGGGGACCTCTGCTATCTTGTTTTCGTCTGCATGTCTAGCATTACCACACTATGCATCAATATTTTTTGAATGAATTAATTAATGAAGTTAATTAAAACGAACTTCTCAGGCTGGTAACTGAATTAGAGAACGGCAGCTAGAAGGCTTGAATCGACCCTGTGTTCTCCAAACATTTTCTGTGGCAACAGTTTGCGGGAAATTTGGTATGCAAAACGTTATGTGCATGAAGTTAGCAAACAGTAAAGAAGAATGTTGACATAGGTGACTGTAAAGGTGGGTTTCAGTTTACCTGGGGCCTAGGAAAAGTGAGAAAGTAAAATAACATTCATATTCTGGACTTGACTATTTAAGAAACAGGATTTAAGAATTCATTAGTATACTGATTTTTTATGATTTCTAGACTAATTGGCATCATAATTCACTCAAATGACATGGGATGCAGACTCCTCATAATATTTATCACGTTAATCAAATGAAGAATGACACTGAAATTTGAGTTTACCTTCCCAGTCTATTGAAATTTTATTCTATGGTAAAGATGGGATTGACATTTTTGATAACTTTTTTTTTTTCAGAGTAAAAACTGTTCACTAATTTTGCATTTGTGTTCTTCTTAAAGTGATTTCCTAATGTTTTCTTTGCAAATGTTAAGCTATTTTATGTAATGTTTCCCCATAGGCACACAACAGAACTGGAATGCGACAAAGCAGTGCTTCAGACATAATCTAAACTACGTTCTCATGTGCAACAGCAGAGGCCAATGATTCATGAAATTGCTCAGCACTGGGTATGTCCTTTCTTACAGAACTAATGGTTTGTATGAGACGTTTTTCTTCAGACTTCGTAATCAAAGTATAAACTCCACTCAGTATGGCAGCATTCACATTAAAATGAAATTCTTACTCATGGGAAAGGCTTTAATTAAGTGTATTTAGAAGTCTGGAAATCAGCAGCAGAGCATGGCGAATAATTTAAATTTTTCTCTTCCTACTTGAGTTGGAATAAAACAAAAAACACAAAGAGAAAAACAGGAGGGCGGTCCTTCTTCAGCCTATCAACGAAACTATGATATGAATTTATCTGCATCTGTCCTGGCATACTCGGTGTCCCTGGTCTAGGATAACTGTCCATTCCCCACCAAAGGCTGCTGCTGTCACTGTGTCATTCACCACCCAGGATTCCGCTTTTGAAATTATCTCCAGTTGATCCATTGGCTGATTGATTGATTGATTGATTGATTGGATTCCACTTTTAAGAGAGACCATACAGTATTTGTCTTTTTCTGTCTGACTTATTCACTTAGCAGAATGCCCTCGAGGTCCATCCATGTTGTCACGAATGCCAAGATTTCATTCTTTTTTATGGTTGAATAATATTCCACTTTGTGCATACACACCACACCTTTATCCCTTCATTCACCGATGTACACTTAGGCTGTTTCCATGTCTTTGTTATTGTAAATAATGCTGCAATAAACATAGTGGGGTAGGTATCTTTTCAAAATAGTGTTTTCATTTTCTTTGTATGAAGACCCAGAAGTAGAATTGCTGGGTTTATCTTATTTTTAAATTTTATATCTATTTTTAATTTTGTGAGACATCCTAAATTGGCTGCACCAATTTACATTTCCACTGACAGTGCATGAGTGTTCCCTTTTCTCAACATTTTTGCCAACATTTGGTAAAGATTATATTGCATCTGTATATTGCTTTAGGTAGTGTAGACATTTTAACAATATGAACTTTTCCAGTCCGGTAGCAGAGAATATCTTTCAATTTAATTGTGCCTTCTTCTATTTCTTTCATGAATGTCTTATACTTTTTAATATACAGTTATTTCACTTTCTTGGTTAAATTTATTCCTAGGTATTTAATTCTTCGTGACGGAATTATAAATGAAATTACTTTCTTAATTTTTTCTTTTATACGTCATTACTGGTGTTCACAAATGCAACAGATTTTTGTGTATTGATTTCATATTCTGCAACTTTGCTGAATTTGTTTATTAGTTCTAGCAGTTTTTCTTTTTTCTTTTTTGTGGAGTCTTTAGGGTTTCTCTCTATAATATCACACCATCTACAAACAGCGACCGTTGTACTTCCTTTTCAATTGGGATACTTCTTAATGATTTTTCTTGCCCAATTGCTCTGGCTAGAACTTCCAATACTACATTCACTAAAAGTGGAAGAGTGGACATTCTTGTCCTGTTTCTGATCTTGGAGGAAAGGCTTTCAGCTTTCGCCATGACTATGATGTTAGCTATGAGCTGGTCCTAGATGGTCTTTATTATGTTGAGGTACATTCCCATTTGGCTGAGAGTCTGTTTAATCACAAATGAGTGTTGAATTTTGTCAAATTCTTTTCCTGCAGCTATTAAGATGATCATATAATTTTTGCCTCTTTTGTTGTTGTCGTTAATTGAGTAATTTGTGTATATTGAACCATTTTTGCATCCCTGGAATAACACCAACTTGATCAAAGTGTGTGGTCCTTTTAATGTATGTCAAATTCAGTTTGCTAATATTTTGCTGAGAATTTTTGTATCTATATTCTTCAGGGTCATTGGCCTATAACTTTCTTTTCTTATAGCATCCTTGTCTGCTTTTAGCATCTGGGTAACGATGGCCTCATAAAATTATTTGACAGCATTCCCTCCCTTCTCTATTTTGGAGAGAGTTTGAGAAGGATTAGTATTAATTCTTCTTTGGATGTTTGGTCAGATTTACCAGTGAAGCTGTTTAGTCCTGGACTTTTGTTTCTTGAGAGGTTTTTGATTACTGATTCAATCTACTTACTAGTAATCAGTCCATTCAGATTTTCTATTTCATCGTGATTCACGTTTCTAGGAATTTATCCATTTCTTTTAGGTTGTCCAGTTTGTTGCTGTATAACTGTTGGTATATATTGCTAGGTTGTCCAGTTTGCTGATGTATAATTGTTCACGATTCTTTGTACTTCTGTGGTATCAGTGATCACATATCTCTTCCATTTCTGATTTTATTGGAGTCCTTTCTCTTTTTTTCCTTAGTGACATTGCTAAAGGTTGGTCAGTTTGTTCATCTTTTCAAAGAATCAGCTCTTAGTTTCATTATCTTTTTTATTCTCTTTTTAGACTCTGTTTCCTTTATTTCTGCTTAGATTTTTATTTCCTTCCTTCTACAACCTTGGGACTTCTTTCGTCCTCTATTTCTAGTTCCTTGAGGTAGAGAGTTCGGTTGTTTATTTGAGACTTTTCTTGTTTCTTGTAGGCATCTCACTATGAACTCCCCTCATAGAACTGGATTGTGCTGCATCCATAAATTTTTGTTACTTTTCCACTTTCATTTCTCTCAAGGTATTTTTTTTATTTCTCTTTTTATTTCTTTGTTGATCCATTTGTCACTCAGTAGTCTGCTTTTTAATCTCCACACACTTGTGAATTTTCCAGTTTTCATCATGTAATTCATTTCTAGTTTCATACCATTGTGTTTGGAAAAGATACCTGACATGATCTCAAGCCTCATAAATTTATTAAGACTTGTTTTGAGGCCTAACATTGATCTACCTTGTTCCGTGTGCACTTGAGAAGGATGTGTATTCTTTTGCTTCTGGATGGAATGTTCTTTAAATATCTAAATCCACATATTCTAATGTGTCATTTGAGGCTGTTGTTCCTTAATTTTAATTTTTTTTTATTTTCAATTACAGTTGATATTCAATGTTATATTAGCTTTGCATGTACAGCCAAGGGTTAGACAGTCATATAACTGACAAAGTTATCCCCATAAGTCTTGCACCCATCCACCTGACACCATGTACAGTTGTTAAGATATCACTGACTTTACATCCCCATAACTATTCAAAACTGCCAATTTGTACTTTTTAATCTCTTCACCTTTAAAACAATATTTTAAAAATAACTATAGACCTATCAACAATTACTTTAAATGTAAGTAGATTAAATATTCCAATTCAAAAGGTAAATAGATAAAGAAGTGGTAAATATATACGATGGGATATTATGTGGCCATAGGGGGAAAAACAATGAGTCTTATAATTTGCGACAACATGGATGGACCTAGAGAGTATTGTACTAAGTGAAATAGGTTGGGCAGAGAAAGACAATACCATATGATCTCATTTATACATGGAATCTAAAAACCAATATTTGCTTTTTGATTTTCTGTCTGGATGGTCTATTCATGGATATAAAAGGGGGTCTTAAAGTCTATTATTCTATTTTTATCTATTCCTACTTTTAGGTCTGTTAATATATGCTTTATATATTTAGGTGACCTATTCGGAGTGCATATATATATTTATAAATGTTATGTCTTGTCGGAAAGACCCTTTTAGCATTTTATAATGTCTTTCTCTGTCTTTTATTACGGTCTTTGTTCCAAAGCCTTTTTTGTCTGCTGTAACTATAGCTACTCCAGCTTAGCTGTGGTTTTCATGTGCGTGCGATGTCTTTTTCTGCACCTTCAGCTTCAGTGTGTGTGTGTCTTTACATGTGAAGGGAGTCTCCATCAGTGGAATATAGATGGGTCTTGTTTTTTCTTTAATCCAGCCAGTCTCCCATGTCTTTTGATTGGATGCTTAGTCCATTTATGTGTAAAGTAATTATCAATAGATATGTGCTTCTGTCATTTTTTTATTGTTTTCTGGCTATTTTGGTACCTCCTCCCTGTTTCTTTATTCTTCTCTTGCTCTCTTCCTTTATAATTGGGTTACCTTCTTCCGTGGCATGCTTACACGCCTTTCTCTTTTGTGCATTTACCGTAAGTTTTTGCCTTATGGCTACCTGATGATTACATGACACATGGGGATTACATAATAATCAGTTAATTCTGAACATATATTTCTTGCAAGTAGTTAGAACTCATAGAAATCTTAGCGCAATAAATAACTATGTGCTTTTATATTAAATAAATGTCCCCTATCTTGATAGAAGGACAAGTTTAGCTCTTGTGACTGGCATGGTGCACGGACATGCGTTCTATAAACAGTTGGGTTCTGACAGTCAAAGTCAGTAACTGAGAAGAGCCCGGTCCAAATTATGGATGCTGGAGACGCCCCAATGACCTGGAGAAGGCATGAAGCTAAGCATGGCGGTTCTCGTATTGCATTATCCTTCATCTGCTTTTAGACGCCAGGTATCAATAAAGCCGTAGGTGCTCGGTGTCCCACTAGGCTGTCACTAGAGAGTTTTCTGCCTTTTTGGCTTTCAGTTTCTATGATAACATTATTCAAAGGATGAACCAATCTCAATTTTAGTAACTAGAAAGGGCTTAAATATGGACAATTTAAAATATTCTTTCTGAAATAAACCTTTTATGACAAATCTATTCTTGGAGTTTTAGGGTCTGATAAATGACAATTTGGACCATTATCACTCATTGCAAAGTGGTCAAAGGCAAAGTCAGTCTAACTTTTAATAATTCTCCCATTAAAAACCCAAACATAATCATGTCAATCCCAGAGACAGAACACATAAACAGGGCAATCTGTTTAAAATAGTATTCTTGCTGAGAAACACAAGAAGGGGAAAAAATCTACTGGAAGTAAAAGGGAATAGCAAAAATAATGAGCTTTCGAGTTAGACACAGACAAAAACTTTTGAAATAACTACTTATATACAGTGTTGATGGGATACAATTCAGAATAAAACTAAATAAAAGTCATAATTATTGTATTGTTGTTGTCAGTGATCATTTTTTTTAAAACGTTCTCTTTTTCAAATGAAAATCCCAGAACAAGTATTTACTGATATGGATGACACGTGGCATTTCACTGGCCTTCTCATCGTTATAATTGTTATTAAATTAATGTGGTCAAACAAAATCAGAGCGAATATGAACTGAGATGCGCTAGTTAAATGCGGGTGAGCTGGCGAGCCCACCGAGTGACAGCTGATCGGAGCTGGCTCTTCATGTCACCGCATTCAGGCCCAGGCTGATTCTGCCAAGATGGCCCCTTTCCTTTCACCGTCCCACATTTATGGAATGTCACACATTCCAAGACAGGTGAGGGCATAGGTCATTGGGTTACACTACCGCTGTCACCAGCATTACTTTCCTTCTGCCGTTTTTATACCCGACTTGAATGTGAGCCTCCTGAGGGCGGGGACAGGGACTATTTTGCTCATGTCATTGTTTCATCTCCATTGCCTAATACAGTGGCTGGCATGTAAAAGGCGTTGAATGAAGGTTTGCTCATGATCAATATGTGGCTCTCTCACAAGTTGGTACATCTATGCCTTTCAAGAACTTATAATAATGTTTCAATAAAATAGCAAAGACAAAGACTCGAAAGGCCCTTAAATGGCTAGAGAGTGACGAAGCCAGGATTCTAACTGACATTGGAAAAGCTCGCACATCAGCTCGAATGAAGTAACGGCGGACTTCACAGTGACGGAGGCTGAAGCCCAGGGCCGGCATGGCAGCTGCGCTCGGCAGAGATCTGACCAACCCAGGTCTCAGCTCCGACACCGTGAGCAGGCGCCGTCCTCCTCCCATTCCGAGGCGCGCACTCTCGCCCGGGGAGCACGATGCAGGACAAAGCAAGCCGGAGCGGTGTAGAACACAGGGACACTGTGTCTGATGGGAGGCTCCGCTCGCTGGCACATTCGCTACCACATCTCATTGCCCGGAATGCAGTCACTGTCCTGGGTTGAAGTGTGCCCCTCAAAATTCACATGTTGAAGTTCTAACACTCCATACCTCAGAATATAAATAGGGCCATTGGAGAGGTAATTAGTTAAGCTAAAATTCTGAAAAAGGGGGAAAATGTTTATTCCAGGACAACAGGCAGTCTCTGCCAAAGTGCACTGCACTCTGAGAGGTGGTCGCGATACTCAGCATTTTGTTGAATCTGTCACTATTAATTACGAAGGGTATATTACGCGGAGGGGGCCAAAGTTTTGCTGCTCAAATATGCCTTTGGGGCATTGATTTTAAGCTGATTATTAAGTAACGAAAGAACCTTTGACCCCCCCCCTCACCTGCCTGGAGGAATTCAGATAGGAACACCTGCTTAGAGGCAGGGAGCGTCTCCTCGGCTGCATAATGAAACCCGAACCCGGCAGAAAGGGAGAAATCTAGCAAAGCCTGAGTTAGGCTTCCATCTGCGTCCCATGGTGTCGGGTGGCCCGGCGAGAACGTGTTCCCCGCGTGCTTGCTCCTAATCGTCTCCCTGTGAGTTGTCGGCTTTTCCTTTGAAGTCCGGGGCCCTGTCCCCTTCTTCTTTGTTCAGAAGGGCACAAAAACCTCGACTGCCAGCACGTCTTTGCATCTCATGTCCTTATGACACCTCCACTCGCACATCTGCAATACTCTCTGGACATTTCCTCCTGTTAACCTGTCTCAGACCAATTTGATTATTAGCCCAGCCAGAAGAACTTAGACAGTGGGAGACAAGTTATTTTTGACCTTCACGGTACATTATATGTTGAACCACTTAAAAAGAAAAAATGTTAGCGATTTAATTATGATAAGCCACTTACTGGAAGGTACATTCTTATGTCGGAGAAGATACAAAGCAAAATGGGCGTCTTGGAACCAGCGAAATATAGCAAATGATCTATAGACAAATGAGTTAAAAATACAGAAAAAAATAGTTTACTTGGGTTACAAGTCAATATTCTATTGTTTTATACTCTAGCTATATAAAACAAGATGATTCATCTTTCTACAGGATTAAGAAAACTATACATGTCATTATCAGATACAGAGGCTATAAAAATGTCAATATGGATATGTACCTTTTTCAAAAGACGTCCACAATATTAGTGGATGTAGACTCAGTGGTATCATATATTCCCTTTAAATCAAAGTAAAATGTAATACCAGTTATGCTTATTCTGGAAGAGAAAGATAATTTGGAGTGGTGATTTCATGAAAGAAATGTAATGTCCCTTTCTCTACCAAATAAAAAACAATAATACTGCTTCAATTTGGAATAATAATTTAAAAAATGATCCAATATGTGAGATTATAAAAACTGCAAAATCAGCAAATATAGTAATAATTAATTTCCTTGTTAAAAAATGTTGGCTTTTATTTTCCTTTTCTCTACAAAACTGAGTCCCATTTACTTGAATTATTCTTCTCATTATGTATTGGCTAAACTTCTTTAGAAGCAACTGGGATTTATCTCCTTAGTCTCAAAGGAAAGTTTTAATTGTATGTTGTCATGATGAGTTGAAATATTTACACATATTACTAGGTAATTCTACAACTTTCTAATTTTAGAGGGCCTTATCAAGAAAGCCCCTTTATTTTAGATATAGCTGAGATCTAAAAAAATGCCAAATCATCCATTTTCACAATTAGAAAGAAACAATGAAAAGGTCAGTTAACTTATCCAGCAAGGGCCTGAGAAAGGATGCCAGGACCTCCCACTGTGCAAATTTTGATCATTTTACATTTGTGAACCCATAACTGAGATAAATTCAGCAACTGACCTGTGAAACAGCACCAGTATTAATACTAACACTAATAATTATTATCGTATTTAGAGTATCTCCCCGTAGTATTACAGAACATAATAAAAACAATCTGGAATTCAATTACCTCAATAAGCAGCTAAAACATTCATCAAGATCTGAGCTAATACAAAGAAGAAATTGTTTAGAGGCTAACGGTGGCGTTTCGGAGGCAAGGAGCAAGGCCTCTCGCAAGGACAGCTGGAGAGTGTGGCTTTAAGCAGAGCAGCCTCTGGGGAGAGTCTGCTTTGAAGGCGGCAGGCTGGGGGGGGGGGGAAGGAAACAGTCACAAGGTACTTAACAAAAATGGAGGTGGGACATAACTCATTCTAATACCTTAAATTAATTTAAATATTGGTTAAGCAAGCAGGAGGAGAACACAAAAGCAGGAGCACGAATCCGGAACAACCGAAGAGCTCTACACAGAGGTCCATCTTCAGCAGAAATCCGTTTTACGAGAAAAAATTTTAAATCATAAAAATTATTATCAAGGTTTTGATCCATAAGACTTGAAGGAATCAAGAAAAGTAATGAAGCAGTGGTCTTCCCCAAAATTTGTATAACTGAACTCAGTTTTAAAAATGCCTAACAAGGAGAAGGGAGGAGAGGGGAGGAAGAGAGAATGGATGAGAGGAGAGGAAAGAAAGGGCTCAGAGCAGAACACGGCCACCCTTCGATATTTTTAAAGCAAATAATTAAAGAAAAGGAAGACTCGGGGGCTAAAGAAACCAGATAAAGGGCACATCTTGGAAACAAAGCGGTGGAGCAGTTCGCAGGGCAGAGTTTAACAGTTTCGAATACGGCGACGGTGACGTTTAACATAAAAAGTGAAGTGAGTCCACTTCTTTGTTGGGAAAGAGGTCAGTGGCGATTTGGGAAAGGTGTGGTGAAATGGAAGGGGAAGGAACGAGAGGAGAGAAAACGGAGTGAGGAAGCACGGTCTGTTCTTTCCAGGAGCTTGACGTCGAAGGAAAGAGTAAGGAGGGCTGGACCTTGGGAAGGGGTTTCGGTCAGAAGGGATGCTGTAAAGGGGGTTTTGGTTGTGCATCCCCTCACCCCCTTCTCATGCCTCTACGCCCCAACACACACACACACACACACGTCCCCTCGCACGCAGCCCAGAAGCTCACCCACTTCGAGCGGCAGAGGGACCATCGGCTGGGAACCTTGGGCTGCTTACCACCTGCCTCCCACATCCCGAAGCCCCGCATGTCTGACCTTCCACCTTGCTGTTGCAGGAGAAGTGATAAACCTTCCCGACGAAATGAAAAAATAAGCAGGTGGGCTGCACCAAACTAAAAATTTGCTGCACAGAAGACAGTCACCATAGAGAGTCACCTAAGTCTCAGCTGAGTGTAAGGGAATAAAAGGAACATTTTCGTCAGGGTTGCATTTTGCTATGGCAGAGGCTGGTCGAACGCAAACTATTAGTCTCCCGACTATTACAAATTCCACTTTGATCTCTTTCAACTCTGGTTATGTTTTGTATCTTCTTATTCTTTGGTCACTTTTTTGGGTAGACATTTTATCCTTTCTTATTTTATATTCTGTAAGCAATGATCTCAATACCTGATGTCTTGAGGTTTAAATTTGTTGTTGTTTCCTCCTGAATGTACTAGAATGTTTTTTCAGTTGTATATTCACATTCGATGGAATTTCGTCTGTGGAAGAGTATGAGGGACCTGGGTTAAGGACAATTCCCCCCAGAGAGGATTTTCACAGGTCACTGCAGCAGACAAGACGTCTGAACCAACGGAGGCTTCCTGTGACTGACTCTCTCAGCTTCTGGTTTCCCCGACCACCCAGAGAGAAGAATGAAGAAGCAGCCCAGACAGTGTGCAGCAAGCCTAGGGCACACATTCCAGAGATGCATGTCACCGCCACCCTCGTCATCTGTCAGCAAGGCCGAAACAGACAGATTTTCACGTCTGTTTCCAGATCTGGCCAGAGGATTTTCCCAGCCTGCCCTTTCCCTGAGAGAACACGCCTTCGGAGAAGCAGGATTTTATGGAAATTCTACTGACTTCCTCCACTTCCATAGGCCCAAGACCTAACATCCTGATCCCCACTTAGCCTAAAATTCCGGGTTGGTAGGGCACCGTGTTTTCCCTCTCTCGGCCCCCAGAAATGCTCTGAACTTCAAACTGGCCTGCATTTCTGATGACACTTTTAAATGCTTCTGTGTTGTTAGGGAAAGAAGAAGAACTTGATGATTTCCTGAGAAATCAGCTCTGAATTTAAAAATGTATTTATTTTAGCTTGGTTCATGCCTATGTGAACACTTGAAACACTGGAAAGAAACAAAACTATGTGTGTTTTCACACACAGCTATATCCCCACCTCTTAGTCCTAGGTGAACATAAAAACATTTAAGAAAGTTTACAGAACTGTGCATATTTTTTTAAAAAACAATAACATACAAATAAGACATAATAAATGTTTTTAAAAATTCCTAGTCTACGGCCATGCCACCCTGAACAAGCCCAATCCTGTCTAATCTTGGAAGCTAAGCAGGGTTGGACCAGGTTAGTACTTGGATGGGAGACCACCTAGGAACCCCAGGTGCTGTAGGAGTAAAAAATAAATAAATAAGGGATTGTAAAATGACAAGGTCCTTGCAATCTGTGAGGTTAAACAAGGGTTGCCTCGCCTAAAAAAAAAAAAAAAAAAAAAAATCCTAAATACTTGAAATGTATAGAAAAATAAGGAGGGTAAAATAAGACAAACAGCCAGTTCTGACCACCCAGGTATTGTAAATGTTGACATTCTTCTAAATGTGTTTCAATCTTCTTTTATGGTTGTGCAGTGTTACCAAAACAAATAACTCCCAATTAGAGTTACTTGAAGAGTGGAGGAATTATTCATGCATTCTTTTAATTATCATACATTGATTCAAAATAAAACATTTTATACAATGCTCATCACTAAAGATTTATATAACATATTTTAGGTCAGTACTGAAACTATTCCTTTCAAAATAAAATCTTCCTATGGCTGGGCTATTGGCGATTCAATATTGTTCCTTTAACATGTCTTGAGCGCCTGGGAAAGACCTAGCAGCGAAAATAAAGAGGGGAAGAAAATGCTCTAATTATGAGGAAACTTCTTTACTACTTACTGAAAGTATATATCTAAAAAACATGAACTCATATATACGTTATCCCCTGCCTTTCACCTCTATTTATATTATTAATCCTTGACAAAAAGATCAATATATTGTAAGTTCATTTCTATACACTCAATATCAGCGAGATAAAATACAATTATGAAACTACTATTACATAAAGAAGTACCAGATAGAACTATTATAGATACTTAGAGATGAGCTATGCCTCTCTCATTTCCTGTACTTGACGAGTACATACAATACTATTTTCTTCCATTATGAATTGAAATATTCTTAAATTTGCTGAAGAATTTCAATAAAGCCAATGAAAAGAATTATTAATCCCCTTGGATAGTAGTGGGAAATGCACTGTAATTGGTAGGCTTCATATCAGAGTTCTTGGACTTTCTCCAAGTGCATTAGCAATTGGTCATCTTAATTACACGGTCCATTAGCTGAAATCTGCATCACAAAAACCACCATCCACCATTCTTGCCAACTCTGCTCCATTCATTGTAAGGTCAAAGTTTTCCTGCTCATTGTAAAATGAAACTAGATATATTAAGTTAAAGTATTTCAAGCTCATTAAATATGCAACCTCAAGTTAGTCCCTATATCACATACAGAAAATAACTGCATTCTAGATAATGCCTCTGATACTTTCAATTTTCGTGATGTCAGCAGTTTCCGCAAAAGATCTGGGCACATTCAACCAATTTTAAAAGAGCATAGCAATTATTCTTACTTTCTGCGCATTATTGATATAACTACCTACAGTGAAGACACAAATGTCTCAGTCTAACCGATAATAATCATTAGTGTGTTTCCAAATAAAAAGTAGATTCAGAGCCAATCTTATCACTGCCGGCAAGTATTTCATCCAGAAATATCCACGGACCCTTAACCGAAGCCACTTGCAATGTTTCTCTCAGCTCAGTCCCTACTCAGAAGTGTCTAGTAACCAGCTCATACTGAACAGGTCTCTTCAATTTTTTTCCTTCATTCAGTTGGATATTAACATTTTGGAGCATATACTACGTGCTCCGGGCTGGCGTACCAGGGCAAAGAAAAGACATTCTCGGTCCTCAAAACGCTAGTGATGCAGCTCGTTCTATGCCATTTTATCAAGAGGGTACAAATTCACCATGCGTTGTTTTCTATCACAGAGCCCTCGTTTCTCTGTTTTCTTTCAAAGGCTATGATGCAAAATCTATTCAGATCCCTCCCTAACATCCAAAGACTCTGTCTACACCTTTCTTGAGTCTCATTATCTAATTTATCAAAATATTGAGGCTCGCCTAGAATACAGCACGTGACAAACTCAGGCTAGCATTGTTCTAAATCTTACGTATTCTGGCCAATCGCCTATATGACAAGCCACTCGAGGCTTTTTCCCAGTACGGAAGCCGTGCGTATTGATCCATCCATTGCAGCCTCCGGCTTTCCCTTAATGGAAATGGGGACGGTGGGTGTCTGTGCCCCCCCTTCCCACCTTTCCTTTCAGTTCCAGTGAATCCTTAGCGGTCCCTGAGACAACCCCAAGCGCATACGCAGGTCGTCATGGTAGCCGACCTTCAATTATCCCCCGCTTCGCACTCAACCGTGATTTCATCTGGGTGCTTATCCTAAACTTCCTCACCTAGAGCCGGTGCGCTTTGGCATGAAAGAGAAGTGGCAGGGTTGAGCACATGTACTTCCTTCAGCTCTACCTTACACAGTTGGCTTCACTGTGCAGTCATGCCGCAGTCTTTACAAAGTAGTAGTGGGAATTAACAAAATAACAAAAACAAAACCCCCCGAAAAGCCTGAGTGTTGTCGACACATTTTTCTCGTCATAATTCGCAGGGTGCATCTTACATTGTTGTTACGCTAACGTATCTAAAGATCATCCAGTCTATCTTTCTCTGAATTCTTTTAAAATGATCTCTTCCTAAATTGTTCTCTGTGCAGCTAGATCCATTTCTATGTAGTATCTCCATTTTCTTTGACATTTATTTGAGTCCGTTGCAATTGTAGAGTCTGAAATTCTTTGGGCGAGGCTCCCAGCCTCCTTAACTCAGCCTCCCTTTTAGTGGGTCAAGCAGTGGGATCAGATCTGTTATGTGGAAGCTTAAAGATGATGTGACTGAAGTCACATCATCTTTTACAACTCTGTCTGGAAACAGGAATAAAGCCGTTTCCTGGAAGGAACTGTGTAGATAGGATGAGCTCTGTGGTGTTCAATCTAATTTCTAATCTTATTAGTCCCGGGGGAGATAGATAAAAGGCCCATCGAAGTGGTCCAGACGTGTGCTGGCCTGGTGACTGCACCTCCGTCTCTGACAACGGCTGCCTCCTCGTGGTCAGCAAGGAGACTGCTAGTTCCAGAGAATTTCAGCAAAGGTGATCTTTGGTGGTGACACAGATAAAGGGAACAAAACCATGTGCATTTATGAAATTGTAGCCACCACATCACATAGTGTTACTAAAATAGGCTAGACACAACTGGCCACCTTCCAACACCCTGCAAGCCAAGAAACAAGTCGGAGTGCCGACGGGGGAATTTTAAAGACGTTGCCAAAAAGCGAGGATGATCGTGTCGATGATGATGACAATGACCATGACGATGATGATACAGCACCAGGGCCACACCCCTGGGCTAACATCTCAGAGAACCACCTCCCCTGGAAGAATCTGAACCCTCCTTTTACAGCACCTGAGGCTCCTGTCTGCCGTTCACCAACAATTGGGGCCTTTAAGGTGCTACAACCCTCCTCGCAAGGTCTCCATTATTCTCACATCAAACGACTTTCCCCCGTTTCAAAAGTCAGGTTGACAGCAGGTCGCGACACTCCCTTTACCTTCTCCCTCTTCAGACACGAATAAGGATTCGGGCAGCTGTCCGAAGTGTTGACGCTTCGGTTAAAGAGATAAACACTATTTGAGCATCTGCTATGTTCTAAGCACCTATGTTTTGTATTTTTGCATAAGTCAATACATGTAATCTTTTAGTGACTCAGATCTTACCTTTTGGGCACACTGATCCTCTTGGAGTTCAAAAGGCGAACGAGAGCCACGTGGCTTTCTCCGCTGCACTCCTGCACCTCATCCCCACTCACTCTGGCCCGCCCAGGTGATGGTCTGAGGTCGGCATCTCCCATTACTCCTGCTTCTCCTCCTTACCTGGCTCCACCGGTGTTTTGCCATGGTGACAAAACCCCTATTTCCTCCCTGTTAACTTTCATCCCTGGTGGACTCTGTTTAAAAGCAGAGAGTGACTATGTGGGGTCCTTTGGCTTTTCTCCCTGCACACCTGGTTCTCTCTCCCTCTGCCCGCTGCGTACCTTTCTGACCCTAACACACTCGCATGTATGGCAATGTCCATCCTCACCTCAGGACTCAGCTCTTCCCCGCATCCCCCCCCCAACCCCATTCCAATGAAGCTCTACTGGGCTCTTCGGAGGAATGAGTATTTTTATTAAAGATAATAAAGGAATTAATAGAAGGGTTTCCCATAACTCAAGGCATAAAAATCGACCTCAAAATTCCCATTTTCCGTCCACGTTAGGTCCGCGGCCTCCAGCCCCCTCTCTGTTTTAAAGTCGCTCCCCGGAGCATCCCACCCTTTCCCCCCAACATGCGTCACTTCCGCCTTGGCCCGTTTCTGTCTTTCTTTTTTGCAAATGTGGATTAATTTGTCTCTTCGAACATATCACATCCCACGGTCATCAATAACACTGTCTTCAAGTTGACAAAAAGGCAGCAAAATAAAAGATCCTCCCATTTGTTATCCGGACCCACGCTCCTCACAAAGTGACGATGAGCAGATCAGATCGCATTTTTCTCCTGCAGATTTAACACTTTCCAAATGCTCTTTACGTGCAGACCCCATGGGAGGTGCTGGAAAGGTGGCAGGAAGGGATGGACCGTCACTAAGAAATCGCTCTCCACCCATAAACACACGATCAGGTGCACAGGACGTCGAAGGACATAATATCCTCAGATGGGACAAACGGGTTATTGGGAATTTAAAAAACGGGACAGGAGGGAGGTCAAGCAAGACACCAGGTGCAGAGCGACAGAGAGAAGTCCGGTCAGCCATGGTGCTTGCTTCCGGGCAGGAACGACTCTCGAAGTCCTGAGCTCAGAAAACAGGCCCGTGACAGGGGACGACGCTATCCTGTACCACTGAGCTAACGGCAACGGCGCCAAGGTGCTCCTGCATCCCGCCAGCACCCAGCAAGTGTCACCTGGCTCCTTCCCTGCAGGCCGCATCCCGCACCGCGGTCTGGCCCGGCCCCACCTGTCATCATCACATCCTTGCAACTACCTCCACTTTTATCCTGTTATCACGCCATTCCCAGTGTTTTCCGTAAAAAGTATGTTTTCAATATCTCCCTTCCCTGGCCATCGAATTGTAATGTTGAAGAGGTCTTGGTAAAATGAATAGTGTCTTGATTAAATACATAAAATGCCGTTTATCCTCAGGGAACTGTATCTTCTGATATAACTTCCGATATATGAAGCCGGGGCCCAAAGAGGAAAATTCTATTCCTCAGCCTCAGGTCCGTAGCCGGTCATCCTTCCCCGCAGTCTACCTTTTCTTCCTAGCTTCATGATTTATGAAAAAGAATAGACAAGCATCCTTTCCCTTTATTTCCCAAGGCAGCAGATGTGACATAGATGTTACTCTCGACCGTCTCCTGGTCCCCCCTCTTGCCCACCTCCGTCTGTGTCTTCTACTCATGCGAGAACGTCCGTGAGCCCGAGTCGAGTGGGAAGGACCATGCAGTATGACGACCAGCGTGGACAACGGTATCTTCAGGGCGCTGTCAAAACTCAGAGACTCTCCTTCTAACTCTGTGGCGAACGCTGGGTGGAGGGAGCAGGCGCTGGAAAGGCCTTTGAGGTCTACCACGCTCAAGCTGTCACCACAGCTCAATGGCCACTCGGACTTATCCCCCCGGTGTTTCCTTCGACAACTCCCATCGGTGCTCCCTCTCATCTCCTTAACAGCGCTTCAAATTTCTAACTCGCTCCATCCCTCTGCCACCATCCTCTTTCTCTAAAACACAAAAACAGCCTCCAAGACGTTCCTCCTGATTGCATGATCATTCCCCTCAAATCTCTGGCTTACTCTTGTTTTTCTTACTTTGCTAAAATTCAAAGCCTACTTAAAATTTCCCAACGGCTGACGAATGTTCTGCCGATCAGGTACAAACCCTTCAACATGCCTCAGCTTATTCTTTCGAAGCCACATAGTAGTGTGGTGAAAACCATGTGTCCTGGACTCCAGCTTTGAATTCTGGCATCTGCCAGCCGAGGGTTCGGGGCAGCTATTTAATTTCTCCAAGCCTCAGAGTCCTCGTTTTTTAAATGGGGGTATCTTTTCGTATGATTACAGTGAAGACTACATGAGATAAATTCTCCAATGTTCTTAGAATGGTGTCTGGCATATAGTAATCGATAAACATCAGCTATAATTATTATCTCTCGAACTTCATCTCTCCTATTTCTATGCTTGTGTCTGATAAATCTCTTTGTTGTTCCTCAAGTCACCATATTTCCTCATCTTTGTGTCTTTCACCTGCTTCTTCCTTCTTCCTCTACCTGCAACTCCCTTCTACGCTTCCGCCAAACTTCCTGACAGCGACTTCTCTCTCAGGTCTAATTGTGGATCTCATTTCCTGCCTCCAATTCCCCAGCACTGAGGCGAGGCCTTTATCGGTTTCCATCAGTCTCTGGCACAACTTATCCAAGCACTAACCACTGTGTTCTCCTTCGTTGGATTATAAATTCCTCACTGTCTCCCCAACACCCACCATTGCCACTGGCTAATATGGGCATAGCATTAGCTTTTTAGAACAAATAATCTAATTTTCAAGGGCATATATGATTTAATTTGATCTGACCAAGGCCATATCATTATTATAAGCTCTCGAACAGCCAAGCTTTATGAACCGTGATTTTTGAAATACGTATTTCTTTAATGTTAAGATCTGTGTCTTATTCACTTTTACCTCTCCTAACGAGCGACTAGAGGAGTATCATCTACGTACAGAATAAATATTCAATATGCATTAGTGTAAATAAAAAAAAAAAATCCTTTAATTACACAATTACTAGATGCTTTCTGTCTGTGAATGAAGCATGTAAAAGTCAGTCTGGGACCAAATTTATTTTTCCATAAAATAAATGCCACTGGTTTTATGTCTTTAATCCTGATGGTTTATATTATTTTTAGAGTGAACATTAAAAAAAAAAAAAACTAATGGACACTATTATTCAAAGAGAAATTTTGAAAAGAAGACAATCTGGAGGATGAATGTCCTTAATATTCATTTCTGACAGCCTATGTTCAAGTTCAGGTTATCTGGTGGACATTTGGGTCTGACTCGTAGTTTCCAAATCATGGTGCGTCGTGTTCTAAATCATCTCTCCAGGAGAGCGGCGGGGCTCGCTTTCCACAGGTTTTCTCAATTAAAGATGCATCTAGTTTTTACCCACATCACCCACATCTGCTCGTAAAAAAAAATGAATAATGGAACACACATGTGCTGACTTGCGATTCATTTCAGCCTTTTGCAGGTGCAAATGCAAGTTTTAAGGTGCAAAGTGGAGCCACAAACGTCTGGGCTTGTCCAGCTGAAATTCTAGCCTCTAATCACATCTAAATAACTCCTCAGGTGATGCAATCACAGGACTTTTGCTCACAAAAAAGGGTGCGATAAATATTGCAGATTGAACGGGTATATAGCAACAGATGAGGCGACATTATTTAGAGAAAATGAAATCCAGCTAATTTTCACCAATCTGGTATTTGACAAAGCGTTCTTTTTATATAGTAACCGAAAATTCACCGTACGTTTCGAAGCAACTTCGACCAAATGAAACAGGAAATAAAATATTTTATTGTATAAATAACTGATTTAGAGATTTACATTGACAGATAACCCAAATCTACTGTAATTACCACACATCTCTGCAGCTGGGAGAGACTTCTAGCAGACACTAAGTCAACATTCGGGTACAAGAAGAAAGAGGGGCCAGGGGCCTACCAGATAATCCTAAGAGGCAGGAAATCCCAAAATTGTTTCTTTTCAGCTCAGATATGCATTCAGGAGACTTCCCCCACCCCGCAGCAGACATCCATTCCAAATTTAATTTTCCTTAGGTTAAATTCTGTAAATTACACACCTTACTAATAATTAATCATCACACAACTTTCATTAGACAATGTACACAAAAGTGTGTCTCTTGCCAGTTAAGGTCATGTAGGTAACAGAGCTATTTGAAGATAGCATTTTCTGAGGGAACAAATATCCCCCAGTCACCCCTCGTGGCCGGATTTCCATGAAGTTTATTAAACACAGTATGCTCTGTGTCTTCCGATGCCCACCCGGACTCCCATCGTTTTTTTGCTGGAGTAGACGATACTTTTCCCTCCCCACTCTGGTAGGAAAGAACGGACTGCATTCTCCTTGTTTCTTTATGAACTAGAGAAACCCAGGTTATAAAGCGTGTGCGCAGTGCACACACACGTACACACACACACACACTTGGTTTCATTACGACATTGGAAATATAAAAATAGTATCATAATTATAGAAATCTATTATTTTCTAAACAGATATGAATATATCATTATCCAAGGGAGCAAAATAGAAAAGAAAAATTTTCCAGGGAGCCTCGTTTTGACAAATCTAGTGACAGTGAAAGAGAGAGAAAAAGCCAGGGAAAGAGAGAAGGAAATCCCCTTTGGCTTCGTGCTAAACATATTCATCTTCTCAACGCCAAGGCGGAGGAAAATGAAAATCAAGTTCTGCCTTTACATTCTGCTGCTGTGGTAGCACCTCTCACGCCGACCCTCCTTGCTCAGTTTATCTGGATCCAGCCCGTTTTTCAAAGCACAGCCCGAATCCTGCATCTCTCGCACAACAGTCCCCGGCCGCTTCATCTGGAAGCAATCCGTCCTCCTCCTAAACGTCCACGGGACTTCTCCAGTCCGCTCACTTAGCACTTATTATTTACTGACTGGTAGACATGTCACGTTTGGAGAAACGTCGCTGTCATGGTGGAGACTTTTTTTTTTTTTTAATCCTTTTGTATAGAAAATAAATTTACATTTTTGGGCACAAAATAGGCCTATGTGTTTTTACTGTTCTTCATGGCTCTGAAATCTGGTTTGTTATGTCACACGCAGCAGCATCATAGCAAAAAGCAGCGTGTACGTGACACTTACGATATGCCAGACAGTGTTCTGAGAGCCTTAGAAATACTAAAAGTTCTAAACACACAAAATAATAGAGGTTTTATGTGTGCGTTGTACTTTTTGTGTGCACCTTATTTCATGTATGCATGCATATATGTATGTGTTTGACTATATGTGTGGACATATATATATATACATGTTTTGCTCTTATAAATACATATTGGAGAATTAAAGCAAAACAATATTTATTCAGGCATTTATCGTAAATACATCAGTAAATTATTAACAAGTATAAATTTGGCATTGAATTAATGCTCTTTTTTTACTTTATAATAGACAGTGGTTCATGCTGCTAAACAATAAGGAAAACAGTATATCTCAGTATTTTCCATCTTTGAGGAAGAGATGGAAATTTCAGAGGAAAATAATCTATATATTTGTGTAACACAAAATTAGATTTTATGTTACCGAACTCTCTTCCAGCAGATAAAATATGTTGGTTTTATTTTTCTTGGGAAAGTAAATATGGATAAAAACAAAAATACTCAACAACTACCTGAAAGTCCTAGATTCACCATCGACTTGCTACAAATAATTAACCTTTCTGTCGCTCGATCTCTTCATCTAAAAACGAGGGGTGCCGATTTAATAGAATTATTTCTGTTTCAAATTTCAAAATCCACACATGATTTTGTTCATAAAGAAGACAGGATATTTAAATGAATTTTAAGAACCATGTCTGCTACCAGCTCCTACCATTTGATTTTTTTAATGTAATCCAGGCAATACTTTCCATTTTCAGAGGCTGATAAATATGAAAGCGATTAAAATAAAATTATAGGAACGGTGTATCTATACCTACATTATCCTTTCACAGGTTTGAATTCTTCCTGAATTGGCAAGATTATAAGCATGCCGGAGATGATGGAAATCGTTTAAAGCAGACGAGCAGGAAAAGGTCATTCGAAGTCCCGCGTCTGTGCTGGGTGCGTTCTGGAAAAACACTCCACGATCATCTTTCCTAGGTGTCTTTTCAGCATCTACCACTGAGTGTACTGCTTGCTACGCAATCCAGTCAAATACAATCGCTTTTTATCCCTGATAATCCATGCTTCTGGGTGACGTCTAACATTTCTGAGAGAAGATTTTGAATTTAAAAGACATTCGTTTAAAAAAAAAATTCATGTTATGAAACAAAAGATGACAAGAAAATATCTCCCTGCCTGTATCAAAGTTAGGGAGTTTTCAAACTCTTTTTTTTATATATTTCTTGTTAAAATAACAGTGACCTATGAAAAATACACTTTTTTAACGTGTCAGGTTGTTCTATGTTGTGTTACTTCACTAATAATCTGACACTAAAGATCATTTCCAATGAAAGAGACAACCCAGAGTGAGGGTCTAAGCTAGATGAACGCTAAAAATAATATGTAAGCATCTATTAGTAATATATACACATATATAATAAACACACATATTCTCAGTGTTCATGTCCCCGGTTATCTGGCAGGCTGTTGCCACCAAGGATTTATTTTAAAGAGACTGTTACTAATCCTCAGAAATACGGTGATTTGGACACTAAGAGCTAACCCTGGACACAGAAACCCCCTAAATGAACGCACCCCCGCTACGGAGGGACAAAGCCCACCCCTCAGCTACCCAGGCACTGTACTCAATAGAGAAGGAACTTTCCTTAAAAGGGAAAGCTAGTTAAGGGACAAAACTGATCCAAGACAGGGATGCGAGATACGCTTCTCAGACTGCCCAACCTCAAGGATCTCAGGGATCTTAGGAGGAGAGAAAATGTGGACATTTTCAAATGCAAGTTCTGATAAGAAGGCGGGAGGAGAGAATTATTTTTTTCACAAATGTCAGTAATGGATGGTGTTTTTACTGCAGTGACTATAGGAATTTAAAAAGGAGGAATGACAGTTATTATGTCAAAGCAGAGAACACTATGCAGGCGCTAAGGCAGGGTCTTTGGGGGACCAGAGAAGTACTTCCCACCAAAGCTTGTTCTTGGGAGAAGAGAGACACTATAAACAGGAGGTAGAAGGTACCAGGTGACATGGCCCCAAAGGCCAAAGAAACAAGCAGGAATGTTGGGTGCTGTACTAGAAACTATTTCTGTGATGCTTTGAACCTGCCCAAAAGATTATGACAAATGAAGAAACAGGAAAACATGGGAAAACCTTTATATTCCATAGATTGAGGAAGTCACGTGCTCATCTAATTTACTCATCTTGAAACTGTGTTTTTGTTTGACATCAGGAAGGGTGGGAATCCATTATATAGCATCTTCAGTTCTTCTTAATCGAAAGTCATTTCGTATTATATTTATTTCCTAATAGTCAAGCCCTCCCAGTTGATATTGACTGTTATTGTTAGTTTTTAAGCACACTCATGTTTTCTCACTTGAGCTGGGTTATAGGTATCCTCGGAGGGAAAAGGAACACACCATACACGTATTCACCCCATCCTCATGTGCAACAGAAACCTAATCTGCAGGTTGTATGCGTGGAGGGACAACCAAGGCGGGCCATCCCCCTGAACGCACACATCTCCCGTGTCCAGTCTCCCCGTGAGAGATACAACAGCTGAGAAGGCCGCCATTAATCTTGAGTTAAGATCTATTACAGTGTCAAATTAGATTCTGAACTTCTATCCTCTAAAAAATTAGAAAATGGGAAAGCTATCACCTCAACAGGCACTTTTTTACATATACATTTTATGAGATATTTTTCCTTCTATCTTAGTCTTCTTATTGGCCATCTGCTGATTCTGTGTCTTGCAAAGTTATCCAGATGCAAGTTTATTGTTTATGAGCAGATCAAGCAAATCTTTTTTTTTTAATCGGCATTTTCTTTTCTTGCCACAACAGAGATGAACTGTGAGCAGGAGAGAGTGCTGACAAAATTAGGAAGGAATTGAAACCATCAATGCCTAAGGGGGCAGAACCGAAACTGTACCAACCCCCAAGCTTCTCTGTAGGAAAGGTCGAACAAACTTGGCCGTCCTTTGCTCGTATTATTTATTTTCTATTTGCGATTCAGTAAGTAAACTGGAATGCAAGTAACAATCTCCTACCCTTTGGTGCCATCAAGAGGCCAGAATCATAAAGCACCGAGAAAAGTAGATCTCCAGGGTCACTCATGGTTTTGATATTTTCTTTTCGTCCAAAATGCAATTATCCAGAGAATGAAAGTTTATTTCAGAATGAAATACAATTACCTTTACTATAATTGAAACCCTCCAACCAACAAGTCATAGCTCCTATATCTACATAGGTAGTTTATTGAGTGGAATAACACGTACCTTAAGTTTTTAAGCAACTGTGAAATTACAGTTTGGTGAATTTGGAGGCAATAAAATATTCATGTCTTGAGGTCACATAGCCATGACCTGAAGCTTTTAGAGTATTTTCAACCAATCGCAGCAATATCCTAGCTTTATTTATTCATTTTTTTTCACTCTATGGTGTCCTAGGGGAGCATGTCAGATAGTATAACGAAGTACGTGGGAGGTGTCAACGCACGTTATGATATCTCAAGAAGAGAATATGCTATTTGAGGATGGGAGGTATAACAATAGGAAGAATATGACAAAGCAATGCACTAGCAAGAAGAGCTAATGAATATGCGAGGACTTCATAGCGAGACGAAATCGAAGTGCAAATCGCTATCAGGTTATTCAGTACTTGAAATTGTCGTCACAAAAGCACAGCTAAAAAAGTTACCAAAATGTTCTATTAAAAGTCTCAACCACACCTACCTGGTTCTGCTATTTGTGCTGTGTCTGTACTATTACCCCTGGGCTCATATTACGCCCATTCTCAGCCTGTTTCACAAGTACTTTCGTCTGCTTTCCCAGTCCGTTTAAGTTTTTTTGTCTGAATTCTTAAAGGTTTCTCATGTGATGAAAATACGGTCTCAAATTATGGTCTCAAATGATGATGCCTAAATCTGATTTCTTCCCATCGGTCCTCAGACTTCCCACTTCCCTCTCAGTTCGCCTCCACGGCGGGTGTAAACCTCGAAGACCCCACACATTCCGTCCGTAAGGTGTGGGATGGGAAGTCGCACCACACAGGTCGTGGGTACTTCAGCCTTTCTCATTCACCGGAAAAGCCACAGACAGGGCAAAAGCAAAACTGTCGAACTGGTTTGAACAGCCTTTGCCTTTAGCACGTTCCCTTCCCTCCCTGCTCAGAGCCGGCCGTATCTTCATGGTTTCAGAATGGGAAACGAGAGGCACCGTCACTGACTTCGGTTACAATAAAGGCAGCTGAATTGCTTTCTTCTCTCTCTCTCGTCTTCAAGACAGATGTTTGCTTGTTGTTTGTTTGTTCTAATGTTGAATTTAACATGAGAACTTTCCAATCCTTAGCACTTTTCAAACGTGCGCCACAGCAGTTGCCCGTCGTCACCACGCTGTGTGCGACATCCCGTGACTTACTTCGTAGCTGGAAGCGTGTACCTTTTGGGCCCCGGACCCCTCCGCCCACCTCACAGCCCACCCTGCACGTCTGGCAACCACCGATCCGGTCTGCGTGTCTGTGGCTCAGGCGCGCAGGTACAGAGATGGGCCTTACACGCGTGGGAACGCTCGTGACTCAGCCTCCTGCAAAGTCAGTGGCGTCTCCCTTTGCGACCTGGCCGCTGGCATCTTTCAGTAGAATCACAGTACAAAACTGAACTTGGCTTTGGGCGTGTGACCCATTTGACCCCTGTACTGTGCTCATTACCTTTTCCAGGGACAAAGTGTAGTTAAATCTCTCTCCATTGCAATAGCCACAAAGGCCCCCCTCCCTGGCGGGAGTCATCAGCAAAGACACAGTTTTGGTCCGAAAAATTCTCCAAAGCCCCAGTCTAAGCATCATTGTCATCGGAGCTAAAATGAGCATCAGGTCACCTAGAACCTCCTTCAGGCAGGACGAGACTACTCTATGTCACTTGCTGTACGATGTCCAAATATTTAAATGCCACCTCATCGTAATTCGACTCATCTCACAGGTGGAGACGGTTTTTTTCCATCCCGACATCATCGTCTCTTACTTTTACTGCTTATGTAGTTTGGGGGAAGAGAAATAAATTTAGGAGAGAACCGAGCATACGAGAATTCGATTTAATTGGGATCTAAGACAAAGGTTCAATTACACACACAGAAAGTACTAAATACATGAAATGAGTTACACGGGTTACAGAACGAAAGGGTAGAGAAGCTCAGAGATTGTCAACAGCAAGGGCCAGTACGAAGCCCCAGGTGAAGACAAAAGTGGAGGCAGTGCCCGGCAAGCCCAGAGAAGGGGGAACCACATCACTCACCCAGGAGGAGCTGGGGCCAGGTAGGCCCCAGACGGAAAGGCACACCTGAGGCTTCTGCTCTTTCCTCCTCCCTTCCACGGCCTTCCAATTTCTGGCCAACGACTCTCCCTGCGTCAACCTACCAAGACCCCTGCATACGGGAGCCTGAGTCACGTGGCTGGCCGGAATCAGCCTCTCGGACACATGGACGGGACAGTGGAACAGGGAGGAATGAGTCTGGGTCAAATGTTCGGGACTGCACAGAACCCTGGGTGGGTAGAAAAAGGGGTTACTGGGTATTTGTTGGAAGGAAAAGAGGAAAATCTGAAAGGCTATAAATGCCTGGTTTACACCTCCTTAGTTCACATATTTCCCTTTTGTGGTCGGAATTATTGTTTAAAACAATCTATAATTGTTTTTTTTCCCAAAACCAAATACCTTCTTTTATCAGGAAAAATGGCACATAAATATTTTTATTTCTTTGACACCTTGCAATTAAGAATCGTGTATAATTTAATATTAATTTCTCTTTCTAAAAGATAAACTATTCTTTCTCTCTGCTTAAAATGGAGTTACTGTAAAAATAATTTTCAACCGAATTAGTTTTCCATTTTATTCCCTGCTGCTAGTAATAGAAACACATCTCCCAGCTGTGATGAAAGCATAATTTGTAGTGGTTCACAGCAAAGAGAGTTCATGTTCTGATAAAGTGGGGGACAGTCAAAAGCAAAATCACAGCTCATTTGAATGCCGCTTGAAACAAAATTACTGAAGGACTTTTTGTTCCACTAAGAATCATACTAAAATTGTGAAGATTTTTAAATTACCAACTTCAGCAAATGTTTAGCTTAAGAAAACAGATTCATATTATTACTTTGCATAATGCCTGTAAAACATATATACGAAAAAGCATGTAACCTAAATATAGCCAATTTCCTATTCCCCTGTTTTTGTTTTTGTTTTTTTTTTCACGGTATTTTGCATAATATCTATGAAATTTAACCAAAAGACTTTATGATTTTGGTAGTAATCTGTCGCAAAATACAAGTCAAAACAACAGTAAGCTGACCCGTGGTGTAAATTCATTAAATGAACAGCATAACCGATGCGTGTGCTGTCGTTTTCACAGTGTGAATGATGATTTGTTTCTCATACACGTGAAAAATCTGTAACGTGGGCACTCCGCGGCAGCCGTGCTCCAGTGTGTTGCTCGTGTGGCATGCTTCCCCTTTCTACGCCTGTATGGTACCTAACCCCACCTGTGGATAACCGAGAAAGTGCGTCATGCTCTATTCTGACGCTGCATGGGAGGTGACATTTCGCATTAAGATAGGCGGCTTACGTGCTCCGACCTCAGTCGGCGGCAGTTAGGGGTCTGCCTGCCTCCCTTCTTTAAGCCACCGTCTTCTCCTCGTTCAGGACGTCCCCGTCCTTCCTGTGACCTGACTTCCCAGCCTCCTCTTTCTTTCTCCACTGTCATGAGCTTGGCGGAAATGCCACCTCCAATAACCCACTGACTCCCTGTTGCCTGAGCAAACAAAGCTTCCTCGGTCATATGGCATAAGCAGCCTGTCACGAGGTGGCCCCCGTCAGCCTCCCCGCCCTCTGCTCTCCTTTCCTGCTCCAACTGTGACATCATCAACTTGCTTACAACCGTCAGAACATGCCCCAGAGGAAGATCGGTTGGTTGCTTAGTCTGATGCACCCCCAGACGAGAAGTACCCCCAGACTAGCTTCACAGAAACCACGATCGCCCAAGGGAGGAAGACCTCCTCCTATCTCCTCTGTTCCTGGGTCGGTGCTGGCCCCGTGGCTCATTGAGTCACCTGCACATCAGACACCTTCCTGCGACCCCATGGCCCGCGCCGCGGCATTTCATCCGAGCGAGGAAGTGGAAAGAAGGAGAAGATGTGCGTCCAGCAATGTTTCAGAAGACATCCAAACGCCTTTCCTCACTGCTGTGGTGCTTTGGGGTTTGCGTTGCTTTGTTTTCTGAAGGATTTAAGGATTTTATAAAATGAAATGAAAAGGCGCTATTGGGTAAATCGGGAATCTGAACCTCTCCCCGGAGCTGGCTCCTGTCCCGGCCCCGGGGACCCGCTCCTACGCCAGCGAATCCCGCCCTCCGCTCCCGCGGGCACGTTCTCGTCTGCAGCAGGAAAGAAAACGACGCCTCTTTAAGGTTCAGCTTCCATTGCTAAGAGTCGTCTACGCCGCCATCGAAATGCCCGCCAGCGCTGGCGGAGGAGAGGGTCGGAGGGTCGGCACACCCATTTCGAGCTCTCTGGTTTTTATTGGGAGCGTGAGAAACGAAGGAGCCGAGGTTGGGTGAAGCGCCCTCATCACCTGTATCATACCTGTCACCAGCTCTTATTTCAAGGCCGCTCTAACCGGCCCCTCCCCGCGATCGCTCAGCCACCTGCCCCACAGGCGCCCTACCCATCCCCACCTGACTCAGTGCGAATCTCTCTCCGCCTCCCCTCTCAGCTCTTCTCTCCCACCTTCCTGCTGACGAATTTTAAATTGCTATTTCCTACATTAAAAAAAAAAAAATCCTTACCTTAGTTTCAAAAACGTGCCATCGGTTGTCCCCATTTTACCTCCTCCTATCCATTTAATAAATTGTCCCTCCTGGTCAATAAGCCCGCCAACTCTTCACCTTTTTCTCTAAAACACAGGTTCTTAATACATTCCTCGCTTCACTCCTGAGGTCAAAGTGTGCTATCTGGACCTGCTGTAGCATTGTAGTTGAGAAACCTGACTTTTAAAAGAGTTTAAAATAAGAGGAAGAATCTAAAGAGAGGCTAAGAGAGAAATTCAGCCGTTCACAGCTAGCGCAGAGTGTTAGCAGCTGCCAGTCCCACCAGAACCAGCTTCACAGGCACTAAGGATCGACAATTGTTTGTAAACCTGGGGAGGGCAGTCATCGTCTGAAATCTGCTCGTTCCCGCTGGAAAAAAAAACAGTTTTCCTTTGAAAGTGACAAATACTACCTTGGGCCATCTGGTATCTGGACAGCATCAATTTCAAATACCAATCAAGCTCAATTCAGCCTGGGCCATTAGTATATACGGGCTTGTTGCCCAAAAGTTATAGTTTCAGGAATCGAATGAAAATGAGATTCTTCCAGTATTACGAGTGGGCCACGTTTTGAAAATATGCTACTAAAAGTTATTCAGATAAAATGCTTTAATGGTAAGCATATGGTTTTATTTACTATTACTCTTTCATCCCTAAGTAATTATATTCAATATTCATTTTGAAATTGGTCTGGAGCCATGACAAAGAGGCCTAAGTATTTGGCAGCACAAAGCTGCACAATTTATCAATATTTGGTGAAGCAGAAACAGCATTTATAAGGATGAGAGGTCTCTGCAGATGAAATTTTAAGTAACGGGTATCACTTACATGTGAAGTATAAGGTGAAAATGGGGGTAGAAAGGGTCTTTAGGAATATGGCAGAAGCGTGGTTTTCTATGCAACCCTCTGTCCCTTACTTACAAGGGTATAAATAATAACTTCAGTTGCTCCTATGTAAGAACACAACAAGAATAGATGATGAGAATTACTCAAAAGTTTAGATGACGGAGCTGCAAGAAACATCACAGATCATCTGCTCTCCCACTTTTGTAGATTATGAAATTGAGATTCAGAAAATTTAAGTGACTGAACTGTCCGGTTGCGGGTATGGGGACCCCGAGTGAGTGGCTCGCCCTTCCCACCATCCGTGCCACATCAAGCTTCCTCTTCAGGTAAAATGTCACTGGTTAGAGTACCGCTAATATTCACTAAGTAGTGACAATCGATTAGGTACGAGACCAAAGTCACATACAGAGAAGAACATACGCACAAAGCTTGGTACACCCAGTAAGTAGGAAAGAAAAGCGTGAGATCGAAGCGAGACCATCGGTTTAGCATTTGTCAAGAAGCAGCTTGGGTGGCGGCAAATGTGTCCTCGCTGCTCGCGGCTTAAGTCAGCTACGCTTCGGGTATGACGCTCGGAAAGTCAGACACGACTTCCCGAACCAGGATCATGATCTGTTTATAACTGTCAGGGCTGAGTTTAACACTGGCAATGCTCTAAAATGTTCACACACAAACGTGAACGAATTACGTGTTTTGCTTGTTAGAATATCAATAACTATAGAAACCTTTATCGGAAATTAAAATATAATTCTGTTTCGGATTTGAAATATCAGAGCCAACCTGCACTATTTTCTGAAGAATACATGTGAGCGTAATTCGTCCAAGAGAATTCACAGTCTGATTCCTGACTTAACTACAAAATGCAAGCTACGACGAATGAAATAGCTTTGCTTCAAACTGCAAGGGAAGGAATTTAAACTTGACGGAATATGTTTGAAACCACGTTTCAATACAAGAAAAGTAAAACCTCTCATGTAAGTCACTGATATCAACATGTCATACTGATGCCTATTGACTTCCTGATCCAAAATCTAATAAAGTCAGTTCTGAGGCTGAAGCATTCCATCCACTACAATGAAAGGAAAATTATAGGTTAGTGATGTAAAACAAACAGAAAATGTCAACACGAGGACAATACATTCCTCTCCATTTCAAATAAACAAATCAAATACATATCAAACGTCTATTTTCACTAATAAAATGATCATTGACATCTTGGAGATTTCCACACTAAGGTGTCTAAAGAAAGATGTCTATAGTCTTTTCATCTGTGCCAGTTAAAAATTGCTAAAAGTGAAAAATAAAAGAAACACTTCTTTTTCTTAAGAAAACTAAGACAGCAATGACCCTGTAGCATAGTCTGTGAATGACTAGAGCTGAACCCGGCGTAACAATGCCGAATTGAGATCAGGAGCCGAGAACGTTTGTGCATGTGCAGAATTCACTCAGAGGGCACACTTACCTGAAACTCAAAGGCACAGACCTGGACAGCACTACCTTTAATCACTTTAACCACCATTTGAGCAGAAAAGCCCATAAGAGATGGGAAACACAGAGGTGCCTCTGTGTCGAAGCCTGCAATACAGAGCTGAAAACCTCTGGATATTGCTTGGAAATCAGGTATAAATAAAATAACGTGGATAGACTCGAAATAGTGAGCTTTAGTAAGGCGGGAGGCCATCAAAAAATGCTAGTGTTTTGCCAAAAGAACAAAGACTAGAAATCTAGAAGAACGAATTTTTCAGGAACTCAGCTTGGCAGTGGTGTATTAATATCTATTGAATATAAGTAAATTGTAGATCATCTCATAAAAAAAAAAATAATAAAGGAGATCTCCCGCTCGTCTCAACTCAAAAGCGAATATGGAACAGAAAGCAGAGACATATCCACTTCAGGCAAAAGACAACAACAAGGCAGGTTAGCCGCCTCTGCCACGGCCAGAGCACCCTACTTCTTCCTCCCCGAGGCTCTATTCTCCTCTGCCCCCAATGAGTTAAATATAACAACCACAAATGACACGATGATGGTAGTAAAAGCGAGGTAAACAGACTCGTAAATTTGGCTTCTTAGAACTCCGAGATTTACTGGAGTAGGTCGTTGGGGATGTCTCTCCGAAACACTGAGAATGGGACAAAATGGCAGAATGTGTCTTCCAATAGCTTTTCTGTCATTAGCGTTTTATCAATTCTCAATGGCTGCACCGAAAAAGAAACACAAGATCACGTATGTAGAATTATTGCCAAACACGTATAACGTGAATCAGTAATGAAGGAAATAACAGAAAAACAGATATCGAGGGACATTTTGCAAAACGGCTGACCTTTACTCTATAAAAATGTAAATGTCTTAAAAATCAACTAAGACAATGACAAAAATTTGAGAAAACTCCTTGAAGATCAGAGACTAAATTGACAAACCTCCTTGATTAGTTTTCGGCATAAAATTCTGGTATGTTTTTTGTTACATGAATCCTTAAGAATTTCTTAATTATCGTGCCATTTCAAATGATGCTGCATTTTTAATATCCAGTCACACATTGTTTATACGTTGATCTTATATGCCAAAATCACTTTTCAATTTTTAGCATAAGTGCTCTACACAATAATATGCAAAAATGCAGAATGATTACAGCCTGTGCATCGTGACAGCATGAAAGCAGCGTCTTGACAATATACTCATTGTCAGAAAATGAAAAAAAAGTTTCCGAAACCATTTGTTAACAAAACAGAAACAGAACAGACTTTCATATGATCACTGAATAAACGATGGACTGGATCATGCGCAGGTGGAATGCAAAAGCTTGGTTTCTAACTTGTGATAGTTCATTAGCAGCGAAGAAACTTAAACCAGTCAGTTTCTATATTGATTAGATATTCTTAAGCCCTCTTATCCAAATCAAAATCAATAAAAGGGGGGCCTCCTCAATAATATCCAGCCTTTTATCAATCAAAGTCCAACTCTTGCAAACTTAGAGAGAGAGGAAGCTCAGACAGTAAAATCTCAGATAACACATCTCAGAAGGTTTTAAGTAGTAATATCAAGAAATAAAATCAGGAAGAAAGGAGGGGTTGGAGGGGGACAGAAAGACAGAGAGACAGATAGAGTTCTATACTGACTAATTGATTTTGGGGGGCCTGGGGCAAGGCAGGCTCAGAGGTCCGAATATATCGAGCCCGAAGTAATAACAACCTGAGTAATAGACACAACATTTTCCCTGATCATCCCGTATCACATGGTTTCACAAGATCATCACCCATAAGAAGGGAAGAATCTATTTTCTAATCGCTTCTGTGCAAGAAAAATACACACCCCTCCACCCCTGCCAGTCCTCAATCCTTAATTGTGGCTTTGCATTCGGCATGGTTTCAGCTTGGGCATTTCACAGTGTATAGACAAGAGGAGAATATAGTTCTAGAATTTCTCCAGGCAAACTGGATACAAATCAACTAACTAGTCATTTTTTTAAGTTAATTAAAATAAACAACACTTACTAAAAAAAACCATGAGATGACAAATATCATTTGGAGTTGGTTAGGACTACAGAATAAGAAGGGATGAATAATTTTCTGTATTTAGGAACATCGCAAATTCTTTATAGACTGATGTATTTTATGGTTCTTCCCATTTAAAATAAAATCGATGTTTTGTGCTCCATGTGGATTTTAAAATGGTTTGCATGCTTCCATATTTTGGGGGAATAGAACTCCAATCAAGTCTATTCAAAAGTTCAAAATTAAGGAATCAAAAAATGAAATAACAAAATATGCAATATGGTTTTCTAGACCAAAATTCACATACTCTTTTTAAAATTATAAATCACACATAATGTACCTGGAAAAACTATCTGTTTAGCAAGGCACATATTATCATTATTATATATGAAGAAAACAAATGATTATAAATGATGACAATTTTAAACTGAATGATATGCATCAGACATCCTAACACCAAGAAGACATACTTAATTAAAAATCCATATAATTCTTCAAAAAAGGACAATGCTTACCACTATCTTTAAAGTCAATGAAAAATAGAACATAAATGCTCATGGAGTTTAGTACTCGCATACACTGTAGCAGTAGAGTGGATCTTAATAAGTAATCCCTCCAAATCCCTCCCTTCCATCAAACATCCCTGTAATGAGGCTAAGGTCGCCTTCCAAATCAAATTTTATCCCCTGACACCGCTAGGTTGGATGGCTCTACCCGCTGTCCCCACTTTAAGCACGGGTAGTTCTAGAACCTAAAGGTCTTACCCCTGACATCCTCCTCAAACAACGCTAAGTCAGCCACATCGCTATTTAAAACCGTTTCTTCTAATTCCATGCTTTTGGGGGATAGATTAACAGGGATCTGTTTCATTTAACATAACTTCTTAAAGGCAACTTTTCAGGAACGTTGGCCTTTTCCTCTTGAGAAAATACCATTGTCTGTACCTACTTTGAATCCAAGAAAGCATGACTTAATTGTTAAGTCCTATTTCCCTCCTTCAGGACTCACCTTGAGTATCACTTTCTACATTAAACTTTATCTTCCCTTTTAACCTTTATGCATAATTCAGTTTTATGAACTTATAATACTTATTTTTCCTCATATTGCTACACAATCATACAAATTTCTTAAGAGAAAAAAATATTCAACTTTTCTATATTCACCAGAGAAAACAGAAGTATAGTAAGCATATAGCAGGGATTAAGTATTTATTAAATTAAATGAAAAGAAACCATTTCTTTAAAAAAAAAAAAAAAAGCTGTTGGAAGTTCTCCATACATGGGGAATAATCACGACTCTGATTTCATGACACATCGTGACACGCTTCCTCTGCCCTTGTCGCCCTGCCCTGCACCCACGAACCAACCCCATCTATTTTGTTAGGCTTTTCTCATCTTTCCAGGCTCCCCTGGAACACGTAATAACCAGCTCAAGGAGCGAAACGAAAAGGCAGTGTGGAGTATTGGAACAAGCAAGGACTTCGAGTTAGCTGGGCTGGGGTTCAAGTTTCGGTTCCACTATTTCAGAAATAAGCGATTTTGGATAATTCACACTCACGGTCTCAGATATCTGTGAAAGGAGGATATAAATAATAACTGCATCGCCATCATCATCCATCTCAGCCTGACATTGTTTTGAGTGTCTACTACACACTAGTACTTCTGGTACCTTTACATATATAATCTCATCTAATTCTCAGTATAACCATATTATAGAGATGCTGGTATTATCCTAATTTTATATATTAGAAATCTGAAGACAAAGAGAATAAATTATTTTGTGGACTTGACATAAGTATTAAGTAAATATGTAAAATACTCAATAAACAGTAAAATTCCATCCCTTATCTGCAATAGATTATCAAGGAAATCAAACCGGAAAAGTATCTTTACAACCAAGGAAAACAGAACTGTCATGACTGCCATCCTTTGCCTGCAAAATCAAAATATTATCCCCAGAAAGACTAATTTGTCTTTTCTTAAAGACTTCATTAATGAACTTATCACATCGTATTGTGACTTTTAAGCCCGCTGATAAAACGACAGCAAGAGGGATGTGAGTTTTGCTTCCTGTTCCCCACTCGAAAGCTGAACAGTGTCATTCCTTGGCAGTTTAACTTGCTGTCTCCTGTAGCTCTTCCTAATGACAATCGCCTTTAGAAACAATCGATATCAACATGGCAATATCTCCACTTTATGTGAAGTCTTAAATGTCTCCATACCGATTCGAAAGCAAAACGCCCGTAGGATTGCCAACATGAAAAGAAGAGAGAGAAAGAGACGTTTGCTATTAAAAATGGTTTCTTCCAAAACATTTCTAAATTCAAGGCAATCCTTACATGGCCACATAGTCGCCCACATCAGTTTCTTTCCTTCAAATTTACGATCAGTCCTTAAATATTCAGATAAGCATCTCCAGCATGGTAGGTAGGACACGGGCTTCAGAAACTACATTAGAACTTCTTAATCCTGGTCGCACACAGAACCCCTAAGTACCTTGCAAAAAACGATCATGTGTACACCTTACTCTTGATCAACCAAATGAAAATATCTGGGTAGAAACTATAATTATTTTTTTTAATTAAAATATCTGAACGGGAGTCTGGACATAAGAATTTTATAAAAACTTTCTAAGTTGAGCTTTCTGTGTAATGAAGGGTGCAAATGTTCAGTCAGTGGCATCCACTTGCAGGGACACCCGTGACAAAGCACTTGTTGGCTCATGCGCACCTGAAATCCTGGCTTAAATAACAGACGATCTGAGGCACATACACATGCAAAAACGGTTACCAGGGTTAGTTAACACCTTTATCCTCTCATATTACTGCCAGTGTGTGTGTGTGTGTGTGTGTGTGTGTGGTAACATTTAGGATCCACTGTCTTGACAACTTTCAAGTATGTCATACGTATTCAAGTATATAATGGTACCGTTAATGACAGTCGCCATGCCGTAATTAGAGTCCCCAAACCTACTCACCTAACAGCTGAAACTGTGCGCCCTTTAAGCATCACCTCCCGTTTCCCTCACCCTCAGCCCCTGGCAACCACTACTCTGCTCTCTATTTCTGATTTTGGCTTTTTCAGATTCTGCATGTAAGTGAGATCAGACAGTATTTGTACTTCTCTGTCTTATTTCATTTTGCATAACACTCTCTAGCTCGCCCACGTTGCTGCAAAAGGCAAGATTTCTTTTTTATGGCCGAGTAGTATTCCTCTGTGTGTGTGTGTGTGTGTGTGGTGCACGTGCATGTGCCGCATTCTCTTTATCCATTCACCACTGATGGACACGGGTAGTTTCCACGTCTTGGCCACTGTGAACAATGCTGCAGTGAACTCGGGGTACAGACGTCTCTTCCAGATGGTGTTTTCAGTACCTTCAGATTCACCCCCAGAAGTGAGACTGACAGATCATAGGGTGGGAGTCCACAGGGAGCCAGCACAGCCGGACTTGGGGTCCCTGGCATAGCGTGTCCTCACTTCAGCCCCCTCCCACATGGGTCAGGGTCCCTCCCCTGGGTCTGGGAGGTGGGTCCCGGAGCCAGGGTGTGAATCGACCTCGGAGCATCCTTCCCCATCTCTGCGCTTCGCCCGGGGCCGGAACCCTCGGCGCTGCGAGGGTTTGTTCCCCCGCAGATGGTGACTCCGGTCGGTGGCAAGGTGAGTGGGAGAAATTCCAGTGCGGCCAGTTTTCAGCCCACACGTCCCAACAGTCCTGGTCTGCAAGCTGGGAGCCATGGGGGCAGCTGGGCGACAAACTGCTCGCCACTACCCGACCAAACGGGCCGCAGCCCTCCCCACGGAAACACGGATGGTCCAGAAAGGTGTGCCGCGCGGGGTCCAGTGCGCTTGCGGGCTCTTACAGGACACCACCCGACGCCACCATCACTCAGCTCTCCCGCCTGCTTCCTCCTTTTCCTCCAACCTCACATCACTACTTTCTCTCTGTCCCCCATTGTTCCTGTAATGCATGCCTTTAATTCCCGTTCCTTTCAAGCATTCCGGACACGCCTTTTCTCTGTTCTCAGAATGTGCAGTAACAGCTCAAATTCCAGCCACCAAGACAACAGCAAACTTTAAAGGACAAAGAGAAAAGGCTGGTGGCATCTTGTTTACTGAGCCGCTGCTGTGAATCCACTCCGCAGGGGGTTCGCTCTACACACCTGTTGTGCATAACATCGAGTCTGAGGTCACTAAACACTGCGTGATTCACCACAGATAACCTGGACAGGGCGTGAACTTCATTTTTCTTTACTTTTCAGTCGATTTTCTTTACGTACATCATTTTTTAAGCACCACCGCCCCCCACTTCTGCATCTCACTGCGTCAGAGGGCACCCACCGCAGCACGCCACTGCGCCTTCGCCTCTGAATTTGGTGTGACTGCCAAACCCAGCGGCAGGGCCGTGACATCAGGTTTGGCAGAGCGCGTGGAACTTATCAGAAATTACTGGTGGTGCCTCATTTCCTCCCTGTGACCTGAACAGAACAAGTCAAACACATGAGGCCATTCCCATCAAGCACAGTGACAGGCTATTGTGGGATCTTCCTGGATCATCGTCTCGTTTTAAGAGTAGGTCCTTCGGAAATAACTCAGTCACCTGTCCAGAAACTTAATGTGCCCTGTTGTGGTCATTAAGGGTTATATCAGGTGGAGGAGAAAGGATGGACTGTGCTATGGAGAGCTGGAAGCAGAGGCTAGACATTCGCCTTGTTCTTATTGATTCGAACATTATGGAACCACCACCGTGCGTTAGATACGGTGGAGAACGTGATAGTGAAACTCGTACAAACCACACGGCATGATTATGTGGATGAGGAACTAATAACACCCAAACTCTGCGGTAAAGCTGGGAAGGACGTCCACACTGCAGGCCATGGGAAGTTGTGTTGGGACCTGCTCAGTCTGCTGTTATTCTTAGAAAACTGAATAATTTAAAGCTCGGTTAATGGAGGCAGCTTGACCTTCAGTCTGGGTGCATTGTCGAAGACGTGAATTGCCCTTTAGAAGAACGTGTTTATAAGGAAAAAAAACAACCAAAGTTTCTAGGGTCCTGGTAATAAGCTGTGAAGTTTCGCTGAGCTGTGTTTTATAACTGCTGTGCATATGTATGACGCATGAGGTGTGTTTGCACATGTGTGCATACATCAATTTTAAATGTTTTCTTTTAGAACGTGACAACAAGAATTTTGAAGTGAGATCTTGTTTTTTTTATTTATTTATTTTTTAAATTAAGCTTGTCTCTTTCCCATTAAGTTTTAGCTTAGTCATTCCAACTTTGTGCTACTTTTAGTCCCTTTTCATTTTGTGGTTTTTTGTTGTTTTTTTTTGGTTTTTTGGGGTTTTTTTAGTTTATAGAATTCTAAGTGGACAATAACTTGGTTTAGCGGGTTTACTGACTTGAAAAATCAATTAAATGTGCAGTAGTAAATCCGTCCAGACAGAATAAGTCCATAAACCATCACAGCCTCTCTGCCCCACGGGGCAGCCTCAACGCGAATCAGCGATAAGAACCACTTATATCTGAAAGCTGTAAAAACGTTTTTACTGGCCCTGAATAGCTCAGGGTCCTCTATTCCTTCAAACATAAGTGAGGGTAAAAACCCAAGAGTCAGACAAATTCACGGGAATCGAACATTTCAACACATTTCAGAAATTCCAGTGCTCTCATTTCATAAGTAAACAGTAACCAAGAAATTAAGTGACTTATTTGGTTCTGCTAAATAGTGACAGAAATAGAATCAGATCTCAAATCTCTCAACTTCCAGGCCAGCACATTTTACTCCTCTGGGCTTCCTCTCCACACACAAAAACTTCTTTTACAATCAGTCAATCGATCAATCGATCAGTGTGTGTGTGTGTGTGTGTGTGTGTGTGTGTGTGTATCTTAATCCATATGTACATTTTTCATGCATTCACAACAGATTCCTCTTCAATAATAAAAAGCTTCACTTGCCATGGAATTATCTTATTTACCGCCCTTCAAATAACGCCTCTAAAATTGCTTTAGAGCCATTTCTGCATCTCTGACTGTTAAACAGTCGTCTTATTCATTTATTTGACATTACTGAGGACCTACTTGCGCAGCGTTCTGCAACTGGAGTGTGGTATTCAGACATGGAGGAGGTATTTGCCCTTGCAGGACTTTATGTCACGTGAGGGATAGATAAGATACTAAAGTAATTAACATAAAGATAAACAGGTGTAATAAAGAGTCTGACTCCATTTTTGAGGTTTGATTGCTAACGGCTTTCAAGGTTACAACTTCCTCTTTCTTTATGCCCCACATCTGGACAAACAGATAAGAAGGCACTGGTGGTTCCTCCTTTCTTTGGTGCCAGTGTGTGTGTTTGTGTGTGAGAGAGAGAGCGAGAGAGCGAGAGAGAGAGAGAGAGAGAGAGAGAGAGAGAGAGACTGACTCTGTAGAGGCTTCTATATTATATATATGAGAAAATATCAACAAGAAAAATGGATTTTATTTTTCACCACCACTCAGTTATTCCAGAATAGTAATGACCAGCTTCTAAGTGCTGGGACAGCACTAGGTGTGGACAATTACACAGTAAACGAGACAGTCGTGGCCCCAACCAACCTCCATTCCCACGCACGTTCCCCAGGGTCCTGCATGTAGAGATGAGAAAATGCGTAGTTATCCTATGGAGGGTGGCTCACTCCCTCGGGAGTCACACTTTGTACCCCACCTGAGGGGCTTGATGGGACAAGCCTCGTTACAGGTCTGGAAGCAAATAAGGCGGCGGGAGTGGGTCCCAGGAACACCCTCCTGGCCTTGCGTGGGGACCGCCTCAGCGGAGGCCACCGCTGTTTCCGCAGGCGTGCACACCTGAGCGCCGCACACCGAGACGGAGCGCCCCTGCCGCTGGGGCGGGGAGACCCGTCACTGGCAAAGAAGGCTCAGAAATCAGGGCTCAGTGTCCCCTGCTGCGGCAGGGCCTTCCCGCACGTCCCCGAGGCAACGCAAAGAATCCCATTTCTTCCCCCCATCAATGCCCTCGCTTGGACATCGACCCCCTAGGAGGCCGGGAGGTCAAGTGCGTCGCAGTTCTGCCAATGGCCGGCTGAAGGCCTGCACTTGACTTTCAGCGATCTCAGCCCCGGCTTCCGGGCAGGGTCTCCTTCAGGTCCTGCCCGTGCCACGGGCTGGGCGGCAACACCTGAGCTTCCCCCTTTCATTTCACCGCTTTGTCCAGGGGCACCGGGAGCAGCCACCGACCTCCAACCTCGTCACATTTCTCTGTCGCCCAAAACGTTCGCAGTCGCCGGGAGTCGCTTGGCACCTGGCTCAGTGCCGACTCAGGGACCCCGCGGCGGCCGCTCTGCGCGTCTCTGCCACCTGCCGAGCCGCGGCGGGTCCGCGCTCCTCCCCCGCAGGTGGAACCGCCCGCGTCGCCAAACGCCCAAACGCCGCCGGTAGACGAGGCCCCGCTCCAGGAACTCCGGACCGAGGCCCGAAATCCGCCCTTGAAATTGCTCTGTCCTCCCGAACCGCCGCTGGTACCAAAGTCGGTGTGCGTCGGGGTTCTCTGCGGAGCAGAACCCAAAAGACACGGGCGGTAAGAAGCTTGCGTGGGAGGCGCGCGTTGGGAGGCGCGCGTTGTCGGGCCTGTGCTCCGTGGGTCGGGCTCCCGGGTCGTCGCCGCGGCACCGGCACCTACTGCGGCGAGTGGCTTGGCGAGGGCCGGGCCAAGGGCTGCGGCCGGGGCAGCAGCACTCGGGTCCTCCCGGCCTCTCCCAGGCCCGCCCCCAGTCCGGTGGCCATCGGTGACTCCCCGCGCCCGGTCCTCCTCCGTGAGCACCTGGAGCCGCTCCCAGCCTCCCACCTGGACTCCGAGGCCCTCGACTCCAGTGGTGACTTCGCCCTCCGCTGGAGCAGGGCTCAAGCCCTGCTAGTAAATGAGGCCACATGTAACAGCCCCAGAATAATATTGTCTCTAAAGATAAATCTGTTTCTGTTCTTTTGTATCCCTAAGCTAAGCGTTTAGATGAAGCCATCTCGAGGCTAGTACCGCGGTTCTGCGGTTGCAACTGGACAGGCACCATTTCACCCCGCCACGCCCGGGAGACGCATGGGGCCTCTGGGGGAAGAGAAGAGGCCTGTGTCTAAAGAAGTGGGGTGTCCCGCCCGGCGGCTGGCGGTTTGGAGAAAATCTAGGCGAGGATGCTGACGTGGAAGCCATAGTTAGCAAGTGATTCGAGGAGGGAGAGATTGACCGTGTCAGATGCTCCTGACCAGGTGGAAAATGCATTCCGAGAACTGACTGTTGGGTTTTGTGTCGAGGTGACCAGGAGTGACAGCGATGGGAAATGCTTCTCATAAAAGTAGGTCCCTAGGCTCTTGTTTTTCAGGGAGTGTCATCGATCCCATGGAAACTTTCTACGCTCCTTAAAAATAGAAAAGAGTGTCCATGCTTTTTAGCATAACGGGGATGATGTGGAACAAACAGAACTAACAGGATTCGTGAAAAACAGGTCAATCCTCAAACCTAACAACATTTACCCAAAATAGAATTTCAGAAGTTCCACATGTTTAAAAAAAACAATTGTTTCTAGCACATTTTTTTTAAATAAACATTTGCCAATAATGGGAAAGGGCATCAATTTCTAATTCTTGGAATTACAAAATATTACTATAATCTAATTAAATGTCACAGGACACCAGTCAATACTTAGAAAAAAAGTAGTTTTAGTAATAAGCAATGTTAATGACTTTATGAAGAAAGCCAATGAGGAATCATAGCCCCAAATCTGATTTTCTAATATTTCTCTAAGGACCAATCAATTTTTTTACTTCAGTTAAAAATAGCTACCATCACTCAGTATTTGGCAAAGCAGAGGAAATATGTCACTACAGGTGACCTAATCAAAGAACTGTAGACAGGATTTCTTATTGACACGATATACATATACCACTATGTATGACATTTCATAATTCCATCTATTATAAAACATCACGGCAGACTTTGATGAGGACTTTTAAATAGGTGTGACTTAGGCAGTCAGCAAAGCTGCCCGGCTCCATGGAAATAACTCACTTGGATTCTCTACTCATATATATATATATATATATATATATATATATATATATATAAAGGACAGACCAGATTTCCCAAGGGGAATTCTTAAAATCGTTAGATACGTGATATTCATTATAATTAGCTTCATTTACCACCACAAAACGGGCTGCTTCGCAGGCTATCTCACTCTCCCTGCTAGACTGTTAGCTAGGTTCGTTTCTAAATGGAAGATGTACTCTAGATATTTCGATGCAGGGCATCTCTTCTTTCAAACCTCAGAAAGAGGTGTGCGTGGCTTCTCTATGGGAAGCTCCAGTGTCTTCCCCTCTTTTGAAAGATCAAGGACCCAGCATTCCCTGTTCTCTTTTGTCACCTACATCCACCAGTGCTGAGACTTCTTAACCCTTTTCCAGCCCAAAGGATAAACTGCCTCATTCGAGACCGTTCAAAACTTGTACAGTAGGAAGTTAATATGAACAGTTAATCTTTAATGATAAAAATGGGATAGTTGTGGCTATCAGTTCCTAAATAGTATGTGATTTTGATCCCTTACTATTAAAACGCCTTTTAAGATTTAGGGTTCAGTGAAGCAAAAAATGTTTTGGTGACTCATTTGACATTTTTACTAAAAAGTTAATATTCACGGTAGTGAATAAAAGGTATATATTTGTGCTAGGCAATCAAAATTAAATAATATTCAGACGCATTTTAAATTGTCTTATTAATAGTAAACAACTAATCTTAAAACTCATCTTTAATTAAAATGTACTTTTACACTTTAGAATGAGAAAACTAAGGAAATGTGTCTATGCACAGAGATGATGTATTATGATACAAATTAATGTTAACTTTTCCCTTTCATAAGTGCCCAATGAAGTACTTACATGCATTTTTTTCCCATTAACTCTGAATATCAGTACTTTTAGCATCATTTATAAATAAAGCCACTGAGGCCTAGAGAGATGAATGACTTGCCTAAGGTACAAAGCTTGTAAGAAATAGGTTTGGACTCGACCCAGATCTCTGATTCTGATTTCTTGCATCAGGCACATTGCAAAAGATCAGAGGCAGAATTTGACTCAAGAAGCCCAGATTCGGTTCTAGTGATAATTCTTCATCATGCCTTCAAGTCCAAGGAAAAAAATCCGGTCTGTACTGCCACTGATAGTGATACTATTAGTATTACTAATACTAATATGACATTAGTACTTTAGAAGAATGTTCTGGAAGGAAAGGATACTAATCAAACTTACTTTTAAAGCCTAATTCTTTTTTTGGGGGGGGGGGTGTTCCTAATTTCCTGTGCTAGGATAGGAGGGAAAACAAAGCCTAATCTAACAATGCCAACCACGTGTGTGTGTGTGCATGTGTGTGTGTACATGCACATCTGAATGCATTTGTATTTGGAATATAAAAATACGATGCATGAGAGAGGCAAGGTCAGTGTCTATACAGCAAGTAGTAAATACAGGGAAGCCAACAGTCTCCATTACAATTAACTGTCACTTTCCTTTTGCTGTGAATCAAGCTGAGTATATTTAAAATTCACAGCATTTTGATCAAGCGCCACCTAGCTGCTTGCTAGTCATAGCCTGTCTCGTCTCATCTATTTGCAGTTCCTCCGGTTACTTATTTTTATTTTATTTCCATTTTAGATTTCAGACACTTTACCACAGTGATCATTTTCTTCAACATAACAACTCATTTGTTGAATGTGGTATATTAAACCTGAAAGGAGTCGTTTACTGTTATCTGTAAAAAATTTAAACATAAAATTTCCAATCAACCCTAATTCTTCACCAGACTAATATAATTCACGTACACTGTTTGATAAGTAAAATAAAAAATCCCCAACTATTCATTCTGAAAGAGAGATCATAGTATGTACTTCTCTATAATATGCAGGCAAAGTGGATCTTCTCTGTTCTCTGTAATATTGCCTTGTTACATGGTGCAGGGGATGGTCCATTGACACTGCCTAACGATGATAAATGAACGTGTCATCCCACTATGTACTAAGAAGTTAGACATTTGAAAGGATTCTTTGTTCCCATAGAGATGCGTAATACACGTTTTTATTCTCCATTCTCTGAGTACCTTTTCACTTTTATTATTCATCACGGATACTTAACTGCATTCACTAAACTGCATCATAAATATAAAAGTAGACTACTTCGCTCTACCTTTTATGAAAATATTATACCAATATTGGAACACTTGGTATGGGCAAATCATCCCAGACAGTAAAAGTGTAGAGAGGTTCTGAGCAGGAGTTGAGAGTGCGCGCTCCCAGATTTTACCAAATCACTTAATCTCTCTGAGGCTTTGTTTGCATGTGTGATATTAGAATAATTACAATACTGAACTCATATGGCATATGGTAGAAAACATTTAGGTATTACACACAAAGAGCTTATTTTACTGCCTGGCAGTAAGTATTCATTCATTAATTGTTAACATGATAATGACGACGATGGTAATGAACTTGCCAGATGGTACCCCTGTTAGACCTGCAAGAACGGGCGAATAAGCCACAAGGTCTTGTCTGTGCACATTTGCTTTCTAAGGCCAGGCTGCTTTGCCTTCCCCCCGGCTCCCACTTCCTGTCTGTTTAGATTCCCATGACCACTCAGGTCTTCTCTTCTACGAAGTCTTTCTGAACTACTCCTTTAGAACAAACTTTAAGTACATTGCTCGCATTTGTATCGTGTACAGATTTCTGCAGTGAAATTTATAGTGCTTCGTTGCAATTTTTGTCTCTACATCAGACAGCAACCATTTCGAGGAAAGAAACTGGGTCTTATTCCCACAGCTTAAAACAGTGCCGAGCACATAGTAAGTGCTCTGTAGTCACTGTTGTGGTTCTGGTGGTGGTTGTTCAATGAATGAAGTCGTGAATAAAAGAGGGAACGCCTGTTATAAGATAGCCCGCTTTCCAGAAGCGAAGTCATAAACGCTTAGCGAAGCACGCCGAAGCTGTCTTTTCTAGAACGTTACAGAAGACGCTTAAAGACAGGTCAGCCTCACTGATGTGTACACAGCCTTAGGCACAGCCTGTCTCATAACTTGTGTAACTCCATACATAGCAAGTAAAGATTAACCAGTGACAGGCTTTCCTTTTTATATATTTATATAATCTTAAACTAATTTAAGAAGAGCCATCTCTTTCTTCTCGGCTACCTCATAAGCATTCAGGGTTTCAATACTAAAATAAAACTGAGCCTAGCTTTCTTTCATAATTCTGTCTTCTCGTATTTAAGAAGAATGTCATATTTTTAATTTCTTTGACTATCATCCTCTTCCAGATTTAAAGTGTGGTGCTTACCGTAAGCCCAAGTTTCAAAACAAATAGGAGAGAGTTCAACATGTAATGATTTCAACCTCCGGTCAGTCTCAGAATTTCTTTAAAAAGAATTCCCATTGATCATACAATGCCTGTACTTTCAGTCTTTTTTTCTACTAAAAATAAGAAAAAATTCATGGTGACAGTTCCAGAATTATCCACGAGAGGGCGACCATGCTTCATACACACAATGAGGGGGAATGAGCAGTAATCAGTTACACTGGAGGTTAAAAACGGCAATGCAGTCAATAGTGAGATTTGGCCCATATTACATAGAAAAGAGGGATGCAGATGAGATTTTTTTTTTATTTTTGTTTTTTATTCTTATTTCAATGCTGAGGAAGTACGTCTGAAAGATGGAGACAGGTGTAACAGCCAGATGATGTCTCTAGAGATCAGCCGAGGACTTGAAACCGTACTGCAAGCTCTGTTACTATTAGTCTAACAAACTGCAAATTAAAAAGTAGTTTTGTAAAATGCACTTCCGAAGACTCTCAAATTAACGCCTACCTCAGCTCAGACGATGTCGCTGACGCAGAGTCATGAAATTGCAGACAGAAGGTCAGCTGACAGCACCATGGACAAGTCCCGTGTAACAGGGTGTCCTCCAGGGGTTCTAGTGGGGTTCGCCCCAACACGTCGCGATGAGTCGGGATTCCCAGCTCTTGGGATCCAATGCACAGTCCAAACCCAGGGTGGACTCGGGAATCCCCACTCCCAGTCGCACTGGCCGCCCAGTGCCGACCCTAGTGAGAAAGAGCCGTGGGCCGGTTGGGCCACCGTGCTGAGCCGCAGGCGCGGCGGGCGAAACCGTGCTCGGGGGTCTCCTTTGAACTCAACTCTCTTTCCCTCCATTCCGGCCACCGATGTCACAACCTCTCCTTCTCCACCTCTCCAGCTCCTCTTCCTCTCTCTGAATTCTCAGTTGCTTCTTATTTCACCGGGAAGACAGGCGGGATCAGAACAGCATCCGCACGGGCTCCACACCCCAAGTCTGCCCCCGGGCGGGCGCCTGAAACCACGAGCTCTGCCTTCCTCCTCCCATGGAAGAATCTGTGTCCTGAGAGCTAAGGCCAACCCCCCGCCCACCATCTCTCCCTGCTTCCCGCATCTCCAGTTACTTGCCCTCGACTGTATGTTCCCATCGGCATACAGAGATGCCGTGACTCCCATCTAAAAGGAAAGAAAATCCTTTCTTCGTTCCCATATCCCATTCCAATGACCATCCCATTGCTCTGATCCTGTTTATTAGACCAAAACGATTCAAAAAAAACGCCTTACTTCATGTTTTCACTTTTTCTCCCACGTGCCTACTTTCGTCCTCTCCACTACACAGATGACAATATCCTTCTCAAACGAATTAGTTGTCTCTCTGTTGCCAAATCCTATACTCAATTCTCAGTTCTCATCCTCCTCAACTTCCTAGTGGCGTGAGACTCACAATCACTCCTTTTTCTTTTGAACACTTTTCCACTTGGCTTCTGGGACAAGGCTTCTTACCTCCCCGCTCCCTTCTTTATGTGTTGGATCCTCTAGATACTGGCGTGTCCCACAGCTCACTCCCCCAGCGTCATCTACTCTCCGCCTAGGCTTCTTCCAACGTGACTCCATCTCATCTAAAGACCATAAATACCATGATGACCCATAAGTTTGCTTCTGCCGCCACGACGCCCCCCTCTCCTGAATTGTGTATATCTAGTTGTCTCCTTCACATCTCCATCAAGACTGAAAGACATCACAAATGGGGTCCTAAATCCAACTCTCAATCACCTGAAGCCCCTCTTGCCCATTGCCTGAAAGGCCCTAAATGATTCTTCGCTCACCTTCCTTTCCAATCTCACCTTCTAAGAATGTCTGCCTTTGATCATTTCACCACAAACGAAGCCCCCTGGAACACACCAAGTAGAAGCCCGACTACCCACATATGCCGGAGCACCTTCTCGAGGTAGTCGCATGGTTCGCTCCCACATCTGCCACATGCACGTGTGGGTGCCCTGCCGTGCACACTTACACGGCCCCTCCAACGCCCTCTCCACCAACTGCGTGCTGGATTTGTGTCACCTCCTTCCGTGAAACGAGAGCCGGGAAGAAGCACTTTATCCGTTTGCTCTATATCTCCAGTGCCTAGAACGGTCAGTCCACAGACATCTACTGGCTGAAGATCGACCAAGCACAGAGCATGGAAACCTACTTTTTAATCAAATTTTCATGTCTTTTTTATTAGCCTAAATAAGATTTGAGGAATCAAATATTCCTTTTCAATTAAAAAAGATGAAAAATTATAAAGACATATCTCTTTATAAATACTATTCGATAATCTATTCGTTACAATGGAAGTTTTCGCCAAAGAGTGCTTTTCTGCAGAAAGGATTTATCGGTCTCGTCAGATTCTTTCAAAGACTTGAGGTTAAGAGGATAAAGACATTGCCTAAGTGGATCGTTTTACTTGATGACTTCATAATGATGATTATTTAAAAAAGGTTTGCCTGAGAATTACGTCTACCATACTATTAAATATACCATATGCCATTTACTAAGCATTTCACCGAAGCTAATATACATTTCACAATTCAGTATGGAGTTACAATTACAGACTGGTACCTGTATTACATAGACCTGGTATTATATACATCAACTCCTTACAGGAAAAGCAAGGCGAGTCCTTAGCGATGCCGACAGAAAGCTTCTATTCTGTGTAATCACTTCCTCTTCCTTCGTTGTCCTGTTTCTGTTATATCCGCTGATACTATTCAATGTCTACTACCAATCTTTATATGAATGAGTGTTTTCTTGTACTGCTGCATCAGTAATCTCATATTAATGCAGAAAATTCTCAGTCGATCTCTAATTACTTGAAGGCAACCCTATTTCTATCAACATTCTAGAGCTTTGCTCTCCCTGAATTACATCAGTACATGTTCTACATGACATGCTTTCTGACCTCACTGAAGAGCGTAGATGTTTGCCATAAAACTGTAAGATCTCCAGAGAGCATAATTCGTCAACCCAAGCGCAGCACCTACACACTACACACACACACACACACACACACACACACACACCACGTGTACTATGATTACAGAAATTCTCCTCCCATCCTTCCACATAAGTCAAATCATATCAAACAATACTGATCGCTGTGCACTACATGCTCAAGTCTTTCCTAGTAAAACGAGTCCCCAGCTTCAGGCAGACCCCGATGGAGGGCTGAGAGCAGGAGGCCTGGCAGTCAGTGGGTGACAGATGCTGGGCCAAATCACCCTGACAACTCCTCTCCAGAAGAATCCGAGAAGCTAATCTCTGCTAAATTGTTAATGGCTGCTAATGAGATACCGGATACTTGGTCACCCCTCCAGAGGCTGTATTTGCATTTAAATGGGTCCTTCTGGAAAGCTCCCTGGCCCAAGGAGAGCTTCTGAGGCAGACAGCGTGGGGTGAGCAGGGCCACTGGCTCTGGTTTCCCATTGTCCCTCATGACATCATTCAGCCACTGGATCTCTAATTCCAGAATATCAGAAGGGAAGCTTGCAGACCTCAAAGTCACAGTCCAAAGATTAGTTTAAAAAAAAAGGATTGCGCAACAAAAAGTTATAAAGTAAAAATGTCGATCTCCTTCACCTCACCTCAGCTTCCAATCGTTAAATTAAACTGTCTGGCATCTTGGTGCATGTCCAGTCACAGGAAGTTAGATTCAGACCCTGCGTGTTGACAAAGGACATTTCTCACTTTTTAGTCTTCTCTTTTTGGTTCCCTTTTGCCTCTTGTCACGATATAGCAGCAGATACTATGTCTGCTCGGAGACATCAAGATGTTCATTCCTGTCATTTAACATCTTTGCTTCTTGGCATTTCCTGGCGCCATCAACGCTCCTTCTCTCCCAGGAATAAAAAGCAACTGGCGAGTGCAGTCTGATGGATGGAGGAGCCTAAATTATCCCGAGAAACCGTCTGCACCTCCAGCGAGCGTGGCTTCACGAGATGGAGGCTCCACCAAGAAGGACACGAAGACGTGCTCGCAGGCTGTCCCAGTCACCACGCTCAACTCCCACGGCCTGGGACAAATCGAAGGAACGCCACCTTCGCTCTTAAAAACAAGCCTATGTGACAGCCACTGCTCTCATCTCAAAAGTGAGACAAAGCCGGGCTGGGGACGGAAGGGTCCAAGTCCAGGTCTGCTCAACAGCCAAAGCCCTGACCTTCAGAGCCGTCTCGGTCCTCCGATCCGCTCCCCTTCCTCCTCCCTCCACTTAGCCTTCTGTGAACCGTGACCTGGTACCCGATACCGAGCCGATCCTTCAACTACGTTATAAGTGACGGATTCTTGACCACAAGGTTTAGCATGTTCTCCCTTCCAAGGCATTTAGGACTTTAAAAGGAGATGGCAGCCTGCGCAAGGGGACAAGGGGACCCTTATCAAGCATCAGCGTCTCCTCGCACCTGTGCCAGGCAATTTCCGTGATGTCATTATAACTCCAACGGTTGGGGGCCTCGCCTCTTAACCGAGGATCCCTTCCACACTCCGGAGCAGCCTATGTAACTCTTCTTAAAACAACACGTTTGAAGTCATAAACTATGCTATCTAGAATGTCAAAGGAAACTACCAACTTTAAAAAAAAACTGCAGTTTTAGTTTTTTTAAACGTTCCTAAAACCAGATTTGTGATATAGAAGCATATGGAACGAAATGAAATGAGGCAAAACTCATTAAATAACAAGCCGTAAGTGTTTCCATTAACTACTCTGATTAAAATAGTGATGCCGGGGTAACGGGTTAAGGATTCCGCCACTGCTGTCCCTGAGCCCTGGGCCTGAATGACTCACAGCGATGGTGTCCCTTCTCACTGCTGGACTAGGAATTCCCAGCGAAGGGGAGGAAGCCCATGGCCCATGCATTAGTGGATTCGAGTCGGAGACACCAGTTTGCACTCATTTAGCTCAACGTAGATACAGATGGTTCACGCAGAGATATCTACAGACACGTGTCCCGTACACGGGCCAGTATACAGAGGTATTTCTCTGCTCTCTCAGTAAGGGAGCCTACACGAGGGAGGCCCCGTCAGAATCAGCCCATCTAGAGCTCAGGCCTAGTTCTATTAACGTTTCCCATAAAAGGGAACAGGGCTCCTTGGAGAAATGGCTGATTCTAGGCCTGGGGCGGGGAATATATAAGGTAGGCTTGGAGCATCTAGGACTGCCAGATAGCAAGGAAATGCTAACATACACACACACATGCACACATGCACACACACACACACACACACACACACACACACGGAAGGGAGCCTGTCAATGGTGCACAGGAGCCCACAGGAAGCGCTCCCAATGGCCAAAGCAGGAGCAATTAATACAACAAAGTAGTGTTGGATAAAACCAAAATATAAAAAAAATGTGCACAAGTCTATACAAATATAAATAAATAACTGAATAGATTAATATTTAGTGAGAAAAGACACATCTGTGCAGAAGAATTCCAAGTCCGTCACATCCATACTCTGCCCTCAATGGGGCAGGTGACCCCACCCCTCGGCGAGGGCTTCGCACGGTGACTTCCTTCCGGAGGGTGGAGGGGCAGCTTTCCAGGAGACAAGTCCAAGACGCACCTTCAACCAGGTGGTCAAGGTCACCATCAACAGCCATGAGTCCCACTGATAGTATGTTATAAAAATGACAATGGCACTTTATCAACAAGGTCATCCTCCCAATAAACCCTAACCAGTCTCACCATGAGAAAAGCATCTGACAGATGATAACAATAAGGGTGAGAGACCTGGCTCCCCCCTCAAAACTGAGAAGCGCATCAAAAGCAAGACGAGCCTGAGGAACATCGCAGCCCAGAGGAGCCTAAGGGGACATGACAAGTGTAATGTGACGTGGTGTCCTAAATGGGAGCCTAGAACGGAATTAAGGACACTTGGTAAAACCCAAGAAAATCCACAGAAAACACAGACTTTGGTTACCATTAATGAATCAAAACCGGTTCATTAACTGTAACATAGTCCCCACACTAACGAAAGCCACGAGTAACCGAGAAAAGTGGGAAATGGGGTACACGGGGGGCTCGTAATATTGCCTTAATGTTTCTGTATAAAACCATTCCAAAAATATAGTTTATTAAATAAAACAGAAAAAGTGGTGATTGCATCAGAGTAATATTTTGAAATATCTACAAAAAACTGCAATAGAAACTTGTCTATGACTTCTATCGGTGACGAAGTCACAGACTTCTAGTATTGCTGTTTGTTGTGTGCATGAATACTTAAAGGAAATGCTAAATGCTAAATTTCAGTGAGAAGTTAGTGGGACTAAAGACGTAATATTTCCACCCAGATCCCACACACCCCTTAGATGCAAATTAAGACCCCGCTGAGCTATGACAGCAATGACCTAATTACGAAAGTGAGGCTCAGAGAGATGAATTAGCTTGTTCTAGCTTTCAAAAAGCATACATTTAAAAAATAAAAGACAATATTTAAAAAGCATAGATTTTAGGGCCAAGGATTTTGCTAGGTTTTGTAATTCTGTTTCACTACTCCCCCCCCCCAATTTTGGGGTAAGCAAAGGGATGAGAACCTCGCTGAGCAAAGGTGCTCCCCAGCCTGCTTGTGCAGCGCTGTTCAGGTCGCTGGACAAAAATCCACATTGCGAAGCCTGGCGGGGACCTGGTGACGGGCAATCCCAAAGCGACGCAAGTTGAATGAGAGAACCACACTGAGGGAACCGCACGCACTCAGAGCCCCTGGTGTCAAGGGGCCTCTCTCTGTGGGTTCAGCGAAGGGAGAAGAACACAGGCTGGCCTGAAGAGAGCAAATCCTTGGCGTCCCTCCCCCGTCCCCCCTCCCCGCCCCCTTAAAGTCCCAAACTGATCTGGTCAGCAGAGGAGGGGCGGAGGGAAGGGAAGGGGCGGGAGGGCGAGCAGGCCTGTTGGGAGCTGGCGGCAGCTCCGAGACAGAAGAAAGAGGCTTGGATGCTTAGACGCTCACACTGTTGCTAAGGCCCATCCTGATAAATCCTTTGGGAAAGACGGAGATAAAGCCATCGGCTAGTGTGGATTCTGCCTCCTGGCCGCCAACTGTCACAGCTGTCACCAGGGCAGCTGGCGCAAGGGCAGGGGGGTTACGGCAGGAAACCTCTGCGCACTGAGCGCCCCTCTAAACGGCAACGGAGCCTCAGTTTCCCCTAGCGCCGGCTCGCGCCCCTGCGCCTCCCCTCCTTCGGGGGTTCCCCGATCCGTGACGTAGGCGAGAGGGCGCGAGGTCCCGGCTCCCCGCCGTGTCGCCGTGCACGCGGGGGCGCGCTTGGGAGCGTGCCGCGGGGGGCTCCGGATAAACAGATTCGGGTCTAAACCATTCTGGATCGGTGAAATGTTCGCCCCAAAAGTCAGCCGGGTCTCGAATCCAGCGAAAGGAACAGTGCAGAGGAGGAAGCCGCCGAGGGAGGGGAACCCCGCGGGGACTGGAGCGGTCCATGCCGCCGGGGAGACGGGGGCGCACGGCCGGCAAGGCGCGCGGCGGGGACTGTCGCGCTGGCTCTTCCCTCGCGGTCCGCGGCCCGGCGACGCTCCCGCCGCGACAGCGCCCGCGGGAAACGCACCCGACGCCCGGGGCGCGGCGCAGGGTCGTCGGCCGCGGGCGGCAGGCGCGCGTCCCCGCGGCCCGAGAGGCGCCGGTCCCCCCGCGCCGGCGCGCAGTGCGGCGGCCCGGCCCGGCCCGGGATGACTTCATGCGCTCGCGGCGCCGGGAGCGGGAGGCGGCAGCTGCGGCAGCCAGGCCGGGCGGGGCGCAGGTGGCGCCACGACACGCGGAGGCTCTGCGGCCGGCGGCCCGGCGGACCCGATCCCCAGCAGGTAAGCGCCCCGCCGGCCCGGCCCCGGCCCCCGCGCGGTTCGCAGCGGGCGGCGCGCGCGGGCAAGGCGGCCGCCCCGCTGCCCTCTGCGGCGGGAAGGGACGGAGCGACCACCGGGTCGGGGACCCTCACCAGCCGAGTGCCCGGATCCGAGGCGCGGGGTCCCCGGCGAACAAAGGGCGCTCGGCCCCCGCAGCGACACGGCCAGGCGCCGCCGCCCCGGGTCGCCGAGGCGCCGCGGGGTTCCAAACGCGCAATTCCAGCGGAGCTTGGCCACCTCCGCCCTCGGCCTCCCGTGGTCGTTCCCGGTGGGAGCTGCGGGTCCTCGGGGACAGCCCGGGGAGCCACCAGAGTCCGTCTCCCTCAGGCTTCCCCTGCCTCTGCGCTCGGTGTCAGAATGGGTCTCGGTGCCACACACCTGCTCCCGGGCTTAACCTTTAGGAAGTGTCACAGCACAGAAGGGACTTCCCTTGTCCCCCGGAGTTCGGCTTGCGGCCAGCCGCACTTGCCTCTGCTTCCCGCTTCTTGACCATCTCCTCCGTCAGTCATCTCATTGAGGTTTTATTTGGGGGGGGGCAGGGGGGTGCTGTGCCCATCCACTGGCCACCTCTGGTCAGCTCCCATCCACCACCCCTGATCCGTGACTGATTTTGTCAAGGACCCAGAGAGGGCATTGCCCTACGCCGCTCTGGGTATTCTCTCTACATCCTGTCACCTGCGTCCTTCCCCCAAATACATGGCACGAAAAAAGTCTGCCTTTAGCTCAGCACCAACATGGTTCCCGAAACTCGCTTCGGCTGTCCGCACCGCCAGCGAGGTGTGTGGAGGGCGGCAGCCTCTGTCCGGGCGCGGCGAGAAGGCCGCACCTGTACGACCTGCCCCCGGTGCGCGGGCACTGGTGGAAATGGAACCGCGAACCTCGGTCTCTCCGGTCGTTCTTAAAGCTCCGTTGCGAGGCCCCTAGCCCGGTAGGATCTGGGGCCAGGTCTCCCCAGAAAGCCAGCAGCGCGTTTGTCCCAGGATTCCCCAGGACCTCAAAGAGCTCCCAGAGAGGCTTTCCCCACGGGCGCTCAGAAAGCCAGCGGGGCGGCGGGTCTCAGCCTCCAGTTCCTCGAGCATCCTCAAGTCGGTCCCTCCCCGTGTAGGGGTTCGGAGCTTGTCCTAGGGTTTCCCCGCAAAGCCCTGCTGCGCAGCCCAAGTGCCCGTTTCTGTTGCCACCTACCTAGGCATGCACATCTGAATAATCCGCTGTGCAGTGGTTAAGATGGCTGTGACGCGGACTGCAAATGTGCCACTTCGCCAGAGGGAACACTTGCAATGAGCCAGACAGAGGAGTGTCAGTGCGCCAGGATTCTATGGAAAAGGAGATCTGTTGTCTTTAAACTTGAAATTAGACAAACAGTCTGACTCAACAGCCATGTAATTTCATTGTAGCAAATTAAAATAGATCAATGAGAAAAAGGGACAGGGTTTCCAGCAAAAACACCGACCTCTGCTTGCCTTCCTTTTGAAAATTGCTTATAGACAAAAATACCGGTTCTGAAAGATCATGTTAATTCTGTTATTGTTGCTTTTCTGATTACAAATCCTTTTTATAAAATACACTTTCGAAAGATATGAGCTGGTTTCTTTGTTTCCATCCTCAGTATATGAGGCGAGAGGAGGGGTTCAAATCCCACACCAAATGGGAGCATGAACACCTCAAGGTGATTTCATTTTGAGCTCGTAGTTATTATTATGTGTCGACTGTGATTTGGGTTTGCAATATAACATTTTCAAAATTCTAGAATTTTGACTCAGGCTCACCAACCAGAAGAGGGAACAAAGAACAAGAACAAAAAAAAAAAAAAAAAGGAATCCCTTTATTCTATCACCTTTTCTTCTCTAATCTTAAAATATTTAACTATACAAATGACTCATCTGCATATTAAGTAATAACAAATATGAATCATTCATTAAGAAATCAGCCCAAGGCATATGAAATACAGGTTAGTGCAACTGATCTTAAGTACAATACAAATTTCTGTAATCTTTAGAGGCGTCTTGACGGTGAAGAGCAGTGCATGAGAACATCCTCGTGATGGCTAGAAACTGAAAGTGTCTGTTACTTGGTTTCTGAAGAAACTGAAATCTTTGGCGAGAAATGAGTCAAGATTAGGGGACCGTCAGGATTAGCTGCCTACACTGGCGTCATACCTTCTGGTAATTTCACACGTGAGACGAATCTACTGAGTTATGGACGAGAGAAGTTATGGGTTAGAGGAGCCTTTTCAGGAAGAAAGAAAACGAGTCAGAAATTTTAATTCTCCATTTCAGATGACATTTAAGGGATTTTCTGAATTTGGACTTTGTTATGTTTCAGCGATTTCTCTGAGGACAGTCTCTAAATTCAGGGCCCTAAAAAGAAATCTGAGGATGATTCCATGATCAAAACTGCTTCACGACTTTATTTCCTTTTCTTTAAACATCTCCCGGGGAAAGAAAAGTTAATTGCCTGGGGGTTCAGACCCTCTGGAGAAGGAATGAAGTGTAGAATGATACAAAATATTAGACGCTAAGTGAACTGCAGACACTTTTGCACGGTTGAGTGGCTGAATCTACTGCTTTCCAATCGTGTCAAACACAGAGTCTGGAGGCAGTCGGGGTTGTCAGGAACTCAGAGGGTACAAATCGAGGAGTCGATGTTCCTTCTTGTCACAAAAGGCGTTTTCTGGCACTGTATCGCTGCCATTAGCTACAGTCAAAATAGCCTCGTCTTGAGATTTTGAAAAATGGGAAAGAAAAAAAAGTAGGAATAATCAGGCTGAAGAAGAAATGTCGTTCTATTCAAACAGTGCCTCCGCTGAGAACGGACAGAAAAGTGCTATTTTGAAAGCTGTCAGTAGCCTCTGAATTGCCAGCTTCTGTAACGTCTCTTCCTGTTCATGTGTTTGTATTTTTAAGTTCTCTTTGATGGTATTTTTTTCTAAGATACTTATATTAAAGTTATTAATAAGTGGTATGTGTCAGACACTGTGATCCCTCTTTATCTAGCGTCTTACTAATCCCGTCACAATCCCCCAGGATCAGACCAAACCAAGTGGTCTTTATTTTTGTGCCCCATGATGTCACATCTGTGTGTCTTCATTTGCTCCTTCGCACACCCTGCTGCACGTGGACCCTTGCTCACGGTAGTCACGGCCCCGTCCCTGAGGCCCTCCCACACCCACTGTCCCTCCCCTATCAGATTCGTTTTCTCCCTTGCTTCATATCCTCTGGCACTTTCTATCTTCATCTGTCCTTTTGTATGAACACGCTTCACTCTTCTAAAACAGCCTTGGAGAGCAGGGTCTGTGTCTGACAATGTTTTATTGCCTGCAAATCATAGTACAGTGCCTCGCTATGTATATGCATAGTAGATATTCAGCAATATGATCTTAGTAAAGATATTGGTTATTATTTCCCAGGGCGCATAGCTACCTACTTTCTCCACTGGCCAAGCTAGGGTCTGCATATGTGCACAAGTCCCAACAGAGTTGTTTTAATGTCTTATATAATAATAAACGCAGCGAAAGTACATTCAAATAGTCATCTCAAATAGTCATGTACAAAGTTATTGTACACTTGCATGCCATTAAGTGGAAATTAGCTCATACGTATGAAAAAGCATCCTAAGCACACCAAAAGAAAAAACTTTACAGAAGATGCTGTACCTGCCTTCAGTATGTTTGCATTCTGTTCGTAAGGAGTGGGCAGGGGAAGGTACCTTGTGTATGTGAGCGCTTATCTAGTGTCAAGGCACGCTGCCAGGGACTCGCATCGACGGTATCTCCCTTCAGCCTTCTGCTGTATGACAGTTTCACATCAAGGAAACTGAGACTCAGAGTTGTCACCTAAATGGCAGAGCTTCCTCATCACCGCTGCTCTCTGAAGTATCACAGTGAAGGAAAGCATTATGGAGACATAAGGTCAGAGCCGTCAGAATAGTTTAAAATTGTTCTGTGATTCATCCTTGCCGTGCTTCTTAACCATCTGGGTCTTAACATCCCCTTTGGTGATTCAATGAAGGTAACGCACTCATGCCCTAAACACGCACACACACAGATTCTGCACAAAATCACAGGTGTATAAGTACCAAATAAAGCCTCCCTTGGAAAACAGTTTGAGGACATCCCCTCTGGGCTCACCTGGACAACACACACGTCCCTTATGAGCCCAGAGATTTCTGGCACTGGCCATGAGCCTCCCCTCCCCCCCCCCGGTTCTATTGTCTTCCCTGCTTCAGGATCTAAAGAGCCAGCCCTTCATGGGCACAAAGTCTCCCCAGAGGACTAGGAAGCAAGTGGCAGTGAGAAGAGTGAGTCAGAGAACCTCGACTCCTGGTAAAGGAATCCCAGAGGGAGCTCTGTGACACATTCCAAATGGTTTATTTAGGGTTTTCCAATCAAAACAATTTTACGGAAAAGAAATAGTTCTCAGACTCAGTACCAGCCTGCCAAATATGCAGAAGAGCAATGCCAGCAGCTAAGTGGTTTTTCTCCTTTGAAATCCATTTGGTTTTCTTGGGATGGATGTGTGTCTGCCTCCGAGTTACCGTTCTTCCGGTAACATCATCTGCAGGACTAGATTTGCTTTTGCCAAGTTAAGGAAGGAAGGGCAAGGTGTGTCCACACCTCCGAGGGTCTCAAACAACTACCGCATTGAAATGCATTAAAATTCAGAGCTCATACTTGAGACCGGTCGGTACTAGCGAGCACAGTTCCTTCTGAGGCTAGTATTCAAAGACGTGAGACAAGAACAACAGTAAACTAGACAAAAAAAGAGATGGAACATTCAGCAGGACGATCTGAGCTGTTGCTTTCTTTACATTTCCCAAAATGTGACGAGAACTGTACATATACGCTCTGAGAATGAGTGCGCTTCTATGAAAACTTCATGATAGGCCTAATATGAGGCAAATGTGTGCCTCCTACATAGACTTTGGTTTTTTACTGTGGTAAAATAGGCAACATTAAATCTTACCATGTTTAAGAGTACAATGCACTGCATTAACTGATATATTCACAAAGTCGAGCAGCTATAACCACTCTCCATTTTCAGAACTTTCTCAGCGTCGCAAATAGAAACTCTGGACCCATTAAACCCCCACCCTCACTCCCCTTGGCCCTGGTAGACGCCACTCTACTTTCCATGTCTGTGACCTCATATAAGTGGAATCGTAATACATTTGTCCTTTTGTCTGGCTTCTTTCATTTAGAATAACTTCCTCAAGGTTCATCCACATTATAGCTTGTGACAGGATTTCATTCCTTTTTAAGGCTGACTGCTATGTCATGATATATATGCCATGCATAGCAATTTTTAGTTGCAAAACACTGAGAACACTGCCTTTCTGTTACATTCACTATGTCTAACATAAAGCGCCACCATGTCACCTTTACTAGGTGCCCAATGTGTGCTATGAGGGAGCCAGAATTTCATTCAGTCAAAACGCCTTGGAAGTCATTTATTATGTCCCCAATTGTTTCATGATTTCAAGCTACGTGGTAATGGACGTAGAGGTACATGTCTATTCTGGGACTTCTACTTTTGATGGAAAAAGTCTCGGAGTGGTATGGAGTGGTATTGTTGAGTCAGATTATACTCAAAGACTTATCATTTGAATACGTACATGGACTATAGGAGTCATACACTTCTTAAACAGATAGTATTTTTCTAATTTCTGTAACCATTTCTAACATTCTAAAAGTGAATACGTGTACTCTAAAGGGAACCCATGTGACATGACTTGAGCAAAGAAATATTCTCTTTTTATTTATTTATTTTTTCATTTTTAGTTCATGGAGGGAAAATACTATACACAAGTATTGAGAGATTTCAAGTCTCTCAATCACCCATTGCATTATTTCAAAAACATTACAGAGCACACACACTGACTCTACAGACATCAGTGGAGACTTCTAACTACATAGAAACGAGAAGCATGTATAGTTTTTTTTTTTAATTAGTATTTATTTAAATCTCCAGCAACGAGCCATTTGTATCCAGCTTAATCTGATAGTGGTCTATGTTGCTGGGTTTGTTTGTTTTTTTACAGTAGTTTCTCGTCTGTGTATTCTTTCTAATTTATCCTGAAACAGAATAATTAAAGCCCAATGATGGAGGAGTCTTATTTAAGCTAAACTACAGAAGACTGGACTATCTGAAGTGTGCACAGCATGGGCAAGACTTTTAACCATGCTTCTCAGACGGAGACTGGCTCGATTTGTAGTGTGTGCAGCAGAGAGCTTGCTGGGGATTGCATCATGCTTTACAGGAATTAATATGCTAACAGGGTGAGCGATTTAAACCTGCGGGCTGCGGGGACATAAACACCCCCCGGACATTCGCGACAGCATTTTAAGGTGTGCGTTTTCTTTGGTTGATGGGCTTACTAATAAACATTTCTCTTTTTACCTACTCTGGTCTTCATTGCTGCCTGATCAAAAAGACAGACAGAGAACAAATAAGTATTCTGATTTTTGCCTGAATAAGCAGCAAGAAGCCCACGTTTTAACAGTGCACTACCGTGGCTGTGAGCCTTGGGGCTGCGGTCATCGCAGTCATAGCGGAAACACAACCCGCTTTGTGCCTTCTGTTGCACACTGCAGAATCGGACCGAGTAAACACGGACAAGTCAGTAGTAAACCCCTAGTGCCAGTTTTACACTCCCCTCCACGACCTCTCACACCCAGGTTCTCTGATCACTGAAATGCAGTGAAAAGCCACCAGATGTGAAGACCCTCGATCCATTCACAGGCTCAGTCCTGCCAGGATGTGCAGAAACAGTGTTGAATTGGGGTTGCTGGTGACCCACTGGGGTCACTCAGAATAACTGGTCAGACTCCCCAAATCCAAATGCACCTTTAAAGACTATCAAATGTTAAAGACGGTAAAGATTTAAGGAGTTTGATATTTGTTACGCATGGTAATATATAAAAAATGTCAGAAAATTAAAATGATATGTATGGATTTCTAATTCTAACATATGCTCACTTAGATAAGAATGCATTTCAGAAGGATTTACCCTGAAAAGATGGCATTAGCACTTTTTTGAAACCACAGCTTTCAAAAAGAAGTTGCGACAAACCATTTTTCGTCCAAATCATTCTCTCATCTCAAGGAAGTGAGTTGTTTGGGGGTGGGGAGGGGGAACTGACTTCATCCAGCACATGCTTTCCTACAGTGGACAAAGCTAAAATGAAATGGGGCTGACACCCCCTAACCGCTGGGGCGCACCCACATTTCTAAAATTGCCTAAGGGCCATACAGAATGGTTTTATAACAAAGATGTAGGTACCGACTGAGAATCTCCACTGATAAAAGTGAGTTGAGACATGAGGTAACCTTGCAGAAGAGAAATCCAAGTTGCTTTTCCTACACCATCTCCACGTGAGAGGCGTCCCCAGACTGCAAAGATGCTCGGTATGCTTTATAAAAGTCCACATCTCTAGGGACCTTATCGGTGTCACATACTATGCTGAGCACTCAATAACTGTAAACTGTTATTTTAAAACAGTAAAATATCAAGAGCATCAAAATTCCTCCAACTCAAATGGTCAGTTTGGTGTTTGCCTTTTATTATCGGCATTTACAAAATATTTGTTGAACGACAAAAGGAATCAATACCACTTCATTTCAAAAGCTGCCCTCTAATACGAAAGAACCAGTATTCTACACAAGTTCAATGTGACTATCTTTGTAGGTGTGGTGGGGAGGGACGAATTAAGGACAGGCCCACCCTTTTTTTTTTTTCTTTTTTTTTTTTTTTTTTGCAAAATTGTACTCTCTTCCCTCTGAGGTTTTGTAAAGTGGGAATTAGAGGTGATGCATATTAAAGTTTGAGAAAATAGCTAGTTAAACAGTTTAAGCCACGCAGCCAAGAGCAGGCCACTCACCCAGACAGGTGAACATGTGACAGGTCCCTTCATTCTCCAACTCCATGGATTTGGACTTTTAGAAAATACAAAATGCAAACTACAGATTCGATATGAAAATACTTAGTCAGCGGTTATCTTACCTCTAGCCTTTTTCAATTTCATTGAGTGTGAAGAACACGATCACAGATTGAAAACTTGTTCTACCTGCTGCATGCAGGTTAGAGATAATAGACCTGTGCCATAGGGCTTCATGATGTCACTTTTTCACCATAACATGATGTGACACTAAACAGTCCATTGAGTAAGCGGAGGAAGGCTGGCACCTTTGTCATGGTTTGCAAAAAAAAAAAAAAATTCATTGCCCCATTCAGTCAAAATAAAATGTTTAAATTTCTCCTTAATAAATAAACTGGACAATGAAATAAAATGGCAGCAGAATGTTATGAAAGCAAAGCAATTGGGTTGCTCTCAAAATGTCTGGCTCGAAAATCAATGTATTTTGTTCAAATTGAAAATAATCTTATTCTTAGAGCTCTCAGGCAGCTTTTGCTCATTGTCAAGATCAGTCAAAAAGCTCTAAGCATAACCTTCAAACAGACCCCCACCCTTCCCTTCCACTCTCTAGTTTTTACTTATTTTTGGAAATTTTGGCTACCACGTCTGTCCAAATCATTTCTGTCAGGAGGTGAATGGGCGTTAGTTCCCACCTAAGTCTGAACCCCACCTCCACCACCATTCAGCTCCGTGACTTGGGGACCACTCCGTAGGCTCTGCCAGTTGTGCCTTGATGTTTAAAACAGGAAAATCACGGGGTGTTGTGAGATTAGAGGCGATAACCCAGAAGAGAACTTAGTGTGTAATGTCTGAAGCATAGGAAGGGTGAATAAATGTTTTCAATTTCTATTGTTTCAAATCTCATGGGCAGTTGACAATGAGCTCTCATTACCAAACGTGTACGAACATGTTTTGCTACCTCTGTCCGCGTCAGTTAAAATGAGCCTTGAGATGACTCCACACCTCACGGGGTGATGTCTCACTGCTCACAAGGGCAGCAAAGGGGAGAGGCCACCACCATGCAGAGCTGTCAGCTCTGACCTGACAGTTGCTGTGGGACTTAGACTTTGCTTCTATTTTTAACTCCGCAAGTAGTTGATCGGATGACCTGGGAAAAGTCCACTGACTCTTAATTCTGCATCCTATTTTCTTTCTGAATTGTACCCTATGGCCAATCACTCTTTTCACTGACTCTTGATCAGAACTGATATTAAGGTCATGGAAGAAAGGGGTTGATTTCAGAAGCAAGTGTCATATAAAATGGGAATGCTCCCTTTCTTAAAATCAACCAATGACTCCTCCCCTCACCTGACCCCCAATACAGTGTTGAATTTTCTGGGGAGGACAGCTTCCATTCATAAAGAGTTGTTAACATACACTCCCTCTAACAAAAGCGTTTGAAGATCCTGCTAATTATCTGCCTTCTATCCAAATATATTTTTTAATGTGTAACTATCGAAGGAGTTTATTATAGTTAATCAATACCTAAGTTGTCCAAAGAGAAAATTAACCTGGAACAACATTGTACATCACATACAAAGAACTCCTTTGGCAGATGCTACCTTTCTATTGACTGAAGCTCAAAGAATATAAGAAAACATGCAAGCATTTTAATATTCAGGGTCTTGTCCGTTACTAGGTGCTACTGAATAGTTTTGACCTGTAGCAACATCTTTAAATAAACTGAAAGAAAAAATAGATCCTCAATTCATGTGAAAACTTTAGTAGCAGAAATACCCGCATTGTTAGCATCCACACGCCTTCGCGTGATAACTTTTCTATTGATCTTGAAAAGCAACTTGACATTTCTTCTCATTGCATTCTGATTATTGACATGGGCCATTCGGGTTTAAGGAAATGAGTACAGAAGCCACCCAGAGCCCTAGTTTTAATTCACAGCTGAGAACTCTGTGGTGACCGACAACGCCAGCCAAATTTGCAGGAATTTATCTCGATCGGTAGAGTCTGTTTCTGTGGACCTAACTTTATTCCTTCAAGTAACAAGTGCAAATCATTAGTAGGAGTAAGTCTGTCCTAAATTTCCAAGCAATACTGGATTCATTAGCTGTTCTCTAAAGGCTACAGATTTGAGGCAGAGTCTGATGCTAAGATCAGATGCTGTAAACAGCGAAAATACCTGTTTTAAATATACAGGTATATACATGTGTATACATGTATTGTCAATACATTTTATATATTTATGTGTATTATATATTATATTCAACCAATTACCTGTGTGAAGCTACATACATATCTGCACATGTCTATTTTCATGAACGTTTTCCTGCTCTTTCAAATATGTGATGATGTTATAGTTGGATTTCATTTAAAATAAAGAGACAAATTCTTGGAGAAACATTTGAAGATTTGTTTTCAGAGTCAAGTTGTGCAAAAAAAAAAAAACCTTATTTTTTCACTTCCTGTTTATTTTTCATAAGTTCAAAATACATTTAAAATTTCAAAGTGATTAATTAATATATGAAGAGGTGCTTACCAACTTCAGATTGCTATGTTACGTACAAACATACATAACTATATGCAAATGTAAACATATATATTGTTTCACTTTGATTTCGCTGGGTAATATTTACCATGTGAGAATAGGATTTCCCTGCCTTTCAGCCAGGAACAATCTCATACCATGTGATTATATTCTATCCGTTAAGTTCTTAGGCCTTCCGTCAGCTTTCTGCTTTGAGGAATATGTTTTACATTGCATAAGAATATTCTTCTATATCTGTGCTTCACGCCACAATTTTCCAGTGTCTCTCAAAATCCTAATTTAAAATGTTCTCATTTGCATAGTGTTTCAGAATAGAGACTTGGCCTTTTGTGAATCATCAGATCACAGCGTTAGGTGTTTCTCACTTTTTCTGTTGGAGAGGGAGTAGGGAAAGAAGGAAGGAAACTGTTTGCACTGCGGGACATTCCAGTACTTTTTCTACACTTATACGTAAAAAACTGCACTCTCGTGGAACACTAGAAACGTGACTGGCCGTTACATAGCTCCAAATTAGGGCGTCGGCACAAAGTACTATAACTTTTTCAAGAGAACCGAACTCGGTCTGCTGTTTATTTCAGTCTTCCTCACCACCCTGACCCAGGGAGTACACTATTAATGAGATGTTTTTAAGCCATTTGTTTATTAATGATGTCTATTTTGGGTTCTGATTTGCTTTAACTTAGTTTCATAACACTTTTATATGGAGTCTGATATTAACACATGCCATGAGTGGGTCATTGGGTTTCCTCTTGCTCTGTGTCTGATTAGCTCTACAATTATAAATGCTTAAACGCCAGACTCTTGTTGAGAAAATATATGCACAAGAGAAGCAGTGCTTTTAAAATTAATTATAGAATACATTTCTTTTCATGTTAAAGACATATCTTATAGAGGGAAGTTCAGATGCTTTATAAGTAATGTAATTAAGCATGTATTAACTTATACTACCAGAAATTCCCTCTAAAACTTTTCCAGGATACAAATATTTATGACATTTCTTTACTGTTTTTATTTTATTAGTTTATCGAAGTATTATCTATGTGATATTTTATATAAACACATCCATTGTAATACTAGTTTAAGGATTTTAATTTGGTATGTAAATCTACAAACTTCCATTGAAATTGCTACAATTAATTGGATGGTATTGGTGTTATTATTCTGGTTTCTAAGAATTGCTACCTCAAATAAATGTGTTACAAAGATAAAAATATCCCTGGCTTAGGGCTTCTGCCCCAGGAATAACAAACCGTGATGTCTCTTGGATATCAGTAAAATGACACATTTTAGAGCATAGCCTATGAAATGACTTGCCAGTTGGCAGGTAACCTCTAACAATAAATAAGGGATTGTCCCCTCATGCTGAAATAACCATGAGAAGTAATATTTTTAAAGCATTGATATACTTTTACATACATCTTCTCATTGGACCTATCCTAGCTCTCTGAAGCCGGATCCTCCTTTTGCAGAGGGGCAGGGAAGCGAAGGTCATGAAGTAGACTCATTTGCCACTTCCCCAGCGTACAGAGGCATTAAGTGACAGGGCCTGAATTCAAACCCGTTTCTCATCACGGCCGACCGAATCCTTCCGCTGCGCCGTGGGAACGGGACAGGTCTGAGAGGTCGGCACAGAGATGGACACGGGCCTGGATCCCCCTCTAGTTACAAATTTGCCTGTAGATCCCACTGGAGCCTGAACCAGGAAAGCCTGTATTAGTTACTTTCTTCAACCCAAAAGAAACGGACACGTTAAACGAATTCCTAGGTTTGAAAAAAAAAGTCTATACTGTCCGTTTTTTTTCCCCCGGCCATATTCCAGTGCATATAGCTTGTGTCTATCAATCTCTTCTCCAGAGAAGCAGGCACGCCTTCCACCTGAAGTCCTGCCCTGCTTAATAAAGACACGGACAGCGTCCATGGCTTCCCTGACTTAAATACTACACCAGTCTGCTTCGCACCGGCATAATGTTGACAGGCATGGGGTTAGATCACTTCATTTGCACACGCACACACACAGAGTTTACCAAGTCTAAATGAAGAAGTAATTTTTGCTCCAAACTAGAACATTATTTGTACAATTTGCAACCTACTTGGGACCCTTGGCCATATAATCTACCATTTTAAAAGGTAATAACTAAAATTCACAGAAAATTCTCTCCTGTAGTTACATTGAACAATTTTAATGCATCTCTGCTCATTTTCTGTCAAGCAAAAAGTTATTTTAAACAGGTCATTTGCGAGAGCTGCCTCAGTATTTATATGCTTCTGAGCTATCACCACTATAACCTGCTTTTTAAAATAGTCTGACACCTACTGAGTACTCTTTCATCTCCTACAAGAAAGCAAGAAAAAGAAAGCCTTTATGTTTTTAATTTTAGTGAAGCTTCTTGATTTAAGAATTAGTCATTTGCTGCCATTGGAATTTCAAGTATGCTCTAAGTACTTGAGCTTCTTTCTATGTGACTTTTCTGCAGAGTTTTCACATACATCACCATTAATTTCCTCTTTCACTTGGGATTAGTAAAATCAAACCGTTAATTTTCTACTATTTTTAGTTCCTTTCACTTTAAATATTCACTACCTTCTCAAAAAATATTATTGTGGTTTTGGATTGTTTGGTAACAGATAACGCCAGGAAGTGGTGATTCTGGTTTTCAGTTTAAAAAAGAAAGAATTAAAAGAACAATTACTACAGCAATTTTTTCTCCAGTTAGCTAATCAGCCATTCACGACAGTGAATGTTAGATCTTGAGACTCTGGATCCAAATACCAAACATTTTCCATGTTCAGATAAGCGAAAAATAATGCGTCCTGAGCTTATTCTGTGCTAAATGCTGTTTAAAACCAATAGGTCCCAGGCCTCTCAATGACCCGAAGAGGCAGGTACTACTGTTACCTATTTGACAGACGGACGAACCAAGACACAGACTGATGAACACATCGCCCACGGTCACATGGCCCCTAAGGCACAGAAAGAGGACTTAACGTCAGGTCGTCGGTTACTCTGAGAGTCCACATTCCCGGCGCCATAATGAACATGAGAGTTTTGATCCCTGCTATTTGTCACGTGTCCATTTACGTGCTTTGTCGAAAGAAAAGGAGGTAAGGAGAGAGAGGCAGGGAGGGGAGAGGGACAGGAAGGAGAGAGGAGACAGGAGAGATGTCAAAATTCCACCAGCTCGTGGCACTGTGTACTGCAAGGTCCAAGGAAACTCAACTACAGGACCGTTAGAGATTTCAGTAGAATAAGTAGTTGTAAATGTCCCCAGGTGAAGTCTCAGGAAATATTATCAGATGGAGACAGCAAGTAAATTTCTATTGAATGATCACTGCAATACTACCACAGTCTCATCTTTTGAGCAATAATAATTCTGTAATTTTCACAGCAATAATTCGACCTTTTCTTAGAATTATCATTAGATATTTTTCACCATCAACACTGTCAGCTTGTTTAATTCTAGTACCGACCCTTTTAAAAAAAAAATTTGCACACTTTAATTAAGTTTTAAGTTGGACTTCAACCACTGGAAAACGGAAGAAGGTTTCGGGTCTGCAGCAGAGGAAAGCACCCCTCCCCTGTACCCCAGGACACTCACCGCAGTCCATTTCCATCGGAGCCACTCTGCCAGAAAGGAGGAGGGACTCTGACCGGTTAGATTTCACTGAGCATTCACCGAGCCACATTTTGCTGTGCCCCAGGGTCACTGTAGATTTAAAGGGACACAGCAGCAGGTCCCACGTGCTTTCTCGCCCTTCGCCTGATCCAATGAAAAGCAAGGAAGGGGAGCGACATCCTGCCAACCTAGGCGGCAGGCTCCTCCCTCCTCCCTGTCAGGCGCCAGGTGGGCTTCCTGCATCAAAACAGAGCAGCACCCCCGCCCCCGCACCCCACCCCAGCCCCAGCCCATGAGGATGAGTCAAGCTCCATCTGAAGCCCGGAAAATCTTGCCTGGTCTCCCGCCAACTTCTTCCTTCAATATATTCTCAGAAAGTGGTACCATTGCCTCAAACAAGCCTTTATCTCAGCTCTGAACTCAGCCTTATCAGGATGTAAGTCCAAATCCCAGATGCGTTCTGTATCTTCACAGATAAGTCGTACTTAGAGTTCACATTTATTCTGGATTATTCACACATTCTTATGCAGTTAGAACCTATTTCCATCTTAGGTGCTTAAAGCCAGGCTAAGTACTGGTCATAATTAAGGTAATTTGGGAGTTGTACCATGTGCTTATTATGTGCCAGCCATGTCCTGGGTCCTGACTGTTGAGCGCTAACAGAATGGTTACAAACTACACTCTAATTTTCAACAAGATTGTTAAGAAAGAGTACTTGACATTCAAATTCAAACAGGAAAGGGAAGCACAGAAATCATGCACCAAAAAAAAAAAAAAATCTCAGTTTAATATGCGTGGTTGGCATTTAGGTGAAAGAAAAAATCTAACAGGAAGTTTTATGAGATTTGATGACGTATAGGCATTTCAGTTGAACTTTGTTTTCTTAAAAACAAGCACTTTTTTTCAAATAAGGTCAAAAAAACATTGATAGTAATCATGCAACTTTATGGTTCCTCATTTTAAAAAGATAAGGTGCTTTGACTTATGACATGTGGTAATTTTAATATTTCTAGAAACTAACCTCAGGCATTTGGAAAGTAGGGTTTCTCTATGATGAAAATTCTAATATTCCTCCATCAGTACACGCCTCCAAACCTACATTAAAAATTTCCAATTTAAACTGGCATATTGTCTGTTCATTCTAGGGTTCCCAGCGTTAGCATAAGAAACAGTAGGTGAGAGGAAATTGTCATACTGAAAGCATACTGAAATTCGAACTCTGAAACTCGGATCGGTTAGTTGATATTATCGCAATATCACATGCAATGGAAGAGGGCATAGTCAAGTTCTCAGCATCCAGTCCAGCACTAGGTTTGAGAACTTCGTAGTGTTTAAACGACCTGATCACATATCCTATTCCAGGTACCGTGCTGGTCACTGGGTCGTCAGGGAGGACCAAGGCACAGTCTTGGCTCTCGAGGATTCCTCAATGCAGTGAGTCTTGGCTTCTCACCCTTCAAGTGGCCCATCCCATGCAAGCGAAAGTAACAGGGACTGAGGTGGCATTTATACCACAATTAAATGTAGAGTGGGCCAGACAAGTTTTCAAAAGTCAAGTTTAATCATAGAAAGTGCAAGGACATCCTTTGGAATGTTCCTTGATGAGCATCATTATCTATCCTTGAGATGTAATCACAGAAGTCAGTGAGTCATCATGGACAGTCCTCTGGGAACCAAAGTGACAAACACGGCCAAGGCGCTTCAACTTTCCCATGCCAAGAAATCACCAGTAAACACCGGTGATGGCGGGTGCGGGCCGCTTACTGCCATGGGGTTGAGAGAGCATTCTGTCAAGCACTTTGGCATCTTGGAACGGCACATGGTGTTTAAATGGAAAGAGCGTTTTCTATTGAATTGCTATTCGTCACCCTATGAGGAAATGACCTATTAAGTAAGAGGACAGAGAGAACAGGAGAGTTGCCATGACACGAGATTGATTTCTGCTAAAGAGACCCCAAAGTAACCACGTGTTTCACTTTGTGGTTGTTTCCAATCATCTGTAAAATACCACAGTAAAAACCCAATATAAAAAAAAAAAGCGATTCGAATTTGCTTTCTAGCATAATTTCCTGGGCAGTCATATTTCATTCTTATTCTCTGTCTCTCTCTCTTTCTCTCTCACTCTCTCAGAGCAGTGGGTCTCAAGCTTTAGTGAAAATCAGAAGGCTCATCAAAACACTCATTTTGGGGGCCCCACCTGGGCATTCTAACAAGTTCCTAGGAAATATTATTTGCTACTGGTACACATTCGATGATCCTGCTCAGGTAAAAGGATTTGGGGTAAGAGAGGTATGGAAACTTGAGGCCAGCCTGGATCTTGCTCCCTCAGCCACCCAAGCTGTTGGAGACATAATCACCGCTGCCCCAGGGAGCCCACTGAAAGTCACTGGTCCTCCTCCAAGTGGGCAGTGGCCTAGGGCAGCAGGTAGAATATGCCTACACCGCCACCCCCTCACTGGCGAGCCCAGGTTTACAGTTAATGAGCCATTTAGACTCTCTGCTTCAGTTTTTCTCAGATACAAAATAGTAATGGTAATTTCTCTTCTCTGTTATTAAACACGCACACACACACACACACACACACACACACACACACACACGCATGCAAGTACACCCTGATGGTGCTTTCCCTACATGAAAAATTCTTTGGATTCATCTGTTATTCTGATGCAATAAAGAAGAGCTATAAAAACTCAACAAAATCTCTCCCCAAACCTGTCAGGCTTTTAAGCTTAACTATGTAGCTAAACATACCAAATAATCATGCTTTCCTGCCTGGCGCTGGACACTTCCCTGGCTCTGAGAGGTGGGAAGCCGCTCGGGACCAATCACGTAAGGCGACCCCGCAGGGCGCTGTCTGGCCTGCGCCCCTCCGCCGGCCCCCGCTCCCCACTCATCCACCGTTCTCGCTCCTTCCACAAACAGGAGGCCAGTCTCCTAGCTGTCAACACACAGCATTGTCCCATCCCAAGGGCTCGTGCATGTACCATTTCATCTGCTGGAATTGCTCTAGAAAAGTACTCCGCATGCGTACAGGTGGAACGTTATCACAGAGGGCGTGGTAACAGGGAGGGTAGGACTGCCTTCAAGTCCGTGGTCAAGCATCGCCTCAGGAGTGCGGCTTTGCTCATCCTATACGCTTGCTCACATTATCATTTACCCACTCTCTACCCCTTCCCGGATATTTTTCTCCCTTGGTTTCCACCTGACAAACACCGTATTTTTGTAGCCGTTTATTTTCTGTCCCCTCCCGAGCTAGAAGGCGAATTCTCCGAGGCCGGGGCCTTGTCTTCTCATTGCAGAACCTACAACAATCAACGGGCACATCTGTGCCACTAAGCACGTATCTCTAGAATGAAGGAAGAGGGGCGTGACAGCCTGACAGCCGATTGTCCTCGGAAAACGTTGGCATCTTTTGTGCCACCCGCTCGAATGGGTCTTACGCTGCAGCAGTTCTCAGCTGCTGGTGGCTCCTGAGGCCACCACTGCTCGCCGTGACATCACGCGATGGCCTCTGCCTCCGTCGTTCATTTCTAAAACTTTTCTGTCTTTTACACGCCTATGTTTTCTTCCACGTGTGCGAGGGAATCGTGCAGGGTATTGGGAGAGGACTTTTAAATGTGAGAAATCTAATTTGTAAAGTTGAGCTTTGAAGGATGCCATTGTCTGTCCAGTCCCAAACTCTGGAGAAAACTTTGGGACTATCTCCCAGAATCGTATAAGATGACACTTACCGAGCAGAACCGGGGTACTCTGGGTCACAGCTGAACGATATGAATTTGGGGCTGAACTGGAAATACTGCAGTCACAGCCACCTCCACAGATTTCATAGAAAAGGCATGGCTTGCATAGTCTTTCATGGAGGAGGCTAACAAGGTACCTTTTGATATGGTTCCAATACGGTGAGGAATAAGGTATAATACGTTTGCTAAAAAGTCCTGCTAAAAAGTTGGATAAACTAACATGACCTTAATATCAGAAATGAGGCTCCCTTGGGTAGACCCAGCAGGTGTTATGATACCAATGTGTCTTCGCTGTGTGTAATTATTATTTAATAATAAAATATTAATAATAATATGGTAATTCTATGATAATAATGGTTATTATTAATAAAAGAGCTCAGTTCACCTTGTCAAGAGAAATGTAACGCATTCGTCTGATTCTTTACAAAGCCTCAGTTGCGTGTTCTCAGTGTTCTAGGAACGGAAGCCCGTGGACATACTGACAGCATCAGTAGAAACGACTGACTTCTCCTTAGAAAAGGCGTGTGGCCTCCGTCCCACTGCCCCATTTGTGAAGCCAAATTTCCACCCTAAGTGACAAATCTTTTTCAGTGTCCAAATGTCCCGTAAGGATTTATGTACCTAATCCCATTCTGTCTGAGTTGAGATCAAGAATGCCTCTAGGGTCAGTGTTCGAACCCAGGCTTGCTACAGCTCATAAGAGCCAGCTCAGCCCGCTGGCCACCCTGTGCTCTTCCCACACGGGGAAGGTTTCCACACAGTGGCTGGAACCCGGCCTCTGTCCCGTTAGCAGCTAATGCACCGAAACGGATAATTTTACGATCATGCTAAAACACGAGAAGTTTCTTGACTTCACTTGGAAAATCTGTCTCTCTGGTGGTATCATCTGGCGTCACGACTCTGGTATCTTGCACAAATAAGCAGCTTATATAGAGGGCCATATGGTTAAGGAAAAAGAGATTGACGGTAATTCCATTTATGAAGAAAATTCTAACTAGCATATTTTTTCAGTTTGAGGTTAATTTGTTTACAACTGAGTTTATCATAAATAGCAATACACCCAAAGTCTCATATTTCTCACCCCAAAGATTTTTGACTTTAGTTTCCTGACAACATTAACACACACACACACACACACACACACACACACACACACACACACACGCACGAGTCAAGTCATCTATTACCTCAAAATAAGGGCTGAGGCTGTGTGACAGCATCGAGAAGCACTACAAAATAGGCCAAAATTAAGAAAGTTTGGGCCAAGTTCAAAACCCATGCATTTTAGTCCTTATCATTGAAACTGGTACCTGATTGTCCTTAAAATAACACCTGTTCAGTTCTCAAACCAACTACATATATACCATAAATATTTGGTTCTTCTCACTGTAAAGTATATGTTTTCTGAAGCCACAGGTGAAACTAACCTTTTAACTATCTTCTGAGGACAGTGATCATGTTACAAATCAAGTGGAAGTATCAAATTCTATTTCTGTTTTTAAGTGCGTAACCATAAAATTCATCCTCAGATTCTTAAAGAAGAATTTAGTCATTAATGACAGTGTGTTGATGACAGTCTGTCCGCTCATTCATTCAGCATTACTGAGCTGGTGCTTCGTGGAAAAGGCTGTACTAGTGGATTAAAAAATGTTTGAGGCGCTTTCTGCCTACTTAGTCATGTGTCCCATCATGACTAAGTTTTGAATCAGAAAAAAAAAAACATAGTTGAACCAATATTTGTTAGATTTTGCACACAAATAGCCACAAGGGAGCACAGAAGACTTTTTCCATGTAAAAATATATGCCTTCTCTATAAATAAATTAATATATATCTTAATAATCTATATTCCAGTTGAGGAAAAAACTAATCTAACAAAATTATTCTGTAAAATCCTTACTGCTTTGAGTTATATGAAAACTTGTTGCTAATTTTAGGCTTTCTAAATTTAAAGACAAGATAAGTTGAGTAATTAATAACCTTGAAATTTAAGAGAGTGACTAAGGACAAGCCAGGATGTTGTCTCCACTAATTTCATTTATACAACCCTGCCCTAGTCACTGTTTTAAAAATCAGGCAGACACTACAAAATTTTCCACCTATAAATATTAGTGACCCTCCTGAAAAATTTCCAGATTGACTTGAATGGACTTAAAATGTAGAAAGAATGAGAGTCATCTAAATTTAGTTTCTTTAACTTGTTAAACAGCAACATATTTCATTCAATTTACTTAACTTCAGAATTTTCATTTGTATAATTTGAACCAAGAGAAGTCTTTTATTGGTCCATTTTTTTTCTTAAAATCTTAAAACTGAACTGTTATTAAAACACCTTCATAAAATTATGGATAAATGCTTTCATAATTATCTCATGAATATCAAGATAAAAAGTTGAAATTTCTCAAACTATTACACTAACAAAGTATGATTTCTAAAGATATATCTCAAGTCAAGAAGGAAGAAACTGTACAGATATAATGTTCAATGCTCTTTATCAAAGGATAAGAACATACTATCAGAAACATAGTATATTAATAACTTCACTATGGGGCTGAGATGCTCCCTTCAGCAGAAAACGATCAGGGCATATGCGACTAATTTTTTTTTTTTTACTTTGCCAATATCCCTATTGCATTTCCTATCATAGTTTCGTAGTGTAACTACATTTAAAGAATGCTCTTAAGCATTTGTCAATTAAAGAAACGCAACATAAAGACCCGGTCTGAGCTTGCTAAGTGATGTAAAGTTAATAAAAACTTCAGCTCATTGGCATCTAGTGTGTCACATGATTTTTTTGCAACTCATCTCTTCAAATGCTTTGTTTGGGTTCTGGACAAATTCCTCGGTACCCTGGTTAAGTGGGTTTGCACAGAGTTTTTGATGTACATGACCCCTTCGAATCGAGCTAATAGTAAAAGAATATTGCTTTTTTCAATAATGGTGCTATTATATATAGTAAAAGAATATTGCTTTTTTCAATAATGGTGCTATTACATATAGTAAAAGAATATTGGTTTTTTCAATAATGGTGCTATTATATATAGTAAAAGAATATTGCTTTTTTCAATAATGGTGCTATTATAACACAGGGATGTGTTTCCGATCAAAGATTCTGCAACATAAAATATGATAAAAGCAAAGACATAATTATTAAATATAATACTCAACTCATTGAAATAGTAAAGTGTATTCTAAACCTCATATAATGGACAAATATTTGCATGTGAGATGGCGGTCCAGTCTCCAGTACATTTTTTTAAAGTACATATTTTTATATTAAAACCACATTTCTACTATATCTTAAATTATAACTACATAAAATTAACATACTAACTTTAATTACCACTTATTTACGCCAATATAAGTCTGTTTCCCAACAAGAAAGTTGTATGTATATGGGTGTTTGTAAAACTGTCTAAGAAAGTGTGAAGTAATGGACTTCCTTGTTGTATGAGGAGGGAATCAAAATCATTTTCCCATATTTCCTTAATTCTAAGGTGCCACAAGTTCTGTGAGATGTCCTTATGTCAGTATAACTTTTTTTATTTTTGGAAAAAGAAAAAGCCTGTAGAGCAGATGTGCACATTAGAAGAAAAATTCTGGTTTTAGAAATTTTATGATGAAATAAAAGGTATCGAAATGGAGTAAATATCTTTATCAACCTTAGAATTAAATTTTTAATTTGAGCTTCATTTCTACAGTAATCTTTAGAATATTTTATGCAGACTTTTTTGAAGATAATTTACAATTTATTTACAATGATTTAGAAACTTCAGTATATTCTTAAAATTCAAGATTTGAGCTAAAACTATCGATTATCTGAAGTCTGGACCGCCCATGCGGTCCCTAGAGTGAGCTTCACGGAGACAGCAAGGATAGTTCTGGTTGAATAATTTACAGATTTGTAGATGGTGAACATAATGAACTTCTCCCAAGTTTGCTCATAACTCTGAACCCTTGAAATCATTTTCACACCAAAAGAACGAGTCCAAAGCTACCAGGAAGAGTGAATACTCTAGCCTACTCACGGTCTCTCTGAACCAAAGTGTGAAGTGTGCACTTTGTGCATAAGTGTAAAGAAGTATATTTTTGGAAAACAATTCCACTTAACAGTTACAAGATGGTAAGTGAACGCCGAGGTCTCAGCTGTTGCTGGTGGAAGAGTTTAGAGCCACGGAAAACATTTCTCTGTAGACAGTGACACGATGGACCTACGTTAACCAGCACTTACGCAAGGCCACCAACTGCTGCGCACCAGTGAGCAGAATATTGGGCAAAAGTCAAGTTTTCCCCCATCATACAAAACCTAGACGGGCACTGTCGAAGGACAGAATTAAACAGGCAAGGGCAGGTTCATGCAAGACTACCACAGCAGAGGAGAGAGACGGACTCGATTCTGCCGAAACACGAGGTGGAAGATGTTCCGGTGCCCAGTGGGCCAGGAAACAGTACTGAAATGCAGCATGGGGGGGCGGGGACTGGTCCCCCTGATGAGGACATCTGCGTTTGCTCATCAGCACTCATTGAAGTTAGGCTCTTACCCTCCCACAGAGAATGGGGGTCCTATCTTCCTGATGGACTGCATTTCAAAAAGATGGCTCCCGGGTCTTTACAAGAGACATTCCTTGGTTGTAAGACTCAGAGAGGCTGGAAGAAGATTCGCATGTCAGAAGGGCAGAGAAAGAATTTACAATTGCAAGTTTTCTGAAGTAAATGTTCCGACAGAAGGCAGGGGGAGGGGAGGTCAGGGGCGGACAGGCAGGGAGAAACCGACTGAAGTTCAGCCCAGCTAAGGGGACCGTAAGGCCGTGCTGGTGAGTCCACACCTGGAGCACAGGTACAGGTCTGTTGGCCAACTCTAGAGAAAGGCCTAGGAGGACAGGAGGCCGCTAACCCCATCCTGCCTACCCTGACTTAGATGTTTCACTTATGCATTCTCATGGTTTGCCAATATTACAGAGCTTCTCGGGGCAAATTGCAAGTTTTTGTCTGTTAATACTCTTGACGCAGGACCATGAGCTTCATGGGGACCGGAGTCACGTTGCCATTGGTAACTTCAGGATCTCCTGTGATGCCCCTCACCCTACCGTAGTTCAGTTAATGCCTTCCAAGGTGAACCGAATTCTAAAACTTCAGAGAAAGGTAGCTGATGGGGAATGAGGATGTGGGACTTACAGAAGAGCCTTTAGTTTGGTAAAATGAAGGTTATACGGGAGTATGACCGAGGCCATGTATTCCTAGAAGGTATTAACTTTTCTAGAAAATCCTAGAGAGCTGGAAGTGGGACACAGCCAGTGACGACAGGGGAGAGGGTTCGCATTTGACGTATGCTCTCCGGAAGACACCACGCCAGCATATCAGCTGAATCCTTTACCTGTGAGGAAAGCATTGCTAACCCCACTTGATGGTCCTCACTCATAGAGTCATTAAACTTGGCCACTATGAACTTTAATCATAATAGTTCAAGGTTTAAAGGAAAGGAAAAATAATAAACTTTTAACTTTGCATATTAGATGATACCTCTAAGGACAGCACCCTCGAAATACGTAGAATCACTACAATATTAGATGTATCTTTACAGCTAGAAGCAAGGACGGTTATAAAGAAAACAGGTGATGTCTTGGAGTGCCTTCCAAATCGTAAAGGTCAGATCACCACGAAGAGACTGTCTCTTGGCAGCACCATCCGCTGTGCATTACTGAGTTGGATGGACACTGAGGTGACATCAGCGAGTCCTCCTCTTGAACGTGGGACATGTATTTGTGATTCTTTAGTAGTGAAATGATAACTTTGTTTCTTTGATTCCGTTATCACTGAATAAGACTGCCTGAAGGAACAACAACCTTTATGGTTCTTTTTTTAGATATGGCTTGAGAATGCTATCTATTAACTCTCACTGTAGGCTAGAGATATAACCCTATAGAGCAGGACAGGAAATAGTTAAGAGCACTGGTCCCAGGCCCACCCCATGCAATAAACCGTTTAAAGGAAGATGTTCCTGAACCGGGGAGGGATGTCTGAAATAAGAGCAAGCAGGGTGGGGAGAAGCGAAGGAACAAGTCACGTTGATCTGGCATCCTGAGACAATCGAGATGCTCATGTCGGGCTTACTGACCATCTTCAAAATAACGTGGCTGGACAATTTTTCTTGAGAATTTGAGGTGAGAAGGAAAAAATCATCGAGTCCACAAAAGGAATGTATACATTTCTTACATTTCTATGAAATCCTTCGATGAATTCCTTGACTTAACATCTGTCTGATTTTACCCCTTTTCCCGAAAAAGCAAACAGGGAAGAAGACAGACCTGTGCTTTTCCAATGCACTGTTGGCATTCTCCCAGTTCTTCTGGAAAACACCGTTCCATCACTTATATTGCTATAGAACTGCAAGATGAAATAAAAGAACTCTCTTACACAGCCTCTTAGACAAAAGCCTGTTAGACACATGTATCCGGCTCTCCTTAAAGGAGCCATATCGAAACAGGCATATTTAAAATAATTACTAGTTCGTCATCATGCCCAAACAAGACTGTGGGGTTGCTTAGCAACAGAATCTGGCATCCTTAACAGGAACATGCCTGGGAACAATAGTAAAAAGTGATCAAACCCTTAGAAAAGCAAATCCTTTGAATTATATCTTTATGAAAAGACAATACGTCATGGGAGAATGAGTTTTTAATCCAAGAATCGTGTCTGAGGATGGCGCACGATTATTTCATAGCTAAACATGGAGCACACAGAATAGGTAAAACAATGGCATTTTTAGTCTACACCATTTAGAGCACTTAGCTCATTTATAAGGGCTGGTTTGAAAATGCATGATATTTCTATGCCTATGAATTATCTTTAAAACTCTAGAGATGTATAAAAGAAGGTACTTACGAAAATAAATAAATACCATGAATATGTTTGATTATGTGTTCAGCTTTTATGCCATCATATAAAATTCGACAAAAATTGTATTATCTTTTGAATCTGAAATATATACATATGCATTATATCTGTGTGTGTGTGTGTGTATATATGCGTTTCCTACCTAATTCCCATTTCTAGTTTAAAAAGAAAAGCCTTCAAAGTTCTGTCGCCGTGGGAATACTAGACCGACTAGTTTTTGACTAGCTGAGCGGGTCGCGGTTCCCTACCACACCGGTAAAGGCACTGGCTTGTTCTGTCGGTAAGCACGCGGACCAGTCCGGGCCGTGCGGGCGCTCTCGGTAAATGCGGGATCGCCCTGGACGGCGAGGCAGAAAACCTCCGCTCTCATCCTCACCCCTTGTCCCGTCCCTGGCGCTGACCGTCGCTTAACCACACATTCCTCCTCTATGAAAGGAGACGTCCAGGTTTCTGTCCAGGTCTGACACTCCACGTGTACGTCCTTGGCTCTCAGGAGCATCTCCCTCTCTGTCTCCTCGCGGAAGAACTGGCCGTGCTAGTGAACTGGTTATTTGGCCACTATCTTGATGTTGCCGTTAGAAGTCGCGGGTCTGTACACTAATACTGTCCAAGTAGCCAGCAAAAAAAAAAAAAAAAAAATCATTACGGGCTTCTTTTTGGTTTTCTTTGAGTCTGATCACAGGCTGCAGAGCTGCCTTTAGCTCTGGAAACCGAAAACATGCAGATGCGACATGTGGCAGTGCTGTACGTGACGCCGTCTTGTCTGAAAACGACTGGCTTTTTGCAGCCTTTGGAAGAGGGCGAGATGAGCACATCTGTTTCCCTCTTCTTGCGAAGTTTGAAAATATCACCGAAAGGGCATCCTCACACAGTCAGACGAGATCAACAATGAAATCCTGAAAAACGGCCAGTCCACCACCAAAACAGGCCCGATGGACGCTGTGCGGATGTGAGGTTGAAACAGGCAGCAGAACACGAAAGAGGGGTGACGGGAGGGGAGCGAAATCCTTCCGAGACGCAGCGAAGAAAGTTTCGGGAGACGCCTCGACGCTGAACTGCTGGGAACCAACAGCGACAACCAAACCTGGCACCGCTAACCAGGAGAAGGTGCGTCTGTGAAGGGCTTGGACGCAAATCTAAGGCCGTGAGTCGGGGAAGCAGAATCACGGCCAGACCCACACTGGGGCCTTCCTATATGCCATTTTAAAAAAAAAAAAAAAAAAAGCAGAATTGATGTAAATATTTGAATTGCAAGGAAGTGAAAAAGTTGTTTTTAATCCGACAAGTTGACGTCAGGGCAGGTTTTTCGATGTGCCTCTTTGAGGATGGAATCCTACCCCTGACAGCTAAGTAGTGCAGAAGATGCTCTTTTCTCCCCCTCCCCACCCCCAAATACCACTTCTCCTGCTAATAATTCGAAAGGACGAGAAAGCCCCTAACGGAGAACCCTCTGAGGAGAATCACAGATATTTAAATCCAAAATCTTAACATCGACATAAGAAGCAAGTCTGTTTAGGACGAGAGCAAGCTGCAGAAATCATCGATGGCGACTTTGCACTTTTAGTTGAAATTTTTGAAATTATCGGTGAAATGGGCAGGCAGTTCTCTGCAACCTGCATTTTATCCATGATTCGAGGAAGTGGCTTACCGGACGATTACCAGGATGAAGAGCCACGTGCAGGGGACTGTGGATACTACCCATGTGGAAACCCGGAAATAAAGCAGAGACATATTTTTGCAGCAAAGAATTTCACCAAATTCATAAGAGAGGATCTTATGATCAACACCAGAATCATATTGCAGTTAAACCTACTATAAAGTTTAGATCATGGAATAAATACCTAAATATTTGCTTAGGAGAAACAACCAATAAATTGCACATAATGTATTCCAGTAGTAAATGACAGGCTCTTTTCAATGAATAATTTAAAAATCTTTCTGTGGTCTTTTCAAGGAGCCTAGTTTTTAAAAAAAAAAAATTGCTTCAAATTTGGGAAACGAGGGTTTAAAATAAGACAAACCAGATTTCTCCTGTCCAGTTTCTGAGGCTCGTAGTGTAAGCAGGCTTCAAAACAGCGCGTGGCTGAGTCCGTGTGGGACCCGCGTGGCCCCTGAACTGTGAATCATGTTCTCCACTCTGTGACATGCGGAGGCACAAAGCATTCGTAAGTGACGCATGTCAAGCAAACTTTTCCACAGGAAGAGCTGTCCTCTTCAGAACTCCCCTCTCTAGCTGATCAGAACAGGCCTTAGGCAAACTGTGGCATTCGCTTGTTTCATCCATCTCCCCTTTCTGAGCGTCATTCCCACGAGAGTCTATTCATCACTCTGTCCTCTCTGTACCTAATGCCCGCAGCAGAAGCCTCAGGCCCTCCAGTTCACGTCTCTCCTCCTCATCAGCAAAACTTGCTCTTGGATTGCTCAGGCCGAGGGAAAATGACTAAGATCCCAAAGTACGAGGGGCATCTTGGTGTCAAGGAGAGAGGATTTGAGCTGAAGGGATGTGTGTTGGAGATCACAGGATAACAGTTGACTGTCGCACGTCGGTGAGTGGCGGGGAAGACAATTTCAGGAATCAGGAATCATGAGACCAGCCCCGCATGCCACGTGGTTGGAGAGAGTCGTAGGAAAGGCTCAAGACACCAGAAAACAGAAACAAAACCACTTCTTAGTTCCTAAATAGGATGTAGGTTTACTAAAGAGGACAAGAGAATTGTTTCCTGTTTCCTGAGCCTGAGCCAGATGACAAGGAAGAGGAGTTGGATGAAGTGGCTTGGTGTCGGCGACTGGCGGGGAAAGCTCAGTGTGGAACTGCCGTGGGTACCAAGATGGGGTGTGTGTGCGCGTGTGCGCGCGCGTGTGTGTGTGCGTGTGCGTGCATGTGCGTGTGTGCGTGTGTGTACACACGCACGTGTGTGTAGAAGCCACTTCTGTCGCCTAGGAAAAGACACTTAAACTCTCCAAAGTTATTGCTGCGCTAAGAAGAAACCATAAACTTCGACATCATTTTGTCACCACATCGGGTCACATGTGAGGGGGGAAGCCAGTACCATGAACTCTGGGAAGGTCTCCTAAGGCTACTGATTCTCTTTATGGCACTGACAGGCGAGGGGTCCGTTTTAACAGACACAAACAGGAAACACAGCTGTCAAGAATTCCGGCAGTAGTAACTGAACAAGAACTAAAACATGGGAGAAATCACAGTTTCTTTGTCTCATATACAAAGCTAAAATGAAAAAGTAAAAAAAAAAATCTACGTTTTATTATCTTTAGCAGTTATGTAAATTAAAAGGAACTGACCTCACTTTCAATTACTAAAAAAAAAAATCTGCTTTGAAATGATTCCTGAACATGAACGCATGTCATACTAAAAACCAGAAAACAGAAGAAGACTTCATTTAATCGCCACAGGCCAGGATTAGTATTATTGATCATTAATCACGGCGAGTAAAAATTTAATGTTCTAGCATTCCATAATTTTAATTTGTTATTTTTAACAAAAGTGGGTTTTATTTTTCTTATCAGATGTTCTTTGCTGAGAGACTAAGAGAAAAAAAAGTTATTAATTATAAGCAAGTCAGCTCCCTGATCTGCCTGATGCTTACGACTATGAAAGGGGCTTTCTCTAGAGTATAGTAGCTCCTTAATCACGAGGAGGCTGGCTCTAACATAGTCTACAAAGAAAAGCGTGCTAAGCCATAGTCAGCAATCTTTTTTTATTATTATTTTTAGAAACTTGAAACAATTATTGCAGTTTTCATGAATTTTACAGACAGGATTTCTCCTAAATCCTTTTTACTGTGGAATTTATGATGCCGTAATAGCAAATTTATGAAGAAAGTATAGGAGGCTTCGTATAACTTACACCGATGACATTTAAATTCTACCACTAAATTGTTATCGTTTCATAAACTGGGAGAAAATGGCCCTGAGAAGCAGAAGAAGCTGGCAGGCACAGCTTTTCTACTCTTTGCTTTCTATTGTTTGTGATGAGCCTAATTACTCTAGTTGGCCAATTAATGGCAACACATGACAAAACTTTAATGACTACTAATTAACTCTCAGGTCACTAGTTATTACCACTTAACTAAAGTTTCCACTAATTCCTTTACCCTACTCATTCTTATTTTTCTCCTCGACCTTCTTCACACTCAGAAAACTCAGTTTTATCGACCTGAGAGGAGGTGATACTCATAATAATCAGAGGGAAGAAAAAAGAATGAATGTCATGCCCATCAGCATACCTGTTCATTAGAAGCTCTTCTGAGAATATTAAAACAAACAAGGGATAGAAATAATAAGAGTTTAGTTTTAGGAAAGCTATCATCTATGAATAAAACCCAAAATGGCGCTAGAGGTAATTTTCCAGGGATTTAATATGTCCGATACACATGCAGTGTGAGCAACTAGTCGTAAAGGAGAATCACAGAGTTATTTCGGGACAAATCAGGTTATCGAAATGAAGTAATAATGGCACGATTTACCTCAATAATTCTTAGGTTTTCTTTGTTTATCATGCTAGAAGTATATAAGATTATCTGAGTAAAAAGCACTGTGACTGAAGTTATGTGGCACTTCTTTAAAACTAATCATAGAATGAAATTAGACTAACTATAAGCTGTTTTTATAACTACCAGAGCAAATGAAAATACCATTTTGTACAAAAAGGTTTTCCTGTCTACATCTCAAATCCTTGTTCTCCTCTTATCTGAAACTTACTTTTGCTTAAGATGTACTTCATACAACTTAAAACTTTGACAAATCCAGCAGAGCTATCCCTTTGAGTAAAGGTCTTTGTCACTGAAATATCTTAAACTATGAACAGTGATAGCTTATTTGGTAAATATTACTGATATTGACACTTGATTCCTCAAGGAGAATATGATAGAAATGCAGATGGACAGTGGAAGAACAAGAACAATTTTTAAGGAAAAATTGCCTGGATATTTAGACCATTAGCTAAGATAAGAGTATGAAGGACGTGAGAACAGGTTTCATTCATTTCCAGGAAGCACAGAATTTGCAGATCGCTTAACATTTACTGGGCGTGTCCTCACAGCCTGGAAGTATATATGGCTTTTATATGTGTCACTTAATTTAACCATGTCCTTCCTTCTGTAATAGTGTTATCCCTGTTTGCAGACAGGAAACAAGCTCAGAACGATTAAGAATGTGACTTAACCTAGTAAGTAGCAAAACCAAAACTGATCTAATTCCAGAGAAAGCTCTTTCTGCCACATCAGTGTGGGTCCTTAGCTCTTTGAGAATTGAGAAACTCTGTGAGCCTTCTTCTAGAAAAATGCACTAAAAAAAGGGGTGATAGATAATACAAATCTCACTAAGTGATGGGTGTACTTGGACTTGGTTCTGCTGGTAGAGCTTTATGAAATCGCTTTTCTCTGAGACAGTGCGCTTTAACTTTCCTAAATGGTGCAGATCATAAAACTGCTTTGCTTCAACTCTAAAGAAAAAAGAAAGCTTATTTAACTATACCTAGGTGCCAGTGTTGCCCTATATACTTGACATCTGCCATCAGCAAAGATGTGTCCACGAACTGTCCCTGATACCATGATGCCTTTCTGATATTGTGAAGTAGACAGAATTTAACAATCACAAGGGAAAAAGGGAGAACACTGCTCCTGGTCCTCAGCATCATGCTGGTAGCTACCCAAGTCGGGTCCTTGTTATTTCCGTCTATACAAGGGAGATTCCAATTATATCAGACAATCCTCAGAACATCTCCAATGATTTTAGTTTCCTTTACAGAGTCGGCTATAAAGCAGGCACTCAATATATGGCAAGTATTTGTATTACTTTATTATTATTTAGGTCTTGATTTTCCCTGAGTCTGTGTGACCCCATAATGAATCACAATTCCCAGTAAATTGGGTAACACTTATTATCAGGAAGAATTTTAACTGAATTTTACTTTCTGGTGCAACCCCGATTCGTTTTCTGCCTTTTTTGTTTGCCTTATGGAGTTGTTCGATACCAATTTATTTAATAAATTAATGAATAAACGAGTGCATGGATGAATGATTAAATACTACTTTTTGGGAAGGTAGAACAAATATGACTCTGTGGAACAGATGAGAAAGGGTCCATGGGGGAAAAAATGGCCAACCCATGTGTGCACCCAGGGTCAGCCTAGAACGAATTGCTTCGTTTTGAAAGACACAAAAGAAAATGTGTTGAAATAGCTTATTTTTAAAAGTTAAGCCCAAAATTTCCTGATGACTTCCATATTTGGCACCAATAAAAATAATGAGAATTCGCCATATTAAAGAGAATGTTGAACTATAATCACATAAAATAACATTTAGTTGAAATTTATGGAATGTTTCTGAGTTGGCTTATAAAAAAGTTTAGACAGTGAGTGGCTTTGGGACAGCAAAGACAGAGAGAGAAATGGCCTTTTCTATGTTCTATTGTGCCTCTAAGTAAGAAGCTTGGTAATCTAGCTACAAAGCTATTGTCACATGGCGTTTAAGCACCTACTGTGTCAGATTTCCCCTGTGAAGGTCAGTTTTTATCGTGGAAGGGATCTGTAAAAGTAACACACACGCCAGTATCATTAGCAACCACCAAGTGCCAAAAAACTCCAATTTAAATTGATGAACATAATAAAATGATAGTATTATTTTCTGGTGAGATTTTGGCAAAAGTGGGTAGGAAATGTATAAAAGCGAAGACTTTATAGGCTGAAATAATGACACATCATTTCGATAACATAAAATGAATTAACTAAAGTTCTTACAGCATCTTACATTAAAATCCCACCGTACTTTAAGCATTGCCCACAGTCAATGTGTATGATCATCTCTGCCCTCTGAAGTGAACACACACCCATGCCAGGCACTAGTCCTCTAAAAGATTAAACGCTGAAAAGAAATTCAGCATTTACAGACAATTTGCTTTGATTTATTCAGTGGGTTCTCCTAAAAAGGCGATAACAAGAATTACTACTTATTGCATTAAAGTTACAAATCATTTCAGAGTTACTCGGCTTTTTCTTCAACATCAATATCAATAAAGGTACAGAAAAGTTACGTATTGATTGAGAAATACAAGCACACAATCCCAAACAATTTACAGCCACCTAACAACCCAGTGCTCCTGACAGAGCCCTCACCATATAAGGACTGAGACGCACATCACGTGTCACCCCTCCTTGTTCGTAATGTTTTTAAACATAGGGCATGACCTTGAAGAGAAAAATAACTTATACGAGACTGCCCAATGGGTAAAGGGAAGGAGAGATAGTGTCGTTTGTTTTCCATTAATGACGCTGTGGAATTTACAGGCAGATGGTCTGGAACAGGTGTCACTATAATTTGAGGAGACTGCTTGCTCCCTTAGTAACTCAGAAAACTATTATTATTTTGGAAGTGCAGCCACAGGACTTTATGGCTTCACTTGTCATTGCCTTTCATTTTACCCTAATAGCTAACTTTCTAAATCACTGATTGGCAGTCGACAGATTTATTCCCTCTCTGCCATCTCATCACAAAGAGAGACATGCAGGCATACGTGTGTGTGTGCACACGCATGTACACACACACACACACACAGTTTTATGTGTGACAGTGCTTGAAAAAGATAAGCTCATAGTGCATATACGCATTGGATAATTTCCTGAAATACTAGGTGAAGACCGAAGAAAGGAAGTCAATTTTAAAGCAAAAGACTCAGAAAACTTGCCTTTTTTTTGCTCTCACTTTGTTTCTTAATGAACAAAGAACGTTTTCTGAATTCTTTGCTCAGATGCAAGGCCCAAAACCTGTGCTCTCCCCACAATGTGTTCGCTTTGTGAGTATTCAAACATAGGAACTGTGAACTTCCCACAAGTCGTCCTCCTGTTTAGAAGACATTTGCTTGAACATTTGCTTAAGACTTTAAAAAATCGAATTCTATATAGAGAGATAATTTCCCTTTCTCTTGCTGTCTCCATTTCAGTTGGCTGAGTTTCTGAAAACACTGGATTGCCCCAAAGGAGTGATTTCTGGGAGAAGCCTGAAGGTCTGATCCAAGAAAAACAGTCCGGTATAGCCAATGAATTAAGAACGAAGGTTTCCACTCAGGTAGGACCACTTAATCCCATACGTTCAACCACCTTAAGTAAAGGACACTGCTAGCTGGATATGGTGTGTCTGCTTACGGGGCATGTAACCTGCCCTACGAGGAAGCTGCTTGCGGTTCCCCTGGAGGCTCTGCTGTTTATCAGAGCATCCCTCAGAGGAAAACGAATACAATAACAGCATGATGCTTTTTTCCATTTTTAGCTCATTGTTGTCAAGTTCACTTAGGGATCTTGGTGCCTGTGGTTTACCCCAAGGGGTTAGGCACGTGGAGCAGCAGATTAACCCTCCTGGATTTTTCTTCTGAGACGAATGATTTTCATAGGGTGTCTCCATGGCCTTCTAGTCAATTATCAGAATTAAGGGCCACGATGGCAGCTTCTAAGCGAGGAACAGCCCAGTGACGGCGTGAGGGAGCTGACTCGTTTCCGGCGGGGGCACAGCTGTCCTAGTCTTGACACAAAGTGACTGCACAAAGAAGTTAGGAGGAGAACGGGACTTGGGGAAGAGGAGACGTGTTTTTATTTATCTTGTATGTCAATACCCCGCTAACAATTTCATTTTAGGTAGCAATTTGAGATTAAAACTTAGGGTGAAGGGATTAATGAAGATGCCCCATTATAAGGCAAGACAAAAGACACTAGTGACCTTGAGATCGGAGCCCGCCCATCTCATTGGCAGTTATATCCTCCGGCCAAGCACAGCACTTGATCCCTAATCGGTACCCAATATGAAGACACCCGTTGGGTGACTGATGGATGAATGAGTGAAAAAAGTTAATGCGAAAAGTATTTGTCCTTGCATTTCCTGGCATGTGAACTTCTGTATTCTGAGGACCCAGCACTGTAACTGACAAGAGGGATGTAAGCAATAAAATTTGTCATAAGAATAGATGAGTCCTATGATCCTAAGGATAATTATTAAGCACACACCCCATATTTGCCAGGGTCTATGGCAGAAATATCCGGGAGATGAAAGCCTGGATCTCAGACTACTGATGTAACTGAGAGCATGGTCTAGTTGTGATCATTTACAGAGCATCCCACTGCATTCGGCCATAGCACCTACATTAGCTATATTATTAAGTGACTAGAATACGGATATTAAATCCCTTCGATAAGCTTCTGTGCCGTATTACTCACAGACAAGATGTTTAGAGCATTTTTATAATAACAAAGTTAAGGGCGATTTCAGAATCACTAGCTGCTAAAGTTGCTGTTTATACAATCATAGCACTAGAGCACTATTTCTCCGTAATTTGCTGTTCTATCCTCTGCATTCCCAAAGGGAGTAAGAGCTAATGTTTTATTGAAGAATGTAAAATTTAGCATCATGCAGCTTCCACAAACCCCCCTTCTCCCCCTCCCTCCCTCTCTCTCTTCCCCTCTCTCATTTTCTAAGTGAGGTTTTCTTCTAACAATGGTTTTGTTTTGTTTTTTCACTCTCTCAAATGTCTATGAATTTGATGAAGCCCTCTGGATAAAAATAAAATCTGGACTCTTAGGGATGAAAATAAGTTCTTAGATAAATTTATAAATTTCTACCTGAATTGAAATTGGAGCAAGTCGGCATGAAATTCATAAGGGAAAACCATAAGGAATTCTCCAGTAGTAAGTCAGAAACAGCTGCCCATGTTTATGTGTAAGTAGACAATGATCAAACAGGAGGGCGAAGACTATGTGTGTCCAAACAGAAACTCATCCTTTTAAAATCACATTCCACAGCAGGCCACGTAACAGCAGGGCAATTCAATAAGTAAATTAAAGTAATTCTCGTTTTCCACAATTTCTTAAATCAACACTTAGAAAAATGAAAAACTTATCTTCAGCTCCAAGAAACCTGGGCAGTTATTAGTTAAAGCAAATATGTTGTTCTGCTGGCCTACACCTGCTATAAATAGCAAGACTCAAGACCGCCCCTGGGCACTGAATGAGCTTTCTATATATAGCTTTTCCTTTCTTTAAAGGCTTTTAGAAGAATGCTATCTCTTGTGAAAACTTGGCCTTTCTAAAGGGCACATTGAAATTAAGGTCAGCGACTTTTAGATCTTGAAAAGATTTGAAATGTTTTCCTTAATCTTGGCAGCATGAAAACTGATGGCCAATGAAATTAAATATCTTGACCAGCATCAAATGGCAAACAAGTAACAAGGACGGTGCTCAAAGCTATCTTCTTAGTCCCTTGAACGTGCACTGATGTCATAGACTGCGGTCACGGTCACTGCTTAGTTTCACTGCTTAGTTTCTTTTTCCTCAACACCACGTTCCCTCTCGCTTTTTGAAAAGGGATGATAAAATTATCTACGAACTTCCTCTATAACTAAGATTTCAAGCTTTGCTTTCTGCACTCATTTTGAAATACTATTTCTATGGTAAAAATGTGGAAGGGCATGTCCTTCCTTGAAACGCCCACCCTCTCCCCCTGCATTTATGTTCTTTTACTGCTGAACTGTTGTGTTGACATTAAGTACAGAAACACACGTTCTAGCAGTAAAAACAATGCTGGAGCGACAGGGTCGGGGGCTCAGGTGACATAAAGGGAGACAGGAAGAGAAGGGAGAGAACATAAATTTGATTGGTTTGAAGAAACTTAATGGCAATAAAGAGCTTCACCAGGAATTCCAACATTCAGACGTATAAGGAGGAAAAACCTTCATTATAATACTGAGCAAGGACATTTTCAATAAAGGAAGATATCAGATACTATATAGAAAACTAGAATCTGCAAAGCAGATAAATTGGCAATGATTATACATATATTTAAAGTGTGTTCGAACACAGTCAGAGCAACTGTTTTTCTTTTTGACTGGTAGGAGGCGCATTGGAGTGTTTAAGCACTATTTCGGTTGGAATGGATATTTTAGACACTACGCAGAGAACACTTGATTGCAGGAGAGCAGATGTGAGCATGTGTGTGAATGTGTGTGTTTTCCATTAACGCCTTTCCATTCAGACAGGAAGGAAGGCCAGATTTCCTTTAGATGTGTTACATTGCGTCTCCTTAGGCTTTGCTGATGTCGCTGTGCCTTTAGCTAATCCACCGGAGGGCCATCCTATTGTTCATCCAAGTTAGAAATCAAGAAGCAACCCCAGGATTCTCTTCGTAGGGTCCCCCTTCATGCTCCCCACTCAGCATGTCACCTGTCACTGGTTCTCCCACACCAGACACTCCCTTCAACACAACCTACACTCTTGTTCTTGGGCCTCAGCCTCCGAAGTCCATTCTTAAACCTTCCTCAGTCCCAGGCGGTTGGTTACCTTTTAGAAGCTTCACACTTATCAAATGTATGAAAATGTACCTGAATCACATATGCAACATAATGTATAGATAACTCACGATATGAGTGTCGAGTAACACTGCCGTTGACGAGATGCGCTAATAGAACTGGCGAAACCATTAAACGAGTTTTTATCTCAGTTTTGCGGATTTGCTGTCATATTTTAGAATTATTTTTTCAGGTGTCAGACAATTTTGTTAAGCTCTTTTCAAACTCGTCGCCCCTAGCGAGTGTGCTTCTGCTGTCAAAGGCTGAACAGCCGGGACAGTGAGATGTCTGAAGATGAGGACTGTCACCTGGATGAGTAGACCAGAAATGCGGTAGTTGGAACGTAACGTGTTTCGACAACAAATACAGAAACCGAGGAAGAGATGGTGGTGGCGACTAATATGTACATCAGATGGTAATATCGCAAAGCCAGGTTCTGTAGAGATGGCAATTCAATATCACCCTACGAAGGAGTGTCTCACAATAGAATGCAAGCTACATACATATTTTAAAAGAAATATTCATGGCAAACCGTTAACGGAAAGTAAAGTTTAGTATTCTCCAAAACATACCAAATGTTGGAAAATGCTGATAAATCACAACTGGTTTTGTAAGTGGCTAAAACAGCCCTCAGTTTCATGACTTAATGTTTCTAAACCTTTGTTACGTCATCTTTAAAACTGAGATGAGAATGCATATTTGACAGAGCTGTTGAGAAATTTAAATAATGTAATCACATACTTAGTGTATCTGGCAAATATGTGATATTTTTTTTATTCTTATTTATAATGCACAAGTAAACAAAAGCTGTCTCATTATTCTTAATAGTTGTTGTTACTAGTTGGAACAGACCAAAAATATTACTGGGCTTGATTTCACCTTTCATTGTAATTTTTTAAGGATGGCAAAGTCAATAATGAGTTATTGTGAGATGAAACTGTCGATGCTTTAACGTCCTTTCTCAAAAGCTAAATATTTATTTGAAGTAGAAAAAATAGTCTTAGTTTCATGAGAAGGAACGGATTTGTAAATGTCTTTCCTCCTTGAACTCATTCAGAGTCAGGAAAGGAAGCCAGAGGGCAAAAGCCTTAGAAAGAACGGTATTAACATGACAATTACATGACAAGAACAGCACAGGCCCCGGGGCTCTCAATGCGATGTGAATAACCTCAGTTCCCATTCTGACCTCAGTACCACCACTGACTCTGTAAGACATGGTCAAGTCCATAAACCTCTCTCTGCTTTAGTTTCTTCATCTGTAATGTACAGGTAATATTGCTTGTTGCTTGCCAACCAGTAGTACTTCTTCAGCTAACTGTCTCAGCAGGGTTGTTGCAAAGGTTAGCTGATAAATGATTTATAATCCCTCTGAAAGATTAAATAAATGATGTAAAGAGCCCTAACAAGTGAAGAACAGAACAAATCATTCCATTCATTGATTTGCTACTTTTGTCATACATATTTAATGAAAAACTTAAAAAGACATAGCCATCGAAAAAGTGAAACTAGGATAGATTATTAGGAATTCTAGGACGCTTTCTGTTGCTTTTTTTTTTTTTGAAATCTTGTTATAATTATGAATATACAGACAAAAACGTGTATCAAAGGAAATGATTACAGTTCATCTCCTTAAGTTGATTAAAAGTCTTACAAGACAGAAAAATGAACTGAGTAGAAATAAGAAAACGTGCTTTCTCAGCCTATTTTAATTATTGGTAACAGTACCTATAATCTCAACAAATTTACTTAACTAATATGGATATCGAGTAAGATAATTAAAAACAGATCCATGAAATACTTTTTATAGATGTAAGAACAACATACAAAATCCTGTGCCAAGCATTGTGAGGGACTCAAAAAGCAAAGACCCAGATCTTAAGAAAATATAACACAGGGAGAAATCAACATGAAATTAATTCCTGCATAGTGCTGAATTAAATAAACATTGTAATAAAATTATTCATTATACTTGGATATGGGGAAGGGGTCCGTACTGCTTATAAACAGATGAAAAGATGAGGATTTCTTCGTTTGGAATGAAACATCATGAGGAAAGAAGTAGCACAGTAGGGATGCTGCAAGTGTGGGCTATGATCAAACCCTCCCATGCACAGGACAGGTAGTTCGGGGAAAGAGGCAGTGAAGTAGCTTGGCTCAAATTCTAGAGGGACAGGCAAAAAACTACACCGCTTGTGAGTTCCCAGCAGCCACTGAAAAGCTCTTAACCCTTTATGTTTTATAAAGTTAATTCTAGCGATAGCATAAAGGGTAAGTTGGAGGCGAATAGGTTTAGTTAGATCAGTGAGTAGTTAGCCCACAACTGCAGTAGTCAAGAAGGAGATGATGACGGTAATGACCAGAAAATGAATGAAGACGAAAAATATTAAAGTGACATGGAATGGGCAGAATTAAACAATGAGGTCTATGAAACGATCGGATGTGAAGAATTAGGAGATCGAGTGACTGAAGACAATTCTAAGATTTCCATCACAGGTGCCTGAAAAGTAGTGGTAACAGACCCTAAAATAACGGGGAGGATGGATAGCTTTCAGGGCGAAGGTGGAGATGCAGCAAGAGATCCCATTTCGAACTCACTGAATTTGAGATTTCAAGGAAATCAATGGTGAAACAGCCAATAGGCAGTAAAAATTCTCAAGCTACTCTTCAGAAAAATATCAGTCCCCAAATTTATGGATTTGATTGTCACAAATATACAGGTGGCTGTTAAGCTATTAGGGTAAATGTGATTACCAGACAGAACAGAAAGAACAAAAAGGAGAATAAAGAATCTTTAAGAGGTAAGTCAGGGAAAGAGCAAAAAAATTTTTAAGATTATGGGGCAGCCAAGGGAAAAAACTATTTCAAGAAGAGAGGAATAACAATGTAAAAATGAGGTAGATAATTTGATAGAGATGATTATTGTGAAAAGCCTATTGAATTTTGTGATTCATATACCATAGTTTTTCTTTGAGAAAATAATTCTAGTAAATTGAAAATGTGTGAGTCAAATTTCAAAAGAAAAAAATAAAGCGATATAGAGGAAACAGGAACAATTAGTATCCCTCTCTAGTTTTATAAATTTGAAAGTAAATGAAAACAAAACAGGCACGTATTTTAAAGAACATACAGCATTAAAAGATGGAATACATTTTATAACAGGGAAAATGTGAGCAATTTTATAGGCATTGGAGGAGTAGAGAAAGCAAGAGACTCCGAAAGCCCAAGGCAGGGCTGAAGAACAGGAATGGGATTGGGGATAGAATCAAGAGCACCAATCAGGGGTTCGCGTCGGGCGAAAAGACTGAATAAAGACATGGATGGATGAATTTTGACGTGATGATAAAGGGGAATCGAAGAAATTTAAGTAGGATGACCTTGATCTTCTCCATGAAGTCAGCAGGCAAGATTTTCTGGGAAGACTAAGGAAATGAAACATAAAGAAAGAAAATTCTGTTGTTCGCAACCATAAAGGTATCAGCTGAAATGAGCAAAGGCGTTCATGATTGCGTTAAGGTCGCTTTTTGTTTCCTACTTAGACTGAAAATACTTCCCAGGCTTAGATTTCTCATCATAAAGTTCTGGTTTGTTAAGCATTGTGGACAGGAAAAACAGGATTTGAATCTGCTAAAGTTCAGAGGAGAAATTGAGTAACAATGCAATTGACTAGATTATGAATTTATAAAACAATGTGATAATGTGCCCAGGTCATAAAGAAGGATATTTACACACACCTTGAATGAAAGCAGAAGGGTCACAACTGTCAAATCCCTGGGGGTCCGAAATAAGTTGAGTATGAAGAAGATTAAAATGAATAATCATTTGTATGAAATACTGGAGCTTTTTTGAATGAGAGTTTTTATTACACAGTGAAATCAGGGAAGAGGTGAAGAGCTTTACTAAGGTAAATTGGATATTATCTCTAATACTATTATTTAAAATCTTGCTTGAAAACCAGTAAAATAGTCTCTTTTTTCTCATATTTGGCAAAATTTAGTCTAGCACTGTTTTGTGATAAAGGCCAGTGCCTGGAGTTTAGAATAAAAGGGATTTGGTTCGACCTAGTTCATATATGTTGGCCTATGTCTCTGATACAACTCAGTATGTGGGATCGCTTTTGTAAGGTGTGCTTTTGATCGGACATTGGCCAAACTCTTATGGGTGCGGTGTGGGTCACTGTTCCACTGAGGTGACCTGGAGAGCATGCAAAGTCATGACCCGGCGCCGGAATACAGTTATGCCTTGACCTGTTGTTGCTGCTGGCAGAGTTGTGGTTCTTGTTTCCTCTTTGCTGTCATTCACTCCAAAGTGTGGCTAGAGATACACCAATTCGAGAGCAAAGCGAATTGAAGTGGCATCAAGTTCTGGAGCCTTGTCCTGAGCTCATGAGACTTAGTCTGAAGCCCTCCGATTTGTGCGATTAACAGGTTGTTTTTGAAAATAGGCTACGAGATCGTCAAGAAGGAAAAGAGAAAAAGATGGACAGTACTTAGCATGGAAATAGATCAGCTGATCCTTCCTGAGTATTTTAGGAATTAAATATTTACTTAGTTAATTTTTTTTTTTACAAAAGGTTTTCCTTCTATAATGCATAGTATTTATTAAATTGCTTTCTTTTATTCTTTTCAAAATTTGATCCCCAGACTCCAGCATTTCCCCCAAACCATTGAAATCCATCCCTGAGACACTTACAACAGGTTCACAAGTCCAAGATGACTTTCTTAATAACACAAATGCCGTCTGCCCTTTTCACTCATCTGACATTTGCACTCAGGGTGCACACGCGTGGTGGGCAAACGCTGGCACCTTAATCAATTCAGTGGCACCAAACTCTACTAGTGACCCCTGTGTTCTCCACCACGCACTCACAGTTCATATTTCTTAAATGCAAGATTTACAGAAGATTGTATTTGATGAAATAGTCAAAAAATAAGAGTTTTGTTAGATCTTGACCCTTATGTACAGGTCTTTTTTTTATTATTATTAAAATGATTGGGTTGACATCGGTTAATAAAGTCAAATAAGTTCCAGGTGTGCAATTCAACAGTATGTCATATGTGTGTTGCATTGTGTGTTCGCCACCCAGAGTTAGGTTTCCTTCCATCACCGAATGTTTGACCTCTCGTACCTCTATCCGCCTCCCCCTACCCCCTGGTAACCACTAGGCCACTGACTGTGTCCATGAGTCTCTGTTGCTTGTCATATTCATTTGTTGCTTTCAGTTTTATACCCCACATGAGTGAAATCATTTGGTTTTCAACTTTTTCTGTCTGACTTATTTTGCTTAGTGTGATGGTCTCAAGATCCATCCATGTTGTCACAAATGGCAGTATTTCATCTTTTTTCGTGGCTGAGTAATATTCCATAGTAGCCAATCATCCATCATAGGACACTTTGGTTGCTTCCGTGTCCTGGCCACTGTGAATAGCGCTCCAATTACATCAGAGTGCATGTATCTTTGCTGATAAACGTCTTCAGGTTTTTTAGGTAAATCTCCAGAAGAGAGATTGCTGGGCCATACGGTAATTCGGTAATTCTAGTCTCAGTTCTTTGAGGAACCTCCACAGTGTTTTCCACGGTGGTTGAAGTACAGGTCTTTTTAATACTCAACGTGATGGAATGGGAAGTCGCTGGAGGGGCTTCTGCCATGTGCCGACTGCTTGGATCGCGAGCAGACTTAGCCACTTTTTGTTCATGAATCACCACTTTTACTTGAAAGAACAGCCGACAGGCAAACTGTGCATTTCCAGACTTGGCTGTTTGGCGGAGATTTTCTTGAAAGTGAACAGAGTGAGCTTGCCACTTCAAAGGAAGCATATCTAACTGTATCTGCTGCCATGAGAAAATCTGAGCTTTCAAACAAAAATTACAGTTTTGAAAAGTTATATCAGCCCCTGTGAACTGTCAATTTCCTGATTCTTAAAGGCTTTTCTGATGAGCTAGGTGGATTTACTACCAAACGTAATATTGTATAATGAAATATGATAGAATTTGGAAGTTTTGTAGAACCCAGTAAACCAATATTACCGAATGACCAAAGCTTGATATTAAAAAATAAAAAATGTACAAGGGCAAAAGATCCATTTAAAGTGGCAGGTATCCAATAGATTTTAATAAAACAGAGTTTGGAAAGCATACTCTTATGGTTTCAGGTTCTACGTTAAAAAATTTTTTGTAAATCCAAAATTCTCTCAAAAGGCTATAAAAATCCTCCTCACTTTTCCAACTAAAGAAATCGGTATGAGGCCAGATTTTCTCCATATACTTCAACTAAAACAACATATTGAGACAGACTGATTGCAGAAGCAGATATGGGAAACCAGATGTCTTTTATTAAGCCAGGCATTCGCAGAATTCGGCCAGAGAACTGCGAAATGTCAAACAATGCCATTCTTGTCCCCACTGTTTTTTTTTTTTTTTTTGCTCTGAAAAATATATTTCATGTCATTAAAAATACTTATGGAAACATTATGGTTTATCATTTATATTTTTAAGTCATTAATAAATAAATTTTTGCAGTTTTAATTTCTCATATGTAAATATTGGCAGATATAACGGAAACAAAAGCTCACTGGCATTCTCAATCATTTTTGAGAATATAACAAAAAACTGAGGCCAAAACACTTCAGAAAAACTAATGTGTAATTTACTGAAGGGTTTTTAACCCTTCACATGGTTTAATAAATTAATGGTTGAGAAGTGATATAATTGGCGCTTGTAATAATAGGACGGGAAGAATTTTCCTTTTCTTTTCAACTTAAAATAAATCATATCATTTATATTAGAGAGAAAGAAGTCTTCCGTGCCTACTGATGGCATTCTCTCCATTCTTTCTTCCAAGTCTGTGAGTCTCATTACATGTGTCCCCATTTACAGGAGTAAAATTAGCATGCGATCCAGTCACCATTTGGCTCATGACTCAGTGTCACTATAAAAATCATTTTCGCAGCTTCATAGGCCCAACTTCCAGGACACGTCTATGTGGAACGCTTCGATTTGTTCAATCTAGGAGACGTAAGTACACACTTTTCCTAGCCTCTTGGAATCTATCTAAATCTGTAAATGCTACTAGAGTAAAACCTGCTGGTGTATTCGCTCAGATAATTCGTGTATGTGATATTTCAAAAGGTAAAGGGAGTGAAAAGGAAAAGACCAACAGGGATCAGGAATCTCAGTTTAGAAAGTCGTTATACAAACGAAGAATTTTGATGATACGATATATCCTTCTCTTGTTAAAAAGTGAGAAAGTGAGACTTTTTCAAGAAAGAGGGAAAGAAAGAGCAAGCTTTTTTCTTAGTCATGGATTTTGATTGGACTTTTAGACACCAATATTTAGAGATTTATGCTTTAAAATTTAATCTACCTTTAAATAATACTGTACTTAAATAAAAAGTGTCTTTTTTTGCTCTCAAATCAGCTTCAATTGTAGTACAATTGTCTCTTGTATAACTGGATACAAAAAAAATAACACCATATTATCTCGTTTATATCCAGTATGACCATTTTGCCACATCTAGAAAATTCTTATTATAGCAGCATAAACAGGAAAGTCTGATGAAGAATCAAAGACCACTTTTGGTAAAATGTTCAGGTTTTATTCTGATGAGTTTATTTTTATAAGGCCAGAGTGTGTGCTAATCTCTACTCTATTAGGCCTCTACCTGCTGCTGATACTTTCAGAAAGATTTTTGGGTTTTTTTCTTTTTTTTTTTTTTAACTTTTGCCATTTATTACTAAATATCTGTTAGAAATAATCATTTGGCAATAGTTTCCCTAGAATTTTTAAACAAAACTCCCAGCCACTGTAAAGTGGTATATTTGGCGTTCAAGATATTTTCTGTCTCTGGCTGTCAAAGCACGAAACTGAAGATCTGTATCTACATGTTTGACTGAAAGTAACATAGCTGTCATGCGTGTGAAATTTCTATTTTTGAGCATCTAATGGGAATTCACTAAAAGAACTATAATCATGGAGGGAGGAAAAAAACAGGGTTCACAGCATCTATATATTTTGTTTAAAAATGTAATCGTAATCTTCATTCATGTAGTTCTCTATGTGCTATTTGTCCACTATTTGTTCCCCATTATGGAAAAATAAGTCTATTGCCTAGAGAAAGAAAACGTAATGAAAATGAAATTCTACTTCTATATGAATAACTATTATTCTAATAATTATAATGGCTAACATATCCGCGTTACCTTAAAGATTTAAGATCGGTGCACATCAATCTAACAAATACATTTCATAAATGCTTAAGCGGAGGAGAAGTTTACAATTCACTCGTCTCAGAATCGGCATTAACTCCCACTCAATCCAGCAGGAAGATAGATATACACACGCATTTTCAAGGTGAACACGATGTACATCTACATCTTTCGGAACCCCGTTTCTTCTCCCATGCGCTCGCTACTTAGGAACACACCGAGTGGAATGCAGATGAAGTTGCTGGCTTCCCTCTTATAAGTAGAATTACCGCCAGTGTCTTAACCTTCCGAGATACACATATCATAACGTTGTGCGCCTTCTTTTAATTCATATCCTCTCACGGAAAATATCACCACTTTTTTCGATAGCATTCTCGATATTTCCAATCTCCTTAAAACTATTACCAGAACAGTGAATTAGACGGAAACCCCACATGCACGTGCGTTACTATGACAGTCTATTAAAAAAAAAAAATGATAATGGCAGAAAGCAAGGACCTTTACTGCAAAATACAACGCTTGGTACACAAAAGCTCAGACCTGGGTTGGAGTCATAGTTCTGTGTATTATTTAGTAGTCACTTAACATCCCTGAGACTTATTTCCTTTACCTGAAAATGAGCATATTTTTGCCCACTTCACAGCATTGCTATTAGATGAGAAATAATATCAGTTGTGCTTTTTTTAAAGTCTATTTTTAAAAAGCCATAAAGAGACTAAGAGTGAAGGGCAATCACAGTGATTGTGACAGGAGCTTATTCTGGTAATTCCACATCCCCTTAAACTGTTGAGATACATATTTGCTAGACTGATGTTTGTATCTAATTCTAAATTGTTAAAGTAACCTAGAAATTAAATACTGTGTTGGTTAATGTTGGCGAAGTAGGTAAGAAAATATATTTATAACTGTGAGCACCGAATTATTCTAAGGTCAAATGCTTATTCGAACTTGAAAATTACTCATAGACAGGCAACGGTAAAGCAGGAAGACTGGACTGGAACTGTGTAAACCTTTGTTCCGGACAATTAATAAATTGCATGGACAATTCACTTGCACTCTCTGCTGCAGATTCTTCACCTGTAAAATCTTCCGGATTTTTAGGACTTGGTAATTTAGTATAATTAGGAAATACGGAAGTTCTCCGGGGCTACTGATGAAGGGTGGTTAATAATATATTTCTTCATCACTGTTCAGATCTATTCACCATCTTTTCATTTGGCACCACCTATGAGCAAAAAACACTACCAGGAACTGTGTGTCATTAAGGCGTTAACAAAATGCAGGTCCCGCCTTGTAAGAGCTGGGATCTGTCTGGAAGGAGAGGTAGCCATATGCCATTTAGAATGTAAGTGCCCTCTACAGGCACAAATCGAGGCCCTTGAAAGTGCCAGCTGATGCGAGAGGGAAAAGAAGACAGAGAGGAGATGGCAGAACGCTGAGGGCTAAATCCATGTCAACGAGCGAGTCCGTTAGGGGACGCGTTCCTGGAGAATGACAGCTGAGCAGATGCACCCGCCGCGAAGCTGTGGAAAACACTGTGTTATTCTGCAGCATACCAGGTCTGAGAGCCAGTTAAAGCTAACGCGGCAGAAGTGTGTGCCTCCAAATCGTGGATAAACTCAGCGATAGTCCTGTGTTCTACGAGATGTAAATATGAGGGACATCAGATGAAAATCAATGGGACGTTGGCGAGTGATTAGACGCAGAGAAATGAGCAAAAATGCTCCACCACGGTGTTCTCTATCGTGTGTTGTGCTGTGATCTCATTTTGCCTTATTGAATCTGAAATGCATGCAAAACCGCAGGACGAGAAACCTGAAAAATACAAAGATCAGATAGGATGCGACCAGGAGAGTAAGGTGTCATGGATGCTAAGAACGTGACAGCTGTTGTTTTGTTTTGTTTTATCAGCACCTACGCACCATGTGCCAAACATTGTGTTAGGCTCTTTAGACACATAATCCAAATAAATTCTCATAGCTACCTTGAGACAAGTGTATTTATCACAATTTACAGATGAAGAACTGAGTACAGAGCAATTGGACACAGCATAACAAGCAAATGGAAAGTCTAGATTCAAATACAGATGGGTCTGACTCGTATAATAAGCTTGCTCTGGAACTTGCTGAGTGTGCTGGGAGAGAGTTTCAAAGAGCATGCAGTTGGCTGGGTATGCACTGTAGAGAGCTCAAACGAGGTGGACACTCACGAGAACCTTCCACATCAGCTGTTACTTAATGTTAGTACAGGTCATTGCAGTGATCAGTAAGAAAGTAAACTCCACAAAACATAGTACACAAAAGACAAGGAAAATAAAAATTCTAAAGGTTTGTTCAAAGAAATTGAAAATTAAAATAGCCAAACCCTTCTGAGAAGTTTAATGAAGAGATTAGTCACTGCAAAGGTGAATGAAGGTTAAAGAAAGGACATTTGTTTGAATTGTTTGTTCATTTTTTTTTTTTTTAGTAAAAGAACACTTGAACATGTTTTTAAACATGTAAGGGGGAGATCCAGAGGAGAAAGAAGACTCAAATTATTGGGGGGAAAAATGGATGGACCAGTGTCTTGCAGGGGGTGACAGAATCAATAGCATGCCTCAAAAAGAAAGAGGCTAGTTCATTCAGAAAAGAAAGAATAGTGATTTACAGAGAAATGTGTTGGAGAGACAAAGAACTTTAAGAGAACTCGCAGCCGATGTCTTATATCTTCTCAGAAAAGGAAGAGGCAAAGTCATCTCTCAAGGCAGGTCACATCTGGTTCTGTGGGCCGGAAAGGGTTTGGATCCCTCCCACAGAGAAAAGCACAAGGAAGAGTCAGCTGGAGGTGAACAAAAGAATTTCCCAACTACGTGGAGTGTCTACTAATAATAGCGCCAAAAGCTTTCCAGTTGAGCCAATTGGCACAATTTTGTGGCTTTTTCTGGTAACACTCGGTCACCCAGTAATGAGATCAGAGAAAGTACGCCACGGTTTCTTCCCAGGTGAGGCTCAAGAAGGTCGAGGTGACAGGAGATCACAGAGGCTTCTTGATGCTAATTAGAAGCTATGTGAAATAGTGGGCGAGCGATCCAGACCAGAACCAGAGAACACTAAAATAAAAAGGGTTAAGAGAATTAAAGATAGGACCAGGATGAAGACAGACCCATTAAGAGTAAGAGGAAAGGAGAAGAACAGGTGGCTATGGCCATAGAAAGGAATTTCCAAGTTCGAGACTTTAGAAACGCGGTGGTTTCGAACGACTGTTGTTTCCACACCTTCACGCGACGTGCCTGTGTCATCTAGCTGTCCCACCTTACCACCAGCAAACAGGAGACCGGGACGTCAGTGATTTTCTGAAAGACAATCCATGGTGCGGCGGCGGAGCCAGGACTAAACCCAGCATCTTTCGGGGAGCACTTTGAAAATTTCAAATAAAACGATAACGACCGTTCAATCCTATTCCCGTAAAAAGGAACGGTGGACCCGGTCGAGGGACTGGAAGGCGGCGTCACCCACGACATGGCCACAGGAAAGCACGCAGCATGTCTCCACTTCTCCCTCCTGCCTGCTCCGGCTTCCTCTTAAAGCAGAGAGACGACATGAAAAGTTTCTCCATGTTGCATTAACAGCTCCCTGGCCAGGAGGCATGGGGAGAAGAATTAAGCCTAACACAACGGGCTACTGGCTGCCATCCTACACCACACCGTAAAAGGCATCACGTTATTTCAGTGCCATCGTGCTGGTCCGTGAGGGTGTATGGGTCCCACCAGTTGACCTCCCTCCCTATATTTGGAAACGGTCCTTTGTCTTGATGATTGGCATGAGTTTTTAATCTTAGACTGTAGCAAAATGTAATTGGAACGTTTAGGAATAGAAGGGAAACTATGTTCTTTTAAAGTTCTGTTTAAACAAACGAACGCAACAGAAAGTCATCATTTCGGATCTTAGTGTTCATCCCTCTTTTGACTTGGAGGAAGGATATAAATTTAAACATAGAAAAAGAAATCAAGGATTTGCATTTGGCAAAAAATTTTAAAATAAAATAAAATAATATAAAATAATTTTAAAAGTTTTAAAATTTTAAAAATCTTAAAAAAAAAAAATAATTTTAAAAAGATTTGCATTTGGTATTCTTTGGTTAATATATATGTCTCACATTTTACCTTGAAAATATTTTTCTTCATTATGTCTTTAATTAAGTATGTGTGTCACCAAGTTTTAGAAAACTCACTTTCATTGACTCCTTTGTACATTGGAATTTTATTGTAAGGATTGAGTCCAGAAAGATTGTTATCCGTCTCAAGCATGGCTGGCTTAGCAAAGGGGCCACAAGGAGCTTCTCTCCCGGATGGGAGCAGCATCTGATCACCGACAGTGTGTAGAACTGCTGGCGCGTGCTGGCGATAAAAAGCCCACCGGCTTTTGGTCAACTTCGTGGTTGTTCCTGGACTTTTGGCGACGGGGCACTGGCTTGCTTCTTCCCCTAGGCTGGCCACTTCCGCCCCGCCCCCACACCTTGGTGTGCTACTGATCTCCAAGCCCTCCCCTCTGGAGTGAAGAATGACTGAAATGGTATAAAAGGAGAATTTTATGATCTAAACCAAGTGCCCACAGACTATCGCACGCAGGTCAAATCCAGCCTCTGCCTATTTTTGTGAATATAGTCTGTTTGTTATGTTTGTTTAACAATTGGCTTCGACTGCTGATGAGTAGTTGGGACACAGACCATATGTCCCTCAAAGCCAAAAATATTTACATCAGACCCTTACCAAAAAAAGTTCTCTGACCCTTGATCAAGAGTCAAAGGGCGCTTGCTTTGTGGACATGTAAGCAAGACAATCATTTCACATTCCTACTGTAGGCCAGGAATTTGACAAGCATCTTTGATATGTGTTTACCACTGACCAGCCTATATTTACCTATTCATTTTTCTCTGTTTTTTTTAGTCCCTGCTATGTGGATATTTGTTAGCAATGACTGATGTGGAAACTACATATGCAGATTTTATTGCTTCGGGAAGAACAGGTAGAAGAAATGCAATACATGACATCCTGGTTTCCTCTGCGAGTGGCAACAGCAATGAATTAGCCCTGAAATTAGCAGGTCTTGATATCAACAAGACAGGTGAGCTGACACATCTCTCTGTGAGCATGGGATGATCTGTACCATTTCATCAAGCAGGACTAGGCATGAAAAACACCTTCAAAAGTAGTGTAACAGAGTTATCAACAGTCCAAAGCAAGATAGAAGTAAGGAACTAATCTCTTAATCAATCACTCCCACTCATTTCCAATAACTTCTTCTTACAGGATTTCCCACTCAAATGCCATACAGTATCAACAGCTGTAAAATGACAAACAAAATATCACTAGCTGAGAACTGTGAGGGGCGTCCTTTTTAATCCCTGAGAGTCTCAGCTTTTTAGTTTACACTCCACGATGTTCCTGCCCTGTGTTTACCTTGACTGATCAACGATCATCTGGTTAGCCATGGCTCTGTGTTTGCTGTGTTATGCTAAGCCCCGGGAGGTGTCCCCAGAAAGTCCCTAGAAAAGTCACTGACAAAGTCTCACGGGAGCCGAATTCTTCATCTTGTCTGTACACAATTACTTTCATCCTTAAAGGCTCTTCTCTCTTGCATCTCCCCTAATCTGACTTCCTGCCTTTGGTTACCAAGATCGTCTCCTATTCATCAAGTTCTTGTTGCCTCTGCACATCTTAGGCAGAGCCACCTGCACATCTTGGAACCTATCCATAATTCTAATGACGAAAGCAGCGTGTGGAAACAATACGTAATGCCTGGCCGTACCCTCGGAATCCCTTTAGAATAGACTTTTTTTTTTTTTTAATCATAGAGCCACTTACAATTTCCGTAAAGTACAGGGCTATTTTGTGCGCAGTTGTTAAGAGTAAAGGAGAAATTGCCTTTCAACATTTCCATCTGAAGAAGGGCCCGGCCCATTTACCGCTAACCATTTGAATCACGGTAACAAACTCTTAGCAACGACTGTTATCATTTCATTATTGCAACACCCCAGATATTCCATCCACTAAGCAGTACTGGCTGCTTCGTAATGAACCAGCACACGCAAACGTGTGGATCTCAGAATCAAGGACTGCCCACGGCTTGCACTCGGGTAGAATGACCGACATGGCGAGAATGCACTGTCAAATCTCAGCGTTTGCCAGGTCCCTGGCTGAGACTGCTGAGGAGGACGCAGCTGTGAGGGTGGTTTAACTGGAGTTGTGCTTATGTCCTCTACGCCGTCACTGTCGTGTACCAACGGACTGACCAGCTGCCATGGGCCCTTTCATCTTCCACTGTTGCTCTTCATTTAAACGAATTAAACCGCTTAGACATCAGATGAGGTATCACAAAATCCTTAAAATAAGACAGTCAGGAATCAAGAGGCAAATTTGCTTTCACTTCTGATTTCAGCCTAAAGACACATGTGATTTCTGCAACCTGTGAAACTCTATATATATATTTAAGTGCCGTGGCCTGGGCATGAGATTTCCTAGTTATTTATCAAAAACGCAGATGATCAGTAACCCCTGCGAAAATGCAGTTATTATTTTGTGTTTGAGTCATGCTGGCCCAAGTTCGCAGAACAAGAATTAAGCAGCCCTTGAAACATTTAAACTATTTTCTTGATGGGTAATTAATTACCAAGAAAATACCCTTGCTTCTATGAAGCGTTCAGATTTCTGGATTATTTCTTCAATCTCCAATGCAATATCCTGAGAGCGGGTAAATAAAGATAAGTAATGGTTTTTATTTTGCCTTCACCCTTACGTCTCTTACAGAGGGTGAAGAAGATGCGCAGCGAAATTCAACAGAACAAAGCGGAGAAGCTCAGGGGGAAGCAGCGAAATCCGACAGCTAACACCCCGTTCTGATCTCCATCCCACCTGACGCGATGTCTCCCACCTTCAGGCCCGGCTGGCACGCACTGGTGTCCAGGAGCGAGAAGGGGGAAACGGAAATGGCGGTGTGGCATCGCAGGAGCCCGCTCACTGTCATGTTCGGAGTGGGGGCAGAGGCTGCGGCTGCAGGCAGACTTTTCTCTACCTCTGTCATTAGCAATGGCTGAAAATCATGTGGCCCGTGTCGGGATGTCATTTTTGTACGGATCCTTTCACTTGACCATATGATGAAATGCTTGTAGAGAGTAGCACTGACCTAGGTGATGATTCTTCCTGTAGCATCTGGTCCCTCACGATGTCAGAGGATTTAATTGTGTCCAATTGCAAAGGGTTGGTTGAACCCCGGAGTTTAAAGAACTCTGGCCCAAGTTTTCACCCAGTAAGAGAACCGTCCGGAAAGCACTGTTTCTAGCATTACGTATCTGTGTGTTCCTGCCGCGTGATTTACAGTATTGTACAGTATAGGCACTCAGCACTGCCCCTTCTCTGATTGCTCATGAAAAACAAAATTAATGTACGTTACTGTGAATTTTTATACCACTCATTTTTAAAAGGGCTGGCTTTTTTTCTTCTCCGTAGTGTGGTGGTGTACACAGGATAGAACACTTTTTTTTTTTAAACTTAATCTTTCCCCTCTGTTCACTGCTGATGAATTGATTAAGCCTAAGAGATTCATCGAGTCTCCTTTGCTTTTATTACACAGGCCTTTGAAAAGATCCATTAATGTGAATATTACCCAAATTCAGTGTGCCTGCTGTCTGCACAGACCAGAATCCAACCTACGAATTTTACTTTATTCCCAAGGGGAGAATTTCTCCCAACTGGTATTTTTTTTTTAATTGTGAGGATTTGGGAGAATGAGAAAGGTGGGAAAGAGAAGCTGAGATAGTACTAACAACCTGAAATGTTTTGTTCTTTTGGAATCAAATGTCCCACAATGCCGTATGCTACTATTTACATGTGAGGATGGCTTGTCTCCAGGGCGCTGAAAAAGATGGAGAAGTGGATCTCCTCGCAGTCGTGTGGACACCAATCACAAAAGTGAAGCCCTCGTGTTGTGTGTTTCATGTCTTTTTTCAGCCCGATCAGATTCAAATGTTATGAGACACTTTTTAACGTTTGTAAACTTTTACTAATCATTAGTGTGAACTGCTTTCGGATACAATAATGATCACCATTAGAAGCTAACAAAACCCGCAGTAATGCTGCGGGCGGCCTCAGCTGTGTCTTGGCATCGTGGTCCTGACCTGGAAAGTTTCTGTGAGCTGTGTGATAACCTCGGGTCGGTATTACGAACGCAGTTATCAGTGGTAATAAATCAGGAACCAGTACCATGCCGATGGCTCATGAATTACTGGACAAATAGCAGACAGCAGGAAGACCTGTTACCATAAAGAGCCCACTTAACTCCTCCGGGGCTCAGGTACAGACCCATGTGAATGAACTAGGTTAATCAGCATCTCAGCAGGTGACCGATCTGGACCTACCAGCAACCCAGGCCTCCTTGGTACTTGTGTACAGGATGAACGGTAAGTCCCCTCATCTCCCTTCGCACTCCATTTTGGATGAGAGGGATGAGGGCATGGGCACTGTCTGGTCCTCAATCACTTGTAACTAGGAAAAAAATGTTAGTAGTGTGAGTCTCTCAAAAAATAGAAAGAGGAAAAATTATGTCCTAGAGCGCCTCCTTCTAGCTTAACCGTTAGGGTCCAAAACGTCCAGTTCAAATTCAACGGCTCTACCTATCGGTAGACTTACGAGTGGGGAAAGCGGTCCCCAAGGCCGTTGTAGACAATCTCTGCTAGTCCACTTAAAACGTCCCACCATAGAATCGCTTTTCCAATCCCCGTTTATTATCCTCATAGCTTTCTTGTGAATCTAGCTTAAGTCCCCTTCGTCCTTAGAATTGTGGAATTCCAAACCGATCTCACGTGGTTTTGTAAAGTTTAGGACTAGTGCTGAGTATATGTGGAGGGTTTATGTTCCTATGTGATATACTGTGATTAATGCATGTGGTTCACGCTTGTCTCCGAATATCTAACTAGTGCTAAACTGCGAAGTCATAAGGAGCTTTGAATTTTTTGACCTCTCACTGCTACTTTGCCTGCTGTTTTCAAACCCAGAGGCATTCCCAAACGCAAAGATAAAAAGCTACTTCCCAAAACATCTCCATTACAGATGTTGCTCAGTGCAAGTTCACAGTATCTTCCAAATTTTATCGAAAGCTCTTTTACTCACAAGTCAATGATGTACATAGAAGCGAATGCTGAAGGAGAGAAGGAAAGGGCAGAATACGAAGGTGTCGTTTTGGCGGTGCCTGCTGAATGTCTATGAACTAACGGACCTTATACAAATCACTGCCCGGCACATACGTCCCCATTTAACCCTCGAACAACTCAATTCGAGTAATGTTAGCCCATTTCACAGATCAGGAAACTGAGGCTCAATGAGGTATAACTTCTCTGAGCTTCAAAAGACAATGACCGAGGACAGTGAGATTCGAACCCGTCTACCTCCAAGGAGACTTCGACAGCACACGCCCTGTAACTAAAGCCAATCGCAGGGCACGTGTCCCTGGAAGGGAGCCTTTAGAGGTGGGCAGGTTCGGCCTCCACAGTTTAGAGAGGGAAGCTGAGTCCCGGCAGGAGGACTGTGCTCCGCAAGGCTACCTGCACGAGCGGCGACACAGGTGTGTCGAGGTCACCAAAGGCGCGCTTTCAAAAGACAAAGGAATTCCATCCGGATTTCCTTTTCGTGTGACACTCCCCAAAAGGTATTTTTCTGGCACGCGGTCTATAAATTTAGCATGGTTCAGTGTTTGATGCCCCCAGCTCCCCTGCGTTGTTTAACAAGAAATATGACAATTCCGGTTTCTCGACTCATTTGCGAACAAGTGTGAACTTCTCAAATTTACCTTTTATCCGTCGTCAGCACCCTCTGCTAACGTGTTGTTAAAATAAATTCATAGAATCTTTTTTCCCCAGTAGATAACAGGCAGCCTTCAATTTTACGCACTGCCCCCAGAGCTGCACGCTGTAAATGCCCTGAGCGTGACCTTACCCAGACCGGTGGAAATGCAGCTTTTTCGAAGGTGGATGATATTGCTGTTTCTCTTCAGAGAAGCGATGATGGGTGATGAAACGTAACTGCCTGAGGGCAGCAGAGCTTCTGGCGAAGCCCACAGTGAGAGGGAGGAGATGTAGAGCCATCAAGTGAAATCAGGAAAGGATCTATGATCTAGGATGTCTTAATGGGCCCCGAGTTGTTCTCTGATTAAGAGTGGCAGTCTCTGAAGTCATTTGTGAGCTTGTATGACTTTTGTATTTAGCAATGTTGCATGCTCACATAATTGATATTAAAAGTAATAACATTTTCCGGAAATGTACACAGTCTATTCAGAGTATTTATTGAACGCTTACTCCGTACTCGGTACTCGGACAGCGCTGCGGTGACAACGGGGAAACCCCAAGCCTCAGGCGTCCTGGGGCGACATACCCGCGTCCGGCCTCACCCTTTCCCAGCCTTACTCCCATTGCGTTCCCCTCCGCTGCACCCTGGGTTTCATGTCTACCAGAGCCAACGCTCACATCTGACGTCAAAGCCCCAGATTCACTCCCACGGTTTCTAGCTGCTCGTCCTGCAGGACAGTGATCTAATGTCAGAAGAAAGACAGGTGCTTTTCAGGATCTCCCGAAAGTTTTACCACACTCCCTCCGCCACCCATGCACACACGGATACGTCCCCACGCCAACACGTCCCCTTGAAAGCACTCCCGTGAGACTTCCGTGTCGCTTCTTCCTCGCACCCTCATCCCCAGCGACTTGAGAACCAGAGACCTAGAAGTACGAGGCTTCCAGACGCGCCTGCCCTGTTCACCCCACCAAAAAGCTTTAAAATGACTCAAAAGAAAAAAAAAAAAGTGCTTGCAGACACCCAGGGTTTTACCGCATTAGGGTAACATCTTGGAGTAGAGGAGCCAAGAGAGTTTAACTTCTCTTGTCTTGACGTGGCTCTTTGCATCGTATTATTTTTATCACACGCGGGCAGTGAAGACCAAGCAGAGACCGAGGCGGGAGGCTGAGACAGTGAGCGTCACGCAGCACTCAGCCTGAGCCCAGGGAAGGTCTGACACCACAGGGGCAGAAGAGGATTGTGGATCTTTAAGTTCGTCTTACTCGAGTGACGGGGTAAAGCACGAGGGATACGGGACACCCCGCGAGCCAGCGCAGCCAGCTTGCGTTACCTCCACTGCCTCTGTCCCTTGCACGGCTTTTGCATCTTTCTAGTCCAGGACAAGGGGATCTGGCATCTCTCATCGTTAAGTCGAAATTAACAAAATGATGTGACTATAACCCATCAGCTTTCTAATCTGCACCCGTCTCTTTCTGATCACATCGAGATGGGTATGTTTCAGCAACCCGCCTCCCCGTCTGGAATTCCTTGTTCATCTCTCTCCTCTCTGCTCTCACTTGCCTTTCTTTCTTGTCTTCCTGCCATCTCTGCCCAGGGAAAACCAGTCAGCCCACCTCCCTTCCCGGTAGCTATCTCGGACGGATGTATAAAGTTTACAACATGCTTACTCATCGTTCGCGACCTCAGTTCAGACCTAAGAGCTGCACAGCTCTCTTTTTTCATGTCCTTGGGAACAGGGGAGGCTTCCTACTTCCTGTCTAACATGTATTCCTTCATCTGCAATTTTAAAGCAATTTTCCTTCTGACCTTAAGAAGGCCTGCCCATTGACTAACCTTTCTCTCTACCAGTTTTACCCTTCTCCACAAATGTGCTCAAGTTCTCGGGTTCCCCTCTTTCCTGCACTACTGATGCTTCTCAAAATAGTAATCTATGCTCCTGTTTTCATGCTCCTCCGCTTTATTGCGTATCCTTTTGCATTCTGACTTCCAATTAAATTTCTTTCTCATTGCAAACGGCATCTTCAGTAGCTCCCAGACTGTCAGGAATTGTCACCCGGGCCCCGGCCAACACGGGAATTAAAGAGCGATGATGTTACAGAGGACTCAAGCTTCACCTGAAATCAAAGTCAATGGTTTTATCATTGTAATTGATATGAGAGTGACGGGTATGGCTGGACAATAAAGACTTCTTAAGGAAGGAATCTACATATCCCAAGAAAAGGTCAAGCTTGTCCTTCGAGTCCACATCGTCCATCACGTAGGGATGCGTCGCGTTCTCTCCGTATCTGTTTGGCACGTGCTCAGATCCCCCAGTGCTCGAGGGGGTGCCTGTCCTGCATACAGGCTCTTACCTGGAGCCCGGACATCTACAGACAGGCATGGTTATCTTGAGGTGTTTGAGAGTCCGGCGTTCCATTATACCCTGGGATTATGTCCAGTAACATCCCTAGTTCCTCTCAACAACAGCCATGTACAACCAAAACCACTCAACTTCTTTGTACCCAGTGCCATTCCAGTTTTCTGAATTAGACCTAACGAATACATCAATCCTAATGCCAAATATAAGGGATATTTACGTGTGTCTTATTCGCCTACCCTGTCTATGACATTTAACCTTGTTCACCATGGAATCTTTTTTGATGCTATTGGCCTTCCTTTTCCCCCCAGATTTTTAAAAATTTCATTAGTTAGCGTTTGCTCCTTTCTCTCTAGCAATTTCTCGTGCTCCTGAACTAGTCCTTCCTTTTCCACCTCCCCAATAAATGCTGCGGGTCCCTGGGGTTCCATCCGCTCTCCCCCCTCCAGTCCTGCCTGTAAGAGAGGACCTCTCCCGCTCCGACGTCATAAACCCACATCCACAGCCCGGAGACGGCTCCTGATCACCTGCCCTGCTGGATAGGCCAACGTGGGTTCCCCAAAAGCATCTTGAAAGTTAACATTCCAGCGCCGACTCTAGTACCTGACACCGCTCTTGAACCTGCTCTTCTTCTTCACATGCCACACATCTCATATAACAACAGCGCTGGCTTCCCAGCAACCTCCGATCTACATTCTCAGAGCTGTCTTAACTCTTCTTTCTCTAACTGGTTTTGCAGTCCATCAATGCTAATCCTTAACCACTTCTGGCAATGGCCTGCTTCTACTTGCCTGCACTTCAGCACTTGAAACCATCCCATATCTAATGTAATAACAATGGCCAGCTCACCAGGAGCCGCCTGGGGCGTGAGGGTGGGGGGACTCTACCATCCACCTTGCAACCAGATGTGTCCTTCTAATGCATACTCTGACGTTTCACTCTAATTTAAAACATCCTGCAATTTAGCCAGGCGAAATTTGTTGATGTAAGTGCTACATGCATCAAACCTCTTGCTCCGTGTTAGCCATCTTCCTGTTCCTAAGATGTTCTTGCTCATGCTTGTTCGCAAATTCTCTCGATTCTTTCAGACTGTTCTCCATCCTACCTTTTCTTTACAGCTTTTTGAGCTGCGCCCCCATTTGCAAGCCCCCCCGCCGCAGGGAACTGGCTGTTTGATACTCCTGCTCCCCTAAGACTTGATCTCCAAACTTATCTCATTAGATCACAGCGATGGTTTTACAGGTGTGTCTCCAGCTGGACTATGAGCTCTCTGAGAGATGCAGCCTCCTGTATCCGTCTGTGTTCCTTGTCTACTAATACTCAAGAAGCATTTGTAAATGAATGTCTGCCCTCCTGACGTTCACAGTATAGCCAAGAGACAGAGTTTACACTCAAGTTGATCAGGGGAAAATGTAATTCAGAGGTAACTGATGGTCAAAAACAGTAAAGGCTGCATAATATTGCACAACAGAAGATAACTTGATTTCTATCCCTTTTTTTCTAGTTTATGCAATACAGTCACTATTTTTAAATGATTCTCAAACTGTATGCTGCACATACACACACAGAGACACACAAAGATTTGATAAGGCCTAACAGGGATGAGATCTCAGATAGGATAATGTAAAAACAATAAACAAATCAAAGTAAGCAGTCTGGCGAAAAAGTGACCCCACTAAAGGTATTTCTTAGCATCCTGTCCTACAAATTCCATTCAGTCTGCTGGAATTGAGAATGGCCATAGAAGAAGTTGTAGTCATAGGAAAAAATGGGAACATAATACAAAGGGACTAAGAAACACAGTCTTACAGACTCAAGAAAGGACTCCGATACATATGTATAAAACTTTCAATATTGTATCTTTGAAAAACACACACACACACACACAGAGAAACAGCAGTAATCTAAATAACACCAAACTCTGACAGGACTAAAGAAGTATATGTGCATTTTGAGTCTGAAACTAAGAAATAAGAATGGCCGAGCTAATGATGTAGGTTACTCCTAACAGAGCACGTTTGCAAGTGGCCACTGTGATTCATCTTACACACTCCACCTGCAGAGGACGGTGTGCCTGATGACTATCCTGTTGAATGTTTAAGCTCTCTTTCATCCCACACGTTCTTTGGAATATAAAACAATACGCACCAAAAATTTTAAGGGCAAAAAGTTAGGTAAAATCACTATAGCGATGGAGGGACAATTAAACAGAATCGGCCTTCCCAGATGGCCTTAAATAAAATCCAAGAAATCGCCGAATCTATTTCGGAAATATTTACTGAGTATTCAGTAAGTTAAGTCTCTGTATTAGGTGCAGTAAAGGTGAAATTTTTTTTTAAAAGACCACAAAAATCATCTTTGACCAATAAAAACTAAAATATGCGACGGTGAACACCGTTTTTTTTCCTCCTATCGTATTCCCAGACTTTCTGTGCCGCCACACCATCCTTTATTATGAGGAGTTTTTCTTTAATTTTAGAGTCTAATGAGAATTTACTTTGGACTCAGCTGCTTCCCGGGCCTTTGGAACAGGAAGTTGGGAGAACGGGGCAGACACGGGTTGGAGTGACGGGAGGAAAAGCACTTTTTCCCCGTGAAGAATCGTACCAGAGTTCATCTTTGTGAGGGGTAAATCAGGTAATGGGTTCAAGCAGACAAAAAAAAAAAAAAACATTTTTTTTCAGACTCACGTGTTTAAGTGAATTGGCATACAAAGTGCTAATAATTAGAGGGAGGTTTAGAAAAGCATGAAATGGAGGTTTCTAAGAGAAAGTTTGGGAAGGATGACAACTCAGAGGTTTCAGCGGGAAATCAAAGAAAACTGGGAAAGTGAGAAAAGAGAATGTTTACAGGTCGTGAAGTTGACCTTCTTTAATATTCTTAAAGAGAAATAAATACACATTCAGAGGGACTATTTTTCAATTATTTATGGGTTTTCGATGAGATTTTTTTGAAGGCGCTCCCTACGAAGACAAGGTCACGAGAGACCACAGGGTTTACTAAAGTATACTCACTTAAGTAGTGATGGTAAGACAAGCAAATACACACAAATAATAAACGTCTGAAGATGATGAGCAACGCTAGAAGAACCTGGACCATCCCCTGCCGATTCTGGGGGAGAAATGCCATTCAACAAGGAAGACCATGGAAAGGGATACACTGGAACAACTTCTTCAAGTACTATTTCATTGAAGAAAGAGAAATCAGGCATCTGCGTAGAAAAAAAAATGACACAAATAGAGGTACACAGGTAGCAAAACACGGAGTCATATGTTTTTTAAACAATGCACGTTGGCTAGAGCGCAGGGTGTAAGTGTTGAGTCCAAGGAGACCTGCTGGGCCAGGTGGGGGAGAGAAACCCCAGACCCTGAGCAGGAGGACCTGGAAGTCCCGGGAGCTGACAATCACCGAGGTCGCAAGGGTGTGCCTGGCAGCCCAGCGGCAGCTGGTAGACCAGCTCCAAGGGCCCGCTCACAGGGAAGAGTGCGGGACGGGGCCCAGGCACAAAGTCGCAGGTGGGCACACAGGTGGGGCCCCTGCCGGGCGCCTCACATCAAAACGGAGGACCTCTGAAAGCAAGAGCTGAGCGTCTGAAGGCGGGCTCGGGGCTTCTGGATGAAAGGAGACTCGAGGACTTATTCCAAGGTTAAGATCCAGCCGCTGAAAAAGCCACATGGCAGAGGGAGAGTAAGAAGCGGCGGACAGGTGCCCAGCGAGGTGCGGACAGGACCCGCCGGGCAGAGCAGCTGCCGCTGTCCTTCACCAGTGCTTCTGCTCAGGCCCCGGCTCCTCGCAGTTTTTAAAGGCGCCAGATGTCTCTGCGGACAACATGTGATGCAAGGATAAAAAAAGACCTTTTTATATAGCCTCACAGAAAGGGGTAGAAGACTCCTTGATCTTTGCGCAGGGTGATAAAGCCAGGTTCTGAGCACGTCCCGGAGGCTCGAATATGTTGCCTCCGTTTCCTGCGATCGTTATGAAATGGGGGTGCGTATCTCCTTACGAATGACCAACCGAAGGCGCACCGAGCTCAAGCGGCTTGTCCGAGACCATGCAGTTTGCAGCTGCAAAGCCAGAACTGAAAACGACGTCCGACTTCTCTGACGACAATTCCCAAGCTCCTTCAACGACATAGAGCTGTCCGACAGGACAGTAATACGAGCCACTCATCTAATTGTATGTCTTCTAGCAGCCACATTAAAAGAAAAATAAGCGGTAAAATAACCCTGTATATAATATTGCCATTTAATATATAATCAATATGAAAATGTAAACTTTGGGGGGGCTGTCAATTCTTCAAAATCCGTTATCTATTTTACACACGCTTCTCAATTCAGACTACCTACACTTAAGGGCTCTGCTTACTCATATTGCCCATCACAAAACTATACACCCTGTTCTTCTTCCCAAAGATAAAGCGGAGAAATGACACACTTCTGGGGGTGGAGGGTGGACAGAGTGTGCACGTGGGTGTGTAATTCTTTCTCAGTGGCTCTCAACTCCAGCTGCCTGTCAGACGCGCCTGGAAAAGTCTTAACCATACTATTAAGGCCTGGGCCCCATCTCTACAGATTTGGGTGTTATTGTAGAATGAGGGCCAGCCATCAGTATTTTTTAACTCCACTGAAGAATAATAAATATTCAAAAGTGCACATAAGTGTGGAGCTCTGTGGATTTTCATGAAATGAATCTACTCAGGCAGCCGGCACGCGGATGAGGGAGCCGAACGTCCCGACACCCTAGAAGCCCCCGTCACGTTGTCGTCCAGGCTCCATCCCTGCGAAGGGCTGGCTGGGCAGGCGGTGACTCCCCACCTGCTCTTCCAGAGCAGACCCTGGAGCTCAGCCCGGAGCGGACACCTGACACAGGATCGCCCACTGCGGCCCGCTCTCCTGCAGGGTTCTATTCTCGAATTCTTAGGACAACTCGTGGCCCCGGAAATGATAAGCCACCTGCCAACCCATCCATCTTCCAGCGGAATCCTACCCCCGAAACGCAGGTCCTTCGGAGCACCGTATCCCCTGGGCCACGCAGGTCCCGTCCCCACCCGTCCCCGAACCGCCAGGTGGCTCTGCCGCAGTCCAGCCCCTGTCAGCTGCACGGGCCCGGGAATCTGGCTCTTCTCCCCTCCTTTCCTCCGCTGTCCACCTCTGTCCTCACCCAGGTTTTACCTCCCTCAGTACGAACAGATCAAATAAATGACAAACTTGCAACGCCAGCAGCACAGATGTCCGCTTCCTGCTGAGCAGGCTTCAGTCTAAGCCCCAGGCTCACATCGTCTTCCCCGGTACAAATCCCCTGATCCTAGAAATTCAGCTCTATCGAAACAGCTCTTGTTCTCCCTGCTGGTCATTTATCTTCCTCAGATTCAGGCGATTTAAGAAAACTTTCTAAGAAAATTCAAAATTGATGTTTTCTACCGATGTTCCATTGTAGATGATATACAGGCAAAAAGTCCATCAGTTAAGACATTTCCTAACCCCAGCCAACCCGACCAACTTAAAACTGCATTGAACGCTTAAGCCTCAGGGTACAGTGAGTGCGGATGAGTGAACGACTTCTCTGTGTATTAAACACCCCGCAAAATTTGGCCCGTCTTTGCCGGAGTTACAGTTGCTTCCCAGGGGGTTCGCCTGCCCTCAGAACCCTGCCTCGCTGTCCTTCCAGCCCATTCGAGAACATTTTGAATGAGCCCGTTCCCGCAAGGACAACACTTGCAGTTAAAAAAAAAAAAAAAAAAGGAAAACGTGGCCATCTGCTCTCTCCCCGCGTGGTTCAATCCGACGCTGTCCTAGCACGCTGTCTTGCCCCTCGGCCCCGGCCTGCTCAGCCCACCCGCCTCGTTCCCCCGGCTGCCCACCTGAGCTTCTTCACCTGCACTGTGCCCCTCACACTGCTCTCCTCCCACGGTGCGTATCACTACCCTCTCCCACCTTGTCATTTCGTGATTCTGACAGCCGTCAGGAAAACCCACCCGATGGCTTTCTGTCCTCCACCCCGCCGTCTCCAGCTCTCCCCCTCAACTCCTCCACCTAGGACTTTCCGCACTCTGCCCGGCCATGACCAACTTTCTGTGCAAGAAAGAAAAAAGCAAAAGGGCTCCATATCACCGCTGCTAGATCAACCTAAAGTTTGCCGAAGTGTGGAAACAACCCCTAGGTACCAAGGAACAAGAGGGCCATAAGAGGAAGTAAAGGGGAATGATGCACAGATCACACTGGTGGCGAGACCGGCCTTCACCTCCGTCACTACGGATTTCCACTAAGTCATTTATCAGCTGTGGGACAGCGGGTAGAGGATACCCCGCGACAGCAACTGTCACCCTCACCACAAGTCAGAACTTCCACGAATGCCCCAAATGTCGACAGACTCCTTGAGTTTTCATCTGTCCATTTAGTAAAAAAAAACTCCAGATGACTGACAGTTTTAGGAAATACTTAGAAAATGTGTTTAGGACAGACCGATTTAATAGCATGGGCCCAGAACCCAGTTGCCTTACTAACTAAATGTATGATTGTTTCCCAATTTATTTAAGCACAGCTTCTTACCTGGAAGAGGAAATAACAGCATCTCTTAGGAAGGGTGAATGGTTCTGGGTGAGAAGAACGGTATGACATGCCAAGCACTGGGAATAGTGCCTGGCACTCAGGATAAATATCTGCCAGTAACGATGCCGTGGTGGCTGCGTTCTTATACGAAATATGTATTTATAGTCTTAGCTAGCAGAAAGCACAGTCACATGGCTCGCGCCTCTCAGTTAGTCGTGCCGCCCAAATGGCACAGAAGTGTCATTTCTTCACTTATCGAACAAATATGAACAAGTTCCTTGCAGGCACCAGGTGCTTTGAGGATGCTAACTGTAGAAAGGTTTAACCATAGGGATCATCTCTGATCGTGTGAAGCCCATAAGCCAATGGCCCAGTTTAGTTGGCTCCTCGCAAACAGAAGTTAGAGCGTTTCCTTTAGCCTATAGCAGAAAAGCCAAATTTTGAGGCGCAACATTCGAATGAGGAGGACAGGAAGAAGGAGAGGAAGAGGAAGATAAGGAGGGAGGGAGGGAGGGACACTACTTCAGGACTGTCCTAGAGTCGGTTCAAGGTCACCTGCCTTTTCCTTGCAACTGTCACCTTCGCGGATTCACATTGTCAATAGACAGCAGAAGGGGACGTAAGTTCTCACAAGGAACACGAAGCCATCCAGATTGGCACCAGAGGAGCCAGGAGCGTTGGCGGATGGGCTAGGGGACAGGCTCGGTCGGTGACACCGACTTCCTCTGCATCTCGTACTGGAGCTTCTGAGAGCTGGTTCTTTTCAGTCTTCTGATTCAGCCACAAAATCCCATTCTCCGGATCCCCTTAGTAAAACTGAGACCAGGCAGAGTCTGGTAAACACCAAGGAGACCGAAAGGCGGAAAAACCAGAATACAGTCGTTTGGCTTACTAAAAGGTTTCTGGTTTATTAATCTAGTTAACTCAGTCTAGGATCTCAAGGCCCATGAGACCTTCTAAAGGCAGATGAGACACCACCCAGAAAATTCCCTCTTTTATCTATAGACTCTTTCTCCTACCCCCGTATCTAGACTAAGAGGCTCCTCTTCCTCTAGTTAGACACATCTGGAAAGCTGTATTGAAATAACTATTTACTTCCAGAAGACAGTATTGATTATATGATTAATATAACACTCACATATTATTCCTACATACTGAAGTGTTTTCTTGTTGATATATATATATCAATATATATCTATATATCTATATATATAAATATATATAGATATATAGATATATAGATATATTATAAAAATAATGGTCCTGAAGCCCTCATAATCTCAACCAACATATACAGGGGTTATAATGCTTATCAGTCTGTTTACTTAACCAGACAGCTGACTTTTAAAATTATTCATACAATTTTAAAATAGAAAGCATTTTCTCCTTGTAGTTGATAGATGGTCATGGGGATGAGGAGCATGGCTTAGAGAACGCAGTCAGCAGTAATGTCATGGCTACGTATGGAGCCAGAGGGAAGACAGAATAGTCATGAAGATCATTTCATAAACTGTAGAAGTGTCTAACCAATGTACTGGATACTTGAAACTAATAATAAAATAAAATACCAAAAAAATACCAAGTATTTTCTTCTTGACATTATGCAAATGCTATACAATAGATATTCTGGTTAATCAAATACTCTAAATTTCTTTGAGTAAATATTTGTGTTAAATAAAGCACCTCTCTCGATCTGATAAGAAAACCTCATTTAACGATAATGAAACCATTCCTTCATAAATCTCCAATGAAAAACAAAAATATGCCTTCATACTTGCCCATGTTTCAATATTTTTCTATGTCCCTTTTCTCTAATCTGCATTTCTGTAAATATTGATAAATAATAAGTAATGGATATCTGCCTCCTGGTGGCCATACACAGTTCTAAAATAAAAAATGCTCGGTGTCTCTTAAAACCCTCAGTATTGACTTAGAATTTTGTTTAGAAAGCTGCTCACTCTGACGAGCAATGGTAGGTCGTCTGGGCCCAGGAAGGACAAAAGTCTGCAGCGGCAGCCAACACAAGTGCCTTCAAGGACACCACAGGACACAGAGCTTCCCCTCGCCACTCAGCTGGACCCCGAAGAGGAGAAGCAGCTTGATAAAACTAAAATGTCTGCCTGGGAATTCTCACGCATTTATTAAAACAACTTCCCTGAAGCCCTGAAGCCCTAAGGTACAGTGCAGTCTGCCTTTACGACCTTCAGCCAAATGGCTCATTCTTCCTATTTACTCTCCCGACGTAAGGTCTCTGTGTCAGTCAGATATGCCCAAAGAAATATGTGCTTCTTTGTTCAGTTCAGCACCTTTACTTAGCAATGGAATAAAACCTCTTCAGAGTATCAAACATGTCTTGACAGGAAGACAGCTTCCTGAAACTGTATGAGAAATACGGGAAGCTTTGTCAAAATAATCATTTACTGAGCCATTTTTAAAACTATGACATCAAAATCCAGTCAATTCTGAAGCACTGCTTCAGTAGAAATAACAGCAAAACATGGTGTATGTCATGTCACTCATAAATATGTCACTTAAATACTTAAAAACCTTATGAAAAGGAATAACTTTTAAATAGAAGGAACATGTTTCAATATCCAAACTTAGCAACTAAAATTAATTTGTAAAGATCTGTAAGTTTGAAATTTTTAGATGAATCAACTTCACTAATTAAGTGTTTAAATCACTGTTGATTGCAAAATATGATTTAGTTGGAAAAGTTACACGGAAAATATTTATGATTCACTCCAAATGCCTCACAACGTTCCTTCAATTAGAGTTGGTCTGAAGGAGGAAAAGAAGCGAATGGCTATTATTTAAACACAATAAATAAGTCAACTGAACCCAAATCACCGAACACGCCTGTATGTAAAAACTCTTTTTAAACTGTACCAGAATTTTCTTACTATTGTTTCGAGAATCTAAAAGGATGATATTATCATAGAAGAATGCCGTCTTAAACAATTGTAGAAACAATAAGTACATGAGAAGAAATAACACATTCGACTAGCAAAGACGAACATTCATTTACTCATGATATGAATAAACGACAGCTCGCGACAGCTCCCTAACGTCAATTTAAACTGTAAACATTTACTAACAGAAAACTTTTCAACAAACCAAGTAAAAAATGGGATAGTGAACTCCCTTCTAGCCATTACCCAGATTCAACACTATCAGCTTCTGCGGAATTGGTCTCGTCTACACTTCCACAGCCCCCGACAACAACGGGATTATGTTTAGGAAGCCCCAGACATCATGTCATTTTAACCTGAAAGACTTCAGTTTGTACCTCTGAAGAACAAAGACTGTTTTACATATCATCACGGTCACACTATCACAAGTCCCGAAAAAGAATGCTGTCCTCCCGTGAAACAGGTAGTCGTCGTTCCAGCCTGTGACAGTCTCACAAAAGTCGCCATCTCAGCCTATGACAGTCTCACAGAAGCCTCCCCAGTTGGGTTCATAAGCTACGCCACACACTGCAGTCACTGATGGGTGCCGTAAAGCCCTCCTCTATGTGACAGACTTCATTCTTTAGGACAGCGCAGGGTAACGGAGCAGGTAACACAGACTTCCCGTGGGAACTATTATTTACACCTTATATTATCATGGTACATTCTCTGAAATTTGTTTTTTAATATTGAATCTCCCTCACTTCCTTGTAATATATGCCAGTTGGTCGTGGCTTATTATTTATTAATGCAATGATAGACTCTATCTGCTAATACGCTTCTTAGAATTTCTTGGATGGATATATATGTATCAACACACACATATATATAATTGAGATTGGTCTGTTAGAAAATCTTATCTTTCCTCCCAGGATGGCAATGGTTTTGAATTTTACGAAAGCCACGCTTATCCGTGAGTTAGCACAAGCGAGTTATCTGAGGAATATGCCAGGCCTCCTCAGCCAGACCTAGGACACGTGTCAAGGAAGAAGTGAAAAGCTCCTTCCCGATTGTGAGGAAGAGCCCAGTGTCCAGACTTCAGTGCCAATGTCTGCTTGTGAAAAACTTAAAAATCCTGCTTCAAAGTCCAAAGAATATTGGTGTTTGACATTTCCCGAAATATAAACAAGAATTAACGGTGAGTCAACACTTGATCAAGGCCTCCTTGAAAATAAGATTTATAGGAGAGGCCGCTTCATGTCCTCACTGAAGTCCCTACTTGTCACCTAAAAGCTCTGGCTGCGTATGAAATTAATATTCAACATGCAACGCGCTTGAACCACATTACTCAACTTCCATTAAAAAATAAAAATGTCTTCTTAGAGTCTGGGTTGTCTTCAGACTCTCAGCATTGCGAGGAGGTCGCAAAGAAAGCGTTTCTGCATTTTTTTCTAAAATCGTGACTGAAAACCCTGGGCGGCTTCCCTTCTGTACACCGGCCTGTCCAGCGAACTGCTCCAAACGTCGCTGTGAGCTCGGGAAGAAGGCTTTTCTCAGGACATTAACTGCATGTCTGCTCCCTGGGCAACCCCAGGCTGAGAGACAGATCGGACAGAAACTGAACAGTGACAAGAGCCACACGGCAAACCGGCGGGGGATGCAGAACCAGACAGACCTGCTTGGAACTCCAGGGACCACTGTGACACCAAGGCCCCCCGACTCCCACCCCCCCGCCCCTTCGTCCCTAACAGGGTTCTGGCTTCGCGGCCCTGATCAACGCTGACCGAACACCAAGCCGACTGGATGCGAAGGGCCATGCGTCTCCTCCGGGCTCGGTGCGTTTTCATTGTCACCTGAACTGCCAATTGCACCTCCGTTTTCTCCCCGTTTTTGTCCACTGGGCCACACTTGTACCCGCGTCAGCCAACACCCATAGAACTCGGAGATCCTAGAGAGCCCAAACCGCGCCCGTAGTCGCAGACGTGGAAAGGTCCAGATTGGTGTGGCACTAGTGAAACGTATGCGGAATTGTGATCTAAGATTCATTCTATCATTTTAATCCAAGGGACAGTACTCCTTGGTCTACATTCTGTAAGTTTAACACAAGAAACAGCATTTCCCGATGGCTCTCATCTACCAACTTCTGCCAAGTTGGAGGAACGTGACGGCTGACCATGATTCCTCTTCACCTACCATGCTGTACTCATCACGCGGAGAGCGACAAAAGCAGAAGTCTCCCGTTTCTGAATGTCATTATTATACACCTGCTGCCAGCGTGAAACCGGACACCGCTGTGCCACGGGTACAGCCTCTGCTCCGACGTGCCGGGGCGAACTCTGGCCGGTCCACAGACAACGCTCTGGGTCTGCGAGCCCGGCACGTGTCAGCATTCCAGTGAGGAACGGGACAGAAGGAAGTCGCCTCCCGTCGGCCAGAAGAGCCGCAGGCCTGAGCTGACTTGTCTTGCGTTTTTAACAAACCACGAGTGGTGCTATGTTGCTGAGGACCAAAATACTTCCTGCTATTCTTAACAGCGTTTAAATTTGTCTCCTGGCTGTCCTGCAGTTGGCTTTGTCAGTCAAGCAACACACCAAATGGCTCCTTTAAGTCCCAGGTTGCCTGTTATGAAGAGGCTATTTGCTTTGGGGATAGAAAGCAGCTTAATTTAAAGAATAACAGATTATTCTTTCCTAACTTTGGTTGAGATTGACCACATTGATTTCATAAAAAATAACAAAACAAAAAAACCAACCAAAAAAAAAACCCTGATGATTGAGAATAATAGAGGGTTTAGGAATGAAGTTTCTGTTACAAATCCACAGAGAACATTCCTCCTAGGAAATAAATTCTCATGTACAGTTGCCTCAAAAGATTTACTATCCTGAGAATATGGGGTAAAATAATACTAAAGGTCTGAGGTAATTATTTTGGTTTCAACTGTGGTCGAATGTACCCTGTCACACCATTCTGAAATTGTCACAGATTAAATATTTCGCAAGTTTCGTGGGCTATAAAATTTGACTAGAAAGAGAGCCATCCGTTGAGTGTTGCTGGACAAATTATGGAGTATGTTCACCTTCTTAGCCCCTAAAATTATGCAGATAAAATTAGGCCACAATGAAATACCAAGGACAATGTTAAGAAGATAAGTGTGTTACAAACAGATAACTTTAAATCAGAAAGAGGGGAAAGGCCGAAATATGGTAAAAGTCTCTGAACCTGGTCTACACAGCAGCCTGGAGTGTTGCATCTAGACCACTGAAATGTGTAACAAATAGCTTTTTCCCAAAAGCTCTCAACAATGAATGGCCTACTGAACATTCAAGTTCAATTCCTTTTGTTTGAAACACCCTCGCACATGCTCCACAGGGGGGAAGCACGTGGCGACGCCTCGCCTGGGTGTAACAGCGGCCTCAGCATCAGGTCTGTGGTAGCAGCAACTGTCACCACCCTTTCTTCACCTCGGTCCCTCGCCAGGTCCCTACAAACAGACTCAGGGACGGGAATCCTCAGAGCTCTGAGTATGCTGGCATTGTGATGACTCTTCACATAACCCTGGGAAGTGGGCGTATGTAAAGTTTAAACATTACACGTCTTAAATACCTCCTGTGCCACCACCAGTGGACTTCTACACCAGAAATAAAGTATGGAAATGCACTTCTAAGACCTGCCTATGTTCCTGTGAACCCCAGGCTTCAATCCAACTTTCCTGCTCTGAACTAAACAACGATGAACAGAATCTCGCCATAGCATCTAACTCCCACCTCCCTCCTTTCACTATAAATATTGGCAAAGGTTCTAGAACATTTCTACACTCTGTCCTAGGTTCTACAATGCTTCACTCTTCAAATACTTTTTTTTGAAATCTCCATTTCACTGGAAGTTCTCAGATTTTGAAACGACACTATTTTTACAGACCTTGGAAACTAAATCATAGCAGAACACAAGTTGTCAACTTTACATGTATATTTCATAGTTCCTTCTGGGCTTAGGCTAAACAATATTACTTAAAAATGAATATCAAAAAAAACTTAAAAGATTCAAAGGAACAAAACAAAGCTCTTTGCTTTAAAAAGAAAACTAAGCTCATGCTAATATAGCTATAAATACATTCTGGGGAAAAAATCTTAATATTATCTTTTGAGTACTTAGTAAATACAAAGTACTAGACCTATATTTTGTTTGCTTCTCACCAGAGATATGCATTTGTTTCACAGGTGAGAACACAGACATTGAGAGGGATTGTGTTATTTGCCTCAAATCATATTGCTAAGCAGCCAAAACGATCCAAAAATCAAACCTTTCTCCTAACTGCCAAACGTAAATGCTTACCAGAAATTATAAAGGGACATAAATGCAAGCATGGCATCCTAGAAGATACAATAGTAATGATAATTATAAGTAGACTCGTGTTCCAAACTATTTTACTTCATTTTCAAAACCTAAAAACTTAGTTTAGCCATGTTTTATATCTTGATCAGAAACATGAAATTAAAGATGTGTAAAATTCAAATTTTATACATTTATAAAGTAACATTAAGAAATATTTATTCATAAAAAAAAAAAACCAGCATGAAACATCAGAAGATCCAGTAAATAATGACACGATCAAGTCTGGACACATTATTAAAATAAAAATAGATAATTCTTGAATATTTTAATTATTAATAAGAAAAGTAAAATAAATACCTTCTGGTAATTATAAGTTTAGAACAATATTATGCAGCTGTTATATATGCTTTATCTTCCAAAAGGATAATTTAAATTACTTTTTGAGAAACTCTTTTTAAGTTCTTATCTATTTCTACACTGATTTATGGACATCTTAAAATATGATGCAGATTTAATGTAATTAAATAGCTCTGATAACTGTATCCATTTTACATGTATATAATTTACAGACATACTTATATCTATGCGTAACTACATCTATATTTTCTTTTTCGGGCTTCCCTTTTTAATGCAGTTTCTCCTAGCTAATTCCTAATGAAAACCACTAGGGGGCGACCAAGCATCATTTCTTTTTCTTGCTCCAGTTACCAATATTATTTAGCTAATATTAAAATTGTATAAATGTTTTACTATGTGTCAATTCATTAATACTCCTTAAGATTTTCCAAGTTACTAGAAATATCTGAACAAAATTGAATCTCACACAACTTAGTCTCAAAAAAGTTTAAGTATTTCTAAATCCCACATTTTGTTTAGTCTTAAAGCATTTGATGAAGCAACTACAATCCTCTTAAAATCGGAATAAAAGTCAAATGTGAACTATCTATTGTTTACTCAAGCAAAAGTGAATTTTTTATTTCCTCTGAGATAATGTATTACATAAATTAACCACAAGTTGGAAAATAAAATATGTAATCTGAAAACAATGGGTCTTAGGAATATTTCTTAGTGTTTGAAAAATTATATGTTAACATGAAGATAATAAACTATCATAAATGGTAAGTCTATTTTTAGGAAAGTAATCAATTGGTTGACTACAGATAAATTATTGTTTTATTCTATTTTTCCTGCTTTACCTTGAAAAACATTAATAAAAATATATACTAATAATCAAAAAGAGAAATTATAATAGTGTTTCTGTAAAAAGAAATGTTTTAATAGTTTTAACTCTTAAAGGTCCAAGGCTTGGTATGAAATTTGGAGAAAATACAAATTAAATGATCTATGAACATTTCTGAAACAACGAGCAACTATACTATAAATGTCTTCTAATCACAAAAATGGAATGAATATTTACATCAATGACGATAGAAAGAGAAGAGATTTTAAAAGATAAAATAATAGTTGCCTAGCAACTCTCCCAGCCTTTGCACCATGAAGCAGGCTAATGAAAATAAGCAAGTCAAGGCCATGCTCTTATTTTCCAGACAGAATGAACCTCTACTTGTATGACCTTGAGAAAACTCGCTAACCTCACTGAGCCACAGCAGGGACAGGAAGAAGCTTTTCTCTCACGATGCTGCGAAGCGAATTAGCTGAGATACTGTGTATGATGCACCCGGCGGTAAGCTCGCTACATGTGGAAACTTCACTACGCCGGAAGCTCTGCTCCTCGTGAGGGGGTTGGACAAACCCATCGTCGTCACAGTGCTCGGCGTCGCCTCGCAGACAGAGCAGTTATGTGCCATCCCTCCTTTCTATGCGCCAGTCCCTCCTCTCGCCGCTTTCAAAGTCTCCCTCACAGATGCCTCGGAATATCCCATTTCCAGGATTTTAAGTGCTGAATTTAGTTCGACAAAAGCTTTTGGAATCATAAATAGAATTATTACAATGATTACACACCCATGCTTAGGGCCTGGCGTTACACTGGATTTGATAAGAGACTGAAATAAAATCGAAAAACATGGTCTCTATCCTCTAAGATGAGAAAGAGCCAGAGCAGATGACCGGAGGGAGGGAAATTCAATTGGTGTCGTTTTAAACCACTCGGTCAGTGGTCGTTTTTTACGGCAGCCCCAGGACTTCCTCTCCAACCCTCACGGACACGGAGAAGGAACACCGAGAACACACAGCTGGGAAACGAAAAGATTTACCGAGCCTGGGTGTACGGAGTAAGGCGAAATTCTGCAGGTGGATGGAGAAGGCCTAACCGGAGTGTCGGTGACACCCGGGTTATCCAAAGTGCTCCTCGATTGTCTTTGGTTTGATTTTGATGTCTGCGGTGCTACGGAACAGATGGGACTCTGACGTAAGGGTCACAGTGAAGGGGTTGGTGTCTTCACCTGGTTTCTCTCGCGGTGCCATCACATTCTAACAGATCCATCTGTCCTGGTCCCCACCTCTCACTAATGTAGAGGGGTGGTACCTGTGCTTCCTGATGGACGTCTCACACGATGCCCATCACACCGTGTGCTGAAAACGCAGAGTGCTGTTCCCATTTCTCAACTACTTAATTGCAAGAAAAAGTCGCAATTGGAATTTATATGAATCTAATAATAGTAAATGATTATGTGCTGGGAATGCTGTCAGGTATATACATGTATTATTTGATTAATCTTTTTTTTTGGCTTAAATGACTTTACTTTTTTCTTTAATTTATTGTTTTCAAGGCTGTCCACTATTGCCACTGTTATTCGATATAACATTAGAAGTCCTAGTGAGTACAATCAAGCAAAAGAAAGATATAAGAGGTATCCAAATTGGAAACGAAGAACTCAAACTGTCACTATTTGCAGATGACATGATTCTCTATATAGAAACCCCTAAAGACTCCACAAGAACACTACTAGAAACAATAAGCAAGCACAGTAAAGTTTCTGGATACAAAAATCAATGTTCACAAATCCATAGATTTCCTGTACTCTAATATTTGATTAACCAAAACAACAACCTTCTGAAGAGCTATGACTGCCTCTCCTTAGAGATAGAGAGACTGAAACCAAGGAAATTGTCAAAAGTCCCTGGAGATAGCGGATAGGATTGTGATTCTAACACAGGTATGTCCTTGTCCAGAGATTCAGCATTTAATCAAAACAGCCTTTTAAAGCAGATTATCTGCCCTACCTGAGCAGTTGGCTCAGAGTCAGGGGATTACTAATAATACTCGAGATTGCCTTTATCCTGCCCAGGGCAGCTATAAATCAGGTAATGGGTAGGTAAGCCTTTAATAAGACGTCTTTGGTTGGAGCAAACCCTACCCAGAGCTATTCCTTCCATAAATGACTACAGAATACGACCATAGTATCAAAAAATGTAGAAAGTGTTCTATAGTTAGCATAAAATCCTTGGTCACTGATTCTACTGCCTTCTAAAATTCCTGGCAATGCTTCTTAATATCAGTACAAAGTTACATTGGAAGATAACGTCAAGCAAGCGGCCAAATAGAACTGCCGCCTTCAGAAAATGAATAACGATAAAGGGAATTGAGGGATTGAGAAATGGCAAAGATGATTTGAAGAAGAGAAATAAAAGTGAATTCAACATTTCTTTCCCCAGAGGGAAAAAAAATAGCGTGAATTCTTTCTTCAGTGTTTCTAACTCCTATTATTTTCATAATGTATGTTCATATCTAATGTTATCCACCTATAGATTTTGTTTAGTGTCCTAGATTTCATAAATATATTACACTTACCATATCAGTCTGTCTTCCTGTGTCACCTCCTTACCTGGAAAACATGTTATTAAATTTCACTCAGTTTTACATCCAACATTCCCACAAGTCAGAGTAAAATGTCCTAGGCAGGACACACTGCTGTTTAAGAGTGAACCATTACTTTGAGACATGAAAAGTCCCATAACGTCCTGTAAATCATCTCCATATTTTGAAAGTTCTACCAGGAAATACATCTGAAACAGTAAATACTTTTCATAAATCTGGAAATATGATTAATTTAAAATAGAAATGCCAATGGTTAAAAAAAATACTGATTTATGACCTGACTCTAACATTTGCTTTTAATTTCACCTGTGTAGCACGTTCGCTAAAAAATGTTATTTAAAATCAAGATTTAATACCTGCTTTACATCCAAATTAGAGAGGCTCATAGAAGACCCTTCACATATATCTTTAATATTTTAGTTTCTAAGTATCATGATCAAAATTTGTGATTTCAGTGTATCATTTTTAAGATTAACTTTTCACAAATCTACTATACCTACATGCGGATGTTAACAGGATTGTCACTTAGGGAACCAAAGAAAAGAGTCTCACTTCCACAGCAGGGTCATTGAGACCAAGCACCGTGGTAAAGCTGACCCCTCAGTGGGGCTATGCCCTTAGAGTCAGAGATGACCAAGAGAAAATAAAATCTGTAAGTTGGCAAAAGCCTCAGAATTTCTATAGAAAAGTGAGTTCAATTCAAATAAACTCCCAAAGGGCGGATCAACCTCAGACCTGTCAATTCCATTCTAGAGTTGTGTGAAAACCGTGATGACACTGTGATTTTTAGCCAGACTTTACCAAAAACCTGAGCAAAGTTCTCATTATTTAGTTGGAGCGTTGGAAGTAATTTTGTAATTTCTTTCTGTTGTTGTCACTAAGGAAGAACTATAAAGTGTTTGTTATGAAGATGCTGCACTGTGTGTAAACAAATAAAATTCCCACAAAATCAAAGAATGTCCCTTTCTATTTTTGCATTTCAAAAGTCTACTTGTAAAGGATAAACCATTTAAACCTCAGTTTTAATTTCAAGATAAATTTTACTTTAAATTTATTAGCTGTATTGATACTACTAGAATATCCTTGGAAATAAAAATAGTAAAAAGAGTACATGAAATCCCTAACATTTAGTCTCCATATATGTATGCCAAATACCCCAATACAAACCCAATCATGTATACCTTTTTGCTATATCAAAATAAAAAGTATAAACCCTGTACTAATTATTTCAGCTCTGGATGCAAAAATTCTTCTGAAGCCAAAATCTACAAACCTCGGTTAGCAATTTAATGACAAATCTTGAAAGAAAAAGCAGCTATTGGCGTATACGTTTTTGAACAAACAGAGCCTTGAGCTAACCATTACATGGTGCCAGATAGATTAAAAAAAAAAAAGTTTATTGGATATTTATAACCTCCAACCAAAAAATTTAAGTCATATCTGTTTTAGTCTGTATCTTAGTTTTTCATTAAAATTGTTATTATTTGCTAAGAAAGTCAAAGTGTTTTCATACAACAGTGAAAATACGTTTACAGGTCTGAGGAAGTCTCACTTACAACTTGAGGCAATGACTATTGTTATAGTAAACGACATTTGTTTCGGAAATGTGTATTTCTTCAGTTAATGTTGAATCCTCTGTTGTGAAAGGGAATGAAATTTACCCACCAATCTTGTGATAATTAACACATTGCATGACACTCTTTAATTCTCCAGCAGTATGTCTAAATACATGCTGCCGTACACTGAATTGGGCCCCCCGATTCCGATGCCAAAGCCCCGTAATGACTATATTTGTAGGTGGCGCCTTTAGGAGGTAGTGGAGGTCAAATGAGGTCACGAGGGTGGGGCTCTACTCCGAGAGGCCTGGTGGCCTCGTAAGAAGAGGAAGAGAAAGAGATCCTTCTCTTTCCCCCTGTGAGAACGTGGCGAGAAGCTGGCTGTCTGCAAACCAGAGTGTCTTCACCAGACCCCAACCCTACTGTCACCCAGGGTGATCTCAGACTTTCAGCCTCCAGGACTGTGAGAAAATTAATTTCTGTTGTGTAATCCAATCTGTGTTATTTTGTTCTAGCAGCTGAGCTGACCATCACAGAACTGATGTCATGTCATGGAGTCCCACCAAGCTTTATGGTCGTTCTGCGACGGAGGTACTGACCGTCAGCCCACACACTAATAACGTGGCTCTTTGTTTCACATTTTGCTACTATTTCTCATGGCCAATCTCCTTAAGGTACCCATTGGTGACCGAAGTAGTAGGCAAGGGAAGATGTATATCAGCTGACCCTTGAACAACAGGGTTTAAACTGAGCGTCCCACTTACATGCACATTTTTTAAAATAAATATGTAGTCAGCCCACCATGTCCATGGGTTTCACATCTGCAGGGTCAACAAACCACGGGGTCTGTATGCCGAGGGCCAACTTAAATGACAGGAGGATTTTTGACGGCCCGGGGTCGGCATCCCTAACTCTCGCTTTATTCAAGGGTCAACTGTACTCATGTCCTGGAGAATGATAATATCAAATAAGTAACTCCTCACTTAAATGTCAGTAGGTTCTGGAACACTGGGACCTTTAGCGAAACAACATATAATGAAACTGATTTCGCCATAGGCTAGTTGATATAAACAAGAGTTCATCTCCAACAGCATATCTCTGGTCACAAAATCATCACCAAACTTCTCAATAAAGACTCAAAACCCTTCTCATATTAAACCTTGAAATACATGTGAGTGGCTCATACATTTAAGAAAGATGAATAAAAACAAGATCATTTTTTTCCAAACCTCTTATTCTAATTTAGGATGCAGGCGGCCTCACCCCATCCTGGTAGCTCAGGTCACATGGCAGGAACCCACCCTGAATAGGACACACTCATTCAGACTGGGACAACGGAGACACGGCAAGGCACGGGAGGACACCGGAGATCATGGAAAAAGCCCACACAGACATGGAAACAACATGCAAACTCCACACAGACGGGGTCCCAGCTGGGAATAGATTTTTTTTTCTCATCAACGTTATATGGAAACCACAATGAACTAAACGATATTACTTGAGGACCTGCAGTATTATAAATTCACACCCTTGAATCGACCAACTTCCTCGCCAACAGTAGGCCAGACTACTATAGGGCCATCGGGTCATTTCAGTGCCTTCTGAAAAATCACCCTGCTCACTGTCCCCACCAGTTACAACATCTTAAATTACACTTTTTAAGTGTTTCAAGGCTGAAGATCCTTCGCTGCCTATGAAACAAATCTTAATATCAAAGCCCAGGGCTAATGATCCTGAATAAATACTTGTATAATTAATTTTCCATCTTCAACATGTTCTCACCATCCCCAAAACCTTGCCATTATCATTCCTGCCTTTTTGGCCTTGGTTCATCCCATGACAAACCCCCTACCCAAAATACATGTCATAATCCTACACATTCTAAAAACAAATACAAAATCTGTTTCCTACAGAAACTTTGCCAATTCCAAACCATATGGACGTTTTTCCTCACTTTTTTGACCTGAAGCTGACATTCTAGCGTTGTGTGCACGTGAGTGTGGCATGTACTCCGAGCATTTTTGGTATCTTATCACCCCATCTGGACCGTGAACTTCTGCAGGGTTTCCATTTTCAGTACCTAGTCTTCTCCAATAAGCCCTCCCCAGAAACTTCGCCTCATATAAGCTCTCTATTGTGAATATCTGGTACTAATGTTCTATGGCTTTCATTTGCCCCTTAATTATGCTCTCTATTTGCTACTTGTCCTGTGTTGTTATTATACTCTTCAGATATTCTCACTCAGTTCACTAGATTTAAAGTTCCTTAAGGTCACCGGCTTTCATGCTTACAATGTCAAGAACTAAACTATGTAAAAATTTGCATATATATAAAGAGACATAAAATTACAGCCTGAAGAGCAAAGGGTCAGAAGTCAGAAGACCTGGGTTCTAGTCTTTGATTTAGCCAAGTGACCACATTAGACAGTATGGAAATGGCATGCATACAACACACTCATCATAACCGTTACGTGTTAAATTATACCTCTCCAGCTACCTAAAAGAACAGTTTGAAGACCGCGCCGTTCACTCATATCTCTTCAGTCGTTTAGTAAATATTTATTGAACACCATTAACTAAAGTATTAAACGAAGTTTCTCAAAACCGACAATGCCCTATGAAAATGTAGAGAATTATCAAAAGCACCAAATACAGTTGATATTCTGTAGAGTTATTATCACTCAAGTTAGCTAGGCATAGGATGGAATAACTTTTAATAACAGCACTAAGTCATGCAATTGGCACTCCTACCCATCTATAAAGTGGTCTTAGGTCAGGTCCACCAGGAGCAGGGATTGAGAGGGAGATTCTTGTGGAAGTGATTTGTTAGAGAACACAGGTTAGGGCAGTAGAGAAAAAAAAAGATAAGCAAGGAGGTAGTCTTTCTTATATGAAGACCAGCTTCAGCCCGCCTTCACTCAAAGGCTAGCCTGTTGTACCCAATGACGTGGCCCCCTGTCCTGATGATGAGGGCCACAGCCTTGCAGGTACGGCAGCACTCTTCATAAGAAAGGGCAATTCTTTAGAGAAGGAAGCAGCTATGGGTTACCGGCCAACATTCTCATTAGCTGTGGCTGGATGTACCTTCCCGGAAAGGCAATTGGAGAACAGCCTCCACTCCAAGGGGCACTGGGATTCATAATGACAACAGCGGCACCGCAAAGCTGTGACGTGCTCTCTAATTTTCAAAGAACGACAGACTGACATCCACTGTAGTCTATTACGACATTAAAATTCTTTGAAAACTGATGTTGCTTGAATTATATGTAAGTTAAGTTCTTATGAATACTAGCACTTTAGTATCTGGAATTGCTCTTTCTTATGAAAATAGAAACCTAATTATGTTTTGAAAACAGAGCCAGGAGACTCTTATTTGTTTTGTTCATTCTGTTAGCTGCTCAGAAAATTATTTAAATGTGCATAGGCTTAAGCAACCCTGTGTTTACTGAAAACAGCAAGCAAAACAGTTGTTGGATACATATTGATAAGATTAAGGTAGACAATTGCCAAATTCATACTTTGGGTATACATTCTAAGGACGAAGTAAGTGAATAGAATGGTATACTTTCAATGCAAAACTGAAAAAGAGCAACTTTTCTAGAATGAAAGGTTTGCAGAAATGGACATTTGTATAAACAGTTACGGCAGATAATACTAAACACATGTTTATCCACAATGAAAATCAGAGCTTTGATTTCACTCTTACCTGTTTGTTCTTAAGGCAAAACCAAGTAATTGATTATATTACTAATTAGTACGTTTATAGTATGAATTCTCATGTAGCTATTTCCATTAATAAGATAGATGCAGAAATGATAGCATGTAATAATTAACTGTTTTAAGAAACAGAACCATAAAGCTTTTAAAATTATAAATAAGTACCAAGATATTCATTTAAATGATTTATAATAGAATTCTCCTTCTTTGTCCTTAGTACAAATACCCAGACATTGTGATCAACATTATAATTTTTTTTTGCAACACTTTACAACATTAAAACAACAACAACAACAAAAACCCTCTTAAAGGCCTGGAAGGTTCTGTGATTAATAATAAGGGAAAAGGAGGAAAAGGATTCTTTATTTTTCTTTTTTTGTTTCTCTTTCCGCTGATGGGAAAGGAACACCTGAAAACATTTGGCCTTCCTGGATGAACCTGAGGTTTACAACTTCTCAAACAGTTGGGTATTGGTACCTATTTCAATTCTTAGAGTTACCCAATAACATAAATGACACCAGGAAAAAAAGGTTTTCTTGTCTTTTCCACTCTGTATGTAAATTGACTCTGTTTTCATAGGATTAGGTTTGGCTACATTAATAGAAAATGTGTAAGCAAATAACTTCATAATCTAAGGTAAAGAAAACTTTAATAAAAACTCAAATGCACAATTCACAAGGAAGTATACTGACAGAGTTGACAGGATTCACGTAAGAATTTCTGTTCAACGAAAGGCATCATAAACAGTTTTCAGATATTTGACAAACTGGAAATAGATTTTTAAAATAATCAAAATTAGTAAGAAGTTAACATCTAAAATATACAAGGGATTTACCCATCCATAAGAAAAAGATAAGAATCCCAATGTAAAACATGGATAAAACTAGGCAATCCACGGAAAGCCAAATCTGAATTAGTACGTGTATGAAGAGCTGCTCAACTCTTAACTCAATAGATGGTCAAAAATTAGAGGTTAGCCAGCTATTAGCAGGATATGAGCACGCTTGCATACTGCTGATGGGTGTATAATGCACTAGCACAGCCATTGTGGAGAGCAATCTGGACATACTTACTGGAAATGAATATGATCCAGTAATCCATTCTAGGGATGCATCCCAGGGAAACTTGAGTCCGGGTTCATAAGGGGACAGGGACAAAGATGTTCATTGTGGCAGCAGGTTAGATGCAGCTGGGTGCTCATCACTGTAGAAACAGGTAAATCAAATGTGGGGTATGCAAACAGTAAAACACTACCCAGTACTCAAAAGCAATAAGCTAGTGTTACATACAGCAGCATGAGTGAATCTCTAAATGGATATTTAAAAATTACAAACTGAATGAAGCCTGTAGTACAATGTCATGTATGTAAATTAAAGACAGATGCATATATCAAACAGTACCATATATGTTGCAAGGAACCACGTATATCCAGAGATATCTACTATCTTAGAGCTTAAATGCAATACAGCGGTGCTTACTGTTAGGAGGATGGTAAATAGAGTTAAAATGAAAGATGAAAGGAAAAATAGAATGGAAAAAGACAAGATGCCTTTGCATGGACAGCTAATATACATGCTGAAGCATTAACTCAACACCCTGCACCTGAGATTAAAAATATATAAATTATATAACTGCAATGCCTGTACTTTGTAATTTAAACAGGGGGAAAATGACAACATGAACTAAAAATTATATATATAAATATTCTCCTTGTTCCTTTATTCACTGTCTCAGAACATGCCCAGCTTGCATTATCTTCTTGAGGAGACTTACACCGTCACCCCCTCATCCTAGGTGAACTCTACCTATCAATGACATCCTACAAGGCACAATTTCAGTTCTACTTCTCTATAAAACCTTTTGAATTGTTCCCCTCATGTAAAAACATCTTCTCGAAACCAATGACCTTTGCATTCAGTCCCACAACATCTAAGTCTTAATACCAAACTGAATATATTGTTCTCTCTTGCTCTATATTGTTTTGTTCTGGGCTTTCTCTTCTAGTTAACTTCCTAGAGAGTCAATAAGTGTTTGGATTCATAAATTTTCAGGTGAGATTTGGAAGTGTGGTGGCAAGGGATTGATAGATGGGATCACAACCAAAGGCTGGAAAACACTTATCTTTTTGCAGCTGGGAATAAGTTTTGAAAATGGAGAATAGAGATTCCTTTTGGAATTGGAGTTCCTTTTGGAACTAGATGAGAAAGAGGTAGAATAATTTCTTTCATCTGTGAATAGAGTAGCTCTCTGATCAATGAAAGGAGATGACGTTTGCTTTCAGTTCCTCTATTTTCCCTTTCCGAGACTATCATTAAATTTTCCCTGAACACTTTAAGAAATTTGTTTTAACTTCAAGCTACAAAATAAAGCTAATAAGAACCCAATCGGAATGCGTTTCCTCAATCTAGAACACTGTTCAACGGCCTCTTCTCCCCACTTTTAAAAGAAACATGCTTCTTTGGCTTTTTGTAAATTATCATTTAATCGATTGTTTAATGTACGAATTCATTTGTATAAACTAAATTGTGGTGGGTTATTCCCCTGTAGGCTGTGTAAGAAAGAGATGCCCTGCATAGCAAAGTTGATAAACTGAGTTGGAGTCTCACTGAGATTCAAAACCTCGTTGAGCTGTGCTCTGCTAACCATTTGAATGAGAGCCAAAGGTTGTCTCTGAAAGGGAAATTGATCTGTGCGTAAGAACAGGAGGTTGGAGCTTTGAAAGGAGACGATATAAGTAGCTTGCTCAGCCCTTTGGAAGGTGCAGAGTGTGGACTGGCTCCAGGGAATAGTGATTGAATGGAAAGTAATGCGAGGTGGGGAGAATCAGGGTTATGATATAATGAGAAAAGGATATATCTGTTTCAGCTAATTGCTGGTCTTGGGATCTCGATTGAGTCAGAAAAACATCTCTGAACCTTTGCTTTCTTTTTTAAGGAGGTGGGAAGATCTCTAATTCATATTCATCTATGAATATTATCATCAGCTGAAAAGATAATTTGGCAGCTAAAAACGGGAGCTTTGTAAACAAACAAGAGCTTAGGAACACAAGAGAAGAAACTGAGCTTCATTCATTTTTGTAACTGGCTAATAATGAAAGGGGCCTGAAACATAACAGGTGCTCAACAAATATTTTTGAATGAATACATCGGAAAAAATGGAATAGATCAGAAAGCAAGTAAAGTCACAAGAGACCGCCAAGACCAAGAGACTCTCAGACCAGGCATGTAGGAGGCAGAGGAAGGAACTTAGAGACAGAGAAAAAATGTCCTCTTCACCCAGCGGTCAGAACCGGGGAACAGCTGCAGGAGCTAGGGCAGCTGTAGCACACAAATGCTGAGAGTCCAATACATGCAGAAGAGATTAGCAGGCATGGTTTAGAGAATTACGATTCACAGTTCTAATGCCTACCCAAATACACCTTAAACAACATGCCTGAACATTTAGGTTTAATCTGAGGCAGCTAGAAAGCAAGGTCAGGAAAGGAGATAAGAAATGCCGTGAAATCATCATGGGTAGAATCTGACAGACCAGAGTTCAAAACCAAGCTACCCGTTCAGTAGCAGTATAAATGTTGTCCCCTCTCCCCCTCCCCGAGACAACTAGAAAATGAAGTCTCTAATTAAATGAAAATTATAGTATTTATTTGTAGAATTGATTTTAAGATTAAATAAGTGAATATATAAAAAGGATCTAAAGCACACCTGTGGTTTTTTTGAATTGTTATCATTATTATTGTTTTGTTTCTGTAGCTTTATTACCCAGCCATCTCAAACTTTGTCCTGATTTCAGTTCAGGAACCTGTAATTTGCAAATTGCCTCTCTATTTTTTTCTTCTATGTGTGCATTTTTCCTCCTTAGTGCTGCTAACTTTGTCTTAGTAACACTGAGGGAAAAGGACCTTTCCCCTTTAGTCAGGGCGCTCAGTGGCAGGCATGGCTGTGGTCTGGCCAACTAGGGCCAGAGGAGCAGAAGAGCCAGAGCAGAAGCAGGGAAGGGCCGGAGTCCAGACAGACATGCCTGAAGTTTTCATTCATATAATGTCATATATGACATCATATACTTGTTTACAGTACCTTCATTAAAATGGAGAGTAGGACTCTTGCTTTCTACAGGATACTATAAGATACATACTTTTAAAATTAAGCAAAATTAGATAAAATGTGAAAACGCTGCAACCGAACAGATAAATGAGAAAATTAATGTAAGATTTGTTATAGAAATTATATTAACACTGATAACTTGCCGGTAGTTATACTAGAATTAACGAACAATATGGCTTGCGTATCATTGCTACATCAAGCTTTCAAAGATAATTAGTCCTGGTGACATGAATTAGGCTGCTAAGCAAAGGCTTTTAGCTAGTTTTGAAGTTACCTTAGTCAACAAGAGGTCACTGCCACCAATCCAACGCCAACAGGTGCCGCCAATTTGGGGTGCTGGGAGAAATTTTATTCAGACGAACTTTTGCAACCGGGGAAAAAGAAGGCTCCGCGGGAAAACGCGGATTTCGCGGGAAAAAGCAGATTTCGCGGGAAACTGAAAGTGCCGCCCCGCGAACAAACCAAACAGGTAGCAACTTATGTAGAAAAAGTGCCCGCGCTGGCCCTCGATTGGTCTATTTTTATGTAAATGAGGAGTCAAATCTGCAGTTTGATTGGTCCAAAAGCACGGCTTGGATACAATCGCATGTCCTGATTGGTCACTATGGAGCCAATTTGGGGAGTGACGATGCAAAAGACGATGCTGCTGAACAACTAGGATTGAAGACGGGGCTTCCCGGATGGGAAGTTTGCGAGACCTCCGTCAACGGTGGCTGCTAGCTTCTGATGACGACTCTGGGCCCAGCTAACCCAAGGAGCCCCTTTTTTTGGCAGTTTCTGCGACTCTGACCAAAGCAGGCCGCATTCTGTCGCGTATAGGCCTCCCTTCCACTACCCCGACCAACTCTGGTTTTGTTCACCTAACACGTGGGGAGGCCGCCAGGCTCTCTGCGTTCAAGCGTGAGGAGCAGAAGGCCAGGGAAGGGGGCAGGCGAAGATGAGCGAGGGCTGGGTTTCACGTTGGGGGACTGTGCTCAAGTGTTTGGGGCAATCTCGGTTCCACAGTCCCGGGGAGGAGGTGTGATTCCTCTGGGGAAACGGTGGCTTAACTCGGACAACTGCGTGACAGTACAGCTAAGGGACCAGTCTCAGGTCATGTCATGTGACCGAAGGGCGGAAAACCGGGAGCGTGCGGCAGGCCGCGCCTGGGACCCGCCGCTGGTCTGCTTGCCGGCTTCGCCCTCTGAGCCGGACGGCCGAGGAGACAGAGCTGCACGGCTGCTGCGGGCCCGGCGACGGGGAGCCCGCGCGGCGCAGAGCCAGTGTGAGGGAGGTGAAGGAGTGAGGGCAGCGGGGTGCGGCGGAACAAAGGCGCGGTCGGGCTGCGGAAGGCCTCGGAGGCCGTTGGGTTTCCCCGGACGACCGCCCGGACGCCGGCGGCGGAGGCGGGCGGAGGCGGTGGCGGCGGGGCCGGGGGCGGGGCGCCAGCAGGGCCCGCCCCTCCAGAGCCCCGCCCCCCAGCGCCGGCCAATGGGCGCCCGGGATGTTAGCGGGTGGGAGGCGCGGCCGGGCCGCCGCAGCAGGCGCTGGGTGGCGGCGGGCGCTGCCCCTGGAGTCTGGTCGAGCGGGAGGCGGTGGCGCGATGGAGGGACTGGAAGGTGAGGAGGCGGAGGGATGCGGGCCGGGCGGCTGGAGTGGGCCGGAGTAGCCGCGGGGCTCCGGACTCCGGCACCGCGAAGGCGAGGGAGGGTCCGGAGCGGCGGTCCCACCGTGCCTCCGGGGGTCGGGCCGGCTGGAGCCCGACGGCCGCCGACGCGGTGGGGGCTACGGAGCCCCAGGCTCCCCGCCTCGCACGGTCCGCAGCAGGGGCTCGCCACCCCGCCCCTGATCCTGCCTGGCGCACGCCTGGTCTTGCCTGACTCTCGGTGCCCTGTTAGTAATCACAGCCGCTGGCCAGCTTTTATTTTCCCTGCAAAGTGGACTCTCCGTTGATGTCCCCGGCCTCCCCACCTCCACTGTTTGCCGCTGCCCTGGGGTGTGTCTCCAGCCTCGAGCCTCTGACACTTTCCTTGGCCAGTTTCCCTAGGTAACCGTTTTTTCCATTCCTACAGCATCTTGTATCGGAAGGATGCCAAGAGCATCTTCCAAGGAAGTGTCACCGACCAGCTTTAGAGCCGGGACAATAGATTAACAGGAGGATTTAAGGGTTTATTGACGATGACCGTGTCAGGAATCGCCAGCATTGACTCCTTATCTTTGGGTTTATCCTTGTGTTGTTACCATGACTCCAGATTTTGCTTTGTTCCCAGTTCTTTCTCGTTCTCTCTCTTCGCTTTACCCATTTCATCCTGTGTAATATAGCGTTCAACCTACAAACAACAAAGGAACAAATATATACCCCAACTAGCATCGGCAACAACAGTTTAGAATTCTTTTTCAAATTGTGGTTAATCCTTCGATGAAGAATAAGCCTACGGAACTGAAAGATCCTCTTGTCTTGATTTAGCTCTTTTTTTCCTCCTAATTTACATAGATTCGGATAGAATTAAGAATAAGCGGAAGCACTGAGCCTCCTGGCATGACTGCATGTTAGAGAATAAACGATTTGAGGTTGTGTTATGAAGTGAAAAGCAAAAGCTAGTAACTTTTGCAGTTACCAAAGCTCATCAAAAAGCAAAGGTGATAATGAGCATGATAGAATTTCGTGCTTTTGCTTTGAGGTGAGTTCTCGTAGCAAATACCTTGAGGATGATAAAGAATTCTGATGCTTTTCTTTTTGTGGGCAGCTGCAGTGTATTATGATAAATGGAGGTCTGTTCTTTGCTTATTTAGGCAGATCATTCAAGTTCCTATGAAATAGGAATTGTAGTGATAGTGCTCTTTACTTTCAAGATGTTTTTCTTTAGAAGATTCCCAGAAGCGGCTTATTTTTTTAATGAAATTTAAAACGTGATATTATAGCATAGGGAGGGAATCCTCATAAGGTTATACACGCAAAGTGCTTTAGAACATTTTCTCTGCAGAATCTTAGTTAACATTTGTAATTAAGGCAAAGATCTTCATTTGATTTTTCACTTATGTATGTATGCTAAGCACCTAAAACAGTGTCTGGCAAAGAATGGGTACTCAGTATTTCTTGTGAAATAAATGACTTTATCTATAATGGATACCTTACTTGGCCCTGGGGACACAGCGAAAAATAAAAAATCAAAGCCCTGCTCTCATTGAGCCTGCGTTTTAGTGAACTTTATATTTTAGCAGTGCCAAGGGATTACTATTGAAATAGTAAATGAAGTATTACTAAGAATGCTTTTAAAGTATAATGAAAACCTATTATAATACTTGATTGCTTTATTTCAAAACCAAATATAAATGACTGCTCGTGATTCTGTATAATGTATCTAAGCACCTTTGCATTGCGTCGGTGATCAGAGCAAAGCCTTTCGTTGCTTTTTGCGTCAAGTTGCTGGCCTGCGCACGTATCTAAGGGCAACAGAAGGAGGTCTGGCTTTGGGAGAGATCTAATCTCCCATAGACTCATCTGTAACACGGAGAGATGGTAAATGCTAAGCATATGTTACTTCGTATGTATATAGCATTGTCATTCCTTTCGTAACACCTTGGTAAGTGGTTTTGAACGATTGTGACGGATCATCAGGCTGCCCATTCCTCTTTGGTTCTGCCGCAGGTAGCAGCGCTTGCTGGTCTGCCCTCTAAAATTTGATGGGAAGTCTGGTTGCTCTTCTCCAATGTGGACCTTGGTGAAGACAGCCGTCCTGTCCCATTGAGGTTTCTTTTTGTTTGTTTTTTTCCCTAGTCTAAACATTGGACATTTACTGAATAATTCTTCATCGTTATCATTGTATCTAGCATTCGTTGTTTTTCGGTACCCAGCCGGATGCTAGGTGTCTTAATAACCAATGTGTTCGGGAGGCCTTTGTGCAGATCTTTGCTTTGTTTCCCTTTAGCTCTGTGATTCAGGCAGTTCATCTGAACCTCAGTTTCCTCAGCTTTAAAAAAATGGAACTTCAAATATCAGTCCGCTGGATTTATATTAAGTATTAAATGAAGTCAGTGCCTGGTACGTAGGATGGATAAAGTCACAGGAAGTGTGTTAGGAGCTTAAGAGTACTTCAGCGGAGGTGAAACGGCATTCTTGAGAGGGACTGTGGATAATCTCACTAGATAACCATGGCGGCAGACAGAGGAGGCTGGAGATACATATATGTGATGAGGATTGGACAAAGACAGAAGAGCAGGAATTAAAATGGGAGGATAGATTTAGAAGACATTTCTGAGATGGAAAGATGAGGTTTGGCCGCTGGATGTCATGGGGAAAGGAATCAGAGATAAAGCAGCTCTCCAGCTTGGACGAAGAGATAATATTAATCACTTCATCCAAGAGGAAGGCCAAGTTCGGGAGATGAGGTAATGAGTTTGGCTTTGGAGATGTTGTGTTTGTACAGTACTTGGGGGATTTCTGGAGGAAAAGTCTCATCGGTACTTGGAAATACCTATCTGGAGTTTTTAGTTCAGTAGTCATCAGCAAACAGACGCATCCACCCATGAAAGCCATATTTAACAAAATGAGGAAAGCAACTTGAGTGGAACCGATGGTGTAGGGTTAATTAAACAGCAAATTGGAGCGTGTGGGGGCGGGGGGTGCTGTTTAAATAGTTTAAAAGTTGTCAAGGAAGGGCAGCGAGGGGAGGAACTATGTACTAAGTAGTGACTGCGTGCCCCCAGAGAGCCCGTGGTGCCTGGTGTTCCTGGCCATTAAGTACGAACCAGGTCAAACCCTGCTCGGCTTGTGAGGTCTGAAAAACGGGCTTGGGAGAGGCAAACACCGCCTAAGTCAAGAGAGGACTTTGCAGGTGGGAGGGATTCAGGAGCAGAGCCTGATGCTGCAGAAAGGTCCAGCAGAATGGGGCTTCAAAAGAGAGCTCTGAATGTGACAGTTAGTAGCTTCATGGTGTTTCCTAAGGTCTCGCATGTCTGCTTTTCAAAGGAGCTTTCCCCGACCCTGCCCGCTTCCCAGCGCACGTCCAGCTCCCCTTACTGGGCTCTGCTTTTCTGACGTTGTGCTTTCTGCCACCTGCCGTTTTAGATACTTGTTTTTATGTATGTGTTTTCCTGTTCAATGAGTAGATGTTTCATAAGATTAGGGTCTTTGATTTTTTGCATCACTGTTTGCCTGCCTCCTAGAACAGTTCCTGTCTCATGCTAGGTACCTGCTCAAGTAAGGATGCATTTGTTGAATTGACAAACGGATCTACTTTAAAATAGTGGTCGGACCTAATAAAGTTTGCCTAAGGTTTAGACGGGATTGAATGCGAGGCAGGGAGGAGCCACGCAGTGAACTCAGGTCCGTGTTTCCAAAATGCGCTGCTGAGGATGCTGGTCCCAGATACCTCTTGGAGCAAAAGGATTCTGTTGGGGATAAAACGGCATTCGAAATCTCTCTTTTAAGACAGAAAGTTCTGTTGTAAGAAAACCCGTTTGTTTCACCTAGAGTTTTCCAAACATTTGACCGTGGAGCAAGGGACACGAGGGTGTTCAGTGAAAGTAGAGAAAATGACGAGTCAGGTTCAGACTAGGTGGAAGAGGAAATACAGCTAGGAACAGGTTATCACGAAAATGCCAGTCACTCCGAGGTGAAGGAAGGGACATAGAGAGAGGTAGAAAGAAGAAGACTGTAGTTAGGGAGAGAGTTTGAGTATTTTAGGATCCAGAGGTCAACCCTTTCTGAGTTAAGGTGGTTTTTGCCGAATTGGAGAGCAGGTGACTGAAGTGGACTGGTGGGTGAAGATTATGTGTCGAATAGGTTAAGTGCGTGTTGAAAATGTAGGATGAGCTGAAAAAGGAAAATCTTGTAAGATGTTACAGATTGTCGACATGGAAGTGATTGGCTTTTTAAAAGTTGTAAGAAGAAGGTGGATATGACAGTTGCCGTGTGCTTCAAAAGAGAGATGCTGGATTCAAATGAGGAAATATACATACTACACAGAGACAGGACTGTTCTTAATTTCCAAGGTTTTCTTTTAAAATATTCTCTCCTATTTTTAAAATTATAGATTTTAGAATGCCATAGCTATTTTAGATAACAGCATCTTGTTTCACGTCACCTATATAGTTGTATATAAAGATACTGTTTCGAGCCTCATTATTTCGCAGGTTTTGGAGTCGCTAAATACAGCAACTCATCACAGAATCAATAATGTGTGAGGATAGATTTCGAAAGAAGAGATTGGCTTCCTGAGAGGTTTAGAATATTAAACTACTTTTTATACTTGGTTCTGTCATCAGTTTGAGTACTGCTTTCCATGGTGTTTGCTCTCCGCTATAATAATCGCCCTGAGTATCATTTCTCTCCTGTATTTATATAAGCCACACAATTCACTAGCTTCTGCTACTCAGGAGAGGTTATCGGAGTCTACCTGCATGCACTGGAGAGTAATATAGTTTTTTATTTCATCGGTTATGAAGCATTTTATGTGTGACTTCTCAGTGGATCCTCTTAAATTTCAAAGTAGATGGAACAGATATTACATCCTCATTTAACAGATGTTAAACCGAGCCCACTTATATGATTAGTCATATGTTTTCCTCTAGATCATATAGCGAAGACTTTCCCAACAATGAGAGAGTCGGCCTACTTTTTCCCAAGGCCCCCACAGATTCCCAGTTTTGTATTTAGACAAGTGGAAGTAATTCCATCCACATATTATACACACTACCTGAAAGATTCATGCCACCTCTGCAGTTGGTCAGTTGGTTTAATCATTCTTACCTATGACCAGCTTTTTTTTTTTTTAATATAAGACCAATAAGAGAGGTATCTTATCATCCATGTACTTTTGCTAAAGTGGTCCTAAGGTAGATTTTATTAAATAAATATATCTATCGTGGTAGTTTAGAGGCAGAAGGGAGACGAGTAGGTCATTTAACATCCTTATTTCATACAAGAGGAATCTGAACCTTAAAGAAGTTTCCAGGGATTCGTAGTTCTGAGGAACAGAGCTGGGACTTGAACTTAGATAATAGAGTCGAATTCCAGTGCCTTTTCTGCACTCGTGTCTTTTAATGAATACCTTCAAACAAAACGTGCCTTTGGGGCCCTACAGCCTAAGCGCTTGTCACGACCTGCTGGTAGTTTTCCAGGGGGTTTTGACACCAACACACACGTGTGTGCCATATGTTGTAAATTATCACACGGTGCCATAAGACCAGCCGGGATAAAAGGAAATTATCAATTTCCATATCTTTTAAAATTTATTTTGGATGGAATAGTTATTTCAACATTTCTTTTCTGAGATAATTGTTTTTAAGTGCTTTTTTCTTTAATGCTGTTACCTCTCTTTTATACTTGTCCGTGATACCATTTTCTTTTATAGTAATCTGAACATGTTTGATAATTTGTAGGAATTAATCCCAGGAGTTGGATTTTATTATACGGTAGCTTTTCTAGTTGCTCTTAGTTTTAAGGTTTTGCATTTTAAAAAACGGGAGATGCTTTGGTTCTTAGGCATATGAAGACGTAAGTCATGTGGACTGGCAGCTTGATGAGAGCAGTGGGTGTGTCGTTCCGCCTCATGTGACCGTGATTTGATACCTGCCTGGCGAGCAGTCGCCGCTCGGGTCGGGTCGGCACTCACACTGCTCCCAGGGGTCGAACTGGTTTTCCTCAGTAGTTCATTTTTATGAGATTTTGTTTTGTCATCTGTTTAACCAGGTGATACTGAAATGTACTTTTGAGCACGTAAAATATGTGACACTTTAACATTTTGTTTTGATGAATGTTTAAATCATTGCTTCGAATTTAAAGAAATACATGAAAACTATAAACGAGCAAGCTTAATAGATCATGCAGCACGTAGTTCACTTCGATGTGATTATGAAGACATTTTTGTCTTAACATACCTGATGGATTTCATCCGGCGACCGCCTCACCACTCCGGGTAGTGACATTTAGTGACCCAGGTAGATGAAGCTCCTCCCCTAAGTCAGGCAAACCTTAGCTTTGCTTTGTAGTGTCCACTGCTAAACTGCCACCGTAGACGTCGCTTCCGTTTGAGATGACAGTCACGATCTGCCACTACAGTAGGGCAGTGGAGTATTGAGAGAACAAGAGAACAAAGCACTTGCTCTGTCACTGTTTGATTGTGTTCCCACCGATGTCTGTTTTGATTCCCTGATTAGTGTTCTGTGAACTCGCTAAATGCTTTGGAACAAATTATATGATGTCATAATTATACTTTTCTAGTAAGTTTGTTACTCTTAAGAAAAAATGTTATTCTGTTTGTCTTTCATGTATTAAAAGATTTGTAACAATCAGTAAAATATTCAGAGAATATGGTAAAGATTTAGGTTTAAGTATCCTTATTAGAAAATTACAGGTATGGAAATAAATTTAGGTTTGATATTTGGCTAGACACATTTACTCAGTTATTAGAATCCCAAACAATGTAATTTTTTTTATCATTTCTGTAACAAAATTTGTCGCATGCAAGTACATGATAGACATTAATTTTTGATTGAGTAGAAGTTGCAGCTAGTTCTTACTTATTTAATAACTTGTAAGGTCAGAATATATCAACTTACCAGTCCGGTGGTCATAACATAATATATATAAAATAATGAACAATTTACATAATACTATAGTTTGCATATTAATTGGGTGATCTTTTCCTTGAAGCAGTATACTTCCTGTTGTCTGGTGTCAAACAAAACAAGTTTTTTCTTCTGTCCCGGATCATCTTAGGAAGCCACCTCACTGATCACCAATGTTATTTCTTAATGCTTTGAAGATTAATAATATGCATTATTAACCTTAAGTTAGATTTGGTTTTTAAAGTTTAGTAATTTGCAATAATGATAACCTATAAATGAAGATAATATGACAAATTGACTTGGTTCAAATAAAAGTTAAACAGATTTCCAAAATATATTGGTTATCTTTAAATCATGACTTCTGTATTTGGCATGGACTTCTGACCACTTATAATTCTAAGACTTGTGGCCATTTTAATTGATAATGTTGCTTATTTCAAAAAGAAACAGGCCTTTTTTATAAGAACTGACAACTAATATGTGAAACTAAAGGAAGACATCCAACTTGGAAGTATTACAATTTGAGCTATGGAATTTGTTGACTAAATTCTTTTCTGTTTTAGAAAATGGAAGTGTCCAAATTGGAGAATTACTACCTTGCAAGATATGTGGAAGAACTTTTTTCCCAGTGGCGTTAGTGAGTACCTTTTTCCTCTGCTGTTTGACGGATCGGTGACTGTTTAATACTTCTGGACAGGTCTCACGGGATGAACCTCTGCGGAATGATTTGGAGAGAGACTGGCTGATGTTCTTCGGTCAGGTGTACCCGTTCCGGCCGCGTCCTCTTCAGAGTGGTCTTGCCCGCAGAGTAGGATCAGTCTTCCAGACCTCTCTATTAAAGTGTCCTTCCCTCTGTGGGACTAGTAACAACAACAACATAAAACTCAGAAATGCATGACAACATATTACATGATACAGAATATGAGGTCTGGGTTTTGCTTTAAAGTACTTCAGGAAAGTAAGGTGCGATAAATGAAATATGATTGCTAAAATGTTTGCAGTTATTGAAGCGAGGTGATGAATAAATGAGTAAACTATTCTCAATTCCTATATAGATCTGAAATAGTCCGAAGAAAAAATTTTTCAATAATTGAAAATTTTTTCAATTAAAATATATTATGCATTCTTAATATACTTTTAGATACTTAGTATGTACAAATAAAAGCACTTTTAACTGATTTTAGTATCAAATAGCTAGCTATGTAGAGAATAAGAAAAAATGCCTACACACATTAAATATTTTGTCTTACCTTCAAATATGAATATAGATTTATTACTAGTGAGATGTAGAATAAAGACTATTTTCCTTTAATATGGATTTGCTGACTAGAATTCTGCCACATTGCATTTTGCATCTTCTTACCAGTTCCAGTTTGTTCTTTTAAAGCAAAGTGAGGAATTGATGATCCATAAATGTCCACCGACTACAGACTCTTTTTAAATAATGACAACTTTTTCTTAATCTTTAAAAATGTCTTGCCCACACTTAATGTAGTGATTATTTTGGGTTATCAATTCACTGTTTTTCCAAGCCATATTCTAAGCATTCAGCTGAGTTCTCACAGAAGAAAAAGGTCCTTTTTTTGCCCTCATTTATTTAGGTAATATTTAGTTAAATGATGTAATCATGGTAACACCTACAACTATATAAACATCAGTTGGGTCCAAGCATTGCATACTTTTGACCTATACAACTCAATATGAGAACAGATGTCTATTAGAAACTCGCCTGCTAGCCACACTCTTATATTTTTAGTATTTAAAAGGTTTTATTCTAACAATTATAATTACAGTGCTTGTTTGTTGAAACAAAAACTGAAATCAGGTATGTAAAACAATTAATTACTAATTGTTTATTGAAATGAGAGGCTCAGTGATACAGAACCAACCAGTTAGAGATTATTCTTTTCCCAGGTAAGGTATGACAATTCCTGCTTGTTCAGTCAGTGTTTATCAATATATAAAAGAAAAAAAGTACATTTAGTACACCAGTGTCATCAGTCAACAGATTTTATGTAGCAGAGGGAGAATGGTTATTTATATGATAGGTTAACTGAGGTCACTTAAGAGAGCTTCCACTGTAATGTTTTTTGAAACGAATACATGAATGATTGAATCAGCAGCCACGTTAAAAAAAAAAAAAAACTATAGGAGTAGATTACTAGAAAGCTCAAGAAAAATCCTTGGTAGAGAAAGATAGGAAACTTAAGTTCCAAGAAGGAGAAAAGGGGTGATTGTGAAGGAAGGGTACCAATCTCATCACTTCGTCCTATTATTTTATGTTAACTTTATGTTAACTTACTCTTATTATGTTAAATTTAGTAATCCAAACTACTGCAATATATTTTTTGTAATCCTAGCACTAATGCATTCTCCATTTATGTTCTTTTTTTAGTATCTATTTTCAGGTATTTAGTAATGAAAATACTTTTCCCACTTAGATAGCTTTGACTCGGTTATATTATTATCCTATTCCTAGCAGTGTAAAAAATAGGAGAATATTAAATAACTCAAAATTGAAACCTTACTTAGGTATTATTATTGTTTGTTTCATCATCAGGATTTTAAACTGGTCTCAAATGACAATTTAAAGTTTTGAGTCTTTCCTTCTGTAGAGAAGAAAATGATACATTGCATTTCTTCATCTTAACAGAAAAAACATGGACCCATTTGCCAGAAAACTGCCACTAAAAAACGGAAGACTTTTGATTCAAGCAGACAAAGAGCTGAAGGAACTGACATTCCGACAGTAAAACCTCTTAAACCTAGGGTAATGTATAACCTTTCACCGGTATGAACCTCGCTGCTGCATATATTGAAAAGAATTACAATTATCTGTTATACTGAGATGAAGAACAAACAGAATTTTGTGTCATGTTTAGAAATGATCAGAAACTTCTTTTAAACTTTGCAAAAGAGAGACCCACACTAGTGTCTCAGCCTCCAGTTATTCCAAGGAGGTTTTTGTAGCGTTGGAGAACCACTTACTTAGCTACAGGCTGGAAATAATTAAAAAGTCCTCACAAGTCCTTTTTAGGTCATTGTAAATTACCTCTGATATAGTTAAGTATAAGTTAAAATCTCTTTTACCGGTCATGTAATCCCTGTATGCGTAAGTAAAGCTATTGTTTGTAGACATCTTGGCATAATAGATAGTGATTGCCTTGACTGTCAGTGTTTGTGATCTTCTTATACTTTCCGGGGACGAGTTTTATCAGTTGCTCAGTTGTCCACATATAGGGAATATCAGTTTATTTTGTCTTGTGACCAAAGCAATGAATTGCCTATGATAATATCTCCTTAATACCACCTCTGATATGTCATATTGCCAAAAATAAATCACGTAAATACTTTGACAAACTTTTGAAGAGTCATTTCAATGAAATGGTCAAAATTTGAGTACCCAATTGAATAGATTTTGAAACAAATCCCTGCTTTCAGTGGTAATAACTTCTCCCAGTGGTATAGGAAAACATTTCCCTTTGGGTCAATTAATCTTACTAATAAAGCCATTTTGTAATAGAAAAATCAGATGTTCATCTTTGTATTTCTGTTATTTAAGATAAGAGTGACGAAGTTTGAATAAAGTATGTAAACCATTATTTGAAGTTTCTCTTAGTGACCTGCCAGACATATGATTGTATTAGCTTTGATTAGCTTAGAAGATAAACTAATGGAATCTTCGGAGGTGGTATAAAGTAGTGGGTGTAAAGATGGCACCTCGAGTCGGATTGCCTTGTCTGTACCCTGGCTCTGCTACTTACCGTACCGTGTTGGATGAGTTACTTCATCTGTACTTCTGTTTATCTATAAAATGGTGACTGTACTTGTAGCATCTGTCTTGTGGGGTTATTATGGAAATTATAGAAATTTTTCCATGGCTATCTCTTAATAAATGTTACCCTATTTCTTTTTTTAAGGGTTTACATACTTAAATGAATTTTAAGAAGAAAGCAAAGTAAAAACTATTGTTTTACATTCAGTAATTTATATTCTCGCTACTTAAAGTGTGGTCCATAGAGCAGTAATATCAGCACTACTTGGGAACTTGTTAGAAACGCAGAATCTCAGGTCCCAGCTAGACATATTCCGTTAGAATCTGTGTTCTAACCCAGACCTTGAGTGAGTCACATGAACATTAAAGTTTGAGAAGCAGTGAGTGTATTAGGTTTTGAACATAGCCCTGTAGTTCTCAGTATCTTACCTGTATCAAGGAAATCCTACCAAATCAGCAAAGTGAGCAAGCAAACACAAAGACTCTTTTTGGAGAAAGGAAAATCAGATAGAATCCACTGACTGCGCCATGCATGTAAGGACTGCCCAGAGCAACTGAGATCCAGGAGAAGCTACCCATAGAGGAAGCGCAGGAATTTGCTGGGGGCGGGAACAGGGGCACCCATGGCTCAGAATCTGGGAACTTGCCACCTTCAGGGTATGGGGTCTCCTCACCTTAACGGCAAGGGGTCTTATCAGGAAGTATATGGCCGTCGTTAACTACAGCCAAGGCAGAGACCAGGATGAGTTTCAGGGACTCAGACAGAAATTGGAATGAGCCTGGCTGGGATGGACAAACGCCAGAGGGAGGAAGTGGGGAACAGGGAGCCGAGGAGGTCCAGCCAGCGGCAGTGGCAGAGGCGCTCAGAAAGCATTAGCGGGGGGTGGAGAGAACCCCCTTTCTGAAGATGGGGGCCCCTCTAAAGCAGTGAGTGTGGGGAGTGAGGGAAGTGGCTGGCGGTGGCAGCCCTCCTGGACCCATAGTGTAGAGAAGCAGAAGAGGCATTCCAGGTCGCACACACGGACCTCGTTTGCATGTGTGTCTGATCAGAGGACAGAGCTACCCTGGGCCTCTCCTCCCTAAAACCTTAACTCACTCAGTGACAGGCAATGAAAACCATCAGCTGAGCAGTGATGCAGGGATGCTGCAAGGAAGAAGCAGAAGGGAGCAGCGAAGCTGGCCACCAGATGGCCAGCACTCATTAGAGCAGATAAATGTGATCAGACATTTCACTATAAAACAAAAGAACAAAAGAATCAGTCATCTCAGACATGTAAATGTGTTTATATTGAGTCAAGGTTTTTGCTTCTGTACTCATTAGAGGGGTGAAGCTATCATTTTTTTTTTATGTAAGTTCTGTTATTATCATAATTAGTTGGAAAGTTGTCTTGTTTTCTGATTTTGTTTTTTTTAAGAGTTTTTTAAAAGTTTGATGCTTTCTTCCTTAAATGTCTCTAAGAAGTCAACCGAAGAGGCATCTGGTTCAGGAGTTTTCCTTGTGTGTTTTTTAATAATAGATTCATTTTTAGAAATGTATAAGATGTGATTTTCTGTTCTGGTGTCTATTTGGTTATGTTTGTCAAAGATACTGTTCATGTCATTTTAATTGTCAAATCAGCATTGTTTACAATATCTTTCTCATGTTTGTAAGAACTGGATCATGTACTATTTTACGTTATTGGTAATTTGTATGTTTTTAGTCTTACTTTCTTAGTGTTTTTAAAGAACCACCTTTTGACTTTGTTGATTCAAAATATATTGTTGATTTAAAAATAAAAACAAAATAGAAATAGTTGGGTATTTCAATAATACGACACAATAAAGCTTTTGTAGCCCATAAGCCAGCATCATGTTTAGTGAAAAGGTCCTTAGAGGTAGTTCTGTTAGAGTCGAGAACAGGATTCAGCTCCAATCCATGCCGTGAGTGTTGGCCAATAGATGCGTAAGGATTAGAAAAATGAGGATAAAACTGCCGTCATTAAGAGATGAAAACTCAAGAGAATCAACTAATATAATACTACAATATAAGAGAAGTCAGTGAAGTAATGAGGTCTGCCGTTAATACACAGAAATTACTAGGTTTCATATTTCACAACTTGTAATAAAAAAAATGAAGAAAAGACCCTTTATAAAAGAGCACCAAATATACAATATTTAAGAATAAACCTTATAATAATAAAGGTACAGAATTTCCACCAAGAATATTTTTAAAAAGTACTGAAAGACAAACGCTTCCTGTTAAAATATAGTTTCCAGTTAAAAAAATTAGCCAATTCTAAAGTTTATATGGTAAGATATACATACAAGAATAAGCAGAAAAGATTGTAAAAGAAGCAGAATAAAGTAGGCTACCCTACCGGATATTAAATATTGTTATAAAGTGTCAATATTTAAAACGCTGGTACAGACACAAGGATAGTCACAATAATGGAACAAAAGGAAAGTTCAGAAATAAGGCCAAATACAAAAGAGAACATGACAACTCTGCTATCCCAGCTTAGTGGGAGAAAAGCCCGTAAAGGATGACGAGGCAGCTACAGAGCCGCGTCAACAAACAGAAAACGAAGTTGAATCCGTATGTCACACCGAACGTCGCGACGAATTCCAAATGAGCAAGATTTACATCTTGTTTTAATGAAGCCACTAAAGTAATAGGTGGAAACATGGAAGATTTCCATTTACTGTGATGTGATGTTGGACCTCACTGACTGTGACTGTAGATCCAGAGAACAAGAAAGATTTATAAATTAAACTACATTTAAAAAGTAATTCTTTATATCAGAAGACCCTTAGATAAGGTCGAAAGACAGACATAGTCGTTGAAAATCGTTTAAAGAGAAAAAAAGACCAGTAACCCAGTAGGTTGACCAGACATATAAGCAGTTCACAGAGAAGGCAATACAAATGATTCTTAATCATAAAAGAGATGCTGGGTTTCTTGCATTGTAAGAGAAAAGCCAGTTAAAACCGTAGAGAACTGTTTTTCGCCTTTCTCATCAATTAAAGACCCCAAAGTTGATAATATGCTCCGTTGAAGAAACTATGGGGAAACTGGGAAACACTTAGTGGGAGCTTAAATGTGTGTGGTACCTGCAGAAGTCGATTTAGCAGTGTCTGTCACGATTGCGATTGCATTTTAAAAACATATAATCCAGTTGCGTAAAGTTTTTTGTTTGTTTGTTTGTAATTGTAAATTTTGGAAGAAGACCATTTAAGGACACCTGATAGGAGAACATTTTAAGTATTGTATATGGCATTTCCTCAAGTTTTATCTCAATTTATTTCAAAAAGAAGTTCTGAGACTATTTTTCTTTCTTTATAGCCTGAACCACCAAAGAAACCATCTAACTGGAGAAGAAAACACGAAGAATTCATTGCCACCATCAGAGCGGCTAAAGGCCTTGATCAGGCGCTTAAAGAGGGGGGCCGGCTGCCTCCTCCTCCCCCACCTTCTTATGACCCCGGTATATTACTTTAAGTTGTTTCTAAACTTAGTTCATAATAATGGAACCTGGTGAAGTATAATCTTCAAAAGCTTTGCTGTGAAATAATGGTGACATTCCAGGCATTTAGACTGATTAAGACACATCAGTACTGAACGTAGACATGCATTATCTTTTTATCTCAATACTTTTATTTAAACAGAAAGCATTACAATATCGCTTTTTAAATCATTAGAGTACCTGTTAAGTGTTAGTATTTCAGGACTTATGTTAACCGTGCTCATTGTGGGTCGAAACGTACTCAGTCAGTAAAATTCAGAGTTATGTTGCCTAGACCTTTGGAATCTTCTCATCCAGAAAGGAAAAAACTCATAATATTGCTTCTAAAATGTACAGTTCATGTAGGCAGCTACCACGTGGACTGATACACCTAAACTATGCCCTCAGCTCATGTATTCTGATATTTACACTGTTAACAAGAGCAAGGCAGGATGCTGGCAACACCAGTGATATTAAGACACTGAAAGATTTCAAGTAGCACAGTGGACACTTTATCATTGGTTATTAGAGTGGCCTAAGGAGATAGTTATCTTAATGTAAAAAGTTAGCCACATTAAAATTGTGGTAGTATTCTACATTGGGACTTATTTCTTAGTAAAGAGAAATTTCTTCAGGCAATGTAGGTATGATAATTTTGACATTTTATTGTAGAGACGTTGACAAACTATTTCTATAAAGGTTCAGGCAGTGAATAGCTTAGGCTTTGCAAGCCACAGTTTTTCTCTTTTGTAACTATTCAACTCCGCCTCTGTTGGAAGATATCAGCCATAGACAGTTATGTAAATGAATGGGCATGGCTGTATTCCAGGAAAACTTTATTTGTGAAAACAGGCCGCAGGCAGTCTGGATTTGGCCCAGGGGCCCTAGTTTGGCAACCCCTGCACTAGAGTAATTAAATGTAATGCTGTGAACGTCTTGGGGATGTCCCGACTGGGTTTGGGGCTCTTCTAACTCTCCCTTAATTTTCCCTATGAAGTTGAATTTTCTGTTTCAGACGTGTTTATATGTTACGTCTTATCTAACATAGCTATATTTCTGATGTTTACATAAGTCAGTAAGTGCCAGTTCTTCAGGATAATTTGGGCTTTAGAAATTTTTTAATCTCTCAGTCCTAATAAAACAACTTTCTTATTTGAAATTTTAGACTTAACCACTAGTTAATTAGCATGACAAATATTTGAGCTTCAGATGAGTATAAATTCTAAAGGATCAGACTCCCTCTCAAAAAGTAAACACACTGAAATAAATCGAGATTTTCTTTTTGATACTGATCCATTTTTATATTCATGTCTTCTCAGTGTCTCAGTTGAGATCTTTTACAGTGCTACAAAATGCTACGAAATTTGGTAATTTGGAAATTTAATTTTAAAAGAAATTTTATACACTATAAACTGAATTTTAGAATATTTTATCAAGGATTTGCTCTTTCTTAAATTTGAATTAATTATGTTACTGAGGTATGCCGTTATCACTTCTTCCATCTGATAGAACCTCTACAGGAAAATAAAACTGTGTAAAGTTGATTAAACTATTTCTGGACAGTTTTCCTCTAATTGAAGTAAAGATTTTAACATAGGATTCTAAATTTTAAAATACATTTTTAATGTATTGAGTTAATACTGCTTAACTAGTTTACCATAAAATATATATATATATATATATATATATATATATATATATATATATATATATATGATGAAAACATGGCATTATAGAGGAAAAAGAAATAACATTTTTCCTCTACTTATTCATTTTTTGTACTTAGGATTTATCTGTTGGTCTTCTTCCTCTCAAATTTGATTCTAAGTGGGAAGAATATCGGAGTCTATTATATAATAGCAGACTTTTTTCTGAACTGTCTTTACTAAGTTTAGATAAGTCAGGTTGGGTAATTATAAGGAAATGAGGGTTTTTGCTTATCAAATGTTGTTACTTATGCTTACATGGTAAATGAATGTTCATAAAAACTTAGAATTCCTTATGTCCCATTTCAAGTATTATGTTATTAATCTGTTTTCTTTTTTTTTTTTTTTACTTTAGATTATATTCAGTGTCCATATTGCCAGAGGAGATTTAATGAAAATGCAGCTGATAGACATATAAATTTCTGTAAAGAACAGGCAGCACGTATTAGTAATAAAGGCAAATTTTCTGCTGATACCAAAGGAAAAGTAACTTCTCGGCCACAGGTGAAATGCTCAACTTAATCATTTCTACAAACAAACAAGAAAATGACTTTTCAAGTCCACTGTTATGTTTTTATGCTTTACAGAACATTTAAGTACAGTTTTCTTACTGTTCAGGGATTTAGGAAGCAATGCGAATGGCTAATTGAAAATTTTAAAAGTAATTTGAAATGGACTTGAGTTAGTAGAGACTTGAAATTATACAGATTTTAAAGAGGTGTTCGGGGAAAAAAAGTAAGATAATAAGTTAAAAATAGGTTAGGCAGATTCAGAGGAAACCAGAGGACTTAGAAGAGTGAGAAAATGGTGGTAAAATCCATGTTTGAAAGTCACATAAGTCCTGAGTGTTTTCATGTTGTAGAATAGATGAAGTGCAGCTCAGTAAGGAAGGGGTCGGATTATCTAGGTCAGGGGGACAGCCGGTTACTGAGAGGCAGGTGAGCATGTTTTAAACAAGAGGCATTCAGAGCGGTGTGTGGATTCAGTAGGGAAACTAACCTGGCGGGTTCCTGCCAAAGGTAACAAGCGATGGATAGGGTGGACTAGGTTCTGGACAGCTAGGAAACCTGACAATAGAATTGAGTGAAATGGTAGGAGGGCTAATAACATAGAGAGGAGAAATATTCCTTTTTGAAAGGAATATTCTGCTTCTTTCTATTTGTAAGCCACAAAGTTAATAATAATATGTTTTGATACATACGTAAAAATCTTAGTCCCCGGTACGTAATGCTGCCAGGTCCCTCCTGAGACTTGGCCTCTCAGTGGGTAACGTGCTATGGCAACGCCCTTTGTCCGTGCTGGTAATTTGGCTCGTCTTTGGCACGTAGCACAAATGCATGTGTGCATCATCAGTTCTGTTCCTTAACTCAGTTTTATGGACCCTGTTTTTAGTAGGCACGTCTGATATTTTGACAAGTCTCTGTTAGGTCTTGTTTTCCAATTTGTTTTTAGTTTTAAACCTTTCCTAGTGTCTTTTTTGGTATTTTAATGGGGGAGACTGATGCTAACAGATGTCCTTTTAAACCGGAAACACCTCTTAGGTGTTCAGAGAAGCTGTTTTTATGTGGCTCATCTCCCACGTCTTCTAGTCATTTGTTCACGTGACGGTTATTGATGGTTTTCTATTCACCGAGTGCTTTTAAATTTGAGGTTCTGGAATAATAGTTCCAAACACGCATGCTGTTTGAGTGTGTGTGTCAAGATTTTTTTCTAAGGTCGCATACTGAATTTTTAATGCTTGTGTTTAGCCAGCAGCTTTTTAGTAGTAATGCATCTTAAATTTTATTCTGATTATTGGTATAAAATATGATCTGATTTTTGAAAATGAGGTTTAAAACCAATTTTCACATAAAGTCCTAAGCAGTTAAGTAATGCATTGAGCCAAATCTCAAGTTCACGTGTAAGTACAGGAACCACCCTGCAGTAGGAACATGGGCTGGACCCGAGGTGCATGAGTCTTACTTAATGGCTGTCTTTCTTCACATTGGGGAAATCCAAAAGGCAGCTACCGTAAAACTTGTCCAGACTGATATGTACGCTTAAGAATTTTTATCAGGAAATATGGCTGGATTGTGTACATGAAATATAAAACCACATGTGAGAATGTGTTAAAAGCATCATTGGGCGTTTCTCAGTCTTCCTGTTAATCCTTGCTTGGCGTTTAAAATCTAACACTGAGGAAGTATTTTCCATGAAATAATTTCTCCCACTGTGAGCTGGGAAAAGGTGCTCTTAGTTTATTTGAGCAGCGGGAATTCTGAGCCAAATTTTAGCACACCAGTTTTGAGAGGGAACACGTTTAGGGAAACCTCTCTGAGGTGACATGTTTTAATCCACACTTTCTCCATGTGGCTAACTCAGTAGCTAGTAAAAAAAATTGCTCATTTCAGGGATTTGTGATACTTTTTGAGATACTAGTTTATTAACCCCTACTCAAAAAATTGATGTTGGTAAAAATATTTTTTTTCTTTATTTTAGTATAAGCCGCCTGCACTTAAAAAGTCAAATTCTCCTGGAACAGCGTCAGGATCATCAAGGTTACCACAACCAAGTGCCATTAGCAAGACCATTGTAGGTAATGAGATCCATAAAAATCACTGTTCTTTCTCTTTTTCTTTTTTTATTTTGTCATAGACAGTGTTGGTAAAGAAGGAAATGAAGATAGCGTTCTATTCTGTATCATTAAAATAGACTTATAATTAGCAAGGGATGGAGAGGATAAGTAATTATTTGGGGGTAAAAATAAAGTAACTTTCAGTAGCTTCTACTTTAGGTATTTTCTAGTCCTTTATTTTTATTTATTTATTTATCTTTTAGCTTAAAGGTTTGTCCTTGGTGTGGTTATTGATATAGCATCTGTTCAGGGTAGTTGACCATGTTCTTTTCTTGATTCTTTGACCGGAGTATTTTTCTCTCAGTTCTGCCTCTATCTGAACTTGTTAGTTGTCCTTAATAGACAAATGACTCGTGGCTTGAAGAAGATACCGACCACCGGAGTATGCCTTTGTTTGTATGTAAATTGCAAGAAAGAAATGTAGAAATGGGAAATGGAAGATGCTGTATGCTATTCTCTGGAAATTTCATTTTTAAAAAAATAACTGGTTTTGATGTATTGCCACTAAGATTTATTGCCGTTACAGCATCATTTTCCTTGTCGGAGGCTCTGTTGTATGCGATACTCTTTTCAGAGCGTCATTAACACTGATACCGTTCTTCTTGCAAGGTGCGCCTTCAGGTAAAGCGTCTTCCATTAGTGGCCCTTCGGGAAACAAACTTCAGACCTCATCGCCCTCTCATAAGGGGGTAGCAGCGCCCCACGTAGGGTAAGTCTACACTGAACTTAATTTATTAGCGATATATCCATCTATATGACACTAAGGTTTTATTTTGCTTAGATCAATTGGCTTTTTCATTAACCTTAATTTTTTTTCTAAGTTCATTTGCCTCTTTAAATTATTGCTGGTCAGAACCGCAATCACTGCTATCGAGGTCTAAATTAGTTTGACCATATTGAAAGACAATCTGGTGGCATTTATCAGGAGTCTTAAAAAACATCTATATTTTTGATTGAATAATTTTACTCCAGGAATCTAGTCTAAGGAAATTATTTGAAATACGGAAGAGTTTTGCAATAACCGTAATTTATTAAACATTATGTATCAGGCACTGTGCTAGACATTTTACATGTATTTTTATTAAAGTCTTCCCATTACCATATGATAGGAGACTCAGAAGCAAAGTAATTTGCTCAGAGCCACACAGCTGTTCAGAGTAGGAAGCAGGATACAAATTGGTCTCTCTGTAGCTCTAAACATTGGTCACTTTTCATGTTTTTATTATAATGTAAAAAAATAAAATCACCTAAATATGTCTGGCTTTTTTTGAAGAGCAGATTTGAAAATCTACAGAAGGTTATTATGCAACCAGAAAATATTTGTACATTTTAATAGGATGATTCTGTTATAACGAGGAACATAGGGTACAAACTCCATGTTTACTCTGATAGAAACGGGGAAAATAAGTGTAAGCAAAGATGTGCTGAAATAGTACCAGTGTGTGACTTTTTTCCTTGTATGTAATGCTAACTACTTTTTATCCTTCTGTAGTTTTATATACGTGGCTTTCAGTAAAGTAACAATTAAGTTTTCAACAGTGGCTTTCCTGTAGGAAAATTGTTGACAGAGAGACTTTAGTAAAAGTCATCCTGTTCCCATAGAAACCCACTTTCTCTGCCATTTTGATTTCAGACAATTCAGAATTACTACATAACTTTAGAATGAGGGATTTTGTCTATATCTTTAGAAGTACTGATAAAGTGATTTAAAAATATAGCACACCATTGTTTTTCAGATACAGGTTATTACTTGAACTTTTATGTAGGAAATATATACAAGGGTATATATGAAATAAGTGTAATTGCTTTTTGTTTCCTAATTTGGACTATGTAGAAAATGCAGAAGCTAAGAGGAATTAAGTATTCTAGAAAAAAAAAAATCAGCTAACAAGATCTGATTAGTTAAGTGTTTTTTCTTTTTGGTGTGCTTCCAAAAGGAAGAGACAGGCTATCCTTAAGAAAGAGAGGTTATCAGGAGAACAGGCGGTTGAAAAGTAAAAGGTTCTCATCTTCCCGAGGTAAAACCTGATTTGATTGTTTTTTCTTCTCTACTCAGTTGACTTAAATATAGACATAACCATGTGTTTTAACGTTACAAAGCCTTTTTACCCGTATCACAGAGAATTGCCTTCCATTTTGGTTTATAGTATTTGTTTGTAGTGTTATTATTTATAGTTTCATTTACAGTTGATTATGAATTAAAAGCTGACGTTTTCAATATCTTTCTTATCCTACTGGGAATTTTGTCAGTTGGCAATATTAGGTTGTACTGACACCGGTATTCTTGAATAGGGCATGTGAGGCTGGCTGGTGTCATCGAAGAATTAGAGAACTAGGCCTCTAGGACCTGCTGTGCCACTAAAGAGCTGTGTCACTTGTGCACGCCTCTTTCCCACGACTCACTCTGGCAGCATTCTGTGACTCTGCTTAGACCTTGACGACTGACCTAAGAAAATCTGATTAGCATCTACACGGTCCCTAGGAGCAAACACATTTGTACTAACAACAAAGATTTTCCAGCACGAAATCTTACAGGTTCTCCCACATCATGTTAAATCGTCAGGCAGGACCGTTCAAGTCCCGATTGTCCATGTGTATGTGACCCTCGCATGTTAGACAAGTGTTTCCAGCCAATAGGAAGAGAGCGATGGCGTTTGTTTCTGGCTCACTGATGACCGCACTAGCTGCAGCGCTGCCGTGTCACTGCGGCCAGTAGAACCATCGCGGCTGTGTGTCTCCTGGCAGACTCCGTCCCTTCTGTCGTGATCGAGGCAGCGATCTGTCTGTGTGTCCCGTGCCACGATGAAAGCCCTGTGTCTGCCTGGCTCGCAGCTGTACGCAGAGAATGTGGTATAAAGCCCAGCAGCAGAGACACAGACACACAGCACATTTTAAAAAATAATTTGTTTTTTAGTCATAAGCAACATACAATATCACATTAGTTTCTGGAGTGCAAAACAGCTGTTAGACACTTCTATAACTTGGGAAGCCATCGCCCAGATAAATCTAGTATCCATGGTATTACAGTGTATAGTTGTTACAGTATTATTGACTGAATTCCCTGTGCTGCACTTAACATCCCCACGACTGCTTTGTAACTACACTTTGTACTTCTTACTCCTTCCTCTTTTCACCCATTCCCCCAGCAACCATCAGTTTGTCCCCTGTATCTGTGTGTTTGTTTTGCGTGTTCATAGATTTTTTTTTTAGATTCCACATATTAGTGAAATCACGTGCTTTTGTCTTTCCCTGTCTGACGAATTTTGCTTGGCATGATACCCTCTACGTCCATCCACGTCATTGCAGACGTCAAGATTTCATTCTTTTTCTATAGCTGAGTAATGCTTCCTTGTCCATGTGTACCATTTCTCCTTTATCCGTTCATCTGTTGATGGATGCTTCGGTTGCTTCCATGTCTTGGCTATTGTAGATAACGCAAGGACCACGTGGGAGCATATGTCTTTTTAAATTAGTGTCTTGGGTTTCTTCTGATAAATGCCCAGAAGTGGGTTCATTGGGTCCTTCTTTGTCTCTTGGTATAGCCTTTGTTTTAAAATCTTCTTTTTTCTGATGTAAGTGGTGCTTCCCCTGCTTTTCTTTTTTCCCTTTCGTTTTCCTGAAATATCTTCTTCCATCCCTTTGCTTCCAGGCCGTGTGTGTCTTTGGATCTGAACTGAGTCCCTCGTATGCAGTATATGGAATGGTCTTGTTTTCCTATCCATTCAGTCTTTCGATTGGAACATTTAATCAACTTACAGTTAAAGTAATTGTTGATAAGTATGTAGTTATTGCCATGTCGTTATTCATACTTTTTGTCTGTTTTTTTCTTCTTTAAGAAGTCCCTTAAAATTTCTCGTAGTATTGATTTGTTGGTGATGAACTTCTTTAGCTTTTTCTTATCTGGGAAGTTCTTAGCCTTCATTTCGAAATGATAGCTTCACTGGATGGATTAATCTTGGACATAGGTCCCTGCTTTTCATCATTTTGCATATTTTGTGCCAATCCCTTCTGGCCTGCAAAATTTCTGTTGAGAAATCAGCTGACAGTCTTATGGGAGCTCCCCTGTAGGCAACTAACTGCTTTTCTCTTGCTGCTTATAAGATTCTCTCTTTGTCTTTAACCTTTGGCGTTTTCATTATTATGCATCTTGGTGTGAGTCTCTTTGGATTCATCTTGATTAGGACTCTCTGCATTTCCCTGGGTTTGTATGTCTTATTTCCTTCACCAGGTTAGGGAAGTTTTCTCTCATTATTTCTTCAAAAAGATGTTCCGTTCCTTGCTCTCACTCTTCTCCTTCTGGTGTCCCTTTATAATGTGATGTCAGTATGCTCGATGTTGTCCCAGAGGCCCCTGACACTGTCTCCGTTTTTTTGGATTCTTTTTTCTCGTTGCTGTTCTGATTGGGTGTTTTCTGCTACCTTATCTGCTGATTCAGCCCTCTGCTTCATCCAGTCTGCTCTTATCCCTGCTAACGCACTCTTTATCTCAGTGATTGTATGCTTTTCTGACTGGCTCTTTGTTAGGTTCTCCATCTCCATTTTATTGCTTCCTGTCTCTTTGTTGAAATCCTCGCTGACATCCTTGAACATCCCGATAACCAGTGTTTTCAACTCTGCATCTGCGTGTCTCCATTTCGTTTAGTTCTTTTTCTGAAGCGTTGTTCTCTTCTTTCATTCGGGACATTTTTCCTTGCTGCCGCGTTTTGGCCGCCTCCCTGTGTTTCTGTGATTAGGTAGGCCGCTGTGTCTGCGGCCTTAGCAGAGTGGCCTCATGTAGTAGGTGTCCCCTGGAGCCCAGTGGCACAGTTTCTCTGGTCACCGGAGCCAGGTGCTCCAGGTGTGTCCCTTGTGTGGGTTGTGAGCACACAATAAATTTTTGACAAATAATGAGGAAAGTAATGAATTAATAAATTAAATCCCTTGTTTGTCAGCCTGTTGACCCATGATAGAATCGTGGTTCTGGTGCTGATGGAATAAGTGAAGTTTGTATGGCAGCTATTATTTCCATCGGCACAGATGATTCAGGATAGACTAAAGGACATAGACATCTGGTCAGCTGAAATGTTCAAGAAATTGAGCATCTGCTGAGATTAGTACAATGGAATAATTTTAGTGACTTGGGATTTTTTAAAGCCTGGGTATACATAACCTTTGTTGTGGTCAGCTTTAATCAAGCATACTAGTGACATGTAATCTTTAGCATATATTGGAGAAAAATTCATCTTTGCACTTGGGAAAATTCTCATGTTTGAAAATTAACCTCTAGACAACCTGTGGGCCAACCGATTTTAACATTTTTTTAAAGCAGAACATACACCCAGTGGAATTTTTCCCCATATTCTAAAAGATGGTTATCTTTAATCCTGGGGGATTTTAGAATTATGGCGAAACACATCGCTTTTAAATAAACATTGCCACATTTGAATTGTGTCACAAAGTTTACACAGTCATGCCTTGAAAATTGTGTTTTCTTAATGGTTAATTACCAGCTTAAGTGGATATTTCAGCTACTAATTTTGAATAGCTGAATTATCAAATTTCAATGTGTTACTTCTGTTCAGTTACTAGGAAAACAGAAGTTTACTTTGGAGCAACAGAATGTATATAAGGAGCATTTCTTAATACAAACATTGAATTTGGTTTCTCATACTTTATATTAACAGCAGTAAGAAATAAATACCTAGTTTTTAAATATATGTCGTATGAGTAGAAATAGGCTTTCATCATTAGCCAGTATTTTGGTGGATGTGAATTGAGTTTCTGTGGAACATTAGATTTTTATGAACTTCTCTGTCTTTTATTATTGATTTAGAAATTCCTAAAACCTGGAAATGCAGAGTTTGGCTTCTTATGTGGCTAGCGATGATTGACCATTGGATTAGGGCAGACGACTTTTCCATGGAATTATAGACTAAATTTCTGCATAAGATTGCTAAGTTTAGAATCAAAAGCAGAAGTAGGACACATTAAAGGCCTCAGAACGTGGTAAGGATGGAGGTCTAGAAAGATACAGAATATCACCTGGTAAACTTTTTCTCAGTATTACTTCAGAAGTCATCTTTTCATTATATCTCCATCTGCTGGGCTTGCTACAGTTTTACATGACTGAGTGGCTTTTCTCCTAAGAGAATTCACTCTCATAGTATCAGCAAGGATCTTCAATAAATAAATTTCACATTAGAATAGGTTGATATCATTGCTAAATATTTCTAAAACTATGCATTCAGCTATAAATATTTTGAAAATCCACCAAAATATTATTTTTCTTTAGATACACTACTCATGTCATGAAAGATACATGCAACTACAGATACCATTTTAAATTAAAAAATCTTGGTCAAAGTAGAAGTGTTCATCATCTGTAGAAATGTGTTACCTTGACAAAAAGTAATATATTGTGGTGATATTTATCATAACCTAGATAATGTAGTGATACTTATCATAGCCCTTTAATATATGGTAAAATAAATCATTGTTGAAATCTGCTTTTAATTTAGATTTTTCAAAATCTTAAAATACCGGCAACTCTCATAGATGAAATTTTGCTGTTTTAGAGCAGGTGATGTTTTGGAGTCATGGGCTGAGGGCCAAATCCTGCTCACCACCCGTTTTGTATTGGCACGTGGCCACACCCAGTTGCTTTGCATTGTCCTTAGCTGCCTTCACACTCCAATGACGCAGTTGAGTATTTGTGACAGACACTCTGTAGCCCACAGAGCCTGAAATACTTCCTGTCTGGCCCTTGATGGAGAAAGATGGCCACTCCCTCTTTGGGAATAAGTTAATTATTGTAGCAATTAGTTATTTATAATTTAAAGATTAGAGTTTTAAGGGTTCTTCATTTACTCGCAAAGATGGAACTGTTATTTTTTAAGCCATGCGGGCTGCCTAGGAACTTTGACCACAGATGAATGTTCCCTGGAACCAGTGTGGTTTCTTAACTTTTATTCATCCAGCACATTTCTGTGGCTGGATGGAGAGAACAGTGAGGGCTTGAAAAAACGCTTTCGTGTTGACTCCAACCAAATCTTTCCTAGAAGGACGTGCCCTCAAATGTTACATGGGATTGAAATTCTGTCTGCACCGAGTGCCTGCTGTGAGGGCGTGCTTGGTCAGCTTCAAAATACCCTCCTTCCTCTTTCTTAGCAGCAGCAGGCCGAATAGATTTGTTTATTCCTGCCTCAATTTCCACAGACCTTGAGTGTATAACAATTGTCATGACCGAATTGGAGCCTTTAAAAGACACTGGCATTAAAGCACTCTAAAAGCGTCGATATTGATAGTCCCAAATGGGGTACTACCGCAGTGAAATTATATTCCTCCAACTTTGTAAATAATTAAAAAATATGTAATCCAGGGGACTCGTCATTCTCCTTTCCCAGCATTTATTGATTCTCAGAGTAACCCCAGGTGTAGATGGCAGATGAATTCAATATGAGACTCAGCAGACGTGCATTATTTTCTTAACGTGAAACGTCTAAGGGCACCTGAGGTCAAAGCGAAGCACCTAATAGACGCGGCTTCCTGGTTCCTGCGTTCATTTGATTCACGTCCTTACCTGACAGTCTGCAAGACCGGCAGAGAAGAAAGGTCAACCAAAGAGCAGTCCGTTGGATTGAAGCCTTTAAATTCCTTTTGGTAAAATCACCACTTTTGCAAAGATTTCTGTTTTTTTCCAAATTTCCCTTGATATTTTTGCTGCTTTAACTTATCTTTAGTGCTACTAGAGGTTGAGGCACAGAAATAAGGTTTGATAAAAAGGAGATGTGTGAAGGAAGCGTTTATGTTCACTAAAGTAAACGTGAAGATGGTGCACGAGAAACATCTGCCATCTGTGATCAGGGTCGTTCAGGAGAAGATTTAACTATTTGAAAGTTCTTCTTTCATAAACTAATATTTTTAAAATTTATTTAATTACCCCAAAACTGACTTTTATTACATGCTATTTAAAAATATATGTGTAGTCAAGATTTATAAATATATAAATATATACATGTAAAATCTTGACTATATTATTGATATTTATAAATTTAGTTTGGTTGTACTTTGATATTGGCATAGTATAAAGTAGCAAATTATAGCAGAACATAAATTGAAGTGATTTTTAGTTTACGAATGATGTTTATTTCTGTTTAGCCTAAGAAACATTTGAATGTGTGTATATTTATATATAGATATCTACATATGTAGATATATAGATATAGATGTACATATACATATATGCACACATACATACACATAGGTAGCTAGGTAGATCAGTTCAATTTATAACACATATATGGCACTATAAATTGTCATTGGAATCTGCCTTTCAATTAGATTTTCAGAATCCGAAAATACTGGTCATCCTCTCATAGAATATATGGAATATTCTCATTAGATAATTACCTTTAGATTTTTATTATGTTTTACATATCTCTTTAGAAATAAGTGAACTTTGTTGTATCATTTGTAAGATTTGAGTGTTCTTATCATATTAGAGGAATCTTTCTTTAAAAATGAAGCTTAAAATTTTCTAAATTCTAATTTTAGTACTTTCTGAGGAAGAAAATAAAATATTTTATTCCTTATTTCAAATTCACAGATATATTTTGTTCAAATAACAGTTTGAACAATAATGTTTTGATAATGGTTAAATAATTCAAAGAAAAATCTGACTTGTTTAAATTCCAAAACTTGACTTTTCCAGTTGTCTTTCAGAAATAAAATGAACCATGAGATTTAATCTCAAACATTTTAGAAATTGTTTAATATATGTATTTAATGAAGCATTTTTTAAACTTTAAAATTTTTAAATAATGTAAACATCACCACCTGCAAAATGTTAGCATCAACGTTTACCAAAAACTTCCTGCTCTCTACAGGATACTAAAAGAACATAAAAATGGATAAAATGCGCCCCTCCTTAAAGACCCTTATAATCTAGAGAAATATACGGATTCTTTTAGATTCTAAACTCCATAAGAACAAGCGTCAAGCCTCTTACTTACCAGTATATCGCAGAAAGTAGCACAGTGCCTGACACATAGAGATGCTCAGGACTTACACAGTCAGTGAATAGTGGAACAAGCAAATAAGCATCCCTTAAAAAGAGTGTAGTTTTAGAGTTAATGAGCAGTGATATGTTATTCAGTACTCATTTAAAATAGTTCTCCTAATTTCATCATTTTCCCTGCTCCCTACCATGAGTGCATATGGGTTGGTGATAGTATATATGATTCAGTTATGTGGTTGATGTAAAACAATGAAATATCTACAGACCAGCAATTCTTGTATCGACCTCTGGATGGATATCCTCTACATTGTGTGCATGGCCACTAGCATTTTTACATGTTATTTTCCACGATTACCATTCGTGGTTTTTTTACATAGGATCATGTTTTACTTTTCCCTGGATAAATTTCAGAAATAGTCATTCTTTGTTAGAGGGTCAAATGAAGTAAAGATATAAATATTCATTTGATTTCTTATTTTATATTTAGAATTTTAAAGTACAGGGGAAGGATAAAATAATAAACAAGAGAAAGGAAAAGGGTCTATAATTCAGGGACGGGAAACAGTGAGATTACTCGGGAACACCATAAGAACAAGCCTCCCATCTGTCTTATTTACTAGAACAATGGCGTTCAGTTCACTGCTAGCTTCACAAATTTTGCTTGAAACAATAGTTTTAAGTATCTTCATTGATTCCATTGCCCTGTTCTGTATAAATGGGGCATTTGTTTGGATGTTCATCAGAATGGATAAGGCGGCCTGCATAGTGAGAATGTTCATATCTAATAGTGGACATCGTATGAACCATCTGAGGGTTTTTTTGGCATTGCTCCTCACATTGACAGTCAGGTAATTAAGAGCTTGGGTACTTTTCCAGTGAACCAGAATAATGTCTTTAAAAACATTTATATATATATATATATAAAGAAACAAATAGTAGCAATCTCCTTATGGGTGCCCCTTTATATATTTTAATAGTAAGATGGACAATTTAGGCCCTCCACTTCGAACTGGAAGACATGTGCAAAGGTTGTATGACAGTGATACAAAATCAGACAGTGCCATCAAAAGACATGAGTTATTACCCATTTACAAGTAAGTATTTATATCTCAGTTCGTTGATCTTTTTCAGATATTTCCTTAAAAGCTTTATGTAATGGAGCACTATAAACTTGCATATTCCTATACTTAAAAAATCTTATTTTAATCATTTTTAAGCTAGGAAGTGTTAAAAAAATCTTCTGGGACTTAAAACGCTTTGATTTTTGGTGAATGTTTCTATTGTCCTAAAGCTGTTTTAGAGCATACATTTTATTCCATTAAATTTTCCTTTTTAGAAGGTTGAAATATCAGTCACCTTTAATAATTGTTATTGTTGTGAAGTTTTTTTTAGAAGTAATATTTTTGAAAAGAGTATAGGGAATATTATGCTATATTATACAATATCGCTAGATTATCTTTTAGTTAAGTAGACAGTGAATTATTTTAAACAAGCAGGAAAAAAACGTCTTAGAAAACATTTAATACAGGAATCCTCAGTCTTTCTGTTAGACAGTTATAAAATGCCACGTGGAGCAGGGGAAGCACGTGGCAGGCATTTTGGAAGTCTTCCACGTAAGTCTTGAAGCTTTACTAATTTGGGCTCCAATACAAATCTAACCTTCTCATTATAAAGTGACGAAATTTAGGGCTTAATAAGTTAAATGACTTATTAAAGCTGAAAATATGTTAGTAAACAGATCACTTAGTTAACTTTTAAACCCAGGCCTACTACAACATTCTTTTACCAGGCATGAAAAGTAATAATAAATTTAACTAGATACACACTAAAATAAAAATGGGAGAAGTCTGAAGATATGAACAGCAGCATGCGTTATTGTTCAGTAGCGAATAAGAAATCCTAGACGGAAGAATCTGAGCCCCAAGCTGGTTTTCTCTAGAACTGCCGCAGTCTGTTCGCGCTGGAGCAGGTCTCAGAACACGCTGACCAGCCGTGAGCTAGATGACGTGCAATTTCAAAACCTGCCTTCTGCAGCTGCTGTACCAGGGCAGGCAGGTTGCACTTCTTAGACCGGCCCGAGGCTGGCGCAGCATCCTGCAGGTCCGGATCAGGGCCGTTTCCCCAGCCTCTGAGCATGGCTCTTGACATTCAGATCCTGCCTCTAAGAAGACGTTACTGGAAATACACGATTGCCATTGAACAATGCAGCTATTCTTTACAGTATTATTTTTTAATTTTCTAATATGAGAATGACTTAGTTGTTGATAGGGTGAGGTTGTGCGTGTAGATGCGTGGGTGTGTTTGTTTTATCTGTATGTCTCAGGTACATATTGTATGAAAGCGGTAGGATTTCTAACAAGATTCTGTTCTAGGGCCAAAAAACGAAAACATCCTCCTAGCTCTTTTAGGAATGTCACCAGAGGAGTTGCCCTACTTTGGCAATGATTTTTTTTGGAGCTCGAATCCCTCGGAAGGCACCGTAGCAGTTCTGCACTGTCCCTGAAGAGGCTCCCTAAAAGCAGAGTGAAGCGCCCCTCGCGGGTGGACTCGCAGTGACCGTTTGACGCCATTTGAGGCCGCGGTCACCCATCCCTGCACCAAGGTGATCTTTGTCGACGTTTAGAAATAATCTAAAGGAATTATTTGATGCGGCCTCTCTTTGAGTGACAGCATTGCCTAGTAAATATAAGATTTGTAGTACAGTTATTCGAAATTCAAGTCGAAGTGCTCTGGCCATGTAATAGCTTTGCAAATTACTTAACCTCCCTGAATATGCGTTTCTTCAGCTTTAAAATGGGAACGTCTTCTGAGATTTTCGTGAAGATTAAACAAAGTACAGTATATATAGCATTCGGCATCGTTTTTGGCAGGTAGCGGGCATTTAGAAATAGTAGGTGTTATATTACCCACACATACTTTCAAGGTAGCTGTTCAAAACGTTGAGAAACTCCAAACTTTTCTGTACACGTAGAGAAGAAAGAATCTCAACCAAAGCCTAAGAACGTCGATCTAAAGGAATTTTCAAAGGCGTGCTGCTCGTTCGTGTAGCACAGCATGGCTATCTCCAAGACGAGAAGATGTGAGTCAATCCCGTGAAGGAGGGACCAGCACTTCACGGGGCCCCCGGCCCCTGGTCCCGCAGCCTGCCGGCGGTGCCACCGTCAGTCTCGTCACCGCTCCTTGCCTCAGTTGCCTCATTCGTCCAGTGGCGTCGTTCTGCCTCCTGCATAGGGCTAACACGAGGGTTGAACGAGTTCGTGCGCAGGCGGGTGGAGGCCTAGCCACACCCGATGCAGAGAGCGCCGTGACGGAAACGGTGACGGTGGCCGGACAGTGCCGGCAGGAGCCCTGGGTGGTAGCAATGGCGTTAGCAGCGGCAGCTCCGCTAAATGCTCAGATGAACTGCAGTTCGTGTCTCGCAGCTTCTGTAAGATAAATGGCAGTGGTCACATCTCGTACCTGGGGGAGCGGGCTCAGGGAGGTGGACCGCCTTCACAAAGCCGGTCAGGAGCCGTCGGATCTGATACAGATCCATGAGAACCCAAAGCCTCTGCTTTCACCGTTGTGCCCTCGCACACCCTTCTAAGTTGTCTTTGATTCCAGAAGTTTCCCGAAGAGAATTTACCGATGAGCCAGACATACCCTTCCAGTACTGACAGCAGAGAGCGCCAGCTGTGTAGTTGGGGAAATTAAATCTTTATTTTCGTTGCGGTTTCTCAGAACAGACTCTCATAAATTGAATATTATCCTCTAAAGTGACAAGCTAAATTATTTTTGCTACATCTCATATGTTTGTAACAGATTATTTAAGTCATAGCAGTTTAATAAACTAAAAAACTTGAAGCTTCTCAGAATGATTAACTTACAGATTTCGTGTAAAGCATACGGACGTATTTTAATCGATCTTTTTATACCATCAGGATAATGTTAGTAAACGCAAATGCTTTGGTTTACTTTAGTACTAACTGCTGTTGTTTTCAGATTCAAAATAATTATTTGGATTTTCATCTTTTGACTTTACCTTTCTACAGCTTCTCATTCTTTTTCTAATCATGCAAATAAGCAATTGGGGAATAAATGATTAATATTCAGCACTTTCTCATGATCACGCCTCCTCTCTCCTAGAGCTAACATCAGACCTCGAAACTCCACACCACCTAGTTTGGCACGAAATCCTGTCTCAGCTGTTCTTACAAGCAAGAGAAAAACACACTCTGAGAGCTACTTGGCCAAGTACGTTCCGTTCTGATATTTTAATAAGCAATAGCGAATGTATGTAGTTTTCCAAGAACTCTGTACATGACTGTATACCAGGCTTTGATGCAAAATCTGATTTTTCTTTTGCCACATGATTCAATCTGGTTTTAAGTTGTACACTAGAGAAATAGTTGGTACATGAATAACATTTTTTCTATTCCTTGTAGTTGTCATTATTGTTATAAATTCTGCAGGATCGTTTGTTTAGTTCTACCGGACACATTTGTGTCTTTTGTGTCTTTGCTTTTAACTGCAACATGGTTATTTTTACCTCAACAAGTTGAACTAATCCACTGCCATTGTGATTTTCAGCAACATTTTAATAAGTTTAAACTCCCCTGCTGAGGTTGTGATTTTCCATGTGCCTCCCTGTCTGACCTGTCACAATATTTGTATAACTGTGACATTCACTCTGTTTTTAAGCATATAATGAAATTGTCCCAGTTACAGACATTTATTTTTTATATCTATCCTGACTTATTCCAGGAAGTTTTAAGGCAAGGGACATAAATTCATGATGCGCAGTGAGATACAATTTTTTTTTTTAATGAAAGAATAGATGAAGAAAAATGAGAATTAAAAGATAATGGTGAAAAAAGAGTGAAGTTAGTCACAGTGTTCCAGACAGTTTTAAGGCGAGGTGCGTAAAGGTGCTTGACTCTCGGAAAAGTGAGGGAAGCCGCCACAGGACAGAAATACCTCCCGGCTGTGACTCCTCGCCACCGCTGGGAGGCGTGGGCGTCCTTGTCTCGTGGGAGAGGAGTTGACTTCTTGGACTGATGCAAGGCGGAGCGTTGGAAACCCAGCGGTCCCTCCCCGCCCCACGCCTCCTGCTCTGAGCCCAGGCTCCGGTAAAGCCCGCCAGGGGCCATTGTGCGCTGCTCAGGGGACTTCGTTGCATTTGGCCTTGGAGTTGTTCACAGGAAATACAGAGTGACAGCCGGGCCCTTGGCTGCTTCTTTTTCGTGGGAGCTCGCGGCAGCCCTGGCCCTCGTCCTCTCCGGATGACCAGGTGACACGTTGGGTGGCAGAGAACAAGCTCTCGTAGGTGGGTGTAGGAACAGTTTGACTAGAAATTCTGTGTCTCCGAGGGAGCCAGTCCACGTCCATGGCGTCTGGGCTGTCCTGGGGGGGCGTGGTCAGGTCCAGTGGACTCTGTGTGCACATTGTCACCTGGAAATCCGGCTGGCGTTTCCCCTTTTCACAAGGTTTTCCTGAAACAGCCAGGGAGTTGTTACAAGGTCAGATGTGTCCACAGAAAAGGAGAAACAGTTTTGTCAACAAATGGGTCTCACTGAAAAGATGGATTAGGAAAGAAAACTTCCCGCCAGCCAGGAAGTGGTGACCCTGTGGGGACTCGTGTCTCGGCCGTGGCCGAGTGTGAGCGTGCCAGGTCACGCGCAGCTGTGAGCCTGCCTTCGCGCAGGTGGAAGGGTCAGAGGTGCCCTATCTGCGTTTCTAAGAAATTCTTCGCTGGAAAGGTCACTGCGGCCACCTCAGCGCCGTGGTTCCCTCGAGCCTGTGAAAGCAAAAGCCCGATGCCCCGCGGGGACCGCTCCTCACCGGCCACCTCGTTCTCGCAGGCGGTGAGCAGACGCGAGTTGCGATGCTGACTCAGGAGGCGGACGTGCAAGCTCCAGACCGTGCAGAGAATCAGCAGCGAGAGGCAGAGACTAGCAGGTGCCCCCCAAACCGCGCAGAGAATCAGCAGCGAGAGGCAGAGACTAGCAGGTGCCCCCCAAACCGCGCAGAGAATCAGCAGCGAGAGGCAGAGACTAGCAGGTGCCCCCGCCCCGAAGGCATTGCACCGTAGGTCAGACAGACGGGGACCAGAGGATCGGTTTAAAGACACTGTCTAGGGATAGACACGCTGCCGAATAAGACGTTTGGAATCTCAGTGCTTGTTAGAAGAGATTCTCTTTTTAACCTGGACTAGAAGAATATTAAAAACGAGATCGAGCGAGCTTTTCCACTTGCTGTTGCTGCCGTTTTCCCCAGTTCTGGGTCGAAAGCAACTGACGTGCCCTTCGCTCTTCCCCTCTTCCCTCCGCAGGCCGGACGGGGACTTCGTGTCATCACTCAACGGCGGAAACATGAAAGGCCTCGAAGGGAGCTCTTCGGGACACTTACCGAAGTTCTGCCACGAGTGTGGGACCAAGTACCCCGTGGACTGGGCCAAGTTCTGCTGTGAGTGCGGCGTCCGCAGAATGGTCCTGTGACGCGGCCCGCGAGGGACAGCTAAGTCCGCGGCGTGGTGGCCCTTGCTGCTCCTAGCTCCCGCGCCGCCGCGAGCTATTTTGTGCTAAAATTGTTCAACACACTTTTTCAGCCCTTTTTGGAGCATAATCCTTTGGCCATGTCACGTGTGTGTGTGTGTGTATGTACATAGACTGTATATAGTAAACACCGACACCCAGTGTCCCCGCGGGGCCGGCACCCACCTGTCAGGAGAGAATCTCAAGGGGATCGTTGACACAGGTGTTTCTTCTGCGCTGTTGTTGGTAAAGCACATTAAGTGAACTTCTCCCAACCCGCAAACCCTAGTGGCCAGCCCTCATGCTTTAGGGTCAGTGTTACTTTGAGCAAAAAATTCAGAACAGACATTTTTATTAGTTGTGCCTATTTTCAGATAGTATGTATCTTGGTGGATGGGATGCTCGGAATTTTGGAATGGAAGAGAATATTTTAGTTACAATCAGTTACGTGAGGTCATTTTCATGTCCAGCTCTTCAACAATTAATTTTTTAAATATTAAAAAAAAAATTCCCTAAGGTCTGTGTTACCCTTTACTTAGTGTATAATTAATTATATAATTTAAATACCTTTACTCGTTATCTGAAGATGTAATTATACAATTTCCTTTTCAGAGGCACAGGCTGAAAATACAAATGTATCTCATTCTAGTTATAATGAATGATTTTTTTTTTTACCTCTTTTTGTATTATTTGAAAGTATATTCTTTTTACTTCCAACCGCATCTTCAAATTTCAATTTTTCCTTCTTTTCTATAACCTCATGTGTAGAATAGTTTTAATTTACTAGTTCATTTTTTGCAAAGCTTGAAAATATAATTATTTAATATAAGATATAAAAATTTCCTTCAAAACCTTTCATGTTTATTTCTGTGTATCTGAATGCAGAATAAAGTATTTTATTGGATTTTAAAACAAGCAATCTTACCTAATAATAATTTTCATGAATAATCATTACTGCAGGGCATGGAAGTAAAAGTATTCGAATTTTAGTCCTTTGAAGTATAGTCAGATGTAGTTAAGCGTACATTAAGAGAATATCTGACTTCTCCTACTCATATTTTCTTTTTAGTTTTAATGTTGAAACACCATTTACGTCACAATAAAAAGCCACTGAAAATGCCTTGCTTTAATGCATACCTGACTTATTATGTACTTAAACATTCACAACAGTTTAATTATACTCTCTCTTTAGCTTTGGCTAAAACACAGGTTTTAATCAATGTCACACTCAGTGTAACCTAATATTTACTAGTAAATCTTGTTGCTTGTGCGGCCATATTCAGTGATTCATTAGTCATTTCTGTCGAATCATCACACCTAACGGCTTCGATCACATTATAAAGGTACGAGCAGATCTGTTACAGGCAATTTCTAGCTGCTTGTTTGTGATTCTGATCAACCGCAAGGATCAACGTAGAAATTTGTGGCTTATATTTTCTTTGAAATTCATTTATGCTTATACTTTATAGTTTTATTCATTTGTTTTATTTTTCATTTAGGCAAGGGATAGAAACGTAATGGTAATGGTAATTGTTCTTTTGTTTACATTGCAGTTTCTATCCTGACTTTCTATTAATCTTTTTTTTCTGGTGGTTTTTATTCAGTCATATTGGTCAAAAGAAAAAATAGGAGTCTATCGACTAGAATAAGCTATAATAAATTTAGGAGGATAATGTACAATTAGTATTCCATTTTAGTAGTTTATGTTCTGTCCTAATTGTTAAAAATCACATGAAGAACTTCCGTTTTACTGTTTTCTTTCACGGGTTTTTTAAGATCACGTAATTTTTTGTCTGCCCAAGGAAAAGATAGATAAATGAGCTTAAGGAAAGTGGCACATGTTTGATTCTCACTGAATTTGATAGTAGCAAGCAAATGTTATAATGCACTCCATGGAAAATGAGTTCATAAAAGATCATCCAATTCGAGAACACGGAGATTATTATAAATAGTAAGTAGGTAAAATATATTCATGAATTATGAAACATGTTATGACAATGTATTTAATGCATTTTTATATTACTTGCATATATTCTCACATTGATCTGTTGTGCAATAGTTCAAATTTTAAAAATTTTCCAAAATCTATGCATCATTTATTTTTATTTATTTTCACGAGTATTTGCCAGTGTGGTAGAATTTTAAAAAGATTGTAAGCATAAATTAAAATGTAAAAACTGCTTATATATTATTCTGAAAGTTAAGCTTGGAAAAAGGTTATTATGACTGCTGTTGTCTTGTTCACTCTGTTTTTTTTTACAAATAATGTTTTCCTTTCTGAACCTATTCAATAAAGACATGAAACAAAAAAGTGCTAGTTGGTTTTCATTAATGTCTTTTAGCCAGACATAGTAGAAAGATAGGAACAGAGAAATATAAAGAAAATATTCAAAGTCAAAATACAGATTTTTTAAATAAGAGAGTATCTTTTTATTGACTTTTTGTGCCATCCAGCTGTTCAAGAAATGATTACTTTTTTACTTGTTTTTGACCTCAAAGTATTATATATGTTTTGTCACTAGATTCTTAAGGCATAGAAACATTCTCTTCATAGCCAATAAAATTTAGCAATTGAAAACGTTAGTGAATTCCAGGTTTATAAGAAACATGGATATTTCTAATTAGATATAATATACAGTTTAATGACAAAAAGTATTTTTGCTGAACACTTATTGATTTAGACCATCATGTATAAAATTTTAAACAGAAGTTATCTCATGAAAACAGGGTAAGATTGCACATGTTTAACTTTTGCTCAATTTTCCTTAGGCTAGAGGTGAATACTACCATCAGGCACAGAGTCAGCAGGGCCCTGCTGACTATTTACACTGCAGGTGCATGTGTTTTACACAGTAAGTATATTTTGAGTACTAAGATAGGATGATTTTTTTTTTTGCAACTGACTATATTATCAAATAGAGCAGTAGAGGATCATTAGAACAAAGTTTATGATAGCCACACTCATTTTTAGTCTCATTTAAAGTTTTTTCAGTTAAATATTATTGTCAGAATACTCAGTTATATACCATCCAGCTTGGCTTATATGTGAATTGCTTTCTTACCACTAGGGGGTGTTTTTGGATAATATTTTCACCGTCTTATTTTAAAGCCCTCTCAGAAATACAGGCATGATTTTTTTTTTTTTTTGGAAAATGTTATTAGAGATTTATAAGGTAGTTTTTTGTTGTGATTTTAATAACCCATATGCTGATTTCTTTGGAACCTAGTCTAGCTCATTTTGGGCACCAGCGTTCTTGTAATTGATAGAAATATTGACTATTTACCTCAATAATTTGTTAGCAAAATTATATATCTCACATATTACTCATGCATGTTACCAAACACTCCTGTACTATGGCTTTAATATTTCACCTTAGTTGTACAACAGATAATCTTTAAGATAAGGATTTTTGTTTTCCATCATCCAGCCTAGCTTAACATATGAGAGGGCCATCTATTTAAACAGAAGTTAAGTGGTCAGATCCACTAAGGTAAGATGCACAAAGCGAAAGCTTTATACTTATCAACATTTAAAATATGCTTTATATGGCCTTCATTCCCTGAAGTGCTAAGCATCCAGAGGAATAAGAGGTGATTAGGATGCTGCCTTAAAGTGGATATAATTCATTCGGAGAAGCTGGTATGTAAACAGATGATTACAACATAGGACAGAAAGAAGGATTTCTTTGATAGAACTTTATTTTAAAGGAACCTACAAAATGCTGTAGAAGTGTCAAAAATGGCGCTTCTTTCTTATCACGAGCCCTACGGCTAACCGTTTCCTATTTCCTATTTGTCTTCTCCATCTCGGTGCCTAGGAGGGAGCCTGGTGAGAGATGAGTGATGCCTGCACTGCTCCCCAGGGAACAGGCAGGTGGCCGTGGCAAGGGGTCTGTGCGGTGTGGCCCGTCGGAGCTGTGAGATATAGCTGCTTCCACTGTCTCGATGACCGAGCAAGAGCGGCGTCGGGTGAGTGACCGTGAATCCCATTGTTTCCTCGCCGCACCTTCTCTGTCCCCTCTCTGCCCAAGGACCTCGGTGTTGTGCCTCTGTTGACTTTCTCAGGATGCACTGGGACGAGCGTGTTGCCAGTCGTGCTGAGTGGTGGTGAGTGCGCTCAAGGAGATGCTGATTTTATTCAGCAAATCAGCAAACAAATTATAATAAAACTGGAAATGGCTATGGCACATTAAGATGAATGACCTTCTCCACTGATGGTAGACATAGAAATGGATAATACCTTTTTCAAAAGTTGGCCACATTTATTTAAAAGCCTTTAAAATATTCATGCCTAATAACCCAGTGATTTTATTTATAAGATGTGCTTCTTGAGGGACCGGTCACAAGCATGGAAAAATATCTATGCAGAGCACGTGCAATAGCGCTATTATGGGCCTCATGTCCCTTCTTGATTTTATGTTCAGTGAAAGATCGAATTGTGGCCCAGTGTGAAGCATCGTGTCTTAAAAAACCCTGTGGGATCACCAGTCGTTAGGGAAACGCAAATTAAAACTACAGTGAGGTATCTCCTCATGCCCATTCAGGGCCATCATCAAAACGATGTACTAGCGAGTGCTAGTGAGGACGTGGAGAGAAGGGACCCCTCGTGTGCTGTTGGTGGGACTGCACACTGGGACGGCCACTGTAGAAAACAGTGTGGAGGGTCCTAAGGAAAGTAGAAACAGAACTCCCTCACGGTCCAGCAATACCACTTCTAGGCATCTATTCAAAGGAGAAAATAAAAAGCGCTAATTCGAAAAGATGTGTTCACCCTCATGCTCCTAGCAGCTTTATTTACAGTAGCCGAGACATGGAAACATTGTCAATTGATGGATAAAATGGGTTAGGATGTGGTATACATATACAACGGAATATTACTCTGCCATGAAAAATGAGGATACATGTGTGACAACACAGATGGATGGACCCTGAAGGCATTATGCTAAGTGAAAGAAGATAGAGAAAGCGAAATACGGTATGATCTCATATGTGGAATCTAAAAAAAACAAAAACAAAACCGGACCGGTCACTAGACACGAGGGTAGGGGGTAGGGGTGGGGGGCGGTGTTCTAAGGAGAAACTTCAGTTATAAGATAAACAAGTCCTGGGTACGTGACACGCAAGGGGCTACTGCTGACTCTGCTGTGTGACGCACAGGGCAGCCGTTCGCAGCAAATCCAGTACGTCCTCATCGCAAGGAGAAAGCCGTTTTCCTTTTTTCTTTTTATTCTATGAGAAGGTGGATGTGCGCTTAACCTAATGTGGTCATCATTTCATAATATATGTAAATCAAACCATCATGCTGTGTGCCTTAAACAATACAGGGATGTATGTCAATTATGTCCCAATAAATCTGGGGAAAGAAAAACCCTGTTAAGATGTGTTAAGTGAACCTGACAATGTTCATACATAGGGCGTTTATTATCAAAGGAGAAACATTATCCAAAGTAAGCAATTTGTCTGTAATACTGTATGAAAATATTTTTATACAGATATAGTGTCAGAATTAAATATACACATTCCATTCATTAAAAGGCCAACATATATTATTCTCTTAAAAATATACTTCCCAAATTGCAAACTCATTTAGACTAGTTTTATTATACAGACATGAGAGAAGAAACTCAGTACTATGCATCCTTTAGAACAGGTGATTTTGTGAAATGATTCTTTTATTTATATGCTATGCCATATTATTGGAGGCACCATGCTATACATTCATGGTTAATATATCTCCTGATACCTCTCTGTGGACTCATTAATGCTGCAGCTTTAAGATGTCCGATTCTTGTTCGCCTGGGTATTACCCACATGTCACTGTTAACTGGGAACATTTCCAGCACAGAAGACAGTTTCCACTCTCATTGCAGTATACTCTTGCAGAGTAGGCCAGAAAATCATTTCGATAATAAAGCAATGTTCATTTTTAATCCTTGGACCCTTTATATACTTCACAGATTTTATGTCTCCTTCCGGAATTCCTTAACAGGTTTCAAAAGTGTTATTGCAGCTAATACCTTACGTTGCCTTATGAAGCTGACACCAGCTGGTACACATCCACGTGGAACATGGATAGTCCGGTTCCATCGCCCGTGCCCGTCTTCTAAGTACCACAGCATTTATTTCTCAATTGCTCTCATCCGTTTTTACCAGGACACGTTCAGCAACGTCTAGGAGGCATTCCGCGCCCGAACCGTGCGTGAGCGGGTCGATCCCTGAAGAACACACCCAGAGTTCACGTGTTTTTAGATCGTCCCTCCGTAGCTTTCAATGCTCTTTAGTGCCATGCAGAATTTTATTCCAACAGGTTTGTATCTTTCCTAGTAGTATCTTTAGGAAACACATTTCATCGAGTTTTTTCTGTTCCTTTAAAGATTTTTTCTCTTCCTACAGAAATATATATATATAAAAAAAAAATTTTAAGCTCACATTTTTATAAAAGTACACATTTTAAAATAGTCAGCGTTGCATTACCATCCTGTTCGTTTATACTGAAAATTTGATGTAATGGAAGAGAGAATCTTGCGTGATAATTTTTAAACTAGGACTTCTAACGACAGTTGATAATTGATGTATAGGAACTTCATGGTCATTGTGGTTTAAGATTTAAAATTCATCACAGAGCTATGTCGGTGGCTGCCACTTTCACCGCTGTAAGAGCGGACATAAAAATGCTGTTTAAACTTTCGTGAGAAAGACATTTATAGATTACTCAATTAAGGTTTTTAACATGAAAAAAAAATGTATCTTTTGTAGAAGGAATAGTTAACACTGAAAACATACAGAGTATTTTGGCAAAGAAGGTTAATAAGGATCCACCTGACCTCACTGTGCCCCAGGGGCCACCCCAACAGTCTGGTCATCACTAGAGTGTGCAGGACACCTGCCCTCAAGCTAGTTTTCAGTTCCTGACAGGAATCTTCAAAAGTGATACCTGTACAGCCTACGGAGTGGAATAGAGTCCAAACAGGAAGCAGACACGGGGTTACAGCTCTGCACAGACTCAGTTAGTGTCCTTTGAGCCCCCGGGAACGGAGGCGAGTTTGGGGCGGGGTCATTCTTCGTTCAGATCACCGATTATTGGCCAGGTATGGTGCTCTGTGCTTTCCACAGTGTTTCGTTTTCTCTCCTTAACCTTATGAAATGGATGGCTTCGCCTCTTTTCACGGATGAGGACACGGAGCCGCAAAACGGATAAGCTGCCCCAGCCACGTGCCAAGTGAGTACGGGGATGGCGCCGTGAGCTCGTCTGCCCTCTTTTTAGCTGAGTCACAAGTTTGCATCTCTGTTAGTTATACACTTAGTGGCGCTAACACGTAATCCATTTAAAAAGTCAGACAACGAATCTCAAAGATAAATATAAAGGAGACTTTCTCATTTCTCTTTTTTTTAACGAGGGTCCCAGGACATATGTACAAAGTGCCCATCGAGGTTATGTCACTAAACAGATTTTAAACATATAGATGTGAAAATTAATGACTTTTCTCTGAGACCAAGACTGAACATGCACTGAAAAGACAAAAACAAAGAACCGGGTTTCACCTCTGGGAGCGAAGGGATTACCCGCCTTTGTGAAACTGTCCAACTTTTCTTAGCCAGAAGCCCTCAGCGTAGTCATATTACTCATGTATTCCTTTTAACTCCTCCGTTTCGGGGGGAGTTAGGTTTCCTGAGTCCCAGGGTGTGGCACCTCGCCCTGCTTCTTTCTCTAAGAGGAGTAAGGAATGCCCACAGTCCCACGTGTCTCCTTGTGGGATGACATTGTGACAGTCAGGGAAACGGGAAAGAAGACCCCGGCACTCCAGCGGACCGGGTGTGTTCATTTTTACATGTCCCGTCCTAATTAACATTTACATGATTTTAATGCTTGATCAAATTTAGATGGTCTGTTTTACATTCATAAATATATTCTATATTGCTGTATAATTGTGTACAATGATATCTAATAGTATATATAAGCATACATATAGAATATTCATGTACCGTTACACATGATACATAATATGTGGTATATATTGTATATATATGGGTTCCCGTTTTTAATTTGCATTTCTTTACTACCTAACAAAGATGGCTTTTTTCCTTCATATGCTGCTTTTCTAGTTCATTTTCTTCTACATAGTTTGTTCATATCTTTTGCCTATTACCTAGCGATGTTTCAGTTTTGTTGCTTTTTTAAAAAATCAGTGCTCTGATATCCCCTAGCTTCTTTTATTTTAAAACAGTGTTTTTTTTTTTAAAGCAGTTTAAAGGGATCTAATTTCTAAGGAATACCGCCTTACTCTTTTTGTTAACATTATAATGAGTATTTTCAAAACCAACCATAAGAAAGAAAATTCAAAGAGAAACATTAAGGAATTAAGTTGAGTAAAAAGCTGATAGAGAAAGAATATTATACAGTTATTCTCACCAAATTCTTAGTGGGTTGGGCTTCACCCAAGGAAGGTTGTTTTTTTTCTTTTTCCTTAAAAAGAAAGTTACATTTACAACATTGATTATTAATTTTTATCACTCTTTTCATTAATATAACTTAATTTGCATATCACTCTCCACTCATCTGATCTATTTAAGAATCTACTTTAGATTATCGGTTCTTAGTATGGCAGAATACTAATTCCATGTCGGAATGGAATACAGGCGTACCTCGCTTTATTGCGCTTCACTTTATAAAACGCTTCACGGATCCTGCGGTATTTTACAAATAAAATGCGACGCTGTGTTGAGCACATCTCTTGGCGCCCACAGTTCTCCAGCGTCTGTCCGCGTCGAAGCTCCTTGTCACATTTTGGTAACTCTCTCAACATCTCCAATTTCCCACTGCTGTTCTGTCTTTACGGTGACCTGTGCCCAGTGACCTGGGATGTCACTATCGCAGTTGTCTCGGGGTGCCACCGCTGCACCCGTGCGAGACAGTGAGCATGACTGGTAAGCGGGGCGCTGTCGACTGCCCCCCAGACAGCACCCCCAGCCCTCTCCCCTTCCTCGGTCTCCCCAGGTAACCGCCCTGCAGCTGCCTCTGTGTGTTCACTGGCAGGTGGAGGAGTCACGTCTCCCCTTAAGTCAAAAGCTAGAAACGACTAAGCTTGGCGAGGAGACGTGTGGAAAGCCGAGACAGGCCGAACGCGAGGCCTCCTGCGCCAGGCAGCCAAACTGTAAATGCGGAGGAAAAGTTCTCGAAAGAAATTGAAAGTGCCACTCCAGTGAACACGAGTGACAAGAGAGCACACTGGCCTGGTAGCCGACGCGGAGGGCGTTTTCGTGGTCTGGGTAGAAGCTCAGACCAGCCCAACGCTCCCTTAGCCAAAGCCTAACCCGGAGCGAGGCCCTGGCTCTCTCCCCCTCTATGAAGGCCGAGAGGCGAGGGGGCCGCAGGAGAGATGCCGGGAACCGGCCCTCTTGCTAGGAGCTGATGCAGCGGGTGACTTTAAGGTGAAGCCAGTGCTCAGTGACCATCGAGAAAATCCTCGGGCCCTTAGAATTATGCCAGATTTTCTCTGCCCTCTGAATGGAACAGCAGCACCTGGATGACGGCACATCTGTTTACGCCACGGTTTACTGAGTATTTTAAGCCCGCTGTTGAGGCCCACGACTCAGGAAAAAAAGGATTCCTTTCAAAATGTTATCGCTCGTCGACAGCGCGCCTGGTCACCCAAGAGCCTTGACGGAGATGGACAGTGGGATGGATGAAAGTCGTGCCTGCGAGCACAGCGTCCATTCTGGGTCAAGGAGTAACTTCAACTCGCAAGTCTTATTTAAGAAAGTCATTTCAGAAGGCTATAGCTGCATAGACGGTGATTTTTTTTTTTTTTGGACTTGCTACCGCATACTCATTGGACTACAGTAGAGGGTAAACATAACTTATTTGCCCTAGGAAACCAAAATAGCCACGAGTCTCGCCTTATTGTGACGTTCACTCTATGTTTTGGTGGTCTGGAACCCAACCCACAGTATCTGTGGGCTATGCCCGGATCAGGGGAGGTGAAGAAGCAAGAGTCAGTCTTCCGCATACCCTGGATCTGTTAAGTCTGCAGGTATGCCCAGCACTGCGTTCACGTCTGTGCGGTATGACAAACTAATAGAGAAAGGTATTATAACAGGGACAAAACTCGAATTTTAATCAGTATGAAAATTAAGTCATCATTAAATTGTTAAATCCTGACCATAAATTTTATTACACTTTGCCCATCAGAAGCCAAATGAAATAAGCAGCAGTAAAAGCCCGTGACGTGCCTGGCACATGAAGGAAATTCAGTGTGCCTCACCATCTTTAGCATCTTACCCAGGCATTTCGAGAAAAAGGTGGACTGCCTCAGGTTAGTTAATTGTATAACATAATTTTATTTAATTCAAGAATAAATGACGTGTGTTTTCTTTCTCGACAGTTAGTTGATTTGGGAACATGATGACCCATGTTCCCAACACCTGAGAGGAGAAATGCAAATGCAGAGCACGCCTACAACCCCTGCTCCTTCCTGGGCCAGAGGTGACATCGCGAGCCTGTCCTGCAGACTTTTCAGGTGAGCCCTGACTTGAGGCTTACACGCAACACCGTGTTTCCAACGGTCACTACGAAGCAACTGCACGGGTAAGCAACATAAAACCTAGCTGCCATTCCTGCTGGACAGGATCTCAAAACCACTGCCAATGAGAAGAGTAAGAGCCGCTAGGCTAGCGTATGAAACCGTCATGAATCTTGAGCTTGGCCTTGTAGGATGCAAAGAATAGGACACGTCAGATTGATAGAAGGAGAGCGGTAAGGGAGGGGACAGACGGGGAATGAGCTTGGCAGATCCGGGACACCAGGAGGAGGCTGGCTGGCATCGTGGAGATGGCGTGGCAAGTGGGGGGGGGTCCCCCTTCTGTCCCCTTCCCTGTTGACGCTGTCAGGGGCTCAAACATAGCCTGATCACTTGGCCTTCGCTGGGCAACTACAGGGATTGCAAAATAAACACACGCGCTACCCTTTTCCTGGCAGAAAAATTTCTAGCACTAAAAATTTATTTAAAAAACCACAAGAAAACCTTCTGGCTTTTTGTGGGCAGCTTGGTAAGATTCATGGACAGGGTGTAATGGTAATAATAACAATATAGCATTTATTGAAACCTTTTGATGCTAAGCACTTTACATGAATTATGCCATAGATACTATATTTTTCCTCCAGTTTGTAGATGAAGATATTGTTGTCTAGTCTCAAGGTAATGCCTTCTAAATTCTGCTTTGTTATTTAATAAACACTAGCAGAGAAGTAGGGAAAAATTAGCCCTATACTTATCAAAATTATTAGAGCAAAAGAACAGAAAATTGTTGGACAGAGATATGTCCAGTTTTAACATTTAAAGGTATTTTTTGAAGACATTTGACTACCTGTTTCATTGGCTGAGTTCTTATAAATGTAAGCATATGTGGATTTATAAATTACTAATAAGTTTCAGAGATAAAGATTTACTATTTCCCACCCAACTTATCACACTTCCCACCTTGAAAGTTATTATGGCAATAAAGTATGCATTCATTTCTTTTCTTTCCCCTTTTATAAACTATTAATTTGCCCTAGCTCAGAGATGACTAGGTCCTTTCCAAGTTGAGATTTTTTCCGCTCCCAGAGTTGTATAAATGTATTTCAGCTTTAAATTCTAATCACATAGAATTCTGTGACAATGGACATGACCATCAGAGAATGGTAGCAGCCTATCACGGGAGCAGTTTATATTTTGGTTCGAAGTAAACAGCCCTCAGCTTACCTTCCTGGTGCAGTTCAACAGTTTTAATGTGCCCTGGGAAAGTATGAGTAAGTGGCGCTTGAATTCCTCCTGGATATTCATTTTAAGAAATTGCTTCAACTTGCGAGCAGCAGTTTTTAAAAACGTAGCTTCCTATTACAGAAAAAATCAGAAGGCTGTGGTTGAAATAAAATATTAAGAAGCGATAAGCAATCTTAAGGATCCTAAGCGAGAACTGTGTTGCTAAATAACGCCCCACCCCCACCCCAACTTTCTGTTCCAGTTAATCACGTGACTGACAAGTAACTGGACGAAAACCGTTTAGCTCCTAGGTGACAGCCTGAAGTGCCTAGGACTTGGTTTAATGATTATCTGACTTTTTAAATTCTCTTTATTTGTTATATACGTGTGATCTTTTCACTTATGGGTCAACATATAACAAGTTTATTTAATTTTAAACAACATAACCAAAGGAGAGGCCTCCTGGGAGAGCAACAATAAGAAAAGGTATGTGGGATTTTTTTCTTACTGTTATTTCGTTGGCACCTTTTGAGCTATGGGTGACTGGCTAGCAAGAAGAAAATCAAGGGTCGTTTGCGCCTAAAACAAGTTTTTCAGACATTTAAGAAGTTGAAAGAAATGTATGGGTAAACTTTTAGATGCCATGAGGTTAACTCAGCTATAATGAGTTTTTCAAAAGGTATTGAATGCTACACAGGTTCTTCTAGAAAGAAATAACACAAAATTTTGTTGTGTTTTGTAAATTGTATTATTACCCCAACTAGAAGTGGTAGTGGTGTGGGGATTAGCAAAGATTGAAAGAAAAAAATTCAAAATGCTTACAACTAAATTATGCCCGTAACTTTTGTTTGTGTGTGTGTGTGTGTGCACAAGCGATCACTCTAACAAGCATTTTATAGCATAAAAATTTCAGAAGTGAGAGATATATGTGTCTTTGAATTCAGCATTCTTCTAATATTTCCTAAGTGAAAAATGAAATGCTAAAATAAAATAATAATATTTATCAAATAAGCACAGGGCTATTCGTAAAATAAAAGTATAAAAGAAGACCATAGTATAGCTTAATATATCAGCGGTAACTGTCTAGTTAGAACTAAAAAATAATGTTATTAATATAATCAAATAATATGTAACAGATATAAGAAAAGTATAGGCTTCTATGAAACTAAGCTCAAATGATATATAAACTCCAAAGAATGGTCATTACCTTATTATCGTCACATGAATGCTTTTTAAAAAAGTTAGGTTCATTATCCAGGCAATTGCTCTCATTTTCTCTCCTCTCCTATAATAAATAATAAAATTATATGATTAAACTGGGGACTTTGCTATTATGTAATTATAAAAAGACAATGTTTAATATTTAGTATTTATATGTACATTTTCAGGAAATAACCTTAGCCTGGCTGGGCTGACTAGGCATGAAGAATACTTTTCTATAGTTGAAGAATAAACAAGTATATACACAAACCCTCACATATTTAGAGCTTCCCCAGATTCCATAGTTTAATCTCAGAAATAAATGAGAGAATCTAGCCCACTGGGGGAAACAAAAGTACCTATTCTATACAGATAAGATACTGCACATTTTGAAATCATGAAGTTGAGATGCATTTAAGACGTTATGTGGTCCAATTTCCTGCCACTCTCAAACAGAAACAAAGGGAATTTACATTAGAATGAAGGGAAACCTCTCCACAGTGAGAGTAGAGCTGAAAGTCATTCTACAACATTTTTAACAAGCCAAGTTGTCTGGGGTAGTTGGGGTAGAATTTTGCTAAGGGCCCACAGAACTGAACGTGTGTGTATTGTAACATAGGCGTGCGATGGCAGACGGGTACATTCTCATATTTCGTTTCTGAGGACTGTGGTGTTAGATGGTGGGGGTCGCCCGAATCGAGGACTTAGTTGACATATTAGGAAGAATTTCCTAAGGATTCTTATGCGCAAGGGTTGGACAAGCTCTGTCCAGCAAACTAGCATTTAATTCCCTGCTATCAGAGCTTCTAGCAGGACTTCGAGCAATCTTAGGCACCAAAGAAACAGGATAGAAAGTGGAGTAATGGCAGGATTTGGCCATGGACTTCAGATCTTCTTCTGCCTCTCAGAAGAGTGTGCATTACTCTTGTCGTTTGTGAAGGGGAACTGCCCGGCTCAGCCCTGACCAGCTAGTCTGTCTCACCTAGGGAGCCATGAGGAGCACTGGTCAAGTTTACAGTCCGGGGGAACAGACTTTGACCAAAAGACCGAGATCTCATCACAGGGCTGTAAAATGCTTCCTTCCTCCCCACCCCTCACCAGTGCATTACTAAAAGCCTCTTTACCACAGACCCCTGTACCCAAGACATCCTGTCCACATTTCAACAAAAAACGACAAAGCCTACTAAAAGGCACAAAAGCACAATTTGAAGAGACAGCAAGTATCAGACCCAGAGTAATAAGATATGACAGAGATGTTAGAACTAACTGCCAGACCAAGAATTTTTCAAAACCGTGATTACTATGCTAAGGCCTTTCATGAGAAAAGTATGCACCATGAAAGAAAAATGGATAATGTAAGCAGAGAGGTGGGATTTCTAAGGGGAAAAAAAATCATAAAGAATTGTAACAGATATTTAAAAACACCGTAACAGAATGATAGGCTCTTCATCAGACTAGACGTGGCTGAAGGAAGAATCTCTGAACGTGAGGGTATGACAGTGCAATCTCCCGAAACTGAAGAGCCTAAAGAAAACGATGCTGAGGGTTGGGGGGCGGGGGGACGGAATTTCTGAGACTGGCGGACACCTGCAGTAGGTATAGCACGTGCCTAGAGAAAACAGAGGCAACATTCGAAGCAGTAACGACTGAGAATGTTCTCCATATTAATGCCGCATCCCAAACTACAGAACCAGGAAGCTCCTAGAACCCCAAGCAGGATAAACGCCCCAGATCCTATACTAAGCCACAACATACTAAAACTGCAGAAAATCCAAAATGAAGAAAAACTCTTGAGAAAAGCTGTGGGGGGGGGGCTGAGGAAATCTTATAAAAACGCAAACGGTTATATCCAACTGCTCCTCGAAACACACGCAAGCAAGAAGGAAGAGTCGTGGCACGTTTGCAGTGCTGAGGAAGGAGAAACCGCCCAACTAGGGTTCTGTGCCCTGAGAGATCGTCCTTCAAAGCTTCCCTCAGATCAGGAACAACGCAAAGACGGCCCTGTCACCGCTGCTTCTCAATGCCGTATTGGAACGCGAAGGTATGCAAATGAGAAAGGATGCAATAAAACTATCTTTTCTATTATGAGACATGATTAACTATGTAAATAAGCTAAACGAATGGATAAAGCAAACACTTCCTGGAACAAATAAATGATTACAGCAAAGTCGCAGTATATAGGTTCTAGACAAAAGTTAATCATTTCCCTATATACTAGCAATGAACATGTGGAATTTGAAATTAAAAACAACACCATTTACAGTAGCACCTCTCAAAATGAAATACTTAGGTATAAACCTAGCAAAATACGTACAAGATCTTTATGAGGAAAACTATAATACTCTGGTAAGAAACCCAAATAAATGAAGAGATATCCCGTGTTCATGTGTAGGAAGACTCAATATTGTCAAGCTATTAGTTCTCCCCAATTGATCTAAGAGATTTATTGTAATCTCAGTAAAAATCCCCACCAGTTCTTTTGTGGATATGAACAAACCGATTTCTATGGAACGGCGAAAGATTCAGAAGAGCCACCTCAGCTTTGAAAGACAAGGTCAAGTCAGAGGGCTGACACTACTCAGCTCAAGACTTAACTCCAGAGATCCAGGCCGTGATGGTGGCGAAAGAGGAGACCAATAGATCGATCAATGGAACGGAACAGGAGCCCAGAAAGAAACCCCCATAAGTACGGCCTGCTGATCTCCGACAAAGGAACAAAGGCAGCAGAATGCAGCGAAGGGTCCATTCAACTGGCAATGGAGCCACTGGGCATCCACATAAGAGACGCGCGTCCAGACCCAGGTCTCACGCCCTTCCCAAAAGAGAAGAAACGACTGAGGGTGGATCACAGTCCTGAATCTAAAGCAACACGAGAAAGCTCCCGGAAGGGAACACAGAAGGAAGCCTAGATGACCTTGGGGATGGCAGCAACTTTCTAAACAACATTCCAAAGGCATGATTCCCGCAAGGAATCATCGATCACTTGACTTCATTAAATCAAAATCAAAACTAATATATGTACATATACATATTTATTTCCTCTGATTGTACCATCCATAGCCACATATGTGGATGGGATGTGTGTGTGATCTATAATATATGCAAATACTGTATCATATCATACATCTGTCAGTTATATTGCATTAAGTACATACGGGAGCTCTATCCATGTTCATACTATATATGTCACATGTGATTTAGCGTATGTGCATTATATGTTACACACACATAAACTCACACGCCCCTGCCTGTCTCTTTGAAAACAAAGCTTGCAAATTAAAAATTGGTGAAAGATTGGAGGGGGCCCAGTTTTATGTCCCTTGACTGGAAACCCCGCCCCCTCTTCCCCAGGAAGAAGCTTGCTTGAAAATCCACCTTGGTGTGGCCCAGCATTTGGCTGTTGTTGTTGTCGTTGACTCATAATTGTTTTAAATACAAAAACGGATCTCTCTTCAAGTCTGGAATTTTTGCTTCAGTTTCATTTATTATTTTTTCTTCAGAATCATTTATCTTTCATAGATTAGCTCTCTGGACTTTGTAGTATCAATTAGTATCATTGAATCATTGTATCATAGTATCATAGTATCATTGTCTATATACACATACACAGAGTAATAGACTGGTATGTGTATGGGGGGGTGTGTGTGAGAGAGAGAGAGAAGAGAGAGAGAAAGAGAAGGAAAAAGATAGTGTGTATAGTTGTATAGTTATATGAATTCTTTGCCTTTTCTTTTTGAGAGCGGACATGTGTATCCATGCAATAATTATGACAGAAAAGCCCTCTTTTTCATACACACATTATTATAATATAAGCCTTTAACTTCCTACTTGATGGAGATGAGCTTCTGTCAAAATACCATGTGATTTCTGAAATCCCCCCGGTATTATCTAAAGGGTGCCCTTTAGTAAACTCAGGTTCCCCCACTCGCTCTCAACTCGCTGTCAGTGTCTGCTTCTCGGGATGATGACCTTCGTGAAATCACCACTTTCCTGGGTGAAGCTGTCTCTCTAGTGACCACCGCTAAGGTCGCCCCGGCTGCTGTGGAGAGGGGTCATGTCGCCGAGACCAGAGCATTGTCCCGGGTGTTGGAACACCACCACGCCTTCGTGAAGAACACTGTGCTTTCCTTTCCACGTCTCCCTTCTTCCTCCCCTCTTCATTATTTAATAGTCAGGTGTTTTCATGGAGTTTTTTTGTTTGTTTAATGGATTTTAATTCCACTCCCACCTCTGGGCTGGGCTTTGATTGGTCGAACACTTAGATGCGAAGTCAATAATGGTTATTCCTGCTCCCCTGCGAGAGCACGTGATCAAATAACCAAAGTCTAATGCAGTCAGGGCCTTGGTATTCCACTGGCACAAGGGTCGTGCCCCAGGTGATCCGGTCGCAGTTTAGCTGGGACCTTGGTTAATTAGTTATAGGCAAGAGGACGCTCATGCTCCTGGATTCGAAAGAAGCAAGAAACCGACGGCTCCCGATAAGCCACGGCATGAAGCCGAACGGCACATGGAGAATTGCAGAGCACAAAGAACTGAAGCTCCGACTCAGCCGCAGCTGCCAGGCTTCCCACCTCAGCGAGCCAGCCGCTGGGCACACCTTCCCGCCTAAGGTCACCGGTGTCCCGCTCTCCCCTGCGCTAGGACGCACACTAACGGATCCTCCACCTTCTGCGGCCTGGAGGCTCTTGTGACCGATGCCCTGGATTCCAATTGCTCTCAAAACGGCCCCTCTTCCGATGCAGCTGCTTTGACCAGTGAGAGTCTGGGGCTTGCTCCTGCCCTAAATCTTCGCGTGGTCAGGCGACGTTCGCCTCAGGCGTTAAAATGGCTCTGCTCCTCTCCTGACTTGAGATTTTTTTAGAGCAACTTATTTCTGGAGTTTCTCCTCCCGTTAAAGGGAGGAGTTTCTCCTCCTGTTAAAAAAACAAAACAAAAGACCAAAAAAAAAAAACCCTCCCACGTCCCATTTAAGGAAACGCGCTCTCCTACAATGATTGCCAGTTTCAGCAGTACCTAACACAACAGTCACAGCCCCCATCACACCCTGGAATCCCGGGCAAAGCAGATTCCCGAACAGGCCAAGTGGGGAGGCTGACTGGCCAGAGCTGGCACACAAACAGGTTTGCCTGGTTACAAAGTCCACGCTTTTTCTACTGCACGAAGCTTGCCAGCTAAGTCACGTGAACTTGAGTAAGCTTTTTCAACAAAATTGAATGGAACACTTGAGAGTATAAATTCTAGTCAAAACAACAAGAACGTACATTATCTTTTCAATCCTAAACGCTGTCCGCATGCCACAGCTTACAGTCCTCTCCGTTTGCTTATTCATTATGTGTCTGCTTAATTTGGACGTACATACATATTCATGTTTTCTGCATAAAATAGAGTGATACCTGCCTCAATAGTCGTCAAGATAAAATGGTGTAAAAGAAAGATTACTTCTGGCTGATCTTGTGAATGAAGTATAACCTGAGCTCAGTCTTACAGCGTGGAATATTTGGGGAGGAGGGGAAGAAGGACATTCCGAACGGGCACACCGCAGAGGCCCGGCCAGCGCACACGTGCGGGGCTCGGCTGGGACTCGGGGGGCCGTCCAGTTTGGTCGTGGAGCGGGGAGGCCGAGGGGCAGTGCAGAGTGCTACTTAGGCTGGAAATGCAGACTGGGAGCAGACTCTGCTTGCCAGATGCCCAATGACGTGTGAGTCCTGCAGTCAGGGGACAGTGAGCGACCACCTCTGGAGAAAGTTGGTGGGTGGGGATACGCATGATTTCAGCCCCGATTATGATGACGGTACACGCTGCGGACAGGCACTGCCGTGTGGCTGACTGCGATGCTGATCTGCTTTGCCTGGAGAATCGGATTAGGTGGTGGGTAGATGTCAATTATGGAGAAATAGTGTGAGGAGGTAGATAGAAATCACATGAGAAACAGAAGAATCAGGAGGAAGGCTGTCTGTAAGAATTCTGTCTCACTGGAAATGTACAACCAAGCCAGGTCCAGCCGAATGAAGGAACTGACTCCCATTTGGAGATATCTTATGAGGCAGACAGGCGTTCTTTAGTTTGGAATGGGCACTGTGAAACAAATGATAAATTAATCAACTGCAGACATAACCATGTTCTAAATGTTCTACCAGAAAGGAGAAAGAAAACATATACAAAACTAATACGAGTATCTGTGCACTTAACCATGCTGGCCCTCTTTAAATTTTGTATTTCTCTATTTCTGAGAATTGATCCTCAACAGGCAGATTTCGAGAAGATAGCACATATTCGCAAAGACTAAGACATCCTTATCACACCCGGTATTCCTTGCTTCCCTTCATCGCTGGCCAACTTTGCTAAGTTAACAAGGCAGGAGAGAAGAGTAGCTAAAATTTTTTGGCTTTAGCATTTATTCCTTTTTATGACAATATATATTTATATACGTTAATTACACTCTGACAATCAAGAAACAGGAGACATTGAACACAATAATTGAATAGCCAGAACATGTTTCCTGCTAAATGTTATGCTAAAAATCTAAGGTGACTCTAGAGCACTATTAATTCACAACTCAGTTAGTCGAAGCCCCGAGGCTACAAACTGTGATTGTGTTAATTCCCAAGCCTCCCCGTGCCCCAGAGCAGCCCAGGGAAAGCAGTTCTAGTGAAATTTATTGTCGCTTTGCTCTTCTAACTTACACTTATAAAATAACACGTTTTATATCGCATGGCTCCCTAGTATGTAAGCATAGCAGAAACAGCAAGTTACATTCCTGAATAATTAAGATCGCAGGTCATCCGCCGTAGAGAAGGTTCTAGGAATAAAGAGAAGAACACCAGTCTACAAATAACGTTGAAAGTGACTCCATTCTCAAACGTGATGTTTCAAAACAGTATCATGAAAGTGCCCCCCGAACGCTCTTTATGCAAAACAGACGAGGAACCCTTTGAGTGTGAGTTTCCACTTGTGAAAACACCTCTATAGAAGTTCTTTGATGAGGCTCAATTTAAGAAGAATCAGTCAGCAAAAAGCATGAGACACTTCAGTGTTATGAATATAGAACAAAGGAAGATACCCCAAAGGGGAAATGAACACACCTTAGTCGTTAAACCTGTCCTTTATCTTGCGCAAAGTTCCATATTCATTGGGGGCTTTTTCTGGAGGTGAAAATATATTTTCTATTTATGGGAGGCCTTTCCAGCTTTGCCAGCACACCCCAGATACGTTGCTTGTTTTTTTATTCACTTGTATTCATCAGCGTGTGGTTATGTACACTTGGGAATAAGAAATGGTGTTCTAAAACTCTATGATTCAGTAATTGGCAGGTTTTCCTAAATGACGATATTCATGTCAAATACAGACACTAAAACATTATTCAAACCTAGCAGCATATCCGGCTGCAGTTAGAACCGTACCGCACATGAGTGGTACATGTATTACTCTGTGCGTGTAGGGATGTTGTTGCAAGAGTTATATAAATGTTTCATACCTGTTCTCTGCCTATTCTAAATAGACTGTAATTCGTGCAGTGGAAAGAACATTGAAAGAGGGGTGTGGATAACTGCACCCTAATATTCCACTAATAGATGTGAAACAGGAAATTTAGAAGGTATTGTTGCAGACATTATTTCAAACCTGAAAAAATATTGCAGGAGCCATCAGTTTTTGAATGTGAACTAAGTTCCAGGCATTGCTTCAGGAGCTTTACATGTATTAATTCATGAAATTAGAAGTAAGGAAACTAAATAAGGAAATAAGGAAACCAAAGCATGAGAAAAGTTAAGTAACTTATCCAGTGTCTCAAGCCAGCCAGTGGGAGAGTCAGGCTGCATATTCACACAGGGTCCATTGGTCATGAAAAAAAGCTTATTATAGATTATTTACGGTCAGATTAGAACCATATCTGTGGTCTTCATGGGGAACAGAAACCTTTATTTCTTGAACTACATTTCTAACCTCAGTCCTCAACGCCAGTGACGGTCATAGAATTGATGACCTGCATAAATAATCACCATTCATCGAGAGCAACTGAAGCACACGTATTATTCTTTTGTGATCCACAAGGCTGACGTCTCGGTTGGTTATTGATCTTTCATATGCCCATGGTCAAACTGACAACATTGCCAAATCTGATTGTGACATAAAGCTGAGTCCAAAACTAATTTAAAAATCGCCAACATAGTAATTCTCGCCAAAGAGCTGTTACAGACTGGGCATGCAAGAACACCACTGTCCTGAAAGACCCAGGCACAGACTCGACAGCAACCCGGCAGGCGTGAGGAAGCCGGGCCTTTAACGACGGGCACCTCGCGGAGGGGACTCCGAGGGGGCCGCCCTGCTTCACGAGGGCAGGCCTCGGCATCACGCTGGGCCCCGGGCGCTCATCTCAGCGTCTCCGCTTTCCATAAACGCGTCTGCCTTTCCGAAATGCACGCAGAACGGTGCTGGGAGCCCGGGACGCCGAGCTGACGGGTGTCCTGGGGTCCCCTTCGTTTTTGCCCCCCTCACACCCACCCGTGTTCCGGAGTCCTGTTAAAACTGTGATTCTCCCTTCGGTCACTCGAGCTCTTGGACAGAGCCCATGATTCATCTCTCGATTGGCAGATGCCAACTGGCAGACGCTTCATACGCGTTTAACTGAGCCATTAAGAAACAGACGTTGAGATTTTACAGAGATCTGGAAAAACTGATCACACACCTGCCAGCGTACGCACACTGATCATTTTAGATTTTCATCACTCATCAGTCTTAAGATTAACATGCGGTAATGGTGCACACTGCCTTACAACGATGGCAGTCGCAATTAACAAGCGTGCCCGACGTGAATTTGTTATGGCGGAGCTTTTACATCCTCTCCTTTCTCACACTGCATTATTCACCTGAACTGCTATCACTTTCAACGCTAGGACCCATAAGTTTTATTAATGAGGGAAATCAAGGGACCAGGTACTAGACTGACTATATTTAAAGATTCTAGTGAGCTGAGGTGGGCTGGTCCCAGGTCAAACAAAGAGAAAACTCTTCTGAAGAAAAATATCAAGGAAAGCAATGTAATCGCTATAGTAGACGAAACTGTCCTGCAGAATCAGAGGGAGTGTTTATTCTGAGAGGAAAACCATAGACACCAACAAGCAAGGCTCTGGGTAGGTGACATCACCTGTGTCGGAGTGCAAGGAGTCACAACCATCGCCAAGATGGCAAAACCACATACGGCATATAAGAAATGGTACAATGTGACTCAGGTATATCAACATCTTTATGCTGTAATTTAAATTAATGTTTAATTTTTTAATGTAAATATGATACAGTATTTTTATCCATTCAGTCAGTCGGTGTCTGAGGGGTCTGCCCTGCCAGGTAGTGTTCTAGATGCCGGGGATACAATGACTAATAAAGAAAGTCTCTGTCCTCACAAATAAGAAAATTTCAGGTAGTAATAAAAGCCATAAGGAAAACATACTATATCGCGGGTCGGGGAGAAGCCACTCTGATTCTAGAAGGAAGGGAATTTTATGCTCATCGATTGAACTTTCCTTACAGTGTCTGCATTTTTCTCTTTGTTGGTCGGATTTCGCAGCTAGAAGTTTTATCTTTATTAAAAAAATGGCTCATGAGAGCTGCTCCAGCCCTGCATTTTGACACAGATGCGTCATTTTCTGCCTGTGTACTTTATACCTAAACAGCAGTTCGGCTGGGTAAAATTCTCGGGTCACGTTTTATTTCCCTCAGAATTGTGTAGCCATTCTTCCATTATCTCTTATATTTGTGTGGAAAATCTGAAGCCGCTTAGATTCCCCACCCCCAAATTGACTTGCCATTTCCACCCAAATGCTTGCATTATTCTTCCTTTATGTCACTGACCGTTGTTTTCTATCAGTTTTTTTTTTATAATACGTGAGATGCCCTTTGGTCTTCTTACGTGCATTTTTTTAGTAATTTGGGGTGGGGGGAGTTTTCTCTCTCCTAGGTTATTTTACTCTTCCATTAGATGAGTTCTCTTTTGTAGAAATTATTTGCCACAAATTGGCTTATGATTGATGGTCATTTCTGCTTGGTGGCCGTATGCTCTTCATCTTAAGTCTACTGCGGCCCACTCGGTGCTGATACTTCTTGACCTGTACCCGTGATGCCCTCTCGCCTACCACAGGACATTACCTTTTCTCAGCACTCCTCAGTGAGGCCACGGTACTGGCTGCTCTACCTGCCCTCGTGAAGCCTGGGGACATGGGGCGGATGGACAGGGCTGTCTGGACATGGCCCTGCAGTGGGAGGGGAGGCAGGCACACCTATGGTTCAGGTACATTGGCGAACGAGGACTGTGCTCTTTTTTTTTTTAACGATCTCTCTTTCAAGTCCATCATGGGGTTCGCTGAACTGCCCTCCTTGGGAAGAGAGTGGTCACTGGCCTTCACGGTTCCTTCCAACTAGGAGTGAAGCTCTCTGGCCGTGGACGGAGACCGTGACAGTCAGGGGCCGTCTGCCCGCTTCGCCTGCCTGGCGCTGCAGGTGAAGAATTTCGTCCACTTTTCTCACCCCCTTAGGAGTTCGCTAGCACTGCCATAACAAGTCCCCACAAACTGGGCGGCTTAGAACAGCAGAAATTTATCCCCTCACAGTTGCGGAAGCCAAGTCTGAAACCGGGGTGCTGGCGGGGTCCCCTGCCTTCCTCCTAGCTTCTGGAGGCTGCCGCGGTCCCGGCCTTCCTGACTCATCTCTGCCTGTCTCCACCTGTGTCTCTTCTCCTCAGCCCTTCGCTTCTAAGGATGCCTGTTCCATAGGATTTAGGACCTGCTTTTCCAGGATGTTCTGGAAGATTCCTCAAAGACCTTTCTTTCAAATAAGGTTGCATGCGTCGGTTGCAGGTGCACATATCATCCGGGGTGCCCCCTGCAGCCCACCATACCACCTCCAGTATTGTCTTTGGAGGGGCGATGCTTTTAGATTGCTGTCAGTCTTGTGGGTACTTGAAAGGTTTTTCTCTTCCCAGGCAGCCAGTTTTCAATGACTTTTCTTTTTTTTTTTTTTTTTTTGCACAAAGAAGTGTCTTCCCCTTCGTTTGATCTTCTATTTTGTATTTTTGCAAGGTCTGAGGTGCCCAGTTTCGGTTCACTTTAATGCCTGTCACCTCGCTCCAGCAGACACGTTCAGTCACCGACAACGGCGACGCCCATACCTGTAGACTCTGCGGGGTCATCTGAAATGGTGGGTTCAAGCCCGTTGGGAAGGCCACAGTCCACGTGACAGCACGTCTTTGTTCTGCTGAGATCAGAGTAATTTTCAGAACAGGTATGACACGCCTCAGCAGACTGCGTTACTCAGAACGTCTTATCTATTCAGTGTTTTTCCGATTGAACTAGTTCTAGCCACATTTGCCAGGTTTGCAGAAATCTCTCTTCTCAGTGTTCTGAGTTGGCTGAGAACGTAGAGTTTATTCCGTACAAACAGACTGTTACCTTCCCCTGGCCAGGTGTAGAAGACAGGCCTGTGTGACCCATCCACAGCTTTCGGCTTATGCTTTTTCTTTTTTTGATTTCTGTTGCAGTTGCAAGGTATCAACACAGAAAACCTGTGCCACATAGTCCTATGTTCTTTTTGGTCCAGATATCTGTACCAGCTCCGACTAGGCAAAGGCCTCAGGCACCAAAAATTGTAATCATTTCATTCATACTTATATGCCAAAATGGTCTCCAAAGAGACCTACAATGGCAGGCTCAGAACTGAAAGTTATACCAATCCTTACACTTTTTTCTAGAGTAAATTTCCCCCCCCAACACATATCTGGAACCAGTGTTGGTCCAAGTTACCAGTCAGGATTCCTTTCTCTCATGCTGAATTCCCCCTGTCAGTGGATGTCAGCCAGCAGCAAATCAGTCCTTCACGAAGAATCTAATATCATAAGACTTTAAAATTAAAAGGTTGGGTTCTCACCTTCATTCTGCCCAGGAAAGTTCTGTGGGGATGTAATTATTTCCTCCCTAGCAACGAGCTGCGTATCAAGGGATGTTGGGTTTGGAGAATTTATATAATTCTAACTGCTAGTCTTTTACCTTTTAATTATTTGATGGTACTTTTTAAAGCAGTTTCAGGTGTGCAGAAAGACTGGAAGAAAGAGCAGGGCGTTCACACACATCCCCTTCCCCGCATCCACACTTTCCCCTGTCATCAACGCCTTGCATCGGTGTGGAACCTTCGATGACTCATGAATCGATATCGTTCCATTGCTAGCAGCTAAGTCCATAGTGGACATTAAGGCTCCAGCTTCGTGCGGTCAAGTTCTATGGGTTTTGACAAACGTGCATCACGTGGTCACCACTGCAGTCTCACGTAGACAGTGTCGCTGTAAACGCACACCGTGCACCACCTGCTCGTTCCTTTCTGCGTCCCCCCCTCCCCATCCCCCGGCAAACTGTGGTCTGCTCGATGTCGCACAACGTACATTTAGGGAACCTGGTGTCCTTGAGTTTCTTGGGAGCTTGTTTCTTGTCTGTCACTGATTACCTTCCACCGAACAGAATGGTAAGGTGCCTGTCCAGGTCCTTTGCCCATTTTTTTTTATTGGATTGTTTGTTATTGTTGAGTTTGAACAATTCTTTGGATGTTTTGAAAGCAAGCCCTTATTTGCAAATATTGTCTCCCATTCTGTGGCTTGTCTTTTCATTCTTGACAGAGTTTTAATTTTAATGAAGTTCAACTTTATCGTTTTCTCTCATGGTTCGTTCTGCTGGATGTTGTATCTAAAAAGTTTTCCCCATCCAAGGTTACCTAGATTTTTTGTACTGTTATTTTCTATGAGTTTTATAGTTTTGTGTTTTACATGTAGGTCCGTGATCCATTTGGGGTCAATTTTTATAAAAGGCGCGGGGTCTGTTTTGTGTGTGTGTGAATGTTAATTGGTTCCGGCACTGCTTGTTGAAAAGATTGTCCTTTCTCCGTTGAATGGCTTTGATCCTTCGTCAAAGATCAGCTGGCTGTGTTAGTGTTGGATTTGTGTATTCATCCAGCACGTCAGTGGGTTTGTCTCTTCCTTCACCAATATCACTGTTTTGATGTCTCCGGCTTTATCACGAGGCTCGCGTTTGGAGAGTGTCAGTACTCTGTTTTCCTTTCCAACGTTGGTTGGCTATTGTGGGTCTTTTATTAACATTCCATATAGACTTTCACTTTAGAATCAGGTTGTTGATATCCACAGCGACGCGCCGGATTTTGACTGGAATTGCATCGATCGGGAATTGCATTGGTCAAGTCGGAAAGAATTGATTTCTTGACAATATTGAGTTTTCCTATCCATGAACATGGAATGTCTCCATCTACTTAGTTCATCGATTTCTTTCATCAGAGTTTTCTAGGTTTTCTCGTATAGATATGTGCATATTTTGTCATATTTATACCTGAGTAGTTTTTATGCTAATGTACATGGTGTTGTGTTTTTAATTTCAAATGCTGATTGTTCATTGCTAATATATAGAAAAGCAATTGTCTTTCATGTATTAACCTTGCATACTGCAACCTTGCTATAATTGCTTATTGGGTCCAAGAGTTCCTTTGCTGATTCTTTTGGATTTTTTATGAAGACAATAACGTCATCTGTAACCAAAAACTATTTTATTCCAACAGTGCATATTTTATTTCCTTTTCTTGTACTATTGAATTAGCTAGGACTACCCAAAGGATGTTGAACAGGAGTGGTGAGAGGGCACGTCATTAACTTGTTCTTAATCTTAAGATAAAGAGACTTGAAAGCATTAAAGCGTTTTTAAGAAGGAGCGAGAGCGTATATCAGATTTGAATTTTGGAATGGTAGTTCGAGTGCCGGTAAAGAGGACAGGTGTACGCTGGAGGTAATGAGACCAGCGAGGGCCTCCCGAAGGCTGTGGAAGTGGCCCCCGCGATCGTCGAGGACGACTGGAACTAAGACACCAGTGGCCGAAGTCGGCAGAGCGAATGAGTTACGCAGGCGTCACGGAGACGCACTAATCCATAGGAATTGGTGGTGAATGACACAGAGGAACGAGGGCATCAAGCGTAAGTCCAGGCTTTCAGGACTGAATGACTGGACAAGTGCAAATGCTTTCACCCAAGACAACACGGAGGCAGGAGCAGGCTAAGAAGTGGTGACCGTTAGTCCTCTACCGTGAAAGACGGCCACAGCACACCTGGGTAGAGGGGTGTCACTGATACTTGAATTAAATGGCTCTAAAAGTCATGGAAGAGGTGCACACCTGAGGGTACTTGAGAGCTCTCTATGCTAAGACAGAACATGAATCTGCGAAGACCCTAGAACAGAGATAGAGTTAAGGTAGTGAAAATTGTGAAAGCCCTTTATAACTTATTGGTCATTAGATATTAAATTTCACAACTTATGATAAAGGACAGCCCTCCAGGTACATGTATTAGACTGAGTCGTTCCTAGAAAGTATTTGGCCCTCTCCAGCAGCCTGTATGTTTTTAACCAGCCTCTATTCTGGTGACTAAGAGTTACATAATCATATGAGTCATGTTTAGGCAAAATAATTTTTATGGATAAAATAATGTATAACATCCAAAACTAGTGCGTCCTGGATATCAGAACAGTTCCTGACATTTGATTCATAACAAATTTCCAAAGTTACTCTTATGCGTCGTAAAGGGACACGCTCCCAAATTGATCGACGGGCACGACAACATCACTTCCAGGATCCCAACCGACATCTTTCTAGAAATTGACAGGCTGATTCTAAAATCCACATGGAATGAATTGCAAGGACCTGAACTAGCCAAAACAATCTTGAAGAAGAACAAACAAGGACTCACACTTTCTGATTCCAAACTTACTCCAAAGCTTCGGCAGTAAGACAGAGGTGGTCCTGGCACAGGATAAGAACTGGAGAGTCCAATCAACCCACACATCTGTGGTCAAAGCCAGGACTGCTCACTGGGGTAAACAAGGGTCTTCTCCAAATATGCTTGATAAGGTAATTATTCTGAATAAATTCACTTCAGCCCTTGATTACTTACATGTCCACGGAAACAGCTGCTTCTCCTCCCCCTCCCCAGCCCTCATCATCATCTTATTATTATCATTATCACTGTTATTATTTGGAAGAATTTGACACAGCATTGCACATTGTAGTAGGGGATTGATAAATATTTATGAAAAAAGGAAAATAATCAAGACAGGTCAGCATAAATGAAGAGAGGAAGGGGAAGAAGGAGAAATTTTTTTAAAAAAACATGATGTTTTCCATGTCTCAGAAAATTTGAGCACTGTGGGGTCCCCGGAGATCATTCAATTTCCACATTTTATGGGGAACTTAAAAGCTCTAAAGAAGTGAAATGAGGTATTCAGGGTCACTGTGCTTGCTAAGAACAAAGCTAGCAACAAATTGGATCTGATTCTTCACTCAGAGTCCCTCACACTACACTACTGTGCTGGTTCACTGAAAAGCAATCTCATCAAGGGTGTCAGTGAAAATACATTTATCCTTAAAATGGTTTTAATCATAATTCTAAAATAAAATGTGTAACTTCGAAATAACTGCTCAATGAATTATGATTTTTTTTTCTTCTACATTATTTCTGTTTTGTCACTGTAGAGCTCAATGCTGAAAAACACAAGCAAACAAACAAGCAAACCCGTATCAGCCGATCCCCACGGGCTGTGATATATGGCTTCGCAGACCTGATGCTACAGAATGTAGGTGTCAGACTAAACTCAGGGCACTCTTCTGATTTTTCCTCTGAAGTTCATAAAATCTTTCTAAATGAGGGACATATATACAGATCACCGGAATTCCTCAAAAATAGGAACTCTGGGCCTGTGGCCCAGCATTCTGTGTCTGTGAGGTTCACTCTGAAGTACCCTGAGGTTATGAAGCCCCAACGTGGCCCATCAGCGATTCTCACCTAAATGACTCGAGTTGTTTCCCATGGTCTCCTTGCTTTCTCTCCCACCCCAGATTATCTACATGGCTGACAGAAAACAAGTTATACGGTGAAAACCTTATGGTGTTATTTCATTTTCCGTTCATCCATCCAATATTGACTGAGAGTTCTAGTCCTTCAGGGCACAGCAGTGAAGACAAAGGACAAAGATTTCTGTTCTGGTGACACTTTCATTGAGTGTCTCTTTCTCCCTCCTCTAAACTCCTCAGTGATTCCTGTGCTCAAAGGTCCAAACTCCTTAGCATGGGGGGCACAGTGCTCAGTGGTCAGGCGTCCTCCAAGGTTTCGTTCTCATCTTGCATCCTACAAGGCAGCCACGCCATGCCAGCTGGTTCCCCATTTACATCCCTTTGCAAGTCGATCCTCCTCTCCCAAGAGGGGCCCCCACCCTGTTCTTTTGGTAACACCTACATGTGTTTTAAGATTCAAGAATCACGTGTGAATAAAGTCATGCAAGAAGAAATATTTGCTCTGAAAAGGCCTGTATCTATTAAAGAAATATAATCAATAATTAATAACCTTCCAAAACAGAAAGCACCAGCCCAGATAGGTTCACTGGTGAATTCTACCAAACACTTAAGAGAGAAATCAACCAGATTTCTAGAATTTCTTTCAGAGGACAGAAGCATATGGAATACTTCCTAACTCAGCCTACGAGGCCAGCATTACCTCAATACCCAAACCTGATAAAGACATTACAGGAAAAGAAAACCACAGGCCGATATCTCCCATGAACATAAATGTAAAAATGCTCAACAAAATATTAGCAAATCAAATCCAAAAAAATATATAAAAAGAAATGTATATTAAAAACGAGATTAAAAAAGTCAACAATAAACTGGAAAATGTTTTCAACAAATATGACAGCCATATAGTTATTATACGTAATATATAACAGGACTGTCAGTAAAATGAAGAATGACAGAGGATCCTGAGGGCTTTCGGGGAGAAGATGCCCCTCAGTGCATCGCCCCTTCCCCCATCACGCTTCTTGCCGACGTGGCCATGCGTACAAGTGCCCAGAGTTACGAGGCTCAGTAATTGCACAGAAGCACAGCGCCGCCAGAGAGTTTTGCATTGCATTTAAATTCCAAAGCTTTTTCATAACAGAATCCCTAAAAAAAAGTGTAGACAATCCGTAGGATAAATGTCGGTAACTGACTTAATGGGAATGATGAGGACCCACGAGCACCAAAGCATCTCGAAAATGAACGTAGTTGGAGGCCGTACTCTTCCGTCATGACAAAAGGACAGATGTAGAGACGATGGAATGGAATGTGGAAAGAAACACGTACGTTCAGATCCCACTGATTTGCAGTGAAGATGCCGAGACAATTTGGGGGGGGGGGACGTGCAGGTGCAAAAAGTGCAGGAACAACAGAAGAGAAGAAAGCTGGACCCCCCCCCGCCTCCGCCTCATACCATACACAAAAATTAACTAAAAATGGATCGAAGACCTAAATGCCACCTTAAACTATAAAACTCTTAAAAATGTACAGGTGTACATCTTCGGGACCTGGAGTGATTAGGCAAGTCTCTTATGCGATACCAAAAGCATGACCAACAACAGCAACGGAATAAATAAATGGGACTTCATCAAAATGCAAAACCTTGCGTGCTTCGAAGGACACTATAAAGAAAGTGAAATGATGACCCACAGGATGGGAGAGAACATTTACAAACTGCATATCTGATAAGGCTCCAGTGTCCAGAATATATAAAAAATTCTCACAATCGAACAATAAAAAGACAACCCAATTTAAAAGCAAGCAAAGGATTCAAAGAGAGAATTCTTCACAGAAGATATACAAGTGGCCAATAATAATGATCCATCATGAAAAGATGCTTGACATCGATAATCATCAGGGAAATGCAAGTCGACAGAACAATGAGATACCGCTTCATGTGCACTGGGATGACTGAATCTAAAAGTCAAACAAATTTCACGAGGATGGAGAGAAACCGCGACCCTCTCGCACTGCCGGAGGGAATGTAAAATGCTGCGGCCACTGTGGAAATAGCCTGGCGTTTCCTCAAAAAGTAAACGTAGAGTTACCATATGACCCAGAAATTCCACCCGTAGGTACATATCTGAGAATCGCACAAAAACGTGTACACCTGCGTTCTCAGGAGCGTGGCTCATAATAGCCAACGAGCGGAAGGAGCGCGAACGCCCATCATGACGAGTGGGTAAACAAAGCGCAGTATATCCATACAGTAGGATATTACTGATCGATAAGGAGAAATGAAGTCCCGATTCATGCTATAATGTGGATTAACGTGGAAACAGCATGCTAGGTGAAAGAAGCCCACCGCAAAGCTGCCCGTGGTATGATCCCACGTGCATTGAAATGCCTGGAAAAGACAGATGCACAGACACAGAACGCAGGTTGGTGGCCGCCGGCATCTGGTGAGGGGGAATGGCGAGTGACTGCTAATGGTCTCCAGCACGACGGAGGTGATGGGATGTTCTGGAAGGAGATGGCGGTGATGACTGTCCAGCTCGTGAATAGACTAAAAGCTGGTAAATCATGCCCTTTAAAAGGTACACTGTATTTTATCTCAATGCAAAAATAATTACACAAAGAAAAACATAAATGATGAATAAATGTAAAAAAAAAAAACAGTGTCACTGGCAAGCAAAGAAAAGTGAGTGAAAACTAAAGGTTATTTTCTCTCATTGCCTTGACAGATATTATCAAACATAAACACACCCACAGGTGACAAGAGCGAGGCCATCACACACGGCTGTGAGCAGTGGAAACGGTTCGGTTCTTTCTGGAAAATAATTTGGTAATGTGCGTTAAGACACTTAAAATGCCGATTCTCTTGAACTCAGCCAATTCTAGGAATCTGAATTCCACCTTTGGCAGACCGCAAGAAACGCGGGCCTTGGCCACACACGACGAAGGCAGAGAGAATGAGTCTCATTCTCGCCCCGGGCCCCGTGTGGACTCCGCACAACAGTTCTCACCACGGCGGTTTCCCGTTCCGCAGCTCCGTTCCACGGTCCGATGCCGCCCGCATGACTCACGCTTGTCGGCACGCGTGTTGGGCAGCCCGCCTCCTTTCCCCACGACTCGACCTGTCCGGTCACCATCGTAACGAGGTGAGGTCCTTCTGTCATGCTACCGTCACAAGTCCCTATCGCACGCTCTGCCTCAGAGAAAAAGGGCATTTTATGGAGTCGGATTGCTGGGGTTTGGATTCCAGCTCAGTCACTTGCCATCTGTGTGATCTGGGTCTCGGGACCCTCACTGGAGAGAGTGATCACGAGAATCAATACATGGAAAGTGCTCAGAACAGCACTGGCACATAGTAAACCCTGAATTTGTATATATTATTATTATTATTTTATTATTATTATTATTATTATTATTATTTCACTGTTATCATCTCACAAAGATGTTGTGAGATGGCGCTATGAGATCATAATAATAAAATAAGATAACGTACGTGAAACTGTTCTGTAATGTACCACAAGTACCATTTTGTATTACAGGGACATGTATGTCCCTGTAATAATCCTCATAGATTACAGAAGAACAAGGATTATCGCTTATTTTTAATGGCCCCGGTGCACACAGTAAATACTCAAACCTTTGCACTTTTATTACATGTTCCTTTTATCAAATCACTGTTGACGCTCAGTTATGTTGAGAATCAAGTCTCAACACCGTCACGTCAGGAGCGCTCACACTCCCGCTGGGACACTGGGTCCCACTGTGTCATCATCACCGCGGACCACCCACCACAGCACGGGAGGGAGATCTTAGAAATCCTATGTGCATTGCGTTTTCCTGTCATCTCTGTAAATGTTCGGGTTGGGTTTTTTTGTTTGTTTTTGGTATGCCTCATTATTGACGTATGCGAAAACACGACGGACATGCTACGATACACAAAGAAATGTCCCACGCGTGTTGGCAGTCCGGGCCGGGAACCGTTTCGCGCACAGGGCGTGCCCACATCTGCAGCGCCTGGGGCGAGGGCACGTGCTGTTCCCCCTGGCGCCTGGCGAGGGCACGTGCTGTTCCCCTGGCGCCTGGCGAGGGCACGTGCTGTTCCCCTGGCGCCACGCCAGGCCCGTCGCCTCCTCCCAGACCACAGGCCACCTCCTCGCTTCCACACCTGGCTCGCAAGCAGTCCGCTCGCTCCCGCTGACGGGACGGCAGCCACTCCTTCACAAGCCGCAACTTGCGTCCCTCGCACCGAGACTCCACCGCCACCAGATGCAAGCTTTTTAGGAGTGTCTGCGCCTGGTCCCTCATCGTGTGGTCCCCAGTCCTCTGCCACCCCACCAAGCAAAAGCGTTTTCCATAATAACCAGCACGTACCAGGCTCCCGATGAACGCTCGCTGAGTGAATCAACTAACAGATTGGTCCTGGGAGGCAGGAGAGGGTGCTGGTGAGAGGCAGAGGCTCGAAGGCTTCTCACACTTCCAAACTGGGCAGCCCAAGCTTCACCTTCTTCCTCTGTGATACGAAGGTCGTAAGAGTACCTCTCGGGCAGGACCGTTGTGAGGGTTAAATCAGCTAACACCAGCAACGTGACACGCTTCCTAAGCGTTAGCGCTGTTACGATGTCCCAGAGATCTAAACGTAGTTAATGTCTGCAGAGCGTCTAGAACACACTCAGTGAATAAGTGGCTAGAAATTCTCCACCAGGCATGTCAGTCGGAATAGTTCTTTGTGACTCTCTCCTCCTCTCAAATTTCTCACCTCACATTTACAGCTTTCTTGAGATTATCACAGCACGTTCACTTGGATTGACTAATTTCACGGACTCTTCCCTGTCTTGTGACTTAATCTCCTTGAGAAGAGCAGCCATGTTTTGCTTCGTCTTAATAGTAACGTCGTGGCTGCTCTGTGTTTCAATGAGATCGGCTCCTCTATATTCCCAGAAAAAAAAAAATGTGCTATGAATCTGGTAGATAAAATTCTCCTTTGGAATCACCAATAGCATCTTTTTTTTTTTTTTTTTTTTTGCCGAGTTTCACACACACACATGGTTATTCGTGAATGCTGCAGAACTAATACTAGTTGATTCCCTACCCAGATAATAAATAAAAAACGACTCAGAAAGATTAGTGGCATCATTTAATGCCGAAAATGTCAAAAAGTCTTCAAATATAAAATGGGACGATTGCCATTTAGTGTGCATTTTTTTTTTCCTTATCGATGAGCAAAACAGGGGACCTCTGAGGTACAGTGTTCAACATCATCTTGAATTTCCCATATCCCTCCAAGAGGTATGACACTGACTCTCCCGAGGCGTCGTGCCACTTCAGAATGAGGCCATAGAGAAGACTGGAGTGGCAGTGGGGGACAGATTAGACACTTTCTCCCAGCTGATGAACATTCCAGGGGGGGTTTTCTTTGCCATTTGGTGCTTCAAGGACTGAATCTCTGTTAAATCAACACATCCCATTTTATGGATAACAACTCACACTGTGAAAAGGTAACTTTTATAGATGACACAATCGCCTGTGTAGAACAACCCAAAGAATCAACAACAACAAAGCCTCCCAGAACTAATAAGCAATTGTAGCAAGATTTCGGGATACAAGATTAATAGAGAAAGCCACTTGCTTTCCTACATACCTGCAACGAACAATTGGAATGTGAAATGTAAAAGATAACACCGTTTACAATAGCGCTGAAAATACGAGACACTTAGGCATAGACCTAACAAAATACGAACGGACCTCTATGAGGAAGGTGCAGAACTCTGATAAAAGAAATCGAAGGAAGAAAGCTTTAAACAAATGAAAGATATTCCACGATCGTGGAAAGGAAGACTCAATGTTGTTCAGATGTTAGTTAAGATGCGAGTTCGCATACCTCACCAAAGAAGACAGATGGATGGCAATAGTACACAAAAGGTGCTCAGCATCACATGGCATTAGGGAATCGCTCATCGAAACAACAGTAAGATTCCACTGCACACCTATGAGAAAGGCTGAACCCCAAATCGCCGGCAGCATCACATGCTGGCGAGGAAACGGAACATCAAAAGCTCTCGCTCCCTGCTGGCAAGGAGGCAACACGGCACCGTCACGCCGAAAGATAGCTGGGCAGTCTCCTGCAAAGCTAGCTACCGGCTGACCACCTAATCCCGCAGTCACTCCAGATATTCATCCAGACAGGCGAAAGCTCGCCTTGCACACGGATGCTTACGGAAGCTTTATTCCCGAGTGCCCCAAACTGGAAGCGACAGAGGCATGCCCTTCAGTCGGTAAATGCAGAAATAAACGCTGGTATATCCATTCAGTGGAACTTTCTTCAGCAAGAAAGAGAGATGAGGTATCGAGCCACAATAAGTCATGGAGGAACCTGAGATACACCGTGCCAAGTGAAAACATCCAGTCTAGAAAAGCAACCCCCCTGTATGGCTCCAACTATGTGACACTCTAGAGCGGCAAACTACAAAGACCACAAGCCGATCGATGGTTGCCATGGGTTGTAGGAGAGAGCAGGGGGCATGCGTCAATGGAGCTAAGGGGATTTTCAGGGTTGTGAGACTATTCTGTACGATACTGTCATGGTGGGCACGAGGCTTTATGCATTTGTCAAAACGCTTAGAATGTGCGACATGAAGCCTGAACCCCGATGTGAACTGTGGCCTTGAATGAATACCATCGTGTCAATAGTGGTTCATCAGTCGTGACAAATGTTCCACACAAAGGCGGGATGTTGATAACAGAGGACATGCGCAGAAGGAGACTATATAGGAATCTCTACTCTGCTCAACTTCACTGTAAACCTAAGGCTGCTCTAAAAAATAAAATCTGTCATCAAAAAAATCTGTCCACAGTAAGCAAAAAAATTAACTGACAGCAAATTATACATATACACACATGTATAAAATACGTAACATATATATGCATGTAACATGTTCAGATAAAATATATATCTCTTTTCGTGATAATTTTTAAATGTTATCGTCGATTATTTTCCCTTTCCTAATGCAATGCTTCTACAGGGACTGCCAATGAGAAGTGAGGAAAGGCAGAGTTACGCTAAATTATGCTTCCAAAACATGCGCTGGTGAAGGGAACCAAGGCCGAGGTGGACAGAAGGTCAAGGAATGAATTCTTCTTTCGTTATTTCACTTTCAAGGAATACACATGGATACTTGAGGATAAAACCACATGGCAACAGTATCTATCAGATTTTCCCAGTGAGCTCAGATAGGGGGAAAAAAAAACAGAACGAGCACATACCAGACCACATACCAAAGCTTGGAGGCTGATGCTCAGAACGTGCTGATATTCTTCACCGTTTTTACCTTCGATCTCACAGTCAGGTGACGCTACCGGCAGCAGAACGAGGATCAGGGGAGGAATTCCAAAGATATACCTAAAAGAAACTGAAATCGACAGCACGTGAGAAGCAGCCAAATGTCACAAGCCATATCATCTCATTTGATTTGTGGTGTTTCCGTTGGCTTGCCCACTTAGTTCTAATCATCATAAGCATGCATCTCGGTTTGGGGCTGGAAAGGGAAGAACCCTATAATTCAAAATTATGTAACAACCAAAGCAGGGTAGTATTTCAGTTGAAGTTTCTTTCGCTTTTTAATCTAGACATTTCTCTCGGGGAAAGCGTAGGATGAGTGTGATAACAGCAGTCTCTATTTCCAAAAACACTTTAAGGCACAGATGCTGTGTATTTAATTTTTGGCTTACATTAAGCATCTCTACAAGAAAAGGCATCTCCAGGTAAACAGATAAACTCACTATACGTAAAAAAAGTTACAGCTTTCGAAGTTTACGATCTGTGTGATTGTATCTTTGCGGTGGTCGTCCAGGGGTCCAGCTGTTTCCTGGAGGCCAGGTCACTGTGATGAAGCTCTTTCTTTTCAGTGATGGGCCTTCTTAAAACTGTGACAAAGTTGACATTCATACTTTTGAGGCTCTTCGTCTTGTCCTTTCAGTATCTTCTGTTTCGAGGTGCCCAGAGACCCGTATTCTCCTCAGACACAGCTCTATCTTCTTAACATGTTTAGACAATAAGTAAGTTCACACCTGTTAGCTAATGCTTTGTATCTGGTTTTGATAAGGCTTCACAATCAGGGGCAATTGTCTAATCTAAAGGAATGAAATTATGAATGCTATCGTTTCAGGCAGTAGTAATGCACTGACTGGGATGGTAAATTCTGGTCGTACAGGGACAGTCCTGCACAAGCCTGCCAGAGCATCACGTTCACATCTTTCTCTAAGCTTTACCTGTGCTGTTGACTGCAAGACATCTCACGTGTGCGTCTTCCCTGATTCAACTCTCAAACAATAGTCCTTGGAAACCGAGGAACTAATTGCGACAATGACCTAAGGACTGTTGTTAAATATATCATAAAGTTCCCAATAACAATGTCCCCTACTGTATCATTATCTGTCACGTAAAAGTCAGTAGCACTCCCCAATAAATGACATGCTATCAGTGACCCATGTTTTTGCAAATAGAGGAAGTCGGCTGGGGAAACAAACATGAATCCTACAGGAATCTCATCTCCATATGTCACTGACGCTTGACAAGGTGAGAGAAACAAAATGAGACACGGAATCTATTCATTGCTCAGTCCCTAAGTGGCTATGCACAAGACAAGGAATAATTCAGTCATCTTTAATGGCGCACCTACCACGTGCCAAGCAATGGCACGTGCTAGGTGTTCCATTAAGGGTGACTACCATCAGCATCATTAATCTCTTTTGAATTATTCCTCGTCACGCACATAGTCACATATTATTGACTTGTACACTTGAAACCTATATAATTTTATTAACCAATGTCACTCCCAATAAATTTAATTTTTAAAAGAAGAGTCCTGCAAGTTAATCTTTTTCTAAAACACGGATAGTAGGTTGCAGGTCTGGATTTAAACCTGAGCCTGCTGTCTCACCAGGATTTGATCAGAAATGACCGTAATCTTTTGATAACATGTAATCGCATTGTGCCTCTAAAAGAAAACCACTCCCATGTTATATGACACAGCTCTGTCTCTCTCTCTCCAGCTGTCCCTTTACCCCAAAGAGTCTTAAACATGAACAATCGCTAATTATTCACTAGGTCCTGACTTTGTTATCAGCTCTGCATGCGTCATATAAAGTCAGGCTCCTCTCTGTAACCTTACAGGTGTCCAGAAGGAATACATACTTTGGGAGAAACAGATGACAAAGGAAAATTTATACAGCACATAACTTGAAATGAGCTTTAAGAAAAATATAACATAATTAAATACTAGAGTGAAAGAGACATTTTTACTATTATACATAAATCTTATTTGAAAGGTTCACCTCTTATGTTTTAATAAAAGAGGTTGTATTTTCTATATAGAGCACTAGCTTTTGTGTTCTCTTAATCCCAATGTTTATTAATCAGTCCTCCCAAATTTACATCAACCTATTTATTCATCGAATGGCATTTTAGGGATGCTTTCAAATGACGTTGGCAGAAAATTCACAGTATTTGTTTTTGTGCGTTGCGATTAGCTTCTGAAGTCTCAAACGTCATTTGACTCATCTGTAAAGAGTGTCTCTTGTTGCCATTGTGCTGGATAAGTTAGTCCCGGACACTCGAGGGCAATGCAAAGCACAGAGGGTTTGCAGAGTGGAGACTCGGGCTTCGGTCTTGAGGTGACAGTGGGGTGAGTGGCTGATGATGTGACAGTGGGGTGAGTGGCTGAATGCATGACAGAGCGTCTTGTAAGCTTCACTTCCCTGATTTGTAAAATGGAAACTTTAAATGATCCCTTCATGTCTCTTCTGACTGTCAGCACCTGAATTCTAAGGATCGACCTGGTCGTCCAGGTCCAGATGCAGGAACTCTCCAGATGCAAGACCGCCTTTGGGCAATGCTGCAGATGCATCGCGTAAGTTCCTAGCTCTTGTTAATGACTTGCACTTTGGTCTGCGATCGAAGTATTTTCTCCACACCACATAGAAAGTAACAGTAATATCACTTAGTATGAGCTGGCTTTTGACCTTGTCGTCATGATGCGAAAGGGACTCATTTCGTTTCAAGTTACACGTAGACACCCACACACCTTCCCTCAACCTTGACTTTTTCATTAGGTTACAGAAAAGATAAGCTCTTAAGGAATAATGCAAGGCGAGCTGGGGCTTGTGGGATTTTCTTCAGATTTTTCTTCAGATCTCCTGAAGGGACTGAAACCGGAGAATTTGTTTTCAGTGGGGAATTCGGTTAAACCAAAATGATGGCTGTCTAAAAAAGTCTTGTTGGTTTTTAATTTAAGCCAAATAATACATTCAATCCTCAGCTACTTAAGTTATGGGGTCAAAGTGAACATAAATAAATTAGTTTGTATATTGCCTCAAATCCAATCTTTCATCAGCCTTTAAAACCAATGAGTGTCAGTTGACTGTCCATTGCAAACATTACACAGACCCGTTTTCCCTGGGAATTTTTAAAAAATGATGGAAAGTCATTCGGGATGGAATGGAAGATAATATCTGAATGTATAAGACTTGACTTCACTGTGATCAATTGGCACAAGCAAATGGGTAAATAAAGAAAAAATGAAGAGCGGAAAACAACCATATTTTGTATGGAAATTAGCCCTTGAAGGTTCCAGAAATGAATTTGATGATGCTCACACAAAGAAATCTAATATCTGCCACAAGCATATTAAGATTGGACTGTAAATTCTATCCACAAACCCCATGATCAACACTTAAAGACATTTCCAAAGCCGTCCTATGATATTGCAAGTCATATTTTATTCAATTCCATAAGCATTTCATGAGGTAAATACTGCAAATCCGTAACAGTTTTGCGGATGGAGAATCTAGGGCCCAAAGGAACGTTTCCCCTACGTGTAATGTGTCTGGTAAGAGACAAGATTCAAATCCAGGTTTGTCAGATTGGAAAGGAGACTCAGCTTTTAGCCACAGAGCTAACTGCTTCCTAAAAAAAAATAACTGTGTGGTCAAGGGGGACACACAGCTGTCTTCCAGCACGTGCACCTCACCGAGGTGCTCGCTCGCTCGGAAGCACTTGGTCGTGCACTCTTATCCCAGGAAAAAAAGACACTCATGATGTGTCATTATGACACCAGGTGAGACCAGAGGTGAGACCAGGAAAGAAACCCCACATGTGAAGAAGGCATGTAAGTTAGTCCTATGAAATAACCTTTTGCTTTTTGGTGTAAGATGTGTGAACACTGATCTGGCGCTCTGTGTAGTTCTCCTTTATCTTTGTTCAGGCTTTCTGAGCGTTCCCAGTTTTCAACTGGGGTGACTGACCCATTTTTTCAATCCTCAAATATTAAATTATCGAACCTAGACAGCACAGTTGAGAAGCACATAGTGGGTCCTCAACTTCTTCAACTCCCAAAAGAAATGGCCAAGAGAAAGGAGAAAGAAGAGTAACCCTCTCCTTAAGCTCTAGCGAAATCGACTGAAACAAAACGCCGCCGATAGCCATTTAATAATAATGGCTATTAGAAATGTAGAATTGTTTGCGGATGATGACATGGCACCTTAAGCAATACAGATTCACTTCGGGAAATTAAGAGTGTGTGTTGACAACGCAGCCCCTAGCTTCCTAGTCCTTTTACCCCTCTCTCCACTTTAGATCAGAGACGATGCAAGGATCAGACAGAACCGGGAGCGACCCACAGAGAGGGGGTCGCAGGGGACCCGTGGGCATCGTAAGGAAAACCGGGGTGCAGCTAATATCTAATTATCAGCTGCTGCGGGACGCCCATTACACGTCTTCTTCCGTAATCGTCTTTAATGCTCTACCCCCAACCCGACCCTCATTGTGTCGCTGATCTGGGACTTTGGGGGCCCTCCCGATGCTCGATTCTTCCGACCTAGGCGCGGGAGGGGCTCTTCGGCCGCAGCGGTGCAGCGGGACGAGCGCCCGGACCCTGCGCCGCGGCGGGCGAGCGAGCTGCGCCGCGTTCCCGCTCCCTCCCCCACCGGCGTCTTTCGCTGGACGGAGTGTTCGCTGCAAAGGTCCCGCGTCCCTCGGCAGACGCGGTCCCCGCGCCCCTCCTCTCCCCTGGCCTTGCGGCTCACGGCCCGGCCCCTGCGCCGGCCGCATGGCCGCCGGCGGAAGCCCGCGCGCCCCCGCGCCGCCCGGCCCCGCTGCGAGCCCGGCTTGCGCGCACAGAAAATCTCAGCGACGACCGAGCGCCGCAGCTGGCACACACCATTTCGGGTTCTGCCGATCTAATCCTGCCACCCCCTCCCCCAAGGAAGTAGCACCCAAATAGGAAGAAACAGAAACCCGAAACTGCGCAGTGCCAGCCCCGAAGACCTGGTTCCCGGCGGCAAGCACAAGGTACAGCCCCTTCGGAAACTCCCAGGCTCGCTGGGGGAGGGAGCCGGGGTTTCCCAGAGACCTGGCCCCTCGGGCTGCAGGAGCGCGTCCCGTGGGAGCCGCGCTTTCACTTCGGCGGGGCGCCGGGAGCGGCAGGAGCCCGGCGTGCCCGCCGACCCCCCGGGCGCCCGTGAGTAGGGGCCGGGCGCGGGCAGGGTGGGCTGGGCGCCGTGGGGACAGCGGCGACCCGGGCAGCGCCGGCCGCGGACGAGCCCCGCCGAGCCCCAGCTGCGGGCTGCGCCCCGCGGCGGGAGGCTCGGTCCCGGGACAGACAGCGGGCGTCGGGGCCGGCTCCTCGCAGCCTGCCAGGCGCGGCCGCCCCGGGTGCCCGTGGCTGTGGGCCAGGGGACTCCGGCGCGGCTGCTGGCCGCTCTCGCCAGGTCCAAAGTGCAAGGCCGGGCTGTTCCCGGCCGCGCGCCCCGGAGTCCCCGGCGTGCCGGGCGCGCGGACCTCGGCGCCCGCGAGCGCAGCGCTTACCATGGACCATGGTCTGCGGGAGGCGGGCGTGGTCATGACCGCAGCTGCAGCAGGAGCAGGCTCTCACTGCCCATGGCCACTCCCTGGGCTTCGCGGAGGGGCCGGGAGTCGGCGCCGCGCGGGCCGCCTGCGCCGCTGGCTCCTGTCACCCGCGCCGCGCCCGCGGCTTCATCCATCGCGAGGGGGGGCGGCACACGCCGGGCCGGCTGGGCGCTCGGCCGTTCCCATAACTTCCGTCGGACCGGCCGGCCGCGCACTTTCAGTTTCTACTTTGCGCTCGGTGTGCAGGTTCGATCTTTGGGTTCATCACCGGGCGCCTCGGCCGCCCCCCCTCCCCTGCGCACCTGCGCCCTCCCCGGCGCCTCGCGTGCACCTGGACCGGGACCAGAGGACCGCGCGACCTGCCGAGGCGCCCTGCGAGGGCCGAGCCTCCTGAGTCCGAGCGGCCGGAGGCTCGGACCTCGCCGCCGACCTCTCACCACCTCGGCCCGGCTAGGCCACCGGGGACCGAAAGCACTGGTGGCGAGTGCGTCCAACGGAAGCGGCGAATGCGCAGGGCGAGAGCCGGGCCATGGCGAGCGGGCGCCTGGAAGGAGGCGTCGCCGCTTTGGCCGCGGATGTGGCGGACCGGGCCAAGTCGCCCTGAGAAAAAAGGAAGTAAGAGTGATGCAGAGGGCCACGCCCTCTGTCCCCTGCAGCCCCTCCGCGCCGTCCTTCTCCGCTCGCTCTGTCTCTCGGACGCACGAGCACCTGCTCAGGTGAGACCTCACGGGGAAAAGAGCCCTGTGGGTCCGCCGGCTCTGGGAAAGCGGTGTCTTTGGGCGCAAAAATCGAAGCCCAGAGTCCGCGGAGGGGCCGGAGACTGATGGGAACCGTGGACGGCGACTCACGTGCGCAATCACCTGAACCGGCTGCTAAAGCGCACGGTCCGTCTGGACTGCGTGTCCCCGAGGGATTAGCGTTTTGCCCGGCCCCAACGGTTTAGGTATTTCACGTGTCGGTCCGGTTTCTGAGATCGTGCCGAAGCCCTGCGTAGATGAAAGCTGGCAGCGCCGAGCGGTAACGGCGGTGTATGGGCGGCTGTCATTCCCTGAGCGTGTGCTCGGCACTGGGATCGTGCCGAGCGCTGCACGGATGCCCTGTCACGCCACATTTCCTGTCAGGTAGACAGTTTTCTTATCTGCACCCGGCAGATGCGGGAGCTCGGACTTCCCTTAGTAACTTGGCAGCGCTCTCTTGGCTGGCCGGTTGGTGACAGACGCGGCACCCACGTGCTGGGCGGGGGCTCCGGCGTGCCCGGCGGACTCCCGTGGACGTGCAGGCCGGCGAGGAGACAGGGTCGCGTCTCCCCTGGATGGGTCTTCGCCCCTACGTGGGGCCCTCGGGGAAAGGCTTCTGGAGGCCGCGAGTTCGACTTGGAGACCCGTGCGGGAGCGACGCGGAGGGTGGGCCCATGCCAGATTCTCCTGTCCTGTGACCCAGGAGTCGAGGCAAAGAGAGGAGGGAGAAGGCGAAGGGGAGAAACCGCGCAACGGAGGAGGAGGCCGCGTGGCGCAAGCCAGGCGCTCGGATCCCGGATTCCTCTTCAGTGTCACTTCCCGCACCCAAGCCACGGCCCAGCCCTGCCAGCTCCTCCCGGAAAATAAATCCCGGGTCCAGTCTCTCCACGGCCAAACCCTTAACACCCCGCAATCCAGGGCACCCCGCCATGCCCCCTCACCCCCCAGCTTTCACTCTCACATGTGACACCTCCTTCTCCTCGGAGCCAGCAGGATGTCCGAGTTACACTCGCCCCACTCTGGGGACCACCTTCTGAACATCTGCCACTGCCCCCCAAGCCTTTAAGGGCCTGGGCGGTCCGGCGCTGGGCCCTCTCTGCCCCTCCCTCGCAATGCCCCAGCCACACTTGCCTGTCCCCTGCCTGTGCCCAGGTACCCTCCCTTCCTCTTAGAACTGTATCTCACACGCGGGCATCCGGACAGTGGCTGAGTGACAGGACGAGAGCGACTGAGTGAGAAGGCATGCATGAGGACGTCTGCGCGAGAGGCAGGGGTGAGCGCAGAAGAGGCGAGGACGAGGAAAGCGAAAGAGAAGAGGAGGCGAGCAGGGCAGGCAAAGCCCAGGCCGCTCTGCCCGAGCGGACCCCGCGGCGGGAGGTGGGGAGTGCGCGCGCGGAGGGGCTGGCCTGGCTTTTGAAAGGGGAGCCCTCCCTGAACGCACTTCAGTGGCTTTACTTACTTAAAACTCCTGACAGCAGCGTTGAGGTATATATCATCACCTGCACCTATTTTTTTTTTTTGACTTTTCAGGGACAGGTAAAAGAGCCATCAATAAACGTCCTCAAGGGAAAATCTGTCTTCCATTTTTATGCAATCCCCTTACAACCTGGCAGAATAAGGAAGGGCTGGGGTATGAGTGTGAGTCAGAGCTCCAGCTGAGACATCAATTCCTCTCTGACCTCTGACCCCAAATGTGAAACATCACTCTTAAGTAAATATTCGTGAAGGATTTGGAATTTTTATTGCTGTATGAAAATGAGCACATTCTCACCTCGTCAGGTGATTATGTTTCTGTCTGTGAGAGAATTAATACCATTTGGGAAAAAAAATTCCAAAATGAAATCTTCAATTAGTAGTTGAACATTATTTTTTTATGAGATAGATGGACGAGGATAAAATGTTTTATGAAGTTTTAGATGCTGATGTTTTATGATTAGAGGAATGGAGTGGTTACTGTCATGTTTACTCAGACGATGAATTGTGCAGATAAGTCGACATGGAAAAATAGTGTTTAAAGTTGACCAATTATAACCAATAAATATGAAGAGGGAAGACAGCACTCCAAGAATGAGTAATACAATGTAGTGGAAAAAATTGAAATAAGACGATATCACAGTCAACTTAAAGAGTGAACTGTGAAAGGTTAACCGATGTCTTATTTAATATTCTACGGTCTTTAATCGCAATAGTCAATTATAGATAATCCGAACTATTTTTGCCCAGTTTCATATCACTATTCTTTATAGCGGATCCTAGTTATTATTCTGTCTCTGGATATTTTCTGAAGTTCCTATGATTTAATTTTCCAGGCATAATACTCAACATATTTCACACACACGCACACACACACACACGCACACACACGACTGTTTAATGGGCATGTATTCTGAGTGGTCCCACGGGGGCCTGAGCGCAGGAGGGCTCCATGCTCTGCTGTCACTGTCTTGAAAATTAGTTATTTTTGGAAGACTCTCATTTTCACTTTTCACTGGGCGCCACAGTTCCGTAACTGGTCACATACGCACACATATAAACTGCACACTGTGGACACCAGTGTGTGTCTGCCAGGTGCTCTTAGTCTAGTGGGGAAAACATGTTAAGTGTGTCATTTCGAGGATAAATAATGTAATGACAAGGAAAGGACAAGTTGTATTTCAAACCGAAGATTCGAGGCAATCTAGACAGTCAGCATTTTAAAAATTAGTGGACCAGGGGTTCAAAAGGTTAACTGATTCAGTGAGAAAATAGCTGTGAATGGATAACCTATCGTTTACATCAGCTTTATATGATTTTCAAGCCTGAGCCTGAGGGTGAATTTTAAATTTTATTAAATAACTACTGACCCATCTATTTAAATGATCATGTTTTTTCTTGTTGCATTCCTAAATAAACCGCAAATTTATCATAATGCCAAATTCAAGCTGCCAATATTTAACTCGGGATTTTGCAATCATATTCATAATTGGTATATGTGTCATCTCCATATTATGTTCAACTGAGCTTGGGCTATTGTGGTTGGCTTTTCTTAGCTTCATGAAAGGATTTTGGAATTCTGTTCTTTTTTAGAAACTCTAAGTGTTGAAGCATTATATGAAGTATTTGTTTCCAGATTGTTGATTAGAATTCAACAATAAAACATGCTTAATTTCACGGAAAAAAGCCCAGGGATAAGATGAGACTGCCACTTTTGAGCATCGTAAGAGTGAAAATTAAGAGGTGCCTTTTGAAGACTGAATCGAAATGGCCACATCGAAATATCAGGACCCCTGCTGGAAATGTGTGTATCTTCATAGTGATGATTGCTTGGGCCATGGAAATGAATGAGATTAATGAGATTACCCAGCCTGCAACTTAGGTGAGGGGAGGGGGAGAGAGAGAGAGAGAGAGAGAGAGAGAGAGAGAGAGAGAGAGAGAGCGCGCTAATGCCAGTAGGAACCGGAGACATGGACGTGAAGGGCAGATGGAGAAACGGGCACCCACCAGCAAAGTGTCAAGCCGTGGGCAGCAAAAGGGGAGACTCAGAAGTCAGTGTCTCAGAAAGCAAAGGAAGACGGAGTCTCGAATTGGATTAAGTAGTCAGCATTTCCAAGTGTCACAAAGAGAGAGAGCAAGACTAAGACTGTAGAGTGTGTCCACTGAATCTGGTCCTCATGACAGCCGTTTGAGAGCAGTATAGACAGAAGCCGTAGCCCAGTTTGTGGGTGCAAGGGACGATGCCAACGAAGTGAGAGGAGACAACTTTTTAAAGATGCCTGGCGACGATGAAAAGACTTGGGCAATGGTTTGAAAGGCATGCAATGCGTAAGGAAAGTTTCCTTACTAGAATGTACTAGAGTACATTCATGCATTAACTGATGAAATCAGGTTCTTCCGAAGAAGTAGGAAGGGGTGGACCAAGAAACCCAAGACAGCCAATTAAGCTCTTTTCTCATGCTCCCCTCATTTCTCTTTCCTCTTTCGTTTCAGTCCTCCAATTCTGCAATTCTACATAATCAGACTCCACCATACGTCTGGTGCCTAAATTTATGTTCCTTAGGTAAGTGTTCCCTAGGATACTCTCTTATCTACTTCCGGATGGAGTAGAGGCTAGTCCGAGAGAAAAACATTTCTCAAGTCACCTTTCGAACGTAGCCTGTGTAGTTGGCATTATCCGATCCTTTTGTACATTCATGGATCCGTTTGGCAATCAGAGGTATCTTTTATATACTAAATTGTGGAGGGATTGTGCTTTTAACCACTGCCTTTAAAGGTGATCAATGAGAAAATTACACCTATGACAGTTTTATTCATGCAAATTGTTTGAAGAAAATGAAAAAATATTTCCCTTTTTTGCCTTAAAGTCACTGGACAGATTTCCTTAATACATCCCGTTACTGTGTGATGACGTTGAGGTGTTCTGATGAGCTCTTGGGTGACGGTGACAATTTTCTTATTCAACCTGGACTTCTCTGAGGTCAACAGAACTGCTTTTGAGATACAGGTTTTACCCAAGTGTGACTTGTGGGAAGGGAGCAATGGGATCGTGCAGGTCTTGACTCGTTCTCACAGAGAACTCGGACTGTGGGCGGCCGTGTGTTAATATCCAGGAGTGTTAGGATTCCAGGTGCCCACTGACCTTCATAAGCCTCAGTTTCCGGTCAGCTTGTCAAAATCCTCTCACTTAGTAGATTTAGACCTTCCTTTCTAAGACGGTGGGCTGTGTGACCTGTTTCACTGTTTTTATTGTCAAAAGAGAAAATTAGTCCAACCTGCTTCTCCTTCAGGCAAGTCAGCTTTGTTCCAGCTCATTGACTAGACTCAGAACACCCATTAACTCACATGTGACGTGGAACAATTAAGTGTATTGTAACAGTAATGAAGTCAATAAACAGTCATCTAAAAAGATCTCGCACCTCCCTGAGCTCCCGAGGTGTCAGTCATTGCTCTGTGCCAATCTTGTGCAAATTACCTGGCACCCCAATGCCCAGAGCTACCAATAATGCGCCTGCCTAACGTTTTACTGTGTTCGCTGGCAACGACAGATGCGCCTCGACAGGAAGAGGGCAGAATCGGAAGCTTTCAAGGGGCCGGAGCAGTGGGCTGCCGAGTTTGGCGCGTCAGACAATGAATTCTTCACACGCAGCACAGACCCTCATGCGTTTCTTGCATAAGGTGCCCTGCGACATGGTGGCTGTAATGCTTGGATTTGCCTCTTTCATTTCCTGGGCTGGCATTTCTCCCCAGTGTTTAACAAGTTTTCTGATCACGTCTCCCTCATGAGATTGTTGTTGTTGTTTTTTTTTCTTTTCTGACGAACTCTTTTTCCTGATCTGTCCCAGGTAAGATACTGTTTTTACCAGTGAAGTGTAATATTTTCTACTTCTTGTTATTACCATCCTTTCAAAATGATGCTGTGTGTCATTTCCGTTCTCTGGGAACTCTAAACTTTTATTCAGATGAGAAGAGTTAGATTCCTTTGATTCTAATTTCAAAATAACCCAGTTTATACTTTTTTAACTCTAAAGTAAACTTTCTGTTGCTTACCAAATTCAAATATGTCCCTGTTTATTAAGCTAGTTGACTTTATTTTTTAGGCTTTTTTGGCATGTATGTTTTCACTTTGCCTCTGTGGTCTAAGTGGGATACAATGAGACCTAGCGAAAAACAAGACAAAATGAATACTGTGCATAGTACTGGCACACGGATCATTTATGAGTGATCCCCTCAGACTAGAGATTTGGGCCGTATTTAACTATGACTTAATTTAAAGTAAAATCCAAAAGTAATCCAAACAAAACAGCAAAACCAAAGACTTTTCAGAGCCACAAGGATCACTATCACAAGGCAAGAAAGGTTGGAGGCCCAAAGAAGTATCAAGATGTTGCATCTAGGAAAACAGCAGGAGGTATGGAGTAGATCAAGTTCATATTGTCGTCGTTGTCATGGTCGCTGAGTGTTGACTGAGACCACTGTCTTCTTCACAGCTTTAGTTTTGTCTAGGTCTTTCGATGCCCTCAGTAAAGATCTGTCTTGTGGGATTGACTTTGATTTTAATGCAATGCCTTCTTTTCTTCCTCCGCCTAAATCCATATGAATACTAAACTGTAAAGGGATATAACTAAGCCTTGTGGCAAACCTGTCTTTGCAAGTAGGCTTCTTTGGCGGTTCTCGTTGGTAGCTTTTCCTGCTGTGTAGGTGAGGCTAGTTCAATGTGCCGCGTCGGTGAATGGAATTAGTTGGACCTTTGCTTTTTCATGCTAGCCAACACCCCACAGATAGTGTCTGTTTCTGAAGTGTACGCTTGCCAAGGTAATGAGTTTTTTCCCCTTGAAAAATCACCAACAAAATTTCATGTACCTGTTTGTTCTGGCAGTGCCCATTATGGTTCTAGAAACAAAACCCAGACAAGGACACACATACTAATCGGTTCCGCTCTTTCGTTGGCCGGAAGACGTTCTGAACAGCTTTTTTCTGTTAACTCCTACGTGTGTCCTCTATACGCTCTGGGAAGATACAGATGAAATTTCATGAGGATTGCTTCTGCCGTCCTGAAGTTCACGGATCAGATTGGCCTTTCTTCCTGGGAACAGTCAAGTCAGCACAGGAATGCTCAAGTCTCCCAAACCTAAAAATCCCTTCTTTTTCATTCAGTACGTGGTTATCAAGTAATGCCACGTGCCAGTCACTGTTCTAGGTACGGGGGGATATATTAGCGTACAAAACAGACAAAAATGATTTCTGTTGAATCGAGTTTACAGCTTCGTGGAGGAGACAGACAGACAGTGAACCAAAAAAAAAGGAAAAATTATATAAAATGTTAGAAATCGACTGCAGGATGTGGACAGAAGCTAGGGTCAGGGAAGGGGCTTTGCACGTGGTGGGGCAGGAAAGAGCACTGTGATTCTAAAGAGGCTTCAGTGGGAAGGTGGCATCGGAGCACAGACTGAAACCAGGTGACTGTAAGAAAGCTTCTTCTGGGGAGGGACGAGCCAGCGCCAGATCACTGTGGTGGGGGACGCGGCCTGGAGACCATGCTGTCTGCTTTTCATCACTCTCCTTCCTCCCTCCTGCCCGGTGTGCCTGACGCACGCTGAGTCCGCACACTCGCAGTGTGTCCGTTCCTACTCGCCCTTCCCTCCTCCGCACCCTGGCCTCTGCCCCCTGCGTCCCAGGTCATCGGTGAATCGGCTGGTTACTTGTCGTTGCTGGCGCTTCTTCAATTGCCTTCTTAAAATTATAAAAGCAGATCACGGAAAGCATACTTTAATAAATAGAGATGAGCAAACTTTTTAAAAATTAAAACTCCACCTAACCATCACACTTGTGATGATCATTCTATTAATATATATATTCATATATATATAAATATATATTCTGTTAACATATATGTATTTTTCTAACCCAGACAAGATCATACATATTGTTCTGCAACGTGCTTTGCTATCACTTTCATCTTTCACTGAATTAATTGTATTTTAACAATACATATAGGTAGATTAGTTGCAAAATATCGATACTCATACTGCATAAGCAGTATAATGTCTAAGGGAATTTTAAACCGTCTTCATTGTTCCTTCTGTTCCTCACATGCCCCCTCTAAGGATATAAGATCAAAAATTGCTTAAAATCAATCTCTTCTATTTATGGTTATTTGACCACGTTAGTGCATGATGGTCCATTGCTTCAAAAGTTTTTTTTTTTTAATGTAGCTATTCAGAAAAGCCGTGTCCTACCACTCTTCTGTCTCGTAGCCTTTCACTTCTTTCCTGAATAAGTAAATCTTTTCCCCAAACCAGAAAATAGAGACCCTTTCTGATTTTTGAAATTGCTGCATGATGCATAAACGGCCCACAATTCTTCCAGCCAGAACCCTCCTGCTGGCCACCGGGTTCGGGAAGGAGCCTCGTGAAAACCCTGGGCACATGTCACCACAGGTCACGTGGTGTCTCACAGACTTACAATCACTGCTTCTCCCTGTCTGATTGTCTTCCACGGTGACCTCTCGTCCTCAAGCCTCTGCTGTCACCCTTCACCCCCAACCCCCCCACGCTGCACTCACCTCCTGAGTCACTTCAGCCCCTTGGGTGGCGTTAACCACCCATCTGTGCTCATGGCCTGCACTTTGCATTCCCGGCCCCGCTATCCGGCAAGCTGTGGCGCAAGTCTGCAGGAGCCTCTCGGAGATGACACACTCGACACGTCCAGACACGGACGGGTTTTCTGGCTTATTCTTCTCACCCGAGACCTTGCAGAATACGTATTTAATTGTACACTTTATCCCCCAGGCTAGAAACCTAGGAAGGTACAGGGCACACTAAATTCTGTTTGGTACCGTTCGCTCACTAGGAACTGTTCTCACGCATCCCTTCCTGCTCGCTCGCTCACTCGCTCTCCTTGACTACATCGTCTCCCTAATAGATGTTTTTGAAAAAAAAAATTGGCTGTCTCACACACTGTTTTAAAGTTCTTCGATGATTTCCCGCTTTCTAAGGGCGGTGTCCACACGCATTTTGCCTGGAATACAGGCTTTCTCGCGTTTTAGCACCATCCGCTCAGGCACACGCCCCGCCCAGCACCCCAGACCCTCGAGGCTCAGACGCGCTGGCTGCCCTCCTGCCTGTGCACAGCCTGTCCCCGCAGCCTGTCCCCGCAGCCAGTCCCCGCAGCCAGCGGGGGGCCTGGTCCGCTCCTTCCTTCGTGTTGAGCTCAGGTTTCATATCTCGAGAGAGGTTCTGTCTCATGTCACTTGTGTGGACCAGGTTCTTATTCTATCGCGTGCTTATTGGCCACGTTGTGAGTTTCATGGCTCCCCCACCACCCCCTTCCTCCCCACCCCCTTCTCCCCCACTCCCGCAGTGAGAGACCCCTGAAGGCACAGACTTCCCTCTTATTTATGGCATCTTTTGAGTCCAGCACAGTGGCTGTCTTGCCTTAGGCGTTTGAGGTGTGTTTGTTGGATGAATGGGTGGCCACCCCTGCTGTTGGGTGTGTGACACTCTTGGATTTCCGGTTTTCTGAGGACAGACGCCTATCCTGTCTGTGGTTCTGTTCTCGGTGTTTCGCGCAGCCCCTGACATTGTAGGCAGATGTACAGCCAATATCCTTTTAGAGTTAGATGCATGTGTTCATGCTGGTTTATTTGCCCATTAGCCGATAACTGAGATTTAGATTAATTGGAATCTCTCCTCAGATATTACAGATAGAGACAGACTTCACCTTTTAAACATATTCCATTTAGTAATGTACTGTTTAGTATCATGGGAAAAAAATTTAGTAATATATTTGAGTGACAAGTCCACTATTATGATTTCATCGTGCAAATCCGTTATCAACAGTGATATCTGGGCTATCTGGTGATATGAAATATGTAGTTAGAAAGGCCCTCAGACCCCACATAATCTGTATAGAAAACACTATAAAGATGAAACAAGAGTTCTTTTTTTAAATGGTCTCCGGATGGATTTAATACATGTATTTGTATGTTTTATAACTGAGAATATATATAAGGAAATAGCAAAGCAAAAGAGAAGAGAACTGAGTTAAATATAACATAGCTTCTGTGGCAAACATTTCTTACTTCACCATGTCCATTTATATAGACTATTACTTGAAAACAAAATTCTAGTTGTAAGATCTGCTTTAGTTATTTTATCCTCTTCCTAATCGTCTAAAAAATAATAAAAATTAAAAAAAAACACATTTGACATGAATGAAACTGGCTCTAGAAATTATTCCAGAATCACTTGTTTTTATTTGCAACATTTGGTTTATGAGACTTATTTGGTTATGGCAATATTTGTGATGACTAATAGTGGTTTCTAGGCAGCGTTATAAATAGAATCTTGTAAGTATGTGTCTTGGCAGACGGAAGTGATGTTGCATAAACTGGGTCTACAAAATATGTTTTGTAAACCAGTGTAGGTGTTGGTTTTGCCGTTGGCTTTGAAGTTTATTTGTATTTTGCAATTGTTAATTTACAAAATATTTTATCCGAACAGCATGGGCAATCATTTGATAACCTCCATATTACTACATTCATTGATGAAAAGGTGTTTGCCTTGATTTGTGATTAATTTGGTCAAACTCCTCTATATTGTTTTACACATATTAAGTGCTTTCAAAGTATAAGATGCCTCTTATATTTCATTATATGTTAATAATGCTGACAGGGCAGAGGCAATCACGGGAAGAAACTGTTCTTCAGTGCTAACCATTTATGTTGAAATAAACACACATCGAACAATATGAGTATGTTTATTAAAATATTATATATCTTGATTACTAATACACAATTTTATGAATATTTCAACACTCTGGAGATCTTATTTCCCGATTTTTTTCCCCTGCAGAACGAAACCTTGTGAATTTACACACCTATTTTATAATCATGCTACCGTTTTTCAAAATGTATTTTGGAAACTCATAGAGTAGGTCGCAGAACTACTATATTTATCTAGTATATCATTTTTAAAGGTTTTGTGTTTTGACTGTGGGTTTGATTTTCAAAAACGGTGACAAAGCAATTTAGAAACAAGTGGAATTTTGGGATTCTTTAAAAAGTTGATTATTAATTAATTTTGGCCACAGGGGCGAGGTAGGGCCCGTGAGGTGAATGCAGGCAGCCCGCTGGGGCCTGCGGGGGCAGACAGGAGGGCTCAGGCCTCTTCTAAAGGATTCTAGAAGAAGGGACCACATAGCCTGGTTTCACAGTCTTGCAGGCAAGGCTGAAAATTTGCATATTTACTGGGCCCACCCAATTTTTAAATGTTGACTCAGTCCTTTTGATTTGCAATCTCTGCTTTACCATAATACCTCTTCACAGGGCTTTTAATCTACATAAGCTCTTCTGAAAGTCTCCATAAATTCAGCTTTCTTTTCGTAAGTTCAGCTGTTTTCCTCTCTGATTTATCAAGAGCATTATGACGAAGAATGAACGCAGAAAGGAAATACATGGTCTTACATCAGTGAGGCCTTCCCCCATAAAAAAGAGCATTTCCCCTACCTTATTCCCATGTATTTTTCTCCCTATTATTTATCAACATTTGACAGATTGTATATTTACTTGTTTGTTCATTGCCTTTTTCTCTCCGCTGTGACATAAGTTCCATGGAGTTACGTTTTGTCCCCTGATATATATACTTCGTTTTTAGAACATGTATTGGCAAATAACAGGCCCTTAATAAATGTCCATAGAATGAATGAATATCCCACAGGCAATCAACTACGTGGGGGAAGCAGCTAAAGAATTAGGGACATTTAAACTTGACAAGAAAACACGTAATCAGGAATACAACAGCGGTGTGAGGGCGCTGGCTCACACTGGCTGCATGTGTCACCTCTCAGCTCTGCATCCCATTGGTCGCCCGAAGCCAGCCATGGTGACTATGTCCTCTGCAGAAGCCAGCAAATGGTACAAACAGTGTGCCGTTTACCGGCACACCACTAGACTCAATGACTGTGAGATATCGACTTAGCAAAAGAAAATTGTTGTTGTTGTTTTTAACCTGTAGAGCTATCGAACATTGAAATGGCCTAACTCGCAAGCAGTTTTTAGGTCTATTTTAGAGATTTACTTATTCGTGCTATACATTGTACATCTTATTCAGGCATGTAGAATTGCTGGGTTATAGGATATAGTGCTTTTTAAAAAATAATGTCTCCTTTTTCTTTTGGTTCTTTTAAGACTTTCCTCTTGTCATTAATTTTTCTAAAGTTTTACTATGGTGTGTCTAGGTATGGATTTCTTTTTATTTATCCTGCTTGAGATTCAAGGAACTTTTTGAATCTGTGTTTTGGTGTTTTTTATTAGTTCTAGAAAATTGCAGCTATTATTTATTCTTTTTTTTTTTTTTGCCATATTCTATGTCTTCTACTTCTGAGATGTTATATGTTTCCTTGTACCCTCAAAATCTCCTACCTTCTCCAAATTTTTCATCAATATGTCTTTCAGTGTTTTACATTGTCAAGTTTCCTCTAATATTTATGAATTCTTTCTTTAAATGATAAATCTCATAAAAGCTTTTCCACAGTTCTTGATTTTTTAGTTGTTTTTTAAATATGCTATGTCATTATATCTATATGTATATATATGTATGTGTGTGTGTGTGTGTGTGTGTGTGTATATATATATATATAGAGAGAGAGAGAGAGAGAGAGAGAGAGAGAATTTATGGTGCACTGAGAAAATATTTAAGCTTGGACTTTTATTTTTTATTGAGTAAAGTAAGCCTGTATCTTTTATAATCTTATACTTCCACTTATTTGTGATAAGGGTGGTATATCCAGTATTTGTGGGTATGTTTTCGTCTCCTGTTGTTAATTCTTGTTTGTGTGCCTGGTTATGCTCACATTACATTGTGTGTTACACACTGTTTTAGAATCTAAATCTCATTTGTAAGAATAATTATAAGTCTAAAATGGTAGACCTCCTCCTCCAGAGAGGACGTCTGTTTGCTTTTGCCAGGTAACTGGAGGCACTTCCGGCCTGGGACCATCTCAGCTTGAGTTCAAGGTCTGAGGTTTCTTGGACCACCGAGACGATGACAAGCCAGGCTCCAGGTCTCTGCAGGGCTAGTGTTACTTGCAGGCCCTGCTCATGGTGAGGATGTAACCGCTTGGGGTCTCGCGTTAAAGCAGTGAGGGGTCAATCAGAGCCCTCGTTTCTGAGCTCTTATTCTTACTTTATTTTTTGTATAGAAGCCTATTCTTCATTTGTGACTATAGTATTTTCTTCTGTGTTGAGAGAGAAGAAGAGAAATGTGTCTTTAAATGTCCGTTTTTTTAACCTGCATTTTTTTCCCCGTTTGTTTGAGGGGTTTTTTCTTTCTTTCTTTCGTTTTCTTTGTCTTGTCCTCTGTATCTCTTTTAAAAGAGAGAGGAGTCTTCCCAGCTCTTCAGAGGGGGAGGCGGGTGGTTGTAAACTGAGCGGCTGCGGCTGCCAGGCAGAGTGGGGCTGGACCACCGTCAGCACACAGGCTGCTGCTCGACCCCTTCGCCTCCTCCCTCCAGCAGTGCGCTCTGTCTGCCATTCGCCACCGTTCCCTGGACCAAGTACAGTGGCGGTGGATCCAGCAAAGAACTGAAACCATTTCTGCAACTTTCTTCCACAGATAGGTATTTAAATTATCCTCCCTTTAGAAGAAACTGAGATGCAAAAGGCTAATTACCGAGCTCATGGAGTCATTAGATAGATGGTGGCACTAGTGTTTGAATCGGGCTGTCAGGCTTCGGTCTCTGCTCGTAACTCCTGCCAGCCATTCTCTCTCTCTCTCTCTCTCTCTTCTCTCTCTCTCTCTCTCTCTCTCTCTCTCTCTCTCTCCCTCCCCCCCCCACCCCTGTGGGATAGTAAGGCAGCTGGAGGAATGATAGAGAAGGAAAGGCAAAGACGATCAGAAGGGCTTTGAAGTACTTCTGTAGAGACAAAGGATGAACAAGCCACAGAGAAGAAGAGTTAAAGAAGGCGCTGGCAAGCAGGTGGCGCCGAGGACCTCCTTCCTCTGTGAGATAGACAAGGTCTGCGGGACATGCGTGCGCGTGGGAAGGAGGGAAGGCCCACCGAGGCAGGGGCAGGTCCCCGGCGTCGTGGAGGCTGCGGCTTCCCGGCACCCACCTCGTGAGAGAAACCGGAAGGGGGGCCCAGCGCCCAATAAATGTCACTCGGGAGGATGAGTCGTGGCGATACGACCAGCTAGGGAAGGGGCCTCGCAGTTTCTGGTCGCTGCTGCAGTATGAACTTTGAGGCTCGTAGTTTGGTTCACTTGGCTTGCGATGCCTGGTTTGGGTTTGACATGGACTGAGGGTAGATCTCCGCCTGGGGCGTTGCCGTGCCAGGCGTCCCCAGATGTGTTCCGGAGTAGGCAGGCGTTCTTCGTTTTGAGCCGTGCTTCCTGATCTCTTGGGCCCCAGTTTGTCCACCTCCACTTTTTCTTTTTTTTTTTTTTTACAGCAGCCGAGCAAGTTTTCAAAATGCACATTTGAGCACAGCACTCTTCTGCTTAAAAATCATCAGGAATCCCCCTTTTTCCAGAATTAAAGTCGCTTCAAGGACCTCTATCAGGTCGCCAGCCTCTCCTCACCCCCAAACCTATGTCGCACCCTCCTTCCTCTCCCAGCCCAGCAGAATTCCGGGCACGTCATGCAGTATCATGTCTCTTTGCCTCTGCGCACACTGCTCTTCCAACAAGAAATCTCTTGATCAACACAGGTTCCCTTTCTTCCCCTTCTTAATCGTCGCCAATTTGCGAGGTTGGCAGGCAGAGCCGCGCTGGAACAGGAAAGGCATATGACTAGTACCGGCCAAGGAGATTCTGAGAAGTGACACGTGTTGCTTCGGGCCAAGGCCGGGAAGAGATTATGTGGGATTCTCTTTCCGCTTCTCACAGCTCCTTGGCGAAGAAGGGCGTCTGCTTCTGCTGGGGCAGCCGTCCATCACTGGGACCTTCCTCAGTCTAGACCCCGACACGACTGTGTGCGACAGGACACCCTCCGGTCTGTGACAAGCTGGTCAGAGATTGATAAGCGATCCATTTTCTGGTGCTAAGTCACTGCGATTTAGGGATTCACGTGGGGCCACATCATAACCTAGGCCATCGTAAAAAATACTGCACACCATTGGTTTTAAGTTTTTATGTTTATTGTTACTAGTAAGTCTGAACTTTCATATGTTTACTGGACATTTTATAAGTTACTTATGATCTTTAGTTCTTCTTTGGTAAAATTTTTTTTCCTGTCCTTTTCTTCCCAAACTATTCATTTTGATTTATAGAATATCGTTATATTAGGCTACACGAACCCTTTTATGCTAAACTATTTCTTTCTGGTTTATTAATTGCCTTTTAGTTTTATGATATATTTTAATGTTCAAGAGTTTTAAAATAATGTATAGAGCAATCTATAAATCTTTAAAAATTGTTATTTCTCCGTTTCAGGGTTGGAGGGGCATTCTGAAATTTGACAGATTGATTTTTTTTTAGTTTTATTTATTTCTAATTGAGCTATACTGACATATAACATTATTAGTTTTATTTGATATATACATATTGTAAAATGATCACCACAATAAGTTAACATCCCTCACCCCACAGTTACAAGTATTTTCCTTGGGATGCGAACTTCTAAGAGCTACTTTCTTAGCAACTTTTAAACATACAATACAGTCTCGTCAACCATAGCCTCCATGCTGCATATTACATTCCCAGGACTTAGTTATCTTATAACTGTTCATTTATACCTTTGGATCACTTTCACCTATTTCTCCAGTTTTCAACCATGTTTTTTCAACCCTATTTTTTTCAAACATGGACACCTGTAACGTACCGTGATGTGTGTCGGTGCGTGCTGTTAGGGAGAGATACAGCTCTGTAACGATTCTGAAAACTCATCCGACTCTTCTAAATTAAAAAGACAGTTTTGGTGGCGCGCTTCGAAGGTGTTCCTTAAATAACATCTTCACGACATGAAATCGCCACTCAGCGCATCCGGGAAAGCTTGGCCCGTTAGCGCTTTGCGGAAGGTCCGGCCGGCCCAGGGACGCAGAGCACACTGAGGGGGAGAGGCGGGAAGCAGAGACGCCTCCGGCCACCGGGAACGCCCGGCCCCGCGATGCGAGCAGTCAGGAACGAAAACGGGAAGCGGCTCCCTTCCCCAGCTTCGTTTCTTCATCGGCCTTTGACACGGCACTAAGATGCGCTTGAGGACTGAGAAGCCCTTCGCCCGGCTGATGGGAAACATCCCCGATTTTTCTGTCGTTGCTGCGTTTGTGTAAATGACGCGACCTAGTACAATCACAGAGACTTTCGCTGCGCTCGGAGATGAACGCAGTATAGATGGTGAAACGTCTCAGTATTTTTTTTCAGTTACATGTAACGTAGAGCTATACGAGGATGAAGTAGAATAATACTCGGTTATCTAGCCGAGGACAGGAGGATGCGCCTCCGTTAACACAAAGGTCTGATGAGGAGCTAAAACTGAGATTGTGCAAATTGCAATCAGAAACCTATCTGAGTGATGATGGCGGGATGAGGGAGGGATGGAGAGAAGGATGGAGAGAGAGGGAGAGGGAGAGGGGAGAGAGAGAGAAAGAGAGACAGACAGACAGACAGACAGACCAGAGACCCTAACCAAATGCAGCCCGGCCAGAGGCAGATGTGTGAGCCAGGTCCAGGCTTCTGGTTTAGCAGTTGGGTCTCTAGAGCTCATGAGATGGGCCTCCACCCTGTGGTAGCCTGACTCATCTTGCAGAGAATTTGGGCTAACTCGGGGCTTCCATCGTTCCCAGCACCACGGACACAGAGAGCAGGTCCTCGTGGCCCTGGTCCCTGCTTTCCGGGTTGGTAGCAACATCGGGTCCCACAGTGTCAGCTTAAAATGCCACTGTCCATCGTGATTCCCCAAAACGTTGCAGTCGGAATGCTGCCGAGAATCGAGGAAACAATGCTGGTTTTTGTTTTACCGGGTACTGTTTTCTGAAATCCTTTGTGTTTTAACATCCGGAAGGGGAGAAAGGAAAAAAACCTCCATGCAATAATATTGTTAAAACCTGGTCTTTAAAAACAGGTCTTCCAGACATCCACAGAGTCACGTTTTTAAGCTTCTCAAGACACAGACTGATTTTTAAAAATAATCTCGGCTCATTTCTCCAATTTGATATCTTTGAAGGCGAGTTGGTACACTCCACAAATCAGCAAGTATTGTCATCCTTTATCACAAATTGATACATTTTGACACAAAAATCTAGTTGCAATTTCCTGCCTACGCTCAGCAGATGGTCTAAATACTTCCAGTGTCACGTGGGCAACCGCCTTGGTGCAATTTACATGTGTAGCCTCCAAGTGCAGCACCGGACAACCTGCCCGTAGCAGAGGTTACAGAACTGACTGGGTGAGGAGCTCGATCATTATACCCTGAGGTACATGATGTAGTCGATCAATTTAAAATAGATTGTGATAAGCGAAGTGAAAGAACAGGCTCAGTTAACAAACTGTCTGAGGATAGGAAGCAGGGTGAAATCACAGCATCTGATTTCCGGGGGCTCTCAAACCAAGCATGGGGTTCACGAGCATTCAGCTATCTGGAAAGATCTTGTTGATGATAATCTCAGCTTGAAATGAGGTATTTTTCTCTAGAAAACCTTTCTCATGTCCCTGCCCTTACAGACTTTCCAATCTGGTAAGAGGAGGGAGGCATAGAACGTAATAAACAATTAAGTCGTATGATAGGTAAGAAGGTTATATGTGCTGTGAAGAAAAACAAAGCCGTCAGGGAGTCGAGGCACACCGAGGGTGGACGGGTGGGGGGCGCATCGAGTTTAAGCCTCATTGGTTGAGTGAGGTCTGAGCAGCGTGAACTCTGTAGATGTTTGGGGAAGAAAGGTGAGGACGTTTTTGTGTAGAGCAGAGATCAGAATCTAGAACCGATTTGAAGGTGTGGCCATCAGGCTCCGCTCACCGATTGGGTGCAGGCTGTGAGAACAGCAGGTGCAAAGGCCCCGAGGTAAAGGCTCTGTCCTGTCTCCCGGGCGCACTACGGACCCACCACGGCTGGAGCGGAAGCACCAGGTGGAAGCTTGGTGGCCGCAGGTGGGCGGGGCTTCGGAGGCGCGTTTAAGGATCCGTCTTGCGCGCTCACGTGGGGCGTTATTTATTCACGTGCAGGGCTTTTCACGTGCGTGTGTGTTTTCTGCTCAGGGTTTCAAGCGGAAGAGCGAAGCGACACGGCTTACGTTTTGAAAGGGTCACCCCGGCTGCCTCGTGAGCACAGACTGGATCAGGAACACCAGCTTGCAGGATGGTGCGCTCACCCAGGTGAGAGAAGTCAGTGACAATCTGGAGTGGCCGCAGGAGGGTGTTGGGGAGGGGTTACATCCTACAGGCACCCTGAGCACTGAGTCATCAGAATCTGCCAACGGACTGGACGTAGGGTGTGCAGAAGTCCAAGGGTTTTCATCGGAACGGACGGAAATTCGATTAACCGAGATGGGGGAGGGCCAGCCTTTGGGAGAGGAGAAAGGCTCTGTTTGGGGAACGTCCGCCTCAGCTGCGAGGGCCACGTTAGAAGCCTGGGCGTGTGAGCGTGCAGTCCAGGGGAGACGCGCGAGCTGCAGATGGAAATTCGAGTGTCGTCCGTGACAGGGCGCTGTTCAAAGCCATGGATCAGGATACAGTCGCCAATGCCCAGGAGGTAGGTTGACGCGGTCACCCGACCGAGCGTGGACATGCGGGCGCCGAAGTCTGAGAAACCAGAGCAGGAACGGCCGGTGAGGGGAAGAAGGGCAGGTGTGTGTCTGGAGAGCCAAGTAGAGTCATAGTCAGTGCTTCCAGTTGATCGGCAAATTGGAAACGGAGCGTTGCTCAGAGGGTTCAGCAGTGGGGAGGCCGTCGGAGCCGGCGCGCACCACTTACTGTCCCAGGTGCTAATTGTTGCACTTGGTAACTTATTTCGCGATTATTTTAATAATGTTGACATGGCGGCTGTGTTTGGCTCAGGTAGGATTCAAGGCAGGCGCAAAAGAAGGATCCGTATGTTTCTCAGCCAGGCTGCGGATCGGGACCATGGAGACGTGATCGTAGATTGGTGTTACCAATAAACACTGTCCAGCATCTCGCCATAAAGCCTCGAACTCTGCTGAAGGAGTTTCGCGAGCGGCAAGGAGGGCAGGCACTTCTGAGAACGGACACGTCACTGTTTCTGTTCTCAGGTGGACATGAAGGGGAGCAGGGGGCGGGGGAGCCGCTGGGAAGGGGCTCATGTTCCTGTTTTCAGCTCAATCAGCTCAGCAGAAAGTAAGAGTCTCCTGCCTGTGGCAGAGCTGTCCGTATCAGACGAGCAAAGAGACACACGAGGACTTTCGGTGCTGGGCTAGCCGAGTCCCTCACTCCCCATCGATAAAACTGGACTCCAAGCTCAAAGTATTAGTGGGAGTTAAAGGAAATATTTTATCGATACTCCTTTATCTACATTAAACTAAACAAAGACCGTTAGTAGCTAAGACATTATTATTAGTGAAGTGAGTGAGAGAAATTAGGTAAAAGAATAGGAAATGTGGATTCAAAATGGAAAGTCCTGAGTTTTAATCCCAAATTTGTCATTGACTAGAAACCTTAAACAAACCCCATAAACTGGCAGGCCTTAAATTTCCTATTTGAACCTCAGGGCTTGAGTTAGACATTTTCTAAAGACTCTTCCAGCACTAAAAAATTGTAAATAAGTTAAGAGAAATAATAATAAGCAATAAATAAAATAAAAAAACAACTAAGTGAGCCTTTATTGATTGATCATTTATTGAAATATAATGGTAACATTCGTTGATGCATTTTATTTTTCAATTTAGAAAATATCTTCAGTTACCATAATAAAAATAATACTTTTTTTCAAGGCAGTATAGAATTTTAAAAAGAAGGAAAAAGAAAAAAAGGCACAAGTGATCCCATCTTTTGCTATGGACCTTCTGATGTCTGTAAGTCTACTGAATAACAATTCCTATTGCCAATGGAATATGTTTATTTTCTTCTAAGTAGTTATTTACTGATTCAGGGCAGTTACATTAAAAAATATAAATTTTGTAATCGTTGCCTATGCAGAACACTGAAGTGATTTTTAGTCAATATTTTTTCTTCATGTAGAAAACGTTCACCTGTAAGTTGAAATTATTTAAGGATCTCGAAAGGAACCCTTAGGCACTGTTGGTGGGATTGCAAATTGGTGCAGCCACTTGGAAAACAGTATGGAAGTTCCTCAAAAAATTAAAACTAGTGCCACCATATGACCCAGCAATTCCACTGCTGGGTATTTATCCAAAGAAAAGCAAAACAGTGATTTGTAAAGATTCATGCACGCCTGTCTTCACTGCAGCACTATTCACAGTAGCCAAGGTGAGGGCAACCTAAGCGCCCATCAACAGACAAGTGGATAAAGAAGTAAGCTTAAATACACAGTGGAATATTACTCAGCCATGAAAAATGAAATCTCAACATATTTTTAAGTGCACAGTACAGTATTATTACTGTATCGTACAGCACAGTACTGTACAGTAGATCTCTAGAATAAGCCAGTAACAAAAGGACAAATACTGTAGGATTCTGCTATATTAAAAAAACATTTTTTTTTTTGCTTTTGTTCATCGTTTTGAATAAAGTAAAGCCTGCAGGACTGCTGTTGTTCCCCAAATAGTGTAGATTACCTGTGGTTCTCGCTTCTGCTCACCGGACGTCCGTTTAATTCATCTTTCAAACTTAGACCTAAATCCAGTCATGCTACACCTGAGGCAGGTGGGGAAGGAGCTGCGACTGAGGGGGGCTTTATTTCTCTGCGTTTCTCGCTCTCTATCCGTGCTGGGGGAGATGCCCCAGCGTGCTGTGTGAGCTCCCGTGTGTGGATTGGGGATGACGGGGGAGGGGCGGGGGCGCGGATTAGCAGGCGTCCCCACCGGGAGTACGACGAAGCCCCTCCTTTCTTCTAGATTGCTCACCCACTTTCTCTCGCAAGCTGCTGGGGACTGAACGTCCATGTCCCCACAGTTGTACGTGTTCGGCTCCCAGTGGGGCTGATAGTTGGAGCTGAGCCTTTGGGAGGGGGTTCGGTTCAGAGGCAGTCACGAGGTGGGACCCTCCTGGTGGAATGAATGGCCTTCTGGAAAGAGGAAGAGCAACATCCGTTCAGGGAAACGCCACGTGAGCATGAGCGTGCAGTGAGCAGGTGGCCGCCCGAAGGTCACGAAGGTCAGGAAGAGAGCATCCGTGACCCCCCAGTCTGCCTCACCTTGAACTTCCAGCTTCCAGACGGTGAGAAAGGAAACTGCTCAGGCGGAGCAATTTTCTTAGCAGCCCAAGATGATCCAGACAGAGGTGAGAAGTCAGGCTGGGCGAAGAAGAGCGACAGGGCCTGTCTGCGGCCTTGGGCTTCTCGTCGGGTGAGGCCGCCGGTTCTGGTTTCCTGGTTCTTGCATAACCACATTCGCATCTGTGGAAATTGCTCACCCTTGCTTCTGGCGGCTCTAGAGGATAAAAAGCCCCTTCCCCACTGCCTTGCTGGAGAAATAGGTGGCTTTTAAGAAGATCGGTGCTGTTAAGCCATCAAGCAACGTACCGAAAAACGGAAAAACGGTCGCTTGTTTTCCACACTTGCTCCGCCTGGGGACAGGGACGTCCCAGGCCGAGTCTGTGTCCCCACGGTCCCCTGAGCTTCCAGCCCTGTTCTCTAGTTACTCACCGTTAGTGAGAATCGGCAGAATGTGCTAGAGCTGCTTCCCTGAAAACTGCACATTTTCAGGAAGGGAAGTCGCATATCAGCCTTTGCTGTGTTTCCTTCACAGTGATTCAGATTTACTGTATTTGGTAGTAATTCCTGGCCAAGATCTGAGATGTATCAGTTGGCAGTATTTACCGCTTTTGTCCTGCTAAACGGCTCCTTTCTCATTTTTATTTCTTTTTGATTAGTCAGTCTCCAGGTAGAGGCCTTTATAAGAGATTTTCATAAGATATTGCTTATTTTCTCCTTTCAAATAAAAACGAGTGAGTAAAATAAAATACCTAAATACCTATGGGGCGTTTGGTTATTTGAACCGTGAGACAGTTAACAGCTCATGTAACAGTTTTATGTGTGTGTTCCTCAAGGCCCAGATCCACACCCCATAATAGGTGTAACAAGAAAAAAGGTTCTCATGGTCAATGAAAATAACACAAGCGAAACAAGATTAAACACGATTCTCTACCGAAGGGCTTTTCAGCACCTGTCATACAGGAAAGGGCATTGAGTCCGGGAGACGGACATAATATGCAGTGTTTCCAGAATTTATGTCAGTTCAGTATCTTTTTTTTTCCTATAAAGCAACACAAAGGAAATATAATTTGTAGAACAGACTGTAAAATACTGGTATAACAACACTGTTTCCTAATTGTGGGTGGAAAGTCAACAGTAAAGGAAAAGTCTTTTAAATGGGAGCCTTGCAAACTCAGTCATAGAAATGTCCCTCCACCCCCCTCCCTCCCTGCTCCTTCCTCCTTCCCTCCATCCAGGCAGCAGATGCTTAAACGCCCTGTGTCACCCAGAATGCGTACTTGACTCATGGTACCATATACATTGGAAAGGAGCTTTCCACGTGACGGAAATAACACATCCATCTCCCACGTTCTGGGAACATTCTGGGAACTGAATGAAACGATGTGTGTAAAATGCTAGAAAAATCCCATGGCTGAACCATGAAGCCTACGAACCAACATTTTTCAGAAACGTTGGTTAACCCGTTGGTGTGTTGAGATTCATTGGGAAATACATTGCCAGTTCCTGATGTTTGAGGTTCGTAATATTACGTAGTTTTCTTTTTAAAGACAAAGCAGACTGTGCCCCAGGTGATACTTCTCTTTGTCACACGTTTGATTTCTGACATGATTTCTTAAGTGGGGTGGGGGGGGGAGGTGGGAGTTCCAGCTAACGTTTTGGAGATCGCCCTGGGGACGGGTGGCGTCTGCCATTTGCTGTGTGACATGTGAGTGTAGCCCAGAGGCTGGGGCCGGAAGCTGCAGACCCGTGCCCTGGGACAGTGGCCACTCATCGTTTGGGGAGGGTCAGGACAGCCCCACAGTGCGTGATGGCTGGCGCGAAGCCCAGGAGACACGCAGTGATCCACACGTGTTACGAGGCTGCATCGTAGGGAGTGAGTCACTTGACAGTGACTAAGCTCAGTGACTCTTGGCAGACACATCATTTGGGAGAAAGTCTGACGCTTATGCAAATCTCCCTGTGACCAACTCAGGATGGAGGCACTGGTTTGGCCGCGAGTGAAGCCTGACTGTTTGAAAGAGGATTTTTGTTTGCAAAAGAGAACGGTAATGGAAGCCCTCAAGTCACTTTGCCCCGTTAGATTTTTCTTTAGGGGGCGAAAGCACTTCATACAGGGGAAGAGTCACACGCTGCCCGGAAACTGCCGGTCAGTGCAGACGAAATCAAGCGTTTCTGGAAAATGGATGCGAACGCGCGTATTCAGTGAGGAGGAACCAGGGCCGGCGTTTAGAAGAAGGGCCTCCCTGCCTGGTGGCCACGCAGCAGACCTGATGATTAGAAGCAGGCTCGCGCTGCCCTTCTGCCCACCCGAGGGCACGTAGCAGCGGGAGCGGGGGGTGCCTATGCTCTGCTCCAGCACCCAGGCCGCCGACATGGCACTGGTCCTGGGGACGGAGTTCAGAAGGCTGCGCCAGGCACACTGAGCCGCAGACAGGTGTGTGCCGGCTCCCCGCGCTGGATCACCCCTCGTTTGTCTTGATGGGCATATGTTATCGAGACACAGGGGAAGCATCTAGAAGATGATAGCATCTCATTGTTCGAGCTTCCTTCGGGGAGGCCGGCGCCACGCCCGTCGCCTGCGTCTCCCAGCGCCACTGATGGTGTGTTTGACGCGCTGTGCGGGGAGCCCGCGATGCTTCAGGGTTCAGAGGGAGCTGGTTGAGCCTCAGGCGTTGGGGAAGTCCTCGCATAGCTCCGCGTGTGCGTGTGTGCATGCACGTGTGTGTGCGTGTGTGCGCGTGTGTGCGCGTGTGCGTGCAGTGACCCTCTTAGTAGTCGTTTACTTACTGGATTGGCGGAGTCCACTGGCCAGCTCTCCCAGAGTGCTCTGTGGAACATAGTTTCCTGTAATGCGTTCAGGCCGGTGGCCAGTGGGGAACACGCAGGTCCCCGCTCTGGCCTGTGACGGCTTCCAGGGCCCCCCGTGTCTGCTTACACGCTTCGGCCATGTTCATAGGCAGCAAGCGGAACGCTGAGGAAGCCCCCGGCCCAGGCTTCTTGAAGGCCTCCTCCCCTCTCTCTCTCTCTCTCTCTCTCTCTCTCTCTCTCTCTCTCTCTCTCTCTCTTCCTCTCTCCCTCTCTCCCTCTCTCCCTCTCTTCCTCTCTCCCTCTCTCCCTCTCTCCCTCTCTCCCCCCTCCCTCCTTAGATTCAGCAGAAAAAGACATTAACATACCGAGCCCGCCCTCCCCCTCCCCTTCCTACTTCTTCTTTTTCATTCACAGTAGCATCATATGAAACGCGCCCCAAACCCGGTGGTTCTTAGGACACGCGTTTCCTCCCTAGAATCACTGCCCAGCGCACGAGTCCCCTTGCGACATGGGAGGGAAGGACACGCCCCCGGTCTTGGGACGAGGGACGGACAAGGGACGGAAGGGAAGCCACCATTTGGAGGGCAGGTTCTGGCTGCTGTGGCCGCCTCCTTCGGTCTGCCAACCCTCCATCCCCGGGTGATGTTCAATGTCAGTTTTGCTCTTCCATGTGCAAATAGCTCCCAAGATTTTCCTTGGATGGTTCGGTTCATAGCCCACTGGAGTGCCCCAGGGAAGGGGACGTCGAGGCGAGCGGCCTCGTGAGGCCGATGTTCCCTCCTCCTCTTTGCTGTGATCGTCCTGGACATGGGCCGCGTAAAGCCGAAAGTGTGAACCTACGTGACTCCACGCGGTCTCGAGGTGGGACAACTGTGTCCTCAGTGAGATGGTCGGATGATTTCTGAGAACGCTCCAGTTCTTAAAGCTGATCCTACAGACCTGAAAAATGGTTTTTTTTTTTTTATTTTCCTATACTTGACACTATTTCCCTCTGATTTTTGTTTTTCCTTCATAAAGTATTGATCATCAAATTTCATTCCTATCAGGTCCAGAGGAGGAGAAGACTGTGGCATTTTCTTTATGGCGTCCCTGAGGGCTCCACTGAGAAAAAAGCAGCGAAGAGAATTGAGTCAAGGCAGGCCTGACGGATAATAGGCGGCGTCACGTTCCCGGGACACCCATGTGCCACCGTGTCCCCCGCCACTATGTCATCAGCCAACAAAATGCACTCGATGAAGGACCCTGACACAGGCAGGGGTTTCTCATGCTCCCCACAAGAGGGCTGTTAGCTGCATAGCCCACGATCCGGCAAGCAGCGAGCAGCCCCATTCCCCCATCGAGCGGTAAACAAACCCTGTTCTCATATGAGAACCAGAAGGAATGAGGGGAAAATACATCCTTCCGCCAAGCGGACTTTCGGATGGCGACTCCTCCAGCAAGGCGGCTCTGGTGTCGCTCTGGGCGAAGCCATGCTCGCAAAAACATTAGACGGCGTAAAGCTGTCGAGACAACGTCGCGATAAAGGCAAGAGTTTCTAGGGTCTTTATTGCTGTGGATGCTGCATCTGTGGCGATGTAAGCACTTGGGAGTTGGGGGACGCTCTGTGAACCCCGGAATGGTTTTTCAGTTTTCATAATGCTTTCTGGGATCTCGTTTGTCTTTGAGTTTAATGCTCTTTTTTTAAAAAAGTGCGTCATTTGCTTTGCCTTCTCTGCTTGTGTTGGGCAGGCCGTTTTCATCCGTGCCCGCGCCCATCTACCCACGCCAGAAGGCACCTCTGCTTCGCCTCCTCCTGCCCTTCCTCCTCCTCCTTCTTCATCACCAGCGATACCCCGACAGGTGTCATATCTTAAAAATCAAAACCTTTTCAGGTGCTCCAAAAAGTTATTCTGTATAGAGCCCAGCTTTTTATTCTTTTGTTAGTTAGGCATGACTATGATAAAAATGGTATTTTATTCAACCACCAGAGGGAGTCCTCTAATCTATGGATCCTGAAAAGCAACAAAAGTATAGTAAATAAGGAGGAAATTTTGTGTGATGGTTGAAAATCGAAAATTTAATCAGCCGTGTGTCACGGTACGTGGGCTCACATGTCAGGCGTTTTGTCCACAAAGTGACTGAAATCTTGTTCAGCTGCAGATGCTACCTCATTTTAATTAAGTTATTAAATAATAGCCTCTGGGGTTTTTCCCCTACCCCAGGAATACTGGGTGTTCCAGATATTTTTCCCACAAATATTGTGTGGGTGTGGAGTGGGGAAAGAAATCACCCACCTCTTCCCTGCCAGACAAACAGACCCTACCCGAGACGGCCCATTCTCTCCAGGAAGGAAGAGACCCCCATCCCTCAGAAAAACACCCCTTGCAAATGTCAAGCATCTTCAAAGCAAGCCTCCTTAGCTTCAAACCTTGATTTTTCAGCAGAAAACAACTTCTGGATCGTGTTCTCTTTTTTGCCCTTTCATTTCAAATGTAATAATTCTATGACTCTGTTTCATTCAAATGTGATACTCCCCCAGATGAATGATAGGTTCTTAGACAATGTCCTTCCGAAGGAGGAAGCCATGAACATCCCTTATATCCTGGTCTGCCAGTCTTTGATTTTCCTCCTTTACTCTGTTTTCTAAAAACCTGAGCCAAGACGCATGAAGCATTGCATTCTCGATGGGACACGCTCCACGCGGAATTCAAAAACTGCCGAATCCGCGGACAGCATCGTGACAGGGGCACTGCCTGTCACCGCTCGGTGTGGACCTGCCCGTACCGCCTTAGCATCGCCCTTCGGTGTGGCTGCACGTGGATACCTGCCCTCCAGGGCCTGGGCTCTGGCTTCGGCCCTGCCCAGTTATCTGGGACGTGTTATCGTTTTCCTGTGCCTCAGTTTTCTCATCCGTAAAATGGAGACAATCATAGTGCTTAGCTCATCATGTTGTTATGAAGAGTAAGTGTTACTCTTTGCCAATTAGACATATTTCTCAAAAAAATAAAAACAGTACACAGCAGCGGTATTTGTCTATTTGATAAAACACGCATATATTTTTCTCACAGCATTCGTATGCTTGAGGTTAGCATCGTGCAATTAAGGATCGGGTCTCCTTTTTCCCGTCCGCCCAGAATGCTTGTATTAGGAGTTCATTTGACGTGAGAGCAGTGAGATGCATTAGCGAGCTGTCTGGATCCCAGTTTCCTCATCTAAAAAAGGTGGTGCTGATCCTGCCTCGGAGGTCTGATGTGAAAGGGAGCGAGGCAGCATGCATGAAGTGCGCAGGGAAGGCTCCGACTGATAATAAGCACGCAATAAACGCTCACCGAGTACAGATAACTGTGCAAAGTCAGAGAAAGCCAAAACAATGTAAAGAGTCAGGAATATGCATCGACTATCACAGAAACACAATAATTGTCTGTGGAAAGGTTCAGATTGTTTGGGTCTTCAGTTCACACTTTGGAAACTTAAATAGGATAAAAATTGCCAACACAGTAATAACGAACGTTGACTTATGGAAATACCATTGACGTTTCCTGAGATGCACACCGAACAAAGAGACACGTGTCTCTCCTTTTCGTCTCAGTGGTGAAGGAATAACCATCGTGGCTTCCTGCGTGAGGGCGATTGGAGGAAAAACGAAACACGCCCCGAAGTCTCGCGCGACGAGGGGATCGAGTGGGTGGTGTGGAGGCAGCACCATCTCCGCACGGCTGAGCCGGGTGTCAGCATCGGACGACGGGTACTGACAGTCACGAGGCCAGGCACGTCCATCACCACCCACGGAGTGCACGCGAGCGGCACGTCGTGGATACGCGTGATCTGCTTTTTAGGCCAACGAGTTTGTGTTTCATGCTCAACCAGACCCCGCCGCGCATTTTGTCATATTCACTAAGTCGCCGAGGGGTGGCGGGGTGCTTAGAAGGAAAAGCGGGCCATTGGAAGGGAATGAGCAGGCTTGATTGGCATGTACAGCCAGTAAGTAAGACGCACATGGAGAACAGAGGCCGAAAACCAGTGGGTGGGACGAATACGTAAGGGCTGTCCACCCCGCACAGGATGGGGACGGCACTCTGTTACCGAGCAGGGCTGGTAGGGACAGCATTACTGTGCGATGTGATTATCACTATTTTGCCAGTCTCCAGTGACTACACGTGTGAGTTCCATAGGGTGATTCCCTTTAATACCCTTCACAAGAGCAGACAGCGTGGAAGGCCAAAGTGCAGTTCAGTAAAAGTCAAAGCAGAGCCATTGTTGGTCCATGCTTATATGGGAGACACATTCCGTGGACTTATGGGATTCGTTTTTCTGCCAAGGAGTTTTTTTTCTTTTGTGCTGGGGGTGCCAAGACTTAAGAGGCTGGTCGTACATCTCTTTTTATGAAGAGCGAACGTCAGATTCGGAAGTATTCGTGAATGTGGGAGGGTGGGGATGGGATATAAAATAGTTTCTGTTACCTGAATCAGGAGCTGAATGATGGGGACAAAGTAACCTGTAGCCCAAGAGGGTCGTAGCACTCGAATTGCTTTGCTCTTTTTCAAACATACGTTTCAGGCTCCAGCAGTAAAATTACAGGGTTGCAAAGCTTGCTCCAGGCACGGGCAACCAAGTCGAGGGCTGACAGCGGGGAGGATGGCTCCTGATGGAGGTGGACTCCAGCATCGCTGTGCCTTGTCTCCAGTGAGGGCAGCTGCAACGCACACCGTGTTGGTCAGGGCTGGCTTCTCCCATGGGGGAAGGCACAGGGAAAAATAGAGAAGCACAGGCCCTAACTGAGTTCTGCAGGGTTCTCAGAACCCCACTATTTCTCCAAGGATATCTGGATCTCTAACCTGAGGTATATTCTTCAGTGATCAATGGAAAAAGCCATCAGGGCCAAAAAAAAAAAAACCCCAAAAACCCAGACCTGTCCCTCCATTGTGAAATGCCTGGCGGGGGGGGGGGGGAGGGAGAAAAGGGAGGAGTAATTTTTTCGAGAGAAATGTCCCACCCAGAAACTCTGAGAAACCTTGTACTCAGCTAGAACATTGGTCATGTGCTTTGACGGCAGAAAGTTCTCTTTTCATATGCAAACTCTTAGAAAATACAGGCCCACATTCACTTCTGAGAAAAAGAATTTCGCCAGTCGCGCAAGAGATGAATTAAGAGAGAGATCACAAAAATGAGGAAGTTAGCACTCAGTTGTTAGAACATTGTTTAATCGACAGCTGTAAAATTTCATGTAAATATTTTGTAAAAAAAAAATGTTCTAGAGAGACAATCTATAGTGTGTATTCATATCAAATTTGACTTGAAAGCCCAAATTATCTTTTATCAAAACTAGGCCATGGGGTGAAGTTGGTGACAGGAGAGGAAGTAAATCATGCTCCGTTTCTCATCTTTCATAAGAGAGTCAAAGGTTAGCATTTCTGCACTGATGTGGAAAATTTAAGCACACGTATTACAGTGTGTTTCTAAAATGTGACTTTTTAAGTAATCAGTAGAAACAAAAAGGGTGACTCCTAAATCACTACAGAACCTAAGCAGGCAAAATATCTATACAAAGACACGTAAAAGGCAACTAAAAGCACAAAATAAACAGGGCTGGAAAGACGATGAAGTCCACAGTACTAGATATTTGGTATATAAACATACAGTTTTTCAAAGGCTAACCTCACTGTTAAAGCATAAAGGTTAAAATCCGGCCACTCCAGAATATCTAAATGTGCACCGTACACAAAAGTTAACCCAAAATAACACAGCAAAATATGAGTAATAGAAGGATGGGCAAACAGAAGGATGGGGAACTAAACAACGAGTGACACTGTAAATACCCATTGAAACATAATTTCAAAACAAAACGAGTAGATGTGAGAAAGGTAACATTTGCTATTCACACCGAATGGATAAGAGACAACGATCTAATAGCAAATAATATGGTATTGACACGCACGGTGCAGAAAGTACCAGAGAAAGAGAAGAAAGGAAACAGTGTACCGTTGGGGACATGTTGTCACCACTCTGAATTTTTGACAAGTGATTCGATAGAAAATAAGTAAGGACACAGGAAATTCTAGTTAATAGATTTAACTAGTAGGATGGTAAATAACATTTGAAAATATTTCACTTAAAAATATTTCATCTTTTTCATTTCCCTTTAAACATTGATCGAATTAATGATATACGACTAGACCACATAAGAAATCCCAATAAACCCCCCAACTGGGGAAACTAAATAACCCTTCAATAAATCCCCAAATTAAACAATATTTACTACTATTTTGAAATTTAAAAAAATCCTTTTGAGGGCTCAAAAATTAAAGATAAGTTAAAATGAAAAACTTAAGACTTGTATTTCTGGTAATAATGCAGAATGCATACCCTGAAAAGCTTCACTCCAGTGTACATTCCTCTGTGGATAAAATATAACAAATCATTTTTAATGTGTTTGCTATAATGTAAGAGAATCCTTTGGGGTAAAAAAAAAAAATAAGTTAGAAAACTGATTGGGAAATAGAGTTGAGGTCTCTCAACTCCCATGCAGAATAAGTTCCAGAATACCAGGAAAATTCCCCAGGAGACCAGGCCTGGGACTCAGGAGAGGGGATGGAGGTTGAAAGGGAAGCTTCTGAACGAAGCTAAGACTCAAAAGGGCTAAAATATTCATGAAGGAGATGATACAAAACAAACCAAACAGATAACAGCAACCAAGGAAAGCTGCTTGCGGACAAAGGAGAAGGGAGAAGCTTGTTTGTTTTGGCTAGTACACTCCGTGGGCAAGCAGACAATGGACAAGAGGCTTTCCGCTGAGAAATATGTAACCACAATGGTGTGGAGCTCAAATTTCTACTACTTTTGTGGTTTAGGGACCCACAAGCCGAGAAATGAACTTAAGTTGATCGAAAAGCAAACAAAATATAGCACGCATGGCAAATGACAAGTAAAATGAAGCAAGTAAAAAGAAAGGACAAGAATACATGCATGAAGCGTGGTGCAGTGTGTGCACAGTAAGAACAATACACACCCTCTGAAGAGGGATAAGCTCTCATTTCAGGCCAGGGAAAAATTCCACAGAAAAATCCCACTGACCATAAATTTACAATTGAAATTAAAATGCACAAAGGAATTAGACACAGGGAATGAGAGCAACTGGAGCATAGAAAATACGAGAAAGAGACATATATCATAAAAAGAACAAATACATTTTGCAACAAGAAAAACATAATGAAAAATATAATTGAATACATTTATCATGAAATTTTCAATCAAACCAAGAAGACTTTAAAAGAGAATTGAGACAATGAAGGAAAGAATCTATTTAAAGAGATAAAACCTAAGATTTTTCATAATTGATTAAAGACATAAATCCTTGTAGTCAAGAAACATAAAAGATTGCTAAGCAGAAAAAAAAGAAGATGAAATCAACACCTAGATTCACCATAGTTTCTTAGCAGATCACCAAAGGTAAAGAGATCCTTAAAAAGCAACAGAAAAATAAACCTACACATGAAAAAACCAACAGCACATTTCTTAACAATGGCAACCAGAAAAGAGTGAAAGGGAATTTTCAAAGGTTGAGACATAATAATGGGGCATTTTTATTCTCTTTCCAGGGAGAAGGTGAAAAAACTTAGAGTTTATTTCCAACAGATATTCCCTCAAGGAACACCAAAAAGAAGGAAAATTATCTTGGAAAGAGTGTGAGACACAATATTAAATGAGTAAAAAAGAAATTCACCTGCTAAACTTTGTGTCAACGCAAAGAAAACTGAACGCATAAAATAATTTTGTCTACTTTTCAAGTAAATTAAACCAGACAGATATAAAATGGAGCACAATAATAGCATGAATGACAGGGTCAAGTTGATGAGAGTCTTCTGACATCTTTGGTTGTTTGAAAAAAATATAGAGAAATTTTTTTTTACTGTTGTTTAATTTTTAACTTTTAAGTTCAGTATTAAAATTTTCAGGTAATTGTTGGGAAAAAATAGAGGTCTAATTTCTGAAAGAATAGAGAAAAGAAATAAAACAAACTTTAAATCAGAACAAAGAGCAAAACACAAAATAAAATGGTAGAAAGAGTTCCAAAGACAGTAATGACGACAGCAAACGGAAGCGAATTGTTCTCACCAGTGAAAATAGTCAGATCATATTTTTTAAAATCAGCTCTGTACCACTTAGACCCAATAAATAACTTGATGATTCAGAGAAACAGCAGAAGGCAAAGGTACCCGGAAGATATTAACCAAAAGAAGCTATTACTATATTAATATCAACAAATTATATTTTAAGACCGAAGAAGTTAGTTATAAAGACCACTGCCTAAAAATCAAGTACTCAGTTAATCAGAGTGCCATGCGTGTGTTGACCTTTTCCCTGTGTGCAACTGGCGGTTCATATAACAGGCCTTTGCCTATTTTTTCTTGCTGTTCGTTTTTCCTTCTTAAGTGTAGGCCTTTGGTGCATTCTAGCTATTAATAATTCGTGGTTAAATGCACTGCACATATTCTGTCCCTGCTTGAGTTTGTCTTTTTAAACATTTGGGTCGTTTTTAGGGATTGATTCAGCTTTCTCTCTGAACTAACGCTGAATGCAGGCCTGAGCCCCTGGCCAAAACGAACCCCAAATAATGGGGTCCGAAAAGGCCATGGCATGCGGTGACATCACCCACAGTTGGTAGCGCCGACGGGTCCCGTGAAGGGAGCGTCCGCGCATGTGGAGGGGATGCTGAGCCGCACGGTCCTAACCACACAGGCCGCGGGCTGACGTGGCTCCTCCGTGTGGTGACGCCCTTTCGGGGGGAAATGGTGTCCCAGATCCTCAGAAATTACTTGGATATGAACCCCTTTCTCAGCGTCTGCCTTTGAAAAAAACCAACCGCAGGCATCAGCGATAACGTGATAGAAATACGATGAAAAAAAATAGGTCTATTCAAATAAATCACAGAAAACAGTAAAATGCTATAAATAGCAATAACAATTAAACCATAAAATATGAGTGAAGACCATTAGAAGAGGGCTCAAAAATGGACACGGGCTATTTACTTATGTAAAAAGATGACATACCATATAAATATTATTTTCTCCTAAATTTACATAAAAATGTAAAGCCATTTCAATGTTATTCGAAAAACATATGGAAGAATTAACATGTAGTAGTTACTATTCACCATGCTGAGATTATTGTGTCAAAATCTTTATTGAAATTATTACATTAATGTTACTTCTACTAAATTCTGAAAATTTCAAAAAAAATACTTAACATGGTTAAAGGCATTATTAACAAAGGGGAAAATTCAAGAGGAAACTCCTCACCAAAGCAAATCAAGAAAACGAGGTTCTCTAATTATTTAATTGTATAATAATAACAACAGCAAATATTTTTTTATCATGTCATAAGAGTATGTGGGTAGTTTCCACATGTTCTCTCTCTCTCTCTCTCTCTCTACTCTCTCTCTCTCTCTCTCTCTCTCAATCCTGACAGCCGCCCTGTGAATTACGTCCAGAGGTGAACAGAAGGAAGTCAGTGCACAGGCGGGCTGGGTGGCCTGTTCGAGGGCTCACGCGCAGGAATCGGTAGAGTCGAGACCGAGACCCAGGTGTGTTTGCGCATGTCCCTGGCAGACCCGGAGCCTTCACTACGTGCGGCTGCAGCTCCAGGACAGACACAAGAAAAGAGGGTCCCCGTGTTTCTGTCTGTCTGATTGCGGCGGCCCAGATTGAATGGGGACACAGCAAAAACACAGGGAGTCTTTACAACTCAGCCATGACCTTATCAATAGTTGAGAGCCTGTTTTATTCCAAAGAAGAATCTAACATACGAGTTTGCGAGAGAAGTGTTGGAAATCGTTCCCGTAGGCCCTTGCCCCCTGATGGATTCTACTTCTGAAAGTGTTAGGGTTAAAACTAAAACAGCAAACAAAACAAAAGCAGATATTTCTGACCCAGATTCCACGTGTTTAACCTTTTTGCTGTGCAAGCATATATGACAATGATGTATTAGACGATAAAACATTGGGCCCCGCCGCAAACAGGTGGGCTCGCCCTGCAGAAGGCCCACGGCGCTACCGAAACGCGCGTCTGCAAACCGAGCGTGACGATGACGGACACCGTCGCGCATCTGCTCCACGCGGCGACCGTGAGGAATGGCGCTCCAGGGATGGAGGCGCAGGATCCGACCGCATCACAGCGCTCGGGTGTGCTAGAAACGCCGGTCTCAGCACCACGTGCCGGTCCTCTGGATCGTCACCAGCCATGTCCGCATGCGCGGGCCTCGATGTGCTTTTTAAAAATTGAAGTGACAGCTGGTCCTCCCTCTTCTTCAGCTGCTACTGTATCTTCGACGGTGTCCGTGAGCATCGCACAGAGTCGTCATGCATTAAGATTGAAGGCTGATATCGGATTGCGGATGGCTCGCTGAAAAAGCTCTCGCCGGTTTCATCCAGAGACCCAAGCGCAAGGACGGTAACATACTTCCGCCTGTTCTGTGATGCTCTGTGACCCGCTGTGACTGCGGCCAGCGCCTTGGACATTTGACCTGTACTTCATACCCTCTAAGAAAATGAAGCAGATGTTGGTCCCAAGACCAGCTTAGATCGAGTTATAAAATTTTAGCTCCTTTGTTGATAACCTCTTCGATCACATATCCCAAAAGGCAGCTGGGAAGAAAAAAAGCATATTCTTATTCAAGAGACATGCACCATATATATATATATATATATATATATAAATTTTCTAAAAATATTTCGATAGCACATATTCCTTATATTTTAGTCATTATTTCCATTAGCTCCATTTTGTCCTAAATGTTAAAAAATTTAATCACCTTTATGCTTGAAGACTCTAATGTATTCTCTTTGAAAATAACGGAAATATTAGCAATTTTAGTTATGAATGAACTATTAAAAATGTCATATTAGCACATGTATTCCCTCGTGTGTGTGTGGTATTATGGGCATTTAAGTTGATTTAGATGAAGTGTTTTTCAATATATATTTGTTTTTTCTTCCATATAATTAAGAAAAAATAACTTATCAGCTAATACTAATTAATCTATCCTTTCTGTAGGTGATTCTGTGAGCAGGGAGACCAGAGACTAACCACCCTATATATCTGGTCATCATAAACTTAATGCCAGATTCATTGAAAAGTGAGAAGAGATGGGGTTAAATACAGCAACAAAAATAAATATGTTTTTCCCTTGGTACAGTGGGCGGGTTTCCAATGAGGAGTATGGCTGTGTACCTCTACTGATGAAAAATGACAGGCCGCCGGGGAGCGGACATTCCAGCAGGAAACAGAACACAGACCCATAATTCACAAAGCAGACAGTGCGAGAGAAGCTTTGGAATAGCAATAAGCACAACATGGGTGCCGATGGCAGAGGGCAGGGAGGGAGACCCGCCCCGGAGCCAGGGCAGTGGCAGCTGGGCTCCGGGGCACATGGCACCTAAAGACACGACAGAGCAAGGAAAAATGTGACAGAGTGCTTGGCTCCAGAAAAGTGATGGAATTGTTTCCAGGAAGAGCGATTAAGACAGACAACTTAAAACAGGGGCAATAGCTTCAGTTTCTCCTCATGCATCCTTGATAAAATCAGACTGTCTTGCGTTCGGTATGAATACACCGTGGAGAAGCCAGCAAGCCCAAGTTCATGTGTACGGAACCGAGGCCCAGACAGGCTAAGGGGCTTTCCAAGGTCCTGATGCTTGACAGTGACAAAGCACAGACTAAGGCCACCACAAAAATCTTGAAGTGGAGAAAGCCTGCTCACGCTCATGGAGTCTGGAAGTGGCCGCGCAAGTGTCGGAAACAAGTTGTCCGAATCTGGAGCCTGAGGCTGTCACTTCATCGGAATGGCGTTCGGGTGCAGCTTGAAGGGTGGAAAGGTTTGTAACTGACAGAAACCGGGACAGAAGGCAGTCCACGAGGGTCACCAGTGTCCGCACAGGAAGAAGTGTGACAAGCTAAGGCGGAAAGCTTGGCTCTAGATAATGGAGGGAGGCCCTCGAATTCACTGACTTCTTGTCTACTCCTTAGACGATCGATCGGTCCATTGGTTGATTCGTTTGGCATATTGTTATTTTTTCCATTACGAGTATTGCATGTAAAAAAAAACACTTTGGATTGAATATGTAAATTAAATATTCGTTTGGACTTTCGAAGCTAAACTTGTTTCAATTTTTATTTTTTTATTTCTGTTAACATATTACACCAAGCTATAACTCACACATCAAGGCCCAGGTCAGCATTACAGACAGAGTGCTTGAAGGGCGCTCCAAATTCACTTTTGCTGGGTCTCTAAAAGACCGGAGGAGTAGGAGTAGGAATGAATAAATTGCATTCTTACTTTCACAGAAAAGATCTTGTATCGAAATTAAGATGAAAGACTAGAATACATGTATTGATCTGGATCAATTTTAAAAACAACATTGAAGTGGAAAATCAGATAACTCAAAATACGTATTTATAGCATTTATATAAAGTTTTAAAACACACAAAACAATATTATATTTTTCATTTCTGCATATACATAGAAAAAATTTTAAAGACATGGAAATGTTAAAAACCAAATTCGAAGTAGTAATACTTTGGCAGATTGTATACAGTGACCATAATAATATCTCCCTTCCCTCATGTTCTTCTTACAATGTGACCTTGTCATTTTTTTATTTGCGTGTTGGGTCTCTGCCCCCTCACCGTGAGCCCTGGTGGATCTTTGTGACTCTGTGGCTTCTGAGGTTAGATCGTAAAAGCGTCATGCATTTCTGCCTGTGTTTTGAGAACACTTGCTCTCGCAGCTCAATTACCATCCTACCAAGGAGCCCAAGTAGTTACTTACAGAGACTCGCTGAGCCCCAGCCACGGTCTCAGCTGACAGCCAGCATCGACCCCCAGGCACCTGAGTGAACGAGCCTTCCAAAGAGTCCCGCCTCCAGCCATCGAGTCGCCCTCAAGCTTCAAGCCGTCCCAGCTGAGGCTCCAGTCACCATGCGACAGAGACAAGGCATCCCCACCCAGCCCTTTCCCAGTTTCTGAAGCACAGAATCCATGAACAATATAAAATGGCTGTCATTTTAAAAAGAAGACCAGAGAATATGGGTTTAAAAAATACATGGGTAATGATTATTCTTCCTAGAAAGTGGGATTCTGTGCTTTTAGACTAGACAAATGATGTTAGCATCTATCCCCAGGGAAAAATCTTCCCATATGTAACCACTTTCTATCCAGAGTCCTCTTTTTTAAAATACAATTTGAGTTTTTCCGATTATCAAAGAGAAAATACAGTTGGGCTTTGGTTGTCTAAAAACAGCTAATTTCTTTCTTCCCAAGATGGAGTTGTCATAAACTGAAAATAAGATGGAGAACATTTGGAAGCACAAGGAGGGGGTTTTAGAAGATCCGACTCTTGAATCTTTGAGGAGGAGGATTTCCTAGACACGGAATTATGTTTTCCCTTTTGCTTAGGAAGTTTCTGTCATTTCCATCGGTCTCCTGTATCAGTATCGACAAACAGGCACTGCAATGTATGATACAGCAAAAGACTCCATAAAATTGTGTTACTAATTATTTCTTTCCGGGGAAAGGGACGAAATGTCAACGGTGCGAAGATTCTAATGTTTGGCACGACATTCGGAATTTCGAATTTAGGCTTCCGTGTGCTCGCGCAGTCATCACGTAGTCATCAAACACGTGTTGAGTAGCTCCTGTGCCACGCAGTGTGCTCTGCAGTGACCCCGCGGCGAGCACCTGGGGACCTTTCCTGTTGTCACCGATCGCACAATCCAGTGAGGGAGACAATCCGATAATCGGACAATAGACAAGGCACACGTATTGAATGGCACGGATACATTCTATAACAAAAACAACAGTACATGCATTGCGGAACTCCCGATTCAGTAACCACAATATATTGCAACGCAACAGGTATTTTTTTTTTTTTTCTAATTGAAATAAGAGTGAGGAAAAAGAGAATGGTGTAGAATAAAAACCAAAATTAAACTCAAATCCATGTGGGAAACTCCGTTTATGATATGGGTAGAATTACAATCTAGTCGGGAAAATATCGGTTCATTTACTAAATGTTCTTGGCATGCTTGTCTGTTGCATTTTATTTAAAAATGTTAGAAAACCAGGATAGAATTTTAGAACCTGGGCGAGAGAACAAGAAATGCAGACACAATGATGGAAAGACTGATATTTTATGTCATAAAACGTCTTTATGACAAAGACATCATGGGAAAAATAATAATAACACTTACAGCATAAAAGAATATTGAATGTCCATGATATGCGGAAAGTTCCTAAAACTGAAGGTAAAAATACCATCCCACTCTGCCATTATCTGTGAGGCATAATTTTCTAGGCACAGAGAATACAACAGAGAGGAAAACAGATGTGGTACCACCACTCATGGAGCTCCCGAGGACTGAGTTTGTAAATGTAACACTGATCAAAAATTTATAGAAATAAATGTATCATTGCAAACTGAGATAAGTACCCCGCAAGGGAAAAATTATGGGTTTATGAAAGTTTTTAATTCTGCTGCACCCAGAGTGAATAAAATGGAAAATGAAACGCACTTATTACATATCGCGTTTGGAACATCGAATTGGCAACAATTAACAATGCCTAATAATTATGAGGAGTTTCTACGTATCTAAGCATTTTCAAATATTTCATATAATTCTTATGAAAACCTTGTAAATACAAACTAGTACTTTCATCAGCATTTCACAGCAGAGAACCAAACCCCAGGGCTGGCAAAGGGTGGAAATGTGCTTTGTACCAAGGCGTTCTCACTCCAAGGCATGCAGGCTTAGTCCAACACTGGTAACAGGAAGACTAGCAAGGATGTCGGCCTGGCAGGCTCTCCTACTGCTGGGGGATGCGTGTGTGTGTGTGTGTGTGTGTGTGTGTGTGTGTGTGTGTGTGTAATGTAATGTATACACACACATATATGTATATATACACACACACACACATATATATATTTAAAGTTAACTATCAGTATTTATTAAAATGAAAAAAGCATGCCAATCTGTCAGTGTTTTGCCCCAGCAATCTCACATTTAGAAAATTCTGCTAAAGCATTAGAAACATCTCTTGGTAAGCCTCTATTTACAAGGATGTTTAATGCAGCATAAACAGTAATAGCAAAATACTGGAACCATTTTGAATACCCATTAAAATGGCAACCATTGAATACGCTATGCAATACACATATTTTGAAATCTTATGTAGTTGTTAAAAAGAATTAATTACATCTAGGGATTCTGTTTGACCTTGAAAGATGTTTGTGACATTTAAGCCAAGCAACGACAGCAAAATATATAAATAGGCAAATTACACAGGAGGAAGCATAACAGATCAAGAAAGACATATGAAAAGAAGCTCAAACTCGCTAAACATCTGGGGTGGGGGGCGGGAAGAAATTAAGACTCCCTCCAAAGATTAGAAAAATCATAAAGATTGATAACATCTTCTGAAGATAAGTGTGAAGACAAATAGATATTAAGTGCTGTGACATAAATGGATGACATATTCAAGATGATGTTTTTGGCAGAATGTATCAAAAATGAATAGTGTATTTATCCTCTTATCCAGTAATTTCACTTCTAGGTTGTTAACCTCCAAAATTAGTCATGTATGCAAATATAGGCATGCATGCTACTGTTGTCTGCAGCATCGTTTGTAATATTGAAAAATTATACTAACTTAAATGTCTACCAGCAGGAAAATGGGATAATAGATCATCGTATTCATTAAAAGGAAGACTGTACAACACTGGATAGGAATAAATTAGAGTTATATGCATCGACATAGACAAAACTCAAAAACAACAATTTGCAAAGTGATATATAAAGTAAAAAAAGTGTGCGTGTGAGTGTGTGTGTGTGTGTGTGTGTGTGTGTGTGTGTGCACGCATTGCAGATACAAAGTGGCATCAGTGAAAGTTTAGAGGCCTGAGAGAACATGTCCAGGGATCAGTGAATAGTGCGATGTAGCAAGATTGTAGGGGGTTGGCATAAAAATGCAGGGCATCAGGATAAGAGGTAAGGGCCAGAATTCAAAACACCATGCCAAGGAGCCTGGAATTTATCCCTTAGGCATGGTGAGCCACGTGACACTTTGAGTAGAGAATGCCAGGATCACATTTTCGTTTTAGCAAAACAGCTCTGGTAGGTGTCCACAGGTAAGATGGAAACTGAGTGGAGAGACGGGTGACAGAACGAGGCTTGAAGTGCAGCTTTGTACCGATCCAGGGGAGAAACAAAGAAAGTGACCTCAGTATGCAGGTCACTGAGAACAGAAAGCAATAGCAATTTTTTAAAGTGAAGTGTAAAGGAATAATAAATCGATTTGAATAGGGAGGTGGCGAAGAAAGAGGAAAAAAGTAAAATGACTCTAGTTTTCCAGGATAAGAAATCAAAGACGAAATTTGTCATACTATTAGAAAGAGTCTTGAATTTGAGCATGGAGCTCTGATGTACAAAGCTTGGTTAGACACTTATTAGAAATGATGCATAGATGATAAATTAATTTGTGCACTCTTTGTAATAGATAAACTATAAATGAATCTATACTTTAACATTTTATATAAAATATTGGTAAACTTAAGCATATGTGTGAGACTATGCCAAAACAACGGCTTTGTCGAGTCTGTTAGAGATTTGGTTCAATTATGTAACAGAGAAGAAGAATGAGAAAATACAAGCAGAGTTAGTCTTGTAATGCTGGGTATAAATTATTTAAGTGGCACCAGTGAACTTAGTCAACACTAAATGGATTGAAAGCCCTGCTCATTCTTAGGTTTTTTATTTTTTATTTAATTTAATTTTATTTAATTTAATTTTATTTATTTTATTTTATTTTTGGTAGTCCTCTCTTCATAGTGAAAAAGATCACTGATTTCATTAGGAAGCAACTGAGGTTAAGAAAATAATTTCCTATTTATCAATTGTCAAAAATATGGCCCTAAAAAGAAGTCAGGGGAGCCGATGATTCGCATTGATGAGAACATCACTAGAGGTGTGCTTGCTTCGGAAGTCCAAGAGCAAAATTTCCTCCACGCTCCTTAAGAGACCAGGGAGTTCATATTGCTGACTGCACTCCTTGTTTATTCAAATTTCAGCAGCTATTTGTCATTTTCAGGAATGCAGAGTTTGATAAATGAAGGAAAGTCGATTCTAATTACAAATAATTGATCACCACTACAAGAGAGGAACATTTTTTTTTTAATATACGAAAGGAACTGTTATCAATCCAGCAAGCTATGCTAATAATTATTGGTATCTTTCTCCTATTTTTGTGAAGAGTAATTCGATATAAGCTATACTGAAATATTTAGGACATGTAGGAAATGTGGCCAAGAATGCAATGATCTCATTAATGGCGTCCCGTTCTAACTTTAAAATTTTAAATATTAGTATTAAAAAAGGATCCTGTTCTTCCTGAATGAGGCTGTGTGTTGAGGTGAGATTAGAGGCTGGATCTGATGTAGGAGAGGGTGTATCAGGTGGGACGTCGTTAGCATTTCAGAAAGACTCATTGTCTTGCTTGCACTTTGTCCTGACTTGTTCCAAGGGCCTGCTTTTCAATAGGAATGTGTTATGATGTTTCACCTTTAATTCTTTTTGCAATTAAAAAAAGAAAAAGTCACTGGGCAGGAATCGGAGAGACCTAACCTGCCTTTGCCCATCAAAATAAATTTACTGGGCCTTAGACTCCTTGTCTGTAAAATGAAGGGTCTGAATTGTAACATTTTCTATTTCTACTGAGTTTGGAAAGCACGGGCTATAAGTCAACTTCTGGTCGATGATTCCACACTGCACAACTCCAGGGGACACCTGCCATGTAGACTACACGACAGATCTGATGAGTCGACATTTCGATCAACTCTATCTTGTGCCCACTGTAATTAATCAGCATCATGGCCAGAGTCTACTAAGCCTGCTGAATTTAATTTGCAGACGCAAGATCCCTGATGAACACCATTGACACAATGTAAGAGACACGAAGCTTTCTCCGTGGGTCCTTCGTATCATTTCCATTTGGAGCGATGAATTAGTCAGCAATTGGAATTAAAGAAAAGCATGTGAAACGAGGAAGAGAATGTTATAACACTAATCCATTTCTAGACTGGGAAAGATTTGGGGTTTTTTTTCCCCTGAAGGTGAACCATAAAGAATAAATGCAGAACTCGTGAAACACGCTTTCTTCAGCCCATCCCGTGAGTGCGGTGTCTCCTCAGCAGCTCGAGCTTGTTTTCAGCATCATGGTGTGATGTCTTAAGAGCAAGCAAGCCCTTCTGAGGAGCACCCATCAAATTGCTCACACACCACTGGTTTCCCTAAACCAATTGTAAACAGAGACTGTAATCGACTTCATCTTTTCAGAATTTACTCCTGAGGTGAGGATGTGTCCCCTTCTTTGAGAGAGAGGCATCTGCCACCATCTGCTTTTCTTAGCCCTGAGCTCTAATGCTTCAGTGGCAGAGTGTGTCCTGCTGGGTGACCGGTGAGGTCCCCGCTATCCTTCTCTGGCCTAAAACATTAAACCCAGTTAAACATTCTTTCATTCCAGCAACCAACAATCACCTCCGAATCCTGATGAAGGATGTTGCAGCCACCAGTGATGCAGACTCTTATGCTACACACAATATTACCAAAGTGTCCCGTTCGAAACCACCCACCAAAGGAGAGAAAAGATTCTGGCTAAACCTTGTACTCATCATTGGAACCCAGCAAAGGCTGCTTTCTGAAGGTTTGCGTCTTGTGAATCCACGTCAGTCTGGACCTCAAGATAAAGCTCTACATAGGTCATGTAAAGGATATACACAGATTGCATTCCAGAATTGTCATTAAAAGGCTTTTAACAGGTCGAAGACACTCGACGTCATTCAAAGGCTGTCACTGCCCGTGACTTCTTTGAGAGTGCGCGTCACATCCGAGGGCTTCAATAAACAGGGTTAAATTAGTACCTTTGTCTTTCCTTCGTCTTGTCAAAAGGAAGATTAATGTCTTTTTCTTATAGGAATGTGGTGGGTAAATCGAAATTTCATTTAGATGCAGAGAACCTCTATGGTGTACAAGGATCTTCTCACCTTTCCTCCGGTTTCCCTTGCTCTTACTTTTCTCCCCAAATAAGACCCCATTTAGTTCTGTTGAACACCCCCTCCATCCCCTCCTACCCCAATACTGAGATGCCGAATACTCTCGTCCTGAGTCTCCCCGCATAGGTGGGGCTGGGGGGTGGGGGGAGCGTTTTGCCCAGGCGCAAGCCGAGAGCAAACACCTGTAGGGTCATTTTACAAATGGAATCACTAAAAGCCATGCTTCTTGCTGGGTAATAGCACAGAACCTTTAAATCACAGAAATTACAGACGGGACACCCGGCAGGTCGCCTCGTTCCCCTCGTACAGCAGCTTTATGTGTTTGGTGTGAAACGACGCGAGCAGTGAGGCGTCCCCCGCAGCCCTGCTCTCTGGAAATAACCTCCCTGTTGCAAGCCTGTCACTGGGAGCCACCCGGCTTGTCTTCTGCCTGATTCCGCGTTGCTCCGCTCGGCTCTCGCCTTTGAAAATGCAACCGCACTGTCCGGCGCGCCTCCGTTCTAAAACCTACGACTTTATCATTATATTTGAGCCAAGCTATGCAAATTTCCGCTGAAAAATGCTATCTCGTAAATGAGTCCCCTTTACTAAATCCACTGCTTTTCTAGAGGGTTATTCACTGCAGGGAATTCATTCTGATTTGGGAACCGTTTCTTATCATGTGTGCGTGTGTGCGTGTGTGCGTGTGTGCGTGTGCGTGTGTGTGTGTGTGTGTGTGTGGTCATAGAATCAAGGAGATTTGCTCATTTCTACAGAAAATGAAGGGTGCTCACGCCAGTGCCTGGACCTCGCGATTCCACTGAGATCTGGAGAAATGTGCCGCCAGCCCCTGCAGCAACGGTTGATAGTTCTCCAGGCCATCATCAGGCTTACTATCCCACAAGGTTAAATACTTCCTGACGTATAGGCCGCCCACGTATATATCGAATAAACACTGTCATTTAACACCTCTTGCTCTGGGCACAACCTCAGGATAGCTATGCGGCTGCGTCTTGGGTAAGTTATCCCACCTGCATGCGTTTGAGCATGCCTTGCATCACAGCACCGCGTGTAAGGTAAAACGGCATATTTTGCAGTTATAAACCCCCACTTCTAGCTTGGACAGATATTCTTCACTCGAGACGTCGAGCGTAGGGAAAAAGTCCGTTGAATCCTGAAGATCTGACTTTCGATCCGCCTTGGAAGGTGGACAGGCTCTGGGAATCTCTTCTGCTTCTTCCGCCTCCGGCGCCGCCACCTCCACGCAGGCGTCAGGTGCGACGCTGCGAACTGCTTAACATCCCCACCCAAACCTGAGCTGCAGTTTGTCCCAAGATGCCCCAGGGCGAGGCTGCAGCGCTTAAAAGACCGCAGTTAAGCTAAGGGTTTGAGGCAACCATAGAGACCCCATGCCAAGGATGTTAATCAAATTGACTTCTTGGAATTGTAGGTCTCATCCCAGGTTAGTTCTGGGCCTATCTCTGTAACCGCAGGACCGGCTCACCTGGCCCCGTTCTGTGTCACGAGACACCGAGTTGCTATGCAGAGACAACAGACCCAAACCGCAGGGTCATGCGGCCCGAGCATGCGCAGAGGAACCAAAGTCTCGCCCTCCTCCCCGCGGACCCCGCCCCTCCCCCCCCCCCCCAGCAACCAAAGGACCAGGACACAAGCTGAACTCGAACACCGCAATCCTCTCCGAAGTGAAGGGCTGGTTGTTCGGGAGGATCCGAGGCTGACGTCCTTTCCCTCGATGGCCACGTTCCGAGGTCCTCCAGTTAAAACTTGTCACGCCAGCACTTCCCCAACCCATAACCCCTGAAAAACCCTTGCCCTAGTCCAGCGAGCAAGGTGGATCTGCACTGTTAGGTCTCCCATCTTCTCCGTTGGCGCCTTCTCGATCCATAAGCCTTTCCTTACTCCAAACGCTACACGTTTTGAGTTTGGGCCTTTCCGGAGATTGCGTTTCCCCCAGGCGCCCAAGGGGTAGGCATTATGATGCCGCCTTAAACTCGGGACGCTCCCGACCCTCGAAAGAGCGATGCCAAGAGAGGAGAGCTTATTATCCCGCCCTTTGGAGATGTGAATGAGGCAGGATCGGAACGCTAATGCCCACGCCAGACAGTGGAATAGTGATAGTACATTTTGATGACTTCTTTGTAATTAGGGACCAATTAAAACACACACACACACACAAAGAAAAACTCAACTGCTATAAAACAAGAGAGGGAGCGAGGAAGGATTGCTGGAGCAGGGCAGGGAGAGGAGGTGAGGGGAGAGACGACTGGGGGGGTGGTCTGGAGAGAGAATCGGGTGATGAGTGCTCACCACGCAGGCGCTTGCTCATTTGCTCATTACGCAAACGGTTCCGGGGCAGGTGAATGGCAAGCAGGTCTGTCTGGCCCCTCCGTCCACGCAAAGCTGAGCTATTTCTCAAAGACGTGAGATTAATGAGACAATAATGTTGGTAAAGTGTTTCCATTTCCTTTGAGAAACAGAGCCATAACATTTTATTGTTATTGTGACTCTTATTATCGCGGCTCGCTGAGTGCGCTTGAGCGGTACCGTCGGTGGAACCAATATTACTCTCATTTATTTCATTGAGTGAAATCGTGTCTAAAAAGAAGAACAACCGCGTTCATTGGCTTTTAGATTCAGCCAGTTATCTCGTTCGGCTCCAACTTTTTTGGAGATCACGACCTTGAGGACCAAATCTATACAGCCGAGGTCACAGGACTGTAAGCAGTAGGTCTTCTTTCTAATGCCTGGTTCTGCCAAGGAGTGAAAAGGGGGTGGATTAAGAAGAAAGGCCTGAAATCTCATCTTCTCAGTCCATAATTGTGAAAGAAGGAACGTAGCCATACTTCCCGGCTGTCCGTGGGAACAGCAATGGGCTCCATTCAGATCGTTTGCTTCTCCGAGAGGGCAGACTTCTTTTCCCATTTCTATGAAAGAGAGTTAATTGTGTTAATTATGAAAAACCAAATTATGCAAAGGACAGGAAGGCATTGTACAAAAGACCTGGAATTATGCATATTTTGAAGTACAAAAAGGACCCTGGCACAACTTCTTTTAGTTTTGCCATTTCTAAGTCTCTATATTGGGAAATGGTTCAGTTTCCTCCCAAAAGTTGCATTTCAGCACAATAATCATCAGCTGAAAGAAGGATGAGAATTTGACCCGTTTTTAATGTGGCTATTGTACGTTTCATTGTCATGTGCCTAAGCTTGGACTTTATGTTCAGATTTTTTTCAACACACTTTGTTTTGTTTTTTTTTAATTTGCAGAATTCTGCAAATGTGAAAAGCAAATTATTCCTTCATTGTAGTCCATGAGGCACCCTCCGAAATGCCTCTTCTTTGTCAGTTTGCTACAGAAAGTGTCCAGGAGGAAAAAAACCGACAAGTGGCTTTAAACATGCGTGGAAACCCCACTGGGATGTTGCTCTGCAAATGCATTCATTGTCTGGGACTCACAGCACACGCCTGTTGATTTTTGGTAATCTCATTTCCTCGCCCGAAAAAAAAAATCCTCGTCCCGTCATCACCTCCCCTCCACGCTCCTACCCACCTCCCCAGCCTCCTTGTTCTCTTTAATCAGCCTCCTTTTGTAACTAAAAGAAAAGGAAAAGAAATCTTTGGTTATTTTATAGTTGAGCAGCTTGTATTTACATGGGGAGCATTTTAATGTTTCTAGCTGAAACTCGAATACAGAATCGAGCAAAGGGTAGAGGCTTAAACATCTGCGGAGTGGGTTGACGGTGTGTGGTGATTTACGGTCGTTTTGTGAGTGTCTCCGACCGGTCGGGCTTTGTGGGAGGGGAGACGGACAGACCCTGTGATCACAGAATCTGCCTAGCTTTATGGGCGAGGCATTCAGGTAAACAGTAAAGATGGTGCCATGCGCTCAACGCCATGATTAAGAGGTAGGAACTCCGCGTGGTGGGGTCACTGATGGGAGAATGAAAAGCCCCCTCGGGGGTCAGGAAAGGCATGCAGAAGTGGGAGCACCTGAGCTGACTCTCAGATAACTAAGACTCTTGCAGAATCATGACTGGGGAGACGCTCTCGGGCTTCTCGTGTGAGGACTGGGCACAGGAACTCAGCATATCTGCGCACACTTAGAAGTCCAGCGGCAGAACACTGGGGGAAGTGGCAGGAGATGATATAAGGTGGGACCCGAGTTTGCAAAACCTTGTACGTCATCCTGGGGGGATTGGATTTTATTCTGTGGGCAGCATGTAACGAACAGAGGCTTTGCCTGAAAACTGACCGACTAGATTCCTTTTTCTTTCTTTTCTTTTGAAAAAAGAAAGCCAGAGATGACATTTATCGTGATCTTGACAGAGAAATCAGTTGGGAAGCCATTTCAATAGCCCAGGTGAGATACGACGGGGTTCTCAGGGCAGCGGAGTGGGGCGGAGGTGGGGGACAGCAGGCGTGAGGTCCCTGTGGCGATGAGCCCCTCAGCGAACTTGACAGCACAGGTGAGGCTGTGCAGGTGAGCAGGTGAGGCTTCCACTGACTTGACGTACCCTTCGCTGACTGTCTTCCACGTACCAGGAACTGCTTAGGGACCCGGCCTCAGGCGACTGAGAAGTAGCTTCTACATCGAGCATCGCAGTGTTTCGTGGGGAAGATGTAGAATTAAAAACAGAATGACGGCGTGGTCAAGTGAGAGTGACCAGAAGGATGTGCTAGACACTCGTCTTCGTCCCTTGAGGCTGTGATAACAGAGCTACAGAGACCGGGTAGTTCCAACACCAGAAATGTGTTCTGCGCCGTTCTGGAAGCCGGTCAAGGTGCTGGCAGGTCCCATGTCTGGCTGTCTTCTCGTGGATTCTCGATGGTGCAGAGCGGAGACAGGAAGCAAGCTCCCCAACTTCTTTTTTAAAGGACACTGACTGCATTCGTGAGGACTCTACCCTCATGGAAGTCGCCTTGCAAAGGCTCCACCTCCTCATCCCATCACACTGGCTGTTTAAGATTTCAACATGTGGATGCTGGGGCGCACACACGTTCCATGAGTAGACCCTCTTCTACATGTACACGCGCAACCTCGTTCTAGCTTGAGAACAATCACGAAAAGGAAGCGCTATTATTATTCCCACTTTACATGTGACAAAGTGAAGCACCGATGGGTCAGGCAGCTTGCCCAAGATCTGGTGACGCCAGGGCCACGAGTCAATCCCGAAGCGGTGTGGCTCCACGTCCCCCATGTCAAACACGGGACACACTTCCTCTCTGAGGAGCGTGTACGCAGGAGAGTCCGTGTGTGAAGACAGATATATTAGAAAGTTTGTCCCGGATGTTACGCTGGAACGGTACAATACCACAGTTTATTTTTCCAGGGAACAATGAGAAAGTGGGTCTGAGGCTATAAAATAGATGAAAGAGAAAGATAGACCCGAAATGTGCGTGTAAGTAAAGCGATGGGAGCATAGCTATTAGGGGCAGGATTTGGCCAGAGACCAGAAGGCACCTGACACACAGTGAATGTCCAAAGGACAGATGACAGATGAAACAGCAGATTACTGGACAGTGAGGAAGGCAGAATACTAGCGCCAGGACAGGGATTTTAGAAAGAGGGGTGAGGGCCACGGTCTGGCATTCACAGCTTCCTTTGTTTTATATACTACACCCCTTCAAACAAAATTATCTGTCCCTCTGTGTAAGCTTAGCTCTCATCCTGTTACAATGTGGCTATCTTTGCTGGCGGACGATAAAAATCGTTCTCTCACCAAAACCAACGGCAACCCTTCCCGTCGCTAACTTCAACCACTCATTTGCAGTCCTGCCAAGCACTTGTGATTGCTAATTTCTGTTCGGAGAAGGTGGCTCACAGAACAGAGAAAGCTCTCGTCCGTTCAGGGCTTGGCAAACAGTTTTGAGAAGGAGGGAAGAGAATAGATCACCGCACTGGCATTCTTACAAAAGAACAAATCAGCCCACAGAATGAGGACGGTCAGGCATAGTGTCTGCTACCTGTATTTCAGCGTCATCAGATAGCAACTTAGCAGTGCGTGCACAATACACTTCCATTCCTTAACTCATTCACTCACTTATTCCGCAAGCATTATCAACACTCGTTGGCCCGATGCGTGCGGACTGTCTGTTTGTGTGAGTGTTGGTATGTGTTAGGGCGTGAGGGGAGATGGTGTTGGGAAGGGAGGCGGACATGGGAAGCCTGCCAGGCATAAGGGTCACGTTATACACCCAGAGAGAGCAAAGGACATTGCCTGTTCATTGAACTGTGTCACGTGCCGTGGGGCTGCAGTGTGTGTGGGGTTCCTGGGACATGATGTTATTTCTGACAGAAGATACCAAAGCCCAAAGCAAGACTTGATGACAGGTGGCTAGTTGGGATCAGATTTTATTTTTAAAACATTAAAAACTGTGTATCGGCATCACTATATTTTAAGATCAGCACTACCAATACTGACGTCATTCATATCTTACGTTCCTCTCTCTGGAACTATGAGAATCATCACACTTACGAATGTGGGATGCGTATTCTAGCAAACACGTTTTATCAGCAAGTGTCAGTGTTCTCAGGCTGATATTTCAATATTTTATATCTTTTATTCTTTTTTTATTGGTGACGGGCGTCCAATGTACATGAAGATGGCATTGTTTCTCGATCAAAAATGCTGACGGAGGTGGTTCAAGGAATGGCGTCTCTCTCCTCGGACCACGACCCAGTCCACGTGGTGGGACCACCTGGGAACAGGAGCCCGCGCGGGAGAATCGGCCAGAGCGCGGCCGGACGCTGTGCGAACCTCCGCCGGCGGCAATCGGTCCTCGGGGAGGAGACGCGGAAAACATAAAGGGGGGAAACGCCATTGAAAGCAAAGCGGGGTGAACGGAAAGTCAGGGCAAGAGCAGGGAAGGAGGAAATGGGGGGAGGCCCCACAGGAAGTCCCGGGACAGGAAGCGCAGAATGGCTTGGGGACGATGCGCTTAGCCCTCACAGAGTGGTTGCTGTGCTTCGGCTTTTCTTATGTGGCAGATGCTACGTGAGGGGTGAATCTATGGTTGATGAAAACATAAAAAAGGAAAACGGGATTGTCCGTTACACGCGTCAGGACCATAAGCACAAACCAGCAGGTAACTAACAGACTTTTCAGCTTCTCATGTAAAATGTGCAGCATCTGTGTGGTGGGGGGCGGAGCAGGACCCCTGAGAAAGATGGAGAAGGGAAACTGACACCTGTTTGAGGGGGCCGTGGTACAAGCTGCCTCCCTCAGCCCCGACTCCATTTGAAGATGGGGAGCAAGGCGTTTCAAGGCGCACCCCAAGCCTCATGGGAACCTCTCACACAGCACGTGCGCCATGCAGGATCCCCGATGGCCCTTTCTTATCTCGTTGTCAAATTCCGTTTCCTGTCGTTCCCTGGTTTAAAATCTTCCCATTTTTTTCCCTTATATTAGGATAGTTTCCAACTTCCCACTTAGCACGACATTTGAGGCTGATTGCAGTATGACCGCCATCTGCCTCTCCGGTTTCACCTGTTGTCACTCTCTACATCCCGGTCAGTCTCTTTTGTTACCATTTTCTTAAGTCTCAGGCCACACACCTTCACGTCTCAGCTTTTCCTCATCCGTTCCTTCCACCGGGTCCCCGACGGCCCTTTCTTTTCTTGTCAAGGGGCCACATTCTTCTTCCCCGCATTCGGCTTAAATATCAAATATCACACTCCCTCCTCTACGAAACTGCATATAACTTCAGACAGGATCGCTCACTCACATCCTTGATCCAATACACCTTCCCACTTCCCATTTTCTCTACTTGCCTGTGTTTCCCCAGAGTATCAGGGCAGAGGGCTAAACGTCAGTTCACTCGTCTTGTGAAGCCCTCACAGGAAAAGGGTTCGTTATTAAAGTTGCTATTTTTTTAGGGTTTATTACACAGCAGGCACTGAGGGCTTCACCTACATTTTCTTATCTCATCTCAGCAACACCCCATGGCAACTTCCAGAAGGAAGAGGCCGCTGTGTTGCGGGTCGGCTCCCGGGGTCAGGATCAGCACCTGGCACCTGCAGGTGATCAAGATACTTGACTGACAGAGTTGATCAATTAATGAACAAACAGACAGCTCTACGAGGAACAGACGATCACAGTTCCCCGTAGGCCAAACGAGGGGCTGGAAGCAAGTGAAGGTGAGCGATTTGATCGGCACACATACAATATGTGTAACGTTTAAAGTGTGTCTTTAAACATTAACGGACTAGTGTTCCGTCCAGCCGGGCCGGGCCGTGGTCGTTATTGCCTTTGGGAAAGGAGGCAACGCAAAAACCAGTCCCTGCGTGAAGCAAAACTAACCACAATGACAACAGAGGAGACCCCGTACCCCGGCACGCTCCAAGCGAAATGAGAGCCGAGTGCTGTGAGCATCTTCCAGTGACTTTAATTCCTGTGGAAGTTCAAGACCAGGAGAGTAAGTGGGATTTCAGCAATGCCCCATCACCCAGTGACCATGATCTACGCGCCAGGTGAGCACTGGGCTTTGTGATGGAAACGGGCGTTGATCTTTCCGCTGCAGGAAAAAAAAAATTAATTATATTTTAGACGTATACACTAAAGATATAAAAACACATTTAATTACATCGTCAAATACTTCATTCATTTATATCCGTCAAATGCTAGGATTTCCACGTGGGCTAGTAGAACTATTGCTTAAAAATATTATCTTTGAAAGGTAAAGCCTATCTCACATTAATACAGGTAAAGTTTTCAGAGGTGAGCGCTTAAGTGTATTTTTAAATTTATAAAAACATGGAAATCTGGCTGTTGATCCGTAAAGTGGGTCTCAGTGAAAAGCTGGAGTACGCAAGAGTTATAAGCTGCTTAGAGATTGAGACTTCCCCCAGTTTGGGGGGCAGGGCCAAGTTCGAGTTTTTTTCAAGTTGAGTGGGCAGGCCGCTCGCTCTCAGGGCGGCGTGAGCATTACCGTTGGTTCAGATCACGCTCAGTCACACACAGTAGCTGCAGTGTCTTGGGCAAGTTACGGAAGCTCTTCGTGCTCGTTTGCATAAAGGTGTCATGAAGGCTTAATAACTTAGAATGCAAAGCACTCGGTATTGTTCCTGTCATGTGAAACCAGTTTATAAGTTTAGTTCCTGTCGTTTGTGCTCGTGAGAAAATCAAGACAGAAAAAAAACAAAACAAAACAGATAACGTTGTTTCAGGACAATCCAAATCTCGGTGTCTGCTTTTACCTGTTCAGATTTGTGTAAGTGTTGATAAGGGAGATAATTCTACAAGCGAGATACCACGAAAGGCAGTGGCACGCAGAAATGAACGCGAAATGGGCCTTATCTTCAAATGACAAGCCCTACAGACTACAACCCAGAATAACACAACACTCAAAGCAGATGGCTTTGGAATTATTTATAAAACCTCCAGGAAATTGTATCTGCTGACATGAAAATAGCATTCCATTAATTTTGATGTATTCTAATCTCTTTCCTCTCCAATTCATAGCAGTCAGTGCAATGGAAAGAAAATGCACATTTTACCTGCCATTGACACTGTTCCTTATCTAATTCACATCTCCAGAATGAGGGGGCACTTACCCAGGTCTCTAAACGATGATTCAGACGGTACCTATGAAATACTCCCACACTAAAATCTGCCATTTCACAGCAAACGGTGATTGTTTCTGCAAACTTCCAGCGAAGCAGGTTGGTAAGCAGATCCCGTACCTTATGCAATGCCACCGATCTTACAATTTAAACTTGGGAAGGTTGGTGTGCATCATGCATTCCAGCTTGGGTGGTCTTCTAATTTACTGTTTGACATTTGTGACAAGAGCCAACCTCATAAAAATGCCGCTGTGATGATCTTGACGGTGTTGAATCAGATGGGCTTTTGGGTGGTGGATCTTAGAATCTGTCAAGAGCGACTTTCTCTTTCTTGAGAGCACAGAAGTAGAATTTGGTGCCTCCGCTCCAAATCACAGTGCTTCAGTGGTGTGGTGTGTTCTTCTGTGACAGGCCAGATCTAGAAAGCATCTCGTTTGAGCATGAATGAGGACCTGGAACTGTACTCATGGCCAGGGACATATTTTCCACAGATCAAACCAGCTACGTTACCCACATCATATTTAATATATTGTATGTTAAATACGCTTTTGTGGAAATGTTATTTTCTACTCCCTATAACACCAGAATTGTATTTTTTTTGATACTCTGCGACATTGTGATTTTATGCACTATCATAATTGTGCATTTCTGTGAATTTTGAATTTGTTCCCTATGTAGAATCAGGGGTAGGGATCGTTGAAGCAAAATACATGAAGGACATGCTAATTCTCTTTCGCCCTCAAAAATAATATAATCACACATCAGGTCTCCATAAAAAATCACTCAGCCGAACAGGGAGAGGTCTTGCATTTCACATTAGCTACTGCTGAGACTATGCTAAAAGCTTTTTGTCAGACGAACTGTCATTTCTACAAACGTCAGGCTTACAGACGTGCCACGCTCCAGAAACTCACTTTAATTTGGATAAGAGCTAAGAGCCTGTCACATGCTAAGTCACTGGAACTATGTCCTACTCACTTCTGCGGTGAAGAAAACAACACCCTCTCCCCAGGCCTCTTCTGCTTTCCTCCCCCAAGCCCACGCTTCCTACCAAAACACACTATGTTATGTCACGCAAAAAACTTTTGAGTATTTCAGGTCCCCTATGATACCTTATTTTGTGTCATTTTAGTCCTGTTATTACAGGCCTCTTCTGCCTTGTCCTTTAATAGTGGCTTATCAGATATATACTTCTGTCTTCTGAGAATGCATAAAATCACTGTATTGATATTTATTTTGCAAAGGAAAACAAGGCATCGGAAAGACACTGTGCCAGCATGGCATGCGGGTAACGTGCAGAGCCCTGCACGTGTGTCAACAGCTTCCATGCAGGTTTGATTGTCCTCTTCTTATAAATTCTAGGGACACTGACTTAAAAATGGATGCCTCCTCTTTCTTCCTGGAGATGAAGATTAAATAATGGCCACAGAAAAACCTCTGGTAGCAATAGGCACATCAAACACCCCGATCTTAGCTCCTCACATCATTCATCAATAAAAGGAACCAGGACTCATTGGAGAAATGGCTGATTCTCGGGCTAGGGCAAGGAACAAGATGAGTGAACTGATAGAACTTTCAATGGCCAAAGTTGAAGTTTTTTGAACAAAATAAACAAAGTAATATTATATTATAACCCAAAGTATAAAATAAAGTTCCCTGAGTCCATAAGTGGTTGAAAAAAGTAAGTAGAGGAGACTAGATGGATCTTCTGTGTAGAAGAATTCCAAATAATTTCGTAGCTGCCTCACCCTCAGTGAAACGGGGTATAATTCTCCACTCCCTAAATGTGGACTTGGAGAAGTGATTTCTTTCCTAGTGGTACAATGCTGAAAGGGGACCGGTGGGAAGCGTGATATACAGTATACACAGGTGACAACCACTGCTTCAGTCAGATGACCAAGTGATGGGTCATGTGGGTAGTATGCACCCAACATACGATGTGATGATAACAATACTTTACATCTGGGTTCCTCCCCCAAGGCCGTTACCCCAGTTATGCCCTGAGAAATACATCAGACGAACCCAGCTGAGGGATACTCTACAAGCTGCCTGACTGGTATTTCTCAGACCCCAAGGTTATCAGAGAGGAAGGAAGTGTGAATTGTCACATCCAAGAGGAGCCTAAGGAGACATGACAAGTAATTGTAATGTGATATCCTGGAAAAGAAAAAGGATATTAGGTAAAAACTAAGAAAATCTAAATAAAGTATGAACTTTAGTTAATAGTAATAAATCAATATCAGTTCAATAATTGTGCAAATGGACCATACTAAAGTTAGATATAAATAATAGGAAAACTGGGCCCAAAATCTTTATACACAAATTTGAAATTCAAAATTTCTAAAAAAAAAAATGTTTTTAAGATTTAGAATAATTTCATTCAGTGGCAAAACATTACCTGTTTTCTATCTTCTTCTAACCCACTTTAGAGTAAATATTATATTTTAACTTGGAAATTTTATTGTCTGATTTCAGTGTCCTGCTCTAAACCCTTCTAATGGGCTTACAAAATATACAATATCTATAATCACATTCCCTTTCTAGAACTCAGAACATTTGGAATTCCAAAACTCATTTTTCCCCAAAAGTTTTGGTCCGTACTACAGACCTTTAGGGTCTCTTCCTTCGGGTTTGGCGCAGATTGTGTGATTCGTACTCTGCCCCAGTACCAGCCATGTAATATATGTCCAATAATAATGTAGGACTGTTATCGTGATTACATTCCCCAGCATGCCACAAGACAGATTTTCCTCTCTTTATCCGAAATCCTCAGTGGTCTCAGCTGTCGGAAAGGTTGGAGGAGATCTGGCACCCCAAACAAAGAAACATCCTTTTCCAATAAGGACCCACTGCCAAATTATGTACATTCTTGTCAGAGACATCGTCTCGTATCCGTGCATTGAAGCTTCTGTGCTATTGACTGGATCTATGCAAGAAAGTGCTCCACTGGTCGCACCGAGCTGAGCCGAAGGATGTCCCAACACTGTGGCTTAATTTCCGTCTCACAAATGTGCTTTTCCCACAGATTTTAATGTGCTTCGCACGTCCTAACCCTGTGAGATAAAATGTATGTCACCGAGCCTCCTCCACTCTTGTTTTTAAGTGCTGTGACCGTGCCCCAACAGCTCGCCCTGCTCACAAGAGTTTCGAGGCAGCAGAAGGCGGAAGGAGCCCATCCCCACATCACCACCTCGTCCTGATGGAGGTCCAGGAGGCACCAGACTTATTTCCACTGAGGGATAGCCAAACACAGTGAGGACGTACGCGCTGCTGTCCTTTTTCGGAATGCGACTCAGATGCTTCCTTTTCTTCCTGTTTGTAAGCCTAGTGGCCTGGGGGACCTGGTATTATTGACCCCACGCCCATACTCATCATTCAGCTGCCAAGAGTGGGCTGACCGGGGAACATATTTTCCACATGTTTTTGACCAAACATCGCAGTCCTGGTGAGTGTGATTCTTCCTGCGCTAAAAACAAAATTCCTTTATTATGACACTCTTTTTTTTTTTCCTTTGTGTCGATGGTCTGTCCCCCATTTTGACTGATCTCACTGCTGTCCCCTCGTCACTAAGTCACAGTAGGACTTTAGGGCTTCCTAACGACGAGCCCGTGCCGTGTCACAGAAACGAACACTCTGAAACCAGCCCGGATATTTTCTTTTGAGACACAAAGTCCTCAAAGACCTCAGTGTTGGCACTGACCTTGTGTCTTATGACTGATCAATTAGAGAAGATCTAATTTTTCCATTTGAGAACTTGCCCCTCAGACCATTGCACGCGAACCATAAAAAAGAAGCAGCATTGAGGTGTAATCCACGTATACGATGCTATCAGTTTCCAGCGTACGAATTAATGGCTTGATATTTGTAACGTCGCAAAATGATCACCTCAATCAGCCTAGTTCCCATCCATCACCATTTACTCAGAACAGTTCCTTTTTCAGGCGAGAAGAACGTGTATGATTTGCTCTCTTAGCGGCTTTCCGATGCTGCAGCAGTGTTACCTTTAGTCACCGCGCCTTGACACCGTGCGCGACGTCCCGCGCCTGGCTCCTTGGTAGCTACAGTTGGCACCTTCTGGCCCCTCCCTCCGCGGCGCCCATCCCCACCCCGCACCGCTGGCAACCACCGCCTGTTCGCTTGCGTTTTGCTGGCTTGTTTGTTTTGCTGGACTTTCTAATAATCATCTCGGCCCCCGGTGTGTATTGCAGCGATCAGGGTTATTTGCCGCGAAGCCCACGTGCCGGCCACATCGGCGGTGGTCTCCGCTCCGTGTCCCGGCCGCGGTTTGGGCTAGCGGGCCGTGGGGACAGAGGAAGGAGCTGCTGAAGGGATCGGTTTGAGTCCAGAGCTTCTCACTGGCCCATGCCACGCCTTTTCAGTCCAACCCATTCGATAGTGGGGAGCTTGAAATTTCACTTAACCGAAGGCTCTGGCCCCTGTTAATGTGGGATCTGAACGCAGGCTTTGAAGGGTAGAAGAACGAAAAGGTGCGAGGGCACGGGGGCCAGGAGCAGGCAAGGTGACAGTGCGTGCGTGTCGGGAAAGGAAACGGGGGCGTAACCACCATACCGCTATTTTTAAGACACAACGTGAGTCCAAACTTCTCTTGAAATGACCTCTGTTATCTCTTCACACTTCCAGTGGAAAAAATAATAATAATAATTGTCTGCGGGCCAGCCCAGCAAGATCTGTTTCTAAAAACACGGGTTATTTCTTTTAAAGGAAAAAAAAAAAAAGAAGAAGGACCATGACCCTTATAAGTGGCCGAAAATCTTAAATGCATTCAAAACTGTACTAAAAATTAAACCCGAATCTAATCTTCAAATGCAGGGCTTGTTGACAGTCATCGGCTTGCGTAAGTCTGGAGCTTCTTCGGTGTTTGATCTAATTATTTATTCTTTTCTCTCTGTTCCCTTTCTGTCTGCCTGACTTTGGGCCCCTCTAAAATCTGATGACATGAGAAAAGAGGAGTTTTCTAAAAGAGCTGTCATCACAAAGATAGCAGATCACATAAATAGCAACATGAAAAATTCAGTCGACTATGCAGATCATTCACGTCCAGGTGTGCCTTAACCTTTGAACCTATTGGGACAACAGCCACAGTTCTTTAAATTTTCTAAGAATAGACAAATTCTTGTACCTACTATAAAACTTTAATGCTCTTTATTCAAATTTAATATTTCCTATAAAGAATTTAGTTCCGGGTTTAAAATATATATACAGCAAGCCATGTGATAAATTAAATTTGAAAACTTTGAAACCTTGCTCTGATAGATTGCTTAATAGGAAGAGAAAATTTGGCTAATGTAAGACAGAGGTCCTGTGAGCGTCTTTTTGGAAGCCCAGCATCTATTCATTGATTTCTTTTTCTTCTCCTTAGATCTAACAAAAAGTAACTTTTCCTTTGAAGAGAGAATTCTAAAGAGTTCGTAAAGATCTGTACCTATTTGTTTGTCTATTTGTCTATTTGTCCTAGGAAACAATTATTTTCAAACATCTATTTTGGAGCTCCTCAACTGTTATGCCCTGTAATATAATTACGACAAAACTGCACACTGATTTTTAGAAATTCTGTTAATGTTTTTAGGCAGAATCCAAAATGGTCTACCAAAAGCAATTTTCCGTTTTAATCACTGTGGAAAACGGGATTTCGCCAGGAGGAGACCCCTTTGCTGCCACCTGTTGTTTCTACCAAAGAAATGACTCATTTGTATTACTTCCAGCATAAATTACTCATCAAAATCGTTTCTCCAAAATTAAGATCAGATTATATTCGTGATGCTTCTTTTCTTCAGAGAATCTTTTGGTCTCAAACAGTTGGGAAAACAGGTTTTCAAGTGCTCACGTGTGAACGTACAGAGATTTAAGGTTTTTCTCCTGGCACACGCAGTAGACGTTTGAGAAGGTTGAATAGATAACAACAAAGAAAGCCTCTGATTCATAAGCAATGCTCCATAATACCCCCCCCAAAGCTGGTAAACTAATCTCCGTAAAGTAAAAGCATTTCGCGAACGACACCGCTCTTAGCCCAGGAAGTCCAATGTAAATTCAAGATTGCCCCGCGCTCACTCCCCAACTGCTGTGCGTTGGACACATGGTTGAAAACTGGAAATAGACCCATGAATGCGCGCCATGGTCCCAGCCGGTCACCGTGAGACAAGTCACAGGGAGACAAGGAAGTGCCTTGTTCACGGGCAGGCGAGCGGCCAGGGCGTCAAGGTCAGAGACTGTGGTCACAGTCCGCTCACAGCAGCACCAGCGAGGAGGAGACCTGGTGTTAGGAACGGGGAAGACACGAGGCAAGGGACCATCCAAAGACTGAGACGCGGCGACCGAAACAGGCGGAATGAAGATACCGTTTCAAGGTCCGAGCGAGGGGCATGGGCAGGGGGTGTGGGCTGCCAGGAGAAAACGCTCCCTGAGAGGCATGTCATTCTCCAGACGGTCCACACGGCGACTGCAGCTATCTGCAGTGTAAACCCCCAAACAGACCAACAAATACGCAGGCATGTGACTAACAGTCGAGCGGCTCCAAAATAGAGATGATAATAAAATCCTAAATTAAGCTCTTATATTCATCCTGTCCATATTAGGTTATTTTTGTCTCTGGTTAAGATGGCATTAACTTTTATTTTAGAAAGGATTGTAACTTGGTGAAAATATTAATGCATGGTAAATGAGAAACAAGAAACTAGGACGAGGAGCGGGTCGGGGACATAATTTCCAGAGACAGACGCGCTGGCCGCGTGGAGTCACGGCTGACGGTCCAGCTTTCTAAATATCTCAGGCTTGAATTTTAAAAACGGCACCTGACTCCATGTTTGAATGTCTCCTTCTTCCCTTTCCTGGACGTTCTGGCCATTCGCCTTGGCCTTTGACTGTGCTTCCGTGTGGGACTGTCCTGGTATGAGTCGGCCAGGGGTCTCCTTGGAAGAGCGCTCGGCTCACTCTGCCTCCGGCCCACAGTGCCGGCCCCCTGCATGGCAGCCAACCATGTTTATTAACCACAAAAACAAAAATAACGCCAACACCTGGACGGCGCTACGTAGGTGACAAAGCACTGTTCTGAGTGCTCTATGTATATGGAGTTCCTGGGCCCTCCCGGGTGCCTGTGAGCTCGGTGCTCCTCTAGGCCTGCTGTGCACAGCTCAGCTGCCACCCAGACAGCGAGGGCAGATCTAGATGCACGTCCAGAAAGTCTGGGGCCCGGCCTGCGTTCCACTCCCTCCATCAAAGCACGCACCCTGCTGTGTCTTTGTTGACAGAGGGAGGGAGCCTTCCCACAGCAGGAGGAGGGTGTCGGTTTCAGAGCTGTCAAAGCTTACAAACTGTGGACCTGTGAAGCTGAGGATGCTATGTCCAGGCTGGTGGCTCGTGTTTCAGACCTTCCGTTCACTCATTCAAAGGGTCCACACCCTGGGTAGCTTTTTCACAGCTGATTTACAGATAGATATGTTAATTCAATCATCTAATGAACTAAATGGACTATCCATCCATAAACTGGTACTACGTGTTATTCTTGTCAAATGACTCTTCTCATCATTTCCGGGGTTAATCAGCCATTTTATTGAACACTCTCTGCTCCCCAGTTTCTGATTAACCTGTTACAGTGCTAGACGTGGATTTCTCGCACGCATTCTAAATATTAAATTATTCTTCATATGTGTTGAGTATCATATAATAGGGATACGATAGAAGTAAAAGGAATTAAATTGGAACAGCATATGAGGATATGGCATAAAAAAATTCATTTTTCCTTGAGTTTTTTTTTTTCCCTACTAGGTTATCTAAATTACAAAACTGGTAACTGCTCCTTTTAAAAAGGAAACAATTACTAGATTTATTTTAAAATAACAGTTTCTCTTCTTCCTCAATTTCTACTCATCGAAGTGTCCAATAGAATAGCCCAGCCTATGGGAGACAGGGAGAAGAGTGGCAGGTAAAAAGACAAAAACAGACAGACAGACAGACAGACAAACAAAAATAAAAAACATACAGCCGATCCAAACCACACCAAAATAGAAAAAACTCCCAACATTTGTGATACATCCACGCAACTTAAAGTGTGTGTGAAAGTAACCGGAAGGAGAAAAAGAAGCACACACACACACACACACACACACACACGAATACTCACACTTGGATATCACTTGGATATCAAGAATATCGATTGCTTAGTGAACAAAGCAAGCCACCAAATCGTATGTGTGGAATGATTCCATTTTAGTAGGAATAAGCAAACCATTATGTCTGGGATGTGACCGTAGATCTTCACGCTTCTTTAAAAGGCCGCAGATGGGAAGGACACACTTCGGGCTGTTAACATTTATCACAAGGGGCCGCGTTGGAGAAAAGAAACAGAGCGGTAGGATGGGAGGAAGTATCGTTTCTCTGTCCGTCTTTGTACTACATTGCTTCACTTGCTACGGCAAGGGCGTTTTAACTTTTAAAATTAATGTAATATAAAGGGAGTTTTAAAATGGGAAAACTTCAAGCGGCAACAAACACATCGCCTAATAAGTGTGTCTTTTCACGCTTTTATTCGAGTTTCCAGAAACATATAAACGCATACGTAGGATTGACTTTATATAAACACTGAATCGTGTCGTACATTTTAATTTACCACTTGATTTTGTCCGCTGGTCAGTACAACCCGTGCATCCCCACAGAACCACAGACACAGTTCAAACACATTCTCATCAGCAGTCACGCGACACTTCGCGGTTCTTCCCCGGGGCAGGCATCAGACTTAGGTGGACTGCTGAGACCAGCGTTACTATACAGCTCCTGCCCATCACATTCTGCTTCTTGGGCTGAAGCCCAAAGTGGCTTTCCAGGGGCACAAGTCATAGTACTCTCAGCTTCAGTAAATTTTGCCAGATTCATTCCTAAAAGATTATAGCAATGAACATTCTATCAACATTAAACAGTACTTTTTTTTTAACTGTAGGCCAGTTTAATGTTTAAAAAAAAATGGTATCTGACTATAGTTATAATTTGCATATTTCTGACCACTTGTGTGATTAAACATCTTTTTATTCATTCACTCACTATTATGATTCCTCTCTTGTAGAGAATTTGTTGAATTACTTGAGTTATTCTCTTGGATACTTGTGTTTTTCCCTTATAAGATTGGTAAGAAATAAAGTAGAATATACTTCCTCGGAGCTGCAAATTTTTTTTTCTAAATCACGGGTATTCACCTTTCTGTCATTTTCTGACATGTGAGATATTTTAATTTTGGAGGCCAGGCTTTCTTTGATTATTTTGATTATTTTCTGGAGTCACTGATTTCTTGATAAGATCTCTCATAAATAAATTTATAGAAAACTTCCCTGGGTTTATCGCAACATTTTAGTTTAAAAAATATTTGTTATTCTTTATTTGCAAATAAAGATAATTTGCTTACTCTTGCAAATTTATAGTAATTATTTAAGTTTATTGTGTTGCAGCTTTGTTTAGGAAGTCTAAAGTAATTTTGAATTACTGGCAAACATAAGATTTTGTTCTTTTTCATGACCTAATAGAAATGGTTACAGTGTTTCACCATAATATTTGTTATTGATTTGGGGTAAACTTCAACATGTTTAAGTAATTTCCTTTTTTTAGAGTTTTTATGAAGAGCATTTATCATATGCTTTCTCAGAATCTATTGCTATAAACATGTATTTGACCCTCTTTAATTTAATGGTGCAGTGAATTACATTGAAGGATTTTCTGCTGTTGAACCACATGAATAATTTGGGCAGAAAACTTAGTTGTGAATCATTTAATATGCTACTAGATTTGACTTGCTAATGTGTAGAGTTTTCATGAGTATTTATTAGTGAAATTGGCTTATGGTTTTGTTTTTTACATTATCTTTGTCAGATGGTGGTATCAAATTTCCCCAACTTAGAAAACGATATAGAGAAATTACTTTATTTTGGAATCACCCAAACTGGTTTAAATAACCATTCTGTGGATACCAGAGTCCACGCTAGGTTCTGGTCTCATTTTGAATCTTCAGCCTGTGTGCGTACGCGTGGTCTGCGTGGGCACAACATCCCTAAAAAACGCCATGTGAGAATGTGAATCTGAGCACTGGACCTTATCAATAAAAAATACCGTAAGGTCATACCAAGCCAAGAAGACATTATGGAAACGCTACAGGGTGAAAGCCGATTTTAGGAAACTTCAATTCAAGCTTGTTTTTTTTTTTTTTTAAGAGAAATACTTCTGGGTAGTGGAGACTCGATAGTGGTAGATGCTAAAGTGAGGTTTAAAGAAATGATCGATCGATACCTATAACGCTTGAATGATTTCTTTCTTCCTGAAATTCTCTTTGTATTAGCAGGTGCCCTCTGCCTTTGGGTGATTTATTGGAACCACTGAAATTTCCTGCCAGCTCTCACAGATGGATGGACGAACAGGCCTTTGGGAGGTAAAGCATGTCCCATTACATTTACTGCTTTGTATCCAATTAGGCACCTGGAGCTGGCATAGACCTTGGCAACGATGGCAGCGGGTGACAATCAAGTACCTAGAAAGGCATGTGTGGGGTGGGAATGAGCGAGTGAGTGAGGTAAATGGTTATACCTTGCTACACATCTTGCTGGAGATCTAGAAAACAACATACTTTAGCTTTGATTGACTTTACAAGCAAATATTTTGATTTTTTTAATCAAACAATGAGAAGGAACCTCGCTCATTGCTCGCCTCTGCCCTGCTGTCTCTGCGTGGGAGGCCGAGGCCTTTATTTCCTGTTCCTTGGCTTTTCTCCTCTCTGGGGATTAGATGCTGATGTAAAGGCCGCGACTGTGTCTTTGCAGCCACACTGCGATTTCCTGCTCAGCAGTGCCGCCGAGAAACATGCTCTCCACCTGTCCTTCTAAGGAACTGCTGTGGCACAGGTCACAGTGTGGCCTCTGACCTCGGTAGCTACCAGGAGTTGGTTTTCCCATCTGTGCCTTGCTGACTTCTGGAGGGGGAAAAGGACCTGTTGCTTCGTAAGAATCTACGTTTTCTAAAAACGTCAATTCCATGAATACCTTCCATTATCATATGCACCAGCACAAGTCAGCCTATTGTATTCACCAACTGGAATCAAGGGGCCTCATGCAATCCGCCCCACCGCTCACACGCCCTGCCCGTGTACACTCTGATTCCTGAGAAACGAGACTTTTGTCTGCTGCCTGACCACTTAATTTTATTCTGAAAGAAACCCAAGTAACGGGACCAGGATAGCGCTCAGCGGGGCCGCATTTATGCTTCTTCCTACTGCATGCTTACCGCCAACATTCCTATAGGTTGCCGGCACGCCTATGCTGGAAACAGAGAGATTGGTGTTTAGCAGAATATTTCTTTGTGATTTTCTTACGTGTGATCGTATCAGTAACTCAGGTCTTTACCCTAGAAACCCTTCTGTCCATGTACACCACCGATTCATCAGCAGTCGTGTGTTACGTGCCTTCTCTCAGCCCGTCTAATGAAATATGATGTGTAATAAAAATTTCTTGCCGAATGAGTAATTGACACCCCACTCTGAGTGCCCCGGACGTGCTAGCCAAGGGCAGGCGGGGGCCAGGGCAGGGTGATCCCTCCCTGGCTGGAGAGGCTGCACCTGAATGAACTCCCCAGAGGCTCAGAGAAAAGACTGTGCCCTCTCCATGGACTCCAAGGTCTTTCATTGCTGGACAGGTGGCTTTCCAAGCCACATCCTCTGGCATTGAATCCCAGGCTGAGTGGAGCTCGGGCCTCTGTTGACCCACCACTTACCATGTGAGAAGGCAGAACAACAAAGAAGCTGGGGTTCCTCCCCTCAAGGACATGCCACGGGTCCCCAGTGCTTGGTCCTGCTGCCGGCCTGTGGGTTGATGGACAGAATAGGAGGCTGAGACCTTCTGTTGGAGGCCATTCGTTTACACATTTCCTTACTAAATCTCATTTTGCAACCCATTCCTTGTGACTAGTGAGATTCACCTTCTCGCCCAACAGGAGGGCTTAACGTCTTTCCTTACTCCCTTCTCCTCCCTACCCATCCATTCTGTGTTTAGTCTTTGGACTCATGAGGAAGTTTGTGATGTTCGGTAAGGAGACTATTTCCAGGAGGTTCTGAACCGAGCTCTGAACCGGGGATCAAAGGCAGTCTGTTGCTTGTGCTGCTGTGAGTGGTCAAGGCCGGGGCTGTTCCTTGTTCTCTTCGTCTTCCTCTTCCAAACTCTTCTTTTTTTCCATAGGGACAGTTGACACAAAGCACTTTAAAAAATGAAACACTATTAGGAAAGATGTAACAGACACAGTTTCCCCTATATCTCTCATTATCATCAGCTAAAAATCCTAGAAATTATATATATGTATATTTTAAACAGAAAACTATTAAAGGTGAAGAGAGAAAGGCAGACCAACTAAAAATCACAGTACGTGGGGCATGGCATGGTGACAAGTTTCCTCGGTTTTCCTCCCTTCCTCCCTCCTTTCCTTCCTCCTTTTCTTCTTTTCTTTTTCTTTTCTGTATATATCTTGGATTAAGTGCTGGAGAGGCCAGTAATCCATAAACACTAAAAAAACAAACAGAAAAAAAAACCCAGTTTTTTAAAACTCTAATTAGACTACAACTACATCATTCCCACTAAACTCCGCAGAAAAAAATGTATGGCCTCACTCTGAACCACAGCAGCAAAGCCGAGTTGGGAGCCTGCACCTCCACCCTCACCTGCTGAAACAGGGCTCCCCTTCTCAGGTTGGTGCCCAGGCGAGGCCAAGTGGGGAGCTTGACTTCCATCCTCACCAGGCAGCAGAGAGACACCCTTCTCTCTCCCCGCAGGGGACAGTGTCAGAGGCAAGCTAGAGACCAGTCAGGGTTCTCATCGGTGCTCAGGACAGTGAAGCTGCAGAGGGAGCAGGGACGAGTCGCCCTACCCTGCCCATGTGTGAACATCGGAGAAACCCCCAGTGCTTCTGCTTTTAGGTCATGCTTTGTACTTCGCCCTTCGGGGTCTGCCAGGACTTGGGTCTGGGTGTAAGACTAGAAGCAGAGGGGAACTTAGGTCCATCGTCGGTCTAGAAGCAGCGAGGTGGCCCTGTGAAGGATCGGCAGTGCCTTGCAAGGTGGTTTCAAATTCTTCAGGAAAAGCACGGCTAACCTCAGCCTGGGGCAGAGCAAACATGGTCGAATCTGAGAGTTCAGTGTCCTCAGCTTGGCTGGAATCTGCCCATCCATCCTCATTCTAAGTTTCAGGATCCTATTCTTCCCCCAAACATTGCCCTTATTTTAGCAGAAGACACGTTGTGAGGTCAGGAATGTAATTTGTGTTGCAATTCAGCCTCTCACAAGTAGAGATTCTGGGTTTAATTTTCGGAAACCTCAGCTCTCTTGACCGTAGACGATAAAGGGTCCTTTCAGGGCATGGAAAGTGCTTTCGGGTCATTTTTTTTTTTTTTTGCAGAACTTAAGTTGGGAGTGTGAAGCCCTGAGCTAAGTCTTTTCTTTACTTTCTCCAGCAGTTAGAAGCAACTGGCCAATGCCATTCTGCTCCTTAGCCTACGAAATGCCCTAAGGCAGGTGACACAGGGCGACTCACAACCTCCCTCTCTGGGCATTTGACTAGGAGCATCCAGTGTGAGCTTCTCATACCTCTTCCCGCTTTCGTGCCTCTGGGACAACTTTGGGCACCCAAATCCTATCAGTCACTGTCAATCCAAAGAAACGGAACCTACTTTCAAATCCTTATTAAATCACTCTTTACTATTTAACCATTACATTCATAGTAGTTTTAGGATGAAGAAACCGATGCAAGAAATTTGAGATGTCCAGCCTATCTTTCAGGTCTTATGGCATACTCATCATATATGCATTAAGTCTTTGATTAAAGTGTTCCGTTTTTGACACGTAGTTAGCTTATTTGGAATTTTCCTTTAGACTTTGCCTGCAGCACATATTAAAATGAAGCATTAAGTATTTTCTGGAGAATGTGGTTAAAGAGACACACAATTGTTCCTCATGAGGAGGTGTAAGTCTGAAGCACCCCGACTTTACACACCCGTGTACTTCGACACTCGGGTTTGATGATTATCGAAGGATGACTTGGCGTCTTCTGCGTGACCCTCCAGACACAGCTCGTGCGATGACAACAAAGACCCCTCAACCACAGTTTTCACGGCATTCCCCTGAACCAACAAGAGGTTCTGGCTGGAGATTAGAAAGGCGAAAGTAAGGTGATTTGGGGGTATTTTTTCACCTTGGCTTTGTTCATTGCCCCCCCTCCCCAGCCAGTGTGGTTAATACAGGTTCTAATAACTGCCCCTTCCCCTTGGGCATCAAGTAAGGGCTGCCAGCTTTTATTGGCCCTAGGGTCTGCACGATTCCTTGGTGTGTTCACTAAATCCTACCCGGAAACCTGGACAAAAGATAGTTTATACCATGATGCTTACATTTCCTATGGAGCAATATGTTTGGGGATCTCTGGCTGAGAAAGTAACTTGGTAGCAGGTATGGCGCTCGGAAGCGCACCCTCAGAGGAAGATTCTGAGCTGGTGTGGATCCCGCATTCGAGGTGCGGGGGGATCACCTCCTTGCTGGGAGGAGGGGGAGTGGTGATCTATGTCGGGTGCGGCCATCACGAATATTCAAACTACCACTGGTGGCAGCAGAGATGACGACGATGGATGACAAGCCGCTGAGAGAGCAAACGACTGAGCAATGTGGTTGTTAGAGAAGCGATAGTGGTCCTCACATTCGTGTATGTTTTTGGCTTCTTCTCACCGCCCTGCAGACCTTACACGAGAACAGAGGGACTGCGGGCTGTGGAATCCCAGCTCAGAAGGTGGGTGGGAAACGATGAGCCTTGATGGCAGCTTCGAGCAGATGTCTCTCTCCTAAAGTGTCAGCGGACGAGCTGCGGACCGACGTGGGGACTAGATTTCAAGGTGGCAGTCGCATGGCAACGAGACACTCCATTGATCAGTTCTCAAGGTAGGAAAACAGGCAGTGCTGGGGGGAACGGGATTCCAGGAAGTAGGATGGAAAGATGGAGGCCGAGAACTTCGAGTCTCCAAATTTCCCTAAATCTCCCTTGTCTGTTGTCTCACGACTTACAACTGTACTCAGCGCATTGTTTTATTTTATTTGTGTTTTTCTCTTATTGTAGTTGTCTTTTTTTTTTTAATTTCTTTCGGTGGGTGATACAAATAAGGCTTCCTCTAGCTGAGACGCTTAGAAGAAGGCTCCATGAATATGTATGTAGGATGCTATTACTCACTCAGCATTGACAGTTCTATGGAGCAATGATAAACAACATGATTTTCAGTGACAATGGGATAATTACAGTCTCGTATTCCTGAATAGCCTGTGATCACCAATGTTGCTGGTTGTGTCATTGTGTTTGGCGTCACATGGTTCCCAGCGGACCAACAACGTCGTCTTCATCCCGTAACCTGAAATCAATTCTGCTGAGTTGGCTAAACCACCTAGTCCTGTGTACCAACTCAGGGATCCTGTATAAATGTACGTAGGTCAGATCATTCTCAACTAGACCATAAAAACGGTGATTGCTACAATTGATGAGGAACCAAGTTCTGTCTAGTCAAGCAGTAAACTTGAAGTAGGGAAGCATGCCATATGAGGCAGACAAACGTACCCAAGAACAGAATTGTTTAACATAGCTGTGGTTATTTTAGCAGATAATAGACTATGAATAAAAGTCAATCTTATGAAATTTTACAAGTGATATTGAAATATTAGGTTATACACTCAAATATTTCCCCAGATCAAAGGGAGTCTCTATGCTTGGAATAAGACCGCTTCACTGTAAGCGTCAAAAAAGTGTGTGCAGACTCCAGTGGGATGATGCTGATCAGTAGCAGCCATGGTGGACCCCTAGAAATGTGTGTGCGCTCCTGGGGAGACCTCGTCTCCCTCCCTCTCACCATATTCACAGCCTCATCCCCATTATCTGACGTGGAACCCTCTGTCCTGATCTCATGAGGCCCTTTATTCTTGCCCTTATCTGTCTCCACAAGAAGTTTGGGACTCCCAGGCCAGCCTTCATTCCCTGGACTTCAATCCCCAAGTTCCTTCGAAGGAAGACTCAGGAAATATGTGTGTAAAAGGTACATTATCTGGTCAGGAGATGGGGAGTCCTTGCACAATGCTCCCTAGAGGTCGAGGTCCAGCGAACTCCTCACAAACTGGACCCGTTCCCATGGATGTTTCATGCAACTTAATGGCGAAGGGAAGTGGGAAGGGGAGCAACTGTAGAAGAGGGTGGAAAGTTTGACCAAGAAAGGTTTTCAGATTTTGTGTAGAGTATTAGCTTTGGGTTCAGCAATGTCGCTGGCTCTCTCCATCTGCAAAGTCCCTTGGACGGTCTGTGGACACACACAAGCTCGGGATCTCCAGACAAGGAGCATGTGGCTCTCTCTCTCCAGACTTTATACAATCCGCTCTGTATTCCTGCATCAGCGCTGTGGCCACAACTCAGATCGGGCAATGGAATGGGATTCCGAAAAGCAGAGCAGTAGAAAGAGGAAGAAAGACCCAAGGACAGAACTTTGGGGAACGCTTACGTTTAGGGAGTTCGAAGATGAGCCAGAGAAAAAGCCAGAAATGAGTAGAGTAGAAAATAAATCTAGGTATGACAGTGTCACAGGCTGGAGGAAAACTTGGAGGAAAAATCTGTCATGAGCAGTGTCAAAAAGTTGCAAAGAGGCCATTGTTTCTGAGAAAAGTCCTCTGGGTTTTGCAATCCTTGCTGCTCATTGAGAAAGCAGTTACAGTGAAGTTAGCTTCCAATAAGTAAAATACTACAGTCACGGGTTACAGTTCAGGGGGGAAAACATTCTTTCGAATTTCAGGGGAAAAGAAATGATGAAATGAGGTAGTTGCTTAAAAAGAAAGAAATGAAATGATAGTTGTACCATTGAGGAGGAATTTTCTGGTTTTAAAGAATAAGGAAGGCAGGGTTTATCGTAGGCAGAAAGGAAGGAGCTGTTGTGACTGATTGAAGGGCAAGATCGAGTTTCACAGGAGATGAGTACAAAATAAATACACAGGACAATGAGTTAGGCCTGACAAAAAGAAGGGACAATTCTCTCTCAAATATCGGTGTGAACGCAGAGAGTAAAGGCAAAGAAGCAGTAAGAAGAACTGAGGAAGCACGGATGAAAGTCTTGGGGTTCAGGGCAGTGATTTCAAGACCAGCCTCCCACCTGGAAAGGCCAGGTACTAACAGGAGCTCGTTTTTTATGGGCATCTCTCTAGGACCCTGCGACCAGCAGAGACACTGGTGGGTTCAGTCACAGAGGCCCAAGGTGCTTCAGAGCAAAAGATTTACAAACCCAAATGTCTGAAGTGGCAAGGGATGAGTACGTTAAAAATTGATTTTTTTTTAAAAATTCAAGTTTGACCATCTTAAAATGTGTAATGGAAAAGCAACGAAAACAGCAGGAACAAAGTACAACATCACCAACAAATATTTGGCCTTTATCTCACCCATAAGTGACGATTTGCAGTCACTCTTTTGAGGGAAGGGGGATCATGGCCCAGCCTTGAAGACTTCTCGGCAGCATTTACAGCTAAAAGCGACTGGTTCCGCCAAGCCTGACCCCTGAAACGTTAGGTGAAATTGATGAATTTCTATAAAAATATATTTTTCATAATATAGTAACTCATCGAATGGTTCTTATAACAGAACATTAAAATCTTGTTACCATGAACATCTTTTGTTGTTTCAAACAATTACACTTCTTAGGTTTTTAACTTTCTTGTAGCATTTTTGTTCTGTTGTCACTGGTGTTAATAGTGGTGGTGGTAAAATGTTAAAACAGAAAGAAATGTGCATGTGTTTACTTAAAAAAAAAAATCTTTTTTTCCCTTTGTTTTGGTGATTTGGCACCGAAACGCCATAGCTGGAATAAAAGGCCCTGGGTGAAAAATTAAGATGGTGTCCAGATGGTGGTGTGGCAATGAATCACGGCACATTGTTCTTCCTTTAGTTTTCTTTATTTTTAAAAACATCTTAACAGACGATTTTTTAGAGCAGTTTTAGGTTCACCGCTGTAATTGAGGGGAAGGTACAGAGAGTCTCCATGTCTCCCCGCCCTCACGCACACACAGCCTGTCCACCGTCCTACCCCGGGGTTCACTAGTCACCTCAGGAACCTAGGCTAACACATCATTGTCACCCAAGGTCCACAGTTCAGGTGAGGCCACCCTCTTGGCGTTGTACAATCTATGGGTTTAACCAATGTATAATGACATGTTCCCATCGTTGTAGTATCACAAAAATAAGTCATTGCCCTAAAAATCCCCAGTGTTTTGTCTATTCATCTCCCTTCCCCCGTCCTCCCCCCATGCCCTGGCAAACACCGATCCCTTTGCCATGGCCCACCGGACATCTCTGTTGCTTCTACATTATGGTAACTATCGATAAAGCTGTTACACGCGCCCACGTGCGGGTTTTTGTGTGGACATAAGTTTTCAGCTTGTTTGTGGAAATATCAGCAGGCGTGACTGCTGGATCATAGGGCGAGGGTATATTTGGTTTTGTAAGAAACTTCCACACTATCTGCCAAAGTGATTGTACCAAATTGCATTCCCACCAGCAGCGAACGGAAATTTTTGCTGCTACTTATCCTTGCTGGCGTTTGTCAGCGTGTTTGATTTTGGCCTTTCAAACTCATTGTTTTAATTTGTAATTACCTAATGGCACGCAATGTGGAACATCTTTTCATATGTTTATTTGGCATTTGTGTATCTTCTTTAGTGAGATGTTTTTGTTCGTGGTTTTTTCCATTTTTTAATAAGGCTCTCTCTTTTTTGGTTTTCGTATGTTTTAGACAACAGTCTTTCGTTAGATGTGCCTTTTGTGAATGTGTGTGGCTTATCTTCTCATTATCCTGCCATTGTCTTTCATACAGCAGAGTTTTTGAATCTTAATACAGTCCAGCTCATCAATTCTTTCATGGTTGACGCCTTTGCAGTCGTATCTAAAACATCATCTCTGTTATCTTCTAGGAGTTTTATAGGTTGGCATTTACATTTAGGTTTGACATTCATTTTGAGTTAATTTTTGTGAAGAACGTCATGTCTGTGTCTAGATTCGCTTTCTTGTCCCTGGATGTCTGGTTGCCCAAGAACTATTTATTGAAAAGACTATCTTCTCTCCTTTGAGTTGCATTGTTCCTTCATCAAAGATTGACTGACTATATTTGTTCAGGTCTATTTTGTTACTCTCTCTTCTATTCCGTTAAGCATTTCTGACAGTATCACACCTTCGGTTACTATGGCTTTATAGTAAGCATTGGATTTGGGCACTGTCAGTCCCCTGGCTGTGTTCTGCAGCATTGAATTGGCTATTCTGGGTCTTCCGTCTCTCCATGTAAACTTTAGAATCAATTTGTCAATATCCACAAAACAACTGCCAGCATTTTGATTGGGATCGTATTGAATTTATTAGGCCAAGTTGGGAAGAACTGACATGACAATTTTGAGTCATCTGACCATAAAATACCTTTCCATTTATTTAGTTTTTCTTTGATTTCATTCACCACAGTTTTATAGTTTGCTTCACATAGAACTACATAGTTTGCATCTATGTTCGTGAGAGATATTAGTCTGTGGTTTTCTTTTCTTATAATGTCTTTGTCTGGTTTTAGTATTAGGACAGTGCTGGCCTCAGAGAATGACTTAGAAAGTATTATCTACTGCCTGATTAGCAGTATTAGCGTCTAAAATCTAGAGAAAAAGGTGTATTTTGGCCCTTAAGTTATTCTTGGATATGTCTTTGAAGACCCAGCATTCCACCCTGGGGGGAAGGGGCAGAGAGCTGGGGCTAAGTAGATGCTGTTCATTATAATGGGTTAGCCCGATTGGCCTCCAGAAAATGAAGAGAGGGCCACACATTAAAGTGAAAGAGATTTGTGTCTAAAGAAAGAATTTGGAAGATGGTAACCTCCAGTGAGTCATCAGCTATGGCATTGGCTGTGGAAAGTGGAATTCCTGTCTCAGAACCAACTTTACTTTTTTGGAAAAATCAAACAAAAGTGAGGACTTAGGCCATAAACAAGTCAGTTAAAGATTAGTTTGAACAATGTTTTTCATTTACCAGCCATGTCAACAGTATGAATTTTAATGTCTTGTTTTTACATTGTTTTACTTATTTGGACAAATGTAAAATCATTTAATTTTTGCCAGTTGTCCTGGTGTATTGCGTAATTAACCATTCAGTATGCCAAAGATCTGAAAATAATGACAAGCAGGCAGGGTAAGCTGTTTCCTGCACAGACCTGCAGAAGGATAGACCAAAAACCGTCAAAATCGTCTTCCCACAATCCATCCTCAGAGATTCGGTAGAACTCAGTTACTCTCAGAAGCCATTTAAGAACATTATTCCTATTTTTTCTCAAATCCATTTTGAATAATTTATAGTCTCTGACATGCTATTCTTTGAAGATAATGAGCTCCCCAAATTTTGTCATACACCCTATGAAGCAGAATGTGCTTTTATTGGGCCAAATCTTTGTCACCCGGATTTCAAAGCTAAAACATTTAATATTTAAGAGTCTGGTGAAGGAGTCTGTGTTTACTTTCCCCAACTCATTCAGAGTGTTATATATTTAGATGATTTCTTCTGCTTATTCTCGACTTCTGAGGCTCTCAATGGGTTGGGGAAACACAAACACTCTCACCAATATTGGGTAAAATGTAAAATTACTTATCTTTGGAGAGGGTCAGTTTAGCATTTACCTACCAAAATTTAACCTGTACACACCATCCATTGACCCAGAGATTGCAATTCTAAGCATTTATCTTACATAAATACTCATACATGTGTGCCAAAGAACATATGTGTACACACAAAGAATGCTTATGCAAACATTTCTATTCTGATAGCGATAAATGGAAAGATCTCCAAAAATAACGTTAGGTAAAAAACAAGGCAAGTTCTATAAGAATAGCAGGTTTTATAAGAATAACATACATGTAAAATAAAAAGAATACATGTATATGTTTATATTTACATTTTATGAAATCTCTGAGGATCAGGGCTGGGAGTCAGGAAGGCATTTTATATTTTAAAGTCTTTCTTATATTTTAATTTTATTTTTTTAATATAAATGTATTTTTTTTTACAATATACCACCACATTTCATCAAATCTGAGCCCCTGGTACTCCTTGATTCTACCACAGAATATCAACAAAAGGTTTTTAATCAACGATATCAGAACTGTCACCCAACTGTACTTATTAGGCTCCATGACGGAGGTATCCCAAGTTACTTTACTTGAAAAAAAAAATGTTAATTGATTTAAATTGTCAAGAACACCAAGAAGTTATAAATTAAACTATGTCAAGCAATCCTCATTATGTTGTACAACTGAAATTAAAGTGATGTTATATGTCAATTATACCACAATAAAAAAGTTATTGATTCACCTTAAGTTCAACACAGTTTATAAAGTCCAAGTTAATTTTCTATGGACAGGTGAGTACCTTGTAGTACTGAACTAAATTGGTCATATAATACTCTGTAGATTTTTCTGCTGGATTTCATACACTCCATCTTTCTTAGTTGGATTGTTTTCTTAAAAAGCTTTAATGATGTTAGACTGCCTTTTATGGTTTATTATTATTCGAGCACATAAGGCCAAACCATGTCCTGTCAGTCTCCTATTGCCTAATTAAAAAATATATGTACATATATTCGATTCATAGAATCCAAGCCTAATGCATTCCATTACACTGGTATTCCACTTACTATACTTTTATTATTGGCGTCGCAGTGAAGTTGGTCCAGATTGGCACCTGACTTCTGTTTCCTCCACGGATGTTCAGTTTCAAGCCAGCAGATGACCAGTGGTTCTTGGCGTGAGGGTAGGATGCAGTGAATGCTCTTACCCGTATCTCGATCCAGAGATCCAAGTGCAATCACAGCACTTGGGGGTGGGTGTATGAGTTTTTAGTTCTTCTACTCCAACCTCTTCTGCTGCACGGGGGGGAAAAGAAACTCCCAAGAAATCAGACCAAAATGTAGGCTTCTTGACCCCGCTGTACACTCAGCCACCATGTGGTCTGGCCAGACATCCTCGGTCTGGCTGGTGGACAGATCAAGCTTCTCCAAGGCCCCTGAAATCAAAGAAGAACTAAATAAATGGAAAGGTATTTCATGGTCAGGCACAGCGAGAGCTGCAGGCAGTTTGCGGGGCGGCTGGGAGTTACTGCAGCTCAGTATTTAGATACAAATATAAGAGAAACGGCCCACACCCTTGGTCCCACCTAAGATCTGCACCCTGGAGCACAGACTCGGGGACGTCAGGCCCCTCTGGCTCCAGCCGACACCCATCCAAACGCACGAGAAACTGGGAAGGGACCCCACGCATCGTGCAAACAGGGTCCTCAGAAAGGAGTGAGCAACCCTAAGGGGGAAACAACCCAGAAATCCTCCCATTTAGTCACTGAGGTTAAAAATCCTTGGCGAAGAGAATAAGACAAACAAACGAAAACATTCTTGACACGCGCACACACACTAACGAAAAACCGGTTACTTCGGAGTGGTGGAACTGGCTTGGTTTGTGCCTTTGCAGTCGTCTGCGTCATGTAAACCCTGAGTCTATACGTAATTCGTAAATGCGCCTTTTATTATCCACTGCTGTAGTCAGGATTTCTATGGACCCTGCGGCCGAAGAGTCTCCTCTGGGCGTCCCCAAACTTCCGCAGCTGGGCCCAATTCCAAGCTTCTCTTCCCCCCTTTGCACTGCATTTGCTCACCTTCCTCTCGGGGCTCCACACTCTCAGGAAATGCAGGGCTCAGGGCGAACGAGCTGGGGTCCTGGCCATGTCCCCCTTCCAATGGGATGGACTGCCCTGTCCCGGCGAGTTCTGCAGCCTTGGCGTTTCGCGCGCTGAGCCCAGCTGCGCTGTCCACTTTGGCCTCTCGCGTGCCCTTGCCCTGCCTTCGTCTCATGGGTCCTTTGTCCGATGGGCTCCAGGCTCTGTCCTCACGCCATCCCGGTACGGCGTGCCTTGTGTACGGTCCGGAACCGGAGGTCTGCTATCCTAGTGCACTAAAAAGGACTCTCTATCTTGATGCATGAGTTGAGGCAGGAAAAAATCACTCTTGAGGGCGCAGAGACTTTGAAGTGCCTGTCGCTTTGTGAAGAGCGTCTCCTTTCTGCACATTCTCCTCCCGGGTCACTCTTCAGCCCTCATCGTAACAACTTACCGAGAATTAAAGCCCACAAAGGCAGGCTAAAATCGGAAACCGATTTCTAAGATGTTTTAAGGTCTTTTCTGATCTGTGTAAAAAAAAAAAAAAGTTGTTAAATGGAGTTAATTATAAAAAAGAAAAAATAATATTCCATTGTCTAGAGAGAATTGTAATTGATATTTTCTTGTCTGCCTTTCTAGACTTTTTACATGAATGTGTGTATATATGTATGTGTGAGATTTGTTTTACATACTCGAGACTATAATGCCAACACTTTCTAAAAGTTCATGTCTGAGTCTCTTTGGTAGATGTGAGACATAAGACTGATCAATTTGTAACCTCGTTGGTTCTTCCTTCAGCCTTTTTTAATGTAGGCTTTTGTTCGTGGTGAAACACTTTTGGACAATAGGTTCTCAGTTTTTCCTTGAATATTTAAAATACCCCTGGTGGGTAACATCTGTCTCAATTGACGTAGCTTCATTTATTTTTCAAATCAACTTAGAAAAGTATCGGTGCTAACAATATATTATCTAGAACCCCCAATCTAATTATTTCGTGAAAGGAGCCAAAGAAATGAATTGGCATTTACTGAGTATCTACTGACTCTGATTGCTCTAGGCACCTTGTATGCAAATTATATTTAATTCTCAAGGCAGTTAAGTCATTATGTGGGTCTTTCAGTCTCTCCATGAGGCACCTGACCGCAGAGTGGTTGCTTCCCTGCAAAGTAGCTGAGCCTGATTCAAATTTCCAGTAAGCTTGACTCTGCAGCCCGAGGTCCTTCATGCCATCCTGCCTCCGGACACTGTCACTTCCACATGTGTCAGTAAAGGAACCATGATAATAGAGACCTCAGTGAAACTTGGAGAGTCACACCAGGTCATCGTTTGCCCTCAGGACAATCCAGCCTATTCTCACGGACCCTGGACCCTCGAGCATCGAAGGATGCCACCTGTTCAAATACTTATAGAATCTCTTTTGTTAGAATCGGAGTGGTTCGTAACGCACCCCACAAAATCTTTTCCTCATTTGCTTCTCCCTCATACCCCTTCCCCTCGTGCCCCAATCTAGCCTTAAGAGGCAGATACCTAAGACAAAGATTTATTACCTCAGCCACCACCGACAGCCAGAGCCAAGGACAACAGCATATTTCTAAAGCCCTCCAGATTCAAGTGTGCTGTTTAGAAAAATAAACAAAAACAAACATTATCCCTAAAGGGTTGGTTAATGGAGTTTTGCAATGCCGACCATGAAAAACTGCAAGATTAGAAAGAAGCAGAGTTCAAGTTCAATAAAAAATGTGAAAATTAGAAACTAAGCTTCGATCAGTTGAAAAACTTCTCAATAAGAAATGAAAACGTCTTTGTTTCACAATCCTCGCTGGTGAGATTTAGAAGACTAAAGAAACTAGCGGCTAAATATTATGCGGGAACTAGTCTACATGTTGCATTTCACTATGATGATTAAATTATTTGCCCCATGGTTCAGTTTGATAATACAATATTTATACTCTCTACGACAACAACAAAAAATCATTTAGTTCAAAAGAACACAAACTATTGTTACTCTCATTTTCATTTAACATATAGGTTTTACTGAAGTATAACAAATACAGAGAAAAACATACAAATTACAACTGTCCAGCTCAATGATTTTTCATATTTGACTGACACAAAGTCGGCCACCCAAAGCCCTGTTTGTTAACCTCCCAGTGACCACTGTGCTGATGGCATAACTTAGTTTTTTTTGGAGACTATAGAGAAGAATTTAATTAAGTTCTATTAAACTATCACCCCAGACTTATTAAAAATTAATATTTTGCCTTATTAAAATACTTCTGGAAATATCTTAAAGTTTATCTTTACAATTGTTATGCAATAACTTGCCTTTTGCTCTGGTTCTATGTCCCATGCATCAATCATCCATTCATTTTTACTGAGGAAAGCATCTCACTACAGATGTGCAACAGCTCGTCAATCCGCTCACCATCTATAGGACATTTAAGTTGTTTCCCGATTCTGAAGATTATGAATAAAGTTCCTATATATATTCACATAAAGGCTTTTGTGCAAACATAAGTTTTCATTTCTCTTGAGCATGGGATTTCTCGGTGGTATGGTAAGTGTGTAAGTGTATTCTTAATGTTCTAAAACAGTGTCAGAGAGGTTAGGCTGTCTTGCATTCCACGGCAATGTCTGAGGCTTTCTTGCTAACACATTTTTTCAATTTTTGGTATTGTAATAGTGTGTAACGGTATTTTGTTGTATTTTTAATTTGCATTTTATTAATAACTAATGGTGTTGAGTATCTTTTCATGTGCTTAATATGTTAAGGAGGTATTCTTCTATTCCTAGTTTAATACGTTTTTTTTGTCTTATCATGACATGACTGCATGTTCATTTTTTTGCACATGCTTTTTCTGAATCTATTGAGATGATCACATGTTTTTTCTATTTTCATATGTTTACATAGTGCATTTCATTGCTTGATTTTTGAATGTTGAAACAGGTTTGCTTCCCAGGATAAACTCCACTCGGTTGAGATATATTATCCTGTTTTGTGTATTGCTGGATATAATTTCTAATATTTTATTCATGTATAGTCATAAAGGATATTGGTTTGCAGTATCCCTTTATTGTAATGTCTGTTTGATTTTGGACAAGATAATGTTGGTCTCATTAAAGAAATTGAGGACTATATCTTCCCTTTTACCAGGTTCTGGAAGATATTGTGTAGAAATAATATTTATTCTTCCTGAATATTTGGTAGAATTCATCAGTGAAACCATCTAGACTCAGGGATTACAATGTCAGAAAGTTATGAAGTATGAGTTTGTTTTCAAAATAGATATAGAACTAAAGTTATAAATTTCTTCCTAAGATGTTTTAATAGTGTCATATTCCGTTGTTTTTCTTTTTGAATCAATCTGGTAAAATTTCATCTATTATATTGCCCTTTTCAACAAGGAGCTTTGACTATATTGATTTCTTCTATCTTTTTTGTGTTTTTTAATTTTATTTGTTCTCATCTTTATTATTCCCCCCTTTTGCCTGCTTTGATTTTGCTCTTCTTTTCCCAGTTGATTAAGATAGAAACTTATTTACCTGAGCATTTCTAAAGGAAGTATTTATTCCTACAAATTACCCTTTAAAAATTGCTTCAGTTGCATCTCACAAATCTCTGCAGTTTAAAATACTTTCCAAATTCCCTTGAGACCTCCTCTGTTTAATTTACAAATATGTGTGGCTTTTTCAGACAACTAAACACGGCTCCGTCAGCAGAGAGCCTGCTGAAATCATTCGAACTGCTTCTTCCAGAAGGAACCAGGTAAGCGCTCTTGCCCACCTGTTCCCAGCCGCCTGCCCTGCCTCCTGCGCATTCCCGCTGCTTCCCCACGTGGCCTCTGAGTGCCGGGCGTGGCGTCCTTCTATCTGAACTGTGGCTACGGAGTTGCATCTGGACTCGGGAAAGACAGCGGACGGTCCTGACGAACATAACCAGTACGGTAATACCATGACGTGTTTATCCCCAGCACTATTTTTAATCAACTGTTAGTACTTTTTCCCCTGATTCTTAACCACATCCTTATCTGATGTAGAAATGCCTAATTCGGTGCATTTATTGAATGTCTCGCCAAAGTGGTTTAAAACTTCAATCTAATATTCAACTTGATGTCCTCATCCTCCTCCGTCCATCTTGGGGAAGGGGAACTCCATCGTCCTCCGCCACCACCCTCCCTGGGGTTCACTGACTTGTCCGGCTACATCCTGCCTCCTCCTTTTACGTGGAGCCAAGGGGACCACAGAGGACCTGCTCTGAGGCTGTGGGGCACTGGAACACCTGGTTTTCACTCGCCGTGTCCTTGTATTGGATGCTATAGCAAAACGCCTTTCTTCCAACATCTCCGGGCAAGAAGTGCGCCCCAAACCGCGGGAGCCACGTAGTTCTCCCGAGAACTCGCTCATCGTGCTCAACGCCCCCGTATGCAGCTCTCACGCCGCTGTCGTCCATACCTGCGGACAGGTCCCTCCCATGTGCACAGGTGACTGACCAGCCCTCTCGGGAGGGGCGGGGCTGGCTGAGGCCCCTGGGCCTCGCGGGCTACACAGGGCGCGGTTGAGGGGGTGCGGGGGGGGGATGGTTCTCTCTGCACTCCGTTTACCAGAACTTTCTTCTCCTCGGGAGCGTTTCTCCTGTACGCGTACTATAACCACGCCAGCAGCAGAGACTGCGGTGCAAGAAAAACCTTTTTCCTTTCGTCCGTATAATTCCAAGGAACGGAGAGTGACAGAATCGGCATCGTGTCATAGGACCTTCTTATGAGCGCGTCGGCTTTGCTGATTATTCGTTCCAGGACCTTGGGGAAGGGTTTTAACCTCTGTTGGTTTCAATTTGGTCATCTTTTGGGGGGGGGGGTGGGGAGTCACTTGTGGGGCTGACCAGAAAGGATGGATGAAAGTTTCTCCCAACTGTTGGGTCCGCGGCGGCGAGGCAGCCCGAAGGTTTTGGTTCTCATTATTCTATAGGCAACAGAAATCACCTGCTTTGAGTTTGTATTTCACCAATGGTTTCTCTTTGCCCTTAAAACATTATTATTATTTTAATTCCAGAGGCCTGGTATCTATTATTGCTGCTGTGTAGCGGGGCAGATCGTCCTCTGAACTGACCAGCCGTCAGTGTAATTTTGCACAGTTAGCATGAAAATTTTCCAACAGACCACCATAAGGAACTGTGCGCGGCTCCTCAGAAGTATGAGCCTTTTTATTACAAAAAAAAAAAAAAAAGGCATAATACGGTCCTGTTTTCCATCCTCCTCTCTTTTTTTTAATGTCCAGATCCTGTCTGGAAGCTGAATTTTATTAAATCAGTGTTTCTACCATAGATTGTCCAACATGACCCGTGTGCGGGAGGGGGGGGTGCACCCCTGGGGACTCTGACAAGGCAGACGCCCCGGGGGCGGGTTGGGAGCGCATCGCGGGAAAGCGCTCCGAAAGCGCTCTGACGCGCGTCACTGCCCAGAAGCAGCTGGGTTCAGTCCGCGCAGGAGAAGAGCGTGGGCTACGGGCAGGGCCCAGCAGGCCTCTCAGCATCCCTCCGGGTTTCTGGAATCCTGTGCGCAGTGTGCGGAGAGATGAGGATAGAATGTTAATCGAGGTTCCATTTCCATGGGAACGAGAAGCCCAGCCTGCATTCCCGTCGCTTCTAACGGAAGGCAGCCTGCACGTTCGTCATCGCCGAGAACGGCGGTCTCGGTGCAAGAGCTCCTGTCTCCACGGATTACCTCCTAGTCGAAAACATGGAGAGCTGATGTCCGCCACTCTGATTTTACAAATGCAGAGATTGAGACCTTTGGTGAATGGTGATGTTGCCTAAGGTCACTCAGCTGGGTGAATTTTTTTTTCCTTTTTTTTGGGGGGGGGGGAGGTGTAATATCTTATGTAATTAGCGTCTATTTTTCTTGGAGGACGGAGAAATGAATACATCTTACAAAAAGCAGCAATAAGAAAAATTAGCTGTCAAAGCACAATAAAACTGTCAGCAAACGTCATAGAATCCAAGATATTAATTATACTCTACAGTTCCTAACATTTCTAGATTTTTTTTTCTACAAGTCTTCTGTTAAAATAAAACCTACTGGCAACTTGTGAAGTGCGAAGCGTAATAAACTACTGTTCCGTTTGCCTCAAGTCATAAAGAAGAACTTGAATTTTTTTACTATTTTGTTTTAACCGTAAGTGGGGTGCTTGGTTTTAGAATCCAATTTCTTTTCATATAGGCTTTTCATAGTCATTCTCACAAAACGCTTGTGGAACCAAACAGGTACAGATAGTTGTATCTTCTTTTCCTTTTTTTTTTTTTTTCTTAGTGAGTATATCTAAAAATAGTCTATATCCTCTGCATAGGTACAAAGAAAAACTACGCCTTTTCTGTGTGTTTTTTTTTGATATCGACAGTGGCGCTTCTCTAATCTCTCCCGCCTGTGTCGCCTGCTGTGTAAGAGTTTGCGAGGGCAGGTTTACCTGTGCCCTTCCCCTCCCTGGAGTCATGACCTCCTCGTCAGCCTGGGTTCGCGTTTAAGTTTTTAAAACTCTCGGCCATTCTTTTCAGTCGTTTTCAATGGAACGGAAATCTCTGAAAAATTGAAATCGATTATTTATAGGAAGGAAAAGACCTGATGTTTTCAGAGAAATCCATGGAAAGAGGGACTTTGACAAAGATGTTTTGTTACTAGAATCGATGCTTCAACTAATCGAGAACTTTTTAATATTAGAGTGATTTTTTTTTAAAAAACAAAGGGCAGAATTTCTTTAGATAAAATGGATCAAAAGCAATTATAAGAAGGTATGCTGACACAGAGCAGGTGCTGAATACTCATTAGCTGGGCTTTCTCATCAGGATTACTCCACATCCCGAATATCACATATTGAAGCAAAATATAATGTCGTAATGTGCGTATATAAAAAACGTTTCTTCATTTGTAGACATTTAATTTGTAGCCATTTCTTAAATATACATTAGGAGTTGCCTAATAAATTTAAAGTAGAAAAGTATATAGGCTTTTGAGATTTAGGAGCCTTAGAGAAAGTTTGATCCCGATCTTTCATCGTGTGGGAAAGCAAACTGAGGACCAGAAAGTTGAACGAATTGCCCAAAGATAGACAACAGCTTGACGTCAGAGCTGGGTTTCCCAGCCCAGGTCTTCCCCTTCCCAATTCTTTCCTTGGGAGAGCCACTTCACAGCCCTAGCGGCACAAGATGCAACATTCTGGGCGGTTTGGACGTTTGCATGACTCCCAGTTACCGTGTAGGGGAGAAAGCACAATGGTATGTTTTTCAAAGTTTGCTTTAAGATCCCAAACCAGGTAGTAGGTTGTAGCCATGCCTTTAACGACAGCCTTGGTTTTATTTTCAAACACGACGGCAGTTTCCCAAAACTCACAAGGACAGTTGTGAATCAGAATATGAACAGGATCAACAGGGTGAGTCTTTCGGACGGTAAACATGCAGGGGTTTTGGAAGCAAATTATTCCTTCATTACAAGTCTGTTAACTAAAAGGTGGATCTGAAGGCGATGTGGTGACTAAGCTCGTGGTGGCTTTTGAAGGGAAACGGAATACTTTCACGCGCCCACAGTTCTGATGCCAGCAGGGCCTTGGGAGACAGAAGAGTCATCCAGGTCATTCGAAGGAACCAGAGGAAGGCAGAACACTCACTGTAATCATCACTGGGGGCAGACTGTGGAGCCACCGCCACTTCGCCTTTGTCTTGTTTTTAGGGTTTCCGGTGATAATGCCTCTAAGGCTTTCTAAGTGGTCAAGAACACATATGCAAGTCAACCAAGACCTTAACTTCCTCTTCCGAAAATGAGAATGACCTTGTCCTATAGGAAAGTGATATTTGCCACCCCGAAGTCTGTCTCTCTGGCATGAGGATGATTTTATTTTAAAGAGACAAAAGACTCACAAAGAACCTTGACCTCTCCCCTAACGGCCTAAACGAATTCAGAGAAGGGGCCTATTCCAGAAAAGAGAGCTGTCACCAGAGACAACTACCAAGTGTGTGTGTGGTGGGGAGAGAGGACATCTAGCAAGTCCTGCTTAATCGAGGTCTCTGCGTCCCCAGGTCTCTGGCCCGGCAAACATTTGCTTACCAAACACATGCCTTTCCTTCTCCCCGTGAACTGACTTCCCCTCCTCTGAAGCCCCAAACACCTACCCCCTTTTCCTTAGCTCAGGACGGCTAATGGGCCTCAACTGTCTGATTTATCTTGGGGCCCCACAGTCTTATAGTCCCTTTGTACATATGTACGTAATTAAATTTGGTCATTTATTCCTGTTAATCTGTCTGATCTCAATTTAATACTCAGACCAGACAGAAGAACATAGAAGGGTAGAGAAAAACTTCTTCCTGAACACCTATTCCGCACTACTCTGGCCCCAGAAGAGTGACCGTCAAGCGCAGGCTGCTTTCCCTGTAAGAATTTCACGGCCGGGTTCACAGGACTATTTATATTTCGAGTCTGAGCATGCTGCGTCATATTGAGAGTCAACTAATATTTTACTGATTACCTACAATTAGTCTATCTCAAAGAGTCTACCTCATTTAATTCTGAAATCTCATAAGCATTGTCTCAAGTTTTTAAAAATATAGGAATGATAAAGAATTTTCTCAAGGTCACGCAGCCAAGAAATGTCCCTCTCAGCTGTGGCCGATGGGGCCAAGGCAGGCCAGAGGGCTCGTGCTGGGAAGCAGCAAACGGAAACCGCGCAAGGAGACCTCTGTCCAGTAGTGGGAAGGGCCTCGCTGGACTTACTGAACTCTTTCGCTCGGAAGTTTAAGTTGGCGATCGAAGGGGAGGATTGGTCAGACGGCAGAAGATCGAGCACAAAGACATACAGCGAAAACACAGTCGCGCAGCATCAAAGGTGGCGGCTCTCAGACCGCTAACTTGATGAGGCATGGAGGTGGCTGGCGGTGACACCTGCACAGGTGTGCGCAGGTGTGCGCTCCATGCTCTCTGGTCAGGCGCCGAATTTGAGAACTGTCCCGTCCGTCCTGACCTTATTCTTCCACGAGGTGTGATAAATCTCACTACGGCGGCGACGTATTCTTTAAGCGACAGTCACCCAGCGTGGCGGCGCTGGGGCTTCGATGCGGGGGCGTGCTGGGGTTCTCGGCGAGCGCTCTTAGGCGTTTATGGCGCTCCATTTTCTGGGCAGTAGGTTGGATGGCGATTCCTGGCTCCTTCTTCGTTGAGTGGTATATCCCTCAGAATCCCAGAAGAAAAATAAAACACACACACACACACACACACACACATAATTGAGAAGTGTTTCATAAAAGATGATTGTTAGGTGGTGGCGGAGTTCACAGAAACCAGTAAATGACTGTGCGGAAGCCCGAGGCCTGAGGGACAGGGGAGGGAGGGGCGTTGTGGTCCCCAGAAGCCAGTGAGGGTAGCTGAGAGGAGAGAACCAGCTGACTGGAAACGGAGGGAAAAGGTGGAGGTGGGAGGCGATTAAACAGCAGAGAAAAGCAATAAATCCAAAAACAGCATGGCTAGAAAATGACTGTGCCCATGCGGCTGACTTAAGCAGCTAAGAAGCCTACAAAGTCTTCGAGAGGGTCGATGGCCCAAGGAACCACACGCTTCGACTAACATGCGGTGACTGTTGAGACTTATTCCCTCCTCATTCCAGCACCACACGTCGGGCCGGGGGCGGGGGGTGCAGGGACCTTTCGAATCCGTCGGTCTTCAGGCCACGAGACACAGCCTCACAGCAGAAACTCCTTGACGCGACTCTCCAGCAGAGAGGGTGACGGACCGCGCCCTGAGGTGCCGGCTTTTGCCTGGATGGGGCCTGCATTTGATTTCCCGGGGAGAAGGCAAGTATCTCCTCTCCGAAGGAGCTGAGCGTCGGTGACCGCGTGGTGGACCACAGTACTCACGGTGCAAAAGGCCCTGTCTTCCTCCAAGGCACGTGTCAACGCCGGCAGCCCTGACTCTGCCGTGGACTGGTTCTGGCCAGTGAGCGGGGAGGGAGAAATGCAGCATGAACGCTCCTGGCCGCCATGCTTGGCTGCTGGCACGAGACCCCGCCGAGTTCTCTGCCTCTGCCCCTGGGGCCAGCGACACCCCGGGGGGTGGGGGGGGGCCTCCATTAGCTCGCGTCCAGGATAAGGACAATCCAGAGCGAAGAACCACCTTGATTCACAGCAGAGAGGCATTATGAGTGCGAAATCACCCTATGTTTGAATTCCCTGCTCTCCCGAGACAGTCTGTTACTGCTGTACAACTTCGTTTTCTGTGACTGATAGAAAAATAGGTATTATTGGTTCTTGTGAAGATTGGAATATGGTATCTTTTCTGAAAAAAAAAAATTGCTTTCCATCACCATATATTTATATTTGTGCACGAAATTTCTAGATTATGACTATAGATTATGTAAATCTCTTCAGATTATGACTCAATAGAGTTTTAAACTAAAATGGGATGTTTTCATTTCCTAGGTGAGAGTGGGATGCAGGATATTATAGAATTTTGTGAACAATGTTGTTTATACAATCGACCCTACAAAGATGCTTCAGCTGTCTGTGGCTTTCATGCTTCACTTTGATATTTTAAATGAACATATCACTAGGTGAAATGCAGTTGACACGGATCTGAGATGGCTTTTAAAGATGCTCCACATTTAACAACACAGCATGCTCCACATTTCACTGTGGACGCCAGTATGGGCGTCAACAGGAATGATGATGATTTCAGCTGTTTGCCTTTTTTTTTTTTTTTGGAGTAGTTCTGTCCAAGAGAGATTCTTCCACATAGAGACAAAATAAAAGGATGGCTCAAGGCTAAAGCTGTCATCCTCCTCAGCTAGGTCACAGATGAGTGGATTTCTCTTCTGTACGATGCTGTCTGAAATCTTTGCTATCACGCCATCTTTTCCCATGAGGACTTTAAGAGGCAAATTCTGGAGGTGGGGGGAGTCTTCCTTCATGTGACTTACTTAAGGCTCAAAGACCTTTTGGAATGCAAGCATGGTGAACAGCATTTCAAACAGTGGGTCTGCAGGTAGTGGGGGGAAGACAGATTCCATTCCCCCACGAATTGTCACAGAAGGAAATGAAGCTTGCTAGAAACATCTGCCATGAAGCTAGGACAGGAACGGTAAAGGAACACTTCCGTTCTTCAGACTCGGGCATTGTAATTTCTCCAGGAACGCTGCTACGCTGAGCTCTCTGCAGAAAGGACGTACTTGGCAGAGATATTTGCGGCGTTGGTGGCGAACTTTATAGAGGTTATTAGGGTTAGTGTTGTGAAATAATTTAGTTGCTGCCCTTCTGTATTTCCTCCTCCCAGTGTGTCTCGGCTCACGACAAGCACCTTAAAATCTGAGTAACCAGGGGAAAAGACTGTAATATGACTGGGAATTTAGAAATAAAATTTGCAAGAGATAGGCGTTGATTTTTCCAAAATATATCCTATTAGCATTTTCTGGGATAACAATGAAAGCTAATGAAAGCTTCAATATTATCTGATAGACATTTGCACGTTAGGAATAGTAAAATAAAGTTAAATGTTGCACGAAATTCCTTAAGAGCATTGAGTATTTGTGAAGGATTATTATGTTGGATTTCTAAGAGATAACAGAAAGTAAAAGTGGTTTTATCCTAACAATCATGTCTTTTAAACATTAGGTACTTATAATTTCATAGTTTCAGCAGGTAAAATAATACTCATTTAAAATGAAATAGATCTAAGAAATTAAACACCTATTAAACAAAAATTAAACATATATTGAACTGGAGAAATGTCTATAATGTAATCTTAAGTAAATATTTAAAAGTAAAATTCAAGTTAATGGATATGATATGAACCAATTTTTGTAAAAGTAATGTAATATATATTCATATATAGAGCTGTGTACATCTATCTATATATACCTATATATGATATACATTTGTATGTAGACATCAAAGCAGTTCAGCCAAATGTGTACCCTCAGGTTTTTAATTTTTTAAAACTTCTCCTTATGATTTTACTAGTTACTGAAAGTATGTAGTGCTTTTGTAATTCAAAAACTGTAATAAAGAAAATACGAACAACTATAAAACAGAAATGAAAGAATTAAGTACTGTGTGTTTGATAAGACATGCCTACTTTTTTTCTTTTTTTCACTAGGCATAGTTAAAATCATTACCTATAATGTTTGCTTAAATATAATTCTCTGAATTAGTTTTTAATTCATTCTTCTTATTAGAAATTAATAAAGTGAACATTACTAAAATCCATTTTATTAAAGTTTCCTGCATATTTTTCCACATTTTAAATCACTGAACATTTAAAATAAGTTTAAAAATGTCCAGTTATACAGAGAATGTATTATCTTTGCCCCCTTAAGCTGTGATAAATTTTTAGAATTAACTCAGCTTCTCTATAAACTGTGAACGGCTTTCATTTTTCCTCTTTAGAAGAGCAATTTGCGTTATGAATATTTTGGAGAGTGGTTCAGCTCCTTAAACACCATTAACGGATCCTCCTCGGCAATTTTGCTTTTTGGGGTTCAGGTGCTCCACAGCACCCTGGACCCGTGGATCAGAGCTTTTTGAGCGGCATGATGATGGAGTGCTGTAGAAATTACCTGCAGGGCGAAGAACGAGAAGGTGGCCACTAATGTCCCAGACAGGGTCAGGGAGTAGAAGTGAGAGATACTCAGTCAATGGCTGAGACTGTTCACAGGCTTGTTCGTGTATTTTCTCCTTCATTTGTTTGAGGACTGTTTGTCGACTCCCTACTGTTTGGGGCGCCGTCTGTGCCAGACCCTGGTTTACACCCATGAGCCAACGCAGCCACGTCCCTGCCTCACGGGGCTTCCGAGAGTGAGCCAAGCACAGTAGAAGCATTCTCGTTTCCCCGTTCACCTAACACCCTTAATTCTGCGATGCTCCCCATCACTCCTCTGCTAAACTTCTGGCTGAGGCGCCCGCCGCGCGCGCAGAACACCTGTGCGGAGAGGCCGCTCTCCAAGGTGCTCGCTGCGGTCCGCCCGCCCCACAGCTGAGTCTGTTCTTCAGCTTCGTCTGTGCGGTGGCGTTGCGATTTGAACGATGCACTTCAATGAGCTGTAGCCCGAACAAACATAACGTGAATGTGAATAAACAGGAAGTTGTCTCTCTGGTCTGCGTGCTGCTGCGGTGACCCCCGTTTCTCTCGACATATTTTCACAAGTCTGAGTTTAAGGATCGTGTCTGTCTTCAATGCATTTCTTCTCCAAGCCATGATCTCTTCCTGGGGCTGCATCTCTGCCACCAGCAGTGTCTCTTGGCTCTGGCTCCTGCTAGACAGGCCATGTCCTCTTCCTCAGGGGTGGCAGGGGCTTCCTGACAAGGGGTACTGCATCACCGTGGACACCGCAGGCAGTGACAGTGTGCTGACGGACGTCGCCTCAGCCTCCTGATGGCTACGAAATCCAGACAAGGTGTTCAAGGGATTTGGTCCATTGTGCTCCCCATCAGGTATTTCCCCAGGAGATGACTGTTCATTTTAGACTTCAAAAGATGCCACGGAAATGGGAGAGCAGGACGAGCAAGTGCGAAGGATTAGGATAGGGTACCGTACAGAGTCCCTGCGTGTACAGGGTACACGTGCTTAGTACGCTGGGAGCGGGGAGAGGCGACAGTAAGCGTGTGTAGCCTAGACGTCTCGACTTCGGCTACGACAACCACGCTGTCGTGACCAGTGTGCAAGAGAAAAGGCCCAGGCCATATTTCTCTTCTCCTTTTTCACTTACTGTTTGATTGGTGCTAACAACACCAGCAACGTAGCTCTGAATACTAGAGGCACGAAAAACGATCTTAATACTGGCCTACCCGAATCTCCTTTAATCATGTTCACACAAATTTAAAAAAAATGATAAATAGATTTAATTTAACATTATAGAAAAGCAGTTTTGGCTTAGAAGATTTTCCATTTTGAAGTTGTATTTGCTCATTAAATGCATGCAAATAGGAGGAAGAAAAATTGTTCCCAGTACCATACCTAAACACAGCCATTATTAATGATTTCATTTTATCTAAAAATAGCTCTAATCTTTTAAACATGTAACTCAGATTTCCTTGACTTTATAGCAACAAAGGAGGTTATAATTTTTCCCTTCCTTTAAATTTTTCATTGGCAATATACAGTGAATGTACAGATCAATGAATTTCACTAATTGAACACAACCAGAATGAGCAACCACACCAGAAACCAAGATATTAGCGGAACCCCAGAAGCCCTTTTTACTTGTAGTAACGACACGCCCCCATATCTGTCAGGAGAAACCCTACTATACTGTCTAAAGCCTGGACTGTTTTTATCTGGTGCACGTTATGTGCAAGGAATCACACAGCATTCTGTTCTTTCATTCAGTGTTAGGTTAGCTTGCTTTATCCATATTTTCACAAGCAACCAAAGATTATTTATTCTCATTGCTATATTCATTTTTGCAAATATAAAATCATTGTCTACTCTGTTGTTAACGGAGAATTGGGTAGTTGCAAATCTGGGCTATTTTACTCACGCTTTTACGAACATTCCTGTGCCCATTTTTTAGTGGATATAGGCACACATTCGGAGAACACCAAACGTTCTTCCAAAGTAGTGCACCTCTGTGCACCCCACCAGAGGCATATGAAAGTTGTGGTTCTGCATTCGGTCAACATTTGCTTTTTCCTGTTTTCTTCCTTTTGCTTCCTTTTAGTTATTCTAATGAGTGTGTACTGGGATCACACTGTGTTTAAATCTCTACTTCTTTGATGACTAATGGAAAAACTACCACTTTTCATGATTAATATTGACCAGCTGGATATCCTTGTGACTAGTGTGTTCAAATATTTTGCATATTTTCTAATGTACTTCTCCTTTTCATTGATTCATAGTGCCCCTTATATATTTTAGGAATTATAAGATTAATATCTAATCTTGCTGTGCAGGATTTTATTGCCTTTTTGAATTTCTAGATACCACATCTTAGCTTTTTATCTTTTGTAGAGAATGATATCTTGTCTCTTCTTCTCATACATGTGTGTGTATACATGCACGTGTGTGTGTGTGTATATATTGTTTTATGTCGTGCGGTATTTGCAGAACGACTAAAACATTAGTGAATAATGGTAACAGTAGGCGTTCCTGTGTCATTCTACATTTAGAGAAGTAAGTTTTCACCAGTAAGTATAATACTGGCTCTTGATTGGATACAGATCCTCTATTTCATTTTGAGAAAGTATGAATCTATAGTAATGATTGGATATTTGAAAGGAGATAACAAATTTGGAGATTTGATGTAATTAATGCCTTTTAAAGAGATTGTTATTTTTGATTTTCTTATTCTAATAGTATATTATAGGCAAAGATTTCCCAATAGTGAACCAACTATTCCTTCTTGAGATAAACTATGCTCTGCCAATGGTATATTATTCCTTCAAGGTGTTATTAAATCTATTCATTGATATTGCATTTAGTAATTTGTTTCAATAGCTTAAGTATTCTTGAGCGTTTTTTTTGTTGTTGTTGTTGTTTTTTGCTTTTGGAATAAGAATATATTTGACTCTGTTCTCAAAACACTTATATAGCATGTGAATTACCTATACTTTGGAAGTTTGAAAGAATCTATTAATAAAACCTTTGAGATTTACAATGTTTGAGAGTTTATCGAGTATCTGTTTATACATTTCTAACTCTGATACAGTAAAAGCTGTTTATTTTCAAGAAAATTAAGCTTCCAGGCCTTAAAATGTATTTATGTGCCTTAGAATTATTTTTTAAAAACTTCAAGTTTGTTAAACATAAAAAAATCAAAAATGCAATGTTCAACTAATTGTTTTGATTTTGTTTGTTTGTACTTTTGTTTCTCCCTTGATAATATTTTCCATAGTTTTCAATTTTGCTGTTTTCTATAAAGAATCATCTCTTCAATATATCAATTTCATTTGTTTTTCTTGAATTCCTGTATTTCTTTATGCTTTTTTTGTGCTTTTCATATAACTTTCAGTTATTCTTTTATAAACTATAGATTTTACTGCTTTTCTCTTTTTAGCTACTGAACACATTTAAAATTATACACATTACCTTCATCCCCTGGTAACTAAAATGCACAAAGTTCCACGAGGAACTCATTTTCTCTTCTGTTCCCAATGAAAGATACAATTGAATTATGCATTTTAGTTTTTACAATAACTGGATAAGAACAGTTTCCTTTTTATATATGGGGAAACTGAGGCTGAAAGATGTTAAGTGACTTATTTGAAGTTATTCATCTAGTAAGCTAGAGGTTTTATGATATATGTTTATAGATCTGCCTCAGGAAATAAATCCCTCCTGCCCTCAGCTTTAGTGTTTATTATAAATGCATTTTGTTACCTGATATTTAATATTTTATACCCCAAGTACTTATTTATTCAGCTCTATGTGAAATGTATAGTTATTTTACTAATTTGTTGGGCTGAAAGACTTCGTTAACGGACCACAGAGGGGTTTCTTAGCGCGGGGCTTTGCCGCAGGAGACCGCACCGGTAAGAATGAGGGGGCGGCACAGCTACGCCCCCCGGCAAAGAAAAACCCATTTAAGATGCCTTTGCAGAGGACGCGATTGCAAGCGCCGGGAACCTGTCGTGTGTATCCGCCCGATTGCTTGGGGACGACTTTGAGGACTCAAGTTGTCTACATCCCTTTGGGGAACAGAGGGTGGGTATAAGTAAATAAATCGGAGGCGGCGCGAGGATTAAAGGAGAGCCCCTGGTCAGGCGTGCTGAAAACACTTAGGCCCCATCTTCTTCCCGTCCCCCATCCCCCCCACCCAGCCCCGATTTAAACACAGCGGAGAACGGCACACTTTACCATGTCACGCTGAGTGCTCCTACATGGGCGTTCAGTCTTTCCACACCTTCTGAAAACAAAACCCCAGAACTCGCCTGTTTCCATGGCAACTGCAGGTGAAGAAGGCGAAGTCTCCAGTTTGATAGAGCTGAAAGGCTACTAACATCGGGTCCCCGTGAAACTGCAACTGGGGTGTCCGGGAGTCAGGACAGAGCAGGAGGCCGGCCTGACCCTGCCCGGCATTTATTTCACTGCTGGAAAAAGGTTTAGAAAGCCAATGATATGAATTATTAAAATGGTAATTATTACTCCATAATCCAATATCATGTAACGTGAACACTGAAAATAGGTAGACTGAAATTGTGATCTAACGCCGACCTTGAGGAAATGTTAGGATCAGAACCAGGATCTTTTCCCTGAGAGACTTCATCATGTCTGATGTCGGGAGGGTTTTATGAAAAACGATATGGGTGATTGATGCCACCTTTTCCACTGTGCTCCGAGACCCACGAAAACTTTTAAATAAAGCCTGAGGGTGGAAGAAATATTCTCGGCAGGAAAAGTACCCCCTGGCTCAGGGGAACACGAGACATTCCAACTGATCACGCCGCACAGCCGGCTGGCTGCTGTCACAGCACCAGGGACCGGGCGGCTTAAACAACAGACACTGATTGTCACATGGCTCTGGAGGCCAGAAGTGCCAAGTCAGAGCCAGCAGGGTGGAGCCCTCCTGAGGGTGTGACAGAGAATCTGTTTCACCCACCCCTTACGGCTTCTGGTGGTTTGCTGGCAATCTTTGGTGTCCCTTGGCCTATGGACAGACACGTCGCCCTGATCTCTTCTTGCGTCCACACGGGGTCCTCTGTGCGTGTGTGTGTCTGTGCCCAAATTCCTTCCTTTCCTGCGGACACCGGGCACAGTGGATCATTCCAGTCCACCACAACCTCCCCTCAACTAACGACATCTGCGCTCACCTTATTTCCAAATACAGTCACAGTCTGAGGTCCTGGAGGCCAGGACTTCAACACATGAACTCTTCGAGCGGCTGGCACTGTCACCTGTCACCTGGAGTAGAAGTCGGAACCACCCCGCCACCGCGTCTTGGCCTGAGGGAGGCCGTGGGAAACAGCGCGGTCAGGCACTGGACGCAACGGGCTGAACAAACGCCGTGTGTCCGCGTCACAGCGAAGAGACAGCGTGAGCGCGGCTTGGGTCATGGGCGCCACTCCTGCGTGGCCCTTGGGACCTGCCGGCAGCCAGTCAGGGCAGCGGGCCTTCAGGCAAGCTCCTGTGCTGCTGCAGAGGGACCCCCGGCGGTGGGTTTGGCCAGGTACTGCCGATGCACGCGCTTAAGCAGAACGCAGAAGCGCAGGCCGAGTGACAGCGGGAGGTGGCGCTGGACGCGCTCAGCCCAGCGGGGCCCGCCTGGGTGCCTGGGTGCCTGGGCCTGGGGGCCTGGGCTCCTGGGGGCCTGGGCTCCTGGGCAGAAGCGTTCTGGGCCCCAGGACCGTTCCTGAGTGTCCGAGACGGGGTCGCGAGGCTGTGCGCAGGACACTCCCGCCCAGAGCGCGCGGTGGCGTTTTATCCCAGTGGGGCGCACGCACCACACCTCGGATCTCATTTCATCCTCGGATGATGAGTCCTGTGGTTACGAATTTAAGCGACACACACAGATTCTTCGCACTCTTGGCTGTGCTTCTGAATCGGCCGGCATTGTGTTGAGAGGCGACTCGGACGCAGCAGGTGTGGGCTGGGGTGGGACGGCGGCGGCTCGGACAGCTCCCGAGGGGAGCCGGGACCCCAGGGGGAGCCGGGACCCCGCTCTGCGCCGCGCGGCGAGCGGCGGAGGCTGAAAAGATCCAGGGCCCCACCGTGATCGCCAACGCGCGTCCTTATCCTAACGCGGCGACAGCGCGCGTGACGGCGCGGCTCGCGGGCTCGCGGGCCTCCACATTTGCACGGCTTAACCACGGCCACCGCAGTGCGACGCAACGAGCACAAAACGCCAGCAGCGCAAACCTGAACGCAGGGAGTTTCACAGTGTAGGTCGGTCAGGCCCGGCTTAGCCTTCTTATTTTCCGGTTCGGGCTGAGCCACTTTTGACGGGCTCCGTTTGCCCAGCTGTGACCAGACGGTGGGTCACGGCAGGCCAATTTGGGGAGCTGACCCTCTCACCTGCCTGGAGGCTAACCTGGGACATCCTGGAAGAAGCAGGAGCCTTTGAGAGACAAACTCTCCCGGTCTCTCGGCTCAGAGTTCGCCCCCTCTGCTGTGTTCTCTCCTTGAGGAACCCGTAAAGGCTCGATGCCAGAGCATGTGTGTAGGCAAGCATAAAAAACTGCAGCCATTTTAAATGATCTAAACACAAAATCCTCTAGGTTCTCATCTTTGGGAAAATAGAAACTTTTCTGATTTGTTTTTTTCTACTTCTTATTTTGTGCATTTTCTTTTTTCAGCAAAGCTGGATCTTGCAAATGAAAATTTGGCTTTATTATTTCTAACATCAGTTTTTAAAAATGCATTCAGAATGTTGGCTCATCGCGTTTCTCTGGGCTGCGTTTGCTCTCCTCCGAGGTTAGTCAACATAAAAATTCATTAATGTAGTAGGAACGGTAGGGGTGGGGAATTGGTAACAATAAAACTTTGACAGGAAACATCTTTTTAATGTCTCAAAATACTATTCTATTGTATAGATGGGCAACAGAAACTTCAGAAAATATAAATCTGCGAAAGGAAGGAAGTTAAAATCACTATTCATAAGCACTCTTAATGATGTTATCACTATGAAACTTTTGAGATTCAGTTCTGTCAGGGATGAGAGAGAGAGAGAGAGAGAGAGAGAGTATGTGTGTGTGTGTGTGTGTTGTGCAGGGAGAAAGAAAGGGGGTTTTCATTGCATAAAAATAGAATGATATAATATATGAGGGCTACTAACTTGATTTTTTAAATTTTGTATCATGAATATTTTTGCATAATATTAGAGATACTTCTATTACACTATTTTATTCACTGTACGTTAGATACATCAAATTATTATGATGTATCTAACGAATCTCTGCTTTTAAACTATTTAAAATGCTTCCAATACTTTATGGACATCCTTGTAGTTAGAACTTTGCACATGTCCCTAATTAATGTTTGAGGGTAAATTACTCGATGTGAAAATTGTTTTACAAAACTTAAAAATATTTTATATAATATAGCAAATTTTACTCCAAAAGTCTGTACAGATTTGCAGTACCACCAGTGGTATGACTTAGAAAGAAAAACAAAAACAGTTAATATTTGCCTCTGATGATAAAAAGGAATAAATTTTTTAAGTGCAACATAAGTAAATGTGACCTAATAATACATTATTGCATTAAATGGTCAAATACTAAATTTATGCATGTTAAGATAAATATCTGGGATGATCCCGACACAGAAGAATAAGTAGCAAAGTTATGTAACCATCACTCACTTTTTTATAATCTGCATTCCTGAAAAGTCAAGCAATAGTTTTTAACGAAGAAAAAATATTATAATCAGATATCATGGTTTGGAGTCTAGCAATCTAGTTTTCATGACCCCCTCATAACACGTTAAAGTAGCAAAAATTTTTATATTTTTTGAAGCTATTCGCAAAGTTTATGTTATGTGGCATACCTACTAGAGAATAAAATAATCTCTACTAATCAGATGGGAAAAGTCTGAACGAACACGATTAAGATACCATGAAATCGCAATGGCCGATTATCTCTCTGATCGAGGTAATAAGCACTCTGACCTATACCATTACCCTGCTCAGCATTTGCTCCCGGGCAAAGTCCCCTCTGTCCAGAGGTGAAGTTTAATTTGGGAGAAAGAAACTCTGCTTAGAATTTCAATGAAAACCTCTGTCTGCTGGAAAATGATGTGACTGGGCATTAGATAAATCTGTTTCACCTTCTAAAAACTTCTTTATGCTATGATTTATGGTTCGGCCTGGAAATTAATACAATATCTTTCCTTCGTCTTATTGGAGAATTACAATCAATTTTCTTGACTTAGAACGATGAGTCTTTTTATTTTTCACAGTCAAATAGCCAGATCATTAAACTAGATCCTATCCCATACAAGAAAGATCTGTAATGTGAGAGAATGAGCCCACTAATACAGAGGGAAAAATAATGTGAAGAAAAATTATGATGGACCTAAATAACATGTAAATTAAGTGCTTTTTAAATGGTAATTCAAGAAAAAAAAGGATTACTCTAAAAAACGGTACTACCGTTATATATACGATGGCTTTGGAATAATGTTACAGTAATGAAAAAATAAGCACTGCAATTTCATCTCATCTTAATGTATAAGAAAATTTTAGGTATAGTAAATAAAAAGAAAAGATGACAATGCAGGTTAAATCATGTTATTGTGATGGAGATTGTTTGTGCAAGGATAAGAGAAAAAAGTGTACCCTTTCAGGCAGGCCATTTTTTCTCAGAAGAGAATCCATGAGCACCCACCCACTCCAAAATTACATTAAGATCCCTCTTTATTTGGACAAATGTGCTGAAAATTATCGGATAGAACGGAGTCCATCCGAGCAGGATGAGAAGCAGCCCACCTCAGTCAGCTGCTCCCTTTGGCTGCACGGGCCATGACGAGGGGCCGCACAGAGCCCTGCAGATGGTCAGTGGAAGGTGATGTCTTGTCACGCCTGAAAATCTCAAAATTTTTGGCAGCAGCCCAGTTCCCTTGGAATTTACGTAACCTCTGCCTTAGATGAGAATACTGCAGAAATAAGATAGATTCTGTGGTCTTGAGCCAAACAGCATTAAGTACACTATGTCTTATTCTGTGTAATCAAAGACGACTCTGTGCCAGAAACTAATGTCTTCATGGCAGCTGCCCGTTTCTCCAAAGGCCTACGTCTGCTTCTCTGCAGAGACCCACAACAACCTGACATGAAACTCTTTACCTGGGGGTCCCGAGCCACATTTGTTAAGGACCGTGATGAAGACATCCTGGGGTCCACCTGCGGACCCTTGACAGTGGACCCCACGTGTCACAAACACAGCTATCTTTTTGATAATGCAATAAAAAATTGGCTCTTGTCAATCTGTATGGTTTTTCTCACCCATCTTATATAATTGGCTCTTCTCAAGCATCATAAAATATTTATAGTCTTTTATAGATCAAGCTTGTTGCATTTGATCATAACCATCTTTGTTGTGATTGCTCAGGACATAGGCAATTTAACCATTTGTTAACCACAGACTTGGCTCCTTTATCACCATGCTCAGAAAGCTTTGCTTTCTCCCAAGAAAATATCCTAGGCCCACGTGGCTTTTTTATTTCACAAATTTAGGATGAGTTTCCCTCTAAAGAACAGATTTAGGCACCAAAATATGGAGGGCTGGAATAAACATTATATGGGTTCTCATCACTGGGGAAAAAGGGTGACACAGAAGATTTCAGCTTGAAAAAGCAGAAAATACAAGTATGTTTACAGACCCTGACTTCGTAATCAGGTTTTCGACTGGTCTCTATTTAAAAAAAAAAAAAAATGGGAATAACTTGCCATCTATTCTGAAATCAAACTCTGTGATTTAATATTTTCTCCAAATTTATAAGTCTCCCTTTTCCTCTTGCTGCCCCTAAAACAAGCACCTGGATCAACACAAAGGTCCAGAGGACTGCCCTCGATGGCATGACTGAAGCACAGGGCAGTCCTACGTTTCATGGTTCAAACCGAGACATTCTGAACGTGAAAGAGGTCTTAGCTAACGATTCCGGGATGTCGGACGCGCACTAAGGCCGTCTTGGGCAAATGTGCACATGTGGCCACGCTTCTCAGGTACCAGGTATGGGAAGGAGAGTAACTTCTCTTCGTGTGAAACCAAAGTATGATACATCGAGGAGTAGCTAGGACTATATATACTGTGCAACCTCAGGCAAGAGAATGAACAAAGAAAGAGTCAAGGGAATCTGTCTAACTTTTGTTTAACTCCTTAATTTTATGGGCACTAGAATCGTTACTAACTTCTGATATTCAATCTTTAATATTGAATTCTAACTTCTCGAGGGCTTTATATAGATAAATATTCATCATCTCAGTATTTCCCATTTAAATTTCCAAAGGCCAGTTGTGAATGTTGACCTTTACAACTAAATATTACGATAAAAACATTAAGAATTACTTTTAAAGTATGCCTGATATTACATTTTGAAAAGCCAGACACTGACAATTTACCTAAAACGTCTTCTATATGTCCACGCAATGCTCAGAATATTGACTTACGAGAAAAACTCAGGAATGGCAAACACAGGTTGGCTTATAGCACAGCTCACTAGCATGGTATACTCATTACATTCCCCTGTCCCCCAATACCAATTCACTTAATAGTACACTTTAGGGGTTTTCTTATTGAGGTAAGTACAGAGATTTCATACAGTTATAGCCACAGAAAACTTAATGGCAAAACTTCAAACTTTATGTGAATTATCATATACCATATCTACAATTAGACCTTTTTAGTCTATAAAACTATCATAATCATAGAACGCATGAGAATTAGTCTCATCTTGTCTGGGTGACTTGACGGCTAGGCTTTAATCCACAGTATGGGATACAGTTTCCCTAAAATCCAACTTGCATCGGGCTTCTGACATGGATGGGGTCCCTGGGACATTTATCCCACTCTCCATCACCATCCCAGGCATTTAGGGCAAGGTCGAGCCACCTTAGACCGCTCTTCACTTTGGTTTCCGACTCCCTCCCCTGGCATGTGGGAGAACACGAGGAGCCGTGTGCTGGGCCATCTTGCTCGCAACGCGGTTCTTTACTCATGGACCGACTGGTTCCAGATAAAGATCGGGGCACGAGAAAATTCACAACGCCTCTCCCAACCTAATGGTTTCCACCTAACGGCCGGCTGGTCTCTCCACTCTAGCATCCGGAGATCACCATTTCTTCCTTCGGCTTCCCAAACATCTTTCGATAATAAACCGCGAGGATGAAAGACGAGAGGATCTTCTGGCCAATCTCACTTGTGTCATCAGCAGCAGCGTTTAGAGTGAGCTACTTCCTGGTAGTAAAAGACTCACATGCACATGTGTGTATGCACACACACACACACACACACACACACGCACACACACTCACACACACTCACACGATAGCAATGGAAGATAGTTTCTATTTTATTTAATAATAACCTTCAAGATGTCCTATCAGAAGTGAAGGATCCACACATTACTGTATCTACCAACTTACCCACACTTGTCACCTAGAGTTTTCTCCAAGCCACAATGCTATGGAGATCTTGGTGCCTGCACCTGCAGACCTCTTAGACCTGAAAAGCTTTAGCGTCGTCGTGCCTCAGCCTTTTTATGTTCAAGCTTTCGTCTCCATTTAGGAAGAATTTAAAAACATACTTTATGACTTAGAAGAAAACATTCCTCTGGCTCTTGAGCCGGACTCAGCCTTCGCAACTTCATACCCTAATCCAGAGAGAAAGCAGAATCCCTCACTGCCCAGTCTTCAATGAACAGTATCTCTGACTCCAGCCTTCCGGTGTCCTAAAAAGCCCATTTCCCGATAGAATTAATTCGAAGGGCTGCCAGATGAAGAGTCATACCAGCCTTTCTAGAAGCTCTCGTGAAAGTGTTTCGGGTTTCAGACCTACTGGTGTTGTGGGACTTCAGCTATGTGAACGTCTCTTGGAGATCTAGTTTTGGGAAAGAGTTCCTTATAAATTATTATTCTTTCTTACCGAAAGGCTTTTTATTCACTGAAGAGCAGAGGAAATAAAAAGGGGATTTACTGCTTTGAATTTAATTCTAAATTATAAGAAAGAACTGAAGGATGGAGCAGTGATAGAAGTCTTGGGCAAAGATAACAGGTCATGTTAGTTTCTAAACAGCAAAAAATGAAAATATAGGCAAATTCAGACACGTGCCTTATACTTTAGTTCTGGGCATATAATTTAAAAGTGAAGAAGAATGGGCACTGTAAGGTATAGCCAATGAATCAAAAAAAGCACTTACTATTTCAAAAGAATAGTAGTTCTAAAATGAAATTACAAAGGAAATATGGGAGGGGATAAATAAAAAGGTCAATATGCCTACACGGAGAGTTGTTTTATGATCTTTATTTTCAGAGCGTGTAGTAGTGGTCACATAACCAAAAATAAAATCAAAATAAAAGTACATTACAAACCCTAGAGAACGGGCCAAGAAGGCTAACGCTCAGGCATTAAAAAAAAGAAGAAGCAAGAAAGAGAAAGAACTATAAAGAAAACTAAAAATGCTATTTTAGCTGTGTTGAAGCCAGAAAACATAAAAGTAAGGGATAAAATGCTGTTCGAATAGTTGCAAACGGGAACAGGAAGCAATATTGGAGGAGTACGTCTTACACATCCAATACTCACTGGAGAACGATATGCAATCTTGACAGTTAAAAAAAAAAACTTCAAGGACTTTATTATCGGTCCCATTTCATACAGAGGGAACTGAAGAAGGCCGGCAATTCGCAGAGGTGACGTGACCAGTAAATGAGTTATTAGAATCAGATCTTTCTGACTCCAAGAATAACAGCGAATCATGAACTATCAATGCCTGTTTTACTTTCATTTTCACTACCAAGGAAAATGGTCTTCAAGCGGAAATGAATAAAAAATCTCGACTAAAAGGAAATTTAAATTTAAACTATATGAAAAGATAACGAAAAGCTATTTTCTTTGGAATAATTAACAGCTCAAATGGATTTACACCCCGGGCTAGTGAAAGAGCTAAATGTCTGCAGATACATCTTCTATTAAATTTATCGCACTTGATTCTATTTCGGGAGGAGGAGTTTATCACCCACAAGGAACCGTGAGTCATTTACACAGCCAGTGACAAACCCACACAGCCATGTGGTTGTCGTTGATGTATGTCTCATAACGGGTTCAAGAAGAACTAGAGATGGGCTAAAAGTTCTTAAGGATGAACATATACCGATGTCAAAAACAGACAAGAAGGAAACCAGTGAGGAACGATCATTACTTGAACACCTACTAAGTGTCAGTTTCAGTGCAGTGCTCGGCACTTGACCTATAGGGTCTCATTTTAAGTCTTGGCAGAAGATTATACATATCAGGAAACCAACATTAAAAGGATTTTAACATTGTCAGAGCCCAGAGAGCTAGGACCTGCTGGAGGGACTGGGGTTGAAGCCCACGGCTGTCTCTGGAAGCAAGAGCTGTGGACCTTCCTTGCCACGTGATGCTGGAGCATGTCCCTTAACTGCTCTGAGCTTCATTTTTCTCTTTCGCAAAGTAAGGATGATGCTAAAACCCAGCTCAGAACGTGGCGTCATCTACGTCAGGACCACCCCGTGTGCACGGCCGGGAGCAAGTACTCAATCACAGAGACAGTATCAACAATTCCTAATAGTGAGAAAAATCACGGTGTCGGGTCGGGTGCTGTCAGCACTAACCAGTGCATCAGTAACACAGCACTCTTCCACTTGGGTGTTTGTTTTTCCTGTTATGCAGAGTTATTTCACAGGGGTGCCAGAGAGGGGGCCCCCCACCTCCATCCTGAGCTCATCATATCGGGGCCCAGTGAGGTGAGATAAGCATTAAAGCTCCATGTGCTAAAGCTCTTTCTGTTTGACAGATGCGTTTGCACCAGATGGCATTAGAAATTACAGGTTTAAGAGAAGCATCTTTGTGGGGTCATGGCGCACCTGAGCGGACCCCGAAGCAAGAGTCTGGCGTTTGGCGGGGCAGGAGTTCTCCTGTGAAGAAAGGCTTTCTTGCCGACCTTCCTCTGCAGAGAGACTGGCACTTCACGTGGTCAGTTTTCCATGGAGGACAAAGCTTTGCCGAGCACGCTCCACTAAGTACAGGTGACAACACGGGCCGTGAGAGAGAGTCCCCTCTCGCAGACCTCAAGTGCGAGATTTGGGGAACTCCATGTAGTGCCAGGAGAAAATGTGGTGTATGTCTGCTGCTTATTTCCATTTATCCTTTTACTGCATGGGCTAAGGGACTCATGTCCAGGGTAAGTTTTTCTTGCTACAAAGATAAGAGAGTGTTTTGCTGCTATTGCTGTCAAATAAGCAAAGCGGGTCATTTCGAATGCATTTGAATAGTTTGCCTCTGAGGTCTCTGAAGGCACAGCTTGGACAACATCAGCAGCATAGCATGTCAAGGAAAGCCTCAGGTTATTACTGTAAGATTTTTACACAGCGGCGCTTGACGGCAAAATTAAATTCCTTCAAAACGTAACTGAGGTTCAAAACGCATGAAGTAAAATGCGCAAATCTTAAGCTCCACGAATTTTAGCCCATACATGTATTTGTCTAAACACCACCGAGACGGAGATATAGAATGTCACCACAGCCCCCCAAAATTCCCCTCTGCGCCTCCCAGTCTATGCCAACACCTCCCAAGAGGCGACCACCATTCAGATTCCTGAGCTATAACTAATTCCGTGTGTTCTTGTAATTAATTCAAATTTAGAAAGCAGAGACAACGTGACTTCCATTTAATTGAACGTGGGTTAGGAGAGAAAAGGAACTTATGGGTGACCCCGCCCCCCAAGAATGATGCGTAAGTGATTGAAAGGGCGTGTTGCTATCAGATATGATCAAAAGATGTTAGAGGAAGCAGGGTGCCCCCCTCCCCGCGGGGAGGAGTGAGGGGTGCAGGAAAGAGACAATTGCACGGATTTGCACAAGCTCAGTTCCAGATGTGGATTGGACTGCTGAGTAGTGCTGCTGAGTAGGCAGGTGGGGGTAAACGTCTGCATTTCAAGAAAGATAAACTTGGAAATTGTCAGCAAAAAAAGACGGCCAATAAAGTCCAAAGACGGCATGAGATCTCCGAGGAAGTGAGTGTAGGTCAGAGACCGCGCGACCGAGGACTGAGCCCCGGCCCCTCCGAATTAAAAGTCCGAGCACAAGAGAAGGAAGGAGCGGAGGAGATGGTGGAGCAGTGCCCCGTGAGGCAGGCGGAAAACGGGGACACACGGAAGCGTCTCAGGAAGAGGTGACAAAACTGTGTCAGCTGCTCTGGGTAATTCAAGTAAATGAAAATTAACAACGTCCAACAAAACCGATTTTCCCGTAAGCTGATCGATACAGAGAAATATGCCGTGGTAACTTAACTCTTATTTCTATCAATGCACCTGCTTCCATATGTCGATCAGCTTGTGCTAACACGGGTTGAAGCTGCAGTTTCCACAAACCCACGGATGCCCTTGAGGCCTTGCTGTACCCCCTAAGAGCCCACCGAGCCAGAACGAGGGGGCCGGACGTCCTGGAGGGGACCCCCGGGGCGGAGCTGAGGAAGCTTCTGAAGGTGCCCAGAGAACCAAGCACAACTCACCAGGGGCAGCACCCCGGGGGGAAACTGCCCGGAGGAAAACAAGAGTGAAGAAGGAGGCAGCAAACCAAGTCCCTGCCCTCGGACCCAAGCCCGCCTTCCCAAGTCCCAGCAGCTTACTCAGTTTTAGTTGAAAATTGGTCTGTCATAACCATGTATATGAAATTGACAAGCACCTGGAAATGTCATGCAAGAAGAAATGGCAAATCAAAATACGCCTATATTTATTAAAACATTGAATTTGTCATCTCAAATTACCTGATCATCCATAATAGTGAAATGCTGAAATTTTTTCTCCCTGAAATCATTACTGAATCAAAGATGTCCACTTTCAGCGCTTTGGTTCAACACTTCAGTGAGTTGTAGTGAGGTAGCAAGCAAGGTAGAAGCCATGGCAACCAAGCCCTGAAAGAAAACAAGAGACAGTGATATCAGTAGAAGTCAAGCTGTTCTATTTGCAGATGATACGATCGTTTAATTAGAATGCCCACGGAATCTACGAAACTACTATCAGAACTAATTAATTAGTTTGGCAAGGTTGTAGGATATAATGCTAATGTACAAATTCAGTGGGATCCTCACATCATAGCCGCAAAGACTGAAAAATGGAATTTCAAAATATGCATTTATCACAGCATCAAAAACTTAAAATATCTATGAATAAATGTAACAAAGACATTCAAGACCTTTACACTGAAGCTATAAACATTGTAGATGGGAGCTCAAGAAGATTCAGCTAAACGGGTGGAGATACCGTGTTACTGGACCGGAAACTCAGAGTCATTAAGATTATCATCATCCCCAAACTGACCTACAAGATTAAGTGCAATTCGATTTTGATACCAATTTGAAAAGCTGATTCTAAAAAGCATATGGAAATGCAAACAAACTAGAATGACCAAAGCAATTTAAAAAATGAGAACAACATTGGATTTGTTATAAAGCTGTAGTAATCAAGAGAGCTTGATAGGTATATAAATCAGTGGAACGGGATAAATAGTCTAGAAGTAATCCACACACATGTGGCCAATGAATTTTCAACAAAGGTGCTAAGACAATTCAATGGAAAAAGGAAAATCTTTTCAATGTACGGTGCTCTATCAATAGCATATCTGTATAAGAAGAAAATGAATGTAAGTCTTTACCTCACACATATGCAAGTATTAAGTCACAGCGGATCACATATCTAAAAGTAAAATAGAGGACTATGAAGCTAGAGGAAAGAAGTAAATATTTGCAATCTGAGGATAGGCAAATTGTTCTTGTCTAGAAAACAAACAAACAAAAAACACAACATGAAAATAAACTGAATAACTGGTCCTCACCAAATTAAAATACTTTTGCTCTAAGAAAAACACCACAAACTGGAAGAAAGTATCTGCAAAGTACAAATCAGACAAAGGACTTTTATCCAGAAATATAAAGAACTCTTACAACTCAAATAAAAAGACAACCCAATTAAAAAATGAGGAAAGATTTGAAAAAACATTTCACAAAAGAATATACATAAATGACTAATAAGCATATGAAGAGATGCTCAACATGAGTCATCAGGGATATGCAAATTAAAACCCCAGTGGGATAGCACTATGTAATTATTAAAATTGTTATAAAATAATAATAATAACAATAATAATAAATCTAACAATTCTGAGCGTTAACAAGGCAGCAGGACAGTTGTCACTCTCAATCACTACTGGGGATGTGAAATAATGGCACTATCTTTGAATGACACTATCATTCCACTCCTAGGTCTTGACGTAAGAGAAATAAAAGCATCTATGTCAACAAAGACTTCTATAAAAATGTTTGCGGCAGCTTTATTTAAAAGAACCCCAAACTAGAAACGAACTCAGCATCCATTAACAGGTGTGTGGAGAAAGAAATGGCTACGCAGTCCTAACGATGGCACCCTACTCAGCAGTTAAAAAGGAAACAAACTACCGATACACACCACACCACAGATAATTCTCAAGATCATTTTAATAACTGGAAGAAGCCAGGCAAAAAGAAGGCTAAATAGTGTATGACGCCATCTGCATAAAATTCTGGAAAGGAAAACTAGTTTTACAGGGGCAGAAAGCAACTAGAAGTTGCCTGAGGATGGGGATGCAGGAGGAATGGATGACGAGGTAGATGACTTTTGAAGGTGACGGAAATGTCCACTGTTTATGATGATTATGATGACACTTTCGAAGGCTTATGCTATGTTACAAACTTAGAGAACTGTATATGCTTTAAACATGGGTAGTATATTGTATTTGAATTATTTCTCAATAAAGGTATAAAAAAATGAGGGAGGAAAAGAAAGCTATTTATTTCGGTATGAAATTGTCATACGGCCAACACTTAACTCCATTGCCTTCCAGAAATCTGCAAAACTCAGTAAGGCTAATAATTTGCAGCTCTAACTGCTGCAGGGGGTGGGAAGCACGTGGTCATCGAAAGCCATCGACCACCTCTTTTCCTCACTTTGCCTGCCAGTCTTTACATCATTCTGTGCAGGCACACCTCGGAGACCCTGCAGTGGGCTTCCAGACCCCCACAATAAAGCAAGTACCGCAAAAGATCCAGTCCCAATCTGAGGGTCTTGCCTTCAGTTTGTAAAACACAAAACAAACACACAAAAAACAAACAAAAAAAACAAACAAAAAAACACATCTGTGAAGAGCCATAAAGCCAGGTGCAGTAAAACAAGGTGCACCTGCATCCCATCCAGAAATCCATCACCGTCTTCGTCGATGTCCAGACACGAATGCGCCAAGAACCACAGTCACACTGGCCCGTACGAATGAACGTGGCTGACAATACCAGCATAGCTTCGACGGCCTCCAGAAGTATTTAGACGTGGGCTTTACAACTACCGATTTTTCTTAGATACTCCATTCAAAATTTCCAGTATGTATCTTTTTCTTTCACAGGTAAATGGTTCAGGACTATTGTCCTGTGTCGACAGATTTCCTGCAAGCACTTTCCCGATTTTTCTGTAGCCCCATTAGCATAAGGCTCCTCTGTTTTCCGCCCTCCACCGACGTTACATCCCCCTTGAAAAACTGATGCCGAAAGCCAGCGAGTTATGAGAGGAACCGAGTATCCAGGGTCAGCTCAGTTCCTTGTATGTAAAGCGTCGTTTAATTAGGTCAGATTTGGGAACATTTACCTTGAACCACTAATCAAAACTGTACAGAAACTGAACAGACCATTTGTCTATAAGAGGATCACTTCCTATAAGACGATGTTAGTTAATTAGTTGGTTAATTATCTGGCATGAACGATAAAAGTCACTTCTGCTTTTATTGTATTTACTCTGGTAATAAACAGAAAGTTTCTGTATTTAATGTTTATTCACTCTCTGGCAGCTTTCCTAAGTACCAAAAAATAGTTGCATTTAAAGTGCCAAAGATTTCCTGGCAGTAGAAGTCACATACTTCCAGTAAAGATCTTATATAACTTGGTTTTCAGAGTAATTACACATCACTGAAGACAACTTTAAAAAAATTTTAGAGCCGCTCCAGCAAGCACTTGATCCAGATGCCAGGTCCCTAGGTGAGTCAACTACAGCCCAGGTGACTAGCAACTTATCCAACTTAACTGAGTCATTTCTTTGATTCTTCTCTTTATCCAGGTCTATAACTTCTAACTTTCGCATCTGATCTAATAATTTATTAATACTACAGGGGAGCATAGTGGGTGACTTCTTTTAAGAAGTGATATTTATACTTTGTCCCATGGAATACAAGTGTATGATGACACAGATTAAAAAATAATCACATCCTTCCCGATCTGTCCCCAAGTATTCACAATCCTATATTATCAATAATGTGTCCACTTTCTCTAACATTACCAAAATGGATTTGGGATTTTAGCACCTTTAGACTCCTGAATCAATTAAGGTCACTTTCAAGAACCAATTAAACACTGAATGCAACCCAAGGTTACTTCCTCCTAAGATGGGTTAGGGTCTGATTTAAGTTTTAGAAAGCTCTAGTCTCTTCTGTTTGAAGAATAAATAGTTGATGTGGCCCGAGTAAAAATAAGGAAGCAAGTTAGGTGCCTACTGCCTTAGTGTGTTATGGAGGGCTCGAGGCTGGTAGCAAAGTGGGCATATCTGGATGGTATTTTGAATGCGAGCTGACAGATTGGTCATGGGTGGTTAGGAACAGGGAGGAATTATGGATGGCTTCTCGATCTGGACCTTGGAAGGCTGACTGGGTGATAACATAAGTTAATGAAATGGAAAAGATCAGGAAGGGTAAAATAATCGGAATTGGAGGAGTTAATATAAAAAATTATATTGTGGAATTAATAGATCTAAGATAAATTGGGTGAGAAGGAGTCAAGTAAGTAGAAAAAGACGAATGTTAAAAATAAACTGTGAAAGTGATCACCATGCAAAGAGGATTTAAACACCTGGGCTAGAGGAAATCACCTCAGGAGAAAATAGAGATAGAACCGTGACATTTCACCATTTAGAGTTTTGGTGAGAAAAGGATCGGTCAGCCGTGAGACTGAGGAAGGGCAGCGGGCAAAGCAGGAGAACTGGGAGGGATTTTCTGCCACAAAAAACAACGGATCAGCCATCAGGAAACTGCAGCTCAGAACCACAATGCAATACCACTTCACACCCACTAAGACGGCTCCAACCAAAAGGAAGGAAAATCACGAGCGTTGATGAGAAAGTGGAGAAACGGAAACCCTCAGAAATTGCTGGCGAGAACTGTAAAATGGTGCAGCGACCCTGGAGAAGTGTGGCAGAGCCTCAAAACGTGAAACACGGAGTTGCCACGTGACTAAGCAATTGCACTCATTTCCCCGGAGAGAGGAACGCACACGCAATGTGCACGTGAACACTCACAGCGGTATTGCTTTTAACAGCCCAAGCTGGCAACAAGCCCAATGTCCGCTGAATGGCGAATGGATTAATAAATGTGTCACATCCATCTAATGGAATCTTATTCATCAACAAAAAGGAATGAAATAATGAAATCCGATAACATAAATGAACTTTGAAAACACAATGTTAGGTGAAGGAAGCCACTCACGAAAGACCACTAACTGTATGAGTCCATTTGTAGAAACTATCCAGGATGAGCAAACCCATAAAGACGGAAATTGCATTAACCAGTGGCAGGTTGAGGCCGGGCGGGGAAGGGCGAGGGATAGTGGGGAGCGATGAGGTACCAGCTTTCTTTCTGGGGTTATGGAACTCTTCTAAACTGACTGCAGTGATGTCTGCGTAACCCTTGCCCTCTGCACTTTAAGTGGGTGACTTGTACGTCACGTGGATTATATTTAATACATTGAATTTTTTTTTACAAAAGGAGAAACAGTGTTTCGTGAAGGCAGAGTACTCCACTGTGCTATTACTGAGAAAGGCAAATCGCTATGATTTTCAGCACCAAGAAGGCCGGCCACGGCTCTGACCAAGGAGTGAGAGCCCAGATGGAAGAGAAGACGATGAGTTACTGGAGACGGCGGCCATCGGCTGCGCGTCAGTGCGTCTTCCTACAGAAGAATCAGAGACGTCGAGCCGTCGCTGGAAGTCAGAGCATTGCTGTCATCTTTGTCCTCAAGACGTGAGGTACTGAATCATGTTGTTATGCGCATGTGAATAAGTCAGTAAAGAGAAATGAGTTAAGAATCAGAGGGTTCGTGGCAATTGCAGAAATACCAAGGTGGCTCCGGTGGCATTGAAACAGAAGGAAGTGTTTTCTTCCCGAAACGGGTTCAGACGCAGGCTGCTTGGGGGAGTCACTGCTGGAAAGATGAGACATGTTCTCAGTGGTATCATCGAATGATGTTTACCTGTACTGTTTCTAACGTAGTTACCGATCGCTGGGGATTAATGGGAAGCACGGGGAGGGGGAGGGGCTTCAGAGTGAGGAAGCGCGAAAATATTTCCTGCGGAGAGTTAGACAACTCCATAAATGTGTTGTGCCCGTAGGATTTTGAGATCAGGAATTTAAATTGCAATGGTCAGCACAGACATCAAAAATTCTTAATGTTTAAGTGCTGTAGCACAAGTAGGTAGTAATAATTGACTTGAAACATATGTGGGGTGTTTTTTCACAAGTTTTCACAATGGAGGAAGCAAAGCGCAAGTAAACATCTGATACCTGGTGAAGATAGCTTTGGACCATGGCAAGTAAGGAGGAAAAAGAAGACACGAGATACATTATAAACAGTAAGAAGGTTGTAGAGTCAACAGACATCTCGGGGGAGGGGAGTGGGAAAGAAGAATTTTTAGCATGGAGTTGATTTTGAAAATGAATGCACGAGGCGGTACTCAGAGAGTAGAATGGTTTAAAGAACACATCTGAGGTCCTGAGGATGGAAAGCCGAGGCCATTACCGCGAGGGCATGTGACCGAGGGGGCGTGGTTAAAGCCAGCCACTGACGGAAGTCAAGAATGTGAGAAGCCAAGGTTTGGGATGCGTTATCCACACAGAAGTCACAAAAATCAGTGTAAGAACAGCGGAGAAGGTCAAATGCATGGAGATGTGACTTCGGGTGGTGAACACACAATGAAATTTGCAGGTGACACATCACTGAATTGTACGATTGAAACCTATATAATTTTATTAATTATATAGGTTATATATCATCCCAATAAATTTAAAAGCATCGTGGGGGAAAGAGTAAGTCAGTTTTAAAAATCTTCAGGCAATAAAGGCAGAGTGACCTGAGGGTTGACAGGTGGTGGCAGTGAGGAAATCGAGCAGGTGATACAATCTGATGACGTGCACTGCAAAGAATCTGTCCATTCAGAAGCGGAGGGAGGTGCGACTGCCTAGACCTGGCACCAGGAAGCAAAAGGAACTCTCGTTTCCCCACTAGGGCCTGAGGCTTCCCCAGATCTTTTCTGACGGTAGATCTGCATTTCCAGAGAAATAGAAGAAAGGTTTGGGAAGATACGGAATGCGCCATCAGACAGGTTGGAATTATGATGGGGGCATGAGCAAGGGTTTGGGAGCCCGACTTCGGGACTGAGAGAAGGAAGCAGACACGACGCTATTCATTCAGAGTCAACAGCGGGACCACAGTTCAGCCTGTCATCCTTAGGATCTGGTTAGGAACCCACTTCATTCCTCCAGTCCCCAGTGAAATGCCATACAAACTCAGAGACAGCCCCAGATCCCGGAAACGTGAGGGCAAAGTCTATGTAAAATTCTCCTAGATTATTTCTGTATCGCAAACCTCTTGATTAGACGTGGTGGTCTAACTAGGCCTCATCATGAATACTAAGAAGAGTCATTGCTTTGTTAAAATGCATGATTCTCCAAACTTACGTAGGGTCTTCACTGTAGGATACAAATCTTAGTTTTTCTTTTTAAAGAACACACGAGCTGAGACGTTCACATGGAAATAAAACATGATTTGCACACCACCTCTCTCTTCTCTCCCTCTTCTACCTCTGATAACGTTTAGTCTAATAATAGATTAATAATCGACTCAGCAATTTGAAAATTCAAGATAAGTTTTTTCAAAATAAGTAGCTATCTGATAATATTTCTCCCTTTAGAACTGCTGTTAAAATGCTATCTCTAAGCTGGAGGAAAATGTTCATGTAGGATTCTTAAATTCGTTTTATTAATTAAAATGATTGTAATAGTAGTCTTCAATAGAAAAATACATTCGGGAAAGATTTTTTAGTGTTTTTTTTTTTTTTGATGGCTCATGGCTTTTTCTAACCAATTGTCTTGAAAAAATGTGGATGCTATGCAGAACAAGAGTGGGAGGTAAGAACATAATGTTTGAATGAAATATAAGTGATTATTTAGACCTATAACCTAAAACTATCTAGCATCAGGGGCAGAAGGCAGGAGTTTATAATGAAAACATAGCTTTGAACAAAAGTAAGTATTTCTGACAGGCAGCTAGAGGCCCACTAGAAGTCATTATCTACGTGTGGTTTCTTGATCCTAATTACAGCTGCCTCATGGGTTGCCTGATGCGCATACTCACAGCCCAGTTATTTACAACAGAAGAAAACATCAGGATGGATTTTTGAGGACGGGAAACCAAAGAAAACTTTATAATTTTATGTTACTCATCTGAAAGGCAAGTAAAAAAAGCTGTTTCTTAATTGAAAGTATTTTTGTTTTTAAATTTCCCAACTCTTGAACAGAGAATTAGTCTCCGTTAAAAGCATAAGGAAATATTCTGCACTAAATGCCAAAGAAGTTTGAATAAAACTAATTATTTTCCTCTTTCTATTGTCTTATAAATAATTGCACCTGTGTGCCCTTGCCTATTCTATTTTTGCCTACTTTATGAGACTTGGTGTTTTATGTTTAATGTAGAAATTGTGATGGAATTTTTAAAAGGTGAGGGTTGTACTGGTTTTGTATTTCTCTTTTAGCTTTCAAAATTGTCAGTATAACTCTCCACATATGGTGGATGCTTAATAAATACTGTTGACTGTTAAAACAATTCAAGTTTTTTTAGTTCTGAATCTTATGCAAGATAACTGCAATTAACACATTTATTAGAATCTCCTCCAGGGCAGGCGCATCAGAAATCAAGACACACGAGGTCCTTACACATTCAAGGAGCTGATGTTATAGCTGTGAGACAGGTAAATAGTAAGTAAACAAACAAAAAAATGTCCTTTCGGATTGCGAGGTGTGTTAGGAAGGGAGCAATACGGTAATGGGAATAACAGGTGTAGCTCACCAGATGGAGGGGTCAAGAAAGGCTTCTTGGAAGAGGTGCTATTTGAGCAGCCATCTGAATGACATGGAATGAGGCAGGAAATACCTTGGGGAAGAATGGTCTGGGCAAAGGAATAGCGAATGCCAAGTTCAAACAGCCAGGAATGAGCTAGGCACATTCAAGAAACAGCTAGGTGGCTAATTGCCAGATTGATACGATCAAGCGATATAATGGTAGAAGACAGAGACAGAGAGCTGGGTAAGAACCTAACCACAGAGCCTCGAGGACCATCACCAAGGACTTTCGGATTTGTTCAATTTACGCTAAAAAACCATGGTGTGTCTTTTGAGCAGGGGAATGGCATGATTTGGTTTATATTCCAAATAGATCATTCTAACTTCAATCTAGAACACGGATTACAGGGAATGTGGGATTAAGGAGACCGAAGAGTAATGTGTTGCAATGTCCAAAGCAAGACAAAATGGCTTGAATTAGCCTGGTAGCTGGGACAAGGGATAATGAGAAGCAGATCCCAGGTACATGCATGGAGGTTGGCACTGATACAATTTTCTCATTAACTAGAAGGGGGTTAAGAGGTAGAATGAGAGGACCAAGTAGCTCCAGGTGGTTAGAATGATAAAATAAATGAGAAGACTGTGATTCAAAACAATAAGGACCTATTATCTCTAAGGTAGACAGTTACCATTGAAGGATATTTGGTAAACATTAGCTAGCTGGAGTTGTTTGGGAAATATAATTTCGTCAGTGCACAGTTTATAGCACCTACGCTGTCAGATCAGACCCAGTACCGCGTACGGCACTCACGGACAGAGGTGAGTGAGGCGCCGCGTGCCTCAGCTCACACGTGACTCGTAAGTTAGTCCTAGCCTGGCACATCTTTCAGCAGACTGAGCTCTTTGGCTCTGGCTTACACAGAAGCCAGAATAAAATCAATACTGCTTCATTCTCCTCCCATAACTTTCCTGAGTCTTAGCAGATGCTCGTTTTCTCCATTTCTCTTCCAAAAGCAAGGACACGGAGAGGCATTTAGCTTTGACTAGAAATCCAACATGAACATCCTGCGAACTGTTCTCTTTATAGGTTATTGATATAATAAATTATTGGTTTGTAAATTCTGTGCCTAACCCCCAACCTGGCAGGAAGGAATGAAACATCATAAAAATAGAAAGGTATCTCTATTCTGTTCTCTCTCAGGGGGTTAAGAAAAGGGGCAGATGCCCCAACATGGAACTCTAATGTGGCAAACTAGTGACTTTTTTGGTTAATCCAACCTAGAGGCATGCTCTGTTCAGCTATCAAAGTATATTTCTTTTTAATGATTTTTGAATTGGTCGCCAACATTTGACAATTGAAAGATTTTACATCTTTCTTTTAAAATACAACAACAAAAAAGCTGACAACACTGGCGACAAGATCTATTTCCCTGTATGACAGCTGGCCAGAGCTGATTAAATGTCGCATCTTTAAACTGAGCAGTATGCCACATTCCCAGACACTCACTGTCGTCCCGCAATGATTTAGACTGAATGTCAGTTTTAAGTTGCCTAAATCGAGGCTGATCCCTTCATCTGGTCCATCTTGGCTGCCGCTCTTCGCTCCCATATCCATCCTCCTCACATCAGCATCCATTTGAATGATCTTTCAAAGTGCAAATCAGATTCTATCACTCCTCTGTTTCAATGTCCCAAGTGACTCATACCATCCTGAGAATAAAAATCGAACGAACTCAGGCTCTGACAAATTTCTAAAGCCAGGAATACGTAAAATGTGTGGGAATGCAGTATTTATTGTTAGAAAATGATACTTTTTGGACCTAAGTTACAATAGTTATCATATAACCTATTTCTGATATTACAAAATACAGGATCTCGTGTGATGATTATATGATGTTACTTTTCTGTTTGTTATATTTTAAACAGATTCAACAGTCTGATTTTATAGGAGACGCAAATGAGGAATTTATTTTAAATTGTGTAATCTAGAAAATGTCAACAGGGTCATGGGAAAAATTTCTAATATCAGTCAAGAAGATATCTGTTTTTAATAAAAATAAGTTCTTCATATGGGAGATAATAAATGGTTGGAATGGAAATCATCTAAATCCCAAAAGTAAATTATAATCTATCATTTGTTATCGTTGTTGTTTTTGAAGTAGTCTCATATTAGAGCCTGTCATTTCAAGTATTGGCTGAAATTTCAACCATGTGACTTCCACGAAAGGCAATTGAATTAATATTTCCCAATAATGCCTTGGAAATTATGTCGTCTGACCTTTAATGTCAGAAGTTGAGAAGCTGATAATATCTTTTTTACTTTATTTCTTTGTCAAAACAAGAATCCTAGTAAAGGGGTTAGTTTTTCTTCAAAGATGGGAGGTAACCAACCATTCGAAGGAAAGAATGAGAGAGATGTAATTACAGCCTCATGATTAGTTTGTTCCCAATCCGCCTTCCTCTTTCATATACCTAAAAAAGCAACACACACACACACACACACACACACACACACACACACAAATGTTGTAAGTATAGAACTATTTAGGGCAATGATCCAGAGAAATTATGCAAGTTGGGTCCATCCAAGGCCAAGTCTTCTATCAATGATATTGCAATTGTACCAGTAATTCCAGTTTCCAGTTTTGTCTCATTTTCCGTCAGAACTCCCCAACACAGAGCCTTGGTCAGCAGTAAAGCAAAAGGACGTAGTGGACGCCAAAGATCTATACCTCTTCACAGCTCTGCCATGAATGTGCCGTGTGTCCGTCAGCGAATCACTTAAAAACTGTCACCCTTTTTATATTTCTCAGGTTGAGAATGGAAGGTTTGGACCTGAATATAAGCTCTCAACTTCTAACATTTTATAATCGCTGATCAGATCTCGAATTTCTCTCCAGTTCTCAACTGATATATTTGTTATCTTCTTAAGTCACAATATATTCATTAATAGTTTACCTGCTGTACAATTTGCCTTTGCATTGCTATGTATCTTTAGCACATCCTGAAGTCCACCCACTTTTTCTGTAGTCCACGGGTGAGCTATAAGGTGTCTGTAAATTTTCTGAAATTGTGTTTCAAATGCTTTGCATATGTGCCTTCTTTTCAAGGGAAGGATTTGGAGATTTCATCAGATTTTCACCTTCACTTGAGTGTGTACGCAGAGATTTAGATTCTAGGTATCTAAACCAAACATGTAGTTAATATCAGTAGTAGTGTTTTATAAATGACGTCATGGGCACATACACTGAAGACTTAAAAAAAAAAAAAGATACAAGCCTATTTAGCACTGTCCTCGGTTCCAGACTACAAGACTCTGCCAGTATGAGGTCATATTACATTAAGGCTCTGTCTTTGCAAAATTCTGCACAATAACATATTTATTATTTCAACCAGTAGTTACTGAGCATCTTATTGGTAAACGCTATTTTAAATCAGGGGAGTCAATCTAAGGAACAGAACGATCACAATGGCTGGCTGGCAAATAGTGAGTGAAGGCAGATCGGTTCACGCTGAGGTCAGAAAGGAGGCATGGGTTGAATTAGGCGGGATGTGATGAGAAACTTGGATTTGATTTGATTGGCACTGACAGGGTTTCGAAAAGAGGATCATTAGACCTGGTATACAGTTTTAAGAGATGACTTGGCTCCTATGGCAAATACATTTTATTTGAGCAAATGTGGAAATGCAGAAAATATTTAGAAAGCAAACACAACACTTCAGGAGATAAATGCTGTGGCTTGTCTAAGAGGAGACAGAGTGACAGTATCTGGATGTATCAGATATGTTTTTGAAGTAGAACAAACAGAACTTGCTGATTGCTTAAAGATTCGGCTGAACTAGAATAACAGGGTATTAGCAGCATTTTTATTCGGCTTATGTAAAAATCCATGAAGATCATAGATTTTAGCTCTGGAATTAGAAAAGTCAAGTTTTTCAGCAAGTTCGATACAAGGTAACGTAAATTCAAATTAGATTCAAGGTCCTCCAGCAATTATATAAAAAGAGAACTTTTTCCATTATTTTATGTATCTGAGGGTCCCTGACATCCTTTCAGGGGATCTGCAAAGAAAAAATTATGTCCGTTATAATACTAAGATTGATTAAGACAGATCTAGAGCAGGGAGAGCAGAGATGGAGAGGAAGGAAAAGCAAAATGGACAGGAATCGAAGATCGAGCAGACAGAAAGCGTTTAAAAGCAGAAGAAGTTGTAAAAGTAAATCTGGGCATTCCATTTTTCCGGCAGTGAAATAATGAAACAATGCATTGTGTTGGGTTCCTATTGAAGAAGCATCAAGTCATTAAATAGACAATGTGCACCTGGTCAGCGAGAGAAATCCATTTTGCTCAAATAAATTTTCTAATATTAGCGCCTTATCAAAACAGGGGAATTTCTGAGGAAAGCTGTGAGCGTGCCCAGTCAAGGCCAGCGAGCTGCCCAGCTGACCACCAACAGCCCAAAAATCCGTGAGCGATCAGTTCGTGTTGTGTGTCCTTGAGGTTTTGTGGTTGTTTTTAATGCAGCGTTATTGTAGCCATCAATAAGTAAAACCACTGAAGCCGACTTGTGTACGCGAGAGGCGGTAAATATCTTCCCGAACGCGCCCCTGACGGCACTGCTCACGCCTCCGCTGTTCCTGCACGTGATTTCCTTAAAGATGCGCCTCCCAGAATCACAGCTCCGTGTCCCCGGCGCACACGTCCCTGAGCTCCAGACTCAGACGTCGAACCACCAACACGCTGCATTCGGATGTCTTACCTGACAGCTCTAACTTGGCATGTTGCAGCCAGACTCCTACCCCCACCCCCGCCGCCTCCCCGCAAACCCACTCTTCCTCAGCTTGCTGCATTTCAGGAAACGACACCGGGATCGACTTATTAACTCAGGGCAGCTCTGCACCGGTCCTTCTGACCCCTTCTGTTCACAACCTGTGTTTAAAACATCACTAAGTGCCGTTGGCTCTGTCTTTCGGATCCATCTGAAATTCAACCCTCTTCTGTGCTACCTTCCCTCCCTAAATGATGGCAGAATGTTCTAGCTGGACCCCCAGCCTCTACTCTTACCTTCGTTCAATGACTGATCCTCACCACAAGTAGATCGATCTTCCTAAACTGTACATTAGATAGCAGTGCTGCTCGAAATAAAGTCAGTGTCCTTGGTGTGGCCTCCGAGACACTACACACTTTCTCCCCCAACGCCCATCCACCTTTTCATCTTCACTTGCTGGACCTGCCTGCTTGGTCACCGGGGGCTAGGATGCTGGCACTCTTGCTGTGGTCAAGGGCATGCAGATAAGCTCGTTCCCACGTCAGGGCGTTTGGGTTTGCAGTTTCCTCTTCCTAGAAAGGACCGCATTCGGATCTTTGCCGGACTTATTCACTTACTTCCATCAAGTCTCTGCTCAAATGCCTCTTCTACAGAGAAGTGTCCCCTGATGACCTTAACTAAAATAGAGACCCCTACCACATACCCGCCTCCTCCATTACTTTCGATCTCATTGCTTGGTTTGGTACATATGTCAGAAAATCTGTCTTGGTCACAGATGTAACTCCAAGCCCCCAACGAGTGTGCCTCTCGATACAGTTACTCAGTAAACTGAATGAATGAATGAGTTAAGTATTATGGTAGCTGCTAACCGATGTTCATGACCAATGTTCCTGTTCGAAAAAATCTGTGTTTTGGTCCCTTGTGGTAGCTAGTCTACCTCTCTTCTACCGCAAGAGTTAGAACTAATCTAAGGAACAAAACCTGAAAACAAAAGAAAAAGTGAACTCGAATAGCCTTCAAAGTAACTGAGCCTCTGTTTTAAGAGCATTGGAGATGGGAGTCGGCTCTTACAGGGCGCGAACCCACATTCAATGGGAGTCAAAAATTCAAGGCTGTGGTTTGAAGGTTTCCATGGGAACAACACAATTCTGTGTCCTGTTTAGAAGCTTAAAATATGTAGTGGCAAGAAGTACTGCTGCTGTAACGTACCACGTGAGGATGATTCAGAAGAAGGGAGCTTATGAAAATTAATGATCGGAGAAGAATGTGGATGAGTACATCAACAACACGGTATTAAAAACAGAGGAAATATAATTGGCCACATATGGTCACACTAAAACACGGCGAGTCACGATGCTCTTGAAGCCAGTTACACATTTACATCCACACCGTGATGACGCCGTGAAGGGAGGCACTTTCACCCCAGTGGCCTTGCGGAAATGAAATCTTTCCTTGATTGATACTTGCCCTGACGTCAAATTAGCTGTTAAGGAAATGGTTTGACAGTGAGAACAAGTCCCTAAAATAAAACCGTCCTGACGAACTGCCAGCATCCCATTTACTTGAAAGTGAAGCGGGCTTTAGAAATGGTAGACTCTAGACCATAGAGCTTTAGAGGCCGGGTGACAATCCAGACGAAAGAAAATCACTGTGTGTTTGCACTTCACTTAAGTGCCTCATCTTCCGAGGATTTCAAAACAGAAGGCAGCGTCTTCACTTCACAGGTCACTATGTGATTTGAAAAATAAAATGTTTATATATATATATATATATATATATATATATATATATATATATATATATATATATATATATAAATACATATATATGTCTGTATATATGTATATAAACACATATAATAAACATACAACAGATCTTTGTAATAACTTTATGTTTTCTATAAGTTACTGCAATTTTGAAGACTTCCAGCGAGGCTCAAAAATGTTTCAGAGAGCCATTAAAATGCTGTTATAAATCTTCTGTTTGACCGAAGTGTTTCCTGGCCCACAAAAGTTTTTAACCTTCTCTGAGGCTCACCAATCTTTCAGAAACGAAGTATTGTCGATACTAAAAAATGAAAGATCTTTTTAAAACAATTATTTGATGTTTGACTTATTCAAAAAATAAATTTCCCTGTCTTCCTTGGGGTGAATAAATTGATGCTCATTTGCATGGCTGGGTTAAATAAGAACAGCCGATAGTCACTGCATGCTGCCCATCGGCACACCCCTCCTTTTTCCAGGCATCTGCTTCATCTTCTTTTTGAATTCTTTTGTGCTTCATTCTGGGCAACGGGGCAGACAATGACAACCACCTGCTCCTGAGTTTTGCAGGCTGTGGCATAGTTACTCATGGAGGTCGAAATGCCCAGGTCTTAGGCGAGGCCCCAAGTCTGGAAGAAGGGGCGGGAGGGTGCGGCAGGCTTAGCACCGGCCTCTGGAACTGCTTCTTTGTCTACGAAATGGAGAAAGATGACTGGAGGAGAAGGGGCGGCTCTCCCTGCAGATTATCCAGATGCTGACCGGGTCTCACCGCCTTCACCGCCGCCCCTAGCGGGGCGAGGGCGACAGCCTCCGGACTAACTCGTCTCCGGACGCCCTTCCAGGCCCGTGCACAACCAGTGGTTAAATGCCGGGTCAAGTCGCGCCTCTTCTCGAGCCCCTCCCCCGGCTTCCCAACTCACTCTGCGTAAGAGTCGAGTCCCTACAGCTGCCTACGAAGTCCTAGGCGGTCCCCAGCTACGGTCCCCCGGCTGCGTCTTTTTCTACTCCCCTCTTTTTCTCAGGCTCTGTTCCAGCCGCTCTTCCCCTTTGCTGTTGTTTCCCAGACTTGCCCACACCCCAACCCTGCCGCGCCCCCCCCGTGGCGCTGCCCCCTCCCGGGCCCCCAGGCTGCCGCCCTCAGCTCCTGAAGCATGTGGCCTGATGGCACCTTCACAATGCAGCTTTCTCTGCCCGTTCTGCTTTTGCAAAGTGCAACGCCTCTGTGACAGGTGACTTTTCCGGTGGTTCCCCCCCGTACCCCCCGGACCCCAACCCCTAGTGGTCACACTCCGTATGCTCCCTTCCACTGTGACCTGCTTCTAACGGGCAGACTAACTCCGGAAACGATGGCAGGATACGGCTGATGTGACTGGGTTACATCATGCGAGACTCTGCGTTGCCAGCCGGCTCACTCTAGAATCTCTCCTTCCATTATTTTTGATTAAATTTTTTGAGGGTGACACTGGTTAATAAAATTATATAAGTTTCGAGGGTGCAATTCGATAATACATCTCTGTATATTACTTTGTACGTTCGCCACCCAAATCTCCTTCTGTCCCCACGTATTTAGCCCCCTTTACTCTTACCTACCCGCCCCTCCTTTCCATGGCTGACTCTGAAGAATAAAGCTGTCGCGCACGCCACAACACAATAAAATTAATTCTTCTAATAACGTGAGTGAGTTGGGAGCCATTTCTTCGCCACTGGAGCCTCCAGGCGGAGACGTGGCCTCGCTGGACACCTGTCACCCGGACTCACCGTGGCTGGAACAAATGCGTGTCGGCCGAAGCCACTAAATCTGTGACGATATGTTACCTGACACGGAAAATGAATGCTGCCTCTCTAGCGTTCTAGAAACTCCATATTCCCAAATTCTGTCACATTTTCCCTCTCCGTTCTTATCGCCCTCTCATACACCGCACTGCACTGATTTGTTTATTTCCTGGGCCTCTCCCCACACAGCCAGTTCCACGGGAACGGCACGTGTGAGCGCGTGGTTAGAGGAGAGCCCGGCACGTAAGAAAAGCAGTTTTGCATGATGACGCACACTACACTTTGCAAGCTCGATGAATGTTGGAATTGAATTCCACGATCAATTCAGACACACACGGCACATGCACTCCACACGTAATGCCTAGGTGTATTCTGCCTAAGGACTTTATTTTTATTTTATGCTAAAAGCATGATCGAAAGGAGTTTTTCTCTCTTGATAGTTCTGACATCATGTAGAAGCAGCTTCCATCTTTGCTTAAAAATATAATCCATATAGACCACAGCAGGAATCATAAGGCAGGTACCGGTGATGAGAACTGTTACACACGGGCTGGCTTACGCGCAAAGCTGTGGAATCTCGTTCTCTCGAGCATGTTAAAATTGAGGCTAAGTACAAGTTCACTGCTCTGGGACAATATAATCATGGCTCTGCCGGAAGCCACAATTATTAAGAGGCTGCAAAGTTCATTCCAACTCTATGATGTCATGAGTGAGGACTGAGTTAAAGAAACCTGGGACCGTCCTTTATCAAAATGACAGGGAAGAGAACCCTTCTGCTTTCACCCTGAAGGAATTCAGAATGCGTTATTCTTTTCGCCATTTGAGAAACACTACTAGCCTCGTCATAGGGCTCTCTGTTTTTATTGTCCCCCACAGAAGACACGTTACTTCAAAGATATTATGAATATTAATGTCCCAGATCAAGAAGTGTTCCTAGTTTTACATTTTCTCCCAAAATGTTGTTCAGCCCACTTTATCATTAGATACTATGTCGCATTATCTGATGAAGTTTTATCGCTGTTGTTGCTTTAATCAAATAAGAGACCATTAGAGAGAAGGAGGAGCTTGACAGAAAAAAAAAATAAATGGATATTTTACATGTTGTTTCCTGTTATGATACAGGTTTGTTTATTTGTTTGTTGATTCCACAAAACATTTATGGAACACAGTTCCTGCAGTAGTCAATGCGTTAGTAGATAGACAAAGATAGAGTCCTCTTACTCTTAAAAATCCTTATGGAAAACGAGGCAGAAAAACAACGGATGCCGGGAGACGGGCGGAAGAAACTGTCCTCCGCTGGGAAGGCCGCTGCGGCCGCGAACGGATCTCAACGCGACAGAGACCATCGCCTCGGCGCTTCTCCCTGGGAGGCCGTGCATTGTTACAAGGTTTGCAAAGGCTGGGCATCGGGACTGAGGTGTGACGCACACACTTGGTCGCCTCCGGGCCCAGCCCCCCCCCGACAACGTTGGCTGGTGTCGGACGGGACATGAAACCCAATCAGGGCCATACACGCAAAGCCCAGGACTGTTTCGGAAATTGTGAGCCAGGAAATCCTCATCTCTGCTAAACTGGTTCAATGAGCAAGGCAAACACCAGAAGCTGTCCCTAGGGAAAGGACGCCCAGCTGAGAATGAAGCCAGTGGAGAGGGAAGGATAACAGGGAGATGGACGGAGATGTCAAATTTGGATGACGCCGTTCAGAGCTCTGGGCTCGGCCTGGCCCGCAGTGGCTCTTGTGCCCCCAAGCATCCACGAGTCCTTTCCCTCCGTTAATATTTAAGCCCATTGAACCTAGGTTTCTCAATGGCCCTCGACCTCACATTCCCTCTTTCCTGTCCCTCGTGGGACGCCGTACTTCAATGGCAGATTCTATACCTCTTTCTTCCAATAGACTTTGAATCCAGGTAGGCAGAAGGAGCATAATAGTCACCTGGATTCCATCAGTGTTTATTAGAGTTTCTGCCTAACTAAACGAAGTCAGGAAATGTGAGGAAAAAAAATAAAACCAACAGAAGGAGATAAGGAAAGAGAGACGTGATCGCCGTGAAGCCCGGATCTTGGAAGGAGCATCATCTCTTCCCTCTCACTCTCTTTCCTATTAGAGGAAGCAAGCGAGAGAGGCCAGAACTGCCCTTTGGACCTTCCTGCTGCTCATGCTGCCCTGAGGCTGACGACGTGCCATGGGTTTGATTGACAGGGCTAATCTTGTATGCTCCATCTTATTGTCAGGACATGTGCCGGATGATGCATCCTCCATTTTTTTTTTATTATTCAGAAAATGTGACCATTGCACTTACTCATAGGCAAGAGAATTATATTTACCAAGTAATAAATCTTAGCTGTCAGCAGAGCCCACAAACCCATGCGTTTCGGGAGGCGGTGAAATCCCTCCTGCATTGACCCCAAGTGCAGGATTCCCGTGAGCAGTGACAGGCGAGCTGAAATCACGGGAGAGTGCAGAAGCAGCCAGAAAAATTACTTAAAAGTGGGCTACGGAAGCTGGAGTAAAATGTAGCTAATGGAGGAAAAAACGCTTACTTTCAAATACGATTTCTGAAAGAGGCTAAATTAAAATGTCAGATGCAATCACAGAGGCAAACTTCTCTTCAGCTAAAAAAAAAAAATGCATAGCAACCATTCTGGTTCTTAGCTAAGATAGTCTCTTTTTTATTGATCTCTATATTGATCCGCTAAAACAGACACTAAAGGCAGGCGAATCATCCTTTAGATGTATCTTCCGTTCTCTGCAAGATGAGAATTTCTAGAGGAAGGAAAAGTTGTTCTTATACAATGAGCTGTTCATTGTGTTGTTAGTGTTTTCATTTGTAAATACTAACATAGTGGTCACACTGCCTATTAAAGCTCACAATTGAAAAAACAGGGAAGCATTCGCGATCTTGCTCCCTGGCATAACGATGTCAATCTGACTCAATAAACTCATAAAAACTTAAAAAAAAAAAAAAAAAAAAGAATTACACAGGTTGGAGAAATTGAATTTGAGGAATTAGCTGATAGGTTTTATATGCTTTCTGGTCAATCGTTAATTAGAAATGTTACAGGAAATAGAAATTGTAGTATAGTTAATGGTTAGATGACCAGACCCTGGGGCTGGACAGCCTGTTTCAAAACACAGCTCGACCTCTGAGGACCCTGGACACGCCATGAAACTACTCGGAGCCTCAGTTTTCCTGGCTTTAAGATAAATAGGAAAATCAAAGCACCTCATTATTAGGGTCATGGGGAAGGTTAAGCCAGTTAATGCATGAAAAATTCCTGAACTATCTAGCAGGAAATAAGGGCCCCATTGACGCCAGTTGGAGTTCTTGTGTTCTCTGATAGATCCATAGTGATGCATCTGCGTATAAAAATGTACACGCACACGTACCTACACAGACATGTGTACACGTCCTATACACATAGTATGTGTATGCATGTGTATGTACGTGTGTATATGATAAAACCTGTGTTATTTTGAAAACATGGGTTAGAAACCTTCCAGAACTCTCCTTGGAGCAGCAGCACCCAGTGGCAAAACACAAACCTGCCCAGAGCGGCGAGCTGGTCCAACTCGTTCAGCCTTCCTCATTACGCAGGCCTCCCTAAAGAAGCCTGAAACCCCATAACTGGTGACCTTCCCGTGGCCTTATCAGATGTAACTGACAGCCGCACATGGGTGGTTGAAGGGTGTGATCCCTGACAGACACACAACCTTGAATGAGTCATTTATCTGCCTGTGCTTCAGTTTTCTCATCTATAAAATGGAGATCACTTGATGCATAAAACTTAGATCACTTGATGCATAAAAGCACGAAGCAAGTCATGATTTTAAATAAGTACTTGTTAACTTATCACAATATGCAGCTTTCGCTTATCATGAATCTGCACACTGGATGACTGAAATACCACCTGTCGGTAAACCTGCAATCTTAGCAAACCCTCGCCATATACAGCCTCCCGTATTCTTAAAACTAGGGTGACACTTAAGCGATTTCCAACTCGTAGTGCACATTAAGAAAAAAAAAAGTAGCGAGTGTCCGACTAGCCTAAGTGGCTCTCAATTCTATTTTCACAGCAAATGGCTCTTACGTGAGCCGCTAGATGCCATTTGCTGGTGACGTCCTCCCTCGGCCGTGAGGCCACACCTATGTGCTTCGTGGGCAAATTAAAATCGTCTTATCCAAACTGTACAGCGTCAGGTAGCAGAGAGGTGAACAAGAACAGTTACCAACGGATAAAATAAAATCCGTAAGAAAAACTAACGGAGCTAAAAGGCCAATTCGGTGGACTTCTTTTCTTCTCCCTCCTCGCCCCCTCCCCAACACCCCAATGGGAGGTTTATGCTAGTCTAAGAAACGCACAAATGATCAACATTTTGCTCCAGCTTCCAGTTGCCATGGATTTTTTTTTTTCTTGACAATACAACAAAGCATGGGAACTATATTGATTTGTCTTACAGAACAGGAAGGTTTTTGCTGAAGCTGAAGCCAACCTCCCTTTATGAGGGGGAAAAGAAAATTGAGTCAGAGTGATGGTTTAGGTCAGTAAAAACAGAAACTGTCAGGAACGACATAGGTGCTTAAAGACTGTTGACTACCTCACGAGAGGGTGTGAAGGGCCGTGCACGAAATCTAAATCGAGTATTAACCTTAGTTCTTCAGGTTCTGGTTTATGATTAGTTTATCCCTAAATAGATTCTCTAGGGTCAGGGAGATGTGGGTGTCTGAAGATGATAATTAAACTAAGTGCTTATTATACTCACCGTAAATTAGCAGGACACAATGCGAGAACTTTCAAGTATGCTTTTTGATGTATTTGAAATGGTGACTGAATGTTTTGGTGTAACAAAAAATCATGTTCATGCCTAAAAAGAAATACCATCCCCTGGTCTTCAAGCACTTGTGCGTATTTAAAATGGCTGATTTTGCTAAGTAAATTGAAGAGTCCTGCGTTACGTAGTAATTAATAAAACAGTGAAATGTTTCCAGCCAGCCCACCTGTGGTTATTTTACTCAGTTCCGTTCCCATTACCATCTCACACCTTTGTGGATACTTTATGATAAAACAGGTGAAAAAGGAAATGAGTCTGATGTAACTGAACTTTTTTTTTTAATTTTGTGAGAACATCCAGAATTTTTCTCTGTTAGAAAGTGCTGCTAGCTATATTCAAAAGACAGGAATACACCTAACGTCATTTCCTATAGTCATACTTTGCTAGAGAACATTTTGTGACCACGAGAAAATCATTGCAGGCACGACAAATATTTTCCCCGGAACAGAAATTTCTGGAGGCCGGACTGACGGCACCCTTCAGAGAAACCAGGGAGAGCCAGTGTCGCTGGGGAGGGACATTCGTCTCTGACAGGCCTGAGGGCATCATCACGGTGCTGCTCACGGAACCGTCTGATGGAGGACAGCGCTCACGGAGCACAAGACGTTTCAGCACGGCAAACGGCCTGGACAGCCACCCAGCCTTATTAGCGAGCACCCCGGTGCTCTCCACCCTAACATGCACCAGTTATTACGCATGCGTTATGTTCGCCTGTTAGGGTCCTGGAGTCATGGTGAGACTACAGTGACGTCTCTGGCTCGCGGACTCTTATAAGATTTATGATCTCACAATATACGAATCTGGCTCGAAGACCCGTTATCCCCACAGCGATTTTTAGGCTCCATGTTACAATGTCTCCTCCAACCTCCTTCCTGGTCTCCCGCCTTTTACCCACCCAAACGACCCACATCCACACACACGGCAGGAAGGGGAGCTTTTGCTCTTCGCTTTCCCTATTCTTCAGGGCCCCCCGACACCCGAAGCCTGTCTCGCATGAAAGCAAACCTGATCTCCAGCCATGCCAGACCACCAGGGTCTCTGACGGTGCGCTCCGGGGAGTGCAGGCTCCTTATACAGCTAGGTTAAGAACTCAGAAGGTTTAGTTCCTCTCTTTGTGTCTCTGTGACGAGGTTATCAAAAACACAGGTTTGAAACCTTCACAATATCTTACGCACTTTGCATGTCCCACCTGCCCCCAGCCGGACACATCTCAGCACCCGTCTGGTTACCAAGTCTTCTCGCGCCCACGCTGCCCGTCTGTGCTGATGCCAGGCCAGTCTCCGGGCACCACATCCAAAATTCCATGTGGCTTCAAAGACACAAAAATTATTTTCTTCCCCGTCAAATTCCAAATCCTTTTGCTTGATTTGGAAACCCACTATGATCCCTCCCTACCTTTGCACACACACACACACACACACACACACACACACACACACACACGCTCCCCTATCGTATGTTCTATTCCATCCTAGACCTGTCTTTACTTCAAACACACAAGCTACTCGTATATTTATATCTCCACGTCTTTCTCAGTTTGCTTCCTCTATCCTCTCCTCTAAGCTCTCCACTTAACATGCTTCTCATCCTTCTCCTTCTCTAATGCCCAATCCCTTGTGAAGACTGTTTCTAACTTCTTCCATCCGCACCATTCTCTCTCTGTTTCTGCAGTGAGTGTTAGCAGCATGTAAGTTAGCATTTAATTGTTTTCTGATTATGCGATGTGGATAAACTGTGCACTCTTTAGTTTGGGTGAGAGATCCTAGACTCATCCGTTCAATGCTTGACGCCAAGCACTTTTCAGGCATTCAAGGAGTGAACACAACAGCTCCTAAAAGAAGAGCTGAGAAGGCACAGACAAATCACCCCCCTCCACAGGTGCGCACGGAGTAGGCATTACTAATCGATCTCAGCATCAGTAATGGATCCTTTTCTCGCGGAACTTGAAGACGACTTCAGAATTTCAAATCAGTTATGATCTATCAATTGAATTGAGGAGCAAGTTGAAATCTATTTGGTTTGCCTGATCTATAATCTAAATGAAAATGTGTGTGTGTGCACACGTGTGTGAATGTGTGTTTAAAAATCAATTATTTCGTTTTCTAAAGAGGGGGAACAGAGACTTATTTTTGAGTTGTATTCCCAATATAATATCAGGAGAATTTCACTAGAGATGTGGGGACCGTTCATTAAAACAGAAAAAGATTTTATGTGAATATTTGGGCCTCACAAACATTTGCTACAGCAAGCTATGAGTTTCTCACACAGAGATGACATAACCCCTCACTGATTTATTTCTTCAACCACAGAGACACACACGAGGCACCGTAATTAGCAGCAGTATCTTCAGACACAAAGCAAATCCATTCTTATACATGCACGCGTGTTGACTAAAAATCTTTGAGTAAATTTCCCACAGAGCCTGATAAAACAGACCTCATCTACAATAGGGAAATCTAAGTGCACCCTTTCATAATGCTCCTGGGTGAGGCTGTCATTGCTACAGACCCAGAAACAGAACAACAACAACAAATAGAAAAAGTCACGTGTGCAAAATACTACCAAAAATTCGATATATGTCATATACCCTTATGAGTGTGTAGGCCTCCCTGGGAATCTCATTTCTTTACTCAAATTAAAGGAGGTCCCCATCTCCGAAACAGAAATGCTAAATATAATCTGTCACATACGTTTCTGTATCCCGTCTTATTAAGTTTTAATGTTTGATTGCTCAGTGAAATAACGTGGAATAAATCAGTGCAAATAAGTGTCAGCATCCAAAATTCCATATTTGCATAATTATCTGTCACCCCAGCATGACTTTTTCTGCACTTTAGAGAAATGACAAGTAATTCAATTACCAAAGTTCACATGAGAAGAAACAAGACAGCAACTAAACGCCACGTTTTCGTGTGTGTGAACGCATCACGCTGGCCGTCCCAGATGCCACCCCTGCATGGTTAGTATCCGAACTCCTTCTGTGTGCAGTCCTGGACACCGTCAGCATCATTCTGGCACTAGAAGCTCCTGGGTACACACTCCCTGAATGTCCTCCCATCATGCAGCCAAGAGTGAGCCAAGGTCGCCCAACGACAGGGCATTAGACTGAGTCTGGATCTTGAGCTAGACACGCAGGAATAGCTTGAGGCAAGAGCTGAAACCCGGCAGGGGGGCCCGCACCCCTCCTGGGTTTTCAGCTCCAGCCCATCCTGATGGTTCGATGTCTGTCCTCCACCAAGACAAGTGTATTCTGAAAACCGCCCAGCCCTGGTCGGAGATAATTCACTGCAGGAACAGCGATACGTGTGTGTTTTTCCTGCCTCTTTGTCTCTAGAGGTCCCCTGAAGCTGTTCGCCCCCTAAGCTTTGTCATTTATACTTTATCATCTAGGTGTCCACTCGTCCTGTAGACACTCAATGCCATTTTATCTGAGACAAACAGGATTGGTTTCCTTCGCTTGCAACCAATATCTCTGATCTCTACTACAATACTACGCCTCTGAGAAACATTTTCAGAAAATTTCATCATCAACAATTTAACTTGATTCACATTCAAGAGTAATCTAGAATAACCACACAATTTATATTAAAAAAATCCCAAGAAACGATCGTAATAAAGAATGATGGGATACACTCTTCTGGAGTATTTAGAGTGTTTTTACACCTATTACGTCATTTGATGACTGAAAGAAACAGGTGAGAACAGGACAGGGAACAATATCCCAGTTTCACACGCAGACACTACAGGATGGAGAACCGGAGTCAAAGGGCTCGTTCCTGCGAAGTCAGTGACACCTGGGCCTGGGGCCAGACCCCAGCTCCGGGCTGCTGGCTGAGAACAGGCTCGATTCTCTACATCACCTGCTCCGGCGCAAGCGACATGACCACCTGCTCTGTCCATCAGAGGCGGAAGCAAGGCGAGCAGGTGTCCTTTCGCCCCGGAACCATTTCCAGCCCTGCACTGCACCATATGCCCACGCCCGGGCACCTGTTAGCGAGGCTCAAACACCAAGCGTTTTGGGGACTGACGCGGCTGGAAACGACACCCCCGCAGAAACTCGGTGCAGAAGCAGGGGAAGCGCGAGGCTCTGGGTGGCGCAGCGCACGTGACGATGAGCTGTCTCCTGCTCGCCTGACTTGTGTGGTTCCCAAGGGCGGAGCCTGCACCCCCAAACAGGCCTCTGCTCCCCACAGCCAGGCAGGCCACAAAACTACCTTCTAAACAAGAACACTGTTGTGAGTGAAAGAGCCCTCTGCACCCCAAAGGGGACCAAAGGACCCTGAGACCCTCCGCGGTGGGCATCACTCCCGGAGGTGCTGCCTGGGCCTGCTGGGGAGCTGCCCAAGAAACTAGGGCCTGGAACAATTCCCGTCCACTAGAGGGGGCGGGGAGCATGCTACAAGGACTCCGGGGGACAGCGAGTGTCCCCAGGGAGAAGCCGCAGGTACTGGAGTGGGGGGCTCTGCCGAGAACTTAGTTTAGGAGCACCAAGGGGGGGGAGCAGTGCCCCAGGAAGCCACCTTGGGCCCCTGACACTCCAGGCCTGTTTACTCGCTTCTGATGGGGAGTAAAAACATCCCCACCCCAGCCAGGCTGGAAACAGACAGAGGGTCTTCCCAACATGCAGCTGTGACCCAAAGAAGAAATAATAATAATAACAACAACAACAATAATAATAACAATAATAATAATTTATGATTACACCTCGAGAATAAGCTAGGCAAAGAAGGATGTATTATCACATATTCATGGTACTTAATATTGTTTTATGTAAAAGAAATTACTCTATGAAAAAGGCGTTTCAGATTCAATGGTCTTCATCTCTCCCTTAATTATCACAAATGTCAAAATAAATCCTGCACCACGTAAGAGACTGAAACAACAGAGAAGCGATCCAGGCACCTTCTCGGCAACGTGTCTCCTGCCTGACCCGCTCAGAGAGTGCACACCTGGACACGCGTGAGGATGGGCTAAACAGTGAGTGGGTTTCATTCTGGACGGAGTTAGTAAATGACCCGAAATAAAATTTTTAAAAAAATGAAATTAATACCTGTCGAGTTCGGTTTCCTCGCAGAAGTTTCAGTGTGAAGTCCGGTCACCCCCCCCACGACACCGTTTCCAGTCTGGCCTCACCTGCCACCAGGACATTCTGGAGGCGGCTGAGGGCCAGGGCTGGGCTCTTCTCGCAGCCCTCACGACTGCAGTTCTGGGGGACACTCTTATGGGACGTCCACACCCTCTCCATCACCTCATGATTCTTAGTGACAAAACCAATGGCTTTCTGACCTGCCAACTCTGGGCCTAGGGTTCGAATCATCACCCTCTCTTGCCGTCCGAGTGACCTGGGTTCTCGCGTTTGCACTGACACCAATCACTCCAGTTCTGCTTAACCCCGGGACGAATTTCCAGCTCAGGAGAGAAGGAAGGGCGCTTATTCGCCTGGTCAGTGTGCGCTCTCTGGTTCCTACATTCCCCGTATTAAGAATTTGGCAACGATGCCTCAGATGGGAGAGAGGCCTACAGGGAACACAGCTCGATTTCCGCCTCCTTCACTACTTCCTGTCAATACATAAAACTTATGATCAAGCCACTCGGCTGCACATGAGAATACTTTATAAACTAATGTTTAACACTATGAATTTTGAACATTATGTGCTTCTTATATTTTGCAATAAAGGAATAAAAAATTAAAAGCTAAAGTATAATGGAATTAATTTTCCATTAAAAAACATTTCCGTTCCTTTCCAAGTTTTGATTTTTCACTTTTGACACTTCTCATGCTTGAAAGGCTCCTGTTAGTATCTAAATTATAACTGGGTTGCAGTCGATGGGCTGTACAGGCTACGCAGCCCAGACTACCGCCCGGCCCATCCAGGGCCGCGGCCCTGCCCAGCTGCTGAGTGTCACATCTGGTCCCACCTGTCCAGGAAGTCCGGCCAGAGAATGCAGGCCTGGTGGTGGAGCTGGGCCAGGTGCTACGGCTGTCCAGCAGAGCCTCGGGCCCCACGTAGCCGGGGAGACAACATTCGTCTGGACAGGCCAGAGCCCGGCAGAGCACGCCGCCGAGCCGAGGAGCCCGGCCCACGAGCCCCGCTGCCCGCCCCGGCTGCTGCACACTGCCCGAGCCTCGCCAGCGGAGCTCAGCCAGCGACCCCACCCGGCTGCAAAGCACAGTCTCCAGCCCCACCTAACTGCCGGACGCAGCTGGGGCCAAGGGCATGTTTTAAAGCAGTAGGAAAACCAATACTAAAATTCAAATGGAACCACACATTTTCTGGTTTCAAGCTACATCACAAAGTTAAAGTAATCAAAATAGTATGGTGCCAGCAAAGTACAGACACACACAGACCAACGACACACAGAACGACAGCCCGGAGAGAAACCCGTGTATACGTGGTCAAGTCATATTTTACGATGGAGCCAAGAACACTCACTGGGGGAAAGACAGTCTCTTCAATAAATGGTATTAGGAAAACTGGATCTTCAAAGCGAAAGAATAAAACTGGACCCCCACCTTACACCATGCAAAAACAATCGACACAAATCTTAGGTGCAAAGACTTACATGCAGACCTGAACCCGTAACACTTACTGAAAAAAAAAACACACACACAGGAAAAGGCTGCTCGACGTCGGCCTTGGCAGCGACTTTCTGATGCCGAAGGCGGAACCGACCAAAGCAGAAATAAACCAGTGAGGGCGACACCGCATGGAAAAGCCTCTCGCGGCCAAAGGGCTTGTCAGCGGAATGAGAAGGAAACGTACGGGAGGGGGGAAAACATTTGTAAACCACGTGTGTGCCAAGGCGCGAATACCCGAAAGATAGAGGGACCCATACAGCCCGATGACAAACGAACAACCAGACCCAGCTTAAAAATGGCCGGAAGACCTGAATAGATATTTTTCCAAAAAAAAAAAAAAGTTATCCGAATGGCTAATGGGCACGTGAAAAGGTGCTCAACACCACTGATCATCCAGGAAATGCAAATCGAAACCCTAAGGGGACAGCGCTTCACACCTGTTAGAAGGTTTATCATCAAAAAGACAAAAAGAAAAAAAAAACACCTGTTGGTGAGGATACTGAGAAAAGGGAGCCCTCACGCGCGGTTGGTGCAGCCGCTGTCAAAGCCGGAAGGGAGGCGCCTCGAACAATTAAATCTAGAACTATGGTGCGATCCCGCAATCTCATGCCTGAGCCTGCCTCTGAAGGAAATGAGGTCACCATCTCAACGGGACGTCGGCACTACCCAGGTTCACGCCGCCTTGTTCACAAGAGCCCACACAGGGAAACAGCCTACACGTGCACGGACGGACGCCTGGATAAAGGGAAAGTCTACAGTGAGGAATGGGACGAACCAGAAAAAAAAAAAATGGCCAGGAGAATGGAACATGTAGCTCAACCCAAAATGAGAGAAGCAGCGTTTAGAAGCAAAATGGTAAAAGAGGGTAAAGGTAAGAAAAGTGTGGTCCTTGGCCAACATGTTCCCATCACCTTTCTCTCTGTGAGCGTGTCTCTGTGCCCACATTCCCTTTTTACAAACCAGTCCTATCAGGTTAGGACCCACCCTGACGATCTCACTTGACCTCGACCCTGCAAAGACCCCGCCCTCCTCATGAGGTCACATTCTGATGGATAAAGTTCCCACTTCAACTCACGAATTCCGAGGGGACACAATGCAACCCAGAACAATCCCTTACATTTCTATCGGAGTGCTTCTCACTATACCAGTTTACTAGCCTTTCTTTCATAATTAGACTTTGGGACAACTCAAACCCATAGCGGTCCACCTCAGCCTTGGTCACTGTGTTCTGAAAAGTGAGCGGACAGCCTCCTGCTTCAAACCTCCATCCAAGTCTAACCACCGTGCTGAGGGGGTCTTTCTACCTTTCACCATATTTATAATGAATTTATGCGCGTTTGCACCTGAGGCTCCTGTTAACGCCATGAGCGAATATTCATCTTTCTACTCCGTGTCCAGTGCTGTGTTTGGAGCATCGTAAATGTTTCATGTTTACGGGGCAAAAAGAAACCAGAACTATCATTCGGACCAAAGGCGTCCGGACAAAAATCATTGCCACATGAAAATCTCAGGAATGGCCGCCTCCTCTGTGACTCCAGGCACGAGAGTCTTTTACTACTGTCCACTCATTGCAAACGAAGGTCGGTGTGACCTTCGGGCTGCAGCGGCCTCCTGTCACGGTGTCTCTGGAGAAGAGGAAACTAAGTTACATTCAGAGCGAAGCAAAGCAAAACGACGCCGAGGTCTTGCTCCTGCTGTCAGTCCCGGGAAGAAAGCCGTGTCACACTGGACCGTCTCTGTCTCACGACAGCAATAAAAATAATTCCCTTCCTTTGGAACGAGGTTCAGACGCTCAGGCCGCCGTGGTGGTCCAGGACTTGGCAACGTGAGGAAGCACAGCCGTCAGTTTCCATGCCGTTCTGGCACTTAATTCCAGTTCCAGATAGTCCCTGAGGAGGGCTGACGGGGAGGGCGGGGGGGGGGGGGCGTCTTCCTGCCACGGACATTTTTTCCCCTGGGGAATCCAGCAAATACCGGAGCAGTGTGCGGGCTGTCCTTATCTCCGGAGAGATATGCTAAAAGAAATGCCTCGCTTGGCATCAATTCAAGGACGCTCTTACACTCGGAGAAATCAGGCACCACGATGAAAGACAACGTTAGGTTTCACTTAATAGCGCGTCCCTTTTTGCCTTAAGAAACATTTCCGTTTCAGACCCCTTTTGTGGACGTTGCAAGCTTGGAACAGTGGATGCACAAAGAGATACGAGCATGTGCCAGGCAGGGAAATCTTACTTAAAATATCGGAGACAGTACGCTTTGCAGACGCTACAGTGGCATGGACCTGCGCCTCACATGGTGAATGGGTAAAAACTGTGCTGAGTCCCGAGCAGTCTTTCCATTTACTACTGAATAATAGAATTTTGGTGTCCTTTTTTCCTTTTCATTAAAATTTAGCAGCCGAGCGTACGGCATGAATTGTTCCCTTCACAATTTTGGTGGTTCCCACCTTGCCTGCCGCTGTCGGATCTCCTTCTAGGTGAGTCTGTAATTTAAAAACAAAGATCTCCTTTGGGCGTGTTGATCGCTGTGTGCTGTTGGAGACAATCCCATGGAGTCTTCGCCTGGCCCTCGAAGTTGGCTCTTTAGGGGACCCCGGAGATTCTGCCCCAAGAATCCTCCACAGATGTACCTCTGCCATTTAGGACTGAGTTCATGCACGCTCCTATTTATATTTGAGGCAACCAATACCTCAGTAATGTTTTATTGATTTTACAGCAGAACATGAGAGCTTAATTGGTAGAAAGAGATTGGGTCTGTCTGGGTTTATTTGATAAGGTAGACCCTTAGGGGAGACATAGGCCCTCACTGGGAGAAGACATCCCTCTTCCTGCTTCTCCCTCAAGCTGTTTCTGCTTATCTTATCATCGTGAGGGTGGGCCTGGGTCTCTGTGTTTAGGCATAAAGGTGATCTGGATCTCATGGAATCACATGGGCACTGGATGACCAATAGGAGGCTGTTGCTAGGGAGAGATTGCAACATATGCTAATTAAATCAGAGTTGATACAAGAAAAAAAGAGGAGATTCTATATGGGCCTCTCCCTCCCTCCTTCTCTCTCTCTCTCTCTCTCTCTCTCTCTCTCTCTCTCTCTGTCTCTCTATGTCTCTCTCTGTCTCTCTCTGTCTCTCTCTGTCTCCCTGTCTTTCTCTGTCTCTGTTTTTCTCTGTCTCTCTCTCTCTCTCATGGTTTGAGGATTAGCTACTCTATGTGTTTCTGACTATAGTAACATTATTTTTACCTCTCATTTACCCAAATTCGTTTTATTCCTTCCTTGTCTCATTATACCTCAGCCAAGCTTTTCATTCTATCTACTCTGTCACCTTCTCTGCCAACAAAATCACCGTCTCTCAATTTTTCATGGATAAATTGCTAGTGATCCAGTTACTAAGAAATCTAAGGACACACAAAAATATTTCGTCGAATATCAAGGGTGCAGGGTGGTGGGAGTATGGTGGTCCAGCCAGGGCAGCAGGCCAGGGAGAAAGTCTCAACAGGGTCCCAGGGAGTGAAATGTCTGTCACCGTGTCCGCCAATGGGGCGACTTAGGCGTGTGGGATTCTGCTTTGTGGGGACCAACAGAAATGCCTCAAATATGCCAAGTTATGTAACATCCCCAAAATAATACAGTGCCTATTGCTCAATAATTGTTTGTTGACTATAAATGAATGAGAAATTAGTCTTACTCTTCAGGGAAAACAATACAGCGTGGGTCCTTCAAGCAGTTCAAGAGTGGGGAGGACGGATCAAAAAATTTACAAGCCTCAACGGGTACTGAAGATACACTGTCAGGGCCGACCATACCCCCCTCACTCAAAAACTCCATATCCCATTAAGAGAGTGTCCTCCTCTTTCTTCTTCCCTCATCCTACAGTGAATGTTAGATATTTAATTAAACTGAGCATTAAAGGATAAATTATTTGTTGAATTTTGACACGTTTAAACTTCTTTTCATGATACAGAAAAAAAAAGGTCCGACTCATTTCTTGCCTGTGCCTCGAGTCACCCTTTAAATGCTTGCTAGGTATGTGTAGCAACAGATTAGATAACCCCCCAAGAATATGACTTCCCAGTTTTATGGCTATTTCCTTTCAATTAATTTCTAAGCCAAGAGATTGGAACAAACACGTCCAGAGCTGATGACTGCTGATGCTAAGGCGAAATCGTCCTGCCCGCTCTTCCACGGCGTTGACAGACAGCCGCGTCTTTCCGATCCGTGATGCCCGTGCCTTAGCCCGGGGCTGGCACCCTTCCTGCAGCCGGGAGGGCCGGGGCCGTGATCGCTCTCAGCCGCACGAAAACCATTCTCACTCGTCAACGTGTCCTCGCTCCCGTGGGACTCCGGGTGTGATGCTTAGCTCTGGGCTGCCTCGGGTGGGACCGACCAGCCACTGAGGTGTCAAACTGACTCCCTCCAGTTTTGGGGCGAGGATCCCCGATGCAGGAGCATCAGGCGGGTGGAGGGGAGCAGTCAGTGGCGTGCTCTCTACGGGCCGTTCCGAGAGGTGCCCTAGCATCCCGTTTGCCAGCCTTCTGCCTCTGCATCTGGCTCGGAGCTGCCCTGGAAGTGTGCGGGATGCTTGTGAAATGCCTGATATGTTTCTCATTTGCATGTGCCAACTCTGTTTGGAAATCGATGCAAGACAGACGAAGAGCAAAGGCAGCTTCTTCAAAGGCAGTTGCCCCATGGGTAATTACTCTTACCCATAGCCCATTCTTTTCCTTGGAAATGACTGCTCTGCTATCAAACAACATGATATATTTCTGGGAAAACAAGAACCATCTCTGCCCTGCACTGCATTTCCTAGAGCCTGTGAAAGCAACGATTCCTAGCACTGTCGAGCCTTGGCCACCGTTTGCCCGTCTCAAAAATCTCAGGACTTTACACGTCATTTTCACGGGAAGGTCTAGTATTTCTGGCTGCGCGAGAAAAGTTGCCCGCATTTGTTAAGGCCCTCCGTGCCTGGCTCCACGCTGTGGTCACAGGCTGCTTCTCTGGCTTCCGTTTATCCCCTGACTCACATCGCGCCTTGGCTAGCATGCTCACGCCACCGACTGTCCTCAAAAACGCCGTTCTCAACCCAGAAAGCCCTCCGTGAGCCCCTCACCCAAATTCGTTCCATTCTTCAATCTCCAGATCAATTCTTTCCCATTCTTAGCAGCCTTGCCTTAGGTTTCTGCTGCTATCGACCCCTCTCTGAATTTACGTGTGCGATTTTTTTCTCTCCCCATTCAGATGGCAAAGCACCTGAGAGGAAGGGTCATCTCATACTTGTCTTGTACGCCCCACCCCTGACGCCCTGCACAACGCAGACAATCACACTCGCATATGCACATGACAGCTTTAAGCTGCCTGCGTGCACGTGGGGTACAAGCACCCCACTTAATGCCACCCTCTCCGTGAGGGGGGAGCACCTCTTCCCTTCCCGTCGTACGGGCGTTTGGGCTCTAAGATAATGACCGTTATCTCTGCCATTGCTATTCAGATGCTGCGTGCCTATTACACGAGCTTCGCTCTGTGTATCGTCTCACTGGACCCTCAGGACAGTTCGGCAAGAGATGGACTGACAATGCCATTTTAGAGGTGACGGCCAAGGCTCAGAGTTCAATGACAGTCTGGGGGTGCAGAGACAGTAAATGACAAAGCCAAACTGGATCCCGGCCATCTTTCTCTTAAACAAAACAGAAGATGTGTTTTCTTTTTCTTGTTTTGCTGTGTTTTGGAGAGAGTGGGGGGGGGGGTAGCGAGGTCCCACTGACCATTCTCTGCCCTGTCTCTCCAGGCACCACCACCCGCTGGCCAGCCCTCCTGTCACAAAGGCCCTTCCCATACTTCAGGAAAATGACCCCTTCTCCTCTGACTGGCTGTTTCTCTTCTCAGTCCCAGTACCTCCCATGAGAACCGGGACTTTGTCTCACGCGGGCTGGTATGCATCCATGCCTCAGTAGTTCCCGGAAGCCAACAGAGTAGGCTCCCAGGAAATAGTTACCGAATTAATTAATGAAATTAGCATATATCAAAGCCATTGTTTCTAAGGGTAATTGTGAAAACTAATGCTCACTGAGCTAACCATATGCCAGAGATTCTTATAAGCGCTTTACACATGTTAATTTAATATTTAGAACAATTCCCACCGCCTATTTTACAGATGAAGAAACTGAGGCACCGAAATGTCATGTAGTTTTCCTAGTCATGCAACTAGTCAGCTTTGGCTCTGAGCTACGAAACTAGACAACTAGGTCCAAAGGAGACGAAACTTAACTGCTAAGGATCGTTGCTCAGAAGCCAGACTCTCCAGCAATACTGTCCCGCTACCACCCCGAGGACAGGCTGGGCAAAGCGTTCCATTTGGGATCACGTTGTGGTCACCTCAAGTTCTTTGTATAGATCACGTTGTGTTATAATTTGTTTACATTTGGCTTTGGCGCCCTTAAGTGAAATGAGTGCGTTCAAAAAGAAGGTTATGTAAAAAAAAATCGAAGGAAAATATATAATTAAAAATCAGTTGGGTGAAGGTTAGAATCCCAGAGCACTTTATATCTGAAAAATTATTTTGATTATCATATAAATGATATCGCTCAATGCTGATTGGCATAACAACCAAAAATAAACACTACGGGCTCCAGAGCCCAGTGGTTCTCATCTTATGCTAATTTCTGTGATTTGAATTTGCCGAGCAATAGCATCTGATTTCTTGGTACCTCCAGTTTTATTTTATATGGTGCTGTCTAGGTCACATTAAATACGATTTGCCATAGATCTAATTTCATTTATTCTCTATTCTGCTATCCTGCGTTAGGTGCTGATTCTCCTTCATGGTTGTTTGATAAGGACTGACTTCTCTGTCTTGGGGAAATCCATTCTCTGAGTTAGTCCTCTGAGTTATGAAAATACAGAGAGTGACCTGCATGGTGTATTCAGTCCGGTCAGAGACTGAGAGGTCCCAGACAGCTGCGGGACCGTGCAGTACGCAGTCTGTTGCTAGGAGACCATATTGATCTCTTCCAGCATCTTCGCCCATGACCTTGTCTACTTCCCAGTGATTGACTGACATCATTTACAGCATCAGGTAGTTAGACTCGTTGCCTTGTCTTCCATAGGTATAAACTTAAAAATCTAATCAAGCTTAAAATGCTTTATGAAAATTTTAATGCCTGTCGTGGTAGCCTATCACTAAAGATGCCTGCTCGTTCGTGTGCTCGAGCTGGAATACGGTTAAACAGATGTGAATTTTCCTGCTTTCATATGAGTGTAATCTGATTATCAAAACCAATTTGTTTATATTAACCAAAGTCAACGTGCTTCTTCCTGATCGGAACCCATTTGTTTTGTGTCTGCCTTAGCTACCTTTTGTCTCGGGCACAAAGCTCCAACCGAGAATACCTCGAGATGATGTTTCAAACGCTAAGACGTTCCACTCCGAGAAAAATAACAGGAGACTGACTCTACCTCGGGGCGTTGATGTGTGGCCCCTAACGGTCGGTCGGATGTGCCGCCAGTGAGTGGACAGCTAGAGTGAGGAGCACACGGCTCCCTCCCCCCTCTCAGCATCCCGTGGTCCCAGCGGAGCCGGCTGAATTACAATGCTGCTCCTGCCGGCAACGGCGGAAGCCTACACACAAGTCAGGTTTTCTGGTTACGGCTCTCAGGGATTAAACGCCCGGTACAAACATAGTTCTGTCTCATAGTGTAGAGAAGATTAAAAGAATCCGATGGAGACAGCCCTGAAGACTGCTTTCTGTTAGATCCGAGACATGGGTGCCTGAGCAGTCTCTCGCCTTCCTCCTCCGAGAGGACCTTCAACATCCTACATCCAATGGACCTTGACTTCGCCGAGCTTCCCCGGAGAAACGCAGACGTGATGGGGGTTTTCATAAATAGGTACTAGGTGCTGATTCTGTGCCAAACATCATTGATCTGAGCGACAGGTTGACAGAAAGAGAAAGAGGGAAACAGACAGATGAGAGAGAGAGAGTTAACTAGTAGTTTTCTTATCCATCATAACTACCCTACGAGGTAGGTATTAGTATTTTAAATGAAACAAGCATATTGAGGCACAGATGTTTCATGATTGATCAGCGAAGGTCTGCACAGCTAGGACAAGATGGATGGAGCCCGGCTCCAGCCCCAGGAGTCTGAAGGCAGGGCCAGGCTCTCAGCGGCCACTGTCACACCGCGCCCTGCAGGAATGGTGACTCACTTCTGCCTGGATCTACCCCAGGAGCACAGAATCTTTTTAGCAAAGCGCCTGCGCCACCATCAGAGAGCTCCCGGGACTCTCATCTCTGCAGCCAGCTCACCCTCAGCCCCTGGATGCTCTGCTGAGCGCCGCCTCCACCAAACATTCTGCTCACCAGAAACAGGGGTCTGAGCACTGGATCAGAGGCGGCACTTGTCCCCAAGAGCCACCCCTGCCCGCCCCCAGGGAAAGGCAGGAATCGGTTTCAGATCCCCACTGTCTAGGGTGGAATCGTCATTCCCTCCCGTGCGACCAGTGACTTCGCTGCCCCATGAGTCCGCGTTCCCACGAACGTGGATGTTTAATTCAGTCACAGTCGCCTCTGCTTCTTAAGGGCCCCTTAATATTCTCCCATGAAGAGTATGGAGATGGTAAGGTCTGCAAAGCACCGATGCTGGATGCTGGGCAGAGACGCTGGGAGTAAGTCGTCAGCCTCCCACGCTGAAGACCCGCCGAAGGAGCGAGCGCACGTCACACGTTCTCGGTGTAGGTCTGACTCTACAGAAACGATTTCTTATGTGCTCGAAGCCAGTGATTTCATTCTTTTTCAGGCTTTGGAAAACATCGACTCACTGACACTCGTGGAATATAAACAATGTTAAATCTTTTAGGATTTATTTTTTCTTTTGATTTTCTCTTTACTGAGGAATAATGTCAGAGAATTTTGTGTTTGGGCAGTAAATAAACTCTAGATAATATGCATAATGTGATAAAAGGGACTGTGGACATCTCGATGGATATATTGCTAAATTATACTAAACTCATTGAAACTCCACAATCACCATATGAGGCAGGAAAGAAAGAGGGGAGAGAGATACAGGCGATGGCCTGAAATTATAAAATAGAGTTGGAGGGTGACAAAAACAGCCCAGCACTTCTCTGACCCTGATTAAACTTTAGACAGGTTTCTTTTTTGTTTGTTTGTTTTCTCAACTATACGCCCCTGGTCTCCCTTTCTTAGAGCCTCTACTTCAGAGCAAAACTTCCAACTATAACTTTTTCTCTGATCCTTTGAAATGTAAACCATTTTACACCCAGTTACGTCTTTCCCAAGGGCCTGGCAAGCACCTTCTGAAACACAGTCATCGAAGGAGACAGCGCCCCTGTCCCCGCCTCCCAGGCTCTGCACACGGCTAGGAGCCTAACTTCAACACGGACAGTCAGCGACCACGGGTGGCCTGATCGCGGTGCCCGACCGCCCATCTGCAATAGAACGATGGTCCCAGCTGCATTCGCCACGGCGTCCACGGCCGCAAGCGCCCGACTGTCCAGCGGCGTGGGAATGGATGGGCGGATCGAGGACACGGGACAGAACGAATGAACCTCCGCTGTGTGTGTGAATCGCAAAAACACAGCGTCCAGTTAACAACAGGCGAAGCTAAGCGAACGGTGGGTGCCCGTGGGTGGACGGCGGGGCCGCTGGGACCAGGAGATGCTCGGGCAGGTCTTCTCTAACGCCAGGGACTCTCTATTTCTTTATCGGGTGGTGCCGATACGTGTGTTCACTGTGCCGTGACTCACTCGCTGTTCTGTAGAATAGAACCTCATTACGTTCTCTACAAACATTATTTCAGGTTGAACCAAAACAGAGGAGCTTTCCTTAGCCCTGGCTAATCGTTTTTCCTAAGACTTTGGAGAGCGGGAAGAGAAACTGGGAATTAAGGAAAGAAAAAAGGAGGCTCTGGCCGTATGTTGCAATATAATGCAATAGAAATTGGATTTCTTTTAAACGGTCTATTGTGTAATCTAATTTGTACTGGTGTCAAAAATCTGCCTCCTTTCCTGCTTTTTTGGTCACTTTTTTTAACCTTTGGAGCACATATTCCCAGAAGGCTTAGATTTTTTTTTTTCTTCACAGAGACCTCAGCTCCCTTTCCCTGTCGCTCACTGATCTCGTTCTACTTCAGTAAATACACTGACCGTCTTCTGAGCCAACACGGTGCAGGTGGAAACACTCACTGTCTTATCCTTTGGCATATTTGTTTTTTAATTTACATTCCTCCATCGACTTTATGTCTTTGAATGGCACACTCTGCACTGATGGCTTTCATTCTGAGGTATGAAGCTGCTCAGTTTTCGCAGACGACCTTGTCTGCCTACCAAACGTGAAGTATCAAAGAGAAATGGGAGTGTTTGGGACGCTCTTCCCGCTGGTCGGGGGGTTTGCTCTCGCCCCCTCGCTCAGTGCCATTAAACCTGACAGCTTCCAGCCCTCGGACAGGTCCTGTGGCGTTAAAAGCCTACGTCTCTTCCGAGCCATCCAGCTGAGCTATAATGGTCGCTTGGCTCTTTCTTCTCTGCAGAAGCCCTGTGCAGCTCCTTCTCAGTGAAAACTACATCTTTTTCCATTTATTTTTTTCACTGAGCTGCTGGGCACATTTGTGTACCATTTGCTGTCATTTAAAAAAAAATTACCTGATATTCAGCTTTTTGCTCTTGGGTTTTATAATATAGCAGATTATTACTACACTGTACTAATGCATGAATATATCCAGCCAAAAATGCATAACCACAGAGCCCCACTGATTCATTAAGAGACTTTCAGCTGAGTGTTTCCTGTAGGGAGAGCTATGCAAGGCGTCATTATAACAGTTTGGAATTATGACACAGACGTGCGATCCCCTACAGAGGTGAAATAGCAAATATATGATGTCAGGGAAGAACTACAGAATTCTCAAACTAACCCAAACCCGCAAGTTTATAGCTGAGTCAACTGAAGTCCAGAAGACATGGCTGCCTAGGGCTTCCAGCTGGTGAACGACGGACCAACGGTGAAATCTAGGCGTGTTCTACACACGCCACACAACACACACAGTCACCAACGAGTGCTAAACCACAGCGATAAAATCGCTTGTGAAACTCAGGGAGTTCTCTTTATCTACTACTCCACCTGACGTCCACTGAAGTGATTGTGCCATAGTGTAATTTCGCTCACTGATCAGGCAACCATGGTTTTCCTCCAGAAATGATATTAACTATCCTGCCCTCACTTCAGAATGAAAAATCGAGGCGACCTTCTGGTGTGAGGTCCCTGGAAACAAATGTCCTCTATAAATAACTTGTATGACAACTTATTTAAAGAGGTTTGGAAATAACAGAGGCCAGATTGTTCCCCGTGGAAATAAGTTAGGTGGAAATATGCCAACCTGAAAAAAAACAAAATGTAATATGGCCAAGAAAGGGAGCATGGGAAAGAAGGGAAAGGAGAAAAGATAATAGAAACTTTTTAAAAAGAAAGGTCAGTGGATGGTTGTAGCATGAAAGAGAGACGAGAAAAGGGAAAATAAAGAAAATCCAGATGCCAACGCCATGAGGGGCTGAAGGCTGACTGCTCCGTGAAATCGAGGCCCACGCCAAGAGCCACCTGTCCCATCAGGGACGTCCTCTGGGGGCCCAGCTCGGAGCACGTTCACCCTGCGACACGCCGCCTACTGATGCGCACCATCGCTACCGTTACACACGGACGTGCCGTTCTACAGATGAACAGACCCCTCCCGCCGAGACGAACGGAAAACTTTGAGAAGAAACAGCCACCAAGGAAATTGACCTTGACGTCCGCCGCGGGGGCCACGCACGTACCGATCAGGTCTGGCTCTGCTTCCGGCGGCACCCGTGTTTCACGTGCGGATAACGAACTGCCCCGTGGAGCGACATTTCAGCAAAACCATGTCCTTTTGCATGCTGAAGGAAGAGCGAATAAACCGGGAGAGAGTGTGAAACGGACGGGCACGCAAATCGCAAACACCCCTATCGTTGCTATGTGAAGAGCGGATCCCAGATGAAGTGAGATGGCGGGGCACAAAAAAATGATTAGGAATACCCTGCGTGTAGTAAACAACCCCCCCAAAATGTGTTCGTGTAAGGAGACCCGAAACACTAGCATGAGATGGAGTGGGGAGCGAAGGACGGCATTGCGTAAGCCGAAGGGCGTGCCCTTTAATCATTACGTTTGAACTATCGAAGGCTGCTGATTTGCACAAAAACACTACCATTTGAAAACTATAATATACATTTAATCAATTCTTGGGTCTTGTAAACAACATTTTGGTGTTATTATTAATTTCGTGACCGCGTTGAGCCTGTAAACCAATTATTTGGCTTTCGGTGTATAAAACCATTGACTCCTTTTTTTTTCCTTTAGTGATTCAGGTAAACAAAAATGAATTCATCATAATTTTTGGTTTATAATGCACTATCATCATCGGTCCGTAAGTGGTCTACTTCTATTCATTCCTTCATGCATTTACTTATTCAAATTAATTTTTTTTAATTGTGGCCAAATATGCATAACTTACAATTTACCATTTTAACACATTTGAAATGTATAATTCAGCACATTAAGTACATTGACATTTTTGTGCAAATATCACCATAATTTATCCACAGAACATTTTTTCATCTTGCAAAACAGAAGCTCTGCACCTCGCCCCTCCTCCCCCAGCCCCCAGAAACTACCGCGTAACTTTCTCTATAAATCTGACTAATGTAAGTACCTCGTAGGAGTGGAATCATGCAGTGTTTGTCTTTTTTGTGTCTGGCTTATCTCACTTAGCGCGATGTACTCAGTTTTCACCCATGTTGTAGCAGATGACAAAATTCCTTCCTTTCTAAAGCTGACATACATAACAATGGAATCTTATACAGAAAAAGATATACAGATAAATGCCACGTTTTGACTGTCCACTCACCCATCAACAGACACTTGGTGCCTTCTGGTGTTTTTTTTTTTTTTGACTATTATGATTGAAGTGGCTATGAACACAGATATGCAAACATCTCTTCATATCTCTGTTGTCAATTCTTTTGGACAGTGACACAGAAAATATAGGACACAAAAAAGCGGTAGGCATAGAGAAAACAAATGCCGGATGACAGAAGTAAGTTTTTCCTTATTAGTAATTACTTAAAAGTAAACAAATTAAATTCTCCAATCAAAACACAGACATTGGCCGAATGGATCAGAAAACAACAACAGAGCTATACACTGTCTACAAGGGACTCGCTTATATCCTTTATTTTGACACATAGAGGTCAAAATAAAAGGATATAAAAAGATATTTCATGCAAATAATAACCAAAAGGGTGTATACAATGGAATATTATTCGGTCTTACAAAGGAAGAAAATTCTGACCTATGCCACAACGTGGATGGAATTTGACAACACTATGCTAAGTAAAATATGCCAATCACAGAAAAACAAACAATGCCTCATTCCATTTACACGAGGTCCTCGGGGTAATCAAAACCGCAGGGACAGAAAATAGACTGTTGGTTACCAGGAGCAAGGGGGAACGGAGAGAGGGGAATTATTGTTTAATGGGTATAGTTTGTTTTATAAGATGAAGATAGTTCTTCAGATCGATGATGGTGGTGGTTGCACAGCAATGTGAATGCACTCACCAATGAACTGTACACATAATATGATTAAAACAGTAAATCTTATGTATATTTACCACAATTAAAAAAGTGGGAGGAAAAGCTGCATGTTTTCAAGAAGGATTATATATGAGCATTTACACTTATTTGCATATCAATTCATTTTAAAAGGGCAATGGGAACAAAAATATTGATTGATTAAAATTGCTTTTAGATGATAAAAATAATGTAATAGGCCAGAATTGACAATGCAAAAAAAGTTTGATATAAAGAGAAAAAAAAACTACCCAAACTACATAAGCCTAGAACTATAATTTTCTTAAATGTATTATACATTTCCTTTCTATTCTTTTTTTTTATATCATTTTTAAACCCTAGCCTTCCTCAAAATTTGTTCCTGAGAATACTATTTCCTCTAGATATTAATCAGTACTGCAAGGAAAGGGACTCTGGTGTTAAATACATTTTGAAAAACAATGAGTTAAAAGATAACAGAGCCATTTAGTACAAGTTCCGCCTTTTTATTATGCTGAAGTAAATGGACAACCCCTAAGAGGATGTATAGAATGCACAGCACATTCCCAACATATTTGATTTTTAATACTTTCCAAACGAGTGTTTCATTGGGTACATTTTGGAAATACTATTTTATGCACTGGTTATTACAGTATGTAGAGAGTCTATATACTGCTCTGTAATGTCTTCATAATCAATGTTTTAACAGTGGAATTCATCATATCAAATATTAAATACTGAGCTGGATTCTGAGATGATCATAAATACTTGGTCCTTTCCCACCAGCTGCTAACAATTTATTCGGGAGTCTACCTTGACGTAAACAGGCCAGCTCGATACAATGCCAACAGTCCTGGCATAGGGACAAAGATTTTTGGTAACTCATTAGAAGAATTCCCAACACAGGGCAGAAGCACTTGGAAAGACATTCTAGGGGAAGTGATGTCGGACTAATCTGAGGGTTAAGACGGAGTGGTCTTGGCGAAAGAGAAGAAAAATAGAGAGTTCTCAATGTAGAGGGTGTGGGGTTAAGAGGAGAGAGACCACGACATACCCACGGACTAAAAGGCCAAGATTTTGTCCAATCGACTTTTTACAAGTGTATATTTTTCACATTCTACAGAAAGGTGAGATGAGCAGTTTACCTGCAGGAAATGTGCTACATTTAGATTCCTTTAGGCTGTTTCTGAAGATAGGACACTGGGTGAGGATGCTTAAAGATTTTCGTGGCACCTGACCTATACTGCCAAACTGCTTTCCAGAAGAGTCACATGAATTGGAGAAGTCGCGAGTGGTATTTGCAAACCAGAGTTTCGCTGAATCCCCACCAGACTAGGCATCTCAAACCGCTTTTCCTCACGGCGCTGATCATCAGCCCCTGGAAACACCGAGCGTTCTCAGGAACTCGTTTTTATGAAGACTTGATTTTTTAAAATCATATTAAAAAACAGTAGAATATGCACAAAATTAAAATACCTGTAGCCTTCAGCTTATACAATTATAGATTCTCCTTTATACAAAAGTGTCTAGAATATAGATTTTTTATTTTTATAGAATGAAGTCAATTTTTTTCAATTTTTATAGTCGACAATTTTCTAATAAAACATTTTGCTACCATTGTTCTTTCCAAACAAATCTATCCATCTCTCTCTCTATGCATATAGATATGTAAATTATCTGTGGTGTTATATCATGTATTAATTAAATATGTAATATTATCATAGCTAATATATTGCACACAATAATATTACGATATTAAATCTTAAAAATTTACCAGATACATGATATTATTCAAGAGTCTGAAAAAGAAGAATAAAGTTTATTTCTCCCTCCTGTAAACCTCTGGAGATGGCTGCCCAGGGCTGGCATGTAGCTCTCCATGAGACACTTAGGGACCCATCTCTCCTCCTCTCACTGCTCTACCATCCCTTGGCAGGTGGCTAGAGAGACAGAGGTCAAAGGAAGGGCACTTTGCAGCTGTTTCTCATGAAAGGAAGGTTGCTGGAAGCTGCCCACACCTCTGCTTTCGTCCCATTGGTACATGGCCGCACTTAGCTGCGAGGTGCAAAGCCTCATGGGAGTGGGGAGGCTAGCTTTGGGGGTCGGCGTATCTGACAAACACCTTTCCTATGCTATGGAAAGAGCAGAAGGTGAGGTCTGAAAGGGCTAGGACATCCACTACATTAGAGTCCCGAAGTTTCTGTCTAACTTACAATCGGTTAGTGCCGTAGTTAACCCCAGAATGACACCGTCAGGTATGATGTCCACGTGGAAAACAAGAAAATCAAACTGCAGATAATAAATTATTCCAAGGCCAACCAGCTAGAACTGGGGAGGGGAGTCCACTATCCGTCAGGAGACCCTTTTGATCTGCGTCGTCACTTACGAGCGGCGTGATCTTGGCCAAGCGATGACTCATCGGAGCTACAGCTCACTCCGCAGCCACACAGTGAAAATTCCCACCGGTGTATGAGAATGACGCCTTGTGCCTAACGGCACTCAAAAACGGGAGGTGACAACCGTCACAGTCGGGGTGGTAACACAGCGATAAGGAGCAGCCTCCGGATTCAGCCCGGGTCTGTCTATTTTCTCCCCTACATCATACTGATTTTCAAAGCCCCATCGGTGACCTTACCAGCAATTAAAAAAAAAAAAAAGTTTGCTATCAGAGAGGCAAAGAATCAGGAAAATTAAAAATTCTGTTTTAATGTTGCTGAAACAGCCTATTGAGGCTACCAGTTAGTCCAATCAATAGACACAGTTGACCACTGTTTGAGAAAGCCGTGTTTAATCGAAGACGGTCAGTTTTACGTTCCGATCCCTGGTCCAGGGACGTAAATGACAGGACTTTCCGCGGGGCTGCCTCCTCACTGTGCCCTGCGGCCACTGCAGCTTCCGGCTACAGCGTCCACCTCCGGCCCCCAGCCGTGGAGCTTCGATGAGGACTGCGGTTTCTAGTCTTCTTGTCTTGGTGGCCAGGGCACCTAACTGCCAAACACTAGACTTCAGCTGATAGGTTTTCTTTATTTTATTTTGTTTTTTTTTTTTTTAAGATGAATGGTCCTGGGCACCACTTAAGCCCTATTAAACTAGAGTCTATCCTGTTGGAGCCTTAGCATCTGCCTAGTAATAATTCTCCCATGTTGGTTTTCTTATGCCCATACGCATATTTCATCCTTAACCTTCCCGGCCATCACGTCTCCTTTCCTAGTTATTCACGGTGACCCCAGTGGGATTAGAACAATAATCAACAGTCGTCTTGTCTGAAGAGTTTCCGCAAAGCTCTCTGCCTCGACTGAATTTAAAAACAACAGCGTTGGAGGGAGAGAGAGAAATCGAGGCCCGATGGAATTCGCTCCCAGGGCTGTCCACGTCTGCTGACAGACAGAAGCCTGGTCAGCGCTGGTCAGGCGGAGGTACCATCCCCCTAGAAGAGGCGGGACATCAGAGCCCCTGAAACGGCAAGAGCGCAGCTCGGATCGGGGTCAGCCATCCGCCCACGCGGGGCCGGCCGGGCGGAGCGCGCACTCCCTTCTTACTGATCAGGGAGCTGATCCCCAGGCGCTCTGCTGAGTCATTTCCTAAAGGTGTATGGATTTGGCTAAACCAAGAGGCCTGATGCAGGGGAGACCTTCTCTGCTGAGTCAAGGTCGTGGCTCCCAATCAGCACAGCGTGGACCTAGTGACGCTAACCACCGGGGTCCCCGTATACCCTCACCAGCACCCTAAGTCTGGCCCAGAAGCTGTCTTAGCTGTTTGCATGCCATGCTAACTAGATTAAGAGTTCTTTAAAGGCAGAGACCATCTTTTTCATTTATTATTATTATTATTATCATTATTATTATTATTACTACTATTTTTGTAAAATACACGTAAGACGAAATTCACCATTTTAACCATTTTTAAGTGTGCAATTCCATGGCGTTAAGTAGATTCACATGGTATGCAAACGTTGTCACCGTCATCTCCAGAACTCTTTCCATTTTGCAAAATTTCAACCCTGCGCCTACGGAGCGACACGCCATTCTCCACGTGCCCCGGCCCTGGTACCTCATCTAGGTGGAACCATACAGCATTTGTTATTTTTCTAATTTGGTTTTGCATTCCCTGCTTAATCAGGAATGATGACTTTTCTACAAGAGATGTTCAAAAAATGCTTGCTGATATTAACGATCTGGGTGTTTGGGGGTCCACAGGGGAAAAAATATCAATTTCAAAGTTTGAAAAAAAAATAATGGAGCACAAAAGAACACACACACACACAAATCACTGAATTCCACAGGAAGCTGAATTGAGAATCATGAATAACATAAAAAATGCCGTAATCGACTCCTTAAAGGCACAGGTTCACAGAACTTTTTCTGTCCGATAACTTGGCCCTGACGTCCAGTCCGCATGCTGCCTTTTCTGTTTCCCAGTAAGTTGTCTATGCTGTCACTGGGGCCTCCTCACGCTCCTGATGAGCACTCCTTCCATCCAGCACGGCTAGTACCCGCATCACCCCAGGCCCCTGGATCCCCAAGTAACCGCGTGTAACCAAGGATCACCCCAGGTCCCTGGATCCTCAAGTAACCGCATATAACCAAGGCCCATACTGCCTTTGGGCTCCTTTTGCCAGAATTTCCTAAACTTAATCTGTCAGGTAATAAAACGTTAGGTAGTTATACGTGTTCCGAATATCAAATAAACTATGATAGAGGTGTAGACACGAATAGACACGATCATTTCACAAAGTTTCCTAGGAGGGAAGGTTTTGCCCCAGAGAACTGAGCCACGGAAAGAAATCTGAATGAGAGAAGATGCTCTGGAGAATGAAAAGGAACATGCTCCAGCCAGAAGGATGCAGATTCCCAAGGGCCCGAGGCAGGAACGGGCTCCGACGTTGCCTGGCAGGCAGGAGAGTGGGCGAGGGCAGCGAGCTGGGCAGGGGACAGCGGAAGCTAAGATGACAAAGGCTGTGGGGAGACACGTTATATCGGCCTTGCAGGTGTGCTGCTTGTGCTGTGTGAGCCGGGCAGGGATCGGAGAGTCAGAACCCAGGAGGCGTGTGGTCTGGTGGCTGCGTCAGCGTCAGCAGTAGACACGGGGCCGGTGAGAAAAGGAGTGTGGCTTGGCCCGAATCGAGAGCCCTGGACGTTGCAAGAGCAGAACAACACAGGAGCTGTCTGGAAGGTGATGCCGACGCAGCTTGATGAGAAATGGGAGTTGAGGAACAGAGAGGTCCTTCTGTGACTTTTTTTTTTTTTTTAGTTTTACATATTATTTCGCTCTGAGCAGCTCAGTGAATTAGAGTGCCATTTCCTGAAATGGGAGAGATGGGTTGGGGGGAGAATCAGAAATTCATAAGTGAGAAGGTGTCAGCTTGGGGTATGTTAAATGGGAGATTTCTCTTAGACACCCACGTGGAGGAGCTGAGTAGGTAGCACGATAATGTACGACAGCCTGCAGGTCAAGCGAAAGGCTATAAGATAGACAGACACACACATCTTCCTGTCACCATCACAATGGCGATACGTAAGGCTATGCGCGTACCTGCGTGAGATAATCTAAAGACTGAATGTAAATATTTGAATACGTTTCTGTTAGCATATTAATAATCTTTGTGTCTCATCATTCTTCATACTGTGGGTTTAGCTGAGTAGGAAGAAGAACACGCCATGTATCTAAGTCTACGTCTATATCTCTATATCTCTCTATCTCTCCACAGTTATATTTCCTATACATAACTATAGGGAAAAAATTAAAATGTATCTTGCAGTTTCCAGCAAGTGAATAGACACACGAAAATTTCTTTGCTTCTTGACAAGCCAATATATTTTTTCTTATAACTCGTACATAATTGAAAACAGCAAACAGCATACTATCATGAAGAGCTTTTATTTGATAGTACAAGACCCCGTGCATGTGTTCTATGGGTCATAAACAGCACACAGGAGTCACAAGCAAATGGTGGGAGCGCGGAACTTCCTAAGAGTCTAAACTAGGACAAACAAAATGCCACCATGTTATGGTCGCAAACAAATTCAATTCAATTAGGCACATATTCATTGCAAGTCTATTCCGTGCCGGGCCCTGTGCTAATGAAGACACTAAGACAAGCAAAAACCATCACAGACTCTGGAATTTAGAGTCCGCGGGACAAGAACGTTGATCCAATCATCACATGGCTGGTTGTCGAATCACAGAGACGAAGCATGTGAAGTGCAGCGACATGGGTCTATACAAGCGCATGATAACATGTGACAACAATACCTGACTTAGTCTGAGAAGTCAGAGGTGGGACGCTTGAACCTGGTGGGGAGAAGTTTATAAAGCAAGTGGGGGCTTGGATACTGTGTGTTTCACAAAATGAAGAAAATCTAGTGTAGAATGGAGAATTGAGGGGAAAAAAAGAGATAATTCACCCTGCTTGCATGACCTTTGTACGATATTTTTAAATTCTTGTATGATTTCTGTTTCTCACCTGAAAAACCCTGTAAAATGCATATTTTTAAAAATAACCTCAACGATCCCTTTCAACACAAACTGTAGAATTCTAGCATTTCAGCACACCATTTTAAGGGTGCTGTCCATGGTGCTAAAAGTAGCTCTTAGGAGAGTGAGGTGCTCTAGGCTAAATTTTCCAAACCTGACCTTTCTTGGGAATCAACAAAAACACTACACTCAAGATGTACTGAATTATAATCCTCAGGGTTAGGGCTCTTGAGTCTGTATTTTTGTAGACACTACTTTTAGGTGAGCCTGATGTGTAAACTGCAAAATTACTTTCCAGAATAACTGTCTAGAGTAGGGTTTTCAACCCTGGCACGTAAGAAATATCTGGAGAACTTTAAAAACTATTCACAATCAGGCCCTTCTCCAGAATCATGAAATTAGAATCTCTTGAAGAGAAACCCAGTAACGGGCATTTTCTCAAAGCCTCACAGGTGATTCTAACAGGCAGCCAGTGGCCATGTGAAGGGATTTGAAGTAGAAGGTGGGAATATTGTCTATATTGACATGTAAAACGAATCACCATAAAGGTTATCTATAAAGGGTGTATGGTACCAACACACGCATGCACACACACACACACACATGCGTGCGCGCACATACATCAAAGAACAAGACTATTTTGTCAAAGACATTCAAATCAGCTGAATATGCACACGTGGAAGCAAATATTCAGAAGTATCCATTAAAATGTTTTCTAAAATGTTAATTAAAAACCTACAAAAATTGTTAAATAAATACTAGAGTATTAATAACTTAACACCATTTTTTCTCCCATTGAAAATGTGTGCAGTTAAATTTAATCACAATATTTTGATCGAGCATACACTATCTTAAGATTTTCTTGTGAAAGGTCAGCAGAAATGCAGATATTTTGGGTTTGAGGTTATAATTAATTACACTTCTCTCACTAGGATTAGAAACCAACAGATAGAAATATGATAAATATATAAATTTTCTTACTGTTTTAAAAAACAGAATATGGAGAACACACCTGGATGGAAAGCTACATTTCAGTTTTTGATAAGGTCCTGGAAGTGTAGCCACAAGAGCCATCCATCTACGGAAGAACCATTTATCTTTCCCTGGAGAAAAATGAGTGAAAAACAGAAACCAGAAATATTTCTTGCACGCTTTTTTCTCCTAAGGACTGAAGTATGACCTTCACCATGAAGAATACAGTATAAAAGAGACTTAAAAATGTTTAAGACCACATAGCCTAGTCAGAACTACATGTAAAACTTAGGAATGGGATAATGTGTTAGCTCAGGCATTATATTTCTTTGTGTGGTTATTTTTATTACCAATTTATCAAAGGTAAATTGACACTGTAAAACATCAGTCTAAGAATGAAACCGATGATAAATTATTTGACAGTAACATTTTTACAATGCTTTTATGTTCATTGTGCACTTTGTTCCCTTTTCATTTCAAAGTAGCTCTTAGAAAGGCTTGCTCACCCCGACCACTGTCAGTCTCCCGGTGCTATTCCCCTAACGGATAAAGGACCCTTCCTCTGTCCTACGAGAGAGGCTCACTCCACACCAGCTCTGACTCTGTTTTCAGTGGACTGCTTTTGTCATGATGTCCCAATCAACCAGTTGGTTTGACACACCAATCAACTAATTAATCAAAATGGGCGTGCAAGCCGATGGGGTACCAGAATGAGTTTATCCAGCAATACAATACCATCCAGCGTGACTGCTGAGAAGACGCGTCATTTGAAGATCTTGCGTGATGCTGTCCTGGATCTTTCTACAAAAGCCCCTTGTACCACTGACCCCACCAAGGTCTTTCTTGTGACAGAGAATCGATAATTATGGAATAATCTAAATAGATGAAAATATGGGGTGGCCCCGACAACTCATATTCACTGAATCTGATTCATGCCCATGAGTGATCCTTAGGTCTGCTCATAGTTCTCTCACCTCGGAAAAAAAAAATGAAGAAAAGGTATTGCTCTCAGAGTTTCTAAACATGCATTCTGTTGCAAATGTTTGTAATAAGGGCAAACAATATGGGGGGAGAAAAGAAATTGGTTCGAAAAGCAGACTATGAGGTTAAGTGGTCAACAACAAACTCCGATTTGATATAATTGAACTATGAGTGCTGAGTACCTGCTAGTATCATATATTTCTGCCTGTGGATGATCTAAAGGCCCCAACGATGTCCCACCAGTTGGTAAAGAAGGTAGCAATGGTGGTGCTGGTGGCAGACGTAGAATAATAGTAATCTTAATGCATTTGATAATTTATAAAAATAATTTGGATGTCTTACTGGACTCTGAACAATGATGTCAGATGAGCTGCTGTTATTTATTCTCATGTTTTAAACAGACAAATGAAGACTCATAATGGCGAGGATATAACAAAAACATTTTAAAAGTTTAATAAAAGTAACGCCAAATTCAAAATAAACATAGGAAAAAAAGGTCACAGCAGAAGACATGAGCATCAGAGCCAAGATCATAAACAGAACAAAAGGGAACCAATACTGAATCGAGCTCTTCAGTCTCCTGCCCTCATTTCAGGCAAACCGGACCGAGCCTGGGGCCGCGGGGTAAACCCAGCTCAAGGGGACATGGCGTCCTGGGTTACCACTCTGCTCCCATGGGCCCTGGAACCTCATTTATCACCTCAGTTGTGTCTGCTGGTCCCTACAATACACCGGAGCAGGAAGTGAGACTCTGGGTGGCTGTATTTTCCTAGGACCAAGGAGATATGCAAATGGCTTGAATGTAAACCTCATGTTTTATTCATCATGGTTCAAGTGATAAACTGTCAAGGGAAGTGTCAAGAAAGACAGATAGATGACATTAAAGGCCTTCGGCTGTCAGTGCCTCTCCGGCTTCCCTGAGCAACATCATTCAGCCTCCACATGCCCTTCTTACGGGGGGGGAGGGGGAAGAAAGCCCAGTTTTTTCCTCACTAAGACTTCTAAGAGAAATCATACAAACAATTGAAGAGGACTTTTCAAGAATGATGTATTGCTACATACTTATGCAGATCACAGAGGAACGGTGACGTCTGGAATTTAAGACAGATGATGAGAAGGACCGAGGCCAAGAGGCACGCTGGACCAGGGCAGAGCAAGGCGACCTGCGCCCGGTGACCGTGGCCAGTGAGGAATCACATGGCCTGGATGGAACCGGACCATGTTCGCGAAGCATGGAAACCTTCCCAGAAGTTACTCATTCTACTGCGTGATTCTGAATCAGTCCACAGAGGAGGGAGAAACGGCCTCTTCCCGAACACCACCCGGAGGAAGCAAGCCTTAGACACAGAAGTGGCGAGTCTGTACACGCGCAGTCATCGCACTGCTGAAACTGCCCCCAGACGGAGAGGTGTAAGAAAAATGGCGTTATTTGTGAAAATGGGAGGAAGGGAGGAATTTTCCATGCTCTAAAGGGAAGGAAGGCCGACCAACGCACAGCATCTTTTTCCATTGTCGAGGCCGCAGTGGAGAAGGGTGACCACCCAAGTCGTCCCAGCATAAAGGTCATCTCTCCTAAGAACGTCTCCGCCCTGGAGCACAGCCCGAGAGTCCCCGAGGACTGGACTCGAACCCCGTCTCTCTCTGATTGCACCTCCTCTTCGGCCTGACTCAGGGGTCCCGCTCCGTGATCCTGCTTGAGAATCACCTTTCAACACCTCCTGTCCCCCCTCCCCCGGGTCCTGTTTATACCTCCCGGGTGACCCAAAGGCGGATCAGGAGGGCTAGGCTCGGAGTTCCCGGCTATGTGACCCGGGACCGGCGTCACTGCCTCCCGGGTGCGTCAAAGGGAGTCTCCAGATCCGACCTCCTCCCAGAGCCTTTTAAGACGAAGGGGCCAGAGTCACTTTCTGCCCTTGGTATGACCTGCACTAATCTCACGTGAGTATATGACTCTGTTCTCTCTTCTCTCTGTCCCCACAAGCTCTGCTCATTTTTGTTTTGTTTTGTTTTGTTTTAAAGAGAAGCTTTAGGCCTCGCCTGCCAATTTTAGCTATTGAATTGCTAAAGCGCAAGATTTAAAAATTTCAAGATTCTTTCCTGAAGAGTTCAAAGCTTGGAAGGCTGTTTACCACCTTGGTGCAGATTGCGTTTTGAATGTTAGTCTCTCCTTTTCTTTCTTTTTTTTTTTTTTTTTAGATAATTTGTATTTAGACTCTCTCATAGCATTCTTTCTGGGGAACAAATGGCAATCTCTAAATCCACAGCAAACTCAGATAAGGGTCCGATGCTCAGAAAAGCACAAGGGACATGTGCCTCAACAATTTCCAAAACATCCCTCATTACATTTGCAGGAACGGTCCTTGGACTACGTCGGGCAGTCAACAATCGCACCTACTGCTCTTTTAAAAATAATCATCATTCGTATTGGCGATAACATTTAATAACAATACCCATCTAGTAGTACTCATCAAACGACGGAGCATCAACATCTTAGAATCGTGAGGTGAGTGGGTAGCTTTTCTTGCTAATTAATATATACACTATCACTCTCTGTTCACTTCATTTAGACGGAAGCTTCCAGAGCCGGACCTGCGTCATGTGCACTAGCAAGAGGAGTGTGTGTGGACGTCAGACCCTCCCAGGCAGCACTCGCTCCGTGACAATCGGCCCGAGGACCAGTCAAGGGCTGCCCTCTGCCTCGGTCTGATACGTCCTGCTGAAGGACAACATTCAGCACAAAACGACCAAAACTGCCCTCAGAGATAACGCCCCCAAGCGATCCAAGCAGATGGGTGCAAGGCGATGACCCCGGAAAAAGAGGCTCGTGTTCCCAAAACACGTGTTCCGCGGGGCCTCCTGCTTCTTCTAGACAGCAAGTGTTTCTGGCGCTTTCTGAAAACGGAAGTCCTGATGACAGGAAGAAGTGCCCTCGTGAGGACACTCCCCCGGGCTGGTGTCAGTCTGGGCTCCGGGCTCGCGGTGACACTGCACCTCTGTGACGAGGCGGGCACGGCCAGGACAGCCGGCGGCGTCCCAGTGATGAGCCATGCCGCAGACGCCAGCCCCCTGCCCTCCGCGTGTCCGAATGGGGCAAGGGGACGTCACGCGGCTTGCCCAGCAGCCCGGGTCAGCACCCTAGCCTGTTCCCCCAGAGTGAGAACTGTACTGACGAGGACAGTTCCCAGGGCCCACCCCCTAGTCAGCCGTATCCGGAACGCCCGCACGGCTGCCTACTCTGCTATCGCTTGTCTCACAGTTCCCTCCCGCTTCGGCCCGAGCGGAGACGTCTCCGGCGAGTTATTATTGTGAAGCAGACGTTTCCAGGAAGCCCCCCAGAGCTTCGGGTTACTGAGTCAAACGCTCCACGGAACACATCCCAGTGTCACACTCCGACACTGCGGGACGATTCTCCCACTGCCCTTCCCTCCTGCAGGTCCTCTGCCCGAACGGAAACGAATTATGGACAGACGAGGGTGAGGAAATGCAGTCAACTCCCTGTCTTTGTGAAGACAACGTGAGTCGCAGCAGCAGAGGGAAGGAGAGAGGTGCCCGGCCTGCCCGCACCACTTTTCCCAAATCAGTTTTTCTCCATCCTTTAAAGAGAAATAAGTCCTGGAGTAGAATGAAGTTAAGCTTGCCAACTGAACAGTGAATTAAGAAGAATAAGCACATCGCACTCGTAAAATCAGACAGACCTGAAAACCCCCTGTTGGTGAGGTGTTGAGACGGGTTCTCCCCAGTGACAGAGGCTGAGCCCTGCGGAAAATTGCTTTGAGAAACACAGACTCGAATGCCCCGTGGGGTATATTTTGAGTGGAGGTTCTCACACTTTAGCTTGCGTTACAAGCACCGACCAGGCTCCTCAAAGTGCAGATGGCCGGGCGCCTCCCCCCCGCCTCCAGATTTCCGATTCAGGAGATCTGGGGGACCCATGAGTTGATGATTTTGACACCCGCTGGGGGAGGCTGGCCTGGGGACCACCCTGGGACAACTACAGAGCTAGAGGAATATCCCCGGCATGCTCACACCCTAACGCTCTCTTCCCGAAGAGAGGAGCGCTAATGGATCTGGGAGGAAAATTTATGGTAGGACTCTACCTTGTCTTCTTTTTCCTCGAGCTCAGCGGGGCAAGCTCAGCCTTTCTGAGAACGGCTTAGGGTGCCCAGTGCTAGTAACCATTCGAGAACTCTCCAAGAATCCTTTCGAAGGTGAAAATATGAGTCTATTGCAAATACACAGTAAATATGCTTCAAAGATTCATTTAAGGCAATAACGAGGAAAGTAAAGACAAGTAAGCCTGGCTCAGAAGACTATAGGAGAGATGAAGTGTTTATAGCTCATGAAAGACAGAATCCTAATATAAGACTGTAGTGTGAAACAAAAGTAGTTAATGGCCCGCAGTGCAGTGGAACTGTGACATCTGAGGGTATCTTCTCTGCCAGTTAGAAACCTATTACATCTCTTTTGGACAAAAATCATTTACAACCTATAAACCCATCAACCAATAGTTCACCCCACTGAGTCTAAGCCCTAATCTATGGTGAGTCAGTGAATCAAACCAAACCGTGTTCCTCTGGAGTGGGGCTTGGCAAACGAGGGCCAGTGGGCCGAGCCCCTCATTCCGTGATGGGGATCCCCAACGTGGCTCCTTCCAGCCTTCCTCAAAGGCGTGGGCAGCCCCTACCAGGGTGATCGATCGCGCATTGCGTGTGAGGAAATAATCAGACGTCCCAGGGATGGCCAGACATCAGCTCTAAACTAATCTCATCCCTGGAGACCGAACATTTTGGCGTGGCGCATGAGTCGCAGCAGAGGCCGGCGGGGCCTGAGCCCAGGGGCGTTGCGGTTTGGGTCCAGCTCGCGGTGAACCAGTGAGGCTCCAAATTCCAGAATGCTCGATTGTGACGCGCATGCTCAGGAACCGGCAGCATTCCCACGCCGGCTTCCTCCCCTGTGGGGTGAGGTCGCGCACGTGAGTGAAGCCACCGGCACTGCCCAGAGAGCAAACCCGAGCCAGCGCCGCACTCCGGGGGACGCGCAGGGATCAGCCCCGCCGGCTTCGGCGCGGCAGGTGCAGCGCCCCCCCCCCCCCCCGGGCCCCCTGACTCGTCTGCTTGGCCCGTGCGGGAGACAGACGGACCTTGGAGAGTGACAGTGGGTTCCGCAGACGTCACCAGATGGCGACTCCGGTTGCAGTGGCTCTTTCGAATGTGATCTTTGTCACCAGAGCAAACCAACACGTCCCCCGGCACCCGGGCTGGGGCCGGGGCTCTGGCCGGCGCTGGCTGCCCCGCACCTGTGAGCCGAGGCCCTCGGCAACGCGCGCTGGCGGCGGTCGGACACGGCGACACATCGTGGCCTTGTGCGGTCGTCGGCCCACGGGGACCGCCCTCGCCTTTCCCTTCTTCGGAGGGACATCACGGTGATCCGTTGCGTTTGTAACGCTTCGCTGACGTGGAAGCGCAGGAAAATAGGAGCGCTGACGCTAGGCATTTCTGGAACCATCTACGCCAGCGCACAGGAAGCAAATGCCACAGACGTGCAGGGCAGGCGGATGCCCGCGGCTGCGGCAGGGCCCGTGGGCGCCCCGGGACGCGCTGCAGCACGGGGCGCGGTGTCCCCCGCGGCGCTGGGTAGGACGCGCCCCAGAGACGCGGTGCCCGGGATTCCGGAAGCCGCGACGCTCAGGCCGGCGCTGGCGCTGGGCTCCGCTGCCACCCACACATGTCGCCTGCGCCCCGGCTCCCCTTGCGGGGACGGGTGCTGGCCAGGCTCGCCGCCTCTCCAGCTCCCGTGGGCTCTCTTTACGCGTCCCCCAACCCGGCCAGGTGCACGCTCGGCTCGGGGTGAAGAAGGCCAGATTTCCTGCAGGTCACCGTCAGGGACGCTGGAGGCTTGGTCGCGGGGTCCCTCCTGCCCTCCTGGGCGCGTGGCCCTGGCTTCCCGCTCCGCGGCCATCTCTCCTGCTCCTCCCCCCCCCACCCCTGCTGTGTGGACGACGTGCTCAGGACCAGATGCAGGACCAGCAACTGCACGTCATCGTGCAACAGCAAAGACAAATAATAGATCCCATCGTCTGCATCAGTCCCAGTGGCTCTGTCCTGCCGATCAAATCCCTGTGATTACGGGATCAATGAAAATGAGCTAGAGCTGTGGAGAAAGCCTGATACAGGAGACTGGCTTTAAGTCGAAATTTGAAAGAAACCGTTGCAAAGGACAAGATGGGACATCCCCAGATGAGAAAGATGTATAGGATGTATTGTATATTTTGGGGGTAAAGAACAGTGAGACTTGGCCCTCTGGGGAAAAGGAAATATGTCAGAACAAGAAAAAATACTTTGAGGTAGCTGAGGAGATCAGAACACGGCGAGCTAGGAAATCCAGGTTAATAGGTTAATGGCACAGCACTTTCATCTCGAGGGCTGGGTGGCCGAGACCTGAGAAGCGAGCTCGCCCGTATGGTTTCACTCGCGCGTGGGACGGTACGCTGAAAGCAACAAACGAAGGTGACAGTGACTCACGGACACTGGACTCGTGGTTACCGGAGGGAAGGGGGGGGGGAGGTAGGTGGGGGTTTCAGGGGTCAAAGATTTGGTGGCAGGAGGAAATCCAACGGTGGGTGGTGAACACGCAATGCAATATCGATAGGACATACTGTTGAATTATACACTCGAAACTTATTAATGTCACCCCGATCATTTTTCATTTAAGAAAAGAGAGCCCACGGTAGGACCTTACCCGAGGGGCAAAGCTGGGGATGGTTTGCTGAGACGTGACAGGTGGGAATGTGAGCAGGAGGACAGGTCTCCAGGAGCAGACCATTTGCTCAGCCAGGTAGAGCAGCGAGCACTGAATCCCACCGACTCGTGAAACCGGCCATGGCGGGGAGTTCTGTTTCTCGTTACGCAGATCAAGAAACTGGCACTGAGAGATCGCATAACTGGCCCGCCTTGACGGCTTGGAATCAGAGAGTCTTGCATTCAAAATGCCCGGACTCCGGCTGTGTTGCTAAAGAACTCGTAGGTCACAGGGCAGGGAGGGAGGCCCCTGAGCCGATGCCGGGACGGGAACTGCAAACCGAGGTTCGCTGCACGCCCGGGCCCAGTGCCTGACGCTTCGGATGCGTATGAAGTCACAGGTGAACGTGGAAATGGACGAGTCGAAACAATCACAAGATAGAGAAGCCAGAGCCAAGCAGGTGTGCAAGAACTGCAAATTCCCAAGCGCGCGAGACAGCGCTGTGCACGCACACACAGACGCGCGACTTGACGGGAGCTGGTCGAAAGCCGAATAAAAGCTAAGTTTTGTTTACGTAAATTGCATCCCAAACGGCACGAATTCCAGCTTTTCATCTTTAACGAACTGGAGATGAAAATGCTTCTTCGTATATGTCCAGACAAAAAGAGGACACTGAGGGGGAAAAGAGGAGCGTGTGCTTTGAACGTTGAGCATGCAAAAGGTGGCCTGACACCCCCAGCCCCTGAAGGCGGAGCAGGGCCTGTGGTGGGAGCACAGACCCTGGACCCAGACGGCACGGGTTCGAGTCCCGGGTCTGCCACACGCAGCTGCAGAACTCGATCTTCCCGCAGGTCCCTGGTCTCGTCTGCAGAACGGGGCCGGTAGCCGTTACCAGGATTGTTTACGTTCCTATTTGCAAAGGGCTCAAAAGAACACTTGGCACGTGGTAACACCGTCCTAGGTAAGTGTTTCATAATTAACTTAAATGCTGATGCTTTTGAGAATCCGCTATCGATGTGCGTCAAATCGAATGGCACCTCTTTTGTGAGACTGTTTTCAGTATATCCAACGAGTCTTTCTTTAGACACCGACAGGTTCAAGGTAGGTCCTCAGCCTAGAATTCGAGCCCTGGACACTAACCGAGCTGCCCGCCTTCTCAGAAATGTACTATTCTTATCCTATGATACCTTGAGCATTGTATTAAAATGCTGGTCTAACCTTCCCCCTGTTTTGATATATAACTTTTCTTTACATAATTACTTTCCTCACTCGTCTATAAATTCTTCAAGAGTCTAAACTACATGTGTCTTTGTATTTAGGTTCATATAAAGAAGAGGTACTCAAGGAATACCAATTGAATTAAGAAGGAAGGAAAAAAAAGAGAGAGGAAAGGGAGGAAGAAGAGCAGGAAGGAGGAAGGAGGAGGGAGCCAGCAAGGTGGATCCAAGCCCCCGAGCTCAGACCTCGCCGCTAGTTAGCCATGTCACACTAGGCAGGTCACTTAAATCCCCCAGGTCCGCCATCAGCTGTTGACGGCACCTCCTCTTCGTGAGGTTTTCTGTGAGATTTGAAGAATCAATGATGTGAAAGCATGCAGCATCACCTATGGCACATAATAGCCCCGCCACTTAACAGAAGAGTAGCATAAACTCCGAAGCGGCTTAGAGAAAGCATTCTCTAAGGATGACGCTATGACTCACACGTGGAGACAGTGTAAGAATCTCCTGATGTGCGTGTGTGTGTGAGCGATCGTCCCAGGATTTGAGGGTCTTGTCACTTTTATCTGAGCAAGGGAAAAGGATTTTTGAAAAAGCTTCCATCTATCTCCCCGACCACACCCGTGTTAAGGCCACGAGAACAAGAGGGTGGCAGTGCTGGGCGCCTGCCACGGCTGTCCGCACCCGCTGCAGCAAAGTCAATGAATCAGAGGTGATTGGCTCCGGCTCGACGAGATCCAGCTGGAGGCTGTTTCTGCCCATGAAGCAGAAAAAAAACATGACAGCCCGTAATTTCTGCTCAGATCAGCCAGTCTCAGTCATTCCCCTTGGCAGGCAATTTGGTCTAAAATAATTCTATGTGAATGAGTCTGTGATGGGGGAGAAAGCACAGCCTCTCGCCCGTAATGAAGCAGACTTGGGACTTTCTTCTTAACTCACAGAGGACGATTGTCAGGCACGGAGGCTGTGACATCTCCGTGAGAGAGCCAGGGCAACGCTCCCTCGCGAAAGCCAGTGGGAGCCCTTTGCCGGTCCTGGGACTTATCTTGAAAATCCATTAAAGACACCAGACGGTAGCGGGAGAACAGATATACCCGCCCCCCGTTCCTACTGATGTTTGGACTTTGACCCTGGAGACAGGACAGTCATTTGTTCTAATGAGGTGACCCTTGGTGGGCCCCTGGATGGGGGCTGGTCACCGGAAAGACCACGAGCGGAATCTGGAAACTTCCAGTCCCACCGCTCATTCTCTGGGAAAAGGGGCGGCTGGAAACTGAGTCGAAAACGGATCGTGCCTACGTGACGAAGCCGCACAGAGTCACTTTGACTAATGAGCTGAATGATGACAGATACATCGCCGGAGCCCTGTGTCTGTCGGTGTCATCTGTTAGGCCACTGGTCACCAGACGAGCATAAAAATATGAGTGAGCCTAGCTGAGGGCAGCAGAATGACCAGCCAGCTGAGCCCAGACTCAATTGCTGGCCCATAGAACGATTAGCTAATAGGTGACAATTGCTTTAAGCCGCTACATTTTGAGGTAACTTATTATTTAGCAAACGGCGACTATGACCTTGACCAAAGATGCTGACCGAAACGTGTGTCCTTGGATCTGGAATTAGGGCACCAGAAAAGTAGGAACGAAGGCTGGAAAAGTGCTGTTAAAACAGGAAAGGCCAAAAAGGGGGTGAGGAAATCGCTTCGGCAGCCGAAAGATGGGGGCCAGGGCCGGGCAGTTGTAAAACGGAAAATGTACCCAATGAACTTTTGAATGTAGCTCACGAGATCTCCAAGCGCACAGAGACAGTCTTCTACTTGGTCCTCTTTGTACATAATAAGATAGGAGAATACAGAAGGAAGCTAAAGAACTGTTCCTTTACAAGAAGAATTAAGAAGTGTCCAGGGGAGCAAAACTTGCATTGGAAAAATAAGGCTTTTCTTCCCTCTACTATCCCAGAATTCTCAGGGACCAGAGACTGCTCTATGTCCCCCACCCTTCCACGTTTTTGAATGAGAATGTTTATCTCTGTTAGCCTGGTCTTCTCAGATCATAGGTCTCTGGATTAATAGAAGCTACACCTGAGAACCCGCATTTGGATGTGCAGAAAATTACCAGGACAGGAGCACGGCCTTCCGAGTTCAGTCCCCAACCGGTGAGGCTTTCACGGATTTTCAGTCGAGATGAGTTTTATTTTGCGTGTGAAAACAACAGGACCGGTCAGGTCGGGGCCGGTGGGGCCGGAAGACGGGCAGCAGAGTCTTCCCCTGCTCGCACCCGCCTTCTTGCGATGCGACGTCGCATAGTCTGCGGCCGTGGGCAGAGTCTGGCTCCACACCTTGACTCCGAGCTGGCCGTGCGGCTCCCCTTGCTGGCGATTGTGACGCAGGCGGAGCCGGTCGACATGTGTGCTCCGGAGCCTGCTCCTCTGCTGAGCCTGGAGCGCTAGGGCCGCCGTGCGAGCGAGCCTGCTGGAGGCCGAGAGGCCACGGGGAAGCTGCAGGCGTCCGCACAGTGGTGAGCCAGCCCCCTGCCAGGCGTGTGAACGAGGCCGACGACTGCCCGCCCAGTGCGGACACAGGAGTGAGGCCCGATGAGACCAGCAGGTCGCCATTCGGCTGACCCCGCCCGGCTGTCGATCCGCAGACGTGTGCGTCAATGAACAGGCGCTCAAAGCCACTACGTTTTGGGACGGTTTCTCACACGGCACCCGCGAGCGAGACCGTGAGCTGGGAGATGCGGGTGGCTCCGGTGCCAGGGCTCGTCCTTGGCCCCCACGTGATTTGGGGGATTTTGGAGCGCGATCAAGCTGACTTAATTCTGAGCCCTTGCACGTGGCGGGTCAGAAGCTCTGCAAGCGTTCCTTGTCTCCGGATGCCCTTATCAGATGTGAGAAGCCGGGGGAGGCGAGGCCGCGGGGTGACTAAAGAAGCCTGCTCCACCACAGCGAGCGAGGGCCCATCAGGGGACTGTTCCGCTCAGGTGTTCGGTGCGGCTAGGAACCGGGGCGCGGGCACTTCCCCCAAATTACCTGTGCTGCGCACACGCGGAATGGGGCTCGGAGCGTTGAACGCTTCCCCCGCAGCGGCGGCGGACGGGGCCTTGGACCCGGACCCAGACAGAAGGCAGTAAGCAGCAGGGTGTTTCGCCGGGTGATTTACGGGATGGCGTGATGGTCGTGCGGCTCTCCGCCGACACCCACCTGCTGACGTCGCCCCGCGCCCCGATAGCGTGTGCGGACCACAGCCGGGCCCCGCCACGTGACGCCGGGCTCGCCGCGCCTGCTGACCCCGGACAGGACCCGTCCCAGCCGTAATGTCTGTGTGTCACAGCAAGAGAGGTGCCGATCCGTTTCGTGGCTTTCGTCGTCTTTATGACTTCGGGTCATTAGTGAACGCACACAGACCCCCCGGCCTGGGTACAAACTCCGGGTCCGCCACTCACTACGTGACTGGCCTCGAGAAACCCACCGAAACGTTCTGAGGTTTTCTTCGCCCATAAAGGGGGGAAATTACACGTTCCATCTACCTGGCAGAGTTGTTGCGAGGATCGAAATAGTACTCACGCAATATGCACACACGCACGTAGTTAGTTATGGGTATATGCATGTGTGTAGACATGGATATGTACGTTCATATTTTTTTTGAATTAAATGTATTGGGGTGACACTCCTCAGTAAGATGAGACACAAGTGTCAGCGACAAGTCTATAACACACTCAAGTCCCGTCCCCTTCTGTCAATACACGCCTGACCCCTGACCCCTTCACCTCTGCAACCCCCACCCCTTCCCCCTCAATGAAAAACACACCTCTGAAAACAGAAACAAGTGTTTACCTTTTTCTTTCCTTTTCCAAAATGCCAGATTTTATTCCTTTTCAGGTTTTAAATGTGTTTTGGCGAACGCTTTGCCGTTAACGTATTTTGAAACATAGTTCACGTTTTTGATGGTGCCTCTGGCATCACACTCCTGAACCACAGCGTCCAGAATGTGCATCTGCTCTATTCGCTCTCTGCGCACACTGGCTGTCGTCGGCTGGGTGACGTGTGCCAGGTACGGGCCCCCGGAGCAGGGGGCAGGCTGAGTGAGCAGTCCGTGACCTCACAGGCTCAAGGCCGCCTCAGCCGACTCCCACCTGCCCCCCCTTTCCCGGAGCCTTCATCCACGTGGAAATAGTAATAATAAAACCAGCTTATCACTGTATTGACAGAAACTAAGTGCTGCACATGCGTTATTTCATTTAACCTTCTTAGCAATCTTGCAAGCTTCATCCTAGAATGATCCCAATTTACAGATAAAAAATACCAAACCGCTAGTGGGGGGAGCCAGTATTTTTTAACCGGGGTTTATTTGGCTCCAGCGTCCCTTATCCATGACTAGGTATCACCATCGGTCTTTGTTGTAAGTGGTCCAGCTTCTGAAAGTGGATTTAAAGGTCTGGGTGAAATCGACATGCTTTTCATCTAGGTTAATGGATCCGATTACATACATTATCCCGACTGATTCTCACGCCCCTCTGAAGCAGACATGTCCTTCCCATGACAGAATGAGCAAATCCAGGGACGGCTCGGCTGAGAGACGTGTCCACAGCCACGTGGCTAGAGAATGGTCAAACCAGCATTCGAATCAGTGTCTTACGTCTAAAACCACATTCCCAGGCTGCTTCGTTAGGATCTGAGAAACTGATTATGAATTTGAAAGACTGACTGAGCCTGGAGATTAGCACACTTCTTCAACAGCAAGAATCTTAGGACAGGATGACAGGAAGGGCATATGAGCAGACAGGGAAGAATTCCCCAGGAGAATAACATTTATTAGTGAGCGCTCACAGCTAATTTTCCTTTCCATCTGCTTGAAAACGAGAATAGAAATCTAAAAAGACGGAAAAGGCAGACATATTTTTATATAAACTCCATGGAGACCATCGGATTACGGTACGGAGACTATGAATTTAGATCTCTCTCACACAGCAAGCATGCTAATGAATTCCCTTAAGCCAAAAAGCACCGTGTAACTTTCTTTTAAAAAAAAAAATGGCTTGCGACATGGAGCTTTGGGGGGTTTTTCTTCTAAAGGACGCTGCGGTCCGACGGGCAGTGTGCCACTTCCGTCCACGGCAGGGTCCCCTTGAGCTCTGGTGTTCCCGTCACCTGCACGGGAAGAGTGTCGCCCAGAGAAGCCACTCCAGAACGAGCCGAGGTGCAGAGGACCTAAATCACGGGCCGAACTCGGCCAAAGGACGCACGAGCCCTGAAGCCACCAGACACGAGTCATAGCAGAAAGAGGGGAGAAACGGAAGGGAGGGAGGGAGGGAGGGAAAAGAAAAAAGAAAGATGCAGACAAGGTAGACGAGCAATTGCCACAAGCCTCGGAAAGATGGACAGAGTGCTGTGTTCTGAAGAGGGGCTGTTCCATTGTTTCACGTTGGATAATGATATGATATGACTTTTTTTAATTGTATGAAAAGAAAAGAGAGTGTGTGGGGGAATGGGGACGGGGCGGGGGGGGGGGTGCTGGTTACCCAAAGAAGTGAACTGTGGGGGCAAGCCTTATTTTATTTCATTTTTTAGACTCAGAATACCATAACTCGATAAATAATTGCTGCAAAATAACGATAAGGCCTACAGAGAATTACCAGTTGCATGGTTAGATGTGTTAGGTCTTTTCACAGTGAAACCTTATTTGGTAGCGTTTTTCTAAATTCCTCTGAGGAGCTGGCAGTGTTAAGGTGTATTTACATATGAGGTAGCACGTGAGGCAATTAATTAGGAGTCGATTCTCTACTCTGTGGCAGATTAGTTTTGATCATGGTAGAATATTATATTCTTTCTGAGTCCTTAATAGCTGTTACTGACATGTACCAAACTGTGTTTCGAAGCATTGCCATTATGTTTAAAACATATAATTTGTAGATAAAAGTGAAAGCATGAAGCTTGTCAAATATTCTTTTATCTTATACCAAAAAAGTAGGAAATTCTATCACTCCAATGTTGAATTACTCTAAGGCAGATAAATCAGTGGAAAAATCAATATTAAAAAAAAAAAAAGGAAACGTTATCTCAATATTTGCAAGGGAAGCGTGGTGAAGTTTACTGAGGCTTTTCAGTGTTGATTTTTCACCATTGCTGGAATGTTCTGCCCCCAACCAACAGCCTATTAACCACTTCAGCTCTTTAACATCCGCAGTGCGACCGGCAGGTGACAGATATCACCAGGTGACACCACGGGGCCCTCCCCAGGGCTCCAAACGCCCCTGACAGAGTGGCCGATCTCGGCCACGCACTCCTCGCCCAGTGACTTACTATCTTGGGGGCAGGGGGGAGCGAAAGAAACCTGCACTTGGTTAAACTGAAGCCAAAACAAAGACACGGAACCCTCTCAGAAACTCCGATCCGCCGACCGACGTGGAAGCACGGGCCTTCGGCGCCCTCCTCCTCGTCCCCTCGGAGCCTCTCTGCCTGTCGGTGCCCAGCTGTGGGGCACTCACCACTCGGCCGGGCCAGCACCATGAAATCTCACGACAACCAAGCAGAGCCGCAGCCGGACAGCTGTCCTCTGGGGCGTGGCAGAGGAGTGACGAGGGACACTCCCGACCTGCGGTGTCCAGGATCGCGTGGCCGCAGGCAGTAGGAAGAGCAGCAACCCCTTCACACTTCTGCCGGGGCCTTGTTTTCTGCTCACCGCAGTTACCTACCCACGTCATGAGCTGAAGTTCCAGACCTGCCCCTGTCACTCGTGAGCCTTCAAGCAGCTGGGTTACCTGTCCGAGCTCCGTCTCCCTCGCTGCAAAACGGGGGGTGATAATAAAATATACCGCAGAGGGTGGTCATGAGGGTTAAACGGGATGCCACGTGAGAAGCCACAGGGAGCAAACAATACGTGAAATTAAGTGCTTTTTATAATTCTCGTGGTAAGAACACTTAGCGCAAGATCCACCCTTTCAAGATTTTAAGTGAAGAACACAGTGTTGTTAACCAGAGACCCTGTGTTACACAGCAGGTCTGCAGAAGTCACTCACCTCACATAAGTGAAACTCTATGTACGTTAAATCAAACATCCCGCCCTCCAGCCCCGCAGGCCCCAGCAACCAGCATTCTGCCCTCTGCCCTTATGACTCCAATTCCTCATTTAGGGGGAATCATGCAGAATCTGTCCGTCTATGTCTGGCTTATTTCACTCAGACTAACACCCTCCAGGTCCGTCCACACCGTTGTAAATGGCAGGATTTCCTTTCCTAAGGCTAAATAATATTCCACCGTGTGTATACACCACATTTTCTATTTTACCCAAAGTCACACAGATTAAATAAACAGCCGAGCCGGAAAGCAAAGCTCTGATCTGGGGACCCCTTCTTGGGAGCAAGCCAACGCGGCTGGATGAACCTCCTCTGTTCCCGATCGAATGGTCAGCCTCTAGGAATAAAAGCCCCGTTTGTCCTAATGAGGACTTACGCGCCCCCCTTCCTGCTGGAGGGACTTCACAGGTGAGAGGGCTTTGTCGTCTGGAGCAGGGAGCTCCAGCCCAGCGGAAATACAAATTGAAACATGAAATGAAAACCAGTGAGCATCGGATCAGGACCAAGTGACTAACACTCATGTCTTGCAAAGTGTCGCCAACGGGTCCCTAAGGGCCCACAGAGGCCAAAAGCACAGAGCTTTCAACTTTTCTCCTAAAGTTTTGTTCCAGGCCTCGCTTGGAAGGATGTGATTTCCCAGGATTGGGATGACTTCCAACTATGAACCAGACACAAACTTTTCCATGTTGCCTATTTATTTTTACTCCAAGAAGCAACCTGCTGAAAGACACTGGTGATGGATCACCACCCAGTACCCTTCTCCCTCGGCGCCAAGAATTCTCTCACGAAAGATGACTACGGCCAGCATCGGGTCCAGGCCAAGATGATCGTGAGTCACACACAAGCTCAGCCGGGCAGGAGACCGCAGCCCGCTATAGTGTTTAAATCAAGCATGACATTCGGAATCCAAAACGTAGATTGAATTCTTTTTTCTTAAAAGTTTGATCACGTGTGCATTGAGGGAAGACCCGCCGAACAGAGGAAGCATTTAATCACATTTCTTCCTTTCCTCTCTAACACATGTTCACGCCCAGGGAGGGTATGTCAATTCAGCACATGTGCCACTCCAACCAAAATAGACACAAGACAAGTTCATTCCGTGCCTACAGGGCGCTTTGTTTCTTTGCATGTCAATAAATGAACACCTCTCCAAACTGTTAGAGTTCACCTGGTGTCCAAAATGGGATTCCAAATACTTCAGAAAATGAACTGCGTTGGAGAGCAGAGAACCTTCTGTCAGTCGATGCTTTCTTCCTGGACGTGAAAAACGTCTCACCCCCTCTGCCTTCCTCCCTCTTGCATGTCGTTTGGCCGCACAATACTGGCTTCATGACAAATCAAACCAGCTTGATGATAAATACTGAGTTTTAATAAACTCCAGAGGAAAATGCTCTCTGAACAGAAAAATTATTTCATGCAGAACTATCTACGACTTTGCTGACACTGAGCATAAACGCTACAACAGCCCTACGCCTCATGCCCCTTCTAGATCCAGCCTCCCGAAAGGAAAACGTGGATAATTGATAACAGGTTTGAGCGTGGAAAGGGCACATCTGCAGAGGGTTGTCTACCAGAGGATGCTGTTGACAGACCGTTCATTGCAGGCTCCCGCCTAAGGGGTGACGTCAGGAAGCTAAGTCTCAAATTTCTGTAGAGGTTTCCTTTAAACAATTATTTTCTCTGTGTGTGCGTGTGTGTGTGTGCGTGCACACGCGTGTGTCTGCAGAACTCCAATTAGCCTTGTAAACAGCAAGTCAGGCTTCTGAGTGTAGTATAAGCAGCAGCAGCAGCACTGAGGAGCAACATATTTCTTCATTCAGCCGTAACTGGCGTGTCCCAACTTTTGAGAAGAAATCCATTTGTATTTTCAGTCGCCTACATTTTGTTGTTTCTGACTGTCCAAGTGCTCATGCCAGAAAGTCCAGTCTTTCCCCCAGGTTCTCGTCTTCAAATAGTTCCCATTTCTCTAGAGGCCCACAGGTGCCTGGTCATCCCTTCGGCCCATGAGGGACACGAGTCCCCTTCACGTTTGCCTTGATGCCATTGCTGGCAACCACCGGCCGCCATGGTAACCATACAGGAAATTGGTTGCTGCTGTGGTCACTGGTAAGTGCCCAGAAATCCATGAAGCAGGCATGGGTGTGGGACAGGGCGGAGGAACAGGAGGAAAGAAGTCTCAGATGACGCTTCTTCCTCACTAAAGGGTGTGTGGTAGGCAGAACAGTCCCCCAAAACGTCCAAATCCCAATCCCTGGAAGCCACGAATATGTCACCTGACGAGGAAAAGGAGACCTTGCAAATGTGATAAAGGTTAACAACCCCGAGGTGGGTAGATTATCCCAGACCCAGCCTCATCCCGAGTCCTTCGAAGCAGAGAACCTTCCCCAGCTGAGGTCAGAGCCAAAGGGGGACGTGAGAAAGGAAGAAGGATCGAAGAGCTGCACCGTCACTGGCTCTGGAGACAAAGGGAGGCCGTGAGCCAAGACATGCCGGCCCTTCCGGAAGCTGGAAAAGCCCCGGGGAGGAGCCTCCTGCAGGAGGGAACTCGGCCCGGCCGACACCGTCATTTTCGCCCAGCGAGGCCTGTGTGTACTCTCTGACCCGCAGGACTGTGCGATACTAAATGTGTGCAGAGTAAGCCCCTGACTTCATGACAATGTGTGATGGCAGCGATGGGGGACCGATCCGGGCTTCTCATGGTTTTGCAAGCTGCTTCTCTTCCGCTGTCTTTATCACCGGTGCCTCCTTGGGCTGCCGTCTCCCGCCGGCCTCAGGGCTCACTCAGCAGAGGCCACCCCGCCCCACGAGGAGGCACCACCGAGGAAGCCCCTTGCTCCCTCCCCAGGACACTCCAGCAGAGGCGGCCGGCCGTAGCCAGCAGGCGACAGCTCTTTCTGGTCGCTCCCCGCAGAACGCGGCTTCTCCACAGGCGACTGGCTGCCGGGAATAGTTCCCCATTTCAAAATCAACCCTGTTGTGACCCTTCTTCACCATTAACGCTGAAAAACTAGTCTTTCGCTCACATTCTCGCATGCTCGGCTTCATCACAGCTGCTGCGCTACCCTTTCTGAGCTCTTCCTAGCGACGTCTGTGACCAGTTGGCGTACCGGGGCTGTCCCAGTGTGCCAGCGCGGGCATCGCCCTTAGCTGTCGCTGGCTGCCAAACAGCAGACAGTCGGACGGGACCGTCCGTCCAGGCAGCGCATCCAGCGCGTCAGCACCACGTTTCACGCAGCAGAGGCCGGCAGCACGTCCGGGCCCGCCGGGGACGTGCCGTTAACTGAGCTGCTCAACGCCCTTCGTGATGGGCAAACACCCCAAAAGTGTCCCGAATACAAACGGCTTGCTAAGATGCAGCAACATGGTATCTCAGATTTCCATATGTTTTAAATACATTTACATAGAACTGTCAAATACTTGTTTGGGCTGTGCTTAGAATTTAAAACTTTACTTGTCCTTTAGGTAATACAAAGTAAATACTTCAGTAAACTTTCTCGACATACCATTAACGATTCGAAAGTATGTAACACGCAGCATTCTCCCTACGAATAAAATAACGTCTCCCATCCCCAAATTCCTCTGCGGAAGGCGGCAGTGATCTAATGACCATCACGTCCATTGTCACCGCCATGGCTGACCACCAGCAGGCCAGCAGGGAACCAGCGGGAGCCTGTCACGCGAGACCGTCATTTCTAGCAGGGACCGGTCAGAGGCACAGAGGTCGGGCAAGCACGCAAAGAGTATTCTTGGAAGATGCTCAGAACCCGCTCACGGCCAGCGATGCCCTGATTTACAGCACCTCCCGTCTGCTGGCTCTTGTAAGTGACCTAGCTTCCCCTTTAAAGTCAGCGCTGGAGAGACCTCAAATACCGACGCATCCGATAGGGAAGACGCGGCAAACGAAACCCGAATGCCATTGCTGAGGTCAGAGGTCGCGAGGCTGTTGAATCCCACCACGCGAAATCTGTTTCTGTCTGGGGTCTGGAATCAACCAAACTGGGCCCAAAAGAAACATGGGGAGCAGCGCTTAAAAAAAAAAAAAAAAAAAAAAAAAAAGTCTTGCCTCGTTCCTTGGAGCCGGGAAGTCACTGTTCTCTTCACCTCGGATGCTTTTCCCCCGACATCTCCAGCTGCTGATCCAGGTACCACGGCGAACGCCAGCAGCGCCGAGCCTCCCCGGGGACCAGATCTCCCCTCACGTGTCTGCAGGACACGGTGCTCGTGTTTCATTCATCACGTTTCTCCCAGCAGAAGGTACGCGCCACTGACCTGATTTATTACCAGCGCCCCCCGCCCCCCCACACACATGCACCAGAATGTAAGTTCTATGAGGACAGGTACCTTCATCTCTTTTGCTCACCAGAGTTTCTCCAATACCCTAAAGGGTGCCTGACCCAGAATGGACGCCACATGAGTCTGCGTCGGAAAAAAAAAGGAATGAAAGAGAACGAGAATCTGAAGGTATGATACGCATTCACTTCCGGCCGGCCCACGAGAAACGGGAAGCCGTTCTCCAGAGTCCTCTCAAGCCTGGTGACCTCGTCTACACCCAGCTTCTTCCCGAAGGCCCCGCCTCCACCGCCCCCAAACCGGGGGGCACGCGTTCCGTCATGCCATTTCAGGAACGCGTCGTGGGCTTACGGGGGACGGCACGTGGGAAGGGCCCCCAACGCTTTCGGTGCATTGTAAGCACCCTAAAGGCGTCAGCACCTATTACTACAATGTATAAAGTGATATGATATTTTATGTAGGATTCATGAACGTGCAGGGTATTTCCGCAATGAAGTTTGGATAGAGAGTTTAGATTTGACATGGATTTTATTGCATTCGTTCGGAGAAAAATATGCTGATTCTACCACTTTGCTCTCCGCTTAAAATTCAGTTCATTGCACTCGCTGAAAGACTCGTATTTGATTTATGTTTTCCAGCCAGGGATGGTCAGGGTGTGGTCCATTCCCTGCTGTAGGGGCAAAGCCAGTGTCACAGAATGACAAATGGTAAACACGTTGCTGTGTCTAACTCCTGTGAGTGCAATAGACCAAAAAGGGTGTTTTTAAATGGTGCTTTTGAAACCGATTCACAAATGTCTGGTTCATGGTCACCAGCAGAGGCACGAACAAGAAAATGCCCTCAGGGCGCCCTGAGTGGGGGTCAAGGGACCGACGGGAGGGAATATTAGACAAAATGATGTGCGGGTACTAAGTGACAGCCAGTTAGAATCGGCAACCTGGAGGGACAAAATCCACCCATAAACGTGTACCCCAAACATGGCCGGCGTTGCCGAAGCCGGCCAGGGCCAGCTCCGCACCTCTAGTGACATCGCGCGGGCGGCTGGCAGTCGGCCGCGGCGGAGATTCACACCACCCGAACCGGCAGATTCTATCGCGCCGGGTCGTTTTGCCTTTGTGTGGCTTGCCAGCGTGTGGCTGCTTCCAGACGCTGTATCTGGGCGGGCTCAGAACCAGCGGCCCAAGAGCAAGCGTGCATGTTTTTGAAAGTGAAACGAAGAAAGGACCCGGCAAAACTTCGCAAAATGTTCTCGAAAACTAATCCAAGTTGAATCTTGGCAAAAATAGTTTCATGGTCCCTCCACGGGTCCCTGCGTTAAGCGTTCGCACATGTTTTCACGAGCTCTCGCCCTGGGTGGTCCGAAAGTGGCCGCCACTATTTTGGCCCTTTTATCTTGCATGACGATGAAGCTCCATCCCATTATTCTGAGAATATGCTGCCCAAAAAATTGTTTGTGATTTATTCTTTGCAATTGAACACATTCTTTTGCACTTGGAAACAACAGATTTTAAAATACGTAAATATTACTGTTGCGAAATACTGAAAATATCTCACTCTTGACATCTGTGTAATTAACGAATGTGAATTAACTAACACTTATTATTCTTCAAAACTTACTTATTTCCTATGATTGCTCATGCTCTTTTCGTGATTTTTCATGTGTTCTGATTTTTCTTTCATGTATTTGATTTTTCTTATTTTCCCAGGCTACCCTCACTATCTATCCTCTTTCTGATGGTATTTATCCATCATGAAATACATTTCGGGGACCCAATTTAGAAATGTTTTGCTTGTTTTTCTTTCTTTTGTGTTTGCTTTTTTTCCATATTTAAAAAATAAAATATCACTTGCCTTTATAGAACCATGTAAGAAAAATGTTGGTTTTCTTACTGTGTGTGGTCATAGTAAAATAGTTTTAAGAATGATAACAAGAAAAGGTAATATACTTATTCCATGAGCTTTATGAACGCATTTAATAGAATCCATTTTTGGCAAGATACATGTCAATGTCCTTGAAAGAACAGACTGATTCCTTATCTTTTAGTGATACTAACAGAAATAATATAGAGAACACATTTTCCACATGCTTTGACAAAGCCTAATTTTTTTTTAGTATTGTCATTCAGAAGCATCCAAACAAAATGTTAAATAAAAGGAAAGTAAACGTGTGGTCCATACGACTCCTGCCCTTGTCCCCCACACCCAAGGCAGACATCACTCACTGTCACTGCTGTCCTGCCCAGGGAGCACAGAAAAGCAAGGCCTATAATTCTTCTCTTCGTGTTTGGGATTTGGCGATGAGATAAAAATATTTTTTTACAAAGGTCTTTATTTTTTTTAACACGCTTTATAATACTTCTTTAACATTCCTGTATGTTTGAAGTCTTTCTTGAATTAAACACACTAGGGACTGAAATATTTTTTACTTTCCCCAAGTGCCCAGAGACCCTAAAGAATCTCATGTTTTCTAATGTCACTCGACTTCCTCCTTTCTCAAGGGTTTGCCTTGTGTTCTAGTTCTAATATTAAAATATATACACACACCTTAATTAAAACAGATTTGAAATCTGAGTTAGAGATGTTTCATGCACACCAGCTGTTTACGAATACCTAGCAAATACGCCTGCAATATTACTGTCAAGAGACCAAGAGGAAGTTGCACAATTATCTGGTATCCTCAACTCAAGTGCTACAAAAGCATCTGGCAATAAGCTGACAAATGACAGCTCTGATCTCATGGGTGCGGAAAAGTTTCCTGTTATTTGACTCTGAAGTTTACAGTCCTAAGAGAATAAGCTCATAAATGAATTTCACCATCAGTATTCTGACATATCTTGTAACCACATATCCAGTCACCAGAGTATTTAATGAGCTTCATTCTGTCTGATGGCCAATTGCATATCATAAGAAGACAGAAGATGTGAATATTTGCTCCGATTCTGCTATGAAAGGCCCGCCAATGATGTCCATGCCTAAATCCCCAGAACTTGTGAGTATGTACCCTCATGCGGCTGAGGGATTTGGTTAAGGATCTTGAAATGGGGGGGTGATCCTGATTATCTGGGGGGGTGAGGAGGGGCAGTGTCATCACCAGAGATATTTCTACGGTGAAACAGGAAAGCAGTGGAGGAGACTATAATTCTGGCTTTGAAGATGGAGAAAGGGGACCCCAGCCAGGAACCGATGGGCTTGAGAAGCCAGGACAGGCCGAAGAATGGGATCTCTCCGCTCTTCCTGATTTTAGCCCACAGAAGCTCATCTGAGGCTTTGACCTCAAGAACCGTGAGATGATAAATTGGTGTTATTTTAAGTTGTTGTGATTAAGTGTCGTACCACATGCTCTGTGGCCATTTGTCACAGCAGCAGTAGGAAAACTATATCTTTTTATACGTTCCGGAGACAAGAGAAATAGAAGGCGTTAACATACATAATCCTTTATCTGAAGCCAAAACTAAATCCTTTAAAGACATCCTGGAATTTAGTCCCATATGCTGTTATGGGACTGAGAAATGTCCTCTCTGTCGATCATGTATAAAAAGTACCTTTTTCTTCATGACTTCAACGAAGCTTCTGTGAATGCCGGAAACCAACACCCTCAAGACAAAGCAAGTCGGGATCCCAATCACGAGCAAAAGAGAACACAGGAGGCAGAGCGCACCTTTCCCAGGTGAGACGCATCCTTGATAATGCTTTCTTTCCTCCCACACTTGAAAGGCGCGTTTGCTCTAGCCTCATTTGTGACAGCTCGGGAGTGTTTTGAAGCTCGACACAGAGGGCAGGCACCCCACGTGAACTTCTACTCACGACGCCACGTCACAAGCAAACGGTCTCGAACTGACTGTTCCCGAAACCCATTCAAATCAACAGATAAAATGTGCTTTCGTGACGATAATAAATAGTAGTGTCAAATGCGCTGGACGCTACGGGCTGACACTGTCACAGATTCGTTTCCGTAAGCCTAACTGGTCAGTCCGTGTGAAATGACCTGGAGCTTAGCATTAAAGGACAACGTGTCTCAGGACAGAGGCCGCGCGCAAATGTCCTCGAGTGCGATCTGAGGGATGTCGCGCCGAGTCCTCATTCCGGAGGAATGCTTCCAGACCAGGAGGGCACAGCCCTGAAGATGCGGGGAAGAGAGAGAGGTACTGAGTTGACATGTTGTAAGACACCATTACAAACCCGATCCCAGCTTTGGGGTGGAAAAGCACAAAAGCCACCGTAGGATGCGTTCTAATATTTCAAGGGCAACGATGTGAAAAAAAAGGCGTGTGCCAAAGTCGATCACGGAGCCGGTCATGCAGTTCCACGAACGTACTAAAAACCGCTGCTACGTGTACATCAAAGAGACGGTAAGTGAACGACGTCACGGTAAACGTGTTCCGCAAAGGAAGGAGCGAGAAGCAACAAGCAACCCCCGAAACTGCTACTACGCGTCCCCTGTGAAAGCGTTACAGCCGAGGTGCTCCGTTGTTAGACCGCAAAATAAATCGTCCAAATAAACGCCACCCGTCGTCGGCAGAGGGGAAGCAGCAGGGGGGACGATGGACGGGCCGAAGCGCTTGGAAACCTTGTGAGCGGATGCGATCTGGGACACGCACGGATGCCCTCGTCCCCGGGGCCGGCAGGGAAGCCGGCGAGGAGGGGCTGGCACGTGGGCAACTCGCAGGCGGGGTACCGGGTTGGCAGCATCACTACGACATGGCCTCAGCCGTCTCTGGGTAGCATGGCATCCGCCATGAGTGAGGGGGACAAGGAGGGCTGACGGGGGGGTGAGACGGCGGCCAGGGTGACAAAGCGGACGTGCACCTGGTACTTTATTCACCCAGCCGCGTCGCAACCTTAAATTTTGCAAAAAAAAAAAATAAATATAATAATAATAATAATATATTATTATTATTATTATTATTATACATTTGCTTTTTTAAAAGGAAGTCCAAACTAATCTATCTTTTACAATAAAGTAATTGAGAAGGGAAAAAGTAAATAAATTTAAAACTAACTGCCAATGTATGGAAACACAAGTAATATTAGAAACGAACACTTATGTGTCAGGCTCTGTTCTCAGCAACACACACACACACACACACACACACACACACACACACACTTTCAATACCAGTAAAACCCGTGCGATAAGAACCACATTCCCAATTTACATGTGGCACCGGATAAAGTGCCAGACAGGTCCAAGTGGTGTCAGGTGTTCTCTGAGGCTGAAATGAAGACCGACTTCGCAGGGAGCAGTGGCAGAAGATGAGCAGGAGGAGGGGCTGGGATGCATGCGTCAGCATCCTCGGAGACGGAGACCCAGGTGAGGACCGCACCAGCTGGCGCGGCGCTTGGTGCATGTGCTTACGTGGGCTGCAAGAGTCGCTGGGTGCTGGGAATTTATTAGGAGGTAATGACATAGAGAAAAGCATATTTACTGGGATTCCTCTTAGAAAAAAAAAATTTGAATGCGTTAGCAAAGAAACCTGATTGAGTACTTAGGACAACGGACAATACCCCAGAGAGACAGGCTACAGCAACAACAAACAGCTGGTAACTGCTTTTCTTACTGAGATAAAATTAACATAAAATAAAGGGCATGCAATCTATGTGTTCTGTTGGATCGGTTTTGTCCACCGCATATGCCTATGAAATCACCTCTCACAACAAAACGAGATGCAGACTACCTCCATCTTCCAGAAAGTTCCGTATGCCCTTTCTCTCTCCCACACACTGTCTGTCCTTTCACCATAGATTAGTTCTGCCAGCCTTAGGGTTTCATATAGAAGAATGTACACAGTATGAAGTTTTTTCGTGCAAGGCTTTAAGCTCGCAGGGGGCGCCTGTCACATCTGCTTCAGCCTATTGACCAAAACAAGTCACGTGCAGAATGAGCCAAGGGGATGGACAGGCCGCCCCGCTCACGGCAGAGCTACTGGGTGGGGCTGTGAGTACAGGGAGTAGGAAGACCTGGGCGACTCAAACAGTAAGTCTACCCCAACGGTTATGAGTTCAGAAACGTTGCTCTACTACAGACTCGCGTCCAACGCTGTAATGACGTTTTTTCATTGTTTGTGATCTTATTGGAACACGCTTCCAGGACTTAGATCTGAAACAGTGACTACTTCCCTTTTGGTCTGATTATTTGTGATATCTCCTAGACAGAGTAGGTATCACATAAATAAAATAACAGCAACTTCATGCTTTATATATTAGGTTTTTCCAGGATAACACAGAAAGCGATCCAATCTAGAAATTCTTTATGCTGCAATGTTAAATCCTATAAATGATAATAGTTATTTCTCACCTAAAGGAAAGGTACAGTCACACACAACACATGCACAGAGAGCAGCAGAGAACCTGCCTGACGTGGAAATAATACAAATGGAACACGTGTGCTCTCTGAACGAGAAATGTGCCCTACACATTAAATAACACAGTTCAAGAGCTAATTGTTCTCGATTTAGAACAAAGAGAAAACAGGTCACAGGTATTGGTAAGTATGTTTTGTTTTTAAGAGGAAGAATTATGACTTTTTTAGGGAAAAAAAATATGGAAACAAATTTTGTCTTTTACATTTAAGTAACCTTAAGCAAAATCACTTAATCTGTCTGAGATTCGGTTTATTCAGCCACCAAGTCCATTAGGCTGAATCATATGAAATTGCCAATATTCAGTTTGGTGTTTTTTTTGTTTTGTTTTGTTTTTTGCCTTTAAGCATAACAATTCATATGATTCAATACAATGGACCATAATATCAGCCCCACGATGTTTTTTAGAGGACTAAAAGTGTCTGTATTCGTTAATTTTGAACCAAACCAAGACATACAATGGTAAATCCGAGAGATGCAGAAATCCGTGATTCTAACACAGAACAATCTCTAAGGCGAAGGCAGCATCGCGTTTTCCAGGAAGCATCTGCTTCTTTCTAATAACTTTGATCAAATTCCAAATTATAAGTTGAGGTCACATAACAATCAGAGAGTTGCTGAAAACAGATGAAGGTGGTTAGGAGAGAGAAAAGAACGTTTTCTTTAAAAAAAAACAAAGACCAGCACGAAAGAGGTTAAAAACGAAATCGGGGGTCTGTTGTGCTGAACTATTCCTGTGGTGAGGGGTGAATCTATTTTTTTTTGTTCTCTAAAGCAATAGAACCTTACCCTGGAAATGAAGCACAAAGACTGAAATGTTTTCTTTTGAAGCTGGATAAAGAATGAATCGTGCTTTGAGGCAAGTTTCCTAAAAAAGAGAATTTTTAGAAAATAAAGTGATAAAGAGATAGTATGAGCACAAGGTTTTATCAAATTCCTTCTTAATTATAAGAGAAGATGGCTCAATTGTGAGTCGGTTGTTTGTGGTGTGTTATGTTGTTATACTCGTTTTTTTTAAAGAACACAAAATGAACAGCATCATTCTTTAAAAAGCAGTAAAACACTGTCATACTTAGATTTGTGGCTCCAAAACCCAACTGGTCATCAGAATTACTTGGGGTGCTTTCTTAAAATAAAAAATAAAGCAGAGATCCCGCCCCACTTGGCAAAACTGGAATCTCTGGGCTTGAGGTTCAAGAATTTGAATTTTTCAGAAGAGCCACAATTCATTTTAATCACTTAAGTCTGAAAAACTCAGTTGAAATTTACGTCCTAAACGTATTTTTTCCTTTATTGTAATTGATCCTATGTCCACAGACCAGAGGCCAGGTCCTTTTCGGATTCTCTGCCTAGTCTCGCCATGGTGTTCGACCAGCGACGCTTTATGACCACTCTGTGGTCTGAGGTCCTGTCTGGCATTAGGTTAATAACCATCGATCTTCTCAGGCTGCCGTAACGGAACGCGGCAGAGCTGGTGGCTTAGAGCAGAGAAATCTGTCTCCTCACAGCGCTGGAGGCCGGAGGTCTCAGATCGGGGTGGCAACTGTCTCCCTGGCTTGTAAACACCCAGCTTCCGGCTGTGTCCTCACGTGGCTTCTTCTCTGCTGCCGGGGAAGGGGGTGGGGACAGAGAGGCAAAGACAGGCACTCTTTGGTGTGTCTTTTTATAGGGACACCGATCCTGCGGCACTGGGGTCAAGCCGTTATGATCTCATTCATCCTAATCACTTCCTGAGGGGTCCATCTCCAAAGGCAGCCATTCTTTTGGGGGGTTAAGACTAGAACATATGAATTTGAGGGGCACAGACAGTTAGGCCATAACGATGACCAATTACTTCACTCAAAAGACTCAAACTAGTTGGTTTCAAGATGTTTCAGACTCTCACTTATGGTCTAGGGCCATGCCACTCTGAACGCGCCCGATCTCATCCGATCTCGGAAGCTAAGCAGGGTTGGACCTGGTTAGTACTTGGATGGGAGACCACCTAGGAAGACCAACAAAAGTACCACTTATGATGGAGGAAAATACTTCAAACTCGAATAAACTATCTTTACTTTGTTGGTCTAGAATATTGTACAATGCCCAAAACGTTCAATAAGTGGCTGTAGATTAAATAAGATTATTCTCTTTAGAGGACCAGAGAAGACTTAGGATGTCCCGCCCTGAAACGTGAGCCTGGATCTCTGTCCTTCTCTGCTTTAGAACTCGACACCCCTCAGGGCAGGACATGGGGTTTCTGTGTTCCTCATAAAGAAATGCACTCGGGGTATTACATATGCATTTAAAGAAGTCTCTTTACAAAGACAAGTTCTTCACACATAATTTACAAAGAGAAGTTATCAATTTTTTTTTTTAAGAAAGAAAGGCTAGGATTTAAGCCATTCATATTATCTTTTACTATTTTTCTGACTAATCCCAGATCAGGTTGGATAAGCAAGATTGGAACCTTGGTTTGATCGAGAGAAAAATCCCAACGTTAGTCACGGCAATTTCTAGGACTTCATTTGAAGAAAACAAGCAGACGTGAGACCAAAGACATAGGCAAAGGATGTTCACCAAAGATCAACCTCCATCATTTTGTCTTCCTCTCTCCGCGCCTGAGCGTTGGCTGTTCTCACAGTTCAGTCCTTCGCCCTCTCCTCTTGCTTCGTGGGCTTTTTAAAACAGAAAATAAAGCTTCTGCTGAAAAATCTGTGTGCATTTCTGTAGCTCTGATACCTCCCTAAAATATTGACTTTCAAAAACAGGATAGCAAAGGGATATTCAAGAGACATGAAACCACCAAGCAAAACCCGGAGGGAGGGGAGAGGGGGGAGCTTAGGGAATTCAATACATTTCCGAAGAAAGAAATCGAGCGGGGTCCAGGCCAGACCAAGAAGTTCGGTGCAGGTGCTCCAGCGGGCGGCTCCGGCTGGGCCCCCAGGTGACCGCCAGCATCCATTGCCACCTCTGAAAGACTTGTTTCGAATGTCCGGCCCACCTGAAACAGCTTCACCTGAAACCGGCTGCACCGGCATTAGAAGCAAGGGAGGATCACCTCACCTGGTCTTCCCAGAAGTCCCGGTTTACATTACTCAAGGAAACCCCAATACATATGAAATGAGTACAAATATAAGGGGGGACATTTAGAAAGGTCCTGCTCTGAGACTGGCGGTTTCAGAGAAATAGTAACTGGATATTAGATTATGAGTTATGGAGTTGATTTCTTTTGTAAAGACGGTTGTAGACCTGCAGCCACCAATCCACCCTCATGGAAAACGCTAATCAAAACACGGGCCAATAAAGTTACGCTTCTATGCTTTAAGTTTAAATCAAGGTTTAGTCTGAGGGTTCATCAGTCAGATGTCTAGGTCACGAGGGAGTCACAATCTCCAAATTCCAGCCGTTTCAAGCAATAACAGTTTATCACACGCTCTATATCTATTACAACATGCCTAAAGGAGAAGACTCGAGATATTTGTGGCTCTCTCTCGTGAACACCTGCGTTGAGTTTAGCCAACTGCAAAATTACAGGGAACACAGTCTGCATAAGACTACTCTCACTTCTCACGAACTGAAGCTGCTTTAAAACATTTGTGTACAAGGTAAATTTATTATCTCACATAATAAAAAGTCCCGGAAGAGCATCAGTTAAATCAGCACTCGAATGTCAAGATCACTCCATTTTGACAATTAATTGCAGGCTTCACCTTCATTGTATTAGGATGACTGTGATACCTCCTGCCATTGTGCCTACACAACAAAGTCCACATGCCAAAAATAAATAAAAAGACACGTGTGCTTCTAAGCATCTTTTTAAGAGTGAAGATAACTTCCCTAAGAAACTTGTCACTGGCCATTGATCAGAAATTCATGTCATGCCCAGTCTAGCAAGGACGATGAAAATATATATTGGCTTAAAGTATTTATTTCACTCCCTAAGATATATGGGTGCCCCAATATCTGAATAAAATTAGAGGTCTGATAACAGGAAAGACAAATGTAGAGGTTTGGGGAGAGCTCCACCATCCGTGACTGACACAACCATTCAGCAGCTAACTCATTAGGGTTAGTGCATCAGCTCCTTGGTGGGGCTCAAAGAATTCCTTATTGCCATCAAAGCTACATGCATCTTAGAAACTCTAGGGGAAAACATTGGGGTGCAACAGCTTTTGAAGATGCTGTATTTATTCAAAATTATTTTTAGTGGGCTAGAATGAATTTTAAGTAGCTTTTTTCACACTCCAAAGAAAGACAAATCAGTGCTTACACTATTTGTATATCCTCCTGATGTACGGAAGGAATTGGAATTATGTGTTGTTTTAAACACACACAACCTGAGGTAGGTAAAACTACAACCAATGAAAATTCACTTTTGGAATATTCTTTCATGCACCGAATGCATCTATCAGGTAAAGGCAAAGTCAGGACAAACACGAAGAAGATCAAGAGATGCTGATGAGTATGTGTGGAGCGTATACAGAAGACCACAAAAGTTCCAACATGAGACAACTTGAAGAAAAGACAAGATTTGTCAGACAGATTTTTAGAAAGCAAATAAATTCCAGAAGCGCAAGGTCTCGGAGTAACTACCCAGAATGCTGGATCTATTGCCAAAACTGGGACCATCCCCAGGTTTCGGTACAAATCCCAGATGAGGAACTGGCACGTCTGTAATCCAGCCCCGGCTCTGACCTTGGCAGAGCAGCAGGTCACGGCTGTAAAGTCTCCACGCGGAATCAGGGGGCAGAGCCGGGCGGCGGGGAACTCACCAGCTTCCAGCTTCGGGGGTGAGGGCCGCTCCCAGCCCAGCCCTTTCATTTTCTCTCTGAGACAAATAGCTTGGAAGATCCGGAAACCAGCAGGTGACAAGAGGATTCAAAAAGACCAACGTCAACACCTCTTCTTGCATTGACAGGTATGAAGATCTGAACAGCCCTCCTGACTCCTTCTCCCCGAAGAAATGAAACTGAGGCCGGGCGGGAACATGGCTGGCTGCGACCACAGTAACCAAGTGGGTGGCTCTCTCCTCCTGCGACTCTTTTACTCCTCAAAACATGAACTGCTCTTGTAATTCCCAAAGCAAAGTCGTCGATTTGGAATGCAGATATCTGGACCACTGCTCTGAGCCTGCTTCGTGCTCCCTGACCGAGGGCCATCTTTACAGAGCGCTGTACCTGGCCCGGCAGATTAGGCAGCAGGCGAAGGTGGGTCGGTGATACACAACGTCGGTCTTCCGGCGACTTTAAATAATGCAAAAGGATGCTTTCAGCATCTACCAACAGAAAGCATGCCACGGAGAGGGTGACGCCTGAATACCTCCAGCTGAACTCCAGGTCGACCTCAAATGTAAACGTGAGGACACATTTCGTCACTTCCTTTGTCCCAAGGAACACATTTTTCTTGGGTCTGGCACAGGAGAGAGAGACTGCCTTTTCAGATTCAGTGCTTCCTTATCCCCTTGTTTTGAAAGGAGCTTCAAACAACGTAATATTTCCAAATTTTAAGAAGCTTCACACGAGTCTATTGCATTAACGTGTCCTTCAAAGGCGTTTGCAGTTTGATTCGCTTTTTAATCACCACACAGCGCTCTGAAACCACCGTGAGGACAGGAACCAGCAGCTCTTGGCTGACTAGAGCTCGAGACCATCTGCTTCCCTCGCTCCCCCACGCTGCTGTGTCCTCGAGACGCTCTCTAGCTTTCTGGTCAGAGGGGAGACATTCTTCTTCGTATTCCAATTTTCCTCCCACACAGTCCACACATTCCCAAAATGCCTTCTGTTTGAGTGCATCCATCACTGAAATGGCTTACCCAGTGGTATGGGAAAGGGGATCTGGTACCCCAACTCTGGTGCCTGGCTACTCTTTCCTCCCCTTCAAACGTCGCCCCTCCCTTACACATACGTGCTTGTGACAGCACGTGTAGAAATTGTTCCTTGACTCTCATTCATTTTTGTTAAAGGATATGCCATATAGGAGGCTGCGTGGATATTTATTACTAAACAGTAAACGCGTAAGAAATTCTAAGTATTCTACAGGACTAAATGTAACTCTGTGTGATAAAAATTTAACTCGCAGCGTGTTTGGGAATTCAGTGTTGAACGGTCTGGGACTGACAGTCACTCTCCAGAGGTCCTCACCTGCACTGGCCACAGGTTATTATAAAGGACCATCAGTAGGACTTTCAATGGAACGCTCAACAAGCCAGCTCTGCTCTTGCTATTCTAAAAATATAAGTAGGTAGATAGATAGATAGATAGATAGATAGATAGATAGATAGATAGATAAGAGAGATGCAAATAATTCTCTCTCTTCTAGGAGATTATAAAGAATGGAATCTTCCGGTTGCACACACCTTCAGCATTAAATTCATCATAAAAAAAAAAAGCGTGATGCCATAAATGAATCAATCCACTGGAGAAATAAACCTCTGGCCTCTCAGAGGAACTGCAATATTACAATTTTTTACATTTATATTCTATCAAGAGAGCTACAGTAGGTGGGAATTCACCATTCACTTGTGCATTCAACAATTTCTATAATGTCAGGTAAGATGATTTTGTTACTGTTTGTATCAAAGCCTAGGAAAATGAAAAAGAGCCTTCTCCTGAAAATGATATAACTTGAGAGCCTACTATGTGTCATGCACAATGTTGTACATATATTATGTATATTGTACATATATGTGATATTTTATATACTATACTTACAGTAATCTTATTTAATCTTTATAAGAAGCCTGAGAGGTAGGTACTATGCACATTGACAGGTGGGAACCAGAAAGTCAGCTAGCTTAAGCAACCTGCTCACGGCCACAAAACCAGGAGTGGGTGAACCATGCTGACTCGGGTCCAACTGGTCCAAAGCCCAAGGGCTGTCACTCTGTATCATGGAAGAAGATAGGACCCCTGGAGTAATTTATCTAGTGAAGCTCAGTCAAACACGCTCTACCAAAGTCACTTCACCAGAATGCTGGCCAAAACCAGAGTGAGTCAGACTCTGGGGGTGATCAAAATAGTCTAGCTCTCTGCCAAGTACAGCCGAGTTAGAAACAAACAAGCAAGCAAAGAAGGGAAAATCCTCAGGTAGGAAGTCAACTGGCATCTCTACTCTAAGCCCTGGTTAGCGTAACTACACATCAGGCTGTATGAGACAAGATATTTACAAAAGAAGTAGCCTAAACTCCCAGTAAAGGGAGGAACACCGCCATGCCTAGGTGCACTTAGATATGATCCCAGATAGTGTTTTCCTTGCAGAAGAGAAACTTAGCAACCCCTGCAGTGTCCTGGGCGTTTATCTCCAATATTTTGGGGCAAGTAGGAGTTTAACTAAAGGTAAAAATCTATACATCATTGTCTCCGAATGACAAGGAGGAGAGCTAACTTACTCTACTTTTCCACTGATGTCGAAGGACCATCAACGACAAATGCCAAGTAGCATAAAAAAACTCCATAGTTACTGCTAAAACCATAAAAAAGGCAATCACAATCAATGCAATTGATAATTAAAGCATTCTTCTGCATCATCCATGAGGACAACAAGCACAGCCTAGCCAAATGAGAAAAACGAGGCGCAGGCCAACTAATGCAACCCGCCGGCAGCCCAATAAATATCCCATTTCTGAGTGACTTTGCAAGAGAGTGGCTTCAGAGGCGAGGAAGAGGAGAAACACTTAATCAATTTCCTTGAAGACCCCTGCTGCTTATAAAATTAGAAAGCAGTCTTTCATGCGTTGCTTAAGCTTCTAAGACAAGGGAAGTGGATGGAAGAAAATATTCTTTCGAATATACACTTCTATTGTTGACTTAAAACAACAGGTCATTAAAACAATCTGAACCAGCGCAATTTTCCCCAAATACATAAGAACATCCGAGCTAATCAGCTGCCACATTGTCAAGCTCAATTGTACACAAGCCTGTCTGAATTACTTTAATAATTTTCTTCCTCTCCTGTTATTTCAAACATTTCCTTTGATGTTAAAAGAGGGATAAATTCACTTTGAACGGTGCTGAATGTATGAGCCTTTTAACAAAGGACATTTGCAAAAGGAGAAAAAAAAAGCTGTGGCTTGATGAAGGTGAAATTACTGACTCACAGTCTCTCACCAAGTCAGAGTTTTTAGAAAAACAAGATTTAAATTAAAGTCACAGTAGCATAGTTCAGATTGGAAGAGGCTCCATTCCATTTCATTTGTCTTCTGAATCAACCAAAAAGATTTACATCTAGTATAAATTCATCTTACATTACGGTCTCCTTCCGGGAAAGACATAAAAGGAAGCACTCCAATTAATTTTAAAAATGTGACAATCCCAATATCATGAAATATAAATAAGAACTAACAGCAGGAAGTGTATGGCAAAACAAAAAGCTTCGAAGACAATAAGTCAACAGAAGGGTAGGACAGGGTCGGACGTTAATTAGTTTTATGTTTTCAGTTCTTCTCTGGAAATACCTACAATCTCGGTTGAAATGATGTGTGCTGTTCACTTATCAAAAGAGATATGCTTCCTCTTCCTCCTCTTTTTTTTTTTTTAAGGCTTCCACTAATTCTGATTTACACACACTTGGTGAATGAAAGGTGTTGAGATAGGATTCTTTCTAATATATAAAGTCTTCTGAACTGCCCAATATCTAGCAAGCTAGACAGCTCAGAAATCTGCTTTAGTATTTAGCAAACATTAAACATATGGTCTATGAAGTTTCTTTCACACATTTGCAACGAAAGCTTTAAAAGAAAGCAGCTTAAATAAATTCTCTAAAATCATTTTTAAGTGAATCAAGAATTTGTGAAAAACAGCCCAAATGTAGCTGGCTTCAAATATCAGAATTAATTTTACATTGAAGAGTTTGATCAGATATGAAATAATCTCTCATTAAACCTGTGAATCATGGTTAAAGTTGGATAAACTTACATACGGGAAGCCAAAAAATTTCTATCCGGTTTCAAACCAGTTTCAAGTATCATTAGGTTTAAAATTCATAGTAAAGCTTGTAGAGCAGATGCATTGATTTCCTGTTGCTATGTAACAAATTACTACACATTCAGCCGCTTCTGACAACATCTGCTCATTATCTCAGTATCGGAAGACAGAGAGTGGCCAGAGAAGCTTCCGCTCAGGGTCCCCCCAGGCTGGAACCCAGGCAGTGAACGGAGCTGCAGGCGCATTGAGAGCCCTCGTCCAAACGCGTTCAAGTTCTGGCCAGTATTGTGGTTGTCGGACTGAGGTTCCTGCTTCCCCTCTGGCCATCAGCTGGCCGTCATTCCCAAACCTGGAGGCCGCCTGCTCTCCCCTACGACACCGCCCTTTCCACAGACAGGCGATCTGCTCCTTCCGGGAGCCCACTCACTTTCCATCCCTTTACCTCCTTGAAGTCCCCCTGGTTAGATCAGGTCCCAGAGGTCAGGGGCATGGCTGAACTGGCATCCGGCCCCTACCCTCAGGTGCTTTCCAAAAGACCCCTCATCAACACACCAAATGACATCTTAACCGCGCAACGCTGATGAAATTCTAAGAGTTTGGGGAGTTGCGAGCCAAGAACTGAGGACTGAGACCAAATACATATGAGAAATATAGTCTGATCATCTAAATGACCTTATGTGTATTTTTGTCATTAATTCACAATATTGCATCCCCCAAGGATGTAAATTTTCCCCTGGTTGAGAGTAGACAAAAGGGCTGAAACAAAACTCTCAATTTCTCACATAAAAGTGAAAAACGAACTGCATTTACATCAGTAAACATCAGCAGGAGCCATGAGACTGAGGCTCATGGAGTGAGGATTGCATTGTGAAATCCTCTTCCATCTTCACCAGCTTTATCCCAAAAGCTGGCTACATTTGGAGGAGTCTCTAAATGCTGGTTATGTTTGCTATCATTCGTCATGTGTTATTCTTTTATCCATCTCGAATATCTATTTGCCTGAGCTTTTTTCTTTCTTTCCCTCTTGCTGAGGTGGGTGCTAGGGAGGCTAAGTTGGCTCGTCACAGGCTGGGTTAGTCTGACGTATATCAGCTCAGTGGGAAAAAAGGTCTTTTCCCCACAGTCCTCTGCTAGAGCTCATGGCCGTTTCTGGTGGGAGCAGGGATGAGGGGACATATACATTGTTCATGGCCGTCTATGCCGGAGGATAAGCCTACGGTGATAGGTGTGAATGAAGCGTAACTGTAGCTAAAGGTACAGAGGAGAATTCTTGAAGCTACTCTTTCAGATGGAACCAGTAAGCCCAAATCTGCTGAAGTTAGAGGGAAGGTTGTATACAGAGGACACAGATTGAGGGCAGGATCCAAAGGGAGACCAGAAACTACCACGTGGACAGGAATTCGAAGACAGTTGACAATGAACCCAAGATGGAGGCTGTAGACACAAGACCCAAGCTTTAATTTTACATTTTTTGGTTATTTGTCCTGATAGATAGATTGATGATAGATACACAGATGATAGATATGTATAGATAAATGATTAGATGATAGATAGATAGATATAGATATAGATAATGATGTTAGCTATAGAAATATAGATACAGATATAAAACCTGCAAGTATATCTGACTCACAGACATAAAAAGCGATTTGAGATTTGTAGTCTTTCACTCTTGAAACTCTGACCTGATAAATGTCGCGCGTCATTGGAGCTAGCTGATGTGCACGTGGGGGCCCATTTTACTTGTCTATAAACTTTTCTGTTACTTCAACATTTCTGTAATACCGACATGTCAGTTAAGAAGAGGAACTGTTACTTTTCTGCAAAAGCAGGTGTTTTATGTTGGTAGCACCTAACATTTACCCTGTTTGAGCAGAAAGGAAACGTACTGCCTGTAAAGTCAGAGTCCTCGCGGGATCTTTTCAAAACAATGAGAAGTGTCTATAATGTAACTACCTAGTTATTTAAACTGTATTTTTATCATAGTTGCATACTTTCTGAAGAAATTTTACACAATCTATTAGGGACTCGAACCCTTCCATGTTATTGAAATACCAAATAACTACGCCATCTTGCTTTTTGGGAAAATTTGATTACATTAAAAATCAGCTACTGAATACAGCCCCTGAGTTGAAGGCGGTTCAGAGCTATGGATGTATGCAGATTATCATGGAGGGAAACAGACAGTCATAATGGCCACTGCAATTTGCTCATCGCGTTCGCATCTACAAACCACTTCTACGAACATCATCTTCTTTTTCCTATCCGATGCTCTGTGTTCTCCCCCATCTCTGAACTCCCAACTCCAAAATAAGAGGATTTCACCAGTCTATTACTAGAATCAGGAAAAAACTATTTAAATATTCATTGGACAAGCACATTTACCACGAAAAATTTTTTAAAGAGAAAATGAATCCAGTTCGCCTTGAGAAAAGACCTTGACTTACAAATTACCTTAACAGTGTTGCTAAGGAAACATCACTCGCTTACAAAAGGGGATTAATAGTATGAAGGAACTAGGCTCAAATAACAGACCGATCTCCTAACAAATTGACGAGGGCCTGCCAATTGAATCTGCACTATACAAGCAATGTATATAATTACACAACACGTATTAACAGATGTGGCTCCCCCTGGAAAGACAAAAAAGCACTAAATACGTTGCAGATAATGTACTGGCTTAAATGTACTCAAATGCACGTTAAAATGATCTGAAAAATATGGCCACATACCCAATACATATAAAACAAAGATTCTAACGTAAACAGAAGTTTGCCTAGTGAAACTCAGCTCACAGAAATAGGTTGTTGTGGGTTTTTTTAAATTTTATCTTCTTATATTATCTTTTGGGATATCTGAGAGTCTCGATTAGGAATGTCATTCAAGGGTGTAATTCAGGTGGAAAAAGAAAGACTAACAGTCTCTTCGAGTTTCAGCTCCCTTAAAGCAAAAAGCAATAAAAATTCTGACTTGTTGGGTCACGTGGCCCATTAAACGTCTTAGTCTTTGGAGAGGGTAGAGGATGGGTTTCTGGGTACTAGACTGCGCAGGAACCCCCATTTTAACTGGGAGGATGGATGGATGGATGGATGCGCGCCATCCGTCTGCCTTGGGAGGGGAAGCCCATGGAATGGGCCATCCTGCACCTCCGGGGGTCTGCTGGGCGGACCCCTCTGCCTGGTAACCCACCCGGCTGGGAGGGCAAGGGGCTCCAGACAGGTTTGAACAGTCTTTTACAGGATTATCGAGCAAGCGACCGACAGGCACACAAAGGAGGACCGGAAGCCTCAGCCTTGCATACAACTCGTCTCTGAACCCGCAGAAAGACACAGCCCTGCACAGGGGCCCGTGGAGGAAACGTGCGCCCCTCGCCCTGCATCGAAGTGCCAATACTGACCTCCAAGCCTCGTCTTCTCAGTCAATCGCGGGAGAAGCTCTCCTAACTAACCCCCGTTTAACCCCTCCCCGCCCCCCACGGTGAGAAGCCGGCACAGGGGCCGATGGGCACCCTGCAGGTGAGTGTGGAGCGGTCTTCTTCACTCAGACAAAGCTGCGCCCAGGGGTGCAGGTGACACACACCTGTCCTCATCCTGCAGTCTCCCCAGGGGACCACAGACACAAAGGAACCGAGGGACGTCGCCCGTGAACATGAGTGCAGTGCAAGGCTGTCCCTGGGTCTCCACCACGACCGCTCACACTCAGCTGTCTCTCCGTTCTCTGAATAACGTTCCACGGTATCTATACACCACATTTTCTTCATCCATTCATCTGTCAATGGACACTGGGTTGTTTCCATGTATTGGCTATTGTGAATAATGCTACAATGAATGTGAGATGCAGATAATTCTTCAAGATCCTAAGTTCAATCCTTTTGGGCAGATACCCAGAAGGAGGATTGCTGGATCATAGGATAGTTCTACTTTTAATTTCTCAAGGAACCTCTATAACGTTTTCCATAGCTGCTGTATAATTTTTTCTTGGATATGATCCCAAAAGCACAACTAACAAAAGCAAAAATGAATGAGTGGAACTACGTCAAACTACGAAAAAGCTTTTGCACAAAAAATAAAACAATCAACAAAATAAAAAACACCAACCTACAGAACAGGAGAAAACATTTGGAAATCATATATCTGATAAGGGATATGATTTCTAAAATATGCAAAGAACTCCAACAGCTCAATAAGAAATTTTTTAAAAAGATCGAACACTTCGTAATTTTTTTAAAAGTCTAAGATCCTGACTATACTATAAATGAGGTATTTTTGTCTTTTTATTTCTCATGTTTCTTATTGAATGTCCGGGGCAAAGTGAGAAATAAGGAAAGGAAGAGGTTAGAGAAAAACAAGAAATGTTATAAGCAAAAGAAATTCTATGATCTTTCAGATTTTTACCTTTGCATTCAATATTCTTGGGGAAATATTATCTCACACTACATACAAGTCAGAGGTGAATGGCAACTATGATTTTAACTGGAGTTTCAAAAAAGATTTTGCATGACTCCTGACTCAGAAGGTCCAGGGAAAGCAAGTGACATTTAATGTCTGAGACAGAACAATCAGTCACGTAAAAATATTTGGGTCAGTAATATTAGCTGAGAATAAAACCATGATGAGAACATGAGGCTGATCGTAAATAACCTAGATAACCAGAAAGATTCTAAGAGTGGAAATTTTTCTTCTTTTTTTTTTCAAATGTATATGTAAACATCCTGCCACTATGAGACTGGCTGATGATATGTGGTTTACTAATTTCATCTGGCTTAGAAAATAATTGAGTCTCTGCATTTTTACAATATGATGAATTTTACTTTCAAATATTTAAAACTGTTAGCAAAAAAAAATGATCTCTTAAAAAGTAATAATGATATGGTGGACAAAATGATGTGGGCATTTACAAGTGCAAAGAAAAAGAATATATTGGAAAATTTCTTTAAAAACAAAATGACTAAGGACCTGGGTCTCGAGCAATTTCCTATTTCAACTAATCATTTGAAAGAAACATACTTGATAGATCTCTGGGCTCAAAAGGAATGGCTGTTGCTATATACAAAGATTGTGTGATAAAAACTTAAAAGCATAGAGGTGTGAATATTTAAGGCCGAAGCTGTGGGTGACAGAGATGTCTCTGTTTGTCATAAATCTTAGACTCCGATTCTTCTAAATTCCATTTTTCTAAAAACGACGTCACACTTCGGGCTCTCGTACACGCACAGTGCGGCTAACAGTGACCTGCACCCGCGCCCCGAGCTCGGCCGCTTCGTCTGGCGACGCCTCCCCGAACCCGAAGGTTCCCCTCTGCAGGGAACACCCGCTGCCTCGCTCTGGCCGCTCTCGCCGTCCCGCAGTCCAGCATCTGCACTCCGCAGCCCGGGGCTCACTATACAGCAGAAGAGATTCCTGCACCAAGACCCGCTATGTTTCCAAAGCTCCTTGCTCTGGACTTGCTGTGTGATGACAACGAGATCTGATAAAGCTCTATTGGTCAGGCGTCATTCTTAAATCTGCCAACGTCCTTGAAACAGAGGCCAGTTCAGTGACAGTGCCTCACTGACGTCAGGAACATCATGTATTAGTTAGATTTCTGGGTTGTTTGTTTTATTTTTCCAATGATCATCCGGTCCAACACCGCAGTTTGCAGATGAGTAAACTGAGACTCAGACAACTGAAGGGAAATATCTCATTTCTGAAAAAATAAATGTCTTATTTTACTCAGAACCCAATCTCCAAGTACAAACCTCACTGTCAGAAAAGCCATCAAGGTCAGTGAGGTGCTGAGAGCTCTCTCGAGCACACTGGCCCTAAAAAGCCCTTCTGTTTTTATCCTGGTCTCAGATCAAGAAATGGATGGATATCAGGAATCCAGAAGAATGCTCAAAACACGTATGCATTCACATTCAGAGCGCACAGGTGCCCTGAAATTCATCTATAAATACTCTAGGTTCAGAACCCCTATTCTAAATGGTCTGGTGTAAAAATAATTCCACTATGTTCTGAAGCAACAGTGCTCAGGTCTTAAGGATATTGACTGAGCACCTGCCTGTGTCGGAATTCAAATTCTCTTTCGCCTCATCAAGAACACGCATGTCTGTCTCTTTCCAATAATCAAAAGATTAGCGGGGTACGTTCTTACTTTGCCAGTGCCCCACGGTCCTCATTCTTTCTGCAGAGACTCTGTGCCCAAAAATGTCTTCAGAAGAAGAATCTGTACGCTACGTGGAATGGCAAAAGTACGAGAAAGTTTTAGATTCTGACCATTATTGATCACAATATCACAGGAGAAGGAGTCACGTTTGTGGCCTTGGACAAGTCACTTTAAGGACACTTTGACTTGGCTTCTTCAACTACTATTAATTATAGTAACAACACCTGCCCTAGATAACTATTGCCTAAGGGTTGTTATAAGATTAGAGGAATATACTACTTCTCTATGCCTGTTTCCTTACCTAAAATATAGGAATAATAAAAGTACCTACCTCATAGAGTTGTGGTAAAAATTACTTGAGTATATAAAACACCAAAATACTTTTCATATGCAAAGGTATTTCTCCAAAGAAGATATACAAAGAGCCAGCAAGCATGTGAAAATATGCTCAACATCACTAATAATTGAGGAAAAGCAAATTGGTACCACAATGAGATGCCATCTCATGCCAGTTAGGATAGATATTATCAAAAAAAAAAAATAAAAGAAAGAATGAAAGAAACTGTTGGTAAAGATGTGGAGAAATTAGAATCCCAGTGCCTTGGTTGGTGGGAATGTAAAATAGTGCAGCTATGGAAAACTATATGGAGGGTCCTCAAAAAATGAAAAATAGAACCACTATGATCAATTAATCTCACCTTTGGGTATATATCCAAAAGACTTGAAAATGGACCTGAAAGAGGTATTTGCACACCTATAATTACTGCAGCGTAATTCATGACAGGCAAGAGGGAGAAGAACTTAATGCTCACCGATGGGTGAATAGAGAGAGAAAATATGGTATATGCACACAATGGGACATTATTCAGTATGAAAAAGTTAAGAAATCCTGACACATTCTATCATATAAATGAACTTGGAGGACATCATGCTAAGCGAAGTCAGCTAGTCACAAAAAGGCAAATATTGCATGATTCTACTGATACGAGGCATCTAAATAGTCAGACTCATAGCGATGGGTCGTCGGATGGCGTACCAGGGGCTGGAGAAGGTGGAGAGGTTTTTGTTTGGGGGGAGGGGGGAGCTTCAGTCATTCAGGGTGGCAGGTGAGGGGAAGGCGTTTTCTGGGGATCTGCCGGAAAACAATGTGCATATGGTTAAAATATTGTGCTGTACTCTTGCAAACTGGTGGGAGGGTGAATTATGTTCTGTGGGCTCTTTTTTTTTTTTTTTTTTGCTACAATTAAAAAAAAAGTGGGTGGAACAAACTCTGTGGCATAGAGTGACACTTGATTATATCAAACTCCCCAGAGCCTCGCCTGAAATTTGGCAAAGAGCAAGAGTTTTAAAAATTGTTTCTTGAAGGAGGAAAGCCTAAATGATGGCAAGACTAAATCTGAGAATAAAATTTTAAATGTGTTCCGCTAGTCACTATTTGCTGGACCCCACACCCATGGTGGTGACTGTCGCATCAATGGTCACCAGGGAACACCCTGGTGATGGTCCAAAAGATTCAGAACTGTCGCTTTCAGATAAGGAGCTATGTGGGAAAGGCAGAAAACTCCAGTCACTAAATGCCCTTTTCCTTCAAGGAACTTTGACTAACCTGTCCTACTTTCTAAGCTGTCGTCGTCAGCAGTTCTTGCTTCTTCGATTCTTCACTTTCATTCGCTTGGACTTCTGGAAACTGATACTGCCCTATACGGAGGCAGGTTCTCCTCCTATTAAACAGCTGAGCTTCATTCTTGCATGACAAAGTGATTCTGGATGTCAGTCATGTGTGTCACGTACATCCTGCGGAAGCCAGCAGGAGCTGAAGCAAAGCGACCGGAGGCTGAGCCATGCACAGCCTGCGGGCGGGAAGGTGTCCTCGGCAAGTCCTCCCCGTGTTCCTGGACCAAGCATTCAGGGGGCCACCCCCTTCCCCAGCCAGTCCAAGGAATACGGTCGCTCACTGACAATGATGCTAAGCCCTGCCTCAGCATCAGACACGCGAGCTTCAGGACGGGACTCGGCCCCTAATGCCCCCAAAAGCGCAGGCAGAAAACAGGACGCCGATGGTGAGCACCCGGGGGAGGGGGAGGTGTGGACCAGGCTGTGGGAGACAGAAACGGGGCCACTGTCTTAGCTAAGGGTGGCTGGGGACGGCTCAGTAAATGCTTTCCGTGAGAGAGCCAACCTCTACGAGATGAACAGGAGTCAGCCAGGCTGAAGGCGCAGGGGCGTGTGGGGCCAGGGAAGGTGACGAGGACATTTCGGGGAGGCGGCAGGTTGTCACATGGTCAGTGCCCCGGGGGACTCGCTCTGGCCGGAGAGAGCAGGCCAGGTGGAGATGGCACGAGAGATAGAAGGCCACGGGTAGATGCCAAAAAAATAATAATAATAAGACCAAGAGGATGCGCGTGCGCTTTCTGACGAACTTGAACTTCACCCTGAAGATTCCCAAAAAGTGGCAGTGACACCAAGCATCCGGCCCTTCAGGGAGACGATTCGGCAACGGCGTGTCGAGCGGATTAGAAGGGACAGCACAGAAACGGGGAAACGAGTCACACGGCCGCTGTTCCTCTCTGGAGAGACGCCACTCGTGTCTGAAGCAGGGGAAGGTGGCGAGGGCCGCAGACAGGCGGGAAGCAGCCTTGCCTGGAGGAGAGGGAGCAGACAGCATTCGGCCCTGCAGTCTGCAGTCGGGCTCCCTAGACCTGCCAGCGACGCGCTTTGTGGGAACAGCACCTCTATTCTCGCAATTTTATTTAATTGTGTCATTACTATGCAAAGCATCATGGGGGGGGGAGCCTGTCTAGTCCCTACCACCCCGAAGCGGCCCACCGCGAACACATCCCTGCGAATCCTGGTCCCTGACGTGCGTTTTTTACAAAGCCAAGACCACACTCTCCACACTGGTTCTGCCATCCACTCAGCCAAAGCTAATTGTAATTTTTGATTTTTCAGAAATTCTGAAACTACCACTAATGTCATGGGAAAATGTACAACTGACAATCCTTGTATTCATATGGGTTCAAGTTTTTTTATAGAACGAAACAACGAAGACATTCAAGGCCTCCATCATTCCATAATCCTAAGTATGACCCCCCCCACTTCCAAGACAACTACTACTAACTTTGCATATATATTTCCACGTTCCATATACATCGAAACATGTATTCGACCTGTGAATGAGGCATGACAATGCCATGTGGTGTGTGTCCGTCTTTAACGACATAAAAGGCAGCGACAGTGGACTCTGAGTGGGCGGCGGAGCCAAATGGATCGCAGAGTCAGGCCACCCTGGGCTAAATCCCAGATCTCTCTTCACCAGCTGTAGCCCTGGGCAAGCGCATCTCCTGTATACACTGAAAACACATGTGCAATGCAACATGCGGGTGCAGGGCACCGCCTCATCGAGTCCGTGGAGTTCGTGGCAGAAACGGTCCGTGCCTCCTGTGGTCCCCAAAGCCTCCGGGAGCAGGGCCCTGCTGTCCTTGCCTCTGCCTTTGGTTTACCGCATCGCTCATCACAGACTCCGACAAGCTCAACATGTCACAAACAGCTCTTCTTGGTCCAACTACCAGTCATCTCAGATATCGAAAATCCTACCTCCTGTTCTGGCTTGTAAGCCAGAGCCCAGTCCTCAGCAGACATCGTAAAGCTGCTGTCAATCGATTTTTTTCTTATAGTCTGTGAACCGAACAATAAATAAATAATAATGCTCAAACATCCGCTTTGCGTTTGCTTTACTTACTGCATCTTTAGGCACATCTTTTGGTTTTCAAGTGACCTGAATATGCGCAAACGTATATTGACAGCGAGTAGGTTGCCATAGGAACCGAATGCAGCTGCTCATTGGGATTCACAGGCAGGTAATGTAAGAAGCCCTGGAGCAGAGGATGGATGTTTGATGGTGTCCTAGGCACCCCTGCCCCAGGGCATACCAAAATGAAACGCAGCGCTATCTTGAAGTAAGGGGAGAAATAATAAGGCAGTAGCTGAAATAATAAGGCATTTTCCACTAAATATCGGGTTATTAGAATACGCATTAAGATATGTTGGTTTGATGGGAAAACCAGGTCAGCTGACTTCACCTGAGTCCCGATTCTGCAGTTGTACCAACTAGGCTCCATTGGACAAGACCTTTAATTTCCCTAAATCTAAATTTCTTCCTTTGCCAAGTGGTGACGCTAATCATGCTTAGTTCCCAGAGCTGCTCGTTAATTTTAAATGAGAACGCACAGAAGAGCATTTAAAATCAGAAAATAATAGACAGCCACAGGGTCCAATATTCTGAAGCTGAAAGTTACCACTCGTTGCTGCTATATGTCTTCGCTAACGATCGATATTAAGCTCGGATAACATAATGATAACGTGGGATTCTAGCCAGGAGGACCATGAGCCAGTGACGAAAGAAGGTTGCACGGTGAACACAGCTGAAATGATACTGGCTATCGCTGACTGGACGCCAATCGAATGCCAAGAAACCTATGTTCGATCACTTAACCCCACCAGTAACACTATCAGGTCGGTCTTAGCTCCTTTTAGAGGCATGAAAACTAGGTGCTGTGAGCGTATTCTTCTTCTTTTTTTTTACTATTAATATTAATCAATATTCGATCATCTTCATTCTTTCAACTGCTCAGCTCCTTTCGATTTCTTTGGCACTGACAGTTAAACCAGCAAAAATCAGAATACGATGCTTTTATCGCCAGCATCGGGCCCTTGAGAGAGCCCTGGTCCCCACTGGGTGACAGTCACGATGCTTCTCATCACGGCTTTTGACGTCCCGGCCGCAGGAGCGGACGTTCGCGACCCCCAAGCACCCCGTCAGCGCTTCGAGGATTTCTACGCGAACGCTGGTGGGAAGGCTCCCCGCCGAGCGGCTCAGACAAGGGGACCGGGATCCGACGCTCCCGCCGGGCATCCGGCCTGCGGCGCGCCCAGGACCTCGGTGCAGAGCGCGGCGCGGCAGAGACGAGCCGCGCCGTGCAAACCCGAGCCAACCGAACCGAACCCGGACGGACCATTCTCTCAGCCTCGGGGGTAAGAGTAACAACTTTCCTTTTGGCGACGCTGATTTGAATTACTCCGAAGGGTCCTGGGAGGAAAAAGGCGTTCCGTGACGCAGGGACAGCGTGACGCGCGCCCGAGGTCCTGCACGGTCCGCGGGGCAGCTGCCGGCCTCCGCCGTCTCACTGCGTACGGGCCTTGGCCACGTCCTGCCGTTTCGACTTCGCCCTCTGAGGTGGCACTGCGCAGCTCATCGCCCCGGTGAGTCAGGCTGCTGACAACACTCGGTTCAAGCAACACTCGGACCCTTCAATTCCACAATCCTTGGAGAGTGAAAGGAAGGACCACTAAGTCCCCAAGTCGTTTGGCAGCTTTTGGGGACCAAAACAGGAATGTACATGCAGTATGGGTGGGAGACACCTCTAAAGAGCGTATCGAACATCAGAATAAAACGGGAGATGCAATTATAACAGGTGCAGACTAAATAAAACCTGGGCTGCGAAATGCGTTTGGTCTAAGGTCGCTGGTGGACAGCTGTAAGGTAAAGGACGCCTACTTCTGAGCTGAAGCGTTACAACGCAGACTTACAGGCAGCCCTGGGCTCTGTGTCTCAGAGAAAGGAAGTACGGTCACAGGCCATCTTTCACTTCAGACAACGAATGTGTTACGAGACAGGCCTGTTACGAGACAGGCGCTGCTCCATGAAGCTTATGTTCTAGTGGGGAAGTCAGAATGTAAACAGGATAAAGGTGAGAACGATGTAGTATCTTAGATGCTGATAACATGCTAAAGAGGAAATTAAAGCAGGGGAAGAGTTAGGTAGTAAGATCACTGCATTTGAAGAAACAATAACCAAGGAAGGCCTCCCTGGGATGGTGACGTTTAAACAGAGTGTAGGTGAGAGAGGAAATCGTGTGACTATCAGCAGGAAAAACTCTTCAAGCAAAGGGACAGCAAGTGAAAACACTCGGAGATGGGACCAGACCCCCGGGCAAGCCTGAGAAATGTCTCGTGACTGAAAAGAAGTGTGTCCCCAAAAGAGCAAATTACCTCAAACAATTACACACACACACACACACACACACACACACACACACACACGCTTCCATATGTAATTTATCCGGGGAGGCTAAGCAGTATTGATACTGTCACAGCCACTTACAGGCACTCACACACTGTTGCCTGGAAACTGTAAAAAGGTGTTTGCTTTTCGGTCGGCAGACAATGAAAAGCTCTATACACATCAAATGGTAAAATTCATGGATCCAGAGGACAAAGGACATAAGATGGTGTTTCTGTTCTCATCGCTGTGGCCCTTTGCAAGTCAAAGCAGCATTCACTAGGATACATCTTCTGAGGCTTTTTGAGTCTCCATTCAAATCTGTTCAGAGATCCCTGAGGGAAATCCCCTTCCAGCCATATGTCCTAGATGCACAGAGAACAATAGCTCAGACAGCAAAAAGTGCTGAATAACATGTTTTTTTAAAAAAATCTTTAAATATCAGTTGAGCTAGCAGAGGAGAAAACCATTTGAGTCTAGAATGAGAAAGCAATCCTACAAGTATAAACTAGCCCTGGAGACAGCATCTGCCCCGGGGACATCTGGTAACCCTTGCTAGCCTAGAGCCTGAATTTTAACAGTAACTGAGGGTAGCAGACAGGAGTAAGACCTGGGGCAGATGTGAGACCCCACGTAAGGTTAAAATTGCTGAAGGGTGACATGCCAGTGAGTGAATAAGAAGACCCCACCTGCAGAGACACATGCATCTTGGCCTTGACCGTAAGTCTGATGGCAAGGGGGAAAAAAATGATTCTCCTCTGACAAACCTTTAAGTGCAATACCACAATCATACTTCCTGTGAGGCCCAAGAACTCCGATCTAAAAATTGCTCTAAGTGACCCTAGATTACTGTGCCCTTTCGATAGCTGTAAGAAGCAGAAAGCTTCATCTCTCAAGGAGAATCTCCCTTCAATGACAAATCTCAAAGCATTCCCACATTCGAGAGTTCAAAGGGGTATAAGTTCACAATCGAAACTCAGCAAACACACAAAGAACCACTGTGAACAAGAGTCTGGAGAAAAAGCAGGCTGCAGAATCAGACCTACAAAGACCGAAGGTCCTGGCCGTATCAGACACAGAGCCCAAATTCAACTCATTTAACATGTTCGCAGAAATAAAAGGGGGTGTTGCTGCAAGTTTGGTAAAGAAGCAACTATTAAAACTGATTGAGCAACTTGAAAAAGAACCAACTAGAACATTTAAAAATTAAAAATACAATCATTGACGTTAAAAGCTCAATGGATCAGTTAAACAGTAGTTTAGAAGCTAGAGGTAGAATTTCTGAACTAGGATATTTCCAAAGAAATTGCTCAGGATAAAGTACAGAGACACAAAGAGATAGAAAATATGACAGAAAATTGAAAGTAGAAACAGAGAAGGCCCAACCTATGTCTTATCAGATTTCCAGATGGAAAAATTCATTATGACCACATGTATAAAAGGGATGAATCTAAAGAAGAAAAAATAAGCATAGTATAGAGTTTAAGGAAAGCAAATCTCAAGAGAACAGATGTAAAGTGATGTGGTATATAAAATTCAAAAATGGACAAAGCAACTTATGTAGAGAAATAAAGATAGGTGGTAAAATAGAGAGAGGAAATAGCACCTGTAACAGGATACCCAAGGGTGTGGCTCATTCTGGATGGGACAGAAGGAAGCCTGGGGGCGTCAAAGGAACTGATAAGTTTTGTTTTTTTTTTTTTACTAAAATAGATCCTTGATGTTCAAATAGCATTTGCATTATTGCTGCTTGAACTGTTTGCACATTACATATACGTTTTACACACACACGCGCGCGCGCACACACCACACACACACACACACACACACACACACACGGAAACACTGTACTGAAAAGCAATCTGTGACTTTCGGAAGCTGTAAGTTCCTGTAGGACAGTCTCATCCAAATCGCTGATTTTCCTGCCTGTGCACAAATCAGCCTCCCCCTACAGAGGGTTGCTCTGATCGCATTAGACCTCCATGAAGTGGGGTCATTTTTTAACAAGTTTTGCTAACAAAATGTCACGATCAAGAAACTAACGATTTTAAATGACTCTAAATCACTTCTCAAATTGGGAATCGGACATATTTCATGAATTTCCCAAGCAAATTGGACAACTGGCCAAGTTCTGTCCTTATGCGACAATATGTACCAAGACAGAAAGAATAGAAATAGGAATCCCCCTGGAAATCCAGGTTATGTAAATGTGAACATCTTCAAGACTTCTAGAGAAGACTTCCTTAAAAAAGATAAATTGAAAGATGTTTGAAGAGCACCAGAATCCATGAATAAACTTCACAGCATAAGCAGGAATTCAGTGAAGAAAGGGAGAGAAGCCAATAATTATTAATATTCATAAAGATGTTCCAGTTAAAAAAACATTTTGATTCTCAAGTCTCTGCAAAATCAGTATATATTTAGCCTTATTTTACAAAAATAAATAGCCTTATTTAGCCTTGTTTCTGTAAAACAAGGCTAAACATTTTATTTACATATTTAAAGAAAAGTAAAGAAATTTCTTCCATTTTAAAGAAAATCCATATTAACATGCATTAAAATATTTTTTAAAGCTGTTCAGTAAAATGTGTCTCTGTGTTTATCGGCTCTGATGTGGGTAAGAGTCACTGAACTGCACAAGGCGGGTTCCAAGCATTAAGCGTTTAGTATCCCATTTTTATGCACACATTTTTTGTCCTAATTTCTATGTATAGTCGAGAAATTCACAATAATTATCTCTGTTCTCCTGTCTGTTATTCTCAGCCCTATGCTACTTTGAGAAGAAAGCTGATAAAATATGTGGGCGCGGAGGCTAAAATCAAACTCAAAATGTCAAACTATTTCTGCAAATATAATAATATAAATTTGCGTGTGCTTCTAAGATTTTTAAAAATGAATTTCTGTGCCTGTTGGAATCAAAACATGGAACCGTATCGACATAATACGGTCAAAGCTGAACCAAGTGTTATGATTCTCTGGGAGTCAATAAATAAGACGTCTTATTAAGTTTATTGAGGTAACCTTGGTTAGTAAAAATAAAATTAAATGAGTGAATTATAAATAAGGAAGACGTCTTGCTGCCCCTATGTGCAGACCATGGTGGTTGGTACCTAGAATGGCTGGGAAGACCGTGCTTTTTTATGCAAATTTGAAAAAAAATCGTTCAGATTGCCTAACCAAAATTTGCTTCATCTTGACACCAAGTTCATGATTTTTCTTGGGTATGATTTTTTTTCCAGTTTCTATTTAAGTCCAGCCTTTAAAAATGGATGAAACCACCCTGACATGCCTGATGTGTCTGATCTCAGAAGCTAAGCAGAGTCAGGCCTGGTTAGTACTTGGATGGGAGACCACCTAGGAAGCCCGGGTGCTATAAGCGTTAAAAAAAATAAAAACGAAATGAATGAAACCAAGGGCTGGATTCTGCCTGAGGCACACGATCAAAAGCTCTTAGGAGAGCTGGTTACCACGGACTCATTCTGGGCCCCCATTGTCTGCCGCGGTAAACGATCCCCAATACGTGCACGGCAGGGTCATTTTTTAAAATATTAACATCTTTCCAAGTGTATTCCCCCGTCGGACCTTCCAACTCTCCCACACTCCACACACATCCAAGCAGTTAGTCTGCTCTTAGTCCTACTGGCCACGGAGACTTACTCATTTTTATCACCTTCGGAGCCTTTACAAATGTTTGTAGAAATGACTGGAGGATGAATGGGTAGATGGACCTTGCCTGATAACTGGCAGTTGTGGTCTTCATGATCTTCCTTCTGCTGCTCGCTTCTTTGCCTTCCCAAAAACTTCTGCACCAGGTCCAGCCCCGTCACTAGGTACCACCATAACCTCCCACACATCGCCATGATTACCCACGGATGCCTGCCTTCCCCGTCAGATTTTAAGTTCACTGAGACGAACACCATCTGCCTCTTTTCCGCTGAGGCCGCAACGCCTAGCTCCCAGCAGGCGATCACTAAATATTTAAAAACAAGGAATGACTGAATGAATGTCTAAAGCCTAGGTCATTTTCAATGACCTAGCTTTGGGCCACCTAAAAATAAATTTTGCTCCTAAAAAACCTTATTGACCTGGGATCACTGCTCTATTAAAGATAAAACAGTCAGTGTACTTGATTCAATATTTGCAAATACCAGAAGACGAGATGTGTTATCATTTTACGAGACTTTTCATAAGACGACAGGCATATACACATGCACGCGCGTGCACACACACACGCACAAAGCCAATAAAAGGAAAGTTTTTAAAACCCGCCTCCCAGCTGCATCCTAAAGATGAACCATATTTAGCCCAACCATCTATAACTTTTTTTAAAACACCTAGGTCCTAGATAGCCTGAGAAACGCTTTGAGAATCTAAAGCACCAAAAAGAGTAAACAAAATTCAGTCTTGCTTACTAAGAGGACAAAGAGACATTTCAGAAAGATTGTTCAATATCTTAGTGTTTTCTGGTTACTCCTGAGTTAAATAGAATGAATTTCAACATACTTCAGTATTTTCCAAACTTTAGGCTTTTACTGAAGAAAACCAAATGACATTAAATATTTGAATCCTATATCCAGCTTCCTCTTATCTCATTCCCCGCCTACTACATCATTCAAGGTCCACGCAGGAAAACGGAAGACAGCACAAGGTATCTAAAACCCGAAGAATTCAATGCAGGGAACTGTTTGCACAGGTGTTGAAACTGGGAGAGGCGTTGTCAAATGGCTCCACACGGGGACACACAGGCCTGGCACCTGCTCACACCTGCCGGCCTACTGCTGGTCTGCTCGCCCAGGTGGTTTCTGAATCACGGAAGCAAATCCCTGACTGATTTGACAGCTGAGTTCTCACTGGATATTAATAAATTGACATTTCGATACAAAATATTTCATCGTTGCTAAGACACCCCTTGTAGAGCTGTTACGTTTTATTATTTTATATTCATTTCACATTTAAAGTTTTTGTTTCAAAAGGATAACACTAATCTGTACATTATTCCGTAAAAGATATGTTATTTTAAAAATCTATTCCATATTAAGGATTATCCACAACAGGTAAGAACTGAAGAGTTTGGTATTGATTGCCATTTTCCTTCTTCAAGTGAGAAGTCGAGTAAAGCTAAGATCTCAGGGAAGAAGAGATAAAGGAAAATGCATAATACAATTCAAAGGGCTAGAATGCTGGAATTTTTTTCTGACACATTTCTGACACCAAGTAATAATCCTTTAGGAAATGAAAGTCTTTTTTAAAGCATGCCTAAAAGTCTCCATCATCGATAAAGGACTCACAGGAATTTAAATCGCTCGATTATTCAGAAAAGAACGTCTTGGAACACACAACCTGCATGAGGCCTGCTCGGCTCACATTAAATATTCACTGGGACCCACTCGCCCCATGTCTCCGCACCGAGCCCGGCTTGCTCGGCCGTCTTTGCTCAGGTGAGATCCCATCAGACCACTAGCGAAAACCCTCAGGTCTGCCCCACCTGTGGCAAGCCCTGGGGCAGGGGACTGAGTCCAGAGCAGATGTGAGGCGACCGATAGGGTTTTAGGCTTCGTCCCACCCCCCAACGGCTGACCCTCCCCATCTTGGGAGCCATTTTTCTATTAGAAACCCCAAGAGAGGATGTCGCCGTCAAGACACCAGGAAGCCCACACAGACACGCCGGCCTGACTCTGCCGTGTGAGGCGTGGAGTTCGGATTCCAAAGCAGACGCGCCCGGCCGGGGCCCCGGGCCACGTCCACGCGATGGCGACCGGCCTGACTGCCGCCAGGGACATCGCGTCCTCGCTCACCACCCCCTGCGGTCTGAAGTGCAGAAGATCTTCTCTGCTTTCCCTGCATTAAGACAGTCAGAGCCGTGTGGCGTGCGCTGCTGCCCGGGGTGGCCAGGACGTAGCTCAGGGGTCAGACGTCCCCACCCCTAACTCGGCAAAGCCGAGCGCTGTCCAGCTCCCAACCCAACCCGACTTCGTCCTCAGCAAACAGAACGTTACAGGATCCGCACTCAAAGGGCTGCGTCCGACCGCTGCTCACATACAGGCTCCACAAGAGCAGCGGCGCCGCCTCAGTGCAAGTGGCCGTCACTTCTGCAGGGACAGGAGAGCGAAAGCAGCCACCGCGTGCCCCGGGAGAGCAGCAGCTCCCAGGGACCCCAAGCACCAGTGCCCTTCAGCTCCAGCACCTCCCGCAGAAGGTCAGCGAACCTGGGCCAGGGCGCCCTGTGCCCTTCTGATCCAGGGTGATCTCCAAGCAACGCCCGAACACGCCAGCCTCGAGTCGCAGCTCCCTGCCATACCTTCACCTCGGAACAGTTCTAACAGAGGAACCTGCAAAAGTCTAAAATTCATCTTCTAAAAGACCCGCCGCTTCGGGTCCATTCCTGGACATTTTCCTGGGCCTCACAAAGCTGCCCCTGTGAATGCTCAAATGAACAAATCCACTCTTCTAGACAGAAGACCGCAAAAGAAAAGTCGGTGCGGAGAAGTTCCAGAAGTCACCTCCTTCCTAAAGTCCAGAGTAAATGTTCGAAAACTGCTTTTCAACAAGAACTTTGTACCTTGGAGCAGAAACATAATGAGTTGTGGCTTCTCCATCCTATTGGTCTCGATGAATCCAAAACATCCTGCATGACGGGGAATGAACCAATTAGTTATTCGACATTGACGGACTGGCACAAAACTTCTAGACGGTTCCCGAAGGTCCAGAATTCCGTTAGTCTAGATGAGAAAGAATATTTGAAATGATATCATTTCACTTCAGAAGCAACTTCAGGATGTCACAGGTGTGGCAGGCAGCAGTGTAACTTCTTAGTCCCTGCAGGATGAACCGTGCACTGAGGCCTGTCTCCCTAACCACCCCATCGGTCCTAGTGATAACTCTCTCCTCCCCTGCTTCCCAGTGTGGGCACCTGCGTGGCTCCAATGACGTGTTTCAAACAGTCTGCTGGATACAGGGTCTCGTTCTGAAAATGCAGCAATTGGTCCTAATTTTAGTTTAAATAAAAATGATTTCAACATTGAAATGGCTTTCTTCTTACTGTTGAGGATCCAATTACACGAGACTACGAAATGATTGATGAACAAAACGCTAAAAGGAAGCACACGTTTTCTCTAAGGTGGAAAGAGGAAGAGGTTGGATTATACACACTAACAGGATCAAAGAAGGGCTGACAAGTGATGGGTGATGAATTTGAATTCTTCCTCCAGCTCTGCTAACAAATATTGTAAAAGGTTTCCAATTAGAAATTTAAGTGATGTCCACCTCAGGAGACATTAGACATGGTACCTGGATCATACCCCCAAAATGGAAAAAAGGTATAAAAGAATATTAAATACAAATGATTTGACAGAGTAAGAGAGATCAAGAAATGGTGCTTTTGCGGTTTCAGAATATTTGAATTATTCATCTTCTCCTTGAAAATGTGTCAACTGTAATAAAGTTCACCAGAGCTTTCCACTATAATTAATGCAGCATTATGTTGAGAACAAAAACTAAAATAATATCCTTCAAACAACGGTCTTTTTTAAAACATGAAATCACGTTTTAAAATTAATAATTCCAACATCTTCAACAATTTAGGAACCAATATATCATTCTATTGGCAGCCTGTTAGTACAAACGTGTAAGTAAACATGATTTCTAATAACAAAATGCTAACACTCTCAGTGGAAGAACAAAGACTAGGCTGCAAACAAATACATCGACCTCAAAGTGTGCGCCCATAAAATTCAGAAACTGACAAAATGTCTGGTTGGCTGGCAGCCTCCTAAGCGATGATCCACGCCTTCTACTTACTGGAAAAATAATCAAGCAGTAAGGCCAACTGCTTCTTCCAGCTCCTCCAAGACTTGGAAGTGCCAAGAACTCAGAAGTAAACTATCAAAAAAAACTTTGCGCCTGAGACCTTGGGGAGCCAGGCCGCTCCTGCCCGGAAGGAATGCAGAGGTGTGGGCATGGCACAGGGGACAGCCCCGTGGGCTACGGCTGCCATGCAGGCGTTCTGGCTGTCACAGAGCCCCCGCGTCCGGCACGGAGGACCGGCCGCCCGGCTCGTCTCGTCTCCAGTCTCTCCGCCCCTCCTCGCCTCCCAAAAGGCCGGGTGAAGCGGAGCCTGGATGGACCAGGTGACTGTGTGAGGCTCAGTTCCCGCCGTGAAAACAAAGCGCGTGTCCAGACCCCGCAGCTGAAGAATGAAGAGAGCAACGCCGTCTGCTTCTGCCTGGATCATCCGCAGCGATGAGACAAAACGCACCAGCACGGTTCCAGCTCCTGCGTCAGAAAAAGGCAGAGAGGACAGGCAGGCCGCCGTCCTGTGGTGCCTACCTAAGTTCCTAAGGATAGAGTGCAGATTGTCCTACCTACACGACGCACTCACATGTGAGGGGAGACGGTCCGTGACTGCGTAATGTCAACGAGTTTTAATTCTATTCCGCATTATCATTATCCATCCTCGGTGCCAGAGCTATGGTTCCAATGGACTCTGAGGTTTTCCAGTTAAAACCTCCTGGGTAATCGACGGTCAGCGGATTCGATGAGCACTTTTACCTCTCTCCTCATGAGAGTGAAACAGCCTAGCCTTGTATTTAAGTCGAAAGCAGCAGTGTCCTCCCCGGGTCTCCTGGGCACAGACGCGGCTCCCCGGTTTCCTGCACGTGGCCCCAGGGGAATTTCAGCCCGTGCCCGGTTCCGTCAGAAGCGGCTGTAGCTTCACGTCGAGCAGAATGAAGGGGCTTTGGCGCCGTATCGACCTGGTTCCAAACTCCGCCTCTGGCAACTTCCGTGACTTCTGTGACAGTTTTGCATTTGTAAAATGTGGACTGTCATTAGACACGAGTGACACGTGTGAAGTGTTTGGCACGGCAACCAGGACCCAGTAAGTGGTCATCTTTATTGCTCTAGTGTCACTTTTGCCGTTACAAGACGTGAAAAGGGAAATGGTCACAGGTGTCACTCGGGGTGGCCGGCCCCGGGCAACATGGTGACCGCATCACAAGCACTTGCTCCGTAGACCAACAGCGCCCGTCCGTTTAATAACCAGGTCAGGGTAAATGTCCTGTTCTCTTTACTCTGAGTGCACTGCCCATTCTGTTCTCTGCCCTTCCTGGCTCTGTCCTATAGCCTGAGGGACTGACCCACAAGCTCCGTCACCCAGGCTCCCCAGTCCCCTGGCTTCTGGTTCGACTCGGGCACAAGGAGCCACCCACGGGGATCCTGAGGGAGGAGGCAGGTCAGCCACACCTTCCTTCATGCCACCCTGCTCCAGGCCACAGGGTGGCAGTGGTCAGATGTCCCTCTGCAGCTGGACTCTGTAACATCCCCACCGCCTCCCCTTGGCCCTTCAGGACTAGGGGACAAGTAAGTTTCTTGTCCTGCCAGGACCGGAACATCCCTCACTGGTTTGCTTATCCATTCTTTGCAAAGAGTCCCTTTACTATATTCTCTTCAGAAGGTCATCAGTGTGCCTCAGTTTCCCATTGGGACCATGCGTGATAGGACCCTTTGGTTCAACATATTCCCCTGTGGCCACCTGGGATAACGTTCATTTTCAAATTTTTCCTTGAGCCCTGACTGCATACTAAGCACTGGGTAAGTGCAAAGCGGAGGAAAAGGTCACATATCTACATCCTTAAATATGTGCGTGCATGCTTGCACGTCTGTGTGTGCCACAGTCTTCCTCCTCAAACGCTTCGTGCTTCACGAGGAGCTTGGTCTATAAAACACAAGTGACAATGCAGTGTGCTAAGCGTGGTGTCTGTTCTGGGACATGAACGTTCATATTCTAACTTATTCGTGGGGGTGGAATGCAGCAGGAAGGGGACTAGAGAATCATCAGGGAAATCTTTTAGCTTGACCTCAAGTAGGAAGAGGAATCTCAGGGGCAGAATTATGAGAGGCCAGGATGTAAAGGACGTCACTGGAGACTGCACGAAAGGGTCAGGCCGTGGAATGATTTGATCCCAACTAAAATTTAGACTGAAATTTCTGGCAGCCACAAAGGTAGGGACCAATAAGACGGAGAGAGGAAAGACAAGAGCCTAAAGCAGTGGCCAGTGGCGTTGAAAAGCAGAGGACACGGCGGACGAATATTTCAGAGAGCAGCGAGACGTCAAGACCTGTGAAGACAGAGGGTGGGGAGGAGGCGCCCTCTCCTTTAGAGCGCGCAGTAACCCGGGGCTCCTCGCTGAGGCGCGGGGGGGGCGGGAGCAGCACCCCCTCCCCCGACACCCCCTCCCCGTCCCCCCCCCCCCCCCGCTCCTGTGACCTGACGTGCATCCAGAGCGCCTCACGCAGCGCTTGGCATGCGGCGAGGGCACTTAGTCATCAGCTCTTGGTACGATAAAGGCTTTGGCACGAGACCCAAATCATGAAGTCACTTCTGTGCTTTAACATTCAGTTCCAAAATTTAAAATGGGGGGGGGGTTCCTCATCGAGTGTTCTAGTCACTGGCACTTTGTTTTAACCCGCAAGGGTCTCCCTCCCACTCATTACACAATCGTATCGGACAGGTATTGCGCTGAGGTACAATCAAACTTTTGAAAACAGGAGCACCTGTGACAGGAAATCTCAGCCTGAAAATGCAATATTTTGCGCAAATAGTTCCTTAGCCAAATTCTTTGCGGTTAAAACTGGGAGGCTTCAGGACCTCACACATTATAATTATTTTGCTCACTCAGATTTCCATGTTAAGAAACATCATGGAGTTTTTGAGACTGACAACATGAAGAGCTAAAACCACTGAGTTCTGGTGGAGAGTGTACGCACACGCACACACACGCACACGCACACACACACACACTCCAGTACATTGTAACACAGCAATCATGTCACCTTACCTTAGATCTTGCACTGAAATACCCAGCGCTTTACCAACAGGGGTTAGGAGGGTGCTATTACTAAATCCTAATTCTTGAGTGTTTCAAACACACAGTGTCTCCCTGCATCTGTAGGAGCTAATTAAGTAACCCACATGATGGAAATTCTGCTTGCTAAGTCAGGATGATCCACACTTCTCTACTGTGATCTATGGAAGAAAAGAAAGGCTTGGTTCTTATCTTTTTAATTAAAATAAAACCTAAAAACTAAGTAATTTTGATCCCATTTTGCCACCAAATCCTTTATTTTCCTATTTCCCTTTTTAAAAGCGTCTGAACATTTTTTGTGTGTGCCATTCTACAATCCAGTGAATCTAGCAAAATCGCATGAAAATACTTAATTTGGTGTTCAAAGACCTAGATTCACTGGAAAAGGAAGCGCAACAGAAGAAAGAGATTGCCATCTCGACCTGACCATCTCGACCTGACGTATAAACACGTCCTGAGGCCTCTGTGGTTTCGGCTCATGACCAGACAGGCACATCAATTAAAACAAAATAGAGAATTCAGAAATATACACGATTGCTTACTGTAGCCAGTGGAGGTGGTGTCACAGACCAAATCTGAAACAGGGGTTTGTTAGTAGGTGGTCCCAGGATAACTGCACAGCATTATGGGAAATAATGAAAACTGAATTCGTTTCTGATACCGAAAACCAGTGAAAACTTCAAAGTGATTAGAAATTCAAATGCAAAGAAAAAAAAATGAAATTACACAAGTGCAAACATTGTGAATTTCTGTATAACCTAGAAGTAAGAGAAACTCTCTTCCCACTCAAAATCCAGCAGCGATAGGAAAATAATTAATAAACTTGACTACACGCAGGTTAAAAATTCATGGCAAATGTAACTTCAATAGCAAATTAAAAGGTCAACAAGCCATTAAAAAGCAGGCAAGGGATGTGGACAGAGTTTCTAGAAAAGGCAATATAAATGAGACTCAAAATCAAGACAACAGTTCATATTAAGAGAAACACAAATTAATATCACACAGACATACTACCTATCATCAAACTGACAGAAAAGCAAGAATCTGACCGTGAGTTTATTTGGTAAGGCTAAAGGAAAATGCGCACATGTGCATCGCTAAAAAGAACATGAACGTTACAACCCCTACGAAAGGCGTTTGGCACTATTTAACACATTACGTATGTATTGTTTGCCCCCCTCTGGAAATCAATCTCAAAGACGAAGCGGTAAAATGTGAAAAAATACGTGTATATGGCTATTTATTGCACAGTTTAAAGTGGCAAAAAGTAGAAACAACCTACATCTCTATCAACGTGGATGAACTGAATTAACTCTGAGATATGACGGAACACGATATGGCTATTAAAAAAAAAGAAGAAAAAGAATGAGTACTTTCTCATGTAGGATCTCCAGGATATTATTGTTAAATGAAAACAGCAAGTTGTAGAAGCAATATGTATATAAACACTGCATTACTTACGAAGGGGGCAGGTAGGAAGAGAGAGAGAGAGAGAGAGAGAGAGAGAAAGAAAGAAAGAGAGAGAGAGGGAGAGAGAGAGAGAGAGAACACACAGTAAGAGAGTAAGCTTAATCAAAATTATCACTTATATATAATAAGAGGGAACACATAGAGGAGACAGATATAAGTCAGGGCGAGAAATTTACAAGACAGATCTGAATATTTTGCCTCGTCAAGGAAGGTATTAAAAATTACTGGAATAGTGTCAAAAGGACTCATGGTCCACCTTGAGGTGGATCCCACTGAAGCACCAATAAGAATAATCACATCGGTGGGCTGAAACGAATCAAAGATGTTAAAAAAAAAATTGATGCCTTTGAGGGATGCTCGGAAACCTACTTATTTTTCTAAAAACTGGTAAATAAAGAGAAAAATCATATAGATAACTTGTTTTCCAGTAAAATCTGTACCTGGGGGTATTCAAAAAGTTAATGAGAAAAAAACTTCTCCCTATGGAAGTGTTCCAGATAACACAGAAAGATGCCCTGAGCTCACCAGAATATTACCGTCTTGCAAAGCCCCACATGCACTCTGGGTCTGCTAAACTCTTCTGAAGAGCAGCCAGCATTCCAGCCGGGGACAGCTGGGTATCACGTTCTCCTGATGGAAGCTGAGGACAGCGCGTATGAAGTAGTCTTGCCAAAAATATAACCTCAATATGATCGAGCCTCTTGATCTAACCACCGGGATGGGAAACACACAGGGAATGGAAGAAGAGGTTTAAGAAAATGAGAAATGCGGTCAGCAAAATCCAGAAAGTAGGAAAGTTCACAAGACAAATTACTCAGTTTCTTCAACAAATCAATGTCAAGTAAAACCTGAAAAATAAGAGAAAATGTAATCTATGAAATAAAAAGCTGGAAGAGACCAACAGAACGCAGTGTGCGCATCCCATTGGGAGCTTAATTCAAATAGACCAGCGACGCGCAATCAAAATACGAATAAAACGGGCGAGTGACAACGGCGACTGGCGAGACGATGAGGCTAAGGCAGGGCCAAGGTTTTTGTGTACATGGACACAGCACTGGACCACGCTCCTTCACCATGAGTGCTTTTCCTTTAAAGACATTTATGGGTGACATGACGTGTCTGGGATTTCTGCAAGACAAACGCCACTGTCGCCGCGAGCCCACGCGTCTGGCGGGGAAGACAGGTTCGCGCAGGCGCACTGCGCCCTGCCCGCTACCACCTGTGCTCACGAGCATCCGCCATACCCCGCTACCGCTAGGAGGAACCGGATGCAGGTCCCTCGGCAAGTTAGTAACAGAATTACCTCATGATCCAGAAACCCCGCTGCTAGCGATGCACCTCAAAGAACTGGAATCGGGATCTCAAAGAGATGTCTGCACCCCCACGTGCATGCCTCGATATTCACAGCGGCCCAGACGTGGAAACAAGCTAAGTGTCCACGGATGGATGGATGGATGGATGGATGGATGGATGGAGAAAAGGTAGTGTGTGTGTGTACACACACACAACATATATACATTCGACTCTTGGAAGAAAGGAAACCCTGCCACATGCGACAATGTGGATAGACCTGGAAGGCATTGTGCGAAGTGAAAGAAGCCAGTCACGGAAGGACGAATACCACCTGATTAAACTTCTACGGAGAATCTAAAATAGTCAAAGCCAGAGAAAGGGAGTAGAATGGTGGCGAAGAACACGAGGGGCTGACGGGGAGGGGAAACGGGCCCGTGCCTCCAGCTGTACAGGACGGATGCATTCTAGAAGTCTGCTGCAGCAGCGCACCGTGCACTCAAAATTGTTAGAGGGTAAGTATCATGTCCAGTGTTCAAACCACAATTTTTATAAAAAGGCAAAAAAAAAAATCATTCATAATAAAGAGGTTTAAAAGGTACATGCAAATCCTGGATCCGCCATCTGTTGTCTGTTTACTACCAAGCACCCCGCTCACACATTTTGAGCCCCCGTTTTCTCCTCCGTAAAGGAGATATAGTAAGAACTTCGTAGATTGTTTGCCATCGCTACTTTGAGAACATGATAATGGTTCGTGGAAAAGAGAAAGAGGTTTTGAAATCAGAGGAGACCCCTTCTAAAAATCTGTCATTATTTTATGACACTAGGCAAGTTCTTAACTTTTCTGAGCCTCATTTTCTTTCACGTAAAATGGGGCTCATCCCAGCATCACGCCATGAGCACTGTATAAACAACGCTTTCTCTCCTCCGTGAAGCCATTTTGATTCCCAGCTTGAAATAATCACTCACTCCCCTGATGTATTTACTTTGATGATTCTTATACTAATAATCTTCCTTGACTTATTATTCAACACGTATTTACGGCCAACTCTGCAAACAGAGATCATTCATATCTTCCTCTTCCTGGAAGGTATTTTGCACGCAGTTGAAGATAAAAGATTTTGATAAATTAAGAATCTCTTAAATAGATTAGATGCTACTTCTGCAAACTGATTAATCTCCTGAAATTACCACCACAGAATGCTGTCGCCATACATTACTTAAATATTTTAAAAATGCGCCTAAGATCCCTGGGAAAATCTCAGACTGCTTCCTGGACAAACTGTACGTGTGCTAGACAAAAAGCAGAGCAGGGTTTGTGGTCCAGCGTTATCAACACAGCGAACTGGGTGATTTACTGGCCCGTGACAAGCTATGGGATAACTGTGAGCTCAGGTCTGACAGTTCCTATGTGCAATACGAACGTGTCATGGATTCTGCAGGAGAAAATTGTTTCTAGCATGAAGCTTCAGCTTCATTGTCCAAACCGGGCAGCTGCAAGGAACTCCCGGTCCACATGGCCACGCTCGTGATGAGCAGTGATAACGGAGCGGTGGGTGTTCCCGCAGGTGCCTGTCACCTCAAATCGGGCCAGTGATGAGCAGGAAATGTGAACGGAACCTCCGGAGACCCGACTCGAGGTGACAAACAGACCGAGCTTCGATGCAGTTAAAAGATAGTCCGACTTGAGAGTAAAACTCAATTCCGGCATCTGACGACATGTGACAGCACTGTTTTTACTTCTGAGAATCGTAAGGCCCGGTTCTCACAAAACGTGGAGAAAGCCAAAAGCAGGTCGACTCCTGTCGAAATGGGGTCAGCTGGCGTCCGTAGCGCAGTGGGGCAGCGCGGCTGGGGGCCGCGGAGCTCAGCTGCACGCTCTTCCCAGAGAACTCGCCAGAGCGTCTCCGAGCTGCGAGCTGTACGGGCCACGGCAGTGGGCTCGCCGCTCTGAGCAAACGCCAGGACGCAGTGCAGAGCAAGGAGGCCTCCCCTCTGATGAAAAAGCCCGCGATCCATAATGTCAAAGTCCATCGCTCACAGCCATCTAAAAATAGATGAGCGAGGCACACAGTTAAGAGGATCTATATCCCAAAAAAAGAGAGAGAGAGAAAAGAGAGAGAGAATTAAGTCGAGTTCAGTCATGCCTCGCAAAGGGAGAACTGTGAATGACGGCTGGTCCATCACTCGCCCACCACGAAGCGAGCATTCATAGGTTACAAGACTGGCAGTGCACGAAAGCCCTTAAGGCCTCTACCCGAGTGTGTGCGTCAAAACATACTGGGTGCCAAAACTCACGATTTTATTGACATGCTCGGTTTACATCAAATATTTGCACAACACTCTGCTGTGGGGATTTTATTCCACTTCCTAGACGATTTTATGCTTAAAACGGGATATGGAGCAATTTCGATATAGTCTGTAGGGTTTTCTGCAATTTACATTATTATGTTGTAAAGTAAGATGAAGCACGCTGAGGCTTTATGGCGCTGAAATCTTTTTTATGATTTCCATGGCTTGAAACGGGGAGTGGAGGGGAGAATAAACCTGTCGGAGAACAAAGCATAAATCCACCGTGATCACGACATCGCCATCATCAGGAGAACGCTGATTTACGAGAAGGCGAAAAACGGCCACGTGCGTTTAAGAGGCTGGACCCGCTGCAACCAACCGGGCTTCATCTCCCCTTTAAAAAGAATCTGTTCAAAGCCAAGATAAGGTTCTTCATCTGTGAGCGAGAAAGGCAAATCCCTACGATTCACATCACAGGAAAATGTCGTGACAATAAAAAATGAGCTAACGTATGGGGGAGAGGAGAAATTTTATGAAAAGCAAAGGAATACAAAAACTCGAAGGGTCACGGTAACGGTCCTTCCCCGGGGGCCAACGGCCAGTGTGGGGATGCTTCCGGGGGCCGAGCCAGTTATGCATCCAGAAACCAGTGAAGCAACACCGTGGTGGGGCCGTGAACGGACGGGGTACGCCACACGCCCCATCTGGGCTGACTCCATTTCTCCTCTGGCCACAGACACATCGGGGTTTTGAGTCGCCAGACACTGGCGACAATTCAGAACCCGCGTTCACTAATTCCCAGAGGTCTGCGCATTTTTCCCGAGCACACAGTCACTGTCACAAACGTGCTCGGTCTTGAAGGTAGATGGAGAGTTTATACCTATAGCAACGCTTCGGGTTCTTCCTCAAGAGAAGCTTCGATTCCCTCCCCTGTGAACGGGTCTGGTCTGGACACCTGAGAACCCACGACCCTCGCCAAGCATTTAATTACCTGTCCGAGAGGGTTTTCTGTCATAAGTCAAGCAATGTGCTCCCAGCCCTCTCATCAATATCATACCTAGGGACACCATGATCGATTGGTTTGATTTTCAGCCATGAAATTTCTCATTAAAAGAGATCCACTTTGCTCTTTTAGGAATTCACATAATTAGAATCATACAACTATGACATGCAGAGGAAATACATTTGTGTTCTTGGACAGCTGGGGCCTCCTGAACAAATTTTGCTGAAATTGGGCACCGGGGATAAAAGCGTGTCATTTAGTATAGTGGTCAATACTGCTGTAATAATAACGTACGATGCCAAGTGGGTACTAGACTTGTCGGGGGGGATCACTTTGTAAGTCATACTAATATAATATTAAATGTCAACAGCAATTGAAAAAAAAATAAATTTCAATTTAAAAAAGAGTATGTCCTCTAGTAGGGCTAAGAGTTAGTAACATTATAAAGTCATTTTTACCTAGAGAGCCAGAAAGATCGACCCAAATCCAGTGGTACGTGTCTGCATTTCAAAAAGGATGAAACCAGATATACGAGTCTCTGAGTTCTGTTCTTTTCCACAAAAGGGTAATGGTGGTCGGTCTGATGCAGAAGACAGCTCAGCTAAACTAAAACCCCCAAATCTGTCTTTCCTTTTATGGGTAGAAGCTGCAATTGACATTCAGTTTTGCACCCTTGGCTGGGTTACTGATGTCTACCCATACATAGAGCTTGGAGGTGAGCCAGAAACGCGAAAAGAGTTTACATGCCAACGTCAGTCTTAAGCTCCCGGCTCCCCTCTTTCTGAGACTAATGTCCCCTTTACTTCCTATCTGCTGTGGTTGCCCCAAACTCTGTCCTCTAGCTTGTCAACCAGTAAGACCACACGTTCCTGTCGGAGTTTCAGCCATCCTGCATGATATTAACAGGAGTTCACACTCAAAGGGTCAACCAGTGTCGTTCTCTCCTTCAAATAGTTATTTTTACACTTGGGAGTGTGTAACTATTATCTGTAGGAGGAGTGGCCCAGTAAGGACTGCTCTGCTATTCCTGGATGCAAAACCTTCTCCAAACTGCGTTTTTACAAGGCTCAGAAAAAAAAAACAGCATATGTCAAATCTATTTTTCATGTCACTTGTGTGGCAGATTGTGTTTTCCTACATGACTGCAACAGTATCTCCCCACTCCATCCTGGTTTTTTTTTCCAAAATGACTTCGGCACTCCTCCCACTGAGAGCTGTCATCTACGTACCCCCCCCTAGAATCTGGGTGGGGGTTTGTGCCCACTCTGACCAACAGAGGACAGTGGAAGGGATATTATAACTTCAAGGCTAGGCATTTACCAGGATACACATCACACGGCTTCCTCTTCCTGGGATGTTAGCTCTGGGAGCTGAGCCAGCCGAGAACCAGCATCCACCACCAAACAAGTGAGCCAAAGAGCCTTTGGATGATGCCAGATTCCAGCATTAAGTCTTCCAGCTGACCCCAGACGTCACACGACGGAGACAAGCTGGGCTCACTGTGCCCCTCCCACAGAATTCATCGTTGGTTTTGGCCACTAGGTCTTGGGGTAGGTAATTTGTTACACAGCAGTAAGAGACCACAACAACATAGATTACCCAGCTATCGACATCAACAGCTCCCAGTTTTATTTGAGTTGATATCGGTGCTTAAAAAGATTTCTCCTTCCTCTCTTATAATTCCCTGCCAAAGTCACGAGTCACGAAAATGAAGTCAAGTTTCCACACAGAAGTCCATATAGGTCTGCTCTCGAGTGAAATGTATTCTTTCATTAGGACCTCCCAGCCCTTGGAAATTGTGAAACTAGTCAGTGATTTGAATCTGAATTCTTTTATTCAAAGAATCAGTAATTTAATTTTTACTTAGAGTATTTGGGAGTTAATTATACAGCTTCCTGGAATCTCATATATACAAGGTCAACCTTTCATCATACAAGCCAGCATTACTTGAATTTTAAATAGGAAACTAGTATTCTTAATACAAATTCAATAAAGGAAGTATAGCCAATTCTATCTACCTCTGTCAAACAATAAATAAAGTATGTATTAGGTAAATAATTGCAAACGATAATAATCAAAGATAAGCACAGCTCTATACCCAGGGGGGATAAAATATAAGTTGCAGTGATTTTTTTACTGGAGAAAACAATTTGAGACTGGATTTGACATCAAGGAGAATTATGTAGACTCTGTTATGTAAATGTAGCTTACTGTTTTGAAAGATAACTTCCATGCTACGTTGCTTTTGATTGTATTTTCTTCAAAAGTTGTTGACATACATGAGCTTCGCAAAGACAAACGTGGTTTAAAGTCTGTCACACACAATTACTGAAGAAAACGAGAGAGGTAGACACAGAAGAGAGGGTATTAACCCCGTTGCGTTCAAGGTCAAACCCGTGCATCGCCGAAGACAACAGAAATCGGGAAGTCGTGCTGGTGAGCCATTTGGCAATGCCTGTCAAGAAGCACAAAAACGCTCAGCTCCGATGACTCACTGATTCCTCTGCCGGGAATTTTTCCTAAGAAACTGAATTAACGCATAAAAAAGCTATGATGAGTACGAAGGTTTTGATTTCATAAAATTTTCAGACTCCCGAAAAAAAAAAAATGGCAATGATCTAAATGATGAATAATAGGAAATGGTTTTTAAAAGCCAGGATTTCATCAGGTTGTTGAAAATAACCATTTTAAAGGCCACGGAGCACCACAGAAAACACACTGGGTTTTGTGAGATGCCGCTGTGATAACAGAATAATGCAAATAGAAAATGCTGTTGTACTCAGGATGTGCATGAATGGGGACAAGTACTGGGAAAAATAAAAAGGTGTGACTTGTGGGAGTTGTGAGCATCTTCAGTTAATTCTACCTTTTTATGTTCTGATACCCTTTCACTTGGAAAGAATGCGGATTGTACGATACATAATAATAGACCCCTACTCCTCAAGACATTGTTGCTATTTGTTCAGGTCTTGGCTGTCTCTAAGAGCATTAATAAAAAAATTAATAAGAACTTCTAGCCGTCCTAACAGGTCTCATTGTGGTTTGGATGTGCTTTCTCTGATGACTAGAGATGCTGAGCATCTTCTCATGTACCTGTTGGCTAGCTGTATACACACTTTGGAAAAATGGCTATGCATTCCTCTGCCCATTTTTTAAATCAGATCGTTCGTCGCGTTGTGTGAGGTCTTCATCTATTTGGGGAGATTAACCCTTATCAGTTATGTGATCTGCAAATCTTTTATCCCATTTCATAAGCTGTCTTGTTTTTTTGTCAGTTGTTTCTTTTGCCGTGTAGAGCTTTTTCGTTTAATGTAGTACTTGTTCGAAGGCCTAGTATCGAAAAGATAAGAGATAACGAGTGTTGGTGAGGATGTGGGGAAAAGAGAATACTATTCAGCAGTAAGAAGAAGAGAAAACCCGCCATGTACAACAACATCAAATGGACTTCGCGGGCATTATACTAAGGGAAGTAAGTCGGGCAGAGAAAGACAAGTCCGGCGTCATATCCATATATGTGGAATCTGAAAAGCCAACCTCCTAAAAATAAAGAGTAGAACGGTGGCCACCAGGGACCGAGGAGTAAGGAAACTGGGGAGATTTCGGTCAAAAAGTATAAACTTCCAGTTAGAAGATGAGTTCTGGGGATCTAATGCTACCTAATGTATAGCATGGTGACCATAGTTAACATTATATACTTCCAAATTGCTCAAGCAGTTGATCTTAAATGTTCTCACCACAAGAAAGAAACGCTAATTATGTGACCCGATGGGAGTGTCAGCTAATGCCGCGATGGCAATCATATTGCAACATTATGTTTATCAAATCAGCACGTTGTGCATTCTAAGCTTGCACAATGCTATATATCAATTATATCTCAATAAACATGAAAAAAATATTTAAATTATGCCAGAACTCATACACGGCTGCTAAGGAAGTTAACTGAGCAAGAAATGACATGAAGCTAGGAGTTTTCAGGAAACTTTTCCACTAGACGATGCCCACGCACACGGCACAGCATCCCCTCATTTCAGCCCTGAGATCTGAGCAGACTGTCCTAACGGATGAAAAATACTGTCCCATTGACCTCACTCTGCTCCAGACTTTACAAGATTTTTCTAATATATTTCAGCTTCTATATTTTGTTTTAACATCGCGGTGACTAATACTCTTCTTTCTTGAGACTAGATCTAACGAGAGGGTCAAAACAGAGGAGCTTGGAGTTAGAGCATGGCGCACGCTAAGTGAAGCAAATATTTAATAAGGAGAAGACTGAGCTTCACCTACTGGAGAATTTTGCTTGTGATGCACCTGCCAATGGTCCCTGTCGTACATAGTTCTCAAAATGTGGCATACTGAAGAACAGCTCCGGGTTTGGGGGTTTTTTAATAAGACAGGGACACCAGGCCACATGGCCAAGGACAATGCTTGAGCATGTCTAGCCTGCGGCCCAGGAACCGCACTGTCACAAAGCTCCAAGGGATTCCGACACTCGGTGGTCCCAAGACCATGCCTGGGAAATTCTGGTACAGAATTTAAATGGACATGCCTGGCCCTTCTTCCCTGGCAGACCTCCTCTGGCCAATGAGTAAATTTCAATAAATAAATATCCCATGATATGCCTTTTTTGTTTGATTTCATTCCTTCGCCCGCAACTGGAGAACACAGAAAAACAAAAACCACTTTGAGAGAAAGATGTCCCACTGAATGCCGGAATTCGCCAAACATTCCACGTAGGACTAGTTAAACGCTTCCGAACTTCTCCGCAGAAAGCAGTGGGAACTTACTGCTGTGCCCTAAGGTGATTCTGCAGCTGTCAGGACATCCTCAGGACCCTGGCTCCCAGGGTCCTGGCCGGACCAGGACAGGCCAGCAGCAGCTGCCGACCCCTTACCTCCCTCCCCTGCTGATCGTGCATTTCCGTTCGAGAGTGATTCGCGTGCGGATAACTCAGACTTTATGTAGATCAAAAACAGGCTTTCGAGCATGGAAGAAAACCGCAGGCTAACAGTTTTAGGTCGGAAAAACAATTCCAAGTTAAATTAATCTCTTTGGAAAATTCCGTAATTCCCATAACTACCAAGCGAAACCAACCAAAATAACCAGTGGACGCCTCGGACAGTCATGTCCCCCGCTGCTCCCCCATTCTCCACGGGTCTTTTACGCTGGAATTCTGGGCAATCAATCTCACGCCCAAAGGAAATTTTTAAAAACTCAAAACACGTGCGGACTGAGCATCCGCGCTTTGGCCTTTCTGTACCTGGAGCCATTGGGTGCCGAGCACCTGCAAAGTCTTTTAAAGAAAAGAAGACTGAGAAAAATATTGAAGGAATGTGAATAACTGGTGGCCAAAGAACCACGAGCAAGAGGTCTACAGATGTTGGGCCCTGCATCGGGGGGCGGGGGGTGGGGGCCAGCAAGAGTGAAGGAGAGAAACAATGGCGGGAGGGAAAGGAAAGAGAGTGATGAACCGCAGAGGGGAAGAAGGGAAAGGCTGGGAGCCAGGCTGGGGACAGTGAGTTCTGTTGCCGATATTAAAACCCCGACGGGGCGAGAGAAAGGAAGAAATAAAAATAACATCTCAAAAGGGCAGTTCTCGAAGGTCGTGATCGATTAAAGAAGAAACACTACGTCGGAGAAAAACAAATGAGAGACTGAAACCCCCGTCGTGACGAAGTTCGATTTTCCGATGAAAAGGTTTGATTCTCAGATATACGAACTTAAAAAAAATAATAAAAAATCCACTAGTATCTGAGTGAAATTTATGAACTCATACAATAAAAATATATAATCCGTAGAGAGAGAAGAGTTTATGTGTAAAAAAAAAAAAATCAGCACAGGAACCAATTGCTCATCCATAGTACTGGAAACTACATGACAGTGGAATTTACAGACCTCAGAAAAATAGACCACATTTTCTGAAATTTCTTCCAGTGACAGGGCGCCTGAAAATGCCGAGTATAATACAGCAATCTTCTCTCTCCAGTGGTGAGTTATGCTGCCTCCTTTAGGACCAACTATCTAGATAAATTATTTAGAATTCTTCTTCATGGGAGACTTTGTTTTCTCCCATTTATTAATCTACTCAATCACTTATTTGCGTTAGTATGGCCCATGAGTATTTGTTTTATACTTTGGGATATAATCCAACAGAACTTATTTTTGCTCAATTGTTCTAGCTTTGACCATTGGCAATTTTCTCAAGTTGCTGCCTGTGTTTATTTATTTATTTTTTGGCATTTTGCTTTTTGGCCAACGGGAGCTCCAAGATCGTCTGGTATATCCCCACCCTCGCTTCTAATCAGATAGTCGTCCAGTTCTATTTATTAAAAAACGGTATTAGAAACCTAGATCCAAGTGCCAGGTGACCTCATTGCTTCTGGGCTGCCCTTTCTTCAGGCCCTCTAAGCAGACAGCATAAAGAAACCGATGTGGGTACACTAACCACTGTACATACCACACCTACAAATAGCTCTACTTGCAAACTTCTGTATCTCATTAAGCTAAACATGAGTTCATGATGATATGTACGATTCTAACCCTAACCCGTTACGGTGAGGATTATTTAGCCTCCTCTCCTTGTTTACCTGTAAATTCCCACCTACAGCAATGACAAACCTGGCTATTATCACCTGCCACCCAGCTGCTTAATTGTTTCATTCCTGTGTTTATCCACAGCAATATCAAACTGTTAACTTATACCCTGTGGGTAATAAACTTTATTAAGCGGTGTAGACTGCTCATTTCCAGGTTCTTGTGCCTTCAGTCTTTAAAGAAATTCAGTCGTTACAAGGTTGCTTAGGTTAGCACTCCTCATGCCCTGCAGTGAGATTGTTCCATATATTTGCAAAACAGTTAAGAGTCTTTTGAAACCACCTACATTTCTTCCTGGGCTCTCTCAATCTCCTAAATGATATTATTAAAATTTTATATATTAAGGTTCATTCTCTCTATGCTTATGGTTTTCATATCTTCTAGATCAGTCCTCCTTTTTAAAATATTTGTCCTTTATTATAAGAGATTCTCTCTAGTTAATCATTATTTTGATTTTTGTGTTTTCCTTCTCTTATCTCATCTCTGTTTGTGAAATTTACATGGCATCTTCCAAAAAATAATTTTCTAAGACATGGTCCTCTTCTGAATCTTCCAGGAAGAATTTTTTTTTCCTGGTTCTACAATGTTTATTCCCAGCGCCTCGGGTTCTAACTTGTTATGTTTACTATTGTAATTCTTTACATTAATTTCCAATTGCTATCTAAAAAAAAAAGGCAAGGAGGGCAAAATAAAATAGACATGTTTTAAAAGAGAGAAAACTGCCACCTTAAACATGGCAATCTGGGAACGTTCGGGGAACAGCAAGTGGCATAAACTCCCGAGCAGTCTGTGAGGCCTGGTCCTGTTCGATGTTCATAAGGAACGCTGTGTAAGGAACAGCCCTGGTCCCACCGTGGAGAACGCTGTGTTAAAAGGCTGTTCTGGTCTTTCTGCAGAAACAGCCTGGAGGAAGTGTGAAAAGGTCAGCGTCACCATACCAGACAGTGGAGGAGGTCAACGTGCACCCTGAAAAAACTTCCAATAGAGGAACTTTGAAAGATCAATCTAATAGCGATTCAAACATTTTGTATGGCACAGAACGTCATAAAGGAGACGTCATTACCTGCTTTGCAGATTCTGAGTCAAATAAAGTTCATCAGCCTGGCCCTACCAAAAGTGAAACCAGTTCACCACGTTATTCTTGTAGTCTCGGTGAAAACTGTCCCCAAGTGTTAATGATGTGCTGATGATATTTATAACCATAGTAGAATGTGGCCTATATGTGGAATAAAAAAAAAAAAATTCTGACACTTAAATTATAAAATTCCACATTCCTAAATTACACTTTGAGAATCAAAGATATGGGCCAAGGATCAGGCAGTAGAGAGAACTGAAGAGAAGCCCCTGTAAAGAATAATTACTGTCGGTGACTCTCAGAAACCTATTTCAAGAACTAATCTCAGTAATTTGGATTTTGTTTTGAAACTATTTGGAAAAGAAACAGCATGAAAATGGAGTCACTGGCCAACCACCATCCAGAATTCCTCACAAATATTTACAGTATCGGTGCAACTTTCTAATATGCCACTGGAATATATTACAGATTCTAGCCAAAAAAAAAAAAAAAAAAAAAAAAACTTGAAAAGGTAAACAAATGTTTAACATCAGGGTTTCATCAAATCACCTGTTTGTGTTTAACTGCCAAAGCCTGAGTGCCGTGTAGATCTCAGTAAAATTCTAGAACATTCTCAAAGCCCACAGGAGATTGAGTGCAGGGATGAAAGTCCCACCTCCTCCTGCCTCATGTCAATGTGGCTGTCGTGAAGGCGCCAACTTTGGCTCTTGTGCCTTGGGGACGTCTGAAGCTAAATGGTGAAAACACAGGCAAACTGGTTCAAAATGGGAATAGGATGACCAAATTTTAAACATGCCCTCAGGCTTGCCAGGATAGGAAGACAGGAATAAGTTATAACCTTAATATGAGGTCCCTTTTACGTCATGCAATGAAACATGAAATGAGGCAAAAGGTCACTCTGAAGGTAGTTAAGTTTTGGGGGGTCAACGTTGGACACGGGTGCCCCCTTCCCACATTGTTCAAGGGTTGACAGTCATGTTGAGAGGTGACAGTCACAGTAAAGGTTTTGAAAAGCCAAGACCGCCAATGCATCCAAAGCTAACAGCATCAATATCCGCAAAATAAAACTAACGGCGTTATAAAGAAAAACACAAAAGTACTAGAATTTTATTCACCTCTCTTAGTCCTTGACAGATCAAGAAAAACATTATGCAGTAATATAGAAGACCTAACTGACATAATGAAGTCGGACTAAATAAACATGGATCAAAACTCTCTTCCCTGAGATAAAAACCACAACCTATATCTACATAGAACTATCACAAAAGTGATCATTAATTTAGGCTACAATGAAAATCATAATTAATTCCAAACTGTTAAAATAAATACAGGCAACATTCTCCAATCAAAAGCAATAAAATTATAAATTAATAATAAAACCAAAAATTAAAATATACTTATTAACTGGGTGACTTCGTACAAGTTCCCCATCTTTCAGACCCATCATATGTCAAATGCAAAATGAAAAAAATATAGAAATCACAGGATTATTTTGAAAATGCTATGAATTTTAAGACGCTATACAAGTGTAAAATATCCTCCAAGCAGAGTTATCTTTCTTCTCACTGGAGAAGCAGTGTAATTTGGCATCTCCAAAGATTTGAAAAAGTTGGTATATACTGTCCACATGTGGCTATTTGAATTAATTAAGTTAAATGAATTAAAATTTTAGTTCTTCAGCGCTAGCCTTCTTTAAGGGCTCATGAGCTACCCATGGCTCCTGGCCACCATCCTGGACATCAGAATATCTCCCTCCCTGCAAACAGTTCTGCTGGGCAGTACTGTCTTGGATGAGACCGGGCAAATCAACCAAATACCTCGAAATCCATGAGAATTACTTAAGCTTTACTTCGGCAAATAAACAGGATCCTTCTGGTGACAGCCTCTGGTAAATTTTTTTCCCACTTCGCTCCCTAATTATACGAAGAGATCATCCTCTCACTTAACATAGTCCAAATCCATTAAGTGCTAATTGAATATGATGAGTACGCTGTGCATACTAATTGTCTCTAATTAAGCTTAATGCTGATTGCTTAAGCCTGTAACGACTACTCACCTACACAGTGGTTCGAGTCGGCTTGATACCCCTCATTCTTCATTTAAAAAGTGAGTTTTAACACGTCGACGTCACCATATGTGAGCCCCGAGAACTGACACCACGGGTCGTTCCCGTAATGTTCGAAAGCTTGCGGACTGGCAGCTGTCAGAGCGGAAAAGGCGAGGCCGAAGCGTGAAGGGGAACGAGGGACACACCCTCCCCGTCATGAACAAACGAGCCACGGGGACGGGTGCAGGGAACACAGTCGTGATGCCCTAATCACTTTGCATGGCGACAGACGGTCACTAGATTCGCCGAGGTGACCGCACCGTAAGGTATTTATTTACACCCGTGTCGAATGGCTCTGTCGTACAGATGAAACCCATCCTGAGGACCCGCCACCCCGTCTTCCGCAGCGGCGACGCCGGTTTACGGTCCCGCCTGCTGTGCGTGAGGGAGGGCCCCTCCTGCCCCACGGCCTCTCCGCCCCGTCCTTACTTGTGCTGTTGATGACGACCTTTCCAACAGGTGGTTTCTCACTGCGGTTGGGATGTGCATCTCCCTCGTAGCCGGTGATGCTGAGCCTCTTCTCACAAAGCTCTTGCCCTCACAGTTTCTACTCAGAGCTCTCGCCTGTCTTCTTTTCAGAAATCAGCCACTACTACGAAACGGCCACCAAATCACCGGCTTTTTGCTTAAATATCTGTCGGGAGCCATGATGAGACACTGAAGAAGTCAGGTAGCTTATAGCCTAAAGCAGTTGCTGAGACTGCTTAAACAATGTTTCAAGGAAGCAGGGATTTGAGTTAAACATTACTGACCCTGGAAGGGAGGATTGCCTCCTAAAGAAATCCTTTTAAGATAATGGAATGTTTTACAAATAGCTAGGATGTTTGAACCCTGAGGGAAGGATGTATAGGAACTTATGTAAATGCCAGCATTCCTATGGTAATGTCCTCTGTGCCTTGCTATTGTGTTCGAAAAGAAATATAAGGGCTGTGCTAAATAAACTCGAGGCTGCAGCATTGACTGTATGCCTTCCCGAAGCTCTTTCCTGTCTTCTTTTTTCCTTAGGCTTCACCCCTCTTTTAGGTGCTGTTCGACTTTAGCCAGCTGGCTCCGGCAAATATCAAGCTTCCACGGGCCAAAGATGCCTCCCAGGACACCTTACGGGGTTTTGGCCAGGCTATCGACTGGCTACCCTGTCATCTCACGTCCTCTCTGGATCCGCTCGGCTGAGGACAGGCAATGCCACGGGACGGCGGCAATCAGCCCCGCAGACGGGCGACTGTTAGCGGCCCACCTTGACAGGGCAGGAGGCCAGGACACCTTGTATACAGCATCCTGCATCACACCCCCTCACACTCTGGGGTTCCTGAGACTCGTAACACACAAATACGTCAGCTTGATTTTAAGGCTTAATTCTAGATTGGATTTTTCTTCTTTTAAAATTTTAACCCAGGTCTATTGAGCTTCCATGTTACATAAAGTCGAGTACTAGGTATTGAGGATGAGGGATGGGAAATAAAACAGTCTAGCATCAGATGTATTGCACGGACAACAATGACAAACTCAAAGAAAAACCCAGAGAGGAGATGTGTCGAGTGTGGAAGGGACTGTGAGGGGCTCGGGCAGAGAGCCCACGTCAGAATCGAGCAGACTTGGCCTCCGACTCCAGCCGTGACGTTTCCTAGCTGTGGATTTTAGACAAGTTTCTGAGTATCTCTGAGCTTCGATATCCTTTCTGAAAACAAATATAATATAGTAAACCTACTGCAGGAATCCCCAGCACCTGTTGTTAAATGCTTAGATGAACACACACACGCACACACACACATACATGCACACACAGGCCTGACACTTGCTGTTGTCCGGAATATCACGCTCATCTAGAATTTTTAAATTACACTTTGTCATAGGGGAAAATCCTTTAGTTCTTAGCTAAGTCCTAAGGGATAATGGGGAAATGTCTCAGCAACACACAAGGACCCCTACTTTCGGGGGACAACATTTGCTCCTTCGCCATCTACATCCCACGCCCACCGTGGTCCAATCAGCATGGGGGTGTTTCAGCTGACCGTGTGCAGCGTGAAGTCCACCCAGGGGTGATGCCCCCTTCACCGCTTGCTCACCAACAACTGCGGGATCTCTGGCAACAATCGCTGAGGCCCCTGGTCAGTATGTATTCAGGGCCATTTGGAGTATGTGGCCGAAAAGGCGATCCTAAATATCCCATTGTCTACTCGTACAGGGAGGTTCAAACGTGCTCCGGTTCTGGAGACCCCAACGGGAACAAAAGCGACACACGTCCCTTCTGGGCTGAGGCAGCGAAAAGCTCGTGTGCTTTCCTCTGCCTCGGTGACGGGCAATCATCCCACAGGAATAAATCTCGGTCGGGCTAAACCATAGCAATTTTAGGCTTAATTTGTACTGAAGAATAATCTGGCGTCTCCTGACTGATACAGAGTGGCCCCAGTACTGCGGAAAATTATTACACTGATCCAAATAGAGATGTTCTTTGAATTCCGAGAGGCAGACGATAAATCTCTTTGTCAGCTCACCTTGGAGCGGAGGCTCTAACTCGCTTGTTCAGCTGCTGTAATTCCCAGGGCTCCGGAGGGACAAGACAGCAATGCCGAGAGAAGGACAGAGGACCGTGTGTCACGGCTTCCACCCACTGTCAGGTTTAATCACACACAGACAACTCGTGTTACGCCGACTTCAAGTTTAGCCGCATACCTTGCCCATGACTTCGTGTTTGGCAGTCCTATAACAACTAAACAACTAACAGTTAGAGGGCACCCACAGCTCTTCTGAGCACTTTATATATAACAACTCACTTAATGCTCACAATGGCCCTGTAAGGCTGACATGGTACCGTGTCCATTTTCAAGATCAAGAAACTGAGGCCCAGTGATCCCTCATAGTCGAGGAGAGACCTTAGCTCCTGGCAAAGTCGAAAGCTAATGCTTTAGCATCTGGTCCACAAACGGATCCACCGATCACATAATGTGCTTGGGATGATTAAATAACATCACGTACGTGAATTACTTTGGAAAACATCTCATCCACAGTAAACACCCACCGAAGCGTTTGCTACGATCATGGTTATGTTGATCACGATGGGTGAGCGTGGGGCGGTCATCCTTGAGTTTCTCAGAGAGGAATTCGTGGGATGTTGTCGCTTGGGCATGTGGTCTGAACTCAACTGTATGAATAGATATAATTCCAGACAGGAACGAAGCCTCCAATGTAACTGAAAGGAAAAGTGTCACATCCCATTGAGGCAGCTGTTGGTTAAAGCACGTCTCATGGTCCTTTCGGGAACAGAAACAGTCTGCACGATATCACTAGGACGATGTTAGTATCTGAAACGCCAGGTGACTGTATGGATGCAAGAAAAGCTTCCTGTGGCAGAGTGTCCGGTATCCTGGGCAACGCACACCCCGACAGCAGTTCAAAAGTGATGACATGGTCTATGGCCACACCACCTTGAACATGCCCGATCCTGTCCGATCTCGAAGCTAAGCAGGGCCTCCTGGTTAGTACTTGGATGGGAGACCACCTAGGAAGACCAGGTGCTGTAGGCATAAATTTTTTTTTTAAAAAAGGGCTTATAAACTAACAAGTTCCTTGCAATCTGTGAGGTCAACCAAGGGTTGCCTCGCCATAGATAGATAGATAGATAGATAGATAGATAGATAGATAGATAGATAAAAAAATAAAAAAACAAAAGTGATAACACGTAAAGTTAGGTTTTAATTATTTCACTCAGCAACTAGAACAGCAACTTGTCAATCTTAAGGAACATAAATCCCCTGTCGATAAACAAAATTGAAAGAGAATGCCGGGCAATACACAGGCTAATTGGCAGATGTTTATAACTGAGAAGTATATTCCACAAGGTATTAAAAACAGCATCAAGTAAATCTGCAGATTCAGTGCTGGATGTGGGAATAACTTAAGGGCTCAGGCGCCACAATTCACAGGTCGTCTGGGACGTGTCAGAAACACTTCACGGACAATGACTTCTGACAGCGTCCAGTAGGCAGGCCCTGTGCTTTAGTGTTTTACTGGGGCCCAGCGCCAACTCCAGAAACTAGTCAAAGAGCCGTGAAAAGAAACGAGGCAGGAGCATCTGTCTGACCGTTTCTAAAGGAGCCGACCGACTTTTACTACAAGGTTTTCCCAGGCACATCATTATGTAGCACGCTATCTTTAGTAAAATGGAGATGTTTTTAAGTTTCAAACATAGAGACAGAGCCTTAGTTCTGGATATCAACTGGGAAAGGGAGGCAGAAGGTCACTGGGGCGTCTATTTCAATGCGTTTTATTTTTTTAGTATATCATAAGAGTTCTTCCATCTTCGTTTACATGTTTCTTCATTTCTTCACAGTTCTTATCCAAGGTCCCTTATAAGAATTACTGAGTTAGACCAGAGTTGACCAGGTGGCCTAGTTACCTTACAAAAATGTCCATCGACAGATAACGAATATACTAAGAATTATACCGATAAAAAGTATAAACAGATACTTCACCAAAGAAGACATAAGACGACAGATAAGGAAATGAAAGTGCTCAACGCTCTTCACCACCAGGAAAAATGCAGATTTAACCGCAATGAGATGCTAGTATCAAGTGCTGTTATTTTCACTCAAGTGCCACTTCCTTATTAAAATAAATTTAGTAAGTTATATCTTGGGTCTTCCCACTTGGTTTATGCGGTGATTTTCCTGGTGAGAATTCAGAGAGCAGAACTTGCAGACAGTGCTGATGGGGACGTGAAACGGTGCTGTTGCGTTCGGAGACAGTCTGACATTTCTCAGACGCATGCCAGGCAGGCACCTGAGCCAGGTTCTCCCCCAGGTCCGCTGGCCCCCTAGCTTGCGCGACATAACTCCAGTCTTCACACAGTGTTCTGTGTGTGTGTGTGTGTGTGTGTGTGTGTGTGTGTGTGTGTGTGTGTCTATGCTGGAACCCCCACCTGTAAGACACTGTCACCCTGGATTAGAGGCCCACTCCACTCCAGTGTGACCTGTTCTCAGCTAATTCCATCTGTATCAACTCTATTTCCAGATAAGGCTGCATTCCGGGGTACTGAGGGCGAGGGCTTTGCGGGAACCAATTCAATCCATAACAGTAGCTACCAGAGTGGCCAAATTCCTTTGCTCTCCTGGAGATGTTTATTTTTTCAATTAACAAAGAATAAAAGGCCTTTTCTGAAAGTCTGCATGGGGACTAAATTTAAAAGTATGCCATTTATGTTGGGTACATTTAATTAAATGTTTGGCATGAGCTTATAAGGAATTTCTATTTATTTTAGTCAGTTCCGATTGCAACAGATCATTAAAATTTTTATTAGAGATTATTGTTGTCATCACGATTTCAGAAAAAGTATATCTAACAGGATGAAACCCTCCCTGTTACAAGATGTTCAACTCTTCTTTGATATATTTGATGAATGTTTCCATCTCCTCATCTCTTAGCGGTTCCTTGATTTTATAGTTAATGACTCAAATAATGCTATTTAATCAGTGGGCCAGACTGATAAACTCAAGCTCATGCTAAAAACAAACAAACAAACAAAAAACTGGGCATAGCAAGTGCTGGAAAGTCTCATACTCACACTCACACTCAAAGGAAGTCTCATACTCACACACACACTGCTGGTGGGAACGTCACGGTACAATCACTCTGGAAAACCGTTACTTAAAATACGACATATGTTCCTACGATACGACCTAGCTACGCCACCATCAGACGCTCACTCCAAAGTGTCTACAACGTACATCCCTGCAAACCTTATACAAACCCGTTCATCGTAGCCTGAGTCGCACTTTCCCCAAGGTACAAACAACTCGTGTGCCCCAGCAGAATGGGCAAACGGACTGCGGCATGCCCACACGCTGGAATACTACTCAGCAATGAAGAATGTGCTACTGCTACCCGACAACTTGAATGGGTCCCAAAAGCCACGCTGAGTAAAAGCCGATGAAATATTGCACACGTTGTGTGATCCTATTCATGTATAATTCTAGCAAATGCATGCTAGTCTCCAGTGGGGATATCCAGATCATCAGTGGCGGCCCGGGGACCGAGGAAGAGGGCAGACAGAAGGATTCCAGGAAGGTACCAGGAAGCTTTCGAGGGCGAGGACATATTCATGATCTTGATTGTGGTAATAGTTTCACAGATATACACGTATGAACAGTCTAATATAAATCTATTGCATGTCACCTGTACCTCAACACAACGCTCTGGCTCAGTCAGAAGGTATTATATTTACCGTATACCGCCAAAGCCCCTAGCACAAAGCAGATGCACAGGAAATACCGACTGTAGACTTGATGGCTGAAAAGAAGCCTAATTAAAGACCATTAGTAAATATTTTAATTACTCTCAAATTATGCACCTGTTAAGCATGTACATTCATAGCATAGCCAAAATTGTAACATCAGTTTCTAAAAGTACCATTTATATAAAAATCACCCATTAAATTTAATTCATTTTTATCTGTCTATTAAAAGTTTCTCTAAAGATCCTACAAGGTGATACTGTCAATATAATTTGATTTATTTTTAAAAACACACCTGTTATCCATAACCTGCTTTATATGCTCAGTTACTTTATTATTACTCTTATTATAACTATTACTATTATTACTTATTTAAACGGTGCTTTCTCCCTATCTCCTGTCTGAGGAAAACAACCTTAACATGGTTCTTTTTATAGAGTCAAATGAACATGTAAGTCGGTTTCTAAAGTTTTACTTCTCGCAGTTGGCCTCATTCTACTAACCCGCAAGGATGTTTCTCTCCCCTGCTCTCCCGCTATCCGGAGCCCCCACACTGGTAGTTCTATGGTGTATCATTAGCAACACAGAGTCCATTTTGGTTGGTCATCTCAAAATCCTCCTAAAGGTGCAGTGAAACCGTGGCCTTTATTTCATTCTAATAGCCTGTACTTTAAAAAGTAATAATGAAGCCACACTCCCCTCCCTGTGTGTCTATGCATAAGCCAAGAGATTTTATAGGTCAGGCAGGGCCCATACACTGGCCGTCATCTTGTTTGAATAATTTTTACTCAGGCACAGTTTCTTTATTAAAAAATGTTACTAAGTTGTATCTTGGGTCTTTCCATTTGATTTACATGGTAGATTTTGCGGGTGGCGACTTTACCGAATCTCCATTTACAAAATTCTCTGGGATGGGATATATTATAACGAAACTGTGACTTGAGATGCTACCGGGCGATAGAAGGGCTCTGTAAGGTTCGTCTGTCATTTGTAAATGACCGGTTCCCACCTGATGCCCTGTGATTAGAGGGAAATAGAAAACTCATGTCTATGCCCTGAAGAGCGAAACGCCAGAAGCAGCAGGAAATTTGCCTTTCCATTACTGCACGGCCTTCGTATGACACGTGAGATGGTGGTCTCCTAAGTGAAATTGGCACAAAGCCACCACTCTTCTTGGGGACCGACCCGGATGCCTGCCAGGGACCCGCCATCCTGGGCGAGGACAAAAGATCCCGACTACTTGACGGCAGGTCCAGACCTGACGACGTAAAACAGCCACAAACCGCCCGCCCGTCACTGTCCCTTTCTCTGCCAACACTTGTCCAGTCTGCGCCATTGTTGGAGAAAGCGTCTCAGGCCAGTTAAAACACCCAAGTCTAAGTCCATGCAGTAAAGCCCACTGCCCGCCTCATGCCAGTGGGAGGCTGGGCAGCAGCCTCGGTGCCGGGTGAGTTCAGTGCCTGATCCGGCCGCCAGCCGTCTGTCACTGACTGTATCCTGCCCAGGACAGGCCAACGGGGATCTGACTCCACCATGAGCGAGACTGAGGTTAGGCCCCGTGCCACAGCTGAGGCAGACTTAAATACCTGTCAGGACCTGTGCAAACGCTTTTTAACCCAGACTGGCAGGAAAAGCACCAGTGGGCTTTTTTTAACGACCAGTGTTCCCCATCAACTGGAAATGTTAATTTAGTCTGAGATGGGTGCTAGCACCTGCTTTGTTTCAGCATCACAGGTAACTGCCATGCACCCTGATAAATAAGAACAATCAGCAAAGCAAAGGACTGGAACAATGTGATATGGTTTGAGAGTTGTAACAAGAGGATTTTTCAAGCATAACACCCCCCCCCAAACACACACACACACACACACACACACACACACACACACACACTGGCCTCAGATAGTACCATGGTCTCCTCTTGGGCTAAAAATCCATAATTTTTGGTCAAGGCAGTTATAGGATCAGGGAAATACCTAGACTAAAAAGGCCTGGATTCTCTCGAATCGCTTGCCTAACCTTGGTGAAGTCATTTAACGTCTCAGTTTCTTCCTCTGGAATAGAAGGAAAGAAATATCTGCTTGCTAGTTTACCGCGAACGGCAAACGATGCATTAAAAGGTATTCTGCAAACTCTACATAAAATCTCATCTAAAGTAAGGAATTACTGCCCTTCAGTGGGAAAAAGCCATTAACTCCTCAGAACAAACTCATTTGGATGGCCTACTGAAATGATGAGGACACGAGGCTGGGCACAGGTAACTCTGGGTTGGCGGGAGTGGGGGGCTCCAAAGTGAGATGATGTCTCAGGAGAAGGGAACAAGCTCCTCGCCTCAGTGGGGTCCTCCCCAAGTGGCAGGAGGGCAGTACAGACAAGGGGGCTCAGAGAGGCAGCCGGACGCCAGCATCGTGTGCTTCCCGATTCAGCCTCCCTCAGCTCAACGAATGGCCCCAAAGCAAAATGGTCCGGGGCGTTCACTCTACTCTTAAATGATGGGACAGGTTGAGGAGAGAAAGAATAAAATAAGACATACCTCAGAACCACGCACCGCATTTTAAGTAGATTTGGGTTTTATGGGCAGCTCTTCTATCATTTCCCGTTTGGAAATGAGGTTATTTCACATTTTTTTCATATTTGGAAGCATAGAGCTAGAACAGCCGAGTCAGAGGAGAAATTCTGCAGATATGATAACTAAAAATAGAAGTGAATTGCTCTCCTAATTGCCTTGAAAACTTAGCTTATATGAATAATTATTCACAATCTTTTTTGATTCTGTAGTGTAATGAGGTTTTTCCTTTTGATGGCAACGAAGTAGATTCATTTATCGAGGTTATAATCAAACACTGATGCACTCACACACTAGAGGAAAAAGAGCTGAATATTTAAAACACTAAACAATAAAAGTAAAGTTTTTCTCACTTCATGCTTTCAAAAATGTTACGTGAAGGTGACTCTTGTACGCTTGGTTTATTTATTTTATTTTAGTTAACCCATATGTCCAAAATATTATCATTTCGATGTGCAATCCACATGAAAATCATTCGTCGGTATTTGACCTCTTTTCTCTGAGGTGAGGTGTGCACACACTCACGGGGCACCCCAAAGCGGGCGAGCCACATTTCGGGTGCTGGGCAGTCTCAACGGGGCGTGCGACTTCGAGGGACAGCACAGACTTGGAACATAAAAACATTCTTCGCAGAATCAGCGATTTAGCGAAGTCGCTAAGTCGGTTTACATAAAAAAGGTGCTCGGGGTGTAAGAGAAGTGCACTGGGAACAATTCCTCCAGAATCAGGCATGGGGCAGGGCGGGCTGGGGGAACGAGGGTGGCTCTACTGGTCCTTTTCACGGGGTCCAAGAAAACCCTCAGGTCTTTTTGTTTTAAATATTTATGCTGCGTGGACTTCGTTTTCTGTTAAGAGCATGCTGTAGACCTGAACCCCAAAGGACAGCTTCTCAACTAAAGGAGGGGGCTTTTGGTGGAAAGGCTGTTGGGGGGGAGACGAATCCCTGGTCCACCCGCTGTGTCTCCACGGATGCGGCCGTGAGCACACCTCGTCTTCTCTGCAGCCACCCGCTCCCCGCCGCGGGGTGGAAAGGTGGCCACCCTTGGGTGGGGTCTGACACTCCCGGGGTCCCTCATTTCCGGTGGGAGCACCCGTCTCCCCTGGTCGTCAGGCTCTGAGGCCATCCCACTCTTGGCCCCGCGCGGAAAGGTGGATTTCCACGGCTTCGGGGTGTTGGGGACGTTCGCCCTTCTGCTCCAGGCCGGGCCCTCGCCATGCGCCAAGCCTGGCCTTGGGGGTCCCCCACGCTGTGTGTGGCAGGTCCCCCAGCACGACTCCCACTCCGCATACAAGGGAGCAAGGAAGCGGGCGGCAGGCAGGGAGCCCGCCCGCGACCCGTGGGCAGCAGCCACGGAGTGCAAGCCTGAGCCCAGGCAACCCCGACCGGCGGCGGAGCTGACCCCGTGGGCCGGGGCGGCTCTTCGCGCTCCAGGCCGGGCTTCCCCACCCGCCGCACCTCCCGCTCCTCCCGGTCCTTGCTAAAATGTCAGGCCACTCTGCAGTGATTTATCGTCGCACGTCAGACTTCAGAGTCACCTCCACAGAAACCTGCGGTTGATTAATTAACTAAAATTGGAAGACATTTTGGTGATGAAAAATGCGAAGCATTCCTATGAATACCAATTAGCGTGGTCCTTCGACTAAACTACATGTCAGCCCTGGGGATCGATCGGCAGCGGGGTCAGAGCTCAGACGAACGGAGCCAGAGGAGACGGACCGGACCGGATGGGCCGCACGGACAACGAGGGCCGATACAAGCGGCAAGAGACAAACACCTTACTGAACACCTACTATGTGCCCGGGACCACTCGGGACCCTGGAGACACGGGCAGAACCAGACAGAAACGGTGCTGGCCTGTGGGTCTTACCGGCCAGGGCACGGCACAGCAGGGGGCCGAGGAGGCCCTGCAGCCAGCAGCGGACGGTCAGAGACAGACACAAGGCCACCTGGCAGTGACCAAGGGCCTGCATCAGACGAGGCCAGGGACTGAGCCACGGAACGAGGCAGCTACCTGCCCACGGGAGTAAGCCAGGGCTCAGTTACGGACACGGATCAGGGCCTGCCCGTCAGGAGGGTTAATCAGGTCGGGGTCAGGCCCAGAACTTCTTAGCGCCCCCACAGCCCATGGAGCAGAGACGGCCCAGCGCTGAGCCCTGGGGCGCCCGGCCCACCCCCTGCCCTCCCCAGGCCGACGTTCCTCTCCACCCTGGCCCACCATTTCCGCAGCTTAGGCAAGGTCACGCCGCCAACCTAGGTCCCAAACCAGAAGTCACCCAAACAACAGTCTCCCACGGGGCTTCCCCCCCCTACTGTTTTCTGGGCGTGAATTAGAAACCTGTCACTAGTTTCCCTGTCCAGTAATTCCACTTGGGAACACCTGCCGCCCTCCTTCCGGGGCGCTGGACTCCCAGCCTCGGGTCTCGGTGACGAACTCATTTTAAAAAGTGAGGCAGCCTGATTAAGACGTCCCCCGGGGTGCGGCTGTCTTAGATTGAGGGGGCTCCGTGAACTGCTCAGTTCTCTGACTCGCACTTTGACCAGGGAGTCAGTTTCTTCGGAAGCCCCGTTTCCTTCGCGTCTAATCCTGTTTATCTCCTTTCACGCTGCAGAAGCCTTTCCCCCGCTTTGTCTTACTCATCAGCTTCTCAGGTGCACAAGGCTGTCACCTCTGGTGATGCTATACCTTTCATCGATGGTGAGAGGCACGAATTGCATTTATTAACTAAAAATATTAGCGCGATTGTCCTGGCAGAGAGACGCAATGTTTTCCCAAAGGGTAAGATTTTGAAACAGGATGTTTCAGGTGTCATTTAGCCCATTTTTTTAAAAAGACATTTCTTCTCAAGAGAATAATTGCCACCCCTAAGTTCACGTGCACCTGAGCGTGGACCTGTGCACTGTTAAAGCTGTCAAGTACTGCCCAACAAGCATTTGCAAACGTTTCCATCTGTGAGCTTACGGTAACTATCCATGAGTCCAACAGTCTATACACCCCTGACGACCTGACCGATAACTTACAAAGTTCTTTCCTAGATACCAAGAATTATCCTTGAAACAGAGCAGAATGATGATGCCCACGTGGCAGTGACGTTCACGTCTACACCACAGACGTAAACCTACCAGTTGTATGCTTCCAACACACACCATGTTATGTGTCAATTATACCTCAGTAAAGCCAGGAAAAAAAAAAAATAAAGAAATCACAATCATCAGTGGTCCAGAATGTCCTATCCTGACTTGACAAATGTTCTCCTAGAAACCCCAATGTACATTTGGTGACTCGGCTCTTAAAAAAACCAGTGTACATTTAGTGCCCGCAGTCCCTGTAGAGAAGCCAACCTAAGTTAGCGGCTTGGCCTGCAGCGGGAATGCCCCAGTTTGTGATTACAGCTCTGTCGTGGACCCCAGCAGCAGCATCTAAGACCGAGATTAGTTCGCGGGGCACATCCGGGTTCAACCCTCGGAAAAGGAGGGGAAAGGATGCGGAATCGGGCGGAGGGCAGGCTGAGCTGTGATGCTGTCCCAGCCGAGACCTCGGGCGACCCTCTGGACAGCGGTGACGCTCAGGTGGCCTTTCAGAACTATTCTCCATTACAGCCCGAAGCTGAGGCATTTCGACTCTGAGTCAGTGGGTCACTGGGTGTGGGCCGCCCCCTCGCAAGAGATCACGACCTTGGGTGAAACAGCTGGGGAGGAGCATTTCCAGAAGCAGCTGACATCTGAGGGGCTAGGTCCTTCGGTCCTCAACGAGGACCTCAGGCATCGTGTCAGAGTTTCCGCCACCCACATAGTATGAAAACAAAGACGTCTCCTAACTTCCCGAGACACCCCAGCATGGAGGAGAAACGAATGACCTCTTGGAGGCTGTCCAACATGCAAAGGACAGCTTCGTGCTGTGAGGATGTACAGTCTAGTTATCTGTCCCCCATCAAACGCTCACCCTGTAGTTTTAGCATTTATTAATAAATTTTGCCTAGTCTACGATCACTATGGTCATTGCAGAATGGTGATTTTTCCCACCAACCTCATCTTTCTCTACATTTATTATATTTATTATTGTATGTCATATAAAAATGATCTTTCCCTTTTCTCCCATTTATTCATTTAGCAGCACTAGAGACCCACTGACGGTTATTATAAATGTGGTGTGTTTTTAATCGTGCCTTGGGGGCGTGTATAGGTTTTTGATGCTATGAATTCTTATCTCTCTAATCCCGATCTAACAGCACGGCGTCCTTTCCAATACCATAGATCCATGTTTACGTCTCCTTTCTCCCGCAGAGACAAGCCTGGCTTCCAGCAAGAAGAATTACTTACTCTGTTTCTCAGTCTACTGTACTTACACAATGGTGGAGTTTCCACACCTACGGTATACGAACAAAAAAAAAAAATCAGGAAGTGTCCAAGGTTCAAGGTTTCGTTTTCTGGAGTTTTTTGTTCTGTTTTGTTTTTGCGGTTTTGTTGTCTCTAAACTGTCATCAAAGCGCTGCCTTGAAAAGGTAGGTACTAATGGTATTTAAACCAGAACAGTTAATATTTACAGAAGAATTCAATCCTCCCTGTCCGAAAGGCCTACCCCAGCCTCAGGAAGACGCAACCTGCATCACAAAACCCCCACACGGCTGGCTTCGTTTTCGCTGACCCGCGGGCATCGCCCTTATTACATTCCGACCTTGTCGGGTGTTTGCGAAGCCTGATGTCACATACAGAGTCACATACAGGCAGCAAGTTCACTTCTTAAAAAGACACCAGTGAACACACCGCTGGGGAACACACGGCAAGGAGACCGGTCACACGGGGCGACCCCCACCTCCCCGCCCCGCCCCCGGGAAGGTCCGTCTGAGAACTAACTGTATGAAAAGGACAAGTTCAAGCACTTCTCACCACCGGCCGCTCGCTCTTCAGCTCCGGAAACACAGTCCACGGATTTTCACTTCCCAGTGCAAGCGCCCTAAGGACCTTCCGGTCTGAGCATCCGCTGGCCTCCAATCCTGGGCTCCCTAAGAGGTGCCCAGAAGCAGCAAGTCTACAGAGCGTCACAGCTGCCAGCACCGTGGCCTTTCTCACCTGGCACAGACCCTAACACACCCACCGCGCACACGTCGCCTGAACCCACGGTCTCCCACGATTCCTGCTGGTATTCCACAGCCAGGGTCTCAGAGCCGTCCGTCCGTGAGACATTCAGGAGAGAAACGGCAGGTGACTAATAATGCAAAAGCTATGAAGTCAACCGCTTTGTCGTAAACAATCCAGAACCATTACATGATTTTTTTTTAATCTACTGAGAATGTTTGTTCTCAATTAGACCAATTACAGTCAGGTGGCAAGGGGTACCAACTGATGATCTTTATGTCCTGTCTGCATACACCCTAGGGACAATTTTTCCTATATGATGAGCTAGGCTAATGACAGCAAAATATGACCTACACCTTGAGAAGATCATACTGCCTCTCTAAGGATTTAAGACAAATACCTTTGCATCTCATATTTCTGGCAGGGAGCCTGACATAGTAACTTATCAGAAAAGACTCAAGACATCATCACACATCGTGAGGATTCTTCCTCAGACTGGGACGTGTGATCCACAATTTCTAACTGGCTGTGACCAAATGACAAATAAAAGAGCCTAAGCTTTAAGCGTCTCCCCAACCCACAAAAGTTCGTTGCCAATGGCTGTCCCAGCTAAAAAATTGTCCCTGACTAATGCCTGGGTAAGCACTTCAGGAAAAGTGGACTTGTTCATTTGGGGGGAGGGTGGGGGGAAGGCATATAGTTTTAAGTTTGGCCAAACTGATCAATGGGTTGGTCAAACTTAAACTCCTGCCGATTCTGGGTCAATTAAAAATTAAATGCAGTGTGGAATTCCAAATATTTCCTTCGATATTTATGATCGTCCTCAGACATCTTGCATTTTCTACTGAATGCTCTGCAGGCGCTTAAAAATCACTGCGCTGCCGCCGTGCCAGGCTGACCATCACCTGAGGCTATGGCATCAGAAGGAATGAAGCCATTGCAGCGCCCTCGGCTGGCTGTGCCCTAAAGGACAAAGTTGTCATAACAGAGAAACATGCAGTCGTGGGAGTCCGGTCCTGTCTGAGGGGTCCAGCCAAGAGCCCAGCGAGCGACAGCCACCTCCAGAAATAAAACACACCACTTTCAGCCACAGGGTTTCTCAGAAAAATCTCACTGCAGCTGCATTCCCTAAGGATGGCCAGTAGTCCCTAGTAAACGCCAACTTCCTTCAAAGAAAGGCTCCCCTGATACGTTTTAACTAACCAGCTTTCCCACGGACAAAAAAAAAAAAATCACAGTTCACTGTTCCTCAGACGGCTGAGGCTTCTGCTGTGATAAACCCTTCCTCGCCCAGTTTCGCCATCGCTCTCCATCACGTGTGTAAATATCGGCTGTGCCTTTGATCCAACTGAACACATCTGTGTTGTTCTTTGAGGAGACGGTCAAGAATCCGGTCGAGAAAGCTGACGTCCGTTCACAGGAAGCACAGAAATGCGTGACCACACGGAATCAGTCCCACCCGAACGCAAGACAGTTCGCAGGACAACCGACCCAGTTTCTGCAATAACTCAGTGGCAAGAATTTAAAAAACAAAAACAAAAACAAAACAAAAAAACAAAAAAAAAAAGACGAAGGGAGGTCTGCTCCAGAGTAGAAGAAATGTGAGAAACACAAAACTGAAAAGGATGTGTGTGAACCATATGTGGGTCCCACTGCAAACAAAGAAACTGTAAAAAGGCATTTCTGAGACAGCTGTGAAAATATGATTATGGCCCGGGCATTAGATGATGCCAACAAATTATTATTAAGTGTAACAACAGAAGTGTACTGTGTGGGAAAAGGTTCATCATACCTTCTAGAGATATCTACTACTTAAGTATGTGAGGGAGGGTTTAAATGATGTCGGAGATTTCCTTTTAAAGATTTGAGCAAAAATGGAAAAAGAAAGGAGAATAAAGGAATGGTTGCAAGAAACACTTGATAATTCTTTACCGTGGCTGATACTAGTTCAGCACGTGCCCTCTCTTCCTGTCCATGTGAAACAGTTCATCGCAGAAATGTTAAGTAGGATATTCTTATATCTTGATGTAAATGTTTAATGTAATACACATGCACTAAGTTTTGGAAACTTCTTTCCAAATGAGAGCATTTCCTGTACATTCTAAATAAACACAAATGGGAAATCTACGGACAATCTCTTTTCTGGCACAATAGGCAGCTTTTGCTACCTAATCTACACGCCGCTCCTTTGTAGCGTACCTGCATTCTTCAAGTTAGGTGCCCATGGCTTAGTCTATGATTCAAGAAGCAATTTTAAAAAAAGGAACTGTCCATCAAGACAAGAAAAAGTAGAATGAGATTCTATTGTCTATGGTTGAACCCAAGGCTAATGTTACTGTCAAATCGAAGTTTTGATAAATTAGCTGTTTTAAAATACTACCTGCATCTATTAATTCAATTCCATTTGGGATAGGGGTGGGGGGAGTTCAGAGGGTCAGAGAATGAGTTAATAAGTGATTAATGGGAAAAATACCCTTGGAAGGCTCCTTTTCTCTTCCCTACTTCCCCCTCCTCCTCCTTCTAAGTTCCTAGCCAACTAATGTTAACTGTATGTAGAGTGTTGGCGCTCACAGAGGGGCTTCTGTTTAAAACACGGCGGAACAGGGGACCGTGGATGAACGGCATGAGTCATCCCCCTCCTAGGTTTCCGGGGCACTTCAGCTCGGTGAACTCCCAGGGGGAATCAACTTCCAGCTCTGCTGGTGTCCGATCGATGTCCTCCTTGGAGCCACGCTGTAAATCAGCCCACCGAGAGACGGAAAAAGTCACAGGAGTTGCTGCCAAGACAGCAAACAGGTTTTCAACGTCGCCGATTGAATGTAAAGCTTCAACGTATCACATTTATGGCAAATCCTTCTTATGATGAGAGCAAGTTCATTTCCAGAAAAGTTTAATCATGAAATCAGTAATAGGACTTAATCGGTTTGGTGAGTCATCTTGCTTCCAGGGAAATTGTACTGATTACTAATATCATCAAGTCCCATGTGGACATAAAGAAAACCCTAGGTACAAAAAATGAGATAATAATTAACCCTAAGCAGTCTTCAATTTTAAATAACTGATCTGAGAAGAAAATAATATCTTCATTCCCCTTTGCAGAAACAACCTCACGCCCCAGGAAATTGCTGAATAATACAGATTTTATTAATAAAGGACAGGAACGCCTCTTCCTTCTAATTATTTTCCTTGTAAATAAACCATACTGGATGGTTGTAAGGAACATCTAATCCCTTTTTTTTTTTCATTAATCTGTAAGGGCTTAAATATGGCAAAATAATCAAAATGTCAGTCAATTAACTATTTTCATGTGTTGCCCCTTTAGATGCATCTCTAAATATCTCCAGCTGTAACTGTATTTCCAACCACCTGAACAAATTGTATGGCTTTTTTTTTTTTTAACAAACTTCCTTTGCAATTAACTGAGCTAAGATCAAAATAATTAATTCAACCCTAACAGTAGTTTTCACATCTCATTAAATTTTAATAATTATTTTAGGATTCTTTTTGAGATACTTGATTTTTATTAGCAGGAAATCATATGACTACATTAGATGACATCAGCTAATCCTCCAAAGCAGCTGTTCCTCTCCAATTTGGAAAGAAATCAACACCTCAGGCCTCCTCGCATAGATAATACAAAACACACTGTAACCTGCAGTAATTAAAGCCTGTTAGCATGCCTCTGATTTCCACCACGTCCTCTTACTGCTGCTAAAGATTAGGAAGAAAGAGAGAGAGAGAGAGGAGAGAGAGAGAGAAAGAGGAAGGAAGGAAAGAAAGAAAAATCAACGAGGGTCTTGCACTGGCCTGAACTCTGTCCACCTACATGCTTTTGTGAATAGTGCAGGATACAAAGAAACAGCCTCGTACCCACTCCCAGTATGAGCAGGACAGAGAAGATGGTTGGATCATTGCTGTGGCGCCATTGGGTTCAATCACCCTGAACTATTTTCAGCAATGTTTTGTTATTGTTGTTGTTATTTCACAAGCATTTATTGACTATCTACCATGCGAATCATGAAGACAAGAACTGAAAAAAATAATAAACATATACCCTGACAAAGTTTAAATGTATTAAAAATCATAAAAATAATAGCTACCATTTATTAAATATCCATGGTGATTTGGATAGTTTAGATGTGATAACCCTTTCAATCTACCCAAAACCTGCAAGATAGGTATCATTGTCCTTATTTTACCTCAAACAGATCTAGAACCTGTGCTTTAATGGGGACCCACCTGTCCCCATGAAGACCCTTGCTTCAGGAAATGCTGACTCTACCTCTGTGGTTAGAGGAGCCAGTTTGGGTTGTTCTTTTCCTATTCTTTGTAACCAAAAGGACTCTAACTGATACAATTAGGATAATATTCCTCTTCTAAAAATAATAACATTTTCTTAGAGTGGTGGGGCTTACCTTTTCCTTCCTTTCATATTGTTTTAGACATTAAGGAGAAGTTAGCTGATTTCAAAATATAAAAGTTTGAAATTTCATTAAATAAATATTTGCTAGATGAATGAAGTAGCTGAACAAATTAATGAATAAACAATTGAATATAAGATCGTTTCTTCCTATTTTCCCCCACTCTCTCCGGCTAAGATGCATGACTGACATTGGAAAGAAAAAACAGCAATTGAAACAAACAAACTGAAACAAAACAAAAATAACTCAATTCTTTGAGTTTATTTAGTTTTTCTTAACGGTTGATGTTAAGCCTGCTCTCTTTATATTCTATGGTACATCATACTAACCGACCCTCTCCCTTGCTTGACATTACTTGAAAATCATATATAACTGAGCAAGAGCCTAGCACCCAGAGAGTCAGACACGAGAGAAGGAGTCACGCATCTGACACGTGCCCTCGTGCATTCTGACCCTCTCCCATCCCTATCCACAGCAAGTTCACCGGAGGCTGAGAGATTAGACAACAGAGTGTGTGTTGTTTTGTTTTACTCATAGTGCTCAGAAGTGCAATCTATCTTGTTCAACTGCCAGGGATCGTTGTGAAAGACAGTAATGTAGGACTTCGGGATCTTTTTTTCTCCTGGGAAGCTAAGGGGTGTGTAGAGAAGACACATAGCCTGAGGGGAAAAGGGCGTGGCCGGGCAAAGAAGAGTAGGCATTTATTTTAAAGACCTGAGTCACACAGGCTTGCTGCAGACGCCTCATTCCTGACTGGTCACTACTCCGCTGAGAAGGACTCAGCTCTCACATTAAAAGTGGGAAATGGCTGCGGAGAGGAAGAAGAAGGCTATTTATTTCCAGACCCTTCCATATTGTTTTCTTGCCACACCATCATCCCAAACCTATACAATGACAGGAAAAATAATTTATAATCTTCCTCTTCGAGAAATAATTTTACTGATCTCCACTTTATCTTTTATTTTTCCCAGTGACTCAGCATATCAGAGCTGATGCCATTTCCAGTAGCTGTCTATCATTCAGCGAGATGTCCATGGGATTAAAATGCCTTACAAGTTAACAGGAGGTGAAGAAATTTATTTCAGCACCAAGGAGAGTGCCCTGTCATTGTCAAACGGTTTTATGCGTTCAAAAATGCATATTATTCATGAGACTAGAAAGAAATTTGGAAATGTGGTTTGATAAAAAGCTGCGAAGAGCTTATTTCATTCATGAGAAAAATTCTAATCATTTCTATAAAAACTTGCCAAGGTCTTGTACATGTGCATGGTTTCAACAATGTGCTATTCTTTTAGCTCGAATGCAATGGAATTAGCAAACCTTTGCCTATTTTTTGAACGTCAGAACCACAGTTTCTAAGTGGAGCTACATAGAAGGAAGGTTCGGTAAAGTCACAGAAGTGTCCTGCTGACAGCAATTAAAAGCTCCGTGAGAGCAAGTCCTAAAGTCTCTCTCACTGCTATGCGCTCAGAGCTTGGCACACGGTGAAGTTCTCAGTGAATATTTATGTGCGTCAAGTGAGAACCAGTGAATTAATGAATGGCCTTAATTAAGTGAATAGGAATGAACTAACAAATGCCTCCTTTGTAAAAAAAAAAAGTCACTTTGTGCAACTGGTCTCAGAGGGCCTCACGTAGCACATCGCTCAACGGTCACTTCGACATGTCTTTCCTCGCCCTGTATCAGTGGAGTCTCTGGACCTCAAAACGACCATGCTCCACAGCTTGCCCTTCATCTTCACGAAGCTGTCAGCGTAGAGGGCTCTCCTTAGATGCCGGGGAAGGTCATTTAGATTTCAACCCACGCAACCTCACATTCCCAGGGCAGCGTGACAATCACACACCTGCGGCTCCTCCCCTGCCCTGAGCAACCGGTCAACCTGGTTCCCCGTGACCGGATGGGCAGGACACAGGTGCAGGAGGTCCCCAGGTGGACCAGAGCTACTTGTCCCTCCCCACGAGCAGTGCCAAGAGCAGAAAACCCCAGGCCTTGCTCTGCTTGGTTAAGAGGCCTCTGAGTCCAGCTGCACTGAGAGACGAAAGACAAGAAAGCAATTCTACTGGAGTTGCTGCCATAGATGACACGGGGGTCACCCAGGGAGACTCGAATCTACCCAAGACAGGGCCGAAGGCGAAAGAGGAAAGATGAACAAGTGAGAACGGTGTTTAGACAGATGTCCCCAACACCTAGCACGCTGCGAAGACTCCTCAGGTCTCCGAATCCATCCCTTTTTTGTGACTATTTGTGCAAGGAACCGTGTGAATGAAGTCAAGCCTCCTGGCTCCCAAGTAGGTAGGTAGAGCCGGTTCTTAGCTCCTGGGAGGCTTGGGGCTAAGGCCTCCACTCTACTTGGACTGTACTACCAGGCCCCAAAACGGGGGGGAGCTGCCAGGGAAGGACTGATTTCCACTTCAAACTGCATTCTGGTACTTTGTACTCCAGCACCATTGGCCAATCAATATTTAATGCCTGGAGATTCTGACTCTGCAGGAGTCATGTCAGGGGACCTTGGGAGCCAATCTGCTTGAGTTTCGGAGTGATAATTATTCATGGGCTCCTGCCTCTTGCTCTTTCTCTCGCACGGTCCCACTCTGCAGACTCAGTGCCTTATTCAGTCTTCTCTCTGGCTCCCTCGGCTGCTGTAGCTGGACCCTCCGCCCTCGCCGCCGCTCCGCGTCTGCACGACCCCACGATGGCTAAAAAGCAATGGGTAAGGCGGCGCGCCTCGCTCCCCGCGCCTGACCTGGAGCCCACCCTCACCTTCTCTCTCAGAGCTCTGAAAGCATTGGGAGGTATTTTTTTAGAGAGAAAAAAGGGCGCTAATGGTAACAGAGGAGCAAGGAAGGACAGTGTGGCTTTGGGCATTTGAGGAGGGCAAAGAGGGGTGGGTCCTTGGAAATCTAAAGCTAAGAATTTCTTTTTTAAACGTAGAATCAGGTAAGTTGCCTTCCCGTGGGTGAGAGAATTTATGATGTTTCTGTATGTAAAATTAAGGCTCAACCTTGGGGCGGGGGAGGGGATCTTCACTATTTGCCTTAAATGGGGTTAAAAGAAATTGTGGGAAGTGCTTTGTAACGGCCTTTAGTTCTTCAATTAAAAAAAAAAATAGAAAGAAAATGAGGGAGAGAAAGCGGAGCGGGAGAAAGGAAAAAGAGAATTGCAAAGTCAAAGCGGTCCGGTGTAGGCCCCTGGAAGATGGGTGGAGACGAGGCGCGGGCGGGCGGAGACGGCAGATTTTATGGCATTGTCTTGCGGGAGGAGCCGCCTGTCCTGGAGGTTAAGGGCGGGGTGGGGGCCTCACTCCTTTGTTTTCGGGGAAGGGAGGGGGTAGGGGAGGAAGCGGGGGAGGGCGCGGAGGGCCGGGTGGGCAGCTGCAGGGGCGAGCGCGCCGTGCGAAGGGGTGGAGGGACGGGGGCTTTGCTGGCGCTGGGGTGGGGTTTCTTTGTGTGAGGACGCAGGTCCCCCGGGAGGCACCTGCAGCGGGGAGAGCACAATGCGGACGGCCCCACCCTGTGCGGGCCGGGCTGGCGCCCCGCACCCCCCGCCTGCCGCAGCACCTTCGGCCGAAAGGGGGCTGGGTGGGGAGCACGGGCGCGACCCCAGGAGACCGGCGGGGTGGGGGTGGGGGGAAACGCCCAGCCCAGCGCTGGCTTTGGAGGGCGATCTCGCCCTCGCCCCCATCCCCACCCTGGCCTCATTGTTCTTTTGGGGGAGGGTATTGAGGGGGCCGCGCTGAGTGTGTTAACATTTTTCTTTTCGAGAAACCACGTTGCATGGGGCGATCAGGCACCGATGAGGATAAAGGCTTCTTTCAGCGCCTTTATTTGATGGTTTTGAGGGAAAGCTTCTGGATATGTGTATATATAATAATACAGATACCAAACAGGTCAAGGTCTTAGATTGAGCCATGGGAAAGACCCGTTTTGTAGGTCAGACAGGCCAAATATCGGCAGTTTGCATAGGCTCAACCCAGATATGCGCGGCAGACAGTGGAGACGCCTCCAGATGAGACTCCGCGCCCAGGGCCTCCGTCTCCCCCGGCCTCGCGCCCGCAGTGCCCCCCGGTTCCGCGCCCGGTGGCCGGGGCTGGACAGGCAGGGAGGGGCCGGGGTCCCGCGGGCTGGTGCGGGGAAAGGGGTGCCGGGGAAGGGGCGACGCCTCAGGCTCCGGACAGCCCCGCCCCGGCCCCGCCCTCTGCGCAGAGCTGGGGAGACCTTGGGCTCCGAGACTTGGCAGGGGAGAGGGGACGGGCTGCGGGTCTGCAGTCCGAGAGCCCCTTTTCCAGCCCCGCAGTCCCCCGCCCCAGCCCTGCATGTGCGCAGCCCCCGAGGCTCTGCATCCTGGCGCCGGGCGGCTCTGCAGAAACCTGGCTGGAGCCCCGCCTGGCCACACAAAGGCGCGGCCCCACCCCAGCCGGTGCAAGACCACAGAGGTGACACCCCGCCCCCCAGGGCTGCGGGACGGCTTTTCTCACCTCGAGCTGCGGAGCTGGGGCTGTTTTACCCGCAGCCCCAGCCCGGCCTAAGCTCGGTCCTCCCGGGATGGAGACGCCCTGGGTCGTCTCCCTAGGGGGCCCCTGGCGCTTCCGGCTGCTCGGGCCGGCACCACCCTTCCCGGCCAGGCGGGGGCGCCCGTGGCAGGCGGCCGCGTGCAGCCCGCCAGCCCTGCAGAGCCCCGCCGCGCCCTGCGCAGCCCCGCGCTCGCCCGCGTGCATGAAGCCGGGGAGACAGGTTTCTGCGCAGTGTCCTGAGCTACCCACATGCCACAGTCCGCGGGCCACCCGCAGGTCCGGGAAGGTTCTGAGAACCGAGGATGCGGCGGGCCAGCTCCGCGCTCTGCTCCCGCACTGAGGTTTTTTTGCTGCCGGGGCGGGGGCTACAAACTCATCACCATCATCATCAGGCTTCTTATTATTTCAGATCGTTATTATCATTACTGTTTCACGCCTCCGTGGCCTTATTTGTTCAAAAGGTTTGAGCGACTGCATTTGGTCAAGGACTAACCCTGTTTTCCGCTTCTTCCTTCTACTCCCCCCACCCCCGGCCCCCAAAAAGGAATTCTGTCTCGGATTGCTCCTTTTACGTTATAAAGCAAATATATTTTAGGTTTTGTCCAGATAGTGCATGATCATGTCGGTCGGATATATGTGCAGGTGCTTGCTTAGGGCAGGGCTTGCGTGCTAAAGATTGCTGGAAAATTCTCTGCAGAGAACTGTGGCTGCAGTGGGTGAAAATACCTATAAGTGAGATATTATGATCTTCAGCGTGTATTCCACAAGGTTATATCTAGAAATAAATATAGGTTATGCGCAATATTTCCCCCCCCAAAAAAAAAACTGTTCCAATTATTGGTTCTTGATATGGTCTCAATGTTACACAGAAGCATGGTTGGTGAAATGGTAGCCACCATGCAAGTGACCAAAGTCCCACCCCGAATACGACACACGCCATAAGCAACCTGCATTTGCAAATCATGAACAGAAGAAGCCCAACCTCTGCAACGTGAAAATAATGGATTTTAAAACCAGTCCAGTTGTGAAGCAAAATCAATTAATCACCAGGGCGGGTGCTTTTTCCTGATTCATTAAACAATTATTGTATTCAACATGATTGCATGAGAACATTCCCCATTACCTTCCCTAATGAAGTAGGCACATTCTAAATGGATGAATAACTAGAAGTGAGACGATCAAGCTTTGGTCAGGGCTTCAGGATATAACTGAAACAGCAGCAGCTTATCAATTAATCACATTACATCTTTTCATGCCAGGTGGGTAAGCTGAACATACGATAAACATTACGTGACCCAGTGTAGCCAGACATAGATCAATAGTGTGATGGTATAAATTAATACTGGTGGTGTTTCTCCATGCATGTTAAAATTCTGCAAGAAAGTACAGTATATTTTTAAATAATAACTAAGGTCGGATGGTTTGCAGTATTAAAATCTAGAATTTTGTTACGCCAGAATTCACAGTGGTTTTGTGATGTGATTTACAGGTTTGCGGTGAATTATTCCAGTTTGTAGGAGAAGGAGTATTTTCTTTGCCAGTGCAACTGCTTATGCCATTAGTCATTACCATTTTTCGCAGGGTTTTGTCTGTTGGATTAAAAACGCTTTTGCTTACTTTTGTTTGTTTTTTTTTTAAATTACTAATGGATCGATGGTGGAATAAGCATTTGATCATTTGGCACAATATGTCTTCCATCTAGTAGCTCATTCTCAGTGATGAAAATGCTGCAGGGGGCTACATTCCCCTCAGAGTTAAGAAATGCCTTCTCAGAATGCCACAGAGCCGAGCCACACAATAAAGTAGTTTATCTCCCCATAATGTATATCAAAATAGTTACTTGATACTGTGACTAGGTAGGAGTTGCTGTCAGTCAGGATTTTTAGTTAAATCTGTACAATTAAAAATTAAATGGAAGATGGATCAATTCCATATTTAACTGAGGTTCTTTCTCATTGATGAATCCAGGCCATCTTAAGAAAAATTCCTGGTTTATCAACCACCCGTGTTTTTCATTCCAACAGAATAGGACTGTGTGCCCCACTCCGCCCCAGTAGGTCCATGCCCACACCGGCTGGATGCAGCTGGCCTCCCAGCAGGTGGCTACCTGCTTTGGGCGGGCCACTCCCTGCTGCTGATAGCTAACGCTAGCTAAGGCCAGTTTCCTCTTCCGTCTTGGAAATACACATTATTCTGTGATCACAGGATCTGTGACCTTACATGAGAAAATGCAAGGCACTTGCCGGACAAGGAGAACATACAAATTAGCTGGTGACCCAGATGTTCCCAGAACCAAGGCTGGTCCCCTCCCAGATCTCTCAACAGGAAACCTTGGAGTCGGTATTAACTTTTTCCCCCACTAGAGGGCAATCAGACTCTCTAAAGAGATGGATGATTAATTTAAACCCCGTTTCAAATACTAGATTTTAACAAATCTTTTTTATCTGCTTATTCAGTTGTTTATCTGATCGGTTAATGCCATGCTGTGGCACATTGAGAAGGACTGATAAATCGGTACTGCTAGCATACGGGACAGACAATGAACAGAACAAAGAGTTCAACTCAGAACTTTTCGCTGTGAGATAATAAGCAAAAGTCTGTAACCTCATTGACCATACAGCTGATTCCATGCAAATACTCCGCATACTGAAGAAATTAAAACAGAGGATTGAACAGCACTTAAGCTGCCTTTCAATACATCCCAGACTTAACTAAGTTTTTTACTTTGAGGATACTATGAGGAACTTATTAATAATGTATTGAGTATGGCTATATATCTGAAAACAGATTATGTGTATGTTTTCTGTTTACTTGACCCAGTAAAGTACTTCCGTTTTTGTATACTTTCTAAGAAAGTCAATTCAGAGGGGGAAAATGGGTCTTTGAGGAAGATCAGCAGATATGTAAGCCCTCCCAGACCATGGCACCGTGCAAACAGTACCACGTCTCTGTAAATGCTATCCCGCAAAACTGGTATACGCATGAAAGATCTCAAATTAAATATACATTTTCCAAATGGGGCCCTAAAATCATAGTCCCAAACAAAACCGGCCACACGGCTGAGAGGACATACTGTGTGTTTTAGACATTCGGTCCTCACAGTCTGTTGGCTGAATGTATAACTTGTTTGGAGACAACGAAAACACTATCTTGGGGACCTTGAAGACTGAGCAAAAATTTCTTAACTGATCCTTTAATCAACAATCGTCCTGTGACATTGCTTTCTTTCAAGAATAATTTTGCTGGCATAGAGAAAAATTCAAAATGTCTGTAAGAAGCGACCTAACCCTTGTATTACATGGTGGGCATGAAACCCTGTACAGATCAATATTAGCTGTGTCAATCACCCGAGAGCCGGAAAAGGAGGGACTGTTACCGATGAGGAAACTGCGAAGTGAAGGGACTTGCCCAAGGTCACACAGTTACTTGGATCTAGTATTTGGGCCCAGGCCGCCTGGCTCCAGAATCCGCGCCTTTAACCAGGACCAGATGCTCTCACACCTGTTCCGTGCGGGGTGTCCCCACCGTGGGTGCCAAGCTTGCGACGCCACCATTTTGTCAACAGACCTGAGATGGTCTCATCCTTTCTGAGCGCAGAGTCACCTTGAAGAGGAAATACCTTCAGAGGGATGACTAGTTGTAATAGCTCACCTGGGACTTATTAAAACAATTGCCATGATTTAGGCTTTGAGGAAAGAAGGCTCCAAGACCCTGGGTGTCGTGACGTGTGGAGCACACAGCTCAGCTAAGAATGCAGTGGGGACTTCCCGTGTGGACACACTCGAGGACCGGTTTCCACGCGGGGAGGGAGAGGGGGAGAATAACTCATCTCATCAGGTTCATCACCTTGAACACATTTCAGAATGGATCCTTAACTCCTTCCATAGACCCTAGATAGTTGACTTTAATATTTTATCAACTAAATCTAAAACTAAAAGAAATAGACATCCCAGGCATTTACGTTTCATAAACAGACTGTCCTCATCTCACCGCCCCGGGAGCAGGCAGGCAGGAGAGATCTCTGGGAAGGCTCTGATCCCCCGGGAAACCTTTTTAATTGTCTTTTAATAAAGGAATTGCAGCCTGTCGTTTGTCAAGGAGACGTTGGCACTAGTAAAACCTGTGTTTATCTAACCCATTTTTATTAGCCATGATTAAAGATAACATTCTGTGTGCCTTCGTTCTCACAAAACACTTTTATGTGAATGTAAAGGTTAATTAATGCATCTCAGCAATCATTTTGCTAGTCATCTGGAAATACAGCTTCTCCGGGAACTGTACTTAAGAAGCCACCCGTTATATTATAAAACGGTAACAAAACATTTAAGATTTTTCTCAGTTGTAATTTTGTTGACCTCCAGATGCAAAATATTTACTACTTTTAAAAATTACAAGGTCCCCCGAATCATTACTAATCACAGTACTTGTGTAGTACATAAAAAAGTATTATCTAGGACTGATTTTATTTTTTAACCAAAATCACTGCAAAAGCAATGCCCATAAGAGTGCTCATTTAGCAGTTATTCTGCGACAGATACTTTCGATGTCAGAGTCTGTACACCATCTGTTAGGACAGGTACTCAGTGTGACAGCAAACCACCAGTAATGTGTGCATGCCGGTCTTGGCTGTACACCTTTACGTCAGGATTAAAAGCAGCAGATGAAATGTACCTAAACCTACTCCCCCAAATACTTGTACACGAGAGCATTTTATAGTTTCCATTTGAGTTAGCCTTCTGTCCCTCCAGAAGCTTTCTTCCCCTAGGAACTGCAGCCATAAAGGGTAATTTCCATTCAGCAAGACTGCTCGCAGTAAACCTAACCTCATCCGTCAGTTCGGGCTTCCTAGTGTATAGAAACCCAACTCCCGTGATAAAGCTCGATTTATGATTTACTGGCTGTTGCAAAACCGGCAAGATCTCGCAGGAAGTCACTGTCACCACTTTCGGACTCTACGGGAGGGCCAAACCCTCTTGGGCCGAGGAACTGAGGCTGGAGTCCAGCTCGCGAGGACCGTGCTTGGGAACGTGACTGTCTTCCCTACAGCACAGGGCCTTTTCATCCCTGACACTAACATCTGCTGTCATTATTAAAGTCTTAGAGCTTTGTCTGAGAGGTGCCAGTTAGTATCCTTCCATTATCATTATTCAAACACAAAAAATGACAGGTCAATGCTAGTCTTTTGATGCACAGATTACGTGTTCCGAGACTCCTATCACTTTAAAAAGTATCTTTTCATTTTACTTCTCACTTATTTTTCCCTTTTATAATTAAGAAAAGAGCAGAAGATTGGAAAATGTTCAAAAGAAAACTTAGAGAGCATGATCTGTCTATATGGGACCCTCTAGTTCTTAGAATATATTCACCGTTGCACCTTTTTAAATCTTCACATAATCCCTATGAGACAGGCAGAGCATACATGTGACTCTGTCTTAAAATGAAACAAATGTGACAGTGATTCGTATCTGTCAAGCACTATATAAATGCAAGGAGTTGCATTTTTAATTTTTGTTAAAATGATTGGATATATAATTCAGGAAAGAAAAAAAAAACAACCCAATGTGTATGCACTTAGAATGAGTAACAAGGAGCAGAGTCAGAAACTAAGTCATTGGCTTTTTGAGAAACACTTCCTAAATAATAAAACGGAAGTAAAAGTTGAGTAAAATAGCTCTAACAAGAGTATCTGATATTTTAAAGGGCTTGTGCTTAGGTCCAACTTAATGTTCTTCTTTAAAATTCTCCTTTTCCTTACCACCGGCCGAGAAGGAGCCACTAACTCCCCCGAAGTTTTGTTGCAGCCCCCACCAACTTTTCCCCAACCTGGCCTTCCTGCAGGGAAGGTGGAATGTGGTGGCCCACCACGGCAGCCACCAAGCTCAGAGAATTGCCGGAGAAAGCCGGGTGCCTCAGAGAACTGAAGCAGAAAATGCGAGCGGGTTCACGAGCCAGACGTGAAGTCGGCGCAGATTTTCCTCCTGGCTCCGTCTCCCCCTGGCCAGCACCTCCTTGACTTTCTCTGCCCTCTGAGCCTGCACCCCGGGCAACTGCCCGAGCCCCCCTCAGCCAAAGCAACCCAGGACAGAAAGATCAGACGCACTGGGAGCCTGAGACAAAGCTGCCACCAGAAGTTAAAAAACAAGTTCTGTGTGACAAGAAAAAGCAACTTGTCATGGAGCTCCAAGAGAGCCAAATGCCATGAAAAACATTAAAAGCGGTCCTGTAGGTTCCGCGAAACATGCTCGGCCAGGAAGTGTCACTGTCACGGTCACCACTGATGCCTGGGCAAAGCGTTTCTAGACCAGTGTTCTCGTTAGGAAGTAGGAAAGGTCGCCTGCATCACAGGCTGAGAGAGCTAAGCAAGTGACTGGACGTTAAGCACTTTGCAATCAAAACCATCAATCCTGTTTCCAGACTCCCTAAGTGAATGATGAAAACACTAAATAAAAATAGTAATTTAAACATCTAAATTCTTTTTTTTTAATTGAGATGTAATCGACACATGATGGCTTTCGGCATACCACCTAAGTATCCGATATTTGCGTATGGTGTGAGAAATTCTTACATTTTGTGAATTTCGACATGCAACCGCACATCTGCTAGAAATCACTTGGAATTCAGGAAGTGATCACTACTGCATCATTTTTAGTGGTAGAGAGAGGGCTGCTGGGATGTTTATGACACACCGGCCAGTACAGTATAACTGCAAGACAAGCGCATTCTGGGTGACGCCAGAATTAAAAGTACGTTTCTCTTGCGTTTATTTCTCATCTTATGTTTCTCCCATATTTCGTATCTCACCCTACTTCCCATGCATATATAACTTCAATAAAACGACCCTTCTCGCTTACCCAGGAAGCCTCATCAACACAAAATGCATCGCATTCAGTAGAAATGAAAATGATTCCAGAAGCAGTAAAATGTAGACATCTACGACGAGGTCTCTCCAAGAGCAGGGAAGGGGGAATTATGTGTTTTATTCTCATTTTTTAATATATATTTGTTCATTCGATTCTTGACGCAAAATGGCCATAAGACATGTGACTTAAGTGTGACTCGCAGAGTCCTGAAGGCTGTGTTCATTCAAGGGGAAAACATTTACCTGACTGTTCAGTTTGTGTTCACTACACCGGTTACACGAGCCATGTCCCACACAGGTGTGAATGGGTGCCTGGAACAGAGCTCTAATGAGTGCGAGTTGGAAATCCCGCTCGTAGGGCACTGTTGAGTAAATGTTACATGCTGTGCATTTTACGAAGTCTCTCGGAATGAGACTCTAGAATTTTAGATTTTTGGAAACAATGCAAAGGGCCTAGAGGTTATGATACATATTTAGAAGAATGGGGGAAATAATTGTGTGTGTTTCTATTCACATTTTATCAAATAAAGAAAATCTCCGTTGTTTTAATCGATCCCAAGATCTAAGCTATTATGAAATCTCTAGTATAGATTGTATTTCCTCCTCAGCCACTCTTTAGTCCTTAAAGGGAAAAAAACAAAAAAAAAACACAAAACAAAAAAACACTGCCTGGATTTACACACCAACAGAAAAAAAAATAGGGAAAATTCAGGTAATTGCCTGCCAAAATTTATCATTCTAAAAATATCCAAATAACTGATACAAAAGTGTTTTTTCCTAAAGTACCTAGATAATTACCACTTTCTCTATCTCATTAGCTGCGATGTAAATATGTAAGGATACATTTATTCACATAATAAGAGTACATGCATTCAGTTCCTTTGGAGAAACTCCCGCGTTTTCTAACTATTTTACTGCACCAAGTAAAATCCACAAATCGAAAAAAGTTTCTTTCCATAAACCCCTACACTTACTTATAGCCGTGTAGTCAATAACTCACGAGTGCAAACGGATTAAACCACAAATACCAAAGAAAAATGGGAAGAGAAAAAGTCTTGGATTCTTCACTTTAAAAATCGGTCAAAACATACACTGTTTTCTCCTTAGAAACAACATGGAGACGGTGGAAGTGTGTGTAACACATCCGAGCAGATGGTTGGAGGAAGTGAATAGCATTAGGGGCAAGGCAGACAGACCTACGTTCAGACTGAACTCCGCACGTTAGGATCCATCACACACTGGGCAAGTCACTGCAAACCTGGACTGATCGTAGCGCCTCTCCCCCAGCGCTGTCGAGGTGATTGAATGAGGTGTCGCATGCAGGTGGCTTAGCACCGGGCCCCGTACATTGCTTGTGCTCAGGAAACAGCAGCCGCTACCATTATTCATAGGTCACCGCAGGTCAGCGTTGGAAGAGTGGCATACGTCATTAAGTGACTAGTGCTCTAGAATCTTTATATATCGCGTAGGTTGGATTTTAAAGAAATTCATTAGAGAAATGCAGTTACTTGCAAACATTAATAGTTAATAGCAAATGTAATCCACTATGAAAAAGATCATATGGAATAAGCCGTCACCGCCCACATCCTTGCAGACATGCTGCACCCTGCTTGGGGTTGGGATGTTGTGAAAGGATTAATATACGCTGACTTCCAAAACCCAGTAAAGAGAACGACTGTCAATTCGTAGTATGGAAATATCAACAGCGAAATCTTACAGCGTGTTGCTAATAGCCTTTGCATTTGCTTGGGATTTTATTTTTTACTGTTGATGTGAAAGTTTATCCAAATGATATGAATTTCAGTACCTCAAGCCATGCCCTACTTTCTTCTGCAAGGCCAACTCATCCCGTGGGACTCGGTCTCAGCCACCCCTCCTCCAGAGAGCTTCCCCGGACCACCCGTCCGCCAAGATCTCCCTCTCCCCCTTCCCTCCGCCCTGGCCCACATTCCGCTCTCATTTCCTATCGATGCTTCTTTCACAAAGCCTCCTGCATTCCCTTTTCCCTGTGCACCACCATTTCCCAGCGCTGTACCCCATCACCATCCGAACTTCATTCAGTTGTCGAAGTGTGTCTCCTGGTTACAGGTTTGTTCCTGCTTAAAATGGCCAAACGTATCTAGGACGAGGCTTTCGTAGGGTAAGCCCCGCCCCCACTGGAGATGTTCAGTGGCTCCCTACGACTGTAGTGGAGGGGGACATTGATAATGGACTTCAGCGTGAACGGTGCAGGCAAGCCAGGGCTGACGGCCGACCAGCCCACGGCCACCGCCATGCTGCTCCAGCTCTCCCCAAAAAAAGTATCCCTGAGGGTCGACTCGACCCAACTTCCAAGGTCAAATTTTTTTTGAAGATTTACATGTTTAAAATTCATGATTTTCTGACATTTCTTGGATTAAACGTATCCATGTTGTTTTCTTGTAAATGTAATGTTTTAAGTCACAACCCTTTCACATGAGCACGATTTCCAAACAGCTTACCCAAAATCTTGGAGCAGAATCACGGACCAGCAGGAAGACCTGCTCTCTCGGGACCTAAGTCCTGCAATGCCCACGGCAGTGTACACGGCCTCTGGCCACGCTGCTGCCCGGAGGGCAGATCGTGCCATCCACAAAGACCAGGGAGAGTGACACTCCGTGGGGCTGTCACCTACATGCACGCGGCGCCCTACCCATTAGCGCCTCCCACATGGTCTTGTTGGAACCCCATTCCCGCATCAATAACACGTACAGCTCTCTCTCCTCTGCCTTCCTCAACCCCGCTCGGTGTTCTCGGTCCGGGTCCCTTTGCTCTGGCTGCCGTAGAAAATACAAGACACCCCGTTAAATCTGAATTTCAGAAACGTGGAATGATTGTTAGTCCGTTCCACGCAATATTTGGATTACGACTTAACTAGGTGTCTTGTCTTTTTATTTGCCAAATCTGGCAAGCCTGCGCGGACAGCCGTTCCTGACCACGTCCCCACCCTCCTCTGTCCAGGCTCGTGAGCCCTCCGACACGCGGGACTTCATCCCGAAGTACAGCTCGAAGGCCTGCTGGCAGCTCGAGACAGGCCGATTTACTGCATTTTATCCGCAGCACCAGCTTCGTCACTAGGCACATGTGACCTTGCCCACTGTGGGCCGCTTTCATTTGCAAAATGGGTGGTGCGTTGAGTGGACGGGTGACTGAATGACCTCTTAGGACCCTCCCAACCTAACTCTCTGGCTCTAAGGCATCCAAGTTTTGAGTCTGCTTCTTCCTGGCCAACAATGCACCTGTCGATGACGCACCATCCAGTCTCCTGAGAATCTGCCTCTTCCCAAGTTAGCGTCCTCACCCCCCCTTGGGCCACAGAAATGATCAGAAGGCCCTGCCAAGAGGCAGATGTTACCGTGAAGGTCAAATGGTACTCCACCACCCTCTGCCCATACTGTCCCACAAGTTAGTGCCATTATACCTACTGTTTTTCTTCCGTTTTCTTAATTTCATCGCACTCATTAGAGAACCCACACAGGTGAGAGGATCCCGTCTCCCTATCCCCACCGACTCATCGTTCGTCCTGGTGACAACCCACAGTGGTAAAATGTCCTTCACGGTCGCCTGCTCAGGGCACCTCTTGCGGGAGGAAGGGAAACGGGGGAGTGCAGGGGGCACCCCAACCGGATCACAGGGGTCCGAGAGCCTCGTCGGATCTCAGAGCCAGGCCCCGGCGTGTGCCGAATGAGGCAGATGTAAGAAAAGTGACCTTGAGCGTGAGCCTCAGGTCCCACAGGTCCCTGGGGGACGCTCTGCCTACCGGCTATGCCGACGAGTTCCCTGCCCGCCCCCGCCCCCCGACGGACACGTGCCCATGCGCGCCGAACCCGCAGGGCACTGCTGAGCCCCACCTGTCCGCAACGCACCTGCCGTCCGGGGGCTGGAACGGACCCGCCTCTGCTCTTTGTCCGTTTCTGCTGCTTCCAGACCGTTCCCTGTCTCCCCCTTGGTTCCCGCTGGATCTCAGTTCCTCCCGCTCCCCTGTCTTCCTCCAACGCCCCCCCCCGCTCCCTGCCTTACCCGCTGTAACACGCGACACGTGTCCCCGGGACGGGAACGTGCCCTTCCGCGTTCCGCGTCAGCCTTCCGTGCGTTCACACTCTGCGAAAGCGCGCGGGTGTGTTCGCCGCGGGAGGCTCCGGCCACGGCGCGAATCCGAACACGCGTCCGGAGGCGCCTCGGGAAACGGAGCGTCTAACCCCGAGCCCTGTGTTGCAGCCTACAAGGAGAAGATGAAGGAGCTGTCCATGCTGTCGCTGATCTGCTCCTGCTTCTACCCCGAGCCTCGCCACGGCAGCATCTACACCTACGACGGTGAGTCCGCCAGGCGCGGGAGGCCGCGGGAAGCCCGCCCCACTGGCCTCTGATTCAGAGCTCGCTGTCTGACTGGCTGCGTCTGCTTACTCGGCCTTGTCGGTCGCCCGTTGCTCAGAGCGGTCGGAGCTCGGTGCTGATAACAGCGCGTGCCCGAGGCTGATGTCACCGCAGCCGCGTCTCACGCCTCGACGCCCACAGCACGTCCAAGGCTTTTCTCTTTGCAAATAATATATAATATGCTCGGCTCGGTTCAGAGCAGATAATTTGCAATAAAATGCTTTCTACTTAGAAAACTCAGAAGAGAGAACTGACAACCACGCCCGTTTTCGCTTAGAGCATAGTCCTTGTAAGGTTCCCACGTATGCACTATGCACGTCAATAGCCTCTTAAGTTCCAGTAATTAAAATGACGTGGGGCTGAGGCCCCAGATAAAGAGGCCTGACAAAGCAAAGGCCATGGAACCGGCCTGGCTCCACACTGTGCTGCAGCAAAGCCCTCTCGCTGGACTGAGCCCGACTGGCTCTCAGCTGGTCCCTGGCCGGCCCTGCCCCTCTCTGCACCATCCCTGGCTGGCCAGCCCCTTAAGATTCTCTGAGCCTTATTTAATTCTAGTATCTTCCTCCCAGGGGTGCTGTGGGGTGAAAATAGTTGAATGCAAGTTAGACATGTAGCCCCAAGCCTGACTCCTCGTAAATACCCCCCAAAAATGGTAGCTATCAGTATCAACAATACCATCCTCACTTAATTTGGTCAACATAACCAAAATGTTGGATACAGTTATGCGTGTAAGGGACAGAGTGGAAGCCTGCTTCTCTGGCTGTCTGGCTCGTAAGTATTGTTTCCCCCCCACGTGTGTGAAGAAATGCACTGCAGAGACGGCCAGGGGGTCTGTGGCCGTCGACCCCCCGTGTGCTTTTGAAGCCTGCGCCAGGACTCGGGCGTTTTCCTGCTGGATGGTTCTGTCGAGGCCCCAGCATCGCGCACGCCCAGTGACATCGCAGGAGGACACCTCCTGCGAAAGGGGTCGGGCTCCACTTTACGGTATAAGTTGCGTTCTTCCATGTAATAAATCCTATGACGCAGCGTTAAAACCTGAGGGTCTGATAATCCGCTCCGAAAAAAAAGCGGCTAACCATTTTCCAGTTCTTAGCCATCTCTAAAGCGTACAGAGCGTGAAACCTATATAAGCAGCTGGGCCACACCCCCGCCTGGGCCACAGCCCCAGGCGGCCCGAGCAGGATGCTCCGAGGAGCAAAGATGCTGCCGTGGGACCCTGTCTCGCTGTCCCCAGCGTCCCCCGGGGTGGCCAGCGCACACACCCACGGCGAGCGAGCCAGGGCCGGGACGCTGTGCACACGAGCCAGGCTGGCTGCACGTCCACGCACACACCGTGTGACTTGGTTCCAACCGCAGGGCACAGCTACCTCCCGAATTCAGACGATGCGCGTGAACCCGTGCTTCCCGCTCCGGGTGCTTAGCATTCTCGAATGCTCCTTTCTCAGACATGGAGGTGAAGCAGATCAACAAACGCGCCTCTGGCCAGGCCTTCGAGCTGATCCTGAAGCCGCCGTCCCCCATCTCGGAGGCCCCGCGAACCTTGGCGTCCCCGAAGAAGAAAGACCTGTCCCTGGAGGAGATCCAGAAAAAGCTGGAGGCCGCGGAGGAGAGGAGAAAGGTAACTTCCCACGGGTTGCTTTCAGTCTGTTTTGAATGACCGTCGATACACGTTATAACTGTTTCGGGCGTATAACATAGTGACTCGACGTTCACATACCCTGCGAAGTGATCGCCGTGATAAGTCTAGTGCCCGTCTGTCCCACGTAGCACAGCCTTAGGTAACTCTGCTCCAGGGCCGGGGGTGGGGGTGCAGGACGGGGACCCTGCCCTCAGGGTCTGCATCACCCCGGCATGAACGCCAGGAGCCCTCCTCATGGCCTCGCTGCCCGCCCTTGAAGCTGCTCCCCCCAAGGCCAGGACCCTCTCTGGACCATGAGCATCTGCCCGTACCCACGTCTGAGCCTCGACGGCATTTTTTCCTCCTTTTTTCCATTGGTCCCTGTGTGTATTCGAGAGCTGTTCTCTTGCCACGTCTTTAACTTTCCACAACCCCACGGCTAAGAACAGCGAAGGGCAGTAAACGTGAAGGGCACTCGGAAATCCCATGGACTTGATACCTAGCGACGGACGTTGGTCTGAATGTATCTGTACCAACCAGTGACTCTGGGAGTCCGTCCCATCGAGATACCCTTAATCGGCCCAAATGGAATGATTTTAGGTAACTCATTTCTGCATTGTATTTTCCACTGACTTCATGAGGATATGGTTTCGGAATCATGTAGTCACTAAGAATATGCTCCATGCGCGATCTTATGCTTTGAATGCAAACTCTGCATTAATAATTTCTTATTAAGATATGTATAAAAAGTTAGCCAACACATTAAACACTGCTGTGTAGGACAGTTATAAAGAGAAGAAAGGTAGTCCTTCACCTAAAGACCGAATTCTCTAACAAGGAGTACAGGACAAACCAAACGTGTGTGCATTTGTGTACATATGTATGTATGTAAGTATGCATGCATGCATGCCTATACATATACATGCATACAGACACATATGTACACATGTAGCATCAAATAACAACATCCAAAGATCAGAAGTCCTCAAATTAAATTTGTTGAACCAGAAAATAATTTTGTTTTAACGTTTGTGGTTGAAAAATCTTCCTGTCATGTAACGTATCAATTAGACTTTCAGATTTCACTACGTGAGATTCTCTGAGTGTTGAACAAGTATTTCTTTACATACATATTTATTGTAGTTGACCGATTACTATGTTATAGGTGAGTATTTTAAAAGGAGGAAAGTGAGCTACTAATCCAAGTATTAAAGGTTGCTTTAAAAACATTTATTAGCTTTTTTTGTTGTTATGTACAGTTTTTTTTCTCCTAGTAAATTAACAGAAATCCACAATTTTTATCTGCAAATGTTTAGCCTTACTGTGTATTCAGAGTTACAGTCCATTAAGACCTTGCTGCCAACAGATGTAAATAACTAACTATGACAGTAGAGAGCGTGTTGCACCCAAGGGAGTTTAACCCCACGCCCAAGAATTGGCATCTTAGGGGGCATAGGGTTAGATCACAGGTTGACATTTAGGGAAATGCTGTGACCTGATTAGAATACAACTCAGTGACTGAGCTGAAATCGAAACAGACGAAAATTCAACATCACCGTTCAGGATATTGCTGGTGTTTCTAGGTAATATATTTAATTTGAAGGAAATTATTAAAAGACAAAGAACAACAACACAGAGATGATCAAAATCCACTGGGCGTTTTCGTGAACTCCCTGAGTCAACCGCTTAGGGGTTCTGGTAAAATTCCTGCCACCCCGACAACAGCAAATTATCAGCAGGTATGCATTTACACAATTGAACTAAAAATTGGCAGGGATAAAGACGAGAATGACAAATTCAATAGTGTGCGGGCTAAATCATTACTCTAACGGCTGAAGCAACACTAAACACCTGCAGGTAGAAATCGCAGATTCCCATAATTCTGCTGGTCTGAGATGCTTTTCCCCTCCTGTGGCTAAGAACACATGGCCTCCCTTTCGGGGCGTTACTCCTCACACCTCTCGTCCCAGGTGTCTTGCCCAACCCCTCGGCAGGTCAGGGGTGATCATGTGAGCCAGGCCAGCCAGTCCAAGTGCTGCCTCTCCTCAGCACAGTGACTGGCTCGGGATTGGGCGTGGGATCCGGGACAGGCCCCTGAGACTCAGGCCTGACAGGGCTCTCGTTAGAGAGAGAAGCTCCCTTTCTGCCGGATTTGCCGATTTGTGAGCAAGGAATTTGGGATGACTGTTTGAAATGAAACTTTCTTAATATGAAACCAATTAGACAGGAAGAGATAATAGGTATAAAAGAAAGTTTCCTGACAGCATTGCTTGATCTCCTGAATCCAGCCGTTTTGGAAGCTGCAACCTTCACTTTTTAGTCACGCACCCGTTTGGTTTGGCTGCTTGACTTGGGCTCGGGCGCGTGCACACCCTCACTGACATTATTGCTAGATACGTGCTCTTGCTGAAGGCTCTTTATGAGAACTACAGTTCTCCAAATGAGGACTAATCAAGTCGGTACAACCCAATAGAATAAAATCAATTGATGATTTTTTAAGTTGGCACTTCTGTTAATTAGTTTACATTTTCTTCTAATTGGAACCATTTTACTGCTCGATGTGAACGGCAGCATCTTGTCAGAGAAACGTCTGCTTGAAAAGCTGGGTGACTTAAAAAAAAAAAAACAGCATTAGGTGAATAGAGAAGGCACGGAAGTGTGCTAAGCTCAGAGAACGCCCCGGAACTGGGCGTGCCCCCGGGGCAGCGGCCAGGCCAGCCGTGTGAGCCAGCAGGTCTGGGGGCAGAGCGGGCCAGGAGGCGGGGTGAGACTGGCCAGGGCCTCGGATGCCCAGTGAGACGCTCGAGTGCACCATGTGAGAAACGAGGGGTCACTAAACACTCCCGAAGATGCACAGAAGGACAGCCTAGCCTGGGGTCGTTGTCATGGCCCCGGATCCGTTTCTTTACCCACACGTTACAGGTTTTTAAAGATTCTGCCTCCCAAACATACGACATTTAAAGAAGCCTTAGTAAATTCCTTCTGTCACAGTTATAATCAAAGAAATCCGTAACTGCCATGAATACGTCTCATTATAAAGTAGTAAGCACTTTCTCACTAAATCGCCATATTTTAACTCGAAGTAAGTATAAAAATAGACATAGACATGACACAGAAATCATGAAATACAATTCCTGATAGGGCTTTTAAAGCATGAAAAGCGTGTGCCCCCCCCCAATTAGTGCCCCTGATTGCCTGCTTCCAGGGACCCCTGGCTGGGCCGAGCTGTGGGGCCCTCAGCCTGTATTGCGGGGGGCTGCCACGGAGGCGCCTCCCTGTGGGCCTGAACCCCCCTGTGTTCAGGTTTGGGCAGTCTCCCCAAGTCCTCACTCCATCTGCCACACTGCTGCCACGCTGACCATCTGGTCACTACGTGGGACAGTCCCCCCTGAGGCTCCTTTGAACAGCGAGCGGAAGTTTATTATTTAAAAAAGACAACCTTTTCCTTTTTCTCCTTCTTCGGTTATATCTGAGAATCAGTGTTCCTCTCCAGGAACCCGTATTATTTCATGACGTCAGCTCGAAGCTCATATTTTGAAACTGAAGTTTCCATGTTGTAACTGACCTACATGGGTGAGGTGATACCAACTCCTTAGTCATCCTTCCATCCATTTATCCATCCATCCGTCCAACAAACGTTTATTTAGTGAGAGGCAGAAGAGCTAAGCTACACGTACAGCCCAGTGGCCCCGGGCAACCCCAGCTTACTCCTGCTGCTCTTATTATTATGATGATCATTTCAATCTCATAAGGGTCCCAGTTGAACAGTAATTACATGGGCACCCTGAGCGGAGCAGTGTTTCAGAGCATGTTTTAAAGCTCGGCGGTTAAGAGAACGTCCATTATCAAAGTCTGGTTCCGCCACTTCATAGCTGTGTGACCTTGAGCAAGTCACTGATCTACCCGTGTGTACAACGAGACGAATAATAGGATCTCTGTCACGGACCTAGTGCAAGAATTTGAAGAGTCACTTGCTCTTCTAAGCTGCTCGCTCTGCAAAGACACCTGACGAGCACTGTGAAAGCACTGTGAGCCATCATCGCGTAAAAACATGTCCGGTTCCTCGGACCTCAGAGCAGGACGGTCTCGCAAAGCCATCGCTGTATAAAGAAGTTTCTCGTTAACGCAGATATCAAAAGGGTACCATGCAACACATTTCATCAGTATTTTTAAATGTTAAGAATATTATTTATCTAATTACAAAGAAAAGTTGTTTGATAGCTAACAGATAAATAGGTCAACCCAACTAAAAGTGGCTTGAAAAAAATATTATGAAAAATATGATGAAACTTCAGGGTTTTAAATGCCCTGATAAATCTCACACTGAAACAGATTAACTTGAAAAGAATTCTACTCAAACCAGTCCAGTGACATAAGGCGCCGGCCACAGTATTGGTACGGTGCACCCCAAAGTCACTGAATCTCTGAACGAAAGATACGGTGCTTATTTTTAACAAAACCGCATCGACCTGGATCATGAGTCACCAGACTCGGTGAGGATTCCCCCTTCCCCCTGACAGCCTCTCACGTCGTACGTGGCAATTAAAGGCGAACGCAGGAAAGGCGGGTGGTTGGTGCACACACTGGCTTCTGAGCTGGACCACTGAGTGCCGATCAGCCAACATTCGGAGCACTCGACTCCTTAGAGGACGTGACACACGGCCGCAGACGCCCCCCCCCGCCCCGTGTGTCACCCCCTCTGCGAAGAGCCCCTCCCCGGTGGTTCTGTTCTGAGGCTTGACCACAGGACATGCGGACGGACGCAGGGGTCATTCTAAAGGTCTCTGACTTTTCATTATTTTAAATTCCTTATTGTGATGCTGATGCTTCGACACGAGTGAATAGTACACCCTTTTGTTTCACACAATTATATCCCGCTGTCACATTTGAACAAGACGCTGCCCGTGACTATAACTAGGTTCGTGGTTTTTTCACTGTTAACAGTAAAACCAATCATGAGAGACATCATCTTCTATCCTACTACGGTAAAAGCATGGAAATGCTCCGAGATCTAGTGTTTTATAAATGGTTCTCGACGGCAATACTATATCCACATGATGAGAAGGGACAAGAAAACTAGGGGCGGAAAAATGTGTTTGCTTCAGAAATAATGGAAAACCAGCATGATGTAAAACGTAGTCTTCAATCTCATTTGCGTACCTAACGTGAGTTTTATACACCACTTAACTCGCATTTATCTCCCATTTAATTTGTCTAGTAATTAAACTCTTACACTCAGTCACAGAAGAAATGCTAATGAACCGCTCTGGAACACGCCGAAGCGTTCCTTGACGTGCGATAACTCTTCCCTCGCCTGCCTCCGGGTACCGCCTTCAGTGACGCTGAGTCCGGTGTGAGGAGGGTCGCGCCTAGCACAGGTGTGGGGCGCAAGTGAGCCCGTGGCCACCACGGGAGACGGAGGAGCTTCCTTAGTCCCCAGGGCCTCGGGCTCTCGTCTCTGGGGGTCTCCGCTTTGCCCTGACATTCACATTCGATCAGCTCGCCCACTTGCGTTTTCCCTGACCTTCTACGTGAGCACGGATGCAGAAAAGTCCCTCCACGGCCAGATGCTTTCCCCCGAAGATTTAGCGACTTTCAGCCAACCCCACCCCGCCGGCCTCCCGTCCGTGGGTCAGGGCCGTGGCGGGGGCCCCTGCCAGTCGACTCGAAGCCAGGAGTCACCTGAGAACCTATCCCGCCGCTGAAGCGAAGGCCGCAGCTCACGCGTCTCCGTGCTTCCTCTTTTTATTCCTCAGCCTCATACTCACGGCGCGTCCTGTTTCTGCACATTTTTTTTCTGGACTCCACGCTTCTTTTCTCATGCATAGAAATCCTGGAGCAGAACCAGCTCTTTCTGTGGCTGAGGTTCGGCTCACCTCATGGAGAATCAGCTTCTGCCAGGCACAGAGTGAGAGGCGTTCTGGGGCGGGATCTGGACGCCGGCTAAGGACGAGCAAGGGCCTACGACCTCCCGCCAGGACGGAGAGAGGGGGGCCCTGGCGGCTGCTGGCTCCGCGAGGGAAGTGACGGCAGAGCACCGCGAGGGAGGGCCAGAGGCGTTCTCCGCGAGGAATTCACTGCGTGATCAGCTTCTCATCCAGCAGGTTCTGGCACGGACTCGAGCTTTAACCACTCGAAGCAGAGATCATCGTTCGGCCCCGGCCAGCGCGTTGGCTGAGACCTCGGCGGCGGCTGTCGCCGTCCCTCCCAGGGGGTGAGCAGGCCCCGGAGTGTCGGATCTTTGTCCTGCAGTAGTGGCCTCGCGGGTGACCACTCTGGACTGCCTTCCGTTTCCATCTCACCCCACCCGTCGTGCTAAGGAAATGCACTTGACACCTTGGCTGGGTAACCTCGTTTCGCCCCAGCGGCTGCCACAGTGCCGACGCCAGGAACTGGCGCATTTCGCACTGAGCCAAACGCAGCTCCGGGAGATGCGACAGCCCCCCGCCCCCCACCACCCTCCGCTACTGACACCCGGGCCTGCGGGAGTGTCTGTCCTCCAGGCCTCGCGTGCCCCACCAAGGCGGGCGGCCTGAAAAGGTGCGTGCTGCTCCGCCAGCCTTTCCAGGCCAAGGCCAAGGGCTCCGCTTCTCGAGCCTTATTCCTCTGCCGTCGGGGGGAACCGCCTTTGGCTTTCGCAAAAGGTAATTAAGAATGCAGATGTAAACATGAAGTTGCAGCCTAACTGAACCAAGTGCCAGAATCAAGTTGCGCGTCTGAAAATCAAGAATTATGCAGCAATGACCCATGGGAACGCGCCCTGTGAGGGGACGTGGCCGTGAGCCGCCCGGCAGCTGGCGTCCAGGGCCGGGGGGCGCGCGGAGCAGGGAGAGGGGGAAGGGCCCCCCGGCAGGCTGAGCAGGAGGCCCGCGCACCCCCCTGCCCTGGCGGGCACGTGGCAGCAGGGAGGGCGGCCCCGGAAAGCCCCGCTGGGGAGAACTCTGAAACGGTGCGCGTTGATTTGCTTCGTGCCGCGCGGTTTTCCAGCCCGTTACCAGAGACACCGAGGCTCCAGCCTCGCCACTAGTCCCTGGATGCAATGGCACCCCCGTTTTTGCGGTCCCCGACTTCTCTCCTTCTAGAAAGGTTTCTGGGCGGGTCAGACAGAAGGAGATAAGTTTTCTGAAATGAGAGACCAGCCGTTTCCTCCTGTTTCTCTGAGGCGCTCGGCGCGCTGGGAGGTTTCCTATCGGTTCAGCCCACTCAGCGGGCAAGGCAGGAAGGACTGACAGTCACCAACACGAGCACCCGAAGCCGAGGACTGCCAATAATCAAAGGACTTCGACGACCTATCCTGCACTCACGACGTCACACTGAGTTTACCTGTACCGGCAGGTATAACTGCCGTCACCTCCCGGTCACAGGTGTTTTGAGTTTTGGCTTCAATATAAAGGCCACCGTTTTCTCAGCGCTAACGTCCCCCTGTTGGACACCGCTCAGGACCTTGCATTTCCGCAGTCCTGACACAGGACGCTGCCGGCCGGCGGTCCCGCCGAGCGGTGGCAGGAGGAACCGGCTGGCTCCTTGCGGAGAGGCTCCACGTGCTTCGACCCTCCCTCTGCACCGACGTGTCCCCTTTGGCTTTCATGCTGGTTTTCTGGCTGTGGCTTTACCAACGCCAGAACGAGACGGGTCCTCTAGCGACGTCAGGGACAGCATCCCGGGGTTAAGGCTGGACGTGGGGCCGGTTCCCAGAACGCTGTCTGATCGCCAGTGAGTCACGCAGCATGTTCCTGACAGACCAGGAGGAACCTCAGGGCCGGACGCCCCTTGCGCCTCCGTGTTCCTCGCGTTTCATGCAGGACGCGCCTCCTGCCGCAGAGGGAGGCGGCACGTGCGCCGAGCCTGTCCGGTGTCACCACCCCTGCGGAGTTTCATCTGGAGACAAGTTTCTTCCCCCGTCAGACTTCACACTGCTCACACATCAGAGTTTTCCAAAAGATCCCACAACCTCTACCGTCAACGGAAATGTTTCCCCGTGAACAATTGTGATGGGGATCAGTACGTAACATTCCATGGAGTGTATGTTTTATTTCGAATGCTCACATTTTCCCCTGCAGAAGGGTCACCTCCGAGGACCGGCAGGTCTCCAGGAATCACCCAGAAACAATGAGTGAGTGGGTGAGAATTTGTCTCAAATCTGGATGGCTCACTGTAGGGAAGACTTCTCTGACGGTGTAATTATGTAGGCGAAAATGGATGTGGAAAGTCCCGCAGAGGGTCACCAACACAGCTGAGACCCGAACACAGACGGGCCTGAGGCCGAAGCCCACGCCAGTGTTTTTTAGGAAGCAGACTGCACGTCGCCTGCATTCTCAACGCGAGGGATGCTCAGCAAGAGGCACACTCCTGGGTCCCATCACGGAGCCACAGAACCGGAACCCCCAGAGGTGGGTACCTGGCCCCCGCGTTTTCACCAAGCGCCTGGTGACCGTTCACGTGTCTGCACAAAACCACACGAAGCGCCTCCTGTTGCAGGAGACTGGCCGTGCACAAATGGGGGGGGGGGGAGGCAAGGTGGGAGTGAGGGGCGTCCGGCTCTGACGTTTCCGCTTTCATCACGGACAGCCACGGGGCTTCAAAGATGACCCCGGTGACCTCAGAAGACTAAAGAAAGGACTTTCTGGTGTCTGTGGCCGTGTGGACATTAAGCTTGCACTGTAGGCAAAGCTCCAAGGAGAATCTGGCACGCAGAAAACAGGGGAGGGAGGTGGGCATGGAACCCCAGGAGAGAGTGAACGTGGTGACCTGACTGGCAAAAGCCGAGAAGCTCATGCAGGACCCGACAGCAGCTGATCAAAAAACACCCAGGCAGGAAAAAGATCAGACCTTGCCGATCTTCCCACGTTCCTCAGGCCTCCGTGGACGTTGCTACGCAGGGATTAATGCCACACAGCACTCTGTGGCATCATAAATGCTTAGCAGCACCTTGTTAAAATCAGAAACAAAAGCGCCTCGGTGAGGGTTGAATGTTTCTTCCTCTAAGAGAGCCTGTCCAGAAACACTCACAGCTACAAACCCAACTGACCACCTTCCCCAACTAGCCGCATTGTACAGAAGACGCGGGCCCGGGGGTGAGCGGGGTGAGTGCGGACGGAGGCCCAGGGCGCCCAGGGCCGGACACGCGCGCCGTCCACGCGCAACGGCGGGTCCGCGGCCTCGGCGGGCCGTCCCCCCCACTGCACCCCCAGTGCACCTGCGCGGTTCCCAGACGCCTCTCTCCCCCCCCCACCCCACCTCCTCCAGTGCCAGGTCGGCGGCCTCGGCAGGCCGTCTCCCCCGCCCCACCGTGTGCACCTGCGCGCCCCCCGCCCCGCCCACCGCGTGCACCTGCGCGGTTCCCAGACCCCTCTCTCCCCTCCCCGCAGTGCCAGGAGGCGCAGGTGCTGCGGCAGCTGGCGGAAAAGCGGGAGCACGAGCGCGAGGTCCTGCAGAAGGCCCTGGAGGAGAACAACAACTTCAGCAAGATGGCAGAGGAGAAGCTGATCCTGAAGATGGAGCAAATCAAGGAAAACCGTGAGGCCAATCTAGCCGCCATCATCGAACGCCTGCAGGAGAAGGTAACCGCGGCAGAGCCCGGGCGGGGGCGAAGGGGGCGCGCAGGGCGGGGTCCCCGCAGAGGGCGGGGTGCCCCGGACAGGGGGGGGTACCCCGCAGAGGGCAGGGTCCCCACAGAGGGCAGGGTCCCCGCGCAGGGAGTGGGGCTGCGACAGGGGACAGGGACGTCTGTCGCAGTTTCCGGTGGCGAAGGGTCTGGGCGGCGGGCCCGTGCTTCTCGGAGGCATCAGAGGCGGCTGTAGGGCCGTCAGCACCAGGCCCTCGCGAATACTAAGTTAGAAACAGTGAAAAGACTTCGTGTGTGGATGACGTGTGACCTTTAACGGACGCGTCCCACCACATACGGCGCCTCGAAGCTGGGGCAGCACAGTCGGCGGGAGGGGCCCCCATGTGTGTGAACGGAGGGAGGCCGCGTGGGACCCGCTGCGAGGACGTCCCGGGGAACCAAAAACGGGGCCACCGGGCCTCGCCCCTCCCCCGCCCCCGTGCCCTCCTCCCCCGCCCTCCTCCTCATCCTGCGCCAAGCTCCCGCAGCAGTCGGGGGAGCAGCGCTGGACCAGCGGAAAACGCTCTGGCTCTAAGCGCCCCATCCGCCACCCCGCAAAAAACTTCCCTTTGAAAATGAGCGGTCCAGTGACCAGCGGTCCAGCTCCCCCGTTCCAGCAATCAGACCACCGAGAAACGGGGCCTTCTAAGAAGAAACCTCAGTCCTTCTCTGAGCAGTCACTCCCACCCCCACCCCGCCCCAGGACTGGGTGCTCTTCGCGTCAGGCCCTGGAGGTGCGGGGAGGTGGGACGCTGGTCACTCGAGCTCCGAGGAGCTGGACAAGGCCGGCTTCCTGCTTTCCAAGTGTCTCCAGGAGGCTTCACCATCTGCCAGCCCCGGCTCATCGCGTCTAAGGATCAGGCAGGCTTAGCCCGACGAGTTCCCGTTTTTACCTCCATTCTCTACAACAAACATCGGCCAGAACCAACGGAGGTCAGACATAAAACCTGAAAAAACATACAGTTTTCACGAGGATTTCGGGGAGGCGGCCTGTGCATAAGGAACTCTGGAAAGCTCTGCTGGACCGGCGGCTGGGCTCGGACACAGGACGGCGAGGCTCCCAGAGGTGTGGACAGGAGCCAGGGCAGCCAAGGGACGCCCTGGTCAAACGCTTAAGCTGAGGCTTCACTCACTCACACAAGCCGCTGCGTCCAGACCCTCAGGCCTGTCGTCCTGCTGAGCTCAGTGGGTCAGGCCAGGGTTTGGAAGAAGCACAGAACCGGCTCCCGGCAGGTGACAGATGGCAGCTCCCCCGTGCGTGCCTGGCCCGTGTGCAGGACGGCCAAGCTCCGCTGGCTGAGGCGGACGCCCCCGACCGTGAGCGGGTCGTCCTCGGTGTGCCTTCAGCTCCCCCGGCCCCGCAGCCAGCCGCGGAGACTCCCGCGGACGGGGCTAGGACCATGGACAGCAGCAGAGCGCGCGGCAGGGTGGGCTCAGGATGACGGGGACTTGAATCTCACATCCTTCGGCCCTGCAAACATCGCATGGCGTTGCTGGGAACCGGGCACAGCGGCCTCCCGCGGGGTTCTCAGCGAGACCCGGCATGTCCAGTGCAAGTCTTCCTCACGGGCAGGTCAGGGCGGTCACGGCTCTGGAGTGACGTCCCCGCACACCAGCGGCACGGCCCTCGCTTTCGATTACCACGCAGTTCATGAAATTTGCATGTTTTAACTAGGATTTCCAGAGGTGCTGGATTTTGACAGGCAACTTATTTTCCTTGTGTATTTATCGCCGCCCACCCCCGGCCCACCCCTTTCTGCACCCTTCCCGTCTCACCCAGATTTTCCATCCTCCCACACACAGACACGCACGTACGCACACATGCGGTTTGTCCGGGAAACAGTCAGCCTACAGAGCGTCTGACAGTCCTCACGTCGGCTGCAGGATCCCCAGGGCTGGGACCCAGGCACCCGTATTTTTTTAAAACTCTCTAGATGATTCCAGCATTCAGCTGGACACTCTCCCTGACACTCCACAGTAACGAGATGCCTTTCAACCAGTAGGATCTCTGACCAGTGTCAGCCAGCATCTGCCTTCTTGATCACGTGGAGATGCTCCTTAGAGAATACCAAGTTTACTTCCAGTTGATGTGCTTTAAATATGTTGTAGATTTGGTCCAGTTTTGAGTTTACGGAGTGTCTATATGTGTAATAGAATGACCTTGCTTTTCCCTAAATAAGACAAATGATTAATAACTTAACTAGCCTTTCGTTTGAATGAAATACTACAGTGAAATTTAGAAATTAAAAAGAAGATCAGTAACAACAGTAATGCTGGAAACGCAGGAAACCGCCAATATAATATTAACTATTCTGGAATCAGCCAGATCAAAGGTGATCACTGCTGAAATGACACCGATTAATGAATTAATCATTTATGAGTATTTACCACGTCCCCGTGATGTGCGCAGAAACATGGGAGAGGGATGTCAAAGCAAAAAGTATTTCATGATCATCGCTTTCCCACCACAGACGATATAAAGTATCACAGCGCCAAAAATCACGGAGCGAGACAGAGTGAGCCGTGGGTCAGTACGGACAGCAATCCCAGTAGCAATTCATGCATGTCGGGGCTGACGTGCTCAGCGCCACCGCTGTGGTGACCTCACAGCCCTGCCTGAGCCTGCGTGGCCACCTCCCTGCCGTCACCCCTCAGGCCATCTCCTCCGCCAGGAGGACCGAGCGTGTGAGCAGCGCGTACCCTCCCTCGTCACTGGTGCCCGTGACGGCGCGTCCGAGGCCCCTCCCTGATGGATCCCAGAAACCTCCCGGAGTCCCGGCCACGTTAGCGCAGAGCCTCGACCAAAAGCAATCCCGCCCGCACCTAAGAATCTACTGGAGCGTGCCTTCGAATGAGAGAGGCTCGTGTGTGATTGTCTGTCTGTGGCAAGACCCAGCAATCGGCGTTATTTTTAAAGCTTGCCGGTAGGCACTGCTATTTAGCCGGAGTTGAGAACGCTGAGCTAAAAGCTTTTTAAATAGGCTGTGTTATGCTGAACTTTTAAACATTTTTGATCTTTGTTTCAGGAAAGTGCGCCTTCTTCATTCGAAGAACAATACATATATATATATATATATTTAATTCCTGTTCCTGTAGCACCACATCTCAACACTCCCGCTTGTTATATAGGAAGTATTCAAATGTGGGGAATGGATGCCTGTGCCACCAAGACCTAACTTAGGCGGATCTGTTTATGTCACTCACCGTGAGGGACAGAAATTGTCATGCCCGGGACCCATAACCCACTGTAGGACTGACGCTCTGGTGACGTTAGGTGTTCTTGTTCTTGGAAGAACATCAGAAGTGGAAACGAGAGACGGGGAGGGGACACCTGTTCTCGCCGTGTGGGAGGGCGAGGGCCACCTGCTTCCTCCCCTCCCGCACGAACCAGACAGTGTCTGGCCTGAAGTTCACCACCTGCCCCCTCCCTGGGAACCCTGAGAGAGAGCAGACTCAACCAGGAACTGTAATGAGGAGCTAAGTTTGGAACATCGGTGAGAGCGGGTATAATCATTTTAACAATAATACATACATCCGTTAAACATATAACGTTAATGCTAAACGTACGTTCAGTTTCCACATCGTTAGCTGTAGGCCAGGGCTTTTTTCAGAAATGGATCAGGAAGCCGGGCTTCTGTGTCTTTTTTGCGCCTTGCATGAGCCACACCTCTATCACATGAACTGTGATTTACAGGCTCAGTCTCTTGAAAATGGAGTGAGGGCCAAAGACGTCTGCAAAATAATCCGAAGTAGAATTTTTTACAACTTTTCCCTCGCTTTTATAGTCAACCCGCCCACTACCTTCGCTTTTGCAAGTATTTCCAAAGCTTTCTCTCCATCCTCGCAGTTCGTCACACCGTAATATTTCACTAAATTACACAGACTCTCACATGCAGCTGGCTGAGCAGGCCTGGAAGTCTCGTTGACTGAGATCAAGCACAAGGCTCATCTCGTTGACTGTGATCAAGCACAAGGCTCCACCAGAGAGGATGAGTAGGGAGAAGCACAAGGGAAGAGCCTCCCAGCCTCGAGCGATCCACACGCAGAAGACTCGGACGGTGAGATGGACGGAGGGCATGGAGGACGCCCGGTAACCCCGCAGCTCGTCCACGAGGGCTTCCCTGCACCTTGCTGGACTCCCCACCTACTCCTGATCCCGTCCCATCTCGCTCTGATAAGCCCACCGCGTCACCCAAGAGTGCCCGCTATGATGTTGTAACAAACCCGGCGCATTCAGGATGAGGGAAGCAAAGCCCGGCCAGGCTCAGCGACACCCTGGCCTCCGCCCAGCACGCGCCGCAGCTCTGAAGTAAGAGACGTTGTTCCCTGCACCCCTGCTCCCACCTCCGACAGCCGAGGAGAGGTCGAGGGAACGCTACAGCCATTGTGTTTGTGACGATAGCGTCGCACAATTTAACGTAGTTTAAAATGATGAAAACAAAAAATACTTTTTTTTTCTTAAGGGAATAAGATTCCATGATTCTTAAAATATGATTTGGATGCTATATAACCCTTCAGATACAGATATCAACCATTATCGATTTCCATCAAGGGAATAGTTACATAAATGCCAAAGCACTGTTACACTTCCATTACACTGATGGGAAGAACAGGGTAAATGGCAGAGAACACTGTAAATTTAGATCTGCTTGGGCCTGTCCAGCCCAGTGTGTCTGACAGTGCCTGGCAAATATCGGGAGCTCAACAGCGAAGTGCATATTACCAAAGGATAGCCTAACCTTCCTGCTGAGCCTTCTCAGAGTATTTTAACTGCTTCGTTAAACCTCTGGACTCAGGGTCTCCGGATCATTACAAGAGGTTTGCTGATAAAAACAGACGGTGCTGAGAATCACACGCCTCCTGCACACCTGCCTTTTATTCTCCCACATGCTCATAGTCACATCGCAGTCGCATGAGTATGTATTTGAAGAGTTGACTGTGAAGTTTTAAAATAATAGATTTACTAAAATACCTGAAAGTAAACAATATTTTTCCTAGAAACTCAGAATTAACATAAATTCCTTTGTATTTCATGTTATCACCTCAATCAGACTCTATTTGTTCTTTCCTATGGCAAAACCTGTTTCTTTACAGCTAATTTTGAGTTTAATAAGAAAAGTGCTCCGAGTAGCCTAATAATGCTAATTATGCTTCCTGTTCTATTATAAACTTGAGTTTACAGGAATCTTTAGGCTCGAGGCTCTGCTTTTTTCCTGCCATGGCAGGGGCCTGGGTGATTTCTCAGTTTTCATCAGCGCACAGCTCTCACTCAGTTTCTTTTTGCGTAAGAAAAAGGTTTTCCTGCATCTTTTTCCTTATGATAGCAGAACAAGGGAGAGCCGGCTGCACCCGTGTGAGTCCTGCTGCCACAGCCCCGATCAGCACGGGGTCGCCCTGTGCCTGCCTTGTATTTCCCCTCGTCGTGGCCTTTGAGTATAAACGGAAAGCTCATGTAAACCACTGAAGTATAATCAACTCTTTCTCTAGTCAACGTCCCGCTTCCTCGAACTCCGTGTCTTTGAAGGAAGTTGAGCGCGGTATGTGCCTTTTTCCCCCAGAACCGACATTTGAGAAGACATTTTTTTTTCACACAACTGTAAAACCGTCTCCTCAGAGCAGCACGGAGGCTGCCCAGCAGCGGCTTAGTGTGGGCTGTCAGGGCGAGCTCGCTGAAGCCCAGCTCTGCCACTTAGCTACCTGATCTTGGGCTAATCCCTTTCTGTGCCTTGGTGTCTTCATCTGTAAAACAGGAACGATAATGGAGCTTCTACCCTAGGGTTGTTGTGAAGATCAAGGAAATTCCAGGTAAAATCTGTATTGATGCAGACCTGGTACATAGTAAGTGCCTAATAAATGCTCAGTATGACAACCCTGTAAGCAGAGTATCCTTCAGAGTAATAGAATTTAATAAGATTTACCTTGTAGCTGGTCAAGGTCATTGCCTCTAAACCACAGGAATCTGTGGAACCAGAAGAAATTCCTGGAGCCAAGGAGGGCGGGGGAATAATATGAGCAATATTCTACGTAGGAAAATAAAACTAATAATAATTAGCATTTTAAGTGTTCGGTTTAACAAACATATAGCACCTGTGATATGCAAGATAATGTGCTCATAACCCCCAGTGAAGAATGATGCCCTGGAAACGACTGGCCCCTCGGGAAGTCAGGGCCCCAGCCGAGCTCAGAGCCTCGGGTCCTGTGGAAGCGAGCATCCGCCGGGCCCGTGACAGGCCACGGGCGACACGCCACCCTGCAAGTGACGACAGCGAGAAGCACAGCGCTGGCCTGGGGGCCTCGGACACGAGCTGCTGCTGACGCAGCAGACGGAACGGACAGAAATGCCCGCCGGACGAGGCAGAACGCCACGAAAGGAAAGAGGGACGCAGGTGACCGCACGCGGGGCGAGGCCACTTCGTGTGCAGCCTCGTGGACGTCCCCGTGGAGCCAGGGCCCACCGCCACCGGGGCTGACAGAGGAGGGGGCATCCCAGGCCCTGAAAACTGCAGGAGGAGACCTTTCCCTTAAACCGCCACCTCGGGCGCGTGCGAGGGGCGGAGGTGGGACCGGGAAAGCCATGGGGACGCACGTCTCGCCGGCTTTGGCTAACAGCGTACGCGCTAAGGAAGCACAGCGGGTACCAGATGTGATGGGGGGATCCCTTGGAAAGTTACAGAAATGTCTGACCGCTGTGCCATGCACCTGCCCCTAATGTGTTATTGACTGTCGACTGTAATCGAAAAATAAAATTTAAAATAATTTTAATAAATAAAAATGTGTAAAATAAAAAAAAATTTAATCAGAAAGGAAGTTTAGGAAGCATCCGTTAAATCTTCATCCTGCATCTAATGCTCCCAAAGTGACCACCGGCAGTTATAAAGCCCTCGAAATATTAGGGGAAAAGGAAAAACATTAAAAGTGAGAGGGAAAACAGTAATACGTTTTACTGCTCGTCTCTGATTTATACAGTGGTCACAATATTCAAAATTCTCTTAATTTATGACCTTTTGATCGTCGTTTCAATCAAATACATTTAAAAAAAAAAAAAAGATCCTCTTAGGCTTGTAAGATCTCTCTAATATGCCCCTGACTGAGTCCCACATTTCACTGCCCTCAAGGTAGGTCTCTAGCGGGCTGCTTCCTGTCCGGGCACCGTCTGCTGGTCCCCGTGGGCCGGGCGGCAGGCGGGGCGCTGTGACCTCTCTGTCCCCTGGCTGTTTTTCAGGAGAGGCACGCGGCGGAGGTGCGCAGGAACAAGGAGCTGCAGGTGGAGCTGTCCGGCTGAGGCTGCAGGTGCGGCGCCCCGCCTGACCGACCCCCGCCTGTGTTAGGACGGATCACACGATATCAGTATGGAAATGTATGACATGGTTTAAAAAGAACTCACTATTTAAAAAAAAAAAAAAAACAGAATCAAAAATAAAAAAAAAAAAATCAATGCGGTCTCTTTGCAGAATGTTTTGCTTGATGTTTAAAAAGTACCTTGGATCTTATTTTGTAAATACTTACATTTTTGTTAAAAAATACAAGTATTGCATTATGCAAGTTATTTCATAATCTTACATGTCCTGTAACAGGCTTCCGATGTCATGTCTCTCGGCCTGAATGAGTCTGCTAGGTCTGTCCCTTCCCGAGCTCCCCACGTCTGACCTCCCTGCCCTTCCATCCCATGGAAAACGAGGTCCGTAGACAGTCTATGGTGCTAGAAACCCACCATTGCCTGATGACCTGGACGGCTCTGTCGCCTCTGAGCTTGGCTAAGACCATCCCTAGATCACAGGTGTTAGGACTCACCCCGACCTCCACATTTGTTCGCTCGTAACCTACTTACTGCCTACAAGGGACAAAACGGGGCTAAGAAAAACCACCAACCACAGCAGTGACTTCTGCTTCTCCCGGGTTATGTGCCACAAACGTGCCTGGCTTCGGACAGGGGTGGACGAGGGCAGACGGGCGATCAGTCTGGGTAGAAGCAAAAACCGAACCTTTTCAAGTGCTACCTTTGCAACGGTCAAGCAGCCGTGGAAACGCTTTGTGAAGTGAGCTTAAGTCTCTAGTTTATTTTGATGGAATGAGTTAACTCATGTGTCAGGTGGCTTATTTGTGGGTGCCATGGTTGATGATGTTCATTTTAAGCTCTTACCTGTAGTACACGTACATGATGCTCCCGAACCCTTTTCCACTTGGAAACTGTGAGCTGGTTGTCACATTCACTCACACACACACACACACACACACACACACACACACACACACTCAAAAGCACTGCGGACTTAACTCTCAAGCCGGCCTTTCTTCACCAGTGTGAGGCAATCCCGCCTCCTGAAGAGAAAACCCCCCCACCTGTGCGGGCTGACGCGGTCGGGGGGCAGGCAGGGCGCTCGCGCCAACCCAGAGAAGCCCCGGACACCGCCGCGCTCCCCTATCACAGTTTCGAAGTCGTTTCTCCCCCGACGCCCCGCTCCTGACAGTCCTGACAGTCGCTGCCTGCATACTTACTCCTCCTTAGCGCTCTTTTCCTGTATGTCATTGTGAGCAAGCTGTGATCAATAAAGGATTGGAGTTCTGTGAACTACTAACGGTCTGGTCTGTTCGCTCGCCCCTTCGCGTGGCTGGCCCTGCAGTTCGGAGGCCGAAGTGGCCGGTGGGTGCAACGGTCTCGTGGGCAAAGAGCAGCATTTCAGATCCTGCTCCCCGGCAGAGGCCTCTTAAAAATTCTAATAAGCAGAGAAACAGGCAACTAAATAGATAACTAAGATAGAAAGTAAACCAAACCCTGTCCGTGACCCAGATGGCCCCTACCGGACCGAAGGAACCACGTCCGGTTTTAGCATGAAATTCATGAATAATTGACACCACACAGATTGCTGCGTAAGCAAACCGGGCCATGAAGCCCAGGGGTGCTCACAGCCACGCTGCAGGCTGAGGCCACCTGGGCCCTATGGCGAGCGTCCTTGCTGTGGCCACGGAGGATCCTCGGGCCTAAAAACTCTTCCCTTTGGGAGGCCAACCGGAGCCTCTGCCCGGCATGAAGTAAGCTGTGTTTGCACACTGGGTTTTACGTAACTTAGTTTGGAGACCATCCCTTCCGGGGGGCCTGTGACGAAGGCCGGGAAACAGGAAATCGAGGGGCTGTGAGAAGCTCGCACCCGAGTTGCGAATTTCAGCCCAGGACCGGCTAGCGGGATACTCGGGCCGGTCCTCGCACACAGTGAGGGCACGCGCATCATTTCTGCGAAGTTCTCTGAAATACTAGAAGTAGCTGATGACGACGCCTCACTACGCTGGGGTGGCATTTCTCATGCAGTTTGTGGTCCCTAAACTGAGCCTGCTGACGGTCCAGCTGCCGAACCTCGAAGGCGAAGGCACTGCGGCCCAGAGAGGGTGGGGGCTCTCACTCCGCGCCCAGCACCCACTTCCCGCCACCCTCTCCGTGACCGCAGCTCGCCACCCTGGTGGGGGCGGGTCACGTCTGCGACGGTCCCCTAGACCAGGGGTCCTCAAACTTTAGCACGTGTCAGTCACCTAGAGCAGGGGTCCCCAACCCCCGGGCAGCACACTGGTACTGGTCCGTGGCCTGTGAGGCGCCAGGCCGCACAGCGGGAGGCGAGTGAAGCCTCGTCTGTATCTGCAGCCGCTCCCCAGCGCCAGCATCACCGCCTCAGCTCCGCCTCAGATCACCCTGTGTCACCCTTGGGTTCCCAGCCTCAGATAAGACAGCCATCCTCGACTTCTCATCAGATAATCTGCTGAAAAAATCGCTAAGGAAATGCAGAGCCCAGAGGCAACACCAAGGTCCCCGAACTGCTCCCCAAATCACCCGAGCTGTCTCGGATTCCGCACTGCCCCACCCCCACCCCCAAATGACCGCGCGGCGTCCGTGTGTCCCCCGGCTGCCCCTCGCCCCTCGCTTCTCCTCTCCTCCCTAACCGCTGCGCTAGCCTGGGTCCTGCCGACCAACAAGTCTCCTGGGCCCACGCTCTGACACCCGCCTCTGCCCTCCGCTGCACGGCACCGAAGTGCCACCACCCCTCTCTTCTCTCGAAAGCATCACTCCCCTTGGACGCCCAAGTTCGTCGCTCTGAAAGCTAAGCTCAGGGGGTCTCTGGCCTCCCCGTGCTCTGCCGAGGATGGTCTCTACAACGGTCAGGAAACGCCGGACCAGGCGGCGATGCACACCTGCGAAATCTCGGGGTAATAAACCACCGTCTCCCTACACGCGGGTCCGACGTGAGTCACTGCGGACGGTCAAGGCCTGCGGACGAGCCCCGCCGACGGCCAGCCGGGGACAGAGGGAGAACTCGCGAGAAGAAGGGATCGTCGCTGTCGCGCGCCGCCGTGGTAGTGGTGTGAGACGCTGCACCACGAGGCCGTGAACGTGCCGGCGGAGGTGGCCGAGAACACTTAGGGAGCCGATACAAAACCCCCTCGCACAGCGCCGGGCGCGCAGGGAAGACCCCGCAGGTATTCATTACAGATGCACATCACACTGTACGACGCCGTGTCTGCTGAGCCGTTTCACTGAACCACAAGCTCCTCCCAAGCCGTCTCTGATTTCCTGTTGCCTCCCCAGGATTTAGCAGTGTTCGGCACACACACGCGTGCACACACACCACGCACGCAGGGATGAATAAACAAAATGGATTAGTGAATCTGAACAAGAACACCGGGGTGCGGGCTTGGCGCACGCAGGCACGTGGCCCGTTAAGTTCCCGTCTCCTGCCTCTCTGGTCCGGGAGCGTCTGCTTCTGTCCACGATTCCAGCCCGAAATGAAGCTTTCCGTCGTACGAAGGTCCGTTTTAGGTGACCGGTAAAACGGACGGCTGTGGAAACTGGAAACCCTGCTAACGCCCAACCCCAGAGAAAAACGGAAGGAAACCGCTGGCGGCGACTGGCTGGGGGCCACAAGGCCGGGTTCCAGCCCCAGGCCACTGAACCCACGGGCCCCGCTGCGGGTCGGGAAGCTCCCGCCGGCCCCTCGGGAACTGGCGTCCGGCCGACGGCCCCACGGCCAGGAACGGGAAAGCAGGAGGTGACCCCCGGGGCCCACCCTGAGCCCGTCCCGCCCTGGCTCCCAGAGCCGCACACCCCCTTAACAGCGCCTTGCCCATTGGGGGCCCCCCTCCCCAGGACACTGCTCCCCACAGGCTTCCCAAGGAGACGCGCCAAGTGTCCGCCTGGCGCTTGGAGCCCCTTCCAGGCCGTCCCCCTCCCTGAGACGCCCGCTCCCCGAATCTCCTGTCGCCGGACTCTCCGACCTCTGCTGGTGCTCGATGCCCCCGGGACACGCCCCCTTGCCTCGCGACGACTCTCGGTTCCTGATCACACTTCTGTCCCAGGGACGGGCCACTTCAGAACCTGCACGGAGGGCACGCCCACGTCCTGCTCTGCATCCCCAACCTCCCTCCGTTCTGCCACTCAACAGCGTGGCCTTCCCTGGACCTCACCCTCAGCGCAGCCACAGCCCCTCCACTGCCCCCAAGCCAGGCGCCACTGCGGGACCGCCCGCCATCTCCCCTCCCCGCAAGCCCCTCGGGAACCTGCAGGTCCTTCAGCCCCGCTGGGCCCCGGTCCCCGGAGAACACCTCTTCACGGCCTGTCGCTCCATGGTCATCTCCTCCCTCCGTCCCCGCTCACTGCCCAGTGTCCCTGTGACGCGTCCCCGCACCTCCCTCCCCGAACGGGCTGCTTCCGGCTGCCAAACCGCGACCCCGGCTGCCCTAACACTCCATCCGGCCCATGCCTGGACCCACGCAGGGGACCCCGCTGCGGAAGTCACACGGCTGCTGTGACGGGTCTTCCCTCAAATGCATGCACGTGAGCTTCTGGCGAGCCCCTGACGCTTCCTGGTGGCCCCACTTCATTTCTCTGGTTTGATTCCGTCTTACTCACTGAAACCTCCTCCTCTGACTTCTAACACCTCTCCCCTATCCTCACACTCCGCTGATGACTCTCCTTCCTACTTCAGAGCCAACGACGTAACCTGAACATAGTGTCCAGAGACTCCCACCACCACCCGGACCACGTACACCGATTCCCGCCTTCCCGGCGCCACAGACAAGTTGCCCGGAGCCCGCCGCACCGCCTCAGTGCTGGGTCCCGCCTCCTCTCACCCAGGGATTCTCTCCTCTCCCTCCCAGTCCATCCTTTTGTCCTACGATGTCAGCATAAAAAAAAAAAAATGCTAGTATTTCTTTTAATCTTAAAAATTCTATTCCGTTCCTTCTCCCACCAGCTACGGACACAGTTCTCCGCTCCACGGTGCAGCAAAGCTCCCGCCACATGGCCCCACTCACTGTCATTGCTGTTCTCCTCTCATGAACCCCCTGCGATGAGACCCCCCCCGCCCCCCCAGTTTGCTGTAGCCACACCCGTCAGTCACCAGTGAGCTCCATGGCGCTAGGTCCGATGGGAAATCCTCAGGCCTCGCCTTACTTGACCTGTTATTTGACATAACGGAGGACTCTTTATCCCACGTGGCTTTTACTGCCTCAAACTTCATCACCATCTCCGTGCTGACCGTTCCCGAACTTCTCTGTCACCTGACCTCAGTCGCACAGGGCCAGCTGAATGCTCCGCATCTCCATTTGCACAGTCGTAGAGCAGACACCACGACTTCACGCGTCCATGGCAACACTCCCAACATGCCCTCCCCATCCTGTTCCCTTTTCTCTTGCACTGTCATCCTTCTACCTGCTCAGCCAAAACCTTAATCATCTTCAATCACCCTCCTTCTCTACGGACAAACGTTAGAAAATTTTATTGGCTCTATTCTCAAAATCTATCTGTCTACGTACCCTTTTATGCCCAGAAATAAACCCACACACATATGGATGATTAACTTATGAGGAAGCAACCACAAATGTAAAATGAGGAAAGCATAGTCTCTCTCTTCAATAAATAGTACTGGGAAAACTCTTCACTACCTGGAGAGCCGCGTGCAAAAGAATCACGGCATACCCACGGACATCCAAAGGGATTAAAGATGTGAACACTAGACCAAAAAACTCCTAGAGAACCCAGGAGGTAAGCTCCTTGACATCGATCTTGGCAATGTTTATCTGAAATTTTTTTTTCTTACTGTAGACATTTACCCCTGTAAACCTCCCTTTTTAAAATGTTTTGCTACATTCCATAAGTTTAGTTACGTTGTATCTCCATTTTCATTCATTTCAAGATATTTGTTTTGCCTCTTTGACCCTAATGATCGCACTGACTGCTTCTGTCTGAATGCAAAGGCTGCACGCGGCCCAATGCTCCCCGAAATCTGCCCGGAGAAGGGAGTCGACCGGCCTACATGCACTGTCGCGTGAAGGGACAGGTCCCACACTCGTCCCACAATCCCTGTCTGCGGTGGCAGTGCACGCCTGGAATACAACACGTGCTCAGTCAGCGCTTCCTCAACCGCCACCCTGAACGAGCCCACACTGGACTTGCAAACGTGTGCATAGCAGCTGTGATGGCGTGAATAGCATGCGGAGTAGGAACGGCAGGGAGCGTCTGTGTGGTGTGTGTTGTGTGTGTGTGTGTGTGTGTGTGTGTGTGAGAGAGAGAGAGAGAGAGAGAGAAGAGAGAGAGAGAGAGAGAGAGAGAGAGAGAGATCGAGACCCAGGCACCCCAGCCTAGGACACGTTCCCGCCTAGTGCTCCCTTCCCTGGAGGAGATGTGAGATCACCCTGGACCACCAGGGGGCAGTATCTGATCGCACGTGACGACAGCGCTTGCCCACCATGATCACTTGGCACAGGAGGCTCTCCTGCCTGCTAATTGTTAATAGGGGACCCGGACATAAAACGCCCTTCCTTCCTTCCACGTGACTGATACACGACACACGATCCTCAGTGATGACGAGCACTGCAACGGGATTAAAATGCATTAAAACGGAAAAAAAAAAAAAAGATGCCCATAGCCATGATGCCAGAATTATCCGTAACTAACGGAACACACCTCGCCTTCCTAAGCACTTACAATCTTCATCACTCAGCTCCAGGTCCAGCAGGTACTAACATCAGGCGACACGGGGTTTTCCGGCTTTTCCCCAGCGTTACGCCGCGCAAGGTCTTCCTCCCCTGCTTCCTTCCAACCGAACGGGCCTGTTTCGCCCCCTCGGCCCTCACTGAAATAGATGAGAGGCAGGTACCGGCTTCTGCCCGGCACACCAGGAGACGTGGGGGAGCTCTCCGCCGGCTGGGGCAGAGCTGGACCGGGCCGCCCACCTGTGACAGGTGGCCCAGCATTCACTCACGTCACTGCCAGCCAGCCGAACGGACGGGTCCCGGAGCACGCCATTTCCTGGCAAACGCCAACAACCAGGCGCTTTCAAGAGTGTGCCATGTGAGACACCCAGCAATGCCCCCCCCCCGGCAGAGCACCTCGGGCCCTGTAGGAAGAGCTTAGAGCCCTTGCGTGGCCCAAAGAAGGTTGTTCCCAGAAGCCTCAGCTAGGAACCACTGACGGGAGAGCCCAGAAGCGCCCAGGAAATAAAAAGCCATAAGAGTCGGAAGGAAAGAACCCAGGCTTTGCTGCCTGGGTTGGGTATTCAATCAGTGGGCATTCATTAAACGGCTCTGCAGGAGTCACCATGGGGATAGCAAAGTATAAACTATTGTCCTTACCCTGAAGGACCTTAAATCTAATTATGAGAGCATGGCATGCATTCATGAAACATTTGTTAATAATAATACAAAACACACTCTCCTTCTGTGTGGCAGAGTTCACCAGAGATTGTCGATAAATATTTGCTGATCGCTTATTAAGTTCCAAATATGAGCCAGATGCGAGAGTGTGTATAAAAAGTCTTCCTCTTGTAGACTTCTCGCTCTAGTTGTAAAGAGTTTGACTTATATTCTGTTTATTAATTTATTCAATGAAGATTAAGGGACCAACTATAATATGTGGAGTATCATGCTAAACAAGAGTGATACGAATAACCCGTAACTCTCCCAGGACAAACTCAGTCTGGTAGGGGACAAAGACCTGTAAACAAATCATTTACTTTCAATGTAGTGGTGTGTGGGGGGGAGGAAGATATATATAATTACTTTGAAGATTAAATGATAGAGATAGACAGACAGACAATGCTCAAGGCGAGCACGAGAATGAGCACAAACGTCACAAAAAGGTGACGACTGAGAGAGTCTAGACGGCATTTTACAAGGAGACTCACGAGTGAAGGGTCTTCCGGATAGGAGGAACTGAGTGTGCAGAGGCGCAGAGTCAGGAAATGGCATGATGGTTCATTAATGACTGAAATTCAGAGTAAAAGTTGAGCAGTGTTGGGAGGTGAGAATGACAGAGGGCACAAGCTTTACACAAGAGAAAGCCTTTAAACTATCAGGAGACGAGGCTAACTTCATCGGTGCAAGATTTGTAAGATTATGTAATTGCTCCGTGGAGGGTGATTTGGAGTGGAACGGGAGTAGAGGTAAGAAACAAGAGTCTATTTCAGTAGTCAAGGCGAAAGCTAATGAAAGAGATGGGATAAGGAATGAGGTAGGATGCAGGACCAAGACAACCTGTTAACCAACTGATACTGGAGATCAGGGATGAGAAGTGTCGGTGATGTATTTCTACTGAGCACTCTTAATTCCTTCACTCACTCCTGGCCAGTGGCAATAGGAGAGAAACTATAAGAAAACGAATGGGCGGAGCGGCGGGTACAGAGCTAAAATACAAACACGTCGAGTTGGAGGTACCGGTAAAACATCTAATGGAGACCCATAAAGAGGGGAGCCAAGGCAGGGACGTTCTACCTTCTGGGGAACACCTGCATCGCTCTGGTCTAGAAGGAAGGGTGACGCTCGTGGAGTGGAGGGGGAGGTGGTGAGGCATGGGAACAGAGGACGTCCCAGGTAAGGGAAGGCTCTTACTGAAGTCAAAGAGGTAGGCACGTCAGCAGCCGATGAGACCAACCTGAACGAGGCAGAGGTAAGAAAAAAGTGACGTATCCAAGGTCGCGGGTGAGGTGGTTCTGAGGGAAGGGTGTCCGGTGTGAAGACGCACCATACGGTTTAGAGACTAGAAAAGCTAGATTGGAGCGGCAGGGGGAGGCTGGTAGATTTCTCAGGGCACGACGGATACGAGATGATGTCATTTCCCTTAACGAAGTAAAAGGCAGAACCTCCAAAATTCAGAACCGGAAGCAGAGTTTCACGGTGCGAAGGAGAAGTTGGTACCGTATACATTATGTGCGAGGCAGCGTTTTAGGCCGCTGACCTATGCGAACGGATTGGATTTCCCCAGCATGAGGGAGCGTCATTACTACTGTTATTCCACGGGTGAGGAAACTGAGGCACAGAAGTGTCCGGTAGCTTGCTTCGTCGGTCATCGGGCTGGTGAGTGCGTGCAGCAGGAGTCTGGCCAGGCGGCCTCTCCTCCCATCGCCTGGCGACGCTCCCTCCCAGCTCCGCAGCTGCTGCGCGACTCGGTGCCTTCCTGTGCCCACCCGCCACCCCCCGCTGATCCCCGGGGGGCCTGCTCTGCCCCCTCACAGCCCCGACACAAGCCCACGCTTGTAAAAAGCCTTTAGTGCGTCGTAAAGGAGGATAAAGAGGAAACACAGGAAGCGTGCTCAGAAAGCTAATCTGACTAATAAACCACGAGTCTCGGATGCTTTCGCGGTGAGGCCGCCCTGTCCTGTGTGACTTCCTCCGCGCAGGACACGCGCCCCCACGGCTGATCTCCCCCCGCCTCTGGCCTGGGGCTCTCACCTGCTAGCCTGCTCCATGTGTTAAAACCATCTTTAAAACGGCTGATACGGAGCAACTACCTAGACATCTAACTTAAAGAACATCTTTGTTGGTGGCACTCCTTCCTCCTGTCCGCAGGCGTACCTGAGGGCCCCCCTGTTCCCCAGGTGACTGACATCACACATGACGTCGCCCTCCCGGGGAGATTTCCCCGCCGGACCCCCATGCCCACGACCTTGGCCCTGAACTTCGCCTTCATTCCTCCGAGCACAAGAGCACCCCTGACAGGCTACACCAAACATTGCGCCCACCTGGGCGGAATCACACACCTGCGAATGGGAGCACGTCCTCATCAGATCGCAGGTGCCGGCCGGGGAGGCAGCACTGGCCTCAGCCAGGAAACTGGACTTGACAAACCTGACCACGAGCCTTGCAGAAAGGCCAAGGTGAACTCAGGCGGCGGCTCCAGGGGGCGCCGCGTCACCCTCCCGCGAGCGAAGTCAGAAGCCACCTCACAGAAGCCACTACTCCCGCCGGACAACGAGCACCCAATGGACAGTGTCCGGCAGCGAATGGGAGACCGAACGGAGGGGCTGGGGAGCCCCCCGGAAGCTGGGGGGGGGGCCCTCTGGGGCGAAGGAGACGGCGGCACCGCTGTTCAGGTTCCCGTCACCTCGACAAGGTGGCGGGAACCCTACCTGCGGCGCTGGCCTACCTGCAGGCTCACCCCGGTGCGGTCCCAGCGACGCTGCGGGAGCTTCGGCCTCCAGCACAGCGGCCAGCGGGGCGGGGGGTCGCGGGGCACACAGCGGGGCCCCCACCCGCTTCCTGGCGCCCCGAGCGCATGCTCGCTGCCCGGCTTCCCGCGACGCGCGCTTAGAGCCTGCGCACAGGGCTCGAGGCTCGACTGGGCGGGACCACTGTGGACCCAACCAACTCGGGGGAGGCTGTCAGGAGAGGGCTGGGTTGCCGGGGGAGCTCTCGGGGACTGCAGGGTCCTTCCGGGCGGAGGGGCTGGTGAGTGAGCATCATTGCTTAGTCCCCACCCGCCCCATGTGGCCTCTCTCCAGGTGCTCAGGCCTACCTGCAAGGTCGCTGCAGTGTGCTCCCAGACGCACACCCAAGCTCATTTGGGCCCAAACAAAGGGAGCAATCAGGATCAACAGGGCCTTGCCACACTCACCTGCCTTCCCACCTGGAGCTGTTCCAACTGGGGAGGCCAGTGCCCCAAACACCTTAATCACCCACCTGGCTCCTAACAGCCCACTGAGGTCACCCTGAAAGCACCGTCTACACAGAGCCCCTTCTACATAAGGCCAGTTTTCCAAGACTGGAAGAAGTAGCCATTTTGTCTCATTCATTCATATAAACAAACATAGAAAGTTAAAGAAAATGAAAAGACAGAAGAATATCTCTCAAATCAAATCAAGGAACAAGAAAAATCCCTGGGGGGTGGAGGGGGAACAAACCTGAAAGAAAAGGAAGTAATTTACCTGATAAAGAATTTAAAGACATAGTCACAAAGATGCTCGCCAAACTGAGAGTGCGATAGAGAAACTTAGGGGTAACTTCAACAAAGAGTTATAAAATATAAGACAGAACCTAGCAGACCTGAAGAATCCAGTAACTGAAATGAAGAACACATTACAAGGAATCAGCAGCAGATTAGCTAACACAGAAGCACAGAGCAGAGACCCGGGAGAGAGACTAGTGGAAATCAACCAATCAGAACAGCAGAAAGAAAAAAGAATTTTGAAAAATAAGAATAGTTTAAGGGAACTCTGGGATAACATCAAGCACTCAGACTTTTACATTATAGGGATCCCGAAAGGAGGAGAAACAGAGAAAAGAACAGAAACTTTATTTAAAGATGTCATGGCCGAAAACTTTCCTACCCTGGAAAGGAAACAGACATCCAGGTCCAGGAAGCCCAGAGTGCAAACAAGATGAACCCAAGGAGACCCACACCGAGACACATTTTAGTTAAAAGGCCAAAAGATAAAGAGACAATCTCCAAGGAAGCAAGAGGAAAGGTTACATCCAAAGGAAGCCCTGACTTCTCATCAGTCACTGCACAGGCCAGAGGAGGGGCAGAATGCCTTTTACGTGCTAACAGAAAGAAACCAGCGACCTAGAACAATTTACCCAGCAAGGTGATCCTTCAGAATTGAAGGAGAAATAGTTTCCCAGACAAGCAAAAACGATAGGACTTCATCACCATTAAACCAGCTTTACAAGAAATGTTAAAGGGTCTTCTTTAAGTAGAAAAGGAAAGGCCATGACCAAAAACGAGAAAATACGAGAAAGTGAAAAACCTCACAGATAAAACCAAATATTCAATAAATTGATTTTAGTGCCCCAGTTACATCGATAAATAAATCATCCAGACAGAAAATTAGTAATGAAATAATGGCCTTAAATGTCACGTTAGAAGAGATCAGCTTGATAGACATTTTTAGGACATTTTATCCAAAATCTGTAGAATACATATTTTTTTTCAAGTGAACATGGAATATTCTCCAGGATAGATCACATATTCAGCCACAAAATAAGCCTCAATAAATTCAAGAAGATTGAAATCATATCAAGCATCTTTTCCAACCACAGTGACATGAAACTGTAAATCCACAGGAAGAAAGCTGGAAAAAACCATTAATGTGTGGAGACCCAACAACATGCAATTAAAAAACCAAAGGATCAAAGAAGAAATCAAAAACTATGTTGATACAGAGATACAGATGAAAATGAAAACACAGCTTTTCAAAATGCAGGGGACGCAGCAAAAGTGGCTCTAAGAGGGAAGTTCATAGCTATACAGGCCTACCTGAAGAAACAAGAAAAATTCCAAGTAAACAATCTCTCTCTCCACTTAAAGGAAAGAGAAAGAAAAGAACCAACAAAACCCACATTAAACAGTAGGAAGGAGATAGGAGCAGAGCGGAAATAAAATAGAAATTTCAAAACAGTAGGAAAGATCAATAAAAATAAGAGCTGGTTCTTTGAAAAGGTAAATACAATAGACAAACCTTTAGCCAAACTCATCAAGAAAAAAAAATGAGAGCCCAAGTAATAAAATCACAAATGAAAGAGGAGAAAATATAACTGATACCACAGACATACAAAGAATCACTAAGACTACTATGGACAATTACATGCCAACAAATTTGACAATCCAAAAGAAACGGGTAAGTTTCTAGAAGTAAATAACCTTCCGAGACCAAACCAGGAAGAAATGCAAACCCGTGCATTTTGTCCTGCGAAAGCCCCTAAGAGCAAAGATTCCTCCCGGTGTCCAAGGGAAGCAGGCGTCATGGGACACCTGGCTCTGATGTTGCGAGAGCGTTCCCTCAGGGGAAGCCGCTCCAAGCACAATCAGCCTTCCTGTCCCCAAGCTGAGGGCAGCCTGCTGCAGCCTTCTGCTCCTGTCTGTACAAGCTCCCCAGCACCTCAAGAAAGTAACTCATGTCACCTCCGCGTCCCACTTTCCCTCCCTCCCTCCAAGGAAAAAGCATGCAGGATGGACCGGGCTTTGTCCACAGTAGCTTTGAAGTTGTTGGCAGAAAGAGCTACACAGGTGGCCATGCTCCGGCTCTCTGACAGGTGGCTCCTCGAGAACAGGTTCAGGAGGATGAATTACAGCGTGGCCGTCCCACCGTCACTCACCTCGCGGTGAGAAAAAGCCTGCTCCGAGTGTGTGCAGGACTGGAGGCAGGCTAAAACCACACCTGCCGAAGCGGCTGGGCGGCCAGGGGCTGTTAGGGCCCCGAGGTCTTCGGTGGTCACTGCTTGTGTGAAAGAATGTGACAAACCTCAGGCAAGGCCGAAGGGGACCCACCCTAACCTGAAAACCCCGAGGGCTGTGTGTGTGTGTGTGTGTGTGTGTGTGTGTGTGAGAGAGAGAGAGAGAGAGAGAGAGAGAGAGAGAGAGAGAGAGAGAGAGAGAGAGAGAGAGAGAGAAACAGCTGTGTGGACCGGAACCTGGAGATTACCAGTTCAGTTTGGAAAAACAGTTTATGTGTCATTGCTTCCGGAAAGCGAATTCCGACAGCCTCATAACAGCTTCCCTGGGGTTTGCGAGGAGCTAAGGATGCAGGTGGTGAAGGGATGGTGGGGTGACGAGAGTTTCCTATTCACCCAACATGCCAAGTCTCTGTGGCCGGAAGCCCTCCTCGTGACCATCCGTTCACGCTGCTCTCCCTGCCCCGAGCACAGCCTCACGTGGCCTCTGCTGAAGGGCCCCGCGCACCGAGGCTCCGGGCCGATGGCTACATGCCAGCGATTCACGGCGGAAGGATTTCTGGAGCATTCTGCAGAGAAAAGTCAATAAGGCACAGCCACTGAACTCTAAAACATGGGGTTATAACTGAAACATTAGGCGAGCTCGGAACATTTAGATGGTTATAGCCCACGCTATGACTATCTCGATGTCTTTTTATTCCTTTTTTAAAAAGCAAGACTCTATGCTGCTCTATTTATAGGGATGATAGATGATGATGATGATGATGATGATGATGATGATGAGAGACAGACAGATAGAAAGAGAGAGAGAGAGCTGCTTACACGCTTAAAAATCAACTCATCATTTGTTGAGCGCAAACTATGTACCATAGGTTAATTATTAGGCACACAATACAGGTGTGTGGGACCTAAAGTGTCAGTTTTTGGGTTTTGTTGTTTGTTTGTTTGTTTGTTTTTTAAGACATGGCCTCTTTCTTCCAGAAAGTCGTGACAGAGTCAGGGAGACGGGCAGCTCAGCCTGATCGCTTGAATCTCCACAGTCCGAGCTGAGTGAGCACCCCCTCTGTGAGACCTGGACTGGATGCCACAGGGCACGAAAGTATACGAGGCCAGGCCTTGCTGTTGAGGGCAGGGCAGAGTGTCCCCCACTGTGTGGTTCATCTGAGTTTTAAATGCCTGGCACACCACATCTTTCCAAGTGCTATTTCTTGCCTGTTAAATGTGGAAGCCAAGGCAATAGATGGCATAACTCTAAAAGGAATAAACATAAACGGCAATTTTTCCTAATGCCTATAGCCATAATCCTTGATGGGTATCACAATGTCACGATGAGGTATAAACAGACCACCCAGCGCATCATAAAGTGTGAGGGGTAATATGGGCAGATCCCCTACTTTTCAATGAAAAAATAATTTTCCTTGGACCCTTTACATTAGGAAATATTGGCAAAAAACAAAAAACAAAAAAAAAAAAGGAGGGAAGAAGAAGAAAGAGAGCAAGGATGGAGAAAGAAAAAAGAAACTGACACACAAAAAGAAATCTTTCTGTTTATTTAAAAACTGGATCCGTTCTTTAAAAAAAACAAAAAAAAAACAAAAAAAAACAACTATTGATTCTCAGCAGAAATAGACAGGCGGTACATGCACTCTGCCTCCTCCACATGCCTCCCACCTTCTAGCTTCCTGGAAAACAGATGTCGTCATCTTGGACCTCAAGGATAAGGGCCAAATCCTAGAGTGGGGTGATGAGCCGGACGAATCCTGGGTTCCTGAGGACGTCATCAAATGTGGTCACCACCACGGCAGCTCTGACCTATGTTCTCATAGACGTCCACATGAAAAAAACAAAAACAACAACCGAGCATTTTGAAAATTTTAATTCTGTTTACAGCATTGTTGCTTTAGGCCTGGATGACTCACAGCAAAACTGGACCCCAGCGATGTAGCCCTGCGATGGGACGCCCTGCAGCGGGGTGGGCTTCGGGAATGGCGTGATCTAGTCACGCCAGCTACATCCCCCTGCAGTCCTCCATGAGGGAGACAACTTCTGGGCTGGTGTGGAGTGGCCTGGACTTTACACCTGCACGTGACGAAAATCTAAAGGGAGTTGGGGAGAAGCTGCTTCCGGAAATGTTCTCAAAAGAGAGAAGAAGAGCACACCAGCTAAAAAGAACAGAATGTAGTCGAAGATCTCCGGGCAATATTGTTGATTGAAAAAAGCAATTGATCAAACAACACACACACATACTATCTACAAAGCAACGTCCCATAACCTACACGAGTACATACATGCACATGAACACACAGGGTATGTTCTAGATGGATCTTCAACGCACCGATAACGACAGTCACCTCTGAGGATGAGTTGGGCTCGGAAGGAGTGGCCAAGGGGAACTCAGACTCGTCATGTTGTTCCGTTTTTATAAGGGGAACGCACTCATGTATTACCATGCACTTAAAAATTCATTCTGAGATGAGATCCCAGATTCGAACGGAGCTGTCTTTGAAGACAAACTTGTCCCTCTTCCCAATTTTACTCCCAAGGCGACATTGACCAAGCACCCCCATACGTGTTGCTGCTCAACTGATCAGAGCTGGAAACCAGACAGGACTAAGCCAAGTCCTTCCGCCTCCCAACAAACCAGGGCGACCCGAAGCGACTAATCTGAATAAACACAGGACACAGAGGATTCTTAAGAGTGCTATCTCATTCCACACGGGGTTGTCTTTGCAACCGCGCAGGTTCAGCCGTTGCTAGGCAACCGGGAAGGAAGGCTTTTCATTGCAGCAAAAGCTTTACGGCTCCAGGAAGAGGCGTGCGTGACCACTCACCAAGGTGACACAGAACAGAACACCCAAGTGTGCCTTTTTTTCCCTCACATGTTTTAAGTACTCACTCCAGTATCGTGGAACTGGGAGGGCGCCTGGCTAGGAGCTGGTCGTGGAGAATTAGGTCTTCCGCTGGGATTTGCACCGAGGATATAGAGCAGCAAGAACAGCAAGCTGACACTTAGTTTTCTGTGCACACCCATCGTTAACTCACGTGATACTTTTCACAAATGCCCATCGTCGACCCGAGCAAAACTGTCGAAGTCACACGCGAGGACTGCCTAGAAGCCAAACCTTGTCGTTAAACTGAATTAAGTGTTTTATGTGTCGCTTTTTGAAAAATAAACCGTGTGACACGTTTACCAGATCGGAAGCTGCAGAAATACTTAAGGTTTTGCTCTTCAGCAATCGACCAGTAAAGGTCTCGCTTCCGCAGCTTTGGCTTTCCTCTGGGGAATTACGGAATGGAATGTTTAAGGTAACTAGGAGTTACGATAAACCGGGTCAACTAACGCTGTGTGGCCAGCTTTTCTGTGATACTCAGGGCAGAGTGGTTATGCCCAAGAAGCTTCTAGAGGTGACTCAGTACTTTGCACATGCTGGTCTCTGTGGTGACTCAGCATGTCCCTCGTCACTCTTAGAACCGACAGCATTGCCATTTCTTCTTTCTCCTCTGCATATTGCTGAGACTAGAACAAAATAAACCTTTAAACAAGAAGGCGTTTTGTGTTTTCCATTTTAAGTGCCCTTAATCCATCATCAGTCTGGGTTTTGTAAAGAAACACCAAGCTTCCCCATACCCATGAAATAAGACATAGCACATGCAAACATGCAAACGCTTTCTACCAGGTGGTACGCTAGTAATCATAAACGGCGACAGTGGAAATTTAAATATCAGGGTTCGGGTCCAGAGGCTCTTAAGTTCAAAATATAAGAGGGTTTTCAGGGGTGGGGGGGTCCCTGTTTGGTTTATCTATGCCAAATCAACGGCACGATGCTACTAGGATCTCTCACATGCTGTGGCTATTTAACAAATAATATATAAATATAGCCAACCAGAGACTATTTACTAGGCATTTTCCGTGCCCGACGCCCATGGGGAATACAAAAAAGAACGGATCCAGAATCCATGACCTCCTAAGCAAGGTCAAGTCCGTTGGGCAATTCTTACAGATGTTTTCACTTCACCATCTTGGGCTGGTGTGGTCACCCCTCACAGTTCCGCCTCCTCCTCCTCAGACAGGTTTTAACACACAGGTTGCCATGCTTTTTACCGGGTGACCCCCACCTGACCCCAGCAGGATGCGCAGGTCTGAGAGCCCGTGGCCTGGTGCAAAGCCGGGCCCAGAAGAGGCGCATCTACAGAAGGAGGCGTGGCCAGCCCACCGGGTTATTCTGCACGGGGAATTTTAACCCGAGCCGCACAAAGGGCGCGTGCAGACCACAGAGGCGTGAAGTTCTAGCAGGAAAAGCAAGGGCGTACAACTTTTGACTGGTATAGAAGAAACTCTTCATGCACCTTTTTCTTAAAGGGGTCACGATTCTGTGACCCTCAGAGGTTACACACCTAACGGATGATACTCCATTAGGCTCATTAAAATGGGTGGCAGTCCAGTCTGATTTTTGTGTCGATATCGATAAAATGCCAGTAACTAAATCTATCGAGAACTGTGATGAAAATACTAGACATTTCTGTTTAAATGTCCAAAATTCACTTAGGGAATATATGAGCCAGGACCTTGAAGACATGAAGGGGGTTCACCGCACCGCGGAGAAGCCAGCACGCAGGACACCCATCAACAGCACGCTGCCGAGAGAAATCAATACACGTGACCTTTATGGGGTGCAAGAAGGTCACGTTTAGCAAAGTTTCAGGAGGTAAGGAGGTGAAGACGGGCAGAAAGGTGTCAGGACCTCGCCCGACACGACAGCCCCGGGCGGGATTCCTAGGTGCCCGTCCGCTTGCCTCCCCCGCCCATGTTTTCCCGTGAATGAGTGTCCTAGACTCAGTGAGGTTTCCTAGACTTTCATTATCAACTTATTAGGTGAAGAAGTTTTCCCCTGTGCACTGCCATTATTTACTCATTATCGTCTCGAAAGTCAACTTATGTTTAAAATGCTAAATCTACACGAAGGAATTATATCTGAAAATAACACAATTGATGTGCTAATTATAAAAAGTCCAATTACACACATCCTGCATGCCCCTGTTGAAACTACCAGGAGGCATCATTCTGGCCGATTGCCAGAAATGAGTGGACATAACCGTCTCCTTCCTCAGGAAGGGTCTGGGGCTAGTTCACCAGCTCGGAGGATTAAAGTCTGTCTCGGGCTCACAGAATTGTGTTTGGTTAAAAGCGATCCCCAACAGTGACCTAGATGGTCATTTTTTCTCTCTCAACAAAGAGAGAAAACTGTATCGTTCACCAGCTTCTCATAATGTGCTTCGTTTGCTACTTTGCCTAGGCAAACGATCTGGACCTCTCATCACCAAAGTCACCAGAATAAAGGACAGAAAAAGCTCCCAAATGTTGCGGTAGTATATTTGAGTGTGCATCAGTTCATTAAAAAAGAAAAATTACTTGCATTTAGCAAAACGTCTAGCAGTATTCTTCGCCTTCTAGGACTCAAAAGGGGTGGGGAGGAGGAGGGAGAGAGAAAGGAGAAATGGGAAACGGTAGATTTGCTAGATTTTATGACTCCATGAAAACTCAGCAGCAAGTATTGGGTCTAGATGGCTATTATTTACATCAGTATTTCCTTCCCATTTGCTATTACATCCCCTAAGGATCTTTCAAAAACCTTTTAGGCAGAATTTATACATAAACATATATACATATACATATACATATACATATACATATACATATACATATACATATACATATACATATGCACATGCACATGCATATGCATATGCATATACATACATATGCATATGCATACACATATGCATATACATATACATATACGCATATATATATAATACAAATAAATAAATACATCTTGGAAACAGAGACATAAGGGTAGTGAAAATTTTTTAAAGAGACAATTTCATTTAATACACTTCACACATCTCATCAGACTCTCTACACTCACTAGAAATAGCCTATGAATCTGGTTTTCGCCGCCCCGCAGCTGATACAAGGAAACCTGACCCCAGAAGCCTTGGAGGGCCTTGCAGTCAGAGACACCTGCAGTTGACTGACAGCTCTCCCAGCTCGGGGGCCTTGAGAGCAAGTCGTTGACACTTCTAAGCTCGGTTTCCTCCCCTTTACAATGAGAATGATGACACCTGCCTTTTAGAGATGGGCTACACAAGCCAAGTCTCTAGCAGAACACCTGACATTCAGCAAACGTTTCATACGAGTAATCAGTTAGCAGCTCGTACGATCCACGGAATAAAAAATAAAACCAGTTGCGCAGGGCCAGCTAACAAGTGGCTCACTCTCTGATAGCAGAAGAACGTCAACGAACCCCAGATCCTACCCAATTTCTTTAGCAACATTTGAGTTCGGATTCAATCATGGTAAAAAAGTAAAATAACGTACACATGGCCAGACGTTAGGCGGTGGTTTCAGGCTTCAGGATAAGGCATTCGGGTCTGGCTGCGTGTTGTGTGTGTGCGTGCACGTGTGTGCACGTGTGTGTGTGTCATGCTGGTTCCGGTTTAGTAGTCCTTGACTGAAAGTCATCCATCCCTTCACAGATCTGCACAGGTGGCTGCAACACTAACCTTCTTCTGTTTTCTCGGGAATAAGCTGGACTTCCTGGCTCCGCTTCCCTCTCCCAGCATGCATCGCTGGAGACTGCGTCTCTCCCCAGCTGAGCTGCAGGTGAGGCCAGGCGGACCTCGCCAGCACCGTTCCCGTGGGCCAGCCGGTGACGGGTGCCAGACTCACAAGCTAGGTGGCCGACTTCCCGCCCGGCCTCCCAGGGGCACTGGAGATGTCGAGCTCACCCCTTCCGCCTTGGTTCCAGACCGGGGATCCCAGTCGGCAGCCCCCGAGTCTCATTCCACCTCCGACGGCCCCCACTGCTGAGCTGTGACTCTGTCCCCCAGCGGCCCGGCTGTGTTAGCACACAAAGCCCAAGTGTGTGAAATCTTTCGCGCTCATTGACACAGCCACCACCTCTCCTCTCCCGTGTCCCCCAAAACGCACGGCCCCAGGAGATCCCCTTATGGAGCCATGCCTTCCTGTCCCTGGTGGACAAGAAGCAAAAGGTCGCATTTGGCTCCCACTCCTGCCTGGTTTTATCACCCGTAGAGCCGCCTCCCACATCGGCGTCCCTCTGAGGCCGTAAAGACGTGACCAGAGCCGGTCACACTTTGCCACAGAACCACACCCCATTTTTTCTCAGAAAGCTGAACGTCTTTATCCAGAACTGATTCGAAGGCTCCAAAAAAAGAAATTTTTAAAAGTGTGATCCGAAAAGTAGACGGTAAAACACCAGGTATCCTTTACCTCGTAACTAGGACTTCCTGGGGAAGATACATTTGGTGGGGAAAATACCCCTGGGCCTCAGAAGACAGCAGCATGGAGGGAACACACGCTTATCGTCCGCGGCTTCAGAAGCAGCGGCGGTGACAGGCACAACGCTCAGCCACCAGAGGCCAACACCTGGAGCGCGGCCCACGACCGGACAGCGAAACGCCACCGGCCGGAGAGCTCGGGTTTGGGGGTCGGTAGACCCGGGGACGTTTGTCTGGGTTCTTACTCCGGGTCGTTTACCTGGCTCGCCCACACACTGGCCGCATGACTTGGGGCGAATCACTGAATAACTGAAAGCTCGGTTTCTTCCTCCGTAAATGGGGCTGATTCTGTCCCTCCCAGAGGGCTGGGGGGGGGTTAAAGGCTGCCTGAGTGTCACGCGAGAGCGACACACATTTATGAGTGCCCACGGGGCGATGGACCACTGTAGAAGAAGCGGCCGCCCCACCCCCAGTGAGCACGCGGTCTAGTGAGGACAAGGGCAGACGTCCAGTGCGATGTGAGGCTCTGCGTGCCCTGACGGAGGCTGGACGGACGGCCCCGGGGGCGCAGAGCCAGGGCCGTGTCCTGGCGGCCGCAGGATGTGGACGCAGCATCCAACCCAGAGCCTCCGCTCTCCATGACGTGTCCCTGCGCGAGGACGTAACGTGACCACCGGTGTGGCTGCCAGCCCTGCCTCCGACGACGGAGACGCCAGATGCAGCCGGCCTCTGCGTGTGGCCCGCCGGACCCCTGAAACCAGCCAGGTCCGCGTCCTTTTCCACGTCTGGAAGACGGTCACGACATGCCCCCCCCACCCCGAAGGACGATGACTTCGTTTATTTTCTTGAGGACTTTCGAGTCCACGCCGCACCTCCTCGCGTGCAGGTGGACAGAAAGCCTTCTATCGGGATCACCCTGTGAGGATGGAAAGGCCGACACGGATTTCCCCGAGAAGAAACAAAAGTTGGCTTTTTTTTTCCCCTCCCCCCAAAATTGTCTTGACAGCACAATTTATGAGAGTGGAAACACAGCCCGAGCCATCAGGCGGAAGGCTCCCTGCAAGGGCGGCTCTCACCTGGGCCAGGGAAGCCTGGACAAGCACCCCACGGGCTCACTGGGGCCGCCCTTGCTGCTTCTGCAAAGCACTGCTGCCCCTCAGGGCTGGCGGGCTGGCGAGGTGCTCCGCACGGAAGACCGAGCCAGCCAGAGTCTCAGGCCAAGGCTGGCGTGGCCCCCGCCGAGGGCCGGCAGGGGCCGCGGCGACTGCACATCTCGGAGCCCGGCCACGCCGCCGGGAGCTTCGCCGCGGGAGGAGCCCCAGTCTTCCGGCGCCTCCGGCGGTGTGGCTGACCACGCCTCGGCCGCCGCCCAGGACTCGCCGGAGAGCGGGGACACGACGCTGGTTCGTCCGCCACAAAAGGAGCCGAGGTTCTGAAGTGAATTAGAAACAGCTCTCCCCACCCCTGGTCCCTGTCCCCACCGAGTAACCGGCGGACAGAAGTTACAGACTGTCGGCTAGCTCACGCGGAGCCGACTTTCTCTCCGCCCCGGTCCTCACCCTGCCCCGGTCCGCGTCCTGTCCAGACGGCTGGTCCAGAAGCCTCGACGATGATCGCTGAGTCTCAGGACAGAGAGACCAAGGCCACCACGGGGCAGTCAGGCAAGCCGTGGTCCCATAAACTGCAGTGACCACATCAGTGGGCAAGGCCCAGGGCCCGTGCAGCCCACGCCTGGCAGCTGGCCAGCTGCACATACCGGGGTGGGCAGGGCTCGGCTTAGGGAAGCAGCAAGGCTGGCCTCAGCACAAGGGGTGACGGCGGCTCCAGAGTTTCCAGCCACGAAGGGCTTAGAGGCAGCAATTAGTTGGATGAGAACAAGGCAAGCTGCACGTGTGATGCGCCACTCACAAAACTTGGAAAATGCCAGTCTTCCCTGTCAACAAGGGTGAGTGCCGTGCAGAGCGGGAGAGGTAGCGGCAGCCCCCCAGACTCGCTGCAGGGCCCCCTGCTCCTCACTGCAGAAGCGGGAGGCTTGCTGCGCCCAGAATTCCCTGGGGTCACTGCTCTAATGTCCCAAACGGAACGGGCTCAGGAACCGGGACACACAGCGGGGATGGGCTCGAGCTGCAAAAGTCACCACGTCTGTCCCGTGCCCACAGACAGGAGGCAGGGGCCAGGGAGGCTTGCCCGTGAAGGCTGCAGGTCAGCAGAGGGACACGCATCCTCGGGCGGCGGAGCGGTGAGGACAGACGTCGGAGGCCAGGGCCTCGCGTGGTGGAGAGCACCGGGGTCCGCTTAATTGTTTCCTGCCTCGGCCCAGCTCGGTGTGAAGGAGCCGGCCAGCTGCAGGTGGGAGGTCCGTGTGGCCAGCTGCCACCCAGCGAGCCGAGCTGGAGAGGCTGCGTCAGGGGAGACGCGGGCGGGGTGGGGGAAGGGTGGGAAGCCGGTGCCAGAATGAATGCTTGAATGTTCTAGGGAAGGAGACGGGTCACTTGCCGGGGGAAGGAACTTCCTCCCTGCCTTCTTTCTTTTCCTTCCTCTCTCTTCCCTCGCAGGCGACCGGCTAGAGGCAGGATGAGCTGTCTCAAGGAAGAAGAATCAAAAACAGCTTTTAAATGGCTGGAGGTCACGTCCTGTTGGAAACAGCAAGAGAGCAGAATGCCCCCTCCCCCTCAGAAGCCGCGCTGCCATGTTCCCCCGCAAGGGATTAGGGGGGCATCTTAGTCCCGTCTTCACAGCCTGGGGTGGCGACGTGAACCCACAAACCTCCCTCCCTCGCTCCGTTAAAGACACCACATCGGCCACTACAGCACGCATCCCTTGGGCCGCAGGCATTTCTGCAGGGTCTTCCCTGGGAGCTGAGCACGGGTGCCACAACCCCAGAGGCCCCGTCTGGGGATCAGAATGAGGGCACCCCAGTGACAACGAGACAGCCAGAGAGTCAGCGACGATGGTGTCATAGCGCCCCCCGTTCCAACTCCAATAGTTTAGGATGGGCTAATCACCTAAGAAGTAGTCACCACTTTTTAATTTTCTGATGAGACCTAACAGTCTTCAGCGTGACGACCTTCTGCAGCTGGCCCTTCCTCCCTCCAGTCTCCAATCCGGTGACAAATATGCATTAAAAGTGCCCAGTGTTGGTGGGGGCATCATCCTTAGAGGCAGGAGCAAGCCGCCCCCAAGACTTAACCACAAAGAGGTGAGTGAGGTGGACCTCGAGAGACGGAAGATGAAGTGGTGCCTGGGAAAGGCCCAGCGGCCTCGCGGTCGGAACCGTGCTCAACGCTGTCGGTCATTTGCAGAGCTGGGCAGGGAAGCAGCAGCTGGTGGACCAGCAGGACTGTGGACCCATGAGGGAGGGGCGACCTGCCCTGAGTGCTGGCCCCCTGGGGCCCAGGGCGTGCGAAGCCCCTGAGACAAGTGCATCAGGCAGACTGGAGCCCGAGCCATGTCCCGTGTGGCTCCCTTCCCACCGAGCCCCTCCCTGGAGGCCGGAGAGCAACGCCCCCCCCCCACCCCTCGGCAGCTCCGACCGACTCGGTACCTTAATCCACAAGGCATCTCGCATCCGTTTCCTGCATGTCTGCTCTCGAGGGTCGAGCCTGCTGAACAGCTCCTGCCTGCGGGAGGCTCAGGCCGCGGTTACTGAGCCAGCGCGTGAACGAAATCGGGCGAGTGCACCTGCGAGGCTGAAGGTTTGCCCTGGGCTGTGGGACGTCCCTGCCGAGGAGGGGTCTCTGCCGGCGGCGGAGAGACGGCCCACCGGTGCTTCCCCCGCGACACCGAACCGCCCGCCACGGTTGCTCCTCCCGTCATACGTGCAAACCGACATGTTTCCAACACAGACCGACACAGGTAAAGCCAGCTCTCTACCAGAGCGGAGACTTTCACGCCGCAGGGGATAATGCAAAGCGTCGAATAGCTGCTCAGCTGCGGGGCTTCGTGCGGGGCTGCGGGGCTCCTGAGCAGGGCGGCGGGAAGGGGAGGTGGCGTGGGGAGGGCCAGGCTCGCGCTGGCCCCATGGGTCTGAGCGGGTGGACAACCCGCCCCAGCACCCGGGGAGGACGGAGATGCGAGGCCTCGAGGGAGGTGGGAACACCGAGAGCGGCTGGATCAGGGGAGACGGAAGGACCAGCCAGACCTCGCGGGGCGGCAAACGCCAGGCTGCCGGGCGCGGCGGGGGGGGGGGGGCGCGGGGACAGTCCTCGGGAGCTGGCCCCGGAACAGTGCGGAGGCCGGGACACGCCGGAGACAGACAGGGACCTGAAGGGGCGACCAGCCTGCCGAGCAGGGGCCCCCGAGTCTGTCCTCGGTACCTTGTCTCCCCTTTCGACGCTCTACAATTTTTCTGCTAACGCTTCTGTCTAGCAGAAGCCAGTGAAACACAGTAGACCTGGCTGTGGCCTCATTTAACTGTCAGAACAAACGCGAGGTGTTTACTCTTTTCCCCAATTTTTAGGTAACGAGCAAAGAGGTCACTTGCAAGTTAAGTAACTTGCCCAAGGTCATGCAGCTGAGCAGCAAATAGCCGATCAGAGGCATAGCCCTGAATTTCAACCGGTCTGCCTGAGCTGAAGGCCGGCGACCCTGTGTGCATGTAGGTGTGTGCAGTCGGTTTTTGTTCTATCTAAGGAAATCAGAGAATGTGATTTCTTAGCAGAGGCTTTAAAAGTCAAGGTCTATATTTGGCATCCAGGTTGTTCTTTTTTTTTTTTTTAATGCTTTTATATCAACATCACATTTATGCAGAAAGAATTGGCTCTCAACCAGCATTCATTAAACATTAGGTAAGTAAAATTCTCCAATATATTCAATTCTCATACGAGCCGGGTCAGCATTAATTAACAGAGTACATCAAATGGGGTCGGTGGCTCAAACCAGATAAAAGTCTGCTGTCCCTTGCAGGAATGACGTCTGCGGAGGCAACAATGCCACCGCAGAGCCCAGGGCCTGTCCTCAGGTTCCACCGTCCCTAGCACGGGAGGGTCCATCTTCAAGGTCACCTCAAGGTCTGATATGGTGCTGAAGCTCCAGCCCTCCGGCCCAAGATCCAGGCAGGCATCCGAGGAATGAGGATGGGTAAGGAAAAATGCCATTGTCAGGTGCACGTTCCACAGAGTTCCCTTCCAGCAAATTCCACCAGGAACTAGGCCATTCCGAGCCACAGGGCGGCTGGAAATGCGTGTTATTCTAGGCAGCCACGTGCTCAGCTAAAAAGCTGTCACTCGGGAGAAAGCAAGGAGAGATCCTGAGTAGGCAACTAACAGGCTATGCCACTCAGATAACCTGAATCAGCGAGGAAGCCAGCAATTAATTTAAATTCAGACAGTATTCTAGGGTTCCATTTGCATGTGAATAATGGAAATGGGAGCCTCTGACAGCACTTCTCTGCAGGCCGGAGAAGGAGAAGGTTTGAAACATATTTGTGGGTCTTTAGGAATTTGTGTTTAATTTTTTAAAAACGATCCTTTGGTATCTTACCTGAAGAGGTTTGTTTGCTCCTGTCGAGTAAGCTTAATACCCTGAGACCTGTCAAAATTTTCTCTTACTCTATTTCCAACGAAAGCGCTTAGACTAACGAGGGCGATATATGAAGTATGAGCTATACAGTCGGGAGGGCTGAGGCGTGTAGGGCGTTAAATAGGGAAAAGATGTCACGAATACACAAATAACTACCCGCCAACCTGGGGCTGGTCCCTGAGGGCAGCTGTCCAGGAACCAAGTTTCACCTTGAGATTTGCAAGGTGAAAACTGTGTCATATTTCCAAAGGCAAGCCCCAAAAGGATTGTCTTGCTTCCCTGGAGCCGGCAGAAATGGCCTCTGACTGGCCAACTGGACATCTCCGCATCCTTTGTTTTACTCCTCAGCACACTCCTCCGAAGGTCAGAGTTCAGCCATCCTTCAAGCAAGCCTGACCTAGAGAACGCTCGCGAAGAGGGCCGGCTAGGCCCACGATTTCCCAGACTCGGCCAGTTTAAAGTAAAGACACGGAAACGGTCTCTGAACCGTGATCCCAGATTTTCTGATTATGCCAGAAATCAAACTGCAGAATTCAGAGGCCTGCCATCTCTGATACTTTCAATACAACATGAGACCAAATCGCAACTTGTACTGGCTTCGGGAGCCGCCGTCGACGACGGTGCTAAGGGTAGGTTGCCAGTTCCGGTGCCCTCTGCGTAGAATGGTGGCCTGTTTCTAGAGCCCAGAGGCGTCAGCGTTCTGACTTTCTGGGAACAGACATCGTCACGGTTCTTCTGTCTCGGTGAGCAAAGCTCTGGGTGGGGAGGTGAACATCGCTGGTGCTGTGACCGCCCCCGGGCTGGTGTGTGGGAACCAGGAAGCGGAGCCGACTGTGGACCAACAGAGCGCACGAGAATCGATCTGCTCCCATCCTCTAATCCAAGCGGCATGAGACCTGCGAGGCAGACTCTAGGCTCGGCCTCGGTTAGAAATGAGCCCTTTTGTTAATCCGCGCTTCTCTAAGAAATGCAAAACTCCGGATGGAGCTCGACATTGACCTTCTGCTTTGTTCTCTATATTTCATGATGTTTTGACATCTTCGGGGGTGCCTAGCTGACCAGAAAGGGAGCCTCTCCCAAGGCTACCCAACTCCTCGGAGAATAAGTGACCTGCGAACTCATCCTTCCCCGTCGAACCAAACGCTCCTTAGTCCACACCCGGCCACTGCCTCCTGTATCTGACTTTCACACACCACGTTGGCATTTTCCCTGCCCTAAAGCAACCTGGGCCAGGCGCCACACAGCTGGGGACAGCACCTGTGGCCCAGAGCCCCTAGAACTGTCCAACGCAGCATGTTCTCAGCTGTTCCCTGCCCTGCCTTGTCCTCCTGCAGAAACGTAGTGAGGCTCTGGCCTGGTTCTCCCCGTGCCTCCTTCCGTGTCCTGGCTGACACGGGGCCTCCCCACGTGGCCCTGCGTGGCGTGGTGTGCCGCCTCCTCTCAGGAGGTGTAAGAAAAACCTTCTTTCAGTGGCATCGGCCCCTCTGAGCTGTCGCTCGGTCACCTCTGTAAATTAAAATCGCAGGTGCCATCACTGATGCGAACGCCCATTCACCGGTGCTTCGGAAACGGCACTGAATAGAGACGTGCCCAGTGCCGGGCCCCTCCGCCCCCACCGGCCCAGCCCGCCGGCCCAGACAGCATGCGGTTCAGGGAACATGACGTCTGCCAGGAGAAAAGGTTTACTCAACTGTGCGAGGTGTCAGAGCAGCCCACCTCACAAGGGTCCCGTATGACTGTGCCCTGGCTTTCCTAAGAAAAGCAAAATTAGGAACTTGTTTCAGGACCCACAGCTAAGAAATGGTAGCGGCCCGGCCTACCCAGACCCCTCAGATTCCAAAGCCACCAGGTCTGTGGCCTCCCAACGCGCAGTCCTGCAGAGGGCGCTAGGGGGCCCTGCCACGTGCTGGCCTTGGAAGAGTAAAGGGCACGATCCTTCCAGAAAGCGGTTGTGTAATGTATGTCAAGGCCTTTAAAAAGAGTCACACTCTTTTCTCAAGTACTACCTCTAGGAAAACATGCCGAGGAAATAAGTTAATTTACAAACAGGGTGTTCACGGCATCAGTAGATAATATAGTGAGAAGGAGGAAAGAGCTACCTGTCAAAGCAGGGACATGGTCACATAAATTACAGTGTTTCGGCTTGAAATAGTTTCCGGTGCCTTCAATGACATGGCAAAATATTAAATTAAAAAGTGTGATATGAAAGCATATTTCATATCATGTGAATGTAAAAAAATAAATACCTAATGACATACACGTGCATAGAAAAAAATCTGGGAGGGAAAGCGTAAAGTTGTCATTTCCTGCGATGAGGTTCTAGATCTTTTTTAAAAAATGGCTCCGTGTTCCAAATTTATTACGAGGAATGTAAAACCTTCGTATTCATAGAAACAGCTTTTCTTATACTGCGAGAGTCATCCTTCGAAAGCCTGGCTCATAGGCAACTTTCTGGATCGTACCTGTTGCCTCCAAAACACCTTGATGGACAAGGACAGTCTCCACATTGTTAGGTTGGGGAGGATGTGTAAGCAACTGTTAACAATATGGATGTTAATAACGAAACGTTGTAACCTGAAGTCCCATGGAGCTCCCCAATTAAAACGTGATCATTACTGGACAGAAAACTCGAAATCGTTCTATTTGTGGCAAACATCTCTTCACCCTGAATCCAACCTACTGGAGAACTGAGATAAACATAATTATGTCACGCCATGCAATCGAAGGGTGATTGATTGCTGTTCATGACGATGGCTCTGAGGCCTCGCAAGACCCTGAAATGCCTCCGAAGCCACAAGGGCAGGTTGCTAAGACGGCCGGATTGCGCTGAATTCTCTGAAAATTGGCTGACCTACATTTGGCCGGGCTAGGTACTTTCAGCGAGCTAAAATTGTCCACTAATCAGAGTCCCGACTCCCTGATGCTTTTGAATAAGCCGGAGTGTGCCGCGTGTTGTTCGCGTTTGCTCAGAGGGCGGCCGTGCGAAACGCCTCCAGCTCTTTGCTCTCATTTACCCTCATGACTGTGGGGGCGAGGGATTCAGAAACAGAGCATTTACGGGACCAGGAAAAAGAGAAAGAAATCCTGCAGGTGGCCCAAGAGAACCCAGGAAGGCCCCGGCTAGAGATAACGTGACATGTGACTTTGGGACTGTCGATGCCATCAGTAAAGGCTTGTGAAGGGGACTTGGCCGGGCAGGAGCCGCCGGCTGCAGTTTTGTCCTGGGAAAAACAGGGTGGCAGGGGTGGAGGTTTGGGGTCAGCCCTGTGAGCAGGGGTCCCCCGCGTTGTCCTTCTGAGAAGCCTCCTGAGGTTTCCTGAAGTCACGTGGCTGCTACTCGGGACCAGAAGGGGCCTTAGGACTTGTGCTGACCAGACACTGAGGAGCCATCGGCTGTGAGCAGAACTGGGGGAGAGAGGGACCCCCACTGTCGGGGATGCAAGGGCTGCGGACGGAACGACAGGAACGACAAGCTGGCAGTTCCTGTCCCCAGAAACAATCACTGTTGTCCCGGGAAACCCGCAAAGCCGATGGCTGTGCTGTGCATTTGGAAGCCACTAGCCACATGTGGCTATTTAAAACAATTAAAATTGAAGATGATGAAAAATTCAGTTCCTTGGTCACCCTGGGTGCCCTTCCAGGGCTCAGTAGGCACATGCGGCCAGTGGCTGCCGTATCAGACGGTGAAAACGCAGAGCGCTCCCACGGGCACGGAAAGTTCTGCAGGGCTTCCGCGGAAGCCGACAGGGATGCACAAGTGGCTCGGAGCACGAGAGTCTCACGGAGCTTTAGGACGAGATAAAGAACTTGGCGACCGTTTGTGCTTGCGCAGAGGTACCACGAGCTGAGTCCCTGGGCCCCCCAGGTGAGCCTGTGCCCCCTTCTCGTGGGCACCGTATGCTTCATGCCCAGCCAGTTGCTGGGAGCATTTCGCCGGGAGAGTTGGAGAAGCATCTCAGGGTGGCCAGCCATGAGCATCGCATTGGGCATCGCTCATTTACCGCTTATCAGCTTCATGAACCAGGGGACGAACGGGGTTTGGAGGTCAGACTATAAGCTGCTGCTTCTCAGCGGCTCCTCGCCCACAAGTAACCATCGGCGACTTCCAGAAGCAGAAGAGCCAGGCTGACATTTTCTTCCCACCCGGGGTCTTCCCAGGAATCCGCCCACCCATCCTCTGGCCGAGCAAACCGCCTGGCGGACGGTCCCAGGCAGCTTTCCGGGTCCCCCAGCTTGAAGATAGGTCAGCTCCGTGCAGAAAGCAGCAAGCGTGTGTGTGACCACGGGGCTCTCTCCAGAGTAATTTTAGCATTTATTAGTCATTGTGTGCTCTAGAAGACTCGGTGTCTCCACGGGCCCCCTGCTTCCTGTGGCGATCAGTTACCCCCCGCCCCACCTGGGCGAGGTTCATGCGGCAGAGAAGAATGTCCTCTAACCCAACAATTGACTATATCTTCGGCACAATAAGTCGATCTTTAAAAAAAAAAAAATGGGGCTGAAAGTCAAACCTTGTAAAATAATTCAGACTTTTAGTGTTGTTCTGATTACATTCAATCCCCACAAGAAGGGAAGTACCTTTAAAATAAGGACCATTCAATACTAGTCCAGGATTTCCTCTTGTTGTTGATAATTTCCTCCTAAGAGAAGACACGACACGGTCCAAACCAAACTCAGAGGGGGTGTCCAGGGTCGGCCGGCATCTGTGTCTGTGTCTGGGGAGCATTGTTCCATCTAATTGATGTTTTCCTTGCAAAGGCAATAGAGTGGGGTGGGACTATTTTTATCCAGAACAGACTAGAGTCCCCTAAACTTATGATTCTGCCGCCCCCGACTGGTTTTCTATACAGTCAGAATCACAGCGTGTACCTTTCCAAAGTTCACGTTTCCGTGAAATAAGCGATCAAAAATAGGCAAATTTCAATGCCAAACTACGTCCTCCGTCGGCCCGCAAACCTTCACCAGCCACACAGGCCTGACCTGTGGGAATTCCGGCTGGACCCTGACATTTTCCACGGATTCTGTCTTCTGAGCAGGTGTGGTGCCGAGCAGAGGGTCCTTCACGAAGCGAAAGTCCTTCCTCTTTGCTGTGACAATGACACACATCTACTAATCTGTGTAAGTCACCTGCAGGGCCGATGGCAGCAGTGATGTGTGACAAGCGTCAGGCAGGCCGCAGGCCTTGGGTACACGAAGGCAGTGAAACGGCCAGGGCCTTTTGGCAGAACATTCTTCCCATTTCCTCCCCTCCGTCGGAGAGGCAGAATTCAGCCTTCCCAATCGTGCCCGACTTTCTAGAAATAAACTAAGGTTAGCCTTTTGTCCAATCGCGTAAACACCCCGAATGAAGAAGGTGGTTCCGACTTCAGAGTGGAATTCCATAAAAGCTACGATTATGAGATACGAAACTGCCTAGAAGAGGAAAATGCAATGAAATAATAACTCAGCAGACCTGTACGAGTCCCACGTTACACGGACTTGTCAGAATTTTAACAGGAGAGCGTCATAAAGTGGAAGCATAACCCGGAGCCCGTCCGCCCGCCAGGCTTCAAAAGGAGCTCAAGCAAGTGGGGGACCGAGGCTCAGAGGCACCCACCTCCGGCTACCTGTGGTCCCCGCTGCCCAGAGCGCCATGTGCATCACGGACACAGGCGACAGCAGTGCAAACACAGGAACACTCGGCATCGGGTGGCGGCCGCGAAGCTGCAGGCAGCCAGCCCTACAGGTGTTGGGGTGAAAAGGGGTCCCTTGCATGCCATCAGCTCTGGCGGTGGTGGGGAGTCTGGCCACCATCGCACCCGAAGACGGCGTTCCCGCATCGCCTCCCCTGCTTTGGGGAGTGTCCCTAAGCGTCTGATAGTCTGCGCTTGGCCTGTGTTTGTGCGTTTGGAGTCCCTTTCCTTGCTGTGTGCTGAGAATCCATCCTTTCTACCTTGTGGCACGGAACACCCCAGAGGCGCCCGCCCCAGACGGGAGGAGCGAGCATTGTTTTGTTCTGTTTGGTTCCTAAACTCCACAAATAATAGAAGAAATGATATTGTTTGTAGTGGGTGCACCTGCTTCCCCAGGCCAGGGCGAGGTGTTTTGTTTCTTTATCCCTCCCCCCCCCCACTCTCCTTTTATCTCTGCCGCTGGAGCGTGCTTTGTTGTTCGGTGGGAATGTAAGCGGCTCCTGCTTTCTTAGGGAACTTCCTCTCCCAGGGAATTCAGAGATTCTCCCCAGAGGCCCCCACAGACCACATTGTTTTATGGTCCCCACCCCCACATCACATAAACACGCACCCAGACACACAAGATGTTTTTAAAGGAGCAAAAGAAATGCAGTCCTGAGGTTTCCTGCAATATGGGCACCGTGTGTGTGTGTGTGTGTGTGTGTGTGTGTGTGTGATGTGTTTTTACATACACACGTGCATGTTACAGAAAGAGAAAACGAAAGTCTGCATGATTCTCTGCATGCATTCTCTTTAGTCTTGAATACAGCAAAAGTAGATATTATAATTTCTTCTCTTGCCTCCTTGGTTTTTCTCCAAGCTACAAGAATTGCAGGTGTCGACAGCTTGACCCCTACCCCACCCCGACACACACACACATGCGCGCACATGCACACACATGCGTGCGCTCTCTCTCCCCCACCCCACTGCCTATTCCCTTTTTTTCCCCAGGGTCAGTCTCAGCCCCTGGTTTGGGTCACTGGACAGTGACCACCACAAAGTGCACCCCGAGATGGCCGGTGCACCGTGTGGGGAGAAGGACCTGTCCATTGCACTGTGCAAGTCTCGGGGTGTCCAGACACACCCCGCTCCCGCTCTGTCAGTGGGCCCAAGGTCCGGGCAGAGGCCTCACGTGGGCATGCTCAGTATGCACCTGTGGAATGAGGTGGCCTGGGCCAGTCACTTCACCATTCTGCTGCTGATTCTCTTCCTGATAGATAAGACAGGTGATTTCTGGAATTTTTTTTCTATCACTATTATAATGTTTTTTTTTAGTTTTGTTTGTTTGTTTGTTTGTTTTTTGTCTAAAACAGAAAAAGCTGCACTCAAAATCCTACTGCAGTCTATGGCCATGCCATCCTGAACAAGCCCGATCCCGTCTGATCTTGGAAACTAAGCAGGGTCGGGCCTGGCTAGTACTTGGATGGGAGACCACCTAGGAAGAGCAGTGGTATAGGCATTAAAAAAATAATAATAATAAGGGATTGTAAGCCAACAAGGTCCTTGCAATCTGTGAGGTCAACCAAGGGTGGCTTCGCCTAAAATAATAATAAAAAAATCCTACCACAAACCCATTGTCACCTGATGGCTGGAATCAAGGCCAAGGAGGAAGGTGCCCTCCCTGTCCCTGTCACAGCCCTGCGTCGTCTCTGCCCTGTGAGGATGCAGGTCGGAGAGCTGGGCCTCCACTTCCAGAAGACCTTCTCCTTACGTGCGCAAAACAACAATTTCCTGTCTAGTCCTTCAGCCTCCCACTGATCCCAGACGATGATGTCTTGGTCCCTTTAACCTGGGCACATTTCGTCTGAACACGTACGTGCATCGTCCCCTGGGATGTAGTCGGCTCCCACAATAGAACTTCTGTTCTCTCCGTTTCTCTACGGGCAGACACTGTGCTCCCTCATCTCCACCCTGAAAGGTTGGACTAAAATATGGCGAGATCAAAACCACTGACACCCCTTAACCAGAAGAAGGCGGAAGAAGGCGAATCAAGAACTTGTCAAGAGAAGATATTCACCAATGATACATCCGATAAGGGATTAATATCCAAAATATCTAAAGAACTCATACAACTTAACAACAACAACACAACAATCTGATTAAAAATGGGCAGAGGACCTGAATAGACATTTCTCCAAAGAGGACATGCAGATGGCCAATAGACATATGAAAAGATGCTCGACATCCCTCATCATCAGGATAACGCAAATAGAAACCACCTCACACCGTCAGTGGCTGTCATCAATAAATCAAAGGCCCGTGCACTGCTGGTGGGATGTAAATTGGCACAACCAGTATGGAAAACAGTAGAGAGGTTCTCCAAAAAATTAAAAATAGAACTACCTTATGACCTAGTAATTCCATTTCTGGGTATTTATCTGACAAAATTCAAAACACTAATTCGAAAAGACATCATCCCTCTGTTCGTGCAGTATTAGCTACAACAGCCAAGATATGGAAGCAACCTCAGTGTCCATTGATAGACAACTGGATAAAGAAGATGTGGTTCATATACAATGGAATATTACTCAGCCATAAAAAATAAAATAAAATCTTACCATTCGTGACAACATGAATGAACCTAGCAGAGATTATGTTAAGGGAAATGAGTCAGATAAAGACAAATACCATTCGATTTCGCTTGTATGTAGAATCTAAAAAACAAACAAACAAGCAAACTCACAGATACAGAGACCATTTTGATGATTGCCAGATGGGAGGGGGTTGGGGGGGAGGTGGGAGAAATAGGGGAAGGGATTTTTTTTAAAAATGAATGTCTTCGTGCACAAAATGTAATAGGGGACCAATGTCCCTTTATCCCCACTAAGCACTCTTAAAAATGGAGAAAGACTTGAAGAATCATGTTTGAATACGATTTTTTTTAATGCAGAATTTTATAATAGCAAAGAGGAAATACTGACGTGAAACATGAAATTAATTACCTGCCATGGTTGTTTTAAAATAAAATATCGGGCGGGGGAGGGGGCAGACCGAGACATATCTGTTTGGATCTGTTTTTGCTTCTCTGTGATAACAAAGGGGTGGATTGGATTTATGAATTCATACAACGAGAATTTACTGAGTGCTTCCTGTATGTCGGGTGCGAGTGACATGACAGATCTACAGAAGTGACCAAACCAGGCAAAAGAGACAGCAAACAGGTAATCAATGAGATACACATTCTGCCAGATAATGCTACTAAGTACTGTGAAGGGAAGCAGAAGGGGGTGGGGTAGCGGGTGGCAGCCGGTGAGAGCGGTGGGCAGGTTTACACAGGGTTACTAGGGAAGGCCACATGGGGAAGGTGACCTTGGAGCAGAGCGCCAAGTAGATCACAGATGACAGCAGATTTGAGGTTCGCGGCGGGGGGGGGGGCGGCGGGGGAGCGTCACAGGTAGAAGGAAGAGCAGGTCATGAGACCGGAGGTGACAGCAGACGGAGCACATTCCAGCAACAGAAAGGGTAAGTGTGGGTGCCGAGTGGTAGGAAACGAGGTCACAGAGGACGCGTACAGGCTCGGATGTGTCATTCCTTAATTTTATGATTCAGCGCCGCGTTTATAGAACATCCCTGTATACCAGAAATAAAATCATGCCCCGGGGGAGATATTAAAAAAAATAAATAAACTAGCAATAACTACAGAAAATTTTCAGTGATCAGCTCTCAGGAGTAACAGCCACTCTCTCTCCACCTCATATGACGGTTTCTCGTGCCTTCTGCCAAACCCAGCCACAGGCCACCTCACGCCACCTACGAAGGATTCGGCGTTCGTATGCAGGCATGGTTTTCTGACTTGCGAATGTGTCAAAGCCCAAGAGGCAGCACTTAATAAAAAACGCTAAACATGAGAGCAAATGCAGTGGGAAGCTTCACCACGGAACTGAGGGAGCCTGGCATCTGGGGTAACGCGAAATCGGAAGCCTGCCCAGGCCCCCAGCCCCATCGCTCCCGCAGGCAGTTCCCTCCTTCTCCCAGATCCGAGGGCCTGGGGAAGCAGCCCGCTGCACATCCTCGCCCACACCTGCAGCCTCTCGGAGAGAGAGAGAGGCCGGTCCTTCCATCCTTCCTTCTCTCCTCTCCCCGCCCCCGGCCCAGAGCTGGACACTGCAGCCAGTCCAGGCCAAGGCCGGCAGGCACTCCAAGTCCAGGTTCAAACAGCTTGCTCTTTGCTGGGGCGTCTTACTTCCTGAGCTCGGACGGCGCCTGGTGGGACGTCAGCGTGCTGAGTCACCAGCTGGCTGCACACTGGCTCTTTTATTCAAGGCCACCAGGCTGGGACCCCAGCTTCCTCCTGGGTAAAGTGAACACAGGAGGAGCACGTCGCGAGCACCTTCAGAAAGGTTCCTGTGACGTGTCCGGACTGAGAACAAAAAGAGCAATTTCAGTTTCTCTCTCCCTGAGATTGGGCGACTGGGAAGTAATTACAAAAACCGCCGCCTGTTAACTTTACAGGGAGCCCTGCGCACTGCCACCTGCAGCTGCTAATTACTGGGCTGTTTACTTTATGTTAGGCGGGTGTTTATCCATCGAGCATATTCACAGCCATGCATGACAATGATTTAGAAAATTCTAGCCCTCAGGGAGCCACCAGAATGGCAGCCCCGGGAGCTGAGAGATGCCTGCTGCCCAAGGTTTGGGTGAATTAGTCACCAACCTATAAAAATTGGACAGTTTCACATAAAAATCTAAAACTGGAGATGCTCTTGGAAATGTGAAAGATCTGGCAATACTGGGCCAAAATTCCCATGTAGAAGCAACCGGCCGTCACACAGAAGTGCTGGAACACGTGTTCCCTGGGTCAGCGCCCACGCCCGGCCCCCCTCCGGGCCAATCACTTTTACCCCACAGATGAGGAAAGGGGGTCTGGAGAATTTCAAATGATGCCCCGAGGTCCCAGCCAAGCAGGAACCAGAACCCAGAACCTCTTCCGAGATGCCCCCATTCCTCAGAGCTCCAGCTGTGAGAGAAATTAGGGCACATTTGAAGCGGCGTCTCGCATGATATTAGCTCTGAGGTTTTTTAAGTATAAACCATCACTGGGAACTAATGAAGGCTTCAAAGCTGTGGTACCAGTACAGACCAGAAGGGCTGGGGGAGAGTGTAACTTGATGTATTTCCTGAGGGGTTTTAAATATAAGTAATCCTATCTAAAATGTCGTGATTTTTAGTGAGTAACAGAGCGGGCAAAGCAAGCCTGAATCAAAATCACTTCCTAATTTAACTATAAATTAGATTAGAAATGATTATTTCTTGGATTTTCCTTTCAGAGGTATTTTTAAATGCAAGCATTCTGCCCGCCTACCTTCATCTCATTAAGTCATTGTAATACAGATAATAAAAATAAGTGGGTAACTATTGTGGCCATGCAACAAGTTTTCGGGAGAAGTACTGGGAGCATACGCATGCTTTTAAAGTATGCCGGCACCCAGGACCCTGACGTTCATTTTTTCCTTTATGCGTGGACTCAGAATAGAAGGAGAGTGGTTTCCCATGCATTCTGCTGCGTATCGCTGGCTTCTCACCATCCTGTTTCCCCAGACATGCCAACTCCACCTGCACCATCGCCACAAACCCGGCACCTCCAAAGGGCTTCAGAAAGAAACCAAACTATTTCTTTGTAAACCATGTGATCTTGAAAATGGCCCCCCAGATCCCTTCCAAAAAAAGAGAGAGACCAATTCGATCGTGACAGAGGGATCGCTTTTCGCTTTGCTCCTCATCACCTCCTCAGCAGCCATCTGCACCTGGGCCCCCGGAGCAGCGCCCAGGCCTGCAAGCGTCGTGCTGCCATGCCATTGAAAATTAAAATTAAACTGGCGCGGGCAGGGATCATCGTGACACTGCGCGTCGCAGCGCTGCGACGCACGGGACGAGCGTCTGTCTGCGCACGTGCGGCACTCGGAGCGGCGCTGCGCACCGCGTCCGGGGAGGGGAGGCGTCCGAGGGCCCACGAAGCCCCAGCGCACTGAGCATCTCACACCCACAGGCACGGAAACGCCGCGTCTCCGTCCCCTTACCGGGACCCAGAAGCCGATGCTCAAGTTCCAAGTCCAAACTAGGTTCTCAGCTGCCAGTCAGAGTGGGCTTCGTCTGTCTCCTCCCACCACCCTTGGGATCAAGGCCAACTCCTCTCGGGCAGGAGGGGACACTCGCTGTGGGAGGATGACTTCCGAGGCAAGGGGAAGGCGCTCCTCCCCCCCGCCCCCACCTGGCTGACCGCCTCCGTTCCCGCAGCGTCCTGTCCCACCCTGACACGCACGTCAGCATCCTCACTCCACAGCTCAGGAGCCAAACGCAACCGAGGGGTTAAACACGCTCGCCGGAGAGACGCGGAGCCGTGCAGGTGCAGACTGCAGCCTGTCACGGCGTCACGCCCAGACGCCGGGGTTTCCGAGAGCGACGCCTTGCCTTAGTTTATCATTTTTTAAAAAAGAATTTTCTGTTCTCTCAGTACAGAACTGAGCACACAGGAGATGCTCTCGGCAAGTATCTGTGAACCCTGAAACTCCCAGCCTGATACTGAGGTATCCAGTCCATAGATGGCCAGTCTAGGGCCAGATCGTCTGACACAACCGCCAAAGGGCTGAGCCTTTCCTGGGAGTCAGGCCAGGGCTCTGGCCTGTAGTGAAGTCGCCTTATTCAATAGCATATATTCGCACAGTTCAGAATTCCACAAATAACGAAATAGTCAAACATGAGAAAATTGATGATTGGACAAAATGAAAACGAAAGAAAATTTATCTGTTCTTAGCCAAGAGGAAAAAAAAAAGGCCCAGGTATGTAAGACGTACAGCAGGAGAGTTTGTTCCTTCTTTTTTATTTAGTCACGACACATCAGTACAACAGAGGTCAAGCCCACTTCGGTGGAGGTCGTTTAAGCTACACCTGCTAAAGGAATAAAGCTGTAAAATGATGTCTTTATAGCCCAAATCAAATGAAATAAACTGGGGGAAAAAAAGGCAGCAAAGCCCTTTAAAATATCTTAACAGCCACATTTCCATGCACCAAAAAAGGAAAACACAACATCAAAAATTTCCAGTGAAAAGAAAACGCGGCAGTGCCTGGAAGAATTCGGTTACGCTTTCAACAGGCTCCACTGGCCTATCCAGCTGACCACTTGCCCGCCCTGACCATTTACTTATCCGTGTTCACGTATCTGAATCTTGAGATCTGTGCCCTTAAAAATGCATTGCATCGCGCGGGCTGGTAAATGCAGGCGTGTGCCATACAAATATGTCCATCTCCTCCTGGCCAACTCCAAATGGGGACCTAAGGTCCAAGTGGCTCTCTCCTAACGGAGCTAGATCTGAGTCCTGCAGACGACAGCAGTTGGTCATATGGACTCATGGGCCCTGACGACTTGTACATTCACCACAGTGCTGTAGGAGGCAGAGAATTAACTAGTGTTCTTTCTTGGATGAAGCTGATCATCTGATTTGTCAACGCTTTGTTCAGAAATATAAAATTCAATATAGCCCCCCCCAAAGAATATTATTTATACAACACCTTAACTGTCAGAATATTAACAAATAGCATCCTGTTAACGTTGAGCATAGTGGTTTGGAAAATAAATCCTAAAAACAGACTGTAACTATACATAGAGAAATATTGCCCCAAAACACTAAACTTAGGCTTCTCCAAACTTGAGGCAAAAAAATGGAATCGTTTTTAGACAGATGGGTTTACAAAGTAAATTAGGCACAGTACAAACCTATCACCAAGTGTTTGTTTATACTCAGTATTTCAATTTCATGTGTAACAAAATTTAACTATTTTTAAAAACTGCTAATCCATGACATAAAAAACATTAAAAAAGAAAAAGTAAACCAACAAACCTTCAGTCTTTCAACAAAATTGATCTGAAACTGTACCTTTTTCCTTTTTACGTTACTGACGACTTTCAGGTGATGTTGGCGGCAGCCCAGCTCAGCTGGGATTTTAAGCTTCCCCCCCCCAGGCTACAGCGTCAGTCCTTTAAAAAGCACCAATCTCCGTCCCCCACGGTCTATAGGGCTTGCCGAGGTTTGCTGCCTGCGTGGGAGCCGAAGGGCTCAGTGCATTGGGAGAGAGTAAGTGGAAGGAGCCGAAAGAGAAGGGGAAGGCCGACAGGGAGGCCACCGAGGAGAGCAGGGGCGGCGACAGTTTGGAAGCCGAGGTGACCACGGGGAGCACCGGTCCAAGGCCGCCGCTAGGGGGCGCTCGCAGGGCGGGCGCCTCCGCATGTGCGCTGGCCAGCCGGCCCTGGTGGTGCGGGTCCGTGGGCGCGGCCGCCGCGCCGGTGTTGCCGTGGCCGTTCTGGGGCAGCAGCAGCGGGTGCGCGACGTGCGGGTGATGACCGAAGGCGCCGCCCCAGGGAATGTGTCCGAGGCCCGCGTGCGCGCCGCTCGCCGCCTCCCGCTGGGAGGCGTAGTTGTTAAGATGCGAGACCAGCCGAACTCGAAGAGGGTCGGAGGCATCCAGTCCTTCGATGATGCTCAGGTAACGGGCGACCTCTGCCAGGCATTCCCGGAACCCCAAACTCCGATAGTCCATGGCCAGAGCGTGCGCGTCAAAGTAGCCTGAGGCAAAGAACAAAAGAGAAACCTCTGGGCTCTGCTCGTCGCCAGCGTTTCTTCAATCCCAAAGGCGGCCCTTCCTGGCAAACACCTAACATCCTTAAAAAACGTTCCTGGGCCCTTCTGGGGGCCCAGATATTCTGGAGTCGACCGAAATCGTGGCGTTAATCAACATGAGAAGTATGCGTTCGCTAATGCAAGTTCAAAGCCCAATTAGAAGCCGCCGAGCAGAAACTGGAATTATACCCTACCAGATGAAACTATGTTCCTCCCTTTAATGTCTTCCCTCCACGACAACAGAAAATACATCAAGGGCAGAGAAACCACAGAGCAGTGAAATTCATTAGACACACAGATGTAAGTTATCATCATGGAGCTCTCAGGCACTTGGTCCTGAGGAAAGCATTTTCCGGCTGGAGACAGACACACAGACCTTGGTCCCCCAGCTCGTCAGCTTTTCTCTGCTTAACCACACAGGTTTCTTTCCTCGAGTCATGTGGCAGCTCACTCTTAAAAAATAAATAAATAAACCCCGCATATGAAATTAACGCCGTCTAGTTTAAAAAAAAAAAAAAGCTTTATTCTCAAAACGGCAATACACAAAGGTGGTGAGAGCACCTGATCGCATCAGGGCTGTCACAGCTTTAGGGCACCTTTGCACTTAAGACGGAGTTCCCAAAGAAGGTGCATCAGCTCAGTTTGCAGAGGGCTGGGGTGATGAATAACTGGAGAAAGACCTACATGCACTTGAAAATGCACTGCCAGGGGGCAGCTCACCCCATACCCGTCTCTCCCCACCCCCAAAGCACACGGCATACATGAGGCAGTGACCACACCACGGGTGGCCCGTGGTCCCGCTGCCCCAACACTCAGGGCCCCCGGGCGGGAGACCAGTGAGATGTACCTTTCCCTCCCGCAGCGTGCAGCATTTTCAGGTGGTCCACTGTCATCTGCAGGATCTCGGCTTTTTCCAGCTTGGCCGATCCCTGGAGAGGGGAATGGCAAAAGGTCGATTTGGCAGCGACTGCCTCTGGAGAACAACTTACGATCTATACGCAGATTGTGCTTTGCACCTAGTAACAGTAAAGACTAAAGCTAAATGAGTCGTCTTCGCAGAACGTGTTGGAATCTGTGCATGAATTCATCTCCTCGGCATGAGCAACACTGTTATTTTCCAAGACACGATGGGGTTCAGATGAACGAGGGGAAGGATTCAAAAGGTGTGGGAGCTCTACCTACTTTCTCCATTACCTGCTTCTCAAAAGCACTGGGTACCAGCCTCCTCAGCTCCGACAAACTGTTATTGATCCGGTCTCGGCGACGCTTCTCAATGATCTGCAGAAAGCAGGCAAAACAAAGGAGGGCATTTCCATTACGGCTGTAAACTCCAAAGTGAAGGAAGGTGATCCTTTCCATTAATTTAAAATTAAAAAAAAAAAAAAGGCACCGTAAAAAGACTCACTCCTCTCCGTCTTTTCCTGGCCAAGATCTGTGAAGATGTAGTTGGGGACATGGAACCTAGAGTCGAACTCAAGTTTCTGGATGATTGGGAAAAAACAAAACAAAACAGGACTCGTGGTTAAGCGAGGGAATGTGGTCTGGGGGTTACCCCCACGCTCTCCTCGCACTCAAGATTGGCTTGGCAACTTGGGCTTGCAAACGCCTCGGGGGGGGTCCCTCGCCCCGAGCGGCGGCGGCCCGGGGGCGCGCAGAGGTCAGCGCAGGGCGCCCGGGCCCCCGCCCGCTGTCACCGCGGCCAGCCCGCGCTCGCCCCCGCTGCGCCGCCGCCAACTCACCCATTCTCGTCCGCGCTCTCCTTCTCCACCTCGACGGTCTCGTCCAGCTCGCTGTCGGAGGAGCTGGACTCCGGGTGGGCTCGCTTCATGCTGGCGGCGCGGGGACGGGCGGCGCGGCGGGCGGGGAAGAGTTAACAGCGGCGGCGCCTCTCCGCGCTCGGCTGCTCGCGCTCCGCTCACACTGAGCCGGCTGCCGCTCCGCCTCCGGTTAAAACTAAGCCATCCCTTTCCCACGCTGCGCCCCTTCCCAGGGCGCTGGCGAGGGCGGGGGCGGGCAGGGGGCGGGGGCGGGGCGGGGCTCCCGGGCAACAGCCTCCCCTCGGCCAATCCGGCTCCTCGCCCCGCTGATTGGCAGGCGTGGGGCGCGGGCGAGGCTGCGGGCCAGCGCCGAGCCCGCGCCCGCCCCTGCCCGGCGGCTGTGTGTCTGCGCGGCGGGGCTCCGCCGGCCGCGGCCGGGGCAGGCGGTGGCGCGGGCGGCGGGCGGGGCGGCCGGGCCGGGACACCGAGCGCCGGCGGCCGCGGCCCCGCCCCGCGCCGCGCGCCCCGCGCCCCGAGCGGCCTGGCCGCGCGCCAGGGCCGCGCCTGCAGCGCCGCCGCCGAGCCGCACGCGCCGCGAGCCGTGGGAAAGTGCCGGCGCCGCGGCCGCCAGCCAATCGGGCGGCTGGCGCGGCGACGGCGGGCGCGCTGGCGGCGTCCGCATGAATGGAGAAGAATGGGCGGCGGGGGCGCGGGGCCGCGCGGGGGCCCCCCGTGTGAACCCGTAATTGGAGCCCGGCGCCGGGCGGCCGCGGGCCGGCGCGGGCCTTTGCGTGCCGGGCGGCGGCGACGCGCGCGGCCCGCTCCGGGAGGGCGCCCGGCCCCGTGGCCCCGGGCGCACGGCGGGGCGGGCGGGCGTCGCCGATGCTCTTTTCGGTTCCTGAGGCCGTGTCCCCCCCCACACTTGCTGCGGTGTCGCCTCCGCAGGGGCTTCCCGGCCCCGGGGTAGCAGGAACTGCGCGGGGAAGCGGAGCGCTTGCCTCGGCCGGCCGAGCGGGAAAACCAGGCCCCTGGGGAATATGCATTATGTGTTTTTGTTTGCTGTATTTTTTCAGAAGTCGGCGGCCAGATCCTCTCCCGGGCGACAGGGGGGCGGGCGGGGCACTGCGTCTGCGGTCGCCCTCGCCGCGGGAAGGCACGTCTGCCCCAGAGGCGCGCACGCACGCCACAGCCGGGGCCTGGGCGGTGGCGGGGCGTGTGCGAGGCGCTGGGTGAAGTCCCCAAAGAGACAGATTTAAGTAAAAAATAAACAAGGCAGCCGTAGATCTGAGGACTGGAGCGGCAGCCGTGCTGGGTGCTTTGAACGTGGGAATCCGGGCTTCGCCAACCCTCACGGAGCAGAGCGATTCGCCCTCCGCCGAGGGCCCTTCGGTGCCTGCTGACCTTGCGGTCGGTCGTCAGGGAGGGGACGCTCCATCCGCGTCGTTGAGGATGACGCAGCTTTTCTCACCTCCGCCGGTAGCTTCTCCGTCTCTGTCCTTCCTCAGTTATTGACTTAAGTACCATCGTCATGCATTTGGGACACCTGACCCTAATACGTATGCTCGTTTCTCAGGCCTTCCACCCGGTATGTCACCTGGCTCCCGTCCAACCTCAGCCCACCTCACCTCCACCTCCAGCCCCTCGGCCCTTCCTCTGGCCTCTTCGGCCCCCCTGTCTAGGCTGCCCTCTGAGATTTGTTCTTGCTGGCACACCAGGAGCCCTGGCTCCCTGATACACCACCATATGCCACTTGTCGGCTGTCCACCCAAGACCATCCTACTGCCTGCCTTCCCTGCTGCCGCCCACAGGCCAGGAGCGCCGTGGGGGCTGCTGGAGTCACAGAACCGGGCCGGCCTCCATGCTCCTTTTCATCCACCACCCCACCCTCTGCCTTCCAGAAATCCCTCTGACGTTCAGTTTCTTCCCTCAAGCGACAGGCCACCCTGCTGCAGAAATCAGTGCATCTGCCACCCCTCTGTGGTTCTGCACATTTTCCCTGCCCCTGGACTCTGCCGTGAGCCAGCCTTTCCTGCTCTGGCCCACTTCCGTTATTTACTCTTTATTATTCATTATTACTCTTCTGTCAAAAACTAGGTCTACACTAAAATGTTGCATTTCTCCGTATCCGTCCGTCCAACAGATCCTTCTCCAATGTCACAGATTAAACAAGATCAATTACGTAAAGCATTTCACATGGTGCTTGGCCATGGATATAACGCACCAAGGAGCTTGGCCATTGGTATAACACTTAATACGCAGCAGCTGCCGTGATTATCTATTAATATTCCTGATTTACCCGTGAGTACTCTGTTCCACGTCTGATGCAGTTCAAAGGAGAACTAACTAATTACCTAGTAATTGGACATATTAAAAACAGTGTCTCCAGAAAGCGATACCCTTTTAAGGTGACGGGAAAGAACCATGCTTGTTACGAGCAGTAGACTATTTCGAGCAGAGCTACGACATAAGCAAGCATCTGCTCTCCATTATTAATGAAAGTTGTGCTTTTTGAGTTTGTTATTAAGGACCCTCCCCTGAGCAGGCCGTGCTGTAAATACGTGTATAAATAAGGAATGTGCTCCCGAGCTCAGAGATGGTGCTTCTGTGGGAACGCCAAGGCAAGCCACGAGGCAGTGTTGCCCCAAACTGTCACGCCAGAATTTTGATCGAGTGCCAGCTTCCCTCTGTCCCTCACGCTTGCTGCTTTCTCTCGATGCCCCCTCCAACACCAGATTGCCTGTGGCCTCTCATGCCACACTCCTAATTGAGGTCAGATGTAAGATGCCTGGGTGTTCACCCCGAAGGAACCATTTAATTGGAAGCCCAACAGGCCACAGCATGGTGCAGTGGGAGAAATAGAGGATCCCAAGTCGCCTGTGTGGGTTTGTCACCCTTTCCTGGCAGTGTCACCAGGCCTCGTTTTTCTGAGCCTCAGTTTCCCCATCTGTATAATAAGAATAATTCCTTGCGCATTTGCATTGTCTTTTAAAGGTAGAACGAGAGAAAGCATTTCATGAAATATTACACAAACATTACGCCTGAGGCTTATGAGTGATGACGACGATGGTGGTGGTTGTAATGGGCTGCTTCATTGTGGGCTTGGCCGGGCCGCCTATGAGGATGCCTTTGTAGGTTTTCCTACTCCTTCCAGTAAATTTCTTTATTGTGAACCAAAGGAGATTTAAAATGCTAGAGTGCGTTTCACAGAACATTCATCTCTCAAGATTCTCTATCAACAAAAGAATCTATTTTCAAATACATTTGGGGAACCTGGCGATCTCGGGGCACATGAGAGGTTGACCAGCTTTGAGAAATCACGTGCTGCAGAGTGGATCACTCTGCGCCCCTTGCCCACCCCCGCATGCATACCTATGACCAAAGGGTGCCCTGAAGGTCCAGGGAAAGGCGCCAGGAGAGATGGGGGAGTGGGGCTTGGCAAAGCAGCAATCTTAAGGGGGACCTGGCAGTGGTGACCAAGGTCCTGAACGTCAATGAAGCACTGCCCAGGGGGCTGAGAACTTGGGAGGGACCAAGATGCCACAAGCAGGCAGGCAGGAAGGGTTCAGTCACTGTAATTTGGGCATTTAATGTGACCTTGTCTTCAAAGGCCCCCGGGGCCAGGAAATATTCCAGTTATAAGAGGAAGAAAGAAGCGAAAGGTGTTTGGGTATCATTCTCGCTATGGCCAGCACTGCATTCCCTCCCCAAATGCATATGTTGAAGCCCCAGCCCCCAGTGTGACAGCGTTTGGAGGTGGGGCCCTCATGATGGGATCAGTGCCCTTACAAAGAGACAGGGGCGAGCTTGCCGAGCGAGGACACAGTGAGGAGTCTGTAACCCAGCCCCCAGAACTGCGAGGAGGTACAGCTGTGTGTTTACACCTCCCAGTCTATTGTGTACTTTGTTATTGGCAGCCCGAGTGGTCCAAGACAATTTCTATTTCAAAACTTACAGAATGTTCATAAATCTTTGTAAGTAGGCATTTCTGTTATGGATGTGTGTGTTCCGTTCTAAACCTTTTAAAATATATTTTACTTGTAAGTCATTGAACGAGCCAGAGACTTTTGCACATTTTTCCCACTTAAAAGGCCCCATTTATACAACACCAAAGATATTTTTCTGTTTTTCAATAACTTTTTAAAATCCCTTATCAATGATAAGTTATCGAAAATAGGACAGATTTCTTTCCAAATAACTGGCAAAGGGCTTGGGATTTTGGTTAGTGTTGCCACTTAACAGGAGCGTGGGGTTTCAGTCTGCAGGCTTCCTTCCTGTCCCCTCCTTGATGAGCTACTCGTCAAGTGACAGCAGAATGAAGCGATGGTTGATCCCTGCCACAGACCCCCACTGTAGAGAACTGGCCTACTGACCCCCTCCCTCCTGTACATGAGACAAAGGAACCGAACCCAGGACGCCTCCCAGGATGCTGCATCTGCCCATCAGGCCCGAGACCCAGAACTCGGTCATGAAGGTCCCCTTGTGCCAGCCTTGCAACCGCGAGCCAGCTTCCCAGGTGCCAGGCGCGTCGCCCACCCCCCCGGAGGCCCGCCCCGGGGACACGGAGCCCTTCCTCAGATCTTAGCAGACGGTACTTGACAAGAGAAGTTTCGTTAACAATTCTTTGGATTTCACCATTGTGAACTTAGATCCCCTTGAAACACACACGCGCGTGCGCGCGCGCGCACACACACACACACACCACCTTTATAGTTAAGCATTAAGAGTTTTCTACACAAGGTGCCATATTATAGACTTTAAATAGTCTCCTTCTTGAACCAGACATCCTTAGGCCCGCAGCACTAAACCGAGTGGACGCACCAAGGAGCTTAGAGAAGGCGGAACAAGAGCCCATCACGTGTCACCTCTGCCAGCATTTTCTGTCTGATTTTCCTTTGCAACAAGACCGACAGGTGAGGAAGCTGCAAGGCCGTCCAGGTTGTTCGCTGGGAGGAATGCTCACCTGGCTTCCTCCATGTGTTTCTTCCTGGAACCCACATTTTTTTTAAGCGCAAGCCAGAGAGGAAGCTCGCGTTGACAGATGCTGAGTGAGGAACGCACTAGGCGGGATTAGACACTGCCATGCAAGGTGTCAGAAGCAGCCGCTGCCTTTATTCTCTCTGCTGGTATTTGTGGCATTCGCGGAGGTAGGAGAAGGAACAGGACAGGGCGTGGAGGCCCGTGCTGTGCAGGGAGCAGACCCCTGAGGATGAGGGAACCGGGAAGGAAGGGGATGGTCCCGGGGAAATGAGGGGACCGTCAAACAGAAGACAACCTCGTTGGGTTCGGAACAGAGGAGGGAGATTGTGAACGCCGTCACATGTAGTTGAGGAGGTACAAAAATAGTAGGAGAAAAGTCCCTAGGGGTCGTTGGGAATCTGCCAGGAGCAAATCTGGATTAGGGCTGTGGTTCAGGAAGGGAGAGCAAAAGGGCTCGGGATTCTGGAAGGACCCCGAGCAGTACCTGACACGTCATCAGAGGGAGATACCACTGCCCGGCCAGGTAATGGTGAGAATCATTCCCAGGTTGCTTCGCTTGCCCTAAAAGCGTGGTTTTCAGATTGTAGCACGCATCAGAGTTCCCTGCAGGGCAAGGTGCTGCTGCTGCTGCTGCTGCTGGTCCGAAGACCACACCTTGAGAACCACTGTTCTAGAAGACCACTTGTCTTCGCTCTAACGGAGGACAGGTGAGAAGACGAGGCGTTTGGCTTCGAGTCTTGATTATCAAAAGATCGTGATGAGATACACGATATTTGGCTATGCGCCTTTGCAGTCAGCCAGGATCTTTCCAATGATAAGGACGTTGTACTTTTCTAATTAATTCAGGGTCTACATCAAACTCCTTATTTGGGCCATTTGAACTGGGGGGGTTTTGGTGGCAGTGGTGAAGGCTGCATACTTGTGTTAAGAAAGGTGCGGCCTCCTCCAGAAGCCTGGAGTCTCAGAATAAGTTTCCCATGGGAAGGGTACACCGCGAAGGAGAAAGGGAACCATTGTTTCGTCGATGTCACATGACATGGTCAGGCCTCTGAAACCGGAATAAATGAGCAAATAAAAGATAAAAGCATAAGACCATCCATCGAGGCTACAAAGGCAAAATAATTAAACACTAGGTGAACGCCGAGGTGGTAATAATAGAACTTAATAACACGTATTAGCTATGTAGACAGCCCGCGTCCCTCCAGGGCCTACTCCAAGGTTTTGTATTGAACTATGATTCATCCAAAAATACATACATATTCCAGCCCCAGAGCCTAGGACTATGCTGTTCGGAGACCTGGCTCAGACTTCAGCGAGCATCAGAATCACGGAGGGCTTGAGAACGCAGGCTCTTGGGGCCCCCCGCAGTGTCTGACTCCGTAAACCTCGACTGGCCTAGGGGGTCTGTGCATCAAACCAGCTCCCCGGAAACGCGGCCGCTGGTTCAGGACCAGACGTTACGAACCTCTGGCTGAGATCTGGAGTTCACAGCTTGGCCACATGTTAGAGTCGTCGGGGGAGCTTTTTCCTTTAAATCCCAATTCTTATAGCACACCTCAAAACGATGAAAATCCTCATCTCTGGGACCGGGCCCCAGGCGTCAGGCTGTTTGCGAGTCTAACGTGTGGCCAAGGTGGAGGATTTCCAGTTAGATGGGTAGCTGGCACACATGAGCATGCATCAGAATCCCCCGAGGAGTTTCTGACGCGGTAAGTCTGGGCCGGGCCCGAGAATGAGCATTTCGATCCACTCCCAGGTGGTGATGCTGTCAGTCCTGGAATTACACTCAGAACTATGGGTGAGACCGGCTCGAACCGCCCTGCTGAACTTGGCATCTACTGGCGGATCTGGCATAAAATACTGAAATTAGCCTCCCCCATCTTTCAAAGTCCCAATGAAAACTGGGCACTCAGATTGAAATCGTGTGGGGTGGCATGTAGCATAAGTGGAATCCCCAGATGATTCTAACGTGCAGCCAAGCCTGAGAATGACTGCCACACCAGCCAAGGTGGCCGCGTGACGAAGGCCTCACCTGTCACGTTTGCTGCTCGCCTGCATGAATATGGCCTCCTGAAACCACAGTATATCCCCGCTTTCAGCATGATTGCAACATAGATCTTTGCTTAAGTAAAATACCACATTGGAATAAACGGAAGGGCATGATAGTCATTTCTGAATTTGAGAAATAACTAGGTTAAGCCAAGAGGGGATTCTCCCCGCTCCTTCATTGCTATAAATACCACTTACCCTCTGAATTTTTAAAAAATGCAACATGGTAACCCGCCCCTTTGGCGATCTGCAGCTAGTCATGTAAACAGAAACATTATACCTGTTATTATAAAAGCAGTTTCCTATAAATGAGAATTTATGCTTATATCTAAATCAACTTGAAACCTGATCAAACACCCTGGCTCCAGGAAAATAACTTTGGGTTTGGACAACACAAACCAGCGTAGCGTTTTCCTGCCAGTTGAAGTTTTTGAATATACAGGGTCATTTTTAATCACATGGTAAGAGAATAACTCGTCTGTTACAGACAGGAGAAGCTGAGACTTAGGGATGGGGTGGGGTGTGGATGGGGGGAGCAGCAGATGGAGCTTTCTTCACCAGCTCTGTGGTATCGGTCAGATACCTGTGTGTAAATAATTACTTTCCACTTCAGTTTTCATTGGGAATAGTCGTGCTGTTGTGATTTAGCAGCTGATTTAGTAAGCTACCATTCATGACCTTTCTGGAATGTACCATGCAAGGTCCAGTTCTCACACTCATATAGGCTTCAGAAGTTTATCACTGGAAACGCTGAGGAACTGCTCATACCCACCACAGTGGCAATGACAGAAAAGACAAACCATAGCAAGTGTTGGCAAGGACCGGCAGAAACTGAAACCCCCATGCGTTGCTGGCGGGGAACTTATGGCCAATGTGAAGCAATTTGTCAGTTTCCTTGAAAGCTAAACATAAATTGACCACACAACCCAGCACTTCTGCTCCTAGGTACGTCCCGAAGAGAAATGAAAACACGTTCACACAAAAACTCGCGCGTGAACGTGTATAGCAGCATTATTCGTAATGGCCAAAAGGTGGAAATGCCCATCAAAAGTCCATCGACTGATGAATGAATAAACGACATGTGTTTGTATTTATAGCTCATGTACTGGAACGTGATTCAGCAATAAGAGGGAAGTACTGACTTACTACGGAACCTCGCAAACATGGGAAAACAAAGAAAGCGGTCACAAAAGATGACCGCACAGGATTCCGTTTATAGCTAATGTTTGCAAGAGGCAAGTCTGTAGGAGACAGAAAGGACGTTCATGATTGCTCAGAGCTGGGGGCTGAGAGGGAAGGATGGGGGGCGGGGAGTGAAACCTAAAGTTTGCAGGATTAAGAGGGTGTACGTGTTCTGAAATTGACCCTGGTGATGGTGGCATTTATCTGTGACTATACTAAAAACCCATGAATCGTCCACTGTAAATGGAAACTCGCATGGCACCTGGATTACAACCCAACGAAGTTATTATGTGTGTAACGAAGCATCACCCCTTCCATCAATCTGTCTCTGACATCGCCTTGGACGAGACTCTGGGCGCATGCGCAGGGAGCTCCCCGCAGCTCTGCGGGTGGGTGAGCGGGGTTCAGAGGGGGAGCTGGGCCCTGGCTGTCTCGCCTGCTGTCGCAGCGCGTAGCCGTGCGCTACCGCCGCCCCTGGCGCCGCACGCGGAGAGCGCGGGGCCGCTCGTCACTCCCAGACTGCAACCCGAGCACGTTGCCCGGGCGCCCGGGCGCTCGGTGCCGACGTCCCGCAGGGGCGCCGGGTCCCCGCGACGGGCGGGGCGTGTGCTCCCACGGGGGCGGGTCCCCAAGCTGTCGCCAGGAGGCTATCTGATGACTGTCTTTCTTCCCTCTCTTCCCTAACAAAGGGTAACCGACCTCCCGCGTGACCTGGCAAGGGCCGAGGTTCCCTAACCACGTTTCCCCCCATTGTGTGGGGACGCTCACAGAAGGCAGGGATGGCCGGACCCACTGCTGGGACGGGGACAGGGAGGGCCAGGCGCCCCGGACCCGCCGGCCCCTCCCCGGGCGGGCGGGGTGCGCGGTGGGGGAGGGGAGCTCCGGACCGCGGCGCAGCCCCGGTTCCCACGCTCCTATTGTTGGCGACTTTGTTTCCAATTCCGATCACGTGTGCTAATTAGTTAGCGATGCTGGCTGGCTGGGAGGCGTGTGGCCGGCCCCACAGCGGGAAGATCACTTCCTGGAGCGCGCGACGCCCCCCCACCCCCACCCCTCGCCCCCCCTTCTCTGCCTCCTAGGAGGGTGGGAGTGGGAAGGGAAGGCGAAGAAATGAGGATTGTGGAGCAAATGCCACAGAATTGCAATAGCAACCAAAAAGCGGGGTAGGGGAGGGTGGAAGGGCGGGAGGAGTGGAAGAAGCGGGATTGAAGGCGAAATTCCTAACGCCTTCTCACGCAAGAAAAGCTTTGCAAAGTTCCTTGCACAATGTCGTTCAGCGAGCCACCTCCGAGAAAGGCATTATGTTTGCACGCGAAATAAAACAAGCCCAGGCGACCAGAAAGGAGAAGGAAGTGCAGTGCAGTGACTGGTGGCTTTCTGTGCACTTTGGGGCTAAGCTTTTGGAAGGGGAGCAGGGAGGCATGAGACAGTAGCAGGCTTGACAAAAATGCGTGGCTCCATGAAAGGAAAACGTGCTTTCTGTGTTTCTTGGCTTTTCCTTGCCTTACAAGATACAATAGTATCTGATCTACAGGATCAGTGAGAGGAAAACCGGCTTTTAAAGGACTGTCTGCCTTACCTCATGTGCTCTAGCAACAGAGAAGCGTCTGCCCTGTCCTTGGAAAGGGGCAGAGCAGTGGAGGAAGGAGATCAGTGCCCAGCCAGCCGGCGTGTTTCGAGCATCCCCCAAATGTCAGGCACTTGCCTATGGCCAGAGATGGAGAGATGAGATGCCCTGTCTCTAACTAGCTTACAAATCTAGTGGAGGAGACAGACAAGTCTGTAAACCAATAATTAAGGATGACTCAGAAGCATCCTTACTGCTCAAGGACTTTGAGGGCCAGATGAGGGGGACCAGATCCAGGCAAGGGAATTTGGGAAGGCTTCTTGGAGAAGGGAGGATTCATCTGGCCCTTAAGTGACAAGTAACAAACAGCCTTTTCCGCCTCTCATCCACTGAGGTCGGTCAGTGTGACTGTCCTTCTTTCTGCTAACGCACTTTCGCCTATTCTCAGAGGGCAGGTTAAGTTGGAATTGATATTTTGGATTAGACGGTGTGAATCCGGAGCCTTAAAAAATGTTTATACCCTTTGACCTACATATTCACTGCCTGCCATCCAGAATAAGAAACCAAAAACTCTGGGGGAAATGATGATAGAAAATGTTAGACGTAATTTTTAAACTAAGTGTTCAATAATAGAAAAACGAATAATTAAACATACTCAAATACCATAAAACTGTTATAAGTTTTTACAAAGAATTTACAGCAACATGAGAAGTACTTATAAAGTTAAGCAAAACAAAATTCAGGAAACGGAATTGTATTTATACTTTGATCACGGCTGTGTCAAACACAATCTATACACAGAATAGAAGCCTGGAGAAAATATGCTAAAATGTTTATAATAGATATTTTGGGGCCATAAGTCTTTTCCCATTTATTTTTCTATATTTTCCAGATTCCATATTAAGCCTATATTGTTTTATAATGGGAAAAGTAACCTATACAAATTCTTTCTCCTTATTTTCTATGTAACATTTTCTATGATTCTCCTGACTTAGAGCGGTGATTTGCATTTCGCTGAAAGCTGCAACAGATTATTATTACAAAAGTGTTTATAAAGGTGTCGAAAGCCAAAGGGAAGGAGAAACCATCTTTCCCCAAAAACTCGAAAGACTGAACATGCCTCGGATGTTACAACAGGCCTGTTTCTCTTTGCCGCGCTCGTGTGGGAAAGAGGAAATGGAGAGCCAGCATCCGAGAGTGATGGTGAGCGTTTGAGCTGATGACCAGTGCTGCAAAGGCAAATTAAGACCTTCCCTTTAATTGGATGTAATGGGTTAAATGAGGTAATAGGCCACCTGTGTCTGGGACAGGCCTGGGGCCTAAGGAGCCCCTGAGACCGCAGCTTTGGCGTTGAGTGTCCCTACGGTCAGCTGGGATGGGCTTTTGATTCCATATCAAGTTACACGGGCTCTGTCACAAAGACACATTCAGTCAGACCCGAGCGCACCGTTTGGTTTACAATGTGTCGATGAAAGAAAGAAAGGTACAGAAGTTTTCAAAGAGTTTATTTCTTTAAAAATCATCAAGCGCCGAGCGAGTAAAGAGCCCTCCCTATGTGCCAGGGACTCTCCTAAGCTAACGGGCCGCGAAGTCGATTCTATTAGTATCATCATATTCATCCCCACGGTGCAGATGAGGAAACTGAGGCACGGAGCGAGATCGGCTCGGGGCAGAGCTAGGCCTTGGACCAGGACAGGTTGACTCCTCCACACCGCCGGCTGCAGCTCGCACGTGGGGCGAACGTCTGCGGTCCGCTCCCACCTCTGTGTGGCCGCGTTTGGGAGGGGAAAAGCCCATCGAAGGTCAGATCAGCAACCCTAAAATTACCAAGAAACGACAAATGTCGCAAAGGCTTTGCTCATACACCATTGGTTGCGGTTGGGCTTCGAGCCTGACGTGAGGTGATGTAGCAAGGGGCGTTCGTTCATGGAGTCCCCGCTCGGAAGCCGGAAAATGTCCTCGGCGCGGTTTTGCCACCACGTGGCAGGATGGTCTTCACCACAGCTAGGATGGCACCTGGGTTTGCAGGCTCCTAAAGGCAGGGTGGCTTCGGGGGTCCATACGCTGCCTCGTGAAGGAGGTGTCCCCGACAGGTCGTCAGCTTTAAATGGCGTGCGGATCTGAGCAGCGCGGTAAACTCTCAGAGCTCCCGGCCCCGTCCCGCCCGGAGCGCGACGCGCCCCTTCGTCCAGCACCTCTGCGCTGTGGCCGCCTCCCGCCCATCGGCCCCCGAGCAGCCGTCTCAGATGGACTGTCGGGGTGTCACACTGCCACCCTGATCTTACCTCATAAAGCCACGTTCACGTAACTTCTATTACAGTATATTATTGGAACTCCTATTTTGTTATTAGTTCTTGTCGATAACCTCTTACAGTGCCTACTTTATAGATCCCACTTTATCGCAGGTATGTAGGTAGGAAAATGCACAGCGTATCCATGAGGTTTGGTACCAGGAATCTGTGGTTTCAGGCACAACTGGGGGCCTTGGAACGTATCCCAACAGATAAGGACGACTGTGTCCATCAGTCTCGGCCAACCTCCTACACGTATGGCAGGTGGCATGTTTTAACCAACAGAAAGAGCTAAACATGTTAAGGTTTTAGATAAAGTCTAATTTTCTGAAAGCGTAGCCAGCATTTTAGGGGGGAAAAAGACCTTAGGCATGGAAATGCTATAAAAGAAATTCAAGGAGTTATATCTTCAAGACAATAGATGAATGGGCGCCTAAAGATGCTCACAGCTGACGGGAAGTAAAAATCAGCCGAAAAGCCGCACAGCTGAGAGCAGTTGTCGTTGGGATTTCTGCTAAGCCTCACGGTTCTCAGGGTCCAGGTGTCGCTGCACCCCTCTTTCCAGGGGGTGCCTTTGCCCAGCGCTGTACTGTCCGGGGACTGAGTCGTTCTCCAGTCTGTCATCCGTGTCTGCAGCTGGGGGTCCCCAGAGGACTGCACCCCAGACCCACGGCGCCGCCCCTCCCCGGCCACCGCGCTGCCCGGCGTGGGACACACACGGGCTCGATGCTGAGGAGCTGGCGCCATCGCGGGGGGGGGGGGGGGAGGGGGGGGAAGACGCGCAGGAGGACAGGGCGGACTCCTGGCTCTCGCCTCCGCCCGAGAACCACACAAAGGAAAAGCTCAAGGCGCAGGCCTCTGGGGAAAGGGTTCACATCCCTTGTCACCTGTCTGTCCCGCACTCCTTTGTTACGGTCCCCACAACACGCTGCGCCCTTGGGGAATAAAAAGGCCTCGCGCTTGCCCGGGTTCCAGAGCCGGGGGCAGGGGGACCATTCCAGGGGGGTCCCAGCTCCCTCACCAGCGGGGGACCGAGACCTGCGTTTCCTCCTGGGCCGCCCCGCAGAGCGTCTCTTCCTTAGCAACACGGACGTCCGCCCCTGAGACAGCGCACCTTCCCCGCACCGCGCTGGGGAACGACATACCCCGCAATGGGACCTGTTGCCACTTAGCAGAACCCCAGTCCCGGGCGCCTGAGGCCAAGCGTTGCCTCTCTAAATAACCCCGAAAATGGCACTCCAATTACAGTCTTTGGATCCAGACGATCTGCCTGACAAAAGCGGCTACGCGTAGGGGTCGCCCAGGACGTCATTTTCCCGGCGCCCCAGCTCTATTCCTGTTTTCGAAGGACAATAGAAAGACACGGCCATCTCTTCCGGGGAGGACGCACAAACCTCACTCGACTGTATTCGCATTTCTCAGACAAACACTGGCAACGACCCCGAACGAAATGACAGCGACAGCCACTCTGTCACAGAGGCTGAGTCAATGAGCGTCTGCGGATTTCTGTTTGACAGGTGGCGATGCCAGCGGCTCGGAGAGGAGGGGAGGGACTTGCAGAGGCGACTGCTCGCTGGGTGTCCCGACCCCTCACCCAGAGTGGCTTGGGAGCACGGGGTTCAGAGGCTCCACCTGTCCCGAGCAGCTCGCAGACAGGGCGCCCACGTCTGCTGCACGGATCCCGGGCACTGGGGCGCCCCGGCTCCCCCGTCAAGCGGTGCCGTTTCCCCCGCAGTTACACGGGTGACTTACTCTGTCTGATGCCGCCTGGGGCGGGGCTTTCAGAACTGCGGCCCGGCCCGTTCAGTTCCACGGGGTACGACCCGCACTCGTGAAAGAGGAGGAACAGAACTGAGCGTGCTGCGCGCGGTGAAGGGAAGCTGCTTGGCGAACCTCGGCTTTGGGGAGGGGGCGGGGAGGTCGGAGAGGCGCTGTCACCGCGGGCTGCGGGCTGCGTCACAGTGCGTCCTACCTACCGAGCAGCGTGGCCCGGCATGAGCCAGGCGCTGAACAGCGGGGCTCGGGCCTCCCTTCTCCGCTCGCGAGCCGTACGCCCTGCTTGGCCGCGCCGCCGAATGCGCAGTGCACCTCAGCCTCCTTCCCTCGCAGGCGGAGTCCCCCAAGCCGCGGGGACCCAGCCAGGACCTCGCCTGCCTGCGAGGGCGATGGCCAGACGGGTGCGGCTTTTTATGGTGAGAGCGGCCTGCGTGGACGAGGGTGATTTGCAAAAATTCCAAACATGTTGCAGGACTTAGACTGGTTACACGCGCACACACACATGCACACACACATGTACACACATGCCCATACATACCTACATGCACACGCACACACACACACACACACATTCTGGTCAAAGTAGCAAAAGGTAGAGCATCTTCAGGATTGGCTTAAGACTCACCAGAGCCCCCCGCACCACGGCACCCTCCACTTTTAGGCTCCTAAAGCCTGGCGTCCTCGCGAAGGCCCTCTGTGGCTGGTGGCCCAGCCTGACCCCACGGTCCCCCAGCATGTGCGATGGCTGAAACAGACTCACTGCCAGCGACTTGGCTGCAGCCAACGGGTTAATCCTCCCCGAGCTGAAGCCAGACACGGGGGACCCGCCTCCCCTTGCAGCTGCTGCGGCCCTTCACCAGCCTGACAAGGAGCCTCGCTGTCTGACCAGACCTCACCTGCTGCAACGGGACCCCGCACCCCCCTTCAGGCAGTCAGAGGGTGACCTCCAGCCTCTCACCGGGCTCCCCACTGCGCGAGGCTCTGCGGAGCCTGGGGTGCAGGGCGGGCGCAGTCCTCCGTATCAGTGCCAGGCCGCGTGCAGCTGAGGTCACTGGTGTGAGGAAGGCAGCAGGGAGGGGACAGAAAGAGTGGCCTCGGGAGGTCTGCTCTGGCTTGCGGCCGACGGGCGCGACCTGAAGCTGTGGACGTGGAGATGAAGAACGGTTGCTCTCCTCCTCCGAAGAGCGTCTGCCCCTGAACGTCTTCGTTTTGAAGTCTCAGTGCGACATCCTACATTAATCGGACAGGCTGTGGAGACGCGCCAGGACCCTGCCGAGGCCACCGCGCCACCCGGACCAGGCCCGATGGCGGGAAGATGGCACATGCTTGGCCGGCTCCTGACGTTGCTGCTTTGGATGCTGCCAGCGAAACTGGGATCATCTACACTGAGTCCAGCTGGCTAACTTCAAATACAAAAACTTTTTACCGGAAAGCAAACAAAAGGCGGAGTCCAGCGTGCCCGAAGCCTCATGAACAAGGGGGTGCCATGGCCATCCTGGAGGTCCTGGGGGCCGTGGGGAATCTTGTAAGCCAAGGGGAGATTTGAGAGACAGATTTTGAGATTCAGTTGGGGGGGGGGGTAAAGCCTTCAACAGGACTCGTGGAGGGATTGACTGTGAGCTAAAGGAAAGTGAGGAGTTTGGGCTGACCCTTGGGTTTTTATCCCGATTGACTGAGGGAGCCATTACGGGCGTGGGGAAGGTCTGGGTGGGACAGGGAAGGGAAGGCAGGACCAGGAATTGATGCCCATTAGAACGGCCAGCGGTGATGCCATGTGGGAAGCTGGGTACCGGCCCTGAAACCAGGGAGGAGCCGGGCCAGAGACAGAAACTGGGACCCACCCACACACACTAGGCGTCTGAGTCACGGCCTGCAGGCGACTTCCTGGCCAGAAGGCACCGATCCAGACGTTTAGGACACGTGGACACTCAGGTGTAGGACGGAGGGGTGGGGACCGCCACAGGGGACTATGGGACGTCCAGGGACGTGACCCGAAACCAGGAGCTCAGAGAAGAAGTGTCTTAAGAAGGAGACTCGTTCCCTCTGCTGAACGATGCTAAGAGGCTGAGGACAATGAGACGCAGAAGAGGTTGTCGGATTTCGATCTTCAGATGCGTTTGGTGGCTGTGCCGAGAGCGTCTTTGGAAGAGCAGAGGACAGAAGCCGGTCGCAGTGGGTTCAAGGCCACGGGCGATGAGGAAACGAGCGAGCGCGGTGGCCTGGTCCCGGAGGGAGCAGACGCATGCGCAGTGGCTGCAGGGTGTTTGGCTTATGGGGCGCTTCGGGGCGGTTTCCGTCGGGAGGGGTCCCGGAGCCCTTGTCTGCACAGCAAGGACGGAAGTGGGAGAGCTGATCCTTACTGAGCTCCTACTACAAGTGAGGCGCTTTACAAATCCCCATTTATCCCCCGGACCAGCCAGCAACGTGGGAGTTTTTTCATCCCCTTTATAGACACGGGGGGTGGGGGCGGGGGGCGCACACTGGTTGGGGCTTCAGAATCTGGGCCTTGCACTTGTTGGCCGTGTGGCCTTGACCGGGCGCTTAACGCTCCACGCCTCGGTTTCCTCATCCGAAAACCAAATTCGTTAAACTTCACGAGAAAAAAAAAATCACTTTACTCGATTCAATGGAAGTAATTAAAGCCGGTGCTCACAAGTGAATGGCGTGACGATGAGTGAAATGAGGCGTGTGACACACGCACACCGCGCGAGCGCCCAGGATCCGCTCTTCTCCGGGACCAGGGAAGAGGCCCGAGAGGTTCCGCGCCCTCGTTTACCGAGCGGACAGACGGGGCCCCTTTCGCTGACGCCGAGCGATGCCCGCGAGCACAGCGTGAGACAGGCCCTGAAGTGTCCCCGTCCTCAGAAAGCTCAGCGTCGGCGACGAGGATGAGAGTGAGGGTGACAGCAAGAACAGTCACCACGACGACGACGACAGCCGACACGTGTTCACGACGTGCCCCGCCCCGCGGCCTCCTCCCAGCGGGGAACAAAAGCGGGATCTGTCTCGCCCCACTTCTCTGTGACGTCACCCTTCCCAAGGGGATCATTTTTGCAAGAAGAATGAAACCCGACGCCCATGAAGTCATCCTCCTCTGTGAGGAAAACATGAGAAGCAGTGACCAGCCTTCCTCGCTTCCTCCCGATTTCCCAAAGAGCCCGGCCGAGCCTGGGCGAGGGGCTGTTTCTCCCCGCATCCGGCCCCCTTTCCCCTCCCTGCTTTCTTCCCGAGATGGTTGATTAACCAGTGGCACGCATGTGTTGGGTCCTGTGGGTACCAGAGACAGATGTCGGGGGCTGAACTGTGGCCCCTCCAGACTGGCGTGTGGAAGCCCTAAGCCCCCTGCGCCTCGGAGCAGGGCTGCGGTAGGAGAGGTGGTCCCACGGGTGGCTCTAATCTAGCACAGGGGGTGTCCCTGTCAGAGGAGATCAGCACATGGACATGAACGAAGGGAGACACAGCATCGGCCAGCCCAAGAGGGGGGCCTCGGAAGAAGCCACCCGCTGGCACCTGACCTCGGACTCCTGGCCTCCAGGTCTGTGAGGAAGCAAAGTTCTCCAAGTCGTCCGAGCCGCTGGCCTGTGGGCTTTGCTGTCGGCCCTTGTGGCCTGAGCACAGTGCCCGCGGCCACTAGGCCAGGTGGGGCCCCCAGAGAGGACCCGGGTGGCTCCCGACTCACCACCAGGTGGGAACCGTGTGACAAGCTGAGGCCGAAGGGCCGGCCCCAAGGGGAAGGTGGACATTTCGGTCACCAAAGTGGCCAGTCAAGGGACGATCCCAGGATGAGACGGATGCTGAGCTGGGACTAGAAGCCCCTGAGGACCCCTGGGCGTCAGGTGGGAGGCCAGGGCATCCTAGGGAGGTGGCCCGGCACACATCATCTTCCTCCTCCTCTGAGGGCACCTCTTTGTCCCCTGATGCTTTATGCCTACCAGGCTCTGTGATGAATGGCTCCCGCGTGGGCCTTCGCGTCTTCCCACCGGCTTCCGGGCCCGGAGGCCACCTCCTTCTCAAGGGCCACCACCAGTGGCACTGTCTGTGACCCTTCTCCAGACAGAAGCCTTCTTCTTCTTTGGAAAAGTCATAGCTGTGTCTGCCTAGTTTGCCACTTCATATCACAGTCATTTGTTCGTGTGATATATCTCTCTCATCATTGAAGATGGAGATAATTGTTCTAAAACACCCTTTAAAAAAAAACAGGAAGAAAATACTTCAGCACGCCTCAGGGTATGCATGTAGAATTGGTTTATTCTCCCTTGATATTTACGAGTCTGACTTTTGGTAATTCATTTACACAGGAAGTCCCTCTCGCATGTCAGAGATGCGGGGTTTCTTCTGGGCGCTTGGGGGGGGGGGCGGGGGGTCTGAGCAGGGATGCGAGCTGCCGACAATGGCTTCAGTTTGTGTGGTCTGACGAGTGGTCTCAGAGGGCTGCCTGTGAGGCAATGGGAACCTGCAGGAAACCGAGCCATGAGGAAACCAGGTGACACGATGCCACATCGGTCAGGAAGAAAAGAGCCTCACCCCAGGGCAAGGAAGGCCAGACGCGGGAGGCCTAATCGTTGCCACGGCTGGTGTGAGCCCCCGCCACTGCCCGAGCTAATGGCAACCTGATGCCGCTCGCTTCCTGAGACCCTCCAGTCCCGACTTCAAACACCAGGCAGCTCGTCCTGCAGGCCCAGGCGGCTGCAGTCACAGGCTGCACTGTGGGCACCTCGCCACCCCACTCCCACCCCGTGAGCTAGCACAGGCCTCACGGGCACCCTGGCAGGGCTCTGGGACACCCCCTCCGTTTCCCCATACAGCACCCGTCCTAATGTGCTCCCCCGCAAAGTGGTCCAGACTTGTCTCAGTGGTCCCCACGCGCCCCTGGCTCCAGACCCGGTGACAGACCCTGAGGACCCTTGCTGATGGGGATGGGCGGTGCCAGGAAGGGGAGCCCCCATGGGCCTGTCCTCCAGGCCTGCCTGCATCCCCCACCTACTTCCGTTTGCCACTGGCTGCTGACAAAGTCACAGGCAGAGCAGCCTTGTGTTTATGTGACTGGGAGAGTGTTTACGGTCCCTGATGTTTGGGGTCAGCCCGAAGCCTGAGGCAGGCCAGCTTGCCCCAGCCTCCTGTTCTGGGGGAGGGGTATCCTGGAACGTAAAGATCGATTCTCTGGCTTCGGTTCCCACCGGCAGCCCCTGCGTGTCCCTTTGCTGAGATTTCTAAAGTCCCCTTTTTTGACCTCCCTTATCGACACAGGAGGGTGAAAAGGTAGGTGTTTAAGACAGACTACAAGAGCTGGGGTAAACCGCCTGTAAAAGCCTCTCTCTCCGTGAAATGCATCTCTCCATGTTGGGGGCGTTTGTAGGCAGGACAGGAATGAAACCCGAGAAGATTCTGTGATAACCAGACTACATCCTGTCAAGAGAGAATTTCTCTAATGACACAAAGATGAGCTCCCAGATAGCCCACTGATTCGCTTCCGCCCAGCCTCTCCCCATCGTAAATCTTCATTCTTACTCAGGTTTTCTGTACAGCTTTTGAGGATGGAGCTCATTTCCCTGGAGAGACAGGGCTACGAAAAGATCTAGAATTCCTCCAGTTAAAAAAAAAAAAAAAAAAAGCCGCCATTCTGCTAAATCCGCATTTGCTCCAACAGAATCAACATCCCACATGGGGCGGTTTGCATCGTTCTAAAGTCTGCTTGCAGGTGGCAGAACACAGATGGGGTCCTGCTCAAGAATTGCCGAGAAGGAAAAGAAAATATTCCTCAGAACAGCAAAGAGCCTTCTAAACTCTTTTCCACATAAGATTCCTTTTTTGAGATAGTCTGCCGGGTGTTTGTACTCCCAAGAAACTTCAGACCCCCCCGCCCCGCCAGACAGACCACATCTCTCTTCCCGGAGCTGTTGTTTCTCACCGAAGGGGCACAGCCATCTGCCGGGCCTCTAAGTCATTGGTCCTCTTTGAACTTTCATTTCTTCATCTTTGATAAGGGCTCCCCACCCTGCAGGCTGTAAATGCGAGCCCGTGTGGGAAATGGCCCAGCCCAGGGTGGATGCTCAGTCACAAACTCCCTACTTGCTTTGTCCACAGAATGGATGGGAGGGAGGAGATTTTAGAATCTGAACGGGGTTCAAGTTCTGGCCCCTTTATTCCTCATGAGGTGTCCCCTGACAAATCTTCCTCACTTGGTGGTCTTCCTGAACTTCAGTCTCCTCATCTGTAAAAACAGGGTAACGATACCTCTCCTGACTTCAGAAAGGGCCGATGAACCAAACATAATATAACTGTAAATATAAATATAAATCTCGTAATAGACATTTATAGATTTGTAAACTGTAAAGCACATAAACCTTGGCAGTTATAATCATTACTCTCCTTTGCAATTGAATAAAATACACTGAGGACTATTGAAACCACAAATACGCTTAAGAAATCAAAGAAAAACAACATCTCTCTTTCTTAGAAAACAATTATCTTATTCTCGTTTTGACTGGTTTTCTTAAAATGTAACTTTGTCTGAGGAAGGCTGTGATAGCTGAGATCATCAAAGCGTGCACCCTTGTACTAACCGGGAAGAAGCCCAGAAAATTAATGACGGTCTCTTGAAGTTGGAAATCTATGGATACCCCAATCATTAGCAAGACTCCATCTGAGCAGAAGGCAGTGAGTGTCCGGGCCCGCCTCTCCCTCTGTCTGGGCTCCCTAGCTTCCTGCCGGGGGTCAGGCGCTCCAGGACCTAACGTAGAGGGAACAGCTGGAGCCCCTCGGAGCCTCCTGATGTCACAGCTTATCAGTGTTGATGGACAGAGCACATAAGGCCTCGCCTTGCCGGCCAAACGGAAAACACACTTCTGCCCTTCTACCGTGTTCCTTCCTGCTCGCTAAGAACAACTTTATTTGTAACACTGAAATTTATAGGAAGCCATCAATGGGCTAATGTCACTTGGCAAATTCCACCCCCGGACCTCACTGACATCTCCTTCTATCAGTTGAGTCAGCTTGTGACAGCTCCAAAGTCCAACACAGTCAACCTTTGCTCATCCTCGAAAGAAGCGGCACAGATTTTATGCAAACCGTAGGCCTGCGGGCCCCTCCTTGAGATGTGTCCTACCTGGGAGAGGAGAAGGAAGCTTGACCAACTCGCAAAATGAAGAACACGCACATGGGAAGAAGTTAAACTCTGTGCAGTGGACTTGAGGCTGAAGATTTCAGATGGCCAGATCCATCCACCTGACGTGTGGCAAGGTCTCAGTGGGACGCGTGGCTTTTGTTGTTAATCTACTTCTCAAATGAGAAAAGAAGCACAATCCCAAAGAGGTCCAAAGTCGCCTCCTCATGACGAGAGAGGTAAACGCCAACGCGCTCGTTTATTGTTTATTCCGCAAATACTTAGTGAGGCCTGGCCGTGCGGCAGGTGCTGCGCCCCGCGCGGAGCAGCCGGCGCGAACAGGAGCCGGGGCCCCGCCCTCGGCCCGGCCAGAGCGCACCCCGGCGGCACATGCGCCTTCCCGCCTCGGGATGGAGAGAGCCAGCCCCACGCTGCCGTGAATCCCACTCGACGAGGGGCCGTGGGAGGACGAGTCCCTTGTCGCTTGCCAGAGCAGCAGCCTGGCACAGCCACCGAGAGCTCAGGCTCTGGAGTCAAAGTGTCCGGGCTGGGTCCGGGCTGCCCCGTGTGCTTTTGGGCACGATACCGATCTCCCTGGGAGTCCGTAAAGCAGAAGTCACGTCAGCTCCCACCTCATGGGGCGGCTGTGGCGATTAACCAGGTCAACACGTGCGAAGCCCTCAGACCAGCGCCCGGAAAGCGGCAGGTGCTCATAAACGCGGACGGCTGTTACGCACATCCCGCTCCGCACACAGCCGGGGCCGGGCGGGACGGCTTCCCTTCTCCACCCCTGCCGCGACTTCCCTCGCCTGTCCAGCCCCCCGCCCCCGCCCCCCAGCCCCACGCTTTCTCTCCCACTTGGCGTCCCACCAGCCCCGGGGGCCTCGCCGTGTCTTTCGAGCCCAGCAAACTTTTCTTGTACCTTTCGGGGCTCAGCTCAAGCTCGCCCCCCTGGGAAAGTCTCCTTAGCCCCGAGTTGCCAGCGGCCGGGGGCCCCTCCGCCCCGCTCAGCCCACCGAGGTGCATGACTCAGAGCGTTTCCGCGCGTGCGTCCCACCAGATGGGGCTGCCACGAAGCCACAGGAGAGATGGTCACTGTTTGTCAAGTGAACAGGTGAGTTGGTGAGTAATTCGACAGAGGGAAGGGAGCCCCGGAACACCTAATTGGGGTACTTAATCCTAGCACGTGGGTGACTACCAGCTCTCCAGACGCCCTGGGCTCTGCTACTGGCCTGAAGACATACGGGCGACCGAGCCAATGGTGGGAGCAGCTGACTTTTTCTACAGCTTTTCCATCCATGAACTGGGACCACACCAGAGGCCTGCCAGCAGTCCTACGACTGCGTGTACCAACACTGCCTTCCCGCACGGGACGCCCAGCTCCTCCCAAGGGGGTGGCTGTCCACAGCCTTGTGTGCGGGAGGGTCTGAAAGTGCCCAGCTGCCCTCCGGCCACTCGCCCAGCTGTCCTGGGGGCACTCACTTCAGGACACTTCAAGACAAAGCTCTCAGCCTCCCTAAGCTGTAGTTCAAGTCCGCAATTGCTGTCTCAAACCTGGCGCATTCTCTCCGCCTCCGGTTCACGGACGGTGCTGCATTCTGACGGCCTGTCGGCATCCCCGACCAAAAAGCGAAACGTATCTTCCCTAAACCAAAGACCGCGGGCTCATCATTTCCCAAACGCAGGCTGAGAGGGGAAGAGGTGATGTCATGCGTGAAGGTCACGCAGACCAGAGTGCTACAGTGAAAAGCAATCACAGCCAGTCTCGTCCCGAGGCCTCTGAAAGGGGCGGGTGTTGTGTTCCTCGCCTTCGACCTTTCGACGAGCAAGGGCATTTTATTCCCCTGATCTGCACAGAAACAATTAAATGTCAGAATAACAAAGTCGAGTTTTTCAAGTTTCAAAACTGAGATCTCCCTGCCCGCCTGCTCTCTCGCACCTCCCCTGGCCCTCTGCAGAGGAACCGCCTTCGGGTGAGTAACGAGCTCTGCCCTTACCTTGACATCTGGTGCCCGAGGGGACCTGCTACCATTTTAAGGAGTACGACAGTCTGGTGGCTGTCCTCAGAGTAGGTTCAGTCTCGACCCTGCTCATTCGTTTGGGAGTTACAGGCCTAGGGCACTCTGCCCTCTCACTGGGGAGGTTTCCACAAGAGTTTGTGATTTCCTGGCGGGAGGTGATTTGCATTGTGCACCGAATGAACGAACTTCACTGATGAACGAATTTAAAAAATACATTCCACACGGACTGAATCCTTTAAAATCGAATTTAGTTTTTGACAAAACAAGATACTTGTATTCTCAGCATGGTATCTGGGCCATCGCAGGCACAAAGTAAGCATCCATTTCTTTTTCTCCTATCCTTGAAAATCAAGTTGTGTTTAAGGTGAATTTGGGGTCTCAACCTTTCTGGCGAAGCATCAAATCCTACTGCACCGAGAAGCCACCTCGCAGAGAAGCGCGTGGTCCTTCGACACAGCCTCATTGGGCTTTCAACCCAGGCTCTCTCTGTCACTCACTAGAGCAGTACTGCCCGGGGAGTCACAGATGCTTCTAAGCCTTGGGCTCCTCATCTGGCAAATGGGGGGAAAAGGACCCACCTCACCAAGCTGTGAGATTACTTGAGATAAAGTATGTAAAGGTTTGTTCGTATGAATCTACTCTTTAATGCAAATGATCACCATCCCCAGTTGATCTGCATTGGGAGATAAGCTTATTCATAAAAATTGGTTCTTCTTAAGGAAAAATATGCCTATAATTTGCAACCAAACATCCACTCCAGAACGCAGGGCAGTGGGATTCTGGCACTTCAGTCATTTTTCAAGACGGATTCTGACAACCACCTCTTCCTCAGGAGCCCATCCCATCCCAACAGAGAAGAGCGGGTACACGGCAGGCGGCTCACACTCCTTCCACGGGTTGGGTCTAAACCATGTGCGACACTGATCTAACTGCCCTATGCGAGTGGTCGATCGAGGCTGAAGGAGGCCGTATGCGCTTTGAGTTATGTTTTCTCCCTTTCTTAACACATCCTCCCCAGCACACGGCCTTGGGACTGCGACCTCTGAGCCCAAGGAGTCAGCTGACACACCCGTCCCGGAGCACACCCCACCTCAGGCCACCCATGCGAGCAGCCCTGTGTGGGGACACCCTGCCCGCTTCCGTCTGTCCTCCCACAGCTATCGTTTCCATCAAGTCACGTGGATCACATGGGCTCAGCATGCAGTAGGCGGCTCGGCACGCAGTAGGCAGCTCAGTACACAGTATGTAGTGCATTGCACTTTGCAGAGCTGGTGACTGAGGGAAGCCAACACCCTTCCCCCTCCCCGCCCACACACACACGCACACGCACATGCACACACAAGAGTATATTTGGAAAAATTTTAAGATAAAACAGTAGTTCTTGAATCTGGGGGAGTCTTGGACTCTTGAAAGTCTGTTGAACCCGTAAGAGCTCTCTTTCTGGGGCTGGGGACAACAGCTAACTGTTGCACACGGCCCCCCTGCTGTCTGCCCGGGCACCCTTCCGGGCATGCGCTTCATGGGGAGGCACCGAACAGCACCAGCACCCGAGCTCTGGTTGGATTCTCATCGTCTGTCTGCATCATGAGAAACCCGGCGAATTGCAGAGCATCTAAAAAATCCAGCATGGAGTCTGGTCAGACAGCAGCCTGTCTCTGCTCTGGGCGTCCTTGTCGGTAACAGAAGGGTGACAATTCATCTTACTGGGGACATCCTGGCCAGTTCCGCAGGCCCAGACATTGTGCAAGAAACTTCTCAGCCCAAGAAAAGAAACCTCGTGGGGACAGCTCGCTGCATGGCCCTGAGCAGGGGGCCTGGAGCCAGCCACTGTGCAAGGTCATTTTCTCATGGGCAGCAGTGGGCTCAGAACTGACCTGCGAAGCAGACAATTGCAGGAGCTGGCATGGCTCAGGGCTGTTTTCTGCCTGGTTCTAGGGAAGCTGGGTCGGAATTTTTGCCTCCAGCCTCTTGCTGAGTGACAGGGAAAGAAAAAAGGGATCATTTGAAGGCTGCCGGATTCGGACGGCCGGCGGTTGGCGTGCACACAGGGCCAGGCCCTCCCGCTGGGAGAAAGCCACCCCGTGCCAGACGAGGGACAAACGCGTCCCGCTGGCCTGGGAAGGCTTCCCCCACCCGGGCTGAGGCCGTGGCCTGCAAAGCCGCCGACTTCTTGCCCTTTTTAATAAGGCTGAAAGCGTTCCCGCTCTAATTCTAGAACATTCTCCCCGTGTCTCACTCCTCTGATGCCTCCCCGCGAAAGGCTGGCATGCTGGGTGGCTGCCATGGCGTCACGTGACAACAGATGCGAGGACCAGTGGAGAGCAGCGCGCAGTCTGGCTCTGCGAGCTCACGGCGCAGGTTAAGGAAGGTGCGGAGCGCCAACCCCAGGGGCGCCAGGGACGCCCCCGACGCCCCCAAAGCACCCCCACGCCCCTCCAGGGAGTACCCCCCATGCCCCCACCGGGGAGCACCCCCACGCCCCTCCAGGGAGCAGCCCCGACGCCCCCCTGCCGTTGCTTCGCGGGGCGGGGGCGGGGGGAGGTCTAGATCGCGCCTCCCCTCTTCGGGGCACCCCTGGGGCGGTGCCCCAGGGTGGCCCACACGCCCGTCAGCGGCGTCGCCCGCTGTGCGCTGTGCGGGGAGCAGGAGCTGTTTCCCACAGCTCGGATCTAAGTCAGCTGAAACCCGATCTCCGTGCGAGCGACAGTCACTGGCCGACCTGCCACCAGCGCGCCCCCCTGCAGGCGGAGGCTGCGCCGCCCCATTGCGCGGGCGGGGAGTCTCACTCATGGGGTCCGCGGCCAGCCCCGGGGGCCGGCCTGCTGCCCCCACCTCGCCCAGGCATGCACGGGCTGGACGGGGCTGTGAGCTCTCCCTGCAGAGAGGGCAGCCGAGGCCGAGACCCCGCATCAGATGTAGGCGACATCTGTGCATCTTCCATGCCCGGGGGATTTATGGCCCCTTTTAGCCTCCTCTAACACAGCCTGAGCTGGCCTTGTTTCATAGCAAGGAAACAAGCCTGGCAGTCACAAGGAAAATGGCCAGAGGACAGGGCTGCCCCCCGGGCCTCCTTTGTCCTCCCTCTCTTAAGCTGTAACCTTGACCTCTGCATTTGATGGGAATGGTCCATCACCTCTGCCTAACTCCACCCCAGCAGCCTGGGGCTGCATGGGCATCCACCCTAAGTGTGTGGGGGGTGTGCGTCTCCCTCTCAGACAAGAAAATGATGAACAGCTTTCAGAACAGTGAGGGCTGCCAGGGGCGAGCACTGGCCAGTGAAGCAATGAGTGGACCTGGCCCTTCCCCTCCCCCCGCCCCCATTGTCCTGTAATCATGTCTCCCTGGATCAGGCGCACTTTCTCTTGACAAAGAAAGCTTTGAACTTTGCTTTGCCCTTCCTGCGAGAAAAGATTTTTACCCCGGGGCAGGGAGGCACAGGAAGGCAGAGGATTGCGGGAGCTTTTTATAAGCCCTGGGAAGCAGAGGGAAGGGGTTCACAAAAGCCTGGTAATTAGGAGCGATGTGTCGAGGCAAGCCGGCACTTCTGGAACCTGGAAACGGACCCTGCTCTCCTCCTCCCAGGTGGCCAGTGCTAGGCACCCAAGCCACTCCCGAAGCCACCGTCCCACCTCCCGTTCATTCTACTGCAGAGCGGGAACTGGGGGCCAGGTCACGCTTTTATTCTTACTGTTATTTTTTTTTTTTTAAGAGCAATACAGCCAGCACGAAGAGATTCCTTCTGGCCAGTAACCAGCTGGCTTATCTTGGAGACATAAAGGAGCTGTGGAGTGTTTCCCCCACCTCCTGCAGTCCCCCGGAGTGGGGGGTCTGGGTCCCCAGTCCTGAGACAGCGCCCCGACGTTAACACGTTGCGCTTAAGGAAACGAGTCTGGCTCTTACCAACTTAATTTCATATAATTATTTTGGAGTTTGAGTCTTTACAAGAAAGAGGGAGCGGAGGAAACGAGGACAAGATTGCAGGGGATGAGCAGGACGGGCATGGAACCGTCTGCTGTCGGCTCCGTGGTTCTGCCCGGGGGCCGCGTCTGTGTTTCTGTATTTCACGCGGTCGCGCAGAGGGCACCGGTTCCAGCTCGGGCCTGCTTTCCAGGGACATTTTAATCACGTGTCCTCTTGGGTCTTGGGTCGTAGGACACTAAACGCGCAGGGAAATGAGGCCGCCAGCCCCGTGTGGCAGCCCCGGCTCCTGGCCACGAGCTTCAGTGTTATTAAGTCCCGGGGTCCCCACTTCCAACTCTTAAAGGGTGGTAGTAACACCTCCCCTGCCCTCCTCAGACGCTCAGGCAGAGGAAAACACCCTGAAAGGTTAAAAATGCTGCTGTACAATGAAAGGTCTTATTCTTACGAGAATAAAGCCTAATTATGATTAGTATTCCTTGAGTAAATAAGCTTGACTATGTCTCATCTTCAAGAGTCGGATGCATAGCCTTTGGTAAGTTAATAACAACTCAGCCATCACCTAGTTGATTTAAAACGAAATTACAAAGCCCCGTCCTCCAGGAGGTACAGAGTCCGGCCTAGGAATCTGTATTTGAAAGGCACGCCAGGCGGACGGGCGGGCAAGCCGGCCTGGAGAGGTACTTCGTTTTGAAGAATGAGGACGTTCTCCCCGTCCTCCTCCCTGACCATGCCCGCACTCCCATCAGGCCCGGGTATGAGACCCGAGGACATTTCTCTCCTTCGTATTTCAGTATCTACCACATGCAGAACGACGGGAGGGAAACAAAGCCGAGCGGGGATTACGTGCATGGGTCTGGTTTCCCTTTAATGATGAGAAAAGTGCCTGTCTGCTCTGAGCGGATGATACATTGATCCAGAAAATGTTGCACAAGTGTTCTTTGCTAAGCTTCAGGGTCAGAGTCAACAATATAAAAGAAAATATACCTCTGTTTAGTTGAAAAGGACTTAACGCTGAAGGCGTTGCACAATGGGGCCGGTGTGGGTTACACGCTGTCAGATGGCCCCGTTCAGTTATTCAGCTTTCCACAGAGCTTTGCCAAAGAGGACAATAAGTGAGAGAGAGAGAGAGATTTAGCTGCGTGGTTGAGTTTGTTTTTGCACCTGTGGGTTGTTTTTTTAATGACAATAGTTTTAGGACATCATGATAATGTTTTTAAAGCGCGTCAGTGAGAGTTTGTATGTGAAGTTGGGAAAATACTTCGCAGAACCTCTCTTAAAAGGAATACCTTCCCGCTCACCACTGCCTGCTCTGGAATTAAGTGAAAAACAAAAACAAAAAAAACCCAAAGACTGAAACTGAGGAAGAAGTTTCTAGAAAGAGAGATGACTCCGAGATATCCGGGAGTCACTTTTCACCAAAGTTAAACTCACTTATCTTGCAACTTTCGATTTGCTAAAACGTTCATTTGCTAACATGAGCGAAAACACTAACAAAAATGGCCTCTGGGAAATCAAAATAGAGAATTCAGGGCTTACTTGATTGACTCAGAGAAAACTCACAGGTCCGTCACGATCATTCACACACATTTCAAACACAGGTGCGCATGTGTGTGCGTGTGTGTGTGTGTGTGTGTGTGTGTGTGTTTTCTATGCCCACGGCAAACAATGAAAATTCAAAAATTAGGGCAGAGGAGTTTCCGAAGACCAGTATGTCGATAACCAGAAGTGACCGGTAAAGGCCGATTAAAAGCGGGGAGACAGGGAGTCTATTTGCAGGTTTACAGAATAACTTCAGAATCACAGAAATCGAGGACCCCTCCTATCCCCCACCCCCTCCCCAAGGTCCTCAGGGCCCTACTGTGTTGCAGCCAGTGTAAGACCTTGCTCCCTGTAAGGATCCCCAGACGTCAAGACAAAGTTAAATTACAGTCTATTTCCTCTGTTTAAGAAGATTCTAAACAATGTATTTTGGAAAGATTTCCCTTAAAATGGTTAACATTAAAGAAGGTTCGTACTGAAAGGGGCAAGTCCTTATCTTTCCAGAATTCTCACTTATTCAAAATACTCTCTTCCCAGTTTCTGGATAATCAAGGTTTGTCTAAGGAGGAAAGATTGGGGATGGGGTCAGGGGAGGAACAGCTGTTCTGAGTTAAACAAGCAGCATGTTACTGATAGCACAGGAGTCAAAAGAGACTCAGGTTTAGCCCACGGGTCAGAGAGATGAGGCACTAAATGGCTGGATACAGTGATTCAGGGTCTGCGATAAGGGACCTGAGGAGGGAGATTCGCGAGACAGCGCTGATGAATGAGGTATCGGTGGCATAAAACCGTCCTCCCCAGGCCTTCGGCCCACGGCTGGAACGTGGGGCACACAGGGGGAAGGGGGTGCTGAAAAGGGCCCAGCCCGACTCGCCAGCGCTGCAGAGAGCATTTCCTGAGCAAGGTGATAACCTGAGCCGCCCATGGGCCACGGCGGGGACAGGAGGGGAGAACACAGATGCTTTCGGCTCAATATTAATGATAAACACAAAACGTCATGGTTACTAGGAAAGTTACAGGCACTGGAGACACTAAGAAAAGAAGCCAGTAAGTCATTGTATCTTTACCGTGGTTCCTACAGGGGTCAGCGGGACGTGGCAGGAACAGCCAGTTAATTATCTCTGCAGGTCTCTAAGTCGGCGGGACGCCTCTGCTCAGGAAGTTCCAGCACCTTCCCAAGGAGACCCTGAGCTTGCTGGTGCCGACTGGGAAGGCCAGGGGTGCGGGGAGGACCCCCTCTCCTGAGGAGAGGACAGACTGGCACCAGTCCACGCCCCACATCCTCCTTTCCTTTCAGCCCTGCACCGACACCCCACAAACCCCGAGAAGTCCCCCTAACATCCTACTGACCAGGGAACGCTGTCTCAACGGAAATGAGACTGTGAACGAACTGCCTCTGTCCCACAGGTGGAGACGGGCGTGAGGAACACAGCCCTCACGACTGGCTTCCTCTCCCCTGCGCCTGTGAACCGAGGAGCCTGGAGGGTCGAGCGTGGCGTTACCTGTCAGGTGTTCGCGTAGGCTGCACGTGGTCAAGACGGACATGCTGCTCCGCTGCTCGTGAGGATGAGGACTATGATGCCTCTGGGCGGGGTCCTGGACACGATCCCAGGTCCTGAAATGCTTCGTGAACCTCGACGGGCTTCTCGCCATGGTTCCGGGTTCTGGAACGGCTCCCGATGCCACACAGAACGCCTGACCATCCGCCGGCACGGCGCACAAGGTCTGCTCCCTGGCTCTGAGCACCGTGACCGTTTGTCCGTCTGCTCTAGCAGACATGCATGCTTGTCGTACTGCAAAGCCCTCCCACAGTCTCTCATGCTCCGAGCACTCCGAGAAGAAGTGCCACGTTTATTGTGACTCTCTGCTGGCCCTGTGACAACACCGCATATTCTGACGTGAAAAACCAACTCAGCCATGGAGGGAACCGTTGAAAGAGCCAGGCGCCTTCAAGATCGGGGTTATGACTTTATTCTATGCCCTTTTAAAAAATTTCTCATCAACTCTAAAATCCAACAAACGTTTCTATCGAATAAGCGGACGAGAACTTTTGGAGAGCTGTCCTGTCCGCGTGCCATTGTTTCCTACGTTGTTCTTATCTGCAGCTCTGCTAACGGGGTGGACCAGACCTCCTGATGCATTCTGCGTGCCAGTGGCTGGCCCCGGCCCACGCCGAGCCAATCAGACACTTTCCTGAGAATTTAGAATGGAGACCCCGTGATGACTGGGGTCGAGCCTCAGAGCTGGGAGGTCGTACAGAGCCACGGGGTTCTCGTTATGCCATGAACATGCAAAAGGAGAGCAAGCCGAGCAGAGAGAAAAAGAGAAGGATGGAGCGAGCTCATCTAAAAAGAGAAAGCGACCATAAATAAGTCAACGAAACACCTTTCCGACCAAAACAAAATTAAATTACAAAGCGACAACAAAAAGCTCTAGAAAAGCCACCAAACACTTAGAAATTAAGGAGCATACTTCGAAGGTAAATCACAGGCCAAAGGAAAAATCCAAAAGCAAATGGGTGAAGGAAAACCAGGCATCGGTGTTGATGACGGGTCTGAGATGCCTGTAACTACGAGGAAGGATTAGGAAGCTGATGTCCGTGCCGAGATGCGAGTCCCCCCACCTCCCTCCACCTCCCTCCACCCCCGTCCCGCTCAACCGTGACCTCTGCACATAATGAGAGGGTAAAGAAGCCTTGTGTGGGTTTCTATAGAAATCAAAAGTACACGCAATTCTTCTGAGGGCTTGCTGATTGCTCTTAGTGCATTGTGTTTTCATTTTCATCTCTAGAAAACATCAGGAACAAGGAACACACTTCCCGTCCTCACCCCGCCGAGCCCCGGTTCCATAGGAAGCGAGGCATTGAAACGGCGCAGAGGTCCTGGATGGACCCACCTCGGGGAGCAGGAACCACGCCTCCCCTCCCCACGCACAGCCCAGGTCTGCACGGCGGCCGGCGGCGGCCCAGAGCGGGCTTTGGCAGCACTCCGCGTAAACTCCAGCCGCCGGAGGCCTCGGATTGAATGGAGAGTGTTTCCTCCGGTCAGGTTTTGGTGGTGGGGTGGTACAGCCCCATCGGGAAGCGAGTTCACAATGTTCCCCGTGGGGCAGACTGGGGAGGGGGGAAGGTATGGGCATGTGGGAGCGAGCTGACACCCCCCCACCCCAAGGGGGCCTGGAAGAGTGTGCTCCTTGGCCCTCGTCCTCGGGACCGCTGAAAGGCGAAGGCGGACGAGGCAGATGCTCCACGAGGCATTTGTTGTCCCAGCGCCCCGAGAGGGCACACCGCGAAGGGTGAGGACCGAGTCCCCGGCTTCGTGGGGACACGGGAGAGGGGAAGGACGCGGGCTCGGGCTGTGGGAAAAGTCCACCTCGACATCTGGTGGCAGAAGTCTCTGCTTCTTCCAAGCAAACCCTGCCATCTGAGCCAGGACGCTCTTATTTTATTTATTTTTTTATTATTGTGGTGAAAAACACATAACTTGACCACGTCAACCATTCCAAGTGTCCAGGTCAGTAGTGTTCAGTATATTCACATCGCTGTGCAACAGATTTCCAGACCTTCCCACCTTACAGCCCTGAGACTGCACCCACTTCCCCCGGCCCCCTCCTTCCCCTCCCCGGGCCCTTGCCAGCCACCTCTCTGCTTCCTGTTCCTATGGTTTCGACCACCTGAGGCATGTCACGCCTCAGGTGCAATCATGTCGTGCCTGTCCTACTGTGGCAGGCTCGTTCCACGGACCCTATTGTCTTCAAGGTTCACCCGAGTCGTGGCGCGTGACAGGGTTTCCATCTTTTTGAGCCTCCGTAATGTCCCGCGGCACACATACACCACATGTTCTCTGTCCGCTCCCGTGCTGACAGACGTCTGGGCTGTCTCCGCCTCTGGGCTGTTGCGACTAATCTTGTGACAAGCACAGGTGTGCACGGCCCCCTGTGAGATGCCGTTTTGATGTCCTTTGGGTATGAACCCGGGCCTCAGAGTAGCTCCACTGGCGACCCTCTGAGGCCCGCCCAGCCTGTCCCCCACGATGGCCACACCAGTTCATGTTCCCCGCACCGGTACACGGGGGGCCAGCTCCTCCACATCCTCGCCTGCACCTGCTTCCTGCTGCGCTTTCGACAGTGGCCGTCCACTAGGGGTGGGGGGGACACTCGAGTTCACACGAGGAAGCGGAAGCCCTCCTTGTGCTGGGCAGCGGGCTTGTCTTTTTCTGGTCACTAGGTTGAGGACTTGAACTTCTACCTTGGAAGGGACGCCAGCCTCAGCAAGTCTTCCTGGTGTCCCCACCCTGGGCTCCGACGACTGCTCCCCGGGGAGTTACGAAGCCACAGGGAAAACGTGGCGTATCATCAGTTTCAGTCCGTGGTAGGTAAGTTAAAGCACTGTAGCACAATATTTACTAATTATGAATCACAGTACAACATTTACATGCCTTTTTTTAAGGGAAAGTGCAGGGCTCCGAGGCACTGGCCGCCCACAGCGGGGTGCCCTAAGCCACAGGCGACGCCCGGGAGGGGTGAGTGCTGTCTCCTCCCACTGGAGAACTGGGTCATCTGAACGCGCCCCCAGGGCCCGCAGCACTCCCTGAGCGGAATGGGGGGGGGAGGGGGCGGAATAAACATTAGAGAACACCTCACCCCCACTGTCACCTCACAAATGAGGCAACGGAGGCCCCGGAGGTGACGCGCTGGGTTCCACGGCTCGGCGGTGCCTCCCCCCCCAGCCCAGGTAGCTCTGCGGGTCGTGGCTGCGGAGACTTGAGTTCCTGGGAGAAACAGCCACTGGCCACCCTGCGACTCAGATACGCAGGGACGAGGAATGCGTTGTTTGTTCTGCATGGCCCCTTGATGTGGCCCCTTCGGCTGGGAAGTGAGAAATGATAACTAAATTCTGCCTTGACCTTTAACCCAGAGCAGTACACGGAAACTGTGGGCTCCCCACTTCACCCGTCGGTTCTCCCCTGAAGGGTGCTCGGGGCTCTGAGAGGCCCACTGACCGCCTGGAGGCAGGGTGGCCGGCTCTGAGACCGGCCTGCCGCCCTCGGGCCGGTGGCACAGTGGCTCTTCCGGCACTCACCGGGGAGCGGCTGGCTTGATGGTGGAGCATCCAGCTGGTGTCTGTTGCTGACAGCCCGCAGGTGATCATCCCCGCAGGTGAAAAACTCGCAGTCTAGTCTCTGTCCGCCCATCCGGGGAGGCGCCTGCCCTGCTGACTCGGCCTCCCCTCGACTCCGGCGGTCGGCCCCTCTGAGTTTCTGCCCATCCTCCGTCTGGTCTGCTAGCCGGCGTCCCCGGCCTGGCCCTGTCTTTGTGGCAAGGCCACCCTGCTCTCCCGCAGCGGGCCCCGTGAGGACTCGCTGACTCCCAACACCCACGTCGCCTGCACGCCCGGACGGCTCCGGGTGCCCAGCTGCCCTCCCGCCATCTACCGCCCTGTCCCACTAGCTGGCATGCTTGACAGCAGAGCTGGGCCCCGGGGAAGTGCCATGCTCCCGAGTCCCGAAGGAGGGGCAGAGAAAGGGATCCCCGACCCATGTGGGCCCCAACGTTAGCTAACTTGCCCATCCCTCTCAGCGCTGAAAGCCGGAGGGGGCAGGGAGGGGCACCAATCTCAGCTTCCTATCTCCCCCTCTCTCCCTGTCCCCCCCCCCACCAAGGCCACGGGCACAAAAGAGGCAACACCTCTCTAATTTAACACTTTGGTCTTTCGGACAGGAGTTTATAGCATGGGGCAAACCCTGTGATCTGATGGGCCAACCTCCCTCTCAGGGGACTAACGAGGAACCAAAAGCATTGTCATGGTTAATTTTACGTGTCAACATGGCTAGCCCACGGGGTGCCAGGGTAGTTGGTCGAACGCCATTCTGGGTCTTTCTGTGAGGGTGTTTTGGATGACAGAAACACTCAGATTGGTAGACTGAGTAAAATAGCTTGCTCTCCCTGGGATGGGTGAGCCTCGTCTCCTCAGTCCAAGGCCTGAATAGAACAAAAGACCAACCTTCCCCTAAGCAAGAGAGATGCCCTTTTGCCTGCCTGGGACACCAACTTCTTTTCCTGCTTTTGAACTTGAACTAAAACACTGGCTCTTCCCGGGCCTTGAGCGTATCGGCCTTCAGACGGGGACAGCAACTGCTGTCCCGGTTCTGTCCTTCGGGTTTGGGCCGGAACCAAACCATCGGCTCCCCTGGGTCTCTGGAGTGCCAACTCACCCTCCTGCCCTCCAGATCCTGGCGCTTGCCAAGCTCCATAACTGTGTGAGTCGATGCCTTATAACAAATCTCTATATATCATACATAAAACACGTCTATATTTTATATAATTGTATATTTAATTTATAGGCATATAACATGTACAACATACATTAGATGCATGTATATATATCAGGTAACAAATAATATGAATGTGTGTAGATATACATGTTTATATGTAGGTGTATATATAATATGTATCTATACATCCTATTGGTTGTTTCTGGAGAACCCTGACTAACATCTGCCCACAACAACCCTCCTTCCTCTCGGTGCAAAGCCTGTCATGACTCCCCCTTCTGCTTCCTGGCTTGGTTTCTTAGGGGTGGGAAGCGACCAGAGAGTGGGAAATGCAAAGAGAGGAATTTCAATGCATCCATTCCATACTTGGAAAAATATTACCCCTGTGCACAGATGGGTTCATGGAACTGAATGGCCAAACTGGAAATGACCGCCACACATCTCGACTAGACAAGAGTTTCTGCTTCAAAATGCTTCCCAATGATCAAAATGAATCACTACCTCTGAAGCCCGGCTCTTCCCTACACCCGGCCCCGCTGTGCAGGGCTGTGTCTTCCGAATCGAAGGCTGAGGCATCTGCTCTGTCTCAGAGCCATTTGTGTCTATCACATTTACAAAAGAAAAAAAATTCTCACGATGTCCTAGACACAAATCATAATTAGTTGTACGACGGATGGTGCGACGTTGTGACTTTTTTAACCGCTACGTGTGTGGTGGATCTCCGCATCCTGCGTGTCACGGCAGTGCTAGGAACACGAGGGCCGTGGACGCTGGTCTGTGATGCTGGGCCATACGTTATTGCCACTTGCCACGGGTTTTGAGCGGCGAGGTCCACCTTCTGATGTCATTTCCCTTCTCTCTCCCTTCTCCCCTCCCTCCCCACCCGTTTTTCATTTACCGAAACCTTTTACCAACAGCCTGCTACGCACCCGATGTTGAAGATGAAAATAAAGTAGGGACTCTCCGCTCTTGGGGACCTCACAGACCAGAGGCATCAGGAGAAAGGAGCGCAGAAATGTGGTGACACCTGTCAGGAGACCACGCCGGCAGAGAGGGGCAGCCCTCAGCCAGGCCGTAGAGCTCCGCTTCTCAAAATGAGGAGAAGCATATTTCCAGCCAACAAAATCAAGAAACGAAGGTGACGGTGGTCCAAAAGCAGAGAGTAGGTGAGTGAATCACATCACAAAACGACTCTATCCTAATGAATACGAAGCTGCTCCACGCTGGGAATAAGGAAGAATAATTTGGTCGTGATCCTCCAAAAGCAAGCATTGACGTCCTTTCAAACTTCAGTTACCGGGGACACAGGACGCCGTAGCGGTTAACCAGGACATTGCACAGGGGACGTTGGTCACAAACCTTTCATTGTGGAATCGAGAGCCCTTTCACACTGCCACAGGTGCGGTTACTCCTCCTGCCCCAGCCCCATGCACGGGATGGCGGGGAGGGGGCGCGGGGGGACTCCTCCTAACGTTTCTAAGACACCTCGTGGGCCTGGAATCCGAAACTTGTCACCCAAGGGTGTGACCCGTGTCATGGCAATGTCCCACGTCTCTTTTTAACAGTCCTGGCCCGTGCTCATTTGTCCGCTTATTTAACTTTGGGTTGAGCAGTAACTGTAATCAGAGCTGATTTCAATCATCTACCTAAACTTCCTCTAAGATCTACAGAAGTTTTACAAACAAAATGGAGAGAGAGAGAGAGAGAGAGAGAGAGAGAGAGAGAGAGAGAGAGAATATTCAGTCTAAATGTTAGTTTCCTACAAGAAAAAGAAAAACAATACAAAGGAAACTAAATAAGAGGTTAAGAAAATATTTTCACGTATACATATTTTAATCGTGTCTTCATCACTCTTTCACTGTACTTATTTTAATGCTTTGTCATGGAAAGTTGAATCATTAACTGCATCTTTCAAAAATCAAAAATTTTCTGAAATGTTTATATCATTGGCAAATGGAATTTGGCATTTTTATTATCTAATATGTATTCTTTGCTTTTAACGGTCAGTAATACTGTTAAAACAGTGTTGGATTGTTAGTGTGAATTAACCTGCCTAATAAAAAATCACAGGCAGAAGGAAAAATATAACGCACAGTTTTCCAGCATTTAAATAACTGCGCTTGCTCAAAATGTCAGCTAAAGGCATGAATGGCAGTCGGTAATTAAGAACAAGACGTATAGACGTTATTATTATTATTATTTAAAAAGCCTTTGGGGGCAGGGTGGGGGCAGATTTTCAAAATGCAATCCCCAAATGCGTCCCATGTCCCCCAAAACCCACATGTCCCGGTACTTTGGAAGTGACAATGACACCCAGGTGGCAGCAGCACAGGCCCCATCATTAATTGTATGTGCTGACCCCAACCGAGTCAGAGCGACACGACCCAGCCTTAATAATTAAATGTTTAATCGAGAACCCTGCGCAAATAACGGCCAAACGCTGCCGCTCGCCGGCGCGACGCCGAGCCCCTGCGTGTGTGTTCCTCCTCTTGAGCTGAGAACCAGCAACAAACTGGCTTCGGAGGTCGCGGTTGCGCATCTGGGCTCTGGTCCGAGCAGCGGGGCACTGGGAGCCGCCGGCAGCCACCGCAGCCACCAACCCGGAAGAGAGCAGGGCGAGTGCAGGGGGCGAAGGGCCCCCGCGCCAGAGCCTGGCGGCGGGACGTGTGGGCTGGCGGCCGTGGGCACTGGGCACGCCCGCTCCCTGCCGCCGGCCCCTCGTCCGGGGGACAGTCAGGCCAGCTGTCTCGGCAGCAAGAGTGGCACTCTGTTCCCAAGCCCGGGCCTGTGGGAAACTCTTCCCTGGCCAGTAATTGATTCCACCCTGCCAGCTCCATTACTCCAGGCTCCAGTCAAACTGGCAGCAAGCGGGGAGGGGGGAAAGGGGCCCGCCAGAGGGGTGAGGGGGCGGGAGCAAAGGCCACCGGGGGCCCCTGCAATTAACACTAATCTGAAAATTGGCCTCTGACAGCAAAGCCCAGCACCTGACAGCTAATTACTTATGTCAGGCTGATGTGCACTTCATAGAGAAAGGTTATTTAGCAGAGACCAGGGCTTCCTCCACCCCCCTCCCCGCCCCCCACCACCTCCCGTTCTTCTGTTTGTTTTCGCTGGAGACAGTGGAGAATTGTTCCTGGTTGCTTAGACCCCAGAAACCCTGGAAGTTCTCATACCTCATTTAACTGAGAGGCTCCCAAATGTCCTTGCTAAGCCCCGAAGCATATGTGCCGTGCTGCTCACCTGTGCTGGGGGCCAGAGAGAGAGAGAGAGAGAGAGAGAGAGAGAGAGAGAGACCTGGGTCCCCAGCAGGTGGGCCCATCTCGGGTTATAAATGGGGCCCAAGCGATGAGAGGTGGGGAATCCAAAAATTCAACGTGGCCGCCAGAAGGGATCCCAAACCAGCTTCCCTCGCCTCCCCTTCGGCAAGTCAGTACCCAGGGGGAGAGCGGCCGATGGCTGATTCCAGGTGAGGCTGGAATTTACGCTCGTGGTTCATTTGTCCCCACCCAGGCCACCCAAGCAGAAATCGTGAGGCTTCCGGTGTGACGAACGTTTGGCCCCGCCCTGGCTACCCGATTCCGCTAGCCCAGCCTCGCCTCTGGTCACCACGTGCTGGACAAGGCCAGGCCACGGGAACCCCAGTCCACCGAAGCTCAGTAAGGGTTGTTGGGTAAATAAATGCTGGAGCTGGAACCAGGGGACCCAGGAGAGTGCCCACCGGCCACCTGTCCCTCCCGTGGGGACCCCTCGCCCCATCACGTGGAGTCTGGGGTTTCACAGAGATCAACTCATTCGCCCAGCAGGTGCCGGCTGTGTGTTCTGTGCCAGGTGACAAAAGGCTCCGGGATGCTGGAGCGAGCGAGGCGAGGCACGGCGCCCTGGGGCCACCCCAAGGCGGAGACAGACGTGAAGCAGCTGTGTAAAGCACAAACCCACGATCCACGTGCAAGTGCTGGAGATGAAGAGGCACCTTCTCAGAAACCCCCCTCCGTTTTGAAAAAGGCATGTAACATCTAAAAAGAAAGAGACGGTCATCACCGTGTCTAACGCAAAGTCATGGGGACGGAGAGGGAAGTAGACCCCGCGGGAGCTGAGGTCTCGCTCTGCGTCTGGGCCAGGCCTTGCGCGTACTGGGTCACTGCTTCCTCGTAATGAACCCGCAGGGGTTAATATTTCCCAAGAAGTTAAGACGGTAAGGCCTGGGCCAAGCCGGTCGGCACCCCCCCCCACCACCACCACCAAGAACACCCCCCGTCAGCACCTCGGCGGGCTCAGCTCTTCACACCCGGCGTATTGCCACATCGAGCAGCCAGAGCAAACCTCACCAGGACAGTCGGTGGCTCCCACAGGACACCTCCCTCAGCACAAGCGATCGGCTAGTCTCGCCTTGGGAAAAATACTTATCCGTGCGCAGGCATGAGCCCCTTTTCATAAGTCCTGGTGGACATTACGACACGAATCTAATTTCTAGCCCAATCTTTCTCCCACACTTACCACCAGGCCCTTTAAGAAGTGTGATACTGAAAACGGAAAAACTCATCAAATTTATGGGGTTTGGGAGGTAGAGAAGTCACTATCGAAGCAGAAAATCAGGCTTATTCGTTGTTTCTGAAAACAGGGGACCAGAGGAACAGCCCCCACAGAAAGGAGCGTGCACACCGATGCCCGTCACACGTGGGCGATTTCCGACGGGCCCCGTGGCAGAATTATGACGGGACCGTCATTATTGCCTGGTCATTACTGAGGGGCACTGCGGTTTCCACAGTCACGACCAAGTCTCTGGGCATCTGCACAAAATAACCCTGCTCGAAATAAGTAATGAACAGCGAAGCACTCGTCCAGCTCAGTCCAGCTCAGACGCAAAATCCGGGAGAGCGAGCTCACTCGCAGGCCCCTGCGGGCTCAGCGGCCCGGCCGGGGAGACAAAGCCGCGGCTCCCACCGCGTGACCCAGGAGCTGGGACTCTTGTCAAGGCAACGGCAGCAGCAGCTTCCGGAAACCGCGGCCACTGTGATCTGCGTCCGTAACAGGCCGTTATGCTCAGGCTTCTCCACGGCCACCTTGGAGCACGGAGCGAGCAGAGCGGCCGGGCTGTGGCCGGCGCTTGGCCCCTGCTCCTGATCGGAGGCCACACGGGCTTTTTTTAGCCACTCCAGCGGGCAGGGCAGGCTCGTGGCCCCAAGCGAGGCCTTCATTCCACAGCTCCTGCTCTCTGGCCAGAAACCCACCCCAGGGTGCGATGACGCTCACATCCCTTGTGGTTCCTAAATGCGGCTTGGGTCGCATAGAAAATGCTGAAACTTCTCACAGGCCTCTCTGTGCTTCATTATCTTTCAAAGTAGCTTCTTCTTTTTCCTTTTCTTCTTCTTTCTTTCTTTATTATTTTTTTTAAGTAAAACAAAACAAAATACTTCTGGTATCGAGAGTGACCGTGATTTTTTTTTTTTCTTTTTGGTTTGGTGTTTGGTTTGTTTCTATGAACTCATCTTATGCCAATTTGCTTTTAAATTGCGAGATTGTGTGATTTCTGATTAAAGAGTCTATACCATCTGTTTTCTATCAAGGACTCATGTCTTGGTCTTCTCAGAAGTGCTTTTGTTGTTGTTGTTGGTAAGAAGCGGTGCTTGGCAGCCGCTTCACCCAGCGCGGCGTTTCTCGTGAGCCGGCCCACGGGGCGGCCGGCGGCCAGTGTGCCCACCTGGCTCCCGCCAACGCCACCAGCGATTCCCAGCCCCTTCCGCTTAGCACGTACCACGAAAGCATATGTGTGCCCGGACCCCGAGACATTTCTGCATGAGGTGTTCCCCACGCAGCCCTCTGCCCTGCTGGACCTCAGCCATCGCTCTCAAAGCTTCTGCGGTCCCTGGACGCCACCGAGGCCCCTCCGAGCCGAGTGACACCTGCTCTCCGCCCGTCTGGACGGTGAAGCCTGCTGAGCCATCACTGGCACGGCGGCGGACCCCCCGAGAACCCCCTCAACCAAATGCCGGGCGGGTGGGTGCCAAGGCCGCTGTTCAGGGGCCAGCTGGGCACTCACACTCAGAATCACCCTCGGCTAAATAAAAAAAAACCCGAAACAGTGTTTTGGCAGCCCAGAATATGAACTCTCGTCAAGTTTAATGGAGAATTATTATGGAGACAGGCTCGACTCCACTCCTCCCTCCGATCCCTCTGGGGCTTGCTTGGCGCCCGCGGACAATGCCCATATTGTTTCACCAGGAACTGCCTTTCTTAACCCGATTAACTGCCCAGAGGAGCCGCTTTACAGACCAATCCTTTCTCCGCGTGCAGGTGATTTTTAAAAAAATATCTCAGAACCACGGCTTCCGCCCGTTCGGCGAAGAGCAAGGCTCCGCTCCGCAATCGTGTGGCACCAGGCACCGCGCACCCCCACCCCACGCCCGGGCGCTCGGAGGGGCAAGCTGCACAGCTGTGCATCATCAGACATTAATGTGGATTTAATGCGGACGGGTGCTGGCGGTGGCGGGCACAGCTCAGATCAGACATGTGGTGGGCGTTTCACCACAACGTCGCCAAGTCCCGTTCTGACATCTGACAGCCCTTAATAATTAACCGCCTGCAAATGGTCAAGCCCCGCCCCGCAAGTCATAGGCGGGAGATCAGACGGCTTCGGGAGCCCTGCGCTCGCTGATGGAGCTGTCTTTTAATTGTGCCGGGAGGGCCCCCGGCAGCTCCCATATGCTGCCTCCTTAGAAGGGCCGAGCCGTCTCTCGGACGAGGGGGAAACTAATGGTGCTTTGAGGCTTCGCTGAAGGCTCTGGGAAGAGGCTCTCATAGTGGGACTTGCAGGGATCAAGGCGGGCCTGTGGCCCAGACCTACACACGACTTGTCTGCTGAACCCTCCTCCTTGTCTGACTCCTCTTCCTTCTCCTTCTGAAAGGTCTCACTCAGATGCGGGCCCCAGAGGCAGAGAGCGAACTTCTTTTGGGTCTTCCACCAAACAGAGGTTGGAGCTCTCCAAAAATGAAGGGAAACGGTGCAGAGGCATCAAACCCAGATACAAACCCCTCCCTCCCCAACAAAGGAATATCAGAGTCGGACTTGGAAGCCCACGAGCAAACACTCCACTGCTTCCCCTCGGCCCAGCTACGGTCCGGGCCACAGCGGCCTTTGCTGGACAACGGGAAGAGTCTGCTGATTCTTCAGGCGACTCCCACTGTTCCCATGAAGATCGTGATACCCGTGAGCGAAGGCAACCGAGACCGATGCGTGCAGCACACATACACGAACCAGTGACGATTCCATTTCTAACCAAACGACATACAATGTGGAGAGAAAGAGAAACGAGTTGACTTTCCTATTGTGGTTGACAAAGACTTTACTAAGCCAACGGATGATATAAAACTGACCTCAGAACTCGTAAAACAAGTGAAAGCACGAATTTCTGCAACGTGCCATTTAAGGACAATTGATATGCTGATTTGCAAGTCTGTTCACTTTTTCATAAAATAGAGCCCGTAAGAACCCCCAATGATATGTGCTGCTCTAGTCGATATCTTCAAAGCAGAAATTTGCACTTTTTTTTTTTTTTTAAGATTCTACACTTGGGTTGAGACTGGATGTGCCCACGGAGTGCGGTAGCAGGGGGGGTTTCCGTGGCGTGCAGGGCACGCTGGTGGGAAGTGTCGTGGGAAGCCTGCCATGCTGCACGAAGGGGTAAGGAAGGGAACCACGAGGGGGCCGTCAGCCTCCTCGGCGCCCTCACCCCGTCTTCTCCCCGGCTGAAGAAGCAACTGGAAGACTCTGCTCAGCTAGAACCCAGTGGAATGAAGGCAGGGGAGTGAGACGGCAAAAATGCATTAAAGAAAAGGGAGTGAACAGAGACAGGCATGTCCCTCAAACACCGCCACGTGTATTTGTGTGCAGAATGCGCGAAGCACATAGTAGGTGGGGGAGCCCTTGGCACTTAACCTAGGGCTGTGTCCTGGTCACTTCTCTTCCACAGAAAAAGAATCAGCCCTTCCAGAAGCAGGGTCTGAAGGAAGGGCTGAGATCGCACAGCCTCAGAGCAGCCAGGGGATTAAAGGCGGAGGCTCTGCGACTTCCCGCCTTGTACCTCACTAATCCACTTGGAAGGTGTGTGTGTGTGGTGGGCGGGAGGGCGCTGCCCGGGTCAGCGGCAGCTCGGGGCGCACTGGAAGGCCTGGGGCCAGGAGTACGAGGACTGAGGGACGCGGCGTCCACCCCAGCTCTGCCCCGTGACCTTGACGAGTGCACACGTGTCCCTTCTCCGGAGGCCTAGCCATCTCCCTGCGTGGCTGCCCTACCTGGACACTCTAGGCGCAGGCAAGGCTTTCTGGCTGCGGGGGACATCGCCCAGCTTCTGGGGCTCCCTGTGGCCAGTTCTGCCATCCTGACCGCGGCACGGCCAAGGGCACCTCCAACCTTTGCGCGTTCTCTGACTCCATCACGTCCCCGGTCATCCTTAACTGCTAGTTCCTCAGCGCTGCCTGGTCCTGCCAACTCCTGGGTCTGGCTCCCCTCCATCCCTTCCCAGCCTCGTCCCGGCGGTCCTGGGTCCTGGGCAAGCCCTCTGCCGTCGTTCAGGTTCGTGGCATGGCCAACATGCTTTAACCAGAAACCTAAAGTATTTCGGAAAATGACCACGAGCCGATATGAGAGGGCAGAGCTGCCTCCACCAAGAGCCATGCCGACCGAGGACCTGGTGCCTGCTGTGCGACGGAACTTAAGAGAAACTTTGCAGAAGTTTTAGTAAACTCCCCAGCTTCCCCTTTCCCCCAAAGTCGAGTGTGTGTATTTGTCAGGCTCACATCCCTGGACACAGCTGACCAGCTTCATGAAACTGAAAATACTGTTAATACTTAAACTTAAAAAAAAAGAAGAAGTATCTGTACACACCTTGTAGCACCCTCAAATGCCACATCACAAAAAAAAAGTAAACATTATATAATGGACCCCAATCTATGCAAAAGGGACTGTAACCATCTCTTTAATGAACAAATATCGATGTTCTGAAGGCACAAATACCATCGAAATTGACGGGATGCTAGTCTAAGGTAACTTAATGTTGAAATGGAACTGTAAGAATGTGTTTTTCTTTCCAGAGGTAATTTATGGCTGTAACAGCCTGACTGGTCAGTCCTTCCTCCGTCAGCGAACTGAATGCCATTCGAGGTGGCAGTGATTTCCCGACCTGTGGTTTCTCTAAGAAGAGAAGAAAACAACTTGGATACTGATCCAGAGATCATGAATGTTCGTCAGGCAGCATTTCGCTCAAGCCTCTTCATGAAACGCCGGCTGGATTATGAACGGACGGGTGAAAGGCAGGACGGACGGACGGGTGAAGGAGCGAATGAATGAAACCCCAACTGTGCTGACGGCTGCTGAAGAAATTCGAGACCAGGCTCAGGTCTGTTTTTTTTTTTTCAAATCTGGTGGCTCAGAAGCCTCTCCTCAGTCGGAGGCATTCAAACCACAGCAGCACATTCAAAATGAAAAGAAGCTCATGATTCAGGTTCCTTTAAAAAAGTCAAACGAGTTGGACCGGGTTGGTTTTTCCCTGTGTGCACTTGACCCCTGCCCTCCTTGGCTGCCGGAGCTGATCAAGGGGTGTGAGCGATTCCACCTGAGCTACTGTTTGTTCGTAGCAATGCCCCAAGACGGCCGGCCCGGCTTACAAAGAACGCAAAGGCTTACAAAGAACGCAAAGAGGAGAGCTTCTGGTCATAATCCTTCCGGTAGCTACAGAAGCTCCTCTGGAAATGCCTTTGGTGCTCGGTTTGGGTGTTTCGTTTGTTTGATTGTTTTTGTTAAAACTTGATAGTCAGTGACTCCAAGGAGAGAGGATTAAGTGCCCCACCTCCTACCTCACTAGAGCCATTCCTGACCCCACGAAAGTCCAGGGGAGCTCAGAGCACGGACGTGTGTCACTGATATACACTGAACCCCAGACGGCTAGCCTGGCGTGGTGGAGAGGGAGCGTGAGCCAGGACGTGCAAGGACACTCACAGAAACCCAACCGTCCACATCAGCCAGACGAGTGGCCACCGCAGACCAGCTGGTCATCAGCTGCTCCGGTTGACCCTGGCTACGTGGTCAACAACTAGATTGCACACGTAAAGTGCCGCTCACTAATTCATTCCCCACCTGGTGTACGGAGGGACAGGAGAGCACAGCGCTTGCCGAAGAGGTGAATGTGAGTGTTTACCTCAATCAATGCACTTTCTGAATGGTCTACAGGAGCACATTTTAACTAAGCAGATGACAGTACCCGCCACCCCTAGGGGAGGGCAGTGGTGGAAACTCTGAAGACCGTCAGAGCCTGTCTGGAAACGGCCTCGGATGGCCATGTGGTGCCTCCGTTTCTCCATCAACGAACTAGGGATAAAGCCGGTGCAAAATGGTTCGTAAGGATCAATGGGAAAAAAACACGTAGGAGGAGCAGGAGCAATGCTCGCACCAACAGGCTTTTCATAACGACTCATACTACAGCACTAAGTACTGGTAATGCGTTATAAACATACTAAAGGCTTCGAAAGGTATCAAGCCCAGAGAAGATATACTTATAATATAATAACCATCCCTCGTGTTTGGGGGTGGGCAGTGTGAGAAGGTTGTCTTTCTGAATTCAAAAGCAAACACGCAAGCGATAGCATACAGACGAATAAAAAGACCAATCACACAGAACAGAGAGTCCAGAAATAATCCACAGATACATGGTCAACTGATTTCCAAGCTCAGGTGCTGAATTAATCTAATGGGGAAAAGAAAGTCTTTTTATAAGTATTGTTGGAACAGCTGAATAGTCATACGGAAAAAAACCTTGATCCCTATTTCATTCCATACGCAAAAATTAATTTGAGTTGGATCCTAGGCCGAAACACAAAACCCAGAACCATAAAGCACCTAGAAGAAAATGCAGAATACAACAGTGAGGTAGGCAAAGATTTCTTAAACTACGTATAAAAAGCACTAACTGTAAAAGAAATGATAAATGGGACCACATGGAAATGAAAATTTTCTGCACCATTAAGCAAATGAACAGACAAGCCACAGAATAGCAAAGGCAATTGCACACACACACACACACACACACACACACACACACACACCCCTGCTAGAAGACCGAACTGGGATACATGAGCTCCTACGAATGATCAGTGAAAGGGCTTTAAAATACTTCATTTAAACTACTTTAAAAGGGGCAAAAGGCTTGAAAGACACTTCACGAAATCAGAAGTAGAGTGTCCAACAGGCGCGTGGAAAGCTGCACGACGTCAACACCCATCCGGAAAACGCAGATGAAAGCCGCGGGAGGTACCACTCCGCCCACTCGGACGCTAACACGAAAGGATGGACGTCACCCATGCAGGTCCCCGACACCCTCGTGCAGCGCTAGTGGGGACGTCAAAACGACGCGACAAACTTGGGAGAACGTTTGGGGGTTTCTCATGAGACTGCACTTACGGCGAGCCTACGAGCTGGCAATTTCATATTCCTTAGGCGTTGACCCAAGAGAAAGGAAAACACAGGTTCACAAAAAAGAGCCTTATTCGCAATGGGTATATCGATCAACCCAAATGCCCGCCAGCAGGGGAACAGCTGAGGCGTGACGTCATCACGCAAAGGCGTGCCCCCCCCCCCCGCCAGAGAGCTGGGGCGCCCGCCAGGTGGAGAGGCCGGCGCAGGAGGCCCCCGCCGCCCGACCTGCCCGCACGAGAGCCCAGGGCCGGCGGGACTCACCCGCGCTGAGCGGTCCGCGAGCGTTGCTTTGTCGGGAAGCGGGCGCTGGGGAAAGGCCGGCAAGGAGCACGAGGGAACTTTCTGGAACAATGCAAATGTTACACGTCTTGCTTTGGGGGGCGGTCCCCACGGTGCACACGACCATCCAAGCGCCTTACGAGCCCCGAGGACCTGCGTGCCACCAAACAGCAGAGCTGAACACATGCACACAAGGCCGGGGGGCCCCCCCCGCCCCCCAAGTTTGCAGCCGGGTTGAGGACACCAGGTACACCCCGTTTAGACGCCTGGAGGAGCTGGGACACGCTGCTGAAGCGTGTGTGGAGCCCAGCACGCGGGCAGCATTGCGCTCTGAGTGCTCGCGGCACAGGACGGGTCCGGTAACCAGCACGACCCGGACCGGCCTCTGAGGCGCCAAGAGCCCCTTCGGCCTCTGTCCCCCACTGCCCGGCAGGCGGCTGGAAGGGCTGGGCAGGTGGTGGCAAAAGAGTCCTCGGTCGTGAGCGGCTCCCTCCTCCGGCCCGCACCCTCCACGGGGCTCAGGCCTCACCCCGTGCACAGCCACGTGCTCGCTGCTGATCCCAGAGCGGCCGCAAAGTGACCAACACGACGGCCGCCGCCCCCCTGGCGCCGCACGGCGTCCTGGGCCTGGAAGGCAAACGCCCCCCCCCCCAAGTGCTGCTGCCAGGCGGGCTCCCTGCGTCTGCCCCGGGGCGTCCGCCTTCTCCTCCCTGACATCCTGGTGGGGAGTGGCATGGGCCTGAAACGTCAACCGTTCCTGGCCCCGGGGTTGGCCCGGGGGTCGCTGGGTGAAGGGAGCTGTCCTGACGGAGAGGGAGAAGCCAAGAGCAAGGGCTGGATTCCGGGCCTCGTTCCAGTTTCTCGACCATCCTGCCCAGGGTCCCCTTTCCCCTCACAGTGGAATGTGGTTCCCTTTCTCTCTGCCAACAGACCCCAGGCACAGAGAAGGGGGGAGGCCTGAGAAACGACGCAGGGAGGGGCCGCACGAGATGCTCGTTGTGCGAATAAGACGCATAGGCAAGGGGAAGAGGATAAAGGCCCCTGTCCCTTTGTCCTTTAGGGCAGAGTGAGCAGCACCCAGCAGACGGGGACAGGTTCCGGGGAAGAGCCCCATTCAGTGAGAACACGTCACACATCATCGAAGGTAGACGACCACTAACCGACACCCCCTGGAAACACCATGGCGTGGAGACTGTCCCCTTCCACCGCGAACCCCCTAAACCCGGCGGCCCCACGCGGACGCGAAACCCCCCTCTTGCGCTCCACGGTCCCTTGAGAGACGGAGGACGGAAGCCCCCCGGGGAGTCGCGAGGGGCCTTCCGTTCCGTTTTGTTTTGCTCCTCCCTGCGGCAGAGGGGTCAGAGGCCACATTGCCGTGGGAATTAGAGCCGCGGGTCCAGCGAAAGTGGCCGTCACAGGTGTGGACGACTCTCTTGAGAAATTTGATTATTTAAAAAAAAAAAATAGGCAGAAGAGGAAATGGAGGGGGAAAGGGGAATCGTGACAGAAGCGGAGGCTCGCAGGGTTTCGGGGGACCGGGCGCGCGTGGGCCGTGATGGGGGCCCGTGCGGAGAGGGACAATGAGGGCGAGAGAGAGAAATCGCAGCGAAGTGCCCCAAGGCTCGAGAGGGGCAGGAGGAGGGGGGCCGAAAGCGCGGGCGGGGTCCATTTGGAGAATAAAATGCCACTTACTCGGAGAGGCGAAGGCGCAGATGGAAGGCAGTGGCTGGAGGAGTCGGAGCTGCGCTGGGACGCGCCTTCCCGGCCGGCCGTTCCCTCCAGCGGGAGAGTCACGGCGGCCCTGGAGGGGCCGGTGCAGGGGACGCGGCCTGCAGGTTGCCTGCCCAGTTCTCCCTGCACCCCCTTCTCAGGTGCGCGCCCCCAAATGCTCCCCAAGCCCCTCTGAACGACGTAAACACAAATAAGGAGCTCGGCTAGCGGAGCAGACGCGTCGAGGACCTGGAGCTGACGGATTCAGGACGAAGCGGAACGAGGGAAAAGCCGTAGCGGTGGCACCGGTGTGGCTGGGTGTCCCCGAGCACGAGCCGCCCCCCAGGAGGCCGTCTGGGGAGCTGTACTTCCCTTCGGCACCCTGCTGACCTCACACGTGCTCAGGTAACTTTGTCCCCCTGCCCGGTGCGGCAGGCAGGCCACGTCCCGCACAAGGCCCGGCTGGAAGGGGCCTTCTGACCGCAGAGCGCGCGGGCCAGTGGGGGCGCAGAGAGGGCGACATGGGGTTCGCTCGGCAAAGCCCGCGCGCGGCCGCGGGCCAAGCGACTTGTCCTGGGCGACCGAGACGGGCTACGCCCTCCCCGGGTGTGTTGTGCTGCCTCTGCGGGGAGCCATGAGCAACCCATCAGCGATCAACCGCTTAACCAGCAACGCCGCGGATGCTGCAGAACTGCTTCGCAGCTGCACGAAGAAGAGCGAGGGTTCGAGAGCACACAGCAGACCTGGCCAGGGGCCGGCGCTTTCCTTCTCGGAAGTCAAGGATCTAACGGAGTAAATTAACCCCCGAGGCAGAGCGATGGGAGGCGTGTGGGCTGAAGGCCCTGAGGCGGTAACACGTGGGGCCTCTGAGCAAATGAGGGGGTGCCGGGGTGGCCGACACGGGACGACGCCGCGGCCGAGGGGTGCGGCCGGAGAGGACAGCGGGACGGCCCTGAGGAGGCCCCGTCAGGCAGGCTCAAGAGGTCGGGCCCTGTCTGAAGAGCAGTGAAAAGCCGCCCAGGCCGTGTGGACCTGCACGTGCGACAGGCAGCTGCCTGCGGAGTGGCTAACGGGTCGCAGAGGGCGTCAGGGCGGGAGGGTGTCGGGAAGCCACGCGGGCGATGTGGACGGGGAGGTGGCCCTGGAGGGGGAGTGACGCAGCAAGTGCCCACGGGACCAGACCACGGCCGGGCCTGGGCGAGGAGGACGGAGCTGAGTGCAGGACGGGCCAGCGCGCGACCCAGACAGAAACAGGGAGGGCGGGTGGTGTGAACCGGCGGGTCCCTGGCCGGCCCCGTGCAGTGCGGCGGGGACACGGCTCTCTCTGGGACAGACTGACTGCAGCTCGCCTGGCCCTCCGGCCCGCCTGGCCCTCCACGCGGGCTGACAGGTGGCGGGCCCTCCTTCCTTCCTTCTTCCCCGGGCCGAGGCCTCGGCCCACAGCAGGAACAAACAGAGCTCTGTGAAATGGCTTTTTTTTTTTGAATCTCCAATAGGCTTTTTACATAATCGTCAACAATAGCCGGCCTTTGAGGGAGAGCCTGGCACGGGCTGTTCTCTGCGCCGCCGGCGACACTTGTACCCACCCTCGGATGAAGAGATAAGCGCGTGGTCTGTCGAGGGAGCAGGGGGCAGCGCGTCCCTTCCGTCGTCCATCCAGCCGCCCAGGGCGCCTCAGGCCTGCGCGGGCGCCTCCGCCCCCCGCACGGCTGGGGCTGCTTCCTGGTGGCGGCGGGGCCGACACCTGACACCGGCCGCAGCCGGCGCGGCCTCCCGTCTCCTTGTGAAAAGGAAGAGGCCGGGATTCGAAACCCCAAACGGGGAGCAGCTCAGGTGCTGGTCCCAGGGGCAGGAAGCCAGAGCAGTGACGACCCGCACCGGGGAGGGGGACGGGGCAGGGGCCCGGCCGGGATTTTGAATGGGTGCGATGGCAGTAGGACCCTGAGACGGTCCCATCTGAGCGGGGGAGGGGCAGGACTCACGCTGCAAGGCTGGGGGGGGTGGGGGAGGCTGGGAAACCATTCCAGGCAGGGGGCCCTGGGGTGCCCAGGCCTTGCCAAGGTTAAGGAACCACGAGGTCAGCGGGGCCGGGTGAGGGGCCGATGCGGAGTGGGGTGGGAGGCAGCGGAGGGGCACGGGGCAGGGGGCCCGGCCTCCCTCAAAGGCCGCTCTAGGGCCCTGACTGTTTCCTCTGCATGGCGGCTCTCAGCAGAGAAATGGCACGACCCCCTGGGTTTAGAACGATCACTCTGGCTTCTACGGTGACGCGAGTCTGTGACGGAGCCGACGGCAGAGGCGGGCGGCCCAATCGGGAACCTCCCGCGTGACTCGGGAGCCTCGTGACCGCGAACGGAAAGGCGGACGTGAGGTGGGAGTCACGTCTCGGGGGAGACGTGGCCGCGATCGGCCAGGGCGGCGAGGAGGCGGCGCGGGCTGGAGCCAAAAGGGGGGTCATCGTGAAATCAGAAAAGGGAGTGCACGAAAGAGAAGGGTCAAGGGTGACCCCCAGACCTGTGACCTGAGCAAGTGGCCAAACGCAAGGCGGACAGAGGTTGCAGGAGGCTGGCGGCGAGGGGCCCAGAAGCGCGTTTGCGCCAGGACACACGACGACTCGCGCTGCCGCCACGTCACCGAGCAAACTGCTGGGGAAACGGTTCTGGGGGAGCCCGGAGTTCTGGAAGCGTTCGGGCGAGCAGTCCACATTTGGGGGTTAAAGCGGTGAGACCGCATCACCCGGGCAACGAGCGCAGGTGAGAAGACAACAGGTGCGAGGCCTGAATCCGGGGCACCCCGACTTTCAGATGCAGGGGAGACGAGAGGTGAGGACATGCCTGCGTGTCTGACGCTCCTGTTCCCTGCCTCCCTGACATTCAGAGGCTTCCCGAGCGTGAGCCTGGCCGGACGCGTCCTCACCGAGGCCAACGTTTCTGCGACCGGGGAGTCCCCTCCGAACTGGCTGCCAAAAGGTGTCTGCTGTGCTGATGGGCCCGATGTGCTAATTCCACATCCTCCCTCCTGCTCTCGAAGGGGAACGTGGCAGGGATGGAGAGGGCGTCGTCACTTACTCGGTCCCCTCGGTGACATTCCAGAAAGCCCCACCGCAAGGGGCGTGCCTCAGATGTGAAAGTGACCTCATCCTGCTAATCGAGACACTGTTCACCGTCACCCAGAAACATGGGAACAGGACCAATGTCCTCAGCGGGGGTCTCACAGAACCCCTGGAGACCGTGAGCCCCGGACCGGACCGGAACTTCTCTCATTTCGAAGCAGGCTTTTTACCATGCATTTTCCCATGTGTGTTTTACGCCCGACTCCTGAGGTTTTAACATTGTGAATTTTTTAAAATATGAAAAGTATATTAAATAAAACCTTTAAGCCATTTGTTGATTGCCCTCTCCTTCCCACCACACACTGGGAGGAGCGAAAGCTGAGGAGAGAACAGGAATCCTATTTATTTTTGAGTTAAATTATTAGCTCACTGAGGAACAAACACGATTATCTGGAACTAAATCATAGGAAATGTACATTTAAAAAAAAAAGGAAATTTGATACCATGGATTAAGTATTTCCTAATTCTCTTTTTCACAAACCTAAACCTGCAGTTATTACCTTACTGTACCCCTGAGAATTTCTTACATGTCTAAACAAAGGAGTAGAAATGACACAGTGCACAGCGAGTCCCCTCCTGGGGCGGGGTGGGGGGTGGTGCAGGGCAGAAAGAACACTTCCGTTTATCCGGCAACTCTAATGGCATTTAAAGCCACTCGGCAATAGAAAGTGAGATGCAGACACCTGATTTACCAATCAATTTCTAGATTGGTAATTGACTCTGAAAAGTCCGAATCTTTGTTGAAAGAAGGGGAAAAGGGAATTCCGGATTTCCGACGCTTCTCCAATAGTCAGAGTCTCAAACACGTTCTCTACATTGCAGACACCAGACACCTGGGTGTATCCGGACTGTGGCGAGGATGAGCATCTCCAGCCCCGGAGTCTCATTCTTACTGGGGGCAGATGCAGGAGCAAGGGCTTTCGAAAGACAGGCTGGTCTTGAAGACTAACCCCATCGCTTCTGCCACCCCTGTGGATAAGGGCAAGTTACCGCTTTAAGCTTTAGCGTCCTCCTCTAAAAAAAAAAGACAGCAATAAATGCCTTCCCATCAGATGACAGTATTAACCGAGACGCTGCAGGTAAGTCCCTGTAAGATGGCTGGTGGTCAAGGAATGATGCCCCCTCGTTAGCAACGCAGAGAAACGGGCTCAGCCGCAGTTCCTGGAGAAAGGAGGTGGGCTGGGTGTTTTGAAACAGACGTCATCTGCCACCGGGAACACACACACGTTTTCTCCAAACATTCGCACGCTGTAGTTTGCATCACCTTTTCCAACGCCGCTTTGCGATGACCGGTCCAGGGCACGCGCGAGCTTTCTTTCCCTTTTCAAATTGAAAGCAGATGAGCATCTTTCCAAATTCAAATAGGAGAGTCAGTTGTGGAAACTTCCACCAGTTACTCCTGCCATTGGGCTCAGCCCAGTGAAATCCAAATCTCAGACTTTCATTTCTGAAGCTGTATTTCCACTCACATACGTTCTTTTCCTCCTTGTCCGGCTCGGGAATGGCCATGTCCTGCGTATTGTTGTGTTCTCTCTCGAGAGACCGCGACATTCTTTTTCCAAGTCTGCTGGACCATGACCAAGAGTGGTCCGATGCGCTCTGGGCACCTCTCATGTAACCTTCCACGTCATCTTGCGGTCACTTCTTAATTTGCGTTTCCCAGCTGCTATTTTCTGTAATTTTATCGAGCTGCCTCCCAACCCTTAATGACGTCCACAGACAACGGGGAGATCCGAATTGAACGTGCCTACAGCTCATTGTCTGAATGGGGACCTCACAAACTCAGCAAAGCCAGGCCCCACTCTCCTCGGATGGAAAACCAGAGGAAAAGAGGATGTGAGCTGAGTTACTGAGCGGATAACACTCTTTCCTGCAATTGGCACTGAACCAACCACTCCTTGTAGTCTGAAGCTTACCCGGAGGGCATCCATTGGGATACCATGTAAGACTAAGGTGTGATGAATTTTTCCTGTCACAATGCTTCATTTGTCTAAAATTCTTGAAGAATGAAGAATTCTACTTACAGATTTCACAACCAACTGAAGCTTATTCCCTTAAGTGCAAAAACATTCTAAATCTTCATAAAACTGTCTATCTTGCTTCCCTGCCTTTTTAAACACAGTGCAATATGCATCACGCCATCTTGTTCTAACGATTTAATCTTGTAACAATTGTCATTTATACCGATATATACTGATGACTGCTGTATCTTCTGTGCTGAAAAGAAAACTTGGCTCACTCACACCCACAAAGGCTCTGGGTGACTGCTGGCTTTTTAAATTAGGTGTCACTTCTTGCTGGAGCCTTAAATTTTCCTTCAGGTTTCAATTACAGTCAGTGCGTAATGAAAAACCAATACCTGAGAATCATGCCTCAAGGAGAAGCAAATGGACTGTGAGTGAAAACGTGTACGAATCTCCTAATAATAAGACATACAAGCTTTATTGCATAGCTTCTTTTTTTAAAAAAGTACTTTCTAATTTGCCGGTTGCCCATCTGAGAGTTAAGGCTGGAATCACGGATTGAATGAGGTGCTACTACACCAGAGAATTGATTTACAAAAGAACACAAAGCATTTAGTCCTCATCATCTGCAGGCCATTTTTGGACAGATTCTGCTCTCTTGCCTTTATTGGTGGGATGGGGCAGGCACAGAACCAGGATAGACACTGCATTTTTTAACTTTTTGATCAATTAGGTAAACTCATAATAATTGCGTGCTTACTGAAAGTTCAATTGTGTATTATTATTATTTTTTTTGTAGATTGCTATAAGGACAAAGTGGTACCAGTTCATGACAATACTATATTTAGTGATTTTCCTAGGTGATTAGTTTTCATAAATGGAATTACAGAGGAAGGCCTGACAGAGAATAAAGCTTTGTCATTCAAGTTTGATAATGCCTGTCTCTAACACTGGTGATGCAAGGATATGAACTCCATTTAGACTTTTTAAAAATAAGTTAGTGCCAATCATGCGGCCCCTCAAGGATACATAATAAAGTGAGAGGAGATATGTTTCTTGTCAGGTGTCTATAATTCCACCTGATACATAGAAGGCATTAAGTTGACTTATTTGATTTTTAGGGAAGTAAAATCCTGTACACAAACGGACAACCCCTTAGCGTAAATCTTTAGGACGCACAGTTTCTGTTGGAAGTGGAGCAGAATCTACTATTATTAACAGATCTATCAGACTGCACCGCCAGCTGCAGAGGCCACGACAGGAAAACATACTAAATGCATTATCAGCCCAGAACTTTCTACCTTACCACCTGCTGTTCTAACTGGGAGCGTTGGGGCGGGCACGGAAGGCACCAGGTGACAAGAGAGGAGGCCACTGAAAGCAAGGTGACCACAGCCGGCCCTGCCGGGGACTCTGCGGGGCTGGGCGGACCACCGCCTGAGCGAGAGGGTCTGCCGCCCCCCCCCCCCCCACTGAGCCTTAAACTTGCAGCAAGGTCAGAGAGAACCGGTGAGCTTGCTGTCTGGGAGGAACAAGGTGTGTCCAGGGGACTGACAGCTTCATTCAGTGCAATTATTTATCCGTACATTAAATTCCACTCACAGCCCTCACAATTTTTAAAACCCAGACCTATCCGTTTGGATATGGGCAAGAAAGCAAAACCTGAAAATTAAAAACACAGCAGCGCACCGAGACTCCGATTCCACCCGGCCGCCCTGCTCACTCGGCGGAGTCGTCCGTCTGCCGAGCCGTCGGGGTCCCCAGCCCACACTGGCGAGGCTTTCGCAGCGTTTCAGGGGTTGCCTTCTGCTCTGAACCCGAAGCCGCCCCGGCTCCCCAGGCTCACACACGCAGCCCCGCACAGCCCCGCACAGGCGGGTGGGCGACGGGGCCACACAGCCGGGCGCGGGGCCAGGACGAAGCGCGAGGCGGGCGCGGGGTGCCCGGGGTGCGGACACGCGCTCGGTGACCTGCGGCGCGCCCGCGCGGGGGGCGGTGACCCCGGCTCCTGACGCACAGGCCACTGTCCCCTGCGCGCCACCTCCCGTCAGGTGCCCGGGAGCAGGTCGCTGATCCGCGCTGGCGGCGCCTCCAGGCGCGCGGGGGTGCGCGGGGTCCTCGGGGTCCCTGGCACCGGCCCGGGGCGCGGCGCGCTCGGCGCACGCGGAGGGGGCCGAGGGGTCGCCGCCCCCGCCCTCCGTCCCCGGGGACCTGCGCGACAGTTCGGGCGCGGGCGCCGGCGAGAGCGGAAACCCGGCCGCCCGCTTCATCGCTTTTGTGCTCGGAAACGCCACGGGCACCTCGCTTAGAAAAGAAGAGAAAGAAACGTTAAAAACCCTCAGAAATAAGATGATCAGCGCCCGAATCCCGGCCCGAAGGCGGACAAGTGTCCTTTCGTGGCCGGGGGGGGGGGGGGGGGGGGTGGGGGGTGGGGGGTGGGGGGACAGGCGGGGACGAGGGCGGGGGGGAGGGGGACGGGGCAAGGGAGGGGAAGTGGGGGAGGGGAGAGGGGAGGGGATTAGAGGGCGGGGAGGCGACCCCTGGGCCAGGTGCTCCCAAGCCGACCAGGGGACAACCCCTGCCCCTCCCCCACCCACCCGCCAACAGGACCCTGGGGGGGGTCCCATGGGTGGGGGCGCCGGCGGCCCGCAGCGCCGCTCTGTCACAGTCGGCCTGCTGGCGGCCTTCGTGCCCTCTGGGGCGCCCCAGGGCCCCTGCCCCTCTGGAGGCTCTTGCAGCCCCCTGCCCAGGTGAGGCCAAGATGAAGCCCTGGCGAGGAGCCGCGGGCGGAGAGCCGCCTAACCTCCTAGTCAGCGCTGGAGCGTAACTGACTCATCCTGGTTAATTCGGTTCCCCCGTTCATGCAGCGTGCACCTCAACCGGGAATTGTCCCCCAGTCCACTTAGGTACCAGCCCTTCCTCTGCGTCACTGCACCTGAGGCCATCTGAATTCGAGCACACCTGTCAGCCAAGCCTGTCCTGGCCTCCGCCACCCTCCCCCAGTCCGGGGGGCCCAGGTGCCAAACTGCCCGGTTTATCCCCAGCAGCAGAATGGCCCCTTTCACCATCGCCATTATTCTGCTTCGGGGAGGAGCTGGAGCTCTTGGGAGACACACGAGGTCCTTGGCCCTCTCTCTCAGTGTCACTTCTTGGAACCAAAGGGTCACTGCTCATTGCTGTGTGGTCTCTGGCCTTACTGACTCCGTGACACCTGCGTCAAGGGCACAGCCGGTGGCCCTGAGGACGCCTGAGGACGGCCCGAGGACAGGCCCCAGCGACACCGCCCACAAGCACTAGCTCACCGCCTACTCAGTCCTGCTGTGGGACTGGGGCCATCACATGCTCCTGGTTCCGAGGACTCAGAAAAGTTAAACTCTAGAGGCAGGATCCCCAGACTGCATGCTGCTCATTTAAATGGTTAAGCTTCTCCATTTGTTTCTCATTTTTGATTATGTCTCATTGAGGGAGCAGGAACGCGTCCCGGGGCGCACCCCTGTCTCCGCCCCCGCCCCCAAGAGCAGTCCAGGCGAGCTGCCCGCTTGTCAAGCCATACATAAGGTTTCCAAGGTGACAGGCCAGGCGCTAACCCCGCTTAGCCGCCCTAAACGGAGGGGAAACACTAACCGTCCAGAGTCAGAGCCGAGACCCTCCTAATGCTTTCTCCTGTTCCTCTCTCTCTCCTTTTTATTTTAGGGGCTGCTTTCTGAAGAGGTAAATATAGACTGGAAAGTGTCTGTTTACACTCTGGTGGCAGAGCAGGCACCTGGAGAATACTGGACCGCGGTGGCACTCTGCTCCCGAGTAAGGTTCTGTTTGTCAGAATATGACAGAATTACTTGGCTTTTTAAAAAGGCGCCATCCTCCTCCTGGCTGTGCTCAGAAGGCGGGCAAGATTTCCCGATAAGCTATTCTGAGAACATTAAAACGTGTGCGAACCCAAATGGAAAGACCAGGAAAAACTGGAAAGGAATCCCACAAGTCATAAGAAAATTCCAGACTGTGACACCTGCCTGGAAAATCCTACCGTTTACTGCTTCCTCCGTTTCCTTTCAGCACTCAGGACAACGGGAATGCCCATGAGCGAGTCCTGGCGACCGGGAAGGGTGGGCTGGCCCAGACCCGCAGGGCTTGAGTGCCACAGAGGCCGGAAGCAGGGAGGGGGAGGCCGGCCGGAAGCTGCATTTCGGGCATGGGCTGCGTTGCATCCTGCATCCTGCAGGCCGAGCGGGCTCAGTACCAGCTGAGGCCAGGGCTCTGGAACGTGGAGGCTCTTTAATCCAGATCACTTGGGTTCAAAGGGAACAGGCAGAAAGAGTCCTACTGAATAAATAAACCTGACTCAGCAGTGACTCAATTCAAGGCAGTACTTTTATAAGTTGTTTCATTTTCTACTGAAATTAGGATATAAATGCTAAAAATAATTTAATTACTAAATAAAATTAATGTAAAAGTAGGGTATATGAGGAAGGATTCTAACCAACTTAGCAATCCTTTGGTGATTATTTGGGGGGCGGGAGGCACCCACTGGAAGAGGGTAAAACATTTAATGTATATATTATACATTCATGGTTTTAGTGTCACCTCAGTACACTAAAATGTCATTTTTTACACTGATTATGCTCTTTGGTGCCTTTCAGACAGGAATTTTTGAACAGTTACCGGTAGGTAACCCGCCACAGAGGTAACCCATCACAAAGAACTGAGCAGGGAAATGTCAGAACACGGAGCTAATGAGCCCGAGGTAGAGAACTGAATACTTGCGTGCTTTCCGCATCTCAGTGACGGGGTGATGAGTTTAGATCCAGTGAGGAGATGTTGCTTTTGCCAGAGACAGAAATGTTGTCTTTGAACATTATTCCACTGAAAAAGCACATTTTAAAACCCTGACGGGGCCAGACTATCTATCCCTCAGGGAGCTATGCTCTTATAGTTAAAGTCCCTTTCGAGTCCACAGGGACAAGGAACACAGGGGTCCTCTCTCTCCCTCTGCTCCCTGGGATGCGCACGCGGGAGGCTGAGCCCCAGGACAGGAGGAGCAGCCTGCAGCATGCAGTGGGCAGTGGTGCCAACAGGGCGTGCACGGCCACTTAAAAATCTTCTTTATTGTTGTTTTGTCTTAACTACAGCTTGGAAGGGACACAGCGGGGAGCAGTTCTACTTCTCTGTTCTGAAGTCGTAATAGGAAAATAGATGAAGAAGCCCCTGGAAGGCGCCCCGAAAGCGCGTGTGAGGATGCCCGCGGTGACGCGGGCGCCGGGCCGCGCCTCCTCCGGGGCCTCCGCTGCTCGCGTTTCGTCTTCAGATGAGCCGTCGAAATGCCTCACCTGTCACGCCAGCCACGGTCCTGTCTGTGGGGCTCGCGCTAGAAGACGCACAGAGGGACCCCAGGGGCGGCGTGTCCGAGCGGCAAGGTGAGCGCGCATCGTCTGCCCCGAGGGCAGCGGCGATGGGCGAGGATGAGCCCGACGCAGAGGTGCCTCGTCCACCTCCCGCGGTGCCGAACGGGCCGCCGACCGCTTAGCCTCAGTGCCACGTCTCGCCGGCATCCCCGACGGACCAGCCGGCCAGCGACGCTGGGGAATCTGTGTATGTGAAATCTGTTCACGTAGCATGGTCTCATTTCTGTCCAAAGACTCTGAAACCACGTGGCGAAATGCCGTTTACTCAGCGTGGGTGACCGCGGGGCGTGTGTGTGTGTGTGTGTGTGTGTGTGTGTGTGTGTGTTGTGGGGAGAGAGCAGGGGCATGGAGCAGGCTGTGGAAGCCGGAGCAGAGAGGAGGGTTCTCCAGGAGATCATGTGCGCCGATCTCATCGCTCAAACGTCTGCTTCCTACCTGGGGAGCAGAGTTCCCCAGCCTCGAATCTTCCTCTGCTGGCAGAGACACTCTGACAAGGGTGGCCACTGGATCGACTGAGTTACGTTCGACAAACGGATGAGTCTTTTCTATGGGTGTGACACTGTGTTGGGCACAGAAGATACGACAGTGAGTAAAACTCAATCCCTATCTTGGAGATGCTTATAATTTCTTAAGGAAACATAAATAACTCCCTAAGCGAATAACCTACGAAGTACTAATTGGCTTCAAAGCAGAAATAATTAATCCAACCCTTCTTCCACCCACCCGTTTATTTAGACACCTCGGGCCTACGAAGTTATACCAGGACGCCCTCAGCACTGATTTTAAAAACAGTCAATTCTTTTCTTGTTTTCTCTTTTTTCCTAAAATATTTCGTTTCACTGATAGATTGATCGCAACTTTCAAAATCTAAAACGAAGACGCTGTGGTTCAGGGAGTAATAGAAAGCAGACACCTCGAAATTCACGCATGTTTCTACCATTCTGCAGGTTTTTCCCAACCCTCTTCCGGACGACGGCAGAGCCCACTTCCGAGTAAGACGAGCACACTGACAGCGGTAAAAGCCACCGCCAGCGGCAGGCGGAGGCGGCGGCAAAGGCGTTTAAAGCCGCCAGAAGCACTGAGGAAGGACAGCTGCTGAGTCGGTCAGCACACAGCCACGCGGCTCCTGCAGCGGCATTAAGAGCGTGGCCGGGGTTACTGCAGGAAGCAGGGACACTGAGGTCGGTGACGCAAGGGGTCAGCTGACGGCGAGGGTGAGGAGAGGCGACAAGTTACAGAAACCCCTGGGGGGCAGCGGCCCTGGGCTCTGCCCACCTCGGTCCCTGGGAAACCTCATCACCACGAGACGGGGTTCCACAATGGTGGCCCTGAGTCATCCAGGGAAACTTTAAATCCTGTTCAGTATTCTCTTCCTGTAAAAAGCAGGAAACGTTCTGGGCCAGGCGACTGAGTGATTCACTTTGGAGTTTCAAGGCAAGGCTTCTGTGGTCGTTTACATGCTCCTTAGCCACGGCGACCTTTCTGATTAATCAGGAGTTTACAATGTTTTTGATCGACAGACTTTTAAAAGAATTTTCTCAACTAAATAGCCACCATGTTCACATATCATTAGAAAGGGCTAGTCAGAAAACTAGATTACATTTTCCATATCTTCTTAAAATTATTATTTTTAATAATAACCATTCCTAAATTTATTCTTAAATACTAGATCTGGCCTATGGTGGGGAAAGCATTTTGCGTACAACTTCTATAGTCAGAGAGACGAGAGCGAGAGCCAGCAGCAGGAGCGGCGTGGAGACGTGGCCACGTGGCCGTGGCTCCCGTGAACTTGAACTGACCGCGCAGAGACCCCGCGGCGGAAGCTGGAGGCGGCACGCCCCGGTGAGGCCGCGGGGCTGGAGGACGTAAAACAGTGATCCATGCCTCTAGACTGCTTGAAGATGACAGTGTTTTGGCCCAATATGCAAATCCTGCCCAGGCCCGGGGAAGGGCCACCCTGCCTTTCACCTGGAGGAAGGTGGCACTGGAACCGAGTAAACCTGACAAACAGGCCCCTGCGCAGCGGGGAGAGAACGCCCCGCCCAGCCCGCTCGGCTGCCTTCCTGAGCCCTGCCCTGCGGCTGTGTAGGGTGTCATCTGAGGGAACAGCCTGGTGAAAGCAGAAGCCGGTCTCTGTTTTGGGGCAGGAGAGTGGGGACAAAGCCGCACACACCCCAGTGTCCACCAAGCCCGATCTCACACGTGAGTCCTGGGCCTGTTTCCCTAACAACCACGGAGGTTTCGCAGACTCTTCCTCGCACATTACGGCCTGAGGCCGCTCAAGGGGCACCCAGTCCGCACCAAACACACCCACGCGGGTCACTTCCTGCCCGCCCCGCCTGGGCGGGCTTAGGGGATTATTCGCCCGGGATTATTCGGAAGATAACCACCAGCATTTCCCTCGCCTCGCCTCGCATGAGTAAGACTTTAATTTCTGGTTTACCAGAGGATCCGACTTTATAATCGCCGTCTTGTCCTCTGTGGAATAATACTTTTTTTCTGGTTTTTCTGGTTCTCGTGCCATGCCCGCCAAGTCTCACTTAAGTTAGGTTACACAGGGGCTGATGATGGCCTCTTGGTAGATTGTCCAGGACTTTTTCTGGTCTATTAGTCATTTCAAATTTTGCTAACACCTGCTCCAGAGGGTGAGGAAGGAAAGGGAAAGGCATTATCAAAGATCGAGATGACTAATGGACCCGAGTTTTTTAAAAATAAAATTTACAGGCACAGGATCACTTGAAACTGTCACCCATTTTGTGGTTCCATTTTGGAAATGTACCAGCACACCGGCCGTCGCTGAACCTGTCTGAAAGGTAGTCACGCAGCGATGTAGCAGACTCCCTGATCCCTGAGCGCCGCGTCTGCAGCGTTTACCCACAATCCTCGTCTCAGCTCCTGCCCGGTGGAAACCCCACTCTGTTTAGTCCGGGTTTCTGGGTTGGGACATTATTTTTCTCTGCTGGCTTCCGTGGTATTTACTGCAACTAAAATGAAAGATTCTGCATTTACATGTTGCCTGGAAAAAAACCCCAACGTCTTGCTTTCTTTTATTCATTCATTTGAAGTAATTATTGCTATCACAGTCTCATGTGCCTTTTTCCCAAACCATAATGATTTGAGACTTGCAGAGTATGGTCAAAGAGATGGCACCATTTTTTCCAGCAGGCAATTTTGTGAGGCTAATGGTAGTAATCTGAGCCGCTTTTGGTTTCTGAGGATTTCATCTGTGCACAGGATGATTTCGGGGTCCACACCATGTCTTACCTGGAGGCTAAGATCCTGTTCGACTCCCTGGCCTCCATCTCCCCACAGACACCGCAGGTGTGAGTGTGGACTGCAAGCCACGTTCACGTCACAGAGATGCCTCACCCTCTGGCTCAGAGCGTCGCTGAGCTCTTTGTGACTAGTTTAAAAGAACCATGAGGAAAGGTTAGCGTCTGTTCAAACAAACTACATGTTTCCCTTAGGAATTTATACTAAATATTTTTAAAACCAAATGGCATGAATGTAAGTAACGCAATCCTCCCAATGGGCTAACCAGCCTGTGGTTTCAGAGGCTCAGAGCCTTCCATTCGCATTGGCCTCAGAAATGTGGGATCTGTTTCAAACTTCCTAGTTTCCTTAAATCTGGATTTCCCACTCACAGATTCATTGACATCTTTCCTGCACTTGCTTATACCTCCAGCTTTTATCAATCGCAGACATGAGTTCAACGGCGGAGGCTCCACCCCCGTCCGTCACCCTGAGACCACAGCAGGGGTTCTGTGCAGCAGGAAGGGCTGGCACGAGTCAGCCGATCTCTCCGCCGTCCTCCTTGTCACAACTACTCACGCCCCTCCTCACTGACTCACATCCTCTGACCCTCGCCCCGACCCCGGCTCATCCAGCCACGGCACCTGCAACGCCCGGGACCTGGTGCCCTCACCGGGTCCGAATCCTGCTACGCCGGAGTCAGAGACCCGTCAACGGAGCAGGAAATTATCTGCCTCCTACATATCCACGGTGGCAGCTCCTAAGGTGACCTCGGTGGCCCCTGCCTCTTGGTATTTGTGGCCTTGGCTACCCTCTTCCCTTGATGAACTTGCTCCTAAGCAACGGAACACAGGCAAGGTTGCGGGGATGCCACTTTTGTGATTAGGTCCCTTACAGGAGGGACCTCCATCTTGCCGGCAGTGTTCCTCTCTTAGGAAAGAAAAAACCTTAAAAAGGGGGGCGGGCGAGAGGAAACTTTGGGAGGTGAGGAAATGGCTATGCCGCTGGCGGGGGCGGGTTTCATGGCTGCGCACTCATGTCCACACTCCTCGAGCTGTGGACAGCTCGCGACGTGTCAGTCATCGCTCAGTGACAGAGTTTAAAAGGAGAGCGCGCGTCTGACTCGAGGAGGTGGCTCGCAGACAGCCTTTAGCTGCTGCACCTTCGGGACCCAGCACCATGTGGGTGCTGAGGTGACGGAGCTGTCTGGACAACCAGCGACGGGCCATTCCTGCCTCACGGGGGCCTAGAACAGGCACCTTTGCTGTGGGGCCCTTGACCTCCGTCATCTGTGAAGTGCGATACACGATTCTGGGAGACTGTCCATGACATCACACCAAAATTTCAGTCTGCCACTCTGATACCTTACAACTCCATTCCCTATAACAGTATTTTAGTTTCAGGTATGTGACGTGATGATTTAATATTTGTATGTACTGCAAAATGATCATCACATGTCTAGTTGACATCATCATACAGTCACAAAAATTTTATTCTTGTAACAAGAACTTTAAGATCTACTTTCTCAGCAACTTGCAAATATACAATTCAGCATCATTAACTACAGTCCCGATGCTGTCTGTCACATCCCTGTGACTTATTTTATAGCTGGAAAGTTGTACTTTTAACCCATTTCGTCCCCTTCATCACCCTCCCCGCCAATTAATCTGTTTTCCATATCCATCATGTTGTTGTTGTTACTGCTGTTAGATCCCACACATGAGATCACACACACATATACATCTCTCTCTGACTTATTTCACTTAGTTTAGCGCTACGCTCCCAGGTCCACCAGGCTGCCACAAATGGCGAGGTTTCCCTTTACGTGACGGAGTAATTCCCTGTTGTGTGTGTGTAGCTCACATCCCTTCGTCCGTCTGCCCACAACCTAGACTGCTTCCACATCCTGACGACTGTCAGTAACGCTGCAATGAACACGGGGCGCGTGCATCTTTCTGAGTGAGTGTTTGCATTTTCTTCGAGAAATACCCAGAAGTACAATGGCTGAGTCATGTGTTAGCTCTGTTTTTAATTTTCTGAGGAAGGACCTTCCACGCTGTCTTCCACAGTGACGGTACCAACTGACATTCCCGCCAGCGATGCCCGAGGGCTCCCTTCTCCACATCTCACCAACACTGGTTATGTCTGTCTTTTGATGACAGCCGTTCTGACAGGTGTAAGGTGGTATCTCATTCAGATTTTGATTTGAATTTCTCTGATGCTGAGCACCATTTTGTGCGCCTCCTGGCCATCTACATGTCATCCTCCTTGAGAAAATATCCTTTCAGATCCTGCTTTAGTTTTGCCCTTTCGACATATCACTATCTAGCAGACTATATCTTTTACTCATTTTTATTTTGTCTAATTCCCCCTGTTGAAGGTAAGCTCCATGAGGCAAGCAATTTTGTCTGATTGGTTTACTGCTGTTTCTTGGTATTTAGGGTAGCGCTGACTGACGGAATTTCTCAGTACAGTTCACAGGCTCCAATCAAAGGAAAAACGTGTATAAAAAGGGGGAAGGGGAGATACAGCTAAAGAACATTCTAACGATAAGGGCTATAATTGTAGATTTCATTTAATATGCCTTCTTTCAGTCACTTATTCACCATTTCCCAGCTGTGTTCTTCAGGGCTACCTGGGTTCGCCAAAGGAGTGGACGCACTGAAGCAAGCTCAGTTGTGCTCACGAGGCTCCTGCCTTGCCCTGGAGTCCTTGGCCTCCTGGAGCCCCAGCAGGACGGCGTCCGCCTCCAGGATGGTCGTGTCTGCTGTGCTCCCAGGAACCTGGACGTGAGCTCCAGATCCAGCAGCCGCAGCCGGACTCTGGCTCCGACCTGGTACTTCCTGAACAGCAAAAGAAATATCCCATTAATTCTGCATATCAGAACATGAACAAATAGTTTACAGTAAAATCCAAACTCAAATTTTAATTTGTGTTGGCTCAGGATTAAGAAATTAACACTAGTATTTGAGAGAGTTGTTTTTGACAAAAAAGTAATTTAGTTCCATCCGAATTTTCACCTTAAAGTTGCTTTTTTCATCTTAAAGTTGCCTTTAAAGATGCTTATAACCAAGACAAAAATGTATTCCAAACTGCAATTCGAACAAGTTGGTTCTTGCAACAGACATGATTTAATGTGGCTTTCATTCTTCAAGTCGAGAGTCTCAAGGGGACAGGAAGGGTCCGGGTACTTTTTTCCCTCTAAATCAAAATCTTCTTTTAAAGGAAATTTTATCCAAGCAAAATGGAAAATAAAATCTAACGGCAAAGCACTTAGTCCTGGGATTGACTGCACTGGAATTAAGGAGAATGCTGGCCATAAAACATGCATGATAGCTCAGTTTGGCCAGTAAAATATTTGAGTATTTTACAATACCAAATAAAAGCTGATACCATTACCTTTTCTTCCTTGATCAATTATTTTAAGAGTTTAAACATCGACATTAAGGTACAGGAGAGCGAAAATATTGCTACCAAATGAAAACTACAAATCATTAAAAATCGATATTTATACTTCGAATACTCCCAAGTTAATTTTAAAATTAAAATAATTCTATACACGCAGAAAATGAAGAAACAAGGTTTTCCCAAAAAGTCACTGGAAAATGACTTTGGTGGAAGCCATGTAGTGAACAGTCTCCATATGCTGTCTGCTTAGATATTCCGAGGGCATTTATAAAAGGTTCTTTGGCATTTGGCTTTAAGTCTTTCCCTTTCTGATTATAGAAGTCAATGTCTTTTCGTAAAATTTGGAAAATGATGATGTTGGTCATTTTCTAGTCCTAGATTTACACACATGTATGTGTGTGTATCTGACAGCACAGATTATATTTTTCTGCCTTCGTTTAAAAAATTAAGCAGATATCCTAGAGTATTAGTTGAGGCCTAGCTTACATTCGTAGAAAGCTGCGATTCTAGGGCACATTCCGTAAGAACTTTCCACTGAGAACATCAGGTTCGTTCACAGACAAGGTGAGGAGCCCTCCACGCCGTGGATGGGCTAGCGCGCAATCCTGTTTCTCCCGTGTGCTCCCCACGGTCTGGCACTGGGTCTGTCTGTGTCCAGCGTCAGTGCGCCAGGCACTCCAACGTCTGGCAAGAAATTAACAAGACACTTGCTGGTAAGAGCCGCCAGCTCACTGATGACCCAGGATCTCTATTTTCTTGGCTTTAGCGTTTACTCGACCTTCCTGGACTCGGCTCGGCACAGGGCCTGCAAATACTGGTTAGTAGTGTCAGCTCTTCTTCCACTGTTCATTGCTGGTCCATTCCTCTGTAGGTATTTTTGGGAGTGTCACTCACGTGGACTGTAAGCTAACCATGATGGGGGAACAGTGCTTTTTTATAAAAGAGCTGACCTTGTCACAGACACTTGGGACAGAAGTCTGGGTGCGGTCACACTGCAGCAGCTCTCGTGCGGAATGCTCTGTGCCACATAAATGCTGCCAATCTCCGATCCAAAAGCGAAAACTGAAACTCCATGAGGGCACAGCAGGCTCGGTGACGTGCCGCGAGCAAGCCTCGGCCGCACTTCTGGATGCAGTGACCATTGATTACGCAGCTTCCCATCCTCTCTAAAAATTCTGGGAATTCTGGAAATTATTCGGTGAGCTAGTGAAGATGATGAAAAGCAAACCGCAGGCCTTCATGTATGCTGAGTAGAGTCATCCAAATGCACGTATGGTACATGAAGTAACACAAAACATCTCTAGACGAGTCTCTGACTTCTGCTGTGGAAGTACAGCAGCCCGGACCCCTTTATCCGCGGGGGATACGTCCCAAGCCCCAGTGGATGCCTGAATCCGCGGACGGCACAGAACCCTGTATGTGCTGCTTTTCCTAGTCACGTCTACTGTGCCACAGCTTAATCGGTAAAGTAGGCACCATAAGAGATGAATAGTGAAGAATAAGGCAGAGCAAGTGCCATGGCAGGCGGTGCCAGGCTGTGACTGGCCCTGGAGCCACTAGCAGGTGAGACGAGGTGACGTAGCACAGCGCCGCGGTGCTGCCGGCTGACTGATCGCGGGCCACGCGGGCCGGGGAGACGCTGGACTCCGGGATGCCTCACGCTCTGGGAGCGACGGACCAGGGCAGCGTGACATTTCATCGCACGACTCAGAACTGGGGGCAATTTAAAATTCATGAATTGCTTATTTCTGGAATTTTCCATTTAAATTTTTGGACCGAGGTTGACCACAGGTTAACTGGAACATGGAAAGCAAACCCACGTAAGGGGACAACGGCAGCTGTCCCCTGGCCGCGGCGCGTTACGGTAACTGCTAGGTCACTGCTGTCTCCCCACGAGCCGCAAGCGCATCAGGGCAGGGGTCAAACGCATCCGTCCTGGTGTCGCCACGGGGTGATGAGCACCTCCACCCAACAGGCCTTGTGAACGGCGGTTCCCACGCTTCCCGGTGCGTCGGAAGCGCCTGGTGAGCGTGTTTAAAATGCCAGTGCAGGGACCGAACCCGAGAGAGACCTGGCCAGTGTGGGCTGGGACCTGGGAACCTGCCCTTTTAGCAAGCCCAGCCAGGCCCGGTCACTGTGCTGCTGTCTTTTCTGGTCACTGCTTGAGAAAATCCGGCCCAGAATGATGTGCACGGTCAAGTGCAGGAGGGCGGGACGGGCCAGCAAGGTGAGGACCTGGGACGGAACGTGGTGGCTCTCGTTAACTACTTTGGAGAGTAACACACGTTTTCCGCGTGTGACACCTCCTTCCTGACTTTAAACACCTGAATCTCTCTTCTCTATATCTTCCTTCTATAATGGCATCTGCCGTTCTTATATTTAACTAGTTTTTTCTCATTCCTTTGATGATAGCAATGGACACTTTCAAAAAATGGACAAATGTCCATAAACATAATTTTGCTACAATTCCAAAGGATTACCTGAAGGTCTTCTATGGATCTCTAAGATTAAGAAGTCCCACTCTACGTTTCTTTTTCTTTCTTTCTTTCTTTTTTTAAGGCGAGGCAACCCTTGGTTGACCTCACAGGTTGCAAGGGCCTTGTCAGCTCACAATCCTTACCTTGTTTTATTTTTTAGGCCCACAGCACCTGGTCTTCCTGGTGGTCTCCCATCCAAGGACTTGCACTCTAGGTTTTAAGTCTGTTTATCTTTCTTGAGGTAAAAAAAAAAGGGTCCTCGTTTCATCTATACAACATCATGGGCTCATGTGAATTATTTCTGTTGTTTCATTTCCAATGTGCTTCTTAAGGAAACCCAGGACTTCACTGAACAAGCTCACTGGGCCAGTGCTCACAGCCACACAGCTAGAAACTGACTTAAATTTATTTTAAAAGAAGGCATAAGAAAGAAGTCCATAACATATAAAAGAAATTTTTCTTTCATTATTCCTGGTCACTTAATTAAGTCTACCCCTAACAGGAATGAACAAGGACAGGGGTTAAAAGAAGAACTAAATCCACAGCAGCATTATGTTTTCAGTTTAAAAATATGGAAAAAGATAAATCAAGAAAATGTCCCCAGCAAAGAAACAGGCTTCAGACCCCTGTCTTAAGAGGCGGGATGGGCCCGCCGTCTTGAGCACGTACACCGCAGTGGGCTGGGACTGTTCAGGGAGCTGTTCGGTTGTCCACATATGGGGCTGACATTTAGAGAGGGCGGGTGGCGGCGGGGGTGCAGACAGTCTGTAACGCCCAGATCTGCTTCGCACAACGGAGCTGCCCTGCTTCTGAACTGGACGTTGATGTGGGTGAAAAACCTGCTTGTAATTATCTAAGCCCGGAACTGTGTCTACCAAAGATAAAAAGAGTTCTTTTTTAATAAAAGTTTAAGCATATGCTAAATTTCCAAGATGCAATCGCTGTGTTTCCTGATGGAGACCGACCTGGTTTAGCATCTCAGCAGGGGTTACTCGCTGGCTCAGAACACATCACCGCGAGCAACACTATCATTCCGCTTCTGTTTTGCTGTGTCCGAGGTGCCTCCCGTACAGTCTGCCCTTGGCTTGACCTCTGCATTGGTAGGAGGTCAGTCTCCTCTGTAGCTGCCGTCTAAAAACATGGCTGATGTCCTTACCTTTCAATGAAATGCTTTGAAACCTAATTAACATATCAGTAATCCCAAAACACGGCTGCCCAACAAAAATTCCTGTGATAAAAGAAAGCACTCTGTATACTATGGTTATGGAGCACTGGAACTGTGGCTACTGTGACTGAGAAACTGAAGTTTAAATTATTTTTAAGTTAAATGAATTTAAATTTAAATAGCCATGTGAGTAAATCTCTAGATTATTTTATTATTAATTTATTTTTTTTACACCTACAGACCTGGTCTTCCTAGGTGGTCTCCCATCCAAGTACTAACCAGGCCCGCCCGACCCTGCTTAGCTTCCGAGATCAGACGGGATCCGGTGTGTTCAGGGTGGCCTGGCTATAAACTAGGTAATTTTAAATTGACAATAAAAACAGTAAGCAGTAGTATCAATGTACGTTGTGGCAAAAGGCTAGTTTTACAGGAAAAATACCACTCTGAAATAATTTGTTATAATAAATACTACTAATTAGAACTAGCAATAATGTACAGTAAGATCCAGTTTTCGCCATTACTAACCCCTCAAACATTTCTTCCTGTTGTTTTGCATTCTTCCTCAAATCTGTGCGACATTGTACTAGACGCACAGCAACGGAACTGTCTTAGTAGATATTTAGAGGTTAAAATTAAATTCTCCATAAAGAGAGCTTCCCCCCATGTTTGCCACATAAAATTAAGACTCATGGAAGTCAAGTCACTTGCTTAATGCCACAAAGAGGTATAAGAAGCAGACTTTTTCCTCTTCCTTTTCTTAAGTTCTCAATTACCCGTGACTTCTTGCAAGAACTGTGAACTTAATCCTTTGGGGGGGGCGGGTTAAAATTTATCACCTCGCAGAGTCTCATAATGCCTTCCCTCTGAGATAAAATGTGAGCCATGCCGCTGCCACTCGACTCATGAAAGCTTCCCCACTAGAAAAACGACTGCATGTAATGGTCACAAATAATTAAATTATCAGAGGAAAACCTCCACGGCTTCATGCAATGTTGTCTATTATTTTCACATCTTTTTTTTTTAATTAGAAAAAGTCTTGGATATTAATTTTTCAGAAATCTTGTATTTCATATTAAAGCCATTAAATATTGTTGTTGAAAGGCAAATAGCCTTGCTTTTACTGCTTGGTGTGTTCCTTTAACTTCAGGTGCGGGCCGCTGGCTGGCGTCTGAGAACTCCAGCCTAGGTGGCTCAGCCTTCACCGTGACCCCACCCCCCCACCCACACCCCCCACCCCACCCCGGGTCCACTGCGGACTTTGCAGACCAGATGCTGCTCTTACTGAGTCTGCACGTCGAGCTGTTTAGGAAAAGGGCAATTAAATCTGGTTCTGCATTTCTGCATTAAGGACATGGTTTAAAGACTTGCCTTTGGAGAGGTTTCTGACATTCCTTCCGCGGACATTCTTGAACATCTGTCAGTGCGTGCTGGTGCTGGTTCTCAGACTTAAAACAGAGACTCTCTCTGACTAGTTCTTTGACACAAATACATTAAAACCCAGCTAACAATTACAAGGCTTGGACTGGACCGCAGTATCCAAAGAGAATATTGTGAGAATTCCGACTTTGCTAGTCAATTTAACTGTCTTGCCATAATCATAATTCTCAGAGGTTTTAAAAACAGTTATTTTGAAATCACTAACCATCTATATTTTCATCTCAATAAGTTAAAAGTTTAGAACGTTTTCTGATTTTCTTACAATTCCTTAAAGTTTTAAGACTTTAGAAGTAAGTTTTTCTTTTTCTTTTGAAGATGAAAAATACTTCTAATGGTTTAATTAACACAAATTTGTTTTTTCTAATTTGTATGAATGTTCACAGTAATGTTGATCTATATGTAAAGCCAACAGTGGGGTGGGGGAAGGAGGGAGGGAGGGAGAGAGAGGGAGAAAGAGGGAAGGAGGGCGACAGAGGCCTCTGTTTCTTAAATGAACTATCTAGGCATTCTTCATTAAAAAGCCCTGTTAGAACAGACAAGGTCTTCTGCAGGTCTATAGTTTTATTCTACTGTTATACAATTTTAAGTGTTTGAAAACTGACATAGTAGAGAGTCCTATTAAATGCAAAACTGATAAATGTATACACAAATGCAAAAATTTAAGACTTTTTATTAGCTATATAAAATTCGTATGGCCTCAAATATTGAATTTGCAAGTGAGCCTTTAAATGCAGACGACCTGGTACACTTCGGATTCGCCTCACTTTTTCAACACAGTGCCTGCCATGTTTCCTCCCTTGGCCCACCCCACCCAGGGCTTCCTTCTGGTCACCCTGTAAGACGCCTACAGAGATGCTCTCACGGCCTTACTCCCCCTACCGCACGTGGACGCCGCAGCCATGCTCAGCAGCATGAAGGCGGAGGGCACCCGTGAAGTTCTACAGCCCTCCAAGACCTCCACTCTCTAAAATTTAAAATACAGCACAAATCCTACGTCCCAATTTATTATCCCAGGTTGTCAGAAGATGTAAATGAGAAAAATTATTATAATCATCACTTCTATCCGAATTGTTACCAAAAGCCCTTTGAAAAAACTACTGGTTATCACTTAAAATACTATATAGGGTGTGCCTATCAATGAAGCCAAAATAAGCAATGCTGTCACCTGGCAACTGGAACCTACATGCTCTCAGGCACTAAGCGGAGGATGCTGTGCATAACACCACGCTGCATTTCCTCGACTGCAATCATCCTGGGTAAGAATTTTAATCTTTTTTTTTTTCAAAGCATCTCTTTATCATTTAAAATTGTAAATAAGTTTTTTTATTTGCTTTTATTTTTATTTAGGAGGCTGTGGCAATTCCCTTGGGATTAGATAATGCTATTATTCTAAAGTTTTTACTACCCAGAAAACCCCATTCAAAAAAAAAACAAATCAAAATTCCGAAAGAACCGTGTTAGGTTGGCATTTTGGCTAATATAAGTATCTCTGAATAAATTCTTATGTTTGCAAAGGAAAGCAAAACAGAATGGAAGCATGGTGACTTAAAATTGCTTTCTTCACTACTCAAAAGGGATTAGGGGTCCCTAATAAGAAACTCTTAGTCTGACAAGCCTTCAGGTCCCCTCTCGAATTCTACTGAACTGTGGTGGCCTGCATCTCGCTGTCCCTGCCCAGGAAAACGATCTTCCCAAGCTGGTGTCTACATAGGGGAGGGGGAAATCTCAAGATCCTAAGATCTTTTCAACTTGCCAAGAAGATGTGGGTGAACAGCAGAATTCTGTTCAGAGAGCATATGTTTTGCACCGATAACTAAAGAAAGCTATTGGTAGTGGTTAGAGATAACCAAACTTTTGATTAAAAGAAATGGACAGTGTTTAAGAACAATCCTACCCCTCGTGCACTCACTGTGTGGGAAGAGCGCTATCATCACTCTGCTTTTATAGCGACATGGAACCCCCAGGCTTCAATCTTCGAAGCATGCGTTTGTTACCACTGCGTACCAAGCAGACACTCAGGATATGAAGCGTAAAGCCTGTGATCTTAAGAGTTCAGAGTCTAGTCGGGGAGATAAGCAACTGCAGTGTGATGTGCAATGCCATGCTGGAGGCACAGGGGACTGTGAAGAATTTCTTTGGGAAGACGGGTCAGGGCGCCATGCAGAAGAGCTGACATTTATGTGGATTCTAGAAGGAATGGGAATTCAGCAGTGAGGCAGACAGGAAAATCGAGACCTACCTTGAAACCCAACCTCCATGAGCAGGGCCCTCCTCCGACTACTCTAGCCCGAAGATACACATCCTTTCACTGAACTTCAAGTTTACCAGTCCGCTGAGCCATTAACACGGTGGTGCTGAGACAGGGCTTCCACTGTGGTCCTGAACCACAATTTTAATCTCTCATTACCAACAACTCGTTCTCTAACTGGAATGTAGGCGTCCTGAAGGTAAGGATCATACCTGATGGTCCTTCACAGAGAAAGAGGGAGTTAAAGGTGCTTTGATGTTGAGACAGAGAATGCAGAAGAGTGAGCTCGTGTATGAGAACCAGGAGCTTTACGACCAGGTTCTGCCTCCTCCTACTGGTTAATCTCTTTGGGTCTCACCTTTTTGTAGCGAAAGATAGTCAGCTAGATATCCATGGTTCTCACAAGCTCCAAACCGCCATGAATGTACTAGTTCAATTTCTCATTCAACAACCCATCTAATTAGGGGCGATCTGACAGTTTCCAGTCTCTGCTACCTTTTATAGTCTCCTTTCCCTTCTTGTTCAGATTTTATGCAAGCAATTAAAAGGCCATAAACATTCATTCAATACTATATTTAACATAAAAGGGGGGAAGACAGGGACAAGTAAAAAAATTCAATTAACATCCCTGTTAACAGCCAATACAGCACAGCTAATTGTTCTCCTTCAAGTAAACTATGCAGAACACCAGAACAGACAACACTGGCAAGCAAATTAAAGAATACTCACCTTTGCTCTCTAATTAGTACATTTAAACATATGGTTTAAACATTTCACAATACAGTATTTATATTTAAACAGAAGACATTCCAAGTATACACAGAGAGATCACAAAAATGTAAAACATGTATATCATGCCCCTTCTGTTTTGTAAGAAAACCTCATCCTAAATGAACAAGTGGGTTTAGAAGAAACAATTAAAAAGATATTTTCTTTAACAATTCTGAAATAGACTAGCAATTATCAAAAAATAAAAATAAAAAAGAAATAGTTCCATTTGAAAAGTGGTTACAGTTCTAACTTCACGGTCACAAACTCTTTTGTTGGATGACATTAAATAAATTAGCTGTTAAAAACCAGCGCTTGCAAAGTCATTCTGATGCCCAAGTATGGGACAGGCTCCCTGACCACAGAACTCTGCCAGCTCTACCTTTTACAGAGAGTTTGCCAAGATGAGTGTGTTATTAGCCAGGCTTGGCTGAAACAATCCGCTGCCCACAAAGCTACTTTAATGTACTGTCTCTATTGAAAATCACAGTAATCCAACAATACATGACGATACTTTCCCATCATTGCAGCAATTCCCACCACAGGCAACACTTTGTCCCCAACAAAGAAGCCTCACATTCTACGTCTGCGAAAACTCCAGTCCTGCCTAAAACTGTAAGGCTGCCAAGAGGAGCATCTGTGTGCTCCACAGGACACAAAACCGGCTCTCTTCTTGTTCCTTTCTTCCTCCCCTTTCTGTTTTCTCCTTTTTTATTTCCTAGACAATAAACTGGGTGATTGCTTGGTAAGGAAATAAGTCTTTCATTCCCTTCCTCTTCCCTTTTATTTGTTTGTTTGTTTAATATGACAAACAACTACATCTGCCATCTCCGATTAAGTCCAAATCCCGAAAACAGTGCCGTTGATTTTCTAATTTCATATGAGCTTAGATTATGAGCATCTGAAGTGCTGACTTAAAGATGCGGGTCCCTGACAGGATATTAACAAAAAGAAGCTACCCAATTCTGAGAACATTCTAGAACTCTGTTTACATTTACAGAGTGATAAAGTCAAATAAAATACTAAAAACTGGTAATCTACTCTTAAGAATAAAAACTTGTAAACTACACGTTTCCTGTAGAAAATTCACAATATAAGCTACTATTTCCATAGGAATAGTACATTTTGGTATTTTATACCAAGAAAGACTTCTGTTATGTCAATCCTCACCTCAAATCAACACCTAGGCTAAGAGAAGTAAAAGAAATTAAGGCATACCATGAGACGAATGGACAAGATAATGACTAGGAATTCACCCAAGAAAACCTACATATATATATAGGCTCACAGCTTCTATCTGCTCCCCAAACAAAAGAAAAAAAAGGTTCAATTTGATTAATGATCAATTAGATGCAAATTAAATCTAGATATTTTTGTTATCGATATGGTTAATATTTAAAAAGAGTAACTATGTATGAAAGGAATAGACTAGTTAGGGTTTTAAATTAGTACTGCCTTTTTAGAGAGCAATTTGGCAATTATGAGTGTTTGTACCACGTGGTCTAGCAATTTTACTTTTAAGATTTTATCCAATACAAGTGAGGAGAGATGGGCATAAGAATGTTTACTGTAGCTTTATTTAAAATAGAAACAATTTAGAGATAGCCAAACATCCAACTATGGAGGATTTGTTAAATAAATTAGGATACATCTCTATAAGAAGTACTATACAACCAAGAAAAACAAGGTTTAAAAGAATATGTAATAAATGTTTACCATATAGTTAATATATGAAAATAACAGGTTATAAAAATTGATATGACAATCTACCTTTTAAAAAATGTATCTTGCTTAGGAAAAATAAAAATGTCAATAATAGTATTATCTCATGGTGGTATGGTAATAAATTTCTCTATTTTATAATACACATGCCATTAGTTTTAGAACCAGAAAAATGTCCCTGAACTACTGCCTCTTAGAACTGATGGCAAAATTTAATTATTATCATTAAAGAACAAAAGCGTAGCTCATTCCTTCTCTAAGATACATTAAGATTTTCCTGGGTTTTCAAGAACTATTCCATTGAAATCATGTAAAATTTCACATGAAAGCTGAAGCAAGCAGTAAGTAGAAAGGGAGTCAGTAGAATAATTTAAGAGGCTAAGAATGGAAAAATCTCTTAGGTTTATCATTTTAAGTGGTAGTGGGCAATCACAAAATCATAGCTCAGAAAGTTTAATACAGATAGACCTGACTGACACTGATCTTCATTCCAAAGTGCCCAGACCCTAGTAGACTGAAATGACATAAACAATTATAATTTGTGTAAGAGTGTATATGATTAGTAGAAATGAAATAAATGAAAATAATGAAGTTTTTGTTCTTTAAATCAAAGACAACACAGAGTCTATTTTTACCTTTCATAGCTTGACATTACACTACAAAACTGGATTACTAATGAAATCACTTTCCAATTTTATTTTAAAAGGATGAAGGTATTCGGTATTCTCTAACACTTTACATGTCACATGTTTACTCTCCTCTGGCAAGCTGCATAGGAGCCAGGACGCTATAAGCGGAAGGTTTGTGAGCTCTGAAACATGCAGCGTGGCCTTGATGCCTCCAGCTTGTCGTTTCCATGACGAATGTTGTAAACTAGTTTTAAATCACATAGCTTGCTTGTGATTCTGCTATAGTACCCTGTCCATGTACTTCTTTTGAAAAAAAAAAAAATCTGCTTTACATGGCAAAAAAAATAAAGGTGTTTGCAAAGCACCTGTTATGTAAATGAGAGAGACAGAGCTGCACTCTATTGAATAATACCAGTTTGTCACACGGTATTTAAAATCCATCACTGGGAAGGTAATACAGTCTCCTGGTTTGTGATCTGGATTTCTTCCATGGTACACAGAGTTCATGTTGTATCTAAAGCATTATTATTCTAGAAGCTAATGAATCCACCTGTTTGTGTTCACTAGTATACAACCAAATTACGTTCATAATAAAACTGTGAAGACCTGTTGACAAATAGCCCAACTTTTACAGGATGCATAGATTCCTTCTGATTTAATTACTGAATAAACATACTTCGGGGAACGCCTGTCAAGTGGAACACGAATGCCATGCTACCAAGACACAGAGGGGGCAGGCCACAGAGGCGCACGCCTTCAGCAAACGCCGACTTTTTTAACGGAGTTTATTGAACTCCTACTATTTGCCACGCGTGTGCTCCGCACTTCACATGCTATTTCACTGATTCTCACACAAACACTGTTAGAGGCAGATGTTCCCATCAGCATTTTCCAAGTGAAAACACGTCCCCAAAGTCACACAGCTAGTAAACAACAGAGCCAGGATTCGAACCCTGATCTCTGACTCCAGTCTGTGCTCGTTCCACTGTTGTTCGCTCAGAAGTAAAGGACTGAATGCTAAATGGCGGGGACACCTTACGGTTGAAGTTTTAGCACCGAAGGCCACCAGGTCAAAACACCTCACCTGTTCTCAGTGTTCCCGTGTCCTCAAAGATACTGGCAAAGTCCGTTTGTTTACGCAAGTTAAATCTAAACTAAGTGTTTGACATAAGAGAATTCATAGATAACTGGACAATTTTTTTTTTTTTGGCAAATCTGTCAAAAAGGTACATTAGACTGTTAAGTTATGACCTCACTGATTTCTAGAGAAGTTGGACTTTAAGTTAATGGCATAGATGGGATGGGTTTTCTGATCAGGGACCTCTGATCTGACCCATAAATAAGTGAAAAAGATGTTTATAAGCATTTACACACGTGTATGGAGTAAGTGAAACCAAACGTCTAACATAAAGGAGTCCTTGCACGTGCTGAGCTGGCTGGGGGAGGGGGCGTGGCGAGGTGGCTCTGGTGACCTGCTCACTTCCAGTTTCTGTCGCTATGCACCAGCAATGAGTTTCAGAGGCGCTTACTGGAAGATCAAGGCCGACTTCCTCTACAGACTCCTCAAGACTGGATTCTGTCACCTCGCCCGGCTCTCACGCAGGACCTGCCTTTCCCTTCCAAATGAGTGCCCTCATGATGAAAACCACCTTCTCACACATTTGAGAGCAGGACATCGCCCCTCTGACGAAGCCCTCGCTGGCTGAGGGACACGGTGATTCCTTAGGACTCGTCGTGACACAGTCACACACTTGCTGTGCCATCGAGGGGGGCATTCCGCTTTTAATACGTCGCACGGCGGTTTTAAAGCAGAGACGTCCCCAGAGGCGGTGCCCCTGGCACACATGCCTCCTCGCCCCCTCAGGCCTCTGTGAACGTAGCTGCAGTCACAAATTGTTTGCACAGACAATACATTATTTTTTTGTCATAAAAAAACAGACCGATGAGCCAGGTGCCCGTCCTCGTGAAGGAGCTGTGATCAGGTCCCGCAGCAGGCGTCCCTCTGAAGGACGGTGCCTTTTTGGCGCTCCGACCTCTTCCCACGATGCTGGCGTCACCCTTCCTGTTGCCCGGGGACTTGCCTCCACTTCCTGTACGATGTTTAGAAGTGACCCGTGTCTAATCTCTCAGCTGGGAAACCGAATCATTTCATTCAGAAGCTCATGCTGGTGAGGGCTGGCGAGGCTCCCTCTGGGGCTTCGCTCTTGGCAGGCACCTGAGGGGCTGGGGGCTGTGTTGGGGCTGATCTGGGGTCTCATCGCCACACGCTGATTCTTTACATTCGGATAAGACTGGCGGATCACACACTGAGCGGGGACGTCCGGGAAGAAGACACCAGAGGTTTTGTGGCCACTGTTTTTAGAACCTTTTCTGTGGGTTTCCTGCTGTCGTTACAGGAACCTTATTCCAGACAAATGATTGATTTCCTTTATAAATTCTGCTTTTGACATCAGTCTTGCAGGATGGGGTAGACACTGCAAATTCGGGAAGAACATGAGACAAGCGGTTAGGGAGCCAGCCCTGACTCTCAGCAGGAGGAGCTGAGCCCGGCAGCCGCCGCTTGCTCTTCTTGATTCTTGAGGTCTGAGGGAGGCGGGCGGGTTCCCACAGTGTTGGGTTGCTGCCCTCCCCCCCCGCACACACAACCCACAACCTAGGTGACAACTTGCTGAGATTTAAACTGCTTTTTCAAAGCCGACTTTTCCAAACAATGGATCATCTACATTTTAAACGCTAGGTGAAATTCTACCGCCCTTCTCAAAAAAAAAAGGGACAAGGAGCTGTATTGTACCAGACAAAAGAAACAGAGAGCAGCAGTGAGGCCCGGGCAGGCCCCAGAGAGGTGGGGAGAATTGGTGACAGTTTTCTCACAGGTGAAAAGGCGAGGAAATGCACAGCATGATGATATTTCATCATTTTTTGGACCTAGTATTCAAATAACTAATAGACAAACCACTGATATAAACCTAAGTTTAAATTTAAAATTAAAAATTTAAATCAGATTAGGAGAACGCTAGCCCCAAAACTAAAAAAAGATGTGTCTTTAAGAAAAAGTGAGACACAGAATCTTTGGTAGTTACTTTATAAATTTATCATTTGAGTAAATATGTGAAAATCTTCAAATCCTCCAGCCCTTTCCTCAATCCCAAGTGTGACACTTTAACTTCTGGACCATCATTCCCTTTTCTTCAAGATCACCACATGAAGAAGCCTGCTCCAAACCAAGCACCAAGATGCGACTATCATTCTCCGCATCCCGTTATTCTCTGTACACAATTTTTGTGTCTGCATGACCTTAAAGCCAGAGATCTCCAGTGCTCAGGGCTCCAAACTAAGCAATTACTGATTAAGAAAGAAAAGACACCTGCAGAGGAGACTCTACCTCGGTGAGGCTCTCTGAGAAGTCAGCTATTCAAGGCCCCTGCCCCCAGGTCTTCCTAAGTCGGCCTGCTGCTGAGAATGAAATTCGCTCTTCTGGGACTTAGACTCGACTTTGTTTACATCAATTAGCTGGTATAATGTGAGGAGCTACAAATGAGCCACTTGTGAAGTTTGGTTTTAAATGCTGAAGTTAAGTTCATTGCCAAAGATAAATCACTTGCAATCAAAGAGAAAATTGTTTTTTGACTATTTATTCAGATCTAAAGAGAAGGTAGATATGTGTATCTTCCAATGCATTATACAGCGTAAGTATTTACAACGAAAATACTGTACATTAGAAAGAAAAGGATTAAGATGAAAAAGGCTTCTCGTGCTCACGCTAATCATTTGCCCAGTTACTGTGGAAGAAGGTCAAGCATGGTTTCTGCATTTAACCTACTTTAACGTGGTCAGGTGGTAAGGAAACAGGCAAGCTAAGTCAGAGAGAGCACCTGGAGACGGGAGACGTACCCCAAAGCCCCCAATGCGCACGATGTCTGCTGAGGTGACCGGGCACAGTGCACTTACAATCGCAGGGTGAAAATGAAAACCACTCCGCTTTGCTGGAGGAGGCTCAGCGGCTCTATTTCCCCCCAAGACAGTGGGTGAGTCGATGGCATCGGCTGCACTGACTCCCCGGCCCATCCGAGCTGGACTCAGAAGTAACGCATCTGGACGAAGGGCGAAAATAAAGTCACAATTTCCAGAGATTCACAAAGTGTCATTGGCACAAACAACGCTTATAACTACCTCGGAACATCTCAGTTTCAACAACCGACTCTGCTGAAAGAAGGTATGGCATCTCCGGAAAGAGCCTCAAAATCCCAGAATTATCCCCAAATTTCTGGCTCGAAGACCGATTCCAGGCAATGTCTGTATCCATCTGGCTCTGCAAACACTAGTTTCTTTCATGGAATTCCTGTAACCAGAGCGGAGGGGACAGTCCCAGGAGCCAGGCGGCAGAGGTGTTAGGGTCAGCGTGAATCCACCCAGTTCTCAAGAACGCACCGTCATCACGGACTCCGCCAGAACTGGCCTCTGGGCACGCCACGCCGGTGTTTGCGCACTTTTACCATTCCAAGTTAATTAAATTGCTGTTGAGAATGCTTTTAAAATACTAAAAAAATTAATAGTTTGAAATTTTCTAACAAGCCGCTATAACCATGGCTAGTACCAGAAATAACTTCACATGCTATCCACAGATAAAAGCCATTTTGAATACGTGGCCCAGTTTTGAATAACACAAACAAAACCCATAGTTGTATGTCCCTGTCCTAGATCCCTCAAGAAGGAGATTCTGGGGGGAAAAAGTGGGGTGCGGGGGAGGGAGACTAGCAGGAAACTCAATTCAAACTACTTCAATCTCCTTCTAGCAACTGTTTTTCAGGAGAAATCAACAGCACTATTTCATTCAAACTGGGCAAAACCTTGGACTACAAGACTCCCTGTGCCAACTGTCCTGTTCATCCTTCTGCTAAGTTTCGCCATCAGTACCAAGTGCTCCTCCCCCGCGGCGAGGCAGACCCAGCAGCGCCTCCGCGAGCCAGGCCGCGCCGCCACGTGAGGACAGCGGCCGTCGCCGCCCTCGCGGGGGCAGGCGCGTGTGCTGCAGGCCCGACACCCTCTGCGGCCCGGGGCGGCCGCGAAGGCAGCTGCCGGCCTGTCAGACTGCGCAGAGCGCGCCGAGTGCCGAGAGCTATGGGGGCGCAGGGAAGAATGAACGCAGCTAACGTCTTCGGAGAACACGTTAGTTTCCAAATGTTTTCTTTACGGAATATTCCATTGTTTTGGATCGTTTTAATGTTAGATTCCTCGGCATTCTATGCACAGAAGCAAAAGCTCACTAATTTTCTATGTTTTAGGAAACATTTTTACTTTAACAAAAAATATCGACTATACTTATATCTGCAATTTACTTTGAAATGTTTAAAATATATACACTTCAAGATGGTCAACTATAGTCATAATAAAGGTCCGTGTTTTAGAGGTGACTACTGTGAGTGCCGCTATTACCTATATTTCAGTGGACAACCTGACCTTTTGCTAATCAGCGTGTTGAATGTCAGCTTTCATTGGTGAAAACAGTGGGCTACAACCAGAATGACTATTAAAGACAGCAGGTCCCATTTGTGAACTAAAAAGCACTTAAACAGTGCTCTGACGACTCGCCTTGTGCACACGTGGAGCCCAGGAGCCGCTGGCACGGACGCCTGTCCCCTTCGTGTGACACTGTCTTCCACGCTGCCCGCAGTGTGCAGGGGCCACCCGCCCACTGCTGGCTACCGGGGCACACGATTCCCCCTGAGGGACCCCTTTCCTGCAAGGCGTTCGTCAGAGTCTCTCTGAGGACTGAGACGGGGTTCCCTCAAGTTCAAGAACCACCTTGTGTTTGCTCGTGAACACCGAGTCCAGAAATCTCTGCATGGCTGTATGTTTATCACAGCGGAACTGGGTCTGAGGTTCGCTGTCATTGTAACTCGATAACGAGGTTTTAGTAGCTAGTCCTTGCCTACTTCAAATTTCTTTGGAGGCCATCACCTACCAAAAGGGACCCAGAGCGGGTTCCGCCCCCACTGGCTCGGGTCAGTGAGGAACAGCGGTGAGACTGCACTTAAGAATAACCCCATTTAAGCTGTAATCTTGTCAAGGGCAAGATTCCAAATCAACACACGACTATTACTATCATGTGGCATTTATTAATATAGTCATATTGATCTGCTTAGGAACATACGACTTTACAACATATATGAAGCATGACAGGTTTCACGAGGCCAGTGTGTGCTTCTGTTAAGTCCCAGCGTCCTGGCCACAGGGAAGGCCTCTCAGAAATCTGCTACGGGCTATTAGAGAAAAATGCACGTAGAGACAGAACAGGACGACGGCACAAATGCTGCTGATGTGCTGTTGATGAGAAGCCTGACGCAAGGCAGTACATTTGTAAACATAAATGTACTCTTCTAAAATCTCTGGGCAAGAGAACTGAGGAGAATGAACAGCCCAGGTGTATGTATATACAGGAAACCAGGTGTATGATCAAGCGTTTTAAATTTGTGGGAAAAAAACCCGACGGGCTGTTCAATAAACCGCATTACATCTGGAAACAACCCCTGAGGTCTCCACACCAAGCCCTCCACTGGAGTAAGCTACATGACGGCGCGTGCTTCCTCTGAGCTGACGACGGTGCCCGGGACGCGACACCAGTGACAGGCGCACTAACTGCCACTACGCTGTGCACTTGAAACGGGTAAAATGGTCATTTCTGTTCAACATATTTTATCACAAAAGAAATAATCTGCAGATACATTACGGAAACTAAGTATGAAAAACCAAGCTTCGATTATATTATCCAAAGACGGGGCAGCGTCTCTCTGAGCTCGGGGCAGAAGGCGCTTCCAGGTCAGACACCCAGGGCTGCCACTCCCGCTGCCTAACAGTGATCCTGGAGCTCGGTGCCCTCAAACCCAAACTGGCTCATGTGGCTCGGCATCTGGAAACATGGCGCGGGCCCAGTGGGACGGCGCCCCCGCTCCATGTTGGGCTGCGTGGGCGCCGGCCTGGGACTGGGTGGCTCACGCACTGATGGCTGGCGGTGGCTGTCCACGCGTCCTTCCTGCAGGGCCTGGGCTTCCTCACAGGATGGCGGTCGCTTTCCACAACGTCCGAGACAGGAGATGCAAGCTGCTGGCTTCTCAGAGCCCAAGCCCCACATCGGGCACAGCGGCGCCCGTGTGCCCGACCACGTGCAAGGGACCACACGGCACAGATTCAAGGGGAGAGAGACGCCCCAACCCTCGATGCGAGGAAGGTCAAAGGATTTGGGGGCCATGTTTTAAGATTATGATAGCACCTCATAAAAGATGGGCACAGTTGATTATATCAAAATTTAAAAACTTTGCATGATAAAAGTCATCATAAAGGTAAACATGAGATAGTTTAAAAAGATGTAACTTGTTACACACCTAAGAATTAATATCCAGAATACATAAAGAGGCAAATAAAAATATCTCCTCTATTAGACTGTCAAAATAAAGTCTAACAAAAAATCATATTTTGAATACCACTCTTCTCTGCCACCTCCATTTCCTCCTTCGTGACAGAGCCCCATTTTGTGATAGTTTTCAGGAGAGGCTGGCTGCAGTCCCCACCGCAGGGACGTCTCAGGGCTAGTTTCTTGGCTGTGGGACCAGTGCACACAGGTCCCTGTGACGGGTGTGATGCTCTGGGGTCGCTGGCTTGAGAGTCCTAGTAAGTCGCCCCTGCGTCTGCGCCGTGTGAGCGCACCGTGAGACGACGGTGGCCGTGCTCGGGGTGTGGAGCCTCGGGACCTCCTCCGCCCCATTCCACGGCCACCCACCGCGCACAGAGGGGCCCTGCACAGGCGCAGGTGGGGTGCGCACGAGGAATCTCAGTGCGAGGGGAGGAGGTGGCCACTCCTGTCCCTGCGGCACGGTGAGGGTAACCTGGCGGGAGCCTCTCCCCACGCACAGGCCAGGCACCTCTGTGCACCCGGACACACAGGCAGCGACCCCCCAGGTGGCCTCCACTGCGACGGGGGGCCGCGGGCCCGTGGAAGGGAAGGTGAACGTCGCTGCCCCTGGCGCAGGCTCCGCATTTTCAGTCTGCACGGACCCTGCACATTCTGCAGCCAGGCCCCGCAGATCTTGACCAGTGCGAATCAGTCACAGTGGTCCCTCCCCTGTCCACGAGCGCTCTGGATCTCCGCATGGGATGGAGCCCTGGCCAGTGACAGACAGATGGAGGGCTACCTGCAGGGCTCCAGGGAAAGCTTTCTTACGCTTCCAAGGGGCACGAGATAGCCATGCCCTTTGTCGCACCTGCCAGTTGTCGGTTCTGGACCTGGTACCCGGCACTGTTGCCATCATCTTGCAACCAGAAGGGGATCAAGCCTGAGCACAGCCCACATGGAGGGGAGGCCAGTGGAAACGAGAGGACCACACAGGCGGCTCTTCCCACGTCGCAGCTGGACCACAGCTGCCTCTGGACTCCTTGTCACGCTCAGTATTTAAGCAAGACTTTCTGACTGGAAGACGTTAGGGCGGGCTCTCCGTCAGCTGCAGCTGAGAGCGTTCTAAGTGCCGACGGCATCCTGAGGCACGTGGCGCGGCACCTTCGCTAAGGATGCAGAGCTCACGGAAGCCGCTCTGACAGCTTTGGACACTTACTGCCCGTTCGTCTGACACGTTCCCAACCCTCCTTTCCCGAGTGAATTCTATGTTATTATCAAGGCCACATTTTAAAGCAAACCATTCAGAAACACCCTCTTCCAAAACTTGTTAGAAAATATGCATGATTTCTATGATCACGGACAGATGGACAGACCCAATGTTATTCAGATAGACTGAGATGGATTATCATGATGGACTTCACATGGGATACTGGAAAGCAAAAAAGTTTTCTCACGAACCTACTCTCTTCTTTCTCTTCTTCCAAAATCAGCTCATCCTCAATGAGATGCGAACCACACAAACAGAATAGGAACCAAACCTATCCGCACTGGGATAGAAACTGTGCCACGTTCTACGTGGCAGGAGAATGACGTGAATGGTCGCGGTGAGGCAGGACTGTGCTTCCTACGCAGCACTCCGGGACCCAGGTCCAAACGGACAGGACCCGCATCTCCACGCGGCAGGAGCTGCAGCGGGCAGCATGCCAGCAGGTGGCCCCGCTGTGCCCGGTCCCGCTCGCCCGCGCCCCTGCACCAGGCGCCTGGGCATGGGGCGGGGCCCTGCGCTTCCCGCTGCTTTCTCCACTGCAGGGAGCCAGCTGTTCCTCAGGACGGCCGGGCCTCTCGAGAGCTGCCTAGTTCTGCAAAGCCACACGGGCTACTCCTGGGCAAGTGCAAGGGAAGACTGGACAGTGACACCTGCAGTCAGGTGTCCTGGATAAAACTGGCCCTAGGTGAAAACACCCCAGAGCAGGCTAGCAACAAAAATTTTGTCTAATTTGGAGAAAACCTGTAATCACTAAAAAAAAAAAAAAACACCAGCTAAGACCCATGATTACGGCTTTCTTAGAGATAACTTCAGGCAGTGGGAGAATTAATTAGACATTCTCCAGAAGCCATGGAGCTGAAGTCAGTGCACTGACTAATGGAGCAGCTGTCAGTGCAGAGCGGGTTTCCCGTCCTAATCCTGTTCTGACCTCAAACTAGAGCCTGAGAACCTGTCAGGAAGGTGCCCTCACAGTGGAAGACATCGAGCGGCAGCTGCTGGTGCTCAGGGGGCGGCAGCCGCCTCCTCCTCATGGAAATGACAGTGCCACTCTGCATGCTCCCGACACACGGAGCGCGCACGGCTCCCGCTGCTGCAGAGGACGGCGAGTGTTTCAGTTCCACCAGCTTGCTGGCGTCGAGGGCAGGGGGCTCGTCACGACGTGGCGCTGCGCCTGTGTGCATGCACGTGGGTGTAGTCACATGACAGAGTACAGTTAGCGACATAACTACGCTCTTTCCAGGAAGTTAAACCTTTGCAGTCACGGATCTCATTTCTAGAAACGGAAATAAAAATGACTTCTAATACTGCTTTTAGAACCACTGAGTACTGAAATAAGTAAAATATAGAGCAAGGTCAAGCGAGAAAGGCTAATCACACCGATGGGCAGATGCAGCGATGAGGACGGAGATCCAGACCATCGACTGGGAGACGCGGGGGAAGAGCCGTGCTAACGCTCACGCTGCCTGGTCCCCGCCACGGTCCCGTGTGCGGCACCATCCGGCGGCGAGCTCCCCAGCGGCAACATTTCTAAGAGTTTCTCTCTGATTCCTGACATTGTATTTGGGGGAATAACGGAACTGGTGTGCTCGTGAAGTCTTCCCGATCCAACCGCACAAACCCGCGGCAACGCCCAGCCTGAGTGGCCCCTCCAGGGCCTCTTGCCCGCATTGTGCCTCCCCACAAGAGGTCAGGACGCCACTGAAAACGACTTGCACACAGTGGCCTTGCTGCTTCTACACTGGTTGATGTCACACACGGTGTGACGGTTGCTTTTGTGTGTCAACTTGGCCTGGCTGCAGCCCCAGTTACTGAACCCAACGCTGATCTAGGTGTTGCTGGACAGCATCGGACACTAGCTAACGCCCGCCACGTGCCATCGTCCCCGCACTGCGCCCCGGCCTCAGTGAGGCCGTCACAGACCTCACGAGCAGCGACTGAGGTTTCCTGGAGAAGCAGCTCTGCCTCAGGGCGGCAGCGGCCACTGCTGCCCGGCCACTGGCCTGCCAGCCTGCTCCGCACGCGTCAGCCACGCCATCCCCACACCACGTGGGCCAGCCCCCGAAAATCAGTGCCCCAGGCCCCATGTCTGTTTGCTATCGCGTCCACTTCTCGGGAGGACCTGACCGACAAGATGGTGACCGACGTCTCGTTTTGAGAGTGGAACCCCGAACCCTTCCAGTCTCTGCGGGTTTGTGGCAGGGCAGACTCCAGGCCCTGTAACGGACTCAGGGCACGCAGACTGCCCGTCTCCCGGGACGAGGGTCACACTCGCCGCTCTGATCATGGTTAGACTATTCTGAGTCTGACCGACAGCTTTCCTCACTATCCGTCCTCAGCTGGATTTTCCCCGGCTGCAGATCTGCAGAGAAGAAGGACCTCCCTTTGCTCCACCTCCTTTGCTATATTTGATCCAATTATATAATATATAAGAAATACGTATAGTTTTAGATCTATATATTTCTAACTATACAGTAAACATATAAAGTTACATATAAAACATAATTAATTATATACTTATATATAGCTTAACATACATATTTATAAGTATATTTCTATTATAGTATAATTTATAGTGTAACTGCGTAATTTATAAATTACAAATATAATTAGAAATTATAAACAAATAAGTTATAAAAAATAAACATAATATAATTGCTTATAATTTATATTAAATATATAATTAACATGAAAATAATTATAGTTACATATAAATATATTTACACTTTCTATATACAAATTGTGTGTGTATATATATACTTTTCTTTCTTAAAAATACAACAGGATGATACATATAAAAAACCTTGAGATATCAAAATCTTGGAGGAGGGGGCCCTCTGGGTAACTGAATTTCTTGGGCTGCTGGAAATTTGTCTCATTTCTTTGTTGAGCATTTTTAAAAATAGAAAAGGGGGGACAGCAAACTGTAGAGTGTTAAGCAAAAATAACAGTAATACATGAAATGTAAAAGGTCTAAATATTCTAATTAAAAGTTAAGGACTCCATCTGGGTAAACAAAGCCCAACTAAATGCTGCTTACGAGAGGCACACTTTTAATTAAGGTGACACAGAAAAGTTGAAAATAAAAGTACAAGACATACCATACAAACACCAACTAAGGCACAGGTACGGAGCACAGACACGGAGTTATCAGCCAGTCCTGGAGACTTTGGAAATAACACGAACCCGTCTGTGAAAGGAACACCAACGTGTGCGACAGGCGGCGGCGGCTCGCTGCCCACGGCTGCGGCCACACAGCAGATCTAAAAATGAAATTCTTTTCTGCTATCACCTGTGAGGTTAGAACACATTAAAGTACAGTGGAATGCGTTATTTTAACCACAGCAAAGATTACTGAACTAATGATATTACATTGTTGATGTGACTTTAATTGTAGCAGTGAGTCAGCTCCAGGCTGAGAGCTGTCACACAAAGAATATAAAACATAAAGAACAGAACGCTATTCCCAAGGAGGTGTTCTGCCTACTTTTAGGAGCTACAGGAAAGTTGGCTTTTCTATGAAAAGACACAGTGAAGCTTTTTCTAAGAACTACAAGATTTTAAGTTCTATTTCTGTCATATATACATAATTTTTAAAAGTTGGATTTCATCCTGAAAGATTAAATAGTACAACTTGAAATAAATAGGACAAAAGGTTTCCTTTTATCTGAAATGGACATGCTTTCCATTTTCTAAAATAACTGTACTCAGAAAATTTTTTTAGCAGGTAGAAATTCAAACACATTTATAATATGGATTTTTGGTATAAAAGAAAGATTAGTATAGAAGATTTACTCCTAAAAACTTCAGTTATGAACCACCCAAACAGCAAATCAATTCATTTTAGCTAATAGACAGGTAGAAATAATTGAATTGTAATCTTTGCTCTTTTAGATTTGTACACTTCACAAAACTAGTGTCTATGTTTTAAAAACTACATTCGTATTAATATTTTATTTCAAAGGCTCATAAATATTGTGACCAATGTTAATTTTATCAATAATGACAATAAAACTACTTTCCTGGAAAAGCACCGAGGCTAAACGCTGGTTGACTGAAACTTCTCGGCACTGCCAAACCTCCCCCTGGACCCTTCCCAAGCCTCACATCCTGACAACATCCTGTTTCACGGGGATACTCCGCACATGTGCAGGCTCGGGGAGAGATGGGCGCTCTCCTCGGGGCCTGAGCTGCTCCCTGGATAGAGCGGAGCAGGGGGCAGAAGTCGCACTTGATGACAGGCGCTCGGCCCGCTTTTAAGAAACGGCGTCAGCAGGAAAGCTGGCCAGGCCAGGGCAATCCTGCTGCTCTGTCCCGTGTCCGGCCAGGCGCCCCTCCCTGCACAGGTAGGCATAAGCACAGACTGCTGCGGAAGGCTCCGGCCGCGCCAAGATGCTGGGACCCACTGTTTTCGTCTGTTGTCCCATTTTCTGCTGACCCTGGCTCTGTGCCAGAGCCCAATTAAGCCACTGAAAAGGCCCGACGGTTAACCCCCTCTGCGCTGCACCCACCACAATCCTCTGTGAAGAAGGCACTTCGATGTTTTTGCTTTTCCCAAAGATAAAAATATGTATGTAGCAGACGGTGCCGGGAACTGCACGGTGAGCGCGGGCGGGTGTGCGCAGTCCCCGCCGACCAGCACCTGTGAGCAGCACTCGCTGTGAAGCAGGACGACGCAATAGCTAAGGCTGGGTGCAGGATACCACTCCGAGACACACGTGGAGCTTGGTTTTCTCCGTTAGGGTTTGGGGAAAACTACGAAACAATTCTACATTTTAGTCATGTTCGATCTTAGGGAAATAACTTTCCATTAAGAAACAGAAAACAAGTATTTGGATTGCAATGTCTGTTGTGAATCCTTTTGACCATATGAACAAAACATTACAAGGCTTTTGAAATTCCCAGAGCCTCCACTGTTCATTAAAAAAAGAAAGCACCCTTTTAAGATTTAGGTGCTTTATCTTTTACAAAACGAAAAGATCAAACATAAAACCTATTTATAAGCAAAGCAATAGTGTCTGTGGGTCTGTCGCTAAGATCAACAGCAATGAGAATGAATGAGGGGAAGCAGTGACAATGGCCAAAATGGGTGAAAGGAAGCTCTCTGCGGAGGCCAGCCTTCCCTGATGCCATCTTTAGACCCAAGGCCCATAACTCTGCTTAACTACCACATCCTGAATGAAAAGTTAATTCTGCTCTAATGAGAAGTGAAGCCGCACGGTGAGAGGAACAGAGTAGCCTAATTGAGCCCAAACAATCTGGTATCGGAGATCATACTGAAGACAATTTAAGAATATCTAAATTGAATTCAGGAGAAATGAGGAAATCGATTTGTCAGGCTAATTATTTTCTCTTTTTGACAAACGGGCGTCCCACTTTCCACAACACAAAATTAGGTGATTTCTCATTCCAAATCCCTCAGCAACACACACCTGCTACACAGGTTCCTGTCAACAAGGAAGCAGCTCCCAGCGGCCCCAGGTGACGGGGCCACGGTGCAGTTAGCCACCCGGTGCCGAGGGCACGTGCTCATTTTCTCCCGAAGGCTTCCCCATTCTTCCTGCGCTGCGACTGCTTCCGCTCCAATTCCCATTACCTGGTAGGAAGGTCACAGCTACAGCTGGCTGCCTTCCCTAACAACGACGGGACACTCCTCCCTGGTGAAGACGAGAGCACCTCGCACCCTGTGTGCCACCGCAGTGCGGCCCAACGAGAGCGGCTTAATTAACCGCTGGCCGAGAGCCACGTTCCTTCTAAATCCAGGCTCCCACAGGACGGCATATGGCCTGTTGTTTCTTACAGATATGAAAAGCCTTCTGAAGTGATTCTACTAGGTACCTGTCGAAATAATTCTGTATGTGAAGCTAAAAAAATGAAAAAAATATATATTATTTGAGAAAAAATTTTTCATTATTAAGAATTTGAAAATAGTTTTCATTTCTGAGGGTTCAGATAGTGAATGGCATGCGCTTTAGTAAATATTTTAATTCCGCAGAGTGTTCCACATAGAAGAGGCCAACTTCACTTAGGGACAATAACGGGAAATGTTACTCTTGAAGTGGAAGGACTATTTCTTCATTATTGGCTCACACGTGCAAAGGTAGAACATATTTAATCTTGGATTTTTAAAATATTATTTACTCTATTTAAATTCTAGCACTATGCCATTTTTTCAAACTTGTGCTTATGGTGAGGATGGTTAAAAGCAGCAGCAAGCCATTTAACCTGAGTTCCCTGAGGGTCAGGGCCGTAATCACTGGCCGTCACACCTCCAGCAGCTACACTGCAGCACGTGATGAACGGCCGTCCTCAGACGCCGCCACCAGCGCAGAGCCCAGTGCGGCCCGGCCATCAGGCCCCGCGCCGCGCAGCGCGGGAAGGCCCCGTGCACGGGACTCTGGCTCAAAACGCGGCGACATCCAGGCACCAAGGCATCCTGAGCGCCTTCTCATCAAGGTCTCAGTGAGATCTGTGGGCACGGCTTAGAGGAACACTGCATCGGAACACCCAGGAAATGGAAAGTGTCAAAACCTCGGGACAGCTTTGCAGCTGTACGATCTTAGCCTTCTGCCCCCCCCCCCATCTCCTGCGTGAGCTCCCCTCCTGGACCAGCGGCCAGCGCGTGCGCAGAGCGCGCCAGAGCTGACACTGTCACGACTGCTGGGGACCACGTCTAAACACCCTGCTCCTACTGGTATAAAAGCAACTCTTCTCCAGGGCGGATTTAGTCACAACTTTTGCTCTTTAGAATACTGGAAAAAAAAAACAACTAGAAAAAATGGACTTTCTTAACATAATAGCCATCAGCCTCAATTCACTCCAACATACTTGCCCTGGCGGAATGTGGACCTGTTGCAGATACCAGCCTCCCCCGGGGGAGCAGGGCACCAAAACAATGGGTAAATCCACAGGCGACAAGCAAAATGAAGTCACGAGAGGCAGACCTCTCAAGATGACTTAGAGTCAGGATGGAAGCATAAAAGTCACCTTGACCTCACACTCCTTAAACCTGAAAACTGAACCAAGATGGCTCGATCCGAGTCACAGGAAACCCTGTTACCACAGGGAAAGGCACGCGGCTGCCACTGTAAGGCGTCCACCCTGCTGGTCTTCCAGCTCTCCTAACCCATTATCCGCTTTCCGTTAAAAATCATTACTGTCCCGTCCGTGCGCCCTCGCCACAGGACGAAAGCCACGCACTTTCTTCGATGGGGGCGGTGAGCACATGTCAACAGCTGCAGCTGTGGCCGCACAATCACCTGTTTGCGCTGACGGAGAGCAGTTCAGATCTCCCAGGTCAGAGGACAATGCGGCAGAGTGCACTCGGCCCACGATCACCCCTCTGCAAACATTCTCTCACTCGCAGCTCCGACCCTGGGAACACAGCAGGCACAGACCCAGGTCAATGAGAAACACTGGCCAGCACAACAGGCCTCGCCTCAAACGGCGCTGTTGACAGACACCAGCACAAAGGCGGTGAATAAGGTCCCCCTCAGTTCTCACACAGCGTGAAGAATGACTCAGTGTGCTGCTGCTCGGGCGTGTTTGCACAGTGTACACAGCTTTTGTCCGCAGCCGCTGCTCACAGCTCAATGGGGGCCACAGAGCCGAGGAAGCAGAGGCGGAAGAACGCGCCGCGCCTCCCTGCGGCCGGCTGCCGTGTCCACGGGCATGGGACAGGTCGAGTGGGAAGTCACGAGATACGACTCCTATCCCAGCTCACCCGAGGAAAGGGAGTTTTGAGTTAATGTACCAAGAAGGCATTTTCTAGAGTGCCTAGAAAAGTCACCATTAGTCTGATAGCTAATGTAGTTATTGCCTACATTATTGCTCATTTGGCTTCTTTCTTTTCTGTCATCTGCCTCACATTTCTTTTTCAAAGGCTTGTGTTAGTTGCACAGAGACATCAGGAGTGGCTCGATACGGGAATGAAGATAACGTCGGCTGGGACCCCGCAGTGGCCACGGGAACGGGAGGGGTGCAGGAGAGGGGGCAAGGGCCCGGCAGGGCGCCGAGGCGTCAGCATGACTGGCCATGGCAGACGATGTACTGTCCCCAGTGTGTACATGCCTCCCTTCATGCCTACCCAAGGACACGGGGGTACAGCAGTAAAGAACTTGACCTGGGGAGAAGCCAGAATTCTAAGACAATTCAGCAGGGACTATGCCAGACACCAAGGGTCGCTACATGGCAGAAAAACGAGGAAAGTACTTAGAAGAGCCTAAACTTGTCTCAAAGTGGCAAAACAGCCTCGAGTTATATTCAGTAAGAGTTAAAAGGACTACTAGCAGAAAAGACAAACCGACCATCAAAATTGTTTTACAAATGTAACATTTAAAAAATTGACCAAAACTGGACTAAAGAGAAAGTTACCAAGTTTCAAAAGCTGATATCACTTCTCTTGATCATAATACAATTACGCTGGAAATTAAGAATAAAAAATTCTCACTTGTTTGGAAATTTAAAATACACTTCTATAGAACTCATAAGTCAAAGTAGTAAAATTTAGAAAATCGCATTAAAAAGTACATCAAAATATATAAATTAGCAGAGTTATTCAAGTATACTATATAACTACATAATATATACTAATAAAACACTTCATTTCTTATAAAGCAATTTATTTAATAGCCTGCAGTTTGTCTGGCTTTAGTTCTTTTACGTTCATAAAAAGAATACTTGATTAGCACAGTACAATCATGTATGCTTTGCACAAAAATGTGACCAATATTTTTTCATTATGGTAAACTCTGTTCTTTCTTACTTCGTATTTACTAGGACCCTTCTCTGACTAGGCTACCCCACAGTATAATTTGAGTTAGTCTGGCATCTTAAAATTTTCCATCTTGGAAGGTATACATTTTGACTCTCTGATTCCAATGTACATAACCTTTTCTAAAAAACTGCTGAACAATCGCATACCTGCCTTTCAAAGCCATCTGGATTCCCGAATGCTGCAGGCCAAAGGTTGTGCCCCTGCACTCCCAGATTTCACTGTTAAATCCTAACCCCCGAGGTGATGGCCCTTGGGAGGTGACCCTTTTTTCTCTATAAAATTCAATGTAATTTACCTCAAATATCAACAAGACAGAATAAAAGAGTAAGCTATGGTTATGTATTTGAGGACCGAATAGGGAATTAGGAATATGACCTAATTTCACCCAGTCTTCACCTCACCCCCATATCTGAAAAAACAAAACAAAAAAAATAAATAAATAAGCAGTTTCCAAGAATTGCGACTTAATTTTATTTTCCAGAAAATGAAATCAGTGGATAACCACCCCTTAGGAAATGAACAAAGAACAAACTCACTTACCATGAGTTAAAACATAATAATTAGAACGGAAAGAGGCAAAAACTCATTACTTTAATTATGTATTATGTTTTCTTTACTATAGAAAGTTGAAAAATGTTATCAGAAATCCCCTGTAACAAACATATCTTAGTAGTCATTTCTAATAAAAACAGGATTCAGTCACTAATTTTTGTTTTACTTTCTACTTTATTTGACGATAAGGAGGGATATATAACTTTTATCTTCAGAATTCAGCCACCCTAAAAGGTAAATAATTTTTATTTTGAAAAATAGAAAAAATTCAGGAAGAAAAACTGTACTAAGTGGATGTTAGATGAGGTTTATTCACAATGTTTGCAGAGCCTTCTGTGCAGCTGGGGCGGGGCCATCTCACACAGGTCTAACCAAGGAAAGGTGGGCTGAAGTTTAAAAGAGGCTCCTAAACAGCTTCTGCTTTCCAGGCAAGAAGGACAGAGAAGCTGACCGTCCCCCGCCTTCGTCCCTGGGGTGGGGTGTGCTGCTCAGGAGGCAAGGTGCGTGAAGGCGGCGCCCGAGCTGTCTGGCTGCCAAAGCGAACAGAAGCCGCCAACAGCCAGAGCCCTCACGTGAGAAAACAGGTCTCTGCCTGTCTGAGCCACGAGTCGTCAAGTTTTCTGCAATGTGCGACTTACACGAGTCTCAGGGATTCGGAGAATCACGTAAGTTCTCTGAGTCTCACTTTCCTCATCTGTAAATGACGCATAAAGATATTCATTCACCCATTTTTAAAGAAAGGAATTGAGGCTCCATGAAGTTAAAAGCAACTTGCCTAAGATCACATGATTGATAAGGGGCAGAGCCAGGATTCAAATTCAGAAATTCTTATTTCAGGACCAGTGATGCTTGGAAAAGTGACCAAACATAGTAAGAGCTACCCGGAAATGCTGGATGTTCAAACTGGATTCAGAAAAGAGGCACCAGACCCAGCCGTGCACGCGCGGGATGCTGGAGCGCCCTGGAGAGCTTGGGAAGGCTGGTCCGCTGTGGGGACTGGAGCTAAGCCTCTGACCGCTGACCCCTCAATCATGCAAAGCTGTGGGCTGCTCTGAAGGAAACGGGCGTGCCCCAGCGCTTGACGCCCTGACGCCTAGCCTGTGACGTGGCAGGAAGCCAGCGACAGCACAGAACGTGGCGATCAGAACGGTTTCCCATAGGCAAAGGTGTCAGACAAGGTGCATTTTCTCTCCCCACGTGTTCAAGTTGTGTGAAAAGCTGGGCTAACGGCAGAGGAAGGATGAACGCGGGCAGAAGACACACCAACAACGTACGATTTGCAGAAGACACTGGCAGAAAGCAGCGAAGGGACTTCTGGTGAAAGCAGAAGGAGAAGGTGCCGAGGCAGGACTACATTTGAACATCCAGACAGAAACCACGAATGCAGAAGAAATACAACCTTTAAGACAGAAAAGGAAGACACTGACACTGTTAAAGATTTTGCTCCCCCTGGTTCAGTCGTCAGTGCAAATGGAGGCTGCAGCCAAGAAATCACGAGAAGGCTGAGACTCTGGAGGGTGGTGGCGGAGGAACTGGGAAAGATGGCCCAGAGCACAGGTGCTGTTCGGGACCAAGGCTGAGACGGTGCGCACCCTCGCACTCCGCTGGACAGCGAAGGCTGACAGGAGAACGACTGGTCCCCCTGAAGGACGGTGTTGCGGGGGAGCTCTGCGGACGCCCCTGACCGCCAGGAGATGGACAGGTGGGTCCTGGAGCACACTAAGGCAGGAATGTCCCCGGAGGCTGCAGGGAAGAGCACCCCCAAATACGAGACGGCTGACCCCATGAGGACGCCACAGGCTGAGTCTCCAGCAGCTGCGCAGGGCTGTTGAGGACAGGAGTGGCAGATGCCACTCACTCACAGGGTCACCTGTGAGAAGTCGGAGCGATTCGACAGCTTGTAGCACACATATAGTTACAATTATGAAGGAAAAAATAAAAGTCTCCTCATTTTCAATTCTGGAAAATAATATACTTTTATTGAATTCAATGTTAATTTTATTTTTCTTCTTCAAATTGAGATAGCTCTCATTTCTTTATTAAAACAGGAATACTCAACCCTCTCTTCAATGAAGGTGACTGTACGCCTTTACGTCACCAATGGAAAACTAAGAACGTGCATCTCAGCCTATAATCACGACGCCTACTGTCAGCTGAAAACCTGTGTGACCCTGTCTATCCAGAAAGCAAGCAATGAATATTTATGGTGAATTTATAATTTGCAAGGCACTACGCCAAACGTTTTACAATGATTTTTGCCAAAAGATATCATATGTTTATTTTCTTAAAGTGACTTAAGATTCCTTTGGAGGGAAAATTTCGTAATGGTCCTAAAACTCAGGAAGCGGCTGCCACTGCTATCAGCCATCATCATCATCACCACCCTCGCTGTCACTACGTTACACAGAACCCCTATCGCCAGTTAGCATGTGCTGAGCTTTACTCGTGGGACGTATTCCTTTAAACTTCAGACGTTTCCTTCAGTGAAATAAATGAAACCAAGAACTTAAAAATTTATGCTAATGCACAGTATTTGAAAAACAAGCTAAATTCAGAATTAAAGTTTCTAAACAAATTACATTCAGGAAACAGGCAGGCTAAAAAATATTTGTAGTTGCAATTAGAAAAAGCTATTGAGTTTCTGGAATAGATTTTGAGATTTAAAGAGTTCCTGTTTGGCTGTTAACTTTCAAAAATAATTTGGCATACATCTTTCTAGTAAATAAAAAACAAATGTAGTGTAAAGGCCAAAACAGAAAGGGTAGTGAGTAAAATAAAACTTTTGAGGCAGGGTTAACTCAAGTAAAAATGCCGAGTCTCAAAATATGTATATTCCCAGCAATGTATTTGGAATCCAAATTTCAAATCATAAATTCCACACTGAAAGAGATATAGCTCTATCCATTAACTATCATAGCAAATAGGTGGTAACCCCATTTTCAAAAAAGTACTGTATATAACAGAAAATGCTTTCAAGGAAAATACATTAAGAAAAGCTCATTTACTTAATAAATTAAAAAATGACACAGGCAATAGCATAAAATCCACATGAACATTATAATATGCTTAATCAGTACTAATTAAGAACCTAATCATACCTATTTAATAGCTAATTTGCATTTTAAAAAGGAACACGTATTCTATTTTAGGTTCAAATTAAGGTTTTGAATTCAAACTTTAAAAGAAACCTAATTATAGTATATTTATGGAAAAAATCATTTCTTAAAAATTAATACGAGCTAAAAACAAGTATCATGTTTTCAAGTATAAGCCTACACTGAACCTGAGCAATTCCTAATTTACCAGAGAAAAAGGGATACATTTGCATAAATGGAGACATTTATAAATGTAATTTATAGGCATACAAAGTGTTTTCAACTATTATAATGCCATGGTTTTTAAAACAGGGCACTCCAAAATACCGCTCTGAACAATTCTCTTGGTTCAGTCAGCCGAGGGTTTAGACTTGGGTGACTGAACCTTCACGGTTCACACCAACTGATGCACGTGCCCTGCTCAGCTGCCCTGCGGATGCCAAAAAATTCCTTCTCCTCCCTACCATTGTTATCCTCCTCTAATTCTGTCAGGCATTCTTAGAGGAACGCAAAAAACAGGAGAACCAAGAAAATGAAGGTATATGACAATTTCAGAAAAGGGAACAGCCAACGAGCAGTGCTGGCTACTACAGAGCTTGAGCCGAACAGCCGGGAAGGTGACCAGATGGTGACCGGTGACTTTCAGAGGTGCCTTGGTTAGGACAATGACAAGGGCAGAGCCAGGGGGCTGGACTGAGGAAGAAATGGGAACCTGGGCAATGTGGGGACAAGAGTTTGAAGGAGAAACAAGGTAATGTTTCAGATTTTATCAAATTCTTTAGAAAAGATAAACAGAGAAAATTTAAAGTAAAGAATAGAAATCCAGGGAGTATATAAGGTGGAATCTTATGAAATTTCAGATATTCAACTGTTAACTTTAAAAAATACATAATTTCATAAGGATTAAACTAATGGGTGGACTTGATTTCAACAGAGACAAGGTTATCTGCTGAGGGGGCGGGAGAGGGCAGTACGAAAGGCAAAGGGGTAAGAAGTCTACCCGAAATGACCGAGCCCTGAGCCCTCTGGGAGAGAGCACACCCGGAATGAGCCTGGCAGGGCCGCGGCTTCTCCGAACGGACCCCATCTGCTATTGCCCACTGCGGTTCACTTTCAGAAAAAGCTGCTCAGCTCTCGGGGTGCCTGAACCTGAGCCCTGAAAGGTTTCTTCGAATCAGTCCCTCTCACTTAGAGTGTCGCAGACACAAATCTGCACTGGCGCCACTGCCTTTGGGGTTTCGGTTTGGTTTGGTTTTTGTCGATGAAGGCAGAAGATACAGAAACTCAGAGCCCTATGCAGGTGCGAATCCAGACCTCCTGGGATCCCACAGCCCGACTGCGCATACACCCAGTCCCACACAGCCCAGTACTGGAACAACCGTAACGTGTCTAAAACTGAGATGCGTCTGCCGGGTGAACGATAGCGCCACCCAACTCCCTGACTGCACGACCCCTGTCCCTTCTTGTCACCTGGGCTGGCAGCCTCAAGCACCAGCCTCCAGCTCCTCTCCATCGTTCCCCTGAACGGTTCTCTCCCAGCCTTCCTGCCCGTCCCTTCTCACTCCAGTCCGGCCCCTAGCCAGCCCCTGCCTGGGTCGCCGTGACAGTCTGAGAACTGGCCTTGCTGTGCCCAGTCTACCTCACACGTACTACTAGAGTCATCATCCAAAATGCCAGTCCCCCAAAACCACGTCTTTATTTCTACACTGCCATAACTTCTGGGGCTGAAATTCACAGTTTTCTATAAGGATCCTTGCCTGTCTAGCAAAGCTAATACTTCATTACTCCCTAAAACTTCAGCCAAGCCATGGGCTCCTGACCATTGCAGCGGTTTTAAAATATGTCCACACATTCTGTGCACGTCTTCCTCTAAAAGGTGCAGACTAATTCCCCTCCCCTTGAATGTGGGCTAGGCGTAGTGACTTGCTTCTAATGAACAGGATATGGCAGAAGTCACAACATGTGACTAGGTCATAAAAGACACCACAACTGCCCCAAGCTCTCTCTCCTAGTCAGTCGGAGGGAAGCAACTGCTACGTCTGAGGACATCAAGCAGCCAGGGAAAAGCCCTGTGACAACGAACTGAGGCAGAGCCAGCACTAATGCGCCGGCGCTGGCGAGGTAGAGGTCACCTTGGAAGCTGATCCTCTGGCCTGTCAAGCCTTCCGCTGGCTGTGGCTGAACCTTATGAGTTGTCCTGAGCTAGAACTGTCCAGCTAAGGCCCTCCGGGACTCCTGACCCATGCATTTGTGTGAGATATGTTTACTGTTTGAAGTCCTAAAGTTCTGGAGTAAAATGTAACACGGGGGCAGGTAACGAATACAATCCTGCCGAACTCACTCTCAGATCTGTGCCCCGAACTCACTCTCAGATCTGTGCCGTTGCTCACGCCTCCGTCTTTAGCCCTCCCAGGGGCCCTCTCTGTCCTGCAGAGTCTGGCTGAAGCTCCGCCTCTTCTGGGAGGCTCTTTTCTTGTTGTTTTATAAAACCATTTCAACATTCGCTAGCTTCTCCTGCGAACACCTCTATGCCTGACGACGTCACCCTCTGCGTTACTGTGCTCTATGTACTTTGCTCCTGAAGATGGCAGGCAGCCCTTCGGGACTGCACGCCGCACGCTGCCATTCACATACTCAATAGATGCTCGCTGAGAAATCAGCAAATCACACACACACCCGGAAGTGAACTTGACCGGCATAAAGTAGCATTTAACAATATGGATGTACTGGACTGTCAACCATTCTCTCCTTATGTTTTTAAATAAGGATTCTAAGTATGTGCTTTAGAGTAATAAAAAGATTATAGAAACAAATACACACAAATCTCTGAGCAAAGTGCCTCATAGAGAGTGATCAACAAGTTCAAGCTCGTACTGTTCTTATTAATCACAAATCACAAAATACATGCTGAAACCCTGGATCCCAGAGAGTCTCCAGGTATTATCAAGTGGGGATCTAAATTTATACAAAATTCTACAAATGAAAATAGAACTCATGCCTTCTATTAATATAGCCTTTAAATTTTTAAATCTACTCTCAAGTCAACAGACTACAGGCTGAGCCAACTGTAGGGGCGCGGGCTGGACTCCCTCCTTCCCCTCCGGTCCTATTAAGATATGGACTTTGAAGCCGTTGTGGGAATGCTCACTTGCTTACTTGCTTACATTTCTCAAGGAGCAGCCACCACAGGAGTTTCCAGAGTCACTTTTAACCTTCATAGTCCAGGGAGGTCATTAACGGCAAACTTATCAGACATACGAATTCACACAATCTCTGGGCTAATACAGCTGTATAAACGTTAATATGCCAAATGAAGCAAATCAATCAAAACAGAATGTAATAGGACAAGTCAATCCATGAAAACATTGCTATGCCATATATCCTGGGGGAGGGCTCTAAGGCTATTCATTAAAAACAAACAAACAAACAAAAAACTTGTATTGACGTATAACTGACCAAAAACACTATATTAATTATTTCAGGTGTATGATGTAATGATTCAATATCTGTACATATTGCAAAACGATCATCACAGCAAGTCTAGCTGATATCTGTCACCATACATGGTTACACGATAACTTTTTTTCTCATGATGAGAACGTTTAATTTGCTATTCTCAGATCATTTCCAATATGCAACACAGTATCATTAGCCACAGTCACCATGCTGTACCTCACGTCCCAATGCCTTATTTATTTTATCACTGGAAATGTGCACCTTTTTAGCCCCGCCCCCACCCCTGCCTCTGGCTACTACTGCTCTGTCATCTGTATCTATGAATCCAGCCTTTTTGTCTTTTCAGTCTAATGCTATTCAAAGTCTGAATTACATGTTTCATGAACTCAGAACATTTCCAAGATTGTATTTTATTATTTATACCGAAAGGGTAAATATAACAGATGCTCTTTTATTCTAAAAAATAATAAGTGATCTGTAAGAAAAATTTACTAGAATAATTTTCAATCACCAATCTGGTGAAAAACATGCACTTTTTATTTGTGTACCATGACTGCTGGAATAAAAAGAACCACTTAATTCAAATTCTTATTCCCCCCTCCCCACAAATACACCTTGAAAACTTCAGTTTGTGAAACACTCAAAATCCATCCCACTTTTATTTGCCCCTATGTATCACACGACCTGAAATAGAAACAAAGACTGGGAAATTAGCTTGTTTATTCCACCTCAGTGTCAAACAAAAGTACGCATAATATTCAGTGCATGTGCTAGTTACCTTAGAACTGCCAATCATGCTTGTTTTGAAACTCTTTGATTTTTCAGAGCTGTCAATCATGTGTGTTGTGCTAGAAATGCTAGTGTAGAAATAATGCTTCTTAAAAGATGTAATCTTCATGAACACATTAATAATAAATAGATTTTACTTATAAAACTGGACTTCAGGAAGGTATACTATTCTTGAAAAAAAATTAAAATAAACTAATGAAATGAAAAGATTTAGAGAATTTGGCTCTTTAACCATAACGATAAGCGTGGTTTAACCACAAGATTTATATCTCAGCAAAAAGAGGAATGTTCCTTACCTGGTACTAATCAGAAGAATTATGATCATGAGAAAATCAACCTGATCTAAATCTGGGCAACTTAATTTTTAAAACAGGCAAAAATATCAACATAAGTCATTCGCCTTCTCCACCTCCCCAATACAACCCAACTATCGACAGTCACTCACGTCCCAAATAAACATCACTTGAAACTTTTCCCTCTACGTCACAAGCCACAATTACTTAGTCACCAAGAACTGTTTCTCCTGTCTCCTAAATTGCTAATGAAAGTCTCCTTTCCTGACATTCAGACTTAGTTCACGTCCTCATTTCTTTCCAGAAGCTTCCCTATTGGCCTAACACTAGTTGTACTCCACACCACGCCAGAATGATCTCACTGCAACACAAATCTGGTCCACGTTACCTGGTACCATATTTTAATGGCTCTTTATCACTTTCAGAATGAAGCTCCAATTTTTTAGAATGGCGCACAAATCCCTTGCAGACCTGGCCCCTGCCCATGTCCCCACTCTGCCAACACTCCTAAAATTGGGCCAGCGAAGCCACTTGAGCTCCCAGAAGAGCCAGGCTCCCGCTCATGGAAACTCTGCCCACGGCTCCCTCCCGTTCTCCGCACTGCCCGCCCCCGCCCGCCCCTCGCCACCTGGCACGCGCTGCCAGAGTCATCGATCCCCTCCTCCGCTCCCACCAAATACAGGAAACAGAGCAGATGCGGTGTGACCTCTGGTTACTTCTCTGTCCCCATGCCTGAACCATCAACTCCCTGAAAGCAGGGGTCGTCTTTACTCAGTACATCGCCAGCTTTTAGAAACAGAGGTGGCACGTAATAGCACCTCATTAAATATCTGCGGACTCAGTGAAAACCTGTACAGTGACCCAGTTTATTTAAAAATAAAATTAATAAAATCAGCAGCTTCATTCTTGAGACTGATAAAATGTATTATATGGATGTTCCAAGCTAACCAAACTAATCAATACCATAAAGCAATATTTTGGACTTAACAACGTTTTAAAGAAATTTACTGATTTACTTACAAATTCACTGTAAGAACTGGCACCATCTCAAACAGTACTGGAGATCCAATAACCCCTTTTTCTTTTCACTACTGTTCCAGCTGGAGGTGTTAAGGTCTCAACCACGATAACTGCTCATGTCCAAGACACTCAGCACCTCTCCAGGTTCAACAAACACCGTTCCGATACGTGACAGGCCCTATCGAGGGCATGAGTGAACGGGCAGTCTGCAGAGGCCAGACCCCAACCCATTACACCTCACTCACCGGGAAGCTGGCTATCTGGTGACATCGAGTCTCCACAGAACACAGGGAACTACGCGGAGGCGTGGGAGCTGTCAAAACACATGTTGAAGGCCATGTGCTAAAGTACGTACACTTACTAACGAGGGTGCTAGGTCCTTACTCAAACACTAGCTGTTCTTATTTTTAAGCACAACAAATCTGGTGGCCAATTTTCCAGGCATCAGAATATCAGAAGAAGAAATTAAGAGGTCTGAAAGGCTAAAACTCCAGACACAATCACAGTAGCAGAAAAAGAAAGATGACACCCAAGGATAAAACAAAAAACCCCACAGAACTGGGGGATTACGTGGTCAAGGAATAATAATTCTATATAATTGTTTATAAATTATGACCTTCATCATCAAAGGAAAACAAACGATAAAAAACCCAGGTTAAATGACGTTAGGTCTATGAGATTTAAAGAAAGTAGATGGCATATAAAAAGAATCAAAGAATTAAAAACTAAGTATTACACGAATGAAGAGTCAACTTTATAGGATGTGCAGAACAAAGTTTTTGAGATACATGACTCCCAGATGGCGGCAGGGACGCCGACTCCACGCCGCCGTCAGACGCCAACGGCTCCTGCGACCGCAGAGACCCCCGGGGCTGTGACGCGCACGCTCCGGACGAAGCCTGGACCCGCCGGTCACTAGCTTCTTGGTGGTGACACTACCCAAACACACCGTGGAAACCACGCTGGACCACGCTGGACCACACCCGTGGCCACTGCCGCCAAGGCGACCTGCTGTTCTGCAACAGACCTCCACGCGCCCTGGGGCCCCGGGTGGAAGCTGGTTCCTACGTGAGGCTATTTTAGGTTTTTACGACGCATCGGCAACTACATTACGGGATTTAAAGAACAGCACAGTAGAGTAAAAGGACATCTGCGGGTGTCGGACCCACATCACCCTAGGTCTGAGTCCTGCCTTGAGGATGACCGTTTGCGTGACTGCAGCACTTTACTCATGCTTGGAGACTCGTCTGCTCCATCTGGATAATGGGGACAATGCCTTCTACCTCCTATGCTTCTTAAGAGAAATAAATTGGACAATATATATAAAGAGCTGATGTAGGTTTTCAAAAAGTTAACTACTATGATTATCAAACAGAAAGGCATCTTGATCACGCTAGAGCTAATTTTGGGAAACTGTGTGCTGTATTAATGGCATAAGAACAATGTCTTTAAAAAAAAAGGGCAGGCAGGTTCACATGATGGAAAAGTGGCTTGTATTTTTAAGTCACAGTAGAAGCCTCTGACTCATAGTTTGGTTCATGGAAAAGTAGGTGAAAGTGTGACTGGTCATTAAAAAAGTATACACATAACACTGTGAAGACATTAACTTAGCAATTAACGCAAACACTCTGACACAGGGCCGGGGTGTCCTGAGCAGAGGTCCCGTCACTGGCACTTGGCACCGAGTCCCTTACATAAACAACACCCCATGCAACGTCTGCAGTCACCAAGGTCAGTCACTTTAAATTAAACTGGAGAAGAAGGATACTTGGAAAGCAATTCCTTCCAGATTTTCATGTTCTCCCTCCCCAATCTTTATGGTTTATTTGCTTAAACTAATTCAATAGCAATTTCATTTAAAAATCATCTCTCCTTCATGGAGTCTTTGCAAAAACTATCTTTTATAAGAACAAAGCCCCTCTCTGTCCTCATATTTTATTAACTTATGCCATAAACAGATTACTTAACAAGAACATGACTAGGTTTTGGAACACAATTGGTTTTTGCTAAAAATATACCTCAACTAGGGAAGCAAAAGTGCCCAGGTCTAGGAGGAGGCGACTGATTCCCAGTTTTATTAGTTCAGCAAATCAGCTAATTCAACAATAATCGCCAAAGACGTGAATGCCAGAGTCATTCTTATTTATTTCAATGTGATTTCTGATTTCGACTCATAGCTGATATGAAAGAAAAAACTTATAATGGTTAAAACTTTGAGGTAGGTATTTTAAGAATTAGGTCTCATCCACACCTCTAAATATCCAATTTTGCAATTCCCATGAAATAGATTACAATATTACTGATCAAGCTTAAATATTATAGTTTGTATTCTGAATGTTACCATGTGTCTTTCTAAAACTTTTCTAGAACTTTCTAAAATTTTTCTTTTAAAACTGATTTTCAAACACTTTTTTACAGTAGGAATACTCACCGTACTCCCCACATCTGCTTTACACAAAATGTTCCCAGAACTGTAATACATAAAATAATGAAGGCGAGGCTGCTCTGAAAATAGTGCCCGACTTTTCTCCACCCCTGAGAAATCCCTGCAGCCTTTCTGTACAACTCAAGTGCACCTTGGGACAAAGGCTGAAAACTGTTTCTTTAAACTATAATCCAAAACTAATATTAAACAAAAAAGTTATGAAACTTATTAAAAGGGCAAGACTTAGTTAATTAGGATATTCAGTTAACCAAAATGATTTCTGATTCTTATCCATTATTCTAAGTTTGAAATGCCACCAAATATATTAAAAGCAGTAATGAAACAAAACATTTTGCTATACTGGGTATTTTACTAAATTTGAATTACTTTTCGTTGCATTTAATTAACCCTGAAATTGTCCTAAAGTAGAATCAATTCAACCACACATAAGTCTTAAAGAGGAAAAAAATGGTTCTCAAAAAAGGATTAAAAAAAGGAGATTAGGCTGATGAATGATGAAGAAATGAACAAATTATGTAAATACTTACACCTTCTTTATAGTCACCTACATAAATGTATCAAAGCAAGAAGACCTGCATTGCTGAGAGTTGGCCTTCCAGATCTGCGCAGCCAGAGGCCTGGCATGAAGGCAAAGAGCGATCGCGAGTCCGGCCCCACAGGCTGTCCTGCCTGGTCGGGCCACCTAAATTGCCGGTGGGAAAAGAGAAGCCCAGGGGCCCAGCTGGGTCTCATCCCTTTCCGTCCGGTGTTATCATCATTCCGCCGATGATACAGACAACAGGCATTCTTTTCATGAAAAATTAAAAACTGAACAAGGAATTTTCTAAGGTAGAAGTTTCTCCCCCAAAACCAGTGTATGCGGATAAGAGCTGCAGCTGTTATCTGCATAGCCACCAGGTATGCAGCCACAGGAAGGGAGGGAAAAGAAGTAACCGAACTATTCGGGTTAGATCTTGGCTGAAGTGAACTACCCCCAAAAGCTACTCTCACTGACTAGCATTACGGAGAAATCGGCATATTCTTCAACAATCACCAGTGAAAGCCCGATGACACGTCTGAGGCATCTCGACTGGAATGAGCACTCCTAACGCGCCTGGAAGCAACCATACTTACTCTCCATCCACTTCCGGCCTTCTGCACACACAGTGAAACTTGCCGCCAAAATCTATGTAAAGATCATTCTCCACAACGTGAAAGATTCGTCCGATGACTAGTTTATCCTTGGCAGGGCCCATCTGTGTGAGGGGAGAATGTCTCAGCATAGACGCGAAGGATTCCACACTTTTCAGAGAGCCCTAAATAGAAAAAGATATTTATTTACATGCATACAATTCAATACAAAGGTATAATATGGTAGATGTAATAAAATCTTACAGGGAAAGTTTTTAAAGGTCAAGTCACTGTATGTTTACATTTGGCAGCAATAATAGGTATACTTATTTACATGGGATTTTGCTTTAAAAAGCCAGGGATAGTCTTCGACTTCCTCTTCCTCCTCTCTTCGTGAAGAGTCAGGAGAGCTCCAGAGGGAACCAGGCGTCTGCCCCTGATGGGGGACAGCAGGGATGTGGGGGCCCAGACGGGATCCTCGCAGGCAGGGCCACGAGCGACCGCCCAGGGCGGGGGAAGTCTGAGCCCATGAGAAGGGCGCCCAACCCAAGAAGGCGATGGATTTTATTACTGACCATCTGAAGAAAAATATGCCTCAAGTTCAGGTTCGGTGAGAGAAACTATTAATACAAAGTTAAATAAAATTAAAAACAATAAAAAGTCCTTCAAAGACCGGCTGAGCACAAGTTCTTGTTACATAATATTTTTAAATACCCTGACTTTGTTATAATTTTCTTTTTCCCTAAAGAGGAAAATCGCTAGCTACTTTGTTTTGTGATGCTCAATTTCTAGGAGTCTTTATGTTGAGTTTACTTGAAGTTTGACTGAATGAATAATGCAGGATGATTATTTTTTTTTTAACTTACAGCATTTAGTTTTGCTTCTGCTGCTTTGCTTTTGGAGTAAGATTCAAAAACCCGTCGCCCGCAGTGACGTCAAGGAGCTGGGCACCGGCTTCCCTGGGGGAGTGTCATGGTTTCAGGTCCTATGTCCAGTCCTTAATCCATTCTGAGTTACTTTTTGTTCGTAGTGAAAGACAGTGGTCCAGTTTCATTCTTTTGCATGTGGCTCTCCAGTTTCCCAAACACCATTTATTGAAAAGACTGCCCTTTCCCCTTGGCTCCTTTGTCATAAATTAATTGACCTTATAGTGTGGATTTACTTCTGGGCTCTCTATTCCGGTGAGCCCTGGATTAATACCTGAATTTCCTTTTCAACTGTACACTCACTGTATTTTTTGGACGATATCGAATGATTAGACAAAGCTCTCCTTCAAAGATCACAGTCTAGAACCACCCCTGGATTCCTCATTTACTTGTCAAATGGCTTCTAAGGATAAGCAACTCCTTCACTCCCCGTTAACAACCAGCACTTGGCTCCTGTCCTCCGGCAGACACAAAGAGCACAGGCACACCGCCGCCTGTGGGATGCACCGTGGACCTCAGCGTCCAACCCGCTTACGCAATGGCTATAAAGCTCATTCACAGAGCTGACGGTCAGAGCTAGAAGAGCTGTCAGAGGCAAAGCAGGTGCCTTAGAGTCGGCTGCTTCCTTGAAGAGTTGGTCACGGAGCTCTGATTTCCTAAGTATTCCTGCTACGTCCTGCACTGTTTTTCCCCTTTGAAGCCTGAAAGTCGAATAGGAATCTCCAGGTAGAATGGGAGAAGGCGAAGGGATAACAGGTGTACGGAACAGCACCACCTTCATTCACTATTCATCCAGCAAACGTGTGAACACGGAGCGCATCGTGCACTAATCTCTGTCCTAGCCTTGATGTGAAATACACGAAACGGGAGGGGACACAGAGTTCAACCAACGTGACAACAGAGATCAGGGGCCAAAGAGTTGCTGAAAACAGCTGCTAGCCTCACTTAGGCTGTTAAGGGTCAGACATCATCCTCTAAGCAGTAGGGAATCCAGAGAGATGTCTTGTTGACAGAGTGACAGTACTTGCTCCTCGTTTTAAAAAGAAAACTTGCAGCAGTACACAAGATGCCCCAGAGAAAGGGAGAGAGAACGAAGGGGCAAACTGTCGCGAAGCCCCCGGCTCAGCCAGGATGGAGACGCCAACGCGCCCACACCCAGCAGCGCCCCCGCACTACAGAAGGGACACAGAGCTGTTTACCAAAAGCACCGCGCGGTCTTGATCTGCAGCTGACTGCAGAGGGTCGGAAAACGGGGAGCCCAGGATAAGGCGGAGGAGCCGTGCGGAGGCGAAAGAGGAAGCTGTTCTGCACACGCTGGGCTGCGAAGCCCGTGAATCCCAGGGAGCACTGCTACCCGCCGGGCCGTTAAAAACGACAGCGCACACGCTCAGGTGCGCGCTTCCGTACACTTACACGTTTACAGTGCCAGGATATAAATTCCTTGAAAGTATCGAATGCTAACTGTAATTATTTCTGTAGAGAACTATTTTCCTTTACATTATTTATTATAGAAAACCTAGGACACAAAGAATATAAATCACTTTAAAATTCTTAATATGTGAAGCATTGATACCATGACCAGGCACAGGAGGGCATAATACACAGCTTGGGATCAGTGGCTACTATTGCTAAAGGTCACATGCAGTATCTACCCCACTGCCTCGCTGTCCAGCTGGGACCGGCCTGACACGCAAAGCGACAGGACATGCTGAACAGTGACTCTTAAATACACATTGCCTCAGAAGACTGAAAAATGAAACATTATTTAAAAACTTAAAAGGAGCCTACAGTGTAGCAGAATGACAGAAACACTTAGGAAACGTTAAGTCCTCTGACCCACGCAGCCATTAAATGGCTAGAAAGTCTTGAGTAAGTTATTTAAGCTCTCTCTGGTTCTGTCTTCCCGTCTGTAAATAAAAGGATTGGATACCTATAAATTTTAGTATCATGAATTCTTAAATATTCTGAAATATAAAAGGATTTTCTGAAGTAGCAAACATTAAAAATGGAAGACAAGTCCTACACAGCTTCCTCTCTCAACACAAACAACAAACGAAATGGTGTGTGTGTTTTACTTCGCATCAGTCAGCACGGAAAAGATCCCACTCCGACAGGCGTCTTCCCTGACAAGCGCTTTCAAAATGCCTCCGGTCTATTAAATGTGCTGCAACCACTTCTGTTTCCTCAACCCTGACCAATAAATGTCATGCTCGTAACAACGCGCTTTTACTGAAATAAATGCACTTGTGGTTCAAGACAGCAGAGTACTCACAACTCTCTCCCTCCTGAAATCCCACTGAATGACGGTGAAAGAATGAACGAAGAAATCCCAAATCCTCAATACTGAAGAGAACAGAAAGGAGGCAGAGCACACCAGAGGTGTCCGCGGCACCCTAGTGGGCGAGGGCACGCGGGAGGCGGCAGCTGGTGACGCAGAGGCCAGGGGCGGCGGCTAGAGACACGCGTGGAAGGACGAGGCCGCGAGGCAAAGTCGCTCTGCCGTGAAGAACCATCAAGGCGGGGCTCAGAGCAGCCAGGAAGGGCAGGGCCTGGCACGCGAAGGGGGCCGAAAACGACGGAACGATCAAGTGCAGGCGGGGAGGCCGAGGTCCTGCCGAGCACCGAACGCGGCTGTGAGGCCGAGTGCAGATACGCGGCAGGAAGGCAGAAGGAACACAACACAACAGTTGTTTCTCTTCCCTGAAAATGTGATTGAGGAAACTGGAGAGCGATGGAGAGCGGGGCGCCTGGGCACAGCACGGTGGGCAGCCGCTCCCGGCGGCAAAGCAAAGAGCCAACATGGCAGCTGCTGGGACGTTGCGAGCCGAGCCCTGGTCGGGCCTGGAGCAGGCGGCCCCCCAGGGAGCCTCTGCAGGGTGCCCGCAGGGTCCCAGGCCCCGCCCTCGGCTTGCCAGCTCGGGGGCGGGGCAGCGCACGCGGCCCCAGCTGTGTTTGCAAAGTGGGTGAACATCACACGTGTTGGCGGGGCTGCTGCGAGGACGAAACGAACACAAAACTCGCAAACTGTCTGAAAAACGTAGCTTCGGAAATTAGTCATTTTTCAGAGCCGCCACGCCAGGTTTTACTGAAACCCAGCAGTTTTCAACCAGGATGACTGGCACCCCGCCCCCGCCCCGTCTGGACACGCGTTTGGTCATCACGACTGGGGTGCCACTGGAACTCAAAGCACAGAGGCCAAAGGACGCTGTTAAACACCCTACACACAGAACGGCCCCACCACGAAGGACTAAGCATCCGGGCCACAACGACACTCGTGACAAGTGGCAAACGGTGGCCTAGCCGCACCCAGCAGCCCCGTGGGCAACCGCAGGGCGTGGGGACAGCGGGCCGAGCACGGACGAACGGAGCAAGATTCCAGGATTCAGAAAGGCCGCCAAGCGGTTCCCAGCTGACGGGCTGGCAGGTGAAGGCGTGACTGGGACTGGAGACCACGTCGAGGGTGATGCAGGTCCGAGGGAGGGCTCAGCAGTCAGAGAGCTTGGAGGCAGCGTCACTCCACGCGGCAACGACACAGAAACGACGGTACAGCCGCCCGGGAAGGACTGTGATGCTGAAACCCTGCGCTGTCACAGTGCGGGACAGCCATCACCTCATGCCGCAGTCAAGGACGGTGGCAGGTGTGCCAAGGAAGAGAACAGCAGGAGCCACACGCTCAGGGAAGAAACAAAGAACTGAGCGGCTTACCGTCCGGGCGTCCTTTCCCAAACACTTCCCCCCGATCTGGGGAGTGAGGGCCCCGAGCAAACAAGCAAATCGAAGGCAACTGCATTCCTGGAGGCCCTGCGCTGCAGCCACCAGGCTCTGAGGGGGCAGGGGGGCGCCCCCACCGCCTCCCCCTTCGACTTGCCCACGTGGCCCTGCAGAAGAGACGTTCTTAGCGCATGACGATTTAGTGCCATACACTAACTCGGGGGGGGGGGGACTCTAATTGCAGCTGTCGTTCCAGATGTGATTTCATGGCCAGAGCAACCCGAACATCCCCCAGCACCTGGCTGGTATGCAATGACTGATCTAACAAATGCTTTGCCTCTAGACCTGCTGGGAAAGGCTACACACACTGCGAGGTTACATCAGTTCTGCTCCGTGACACATACTCACTGGACCTGGAGGCAGAAAGCTGCTAATACTCTAGACACATGGTAAGACACGTGTATGCCAGAGGGTGGGAAATAAATCCACAAAAATGCTGGGCCTTGGCGAAATTCCCAGGAACCAGAGGTGTGGGCCACATCAAGAGACCTTTCCTCGCCACTGAGGAAGCAGCTCACTGCCTAGTGAGTGGGTTTCTGAATTTTGGAGGCAACAAATACCATATTTTGACATGTTTCCCAACTTTTTTACCGAGTAACCCAAAAAGCTGCCAGTTCTGAGTGGGCCCAGGATGGGATAAGGCTCTGTGACAGGCCCAGGGCACCAGGCAGGCTATTCTACCCTTGGCCTGTACTACCGGCAGACTGGGTGGTGCCTGGCAAGTATCCGTGCCAGACCCAGATGCAGAATGGAGACTGTGACAGACCTCTCTGGGTGACTCAGGGGAACAGCGGGAGTAGCCCTGAAGGCCAGTGGTAAAGGAACAGCCTTGCAGTGGGCAGGACTTTGAGCAGTAGGCCTGAATGATCATCTCGTCTGGACAAAAACATGGCCTAAGGTATGGATTTCTATTAATTTGTGTGAAATCACTAATGATTTTGCTGGTTGATCAGGGACTTAGAGGGAACATGATTGGAAAACAGATGACAAGAAGGTCAGAAAGAGACATGTGGACAGACCTCTCTCAATGAACACAGAGTGAGAAAAGTCACATGTGAATGATCTGCTAGGAAGAGAAGAATCTTAACAATCAGGGGACCAGATAAACAGTCCTGCAGACGTCAGCCAGCCTCTCTCTCCAGCCACTCCCGCCTCCTGCAAACGGGTTCTAGAACAAGGTGGCCATGGCCACAGGGATGTGTCTCTGTCTCAGGGGTAGGATGGGTATGCCAACGTGTCCCAGACTGCTGGCCAGATAGAAATTTCACCAAGGCAGCATGCTCCTGAGTTTTCGTGGGATGGAGGTTATGGATGACCTCAGGAACTTCTATCCACCCAGGCTGATCTGATTACAAACTGCTAAAGGACCAACTGCCAACAGCAGGGGCCAATACTAAGCTTCCAAGGTAGCATCATCCCCTAGGAGGCTCGGCTGGCCACCTGGTGGCAGGTTGATGACACAGGGCCATTCTAAATGGAAATATTACCACTGGGAAAGACATACTCTGCACATGGACTGGCCTTCCTTGCCCACAAAGCTTCTACCAAAACCCCATCCGTAAACTGACAAAACCTCATATTCATTGTCATGGTGTTCCACACGGCATTGCTTCTAACCAAAGAAATCATTTTACAGAAAATGATATGGAATAATCGCTCAGGCTAATGGAATTCACTGGTCTGACCAGTGCTGGGCCTAACAGACTAGTGAAATGATTTTTTAAAAATTAAGCTTTGTATTTTGAGATCATTGTAAATACACATGCAAGTATAAGAAATAACATGTGGAGATAATCCGTGTGTCCCTTTATCCAGTTCTCCCAACGGGAACATCTTGTAAGCCCACAGTGTAACACAAGGAAACGGGCGCCGACACAGCCCGCCCACGGTGTCCGGCGTCCGCCAGCTCTATATGCAGTCGCCGGGGGTGTGTTTGGTTCTATACGACTTGGTCATATGTGCAGGTGCATACACTCACCACCACAGTCCAGTGGCATGACACTTCCACCACAAGGATCCCTCGTGTTGCCCCTTTATAACTCTCCATCTCCTTTTGGCCCACCCCCACCCCTCTCGGCAACCTCTGATCCGTTCCCTATCTCTAATTTTGCCATTTCAAGAACGTCACTTACGTGTAACCCCACAGCATGTGACCTTTGGGACTGGCTTTCTGCACTCAGCATACTTCCCCTAGAGTTGTTCCAGTGTGCATCAGTGGCACGTTCCTTTTCATCGCGAAGCATTTCACTAGAGGTGTACCAGGTTAACCACCGGCCCACCGGAGGAGAGCTGGGCTGTCTCCAGCTTGAACCATCGCAAGTTGCAGTGCAGATCTGTGTACCGGTGTTTGTATTCTCGGGGGTAAGTACTCTCCACCCAGTGTGCACTGATCTCCTTTGGGAGAAACAATGCCTCGACCAGGCCAGGGACCTGCTGAGTCACCGACTCCCAGACTGGGCGTCCTCCGGTCACTGTTTGCCAGCTGCCAATAGCGGAGTGCCCAAAGCTTTAAAAAGAGGCGACATCCAAACTGAATCAACACTGGTGGATTTTATTCCCAAACCTTCAAACCAGGTTCCACTCAAATATGAGTGGGGTGTAATTATGTTACAAAATTTAATGTAATTAAAAGACAAAAATTTAATATACCCTTTAAGAGAAAATACAAAGCCAAACCCAAACACATTAAAAGGAGATTTCTGAGCAAAAACGAGAGTTAAGAAAGATACAAATAGTGAAAGCTATGCTGACTTGAGAAGTCTAAGAGTCTGACTGCGTATGATCAAAGCAGATGACCACCCACGAAACAAACACATGCAGAATATATCCATCTTCTTTTAGGAAAGGTATAGTATTATTTATAAGCATATCAGTGGCACTGATAAAAACCTACTTTCCCTAGAGATTTCTATCTACCTCCACACACTCTTTCATTTTTTATATAACTGGTCATTTCCTCCAAACATGCTTTGAAAATGTTATAGATTCCACTGTGAAACTGAACATTTCAGAAGGTTTTTTATTACTAATGCAAAGATAATTCTCTTAGAATTCTATAATGTAAAAACCAGAGGGCACCATGGTTAAAATCAGAAATATTTTTAAACATTCTTTTACATATTAGTTTTTAAAACACTGGAATAATTTTTAAAGCTGTCCCTATAAAACTAGTAAGAAAACAAAGGGTAAAATAAAACTATATAATACTGCTACTATATTAATTCAGTAGACTTAAAACTTATACTAAAAATATGAGAATTTTCCCCAATATACTTTTAAGTAAACTGTATTTTGGATTTTTTCCTATATTCTGAAAAGACAATGTATCTGCTTTAACTATTCTGTCTTCTGGAATATTCCAGCATCTTAAAATTAAAAATACACCCTAAGAAATATTCATGAAAAAGTAAAAAATAACATTTAAAAAATATCTACATGAAATCTAATATATCACTAAAATGAAACTATAAACGGTGTAACACCAGCATTCTACATAAATAAGCTAAAATAGTAAAATATTATTGTCCATCTTAAAACAACAAAATGTTCTACGGTGTGGCTCTAAAAACTTTCCAAACCATTTTTTCAAAGTGCTAAATATGCCACCCTCTAGCATTGAGAAAAGTAATATTCATAAAGCACGAAACCAGTTCTTTGTTCAATGATTGCCATCTGGTGGCTGTCAGATGGGTGACCTGCTAGTGCAGCTCCCAAATAGCGTAACAGGTTCTACAAATTATTGACAGAAGAGGATTAAAGGTTTTTAATTTTTTTTAAAGAAAAAGGAAAAATATATCTGACTTAAAAAATATATACTTTATTAGGTCCTCTATACATAAGTTATGTGTTACGTTGATTATAAAAATGAAAAGGACTTGGTCTCTACTCTCAAAACAACAACAGCAAAAAACTAGTTGAAGGACAGATGCATAAACCAATACTAAACGTAATGAACCAAAGTGGGTAGGCAAGCATGGGATGAGGGCATCTACAAACGGTATACCACACAGAACAAGAGCATCTCAGGGTCATTTACACTTGGGATCCCTTTGACTAGTAGTAACTTCATTGAAATTTCAGGACAGGGAATTCATGAACTGCCCTTGGTTACCATCCTGTCTGCAGCGGGGAGTTCCTTTTAAGAGTGACCTGCTTGGCTCTTCCTGAACATCACTTAGTCCTAAGGTGCACATACAGACACACAGGTCTGCACTTTACAGATAAGAAGTAAATCAATGGGTACAATTTCAACTTTCATCACTATACGTATATACTTTAAAATCCAATAACAGGCTGCCTGAGATGTTATTTATCATGTATAATGATTTAACCACTGAACTGTGTAAGTTTAATTCCAATTCAAATCAACAAATATATATTCAGACCCTACTTGTCTAAGACAACATACAAGGGACGAAAGGGCGAATTAAAAATGACCCCTGACCTTCATGAACTACAACCCAGAACACAGGATAAAGCGAATTCACAGATGACTTTAATAACTTAGGAGTTGTGTGTGTACATCAAGGCAGAATTTTAAAAAAAAAGCTCCTGGACATTCAAAAGGAGTTTCAGCTCGCCCTTGAGCTGACAAAGGCCTAATAGAAGAAAGAGGCGGCTTTACAATGGAATTTGCAGGCAGGGATGTTAATTCCAAGGGCAAAAGCAAAGGTCAAGTACGGATTTGTTGGGGGAACAGCAAACTATCTTCCGAAAACAGATATTTAAGCAGAAACCATGTTACAAATGAAATCTTACATAGAACCCCAATATATTTAACATAAATGCAGAATTTTGTTGGTATAGTATATGAGTTCAAACTGATAGTATTTACTTATTAAATCAAAAAAAATGTGAGGATGCAGTTTTGATAAAAACCACAAACTGATTATCAGGGGTGAGGGACAGCAACCATAATCCCCAATTTCTGTATTTTGTTTTGATGGCCCAACATCAAGAAACTCCACTTACAATACCCCACACGGATGGGGGATGAGGAAGCAGGCACCGCCACGCACTGTAAGTGGGAGTGTAGTGTAAACATGCTGTATCTATCAAAATGCAATTGTGTGTACACGTTGACCCAGCAGATATTTCATAAATATGCAAAAAAGTAAGTGTGCACTATAGCACTGTGTGTATTAAAATAAAAAACAAAAAACAAAAAACAACCAAGAAGATCAACAGTGAAGGTCTGGTTAAATAAACAATGCTATATCTATATCATGGAATATCAAGCAAATATTTTTTCAGTGAAGTATAGATATACTACACATATGCAACGAGAAAAAATATTCAAAGTTATACTTAAGTGAAAACAGTAATTTTTATCATCAGCAACTAAGATACACTGAGTGCTTATTATCAGGCACTTACGCTAAGTGTTGCGATAATGACTTTATTTAATCCCAAAATAATCCCATGACATAGCGTTTCCTTTTATAAAAAAAGGAAAATACACAGATATTAATTTTCTAAGGAAACACAGCTAGTAAATGATAGAAACAGGTCTCAGAACAGGACTGTCGGAATTCAGAGCTTACACTCTGAAACAGTAATGTATACTTCAAAACTATACCAATGTTTTTATATACATATGTATATTTAGCTTTTTTACATATGTATATGTAAAATCTCTAGAGGTATGCCTTTTAAAAAAAATACACCCTTCAGCCTTAAGAAAGTAGGGAAAAGGGGTTTTTTTACACTCCCCATAATAATGTTCAGTGCTATTTAAATTCTCTTTTTAATGTGTGAAAAATTACTTTATAAAATTAATTTTTTCAAAAATCTTGATCACACAATAAAAATGAACTTTATTCATCTTGTAATCTCAGGACATTGTTCAATTAAATACCTCCGCAAACTTCAATAAGTGAAATTTTTTCACAAAGCCGAATCTCTATCAACACCTAATAACTGCTCACATTCCTCATCATAAACGGACGTCAGAAAAAGCACTGAAAACTTCCAATGAACATCAAAACACACGAGGTATTTTCAGTTATCTTACAATAGTTTTTGTTCAATTATTCTAGATGGATAAGCTCATATAATTGATACGCTCCAGCTTGTACACCATTATCACCTGTACAACTGTTTTTGGAGCAGTCAAAGAGATCTCAAGTCAAAGACAGCCCAAGCATAAATGAAGTTCAAATATGCACGATGTGTACAATTCACTCACGCACCCACTTGCCAAACAGTTCCTGAGAGCCCATTAAGAGTCAAACACCGTACTAGATGCCAGGCAGTTTTCTCTAATCCAGTCTATGAACTGTTTGGAACTGGTCTCCAAGGAGGTAAATGCAGAAACTGAGTTTGTTTCCATATAACTTACATTGCCAGGCATCCACTTTCATGTCCGCTGAATCTAATAATTTAAAATCTGGCTTGCACTTATGTCTATTTCTTCCATTTCATCTATCTAGTAATCCTACCGTATTTTACTGAAGTATTGCTTGAGACAGATGGGAATTTTTAAGTCATTTACAGAAAAGTGAAGCATTGAGTTTTAATTGCTTGCTCAAGTTTGTAGAGACAATAATTCTCTCAGTCACCCAGCCACTGAATTAACACATATTTATAAAGAACCGTGTACGCCAGACACCAAGCTCCACGCTGAAGCTACTAAGTCTAGAACAAGACCATCAGCGAGCCCAGCCTCTCCGGTGTGAGCCAAATTCGTCTCCGAGTCCAGGAGTCGCCCCGGACCGCCTCTCTGGCAGCGCTCGCCTCCCGAAGACACGCGCAAATCGGTGTGGACACCGCAGTCCAGCATGTAATGCCACTCAAAAGCCGATGGAGGAAAAACAGGAGCAGGAACCACACGCTCCGTTCCAAGCGGCTGAGCACGACGCGTTCCCCGCCCGCTCCACTCCCCACGCCGGGCTCCGCCCTCCCTCCCCGCTCCACCACCTGGACCCGGGCCCCAACCCGACTCCCGGGTGCACCCCCGACCTCCGACTCCGTCCCGACTCCCGTCCCCGCCCACCACGTCGCCAGCGTAGCTCCCGCGACTCACCCCCGTCCGGCCGAGCCCCGCCTTCCGCTGCAGCTCGGAGTGACGCTCCAGGGCGCTCGCGAAGCCGCCTGGGCGCGTTCTAGGCTCCGCGGACTCCGGACTCTCGCTCCCGGAGCCACTCTCAGTGCCTACGCCTCGACAGGGCCGAGCGGAGAGGAACAGGCGCAGGAGATGACTCTCGGCAGCCACGGCACGCATCCGACACAGCGCCGCCATGACGGCTCCAGACCTCTGACCTTTAACCTCGCCGCAAGCGCGCGGGTCACGGGCGGGACAGCGAAGGCTCCGCCCCCTCGCCGCAAAGCACCGAGGCCGGCGGGCGTGGTCTGGTCGGCGCATGCGCGCAGGGATGCCAGGGCCTTAGGGCTGCCTTGGTGGACTAAGCAGGTGAGACCGGTACCCTGCTGACAGCGAGCGCTCAGTTTTGCGTGGAAAGCATTGTTCACCCCGGGAGTTTCGCCCTCTCAGGCATCCCTTGGGCCTTGTCCTGCTGTAAATTCTAGTAATGTGGCAGTTGCTGGCCCCGCCGCCTGCGCGTGTTCCCCAGATGGCCGCAAAGCTCGTTCCCCACCGCTCTTTTCCTAGATAAGAGGTTCTCCTTGATTGCCTTATATGGAATTGGAACCCCAAATACACACTGTCCTGCTCCCCCGGTTTTCTCTCTACCATTTAGCGCGTCTTAATATGCCACATTGTTTCATGGGTAACCTTTAGCTCCCCCAATTTTCGAGCAGGAATTTTGCTGTTGGGTCCCTGACAGTGCACACAGTAGGTCTCAAACATTTGTGAAGTCCCAGGTCCCAGTTTGTCTTTGCCTCTTCTGCAGTCAGTCCACCCACGTTACAAAAACAGTTATCTCTTCGAGACGTTGTTGTCACCTCTAGGTATGTATTAAAACAAAAACAAAAACAAAACTAAAACAAAACACCCTCCAGTCTCTTCTAGGGAACTTAAGAAATTTTAGAATGTGCTGGAATATGCACCACCAGAGCCCTCCACCCTCAGGCATGATTTTCTCCCCTCCCACCCCCCCCCAATGTTTTCTGAAAATTTTCCCACTCTTCCAGCCTAACACCAATTCATTTGCAGGTACTTCAACAGAAGGAATTTTTTGTTAGGACCACAGCCCCTAGTAATTAATGCCTTTGACCGGATTTTGAATCTTGCTGATGTTCTCATTAATTGGATAGTCAGACAAAATACAGAACCCTAGGATGCACTGACCGTGGAATGGTGCATAATTGTGTGAATCACATACATACAGAGACATCACTACTAGCCAACTGTAAGGTTATCCTTTCAAATTCAGTAAGGGGCTTACGATAACTTCTACTCCAGGTGAGTTCTCCCCTCTCGTACTAAACCATTTATTTCCCCTAGCCATTAATGAAGTCTTGCCCAAGACATTTTTGCATTACTCTGTATAGCTGTTGCTACTTTGACTTCCCCGCAGGGAACAGTGTGGTAAATTATAATGAGCATTGGCCAGTCGCCTTAAGAACCTTTACTTCTAGTCCTGACTCTTCATCCTGACCTCAGGCAAGCCAATTTAATTTTAATTTGCTTTCCTCACTTGTAAAACCAAGTTATTAGACCTTGTGTTAAATTTAAGGAAGTGCTGTGTAAACTTTATCAGTATCTACAGGACAAATGGATTACTAATATCCCAGCTCTTAAATGCAATAGATGTATTATGCTCATGACCTACCTCAGCCAGATGATAAATTCCTTCAGGATTGTGACAACAGGCATTTTGGGACAAACCCTCAAGTTTTTAAATGTATGACTTTAGAGCACCCAACTTCAAGTTATGCTTACTTAGTTCCCTGTCTTTGGGAGAGCATCAGAAGCATCAAGTGAGAGGAAGCATGAAGGACTGGGCATATCAACAAGATGTCTGCACATTTTGTATTTGTCTATACAGCACCAACTTCGCATCAGCTCTAATGGCAGTATTTTAACACCTTCATGGCACCTTAGGGACTCTTCTGACCCTGCTCTGTTCCTTGAACCACCCCTTTCTCGTCCTTTTTTATACAGCTCTCTTTTTTCTCCCCGATAGCTTGCAAGTTGTTGGTGTGCTTTGTAAAAACATCAGTAATGGTGGACGGCAAGGAAAGTGAAGAGAACATAGTTCCAAGTCCTGGCTCCATGTCTCCTGGCTGTGGTCTCATCTATAAAATAGTGGCACTGCCACATCCCTGAGTAAATTATTAAAGGCAGTGAATGTTCAATGTCCAGCACTTACAGGAAGCTCAATAAATAGGCATTATTTGTGGCTGGAAGTGACCAGGACCTGATTAGAAAGTCATGCTCTTAAGCATGCATGAAAAACTGGGCAAAGGACAGGGCTAGCCATACACCGGGGAGACATTAGTATCACTCGAAAGACAGTCTTTTCAGCCATAGAGATGAATAAGATTATGTAGGTGATGAGTGGGAACAGGCAATAACATTTAAGGAGTTGGAAGAACGGAATACCAGAAAAACAGTCAAACTGGAAAGAAAATAAGAACAGAGAATCCTAGAAACCAAGGGGGGAACTTGAAAGCACATTGACACACTGTTACAGTGAAAGAGATCACCCACTTAAAAAGATTCCAACAACAGAACTTTGGTCTTTACGGTGTGCTAGGGAAACCACATTAACATAATCGCACTACCAGCCAACCTCCCTAAGTAACCTCAGAATTACATTTGAGAGTTGGCAAGAATTTCGGTCACCAAACAGCATTTATTTATGAATTCCTGGCAACAGGCACATGCGGACCCTGCCCTGGCGGCTTACAAACTGAGAGTGAAGTATTTTGGCTTATTTTGATTTTGGTTCAGAACAGTGAGAAAATTGTGAAATCTAAGGTTTGCAGGCGTACGTAAAAGTGATAATGTTTTAGATGAACTATAACTCAACGTGGCCTCTAATTAATCCAGTTACAATGGGACAGTCACTAATTAATGGCCAAATGCCTCCTCCCTAAGGGCAAAAATCTGATTTTTCATGGGCGTCTCAAGAGCTATAAAGCAACACACGTGATCCTAACACAGCCTCACGCAGCATCTCCGGCACATGTATACCCGGCAGTCACTCTCAAGTGCCTCTGGGTAGTCATCATGAGTCCTTCTCAGCTTTGTTGGATACACTGATCCCATGCAGCTGCCTGTGTTTTTTCCCAATCTGGGAAATGAGGGCTTTGGAGAGAAGTTGTCACACCTTTCCTCAACAGCCAGGCAACACATACAAAAGGACCCATACCCAAATTACAGCATTTTTATTGTTTTCAAATACTATACAAAAGAAAAATAGACAGTGTGCCTTTCTTGATTAATAGATCCAGAAATAGTGATTCCAAATTAAACGTGCTTTCGATTTCAGCAGTTTCTTTGAGTTACTAAACTGATACGCCAGTAAGTTCTTCTCTCCTCTGGTCGTTACTTTGTCCTCATAAGCATAAGAATTCTTGCTCTATTTCCCACAAACTCCGTAAAAAACGAAGGCCATTTCTTTGAAGAAGGGGACAATTTCAGGGGTTGTTTTCCTCTCTGACACTTCTTGAATCCTTGAATATCGGAGAGTTTGCTCTCAGTTGCTGTTAGCTTACAGTGCCAAACGGAAAACACAGTAGAGTGTAACTGAGCCTATAACATCGAATCTTCCACAAAATCATTCGGAATAATATTTCTAAATCACATTTGTTTTTCTAAATTCATCCTCCCTCTACTTTTGAGTACTACTTTAAGAAGCAGAGTACTTTGCAGTAACTTAACTCATTTTTAGATAAAGTGTAGTGATTCTCTAATTTCTTCCTTGACAGCCATCACAATACCCACATACACCCATTCCATTTTCACCCCGATTTCTATCATTTCTCCCGATAAACTAAAGGGATTTGAGGATATTTCACTCAGCTAAAATAATTGCCATTTTGCCTTCTCAAAAAGATAGTAACAGGCAGGACGCTCAAGAAACAATGTGATGAGAAGATACTGTGATAAAAAATTGAAAGACTAGGTAATTGGTAGAAAAATATAACTTAACAGTTATGCTGAGTAACCACAATATTTCTATTTTTAATAAAAATTTCTACAGATCCACTCTGGGGCAGTGCTTCAACGACCTTTGCCTTAAATCCTCTATAAGGAATAATTTATGATATGTTAGTCTGATACCATTAAGTAGTGATTTAAAGCAGATGGTAAAAAAAAAAATTGCCAGTTTTCAAACCATAGACACCAGATGATTACTTACTATCCAGGCCATAATGAATCTCGAGACCTATGCTACGGACGTACAGAATCTATTAAGCTTTTCACATGTATAGAGTTTCAAACGCATCTAAAGTTCTAACAAAAGCTCTAAGAATCAAGAATGACAGCATGTTATTTTATAACAATCAACACTTGTGGCTTCCCAAATTTGGTTTTCATAAGATAATGTATCCTGAAGTAAACCTAGTCATGCTTTTTAAAATTGCTTTAGGTCAGTCCAAGGTTGGCAGTTAACATTTGGCATAAACACAATAAAACCATCACAACTTGATAAATAACAATACAACATTGTAGGCCGTCATCATACACTGCGTAAGGAAAAGGTGTTGGTGATGAGTGAGCAGACATTAGAATTAACAGAGTACCGTGGCCTCGGTGCGGAAGCTTGCAGAGGCTTTGGTGCATTCAGCCCTGACGGTTTTTGATGTAGGGGACAACGTCCATGGAATCATTTAATAATTTCTAAAGCACTGAAAACATATCCGTAGAAAATGATGAGTTGATGTTTATTAGTGCAGTGAATCTTCTGGAGTTACCGCCAATCCCTTAGTATAAATTTTTTTCAAGTTATATTCATCATATAACTTTGTGTGCTTATCTTAAATGGCGCTGAATGAATTAAATGAAGACAGCAAGCCCTAGTGTGATTGATTTTAGCATTTTTACAACTACTTAGAACTAAAAAACCTTCGGGCTTTTGAACTGAACACTTGATAAGAGTGTTCATATATCAACCTACTGATAATATAACGTCCTTGATTTAAAATGTTACTTTGCAATTTATTCTGAAACTCAAATCGAATCCAGTGAAAAGTAAGTTGATAGAAGTGACATAAGAACCAGTACATATAATTTACAAAACTATAACGGATAGGATGTAGAGCCGATTTATTGAGTCTGGTGTCTTTAGACACCCAAGATCAGACACCTTATACCAAAACAATGTCTTTTCAAAAATATTTTTTGTAGGTGGTAGTTCTTCCCTTGGTGGTAAAGAAAATCATGCCAAAACGTATAAAAATCAGGATTCGAAGAGAAAAAAAAGAATCATATAGAAGACAAAGATCAAACTGGCATAAAACAGGAAATCCATCACGATAACCTGCAGCTTCTCAGATCATTTGGCGGGGGGGGGGGGGTCCCAGGGACTACACATGTTTTTATAATGGTGCTTCCTAAGTAAAGGGCCTTCAATGCACACTAGAGGGTGTAGCCCAGGAATATAGCAGTGAAAATATATTCATTTTGCTCAACCCACAGACTGTTTGGTCAAAGGAATATGTAAAGCTAAAAACAGCACATGGGGTGGAAATTCGCAGCGATGAACGTGGACAAGATGTGCTTGGGTCCCGCTCGCGGGGTCTGGCAGTGGGTGGCCGGATGGAGGCAGGCGTCTCACGGCCTCTCCTGGGTCTGGTCTGGGAGGGGCTCTGTGGAGATGGCGCTGGCATTCGCCGTCGAGTTCAAGACTTCGCCAAAATCGCCGCCCGCAGGCCTGGTCCCCCCTACTTTCGACTTTAAATCAAGTTTGAAAAGGAAAAGACGTTATGAAACAGAAACTTCGCTGACTCTGCATAAAGTCAGTCAATTGTACTTCAAATAAATTAGGAGCCCACGAGCACAGCGATGTTCAGCGCGGTGGAAGAGAGAAAGGTGCGATCTTTCTGCTGAATGAGTGAGTTCAGATTGGTCAATGCCTTCCTCTTTTTTCCCCGTATCTGCTTATCGTTCTTTATAGGGAAACTTGTCTGAAGAATTCTGTAAGGCCCATTATTCTAAAATACCTACTGAATCTCTTTAGACAATACGATGTTACTACTATGTGGTCCATCAAATTATGCATTCAGCTACACATTCAGCAAAGGAAAGAAACGTACATTTTTCTCAGTGGCAGGGTCGGCTTTCTAACCCGTTGCTGCTTAGAGTGCTGCTTAGAGTCGTCACCCGGGAGTGTGTGCGGAAATGCAGAGTCTCAGGCCGGCCTCCCGCCTCCATCTGCAGCACTGAAATCCACACTCTAACGGCATCTCCCGGGGCTTCCCACACACCACTTATCAATAGACGTGTGTCTGGATGAGTGTGTCTGCCCGGCATTTGTACATTTTATGTTTCAAGCCCTCACACGGCACTGTGTCCTGAACAACGCCGATGCTCTCTCTCTATGTTATATCTCAGATTACTGACCGAACAGGACAGGTGACTGACATTAAGGAACCAAGCAATGACCAGGATGCAACTCACAGTGTGGTTAACTTGACCTTGCTCTTTGCTCAATCTTAACTGACCGGCCAGAGACCCATTAACGGCTGGAATCTAGTTGGAATTTTTCTCTCTCGTTCTTTTTGGTTTTCCATCCAAAACCTTTGAATTGTTTGAAAAATGTGCAAAAGTTGTAGCCGGTGTATATTTATTAAAATTTTTAAAACCATTCCTAGGACAATAAAATGTGAAAACTCTTGCGATTCAATGTGTCTAAAACTGAACTCCCTACGCCTGGGCCCTTTTCCCCTCTTTCCTGAGACTTTTGATGGCAACAGCATGGACAAGCTGCCCGTCATCGGTCACCCTCTTGTTCCACATCCAGTCAATCGCTCACTTTTTGTCTGTCATTTCTTAATTCTAAACATCTCTCGACTTTGACCTTCATGCGCTCCACCATCATCATGGGCCTGGATTGCGACTCCTAACAGCATTTGCTTTCCTTCCCATAAGCGTGCGCCCTGCTCCTCTAATTAAAAAATGATGCCCTCGGAAACAAGTGGCTCGGTTACCATTCTTACGAGTAAATCTGCATTTTCAAGGTGACTTATAGGAAACGTTTAAGATATTAGTTTCAACCCTTAAAAAGTGTCCGCTGTCATTATCAGAACTAGTTCAGGCAGACGTGGGCACTGAGGGAACTCTGCAGAGAAGGATGGGCAGTGAATGGGACTAAACAACCTTTCTGGTGACTCGCGATCCTGAGAGTGAATGATTGTATAGTTTTGAATATAATCTTGAAGATAATACACTTTACAAGGCTGTAAATCTAATCATCATGGAAAATGTCTGCCTTCACTGGAATTGAAGCGATCAAACAATGTGACAGTGAATCGTCAGTGATCATCACTGTGGCATCGTCATCATAATAAAACCATCAATAATTGAGGACTGGATAAACGGTGTGCATTAGAAGGTATATGCACACAGCCATTAAACAAAACATTGAGAAGGAACGATGATAAAGAAAAATGTTTATGATGTATGGTTAATTTTTAAATCACACTAGCATAGTCACCCTGTCCACATGTATCACTGTCTCTGGGTGGTAAGACCAATTTTTCTTGTTTGGTTTTGTGCTCTTCTATATCTTTAACTTTATACAATAACATTTGCCTTAAATTTTGTCCAATTACAAAGTATTTGAAATGAACTGTACAATAAGCAGCATAAACTTCCAAGTTACTATTGTTTTTTTTAAATCATACGTTTCTTTTCAGGACTTAGAATGGTGCCATGTGACAACATACACTCAAAAAAACTGACTGTGAGTACCTATCACCTGAAATATTCATTAATCGTGCAAGAATAAAGTTATTAATGTCTTTAAATGTTTTTAGAATGATTTACCCACACCAAAGAAAGTGAAGACCCCAAGAAGGATAACACAAAGAGCTTGTTCACCTCTCTACTTGCCTTTAAGTTTTCGACCTTTTCTTCAAATGATTTGAAAGTCGGGGAGTTTCTGTGGGGAGAGAAAAAAAAAACAAATAGTAAAATCACAAACACTGAAAAAGCCATCAATTTTCAAAACATTGTTACTTGACTGTATTCCTGTTGACCATTATTCTCAATGAGCTAAAGTACAGAAGTGTTTCTCCGCACCACGGGGTGCAGGCATTATACACCATGTGTACTGTTACGTTAGACTGCCCAGCTCTGTTCTAAGATTGCTGCAGTGAGGCTTTTGACTCCATGAATGGGGCCAGTCTTGGACACAGAGATATAGATACAGTCAGGCACCCGTGTGAAGAGGAAACAAGTCAGGGAGAACATCGGTTCTGTCACTACGCCAACTTGCCAAGCAAACGCCACCCTGAGATCAGCTGGACGTGGTGGCATGTCCACAGCCACATGCTGCCTCGCACGGTTCCTGCTGGAACCCACATCTCCGAGCAGGACTGGAGGAGCTTCTACGACAGGGACCCTGGGCGCCAGGGGGCAGCGTGACGGATGGAAAAGGAGAGACCGAAAGGAAGCGGGGAGCATGGAAGTGGGGCTTGGCCTCCTCACAAAGCTGCCCTGGCTGCGGCTGACGGAAGCCCTCGGGGCCCACAGAAAGCCCCTCCCATGGCTTCAGGTTCCGCCCCATCGATCAAGGAGGGTCACAGCATCTCTGTCGCTCACACCTGGGGCTCTGAGGCCTTTGTATTATCTGCCGATCTCAAATACTCTTCCTACTATGCCAAGATGAAATAGGTGAACGCAGGTGCAGGGGCTTCCTCGTTCCCACGGTGGCAATGGGCAGCCGTCCCCAGTGTGGTCCCCGCACCAGCTAGCTGCATCGGTAGCTCTTGTGAAGCTATTAGCAATGCACATTGTCAGGCCCCACCCTCAGCTGACAAAGTCAGAAACTGGGGAAGGGGGCCCCGCAAGCAGGCGGCAAAGAACAGCCTCCAGGCCGTCGACGTGACCAAATTCCAGCCGAGCACAGTTGGTTAGAGACTTCTGCCTCTCTAGAGAGGAAGATGAGGTAATAACATGTGCCAAGCACTTCCTGAGAGAGAGGACAGGAATTAAGCCACAGCTGGCTCCCGGTGTCAGAGAGGGATGGGAGAAGTGACCCCGGGGAGCAGGGGGAACAGTGAGCTGACGTGGACAGGGCTGGCGAGGCCCTGCGTCCACTGAAACATAGGTCTTATTATTAAATGAATCGTGTTCACTCTCTCCATTAAACGGATTGCAGATGTGAAATGATAGACTTACAAAGTAAAATAGAAAATAATTCTTTTTTTGTTGTTCTACATCACAAACACTTACTGGATCTCCCCCAACCACCTAACACGATCACAGCATTAAATGCAGCTCGTTCACAGCAGAATTCGAGTTCCCCACTTTGTGACAGTTCAAGGTAAACACCCCGATAAAGAAGAAGAAAGCGTGAGACCAACTTTTCGTTTCGTAGAAATATACTTTACCTCATAGCTGGCATGCTAATTGAATGTTGAATGGAGCGTATGCTGAGAGGCAGCATTAAAAAGAGAGAAATGAAGTTAGTACAGTGGTGATGAGACATTATAAAAAGCAACCAAAACTTAGCTTTCTGGGAGCGCGTTCTTTTGGCGCCATGAAGAGAATTACCTACTTTTTGAGGTGGAGGGTAATCACAGTTCTTCCAACAGAATTTACTCCTAGCCCCGGCCAACATAACCCCATAGTTAATAGAGATGATAATTCAGCCTCGCATCTTTATAGCAAGGGAACTGGAAGGTGTCGAGCTTCCAAAGATTTACCCTAAGTCACGACAGGATCGAGACTAGAACTTGAACTTCAGGACTCCAAATTCGGCATTCATCACCTCCCCTCAAAAAACGAGGCACACGGGCACAGGCATGCACACACACACACACACACACACACACGCCAGGCAGGGAAGGCTCATCGGCCATCTTTCTTCCACATATTTGTCACTGGAACAGGAGGGTTTCAAATAAATCACCTGCTTGGCGACTTTAAGTAGCAGAAGTATCACCTTTCTCATAAGAGCCACCTCTACTGCATCCCAACGAAACAAAATGTCCTCAGTGGCCATTTGCATAAGAACTGGCCCCATGCTCCTTGGAGCATCTCCTTCCTCAAGGGCAAAGCAGCCCACTGACCGCTCAGGCTCCGCCGTCTCCACGGAGGTCACCCTCACGCGACGAACGCACCGCGGCCTCGGGCTCCCGAGGTCCCTCTGTCCTGCTGACACTGTTACCGGGCTTATAACACTTTGATCGCCAACCCGGCATTTTGGTAACTTGTCTTTCCTTTGGGTACGTAGGACAGTGCAGGTATTCTTGATTCTGTTTAAATATTGCATGCTTACGATTTACTTTTCTCAAAGACTCGGTCGTAATACATGGCAATGAGCTTCAAGTGCAGCTCCCAAATCGTTTGTGCATTATTACGGAAAAGCATGGATCTCGATATAAATCAAAACACGCCGGCAGTTGGTGCAGTCAGGATAATGAACTGTTTAGACATCGTCACACTTAACGTCACACAGGACCCAGGAAACGACCCACTGAGCTCAGCTGTCTCTCCATCCTGCACAGCGGCCACCTATTCTGCAGGAATTTGCTCGTTCTTTTTCTGTTTGAGCTGTTGGGTTCATATTTGAAGGACAGAGATTTAAAAACAAAACAAAACAAACAAAAAACACCATCCTTCTTAGTTTACGTGCCAGAACTCCAGACGTGACCTGTCCTTCCCGAGACCCTTCTAAAGAAGCTGCCTACACAGCCCCTGCCATCCTCTCAGGGAAATTCCTACCCCCCGCACAGCTCCCCCCACCCCACCGCCAGCCTCCTGCGGTCTACACATCGTCTGGACCACATGAACAACAAAAAAAGTTAATCTCAGCATCAACGTCTCATACTGAGACTCTATAATTAGGACACTCAGGCACTGGTCGGTTAGGGGCAGGCGCCCGAGCTTCGATGTTGAGGAAGACATTTCGGGGGACCAGGTACCAGCTTCAGAAATGCAGAGGAAGCCAGTGCCCAAAGACAAGACAGACTCTAAGCACAGAGAGAGGTGGAGGAAAGGAGGGAGAGCTGGCCGTACAGGGAGGAGGGCTGGGTGGGATTGGATCAGTGGTTTCCTCGGCGTCTAGAAGCTACTTGGGTTTTTAAGGGCTTTCTGCTCAGCAGCGCTGGCCTGGCACGGACCGGGCTGGTTTCTTTCCTTCTCCTTGGACTCTGGAAACGTCCTTTCCCTGCTATGCTTCTCCTGATCAGGGAAGCTGTCTCATATAACCTTCTGTGCCCTGTGACCAAAAGGTGGACTAGAGCATGTATTTTGGCAGAAATGACCAAATTCTGGGTGGATGAAGTAAGTGCCGATTCCAGAAAGCCACAGCCCAGTCGCTGTCCCACACTGGCGGCCTCTGCGGCCCTGGCAAACAGCACGCGAGCTGCTCGTTAGGGGCCAGGTCACCAGCCAAGCGGAAGGCACGACCAAAGTGAACGCGAAAGGCTGACTCTAAAGTCGACATCTGGGGCGCGGATCAATTCAGGAGTATCCTGCGTAAGGAGTAAGCCCCGAGGTCCTACAAGTTGGACGCTGAACGGTGCACGTCGCTGGAATGAGCAGGGGGGCGGCGGCGCCACGCGGGACCCTCATCGAGGAGCCTCACTCGGTCGGGGAAGCGGCGTGTCGGCCGAGGGGATCTCGGGAAGAAAGGGGGAACTGACGAACAGGTAAACAGGCGGAGACGATAATGCTGGCAATGGAGATGACCTTTAAAGATGTGTATTTCTACAGCATTACTACGGGAACGGGCGAGCGATGCGGCGGAAACGCACACCGGCTTTTGTTCCGCGTTCGATGATCGATGATCGCTGGAAAGCTTGTGCCTTTCACCGGGCTGCTGATTCGATCGGTGCCTCCAGCCCTACAGCGCAGAGCCCGGAGGCCAGCGGGCAGTCAGCAAGCACTGCGGACGGACGGATGGGTGAGTAAACAAGCTCGGTAACTGAGACCAGGACGGAGAGCACGCGAGGGAGACAAGTCCCTTGCGGCTTTTCAAATCTCATCGAAAGGCTCTGTCTTTCTGACGGGGGGGGGGGGATCCTTCCTTTTCCTCGGAAGCGGTGACAATATTCAGCAAAACAAGTGTCGGGCTCACTTGAATACGCCGCGAACCAACGAAAACACTGAGGGGTTTGTACGAAAAACACGTGTGAAAAGGAAGAATGTCCTTTGGCAATAAAGGCGAAGTCAATTAGCACTTCCTCTTAACTATACTCCTCGACTAACGAGGCTACCGAATGATTTATACCGTGCTATTCATAACACTGACATCACCCAGGGAAATGAGAAGGCCCTTTCCAAGTTTCTCTCCAAAAGTTAAAGCGCGTGCGGATGCTGGCCATCCACGCGTAGAGAGTAAGCAAGCAGGATGGGGGGGGGGGGGTGATATGAACGCAGCACCTCGGGGAACGCTGGCTGTCCCCGGGGGGCCTCCCAGAGTGATTCCCACCACTCTGTCCCACATCTGGCCCCGGCCTCGCTGACCCTCATGCCAGGGCACCGAAACAGGCCTCCCTGCCGTCCTCCCCCGTACACACCCACGCGAGGCGTGAGACAGATACCCAAATGCCAAGCGCTAACTGCTTAACCGGCAGCGTAACATAAGACCCCAAACTGTGGCGGAGTCTAACAATTCAGGTCAGCAGAAGAGCCACAGCTCCCGGCAGGGAGTGACATCGTTGTCACGCGCCTGCTGGGCCCGTGTGGACACGGAGCGCAGGGGCGTCAGCAGGGCGGAGGCCATGTGAGGCCTGGCGGGAGGGGCTCGGGCATCCGCTCACGGGAGGAGAGCTCCCGCGGGATAAAGCACTCAAATCTGCTGTCCCAGCCCCTCCCCCTGGCAGCTCCGGGGGACACGTGGCCAGGGTCTGCCTCCGTGACTCGCTGGTCTAAAAGACGGGGTTTTCTTTACTCAGGTTTTCTGTTTTATATGTTTTTGCCTATTTTATGTGGACGCACTGAATAAGATTATCATCAGAAATTTGGGGCCTAGTAGTTTTTTTTTTAAACGACTTTTCCGAACGTTTTAATAGGTTAGAATTGTAACCCTTCGCTTGCAAAAGATAATCTGCTTCTCTCACTCCCGAGTTTTAATCAGATACACTGGTATGCAATGCATCATCCACTAAAGACAGGACGAGAATGGTGCAGAGTATAACCTCAGTTACACTCTTTCAATGAGATGAAAACGGGGCTCCGCGGGGACCCGCGAGAGCCGCGCAACGCAGGGCGGGTCCGGGAATCAGCGAGACGCACGCACAGCGCCACCTGGCGCCCACTCGCGTCACCCTCTGACGGGCCAGGGAAGGGGCCGTGGGGCGCGGTGGCCCGCCCTCCCTCCGCGGCACCCGCATATCCCGGTGTGCTTGGCTGTCGCGTCTACCCGGGCGTCCGCGGCGCTGCCATTCCTCACTCGCTCCCGCCGCCCACCTCCTTCCCCCGCCGCTGGAAGAGCCCACGGCGACCGCGCTAGGCCCCGCGGGGGCCCGTGTGAGAAGATGGTGAGCCCGAGGGGACAGAGGTGGCGACGTCCACACTGCTCCCTGCTGACGTTCTGGAGACCTGCCCCGCCCCCGCCCCCGGCCCCCTGACCGCTCGCTGGGGCGCGGTCCGTGGCGGGGAGACGGAGGTTGGCCCCTCATCACGAGGCTCCTTCTGGAAGGCACGGTTCGCCCCGACGTCGCCCCGTGCTTTCTCACTGGCCCGACAGACGTTGCTTTTCCTTTTTGCAGCCGTGAAACTTCCTTGTGTGCATAGTTCAAGAATGCAACGAGAGTGAGGAAAGAATAAATAGTACAATCTCTACGCTAGGAAAACGGGCCCTGAAAAGGGCAGAGCGAGAGTCTATTTCATCTTCCATGTATTTTCTCACCAAAAAAAAAAACCCCTGCATGAGACGGACAAGCATGAGCGGAGGCGGCAGACGCGCAGAACGCTGCACCTGCATCATGGGACCCGGGAACAGCCCGTCCTCGCTCGAGCACGGGAGAAACGAGAGAGCCCCCCACACACACACGGAGTCAGACACGGGGAGGGAGGGGTCCTGCACGCCATGGGGCTGCTTCTCTAAAACAAGTACATAAGTTTAAAAAAAAATGAAACGGTCGAAATCATTTCCCTGTCCCTTTGAACCACAGTGTCGAATTCGTCCTCTTCATTTCCCCATCCCCCATGGTATGCAAGAAACCTTCCCGTAAGAAACAGGACCAGCACTAGAGAAAAAGATGTTCCAACGCCAGGACATTACGTAGGGGACAGACACGGCCATCCACGGTGGCCTCACAATCGAGGGAGGCACACTGACTCAGACAAGCGCAGCGCTGCGGTGACGGCTCAAACGCTCCTTACCTAAAGGAGTGCGACAGCCCGTGCAGTCTGCGAGAAGCCGGGGTCAGCATTAAAACAGAAGGAAGTGCTGGTGAACCTAAGGATCACATCGCCGACTTCTTAAGGGCCGTGCAAGGTTTTTACGGGACCCGAGGTGCTACACGACCGAGTCAGCTTTGACGGAAACGAGAGCACCCGAGAGGTGGGTATGTCATCACCAACGGGTTCAAGGAGGCTACGTTTATGACATCACGCTTAGAATGATGACAGCCCGACTGCAGTGAGTAAGTCGTCTGGAGTCTGGGCTACCCAGGATAAGCCACGGATCGCCAAACTTGTTCAACCCACAAAATTCTGGTTGTAAAATCTACTTTCCCCACAGACGAAAAAACACAAAGTCATGCAATCTGAGGGGTTTGCGTTTTAAGCACAAATCTTTCATGCCAAAAGACACACGGCCAAGTCACACGACGTCTGTCATTTTCGGCACGGTCCCAATCCACAGGTGGGGTGGGGAGGCACACAAGGGCACGGTGAAGCAGTTTTACCAAAACGGCCAGGAGGAGTTCTGCAGACTCATCCAAACTATAAATGCAAAATAAAAGGCAATGACTCGAAATCAAGATTCGGGCCTAAGCAGGAGGTAGACACGTTTGCAAATTAGCGCCAATCAGTGCCCAAGTGAGCATGGTGAAGTCACGACATAAAAACACACTGCACAGAGGGGAAGGCAGGTCTCAGCCCGGCGTGCCTTCAGCACCCCTGCACTGGTCCCCAGGGGACACGAGGCTCGGCCCACAACCACAAACTTGCCATCACGACAGACATACTTACCCTGTACGATCAGGAAGGACTCAAAGGACAAAAGTTCACAACCAGAATTTTTCCACAATCTTAAACGTATTCATGAAAACGATCTTTTCGAATGCTACACCCATAGGTGAGATGGCTCGGCCTGGAAACCCCGTGGCAACATTTCAGTCCGGTTTGAAAGAACAGGGTCCAGCGTCACCCGGACCCAGAGTCAGGAGGCAAAGGCAGCCACGGCACACGGCCATTCGCCTCGGCTACTTAACTGAAAAGGAACAGTGAGGACATACTTTACGTCTTCCAGCTTTTTGGTGATGACTGATCCCACAGACGCAAAAGCAGCTGAAGCCTTCTGCCCAGCCTGGGACAATTTTCAGACGTCTTCCTGTATCTGTATCAAATTATGAAAACAGAGCGAAGAAAAGTAAGCAACCATTTTTTTGTATTTGTTTTTCTAGAACGGTCTAAAACACCTTGCGGCCATCAGCTCAGCATCGCATCATCTTCTCCTTCACCAGCACTTTGGGCACCATCGTCTGTGGTGCTGGGACAGCTGGAAAGGGAGAGGCCAAGATGACAGGGCCAGATAGATCCGGGGAAGGGCTGAAACCGGACCGGGAGAAAGGAAAACGAACCCAAGGCGGAAAGAAATTATACCTTGGATTCTTGCCTTTCCCACCTGAGCCAAACTAAACAAAAGTGAAATCAAATTCCTCACATGCTTTCTACGAGCTCATCTCCTAAAAAGGGGCCAGAGCAAGACTTTATTATCCAAATGAGTTTATGAGCGTAAAGGATTTCTTTTCAATTTTGCATGCCTGCAGAACGGCCAAATAAAGACTTGGGGACTCTCCACAGAGGATGTAAAAGGTACAACACTTAAAATGAGTGCGAGGTCGGCTGTGTCACAAAGCTGTGAGTTACCACCTCTCTCTTCTCATCTCCCAGGGATTAGCAAACGAAAAACAAAAACAAAATGACAGGTTAAGAGCCTCGCGTTACAGAAAGCAGTGCTCGGGCATTTTTACTCACCCTTCCAAGTTCAATATTAAAAACAAATACAGTTTATGGTGGTCCGATCCAAGAACAGTTTCCCACATGTGTCCCCACTGCCTACTCACAGGGACCAAAGGCGAGGGCGCCGTAGCCCTGTCCCCAGAGGGTGCGGTCAGCCCCACGCCGCTGGCCACCAGCTGGCGGATGGGCCTGGACACCTGACAGGGGCAGAGTTTGGCATCTGCTACTGGACGCGTGCGGGAAACAAACATGTGCCACGACAATGCCACGTCAAAAGCCGCGTGACCAAAACGGCAAGGCAATGGCGGGGGGGGGTCTCTGCCACTGCACGCAGCAGGGACGGGGGCCCGAGCGTCCCACGCTGTGCACAGAGCAAGTGGGCAAAGGCGGCTCGGAGCCGGGCGGTCGGAGACCCCGGAACTCGTCCGGCCCTGGCCCTTATCCGGGCCACCTCGCACGCGCTCTGTCGGGTGACCCTGATATCTCGGTGACAGATGCGCCTATCTGGCCAGTCGATGTGCAACATTTCGGGAACTTAAATGTGTGTCTTCGACTCCCTTCCAGTCCCCAGCACTGTCTGGAAGATCAAAGACAGGGAGAGGCGGAGCTGCTGGGAGGGGACCCTGTGTGGCGCCAGGAAGAGTCACAGCAGTGTCCTCGTCCTCTGGCCAGCCCATCCCCCCCCCGGACAGGCGGAGCCCAGCACCCTCCACGCCGCGGGGGCCGCGCGAGCGAGGGCACGTACGCGGGCAGTGCGGTCACGTCTTGCCAGCCCCTGGCGAGGTTCTGCCTCAGCTCCTGCAGGGAGCTGATGCCAAGTCTGCGCTTGATCTCCGCTAGGTGCTTCTCTTTCGCGGCCAACACCTGCGAGAGAGTCTGGATCTCTTCTTCCACCTGTGAGGGAGAGGACGGCGTGAGACCACAGCAGGGTCGCCCCGTAAGTTAAGCCGCGCTCCACGTTCGAGTCACTTAAAATCACTCTTATTCCTTTACCTGTCTCTTTAAAAATAACACGTATACGTCGTTGAGAAAACCGGTAACGTGCTGACACCCCCCGTGGAGTTTCTCTTGTCTCCCGTGTATGTCCGTCTTGAGTTGTCCTCAGCCTGTTCGCCTGTCCCTACCCTTCCTTACACAGCTACCTCATGGGGACAGACGTACAGCTGGAAACCGCCCAGCTAATACTCAACTTATTCTAACATGCCCTCTCCTGACCGCTGGCTCTCATTCCCGGCTGGACGTTTATACCTGAAAGCTCGCGAAACACCCTCACATTTGTGTACCAGATCAAACTAATCTCCGCCCCCACCAAACGTGCACAACATCCGACCCTGATGCGCGTGTCACGTGAGTTTAACGGGACACGTCAGTCCCAGCGCCTGCCCAGGCCACGGCCGTGAATGAATCAGGCCGTCTCTCTCGGAGGCCGTGCAGAAGTCCCATGTGGACCCCTGGGTGGCCGGAAGTGGGCCCCACCCACATCGAGTGGCCCCGAGGGATGTGCCTGGTGTGCAGAGAGACTCCTGACTGATCGGAGTCTTTTCCACTCGAGAATCTAGCGTGAGAGAGTGTAATGACGTTGGGAGGAGACGCTGGAAAGAGCTGGACAGGGAAGCCCTGAGGTGGGACAGAGCATGAGATTAAGGCTAAATACACTCGAGGAGGCCCAGACGCCGGGCAGAGGCTCTGAAGAAGAGAAAATGCTTACAGAGCACAGGAAAGAGTGAAGCCGGGAAAACGGAGGGAAAAGCCAGACCCCGGAGAGACACACGCACATGCAGAAGAGACCAACTGTCCCGTGAAGCTAAAAAACTGGGTCCCTAAAGTATACGCATGAATATTCAAGCCCCTCGAAGGCTGCTCGCTTGGCCGGGGGCGTAGCCACGTTCTCGGCCCGCACGACACTTCCGTGACTGCAGAGACAACGTGGCCTTTAAAGCACCACACAGTGTTGCTGAGTTACCTGCTTTTCCTGCCCGTTAAATCTTGAGAGAACCCAAAGTGAAGAGAAATTCCAGCACTCAGCGAAAAGAGAGAAGGATAAATCAAACGCAATGCGGCTGCCTAAATAAATAAATAAACAAACAAACAAAAAGAATACCATGTCTCTTAGACGGCATGGATCAGAAAGCAGGCCAGAACAAAAATGATCCTCTGTGCCTATCAGACAGACCTCACGCACCGCACCCACTGTGGAGGTCGTATTTTAAGAAGTACATAGTCAAGGTGGAATGTGAGAGGAAATAGACAACGAGGGATGAATAAATGAAGTTAAAAATCTAGTAAGTTAAGTGATTTGCCCTAAGGCAGCAAACTATTAGTGTAGGAACCAGAGTTTCGACCCAGGTTTTCGGACTCCATTTCGCAATTTACTGGCTAATTCTCATTCTCACTGTTAACGAGCACGGGTCTCCCTGGGGGGCGCTGGAGATGCTTCAGGACGAGGTGGCAGTCACACGCCATTATCAATGTGCTAAATGCCACTCACTGACCTGTACACATTAACATGATGGTCGATTTGGGGAGAAAGACAGTGTGCGTGTTCCAGGGTGGCTGTAAGACATCACCGCACAGAAACACGGACGATAATATATTTTAAGTGCAAAACAGGAAATTCCAGAAAACACACTCCTGTACCTTTGCAAGCTCTCGCCTCAGCTCCTCCTGCTCCTCCTCTGACAGGGTCTCGGGGGCCCCGATCGCAGCAACAGCATCTTCTCCTGCCTCGGGCACGGGGTCTGTTCCCAGTAGACCTTGTTGGGAATTAAAAAAAATAAAAATAAAATAAGTCTGCATTATAAAAGCTCAGTTAAATCCGCCGCTGCCCTGGCCAGAGTGAAGCCAGCGAGGTCGGATCCCCGCATCAACCTTCTGCATCTTCCAGGGACCTGGGTCCCCGTAAAGGACCCCAGCAAAGCCTGAGCTAACCACCGAAATCCACCAGCTCGGCTTCTGCCAAAATCCGAATTTAGAAAATACTGCCTTCTCTCAGCTTCCTCACGTCCTCGGTCACTGTACAGTCACCGCAAAGCAGGAGAGTTAAGAGACCAACAGCGGGACCTCGGCAAGGCCTTAAATGCTGAGCCAGTCAAGCGATCAGCATGAGCAGCAGTTCACTTGGGGTGGGGGTGGGGGGCTGTAAGCGTCTTCAGCTCCCCCGCTTCCCCTGGGCATCAAACCCGACAGCTAATGACCTCCTTGTGGGTAAAGGAAGTTTACTGTTTCTTTCCATTAGTTAATAGATTCAGGAAACACCTACCCCCCCCCCACTTCCTAAATCCACATACATGTCTCATCCAGATACCCTTAAAGCATTCCAACACGCGTGTTTGGAGACGTGGCCCATGCCCACGTACAGGCTTTCCACGTTCCTGGAGACCGACCCCACATGCCATTTCCTGGCCACGGGGCCGGAGCTGGGGCGAGGCCAGCAAGGCCCCACCCCGCAGGTGCAAGATTTCAGGGGCCACTCGAAATCTCAATGTGACTCCTTTTACTATTTTAACGCAACGGTTTGTCAAAGTCAGAGTTAATTCAAAGGGTCCGTGATGACCGGAGCACCAACGTTTTAACCGGGCGGGCTCAGTCCGGCTACTCGGCCCTCCGGCCACAGGCTCTAAAACGGCTCCACACCGCACTGTTCCCATCTGGCCTTTATTCAAAATTTTAGTCTTGTGCTCATCAGAGATTTTCTTACACTGCTTTTCATTTTTAAACATTCCATTACCACATTTTGAGCTTGATCACCGAGCGTCTGGGTGCCCCCCCTCCCCAAATCCCACACCCGAGGCTTCGTAGCCCGGTCACGGCGCTGCCACCCGTGCCGGGTCACGCTGTGGTCTCCCAGCCTCCTGGAGCAGGCGCGTCCACGCCGGGGACCAGGGGCAGGTGCCAGCAAGCATCACAGCCACCGCGGCTGTTCCGCCCCGCGTCCGTTTCTGAGAAATGCCAGTTCAGCCACAGCAGCTGTGTGCCACCTGCCCAAGGCAAGATGCCAGGCGGCAGGTGACAGACTTAACACCCAGGCGGAGAGGGAGGAGGAAGAATGACCACGTTGTTCAACAAGCGGCCAGCACGGCGGCCAGCGCGAGAGGCCCCGAGTCGACTGCTACGTAGTCTCTCACGGGTTAACTGCACGGGGACCGTGCATCCTCATGATGACAATAGCTGCTAGCATGACAGGCCCGACATGGTGCCTGCCTGGAAGGCGTCTCCGAACTCGTTAAAGGCATGACACTAACACACACACACAACAGGAAACCACAAGCTGGAGGGGCCAAGAGAACAGGACCCTCTTCCGCGGCAGAGACACGTGGCAGGAAGGGTCCGCGGTGGCGAAGCTCAGACGCTGCTCGCTCCTGCCAGGGCTTCGAACAGACGAGACGGCCCGAGTGACACTTCTCTGACGGAAACCCGATCACGTCGCCCCCCGACCCAGCTGAAAACCCTTGAGTGGTCCCCAGGCTGTTTCAGGACAAAATCCAACCGCACAGTTCAGCACACGGGCTTTGCTGAGTCTGTCACCTGCTGCCTGGCACCTTGGGCTCCAACGCCGGCCAAGTCAAGCTGCGGACAGGGGCTGTCCAAGGTCCTGTCGGAGCCCACGGAGGAGGCCCACGCGTGTTCACAGACGTATCCCCGACGCCAGGTTACGTGAGGAGCGCGAGACTGAGTGGGGCCGACGAGCACGGAATTATAATGTGTAAATGAAACAGTTAATTCTACAGGCCATAGAGGAAGGGCCGTGAGACCGTGCCTTATCAACATTCTCTATTTTGAATGTTTTGCTCAAATCTCAGGACCCTCCTGCCGAAACAACAGCACCGCAACAAAACTCAGGTGCCGAGCCCTGCCTTAAATAAGGACTCTTCCGTGCTTTTCAAGAAACACTGTTTTGCAAATCTACTTGAGGAAAAATGCAATATCTGATTAGTAATAATGCTTTATGCACAGCTGCCCGATTCCCAAAAGAATCTAAGGGGTTTCTAATGCTTTTCAAGTATTTAGATGACTAGGGAAAACCAACGTCTCAGAAAAGGGGGTCACGGCGGTGCCCACCGATGGCCTCAGGACCGCCACGATGACCCTGAGATCGAAAGACTCAAAGCACAGAAGCACCTGTTCCGGTTTTTCCGTATCAGCCTGCAGGTGGCAGCAAATTATCAACATTGTGATTCCCAGGATCACCAGCTGGGGGGGGGGGAAATTGGAAAATACAGGACGCGAAGAACGGAATGGCGGAAATTGAAATCCCCAGCAAACCGTGTCACGTAATAACCACAGCCACCTCCAGAGTGTCTACCTGTTCCCATCCTGGAGCTGAGTGAGTGGTCCACGTACGCTGGCTGCATCACTCACCTGCAACACGTCTGTCAGGTGGGGGTCACCTCCACCCCCGACAGGTGACAGGTGAGGAAGCTGAAGAGTAGGAAGTTAAGCAGCCCGAAAACAGGGCCAGGGCCAAGTTAGGATTTTGAAACAAGACAAACCGGTTTGACCTGAAAGCGTTTGCTTAGGGTCACTGATTTCTGGAGTGCAAACAAGAGCAGGGGCGGAAGGTCGGACTCGGGAAGACATCCAGAAGCGACATAAATGAGACTGTGCACAGCGAAGGGACCCGGGGTCTCGGTCAAGAGCAACTGCTTCACCTTGTCCGAACGGACAGCTTCCCCTCTGGGTCATGATCCCGTCTGAGACCTCGGAGGCGCCCAGCATGGCCCCAGCCTGACCCCTCCGCCCCTCTGGTGGCTCCCACCCGCCCTGCCCGGCTTTCTCCTGAGACGTGGCTGCTCCCCCCCTCCCAGGGGTCCACGCCGCACCTCACCTGCAAAGCCACCACCCTGCCTTAGCTCCAGCTCTCACTGGCTCAGGCTTCGACTCCTGCCCCTAAAGCTCTCGGAGGGTCCCCGTCCCCTCCAGCCCATCCACTCCCCTGCCACCAGAGTGAGCTTCCAAGCCTGACCGTGACCAGGGCTGTCCCCCGCGGTAAAGCCTTCCGTGGCCACCACCTCCCCAAACAGCTCGCTCTCTGCACCATCTGGAACCCCGCCGCCCACCTCCCGCTCCTGCCCTCGCCCCTGGGACATGCTCTTGTGGTTTTCGAAGGGACTGACTCAAAACATAAAATAAAACGATCTCCTTTTTGCCCATTTAATTTTTTTACTGTGATAAAACATATAAAAAAATTTGCCACCTGCACCGTTGTTAAGGGTACGACCCGATGGCGTTAGTTCCAGATTTTAGCCCGGTGCAGCACCTGGCGCTGCCCCTGGCTCACCGGTGCTCAGCCACACTCTGAACTCGCGAGTGGCAGGGGGCGCGCGGCTGAGTCACAGGCACAGGTGAGGCTCCGTCGCCCCTCGCCATCTGTCGGCCTTGCGTCTTGAGCTTTTGAGTGTGTTTTATGCTCACTTCGCTGCCGTCCCTTCGAAGGTCTTTCTATTTATAAATCTATAGAACGTCGCTTTTCTAAAGCAATGCAACTTCTGTCCCATACTCCTCCTCCGAAGTTGACTGCATTCGGAGCAGGTCGCCTACCTTCACGCCACAGAGAAAGAGTGCACACGGGCACCTGCACCGTGGTGGTCCAGGTGGGGCCCGAGCGATCTTACAGGACAAAGACGACGTCGGCGCCCCCGAGAAAAGCCAGGGGTGCGGGAAGACTGATTCGTTAGTTATAATCGAGCCCTAGAAGCCTTCCCGGAAAATAAAACTATCCGCCTTTCTCACATGGTCTTCAAAGAGGCAACGATAGTTGTAAGATCACAGTAGGAATGAGAAACTTGAGTCTCTAAGGGGTGTTTTATTTAAGCACAAACGAGAAGAAATACGGGCTCTCTTTTGCAAACGTAGAGACACACAGAGAAAGATTAAACTTATGGTTCAAAATCTCTTTAGCGGTAACGTCAAAAAAAAGATCACGCGATGACGACGTTTTCCCCCCGACGGAGCCTGCGTTCGGAGCTCCCACTCCCCGTGCTCTTTGTTCCCAGATGTCACGAAATCCCAGGAGAGGCAGGAGGGACATTTGGAGGTCCCCACGCCCAAGTGACTCTAAAGAGAAAAGCCTTCCTTAGGACGGCATGGCGCACACTTGGAGCCCGGTGCTCCTTCGGGGCGGGCTGGCCCGCGTGCCCTCCCGTGTGGCATCCACCCACTCAGGCAGTAGCAGTGCCTCCCCCGCCCGGCTGTGACCACCCAAACCATCCCAACGACAGCTCGCGAAGGGGCCGAATGCCCAAAGGGGGGGGGGGCGAAATAGCCCAGGTTGAAAAGCATGGATGTGCGGGAACATCCGGCTGCCACGTATTTATCTCCAGAAGCAAGAGATTCAGTCGCCGAGCCACGAACACTGACTATTTCTCGAGGCCGTAATTTTCCTGGATTTGCCTATGGTGAGAGCAGGAACACTGTGGGAGTGAAAAATGGGTCAAGTAATTCTAGTCGAGGCAACAAGAAAGCCGAGGGAACTCGACCTGCTCCATTTGGGGGAGACCCGGGAACCCCGGAGACCAACCGGCAGTGTCGGGGCTGTGGGGGGGAGGCGGGCGGCACCGAGCAGAGGGGGAAAGGGGGCTGGCGACCCCAACCTCGGCCACACGGGCGCCTGCGACCCGACTCCGAAAGCAGGGCCTTGGACAGCAGCCCGCGCTCCCCAAACTTCACCTCCCGGGAAGAGTGGAGGGGCAAGAAGCGATCGCAAAGGTCGGACACGGAAGGATTTTCAAATGCTTGGCGTCCCCATCCCGATATTGCCAAACGAACCCCTAAATCACCTTCATCTTAAAAAAAAAAAAAAGAGGAAAACAATGCCTTCAGTCAACCACTTCAGTCCCCACAACTCTAATCAAGTGTAAAACTCGTACCTGGGACACCCCACGAGAGAGGGGAAAGGTCAGCCATGGAGCGGAAGTCACCTCCACCCTTAAATTTCCTCTCTAGGAAGAAGGAGGGCCGACCTTTCTTTAATTCTGCTCTGCTTTTCACTCAGTGGACCACAGAGACGTTTGCGACTTACGACCTCTATCATCATGAAAGACTTTCGAGAAGTGACCACCACGTCCCTAAAGAGAAGTGAGGATGGCAGCATAGAAATCAAAAAGGGTGATAAGACGGAAAGAGAAAGAGTCTGAGCTAAGGAATTTTGGCTGCATTTTTTCAGTGTTTTTAGAGTTTCAATATGACAAAACTAAAAGGTCAGCTTTTTAAACGGCTCCTACTTCCTGAAATCACTAGAACTAACCCACGGCTCTTTAAATAAACCAGGCCTGCATCCTTCTGTACGCTAGAACATTCTGAAGAGGAGGGGCGATTCTATGTAAAGACGGGTTGGGAGGTTACCCTGGTAGGGGATCACGTGACAGAAGAGAAAACGCCCCAAAGGACAGCTGGCACTGTCCTTTGAAACGCCTGTGCTGACCGTCGGCTGCAGACACGGTGAGACATTCAGGTTCACGCAGCACGTGGAGATCCAACAGCTGCCCCACAGAAAAACGCTTGGCCGCAGGAAAGGTTACGCCTTGAACAGTTAACCTGTCCATCAATACCCATCACCAGAGAGGCTGAAATAGTGTGATCTAAAAAAACAAAAAAAACACGACCACCCCCCAGCTTGAGAACTGAGACCTAAGTACCAGCCCCACCTTCAGCCCACTGAGCTTTGAGATTTGGGGGCTTCGCACACCTCTCGGCCTCGATGTTCATATCTGCAAAACGGACTGGAGTGTGACCTAGTCCTGTCGGTTTCTTTTCATCCATCTACCCACCCACCCACCCAGCCACTCACCCACCCACCCACCCATCCACCCATCCAGCCATCCACCCATCCATTTATCATTCAACAAATAGAGAGCCACAGATGCCAAGCATCACTCCAGATACTGGGGAAAGGACAAAAGACTGACATGCCCGACGGAGCTTGTAATCCAGGTTCTGAAACCGACTAGAAATCAGGGGTTTCCCTGCAGCACCAAACGAGCATTTTTAAAAGGACAAATGGAACAGTACACAACAGCCGAGAGCATCACACATGGGAGGCATCGGCGTTGGCACCGATGAGGGCCTGAGGGCCGTGGGTCAAGGAGCCTGAGGGCCGTGGGTCAAGGAGCCTGAGGGCCGTGGGTCAAGGAGCCTGAGGGCCGTGGGTCAAGGAGCCTGAGGCATCTCTGACCGAGCCTGGCGGCACCGGAAGGGATTAAAAGCTCCTGAACAAAGACCTCGCTCAGTCCTAGCGGTGGGCCGGGCCGTCATCCCGTCCCCGCCTCACAGCGCCTCTTAGGAGCGGTCGGCTCATCCATGGAATGTCATGGTTTCCTCATCGGCCCCACAGTGGCGCTTTGGGTAAATAGCGAAGAATACGTGTTTCAGATCGGTGTTCCCAAACTGTCTGGGTAGCATTCCTTTTAACATCGGTCTTTTTTTGCACACTACTGGCCTGCTGATCAAGAAAATGCACACTGGCCAAAAGCCACGCGAACTTTTAAAGGAACTTGTGGTGGTTGCTGTCCAAGAGCTCCGACGTAGGAACGTGAGGAGAACGGGCACACAGGGGCCCTTGCAGACGCACCCCGTGCCCGACGGTCACACAGCCGGGCAGGCTCCTCATGCCCGAGGGGTCCCGGGGACTGGGGCGCCATCACCGAATGCCTGTACGGGGATCCCCACTTTCACGTCCGCACTGAGAATCCCCGTGCGGTGGTTTCTGTCTGTCTGTCTGTTCTACTGCTCTCCTCCTCTCTCTTTTTTTTTTTTCAATTAAAGCGAATTTCTGAATGTGAGCTCTGGTGAGGACTAGCGTGCGGTTTCTGTTGTTCGCTTGCTATTTATAATTCTGTTTTGAATCCCAGAGCCCAGGCTCCCGCAGGCCGATACTAGGAACTGGGAAGGTGATGGCTGCGAAGTTGCCTGGGGACATATGAACGAATGTACCTGCTGCTTTTGCTCGATCAGAAAACACCCAAAGGCGGCAATCCCTGCAGCTGGGAAGGTGAGCGGAGGTGACATGCAGACGAGAAGAGAGCGGATGAGATCTAAAACGAGCCCTGTGAGCCCTCCCGGGATCCCGCCCGTGCATGCTGATCGCCAAGCTCTACCTGAGGTCAGGTAACTGTGGCCCTGGCTTCCACAGCCCCTTGTCACTTGGGCTTCACCCTGTCATTGAGCTCCTACTGCGCATGCTGCTCTTAAAGCTTTTCCTGCACACAGGATCTAGAGTCAGGGTGGAGGACGTCATCCTCTCAGGGACCAGATAGAGGAAGATCCACTTTATGACAGAGGTCCGAGGTGGACCCAGAGGCAGGGAAAGGACAGTAAAGGCCAGGGCCTCCCGGCACTCCGACGCCCCCAGCAGACACCTGGCTGCGGCCTACCAGTCCCCAACTTCTAGAGACCAGCTCTACCCTGCTATTTTCAATGCATTCCCTTCCTGCAAATCTAAACTACACCCCAATCGCAAACAATCCACGAGAGGAGTCAGTAAGTCCACGGCCAACACCGATAACCAAGTTCCATGCTGTACCCTTTACCACAGTGGAGTTTTTTTTTTAATTATAAATGTCCTACTTTTTAAGCTTACAAAGAACAAAATGTGACCTATTCTTCATTAATAAGGAAAAAATTAACTTCTAGGAAAAGCTGCTTCCTCCTCCGGCAAGTCACAGGCGAGGCCATCTAACCGTCTCCAAGTGTTGGCCGGGATGGTGGCTGAGCTGCTCCCAGCCTTGTGCAAACCCAGGTCCTCCTGGCAGCAGCCCCTGGCCTGCAAACATCCTCGAGCAGGCATGCGTGACCGGCTGACGGAGGGCCGGCAACTCCGAGGCGCAACTCCAAGCCCACCTGCTTAACCCTGCTTAACCGTCCCCGGCCTGGGCGTCTACCGCAACCATCCCCCTACCTCGGCAGTGGCTCTCACTAATCCGCAGTGAAACCCAGGATGACCTCTGACCTCGGCCAGCAGGCCTGGGGAGGTTGTCAGTGCAGCAGTCACTTAAGGCTCCTTTTAACAAAGACAAAACAAGGAGTCGGGTGGGGTGGGAGGTCTTTCTAAATTACAGAAGTGACCGGAAACAAAAGGCCTTAAGATCCCCTCCCCCCACCTTTTTTTTTTTTGCTATTTATCAGCTCAGTGGACTCAAAGCCATCAGATCAGCAGAAGGCGAACGTGAACACGCACATAAGCGGCACCTCCTTTAAAATCCCAGTCCCCATCGTATATACACATACATGCTACATATCTGATGAGCCATCTTTCGATCTGCTTGAAATCCACAAAAGCCTTGCTGAGCGGGACCCCCAACACCCCGGTCCACCACGACACTAATCATTTTAAAGCCAGGCCAACCCCACGTGGCGTCCAGGTTTGCTGGCCACAAACCTAACTTTCGGAAACTCGTCGTTACCAAATTTCTGCAGCGTCGTCGGGGATCCGGGGGAGACGGGTTCCCACTGGGAGACAGGTACAGGTACTTCTTATTCACTCCGGCGTCAAAGTCAAACGGGGACTGGTAGTCCTCACAGAGCTCCATCTCCCGAGAGTCCATGCCCAGCAGGTGCCGGGCACATGGCCTGGCGGCTGCCCCCACTCTTCAGTCCAGCGCCCCGCGGCCACGTCGCCTCCCATGCCCGCCTTGCGGCCTGGCTGGAGCAATCGAGCCCGAGGGGGAAGAGGAGAGGCAGCGGCCTGCCCAGGTGCCTCCTCCTGGGCGCCTTCCCACCCTCGGGACAGGCAGGTGCGTGTGATAAGGCCTGTGTGACAGCCCTCGCCACCTGCCGTGCCCTTGGGTCAACAAGGAACCACCTGGCCCGCAGGGCGTCCCCTGGGTCAACAAAGGAGGCCGGGCTCCACCAGGGCGCGAGTGGACGCTCAGCGCGGGCCCAGCCAGACACCGGCAGCGCGACACGCACCGGCGATTCACCGGTCAGAACCAGTCCGCTGACCACAGCGCACGGGCCACCCAGCCCTGCGGGGCAAGGAGGGATTACCAGCCAGTAATCTCCGCAGACGCCATCTGGGCGGCGCTTCCTCCACGCGGATTACGGGGTTCTGGGAGCTGCCGCCCCCGCTTTCCAAGCACAGCTGGTGGAGGCTTAAGCTGCATTTCCTGTTACCTTATCTCAGTAATGTCTGCTTGGGCCCACGAAAATTTCAGTGTGCCCTTCCTCCCGTCCTGTCCTCCCTTCCTCCCTTCCCTCCTTCTTCCTTCCCTCCTTCCTTCCCTCCTTCCTTCCCTCCTTCCTCTCTCTCCCTCTCTCTCTCCCCCAGAAAGATAGTGCTTCAGTCACATGTACTGTCAAAGAGAAGAATCCCGTCCGGAGGGAGACATCCGGGGACCCCTGCGCTCTCCGTTTAGCCGAGGCCACGCCTCCGCGGGGGCCACAGCCCGGGACCTGGAGGCAGACCCGCAGGGGCACACGGTCCGCTTCGCACGGTGTGCCCCGGTGTGCCCCAAAGAGGACCGGGCCGGCGAGGGTGCCCGGCCGAGTTCCTAGGTCGCCCCGTTCAGCTCCTTGACCCAGGGGGCGCGGTCTATGGCTGTGTAACAGAAAACAGCGGTTCCTCCTTCAAATCTACCCGATGAAAAGGGAACTCAATACACACTCCCTGGACCGGAAGCACGCAGAAAACATAAAATGTTTTAAGCATTAAAAAATAAATCTAGTGTATGAAGTGTGTATGCACCAAGGCAGTCCATATTCATTTCAAGTTATGATTCATTTTCTTTTTCTTCCTGTTAGTCTCATGTTGTACCCTATTTGGGCATGTCTTTGTCTTACTTAAGCTTTTAAAGTTTATTTTTAACAACAAAAAAGTTAATCATTATTTTTCTCCTAAAAGACAACAAAGTGTGCGCAACTAGAAATGCTGCTCATTCTCTATTTAGATAGAATAAATCGTTTCCTTTTTACCGTTACTGGAAAGGCCGTGTGGTCTAGCATCTCGTCATCCACGGCATCTCGGACTGGGGTGGGACAGGCGCCAGTTACATCCCCAGAGCAGAGTGGGCGCACAGGGTCCCTGCCCTCTCAGAATTCTGCACTCCGCATCCAACGACTGGTAGAAAACGCGTTTTTCCACAGCTGCTCTTCTGCCCACAGCCACAAGTATCAGAAGGTGTGAGGGGCCGACTGTTTGGGTCACTCAGAATGCACAGGTTGGAGCCATAGGCCCCAGTGTGATGGCACCTGGAGGTGGGGCCTCTGAGAGGCCACGAGGTTCAGAGGAGACCGTGAGGGTGTGGCTCCATGATGGGACGGCCGGACCTGTGGGGACAGGGTGACAGCCATCTGCCCCGTGGGAAAAGCGTCCTCACGAGGTATCAAGCCACCCAGCACCCCGACTGTGCACTTCCCCTCCTCCAGGACTGTGGGGGAGGGATGGCCGTCCTCACTAGCCACCGGACACACATCCGAGGCCCGTCGCACCCTCTGCCTGACATGCTGCCTTTTCTCTGCTCGCTGAGAAATGCCACCTCTTCTCAAAAGTCCTGCGAGAAGTGGATTATTTAAATGTTAAGTAGAACATCTGTACAACAGATAATTACACGAACGGCGACACGGTGATGTAGACGTGTATCTATTTTACAGGGAACGGTCTTCTTGAGACAGTCAACACACAAAGCAGGTTCCAAAGCCGTGTGTACTGCGTGCTCCACTCATGTGCAATAACTGGAGAGAGAGACCAGCCAGACCCAAGAAAGAAACCGGGAAGGAGACGTCCACGTCAGGCGACCCCGGGAAAGCGCTATGCGCGGAGGCGCCAGCAGAGGGAGCCCGCGGGCAGCCGGGTCCGCGCGGAGCGGCGACGGCTCAGGCGACGGCGAATGCAGGTGGAGGAAGCACCAGGCTGTGACGAATGAAGTCCACCTGCCTTTCAACGCGTCACTCGAAAAGCTCTGGGTGGGTCCTCCCTGAACGTGAAAGGTGTTTGAGGGGCAGTCGGCGGCGAAAGCTGTACGACACATAAAAACGCACGTGGGGGGCCTGGAAGGGCCCGCGGCGGACGCCGTGATGCCCGGCCGGCAGGTGCGCCCGCCGGCCGGACGCAGGACAGCTGGACCCCAGCGTAACGAAGGACAGCAGTGGAACACCGGCCACTAAAAACGGGAGCTCAGGGTCCACATGTGACGGCCCATGCGGTGTGTCCGTCGGTCGGGGCCGCGGGCTGTGGCTGCGGTCTGTGCACGGGGCGGCTGGGGGACGGGCAGGGCAGGTGGCCACCCCCCAGGGCGGACGGCCTCTTCCCGTCGCCGGAGACGCACCTGGCACGGACAGTCTGAGAGGGGGCAACTCCGCTCTGCCCCGCCGCCGGCCTTCGGCCTTGAACCTGGGCTCGCTCTTCAGCCTTGGGGCGCAGGCTGGACGCGGCACCCCAGCTCCCCGGGGCCTCCCGGCTGCCCACCGCACACGACAGGACTTCTCAGCTCCGAAACCCCAGGGGCCCATTCCTCGTACGAAACCTCTCCGGAGGCCTGGCTCCCCTGGCTACCCCGGTTCCAGCCACTTGTGCACGCTGACAGGGCCCACCCACCCCGCCTTCCGGGGGAGCAGTGCTGACCGGCCTCCGCGGAAACGGGGCCTGGCCATCACGTCCCTCCCGGGCATGCCTCCCCGAGGAGGGCCAGGAGGGCCAGGAGGGCCAGGAGGCTGTTCCGCAGTCGGGATGGAGCCCGAGGCTTCATGGGCAGCACCGACGCCCCCCGGCCTCCCGAGTGCTGTTAAAAAAGGCAAAAGACGCGGCAGGAAACCCTGAGTGACCGACGTCACAGCGACGGGAGGACAGGACGTGGACACGGCCGAAGGCCACGGAGACTTCAAAATGAGTCACGGGAGGGACCTGGCGGCCTGGTTGTCTTGCAAACGGATTTCAGCCCGGGCAACGGCGGGAGACGCGGAGGGGGCACGTGTGAAGGCCGGCGGCGGCGAGGGCAGGGTCAAGGGCAGGGCGGCCACGAGGGGAGACAGTGGCGTCCGTCTGCAGCGCAGGTGACGGGGAAGGCCGTTTGGGCCCACGTCCCCTCGCCGGTGGGCTTCGGTTCCTACTCCGAATCGTCTGGCTTTCTCTTCAACACGTGTCGGCCCACAGGTCGGAAACATCACGTTAGAATCTCAGGAAATCCCCCTGCGGACAGCCGTCACTCTCCCCCCCACTGTCCACCCCGAGGGCAGAATCCACTGTGGCATCATCCATGTGTGGGGGCAGGGGGAGGGGAGGAGGTTGCTTAGAGTCTGGAAGCTCAGGAACGTGGGGAGGAAAACAGGCCGTGCCGGCTGAGGGCACTAAGCCCACGTTTAAGGGCGCAGTGGGCCTCGTGAGATAATGAGAAGCAAAACATTTCCAGTCTGCTGACCGCGTATAAACGGAGCCCCACTGGGGATGGTAACCAGGCCCGACCGGCACAACCTCCGAGGAATGCATGAACTGGCCGACCGGCTTTGAATCGGGACATCTTCCACACTGCGTACACAGCTACGCTTAGTGACTCGCGGTGCGTGGGCCACGCGTTTCCCTGAGGGAGAGCGAGCGGCCCGAGCACAGCGGGCACCGATTTATTAAAACTACCGTTTGGCCAGGAGCGCCCAGTGCCGGCACGCCGGGGCAGAGCAAACAGGCCCCAGACGCCCCGCCACCACGTCGGACGCCGAGGCGGCCCGCGCGCTTCCAAACCGGGACGGCTTAATCGGGTCGACCTGGGAAACAATGCGCGGCACGGATATGGCATTTCATCCTAAATCTTACTAAGAAATAGAGTCTCGTGCTGAAATGTATAGGATTTCTGTCCGAACCTGCTGCTCTGGTTAAGAAATGCCATTTACAATGACGAATCTCATACCCTTTCCCGCTCGAAGACAAATTTCGCATATGTCCTTCTTAAGGAAGACGACTTATGCTCGAGTCAGCTCGAGAGAGCCCGTCACCTTGCACCCAAATCAATGACTGGGGAGCTTAAACATCAGAGGGCCTCTCTGTCCCGTGGCGCAGACCCGCGACCGAAAATTTTTAAACATCTGAGTACAACGACACTTGCGCTTATCACTGTGAAAACTCCTTACCGATTCTCTCGGTTTTATAAAACATCATTACCAAACAGGTATTTATCACAACAGCGTACGACGTCATTTATTTCAGTAAGCTCTCGTAACGGCTAAAGGACAGGATGCTGCGCGTCGCAATGGGAAGGGGGCATGGGATGAGAAAATACTTTCCCGAAAAGCGTCCAGAACCAGCGAGCCATGCGATCACTGTCACAGTGTCCTTGAAAGAGCAAGATCAAGATCAAGAGCTAGGTGTAGGATTGAATGATTCTACTCATTATGGCTACAGCTACTAACTAATCACTGAACAATCAACTTCCTCCGATTTCTGGGCACACAGCTAGTCTTCATTTCCCAGCCTCCCTCACAGAGAGACGTGGCCCAGCAACTCAGCTCCTCTCTCTCTCTCTCTCTGTCTCGGGAGATATAAAGACTGTTGATAGCCACTGAGATTTTGAGGTCGTTACTACAGCAGAATTTAGAGGAAGTTGGCTGGCAGACTCATCATTGTGCAGGATACAGTCACCGTGGGCGGCCCCCACCCTCCCGTGGCCCTTGGCCCCCACCCAAGGCAGACGTGGCTCCCCAAGGCAGACACGGCCCAGCACTCCACCGAGCGGTGCTCTGCACACTGAACCGGCATGTCAGTTCCAAATCTGGATTCTCCATAAGAGGATTTGATTTCGAACGATAATCCCCTGGACAGATCTGGCCTCCCAATTTTGAGAACTGGAAATCAAAAGGCAGGAGCGGCAGAGGGTGGAAGGACAGAGGGCCGCGCTCTGGAAGGTCAGAGGGCATCACGGCCCGGCTCAGCAAGGACAGCGGCCGCGTTAGCCAACTGATCGGCCCTCACGACTTTCTCCGCCACTTTTTGTTTTTAACTTTGAAACAAAAACAGAAACTCTAGTCGAACCGACGTCTTCTAGCCTTTGCTCTGCCGCATGAGAACAGGCCAGGGGTAGGGGCAGGAAGACAGCCCTCCCCTCCCAACACCAAGGGTCGCACCGCAGGAGCGGGACCTGCCTCGCTGGGCCACCGAGGCTCGGCCTGGCGGCCAGGAAAGGCCGGCCCGCCGTGGGGCGGGCTCTCAGCGTCAGCGCCTCTCTGCCACCTGCCCACCGGGAGTCAGGGCGCCCTGCCGAGTGTCACTGTGACATGCCACCCCGAGCCCGTGTTCTCAGCCAGCGTCCGCCTCTGAGATGGGCCGGGGCATCGTGCTTTTAAGTCACATCCTAAGGGACTCTCCTATGACGGGTCCCTGGAGACACGGAGAGATGCACCGGACTCTGGGTGGGAGAGAATCATAGTAGACGTCTGAACAAGCAAGCAGAGCTTGTCAGGCGAGGTAACTGCTGGAATCCTTTGCTAAGGCACAAAAACATGACCAAGCGGAAAAAAACTCACTTCCCAATGAAAGCATCAAACCGATTCATTCGCGTGCTCTTCGGGCCTCCACACCCTCCAGCCACCCCCCGGTGCCCCCAGACTGCTCCCCCCACCTGTCACCCGTCACCTGCTCACTGGCCCCACTCACCCACCTACCTGAAATCACAACCGTGCTCTCCCTAAACCACGCACACCCGTAACCTGTCCCCGTCGTCCGGCTCTCTGTAATGTTCAGGAACACACGTGACCCAACAGACCATGTAATATACTTGTAGAGAGTGTCTCTCCCGCTGGTACGTAAGTTACACAGGAGCAGGACTTCTTCATTTATTTTTTACGTCGGGTTTATTTTGTGCACTGATCTACCCCAAAGTGCCCGGGGCAGTGCCTGACAGGAGATCAATATTCATTGATGAACGTCCCCGCCCAGCTCTGAACCTGTCCGCAGCTCCCGGTGACTTGTAGGATGCCCGGCTGGTGTCTGGAGACTTGGAGAATGGTTATGAGTAGGCAAGAACGATGGGCTTTTTCCCTTGTACGTTGCCATAGCAAAATACTACAGACATCATGGCTGAAACGACAGAAGTTATTTCCTCACAGTTCTGGGGGACAGAAGTCCAAACTCAAGGGGCCCTCAAGGTATTTGTGATGGAGCCTCTCTCCCTGGCTTGGAGCCAGCGACCTTCTGGCCGTGTCCTCACAGGGCCTTTCCTAATGTGCAGGTGTGTGGGGAGAGAGGGGGAGGGGAGGGGAGGGAGGAGAGAGAGCGAGGGGGAGGGGAAGAGAGAGGGAGGGGAAGGGAAGAGAGAGGGAGGGGAGGGTAGGGAAGAGAGAGGGAGGAGGAGGGAGGAAGGGGGAGAGGGGGGAGAGAGAGATCTCTGGTATCTCTGCTTCTAAAAGCAGCCTTCCTATTGGATTAGGGCCCCTCCCCTATGACCTCATTCAGCCTTAATTATCTTCTTAAGGCTCTGTCTCTGGGGCTGTGGGTGTGGGGTGGGGGAGTAAAGAAGGACCACCCCTCATGGGTGAGAGCTGCCTTTTGGGTGGATGCTCTTAAACTGATTGTTGTAAAGATGGCACACGTACATAAATATACTAAAAACCACTGAATTGCATACTAAATGGGTGAGTTGCATGGTATGAGAATCTTATCTCAATAAAGCTGTTATTTTTAAAAAGCAAGGTTGGGAGGGATAGGGGAGGTAGATGGGGTAAAAGGAGTCAAATATGTGGTGACCAAAAGAAATCTAACTATGGGCAGTGAACACACAATGCAATATATATATATATATATATATATATATATATATGCCTTACTGTTGAATTGTACACCTGAAACTTACTGGATTTCGTTACTCAAAGTCACCATCATAAAAATAAATAAACTGTAATCTTTTCAGTTAAAAAATAAATGAAATAAAAATAAAAGGGCTTGGATAATCTAAAAATAAAAGTAAAATTTCAGAGGCCCAATTTAAATAGAAGCCCCCTCCCCCCCACACACACACAAAATGCACCTGGTTAAATATTTATAATCATGGAATATGGTTAAACATTGTTTGAGAAGCTCATTTATTTTATCCCCATCCACTCATGTCAATTTCTTAAATGTATGTTCTGGTCATTTAGCAAACCTATCATCAAAATGTAAAATTTCAGATGCTTGGAATAAATAAATAAATAGATAAACAGATAAATAAATAACAAATCAAAGAATAATACTGTATATAGTGTATACAATATGATCCCCTTTGTACACAGTTTTACACATGAGTAACTGCGTATGTTGCAACACAGAGGAATATTTTCCGGAAAGTCAAAAAATTTAACACTATCACTAGGGAGGAAGAGAGTTTGGTGAATGGGTTAAGGAAAGAGGAACTTCAGTTTTCATGTTATCTCTTGCTGTTCACTTAAAACTTGTTCTACACCATGTAAAAGAAAATGTAAACTTTTTAAAAATTAAAATAATAAGAGCTTTGTACAGTAGCTAAAACCACACAGTACTGGCATAATAAAAAGTTAAACGGATGAATGAAACAAACAGCAGTCAGGTCAGACCCCTCCACACAAAGGAATTCATATATGACAACAGTTAATATCAGCAGAGAAAAAAAATAAACCCTTCCTTAACTTAGGCCAGAAATTACAGATGGATTAAAAAGCTATAGATAAACATTAGTAAACATACCCAAAAGAACTGTTAGAAAAACTACAGATTACCTTCACAACTGAAGTGCTGACTTCTCTAATATACAAAACCCAAAAGTTATTAAAAGACTGGCAGACTGGGGTACATCCCAATTTAAACTCTGTTAAGATAAAAGGCAGCATAAGGTAAAAGACAAGCCCGCAAGAAAATATTTCCAGCAGTTGGAAGTTTATGTACCTTGCACCACCAAGATAATAAAAATTCAACAGGTGGTGTCTTAAAAATCACAACACCGAAATTAAATTAGTCTTTAAATGAAATAATCGGTGGACTGAATTACAGTTCATTCTTTGAAAGTTATTGATGGGACTTAATACAACATGTGTAGAAGTTAAATGCAGCTTTAATCTTGGGAATGGCTTGTGTTTTTATCATCACTGTCATCACTCCCTCTTCGGTGAGCAGCATAAACCCATGGTTATTATAATTATGTCAGCTAAAAAAAACTAGGACAACTGGTTCTCAGAAAGCAGGTTGTCTTTAATTACCATACGTCTTACAACATAAAGATAGCATTCATGTGGTGTTTCGTACAAAAAAAAAAAATCTGCACTAAAGTAAACATTCAAGTTTATTCATGTTGGTTTTCTCTTCCTCTGCCCGCACAGCTTTGTGAATATACCCAGCAAGGTACAAGATCATCACCAGGAGAAGTAAAATCAGCGCTACCATTTCCCACTAAGAACAACAACAAAAAATAAAACTAAGGGTTATTTAAGGCAAAACTGCCACCCTTTCAAGGGTCCAGCAAAGGCAAGGTGTGGCAGCAGCCCCGAACGCACACAAAGTGACAGGACCCTCCTCTCCGCGCTCGCTCCATGAAAGGCCACATTATTCAATTCAAAGGTCATGGTCACGCGGACTGGGGATTTGGACTGAAGGTTTTTACAACGAGCTCTAAGCAAGGCCTAGGTTGACTCTGACCAAACGCAGCCTCAGTCCTCATCAAGTCCATGCTGCAAAACTAACAAACACAGGGTGTGAAAGCAGCCGACCCACCAGGCCAGCCGAACGACCCCCGGGAGACACAGGGCCACGTGGAAAAGGAAATGCAACTCAATCAGCCCCTGAACTCCGTCCACACAGGGACTTCCTGCTGGGACTGAAGTTAATTCCAAAGCAAAGCAAGCCCAGACGGAGCCAGGCTGCCTTTAGGACAGAAACCTGCAGTGGTCACTCACCTTTCGTCACCCGCGGGCAGCCTGCTTTACAGACGGGCCCGCTCGGACTTCTTCCTTTCCTCTCTTTGTTTGGAATATTTCCATGGGTTTCCAGCCGACTAGAGCTATGGCTAATAAGACACAATGAAAGGGTTTGGGCTTCTTTCAATCATTAGTAATCATGTAATGAAGACGAAAGGATTTAAGGAATTACGTTTGTCATTCTCTCTTCCTAGTTTCTTTGTTTTGTTTTGTTTTTGCCTTTTCTAATTCCGCAGGGTGATTTCCTGTTTTTACTTTTCCTTTAGTTTTAGCACTTATTCCTTAATAACAAAGTAATTTGAGCTATGAGATACTCTCCGGCGTTCAGCTGCGCCCCTCCCCACCCTAACACAAAGTTTTCTCCTTATCGATTTCTAGGCAGTTTGCTATTTCTCTTTTTATTCTTTGTTCGGAGGTTTTATGAGAGTATGAGAGTGTGTTTCTTAGTAATCAAGTAGTAAGATGTTTCTAGAGCCTCTTCACAGACTCTGTGGCCTGACAATCATTTCACAAATGCACGAATATAACTATAAAATAAAATGAACTAAATGACAAAAATAAATTGTCATGAAATCTAACTTACTGATAAATTCAGAAGGCGCGTGGGACAGAATGAGCTCCCGGTTCCTCCTCGGGGACCTCTGATGTTCTCGCTTGGTCCCCTCTGATGTTCTCGCTTTTACGTCCCCACAGGCGGCCGCAAAGCTACCTGATGGAAGGGGCCTCTGCTTACGAGGAAGGGGACAAGGATGCCACCCCGTCAAGGACGCCACATACTGGACCGTTAAATGAGAACCGAAATTTATGAAGCGAAACCACTGAAACTTCCAGGTTGTCGCAGAAGGTGTCCTGTAACCTGGAACCACCTGTGATCTCTACACACACACACACACACACACACGCACACACACACACACACACACACACGTCGATAGAGCGCATACACATATAAAAGTAAATATTAAGCCGTGAACAGCTGTTCTCTCTCAGAATAGGGACTAGATTAGGAAAGTAGATAAGGATGCTTTTTCGCTGATCACTTTATATTCCTCTGTAGCTGTTTAATTTTTTTTTTTTTTTTTACATTTACTAAAAAGGATTTCATGAAAATCAGACAGCTGCTGAAAATGTCGCAGGTGACTTGACCAAACAGCCGGCTGTCGACAGTGCCACAGACTGTCCCATGTCACTGAGTAAACAGGGGAGCCAGTTAGCTACAATGTCCTACGTTTCAGCATTTATTATTATCTTAAGAAGTCAGAAAATGAATTTTTGTTACCTTTAGCTTTTATTCTGATTTGTACCTACCTTTATGCACAGAAAGACAAGATATATTATGTCTCATAGTGGTAAATTCTATTTTCAGTAAGTAAAATATTTGACTGTGAATTACAGAATTTACCTCCATATCTTTTCTTCTACCTTACATGACTAGGCAATAATTCATCAATCATATCCATCCATCATATCCATCATATCCATCCATGTACCATATCCATCCACTGAAATGTGCAATAATTTTTAAAACATTCATTTCTTCACTTTTTTTCCCCCCATTTTGTAAATTTCTCCAGACCATTTTTCCACCTCAATTTTTTTTGGGGGCGGGGGGAAGATGGGTAAGGAAGGGCAGAATACTAACAGAGAATGACTTCATCCTTGGTAAGGTTGTATCCCAACCATAAAAACATCTAAATTATAGGATCTTTTAAAACTTTAAACCTATGAGGTTTGCTTGAATGTCTTGTAGCTTACAGGTAAATTCAGGTTCACATGTTCCTTCACTTAGTTTCAAGAACTTAAGCATATAACCAAGATTCTAGTGTGACACCCCTCATTCCCATTTCCTTACTTCTATTAAACGTACACAGGTTTACTAATAATCAGAAGTTCTTGGTTGTTCCTTCTACGCACATCTGCTCATCTTGAAACATGAATTCTTTAAAAAAAATTTTGAGTCATCGTTATTATTTTAAAAATCACAGCCAGACACAAAATATTGAACAAATGTTTAATCATAAAGTAGTACAGTCACATAAGCATATCATTCGTATTAAAACTAAATTGTATTAAACGCTATTATATGAAAAGTTATACATCCACTAAACTCTGAGGGAGGCCGGGAAGGAAGCCTCCTCCAGGACGCCGAGGCGGGGGTCTGCTTCGGTACCCCGGGGTGCGCACCTCTCAGCGAAGCGCCCAGCACGGCGTGCGCCCAAATGCCAGCGGGCACCCCGCGGGGCGCAGACAGAGCCCCTGCAAGCGCCAATCCGACATCACCCCATGTCCAGCTGGGATCCTCCTGCTGGGTCTTCAGAGACCAGCGTGACCCCCACCGTCCACTCCAACCCCTCCCGCGCCCGACTCCGGCTGCTTTCCCAGAGTTCCCGCCGCTATCGTCCTCTGGGGCTGGTGTGTCGGGAGTTGACCGGCCACTGCTGGTCACGACTTGGACACACCCCGTCTACCATGGGACGGGGCACCCCACAGTGACACCTATGATAACACGTTATTCTGAAAGACAAGGCGCCCAGTGGCGGTCACAGCCATACATCCCCTACGGCTACTCCGGTGACACCCACCTGTACCTAACGGCATAGACTAGATGTGGACGGGAGAGGCGTCTGCCTGGAGAGTGAGTTTGTGCAAAAAGGCGATTTGGTACCCGAGTTCAGAACATAGCTGTAAACTCCAAAAAACCAGGCCTGCAAACCCAGCCCTACCGCTTACTAGGCGTGGGAGATTCTGCAGCTGAAGCTCTCTGAACCGGAAGTTCCCCCTCAACAAAACTGGAATAATAAAAATCTACCTCATACGGTTTCTCTGTTTAACCCTACGCGGTACACGGTAAATGTGCCAGAATTGATCACGAAAATTACAATGACTATTGCTTGTGAGTCAGGGTCCTGTGGGCAAATTTATCTGTCAACCAACTCTCCCTCCTCTACGCTGACACAATACGATGACCGGTGGCCACAGAGACTCGTGCGTCTTGGGCGGACAGGACGCCATGGCGGGGTGGGCGAGGTGCCAGGAAGCAAGGGAACTTGCGAAGCATGAAGTTTGCTAACGACAGGATATGAGAGTAGACTTCCTCCTGTTATTCTCTGCCACTCCCTACTGATTCAGAGAAATGAAACAGGTCTGCTTCAATAACTCGAGGAAGCGTGCCCGCACGGGGACAGAGTACCACGCCAGGGAGTCCCCTAGCAATGGGACCAGGAATGGGCTGGAGGCAAAGAAGGGGCAAAGAGAACCTGGCGATCAGTCACCTTTAGTGATGCGTGACCGGGGCGCCATGCTCCTTTTGAGTTCCTAGTTCGTCATTTTCAGATTCTAGCAATTCGACCAGCCGTAACGCCCTTTGGCGCTGATGGGCAAAGGAAGAGTCATTTGTTCATAATCTGTGACTTCCAAGAACAGATTAGAGACGGCAGGTCCAAGGGAGGGAGTGACAGGACCACACAGAGGTCCGACGGCGAGGCGGCTGAGCCATCCTGGAAGCAGGTTTTGGTCCTAGTCAAGTGACTAGGCCTGAATCATCATCTCGACTGCAATGTCACGAGGGAGCCCAGAGCGGGCCACCTAGATAAACGGCTCCAAGGCCCCTGACTCGTTCCTGCCGTAATAAATGTGCGTCTTTTTAAGCCACTAAGTGTTGGGGGAATTCGTTCCACACCAACAGGTACCGATATAGCTACCCAATCCGGAAACAGAGACACATGAGGCCTGAGGACCCTCAACGAAGGTGTGGGAGGACTGGGACCCCCACGGGGTAGTGACTTCCCCCCGGATGCAAACTCACGCAGGACCCAGAACTCCTGAGAGATGCCACAGAATGGATGCAGGCATCGTGACCGAACGTCACTGTGACCACGAGAGGCAGCGAATGTAAACGTGAAGTCCCCCGCAGCCTAGACGTACGCACTACCAGTGTCAAAATAGCCACAACCCAACAGTCGATAAACTCAAACCTACCCAAACCTTCCTCCTTAGACCTTTGGACCCAACTCATAATTCTGGTAGCGAAAAGCGGTCGCCCAGGAACTCGGCCAGAACCTTTCCGTTTCCAGCTCCCGCCTTCGCAGACAGACTGGCTCACTCTCCCGGCCGGCAGCCAACTCCTCTGTACCTGGCCGAACCGCCCGTCCCAGTGCTCTCACTCCACCTGCCGCAGGAAGGGTTCCCATGCAGCCCAGGTGAGGAGGAAGCCTTGCCTGAGGCTGAGCAGCTCTGAGTCCCGAGGCACTGGCCCTTGAATGTCTCTGACGCCTGCATTGCAAACGCGCACAGGCACGATTCAGAATGAAACCTGGAATTTCGGGAAACGACGCCCCGCATTACGGTGTGAGAGCTGCCGTGGATGGAGCCCGTTTTAAACAGACTGAGCCACAGCCGACGCCCCGCAGGAACCGCCCTGCCCGTCCTGTTTGCCCGTCCTGTTTCGGCTGGGCCAGGCCTCTGGACTGGGCCCGCCCGGCACTGTCATTCAAACGACTGTTGCAAAGCCAGCAGGAAGGACGACGCCCTGCCCACTAGGACTGATGACCACCGACCCTCTCTGAAGACGGACCGGTCACCAGCCACTGTAGCCGAGGAGTGGCTCGGCTCGTCAGCACCACCAGGAATTCCTTTTGCCTATTCATGTAATTATTTCCTTGCCTTTTCTCGTGAAAACCCCCGCCTTCTCCCTGTGACGGGGACACTGTTTGGGTTTCTGCCTGAATCCATACTGCCCCGATCGGAATTCTTTGATCCCAAATGAACGCTTATTGCCTCTTGTTTTGGCTTTTTAATTTTAGGTGAACGACAACATGCAAGACGTTTGCCATCATTCTGTTGTACTTTGTATTTAAAAAAAAAAAAAAAAAAAAGCTGGTCAGAATCCACGACCCAATAATGGGCCCCAACACGCAATTTGAAAACTCAAGCCTACGACAGACTCAGAGGCTCCCAGTTACAGACAGCCATGAAAAAGAAAAGCCAAAACAGCGAAAGCCCTCAGCACCAACCCTGTGTCAATGCTTAGTACCCACATCCATAAAATGCAATTAACGCCTAGGCTTCCCCCTAATCAAGCAGGTCCTCAGCAGTTTCTATTCAAATGCAGGTAATTAATTACCCAGGTCCTACGACTCCTCCAGCTCGACCTGGAAAATCCACAGCCTCTAACATGCCCCTCATCACGCTAACTAGTCTGGCTCAGAGGCAAATTTTCAATCTTGTCAAAAAAAAAATTTTTTTAAGGAAGTAGGAAGGCAGCAAAATAAAACATCAGCAAAACACTAAATCTGCTTGACTAGAGACCAGTTAAACACATTTTCGTACTTCCACGAAATGAGCCATTTGTTACAGTTGAAAAGTAAAATCAATCTATAGGGACAGAAAGCAGATTAGTGGCTGTCTGCAGGTGGCATTGTCACGCCTGCGAACAGGCACAGGGCTGATGGGACCGCCACTCTGTGAGTTAACGCAAAGTCCTTGAGTTGTACTCTTCAAACAAGTGAATTTTAAGGTACATTAGATGGTAATTATTTATTGCAAATGACCCTGTTTAATAAAGCTGCTTTTTTTTTTTTAAGATTTATCCATATGTGTTAGCTTAGGGAAAACACCCCAGAAAATACGTGTTATTTAAAACGGTCAAAGTGCAGAAGAACATGTCTGATTCGTTTCCCATTGGGTTTTTTACAAAGTTACGCACGTTACCTGCGTGGACGTGGCTGGAGGGCCGTCCAGGAGCTCGACCCAGGCAGCTGTCCCTGGGAACTGTGTCGAGGGTGACAGTCTGATTTAACTGTGGCCCCCTGTACTGCCTGAATGTGCATTGCTTTTCATAAGCCGGAGAAGCCCTCAGAAGGGAGGACTCACGCGGGAGCCCGAGCTGAGGACAGCCCGGCTCACACTGTCCTCGGGAGGAGGGGCCCGTTCGGACCGTCACCATTTAAATGTTTCTCAGTGGAAGACTGTGTTAACAGGTGACTGACTGTCTTTGACAATAAAAAAGCAAAAGCGACCGAATCCTCAGCCTGACACCTCATTGCATAAAACCCAAGAGGAAGCACACCTGCCCGCCCTCCGAGGAGAGAGATGTGGGCTCATGAGCTTCCGCGGTTCCTCCGCTCCTGCAGGTGCAGGAGGCAAAACTCAGGTGGCTTCGGCTTGGCCGCTGCGGATCGGGAAAGGCCTTCGATGCTTCTGCACCAGCCCTGGGCCAGGTGCAGCTCGAGAACTGAAAACACACTCCTCGCGAACATTCACCAAAAATAAAAAGACGAGGCAAATGAATAAACTGAAAACGAGCCCCAAAGGGCGGCTGCCCGGGGCTGGGCCTCGGCTCTGCCTCCTCGCTCCGCCTCTCTCCTGGGTTTCCGTTAGGCTGGGCACCTAGCTCAAGGACACAGACACTCTGGAAATCAAGAGCCTGTGGCTCGCCACCTGCCCCTCTCCCTGACTTCCTCGAAACGCCGCCATCTTTGCCCCTAATCAAGTCATCACTCTGTCGTCGCATGGCTTCCTGATTCAGAAGGCCGAGGGAACCAGAATTCGGACCATAAACTATCCGCTTCCCAACCCCTCGGACCTGCTCCCGGGGCCGTCTGTGGCTCCTCCCACCAGATCCTCACCTGCTTGTGGCAGGTCTTCCTCCTCCCAGACACCCCGACAACGCCCACCCTCACTGCCACCTCTTGTCACAAGACCCTCTTGCCAACCAAGCCTGCCTGTGCCACACCAGCCTCAACGGAGGGCTCCGCCCCCCTCCCCAGGCTGCTGCACTGTCCCCAGGACTGTCACCCCCAACACCACAGCCCCTACTGCCACCTCACCTACCCGGGCTACGAGGCTCATTTCAACTACTCGACACTCAGACACCTGGACGTACCGGAGCCTGCCGTGCTCGACAGACGCGGGGCGCAGGGAGCAACGGGGTTTCGCAGACGTTTAGAACTGTGCTGTTGCTTTTCTGATACGGCGGCAGCCGGGCTGCATGCAGTGAGCTATAATGCACAGGCCATAAATCCGCCACGGTATAGAGCACAGTTCAGTACTTCCTGCTACAGTCAGGGCGGTGAAACCAACACCACTGTCTACCGCTGTCTAATTTTAGAACATTGCTTTACCCCAAAAAGACACCCACACTCATCAGCCTCTAGGATAGTGGTTTTAGGGGGAAAAAAATAAAATCGGAATTGCAAACTTTTAGGACGTTTCAAATTATAAAACGCTCATGTCCTCCAAAGGCTGTACAGTCTGAGATTTAGATTCATCGTTAATAATTCCTTGAATACTTACCCCCTGCTGGGCAAATGTAACCCAAAGGGCAGGGCTACAGCTTTGCCTTAGGGCAAATTCAACCCAACGTGAAATCACGAGCAGGAAAGTGAGGAGCTGTGTGGCTCCGGCTCGGACGCGGTGGCTTTCTGCTGTCCTCCCGAGCTGCTGGGCCAGCACTAGGGGCATTTACACACAGCGTGACCCACGGCCTGACCCACTGCCTGACCCACGGCCCCCCGAGCAGCTCCCCCAGCCCAGCCCTCCTGTCTCTTGGTCTTTTTCTTAGACCCACGAGCAGGCCCTGCTCCTCCCCTGCATTTCCCATCTGACAGGAAAGGAAAAGAAGCCTACTTCCCGCCTCCGGGGAGACAAGCCTGGCTGTACACGAGGCCCTGGGCTGTTTTTGGCGCTGGTCCAGCTGTGACAGGCTGACACTGGCTCCACAGTCCATGCAAACGGTCTTTCTTTGTTTCCTGGTGAGATCGAGAGCCCACTTTAGAGCCCGAGTCCCAGGCTCCCCTGGGGTCACTCCCAGAGTGTCTGGGGACCCCCAGGGACGAGGAGAAGTCCCTGTGCCGGCCCACGGGGTGGGAACATGGGCAAGAGTTAGCAGCTTAATTAAAACGCGGTCCAGTTCTAATTACATCCCGGCTTCTCCAGGATGACATCATCCTCGCTCAGCAGGGCTGAAGATAACCTGAACGGCAGCGCACGGGCTCCCCCTGGGCTGGCTTTTTCCAGGAACAGTTTAGCTCTTTTCTCAGACGTGAGGTAGTACTGCGTGGGGGTGCCCATTAGTCGCTAAGCCTTTAATGGCCTGAGAGAGATTAACGAATTTCTGGAAAGCAATCCGTCAGCGGGAACGATGGCCCAGGCTTCCCTGTGGCCACTGAAGGCACCTCAGTGCAAGACGCCCGAAGGCGGCCGCCCACATGGACATGCACACACGCATGTACCCGCACATGCACACGCACACGCACGCACCCACAACCCAGCACGGACGCTGCTCGCACACGAATTGGCCACAGACGGCTCGCCTCCTCTGAAGATGCGCTGGGCTCCCCGCACAGAACGCCCTGCTCCTTCCTCCTGCATCCAGCCCAGGGTCACTTCACCGGGGCGGCCGCATCTCCCGCTGCAGCGAAGGCGCGCGAGCCTGGATCCCGCACCCGCCGCAGACGAACATCAGGTCCCGTCCTCACTGCCAGCGCCAGGCAGTCAAACCAGGGGTCCCCCCGCAACCCTGCGCCTGTGTACAAAAAAAAACTAGGAAGTGACTGGACCTCCATCAGGGATGGCGTGGTCCCCGAGCATGAAGTCTCGGTGGACCGTGGAGAAGCCCGCTCCACAGTCAGAAACCGCTTCTGGAGAATGGGGAGAGTCGGAGAAAGCGGGGAAGGAAAAGGCACAGTAAGATTTGTCCTGGGCAAGACTCCACCCTCTCCCACCAGTCAACGACTGCCAGCGAGGAAGGCAGCCTTGGGGGGCTACCTGAGATCAATTTACAAGTTCCTGAGAAACACCCAGAGGCCGTCACCTGTCCACTTCCGTCCCCTCAGGAGAAGCTATGCCCCAAACCAGGAGGCCTGAGGCCTGACATGAGGACTAATTAAGTCACCTCTGCTTGCCTTCGTCCCTACACATCCCCAAAGACGCTCCAGGATTGGGGAGATGGCCCTCCAGTTCACCGCAGACTCGCACACAGCCCCAATGAAGAGCTTGGTTCCTTTGGAAAGTACAGTTTCTCTTTGATTGAAACTCATTAAAAACTTAGCCAGGGGCCCCCCACAAGCATGCTCCAGGCTCATTACAGGTAGTGTCACCCCGTGTAACTTACTGCAGCCGACTCCTACGCCATCACCCCCCGCCTGATGCATCCTCCTCAGGGGCCAAAGCCACGGATTCAGTTCTCAAGCATCATGGTCAGCACGATGTCCACCACTTGAAAAGCAACCGACTGATCTATCCACTAGAAATGACCGTTTCTAGAACTTACAGGTATCACACGACCGAACTCTGGGGACTAAAGATGTATAAACAGTAAGAAACCTACTAAAGATTGGATGGATCCATTTTCAACATGAAATACATTTGTTAAATGTTTATGCAGATTCTAGTACATGTGACTGTATGAGTGAGGCACCAAAGCGGGCAAAAAGCAGCAAAACACTTCTCGAAAAATGTTATTCATGCTCTCCTGACGTTCATGAAACATGGAGATTAAATTTTTAAGCAATCGCAAAAGCCTCATTAGTTCAATCCATAAGGTGAAGTCCATATAAGAGATTCCAACATTTAAATTATATGTGACAAACTTTGTAATCCGCTTTTTAAAAAAGAAACATTCGGGTACAGTCAGAACCAACCAACCAAGGCATTCATGTGTCTTCAAGTGAAAGTAATCCTTGTCGGGCAAATGGATATTGCAATATTTTGTTCTTTTATGTATGATGAAGACTCTCATGCTAATGTTACAAAGAACTAGTAAATAAACTACATCTTAATTTTACCAACATACAAGGTTAGGATTTTGCGAAAGAAAGCCAATTTTGATTAAAATAATACACTACTTTAAAAAAAAAAACTATGGCACGGTTAAAAAGGGTAGACATTATAATGTGGGGGCCCATAAAGGAACTGATCAATACTGGTGAGAACCAGCTGGGCTCTTCCAGCTGACTGAGGTTAAACCACCTTCTGCTCCTGCCCCACCCCGCCCCCACCCAGTCGGGAAGGGCCTGCGGAGTGGGAGTTGCCACACAGCTGGACCCAGCCCCTGCTTCTCCACGGTAACGGGAGGAGCACTGGGACAGCACCAGATGCTCCGCCCATTAAATGTTTATTTAGTTTCAGAGCCGAGGTGGTCCTGGGGAAGTTCGGGAGACGCACCCACGACTCAGAGCTGACCGCTCTCCTGTCAGGCCCGTTGGCCTAAACCAGAGAGGGGTGGGCAGCTGCCGGCCTGTCCCTTTTACACGGCATTCAGAGCCCATTTTAACCAAGCCCAAGGGTTTCCATTTTCGTTAGGCCACCTCAATCCCCTCGGCCGCTGCATCTAGTAGATTGTAACAGAAAAACAACATCTAAGAGAACTGTATCAGTTTAAACCCTAATAAGCCCCTAGATCGTGCCCGTTTGAGTAGAATTCAAGGTCATGAGTTGCTCTGCGGGTTTTTAATTTGTTTCCACATACCACATGGTTCAAAATGAGTAACTGTCTCAGGCTGAAGTAGTTCTGGAGGGGCTCTGGGAAGTAGTTCTGGGAAGTTCTGGTGTTAAAATGAGCACACATTTTATGATCATGTATTAGGGTATTTTCACGTCCCAAAGCAGAAGTGCAAAAGTAGGTATTACGTTTCCGGTTTCTTTGCTTTAACAGCAGAGTCTCCCAAGAAGCTCGAGGACACAATAGTGACCTTGTTTAAGCCGGCTATGGCCAGAAATGAGGAACGTGTGCAAAGATTTTGATGGCGAGTGATCTTCGCATGGCTGTCACCACAGAGTCTGGACACACTTCCGCGAAAGCAGTTTGGGTGCTGGGAGAAGCTGCCGGACCACGGGGCGGCGGCCAAGGTGCAGCACCTGCCGCTTCGTCTTACGGGGACCTGGTTCGGCGCCTGGCACACGGCAGGGAACGAGGGACTGTCAGAATCCTGGGAACCGGCCCCCTTGGGGGAGGGCACACTGCGGGACCACCCCGCCCCCCCGAAGCCACTCTCAGACAGGAGCGCTGGCAAGGCCACGGCAAACTTGGAGAGACGAAGACACACACCACACCTTTTGGTCAAGGAAGATGACAGCTTCCTCTGCATCGTGGGACTGCTCCAGACTAGACCAACATTTTCCCTTGTCTGAGGCAAAAGGAGAAACAAAAGATGTGGTTTTTTTTCCCTTAAAAGCAATGCCCTTTACTCTGAGATAACATCCTTTCTGATTGGTTTTTTTTTTTTGGGGGGCGGTGGGTGGGATGAGGGGGTTGTTAAAAAATCTCATTCATTTTGTAAATGTTAGCTTTTCATGGGCGGTTTTCAGGACTTGGCCAAACAAGGAAGCAGACAGCCTCTGTGCTTTTAATCTTACCCATTATGAAAGGCAAATGACTAGGGAGGGTGCCTGCAGCCCTGCCTGGCCCTGCCCAGCTCGCCTCACAGGACCCAGAGCCAGGGCAGTGCGGGGAAGAGGAATTACCGGTTTGGAGGGAGGGAGGAAGCCTCCGGAAGGCTGAAGGCTGCGGCGCTATAAACACAGGGTCTGACATGAGGGAAGAGAATCCGGACTGGAGAAATCTCAGGAGGACGCCTCAGGAAAAGACACCCTGGAACCATATCCCCCAGCAACCGTAGTGGGTGAGCGAGGTGTTCCCGAGGGCGATTCTTATCAATCAAGTGCACCGAGAAGGGAAAAGGCTGCTGAGCGTCACTGTTCTAGGAAGTCTGTAGAAGAGGCAAAAGCCCGGGCAGCCACCCAGCCATTTCCAGGTGGGGCTGTGAAGGGCCCAGGCAGCAGGTTCTTACCCTTGTCCTGGCATCGCTGGGCGAGCCCCAGGTCAGGAGGAGACGCAGGGCAGGGTGCCACGGTGGCACACGTCATGAAGGGGCAGGGGACATTATGGAGAAGAAAAAACGGAGAGAGAAGACACATGTGCTCAGCGGTTTCACTTCTCAATCTGGCCCCGGACCAAGGGGCCGGCCCGAGGCAGGAAGGAGCAGCGACCTTCCGGCCAGCGCTCGTGTGTGTTGGCTGCAAACAATACTGTAAAGAACTAACATGCGCATGGAGCGAAGGTAAACGCAGGGATCGTGACACTCTGGAACACTATGCAGCCGTGCAAAGGAATGAAATGGTCGGCACGTGCCAGCACAGAACGCTCACCGCGACACGGAGCTCATGAAAAACGCAGAAGCGTTTGCCTTTTTCAAGATGGACACACACACACGCGCGCGCGCACACACACAGACACACACACACTAATTGTATGCGAGTTCCCAAAGTGTGGTACTGAACTGGCGTCACCTGGGAACTTGGTACAAATGCAGCTTCTCAGGCCTCCTCAGACCTGCTGAGTCAGCAGCGTGGGTCTAGCCACAGGTGTCTGAACGAGCCTCGGAGGCCAGGACCAGCTGGACACCTGCACCCAGATGCCTACGAAAAGGCCTGACGGGGGCTCGGAGCAACTGTCTTCACTCTTTTCTGAACGAGTGCTGTCCTCCATATTCCCCTGCCCCTTCTCTCTAACAAGGAGCGCGGCTTCGTGCTTTCCCTCTGTAACTTTTTGAGATGCTCCCAGTGCTGGGAGGGGCCTGAGCAACGGGCAACCTGCGGCTGTGCTGGAGGAAGGCTCACGGGAGGGACAGCAATCGGGACGGCCCGGCGGGAGCTGCCCCCCGAGCTGCCCGCGGAGCTCAGCTGGTCCCACTGGTGTCTGCCATGGGCAGAGTGCACGACAAACGGCCAACTCACAGGAGGGACGGCTGGCTGCCAGCGGATGAAAAGCACATTGTTCTGGAAAGCTAAACCTTCGTGCAGTCTTTTGTTCCCCTGTTTTGTTGATTCCACAGCACTGCACACAGCGGAGGCCAAGGCGCTCCCAGCCCCCACTGTCACCCTTCCACTTGCTGGGACGGCTCTGCAGGTGACAAGAAAGGGAGCTCTGACATCTAAGTCACAAATCGTCGTGAGGACGTCTAGCTACTAGCCCTGCAGGGCCTGATCTCCTCCCTTCAAGGCAGTGGGGCCTGGACACACACACACACACACACACACACACACACACACACAGCGCTTTATTTCCCAATGACTTCATAGTCAGAAGATGACAATACCATTACTGACAAGACAGAATAAACACACCAGTGTCGGCAGGAATCCACTTTAAACTAAGGTGCACAAAAACCTGTGTATCTAATAATAGGATTAGCCAGACTTAATTTTCAGTCGAGAGATGGCAATAAGAGGTAGCAACCTACTAATCTCCACACTATTGCTGCCAGTCCTGTTCCAAACCAGGGATAACAAGAAGTGGTATTTCATAAAGAATTATACATTTTCCACTTTTAAGCTGATTGATGTCAAAAGTACATGGTACCTACACAATTTTAAAAGCCAACATCTGAGATGGCCTAGATATTCTTATCTTCGCTCTGTGATAATCAAATAAAAGTACCATTCTCTATAAAAAAGGACTCTGCAAATGTCACTTTAGAGAAAAAGCTGAATAAAAGGACACTCTCAATCCTGGGCTTGGGGACGTCGGCCACTCCAATTTCAGGCTTTATTCCCCTGGACACCGAGAGGTCATCACAGCTCACTTGGTCCCTGACACGCTGAAGCCCCACGCGGGAGGCCACAGTGGGGTACCAAGCAGCAGCTGTGAGCCGTCCGGCATTCTGGGCCTGGCTTCTCCACGGTACGGAGAAAAAGCATCGCTATTTTAAACCTGAAAGCAAGCTCAGTCCTTTTCTCACCTCCTTTTAACAAGGCCAAGTTTTTGGTTATATCCATGTAGGAAGCTGCGGGTCTTTACCCAGGGAAGATGAAGCAAAAAGCGCTATTACAGCCTCGCAGAACAGAAATATCCAATTAAATATATATATTTGCCACAACATCCAGAGTAGTAAAGAAAAATGCCCTTTACCTCTAAAGAGAACAGACGTAAAGCCTGAGCGGAGAGCGTGTGGTGTAAGCGTCAGTACGAGATCATTTTGTGCTGTATCTATTGTACTGCAGCTATTCCTAAACGAGTCAGGAAGCGTTAAATTAAAGGCAGGACCCAGGACACGCTGCCTTCGTGTCACTACATGTCGGAGGCGGCCTCGGGAGTCACTGATGTGCAGTTTACGACATGAACAAGACCCACGCCTCTCCACTACCGGGCCATGCCGCTCCTGGCCCGGCCTTCAGGGCACCTCCGAGAACTGACATCTTGGAACGCCCAGGAGCCGCTGGAGATTGGACGCAGACTGGACCTGCCTCTACTTCCCCCACAGCCCCCACCTCAGGAGCAGGTCAATCCCGAACCTCTTTGTCCTCGCCCCACCCTGAGCCTCCCACTCAGGGGTAGACGGCTGACCCGAGGAGGAGGCCGGCCGTGTCCTCTGGGAAGGCCAGCCTCCCACAGCCTCTGACACAGTCACGTGGCCCGGGTGGGGCCGCCCAAGGCAGCCGAGGCTCCAAGATCAGGTCTGAAAGGCTGCGGTGCAAACACCCTTCCCACGCCCTCCCCAAACGCCCACAACGACAGGACCACGACGTCACTGGCAGACCCAGCTTCGAGGATGATGCGCCTCGGGCCAGGAGTCAGGCACAGGCGGGTCCCGGTCCCCCCAAGTAGCAGAAATCCCATCTCCTGGAGGCTGCCGAGGCCACGGCCCACGAAGAACCCGAGTGCCCAGGTGGCAGGGCGTCGGGGAGAGGGAGGCGGGCAGGGGACAAATACCGCGAACAAAGAAAGCGCACCTGTGCGTTGGCGGGCACTGCCCCTAAACCGGGTCAACGTTGCCCTGAGCAGATCGGTCCCTCAATGAACAGGTTCCGTTTAGAGAGAGCCCGACCCCGGGACACCGACAAATACGCGTGGAGGAGCGTGTACGACGGCCGGGCCACCGAGGCTTTGATCAAAAAGAAAGGTTTGTGTGTGGGATAAGAATGACTGCGAGGCACGGAAAGATGCTCGGGACATCGGCGCAGTTGCTGTCACCACACGAAGCGGCCACCGAAGGAAGCGTCATGACAACCACGGCTGCTTCCACGAGAGAGGAACGAGCTCAGGGTCCCCAACTCCGCTGAAGCTGGCAGGCGGGACCCGGCCGGACCCGGCGCCGCTGCGCCCCCCGCACCCCGCCCTCCACCCCGGGGAGGCGCCGTGCGGAACCGCCACCCTGCGGAGGCCACGACACGTGCCTTTCGCGCGGCGCAGAACACAGGGGTGTGAGGTAGCGGTGTTAACGGGCAAACGAACACATGCAAAAACAAGCCCCCCAAATTGCACGTTGTTGTCTAAAGCGCAGGAGCGGCCGGGCAGACAGGCGCGTGCCGGGAGACACGGGGCCCTCAGGACGGGGTGCTGCCGTCCCGGGCAGGCAGGTGTCCTGAGGGCCCCCAGGCCCGGGTGCAAGCGGCACCCACCCAGCAGCGCCCCCCCCGGGGGCTCAGGGAGTTGCAGCGCGCACCGGGTCAGCGTGTCCGAGTCCCAGGTTGCAGTGACATGATGACGGAGCCCCACATCCTGGAAGGGCACCGGATGAGAACTGCAACTGACCACTTCCCTGATTCCTTTAGGCCTGAACGAGAAAAATCACGTTTCGTCCTCATCTTCTAATACGTTTTTTAAATGTTGAGGCCTCTAAGTGTTTCCCTTTTGCCCAGAGTTCATACAGAGACCCAAAGGGTTAAACTCACAAAGGGTGCCTTTTGAAAATTCCCAATTAATAGTTTGAAATGTTTTTCTAAGCTTCTGAGTCATCACACACCCGAGAGAAAGTGAAGGGGGGAGAGAGGCCTATTTTAGGTGTGCAGCGGCAATGCACTTAATTAATAATAAATGAACACACTCGAAAATCCATGTTCAGGTTGTCGTTTTAATTCTTCCTGGAAAAAAAAACACTAATAAGAAACATAAACTATACTGAACGAGTCCATGAAACCCCATACGTAAAGGCGAAACAAAAAAGAACAACGAAGCTCTTGAGTTCCACTTGATGGCCCCCCGTGCGTAATGATGAAAGGAGAAAAGAAAACTGAAAGTCGGCGGAGGAAAGAAAAATAAAAAATAAAAAAATAAGAAAAACAGGAAAAGAGAGAGAAGGAGGAGGAAGGGGAAGTGAGGACGGCAGACGAACGCTGAGGGCACAGACGCAGAAAACCCGCACCGGGTTCGCACGTCACTCTGGACTGGAGCGAACAGTCAGCTACCCAGAGCATTCTGGAACACTGCTTCCTCAGCATCCACAGTCACCATGACGAACACAACAATCAGCCCAGGAACGCTCATCAGGCCTGGCTCCATGGTGACCCCCCCCCGCCACCCCGAGAGGCAGAGAGCCGGCCTCCCAGGCCGGGGTCCCTTCCAGAGGCTGAAAAGAGAAAGCAAGTTGGGGAAGAGGCTGGAATTCTGGGGAAAAATAAAGCCCCTGAACCAAGAGGAACCTGTCGTGTTATCATCACTGTTAGCCGAAATCTTCCTTTGCTCCTGAAGCCGTGAGCAGTAGTGACCATCTCGAAATCAGTGGCAGAGGCAGCTGGCAGGTCGTTTCTCTTTCACCAGTGAGTGACCTGGGGGCGTGGGCAGTCCAGTCGGGGGACTGCCCTCTGGAATGAAAACTACTTCTCAAGAGAACCAGAGAATATGGGACAAATCCGGACACTGCACAAGTCCATTCCACGGCCCAGACGCTCCAGGACCCCAGCGAGCCCTCGCGTGTGCCGTGAGAAGTCGCCCACCGGTTGGGGAAATGAAGAAATCACAGCATTACTCTGGTTTGGCTCAAAGGCCACCTCTGGGCTGAACAACGTCTCACATCACCCGAGGCGGGGGCGTCTGTCCTGACAACAGTAAGTGCTCACTGTCTGCAGGGCTCACGTGGGAAAGTGAATGATCGCTTATGGAATCGAGTTCCTCGAAGGTCAAACTCTAGACGTTACTATTAAAATACATTTTGGTCTGAAACGTCTTCACTAGAGCCAGCAACATACACCACGGGCACAGCAAAGCCACTCGCTCACTCCCCCTGCCTCCTTCTTCTCTCGTTTTACACACACACACACACACACACACACACACACACACACACACACAGACGTCGAACATGGGCAAGCAAATCTCCACCACTGACCCCGAAAGTCCTTGTAAAACCCTACTGGCTTCTGGAAAGAGTGGTTCTCCCCGTTTACCATTCCCACAGGCCCAAACCCACGAAGCCACAGGAACTGCCCCCCAACACCCGCACCCCGATCCACAGAGCTCAAGCCTCTCAGCGCTACCCACCACGGGGCCTCATGGCCGAAGCCGGCATCCACCTTCTCCAGCCTCGCCGGTGAGCCCGCGGGCAGGCATCGTGCCCTGTCTGTCTCGGCATGAAACGCTGAATCCGAACTGAGTTAGCATTTTACAGAAACATCTAATGTTCAGTTTCAGAATCGGTATCTACGGAGCACCAGCACCCATCATGGGTTTTTACTTAATTTTCACAAATATCCGAGGTATCATCGGCCTCAAAGAGGCTGAGTGACTTATCTCACAACCAGAAAATGAGGAAGCCAAATTTAGAACTCAGACATGACCCCAAGCCCGGCGTTCTCTGCCCTGACCGTTTGTAATCAGTTCTGACACTCAAGGACAGACACGCGGCCTCATTCAGGTGCTGACACGCGCCTCGCCGCTCCCGTGCTGCGCCTGCTACCCCGGCCCGCTGCTCCTGAAACGGCACTTCTGAAAGGAAAAGGGAGATTGTATATGCCTCTTCCAGACGTGTTTACATATCATGCTACGATAATTTAAACAGTTCAGTAGATGGAAACGAACAGACAGATGCGTAGACAGACAGACAGATGCGAAGACAGACAGACAGATGCGTAGACAGACAGACAGATGCATACAGGAATGTGGTGTCTGGCCCCAGCAGCATCTTAAATCAGTCGAGGGGAAATCCGTTAGTCTGTGAACGGAGCTGGCCGATTCATGGAGAAGCCAGCTGAGGGGAGGCTGGTTGAGAGTCGTGCCTCGTGCTTGTTATCAAAATAAGGATGGATGAAAGATTTAAATGTAAAAATATGAAACCATAGCTACACAAACTCAAGGCGAGGATGGCATTTCTAGGAATGAGTCAAAGCTGGAAGCTAAAAATAAAAACCTATCAATTAGTATTTCTGCTTGGGAAAAAAAAATTATTTTAAAGCCGAAAAAGTAACAGTAAAGTAGGAAAAAATATATTCGCAATGCATATCATGGACGGAGCGCGACATCCCACGAATCACGAGGAAAAGGACTAAGACCACAATAGGAACATGGGCCAAGCGTATGAAGAGACATTTCACAGAAAATGAAACACAGACCTTAGGCGTATCGCGAGCAGCACATCACCCTCTTTCTGAGAAGAGTCTGTCACGATACGAATGCGGAGAAACCCCTGTTCCCGGAGGAGCTGAGCAGGGATGAGACCGCCTGACCACGCCCTGGCCGCAGGACACGGGAGGCAGGTGGACAGGAGACAATGTCCACAATTCATTAGGACGTACATGCCGGGTGGGAGGGCATAAGGACATGAGATGCGAAGACGCGCTGGGCGGTCGAGGTTTTTGTGCCCCTTCTGAACAAAGAAGAAGGGGACAGGGCTCCGGATTTCAAAGGAAAAGCCGACAACGCACAGGGAGACGAGAAGGAGCAAGCACGCGGGGAACACGTTCTCGCCGGGCCACCCGGACACCATGGGACGCAGGTGGAAGCCTAACTCAGGCTTCGCTAGATTTCTCCCTTTCTGCCGTGTTCGGGTTTTTATTGTGCAGCCGAGGAGACGCTCCCTGCCTCTAAGCAGGTGTTCCTATCTGAATTCCTCCAGGCAGGTGAGGGGTGGGGGGGTCAAAGGTTCTTTCTGAGTCTTCTGCTTCTGAATAACCAGTTTCAGAGCGACATCCCCAAAGGCATGTTTTGGGCCGCAAAACTTTGGTCCCCCTAAGTAACATCGTATATCTACAAACAGACAACTACAAACAGCCTTTAAAAAGGAGGCCGCTCCGCATAACATGTTGAGTGGCCTCTAAAACATCCCCGCTATTTAAGTGAAGGAAGTTAGGTGCCAAACCGCTTATGCCAGTTTCTGTAAGACAGCCACACAAATATATGTATGTATATAAATGCACATTTAAATATAAGTGCATGCATGGCTATCTACATAGACGCCCTCTGGATGGACAGAGAAGAAACTGGTGACAATGGTGGCGCTGCCACACAAGGGATGCAGCCCAAGAGACGGGGATGGCCCTGAGACGTACATGTTGCCACCCGATAGTCGTTTTGAATTGTGTCATGTGCATTAAGTACTTGGCCACGCCAGTCAGAATGATGCTGGAGAAGTATGTTTTAACAGTGCGCTGAGTTGTTGTTTTTTTTTAAGTCAAAGTACACTATGAAATATTCAATAAGAGATTATTTGTGATTTGTGAAAAAGTTTAGATCAATGGATGGGGGCAAACCAATACGCTAAGAGCAATTTTCAGGGTAGGACTGTAGGTGATGTTTTTTTTCTTCCATCTATATTTTTCAGTTTCTCTGAAACGAACAACTCTCTCAGCTACCAAAAAGTATTTTTAACTCAAACGTGTGTTTTTTTAACTTCTACTAAACATTAAATCCCTCGATCCCTTGGACATTTTCCAATAAAAACACACTGCTAAGATGATAGTTTCTGTACAGCTAGTACCCACCAGTTTAAATAAAGTTTTGGGAGAGTCTCAAAGAGTCAACGGATAACTCTTACAATAGTTATCAATTAAAACAGAAAAATTAACCCCAAAAGGAAAATTAAACCATCTTAGCCTACAAGAGAAGGATCGACAGCACTGAAGTTCATGGCATTCGGGTGTTTTCTGTTTTGAACCATGAGTGTATTTCTTTGAGCTATGTGCTTGGATTATTCTGTCTTGAGACCTTGCTAAACACTCACAACCCCTCCTACTGCTCAGCTGTCCCCTGGGGACGAGGCAGGCTGCGGAACAAAAAATAAATGTAGGAAGTGAATGTGCACTAACAAAGACAACAGCATTGCAGGGAAAGTGACACTCGACCAAAGACAGCAGGAGCTTGGGTGGCCACACAGGCTCACACTCAGAGACGCGTGAGCAGGCCCTCCAAACTGCTATCTGGTCACGTCTGCACTTGTTTTACTTCTAAGTAAGTGACATCTCACATTTTTGATACTTCTAAGGCACGGTGACAATGCTGAAATCACAGTAACATATTATGTCACCGTTGCTTACCGCCTTCCCCTCTCTCCTGAAGCCTTCCCTCTCCCTTTTAAAATAAAATCTTGATTTTTTTTTTTTAATACAAACAGAGATACACTACTTAGCGACTGGCTGACGGTCACTTCAATATAATGGCGCTAAAGTGCAGGTTCTCACTGTAACACAAGACAGTTCCCGAGTATAAACACACACTCAGCCCCATAAAAGGTAGTCAGAGGCTCTTCATGCGGTCAGCTCAGCTTGGGGCACTGCAGCTGCCCAGTAGGAGTGCAGGGCTGGGCTTACCACACTCACACTCCTGAGCAGAACCAGCAGTTTAAGGTCTATTTAAAATCATCCGACATTGACTGAGCTCTCAACACCACCCGAGTGCTGCCAAGTCGGGGTGCAGGTGAAGGTGGGGGAAAACAGCAGAATCCGAGTCTGAGATTGTGGGTATCACAATATGTCATTGAAAACACGAGGAAAACTTCATTTCCAAACTTTATGGCTGTTAAAAAAAAAACGGGTAGCAAAGGATAGCTTTTGACAGCTTTACGTAAGAAAGAAAGTACAAGAAGACATTTTCAACAGAGAAATGCATTTAAGACGAGGCAGGTCACTTAATTCTGCACCTAGAGTTTTTCCAAGGGACAGACAAATGCAAGAAACTGCGCACATATTAAATAAAACGTAAGTTAAACAAATCCTAAAATGTTCTGCTTTGGCTGTTAAACTGCAAAAATCACGATTCAAGAGATAAGCACAGAGTTTTATAAACCTTATTTCGGCCAACCTCGTTTGCTAGCAAACACAGGGGTTTCCAGTGCCAGGTCCCCTCACCTGAAGCCAGGTGTCTGTCTCACAGAGTCACTGGACACTGAGCCACCGCTGCCCTGGTTCAAAACAGCACATGTCACCCACCCTTCACCCCAGCACGAACCGATCAGCAACTCTCTCCACCTATCCACCCAGTCCTGCTTCTTTAAAACGCAGAAGAAAAAAAAAAAAAAAGGCAGGAGGAAGCGGGAAGCAAGAGGCTGGCTTCCTGGAGGGTCACCTAGGTTTCCACAGCTGGAAGGTGCCCCTGGGTGCTTGCTTTTCCATCAGAGACAGTCAACAAACATTTCTGAGAGCCTACGAGATGCCGGGGGAACAAAAAATAAAAAGGCCAAAGAAAAGGCCAATGAAAAGGCAACCGAAAAGAGTAAGGCCAGGACACGTGGCCGGCACCCAGCATTGCCCTGCAGGGAGCCCGCAGACCCGCCCAGGACAGGTGGTTCACCTTTCACGCTGAGCTCAGGCTCAGACTCCCCACTTGAAGAGGACAGAGCCCCTTGCCCTCAAGGGACGACAACTAAAAACCAAGAATTCACATGACTCACTAATATCTTGACCCGAGAAAATATATGGAAATTAGAGACAGAAAAAGAATCCTCCTATACATCAAAGAATCTATAAATTAGATCTTAGACTCACACACAAACCAGTCCTACAAAAACCACACAAAGTGCATCAGCCAACTGGACTTCTGCAGTGGCACTACTGACTGTGACTCTTACCGGCCACGCTGGAACACGAAATCTGATAAAACGAGCCACTCCGCTTGCCTAAGTCAGACACAGCGGCTGAACCTACTTTGACAAGTACCAAACATAGTTATTCTAAACACATCATTCTGTTACATATGGCAGTGGGAGACGTGTACAAACACGAATATTCACACGTCTGACACGCCGCTGCCCCCTTAAACACCAGACAGAATAATACCAGCTTACATGGTGGCCCTAGATATTTTCCTAAGGATGCATGTAAGACCTGTGACCAGCTTTCCAACTCAAACGCTTGAATGCCTACTACGTGCAAATCACGTTACCCAACTGTGAACAAAGACAAAGCACACGCTTCTAAGCGCCATAAGTTTAAAATATAGACAACACGTGCACACGTGTATATACGCGTACGTAATGTATTACATACGCACATATGTGAAATGCATTTTATGTGTTGCATGTAAGTGCTCATACCTTAGCAGCGAGGTTAATTTGAGGGCGGGGAGAAAGGAAGGGTTCCACCTTACAACTTCTCAAAAGTAAAATACAAAATTCTATATGTGGAATCTGGTTGTATTTACATGGCAATCACATGCATGAAGGTAAACACGGATGGGTAATAAGCAAAAAAAAGAAACTGTGGCGTCTGGATTCAAAACAGCAGTCATTCCTATGTCTGCTTTCTAAAATTTACCAGAGCGTTCCCTTCTGTATTTCTTTCAGCACTTACGGACGTTTCTAAGGGCGTGCCCGGTTCATCCGGTACAGGGCCCGGTCATTGTCGGCCAAGGTCTCCAGGACGGAGCAGTACTGAAATCCGAAGACCCAACCCTACAACCGCCACCCCTCTCGGAAACAAGGAGCCGCTGGACGCACTTGCACCTGACTATTTTCAGAAACGAGCACCCACAGCTAGGGTGGTTCGACCGAGGGTTTTGTGCGGTGGGTTTCACCTTGACCGGTAACAGGAGGCCCTCACTATGAAAAGCCGCCTTCCCCCAAGGAAACCCCCAGGCACCACTCCGCAATCTGGGGACACCTGGCACGTGAAACACCTGCGTCCGAAACGGCCGCCGTGGCATCGAACGCCACGGAAAATCCCAACCGGCTGCTGGGCAGAAAGTCTTACTACGGGACGGCGGGGCCACGGCCCCGTCTCGGGGGCGACGCGGCCCCGCGCTCCTGCCTCGGTGGCCAGCGGCGACAAGCGGCAGCTGCGCGGCGCCCCTCGGCGCTGCGCGCCCCGGAGCGCGTGGCCGTCCGCGGCCCCGCCCGTCGCCGCCTCCCGGCGCCGCCTCCCTGTCACCAGCCCCGGGCCGCAGGCGCCGCTCCCCGCCGCTGGGCCCCCCAGGAAGCGCGATGGGAGCCGGGGCGGCGGCGACGCCGAGGGGACGCCGCGCACCTGCTCGCGCTCACCTGGCTCGCCGCGGTCCATGTCGCCCGCCCGGCGCTCCGCGTCCTCGGCGCGGCGATGCTCGCAGCCCGTCCCCGCCCGGATCGCGCGCCGCGGCTCCGCGCCTCTGCCCGCGGCTCGCGCCGAGTCCCCGCCCCGGAGGCGCCACCCACCACCTGACCGCGACCGGTGCGCCAGCCACGGCGCCGGCCGCGGGGCGGGGCCGGCCGCGCGGCCACCCGCGGGGACCGGCCGCGAGGGGGCGGGCGGCGAGCACGTGCGGCCGCCCGGCGGGCGCCTCGGGGCCGGGGTGGCGGGGGGCGATTGCGTGCCGCCCTCAGGCTACTGCTACCGTCGAGTTTCCCGAGGCGTCCCCGCTGCCCAGCTCCGCCCCCCGATGCCCAGCTCGGTCCCGGGTGCCCAGCTCCGCCCCCGATCCCTGCTCCGCCCCCCGATGCTTGCTCGGTCCCCAGGGCCCTGCTGGGTCCCCCTTGCTCTGCTCCGCCCCTGGCGCCCGGCTCCGCCCCCGCTGCCCTGCTCCGCCCCCCGTGCCACGCTCTGTCCCCACTGCCCGGCTCCGCCCTCGGTGTCCGGCTCCGCCCTCGGTGTCCGGCTCCGCCCTCGGTGCCCGAGTCCGCCCCCGGCCCCGGCTCCGCCCCCGCCAGCACCTGGTCTGCGCCCCGCCGACCAGAAAACCCTGGAAGGTTGCTTAGAAATGCCTCTTCCTCTGTCCCGAAACCCTGCTGCCGAATAACACTGTGCGAAATCTTCAACAGCTGGTTCAGGAATGAGCAAAGCGTCGAAAACTGCACAGAACCTCCCCACACACTATGTGCGCCTGTCTTTTCACACAAACTGCCTTTCTTTTTCTCTTTAGGTGACAGATGAGAAAGATTTTCATGTCATAAGAACTGCTCTGAGTTGCAGGATTAAACAGAGCACTCAGAAATGAATTAAATGTTTGAAGTGAATTAAATGAACCAAAGGACAGAATTATCAATCAGCTGGGATCTGCTGAAGATGTACTTTGAGGCTTCGTGTCCTTTGACCGACCGACAGTTCGAAATCCCTGTAACACCACCTTTCATTATGAGCATTAGCGCTCTGCTTTCAAAGTGTCTTCTGCAGTTACTCATCGCCCATGAAGTCACTTTGATGCTACAGTTCTAAGGTGGCACCTCGATTTCAAAACCCGTCTGAGTCTGAGTGATGCACGCTTCCCCTGCCCCGTGGAGACTCCGCCTCGACCTTCCGCACACAGTGCTGCCTGTGCTCCGGGAGCCCTAGGCTTTCACTAATGTGTCTTAGTCATCCACGGCGCATTATGCAAAGGGCACCTCCCCCCGCGCGGGGACCCCTCCTCCCGAGTCACTCAAGCCTGGCGCTCATCTCTCAGGCCAACGCTACAGCTGTAGGTCCCACTAGGTTATAACCAAGGAGCTTGTAAGCGCCAGGAGGTCAAGGATCATTTCCGTTATCTGTTCATCCCTTCTCATATTCTACGCATTGAAAACATTGTAAGTTTAGTTTACAAGTTTGCATTTTAAAACTATAACGTATGTTGTGCCTGCTAACAATCTAGGGTTTGCAACGAAGATTTGCAATAATATCCATTTTAAAACTTACTTGTTAAAGCTAACGGTAAAGTAGATTTGAGCATTGGCAGGAAATTCTATAATGTAAAGAATTTTGACTAGCCGCGGCTCAGATCTATATTGTACAGCGGTAACGTCTGGACAGATGATGTCTCAACATGGACTAACATGAGGACAAACAGCCCTTGAAAATAAGCATTGGTTAGGAATGTTATTTATTCTCTTTATAGCCTCCCTGGCAGCTGCGGATGGCTCTCTGACGCATTAATGAGGAGCAAGATATGAGCGAAGTTTGCTAGTTGGGATCTCCAGGAAATCATTTAAAAAGAAGGCAGGCTTGGCCACATTCCGTTGCCCTTCACCCTTCCCCTTCCTGCCTAGAAGGCCGGCAGCCATATTGCAAGCATGAGGAAGAGAGCCAAGCCAAGGATGGAGGAAGGCAGAGAGCCTCTGGGCCTTCAGGGCCATCCAGAGCCCCTTCTTACAGGAGGAAATAAACGCCTGACGTTTTCCAGCTGCTCTATCTAGTTGACTTCCTGTTACCTGGGGTCAAGTGCAATCCTGACTGATGCAAACCGCCCTTGAAAAGCCTCCCTCCCCAGACGGTGTGGACACAGGTGGGTTCACAAGTCCTGGCCCTCAGACAAATGTAACTGAATGTTTTCCCTGTGAGGTTCAATAAACACCGTTCACGCATTAAATAACCCAAGACAGGATGTTTCCACAAAAGCCTGTGTCTTCCCTCTACGTATGCTTTTGTCCCCCTGACAAACAGAAATCTCACACGCAGCTCACACCGTTCCTTCTGAAATGAGTTGGAGCTGATGTCCTCGCCCTCGAGGGACTCGCCGGAGGATGGCAAGCACCTGCGCAGAGCACCTGGGTGCACTCCGCCGGGCCTTCCCGGAAAAGGCTCGGCAGACGCGAGGGGCACCCAAGGCACTCAGTAGTGTTCCTGCTGTTGACGGTGCTATAAATTTTTTTTAAGTTCCTTTTTTCAAATACCCATTTGTTGGTGAAACATCGACAAGGAAACTCCTCCAAAGCAGATGCACCGAAGCAAACGAAAACGTGGACGAGGAGAGAGAAAAAATAGAAGCTATAAATCGCCAGTGACAACTTGGACACTTTGTCCTCATCGTTCCCACCCCCTCCGCTGACAGCCAGCGGAAAACAGGCAAAGCATGTGGGTGGCGGACGCACCCCGCAGGCCCTTGGTTGGGGGCCCGGGCTTTCCGTCCTGGCTCTGTTCCTTCACCTGGGGTTCTGCCCCACGTCCGCAGAGGCCTGTGCGTGGAAAGACTTTGCCACCTGTCCCAACTCTGCCCACCCTCTGCCATCAGCCACCCGTGGCACGCCTCAGCCGAGGTTACTCTCCAAAGCGCCGTCCTGGGAAAAGGCCACGGACGCCGGAAACACGGCCAGGGCGGATTCGGGGAGACTGCAGAGTCGCAGGGACCCACCCGGTGCCAGGTCTAAAGAGGAACGAGTGGGCCTGTCCACTTGGCGCCAAGGAGAGGTGCGGGCGGGGCCAGCGCCCAGCACAGGGGCCCCAGGGGCTTGGTCTGGGGTAGCCAGATAAAACACAGGACACCCGGTTCAATCTGAATTTTAGATAAACAACGATTAATTTTCTTAGTGTAAATATATTCCCTGCAATATTCCAAACATACTTATACTTTAAGAAGTATCCATTGTTCATCTGAAATTCTTAACAGGTTGATGTATTTTTATTTGCAAACTCTGTCGGCCCTCCCTGTTCATATGGGCACTTCCGGCTCTCCGATTAATCAAACACCTGACAGTACATGATACAGCAGTTTTGCAAAAGGTATAATTGGAGGTCCAAGAAATCAAGAGCAAGTTGTGGAGAAATATTGATTCACTGTCAGGTAATTAACATTTAATGGCTTAAGAAAATACTACAGCCTCGCATTCTCTCGGCTACGTAAAAGACTGTGAATGTGAAATAAACAGCCTTGAAAATGTGTAAAAATGGGTATGGCAGGACAGAGTACTTCATACTAATGGATGTTAGGCATGTAAATCCCTAAACATTAACAGGAAGCAATCTCACATTATTGATTTTGGCTATGTGAAGAGAAGCCAATAGACCGCTTCATCTTCCCTGTGTTTTTTTATGCCACTCTGAATTGAGTGTTTATCAGATTGCATCATGGGAGCTGGGGGGGGAGCACAAGCCGAGTCTCTTTTCTCCTGGATTCTCCACCATCTGTTCTCAAATATTTCATCTTGTTATCTGTCCTCGAGATGACTGCAGGATGTGAGCTGCGGGTACCTCGTCCCTGTGAGGATGGGGAGACACAGAGCCCCTGTGTTCGTCCTGCAGAAATGGGGCAGGCCTGTAGGACAAGCACCCGGGGTCAGGGCTGAGGAGCCAAAGTCAAAGCCACCGTCACCAAAACGCAACTCTGTAAGGCCAGTACAACTTGGAACATCTAGCTGAACTGTCACTTAAAAGCCATCGCTTAAAGCCGTCACAGTCCGGGCTTCTCCCTTAAGTACCTCTGGCTCACTGTCCTCCTCCCTGAAATTAGGAGATATACTTTGGAATGAACGTGGCATATCGCACACATTCACCCTTTTTAAATTTATTTTAGTAAGATACGTTTCACATAGCAAATTCACCCTTTTAAAGTGTACAATTTAGTGGGTTCTATTATATTCACAAAATTCATTCATCCTACTTCCTCCCCATGCTTCTGAAATTACAGAAAAGGAAGAAATCCACAGGGACAAAGAGAATGCTACCTAATAACATTGACCTTACAGATCTGAGACAGCCAACTACCAAGCTGGCAGTGGGGAAAGCCCTTAGCTGACAGCCATCAAGAAAATGCAGAGCTCAGGCCTATAAGCACATGACACTGAATCCTGTCAACGACCTGAATCAGCAACCCCGGGTTTCGTCCCAAGAGCCTCCAGAAAGGGATGCGGCCCTCCAGGCCCTTGACTTGGTCTGAGGAGACTCACGTTAGACTTCCGAACCTCAGACCTGCGCGTTGATACACTCGTGTTATTTACATCCCTCCACAGACAGGTTGGAATACAAAGTCCAGTCAACTTCCTAGAAAGGAGAACAAAAGACAGAGAGCTGGAGAACAGAGAGGAAAACATGAGGAAACTGGAGGGCGAATCTCACAGGTCCCGGATCCAAAACAGAACAGAACTCAAGGGAGGGGTGAAGGAAACAGACAGCAAGAAATCATCGGTGACATAACTCAAGGAATTCCTCCGAATGCAAAAGCACAAGTTCCAGATTGACAGGCTCGCGGAAGGCCCAGAACACAGAAATACTTTTGAGTTCAGATCACCGAAGACAAAGACCCTAAACGTTCCAGAGATGGGAGGGAGAAAAAAAAGAAGAAAAAAAAAAAACAACTCACATTCAAAGTAAAAGGAGTAAGAATAGGTGGTGACTTTTCCTTCCAAGAAGCATTTCTGGCATTTTTCGCAACAAGTCTTGTTTTTGTCTTTAAAATATGTGCATGTGTAATTTTAACAAAAACAAAAAGCCGAAAAGTAAAAATAAATGGAAATCGATTACCGAAATGTCAAGTTTAAGTCAATAAGTAACATAGCATGAACACACCGGGTAGACCAGAGGCCTTTCAGGGAGACGCGATTTTCTGTTCCCTTTGGATGGTGCTGGCCTTGAAGTCGCCAGTGGACGTCTATGCTCGCTCTGTGTGGACCCTTCTCAAGCCCCTCACCTTTCCAGCAGGATAGAAAGCCCTACTTACTCTATTTCCAATTTCCCGTTTATCTCTGAATCTCTCTGCATGTAAGAAGCTGGGCAAAACATACCGGGAGATGAAAAAGCGAGGCCAGGTGGATCCCATTTTCACAAAGGCGCATCTGAGCATCCGATCGCACGCATGGAAAAATATCTGGGAAGATACTGACCAAATGTCAATCAGAGTTACTTTCCGATGGTCAGATCAGATTATGGTATTATCCTCTTTTGCATGTAATTGATACTTTTCTTAACACTGAGCTTGTGAAAACACACAATAAGGCTATTCTTGTTAAGAAAACAGTTTAAAGAATCAATGAGCCGAACATCCGTGCGCTCTCTCCATCCCGCAAGAGTGTTAGGGGCCTCCGGCCTCAGAAATGCCGCTCAGCGGTCATGGCAAGTCACGGCGCTTTCTCACCCACTTTGTTTTTACCTTTTCCAGTCTCAGTTTTGCACAAAGCCAAGTGTTTCGGAATCGTCTGAGAGTCCCGCCTGCCCGCCTTTCCCCCGAACTCCCCTTTTCAGAAGGAAGAAGAAGGACGACGGACCGATCACGTCGAGAGTCGTCCCTACCGTTTCCCGGGGACAGAGCTTCGGTCTGGGGGGCATGAAGAGGTTCCCTGGAGCTGGGGGCGCTTAAACGGTAAATGTTATGGCGCGTGTATTTTAACCACCATTAAGAAAGATTCATTTGTCCTTTCTGTTCATTTCTACTTAGTCGTTACAGATAATGGTTGAAAAAATGACGGAAGGAAGTTGCAGAGGAAGTTTGAGGAAGACGCTGAACGCTGTGTCACCCCTTCACAAGTCATGCTTTCCGCAGGAAGCCCTCGATGTGCGTGACCTCAAAGTCTCTGTCATAAATAAATGCTTTGCTGGTCTTCCATGAGGGACATGAATTTACGAGACGTTTCATTCTGGAGGAAGGAACCGGAAAGGCAGTACGTCTCCCCCATGCAAACTGTTTTGCTCGTCATTACGGCTGGATTCCCCTGGGAAATCAACTGGGCGATGGAGATGTGTGTGCGGGCAGCGTGCTGGGGGGTGGTCCGGGGCTCACACCCGGGGCAGAGGAGTAAGGGTCAGCTGAGAGGAGTGACCGTCGGTGCCATCACAGCAAAGGCCTCGTCCCACCCCTCCGAGAGCTCTGGAGCTGGCATGTCCTTTCAGAGTCCCAAACTGAGGCAAGGGACCCGCGTCTACACCCCTGCGTTGGCCTGTCCCAGAAGCAGGCTGCCATCGGAAAACAAGGTGCCCTTCCCCTGCTGAGGGCTGTTCCCCAAGAGGAATGTGGCGTAGAGCCCCTGGCTGCTCGCTCTCAGTCCCAAGGGGGACCGGGGTGGAGCCACGTGGCATCCTGTCACAGTCTGTGAACCTCTTGGGCTTTTCTCCCTGCATTATAAGTAATTATGCCGAATTGGAATAGAACTAAGAACTGTCAAGCAAGGAAATGAAACTAAACCCCCCTTCCAATGAAACTGGAGTTTAAGAAAAACGTTCCACAGCCCAGATGATAGGCCCTTGGCCCAGAACCTTCCCCCAAAGGGCCAGGCATGTACTGCCGATGACACTGTAAAGATGTAACGGACATTAATCACTGAAATCTTTTCGAGGAATCCCCAAAGAAAATTTCACTCATGGTGTATGTTAGGCCTAGTGTCCTTCTCAAGTCAGAGAGAGACGGGGAGAGAGGTGGAGAGGGAAAGAGGGGAGAGAGAGAGAGAGAGAGAGAGAGAGAGAGAGAGAGAGCAGAAGGAAGCCATTTCATGGATCTATCTTAAAGCCCAAGACACTCAATTGGGTAAGTGCCCTTCCTCCACAAATGTACCAAAATTAAAATGATGGATCGTTGAAGAAAACCTCTTCTTCCCTCACTTATCTCCTCTCTCGCTTCCTCCCCAGGGAGGATGCCAAGGAAGCAGAGGCTTCTAAAGTAAACCACTAGATGAAGATGTGGAATCTTCTACCACTGAGTTACTGCTTCTGACACAGGAAAGAAAAACATTCACTTTTCAGCCTCCACGAATAAAGCATCCAAGGAGGCCCCGTGAGTCAAGGGACTCTTGGGGTCCCACTTGCTGTCTGAAAATGTTTCCTGGCGTTCTCAACCTTTTCTTTTAAGTGTTTAATTCTGCATTGAAAAGCAAATCAAGCTGTTTTCTCCAATTCACACATCATCATCGTGCTGGATACTGGAATTTTAATGAAAGTGAAACTCAATGCGAAGGCACATTAAGGCTCTGACTTCCCCAGAACTTTGGGGCCCCTGAACGAAGTCCTGCAAACGAGGACACTGAGATGCAAAGTTGTTAAGCAACTTACTGAGAGTCACCACCTCTCGAGAGAGGTCAGAGCTGGAACTCACCAGGGCTGTCCCTTCCAGTTCAGAGAACTTCCCTCCCCACTTCCCTTGAAGCAAACCAGCTCCGAGGACGGCCGTCCGCACGGGCACCAGCCTGGTGCCCGCCCAGCGGCCAGGCCCAGGGCCAGCACTGTGAGGAGGGGGCCCGACCCTACCACCTCTCAGCACGGGCACACGTCACCCGCTTTGGGACTAGCGCTCCAGGACTTGTGGGGAGCAGAGACCCTAACGCTATACACCACCAAGCGTGGAAATTCTAACTCGGACTCGAGGTAGGCGCGACCAGACCGTAGGCACTCCATCCGGAGGACCTGCTGCCTCACGCCCAGATGAGGACCCAGCAGTGGGAACCACCGTGCACATGAAAAAGAGTGTAAGGAACATGTCGCTCAGTCCGGCAGAGGTTATCATACACCACCACCTCTGCCCCTGATGGCATACGGGTCAGTCCCGCCTCCCTGCGGAGCAGGAGCAGGAAGCAGGAGTGGGCAGCAGCACAGCGCCAGCAAGTGTGACGCGCTGACACTTCGTCCTGAACGTGGATGGAGAGAGCAGGCTGGATGAGCAGGCTGCATCGTCTTGGGGATTAAGCCACTTAGGCGTTCTGAGATTGATCCTCGAGGCCTATGGGATTTGTTTTTCCTGTCTTGGTTCAGACAGCTGGGGTTCCCGGTTTCGAAGTGCCCAATGCATAATAGTAATTGTTCTTGTTTTTATCACAGTGGCCGTGGTGATGTTGAGTCACCGTATTCTCCCCAGAGTTTGGAATGCATCTGCTCAATCACACACTCTTGCTGGATGATCCCCAGGACGATACGACAAAAAGTCAAGATCTCTCCGTGCACCCGGCTAGGGACACGGCTGATCAGTCCCCAGGAAGACAAGATCGGGATCTCAAGCATTCCCTGAGTTGGTCAACTTCTCAAAAGCGAGAGAATGGCCAAAAGGAGGCCCGCGGGATGGAACACAGAAACGGATAACGGTCAGACCGCACGCGACGGTGAAACCCGAAGGACCCCCAGCTCCAGGAGCCACAGCACCACGTAGCGCGGAGCCCGGAGCAGCCGAGCAGCGGGGGCTCGCTGGGGGCCAGCTCCCCAGCTCCATCCCCGCCTCCTCCCCAGGACCAACCCGGGGAAACTCAGCTCTGCCGATCGCGCGTCCCCCACGTGGTTAAAATCCCTCACTTGTGAGGACGCCTGACCTCCAAGGTTTAAACGACACCTCTTCGCACATCCTGGAAGTTTCTGCTGTGTTCATCAGTACTCTCGATTCCAAGGGACAGAAACCCAACTCGAGTCAGCTTAAGGGGGGGGGGAAGGGGGGAGGTAACTGGTTCACATAACCAGAAACAGGAGAATGAAGTAGGATTCAGGCATAACTGGGTCCGCACTGAGCTCGTGGAGCGTGGCGTGGTTCAGGGAGGGAGGAACATCTCACGGGATCTTCCGGGTGGGGCCGTTTGGGCTCCCCCAGGTACTGTTGCTATGCGCTTTTCACCCATGACGGGTAACCAGCATCACTGCTCGGCGAGCTGGAGCAGGGGCATCTTCCCAACCCCACGCTCAGTGACGTCAGGTTGGCACCTTGCAGCTGGCCGTAATGAGAATGCTTACACCATGGAAATCCCCGAATGCTGCAGACCCACGCTTCCCCTGGATCTCAGGTGCCAACGAACTGAAGGCACAGCGGTACTTCACATCGTAGTGCCAAGGAAGAGAAAATACCGTTCGTGAAATTACGCTTTCTAACCACATTGATCGAAGGCGTAGCTCAATTTCAGAAATAGTAAAATGTGAAAAAAGGTCCGTCAGTGAAGTACAGTAGCTTGTTTATAAAATGTTTCCCTATTAGTGTATTATCACTATGACAAGTTAAAATGTTTGTGTAGTAAAATATCGTTTGTCTTGTTCTACCATTTGCAGCATCAATGTATTCAAAATTTCTAGCAATAAAAATGGCCACCAGAAATCGGACCCTCTGTATTAATGGATGCACAGTCTATGAGTGAAGTGGCAGAGATTAGAAATGACTATTTTTTCAAAATAAAACAAAGCACAGAATTCAATAAGTTTTGAATTTTAAAAATAGTGCGTTTATAAAAAAAAAAGTGAAGACTTTAACACACAAGAAACATCAGTGGGACCATACAATAGCACTTACCATCAACAAGTAAATGCAAAACTAGGAACTCTCTGAACAATCTATCCACATTTCAGAAAACATGTAAATTTACAGGAAAAGAGAAGGGAGTGATAAGTACTCATTTGACTAATTATGCATGTCCTCAGGAAGGATAGAGAACTGGTAAATAATTACAAAGGAAGGGAGCTGGCTGCACTGTAATTATCTCCAGGCTGTGGGAATGAATTTATATTCTATAAAGAAAAATTCCTGGAAACAAATGAACGCAGGCTACCAAAGTTGGGGAAAAAAAAAGAGAGAGAGGAGAGAGAGAGAGAGAAACTACTGTGTTTGTACAAAAGAACTTCAAAGAGACACATGGTTTATTTTCTTTCTTGTACCGTTGCAACTAAAACTAAAATGTCAGAGCCTACCATAATCATGCGTGGAGTTTACAACAACGACACAATGCAGAGTCTTAAGCAGGGGATAAAACACAGTGACCTTCAGTAAAATTTTATTCCAAACCCCCTTGAAGCAATCTCTCAGCCCTCACCTGTGCGACTTAAGAAGATCTGGCTTTTGGCCTCAAATAACTCCCGAGCTCAGCACACAGTTTCTGGACCCGTTGGCCTAAGTGCGTACTTGCCCCCGACCACGGCCGGGGCCATGCTCTAGAGGAAGTTTGGAAAGCACTTTCCAGCCCATGGCGAGAAGGGCACTCCTAAAGACCAACGTGATGGACGCGGGTGACAGGGATGGACGCGGGTGACAGGGATGGACGCGGGTGACAGGGATGGACGCGGGGTGACATTCTGCGCTGTCACTCACACACGCGCCCCGGGCGACACGGCCTGTGACCCTCAGCATTCCCACCCACAGTAACTCTTTCTCCTCAGTAAGCCGCACGAGCGCCTCATCCACATAGCGGGCGAACGATCGTGTCTCCTGCCGCCGTGAGTCCTGCCTGCCTTGCAGAGCCGGCGAAGCCTCGGTCCCCACTGTGCTAGGAACACGGAGGGAATTCCGCGCGACAGGGTCGTTTGATCACGAAGCTGCATGAAGATGGCGTCTGAAACCCAACACGCGTGCCGAGGTGGGCGTTTCACTTCGTCTCCTCTCACAGTCTAAAGGAAGGTGAAGAAAATCGAGGGCTTTTATTGCAGACAGATGGGATTGGAATCCGGATCTAATACCCTGCTCGCTGTGTGAGGGCGGGCGGGTTACTTAACCTCTCTGAGCTCAGGAGGCCCAGCTTTCGACGGGTCCTGGTTGTTCCACGGTGTAAACCGCCCAGCGCAAGCCATTCGAGCTCCCCCGTCCGCTCTTGGGTCCTGGCCCTTTTCTTTCCCTGCCTAGGGAGCTCGGACACAGCTCCAGGGAGCCGCGGGGGGAACAGCCCTCAGCCAGGCCCACGGGCACCGAGGCGAGTCTGTACGTAACTGTTCTCATCCCTCCTCACGCAGCCCCCTGAGGACGGTGCCGACACGCTGCATCGCTTTCCTGTTGCTGCTGTGACCACACGGGCTTAGTGGCCAGAGGCGGCAGGAGTGTGTCCTCTCACGGCTCTGCAGACCACCCTGCGTCAGCGGCTGCACGCCCTCTGGACACGCTGGGCAGACCCACTTGCTTGCCTTTCCCAGCTTCTAGAGAGTGTCCGCCTCCTCGGCTCACGCCCCCTGCATCCCTGTGACCTCTGCCCGCATTGTCCCACCTCCTCACCTCCCGCCTGCCTCTTTCCTGTATGAGGACCCTGGTGGTCACACCGGACCCACCTCGCTCAGCCAGGTTAACCTCCCCACCTCAAATTCCTTCACCACTGTCGCAGTGTCCTGCGTGCTGGGCAAGGTGACAGAGTCACGTGGACATCCACGAGGAGTCGGCGTGTCCCCTGCACGGGGCTGTTTAATGCACGAGGGGCCGAGGCTCCTCGGGCCGCGAATCGGAAGCCCAGCTCTGAGTTCTGACGGCAGTTGCACCCTTGGCTGGGTACCCCGAAGCAGAGCTGCCACTCCGCAGGGACAGGCGGGCCTCATTCGGGGCGCGGTTATTACACGGATGGCGGCAACAGTGTTGGGTACATGAGGGCCAGGCGTGCATTTATTTCATGCATTATCCTGAGCCCAGCAGCCATGTTTGTTATCTACTAGACAACTGGTCACCTTGGAGAAACACTGAGTACCTCGATGGCACTGTGCCAGCCGCTGAAGAGAAGTAAGCACCGACCGGATTCATCGTTCCCGAGGGCACGTCCGAGACAAGTGCCTCAAAGGGCAAACGTGTGGCAAGCATCAGGCCGAAGTCCGGGGAGGCTGCCACGCCACCCAGGAAGGACCGGCCGCGCCCTCACGCACTCGGAGCTGTTTTGCGGGCCTTGGCATGCAGGAATGACGGACTCCAGTTACCGTGTCTCATCTGCTCTTTCTTCACGAAAATATTGGGGTTGAACCCTGGCCCTGAAATATTAAAGACCAGAGATGAAGCCTGCTCGTAGGAATCGGGCGTGGGCCCTGCGCCAGCCGCAGACCCACGGTTTCCTCCCAGAAGCGCTGAGGACATCCTGCTCTAACTGGAATTCGGAGGGAGGCAGAGGCGAGCCCCGAAACGCAAGTTGAACATTCCCTCCTTCCGTTACTCGCTTTCGCCGGATTTGAAAGCAGCTTCCTTTCCGGTAAAGGTGTCAACACCATCCATACATATCCCGGGAGGAGGAAACCCAGAGGGGGAAGGAAGGAGACACAGGGCTGGAGGTCTCGGCCACGGGGGGCGGGGGGGAGGCTCAGAAAAAGGAAATAATTGGAGAAGAAAAGGGAAAAGAGAGAAGGAAGAAGGAAAGGGGACGGTCAGCAAAACTGTGTTTCTATCACTGAACACGAGGGTCACGGTTTCAGTCCTCTCTGAGCACTTTGATATATATTTATATAATTTTTTAATTTAGGAGGGGTTAGAATGAGACACGTTTAGGTGACCAGGTCCCTGGGCTGTTGTCCCAGACGCAGGACACCTTATGTCACTGCTAAGAAGGCAGCTGCCTTCTCTCAGGCTGGACTCCGGCTGCCACAGTTCGACGAGGATGCTCGTGGAAGGAGGAGGGAAGGGAAGAAGGGAGGAAGAAAGAGCAGGAGGAAGAGCAAGAAGCAGGGGCTCTGCCTTGCAGCGGCTGCTGGTCAGCAGCCAAGCTGGCTGCGTGGCCTCCGACCTTTGGACCACAGCTCAAATCCCTGCTGCCGTGCTGGTTTCTGGAAGGTTCGGATGGAACACACAAATGCTAAAGGGCATGGACTATGTGCAGATGTGGATGGCAATGTGCTTTGTGACCTGGAGCTCTGAAACCACGTGTCACTCAGGGAAACGAGAAACTCACGGACCCTCAGACCAGGGCCAGACACAGCCCCGTGAGCTCCTGTGCGTCGGCGGACGGCCTCGTCTTCGCCGGCAGTACCATTTCAGCGGGGGCTGGAAAAACGCCACATCTCGGAGGTGAGGGGTCAGGGAGAGCCATGCATAGAAAAGAGAAAGGACCCCTCCCCTGTGCCACACTTACTCACCTGCTCACATCTGAAGCTCGCTCTCTCCCTCCCCCTCTGTGGCTCCCTTCTCCCGGCCACCCACGTTTACGGCTCTGAACATCACGAGTGCCTGACTCCTACGCCGACACGATGCTCCTGGCTCTGTCCATCCCGCACGCCATCCTCCATTCACGCTTCAATGAAGGTATTTATGTCTGGTGAAAAGGCTTAGTTCTCCGTATAATTCAACAGCGATATATTACCGACTGCAAAACGGAGACGCGATAGGACCACAGCTTTACTTCGGATGATGACCTCATGTAGCGTGCCAGATCTTAAATGTCCATCTTTCAGCCCTGCCTCTATATGACTAAGATAAACCTGTCCACAGCTATTAGCTAATGGCCCACTGGCTTCGCTTAATTTCCGTAGAGAAGATTTATGTTTACTTGCGTCTGGAGCAGCGCACTTATGGGTCTGCGCGGCTCCCTTCCCTCCCGTACCATAACACGACGAGCGAAGACCACGGCTTATTCTTCACACATGCATTGCTGCCCCAAATGAACAATTTGTTAGGCACCCCATGAAGATTTTTTTCTTTTTTACTGACAAACATCATAAGCTATAGAAATTTAATAAGCAATACAAATCTTGTAGGAGAAATTGCCTTTAAAAACGTTTTTGCTATTCTATTTGATGTTTGGCCAGGACACCGATCTTTTAAAACTAGGTATGGCCCTAGTCCTTGGAGCTGGGGAGGGACGTGCCATGGGGCATCAGGGCTGACGTGGGCGTGGGGAGGTGACGGCTCTGTGACAGAGGAAGAGTTCTCTCTGTTCCTTGGGCGTGCTCGGCAGGTCTTCGAGGGGCAGCAGACTGGTCAGGGAACCGCCACTTTGAGGCCGACGACGAGCCGACTGAATTGCCCATAAGTTACTAGACTGACTCCTCACAGCGACACCCCGAGGCGAACAGTACCCCAATTTTACTTCTAATGAATACGTTCAGGTCTCCCTGTCTTTGATTTTAAATAAATAAGGTCATAATTTGAAACGCTCAAGCTGTGACACTCTAAACTCCCTCTGAGGAGGGTCCAGATATGAGTGGCCACCGCACTGTGCCCAGTATCCGGTGAGCATAGTGGCCCCGGAGCAGCCCTGCCCTGCGCCCCACCGCCCCCACCCTGCCCCCGCTCCCCCGAGAGGTCCTGGCCTGCCCATGCGGCCCAGGGGCAGCCTCCGCTGGGAGAAGGCGGGCGCAGAGAAGGTATGGGTGTCCATGTGTCGGGTGCCCTATAAGCCCTGCTGTCACCCCGCTTTATGGGGGAAGGAAGAAGGGGGCCTGAGAGGGGCCCTCCCGCCCCGTGCTGTGACCACGGGACTAGAATCAGTGCCACTCCATCACCGCCGGTCACAGCCAGAGATTTACTGCCAGACACACGCTCTTAAAAATGTGCCTTCCGGTGAATTCCGCCACAGAACAGCAAAAGCCCGCACAAATCCTACTGGACGTGACCGCCTCGGTCTGCCCAGGCTGTCACAGGGGGCCTCGGCTGCGTGGCTGAGATGACAGACGTCTGTCTCTCCCCGTCTGGAGGCTGGGGCCCGTTTGGCTCCGGCCCGCTCCTGGTTCACAGGTGCCCATCCTCCCCCGCGTCCTCACGCAGCATGGAGAGCGCCGGCAGGGACAAGGCCGCGATCGTGTCTCTTTCCCTCACCAGGCCTCCCCTGGGACCGAACCGCCTCCCGAAGGCCCACCTGCACACGCCATCGCAGGGCAGCTAGGGCTCCGGCATGCGGCTCCTGAGAGGACATGCCCGGCCCGTCGTAGTGACGAACGTGGAAACCATGTAACAGGAGATGCGCGGGAGCCTCTTTCACAGCCGAGTCGTTTTGTCCCATATATTCTTCCATACGTGACATCACCAAAGTGAATTCGTTCTCAGGTGACCACCTGCCCTGGCCTCCCCAGCATGGTCTGGGCTTATGCCTGCTGTCCCCGCTGTCCCCGGGGGGAATTATCAACAAGCCTCCCTTTTCCTTCCAAAAGTGCCTGGTGTGGGCAGTAAATTATATGGGCACCCTTCTGAGCCCCTGTATCTCCAAAATGCATCTGTAGATTGGAAAATTCGATGATTTGGAAGCTGGGTGATTTGGATATGGAGATTTATTAATTTACATTAGGAAATTTGTAAATCTACATATTTATAGTTAAGTTTTTTATAGTCTGGTTTAAACCAATTTGCTGTTAAGTTCAAGCATGGTCCCTCAAATATAAAAATATCGTTAATGAAGCAATAACTCATGGTTCTTGGACCATGTACAGAATTGTGTCCTTGAAGAGTTATTGTAAACTGAAAGCATGAAAATTATTATAAGTGGCAGGTTTTTGAATGAATTCAGAGTATTTGTCACATTTAAAAGACTCTAGGGAATTCTGTCACTTAATAATCTCTTATATAAAAAGATCATTAATGTCCTTATTTTCCTTTTGTGCAAACATATATTTTATAAAGTCCAAGAGACAACATAGTTCACACATTTTTTTCATCTGTGAAATAAGAAATGACACTACCTGCTTAAAGTCATTAAGAGATGGATTTTTAGATTTCATATAAAGAATATGGCTCATTGACTCATGGGCGTGGCCAATAGACTAGTGGTTACCAGAGGGTAGGGGAGGAGGCAGGAGGGAGGTAGTTGGGGACAAAGGGGTCAAATATGTGGTGACAGAAAGAAATCTAACTATGGGTGGTGAACACATAATGTAATATAATATACCTTACTGTTAAATTGTACTCTTGAAGAAACTTACTAGATTTTGTTAACCAATGTCACCATAATTGAAAAGGAAAAAAGAAAAAAGAAAAAAGAAATAAATAAAAGTATGTTCTTCTTAAAAAAAGAATATGACTCAGTGACCAACATACAGTAAGAACTCAATCAATGTTACTGTTTATATCAGCCACTGCCAAAATCCGTATTTATGGTGAGCTGATGCATTACGTCGTGGAAAGTAGTAAATAGCAGCATCATCAAAACACTTTGAGAACTCATTTCTCTTTACCACCCGACTCACTTTTTGTAATTGAACACAGAGAATCAGAATAATTAACATGCCTGAGCGGGCAGTCCTGGAGTAAAATTGATACCAAAAAGATACTTAAACTAATTTACAGTCTCCCATCGATTCTTCAGTCAGTCCTGGGCGATTTACCGAAAGCCCACCCACCCTGTGCGAGGAGACGGGGCAATGTGCAGCCCGCTGTCGGGGGCCGACGTGGAAGGCCACCGTGGTCGCCAGCCCACGGGCTGGGCCTAGCAGCAGGATGCAGAATGTGGCTGGACTATGAACCTTTTCATTAATGGTGATAGTCCTTTCTGCCCTGGCCGCGGGTATTTTCCACGTTTTAGGAAGGAATGAAGATGACTCTGATGTGCTCTTCACTGGTACATGTTCCTTGCCTGGAGGCTTACTCCAGTCTGTGGGAAAATCTTGCCTTATTTTCATTCCCTCTCAAACCTTCAAGCCTTAGGCGCCTTTGAAATACATAAGTACTGAATTCATCCGTTCAGGCATTCCAACAGAACAAAGGGAATTTCAGACTAGACGAAGCATTACAAAGCAAGAAATACTTTTTTCCCCCAAGAGTGCAACAATTAATGGTATTAATAGTATTTTTAGAGCAGAATCGCGTTTCTTTGCTTGCAAACAAAGAAAAAGTGTTGTCAATCATCCCCTTCTTGAATTAATTTTATAAATCACAAAGCATTTTATAACTTAAACGAAGGCCACTAGTTAAAAAGAGAGAGAATGTAGTAATTAAGTGCATAATTTTTAATAACCTGCTTTCTCTCTATGTTATGAATAGTCTTCAAAAAACATATGCGCTTCAGTATATTACAAGTTAAACAATATCTGGGTAACTAGGAATATTTAGTAAGTTTTCCCAAATATTCAAAACAAACTTTCACCTATTTGTGAAAAGTTACAGTATTTCAAAAGCAAAATCAGGAAAAAATAAGCACACCCTGGGGGATCATGCACTTGCTAGCTTCTGGTGGCTAAAAGTTCTCATTGACTTCTCAATCAATACACATCAGGAAGCTCTAGCTGTCCATTAGCATGTTTTCAGTTACAAGACAGAAAGCCCAATCGAACCGATCAACGACAACCAGAACTGGTTAACAAGAACAAGTACTAGTTTAAAGGCAGGACGGCCTTCGGGATGGTTTGATTTATCACCTCTGGGATACAGCTAGAAGGACCCCTTTGGGGTGACAACCGAGATGCCACACTTTTCCTCTACACACTCTTTTCTTTCTGAGAGCCTTTCTGTCATAACATATACAGTCCCATAGTGACACGCCCTGTCTAGAATTGGACCTACTCATATCCGGATGTCCCCTCCAAAAAAATAATAATAACAAAATAACAAAAACAAAGGAAAAAAGTAGAATCGGGCTACCAATCATGGTATGATTGATTTCCAACAAACCCTCAAACTCTGGTAGCCTCAAAAATCTCACTAACCCATCATTCTCCGGAGTAACTGCCTTCACGATACCTTGTTCAATGAAACTGCCTGGTAACAGGAGCAAAGAATTCAGCATCAGAAGTTTACCACTGTTGCTCAACTGCATGATCCGGGGACTTAAGGGGATGACAAAAATGTCTGTCAGTGGACGAATGGATAAAGAAGTTGTGACATGTACACACGACTATTAGTCAGCCATGAGAAAGAAGGAAAGCCTGCCTTTTGCCACAACACGGATAGACGTTGAGGGCGTGGTGCTAAGGGAAATAAGTCAGACAGAGCAAGACAAATACAGCTGGATAGCACTTAGATGTGGAATCTAGAAAAGCTGAACTTGCAGGCACGGCGGGAAGAGGAGCCAGGGACATGGTGGTCACAGGGCGCACGCTTTCAACGAGGAGGTGATGAGTAAGTCCTGGGCTGACGCCCCGCGGAGCGATTACTCTGTGACAAGCTTCAGTCGTTAGGAGATTAGGTCTTAAACGTTTGCACCACAGAAAAGGACTGATAACTATGTGATGCGATCAAGGTGTTGGCTAATGCCATTGTGGTCACACTGCAACGTATAAATGTATCAAATCAACGAACTGCGTCCCTTAAACGTACATAAGATTATATGTCAATTGTATCTCAATAGAAAAGTAGATCTCGAAGATTTTCCCATGTATTCATTCAAATATTATATATGATATAAATATAAACATGTACTAAGGTATTTATTAGTATGGATATTCATAGGACTTGACCATACACAGCATTTCAAAGCTTGCTTTTTCTTTCAGTTAAATACATATTTTGAAAAATGTTCCAGCATTCATTCATTCATTCATTCATTTATTCATTCAAAAAAGACTAACACCTACTACGTGGCAGGTTTTGCTCGAGGTGCTCGGGAGACAGCAGTGAAAAGATGATGACTCTAACTTCGACATTCAGGAGTCCACGAGGAATAGAGAAAGCAAACAAGTAAATAAGTAAGCAGCCAGGGCTGCAAGGAAAAGGAAACCCAGCAAGGGGGCGCAGGTAATGGAGAAGTTTTCTTCTTGCTTGGTCATGAGCGAATCCCCTCAAGAAGATGAACCAGAGGGACAACTAACTAATAAGGTCAGGCTGCTCGATGACCTGGGAAGGGTGTTCCGGGCAGAGGGGACAGCTGGTGTGAGTGCCAGGGACGGACATGACCTTGGCTGGCTTAGACCCGTGGGCAGGAACAGAGCTGGCAGGGAGGGACAGTGGTGGTGGCCCGAGAAGCCTCTAGGTGCCACGGTGACAGGTTTGCAATTCATTCTAGGGCCAAGCAAGATCCTGAAAGGCGTCCAGCAGGGAAGGGAGAGACCAGGGGGCCCGGTTTTGAGAGGGGAACACGAAAAACGGGCAGCTCCGACCTGAGTGTGTTAGGGTTGAAAGACCCGTTAGACATCAAAACAGAGATGTCGCGTGGGTGCTTGCCTCTGCCCAGGGGACGTGAGAAGGCCGAGATATGGTCTTCAACATATCGATGTCATTTAGAGCCACGGGACCGGATGAGGTCGTCCCGGAAGAGGACGCAGGAGCAGACGGGGAGGGGGCCTGGCACCCCCGGGGCTTTCATCCGTCAGTGCGCTGGGAAGGCCCGGGAAGCGGAGCCACCTTTAGAAACGCGGGGACGCGTCTCCTCCAAGTCCGCTGGGTCCTCAGAAAGTGGGATGAGGATGAACCGCTCAGGGGCCGAGCGAGAGGAAGGCACTGGCGACCTCCACAGGCCGTTCCGGGGAGTGCGGGCGTGGAGAGCTGAGCCGGATGAGAGAGAAACCGGAGTGGGAGGGGATGGGATCATCTGGGAGGGAGAACGCCGACCGAGGGGGTCCCCAAAAGCGAAGCAGAGGCGGGGCGGCTGGAAACGGGCCCGGTCAAGCAGGAGTGTTGCTTGGGTTTTTGCTTGTTTTTTAAATGCTGATGACGACATCATGTTTCTCACTAATGGGAATTAGTTGAGAGGCGCAAGGTGATTTCGGAAGGGGGGCAGCAGGAGCCAGGTCCTTGCAAACGTGAGAAGGGCGGGGTCTGCGCAGAGGGGACCCCCACCCCCACCCGGGAGGCTCAGCGAGGGGGCTGCACTGGTGCTCGCCAGTCTTTGTTGAAGGAATTAGGTTGTGTCTCATTTTTCATTTTTAAACTTAATTCTGTTTTGGATATCTGTGTACCTTCATCTCTATATACGTGTGTGACTCTCACTGAAGGATAAATTCTAAGACGTGTATTCTTTGGTCAAGAGATATGAACGGTTTAAATATTATTAGATATTGGAAAATTGCCTTCCAAAACATATATTTTTTTTATTCTTGAAGTTGTACTTGGTAATATTAGCTCTAACCTACTGACTTTTGGCCTCGTTTAGGTCCCATTTTAGATATGACTGGTTTTAGCTTATTTCTTTGGCCTCCGGTACTTTCCTCCATTCTCCCTTTGTTTCTCCTTTTTGATGACTCGTCTTTACACTGTTTGGCCAGGATCTGGGCCTGGAGGAGTCTGAGCCCAGAAGGTTTACATTGTGAACAAGAAAACGCCTGCCCCCAGCTGCTGGGCATCTGCTCCCTTGGCCTCCTGTGAGTTAACCGGTCTCTCTCAGAAGTTCCTCTGAGGAGACTTCGCAGACTCCAGGGTGAAGTCTCTCCAGGGCCATGAATTCTACGGTGAGGAAAGCGTATTTTGATTTGCTTAAAAAGTGTTACTTATTGACATGTCACCCTGGCTGGCATTTATACACAACGGCTTACCATAAAACCCACGGACCGCAGTCGGAGTTCAGGCGAACTGCCATGGGGAGGGGGCTGTTCAGGTGATGGCCTGCGTTTGACTCTGGTCAGGAAGCAGGTGGCGGTGAACCGTCTCTGAGTCTCTGCGAGGAGGTGGCGCGGGAGAGATTGAGCAGCCGAGTTATCGGCACCGCTTCTAAACCAACTGTCTCTGCTCTCTCCTGAGTGGAATGGCTCCCTCCTTCACCTGCAGAATCACAGGAGGAGCCGCTTACGTGAGGGGTGCTCCCAGCTCCCTGCTCTGCTCGTGGGGACCACAGAGAAGCTGAGTAGAGTGCAGGCTGCCTCTCCGAGAAGTTTAATGGGCCCATGGTTCTCACGGTGGCTCTTTTTGTCCGACAGATTCTGTCTGGCTCTCTCGAACGGTCCAGCCCCCGGAGGGTGAGTGTAGGGAGGGGAGTTGCCTTCTTGGTTTCTGACCGTGAGCCATAGCTCAGCTCCCCTCTGAAGTCCTGAGATGTAGGGGCATGGTTGGGGCGGGGCTGTTAAAATGTCTTGCCCATCTTTAAGGAAATAGGATGATCTCAACGGTAAATAGAATTTCTGAAGACAGATTTAAACATGTTTTAGGGCCCAGGCCTCAATGAATGTCCCTGATGTTTTATTTATAGTTGCCTCCCCACAGATAATTTCTTGGGTTTGTTAAGCCCCAGATGGGCCGACCTCACGGGGAGGTCCTCGGCCCTCTGGGTGACGGAGTGCGGTTTGAGTCCGCCCGAGCTCCCCACGGCCGTCTCCGGCACGAACAGCATCTCCAGTTTACCTAAATGTGATATTTTGTGCGCACGAAAAGGTGAGAAGAGTTTAGGATGTTCTGCCTTTCAGGGCTCAGCCCTCAGCAGGTTCTCGCTCCAGAGTGCACGTGGACATGCGTGGCGAATGCACGCTGACCCTCCCCGTGAGTGTCCTGGGAGCGCGCACCCTCTCTCGGTGGCGAGCGAGGCCCTGGGACTGATGAGCATCGCGACGGTGCCCGAGTTCGTTGCTCTCACACGGCTGTGCTGCTGTTGCGACTGTTCAAGCCGAGGCTTGACACAGTAGCTGCCCGGCCGAATGCCAGGAGGATGCCGCTGTCGCGACATTTTAAATCAATTCACTCTTTGTTGGTCGGGGGGGGGGGGAGCTCTCCTATGCACTGTAAAATGTTGGCCAGTAGCACCCACTCTTCTCAGCCATGAAAAGTTTAAAATGTCTTCAGCCAAGGTCCGGCGCCTTCTAAGCAGTGATAGTATCACCCCAGACTGAGAAATGCCTCTTTAAAGGTCTCGGAGGGAGCTGTGTGGATCCCCTAACTTTGCTCTTCTCTTTTTTTTCATTGACGGTATCGTGGCTCTTCTGGGGTTTGCATTTTCGTATCGATTTTAGAAGTAGCTTCTTGATTTCTGAAAAAGTTCCCCCGAAATTTTGAATATAATTGCATTGCATCTATAGGTCATTTGGGGGACAATCGGCATCTTAAAAATATTGCATTTTCTGATTCATAAATATGTTGAATAAGTTTACTTTTCTTGAAAGAAATGTAATGGGAAGAGGGCCTCTGACCCCTCCTTGTCCCCCAGTGGCTCCTCCCCAGATGGTGATGGGGGACTTTGCAGACCGCGGGGGAGACGTGACGCAGCCTGGGTCGGTTTTTATTGTTTCTAGGCGGCAGCAGGCTCTTGCACTTCCACTCCCGTGGTAAACACAGTAGACTGCAGGCTTCGCTTGCTTCTGGAAGGTCCCTTCTCTTTCCCTGCTGTTGGGGATCACAGCAAATCAACGCACTCAAAGGAGTGATTCTGAGAAGGTAGGTCAGACCATGACCCAGACTCGGAACAGGCTGGATTGTAGCCAGAGATTCTAGCTACTGTCCTCAGTTCATTTTTGCCAGTCATGGGTGGGCAATTTTATTCTGTCTGCTGGACTTCAGTGTCCTCTCTTTATTGGTTTGAAACTCACGAGGTGAAAAGAAGAGTATTTTACAGAGCACCCTGCAAACCTGAACAAGCCCTAAAATTCAAATCAGACGATTCAGTAAGCAATGAGACTTGACGTCTCTGACCCCTGCACATGATGAAAATGTAAATTTCATTTTTAAACATGAAAATAAAGATGTGTCTGTTTCTGAACCAATGGAGTTGAAATTTTGCACATGATGTGTTTCATTGATATCACACACTTAGTTGCTTATTAGGATAGTTACCTTGGCAACTGCTATGTCGAATAATAGTTTTTACAATTTTGACATATAGAGAACCTTCTTAAGGTAACTCAATATCATTAGGTAAAAAGCAATACCTTTACAAGCTACTAAAATTTTTATACATCAAATAAAAATTTCTATTAACTGTGAAATTCTCAAAACTCGAAGACGTGAGATGCACAACATACAATTATCTTTTTTTTTTTTTGAACAGCTAAATAGGCTCCTCTTATGAATTGTGGTATAATGTCTAAATTTTTGACCTGATCTTTTCTGAGCAAAAGAAAAAAAAAAAGGATGCCAGTGATATAAATGTACAGTTTAAACTTCTATAAGTATGCTCTCAAGAAAACAAGCCCATTTCAATAAGCATTTATTTTACCAATTGCATCGCTAAGGTCTTGAGACACCAAACCGAAAAAAACGTGGCCCAGCATCTTGAGAAGTCTCCAGCCATGTGAACCACTCACTTGCTCATTCATTCATTCAGCAAAGATGATAAAGCACCTGTATTATGGCAGGTGATTTTCAAAGCGCTGCAGGTGGGGAAGGGCACAGAGTGAACAAACACAAGCAAAAGTCCTTATCGTTATGGGGATTTACTTTCTAATGGAAAAAAAAAAAAGAAACGGTAAGCAAATAAAATAACATACATTTATCAGATTTAAAAAGTGCTACTGAGAAAAATAAGGCAGAGAAGAGGAGTAAGGTAGAGGGGTGTGTGTGTGTGTGCGTGTGTGTGTGTGTGTGTGTGTGCGTGTGTGTTGGGGGGCATGGTGTAATTCTTTTTCTTGGGTCACAGAAATCCTCGCTATGTTAAAACCTACGAGCTGGACTCCGCCCTGGTGATCCTCGTCTTCTTGGCAGCACTGGGAGCATCACGGGAGGTCTAGCGGAAGGTGTGGCTTCCTCTCTCCTCGGGGCGTGACCTTGGCCACTTCAGGGCCAGCGAAGCTTCCTCACAGCTGGCCGGATCTGCCCTTGACAACCACACCGAGCATTGCGCCCCATTTTCGTGACCACTCAGAAATCAAGGGGACTCTGAGGGCAGCACATGGTCAAGCTTAGTCCCCCTGGGAGTGCTCTTTTGAAGGTCCGTGGCCTGCCCTCAGGGCTGCAGCGTCCTGGGCCACCAGAAGGCGAAAAGAGACATGTGGTTCTTTTCTTTGTCTAATTGTTGGCTTCTCTCCGTGAGGCCTCTTGGCGATTAAAGACCTCTTTTGTTTGTTTTTGGAAAGGATCCTTCTTTCCTTCCTGAATTATTATTATTATTTTTTTTTAGAAAAGGACAGTTGTGATTTCAAGTAGGAGGGTCAAGATGGCTTCTAGAGAATGAACTATTCAAACAAAGACTTGAAGGAAGTGAGCGAGCGAGGCGTGCAGGTGGAGGGGGCAGTGCAAGGGCTCCGGGGTAGGAGTAGGGCTGGTGTGCCAGGTGAGGCAGGCAGAGAGACACACCTGTGGTAAATAGCACTTGTGATAAAGAAAACACTCCCAAGAAAGGAACGCTGAGGCCTCCCTTTGTGTAAGTAACCCACGGAAAGGACTTTTACTTTAAGGATCTCAACTACATTGAACAGTGACAACTTAACTAATAAGACAGCCAGGTAGACATGTTACCTGTGTCCACGTTATGCATCTGAAAACAGGGGAAGACGGTGAAGAAGAGGAAAACTTTGGCGATATGAACGAGCTTGTGGGCATGGAAGCTATTGTGCCTGATTTTAAAATCCCAACTTTGTCCTGGGTGAGTCATTTAACTCTCTTGGCCTCAGTTTCCTACTTTAAAATGGAGATAATAATAGTGCCTCCGTTGCAGGATGGTCATGGCGTTTCCATCAGACCCTGCGTATTAGAGACGCGCCTCTGACTGTCATGCGCATCCAAGTCTCTCTAAGACCGCGGGCTCTGAGTCGGTGGGTCTGGGGTGCCCCCTGAGATTCTGCTTTCTAACAAGTCCCCTCCCCGCCACCCAGCAATGCAGATGCCGCTACATCGAGCACCAAGGTTAGAAAGCGTTCAGAATAGTGTACGGCGCATGGCGCACCCCGAAAAAATTCCAATTATTATTGTGCTTTCGCACAGTTCAGTGGGCAGGAAAAGGAGATTAAGAAGCCGACAATGCCCCCTCCTTCCCCGCTAGAGGTTCCCTGACGACCGCATGCCGGAGAGGGACCCTGCTGCTTCCTGAGCCGAGGTGGTAAATGCAGCAGCAGCGGCAGCGCGCGCCTGGGATTCGCGGTTTTCAGCCGTGTGGACACCTGCGCGTGGCAGGCGTCCGCGAAGCCCTCGGAGGGGCTCGCGGCCCGCTGGGCATCGGCAGTGCGGCTGGAGTTCGGTTTCGTTGTGTTCGCAAACCCAGAGCACGTGACTCCCCGGGCGGCGGCACAGCCACCGGCGCGCGGTAGCAGGGCGAGCGCTCGCCCCGACTTCGCGTGCCGACGGCGCCCTCTGCTGCGCACGGACGAGCCTGCGCCCGCCACTCCACGCCCGGGCCGCCCAGGGGGCGCCGGACCCGGGGCGCTGAGCCGGCCTCCGCCTCCACGCATGGGAGGCCGGCGGGCAGCAGCTGCCGCGCCGGGGGGCCGGTCCCTAGGCCGGACGCAGGGCAGGGCAGCTCGCGCGTGGGGCCCGCCCGCACCCCCGAGGGGAGACACGCAAAGGGGGGGGGCTTGCTGCCTGCCCTGCCCTGCCCTCCCTCCCAAGCACGAGCCGACTGGGGACCGCCTCCCCGCACCCTAGGCCGCCCCCTCCTCTGCAAGGCGGGTCGGGCTGTCAGCGCCTGATGCCGCCCGCCAAAGCGTGATTCTCCTTGGGGGGAACCCGCAGAAGTGAGCCAATTCTCAGGTCGAAGCGTGTGCATCGCATCCTCCATCCTGGTCGGACCCCAGCTGTGCCACAGCCCTGACTTGTGTTTTCAGTGTTTTCCAATCACCGTAATCTAATTTTTGAACACTTTCGTCGCCTCAAAAGGAAATCCCTACCTGTCACCCCCTTTCCCGCCTCCTCGGCCCTAGGCCACCATTAATCTACTGTCTCCGGGTCTGACCGTTCTAGACATTTAGAAGAAATGGCCTCATACAGCACGAGGCCTCTTACGAACAACCTGCTTGCGGACCTGCATCAGAGATTCATTCCTTTTCACTGCTGGATGATAGTTGTATGGACAGGCCCTATTTTACTTTGCCAGTTTACGGACATCGAGTTTCTTGCAGATGTCCGGTTCCATGTCACCTGGGCAGGCACCTAGGAATGGGATTACTGGGTCGTTCGGTGGCCGTAGGTGTCCCATTTTGAGGGCCACAGACTGTTCACGATGTCTTACTCTTGTGTGAACTTCCTAAGCCACCCCCACTTAAGAAAGAAAGATTATTAGGGAGAAAACGCCGTTATCCTGATGGCTGCTACACAGAATCCCCGGAATGTCCATCGGGAGGCTGCTAGCACACAGATGAGTCGGCCCGGATCCCTCCGCAGCAGAAGGCCGGGTCCTCACCCAGGAACCGCTCCTTTATGCCATGCCGCTCTTGAGAACCTGACTTTTTCTTCTCGACGTTTGACATGTACCACCGGCAGAAATGTTTTCCCATTCCTTTGAAACAGTGTTCTGACACACGACACTGTCAGCTTCGCTCATGTCCGCATTTCCACCAAAACGCTGGTTTTTAGGAGGGACTCTCATGGACGAAAAGTAACGTGTGTGAGATAAATTATTTTCACTGAATGTTTTTTTGCTGACTTCCTTAGTCTTACCGCCGGGAACTAACTGCCCAGCTGACTTTTTGTTCCTTTAACAGCCACTCGATTCTCTCCCTGGCTCTCTTAAGTCACACTGATCTGACTTCACTCCTGTCCCTTGTCCCCTCATAATTTTGACAATCAGAAAAAGGACCTGCACAAGGGTCCCCATACCCAAAAGCCTGGAAACGACGATTTGCCTGAGCTGAAATTAACATTGGTTCAGTAGAAATCCACAGTGAAATGCAAGATTTTAAAAATATGCCTTCCTTTCAGAAACTCAGACAGCGAGGTTTTGACAGATGGACCATGGGCCTCAGCTAGAGGGGCACCATTCGAAGCCCGGGCTGGCACAGAGCTGCAGCTTCCCACGCTGGGGACTGGAACAGTGAGCAGTTTGTACAGACCATTGTACTTGGTTTCTCTAATTAATAACTAATTAGATGCCTCCTTCATTATACACCTCATTTTTCAAATTTCTCAGCATTTCCCAAATCCATATAGCTGCTTCTACAGAATAAGGCAAAACATCAACTCAGATATATACATATATATGTCTATACTTTATATATTCCACTATTTAGGATGGAAAAAAAATGATTTTGAAAAGGAGCTTGCTAGATACATGGAGAGAGCCTGCAGAAGAAGCATCAAGTATAACAAATATCTTCCCATGTGCCATAACCGCATCCTTAGTGATCGGGCGGAGCCTATTGTTGCTTAATCAAAAGAAAAGGGTAAAAGTAAAACTGGTAATAAGAGGACAGGAGGAAACTTTTGGAGGTGATGAAAACTTTATGGCATAGATTGTGGTGATGGTTTTTCATGGCCGTACACCTGTCTCCGAGCTCAAGTTGTACTCATTAATTATATACAGCTTTTTGTATGTCAAAAATTAAAAGTAAAATTGTTTTGAAAAAAACTTTTTCACCCTCCCCCCAAAAAGTAAAGAGGTCTGTGTGTATATGTACATGTCTAAAATTTCAAGGTAAATGAAGCAGCCTGATAGGATTTGGGGTTAGTAATCAAAAGGACAGGGATTCTGTTGTCTTATCGGCATACTAAAGCAAGCAAATTTACGTCCCAGGTCCCCTCACCTCATATCTTACCATCCCTCAGGTGCGCCCCCAACTCCCGCCTCATCAGATCACGATGCTTGTGCTTCTCCTAACCTGACAGCCCCCCGTCTCATTCACCTGGCCTCGGTCCCGCAGCCCTGGCTTAGTCCTGCCGGTACTCCACAAAATGCTGACTGAATCAATGAAACGTCTCACCGAAAACATACTGTCATTGTCAATCAATAAGTTTCTCTAGCTCAAGACACTGAGACAATGAGGTGCCAAGTGACTAAGAGGTCTACATTAAAAGAGCCACGATAATAAAATGACACACACACAAAGCTATAGTCGAATGGAAACAGTCTGAGTGTCAGAACAGTCGGGGGACCTCGCGGGCAGGCAGAGAAGTGCCATGTCACATGGGTTCTATTCGCAGGCATTCTAGATTGCTCACTGGACCCAGCGCCAAACCCAGTGAGAAGGACATGCTTCACAGAGGAGGGAACTCCCAGTCCTGGGGCGGAGGGTTTTCAGGGGACAGCAGAAAAACTGTGGAAAGTACAGCCCAGCCAGCTCTGCCCGGGGGCCCCAGGTGTCCTCACCCTGGGACTCGGTGTTGCCTTGGCAGCTTTCTTGTCAGACGGAGCAATTAAGCCCAGTGGGAGGATGCACGGTGCGGAAACGACGCGAAATTCTTCAGGACTCAGTGTGAATTGACGTGATTTCAGCCACTCTGCTCACGAGCCGCTGCACCCTGTGTCTGACCCTGGGAAGCAAAGCCCTGGGAGGTGAGGAAACACACGAACTTTCCCACTTCCGAGGGGAGGGGCAGCCAGGAGCTGTCCAAGAGGGGTTCTGACAACGCGAAGACCCTGCCTTGGACATCCAGAGGACATGGCCACATCCTCCCCACCTCGAACACAAAGGAGCCTCTTCCTCTAGTCTGGCCCCCTGCCCCGCTGGCGACTGGGGAGGGGCCGCACGCCGACTTTCGCCAGAGTTTCTCTTCCCATCTTAGAAATGACAGCCGAGTGCGGGAGCACAGGAAGTGCACACATCCTCCCGCACGCTGAGACGCAGCTAATAAGAAAATGATGTAATTTTTTCAAATGTACAACGTCTGCAGACGTCTCACCGGCAAATCCACGGCAACATACGGCAAGAACTAAGCGACTTGGCTTGTTTCTTTTTTCCCTCTGAAGGGCGCACTTACATATCAAGGACCATTAGATTCTGAGAGTCCATGTAAACATCCACGGGGCGTTATCTTTTTACTTCTGTGCCCGGCTCGAGACCTTCAGGTACCTGAGACAGCTCTCAGGAGAAGTAGAATTGACGACTGGTGTAAGGTGTCCGCTGCGACCTCCTACACTGCCTGCTCCTCCGCGCATCCTCCGCATCCTCCCTGCGTCCTCTGCGCATGCTCCGCGCATCTCCCGCGTCTCTGCGCATCCTCCGCCATGCGTCCTCCGCATCCTCCCTGCGTCCTCCCTGCGTCCTCCGTGCATCCTCCCTGCGTCCTCTGCGCATCCTCCTGCATCCTCCGTGCGTCCCCTGCGTCCTCCGCGCATCCTCCCCATCCTCTGCGTCCTCTGCGCATCCTCCTGCATCTCCGTCGTCCTCCGTGCATCCTCCGCGTCCTCCCTGCGTCCTCCGTGCATCCTCCGCGCATCCTCCGCGCATCCTCCCTGCGTCCTCTGCGCATCCTCCCTGCATCCTCCGTGCGTCCTCCCTGCATCCTCCCTGCATCTTCCCTGCATCCTCCCTGCATCCTCCGCGCATCCTCCCTGCATCCTCCGCGCATCCTCCATGTGTCCTCCCTGCATCCTCCGTGCGTCCTCCCTGCGTCCTCCGTGCGTCCTCCCTGTATCCTCCCTGCGTCCTCCGTGCATCCTCCCTGCGTCCTCCCTGCGTCCTCCCTGCGTCCTCCGTGCATCCTCCGCGCATCCTCCCTGCATCCTCCCTGCGTCCTCTGCGCATCCTCCCTGTGTGGTCCATGCGTCCTCCGCGCATCCTCCGCGCATCCTCCATGTGTCCTCCCTGCTTCCTCCATGCGTCCTCCCTGCATCCTCCGTGCGTCCTCCCTGCATCCTCCGTGCGTCCTCCCTGCGTCCTCTGCGCATCCTCCCTGTGTGGTCCATGCGTCCTCCGTGCATCCTCCGTGCATCCTCCCTGCATCCTCCCTGCATCCTCCGCGCATCCTCCCTGCATCCTCCGTGCGTCCTCCCTGCATCCTCCGCGCGTCCTCCCTGCGTCCTCCGTGCGTCCTCCCTGCATCCTCCGCGCGTCCTCCGCGCGTCCTCCGCGCATCTCCGCGCACCCTCCCTGCGTCCTCCCTTCATCCTCCGCCACCCTCCCTGCGTCCCTCACCTCCTGGGCGCCAGGCTGTGGGTTCAGAGGCAGAGGATGAAGTCCTAGCAAGCTCACTGCTCACTGACCGGCTCGCGACTGCATTCAACCGACCTCAGGCTACAGACTTTACCTGGAGCCCGGAGAGCGCCAATAACCACATCTTCTGAGCTCGTTGGTCGTTTTCATTGGCGGGACGGCTCTCGCCCCATTTCTGGTTTCATTTTCTTGACGGCATTTATCACTGTCAGAAAGGCCCGCAGTACCTGCTTATTTTCTGCCCGTCGCAGCCCCTCCTGCGGCCTTCGTGCGGGGCTGCTCCCGCAGCGTCCTGGCGGTGCTGGCACAGAGGGGCCGCTTGGTAAATGTTTACCGAATGAATGAATGAATAAATGAAGGAAGGTGCAACGCGTGCACTTGCAGAGCACGTGCCGGACAATGCCATCGGGTCGCTGCTGCGTTCACAGCGGCCTGCAGCGTGGCAGTGACGGGCTCTGCAGCGCCGGCCCCGTCGGCCTGAGCAGGTCTTCGCCGGGTGCTCCCCCGCCCCGCGCCTCTGCCGAAGTCGGCCTTGTCGCCGGAGGTCCGTTGCTGCAGCCGCTCAAGGTCCCGGATGGAGTTCCCCAGCCGCGGGCATGGCCGTCAGCAGGTGGCGCTCTCTCCCGCAGCAAGGTCGCCTCGCCACCCAGGTGATGCCGTGATTAATCGTTAGGCTGCAGTTAGACGAACAGCAGAGCAAGGGCTACAGGAGAGTCACACTGATTGTTCCGCAGCTTTTCTTCCCTTCCCGTACACCACACCCCACTCCCTGCTCCTGCTTCCTCGGTTCCTTTAGAATTTGACTAGTGTTCCATGACCTTGAACTTACGGAAGACAGGCCGGCCCTCCGGAAGGGAGATATGTGTGCTAAGTTCTATGCTTGAAGTCCAGTTCTCATTATTTTCTCCATTCATTCATTCACTCACTCGTTCGTGTATTCGTCAGACCCACCTCCAGTGGTGAGAACAGAGTCTGGGGGCGACACCCGGGGGCGGGGAGCTTGGATCTGCCACTTACTGCCTTTGGGAAGGTATCCTAACCTCTGGATGCCTGGATTTTCTGATGGGGAAAATGAGATCTTACCTCACAGGGTTGTTTCGAAGATTCAGTAACTATTTATAAAGTACTAAGAACACTGCCTGGCACACAGTAACACTGAACAAGGGTTTGTAAACAAGTACTAGGCATCTAGTACTTTGCTCATGACTTACTCGACTTCCCAATGGGCGTGACAGCGTTTTTCATATGGAATATGTTGCACACAGCGCCCCCCCCCCATTTTAACATCTCTGAAGTCAGGACAAAATGTCATAATTTCACACCTTTTTCCTTTTGAGTGATATGCAGAATACTTATTCATCTCAAAATTGATAGCATGCTGTACTTGATAAAATACGGCAATTATAAATAACATTTACAGGTCCTTTCCTCCCAAGTTGCATTCGTGTTCAGATTTCCCCAATTAAAAAAGAAAGAGGGAGACAGAGGAGGAGGTGAACCGGACCCCACCTCTCCTCCCACAGGGTCATTTGCATCTGTGCAGACACAGCCTGGGATGGCTTAGGGGACAAGGTCCCCAGGAGGGTTTCAGTAGAGCTTGGAGGCCTCAGGAAAGTGGGTCTCATTTTGCGAGCTTTCGCATCCCAGCTGGAGATGGTACACACTTCCTTCAGTGAGGCGTGTCACCCGCGTCCCCTGGGGAGGTGAGGTGTCCCCGGGGGAGGGCTACAGGGAAAGCGGGAACCCTCTGAAAGGAGGCCTGGGCTCCACCCCGTGGCTGTGTTCTAGAAAAGGCTGGGCGTGGACTGAGAGCTGAGCGGCCTTTCAGGAAGGTGTCTCCTCAGGGCCTGGGCTGAGAGTCACCGTCAGAGGGACTGGGCCTGCATGCCCACAGAGCTGGCCAAAGTCCCTCCTGCCTAATGTCTCTGTGCAAACAAAGGGAACCCACGTTCTCGGGTTCCAAACGGCTGTCAGCTCACAGTGGGCACCAAGCAGAATGCTACATTTCCGCATCTTTTTGTGCTTTTCATCTGTTCAACGTACATTCTCTCCCTTCTGTGTAATGGATCCACCTTATGCCAATCCACCTTCTTCCCTAACATTCCTCCAAGACCGCTTCACTTGGAGACAGATGCTCCAGGGTCTCTTCAAAACGCCCAGACGCTCCCTCTGCTCTGGCCTCTGGCCCCGCTAAGACGCCCGTGCGTGTAGCCCTAGACCATCTCCGGCCTCCTCTGCGCATCCTGAAAGACTCTCCCCACTTTCTGCCACCAGGAACCTGCTAGTCCCGTCACCCCCCTGTGGTTATCCCTTCACTGAGTGTCCTGCATGCAGTATGGGCACACACAGACGAACATGCCATGGTCACGTCACCCGGGGATGCCCAGCCATGGTCTCCCACAGCTCACAAGAGACTTTGGCCCCCAGACAGCCACTGAGATGGGCGATCGCTATTCACGTTTCACGGACAAGAAGCCGAGGAGAGGAGGGTTGAGTGGCATCCTCAAGGGCAAGGGCAGAGCCAGGAGCGTCCTGGATGAAGGAGTCGGACACTGGACCATGGCGGTCCCTGCCCCTTCCTCCTCACCGTGCCCTTACTCTGCGAAGTTTCCAGCTACGGAGAGTTAGGGGTACTGGCCCGCCCCAAACTGCAGCCTCACCACAGCAGGCTTTGTTAAACTTTAAAACCTTTGCGTGCCCCCACCAGCGAAGACCCGGCCCCCCCCCACACACCCCAGCAGACTCAGAGCTTCATCCCCCACCCTTCATTTCTGCCTTAGGTGCGTGCACTCGGCGGCTGGGAGGGACAGCCAGTTGGTCAGTAAATGCTTGCCAATACTTGCTGAGCAGCAAACACCCTGCTGGCCTCTGAGACTTCACCTTGAGTTCACCTTGTTGGCATAGTGGGGAGGATGTTAATACCAAAAAATTCTTTGAGCGAGAAATGAGAATAGAGACCCTGTGTCGTGTGCTCATGTTTTTTAAAGGGAGGCAGCAGGGTGTGTATTTGTTTTTTTTTTCTATTTTTAATTGTCGTATTTTTATAGCAGGGGTTCTGTCCGGGACTGAGGTCTGGGTGGAAGCCCCTTTGGAGCTGGGGCAGGAACAAGGCCACATGGCTGAGGTCTCGGTCCCCGGCTCCGGGGCGGAGGGGCCTGGCCACACTGAGATGCTCCCCACACGTGTCTGCTGAGTCACGGCCCGCCCACCCCGCTCTGGGCCTGGGGCGGAGCAGGCGCTCTCGAAAGCACCTGTTTGTGGCCCTGGTACAAACACCAGTTCTCAAACCCCGATGGTTAGGGGTTCGCTTCCTACAGCCTTGGTTCTGAGCAGAATAAGGGGGAACGGGGGTGGCTCGCGATCAGAAAACCTGTCATGCTCACTGAGCTTCCAGATCTCGAGGAGGGGGCGCTATGCACACAGTGTCTCGCATATTTGGGGTGCCCTGTGCCCGCTTTTTCCTGGCAGGAGTGGGTGGGGGTCGTTTCCCTCGCTGCCCTGCTTGTCCCCAAAGGAATGGGTGCCACACTCTCTCCCTGGGACATTTGTGTCCTGCTGTTCATGTCTGGTGACAGCCAGATGAGTCCCCTAGGGTGAGCGGTCTAACTCTCCATGGCCTTGCTTTGTCCCTCTGTGCCCAGGGTGGAATGAAGCCACGCACCTCGTTGTCAACTGCAAGGCTCTAAACAAAGGTCAGCGGCTTCGACTCTACGTATTTATTCTTTTACGGAGTTGTCTGAAGGCATCTGCTTCAAAACTCCCTCCAAGCGTTGTGTGCCTGGCCCGCAGCAGGACTAGGGGTGTATGAAGGCTGTGCCTCCCAGTGGGACCAAAGCGTTAAACTAATACCTCGGTGATGCTGGGTCCTTATCATTAAGGCCTGTGGAGGAGCAGTGGACATGAGTGGAGAAAAGAAAATGCCTCCGATGCAGGAAGGAGATGCAGGAAGGACCGCATCGGGAGGGGTGGGAGGGGTCTCCCCTTTCAAATGCTTTTCCTGCCCCGCCCGCCTCGCCCCAAGAGGCCCCTCCCTCCCCGCCCTGACTCCCTGAGCCCTGAGCCCAGCCTGCACCTCTCAAGATAACATACCTAAAGCAAACGAGATGGAAACAGCCGATAGGCCTGAGGTCGTAAAACTCCCGGCCCCAGATTCGTGCTTGGAGCGATCTCAGATCATCCTGTGTGACACTGTCCTGCACGGAGCGGCACCCAGGGTCACGCGGTCCCCTGTCCGCGTCCTGGGCAGAGTTTGGAATTTGCTGTTCCAGGCTGGAGAGAGTGGGTGGGGTGTCCTTCCCGCTCCCCACGGGGCCGAGGCCTTGTCCGCAGAAGGGCAGCCACGGCTCTGAGGAGGAGAAGGCCAGCTCCGGCTTCTGCCTCAGCCCTCCGGCCCCCTGTGGGCCTGGCGACTCGCTCTGAGTCTGAACAGTGGGACAGTTCACTGAAAATTGCTATTCTTCTCCCGCCACCCAACTGTCCCCAGAGAAAGACAACTGCGCGCGTTTCTGAGTTTCTGAGACGGCTCCCCCTGTGCCGGCTGGGAAATTATTGCTCGGCTTCGCCATGGGAACATACAGGCCATTACCCATGGGAACATAACATTACACGATAAGCCTGCTGCTTCTGTACCCCCGCTTGCACACCCGACCTGCGGGTCGATGGGTGGTGAAGAGGAGAAAAATAGACTTTTGTGTTCAGGCAGAATGAAGAATGGGGTTTGGGGCTTAAAATCCCTGCACCTCTGCATTTCGCTGCGTACCCCCGGCAGATCCCACTAGCCGATGAAGAGTGTGGTCCCTGTAACTCACTGAGTTCTGGTGGTCCGCGTGTCTTTCGGGGGCTGGCGGCTACGACACCCTGAGGCTCGTCTTTGGAGCCTTCCCCTCCTCTCTCCCCCCGCTGGGGTGGGAACATGACATCTCACTCATCATCTTAGGGACCAGCAACGGGAAACCATCCTCTCTACGGTGTCTTCCTGTCCGGCCTGGAGACCCACTGTGCGGGGTCCGCCATGCGTCCAGGGGGACAGACACTCAGGATGCAGAGGACAGAGTGGTGGAGGACGGGGCCTGCCCCCAGGGCCCCTGCCCGGCCACCCACCCGGGCGTTGTCCCACGGCCGGCCTGGGCCTTCCCAAGCCCTTGCGGTCCAGCTTGGTTCATAGCGCCCAAAGCAGAAGGACCTGCAAACGCCACAGTCCTCCCCTGGTGCGACCTGGTTCTGGCGGGTCAGGGGGAGCAGGATTCAGGGAGCGGGGAGGACCCCTGCTCACAAATAAATTCCGCACGGACGCCCGAACCGCTGGTGGCTAATTTCTTGCTTTATTCACCAAACAAATATGTGTCTAATACTCTCAGGTAGAATCCCTGCCCCCTCCCGCCCCTCCCCTGACAGAAATGCTGTCTGTCCTCTGGCAGATCAAGAAGCAGCTGGCAATTCTGACGCGCAGCCCGTCCACGCGGTGCGAGGGGAGCCCCCCACCCCCACCCCCGGAGCCGGGGAGACCTGGGCGTGGCGCTTCCCGTCCCGCCCTGGTGGCCACACCGGTCACTCGCCCTGCTGGGCCTCGCTCTCTGCCCTGCGTGGCGGTGGTGGCGGCAGTGACTGTGCCCAGCGCTGTCACGGGCCCCCGCGGGCGGCGCGCCAGACCCTCGGCCAGGGGTGGACACGGAGCGGCGTCGCTTCTGCCCAGAGGCTTCGGGGGGCTTCCCGTCGGGAAGGCGGCGTCCGACACGGGCCTCGAAGGCCGGGCAGGAGGGCCGGGCGCAGGGAGCCGGCGAGGGGCAGCGCCCACGCCTTTCTAGAACTGAGCGGCTCGGTGCCGGACGGCGCGGCGGGGGGCGTCCCTGGCTGCCCCTTGTCCCTGCCCGGCCTCGCGGCTCACCCTTCACCTCCTCCAAGGCTTCGCCCCAGTGACACCCTGACCTCCCTAGGTTGAAGGGCGACGCCTCCTCCCCCTGCACCTCTGGCCCCCTTTCCTGCTCTGTATTTTTCCAAAGTATTTATTGTCACAGATAACAGCGGTGCAATTTTTCCTCCCGGTCCTCCTCGGCGTCCTCGCCCCTGCCCCTCCCCCGCCCCGGGAATGGGAGGCCCCCGCGGAGGGGAGCCGCGGCCTTCAGCCCCGTGTCGCCCACAGGGGCCGGCGCAGAGCAAGCCGGACAGAAAGCCGTTCAGATCGCGCGACACACGCCGGCCGCTGCCTGCAGGGCACGGAGCGTGGGCTCCGGGAGCGAGGGGGGCCGGGCCTTTGGGGCCCCCCACCCCAGGTCACTCCCTGCCGGCTGGGGACCGACAGACAGACCCCCAGAGAACTCTGTGTTCCATGCGTTCCGTGCGTCCTGCCCTGCCCACTCCCCACAGACTTTTAACGTGTAAATACTCCGGGGTCGGGTCCACTCGCAATTCCGTCTCCCTGTGTGACGGAGCTCGTGTGTCTGGTGCTGGGAGAGGTGACTTTCCAAGGAGGACGCCAGGCGCCTGGGGGAGAGGAGATGTCGAAAGGCCAGGGTGGGGGTTCAGGAATGGAGGCGCCCAGAGACACGGAGCCTCTTGCACAATCTGGCCTGGGGCTGTCCCTGTGATTGGGTGTCTCAGCCAAGAATGTCCCCAGAATTCCAAGTCCTTTCGAGATGCGTCTCTCCTACCCTATGTCCCACAGCCCTCGATAAAGTCCGTTTACGACCCGGGAAGGCAAGGGGTCAGCAGAGTCAGCAACTCTAGGGCTCCTGGCAGGGGCCGTGAGGTCCAACTTTTCTTTGGTGTTTGCTTTTCCTTTTTGTTTTATGAACTATAGAAAAGAAAACTATAACCAATAGCCTAGCGAACACTCCTTTTACCAGGTAAATGTCCATTAACTCCCCCCACCCCCAAATCTAGCATTGGGTTTTATTTGCCCTTTTTAACTTTAAAAAGCCATAAATAATAGTACACAGAGAAGACGATTATAAGAGAATCCGCAGACTGTGAAGGACGATTTGCGTGCTCGCAGCTCCCCAGAACGTGTGGATAACTCTGCCAATGGAGAAGAAAAAGAGGAGCCATCCTGTCGGCGGCAGAGAAGGCACATCCCGGCGAACCTCTGGGCTCCGGGGTCCCCCTTCCTCTCCGGCTCCCTGTCCCCTCTCCACGGCTCACGTGACGTGTGCAGACAGAGCCTTCTCCAGGGACAGCCCCCCGGCTCCCCCGAGCCCCGGTTCCTGTTCTGTGCCCGCAATGCCTCCCTCTGGAAGTGCGACTCCCACGAGGCGAGACGAGCCACGTTCACTGAGATGTGGGTGACGCGCTGAGCCCAGGGCCAGGGCTGTGGAGACCTCACACGCCTTTCCTTTTGGCCCTTCTACTTATTTTTTTTTTCTAACAGGGAAAAGGAAGGCTGGTTTGTCCCTTATGTGACCACGTGGCAGAGAAGGGGCCTTCGTATTCATCACAAGACTCTTTTTTGAACTTCTCACCACTTTGCAAAGTGGGCATCAATAGTTCCTTCCTACCGGTGGGAAAGCCAAGCCCGATCAATGCAACCCCTTCCGAATGTCACACAGGGCGCACACACGCAGACAGCATTTGCAGCCGGGACAGTGTGACCCCAAAGCTCGAGTTCGTCCCCCTAAAAGACGACCCTGCTAGAAACCCCACGCTGGCCTCGTGACTGACGAGTGCACCACTGTGCTGAGGGCCTGTGCCGGGTGGCGGGAGTGGGGACAAGGCTGGCCCGGGAGGGGACCCCCACTGCAGTTCCCATGAGGCTGCATGGGTGACGAAGGGGAACTGTAAGGAGATGGGCGCCCCGGACATGGGGAGCCGCCAGCTCCCCCTGCCTGCTGTGCCCTGGTCTCCCCCCATTACACCCCCCCTCCCCAGGCTGGTGGAAGAGCCCACACAGCCTGGCACAGGTGCGTTCTCATCCTGGGTCTCGCTGGGGACGAACAGCTCAGGCGCAGGGCGCCTGAAACATGCGATGAGTTGTGGTAGCGCGCTGAGCCCAGGGCCTGGCATGCAGCGAGCCCTCGGCGAGAGCAGCCACGTCCTTGTCCCGTGAGGTCGTCACTGGGCAGACAGAGGTGACGAGAGGAGCAATTCAGTCACTTGTTCAACAACCAGTTACTAGGCCCAGCCGGGTAAGAACATCCCTGAAATTCTAGATGCCGCTTCCTGATCGATGCTTTACTTTCGGCTGTTGTTTTGTGTGCAGCGGGAGTAGCATCCAGGGGCCAAGTTGCTGACTTCATTATTAAAAAGCAGGAACAAAAATGCAAAGCTCCAGGGGTGACTGGCGCCATTGTTCTATGATGCCTGAGGAGGAGAGCCTCTCACAACGTGAACAATCCTCTGAGAAAAGAAGCGGCAGAAACTCCAGGCTGGAAGTCACCCCTTGATTATGCTCAAGTTCCAAAGAGTGACGTGGTTCAGACAGTGACTGTTTGGGCTTGCTGGGGTGGGCGGGACCCTACTTCCGGGAATTATAAGCTGATAGATGTCGATGGTAAGAAAAAGAAGACGTGGTTATCGATGGGCTTTCCTGATAACTTGCTAAGAGGGGGAGAGATTTTCCTTCCCCAGGATGCTACCGAAGAGACGTGGTGAGACACGGCGTTTATTTTTTTTTCTCTGGAATACCTCCAGTCAGGCAGAGCCGGGAGAGATGCTACCAGGATCCGGGCCGGCCAGGCCCGCAGGGCGGGTCGGTCTCCGCCTGAGAAGTTTGGAACACACCGAGCAGTACAGACAGCACTGTTACAAAATACCCACCCGGACCCAAACTTAACAGATTTCAAACCATTTTCCTTACTTGCTTCAGATCTCTATTGAATATGGGTAGACAGTAAAGGGCCTCAGATACAAAGGCTGCCCCTCCCTCTCTCTCCCCAGAAGTGACCGTCATTCTGAGTCAGTGCATATACTTCCTGTCCATGTGCCCATACGTTATGAATACGTACGGTCCTGCAATCAGGATACGGCATGGAACGTAGGCTTTTAAAATCTGCAGAAATGGCATTCTACGGTGTGTGTTTTGCCCTAGCTTTCAGGACCTCTTTGAGACCCGTGGATGTTATTCGTCACAGATCTAGGCCTCTCCTTTAAGAGAGTGACCCTCGGGGTGTCTGACCCCGGGGACGTGTTCGGAAGGGTAGCCACATCTATTATTGCAGACCGTGTCTCCAGGAGTCTTCGGCTCATTCATCAAACTGTCAACTGCCTGCGACCGAAATGCCAGGACAGGGGGGAAAATCTGCTGAGACAAGGAACCGAAGCTGCTGGAAGGAACGAGCTGAGCAGCAAGCCAGGCCATTTAAGTGCAAGGGAAAGGAGAGGGAAGGGAGGGGAGTGTCCTCATGGGAGTTTTGAGCTCAGTCGCCTGGAGTTCTTTTTCTCTTCCCTAACCCAGCAGAAGCCACTGCTATTTCAGATAGTTCCACCAAGGGTTAAATCCGCCAGTTCCAGAACTTCACAGAAATAGAATCATCTGGCCCGGACTGGTTTCGGCTGCTCCCCTCGCTGAGGGCACGGTTGGGAGGCGCCTCCACGTTGTCCTGTGCTCACAGGTCATTCCTTTCTCCTGGCCGTGTGACGTGTTGCTTTGTGAACACCCCACAGCTTAATGCTGCATCGTTCGTGTCCGTGTTTTATGTGGGCACGGTTTTGTGCGGGCGTAAAAAAGATAATTTTTTCCTCCTGCTTTCCGAGTTCGTCTAGCTGGGATAACAATCAAACTAACAGAGACAGATTACCAGGAGAAAACATCCAAGACTGATTATTACAGATATATATATTATTACGGATATATATATATATATATATATATCTATGTAACGAGACCGAAACACACGGGCGGTTGAGGCTTATACGCCGTCGTGGAGAAAAGAGAACGGGGCGGAAGCGCTTGGAAAGTGGGAAAGTTGTTTTTTCACGCCCGCACAAAGACGTGCGCGCTTCGAAGGCCCCGCTTCCTCGCCAACATCTGCTACTGTCAGTCTTCGTCATTTTTAGCCATGTTGGTGGCTGTGCGCGCATCTCATTTTCTTGACTAAAAATTTCTGTTAGATAAAAGTAATTTCAAAAACAAACAATATCGTATATGACGTATATATATATCTGAATATATTTGTATATATTTAGAGGACAGATGTTTAAAAATCTAATGAATATTATTCTAAGGATATGGTCACAACACCGTAGATAAGAAATCAAATTTAAAGGATGCCATTATATGTATTATAACAATTCTAAACTTTTATGTGTCTGATAACATGCTTCAAAAGACCTCATTGCAGATTTGATTTGCTTTTCTCTGATCACTAGTGATGTTGAACGTCTTTTCATGCATTTATTTGTTGGTCGTGTATCTTCTTTTATAAGATACATCTTTTATCATAAATCTTTTGTGCCCCCCTTTTTAGTCTTTGCCTATTTTTTTTATTGGATTGTTCACGTTATTATGGAGTTTTCAGTGTTCTTTATAAGCTGAGTCAGATATATGTTTTGCAAAAAATATCTAGTCTTGTGCTTACCTTTAAGAGCAAAAATATTTTATCTCGATGAAGTCAATTTATCTTTTTTTTTCTTTTATAGTGTTTGTGTCTTTTCCTAATCTAATGTAAAAATGATTTTCTTCTGTTTTCCTCTAAAAGTTTAATTCGTTTTAGGTCTATGAATCCATTTTGAGTTAATCTTTGTATGGTATGAAGTGAGGGTCAAGGTTAGTTTTTTTCCACATAGGATATCCAGGGGTTCCAGGACTATTGTGGAAAAGACTATCTTTTCTCCACTGAATTGTTTAACTTGGCACTGTTGTTGAAAATTAATTGACCTTGTAAGTGTGGGGCTATCTTTGGAAACTGTTTCTGTTCCAAATAAAAGTCATTTTCTTCTCTCTTCCTGCCAACATTTTGAAATTACCCTGTTTAAAGGACCGTGCGTTCCTACCTACCTTGTGGCTCTGAGAAACGAGCGTTTATTTGGAGTCGGTGATCCTGATTTCTAGGGTGCTCTCTGTCACTTCTCAGCTGGGCACCTTCAGCAATTTTTTATTCTCTGAGCCTGTTCCCCAATCCGTAAAGGGGGACGATGATAGAGTCCCCCCTTCTGTGGGTTGTGGTGGGAGTCACTGCGATAACTGAACACTTTGAAAATCCGATCTTTTTTGAGAGCCACGGAAGAAAGAACTTGGGCTTCAGGCTCAGAAGAGGCAGATTCCCAGCTGCCCCCAACACATGAAAGAGCGTGTGATAACGGAGCCTCGCCGAGTCGCCGGGCGGCTGGGAAGGCGACCCCAGAGCCTGGGCCCGGACGCAGACCCCAGCCGGGCCCGCTCCTCACGCGCTCAACGACGGGTTGTTACACATTGTGGCTCTTCTCGAATAATCAAACCGAAATGATCCGTGGTCATAATTCAGAGACTTCAGTGGAGGCGGCTTTGACTGACAGGAAGAGAGAATCTTAAAGACTGATGTCATAATTCCATTGTCTCCTTTGTTGTAGCTGCCAGCCCCCGAAAGACACACGGACCACCAGAACTCAGTGAGTTACAGGGAACACACTCTTTATTCAGCCAGCTGGGTCTGCCAGGGGTACGCAGACCCCAAATGAAGCAGCCCCGAGATGTAGAGGACAGGGTTTTTAAGCCCCAAATCCCATTCTTCATTCTGTCTACACACAAAGGTCTATTTTTCTTCTATTCATTACCTGTCGAGCCACAGGTCGGGTGTGCAAGCGGGGGTACAGAAGCAGAAAGCTTGTAATTAGACTGTTATGTTCCCATAGGTAATAGCCTATGTTCCCATGGCCACAAGCAATAATTTCCCAGCCGGCGCAAGTTCACTTATCTGTGGAATCTAAAACAAAACATAACAAATGAACAAACGAATAAACAAGACCCAGAGAATAAGCTGATGGCAGCCAGAATGGAGAGGGGAGAGAGGATGAGGAAAAAAATAAAGAGGTGCTCAAGAACATACCACTGTTCTTAGATGGGGTTTGTGTGTGTGTGTTCGTTTTTAAAGTACTTTCATGTTTGGCGTTTCATTTGATTTAATGAAAATATGAATGGAAAATTCCCATTTTACGGATAAGGAAACAGGCACAGAGGTTATCAAAGTCACATGTCCTGATAACACACTGGGGGTTACAGTGTGGGTTTTCTCTTAGTTAAAAGAACCTTTCTAGTATGTGAATAAGTAACTTCGTTATCAACCTGATAAGAACATTATCTGTTTTGACCTCCTTCTATCTAATTTCACTCTTTCTTTCCTGCTGTGTATTTTTTTTTTTTTATTCCAGAACTTTAGGAAGGGCTTGGAGTCCTGTGCACTGTGACTTGAACAAGCAAGAACATGAACTATATTTTGGGACCCAAAGGCCTCATAGTTTCAAAGGCACTGTAATTACAGTCCAGCGACATTCTACCCTCAGGAAAGAATCTTGCAACCGCCGAACTCTGCAGTGACTTTCTGTGATTTGTTTTTATAACCATCGATATGATTTTAAAGTGCAGGCATCCTACAGGTGTCCTAAGGTAGGTCTTTCTTTGCTTTATGCCAATTTTCGCTTATGAAGTAAGTGGGCAAAACTTGTATTCATTAAAGAGACACACACATACACACAGACACAGAGAAAAGAACTACAAATACAAACCCAAATACTAATAATCGTTATCTTCGAGTAATTGGATCATATCTGACTTCTTCTTTTTTGCTTTAGCATATATCTCTTTTTGTCGAGTCAGCATAGATAGCTTGTATAATTTAGGTAATAAACATGTAACTCCACTTAGTCCTGAAACTGTGCCAAAAATGCTGTCAGCGGTTGGCAAAACAGGAGCATAACTACAGAATCTTTTCAACAAGTGGACGTCGGAGATTTCCAACTCACCGAGGATACTAAATCGTACCCGTTTTTGATGAATGGATGTGAATTCAATAATTTTTGACATATAGCCAAAGAGAGTTACTTAAAAGAGGGTGTTGGCCGCTGATCACCACGCGACACGGATTTCTAAGTTATCCCGTCTTCAAGACACGTGACCACACCAGTGTGCAAAAGACTCCGATTCTACCTCGAGGGGCTTATAATTTAGTGGAGTTTCATTTCATGGGGCTGGTAATGGTTAGGATTTGAAGGTAAACTCATGCCAGGTCACGATAACCCCCTAAACACACATAAATCACCTTCCGAATATCGTACGCACGGGTACACCTACCGTACGACTGTAATATATAATAGGGTGAGATTTGCTACCTCTTTATCGGTTTTCTGGAGTTAATCCGCAATAAATTCTTCAGTCTCGTGGAGACGCCAGCACTACCCGCTTGCCTGGCTCTCTGACCCCTGACGTCACCCACGCGGTGACTCGCTGGCTTCACTGCTTCGGCCCACGGCTGCTCTCTACCTGCTTTTTCTTTTTCATTCTTTCCTTATTCAATCCTCGTCACCCCCATAAATTCACACGTGCATACAGGGTACCATTCATGAGGGTGATATTTATTCACGATAACCGAACAAGACTGACTGGGCAGTGCTGAAAGTGACCAGCGGCCGAGGTGGGCTGGAGAAGATGGGGGAGACCAGGAAAAGGTGGGGTGCCCACAGGACTTGTATTCCCGGAAACGTGCTTTTTTTAAGTTGTCCATTGTGTGAGTCAGGCCCTGTGCCTGAGGCTGGGGACCCACATGGCCTACAAGGGACCCCGAGCCTCATGGAAGTGAGAGACAGCGTGGGAGACGGTGACACAAATCCACCTAAAATGGTGAGCAAAGCAGCAAAGCAGGAGGCGAGGTTGGGGCACTGAGCACAGCCACGGACCCTGTAAATGGGCCCCGCCAGGGATGTGAGCGGCCAGGGAATTTAAGTGATCCGGCCTGGGGCAGTACGTGTTCGCTGGGCAGAGGGAGGGGCACACCCCGGGAGCACGTGTGTGCCAGGCTGTCCGTGAGGCGTCCGCAGCCCTCACGGCACATGGGAGCAGCCGGTCCGGTGAGCCGCCGGTTTTAACTGACGCAGGGAGGGTCGGAGAGGTGAAGTGATGGGCACCAGCTGGGGAAAGTGGGCGGGGCCAGGAAAGACTCCTGGTGCCAGGCTGTGGAGTGTGGCTTTGGTGGCTGGCGGGCGAGCTGTGGTGGCTCCAGGGGAAGGTGGCTTTGGGAGGGTTTCCCGAGGTGGGAAGAAAGGACAGGGTGAAGTCGGTTAGAAGCACCGCGTTGGCCAGAGCTGGGGGAGGTACTGCACGGCGTGGGGCGGGGGGCAAGCTCGGAGGCGGAAGGCGTAGGGAGGCCGTGACGATGACCCATGTTATGTTTTAAAAACTCCCAGTGCACAGCATAGTGTACAAAAGAACATGCATCTATCCCCTCTGAGGCTTAATTTATGCTACTAAGTTGTGGAACTTATATATATATAAAAAAACAACGCCTAATGTTTTTCTGCCAAAGATAGAATTCCAGTCAAACATGGCTAAAAGCACTGGCCAGCAAACAGGGCAGGACAGGTGGCCACTGTTTTTCTTGTAAGACAGAGTAACCCGACTCATTATTTAAGGCACACTTGATGCCTATGTCTTATAAATGACAGTCCTTACTTTCAATTCGGCCCTCGTTTTATATTTGACTTTGGGCTGGCTCCCCTGGTGACAGCCCCGAACCGTGTCTTAGTCACACCGGTTCTCGGAGACGCTGAGAGACTGCGGATGCTCGTCCCGGGCGGAAGGGCTGGGCCTCAGGTGCATGGGAGAGGGGGGGCATGACCCCCTTAGCCGCTGCCCCTCTTCCCTGCTGCCCGCCCCTGAGCAGCAGGACCAAGCAAGCGGCACCCCTCCCCACAAGGGGACTCAGGAGCTGAAGGTGGCCCCGCAGGCTGGGGCGGCAGTGGAAGGAATTTGCAAAGCCTCTGCCTGGCCCTGCCCCTGGCCTGCGGGTTTGCGGCTTCTGAGCAGGTCCTCCAGGCACGTGTGGCCGGGACTCGGCCCGCATGGCGATCTTATCCGGCTCCCTGCCTGTGCAGAGTTTATGGTGAAAGGTCCCCCAGCTAAAGAGCACAGGAGCGAGGCTCTCTGGACTCCTAGCATGCAGCCCCCTTCGGCCCAGGGAGGCGGCCCAGCCGCGGGACGGGGCTTAGGCGTGGGTGTGCGGTTTTTCCACCCGCCAGTGGGAAGGGTCGACATCCGGGCCCCACCCGGGGCCCCTCAGAGTCAGAATATGCATTTTCGACAAGACCCTAGGTGATGCGTTGGCAAGCAGAGGTAGGCCCAGGGGTCTGACAGCAGAAGTCTCCGAGAACCATGAATACTGATGAGGTGCCCAGGGGCTCCTCAGAGTTTCAAAGGGGAGAGGTCCCAGCCACAAAGTTACATTTCTAAAAAGCCCAGAAGTGGGACAAAGAAGGATTTACAGTCTTAAGAGTGTTTAATTGACAGTATTTAAAACAAAACAAAAAGGGCTTAGGGAGGCTCAGGGAGCACGTGCCCTGCCTCAGGCAAGCAGCCTCCCATTTCTCTGCCCCTGGGGTAAATATTGAAAGGATGTGTGAATGATTTTTAAGAGTTTCCCTGACTTTGGGACAAAAGACTGCTTTCTGAGAATTCGAAGAAAAAAAAACTTATTGGAGAGCAAAAGGGGGAGGGCATTCCCTCCCCTCTGTGTCTAATGGCTGCATTTACATCGGGTCTCGGGCCCACTGAGTGGCCCGGGAGCCTGGGTGAGTGTGAGGGCTCGGGCCAGCAGACCACATGTCCGGCCCTGCCACCAGTTGAGTCACTGTGGACAAACTCCTCAAGCAGCTTTGGCCCGTCTCCTCTGCCCCTAGGGATTAACAACAATCCCGCCTCACGGGGTGGAAGGTGTGGACTTGTCCGAGGTTAGGCCAGGCCTGGGCAGGCTGAGAGGTCCCTTCTGCTTGTTTACAAAACAACGAACTGAGGGTGCCCAGCTCTGCTCACTCCCTCCCAGCTCCTGCCCCCACCAGTCCCCACCAGGCCCAGCGCACCTCTGGCCTGGCCCCAGCCTGTTTCGGCTGATTTCTACATAGGAGTCGCCCACCCCTCGGATCTCTGCCCTGCACGCCCCAGAGAGCGGTCCCCCGCTGGGGAGATGGCCTGCCATCCCTGCCGGCCCTGTCCTCCTCTACATTTCCTTCTCGGCACTTACCACTCTCTGCACTTACTGTAGGTTGGCCAGATCACATTATTTACTTCCTGGCTCGCCCACTGTGACAGCGTTAGCCCCAAGGGGGCACAGTCTTGTCACCACCACCTTCCCCGGCGCCTGGAACAGGCCCTTGACACAGAGCTCCGGAAGGACGTCGGAGTGAATGAGTCAGTGCAGGAAGAAATGTCCCAGGAAGAAGCACTTGGAGCTTGAAGTCCCCGGGGAATTCGGGGTTTGCTGCCTCGTCTTAGATCAGGACAGACGGGAGAAGGGCAAGGCAGACAGTGGGCCTTCCTGGGCTCCCGTCACCCCCTGGTGCCTCCAACACCAAACAGGGCACTGGGGACTTTCACGTGGCCACCGGCCTGTCTCCCCCAGGGGCCTTCCTGCCCCTTAAGAAAAAAGCCCTCTCTTCAGTGACTTTCCTCAGTGCCCAGCACACCAGGGGGGCGCGGAAGGGATGCCCCACAGAAACTGACACTTCTCAAGTTAACGCTTACAAGTTACTGTGGCTTGTCTTTGGAAACATCTGATTTTCAGGGAAGGCAAGTTTGTTTCAATGTTATGTTTTGGAGTCTCTTTTCAAGTCCGGTATGGTAATGGAATATCAGGTACATACTTTGGTCCTTGGTAGAATTCAGAGGGCGGGGGTGGGGGGACACGGCGGGGGGGCAAAGGCCAAAGCTTCTGCTTATTGCAAGAGGACCCGAGAGAGAGGCAGGTCCGAGGGGAGGGACACGACACCTGGGCTGGCCCGAAGGAGGTAGCAGTGCGCCCTGCCCTGCCCTGTCCTGTCCTGCCCTGCCCCCCTGGGTCCTGGGAGTTGGGTAACAGGCCCAGCGGGACTCCTCCTGGGTGCTGAGGGTGGGGAGGAGGGGTGGTGGCTGGGATGTCTTCAGGGGAGCGCAGGTCCTCTCTGAAGAGCTTTTACATAGATAAACGAGGGGGAGAGAGAGAAACCACCCCGGGGTGAGCACTGGGAGGCTCGCCGGGCGGCTCTCAGGTGACCCCTGAGAATTCAGAAGTCTTCCTTAAGCCCCACCTGAAGGCCAATTGTTCTGCAATCTTCAGGGTGGTTTTGGCTCTAGGCTTATCTAAATCCTAGGGGTGGGGGGTGGGGGCAGAGAACAGTTTCTGCCTTTAAAGTGGGAGGACAAAGAGAGGGCTCCCATAACAAAGGCTTTTTTCTTTTCTTTTTTTTATGGCTGGAATGTCAATGCTTCAAAAATAAACTGCCTACAAAAGCAAGAGAGAAGTGTGGCTTTGCTTTGAAGAACATACCTTTCCCCTACCCCTATCCACCGCCGGCTCACAGAGGCTCACAGATGGGGTTCTTCTAGAACCCTGGGCATAGGGGCAAAACAGCACTGTGCGGTTCCTCGCCCGACTCGGGCTGGGGGCGGCCCTTCCTGTGACGTGATTGGGACCTTCTTCCAAACAAGCGCAGTGCGTGCCTGAGAGGCACACAGAGATGGCCGGGGAACAGGTTAGGGAGTTCGAAAAAGGGGACATGTGCCCCACACTGACGAGTGTCTTAGGACCAGCACCGACCTCCGCCCGCATTTCATCTGGAGGATGGAGGTCGGGCCCCCACCTCGCGCGCCCTTCACGAGGGTTAGAGGAGACAGGTCTGGGAGAAGGCCCGCCCGGCACTGGCCCACGCTGGACCCCGGGCACCGCGAGGCCCGTGTGGTCCAGACCGCCCGATCCAGTCCCGTTTCGCAGAGAATGAGACTTTGGGGCGGACGCACCGAGGAAGAAAATGGCCCGGCCGTCGCGAAATTGGTCTAGAGGCCAAGGCAGCCACTTAGAGCGTGGACCCTCCCCGTTTACGAATGGACCGTGTGCGCCGGGGGCGTGGGGACAGGCCCTGCGGCCGGCCCGGCCGGCGGCCAGGGACAGGGGCCGCTCTGGAAGGGAGTCGCGCTGGTGACCAGTTCCAGCCCTTGACACAGTGCCTGCCACACAGAAGTGGCTGAGAACAGACCTGCTGAGTGGCTGGAACCAGTTAGACCTTCGCTCCGTCCTTGTCGAGAAGCAGCCCGGAGTTACGACAGCGGGGACGCTGTGCCCCGATGGGGGGCGGGGGTGAGGTGCCAGGCCCGCCCATGGTCAACATGCGCCACGCTGGGGGCGCCTTCTTGTCCCGACACCGGGCTAGGAAAGGTGTCTCAGAGCCGAGAGGAGAGAAAGAAGGGGCAGCCACGCCACAAGGTGGACCCAGGCGGGGGGCCAGGAGCCGGACGGGGCTGTGAGACCCCAGGGCCGCGGGAGGCTGAGCGTGGAGGGGACGGGCAGGGCCGGGCCAGGTCGCCCAGGGGTCTGGGTTTGTGCACAAGAGACTCTGCGAGTGTGTGAGGGGTGACGGCAGCCGTGACATGGCGGGGTCACCTCGAAGCCGCGTCCGGCTTGCCGTCACTGCGCTTCCTCCCCAGCCCCATCGGGCCTGCTTTCCTCTGCGTCCCCAGGACAGAGGGGGTGAGGGGCACACGGCCCGGAGGCCGGGCGCCCATCCCGTTCCCATCGACGGCCCTCTGACACGTTACCTGACCGCCCGTGCCTTGGTTTCCCCACCTGTGCTGGGGACAATTGCTGTGAGCACGGCCTCGATCTGTGTACCGGCCTGAGAGAAGGGAGGAGCAGGAGCGAGTGCAGGTGCCCTCCAGCTGCCCACCCGTTCCCAGGCAGCGTGCTGCTGTCCCCGGGCAACATGTCACTGTCCCAGAGCCAGGCCGCCCTCGCCGCCCCCACAGCCGGGGGCTGCAGGAAGCCTCCGTGTGTCTGGGGTAGAGGTCCTGTTGGTCACGTTTGCATTTTGGAGAGAGGCGGGTCGAAAGGCAGGGGGACAGGCCTTGAGGAGGCCAGGTGCCACCGAGGAGGAGGTGGTGGCAGAGTTTGCACGAGGACAGGGGGTCCTGACCCCAAGAGCTGCGAGTGAGGAGCAGAAAGAATCGGGGTAAAATCGGCAAGGCTCAGAGAGTGGTGGGAAGGGGGACGCGAAGGCGGACGCCCCAGCCTCCAGCTTGGGGACCTGGGCGTTGGGGGGCAGGGGAGGCCAGCCGAGATAGAGAATGTAGGCGAGGTGGGCTTGGGGGTGACGATGGCGCCTTCTCTGCTTCTGGGGGAGACAGGTCCTGCTCACACTGATTCTCGGCTCCACACCGGTCAGCGAACCAACCACTCTGCTCTCCCTAACTGGGTCCCTGCAGTGCTTACGGCCTCGGGTTCGTGGACAGAGGAGCCCACGCAAACCGGACATCCAAAGCCCAGGAACTGCACGCAGTGAGCGCCTGTGTTCTCATCACAATCACGATTCTGTGAACACCACTTCCACAGCCGTCCGTCGTCTGTCCCCCGTCCTCGTCCACACCCTCCTTCCCGGTTTCTCTGGTGGACGTCACAGTTCCTCCAGCTCATCGGACACAGGGGCCTTCCCTGCCCTCGCTGAGACCTGTCCACCCTGCCCCCTTTCTCCTGAACCTCAGATCCTCTTTCCCGCCTCAGCTAAGATGTCCCTCCCCCTGGGACGGTCTCCACAGCTCCTGAGGCCTGGGCCGGGTGAGGGCCTGTCCTGCGGGGTCTCGTAGCCTTGACCCTGGGCCTGCGAGTCCCTGGGCTGGCGGCTTGCGGGCAGGACCACGCGGTCCCGGGGAGCGCTGTCCCCCACGCGCGGTCTGCCCCACGGCGGTGCGGTCTGTACGTCTCGTTCAGATGGATGAATGAATGAGCGAGCGGGACTTCCAGGGAGAGATGCCGGGAGGGGTATGGCACAAGGGCCGCCAGCCTGCGGGTGACGGTCAAAGCACCAGAGAGAGGAGACGGCGAGCCTTCTTCAGTCTTGATCTCTCCCCTTTGACCCCTCTGCTCTTCTAGAACCCGTTTCCATGGCTCCGAGGACACCCTCGGGTTCTGCTTCTGCGACTTCGGGAGAGCGTGCCTCCGCCCTCTCTGCTTTCCTCCGCCCGGCCACCCCTGGGACCTGTGTTTCCCCCGTAATTACCTCCGCGTAATCACCTCCACTCCTGCCCTGTATGTCCAGCTGCTCCGACGCACCGCGGCTGAACCTTTCGGAACAAGCCACGTGGTCATTGTCCCCCCTCGCCCCCACGCCGCCAGCCGGACTCGCCTCCCTGTCACCAAACGGACCTCTGTCCACGCGCACGGACACCGGCTGTCTCAGGAGTTTCGAGTCCTCCTGCCTCCGGCCCTCCACACCCTCCCTCTCACACACCTCGCCCGTCCAAGTCTGGGATCGAGTTCTCATTTCCTTTCCGCAGCCACAGTCCCAGTTCCGGATTCCCTGACGGGTCGCCCGGACCGACGGTCCCCAACCTTTCTGGCCCCAGGGACCCGCGCTCCTAGGAGGATCTGGGGTGGAGCCGAGGCGCTGATGCTGGCGCTGGGGAGCGGCTGCCGCCTCCCCCGGGGTCCCCTCCTGCAGCCCGGTCCGCGGCCCGGGGCTGGGGTCCGCGGCGGAGCCTGTTATAATAGCTTCCGAATGGGCCAGCCTGTCTCCACGCGAGTCGGATCCACTCCAAGACCCTCCGAGGCTGCACAGCCGGGGGAGGCCGAGCCCCTGAGCGAGGCGTGCGGTGGCCTCACAGTCCGGCCCGGACACGCTTGTCCAGCCTCATCCCTCTCACGCCCACGCACCAAGCTCTCCACATCTATCTGGCACTGGGTCCGAATTAGCTGTTTCATCTCTGAGCCCCGCGTGCACGAGCCAGGGCCGGCCCTGGCCGATCCCGGATCCAAAACGAGCGTCTTCTGCATAAGTGGCTCCCCGCGCCACGTCCCGCGGGCGGCACGCCACCAAACCCGCCCAGTCCGGCGTCCAGCTCAGTGTGCGACACAGAACGTCCCCGGTTAAGGTCCGGGGGAGCTGCCGGCAGCACAGAACGCAGACCCCACGAGGACAGGACCTTCATTTATGACTTTCGAACTGAAATGCATTTGACATGTAGCACGGTATAAGTTTAAGGCGGACGCCGTGTTAATCCGGTATGTCTGGTGATTACCGCTGTCGTAGGATGGCAGCGGAACTGTGTTTCGGTCGCTGTAGTATCTCTTGTCTGACGGTGTCTGTCGTAACCGGTGTGAATAAATATCTGTTGGATGAAGGAGTGAACGAGGGAAGGAATGAAGCCATCACCCCGGGCCCCCTTTCCTATGGCAGGCGCCTGCTCGGGCCTTCTTTCTGGTGGAGTGAGGGTGGTTGGCACCACAACGTGGCTCCCGTCGGGGCTTCTGCATCTCGTACACAGAGAAAGCTGCTCCTCCCCCCCACCCCCTGCGGAGAACTCATTCCGGGCCGGTGCAGCGAGGCTGCGGGTTGCGGGGGTGCAGCGAGGAACGGGTGAGCTGGGGTTCGCCCAACGTTCACGTGAACTTGACTAAGGTTTCTTCTAGTCTTAGCTGGGGCTTCGGGCAACAAAAGATCATTCCAGGCTCCCACATCATAAGGTCAACATCAGAAATATAAAAAAGAAATTGGATGTCAAATGAACTTACATTGAGCATTTTGGTTTTGGGCGGCGGCGGGCGGGGGAGAGGGTGTCACTTATTTGTGAACCCAGAGGTACCAGTGCTTCTCAAAGTGGATCCACATCAAATTCAGATACACAGTGAGAAGTGTGGCTTTGGGCTCCTCCTCAAATGAACTGAATCTGATTTTCTGGGGGTGGGGCCTGGGGATCTGCATTTTTCCAACACAATCGACCCCTCGTCTGGAGCGACCTCTCCGTGGCGCCTAGGACAGTCCTGGTTTTACTTCGCCTAGTGCTTGGGTCACAGCACCTTTCAATTCTCTTTTATTGGCTGCTTTTTCTTAATCTCTTCGGAGATTTTTCCCCCTATAACTTCACTGTCACTTCTAACTAACTGTTCTAACTCCTCCCCCGAACGCAGGTATTTCCCGTGTTCCCACCGGACACTCTGCGGGGTCAGCGAAGGCCCCAGGGGACTTCCGTGCAACGAACCCCAAGAGCAGCTTCGCAGACACCCTTTGACTTCCCTTCTTCCCGTCCAAATCCTGACCGACTCAAAAGGAAGCCTGAGTATCGAGCGGGCGACACGTACCATCACCCATCACAGTCGCTTAAGTGACAGACACACTTCAGTGGTTGTGAGACAACAGCCATGAAGTCTGCCCATTAAGATATCACGAATAGATCCTGGACGCCTTGCTTGTCCCTTGACAGGTCCCCTCGGTGTTTCTGATCCGTGCTTCCACCGGCCGTCTCCCAGGGCACAGGTCCCAGCCCAGGCTCAGGCCGGGCGCGGGGGCCTCGAGGTGGCTTCGGCTGTGGTGAGGGCAGCAGATAAAAGGAGCTAAGACGAAAAGGAAACCAAAACCAGGTCGATTTTGTCAAGTCACTGGGCTGAGGCGTTGGCCCTACATGGGAGAATTCCCGTGGGAGCCTTTCGCTGGCCTGGGCCCACACCACGGGACTCAGAAATCTGAGTGTCGGAAAGCCACTAAGGCAGGCCGCAGTGCGCCGGGGGACATCAGGACAGCAGTTCAGGCGGCGGAGGGCGCCCTCGAAGCTGCTAGTCCGACCGGACCCCTGTGCCCAAGGCCCGCGGCCTCTGTGACAGCCGGCGTGACGTGGACACCAGACAGACGCTTTCGGACGACCGTGTCTCGAATGGGCGCTGCCCACGGCGCTCGAGCCATTCGGCGCTCAGCGAGGGCTGAGGCCAGCATTCCTCGGCATCCCCACCTCACGGGCGAGGACAGTCTCAGAAGGGTGAGGTCACTTCCTCGGCGTAGCTCGGCGGGCGGGCAGCGCAGCCAGGATTCGGACTCATGCCTGCTGGCTCTAAGATGCGTGCTCTTCCCACCAAACGCGGCTGTCTGTTCTCCCAAGAGAGGAAGGAAAAAAAGGCCGTTTGTCTGCCCTTTGGGGCTGTCTGTGTCTTTGGTCTATTGAAGGAGGCAAAGTATGACTGTAGAGATGAAGGATCGTGCTGCTTACGAAAAGAAGGAAGGGGAAGTTGGAAATCATTTCCTAGAAGGCTTCCTGGGGAAGCCGTTCAAAGCAGGTCCACGCTGGCGGATGACGATGACGGGCAGTGACGATGACTGACAGAGCCTGGTGCCCAGGAGGGCGGGCAGGCGGGGCGTGGGAACATGCAGGGCCGGCTCGGGAGCAGCGTGTGCAGGTGCAGAAAGCCCTGTGGGATCACGTCAGTAGCCGAGGGACGGCCCGGGGCGGCCAGAGCCGGCGAGTTCGTGGGTGCCCGGCACAGGAGGCCAACCTGTTCTCTGGGCTAGAGGGCCTCGTGGAGGCCTGAAGGCCAGCAGTGACGGTGCGTGAGCTGGTCCGAGCATGCTCCGGCCTCAGAACATGTGGGGGCCTAAGTCAGGGGAGCCCGGAGGCCCACAGCGACGGTGGTCAGTCAGGGCCACAGGCGAGGTGGTGGCAGAGAGATGAGACACAGAGGAAGGAGGCGCAGAGGGAAGGATGAGACGATCCAGAGACGAGCCCACCCCCCGCCCCCGGACCTGAGCTGGTGTTGCAGGCTGCTGGGTGGTGGAGAGAAGGGGTGTGATCAGGGAGGGCGCGTCAGATTGTGTCAAGGACCCCACGGAGGCGGGGACATTTGTCCAGGGCCAGAAGAGCAGAGGGCCTGGGGTTTGGGGGTGCGGAGCTCAAGGTGGCGGGAGGAGGGGAAGAGGCACATGAGGCCGCTGACCGCTCAGAGCAGCCGAGAGGTCCCGGCCGCCAGGGCAGACTTAGCGTCCACCTGCCCGGGCGTGACGCGTGGCGCCTCTGGCCCGTGGAAGTGTTCCGCTCGAGTGGATTCCTATGAAACGTTAACTGCGTGAACAACACTGATTTGAAAAAAAAAAAAAAAAGTGGTATCAGAAAACACCGGGTCAAAAGGGTTTTGGAGTCTCTCTCGTGAAATGAAGAGCAAAGACTGTTAGCTGGTTAAATGGCTGAAAAACGTCGTGCACATCACTAAAAAGCCACGTAAAGTTAATTAAATCAATTTTGAGGCCCCGACCGAGACTTTTCCTTACAGAGGGGGCCGGGGTCGCGGGGGAGGTGGTAGCACTTAAACTCAGTTGCAGGCATGCCAGATTTCCTTCCTGGTGTTTATTTTTCTTCTGGTTATATTTCACACAATTAATAGTGTCTAATGACTCGGGGTTTTGTGTAATTACCACCCATGAGTAGAGTTTTTCTCTCACGGAATGTTCTTTTCACACAGGCCCTCTGGAAATGGAAGAAATTTATGATTAGTCATGAAATCCCCCCATAGGCCAAAAGAAACGATCAGGTTTTAACATAAATTTATGATTCGTCTATATCTCTATTAGTATCCTTTCAAAAGCGCCAGTCATCCTCTCTCTCACAAAGAGCCTTTCTTTCCTTTGACTGTAGAATGTTTCAGAGAAACGAAAATTGAATGAAATTGGGAGACTTCTTTTTCTTTTTAATTCCTTGAAATGTTTGGTTTACAGGCCTCCTTTCGCCCACCCCCAGGTGTGAAAGGATTTTAGTGAAAGTTTCATCGCGACCTTGTCAATAATTAATCCTCCGGTTCTTCGAAGAGTCTGACAATGTGAGAGGAACAATAACAGACCGTAAAACACTCCTCACTGTGCAAGAGCTCATTCTCCCCAACTGGGTGGACTGGAATGTGCTGAAGACACATTCCAGCAGTTTCCACCGGCCTGGAGAACCACACAGGACTCTGAAGGGAGCGGATGGATGCCTTCTCTCTATTTCTGCGGCCAGAAAGGACTGGGAGGGACTGGGAGGTGCGGTGGAAAAGGCGGGGGGGGGGGGGGCTGGAAAGTGAAGGGCAGGTTACCCGGGGGGCGGGGGCGGAGCTGGTCTGCAGGTAAAGGATGGGACAAACAAAACAGAGGAAATCAAACCAAGGGCGAGGACGATTAGAACAAGGTAGGGAGGATGATGGAAAAGCAGACCAGTACAGGCCAAAGGGCAGGAACCGCGTGAGGAAGGCAAAGGCTACTCGCCCACCAGGAAGACTTCTCCACCCCATGACTGGAAGGGAACTAATAACGAACGAATCCTGACGTTCTCACTGGGATCTAGCCGGTCAGCGCTTTAGAATGACGACAGGGTTCTATGACGGATGAAAACTCTTGTTTTTCTAATAACGTTGTGCTTTTCACTTTTTACGTTTTAATTTGCTCTTGCACCCAAATCTTTTTTTTTTTCTTCGTAACTTCATTGGGGTATGATGACATCCCCTGAGATCTGCCCGTTTTCAATATATAATTCAACTGTTGTTATTCACGTCCCTGCTTGTATTTGCCAGCACCATCACCCGGTCTCAGAACTCCGCCATCACCCCCCCCGCCAAGGTGAACTTCCTTTCCTGCCCCAAGCCCCAGGCAACCACTGGTCTACTTCTGGTTTCTATAAATTTGGCTATTCGGGACATTGCATATGAACGGAATTATACCATATACGGTCTTTTGTGACTGGCTTCTTCCACTTTGCCGTGTGTTTCGAAGTTTATCCACGTGGTAGCAAGTATCAGTATTTTACTGTTTTACTGCTGCATAGTGTTTCATTACATGGCTGTACCACATTCTGTTCACCTAATCACCAGCCAATTGATTTGGACTCTCTCCACTTTTCGGCTATTATGACTAATGCTGCGGAGAACATTCCAAGTGCAAGTCTTTGGGTGATCACTGTTTTCATTTCTCTGGGTTAGCTACCTAGGAATCGGATTCCTGGATCGTATGGAAAAGTTATGTCTAACGTTTTAAGAAACTGCCATGATTTCCAAAGTGGATGCACCTTTTCATAGGCTCTCCAGCAAGAATGGAGGCATGAGGGTGTCTGTCCTTGCCAACTTACGTTATTGTCCGTCTCTAGGCCATATACATGCATCACAGTTGCTTATCCGTTCGTCTGTTGATAAACACCTAGGTTGTTTCCACGTCTTGGCTGTGGTGAACGATGCCGCAGTGAACATGGGGTGCAGGTATCTCTTTGAAACCCTGTTTTCATTTATCTTGGGTATAGACTCAGAGGTGAGATTGCTGGTCATACGGTGGTTCTATTTTAAACGTTTTGAGGACCCGCCATGCTGTTTCCCACAGTGGCTGCACCCATTTACAATGCCACCACGTGGTTCCCCTTTTCTCCTCGTCCTTGTCCTTGCCGACACTTCGTATCTCTTAGCTCTTTGATAACAGCCAGCCCAACGGGGTGTTTGAGGGTCACGGTCTCCACCGTTGGTTTCGATTTGCATTTTCCTGATGATTAGTGACCAGCATCTTTTCACGTACTTATTGGCCATCGTACGTCCTCTACGGAAAATGTCGATTCAGTTTCTCTGCTCATTTTTAAATGACGTATTTTTACCCTGTGGAGGTGTATGATTTCTTACCATATTTCGGATATTAACTCTTCATCAGATCTACGATTTGCAAATATTTCCTTCCACTCTGTGGGATGCCTTTTCATTCTCCGATGGTTCCCTTTGCTGTGCAGACGCTTTTTGTTTAATGTTGTCTCACCTGTTGGGTTTAGCTTTTGCTGCCTTTGTTCTTTGTGTCAAACCCAAAACATCGTCGCCAAGACCCACGTCAAGGACTTTACTGCCGCGCGCGTTTCTTCTAAGAGTTTTATGCTCTCAGGCCTTCCTTCCGTTCAAGTTGAGTTAATTTTTGTTTCTGGTGAAAGATGGAGGTCCCCTTTCATTCTTTTGCTTATATTGTGCCGTTTTCCCCAACATCGTCTATTGAAGAGACTGCCCCTTTCCCATTGCGGATTCTTGGATCCTCTCTTGTACATTTATTGGCCAAATATGCGGGGGTTTATTTCTTGGCCCGCTATTCTGTTCCACTGATCTGTGCGTGCCAGTGCCATACTGTCTGGATTACTATAGCTTTATAATATAGTTTGAAATCAGGGAGCATGATGCTTCTGCTTTTGTTTTTTTTGTTGTTGTTGTTGTTGTTTTTTTTCCTCAAGATTGCTTTGGCTCTTCGGGATATGAATAATTGTTTTTCAAAGGAGATTTTAAAAGCAAGTAGAAATAGGACACTATTGCTTTTGTTCCATTGTTTTTGCCTACACTTTGTTACTTTTCACAGTGGAAGTCATTGCGTTTTCAGTGAGTGTAATGGTTTTTGCCACAAGCCTACGACCCCTAGATTAACACCCAAATTTGCTTTGTATGCTCACTGTACTTTTTGGAAACAATATCAAATAATTAGACAAAGCCCTCCTTCAAAAATCACCATCTAGACCACGTCCGAATTCCTCCTTTACTTGTCAAATGAGTTCTAAAAATAATAAATGAAGCGAACCATTGTGGTCAGAAAAGATGCTTGTTATCATTTCAATCTTCCTAAACTTATTAAGACCTGTTTTGTGGCTCACGTATGATCGATGATGGAGAATGCTCCATCCGCACTTCAGAAGAATGTGTTTGCTGCTGCTGTTGGACGAAATGCTCTGTAAATGTCTGTTAAATCCATCTGGCCTAACATGTAGCTTATTCGTTTTCTGTCTGGATGACTTACTCATGGTTGAAAGTGGGGTGTTAAAGTCCCCTACTGTTATGGTATTGCTAGCTGTTTCTCCCTTTGTCTGTTCATATTTGCTTTGTACATCTAGGTGCTCTTACGTTGGGTGCATACTATTTACAAATGTTATGTCCTCTCGTTGGATTGACGCCTTTATCATGACATCATGACCTTCTCTGTCCCTTATTACAGTATGAGGCGTATAGTCTGTCAGCATAACTACCCCAGCTTACTTTTGGTTTCCATTTGTGTAATATCTTTTTCTAACCTTCGCCATCAGTCTGTGTGTGTCCTTGAAGCTGAAGTGAGTCTCTTACGGGCAGCAAAGTTGGGTCTTTTTTTTTTTTTTTTTTTAAATTCATTTGGCCACTCTACAGCTTTCAGGGAATTTAGTCCTTTTACATGTAAATAATTGAGAGATATGGACGTACTGTTGCCATTTTGTTCACTGCTTTCTGGCTGTTTTGTAATTACTTTCTGTCTTCCTCTCTTGCTGTCTTCCTTGTTTTTCAGGCCCCAATTTATCTCTTTTTACCCATGACTTAATTATTGTAATTATAATTATTTTTAATGCTTTGCTATTTAACCTTTGTGCTAAATGTATAAGGGACTTACCCACCACCATTATAACATTAGAGTAATCTGAATTTAACTGTATATTTACCTTTACCAATGAGATTTATAATCTCAGACGTTTTCCTGTTACTAATTAGCATCCTTTTATTTAAGCTTCAAGAAGTCCCTTTGACATTTCAAGGCCTCTCTAGTGGTGCTGACTTCCTTTAGCGTTTGTTCATCTAGAAAACGCTCCTGTTTCCTTCAGTTCTGAAGAACAGCTTCGTCAGATGGAGTATTCTTGGTTGGCGTTTTTTTTTCTTTCAGCACTTTTAATTTGTCATGCCACTCCTTTCTGATCCCAAAAGTTTCCGCTCAAAAATTTGCTGACGGTCCTACGGGGGTTCCCTTGTTGGTAACATGTTATTTTTTTCTTGTTGCTTTTAAGATCCTCTCCTTGTCTTTAACTTTGACAATTTAATTAGAATGTGTCTCACTGTGGGTATGTCTTTTAAATTATAGCCTTTCTAGTGGGTGTGAAGTGGTACTTCATGTGGTTTTAATTTGCATTTCCCGAATGATTAATGATGTTAAGCATCTTTTCATGAACTTATTAGCTATGCATATATCTTCTTTAGTGAAACATATATTCACATCTTTTGCCTGTTTTTAAATTGGATTGTTTTTCTTCTCACTATTGAACTGTAAGAGTTTTTTGTGTGTCCTGGATACAAGGTTTTTATTTTTTTAATCTGATATATTATTTGCAAATATTTTCTCACAATCTGCAACTTATCTTTTCATTTCCTCAATGCTGCCTTTAAAACACAAAAGTTTTTAATTTTGATGAAGTCCAATTTATCAATTTTTTAAATATATTGTGCTTTTTGTGTTATGTCCAAGAAATTTTTAAGCCAAGTTCACAAAGATTTTTTTTTCCTATGTAGTCTTCTGAAAGTTTTATAGTTTTTGACTTACTATTGCCATCTAGGTCTGGTCCATTTTATGTTCATTTTTTCATTCTGGTATGAGGTAAGGATCTATAATTTACCTTTTGGTATCCAATATCTTTTAAAAAAGGGGAATAATAACTATTACATTTTTTCATAATAATTGGGATTTATGACACCATGTTTCCTCTTTAAATTATTTAAATTACCTGATAATTTCTCATAAATTATTTTTTTTAATTCCACTTTTGTCTGTCTTCTTTAGGACAAATACTAGAGGTAAAAAAAAAAAAAAAAAACCAAAAAACAAAAACGTAGCCTTATCTGTGCTTTCCACTGCTACATCCTCAACGTACTCAATAAATATTTGATGAGTGAATGAATGAATGAATGAATGAAAGGCCAAGGCAGTAACCCGGAGGGGAACTTCATACAGTAGTTAAGGACATAAGCTTTATACTACATATTATTCCTTTATTTAATAAATATATTTGTGTCCCTTGCCATGTACCAGGCACTTTGCTGAAAATTTGGGGATTCAGGGGCAGACGAGGCAGCTGTTTAATGTACCCTGAAGTCGTCGCCCGCTCCCAAGCACTTCCTAACCCGCTGTGTGACCTCGTGAATAATACAGAACCTCTCTGAGCCTGTTTCCTCATTCGTAAACTGGGGGTTCTAAAGAAACCATCTTGTTTGGTTTCGACGGGGATTAAGCGGTCACCGAAAGCAAAGACGACGGCTGTGGCATATAGGCCGTGTTCAAAGTGGCATCGCTACAGTCTGCTCGACCCCTCAGGTAAGGCAGGGTTGTTCTGTATCATTCAGTCTTACCTTCCATTTAGTATCTTACGAAGGCTTCTCGGAGCACCGCCAAGGGACGGGAAATAAATATTTCTTTTAAAAAATATATAAACTTGCTTTTTGTGAAGGCGGTAGATACATGCACTGGAGGGAAAACAAATTCACACGGCACCGAAGCACGTGCAGGAAAAGGTGGACACAGCCCTTGGCGGCGACGGACTCGCCAGGAACAACCCTTCGTCCCTCCGCCCGGCAAAGCCTCCTGTGCGTGGAAGCACGCGTGTGCACGCTCACGCTCAGAATCGAGCAGCACGCGGGACCAGATGCTCCTGACGGCTCACCACTGGCTGTTGCACCTGCTGGTATATGCTGGTTCAAGAGAAGCATGCACCGTTCTTCTTCAGAATGAGGATTTCTTAATATTCTCAGCACGATTTAAAAAAAAGCTCCCTTAAGCTTTTTGAGAAAGTCTGTGGGCCACGCCCTCCTCCCCTCCACCCCCGCACCTCCCCAGTCACGGCCCCCACAGCTCTGAGCAGGGACTGGCACCAGCCCACCCAGGTTTTCTGGGCCTGCGGCCTGCGGTCAGACCAGCAGCAGAGAGTGAGGGTGTGGGCGGGGGAAGCAGAAGAGGAAGAGAAAAAAATTTTCCATGAGTAGCTGAGAAAGAGCAGCAAGAGTAAAACCGAACTGACGCGAGGCGCTAGCTCCCCGAAGGGTTTCGCTGCGTGCATTTCAGTGAAAGGAATCAGGAACAGGGTTGCACGAGGGTGTAAGAGGCGGTGGGCACAGGGACACCGGGCTCTTAAAGGGCTCTTAAAGCCATAGCAGCAGCTGCCCAGGAAAGCATAACCTGTGGGTGTGCGGCGGGGTGAGGGTGGGGGGAGAGGGGGAGCCGGAGGGGAGCGGGGGAGGGCGAGCCCTCCCCTCAGAGAAGTGAAATAGCAAGATAGCCAGATCCGGCTCAGGCAGATGGAGGTGGGGGAAGGCCCTGCCCGCCCCACTCAAAACCAGACTCGCTTTCTTTTCCACCTGCTGGGTCTTCTCCCAGCTCGCTGCTCGCTGCTCGGAGCCCAGCGGCCCGGCTGCACCTCTGTGGGGGAGGAGGGTGCTAGAGCTCAGCCCCAGCCGACACGGGATGACGGATGTCTGTCTCCCCGCTGGACCACGGATGATTCCGCGTGGTTGACGCGCACGGGGGTAAAATCTAAAACAAGTGCTGATACTCCCGGGGGATGGAGAGACATGTCTTCGGTCTCCACCTTCCTTATTGTTGACTTGTTGAATCTCCATCTGCATCGTTTCTCCATCTCCCTAGGCCGCAAAACCTGATTCTAGATGGCTCAGAGCTTCTAAATGAAGCTGGTAGAAGGGCCAGTGCCTCAGCCCACAGGCCTGGCTCAGGGCCCACACCCCAGAATGCAAAATCTCTTCTTGGGTGGGGCTTTCCTAGACATAAAGCTTTACCATGCCTCTGAGCAGGGGAGGCTTGAGCCAAAATTATATTGGGCAGGTAATAAAATTAGGGGCAATAAAACCAGATAAACCGCCTCATTAGCAGCGTTTACTGGTGAAGCTGTTCCACGGGGAGGCAGGGTGGAGGTTCGGGGCCTGGATGGTCTCCCTTGCAAAGGGAGCGTGCGCTCTCAGGAGAGTGGGCTCGGCTTAGAGAGAAACGTGCATTTATCCGGCACTCGGGAAAGCCAGCAGCTGCTCGGAGGGGCGTGTCTGGGGCCTGGACCCCTCACCCTGCTGCTCTGAGCGGTCACTGCGGGGCACTTGGCCTCTCAGAATTGCTTTCTCAGCCACGGAGTGGAGAGAGTGGAGGTCCAGTCCATCCGTTCAGATTCAACAGACAGTTCAGCGTTGATTTACACACTAAAAACCAACCTAGTTTGTGAAGACGGAACCATTTCTTAACCGTACACATCATGGTGATGTCTTGTTGGTTTTAAGGGATAATCAGGAAAGGAAAACAAGAAAAGTCAATCGGATTCTCAAAACGGCCTGACACGCACGCCCAGGTACACACGCATGCCTACACGAACGCACACCTACCCGCATGTGCAGGTAAAGTAACTGAATTAAGGTATACCTCTAAATCACTTTTTTCCCCCAGCATTAGTAATTTTTTCCCTGTAAATGAATACTTGCCCTTTCAACTTATTTCCACACAGTCCAAACTTCTCCAAAGCACCACTTGGTGACTGGGTTTCTCAATATTAAATACGATGTCTTCCTGACCCTTGCGAACTACATTTTCTAGCCAAGAAGAGGCACGAAGGAGACCTGTGTCTGCGTTATTCTTTGTGGTAGTGCGGGCATCGATTGTCCCTTCAGGACACAGTGGGCTGGCAAAGCGCAGATCCGTCAAACAGTCGGGACCCAGGCTCACCTCCGGCCAGCGTGAGGGGCTCACCTGGGAGGGACCAGTCAGGTGTGCTAACTCCCGCCTGTGGCAGAATCCTAGGTACCAGGGAATATCCCTACCCTTCCCCCTTTCTTTCCCGCCTGCGCCCAGTCGATGACCACCCTCCCTCGCCTGCTTCCTTCCTTCTCCTAGACGCCGCTCTGCCTGTCCGCGCCTTCCGAGGCCGGCCGGGCTGGGTTTCTCCGAGCGGCTCCGTGCATCCGCTTCCGGCCCCTCCCATGCAGTCCCCGCACCATGGGCGGGTGGGCCGGGTCCCTCACCTCCTTCCCAGGGTCCAGTCGCTTCGCTTTTGCTCTTAGCTGTCAGACCAGAGCCCGTCGCGGCCTGGAGGCCACGGGCGAGCCGGCCGCTGCTCACTGCCCTCCGTGTCCCGTGTCACTCGTTCGCAGATCTCCGCAGTGCTCTGACCCCCTCAGGGCTCCTCACAGCTCAAGAGATGGGGGACGGGGAAGGGCCAGGTACCCGAATTTTTCTCAAAGGCTCTGAGGGGGTCAGAACCACTGCTCTGGCCGAAGGTCACCCCACTGCGACACGCATCCCAGCTGCCTATGGCGCGTTCGGGCCTGTCGGCATCACAGTTGGACTCGGGCCGGGCAGACCTTCCAGAAGAGCAGACCACTGTGTTCCTCTGCCCCCCGCAAAGGGCGCGAGAGTGAGCTCCGTACAGCCTGCCCGCTGGGTGCGTCTCTTTCTGGACGATCTGAACCCGGCGAGGACGCGCCCGCGAAGGCCCTGCCAGATCGTGTCCTAGGCGAAGCGGGGTGTCAGCCCTTCCCCGGAGGGACAGAGCTCCGCGTTGTGCGGGCTCTGGTGACTTCTGCTGGAACTCAGCTCGGTAAGCGGGGTCGGGTCCCACCACGTTCCCCAAACTGCGCAGCCAGGAGGGCAAAGCCTGATCAGACCGGGGGGGGGGTGCCGCCCCTCTCTCCCAGTCCCAGGACGGAAAGGGTTCCAGTGTGTCGGGGGCGAGGTCCGAGGGTCCTTTTCTTGCAGCCACCTCATCAACGGCATTTGGAAAGCAGGGTCGCTTTTATTCTCAGCACACGCGGCGTCCTCAGCGAGCTGTGGGAGATCATGGCTCCATTCGGACCCCCATCTGAGCCGCGCGTGACCGTATCTGTCACATGGAGAGTAACCGCAAAGGGAAATAGATCAACTTTTAATGTCAGGACGGCTCAGCCTCTCTCACCCGTTCTGGATAGGAATGAGGCAGTAGTTGTATAATTAACCTTGATCTTATTGCTCCGAAGTCAGATGACTCCTTGCCCAAAAGGCGCTATTTGTAACACACGCACACACACTAATTTATTTAATTAAGAAGAAAACCTTCCAGACAAGACAAAAATATCTTCTTTCAAAAAATGATGAGCTTATGTCAGCAATACATGCCGACGTTCCCAAAGTCGAAACGTTCAAAAGAACACGCAATGACGGGGTGGCCCGCGCCGAAGCTGCTCCTGCAGCCACCGATGACACAGTAACCGGGGTCGTTTACCTGTCCAGAGAAATGCCATGTGTTTCGCACACGCGTGTGCTCACACGCACGCACGCTGATGGCCCCGCGTCGGCACGCAGGCCCGGACCTGATTTCACTGTTAACGGCGGTGCCCTGGCTGCCCTCCTCGCCCGTCCAGACCTTTCACGGCACCTCGGTGCTCGGGTGTGACGTGGAGAAGCCTCCGCCTCCAGGCCCGAAGCCCGGGTGGCCCGCGGTGCTCCCGAGAGGAGCTCCGATCCCTGCCCTCTGGCGAGCTTGCTGCAGACCAGTGAGCTCGCCCTTCTGGCCCTCAGTCTTCTCACTGACGGAGGGACTAGGGGTGGTCTGGGGAGGGGAAGGGCCTGGACCCGTCTCCGAGGTCCTTGGCGGCTCTCGCATTCTGTGAATCTGTCACTAGGTGAGGTCAAAGGGCCTTTCCAACTCTACACTTTGATCCGCAATTTAGACTTTCATGGGTTTGGCCGTGTTTCCTAAACTGCCCATAAGCTCATTAAGCGTGAGGCTGGCTCTGCGCGTCCCAGGATGCTCCGCGGGAGTTATCGCTGGAAACGCGGTGCGTCGGTAACTGCTCCAATCCGTGCGCGTGAAGTGGGCCAGTGACCCCGGTTTCTTCCTTTTAGGACGGGCCCCGGGCATCATGATGCCGGCGCTCTACCCGTGGGAGCCGTTTCTGATTTCGGCAGCGGCTCCTCAGCAACGCATCCAACTTACGCCATCTACGCGCCCCCCACGGCATACAGATAACTATTATCAGTAACAGGAAGAGGGAAAGTATTCGATGATTAGAAATACAGGGGATTTGGGGGATGCCAGAATTCAAACTGTTTGCCTTACAGATGTGAAAAATGAAGGCCTAGCGTTAAAGAAGTTGGTCTAAGGATTGGGACTCGGCTGGTGACAGACAGAACCAGGGTCTGACTCTTGTTCTAGAGGGAGAAAAAGGGGAAATAGGCCCTTTCCACGGCGTTCATTACACGCTGTCATTAACTGGAACTTGCTGCTCCCTGAAACTAGGTGCCCTTAGTTTAGCAATATGATGCTGGGTTTGACCCTTACTGTGCTTTCTTATCTGAAAAATTTGACGAATAAATGTGCTTACCTTACGAGGCGACGGAGACTCCATGAGGGGGTTGGATTTAAAGACCAGGTTTTGTTAAAAGAAGGCCCACCTAGGTATGACCCACGCTAATGTCATAGCACTTGCCGACTTCGTCTTAAAAGGGGAGAATGAGCCCTGATTTTTGCCCGTCTTTCAGTGATTATGAAAATTCCATTCGCGTACATGCACCTTCACGAATTTTGCCAAATCTGCATACCATCTCTATTATTATTTACTCATTGTTTTTATTTAAACAGACTCATTATTTAAATAATTTATGTAAAATTATATTGCCATACAGAACTCTCTAAATATAAAAAAAAATGTTTGTTCGTATGCCACTTAAGAAACACTGGTATAATCAAACGCATTTAACTTGAAGGATCTGAAGGTGTGGGTCCAAATCCTAGCTTTGCTCTTTGCTGATCATGTAATTTTGAGCAAGTTATCTCCGTTTCTTTGTAGGATAATGACCATGATTTATAACCCATGGTGTTCTTATGGCGATAAACAGGATAATCTATAGCACTGCGAAAAATTTAAAACTCAGCATGCACGATTAGTTTGGTTGTTCAACAAAGGGAAGATGCACGTGCTGGGGGAGGGGGTGATGGTGAGTTGGCAGTGAAGTTTGTTTCGCAGGGTGGGAGAGCATAGGAAACATCTGTATTTTAACAGACGGGGGCGCAGCAGCGCGCGATCAGAGGGGTTAGAACATGAACGAAGTTGTAAACTACCGCACAAAGGACCAGGGGCAAAGCCCGCTTACATCCGCTTTGATGAGAAGGACACTCCGGGATCAGGCCCAGCGTGAACGTGTGACAAGTCTGTGAGACGTTTTAAACACAGAACGTAATATTTTTAAGTGGTAAACTTAATTACATACAGTGACTCCAAAGATACCTTCGCAGTAATTAATATTTTATATATTCCATCGCAAGCATTAATTTTGTCCTAATGTAATTTTCTTAATCGCTCTCCAGAGTGTAATGTAAGCCATGTCAATCGAGGCTGCTGGATACTTACTGCCTAAGTGCAAAGCGTAGGGATTAGTCAGCTACAAGCCCCTCAGACTCAGACCACGCTTCCTCTGATAAAAAGCGCCTGGAGACGCATTACGTACGCCCCTTCTCTGCCCTCTTCACCGCCTTGACCACCCGCACGCGGCCCCCTCGCTCTTGCCTGTGACGTCGCCTTCGATCTCGCAGAGCAGCCAGAGTGATTCAGATGACGCACCATCAACTTCCTGTCCCCAAACCTCCCTGGTGACGCCGCCTTCCCCTCCTCCCGGGCACCGCCTCTCCGGGTCTGCAGCATCTCGCGCTCGCTGCCTCCTCTCTGTGACTCATCTCGCCCTCTCGGCAACAGCGTCCAGCACTTTCACGCCGTCCCTGACCACAGGGTCCCAGGTAGCACTGCTGACTCCCTGTCCCTTACGGTCAAATGTGTCCAAAGAACTCTGTTCCTGACGTCCTCCTCTGGCCCCCTCTGCATGCCACACCTCCCAGCTGAACCTCCACAGTGCCTTTAACGCTAAGAATATTACTTTCCCCAAAGTATAATCCACAGGAAGTTTATATAGCATCACACAAGTGGTATACTAAAATTTAAAAATATATATAGAATTTGCTCACAGTGTCACTACATGAGTTGTCCACCTGCTCCCATGTCCCCTCATGTGACTTCTTCCCGTGTGAAGAGGTCCCTGCAAAGGCCACCACCGTCCAGTCAAGCCAGAAACCTAGGCACTGCTGATGATTTGTCCTCCGCTGACCTCTCCCTCCCCCCGTCCCCCCCATCAGTGAATCGCCAAGCCTTTCCCATTCTAGCTCCCAAATACTCCAACGCTTTTTCCTCCCTGAATGCCACCGTCACCACCCCAAGCCCAAGGCACCATCGTTTCAGCCGGCTTCCGCGACCGCCTCTTACCCCCCACCGCAGCGGGGCTGAGCCCGTCTGTCCCAGACCCCTTCACGGCCCGTGCTGCCATGGGACAAAGGCCCGGACCCCGACAGCCCGCAAGGCCCCGGGCGATCTTCCCCCGCCTCGCCGCGGAGGCTCGTCCTGTGTCTTTCTGTCCCTCGTCCCTTCCCGTACCAGGAAGCGGCCCCGCAGCTCTTTGCCATGAGACGCCCCGACTCTTCGCACCTGGAGACTTTGCCTGCGTTCAGGCCCGACACTGCTCCCCTCCCTCTGTCGTCCCCTGAAATTCCCAGACCTCCCCCACCCCAGCTTGAACACGTGACCTTATTCCCGAGGTCTGTGCACACGTGCCGCCCCCCGCCCCCGCTCGGAAAAGGCTCTGCGACCGGGGCCCTCACGTAGCTCATGTAGCTGTGTGCTCCCTCTCGGCTCTGTCGTGATGACATTTGCATAAATGTTCGGGATCTGTCCAGCTGCTCACCTGTGCGCTCCGTGAGGACAGTGAATTTGCGTCGTCCCTGACACCTAGTAGGCATAGAATAAGTATGCGACGAAGGGATATTTTTCAGAAATCTTTTACTTCTGGCTATTAACTTATTTAAGATTTATTTATGGTAATAGGTTTGAATAACTCTTCACTCGCTAATAATTGGGATCGTTGGAAGTATGAGGATTATTTTAAACTTTGGAATAATAAAGTGTAAGTTAATTGCAGGAGGCACTCGACAAAGATCGAAGGCAGAGGGCCGGGTCCTGCAAGGGGGGTGCGCGGGAAGGCTTAGTTCTTCTTGCTGGGGAGATCAAGAGGTTTTCGACAAGGGATTTTGATATTTACTCTTAAGCGTCACATAGTCAATATAAAGCCCCTCCATTTCCCCAGTCAGTCAGTAAAATCTCCTAACGGTAGAGATGTCTTGTGCGGCAGTTTTGGGTGGGGCTGGGGGTGGGGAACCAAACCTTTGGATGGATAGGGAATAGAAACAAGGAACAGCTCGAGAAGGTGAATTCACGGTCAATGCGGTGGGGTCAGAACTGGAGCCAGAAATGACCGAGACCGTGAACCCCTCGGACTCTGCGGCTCTCTGAAGAGGATGAGCAGCAACCCCAGGGAGATGGGTGGGGGGGACGGGGTCTGGGGGGGCACCATGACCTGACCGACCTGTCCTATATCTCAAAGTTCAGGGGCATCTCAGCTGACATCTCAGTCACAGAGGTGAAACTTTAACCTTTTTAGAAATTCCTAGGAAAAGGACAGACTATTACAAGTGCTTACCTCTGTAGTACCGAATTACAAATGATTTTTATTTTTCATGCCTCTCTGCGTTTTCTGAAGTTTCCCTAACGAGCATAAGTTCATTTTATAAGCAAAGTTTGCCAGGGGACAAAAAGAACTGGGAACAAGCACAGCTTCGCGAGGTCACTGGCTTGGGGTCTACGGGCGGGTCCCGGCAAACGATTCCCTCAGCGTCCCGGCTTTAGCCAGTTGTTGATCGCGGCTCTCTCTGTACACACTTTGCCATCATTTCAGAGCCCAGCGCCAGGGCGAGCCACACGTCACGCCCCCCCGGCCTGCCCCTCTTCTCCGTCCTGAGCAGACCACACGGGCCACGCGCTGAGCCGCTGTCTGGTTGTCGCACGTGCCTCCGCGCTAACAAGGCTGCAAACTTGTCACGTCTGACGTTTCCGCTGATGATGCTCCAGCCGGTACCTGGAGGTGATCGTCAGGAAAAACGGAGGGGTCGGTAATTACTCTGAAAGACCAGATTCACCCAGACGATGCAGCAATATTCCAGGTGTTTAACTTTTCATGGGCTTTTCCTCCAGAGGCAGCCAGGGAAGACGCCTACTCTAGTTAATTATTTAAGTTGTGTGGAATGAACGGATGGTAGGTTGATACTCATTTCTTGTTATAGAGCTACAGAACTGTATTTTACGCGTAGGCCTGGGTTGGAGCTATAGAGCTTTGTCGTCAAACCGGTGTCTTCCCTTCGTGAGGTCCTTGAAGGCACGCCCATCGATATTCTGCTTCTGTCGTAATGCTTGGCGCCCGGCAGGAACCCAACAAACGTTCCAGAGCCGGAGACCCCGATGGGTCGCCACGTGAGCGCACCACGTGACAACGTCTACGATAAAGATGAAATGCCGCGGAGGACCGACGTTTGCTGAGCATTCCCCACGCCGTGTCCCGTGCATTCCTGAGAATAGCCCCAAGCGGCAGGCGCTGTGACCGTTGCAGCTCCCCAAGACGGACGGAGCTTCCGGCAGGGCAAACGCTTCGGCCGGTGTCTGGGCAGCTGCGGAGCTGAGGGCAGAATCGAGGTCCTGCTCTCCGATCGGATTCGCTGCCCTTCCCGCTCCATGAACAGTGGCCTTTCGTGAAACCAAATGTCGTCCCAATATCTGGGATCCTCTCCTTGCCCAGCTGGAAACAAACATCTGAGCGCTCCGAAAATAAAATCTGAGGCGGAGTCTACCGTGCGTGTAGAACCACCGCTCTGGAGAGCGCAAAGGAATAGCTATTTAGCACCGAGGCCCGCAACGCCATTACGCAAACAAAGGGTTCAGACTGGGAGAATATCAGTTTGATTGGGAGACTGACTTTCTAGGTCATTGAATTTAGGTAAAAAAAAAAAAAATCCCAGTTTGAACTGGTTCAGGATAGAGAACATTTGGCCTACCCACCCCAACGCCCATCCCCTCCATGTTTACAAACCGCTATCAAATGTATATTTAAAATGACGAAGGCCTTCTTTGTTACGTTTGTCAGACAGGAAGCAGATCAGGGCAACTCCGAACCACAGAAAGTGAATAAAGACTTTGTCCCCTAGACTTCCTGAACTGGCTCTTTAGATCACTTTTACTACCCTTTGAGCAGAGAAGCAGGTGAGTGTGCAAACGGGTGCATATCTTTGTTCAAAGACCTTTAGGGCAGGTGTCACCCCTTGTCCTGCCTCCTTACAGCTCCCAAAGGCGGGCACGGAGCGAAGGCAGCCCAGGTTCGCTGACGATCGGCCAGGTGCAGCCAGCTGGCTGCTGCTTGCATTTGGTGGCAGAGGAAGACACTCACACCCTTTACTCTCACGCCCCCCCGCATCCGCATGACACAGGTCAGAGAGCAAGGGTCCCCGACCCATGGGCCACAGACCAGCACCGGTCTGCGGGAGGCGAGCAGCAGGCTAGCAAAGCTTCATCCGTATTTGCAGCCGCTCCCCAGCACCAGCTTCGACACCCCAGCTCCCCCTCAGATCGTCAGGCATCGGATTCTCACACGAGCACCGGTCCCTGGTACCAGAAAGGTCGAGGACCGCCGGAGAGATCAGAATCACCTGTGGCCCACGGATGGCCGGTGAGAGGCAGTGAGCACGGGCGGGCGGAGAGGGGAGAGGCCTGGAGGTGGCTTTGGCAATGCCCAGCTGAGCTTCCCGACGCCCTGGGGTGGCAGGAGACAGCCCGACCGGGCCGCTTTATACACACGCCTTGCCACCTCCCGCCGCGGACCTGGGGGCCTGTGCAGAAACTTTCAGCCCCGGAAAGCAGCAGCGTCAGCGGGAACTGTGATTACGGACATTTATAATGCAGTTTATTCCCCTGGGACCTGACTCCTCCATATAACACGCGTATTCATCTCCTATTGCCATTGCACCAAAATGTCACACGCGTGACGGCTTAACCGGGATAAACGTGTCGGCTTACGGTTCTGGAGGTCGCCGTCTGGACGGGCCGTGCCGGGCCGCGTCCCCCGAGGCGCTCGGGCCGGCTCTGCCTTCTCGCCTCCTCCAGCACCTAGAGGCTCCTTCCCTCGTCTTCGAAGAATGAGCTCGGCGTCTCCGCTCCTCCCTTCCCGGAAGGAGCTGGTGATTACAGAGGGCCCACCTGGGGACCCCAGCGAGCTCCCATCAGCTCCAGAGCCTTCCTGTGAGCACAGCTGAGACATTCCTCATGCCCCGGAAGGGGGCGTGTTGGCAGGTTCCGGGGCGAGGATGTGGCGGCGTCGGGGGCCACCAGCCAGCCCGTCGCCACGTGGGAATCTGACTTCCCACTTTCACACGCCTGATCTTCATCTTTACAGAAATGCATCAGTTAGGCTACTTCTGGTCTTTTGATTAAGAGTGAACTGGTGGCCCATGGTTTATAAGAATGGTAAATAAAGGCAACAATTTATATCTAAGTCGCCTCTGGTGTTTATTTGTGTTTTTTTGTTTTTTGTTTTGTTTTGTTTTGTTTTGTGGGGGGGGGTGCGGTAGGCACTTTATTTCTTTTTTAGGTTGAAAAGGCTTGTGCTCAGGATAAAACTTCAATCTTTGACCCTAACCCTAAAATAATCTGATCTGATTCTTAACTGTTTCCCGTTTATCACTTGAGGACGCTGTCCTAGGACTGTTTTCTGGGCTGCTTAGTGTTCCTGGATAGTTATCAGAATAAATCTAATTGCTGGCCCCGTGACGTCTACCGGTCAAGGGTCCCGGCGAGCCGAAGCAGTGCTGCCTTCCTGCCTGCAGACGAAACCCGCGTTCGGTGAGCATGGGGCTCTGCCACATTCCCTGACAGATACGGCGTCCCCGCTATGACTTCATAGCTGTGCCTGGCTGCTTTACGAGGTGGTGACATCGCTTGCTGGGGCGGGGAGGCGAGAACGCCGAGTGGCAGAGAGACCCCCCCTTCCCTGTCACTGCGGCGTTGCTCCTTGGAGCACCCTCCGCCCTATCCCGGGACAGCGCTGGGGCTGCTAGGAAAACGTCGCAGGAACAGAGAGAAGTCCCCGGCAAACTGGAATGGGTGAGGTGACCTTAGCTGTCCGCCTTCATCCTGCAGGCAGGAAACGCAAAGGGCTCCTCGGCCCCCTTTCGGCATAGATCGAAGTGACTGAATTTTCCGTCTTTAGGGAAAATTCCTTGAAGGGAATGTAAAGGTCGCGTGTGAATCCTGCTCCTCTCGGCCTTCGCCGCCTCGTCCCCACACCCCGCTCCATTAATCGAAATACCAGCCGTAATGTTTGTCTTCATTCGTGCAGCATTTCCTCCACGTCAGACTCCGCTCTGAGCATTCGGCGTACGGCATGTCCTTCGACCCTCACAGTTACCCTGCAAACTAAAGGCTTTGTTATCCTCAGTTTACAGATGGGGAAACCAAACTCGAGTCATCTGTCCCAGGTCCCACAGACAGCGTGTGGCAGCGCCAGGTCGCGTCTGAATGTCCGACTCCGCGTCCCCCGCCAGGAAGCACGCGCTTCCGTACTGTGTCTTTGGCCAGGACACGGTTTCTCAGTGCCAAGGGGACTTTGTGCGTCCTCGATATTGACGAGGGATGTAAATGTCGCGGGATTACGGCCCGGGCCGTCTTCGCCTCCACTTCCGGGCCCCAGACTGGAGGCCACCTCCCCGGGCCGGGAACCCGCGTCCCTCGGTCACTCTGCGGTTCCCTGGCTCCTGTGGACTCACAGAGGCCTGTTTCACGCTCGGTGAATTCCCTCTGTATCAGCAGTTGTAAGCAGCGTAACTGTCACTGGAGCAATTGCACACTCCTTTCGAAAGCAAAGTGAGCCCGGGGATGGGGGGGTGCGGCCCCACATCATGAAAGTGGACTTTGTGGGAGCGGAGGCCATGTTGCTCTTGGACGTTCACGGGACATTCTCGGCTAACTCCGATGCCCTCTTCTGCTGCCCTGGTCCCCGAATTCCCCGTCTGCTACCCAGCTGGAGGAGGGGTCGCTCCTGCGACTTGAGATGCTCAATCGAGGTGCCTGGATGGCGTGCGTGACCCAGGACGGCCTCGGGCAGGGCTGGGCTACGGGGCGACTCACACGGGAGGCCTCAGTGTACTGTGTGGAGGGGACAAAGGACCAACCGCAGCTCCGGGGAGAAGCGCGAAGGGTATAGGGCGGGCGGCGTGGGCGGCTGCACCGGCTCGGCCAGCCCTTCTCTGCCCCTGCCGCCTCCCGAGGACGCTGCCCAGGTACCTGGTTCCAAAGTCTGGGGCCCAGGAGGATTTCCAGAATTCCGTACGGATGGCAGTGCGCAGACCCCGAGAGGACAACCCTCCCTCAGGACTGCGGAGTGATCTTTTTCCCTCTTCCTTTTTTTTTTTTTTTTTTTAAACTCTCTGTTCAAGAAGAGAACAGTGCCTTGGTGGTGACAGAGAGAAAGAACAGCCCTGGACACCAACAGGTCTCGGATATGGTTAGTGGTTGCTGCTGCTGGTCATAACACATCAGACAAAGGGCAAACCATCTGTCCCAAACTGACGCAGCAAACGCTCAGCAAGAGGTGTTTATCCAGTGGGGGGTGGGGAAGCGTGTCTGCAGTTTCCGACACAGTGACACGTGTGCCCCTGCAGCCAAGAGTTGTCAGAGGCCAGCTCCCGACCTAGCTGCGTATCACGTGACATCCTCCACCGTCAACGCTAAGACTTTTGACAAGGGAGCTGTTTCAGGAAGAAAACGCCCAGGTGGGAGGAAGGCTGTCCCCCCACGGAGAGGGAGCCGCCACTCCGAATCCACGAGGCCGCCCCACCGAGGGTGCAGAGACCCGAGGACTCGCACCCCCTCCGGCCCGCAGGGCCAGCTACCGGGGGCTCGGTGCTTGTTGTTGGCCTGTTGGCCGCTCCCAGGCACCTCGCCCCGGTGGTAATTAGCAGCACATAAATGCTAATGACTAATTAGCATGTGTAGACATCAGGAGAGTCGAAGTCAACTGTGGTCCAGGATAGACTTCGCAGAGATATAAACAGTAAAACCCCACGTTTTAACAGCTTTCAATCACTCCTGGGGGCGGGGGAGGCAGGGAAGGCGTGGGAATCCATTAACGTTATTTACCTTTTAGGAGGCAGAACGGGGGCCGTTCTCAGCCTCTGTATGCTAATGTCCCGGAACATGACTTTAATTCGCAGAGGCAGACGAAGCCTTCGCACACATTTACTTGAAGTTCTGTTTTCACTCTGGATGCTGCCGTCAGGGTGTGAGACCTGAAATCTCCTGCAGCAACATCTGGTCCCCTTAATAAAACATGTCAGATAAACGGGCGGCTTCTGGCCAGCATATGTGGCTATAAGAAGAAATAAATAATCCACTTTTCTGGGGGAAAAAAAACAAAACATCAAGGTCACAGAGATGACTCTTCATAACAAGGTGTTAATGAGGTGCCACAGGACTCCAGGGCTCTGCCTGCGAACCCCCTCCTGGCCCCCAGTGAGAAGCCCCCCACCCCCCACTCGGCATTTCTGTGAGGGAGGGGCAGGGGCAGCACAGGAGTCAGCCGAAGGGACAGAGGGAAACTGTTGTCTCCAGGCTGTGTTGGCCAAACAAGCAGAGTCTGACTCAGTTTGTTTGGTTTGCGCAAGTGACTTTGGGAAAGGGGGAGTCAGAAAGAACTGAAGCCCACCCCGCCGGCCCTGCAAGCCGCGCCCCCCCCCACACCTCCCCTGGGTGGGAAGGAAATGGGTCTTTGAAGTTTCTCATCCCCCCTGGTTTTCCTCACCTACCTGATGCAATTGACTTGTTTCTGGAGGAAACCAGGAAGAGAGAATACATTCCTACGGCGCGAATCTTAACTACAACTACATGTCTGGGTGCAAACCCTGTTCGTTTGTTTTATGTAACTGAAACACACTTCTTCTCTGCTGGGAAACTGAAGTTTAGCTTTGCCTTTATGCCATTTTCAGTCCTTTCAAAGAGCGGAAACGGCTCTCCGGGGGATGAACTCGCATATACAGTACCTTTCTCGACTCCGTCCAAGCCCCACAAAACTCAGCAGTACACACGTTTCCAGCCCGCCGTCTCCTCATTTCATTTTGGCTACGCTGTAAGACGGGGTTTCGAGGACCATAAATCTAAAATACTATATCCTAATTCCAACTCCTCAACACCAGACTCATAACACAGACGCATTTTATAGTGAAGCCAAACTTAGTGTGGGTTGTGTTCTCTTTGGTTTGAAAGCTAGTGTGCTTATAATTTCCGTAGGACGTTGTACATAACATGTGAACGCTGTAACCCTCCGAGGTTCAGAATCACTGAAGCGTTCTGGGCATTTCAGATGCGATTCCATTCTGACATGTCAACCAAACGACCTGTCACGTCTGAGAACCTGGTTACAATGAAACGAAGGAGATAAGTTAATATTCTCAGGCTCCGGAAAGTCAGAGATTACTTCAAACCCCGAACGGAGTTTGGAAAAATGACCCTGAACGTCACAGCCGAGGAATCCCTCCACGCACACATCACACACACCAGGGCCAGCCTGAGACAGGTGACAGGGTAGACCCTTCAAAACGATGCTCCATAAACATCACTCGCCCTCGGTTCCGAGGCAGTGCAGGGTAAGGAGCACAGAAAAGGAACTCACATGCACTGTTTCGAGCCCTCGGCTGTCACTCCAGGCTGGCATACCCCAGCAGACCACAGCGACCCTGAATTTAATGAGACCCCTTTTCTTTGAAAAGGCAGGGGTTCCGTACCCCCATTGCTTAGTGGACTAGCTCTCTACCCACATCTTGTATAAAAGAAATTCTGGCCAATACTGTTTTAAAAGTCAGTAATATGTTTTGAACCCCTTACGGTCTCACACCTAACTAGCTGTCCTCTGCCTTCTACTTCACCTTGCTCCTGTCCACACAACCCCCACCCCCCACCCCAAACTCCATTTTTATAGTCTTATTCGAATGAAGTCGTTTGCCTGCTGGAGAAGGATAGTATTTTAAAGTTTCTTAGCTTTAGAGCTTTTTAATCCCCACTTCTTTTCCAAATATGAGGCATCTGGGAATCTCAAGAAACAAAGCCTAGAAAATGAGGCTCTCTTGTCCTCATTTTTCTTATCTCAGTGATTAAAGTCTTGCCAAGCTTCATGCTGGTCCTTGATCATCTCAGTTAAAGCTTTTCCAATTTTCTCCCCTCTAGAGTTAGGAACTGTTTGTGAGAAGACTCTGATCAGGAAGACACTTTAGCAACTTACACAGTGAGAAGCAGTCATTTAAGAAGTTGCTGCATTAAAGCGTCACCTGATTTGTCCAGACAACAAACTTCGGTTTCCATCCGTATCAGTTTCCGATTGCTGCTGTGACATAAATCGCCACAGATTCAGTGCCTTAAAACCACCGACGTTTAGCGTCTTAGGGTTTTGGGGATCGCAATTCTGAAATGGGTCTCAGAGGGCTGGGATTGAAATGCTGGCGGGGCCACGTTCCTGCCGAAGCTTCGGGGAAGAACACGTGCCCGTTTCCGGCTGGTTGGGGCTGCCCACTCTTGCTCGACACCTGAGTCACTCGGACGCTGCCTCTCCTGCCCTCTCTCCCACATTTAAGGGCCGCTGTGATCGCACTGGATGATCCAGGCAAGGCGACAGCTGCCTCCCGGTGGGGCCCGCTGGGAAGTGTGATCGGCCTCTGAGCCCCTCCCCGGGCTGAGGCCAGGACCTCGCCTGAAGCCGCCCCTCTGCTTGGCTTCTTCCCCTTCCCTGTCCTGCTTCTCCGCTTCCTTGCTTGTTGCTTCTGGGATCGTTTCCTTGAAAAATCACTTGGACGCAAACCCTTGATTCGGGGATGTGCTTCTGGGAGAACCCGACTTAACATTTGCGCCTCCAATGCCTTCACCAGAAATCTCGATTCGGCCATGCCACTGCCCTGCCGATGCCCTCGTGTGGCGGTCAAGGCTGGCCGCGAGTGGCCCTCGCCCGCCTCTCCAGCCTCGGGTCTCGCCCCGCTGGTGTGACACTCTGCGGTGCAATAACGTCGAACGCGTGGGGCCCAGTCATCTCCGTGGCATCGGCCTGGCTTCCGGGGTCCCCATCATCTACGAACCTTCCAGCCGCCTCCCGCCCCGCAGGGCCCCTTGTTTGTGTTCCCCTAATACCCTACGCGAACACCGGCCAGCCCGCGAGGCCCCGAAGGGCGGGGAGCCTGCCCTCCCCGCGTAAACGCCGCTGGCGAGCACAATGCCCACGACGTGGAAGGCCGTCGTTCAGGGTTTTGAGCGAATGCGCACAACCATTTCTTTTTTTTCATGTAGAGGAACCAGCGATATGAAGGTCATCGCAGTACTACGGGCTTCGATTCTATCACGTGGAAACTAGAAACACACTCTTAGACTAATAAAAATGGCAAAGGCTTTCGAAATAGTCCTGCTCCTGGCAGCCGATGCGGGACAGCGGCTCAACGATGAGGCACAGGACGGGTATTAGGGCTTTGCCCTGCGGCCCTGCATGCCGTGGGCTGTTTGGCTCAAAATCCTTTTGTTCCATCTCGGATGATCCAGCCTTTACGTGACCCTCGTCGTTTGCTTAGTGGCCCTGTTTACAAAACACGTATTTTTTTTTTAACTTCGTGGTTTTGTGGACTCCTGGGACGGCTCCTGGGTCCGGAGCCCAGCTGACCAGCTCGGCGGCACCTCACACCGCCGCGCCGCACCCCTCTGCGGGGTTGGCAGGAGCGAAAATGCCACAGGAAAACAACAGGGAGGAAGCTAAAATAAGCTCGCCTGGCTTCCTCCTGCCAGGAAGTATTTGGGAGAATTCATCAGATGTGAAAATGTCAAAATTAGGAGAAAAAGAGATGTAGTTTTTACTTTTAAAGAGAAGCCCCGCCCCACAAACTGGAGGAGAGCGTCTGCAGCGCGTTCCGAAGCTCAGCAGCAGGATTTGTCACATGGAGAGCCAGGGTCATCCTGAGGCGAGAGGTCAGGAGCCAGCCCGGTGCACAGGGGCTCTGCTGTGCGAGGCGAGGCCTGTCTCTACCTGCGACAGGCCCACATCTGGAAGGTATTGCAGAAGCAGAGCCCGAGTGTCACCGGCAGCCTGACGCAGGGTCCTCCCCCAGGGTCCTCCCCCGTCTCATGTTTCTCTAGCTCTGGTCCGCCTGCCCTCGCCCCCCCCCCCGCCCCCCAAAGGCCCTGCCCCTGCGGAGACCGGCCTGCCGGCTCCCCACCTGCCGGCTCCGCCCATCGGCATCCGCCGCTATTTCTTCCAGGTCTGCCAAGGCCCTCCTCGCGGGCCCTGTGCCGCGCCACCCTCCCGTGACCGCAGGAGTCCTCGGTCCTCCGTCCTGCTCTCTCCAGTGACTTGTCTCGCGTCTGCAGCGCACCCTCTGCAAGGAGGCTTTGCCCCTCGGTGGCCCAAACCGCCCTTGTCCAGGTCACTACTGCCCACCGCATTGCTAAACCCGACGCCAGGTCTCAGCTCTCAACTTAGACGACCTGGCGGTGGCATCGGGCAGGTCACCCACTCCCCTCGCCCACGGCCTCCAGGAAGACACCGATGTCCACTTTGCCCGTCTCTGTGCTGGCTCCTCTCTGGCCCCTGGGCCCTTCGACACCCCAGTGCCACCGGCTCATGCTCCCCCCCGCTTGCTCCCACCCTTAATTTTACACACACACACGCACGCACGCACGCAATTATACAGTTTATATGCAACTCAAAACACCCATTTACCCGTGTGTTTTGATGACTTTGAAGACGCGGAACGTCTCTATCGTGTCAAAGTGTCCTTTTCCCCCTTTCTTTGCAGTAAGTTTGTCTCCCCCTCCCCGCCACCTGCCGAGGGTCAGGACTGCCGCGCTGTGTAACGACGGCCACGGGAACGAGAGCGAGAGAACAGTCTAATGGGAAAGATCCAGCAGAGAAGAGGTTATATGTGGCGTTTCTAGGACTTCTTACGCATGGAATCGTTGGCGTGTGTGCTCTGGGGCTGGCGTCTTCTGCTCAGCGTAGTTTTTGTTTTTGAGAACAACCCGTGTTGTCGCGTGCACCGGAAGCTCATGCCTTTCTACCTCTGAGTCCATTCGTAGAGACAAACCGCAACGTGCTTAATTCACCGGCGGGTCGTTTCCAAGTTGGGTTCTTAGGCGTCAAGTTGAATAAACACGAATCAAACACTGGTGGACAAAACTGGGCATGGGTATGTTTTCCTGGCTCTTGGGTCAACACCTAGCCTTGCCGGGTCATATGGTAAATGCACACTCAACGTCGTGTGGGACTGCCGGACGGCTCTCCGCGCGACTACATCCTTCTCCTTCCCCATTCACGCCGGCGGCGGCCGAGGGTCCTGGCTGCTCTACATCCCTGGCAAACACTCGCTTTTTCAGTCTTTTGAATTTTAGCTGTTCTGGTAGGTGAGTGGTGGTGTCTCCTTGTGGTTTTTTATTTCCACAAACAATAAGTGTCTTTTCATTTGCTTATCAGCCGTCCATACATTTTCTTTGGCAGAGCATGTCCGGATCATTTGCCCACGTTTGAACTGGGTTATGGCTTTCCTGTCGAATTGTAAGAGTTCTCCATACATTCTGGACTCAGTCTTTCGTCAGATCTTTGTACCACACATATCGTTTCCCAGTATACAGGTTGCTTTTTGTTTTCTTAATGGCGTCTTTTGAAGAGAAGACAGTTAAAACTTCTGACGAAGTCCAACTTATCAACTTCTTAAAAAATTATTTGAGCGTTTTGTGTCTGAAGGAATCTTTGCTTGCCTCAAAGTGTAAAGCTTTTCTTCTATGTCAAAATCTATATTTTGATTATTTTGTCTCATAAAATAAAATGCTACTCAGTGGTACAAAGTGCTTGAGAGGTATATGAATATGACCCAGTTGGGTCATGTACGTCCCCACTTTCCAGTGCAGCTTCACCGGACTGTGGCGCTCCAGTTCGCGGATGAGTTTTCACACAGGGACAAGATGGCGCAGTGGTTAGGAGTAAAGACGTGCAAAGTAGACGAATCTGGAACCGAAACCCGCAGCCGGCGCGCAGTGGCCTTGATTGGGCAACTCGCTTCTCAGAGCCTCTTTCCTCACAGGCAAAACCGAAACGACGACGACTTTGTGAGACAGAACGCGCAGAGCCCCTGGCCCGGCCCTCGGCTCGCGGACAGGGCTTCGTGAACGTTCGCTGTCACCCTCGTTATCACCGCAGTGGATCCGAAGGCCTCCGCGCAAGCGTGGCCATCACCATCCAGTAAATAGCATTTATAAAGTGTCAGAAGTTAAAAGTATAATAGAATAACCTCCAATTATTTTCACCACCAAAGGGCCGTCTAAAAACGTCTTGGCTCGGGCTGCCTCGGTTCCGTAAAGTCGGGTCTGGAGGGGTTTTTGTAGGTTTAATGCATGAGTAGCCACGGCTCGTCTGCTCTCGTCTCGCCCATCGCCACCATCGGTCAGTCACGTGCCAGCTCTTCGGCCAGGACATGGGCTGACACTGACACAGGCTCCGTCTCTCGTCCACTCACCGTCTCTGACAACGCATCACTAACGGAAATTTGGTTCGGAGAGCTTGTGGCCGAGTTGGCATCAGAGCCAAGTCTCCCCACATTATCCGCGTGTCATTTGTAAGTAAGAAGCGTGTCACATTTCGAATCCCGGGCCAAACACTGAATACGCAATCGGGGCTTACCCGTCGGTTGCATTTAATAAACAAGCATTTTAAACCAGCCACTCAAAAAGGACCTAAGCCCCCGCACCAGCCTCATGACGAGTTCCGCGGTGACTTCCCGGGAAGAGGCACAGAGAAACCCGCGCGGCGTGCACGGGCCCTGGGGTGCGGGTCACGCTGAGGCCGCAGCCTGGGCGGTGATGCCCCTCTCCCGAGCAACGTCCCGAAGGCAGGAAGTGACTCAGCCCTCACACTCTCACTGACCTATGCTCTGACTCAGACCACCCAGAGGCCCGAAGGTCGGTTCTGAGTCCTCGTCATGCAGTGAAGCGGGGTTTAAGCTCGGCATTGATTTGCTTCCTCCCTCCTGGATGATAGTCTCTCCCCCGAGTCCGCTCAGGGCACAGCTGGCTCTCTGCGTAACAGAATCATTCTGCTTTCTGATCGCTCATCGAGCCACACAGGCGGTCTCTGGGGGTCAGCAAGTGCTTCTTTTTTTCTGTTTCTCTGCCTCTTCTAGGTTTTGCAGGGTCCTAACGAAGCCGCAGCCGTATCAACTGGGGTGCTGGGAGAAACAGCCAGCAGGGCACAGGGGCAGGCGTCTTCCGGCCTGGCGGAGGCCGCGTTCCCTGAGCACTGGGGGCCCTGCCAACGCCCGGTGTCCTTGGTGAATCACGGCTTAACTCCCTTGGCCTTATTCTGTAGTACTCATGAATAATAAATCAATGTCCCAGAGAGGGCGATCATTTTAGGTCATTGATTTTTATATATTTTAATGTAAATGGGTTCCTGATCATTTCCTGTGAACTAATGTCTGCAGGAGAGGAAGTATAGGAGGGACACAGAACCACATAGGACCCCGGAGGAGGTCAGAGTTAATAAGGGTGGCAAAGAATAAGGGTGCCAATGCCCCAATCTTCATACTCTCCAGCTTCTCCGCGTGACTGTGCGAGGGGGTGCAGAGCCCTACGCGGCGATGGGTCAGACAGCCTACGGCGGTGGTTCTCAGTCTAACCATGCATTGCGTCACCCGGAAGCTTCTCGAACTGCCCGGGCCCGGGCCCCCCCGCCCGCCTCTGGCCAGGCCGATCTGATTGGCTGGGATGGGGCCTGGGGTTCAGTATTTTATAAACTCCCCCAGTGTTCCTCAAACTCCACCTGGGTCGAGCGCCCCAGCCTAAAGGAACGTCCAGGAGTCCCCAACACTGGGGATCCCCACTTTGGTGCCTCCTTTAAGGGGCCTGGGGAAGTCCTAAGGGCTGCTCAGCAATGGAAGAAATCCCCACTTCTGTCTCGTGGGGAGAGGAGGAGGCGACCGGTCAGGGCCCCGGAAACCCCCCGGGGCCTTGTGACTCTCCAGCCTCTTCACAGGGACAGGGACGGGATGCAGACTGCCTTCCCGAGGGGAGGGGCTGTTCACACCCATCATTTCACATTCCTTCAGGACCAAATTCCTTTGGAAATATCTACAATTAACCTTTTTCTCAAGTTAGATTTCAGACAAGCCGGTATGGTTATAACACGATTTTCCAGTTTGGCCTGGATCGAGACCTACTTCCCTAACAGCAAGAAAGACCTATGGGGTTTTATGGCGTAATTCTTCAGTGCCATCATAACACAGTTTATGGCAGAAGTGGACAAAGCATGTAGTAATATAAGCCAGTTTAAAATTGGATTAATAATTCCAAGCTTCTAGATTAGAAATAAAACAAAACAAAACAAGACAAAAAACCAAAAAACAAAACTAAAACAAAAAACCACACACATCTCTTCCAAGATCTTGTTAAGCTGATAAACAGGGAAAATTGGGAAACTTTCTGGCACAGTGAAACATCCTACTGGCTCTCAGTTTTCTCATCTGAAAAACAGGATTGCAAATACCTACCTTTCTCGTCAAAGATTTGTTTGTGAAGATTAAATTAGGTAATTCAGATGAGTCTACTTTAGAAATTATAATTTATACTCTTCGGAGGTAAAATACTGTTATAGTCCAGTTAACATGTAGTTTTCAATTTAGAATTGATTGCACTGAAAAAAAAAATCACCTTATTTAGCCAGTTTCCAATATCAGAAGACATGGAAGGTGAAAATGCCTATATCAGCTCAAACATATGCCCATCAAGATTTGCTACAAAGATCTTGCATTGATAAATATTTTAAAGTTTATTTTTACTTTTATTTTTTAACCTTTCAGAGGTTTTGTCACTTTATCTAAGTTTATCCTTACAGCCACTGAATGGAAAATATACCCCCACCTTACACAACTTTTGACACATGGAGTGATTCATCTTCTTCTAGAATGAAAGCACTCCCCTAGGTTTTCAGGTGATTTTGAAACTAATCGAAACTTTTCTTCTTCTTTCCTTTTTTTTTTTCTTTTTAAGCATTTCATCCATAGGTATTTCGACGTTTAAAGCACCATGTGAGATAAATGGTCGTGGTGTTAACAGCGAATGTGGAACCTGACCGTGTTGGCACTGTGCGAAGGTCACACGATTTATTTGTAGAACTAGGACTTGAAATAAGCTCTTCAGATTTTACTAGAAAGAGGCGACACTTTTTTCCCCTCCAGCTCCATGATAAGAAATGTATCGTGTCTATCTCGTGGGTAAACATGTTTTGTTAAAAACAATACCAAATATGTATTGTTTGGGGTTGGTTCTCGTGGTTTAGGGGAAAAGTAAGTTGTAGAAACAAATCATAAGAAAGCTAACGAAACAAATCATAAAGTTAGAGAACTAGATGGGACTTGATTTTGCGTCTAACTCCCTCATTTTAAAGACAAGGAAGCTGAGGTCCACAGAGTTTGAGGCTTTTAATACAGTAAAGCCTGTAGTCACTGTCTAGAATTTTATAAAGAGAATCAATTAGTTGAGATTTTGCAGAGATGAGGCAAAATATTTCAATGGGTAAAAGAATTAAGAATTCGCTTGAAAAGAGTTAGGCATTTAAATGAGTTCTTCAAAGACTTATTTTACGTTTTCTCGATTTTGTGCCACAGTGACACAAATGTTGGTGATTTTAAAGGTGAGAAAGTGATGACAATGGCCAAGCCGCCAAGATAAGTGAGACTCATTTCCGAGCCAGGAAAGCAGAACCGAGATCTCCGTGGAGCGATGGTTCTCGGCTGAACACGTGAGACAAAAAGTAACGATACACAGATATCCCAGATCCCAAAGCTCAGGTTGTAGAAAGGAAAAGAGTGTGTTGGGGGTGGGAGTGGACATAACGGCGCCGGATTCCACAGTCCCCTGCAGAACCCGTACGTTACAGCCGGGAACCGTGGGCTCCGTCCAAGGGGTGCCGAGGAGTCACCCCCGCTCTCGGCCCCTGGGAGGCCACGCCCCCCCTTCGGCTGACGCCCCTCGGAGCTCGACTGGGAAGACCCCCATGTTGTCATCGGCGTCTCATCGTTAGGGACCTGGACGCCCTGCGAAGCCACAGGAGGAAGACCCCTTCGGGACAGAGCCGAAGGGAGCCACGCGGGGGTCCGACCTCCGCCCTGCGTCCGGCGCGCGCAGCTGCCAGGCCCGGCCCGCGTGTGGCCTGGGAAGAACCGCGGGGCCGCGCCGGCCAGCAGCCTGTCCCCGGGGCTCACGGCCAGCGTCCACGGCTCCGGCCGCCGGGCTGCAACAGCAAACGCTGTTTCCACTTTCAGAATGAGAACGAGGATGCAGATGATTTCCCTGGATTCGGGAGAAGGAGGTGATGTGCTCACCCTTTTCACCCATGAGCAGGAATGCGTTTCTCTTTTATTTCCTATGACAGGATGAGTCAAACGAGCCGGGTCAAGCGAGCATCTTCCGTTGACTACATCACGGGCGGTTCTTCCCTTGAACTACGCTTGGGCCGGCCCTGCTCGCCACTCGCCTGGAGCAGGCGCGGCCGGGCGGGCGCCTCCTCCCCCCACGCCCTCCACACCTGCCTGAGTCTCCGGACACCGCTGTTTGACCTTCTCACTCCTCTGCTTGGAAATTAAAAATGGCTCCGACCGTCTGACTGGGTCACTTCCAAATCCCCCCGCCCTTCCCCCGCTTTCTCTGCAACTTCGCGCTCACGGTTTCTAGCTTTGTCTCCACTCTCGCTTGCTCCGATCCGGCCGACGCACTCATCGCTCCGAAAGTGGGCCTGCCATTCCGGTACCGTCGCTGCTGCCTCTGTCCCCGCAGCACGTCTGGCCTGGAAGGTCCTGCCTCCTTCCCTCTGTTTCCCGCCGGTCCCTGTGGCCCCGGACCTCGTCAGGGCCCCGGACGAGAGTTCGCACGGCTGTACGTCTCAGCCCCACCACGCCGGCCACGCCTTACCATCCCCTGCTTTTGCTCTCTGGGTCTCGACTGCAAGCTCCTAGAAGCGAAATCTGGGTGCCGGATGCTGTGGGCTGACCGATGCCCCCGTTGCCCCCTCCACTTCACGTGCCGAGGTCTGAACCCCAGCACCGCAGGATGTGGCCGTGTTTGCAGACAACGTCTTCATTCAAAGACATGAGATTAAGTTAAAACAAGGCCTTTCGGGGGGGGGCTGACTGCTGTCCCTTTAAGAGGAGGAGGTTAGGACACAGATTACACACCAGGGGACACTCGTGCACAGACGCCCTCCTCGTTCCTTCGGAGGTGGTTTAGACCCAACGCACACTTCCTTTAGAGCGCGCGCAGCGCTTCGAGAGGATGAACGAGAAGCTGTAAGTGGGAACAGGTAGCGGGACCTTCACCTAGGGTCCGCGCTCGGCATTCCCAGCTTATTAAGAAGCGCCAGCCTCTGTCGAGTGAGGCACGTGGGCCAGGTGATTTAGAAAGTTCCTCGCAGCCACAAGCACACGTTCTAGGCCCTGAGGTCTCATCCTTACCTACTCGGCGCCTAGCACGGAGGAGGCTCCCGATCAACGCCGCCGAGTTCAATTAAACAGGGACAGAAATGACTTCGGTTAACGAGATTAATTACTTTGTAAAAAATTAAATCGAGGCTTCGTCTAGATGACTGAATAAAGCAAATTCCACTGTGGCAGGAAGTCTGGTAATTATTTTGCTCTTAATTAGTCTTAAGTTGATGATTGCCCAAATGTTGGCTGGTCATGGAATTAGAGCCTCAAGTGTCACATAGACAGATTGAGGGAGTAAATGGTAAGGCCCGAGTCCATTCTAACGGGCGTGAGTTAAAGAGTGGCAGATCACGCAGGAATCCGCGCAGATATCCGAGAAGGATGGGAGGAGCCTGGTGGCTAAAAAGGGGCGGCGTCGTGTCCCTGACTCGTGTCACCCTCCCTTACCGTCAAGGCAGGAACCCCCCGTCCCTCCCTCCCACTGCCATCTCGCTGCCCGTTGTCACTGATGACGTCTCGTCCTCGAGTCTGTTCACGCAACGAGGCGTTGCCCCTCTGAATACCCTGGAGGGGGTGCTGGGGGGGCCCGGACGCATCATGGGGTTTGCCCTGGTCACCCACGCCTCCGCCGACACAGGAGGGGACCGAAGGCGCCGGCCCAACGCCACGCGAGGACCCACCGGCGGCGAAGCCACAGGGACGCCTGGGCCGATTAAAACGCCAGTTCCCTCGACGAGGTAGCTCATACTCCCATGCTGCGTCTTCGAGGAGAAAGTGTGTCAAGAGGGGAAGTCGCGTAATTACGGACTGCGGAAAACCGGTGCCTCCAAACGCTCGCGCTCAACTATCTGAGGACAATGTTTTTTTTTAACTTGAGGGAAATCGGAGGATCGTCTCAAGGCTTCGCTTTCCCGGCCGTGCCTGGTCCCGGCCGATCGACCTCAGTGTCTCCAGCACCCACGGCACACGCGGCGTCGAGAACGGGGGTGCCAGCCACCGCCGCCAGGTCAGAGCCGCGCTTAGACACGCTGCGTGTCCCCGGGCGACGCCGGGCGCCAGGCCGCCCAGGCGCGCCCCGTCTTTGAAAGGCGTGGTCCTCCGCAGGTGACAGAAGTGCGTGTGAGCGCTCACACAAACCAGCACGCGAGATCTGTGTCTTCAGAAGGTGCACGGTGCTTGCTGTGGAACACGTCGTGGCGAACTCACAGTCATCTCCAGGATGCCCGTGAACTAGCCGGTCACGTCAGACCCGCACCGCGGAGCGTCCTGTCTGCCTGTGACGGCTTATTTGAAAAACAGGGTTAAAACTCCACTCCAGCTGACCTCGTCTACCAAGGTGAGACACACTGGCAGCCCAGCGAGCACAATGCGTACCTGCTTCCCGCAGTCTGACGTCGGCCACTCGGGCAGTTCCCGTAAATTATGTTTACTCTGCCTCCCAGAGAAATCCGTCCACTTGCTTCCCGTTGAAATCCCATTGGGACTTTCAGACGGTGCCAAGTAGGGCGCCTGGGTCCGCGTGCGGAGTGTGCAGAGCCTTGAGGTGTCCTCGCTGTGGACCGCCAGCCAGCGGGGAGCCTTTCTGGAAGGCACGGTGCGTTCACGCCCCAGGAGGTCCTTTGTCACTGAGGTCACATCCCTGCCGGACCAGGCCATGCGAGTTCAGGGGTTACAGCCCCATCCACTGCCTGGCGCCTGCACCATAAATGTTAGTTGGACAAAGAAATAGGTCCATAAGCAAGAACAATTAGCAAACTTGTTGGAGTTCGTTTGTCCTTTTCCTGTCGAGGTTGAATTAGCACGGTCTGTTGCCAAGAAGGACATCAGTGCTTGAGACAAAGGCTCCTTCGTACAGATAAGTGAGTCAATACTCCCTCTCCTTCGGGCTGCTGTTCAGCACAGTAACCGACTCATTTAGGGTCAGTTAATTTCTGTGGACTTAGCCATTCTCTATATTACCACGATCCCTTCAGACGATAACAATTTCACCCTGCTGAGTACTCGCAGACTGAAATTACATAGGAAAAGAATTTTTTAAGTAATGTCGAAAGTGTCTAGAAAAACGCTTGGCATCGAGCGAGTATTCGATACATATTCTTTCCCTCACACATATTTTGAAAGAATAACGAAAACCTTCACTCGAAAGGTTTGTGGAAAACAAAAAATTAATTTTGGTAGAGGACAAATTGCAAAAGGAGGTTGGTATTATCTTTGACCATAGCAAAGCGCTTTAACTAGCTCATCAGAATTCTTAAATGTTACCATGCCCTTCTCGAATTTCTTGGCACCACAGAGAGAATGCATCTAAATTAAAACTGCCCGATAAAATACACATCTAGTTAAATTTGAATTTCAGATAAACAAATCTTTTTTTTTTTTTTTAGCTTAAGTATATCCCAAGTAATGTTTGTGTTTTTACTTGCTAAATCTGTCCATCCTAATCTAACGGTAAAGAATGCTGGCAACTTAAAAACAGTAGTTCTTTGGCGATGCCTTTTTTTTAAAAAAATTTTTAAGGAATGTTTGGCAATCAACTAATTTCTTTGAAGTTTTAAAACTCGTTCTTTCCTCATCTAAACCTATGGTTCATTTGCACAATGGCCCTGTGACTTCCACCTTCCTTTAAAAAAGGCTCCGGAATCGAAATGTCTATTTTGACTCTCCATGGCCACTGGAACACGGCTTGCAAAAACGGAACAGTTGTCAGTCCTGGCGGAAAGCCAGACATTTGGCGTGGAATTATCAGTTGCTCATTCTACCAGAAGTTTCGGCGGAAGCGCGTGGAGCAGGTTTTCCTGATTGGCTTGGATCCCGCAGCCTGGGCACCATTTACGTTGCTGCCTGTGATCCTCGCGTAGCCAAGGGCCCCACGCCGTCCCACGGCGGGAGAGGAAGGAGAGGAGGACAAGGCCTGAGAGGCCGTGTGGCTGGGGACAGCAACCAGCGCGCGGCTGCCCCAGGGAGCTCTGGGTCACAGAGCGAAGGAGCAGCGAGCCAAGTCTGGTGGAGGTCTTGGCAGGGCCACCACCGGCAATGACAGGAAAAACAGACGCGTTACTAAATTTTTTTTTTTTATAGATATTTTACTTCTTCATTGTTCACTGCTTTCAAGCAGCCCTATAAATCATCCCGTGCCTGAAATCAAAAGTTCCAGAGAGTGGGTAGGTGAGCAGCTGTGGGAGGCCGAGGCCTCTTGCCAAAATGAAACCCTGAGGACATTCCGGGTGCTCAGCCAGCTCCCCAAAGCCCTGCGTCCCTTCCTCTCTGAGCCCTGGGGACTGGCCAGCCCGCTCCTCTCTCACTGCTGCCACCTGTCATTCCCAACTGTGCTTCTCTCCCCCCGTGGCGCAGCGAGGGATGGTCACGGCCTCGCCACGTCTGGCCTGCCTCGCTCGGGCCAGCTGCCATTGGCCAACTGCTTGCCGCGGGCCACACAGCCGCCAGGCGCCGCCGCTCGCTGACGGCGCCACGCGGTCCGGCTCTCGCCACGACCTGGGGACGGGCACTGTTGTCCCCACCTGGGAACTGAGGTGCCGAGAGGTCAAAATACCGGCCAAGCCCGTAAGTAGTGCAGGCGCGTCTGGAACACACCCAGCCACCTCAGCTCGGTTTCTGAGACCAGCTACACCCCTCGTCTGACGCCAGCAGCAAAGCCCGAAGAAATGGGCTTTTCCTGATGCTGTGCCGTGTCTTCTTACAGGGACACGCAGGGACCACAGCGGTGATCATGCGGATCTTTGAGGCTGCATGAGTCTTTCTGAGGTGAGCCGAGGAGACAGATAAGAGATCTGGTGAAGAAGTGGTTTTCAAACTTTGATGTAAAAAGCGTGATGGGGACTTGTTAAAACACAGAAGAAAAGATTTAAGTGTGTGTGTGTGTGTGTGTGTGTGTGAGAGAGAGAGAGAGAGAGAGAGAGAGAGAGAGAGAGAGAGAGAGAGCGAGAGAGAGAGAACTATAAAACTCCTGAACGTGGGTGAATTTCTATTCCTACACCCACACTAAGTACATTTGAAACGCTGATGGGATCGCAGTGATGTTGCTCTGTTGAAGTCCTTCTAGCTGAGATTATACAGCAAAACATTTTTTAAATAATATGTGAAAGTGACCTGGAAAATGCCTGACATTTTGCTAAATATACCTCGGACTCCAGGAGGCATAAGAGAAAAGGTGGATCGTTTGAACTTCATGAAAGTTATTTTAAAGTCCGCATGGCAAAAACACAGCATACACAGAAAAGGTAAAGGGATAAATCTTGGTATCAGTAAATACAGAAAACCATACATGTGATGGTATGTCCATTCGGTGAAAAAACATGCACTTGTACAAATGAATGCAGACAGTCCCTTGTACTAACATGAAAAGATTTCCAAAACGTGTTAATAAATAAATGACTAAAGTGTGGCGGAGGGCAGTGTGGATGGCATAATTCCACGCTCCCTCTGTGCAAATGAGTGGGAAGGATAAAGATGGATGATGGATGGATGGATGGATGGATGATGGACGATGATGAAAATAGATAGATAGATAGATAGACAGACAGACAGACAGGTGCAGAGGACTAAAATGATACTTTAGGAGCTAGTGTCTCTATGATCTGCAATGAGGAGCTGAGGACTTGGGGAGAGAGGAAATGGAGCTGAAGAAAAAGTTTTCACCATAACCTTTATACATTTTTTTTTGAGTTTTGAACCACATGAATATATTATTTATTCAAAAAACAAAATAATGCACATACCATACAACCTGCTGCCCTAAAAATCCTTCACAGAGGCCAGAGCCTCGACGTGGGGGGCTCCGATTCGGCGGGCACTGCTCAGAGACCCTCACTGTTTATAAGCTTCGCCCGGGGATCCCGACACAGGTGTCCGGTGAGAACGGCGCTTTGAGAAGCACAGGTAAGACGGTTACGGACCTCCCGGGAGGAAAGAGAAAGGGGAAGAGGCTGTTCTCGCAACTTCCTTTTCTTCTGCTCTTCCTTCGGTACTGCCGTCCACGGCCACAGACTGCTCTGCCTGTCTCGGCATCGGAAGAAGGTAAATACTCGCGACCCAGTGCAGGAAGCCCCGAGCCACAGGAAGGGGAGGAAGGGCGAATTCCAGGCTCAGCGAGAGGGAAGAAAAGAATTTCTATTGCCACCCAGACTTCTAGATACCATTTGAGGTGGCCGCACCTATGGAAATTGAGGTTTATTGGAAATTCGATGCTTTTAATAGAACGGTTGACGATATGCGCAGCCACCTTCCTTTTTCTATCATTCCAGTCTGTCTTTCCTACGCTCGGTCTTTATTGCTTTGTTTATAAACAAGAGGAGACACACGCCCTTCGATCTAGACCAGCGCCTTCCCGCAATGCGACGGATCTAACACTCATTGCCAAGGGTCATCGTGGGGCTCTGAACCGTCCTGTCCTGAGGCGGAATGTGCCGGTGTCCGCCGCTTGCAACCTGGGTGCGTGTGGTGGCAGCCGCGCTGGCAAGAACGAGCACAGGGCTGCGTTCGGCTGTCCCCTGTGTTTTCCTGCCGTCCGCCCAGCCCGTCCTTTGTCTCTCTCTTCCGGAAACGCGTGTTAGGTCTGTGCTCGGTGCTGCGTGCACAGAGACACGTGGGAGTCAGATATGGCTCCAGCTGTCATCGAGAGAGGCCGCACAGTCAGACTCGGACCCGGCGTGGCCTCCTGCAGTCCCGAGGCGCAGGGCGGAGGAGGGCAGCCAGGGTCGGGAGCAGTCTGCCCCGGCCACCGGCCAGAGAGGGTGGCGGCACAGAGCCCCAGGGCGGTCACGCCTGGGCCGGCGAGGTCGGCGAGGGCTTCCGGAGGGAAGCGCCACGGGACGCCTTCACCCTCATCACCCCAGCCGGAGCTCCGTTTCCTCTCCTTTCGGGGGGGTGTGCACCTTCTCTCGACCTGTTTTTTTCTTTTTGGCCCCCCAAATCCTGCTTCCTCCCATGGATTCTACGAGATCCTTTCTGCTCTCGTTGGCATAAAACAATCTGTCCTCCTGGTTTTCTGATTCACCGTGTGGCGTGAGGCATAACAGGCACCCTCAGCCCCAGAGCTTGGCTCCTTCCAACACGACAAAGCCGGCCCCTCCCAACACCGCGGGCCCCCGTGTTCTACAGCCTGCCCCGAGCCTGTGACAAAGCCAGCTTGTGACATCAATAGGTCCTTAAAGGAAGCGCTCTCTTAAAAAAAAAAACAAAAACATATATATATATATGTATGTATATAACATTCCAATATAGCTAAATGATTCTGAAAATTAGATATTACTCACAGAAAGGGAAATGGGATCCCAGGGTAATCAATAAAGATGACACTGGTATAAGAAAATCTGTCAATTTAGCGCACAGCCGCTGCATTTCGTTAGGGGTAGTAAGTAGTACTCATACCTTTTAACCAGTTAGCTTTTCAAATCCAGCATCGTTGGAGGAGAAAGAAAGAAGAAACTCAGGTTCTTACCAGCCTTTTCTGTGCTTAGAATGTTCATTCTCTATCTTAGTTAATCTTCATGATAATCATTTGGCGCAAATGACATTTTTCTGCATTTTCTCTCATCCATTCAAGCCACAAACTTTTTCTCGGAACAATTTCTAGTTAATGATTTTAAAACAAAACAAAATAAAACAACAGGTTGTTTGAATATGATTTAGGGAAGAGCGAAGTGACAGATGCTCACTCTTTTTATGCATTCTTCCTAGATTTCACTAAACAATAGCAAAATCACATGGAAAGTAGGGCTCTTGAGTCCTATAAAAGATGTAGTAGGTGACAAAATATCAGTGTCTTAGGAAATGACCTCAGGGAGGAGGAGCACTCTGGGAGGGGGATTCGGGTGCAGGAAGGCCGGAGAGAACAGGGAAAGAAGGGAGAGGCGAGAGAGTCAGGACAGGTCCCACCCGCCACATCTGGCCGACCACACAGCTGTGCACGGCCTGTGAGCCAAAAGGGGGTTTAACAAGACTCTTCAGTGTTTGAAAAACAATCACAAAAAGAATATTTTGACAAATAAAAATTACGTAAAATTCAGATTTTAGTGTCCATAAATGGAGTCTTATCGGAACACAGACACACCATGTCTTTCTGCGTTGTGCCTGGTTGCTTTTGCGCTACACCTGCCCAGGTGAGTCCCTGAAACAGAGACTGTGTGAGGCGCCCTCACTGCTTCTCGGCGCTGCTCAACGCGCCAGAAATCGCAGTGGTGCCGTCACAGCTCGGTCGATGGCATTTTGAATGCCACACACATCGCTACGCCAAACCGTTTGTGTTTATTGCCACGTCGCACAGAAAAGATTCCATCATGTCAAAACGAGAAAGGAAGAGTGGGTTCGAGCGCCGCGTTCCACGGCAGCGTGGAGCGCGGGGTTGTTTTGTCACGCGGCGAAGCGCTGAGCTCCTGATGCAAGGACCAGGCCGCCGCGCTCAGGGGATGCGGAGCGCGTCGGCGTCAGACACGCCCTGCCCACAACGCCCCTCCTCGCAGGAAGGCAACAGCCACAGAAAATAATTTTAATTTAAAGCAGACTATCTCATCACGGCCAGATTTCTGCACAAACATAAAAAAAAAAATGGAAATGAAGCTGCAATCAGAGTTTCCGCGTGCTCTGGCATCCAAGCCGAAAGCGGACCGGACTCCAGCAGCTGGAGGAAACAGACGTGGCCAGGAAGGCCCGCGTCTCGGGGCCCACGGGGGCTCGCGGTGGAGGGCGCGGGCAGCAGCGTCAACGGCCGACCGAGAAGCAAGGCGAACGGCTCCGAGTGGCTTCTCCTGGCTCCCGATGAACCGCCAGGCGGTACGGACGCCCCTGCGTGGCTGGCTGGTCCTCGGAGCCCAGGCCAGGTCCGAGGTGGCCGAAGCACGGGCCTCCTCGAAAAGCACGCACGGAGGACGTGTAGGAAATTCAGTGCCTTCTGAAGGGGAGCCTGCTATGACGCGCCGCAGCCGATGGCGGTGACACACACGCGTGCGGCAGGACGGGCTGCGGCGCACGGCGTCACGAAGCCCGCGAAGGCGCCGGGCTGCTCGCTGCCCCCGTCTGGCAGCAGCCCTGCTGCGCGGCTCTGTCCTGTCACTGAGTCTGTAGCGTGTGTTACCACACAGCCAGGCTCACCATCGCCAGTGCCATGAATTTCTGTCAGAAACACCGGAAAACCGTTTTTGATTCGGTGAAGTTTTGCCGTAAGCTTCAAAGTTTAGGGCTGAGACCGATTTTTTCTTTTTTTTCCTGAATGAGATACGCAACTCTCCGCTACTATTACGGACCGCGGAGCGGCCCTGGGATAGCCTTCGCTTCAGACCCGATCATGTTTTAGATCCGATCGTGAATTAAATCGGAAACTACGAGTCACAGCGGCCTTTCTCTGTGCGACTTACACCGGGGCCAAGTCGTTCTGCAGACAACGTCGATCAGCTTCACACACTCCCCACGCTGCAGAACGTGGAACCGAGAAGAGAGATCGCCTCCTCCGAGGAGGCCGTGTCTGAGCTCCGACTAGAGCCTCGGCAGGACTGTTAGCACCTCAGCGCAAGATCCAGAGATGGCCACGTCTCAGAATCCGTGCAGCTGCACAGTGGGGGGCAGGCACCTAACTTTCCATCGTAAGTGAGCAATCTGCAACCTGATGACACGCCGAAAGCGGCTGTTTAGAGAAGAATCCAACAGAATTCTCGAAGTGCCTTCTACGCAAGGAACATGTTCAATTAAAATCACAGGCTAATGGATCAATAGCAGCATTCGGCAGTACCTACCTATCTCTGCAAACAGACGTTTCAAAGGGAAAATCGCATTACAGACTAGCGTCTGAGTATGAACAAGTGCAATCAATTCTGATACTAGAGGACACTAATATCAAATAATAGTATAACTATTATAATTATATAATACATTAATATGTATTAGGATTATATAAATACATATTAAAATTAATACAAATATATAATATAGAACATAGAATATAACATACTATAATGGACACAATAACTAACATTAACACGAATAGAGAACACTAATATGGAGAATATTTTTGTGAACTGGAGCAGGAAAATTTTTGAAAAATCACACACAAAAAATACTAAACAGCAAAGAAAATGGATTAACTTTACCAAAAATTTACATTTGGGAATTTTACTCATCAAACTATGGCATTATAAGTGGAAAGGCAACCAACTCACAACTCCAGAATACAAAAACCCATAGTAAACAGACGACCCATAGTGAACGGGCACGACTCGCCCAGGAGAACGCGAACGGTCAGCAGGCGCGTGCAGGGGCGTTCGTCGTTGTTGTCAGAGGGGAAACTAGCAAAATAGAACCACGAGGTGGTTCCAGGTCACACGGCGATTTTAAACACCGACTCCCCGGAGCGGCGGTGGGCACGGGGACTCACCGGCCCGCGCATACGCCGCTGATGGGCGTGCACAATGCGACAAATTCTCTGAAAAACCAGCGGGCAGGGAACAGGTCAGTCGCCGCGCAGTGACTATGTGCGGTGCCAGGCGGGTCCTAATCGGGGAATCACCTCATGGATTATATACCTGTCTCACCGCTATGCTGTACTCTTGAGACGGATATAAAATGATATTGCATGTCAACTCTAAAAGAAGGGGGTGGGGAAGATCTGCCAATTCCTTACAAAAGACGCCCAGAAATTCCACTCCTAGGTGCTTGTTTATCCAAAGGAAATAAAAAACCAAAACAAATGTCCCCGGAAAGACCCGCCTGCGATGCTCCTGGTGCTTCCTCCGTAAGCCAAACATGCAAACAGCTTGAATGTCCTCAGGAGAACAGATACACAAATTGTGATCTGTGTGTCCAGGAGGATACTCCCAGCAATGAAATTAAAAGGGACCACTGGTCCACAGGAAAAAGTGCATGCAGGGCACACAGGGTCGCACACTGTGCGTGTGACCCACCGACGTGCAGCTCAGGGGCCGGCAGAGCTGCTGTCGGGGGAGGGCCTGGGGCCTGGGGGTGCAGGGGTCGACCAGGTTGGGGCTCGGAGGGAACTTCACAACTCACCGACCTGTACACTTAAGTTCTGTGCATTTTGTCAAATGTAAATATTGGCTCCATTAGGTAAGTGTGAAAAAAAGTAAGAGTGGCAAAGAGGAGACTGGACAGAGGCGGCAGGGCCGGCCGGGCCTGTCCGTGAAGTGCCTGGGACCCTCGCTAAGGGGGCCGGACGAGACCCCGAGAGCACACACTGGGGCCGGCCCCGAGCGAGGAAGGCGACCGCGTTGGAGGAAAACACTGTCTGCCCGGGCGTCCACCTCTAACGCGGCCTCGTGGGCCCGACGGAGCCGAGTCCGTTCGCCCGGGCTTGGCCAGCCCACGACCGACCGAGCTCGTGTTTTCCCTCTGCCTCGCGATGCCCCGGGATCCCACACGCCCTGCGATGCTGCTCTACAGAAAATGAGAAGTTACAATTCCTATGTCAGAATGGCGTGCAGGAATGTCTTTCATTCCACAGGCTGGCAGGGGAATCTGGCGAGGGACCCGAATGCCACTGAATCACAGAACGGACTACACTTCAGGGTGAGCGGTTTTCCTTACAACGTAGGAACCTCTGGGGCAAAGGAGTCCACATTAAAACTGCGAAGACTTTACCTCCAACTGCAGATCCGTGGTACGCTCTGGTCTGCGATCCCCGTTCCGTGACGGCTCCCGCCGCCCCGCTCCACGCCACCCTGCCCCTGCCTGGTTCTCGCCGGCTCTGGGGTTTGGCCTTTAATGACGTCGCCTGTGGCGGACCTCGCAGAGCCTCCGAGAGGGTGTGGGTCGGTCCTTTCACTTATAGTTGCACAGAGTTCAAATTAGGGTTAAGATATGAGAGAGGCCATGGGCTCCCCATGGCTCACAGGGCACGTTTGGGCTAGGCCTGCTTTGCTTTATGAACATAGAATCTAACCGTATTTCTGGGCTCGCTGCTGTGTGTCTTCCAGAATTTTCTGGAACCACCCATTACCTATCCATCTTCTTCTCTGCTAATTCTGCAAGCCACGCCCAGCAGTCCACCAGTCTTCAGTGAAACAGCTGTTTCTATGAGGTTAAGCAAAATTTCTGGTTAAAATGAAACTCTCAGTATGCTCACTCAGCTGTATCACTTCAAAGAGAAAAACAAATAAAACCCAGCTTCCTGTCATCTCCCAGCATTAAAGGATGACAAACTACAGTTGCTTTCCATTTTGACTAGAAGCAAAGCTGCAGATGAATAGCATAGCAGATCCAGAAGCCAAACAAACCGAAGTAACCTCTTCATCAGCAAAAGTCAACTAGTTAAAGACAGAGTGAAAGCCGCCCACACCGACGCCCTCCCCCCCCACGAAGGGCGAGAAAAGAAACGGAAAGAGAAAGTCCTTTCTGAACAACCCAATCATAAGCCAGGACGACACCTGACCCCCTGACATCTGCAACGACTTTCCGGCCACTTACAAGGAATAAAAAAGAGTCTACTGAAATAGTAGAAGGGAACTCACGATGGAAGCACTTCCTTCCCTAAGACGGCCCCACTGTCCGGCCATCTGACAGGAGGGCCTGACCACTGGAGGCCGGGGCGGGGATTCTGGGGTACGCTGAGACAGCCTCGCACTGCCCGACCCTTCTGGGCAGGACGCATTGGCTCGGTTAGTCATTTATCACCATGTTACTCATTCGCTCATTGCCTGCTCTGTCCGTAAAGATCATCCAAGGACCAGGTGAAAACATGACATACACTTTCAATTTACTCCGTTGGAGCAACAGTGTGTGTGTTCATTCACAAGTTCCCAGCCCCACCTCTCCCCTTGGGGCCAGGGTAGCAGCTTCCTATGAAAGCAACCACGTTTTGGTCCCTGTTCTTTAATTTTATTATTATTATTATTAATTATTATTAGTCTTTTTAGAAGATAAGTAGAGGGGTGTCAGAACAGCGGTGGGAACCCCGTGATGACAATCACATCAACTAGATCACCAAAGATCACAGGCAGGTCACGCCTCCGATGCTCAGCATCCTCACCTACATGAGGAGGGTTTGGGGTAATTAAGCGTTTTGCAACGTGTGGTGTGTGGGCCGGAATTACTTGGGGTGCTTTTAAAAAGTGTACGCTCTCAGGCTCCACCCCAGAGCTACTGAATCAGGATGTCTGAGACAGAGGTCCCTGCGTCTGCCTATAAACGGGCCCCCGAGGAGAGTCTGTGCATGTGAGCCGTGAAGCTGGTGACGACCCAACTCATGACGTCCGCCGTCCCCTGCCGAAGGTCACAACCAGTGGTCTGTGTTGGGCGGCGTGTCACTGAGAGGATGAGACTTTTGACCGAGGTTGGGGGCGTGTTGGGTGGGGAGTAATTCTGGAAAACAGAGAACTTTAGAAATTATACCACCAAGTGTACAGAGAAAAAAAATTATGTAGAAACGAGTGTGATATTCAGTCCTCAAAGGAGGAAAAACAACATTGGGATGAATATTTCTAGTGCGTTTTGTAACAGAGAAACCTACGAGGAATAACCATTTTAAAAAACGTGTGGTTGATAAATTAAGCTATAATTAGAAGGAGAGTAAAGAGAATAAGTTCCAGATGCTTCTATTTCATGTAGCAGCATCGCGACACTTAAGCTCGGGCTGTTCAACTTAAGTTGGAGATGACAAGTGTTTGCCACAGAAGGGAGTAAATATTTTTGGTAGAATGCCTTTAATCATCATCCTGGTGGTGGACAAGAGTTCGCTGGTGAGCGAGAGAAAACAAACCGAAGAATCCTAGCATAACTGAGGAAACATAACATTTTGATTTATAGTTAACGGGGATTGTTTGAACACTATCATTTACTCAGCTGTTTCAGGAGAGCCGCTGAAATAAGAAGCATATTTCTGGGTCAGAAAACTCACAAGAAGGAAAACATGTTAGAATCCAATAAATTCCTCGCGCCGTGGCCCAGCCCCTCGAGGCTGGAAGTAGCCACACTCACTCCCTGGGACTTGCGGTCTCTCCCGGGAACTCAGTGAATCATGGAAGGAGCCACTAAACGGGGGAGTGGATGTCCCCCCACGGACACGGCGAATTCTTGCCGAATCGACACCTCGGCCATGCCCGTTCTCGCTCCCTCTGCCCTCAAAGGTAGTTTTGCACATGCACGTGCCCGTCCGAGTGTCTGCGAGGCGCTCTCCGGAGGCCCCCCGCCCCCCCACCCCGTTCAACGTGCAGACTGGGGCGTCGTCTTCAGCTGCAAGTGTGTTTTGACAGACGTGGAGTTTCCATAACTGTCGTCCATGGACGGCGTGGGGAGCGCCGTGTCCCCTCTGGCGGTGCAACAGCTCTGAACGCCTGGGACGCCTCGCCTGGTCCTCCTGGCCACGCGCTGCGCCCGGTTCACGCCGCCGCCCAGGGAAGCCACGTGCAGCCAGACTGCCCCGCCCCCCTTGGTCCCGCCGCCTGCTCGCGCCCGCCAGAAAGAATGCTGGTCTCGCTTCGGTCTTTTAAAGGTCCCTGCGGACAGCGCGCTGTCCACACCCAGCCCTCGTGGGGATGCCACTTGCGCACTCGGCTCACCCCCTGGCTTCTTCGGTCAGTGGCGCGCCACGACCGTCCTGCTCGGGGAAAGACGGCCGTTAGTATAAACATCGTCACGCTTCTTGTCCAGCCGTCCTCCTCCTGCCCAAACTACTACACGGCCCGGCGCCCTTTGCCGTGGTCCCAGGCAACGGCGCTTCGGCGCACTGGGGATAATCGCTTTACGTTGTCGCACAATGATGACACGCTCCGTGCAGCAAAGTGAGGCGGCCACGCGTCCACGCACTCAGGAAAGGGCTTCCCGCCTCTCGCCCTGCCCCGACGCGGCGGCCGGACCCTGCCTGTCCACGCCCTGCCACCGCTGACTCTCGGATCCGCACCTTCGGCCCGGAGCCGCTTCCCCTCTGAGCCCCGGGCGAGCACGCCCCGCCCGGGCTGTCCACGCGGGCCACCCACGGACGCCTCGCCCGCCATGTCCTCAGCCACGGTCTGCGCCGCCTCCCAGTTTGCTCTTCACTGTGGTCGAGATCGCTCGTCCCTGATCCCTCTGCTTGTCATCTCTCCAGCTAATTACACGACGATCTTGAATGTCACCTCACCCCCACCCCAGGTCCCTACCTGGCTGATGGCACCCATCTCAGCTGGTCTCGCACCCAGCCTGGCGCTGATGGGCCCCGCGAGGCATCCTCACTGCAATCACATTCACGTCCCTCTCTCTCCTGATCCTCACCCTACTTCGCAGCATCACGTCCAAATCCCTTCAGACAGGGTCCCTGCTGGGTTGACCTCTGTCACCCTGACCCCCGTGCTGTGCCCGCACTCCGGGTCACGGGTGCGACCTCCTGCTCCTCTCTGGCCACGCTGCACACGTCCCCTCCCCTCCTCTGGTCCGTGGGTGAGCACGGCCTCATCCTCGGGTTCTAATCCCCCCTCTCCTGGGCGTTGTCCTTCCCCGACATCCAGGGCACAGTTAAGCGCATCGTCTTCCGCACCCCCGTGGTACCCGCCGCCCACCTCCTTTCACATGCTCTGTCCAGACACATCTGACTTTGGCCAGTTCCTCAGCCACACGCTCTTTCCTCTGCCTGGAACTTTCTTGCCCCAACCCCCTTTCTCTGTCCGGCTGACGGCCACCTGCCTCTCGGCCGTCAGCCTGAAGATCACTTCCGTCGGGAGCCCTTCCCGGTGGTCCAGCGCTCAGGTCCCCTTGCTGTCGGGTCATTCGCCTCGGGTCACAACTCTTCATCGTTGCTGCCTGAGTGATTGCCCGTGTCCCCCAAGGGCTGGGTCTCCTCTCTTTTCCCCTCCTGTATCCAAGGCACTGGCAGCATGCCTGGCATCTCCCCGGGACTCGGGAGATGCTTATTAAATACACGGAGGGTCACACTACTTATCACGTCGCTGTCGTAATGTGTCTGATGTCTGTCTCTCTGGACAAGAACGGTTCTATTCGTGGTCACGCGCTGAGCCCCTAGGACAACGCCTGCACACAGTAGGCAGTCAACATAGTGTGAGCCGAATGAACGAGCTGCAGCCGGCGCCTCGGGACAGCTCGACCTCTGCCGAGCGGGTGTGGACGTCTCTGACTCGTTTGCTTTGCAACCCTCAGTCTGTCTGCCTAGACGCTGAGACCCGCAGGCAACAGAGATCCGTTGTTGTCAACATAAACATATTTCTCTCACCAGAAATATAAGTGAAAATCTAAATTGCTGCAAGTTCGGCCTTCTTTTTCTTGCCTTTCAAACATTATGAGAATGATATTAGATTATAGGTTCGTGGAAAAAGGAGTGGGCGGAGAATGTGCGATAAAAAACGAACATTTCAAGGGGACCAGGAACTGGGGAACTAAGCTTGCACTCACACGAGGGGCACAGCTCCAGCACGGTGCCCGTGAGCGGGTGTGATTGCGTTCATTTCCACGGATCAGAAAAGCACGCTCAGGTGATCGGGGAACCTGACGAGGGCAGGTTGGCCGCTGGACCCCACACGCGTCCCACTGTACCGTGCCGCGTCGGCGCCAAAGGCGCCCGTTCAATGCTTGTAACTGATCTTCTGTGTTGTCCTCCTTACACGCACAGTCGTTATTTAAACGGATTAGCGAACATTTGTACAGAGCCCACTACGAGCCAGGTACGAGGGCTGGGTGCTTTAGCGACGTGATCTTCGAAGAGTTGCATGCGCTTAGTATTGTCCCCGTGTGACGGATGCCACAACTGAGTGTCACAACGGCTTGGAACATAGGGCATCTGGCGACCATGATGAGCATCCAGCAGGTTTCACTTCTCATCATCCCTTAAGCAAATAGTCTACGATTCCTACATGCAGGCAATGCAGTGTTATGAATTTAAACTGGTCATAGCAGATCGCCAGAATCCGTTCTTTGTGTCTGAAAAAGGATTAAGTCATGCAGAAGATGCCCTAGGGTGTCTTTCCAGGGCTCATGTACCAGCACACTCTACTGCCCGGAAAAACTGCTTGGAGAGGAGGGGGTGACAGGCTCACACGTGCTCCTTGGGACCGTCGGAAAGCGCATCCTCTACTTTCGAGTTCATTTCCACGCGCGCAATCAGTGATTCTGCTTCATTCACCGGAATCTCAGAGTTAGGAAATCAGAACAGATGGACCGATAAAGCTATTTGCTGCCACTTACTGGATAACCACTCCTCTTGCCTAAACCAACGGAGAAGAATTAACTGCTTGCTTCCTGGCAGTCATCACACGAACCTTCAAATTTCTACAAATGTCAGAAAAATGCTAGGGACAGAATTAATAGGAAAGTTACTTCCCAAATCGGTTACATGTCCTCTTCATAAACTATACACTCTCTCGTGCTATTTTATTTTTATTTTTTGCCCAGGAGAAAAAAAAAAAACAGTCTAGTTTATACCAAAAACAGAGTCCCTGGGGGAAAGAGGGCAAGGGCAGAATGCCACATGGAATAAGGGACTAGGAAGGACCTTAGTGGTTAATTATAACTCACGGAGCGTTCCCATAGCACAGAGCTACAGAATGGGGAGCTTTTCTCAGAACGAGCGGCATCTGCTCCCTCCACAAATGTTCGCGCAGTTGATTTCCTTCGGTGCAGAATATTCCAGCTGGGGACAGGAAGCACCATTGCATGTCCTGCCCCATTCACGCAGCGCCGCAAGCCCATTAGAAAGGCGGCTTTGACGCTGTCCTCGTCAAACAGGTGTCTAATCTTTCTCGCACTGCACATTCTGCCCCTGAGTGCGCCTCAGCTGTTACTGAAGTCTGCGTACTTAAAGCTAGGGACATCGGCTCATCCAAACGTCCCCTCTATTTGGAGGATGTTTTGGTTTGTGAAACCACTGTCACCTTTTTTGGGCATCTGTGTAAATTTAGTCAGAATACCTACAGTTCTAATTCCGCCCCCACCCCCAAAGAAATCTTTATCAAAAATATTATCAGAAAAAAAAAAGGAATTAAATTAGCCCTATTTGGCATGGATTATAGTATACATTTGTGCTGGAATCAGCTTTAAAGGCATTTAATAATCCTTAGATAGTGGGGTGGGCTGGCAGGTTCTTTCTCTTATATAAAATCACAGGAAGATGATCTTGCTGGCAAAGGGTGATGGTGACAGTGATACTGATTAGCACTATGGAGCACTTCACGTTGCTAAGCACCTTGCATATACCCTTGTATTACTCTGCACAACGCCACAAGTAGGTAGAAGTGTCCTGTGTGACAGATAAAGAAACCGATGCTGCACAAGGCAGAGCCACTCGTCACGGGGCATGTGCAGAGCTGGGCCCCCACGGGACTCTGACTACAGCGCATCTCTCTCAACCACTGTGCCCTCCTGCAACCCCAGGTAACCCAGGGAAGTAGTCATATTCTTGGCATATGAAATGACACTTTGACTACCATTTGGTGAGACTACAATTCATAAAAAATACTGTTAGCTGATATAGTTTTGAAGACACGTATAGAAGGAGCATCTTTATCTCCAAGCCACGGGTATTCTGGAGGATTCCGATTCTCGAGAATTGGAGGGTTCCCCTCTCATAATCCTCAGGCTCAGTCAGCCCAAGCAGACCGTGCACTGACCCTCGAGATTGCTCCGAGCCTGTGGCCCCCAAGGCAGCTGGTCATCCATACCTCAGCAGTCCGAGCCAGAAACCTGGGTATCAGCTGGATTTCTCCTCCCTGCCCCTCTGCATAAATTCACTAAGTCTGTTGACGCAGTCTCCTAAACATGTCTTAAGCCCATCCACCGCTTTCCACCCCCAAAGCTCGATGCTGGGGTCACGTCGCCACCATCCTAGCTCAGGCTACCTCAGCAGGCTCCTGACGGGCCTTCCTCTCGCCTCCCTCGTCAAACTGTCCTGCCACAGAGCTACGGTCAGTATAACCTCATCCCTCTCTCCCTTGCTTAAACCTTTTCACCAGCTCTGCTTTTCTCCCGGAGTTGGGTCCCTTCGCCAAAGAGCCTTCGTGCGCTCTGGATCCTGCTTACCTCTGCAGAGGGCGACCGATGGGAAGACATGCCAGTGAGCAAGTACAGGCGTTTACAAGCTGCTCCGAACGGTGGAGGGAAATAAACGGGGAGCTGAGTCAGAGAGCAGCAGTGCTTGGGGGCTGCGGCCGCTTGGGGTCCTTCGGGCGATTTCTTGGAACGCTCGTGCACCTCCAAGCTTTCCTGGTGTCCCCCATCCACGCAGAACAGAGATGACCTCCTCGGTGTTGGGGTGTCTCCTGGCTGTCAGCCTTTCCCACCGACCACCCCCACCCAGTCGGGCCGGCACGGGGGGCTTCGACGGCGTTTCTATGAAAAGACGGTGGCGCGGCAGTGGGACGCAGACAGCGGAGCTCAGCGTGCTTCCACCAACGCTGCTAAACGAGTCGAAAAGAGCACCCGAGACCAACTAATTTCATTACCAGTTTACGCCGACAGGAAAACACTACCGTTCTGGTCCCAGGCTACAACGACAAGGAAAAAAAGAACTTCCAAAACACAAAAATGCTTGCCAACCTAATGATAAATGATTCTGAGTTTAATTGCTAATTTACAATGGGCAGTAAAATGGTTCATTGCTGTTCTTATCGCTATCTGTTCTTTCGAGAAAGTTTGCTGGGAAGTGGAAATACCACTGCTTGTCAGGTTTTTGTTTGCTCTGGGATTAGTAAGGCAAACAGAGTCACAGGCCAGCCGCAGAGTCGGCGTGATATTACGTTATCCCAATTTATCATTAGATGAAGGCTCCGCTAAACCTTTTTTAAAGAGGCTGGTAGAAGTCCCTTGATTAACTTTGCTCTTAGGAAACTGTTTTACAATGTCATAAAATAAATTTTATCAAGTCGACAGTGGAGATAGAGGAGCTTCACTTAGATGCTATAACTCCAGATGCTGGTGACTTCCTGGTTTCTTCTGCAAAAAAATTATGATTTTTTTTTTTTGCTCTACATTTTCTCTGACATTTCCGCATCTTCTCATACCCAACTATCCCAGTACTTCCTGCTATTTCAGACCTGACCTGAGCTTTCTCTTCGCTAGATCAAATGCCAGATTACAGAAGAGCGACATGTAGACAGTTTCACTGTGGGGACAGCAACAGAGAGGAATTCTGTTGCTTTTGCACTGTCCACGGCTTCCTTCCTGTTAGCCCAGCGGTCCCCAACCTCTGCGCCAGGGACCAGAGCTGCTATGAGAATCTAACGCCTGACGACCTGAGGCGGAGCCAGGCGGTGATGCCGGCGCTGGGGGCGGCTGCGCACACAGATGGAGCTTCTCTCGCTTGCCCCTGCTCCCCTGCTGAGCGGCCTGGTTTCTGACAGGCCACTGACCACACTGGTCTGCAGCCAGAGGCTGGGGATCCCGCATTCGGGGGTCTTGTGCTTCCTGCCAGGATAATAGGTGGGACTCTGTCCCTCGCAGGCAGCCAGGCCCATCTTTGGCTGCCTCTATTATTTTAATAGAAAACTCATCTTTTAGTAGACTCCCATCTACTTGCCTGGTCCTTTAACCGGCTGGCCGTCTGCCCCCTGGGGCTGTGCCGCGGCTCCCCCTTCCCGGCCCGCAGAGCGCATTTAGTCAGGGCGAGCCAGGTGTGGGACCTAACCCTAGACGCCACTCCCCTGGGCATCGGTGGGGAAGGCCCGGCGCCCCGCGGCTGGTGGGGCTGGCGGGCGCGCTCACCCCCCGCGCCCCTGTCCGGGCGCGTCCGGCTCCAGCACGCGGCACCGGGCCGAGGGCACGAGTCGCTCCCTGACGACCGCGGGCCCCAGCACGAGCCCACAGCAAGGTTACCCCGGGCGCCGCAACCTTCTCAGTCGTCCGGGGTGAAAAGACCCCTCCAGAAGCTATTTGCACGTGGAAAATCACTTTGCGGGTGACGCACGCCCCGAGCTCGGGCCTCGCGCACGCGTCTGCCGGTCGGACTCCCCCGCGGCGCGCCCCGCGAGGGCCGCGCGCCCCCACCCCGGCCCCTCCGCGCGAGTCTCGGGGCGCAGCACCGCCGGGGTCCAGCCCGCCAAGCCTGAGGCCTTCGCCCCGGCCTGCGCTCAGGCCCCGCTGCACGTCACGTCCCCCACCCCGCCACCGGTAGGTCAAGGTCAACCAGTCAAAACGGCCTCCTCTTCCTCTCGCCCCGCCGCCCCTGAGTTCAGGCCTCTCTCTGTAACCGCCTCCGCCGGTCCAGGCTCACTGTCCTCCTGGCCCTCTCCACGGGGCTGCCAACGCGACCCATCAAGCACGCAGACCCGGGCACGAGGCTCCCCGCCCCGCCCAGCGCCCCGCACCCCTGCCACGCCGGGCTCAGCTCACTGCATCTGTCAAGACCCAGCCCAAGTGCCGCCTCCTCTGAAGAATCTTCTGCAGCACCCCACGGCCCCCATCTTCATTCCGAGTGAGGTGCACCCCACAGTGCTCCAAGAGCACCCCAGCCCTTATTACAAAGTGCACGACGGTGGCTGAGACACCGGACCGCAGGCACCATCCTCACTGGGCTAGAAGGTTCTGGAGTATGTATGGAACAGTGTCTGATCCCAGTGCAGTAGGAACTCATGTGCTCAGACACATAAACACAGTTTTGGTGCCGACATTTTTTTCTATAGCACCGTTCTATCAAAGTCTCCTTTCCACTTTAAATTCTTGAAACAAAATATATAAACCCAAGAGTGACTAGACAGTGGGAGTGTATCTAAAAAGAATTCTGCCCAACGCAGTTACGGTCCCAACGAAAAATCTAACCTTCTTGAAATTCCTCAGGAAATACAGTACGTTGAAGGAAAGTCTTCTAAATATCCTCATTATTCTCCTCAGCAAATATTTACTGAGGGCACACTGTTTGCTGAGCCTTGAAGCGAGCACTGGGGGACAGGGTGAGGGGTGACACCCGGTCTTGGTCCCCACGGGGTTCAGAGTCTGGTGAGGGACCCGACGCTACACTAACAAAAAAAACAAGCAAGGAGGAAATGCTAAAATGTGAAGCACCAGCTAATTGATAAAGGCTGGGTGTTCCCATAACATTCCAGTGGTCTGAGATGGCCTCCTGGACAGAGTGACATTTAAGCTGAGTCCTAAGGTGCGGAAAGAAGCCAGCCACTCATGAAGCATTCTGGGCAGAGCAAAGGGCACGCACAAGGCCCCGAGGTGGGAAAACCTTAGGAAAACAGAAAGGCCGCCCTTGTGGGGGCCACCTGCAAAGCGGGGGTGGAGATGGGGGACGGGAGGCTGGGACGGTGCCCGGAGGCCGACCACAGGGCATAAAAAGTGAGGATGGCATTCAAAATGCAGTGGGAAGCCAGCTAAGGGCTCTCTTCAGGGGCTGACAGGATCCAATTTATATTTTTAAAGACGTGTGAAGAAGAGGAGAATATCTTTGGGGTTCGGGGCTAGGTGAAGACTACCTAGACATGATGCCATAAGCATAATACGCAACATGAAAAACAACAAACCGAACTTCATCAAAATTAAAAATGTTCGTTCTGTAAAGTCCCAGTGAAGAAGATGGAAAGACTAGAAAGACTACAGACTGGGAGAAAATACTGGTAAATGACATACCAGACAAAGGACCGGTATCCAGAATATATAAAGAACTCTCTAAATTCAACAGTAAAAAATCCCCAAGTAATTCAATTAGAATATGAGCAAAAGACATGAATTTATTGAAGGAAGGGTATACGCAGGGCAAATACACACATGGGAAGATACTCAAAATCATTAATCATCAGGGAAATGCAAATTAAAACCACAGTGGTGTTTACCACACAACTGTCAGAATGGCTAAAATAAAAAAAAATAGTGACAGCGCCAGATGCTAGAGAGGATGTGGAGAAACTGGGTATGTAAAACGGACGGCCACTCTGGAAAATCCTTTGGCTAAACGTGCAACGACCATATGACTCAGCAATTTTACTCTTGGGCCTTTATCCTAGGGAAGTGAAATTTTACGCTCACACAAAAATCTGTACGTCACCTTCATAGCTGCTTTATCTGTAACAGCCAAAAACTAGAAACAGCTCGCGCACCTTTCAATGGGTGAAGGGTTACACAAACTGGGGTACCTACAAGCCATGGCACACTCCTCAGCAGTAAAGACAAATACACTACTGACACACGCAAAAACGTGAAGGAATGTCCAGGGAGCCACGCTGAGGAAACGAAGCCGAAAGGTTCCACACTGCGAGATTCCACAATGTAATATTCTTGAAAAGTAAAAACACAAAAAATAGGAGTAGAGAGAGGAGCGGTTGCCTGAAGTTAGGGACGGGGGCGGGGGGCGGGGGGGCGGACAAAGCGGCCGGGGAGGTTGGAAAAGAGCCTAAGAGGGATCCTTGTGAAGGAATTCTGGATCTTGACCGTGGAGCCATGCCAGGTGAAATTATAAACACCGCCACCCACCCACCCACACACACACACACGAGGAGACCTGAGTAACGCTGGTCCGCCCACGTCAATATTCTGGTGGTGACAGTGAACAGTGATTTCGTAGGACATGACCATTGGGTGACACGGGCAAACGGTACAGGGGATCTCTCTCCATTACTCCTGAGGACATGTGAATCTACAACCAAACAAAAACCCTTTTGCGAAGTCTTCCTAACAGACGGCCGGCCCGTCGCGTTCTGTGCCTGCTTCTTCGCCACGTAGTAAACATTGGCGTCCTCGTCGGACCACTGTTTACTCTCTAGGTGTATTAACCTAGCTGGGAGCTGCGAGAGCCCTTTCTTCACCTCTGTACTGCTCAGGTTAGTGCAGGGCCTGGAACACAGTAGGGCTCAATAAAAATCTGCTGAATAAGAGAAAAGCCAGATTAAAAAAAAAATAACCAATAGGATTGATGTTAAATCATTAAAGCCATTTGCTCTTCTGGTCACATGATTCGAACGGTCTGTGACAAAGTTCCAGAAGACGCTGTGTTATAAGGCAATGTTTTCGTTTCAAAATACAAACATACAGCTTGAAAACTGCTGTCTTCACCAGATTGGTGAGTGAAGGATTTGCTGTCAAAGAGTGATCCCAGGGGTATCTGAAAGTCCCATAAATCCCAGGGAACTAACGTGCCCCGCCCCCCCAGGGTGTGAGCTGCAGGAAACTGTGTCCCTAAAAGGGACCACGTGACACCGAGTGCCCTCGCTCAGCTCAGACAGCAAGGCAGGAGAGGGCCCAGCTACGAGCATCTCGAGCGAACCAACAAGATTCACTCGCTCCTTCTTTCATTAAAATAGTAACACGAACCACGACAACAGACAAAGAAGTCATTAGGAGCAGAGGTGGCTCTCCCGTGTGGCCAATGCAGCTCGAGCGTCAGGACCCAGCCCTCTCCCCCTCAGTCACATGGTGCCCTTCCAAGTTCCTATGAGAGGCCTCGCAGCACTCTGGGGTGAGGGGGGCATTGATGATGGAGAAAATAAGAACTCGCGAGGAAGACTGGTTTGCGGGGGAAGATGTAAAGTGTGAGCCTGGTTTCATCGCCTCTGAGATTCTGCTAGGTCAAGACGGTGGCGCTGCCTCGTGCCTTGCTGCTCGGGGTCAGCGGGGCCCGTGTGGCAGCCGCTTTGGGACCACCGGAACATACTAGGAAGGCAGCATGGACCTGCCATCCCCCATGTAAACGGCGCCCGTAACGCTCTGTCCCTGCCTGGGCTCCACACCACTGATCGGCCCACTTCTGCTGCTCTGGAGGCTGGAACTCCTGGGTGTTCGGCCTGCTCTGTAGGTGTGGTGACAGCGGCAGGGAAAACGGACTTGTGAAGGGGTGCGGGTCCCTTTCGAAACATCTGCCTACCGAGAGCACGCCGAAGAGCACCTTCAGACACGTGTGGGGCTGTCACCGCCAGCCGAGTCATCTGCCCCGCCCACCACGGCATCCCACAGGGTCCTGTTTTTACCAGCAGCGACAATAATGTCAAAGAGAAAATAACTTACAGGGTTTTTAACAAACTTGCCAAATTACAAGAATTGGGTATCGACAATGAGTGAGAATTTGAGTATAGCACCATAACGATAAAATCAGTGTCTCGTTTTTCAAAACGCTCCATGTTTACAAACACTGACGTTCCCTTGTTCATCACATAAGTCAGTTCCTCGCGTTCACTACGAGACTGGCGTCCGTGTGCGGGAAATCATCTCACAATCTCACCAGAAGAAATCATCGCGGCTAGGGCACTTTGAAAAATTCGGTTCATACAAATGCACGGAAAACTCCTTCCTGTTGTTTTCAACTTCTGTTAACTGTTAGAAAAGTATTTAAATAATAATGCAATACCATCTTTTAAATACATGCTACATGGTTTCACATCTCGGTCACATGTGCCGAGAATGGGTTTTTAGGAAAATGATGTGTTTAAAAGATGATGTAACCAGTAAAGACCACATGTAACTATTATGACCAGATGGACTCCCACTGGTGACTTCTGTGGTGAGACCTCATCGCTCAATGCTCCTAAGCACCTGCTATGTGCCAGGAATTTGGTTGGGAAATTTACACATGTGAATCCTTTATAAACACCTTAAAAATCTTAATTTCACAGACTTCTGAAGTTTTTAACAAGAGGGAAAAAATCGGGAGTGACCTTCACTTGAAGAAGGTGCGAAATCACTCGTGTTCCCACTGGCGTGAGTCTGAAAAGAGGCCGTGGATGGAAGGCCACTGCTCCGCCTGCTCCACAAAGTGCTCCCATCGGCGGCGGGGCCAGCAGGATGCGCCGCGCGAAACCGCTGCCCAGTGTCAACCGGCACTGGACCACCGATTAGTGACCAAACCTGGCCGCTCCCTATGGCTCAGCCTCTACACGACTCGGGCCACTTCTCCTGGGCCAGCCGATGCTGGGACCAGCCCACAAAGCAGAAGGCAGCGGCAAGGGCGTGCACGGAGGACTTCTCCCTTTGATGTGACTGGTTTTCAAACAGAGCCATCACTATGACAATGCTATTACCCAGAATTTTTTAACAACTCTGAAACTTGACTGCTGCCCAGAGAGAACTGAAATTTCGTGACGAGCCACCGGTTAGACGGCCCTGCCCTGATGATGGCTCCCACCCCCAGAGAGGAGTTGCCAGGCCGTGTGGGAACTGACGTCCAGCCCACAGGAAACCCCTTCTGCTTTGCTTCCTTCGCTGACTGGAGAGGAACGGGGGATGCTCCAGCCTCCTGATTGTGCCTTCTTTGAACCGAAACTCTAAAAACCTAAAATGCGAAGACCCGAGGGTAAATGCCACCTCGTTGTTTAAAATCTGTTGCCAAAAAAGCTGTCGTGACACAAATAAGGGCTAACTATGTTTACTTTCAGGACGTCTTATTTCATGCAATCAAATTTTGAATCCACAGCCAATGCACGCCACTGCCCTCAGGGCTGATTTGGGATGAATAAATCCTCCAACAGTTCTAGGGGGAAAATGTTGTTATCTGGAAGGCTTTTTAGGATATTTTATATATATATATATATATAGTAATATATATATATTATAGTAAATAATTTTACCTTAAATGGTCAGACAAGGGCCAACAGAGTCAGGTGAAATTTCTTTAACTCACCCATCACGAAATCCTCCGATGTGGATTATTTCCGAGTTTAAAAAAAGACCTGAAAGAATGAACAGGAAATTAAAAACAGGTGACATGGATTAGTGGTTACATTAGGACAATGCTAGAAAAAGACAAATGCTGAACACATAATAAACACTCAAAAATGTTAACTATTGCTATCACTAACGTCGCCATCACTCTTACTATTATTATTGACCATGTGAAATTGTCTTTGAAGTCAGTTTTTTGATGTCGTTTGTACATATGTTCATATCCAAGGTGTCGACTGGGCTACAGATTTCGTCAGTCAGGCCCAGAGAGTGCAGGCGCTTTTACCCGCCATAAATTATAAACGAATCACGCATGTGGCACATCATCCCGTAGTGACAAGGCGCTGCGGTCCACGCTCAAAGCAGAATTTGCACAAACCGGGCTCTGTCACCAGTGTTAGCCAAGGAGAAGTCGCTTCATGTCCAGAGACTTACACAGGGCTCGGCCCGCGGCAGAAAGAGCAGCTAACGTTCAGAGGGTGACGCTTCCTAGGTGCCGGGACCTTCCTAAGAAGCTAGTACCTCATCCGATGGCTGGCGTCCACCTAGCACAAGGGGAGTGAGCGGCAGGCTCCATCCGCCCTCTCGTGCCCCGCTCTGCCGGAGGGAAGTGGACCCTGCAGGTGGGTCGCGGGCACCCTTCACACCCCACTTCCAGTGTAGACCGGGGGGGGGGTGGTGATTCAGCACCAGCTCTGAGGCCAGGAGGGAGAGAGGCGGGGTGTCCCTTCCCCACTTTGTCTTTGCCTCAGCAGCCCTCCCCAACCTGTGTGGGGCGGGGGTGGCCCCCCACGCCTACGCTCCTGCCCTGTCCCACAGGGCCTCAGCCACCTCAAGGCCTTCCTCTGCCTCTCCAGGCCCGGTGGTAACGACTTCCTGCTGTCGCTGGTCTTCTGGACCCCAACGTCCCTCTCTTGTCCCCTTAACACCCCCACCCCGCCCCCGCCCCGCCACTGCACATCTCCGTAGGAAGTCCCTTCATTAAAATGTCCTGATTCGAACCCCAGAGTGGAATGCTCTTTCTTGCTGGGACCCAGCCTCTTACTGGGATTTATGACTTTAATATCTCAGTCAACTGCTTGTTATTGAGGACGAGGATATCTAAACAGAGTTTGGTTTCGTTTGGTTTTTAATGAATAGGTACATTAGGAAATATAATCTTGTATTTCGATCGTTTTAAAAAACCAAAAGGTTGTTTCCAATTTGAACTAGTTTGCTATCTTTTTTTTTTTTTTAACAGAAAAACTTCTTTTATTTGGTTCACACTTCAGGAAAAGGGTCCTTGGGATATGATTTACTTGTGGAGTTCAACAAATTAGCTTACATATATCCGGTTAAACGGTTCACAGCTGGGTGGGGTTCAGGTTCAAGCATAAAACCCTGCAATAAAAGCGAAAAGAGAGCTGGAGATATTGGTTTCTTCCACACCCTAATTATGGGCATGCATTCCTAGGACGGTAGAAAGCCAAGGTCATCCTAGTAATAAAATAAAATTAGTGATTCTCACTTAAAGGAAAGTCTCAGCAGCCACTGGACTTCCTAACACATATGGTTTGGCTTCTGAAACAAAATCATGATGAACTGTGTACATATTTTGTAATGGATGTTCGTCTCTTTCTTTCCTAAATGAATTCCCTTTTTAATTAGACCAGTATTTCTCAAAGTATAGGCCCAGACTGTTACCTGACATTTTTTAGAAATGCAGATTTTTTGGTCCACATCCTAGGTCTACTAACTGGCACTTCTGGGCATCGGCCCAGCAATCTGGGGCCTGAGCGGCCCCTGGGGCTGGACTCTGCTCACAGATCACGCTGGTGTTATTCGTTCCCTGTGCGTGTCTGTGACAAGATGACAGGGACAACTGATGGCGTGCCCGGAGACCCAGGGACAGCCGCCCTCCAGAGCTGCGCTTCTCAACCACGACGCTGGGACGGCTCCCGACCGGCCATGCGGGGGCAGGACACGGACGCGAGAGGAATGCCCAAAAGCGAAATTTGAGAAATAATATTCACATAACTTTTTAACTCTCAAACATCCCTAACGTAAGAATGACATATCTATTGAGAATAACATGTTTGTTTCGTTATTTTTATCTGGTAGAAAAAGTCAAGATGCGATTTTGCTAACACATAACTGAATTCTCAAACATAAGTCTCTGGTTATCCTGGCAACTAAGTAGTTCTCTGCTTCATGAGGACCAGGCAGAGCTGCGCGCACACGCAGACAGCTGCAGTCTGTGAAAAGCCACGACACCCACCCCCTGCACCCCCGGCTCTCATGGCCTCCTCCAGGGCAATACCTCTGTTTCAGGTACACACACGTATGTGCCCGGAGCCAGATCTCACAGCTTCCTGAGCAACACGGACAGAAAAAGCAGTGGGGCGGGCGGGGGATCTCTAATCTAGGGGCTCCCGTAGTGGGAAAGCCGCGCCGCCCCCAGAGCAGGCGCACCTGCCACCGCAGTGAATAACGTGTCACACTCGTGTGACACTCGAGGAAGACCATGGAAGCCGCCCCGCGTCCAAAGCCGGTGAGTCAGCAGACTTAGCCCCTCCCTCTCGTGCCCCCAAACACGGTCCGTCACCAAGCCCTGCGGATCCTGGCTGCCCCGCCTTCTCCACATGCTCTCCAGCCTCCTCACGACGGCTGAGTTCTGAACTCCGTCTTCCTTTCTCCTGCTCACTTTTGCCTATTGTCATGACAACTGTACTTTTCGCAGTATCATCTTGTTTCTCTATTTTAAATGTCCTGGACGACCCCCCCACCACCTGATTAAGTCCCTAGCAGGTGATCTCACCCTCTTCCCATCACCCGATCGGGGCCTCCCAGGCTTGCTTCCAGCCATGCTCTACCTGGAAGCCTCTTTCGCCTCGAAGGCCCAGAAGGAAACACACTGCGTCCCTTCCAAAGCTAGGACAAAGGGAGGCTTCCTGGCCCCACGAGCACAAGGGGTCTCTGTGTCCCGTGCCATCGCTGTGCCTTGGACACGGGCTCACAACCCGACACTGGTTATCACAGTTATCGGCACGCCGTGGCCAGTCTGGACTCTGCACATTGCGCACGATGCCTGGCACACAGGCACACACGCTGTGAGGAATGACCGCGCACGACGCTGTGCAACGGGCTTCGGCTCGGTTAGCCGTGTCGGGCACGGCTCCGGCCTGACGGTTTTGCGCTCTTTCATGCAGAAGGTCTCAAAAGCCAGATGCTTGGCATTAAAACAGCTTCATTGCCTCTGTCACCTATAGCATTTGCTCACTCTTTGTCTTCAGATGCGGAGTAAAAGCCAAAATAGTTTTATCTACTGCAAAAACCTTCCTGTTACTGAAGTTAAATCTTTAGGGTGTAAAGGAATCAGAGAAAAGTGAGCTGACAACTTATTGGCCTTATTCTGCCCTAATCACACAATTTTTGTTGTTTAGTCCAGATACATCTAGGTGTGCCGAGGAATTTGATTTTGAAAATGAACTTGAAGTGACGGATTATTAGGCCTAACTACTGACCTCAACAGTCACATTATAAAAACTTAAGATATAAAACTCTGTTTGCAGGGATGGGTGTGGTCACCCCCACACCTAAGTCCTCGCCTTCCACTAAGGATTTTGTTTCGCTTTGTTTAGAAAGAGGACATGATAAACAGCAGCCTCAGAACTCACCCGCTAACTCTTGACTTTGCCAGCCACCTTCACTTCTTGGCCTTTTGTCCTGGTCTGGTCTAGTTAGATGCCACTTCTCTCCGTCACCTGACAGTAGGTGGACCAGGGAACGTCACCCAGAGGAGAGCTCGATGGCCATCGTCTGTCAGCTCCAGTTACAATGTTTCATCCACAGAGGTCAGGCCTCATCTCCACATTTTCATATCTCTGGCTTTTCTCAGAGAATACCATTCCGGAAGAACCACTGGAAGGTCCCTAGATGCTGACTGTTTTTACCCCATGATGGTCCCGACCACCACGGACCAAGACAGTCTCTCGGAAAGGAAGTGGTAGCGCTAAGACGAAGGGCTGAATTTTCTCATCCTGACCCTTCACAACGCGTCCCGTCTGCAACTCAATGGCGAGGCGGAGGTGACCCGCACGAGTCGTACCTGGCGTATGCCGGCGGCCGGAGGAGAGGCTCCCCGCTCAAATCCCTTCCCCCAGGGGTTTCTGTGGTCGAGGCTCGAGAGTGCGTGCACGAAGTTCTGCGTGGCTCACGAGCTGACTTATTTTGTTAGTTCACTCCGGGTGCCTGACTTCTTGTCAAAGTTGGCCATGACTATTCCGGCTTGAAGGGCACAACTCGTGCGTTTTCTGCATTATTTTCACACCTGTATGATAGGACAAAATACATGGTCTGATCTACTGTACAGATAAAAACCAATGTCAGCTCCTAGGAAGAAGAGATTATTCAATGTGTTTTTTTATTTAAGGTTTTAATTCTGGTTGCTGCATTTTGGGCACTCTTCTCAATGTGATTCTAATTATTTATATAATACACACAAAAACTAAGCCTCTTTCAGTATGTGACTACGACTTTTTCCTACCCACACGCAAATTTTAAAATGATCTTACACAGTATTAGCATAGCTGGTGCTAACTATACTAAAACTGGCCACTGAGAAATGTTAGATAAAGCTCTGGTGAGGCTGTGAGGGTCATTTACTTCGGCGGGCCTTTTTCAATGGATTTACTATAGTCCCTTCCAACCTCAATTCCTGATTCCTCCTTCATATCGTAAAATGCTCGGGAAGAAGCACATACATCCATGCTAGGCGTGTACGCAGAGCACTGAAGGAAACGGGCCTTATCTTTAAGAAGTTTACGGTTTCACGTGTACAGGTGTGGTATATGAACAGCAAAGTAGAGCAAGTTGCTAGAAAATTAGTAAATCAGAATATCTGTATTAGGGATAAGTGTCTTTAGGGTTCATAAAATAATGAGGTGAGGAACGCTGACTTACAGGTGCGGACGGGCGGAGCGTGTTCCAGGGCTGAGGAGGTAGATACCAGAGCCGGGCGGGCTGGGCCTGGCCTGGCTCGCCACCTACTTCCCTTGTGACTGCGTCCTTTGGACCTTTGGCATTTAACTGACCTAAGCCTCTGTTTCCTCTTCTGTAAAATGGGGTTCGTAATACCTTCTTGTTTGTTGATTAAGTGCTATAAATCTTTTACAGCACTGAGCGCAGTGCCGGACATCGCTCTGCAAAGCGTTGCTTCAAAACTACAGCGCTTTGGATTCATTCAGAGAGTTTTCAGGTGCATCATCTGACTCGATCTTACTTGGCAGAGGAGATGAGGTGGGTTTACACACCCTCGCCACCATCCCACATGCATGTGGCGCGCGCGCGCGCACACACACACACATCCACCTTCCAGCTAGACGAGCAAACAGAGACACAGAAAACAGAAACGACTTGCTCAAGGTGGTGACGGGACGAGAACTGGCCTAACACTCTGCATTGCAGCTCACTGAACAGGGGGTACGGCACAGACGACTCAGGTCCCGGCCCAGTGACCTCCTGCAGGCAGTTACCACTCTCTGAAAGCCCAGGAAAACTTCATAGAAAACATGGAAGATCTCAAGGGCTATCTGAGTGGTGAGGAAAAGGCGACTTTCAGACGAGCTGAAGAATGGTACTTGGCCCTACCTGGGGACAAGGCTCACCAGAGGTATATGAGATCCTAAGACTAAGGAATTTTAATCAAATATGCCTGAGAAAATTAGAGATGTCCATTTTTTCTGTAAACTGTAAATAAAGCGTAACTTTGGGGTGGGGTGGGTGAAAAGATGAAGGGGGATATAGTCAATAATAATGTGATAAGTTTACATGGTGATTTAGAGAGATGATCGCATGGTAAGATACATAAATGTCAAATATGATATTGCACACCTGAAACTACTATAATGTTATATGTCAACTATTCTTTTAAAAAACATGTCTTGATTTTCTACTGTTATTGGCCAGTGTATTTTTTGGTATTCTTTAGAAACATAATGAAAAAGGAGAAGAAATTGATGTTGTATTTTTTCAAAGAGAGTTCCAATTGTTTAATTGCACAAAATGGTTCGGCAGAATTGTTCAAAGTAAGAAGTCCATCTCTGAAAATGTCTACTCTTATGCATCGCAAAATAGACCGCTGAATAAATTCATATGTTTCTTTATAGAACTAGATAGCAATATCTATTAGAAATCCTTGCGAAGTCATCAAGCTATCCTAAAGATAACTGATGTCTTTTTTTCTAAACACTACTGTTTCTAATTGATTTGCAACCCTGAGTGAAAAATCCCCAAATATGCTTGGCCCCCAAAATTTTCAGTATGAAAATTTTCAGGGCAAATGAAATCTATTCAGTGTTACATCCTAGCTGACCTCCTTTATTTTTCATTGCATGTAAGTCAGGGTTGCTGGATTTATGACTTAATCTGAGTCAGCTTCTAAAGCATCACATTTAACTACAAGGACTTAGACCCCCTCCCTATCTTAGGCCAAGTTACCACTATCTCCTATCTGGCATTTTTACAGTAGTTTCTGGAATCGGTTTCCTTGCTTTAACTCTGCCATCTGCAATCAAACCTCAACACAACAATCAAAGTGATATTTTTAAATAAATTAGATTGTGTCACGTTCAGCTGAAATTCCTCCAAGTGCTGACTGCTGCACTCAAGATAAAATTCAAACTTCTTACCAGGGCCCATGAGAACCTACGTGGCCTAGTTCACCTCTTTTTTGGCCTTCTCCCAGTCGTTTTATGCTCCAGTCCCTCTCTGTGTTTCTCCAGGAAGTCCAGTGCAGCCCCTGCCCGGGTCCTCGGCACTGTGACTTCCGCAACGCCTGGCTCCCGGACTTCACAAATCCGAGTCTTTCCTCAGGTCTCAGCCCATCCCTGCCCATCCCTGCGACCGTGGCCCACCCAGACCCTCTCTGGAACATGATCCTGACTTATTTCATAGGACTTGCTCTAACGGTAATTATTTTATTTATAGCCGTCTCTCTGTTTTCTTCCCTTCACTAGAGTTTCGGCTCAACAAGTATCTTGCCTCGTTCCCAGGCCCTATCGCTGAGCATCGTTCCTGGTGAACTCATGAGACTTTCAACTGTTAAAACTGTATTTTAGAAGAGAAGAAGACCTTCAATTCCATACGGTATAATTTTCATGTTGTAAATAAAATCAGAGCCCATTAGAGATTAAAACACACATTCGGGAAATTATAAGACCATTACCAGAATCCAGTTCTCCTAAGCCTGAATTCCACGCGGCCTCACCATTACAGCTCGTTGCCCTCAACTTTCCCCAATTTTTTAGCTAACTTGAGCATATCTCTCCGCTTCCTTCATGCGATTTTTTTTTCTAAGCTGTCATTTGGTTCATTCATCATTGTGAACACAATTTATTTCTGATGCTTTACTAGCTTTGTTATTGACTCCATGAAGTGCTTCGTGATGCTACTCATAAAGAATATCTTAAGAAAATAAAGCATAACGTGGAAAAAGCCGCAGTCTGGAGCAGCACCGCACGGGCGCCTGCAACAAAGGCTCGGTTGTGCCGTTGCAAGGAAGAGCCAATAATTAGTAACACATTTCTAAAGGTCTCTCTTGCATAATTTTTGCGTCCAGATGTCTATGACATTTGGGTTCTAAAATAGAGTTCCAAATACCACACATTCATGCACATTTTCCAAGAATAATTGGATGATTTTTGAGTCTTTCTATTAAACAAACATCAGGACCAAAGATGGACAGCTCGGGAGCAGAGTCTCTTCACCGTAAATGCCCGTTTTGATGTGGAAAGTGTCTGGAATAAACACAATTAGAGGAGTGCCAGATCGCGAGTCCTTTGAAGTCTTTGTTTATGATACGTCTCTTCCAACTGCTAGTAGTGTAAAAATGGAAAGTAATTTACATAAAATTTTTCAATTCACATGTTCTTAGAGATTAACTATTAACAAGATTCCCACCGAGCCCCTTGCTGGGCCCGCATGGCCTGGAGTGTGAAGTCCAAGCGCTCCGTCCCGGTCTGGCCCTGCCTGCACTGGAGCTCCACCAAACCCCTCCAACCTCCAAGTTCACGCCGCTCGTGGTTCCGGTCGCCGTGGAATGGCGTTCAGTGTCCCTGTGCACCTGCGCCCCTTTCCTTCACTTCTCCCACCGTGGTTCTGCACAGCCCCCAAGTTCAGCTCCTGTAGGAAACCGCCTCCCAGGCCCTCCAGCCGGGTGAGGAGGTTCCTGGGGTGGGCGTGTGGGTGGTGGGGGGGTAACTCCCTCACTGGACCACACTGAGCTACAACTGTTTATGCCCATTTCCCGTTGGGCCATGGACTACTAAGGGAGCTCACCTGGTCCCCATAGCACCTAGCAGGAGTTAACTAAAGGTTAACTCAATAAATAATTCATTTGCATAAGAAAATTAAATTAGAGAAAAGCAAAGGTTAGACTTCAGGGATCGCTCGGGGCAAGAAAACCTCAATTAATTAGAAGCTAACTGTTTGAATTTACTGGAATTGCTGAAGACAGAAGACAGCAGACTGCTCATGCTTAAAAAGAAAAATCTCAGAAAGAAAATGTTTTTTTACTAAGGATCTCTTAAAATATATGAAGGAATGAAAGGTAATTTCTAGGGTGTGTCACAGCACAAGCAAGATTTTCGCACGATTTCTAAGCTTTCTACATCTACTCTAGTGGCCATCGATCCTTAGAGAAGTTGGGTTTCTCAAAACTATTTAAAATGATCTTTAATCAAGTACTGTGGTCTGGATATCTACGTATATGTAATTCACTAATTATGCTATATTAATATTTTAAATGTATGTTGATATGTGAGATTAATAAAGTATAAATCCATTTAAAGCAATACTTAACTCATAGAACCAATGTTATGAGATATTTCTCAATCCACATAGTCAAACATTTACTCAACAAATATGTCATGTATTCAAGACTAGTAAGGGCCAGGCCCGCACAGACACTGGGTTCACTGGAAAGACAACAAACAAATAATGACAAATCGAGTAAGCCTTAGGAAAGGAAAAAACTGGGAGCTAGGTTTGAAAACAATAGGAGAGAAGGAAAGAGATATTCAAACAAAGCTTTTCCTGGAAAGTGACTTTCAGACTGAGCTCTAAGGTCTAAGAAACAGCCAGCATGGGCCGGGGTGAGGGAACAGCATTCCAGAGAGGGATCGGCGCGCGAGGGCCCAGCAAAGACGGGACCTCAGGGGTCTGGGGACCTGAAAGGAGGCCAGGGCAGATGGGGTGCGGTGGGGGGGGGGCGGTTACAGGGGGAGGCAAAGCCAGGCCATCCAGCACGGGACACGGGAAGCGGGGGGCGGGGGGGATTCCTCCTCATCGCAGGAAGTGGAGAGCCGTGGGCTGCTGTCCACCCGAATTACTTGACACAGTGCTAACTTGTGCTGCGTGCAAATAAGCACTTCACTGTGTTTCTCAGCTCCTCCAGGAAGATTTATGAAAATATTTAGCTTCGAGACGACGGAGAGAACACTGGCATACTGAACAGTTTCCTAAAATACCAGCAGTTTATTCTAATAGATCTAGTCGGTTGCGTTCTGATGGGACCTTCTCGACCAACCTCGAATGGACAGCCACAGAGGAAAAAAAGGGCTATTAAAATTAGAATCCGAAGGGCAGCTTCTTTTCTCTTTCATTCCGGGAACACTGGGCCCAAATGGCAGCATTCCGTCCGGTTGGTTATTGCCCCGGCGGGGTCTGGCCTGAGGCAGCTCGAGGAAGCAGAGGCTCCGGAGCCAGAGACGAAGCGGCTTCCTCACACGCAGCTCCTCAGGATCAGGGCTGTGTTCCTCTCAACTTATTCTCGTTGTTTATTGTCACATAAGCTGAATTTTTGTGCCACGAGGTAATCTCCCAAATGAGGAGGAGGCTATGTTTCTGTGTCCTTCCTTCTGCGTTGGAAGGACAGTCTCGAACTTGAAATAAGAACACGGTGATCGTACACATACCTCGATGAACATCTGCAGAGTAAGTTTATGATTTTTAAGCACCTTCACCCAGCGCTGAAGCCAGTTCTAGGCAACTGGAGGCATCTGCCCTCTACGGTCCTCCTCAGAGGAGAGACTGAGAAATCAGCTGTCAGTGATTTCCCCGGGGTCTCTAGGCTTTGGTGATGTAAGCACTTTTTTTTTTTCCATCGGGTTAAATTTAGGAGGAAAGAAAAATCTGCTGACTTTGTATTTTTGATGGCACTTAGCCAGTTTTCCTTTCCACATGCTGTTTGCCCTGGGGCACTTATAAGGGACATGGGACTCACTTCCACTGGAGGGGCAGCCTTGGAGCAGGGGGGAGCAAGGAGAGGACTTTAGCTATTTACCGTGATCTGCAAAACGAGATAAAAATGGGACTGGAGGCTGGGGATGAGACATTGCCACTAAGTCAGGCTGGCATTCATGAAAGCAGGGAGGTTTTCTTGAATTATTATGCAAAACAGGTTGCTGGAGGTCAAGGCCAGGACCGTTTGAAGTGCAGGCCCTCACTGAGATCACACTGCAGTGGGATTTCACACAAAGAAGCGACCCATGGTTTGTTAAGTGCTCTGACAGGGAAGTAGAGATTACTGGGCTACACACAGGAAGGGCTTGGGGCCTCGGGAGAGGTGGGTTTCCTGCGGGGAGTCCTTTCTAAATAATGAAGACTGGCATTTCAGGCCCAGGAGTGGGGTGGTCGGCTAGAACGGGGTGCAAGGAGGAGGATGTGCTGCGGTGCTGTGAGGAGTGGAGGGAGCCAGGGGTGACTGAGCCGGGCGGGTGGCTAGCGACGTGTCCAACCAGCAGCCTCGCAGGGCAAGGCCAAGACCTCCGTGAGGACAGTGGGGACCCAGTAAGTGTCTTCACAAGGGGAGTGACCAATGATAAAGGTGAGGCATCAGCATGAAGAATGGATTGGCGGGGTCAGAGGAAAAACGGGCAGCCAGCAGGAAGCTGTGGCGATAAGGCCCTGATCAATAATGACCTGAATGAAGCACAGCAGCGTTGTGGAGTGGGCCGAAGCGGATGGACTTGGGAAGGGAAAGTAATGAGATTTGGGAACCGGTTGACGGAGGCCTACGCGTCCTAGTCTTCTAGTTTTAAAGAGCGGGTGGGTGACGAGTCTGTTCTCTGAGGGGGAGCCCAAGGCAGCCTGGTCAGGGCCCTTGGCACTAAGACACACGCTCCCGTCTGCTGCAGGCCGAGCCGCGCCGAGGGCCATGCGGGCAGCCGCCGCCACAGCCGTCACTCCCCGGAGTCTGCTTTCGAGCTGCTCCCCTGACTCCTCATCCGGTCTAGCGTTTCTCCAGGGGAGAGCGGCCCGCTTTGGACCATAAATGACAGTCGCCATAACATGAGTGACTCTCCCGAGAAGGAAAAATCGGTTGATTCCGTTCCAAAACACAAGCTTCAGTGGTGTTGCAGTCGTAAGCGAGTGTCCAAAAGAGAGGCGTAGCTAGAAGAATTTGGTAAAAATAACTCGCTACTCATATCGGTTATCTGAGCAAAATTACTATAAGAAGAAATTCTGAACTGTATCTATTCTGATTGAAAAGAGTTCGAGTATTGCTGAACTTTGGAAGTTACTTCGCCCCAACCTGCCATTGTACTTTTTAAATTGTGAGCATAAGTGATTCTGAATATCCCACAGGGAGTTAACAAACCATGGACCTGGCTACGGCATCATAAATGTTTTGCAGAACTTTTTGTCCCCACAGAGATGTGATTTGTTATAGATGAGAGTCTTCTTAGGATATATTTAAGGAAGCCCCATTATATCCGAAAGTGAACAGCTGATCTCAGGACTATGGAAAGAGAAGATTTCCAGGATGTCTGCACATGGTGATACAATTCTAAAGTTCTGTCTAAAAGTCTCAAAATCTATTTAAATGTTTTTGTCTACACACCTCAATTATAGATGTATAGCCCATCTCCTTCCAAGAATTATATAACTGCCAATGATTCCGCTCCATTCGAAACCAGTCTTCTGTAGAAGCTGGTAGGTTTCTAGGTGCGAACCTGTTTGAAAGAGGCCTTAACAGGCTGCCGGGGATCTCGCTGTGGAACGGACCATTCCAGAGGCGCACGCGAGCTGGCTCTCTGGGGCTGGACACACTTGGTTGGAACTACTGTTTGGATTCTGGGTCCCCCGTTTTCTATATAAAGAGGAACATTCTGGAAATGCGCGGTCTGTCTTGCTATCTCCACCCCTTTCTCCCTGGCCCTCTCCGGCTGGTGGTCCTCCAGGGGCCCTCGCTGCACCCCGTCCCCACTGCTTCCCTCTGCATGGGCCTGTCCCACTCCCTGAAAGCGTCGTACCTCCTGACAATTGCATCCTTATTCCCTAATACAAATCCTAGGCCCTCAGGGTAGTTATCGTAACGTCCCATGAAAACATTCTGACTGAACACCCATATGTGACTGACGAATGGATCCTGAAGATTTTCAGAGCTCTTCTGTAAAAAGACAGGGAATATGTATTATTTCAAATGTTTGTTTTTGGGAGGAAGAACGTAATGCCCTTACCAACAGAAAGGAGGGAATTCAAGCTAGGACAAGGTATTCTTGGACCAGGACCTCCAACGTTCAATTATTTAAATTCCTTCTTTTCTTTGTTCATTTGTTTACAACATCTGCCTTCGTTTTTCAGTGATGTAAACAATTAACATTATTACTTTATAAAATAAAATGAAACATGTTCATAACTATCTGAACCTGTAAGGTATGCGTCCTATTTAACAGAAAGGGACAGAAGGCTCGAGAAGCTAGTGCCCTGCCAAGGGTCTCCAGCTCAGACCGGAAGGGACCCAGGGCCGAGACCCAGCTTCCGGGCCACTTCTGCTGCACTGGCTGCCTCTCTAGATCCCAAAGCCCCCGGTGCCTCCCGCTGCCAGGGAAGGTTCTGGCACTACTGCTGAGGGGAGGGGCATGGAGAGCTAGGGACTTAGTTCGGGGCTGAACCTAGAAAACCATTTGTCGGAATGTAGAGGTGTCTCCTCCTGAAAGAAAAGGTTCTCTACCGATAGCGGTAGATCTGGCCAGAAGAGATGGAGGAAGGGAGTCGGGAATAAATGAAAAACTTGCACATTCAAGGAATATAAGTATATACTTTATAGGGTGTGTGTGTGTGTGCGCATGTGTGTACATATGACTTTACATTGCAGAGCAAGAGAACATAGATCAGTATCTACCATAACTGGTTTTCAATTTTGATGAGACCATGAAATTATGTAGCCTATAAACACCAATGTTTAGGAAACACTCAGAGACAGAGAACATAAGCCTGACCAAAGAGTCAGGAAAGAGGAGGAAAAAAAGGAGGTACAATTCAAGAAGCCGTGTATTCAGAGTTGTAATCAGAATTAAAATAAAGCCCATCAAAGGAAAACACGGGTCTGTCCGTACGTTTGGAAGAAATAAAGGGCCTCGATGGCAAGCTCTGATCATGAATGACATGCACGGACCTGTCAGAAGCCTTAGGTCACCTTCTTTTGGGGGAGGGGCCGATCAAGCGGTCAGCAGTGGCAAGGGGTACAGAGGAAACGATCTGCTCAGAAGTCCGAGCCACAGCTGCGGGCACAAAGCACCCGGCGCCATCGAGACGCTGAGAACCGCGAGGCCTCCGAACCCCTGCCCTGTACCAGCAGCGCCAGAAAGAAAAGAATCAAATAATTGGCTCTTTCCATATGAAAAATTTAAAGATAAACCTCGACTTAACAACATGAGGCAAACATTTATGAAAACTTCTCCACCAGGGAAAAACTTCGCAACCATGTGATGAAAGAAAGGTGTGTTCAAAAAAAATGAGTCACAGGAGCTTCTTGCAGGAAAGAAAGGGGTTTGGGGTGTGTGTGGCGGGGGTGAGCAGAAAGCTAAGGAGGGCTGTGTTGGTGGGATTTTTCTTTTAAATTGATGATACTCTATCAAACCTAGATTGGAGAAAATCTCAACAATAAAAATCTTAATCCTTTTACTTTGAAAAAAGGCTAAGACTGGAAGTAAGCCGATAGAGGAGAGCTCGTCATTATTTGGGAGTGACTGGATCTGTCTGAAATTCAGAACCTCCTCAAAGAATTAGTTCGAAGGCTAAATCAGAGCAAAAGAAGGAAGGATTTTTCTTTCTTGCTTTTTTTGAGTTTTTTTTTATGAGTAGGTGGACCTGTTTATACAGAAGCTTATTTGGGTTCACAAAAGCGTAGGAAAATTCACTAAGATGAATTTCCTGTACCACATTTTATGAGTAAAAGAAAGATTCTAAAGTCAAAGACATTTCTGTGCAATGGTTATTCTTGATTTTCTTTACTCCGTTAATTTGTCATTATTTATTTAGACATAAAAATATTCTGAGTCTCTGCAACCCTAATTTTCAGTGCAAATTATGAGTCTGTTCTGTTATTTTCCATCAACATACTTTGCTATGCCAACACATAATTCTCGCAGTTGATAAAGGAACGTCTTTTGTATTTAAAAAACCTTTTACAGAGCAAGTATATCTTTGAATGAAAATAATATGTGAATTAAGTTTTGGATCAATTTATATTCAAATCTGTTACCTACACAGATTTATGCTAAGAGCTCAATATTTTTAGTTTAATGAATATTTCTCGAATACATGAATTTTATATTGAGAATTTATGAGCCGACTTAATTGGATAAGACAGGTGATGCAGAGCACGTACGAAGACCAGATGCCACGAGGTCCCCTGGCAGCAAGGAATGCCGTGCAGTGCCCGCGGCTCCACGGGCTCAGAGAGCCGACTGTCACGCTCAGGGCACGCACAGTATTCTGTAGTTGATGAAGTTTGGTCAATTTCTTATTCTATAGCGCTTCACAATTTCTGCCTCTAAAATATGTCTTAAGCGTGTCCACGTCTCTCTCCCCTCACACGGCCAGGCCTCGCCACTGCTCTCTCGGGTACCGCCAATTCATTTGATTCCATTATCCACGCCACCCAGAACAATTTAAATTGGATTATGTCACTCCCTGGTTTAAACCCCTCTGCTGCCCCATAAGCCTTAGAATAAGAGCCCTGACTCTCATCACAGGCTCTGAGGCTCTACAGATCTGGCCCCCGCCCGCCTCCAACAGCACCTCACACCATTCCCTTCCCCTCCTCATGGTGTTTCTGTCCTTTCGCTGCTGGATCCATAAGCACAGAGACCACACCCATCTTGTTCTGGTGAATGCCCAGGACCCAAGGCAGAGCCTGGGGAGGAGTAAATACACAACAACAAACTTGTTATGTGTCAATTCGTAAATGAAGACATGAACCATAACCCTGTGACATCCACGGCTTTTCAAAGAGGACGAAAGTATTTACTGCTGGTCACATACCTGTTTAGTGGTGACCCAAATAGAAGTTAAGTCTTTGTGACTGATAGTTAGGGTTCAGTCCTGTTCGCTGACTGGCCATCTGGCTGCCTCCCCTCCTACCACACACCCTGGCTGAGAAAATTAGTAATGCAAGAGAAGCTGAGAAGAGTCACCTTACATCTTTCCATTGAAACGCAATCAGAGAGCAGTCAGGTTAACTTTAATCTTTTTGGGATTAATGGCTAATCAATCAATCAATGAGAAGAAGGCAGGCTTCTAAGTCCTAAACGGAATTCCTTAGTGTAACTCGAGAAAAGACCGGCTGCTCCCAGCACCCACACCATGAACTTGAACCTCACAGGATAGTCGGTTGAAAGGATATGTTTATCTATTAGTTGCGAGTGACACAGACATCATTTGAACCTGTGTTAGCATAAGGGGGACCAACGGGGGGGGGGGGTTCGGGAGTGTTTTAGGAGACCTAAAGAGATCCATATGGATCTCGGGGAACTGGACCCAAGGACTCGAGTCACAGATGTCCCCAGAGTCTCAAGTCTCTGTTCCTTTCTACATCTACTTCCCCTCCCTTCTTATATATCAACTAATGTTATTTTCATAACCTCCGAAGTAGATACAACTAACATTTCCATTTTCTGAATGAGGAAACTGAGGAACAGTGACTTGTTTGGGGTCATAAGGTTAAAAGGGGGCAGAGCCAGGATTCGAAGCCGAGCAGCCTACTGCCAGAGCCCACACTCAACTTTTTACTATGGGATTTTAAAGATATTCAGAGAGACTAATACTATTAATCCCATGCATGGACTAATCATCAAGCTATAACAACCAACTTATACTCACTTGGTTTCATATATACCCCCACCAATTGCTCCCCACCAGCACTGGATTATTTTGAAGCAAACCCTATACATAATTTCATTTCGGCCATAAGTTTTTTAGTGCATTATGTTTAAAAGAGAATTTTTAACAGAATGGCAACACCACTATCAGACCCAACAATAAACCATAATTCTTAACCATCATTCTTAATATCGTCAAATTTTCAGTCACATTAAACCCAGTTTCTCGTAAGTTCTCCTCTCAGACACCAGTTATTAGGTATCTTCCGGCACACCACTGCCTACGACACACGTCATTTGGACTGGCCGCATTTCAAGTGCTCAGTCACCTTGTGCAGCCAGTGGATGTCATATATTGCATAGCCCATTAGGGGTTTGCAAAAGAGTGTAATCTAGTCTATCATTTCTTCTCCGTTTATCGGATGGAACAGTTCAGAAAATTCTCCTTCATTAACTACGTAGCTCCCCCAGTGTACAGCAAATTCAAGGAAGGCAAGATCAATCCTTCACGCTTTTCTTTATTAACTGTTGTTCAAAATAACGATTTGGTTCCCTAGCAAAAGCAACCGATTAATATATTTTGGTATCATCCTGGACTCACAGATCCTAGCATATGTGATTGTTTGAATCTGCTGCGTTTACATTTATTAATGCCCAGATTGTCGCGTCCTTGGCCAGGGGAAACCTCTTCAAGCTCAGAGCCTGCACTTTAAGCCACTAAGCTGCCACCAGCAGCATCCTGACTCTACATCTTGTAACCTCAGCCGTTAGCAAGCAATTGGCCTTATTTTCCGGATCAAAAGTTCAAAAGTCTGAGATTCACTGGCCCTGCTGGTTTCAAGTGCCCACCACTGTGGCCAGCAAGTGTCACATGGGAATCCGGCAGCTCCGTGAGGGGCCAAGAGAGGGGCACCCCACAAGCAGGATTGTTTGGCAGGAAAACCATAGATGTCCACCGCAACGCATTTAAAATATATACAGAAAAGTGAACGCACAATGTCACTGCCTGGCCGCTTTGTTTACTCATCCATACACATCTATTAAGCGTGTACGATACTCATGAAACTATGATTTGAACTGTAAAAGTTAAAGAAATATAAACCTATGTGAGATTCTTGACTCTCCAAAGACATTTTACTTGATCGAACTGAAAGAGAATGAGTGTCAAAACACTGTATTTAAGAAGATAGACAGTATTCAAGAAGACAGAGCACCTTGTTTCATGTGAGTTCAAGAAAGAGACGCCTTTTACTCAGATTGTCCCTTCGCCATAAAAAGCAAAGTTCTCACAAACTGAGTGGCTGTGGTCCCTCTGTCTCCTTAGTACCCTCTCACTGAAATCTCCGAGGGAACAAGCAATGATCCAACATTCCTACGAAGCAACGAAAGATGTGGCAGATCGGTTTTAGTCATGGTCATACGCTTGCATAATTTTCAGTGAGCAAAATGTGAAGAACCTGTTTTCTTATAAAAATAGAATGCAAAATGTTCAAAGAATGATTCGTTAAAATTCATCAGTACTCCAAAAGAAGCAAAGAAGCATTTCCATGATTTCCTTTTTAAAAACAAAACTATCAATAAAGGTTTCAAGCCTGGTTAAAATTGTAGGTGTCTTGTAATAGTCAAGGTTTTAAATAAAATCCTCGCACGAGTACATTTGTAGACAATTTAATAAACACACACAATCGTCAGACGTGAGCAGGGAAAATAAGCAATTAACCTGAGGGAATAATCAGGGAAAGTGACTAGGCAAAGGGAGGCCAAGGCTCCAAGACCACCAGTGAGGAATGGGAATCCTGTTCGTTTCCCTTCAGAATCGTGGCTCTCAGTTCTGCGTTCTACTACATGCACCAATAACGATACACTGCCATTTTTTTTTCAATCGACATCTGTGGAAAGATCGCCAGTGGAAGGCACTATGCTAGGATGCCGTGGATATAAAGGGTAATGTGACGTGACGTCCCTTAGAGAGCAGAGTGAATGGTAAGATGTGGAGGGTGACGATGAGAGATTAAGATAGGACGTTCGATGCGGGCAAGGCCGTGCATCTTGAATTTCACGTTAAGGAACTTGAACTTCATCTTACAAGCAATGAGGACACACTGAACTTTTTAGATAGGGAGCCAAGATGGTAAGATATGGACAGGGCTGGTCCAGAGACGGGAGCCCAGTTAAGAGGCGACTTCAGGACGAGGACGAGGTGGGTGGGGCGGCGAGGGCCTGGACCAGGACAGCAGTGGCAGAGGTAGGGAGCAGGAAGAGGGGCCGCGGCCCCATTCGGAGGCAGACTTGGTAAGACGTGGTGCTCGACTGACTGTGGGAAATGCAGACCATGGAAGAGTCAACGGTGGTTGGGAAGCGCGGCGTCGATACCAAGTGCAATAGGGGTCACAGGCGGAGGGGTGGGCTTGACGGAAGGGAGGATGTCAACAAGCCCAGGCGTGTGCAGGCTGAGGTGTCACCTGCATACCTGGAGCACGCGCAGCCGACAGTCAGCATCTCTGCAGAAGCCTCTGCGGCGCGCTATGCACGAGTGGCAGTTCCGAGCATGTCCATGGCCCGGTAACTCAGAAAGAACGTGGGGTAAGAGCGTTTCTCTCTCAACTCACTGAAGTTTCCTGTGGAAGGCTCGTCCCCACCATTAATTGTGAGCTATGTAGATGCAGTGCCCGCCCATCATGCGTGGGTTGACCGACTTGATTCGTCATTAATTTCTATGTCGTTGAGGGCGTTTTCCACAGCCTAAACATGGAGGCTCACATTAAGTGAAGAAGCACAGAACAACAACAACAAGCAAAGAAAAGTACCCAAAATTGAGTGAATTGGCAGTTGTTCAGGGCTATTTCTCACATTCCAGGGGCTCAACAACCCCCCAACATACTAATTCTTCAGCTTGTCTTACCCCTTAGTTTGGCTTTTATAGCAAACGCTACCTGTCTAGCAAAGATGTCACTGAATTTTTAGGGATCCGGCTCTGTGTCTATTAGTGAATCATTTGACAACATGCTGTCAAGGTGACATTTAACAATTGCACCATGAGATTTTTGTGTGGAACTCTCAAAGTGGCAGCTGAGCGACACCTTGTATTATTTGTGTTTTGACTTTTAAATGAAATCAGAACTGGTTTCTGAGCAGCCTCAAAGAAAGAACCACGAACTCCTGTGACAACATTTCAGAGCCAGCCGTGTGTGGTGTGTGGCAACCACGCAGATCAGCACTCAATCTCCAAGAGCTACTAAAAACAGGTCTTGTGCAATTGTGCAAAATGAGTGGGTGGAGAGACTTTTTTAAGGAAGGCCATGACCTCTGAGGTTTTCTGTTGTCTTTGCTATGATCCATAAACTGAACAAAGTGCTGTTTTCTTTTGTATAGGAAAGAAAGTAGTCTGGGACCACGACATTGTACGGGAATGAAGACAAATCTCCTGCTGTTGTTGCTGTCAGTCATTATTAATTATGTGATGTTGACATAATCAGCTTTCAAGAATACAATTCAAAATAAGGTTGTCTGTTGGGCGAAGGTGTTGTTAGCACAATGCCATTACATGATCTCAGGCCCTGTTTAATGGCTGACACGGGCTACCTCTCCCACGTCCTCCTCTCCCATGCCCCGTGTCCGTGGCAGACAACTGGCTACAGCGATTCACAGTTCTAACGCCCAACAACTCTGGCTTGCCACAGCAGTTTCCGATGATCCAGGACTCTGCTCCAGAACCCTTCCAATCACATAGTTTGGCAACAACCAAACGACTGCCAGCGGGTTGGGAGTGCCAGCCCCGGTCCGGACCTTCCCGTCACACGCTTGATTTAAGGCAGGCATCGAACGGGTCTTCCTCCCGTTAAAAAAGTGAACTGAGAGTGTCGGGATGACCAGAATGGTGCTCCTCCTTCGAGGAGCCCGCAGTGGAGGGAGGGAGACAGGCATGTGAGCTCATGAAACAGGTTCCTTCACAGGCACAGTTTAATCTGCACTACAGTTACGAGGAGAAAGGGGGGTTGACAACCACTGCCCTCAGTCTGCGTCTTCCTACGCAAGCACGGGCTACAGCGCTCTCATCGCCTCCCCAGACTGATACCCACGCGGCCGAGGCAGATCGACTTACTCCACTCATCACGTGAGGGTACCGAGCATGAGCTCTTTGAAACGCCCCAATCGACTGAGAGTTAATGTCAGCAATGAATACAAAAACTCAGCTGGTTAGACATAAACAGCCAAAGGAAGCTCGTTTAGTAGAAACCTTGTATTTACACGGAGAAAATCCAAGCACAGCACTGGGGTAGAGTCACCATATAAGATATTTGGGAAAAGTCTTCCACGATCCTCGAAGGGAATCTCGCAAGTACAAGGCCCAGCTGTTAACAGCCTCTACGACTTAAAGCGAGATGTGGAGAAAGCAGAAGGGATTCCACGGGGAGCCACGGAGCTGATTAAAGGGCTGGAAAAGTCAGAGCCAGAAATCATTTAGCCTAGGTTTCTTAATAATAGTATTCAAGCATGGGAAGGGTGGCTATAGACAAGATGATGAACAGCTGCTTTCTAGCTCAACCGAGAGTGAAAAGAAGAAATTGACTTAGATTCCAGCATGAAGGCTCTAAGTGAGGTACAAAACAGAACTTCTGAGAATGAGCATTATTGGATGAGAAACCTTCCCGGGATCCTCTTCTTGCACCTGCTCATTAAATGAAGCTGTTTCTTTCTAAGTTCTAGATCTCTTCTCACTTTACATGTTCTCCTTGGTCTATTTCACGTACTCAGGTTCTAATTGCCCACTATAAGGTGACAACCTCCAAACGTGTATCCAGATACCTCCGGCCCAGACCACCTTCCCAACGCCTCCTGGGCGCCCGACTCTCATCCCTTCCCCCATCGCAAGAGCGTCATGGCTACACCATCTCCCCGCCCTCGCTTCCGTTCCCTGGCCCACGTGATGGTCTGAACCCTTCCGTCTAACAGCAGGCCTAACCATGTCATTTCCTTGTCTAAAATCTTCCAGGGGGTCCCCATCAGAGACTTGATTGCCATCATTTGGCCCCTCACTTATCCAGTATCATCGCCTATCACTCCCCGAGCATCGATTCTAAGGCCACTTCACTTCCTTTGTCCCGCTGTCCTGTCTGTCTGTCTCTGCACTCTTCACTGCTACAACACATCTTCCTCCATCCTTCTGCGGTCAACGTCTGCTTTTCTATTGCAAAAATTTTCTGACTTCACCACGTGGGACTATTGACCCTCAATAAATGTTCATGAATCTTCATGAAAACTTCCCTTGAATATTTTCCAGGCCTGGGACTCAGTAACTGCTCATCAAGAAAACAGCTGAGTTAAGTAGCTTACTGCCAGTCTAGTGAGCAGACGTGGTGTATGCCAGACTATGGTACCAGCACGTGCAGGCCGCTGCTGGTCTGACACCCCGCACAGCGTCTTCCCGGGCATTTCCGCGTTACGCCCCTGCTGGACCAGTACCTTCCCCTGGCGCTCTCTTGGCCTAGCACAGTTATCTGTATCTCCGTAGGCACTTTTTGCGCATCACCTCCAACTCAACTCTCACAACACTCTTACGAAGCAGGATTAGTATGCCCTTCTTACAGGTGGAAAGTCGCCACCTATACGCAGATAACATACATGTACGTGCATGTGTGTATACACGTTTCTGATATGTATATTCTGAGCTCTAGCATATTTAATGCATCCTCCTAAATATCTCAAGATAACTTCAAAATCAAAGTTCCAAAAATACGTAATTTTACCCTGAACTTTGTTCCTCCGACATTGCCCATTATGGCGAATGGCGTGATGGTGTCAGAAACCGAACAGCCGCCCTCCACACTTTGTTCTTTTACAGTCCCCACACTCGATCCATCACCCACCTCTGTAAATTTCCCCTCCCAAACGTCTCTCGGACTTGCCCAGTTCTCTGCCCCCTCCCGTCCACCCACTCCCAGCTGTCGTCATCTCTCGTGACAGCCCCTATTTCCTCTGCTCCTCTTCTTATTCATGTTCTACAGCCAAGATGATCGCAGAATCCAGACCTGATCTTGCTACTTCGTGCTGCTCATCCAGAGGACGCGCCTGCTGCATCGTACCCTCCGCAGCTCGCCCTGCCCGCCCCGCTGCTCCAGCCTCTTCAGGCTTGTTCTCCCTCCCAGCCTGCGATGGATGGCTCGTTCCCCGGGCTGGAAAGTCACCTTCTGGGCTTCACCGAATTAACTCTCCATCGCCCTCCAGATGCCACCTCCAGAGTACCTGCCCAGAGAAGCCTCTCTCGTCGCCCTGGTCAAGTCCTCTATTTTAACCTCTGAACACACCATGTCCTTCCCTTCTCTCCTCCCCTTCTCGTTACATTTGTGTGCTTATTTGGCTGTCAGCCTCCTCCATTAGACCGTCAGCTCCGTGAGGGCAAGAACCATGTCTATTCTTGTCCGTCCCCTTTTTCTCCAGTCTCAGGTTCGTATTTGCTAGGCTGAGCTACACCTGTCTCCACAGATCATCAAATTGTCACAGCCGATTTATGAGGTGACTACCATTCTATCGGCGGCTCCATTTTACAAATGAGAAAAACGGGGTCTAGAGATACTAGGTAATTTCCCCAAGCCTCACAATAGGAAAACAAAGTCCTACTTAAAACCATATATGTGAGACTGGAGCCCATCATTTGCGGATATCTTTGTGGGTGTAAACGTATGAGCCAAAATCACACTGAGTGTGAGAAGGAAGAAACCTTTGAATCCCAAATGGATCACTTATGTCTCTCGAGCAAACCTGAAAATCCTGAAATATTTGAGTCAACAACAGAGTCCCACGTTTGTTAGCTTAGGTTGCTTAAACAGAAAAGAGTAGGCTGTACCCGAATTGTACCTGTTCAATGAGCCTGATTGTCTCACTGACCAGTGAGGCATAGTAACCTTTGCAGAGCCCAACACTGTGACTGGCCTGGGGAAATACACCTCAGAGCGGGCAAAAACTCATCTAGGCAGAATTAATGACTCAATTCTCTTTCCAAGAGGAAAACAACTTCGCTCACTTACGCTGACCGTCTGTGTACATGCAGACCACTCTACCGAGCCACTAAGCAGTGCAAGTACTTCAAGCAGTCTCTCCAAAGGAACTTAGGAATTTTTCCTTCTCTGCCCACCAGTCCGGGCCACAAAGGCATCTCTGTGGCTCTTGTTGCAGGAGGAATATGTAAAAGTTGGAGGCAAATTTTGTTGGCTGATCACAAATGTTCGGAAGGCCTTCTTCATTTCTGGAGGCTGGGTTAAGGGACTTTAAAGGATCTAAATTACCATCTTTTATGAAATTACTGCCATCAGGACACCTGAGAAGTGGAAGGCTGATGGATACGTGATCTTCGAAGTACTATAGAGAAAGTCATTGGAAGTCCTATTGGCTTCTTAGCCAGGATTTCAAGAGGGGGAAATGGTTGTTTGATCTCAGACCCACGACACAGGTGTGGGCATTCCCAAACTGGCTAGATCGCTGTATTCAAAATATGTTAGATTTTGGACACTACCTCAAACCAATCAAATTCAGAAAAGGCTGCCAATGTACTATTTTTCAATAGAGCATCGATCTGGCAGGATAACCTACCTTTACTAAGAGAAGGTCTTCCTGGTGGGTGAATCTACGTGAAAGCCAAATTAAAGATCAGGTTGCTGAGTGAGCATGTAAGTGGAATGAGGTGTTATTAGGAAGTAGCTGAGTCGCTCCCTTGCGTACAAATCTTTCAGTCTTCCCATTGTTTTAGGGTAAAATCCAAACTCTTCATTGATCTCTCCTCTTTTCTTTTTAGATCTCACCTCAAGCATTTCTATAGTCCAAGTACACTGGACTACTTCAAATTTCCTTACTTTCATTTTGACAAATTTCATTGCTGTATCTTAAAACCCTGCTCAAAGATCTATATTCTCTAGCAATTCAATTTAAACCAGTAAAGTTTTCTATCCTCCATGTTTCCATAGTAATCTGTACATATCTCTATCAAGACTTAATCATTACAATTATTAATTTACGTTCCTCTCCCTCACTGAAATGTGAATTCCTTGGGGTTGGAACAATCTCATGTATCTCTTAAATCCTAGTGTTTGGCACGTAGTAGAAACTCAAAAAATACCTTTAAACTGAATGTGTTCATTCAACTAGGTGGTAAATTGGCCCCCTCCATTTCTCAATAATTCCAGATATTTTGTTGTATAAAATATTCCCCTTTACATTTCATTAGACCAGTGGTTTTCTCAGGGTATTGAATTTTGTGAGTTATTAAAAAAATTTTTTTTAAACAATTTGGAGCAATGAAGAATATTTTTCTAAAAAGCTACCATCCATTAATATCATAATTTCAAACTATATGTCTTAAGTCTAAAACAACAGAAAAGATGTAATTTAGAATATTAGACAGTCTTTTAATTTGAACAAATTTGCCTTTATGAAAAAATCTCTAGATAGTATTTATGTATTTCACCACCAACTGGTGAAAAATAGCATTTGGGAAACAGTGAACTAGGGCAGTGTCCTCCCCAAAATAATTGTGAAATCCTAAGTACTCTCTTACACATTCTTAAGCATCTGAGATATTTTCGTCATAAGTTCAAATTGTAATGAATGTCATTTCTGGCATGTTGTAAATATTGACAGAGCAAAATAAAATTATATCTTCTTTTTTTAATTTTTATTTTTCAACTAGAGTTGACATTCAATATTATTTTATATTAGTTTTGGGTAAATTATATCTTCTTAGAAAATCCATTCGATGGAATTTATAGACCATAATTATTTGACACCCCCATCATCCATTTCAAAATACATTAAGAGGTGGAAATTTTACATTATTCCTTTATTTCTATTCTACTTCCTCACGATTTTATAATATATTTATCCTCAGAAGTCTATTATCGACTTAAATTTAATTAAAAAAATTCTATGACCCTAAATGTTATAAAATACTCAGAACTGAGGTACCATAATTTTAGTGCACATTTGGTCAAAGCAACATATTGATATTAAACATGAAATAAACATTTACTGGGAATACATTTCTTAATTAGCTGAGTTTTTTCAACTAATTAATGCATCAAGAATTTGTTAGAGTGAGAAAGGGTTTGTCATAGATTTATTCCCCTTTTTCTTCTTTGGAATACGTGCTGAGAACATTTGGCCAAACAATCATGGATGGTTGTAACAGAAGGAATTTTTAGTTATGTCACAAAATTCTTTAAACTCCTTCCAAGTTCTGTGCAAAAAATCCTTAGAGATCTATCTTTGAAAATTATTTTTAATGACCAACTGATGTTTCAATTAGGTCCTTCTTCAGTTTTTTCAAAGGCGAAAGCTGGAAACCATTACAGTTGCAGAAGCGATCAGTGACAGTTACTCTCTCTGCCTCTGGTCCCTTTTCCATTCTGAGGCAACGTAACCCAGGGCAGGGACAGGCTTGCCTTTTGGGTGAAGCGGGAGAAGGGGGACTGGGAAAGGGGAGGCGGGAGAGGAAAGGCAGCTTGGGAAGAGCATCCTCCAGCAGTTCCGTTTCTGGGAGAAGCGTGCATGCACGTGCAGTTGAAAGCCTGGCACCTCACTCTCTAAAAGCTCCATGACAGCACGTATCCCCGAGAAGGCCCGCATTCCTTCAGGGCTAAGCGCACCCCAGTCTGAACACCTCAAAGTGTTAGCAGTGACATTTCAGTCCCGGATTTACACTCAAACTTGAACACAGGGGAGAGTCACCCTGATCACATCTTTGGGTCCGTGGGTTTCTTTTGTAAAGACTGATCTCGTGGTTCGTATTAACTCTAGTAGCTTTAGTTTCTGATCTTGACGTTACCTCCACATTCTAGGGGAAGGGAGTTACCTATTTTGGAATTTAAGCCCTCTATGACATTAACGTATGAAGCTGTGTAGAAAGCCCTGCTGTAGGGTGCTGCTTTGCAGCACTGGACCCTTATGACCTCGGCATCTTTCTCCCTGCCACACCTGCCTTCTAAAGGTAATTGGTTTGCATCTGTAAATTTATGAAAGAGGCGGACGAGCATCAAATCTGTGGCTACCGAACCAAGTTAATGGACCTATCGGGGAAATGAACCTGTGAACCAAATTGTACTGTAAACTAAACAGTTGGGAGGCGTCAGCTACAGAAGTAACGTATGTATGATTTTAATAATTTCGTTTTCAATAAAAAAGAAACATCAGCCCTCTATTGTTCTCTTTGCAGCCTTTATAAAAATTCATACTGTAAAAACGATCTATTTTGTACAACTCATACATAAAAAGCAGGCATTTTATTTTTTACTTCATCTGAGAATACAGTGAGTTAACTCCTATTTGAGATTAGAATATAGAGAAATTGCAATTACAAAATAGTTAACTGTCATTAAATTTGGAATTTTCAAAATTTTTAAAAGCATAACTTCACAGAGAAAGCAATGTTTTATTTGTGTATATTTCTACTGACCTAGTAGTTTTAATTGAAATTCTTTTTATTCACCAGTCTCAAAAAAAAAAAATTCAAAACTACCTTTTTACAATTGTATACTGTATGGCAATGTCTTACACTGAATAACATGTGAGTATTTCAACACTTAAAATCTTCCATAATATTACTTCTGCCCTACTAGTTTATTCAGTAAAATTCCAATCTATGTTTTTAAAGTTTTGTTGAAAGTTCAAGGCTGTGTGTACCTAAACATTTGGAAATGTTTAACTGTAGTTTACTTGCTTGTAAATTTACACATTCCTATACTGATTCATCCAACAAATCCGTACCCATTGTCTGCTGTCTCCATTGTTTCTGGATGCTGGCAATACGATATCGACCAAAACCAGAAACCAGAAAAGGTCCCTGCCCTCATGGAGCTATCATTTTATCAGCAGAGGATGTGATAATCAAATAATTACACGTTTAAAAACTGCAATTGTGACAAGGGCTGTGAAGGAGAGTTTAAAAATGCTAGGAAAATCTGCAACAGCATGTTTGTAGGTTGGGGGTACGGGTGGGCAGGCGCGCTGCCCTGAGGTGATCTAAGGATTAATCAGGAGAAGGGAGGGAAGGGTGTTTGTTACTGGCAGGGAACAGCCTGTGCAAAGGCGAGGCAGAGATCAAAGCAAATACAGAGAATATGGAGACAGAGGAAGGGACCGGGTGTGAGCTGGGCTGAGCTGGTGGACGGCAGGCAGATCTTGCTAGGCTCTGCAGGCAACTGAGTGTTTTGCTGTGTAGACCAACAGAAAATAATTGAAACCTTTGTAGGGTTTTAAGTTGTGGGTGGGGTGATAGGATCAGATTAGCGTTTTGAAAAGATTACTGGCTTCAGAGCAGGCACAGATTAGGGCAGGGCCAGAATGCAGGGTTTATTGAGATACATGCTTCCTTGAACACATGCATGCAAACTTGACCTTTTGAAAAATGGTTTAAAGGGATTGGAGTTTTCTAGGAAACAACTGGCTTTTATCTTTTAAACCTCTTGTGTTTTTCTGGGGGGCAGGGCGAAAGTAGTCACAATAATTGGAGAAAAAGAATGAACAATACTCCTTCCCAGAAGTCCTGGGGAAACCATGTCATTTATTATCAAAGTTAACTGCCCCTCCCCTGACCCCAGCCCAATGAAAACAGTGAAAACAGTGTTACTGGTGTTTTGGGTTATATATTCAATATAAGTTATATTCTCAATATAAGACAGTACAGAAAGTGTATTAAGAATGTTTTTTAGAAACTGAAATTCTGCTTAAATGATTATTGTCTCCATTCTTGAGATCCTCCTTTTAAACTACCTCCCATGCCTGTATTCACACCTGAACTCATGCACACGCCGTAGGGACCATGGCTGTTTTGTTCAGCAACAACGCATAAATGCCAGTGCTCGACAAAATAGGTGCTCGATAAACATTTAATTGTTTAAATTAATTATTCCAGCAACGTATGTTAACATACTGCTTTTTAAACTCAGCAGTAAGCCTTGGACTTACATGATGGCGCATCCACCTTTCCAATGGGTGGTCAGTAATTCACTGTGGACATAATGTATGTAAACAACCCCACACTGATGGAAGTGCAAGGTTTTCAGGCTTATAAACAGTGCTACTACAGTGAGCATCTTTGCACGGGCATCTGACCACCTCCGTCTAGGATAAATTCCTAGAGCTGCAACTGCTGGGTAAAAAAATACATAACATTTCACACTTTGACACATATAGCCGGCCTACCGGAAAAGCTGTTCCTGTCTACATTCCCAATGATATTCATTTTCCAGTATCTGATAGGTTAAAAATTACTGATCCACTGGTGTTTTTATGCACATTCTCTGATTAGTGGCCAAGTCTGCACATGTTCTCATGTGTGCTAGTCACTCGTACTTCTTCTCATGTAATTTTCTGATACATGTCCTTTGTACGTCGTTCTTCCACTAGACGTGGTTTGTCTTATTGATTTCTAAGAGCCCTTTATGTATTAGTGATTTTAAGCCTTGTCTATACATAATCCCTAACTGCTTTTTCCTAGTTCACTTTTAAAAACTTACATTTTTGAAACACAAAAGTTTATAATTTATCTAGTCAATTCTGTCAACCTTTTCCTTCAAGCTTTCTGGCTTTTGTATCCTTAGAACTAGGTATTTCACTCTCCGGTGCTATAAAAAAATACCTCCCTAATAGTATTTTCTTTTTATACTTTTGAGAGCATTTCTGAAAGACAACAGGAGATACTAATAAGACTTTATTAAAATGATCATTCCCTTTGCTTGAAATTCACCCTTTAGAATTTATCCTAAGAAATAATAGATAGAAAGTTTTAAGTTTCAAGGATATTCACTGAAGAGCTGTTTACAATGGCAAAAAAAAAAAAAAACTTTAAATGATGAGAAGTTCAAAAATGAAAGACTGGTTAAATCAATTATGGAAAAACTATACCCATTAAAATACTAAAAAGATTTAATCAGATTAAGACATATTGATTGCTAAAAGCACATATACACTAAGATCCAATTTATAAGCACCAAAAAACAATTTTAGCTAGGCAAAGAAAAAGAAAACTGTATTTACACAGTAGTGGTTAGTTCTGAGTACTGAAAACAATGGCTGCGCTTTGTTTTCTTCCTTTGCTCCTTCTGAGCATGTTTGAATAAAAAAGGTTTAAAATTTAGTGCAGACTATCATTAATTGTGCAGCTCTGACACTGTTACGCGTGTCACATGTATTTCGGAAGGTAAGGGTGCCTTAGACTAGAGACTGTTACCCTTATCTTCAACCTTACAAATATAACTTTTAACCTCATCTAATAACCAAGTTATAAAAGTGTTTTGAACTGTTCAATTGTAGTATAATAAATAGTGTGAAGGTTATTAACCTTTTTATACTTAGGTTCCTCGCCTGTTGAATGAAGGTAATACCTATCCTGATAAACTCACAAGAGCTTACGTGAACTGTAATTCACTGTACGTTACATAGGGAATGGTGCTAATAATATCCTTTTTTGGTTCAACTGTAAGATTAGTTGCTTTTTTTTTTTTTTGCTTAAACCCCTTTATTGAGGTATGATCGACAGCAGAAAGCTGTACATATTTATTGTATACAACTTGATGAGTTTGGAAACAAGTATACAGCCGTGAAGCCATCACCACAGTCTACGCCATAAACCTATCCATCACCTCGAAAAACTTCCTACTGCCCACTTCATTATTTCTGTTCTGAGTCTCACTAGATTCCTCGTATGAACTATATTTTTTTTCTGTGTCAGGCTTATTTTACTCAGTAAAATGTCCTCCAGGTTCATTCATGCTGTTACAAATGGCAGAATTTTCTTCTTTTTTTTTAGAACTGAATAATAATACTCCATTATAATTATCTATCTATCTATCATCTATCTATCTAATTATAGTTGCTTTTTAAGGTAAATGCCCTGGAAACATTAGCCCAATATCTTTTAAAAGAATAGCGCCAGTGGTGAAAAGAACCTATCAAAATAGGTTATAAGAGCATAAAAAATATTCAACAAGCATTTACTAACTGCCCAATATGTGCCAGGCTGGGGTTGGGGTAGGGAAGCATAACAGTGAGTGACACAGTCTCTATTCTCAGGTACTTCATTATGGAGGATGGCACATGTCCATCCACAAACAGAACGACAGGCCATAACCCCTAGACCCTGAAGAGGCAAAGTGCCTCTCCCAAGGCAGCAAAGGACAGTCACGTTGAACATCGAAGTCCACAGGACCAGACACAGGAGCTGTCTCATCGCCGAGTTCTGGTGGGTAGCACCGAGGCAGGCAGTCTCCAGCAGTTCTCAGAGCCTAACCTGAAGTTAGGGAACACACTGGTCGGGGATGCCCCATTCTTGAGGGGTTCCCCTGGTGAGTGTGAAGGGGAGTCCCCTTGAACGTGGTAGATGCCCAACAGTAAAGACAGGGGGTAGAGGGCAGAACAGCTCCCAGGTCCCACGCAGAAGCCTGGGAGGGGCATGGGGAATTCTTAAAAACTCCACCTAAGAATGAGGAGATCCCCTCCTGCCACTCAAAGTTCCCTGGTATGGGGTGTTCTGAGACATCTGTGGTGACTGTCCTCTTGCACTTCTGTTTCTGATTCCTCCAACATCTGCCTTCAGATGTTGAGGAAGACAACAGAATATAGATTCACACACATAGAATGATAAACGTGTAAATTCATACACACACACACACACACACACACACAAAGATACATACACTGCATGCTCACTGTTTGGCTGTTAGCGGGTCCAGCGGTCCCAGAATCGTTCATTTATACCACTGGAATCCAGTGTTTTTCATTCGTAATTAGTCCATATTAAAACATAATCCCAGACAATGTGGGTTTTACAAAATATAAGGTAAAGATATAAGTCTGAGAAAAATTAAGTCCTGACACAATTAATACCACTATGGATGCCAACATTTTTGGTGATTCTAGTGCTACCAGAAAGCAAAAATATACTACTAGCATAAACTTGTATAGTGCCTATTACATACTAGGCAAATAAGACGAAAGGAAGCAAAAACACGAATTTGACAGTTTTGGATGAAAACACCTTTAAAGTTGAAATAAAAATTCTCAAGTTATTTTCACTTCCCATCATCTTAATCCTAGATAAGTGATTAACCCCTCTTTTTATGGGGAAGGCAATGGTAATTAAACTATAATCAATAATGCATTTATTTGCAAAGTGCTGGAATTTTAAAAATGCATTATGGGCAAAGCACTGTATTATTATCACATTCTTCCATATGTCATGGGAGCACATATGAGATACAGCCAAGTAGGCAGAATCCTCTCATTTCTCCAAGGTACAAATTAGGTCAACAACAGAGATTCTGCTGCTCTAAACTACCCAACTAGTAAAACAAAGCGGAACAACATTTAAAAGAAAAATCACAAACTGTACCAACGTGAGGACCTATATCAGAATTTCAAGTTGTTGATCACTGGTGACAATATGGATAGGTGACAATATGATCATTACTGGACAAATAACCCAAAGCCAAAATCTTTTAAACAAAGTGCAGGTGAGCAGCATCATTCTTTATATTAAAATTACATTTCATCTACAAGGTAGAACTAATGTTTTTTGGTTGATATACTGCTCTTTTATATGGGTACCAAAACTACAGTGAATTAGGTGAAAGTTACTTTGACTAAATCTGTATAATCAATAGTAGGGTCTGGATGTGCACGCACGTGTATAGTCCACTATAAATATTAGGACAAATGGTATACCATGTCTAGGAAAATCTGGTTTTTATAGTTAATCTTGAAAAGCATACCATATTCCACATTCTATCAACATATATTCAAAGCTGTAAATGCTGTTATTCTAAAAATAGAAGTTTCTTAAGAGAATAGAATGGTAAAACCAGAGGGCCTAAAAATTGCAACACGTGCTCTTTACAAAATATGTAACTTCCATTAATATATAATATAGAACATAAAAGCCTCTAACACTAGTCTATAACTGCAGAGTTCATGGACACTTTTCATTTTTTCTATGCACATCCTAATATATGTCAATGTAAAAAAATGTACCTTGCCATATAAATACCTTTTTCACCCAATAATTGTCTTGACCATATTTTAGTTCTTGATTAAACTTTTATTTCTTAGAAGAGTAAAAAAAATCTCTCCACGTTTTGTGAACTTTTTTTTTTTACCTGAAATAGGTTTGAATGAAAGTAATTTAAGATTTATCTCACACATAAAAATAGTAAAAATGAGTCTCAACACTTTAGACGTCGCGAAATTGACCACGGTAAGAATTTACCAGTAAGTATGAGGGCTCTAAGCTGGAAAACCTTTTTTCTGAAAAAGCTGACTATGATTTTGCGTTTCACAGCTCAATCTGTTCTCCCAATCATTCCAAATTCCACATGCAACGTACACAGTCGACACCCAGAAGTCTTAACAATCAATTCTGGTCTTTGAACACCCAGCGGCCAGAGCCCCAGCCCACGTCCGCGGCGGCAGGCCCCTCCCCGCTCCCGGGGGAGCCCTGCCTAATATTTATAACGTTATGACATACTGTAATACTCACAAGGTGGTTGTAGAAGTATAAACACCACTGGCGCTATCTGATTGGCTGCCGGTGATGTAACACCCATGTCAATACTTCCCAGTGAACGCACGTGTTCGACCTTTTATTTAAATTTCCATTTCATCACAGCAATAAGACACTCGGGGCGGTGCGTTTTCTGTGAAACGATCGTCGCCTCGGGCCCGAGGTGCTCGCCTGGCACTCGCGGCGCCTCCGCCCGGGTGGCCGTGGCCGTCGGCTCCTCGCGTGAAAGGCGCCGCCCGGGCCAGCCTTTGTGAAGGAACAAAATAAAATAAGTTCACTTCCTCAGGCGTCGCCACCCACCCCCAGCAAATGACACGGCTGGAGCGCAGTTATTCCCCAAGTCCCAGGTGAACTCGTGGCGAAGAGAAGGAAAATGAGCGTCCCGGGCGCGGGTAGGTGCGCGCGGGCGGCGGGGAGGCGGCCGGCCCCTGACGCCCGCCAGCTGTCCGCGCGCGGCGCGGCCCGGCCCGCCCGCGACCCCGGCCCGCCGCGCGGCCCTTTGTCCGCCGCCCCCGGCCCGCTGCGTCGCCCGCGGCGCCCCCCCCATCCCCGCCCCGGGCCCGCGGCGCGGCCCGGCCCCCTCGCCGCGGCCCGGGCGCCCCCACCCCAGCCGGCCCAGCCCCAAGCCCAGCCCCCTCCCCGCCCGGCCCCCACCCTCTCCCCCTCCAGCGGTTGCTGCTACCCCGGTGCATTGTGGGCGCACGGTCCGTTGTTCATTTGCCATTCGACCTCCGCCAGGGCCTGGTCGGACGGAAACGCTCCGCCGGCTTCATTGTCGGGCGTTATGTGGCGGAGCCCGGCGGTTTAACGTGCCTCGCGCCCTCAGCGCCTCGGCAGCCGGCGGCGGCGCGGGCCCTCGGCGGCGCGCCGGGGAAGCGGCTCCGCTCGGAGGCTCGGTGTGTGCGCGCGGCGCTCCGAGGGGCCGCGGAGGGGCCCCCGCACTCGCCTCAACTTCGAAGGCCGCACGCGCGCGGCTCGCTCCTCGCCCGGCCGCCGCCCGCCCCCTTCTCCGCGCGGGACGCTGCCCGGAGCGCCGCGGGGCGGGGGTGGAGGACGAGCCGGCGGCCGGAGGCGGCGGCCCGGCGGGCGGCGGCGGCGGCGGCCCCGGGAGCGGGCGCGAGCCGGGCGGCCGGCGGGAGGGCGAGGCCGAGCCCGGCGAGAGCGGAGCGCGGGGAGCGCGCGGGCCCCGGCCCGAGGCGGGCGCGAGCCGGGGCACCGGGCGGCGGCGGCGGCGGCGGCGCGCGCCATGTCGTTCAGTGAGATGAACCGCAGGACGCTGGCGTTCCGAGGAGGCGGGCTGGTCACCGCCGGCGGCGGCTCCACGAACAATAACGCGGGCGGGGAGGCCTCGGCTTGGCCTCAGCCGCCCGCGCCACGACAGCCCCCGCCGCCGGCGCCCCCGCAGCTCAATGGGCGGGGGGCCGACGAGGAAGTGGAATCGGAGGGCCTGGAGCCCCAGGACCCGGAGGCCGCCGCCGGCGCCGCCGAGGACGCCAAGGACTCGCCGCTCCCCCAGGACGCGGGCGGCCCCAGCTCGCTGGGCGGCGGCGGCGGCGGCGGCGGCGGGGTGGGGGGCCCCCTGCTAGCGGAGAGGAACCGTCGGACTCTGGCCTTCCGCGCGGCGGCGGCGGGGGGGGGCTCGGCAACAATGGCAGCAGCCGCGGCCGGCCCGACGCCCCGGCGTGGCCCCTGAGGCATTTCAATGGGCGCGGGCCGGCGGCCGCGGAGCTGGAGCTGGACGCGCTGGAGGGGAAGGAGCTGATGCAGGACGGCGCGTCCCTGAGCGACAGCACGGAGGACGAGGAGGAGGGGGCGAGCCTGGGCGACGGCAGCGGGGCGGAAGGCGGCAGCTGCGGCAGCGGCAGGCGCTCGGGCGGCGACGGCGGGGACGAGGCGGAGGGCAGCGGAGCGGGCGCCGGCGACGGCGAGACTGTCCAGCACTTCCCGCTCGCGCGGCCCAAGTCCCTGATGCAGAAGCTCCAGTGCTCCTTCCAGACCGCCTGGCTCCGCGATTTCCCCTGGCTGCGCTACTCCAAGGAGACGGGCCTCATGTCCTGCGGCTGGTGCCAAAAGACCCCTGAGGACGGGGGGAGCGGGGACCTTCCTCAAGTGGGACACGACGAGCTTTCACGGGGACCCGTAACTACAAGAAAACCCTCCTCTTGAGGCACCACGTCTCTACCGAGCACAAGCTCCACGAAGCCAACGCCCAGGTACGGTACAGCCTGCTCCGGCTCGTCCAGACCCTTTAGGGGAAAAGGTCGGTCGGCCGCAAAAGCCACTTTCCTGGGCGAACGCATCGTTCCTTTCTGGCGAGGTGCGGGGACCTTACGCGTGGGAGGGTAGAAAGGTTGGGAACAAGTTTTCGAAAGTTGTGTGTCAGGGGGAGGGAGAGGCAATGACAATTTACTAATTGTAGCGCTGATTTTTCTCTCTTTTTTTTTAATGACAGATTTCTCTATCAGATCGGATTAGAAAGTTTATTGAAGCAAGGTTGGAGGTTTTAACCCTAGAAGGTTAACTTTGCGGTCAAAAATTTTATTAGCTGCTATTTTTGAAAAGCTGCCTTATGTTCATAGTCTTAACATGTTGGTGGAAGTCAGATCTGGCAACTCTTTGAAGAATGAATTGAACAATTTCAGTTTCCTTAACCTTTGACGCTACCCTGTTCAGGAAAACATCCTGCCTAGAAAATTCTTCATTTTAGGTCAGGATAATGTGAAATATGAGCACAGTATGTAAATGTAGTGGAAGCTATTTGCTTAACACACTTTTGTGAATAATTTTACTAAATTCATCTCCGTTGAACTTGCTACATTTTATTTTTTAACCAAAGGCAGGCTTTTGGTAGTTTTTTTTTTCTTCTTTCCTTCTACCCAGATTTCTGTGCTGAGATTTTATATAATACCCCCTTTCAAAAAAGTCCTGTTGATGTGGACTGGTGGACAACATATTTACCAAACTCCTTGAAATCATAAGTCCTTAGTTACAAAACAAGTTAAGCTGTACTTTACTTCTTAGATCTTGTTTTAATATTTCCATTCCAGAGATCGTTGTCTTTGCCATTTGATAATCCCTTTTCAGGCCAAACAGATGTTCATCAGTTCTCCCTTAAGACTTTTAGACAACCTGTGGTGGTGGATGGAATTCATTCTTTAGTATTGGTAGCCAGTCATTGGTTTAGAAAGTCAACCTTCAGATATTAGTCCTTCTGTTTATTGGAGTGATCTTGCTGTTCAGAACACTTATATTGGAGTGAATTAGGCACTATCCAATAACCCCTGTAGCTCAGAAGTTTCTCAGAAGTTAAGGCTTGAACTTTAAAGCAGGTTTATTTTTCCCAGTGACAGTGGCAATAGTTTTTGCACAAATTTTAGTTGCCTAAGCCCTAGAAAGAAGGTCACTTAAAGATAAAAGGCCCAAAAAGGTTAAGTAAATTGTCTTGAGTCTTTGGTGACAACTGAGACTAGAACCTATAAGGAATGTTGTAATGGCAAAAGAATGGGTTTCCAAGTAAATCTGGGTTAAGATCTCAGCTTTCTGCAATTACTAGTTTTGTGAGCTTGAGCAATGGCATGAAATAGAACATTTCCTTGTCTTCAGTATGCCAAACACATTTACTGCAAAATAATTATTTTGTTCTCATTCTACAGGAGTCTGAGGCTTTCAAGGGTTAAGAAATATGTTTTTGATGTTACTGAGTAAGTTGATAGGGATAGGGGATTTGTGAAAATGAAAGTGTATTTTCTAAGTAATGGCACACTAGTTATTTAGAAAAATTTATAAAGACAATTAGAATGTATTTTCTTATATACAATGGACTAGTTACTCTTATCAGCACAGTCTCTTCCCTGTAGGCAAATCTGAATGGGAATGCAAATTATAATTAGCTGTTAGTGAACCTGAAATCAGAGGAAGGGGAATTAGTTGGTAACTTATGATAGACTTACTATGGTGTATCCTTCCCCCTAGGCGCGGATCTGGATCAGGGAATTTATTCCTAGGTGAAACTTTTAATAAACTTAATAAACTTGATCTTTGAATTACCCCTCCCCTCTGCCTCCTTGAAAAACTCCTTTTTTACAGATATAGTCTTCAGCCCATCTTAGGACATTTCTTTTATTAGACAGGATTATACAATTTAGTTTGTCTAAGGCTCGCTCGCTCTCTATGTATATATATTATATAGATCCCCTTGATTGGATTTTGAGTGTTTCCTCTCTGAATTGACCCTAATCATTTCCCTATTTTAATTCTAGCTAACCTCTGGGGTGTTACTTTGCTGTTGTGTGTACCTTGATCCCAGGTACCACCTACATTTCTCTTTGTTATTTTATGAGTGACAGGTTCAAGAACTGGCTTATTCTAACTGGGCAGAGTTCAGTCATGTTTTCCCATTGTCCTGTAGTCTTTAGTTACCTGCAGGAGGCAGTATAACAGTCTGCAAGCAAATTCTTGGGCTTAGGGTTAGGGGGACCTTGCCCCTCTACTTTCTTGGCAGGCAGATGAGTTAAAGCTTCTAGTTTCTTCAGATACGCGAAGTATTTATGCCAGCATACAATCACTGAGTAAAGGGTATTCTTTTTTATCATGCTCCTTCTTTCTTTGCAGATAAGTATAACAAGATTTGTTGTTGTTTTCTGTGGCCTGCTATGTCATGTCTCAGTGTTTCCAATTTTGTCAGTTTTGGAGCCACTGTATCTCAGGGATCTGTTGATTCTAGAGAGCAAATCAGTTCTTTTCATACCTTCAGAGACTTTGACCATCCAGTTCTTTGAACATTCTGGGACTTTCTATCTGGCAGTAGCTTTCTCCTGTCTTAAAAATATTGAAAAGAGAATTCTGGAGTTCTTCAAACAAGAATTCAGTTTGGGGCTAGGAGCAGTTCACTCCCTTTATCACACGCACATGCACACACACACACACACACACACACACTCACACTCACACTCTTTTAGGCCTGATTTTTGAGAGGAGTTTGTCCAAATCCTACTATGTCACTAAGGGATACTTTTCTTATTGTTGAGGACTGCTAATGGGAGAGTGTGCATAAGCTTTCAGAATCTGTTGTGGGCCTCTTACTTCAAAGAGATCCCTGTGTGCTTTATAAAGATGTGTGAGTGTAGGATGTAAGGGACAGCATAAAGTGTTTATTTGAGTAACAACTGACTGTATCTTCATAGAATCAAGTTTAATAATTCGCTCATACAGGATTTGACCATTTCGCCTAAAGGACTTTAAAACTGATTTAATAACATTGATTACCACTGTATTTTGATTCAGATCACTTTCTACCCACTTGTGAAAATTTCATAGCCTAAATCACACATTCTGTCAGCTCTTTCCAGTTTACTAATCATAAGCATGCACTCAGATGTATTATTGTTATAAATTTAGTTAACCTTTCCAGAAAGTAAATACCGACTTCAGAACAGCGATCTGATTGAAATTACTAATTGAACTATATTGAGCTCAGCAACTAAAGCAAAGGTGAAAAAGACCTACCAGCCTACTTTGCCTTTGGCGAAACTAAGGCTCAAGGTTTGTTTCCTTTAACAATTTAGGAAGAAAGTCTAAAAAACTTCACTAAGAAGGAGAAATATTGAAGATGAGCCTTTGATCCATTAAAAAACCCATTTTGTAGAATAATTACATATAGTTCTAACATCCATTGTTCGATTCTGCAAGCAGTTATTGAAAAGGGCTATAATTCTAGTTAGGGAAGTAAATACTAACTACCTGTTCATTTTTAGCCAAATAGCATTTTCCTTACTTATGGATTGACTAGAGATAAGCTCACTGTTTGCCAGCCGAGGTTCTCGCTTCAGTCCCCCCTCAGAAGGCGGGAAGGCCGCAAGGCAGTCTAGGTTCCTCTTCGTTGGTGCCTTATCTTGCTCCCCAGGGGGAAAGCTGACTGCCCTACGAGTCTTCTCTCTGCACCCCCACAACCCAGTCCGTCACTCCGGCTCTGGTTTGACCTTCCAGATCTTTCCAAACTCTTGCTTCACCTCCCTTCTCCCCCCACCCCCCCCACACTAACATCTGTCTTCCCTAGTTATGGCCCTTCTTAGGAGTGTGTTGCACTATTAACTGTCGCTTTTCCTGGTCACAGTATCCCCAGTCTTCTATCTGCTGATCCAGACAGATCACTTTGCTTCTAAAAGCTCAGTAAGGCCCCTGTAGCAGTGGTTCTTAATCTTGTTGGGGATTCCATTCTCTTGATAATATGATGAACTATAGGTGTTTACCTCCAAATGTTCATAAGTGCATATTTGCATGTCTTGCTTTTTTTGGATCACCTCTCTGGAAATAAATTTGAAGGTAATTACGAGGATTTTATCTAAATAGAAGAGAACTCTAAGGTCTCTTCTAGATCTGAAATTATAATTTTACTTAGATGCGTCTTCACAAATAAAAAATTGAAGGCTTTTCATATTTATAGAATCTCCAGTGTAATAAATTTGATTTTTGAAGTCTGTCCATTTCCTTAAAATCTCCTTATTTAACCAGTTCAGACTAATGTCTGGGCTAAGTTGTTTTCCTTTTGGGGAAGGGGAATAGAAAAAGTTTTACAGTATTTGAAAAGACCAGTTTGGGAAATATTTAAACCTTTTCATCAGTATGTATTTACTTATCAGTGATATTCCATGTTATCACAGAATGCTAAAGAAGGAACCAAAGAGACAAGTGACAAGAGTTCTTAGGGACCCATGCTAAGATTTTTGTCTTTAGTACTAAGAATTTCATTGGGTTCAGCAAATAATATTTGGCCGTTCTTTTTAGTGCTTTGTGCCTATTTAGCTCTATTTCACCCAGAGCCTCAAGTTCATACTCCTCTTGGAGAGTACATATACTCTTGACTTGTAAACCTTTCATTGTGAAGGGCATATTTAATAGGTGCTCCCGAAACATGGCTCAGCACTCTAATCAGTAGTGAAAAAAGAAACTGCTAGTGTTTGTAAAAGCAGGGAACATTACTGTTCTTATACAATAGTAATGAGAAAAAATAGAGTTGAATAGTTGTGTTTGATTTGTATAGTTTGTGTTAAAATAGAATGGGCAAACATCTTGGTGGATAAGCTTTTGTCTGAGTTATTTTTAAAAATTAGGACATTTGGTCTGATAATGGCAGAGAATTTCAGAAATTGGGACTGGCCCAGAAAATTCAGAACACGGTGACCACAGCCTAAAATGACTGCTACAGTTAGACATAGCCACCTCCTTCAAGTGCTTGAAGTATAAATTTTAAGCAGTCCTTGACTTATAAATGCTAATTCACTGCTTCCACACACACTTCATCGTGTACTGTTTTAAAATTTTAATCGTAATTTAGGTCCTTAGTTTATATTTCAAAAGAATGATACATATCATTCTGTAAATGAAAGCCTGTTGACCCTCTCTCAAATTGTTTGATTTTTCTTGCAATAGCAATGACTTGCACCAAGATATTCACTCCTTTCCTCCTTCCTCTCAGTATGTGGGACTGTGAACACTTCGTGGTGATTACCAACATTAGGGTACAGTTGGCCCTCTGTATACGTCCACAGAGTTAACTTGCCATGGATCGTGGATGAAAAATATTTGAAAAAGTTATTCAAAGAAATGTTACACTGTTGCTGACGTGCACTGTGTAGTCAGACCTACTAAGGTTGAGTCTGTGCTGACCACTTTTGTCATCATCTTATCCCTAAACAGTACAGCATAACAATTATTTATACAGCATGTACACCTTACTAGGTAGAAGTAATCTGGAGATGATTTAAAGTATATGGAAGGATGTGCATAGATTATTTGCAAATACTGCCTGTCTTATAGAAGGGACTTGAGCGTCCACGGACTTTGGTATGGGGGTCCTGGGACCCATCCCTGTGGATCCTGAGGGGCTGACTGTATTTCGTTTGTGCTTTAAAAGAAGTTATGTAGAAGATAGTATTTATTTTTCTTTGGGGGCTTTAAAAAGTAAATCAAATTTAATATTAATGTTTTCCATCCAATTACAGGAATCAGAAATACCATCAGAAGAGGGTACTGTGACTTTAATAGTAGGCCAAATGAGAACTCTTATTGCTATCAACTTCTGCGACAACTAAATGAACAGAGAAAGAAAGGTATTCTTTGTGATGTCAGCATTGTGGTGAGCGGAAAAATCTTTAAAGCTCATAAGAACATCCTGGTTGCAGGCAGCCGCTTCTTTAAGACTTTATATTGCTTTTCAAACAAAGAAAGCCCTAACCAAAACAATACTACCCATTTAGATATTGCTGCAGTTCAAGGTTTTTCAGTCATCTTGGACTTCTTGTATTCTGGTAACCTGGTGCTCACAAGCCAAAATGCCATTGAAGTGATGACAGTGGCCAGCTATCTTCAAATGAGTGAAGTTGTTCAAACCTGCCGAAATTTCATTAAAGATGCCTTAAACATAAGCATTAAATCAGAAGCTCCAGAGTCTGTAGTTGTGGACTATAATAATAGAAAACCAGTTAATAGAGATGGTCTGTCTTCATCACGGGATCAAAAAATTGCCAGTTTTTGGGCAACACGGAATCTTACCAATTTGGCAAGTAATGTAAAAATCGAAAATGATGGTTGTAATGTCGACGAGGGCCAAATGGAAAACTACCAGATGAATGACAGTAGTTGGGTCCAGGATGGTTCGCCTGAATTGGTTGAAAATGAATCTCAAAGTCAAACAAAAGTGTTTATTTGGAATAATATGAGCTCCCAGGGAATTTCAAGAAACTGGCAAAACAAGGAGGAAAAACCAAACTACCAAGAGATTTATTTACAATATACACCTAATAATGAAACAAATTTAGAAGATTGCTCAGTGATGCAGCCACCTGTTGCCTATCCAGAAGAAGATTTGTCATTCATTAAGGAAGAACCAGGTAAATATATATACAAAAGTATTTCGGTTCTATTTCTAATTCTGGTTTGATGTAATCCTAAAGTATATACTTTTAACTTTTTTTTTTTTCATTATAAAAGTAATACACATAAGGAACACTAATTTGAATACTTACAGTATAAGAAGGGGTAAACTTGCTCAAGCACTTAATTTTGGTGTCTTAGTTTTTTTATCTAGGCATGTCTATGTGGGTTTCTCAAAGGTTGTGTTAATAATCAGGCATTTGCCTATATTGTTGTGTGGCATGTGGACTCTACGTCATGTATAGGTCTTTGACTTTCTTGGTCTTTGGACTCTGCTCACCTTTTTTAAACCCCAGTGCTGGAAGAGAAAATCTTAAGTTGTAATATGTAGTTTGGTCATTTCAGAACATTTTTGAGACCTACTTCATATCCTTTTTTGGTAAATTAAACATGTGCAAGTGTTTTATAGAATTTCGTGAATGGTGACAGGATTATTCTAATTCATTTAGAGCTACTGTTCTCATCATAAATCTTAGAGAAGCTGGAATATTTGAAGTTGAAAGGCCTCCGAGACCTTTTTCTGCAATATATCCCTAAAGGAATATATATAAGAATCTTAGCATATCTATCACATTTGTAGTGAGTTTTTTAAAAAATGGGGTGAGAGGGCATTGTTAAGTGTAAACAGATTGAAACTTTAATTGCCTGTGTCTAACTCTTATTTGAAGAAGCAGCCCAGTGGGTTTGAGGTTTTCCTCTGCAGACCCCAGACTTGTCCACTACCAGCATATATGATTTAATGCTTGTTTTGCCTCACAGCTCTGTAACTAACTGTTCGGTGTCTTGATTTCCACAGTGGCGATCATCTAGGGATGAAGTACTTTCAGTTTAAAAATTATTGTTTTTATTTCCTTTTCCTTTTGGGAAAAAGGGCAAAATATTGTAATCCTCTGAAATAGTTCCTCTAGCATTTCCATTTTGGGTTTAGTTTTCATTGGTAGAAATTGTACTTATTTGAAAATCAGCAGGCATGTATAATGAACACTGTTTGCTGCTCTTTTCCCTCATAGTTACCAAGACAGATCTTTAGCAGTTAACCCTAAAGGCAGTTTCTTTAAATTATTCAACGTATAGAGGGGTTTTTTTTAGCAGTGCTTTATTTTGGCTTCATTTTTTAATATAGAAGGCCTTGAAGCAATTTTCAATTTTCTCCTGCATGGGTTAATTGTTTAATAGCATGGTGAGGACCCTATAGATTTTTTTTTTTAAATACATATATGTATACAGATGATTTAAGGAATAAATAGATTTTCTGGGTAATAGCTGATTGGCATAACTAACCAGAGGTAGCCCTTTTCTTAAATTAATCCCACATATAATTGGGGTGAGTCAAAGAAAAGGAAAGCACTAATATTGACCCATAATAAATACTTTAAAAAAGTCACTAGCCTTTATCTTTCCAAGCACCCCTAGCTAAGGTTTTATCAATGGAGTAGGTCTATCATAAATTAATAGCTGGTAATCTAAAATGCTTACAACTTACTTCTTATGTCTTATAAAAGATAATTCCATCATGTCATTGTTATCACTTTGGTATCTGAATATTGCTTTAATTCACAGATTTGATTTTCTATGTGCTACATTCCAGTTGTTTTCAACTTTTTAGTGCCTCTAAGTCCAACTTGATTTAGTGGCAGAAAATGGGTTTTACGTAAACATGAGTGTTATGGTTAGGACATATTACATAGAGCCAGCGGCTGACAAATTTTTTTCTGTAAGGGCCAAAGAGTGGGAAATATTTTTGGCTTTGCTGGTTAGTTACTTAACTCTGCCATTGTAGCATGAAAGCATCATAGACAGTATGTAAACAAGTGAGCGTGGGTGTGTTCTAGTAGAGCCAGTGCCCGGTGTAGAGCAGTGGGTGTTAATCTTGCCTGCACATTGGCCCTGTGCTTGGGTCTCTCTATTAGGGATTCCGATATAATTGGTCTGGGATGTGGTCTCATTGGCGGGGTTTTTCTAAGCTCTTCAGGTCATTATATACTGTGCCCCAAAGTTGAGATACACTGATGTCAAGGCAAGAGTCCAAATAGAGTCAAGATTTGAAAATAAGCTTTTCCATTTACCTACTGTGCACTCATGATCAAATTAAATTCACTCTGGCCCTCGGTTTCGCTTAAAAATATGGTACATAAAAGGATTATTATGAAAATTAAGTGATAAAGATAAAAGCAAAAGAAACTGTCATGGCCATCTTAATCCTCAAAGTTGGGAGACTATTGAGGTTATTCAAAATCAGCTTTCCAATAGAGTGTGCTTTCTACCAAATCCTAGACAAGTGGTCTTTATGGCTTCAGCTTTACCTTTTTGTTAGAATACTTTTAAAGCAGCCTTTTCCAGTATAGGAAGATACGATGGCTGTGATTATTAAGAAGTTATTTTATATTGAGCCAACATTCGCTTCTTTTTAACTTTCTGGTTCTGCCATCTTGAGTAGTATGATCTGAATCTAACCTGTACTCTCTCTAATGAATCTACCTGGCAGCATTTCAGATGTTAGGCATGTTTTAAAGTCTCCTCCTTCCAGGCTAAGTGCTGTACCTCCCACCACGTGGATTCTTTCAGTCATAGACATGGCTTGTTTCACCCTGAAATTTTGGTGGACAGAACTGACTACAACTCTCCAGGCAAGTCGTGACCAATATAGAACACAGTGGATCTGTTTACCAAGGTTAAGGCCTTTCTCAAGGTCATTCAGCTAGTAAATAATAGAGGCAGGTTTCATGTTTTGTTAGGACTGTCTCACATTAAAACCTTGCAATTAATAAACCAGTAGACCCAGACTTTAAAAACTGAGTCCCTTTTAAAATTAAAAACATTTTTATAAACCCCACATCGCTAATTATACTTTGTTTATTGAGGAAATAGTGAAAATTTTTAGTGAAGTACTTTGAAATGAATGTAAAGTTCTACACCTAAACGGGTGGAACGGTATCATGAATTCGTCACTTAGTCTCCAAGCAGTGCTCTGGCATATGTGGAATTGTGGATTCCTTGTAGGAACTGTGACTTCCCCAGATTCTTAAGTCTACAGTTTGTAAACCACAGCTCTTTTTGTTACATAATGTTGAATCTGGTGTGTGGGCGCCTCAGAGAGATATAAGATAATGAGATAAGAAGAAGTACCCACAAATATCAGGGATTTTATTCAGATGGTTGTTTTGTTTTTGTTTTTGTTTTTTTTTAATTTTAAGCTAGCGTGTCTGTTACTTGACTCAGTCCTGAGATTCGCTTGGAATCATTTTTGATGTATTAGGATACTTGAAAGTAGAACTCAGGAAAGGTTAGAAGCTTCTGTCCTCTTTACTGTTTTATTGGGGTTTATAGGGTAATTAAACCATCAGGAAAAACTAAATTCTAGGTAATAAAATAGGGAAAAAAAGGTGTTGGTTGCTCTGATAATATAAAAATTTCAAATCTTTGTCTTGCTGGTTTACAACCAGAAAACATTTCAGGCAAATAAAGTAGAAAAAAAAGTAAGAATAGGAATTAAATTATAGGAATAATTTATGCCTATATATTTTTCCAAAGTATTTACATGTCACTTTCGATCACAAATCAGATATGAATACTATTTTTGGTCTTTCAATGCTCTAGGCTCATAGAAAATGTTTTTCTGAGTCTAGATTTTATATTTATGCCAGTCACACTAGCAAGTTGCACCCATTATAAATAATATACTCTGCATGTATGCGTACATTTTACATTGAAATGACCCGAGAAAAATTAACAAAAGGCAAATAAAATTAAAGTTCATTGTGTTAGTCAAGGGTGTTAATATGGTTGCCCTAATTAAGCTTTTAATTGGCTCTAAGATACAGGCATACCTTGAAGATACTGTGGGTTGGATTCCAAAGTACTTCAATAAAGCAAGTCCTAATGTCTCTATAGTTTTGTCTTTTCTAAAATCTCATATAGTCTAAGCTTCTTTTAAGAGGAGAAACGTAACAGTTCTTTTCTGGTACTTAGTTCCAAAAGGAATTTCTCCAGTGTGGTTTTATGTAGTTGACACCAAGTAGTATAATGGACAGTTTCCTCAAAAACATTCTCTAGTAAATTCAGCTTTAATAAAAGCTGATATAATTCTGTACTGATGATTGAATTTTTCTTAATGCCACAGATATTCACATGCAGGGTGGTTTTACTTGATCAAAGGATTATAGAGTTAATCTAAAAGTTCCTTTCTCTCATCTATATTTCTGATGGAAAAACAGCTTTATAGAATTTGTAAATTTTTATTGATCCTTACAAATAGAGTTGAAATCAGGTTTGTTTTATAATTTCAATTTTTATAATTGCATTTTGGCTAAAAAGCATATAACTTGAGTATTAATAAACAGCTTTGAGAAAAGAATGCTCATACTAAATATCTTTAATATATCCTAATGAGTCACATATTTGAAACAATGAGTTCTTCTAATTACAGTAAACTCTTTAGTTATCTACTAACCAGTACTTTTACCCTCTGTGTTTTGGGCGGTAATTGATATTTGGCATAACTTTCATATGTTGCAGAATCTTGAAATGCTTTCTAAGTGATTGAATTCTTTTAAAACTATTATAAATATTACTATTTTGATAGCTAGCTATCTGATTAAGACTTCTCATATTTTGACTGCCATATATGTCTACTGTATGAACTACTTTAAAATATGTTTGTTTAAAAACTGTGGAACTTGTGCTTTGGACTCAGTTCTGCCACTTAACTAGCTTTGAGTGTATCCCCCATAGTGGCTCATGAGATGGAAAGAGGGAAAAGGTTATAATTCTGAAATCCTGAAAACTGTAAAAGCTACCCAGAGCTTGTTCTCAATCATTTTGGTAGCAAACCTGATAACTCAGGTGCCATCAAAACCAGCTTTTTATATTCTTTACACTGTTTCCTTAGATGTGAACATCTATGTTTTGTTGCAGAAATACTGTTTTGATTACAGCCCAGACCCCACCGGAAGTATTGTAGTTATTTTTTTAAATCTGAAACTTTCTGCATTCTGTGTCTTACCCCCAGCATTTCAGGCCAATAACAGGTTATGGGCCTGGATCCTGGGTTAGTTTTCTTCCTCTTAGAAGATTCAGGATGTTCTGCTCTACCTTTCAGGTATCCTTTTGGTTGAGTACGTTATAAAGGATGAGCTACAAGTAGTAATGTTAAGGCATTTTTCTTTAGAAACTGTTACAATCGGGTATTAAATGGTAGCCTGATGCTAATTTAAAGAAAATAAATGTCCACCAGTAGTTAATAGGCTATTATAAATATATTACTAAAATTGAAGAATCTGCAGTGTTTAATCTTAAAAAGATAGCAGGCAATTATATGGTAGTAAGAATATTCCGCCACCTTTTTTTCTTTTGTCCTTTACTTTTCTTCTGCCCGGTGCTCCTTTCCTTCCCTTTCTGCTCCATTTGACCCAGGAGATGCTTGTACTAATAATGATTGTGATTACCTGTAAGTTAGAACCTCTAAGCCAACAGAATCTCTGTGAGCAGACTAACGCTGTTTGCTGCAGAAGCCTTGTGTGGATCAGTTACAAGAACATTTTTGTGATTTCTACCTGCTGAGGGCAAAAGTGCCATATCTTGAGAATTTTTATAAAACCGAATTTTTTATTTCTGACATAGTTCTAATATTCTGAGGTGACCAGGTAGTCCTAAATTTTCATTCAAAGCTTTACTCTCCAGAAGAGTTAGACTATAACCAAACACTACTTTTCTGGGACTCCAAAATAGCTTTCCATATCATATATAAGAGGAAATTTGGCAATGAAGTTTTTAGTTAAAACCTCAAGAAATGTAACAACATTTCAGAAGATGCTGACGTTAAGATGGGAGGAGTCCCTCACTTCGAACTCACTCACAGCAGGTTGGCTGTGGTTCCCACTGCAGTGTGGTAAATGTGGCAACAGCCAGCGGGGCAGGGATGCCCGGGGAGGGCCCTCCCTGCTCAGAAGAGAGGGCAGCACTCGCGCCGGCTCCTGTGTAGGAGTGTGCCAGCAGAGGGAGAAGGGTTTGCACTGACTACGAGGCGACGAGAAGTTGGAATGAGAGGGTAAAAGTGGCGGGGGTGGGGGCGGATGTGGTAGGGAGCTGAGGCTAGGTGGATAGGTAGGGTCAGACTGTGACTCTTTGACATGGTGATTATGAATTTTATTTTACCAACTCCGAGGCAATGAGAGCTTTTAACTAGAGATTCGATCTATCTGTAATTGCCTGTGACACAGTCATTCAGAGGGTGGTGTTCGTGGGCTGGTGTGAGAGGCTACACTGCGGAGCACTGAAGGCCTAGTCAGGGCAGACCGAAATGCAAAGAAGAAACAGCAGAGCCTGGTCTCAGACAGGGCAGTCACTTTGAGCCAGCAAGCCTGGTAGGGAAGGGAAACCACTCTTGGCTGAGTCTCTAGGCCGCTGCAGGAACTGTCGAGGGTGCTTTATATATAGCACACCGGCCAGCAAGTTTCCTCTGCCCTGAAAGGGGAAAAAATCTCGATCCAAGGAATGAAAAGAATGTACCTGTTTAAAAGACAAATGTATTACTGTACAGAACAGTGACAGCTGACATCTAGGTACCCTTAAGATTTTGGAGTTGGTTTTTATTAAAGAGGTTAGTAAAGCAAATGCTGGTTCAGCACAGAGTGTAGGTAAGGTTTGTTTTTGTGCATTTAGCAGGAAAGTGAATCAGGTTTCAGTGGGCATACTTCTGGCACTTTGATTTCCAGCATCGCAAACTACCCTTTTTGATTGCCCGCCATGTGCCAGGCCCCAGGTATGGCGTCTGTATTATCAGGAGGCAGTGTAATGCGGTTAGTGAGCTGCACAGCTCTCTGCCCTGAGCTTGCCTTGGTGCCTCCTAAAGCTGAGGATAAGAATACTGTTATCATATAAATATGTAACATAAATATGTAGTGAAGTCTGAATGAGATAACATACAAAAGGACCTACTGCTTGATTTTGTTTGTATCTTCTTTTGGGGAGGAGTCTGCTATTACTATTCCTGGGAGAAAGACATTTGTGAAAAAAAGTTATACGTGGCTCATTGTTAAGCTGTGATCATTTGAATGGTATTACACAGCACACATACTGCCTGCTACCGTCCAGAAAGAGCTGTTACCTTGTGAAACAAATATTTTAATAGCTCCTATTATTCGTAGAGAGCTCTTAGCCCTTTTTGCTAAGTTTAAATGAAGTGAAAGATTTTCATAGCAAGGTCTGATATCCAAAAAGCAAGTATATCAGAGTTTATTTTTTAATCATTTAATTTTAGAGAAAAAGATGGTGACCAAGAGTTACTGCCTTTGCTTTCTAGTGAAGCAAAATTTATTCCTCTATCAAGTGAAAGGTTGGTTGCCTGGCTTCTCTCCCATTCACATCAACAGAACTGATTAAACGGGAGTTGCTAGGCAGTTTTGCTGGTTTCAAATAAGGTACAGCAGTGATAAGGATGTATTGATTCCTGAGTGAAGCATGCTATTTATGAAAGCTAATTGTCAACTTGGAAAAGATCACCTATTTTGAGGTTTGTTTTTAATTATCAAGAACCTAGTAGTTGGTACTTCTCAAAAGAGATTTAGTATCTGTAGCAAGGGCATGATTTTGTTTTGACATTGTACCCAGAATACATTTGCCATCTATTAAGCTTTTAGGGTAAGATGTTCTGTCGTGTTTATGAAGGATTAAAAATCACAAATTAAATCCTAATACTTTAGAGAGAGGAAAGGAGACAGGAAATGTCTCTTTTAAGAACTAGCAGAAGAAAGCTTCAGTGAATCACTATAGAATGTTACATAAATGGGAACACCCTGTATTTACAAACTCACTTGGAAGAATTTTAAGAAGTGCCCTCTGAACAGACTACACTTTAGAATAATGACTTTTTTGAAAAAAAAGACATTGAGAAACCTAGTAAAATTGTTTGGATAGTGATTTAAATTTTACTTTTAATTATCAAAATTAACTTCTCATAGGAAAACAAAGCTACTGAATTTTGATTCATTATTTCAGTTTATGAATTTGTTTTAGTGTTATTATATACCACAAAACTGAGTTCATCTTCAAATACCATTAATTAAAACTACTAATATAGGTTGCAAAGGGGAAAATATTTAAGCCAACATTTAACTTAACTCTGGCTGAAAAGCCTTTTACTTGTCATGCATTGTGGTAAATACTGGGGGAATATAACCTAAGCACTACTCCCGCTCTTAAGGGACAGGTGGAGGACTGTGTCTGTCCACTGTTCCTTCTTTCCATGAACTTCTGACTTTACAGACCATTTCCTTTAGACAGCAGCCTAGCATTCGACCTTACAGAAAAAAATAAAAGCTAATAGACTGGAATGCCCTTAAGTGCCCATCTTCAAACTGTCCTCTCTACATACTGATTCTTTGCCCTCTCTCAGCATACCCAGACAGACTCCCTGGGAATCACGAAATCGATCATTTATTGTAGTATTTCTCTAATATCTTTAAGTTTTCATTTCTCAGTGTCTTCCTTTCAGCATTTAAATGCTTATTATTTTCACCTTAAAAACTCGTACTCTATTTCTCACTCTCCCCTTTTACACCCAAATTTCTCACATTGTCAGTATCTTACCTTGTAATTCAGCACCTTCCATTCATGACAGAGTCCACTCTTACTCTGTCTTCCCCATTGATCCACTAGGGATACCACCTATTCCTTCCCAGGTTGGCCCTCTTCTAGCGTTTCTCGGCTGCCATGTAGTAATAGGCCGCAGAATTCCCTCGTTCCCCGCAGCAACACCCCTCCCCCCAGTAGTCAGTCTCTCACCAAGCCCGATCAGTTCTTCCTGCAAACTTTCTTAAATTTATCCACTTTTATTTCAACATAGTCAAGGCCACCATCAGCTTTCTAACTGGTCTCCCTACATCTCCTCTTGCCTTCCTTTAATTCATTCACACGACACCAGGAATAGTTTTTAAGAGGCAAATGAGATTAATGCCCTATTTAAAATCCTTTTACTGCTTTTAGGGAGAAAAAAGGCCAAATTCCTTACCAAAGCCTACAGCGCTCTTATGACCTGTTTGTCACTACTTGAGATTATTGTATACTGTTATTCCTTTCAGCCATTATGCAGGTATGCACTGCACCATACTTTTTTGAATACCTGCTTATATAAAGAGGGGTTTTTTGGTTTTTGTTTATGTCTTGGCCTCAAGTGTTGGGAAGCCAGAGCAGTGCAGTACCTGATACCACAGGTGAGTCTGGAATGGGAGGTAGAGCAGAGACTGTCCCTACGGAGTAGCATTTCAAACTGCCTCAGAGATGTGTAATTCATTTGAAAGAGGAGATAGTACCAGTGAAGTGATTCCAGATCCATAAGTAAAAACCTGAATATTAGGACCTTGTATTCTAAAGTAAGGCATTTGAGATTCTCCTCAAAGCTGAGGTTAACCACCGAATAGTTTAAGTAAAGGAGCAACTTAAGATTTGTGCTTTAGGATTATCTCTTGGGCAGTGTTGGGGGAACTAAGTAGAAGTGGAAGCACTGTGTTTTGGAAGCAAGGAGACCAAGAAGCTGTTTCAGTAATTCGCTAACTAACCCGGGAGAGGAGTTAAGCAGAAGTGCCTGAATGAGGGCGGAGGTAGCGAACTGGAAGGGATGGAACAGCGTTAAAGGGAATTAATGGGCTGAAACCAGAAACAGCCCCTCCGTGGTGCGCCTTTTTATTTTAAGCTGCCTCCCCACATCCTTCCTACATTTCAAGATTAACTCTTAGGAATTACCTCTTCTCTGATACCTGCCTTTTCTGTTCTGGCTTTAACTGGTCTTTTCCACTTGGAATCTATACAGAAACAGTCATGTTTTACATATCTAGTACTTGTTACTAGCAGCAGTCACTAACTTTTGGGTACCAGACACCATGATTATTAACACTTGGCTTGCATTACCTACTTAAATTCTATATCAAATCTGTGATATAGGTGGATATATATGAGGAAACTGAGGCACCTGCTCAATCCTACCCGGTACACTGTATCTATTGCTGAGTGTGCTCTGTGTTTGTAGTTGAAAATCGCATCTTAAGCTTCTGTGCCTCTTAGCCGTAAGCAGATATTCAGTGCTTGCAGATGGCCTCTCTGTGTCTGCATCGGAAATAGTTCTGAGAAGGGAGTGGTGTTTCGGGTGATTGTGGTGTGGTTGTAATAACGTGATTGTTCTACATGTTCTTTTCAGATCTGGATGGTGCTCTACTCTCAGGGCAAGATTGTGATAGGAATGTGAATGCAAGTTTATTGGCTGAAGCCAGCTCGGGTCAAGATGGAGGTGATGCTGGTAGGTACAGCAGGATTTATTTAGCAAGAATACGCTTAAGAGGATTTAAGAATTGGGAAGTGTTTAAGGACCTACTGCAGTTTCTGTCCCTTAAAGGAGAGTATTGTATGTAAATTCTTTCCAGTCTGTGGTAGCTAGGTAAAAAGCTTCCTTTATAGAAGAATGCCAAGCTAATAAATATAGAAAAATGATAGAACTGAGAAAATATCTATTCTGCAACCTCTCCCTCCTCCCCCCACTGGAAATAATTTAAGGTCAGTGGATGTTAAGCCGCTGCTGATGGGCTCTTCCCGTGATTAAGCAAAAGCTGGTTGTGATGGTACATTGACATGGTCTCAGTATCACCCCACAGGTTACTTGCAGTTACAGAGGGGAAAGGCATCTGTACAGTAAAGAGACCGATGCACATCACCATAGCGAAGTGATTGAGCTTAGTGCCAACAGCAGGAAGCGCAGCGACGTGCCCTCGGACGCGTGCTAGTTGGCACACCGCGTCTCATCTGTGCGGTGTTCTTGCCAAAGCGTTTCACCTAGCTCTACTCATGAGGTGGGAAAGTCAGGCAAATCCACACAAATCCAAGCTAGTCCAGATTCTAAAGGGTTAATGCTGTGAAAGATGAGCAGAGGACCCACTAGGCCAGAGGAGACTGACCAGATGCATGAGTCCATCTTGATGGCATCACAGGCCCAAACAGTGACTGAAGGGGTGTCTGGGAACAGTGGGATGTTGTCATAGAGGTTAAATGATAGTTGTTGAACAATTTAAAATTTCTTGGGTGTGATAAAAGTGCTACGGTTATGTCAAATTTCTAGAACATGCTCTATTTAAGGGTATAGTGATGAGTGTACAGATTGTTCTCAAATAGAAATAAAAGGTATATATATATGAGTATACATACAACATGCGGCAGAACTAGCAGTTGCTGAAGATACATCGATTCAAATTATGTAACTTTGAACTTCTTTTAGAAACTGATGGGGAAGGGGACTCCCGGGGTACTGTGACAGCATGCTGTCAGGGGCTTCTGAGTGCAGTGTACAGTGAGCAGATTTAAGCCACAGTTCTGAAGAAACTGCTTTAAAGTGGTTTCTCCTAACTGTTGAGCTTGCAAAAAATGTTTTGAAATTAGCAGTTTATAGATCAGATGGGTTGAATTTTGAAGATGTTGCTTGTATAGAGAAAATCATTAATAATATGTTTATTGCACTTGTTTTGGTTTAGAAATCTGGTTCAAGAATGGCTTCAGTTGGGCTATGTGAATTCATGTGTAAAATTTTAAATTTGTGCACATAAACATTTTAAGTAGAGAATGGCCCAAATTCATCTCATTTTCAACCTTTCATTTAGCATCACTTCTCTTTAGGACACGTTTTGATCCGTTAGTATTTTTGCAACTGAGCTCAGCCTTTGTCTTACAATTTTGACTTTAAGAACATTTGCTTGCTTCTCAGTTATTATGGAATAACGTACCAGGAAGGATAAAGGATGTTGTTGAACAGTGAGCACAGTTTTGAAGTAGATTTTTATGATCTATTAATGATTTTCAGTGTATTGAATTACAAAGGAATACCTTAGTTCAAGCTGCTTTTATATTTCCTGTAAGTTTCTCTCTACTGATGATAAGAATTTGGAGAGATGAAATAAGTTTGGGATGAGGCTTTCTTAATTTAATCATTTTGTATTCCAGAATGGTGTCTCTTGCCCGTTATCAAGAATGCTTTTTATTATACCTTTACTAGAAAAATATGGAATTTCAAGTATTAAAAATCTTTACTTCTGAATTTTTGTCAATTCATGCATTGTTTTAGGTCTGTTCTACTTTATGTAGTGATTAATATTTATTTAGTTGAGGATAGCTTATCTAACATGATTTTTGATGTTAGTTTTTCAAGTTTTTGGGCAAGTTAAAAATACCCTATATAAGAATTTGCCAGATACATTTATTCAACAAATAATTGAAGGGCATGTGTTTGGGACATTAGACATATACAAAGGTAAGGCAGACATAGCCCTGGCTCTCCTAGAGCTTGCTTTGTTTTGCACTTATTTGGACAAGAACTATGAGTCACAAACCTCAAACTTTATTTGGAAATGTGAAGCTGAAAATTGATATATTCACCTTCACAGGCTTCCATCCCTGTCCCGGTCTCCATCCCACAGACATCGAAATGGTGCCTCACTTTAGGATTCAAAAAACTTCCCCCAAAACAGTGCTACATTATAGTTAAGTTCTATCACTGCGGATTCAGAGGGCTTGCCTAACATTAAAGAAGTGGGTGAATGTATTCCAGGTACAAAACAATTTACGTTAATATTAATGAAGTGCAATTTTTAAATACCTGAGAGACCTTTTTGCATCATTGGGCACTGTGATACTGTTCACCAAAAGGATGAGAGACACTATATCTGGCAAACAGATAGAAGGAAATGGAATTCGTAGAAACCCCATCTTTGGCAAGCATTCTTTTATAAAATCCAACTTGTCCACGGGAGAGAAATTAACAAATTGCTGCACAAGCGGCGGTTGTGTTCAGCTTGGGAGGGGGCGTCTAGGCAGAGGCCATGAAGCAGGAGCTCTCACACGGGGAGCAGCACAGAGGCCGGTGAGGTCGGAGCAGAATGTTGAGAGGGTGGCTGGGAGCAAGGGCTGGAACAGGCAAGGCTCTGCCTTTCACTGTGACTGAGACCGCCCTTCCTTGTAGCCTTCGGGCAGAGTGCCGGGCTCCAACTTCTTGATTTTGAAAGAATCTGATGGTATCTTGAGAACAGAACTCTAGGAGACAAAACTAGTGGAGCTGGGAAGTAAGCTGATGGTTACTGAAAATAATCCAGGAGCAAGGGTCGATGCTTGAGTGGATCAGGGTAGCTGTAGCCATGGAGGATTCTGGATAGGTTTACACTTCCAAAGCACTCTTGGATACGAGACATATTCAAGATGGAATTAAGTCCAGAAGAGATCATTCCTGTTTCAGCTAGTCTGAAGATCCTCAGGCACAAATTCCCTACGGGACATCAACTATTCCATTTTGATTCTGCCTTCTGGGTTTTAATTCAAGGGAGGATTTAGAGAGGTTTTGATGAATCCCTAAGGAGGGCTCCCATGTGTCTGAAACAACAAACGAGTCTAATAGTACAAGAAATGTACATTTGTAATTTTCCTGTATTTATATTTTTCATCCTTAGTCCACTTTTCTATGCCAGTTAAAGCTTTAAAACTAGATTATGTGATTGTTTGGGGGACAAAAGGAGACTGTCCTGTTCCACAGCTGGGCTTCAGGGCATAATCTCAAGTGATAGAATAGTTAGGAATAGCAACTCTCAAGACAGTTCTGTTTTGAATTGTTTGAAATACAGTATTTTAAAGGCAGTTTTGTGTGGCCTCCACACACCGAAGATGGTATTCAGATTCTATTGAATTTTTCCTATGGTTGAGTTGCATTTTACACTTTAGATTGTTTTCTATTTAAGATGCCTGCCATTCAGGATATCATAACTAAGATAACAAAGATGAAGACATCTCAGTTTTAGGCAAAAATATAGTTGTTTTATTATTAAAATGTACTTTGTATTTGAAGCCGTTCTATTGTAATGCTCATATACTTATTTTTTTTATTCTATTCAGAGACATCTTTATTACCATTATTATATCAAAATCACTTTTCTGATGTATTAGGTACTTCACATGATTTCAAGTATGGCCTGATGCCTGGCCCTTCAAGCGATTTCAAGTATGGATTGCTACCAAGTACTTCAAATGAGTTCAAGTATGGATTGCTACCAGGTGCTTCAAACGATTTCAAGTATGGATTATTGCCAGAATCTTGGCCGAAACAAGAAACTTGGGAAAATGGCAAGTATTCGTGAACATCAACAGAATTCTTAAATAATTTTTAACAATTAAAAGCTTCCATATTCTGAGTTTTTAAAAACTCAGAGTAGTAACCTTATAACAATCTCCGTTCTCAGGGATAGATAGGGTTTTGAGAACAAGTTTTCTGTTTAAAGTAAGTGCTTTTTTATGTGTTTTTTAATTCTCAAAGGTGAATCATCTCTCAACACGAACAAGTTAAAATGCCCTCACTGTACCTACGTGGCCAAATACAGACGAACACTGAAGAGGCACCTGCTCATTCACACGGGCGTGAGGTCCTTTAGCTGTGACATCTGCGGGAAGCTGTTTACTCGCAGAGAGCATGTAAAAAGACATTCCCTGGTAAGTAACTAAATATCTTTGATCTTTGAGATAAACTATGGTTACGGCAATGAAGGTTAAGTTATTTTTAACACAACTACAATTTTAAGGAAAGTCAATTAAATTGCTTTCAACAAAGAATGTGATTTATGAATGGATCCTGAACTTCATACAGAAAAAGTGGTATACTCACCCATTGTTAAATGGGTGGTTTAATTTGAGTGGTTCAGATGCATTCTGTTGTCTATACCATCCTTACCTTGGATTTTCCACCCTTTCAATTAGGTGCATAAAAAGGATAAAAAATACAAATGTATGGTGTGTAAGAAGATCTTCATGTTAGCAGCCAGTGTTGGAATAAGACATGGATCTCGACGCTATGGTGTTTGTGTAGACTGTGCGGATAAGTCACAACCAGGAGGGCAAGAAGGTGTAGATCAGGGACAGGACACAGATTTCCCTCGAGATGAAGAATATGAGGAGAATGAAGCAGGAGAAGCTGATGAAGAGCTGGCTGATGATGGAGAAGATCAGAATGATCCATCTCGATGGGATGAGTCAGGAGATGTTTGTATGTCTCTAGATGATTGACTGACCTACTGTACTCCTCAAGGATGCTGCATTTGGACATGATATGAATCGACAATTTGAATTGTTGAACTTGAGGCTTTCAAAATAATGGTACATGCTGGATGGTAGTTATGTTGCTGTGAAAACTGTAGGGTCAAAGCCTTATAGCAAAAAAATTTTTTTTATATTTGCACAGGACTGTACAGCAAACAACCTTGTGGTTGGATCACATAGAGTCCCCACATCTTCAGTCAGTTATCAAAGCAAAAATATTTTTTATTTATAGGATATACAGTAACTTTGGGTCCTATGAAAATATAGTACCTGTCCAGGAGCTGACATTCATGTACCACTTTACCATGAATGAAGGAAACCCATTTATGAGAGTGCAGTGACAGCCAGCCCAAGTACTCTGCCATCGAACCACTCAGGCTAGTTTGTACTAGTAGAGTTCCATTTCTATTTTTATTTTTATTAATTTTATTTTTTTTAATACAGATTTTCAGTGAGGGGCCTTTTCAGCCCCATTGGTTGTACTTTTCTGTATTTTCCATTTTAATTTGCTTCATAAGTTAAACTAAGTCTCTTCTAGTCTTAGGTATTATTTCTCAATTTTGTGCTGATGGGCATGTTTATAAGAACTGGAGAGGTAATTTATTGGAATGAACTAACTGACTTCCTCCATTCCCCCCTTCCTTTTTGACATGAATTTTACTACTTCACAAATGAAGAATGATGTTGCAAAGTTACCAAGGCGAAGTTGACAAATACCACTAAATGATTATGATTTAGAAGTAACTTTCTCCTGCTGCTCTAATCTGATAAATGGTTATTTACTATATGACGTTTTCTGACATGGTATTCAGTTTTAGGTATCTGTTACTTTGGCACTATTCTTGTTTGCCTCTTTATTTTTGCCAGTGTACTATACCTCAGTCCTATTTGAAAAAAACAAATCTAATCGAAAGAAGACTCATAGAAAAAATAAGTAAAATGATTTGTTTTATAATTTATCCTCCATGTCCAGTTTGGTTAGCTTGTTATGCAATATAAGTGAAATATCAGGTTTTTACTCTTGTGCCCTTTTATCATTAAAATTAACACAAAAAATTGCATTCTCTTTTGTTTCATACTTAACGGGATATTGAGTGTTCTGAAATTATGACAGATAATTAAGTTAATTTATTTTCCCCCCCCAATTCCTTAAAGTCACTACACCTTGAGATACAGTCTAGTAGTTACCATGATTCAACATCTGCAAAGATCTTGCAGATAAAATATTGAGAGGCTTTACAGTTTATTACACTAAATTCTTCAGGGTGCAAGGGGCGATAATATTAAGTAGAAACTGTCAGATTTAGCCTAATGACAGATGAATTAGCTGATTGTTAAACTCACAGCAACATTTCACATAATAAATATTAACATGCACAGCATTTATCAGGAACATATTGTATATTATATAAAATTGAGGGATATCATATTTTCAGCTTTCTTTTAAATAGAAATTGAGTATATTTTCCTATTTTATATCAGGTAACTAAATTATGCTAGTTGTGTGGGAAAAGTTGCAAAGTACACTTTGACAGACATAATCCTTTTGGTGCTCCATCTGATCAAAGTTGAAACATTTTTTAAGAGACATGTTTTCTCATTGTCTCTGATTTCAGTAGAATAATGGTTAAATATTAGACACTGATGTTTCTGCTTGGATAAATCAAAGATAAAGTACAGTTACATGGTTAGACGCATTTTTTGTCACCTAAATTTTATTGTAGTTTCTACATAACTGTAAAACTGACATGAATAGTTTTGGCTTGATTTTTGTTTAAGACTGAAGAGTACATCTTATTCTCAATGTTCTAGATAAATGAGTAAAATGTAGTTCTGGTGGGGTCCAAAGTAGACGTTAGTTGGGCAAAGATACTATGAATGAAAAAGTATTTTAAACGTAAAATGTTCTGCATTGTGAATATGTAAGTATAGTATAAAGATTTCTTTCATCCCATTTATCCCCTCCTTTAAAATAAACCATAGTTTACAATTGGTAGATCTGTCTATATATAAATATATATTAAAGAGAAGATATATATCTGAAAATCACCTAAATCTGCTTTATTAGACTACAGTTCACTCACTGCATAGAAACTGGACTCGGCTTTACATTCTTAATGTACTTTTACTTTTTCTCAAGATATGAACTTATTCTAAGCTGAATTTTCTTTTACTACTTAAATCATTTATGTATATCTGGTAAATTATGACCAAATTTTTGTTAGAGTGCATACAGTAAATTGAAATACACTTGGTACACTACAGGATTGTTGTGCTTTTGTTTGGGTTTTAGTTGGAAACAAGGTTTGATGTAGATGGCTTGTTACTGTTAATTTAAAATATTCTATAATTGTCCATTACCTTTTATGTTGTGTTGTGACAGATTTGGCTATATTTTTAGTCAACTGAAATATGATACTTTAAAATTTTGTTTTTAGAAAGGTAATCCAAAGGAAAATGTTTATACTCTTGAATATAGTAGCCTCAGCCTATATATAAATTTCTTCTTTAAAGTAAACACTTTACCAGAAGCAGCATTGACAGATTTTTCTACTTGCTGACTGCCTAACTTATTTTGTTCCATGATCTGGAGGGACTGCCTTTTCCCTTCTAGATCTTTTTTTAAAAGATTAGTTTTAGTACTAAGGTATACTACTGGACGTTTCTATTTTTTTAAGTATATTCTTTTTTTGACTTACAGTACAATTTCAGGAAGTTGATAGATACTAAGGACTTATGATTGGTCTCAGAGGTAAATATACTCATAATTATGTCGGTGAAGCCCTGGCAGAATTATGTTACACATTTGCTGAATTTTTCTCCTGTAATTTATATTTTAAATGAAAAATATTTTAAAGCCTTTCATTTTAATGAAGGGGAAGAGTATAAACTGTTTCTTTCCTATTCACTCTAGTAACAGACCCTCTCATATAAATCAAGATCATGCATTTCCTTAGGACTCTCAGCGACAGTTACCTCCAAATGGTCCCCACTTTGTCATTGTTATTGGCCCTTCATTTCCATATTCACTAGGTGTTGTGCTAGGTTTTAGCATCCTAGCAAATTAAGCGCTGAAAGAAGAAGAGACATTAGAAGAAGGGGAACTGAACAGAAACAAGTAGTTTGAAGTTCTAGGGGGAAACACTAGCTGGTTTGGTAGAGCCATCCTGATGGAGAAGAGTGACATGAATGACTTTTAATTCGTGTAAAGTGGTTAGAACACTGCCAGTTGTTTAATAATGAATGTGAACCAAGAGGAAATTTGAAGTGGGAAAGAGGAAACAGGAAATGAATGGATCAAGGCTTGGAAAATTATGCTAATACAATATAGTATCGAAGGCCTGAAGATGACTGTAGTATATAATATGGGGGAAAGTGTGATGGAAGACGGGTTTTAAGAATCACAAAATTTTAAAATTTTGATAAGCTTTATTTATATTTTTAGGATTTTGTCAACAAAGAATGAAGAGTTTATTTTTCTGAATGATTCCAAAAGTTACCTTTTTTTTTTAGTGCCTACATGTGCTGTTGCGCTTTATCTTTATTTTACCTGTTCTCCTGTAAGGTAAGGTGCTATTGTCTCCACTCTACAGAAGAGGAAAGACTCCCAGCCACCTCCTTGCACCTGCCTCACGAGACTCGGCCACAGAGGGGCGGAGCGGGTCTGACCTGGCCTGGCTCGGGAGCCAGACACCTTGCAGGGGGCTCTACCGCCTCGTTACACTTCTGTAGAATTTTAGCCCTTTAAAGGAGTCTTGTCCATGGAGACACATTTTCCCTATAAAACAGCTATATTAGGAATCTGAGTGTCAAATCCTTCCTTACTACTCTTTCCTCCTGATGCAGCAGTGGCTTATCACCCGACATAAATAAGACCCAACATCAGCGTAGTACACGCTAGGAATTGGCTGTGGCATTTTCATTTTTAAGAGGATGGTTTTTAAATGAAGATCTAGACGTGAACCTAAGCTTTTGTGCCGTTCAGTCACCCAGATCCTTAAACTTAACTATGGTACATAATATACGTGCTCGGAACTACCAGGCATTTTTCTCTTGGTCACTTTAGGATTTAAAATGGAAAGTTTGTTCCTGCTGTATCCCGCTTTCCAGTGATGCTGAACAGTTCTGGATCATTTAAAATGTGTTCAGGATAAGCACACTTTCAGCCCGGAATTTGATGACATTGGGTACTTAAATTTGGAGTGCACTGGCTATTGAGAACAAGATTTGGGGTTGAGGAAAGGGATGGTTGAGGCCATGAGACGGGAGAATCTGCATTTAAACACTGTAAACATAGAAAGAACACTTGCTTCTGCCTGCTGTTTGTTTGTAAAAGCTCTTTGGGAAGACCTTTTACGAAGACCAACTTTTTGTGTAATTTACCTACCTAGTATAAGTGTCCTAAGACATGTATGTAAGCTTCCAAAACTGTTTTGCCTGTGTATTTAGAAAATACACAGGAATCTTTATCAAACCTAAAAATATAAACTTGTGAGCACTAAACTGCTTCTGGCTTTGTGAATTTTGTTGACTCTGACATTTAATTCAGATTTCTTTGCATTTTAAGTGTACAAAATTAGACTAATTGGGGTAGGGGAACATCTTTGCAAACTTTTGACTTAATGTATAATTCAGATATCATTGTACTTAAGGTTTACAAGTTTGAATTATAGAATATTTTAAGAGTTTTTGTATGTTTTTTATATGAAGTGCGTTATGCAAACTACCTCTGAGAAATGCAGAGCTGCTTTAGTGAACAGCAGTGTTTTGTAATCAGCATGTCATCTGTCATCATTGCTAGTTTTAGGATTCTCTACAGATTTTAGAAAACATTAAAATATTTCCCCTGTAATTAACATGTGTGCATAATTTTGGCAGTGGATTGAAAAGTAAAGGTAAATCACTTCATCCCATATTTACTGCATATCAGTGGATTAATGGATTATAAGTAAATATATAAATTCGAGTCTTTGACTCAGTTTTTTTTTTTTTCCAGGTTTTTGTGGTGGGGTTTGTAGTAGAAAAAAGGAAATCAAAGAATGACCAGAAAGTCAGGCTTCACTTAAAGAAATGAGGGTTGGATGTAGTTAGGAGAGGGGTGAGTTAAAAGACGGGCGGGGCCCTCACGGCATATGACGCCCTCGGTCTTTGACCTTGTGAAGGAACTGACGCTGCAGAAGATTCGGAGACAGTTAGGACCACCTGGCTCAAGATTAAAAAGATTTAATAATGATCCAAAGATGAAATGGGGTTGCTTCAGAAAAAAGTCCTGATTTCCTACCACTGGAGATGTTCTAGATGAAGTGAAAGATTATCTGACAGCATTTTGGCTAAGGCAGTATTGAACAGACATTTCTAAAGGTTTTTTAAAATTTTGTTTCAAGTTTTTCAGACCTTTGTAGTCACCAGTTTTTTTGTCTGCTTTAGAAAAACATTGAGAGGATTATGTGTGCATAAATGTCTCATGATATTTTGACACCAAAAAGAGCATGGTTAAAATTTAGAAATGTTTCACATTATGGGAAAAAGTTGCCACTTCAGCTTTTTCTTTTTCACTACAAATCATCATAGACCAAGGCGTAGAAGCGGGTAAAGAACTGGATCTGTGGTTAGCTAAGAAAATTCAAAGTCCTTTGGGTCTTAGTGTATGTCATGAATATCTTTTTCCTTTTTGTACTAAAGAAAGAAAAAATGGACGACAGGTTATCTGCTCAGGTAATTAAAATGAATGAAGACCGGCCCCACAGGTGCACAGAGCCTCACGTGCTGTGAGTGCTGCCTTCTGACCGTCAGCCAGACACCTTTCTCTTTTTTTCCATCACAAAATTTGGCAATAAAAATACTTATCTTCCAAGCATAATCAGGGACATGTATGTGCTCAGGAAAACTGACACCTACCGTGAGAGGGCCTAGATAAAGGGACTTGGACCTCGTGGCGTTTCCCTGTCCAAAGTCACCGGCGCTGTGGCGGACACTCGTCCTGCATTCGCTCTGGGTGGGGAAAGAGCCACACTGCCTCTCAGGGCAACGTCGCGAGCCTCTGAGCCCCCCGCCCAAGTTATTCCTAAGGGACGGGAGAGCCTAAGCATCTACGCGGCTCTTACGTGCTTTGTTTTAGCACAGCACGTTTACACCACACTAAAATCTCGTGACAGCCAGTGTCTCATCAGTGCTCAAAATCGCAGTGGTCTCATGTCATGCACTGTGTGTGTGACAGACAACTGCTTGTTCTCCCAGATTCTAACAGTCTATAGGGGCCAGCAAACTTTTTCTGGTTTGGGCCAGACAGTAAGTATTTTTGGCTTTGTGGGCCCTGAGGTCTCCGTCACAACCAGTCACCTGTGCAGCTGTGCTGCGGACGTCATAGTCTGTACGCGGGCAGCGCGCTGCATTCTGGTCAGACCCCACAGGATCAGGCAGTGGGCTGCAGCGGGCGGACCCCTCAGCTAGCTCTGAGTACCCCTCCCCACCCCCTCCCCGCCCCGCCGCTCTGGTCCCTGTGATGCAGGCATTGAAGGACGCTGTGCCTCCTGACATCCACAAGGTTTCCCCTTTTCAGTGAATTTTTTCTTTTCCAAATTACAAATCTGGAGTAGCAACAAGATTGAACACTTAAGCGGCACCACTTTAGCTGAGAAGGATAAAAACCTTGCCCTCTCGGCTCTGATTAAACAAGACCTTCATGAGAATTCGGGTAAACGCCACACCCCAGCACACAAGGTCCTCCCCATTCCCCGGCTCCTCACGAAGAGAAACGGCCAACTCGGAAATACGTCCAGAGCTTAATAAGAAGAGACTGTCACTTGCTGATAAAATCATATACCTTTCTAATCTAGACCCTTTTCCTGCCACTTTATCCTATGTTAAAAGATCCTTTTACTTTACATGAGGCTACCACCTTCACTGAGCCCGATGGCATTGCCTTTCCATGGCCTGTAGGATGTAAACTATCGGGGAGTCCTTCGTTAACAGCTGCATTCACAAAAAGTGTCAGTAAACTGGGCTTGTCCTTCATCTTCGACATAGCTTGAAAACGCTAACTTGTGAGTCTGACTAGAACACTTCCCATCAAGCCTATGAAAAAATAAATTCCCAACACTGAAGACTAAAGCTGAATCGGGATTCCGTGGCACTGTTTCAAACAGCATGGTGCCCACTGCGAGCCCCACAGAGGACGGTCTGATGGACTGTCTCGCTCTCATTAGTACCTGTCAAATGGACCAACTACGCCGTGAGCGCCATTCTTCACAGTCAAAATTCCTATTTAAAACACAGTTTCAACACTGGTCTAAAACAGTTCCAAGCGTTCTTCCTTATTATTAAGATCAAAGTTAATCAGCACAGGGGGTCTGACTACGAGGGAGTCGGAAAGAGCTGTGTTGCTCCTGCCCGCACCGTCAGGCGTGTGGGAGACGCTCTGAAGGCACCTGCGACGAGCGCGGGGAACACAGGCCCTCGGCCGCGACGGGGGTGCCGGCCAGGCGCCCCGCCCCGCCCTTGCCCCTGCACGCTGGACTGCAGCGTCACCACGCAACGGATCTGCCTTCGTGGAGGCGGCTGAAGACCTAGGACCATCAGCCTAGGAGCCAAACAAAGCCTCGCCGCCTCCGCACCGGCTGTGCGGGCAGCTGACCTCCTCCGCCCTGCAGGCACCGCCAGGCCCGCCCCTCTGCGCTGGGCACTTCCCCAGTCCCCTTCCTCTCGGGCCTTATTCAGTCCCAAATGATCACAGCGACACACCTCGGAGACTTTCCTCGCTGACCTCTCTTCGGAGTTGACAAATATTTGTTTAAATGACACCGTGCACTGATTGATGCACAAACGGTTTCCATCACAATCCTGATTTGGGTCACAGTTCTTTCATTTCTCTTGGACCAGAAGGTTGTCAGACTTACATTTTACTATAGTCTCCACGAGTTGATACCGCATAGCAAAGTCGCCCTTAGAAGAACTATAACCTTGATTTTTCTACAGATGTTTCACACATGCCAGCCATGTTAACGCTCTTTGACGACGTGGTGTCCGGCTGACTTTACCATGTCATATCAGCATGTATGTGTCTCTTAAGTATACAGACTAAGAGAATCTCCGAACTGCACATTAGAAACAGCTACTGCACACGTTTATCCAGCCTTTGCTTGAACTCATTCCACGTTCATCACCTCGCACAGCAGGCCGTCTGAGCTTGAGGTCCTTCTATTAGTTCTGTAAACTGAGTTGAGTTGAAATCTGCTTATTCTATCTCTCGATGCCACAGAGATTCATGTCCTTCCACATAATGGTCTGTGTAACAGTGGAAATTGAAGGTGGGGGGAGTGTTTATATTTCTGGAGTGCTTAGGACCTTAAAGATTTTTCATTCCTCATAAACAGCTCTATGTTTTCATATCGGAAACCAAACTGTTCACCCTTTTCCGGTTTAGAATTTCACTCTTCATTTTAAGGGTAAGCATCAAATATTTAATATGGAAAACTGATGCCCAAAGAGAGGTGTTAAAGAAAAGCACCCCAAAACATTTCTTCTAAAGTAGAATATTAATTTGCTGGTAGAGGTATGTAACACTTAACATAATATTATACTTGCTTCTCCAAGAATTAAATCTGCGGCTCGATATGAAAAATTTGAATGTTGCTTAATCCTAGGCTTTCAAGAATTTCATAATTAATTGATTTCTTAATGCACTATAATTTTAACATATAAATTTAATGATTCAACTCCCTTTAGAAAATGTATTACAAGGAAGATGAGTTATTTTTTTCCTTTAATCGCATTTTAGGTCATATTCTAAACGATGTGAGAAATAGTTCATTTTTATTAAGTCTTGTAAGACTGCAGCTCCATCAGGCCCAAGCCACAACTCTTCTTTCAGCAGCAAGGCAGATTTGTAATTATGGCTGCTTCGTTATTTTTTGAAAAAGATGATGCATTATTGTTCTAGTGCATTTATGTCGCTAAGGAAACATGGGAACACTCCTCAGTAGGTAGCCAATAAGTCCTAAAAACTACTGAATGCTCATGAGCACGGTATTTTGTTTCTCAATGTTTGAAATTTAAAAATAGGAGTCAAGAAATTCATTAAAAGTAGTTACCAAAACGCTTTTTGTAAAGTTTACTGCAAACTGTTGGAAAGTTACCACCAAATCCTTCATCTTTATCTCAGTGCAAAATTCTAGAACATGAAAGCTGAGGATCCTAGCACTTTTTGCCTGGGTAGGTGATCAATTCGTTGCCTTTTTCAGCCATTTATGGACACGGGAGAAAAAGAGCAGATGTTTTTACTCTTTGAGCGTTCATCACTCACTGACGCCGTGCCAATTTGTCATAACGTTTGTGTTTAATATAACCAATTTCTATATAGTATCACTGTGACTCTAATCCAGACCTCAGAATGGCCATTTTGGGGAAACAAAGCATAAATAATGCAGGTGTAAGATTTTTTTGCAAGCAAAAAATGAGTCAATTTGCATTAGCCTGTTTGCCACTGTAAAAGTACATTTCCTGCACAGATAAAGGGAGGGACTGGAAAAATCTGACTTGAGCATTTCCTCAGCATGTCATGCTGTCGTTAAGCTCCTGCTTCCTAACAGAACCCTTTTTCTTATATTCCCTCCTTCGCGGACAGAATTCGTCGTTGGAGATGACTGATGAGGCAACTGCCAAGGCAAAATCTGGCGCTCCGTGCACCCTAAAAAAGAGACTGCCAGTTCTGTTCAGCCACACGCACACCCAGAAAGCAGAACTTAATCATGCCATTGAGGAAAAATCTTAAGCAACTGAAACTAAAGATTAAAGTATTATGTAATTGAGTCCCATCGCAATAATTTAAGTATGTTTAAAGTATTTCCATTGTGGGATTAATGATTAGAATATGGTATATATTTAAGGCCTTTAATAGTTTAGTTTCTGCGTTGAAAGTTTTCCAAGGCTTCTAAAAAGTAAAGTCGTGACTCATGTATGTGGCTCTCTCTTATGGACATTGGAAAAGGGACTTATAGAAGTCTGGTGAGGGATGATACACTGACTAGAGGATTCTTCAAGCAAAAGTTTACATGCTTTGTAGATATGATTTAGAAAGGTTTGAGAATAAACTACGAAGTTCACATGAACTTTACTTATTTGAGCAGGTAAATCTGGTGAATAACTGAACAATGTTTTCCTTTGATGCGTCCTGACCAACTAGGAGTTATTTTTTCCTGGCTGAATTCTTTTAACCAAATCTAGTCATATTTTAGATATAAATACAAAACCAAGGGTCCACTTTATCCTCAAGCTAACCTAAAGTGAAAGTTAACCCTATTTGCCAAAAATAATCTCAATTAAAATTTTTTTACTCCAGCGGTGACCATGTGAATTCACTGGCTGATTCTGAGTCCCTTCCTCGCAGGAATGCTTCTTCATGGCAGGGTTCTCTCTGCCTTAAGTCTGGCCATTTTGCCCTGACTATGACCTTTCTTATTTAAGCCTAGCTGGCTAAAAAATGCAAAGCGAACCTCAAAAAAGGAGCATTGTTTTCACTTGTAAATAACCTTCTTCAGGGATTTTCAAATTGTGCCCTGGGATCCTAGGGGTTCTTTGAAGATGCCTCTCTGGGTGTGGAATTTGCTGGAGCAGAGTAGGTGGGGCCCTGGGCTTCAGCCAAACCTCTAGAGCAGCTTTGCTTTTATCTCGTTATGCTTCCAGGGCTCAGAGCTTTACCCATCAACTTAAAAATATTCGCGGATGATAATAATAGTAATAGTAGCTTTTGTTTATAGAATGTTTATTATGTGCCAGACCCTGCTTTAAGTATTTTCTAAACATTAAACCAATCTCTTCCCTTTTGTAATAAAAACCTTACAAGATCAAGCATTTTTTTTTATCCCTATTTTGCAAAGGGGGAAACTGACACTTAAGGAAGTAACTTGCCCAAGGGGTCACAGCTACTAAGTGAGAAGATTTTGGACTCAAATCTGGGTGTGCCAATTAACATCTTAGATTAAGTCAGGAATGGAAATACAAGGCAAGTGTACTGCCACCCCATAGCTACCCCTGAGGCAGACAGAGCTAACAGCTAAAAATAATATTTCTCACTGATCACCCACCTCGCAAGGGGCTCTGGGCCATTGCTCTTAAGTCACTGGTGCTGGTATTCAAGATGAGGCCAATTTACTGCCCCTGCTTTAAGGTGAGAGGTATCTGTGACCTCATACTTCTCATTAGGACGCCTCCCAAGCCTAAAAGTGTTGCTACTGGCTTGTTTGGATACTGGTAGTAGAAAAACACCAAATTATCACAGATCCTAGATGTAATTTTTCATGATGACGTGAGTCTATGAACAAAAATCTCTATCATCCTCATTCTCATCAACTTCTAATAGAAGATTTTTGTTTCTGTATATATAATTTGCATACATTTATAGGTGGATAATTATAAACACCATACAAGCCTCATGATCAGGACAGGTAGGATTTTGAAGCTTTTCTTTGCATGCCTACTAGAATAAAGACCTAAAGCAATCTATGCTGAGACATAACATTTTAGACGTGGGGTGCAGGCAGAGACGGAGGGTGTGGAGACCTTCGGCTTGGGGTAGGTCTGTCCGTTTCTGTATTGTAGAGCAGAGAACTCAGTGGTTTGAACGACCTTCACTATTTCCACTACCAGCATGCCCTGCCCAGGAATGTCATAGCCACATTTCCAAAAGGACACAAACACCCAACCCCCATCTGACTTTTCAGTCGCTGTTGCCAGGAGGTGACCAGTCGTCGTTCCTGGGCTGTGCCCATTCTTACCAGGGAAAGCTGCGTGCAATTAAAGTTCTTCCTGTTAGGTGCACGGCTAAATGACTAATAGTAGTTCCTGCTTAAGACACGTCAAAGGGGCCCAAGGCTGCATTCAGGAACTCGCTGTGAAAACACCTGTCGATTCCGACCGATTTTTCCAATGCAGTAGATACGGAGAGCTGGTAGCGAGGAACTTACAATCGTCAACACGTGAAAAAAACCTTATCCTCTTTTGGTTGTAAACTGGTACTGAAATCTAGATTTCCTTAAATGGGTGGACATCTCTTTGTGAAATTTAGTATTCATTCAGCAAACACTAGTGTACAGTATTGATCTTCCTACGACCATTTTCATGAAGCCCATTTAATCCTTGTTCAGAAAACTGTATGACTGTCTGAAAATGTTCTCTAATGAATAAAAAGTTTCTTCCTAAAAGCTATTTCTGATGCACTCTCCTTTCAATTATTTGTAAAATTAGAAGTTGTGGGCAGCGCTAAGGAGAATGAACCACGGGGCTGGTCTAGTGGCACTTGGACAGAGCCAAGTGGGAGTTCTTTGAGGACGCCTCTCACTGGAGGGGGGGAAGAGGTTGGAAAGCTTTGGGGTCACAGGGGATGGTGGGCTCCACGTGCCTCTTTTCTCCTAGTTTTTGCTTTTGTCACATGAGAACAGCAAATTTTCAGTTATCCTATTCCACAGGCTTGCTAAAAGAGACAACCAAAGCCAGTGACTCAGTTACGTGGAAGTTTTCCGTGGAGTGAGAAAAGCCAACAAAAGAACTATGTGATTCTAGGGAAAAATTCCCAGAAATGCAGACAGGAACATAACTTCGACTGGATATGATACCATATATAATGGTGATTCGTGACAGTTAAGATTGGTGAGAAAGATTTAATTATGTGTGTTTGTTTCAGAAGCTTGCTTCCCTTGACATTTCTAAGTCACTGTATTAGAGCATCTAAGCCTAAACATTAAGAGTTAAAGTTTTGGTTACCTGATGCTAACACATACTAACTGCATGAAAAATACTCCACAGAAACAAAAAGTCCTTTTGAATGTTAACTTACAAATATATATATCAATGGCAAGTATCACGAGCTAGAAATTGAATACAGTTGTTTTTTTTCTTTAATGATTTAATGGAATGGGTATGGTTTAGGCTTAATACAAATACTAAAACTATACGACTTAAACACTAAAATTAAAATACTGTAAGATCAGAATAGCCCCACCTTGTGGATTAATAAAAGGCCATCGCATTTTTGGAAACGAAAAACTCTACATAAATAAGAGTCACAGATAAAGTTCTTCCTTAATCTGTTGTTAAAAACTTTTTTTTAAACTTTCAATAAAATTTCTGGCCCATCACATACTGGGTAATTGTCAGTATGGTGCTCTGATAATAGGGCTTGCCATCAAAATGCCATTTACGTGGCAAAGAAACACAAATAATTCAATGTAACTCGATTTCAAATATAAGTGAAAACATTCTAAAAATGGATGATTTTTTTTTTATTGTAATACTCTACACTGGTCCATATGAGGTGAGTAGCGACTAAGGGATATGGGAAGAGGCTCTCCAGAACGCCATTAAAAACGTGGGTGGCCCCGCAGCCATGCCTAGGAAACTGTCCCGCAGCAGAGACGACTTTTCTACAAGGATGTGGTTCGTCTCCTGCTATGAACTGTATCAGCGTCACACCTAAGTTTCCTTCGGTTAGACGCCAACCTTCTTGGGAAATGTTCTTTTGATGGTCCAGAGGATCCCAAAGGAATAAAGCAAAACATCACACCTCTGACCTCGCTTGCTGTTTCAGTCACACGTTTCCAGCCCAAGTCCCCAAACTGCAGATGTAGAAGTCAGAGGTAGGATATACACCATTTGCTTTAAAATCACAACTATTCCACTTTTCCAGAAACTGAACGTGTTCACTGCGTACACTGGTATATTTTATAAATTCCATTTCTTTCCTTGCAAAAACGTCCCGCGGCTTTTGTACTTTTACTGAGACGAAGCTGGCTGCCACCGAAGGAAGTGGTGCCTTCCTGCTGTCCTCCGGCAGCCAAGTCCCCAAGCTGCGTGACACGTGCGTCCTTGTCACGGCCCGTGCTGCTTAAGTGCTGCTGTTTCTCCTTAACTGAGCAGGGAACGGCGAGCGTTCACAGCGAGCACGTCCTCGGAAACGCCCCGTCGGCCCGGTGCTCTGTCTAATCGTCCCGCGGACCTGGGACGGTGGCGTGCAGTCGATTTCGCAGACGAAACCGGTGGGGCGGCAGCATCACGAGCCACCCGCCGGCTTCCGAGCGCAGGAGCGGCGTGGAAACCGAGACCTGCGCGTCCTGGAAGGCCACGAAGCTCTGCTCGCCTCAGCCCGGTCGCTTCTTAGCCACCCAACGAAGGACAATTTTTGTTTTTCCAGAAAACCCCTGTTGGGGGCTATTTTGTTGTAAGTGCAAAGGCCTGTCTCTACACGGTTCTTATTCCACCCCAAAACAAATTGCCAGTTGGTCGGCAGAATGGTCAGGCGCTCAGAATGAACCAGCCCCGCAAACTGACGACTTTCAAAACCCCGCATGGACAGAGGTACGTTTTCCTGTGATCCAGCCCCACACGCAAACAGCTTTTTAACGTGATTATATTTATGGTATCTTACCTTTATTTTTTTTTAACATGGTCAAATAAATATTTTCTTTATGGTTTCTGCCTTCAGTGCCTTATAAAGACCTTTCCCGATCCAACATTATTTAAAAAGTCATCTATGTCCCTTTTGATATTTCTCTTAAAAGGAAACCAGTCTCCAGGCTGTGTGTGAGACTGCTCGGCCATTTATCTGGAAGAAATCCCCCTCAGAGAAGCCAAGTCTGGCGTGCCTCTGCCTCGACTTCAGTCTCAACAGGCTGGGTCATTTCGCTATCACATTCACTTCCCCAGCACAAGTCTTGATATCCGAATTTATCAGGTTCAAATTCAACTTCACTTTTCAAGTTACCTTGAAACTGCTTCCTGCTGACTAACTGCAGAGACCCATGAAGTGGGGAACAGCACCCGTACTCCTAGAGATTAACCCTGGATTACTGTCTAAGTAATTAGCGCGTATCTTGAATGATTTCTTAAATGGTCTCTTATTAATTTCCCATGAGAGAAAATTTAATTCAGAAACTGCCTGTCGTGACGCTTTCTGTGCATTTGTGACACACAAATGAATGACCCATAGGTTGCCTTACGGAGGACCTGGCGAAAATTCAATCTGTCCAAAAGAGCCACTGAGCTCAGGTCCAGCAGAGGAGCTCGGGGGCTTGTGGCTGGGCTGGCCGTCCACACCGCACGGCATCTTTTCCTCTCTGTGTTTTTGATTCCGGGGAGGAACTCGAGTCCTACAGAGTGCCTCTTCTGCACTACTGCGAGTGTGTGGATTTTATTTCACTTCCATTTCTCATAAGGTGTTTTTCTGATTGGAAATGCGAAGCCATAAGATTATAAAGGTGAGAAAAAAGCAGTATAGATAACCGACAGAGGTTATGAACTTTGAGCAAAAGAAAAAAATATATATTCACAGGAAAGAAAAACAGGAAGGATCATAATGTGTGCAGCGGTCATTCCTGAGGAGTGGGATTACGGATGATTTTCGGTTTCTTTATACTTTTTGTCATTTTCAAAATTTTGATGTGAACGTATGCTAATTTTACATCAGCAAATAATTATTTGGAAAAGAAAACAGACCTATTCCCTTTCGCTAAAATGTACTGGAATAGATATTATCTAATTACAATAATTTCATTTCTGAGAAAAACCATAAAAATAAAAATAGCAAAATATAAAAAATAATTATCAAGCGGCTGACTCACTCTACGGCACCATGGAGAACAGAGATGAGGAACGGCCCAGAACGGGAAGCAGGGGACTGAGGGGCAGGAGGGCTGACGGGGCCGAGGACTGTTTCACATCCTTTTTTTTTTTTAATGGGAATATTTATTCAAATGAGAGATGATTCTTGAAAATGGAAAGATTTTTGTATTTATTATTTAGAAGGCTGAATTACCTCTGATTACAAACACTGGTGATTATAATTTTACCGTTTTGAGGAAACTGCACTGAAGAGGCTCATGTGAAGCCAGTCAGGACTTACGTGAACTTTTAAAAAACTCAAACATGATATATCATTTCTTAATCTTGGCGATAAGTATATGCACATTTTCACTTTATAAACATTCATCCACTCTATACTTGAAATTTGTGTACATGTTCCATTTTTCTGTATGTATTACACTTAAATTTAAATTTTTTTACTTGGAAAAAATCTCGCCCCAGGTTCTGCCTCTATCGTTCTGCTATCCATTGGGGTAACCCCTGTGCTGGTTCCCCAGAACACTTCCTCCATAGCCCCCGACTTGGGATCACAGCAGCCCATCTCCTGGGCTCAGTGACTTGTGGGTCCGCCCCTCAAGCAGGGCCAGTCGGCGTCCTTCCTCGGGCCCCTCTGCGTGTTGCAGGGAGAGGCTCCAGGTCACGCAGTCGGTGTTGGTGTGCCGACCCGTCTGTAATTTAGACAGTCTGCGACAGCCCGCGTGGGTGTGATCAGGACATCTGATCTGGCGGGAGCTAACCTGGATTGTTGAAAGTCTGGAGATGGGACTGGGGTATTTTAATAGTTCTCTGGAGTCCTACCCACCCCCTTCTGCATTCAGCTATTTACAAATTTAACAATCCAGAGAGTCAGGAAGTTACTCCTCCCTATCTCTGTCCCTCCTCCTCTCATGCCCTCGAGTTGTCATGCTTCTTTTCTTGGTAAAAAAGGCCAAGTTCTTTAACTCAAGGATAATGAGAACCATTCCCCATGACCCCTTTGCTTTAGGGGACCCATGAAGGAAAAGACGCAGTATTTTTAAAAAGTACTTTCCACTGCTCCAGCGTCGAGCACCCAGATAGCAAACGCCGCGAGCCATCGGCGTTTGTACGGTCACTTGCTTCAGGCAAGGTGGACTTAAACAGCGGGTCCGCGCCAGCTCCGAAGCCTCCTCCCTCCCACGCAGCCGGTAACCGTTCCTGCAGCTTTCGTGTCTAACCTTTCGCTCTCCTTCCCGCGCTGCCAGCCGGCCCGGGGCTGGCTTCTGCACGGGCCACTGGCAGGACCGCTGGGCCGTGGCGCCGCCTGTGGCTCCGGAAACGGGCCACGGCGCCTCTGTTGTTCCTGTGTGCTTTTCCGCATTTAGAGAATGTGGCAAACGCACGTTACTGCCTCAGTTCTGACTGCTTCGGCTCAGGAGAAGACAAAAGGGAGTAAGGAAAAGACGACGATGGGCACAGGGCTGCATGTGTCCCCTTCTGTTCCGCTCGGCCGTAAGTGGTATCGTTTTCCTCTACACATAAGCCTCCCATTTTGCTGACGTGCATTTGCCAGTTCCAGTACATCCTTTTTATTAAGAAATGTTTTGTTTAAGTATGCAGACACCAAAGCACCTGATATGTGCATGTAAAAGCATACTCAAAATTTGGAATTATTTAAAAAGTTAGAATTCTCTTGATTCATATATGTGTCTCTAAACATTAAACGTTTAATTCTATAAAGATATGAGTGACTGCCTACATTTCTGGCTCTCCTATACTTTGTCTGTCTTTCTAATATCTGCACATCTAACCCTCCATGGAAAGAGTCCAAATAATTCTCCCAAAAATCATCAGGAACACCTTCCATGAATTATTTCAACGAGTATCAGAAATTATTTAGTCCACATAAACCTTAAAGCTTTGAATTATGAAAATCCATCATAAAAAATAAAAGACAAACAAAAATTGCAAAATAATGGCAGATAAAAATGTTCTCTTCTTTGTGTATTAAGGAATTCTTGTAAAAGCGTAAGGAAAACCCAAATAGACTAACAGGAAAATGGGTACGAGCCATAAACCAACAATTCACAAACGAAACACAAATGGCCAAAAAATGTGTGAAAAATATCCGACTCGCTTAGTAACTGCAGCACTGCCATATAACCCAACAGTGGGATGCATGCTGCCACATAAAATAAAATCGACATTTTCAAAACTGCCCTGTGACATCAAGGATGCGGGGACAGGGCACCCCACATGGCGTGAGCACGAGCTGCGCTTGGGTCCAGGCGGGAACCCGCACGCCTCTCCCCTGCCCTCCCTCTCCTGTCCCAGCAACAACAAGCTGTTTCCTCGCGAAGCAGCGGCATTTCCAACGAGTGCTCCTGCAGCCCCTTTGCCACTGCCGTGGGAGGCCGAGGGCTGAGGTGTCCCTCAGCCTCAGAGCTCACACAGAACTGTCGTCTCTGAATGGGATTTCCGAGTCCCCGACGTCCGAGTCGGCCACTGCAGCAAACAAACCAAACACCAAACATCTTTTCCCTGCCCTGGTTTAAAGCCGATGAAATGTAATTACCGCGAGGTGCGGCCCCCAGTGGGTGCCGCAGCAGAACCCCCCAGAGCCTCCACGCGCTCAAGCCAGAGCCACCGCCCGAAGCCCAGAGTGGTCGCGATGTCCCCAGGCTCACGTCCACAGATTCCACTGCCCGCGGATAGAAAACACCCAGAAAAGAAACGCGTTGCTGGCCTGTCCGGGGTAGGAGCACTATGGCTGTGTCCCCGCATGTACCGACTTTTTCTTGTCATCGTTCCCTAAACAACACAGCATGCCGGGTACCCACGGAGCAGTTACAAGCAATCTAGCGGTGACTTAAAGTACATAAAAAGACGTTTGTGGGTTGTATACAACAGCGACCACTCACGTAAGGGACTTGAGCGTCCGTGGATTTTGGTATGGGGGGCTGGGACTCATCGCCACAGATACTGGGCACCGAGGAGTGACTGCACCCCCTTTCCTATCACCCCGCCACACACAACCCCTGGACCGTACACGGCCCTGCTGAGAAAGTCTTTAAGTTACACTTTTACAGAGCCCCAAGCAAGTGTCACGCAAAATTCTCGGGGGAGGGGGACATACGAGAAGCTAAGGGAGGTCCTTCTCGCTCTCAGGAGATGGCGAGAGTGCCCAGGTGAGACGCCAGCTTGCCGTGGGGTCGCGGTGAGCTGCCCAGCCAGTGAGGAGGAGGAGGACGCAGAGAGCCCCTGCGGCCGGGCTCCGGCTGCGGAGCCCGTCACCCCGGCCTTGGGCCTGCCGCTCCAGGAGGCGGGGGACGTTCACTCAGTGTGCACGCACCCCTCCTTCCCCGGCTTGTCCCTGTGCGGGCGATGAAGTGATGTCCGCGGACTCTGACCTCCCGTCAGTATGTATGTACAGAATATGCATGTTCGTGGGTGCGGTGAGCCCGGCACTGGGGCCCGATAATGACCGATGGCGTCTTGATATTGTCCCTCAGGATCCTGAGGACAGTGCGAGTCCCCGTCAGTGTCTTCTATACTGTCCCCCAGTGCTGCTCCTCCTGGGCCGAGACGCCCCTAACAGGACGCCTACAGAGGAACAAAGGCCCCAGAGAGACGACCACGTGAAACACCTGACTAGGTTTACAAGCCCTTGTAGAAAGAATCTAGACACTACTGAAAAGTAATGAAGAGACAGGCGATCTAATTTTCCTACTTACACAGTATTTTAAAAGACATATACAATGAAGGATTGTTTTACTGTGGTAAAAAAAGAACATGAAATTTACCATCTTAACCATTTTTAACTATTCAGGTCACTGGTGTTCAGCATCTTCACTGGGTTGTGAAAGAGATCTCCAGAACTTTCTCGCCTTGCAGATGTAAAGCTCTGTACCCATCAAACAACTTCCTTGTCCTCCCTCCTGGAAATATTTTTACAGGGCCTTAGTATACACAGTTTACCGAGTTCAATCCTTTTTCTTGCATAGGTCTCCTAAAGCACAAGAATAAAACTAAAAAAGGCCCCCAGACTTCCGTGTTTCCCTCCGGGTCACTCTGTCCATCTGTAGGACCCAGTGTCTGTCAGAGCCTTCAACAGAAACTCTGACCCTGAGTGGTGCCAGGAAGCTGAAACACCGTCTGCTTGTCTGTGTACTTTGGAAGAACTTCTCGAAACATGCTCTAGCTCGGAAGGCCTGTGAGCCGTGGGCTCATCCCCCGCACCCCGAGCTAGCATGCCCTCCTGCAGACCGCAGACGACAATCACGTGGCCTGCACTCAAACGGCCCCAACGACAAACATCCCACTGAACCTGAGGTCACTGTGCGTTCACCGTCTCCCCTTTATGATTACTATAGGTTTTGAGAAAATGTCACAAAACTGCTTTTACATGCCTGAAATCATCTGGAGTTGCCCCGTCTGGTCCGGTTCTGTGCCTTGACAGCTTCGGGCTTGCTTGCTTTCTTCCTGAACACAATCTGGATTTAGGAAATACAAAAAGAAAATAGTTTTAATCAACAATGCTCACATGTGACAGCTGAGCCTCCCACATGGGTGCCGTTCATCCGCGCAGTCCCCAGTCAGCAGTACAGAGAACCACTGGGTGCGGGATGGAGCCTGGGGGCTAAGGGGCCGGCAGGGAGCAACTGCCCCTGCTGCGTCTGAGCGTCTTCTCAAAACCTCTGATATCATCCCTCTTCCCGTTCTTAGCCACGTGGTTCCGGTAGCACTGACCCACCCCTGCCTTTGCGGGCAGGCAAGTCACCCCGACCACGGCGATGATGGAAGCCACATCGCGCCTCATCCCTGCTCAGGGCTCCGGGGACTGTCTCCAGCTAGACAAGGGTGTCCGGAGCAAGCCCCAGCGACAGGGGCCACAATGGAACTGTCAGCTACAGGGTGACTTGGTCGAAGGGAGTCAGAGGGGACAGATTGCAGTGAAGGTCGTGGCTCAATTTCATTAGAATGGCAGCGAGGAAATTCGATATATTAAAGAATATGAAAATAAAGTGAGATTTCATTAAGAAACTGCTGATAAACTCAGAAAATGTAAAGGAAGACCCAACCCTGACGACAGTTTTAGAGAATTGAGAATCAAGTAAAAATATTCCTGAACTATATTAAATATTCTATAAATATTATCTGAAACATAGCAAAACTTTATTTTTTCATACAGAAAGAAAGGAACACATGCTATCTCCACACTGAGTCCTGTACTGTGTTTCTGCAGCATTGGTACATTAACACATCCTATCAAGGTAGTTGATTGATCCATCTCCTGTTTCAAAAAGCATTTCCAGATATTGCGAAGTGAACTGTGCCTTTGAGTTGAAGATTAATTTGTTTAGGAGACTTTGTGCTGCCAAAAATACCAAAAGATTACAAAAATAATACAGAAACAAGCAGCTCCAACTTTGCTGATCGTTAGGAGAACCTCATTTCCCTCACGGCCATCTACCTTTTGAAGCTCCAAAACCTCTACCCTGCTTGGGGTACTAGGGGAGTAGCTTCCGGTGTTTTCACCCGGACACATGTAAGAGATACGTAAATGGAAATCCAAGACGGGTGTGTGTGTGTGTGTGTGTGTGTGTGTGTGTACAATACACATACATACGATTATAAACAATTGACAAAATGTATATGAAGTACTGCTTTTCTTTACCACCTGCCATTCACTGCTTTTTTCTTCTCCATTGCATTCCATTCCAGCCTATTCTATTCCTGTTTTGTTCTATCCGATTCTACTTCCTTCTAAAGTATCAATTATGGCTCACGAAGTCGATTTCACAATTTAGTAACTGATCTGAACAAGTCATTTGGAAAACATCGCTCTAGTCTCAGGTACAGAAGGGATGAAAACTAGAAACGTCTTCTCTCTGGACCAGCCCCAAGAACTCTGCCAATCTATGTCAGAGTCACTTTCCGCACTTGTTTTTCACTCCTTCGCTTATTCACTTATTAGCAGAGCATTTCTGAAGCCCCTGCTGCGGGCTGGGCACTTGGCCGCTCCGGGGGAGGACAGGGTAGGCAGGACCAGCCCGCAGGAAGGGACTTGAGTCAGCAGGAAAGGGACTTGAGTCAGAAGAGGCCCAAACCCCGCGGGAGGGGCAGCGGTGGGGGAAGGAAGTGGGCTGTGCTCTCACCTCATGGCACCCGGTGTCATTTACTCAAGAGAATCCTGGGGGCAACGACAAGTGCGTTTTTTCAGAGAGGAAGACCCTGTACTTGGTTCTGCTAATGTGAAGATGAATAAACGGTGTCTCCTCACGGCTGCTGGCCTGGGCGTGTGGGGCTGGGCCACACACCCAGCAACGCAGCACAACGCAGCGCAGCACGATACCGCGACAGGCCAGAACCGTGTGGCGTGGTGCGGAGCTGAGGGACAGTTAAAAGCAGAGGAAATGGGAGGCTGCCGGTAGGGGAGGAAATGACAGGAGATGAGGCAGACACTGGGGAAGGCGCTTGGTTGTGGGGAGGTATTTTCTAGGATAGGGATTTTTTTTTTTCCAGGTTAGAGAAAAGGAACTCATGGAGAGGCAAAGACAAGGCATGATCGATATAGTAAGTGTTGGCGATTTGGGGGTGGGGTTGGGGGAGCAAGTACAGAGGTGGAGGAATTCACCTGGGGAAAAGGAACTGGCGTGGTGACTGCTTTATGGATAAAACGAAAGAACAGTCAAAGCCTGCAACAGTTCTGAAATGGATTTTGAAGAGGAAGAAGAGGTTTGAGATGGCAGGAATCTCGTCATTGGCTCCCTTTTCTCATTTGCTCTAGTGATAGGTAGGTAGTGTTTGTCCTGAAACTGCTCCTTCAGTTAGTTACAAGTCCTCTCACCTCATCCCTTTATTGCATTAATTTCTTTGGACCTGCCCAAATGACATCATCTTTCACTCCATGGCCCTTGGTTTTTTAATGCGTACTTGAAGAAGTAACATACATATAATCAAGTACAGGAAACATATAGCGCCTGATGAATCTTCATCAAGTGAGCACATCTGTGTGAAGCTTAGACCACTTTTAAGAAACAACATCACCAGCAGCCCAGAAATCTGCCATTCCCAACGACCCCTGCCAGTCACTCTCCATCATGGCTTCTAACAAGGGGCACACTTTTCAACCAGAAAATAATCAAGACGCTACCGACAGAAAAATCCACGCGCAAGGATTTAAAAGTTATCCAAACAAGGACACTATTTCCAACCTGTTCTCAACTGTTTAGCCAAAATGTTTCCCTCACTTCTATACTGTTTACCTAGTCGGGGGAAAGTGGAATAAAGAGCAGGCCAATTGGAAGGCTTTCTGGAAGACTCTCCTTAAAAAACAAACATTTCAAAATAAAATGGGAAGAATGAAAACCAAATGCGAGCCACGAAACCCGTTTCTGGTTTTCTCAGTCATCTGATGCACTGGTATCTTTTTAAAACCCAAAATATGTTTTTATGTTCTATACTAAGTGACATGTTGAAAAATACAAAAAAAAAACTCAAAACGATCCACAGTCCATCACCCAGAGACACCGCTTTGTCACAGTGAACCAGAAGCAGCATTTTAACGTCCGCGAGCAGGGAGCGGCTAGTTACGGTGCGAACACGCTAAGACACCCACTAGGACCAGGCGGAACAGAGGTGCGCTGCGTGCGCTGCGTGAGCAACACCCGCCACCCACCTGCCAGGAGCGCGTCTCAGAACTACAGGCGTAAAACCACCTCGTTTACGTCACGAATGTGCAGATGGAAAAGGATTTGGATGCATTTTTTTTTCTCCAAAAACATCTCCTTTGGTCTCACATGGACCTGAGTTTGCTTTAGGAGTCATTAAGGAACACTTTACACTCGAGAAGACAGTGCTCTCTGAGAACACAAGGCCAAATTACTATTTGTTCATTTACCAACGCATAGTTATTGGTAAATCATGCTTTGGAAACCAATACTCAAGGGTCTTATGGAAATGTCAGGTATTTACAGAGTTATCACATTTATAACATTTCCTATTATGTACCAATTCATGATTTTTAGCATGTCATTCTCTTTTGTGAGACAGTAACAGTGCCACTCAGCCAGGTATGATTTATTCAGATATATGAGAAACTAAACTCAAGATGCAACCAGGATGAGATCCTTTATTTCCAATGGCCTTGATGTTGGTTGGTGTCCTTGCTAGAAACAGGTGCTGAGGTACCCAGTTCCCACCACTGTGATGACTGCCTTCCACCTCTTTTTTTATCACTATGCTCTTTAAGAGCATAGCGATAAAGACACCTACGTTTCACTCAGGTAGGATGAGATGCAGCTGACTTTTCACATATGTATGAACACTTTATTACATTACTGCCTTCTTCACATACGCCTGCAGTTACTTATTTCAGGGTCTCTCCCAACAGATCATTCATTAATGCCTCATTTCTCTTTAGGACCCTCGCCCCTGGCTTGGCGCACGGCACACACCAGCACGACCCCTGAGATGCCGCCAATGCTGAGATAACGGTACTTCCAGATCAATGGCAGCACCTAAATATTTTCAAAAGCAGGCCTTTTTATTATTTGTTTAAAAATATTTCCATCTGAATAACTTATTTAGCAACCGCAAGAGTTTTCTTTTCTTTTCCAGAGATGGCCACTACAATCCATCCCATGCAATGAGAAGGCGACACTTGTCTCACTCGTCAAGTCGTGCGGCTCATGTCCCCTCTTCTTGAACCTGAGCATGTCTCTGTGACTGCCTCCCTCAGTGCACTACATCCGCCGTAATGCTACGTGACTTCCCAAGGCAGGTTATACAGATGCCATGGACTTCTGCCTTGTCTTCCTGGGACGCAGGCACTCTTTGAGGAAGCCAAGAAGGCTCAAGGACAGGTCGCATGCAGGTGTTCCTGCCAATAGCCCCAGCTAAACAAAGTCCCAGCTTTGAGCCAGTATCCACTGCTAGACATGTGAGTGTTCAGATGATGGCTTCAGCCCCCAGCTATTGTCGCCAGCTGATGCTGCAGGAAGGAAAGCTGTCCCTGCTGAGCCCTGTCCGATCTGCGGATTCATGAGCAAAATAAATGATGGTGGTTGTTTTAAGCCACGAAACGTAGGCAGCGCGTTCTGCAGCAGCAGGGATCCAGGACAGCCACCACGAGCCCACAGGGTCAGTGGGATCAGAGGGGACGGCTGGGGCCCCGGAGCCTCCTCTCCTATTTCTTGTCCTTAAATTAGGTGTAGTGAGAAGCAACATGGTGAAATGGAAGTAGGGTTAGAATAAGCAGGATGACCCCAAACTAAGACAAAAAGTCCCTGGAAATAGAGCCCATTAACTTTCAAACAGAAAAGCTAAAACTGCATTTGATGCCTGGATTTGTTGTTGCAGTTGCTGGAGTTCTGTTTTGGAGGAGGAAGCAGAGATGAATGTTTTCATGATTACAGAATGATGGTGGCAAACTCTTCCAATATTTTACTGATGTGTTAAAATCATCTTACAGGTATGGGAAGTTTAATTATCTAATGCTGGTGCTTTGCAATTTTGTGATGAAGGACCTGCTACTTGCTGTGGGATGCTTCAAAGTACGGTCACTGACCTCATCAATGCTTCTGACATACTGAATCTCAGTGTGATAAAAAGATGACAGAGGAGTGACGTGTGTGATGTAGATGAGTGAACTGGCTGGTTCATGGGCACAAACCACTTTCTTTCCTGGGAAATTACATGTGGCAGTTAAATTAACCTTAAGGGACCTGGAGGTTGGCAAAGATTTGCAAACTTTTCCCCCCATTATTTATGAACTGCCAAGTTCTTTGAGAATACAACAGAGCACTTTCATATTAACAATGAAATACATTATTTGGGAAGAAGCAATGAAAACGAGATGGGAGAAACCCACGTGGAGCTTATCAGCCTTTCCGATCTGTGGAAATCCTGCAGCCCGTAACCTAGGGCCACGCCGCCGTGGCTCCTTCATGAAGGTAAAATGCAAACCATTTTTTTTATGAAGCACAAAAGGCTATGAGATTCTAATTTTCTTCTTTTTCCATTTAAGTCAAACTACCTACTTTTGTCTTTGCAAATGGCGGCCGTCAAGGCCACAGGAGTCGCTCTGGCTCACAGGGGTGCGTTCCCCCTTGTTCTGCAGCAGGCGAGGCCCTCACTGCAAAAGCTGAAGAAAATGGGCATCGAGACCCTCTGCTCCTCCCTTTGATGTTTTTTTCCTTTTTTCTCTTTTGTCTGTAATCTTGAGTGGTTGCTGATTTAAGCAAACTACAAATCTGAGTCCTAACCACATTTATTTTTTAAGTTTTAAAACCAGTGCAAATTTCTAAAAGGCGGTAGATAGCATCAGCATCCCCTGCGGCCTGAGTCCCGGAGGACTAAGAGTCACTGAAGATCATCAGCAAACCCCAAACAAACATTGATAGGGTCTATGCAGAAAGATGGTCGTCACAGTATGATTTGTGATTTTTAAAATTGAAGATTGGCAAGTATATTGCATGATGCAGAGTTCACCCATTATTATGAAAACTTTCAGCAACTGGGGATCTTCTTATATATAGAACAGTACCCCAAACTAAGTAGATTGTGATTACAACCATGCAAAAAAGAATGGATACAAAAAAAAAAAAAAAAGGAACATATTCAAATGCTAACAAGAGCCGCATTAGGGTAGTAGAATAAAGAGTAATTATTTTTTCTTCTCATTTTTCTGGACGTTCTGTAAGGGGTTGTTGGGAGGAAGAGGGTATTTTGGGTTTTCAAAATGGTCCAGGGCTGCGCACCTGCAGGCTTCCTGGCTTGCTGCTCTGTCAGAAGCGTATTTTAAAGCTGTAGTTTACATGTGCACTTGGAACACAAACTCATATTTTAGAGACAGTCAAAAAGCTCCTTTCTCCCCTTGCTTTAATCAGGGGAGATTCCTCCTCTTGACCGAACAAGTTTAATCTTGAACGATGTGGGTTTTCCCATTCGATACACACTTTTGTTTGAAAGATTATTCTAGTTACAAGCAATTGATAATAGATAATGCAAAATTTATACAGTGTTTTAAAAATGTTAATTTTGCCTTCTACCCTGCATGTATCCAAAATAATTCCATCAAAAGTTTATACTCACTTCCCAAACATGAAAATCAGTATTCCTGAAATTCTGGCTGATGTCTTTTGGGCTCATCAATATCATTATTATTTGTATATATTTGGAATAAAGACAAAGGACAAATAATATCATCTCTGCCTTGCTTGAAGCCAATTTTTTTCCGAAGAGTACCATTAAAAAGTATCGTTCTCTTAGCAAATCATTTCATTGTCCTACTATGTGGCTGTACAAGTTAGTTCTTCAGTAACATGGTTATAAGAAATTCTCTGCAAAGTAGCCAGCCAGGTATGAGTTGTGCATCTATTTATCACCCCCACGATCACTCCCCTCTTTGACAAAAAAAGTGTAGGGCAGTTGTTTATGGAATACATCTTACTTGTTAATACTTTTAAAAAAATTCCTCTTCTTCCTCATGTAAACAATCCTAATCAACATTTCTTCACACTTTCTCTACAACAATCACTCTTCCTCCATTAAGAAAAAACACGTGTGATCAGGGCTTCCAGTTTTTTCCAATGGTAATTCTCATGATTAGGACTCTTTATGTATGGTCTGCATCAATTATCTAACTAATGACGATAGGGAATCTAGCGAGTACTTGTTTGTCATTCAACTGCTATACTTGATTCAAAAATGAGCTAAGTGCTTTGGACATGATTCACACGTGAGTCAGGTGCTTGATTCACACCTACTTTCCTTTTGACAGTAATCCTTAATGCTCTAATTTTATGATGTAATTTTAGTAGTGGAATTAACCTGGAGCAACTCAAAATTATGTAATTAATGATATTCAGTTCGATTATAACTAATGTTTAATCTCAGCCTCTCCACCTGACACCCCAGCAGAAATCTGGTACCTACAATGGCAGCCCCCACAATGGTGGGGAGGCCTTTACAGCTTGCTGATTTCTATGGACTAATTGCATAAATTGTATTTTTATTTTTGCTAAAAAAAAAAAAATCTCAGGGATTAGTCAGATTTGTACCATGTCTTGGCCCTGAATGCTTGTAGAAGTTAAGGGGCCGCCGGAGAATGTGGCTACTGTCAGCAATGCCTAGCGATGTTTCCCTTAGCACTCATCCAACGGGTTTAATTGGTGTAATTAAAAAAAAGTTCCTGCGGTCACATAAATTTGGTTTATGCTGGATTAAAAGATTAAGTAGGTTTCTTTACTGTAGGGCTTCTTGGTCTTTAATATGTTAACATATGTTGTGAATCTCCAAGAGATGGGATATAAACTGTTTCCCCAACTGATTCGAACAGAGAACACTTTCCTTTAAAAAAACAGCAGCGATTTTGTTCAGGTATAATTTACGTGCTGTGGAATTCACTTGTTTTAAACGTTGGGCAATCATTACTAAAATCCAGGTTTGAAACATTTCCTGCACCTCAAAATTGTTGCTTGTTCCCACACTTGCCAGGATTCTGAATGCCCACCTCCAGACCCAGGTAACCACTCATCTACCTTGTCTTATACATTTGCATCTTTTGGAAATTTTATATAAACAGACGATTCATAAAATATTTGTGTTTTGTGTGTGTGTGTGTGTGTGTGTGTGTGTGTGTCTGCCTTCTTTTGCTAAGTATAATGTTTCTGCGGTTCATCCATTCTGTAGCACATGTCACAATTTCACTCCTTTTTACTGACAAATAGCATTCCATACAGATACACCACATTTTTTTTTTATCCATTCATAAGCATCGTGGGCATTTGGATTATTTCCACTTTTTTGCTACTGTGACTAATGCTGTTATGAACATTCACATACAAGTCTTCGTGTGGACATTGTTATTTTTCTTGGTATATACTTAGGACTGAGGTTGGGAATAACATGGTAAATTTATGTTTAAATTTTTAGAGACTTCCAAACTGTTTTCCAAAATGGGTGCACTATTTTGCGTGCCCATCAGCAGTTACAGGAGACCCCAATTTCTCCGCATCCTCACCAACTCGTCCTCTTCACCTACTGCGGGGTGTGTAGGGGTGACTGGGTTGTGGTTTTGATTTGTATTCCCTGACGGCCAATAAGGTTGAGCATCTTTTATATGTTTATTGGACATTCATATATCTTCTTTGCTCAAATGTCTATTCAAATTTTTTGTTCACTTTTAAAATGAGTTATTTTCTTCTTGCCCTGCAAGAATTCCTGATATTCTGGATACAAGGCCTTACTCAAATACAATTTGCAACTATTTTCTCCCTCTGTGGTTTTTCTTTTCACTTTTTTAATGGTATGTTTTTAAGAATAAAAATGTTTAATTTTGGTAAAGTTCAATTTATGAAATTTCTTATTTATTGCTTGTGCTTTTTCGTGGTATCTATGAAAGTCACCAAGATTTGCCCCTATGTTTTGTAAGTTATAATTTTAGCTTTTACATTTAGATGGATGATTCCTTTGCAGTTAAACTGAGTATGATGGGAGGTAAGAATTTAAATATATCTTTTGCATGTCAATATTCAATTGTCCCATTGCCATTTGTTGAAAAGACTATCCTTTCCCTACTGAACTGCCATGGCACTTTTGTAGAAATTCAATTGAGCATAAATGTAAAAGCCTTTAATATGTTAATGACGTTGTGAATCTCCAACAGGGAGGATATAGAATGTTTCCCCAACTGTTTTTAACAAGGAATCCTCCTCCCCTCCCCCTTTTAAAAACATAGGCTTAAATTTAGGTTCTCACTGCCATCCACAGAACACACTTAAGGAAATGCTTCTCTAAGGTACTCAGGGCTCTAAGTTTTGCTTGCAATAAACTTTACTGCTTGTTTTTAGAGGCTGAACACTGTATTTATAACTGCAAAACCAAAGATATAATTTCTAGTAATATGCTATAAATATAGTAAGACATCTCACTGTGCAGAAACATATGTAAAGGTTGTCAAAAATTATCTGTTAATCAAATTAGGTCCATATTTTACATATATATAGAACTAAAGGGGAGTTTTCTTATGGGCACAGTGGATGAAACTCTGGAAGTATGGAGAATTTTGCAGTTGTGTTTTTACATTTTTAGGGCAATGCACCTTGCTTGATCACGACATCTGACAGTAAATATCCGTAGAAAGGTGTCACAGTAAAGAAGCCCTACATGCATACTTTATCAAATATGTACACACACATACATGCACACACACATATTGGACATATATATTTTTCCCTTTTAAAAGGTTCTGTCTTAACTTTCTTATTTAACCAAATATAATGCAAAATGGTGGATAACTGCTTAAATGACCTTGTTAAAATGACAACACTCTCACTTTAGCATTATAACAAAAGGACTTTGTACCAAATAAAAACTGAAATTACAATGAGTGTCTATCACCTCGAATTTATCTAAAGAAGACGAAAAACGCAGACAAAGGCAATGACGAGAGGGGGGAAAAGCATGAATACCTTGGCTGGGAGAATGAGTCATCGAAAATCTCGAAGAGCAGACCCAAAGCGCGTTGCCGGTGCTCTGCGCCCAGAACCTGGGAACTGTGGATGACCGACTGGCAGGCAGACGACCCCAGTGAATGCCCGAGGTTCTAGAAACCCAAAGAAAATGAGAGCCGTAAGCCACGCATACAGGTGTGCTACCAACGCGTGCGTAAGTTCGTTCAGTCCCCTAAGCGACATGCGGGTTTTCCTAACCGGCCTCCTTCTGCGAGTGAGTCACCATTTTTTCAGGCATAATGTTGTTTGGTGAAGATTCGGGATGGCACTACCTCACCTCATGTATAAGGCCTGAAGTGTCCAAACCGGTAACCGCACGCTGTTTCGCCAACCACGTCCGCGACTCGTAATGCGCTAACTCAGAAACACGTGCTCGCGTCCTGGTCTGCCCTGTGGCACCTGCAGCCACACCTGGTGTTTGCTCAGCATTTTAAGGTGTGCCCCGCCCCCCAACCCCACCTCGCCCCACCCCGGGGCAGCTGGAAGCTTCCAGGCTATTTCCCCGTGGGCAGGACGTTCGCAGTGCCGTTTTTACAGTTTTCCCTCTGGCCTGGCTGTGTGCGCGCGCGCTGTCGCCTGCTCGGGCCGGCCGCGCTTACCCACAGCGCCGCCGTCGAAGCAGAGGCGCCCGGCGCGGCGCGCCGCCCGCGGTTCCCGCCGGGCCCGGCGGCCGCGGTGACGTCACGCGCGGTGGGCGGGGCCGGTGACGTCACGGCCTCGCGAGCGCGCGGGGCGCGCGGGCCTCGCAGGCGTGCGCCGGGTTTGGGTCTCAGGAACGTCGAGCGCCCACGGTGCTGCTCCGCGGGAACCTCTTTTTGGCCCCTCTCCCCCACCACCCCGTTTCTTAAAAGGAGGAAATAAAACCGCCCTCCCGGCTGCGCTGCTGGACACTATCGGGATGGAGGGGGGCGGCAACGCTGAGCGGAGCCTGCTGCAGACGGGGGAGCCAGTCCCGTGGGGTTGAGAAACGAGGGCCAGGAGCTCGCATCTCTCCCAGGGGCATCAAAGTCTGGGAGATTTCCCTCCCCGAAGTAAGCTGCCCTAAATGGAACTAAGAGAGCTCCGTCGCTGGGGCGGCGTCCCACGTCGGGGTCAGGAGAATTTGGATGATACGGGAAGAAGAATCGCTCGATGCTGGGCTTTTTCCACTGCCCGGCTGGCTAAGATTTTTATGAGAGTGAAGAGGGATTGGAAGTGTATTTGCAGTCATATATAAACCAAGTATTGTGAAACGCACGTAATTCTTATTCCGCAGTGTGGGTTCAATCATGACCCCATCTGTAACTTCTTTTCATTTACAAAGTTCTGATGCAAAGCACTCCCTCCAAGTTATTATAGATGCATGTCCGGCCCATCAAAACCTACTTACGTAACCACTAGGCTGTTTTTCAGCCAGTTAAGCTCTGTGCTACACCTTGCATATACAATAACAAATATAGTCGGTCAATGATGACATGGGTAGAAAATGACCAGCAAATCTGTAAATCCAGTAAACTGACAATATATTTCTACTTGATTTCTTGCACTCTTCCCATCTCCATTCCTTCTATTTACTTTACAAAAGGAAAAGCCCTTTGAACCCAAACATTTATTGACCCCAGCCCTAGACAAGTCACAGAGGAGACCGGAAGGATGGCCAACCTCTGAGCATCTACTTCTAGCATGAGCAGAACTGCAGGGAGTGAGCGCGCAGGGGCAGTTGGGGAAAACTGGCAGTTTGCCCCACACGGCCAGATTTGACTTGAAAAACATCTTCATACAGCCATTCAAAATATAAGCACAAACTGAATGTCAGTAATTTTTGCATTGTCCACACCACTGCTTCCCTCCTGTAGACTGACGTTAATTAATAAATAAATGTATGCCTTTTGATTAAATAAAAAAAGAGAAGAGGTAGGCTGTGAAATGAGCTGACATAGAGGCACCTATCCTCAAAGCGTCTGAATACCCTGGGAAATCCAGAGGACGGTGAGATTAAATTAAAACAGGGAAGGTGCCCATGCTGGGTTAACTCAAACTATGTTCTTTATTTGCTCTGATATATATTTGGGATGGAAAAAATTCCCCCATTTATTCGAAACCAATTTATTATACTTCTTGTGAGTGATATAACCTGTTTCCTTTTTAACTTTTGGAAGTGTGGACAGAAATGCCTTTCACTGGTTTAAAAATGAATTTTATGCTAGAAGAGTAGAGAAAGTGAGAGCATCTATAAAGTGAGGTTCATCATCATAAAACTTGGATTTCAAAGTGTTCGAAAGGCAGGTGATATTTATACGTCCTCATGTGTCCATCATTTTATAATCACTTGCAGCCTGAACCAGCTCTTAACCTCAATGTCGCACTGCTTTGGGGAAACCTCACACTTTTTATATCCAAGGCACTTCCATTTATTCCAAAGAATACTAAACAGGTTTTGAAACCCTCAAAGTGGTTGTTCTGCACAGAAACTGAAAGGAACTCCCTTGTGGGAGAAATTGTGGCAGATTAAAGATGACTGCAAATTCTTTGTCACCACCTCCCCCTGTCTCCCATGACTTTCCCAAGGTGGAATTTGTTTCCCCGCCCCTGGAATAACGGGCTGGCTCTGGGCCTGCTTAATGAACAGAAACCCTCAGAAGTGGTGGTGTGCCAGCTCAGGGCCTGAGCCTTCAGAAGGCCTGGAGGTTTCCATTTTCTGTCTCTTTTGGGAGCCCCAGACTGCCACACAGAGAGACCACATGCTCTGCGCGGAGTGGGAGGAGGCTGGCCGGCTGGCCTCCCGCGGAGCCTTGCAGAGGCCGCCCCTGGGAAGACACCAAGGGAGACCAGCAGAACTGCCAGTGGAGCTGTCAACCCACATAAGCTGGAGAGCAAACAAAGTGGTTGTATTTTAAGCCACTAAGTTTGGGGTAATTTGTTCCATAGCAAGGAATAACCGAAATAGAAAGCAAGCCATTCACTGGCCCCATACTCATGGTTAACAGGGAATAGCTTCGCTTTGTTGGAAAGACAGCTAAACGTGCTTCCCTAGATTGAGTTTCGGCTGATGATTTACTGTGAGTAGCAGAGGGCTCAGGCAGGGATTCCTGTTTTTGGGGGGGGGGGCGTGGAGATGGGCTCAGAAAACACGTGCAGAGTGTCAAGTGGAAGTAAGGGGCACAGAATAACCTCCAGGCCTGGGCTGTCGGTGGCAGACATGAGGAACCAAATAAATGTGAACAAAACCATGATTCCCAAGTCAGCGCGTTGGAGAGAGAGGCGGAGGAACGATAAAAATAAATGCATGATTATTCAAATAAAAATGTTTATTCATATGCCACATAAAATTATCTACCCTACTACACTTTCAGAAATGCTGCCTAGAAATAATGCCCCTTTTATACCTCATCGCTCCTTCGGAAGAATCTTACACGAGAAAGTAAGTATATGAGGGATTCTCTCATTTTAAAAAAACTGAGCTATGGTTTTTTTTACACAAGGAGACACAGATCTTTCTTCATTGCTCCATGTGGTCGTCACGCTTAGACCCATCAACACATATCGCAAAGACACATTCACACACAGAGAAACAGCACAGACCCACACACACGCACAGGCACGCATTCTTAAACAGGATGTTTTTCAAACTGGCAAACAGGAAGAGAAAGTTGTAACTGTTACACTTAAAGAGTTGCTAAAATTAGATGAGTTAATTTGATAACAGTTTTGGTATTTCTGAGGGAAATGATATTATTCATATTTTCAAATATGTAAGCATCAAAGTGCAACATTTTTAAATTACATGTCGTCTTCGATTTGCATAATTATCGTAGCATTGAACTCTCGAATTGAGATTTCATCACATGCTCAGTGTATAAAATAAAGCTTCTCTCAATTTCAAAATTTCCAGTTTTGTCCGCCTCTTGAAAACTTGGGTTGGATCTCATGAGAATGCATTTTGCCAGAGACTCATTTCTTTGAATCCTCACATCTTCATTTAATAAGTAGGTGGCGGCCTGCTCCACAGCGGGGTCATTGCTGTGATATAATCTGTGTGTAAGGCCTCCATCAGCTGCAGAGGGGAACAACTTTGCTGTGTCTTAAAGATTTAACATATAGAGTTTCATTTCATAATTTAAAAAAATCTCTTATTGTTGCAACCGTTTCTTCTCTTACACTGGAGTTATAAGAACATTTTCTTAAGATTTTTAAGCAGTTAATAATTTGGGTCCTCTTTTAAAAGAAAAAAAAAGCCTGGATTTTTAAAAATTGCATATTATCTGAGGACATCCTATCTCCCCCTTTTGTGTTTTATTGTATGATGGATGTCTCCTGTCTTTTCTCTATTTTTATCATGGAATTGTGGGATTTTAGAGCTGTGAGCGGTCACAGAAGTCACTTAGCTCTTAATCACTTTGGTCCTGGTGGCCCCAGGAGAGTCATTTTGCATGTGACTCCTCGAGAAGATCCTGTTTCTGGGATGTGGCAGTTCCTTCAGCAGAGGAGGGTTTCTCCGGCCTCAGGGTGGGCACCGGCTGACCCCACGCACCAAACTTCATCTTCAGTTCTGAACAGACTGGGCTAGATGGTCTCTGAGATGAACAAGAAAAAACAAACGCTCAACAATCCTAAAAAGATGATGATTTTTTTTTTCACTTCTGTTTTTAAAAGAGTATACTGTATTTGACTGCCTGGCAGTAATTCAGCCCTCCTTTCTGCCCCTTAATCCAGAAGCAAGAAGAACGGGAGGCAGGGGCTCCGTGAGTGACGGGCGGGCCATCCCAGGGCACGATGGAAGGAAGACCTGCAAGGCGGGGGCTGGGAGAGCAGAGGACACCTCCATTTTTATTTTTAAAGTAACGGGAATGAGTATCAGTTAACACGCAACAAGGAAAGAAGTCGACTGCAGAGAATCTGGAAGCCAGGGTGTGAGGAGTCGAAACGTGAGGCAGGAAGCCACAGGGAGACTGAGAGACAGCTGGCAGCCCGCTCACACCCCCTCCTCTGAGGGGGACCCTTCTCCTAATCTGAAATCTCAGGTGTAGTTGATGGGCACACAGGCCGGCGCGGGCCGGGCTGGATCAGTCAGAATGTCACCCCTGTCTTTGGAAACGAGATTCAGAGATAGCCAGTGCGTCGCGTCCCTGGACCTGAGGTGACACGAACCAGGCCGAGCTGGACCACATCGATCCCCGTTCAGAGAGCGGCAGGACCGGTCTGCAGAGGCAGAAGCGAAGCGGCTTTGGGAAGAGAAACAGAGACAGACGGCAGAAATCGGGGGCGCCCCGCCTCACTCCTGGCGGCCACGTCCCTGGATCCCTACAGCAGATCCTGTGTGAGCAGGATCCCAATTCTCCTTTAGCTTAAATAGTCTCTCTCCCAAGTCTCCTTCAATCCACCCACTAAGCCATGGTCATCCACTCGGTTCTCATGAGCTCAAAACTTCCGGTTCAAAACGGAAACTGCCGTCAGTCTTCTGGACGGTTCTAAGCACACCTGGGTGCCTAAGAGAGCGCCTCCGCTCTCCACTCACTTCCACGTCAAAGAGAGGATGTCCTTCCTCAGGGCTTCACTCCACAAAGAGAGCCACCCACACCCCCAACCGCGAGGCTCCGATCAGTGATGCAAGCGTCACAGCGCAGTACGGGGACCTCCACGTGGCTGAAATGTGCTCGTCCACGTGTGCTCGTCCTCGGGAGCCGGGAGGGGTTCCCCTCTGCGCGCCACCCCCTCACTGACCACTGTGATGGCAGGATGAAGGGAAGGGGGAGAACAGACAAAATTTCACCTTTGCCATGTACGATCTGGGTGACCTTGGGTCAGTCATTCAGCCTCGCCAATCCCTAAACTCGCACCTGGACAATCAGCTCGGTCGCACTACAGGGGCAGGCGGACCTCCCGGGGTCATTGTGGGGACCGTGGGGGAACGTCTCACCTTCCTGAACAGCATCACGCACACACACAAAGCCATGGCAGCTCTTCTTCTTCTCCAGGCAGAAAAGCCTGTCGCCCCTGGCCCCGTTCGGACTTCTCTGCTAGCACAGTCCCATCCCGGGCCTTGTCTCCTCTCCCGGACGTTATCACGGCTTCCACTCAATACTGTGTCCTGCCCAATAGAGTTGTTTTTTAATGTGGCAGCATCCCGAGTTGCACTTTATAAGGCCTCCTTTTCTTTTCCTCATGCTAATGAGGTCCAGATATAGGATTGTTGCTTTTATTTTTCTAAGAAAATATATTGCTTCCTTTCTATGCAAATGGCACATGTGCTTAGAATTATTCGGTGATCAATACTAATCAGGTATTCTGTTCAGTGGATGTTTAATGCTTTCATTCTGGACTTTCATCTAGTCACTTTGAATTAGTTAACCCAGACTCTATATTGATTAGATTATCTTCTTTTTGTTTGACCTCCTTAGTAAGCAGGGGCAGGGGCAGAAATCAGCCACTTACATTCTTTTACATTTCGGACCTAAAAATCAGTCTGCAGGTATAAAAAAAAGAAAAAAGACAGGCAACAATATTAAGGCAAAATGCTGCTTATGAATTCAAATGAACTTTCGTTGAGATCAAAACCAGAATCTTATGAAAAATTCTTAAAGCCTCCTACCTTCCTCCCCTAGTCTTTCATTCTTATTTTCTCATAAATCGCATTCAGACTTGAGACCCTACTGGGAAATTTCACTTTTAGTTTTGGGAAATGTCAGTTCCTAGTGGTGGGAATATCAGAATATTTAAGCAAAGAGAAAATAATCTCTTCTCTGTCACATGTGTTAAAAATAGTCACGGGTATTTTCCCCCTAAATTCTGTAAAAGGAAAAAAAAAAATCACCTTTGGACTAAAGCTAATGAGGGAGCGTTTTCCTAAGGGGAAAATCTTTTTAGAAAATAAAAAGATTGGGAATTGCCACAGCAGAAGGGTCTCTCCCCCCACCCCGTCCCGTTCTTCTCCTGTGCTTGAGGCCTCTGACAGACCATCGGAAAATGGCCTTAGTCGTGAGCAAACACACTCCCCCCCCCACCCCGCCATCGATTTTTCAGTGGGAGGAAGAAGGAAGAGTTAAGTCCCTACTCTCTGAAGCATCCTGCTGGTCTGGCCTCTTGGGGAGGGCTCTCACCCCATCCCTACTTTGTCCACTGAAATTCAAGCTTGACCCCGAAGCCAAGCCTAAGAAAGCTCTTCCCTCTAGTTCTCAGCCTAAAACGGGGGCCTTGGCAACATTTCGGGTTTGCGCCTCATCTCCCTCATCCTGGGCGCCCTGTTTCAGCTCCCTGTACGCCCACTTTACACAGGGAAACATGAGTGCTTTGTTCACTTTCTACCGGAAGCTCGGCAGAGTCAAGGGAGGACCGCAGGGCTGATTCAGACAGCGGAGAAGAGGTGGGAGAAGATTTTAGGGGTGGGTGTATTCTGTCTATTTATCGGCAAAACGCAGCAGGGAACTCCCAACCCCCACTTGACTTTGAATGGGCAAACAAGAACCACGTGATGCTTAGTCTATGCCTCCTAATTTTCAGGTGCCTAAGAATGTAAGGTTGTGGTCAGATTTTTTAGATAAAAAAATGAAGAAACCAGTCAAAGTAGAAGCCGCAGGGCAACCCGAAACTCAGGGGTTCTTGTTTCCGGGCTCTGTACAAGGACAGGGGCTCAGGGGACAGAAGAAAACCACCTGTGGAGTCTACGGACCCTTACAAGGAACTGGCCTCCTTGGCTGTCACCTTTCCTGCAACAGGAATCGCCGGGAGGCATTCATGATTCAGGATCTGCTTCCTTGGGCAGATTCCCTAGTCCTGTGAGGAGCTGCCCTGTAAACGCGGCCGTGCTCAGGAACCTCTGCTTATCTCTGGAAGAACTTGCAGAATCCGCTGCCAGACAAACAGCTTCCCAACAAAAATCCCCAGACTCTCTGGCCAAGCTCGTTCTGGGTGACTCGACAGCCCTTCCTTACCTTCCTTACCTTCGGCTGAGCAAGGAGGTGTCTGTGCTGTGGCCACCACCACCTGCTGCCTCGGTTTAACGCCCCTGGGAAGCTGAGACTCAGCCACGTCAGATCACTGAGCGAGCCGCCTGGCTTCAGCAAGTGACTCCTTCAACGGGGTCTTTCCTTGACCTATTGGATCTAAGCTAGTTTTGGTCATGAGGACTATGGCTTCAGAACACCCCCCCAAATGTTGGGGACCATTCTCCTTACAGTCATCCCGTCATCCCCCTGGTTCCTGTGTGTGTCAAAAGCCTTAAATGCAGCTGCTGGGGATCAGACAGATGATCTCCCTTTGCCTAGAATGCTAAGAACGGGACTGGGAAAACAGCCCACTAAGGACCTCGATACCCTAACCCACGTACTCCCGTGGGCGCTCTCTCCTGACTCCATCAACAAACTGCTGCCCGGAGCAGCCTCAAATTCGACCAACTCTCAGTACATCTGAGAGTACTAATTAAACGGGGTCCCAATAAAGTTAATTCTTCTATGAGGACCCACAAAGCGGAGTCCACCCCAGTGGCCCCAGCCCGTCACAAATCTACCCTTGTCAGCTTGCAGAGGAGAAACACCTGTCAAGGAAACCTCACCTACACCCATCACTGTCAGCTGGCTTACCTTACCCTAACCAGACCTGCTAGCCTCATGCGGGAGGCCCCCACCCACCTCCCAGTCGGTCCTGGGGTTCCTTGCTACCTCCTTTAAGGCTCCGTAAAGCTCGCTCTCGCCCCAGATCTCCCCGGAGTAGTGTTCCACTGCTTTGAGGCCCTGCGCTCCCCATTTCCTGAGTCGTTCTCCCTTGAATGAAGGACATCGTAGTCGTAACTTAGTGTAAGCAACAGGATACACGCAAGTTAAAAAATAACATGGTTCATCGTGGAATATTTTAAAATATTGTCACAACTCTAAATGCTCATGTGAACCTACAAGAACACTTTGAGCTCATGGATTTGGGCCTGACAGGCTGCTACTCTCTGTCTTTTTGAAGTTTACAATCTTGTACAAAGATTTACTAGAGGAACATTTTAAAAATAAGAAAATAATGAGTAGTAAATTTACATGTCTACTCAATGCCAGGAATACTGGATGAGATGAGAAATTCAGTTAATTCATAAATATAATTGACCCAGTTACGTTCAGTATTATTCTAGACAAGACAGAAGGGAAGTCCTGCCCTTGTGGAATGTGGGTCAGCGTGGCTGGTCAGGGGGCTTCACACTTACGTTTCAGGTCCTCAGCCTCAGTTTCTTCATCTGCAAAATGGGATAATACTGCATTAGTAGCTGCCTTCGAGATTTAAGAAGATTAAACGCTAATATCTCTACATTCCCGAGACTCATGCCTCAAATGCAGTGAGACCCCCCAAAAGGTCACAAGTTAACGAGTCGAAAAGCCAAGACTGGAAGTCACTCATTTTATGTCAAAACAAGCGAACATTTAGAGCTTTATAGATCTGGCTGGGTGTTTGCCGGTATGTTTCATCTTTCCTTTTTGGTCAAAGATAGAGTTGAAACCAGATGGGGTGTCACACAATTACAAACCTACGAGCTTTCCTGTTTCTTTTAGATTGGTGCCTAATTTGGGAGAACGTGGGTAGGAGAAGCCATAAAATATTCCTTTGAGTAATACCTGAAAATTGGAGTTAGGGATTAGGATTTCTAGAACAACGACAACAACAACAAAACAAAAGCCCTGGCTCTACACACATAGTGTGAAGGCTTAGAGGATTCTGACCTTTGCTTTATGAAAAACGGACAATCCTACGTTTGATTGGTCCATTCTCTGCCGTTTTTTTTTTTTCTTAAACCATGTTCCCTGCCTGAAAGCTAAACCTATTTATGGCGAGCACTGTTTTTTCAATTAGGTTTATTTTCATTTTCCCATAGGCCATGTTAGCTGAGAACGTCCAAAAAGTTTATTTTTCTTTCCTATCCTTTTTATAATGACTTTAAAATAAAATATACACTGCTTTGTATCTACTGGCTTTCTTTTGAAATACTAAATCTAATTTTTTTTTTCCTTGCACATTTAACGCCACGTCGTCAGAGCTATTCTAAAATGCTTTTCAGAGTGTGGTCAGCGCTTCGGGAGCAAGCAGGGATCACACCCGTTTCGCCCACTTTGCGACCTGTCCTGTGCGAGCCGGTGCTCAGCAAACAACTCCAGAAGGATGTTGAGTTTGCGACAGGGCTTTTCCCCAAACGTTTCCGCTGGATCTCAGAAGATACTTTCAGTTTCCGAGCTTAATATTAGTAACATGTTTTTCCCACGCGATAACTCATTGGGGGGGCAGGAAGGAGGGTACACTCAAAACAAAACCCACAGCACCTTCCCGGTGGCCTGCAGCAGCAATGTTCTCTGGCGGAACAGCCGGCTCTCCCCTGTCCCCCCCCCCCCCACGCGCGGCCGGCGCGCGGCCCGGCCTGCGGCCCTGGGGACCAGGACTGCGGGCGGCTCGGGGTCCCGAGAGGCCGTCTGGGGGCGGGGAGGGTAGGCCCAGCTGCAGCGGGGTTCCAGGGTGCCCCCCGGCCTGGGTGGGCGGCGGCGGCGGGCCTCCCACCTCCCCGCGGCTCCTCCCTGCGCGCGGTCACCCGCCGGCCACCGCGTCCCCGCGGGGCCGCCGCCCTCCCCCGGGAGCGGGGGCAGGAATCCGGCCGAGGGCCGGGCCGGGGCACGGCGCCCCGGGGGACGCGGCGGGGCGGGGCGGCCTGCAGGCTCCGGCCCAGCCCGCTCCTCCCGCCCCGCGCCTCCCCCTGCTCCAGCCTCCCCTGCGCTCCCGCGCCCTGCGCCCCGCCCACGCGCCTGCTCCCTGCCCGTCCGCCCTGCGCCCCTTCCCGCCCCCCTCCTCGCTCCGGCTCTCCCCCTTTCTGCCTCCCTACTTCCTCCATACCCCCTCCTCCCCTCTGTCCATCCTCCCCTGCTTCTCCCCTGGACCCCGCCCTTCCCCTCCCCCCATCCCTCTGCCCTGCGCCCCTCTGTCCGTCCATCCTCCCCTGGACCCCTCCCTCACCCTCTCCTTTCCCCTTCCCCCTTCCCGCCACTCTCCCCCTCCCCGCACCCCTCCGCCCTGCGCCCCTCCCTCCCTCCTCCCCTGCTCCTCCACCGGCTCGCGCTGCTGCTCCCACGCGGTTGCTATGGAGGCGCCCGCGGCTGCTCCCCGCCCGGCGGGAGCGGCCCTGGGCCTTGGGGACAGAGCCCTGACTCTGCCCAAGGCTCTGGCGCCTCGCCCCCTCGGGCCCAGGAACAAAGCGCGCACTCCCGCATCTCGGGAGTGCTCTCCGAGCCCTTCGGGCGCCCCAGGCCCGGAGGCTTAAGACCACCGCGAACTGTCCGCTCCCAACCTCTGCCCCCCAACCTCTGCCGACCGGACCCCTGGGGTCGGGGTGACAGCTGCACAGAACTGAGCTACCTTCCAGCCCCCCCCCACAAGATTACCCCCGATTCTCCCCATTCCCACCCCCACCCGGAGGTGTCACTGGGCCGGGGGACAGCCAGATGGCCCCATTTAACAAGACTGTCCCCTTTTGTTGGGGCAGGAGCAACGTCCAGGCCAATTTACATAGGAAAATGGGGCTTGTGTCCCCAATTCAGTGCAGTGCCCCGACAGCTGGTGGCTCTGCCATCATGTCAGGACCCCACAGCGTGATGTTCAGAGTGGCTTTATGCGTGCAGATGTGTGAGTGTGAATAGCGATTGATCGGAACCGGTCGCGATTAGGTCCGGCTTGGAGAAACTCAGCGTTCACAGAGGAAATTTTGTCAGCCTGCTCACAGCCTAAGACCATAGAATGGAAGAGTCTTCCAGAAGACCTCTGAGGCTCTCCTACAGAACCTATAGCTTATCATTTTATCCAGAAGGCTGGAAAACCAAATAGTTTGGATGCTGAGGAGGATTTTGAAATCTATTTACACTTTGGTCTATGGTCTGCTTGTGAAATCATTAAGGCCGAACACAAAAAGGCAGAAGGACCAGGACTTGAAGGCTCGGACTTAACCAAAATTTGGTGCTAACTCATGTTATTAAACTACCTGAATCGAATCGGTGCTGCAGCTGGTAGCAGGCTCAAAGTGCTTCTTAGTTTGGAATCAGCTTAATGTGTGTACTTAAAGGAGGAAAGGTTATAACTTCTCCCGTGCTTCGTTTACCAGGGAGGAACTTGAATCTCAGAGAGAGGTTAAGTGATTTCCCCAAGATCAGACAACTCTGGAATTATGATGGCCGTCAATCCCAGCCCCTAAAAGATCCAGAAGGGAGGAGCTTTAGGACAGCACCTCTGGCAGGGACGTCTCAGACCTTTCCACCAGTCCGCTGGAGCCACCAACAGGTAACTCTCTAGAAGGCAGGGGTTGAGAGGAATATGAAGGTGACACTTCATGCACTGTGGCCGCATTGGGAGCCACAGAACTTCTAGCCACTAGAGTCTTCCAGAACACGGAACTCGTGGCTTTGTTTCCGTCAGAGCAGTGGTTTTGTGGCAGGGTGGGTGCATGGCCAGGGCTCTCGGTTCGTTTTTTTTCGTTTTTTTTTTTCCCCAGTGGGAGAACAAATGACAGTTTGGGGCCTGCATGCAACTTGCCAGAAGGTAGGGTGGCCACTTAGGACAGGTGATGGCCCCACAGAACAACACTGGCTGCCTTCACAGAGATGGGAAAGAATCCTTAAAATGGGGTCTCCTTACCGCAGGGAGTGTGTTGGAGGATTTCTGTAGGCTAATAATCCCTCTGCCCTTGAACCCTCAGCGAGTTCGTGATAAGCTTGAGAAGTGCTTTGGGGGAAGATTTTAGTAGAGCTGTGGCAACCACATTAAAAAAGAGAACATGAAGTCACACCCCACGCTTCGAACGTGAGTAACAGCAAGAATGTACAGCCGCACGGGAACTGGAAATGGGGGTGCGTTTCTGCTCTGCCTCTCGCACCAGATCAAATTAGCAAGTTTCTTCTGCCTCCCCTTTGCTTGGGCTGTAGAGCTAGGACGAGACGTGGTGAGGATGTTAGGCGACAAACGTAAGGCCCTTTCAAGTCTTGGAAAGAGAGTGATTTTTAGAATCGCTTAATAATGCATTATATTTTAAAAATAACTGTATAGGAAATTATTTAACTCGACCTCCCCACCTCTCCCGCACATACACACACTGCCTTCTCCCCCTTTATGAGTTAGTTTTCACTACTCTTTAGCTATTGTATCGGTTAGCTACGGAGACGTAACAAACAACCCCAAAACTGAACACCAAAACAAAAGTTAGTTATTATTATAGCTTATGCATCCTGGGGGCAGCGGGAGACCAGCTGACCTTGGCTGGGCACATTGGATGGTACGGCTGATGTTGGCTCGGCTTATGCAGGCCTCCGAGGGGCTCCTTGGTGTGCTTGGTCTGAGTTTGGCTGAAGAAGCTTAGCTGGGGCAGCTCAGCTCCATGTTTTTGATCCTTCTCCTGGGACCGGAGGACTAGCTTGGGCATATTCTACTCACGGCAAGACAGAAGCAAGAGGGCCATTGGAGACCCAAAGGCTTCTGAGGTCTCTGTTTCATTAGTCAGGAACTGGCACACTGCACTTCTACCTCATTCTGTTGGCCGAAGTGGGTCATACGGCCAAGCTCAAGATCGATCAGAAGACGAAGCCCAGCTCACAGAAACAATGACAACAACGACACACCACAAAACCAAAAACATGACAAAGAGAATGGATAGAGGGAGGGTAAAGAATCAGGGCCATTCATGCAACCAAACGCAGCGTCTGTCAACGTACATTTCCCTTATTCGGAGTTCGCTTCTCTTCTACTAGAACGTAAGCTCCAGATGGGCAGGGACTTTTGTCGGCTTTGTTTAATGGCTCTGTCCTCAAGATCCAGACAGTGGCACATTATAAATGTTTAATAAATATTGAATGAGTCAGTTAGATGGATGACATTATTTTGGCTCACATTTAAAGCCCAAATTCCCTGAGGTTGAATATAGTTCTGTTAGTTGGTCTTCATCTTCTGATCGAAAGGTCATTGTTCACATTTGCTGACTATAGAAACTGCTGGGTGTTTAGAATAAACATTATTCCTTAAACTTTAAAAAAAATGCTAGATTTCGGAATAGTTTGACGTTTCTCTAGAACACATCAACAGATATCAAATAAAAGGAGTCATTAGATGGGCAGAAATTCAGCAGTAGAGAGAGGGGTTATATATATTTTGGCAGAGAGTGATCGCTTCTTCTTATATAGGAGTAATACGAATCTCAAACCTCTAGAATTTGAATCTGAAAAATTCTCAAGCCCTTTGGATTTGAACTGTTCCAAGAAGCGTGGGACAAGGGACAGTACCTATGCAAATGACCGCCGTTGGCTTTCGGGCCACCGAAAGGCAACCATTTCTCACCCCTCCACCCCACTGTCCTCAATACCAAAGACAAAGAGCAAAGGCATTTTGAGGTCATGCTTTAAAGTGGAATTCCTGTGTAATAGGGTTTTTTTTATTCCATCGAAAGTTGAATTCACACTGCCAATTTTTGACTGTGACAGATGAGGAGGTAGGAGATCAAGTAGGCGTCAATGCTCAGTTACGTAAAGGGAGCTTTGCATATGTTCGTACTTAGCAGCAGGCCGATTGGGGACTCCCACGAGAAAGCCAGGTCTCCGACACAAGTGCGTGTCGGAAGTTTCATCATGCCAGGTCACTAACTCTGCAGACGGCAGCTTCTAGACCTGGACGCTTGATTCCAGGTAGAAGGTGGCTATATTATTTTAGAGAAGAGAGGAATCTTGCAGGTTAGGGCCTAGATGACTACAGTCAAGAGTTATAGTCTCTCTCTCTCTCTCTCTCTCTCTCTCTCTCTGCTTCCCTCCCTCCCTCTCTCTTCGCCCCCTTCTCTCTCTCCCAGTCTCTCTGCATGTCACTCAATAGAGTCCCCACACGATGACTATTCCAAGCTATAAATTTAAAATGTTGCAAACGTTTCTCACCAAGGTTTCATTTAGAAATTTACACGAACACGTTTGCCTTATTATTAGTGAGACCCTAAAGGCGTTATTTAGTTAAACTTTGGTTTCTTGGGTTGGGAATTCGCAGGTTTAGTGGTTCCGTCATTCGCAAACATTCGACGAGGGTCTACAGGTGCGCCGAACGCAAGGAGCCAAAGCCCTTGGCCCCAGGCAGCTGGCAATATTGGGGGAAGGTCTGCATGACCAGTAATTTCAGCATGGAGCAGAGGCGATGCCTGGGAGAGGGTGCGGTGGGCGCTCAGGGAAGGGCCGCCTAGGGACATCGCGGGGCCTGAGACAGCAAACCAAGGTGGGTCGTTGCGCAATGCCTTCGATTTGCAGAAGTCCTACTGCACGCCCCGGCTCTCCTCTTTCCCGCAGGTTCCCGACCTGCGGGCTCAGGCAGGCTATTATTATTCCGGTAACACCCGGGAGGAGACGCTGAGGGGTCAAGCTTCGTAAGGGGTGGACCCTGCATTCACGCCTGGGTCTCCTGCACGACTGTTTCCATCCCGGTCTTCCTGCTGCCCCCCGCCCCCCCCCCCACTGGCCAGGCTCGGGCAATTTCCAGCTGCGGGGCCGTCCAGGTCTTCCCAGGCCCTCCAGCCCTCCAGGGTCAAATGAGGACACTGTCCGGGATGGCTCTAAGATCTCGCCCCTGGAACGATCTGTGATTCCAAGAACCTTTGCTTAGAGTCAGTCAGAGGAAGCTCGATGGGAAGGCAGCGTGGCCTTTTATTCCTGGTTTGCAGGACGACTCCTGGCAGGTTGGTCTTCGTTTTTAAAAAGTGTCTGTTTCAGGATGAGCACACTGAGGAGCCAGGGCCCTGCCACCTTGCCGAGGTCCCGCAGTGTCCTGGCAAGGCCAGCAGACACGCTTCTGCCTGCCGAGTTCCCGATCTCTGTCTCGCTGTGTGAAATGGCTTTCCTATGACCTTTTCATTTTTAAGTGTAAGATGTATGTGTACAGTGTTAGAATTCGGCGTTTGTACTCCCTACAAAGTGATCGCCCCCACAAGTCTACTTACTCTTCATCGCCACGCTACTGACCCCCTCTGCCTCTTCCCCTCTGGCAAAAAGCAGTCTGTCCTCTGTATCTGAGCTGGTTTTTGTTTTGTCTTGTTTGTTCTTTGATGTTTTAGGTTCCACATATGAGTGGAACCATACAGTATATGTCTTTTTCCTTCTGACTTATTTCACTTAGCATAATACTCTCGGGGTCCATTCATGTTGTCACAGGTGGCAAAGTCTCACCCTTTTTCATGGCTGAGTAGTATTCCGTTGTGTACGTGTACCACATCTTTTTAATCCAGTTGTCTTTTGACATACACTTAGGTCGTTTCCATAGCTCGGTTATTGTAAATAATGCTGCACATAGTACCTCTTAATTTTTATTTTACTTCTGTTTCTACTGGGTGATGCATAAAGCTTTGTTCCATAATTAAAAGTCCCAAGTCACTTCTTGCTCTAGATCTTTTCAAGTATGTGTGTGTGTGTGCGCGCGCGCACACACATGAATCCTGCAATTTGTTCATTGTTGGAAGGAGAGGCTGCAGACCGAATTGAAGACCAAACATTCACTTGTATACATATTTAAAAATGTCATTTTTATTTATTTTGAACCAGTAACAGTTGAAGGTGGTACAAACTCCAAAAGACCTGTACAGGATTTAAAAAAAAAAAATCTGACACTTAACAGTTGGGGGATTTCATATACAAAAACCCAGGTGTATGACTTCTCATGAAAATCGGATCATGCAGCATTAGGCCAGCTCTCCTGTAACGCCACCAATCGGCCTCAAGGTGGTTCCGCAGGCTGTGGCCCAGCGGAACACCGCCACGCTGGCCGGCCCCCGCAGACATTCGTGTTCACACCTGCTCACCGTACGTGTGTGTGCGCACGAGCTGCCCCACCGACAGAGAAGGGGGCCTGCAGTCTGAGGGTGAAGGTGGGCGGAGTCAAACAGGAGAGGCGCCAGGCCTGAGAAGAAAACGCCAATCGGAAGAGAGGCGTGGGATTGGCTGGGATATTTTTCCCTGGACAACAGACAAACGACAATAACCAATAGGACAGGGAGACCAAAGGGGAAAGAAAAGAAAAACAATAGCGCTCACCGAGGACAAATGCACAGTAAGAGCAAACTGAAGAAATGCAGGAAGTGGAGAAGAGGGACACATGATTAAGCGCCCTGATCTTCGTCTGCAGAATGAAGCTGTCTTCTTAGAGAGGGGTCGCGAGGAGAAGAGGCAGCATCATTAAAGGCTGTACGCACTGCCTGGCCTCTGACAGGAGACGGGGACGGTGTGATCACTCCTACAAGCAGCCACACCTGCCTCGCTACATGCTCTAGATGCTCTAGGAAGGAAAAAGTATATCATTTTTTTTTCTGGATATAATTCTATTTTTTTTTAAATAAAACGTGCCCTTTGAGTATTGAAAAGGAGCTTTTGAATGGGGCAGTGTTTCTCCTCCCAGGTACTCGTGGGCCTCCTGGTCCCACAGCAGTTACGTAGAGACCTGCGCAGTGAGGGTGACGGTCTGAACTTCCAAAGCAAAGGTTCAGAGTATTGTGGCTGAGCGGCAGGCGGCCTCAGAGGCAGCTGTGTGCGCCCCCAGGGGAGGGGCGGGCATCCAGTGATCCCGGGCTCCGCTGAGGTCATCGAGCCGCTCACAGATACTCTGGCTCTCTTCCTGCCAAGAAGCGTGGCAAGGTTGTACTTTCCAGTTGCCCGGAGTTCCGGCACACCCAGGGGACTTCCTCTGGCTGATGACATCAGCCGAAGGTGATCTGAGTCATTTCAAGCAGCTGCCCAGCCACAGAAGCCATGGGAGCATGTCAAGCTGGCGGGATGTGTCACACTTGTTTAACTAGGTGACGCAGATGAGCAGAGCCCTGCCCCCGACGGCCTGCCCTGGGCACCCAGGAAGCACGGGAACGAACCCTCTGCCATGCTCATGCTACGCGCTGTCCGTCTGGTGGTTACTGCTGCATAGTTCGGCCTGTCCTCGCTCACGGAGTTGGTATTCTAGAACCTTCTCTCTCAAACGGGAGGAGGAGAGCGTTTTGTTTGCTTCTCTCGCATCTCCTGGGAGGGCAGAGAGGCCGGGGAAGGAGATGGCCGCTGGGCCCCAAGGCCAGGCGGAAGCCCCAGGGGAGAAAGAAGGTGAGCTGGAAGCTGGAGAGACGCTTCTCATGGGCGATTCTCAGAGTGTTGCCGTGAGTTTTCAGGCCGAAGTGACAGAGGGGCCTGGAGTCAGGAGGGGGCCGTGCTCTCCACCTCTGCCCAGGACCCAGCAGTGCGAGGGTGTCCGGGGATGGGACGGTCCTTTTCAAACATCAGTATTTCCGCACAGGGCAGCAGCAAAGGCAGGTGCGACATCCTGACGTGGCCGTGGGGGGGGGCAGGAAAACTCAGGCAGATTAGTGGCTGGACCGCCTCAGACCTCGCCCTGGAGGCCCCCAGCAATAACCGGGGGTGCAGGAACGGCTGGGGTCCCGCATCGATGCTGGCGATGATGCTAAGAGCTGCCGTCGTTTGGAGTTAATATTGGTGGGATCGCGCGTGTGTGCACAGACTGGCTTGGGAGGCGTGGGGACAGTGAGGCAGAAAGTGAGTCGGCTGCTTCGGGTCAGCGGGGCCTGGGGCACCGCTGCTCACTGGTCCTGCCCTGCTCGCACTGGTCTTTCTGGGTGAGCGTCGGCTTTCCGTGCCGCCATTTTTTCACACAGATGACTTTTGTCTGGCAATGTGGGCCAGTGTATCTTTGCTCTAGCAGTCAAACTGAGTGTAGGAGGTATTCATTCTTGAGGAAGAAACCCCAAATATTTTAATATTATTTTTAAAACCACTGTAATGTCTGGACTTCATTACAGGATCCATTCTTTCTTTCTTTCTTCTTTCTTTCTTTTCTTTTCTTTCTTTCTTTCTTTTTCTTTCTTTCTTCTTTCTTTCTTTCCTTCCTTCCTTCCTTCCTTCCTTCCTTCCTTCCTTCCTTCCTTCCTTCCTTTCTTTCTTTCTTTCTTTCTTTCTTCCTTCCTTTCTTTCTTTTTAAATAAAGTAATCTTCTTTAGAGGTGAGAGTTTGGGAGGCGGTTTGCCAAACCACGTTGGCCTTGTCTGTGAAATAACTTCAAGAAGCTAACATATACTCCCAAGGTAGAACTTCGAGTGAGTAAAGAGCGTTCTTTCAAATAATAGAGAGACTGACACAGAAGCACAGATACCTGTGTGAGTCCACGTGATGCCAAAAAATATATACAGAGACCGTTTTGTTGCCATTAAACTTAGATTGGTTCGGGAGGAAGGTTCCGTTTCAACACCCTTTCCAACCCCGCGTTGACTTCGGAATGTTATTACCCGCACACACTCATCTTGGGTCGTCTGACCCCAGTAGGTGACCTAAGAGGAGCAGCTACCCATCCCTCTATTTTATTATCTGTGTCCCTTCCTTCGGCGGCAGCGTGACATTTCTTGGGGACACCTGCAGCTGTGACCCGGCTTTGGGAACCCATGAATTCTCCTCCATCTGTTTGGACAATGTCAACATGGAAATCAGCATTGATGGTCTTTCTAGTCAATGGCAAATTGTTAACTTTGTTAACAGTGTCCCGGTTCTTGCAGCTATTATACCGTAACATTTTTGAAAGTCTTTCAAATAAATTAACATAACTCCCCGCTCCAGAATGGGAGGTCCTGCATCCCGCTCGAGCTCGCCAGTTAGACGCAGAAATGGAACTTGAACTCGGGGCGTCAGCCTCCTTGACCCTCTCCCCGTTTCCTTCACGCGGGGCGGAGGGAGCATGGCTGAAATTAAATCAAGGGGGGACACGTTCCACACTTCTAAGCGTCAGCACTGTTATTTTTACTTCTAGAGAAAGGATTAAAGACCAAAAAAAAACTGCTTTGATGGCAAGCGCCAGGGCTTGCTCCTGACGCATTAATCGCTACGTTCCTTGAATAATAGCGCTCACTCTTGCATTGGCAAAGCAAGCTGATGTCTCCACGACCCACCCTTCGAATTCACCCAAGAATCTAGTTGCTGGAACGAACCTATATACACACAGATATCTGGAATCTGACAACTCGGGTCAAAAATATTAAAAGAAAATTAAACAGTTGCCTGTATATCATTTCATCTAAACCCTTCCTTATTAGTTCTAAAGGGAAGAAGGGTAACACACCGTTAGCAGCGACCTTATTTACTGACTTCTGGGCTGGGCATGGCCCTCAGCCTGGTGTGTCTCTGCAGTCACTTAGGGCTCAGGATAACCTCACACACAATGTCAGTACTGCTTTAGCCCATTTTACTGGTGAGAAACTGAGGCTTATGGGACTTAGTAACTTGTCCAGGTTATTTTTTTTTCTTCTTTAAAATAGTCGCCGAGCGCTATTCACAAGCACACCATGTCAAACAAAACTTTTTCCCCCCTACAAATTAAAAAAAAAAATTCAACCGACCCAGAAATGAGCTGATGAAGCCGAGAGACCCATGTAACAGATTGAAGCTTTGCTGGCCGGAACCCGGCTTCAATGGCGACCAGTTAATTTTGTCAGTGTTCCTGGAAAATTAATTTGCTCTGCAGCAAAGCCTTAAGACTGTGTGTATTAAACATTAAACGAAGCCAGCGCCCGGCTGACTTCAGCCAGGCACAAGCTGTGCAATTTAGAGGGGACAAACGGTAAATTAAGACAAAGCATGGTGGAATGGCTTTCATTTAAAGAAAAGCTGGCTGCTTAATATATTATTTTTTTTTCTGGCTATGGGGTCTTGACCCTTTGGGGCTGTCGAGAGGGGTGACAGGATTGATTGAGGAAAGGGAGAGACAGCAACGGGGAGAGGTTGCGGGGATTAGACGCGTTCTGACGCCTGCTGTGACTTCCTCCTGCCAGAGGGAGATTCATGAAGGAAAACTCTCAGGGAGATTAAACTCTCCCCGGTCCTGCCCTGGCCTGGGTCGTCCGTGGATGGCCTCTAATGAGGGGGACAGCAGGAAGCCCTGGGGAACGTCTGTTCTCTGTTAACCGAGAACCACACGAACGAACGGGGGACCTCGGACGACGTGCGGGGCAGTGCGGCCCTCGGGCGGGGCGGCTCCGGCTCCAGGCGACACTGTGGGTCCCCGCGGGGATGCCGAGGCGGGGACACGGGAAGGGGGCTCTGGGGGTGACAGCTCCGGTGGGTGGGAAGCATCAGGAAACGGGACTGTCCGTGTCGAAGGGAAACGAAGGCCCAGTTCCATCGCCCTGGTCCCCGGGAGAGTGCTGGAGGGTCACCTCCGCCCAGCGGGCGGCTCAGGGACACCGCCCCCGCAGGATGGCCGGCTGATCCCCACCTGGCACTCTGCTCGGATCCCGGGTGTCTAGCGTCCCCTCTGTCACCCAGACCCCAGGGGACAGGAGTGGCAATGGATCATAAGCTCCTTAGAAGCAGTGACAGCACAGACTTGTTTAATCACGGTCCCAACCTCTGCTTTGGTGCCTGGCTGCTCAGAGCCGGGGAAGCATCCTGAATGCACGGGCGCGCCAGCGAGCTTCGGCCTGGTGCAGAAATGCAGGGGCCACCTTTTCCATTCTCTTTGAGGACGCTGCGGTGAGACCGGGTCCGGGGTGCCTCTCGCCGGGGGCGTCCCCGGCCCTCGGGACCGAGGGTGTCCGTGTGTCCAGGAGAAGGCGGCAGGGGTGGGCGCTTGCTCACCTGCTCCGGGGCTTAGGGGAGAAGCCGATCTTGCAGTTTCGAACTCGCCCAGAGGCTGACCTGGGGCCGGAGCCACCTTCACAGAGCCTTAGAATCTCCTGGGAGCCCTGAAAAAAGGTCCTCAGCTCTGTGACCTGTCGGAACCATTCACGCAGCATGAACATGTGAACACGTGGCCTGCTTCTGGGGGAGCAGGCTGGGCTCACACGTCTGTGTTGACTGACACAGGGCTCCGAAGAGTGTCAGGGCAGAGAGAGGTCGTGGCCCAGGGTTTCGCCTCCTGAAGGGCCATCTAGGAGCCTGTTGAAGAGCGCAGATTCCTGGGGTCCCCTCTCGTCTACGTGGCAGGCTCCCTCGCAGAGGGCTGGGGTGGCTCCTCTCGGAAGCGGAAGCTCACTCCCCAGCGCGGCTCAGGCCACCAGCCACGGTGACGCTGGGGAACTGGTGAGGAGCACGAGCTCCGGGCCCCCCTCCAGACCTGCTAAAGCACCGCCTCTGAGGGGGTTCACCCGGCCCTGCAGGTCACCCGGCGCCCGCTGGGGACTGCGAACCACGGCCCCGGGCCCAGCTGGTCACAGTCCCGAGTTCTGGGACTGGCTCGTCCCTCCTCGTTCTCCGGGCTGCCTCACGTGACGTGCGGGGACAGCCCTCCCACTGGCCTCAGCAGAGGGCAACCCGGCCCCGGCTGGGTCACATGCCGCCACCCCCCACCGGTCACTACAGGCGGGAAGGGGCCCTGGGACCACCTGAGCAGGGGTCACGTGCTCAGCGTTGGGGTTGCTAACGAGTAGGGCTTGCTTCCAGAAAAGCGGGGACAAAGCGGCTCGCGCAGATAACTCAAAAGCTACCGGGGTTTGACCGACAGTTCCCGCGCCTGCTCATGGATTCCGGTAGCCACATTGGCAGGGCCGCCTTTTCCCATAGGGAGAGTCTCCTGCTCGCCTGCAGAAAGCCGTCTGTCTGTCTGTCTGTCTCTGTCTGTTTATCTGTCCATCTATCTATCTATCTATCTATCTATCTATCTATCTATCTATTTATCATCTATCTATCTATTATTGATCTATCGATCTATCGAAACCCGTAAAATCAGACTGATGTTCACAGCACCCCGGGGCTCAGGCCAGCTCCTGGCTGGGTCCTCCATGCCCTCTGCCACCGCCTCCTCGGCAGGGACACTTCCTCCCCAGGCTGGGCTCGGAGGCCCGCTGCGGGCTGCCCGCCCCTCCCCACCCCCACACTTGGGGCCCTTTCCCTCTTCCTTAGACTCTGACGTCCCTGGCTGGGAAGTCCTTTCGCGTGGACAGAAGGGTTCTTTTAGGGGAGAAAACATCAGAAGTGGTCTGAGAGAGAACTGTTTCCTGGGCGTTTTGTCTTCAGGAAAATCGCCATAAAGCGTGGGCACAGCCCGACACCCACTCGGAACTGTGAGGGCCCCTGGATGCCCCTGCAGCCGGCGGGACCCCAGAAGGGCCCAGGCTCTTACGCGCTGCATAATTTCTTACGTAAATGGGCTTCTGGAGGGGATTTTGTCCTTGGGGGCAACCAAGGCCTAAGCAGGCAGCTCATGCAACACTCCCTCGATGTGATCCACGATGGCACAGAGCTCTCTCCCAGAAAACTGATGTGATGTCCTCCTCTGCTGACCTCAGATTCCTAAAATCGTTTCAGTTGGCAAGTTGAGCCTTCCTCGCCCTTGAACCCTGGTGGAGAAACGCTGATGAGACCCCCTCTGTCAATGCCCACGTGGTGGAGGACGAATTCAGAGACAGTTATTCAGCAGAGAATGGGGACGCGTTGAGAGGAAGCCCCACACGCATCTCCCCACGGCGGGTCCCAGAGGGCCCCGTGACATTCCCAAGTGCACAGAGGCAGTGGCGGGCACAGGTCAGGCGAGCAGCCCGGCTTCTGATCTCCGAGGCCAGTGTTCTTGCTTCGGCATATGCGGTTTGATGGTTCGTTTCGGCTGGGCCGTGGGATGCCCAGGTCGCTGGTTAAATATTATTCGGGGCGTGTCCGTGAGGGCATTTCTGGAAGAAACGTTTGAATTGGCAGACTGAGTTCAGCAGATGGCGGTCCCCAGTGTGGCTGGGCATCACCGATCTGCTGAAGGTCGGAACGGAACAACAAGGCAGGAGAAGGTTGTGTCTGCTCTCTGCCCGGCCCACTGAGCGGGGACATTCGTGGGTCTTTATACTTTATACCATCAGCTTTCCTAGGTCTCCAGCTTGCAGCTGACAGATGGTGGGACTTCACAGCCTCTAGAAGCACGTGAGCCAATATCTTATAATAATCCTATAGTACATCTGAATGATTAGATATATGTATATATTCTCTTTCTCTGGAGATCCTTAACTAATACACCAGCCATTATGACTCAAGACAGAAAGCGGTGTTTCATCAATGAGTTTTTACTGAATGTGAGACTCTGTGTGAGAAGCAAAAGAATCATGAAAGCCAATATTTGGAGAGAAAAGCGTTGTCGATGGCCAGGGAGCTGGGACGGGGTGAAAACCTTTCAGGGCGTTCTTAGCTTTAGAACGTGGCTGCTGGTGGGACTGAAGGACACATGAGGAACAGGGCAGAAGGCGAAATGTGCAGACCGAAGACGAAGCTCTTCATCCCTCAGACAGGCAGATGCGTCAGACCACAAGGCCGAATTCGGTGTCCTAAGGGAAAGCTCATCTTTTAGATATATAAAGTTGTCTGCCTCCACCCACCCCCAAAATCTACGAAACTCTTCGTTGCAGTTCGGAAACAAGGAGTAGGGGTGACTAGCAGTGTGGGACCTAACAGGAGTGAGGACAGAGAGCCAGGCAGGGGGCAGGCCCGGCTCACGGTGTCTGCACGATCCTAGGGTTTTATCTGTTCTTTTAGCTTTTCCAAACTTTGCTGAAAAGTCATTCATATTTTTGCCGAAAAAGTGCAGAGTAAACATTTTGATTACAGATCCGATTACAGCCCCTTAAGTGCAGTTAAACTCCGAAAACAAAAGTGCTCAAACTCTGAACACTAAAGTAAAAAAAAAAAAAAAAATTGTTTACGTGTTCTTAAAGAAAATATCTTCTAAAGTGTGGGCGACACACAGGTCGTTTGGGACTGCTGGAGGGACATGGACTAACAGACCGGCCAACGAGGCCGCATGCCAGAACTAGGAAGAGCCAGAGATTTCTGAGGCAGATCGGAACTCGTCGACGGACTCACAGAACCTGGCGTGAACGGACAGGAGGCCGCTTTTGTCTTATTTTCCCTATTCGTACGGCTATTTTCTCGCCTGCAGAAATACTAATGTTTCATTATGGGCGGCTTCTTGGCCGTTTTTACAGGTATGTCCTGTTGCTCACGCCCTAAGAAGCAGCCATTCGAGGTACCTCTTAACGTTTGCTTTTCCTGATCCTCGGTTCTGTTTCTGTTATTTTAGACTTGTGCGCCGAGACGGGATGGGACTGTAACGAGTGCTTCGTGGACTAAGCAAAACAGAGCAAGGATAACTCGCCACGTTCCCGATTTTTCCCCATTCGCCTTCTTTCGCGATTCCATTTCGTAAGTCTTCATTCAGAGGTCAATGGAGAACTCCCAAGTGAGAAAAAGAATTCTTTCCCATCCAGAAATTTTTCCCATCCAGAAATAGGAAATCATTTTCTCTATTATTAATGCAACCTCCATGTTGCTTGTCACACGAGCTCCCCGCCTGTTCTTTCTGGGACTGTCCTCCTTCGGAGCGGGGATTGCTACCTGCCCGGGCCTTGAAGCGGTTGTCCTTACACGGCCTTCCCCGTGAATGCTCTAGCACAGCCCATGTCAAGATCGTAAAAGAACAGGATATATTGCACACACAAACAGGAGTGAACCCGGACACAATATGCTGAATGAGATCGTGAAGTCACACGCGTGACACATTCCCCGGCGTTCTATTAAGGCTCCGTCACGGGCGTCATGATGGTGATGGTTGCTGTGGGCTCATGCCCACAATCTCCAGGCGGCCTGGTCATTGCCTCGTGTCCATTTCCCTCACGAGCGACCCTGGGCTCGTTTGCGCTTTCTGAAATTTGTCCTTGGGCCAAAGCCGGTGCCTCTCCACACCCCCTTCTCCCGCTCCTCGCCGAGCAGGCCGCTGTCCACCATCTGTCGACCTTGCCCTGGGTTTCGTCTTGTCCAGGTTAGCGGCACGCCGCCCCCCCAGGACCGACAATGCTGGGCAGCAGGGCAGGACGCGCCTCAGACTCGTCACGGAAGGGAGGTCCGGGCCCCTCTTCACAGACTGCAGTGCTGCCACCTCCTTCCCTCCAGAGAGCCCACCCCGCCCCTCCCACGAGAGAAACGAGGCCTAACCGTGAGAACACCCCCACGCGTTCCAAACTTGGCTGCCTTCTTGACTCCGTCAAGAGCAAGTTCAAAAAATTATACCTTTGTTCTCCCGGGAACATTTATATCACCTATGGATTATTTAGCCCTTTAACCCATGTCGAGTCTTCACATTACACTTTTCATTATTAAATTAGTAACTGTTGACTGCAGATGAATCAGAAGAAATGGGACTTTCTGGCATAAGGGACAAAATGAAAATAAAATGATACGTAACTTCCATATCCAGGATTTATTCTATTAGCATATGAAGGTGTAGACTTCTGTATGTTTTTGCTTATAGTCCGGATTTGGGATATTGTGGACATGACATTTTTTTTTTTAAACCAGAATTTTAAAAGTTGAATGAACATATTTTGAAAACCTTTGCATGTTAAGCAATAAAACCTGATGGCCTTCCAATGTCAGGGGCCAATCATGGAAGGGAGAGGAGGCGTGTGGTTAACGGCAAGGGTTTGTCGGCATCCACAGGGAACCCCAAAGCAGACCCGTCGCGGTGACGGAGAGTCCACCGGTTGCTGTCAGCCCTCTTGCCTTGTTTCTCGTTACTGCTCTGACCTCTACTTGACAATTTTTATGTGTCGCTTCTGGGTTGTCCATCCCCCCACCAGAATGCAAGCTTCGTGCGAGCAGAGATTTTGTTGTGTGTACGGCTACCTTCCTTCAGGCACGGGAACCGTGTCTGAAACCAAGCCAGCTCTCAGCCCACGTTTACTGAGCGGATTCACGAAGAAGTCACACCACAGTCTGGGATTATCTTCTTGTCCACGCGTCTGCTCTTTCGTTTATGGTTTAGCATTCCCCACTAGGATTGGTTTGCTTGAGTCAGTCACTTACCAATTTCGGCAGTTCCCAAACTTTCTGGATTCATGATTAGAGTCAACTCAGGAACTTATTCGTGGGCCCTAAACATACATACATACATACATACATACATACATACATACATACATACATATATAACTTTAGATTATTAAGTAATTGAAAAAACTTACCAGTCGTGTGAAAGAAGTCACCGGAGCAGACGACAAGAGGCAGGACGGACAGCAGAGCGAGGTGGGAGCCAGTCCCTGGCATGTCCGCCCTCCGTGCTGCTGGCCTCCGGGACCCCGCGGCCCTGCGGTGTCCCGTGCTGCTGCGGGTCACCCTTCACAGCTCCTGTGACCGGCGGATCGCCGCGCTGGAGCCTTTCATTGTTGACGTTCTTGGCGTCTTGGTCTCAGATTCCAGCCTCAGTCTGTGAGGAGATGGCTCTCCCAGCCTCTCGTCTTGTTCTTCTTGTTGACGTGTTCCTTTAGAAACCACCCCCCAGTCCTTCAACATAATAAAGTCGACCTGGACGGACAGATGCAGAGATCGTGGGGAGACAGAGGCAGGGTGGTTAGGGGGTGCCTTCCCTCAGGCCCTGTGGAGAGAAGCTGGACCCTACGAGCAGGACACAGGTGTGGAGGTCCAGGTGGTGACCAGCAGGACAGTGTGGGGCCCACAGCACAGCGGCACCTGGTGGAGGAGGCACCGGACGCCACACGCAGCACCGAGAGAGATGATGCTGGAGAAAAATGAGAGGCACAGCTGCCAGTCACGCGTGGTATACCGAGTCGGGGTTCTGCACCCCGGTGTGCCGGGTCGGGGCTCTCCATGCCGGGGAAGCACCTGGGGAGATGCTTGGAGTGCCAGAGCCTCACCCTGACCAATACGATCAGATTTAGGAAGAGAGGCCTGGGCATCAGGAATTAAAATCTCCCGCAGGGGTTCCAGTGAGTGGCCAGGGCTGAGAACCACTCGTCTGGAGGAGGCGGATCTGCGAAGCGCAGGCAGGTGAGGGTGGGGAGGAGCAAATCTGCGCGCTCTGGTTCGGGCCGGACCTGCGGGCAGATAGCTGGCCACAGAGCATGGGAATAAGCCCGACAGGGAGGACTGCGGGGCCCAGAGGGGGAGACCGCACCGCCTGGCGCGCTCCCGAAGCTGGCCCCGCGTCTGGAAAGTCCAGCTCCCTGTCCCGCGCCTTCTCTAGCTCCAGCCCCCGGGGCGGGAGCTCCGCCTCCGTGCAGGGAGGAGCGGAAGACCACCGGCTGGGCTATCACTGCCCACCTCCCTCTCCTCCGCCCAAACCTTGCGACTCTCACACGAAGGACTTCGCTTGGCTTTGGTCGGCGGAGACGGCCCATCGCGTCCCAACACGCGTTCTCCCTTTCTCCCATGCAGTAGCGTTTCGAGCTGAGCTGCCCAGAAAAATAAAGGCTGCAGTCCCTGAGGTCCATGGCTGCTGCAGCCAGCGGGATGCGGGCGGGAGGATGGATCATGAGGGTAGCACCCCGAATCCTGAAAGGACAGCGAGAACTGGCCCTTCTCGCCGCCGCTCCTCGGTTTTGCTCTCTGAAATGCGGACGTCACCATTTTTTGACTCGAGGGTGCGGCCGATGGGGAGCGTGAGTCGGGGAAGCAGCCACGGCATCCGCTGGCCTGGCACTTCCTGAGTCCTTTCATGTGAATGAGAAACACATGGTTCTCTAATGCGGCCAGAGCTATTTTGGGGCTTCCGTCGCTCACAGCTGAATCTAATCCTGACTAATACACCCGATTAAGTTTCACCTCGGTAGACTTGGACGACCACGCTGTGTCTTCGGGTGCTGATGTCGTCGTTCAGCATCTCTACCCATCCGGCTCCCCGTCGTCTGTTAATGGGATCAGTGTGCCACCTGGGCCTCCATCCCCACCAGGCACACAAACAGGATCAGGAGAGGCCAGAGACGGCGGTCCCCGGCCTGCTGGGGAGGGCTGTCTCGTTAGGGTCCTGGTGATCGGCCCCCCTCGCCTTTGGACACGGGCGTGGAGGGAGGCTGAGGGGCGCCGGCCGCAGGTCAGCGAGTCTCCAACCCGCGCGTGTGTCAGAGCTCGCTGGGCCGCAGCCCCGGGGTCTCTGATTCCCTGCGTCTGGGGTGAGGCCCAGGTAGCTGCGTTCCCAGCAGGTCCCAGGTGCTGCTGGCCCCGGCGGTCCGGAGCCCCACGTGGAGACCGGAACCTGCAGGTGTGACGCTCCGCTGCATGGCGGGCCCATCTGAGCACGTCTCCCACGAGCACATGTCGTCAGCTTCCCTCGCGACGCACGCAGGGCAGCCGGGACTGAGGTTCAGCCGCTGTCCCTCCGGAAACGGGAAAGCGAGGAGGATAAATCTGGGGGCGTTGGGAATGCCTCCGCACCCCGGCCCGTGGGTGCCGAGCGGCCCGCGATTGTTGCCGATGCTGAGAGGACGCAATTAGACCAGGGAAAACCCGAAGCACCACTGTGTCACTGCATTGGGTGGACAGGCAGAGGGCGGTCACCCGGTCACCCGGTCACCTGGGACTAAGGCGGTGCGGGGGAGGTGGGATTTTCAGCGCTAAACCAGGAGCACTCGACCCACGGCCCTGGCGGGGACTGACCGTTGCGGGACAAACCGGAGTCAGGGGCGAACACAGCAAGCTTTGATGCGCGGGGCGGGGGCCGGGCTGGCTTCGCGGGCGCGCGCACCGCCACCCCCTTGCCAGGGCCTGCGCGCGGCGCAGCGCGGCCGCCTGTCATCCGTGCGAGGTCTTAACTGTCGAAGACGGGGCTCGGCCTCGCCACGCGGAGGCCAGCGTGCGCGCGGTGCGGGTGTGCGCTGGGCTTCCCGGCTTGATTTCTGCGCTGCTGCCTGGCGAAGAGATGAAGACACGGTCTCTCTCCCTCTCTGTCCCGCTCTGTCCTCTTTCCGCAGCGAAACCCATGTGCTTCTTCATCCATTGCTTTTTTTTTTTAAGCCACACTTATCACAACGATTAGTGTGGACACAACTAAAGTGGGTTCCAATGCGGCTTTTCCGCCCTGGACGTGTTTCTGCCAGCAAGGAAGACAGAGCAGGAGAAGGGACAGAGAAAACGTTTAGGAAAGTGTAAGGAAGTTTGGTAAAAATGCCCCGAAGGCGTGTCTGCTGGGGCGAAGCCATGGACAGCTCCGATTCAAAGGGCAAAGCCTCAGGGACCATGAAAGGGGCGGTAATTGCAAGCTGAGAGAGTTTTATAATAGAGGCGGCACTTAGCGGTGAAGCTCAGAAATTTGAACTGGGGAGGGGTGCTCTGCTCTAATTTTCTTTCTCTCCAAGCTGTGTCTACTTTCCTCTCCGGGTGTTAAACGCACGCTTGTCAAACAAAAGAGCGTTTTACTGCGATATTTACTCCCCCTTTTGTCATTTGCGGTGTGGACGGTAGGGGGGCCCGGGGGTGGCTAGCGGGAGAAGGGAATTCTGCAGAGGTGACCTCGGGGATCCCGCTGAGCACAGCAGTGGCTGCGTCCCACTGTGCCCCTAACGGGGGACCCGGAGGGCCGGCCCGCCCCGAGGGCGACCTCGTTCGCCCCGCCCTGCCTCCCCTGAGCCAGGCCCCCGGGCGACGGGCACTCACCCCGCAGGCGAAGGCAGGTGGAGGCCCCGCTGTGAGCAGGAGCCCAGACGCATTTCTGCTCCTGACTCTGAATGGACAGCAGCCGTCACAGCCGCGTGAGGGATGACACAGTGGGGCTCAGACACAGGGATCTGAACCCTGGCCCCGGCGTTTCTGCTCCCCCTTCCGAGGTAAGAAGCTCTGTGGCGTGCGGGCAAAGCAGTCTGGGCGTCTTAAGGGCGGACAAAGGAGGCTGTAAATACAAAACACGACCTGGGTGGAAACGATCATTGTTAAGCTCAGAAAACTTGGCAGCGTGTGTGTGTGTGTGTGTGTGTGTGTGTGTGTGTGTGTGTTTGGGTCCCTGGTTCTGTGACACTAAGTGAGGGATGGCGTGCGGGCAACGAGGCAGAAGCTGCCCAGAGGTGGCCGGTGCGGCCAGGGCGAGGACCCTAAACCCCGCGCGGCCTGCTTTCTTGCTGCGATGCCCTCACGTTGTAAATAGCAACGATATTAAAACGCAGAACGGGGCAGCCGGCGTGTGATTTTGAAAACGAGCGTGCGTATCCACCTACACAGCTCTAGAAGTAGCTTTCACGAGGCGGCACCTGCATTTAAACGTTTCCTGTGGTGTTTGTGAAGTCGACTCAGGTCGGCCTAGGGACGTAAGAGTGTGTTTGTGCGCCAAGGTGAACATTTCCCAGCGGAGGACACATTGTAAGGCAACGGCGGCGATTTCAGCATTTTGTGAAAGGCAGAGGTGATTGAGATGATTGGACGGTGACTGCTGAGTTTCAAAACCCGTGTTTTAGCAGAAGGATTCGCTGAACAATCCACTAGAGGGCAGCGTTTGATAAGGGTTCGCTAGAAGGCGCCAGCCTAGTTTATAGATAGCGAGGAAGTTGAATTTGTTTTGTTAACAGTGATAGTAGTAAAGTGTGTATCTTGTTTCCGTCAGCACAGGGAAGGGAAACGCTTTATGCCTGGTTTCCTCCTGGGGTCTATCATTCTGAAAGCAGCCTCTCCTGAGCTGGAAAGGGCATGTTTGTTTTACCGTTTTCAAGATGAAAAAAAGCAATCAGAAAAACAAACACAATGTAGGCGGTACCTCACAAGCCTCGGGCTGATCCCATTGGCTTGCTAAAAAGGAGTTTGGTTGTTTTAAGTCAACCTCCAACCCCCTATTTACCCTCCCTGGGAAAAGGTCCAAATTTGGCTGCATTCCATATGCTAGAAAAAGCTCCGAGCCAGGGCCAACTGTGGGTTTGCCTGAGGTGCAGAACTGCATGAGGAGACGGTGCAGGCTGGTGTCCAGGGCTCAGAAACACCGCGTGGCCACACCTGCGGGCGGCTGTGTTCAGGAAGCGGCAGGGTGGTTGGCCTGGCGCGTAGCCCTGAGTCGATAAATGTTGGTTTCTCTGCTGTCGTGACTTCCTGACTGGTGGAGCTGCTTAACTTTTATTTGTGGTATTTACAACAACAACGACAACAACAACAAAATGAGAGAAATACACACCTGGTAAACAAACAGAATAGGATGGTGCAGGATTAAAAACAATCTTCCTGACCCCACGCACCGGGGGCTCATTCTCCAGAGGGAACCCCCAGCGACGATTTTTCACGTATCACTCAGAAAACGTCCACACGGAAACACGCCTCTTGAGGGATAGGTCCATACCACACAAACAGGAGCACGCCGTGCAGACACTAACCTGCATCTCGCTTTTCTGCTGCTGTCCAACGCACCTTGGAAACCTTCCATATCGCACCGCTTAACTCCTTCAATTTGATTTTTCAACGGTTGGGACTTACCTTTTTTCTTTTCTTTCCGTCCCAGGTGTTTAATAGCCATCCTGGGATTTGGCATCAGTCTGCTCCCGGTAAGGAGGGAGAAGGAAGGGTCAGGGTCACACTGAGGAATTTGTTTTGGTTAGTTTCCCAAAAAACAAGAGCTGAAAAGAGTGTGTTGGGTCATCTTGTCTAGTATTTTTCTTAGGCTCTAATACTTGAACTCGACTGCAAACGCCTTGCTCTGCTTTGGTCAATGGGTGCCGTTGAATGGGCAGGTATTCATTACCTTTTATTATGGCTGGATGCTCTGTAATGACAGGGTGCCAGGGACCTTCAGAAGCGAGGTCTAGCACTTCTACGCTGTAGAGCAGTGATGGGGGTCCTTCATTATTTTTGCCCTCAGTCCCCTTCATTTTAAAGACTGTATATTAGAGTAGCTGAAATCGCACACTAAGGCTGTAGGTATTTTCTAAAGATGGCATGTGGGAGAATGGCAGATAGTCAGGTCTAAAGGGAGAGTAAGGTATGCGGAGAAGGGGCTAAAGGCGGAATGTTCTAGGTTCTGAGGAGCCCTCCTTGTTGTGCTCAGGAATTTTGAATGGAGAGCCCCAGAAGAATTCCGTGCAGGGGATGATTGGATGGATGCCAATTGTGTCCACCAAAGGGGCAGCCGAGGAAGCCAGGGAGGCAGAGAGGAGAGAATCATGTCTTGCTGCCGAGTCTAGGCGCATCAGCAACCTCTTGTTGGTGATTTCTGGTAAGACTTTGGGAGCTCAGGAGGGTCGGGAATGTTCGAGTGAAAGGTTTACCAAACATTTTCTCCTTTTTTATGGGGAAAAAAAATGACCTTGGGTTAACTTTCCAGTTCCGTCTGCCTGGAAACTGGTCAGAAGTGAGTGCTGGTTGTGTTACCAGGCAACACGGCTCTGTTCGGGGAAGGCTGGCTGTGATTGGCCGGCTGCCTGTGGACTGGGAGGACCACGGAGGGACAGCAGTGCCCCGTGCGCAGGCATCGCTCTGGGCTCCCGCGTGGAGTGCGGTGACCGCACACTCCCCCGGGGACCTGGAAGCTGTGGCTCTGAGACAGTAGGTGTGGCCCTGACGTGTGGGCTTTGTCAGCCGGGAGGCTTCTGCGCCGCCCGTGTGTCTCAGGCTCTCATCTCTGACCTGCGACTCAGACCCTGACGACCAACCAGCCCCCGGCGGCTCTGGACAGCGAGCTGCTTCCTGCTCCGGCCCTCGGTGCAGCCGGCACCCGGGAGGTGTCCTGGCTGCCAGAAGCTCCCTTAGCTGAGCCTGCGATTACGAAGACAGGCCACGGCGGGAAGCAACACTGGATTTATTTATCCGTGACAGACAAAAAACCGAATTTCTTCCTCGGCTCCGTGGGACTGGCTTTCTCCTCCACCGAACACCAGCAGTGAGGCGGGCGTACGCCTCCTTAGCATCCAGCACCCTCGGCACTGGGCACGGGGCAGGTGCTTGGTCAATAATGGTTGCATAACTGATGTTAACAATGATCGGTTGATGACCTTCCACATGTCAAGTTTCCAGACAGAAATCCATGTCAACACCTCCCTTTCCGCAAGGACTTCACATTCGGTCAGACAGAAAACCGTGTGGAAAGACTTCGTCACAGCGTGTGCAAGGAGAACGGTGAAGGAGTGGCTTACACGGCTGAAATCACAATTCTGCCACCTGTGACGACATGCGTGAAGCTGGAGGGCACTATGCGAAGTGAGACAAGCCAGACAGAGAAGGACGAATACTGTTGGCTCTCACTTATACGTGGCACGTTAAAAAAAGGGGGCGGGGGACTCATAGGGACAGAGGGTGGAGAGTGGAATGGTGGTCCCCCGGGCTGGTAGGTATGGGAAACGGGGAGGTAATACTGTGTTGTATAGTTAAAAAAAAAGGAACGCACAGAAACGCAAAACGTTAGAATTAAACGCTTACTCTGTTTTAGCTCAAGCTCAAGCTGTAGAACTTTTTGGTTTTACTTTACCTTACACGCGCTAGTTCGGTTTTATTCTAGCCTTGTGGAACTCTCAGATAATTTATTTTAAACTTTAATTATGCCTTGGAGAATCTTACAAATGTTGTGGTGGGTTTACCAGCAGTAGAGAGTTCTGTACATGAATATTGAATCTTATCGAGAAGCAGGGAGGTGGAAAAACATTTGACCTGTCTAGTTTCTCCTAGTAATCTTTGTAAATGCCAGAAAAATTTTATTTCCTTCCCTTTTGTATGACTGGCTCCCCCCTGGCCCCTCCCCCACTCTTCCCCCTTCATCTTCGTGGTTTACTGGGAAACACGGCTTGGTCTCACTTCGGCTCCCGGCCAGCCCACTGCCGTGGGGAGAGGTGACGGGGAAGTCTGAGCTTCTCTTTACAATTCCTGTTGCTACGTCTCTGCACAAGTGACAACAGGCTGTGCGGACGCAGGAGTCGATACGGTCTGTCGTCCAGGTGGGAGATGGGACCGCACAGGACGAACAGTAACTACAGCAGGACGAGCGGGATGGGCGGTCACCTCCGTACAGGGGACGCTGACCGCAGGTTTGTGAACAGCAGGGCAACGCAGAGCAGGTGACAACGTTGAAGTGGACTGTTGCCCCCTCATCCTCTTCATGAAAGTCCCCAGCGTCCCTCCCGTGGGAGATGCTCAGCTTGCTGGTTTCTCAGGCAGTTCTACCTGGCCGCGCTGCCCTGCGCCCAGGTGTCCCTGCCTCCTGCAGATCTGAAGACTGGCTGCGTTAACGAGCTTGGGACATTTAGCTAGACGTTTGGAAAGGAAAAATACATTCGATCTTTTCCTATATCAAAATATTCTAGATAGCAAAAAACGTGTAAATAAAAGCTGAAAGAAAATATAAGGGACTATTTTTTCAGTCAAATCTAAGATGTACAATTTTAAAGGAAAACATCGACAGACTTAATGATATAAAGATGTTAAAAACTTGCATGCAGAATGTCTCAGGACTGACTCTAAATTTTACATAAATTGGGAAAACTAGTATAGCATATGAGACAGACGTTTACATCCTAATGATATAAAGAACTCCCATGTTAATATCTCAAAAGATAAATAGCCAAAAGACATGAATTGACATATTGTAAACAAGAATTACAAATGGGTGACACAGAAAAATGCTTAATATCATCAGGAAATAGAAACTAAAACAAGAATGACTTTTACCATCTATCAACTTAGGGAAGATTAAAAAAATAATGATGCTCATTCCAGGTAAGCTTACACGCAAGACAGTCACTTTGCTTCTGGAGAGTAAACTGAGCCAAATCATTTGGACAATAATTTGGCAAACTGTAGCAAGAGTTTAAAAGAGATTAAAATTGGAAACGACCTATGTTTTCCATGTAGGGGACTATTTCAGGAAATCAGCGTATATCTACATGTAGCACTCTTATACAGTCATTAAAATAGAGGTCTTCGAAAATAGTCGATATGGGAAAATGCGTATGCTATAATGTTAAGTGGCCAATAGCAACATGCTGAATTATATGTACAGTGTAATTACAACTATGCAAATAGATATGCATGGAAATAGTTTGAAAAAAAGAAAAAGCATCAATCTTCCCGTGATATTTTTGAGGGTTGTAATTATCAGTGATTTTATTTGCTTTCTGCTTTTCTGTACTTCTATTGGTGCAGATTTCTAAGTTGGAAAAATTCAAAAATCGTGTTAGAAATAAATATACCTCTCGCCTCACTGCAACGTGAACTAATGGCTCCCGCTCTAATGGTTCAAGGTGGCTGATGCATTTGTCTCAAGCCGTGTAAACGACGACCCCGTCGATGACTCGGGTCACAATCGTGTGGCCCCCCGGGGGGGGCGTCAGGCTCCCTTCTAAGCACTTTCTACACATCGACTCATTTAGATCTCGCAATACTCACATGAGGTAGGTCATATCATTATCCACATTTTATGGAGAGGAAGTTGAGGCACAGAGAGGTTAGTTAACCTCCCCAAGGTCACACGGCTGGCAAAGGGTGGCTTTGAACTCAGGTAGTATTGCTCCAGGGGTCACCCTCTGCGGTCTCTGTGGCTGCGTTTAAGAGAACGAATGACCCGGCCTGTCTGAAAACAAGCAGATCATAAAACCGTATGAAAACAAATTGGCATCAGACAACAGCAATAAATGTAACACGGGCCATGAATCCCATTTATGAAATGAGAAATGAGATAAACTCTAACACCTCCCTGCTTGTAAATTCTATGATCGTGTGTTTGTTTAGCAAGAAAAACCGACTCTTGCGTGCTAGGAACCAGGGATTTCCTCCACCCACCGATGCCCTCCCGTCTCACGCCTCTCCATCAGAGACCCTGCCCCGTGACCCCTGACACCACCCTTCGCCACAGCCAGCTGATGGAGCATGTGGAGTACATGGCCCAGGCGAGGCCGGCGAGTCCTGGGTTTAGAACCGGTGCATCATGGCTCGAGCCCACTGCTGGGCACATAGGCTGTGCGTCCTCTGTGGCCTCTGGTGGCCACTTTCACCACGTGCTAGAGAAGCAAAGCGGGCAGCTCTGCAGTGTGAGGAGAAGAAAGACAGAGGAGAGAGGGGCTCTGACCTGCAGCGCCCCCGGGCGCGGGTACGGGGGGCCACACGGGCGGGGAGTGTGGTGGCCGCGGGTCCCGGTGACTTTCTCGTTCTTGGTTCCAGGACTCCACCAGGCCTGGAGACGTCATCCAATTTGAGACCCTACAGGACACCCCGAGTCCTTTCCATGAACCCCCCTCCGTGTGTGTGTGTGATCTGCGTCGGGCGGGCTTACCGCGCGGGGCGTGTGTGGGCAGCTGGCCCCCACGCGCAGAGCAGGGGCGGGAGCTGCTGAGATGACCAGGGAAGGGCGTCCACACACAGCCCAGCACGCCGGGGCACGGGGGGCCCTGGCTTTGCAGCCGCGGCATCTCAGGAAAGGTGAAGGACACGGTGTCCCCTGTGCCGAATACGAGGAGGTGACAGAGGTTCAGGGACTGGGGGCCGGGCCGGGGCCAGGCCTGGGGTGACGTGGCAGGATGCACTGGGCGTCCAACTGCCTCGCCCTCCAGGTCTCCAGTGCACCGAGCCACAGAACCCCATGTCCACTCTCGGTCTGTAGTCAGTGAAATACTGATGGCCGGGAGTGGCCAAGGACACATCCAGGTGTGTCGGGTAAGCTGTCTACCGAGGCAGGACTGTCTTATTTTAGAAGAATCTCCTTGAGAAATTGGAGAGAGAACATTCCGTTATCTGAAGGCACTCATCCTGGTCGCCCGAGTCTTTGGCCCCTACTGTGGGACATCCCTCTGTGCCAGGTGACGTGTTACTGAGATGAGTGGCAATAGCCCCAGGACACAGGGACATCTCTGAACCGGGCGGCAGGCCATGCTACGGCTGATGGGACTAGGTCTAGAGAAAGGTATTGTCCACGCCAGGCTATTTGGCTTCCCTCACTCTCATTATCATTCCATTCCAAGGACTAGGGACAGGTCTGCGGGCTGGCTCAGTACCAGAGTGGACATGGCCTTTCCTCTGATGGCCGGGTTGTGTCCAGGAGCCTGGGACGCCCGCCCAACAGCCCAGGGTGAGCGGCTAGCGTGTCTGGGCAGACGTTGCCAGGGAACGGGTTTGAGTTGTCGTTATCGGGGCCGGACTCTAGAGCGGAGTGCCTTCCATGTTTCTAAATACAGCCTCGAAATAGCCTCGAACAGTCAACATGGGGAGATGTCCGTTTAGTTGCAAGTTATTTTTCCAACTGTAGGTAAAACCTGAAACCCTGGAACCCCCGTGAGGGAGTACGTAAGTTAGTTATCCTTTCCAGAAATAAACAGCCCCCAGATAGAAGCAGATACACAAAAACTTTTATTAAGTGGAAGTTCGACCTCATGGTAATTGACCAGTTACAAGTGCATGTCGGTTCATGTGTGTGGACACCGTAGAGTTCGGGATGGTTCTGCTGACAGTCCAGTGCTCTGGCTGGGCACGTGGACGAGCAGTCAGCACGGTCCACGGGGACATCAGGGTAGACGGGGGACACGGGCTTCGTCATCACAGCTACGCGCTACAGAACACGAAAGTCCAAAGACCAGCAGACTATTCTACGTGACTCTCACCGTTAACCTTGACGTCTACGTAAACGCTTCCATAGGACCGACGAGCAAAAATCCTCGATTCTGAGGGACAGTGCCATTTCCACGCGTCACACTTACACGGGCCACGGGAACTGTAAACACTCAGTGGTCCTGGCGACCCCGGCAGGTGGATGGACGTCAGCTGGCGTCTTGGGACAGGGCAGCGCAGCTGGGCTGGTGTGGACGCCGCACTGTCTGCTGTGAATCTTCCTTCTGAACGTTTTCTTCCATCTCAATTAGCACCAGTTTATTTAAAAAAATTTTTTTCCTGGTGTTAAATATGTAGGAAACATTTATTATTTATTATTATTATTTTTAAACCGGCACACCAAGTCCCAAACAATGGAAAGCGAAAAAAAACATTCAAAAAGTTGTCTTAGAGAGAACAGCATGTAGAAAAACAACATCATTTAAACATTCGACAGATCTATGTACAAGGAGCCAACAGCTGGCGAGGAGCATAGCTGAGGGGCGTCACTAAAAGATTCATGAACCTGAACCCCCAGAGGCTGTATGTACAGGCGGCTAGATATGCAGAAGTGTCACCTCGGAACATCTGAATTTGGCTAAAAATCATATAAAAAGACACTCCCCCTCCCCCACCCCTGACACCTTCTAAGTAGGTAGCAAACATTTCCAGTATGACCATGAGAACCAGGTTTAGAAGTGCGTTTTCCTGCTATTTTGCATACAAACAGAAAACTTTCTCAGCGGACACAGAAGGACATCGTAGAGAAGAAGTATTCTCTATTTCCACATTGTTAGATGAAGGAAAGAACATTTTTTTTTTTTCATACTGAGTAACATAGTGAAGCACTGATTAAAGAGCAAGGGTAAATCATGAATGGGAAAGGTTTCAGGAAAATACAAAATCAACAAGCAGACTGAAGAAATGAGTGCCCATTTTCTAAGACTTCCCTAAAACATAAGTGATCATCCCCATGTAATTTTGAAATAAGATCAATGATTTGCTTTGCTGGACAATACTTTTATCTTTTTTGTTCCTTGAAATTATACAACCCAAACCCTTTGAAGAATATTTTTCCCCCCTTAGGATGAGAATTAAACACACCAGACACGACCTATGCTGTATATTTATCCAACGCAAGACTCATTACCTTTACGCAGTTTTGTTTGCTTATTAATCAGCGTCACTAGAACACACACCTCGAAAGAACTGGGCACATCTTGTGACAGCCAACATGTCCCTTTTTCTGCTTAAGAAGTAAAATAAAAACCATTTCCCATTTATTCACCTTAATGGCTGAATCTGTATAGAGCCCGAAGTTTCAATGCACTGTCTTTAAAAATATCAGCTAAAAGAATATATGGATGGGAGTCCCACATCCTCATCATGATACGCTTTCAAGTTTATTTTGAATAATTTCGTGGTTGTGATAAGTCTCTATGAAAAGAATTGCCTTGGATTTGACACAAAATAAACATTACTCTTGGAAAATGCATAGTTTGTAACTTTATACATTCATTCACTAATATTAACGACTTTTGTTAAGTCCTACTTAACCTCCAAATGGTGGTAAGATTGTATTTCAAAAGCTCTCTAAAAACTGGATGGCGTTGCCACATTGCTTTTGAATTCGTGCCCAGTTACAAGTTAACGCCTGTCACTTCAATGCTCGTGTCTGTCGAACAGGAAGGGCTACTTCTCGCTCTCTCCTTCGTTTTTCTGTCTCTGGTTCAGTAGGCACGACAAAGCAAGGCTTCCATCTGACAGCATTTCCACTAACTACCCCGTTTTTTAAATGTTGTATCATTCCATTTTAATGGGTTAGATTTGGTGTAGAAAACAATTTGAAAGATGGCTTGATTTTTAGAAGGAGATAGACTTTTTTTTTCTTTTCTTTTTTTTTTCTAAACCCGATTGCAGACGGAGGGCAGGAGAGGTTTTTGTGTTAACGTCGTTTCTCACTCCCCGACCCCGTCTGAGGACAGGCCATTTTGGCCGTTGCATTTGATGACAGTCACGAACCCTTTGGGACCTAGCGATTTTTTCTTATCCTGAGTTCTTCTAAGTATATAGATTTTGAAACACGAAACGCTTTGGAAACTACACTAGTGTCTGGTTATTCCAGAGAGCACATGTTTAAATGGCTGACCATCGTCCAGCCATTAATTACAAAAATAGGAATTTTAGGGTGTGTTGTAGGAAAATATTGATAAATGGCATTTTTTTTTTCTTTTTACACATATGATCCTCATTCCTGGGTTATTTTACACCCAGGGCATTTTCAGTTACTGAAGTCACGGAACAAGTATATTTGGGGGTGTTGAACTCTTCCCTAAAAATCTAACTCCGCTCTAAAGCTTCCTACCCGTGGTCACGGAGGTTTTCCCCGGTCGGGAGACTTTGCAAGAAGGGACTTTGCTATCATCACAGGGCTTGGTCAAGTCACAGTCGTCGATTTCCAATCAGCAGGGTCTGGGAAAAATGGTTTAAAGAGCAAAGCAAGGGCTTGCAATCTGCACCTGCATCCTTATCTCAGAGCGGGGCGGGGTGGGGGGCAGTTTGTGATGAAGTTCCACTGCTGACCGCTGGGGGGGTAATTCCAGCCCTGGTAGCACCTCTTTCCTTTCTGTGCCTCGATCTGTGCCCAAAACATGGGCGGGAGGCTCCGCTGGGACGAGGGACAAGGGCGTCACAATGCGAGGGGATTGGAGCTGCGAGCTTCTCATTCTGCAGATGCAAAACTCAAACAGTGACGCCTGCAGGAGCCACTTCCTTCCCCATAATCCAGGCCATCCAGCTCTCATGCTGTGTGACGGGGGCTGAGCACCGGAAGGGGACGCTGCCCCTCCGTGCGGGGCCCCGTGGAAGGGCCGGGGCAGGAGGAACGGTGGCCTGACCGAGGCCGCTGTGCTGAGTGTGGGGGTGCTGTGTGCTGACCGGCCTGCTCTGAGCGAGCCCTCAGACTGCTCAGACAGATGGAAACTCTTCTCCGAAGGAAAGGGTGGCCTTGCTGACGGAGCCTGACACACCGGTCACAGTGACATTTATCCCCTCGGACCTTGTTCAAGAGACACCAGGAGCCCAGGAGCAAAATGTTTACTCGGGGTGAGGGGCGGGGTCACCCATGAGAGCGGGCAGGTGAGGACGTCGTGACAGAGGGCACAGGGGCGGGTCAGCAGCGAGCGTGAGGTGGTGGCCAGGCCCGGGGCTGTCCTTGCTCACCGAAGGCGCAAGGCCGCTCTGGGCCAGCACCTCGTCACAGTGGTCACGGCAGTGACGCCGAGGGTGACAGTCATTCAGGGCTCTGCGGCACGGCCAGGGCACACCACGAGGAGGCAGAGTGGGAGCCGGCAACGTACTTCAGCACGCTCTGGCCAGCGGCTCGGCTCATGTCAGGGTACCTCACGTCTACATCCGAGTCTTCCGTGAGAATGACTCTGGGGAGCACTGACCTCTTTCTTTTCCTTGATGTCAGCTGCCCAGATCACGCCACAGCGTGAGTGTGCAGGGCTGACAGAGAACCTGACCTGACCCCCACAGCTGGACCTGGGGGCCGAAAATCCGAGTTGGCCATTAAACTGAAATGTCAGGTAACATCGTTACCTGCAATCAGACCTCCAGCTGCCCTGGGCCTGACTTCTGCAGGGGCCCAGGCTGATGATGGTGGGAGACTTGCAGACTGCCTCCCCGGAGACCGGAGACGGGGAGACCGGGCCAAGGACCTGCATCAGGTGCGAAGATGCTCAAGCCCATCAGAGCGAGGTCCGAGCGACCCCTGACCGCCCCTAGGAGGTGCCCCATCGGGCCCCGGATGCTCTGGCCCAGATTTCCTCTCGAGGTCATCTGCACACTGGGCTCCCAGGTCTAGCTCGTGAATGACTGAGATCTCAGAAAGCAGCTTCCTGTTTTGACAGCCAGCGGGCTGCAAACAATGGCCCGGCTCTCCGAATGGTCCGGCAAAGCTCAGAATGACCCATGCGGTTAACAGGCCCTCCGCACCTTCCTCCTCGTCTGCGTCTCGGAAATACTGAGCTTCCTGACCTCGGCCTGACGTGTCTGAATTCTCCACATGAAGAATCCAGCGTTTGTTCTGACAAGGAAATTAAAGTTATTTCGTTGGTGCCGAGGACAAAATTACTTTAAATGATATAAATCATCACTAAGAATTCCACCTTTGGGCTTGCCTTCCATGATTTGAAAAATTTCCGCCAAATGATACTTGGCTAGTTAAATGCAGGTTTATCGTTCTGATACGTTTGACTTTATGACAATATCTATCATTTTACCCTAAAAATGTACAAGAAGATCTCTCCCATTGCCCATAAGCCTGTCTATGAACATTTTAAAGATTTAAGATATGTAGGATGATTCTGAACGCGTCTTTTTTCCCCACAGACTTTGAAAACACACTGGTAATGGTAAAGGGTAGCTGTTGCCACCTGATTCTCTTGTAATAATCTTCCCATCTGATCTGCATGTCTACCCCTGCTGCCGAGGGTTAACTGAAAAGGTATGCATCAAACACTTGCTTACAAGAGGCGTAGCCCTTTGTTTGGAGACCAGGAACTGCTAATAACATTAACACTTCCTGTCTGGTAAAATACTGTATTTTAAAAAATAAGCTACAATGTATAAAACCAAGGTCGTTTCCCACAAAATGTTCATGTTTTTTTTTTTTTGTGATTACAAAACACTGCATCTTGTAAAATATTTCCAGTTCTGTTAACTTGAGAAGTTAAGTACTAACGCTTATTATAAAAGTGTCATAGAAGTGTAGAAGCCCAAGCAGTGTATTTCTTGTCCTATCTGGAAAAAAGTAAGTCATAGCTGTTATTGTATTTCAGACTACGTTTTGGCACAAGACATTGCTATTGTGATTCTCAGACCCAAGAGAAAAGTTATAAAACATGAGATTGTCTGGAAAAAAAAAAAAAAAACGCCCAGGAAGTATTTACAAAACAGGACCAGAAGTCGAATTCCCATTTGGATTTCTGGTCCGAGGACTGGTCCACCTTTCGAAGCGTGTAGACAGACCACCGGACACGGGGTTTTTAAAGTCAGTCACACTGAGCAAACCGGCCAGGCTGAAACGCATTTTATACTTTCCTGCTGGGTCCATGTGCATTACTTAGTGATGCACCTGGTCCCTAAAAGTGCTAATCCCACTGTAATTACTGACTTCTGGTTTGACTAGTTTTCAATGCAAAAAGACACAAGGAAACGGCTTGCACACGGAGGGACCCCGCCGGTACGAGGCGTGGGGAGCGAGCCAGTGCCGCCGAGGGGTCATTTTCGTAGAGAAAACAGAGTTTCCAGCTGACCTGTGTGCCTGGCACGTTCTCCACGATGCTCCACGGTCACGGATCGTGCTCCGTTTCCGCCCGTTCTGCGCCCAGATTCTCCCCTCCGCTCGCGCGTGCAGGGAGCGCTGCCCTCGGTGGTCGAGAGGCGTCTGCAGGGTCGTGAGAAGCAGCGGCACCGCCCCCAGCACGCCGGGGCACAGCGGCACCGGCTTCCGCCCCCGACCCGCCCGCAGCCAACAACAGGGCGTCCCGCCGCACGGCGACCGACGAGAGAAAAGGGGGCCCAGGTTTCAAGGTCACGATCGCGTGCCGGACGAGTCCGGAGCAGCCGCCAGGGGTCGGCCGCCAGCCTTCCCCCGCAGGTCGGCCACCAAGAAACCACCTTTTCGCAAAGCCTCAGAGAGTCGGCACTGTCCAGGTCACGCACATTCGTCTTGAAATGATAGCAAGTTCACTGACAAACAAACAAACGGAACTTTTCTGGCCAGGACAGACTCCAGGGATGATAACGGTCTTTCTCGTCTTGGGATCTTCCGGTCGCATGGGGCGCACACCTTCCAGTTTTTCCCTGAGGAAACGAGGGTCATTGATAGTGTTTTGCTCTCAAAGTGGTCTCCGCTATGGGTCCCATCCTTGCCCATGTCCTCTGAACACTCGCGGGAAAGCTCGCTTTCTTTTCCGACGACGTCTGATGAAGAGAGGGGTTCGACGGAGCTGGCTCGTTCACGCCCAGGGCGAGGAGGACGCGTGGCTCCTTCAGGGAGCCCCCGAGGGGCACGTGGTGGCTCCCTGAAGTTTCCTCCGGGGTCCCCCGCCCTTTTGCTACTTTCTCTAAGTGGGCACACTGCCTCCCACAGACGGGGTGCACGTCCCCTGGGAAGGACTGAGGCCTGAAACTACTGCCGATGACCTGGTGCCGTGCAGCGTCTGGAGAATGCCTGTCCGTCGCTAGGAGATGATTTCCTTGGAGGGAGAGGAAGGGGGGCCAAGGCGGGGAAGAGCCAAAGCTCCAGCGCGCCTTGTTTAGACGTCCTCTGGGACCAGCACCCGTGGGAGCACCGTTCCCCATGCACACACAGGTCTCGGAGGCCTCCGTGGCGGGTGGGGCCCCAGCTCAGCAGCCAGCATGCCGTGGGACACCCCTCCCCGCCCTTCCCCTCCTCCCTCTGCCAAGTGAAGACAGAAAAGAACATGGTATCACGGAGATAGCATACATGGACATTAGACATAATTTGGCACTTTGTTTAGTTCCAAAATATAACAAAATAGCTCTACATTTTTTTTTTTAATTTTAGCTTTTACAATCAGTGTTGTATATTGCAATTCATAGCTTTCTGGGTGGCCTGCAAGAAATGCAATCCCTTTTCTTTAAGGCCAGCCAGTAACGCTTGGTGTCTCTTAGTACAGGGAATGGGGGGAGGGTGTGTGTGTGCAGGCGGGTGCTGAGGGTCTGTGCACGCCTGGGAGCCCAAGAGGAGCGCACACAGAGCCCCAGGCTGGCCAGGAGAAAGGAGCCCCCGTGGGTGGGAGACGTGGAGGACTGTGTGTAAAGCAGGCTTTAGAAAGGAGGAGTCTCAGGGCGGGGGACCCAGCTCTATCTTTTGCTGGTACCTGCGCATCAGCTCCCATCCAGGTGGGGACTGAGCGTGGCTCGGCCAGGGCCCGGCTCAGAACCACCCCCGTGCGGCGCCTCTCCGGGACCACCCCGCCGCGAAGGTCTTCCCTCCTTGTGGCCCGAAGCTCTGTGTGTGCATTTGCCACCCCCATCGCTGCGGTCATTTTTGACTGGGACTTAATCCGAGGCTCAGGAGCCAGGGAGCTTCGCCGCAGACAGACGCCTCTGCTCCAGGGTCGTGCCCCAACCACCACGCACGTGCACGGGAAGCCTGCTCAAAGGGTGACGGTGCCGCAGCTCGGGCTCCTGGACTAGGCCAGAGCGCTGACATCACACGGCGGAGGGTGGCAGCAGGTGCAGCGACAGGTCCCCAGGGTGGAGAACAGACACGCTGGGCAGAGGACGCGAACCCTTTCTGCGCTTAGAACAAAAATGCCGTTTCCTGGCTGACCCGGCAGCGCCGGACGCACATCGTGGCTGTGCTGAAGGGTCGTCGTGGCGTGAGAGGAAATGAAGCTCTTTTTCTGCTCTCTTGAAATAAGTGATTTTAAGGAAAAAAACAGACGAAGGGGGAAAACAGGATCTCGTCCAAGGGATAATGTTTAAAAAGTCACGCGAGAGCTTAAAAAATAAAATCGCCAAAATATAAGAATGTAGACTGCGGATGGGCGCGGCAGGACCCCGTGCATTTCCCTCGCTTATTATAAAAAAGGGCGTCTGTCATTACTAGACGCCTGCTTTCTACTCCTTAAAAAAAGTGTATGTACAATCTCTAGACACATGTTAAACTTTCCCTTGTGCAACTTGAGTTAACATTCCTACGACTGAGCCCAGGGTCCCAGCCCCACACAGTGCATCCTCTAAGGTGCTCGCACCTCTTTGCATAGGTATAGGAGAAATAACTCTTCAGCAGGACAGTCGAGAGTAGGGTAGGAATTTACAGGGCTTGACAAACACTCCCCTCTCCTTGCACCACTACCGCCAAAACCCAACCAACCCACAACCAACCACAACAACCAACCACCAACCACCAACCACCAACAACCACCCACCCACCAACCATTAACCAACCACCCACCAACCACCAACCAACCACAACAACCAACCACCAACCAACCACCAACCAACCACCAACAACCAACAACCAACCACAACAACCAACCAACCAACCACCAACCAACCACCAATCAACCACAACAACCAACCACCAACAACCACAACCAACCACCAACAACCACCAACCACCCACCAACCAACCACCAATCAACCAACAACCAACCACCAACAACCAACCAACCAAACCACCAACCACCAACCAACACAACCAACCACCAATCACCAACAACAACCACCAACAACCAACCAACCAACCACCAACCAACCACCAATCAACCACAACAACCAACCACCAACAAACCACCAACCAACCACCAACAACCACCAACACCACAACCAACCACCAACAACCAACAACCAACCACCAACAACAACCAACCAACCAACCACCAACCACCAACACCAACCAACCACCAACCAACCACAACAACCAACCAAACCAACCACCAACCAACCACCAACAACCAACAACCAACCACAAACAACCAACCACCACCAACCAACCAACCACCCACCAACCATTAACCAACCACCCACCAACCACCAACCAACCACAACAACCAACCACCAACCAACCAACCAACAACCACCAACCAGCAACCACCAACCACCCACCAACCAACCACCCACCAACCACCAACCAACAACCAACTACCAACAACCAGCCAACCCAACCACCAACCAACCAACCAACAGACCACCAGGTTAGAAAGCCCGACAAACGAACCCAGTGCAAGTCCTGCCCCTGCGAAACCTGGAGATCCCTATACCGACGTGCATTCTCCTTTTGGTGTTCTCCACGTTCCCTTCTGAGTAAACTCGTAATGAACAGCTCCACTATTTTTATAAGAAAAATAAAGGTTTGGGTCTTCCCTTTACCCATAAAGCATTGAGAGTGTTCGCTCGCCCACCTCCCAGACACGCTAAAGCATAAACCCTGTCAAAGTGCTCTCAGAACACACAGCGCCGTGTCGACCTCACGTGGCTTCCCGCACAGACGGGGCCGCGCGGGCCGTGCTCTGCGGGGACAGTCTCAGCCCTCCACCCGTTCTCCAACCCGGCAGCGTGGCGTTCCGAGGAAGGGCCCCGATGACCCGTGGACCCGCGACGTGGCCAGGCGAGCGGTGGCACCCAGATCCTGGCTGTGGTCTGCATCGCCCCCGAAGGAGGCATCGGGCTTCCCCGCGCTGGCTCTGGGCTGCGCCGTGGCGGGTACACGGCGCGCTGGGCGTCTCGCGGGTCCCGGGAAGACAAACGGGTGTCCCCCAGCCGTGACAGCAGGACGCCCTGAGCTCAGCGCGGAGCTGAAGACTCTGCTGGTGACGCCATCGTCCGTCCCTTTTCGAGCGTCCGCTGTCCAGGGCCCTTCAAGCTCACGGCTCTGCCGCGGTTCAGTTTGGGGCCGTTCTTCAAAACGGGACAAAACAGACAGACGAGAAAGACACAGAAGAGGCGCCCGGAGCGCTGCCCTTGGCGGCAACACCTCGCAATGTGCACGGCTCCGGGGGGGCGCATGGAAAACCGGGAGAAGACTATTCACAGGAAAGCAAGTACTGTTCTTTGTACAGACGCCACCGAACAATGCGTAGCTTTCTGCGTGCCGAAAAAGCCTCGGCAACGGCATTATTCAGAAAGCTCATCAAACTACGCCTCCTTTCCAGGTGAGACCGGCGCGGTTGGTTCCGGCGCTGCAGAAGCCCCGGTTTCAGACCCAGGCGCACGGCAGAGAAAGCTGACTCTTCACCCACGCGGACGGTGAGTCTCGGCTGCTCGGCTGGTCTGGTCGCTGCAAGGCCAGGGAGGGCGGCCACCGTTTCTCATTTCTCCCTTTGCCATGAGTCCACCGAGGTGCCTGCTCGAGCGGCTCCTGGGCTGCGGGGCGCTGTCCGAAACCTGCCGGGGAGGCGCAGGCGCGGGCGGGCGCGGGCGGCGGGGCGGCGGCCTCAGTCGGTGAAGCGCTGGCACGCCTTCTTCCAGCGGCAGGCGGTGCACCACAGGTCCCGGTTCTCCATGCCGTACACCTTCCGGCACTTTTTGCCTTCTCCCCGCGGCTTCCTGCAAGACACAAGGGGAGACGTCGTCAGGAGGGGGCTCGGCGGGCGTGCCACGGAGGGCTCCGCGGCCCCTGAAGGATGGAGGAAGGGGGCGCATCACAGGGCTCCGTCCGGTCCGGCTTCGACACGGGCCAGGCGCTTCGCGGCCGGCACACGTGGCTCTTACAGTTTGCTTCCGTCACTCTCAGGCTCCTGCCGTCCAGTCGGGACATGCCCATCCGGCCCCCTTCCTAACAGTGGGTTAAACAAAGGCGCAGCGAGGCGCCCGTGGGGAGCAGGACACTTTCCAGCCGCTTCACGTGGGCTCTCGGGCGCGCTCACTCCCAGCGCCCCGGCCGAGGGCATCCCGCCTTCGCCTGGTGAGAAACTCTGCCTCGCACTTCCCTGCACAGCGAGGTTAGTGCGGCGGGGCTCTCAGGAGACCCAGCACATGCCACGGCCTGTTCTGCCAACCGTCACAGCAAATTAACAACGCATCTTCTTTAACGGTCAAAGGACGGGGAAACCACGGGAACAAAGGGACGGTGTCTCGTCCGCGCGGGGGGCAGTGCACGGCGGCCTGCGTCCCTGGCTTCTTTCCCTCGCTGTTCTTGGCTTTTCGGCTGGGACGGGCGTGTGGCGTTTCGGGCAGGCGTACCTTAGGCTGACCGTCCCTCTGGGCGGGGACGACAAGACCGTGTGAGGGTGCTGTCTCTGCTCCCCTGGGCCCACCGGGTGATGATGTGTTGGTGACACCTGGAAAGTACATGGAAAACAAAGGTGACCCGGCGGGTCCTCGTCACCCCGCACGCGTGTAGCCTGGGCACGCGGGCCGTGGGCACTTGACCGTTGCACACGGAGGCGGGGTGCACCCGTCAGAGACCCCATGTTAAAATGCTCAGGGCAGAATTTAAACGTATCCCCCAAAGAGAAAAGACCCAGCAACGACGAATACTTAAAAACTCTCCATGGCCTCACACGCATGCATTCCAGTTTGCCCACAGTAACCTATTTTCACTTGAGATATCTTAATCCTTAAAGTATATTCCTAGCCCGAGCCTCATGATCTCTGTTTTAAAGAAAGAAAAAGCGGCGGAGGTTAAGAGAGTCGTTTAAAATGATACACCGTGTGGCCTCCGGCCTTCTGTTCACGCGAGTGTATGTAATTCACAGCCACTAAATAAACAGCTTCTTGTGCACGATGTCCACACAGCAGCCTCTGGCGGCCAAACGGAATAAAGGCAAGAAGCCAAGGGCCTGAGCGAATCGAGAACAAACGCCATCCACGCAAAACCTACTGAGCGTCTCTGTGTGCCACGTTCTCTGACGACGGCTTTGGTTTTCACGGCCACCCCATGCGACGGTTTAAGTTCTTTTATCGTCCTCATGTTATAGACGAAAAAGCCAAGGCACGGTGGGGTTAGACGGCTTGCCCGAGGCCATGGACCCTGCCATCCGAGAGGGCCGAGGGCATCTCTGAGCCCCTCCCCCTCACGGCTCCACCTCCCAATCGTGAGGAGGGGGGGCCTTTTTTGTTCATCTCTCCCGGTCTCTCTTAGTCTCTTAGTCTCTCTACATTTGACATTCACATGTTCTTACAGTCAGCCTGGCTCCCCGTCTCCTTGGGGCAGGACCGGCAACGCCTGCGGAATTCAGGAGCTGTCACTGGTGTCCCCTCAGTGGACGGGTGACGGTCCTACACCTGTGCTTGGGGCACCTGCGAGGTCCAACCCCGCCGAAGGAGGTGGACGGCAAACGCCCGCTTTGTTTTGGAAAGCACTGGTACAGAGCATCGCAAGTGAAGGACCTTTTTAGGAGTGCGCTTCTTGTCTCCTTTCTAAAGACGTGCAAGGCAGCGCTGCTGACCTTGCGGAAGCAGCCCAGGGCCCCACTGGGGGTTCTCCGGGGGAAGACCACATAGAAGCTCGCATAGGAGTTCAGTGGGGTGCCCAGCCAACCCCCCTGCTCTATGCGCTGTCTGTCAAAACTCAGGTCTAGAGCATGCCCCCGACAGAGAAATTAGGGGCCCGGTGAAGTACCCAGGGCGTTGAGATGAAGGTAGGGAGACAGGGTCCACCGTCGGAAAACAAACAGTAGACCGTGCCAGGAGACAGTGCCTGGCCGCTCTCCTGTGGCGGAAGGCGTTCAGGGACTTGAGCGAGCTTGCGGCGGGGGAAGCACTCAGAGTGGCTTCTGTGCCCTTCAGGAGGGAGCGACTTACTTAATCCAACCGAGGGGGACGTTCCCTGGAGCCGGGGACAGGGATGCAGGCGAGCAGGCTTCGGGAGAGGGAGCAGGCCCCGGTGATTCTGGGATTGGAGCTGCCTTCCCGGGGCAGGAGGGCTGCCTCAGACGTGACGTCGAGAGCCACCCTGGGTCTTTGGTGTCTGACGGCAACAAAAAGGTCGCCCGAAGGACCGGTCTTTCACCTCTGACAGCGCCTCAGCGGCTCACCTGCCGGAAACCTGCCGTCTCAGCTGCTCCTGCCTGTCCCCCACCGAGGCCCCTCGCCCCCTTCCCGTGGTCAGACTGACCAGAAGCTCCCCTCAGTCCACGAAGTGGCAACTTTCAAATTACTCCGGATCCACGGCGCTGTTTAAAAATGGAGCTCCAGGAGTAGTTTGTGGAAGCTGCAAACTCCCAAATTGCTGCCAGCAGGATGCTTTTTATGGTCGGCTATTCCTCTAGGAAATTTAATAAATATTCATTGACAGAGGACAGCATAATTGATTGAGCCACTTTCATTATTATCAGCTCCGCGGGAGGCCTTCGTATTTGCAAGAAACCTCTGGGATTTGCCCGTGGTTGATAATAAGAAGCTTTTGTGAGGTCCTGGGGAAGGGGCGGAAAGGAGAAAATAACATTAATATCCATTATCAGAAGCCACTTTCTGTACCTTATCAGGAGTTATAAACCACCGTGATCAGCAGCCTGCACGTCTGTGGGTGTTCTGTGAGAAGCTATAAAAGACCTAATATATTTTTAAATGAAAGTTAGCAATCAGGTTAATTCATGATTTATCAGATGGTAATCACTGAATATGTCAAATCGATTCGTAGACTCCTTAAACCTGGTTGCATATTTTAGCACTCATTTATTTTCAAATTACCCATCAGTATGGATTATTCAGGCTTTGGGAAAGAAAGTGACTTCACATTTTGTTTTTCGAACCGTCCACATGACCTACCCATACACAATCATTTCAAAGCCGTAAATTTTATAAAACCACTCATCACGATAAACAGCATTTAGGCACAGGGTCTTTGCCTGCATTCCGCGGTTCATTTTCTAATGCCTTCTAGAAACATCAATTTACGTTTGGTTTTGGCCCAACCTGCAGCTTTCCTTTTTTCTACTTACTGGAATGCCTGTGAAGGTCACTGGGGAGATTGCCAGGAAATGCTGAAGCTGCCGCCGTTGGGGGTGAACTTGGCCGACCCTGGGATGGTCACGGGAGGCGTGGCCTGGTAAACAGAAGACAGGACGTTGTTTGAAAGAACATCTTCCTCAGAGTCTTAAGCTGTCATTACCAAGGCAGGGCCTCAGATATGATCTCCGCTGCATTCATATCTTAGACTAATTATGTAATAGGAGGAGGTTAAATACTGTTAAAGACAGTAGCGAGAAACCAACTTCTCAATATCTTCAACCGATCTATTTAAGGTACAAAAGGAGATGGCTTTTGACGATTGCTTTCGGTATTTTAGAGCACCGGTGAGAGATAATTCCTCACTATCGAACTGGGAGCGACCCACTTTTATACAGTGATGGTGGTGAGTAAATTTGGTGTAACATTTAAGGAGGATAATTTGGCAATATATATCAAAATTCTCAGTAGTCTATTTATTAGCTAGTCGACTTCCAGAACTCATTCCAAGGAAATGGAGTGAAGGATGTTCGTTGTGGAGCTATATATTATACGTGAAGAACTGGAAACGCAAACCTCCAATAATAGGAAAATGCGTAAATAAATTATGATATGCCCACGGAGCCATTACAAACGATGGCGAGAACACCCACTGGCATGGGGAAATGTTCGTGACATACTCGGTGGAAAAAACAAAGCTGAGCAAAAAAAAAAAAGTACCACGATAGATTTCTTTTTTAAACCGAGTAAAGGTGCCCACATCGAACAAAGCCTTGAAGGACATACAAAAATGCTAACCAAGGGACTTTCTTGTCATCGGGGTTAGGGATGGATTTTATTTCTTTGCTTACATTTTCAATGTTATCTATGCTGAACATTTATTACCTCTATAAACAGAGAAATCCCCAAATTACGAATATGTGGTTTAGGAAGGACCTTCTAGAATCATCCAGTGTGGGTTCCAGCTCTCATTTTATAGATGAGCAAAATAAGTTAATTAACTCGGTTCAAGCCCAGGATTTCGGACTTAAATGGAACACTGACCGACAAGAATAAAAAAATGAATTATCCTTTTTGACCAACATAACAGAGTCCGGAATGACATTTATCGCATCAACGAATTCAATACTTAGCTCTAGGCCCTTGCTCCTGAGTTTGTTTACTAAGCGAGGAACTGAACTCCTCCTCTCCAGGTTTGGTTTTCCTAATCATAAACACAGTTGCTGGTGACAGTGGTTTTGTCCATACTTAGCAAGAGCCATGAGCTGTTCGTGTTATGTTCTCTGACTCAGGATTCACTCTTCTGTCAAGGTGAAGGGAAAAAGCTACTGGCACAGAGAAAAAAATTGGACAGACTAAGAAGTAGACACCGAACACTAAGAAAACAATTCGATTTAACCGAGTACCATGCGATTATACGGAAAATGTTTCTAAAACGAGGGGAGAGAACACAAATACAAACACGTGAAGGAGTTTTGTTTTTGTTTTTGTTTTTGTTTGAGTTGCATAAGGTAGTGGAGAATTACGGGTAAAACGTTTTCCTAAAATTTACATGTATTGACATTTTGTTCATCCAAACCAACGTTTAAGAGAGTTAATAACTGCTGGGGTCAAGGGGCGTTAGCCATGTACCCTGTTTGCGGGGTTTGTCTGTGAGGTCCTATGGGACTTCGGAGTGAAGCCGTCACCTCGAGAGCTGTCACAGCACAGACTCTGGGCCCCACCCCGGCTTCTGGTCCAGTGGGTCTGGGCAGCCCCAAGAATTTACATGGCTCACCTATTACCACTGCCAGCTTGGGGAACCCTGACACCCACTGCTCTAATTGGAGAGAGTTACTACCGACTCAGAAGCAGGGTGTGAGGTCCCTACCCAGGCTGCGGGGCGGGTCCACCTCTGTACCAAAGCTTTTCAATGCGCCTTTTCTTCCTCATAACGGACTCTCATGGCATGTGCCAGGCACCCTTCTGAAGCCCTTACGACAGACACTAAGGAACCCTGAGGACTTCCTCCAGGGGCTCTGGTCAGTCCCGGGGAGCCTGAGGACCCAGAGGGTCCCACCTGCGAGATCATGGCTTTAAAAGGAGAGCAAGAGAAACCAAACTCGGCCACCGGGTTACTGCGTGGGATGGGATGTTGTTTTTCCCGTGAGTTATCCTCTGCTCACAGGTCAGACCCGGCTGCTTTGGGTCAGGGTCAAAGCGATTGCTCAGGGTCCCCTGCACGTCACCTGGTAAGCGTGGTCGGTGTGCACGAGGTAGAGGGTGGTGGGTGCCGAGCGGCTCAGGGGTGTCATCAGTTTAGGCTCGGTCTTGGCACCAGGGGTCTCCGCTCGGCCTGCGTCCGGGATGGGGAACGTGGGCGGCGAAGCCAGCGGCTGGGAGGGCGAAGCCGGGGCCAGGCTGCCCAGCCCGTCCGCCACCGAGTCCGTGTTGAGCTTGATCTCCGTGTAGTAGAAGTCCTCCTCGCCATCGCTGTAGTCAGAGTCCCCGACACGCCTGATGTGAAGGAGGGCAAGGGTCAGACCGAACCGCCTCGCACACGCCGGTCCCCGCCTGGACGTGCGTCCTCGCCGTCCGCCCGGGAGACGCGTCCGTGTGCCACGGCGCCCACGCCCGTGCCCGGAGGCCCTCCCTCACGCCTCCGAGCCTCGCCCCTCGCCCCTCCAAGCCTCGCTCCCTGTCCCCTGGCTCTCGGGCTGAGCGTCCGGGGAGGCGTCCTGAGCTGTCTCGGGTCTGGCCGGCTCGGCTTTCCCACAGCATGTCACGAAAGACCCCAGAGAGTGGGACGGGGACGTGCCTCTGCTCCAGTCCCGCCCCCTTCCTTTCCAGCACAGGGCAGGAGGAGCCGCCATGGTCCCACTCACAGACTCACAGGCTCACAGGCCTCGGGGGATGGCGCGTCCCGCACGGGGACGAATCGGGACCAGCCGCCAGGGGTGCTGTCTACACTGGCGGATGCACGTCCGACGGAGACGAGCTTCCCTGGGGCCTCAGTGTGCCCTTCCCCACCCCTCACACAAGCAGCACTCATCCGGACGGCCCCACGTCCCACAGTCACGTGGTGGGGCTCACAGAGCAAAGGGGCTTTCTCTGTCGCAGCCCCAGAGGGACCCCGTCACGGAGGGGCCCTGGGGCCCCGGGAGTGGCTGGCGGGGCTGCGAGGCCCAAAGCCCCAGGGCGATTCTGAGAGCACAGGGTGAGCAGGGAGCCCTGGGGAGGTAAAGCCACGCGTCGGGAGGGCAGGCTGTGGAGTCACGGGAAGGGCATGTTGCCACTTGCAATCAGAGCGCGGGACGCGGCCCGCGCTTCTGCACGGGGCTACGCAGCGGTTGGCTTTCTGGGCAGATGGACTGCAGAAGCAATGCCCCACCTCTGATCAGGGCTCGGGACGCTCCCTCCCGCCCGATAAACACCCTGCGCCGCTCACGTGGCGAGCCGTCCTGCGTTAGCGGGGACACTGGGCTCCCTCGGGGACGGGAGCGGGTGGTGCCCACCGTGCGTGGCCTTTCTTGGAGGAGGAGGGTGGGCCCGCTGGCTAGGGGGACGTGTCCGCTCGTCACCGTGGCTCTGATCGACAGCGGTGCTCAGGCCCTTCTCAGGCTCCGTCTGCCTTTCGGGCTCAAAGTCAGAGCCTCTCCATCGGGGAAGAAGGCACTTCCAGCGTTACAGGCAATCTCGGGGGTCCCGTCCCACGTGCCGCACGTCGCTCACGTCCGCTCCGTTTCGGACCCTCGCACGTGGGCCTGCGGGGCCGATCTCACCCTACCACCCTCCCCCCCCCCCCTTCCCCGGCTTCAGAGGCGCCTGGGCTCAGGGCGGGGCCTTCGGAAAGCACCTCTTCAAAGCCACGTTCTTCCCTGCTGTGTCCCACACCTAAGTCACCCGCAGCGGCCACGCCCTCAGGAGCAGGGAGAGTGAGCCGTCTGCGTGCAGTGTGCCTGTGCACAGTGTGGCCGCGCGCCGTGTGGCCGCAGGCGGCCCCGACGCCCGCCGGCCTGCCCGCCCGGGCGAGGGTGCCTACCCGAGGTGGACGGTCCGGATGTGCTTCTGGATGCCCGCCGCCGTGCTCAGCACCTTCCCACAGTTCTTCCACAGGCATTTGAACATCACCTTCATGGAGTTCTGGAAGGGGTGGGGGGGGGGAGTGACATTAAAACGAACACCAGCCGACCTATCAGTATTGTCTTTCTGTCCGCCCCACGCGTTTTCCCCTTGTTTTTATTCGAAGCACATGTAACGACTCAACAATGTTGCTGGACGAATCCTCCCACGATGAGCGTTTTCTGCTCACTTCTCAAACGATGCAGCTGCCCTGTTCAGAAGTCCTTCCTCCTGCCCGGTGCCCCGGGGCCGACCTTTCCGGGTCAATGGCCGCCTGGCCCTTCGGCTTCAGGCTGGCTTTGGCCCCTGGGAGGCACCGAAGGGCAGGAGGCCAGGGGTCCCTCAGCTCCCTTCCTGCCTGGCCAGGGGTGGGCAGGGGCTATGCTTCTCCTCCAAAAGCTCCTTCTCCCAGAGTGTGGGTACCCTCTGGGCTCTGGGACCCCTCCCCGACCTGCGTCTTCAGGCTTAGGGGTGGTAATGGCCCTCCCCGCAGCACCTGGGGGACCACGCACCCCCTCCCCCAGCTGTCTACACCTTTGCAAACACCTCTTCACCCTGTCTACACCTCACTAACCTATCCTCGACTACCCCACCTGGGAACCCCACCTGCTTCCTGCCAGAACCTTGATCAAAACGGGGGGGAAGGGAAGTAGGTTTGAAAAGGGCATGAACAACACACTCTTGTTTCAGGGGTGTGCGCAGTGCAAATAAGGACGGACCGTCGCACGGCAGAAAAGCCGGGGCGGAGCGGCTTCTGTGCACAGTAATTTCCAAATGTAAAAACTACCCTCTTTCTTCATTTCAAAAATTTATTTCTTTAAAAATGGAAGTCGCCCCAGGATACTTGCATGGCTAATTTTGGAGAATACAAATACACGCACAGGATCATCTCGGCTCTGATGAAACCGAGCGTCTCTGTCTGCAGAGCTGAAGATGTCGCTGCGTCAAACTGTGAGGCCCCTGAAACGGGGAGCCGGGGAGGGGTGCTTTTCTGAGCCCCCTAACCGCATCCAACAGCAACAACCCCGTGTCAACACAGACTCAGCCACGGGAGGAGGCCAGGAGAACGCAGCTGAGTGAGCTCGGCCAGGCCACCGTCCCGGGAGGCCAGGCCAGGCCAGGCACGGCCGCCCGGCCCGGACGCGCCATGTGTAACTCAGGCTGACTCCCCATCCGGTTCCCCCGGAGTCCACCACGCTGGAGGTGCGAGGCAGGGGCAGCCCTCGGGGTGGCTCCTGCACGTGCGAGGGCCTCCCACACGGTCACCGTGTTTGACGCTCGTGGCCAGGCCGGAGGTGCGGGAGCTCACGGCAGCCTGGGCCGAGGCGGCTGAGGGGATCCTCAGGTGCGTTCTGTATGGCGACCGGGGCGCGTGTTCAGGTGTATGTGTGCGTGTTGGGGGGGGGCGGAGGCTCAGGTATCCCCCGCCCCCCGAGAGCACCAGGGTCTTGAGGGGCGGACGGCACCCCGTTGTCCCGCACAGGTGAGTCTGCTGCGTCCGCTCGGGCGGGAGGAACCCACACACCCGGCAGAAGCTCCCAGGACCCCGCCAGGGTCGAGAGGCCCGCTCAGACCCTCGGCAGCTTCCAGGAGACCGAGGAGCGTAACGGCCCCGCGGCCGGCAGGGGTTCCCGCTCTGTCCTTTCTCGGGACGGCAGCCTTCTCTGTCTTCTGCTCTTGGGGGGTTTGTCGTTCGGGACTGGGAGGTGCGTGAGGTGCGTGCAAAAGGACGGACGGACGGTCAGAACGCACACGAGCACGCGTCCAGCACCCTCCGCCGCCGAGCGCGGCTGTGACGCGGAGGGGACAAGCACGCTGAGAAACGGGCTTCGTCCAGGGCGGGACGCGGCCGTTCTTCCCTGTCCCCCTCCTCGCCTCGCGCGACGACCCTGGGCCGCGCACACCGCGTCGCGGTCGGCGGCGCGCCCCGTTTTGCGGCGTGGCATTCCACCGGGGAACGTGCCGCGACTCGTGTACCCCGCTAGCTGTTCGCGGACATCCGGGCCGCGTCCGGCTGGCGGAGCTAACGGATGGTGCCAGGGGCCCTCGTCGGCAGGTCTCCGAGGACACCGGTGTTCCCATCACGCGGGTAAACGGACGCCCAGGAGCGGAAGGCCAGGTCCGACGGCAAGGGCAGATTTAACCCGCCACACTGCCTGCCAGGTGGCGCCTCCGTTCTGCGCTGCCCCCGGCCACGGGCGGAGCCTTCGCGTCCCCCCTTGGTGTTTTGCATGCCAAGAAGTGCCCCGTGACACGGGGCCGAAGGCCTGCGACACGCAAGGCTAATCTGTCGGGACGAGTCAGCCCGGTGGTTGCCGGTCGGGGTGCGGGCGTCTGGCTGCAGGGGGCACCGGGGGGCCGGCCTGGAGCGGGTGGCGGTCATCCGCGTGTAGGGAGTCGTCCGTCCTCCCACCAGACGGTACACTTGGAATGCGTTCATTTTATTGTGTGGAAATCATACGCCCCAAAAAGTTGATTTTAAACGACTTCAATGAGGACAACAAAAGCCTCCGAACAAGTAAGAATCCCTGGTCATTACGTGTGTTCTCAGTCTGTGGGTTCTAAATAAAGTGCCACTCGTCTTTGGGGACATGTGTCCACGTCTAGACACGATCGCGGTCTTCCGAGTGGACAGGTCTGGGCCAGGTGAGTTCTGAAGTCTTTCGGCTTCATGCCGGGTCCCCTCCAGGGCCCGGCTGGCAGAATGTTCTGAGATGCTGTCCCTGAACTGTTCCTTCCCACTGTTCTCTACCTGAGACTCCCTCGTCCGCAGGTCCACGGTCCACGGTCGGGCTGCCTGTGACGGTGAGGTGGGCGGCTGCCCCTGGGTCACTGCCGACGTTCTCGCACGGGGAGCCCGAAGCTGCGTCCTCGTACGGCCCCCGATTTGTGCCACTGTCACTGCTGACCTCGCTCTTCGCCAGTCGTGGCTGGCCTCTCTCCCACGAGCCCAGAACAGGCCCCAGGTAGCGCAGAGTCCTGATGTGTCAGCGAGGTCGGGATGGAGGATGGAGGTGAGCACCGCCCCCCCCAACACCCCATTTCCACCCGGTGGGATCGCCAGATGGGTAAAAAGGAAAGCGAAGCACGCAGCCAGCTCCTACTGCTCAGAGTCCTCGCAGCCCAGCAATGTGGTGCTGTCACGACGCACAGGTCACCAGTGGGGAAACCGAGGCAGAGGCACGCACCTTGCTTAAGGTCAGGTGAGCATTGGCACTGGGGTGCGGACTCCAGACCCCGAACTGTGCTGTCCTGTTCGAGAATGGGCAAATCCGTAGTCTGACGCAGAAAGCAGCAGAGCGATAATTACCCAGGACGTCCTGACCTTCCGGGGGGGTCTTCCGGGGGGGACGGTTACCTCTTAGCCGGACTCCCCGTGCGGCTGTGTCTGGGGTCACTGTGGCACCGTGTGGTCACGGCGGGCATGGCACGGCCCCTTCCCACAGGCCGGGTCCTGCTCACACCTCCCGCTCTTCTCCGAGCTGGGAAGGACCGCCGGGCCAACCGAAACCCGGGGCATGCTTCCGCTAGCCCGGGGCGGGCGCGGCGGGCTGCTGACCTCGGGGCCAGGAGGAAGCCCTTCATTTCTCCTTCTGCATCCCCATCCGCCTCGGCCGAAGGTCGTCGAGCAGGAGCCAGCCCCCTGCAGACAGCCTGCAATCCCTCTCTCTGGCCCCGTTTCTTCTGGACCCTCTGCACCCACCTCCCACCCTGTGGCGCTGGCTGTGGCTGCGTCTGACTGTTTTTTCTCTCCGTGGCCAGAGGGAAACGTCGATTCTTTGAATTAATTTGCCTCAACAGCTTCCTCGTTGCAATCCTTGCGAAGCTGATCTTACCTCTGCTGCATTATAAGCGCCTCGATCTTGGCCAATCCACGTAACCTGATGAGCCTCTTCTGCAAAAGGGGCATGCGAATAGGCTGAGGAATTCTGCGGTGGTTACGTGAAATGCTGCATTTGAAAGCATTTTTTAAACCGTAACCGTAAACGTCGTTGTTGTCACCGCAGTAGTAAGGGACGATGGCGTGTTGAGGTGACACCTCTCACTCGTGAGTCCTCTGTGGTAAGGGGCACTGGACCCCGAAGAGGTGGAACCGGGGTGTCCGTGCCCCGGCTGGGGAAGCCGCGTACCAGGCAGAGGAGCCAGGATCACTGCTGCACGTCAGGTCCAGGGGTGCCGCCTCTCCCTTTGCTTACAACGTCGCTGCATGCCAGTTCTCGGGGTTTTAGGGCTCACGAGCCCGTTCCGCTGAGGGTCCCATTAACTCTTCATGGTTGTGCCCACAGAGGTTTGGTGACAGCCTGAGTTACAGACGAAGAAGCTGATGATTAGAGAGGTGAAGATCTTCTCTCTTAAGGGTTAGAGTTAAAGCGTGGCTCTTTGATTTCCGACCAGGGCCCTTTCATGAATCACGCGTCACGTCATCTCTTTGTGACTCCGAACAGGGGCTTCCACACTTTCAGCCGCGAGCCGCGGTAAGAGACGCGTTTTGCACGCACACATGGGTGTGTGTCACGCAGAAACAAAAGCGTCGGGAAGCGACACTGGCCCTGACGACGTGACGTGTGCCCTATTCTGTCCTGTCCACGGCTCATTAAACCGCGTCCGGCAGGGCACCTCACGACCCGTGCTCTGAGTAGTCCTTGCCTCAAGGCCAGACCACGTCAGACGGGGGCCAGGACCACGCACTCCGACGACGACCAGAGAGCGAGTCTGCGGAGGACACTTCAGGCCCACGCGGCTGCCTTGCCTGTGGCTCCCCCCACCCCCCGATACAAGTGCCAGCTTCTCTCCCCGACTATGGAGCAAGGACCCCGCGTCCCGTGGGACCTCCAGGAGGCTGGAATGAACAAGCCCAGCCCCTGCTCCTGGACCGGTGTGTGAAACAGCGATCCTCGTGCACTGCCCTGGGAAGGGCCGGAGGCGCCACGGTGCCCTGTTCCCCGTGCCTGCCACGCCTCCGCCGTCACGCGCCGAGCGATGCTCGGACAGATGCAGGGAGGGCCGGGCCGGACCAGCGCCATCGCTTTGTGCTCCTCGCTGACATGAGTTGGGGGGGGGGGGAGGCTGCGCTGCAGGTCCTCGGGGTTCTGCTTCGGAATTTTGTTTGTGCACAGTCGCATTTTAATAACGAAGCTGCCGATGTCGACATACAACTCCAACGTGGGAAGTCACAGTTTCACACCGACACGGAGACTTAAAACATAACGGTAGGGCGTTTTCTAGAGACAGCAGCAGATGGCCTTATTCTACGAACTAGAAACGCGTTTGGAGAGCTGTGGGTGAACGTGGGCATTTAAACACACGGCGAGCGCGTGACGGGTGTGGGCTTCGGGCCCTGGCCTTTCTCTGCCGGCGAGGCAGGGCGACTAAACTTCCCGCGCCCTGGCCCTGGGCCTCCCCGTACCAAGGTGAGCAGAGCAGACGCGCCGGCGGGACGGCTGTGAGGAGGAGCGACCCGCGGTCCGTCTAGCAACGCGGTGAGTTAGACCTTCCACTTCTAACTCGGTAAATACGCAACGTTGGGAACGTGGGTCCTAGGTATGGTCCCGTGTCGGCTTTCCGGTATGTTTCCCTCTCGTGTCATACAGATAAGATGCAAAATACCCTTTCAATAGGCTTATGGAAGAGAAACGCTTATTCCTTTTAGCTTAGAGATGAAGAAGTCGGTCCCGCGGAGCGAGTGAGTGAAGCGCCACGCGGGGCCTGAAGCCCACGTTCGCTGGACAGCGCTGGGGCTTCGTCCTGCGGCGACAGGGCAGGACGGGGGGGGGGGGGGAGGGGGGACATGCGCCAGCGCGGGGGCGGGGCGGGGGAGGGGCTGGGGGGCTGGGGGCTGACCTTTCTCTTCCGCGGGATGGGCTCGTCGAAGAGCAGGCTGCCGGCCTCGGCCTCGTCGATGCCGTCGTCGGGCGCGGGGCTGCGGAAGGGCTTGGCGCTGTCGGCGGACAGCGGCGGCGACGGCGTGGACGGGCTGGACTGGTCGCTGGGCGCGCTCCAGCTCCAGTAGCCGCCGCTGCTGCAGCTGCTGGACGCGGCGCCGCCCTCCTTCCAGGAGCCGCTGAGGCCCTCTGCGCGGCCGGCCGGGCGGACAGGGACAGACGGACAGACACAGCGTCAGGCGGGAGATGGCAGAGAACCGGCCGTTCAGGAGCCCCGAGTTCGTGGGGTTTCTCTGCCCCTGTCTGAGGGGCACCACCTGCAGGCTCCTCCCCACCCCCCAATTTAACTTCCGAAAAGGGATTTCTCACAGGGTCCTGACCTTTGGAATACATTTACAGAAGAAGGTGGTCCAAGATTTACGGATCTAAGAGAAACAATCATTTCTGGATAGTTACCTGAAGCCATTGACCTTATTACAGCAAAAACTAGCACCTGACATTCGGTGTTTGTCATCTTACCGGCTTTGCAGAGGAGGACCCCGAGGCACCAGGAGGTTGCACGACCTGCCCTGACTAGTACTTGGGGTGCCAAACCCTGGCTGACTGCTCGGCCCGTGGGCCCCGTGTCGTGAGCACCCTCCTCCCTCCAGCAAAGCTGAGCTCAGAGAAGAATTTATTGGCAATAATTACTGCTAAGATTGCTGTTGAATTTTGCCTTTCCACTTGTGGGGGAGACATGAAATGTTGGCTAAAACAGAGCGATCTTTGCCCAGTGAGAATGTCTCTGAGAGTTTCTTTGAATCACAGAAGATCTGCTTTACCTTGCAAAACGCCTACTCTTAATTAGCTTTTGTATAAATTCAACTTTCTTTGGGGATAATTTCTCCTCCATATTTATGTGCATTTCGAATATATTAAAACTATATTCGAAGTACAAGAAGGAAAAAAATCCCGAAATACCTCATTAAAAAAATACTGTGAACATCGGTATAATTAGCAATGAAGCAAAGACACACAGTAGACTAGCATTCATGGAGAAAGGTCTTGACTACCTTCCCCTAATTACAGATTTCCAGCATATTCGTTGACTACGTCAAGCAAAAAGTTCGGTGAGAGGAATGAAGTTTTCAGATGAAGCAGTAGAGGGGGGAAGGCACCCATTTTAGAAAGCGAGGCTCTAACAGGATCACACGGTCACTTCTGCGGGACCATGCCTTTGGGGCCTCGACGAAGCCAAACGAGGATCTCACTCCCTGCGGTCTACACAAGAGGGACGCCCTCACTGGACCCTGGTCGTCCATCACAAATATGAAAGCCCCTTCCCAAAGGGCATGACTGCACGAGGAGCCCGATGTACGGCCTCAGGTGGTATCACCTGGCGTGACGAACTCCTTGGCAGGCTCAGGAGGCTGGTACGTATTCTGCAGCGTACACTCGTGGACTAACATAAGTCCATGGTGCTAGGTGTACAATCACGTTAAGTATGAGGAACCGAGTTTATTTTGAGACGCAACGATGATTACACTTGGCTTCCACTGCTTCATGTCGGTGCCGGAAGTTAATCTGTTTTCTTGGGAATGACGGTCCCTTTAAGGAATATTATTTAATCAGAAGGACGATGTGCTACAGAAATGAATTTTTCAGAAAACAGTGAGAAGTGATTCCTTATGTTTTTAGAGGGCAATGTCTCTTTATCTTAAATGCGTGTTTACCAAAGATGCAGACAGGCACCGCTGGGAGCTTCCTGTCTTTGCAGACCTCCAGCCTGAGAAAACAACCCTTTCCAGGCACAGAAAAGGGTCAGAGCAATTTCCAAAAATTTACTGATACACAATAATCCGGAGATAATCTTTATTTATTAAAAAAAAACGACAAAAGCCTTCATTATCATAAACTTCTTTTCCTTCTTCAGAATTTGCTTCCTTTCAAATTTAATGCGGTATCAGACAATTTGGGATTACTAGTTGGGTAGTTATTTTTTAAATCATAATGAACACTAAATGACTCTCTTTAGAACTATGCTAACGACCGTTTGCATTGAAGAAGCAAAAGGTTTATTTTGGTTCTAACCTTTCAGGAGAAAGGAAATTTAAAAACATTCTCAACTAAAAAAGAATGTCACGGGTAAAAAGCATAATTGCATTAAAATATATTCTTTCTCCTCTGAGGATTCCATGAAATTCTGCGGTTCCTTTTTTTCTAGGATTGGTTTTGGGGTGCCTTCGGTTTGGCTGGTACCCTATCTTCCTGGAGTGGTATTGCCATGCTGAGAAAGGTAAATCGGGGTGCCTGCTACAGAGGCCCCAGAAAAGGCGTCCGGTCGTTCCACAGGCATGGCCAGGCCCCCCTCGAGAGCGCCTTGTCCACCCCGCATCGAGGTGCCATCGCCCCTGCCCGTGGTGATCGTGACAGTGGCACTGTGGACTCGCTGTACTGAGTCCCCAGCCTCGCGATCCTTCTCCTCCCTACGCTGAGTGGACGCGTTTCGGGGAGGACTCACTGAACGGTCAACACACTGAACCCCTCGCGCTTACGACCAGACTGTGTGGGAACCACAGCTCGGTCTCATAACTGACCAGGCTGGCTTTCGAGAGGAGGTTCTCCTCGCTGGTCAGTGTCCGTCACGGTCTCAGCACATGACATGGCAGTGAGCTGCATTCTGGCTCCTGCCCACGGCGGTCCAGCAAGCTCCGCTGACCTTCCCCTCGACGCAGGATCCGGTCTGTCCCATGCCTGAGCTTCTGAAGCATCCGACGGCTCCCCTTAAAGCACGCTTTCCCCTCGGCGTCCACGCAACCACACTGTCCTAGTTCTCCGCTACGTCTCCGGTCGCCCAGCAGGCTCTGCCTGGGTTCGCTCCCCTCTGCGGAGCCCGTGCGTGGTGGCGAGCCTCAGCCCTTCCCTCCCCACCCCCGACCCCTTCTCTTCACCTTCTGCCTCTACACGAGTCTCTTGGGCTGATCGCACCTGCTCTCACGGCTTCGACATGTCGCCTTCGGATTCTGCACCAGCAGTCCAGCGCTCTCTCCCCCCGCGGCGCCCCGTCTGCCACACCGTGTCCCTGGCATGAACCTCAGGTGCTGCCTACCAGTCACGTTTCACCTGGACCCTCTGTCTTCTTCAGCGACTCCACCTGTTGCCCCCGACGTTCGCCGGTGAATACGTCCTCCTGCCTTCGTTCCCTGTCTCAGGGGAAGGGCCTCCTGGCTGAAGCACACCGTCTGCCTGGAAGTCGCCCTTGCCACACCCTCCACGCCAGCCTCTCCGTCCACCGCCAAGGCCTGTGGCTTCCACCTCCCTCACATGTCTCGGTTATGTCTTAGTCACTCCCCTCCGACCACCAAGGCGCGGGCCTCCCACATGCTTTCCTTTTGTTTTGGTTGTTTTTTTTTTTGGTTTGGTTTTGTTTTGGGTTGTTTCTTTTTTTGGTTTTGCCTATAAACCCAACTGTAACTTTCCAGTGCCCAAATCACTCAATAGCTGACCAGTAGCCTCAGGGCGATGTCCAAACTCCTAGCTAGACATACATGACCCCTCGTGATAGAGCACAGGGCCTCTGACTTCATCTCTCACCACCCTCCTCACTTATCACAATGATTTATACGAGTCCACGCGATGCCCTAACTAAGACAGCAGCTCTGGAATTAGAAAGACATGGTAGAGAATTTCAGCTCTGCTCTTTACAAGTCAAGGAACCCCCACGTGCCTCAGTTTACTCATCTGTAAATAGTGGCAATAACGTCTCACAGAGTTGTGAGAATTGCATGAGATAAAGCAAGCCAAGCACTTTGCACACAGCAAGCGCGTAGCACATGCTAGCAATTAATACGGCTATGATTGAGGTTTTTTCCCCTCAGAGAGATGCAACACTACTTAGAAGAATGGACAGTTCAATGATGCACTCAAACCATCCAGCATAGCACCTAAAAAACATATGCCGAGTGAATGGATCAACTAAATAATTCCATGTGATTAAGGAGTCTGGGATAATGCTTTTTCAGAACACTTAATCTTCAGAGTTCTTTGATGTAATTACTTCTCTAATCAATCAGAAAAAAATTGCTGGAGAAAACAACTTCATTAGACCAATCTCCATTTCCCTGGGGAAAAAGGAGCATTTAATTACTGCCAAGATGTGTTCTGGAAAGGTGATGGGGTTCAATTAATGTGTGTGGGATGGATGGATGGATGGATGCATGCATGCATGGGCAGATGGATGGATGCATGGATAGATGATGGATGGATGCATGCATGCAGAGATGGATGGAAGGATGCATGGATGGACGGATGCATAGATGAATGAATGGATGGATAGATGGATGATGGATGAGTGATGGAAGGATGTATGGATGAATGGATGGTGGATGCATGCATGGATGGATAGGTGGATGGATGGGTGGATGGATGGATGGGCGGACGAGTGAATGGATGGATGTATGTATGGCAGATGGATGGATGCATGCATGCATGGATGGATGCATGGATGGATGGATGCATGGATAGATAGATGACAGATGGGGATGGAAGGATGTATGTATGGATGGATGCATGCATGCATGGATGCATGGATGGACAGAAGGATGCATGATGGATGAGGTGCAGTGGGGTCTCTGGAAGCATGAGGAGAAGGCTGATGGCTCTGAGGTCTCCATTTTGTTCACATTTCTCACTGCTCCCTGCTCATGCCGAGAGTTCATTTTTCATCGGTCAGACAAGAATGAGGCCCCTCAAAGGCAGCTGTGGTCTCGGTGGCAGGGCCCCGTACCCCAGACTTACCACTGGGCCGCACAGGAGGGCTTCGAACCAAAGGGCTGGTGGACAAGCTGGTTAGTACCATTGCTGCTGTCACTTTGTCCATGTCCAGTTCCTCTGAGGATTTCCTGGAAAACAGGGAGGGACACTGTTCACTGGGCTCGCCCGCACTGCTCAGGGAGGGGCGTGCCGCGTGCCACGCGCTACCACATGTGTTTACTCCTTGAACTCAACTTCTTTGAAAACCCAAGGTTTTGCTAGTCGTGTTGCAGCGGTAACAAAGCTGAAGTCCAGGGGTTGAGTGATCCGGTCAGAACTCTGCGGCATAAGGGAGAGAGGACTCATTGGTTGGTCATCCATCTAACAAGCGTTTACTGAGAGTACTAGACACTGTTCGAGGCGTGGTGATGCGTGCGGAGCAGCAGACGAGGCTGGCAGGGACAAGCACAGTCACCCAGAAACAAACGAGGAACGGAATGATTTCTGACAGTGACAGGTGCGATGCACGGCGTAAACAGACCAACATGGCAGTGGCTACGGGTGGCCACGCTGAGGTGCTCAGGAAAGGCTTCTCTGAGGAGGTGACAGCTGAGGTGATGTGTGCAGGGGGCAGAGAAGTGGCCGTGAGGGGGCGGGGCAGGCAGAAGGAATGGCGGGTACAGACAAGGCAGCAGCAGTGAGGCTGGATGTTTGCAGAGCGACCCCATTAGGGTGAGAAGGGGGGAAGGGTGCAGAGCTGGTCACGTGGGGTCCTAGGGCCACGGGAGGGGTCCAGTGTTATTCTAAGCGGAAGAGGGAGTCGCCAGAAGGACATAAGCAGGCCTAGTGATGTCAGAGGATGCATATTTTTAAAATAATTACCTGAGTTGCTATATGAGAAGGGATAGGGAGGGTGGACAGAAGCAGGGCCAGGTAGGAGAGAAGAGTTTGAGCTTGTTTCAGTAACAAAGTTAACAAGGAGACAAAACGTATGCAGTACGCCGACATCAGAGCAATGGTACTCCCCCCGGGAGACGAACGTCTCACATTGGGGAAACCACTGGAAGACGCACACAGAGGATTAACGAGCCGCGCATTGACAAATTGAATTGTCACATTGACGAACGTGCTTTCACTCACCAGGTGTGCCGTACAATTCGTAAAAGCAACAGAGTCGGAGAGATAGACGCTTAAGAGCATCGTTCCCAACCCCAAACAGCGGGACACGAGATTCTGAAACTGGAGCAAAATCAAATTTTCCCCTATTTCGGGGGTGCTTGCCTCAATTAATTTCATGATGGAAGTGGTAACAAAAAATTATTACAATTTGGCTCGCTGACAACCCCCATGATGCTGAATTACTAAGCAAAGCCTACTCTGCCGATCCAAGGTCTCAAAAGAGGAGAATTTTTGAAATGTCCTTCCACAGTTTCCCCAAAGGACCTCATACTCCTTGGAAAACTGTTCCACTGACAGACAAGCCCCTTTTCCCAGAGACCGGCAATCAGACACGCGTCGGGAAGGCAAGCTTGAGAGCGCACAGTGAAACGCGCCCTGCAGAAGTTCCCGAGTGGACCTCGGGCGCCAGGGAAAAGGCCGCGCCGTTAGAAGACCTCACAGCATTTCACCGCATCCGACACTCGCGAGGCCCTGGTCCCCGGCAGTCAAGGCGAGGCCAGTTCCCCGTCTCAGCACCAGGGGGCGCTGCAAGCACCTTCGCGCCATGCTGAGCGGTGCGGTGGTCCCCCACGCAGTCACGTCACAGGGGAAGGGGTCACGGGGGCCTCGGAGGAGCAGGGCTTGCTGTGTAGACTGTGTAGCCTCGCTGTCAGGCTCGCCCCATGCCGGGGCGGGGCACGGCGGGGGCCACCCTGTCACCTCCGCCGGGCAGCACCGGCCGCAGGATTGACAGAAGGTGTCAGACTTCGGGTCACGGGCCCTGGCGCTCGTCAAGACTGCGGAGAGGAGGTCCCCCGCCCCCGCCCGACGCCTACGTGCACGATGCCTTTTCCTCTGCCGCTTCTGGGTGTCGGGGCCTTTTATTTTTCCTTCCTCCCTCTGTGTTTCTGATTTCTCTCGTGTAAAGTTTGTTTTAGCGGTCTACTGGACGAAGTTTAACTCCGAAGACGACGTCCGTGTCGTTTGAAAACAGGAAGATCGACAGGGAATGCATCGGTATAAAGTGCGCGGTGTTTTCCTTTGTTTTGTTCTGTGTTTTTGCACTGCCAGCGTCCGCGGCGACATTTCCGCGTGATTACGGTCATACAGCGGATGCCGGCAGCCAGGGGACAGAGAGGGGCAAACACCGGCATCGTCCGAGTGCTTCTGTGCTGGGAGGGCCTTCGGGTTTCCCCGGGCATTGCGGTCCCTGACCACACCACACCACAGCGACTAAAGCGAGGGACGGCCCGGTCCCTGCTTCCGTCCGCTGGCATTTCTCAGAGTCCGCTTATCCTGCGTGTCCGGCCTTGTACTGAGATGTGTGTGTTTTCGTTTTTTGTGTCTTTAGTCTTTGTGTAATTTCCTTTGGTACAGTGCTCTCTAATTACTGATTAATCGGTGTTACAAATTCAAATCCTAATAATGACACACGAAGAGATGATCCACAACGTAGAGTTTGTGACCCTTTCAGAAAGCAGTCGCAAAGGCCTGCTGGTACATTTAGAGCTGCCGAGAAAAAAAGCCGCTTCACGTGATATTAAATGCTCTCTCTCCAATTCGAAATCGAATTTGAATCTCGTGTTGAAAAGCGATCACAGGTTTACACAAGGCTGAGACCTTGCCCAATGAACCGTTCCTCCCCGACTTAGTTGAATCCGATGGAACGTAACAATATTTAGAATTATTTTAAACATAAGTCATATTCATTGTCATTCTGTAGACGATTTGTCCCTCGAGTCGACCTGGCTCTGATGGAGGGGGAGGACTTCCAGGTGGGAGAATCGCATTTCGGGGCAGGAAGCAGGCGTCCTAGCTGAAGGAGGCAGTGGGGGATGAGGGTGCAGAGCCCAGGACGGCTCGCCGGGCCTCACGTGCTAGGCTGAGGGCAGGGAGGGGCTTCGGTGGGCAGTGCCAGCACCTGCAAGGCCGCCCTCCAAAGAGACAGAAGGGCCCCGGGGGGTCTGTGTGCTTGCAGAGGCAACCGCCCCACGAGGCTTTGACTCCCGTCTTCAAGGCCCTGGGAGGCACCGAGGTGTCAAGCCGAGTGGCCGGGAGAGGGCAGGTCGGGCTGGCGTGACCAGGCTCTCAGATTTGCTTATCAAAGAGCTCGCTCTGGCTGCCCAGCGGAAAATGCATTTCTGGGGTTTGACAACCAGCCTTCTACGTGGAGAACTGCAGCAGGGCGCGGGGTGACAGCGTCTGTGACAGGAGGAGAGGTTGGGAGCCCGTCTGCCCCAGTGCGGGGCCGTGGCCGAGCCTGCCTGGCCATACCGTTCAGGCCGTTTTCGACTTTCCAGCCTCTTTCTGCCTGAACACCGTCTGCTCGGAGGGTACGTGCAGGCACTGTCTCCCCTGGCTAACCCACCAGCTAAGAGAGAAATGTTTTACACCCCCAGAGCCCTAAAAGACATTTATCTGTAATTACAGTAGTAACAAACAGAAATAAAAATGAAGGGTACATTCTTTAGATTAGCACTAATCCTGTTCCTTAGCAACTAGCGAAATCTGCTGTCTAGACCAAGTTCGATTACTTTTAAACTTGTGCTAATCCTAAAACCAGGAATAGAGTCTGAAAATAGAATACCTTCCCTGGGAAGGCCATAGTAACCATGCCCGATCTTGGAACTCTGGGGAAGCTTTCACGAAGAGCTTGGCAAACGGGATTCAGTTAACTCCTAAATGCAATCAATCCCCCAAACTCTGTTTCCTTTCTAAAGAAATCTTGTAGCCAAAGCAGCCAGGGCTAACTCTCCAAATCTCTTTGAGCTCTTGTTTCTTTTAAGACAACAGGGAAGATTCAGGAAAGTTGACTATTGCAACAAAGTGTCCAATGGCCCTGATCGAACAAGACGGGAAATGGAGAGTGAACAACACATCGTAACACGTTGGAACACGAGGGCAAAAACAGACCAGAGAGCCCTCCCAGTGTCCTGCGGTGCAGATGGTCTCCTCACGGAAATGTCTCATGTCATAGATCGATAATTTCGCAGGACACGAGAGACATCGGTGGGTGGGAATTGTGGCAATGCCACACTGCCGTGAGAACTAGTGCACTGTTGTGTAGTGTCTCTGCCTGGCTCACCGTGAGTGGCTGACCGTGTGCACACACTCTGGCCTGTGGGCTGCACGCTGGGCAGCAAGGAACCAGGCAAGCGCTTTGACGTCCCGTCCACTTCGCCCAAAAGATGGCGCTCGGTCCTGTCCCTTGTTGCTCTCTCCCTTGCTCTCTCCTCTGGGGTCCTCCCGCCACTGACCTCTCCCCTGGCCCTTGTCTCTCTGCCCATTGGACTGCACGTTCCTTCATAAACAGCTCCTCACACATCTCCACCTTCCTCTTCCACGGCTGTCCCCCAGGCTCACCCTCCTTCCCTCTGGGGTCACTTACTCCCTCCGCCCCGCCCAGGAGACTGTCCCTGTCCACCCTCAGGCAGAAACCCCTGGTCCCTCGAGGTTCAGCGGAGTGGCCACCTCGCTCCCTGCCCTTCGTAGTTCAGGCATCAGCCGGACGTTCCATCAGCACCTTTCCCCCCTTTATGGGACATAAATTATAGCCCTTATTTTCCCCTAGCCTAGAATTAGGACCCGAGGGGGCGTAGTAAAAGCAGCCACTAGCTTCGTCACGTCTGTCCCGTAGCCCCAACAGTGTCTGGCAGAGTGAGGAACCTGAGATCCAGCGTGGTCGGGTGGGCTGCGGCTCCATCCCCAGCGACTCCGTTTACAGCTGAGCGGTTTGAGGCAAATCTCGCAGCTTTGTGAAGCTTCGTGTTCCTCATTTATAAAACACGGATGAGAGACACACCGACCTCAGAGGGTTTTGGAAGAATTACACAAAACAGTGCACGTACAATACGTGGCCGATACGAAACGCTCAATAAACAGTAATTATCTTAACATCATCCTTACCCAAATTCTTACTTCAGGTTAAAAACCTAAATTGTACCTACTGAACTGTTTAGGTGAAATAATGGGAAAAGCCCCCAAAGTGTGAGCAGGGGATGAATAGACGAAAGGAGATGGGCGGCGTGGGCAAAACCTTTTCCGTTTGATGGCGTCCCCTTTCTTTACTTTATGAGACGGTCAACGCGCCCTTCGTGGGAACATTGTTTTACTGACTCTGAAACACGGTGGCCCGTCTCCGCGAAACTGACTTCGTTCCGGCATCTGCGACCATGCCTCTGTGTTCGCAAAGGCCGTGAGCGACCCCTGGAATGGCAGCGGTGACGTTATCAAATAATAGGGTCCACGCCCCCGGAACACGATCCCGAGCGACCAGCGGGACGTCTTGTCCTGAGCGGCCGCGGCTGTCTGTCATCAGGGGAGCACCGTGAGCGTCCCAGGCGGCCTCCGCGCTTTGCAGGCTTGGCGTTCCTGAGTGCAGCCAGCACATGCTCCGGACTCGGTGTCTGCGGTTCTCTGCCAACCCAGGGCCCTCCGTGTCCGTGTGCGCGGCAGGGCCCTGCGGGGACGGTCACTTAGGCACCAGATGACGGCAAACCGGAGGAACACGTCAGATTCCTGTGAGAGTGTGTGTGCGCGCGCTGATGTCCTGAGTGCGTCTGTGTGTCTCTCTGTGTGTCCGGTTACCTGAGTGCGTACCTTCGTGCGTGCGTGTACCAGTGTGTGTCCTGTGTGTCTGTGTGTCTGCGTGTGTCTGCATTAGTGTCTCTGTGCGTCCGTATCTCAGTGTATGTCTGTGTGCGTCTGCGTCCTGCGTGAGTTGCTGTGTGTGTTTGTGTCTGTGTGTACGAGTCTCTCTGCGAGGAGATCTCTGTGAGTCTCTGTGCGAGTGTGTGGACCTGTGTGTGGCATGTGCGTGTCTTCGTGTGGACCTGCCGCGTGTGCAGGGCGGAGGGGCCCGGCGGACGGCAGCCTGCAGGTCCACAGTCTGCCTGACAGGTGTCACAGGCAGGTAACTGCAACAGGGTTGCCTCTCTCGCTACACCTGTGTCCCGGTGGGCAGCCGGCCTCGCTGCACGGAGCCTCGGGTCCATTCAGGCCTCTGTCCCGGAAAGAGCCTTCGCTGCACTGTACAGTGATACAGTTATTTCCTGGCACTTGGGAGAAAACGAATCCGGTGTTTTCTGGTTTGCTAATTAAAGAAAAACGAGGTGTCTTTAGTTTTTTTTTCGTTTGTTATTTATTTATTATTTTTTTTTAAAAAATAAGGTTAAAAAAGACTGCATTACTCATTTCTGTGGCTTCCTTTCTCTGAAACAGTAACATGGTGTTGGCGGCAGACCCAAACGTGGGCTGGGGTGGCTGTGGTAGCCCTTTACTTCACGGTTTTCGCAGAGAGGACTCACATTGTCCCCTCCCCCCACCGGGAGTGGGGGGCCCGTCTGTCGGGTCCGGCAGTGTGGAGCCACCACTGCCTGGGTTTTGCAAAGGCGCCCAGTACCTGCTCTGGGGGTGAGGCCCTGCACCCTCCGGGGCAGCCGGTCAGCCAGGCAGAGGACGAGTGATGGACAGGTCCAGGAGGTCACTTCTCCGGCCCCAGGTGAGGGGGCTTTGGGGCTTTTATTATTATATTTGTAAATTCGGGTTATTTCACGCTTAACCTGCCTGGGAGCTCCTTACAGATTCCAGGCACTCTGGCTACATCCGCGGCAGGTTGGACGCGTCCACTGTCTCAGGCTTCAGGCCAGGGGCAAACTGCTACGTGGTGTGGACTGAATTCACCCTCTGGAAAGCTGCGTTCCCTCCAGACGTGGCTTTAAAAAATGTGATCTTTCCTCAACCTATATCTGCTTTCTAATGCCAGCTGATATTTACTGAGCGTTTCCAATGCCAGACACTTGACGTGTGTTATTGAAGTGGCCACCGAGGGCCGATACCATCGCCCCAGTTTACAGATGTGGAGCGTTTGGTGACTTCCTAAGGGTGTCGGGCAGCCGGCCGGGCCTCCCGGCACACACGAATGCCGGCGTCACGATCACCTCCACCCCCTCGTTTTAAACGAGACCTACTTGTCATCTTCCATAATCAAGATATATTTGTGCCATGAAACTTGTTTTGGCTGACACATTTTTTTCCGTATTAACATTTAACATGATCTTATGATGAAAAGCGTTTATGTACATGGGTGATTTCTCGTTAATGGGACAGAGCACATGAAAGTTCAAGTTGGCAAAAACTGATTAAGTTACAGGCTTATTACTCACATTAAAGAAGTGTTTTGCACTTAAAGGATTCCCTATGGATTTTCTTTAAATAGGATTCTTATAATGTTCTTAAAATGTTGTGAATGATTAAATGTCAATTCAGCTCATCTACCCAAATTCCATCCTCCACATCGACGCTGGTTTTCCACTGTTTGGATGAACCGTATGAAACTGCTGATACTCACTACTCTTGAACCTACAAAAGCGTTAGTTTCACATGGTTCAAATGATATTGGCTCTTATTATCCGCTCGCCTTCAGTTTGGAGGACTAGATGTGGACTAATGTTTCCCCTTTTTAAATCGATTGTTTCAGACTGATGAGCCCGACGGTGCGTACCTTTATTTCTGGAGCTGGCTTTTATTGACGATAATCTCCTATTAACATAGTCCAAGCAGGCGGCCCTCCGTCACCTGCGATGTGCCAGGTGCCGCCCTCGCAGAATGCCTTGCCCCACCACGTGTCCAGTTCCACGTGAGGCCGGGGCATGTCCGGGTCCGGGACACGCGTGGCAGCCCTCCGCCGCCCCCTGGAGGGCCCCAGGCACAGCATTACTGGCTCTGTCGCCTGAGTTTTCTTTCATTTGCATCGGCACCATGTGACCAGCACGTGATTCTGTCGCTCTGCACCTCTGCGACTGGACGCCAGATGAATTCGAGCTGCCAGCCCGGTACCTTGTGCACAGACAGTGGCAATGCTCTCATTCTTCCCTTTGTGCAATCAAATTTGCTTCTTGAGCAGTCGAGGGTGGACAGTCGCACACTCGGCTGCGTGCACCGGGAGAGACCACCCCCAAGGAATGGCAGGAGAAACCGATACCGTCAGGAGCACAAGGCAAAGGTCAGTGCTGGGCCTAGCAGCAGGGCAGACACACCGCTGGGTGGCCGTGGCCGCCCGCCAGGGCTGATCCGGTTTCCCGTCATGAGAGGCGGATGAACACGGGTCACGAATGCCAAGGCGGGCTTCGGCGCACGCCGGGCCGCGGCCCGGGCAGAGCAAAGCGCTGTGGCTCCCGTTTCACATTTCTCCTGACAACAATGCAAACGGCTTCGAAGCCTGGGATGCCGAATTCATATTTAATGTGAAAGGCGTCACTAAAAACGAGAGGGGTCAGGGACAGGTGATCGTTTCCACCCCCCTCTGCTGGTGATTTTCACTGAGTAGGCTGGCTCACAGGCGGAGCAGCGGTTTACAGGCGCATTGATTGTACGGCCACGATGATGAACCGATAGCGGAATTAACCACGCAGTGCGTTTCCGTCCGTGCTATCATAGGGTCCTCGATCTTTCAGATGCGAATAGGCCTCTCTCTATCGGTCAACAGCTCAGAGGTCACCCCGTCTTCCCTCCACCCCCATTTTTTTGAATCATTAAGAAAGCTTATAAATTTGCCTTCCTATCTAGTTGAATTGAAGCTGTAAACTTATGATAAGGAATTAACGAGCGTACGGACTACCGAATCTGGACTTATTTGAAATGTGACGAGAAAATAAGCCATTTTAAAATGATAACAAAGATATGGAGGAAAAAGCCTTTTCGGTATGACACGTCTCTAACTCCGTTAACATTACTTTCCTCACTTGCATGCTCTCTCTCCGAAGATTCATCCGGCACAGACAGAAATAAGCACCCGCTCTCATCTGTAGGCAGGTAAAACTTTCAGAGGTTCGGAGAGGTAGCACTAGCTGCCTGAGTCCTCCGAGAAGCAGTCACCAAGACACGATTGGTTCTGTAAGTGACTTATTGGGGAGGATTCTGTGAAGGACGGAGGGGCTAGGAGCACGAGGAGGCAGGGAGAGGGCACCTGTGAGGAGGAGGGAGGCGAGGGAGGGCTGGGGAGGAAGAACTTCACGCGGTTCTCAGCGTCTCAGCTCAAGTGTCCTGAGCAGCCTGCCTCTTAGAGGGACAGTCCCACGTCGGGCAGAGTGGCCCGGCACCACCAGCCCCACCTGCTGGGTCCTCAAAGAGGAGGACTTCCTGTCTCCAGGACTGCTGGGGACCACTCCACGACGCGGCCAAGACCGACCTTTATTCTGGCTCCCGTGGGCTGTGGTCCTGCTGGGCAAACCCACGGCAATGACCTGGCTTCGGGAAGAGCATATTACACCTTACGACCCATTACAATTGCTTGAGGAACCAGACGACTCACGGCCCCCCGCGACGCCCAGGTGGTGACTACCAGGCTGGACCGACCACACACAGTCCCAACTGATTCTTGTGACAGGAAGTGCCCCAAGGGCCACCCCGTCAGCCTTTCGACGCATTTAATTCAGTCCCATCTTATGGACTTTTTTCCCCAAAACTGGAGTTATCGTGGGATCGAGGGAGCCTTGCCTGAACAGAGAACCAGTGTCCAGACAGAGAGAAAAAACGCCTCTGGATGGAGACGTGTCCACAGCCGAGTTCCCGTGAAGCTGCTTCTCGGGGCCGTTTATAGGGAATCTGGACGAGGCTGCGGAAACGCGTGTGGATTTGCCAACGGTCCGACCTCTGGTTGATAAGGATGGATTCCAGAAGCTGTTTTAAGAGTATATTAAGTGGGCGAAAATACTGGCACATGTTAATGTGAGAAAGTGGAAGGCAGCAAATGCATTACAGAAAAAACGACCACAAACGTCCAGGCACATGAGAGCTGGGAGATCGATTTCAGCCCAGGGGAGCTTCCTGGGATTAAATGATAGAATCCAGTATGAGGAAAACTAGCCTGGGGTCAGCGGGGCAAGCCGTCACCTGAAGCCCCTGACCCTGCTGTCACACACTGACCCTTCGCTCTCACGGTGAGAGACTCACCACCCCGGAGGGAGCGCCTTCCTTTGTCCAGACGATTCGGGGTCTAGAAAGTTCTCTTTCGTACCGAGGCAACAGCAGCCTTTTCCTTACGTAGTTCAGGGATCTAGGATGACGAACGACGTTTCTGACCCCTCGTTCCCTTAAATGACACATTTGAAGGACCAGAATGCTCCCTGCCTGCAAGTCGTTTCCTCTTTTAAACAGATTAAACTTCCCATATGTCTTCAATGCTTTGCTCCAAACAGTCTAAATGTCCTAAGTATCCAAGCCTTTTGCCCACTGTGAGATAAGCTCCAATTTGCTTCTGTCTCATGCTCAGGATTGAAGCAGCATTTCAGGCAGGACGTGGATGGTGCTCTGAGAAGGGGGCCTTGTTCTGGGAACTCCTTTTCTTAAAAAAAAAATAATAACAGCTTTATTAAGATATTATTACATACCCTCAAGTTCATGCTTTTAAAGCATACGATGCATTGGGTCTGAGTGTGTTTACAGAGTCATGCAGCCACTAACATTTCTAGAACATTTGCCATCACCAACCAGTGGCCACACACTGGCAGCCACCAATCTACTTCCTGTCTCTGGATGTCTACTTCCTGTCTGCTCTGCACACGCCGCACAAACAGGCTCTCACGATGTGTGTGGTCTCTCGTGACTGGCTTCTTTCACCTAGCAGAACGTTTTCAAGGTTTATCCACGTTGTAGCCTGTATCAGAACTTTCTTTCTCTTAACTGCTGAATAATACTCCATTGTCAGGATACATCACATTTATTTAACCATTTATCCGCTGGTTAACTTTTCTGTCGTTTCTATTTTTTTTTTTTTTTGTGGCTGCGTGAGTAATGTTTTTATCAATATTCCTACACAAGATTTTGTGCGGCCACGTGTTTTCGATTCTCTTTGGTATACACTGAGGAGTGCCGTTGCCGGGTCATATTGTAACCCTCCGGTCAACCTTTTGAGGACCTGCCAGACGGTTTTCCACAGGGGCTGCACCATTTCGTGCTTCTGCCAGGAATGTACGAAGGCTCCAGTTCCTCTCCGACCTCTCCAACACCTGCTACTGTCCATCTTTTTGATCATCGCCACCACGGTGGGTGTGAAATCACTTCGATTTGCCTTGCCCAGATGACCAATGATTTTGAACAGCTGAGCTTGTTTTTCATTCGTGTATCTTCTTTGGAAAAATGTGTATTCACGTCCTTTGCCCTTTGACATTGGACTGTCTTTTTCTTATTGAACTGTTAGAGCTTTGGAATGTTTTGGATACTGAGACGATAGCGGATATACGATTTGCAAACGTTTTCTTCCATTCTGTGGGCTATCTCCTCACTTTCTGGATTGTGTCTTTTGCTGCACTGAAGTTTTAAATTTTGATGAAGCCCACTGTAGTTATTTTTCCTTTTGTCACTTGCGCTTTGGTGTTATAGCTAAGAAACCAGTGCTTAACCCGAGGTCATGACCTTTACTCCTATGTTTTTGTCTAAGAGTCTTATAGTTTCACTTCTTAAACTTTGGTCTTGAATTCATTTTGAGTTGATTTTTTATATGATTGAGGTTGGGGTCTCACTTCATCCTTTTGTATGTGGATATTCCAATGGTCTCAGCACTATATTTGTTAAAAAGATAATTCTTCAGTTTTCTTGGCTCTCTCGTTGAAAATCCTTGACGACCACAGGGAACCCCCTTCTAGTAATACTAATGAACATTTGCTTTTCATACTGTTGACTCATTCTGAGTTTATTGTCCACTAAATCCTCTCAGTGTGTACAGGTGTTGGTTTAAGCCCCATGTCCCCCGCCCTGCCCTTGTGAGATGGAAATTGGGCCTGGATATAGACTTCGGTTTCAATGCTCTTAAATGTCACCGCTTCAGCTCAGCTGGTCATCGCTTATGTTGGGAGCTTTGGGATGTGGAGTCCGACGCCCCGCCCATCACCTGTATCATCAGTTATCCAGATCGGTCCTGGAACGGTTACTAGGCCTCAGGTCAGGCCACTGGTAGAAGCATCGGTGACTAGGACAAGGTGCCTGCTCTCGCAGAGGAGGCCCAGAGAAGACAGATAATGCAGAAGTAAACTAACCAGCTGGACGACTCCGAATCATGAGCTGCTTCACTCACAGGTCCTTTAGGGGGATTCCTTTCATCTGCAATTGCTTTTAGCAGCATCTGAGCCTTCACTACCACCGCATGTCTGAACGTCATGGCTTAAGATCCATGTCGGCGAGGAGCGCACCTCGAGGGGTACCCTCTGCGTGGCGGAGGCTGTCCTTACGAAGAGCGCCTCTTTGGTACAGCTCATGGGGGTACACCGCAGGGACTCCTGCCGTCCTGACATGACCCCTCGACCTGTTACACGAGAGAGGGCCTGGAACACCGCTGCCACGTTTTCCTGGCTGAGCGATACAGCCCTCGTGGTGCGGTCCAAACATCTCGCCAGCAGCCACGGCACTCCGTGGGTGCACGCCCTTCCTCTCTGTGAAAATCATCATCTTGCAGGAAGTTTGCGGGGTCACAGGGCGGTAACAGAAAGAGAAAGTCCTACTGGAGCTAAAGAAAACGAAATGTACCAGAGGGAACACCTTGCCCCGGACCTCCGTCACCTCTGCGGTGAGAGTCCACGGATGCGGACGAAAAGCAGCCTTATCCGCAGAGCCAAAAAGAGCGACGGACGCGCCCCGCCGGTATCTGTGGGACGAATCCAGGAAAACGCCTGCCCTGCTCAACACTCTGGCCTCCGCTGCAGGTTCTCGTCACTGAGACTCTGAAAGTTCATCTGACTCTCAGACTTCCTGGGTTTTGTTTTTGTTTTGTTTAATTTGGTAGTTTTAATTCCTTCTTGATCAACGAACCAGTGACTCGAGGAGGCTTTCTGACCCCCTGGAAGCTTTTGGGCCGCTGGACCATGCCGTTCCGTGAGGGTACTGGACGCTACTAACCAGCGCCCCTGGCCAGCCTCCTCTGTGGGTCTTTGATCTTTTCTCCTGGCTTCCCATATTTATATCGGCTGTTTTCCTTGAGAAAAAAAAAAAAAAGACTCCAAGTTGATTTTCTCTTAGCAACCTCTGGTTTCCATTTGATTGATAAGTCATCTGGTGAGTGCAATGGTGGGTAACGCACAGGTCCCTTTATAGGCCGCATAAAGGGGGGGGGTGGCAAGATGCTGACGGGTCCAGAGCTGGGGCAGTTCAGTATAGACATTCTGCTCAGCACAAACTCTCTCTGCTGCCACCGCTCTTTACTTTCTGCCATTTTGCGTCCATGCACACAAGAAGTCAGGTTTAATATTCATCACTTCAATGACTGCATGGAAGAAGTGATTTCTAAGATGAAAAAGAATTATGAATGCCTGCTGATCACGCGTCTTGGCTGCAAAAATCAAAATTCTGACTCATCAAATTAAATTACTCATTAACACACAGGCATCAGAGGAGACTCTGCATTCAGGTCCTGACATCTCTCCGACGGGACCGGGAACGAGACAATGCCGCTAAGAATAATTCACTGCCTGGTTCCCGGGCAGAAACACAGGAGGCACTTCGAGGATCACGGTTGGGCCCTGAGCCCACCCAAGACGTGAATTAAAATGCCCTGTCCTTTGTTTTCGGGAAGACCGCCCGAGAGGCACGTTTTCATTCTCCCCAACGTGAGCACTTTATTCTCTTTCTCGTGAGAGGTTCGGAAGGGCCTCCAGAGGCCCAGCAGTTGGGACAGTATCCTGGGCAACGACTCGGTTCTGACGGTGACTCTGCCGTTTGGCTCCGTGGCATGCTTCCCCGTGCTGCGGCTTCTGACTTCCGTCTGGAGGACGTGGGGCCGCAGGGCAGCAAGCCCCAGGGAAGAGGCCAGGGGCCCTTCCTCACCCACCGTTCAGAGACCGACTCGAAAGACGGGCCTCGTCTTGCCTCCTTCAAACTTCCCTACACATTAGACTCCCTTGGAGAACTTTTAAAAATAATGTAGACACCCAGCTTCACCCCAGACTGATGAAATCAGAATCTCTGGGATGGGCCCGAGGCTCTGATACGTTCAGAACGTCCCAGGAGACTGCACTGAGTGGTCTGAGTTCAGAAGGCACGGTTCCCAGGTGAGGAGCCCCAAGAGCCTGGGGACCTCTACCCACACCCACAGGGCCTCTCTTGGTATCATTTAATGTCCTTCACCCTTCTTTATCAACACCAGGTGCAGGAGCATTGAACCAAGTCGCGAGACTTGTGGGCACTGTGGGAGTTTGACTTCGAAGGCCATGGTGCGGAGGGGTCAAGAGACCAGGATTCTCTCCAGCAGGTAACGGAATCCGCATCCTCGCACCCGTCTGCCTTGTCAAACCCTTCGTTCTCGTGACAGGGTCAAAGGAACTCAGATCACCGAGGAGGAACTCAGCAGCTCGCAGACTAATCTCTGCCTGGACCTCTGTCCTTGAGACATCTCTCCGGAGCCCCCAGCACCTGGAGCCAAAGTGTTCGAGAAGATGCCATTCTCAGACGGCGGACCTGATCTCGGTTGCTCACGGCAACGTATTACGTCAGGACCTGGTCCGCAGGAGGCCTGTTGGACAGATGTCTACGGGCGTGTCCGGAAAACGTCCACCGACCCCTTTGAGTCATTTAAACCGTCTGTTCCTAAAACCTGCAAACGCGAACTCGGGAGCCCATTCGGCCTGGGCTTACGGCTTCTTCAGTCTGCTCTGCGGGCGGGCTTGCTGTGCGATCCTCCGTGGAGGGCGCATTCTGTCAGGAACACTGCCTAGCGCCAGGTCAGCACAAGGCACTACCTGCCGTCATTTGCTGCCAGTGTCCTCTGCCGGGTCGGCTGATCCGCCTCAGGGAAAACTAAGAAAGGCCAATTAAAACTCAGCTTACACGTTATCCCACTTCCATTGTTAAGTGGCAAAGGCATCCATCCGTGCCCTTTCAATAGGTCCAGGAGTTAAAGCCTCTCCGAACACTTTTAGCTAATGCCAAAGCCTCCTTGGCAGGGAGACGTTTAAATAGAAAAACATGTGCGGGAAATGTCTTCGCTCAACGAGGGTCCACTCATCACCCCCAGATTCTCGCAGGAACAGCAGGGCTGTTACTCATCCCCGAGAAGAGACACTCGTCACAACACCCTTCACGCATAAAGCTGCGTTTATCCATCTACTTATTTCTTGGGTGAGTATTCACTGGTCCCCTCTGCCCGAGTTCGGGCCGATCACCAAGGACACACGGGAACCACAGCTGAACTTAGGAAGCGTGTCCGCCCGCGGGCGGGTGGGGTGGGACGGGGACCCCGCGGCCCGCAGAGCTGGCTGGAAGTGTCTGCTTTGCTCCTTGCTCTGTCACTGACCTTCCCAGCTGTAAACGGAACCAGTCACCCCTGTTCGCAGGGCGTCGCGAGACGTGAGCGAGAATGTTTACAAAACCACTGCCTCCCGCTTCCCTCTGAGGCAGCCCCGACTCTGGCCGCTTTTGATTCTATTTCTGCAAATCCTTTCCAACCCATTCCCTGCTTCTTTAGATCCTCTTCCCGAGTTACGGTCCTCTCACTGGGATTATGACCAGTCAGCTAGCTGGTCCGTTTGTCCACTGTCTTTAATCCATCCGAGAAAGTCCCTCTGAAATGACCTCGCTGAACTTGACTCTGCTAGTGTGCCTCTTTCCCTTCTTCAAATCGAAAATCTTTGATGACTCCACATCGCATGCGCATGACATTCAAGGCCACTCGTGAGCTGATTCCGATCTGGAATGGTCTCCCTCTCGCTCACGGAGGCGCCAGGTTGAACTTGCACGAAACTGTGTCAGCTGGGCGCTGTTCTAGGGTACAGCCTCAGAGCTTCCGACAAATTCTCAAACGAACCCAAACGGTGAAGAACGGCCCGAGGGTGCCTGCTGGTCTTCGCGCCCACCTCCCAGTGACCCCCTGGTGTGGGGCGTCGGCCACAAGACCTTCATCCCCCTACGAGAGTTGGTGCTGAGATTTTCTCCACGGAATGGCCTCTCCCCGGGGCGCCCGACACCGCGGCCCGGCTGGCTGGCCTTCTACCCACGCCGGACGGTTATCTCAAATTCCAACGAAGGAGGCCCAGGCCCAGTGAGGGCGAATTGCTCTCTGCATCACGCTCCCGGCTTGAGCGGTGACAGCACCGTGGGGGCTCGCGTCGCTGTACCAGCACTGGCGCGCGCCCTTCACCGCAGGTCCGCAGAGCGGTCCTTTCTCTAGAGGTAGAGGGTCCTTCTCCCGCCACCCTCCACCCCTTTCTGGGCATGCCGTGGGACTCGCTGCGGCCAGGGAACGGGGCACACGTGATGGGGTGCCGGTTCTGGGTCGAGGCTTCCGGGGCACCCCGGGGTCCTGCTTGCCCATCGTGAACTTCTGCCGTCCCTGTGAGCGTGCGCTCTGGCTGGCTCGCGACCCCAGGAGGGTGGGGCTCATGTGCAGCGAACTTGAAGGCGGTTTGAAGGCAGCCACGTGTCATCCGGACCAGCTGGCCCCTGGCCAACCTGCACACGCATCAGCAGGGATGACTTTGGGTTGGTCCGCCACTCAGCATGGCTGTGCACGTGGCTGCCTGATGCACTCTGCGTATGGTTTTGCGTTTCAGTTCTCCGGGTACACGGTCTGTGCCCGCTGGTGGGCAGGAGCCACATGCATTATTCAGTTCTGAGCGACCTCGTCCATTTCTCTCCCTGAGGGGCACTCTACACCTCTCTGTTGGTTTCACTTGGATAATGAACAACTTCCGAAGGCCGAATGTCAGCGGAGGGGGCCGTTAGTGAGTGATGGCTTGGCCACCCTCAGAGACTGCCTCGTGGTCTGTTCCTTACGCTGGTCCCAAAACGACCTGATGAGCTTCCGGGAAAGATCAAAGCAACGATAACGACCGGTCAGTGCACGGATGACTAGGAGCCGCTGGGCCCACAGCGGCAGGCCTGCCCTTTCCAAAACGGGACAGAGGCCAAGCGTCACGGAGCTTTAAGGAGCCGGGACAACGGCCCTGCCACGCGTCTCGTAGAGAGCGGAGTTGGGGGGCCTTTGACACGTATCGAATATTTAGTTGCGAATTAAAGCGAAGCGAGATTGGAGAGACACTGATCAAGCAGGAGAAGCACACACTTCCAAGAGTTTTCCGGTCTTTTCTCATGTCTCGTAGCACCCTGTGTGCCGTCCATTTAAAGCAACCTGCCTACTTCGAAGCGATCAGCTTCGTTTTTCGGGAAACGACGCGGAATTGCACGCGTCCGCCTGCCTGTCCACGCTCTGCAGTGCCCTCTCACGGCCGACCCGAGGGTGTGCCTGCTGTTGGCAAAGGTGGGCTCTCTGCCCACATCCCTCACAGCCCGCTCCCCCCTCGCGAACGCAGGTGAGCTTTCGCCCACCTGTCTGCAGACTGTCTCAGTGTGGTAACTGAGGTGTCAACCAACACTGGTGTCATAACAGTAAGTGTCCCTGGGTGTTCGATTAACGAAAAATTCTTTTGCGATTCCCGTGGCTTCCAATTCTTCGGTTTCGTGTGAAACTGCAGGAGATCCTGATCAAGGGACATCCTTAAAGTTAGTTTTGAATACTGTGGTACTATGTAATGTTTGGCATTTCTCTCTTAAAAGCAGGTCAAATAATTGAGTGACATCGATATAACACAAAAGTCCTTCCTTTCCCATTTACCTGTCTATGTGTACAAGATTTTTTTTTTGTGCTCACATTAAAAATGAAAAAAAAACCAGGGATAAATTGATGCTAAATAGTGTCTATTCTAGCCATATGTAATATTCATCCACAGTTACATAAAGTTTTAAAAAATCTTTTATCTCTGTAAGAGATATGGCTTTAATATAATTTATTATTAAATTTATTAATTTATTTTATTTCAATATAATTTGATGAGCATCACTTGCTCATCAAATTTTTAATAGAGGTGTATCGTGTTGCCAAATAGCCACTATTAGCGATTTTAAGTCGAACTCAGATCAGAGGAAAAACGTTAAGCACCCAGAATCACATGGTCACAGAAAATGTAAAATATTTTAACTTAAATTTATAAACATTTTTGTTGTAAAGAAGTATGGTAGGGTGATCAATAGAAAACATGTAAAGCATAAATATATTAGGATAAAGCTCTATGGCAATAGTAGAATGAAAACTAAGTTAAAAAGAAAAGCAATAAGTAAAGTTTCTGCCAGTTAAAAACAAAAGAGTTTATCTGTGTATTTTAAAAAATGGATGATGGTGGGTATCGAATTTCTACGGTATTTAGATTTCATTGGATACTTTAAAAATGATGCTATGTTTTTAAAAAATTAAATAGCAGCATTATCATTTAAATGAATATTTAAATACAATATTACTATTTAAACCTATAATGTAAAGTTCAAGATGTCAGCTTTGAAATCAATCATTCAGATTAACAAGTGACAAAAACAAATTAGCAATCTTTTTTTCCTACTGCATAAATATATTTGTATTTTTAATGTTTAAAATTTAGCTCTGAAAAAGCAAGATTATATCTGAATTATTAAGAAATTCTTTTTTAAAAAAGCTAAGTGCTGGAAAATGTTTTCTTTGATTTTTAAAATGGGTATAAAAAGACATTTTTGAGCAAGTGGGACATTTAAATAGTGACTGGACATTAGAGGATAATAAGAAAGTATTTTAATGTTACATAATAACTGTGGTTAAATTAAAAATAAAACCCTTTTCTCTTTTAGGTACATACTCAAGTATTATGGGTGTAATGATATAATGTCTGGGACTTGTCCTTAAAATACGCCACCAAAAAAACCCAAAACGAACCAGGTGGGGAGTAGATAAAGCTTCCAAGATGTCGATGCCTGTGGATATGGAAGGTTCAGCATATGATTCGATTTTAGTGTATGTTTGAGAACTTCCATAACAAAAGGGAAAACACAAAATAGGCCTTTTTCACAAGCGAGTAATTTCCTTGAAAGTAAATGGATTGTATAACGCATTTACACCCTCCTTCCAACTCATGTTTTAAAGTATGCATATTTACATGTATGTAGCACACACACTCCCTCGCTGCCACCGGTTGGTAAAGCAGTTGGGCACGTGTCTTAGCGCTGATCCCACGTCACCGCCCAGCACAGTGCACACGCCAGGCTGTGCTTAGCGACTTCATGCAATACCCATTTGATGTCTGCAACCACCTTTTGATCTGGGCTTGACTGTCATCCCCATTGACAGGTAAAGAAACTGAGGCTTGGCGAGGCGACGCAGTCCTCGCCGGCATAAAGACAGAGCACATGTCTGCGTGGGGACCCAGACTCAGGCCACCCGCCTCGGAGGGCCATGTGTTTAACCGTTACCTGCACTGCCAGGCAGGTCCCTGGCGGTACGAATGCGCTCACGCACAGGCTGTGAGGGAAGAATGTGGCAGGTCGCTTGCAGGCCCCTCCCTGGGCACAGCCCTGCTCAGCTCAGCCCTGCTCAGCTCGGGGTCAGCGTGGGTCGGCCAGGGACCAAGCGGCTGCCTGAAGCAGGACAGGGCAAAGCGCTGCCCAGGACGAGGCGCAGGGACCCAGCAGGAGTCTCCCCTCATCCACGACAGCTGCCGTGCGTGCACTTGTTTAATTTTTCAGCAACACAAACATAACTGAAACGCATGGTCTTGCCTTGTCTGTGCCTTCCGATGCCCGGCTGCATTTTGCAGGGCTTTGATTCGGTTCCAATCATTCCCCAGGCAGTGCCTCTAGCCCGCTGCGGTGGCCGGGGTGGCGGGGCGGGGGTGGGGGTGGGATAGGGGGTGGCGGAGGGGGGTGGGTGGCGAGGATTAGGAGCCCAGAGGACTTGCACCTACAGGCGCGGAAGAAGCTGCTGCAGCCCAGCCCCGCCCCATGAGCTCATCCCTGGCAGTGCACATCGGGATGACATCATGGCCCCCCCCAGCCCCCGGCGGGAGGGCGCCTGCGCAGGGACAAATTAGCATCGGTATTTCTAGCTGTTCCCGAGGAAATGGCATTTTATTCAGAGGTGTCGTGGGAAACATAACACATGGCCTGCATTCTATCAGCTTCCCCGTGGAAGGAAAACAGCTTCTCAGCGAGTAAGTCACTGATCACGGCCCTCACCAGACAATGGAGGAAAACAGCCGGTTGCAGTGCCCAGAGGGGCTCCCCGCTTGGGTTTCTTCAAAGCTGTTTAGCCCAAGAGCAGATTAAAAAAAAAAACCACCATGGCAATAACATTAAATCATATTAATAATTATTATCAGGTGTTTAGCTCTTGCTATATGCTAGGAACTCTGCTAAATGTTTTACAAATATCATCTAATTTAACTCCTCTTACAACCTTGCAAAGTACACATGTCCCTCCCCACGCAAATATTTTTCAGATGCGGAAGCTGAGGCCCGGAGAGGAAGGGGACTTGCAAGGTCGCACAGCAGCACCCGGCAGAGCCCGCTGGACTCGGGTCCCACACCTGCGCCCTTTGGCACGGTGCCTCATTGCTCTCCGGGCTGTGGGACAGACCTGCTGGCTGTGTGGCAAGGTTTGCTAACAGCTGAGCAGAACACGGAGGAGGGGACTCTCCCACCAAGGAGTCACAGGCGACCAAAGCTGGGGAACCGGCTGGCCGGGGATGTCTCGCTCATCAGACCCCTACCTGGTGGCGGGGACAGGCCCGGAGATGGCGTTTATTAGGAGCCCATCATGAAATGATGGAGAAGCTCTCACTTGGCATCTGGCTCCATGTTCCCGGTTCAGCTCCTAAGCCTTGGGGTTTCCTGCATGATAGGAGCATTTGTTTGTTCTAATGAGGTGACTGGGGTGGGGGGCCCTGGGTGGGGGCTGGTTGCCAGAAAGACCCAGGCATGAATAGAAACTTGGACTCGCCAGCCCTGACTGACGCCCCAGAGGGGAGGACTCCCAGCCCTGACTGACGCCCCAGAGGGGACTGCATAATGGGCCATGTCTATGGGAGGAAGCCTCCAGGGAAGTCCTCGAGTGGGGTGCGGGGGGGATTCGGGGAGCTTCGGGGTGGGCCTGGGGAGCGCGGTTTAAAGTGCGGAAGTTCCAAGTACACTCTACGCTGGCTTCCACTTCGTCCCCCGGTGCCCTAACAGCCCAGCCCCGTCCCATGAGTCTTCCAAAGGGCCAGTCCCCAAACCTACGCTCACCCAACGCCTCTTAAAAACCTTCAGCCTGGTGTCCAAATCTGAGTAAAAAGCTTCGCTGGGCTGTGATCAGCCTGCTTAGCCCGGGGCTTCCTTCGCTAATGAGCTCCCAGGTGACAAAACAGAAAGGTCAATTAAAAAAAACTACAATAAATACATTAAAAAAAAATTTTTTTTAGGGTTTTTTAAAAGGTCAGAATGCACTTTGGTAGAGACCTGGCCCCCCGCAGAGTGTTGTCCTCCCTCGGGTTCTGCAAGAGGACAAAAGACAAACTCTTCTAGTTAATTATAGGTTCACATTTCAGGGCTCCGTGTCCTCAGCCTAAAATATGCAGACCTTTTTCTCCATCAAAAAAAGGATATTTAAACAAATCGGGAACTTATTTTTTTCTTCGATGCCTTAAGCGGATAATTTGCGTAGACTCGTCGGCAGCAAGTGTGGCTTTGGTGCTTGACGCTTGACAGAGAGAAAGAAACTCTAAACGAGATTTCGGAGCACCACCCAAGCAAGACGCTGACCGTCCGTTGGAGCGCAGCCCGCAAACAGTCTGCTTGGCCCCGGACGGTCAGTAGAATTATCCTGCGGTTTCTCTGCCTGGCTGATAAACGCCTTTAGTTAAAGATTGCTTCATTCTTTTCAAAGAAGGCTATGTAATCACAGGCTATTTCAGTGAACAGTTTTCGAACTTTTTCTTTTTTGGAACGCATTTTCCCCAATGCATGAAGTCGATCCTTTCTTAAATGGCAAGACACCCAGACGGCTCAGGTGGCTGTCCCACTCTCTGGTTTAATGGCACCGCTCTGCCTCCCTGGGAGGCAGAAGCAGCAAGCCCAGCAAGGGCTCCCCATGAAGGGGGAGCCCTCTAATCGCCTCTCCCCACCCTTCCTGTCCTTGTCCTACTTGCTGTGCAGATGGACAGACAGAAGCCGTACAAGGTAAGGGTCAGCTCCGGACACGGTGCACACGCCGACCGACTCAGGCAGGTCTAGCAAAGCCCTGAGTACAAGATGCTCGTCAGATCAACTACCCTGCACAACGTCTTCCTCCTTCAGCCTTCTAGCAAAAAGCGTGCTCGACCCACGTCTGGTTTCCCTCCTCCGTTCAAAGCACTGTCTGTCTCCCGCAGCCGCAGAGAAGGAGGGAAAGCTGGGTCCTCCTCCACGTCCACAGCTGGGAGGGTCCTGGGGCCAGACCCTGACTCACAGGGAAGAGGAAAAAGCCTCCCCATCAAACAGCACGGGCGTAAGGACTCAGCAGGGTTCACAAAAATGCTTGCGGGTGTGTCTCTGGGATAGTAGTGAGTAAATATCCCCACGTCCCACTAAATAAATATGGACTAAAATGTGACCTGGGAAGAGAGAAGCGCGTGCCGGGGACGTTCGGGGCGTTTCAGAGCCGAGCAGGTGGCTCTCGCGGCCGCCCTGAGCCCCGCTGCACGCCCTCGTCTGGCTGCCCAGGGAGCCGGAGTCCACAGCCAACCGTGGCCGGCACAGTGGAATTCGAATCTTGACGCTGCCACCCACCACCCGCGTGACCTTCACCAGGCGACGTGACCTCACGGCATCTCACGTATGACACAGGGGTACCAGTGCCTAACTGCGTGGGGTTGCGTGAGAAGTGAATGAGAGAGTGAACTAGTGTGACAGGTGTATTAGCACAGGGGATGGTCTGGCATAGGGACGGCTCTTCCAATGAGCGAAACCTCCCTTTCCAACGGTCTCATGACCGAAGGAAGGATAGGGAGATGTCACTGCAAATTAGGGGAAAATGAGGGGAACTTCCACGACAAGATCAAATGCGTGGCTTCCAGGCTGTGAGATGTGGAGATCTCCCCAGACTTGAAACGTAGGCAGTCTGCATGGAGATGCGCTGTGAGTGTAACATAAAGGCTAGATTTTGAAGACTTAAAAAAAAATAATAATCTAAACATCTCATTAAGGATTTGAAAATATTATTACAGGTCGAAGTGATGATATTTTGGATGTGCTGGGTTAGATAAAATATATCATTAAAGTTACCCTCACCGGCTCCCTTTCACCTTTTAAAATGTGGCTCCTAGAAAACGTCAAAGACACGCGTGCCTCGCCATTTATCATCGCTCTCGGACCGCGCTGTTGTGGCACACTGAAGTAGCCCTTCGCTGAGGTACACGCTAGGGCCGTGAGAGTCAGCGCGCCTCCCCGAGGTGCTGCATGAAAATAACTCAATCCGAAGGGCACTCGAGCCAAACATGTCACAAACTGCTAATCGCATCATTAACTATGGTCTCTCCTGCTGCACGGTGTAATCGCTTGTGAGAGCGGAGAGCTTGGGGACTTTCAGATCCTGGAAAATTTCAAATATCCATTCAGAAACCTTCTTGTCATCCCTGCTACATCTGTCATGACCTAATCTGGCTGTAGTTTAGTGCATGATGTTTTCATCACAGTCTCCAAATACACCTGTCGCTACACAGCGCGGGGGAAGGGTGATCTTTGCTTAACTAAAGAGCCTTCTTTTACGGCTGGGGAGGTCAGCAGTGATGGGAGGACCATGTGCTGCAACGAATAGTAAATACTCAACTAGCTAATTTTACAGTGTATTTAAACCAGAGGATAAACAGTTAAAGACCCATCCCTTCCACTCCTGCCTCATCGTGTAGGGATCCAGTTTCTCCCTGAATTTTTCTGTAACATACTTGAAGTACAGGTATCATCTCAATATACTTGATGTAAAAAATTAAAACTCTCAAATTCATAGTTAAGAAACGAAATAACTGTCCTTCCTTTGGAGTGCTTGTGGAATTTTAAAGCAGTGCTTCGGGATAATTTTGATGGTGGCCCCCACTTTTGCAATGCCCTTATTTACTGTTTTGGGCCATGAAGATAGTCACAAGAAAGAGAGAAATCTCAGTTCCAGGAATTTCCGGAGCACAGAGGAAAATTCCTTGGTTCTGGTTGATAGGGCCATGGCAGTTATGCAGCTAAGTTCCAGGAAAACACTCCAGAGCAGAATTTGACAACAGGTAGGAATGACATTTTCCATGAGAAAGAACACTATGTGTCGATCATGTCCAGTATCTTAAGATATCAGCTGCCCACTTCAACCAAAGTTTTAAAGAAGGGAGAGGCCTTACACTTATAGTAAATGAAATGCTCTATAAAACGTATCATCTATTTTGCTAGAAAACATTTATATCACAGTGGGAGGGATTCCTACACAGCAAAAAAAATTACTTTGCAGGGCACAAACTCAGAACGAGTAGCAAATAAGCCACAGAGGTCTAAAGCACAGTATAAAGAATACAGACGATAATATTGCACTATAACGATGTGATATGATAAATATCACATTATAACACATAAACGTATCAAAGTTACATGCTCGATACGCTTAACTTTGATACACAAAGGTATCAAAGTATACCTTAAACTTATACAATGTGACAGGCCAAATTTGTTCAATAAAAACTACTGTGTAGTTCCTCTTGCTATAATTTTGAAAGTGCTTTCCCGTCCTCAGACACCACTAAGTGTACGTGAGCACCGCCAAATTCCCCAGATCAGGTTACCGCTGAAAAAACATCACACTTCAAAATAAAGTGGGACAGGCGCTCGGGGCCAAGCCGATGCTAAAGACAGAGTGTGCACAACAGGAAGAGCTGTCCCTTTGGACGAATAAGGAAAACATCAACATCTTAGCTGATTAAATATATTTCTGTCCAGGGAAAGACGATTTAATTTCCTAGGACAGCTCAGACTACTTTGGGACTGTTGCGAGGATTGCAAAAACAGTACGATCTCTCTGCAGAACTGCTTGATAGTTTCTTATAAAATCAAACAAATATCTACTCTGTCCTTCTAGGTGTTAACCCAAGAGACATGTCACCTCCCACAGGAATGTCCCCAGACCGTCGTGGAGATTAGTGAGATGACGACGTCCAGGAAAGCGGCTCACACAGGGAGCACGTGGCAGGAGCTTACTGAATGAAACTTTCGATCCCTTTTCAAGTTTTCGGATGTAATATAAAGAGGACAGGGCTTGCAGGGGGCAGACTCGGGTGTGTGTCTTGGTTCTGCTAGTCCAGTCTTCCGGGGAACCTGCTGATGGGTTTTGATCGATCGCTGACGCCGAGGCGAGTGGTGTTTCAGGGGCCGTCATCCGTCCCCCGCATGTGGTGCTAGTTCCAAATACACGTGGAAGACGTGACAATAAGCAAACTGAAAACGAATGTCCAGGCATTAGTGCAGCAGTGACCTCCCTGTGTCTCCCCAGCCCGCGGAGTGGGGGCTGGTGAGGTCGTCTGATGCAGCCCGTGGGCTTCTGGGCACTGCTGGCCAACGTCACGCTTTGCTGTCCCTCAGTGGCCGGCTTGCTGGCAGCCAGGACTCTCCTGGCCCGAGACCGTCCCGCTGCCTTGTTGTTAGGGGTCGTGGTCTCTGCGTAAGAGGCGCTGGGTTTCAGAGCCAACCGCTCGCCGACGTGAAGCGTCGCATGTGAACATATTCAACACGGATGATTTCGTGACGAACAGGCCCTGGCTACTCCACACGATTTCCTCAGGCCTTCACTGTAAAAAACCCCCAATCGACGTTTATCTGCAGAGCTGTCATTTTAAGTCTACTGCCAAGCAAAAGAGGCGAGGAAAAAAGCGAGATCACGTTGGGCCTTTATCGAGGCATAGGACGGGACCCAGTCATCGACCCAATCATCAGACCGGCTCTCCGCACCCCTTGAGGTGTTCTGATTCGGGAGCCGGGGTTTCAAAGCGTCTTTCACGTAATTGCCTAGGCGTTTCTGAGCTCAGCCCTTTGGGCGCGGGCCGGCTCTGCTTTGGGGGACACGGAGGAACGAGCTTTGAAAGGTGGCACTTCCCAGCTGGTGTGCTCCCCCGATGGCTTTATTTCCTTTTCCCGTGTAACGCGAGCCGAGGACTCAGGTCCCAGAGCGGGCGCGCACACGGCAGCCTGCCCCCCTCCTGGTGCGCGCAGAGCGGGGAGCGGCGTTTCTTCTCCCTCTCGGCAGCCGCTTGCGGTTAAGCAAGGCGTGCGCGAGGCGCTCCCCCCGGCGGCTCGCGGGCCACGGCCATGTGTCTCACTGCGTCCTGATGAGCAGCAGCCAGCGAGGCGGTGGCTGTGTGCTCTGGAGCCCCGAGCCTGAGGAAGACCCGCCCGGTCCCCCCCCACCTCACAGCAGGGACAGTGGGGACACCCGTGCAGGGGGGGGGCACGGAGGGCTGGGAGGGTCACACGCACACACCCGTTGCGAGCACAGGATCTTCCTGCCCACCGAGCACTATATTTAGAGCCATCTCTTGGCATGTCAACTTGTATTTCTGGGCTTTCTGCCACTCAGACAAAGAAAAAAAAAGGGACAAGAAAAACGAGTTGGGGTCCAGTGCCGAACCCAAACAGCAAACACGAGACGCGTACTCCCCATCGACGGCCTTCTGCGTCGCACAGCGCTCCTTCTCCAAAAGCAGCCGGCTCCGAGGAACGCGCCTCTCGCCTTGTTCTGGTAAGGACAACGTGGCCCACCCTCTGGAAGGACATCTGGTCAAGAAGGAAGCCGCGAGGCGCATGTCTGTGGGACGGACGGAATGTTTTGAAAATCTGAACGTGATACCGTCCGTGCCGGGGCCGTGGACGTGCCACCCCCGCCCCCCAAACATGGGGTCGCCCCTGAGAAAAGCGTCGCCCCAAAGCTCGCCGAGTCTCCGCGCTCAGACGCAGACCGTGGGACGCGCTCCTGGCCCTCGGCTGCTCTGCCACAAGAACACCTTGCATTTGGAAGGGTCTTCGCTGGGAAGAGCGGTGACACGTGACGGGGGCGGAGACCTGGTGCGGACACCCCGAGCCAGCAAGTCTCAGGCGAGTCCCCAACGCGGAGGGGCCATGCAGACCCGCAGTGGGCGGGCGCATCTCCCGGCCTGCCCCCAAACACATGGGGCCCTTCCCGACTCCCATCTGCCAGTGTTCCTGTCCTGTGACCCTATTTACTGAGACAGTGTCAACATTTCTTTTAGGTCCGTGGCCTAGACATGGACACGGAGCGTAAGCCAGAAACAAACCTTTGTCGTTAAGATGTTTAAATCCAATGAGATTGTGGGGGTTGCTTGTTGCCGCAGCAAACTGGGCCTGATCTGACCATTATAGTAAATTAGTAAAGAATTCATAACGATTAGCAGAAGACGATTGTGTAAAAGTCCCTCACGGGTCCTGGTACCAAAAAGGCCCGTTTTTGGGTGGATACATTCCATTGTTTCTGGAAGGGGCCTCCATCACATGACTTCCCTTCTCTAAGAACCCACAAAACTTCTGGGATGTTTGGCTGTAGCACACGCTGGACTTCACCTTGCCAGCAGACGCCCCATCCCGCGGCCTCTGATGAAGCGAGTTGCCATGTTGGGGAGGCCCACGTGGCAAGCACGCAATGGCGACCTCTAGACACCCACCGGCTAGGAACGGGGGCCCTCAGTCCCACAACCCGAAGCGTGGGAAATCCTGCCAACACCCACATGAGTGAGCTTGAGGGAGGGTCCCTCCCGATGTGAGGTCCGGATGAGACGGCAGCCCAGCCGACCCCGAAATGCAGCCCCACACGACCCTGAGAGGCGCCCGGATTCCTGGCCCACAGGAACGGGGAGAAAATAAATGTGTGTCATCTCACTCTGCCGAGTCTGTGGCAATTGCTCATGCGACGGCGATAACTCCAACGTGTGGTGAAAAGGTATGTTTCTTTGTGTCGTGGACCTTGATGATGCTCTCGAAGGGCTGATGCCAGAAATTGCCATTGTGATTGTCATCTCCATGGTTGTATCATTAAAAAAAATAACGGCTACCCGTTTCTGAGCGCCCACCAAGGGCCAGGCAGACGCGAGCACAGGATCGGTGAACGGAGGCCCATTCGCCGAGGAGGAGTTAGCTCATCGGTGTGGTTACGGCAGATACAGAGAATGTTAGGTATTCATTTCATTTACCAATGTTTGGCAAAGGTGAGTGGACTTTCCCCTGTCATTGTCTGCCCAGTGTTTTTTATGACCACGTTTACAAAGAAATCCTCCTGCTTCTCTTCGCTGCTTTCAAAATGCCCGCTCACGCACAGGCATCGGAGCCACTTTTTTCTAGCGGTTCCTTTGCTTAGAGCACAAATTTTCAGAATGCAGTGCAGCACAGGGAATGCAGTCGATAATATACAATAACTAGGTACGGGCGCTAGGCTCCTCAGGGTGATCACTCTGTAAGGTATATAAATGTCTAGTCACTCTGTTTATATACCTGATATAACCCTGTATGCCAACTGTAATTGAAAAATAAATTTTAAAATAAAAGGATACCTGGGTCTACTAATGACCTTGAGCTCCAGACGATACCAACCTGAGCTTTTTGGGACAGTTGAGCTCACTTGAAATCTCTATAGCAGCCCCAATGCACCGATACCCTGGGAATAAATAAACCACATCAAAGCAGGCAGAGATTATGGCCCCAGGGCAACGGGGTCACCACACACGCTTGGAGTGTAGATTATGTAGCAGCTGCAGGAGGGAGTGAGGAGAAAAATACTATCTTTGAGACAGTTTTCAGAAACATGTAACAGCCTGAAAACAAGCAGTGGTAAGTGTGATTTACTCCGACGTGGGGAAAGGAGGCTCTAACACTGAGAAACACGCCGCCACACAAAGCCAACGGGATATGTCCCCTTTCCGATGCCTCCAAAAGAAAGCAAGCCTTAGATGGCACGTCCCTTTAAGTACATCTCCCATACGCAATCACCTCCAAGAGGAAACAAAAAGGCCAAGTCGGAAAAATTAGCCTGTTTCTACCAGGAGACGGACGCCAGTAAATCCTCGCAACTCGCACCTTTCTCAGCTCTCAGAGGAATGCCCTGTCCACCACGGGAAGTTCAGTGCTCACCAACGATAAGCCACATTTTTTTCATTTTTCTTGCCTAGATGGAGTTCATGGGTTTGCTCTGAGCCAACTGCCTACTGATTCTCATTGGGTCTCTTAAACCAATATAACGTCTTTAATAATACACGTGGAAGGGACTGGGCAATAACCTGAGGTCCAGTCGTCTTCTTTGTAACCTTAACTGGACCGCACGGAGCTGACGTCAGGAAGGGCAGGCACCGCACGCTGTCCAACTCGGTTCTGTCCAGAGCCGTGCTGGACCAGCTCACAGTGGCTCATGAAGGGCGACTGGTAGCATCTCGTTCGACTCCATGTTTGGAGGCGTCATGTCGATTGACACTGACCAACCAAGTAAGGGTATTTACATCAGTTTTTTCTGGAGAGCTAATTGCTGGAAGGTGACATAGATCCATAAGGTCGTTCTCAACAAGTAATTTTTCAGCGTTTCTAGAGTAGATCGATCCAGGCAACACTCAGCTGGACCTCCACAGTCTGTGTACAGATGGGGTCAAATCTACACCAGGTAACAGTTTTGAATAACAACCGTCACTTAGTTGAATATCCAAACACATCGTTCTCTGAGAACGTATTTCCTCATTCTGCTTCTTGATTTATGCCAAGTGGTAAAAATGATAGGTTGGGGAAAATGAGAAAATTATACAGCAAGAAGCACAATAAGATAGTTGTTTGAATATTTATCTTCCTGGACAATTCTAGAGTGAAATGGCAAGTGATGAAAATCTGCCCTACCACACAGATAAATGCTGCCTCACGAAATTCTTCCTTTCTTGAAAAGGAAAAAAGATCTATTATAAAGGGCAAAAACTTTGGTAAGAGAATGAATATTTATCTTAATGATCCGGAGTAGCTCTAGAGTTGGCTTTTAAAAATAGCATTTGTTTTCTGGGTGTAATTTTCCAACATTTTTAAACGTAAAATTTCAAAATATTTTTTTCATGCAATCTCCATAATTCTCATTTTTTATAACTGTGCAATATTCCTTTGGGCGCGCTAGTGTAATGCACTGAGTGGTCCATTACTGCTCACCATTTAACTCATTTGCCACATGTCACTTTTATAAATAATGAGTGACCAATTTTCTGGACACAGTTTCACTCTACTCACTATTTTGGATTATTTACTAAGCTAGAGCCTGTGAAGCAGAATTACTAAATTGATACTATGATGGTTTTCATGACTATAATAAGGACTGCTAACTTATTGCACAGCTTGTGTAATGCCACCGCCACGTGTGACATAGAGGCTCACCTGCCCCTCTCCAGTCACCATTATTTTTTTAAGTGCTCTTCGAGTTGTAATATCAATTCTTTAATTGACAATGACTTAGCAATTGTTCATTAGTTTTATTTCTTTCATGAATTATCTGTGGTTGACCTTTGGCATTTGCCTCCTGAGGTCTGGGGATTTTTTTTAAATTATTGTTTTTTCTTTTCTTTTCATTTTTTTAAATTCAAGTTTTACTCCAGTTTCAAGTATACAAAAATTAATTTTAATGAATTCTTTACAACCAGAAAACGTTAACCTGCAAGTCATTTTTCAAATCAGTTTTTAAATATTTTTTAATGTAATAAGGTTTTAGTTTTTATATAGTTAAAATTTCTGATTCTTTTCTTTGTGATTTGCTCCGTTTATTCTAGGCTTAGACTGTCATGCCCTGTAATTCTGTTTTTTTTTCAAATATTTATTTATATTTTTTACTTATATCCAATATAATTTAGTTCAGTATTTGTTTTGAGAGGAAGAAATAGTTCTTCTTCTTTTTTTCTTTTCTTTTTTTTTTGGAAAATTGCTAAGAATTTTTAGCCCAATATGATGATTTCATGAATAATTCTGCCCTTCCCTACTCATTTATCATGTGAGAAATTCTTACTTATTTCAGGTCTTTTGTCTCTTTCATCCACTGATTCCATTCGGCCTCGGGCCATTACTGTTTTAATAACTGTAGCTCAGAGCTACAGTTTAATAACATGGCTCATGGCATGCGGTCAGCAAAAAGAGGACGAGCAGCCCTCGTTACCGATTTTCTACAATTTCCCCCAGATTTTCTAAAACAATATTAAATATGAAGGTAACAGTGCTCACGCTGTCCTCTTCTTTTAAAGACACTGGGTAAAGATGCTTCTAAAAGAATTCCCCAAAGCATTTTGAGCAACAAGCCGCCTTGCTGAAAACCAGGACGTTCAACAACTTAAACACCATACAAGTGTTTGAACTTAGGACTACTTGATCAATGGAACAAAGTTTTTGTATTTTAAAAGTTTGTTTAGTTTTTGATACGCTTCATATTATCTATTTCAGCCCCAACCCAGAAGTTTCATTTCAAAGAGCGTTTTAAAAATAACAGTAAGGTATGCACTGAGAACACAGAAACTGTTTTCATTACTGTGGGTCTGTAATCAGCTGCACGTACTTACAGGTACTGCCCAGGGTGCAGACGCGTTACAGAGTGACTTGCAGAATGAAGCGCTGGCAGGTAGCTACCCTGCCCACTGCCCTCTCTCCCCCACCCCTCCCCCGCCCCGTTCCTGCCTTCCCACACGTCTCCCTTCCGTCTCTGACCCCCTCGCCTAGAAGTTCCAGTAAGATCCCTATGTCACGGTCCCTGCAACTTACAAGGCAAGGCAGGCGATGGCAAAACCGTGCAATAAGAAATGAGACGAAATGAGACCTCACGCAGATTCAGTTCCTTGGACCTTCAAAATCACGGAAAAAGACCTTAAGTTTCCTGTAGAACCTCGCAAATTTCCCTCTGCATTTTCACTGTTCATGCTCCTCCGAGAGAACTTGTTTTTCTCTCCTCCTCGGCATTAAGAATAAGAAAGCTACACCTTGCTGGCTTTGGGGGTCTGTGTTGCCGCATTCTGCTGCGTGGTGCTGAGTTGGTGGCAGCGTCCGCTGTCCAGAGGGTTAGGGGTCACCAGCACCTGCATGACGCAGGCGGATGAAGGACAAATGGAACAGGCTCGGCTTTTGGAAACCTCAGGGCCAACGCTTCTGGGCTCAGTGATCACCACAGCCCGGCGAGGGCCGGGTCGGCGCCACGGCCAAGGGCAGTTCTGGAAGCACGGTGGCGGGCAGGGGTGCCTTCCTGGGAACGTGCCGTGGGTGAGGCTCATTCGCTTGGGGTGCTGACAGCGTGTCCCATGCGGAAGACTGCAGTAACCGAAGGACTTCGGCGAGATCGCGTAGGGCGGGACAGGTGGCGGTCACTCGGCGTCCGCAGCCTGGACTCTGGGCACAGACCGCCTGGCGGGGGTCTTGGGTCTCTCTGTGTTAGCTGCTTGATCTTAACGCTTTTCTCAGCCCCTCCAGTGCTTCAGCGTTCCTGACCAGAAACGGCGATGACTAATTTCGTCGGGCTGTTGTGAAGACTAAACAGATGAATAAAATAATGCATTTGGAACCGCGCTTGGTGCATCGTAAGTGCTATATACGCATCGGTTATTTCTAAAATCATTAAAATTATTATTCTCTAGGCACCGGAGAGTTCCAGTGTGGGTTGAATGAGAAACCCCGTATACCAGAGACCTGGGCACAAACTGGGTCTCTTCCAAAGGACACCAACTTAATCTGACGGCGTCCCGAAAATCTGGGCAGCTTCGGTTTTCAGCCAGGAGGCTTTCCAAGCCTACCTACATGGAGAGGGTCGGAGAGAACGGTGGAGACGGTCTCCCTGGTTCCTTGAGAGACGGGTCGTCTGCCAGGCGGCAGGATGCTCTGTGTGGGTCCCCAGGCAGGGCAAAGACTGTGTATTTAAGGTCATTTTTTATTGCCAATGTACGACACTTCAGCTACATTATGGATTGAATTGGCTTTTTAAAAACATTATCTTTTCTATAAAAAGAAAGAATGAAATCTTGCCATGTGCAACAGCATGGATGGACCTAGAGGGTATTGTGCTGAGTAGAGTAAGTCAGACAGAGAAGGACAAATGCCATAGGATTTCACTTATATGTGGAATCTAAAAAACAAAATAAGTGAACAAACAAAACAGAAACAAACTCTCAGAGACAGAACATTTTGATGGTCACCGGATGAGAGGGGGTTAGGCGGGTGAGGGAAGAGGGGGAAAGGATTAAGAAATACAAACTGGTAGTTACAAAATAGTCACAGGGCTGTAAGGTGCAGCATAAGAAACATAGTCAATAATCTTGTAATAACTATGCATGCTGTCAGACAGGTACTAGATTTATCGAGGTGATCACTTCATAGATTATAGAAATGTCTAATCACTATGTCGTACACCTGAAAGTCATACAATGGATGCCAACTATAATCGAAAAATAAAAAAATTGTTTCAAAAAACATTATCCTTTGAAGTTTACTTAATAACTTTGCTTCCACAAGGAAAATGTACATTGAATTCCAGAATCAGTGATTCATAAATAAGTATAAATCATTTGTTAGCAGTTTTATGGATGTCTGGAAGAATTTTAACAATATCTGTGTGTGGGCTGCCCACACATAGGATTGCTGGGTAAAATTCCGTGGGACTTCCAGAGAGCAAACTCCTGGGAGTGAGATCAGGCCAGACCCGGGAACCCAGCATCACAGGGTCAGGTTACTCCTTCACGAAGTCGCGGCCTCTGCCCGGGGCAGGTCCAGCGGGCATTGAGCTCTGGAGGTGAGGCTGAGTCCTGTCATTACGGCAGCTCCTCGGAAGCTCGTTTGATATCTGGTCACAACCCAGATCTCTGCCCGTGTTCCCTGTCTGCTTTCTACCATGACACCCAGACCGTGCTTGGAAAAACATGCTTTAAATCCTCTTCGGAGCCGTGTTCACAGCTTCAAGACCACCCACTTTCTCAGCCAGTCCCGTCTCGGGGTCTGCCAGGGCCAGGCATCCCCACTGAGAGTTCTTGGGGCCTAGAACCCCCAGTCCCATCGCGGAGTTTGTTAGGTCACGGATCAGGAAGCGAGAACGGTCTTCCAGGCCCATTTTACTGGGATTTGCCACCAGGGCCTTCTTCGTCCTTACAAGCCTCCCTGGAGTCTGAAGAGAAATCCATGGATCCCCAGTTCTGACAGGAAGCACAGGCTGCAGCTCCTGCTCACCCACTCCCACCCTCCCCTCGGACACTTGCTCCCGTCAGCGAACTTCGCAACAAGGCAGGTCTCTACTTAGCGTTTGGCCGCGAGCCAGCTTGTGTGATAGAAATCACTCAAAAGTGAAAACCACTTTTAACCACCAACTATCCCCTTTATGAAAAGAAATACTGTAGTATCGGAAAATCATATCGCGACAGCATCTCTAACGATGCTCGCATCCAGTGAAAGACAGAAGTCGGTTTATTTATGTTGGTTCTGGCTAAAGATATGCCATGCCTAGAACTGACAGACATGGGGGTCCAACGGAGAACTCGGGCCACCCGTTCCTGGTCTCGGGCTTGAACGTGGTGAGTCACGCTCTGCAAGTATTTATTTAGTACCTACTTATCAAAGTCCTTGTGTTAGCCACCAGGAAATAGAGATAAAAACAAATAACAGCCAAACATTGTACGCTTCCTGTCTTCCAGGACCTTTACATGCCTTTTCTCTGACCTGATCCTTCCAAAAAGCCCAGGAAGGAGGGGCTGATATTATTATTATTACACCATTTATGCTGCAGCAACCGTAGCGAGTCTTAAATAACGTCCCCAAGGACACATGGCTGGTAAGAGGCCGGAGCTGTCCAGGTGTGTGATTCTTAGCCCGCGTGGAACCCTGTCTTTCGTAGTCCCTGACGTGAGGACGTTTCCTCCCAGAGCTGTGACGAGGCAGGTACCGACCTCAGGACGCTAAGGCAGACGTGAGGTGGGAGGCACGCAGGGACGGTGAGGGAGAAGGGAACGGAAGGTACCACGGGCCACAGGCCTGCAGCAAGCCTCCCAGTCCAGGCTCAGAAACGTGCTCCGATTCTTCAAGGAGTCGGAACTACCGTAAATGTCTCAGCAAGGGATCGCGGCAGACGGGACGGAATCAGAACGGCGCCCGGAGGGCTGGAGAGCTCAGGAGTCGGGAGCGGAAGGGTCTCTGGGGCAGGAGGAAACGGCACCTGCACTGGGTCAAAGGGCGGCCCCAACGGATACGCCACGCCCCAACGCCTGCAAACCCTCGGTGCTGCCTCATCTGGAAAAAGCTCTCCACGGGTGCAACTGAGTTAAGGACCATAAGATGAGATGCGATCATCTTGGATTACCTGTGTGGACCCTACATCTAATGACAAGAGTCCTTCTAAGAGAAAGTCAGAAGGAGATCTGACACAAAGTAGAGGAAGCAATGTGGCCAGGAAGGCAGAGATTGGGGTGATGAGGCCACCGGTCAAGGAACAGCCACAGCCACCAGACCCTGCAAGAGGCAAAGAATGGCCTCTCCCCAGAGGTCCCCAGAGAGAGCAGTGCCCTGCTCGGTGTGGACGAATGGCTCCAGAAGGATGCGAGGATAAATTCTGGTTGCTTTCAGTCACCTGATTTGGCTCAGCACACGTTTGGTCCTGTCCAACACACCCATGGAGATATTTGTTCCACGCCAAAACGTCCTTTTGGTCATATTTAGTCCTGTCCAAAATGTCCAAGGAGATGTTTGCTCCATAATTCATTAAATAGTACGAATGCTGAACTTCATTAAAATTTTATTTACATCATTTTGATGGTAATTCGTGATGAATTTCGGAACAAACGTCTCCAAAGACATTTTGGACAAGACCAAAGGTCCCACAAGGCCCTGTTTGTGCCAATTCGTGATGGTGGCTCTGAAAAACTAACACAGCATTCTTACCATAAAACAGAGGCGTTTGGGAGAGCGCTGATTTGGAGAAGGGCGTAGAAACCGATCAACAGAATCTACAGTTTGTAGAAAAAATCCCGGCACTTGGGACAAAGGGATAATCACTTGGGCCAAGAAGGCAGGGCCGGACCTGTTCCTCTGCCATCTCCCGAGCACGTCATCGTCATCACAGCTCTGGGTAGTGCTCGTCCTGACGTGGACTGCGGGAGGCTGAGATGCACGTCTCTGACCCGGCTCCCGGCTCCCGGGGGCTGGGCTGGCTCGAGATCCAGCTTCTAAAGCATCTCGGACAAGCCTGATGCAAGGGACCCCGCACACTTTCCTAGGACGGGCCAGAGGACACATGCAAAATCTCGGGCTTTGGGGGGCGGGGCGTAAGGTCTGTGTCGTGAGCACCTGAATCTGAGCACCTGAGGTGGCCCAGCAGCAGCCGCTGACAGCGGACAGGCAGACGAGAGCGTCCACGGCCCACAGCATTGTATTATGCTCATTGAAATGCGAATTTCACAGAATTTTCACGGGTCATGAAATATTCTTTAAAAAACGTTTCGTGTTGTTTTGTTTTTTCCCTCAACCTCTGAACAATGTACAAAACCAGGCGGTGAGCCAGATCGGGCCCGTGGGCCAGGGAGTGTGCCAGCCCAGCTTCGACACGCTGCAGCGTGCACACGCTGCTTTACACGCCAGCCGTTTGCCATGAGGCAGCGGGAGAGAGGGGGTGGGGGTCAGCGGATGCACCAGCCACGAGGCGCAGCCACACTGCTGATGGGGTGTCGCCCACAGGAATGCGACCCTTCGGTCATGCCGTGGACTCAAAAACACACCGAGGGCCACCGTGCCGCCATGACGGGTGACCCCGGCGCATGGGAGAGAGCTAAGCCCTGCCTCCTTCTCGCGCCCTGAACAATGTCCCAGACCATGCAAGGGAGTGGGGAGGGGGGTGACGGAGACAGGCTCCCAGCCACGCTCATTTCAAGGCCTCACTCACAAACTTCAGTTCGTTCCGTGCAGTCGGTAGCAAACGACCATCGGTATCTTTCGTGATGTTGGGTTGCGGCTCCCACCAAACGCATTTGAGCAGTGCTGCTCCGTGAGGGGCAGGTGGCCTCTCCCTCTCCCTCCCCAGACAGTCCTGTCTCCAGCTTCGAGTGGGCCCGGCGGGGAGAGACTGATTTACAAGCTCCCTCTACCTGGGCCACAGACACAAACAAAAGTGCGTCACACACAGCTCCCCGCAGAAGCGAGATTCAGGAAGATCTCCGCAGGCTGGGACCCTGGGCTCAAAATCACGAGATGAAGTTTAACCAGGACAAATGTGATTGTCTGCATCTACACTGAAAGAGATTCGATTACGAAAGTGCACGGCGGAGGACGGCGTTCCGAGTGGCTGCGGGATGTAGCAGCTCAGAGGACAAAGGCCTCAGGGATGCTTTTAACTCCGTCTCCACGAGGCCGGCGAGGCGGGCTGCTCACGGACCGAATGTAATTTTGGGCCGCGCTGATGCAATCACGACGGCCGGACGCAGACAAGAGCTCGCTGTGCTCTGAAATGAGCAGGGGGCACGTGGAGTCCGTAGCCGCTCTAGGCGGTGGGTTTTAAAGTCACGCGAACACTAAGTGGTGGGAGAGGTCTTCAGCAGAGTGTACGCAGGGGAGGAGGACGAGGATGCGAGCGACACCAAGAAGCAGATTCTGCCTAGCACAGGTGAAGGGGCTGGAGTTGTCAGCAGTGCTTTTGAGGAAATACGTGGAAATACTTGGAAATGAAGGAAATGTCACATTTTGAGAGGTAAAGCACACAGTCAGAGCACGAACGTCCATAGCGTCCACGCTCGGACTTGAAGGTAACAGACAGGACCCAGGGACGGACGGCGTGAGGGTCGCAGGAGCAAACCCTTGCTCGCCCGTCCCCGAGCGGGTGACGCGCCCCTTTAAATCCTGCCCGTCTACATCCTGCCACTCAAGCCTCGCCTGCTTCTCACGCCGCGTCTGAGCAGCCTGGCTAACTCAGGCCTAATCAGACGTGCATTCGGCTCGCCTGTAGGGAGAGGGTGCAAGATATTTCCCTTCGGTATTTTTTTTAAAAGTTAATACCCTTTAGTTTTTAGAATAGTTTTAGGTTCGCAGCAAAGCCGAGTGGAAAGTACACCCAAGAGGATGCGGACATCCTGGACTCCGCCCACCCCGCCCTGACCAGCCACGTGACAGCCAGCGGTAAATTTTCCAACTAAAAATGCCCAGTTTCTTTGCCACCTCACAGACAAAGGGGCCCATGGGCTTTCTACTGTCCCATATTAGCGGGGATCCAAGTATATTTTCAAATTTCAAAATCGAGATGTCTGCCAGCATGAATTTAGAAAGCATTTTATTTTTCTTACTACGACTTCATGCACAACGAGCAATCAGAAGTTTGTAGGACTGCAGTGACGTGCTTTTTAAAGGCCAGAACGATGAAAGGAGTCAAACCCTTCTCTTAACCTAAAAAAGGAAAAGTAACAGAGGAACACTTGACTCAGTTGAACCCACATCATCTATACCGTATGCAAAATCTAGCAAATGCCCATCTTGAGGTAATAACTCTTTTAAGCCCGTAAAAATTCACAACTTTTAACCAATCATGAAGAAAAAATAAAATAATAATTTAAAAAAACACGTGATGGCAGACACCATGCCAGCTGCCAATTCTATAACCAGTCGGCCTCCTCTCGTTTCCTAGGACCAGCACGTCTGGCTGGTCTGGGACGGCCGTGGTCCCAGATAAAAAAAAGAAAATCCCATTTCCAGGCCGTAGAAGTGACCCAGCGACATTCCTGTCCAGGGAGGTGCAGCTGGAAGGGACAGGGTGGCCTTCGGGGTGGGAAACTGAGGAAAGGCTCTTGAAAAGCGCAAACCCCACTCTTCGCCCTTTGCTGCGGGCCCTACACCTTCCCTCCTCCTGGAAAAAGCCGCAGAAAGGTGTGATGCTGGACGCCACAGAAAGGGGCTGAGCCAGGAGGATGGCAGCCACCTACAGGGAGAGGGGCCGCAAGGGCCCCCTGTGATGCCGCCGCCCTGAGCTGCTGTATAAACTGTGAAGTGGTTTCCATGACCTGAAGGGGGAAAGCTAATTCGTTTCAGCCACTCTTAGTGCGGTTTCTACTACATGTTGCCAAACTCCTTTTAACCGATGGAAATCATGTTGAGCACCCTTAAGTGATTTTCAAACCCTCACTTACGAACAACGAAGACGCTGGCCGCCACCCATTTTCGGCTGGCTGTAACGCGGACCGCCCGCCGGAAGGTCTCTACTCTGAAAATCCGCGTCCTGGCCGAGCCTGACTAAATCCGCAGTCTAGAAGAAGGCAATGCACCGTTTTCATCAAGAGTGTTTTAAAATGAACATCGTCACTGTTTGGGGGATAGTGTCCAGCAAAGCGTGACGTGGTGCCCCACAGGGGGAACCGCTCAGGTTTCCTGGGGTTCCACTGCTGGTGGGAATGCAAGCTCGAACGACTTCTGCAAAGCGATTGGGCAGTGGAGGACGAAACCCTCAAAAAGCGTGCAAACCCTCTGACCAGGAATACTTCCTCCTCGGTTTATCATTTGGAAATAGGGAAGAATGTGCCCCAGGCTTCGCTGTGAGGTCATTAACATGGGCGGCATACTCTAAGGTGACCCGCGGTGATCTCTGCCTCTTGGTATTTGCACACCGATGTAATCCTCTCCCCTCGAGCACAGGCTGGTCCAGGGACTTGCTTCTAACAAACAGAATGTGGCAAAGGTGATGGGCTGTCACTTCTCCAACTAGGCTACCTGAGGTTGTGACGTCTGTCTCGCTGGCAGACTCTCCCTGGTATAGTAAATGCGTGATGTCCCTTTGACACAGCACAGGTAAAGGGTTCCTCCTGCCGAAGTGACTTTGCTGGCACACTGGGGAGGCCCCCGCGGCCAGGAACTGAGGCCACCTCCAGACCACAGCTAGGAACGCAGGCCCTCAGCCCGCAGCCCTCCAGGAAGTGGATTCTGCAACAGTCACGTGAGCTTGGAAGTGCATGTCCCTGCTTGAGCCTCCATGTAAGGTCCGTCCCTGGCTAGCACCTTCACTGCAGGTGCGTGAGACACCCAAAGCAGAGACCCCACTGAGCCACGCCCAGACTCCTGACCCACAGATGCTGGGTGCATCCTTCTAAATCGATAGGTTGGCGCTAATCTGTTAGGCAGAACCGATAATGACCTCAGTTAACTGCAGTGCTGTCTGTAACAATCAATAAATGGCAACCACCATCGGTTGAGTAAAAACAGCGCACACGTACTATATAACTCATTCATTATGAGTATGATCTAGATAAATACAGATATTTGTAAAATATGTCTGCAGTGCATTAGTTTTGATATATTTTTTACAAGTTCAAAAACAGTCTGTGCCATATAAAACCATTATTTGGAATAAATATGCTATATGTATGTGCAAATAAATATAAAAAAGGGCAAGTAATACACAGTAAGGTGTTCCTAGTAGTTATTGCCAAATGACTACTTTATGGGTATTTTTTGTTTTATTTCTTCCGCTTACCTATACCTACAAATTGTCTAAAATGACTGTGCCCTGCATTCTAATAAAAACACAATTTTACGTGCAAGTAAGAGGAAAAGTAAAGCAAAAAAGGGACCACCAGCTAGACCAATACCACAATCAATTAAGGAGGTTCCACTCACTCTTTTTATCTGTTGCCTTCTATGTCCCAGGAGGGAAGGTGAGGTTTGGCAGGGAAAAGTGACGGTCACCATAGACGACACGGTGCCCTCTCAGCATTGGGGGAAGGAGGGTGATTTGTTCCTACCTGCTAAACGCACTGGATGGTGTACAGTATAAACAGAGGAATGGAAGAATTTCAAATAACGTGGCAAAGACTGCATAATCAGTGCCGATGGACAGGAAGCATTCTGTAGACATCTGAAATTGATACTTGATAGAAATAATAAGAAAATGGACATCGGCCGGACAAGACTGAGAGCTGCCAACGTTAAAAATATGAGAGGCTCCGGGCAGTGCAAGTACAGATAGACGAGACGTAGACACGTCACAGAGGAAGAGAAATGCATCGTTGCTGAGAAAATCTTAATATTGTTTCGGTGAGTTTTGACTCTTTTGCTTGGCTGATCTGTTTCTTTAGAATCTAAGTAATTTTGGGACAGAAGCTTGAGTTTCTTCACTTCGACTGGTTGTATGAAGTAATACACCCAGAGAGCAATCATTCAGAGTTTGACCCTTGCGATAGCTACCTAATAAAAATATGAGATCGAGTTGGCTATCAGAAAAAAAAAATTGCTGTTCATTTTGTAGCTCAGCGATTCAAAACTCTTCCCAGGAAACAGCCCATATCCAAGACAACCACCCGATGGAAAAATACTCTTCAGAAGACAAATCCGCTCTCTGGGGCAGCAAGATAGCGCGCTGCAGGAAACTAACAAGTTATTCTAATTTCCCGACGCGTCTCACACATGCCCACGAAGGGAGCCATGTGACGTGGCGCCGAAGCCTCCCGACGCAGGGCATCAAACGGAGACGCGCGCACAGTTACCCGCAGACCCCGCCTCCGTCTGCGCGCACGCAGAGCCGCGTCCGGGCGCGACCCCGCACACGGTGGGAACGAGTCTGGAATGAGGGAACTATCGGCGAAAAACGAGTAATACGGCCAAACCGCAGCGAAACTGCAAGCCGAGGACTGGAGAGAAAGCCCTCGGGCTACTTCCCCTGCCCGGTCTCCCCGGCCCAGTGAGCGCGAACTCCGGGGGCTTGTCCACGGACGCTGACGAAACCAGCGGCGTGGCGGAGAGCCAGGCATAAACGCATGGCATGTCCAGCGGCGAGGCAGGGGGTGAGGAGGGGGAGGGTGCACGCGGAACCCAGTCCGCCTGCGGTCAGAACCGGGAGGTGGGTGACAGATGCATCACGCATCCCAGACGTGGAGAGGGCTGGCTGCGGGCGGGATCTTCCCTGGACCCCAACTCACAGAGGGCCTCCGTGCACCCAGCAGACACTCGGCTGAGACAGAGCAGAAGCACCAGCCCCCGAAATGCTGAACAAAACTCGCTGCCTTCTTTTTTAAAAAATGCTGTTCGCGCTGTTTAAACATGCAGGATAAAAACGGCTCTGTGACTTGTAATTTTGAGATAGAAAATGTGAAACATAAAACAAGGGGTTACAAATCAGTGGGAGACCAATTAAAACACTTAGACTGTCATTCAAAAACATTCCACAGAACGTCATAAAACGGGTGGGAGGTTAGTTCTATTTTAATAACCGAAGACTGCAGGAATTTTATTTCTTCCAACTATCAGCCAAATATATCCAGGACTGACTGGAACATGGGAAATACACTCTTACATTATGTTAAGCAAAAAAAGTGACATAAAATGCCTCAAAAGACCGCATCGACGGCGTTCTGATTCACAGGAAGGCTCGCGTGAGGCTAAATGGCCCTTTCCACTCAGTATTTTAGACTGATATTGATAAATAGTATTTGTGCCATTAACGTAATAATCGGATTATGTTCAGCTGCTTTCCCACCATTTATCATAATTACGAACCCCGCCAGCGTTTCTCAGTGGGGGTGAACTGGCACTTGGGACGGGGGGGGGTAATTCACTGTGCGGGGACTCTTCTGCACAATCAAAACTGCCACCTAGCCATTTGTGAGCAGAACGGGGCTCGGTGGTGACGGTGCGAATCCCCCATGGAAAACAACGGCTCTGGACGGCTATGAAACGTGTGTCCTTCAAATGGCATAACCACTGGCTTCTTTGCAAAAGGAACCTTATTCAGAAACCAAATAAAGCCAGGAGATACTATTCCCGTTCCAAACCGGAGGACCTCTCTATCCAACGACACAGATGAAAAGTTGCAGGGAGTAATGATAATAATGCACTGTGCTAAGGTATTAAGTCACAAATTGTCTTAGAGTTGCATCGGATTTATCGTTTAATTTGGAGACCTGAACCCTAAGGTAAATGCTGACTTCTCCTGAGACAAGCAATGTTTAACTGTGAGTCCTACTGTTTCTTGGCTGTCCCTGCTGAAAATGGGGTTTAAGAGCTCCACTCATCCAAGTGCCTAAAACATCTATAAAAGCAGATGAGAAAACGAAGGTTTTGGGGTGCCCTGGGTATGCAGTCAATGCATTGGGAAATTTCGAGTCCTTTCCTCTAGTTTAGAAATGTTGTAATTTCAAGACCTTACAATTTAAGAAAATGTGGGAACCAACATGAGGCGGCTAACATTTTTAAGTTGTCCGCACTTTAAATGTTAAAAACAACCCATCACCCATCGCCATGATTTCATAAAAGAAAAGCAAAGCCGTTCTAACACCAACAAGATGTAGCTGCTACACAAAAAACTGACTGTCCCTGAGGCTGAAAACTTCTTCACGGCCCAGTGTGTGGCGGCTGCATCAGACCTCCTGATCCCTTCACTCGCTCCTTCTCTCCAGGTGTCACTGCTGGCGTTCGGCCGGTGACTACTGAGGTTTTTGGTTCTTCCCTTGAAAATGCTACTGAGATGCAACGGTAAGTAATATGCTCGAACCGTAAAAATTAAATACCTTATCCCTGGAGGAGGCAAAGAGCAGGTATAAGGCCATCCTTCACCAACAGACCAGTTGCAGCTACGGAAGCTTCCAGCTTGGGGACCCACCGCGACAGTGAACAGAATTATCACTGCCTGTTCAGTCACCATCCCATGCTTTTCCTCAGCACTTCTAGTTCATGACGCTGCAGCTCTGGGGAACGAGGGGAGCCAGCTGAGGCAGGGAGCCCCGTTCTCCACTGAGACACTGCCCCGCCTACCTGAGCCCGGGATCAGAAACAGCATCAGCTCCGCTGCAGGGTCTGTAGAAGAATCGGGGGCCGCCAGCCTTGATCTGACACCTCGTCTTAGATAACACGGGGATGTTTCCTGGGAGGCATTGCACTCAACTTAGAGAAATAAAGCCCTGAAACTCAAGGGACAAACATTAAAACTAGAGCCCATCTTTCTCACTATAGGATGATTAATTTTTTCTGTCTCATTAAATCAAAAAAAAAAATTATTCATTCATTTTCAGCGTCCGAAGGCACAGGAATAAGAAAACAAAGGTAAGGTATTCTATTAATCAAATCAAACATGCCATTTTCCAAAAGATTGACCATAATTCTAATTACAGTAACCGTGGTTGCCTTTCTCCCCTTGATTGATCAGATTTACATGAAACTGTTGCCTATCTTGGATTTTTTCCCCTTTCCTGTGAGCCGCTGGTTGCCTGCTGTGCATCTTACACAGCAATGCGTCACCCCGGCTGCACTGATCACCCCTAAGCTGCCACCTTCGATCTTTGGCCACTATCAGTGCGAACGTCAAACTGGGTTCTAGCTGCAGGAAACAAGTGTGCTCCTAGGTAGAAAAGCACCACACCCCCGCCTGGTGAAGCAGGTGCTGTGTTTCATAGGACGGAGCAGAAAGCACCATCCCTCTCAAATGAGAAGGCAGACTAGGCGCGCATTCGCAAGCAAGGGCGTGCCAGCGAGTCTGAAGGAAAATGTGGCAAGAGCGAAAAAATTTGCTTATAGACAGTGTTTGAATCCATCATTCAACCCCAAACTCTTAGCTGGAAAAAAACCCCAACAACCCGGTTTTCCCATCTTTCGAATAATGTGGATGGACCGGATGACTTTCAAGATGCTCGTAATTCTTTCCGCTGCGAGATAACGCGGTGACCTCTGGCAGGACACGGACCCACCGCGCTCGGCACCGCTCCCGTGCCTGCGGTGTGGACATCTGCCATGGTTTATAGGTGTCATCCGGACGAAACACCCCTTTCGCTTCGAGCCCAGGTCGGCAGAAGGAAAGGCCTGCGTTCCTCCTTTATGGGGATGATTAGAATTTCTAGGATTCGATGACCCGGAGTCTGGGAGACAGAGAGGAGGCAACAAACACGTTTGGGCTTTGAAGGAAGTTTCCGCAACAGGCTCAGAAAGACTCGGTGTCTTTGCATTTCTATTTTTGGAAACGGGTTCTTTTCCCCGTGAAGGCTGCTTTCTCTGAAGCCAAAGGAACACATGGCCTTCTAATACCGTAGAGACAAGAAACAGACCCCGGAGCGGGAGCTGTCCCTCGCCGGGGACAAAGCTGTCGCAGGGGTGCTGCCCGATTTTGCCCGGGGCCAGCAAAGGCCGCCTGACGGCACAGGGAGGGGCCATCCTTCCCGGCAAGCGTCTCCGCCACCGGTCACCTCCGCGTGTGACGGCGGCTGCTGTTCAGGGCCCGCCGGCCCTTCACGGATCCACGAAGAACCAGTTTCTCACCCCCGCGGCCCCCAACATTGCCCCACGTCTGGGCTGCGACGCTGGGCCAGGTCGCAAACCGGGGTGGTTTCGCATGCGGGACCAAGAGACCGAGGGACCCGGCACCACACGGGGCTCGGCGGCCCCGACCCTGAAGGAAGCGCGAGCGGCGTTAATTCCCACGGAACGACGCCTCCCTCTGCCGACGAGGCGGCAGCGAAAGGGGCAACTCAGCGGAGAAGATGCGCGGCCGGGCAACGCCCGCTCGTTAGCGCAGCGCGGTGGAGACCCGTTCCTTACCGGACGTGGTGGCCCGGCCTCTTGCTCGTCCGGGGGTTGGCGCTGACCTGCCTCGGTGCCACATCCGGGTGGGTCCAGAGGCTGTGGCTCTTTGTCATTGCTAAGCGGACTTTGCCACAATGTGACGAAACGAGGCAGCATGCCTCTGCGGCCAGCGGGGACAGATAAGATCTCGGTTCCTCAGATTCCTGCAGAACATCCACCCCAGGAAGAACGTGTGTTTTTTAAACGACGGGAAAGAAAGCTTACTGAATTCTGCACAGGCGAGGCCTCGGGGCAGCGTGTCACGACTGCTCCTTCTGCGTGGACATCTAAACTCCTAAGTGGTTATCTCGTGATCGCTTAGAAAAACGAAAATGCTATTCAACAGACACTGAATCAACATTTTTAGAGCAGAAAATGTGGGCCTTACGTGTGCTCGCTCAGCTTATAAATATATCGGTTCTGCTTAATGTATTGTTCATTTGTTTGCATAGAAAAATAGCCAAAGTATAAAAAATCCAGATGTATATATGTTGTGCACCATTGTCTGATACACTGATAAGAGAAAATGACCTATCTTTTTGCACCCATTATTGTGGTTATAAAAAATATTGTCGATTTAATTTGGCATCGTAATAAGCAAACGACCATTTTGAAAACGAAAGCCAAATATTTTAAAACCACAAAATGGGCTTTTACTTCTTGTTACCCTTAGCAGATTGTTGGGTCTTCCTGGTTTCGAAGGCGGAAATAAAGACCCAAACAAACCCTCCTGGTTTTCTGCATCCGGCTCGGTCACGTCCGTGTGAGGCATAAGTCCCACCGGCTCTGACAACAGTGCTGGGAGCCGGGGTCCTCTCTGTCTACACAGAGGCTGAGATGCGGCCAGGAAGCGGGGCCGCCAAGGGTAGAGGCACGTGTGGTGCTGGCCCCGGTCACACGGGCGAAAGCCGAGGCCTCCCTGGAGATCAATGGCAGCTGAACCCCAAGTCCCTCCCTCCTAGTCGCCAGTCCAATTTCTCAGCTAATTTCTCTCCGACACAGAAACACACTCTTCAAGAACTCTCCCATCGCTGAAAACTATATTCTTCCCACAGAGATCCGAAATGTCGGTCTAACGTGCCACTCGGATAGCTCTCTATACCCTCACAGATGACGACCGAATTCCAAACCATTCCAAGGTAAGCCTGACTCCCCAGCCTCACCCGTAAGGCTTCTCCGCCCAGAACTCCATTTATAGCAGGGAAGAAAAACACCAGTTAATACTTAGAAGAAGAATCAGCAACAGTTTAAGCCACGAACAAAGTAGACCCTTTCTACTTAGGAGTCTTTTTTTAAAAAATGATATATTTGTTGCATTTCCAAGTTATATAAGTAGCATGCATTAACTGACTCTTCTGTTACTAGGATGTAAAGAAGTGCAGCAAATGCTGGGAGGTGTGACCACCCAGGTCAAGCCTAGGTGAGCCGGCTCGGCGTGCCCGGACCGGCCCTAGGGTGTCACCCCGGGGAAAGGAGCACTGGGAACCACGAGACAGGCTCTGCCGGCTCTGGAGAGGAAGCCGCTTTTATGTTTTTGAAGAACTGGAACTGCGACTCTACCCATTTAACCTGTTTTTGACGTAGATGGAATTTAGACAGCTCCATAATGATCACGATTGTATGAAACATCAGTTGCTAACCACTGGAGTCAGTCTCCCTTGAGGGACGAATGGCAGGAAGGGCTGAAATGTACCATCGGCCAAGGGTTTAAAGCCTCATTGTCCCACAGAGTCGTCCCGAGCCACGCGCGGCCATCGATCGATCGCTCGAAGAGCGCCCAGTTCAAACCGTAAGGGCACCACCAAAGCAGGACGATGCCCCCTGAGCATCCCGGAGCGTCCCCGCAGACCCAGCCCCTGTAACGAAGCGGTCCGCCCACACAGCAGGGCCGCTCGTCTGCCTGACCCTTCATGGTTCAGTTTTCTCTAGTTTGCTGCCAGAAATGATTTACATGAAAGACTATTTATTAACTACCCAAGGTCTCTTTGGACGTGATCCCCAAATGTGCAGATGTCACACTTTAACATTTGACTTCGTAACTACCCAAGTGATCCAGAGAGCATGGCCTTTGTTAACAGCAAATGATGTAAACTATTAATTATTTTTAAAAGGCCTATTAATGACCAAAGTTCTAAATTCACAGTGTGATTCTACACAGGTGATATATTTTCATTTTTATAGTAATGTATGCTTATCATAAAAGGATATAAAACACAGTTACTGTATCTGAAATGTCATAACGTCAACACCAATAACTGTGTAGAGTTTTCTATAAAATACACACACACACACAGAGCCAAATTTGAGTCATAAAACACAAGCTTTCCTAGTTATAATTAAGAAGATTAAGACAATGCCGATGTCATCGGTGTTGGTACAGGAAGGAGAACTCTGCGGGTTTGGAAATGTTCTCCGTCTTACCTTACTGATCCCCCCCTCCCAATCTGGTCATTTCCTATTGGTTACAGAGTTTGTGACCCAAAAAGGTTTTAATGCATTTAAACATTAAACGTTTGTTCCAGGAACTGCTAGGCTTCTGGAGTTTTAGCAGTAAGGACACCCATCACTGAATTCCAAGTTGGACACAGAAGACTGTTCTCTGACTGCAGTACAGTATGTAAAAGACAAAGGAGAAACACAGAAAACACCACTGAAAATGGCAGCCACGTCAAGTTCCCCACTGTCTGTTGTACTCATGGGATATTGCTGACAGCTCAGGTCATTTCCTGGTTTTGAACTCAAAGCTAATGAATTTCTGGAACTCTTTGAAACTATACAATTCCCAGAATGCATCCCATAAGGAGAAAATGATTTCATTTTATCCAGCAAGTGATAAATATGACATCACTGTATTTTAAAAACCCTGCAAAACAAACAGTACCGTATGGTTCATTTTTTATCCAACAGCAAAGTAACAATCTGGCGTATTCTAACAAACTGCTGTTAGGTCTAGGAATATTTTTCTCTTTTTCTGTTACAACTGGCTTGCTAATAGATTTCTTTAGCTTTAGAGTTATAATTAGAAAACAGTTACTTTGCATAATCAAATTGTAATTGCTGTTTGGGTGCAATCCAACCAATTTAAGCATCAGTACCTCCCCCCCAAAAAACGGTGTCTGGAAAAAAGAGAATAAGAAACGCCATGCTCCAATAACCCAGGTTATCTAATAATGTTTGCCTGATTGTTGAGTTGTTTTTGGAGGCTGGAAAGCAAGTGAGATTAGAAATATCAATGTGTTTGAAAGGATCACAGTTGTAAATTAAATGTTCGTCGAGAAACACTAATGATGGTAAGAAAGAAAAAACATCCGCTTAGGGCCAGAAACCTCCTCTAGTTTTTAGTCGGTCATTTGTCCAACGTGGGCTCCTAAGTGATCACTTCACATTTCTGAGTCTGCTTACTCATTTATAAAATGGGAATCAGTACATCTTACTATGATAGACATCTGTCAGTCTTTGGGATGCCAAAAAAAAAAATCTAGGGGAAATAAGTGATAAAGCAAGAAAATAAATAAAAGGTCTGTATATTCTACGACTGCTCCATCGTCCTTCCTCCGTACTATTGTCTGTCCTTCGGTTCAGTGCTGCCAGATGTGGTTTAAGTAAAATTATCATACGATAAAAAGCCTTCGATAGTTCCGATTAACCCTCTGGGCCCAGTCCCAAAGATCTGTCACCAAAGGATTACCGTGCATAAACCAGAGTTCATCAAACTTCTTCTGTAATGAGTCGCACGCAAATATTTTAGGCTCGGCAGGCCACCTCTGCTCTGTGTCACATTCCCATTTTTTTTTTTTTTAACCCTCTAAAAACGTAACATCGCTCTGCTCTCGCAGGCCACACACAAAGCGGCCAGGGACTGAGTGGCGCCTGCGGCACAGCTCTGCAAGCGCTGACCGCAGACTCGGTGTCCTCGCTATTAAGTGGCTCCGCTCGGTCCAACATTTCACGTTCTTAAATTTTCTTTTTTTTTTTTTACATTTATCCTTTTGCTCTTTATTACTCATTTGCCCAAATCGAACCGTTCTTTCCCAGAGCTGTGGCGGGTCCAACGGCCGCAGCCCCAAAGGCGCTTCTGAAAAGCTCGCTTTCCCACAAGGCACGGGAAAGGCTCTGGGCAGAAAACCCGTCCCACGCCTGTCTGCCGGGCTGTCTCGGAGCTGTGATGCAGACCGTCACACCGCCCACCCCGCCGCCCCGGGGAGACACGGAGCAGGTCTCCCCGTCCCTTACCTTGCTGGAGGGACGTCGATGTTGGAAGAAACGACTTTTCGCTTCTGCTCGAGGAGACAGACGGAGCGGGTGTTTTCTTTGTCGGGATCGGCCGTCTTCACGTCTTCCTCCATGGCCGAGGAGAACGAGTGCTGATGAGACATTTTTTTGCCAGAGTCACGTTTTAGGTCCTCCGGTTGAAACGTGAAGGTCATGTCCCGCAAGGTCTGTCCCGCTTGACGCTCCCCACCTGTGAAACGAAACGCAAACAGCCTCAGTCACACAAACATCAGCTCTGCAGGACAACAGGCCGGTGGCTGAGGGGAGAGCCCGCCCTGCCCTCCGGGTTCGTCTTGAAGATTTCAAGGTTTCAATGGGAAAAAATGAAACAAAGTCACAGGATAGTCTGCGGCCACGCCACCCTGAACATGCCCGATCCTCTGATCTCAGAAGCTAAGCAGGGTCGGGCCTGGTTAGTGCTTGGATGGGAGACCACCTAGAAGCCCCAGGTGCGTAGGCGTTAAAATACATAAATAAGAACAAATACGACAAAGTAATATATGGTCAGTGCACCTTCCATCATAATGCAAACGAGAAGCCATCATAAACACGGAGAAGCCTAGGTGGGCAAAATGTTTGAAGGCTTGAAAGCATGAGACTTCTAAAAAAAAATCTGAAAATTTAAAGCATCACGGTTTTCTCTTCCACAACTGAGAAAACGCAAGTAAATAAATTCTCAAATGCTTCGTGCTGATTTTGTTTAACAGAAGAGAGGTATTAATAGAAAACCAAGCCTTATCTTTGACTATGATTACTGACTATAACCATACTCTTCAGTTTATGAAGTTTTTTTAATAATTTGTCATTTTAAATTACAGTTGGCATACGATAGCATATTAATTTCAGGCATGAAGAATTGTTTTTTATTCTTCTCCAGCAGTGAAGATCTTAATGATGATTTAAAAAGTCCTTAATTTTCTCATACTCGTCGATGAAATACAACGATGCTTAAGGTTGAAGCCAAATATAAAAGTAAACCTCAGGGAATTGAATCTGGTGATTTCAGAATTCGGGAAGACTGACGGAGACTGAAGCTGAAGAAAGGTTTTGGTGAGGTGACGGGCATCATAAATAAGGCCTGGAGCAACCTCGCTCCGGCCTTAAGGGTACGAAGAGGAATCTGACTATCTGGGAGCCGGCAGGCTTGCTGGTCGGAAGGGCACACATCAGAAGATCCCTGTGCGACATCACACATCCGCACAACAGCCTTCCCTCTCGGGGAGGTCATGTGTGGAGTCAGTAAACCTTCGCTCGGCTGCTCGAATAGGAGATCGGCTTATTCTGTTTCTTTTTAATTTTAGGTACGAGAAAAAGCACTCAAAGATGCGATCGAATAGATTGAGAACGATAAAGGCTATGGCCACAAAACAGGAGGCATTTTCAGAAAGGAAAAGCTCCGAGGCATGTGTGTGTGTTGGAGTCACAAGACAGGCCCACATCTGAGAAATGCCAGGGCCCGGATATGACATGTGCCTTGGAATCCACCTGGCTGGGATGGACCTTTCACAGGAGCTGAGCCTGAGCCCCCTCGTCCCGTGGGGTTGGCCTGATCTTCCCACTCGTCCTGGCGAACCCGCCCTCAGATCCACAGGAAAACCGCCCACTGTTGGTGGTCTGCGTGTACCTTCTTTAAAAAGTCACCACGTGCCTCAGAACGCATTCATGAAATACGAGTCCAAGAAAAGTAAGTGCTTTTAAGAACTGTTTTAATAGTCATCAACGTGCCACGGGAAAGAAGAAGAAAACAGTTCAAACTTCCAGAAACGCAACGAATGTTCAATAAAAATGTAGTTTGAAAAACTGACAAATGTAACTGCAAATGTTTTCAAACTCCATCTCTAATCACTTTCCATGCAACTTTTTCTGACTGCGGGGGGGGGGGGGCGGGAGGGGGGTGTATTTTTCTTTTTCCGTACCAGCTGGTTCTCAACTGACGTTACAACAGGAATAAGCCAAGCACAGGGCATAAAGCTGAAAACAAAGGCCTGATTGATGATTATAAACAGTTTCTCCCTAAGTGTCAAGTATTACGTTAATTAAATATTTAAGCAGTCATTAGTGTTAGGTTGTAGCAATAACTGACATCCATACCTCCCTTGGGGACAACTGGACTGGTTAAATGAATTCAGACCAAAGAGAGGTGGGGATAGGAGAATGTTACAGGAAGCTCAGCTTTTATCTTAAAATAATTCAGGGGGAAAAAACCCAAGCATCTAAAGCAAATTAATACAAAGTAGAATAAATTTCTTACAGGAATGACGCTATAATAATTGCATGTCATGCTCTTCGCCAAGACTTCATAATGAAACACATTACAGCACCATTTAACAATGTAAGCTATAAATCTTCTCTCGCACATTCTAAACGAAAAAAATTTATGTCTCAGTAGAATGAGGGAATTTTAGCAACGTGACAGATTTCCAAGACTATTGAGCTCAGACTCCGTGTTTGAAAGTGGAATTAAAATGAGTTAGAAATGACCAGTGAGGACAAGAAAAAAATGGAAAGATGAGTAAGAGATTTATATACTTGGAGTGCGGGGTCCACTGTAAGGCTGGTGACATTTGTGGGTGTTCGTTACGTCCCTATGCTTTACGTGTACAGGTGACATGTTCTTTTAAATGTTCCTTTATTCATATGAGATATAATATTTAAAAGATTTTTTTAAAAGGAGAGTTCACAGGAGAGAGGAGAGGAGGGAGAGGACATGAAGTCAGGTGTGAGGAGCCGGGCTTGGAGACGGCCAGAGAGATGGGGTGGCGGCTGGGGGGACAGGGGACGCAGGGGCGTGTGTGAATGCAGGGGTGTGGGCGTGGGCGAGGGTGGGTCCTGCTGAATCAGCAGGCAAAACGCAGCAAAAAAAAAAAAAAATACGAACCTCGATGACATCTGAGCTTCTTTGGATTAGCAGAAGAAGGAAGATAGGACCCCACTTACACGAAATGTCCAGAAAAGACAAATCTGTGAAGACAGAACGCAGATCAGAGCTTGCCCGGGGCAGCGGGTGGCAGTGGGAACTGACCGCAAATGGTCACCAGGAAACTTTCTGGGGTGATGGAAACGTTCTAGGACCAGACCGTAGTGATACCTGTCAACTTACTTAAAAGCGCCGAACTCTAGTCTTACGATGGGATGAATGTGTGGTGTGTAAATTATTCCTCCATTGTACTGCCATTTAAAAAAAATAAATAAATAAGGAAGAAAGAACCAAACCCAGAGTAACTGGGGGCGGGGGGGGAAGGTGTTCTCCCAGGGACCGCCAGACCAGAAATTGAGAAAGAGGCAGCCACCGAGTCTGGGGGGCTTTTTTTCTTTCTTTTCTTTTTTTCTTTTTTTTAATAAGGGCGTCACATGCGCGTGCCCAGCTGCCACAAGCAGTCGTGTGTGTACGTCCTGCTCACTAGCCAGGTGGGGCTCCAGCGCAGTCCCTACTTGAGCCAGGGCCACAGGCTTCTTCACCCACAAAGACGGACATTTCTCTAATTTCTCCGCCTGCTGAGAAATTTTAAACTTCTCCTGCCCAAAGAAGGTGTTCTTACTTCTCTTCCCCCAATGTGTACCATGCCCAGGTGACCAAGGGAGCCTTCCGGTGATTCACAGGGCCTGGCTTCCTCCCTTGAAGCTGATGTCGAGGCATCGGGTGACTCATCGGCATGCGCCGAGGCAGTCTGAGAACGCTCCGGCTGTCGAAGAGGCAGAGGGCTCGGTGACAGAAGACAGCCGGAAGGGACAAAGAGCTCTGATAGGATGGAGAGATGCAGTACCAGCGTTGAGACAGGGGGACGCAAGAGGAAGGAAGGCAGGATGTGCCCCGGGCCGAGGAGCCAGCGGGATGGTCCCTTCGGCCGGTGAGCGCGGCTCTGCCGTGGGAGGGGCTTCTCTGTGAGCACGGGGAGAGGACAGGACGCGGGGACACGCCTTCCCCGTGCGTGGCGGCAGGCGGGGCTGCTGTGGCTCCTCAGAAGCGTGCCACACCAGCAGCCGAGAACAGATACACAGTCCAGAAAAAGCCCGAGACGCTGTCCCCAGGGTCCGTGAAGGTTCATGCAATACAGGGGGCAGATGCGGTGGCTGCCAGCACTCAGGGCTTTTAGGGCGCAAGGGGGATGCCACCTGCTAAGGACTGGCCGTGGACATCGTCCAAGATAATGATTTGACTCTCTGTGCCAGAGTGACGGACCTTGGCAGGATGACACGAATCTTGCGAGACCAAGAAGGATTTCCTGGTCGGGAGAGTCACTGACCTGAAAATATGGCTTTACCCTAGAATCTGAGCAGGGAGAAGGAAAATGTCCAGATAAAAGCGTCATGCTAGAAGCCCCACGTGGCAAATAATGAAGAACAACAGCGAGGCTGTCGACTAGTGATTTTTGAGAAAATACAAGGCGGAGATTTAGTAATTAAAAAAAAAAAAAAGAATCTCGTGCACACAAAAGGACTAATCTGCCTGCGTCCCAGATGGGACTGGAAGTTGGAAGGCGGCGGTGTTTGTCACCCGCTGTCACGTGGACACTGACAAACCGGAACAAAGGGTTTGTCAGGAAGGCCAAGGGTCTTATCGGGAGGAGCTGGAAACGCTCTGCGTAGAAAACAGGAGGCTCACGGCCCACACGGCTGCTCTCCGATGCGGGCGACAACCCCCGAGGAGAGGCTCGGGGCTGTTCCGTGTCCCCGGTCCCCGAGGAAGGGCTCGGGGCTGTTCTGTGTTACTGGGCCAGGACCCCCCGGTGCCCGCTCTGCTTCCAGCCAACCCTCTGGCCTGAGGTCCCTGCTCTTCCTCCCAACTGTTACGGGGCGGGATGGGGGCAGACTCTCCGAGACTTCCCAGTCTCAACGTCTTGTTTTTTCACTCTCTTTTGTAGAGTTCAGATGTGCTTTTTTCCCTTTTTAGAAATGCTTCTTGGTTACAAAACACACACTGGTTAAAACGTCAATTAAAGAGTGTAGAAAAGAAAACAGGGTGAGCTTTCGGATGCTCCCCACTCTCTTTCCAACTCTACCGGCCAGGTCCACCCCCAGAGAGAACTGCTCTGACCCATTTACTGCAGAACTTCAAACGACTGAAAATGCCTTAAGCACCTGTCTGTGCACATTATCCTGCTTGGAGCTTTTCAACACGAATGGTTATACGTATGGCTTTGCAACTTATTTTTTTTGAATACATTGCATTTTGAATATGATAACATTTCACGAGATCGTATTTTAAATGCCTCTCTTCTCGACAGATACTGAGGTAGTTTTCAACTTCTCGTCATTAACAATCGTGCCACGATGAACATGCTCGTGGATGTATGCTCATCCCCTAACGCGCTTGTGCGAACATATTTGTAGGGAACATTCCTGGAGGGTGGAATTGCTGAATCAAACGTCCAGAATTCCCTCCCCGGGTAAGCATGGCGTGGGGCAGCCAGGCATCTGGCATTCTACCGGCCATTGAAGGAAGACGCCAGCTTACGTCCACGCCCTAAGAGGGACACGTTTGTTCACGGCGTACCGGGAGAAACCCACACTGCAGACGGGGAAGCCGGGCGTGGCCTCACCGCATCTGGGAAGCGGTGTCGTTGGTTAGAGAGCTGCACTCCTTAGGGGGCCCGGGCTCTCTCTCCTCCCCCCTTTTGTAATTACGCACGCACGGCGATGTGCACAGGCACACACGACTTGAACGTCGTGGGATTATGGGAGATTTTTTTTTTTTACTTTTTCGAGGTTTTCGCATTTGAAAGAATAAACATAAAGAGATGGTTTTAAAACGAGAGTCACAAAAACGGGTGAGGACCAATGCCCTGTGCCGGTCAACACAGGACGGGGCCGGCACCGTCGCCCACATGGGGCAGGAGGCCGACCGGGAAAAGGGAGCGAATTTCACTGTGTGCCCCTTGGTTTCAGCAATCTGACATCTAAGGAGAAAAAACAGAAAAGCCGACTAGGAGATTTATCGCAGAACTTCCCATGATATTATAAAAATTCACATTCCCCAAATATCCATCAATAAATCTGAGGTCAAATATGCACAAATGAAATGTATGGTTAAAAACAAAGATGTATTTCTGCATTTCTTGAAGAAGTGGAAAGACATTTAACACATTAATTGAAAAAAGGAAATCGAAATGAATGCATGTCATAATGTCATATGATCTCAGGGAGGAGGGATACTGTATCTATAAAGAGAGGAAAAATTCTGAAAGGACATTTCGAGATGTTAAGGATGGTTTTCCTTGGGAGGAGAGTTATAGGCCGATTTTGCTTTCTATCGTGTTTGTAATTTTTACAACGTTGGTGTATAGTCTGGTATTTTCAAACCTGTTTGTGTATGGTTTGGTATCTTAAAACCTATGCAGTTATTCTGTTATGAAAATATACACCACTTTGATATAATGACGTTTCTCAAGAATCTGGCATTTATAAAACGCATCGTTTTCTTCTCCGAGCTTCCAGTTATTAGGACATATGCACATAGCAGAGGCGGAAAAGGAATTACTTAAAATAACGCACTCGCTCGCACGGCTTGCCTGACCGCCGGCCCCTCTGCGTCCTGTAGCAGGACAGCGAGTAGCAACGATTCCCCCTCCGCCTGGCCCAGCACAGAACACCCCTCGCCGGCCCCGCACAGCGCCCACGCACGCACTGCCCGGCCTCGCTTCCTGCAAGGGAGCGAAGCGTCAGTGGTCAGCCGTACGAGGCCACCACCAATGGCTGAGTTAACCGACAAGGGAAACTCAAAGGTTTTCTTCCAGCGAACAGCTTTTGTTTTCCTAGAAGACAACCAGCAAACCTATGTATATGACACACTTGGGAAATTTGCAGTTTTTCAAACAAGACGTGAACGGTGTCCATTGAAGTCCTGCATTTCTTTAAACGGGGTCCTTTGTAAACGGGAGGCCACTTTCTACGACAAGGAGTGAAACTCACCAGCTTCTCTCCATTCGGAAACATCTGGTCTCCGAGGAGGATTGTAACTGCACATCGGGCAAGAGCGGTGGGCTTCTAACACCAGCCCCCTGCCTTGCCCAGCCCCCTGCCCTGTCTACACTCAAGCGCATTCCAGGCCACCCGAATCCCAACTCCCTCCCCACGGACGCACACGAATAAGGTGCCCACACACACGAGTCAGCACTCGCTCTCGGAAGCTGTCCTCACTTAAACTCTCTCAACCCAACGTGACGCGAGGCGCTGGCTCTGGAGATGGACTGCATTTCCAGGAATAACCTTCAGGGAGGCAACCCCTTTGCCGTCTGGGGCTTTCCGTATAGTAAGAAAGGAGCAGAGAAATTCTGGAAAAGAGAATGAAATGCAGGCCACAGCAAACACCTCCCCTGGAGAGCGGGCCACAGGGGGCCAGCGAACGGCCTGCCGGGGCCCGGGCAGCTTCGTGGCTCCCGTCTGCCGGGACACCTCGCAGCCCCGCCTGACAGCCTCACGAGAGCCGTGCTCCGACTTTGGATGGCGTTTCCCACGTTAGGATTCATCGTAAAATCCCGCTTTCAAAACTTGTAAATCACATACATAGTCAGTGTCTGGTGACAGTGACAGATCAACCGGAGCGTGGCACACGTATTCCGACCCACAGACCTTAAAGCACAGACTTTAAAGAAGCAAAGCTTGTGTCGGTAACAGGAACAATTGATTTTGAATTAATCTAAAATATCACCACTGAGGGTCACGCGCAGAGAAGGATCGGACTCTCGGGTCAGCGGATGGGCTGTGTCCAAAAGTGGTCAGCAGCACTCTGCTCCGCGCTTCAGCTCAGGTCTTCCAACCCCACGCGGGGTACGCAGGAAGGCGAGTGGGGTGGCAGATCTTCCCAGCCATGACAAAAAGCTGTCGTAGAAACACTAAAAACCGTTGGGCTTCCACTTGCTAGCCCCTGATTATCTCATTCCCTCAGCCCTCGGAATCCAGCGAAGTGCGGGTGTTTGTTGTTGTTGTTGGCGTTGTTTCGAGTGCTTTATCCTCAGGTGTATTATTTCTGCATACCAAGACAGAGCAATGGACCCATGACAATCGGACCGGGCTTGGTGGCGTGAGCTCGGGGCAGGACCGACGTGAAACCCTGCGTCAGGTTCCGGCACCAGCCCCGCCATCCACACAGGTGCATGTCCTGGCGAGGGGTGCTGCCAATGCTGGGTTCGCCACGGCAAGCTCCAACCTAAGATCTTGGCAATTTTACGTTCCACGAGGCGTGACCTGGCTTTGACTGATGGCCGATTAGTCAGCCGCACATTTCGGATGGAAAGTGATTGCGACACTCTGGGTGGAAACGACTTGGCTCGAGCCTCAAGCCTTCTATGAACGTTAGGCAAAGAGAACGCACGGCTTGGGTCATTCTGAAGCGTCTCCAAAAGGCCCTGAATGGAAGCACTCATTCCTGTAAGCGCCAACATCCAATTCTAGCTCGGCAAAGTTTCTGTGTGTTTCTTCCGGCCAAATGTGAGGACGGAGGTGAGTCAGTATCCATGTGGGCCGGCGTTTGGGGGGTTAACTCCAGCATGCAGAATTTTGAGCTCGTCGCCGTAATTCGGATTCCATTTGTTTCATATAAATCGAAGTTCGACTCGACCAATCACATCCACCCTGTGCGAAAACCTTGTGGCTTTCGTCTTCAGCATACACAGAATCAGTCACTTTTCGCCCCCGCCGTGCACCTCGGTCCAGCTGCCATCACCGCTTGCTGGGTCCGTACGTCTCCTCCCTGGGTCCGTCTCCATCCTCACACCGCCTTCTCCCCGGTCCCTCCTCAGTAAGAGCAGCTTTGCCACCTAAAACCAGGCGCAGATCCGCCCCTCCCCGGCCCAGAGCCCCCCGCGCTCCCCACCGCCACCGGACTAAAAGCCGAAGTCCTTGCGGTGGCTCCAAGGTCCCACTGGCCTGGCTCCCCATCCTCCCTCCTCCTCCTACACGCTGCCGCCACCGCCACCTCTCCCCAGACCCTCGCTGGCCTTGCTGAGGCTCTTCTTCTTCATGAGTTACATGTTTCCTTGCCACTGACCTGAGAGTCGAACCCGACTTTAAAACGTGGCTGCTCTGACCACCCCACAGTGGGGAGCAGAGAACTTTCTGGTAAGTTGGAGAAGGTAGTTCTGATTCGTCCTAAGGAAAGGGCAAATCGGTTCTAGGAGAGACTAGTGCACAAATTCTCTGGGCACAAACAGAGCTCAGGGGATCCCTTCTTTCCAGAATCTGATCTGAGAGACCCGGGAACTGATGTCTCTGGTGATGTCAACACCACCAGTGTTGGTGGCTGGAAGTGGCAGCAGGGGTGACCAAGCCAGGCCACGTGCACCTGAGGAACCGGAGGAAACCAGGACCGACTGAGGAGCAGGAGGGCGGAGCAGACTGTGGGGAGAAACGGGAAAGGGGGCAGGAGGGCCCCCAGACGGACAGGGGTCTGAGAGCTGCTCCCTCCCCACACACGCACACACACACACGCGCGCACACACACGCACACACACACGCACACACACACGCACCTGCAGTCCTTGTCTACACCTGAGAGCATGGTGCAGGCCACTCTGTGCCTGGACACCTTGACCTCTCACCTCACAATCACAGTCCCCACCACCCCCACGTCACCCCATCTTTCTGTTTTAACGCCTAAGCTGATTTCAACCTCTTGCAACGAAAAGAGTTGGACTAAGTAACCCGGTGCCTTGAATGCCTTTGGCTGTAGCCACTTGTAAGAATTATAGACACGGCTTTTCAAATTCATCAGTGGTTGCCACGATTGAACACACTTCTTTCATTTTCAGAGCAGATTAAGAAGTAGATTTTAAGTAAAAAACAATATTGGTTGCTAAGGGTTCTTCCTGAAGCACGCATTTCATTTAAAATACAATTTATCTTTCCTTTGAGCAGTAAACAGCAGGTGAAATGAAAAACTAAAGCTGAAAACTAACGAGTTCGCGTGTTGGCTTGGGCTGTGCACTTAATTCGAGAGCCAATTACTTTCCCTAGCTGCACAGATGACTAGGTAAAACCTGTTAATACATGCAGCTAGAGGGAATTCAAGAAAGTAAACCGCACATACTGGAATAAATTGGTATATCTGTTTACCATAAATTTAATTCTTTACGATAAAGGTCCAACTGGCGTATAAGAGAGTAGATAGGGATGTGAGGAGAATGGTCTCCCGCACCAACACCCAGGAAGGCTGATGACCGGGCTAAGCGATGACAGAAGAGCATGGAAGCACATGAGGATCAAAGGGCGTCCGTGGGTGTGAGGCCATTCAGGGGCCTTCCTTCATGCCTTGCTGCCTGTGGATTCAGGCTTGCTCAGCCAGCTACAATAAACACACAAATGTGTGTGCGCGTGTGCATGTGTGTGTGTGTGTGTGTGTGTGTGTGTGCCGGCACATGAATGCAAAAATAAATTAATAAATAAACACAGCGCACCCACACCCACACACACCTCCTAGTGGTTCTGCTCCTGACTGATAAAATAAAGACCTTGGCACAAAGTATTTGTGCTTTACCCTCTAGTGGTCCAGACGCTACCTGGAAGCAGAGAACAGGTTTTGCTCAGGTCTGTATCCCAGACACCTGACGCGTGCATGCGAGGCGCAGACTGGGCGCTTGACGAATGTTTCCTTAATTAACGTTATTCGGTGATGATGACGGTAACGGGGCCAGAATGTAAGAGCGGCCGGGAAGACCTGTAAGATCGGGAGGCAGGAGGGATGGCGCTCACGTACTCCCAAGACTCCCCAGCATACAGAAGACAATAACGATGATGATAGTGGTGGTGAGAGCAATGGCTGCTTTATCGAGCCCCTACTCAGTGCACGACGCTGCATTAAAACGTCTTCGTGCACATCGCTGCACTCCAATCCCCCCAAATCCCACGAGGGCGATCTTATCATCCCAGGAAGGAGACCGAGGCACAGAGAAGTCGCACGACTGAGCTGCGGTCTCCCAGACCTGCTCCCTCGTCCCCTCCCTACTGCATACTTCCCTCAGCGGCCGGACACGCTCCAATACAGCTTGTCTATAAAGAAAAAAAGGACGCTTGACCTTGATCCTCTGTCGTCGGTGTGACAGTCGAGCTGTCCACAGAGGTATCTGCATGAGCTGTCTTCACTTCCTACCTACTCGCTCTTCAGTACTTATTGTAACTGACTTCTACTCCCCCCAAAAAAAACAACAAAAAAGGATGCTTTTGCTAGAGTCGCAGTGAAGTGTGTATCACTAAATTTAATAAATGCGCACTTCTCCGTCTCCCTTCCCGACGGCGCTAACCACAATTAGCCTGCTCGAAGCATCATCTCCTCCTGGCTTCGGGGTAGCAGGGCTGGCCCCGACTCCCCTCTGCAGAAGAAGACAACAGAGCTCTCCAGCTAGCGGAAGCAGAAAGAGGGTGCTGGGAGTTAGTTCCTAGGTCTCCACGGAGCCTGGCGGGCGGCACAGAGCCGGGAGATGACTCTGGACGAGAGAGAACGCGGCCTGGGCCCAGCGCTCAGCGCCCACGCCGGCAGCGACTGGGGGCTGGTGCTTCTGCCGCAGACGCCCCGCAGCACCGAGACCCGGACGCGGTGTTGCCAGGGGACCCCTCCTGCCGCACGCGGGTGCAGCACCCTGGCAGAACCCACGTCACCCAAAGAGTTCTGGCGGCCAGCTACTCTGGGAACCTCTGACCACGGCGCACGGGAAAACGGGGCGGACGGGGATGCGCTGGTGGGGAAGGGCCCGTCTCCAGCGCCCGCCATGCCGCCTGCTTCTCTGGGCGTCTACGCATTGTCCCTTTGCAACACCCCCCTCCCCCCCCAACCTGCAGCACATATTTTTAATCTATGCATTTCTCTCTCTCTCTATTGCCACGTCGTGTTTCACTTGAATAATACCACAAGGGCTTCTGGTCTAACCTAGCCACTTCTACTCTAAAGTCCCAAGAAGCCACATGTTACCGGAAGACCAGGTGAGAACATTTGTAACTTCAACGTGCCACATACAAAGATTATGGCAATAAACTATCTATCGTCCTTAGTTACAACCAGTCAACGTTTCCAAACATCATGTAAGTAGGCATAAGTGACACAACTGAACGTGTCAGAAAGCCCCCGGCGGAGATATGGACCCCAATGGCTAGGAACGAGGCTGAAAATTCTCCCGGCAGGGTTCAATCATACTTATCCTAGAACCCAGCGTTCCTGGCGAGGCGGTAAAAGTGCCCCACGAAGAGGAGTCCGCGTGCCGTGGACCAACTCAAACCGGAACCACATCCTAGCGCGGCCACGGGCCAGGTGGTTGATCTGGGGGCGTTTTTTCACCTCTGAGCGTCAAGATCTGGTCCTCGTCGGTCAGGTAGAGACGACGGGCTGGTAGAAAAGATCACGTGGAAATACCCGGTCGCGGACGGTGCATAACACACGGGCCGGGGAAGGCAACGCGGCAGTGCCCGCCCGGGAGTTGGCGCGTGAGGGCGTTTGGGACTCGCAGGTGGGGAAGGAGAGACAAGGGGCGCAGGGACCCCACGAGCTCAGGTGCGGAAGGGGGGCCTCGGGGGCGGGGGGAGAGTGGGGGTCTGCGCAGAGGCGGGCCAGAGCCTTGAGTAGGAAGCGGGTCATCAGAAAAATGGGAAATAGCAATAACACCAGGAAGAAGAGATCGTGAAGCCCATGTCACTCTCTGAAGAGCTTCTGCCTGGAGTGAGTCCAGCAGGGAGCCCTCAACATCTCCCCCGGCCCCGGTCCACATCGTCATGGCCAGAGCCCTAACCTCAGCCCCGAAGGCAGAGGAAACAGGAAGGAAGTCGCGGCAGCGGCAGGAAGAGGAAGCGGCTGGCGATGGCAGGCTGTCCGGCCGTCGCAGCGTCCCGGAGCCCATCCGGCCTCAGCCGCCGCCGTCCCCAGGCCGGGGGGCGCTCTGCGAGTCTCCGCAGCAGAGGCGCGCCAGGTAGGTGCTCCCCGTCACCCGCCGACACCCGCTTCCACCTCTGACCCAAGACATGAGCCCAAAGCACCTGTGCCACGGCCACCGAGTACCCGAGGCCACTCGCCACTGCCGATCGCGTGGAAGAAACGATTTCCGACCAGTATTTCTTACACCGTTGGCCTCTGCGCTAACTCGATCTACAGTTTTTCAAAAACAGAAACTTCTTTTGTATCAGCATAAACGTCACTAATTTAGAAAGCAGGAACTTTGCATGAGTCTGTACGTTTTAGAATGGTGCCATTTAATCGACTTCTCCCGAAGCCAGAAGCCGTAGGAGGTGAGATGCTCTAAGCACTCTCATAGGCTTCGGACACTAACGTTCTCTTTACAAACACAACCTGTGGCCCTGACGTCCCCAGCACCAGAAACGAAACTTGGCTGACTGCCAAATAATACTTATCACAGAGCAAATGATTAATACGTGTTTACGAAAGCCAAAAGTCACACACCCACTTTCTTAAAAGTTGAAACCTTTTGTTCATGTGTTAACTATGTTAAGGATGTTTTACAAAAAGAAGGTAAAATATGAATAAGCCGTAATTCATTCCCTAGCTCCAAAAGGCAAATAAGTTGTTTACAGCCAGAAACACGTACATTCTTCCAGGAAAACAGCAGACGAGTGATAGACACTATATAAACACCTTCTGTGTCTCTGTATAATACACAATTTTTAAGTATATGGCAATACATTAATTCCCTACTATAACACCTCTTAATTTTCTTATTGAAAGATCATTTTCATGGAACGCTTTATAAAATGTTGTATGAAGGATTTCAAAGAAGATAAAAATTCTAAAGCTTGACTATTTTTCCAGCCCACACATACGCTACTCTCCTTTCTCCCTGTGATACTGAGAAACAAAGATATTTTAGTAGACCTTTGAAAAAGAGTGTTTGCTTGAAGAGCGATCATTCATTCGACAAATATTTTTGCTAGGTATTGTATACACAGGGGTAATAGTGATATGTACATTTGTACACACCTGTGTGTGTGTGTGCACGTGTAGTACGTGTATGCATGTGCATGCACGTGTGTCAGTTCCCTCGTGGGGACGCCACCCCATGACCATGTGAATTTGGGGCGACTCACTCAGTCCCCAGGAGGCGATGGCTGGACTGAGGTCTGCCGAGAGGAGCCATCTACGTAAAGAGTTGTGTGGCAGGAAGTCACGGCAAATTTAAGACCTGAAAGAAAATCACTGAGCCTGGAGACCGGAGTTGGGGGTGGGATAAGGCATGAGGCCAGCGAGACAGAGCAGGGCGGACCACACGTCATGGGCGGAACCAACCGTGTCTTCCTAAAATTCGCACACTGAAACCCTGAGCCCCAGGGCCTCAAAGGTGACTGTGGTTGGAGACAGGCCCCTCACAGAGCAGCCTAATGTAAAATGAGGTCCTACGGGTGGCACTGGTCCCAGACGACTGATGTCCTCATCCGGAAAGATTAGCACGCAGGTGGCACCGGACCAGGGGGTGACCAGGCGAGGACGCAGCAAGAAGGCGGTCATCGTCAAGCCAAGGACTGAGGCCTCAGAAGAAGCCGAGCCTGCCAGCACCTTGACTCTGGCCCCCCGAGAATCCCTGTGGACCTCCGACCTCCAGACCAGTAGGGGATCACTCCGTGTTGTTTCCAGTCACTACTTTGGGGTACTTCATGACAGCGGCAACAGGTCAGCCAGGAGGCCGTACGTAGCAGTTGGCCACATTGGGGGACATTCTGCATGTGGTGAAAAGCGGTGGTCATGTGACTCAGGCTACGTCCGCCTCTCACCCTAACGGCCCGGCTGATGGCAGAACAGGACAGAGACACTCCCCGTGTCTGGACGCAGACCCCCACAGATGAGACCGTGGAAGTCTTTCTGGCATGGGGGGCAGAGCTGTGCTTTAAGGCTGTGGCTTCACTGCGCGTGGACAAGGGGAGCCATCCGCAGAGCCGTGACTCAGACTCACTGATAAGGTAAGTTTTTCGAACAGAAGCAGTGCTCCCGAATACCCGAAATGCGAAAAATACAAAAAATCTGCAAAACGACAGCGATCCGGGGCCCTCTCTTAATGGCCTGGATGACATGGGTGTCCATGCTCGAAGCCCCAGGACCGGATACCCCTACATTGCCATCTTCGTCCCCAGCGGGCAGGAAGGTGAGCTTTTGTTTCAGGAGGGCTTAACAAGCCGCTGAGGCACAGCGGTTCAGGCCCCCCCCCACCGCCATGGCGAAAGCCACCTGGCGCTCTGCATTTCCAGTGCCTCTGATGGGTCCGGCAGAGACGCCCGTCCGTCTTCTGCCCCGCGGAGTCTCATCCAGGGACCTGCCCGTGACTCACAGGTGACCAAAGCAGACCTTTGATTGAGCAGAGACTGGCATCCCTACCGAGGTCACCCGGGCCGCACCGGGGACCCGGGCACACTCAGCTCACTGACCTGTGACTGCACACTCTTCACCGCTGTTTTCCAGCCGTTGCCTTTGAGTGACACGCACAGGCGGCTCCCGGCAGCAGCTGTGCATGTCCTAGGCAGACGCTTTGCAACATAATGACATTTTTACCTTGGACGATACAAACTGAAGGACTTGGGTAACCCAGCTTTCACCCTGCAGAGACTTCACACACACACACACACACACACACACACACACACACACACACACGCTGTCATCGGCACGTTTTCAGGTGAATCGAGGTGAGTGGTGCGGGGGTCAGAGACGTCGGGGGAGACGGAGACGGCAGTGGCCGTGACAGGCAGCGCGAGGGACCCGCGCCCACGTGGCACCTTCGCTGCGGTGCGGGTCCCGTGGATTACACACGTGGCCACGCCACACGCACCGGGGCCTGAGCCAGGCGACGTCCGAACAGGGTGAGGGTGTCGCGTCGGGGTCGGTTCCCTGGCGGCCGTGCTGCACCGTGTTGGCGTGCGACGGGGCCAGGCCAGGACACCGTTTTGGGGGGACACGGGGGTCGCCCCGCACAGCCCTTGCAACTGCAGGCGGGGTCACGACTCTCTCTCTTTTAAAGTATTTTTTAAAGTTCACAAAAGGTAAAAAAAGAAGAAGATACATGGGCGAATCACTCCCATTTTACAGGTAAATAAAGGAAGACGCGGTCAAGGAATTTACGGGTGATGACACTGTTCCTCGCCGGCTGACCCAGACAGGACCTCTCGGGAGCCATAAGGGCTATGAGAGGAAAGAAAGCCTTGCCCGTTTGGGACCTGCGCTTTGGCAGCCACAGGAGGCCGGGGCTTCCTTTCCCATCGTGGACGTGGGGGACGATCCCACCTCGAGAGTGACAGCTGGGAAAGGAGCCCGGTGCCCTCGGTCAGTAGGGACCCTTACGGAACTCAGTATGCTAATCGCCCAGCGCACTTGGGCACTAAGGCGGAAGGCCGTCCCTTGGCCCGTGGAGACGGACACCCGGAAGGAAGGGCAGGAGAGCACCATGGGGCTGGCTGGCGGGAACCCTCAGACCACCGCTGGGGACGCGTGAGGCCCTCTGGGGACGGTGGCTGTACCCGCGGTGACAGCGGTAACCTCCCCAGTGTTAGCGCACGATGCCGCACGCGTGACCAGTCTGTAATAAAAGAAGTTGCCACCCCTTTGACAGATAAACTTGAATAACTGTTCTGCAAACATCAGTTACATTTTTGCCTCTCTATGAAGCGTAACAAACCTTCCTCAGTGGCACAAGGTCCCGGGAACGTTATTAAACTGTAACAGAGGCATTCGCCCTCGGGAACTCCCTGCCGCCAGTTTAAGTGGCTCGGAAGTGTTAACATATATTATTTCACATGCGCGCTGTACAGTGTTTTAAGCAGAGAGTCCACCGCCTCCATCAACATCGGTTTCATGTCTGCTGCTCAGCACATCGACTGTAAGTAGAGAGATGTACTCTCTCCCTGCTAATTCCCCACCGTTAATTTCTTGTGGGCCAAGAAACCGCATAACCACGTCCGTTGGGACTGAGTATTAACAAAAGAGTGAATAAGGCAACATGCGTGTGCTTCTCACTGGACAGCAAACTCCTAGAAAGTAAGAAGTTGTCCTTGCAATTCTGTGAGCCCCCAAAGTGCCTAACATGGTGTTTGCGCACTGCAGTGCTAAGAAAATGTTTTCCTCTCCGAAAGAAGCGAGTCTAGGCTGTGGTTTTACACTATTCCAGCCACCAAAGCACTGTTCACTCACTTTTTTGTTTTCAGGTAGCTCGCCAAGAAAAGAGTTTACCAGAGAAGTGTCTCCCTATGACTGATGCCCCTCTTGAGGTCTGGGGTGGTATTCACAGCAAGGCGGATGGAGAGTGGTCACCTGTGAAAGGTGAGCAGAATTCCACATGGCGGTTAGTTCCTGCTTTCTTCCGATCGGGATTTTAAAATATGCTACGCGCATCGCTCCTGTAACATGAAAGAGTTATATAAGAGGATTCTAGCAGCTCTGTGAAAAACAGACTTAAACGAGGAGGGACTGGAGACAGAAAGTCAGCAACGAGGATGCTGTAGGAAGGGAGGGAACGACCATGGGGAAGGAAAGAACACGATGGGAAAAATAAATCGGACTTGGCAACAGCTGAGAAACAAAGCAGGGACAGAGGAGACTCGTCGGAGGGTGTCTGTATAATGACGCGGCTGGTCTGTTCACTTCCGTTCACGTACACGATTGCTGGGCATCTGCTCCCACACAAGTATTTCTAGTACCGCGGAAAATGAAAATCACGGGTGTTTTCTGGGGTTGGGGGGGGTGGGGGGAGACGCTGATGATGGCCTGGAAGTCACTGGGAAACAAGCCGAGCGTCACCAGTCTGACCTGAGCAAACAGAAGTCGAGAGTGAGAGCAAGGATGAGCCGCAGCGGAAGCCGTCCACACGGAAACCTACAAATGCGTGGCAGACGAGGGCAGAACCGTCACCACCACCACCCCCAAGGGCCGGGGACAAGCAGAAGGAGAGGATTCATGCCACTGATTAAGTCCTCTTCAGGTAGCCATTGCACCTCCGGCCCTGGCTGCCTCAGCGTTCGACTGAAATTATAATTCACCGTGAGAAATACAAGAGGTATGTGTGTGACTCTAGGGACACGAGACACAATCATGTTCTGCTGTCACACACCCAAGGGAAAGAGGGCGAAGGCTTTCTTTTCCCATCACACATTCACTTCACAAAGGAAAGTCTTCTCTCCCAACCGATGCGCTCCACGTCCTATATTTTCCTCTATTTCTACTCCCCGGCTCCTTCCTGTCCACTGCCAACTTTTTTGAAAGCAAACACCAGAAATACTTTGCAAAGCAAAGCTCAGAAGGACTGCCTGAGCAGAGGCCTCCTGTCCGACCCACGGGGCGCTACACAGCCCGAGAACATAATTCGAGAAACCTGCCTAACTTTGCTGCTGATACCGTAGTCCGAAAAATGAATTTTAAAACAAACAAGGCTTTCTAAAAGACGGCAACTTTAAAATGGGATTTCCACGTTTCTTCGTAGTAAACTAAAAGCATGAATGTCATTTACGACTTGATCCTGGCCACGAAGCTTAAGTGCCGCTCCCTGTGCTTAGAACCAGGGAAAGAAAAAAAACGTGTGGGGTGGAGGAGGGGGGGCAGGCAGGATAGGAGTCAGCAGATACACACCGGACTGGCTTTGCAACTTAGCAAATTATTAACCGCTGCCAGGTGTCCACATGTTAAAATGAAAATTATAACATGAGTCTTATACCTTCCCTGCCTTGGAATTTGTTATTTCATATTGTCACTCATTATTGGCTGGACTATTTCTCCCACCACACTGACTGTCCCCCAAGGGCCACGTCTTCCTTGGTCGATGGTTATACTTTCTGCGTCCAGCTAAGCGGCTGGTACAGAATAGGCACTAGATGAATACGATGCTTGAATAGCCCCAGATAAAAGTGACAGCAGAAGACAATTATTTAATTATTAATCAGTTTTCTTAATTGTGTCTTTTGATGGGCATACATCTTTCATTTCGATAAACTAATTTATTTATTTTTTTTCTTTTATCGTTAGTGCTCTCTGGTGGTTCTTGTCTAAAAAGTCTTTGCCTACCTAAGGCTGCAAAGATTTTCTCCTCTGTTTTCCTTAAGACGCTTTATAAATTTTAGCTTTTACATTTATATCTGATTCATTTTGAATTAACTTTTATGTACGATGCAAGGTAGAGATAGAGGTTTTTGTCTTCTTTCTATGTGGATAGTCTTTCTAGGACTGTTAGTTGAATAGACTTTCCCATCAAATTTCTTCGGTGTCTTTTCTAAACCATTTCTGCATGCGTTTATTTTGGGGCTCCCTATTCTGCCGCACGAATCTGTCTGTCTATCCTGTAGCAAACTGTCTGGATTATTCTACCCTACAGTAAGTCCTAAAATCAAGTCCAGTCCTCCAATTTTGTTTTTATTTTTCACAATTCTTCTAGTATAGTTATTTTGCATCCCCATAGACATCTACAAAATGTCCTGCTGAGCTTCTGACTGGGATGTGTTGAATCTGTAAGCCAAGTTCTGGAGAACTGACATCTTAACCAAACAGTTTGCTAACTGAAGATGGTCTATCAATTCATTTAGTTAGGCCTTTTTAACTACTCTCATCAATGTCATAGATTTCACACACACACACACACACACACACACACACACATATTCATTAATTGTATCCCTGAATGTTTGGTTTGGGGGCCTTTGTAAATATATATTTTTAAATTTCATTTCCCAAATGCAGGGTATGCAGCCATTTGTCTGTGAACTGACTTGTGTGCGGTGACCCTGCTAAGTTCACTGATCCGTTCTAGCAGTTTCGTTGATTCTTTAGGGTTTTCTGTATAAATGATCCTATCATCTACAGAGACAGTTTCACTTTATATTTTCCTAATCTTTCCTAATCTTTATTTATTTGTTTGGTCTTTTTTGCCTCATCACATTGGCTAAGCCTCCAGCGCCATGTTGAATACAGGGGTTCGAGCACTCACACCTCTTCAACACCCACCAAACACTCTTGTAAGGAGAAATGCAAATAGCGACTCCCCTTCCAGAATCCGGGGCTCATTGCAAGCCTTCAAGTGGCTCCTCCCTTACTGTCAATCACCTCCTTCCCCTCTAACATTTGATGAAACAAGACCAGTTTTCTTTCAGATACTCTTTACATATTCATTTGTGTAAGCTCTAAAATCCTTATCCTAATATTTCTACCACTTTTCTGATATTTTGTTAAACTAGTTTGGGGTTGCAAGTATGTGAACCTGCTAACTGAAAACATCTTCAAAAGCCTACATTTTACAAAACGGAGCTTTAAATTAAACTTTCGGTCCTACCTGAATTAGCAGAACTCACTGAGGCACTGTCTTCAGCACACACTTGTAGCTGACTTGCAAAGCGTGTGCCCCGCGACATGGAAGTGTCGATGACAACTTGTGAAAATCATATTTCACAATGTTTTAATTTATAATTGACTCCAAAATAAAGCCTCTCTCTCCCTAAGTTTCCATTGTTGCTTAGGTACCAATCCCAATTATTTTTTAAATCTGTTAGTCCCAAATGTTTTCTGAAATGTGTGACAAATATCTGTGTCATCTGGCATAAAATTACCTCAGATACACATTTTTTTCTTTTTCTTTCTCCACCCCCCCGTCCCCCCTCCCGAAGCTGCCCATTCTTCTCTGGGGCTTATTTCCCACACCCATAAAACGGAGATAATATCTCCCTCCCAGGACCATGAAGAGGATCAAACAGAGAGCCCTCTGTACATGAGGTCGCATTCAGTGTCGGGTAATCCTGCAATACACACGGGGCAGTATCCAGCACGAAGTCCGTGTACAAGGTTTCCAGGGCTCACAAATGCCGAACCCCTGTATCTGTGACAGCCACCCTGTCGCTGGCAGGCAACGTGACAGTCCCAGGCCCCCTGTGAATTCACACGTCCTTCCGATATAGTTTCAGCTAAAACTATTCTGATATGTCTACCTTTTGCCTTTTGGAACGTGGACCATGTTATTAAACACACGTCCCCGGGGGTAAACACCTGTGACCCCCTCTCCCTGGGTGCTGCTGACCTCCGTCACGGCCACTTCTCACTCCGTCCTTCGCCCCCCAGACCCATTGTGGGGCCTGATTTACCCAGAAGAGTTGTGTTCTCCATCAGTTTTTAAAATTCACACGGGAGTGGTATTCACGGACAAGTGAAAATTCACTGTGTGAAAGATTACTTTTTTTTAGAAACGTGATCCTGAAGAAATTATGGGCTTACGAGGAAAGATCTTTTAAACCCTACCTGACCATTACAACAGTTTTAACCTTTCCCTGCACATGTGACAACACATTTCTTTAATAATGCAGTTTTCATTATTTATCCCAAGTATCAGCCACTTATCTATGGGTTTCTCATTTAGAAAAAGAATTAGAAACCGGTATTTCCCACAAAGTATCCCAAGGAAAGACGTTCTGGGGGGAAAAAAAAGCCTCTGTGGCCCAATAAATATGTGACTACTACGATGTCACCTCTTAGAAACACAAAAGGCCCTGGCATCGGTCTGAAACTTTTTTTTAGGCACACGGGTGTTGAGCTACCCTTCTAACCACCTCTATATTTAAAATGTTTTAGAACTTAATGAAATCTGTACCCCTGTCCTTAACGGAAGTTCTCCACGGTGCCTGGCCACGTGGCCCTCATCCCTCCTTTGGTCTCCCCAAAAGCAGAAGCGAGCAGGTACAAGAGTTTAGAGGTGACTTCGCACTACGTACCCCCGTCAACCCACAGAACACAGAATGCCTTCCCCCCAAACCAAAGTACAGCGGGTCCCTGTCCCCAGGCAGAGGCGGAAGGAAGGGCAGAGAAGGAAGGGCAGAGCCACACCTCAGACCCCAGACGGTCTCAGCCGCCCGCGAGGTGGCGGGCAGGTGACGTCGCCGGGCTGGCAGGACCGCCTCCAGCAGCGCACACCAACGTGAGGCGGGCCTTCCGTGCCCCTGCGGGGGGCACCCCGCTTTTCTCCAACAGAAGAGGTACAGACCCTAACGGACGATGAGCCTGACAGGCAGAAGGTCTCTGCTCTCTCAGTGCACGTTGTGGAGTGACTCCTGGCCTCCTGACCTGAGAAGGGGACCTTTACGCTCCCCACACGTGGCGGAACACCCCGGGGCTCAGGTGCGCGACGTCCCTCGGAGGCGGCTCTGTCGGCGGCAGGGACCCGGGAGAAGGTCGTAACGGGTAAAATGACGGGGATTCTGGGTCCTCGAACGGAGGTTCACAGAAGATTCCTTTTCGAAACCATAAAGGAAATAAACCGCCAGCCATGCCCAGCTTTGGGAGGTCTCTGGGCCGCACTCAGCAACGAGAGACGATGACAGAACAACATCCTCCCGGTTTTGTCCGACGACGCTGAATCGGCACAGGCGTCACCCAGCGGGACATGGCCATGCGGCTGGCACGGGGAGACGCCAGCCTGTGTTTCCTCACTTCTCGATCCGCACCCAGGGGACCGCAGGCCGGGGGTAGCAGCGGACGGACGACACGCCCGGCTCACGCCTGTTCGCTCCACCCCTAACGCGCCCACAACACGGCCGTATCAGTGACCCACAACGGTCTGTCCGCAGGTACGTCACGGGACACTGAAGTCACGTCGCCTTTTACAAATTTTAACTGAACGTACCGGAGCACTTTTGACATTCGCCAATTCTGACGAGCCATGCCCTGTGAGTCCCGAATCGGCGAGATTCACTCAGCCTGCCCATGACAAGAGTGTGAGGAGGGCACGGGTCGTGGTGGCCCCGGGGGCGCGTGGAGCGACGTCCAGGCAGCGCCCCCTCGGCTCCTGGTGCCTCAAGCCTCGGCAGAGAGTTCTGCGGGATGGACAGACCCTTCCGTGGGACTGCCAAGCCCCCACGGAACGTCCCCCAAATGCCCCGGATGACAGACGCTCCCGCAAACCCTAGAGGCGACCCTGTTGGCCCGACGTACGCACCGTTAACACTGGATTTTCCAGAACGGCATCTCCAACAAAGGGTAAAGATTTAATCCTGGAACTCCGCTGCACGAATCCTGGGGTTGCCTTCTGCTCCACTCGGCCCGGCGATGAGAGCATCCAAGGTCACCTGCCGCGCTCGGTGATCTAACTCAGCCTGACTAGCCATTCAGAAACCACCTCCTGGCCAAAGCTTACCATTTCCTACACATGGACTATTTGGCTACAGATGTTTTAGGGTGTAGATCAAAATGACACCCCAAACCGTGGAAACCAAGTCAGGCCTTGGCAGAGCTGACCCCAGTCTTAGGGCTGGAGAGGGAAGCGGGTTCCGCACCTCTCTCGGAACACCTTGGCAGGAATGAACTAGGCTGCGGGCCCCCCGAGAATGCAAGGAAGCTGCCTTGCTGCTCCCCCGCCATGTGCGTGCACCCCAGGAATGCGGCGAGCAGTGGCCTGCCGTGCCCGGCCACCGAGGGAAGGGACAGAGGCGTGGACAGCAACTCAGAGAAGAGCATGTGGCTTCGATGACTGAGATTTGGCCAGGCTGGAGAAGTGGTTACGAGAGGCTCCCGGTACCCTCAAAGACATCAGGATGTCTGATGGAAACGACACATCAACCTTAATACGAGATGGCATGGGGCAAGGACCAGGTCACGCTCCCTTGACTTCAGCAGACGTCACTGCAAGTGGCTGTGACAACACTGGCTGTTCTGTGCGATGCCGCACAGGCCGTGGGAGGGAAGCGCGCCCTGTCCCCACCCCACCCCACCCCACAGGCTGATGAGGCACGGGGTCCTGGCATGTTGGGGCTCCAGCTTCCTCACGTCTCTAGCTCTCTCTGGCTCCATCTCCCCCAGGGGCGGGGAGGCAGATTCAGGGGAGGCCCGGACTTTTGGCTTTCTCTCCTCTTTTTCTAATGCCTGTGTTATGGGTCGCTCCACAACACATTCGCACTCCTCGTAGAATTCTGGTGGAGGAGGAGAGGCCTAGGTCAGAGGTGAGGATGCATCCCGTCATCTAGACCAGCTCACCAGAAGCAGCACCCGGGGACTGTGGGTACTGCATTCACAATGCGATGGCTCCCACTTCCCACGGTCACCACCGGACTGCACACAGATGGCGCCACTTCCCACCGTCACCCTTTGAGTACACACATCCCCTGGAAACTGCATGGTGGGGGACAGGCCCAGGCAGAACTCACCGAGGGCCCCCCCCCCATCTTTCCACAGCCACATGTGAGCCGCCTCTGCCTGAGGTACTTTATGAAGAAAGAACTTTCCAAAAATAGAAGTTGATAAGCAGTGAGGCGGGGGGGGGGGTCACTTTGGAAAAATTGTGCGTTTTCTATCTGCAGCTTTAAGTGCTGGGCACAGAGAACGAAGCCAGAAAGGAGGTGACAACTTTGAGTTGACAGACCAGGGCACTAATCCTGGCCCCGCCCGCCTTGCCACCAGCCCCAGCTGGACAAGGCATTTCACCTCCACAGCCTCTGCGTCCTCAGTGGCCAAATGAGGGCACTGGGTTACCTGATAATCTCTGTTTCTCTTCCAACTTTAGCAGTGAGTGACAACTCTGTCTGGTGTCTTAAGCCGTTGCCGCAGGCAGCCCAGACCATTGGCCAGACATACACTTGTTAGCAAATCAGAGTCCGGGGTCTGCTACACAGTCCCTGCCAAAGGCTTCTGGAGTCACCTGACATTCGAGAGAGAGTCTGGTAGCTGTGGTAGCCACCCCGGAAGAGCTGGCCCACAGGAAGCGGGTTCCACTCGCTCGGTATCTGTAGAGCAAAGCGAGTGGGAACTCTGACTTCCACGATCGCATCTAAAAGCCTTTCCCCCCAGTTTTTCAGTAGAGGAAATCTCGATGGAATTTCTAGCAGTCTCTCACGCCCAGGTTTTTCCTACATTTATGATACCAGTAAATTATTGATTCCTTCAGATTCCCTGGTTCTGGTCCCTGAACTAACCCGGACCGTGGCAGAACACAGCCCTGGGCCTCTTATCTCAGCCCGAACCGCTCGGCCTCCACTGAGAACCACGGATTACAGAATCCCTCCTCCGTCTGACAGTGTCCTTGTATCTCTTCTTAATTTTTATTTTAATCTGGTTGAAGATATTGTTTACAGCGCTACTTAGTATACTTACACAAGGACCAGGGAGGTTAGGGTTTTTTTGTGGGGGAGGGGGTGGAATCTGACCACTGAAATGTGTACGCTTTCTTCAATCGGAAATTGAAAACCGCATAATCGAAAGTTTCTCTTTTTGTCTCATTTGTAGCGTACATTAGTGTCCGTGACATTAATCAAGCGATACATCTCAGATACTTAGTAGCATCTCAGATACTTAGTAGCATCTCAGGTACTAAGCAGCACCTATTCCTGCATTCATTCCCTCGGCAATCCCAAATCCCCCTAGAGATAAACGAGCATAATCATCCCAATAAGTACAGGAGGCGCCGCGCGATTCCAGCCCCGGGAACGGAAGCACGGAGTGTGGACGTGAGCCACGCGCCCGCCGTGCCCACACTCCCATGGGCATGCACCTTCATTCCACGTCAGCATCCTAGGTTGCAGAATGGGGCCATGTTGACTCCCAGGGCACGCTGTCGTGAGCTCCTCCTTCGTATAAACCATTTCGTACAGTTCCCGGCTCACACGCGGTCAGCAAACATTCGCCCGGAACAAGGCTGTTTCAGAGCCCAAACTGTCCTGCATTGCATTCCCATTCTTTGATTGATTCTATCGGCCTATCCTTGGTTTCCTCCAATCCACGGAGCGTGACTTCTTCACCACCCCTCGCCCCCACGCCATCACTTCTCTTAGATCCCATGCCCAACGCTGCCGTCACAGCCGTCCCAACGAGCCGTCCCCTCCTTCTTCCCACTGCTCACCCACCTGCTGAACCCCAGCACTGCGGAGCTCAGCTGTCTGCTTCGTCTGCAAGGGACAGTGCCGTGCGAGGCATGAGGGGCTCGCGCTGGAGTCACACTGCCCAGGGCTCCAGCCTCTGCTCTGCCACTGCACTCCTGCGAGTCTTTAAGGAAACTGCGCGTCGCTTCTGTGTGAGGATGATAAGGACGCCTGGATGATTCGTACATCATGAAGTTTACCTGAGACTCCACACTTAGACTTGGACTGACCATAGCTGGCACCCCATAACCATTAGCCAGGATGCTTTTTGTTTTTATTACGCTATGCGTGAGCCATGGCATGAAGCTGAGGAAATCACGAACCCGGACCCCCAAACACCAGATGGGTCCTTGATACTGTCTGGCAACAATGCTTCTCCCCCAGGACGCCCGTTCTCCTGCTGTCCCATGACATCGTGCCTTCGCCTCCTACTCCAAATCCCTCACCTCGGCTGACGACCTTCCTCCTGCTGCAGGGGGGACAGAAGCCATCGGACAAGCAGTGGTTCTCTGACCATCACCTCTGGGCCCACCTCTGGGCTCACTGTCTCCACCTTCACTCTAATGCATGGGAGGGGGGCTCTTGCTTCTGTCAAAGGCAACCCCTGTCCTTGGGGTCCACGGCCCTCCCCTATGGCTTTCCAAGGACTGTCCTCCTGCTTACCTTTCTTCTCTCTGCATCTTTGGTTCCTCCCTAAGGTGACCCCCAATGACCCTTAACTCCTGGTATTCATGCCTTGTATGTCACCTCCCCTCAAGTGTGGCTGGGACCCAACAGAAAACGGCGTAGATGATAAAGTATCATTGCTCCCGTGATTACAGTACATTGTATGAGTCTCCCCTCACTAGCAGACAGGTGCTAAGCTCCCCCCCCCCTTGATGGCTTGATGGAGCGAGAGGCCGTGTTGAGAATCACTGCGTGACATGGAGGTTGGTTGGGGAGTGGGGCTCTAGGAGCTGAAGGCAGCCTCCAGATGACAGCCAGCCCGAGGCTGGGCCCCTCAGACTCACAGACGCCAGGGAGTGCACTCTGCTCCGGGCTCACTATCCCCAGTCGAACCTCCTAATGAGAACACGGCCCACCCAACGCCTGATTGCAGCCCGCAAGACTTAGCACAGGCCCAGGTAAGCTGAGCCCGGGTCTTTCATTCCTAAGCTGTAGATACAGTTACAATGAGAACTGTTGCAAGGTAAAGTTTGTGGCAACTGGTTACACTGCAACAGAAAACGACTACACTCGCCCTCTACCAGATAATTCCCGTCACGCACTAGAGTCTACTTATCTTTGAAACAACATCGAGACCACGTGCCCTTCAGATGCTCCCCTTCTCTCTGCTCTCCTGGCCAGTGCAGTCCGTGGAAAGTCTCGCCGTGTCCTCACGCCCCATCCACTCCCCGCTCAGCCCACTGCAGTCCCGCCGCTGACTTCCCGTCTCTCGTGAAGGAGACCAGCAGGCCCCGCGCTGTCAGATCCGGACGAGCCCGTCTCTGTCCGCACCGCACGCCACATCTCGGCAGCGCTCAGCACCGTCCGGCACACCCCACTATCAGAGCACCACCTTCCCTGGGCTGCCTGGGCTTTACGTTTTCCAGTTTTCTGTCACGCAACCTTGCGGCCTTCTCCTGCCACACCCAAACTTCCTTCTCAAACGGCGCTGTGCGCCGGCGCCTGGCTGTCTGTCCTCTCTGAGATACTGCTTTAAATGACATCGGCATGCTGGCGACTCTCAGTGTGTCTCCCCAACCCTGACCTGTCCCCTCAGCTCCATCCTACAGCCATCTGCCTCACTGCAGCTTGCACTAGGATGTCTCGCTGTCACCTCAGCTCTCACATGTCCAAAACATGACACTTGATTTTTTTCCCCCTCACAAAAAATCCGTTGTTCTCCTGATTTCCGACCTTAGCAAATGGCACATGTGACCAGCCTTTAGGTCGGGGCCCCTCCCCAGCTTCTCTCTTTTCTCATCCTCGGCTAACCTGTCAGCGAGCTCTCGCCGAGCGGCCTTCTCGGAGCCTGACTGTCCACTCCTCTAACTCCGCCCCGTCCACCTGCGTGTGCTTCTTTAGGGAGAGCCACCTAACTGGCCTCCCTGCCCTGCCTGCTTCTCCCTGTGGTCCTCCATACTCCGCACGGCATGGCCTTTTGAAACACACAAACCCCCCCCCCCCCGTATGCCTTGACTGTTTGAAACGTCCCACAGTCTTCACCCCAGTTTAAAAAGGCCCCGCGGGCTCCATGCTGCCGGCCCCTGCCTGTCTCCCGGACATGTCTCCCACCTACCAAGTTCCCGCCCCACTCACCGCTCCCTCCTTCCCACACGGAGACTTCGCAATTGTCACGCTTGCCTCCTGGATGGGTCCTCTCGAGCTGCACATCTCAGGTGATCAAACCTCCCCTCCTCGGGGAGGTCTTCCTCCTCGACCCTGAGACCGCACCGTTTCCCTCACGGCCCACGTCGCAGCCTCAGGCACCACACTTATTTGTTCCCTGGTTGTCGCCATGCCTCCTTTCGCCAGAGGCCAGCACCTGGAAGGTGCCTACTGCTGTTTCCAGAAGAGCACCGAGCACGTAGTAGGCGCTCAGTAAACACTTGCACAAATGGACACATAAGTAAGTGCGAACTGTCGACATTCTTACGTGCCTTAGAATAAAACGATCCTGGGACCTTGCATTAGAACATCTCTTCAGATGGCTTTAAAGCAGTAAAAAAAAATTCTGCAAATTACGCCTCAAACTACAGTATCTTTACTGCTGAAAAGTTGTGGGAAAACCAAGACATTATGAAATGAAGCCCATTTCGAAAGAATTTAACAGAGATTGGTTAGGAGATGTGAAAAACAGTTTTTGGTAATTTGAATGATCATGCCTTAGTCATTCTGTTTTTGCAGATTTGATCCCCCCCCACACACACACACACACTGGGGTTGCTTCGATCACAGAACATAGATTATCAATTGTGTAAATCGCAATTTGTGCAACCGCTATTCAAACCACAAGACATATTTGGAATATTTCTGGACAAAAATGTTAAGGAGTCACCACTCTTGTCACTGACGCCGTGTGACTTAATCCCAAACCCAGCCACGTCCTACAGGCTTTTTAACAGGCCGTGGTAATCCAAGCCCAAGCAACTGTCCAAAACTCCAATCCCAAAGGACTATGTGCTGAGCAGACACTCGCTGGGTGGTCAGGAAAGCACGCTGCGACCACGCCTCCTCCTCCGGGCTGTTCACCGTGCTGATGCTTCTCGCGTTTCTTTGGAACTACGATTCGTGCATTCAGGAGCTGACTTTTACGCAAGACCCCACGAAAATTAAAAAAAAAAAAGTCTATCTATGAAGCTCGCTTGTTTATGAATTTATTTTTCTTCCTGATATGACACTATCTTCTGAAAACTCCGGGAAACAGTTATGCAGGGGACTTGGAGACTGCTTCCTGAGGACGAGCACGCCCCCCATCCTTACCACTTGCTCCCCTCAAAACTTCTTAGCACCTAGCGCTGTGCACGAACCTCGGCGCGGTCCGCCTCGTCCAATCGCGTGCCCGGAAGCCCAGCCCGTCCGTTGTGTAATGATAAACCCTTATCTCCCGAAGACACACAGCCACGCCGAGCCCCCGCGGCTCCGCGCGCGGGGACTCCGCTGAATCCTCCGCAGAAACGCACACCCGGGTCCCCCGCCGCCCCTCCCCGCCCTCCCATCGCCCCGATTTCCTCCCGTTTGCTCATTTGCAATTTTAAGGAGGGGGAAAAGCCAAAATGCGAGAAACAATGTCGAGTCTGACTGGGGAAGAGAGCGGGGGGGGGGGCACAGGAGGGACCGTCACAACCTGCAGCAAAATGCGTGTAGAAACCCAGGGCTCGGCCGTCGCCGGGCCGCGCCGGGCCGCGACCCCCTCCCGCGCCGGCGATGGAAAGTCGTCAACAATTGTTCCTGGATGAGGGACTGACAGGAGAAGCTGCCTGCGCGGTGCCATCCGCTCCACCGGCCCCAACATCGGGAGGAGGGGGCACTCCTGCTCCTCGGGGAGGCGTGATGCCGCACCCCCCTGCCGCGCCTGTCCTCACCCCGCGCCGAGCGGCGCCGGCCTCGTCCCACCGCCAAGTTCCCGACCTCACAGGGACGCGTGGCCCTTTCCGCGCACCCGCACCCGCCCCGCACCAGCTCGCGGGACGCGGCCGGCCTCTGAGCCAGGGCCCGCAGCCGCGCGGAAAGGGGCGGGAGCCTGCGGCGGGGCGACCCCGGCCCCCCGCGCTGCCCGCGCGCGCCTGACACACCCCTCCCGGCCGGTCCCCTCCCGGCCGGGCCCGCCCGCCGCGCCCCGCGGCCCGCACGCACCTTCAGCGCGCCCCGCGCCGGGCCCCGGGGGACCGCGCGGCCGGGGCCGAGAGGCACGAAGCGCTCCTCGCCGTCGTCCTCGTCGTCGTCCTCGTCCTCGTCGTCGTCGTCGTCCGGGCCCCCTCGGGGCTTCCCCGGCACGCGCCCGGGCCCCCGCCGCGGCCGGCCGCCGCCCCCTCCTCGTCCTCGTCCTCGTCTCCGTCCGCCAGCAGCAGCAGCGCCGGCGACGCGGCGGCCGCGGCGGCCCGAGGGGGGCCGGTCCCCGGGCCGCGCGGCGGCGCAGGCAGCGGCGGCCTCCGGCTCTCGGGGCCGGGCCGGGGCCGGCGGGCGCGAGGCCCCCGCGGCGCCCGCCCAGGCTGGGGCGCTTGGCCAGGCGCCGCGCCTGCATGCCGCCGCCGCGACGCGGTGCCGCCCGCCCGCCGGGGTCGCCGCGGGCCGCGGGGCTCAGGGCTGCGGGCTGCGGGCGCCGCCTCCCGGGCGCGCGGCCGTCGCGGTCGCGATCGCCGCCTGCCTGGCCGGCCCGGGCTACCGCGGGGCGGCGCGGGGGCCGTGCGCGAGCCGCGCGCCGCAGCCTCGGCCGCCGCCCCGGAGCCGCGGGCCGCGCTGCGCCCCATGCGGCCGGCGGCCGGGCCCGCGCCTCTCGGGCCTACGGCGGCCGCCCCGGGCGCGAGCGGGAGGCGCCGCCCGCCCCGCCCCGCAGCCCGCCCCGCCCGCCGCCCCCGGCCCGGCCCCGCGCGCAAAACCCGGACTGGATTCGCTGCGCGCCCCGCGGCCTGGAGATCCGCGGCTCCGAGCGCTCGGCGGGGCGCGGGGCCGCCCCCCGCTCCCCCGGGCCGGCGACTCGCGGCGGGCGGCGGCGCGCGACTCTGCGGGGAGCGGGCCTGGCGCTCGCTGGCGCCCGGGGCGGCGATTCGCGCCCGGCGTCCGGATGGGCTCTGCGGCGCGCGGCGGCCGCGCTTGGGCTTGTGCGAAATCGGGGCAGGTGGCCCGAGCCGCGGACTCACCTGGATTCCCGAGGCGCCGCGCGCCGCCGCCCGCCGGCCTCGGGGGCGCAGCGGCCCGCTCCGGCCCGCCGGCTCCGCGTCCGGCCCGGGAGAGGTCTCGCCACTCAGTGCCGCTCGGCGCTTCTACCTGGGGCGCCCGGTCGCCACCGCCGCGCTCCGAGCAGCCCGCCGCCCTCGCCGCCCAGCGCGTGGACGTCAGGGCCTTCGCGGGAACCAACGGGAACGCCGGGTCAGGAGCGCTGGTTTTGTTGTTAAAAATTAGCATGGAGCCAGAACGCGTCTGGAAACCAAGCCTAACCAGTTTGCCATATAACTGATGACACTATCTCTTCCTGGGGATTTTTAGGTGTGACAAAGAAAAGTCATTGGCCGCTGTTGGGGGTGAGGCTCTGTAGCAGCGGCGGCCTTCGCGTTCGGACCACCTGCCAGCGCCCACCTCTGGGGGAGGAGCTAACGCGCCCGGCCCTCCCGCCGGGCCTGGGGAAGGTGTGCTCACCCTCTGCCTGCCCCCCACCCCCCGCCCGCCCTGTAACCGCTGCTGGAGATGTAGCATCACGCCCCCTGTCACACTCTTGAAGGGAGCCCCTGAAGTGCTCACTTAGGGTGTCTTCCAACTGTTGAACGTTTCCACCTGGATGATGACGAAGATTCTAAAAGGAACTTTTTGCCCTTCCTGATTCCGACTAGCTTCCTGATAGACCTATTTCAGGTAGCGGCAGTCATTAGATCACCCAGGCCCCAAACAGCAAACTCCCTGCTCTCCCTCTCCCTAGGGACGATGCCCGCCGGGCCAGTCACTCTTATGAAGGGCGACGAGAACCCCCTCCCGGCTGTTCCCAAAGCCGGGGTGCATGACTGCAAAAGTGAACGTTCCAACGAGCTCTCCACACCCAGCTTCTCCACGACACCCCCTCACACACCCCTCCAGACACCAGCACAGCTCCGTCTCCCCCAGACTCCAGGTCACGCTTGTCCAGCGGAACTGTCCATTCGCACGTATTCCGTTCAAGGAATTCAGAGTGAAACGGGTTGCAGCCTTTTAGGAGATGGGTGTGTTTGGTCACAGAACAGGGAAGGGTCACTGGAGTGGTTTCATCCCACTGCAAGACATTTACCTTGGTAGACTTGGGAGGTGATTCTGGACAGGGGCAGCAGGGATTTCCTCTGACCAGAAGACGAAAGACCAGGTACAGGGGTGGGCCGACAGGTGCCACCGGAGGAGGACAGAGGAATGGGATAGGTAGGTGAGTGTGAGGCAGGTGGTCGCCGGAGCCGGGCTGCCTGGGTCCCCATGCTGGCTCTGGAGCTCAGTGGCTATATGTCCTTTCTTGTCCTCTCTTTGTGCCTCAGTTTCCTCATGTGTTAAATAGAGATACTAGTCACACCTATGACAGTGAGTCGTTTTGCAGCGTAAGGAGTTCATGTGTGCAGTCCGCTTAGAAGAGGGCCTGGAACAGGGAGGGTCTGGGCTACGGGGTTTTCATGTGCAATGTGTTGACTGCAGTGTATCAGCAAGGTAGCCTGGAGCACTCCCAAAGAATAACAAGCTGGCTTTCTTTTAAGTAAGCGCAGAACTGTCAATGACTCCCAAAAACATGCTTTTAAAGCCCAACTACGTCGTATCAAGGGGCTGTGGTCAGGCCGAGGCTAGAGCTTTTTATGTCTGAAATTGCCATCGATGATGAGAGCAAGTAAATGTTTTCCTGAGAACCGGGAGGCAAGGCAGAACTGAGCGAGTCCGTGGCTGGTGTCCGTGGTCCAGTGGAAGGAGCACTGGTTTACACCATTTACTCTCTTTCCAAATCCATACATGCTTTGAAATCAGCGTGTTCTTTCTGTCTGCTCCGGCCGCCTCAGCAGAGCCTCACACGTCCCTTGCCCACCGCGAGGCCCCACAGTGCCCTCTGAGTGGGAGAAAGACTGGCCTTGGCACTGGGACTTAGGTGAAGCCTAACTAATGTCACGGAAGAGGTTTGGCCAAGCTGGGCTGTGAGGGGAGAGAAGGACCACGGTGGGCAGGAGAGCGGCAGCACCCAGGCCCGGGCATCAGAGGACGTTCAGTGGGAAGCACAGTCGAATGACCTAAGTCATGAGGAATCAAGAACTATCTCATGCCGCGGGCTCATGACACATCGCACTCCTGAGATGGGCTCGCGATGCCGAGCGGGTGGGGGGCTCGTTGCCACTGGGTCCCTGTGCTCCGGACACGTAACACGATTCGCTCCCCAGCCTAGGCACGCTGGCCGCTGAGGGTGGGGTGCGCCTCTGGGTCTCACCCATCTTCCAGACAGTCCGATTCAACACGTCGTCTCTGGAAACGCTCCACCGTCATTCGGTATGTACGTCTTGTGCCCGCTCTGTGCCGGGCCTTGTTCTCTGCCCTGGTGTGCAGCAGTGAGCAAAATGACTCTCAGCGGATGTGGGGAGCGGGGAGTAGACGGTAATGGAAGGAAGCAAGCGAACTGTACGGCTCCGACTCCGTTGCCGTACCTGCTTTAGAGAAAATAAAGCACGGGAGGGGGTGCGGAGTGCGGAGGTTTAATGGAAAGAAATATTTATATTTAGGGCATTTAATATATTTATTATATTCCTTTGTTATAGGATCATTATATTTTACTCCTAATCATTTGCGATTATACTTACGTATAATACAATTCATTTATTGTTGTATTCTATGTATTTGCTCGTAATTAATAATATAAGTATATTAAAACCAGCACAAGAAGTGAAGGCAGCATCACAGTTGAATGAAAACGCGCAGTGGCGGCCACTTCCCAGCAACAAACACCACAGTCCCCACCTCCAACCCTGGGCAGTGTCTTCCCTGTATCCTGCATGCTCTGGACGAACCGTTTGTGAAGCCCTGATGAGACCGAGCCCCGCGTTTGGAGCAAGTGCCCATCCCCAACCACAGAGCCACTGGCTGCCCCAGCCTGGTTTCTTCTGACCCCAAATGATCCTTAAAACTCTGAGTCCGAAAGATACCCCAAACATTTTTTTTTTCACGTGAACTGAGAAATTCTACAAAGAAAAACCAGGCTCCATTTGACCTTCTGTTCAATTTTTTAAAATTCAAGATTCAGGAAAAAAAAAAAAATCACCCTCCCCAAAGCATAACCAAGGCAGAAATACAACAAACGCTAACCCCCACCCCAGGAAGAGCACGCCCATGGCCTCGAGAGCCTTAAAGAGCTGGATTCCTTGAAAGTGGCAGGTCCTTTAAAAAATTATTTAAAAACTGAAAGTAAAATTTTGCCCTTTAAACGGCTTGTGAAAGTATGATTAGGCCAGTTTTTCCACACTTCTGGGAAACTTAAAAATGACTTCAGATGATGACTGTCATGCTGCTGCATGAAAAATAGATTAAGGTTAAGAGACTCGCTCGTCTGTTTCACCTTCAGGCTGAGAACCCGAGTAAGCCAGGCGTGAACCTCCGCCTGGTGACTGTTCCTCCACGAGCAATTAACTTCAGCCCTCTCTAATGAGACGCGAGCTCTCCACGCAGTCCTTAAAAATACCTCCCAGAGACTCGGATTTTATTTTCCTTGTGAGCATAAAAGTGATAGAATTACTTTCTTTTTAAGCAACACATTTGCGGTGTGTGTGTGTGTGTGTGTGTGTGTGTGTGTGTGTGTGTGTGTGTGCACGCACACACATGCCCAGAGAGACAGATTCTTCGTGGTTTCCTCATCACTTCAGTCATCTTGTACTGGCCCTTGCAAAGCAATAGACCACCGGACTGGATCCCAGACACGTGGGCCAAAGTTTTGCGCTGGGGCCTACTAGCCACGTGACATTAGTTACGTGCCCACATCTCTGCAGGGTTCGCAACTCTAGAAGGAATACCTGGCCCTCCTGAAGGGGTTTCAGCTCTTGAGCTCCAAGATCTGACCCCACCCGGAAGTGTGTTTTAAGGTTAAGCCAAATGCCCGTTATTGAAATCCACAAACGGAGTCTAGTGTGTATGGCTGCAAATGTAGGTAGAATGTTTAGTTACGGGCCTCTCACTAAGCCAGGCTGAGAGGCTGTCTCTTAGGCCTGTCATCTCTGTTCCTATCAACATCACCCTTGATTTCATTGGTCCCTCCCCCGCTTTGCTGGGAATGCAAAAATTATGAAATTATGCGTACGCTTGTCTTATTTCGCTAATTATCTCTTCTGTAATTAGAGGTCCTAATGGCTACAACCAAGTAGTTGCTATTTTATATTATCGGTATTAACGTTCCTTTCCACAAAGCGAGGGTGGCTTCAGTCCAAGATGCACGTATTGTTTCTTTCTACTAATGATATTTTCTTATCTCTAAAGCTTTTCTCGCTGCTCCCTTTCCCTACAGAATTTTCATCCAGGACCTCTAGTACAAGTAACTGACATCCTACTCCCCTAAAGGAAAAAGAGGGGGGTGAGAAGGGATTCGTTAGCTTGGGTGAGTCAACCGCAGATGGGCCGGAGCTCGGGGAGAATTAGACGTGTGTCTGTCTCTGTCTCCGAGTCTGTCTCTGTCTCCGAGGGCAGATAGATGTGTCATCTGCTTTGTTATCTGGTCGGCGAGAGCCAGGACAATAGGCAGTTCTGTCACACACCCATCAGCCTTGTGACTAGGGGAAAGGGGGGGGGGTCCTTTGTCTCTTGTAGCAGTTAAGAAACTACCAGAAAAGGACTCTGGCCAGCCCCCTCTGGATCATGGGCCCACATCTGGGGCCGAGGGTGAACTGCTGTGATTGGCTGCCCTGGGCCACATGGTCGAAAAGGAAACGAAGGTACTGTCCTGGGCAGAAAGAGAGCATGAAAGGTGCTATACGTAAAACCAATACTACAAAGTCCGAAACACGCGAACCATTCGGAGGGAAAGAATCACATCTAATCTCTCTACCCAAAGACAACCACTGTTATTTTGATATATTTATTTTTGCTTATTTCCTATGCAGCATTTTTTTTTGTTTTGTTACATATTATGGTCCCACCTGGTTTTATAGCGTAAGCTTTTCTTTCACGCGTGACAATATAACTTGTAGGTGGATTTTGAGCTGGTGGGAAAAAATAAATCATGAAAATATTACAAGCCAATGTGCAGGAATATTTTTATCATCCCTAGGGAATGACAGCCATTTTAAACAGCACACGGAGGCAGAGCCATAGCGAAAGCCTGATAAATTGGACCCCAAGAAACCTTTCAACTTTATCACACAGGCACCATTAAAAAGTTTTAAAATAGACAAAAGACGATCAGAAGACATTTTCGACATAAAACCAAGGATTAGTACACAAGAATACAATGACTTCAGCATTATGAAGACACTTAGGTATAATGTTCACCTGTCACACTGGTAGACATGTTGAGGCTTCGAGAATCATTGCCACTGAGCGTATGGAGAAATAGGCACTGGGTATGCTGTAGCAATGTCTGCTATAACTCCAAAGCGTGTTTGCCATTTGCAGCCAGCAATCCTGCCTCTAGCTCTCTAGCTGAGAGAAACACGGCACGTGACCACAGAGGCGCACAGGCCGGGGATTTGGTGCAGCGCGGTGTCTACGGCAAAGTGTGGATAACAGCGTCAATATTCGTCCAAAGCGTAGTGGTGGTTTTTTGTTTTTTTGTTTTGTTTTGATAAGCCAGCTTCGACAGCGTGTAACTCGCTATGCAGCAGCTCAAAGAGCGAGGAAAGGGGAGGGGCTCAGATTTTTAACCGAAAAGCACAGAGATAAAGTAATATTTAAACATGATCTCGTCTGTGTCAGAAACGAAACCCCCCAAAGTGCACTTTGCGTCTTACCCCGTGTGGTTTCGCAGGGAGCGATGGACAGATGGCTGTGTCTCGAGGGCACTTTCCAAGCTCAGGGCGCTTGAGGTCTCTCTCGACTTGCTGTACTTTTTGGCTTTTGAAAAAGAACGCATTCGAATGCCGCCCAGTTCATTTAAAAGTTAAAAAACGAAAGCGTTTCGCAGCATGATTTTTACTAAAGTCTAGTCTGTCAAGCCATGGTGCCATGATTGCACGGCGTCTTGCTCTCTAAAATAGGGTGCTGCCGACCTTTGCACAGAAAGCACTGTCCATTTTTTGGATTCTTTCCTCAGCATCAGCGCCAGAGGTGAATTCGGTGGTGAGAGGGGGGTGCACGTTCTCTTGGCCCCCGTTCCCAGATGGCCGTTCCCAGATGGCTTCCTGGAGGCGGTGGCTCTGTGCTCGTTCTGACAGAGGCTGGCTTCCCGTTCACTCCTCACTTTGGTCATGTCACCCTCTTTCCCTCTCTCCCTCTCTCCCTCTCTTTGCTACTTTGCTGAACCTTCCATCAGATCTCATTTTGGGCTTCATTTATTTCTCCGATCGTTGACGAAGAACAGTCTTTCCCACACGCTCAAGTTTTACCTGCCTTCTGCCATTTTATGTCTTCCTGTTTTCTTTCTCAAAACTTTGGATTTACCCAAGGGTCTTTCTTTTCCCTTCTTTGCAGTTTTATTTCCAGGTCCTTATCACTGTTCCCCCCTGTACATGTTTTTTCTAATAACCTCTACTAGACTTCACCCCTTATCGCGCTCCTTCAAGTTCTGTTTTCTTTAAACTTTTCCCACGCCAAGCCTCCCTTGCAACCACCATTATTTCGTGTATACGCTCATCCAATGTAATAATTTCCTTAGGGTCCAGGGTGTGCTGGTGCTGGGATAAATTCTTAAAATGAAGTCTTCACATTTGACTCTTGTTTACTTGGTTCCCGATTACGTGCTTTCCTGTGTGTGTGTTCGTTAATGATCCTTGGTGAAGCCTTTCATCTTAGTAGAGCGTGTCTAAGTTTAAATCATCGGCATCGTTGTGAGACTATCTCTGATAAGCATTGTTTTTCAAAATGTTAAACCTGCCGCTTTTAACGTGTTTAACGCTGGTACGAAGGTGAGCACGTGAGCGGTTCATCCGTCAAGCACTGATGGTGGAAATGGCTGGTACCTGCATGTCGCATGTGGTAGCCGCTGGCCACACGCAGCTGACGGACACCTGCAATGCGGCTTGCACAGACGAGGCACTGCCTTTCATGTCCATTGCATTTCATTTCGATTCAGTTTACATAGCTGCATGTAGCTAACAGCCATGGCACTGGACCTAGCAGGCTCAGACCCTGCAAAGGCATTTTCTGCCTTCCGGATCCATTTTTTTAGGTGAACCCGACTGCCTAAGGAAATAGACATCCCGCTTGTGAACTTGGCGGCAAACCCAGACATGCTACCATAACGATGTTTTCTCGTCTACCTACCTACTGTTTGCGACTTCACATTTTTGAACTATTAGCTTATATTTAACGATCTCTTGTATCGCCCTCGTCAGGCTTCCAATTAGGCTGTTTTCAGGTCTGAGGGTGGCATGCTTTCAACAGCTCCCCATCCATTCCCTGGCCCTCCGTACGATTTTTATCGACACCATTTTAGTTCCTCTGTTTATTTTATTCCCAAGCTCCTGCAGGGGAAAGAAGGACCTGAACTAACCCCAGCAACCTATTAGAAGAGTTCGGAAAGCCATCAGATATAATGGGGCATCAGCACATGGTGGTATAAACACCCCTGGGAATTCTTAAAAGCTCGCTGTAAATTTCTGTTGCTGTTATTGTCATGCCTGTTAAATTAAATAATAATAAATAATAATAATAATAATAATGAAACAACTAGAGGCCAAGTTTTGTAAAGAGTGTAAAAATTCCCCAGGGCTGGCCACACGTAGTAGGGTAGAGAATTTTCTCCTAAACTACTGTAGACATAGACTGTCCGTCTGGCCTACAACGTGCACGGATGAGGGTGGGGAGGGGTTGGGAACTGCAGCTTGACCACCTCCTTTCCAAAAGTCAAGAGGAGGGAAGAGAAGAAAATGAAGAGGAATGGAAAAGGAAGGGGGAAAGAAGAAGGGACAGGAAGAGTGGGCAGCAAGAAAATATCAGGAGAGCCTTGGGTCTCTGGTAATGTACCGTGTGATATGTAATAATCCACATCTGAAGGTTTTTTTCTGTTTAGCCCGAGTGTATTCTGCCTCTGTTCTTCAGTCTGTACATTTATGCTGAGAAAAGTGATACTTCATCTGCTAAAACCATCTCTTTAAAGAGGCAGACGGCTTATACTTGGGCCTTAGAGCACCTCTCGTTTCACAAGGGTGCCCACTCTAACACTTAATTTTGAACCCAGAGGAGGCGAAGAAATTCACATTTATTTCAGTAGGTCACAGAGCAGGGTGGGGGCTAAGGTGAGATGTTTCTGAAAGGTTTAAAGGTGTGTGCTATAGTCCAAACGTCTGTGTCTCCCCCCAAGTTCCTCTGTTGAAACCTAATCCACAAGGTGATGGAGTGGGGAGGTGGCCCTCAGAGGTGGTTAGGTGGTGAGGGCGGAGTCCTCACGAATGGGGCCAGTGCCGTTACACAGGAGAGCTCCCACGCTTTCCTACAGGTGAGATCAGTGAAGGCACTGCTGTGAGCTGTGGTCCTCGTTGCACTGACTCTGCTGATGCCCTGACCTTGGACTTCTCGGCCTCCAGAAACAAATGCTTGCTGCTCAAAGGTCACCCAGTCTATGGTCCTTTATTACAGAACCACGAAGTAAGACAGTGTGTGTGTGTGTGTGTGTGTGTGTGTGTTTTAACTTCCACTCAGATGGATCAGCATGACTCACTTTGGGTCCTGTGAGAGCCTGCCATGTTCCTTCCCCCCTTCCTCCTCCCCCCAACTTTTCTCATGCACATTGGAAGTTGGGTGATAATTCTGAGCCCCGTTTTCCTCCTGCTTGCTCCCTGGCACTCCCCCAAAGCTCACTCCTCAGACTGAAGTCATTCAACCTTTCTCTGAGAATGCAGCTTTCTTAGGTGTGTGTGACCCCTTCGACAGTTATTGTCCACCCATGCCCTAGTCAGTTTTCTTAGCAGGTATTCGAACCCAGGAGAGAAAAGTTTTGGGGGAGACTGGCAGGGAGCGGAGCGGGGAAGGGCGGGGTAAAAAGAAGGGCAGGCGATCCGCCTCTTGGCGGGCAATTCTGTGTCTTGACTGTGGCGTAATCACACGAATGTGCGCGTGTGATAGAATCACACAGAACTAGACACACACACACGACAACATGTTAAACCTGTGGAATCTGGCTAGGGTGGATCATGTCACCATCAACATCCTGGTTGTGATAGTGTCCTATTTACTGTACTGTTGCTGCCGTGGGGGCGGGGGGAACGGGGTGAGGCCCGCGGTTCTCTGCCTCATTTTTGTGACTGCGCGTGAGTCTACAGTGACCTAAAAACAGAAATGCGGACAAGAGGTGTTGCGGCGCGGACAGGTCTGGCGAGGCCAGGATGCGGGGTTCTGGGCGGGCGGGGCGTGGGGGGATGGGAGGCGCCTGGAGGGAAGGAGCCGACCCGGGTATGAGCGGAAGCTGGGGCCGAGCCCAAGGAAGACTTCCTTCTCCCCCGTCCTGAAGTCACCCTGCAAAACAGCAGTCTGTCGCCAAGCCCTGCTTTCTAGAATGGTCCATCAGGTGCTGACACTTGCCGAGCGCTCCCAAATGAAATCTCATTTGATCCTCTCAATCGTCCTGGCGCATAACGGTGGTTACACCCGCGTTCCCTGCGAGGACACGAAGGCACAGGGAGGTGAAGGAACACAGCAGGTCCCTGGCGGAGCCAGGATTTGTCTGATTTCAACGGCAGCGTCACCGGCAGAATGTCCCTGGCATCGCACCATCTGGAAAACGCTCCGTCACGTGTCGGCATCGGAAAACCACATTTGCTCATCCTGGGCTAAGTGTCAGCCACGTTACCTGAATCATCCCATTAAATTTCACAGCAAGTCTGGGCGTATGATCCCCACTTTGTCGGTAAGAAGAAGGCCCAGAGAAGTCTGGTCCGAAATCACCCAACCCGCACGGGCAGAAGCGGCGGAGGGCGACCCGCGGGCGGGGACCAGAGCCACCCGGCACCCTCTGCGCCCTGCCGCCTCCGGCCCAGAATCATTCCGTTCTCCCCCGAAGCCAGATGCTTTTTCATCTCCTGGCGCCCACAGGAACCTGTTTTATTTTGCCTGGTGGGTAACAAGTCCAGGTCGTGCAAACTCATTTTGCAGTCGACACGCCGGGCCCTCGCTCTGCGTTGTTAATCTACTCGCCACTCGCGGGGCGCCCCCGGCGCGCACAGTTCAGTGCCTGCCGAGTCCTCTCTAACGACGACGGCATGGCGTTCTGCTGTAAGGTCTGCAGGAAGCCATCCACACCTGCGGCGCGGAAGCCACCAACCCCTTCGGCTTCCCTCACTTTGTGTCGCTTCAGAGCACCCGCGGACTGGGGACCCGCGTGGGCATCCATCAGCGCCCTTGAGTGATGGGGCGCGTTCTCTGTTGCTTTATCGCCCTGCGGCCACAGGGCCCGCGCCCAGGAAGTCAGAAGGATCTGGCCGGGCTCGTTTCCTGCAGGAGTTCACACCCAGGCCCGCGGCGCGGGGCCGCCGGCTTTCCCTTTTCTCCCCGGGCGCTCGCCCGCTCCGCGCTCCACGTCCTGGTTTTGCGCGGCGCTGCCTGGCGGCGCCCGGAGCACGCGGCGCTGTCAGTCACCGCTCCTGCGGCGGGGTTTGGGGTTGGCGCGCCGCAGCTGGGAGGGGAGCTTTTGTTCCTCAACAAAAACAAGCGCCCGAGCAGCGGCAGAGCCGCCGGCGCGCCAGCCCCGCGAGGCGGGCCTGAAGGAGCCCTCCCGGTGGACGCTGGCGACCTGTCACCGCAGCAGACAGCTCCCTCCGCTTCCCAGGGATCGCGGGGAGGCGATGTGGCGGATTACGTTTGTGCCGGCCCCGCCCCTGCTCCCGCCCGGGCGCGAATACCGCGCCAGGTAGCTCAGGTGGCAAGCACCTTGCTGGGGACCCAGTCCTTGCCGGCGCCTGCTTTCTGTCTCCTCTGACAAAGAACTGTTCGCCCTCCGCCACTGACAGGCTGTCCAGGCTGAAACAAGTTAAATGACGGATTCCTTTATTCCAGGAAGAAAGAGAGGCATTAAAGGCCCTGATGCAATTCGCCAGATTTATGGCCTCTGGTTAGAAACACATAGGGACGGCTTCCACTGCATGACCTGCTGGGTTTGGGCTAAGTGAGAACACGTGCAGACCCCCGTTGTTCCCTACTTGGAGAAAACTCCCGTGCAAAAACCTGAATCCTAAGCCAGGTAGATTAGGGGTAAGTATCCTCATTTCAGAAAGGATCATCAAGTTTCGAAAGCATTAGAAGACTTAACCACCCACCCCCTCCTGGAGAACTCCCCCCTCCCCCATCCGTGGTACCAGTGCTCAAGTGCCACAGTTAGAAATTGGTTCCTTCCGGCTTGAGGCTCAGTCTTGGTGGGATGCCAACGCCCTGGAGGAAATGACGAGGTTAAAAGACAGTCATGTACACCTCAGTGTGAACGAGTTCAGCCTCTTCTTTCTTGGGAACAGATTTTCAAGAAGGGAGGAGACCAGCTGCTAACCGAGTTCCCGAAAGGAGACAGAGGAACGAGGCGTGGGGTGAATGCAGAAAGAGTCAGGTGCCTCAGAAGACAGGTGTTTGTTGCCTCTCGCTTCTGGGACAAGTCAGCTCCTTAAAGAGAGGGTTTTTGATGGTTTGGGCTCTGCATTACTGTCTCATAGAACTTCCTGTGACGATGGAAACATTCCGGATCCACACTGCCCAGTACGACAGCCTCAGGTGCACAGTGAGCATTCGACAGGTGGTTAGTGTGACGGAGGAACTGAATTTTACATTTTATTTCATTTGCCTAGCCACATGCGGCTAATGGTTTCTATATTGGATGGCGCAGCTTTCGAGCATTTTAAAAATGGAATTTGCTTACAAATCTTCAGGAATAAAGAATCTCATAAAGTCACTGCGGTGGGTGGCACCGGTAGCTGTCCCCACAGTGATTCACACTGCTGAGTGAGGTCACTTCCCTCTGAGCATGGCGAGACCTACCAACTTTTAACAACAGGATACGGCCAGTGACGGGCTGTCACTTCCAAGATCAGGCGACCAAGACACTGGGATCCTGTCTTGAGCACCCACTTTGGCTCTCTCACCCTTTGTCCTGAGAGAAGCCAGCGGCCACGTCATCAGCTGCCCTAGGAAGGCCCCTCTGGCAAGACCTGATGCCTCCAGTCAGCAGCCCGCCAAGACCTGAGGTCCTCAGTCCAGTGACCCTCAGGGAACTCACTGCTGCCACGAGCCACAAGGGTGGGATTCTCTGCCACCCGAGTCTGGAGACAGCTGCTACCCTGGCTGACTCTGACTGCACCTTGCGGGTCCTGAACTCCTGACCCACAGAAAACGCACGGTGTAATTAATACATGCGTGTTGTTTTTAGTCACTGTTTGGGGGCCATTTGTTACACAGCGATAGATTTGATATGGCTGGGCTCATGTAAAATACGCTTGTACTACTGTATGGATAGACCACATTTTGTTTGTTCAGTCATCAACTGATAGGAATTCAGGTTGTTTGTGTATCTGGTTTTGTGTCTACTTTGTGTATGCTCTACTGGTGGTGCGGGCTGTGAGCGGGCTGGCAGAACGCCAGCACTACCTTCAGGTCACCCTGGCCTCCTGTGACAGACAGCATGCCTCTGACCATGTATTTCATCCCCAGAGAAGGATCTGGAACCGAGGCTGCAGTGCCCTCCGCTCAGGGTGTGCTAAGGTCCAGGCTTCCAGGAAGCTTCGCTCAATGCCAGGACCCACCCAGTGGGGGCAGGGATACTGGGGAGAGGACAAGGCGCGAGGACCTGACCGAGCCCAACCAGCTGCGGGGTACCAGTCACAGGAGCCTCGCCGGCTCGCATCAAAGAGCTGGCGTTCTCTGCAGGCTTGCCCTGACAAGAGGCCCTGCCTGAGCAAGAAACTGGAGGAAGTTATACCAGCCGCATTGCTCATAAGCTGCAGGAAATTTTTCTAAACCGCAATAAAATTTTTTAGGCAACTATGCTACAGGAAAGACTGGATGATCCCTCAACTTTTTCAATGGAAAATTACATTACAAAATTGTTGTCGTAGGAAGAAATAATAAAAGAGTAAACAGAGAGGAGCGATATTGGTGAAAATGATAGTGAGGAACCCTAAATTCTGCCCCTCTGTAAAGTCGAAGAAACAACGGCCCTAAACTGTCAGAATCAACTTTTTTTCAGAACCCTGGAAATTGACGAAAGGCTTGAAGCAAACAGGGAGTGCTTATTCAAGGAAAATGCTCAGTCTCAGTAAGAACAGTGAGTTTTGTGGAATTTTAACTTAAGCCAGGCCCATTGACCACACCTGGGCTCCGTGGTCACCTTGAAAAGAACAGCCTGCCTTCCTAGTACCAGAGGGATGGAATGGACCTCATTTGCAAAGAATTGTATTTTCTTTTTATCTGGTGACTTCATGGAGGAGACTTAAGAAACTTGTCTTTATCTGCCCTGATTTGGAACTGGCCCAGTTCAAAAGCTACCAGGAGGGAGGGGGGCATTTCTCCCAAGCATTTATAGGCAAATGTTTTGGTTGCTGCTGACTGAAGACTATAGATAACAGTTGGCATAAACTAAAACACTTGGGAAGAAAGGCCGGAAAATGAGATGTCCATAAAGGCTTTGAAAATCTCCCACGCGTTCCCAGAATCTAGGATGCTATATACGCTCAGGAAGGACTTGAGAAGGTCTAGGATCTGACCTCTAGTTGACCTTGAGATCTGCACAAGATGAAAATAAAAGCTAAGACATGGTTGTAAACTGCCCTGCTGAGTGTTGAAGGCATGCCTCAACACACACACACACACACACACACACACACACACACAGCCCTTGGCAAAAACTTTGAAATGTTTTTGGTTCCGGGCATTTAAGGAAATATCTGTCTAATCATCAACAGACTAGTCTCTCACAGAACAGCAGCTTCGGTGGCCACACATGACAAAGAATACAGACTTTACAGAATTAGTTCATAACAGTCATTAAACAAATAAACAACAGTAACTGAAATAAGCAGCAAACAAAAAACCCTGGAGAAGAGAGCATTTGATTTTCAGATTTGTCACATTATAATATTCAAAATGTCCAATATTTGATTAAAAATTATAAAGCAGGCAAGGATAAAAGATTACGTGGCCCAAAAGCAGGAAAAGAGAAATGAACAGAAGCTGTCCTTGAGGAGGTCAAGACGTTGGATTTACTGGCAAAAGACTTTAAGTGAACTATTAGGAATATGTTTAAAAAGCTAAAGGAAAGCATATATAAAGAACTAAAGGAAAGAATCAGAACGAAGTCTTACCAAATAGAGAACATCAACAAAAAGGTGGAAATTCTATTTCTAAAAGAAGCAAACAGAAAATCTAGAGCTGAAATTTATAGTAACTGAAATAAAAAATTCACTAGGGAGTAGATTAGAGCAAGTAGAAGAATGAGTGGCTCGAAGACAGGTCACTTGAGATGATCCAGTTTGAGGAACAAAGAAAAAAGAAGAAAGCAAAATTGGAATAGAGTTTTGGAACCCGAGCACTATCATATACATAATGCCAGTCCTAGGAGAAGAGGAAAAAGAGAAAGGAGAAAAAAAATATATGAAAGGTAATGTATAAAGATATAATTTGTAACAATAACAGCATCGAGCAGGAGAGAAGCAGCAAAGATTTGGAATACTAAACTTAAGTTGCTATTAATCTGAACTAGATTGCTATAAATTACAGGTTAATTGTAATCCCCGGGGAAATTGTAACTAGGAAAATGACTCAAAAATACATAGGAAAAAAATGACAAGGGAATTAGAACAGCTCCCTAGACCATACTTAACGTAGAAGGAGGCAGTAATGGAAGAATTGGAGGACAGGAAAGACGCAAGACACATCGAAAACAAACGGCAAATGTTCTCCTTCCTTATCAGTTCACATTAAACGCAAAAGAATCAAACAAAAGATATTTTACAATAATGAGAGGGTCAATCCGTCAAGAAGAGACAACATTTGTAAGCACGCATCCACCTAACAGCAGAGCCACAAAACACTGAAATGGAAACCTACAGAACCGAAGGAAGAAATGGACAATGAAATAGTAATTGTGGGAGGCTTCAGTGTCCCGCTTTTACTCATGGTTAGGACAACTAGACAGAGGATCAGCAAGAATTAACAGAAAATAATGCAAAAAGAATATGACCAAAATCATTGAATCGGCTGTCCCCGCCAGTGGTGACCGAAGGCAGGTTTTCCAGCATTAGGAGAATGCTCTCTAGCTGTTCATAGGAAACGGCTTAAATTGCAGCAAAGTGTCCAGAAAGCAGGATGTCCTAAGGAAGAGAAGAGCCTGCCTTGGTACGCCTTAGGAATACATCTACCTTGGATGGTTTGATTCAATCCCAGGAGGATGGTTTATTTGGATTTCTGACTTTCCTTTTTACGATGTAAAAATCATCTGGATAGTAAAGTAAAATAAGTCATATGTAATTATTAATTTGTGTTATAGTGAGAGAGAGAGAGAGAGAGAGAGAGAGAGAGAGAGAGAGAGAGAGAGAGAGACACCCAGCCTTGTGGTTATCTCTAGCTTGATTAAGGGGAGTGATACTCATTTGTAAATGCATTTGGCAAACTTACCCTACGATTGTTTCTATTATTTTGCAAATCACAGACATTGAGATGAAGGCTCTGTAATTTCCCCGCTTTGCCTTTATTCCTGCTCGGAAGACTGGTATTGCCCTGGCATCCTTCCACGTCGCTGCTGTTTCATTTGAATACGGCAAATTCTTTATTGTGATTAACAAAGACTTCTGCGCCATTCCTCCTTGAATATCAGTCTGCTCAGGAGATAAGTTGATTTTGAGCCCTGCTGTCTCTTTGAATCTCTCTGCTTTGCTGATCTCAAAGATGTCCAAGAGAACAGACACCCAAGTATTCCTAAATGACACATTTTTTTTGTGTGTGTGCTCTCCCTTTTGAATTTGTTACATACGTAGTAATTTTACATTCGTCTGGAACTTTTTTCTCTTCTTTCAATCGTCTGACTCTAAATGTCTCCTTCACTCATTACTTAAAAGCCTGAAAACATGCAAGCAGTTGGGTTTGGTAATTTGCTATTTTTAAGCTCCTTTCTCTTTCAATTTATTTCAGTTTTTCTTTTTCCTCATACATACATCTCTCGAGGATTCACAATATTTTGTAAGCAGTCTTAATACCAGACATTTAGGGGCATCGGACATCCAGATGGTTTCCCCTGAGCCTACGTTTCTAATCCATTCGCCCCTCATTGCGCAAGAATGACTTCCCCAAAGCAGTCTCTCCTTCCTTAAATCTTACCTGGATGTCCACCCAATGTCATATCCGTGGAGCAGTCCTCAGAGACTGCTAATAAGTACTCTGCCTGCTTGCTCTATTTTTGTATTAGTTATTGTCGTTAACCTCTTACGGTGCCTAATTTAAAGATTAAACTCTATCGTAGGTACGTGTGTATAGGAAAAAACAGTATATGCAGGAATCAGTAACACCCACGATTTCAGGCATCCATTGGAGGGCTTGGAGCTTTCCCCCACGGGTGGGCGGATGACTGCATTATCGTTTAGTTTCAACAATTGTAGGAGAGAAATGTATTTTTTCCTTCATTCTAGATGTGGAACCCAGGCCATGAGAGTGTCAGGAGCTTCCCCAAAGTCACGTAGTGAGAGGCAGAGCTGGGCCAGACACCTGCCTCATCTTTCTCAAAGTCCTTCCTGCAGAAAGGAACCTTGAAGGAGAAGCAGATTCTCCAGGTATGGGCACACCACCTACTCCTCTCAGGCCCTGCAAGCAGGAAGGGGAAGGCAGCCCCCAAGCTGGGGGGAGCAATCAGCCCCCTTTCACGCAGGGCGCTGTGATCAAGGCTGGCACGGTCCCTGCAATTTGGTTATGAAAAGGAAACAGGAAACAAGCCCATTTTCCCTGCAGCTTCAGTCTGCAGAGGGCTGGCATCTGCTGACTTGAGGGCTAGATTTTCTTGTCAATATTGTATTTACTATCCTGGTCACATGAGCCCAGACAGGAGGTTGAGTCACAGCTAACTGACTGCTAAATTAGGAAAATGTAATCCATTTGTTTCCTTCAAATTAGATCCCCGCAAAGCATTGTCAAGCTTTTTTTCCTGGGCAATCAGAGATAGTCACAACCTGAACAGCCTTCCCAGAGCGTGCTAATCTGGGTCTCTATTATAAGTAAATAAGTGGGCATTTTGTGGCTTTCTCTTCCTGTGTGAGGGTCGGGTTTTCAGGGTGCGAACCGTCGCCCACAAAGGCTTAACGGACAGGGTTTTTTGGGGGTGGTAAAAGCGTTCTGACAATAGTGGCGACGTGCTAAGTCACACCGCTGTGACTGCACTAGGTGCCTCGGAATCGTGGGATTTAGCGCGACAACAACGGCAAGTGTTATGTTTTGCTTATTTTGCCACAATAAGAAAAGAGATCGCGGTGACACACACCTCACAGGATTGCTTTACGTCTTAAACCACGTAGTAAGCACCAAAACAAACAAACAAACAAACAAACAAACCGTCATCCAAACCGTCATCGAGGGCGCGCTGGCAGGGATGAGGACGGGAGAAGCCGGCGAGGGCGTCCCGGGATTCAGGATGGAGAAGGCGGACGGGAGAAGCAGTCGAGGCCTGCGTGGCGGGGGCGCGCGGCGGCGCTGTGCGGGCACCGGGGGGACGCGGATGGCGGGGGCGCGGGGTGTTACACCGGGGGGGGGGTCGTAGCAACCTCCGCGTCCCTGAGCAGCGGGCTGCTTGCCACCACGCGTCCCAAGTCCAAGGTGCGGTGGACGCCTTGCGGCGAGAAGCGGGTCGCGAACTTGAGCTCCGTGCGCAGCTTCGGGGGCTCCGACCTGGTTCCAGAACGTTCGCTCAGGGGCCTCGCTTCTCGCCCGTGTTTGTAAGGCAGACACAGTGGATCTCGGGCGTAAGGCCGTGGCGCTGGGCCCCGCCTCTGCTGAGTTGTGATTCTAGAGTGTTCTCCAGGAGCACCTTTCCAGCGTCGCCCACAGGGCTCTGCGAATGAAGAGACGCACCTGCGCATCCTCTCGGCCCGCGCGTTCGGCCAGTGTGCGAGCCACGCGCGTCACACGTGGGAGGGGGGTGGGGGGCGAGGTCCGCGCGTCCCGCGCCCCACGCTCGCAGCTGCCTTGCTCCGCGCCCCTTTTCCGAGTGCCTTCCCGGCAGATACCCCCGAGAAGGGACGCGGAGGCGGGGCCCACAGCCGGGAGGCGCCGAGGGGCCCCATGACAGCCGTAGCATCTGGGGACATGCGGGGTCAGCGCCGTTGCCGGCTGGGCTTCTGTCTTGCCGGGGCGGCGGGTCCGGCTGTTCGTGGGCGACCGTTTCCAGCTGCCCCCTCGGGGTCCTCGCCATCCCCGGATTTCCGTTCTCCGCTTTGCACCCGCCGAAGGCGAATCCCGCTGGGTTCCTGGACCCCCGAGCAGGCAGCGCTGGCGGGAGGGACGAGGGTAAGCCGTGGGGTGGAGGGGGCGAGGGACGGGGCGAAGTGCTTGGAGTAGCCATGGTGACCCACGGTGGAGAGAAGGGGACAGAGGTGGGCGGGGCCACCAGGAACCCCTGCTGGGCTGGGGGAGGGGCTCCGGGGCTGGTGTGAGAGGCTCTGTGGGACCGTGGGTGGAAAGGAAGGGGACTTGGGGTCCCTTAACCAGGTCTTCGAAGGAGAGGAAAATGAAGAGTCAAATCCTTCAAGTCACTGTTGGCGGTTGGACGAGGCCCCAGGAAGTCGGCTTGTGTCTCTACTACACAATGAAGGTAGAGACCTGACCTCGCTCATCGTGGGCGCCGCGGGGAAGGGAGTCGGAAGGCACAGACTCCCAGGGAGGGACGAGACGTGCAGCGTGGTGGCTGCAGTTAGCAAGGTCCTGTTGTGTATTTGAAAATTAGACAGAAACCAGTCTGGGACATTAAATCTCTCCACTCCCCACTCAGTGGACTGGGTCTGAGGGACGTTATCAAACCCAAAACTGTGCTTTGAATTCCATTCTGTTCCAAAACTTCTGAGTCAGAGGACATTGTTTAAAACCATTGACCCCGGCATAAATAAACGTGGGGGGGGGAAGCTCAGGTCACTTTTCTCCACTGACCGCTGCTTCTGCTGACCTGGCATATGAACCCTCATTTCCTCACTGCGTTGGGGACACGGTGGCAGTATTTTGAAAGGGGGAGAGAGTCCTGTTTGCTCCTCTCGGACTTTGGTTCCCTGAGCATGATCCTGAGTTTGCTCCAAGGGACAGAAATCAGCAGGTGCCACTGAGGCCTCGGGCTCCTGAGAGGAGCCGGCTGTGCCCAGGACCGGGCCTGGCTCTGTGCGGGCCCCTCGGCCTCGTACTCAAGTTCAGGGATCCTGACGGACGGAGGCTGTTTGTCTGGCGAGAGAGGAGAGGGGCAGGGGCAGCCTGCCACGCCATGCCATGCCACGCCACACCGCCGGGCACCTCGGTGTCCGTCCAGGAAGCCGCCTTTCCCAGCAGGCTCATGGGGGCGTGCTCTGCGCCGGGACATTTGCCCACCAAGGGTGGCACTGGCCCTGCGTCAGGGTGAGCCCTGCGTCTCTCCAGTGTCCCATCAGGGCCGTGACGGTGTGTGTGCGTGTGTGTGCGTGTGTGCACATGTGTGCATGTGTGCACGTGTGCGTGTGCACATGTGTGTGCGTGTGCACGTGTGTGTGTGTGCGCGCGCGCGTTTTATTCAAACAGTTACAAAGAAGAGACAGAAGGCTTAGAAAGAGTTCCAGGAAGCAGACGTATTGGTCTAGACGAGTAAAACCCAGCCAATATAATTTCCGAATTTGTAATTAGTGTTCCCATGTTTGATTTCATTTAACCCCACTGAATAGAAAAGAGTAAAAAAGTAAGAAAACCCGTGTGTATGCGCTAAGCTCTCAAACGACCACCCACTTCCAATTCGGGTGTGCTGATGGCATCAAGAATGTTGAACTCCAAAGATCAGAGGTTGTATGTTGTTTCTACCTTTGTGTCAATTAAAAAAAAAACCTTGCTTTTTAAAACTAGCTTGGCCGACACACATCACCGCCTCCAACCTGAGGTGCATGCGCACCGCCTCTGAGCCAGGCAAGGCAGCCACCGGTCCCCACGCGCCCCGCCCCCCCCCCCACCGACCCCACCGGGTCCCTCCGTTCGTGGAGAGGAACTGGGAATCGGTGGCTTCGTGCTGATCACATCGTGCTGTAGCAGAGAGGGGCGAGAGAGATCAAAACCAGCACAGAACCTCGCACAGTTCTGACTGCGGCTTCCGCGGGGTGGAGGGGGGGAGTCCGGCTGGCGGAGGCAGGTCCCTGCTGGTCTCTGAGTTCTCACAGCGTGACCCTTGGCTGCAGGACGGATCCCCTGGGGAGCTAGAAAAAAACCTCAGCGTCGGAACCCCACCCCCAAACCAGTTCAACCTGCATCTGCAGAGGCAGGAGCTGTGCATCAGGATTTTCTGTTGAGATTGTTTTCATGGTGGTAAAAGGTACAGAGCATGAAACTGACCATGTAACCATGTTCACGTGTGCGGTTCACTGTCGCTCATGCAACCGTCCCCGCCATCCACGTGCAGGACTTCTTCATCTCCCCAAACAGAAAGCTTGTTGTCTCCTTCCTCCTCATCCCCAGACGCTATGCGTCTGCTGCTCTGGGCCCCTCCGCTAAGTGGGCTCGCACCCTGCCCTTCTGTGTCCGCCTTATTTTTCTTGGCATCATGTTTTCGAGGTTCATCCATGTCGTGCCCCGGGTCAGAATTTCCCTTCCCTTTGAAAGGCAAATAATACTCCACGGCATGGACAGTCTCCCGAGCGCCTCAATCCCCAGGCACTCGGGGCCTCGCGTCTCCCCCTCTGTCACGAAATTAGAGGTTTGCCACTTGCTACAGCTGAATTTAGAGCCTTGTATTGCAGCCAAAGCACAGGGTGGATTAGACAAGCAAAGATGTCTTTCCAAGTGAGACAAAGAAATTAATTAAAGCCAGACAGGAAGTGTCTCGAGTGGTGTCTGCATGGTCCCATCCCTGGGGCCTGCGGAGGGGGCAGATGGCCGGTGGTCGTTGGGAACCTGACCTTGACCTCCACGTGAACGGGCACCCCCTCTTGGGATCGTGGTGGCTGCCGCTGTTAGTGTTGGGGAGCAGGTGGGGCCCACACATGTGTGTGTGTGGGTCCATGCCATTGTGTGTGTGTGTGTGTGTGTGTGTGTGTGTGTGTGTCCAGGAGTGTGTGTGTGCCTGCGTAGGACCTGGGCAGGGGAAGCAGGGACAGACGTCAGAAGAGTCATGACAGTGAGGAAGGGACATTTGTCCTTCCACCAGTGACCAGGGACAGGGCCTCTGAATAAAAGCACAAAAAAGACAGCGTGCCGTGGAGGACAGGCGGCCAGGCACTTCGGTGTGCTACTGCTCGGGACCCTTCGTCCCGTCTCACAGGTGAGCAGATTGAGCAGGTGGAGGGCACAGGGTAAGTGGCACTCCCGGGGTTTGATTTCTGGTCTTTGACACCAGTGCGGGCCCGTAGACACCCCGCTGGCCTCGCCGCCTCTGCGGGGGCCCCTCTCCGGTCCTCCCTGTGCTAGGGACCTTGCATCCTGCTGACCGAGTGCCACGCCTGTGCCGGGTGAGGCCCCTGCGTCTTCACCGCAAAAGCGGCCGGAGGCTTAGGCGGACCCGAAGATCCCGTCTGGCTCTGGCATCCTGTTTGTGAAGCGCTGGTTAAAGGTCCGCCACGTCCCAGCACTGGCCACGGGCGCTGGACGCAGCTGCGCAGACGCCCCAGTCCGCAGGCGCCAGGTGCGGGCCGTGGTGCGGGCTGGCGGCCCCGTCCCGCGTGGTGGTGGTGGTTCGGGGTGAGGGGCGGGCGAAGCTGGCCTGCGATGCCGGGATCGGAGCTCGCTCCCGGCTCCCGGCCTCCGTGCACACGGCCCGGAGCTGGGGTTGAGGCTGGGGAAGGTCAGGGTCCCCGCGTGCTGAGTGGCCAGGCCCCTTCCTGCAGCTGGTCGCGGGCGCTTCGCGTTTTGCGTGAGAAAGCAAAGTCCTGGGGTGAGCGGAGCTGAGCTCTCCAAGGCCCGCCACGGGCTCAGAGGCTTGTGCTGACCTCTGCAGGGCGCCTCTGCCGCCTCCTCCCTAAGGCGCCCGCTGGGACAGGTAGGGGGCGGGCTCATGCCTGTGGGAGGAGTTAGGTGGAAGCAATCAGGCCAGTCCCCGTGGAGGGCAGGGACAGGGTGAGTACCCTGATTGCAGAGGACGGCTGGGCGGAGAGGGAGCTCTGGATCTGCTCCGAGAGGGAGGCCGGGCTGGGGGGGATGTAAGAGGCCATGCGTGGGCTGGGGTGCCTGGGGTTGAGGGCAGAGACAAACGGGGCACACGGGTTCGCCAGGAAGACTGGCACGTGCATCGCCAACGCCTGCCTCCAGAGCCCAGGAAGGTGCAGCAGCCAGGGTCAGATGCTGGGGTGACGCCCCGCTACCCAGCGACTGGTGGGGTTTCCTCATGGCCTGGGCATTGTCTGCTCCCAGGTTGCCTCTCTTCACAGGGGTGGCAGGCAGACGGTGTAGGTAGGTGTCATCAAAAATGTCCCAGGCCTGTGGGGACAGTCATCTGTTAGCATTTACAGAGCCTTCAGCATCCGCAGGGCACCAAGCTCAGTATCTCATTTAATCCCCAAGGCAACCTGGTTAGTGGGCTCTAGACGGTTAACCCCCACTTCGGGCGCGGCATCGGGCACGGAGAAGTCGTAGCTTCCCCGGTGTCCTCGTGGAGCTGGGACTCAGGCTCAGCTGCTTGTCTGCAGCGTTTGGGGCTGTGACCACCACGCCCTCGCGCCCGGCCATCAGGCACGTCCTTCCTGTCACAGTGCCGAGTTGATGGCTAAAATCCCCAAACCCTGGTGCTGCTCTAAGGGCATAAAAACGAGCCATTCTTGACCTTCCCAAACAGCAAATAAATTTTAACACGCTTTTGATAAAACCGACCTTTATTGCAATTAAAAAAAGAACGAAGACAATCTGATAAGTACCTTTAATTACAGCGTACCGGCCACTCACATGTCATCATACTTTTACACAGAGCTTGAACAAAGTTCATTACATGTAAACTCTAAGATATTAAGAAGTTAAAACTCCGGCCTTTTAGGAACATTCAGAATAGAAATACTCCAGGCAAGAAACACAGAAAACGAAGGACCATTTCAGTTCCTTAGGTACCATTGCTGGGTGAAGGGTCAAGGTCTGGCCACAGAGGACAGTTGTAAATGTGTATGAAATTGAAACTTATCCTTAACATGACTGACAGTATTGCTGTTGTTGAAACCCTAAACATCATAATCGGATCATTAAAAACAATACAACCTCAATTTGTATAGCACCTTCTGTCCGCAGTTCGAAGCGTGGGTATTTGTCTAAATTAGCTCGTTTGTTCCCCATACTAACCCGATGAGGTAGGCAGTGGTGGGTATCATCATCTCCATTTTGTACGCGGAGGAATCGAGGCACAGAGAAGTTAAAATCATTTGTTCAAGGTCACACAGTCAAATCAATGTTAGAACGGGGACCAGGGAGCCATGAGCTCGTCTCCAAAACCAGCGCTTCTCTTCGAACTCAGTTGTCCCCTCTGGGAATTGAACCCAACACCTCCATCCACTTTTCCAAGAAAGAAAAAATGTGCAATTTTTTTTGTCTCCCATAAAAATTCTTGAAATACTGCAGGCAGGAAACATAAGCTCTAGGCTAGATGTCGGACTGACGCTACCCTTTTGCAGAGTTCATGGAAGTCTTTTGTTGGTTTTGTCTTTTGTCCATGATGAGGAGTTTCTTTTCCCAGTTAAAACTAAGTCGGGAGTCTCGAAATGAAATGTGGTTGAAAGGATGTGCCTAGCAACCTAGAAGTTACAGCTTTAGTAGCCACATTATGCTGTCCACAGACCAGGTTTATTCCTGAGTTTACAACGAAGGAAATACCTAAATAATAATTTAAATCTTTGAGATACTCTCTCTCGTTTACACACAGTTACAGTTTGTTCCCTAAGAGACTCAGAGGGGTGGACAGGGAGTTGGGCTAACACACTTTCTAGAGACACACACAAACGGACACACCCAGAGGCAGGAAGTCCTGCCCATGTCCCTTAGTTCAAATTTTACTTCTGACCCCTGCCTTGCCCACCACCCAGAAGCAGGTATGTAGCTGGCACTCAGGAAGGAAAAAAAAAAAAGAAATTGAAAAACAAGTGTCAAGTGTCAAAATCTGAGGTGCACAGGACTCTCAAACACTTGTTGACGTGAACGTGACACGGTCAGCTTTCCTGGCATGGTCCACGTGCTTCTCCCTAAGTGACAAGCGCTGCTAAGTAGCTGCCACTTTTGGGACTAGCAGGCAGTGATGGAGTAGCCCACAGAGACTAGGGTTCTAGCATGCCTCCAGGAAATACAGGAGAAGGCTGTGTGCAAAAAATAAACTTCAAACACTTAAGTGAGCTTCTGGGATGGATCATGAACGCCATGTTGGATTCTACATTAAAAATACGTAAAACTTGTCAAAGGGCTGTTCAAAGTCCTTACCAGACAGACTCGGGCCTCTGGGGTCAGGTCAGGGATCTCCACTACTTCAATGCGGAGCTCGAGTTAAAAAAAAAAAATGCTCTTTAGGCTTAAGAAAAGAAAAGGAAAGTTTGGTTCAATCTCACGATTTCCAACTCGCTGAGTTAACAAACCAACATAACACAACCAGACATTATGGCAAGACAGTTCGGAACTGCAGACTCCGAGGGGAGGGCAAGCCTGGTCCCTCTTTTAGTTCTAATTGCCCCGATAAGGGTGCCTACCTGGTACACTGGGTGGACTTTAAAAAAATAAATGTATAAAGAGAATCTGTTAATTTAGAAGAGAATTAGACTCTGGACTATCCATTTGGATCATTAGCTATGGCGACTTAGACTGAAATTAAAACAAGTCAAAACTCAACGAAACCATGAGAAGTAAAGGTGGTGGAGCCTCAGGTGTGCGGAAAAGGAGACTGTCAGGCACCGAGTCACCCGGTGCCCGGGCTGGCGCGCCAAGGCGCTGGCATGCTCTGCCTGGGCATCGGACAGCTTGCCCAGAAATGGCCAGGCTGTTCTCAGGATCTGCAACCCCACAGTTCGATGCTCAGACGGTCTCGTTTCCTTGAGACCCGGGAGAGGAGATCGAGCTCATCACAATGGGCGTGATTCACAGGGGCTATTTCCCAGGGGGGAGGTGGTGCACAGTGACCTGGCTAAAAAATGTGTTACACTCAGTTTACTTTTGAAATGATTAATTTTTACAAGAAAGGGTTTCATTTTCCCCTCAAAATAATCAGTGTCCTCTAACTTTATGGGTAACTCTTGGTTGGCTGTTACAAAGATCTGTCTTCGCTCGAACTTCAAGAGACGCGGGGCCGCTGTTGTGGGCCTACCCGGGCAGAGAATGGTGGGAGTTTTTCTGCATTTGGGAGAAGTTTTAAAATTCTGTTCTGTCCCACTGTCCCTCAGTGCCAACCATTCTCGTGAAAGGTGTGGGCAAGGCTGTACCTGGCTTAGCAGCGCTCACGACACACAAACCCAGCATCCACTTCCCTGGGCGGTCTGCAGCTTCACCCTGGCAGCCAGTGACAGCTCGCCCTGTGCACCACGGGCTTGGGGCCTGGGGTGGCGCTGTGCTAGTGATAGCAGGTCATCTGTGCAGGAAGACCCCGAGGGAGGCCGGAATAAACAGGGCCTTCCTGCCTCCATTCTTGAGACTTACTCTTTGAAAGGCCTAGAGTCAGGAAGGGGAAAATTAGAAGCGGTCGAAGCCAAGAAGAGATATTTGTTTTGGACTAAAACTCACAATTAAAATTCCTGATATTGAAAACAACTTTCCCACTCTTTTGTGAATTGGGACAATTTGACCATTAAAAGGCCTTTTGAGACCATGAGTCTAAGTGCCACTCAGAGGCATGAATTATTTTTGAATATTTTGGAGTAAGAGGCATACTTTGAAACTGATCAGGACCTAACACATACTAAGTCACTTTCTGGGAAACTGTTTTTATGAGGGGAAAAAAAAATGCCTGGACAATGAGATGTGAATTCCTATTCGCTTTGCTCTGTTTGAAACTCCCCCAGAACGCATGTTCATACCTTTAAGAGGTGACACATGAAAACATTTACTCTTGCCAACATACAGAACTCCGAGGAGTGACAATTACCAGCCTTCATAATCCATCACACGAGGTTATCTGAGACACCAGAACACAGCCCATTTAAAAAAAAAAAAAAATGACCACAACATCTAATGGGTGAGCAAAGAAAAACGTCATCTAGCTGCATTAAGATAAATGATTACCGAAACAAATGCTTTAGAAAAATTGACCTTTTAACAAAAATCGCATTTCTCATTCCATCTGGCATGACAAGGAATCTGAGCTACTACTTCTTAGTTAAATAAAAGAAGAACCTGGAAAAACAATGAAATACTTTCTATACATTAGAGGCCGGATGTAAGCAAAGGCTTAAAATGAGCAGGGGGGAGGGAAAGCACTTACGCATGTTTGTTCTCTTCTGGACCATGATTTTGTTCCACTCACTTGGGAAGTTCCAAATGAAAACCCTAATTTATCCTGCTTTCTACGCTGATCTAAGTCGAGCATTTTCTAAGTGTGGATAACTTGTCTAATGCCACCGCCGAAAATGATGTCTTGAGGAAACGGGATGACACGGAGTAAGGAAACACTACCACAGGACAAGGGAGTTAGACTTCACTGCAAATAAAGCCGCATTTGCTATTATAGACACTGTTCCTAGTTTCACGTCAGTCACTTATGAACTCCAAACACTACACTTAACTTTTCCCAACTCCACAGTCATTTCCTGTCAAGATGGCCAGGAAGTGGCCACCAGGCCCTGCTGTGCTCTCGGCACCCAGGACGGGCTGGCTGGGGGACCCACCTCAACAGCGTCACGAGGTCACACGGAGTCGCATTAACTCTCCCAGGGAACGCTGGAAAAATGTCATTGACTCCTTGACAGAGTCCTGACTTGGTCCTGAACCGAAGCTCCGTGGTCATGGCCGTTACCCCGGAGCAGAGACATCTCATGTCGGACGACGCCTCTGCCCGTGGATTCCGTGGTTTCTAGAGAGAGTGAAATAAAACGGCCCCACGTGACAACGACGGCCTCTGCTTCCGCCGCCTGGAGCGGGGTCCCCTTGCTGTGGCCCCGCCCTGGCCACCAGCTCTTGTGGCTTTTGGCCAAGCCTCCAGCAACACCTGAGACACCTGTTGACGCTCCCTCCCGCTGGGCTGGATGTACGGTGGGTCACACGTGCAACAGAACAATCGAAGATCCCACTGCCTTTGAGCCGCGGGAAGGAGGGACACAGTTTCAAATTTGAACTTATTCATTAGGAAACTTAAATGAGGGCAGCTGGAGAAGCTTTTCCTGTAATGACCCAATGAAAACTGCTTCTCCGTTCAGTTTTTCGGACAATAGTCTTCACTCAAAATACTTAATAGGATGGACAAACATTCAAAATGCATAATAGGATGTATCCTAAATAATTAAGCATACATGCATATGTATGTATATGTGTGGGTGTGTATATATATCATATGTGCGTGTGTGTGTGTATATAGCTTGTTACTGGTTAAAGTAAGGAAATGCCCCAAGTAGAAAAATGAAAATCAAATATGAGAAATAGATATAGTGACATGCTGAGGTTAAATTTTGGTCCTTGGTGTTGATTACTTGTTGTTAATTAGCACTCAATTAGAATTAACTCTTGGGTTTTGAGGTCAGATAAGTCAGTAGTTAATTAGCCTTTTCCCATGAAGCAGAGAAGTACCTTCAAAAGCTTTACTAGAACTAATAATATAATTTAGTACAGGGCAGGAAAAAATATTTGTGGAAAACAAATTTGCAAAAATTACTTTCTTGTAAAATTTAAAAATTCCTTAAACATTTCACATAAGACGGGTTACACTTTCCTGCTGACTATATTCGAGAAATAGTAAAATCAGCAGAAAATATTCTTCTAAAATTTCCAAATTTCTAAATAAAAAAAGATTCTACTTTTGGGCAAGAGAAGTTTATAATTCTGATTAATAAGACAAAAAAGTTTCCTAAAACTTATTGTATCTTTTCATATAATTTCACATAACCTACGTTATTATCACTGAATGCATAATACGGCTGTCAAAGCTGAATTCTAAAGATACAGTAAATCCTTTTTTTTTTGATTATTACCTTTCATACGTTTAAACTCTGAAGTACCTAACTCAAGATGAAACCTTTTTTTCTAAAGAAGTCATAGGCTTTTGTCCAATTCAAAGACCATAGCACAGATTTTCAACAAATAAAGTAAAAGCAATGACCTCCGTGAAATACTGTTACCCTCAGGCCACACAGCGATGACGCCTCAGCACACAGACTTCACTACGGTACCCGTGGTCCAAAGCACGGAGCCACCTGCTGAAGTTTGCTGTCCGTCCCTGGCCCTCCTGGGCTGTGCCCTCACTTACTCTTTTAGGCTCTGAATTGGAGGGCCTCATGGTTCTTCTAAGGGACACTTACAATACTTTATCTCACGGCTCAATCTTAGCCCAAGCTCTCAGATCAAGGGGGGTAATTCAGTGCATACTTTATGGCTGCTCTGCATAGCCTTTATTTCAAAGCTTCCCAGGGAAACCCCGGTCCTGAAATTCTAGAGGATGTGACTATTGGTAAAGAGCTCCCGCCTCCGCAGGTGGCTTTGCACCTCAGGGATGACGCCCCGGCGATAAGGAGCACACCGTGAAATACGATCGACTCCGGGTGGCCAGGGGCTCGCAAGGGCCTTGCTGCAGCGTGCACAGTGGCGGGTGTGCAGTGTGATAGAGCATCGCCAGGCCCGGAAGGCACCCTGGGAGGGACAGATGGTTGGACCAAACTCATTCACATTAAGCAGTGACCATCACCAGGCAAAACGGTGCTTGCGCAGGTGTGGCTGCAGAGGGTGGGGACACTCCCTGTGCTCAGGGGATGCTACCACCATCACTGAGGACCGTGCTGACACACATGACATCTTCACAAGAGACACGGCTGACCAAACAGGAATGGCAGCCAACGAGTTCACCCAATGCACAGTTACGGTTTCAGAGACGTGCTGCTGAGCGGTCACCACATCCAGCCACGAGTGTGGGGGATGGCGGACCCATGCCAGGGAGCTGGTCCCCACAGTCCGCAAGGCGCTTGGTCCCCCCGAATGCGTTCCTGGTCACGGCACGTGAGAACGGCGAGAGGGTCCGAGTGGAAAGGTCACAGGTGTCACAGCGGCTGCCTCTCTCTCTCTCACGCTGGAGGAAAAGTTCCATTTTCTGTCACCCACGCCACATACAGCATTTCAACAGGGTTTCTTTTGAAATGAAAAGTCAACAAGTTTCCCAAAGTTGGCCTTATCGACTTCTGAAGCGATGACTAAATACACACCAGGCTGATCTCTCAATCTGAGTTATTTCAGATACTGATTTTTGTAAAACGAAGGAGAAAAAAAAATCCCAATAGACAATTTGCATTTGCCACCACCAGACTGCAGAAGTCCTTGCCGTTTGCTTAAAAACGTGATCAAACCCTGGGCGTTACGCCTGCGTGAGGTTCGTAATTCAGTCATCCCTCGTCATATTTTGTTCTTCGTCCCATTTTTACCGTTTCCAATTTTTCAGTATTGCCCTCCACAAACCACTGAAAGTGATCATTGATGATTATTCCCCTCATTTTTCCAGGGAGCCAGACGATTTTGACCAAGAGCTCCAAGTACCATTTGAAAAGTTGAGTTTTTAAACACTTGGTGGAAAAAAAATGATAACAACGACGTATAACTACCTACCTACCTAGCTTATGTGCTTTAGGGTGACTTTTCAAAAGGAGAGTATAAATCATTGTACATAAAATCAAAATAGTTAATATACATTTTCTTTTCGGCACCTTCTAGAAATCAGGCGTTCAACATAAAACATCTTATAAATGTATATAAGAAAAATAAACGTTTACATTTTAACCTCAGAGAGACTGCCGTAGGCGGCGGTTAACTCACGAAGCCCACGCTGCTGGGGAGCCAGCAGAGACCGACGCTGTGGCCGCCGTCCTGACGCGTGGTCCCTGTCCCGACGTGGGGGCTGAGGCGCTCGGTTCTGGGCGAGTAGGACCGGGGCTGAGACAAGCAGAGAGGTATCACGACGTTTGTGGAAAACACCGCAAGAGTTCGGAAGAGTTTCAAATGCTCGGGGAAAAAGAAAAACGTTTTGATGACAAAAATAAAATAAAGAACCTAAAAAACGGCTTCAGGTGCTCCGGGGGACGCTGCTGGCACGGAGCGTGCAAGCCGGCAGGCGTGACGGCCTCGGTGCTCCGGGGGCGCCCCAGAAGATGACAGGGCACTGACGGCACCTGCGACCAGGGCGTCTCACGGTGAAGGCCCGGTCCAGGCCTGCGGAGGACGTCCATGGGACGGATCAGCGGAGATCAGGAGAGTCCGAGGGGAAGAGAGCAGAGGACCACCAGGGGAGGAAGGGCGGGAACCCGGGTCACCTGAATGGCAGTGCTAGGCAGGGGGGCTGCGTCCTGGCGGGGGCAGCTCTTCCGCTGACGTGGGGCCCGGTCCCGAGGGCGTGGGGACATGGGCCCATGTGCACGGGCACAGCCTTGGGCAGCAGGTGCGCACCTCACTGTCCCCGACACCGAGAGACGTCCGGCTCTGCACCAGCTGCGGCTCACTCAAGCCGGGCCGCGTGGGCGGTGACCGTGACGTCGCTGCTTCTCGTGCGCGGAGAGATGTCCCCGACCGCTGGGCCCGGGCTCTGGGCTGTCCTCGGGGCTGCTAGAGCCTGGTGACATCCCGGCCCTGCTGCAAGTCCCCGATGCTCTCGTAGTCATTCTCCCGCGGGCAGGGCCCGTGGCGGCCGCTGGCCTCCGGGGCGGCCTTTCCCTCCTCGCGGTCCACCGCCTGTATCGCCTCGTAGTCGGGCTCGAGTCCTCGCGGGGCCTCCCTGCCGCGGGGAGCAGGCTGGCGTGGCAGGCCGTCTTCTCGAGGTCCTTGACGGCCGCGTAGAGGTCACTGCAGGAAGACGGGGACCTCTGTGCGGCTCCCGGGCCGCACGGGTGGCTGGACTCCGGGGCTTTCAGCGACGGCCCCGACTTGGCCCCCGACTGCCCGGGTTTATTTACGGAGGAGTACATGGCCGAGATCTAGAAAACAGAGGGCGGTGGGATCGAAAGGCTTTGTGCGCAACCCCGGCCCCTCCCCCGCTTCTTCAAGCTTGTTTTTGGACCCCCTCCCCCCCCGCCCAGCCCCCAGCTCCCACCGACGTGCAATGTGTGTAAGTTTAAGGCGTGCGCCAGGACGGCTCGGTGCACGGCCATGCGGTGAGACGCTTCCCACGAGACGGTTAGGGACACCTCCATCGCCATGACGACCAGTTTTTTTGGGGGGAGGGTGTTGGGATATTGAAGCTCTGTTCTCTGAACGACTCCTGGGGCTGTCACGCCACGCTGTTGACTCCGGCCACCCTGCTGTCCATCAGACGCCCAGGCCCGGCTCACACAGACCCGCAAGTTTGGGCCCTTGACCTATGCCTCGCCACCCCCGGTACCACCTCTCTGCTCGGCTTCCCTCAGTGTGGCTTGTTCAGGCCCCGCACATATGCGAGAGCACACAGTGTGCCGTTTTCTGTCCGGCTCGTCTTGCTCAGTGCGATGCCCACCAGATGCACCTGTGTCTCAGGTGGTGGGGTCGCCCCTTCATGGCCGCATAATATTCTATTGTGTATGTATGTGTGTCTGAGCATATATATTACATAGCATATGATAAGTTAACTATATATATATCTATATCTATATATCTAAAACCACATTTTCTTTATCCGTCCATCCGTTGGTGGACGTCTAGGCTGTTGTATGCTTGACTATTGTAAACAGCACCGCAGTGAACAGGGGGTTGCAGCTGTCTCTTTGAGACCCCGGTTTCATTTCCTTTGGCTATAGACCCAGAATTTGGTTCTTTATTATCTGCAGTAATGCTGGAGTATGTCACTAGAGAACAATTCTTTGTATATTATCTTCGCCTTTGTGAGTGGGCCAGCCGTACCAGCATGGTTCTGTGACAGCCAGTTCCCTCGGCTCCGCTGAGGGCGTGAGCAGGGCAGACGGGCGGCCCCCAGAGGCCCCCAGGACCTGACCACAGCGTTTTATTTGGTTTCTACATCAGAAGGATGTCTCACCTGAAAAAGGGCTCTACTGCTTTACAAGAAGAGGCAGGAAAACATGTATCAATCCGAAGGTCTAGCATGGCAGAAATCATCTTTGGGAAGCTCTGGCCATGTCCATGTGACCGTTCTGCCGAATATTAAACTAACATTCTCACCGCAGAGGTTTTAATGGGAAAATGACTCTCAGAACAGAGAATGATTACTTCTTTGAATCTAGGAAGTATAAAAATAACCCTCTGCATCTCGTAGTGAGGCGCGCATGGAACTTTTTAGCCAAAAAGTTTTATCCAAGCCTCAAACGTGGACAGATTACAAGAGCGGCGGGTCACAGAGGACTGTGGTGGGAACCGATTTCCAGCCTCGCCTTCGGGGTAACGTCTGGAGGGTGAGCACCCCTTCACCGGGACCTCACAGGTGAGAGCTGGCTGCCCACAGCCACACCTGCTTCCCTCCAACGTCCTGGCCCCAGCCCCCGACGTTATGCCCCACTGGTCATAAGAGGGGCTCTGGTCTTCCCAGCCTTTTTTTTTTTAAATGACAAGCTCTTTCATTAATTTGCAACTTAATATTATCTCTAGGCATAAACCTAACTTACAGAGGATGTCACTGTAAATTTTAACGGTCAGAAAGTTTCGAAAGTCCTCTAACATTCCTTTTGAATATTCATCTCTTATGACTACAGTTTCTCTTTTGTATACAGGTTTCTCTTCAAGCCCCCCCCCCGCGCTATTGAGCTTTGCAATTTTTCTCTTTAAATCTTTCATCTTCATCACTAAGTCTGTGAACTGTGATTATGCTCTCATAAATTCATCTTTTTTCCCGCCCCTTGCTCTTCTATTGAGAATCTCCCCTTTCCTCATGATTCTGTTAAACTGAGTGAATAGTACTTAAAACTCGGGTCTCCATTTCAGTCTGGACCACCCGACATTATGTGAATGGAAAAACAAATGTAGAAACAGAAATCCTTTTCCTAAAATGAATACATGTGAACCACCATTCTTTATTCTATGCTGAAAATTCATCAGTATAACTAGGTCTATTTTCGAAAGCCACAAACAAATGTAAGATCAGAAGAAAAGTAATTTAAAATTTTACATGGTCTGGATTTATCTTAAATAGGATTACTCTCCAGATCTCTCGCAGGCCCTGTTCCTCAGCCCCAGCAGGGGTCGGCCCTGCACCGCGTGGAAAACGCCGGGGAAGGTGGAGCAGCTGCCCAGGCCTGGCGGGGGGGGGGTGGTGGTGCTGGTCCCCACTGTGCAGAGGGGGACAGGGGCAATGACAGAGACTGGGGGCCGAGTGGAAGGGACCCAGCTCCTGACTTTCGCTTTTGCCCGATCCTTCTGTCCTGCTTGGTTTCCTTTGCTTAGCTGACCTGTCCATCCCGTCTGCCAGCCACTCTCTGAGCCGTCACAAAGCCAACATCCCCAAACCCCGAGCTCTGGACATGAATTTCACAGGGCACGTGAGCCTTTTTGGGCAAAAGGGCACCTGGCAGTGTATTTATTCCAGGCGCTCTGTGGTTATCTACAGGGACAAGGCTCACCTCCTCTTCTGTGAGAGTCGGGTCTTCGTGCCGGGACTTGTAGGACAGCGAGCTAAATCTCTGTGAGAAAGACAAACGGAGACAAGGTGGCGTGCCGTCAATGCCCAGTCTCTCTCTCATGTACGTTCTGACGCGTCTGTCTATGAAAATGCTTTCCAATGAATTTTAGGGGAAAAAGTTATTTTCTACAACGATGTAAAGAACCGGAAGAGGAAACAAGAAACAAAAACCCTATTACGTGACCTTTTTGGATACCCAGTAGAGAAATGTCTTCCATTTTGGTATTTGAATCTTTAGGTACAAATACGCCAACAGTTACTAGACTTCTTAATTGTCATGGATACATTGATCATCAGCGAAGGATTGGTAATAAAAAGAAAATCACGTTTCTTTATCAATGCCTGGATTTGTATTTCTACCGTTTGTGCAAATCCATAAAGAGTCTGTGTCATCCGCTAAGGAGACATCGGCTCACATCGGTGGCCTGTTCCCTGCCTCATTTCTCGATTCGGGCTCCTGGTTCACTCACTCTCTCCCGCCTCGATGAAATCCTTCCCGATTCCAGCAAATATGCCCCTTTCACACCTGGCCCTTCAGCTCCGTGACCTCCCGCACCGCCTGGGCCCCCGCCCGGCCTCACGACTCATCCCAGTCTTTCTTGTAGCCTAAACCACCCCGATCCTGCAGCCCGCTTCGGACCTCCCTCAGCATTCAAGCTCACGCCTGCAGGCGCCCAAGGCCCACAGCCCTCCAGCAGTCTGACTGCCCTTTCCAACGTCCACTTCTCCTCCGTCTTTCCGTGCTGCTCCGCTGAGCTCAAACTTCCGAGTCAGCTCAGCTCAGGCCTCACGTGAAAATGCCCGAACTGCTTTAGGCAGCATAAACTTTACGCTCGTTTTACTACCTTTGGTGATACGCCGGGCCAAAACTTAACTGCGTTTCTGTGTTTGACGGCTACGTCCATCAACGCTGTCTCGGGTGCTCTTGACAGCTGATCTCATGGATAACATGAGACGCCGAAATGCCCCAGAGAGCTCTGCAAAGAATCACTTACTTGCTGTAGCCTGAAGGATCAGTCGGGTTCACCTTGTGACCGTGAACTCCAGACGTGTTTTTAAGGCTGACGAACCCCTACTACTTGGCCTTCCTACCACAGCCTGAGAGGAGAAACTCACTTTTCTCTGTGTAGAGGACAGAAGTGAGAAGCCCGGGGCCTAAAGCAGACTGAGCCTGGCGAAGGCCCGAGGGAATGGGACAACGGCAGCGATGGGTGTCCAGTCACTGGACGGGGTATCGAGTCACCGGACGCCCGGAGAGGTTCAGGGACCTAAACCTAAGTGGGGCAGGTTTTTGTCCAGAAATTGTCGCCGACTCAAACCTCTTACTTGATTTAGATAAAAGTATAATGTGATCAGACACAGTGGCACCTGGAGGTCGGTCGGTCTCTTGTGTGTGGTCCTAGGCTTTGACCTCTGTGACCCCAGGAAGGTAAGTGCACCTCTGCAGTAAGCGGAAGAGGCTAAACTGAGTGGCCCAGACTCCTCTCTTTTCCGAAGGAAGAAGACGACCCTCCCCCGCTCTGACGTGGTGTAGACACTGAGTCATCTCGGTGGGCGCCAGAGAGATGCGACTATGCACACGAGCTTCCCTGGTTTGTGCTGGGAGCCGGGAGGTCAGACAGCCCGCCCTGAACCAGCGTCCACTGCAGGGGACCCGAGCCGTGCATGTCCCCAAGCCATGGGTGTGTCCCCGAGCCAGTGCCTGCAGAGCCCCGGGAGGAGCGAGCGCTATGGCGCCACCATCACACACCGCGCCCACCCACGACGCGAGCCCACCCACGACGCGCGCCCACCTTGCTGGTGTCGGGGCGGGTCCCCCGGGGTCGCGGCCCTCCCCGGCCTTTCTCTCCTCCTCGTCCTGAAGGTTCTCGTTCTCATCCAGAAGTTTAACAGGGACGGGGGGCGGGGCCTCCTCTTCGGGGTCCCCTGGGTTTCGGGGGACGCTCTCCGCATCGGCTCTGCCGGCACTTCTTGTTCCTGTCCACGAGGCGTACTCGGCGACGTCGGCCGCGTCCGGGGCCCGGGGCGCGGGGGGCGCCCTCCCGCGGGCGCGGGCTTCTGCCGGCCGGCGGGGCCCCCGCCGGGGGGCGCGGGCGCCTCCTTGACCTCCTTGACCTCCTTGACCGTCTCGTACAGGCAGTCGTCCACCACGGTCTCCTGCGACGCGCTGTCCTTCAGCACCTCGTACGGCCCCTCCAGCCCCGCCGCGCCCCGCTCCACGGCCGCGCCGGGCCCGCTGTCCGCGGGGATCCGGGGCAGCTCCCGGCTCTGGGGGCACCGGGGCCTCCCCGCGCCCTCCTGCGCGTCCAGCAGGTCCGACGCCGACGTCTGCACCTCCTCGTAGTGCTGCCCACAGGTCGTGGCGCTGTCCTCCGAGAGAACTGCGGCGGCAGAGGGCGGAAGTGGGGGACAGCCCGGACGCGGCTGTCGCTGGGGGGCGCGGGGCGCACGGGGGAGGGGCACGCGCCGGGCTGGCCGCGCCCTGCTCTGGGCTGCAACTCACGGACGCTGCTACGGTCGTAGCCGGGACGATGTCAGTCGTGGCTCAAACTAAAGCCGCCGGACACATCTCTGCCGGGCGACACTACGTGTCCCCGGCTGCAAGCTTGTTTGCAGTTCCCTTCACTCCTTGTCACCCGCGAGGGGACTCTCGTGGGCAGAGAGTCTCACGCAACTGGGGACGACTGTGGGGGGCTGGGCACGGGGGGGCGTGGCCTGGTGGCCCCTCTCCCTGGCCCGCCGCCTCCTCCTCTTGGGAGGGACTGGGCGGTGGCCATCCCCTTGCAAAGGTCCCTTTTGTGTGAGACAAAATGAAGGGACAACAACGTGCCCCAAACTGGGGTCCCGCTCGCCTGGCCCTCCCCACCCCCCATTCACGCCTCACATGAGAAAACCCCAAACGGACGTTCTTTGAGTGCGTGAGGGGTCCGTGTGAGTGGCCCCCGCCCCCGTCCCCTGTCAAGCTGACCTGCGAGCCCCTGTGCGCTGGTCCGCGGGGGGCGGGAGACGGACACCCCGCAGAGTGAGCAGCCGCCCGCCTGGGGGCGTCTCCAGTGCGCGCCCCTCACGCACACGCGTGGGCGGCGACGGACATCTCGGCGGGAACGCACCCTTGGGTGTGGGTTCACAGCTGCACACGCTCATGCCGTGTGTGCGCTTAGGGGCTGTGCTGCTTACGTATTAGTCTTTACATCCGTGTGTTTCTAATTTATAATTTTTTAGCTCATTTTGTTTCTGACTAGGCTGGATTCGGTGAGACCGGGGAGCCCGGGCAGTGTCTAGCGCACGCGGGCACCACTGTGTGCTCCTGCCGGAAAAATCAAGCGAGCGAGTGCGAGCACCGCTCGCCTCCTGTCGGGGCTAAAGGACTGTCCCTCTCTGGGGGTCACACACAGTGACCCTAAGGGGCGACCGGGAAAATGACTCCGCACCCCCTGGTGTCCTGAGTACTTACTGCCCTCCGGCTCCAGACGCGTGTGCCCGGCAGGCAGAGCACGGGCCCCGGAGCCCGGAGGCTCGGGGTCAGTCCATACCGGGTGCCCCACGGTCCCCTGATCGGTTAGTGGGGCGAGGGGACAGCCGCGGGCCTCAGGGGACCGCGCTCCGCGCCCTGGGAGGTGCCGTTCGAGTCGCGGGGCGCGTCTGCCGCGTGGACACAGTGCAAACGCAGACCCGCGCGGGCCACGCGGGCTGGGCACACGTCCGGCTGAGTGTGGCGGGAACGGCCCGCCCACCGCAGGAGCGGAGGAAGCAAGTGCTCGGTCTTACGCTAGGCCGTGGCCGGCAGGTCCTCTCCGGGGCGCGGAGGCCCGCGTGGGAGGCCCGCGTGGGAGGCCCGCGTGGGAGGCCCGCGGGTCCGAGGGACTTACTGTCGCCGTTGGTGAGCAGCCCGTTCTGCTCGCTGCTGGCAGGGGCGTCCGTGGCCAGGCTCGTGACCGACCGGCTGAACACCTCCTTGTCCGAAGGCTGCAAGACAAGCGCACTGCGGTGAGCCGCGCGGCTGGCACGCGGAGCGCCCGCGCCCCGCCCGGAACGCCGAGACGGCGGCGACAGGGCCCCCGCCGCCGCGCGGCCTGAAATCAGGGGAAACGAAACCGAACAGGGCTGCAAGTCATCCCGGGCACATTCCAGCTGCTCGGCAGCCACGGGTGGCTCGTGGCTGCTGTGTCGGGCGCACAGAACAGCCCTGTGCGGGGCAGCAGGTGCAAACCTCTCCTGTTCTCACGAATTCCTGGCACTTGGGGGCGTTTCTTTCGGGCAGGAAGTGGATGTGTAGGAGTCACGTGGACTAATGTGCGAGGCTGAGCTGTCTCTATGTGTGGTCTGCAAGTTGGTAGTTTGCACATTTCGTGAAACAGCCAACGAGTCCGGTGAGGCGGCCTGAGCCACCGCTAACGGGACCTGTCCGGCACGGAGCATCCCGGTTTTGGGACCACAGGGGGCTCAGGTTGGTGGGGAAGCTGGTCAGGGGCGGTCAAGGGCGTGAACCTGAGTGGAGAGAACGAGGCGGAGCCAGGACACCCCATGGGTCCAGGCTGCTCCTCAGAGTCGGGGTGGGCGGGAGATGCCCTCAGGGCTCATCAGCAGCCGGAAGACCCCGGGGCGAAGAAAACCCAGCAAGGCCGGCACTGCCAGTGAGCTGGGCATCCCAGGCTGCGGTGAGCCGGATGGCCCGCGGTTCCGGGTCCCCAAAGTCCTATGTCGAAGGCCCAGTCCCCGACACCATCGGGTGTGGCTTTATTTGGAAATAGGGTCATTGCAGATGAACGCAGTTAAGATGAGGTCACCCTAGAGTCCTTACAAGAAGGGAAGCCTGGACAGACAGACACGCGTCCAAGGAGGACCGTGCGAAGCGATGCAGGGAGGCCCTGGGAGTGCCAAGGTGGCCGGCAAAACCCCCGAGCGGGGGAGCGGCCCCCAGAGGCTCCTCGGTCTCGGACTCGCCGCCGGACCGCAGGGCACCAGCCGCCTGTGATCCGCCCTCAGGCCTCGCTGACAAACCCACGCACCCCGGACGCCCCCGGCTGGATGGAAGACACAGCGCGCTGCAGGCCGGGCGCCCACGAGCCCTGCCGATGGCGCCGGCCTCCAGCCTCGGCCGTCTCCGCCCCCAGGAAGGACCCGGCCCAGGCAGCCAGGGGCCTGTGGCTGACCCTTTCCTGCAGGAAGTCGCAAGCGTGTAGGAACACGCTTGGATCACTGCCCGGTGTTTGCACAGGCATATGCATGGATGTGTGCACAGGCGTGCATACACGGGCATGGTCACACACACGACACAGACACATGTACACACAAGGACACACATGCACACACATGGATATGGACTCATGGGCACACACACATGCACACACATGAACACGTGCACACACATGGATACGGACACACATGCACACACATGCACACATGCACACACATGGATACGGACACACATGCACACGTGCACACACGGGCACACACGGACACGTGCACACACGGGCACACATGCACACACATGGACACATGCACACATGTGCACACACATGCACACACACTCACCACGTTCATCAGGTTCTCGTGGTCCCCACTGTGCTGTCTCGGCTTCTTCTCTCTGAAACGGAAAATGAAACGTGGCGCGAGGTCAGTCATGCTGTCTGGAATCAAACCCGCGGCCCCCTCTCCTGGGCTCATTTCTGTCAGGATCGACACCTCTCTTAAGAGCCAGGTTCGTTTTGCCAAGGAAGCAAAAGCGGGACAGTTACTGGTCCCAGGGGGTGGGGTCGCCGGGGTCAGGGGATGGGTCACTAGCTTTTCCATTCCATCAGTAGTAATTACAGGTTCTCAACAGGACTCAGGCAGGAACCTGCGTAGAGAATAGTCATATCTAGAATATTGGGAGGAATGGTGCCTTTTATTATTATTTTTTTTTTAAAGAAAATTCAGACATCACTTTGCTTTAATTTGGAGTTTTTGCAGTCACACGCTGCAATGAGACTGAGAAATTAATGAAACAAAACACAAATGTTGGCACGTCGGGAAGGGTGCATGCTCTCGGGATGAGTCATGTGTACTTCCAGTCTATGGAAAAGTCCGCGGAGTAAAAATAGAATTTATTTTTATTCCGTACGCTCTAAAGAAAGCCACCAGTAGGGAGCGCGTCTCCCGCGGACTGTGGGGCAACCGCGCCACCGCGTGGGCGCGTCAGAAACTGCAGCGGCGGGCGCGCCCAGCCCGGGGCAGAGTCTCCGCAGGCCCCGGCTGGCCTGAGCTGCACCTTCCCGCCAGACCGCGGCAGGGCCCGCAGGCCCGGGTCCATCTGCGCAGGAGTAGGCGGTGCCTGCGTTCGAGGAGTCTGGCTTTCCCCGTCTGGGCAGAGACTTTAGGGTAGGATGCATATCCAGACTTTTTCTTTAAGAAAAGTAGTCTTTGATCTAATGTATCCTGTTTGCCTGATCCAGACTCTTAAATGACACTTGTTGAGTCTCTTCTGAGGTTACTGGGAAGAGTTTGGAAGGGGGCTGGCTGGTCAGCAGCGGCAGGGGCTGGCTCTCACCTGTCACAGCCGGAGCACAGAAAGATGAGGAAGGCGACGAGCAAGCAAGTGGCCACGGCCGCCAGACTCCCCCACAGGAGGATCTGCGTGAGTCCGCCGGCCAGGGCGCTCCCCGAGGGGCCCATGGCGGGAGCAGGCAGTCGCACCGCCAGGGGTCAGTCCTGCAGAGCTGGTGGCATGGGGACCGGGGCCGCGTCCTCCTGCGGAGAGACCAACCTGCCTGAGACGATGTGTCCTGTGCCAGCGTGCCCAGGTATCCTGTGGGGGGCAGGCCCTGCGGTCAGGCAGGGCACGCTCTGGGCTCCACCGACCTCTGACCCCTCGCCACCTGGGCCTCTGACCCCTCATCGCCTGGGCGACTGTCTGTCATCAAAGAGGCCTTGTTTAAAGGACATTTGCTTCGCTCGGTTCTAGAACATTCTAACTTACAAAGAACAGCCTTTAAGCAAAACTTGAGTTTCACAAATACGGTACGCGGATAAACATTTTTTGTCTCGTGATCACGAATCGCAACTCAAAAAACCTTTTTCCTTGGAACAGGCCGTCAAAGCTGCTTCCTTCTCGGCCTGTTTCGCTGGGAGAGCTGTAGCACCTTCCACCACCACTGGGTGTCGCCATCGAGCCAGCACTCGGTGGCTTGGGGACAAACATGAGCGCACAGGGACAGGGGGAATTAAAGCCACCGTGGCGGAGGGGACCAGATTTTCTCCCGGGGAAACACGTCACACCCAGGTGAACAGCTAAGGCCGAGGAATAAAGAGCCGGAGGAGAGGAGGACACGCCGCCCGCGGCGACAGCGCCACCGCTGCAGACAGCAGCGGCTCTGGGAGACGCGCATCTGCTCATCTTCCTGGGCTCCACGCAGCTTCCCTCTTCCCGTGGCCATGGCCGGCCGTGCTGCCCTGGTGTGTCCAGCCCCCCGGCCGCTGCGACCCCCAGGAGTCCCCGCACTCTCTCACGGCTCGCCGCCACGCCGGACAGTCCACTTCAAACTTAGGACCACAGACTGGCACCCCGTAAGTTATCAAAGTGCGTTCGCGCAAGCACGGGGCACGGCGACCCAGGACAAAGGTCTACATCTGGGTCCAAAGCATAATGCCTTTTGGGGGCGCGAGCCAACGACCTCTGTCGTGCAGACACTTGTTTTTCCCTTCCCCTCCTCATTTGGACACACAACAGAGTCAACGAACCGGGCGCCAGGGTCTGAGACAAGGGCTCGCAGCGCGCATTGCCGAGGGCCAGAGACGCACCCCGCAGCGGGGGTGGGGGCGTGGCACCCCGGACGCTCTGTACACGCGTCCTTCTCCCATCCCGTCGGTCCACAGGGGGAGGCCGATCAGAACCGTGTTGGGGGGGAAGAGGCGGGCACGCCCCCTGCCCCAATGCTACAGAATTTCAGACGACAGGTGGGAACTTGCCCTTCGGCCCTGAGAAAGGTCGGTGCTCCGGGTTATAGGACTTCTGTTGGCGACCCTTAATAATTATTTTGGACAATGCTTTGGATGACAGTCTTTTGCTCCATCACCTCTTCTCCTCTTATATCCATTCATTTCGCGATTTCCATCAATGACAGGATTCCATTAGTAGGAAAACCCGCGGCCTTTTACTTTAAAGGCAGGTGCACTTTTCACCACCAGGTGGCAGTGCAGGGCTGCTCTCGGCCCGAACGCCCGGCTCTTTGCGGTTTGTGCTGGGTGCTTGGCATTTCAATTGTCTTCATCAACCCAGACCCTCAGCCTCCCAAGTCACTTCCAACAGGAAAGAAAACAGAAACTGGGTGAAATTAATGACAGATGCAACCCAAACGGCGGCGATTTGTTCTACTGGCCCAACAAACAAACGCTGGTTCACAGCGAGGCTCCGATCGTGGGGAATTCCCTAAGTGATGATTCAGCAATGATAATTCGGGGTGGTCACCGCCACTGCACAGCTGTCTGGCTGACCCCGAACGAGCACGAGGGGAGAAATGCAGAGCTCCAGGCCCTGCCCGAGGCCTGCGTGTCGGGGAGTCTGGGGTCAGCCGGCAACCTCTGTTTGAACAGGCCGCCCCCAGGGACCGTGAGGCAGGCTGAACGAAATGCAAGAAGACTGTTCTAGAATAGTCAGCATGCCCACAGGTCACCTGGGGATTCTTGCTAAGATGCAGGTTCTGCGTTTCTGACCGGTTCTCAGGTGAGGTCCAGGCTGCCGGCCTGAGGACCACGCTCGGGGTCCCCCACACCTCCGTGTAGATGCTCACCTGCCTTCCCGCCGGGCTTGCCGTCACCCGGTCAGACCCCCGGTGCCGAGGCGGGTTCTCTTCTGCCTCAGAGTCGCGTGAGGAGCGGGGCTGACCCCTGCGTCCGCGGGGCCCGCCCGACCCCCATGTGAGTATCGGGTATCGGGTGACGATCCCCTGTCCAGCGCTGACAACGTGGGGGTGAGTGGACGTGCCCCCGGTGGGGCGGGCAGCCCGCGTTCCGCTGTGCTCTTGTCCACCGCGTGGCTGTGCAGCCGGAAGCAAGTCGGAACCTCCCGGGCCTCAGTCTCTCCTACTGGAAATGACGTCACTCATCATCCTCCTTCTGAAAAACAGGGTTATGTATCAGGTTTCTTTCCAGCTCTGAGCTTCGGTCTCTTCACACAAGTGGCTGGCGATTCCTGAGGTCGAAAACAAAAATTCGAGGTTTTCACGCAGAGGGAAAACCCCGGAATTCTCGGTGTCATCGGTAGTTTCCAGCCCCCGGAAACTCAGTCTTAGTGATTCCTGGGGGAACGTGACCAGGCCACCGCAGTGACAGGGACGTCAGGAGGCGGAGTCGGCATCCTGTGCCCGGAGTCAGCCTGCACCCCAAATGTCCCCTGCACTCTGCCAACGCCCCCACCGATGTCGGCCGCAGGGCTGGCTTGGGTCTCTGTGTTCTCATTAGCAGCCACTTGGCCTGGAATTCGCACGGATGACAGCTTTCACCCAAATTCAGGGGCGGAAGCACACCCGCAGGTGGGCACGCACAGGTAGGATGCCGTGGCTTCTGTGGCTCTTTAAGGGCATGTGCCCATGTTCGGGAAGGCCTGAAAGGGATCCGTCTCATTTCCATCTCAGCACTCGTACTTGATGAGCCCCGGGAGCTTCCACCTGTGAGGGAACATTCTGGAGAGCTTCTCAGGTCTGTTATCAGGAAGGGTCTGCTCTTCGGGTTGGTTTCACTGGCACCCTGACTCACGCCTCTGGTGATATTCCTTCCTCTCGGGCACCAAGGCACAAAGCGTGTGCCGCTCTTGGATGCTCTGTAATTCGTTGGACCAATAACTGCTCACCACCCACGGTGTGCCAAGCACCGATTTGCCTCCTGGGCTCGCCTGGAATGTGAGGTGGGCCACGAAGGAGCTGCGAAGCCAATTTGCAGGAGCTGAAAAACAATGAGGATGAAGTTCCTCACGGAGAGATTATTTTGATCAAAGATGCGAAAACCTGTCCTTGTTGAATTCCAAGCACGCGGCATGAGGACGACCCCCAGGGAGCCCGAGTCCCTCCCGCGGCGGTGTTCGGTCACGGCAGCCGCAGCCCGGTTCTGTCCAGCTCGCCCGGCGCAGACGCGGCTCCATCGCCCTTGGAGTGACCTCGCCTCCAGCTGAGAACTGTCCTCAATGTGTCTGGCGGATTCCAGAGTCAGCCTCCGCCTGGTCCCGGCCTGCCAGGCGGGCGGCACTCACAGCAGGGTCGGCCCGCGGCTGGGGACCTGGGGCTTCACCCTCCCGAGCAGGAGAAAACTGCCCTCATCCTGCAGTTAAGGCGAAGCTCTAACCACCAAGTAGCCAGGTGTGGGGAGGGCGGCGCGCGCGAAGGGGGTCGAATGCTGGGCGACAGAAGGAAACCGGACTGTGGGGGGTGGGAGTCTACAGATGGCGGAAGACAGTGCCGCGCCCCTGAAATCTACACAGTGACAGACACCGTCATCCCACTAAACTGAGTTACAAAGGCAACATTCAGGGAAGGAGCGGCACGCGCGTTTAAAATCCTACTGCGGCAGAGGCGATGGGACGGACCGGGCCACACGGGAGGAGCAGGGGGGGAGGAGAAGGGGAGAGGAGCGGGGGGGGGGGGAGGGGAGGAGCGGGGGGAGGGGAGGAGCAGGGAGGGCGGGGGCAGGAGCAGGCTGTGCGCGAGGGTATTAGGGCCTTCTCTGGAGACGCCGAGAACCTGGGTGCGCGGCACCGACGTTGTAAAGACGGCGCATTCCCCGGGCGAGTCCGAGGCCCTTTGCCCGTGGGGCGGTCAGCGTCGCTGCTCTGCCCCAAGCTCCACGGTCCCTGGACCGGAGAGCCGAGGAGGATAAGAGCCCCCGGATTGCACAGAGGGTGGCGGCAGGGCAGGGCGTGGCCGCCTGCTGCTCCCTTCTCCATCCCATGTGCTCGCCTCTTTCGGAAGGATCGTGGTTGGGGGGGGGGGGGGCGTGGCCCGAGGTGGCGGGTGCTCTGCGGATGGGGAGAGCCCGGGGAGGGGCGCTGCCCCGTCTCCCCGCGTGTCTGAGAGACTCGATGTTAACTTCAGTCTATTAACAAAAGAAACAGCTACTTATGGAGCATAAGGTACAACTCCCGAGCCGGAGGAAAGTTTGCACTCGGAGTCAGAAGTGCAAGGTCGCCCTCGTCGGCCACGGGGGCTGAGGTGGGGGGGCTCACGCACGTGGGCAGCATCTCCCAGAGCCCCCCAGAGCCCCCCGGGGCCCCTCAGGATGCACCGCCCAGCACTGTGGGCAGCGGGAAGGTGCCCCCTACGGGGAAGGTAAAGGTGGGCTCTGACCTCGGGGTCCCTGTTTAATCGTGACCTCTGCTGCAGGAAAACGTCAAATATGCTTACAAAACGGAACGAGATGGCGGGTTTTCAGGACAAAAATTTAACTTTATTCACATTATCGTTGTACTTCGCTGGAGTAAATCATGCGAGCCCAGCCGAGCCTCCGCTCCCGGGTCTTTGTGTAGGCAACGGTGTATGATGTAGTTATGTGGCTTCTCGACACGAATTGTCATCCACCAGGGCGTGCAACTTCAGTGTAGTCCCCAAACTACCAGCACTCTCCCGAAGACTGTGCCGTACCAGGACCGTGAGTTAAAAAGGGTAGGGAGAGGCCGACAGATCACATTCCAGTTTTTCCTATTTTCTAACGGAGCTGTGACCTGACGCCTTCTCCCCTAATTTACTCCTGGCTACGGCTGTCAGGTGACTGCAGCGTGCCCCCCGATTCCCTCCGGATCGTGGCTGATGCTACCATGAGCCAGGGCCTATGTTAGGAAGCAGCCGAACCCACTGACGACTGTCACGGAAGGTGGCTTTCACGAAACGTTCATACGAGAAACCGTCATGAGCTGTTTATCTGCAGTTTTTGGTAAAACCATTAGTGACACTTCTCCTGTACAGGATAAAAAGCTTTGTGTGTCTCAGTGATAAACTCAGAGAGTTTACTGCCTGGAAGGAGGTTTATTACTCTGCTAAATTAGTTTGCTCCTTTTTTATTTTTTAACAACTAAACTGTACGTACAAAAATCATATTTCCTTTTCTCTTTCCTGCTCATTTGGTGGGCTGGAAGCGCAAAGCTATAATTACTGTAAATCATAGCAATTACCGTAGTCTGGATCTTTCTTTTTTTCTCTACACCAACCCCAATTACAAGTTTTTTATTTCATACGTCTGAACAGTCTCATATAAGTGTCTTTATAACAACCTCAATATTTCTTAGAAGCAGATCTTACTTTCTAAATATGGCATATGTGAAGTTTTCCATTTAATTACCATGGATTATTCCTTGATAGATTTTAAAAGTTATTAATGTCCAGATTAGACTTTAGGGGAAGATACATTTTTTAAAAAATGCCAAGGGCAAAAGAAAGAAAAACGAAGGAAGGAAGGAAAAAACCAGACGTTCCGCTGATTTACTCGTTGGGAGCGTGAGTTCTGATCTCCAAGGAAATAAAGAAGGAAGAATCCAGGTGGTATAAGATGAGAAGCAAGGACTAAGCTGATAGAAACCAGACCACCCTTACCTAAAGTTCATAGAGAATTATTAAACTCCTTTGATTTAGACTAGGGTTTTCAACCCTGGCTGTACATTAGAACTGCTTGGGGAACTGTTTATGATATGCCGATGTCCAGGCTTAACCTCAGAAATTGCCTTAATTGGGCCAGGATGGGGTCTGGACTTTGATATTTGTAAATCTGTCCCCAGAGCTTGAATAGCTAAGGCCGAGACTCACTCAGCTGGACTACTGACTCGCTTGCATTTCTAAACTCATAACTGGCAAATGCTACTTCTTCCTCCTCTTACAGGACGGGACCACGGCACGGTCAGCACGTGACGACACGGGACAGAGTTCATGGCTCCTCTTCCCACACGAGTCCACAGTGGGAGCCACAGAAACCAGGCCTTCTGCATGTGCAGGCCCCAGAGGCCGGGCCCACACAGAGCCCGCATGGAGCCCGTTTCAGAAGGTGGCATTTGAGCTTGCCACAGAAAGCCTCAGTCTCAGAATACATAAGCATTCGGCCCTGTTCTCCGATTGCCTGCCATATTATGTCTATGTCCTTCTGCGTCCCTTGAAATACTAACCTAAAAGTTGTATGGCTAAACATGATTGATTAGAAAAAATAAAATGGCGTTCTTTTAAAGTATTTTCAAATATAAAAATTTCAACAAGGAATACAAAAAAAAAAAAAATTTCCCGGTCTGTTACCTGTTTTCACGTGCACCGTGTTTGGGTTGCACGTCTAAGCTGATCTGAAATACATTCACTATCCCTCCACTTGCAAAATGGTCCACGATCCACAAGTTTTCAGGTAAGGGGTGTTTCGGTAATCAATACGCTATTATGACCATACTTTTTTTTTTTTTATGTTTTAGGCTACTTAAGCATCTCGCTTGATCTGCATTGCTTAGATGGACACAGGATACTTTGTTCTGCTCAGCTGGACGAACACTTGCTGAGGGAACCCCACGCGCCAGCCAGCTGCCCCTCCCCCCCAGCTGCTTCCCCAGTCTCCCTGCCATGGTCCTCCAGAGCCATGGGCTCTTGAGTGTGTGGAGTTCGTCCTCACCCGGGACCTTTATGCTGGCTGTGGCCCTTCGGGTCCGCAGGCAGCTGGCCCTTCCCACTTCTCCTGACCCGTTCGAGCATCCCGTCCTCAGAGACGCTTCCACTGACCACTCTGAGGCCCTCCGGTCCGCTCCAGCTTGGCCTTGACCCCGCTCCCCCTCTTCCTCCCCTGTTACCTCTATCTGCGAGCATCTTATTTACTGGCCTTCGTGCATCTGGGGGGGGTGGTGCCCTCTGGAACAGAACCTCGGGGGGCACGGGCAGGCTTGTCTCTGCAGCTGTAACCCCAACACCCACAACAGTCACAGGCGGTCGGTCAACATGGATGGAGTGAGCGAACGCATCTCTTTTCGGTCTCGGTGAGTTATGAAGATCGCCTCGTATTCTTTAAGGGCGAAACGACTGATGTCAGCAGATCAGGGCTGAGTGGACACGGCTGCAGCGGTAACCCACAGTGCCCGCGCCACAGGCGCCTGCTGGGACTTGGATGCGACCCACAGGGCGAGCCGCTTTGCAGAGGAAGCGATGTGCACCGCGGACCACGCTGACCCCTGGCGGGCTCTCAGGTTCTGCCGGAGAACGCTTCTCCGTCTGCGGACCCTGCAACCTCGGCCGTGTCTTGCAATTCCTCGGTGGAAGCAGCTGGACCCCAGGTCTGAACTTGCACTGTCAGCTTCTGCCGGGGTGATCGGGGTGCAGGGCGAACACTGGGTTTATTTGGCGCAGGGCCCTCAGCCTGCCACGGGAAAGTTTGGGGTCCCCTCTGTGGCCCATTCCCACGCACACCTGGCGTGGGGCAGGTGCTAGGATGCGGAAAGCGGCCGCTTCGCGCGATGCATTTCTGATTCCTGACGGCTGGGGCGCGCCCCCTGCTGGTCGTCCCGCCCCTCCGCGATCGCCACGTGGTGCCGACAGGCACCGCCCCAAGTCAGCCGCCCGGTCTCCGGGACACTGCCCACTGACACACGGAGCCAGCAGCTGGACACAACTCTATCTTGCGGCGGTTCCGGTCGGTCCAGACCAGCCCTTCAAGCCGTCTGGACGCCACACTCTGCGAGGCTCCCGACCCCGCGGTAGCGTGCCGGCCCACGCAGCACGGAAAAGCAGGTTGGATACCGCTATGGAAGTCAGCCACATCCGCGCCTTGCAGAACAGGGGCAGCTCAGTGTCCCTGCCCAGAGAAGGCACCCAGCAAACACTCATTCCTTCTCCGCCTTCGTCCCTATATCGAAGGAACTTGCTTTATTCCAAAACACACTTAAAGAAGAATCTGCATCTTTTAAAAACTCAATGTCTGTAAAGTATTCGAATGTACAGCTAATTTCTGATTATTTCTCTTAGGTAGCGCTATGCCAGATTCAGATGACAAATCGTAATCATTACCCATGTCAGCGTTAGCAGCTTCAAATGATGATGGTATAAAGTTCTAAACGATGGTGGACCCTGTTTTAGCAAAATCCAACATGTAAGTGTGCATTTATGAAAGACTGGTGTGATGAAGCGGTATGAAGGTTTTATAAAAACGCTATGTTAAACGATGGTCGATTCAAATTTGTTTAAAATAGAATTCAATTTCGAATAGACTTTTACAGAGATTTACAGGAACCCATATCTATGTCTCGCGTAGAGCAGGCCATCAACGATCACAAAGCCAAGTCAGAACCGACAAGTATTTCCTAGCGGTGCCCGGCCGAGGCCGTTCCCGCTGCCAGGTGGAGACCGGAGGGGACCCGTGACTCAGGGTGAGGCCACCTGAACCCCCGAGAAGTCTCAGCGTCACGCAAAGAGGCCACGCGGGTCGGGTGATGCACTAACTGTGAAGTCTCCTCGCCCAAAACGTAAACTTGAACTCATTAGGCCTCTCGCTGTGACCACCAGGCCTTTATTTATCTATTTTTACTTCTATCACTTCAACAATCAAATAATAATCCAGGCTTTTGTCTACCCACCTCAGTTAACTCACATCTGCAAGACTCCGAGTTTGTGCACACGTTTCTGCCCATATCTATTGTCCTGTGGTATTAATAACGTTGGGATTATTGGGATTATTGTGTAAAAAAAGGAACAGCAGAACCCGTTTTCTGTGTGCGACTGGCATAACCATCCATCGACGTGTCCATCACAATGGCACCATGTCACGGGCCGGGGAACGGAAAGGGTGGACCGTGGCGGTGACCCCGCGTCTGAGCAGACGCGCCCAGAGCGTCTGCCTCTCGCTGGCTGCGAAGTGCTGTCCCGAGGTTCAGCCTCAGGCCCGGCTCCTGTTTCGCAGTGTGCTTCCTTCCTGGCGTCTTGGCCACACCGCGGGGTCGGCCTGTCCTCGGCAGTACGTGGGGAGCTCTCCCCCGTCAGGTCTGGGGGTCCTGCTGGGTCTGGACACCCTGGTCTGGATTGGTTTTGTTCGTTTTGTGTTTCCATGGTTGTGTAGTGTGAGGTCAGATTTTCGAGAGGCCCCACTGGCATCCCTCGTCCCTTTAAAAGCCCCCTACTCGAAGTTGTCACAGAACTGTTTCAATTGTCTAGTATGATCCCATTGAATGATTTCAGGAACTTTCAAGGTCAAAGTTAAGCAACGCCGAAAAAGCATAAAATATTAACTAATATGGATTTACAAAATGTATTACGTCAGTCTGACTGCTTTTTATGTCGGACAGAAAAAGACAACAACGACAGCATTTCCGATAACAGTGAACGTGCGCGCTTGCTGTCTGGGGGTCGCGGGGTAAATCTCACTGTGTGCAGCGTCACCCGACCCACGGCGACCTGCCCCAGCTCGTCCACAAAGGCCCACGAGGCTTCTCCACCTTCCCCCGCCCCACACTTTCCGAGCAGCCGTCACCTTATTTGTGTGCAGTTCTTCAGAGCTGATCGAACGTTTTCACAGGTTTTCCTTTACTCTTTGGGTACCTCGACAGTCTGGCCAGAAATTGAAGGCGGGGTTCTCTTTTTTCTTTCGTTCGCTCTTTCAATCATTACAGGTGTTTTACAAATGAGAAACAGGGGGCCACAAAGATGAAGGGGCTGCCCGCGCCCCAGCCGACCCAGGAACGGCAGAGCCCAGCGTTCTCTCTATTCTAAACCCTATATTCTGTCCTCGTTATTCACGCCGTATTAGAAGAACACGTGGTTCCATTCAAAGTCAAGTTCTCACCCACGAGCCAGCAAGGCAAAGACGGCAAGTCAGCTGCAGTCACAGACTCCAACGCCCCAGGGGCCAGAGGCCGCCCAGCTGCGTGTTTCCCTCTTGGAAATATTTTTTCTTCCTCAGAGAAACACGGTGCTTCTCATTTTTCTTTAAAGACATGACCTGCTCATTCTGTCTTTTGTTTCTTCTTCACTCTACCTGAAGAAAAACACAGCGCGAAAATGATGAGAAACGGTGATCGACACTCGACTTGGCGGCTGGGGGGTGACGGAGTGGGGCGGGGACTGGGGCGAACCGCTATTCCACGCCCTCCGAGGCGGGTGGCGGTTGCCATCGTTTTACAAGGCATGGCTCGTTGCAAAAGAAAAAAAAAAAAAAGTCCTGGGTCTTAAAAGGTGGGAGAATGGGGGTCCATGGTGCAGCATCGGCCCGTGAGAATGCGTGCCAACACCACGGATGTGTGAGAGAACTAGGATTTACCGATCGTCTGAAATCCAGAGGACGAAACCGACGAGGCTCACGAACTCTGTGGACGGCTTGCATTTGAATAGGGTTTCAAACAGCGTTCGAGACACGTGCTTAATAGAAAGTGTTTGCTACGTTGTACATTCTTTACAGAAACGATATTAAAAACCTTAGAACATCCAGAGATCTTTGAGATCTGCTCCAACATACTTGCATTTAATTTTTATTTATTGAAAAAAAAAGAAAAAGAATAATTGGAGTGACTTAAGATATCTGTGGGATTGGCAAGGGCAAAATCCTTTTATCCTGGGTCCAGAAATCTGTTTACAACTTCTAGTTTGGCAAACCAATGTCAAAAAATATGGAATCCCCCTAAAGACAGTGGTATAAATAGAGTCATCCAGTTTAGAATAGCGAGCCCCAGATGGCCTGTGAGCATCAACAGAAACCACGCTCCTCGCCAACGAGCTTCGTGAAGCAGACGTCATTCCCGGGCACGCGGGACAGACACATCGCGTCTGCAGACGCTTACAGCCATCTGCTCGGCACCAGGTGAGGAGCGTTCTTACACGGCCCACGGAACACGACTGTGAAAACAAACACGGGGTGTTCGGGATGCACCGTTCCCTCTTTATGGGGAAGGCACCGAAGCCTTTATGGGAACAGGGACCGGTAGTCGTGTGTTTTAGAGTGACAGAGGGTGGCGACGGCAGGTGTGACCGACGGGCTTTAAACGCATCATCAACAGGACACCAGTGTGTGCTGGGCTGTCTTGAACATTTTAACCCACAGTCAGTCCCTTTTTCCTTCTGATAATCTAGATTTCTGGCATTCGACATACACGGGGTCGTTAATGACGTGGTGACTATAAATGCGATGTAACTAACTGCCACGTAAACACAAGTGTCATTACTGACAAAAGAAGGAACCGAGGCCGATAGCCTTCCAGTAGCTACCCGCCCACCCCACTCCCATCACTCAGAGAGGGATAAAGTCACGGAGCTGAGGACGGAACCACCGGGCTGAGCTACCCCGCCACGAGGAGTGTCTGGAATCATAAGGGGACTGACTGCAGGACGGTGGAAGAGCCGTGCTCGACAGCTAAGTGTGAGGTGGGCTCGGTCTTCTGGGGGCGTTGGGGCTTCTGGAAGCGAGGGTCCAGGAAACGTCGGGACACAGCCGAGTGACGGTCTGAGACCCCTTCAAGGAGCTGAAAAGTTCCCCAGTTCTAAAAAGCAGACGCCGTCCTCAACGAACGTTCGCCACATTTCTACACATTCTTGAATCACCTTTGACGTTCCATTTATTTCAAAGACGACTTTTTTTTTCTGACCTGGTTCATGTCACTGATTGGAGATATTCAGCTGCCAAGTAAACAAGTCTCCCTTGAATCAATTTATGGGCTCTAAGAGCCATTTATGGATCAATCTAGAACTCTATGGGGCGCAGCCATTCTTGGTGAAAATACTTAGTGAGAGAAATCAATACAGATTTATTAAGGATTTCCTCTTTGCGTAGGTGTAAAAATGGATTCTGACCCTTTGAAAGCCCTTTGACATTTCTGGAGTTGAGGACTGCACGTCACTGTCTCTGCTTCTGAAGCGGGTCTTCCTCCTGGACGGCCGTGAAGACGCCTCCGTCAGGCATCGTCAGCCTCCTCCGGTGCCGCCTCCCGACTTCCGTGCCGAAGCCCACATCACTCACAGGGGAGGAGCTTTGCTCCACGTACATGATCTTTCTGCAGCCGAGAAAGAGCGCGTAGCCTTTGACCTTCGTGGCCGGCACCTGCAGGCCCATCCTATGCGGCTCACAACCAGGCAATTAAAGATCTGGCTGAAAATCTGACTTCTTGCATGTGTAAGAATTTAGCTTCCACTTATTGAACGCCCACGTATTTGCCAGGCACGTTTACACTTAGAATCTCGCCCGGAAGCGTCAAGTTACACTGAATTTATTCCTCATAGGATTGTTGTGGGCTCCAGGTGGGTGTAAAGAGTGTCAATGGTCACGATTCTTCCCTTCCCTGTGTCCTCGCTCCCAGCAATGTCACTTCACGGGTCCTCCCAGCAAGAAATGGCTATTTCTCTACCCTTACGTCTCGGCTGGCCTCGTGACTCACTTTTCACCGGACTGTGGTGGAAGCCACAGAGAGCGTCAATGCTGAACCGCGGCCCCAAGCTTTGCGTGCTGCTGTTCTGGCTCTGCTGACCCTCTGGGTCAGCGGTCCCCAACCTTCCCGGCCTGATGATCCGAGGCGGAGCTGAGGCGGTGATGCTGGTGCTGGGAGCAGCTTCCCTTGCTTGCCTGCTGCTCACCCGCTGGGCAGCCCGGTTCCGAACAGGCCACAGACTGGTACCAGTCCGCAGACCCAGGGTTAGGGACCCCTGCTCTAGGTGCCTAACCCCAGACTAGCCCGCTGGATGGCAGAGACGTGGCCCAGGTGTCCTCGCTGTCCCCCGACAGTCAGCCCACTGGCTGAAGCAGAGACCTCTTGCTGAGTGCCAGCTGGCCGCAGACACATCCATGAGCCCAAACGAAACCAGAACCAGCAAGCCGGGCCAGCCCATCTGCAGGCCCACAGCACTGGCAGCCAAGCAAAGGGCTGATGTTTTAAGATGTTACGAGGTGGGGTGGCTTGTTCTGCAGCAAGAACCAACTGATACAAAAGGCCTCGTTGGCCCTGAACTTGTCCAAGGTCACTCGGTTGACAAGCAACGAGGCGCTCGGTTATTACGGCTGCCCGTGGGCTCCCACCCTTGCTCGATACGTTGTGCCGGCTCTTTTTGATGTAAACAATAAAGGACACGTCGTTTGCCTTCCCTGTGCTCTGTGCGGGGCTCGATCACACGTTTCCTACATGCAGGAAACTTACCATCTCCGTTTTCTTTTTCACTGAGGAAATTACATATAATTTGATCATTTCGCTTATGCTACTGATTTCACCTAAAAATGTAAAAAGTGCGTTTTTTAAAACTTCTTTTTCACCTTTGAAACCTCCTTGAATGTCCCAAGACGGAACTGGAGATTCCCACCTGTGGCCGATGGCAAAAATAACCACAATTCTCACTCCTTCCTTTGCGCTTGCCCTTTGTTACGAGGCTCTCCTGTACCACCATGCATCGAGAGCTGAAATCTGTCTCCCCGCCCCTTGAATCGAGGCTGGACTGTGACTCACTCTGGACAAACAGTGTGGCAGGGGCGACAGTATGCCAGGTCTGAGCTGAGGCCTGAGGTGCCTGCGTACTTCCGTTCATTCTCTGGGTGACCCTGACTCCATCACGGATCCAGTCTGGGCTGGTCCTGCTGGATGACGAGAACCCACACAAACCTGAGGCTCCAGCCAAGGTGTCCCAGCCAAAGCCCCAGACGTGTGAGAGCCTGCCTCAGGTCGGCAGAGCCAAACCACAGCCGAGCTTGCTGCACGTGGATGCTGAGCTGAGACCAGAGGACATGCCCGGCTCAGTCAACCTCAACTGCCAAGTGCAGAATCAAGAGCTAAATAAATGGTCACATCAGGCCACTAAGCTTGTTAGGAAGCAAAAGGTAACGGGTATAGGATCCTTTGCATTCTTCCGGCATTTTAAAACTCATTTTTTTTTGGAATAGTGCATACACTTGAGAAATGTTTATTGAATGAATGAATGATTAAGCATTCGATGACAGAGAGAGATTAGAGTTCTGTAATGGAACAGAACCCTGACTTTCTGTTTTGAAGAGAATGAACTTCTACCTCTCCCGGCTGTGAGACAGAGCGATGTTGGGCACAGGCACGCTCGCAATGTGTTAGCACTCGATCCCGGATGTGCGTGAAAACACCAGAAACACACACACACACACACACACACACACACACAAGCAAAAGTCAAAGCAACTGCCGCAGCGCTGGGCACACAGGAGCTTTTCCCTCAATCCTTTCAGACTCAAGCAACTCACCTGGAAGTCTTAGGGGGAGGCCGGCAAGCCTCTCTCGGAAAGTACACCCTCTCTACGTGACCCACAGCGCTGGCTGCGGGGAGACCTTCACGAGGCTGGTCTTTCTCAACATGGCCTGCATCTTAGAAGCACCCGGAGAGTTTTTAAAAACCGCCTCCAGGGATGGGCTTAATTAGTTTGCGGGTGCAACCTGCATGCGGGGACTTTTAAAAGCCCCCAGAGTGACTTTATTGAATAGTCAAGCTTGAGAAGCACTATTGGATCCTCCCCAGAGTGTTTCTGCAGCCAAAGTGGCTCCTAGGGAATTAACTATCCAGGCGGACCCGAGCTGAGTTTCTTTCTTATGAGTCTCTAATCAAAACACAGCACTGAGACAGGCTACCTAGAAAATGCGTGATCTAGAAAACAATTGCTTACAATGGACAGTGACATGCTCCAAAGGACTTAAGGAGTAATCATCGTCAGATGAGTAACCTCCTGATTAACTCGGCAAGCATAATGGGAACACGTGGCAGGGTCTTATGCATCTCGAAAGGCCTTCAGCATAATGAGAGATTCAAAATTTTATTGTCCAAAATTGAAATACCACATAAGACTATAAATTATGTGAAATATGAAGTACATTTCAGCGTATGATCTAAAAGCACATTGACCTAAAATCCTTGTTTGAAAATACACCTTATATGAATAATAACACTTATCACAAATCACAATTTAACATTTTAATATGATTTTGAGTTTGGATTCATTGTGGGTATTTTGAAAACCTGTGGTCTTAATGCCTAAGCGACTCTCACACAGCAACAATATTATTTTCAGGGACCGTTTCTTCTTTGGCAAAGTTCAAAAGTGCTGAAAAATGATGAATACCCTTACGCTAGGAACTATATAATGTATGCAAATTGCTTCTGTGTCAACATTTCATCCTCAAGGACTCCCATGACTGCGATCACAAATGGACATTCAGAGAGCCGGAGTTTTCTAAGCCACAGATTCCCGAGAGAAAAATGTGGTTTGACTCTCTGGCTTCACATAAATGGAAATGACGTAACAAGCTCGGCCAGGCCCCCTGGCAACTCGAGCCCGGGGGGGGGGAGGGGGGAATCTGAGCCCGCACCCTCATCTCCCCTGGGACGCTCGGGAGAAGGGGGGCAAAGTGCTCCAGCCCCACATGAGCGGCCGGTGTGGGGGAGGCTATGCGGCCCGTCCTGCCAGGTGCTGCTGCAGATGGATGTGCTCGGGGAGGCAGCGGGGAGACAGGTACCACCTCCCACTCCAGGGCCTGTCACGAAACAGACTGGGAGCAGCTCTAGCCCCGTCCACACTTAGTTACGAATACAGTTGCTGTGATTTTTCTAGTCTGTTATTAACTTTCTACATGAACATGGTACATTTGTTGCAATCAGTGAACCAACTTTGGTACACCATTATTATTATTACTGTTATTATTATTATTAACTAAAGTCGCTAATTAATGCAGATTTCCATAATTTTTGCCTAATTTCTTTTTTTTAAATTTCAGGATCCCATCAGGAAACCACGTTATACATAGTTTGCTTTATTTTTTATTAGATCAACAGAGAAAGAGAGAAAGGAGAGAGAGAGAGAGAGAGAAAGAGAATATGAATATTTCTCTTCTTCTATTCAGCCAATTAAGGGTGAAATCTATAAATTACTATTCTCATATTCTCTAATGTAAAATAAAAAGTGTATGTAAATATATTAGTCTAGTTTTAGTCATGAGGAAAATATTGTGAATAAGGATGTTTAGGTTAAAAAAAATTTGACATTTGGAGGCACCTAGAAACATGGTCTCTAATTTCAACATGGATTAACAAAACCTAAAAAATCAAAGAGTGGGGCCAGGTGGGGTGTGAATTTAGGGTACTCACAGGCAGTTCACACAGGGCTACAGAAAGAGGGAACACTATGTCATTTGTCATCAATTACATGAGGGGCGGTGGCCTTTTAAAAATCCATAGAAATGCAATTAGAATTTCCTTGCCAATATTTGTATACAACATTTTTGAAATAAGACTAATTGTCTTATTCTGAAGTGAATTGTTAGATCACAAGAGAGAATGTTAAAGAGTTTGCATTTCTTATAGAAATGCCAAACATTTTCCTCCGCCTGATGTTGCACTATAAATAGGGGAATTCAAATGCTAAAAATTCCCCAAGTTCCCAAACATAGTTCATTAGCATCTACTTCCTACTACCAATGCGTCAGTCTTCCAGAGTTGAAAATGAAAGCGAGCTGCCAGCTTCACACAGAAACACTGTAGCGCACAGCAAGTAAACAAAGGGAAGAGACGGTTCATTATGTGTATTTCTTTGTCCTCAGATCGTACCCACTGAAATGCTTCCTTGGACTGTCACTGAAGTTTTATTAAAGACGGGCAGGACCGAGGGATCCCAAACGTAGCCCACCGAGGTCTCCTCTATACCTGGTTGCCGGCTATGACGTAAAGTTCTCTTGACGCTCTTTTTCTTAAGCCAGCACTGCCCACAGGATGTCACTAGACATTCACCCCAACCTGAGTGAATAAAAAGTTGGGGAAACTCGACATTCTGCATCAGCTTTGGAGGGGCACAGGAAAATTCTGAGGCCGGCAATAAGTGACCCAATTTAAGTTTGCTTCACCTGTGTTTCCCAAGCACACCTGACCATAAATAAACCTTTTCCCTTTTCTGTTTTAGGGGCCTGGGGTGGGGGGCGGCACCTGCCAGTCAGCGCCCCCTGGAGCACCGTTCGGGAAGCGCTGGATTAGGGCGGGGCCTCGGGGAGGCCGCTGGCTGCATACCCAGGGCAGGTGCCACCGGAGGGACGTCAAACGCCCCTCTCATCGCCACGTCGGCCCGAAGAGTGGCCTCTGTCAACCCCGCAAGGCGGGCGACACCACCGGCTTCAGGGCCTCGTACGCCGAGGGGCACAGGGCCTCCCAGAGAAAGAGGTGCTGAGGGGGGCCGGCAGTCTGGGCCTTGCTCCTGTGCGCGGGGGGGGGTGCGGGCGGGCGGGGTGCCGCGCAGGCAGCTGCCCCGCGCGGTGCACCCCGCGGCCCTGGGCGTGATGCCCGCCCACGCGCTCAACCCCCGGCACACGCCCACACCCACACGGAGTTCTAGGGGGACAAACATCGCAGCTTCTGCTGACCTGACGAAGGGTGTCCAACACCGACAGTGTGCCATGGCGTGTGCGCCCTGGGGGGACAGCAGGGTGTCTCACGGAGCTCTAAGCCCAGACCCCTGCGCAGGTGACCCCAACGCCAGTGCGTCCACCCTGGCCGCCTGTGGGACCCTGGACAAGTTACCCACCCTCTCTGAGCTCTGGTTTCCTCTTCTGTAAAGAATAATAATACTAAGAGCAAAATAGGTGGACTAAATGACTTAATGTTTGCAAAGTGCTTAGGCCAGTGCTCGCCTCAAAGAAAGTCCCATCTAAGTGTTTGCTAAGTGAAACTGTGTTGTTAGGCGTTTACTCCCGATGGCCTCTGCTTTGAGAGGGCCGGGCCTGGCTGGTTCCGGGGCGCAGATGCCCAGACCTGGTCTCCATGCTTGCCGGGGTGCATGTGCCCACGTGGCTGCCTGTGAGCCCCCCACCCCTCCCTGGGGGCTGCGGTCGCGTGCACAGAGAGCCAGGTCACCGCTGGCGTCTGCTGACGTCCAGGCCCCAGGGACACGGGTTACTGCAGGTGCCGGCAGAAGGGGGAGGGGGGGGGGAGGGGGCCGGGCGGGAGGCTCCGGAGCCACAGACGGCCGGGCCACTGCGGACGGCCACCGGGGCCGCCAGGCCTGCGGCGGAGGAGCCCACCCGCCTTGGCCCCCGAGAGACCCGCGACTCGGCGGTGCAATACAATCAAATAAAACCTGCTCTAAGACCAGACACAACAAATGTGCCAAACAGGCTGGAGCAACCCAGGGAAAGCTTGGCGACACCTCGGGTAATTTTCCTGGGTTTCTCTGGCCTTTACTTGAAAATATCAGCATATAAATATATTTTATCTCTTCTTAGAAGGCTCTGCAAACACTTCTTTAAAAATGGTTGTCGCCCACATTGCAAAGGATGGGACGTTTCAACACGAGGACACAGTGACTGTCACGGTGCCGGCGTGACAAACCTGCCTCGCCAGGCGCCAACCTCGCCACGCCTGCGTTTCAGAAACGTCACCGTCTGGTCGTCGAGGATCCCGTGAAACGACGCAGCGGGTTCCTTGCCGCACGAGCCACGATGGCAGCGCGACACACGTCCCAGCGTGCGGACGGGGCTGTGACCTGGGCCACGGCCACCTGCTCGCCGCACGGCCTGCTCCGAACCTCCGTTTGCACGGCTGCCGCCCAGGCCACGAACACCCGGGGCGTGGCCCCCACTGTCCGGGCAGCCACGCCCCTCACCTGGGGGGGCCCCGCCCGCCTCCGTGCGCCACCGGAGGGAGGTGCCCGGTTGGTTGCCACTCACGCACGCGGACACGCGAATGCGATGCGTGGGCAGCGAGGCCAAAGCCGCTCGCGGGTTTCTGAGTGTCCCCCAACACTCAGGAGCGGGTCCCGGTCACCGCGACCTTTCCACGCGGCACGTGCAGATGAGGACACGCCCCCCGGCGGGGGCGAAGGCCCCGACTCGCCCCACCATCCCGAGACGCTACTAAAATATGTTTTTATTTTTTATTTTTATTTTTTTATGTGAGGCGACCCTTGGTCGACCTCACAGATTGCAAGGACCTTGTCAGTTTACAATCCCTGATTTTTCAGGCCTCCAGTGCCTGGGCTTCCTAGGGGGTCTCCCATCCAAGGACTAACCAGGCCTGACGCTGCTGAGCTTCCAAGGTCAGACGGGACTGGGCGTGTTCAGGGTGGCGTGGCCGTAGACAAAATATGTTTTTAAAACTCTCTCAGCAGCTCTATAGCTGAGCACCTTGAGCCCCGGCTGCTCTGCTGTGCCCCGTTCTGCATGCCGAGCCTGTCACAGTCAGCACACAATGTCTGCTCTGTCAGGGCAGAAAGCGAAACCACGGCACGATTCCCCTCTGAAGGGCACGGCCTCCATCCCCCGCCACCCCGGGGAAAGAACCACGGGGCTGAGGACCCAGGAGGAAACACTGCCCGGCCTTTGTCACTCTGAAACCACCTTCTAGCGCGTGAGGGACCAGGTCACGGCCACGGGAGGCTGACTGCTACGCAGAGCGGGTTTATTCTCCTTTAAACAGGAGACTGTTTTTGCATTTCTCTCTCTGTGTGTTCACGGATATCTCTACCCACGAGGGGGGGGCGTTTCATCAGATATAATGCAGGGCCCGGCACAAACGGCTTTTAGCGACAGACTGAGCACAGAAATGACACAGCGATTTGCGCCAACATGCTGGCGGTGAACTCATGACTGTGGAAGCCAGGGCTGAACGCTGAGGCTTCTGCTCTTGCAGGGCTCGTGATTCATAAGGAAAGCCCCTGGGGGAGGCGGGGGCACTCCTCAGGGACCACAGTGCGATGCTCCAGCTCCTCCTGGGTCTCTCTGCCTGTTTCTCCTCCCTTTCCCTCTTCACACACACACACACACACACACACACACACACACACACACACACACACACACATGTGCGCACGCCCCGCCCCCGCCTCACAGAGGAGGCATGAAAAATGTCATCTTCGAAAGAACTTCATGAAGCATGTGCCACCCAACAAGGCGAGGCTTACGGAGCATTTTCACAAAAGAGGAACGTGGATTTCTGCCAAATCTTCCAAATCTGTAACTCTTAGTTGCTGTAAGATATCGCGGTTCAGGGTGTTGCCCCTTGAGACATGACTGCAGCACACATTTTATTCTAACCTTTAAAGGGGATTGCCCGACTCTTGCCTCATAAAAGCCACACGGGCTTTTGTTTTCGCACATATCCGAGAGAGAGAGATTAACAGGAGGGGCAAAAAAGGGCCACTTCCCCTTTCCTGCCCGTCCCACCGGAGTTCAGTAGGGCCCCAGGAGTGGCCAGATGCTGACGGCGCCTCCCACATGTGGCAGAGGCTGCAAGGTGCCCACGCTCCCTTTCCCCTCCCCCCGCGTCTCTCCCGCACCACTCTGGGGGCGCAGCAGACTAAACAGGGGAGCCTTTGTGTGGCCCCGCTGCGAGCTGCCCGATCTGACGCCGTGCGCCTTACGGCTGCGGGGCCCAGGTTTACCTTGGAGAAAAGTTCGTCCAGATGAGAGTTCCAAATTCTGGCAGAGTCGTCCCTCTGCAAGGCTGCGCTGAGAGGTCGCCCTTCCTTCCCGGCCTATGAACGAAAAGAAAGAAAGTTAGGGGGGAAAAAAAGGCAGATGGATAAAGACTGAAAGCTACTTGTCCAGTTCACGGTGAAAACACGCCAAACGCCGAGCTCTATGTTCCTCCCTGGACAAAGCAGAGGAAAAGCTGCTAGGAGTGGTGAGTAAATCCAAACATTTCTCCAAAATCACGGCCAGGCCAACGTCTGATCAGACACACATCCATCGCGAGCTCCCCACGCCTGTTCCCCGCTTCACGACAAGCACCCCTGGGTGCTGCGGGAGTCGCGTGAGAATTCAGGCAACTGTCATCCGTTGTCTCGCAGAAAGGGTGAGGCTCGGAGACCGTGCCTCGATGACACGCACACATCCTCGTCCCGGGGGGTCCTCATCCGCTCCCCCGAGGACACCGGGGAGACGCGAGAAACGGGGGAGGGGACTAGGCAGCCTCCTCGTTGTCCCTCCACCTGTCAGGCCGCTTGGTCCGTCCCACCCCGGTGGCCCTGCTCTGATTCTAATGCCCGCCTTTCCTCCTCCCCCCCCCACACCCGTCCTCTCCAGTTCCCATCCCGCGCTAGTCAACACCTCTGTGTTAAACCTCGTGTTACGTAGGACAGCGTGAGAGGTGCCGTGTGACAGGGGGGAGGGGAGAGGGACGGAATGAATGAATGAACGAATAAACAAATGAACGTGTTGATACCCTAAGGAGAATGTCCTGGCTGTTGACTGAGATTCAGAACTTCTCCACTATTTGAACAGACTGAGGCACAATCCCTGATCTGCCAGACAGGAAACTGAGCCGAACACGAGTCTCTCTCGACCTGCATCCGGCGAGGTTTTCTGTGGGGCCACACGTGAGCCCCACAGCTGAGTCTGCAGCTCGTTCCTGTCACCTGGAGGTACCTCTACTGTCTCCCAGACACTTACCAAGAGACAGACGGCTGCCTTTCGTTTGCCACTGCATCAGCTACATTATCATTTCCCGTCTCTTTTCAAATAGGTCTAAAAAGATCACACAGTCCTGGGCTGTCTTCCCTCCAGTACAACACCAGGTCCTTCCACCGTGAGTCACGCAAGCTCAGAGGCGAGGTCTTCGCTGGCGAAGAGCTGGACAGACAAGAGCCTCTACCAAGCCATCTTTTACTCCTTCCTTAGATTTCAAATCGAACCCTCTCCTGCCATACAGATATGTTTAGACTGCAAACCTCTCTACTTCCCCATGTTGTCACGGGCCTCTCTACTTCCCCATGTTGTCACGGGCCATCCCAGAGACCGCTCCTGAATTTTTAGAAATAGGAGCAAGATTTGATTACCGAACGCAAATTGCTGTGGTCGAAAAATAAAATGAATAAACGGTTTTCTTAAAATGTCAAATCTTATTAATATGTATTAGAAATAATGTTTGCATACGCTTTCTCTGTTACTAGATGTGAATAAAGAGTCTGATTTGAAAATTAAACATATGACTTGATAATTTAATAATATAAAATGGTATATAATTTTGCATTTTCAAAATATGCATTTCATGAATTAAAAATATTAGAAAAGAAGGAGGTAATGAAGATGATGTGGTACTGGCATAAGATGGAAATTGAGGCCACTGGAACAGAATTTAGTGTCCAGAAATAAAACCCATATGTCTACGGCCAACTGATTTTTGACAAAGGTGCCAAGACTGTTCAATGGGGGAAAGAATAGCTTTTCAGCAAAAGGCTGTGTGTGGGACAACTAAAGAGCTTACCTGCAAAAGAATAAAGCTGGATCCTGAACTCAGACCATATAAAAAATCAACTCAAAATGGATCGGACAAGTTTAAGAGCTACAACTACAGATCTCTTAGGAAAAAGACAGAGGGGTGAAGCACACGCTCAGGTCTGGAGTTTCAGACATGACAACAAACGCCTGAGCAGCACAAGAAAAACAGACGAAATGGACTTGATCCAAATTATAAAGACTTTTCTTCAAAGAACACGATTAAGAACGTGAAAAGACAACCCAAAGGACAAAACATGAGTAAATCATATCCGACAAAGGGCTTTTACCTATAATATATAAAGAACTCTTATAACGCAATAATAAGACAACCTAACCAACCACAGGCAAAGGAGCGAAATAGCCATTTCTCCAAATACACGATGGCCCATAAGCACACGAAAAGATGCTCAGTGCTATTAGTCATCAAGGAACTGCAAATCGAATCTACAGTGGAGTACCTCATCACACCCACCAGGATGGCTGTCGTCAAAAGTCTAAGGTTGGAGAGGACGCGAAGAAGCCGGAGCCCTCGCACCCACCGACGGGCATGGGAAATGACACGGCTTCCCTGAAAACAGGCCGGGTGTCCCCAGACAGTTCACCGTAAGGGCTACCCGCCGACCCAGCAGCTCCGCCCCCACGTGCACACCCAGAAACGAGAGTGCGTGCACGCACACACGTGTGCTCGGATTCCGTCGCAGTACCATTCGCGGCAGCCCGAAGCGGAAAAATGCAAATGCCCACCCACTGGTGAATGGATGACCAAATGCGGTCTAACCATGTAAAAGGACATCGTTTGGTCATGAAATGGGATGAAGCACTGATACACGTTGTAGCCTGGGCGGGCCTTGAAAACATGCCGATTAAAGCAGCGGTCGCAACTCTCAGCTCAGTGCATGATTACGTTTACACGAAACGTCGAAAATGGGAAAACGTAGGAGAGACAGAAAGACCGGCGATGGCTCGGAGCTGGGGGGCATGACAGGGACAGCTGAGGGCCCTGGGGGTCCTCTCCGAGGTAACGAACACGATTTTGAAATAGATTTTGGTGATGGTTGTGCAACTCTGTGAATATACTAAAACCATTAAGTCGTACACTTTAAATGAGCAAATTGTATGGTATGCGAATTACATGTCAATAAAGCTGTTACCAAAAAAATATTCCACGGAATGCAGATATTTTAATGTCAGTTATTTACCAGGTCAATCTTAGACAAAGACGGCAACCCCAGGTGTGATTTGAGCCGGAATCACCCGGCTCCACTGCCCACTGTCACACCCTGGCGGAGGCCACCTGACCCTAATGCTCCTTCGGGTCGGCTTTCACGCGTGTGACTGCCTGTCTTCAAGTGCGGACAGCAGTTCATCACTACAAATGATGATCGAGCCAATCAAATGGAAACCCTGTTGATCTCTTCTTCTACCGAGTGGAATGTTAGGACTTGAAGCCAGGCATCTACTCAAATCTGACCCCACCGCCGAACGCAGACCGAGGCAGGGCAGTGCCCAGCCCGGCACTGTTTCCGTCACACCTACTTTGCCAGCTGACAGTTTTCGTGAGGACTGTTAGCAGGTTCACACGGAGCATGACGTTCGCAAGGGGGCTCACACCAGTGAACTCCGATAATCCTGACGCGCGTTGCCAACCACCCTGAGGCTCGCTCTAGCTAAGGCCACTCAGAGGGACTGAGATCGAGTTCGACTTCTCGGTCACAGGGCCCCCGAGGGGTGGCCTGGTTGGGGCTCCAGCTGGAAATGCTGAGGAGACGTTTGGGGAGGGGCACGTCCCCAAGTTGCGCCTTACAGTCCCTTCTGGGGAAGCAGTGGTGATGTCCCAGCTACTTTGAGACTGAATACAAGGACCCACTAGCACAGACTGGAGCAACCCAACTCCAAACTCATGTCTGACTTTTCAAAGCCAGAGTCGGAGGCAGGATGCCTGCTCAGCATGAGACCAGAATCACGAAGCTCCATTCATGAGCCCCAGATTGCAAAGAAACTAAAAGGCGATTTACACGCGAACCCTCTCTACAAAGTCTGTGACATCCAGTTTACAAGGGGAATGTCGAAAGGACTTGGCTAAACATGACGGTTATCAGTACTGAGCACCGAATGAATCACAGTGCCTGACATGCAATAATCGCTCAGCATTCATTCACTGGTGGGGCGAAGCAATTGAAAAAAATCAGAATTAATTTTGAAAAATCGAGGATGTTGCTATAATAAAGCCATTCACGCTTGCAGTCCCCGAAGACAGAGAATCACAAGCCGCTCACGATTGGCATGTCACCACAGCCACATACCACTCATGAAATGCCGTCCAAGTAAATACGTCCAAGTAAATACGTCCATTCCCTCGCATCGCAGTGGACGCCAAACGGAGAGCTGCCGACAGCAGCCAGTGCAGCCAGCCTTTCCCGGTGACAGGCTCCCGGAGGCCTCGTCCCCCGGGGAGCACGGCTGGGCCCAGCTCAGGCTCAGCGGGTCACCCTCGCTTGAGTCCTGGTCCTGACCCCTAACGAGTCTCATGGTTTCCTTACGTGGTGACCTTTCAAGCCCTGGAGGGAGCCTGGGTAAGAAGGCCCTCTTCTCCTACCGGTTTGAACGTCACCTGCCATCACCCGAAGGAGCACAGGCTCCATCCAAGGAGAATGGAGCTGGCCCCGGCCAGGCCCGCCGCGGGGGGCAGAGTGGGCGCGGAGTCTGCCCAGCTCCCGAGCCCGGCCAGGAACCACGGCGATGTCCGGCGGACACAGTGACCTTGGTCTCACTAAGGACACAGTCCTGATCCGGGGTTTGGCGACGGTGCTGGGGGGTCCTTGGGGCCCTGCGATCGTCGGGAGGCAAAGCTGTCGGCCGGGAGCAATGGCCGGTGAGGTCGCCAGGGGGTGTGCGGCACCCTGGAGGTCCAGTCCCAGCACGGCGACAGACCCTGGCCGCTGGGGCAGCGACTCGAGAGAGAGCCACCATTCTCAAGAGGACGTCCTGGCAAGACCAAGACCGACCATCGCACCGAAGCCGACCCGCGGGGAGAGAAGGAGCTGACAGCTGAAAGGTGACGAGTGAGGAACCGGGGGAGCCCAGGTCCCTCCCAGGACCTCGGCCCCGCCGTGCAGCGGCGGCCTGCCAGTGGTCAGCACTGGCGACCCCGCCCTCAGCGTGGGAGGTTAACATCCAGCCGACGAGCTCGGCCAGCGCCCAGCCAGGGGTGACGGCGGGCGAGGCGCAGACAGCACATGGCGACGTGGTCCACGGGGCTGGGGGCGGGTCCAGCATCTTCAGCGAGACGGAGCTCAGGCCGGGGAAGGGCAGGCGGACGCGTGCGGGGCGGGCGGCGGGTCCGCCGTTAGCACGCGGGGCTCTCCTGCCTGGGGCGACACCCAAACGCCTTCCACGGAGACGCTGCTCACCCACCTCTCCCCTCGCGGCTGGCGGCGCTCACGTGACCCCGGGGCCTCGTCCGCCCCTGAGACGTGTTCAGTGTCAAGATATGCTCGAACCCTGCTGCTCTCACGGGTCGTCGGCGATCTCCCCCGGCGCTGGTTCGTGCGTTTATCGTGCCTTACCCCAGCGAGTCCTAAAGTCGACCAGGGCACGATCAGCTGCAAATGCCAGAAACCTCCCTCCAGGGAGCGAGGACACATCATCAACCAGTTCCTTCTGGAAAATGCTCACCAAACCCATCACTAACCCAGTTCATCTTGCACACCGCTCTCTGTCCAAATGATCACCGGCAGCGCTTTGATACCCGTAAGGTGGAAAAACCAAAAAGTCAGGCCGATCAATGAAAGCGTGCGCTTTCTCATTGATCCATCTGAATTCTATGGTGAGTTTAAGAAACCGTGACCATAACAGATGCACCTCAACGCACGGACGTTTCCTTCCATGAAAATGTCACGCAAGAAAACGACACTGTCCAGGGCCCCTGGTACCGACCGCGAGGAAAGAAAGGGTCAGCCGAGACAGGGGGCACGGGCGACGACGTGCCGGGGACACGGAAATCGTCACCGAGGACACGTCCCGCTCCTGGAGCCCCGCGGCCCCAGGCGGCACTTCTCTCCCTGACACGCTCCCGCGCACTTCCCGGCCGCCTGTCATCGTCCCCCCACTGCCGGCGCTGTCGCTCAGGCCCCCGGCCTTCCCGGGACCGACCGTGTTCACAGCTCCCTTCTTCATGCCGTCCGCCGCGCTCCCCGTCATGTTCACGCGCTCTGACAGCTGCCAAGCCCTGACGCTTGCAGAGCAGCAGTCCATTAAGAAAGGAATGTTGTCTGGGGTTTTAGTTTCCTTACTGAGAATGGGAACACGGAAGAGGTAAGAGAGAATAGTTCCCGGAGGTGCCAAGGAGAGGCGCCCACGAAGATAAAAATGAAAGCCAAAACAAAACAAAACAAAACAAACAAACAAATAAATAAATAAAACCGAAAAATTTTAAGCATCCAGAAGATAATGGCACTGGGACTATCATTCCTTCTGAAAATCCTCAGAAGGAGGCGGTTGAATGAAAAAAGTCCCCTTTCCAAAAAGAACATGTTTTTCTCAAACTCTTGGGAGGCGATGATACAAACCCTCGAACATGTTTGCTTATAGTATCCGTGTACGCTCTTCAGAACCCAGGTAAGGACGGATGCAGTGATAACACATCTGCTGAGTTATAACAAATGATGTTTGTTAGTAAAAACCTTCTTTCTGTAAGTCTGTGACCTGGAAAGAGGCTTAAGAGGACACTATTTCTGGGAAGCCTCTCCTGTGAGCCCACAGCCCAGCGACGTTTCCACTTGAATTCGTTACAGTTTCAATATTAACACAGAAAGAATCAGAATGACTGAAGCCCTCGACAGGGAAAAAACCTTTTGTGTTGGAAAAGAACAGTTTGCAGCATGCAAATCTAATGTATTTTAAGAAAGTTGCAAGTGTCTCAGACATCCGGACAAAAAACAAGGAAGCATAAACACATTACAAAGATTAGCTTCAGAACGAAAACGTTGCTTTTGTGAACAGAAAAATATATAGATTAGCTCCTCTAATTACTAGTTTATGCACTGGTAGGTAGAGAAATATTTTAAAACATCCTTTTTAGGCAATGTAAATAAAGATGGAATAATAACCAAGGGAACCAAAGAGGTCATTCATTCCTTCATTTATTCATTTCCTTATTCACCTTTCAATGTTATTTCCTTGCTAAAAGGAGAAAAAGTAAACATTGCTCCAGTCCCTCCTAGTCTGCGTGCCTGGTAAGCTGTCTTTTGGATGGCCACTTAGGTACCATTTATAGCCACCTGCCTTCTATCACAGAGCCTCAGACTGGCCTTCAGACATTTGCTGAAGAGGAATAACTTGCTTTAAGGGGTCCTGGGATCACCCGAGGGGCAGTGGAGCTGGAGGGCTGGTCATCGCTGCGCCTTTCCAGAAGTTGCGTCCCTGGTGTGCCCGTGTGGGGCGGGGCGGGGTGGGGAGGGCCGGCAAGAAGTTCCCCCTTGCCCAGGACGCCGAGGCTGGCATGGGGTGTGCCAGTAGCTTGCAGGCTGCCCACATATGCCTGCGAGATCCAAAAAGGTAGAGAAGTCTACTTCCTGTGAGGCTGCAGCCACGCAGGAGCTGGGGGAGCGAAGGGGCCCTCCCTGCGTGCGTAGGGGCCGCCGTGTGCCTGTGGGGTGGGCGGAGGACATGCATTTAGGCCCGGGTATTGTCCCAGCAGGTCCCAGATTATTAGGAGAATCCTGGCTGTAATGTCGGCCACCTAATTGATGGGAGGGGAGTGGGGAGGGACTGAGAGAGAAAAGGAAAAAGGAAAACCAGGCTTCAGAGACTCGGGATTCTCCCGGACAAAGGCGCTGCTTCTATTATAGCTGGTGAAATCCATCAGACGACGCGTGCTCTGGGGAACGTCGTGGGGGCATCTTCGTGGACAGAACGGGGACAGCTTCGGGCGGCACCCACGGCGACCTGCCCACACAGAGGGAACTGGCAACCCCCCCGAAAGCCCGGAGGGCAGAAACAACGCTTCTCAGGCGAGAGCGGGGAGCAGGAAACACGGAGCTGCTTCCTTGAGACAGAACTACATTTTCTGTCTGCAACAGGTGTTGCCATGGTAACGCTCCTGGAGGAGCCGGGGACGCCAGTGCTGCTTTGTCAGCCCACTCCCATGCGCATGTCTTAGCTTTTAGATGGCTCTGAGGGGGAGGGTGGATGCTGTGCAGTGCTACGTCTGGAAACTTCTAGAAAGTGAAGGGATGTCGGTGAACAACTTCCTTGCTGTCCTTCTCAGAGGGAGGTAGTTAATTCAGTGACGGTTTCTCTGCTTTCTTCCTTCTGATGGAGAAGCGAGGGTTTGTCTGCTATGAATTAGTGAAATAATCAATAGCTCTTCCTTCCCATGAATGAGTATAACCAATATTCATAACCTTGGGACCCGGGAGTCCCTGAGAGCCTGGCGGGGATCAGACCCCATTGCTATGGTCACAGCTTATTGTCGTATCCCATATAGTTAGCGTCCCAAATATACGCACATCGTGAATGATGACATAAGACTAATCATTTCCGAAACCCAATTCTGCATTTTCATTTTGTAAGCGATTGCTGCTGTCCGCCCACGCTAACCCTTGTATTTACCGAGCCTTTTGTCGTTGCCCAAATGACCAGTCCAGTCAACAAATAACGTGGATTAACAGATTTTGCTAACTGCTGTGATTCTTCAACGTTAGGACAGCTGACACAAGTTTTTGAAGGCAAATTCTGAAAGGGTTAGCCTGGGAGAGGAATCACTGTGGTACCGAGGATATTTTGCTATTGGCCAGGCAGACATCAGAGTGTTGGCAGAAAAAGGCACCGAGAGGCTGACTGTCCCCGACTCTACCTGGCTCGGGTCTGGGACACAGTGTCCCGCTTGTAAAACAAGGCAGCATCGCCCCCTCCCAGGGATCGATCTGAGGCTCACGCGAGACGGCGCGTGTGAAGTGTGAAACACCAGGCAAATAATAGTGATGCTGGAAATATGATTATCGCTTCTTTCTCAGGCTTTCGCTCTGTTAGTATTATCGGAATCGCATTTTTGATGAATAGTAGTAGGCTATGAAACTTTCACATAATGCCTTTGGCTGAGAAACTCTCCTCATCATCATTTGAAGGTGCTTGTCTGATTTGGATGTCATTGGCTTCTGCTTTACAGTTTTTATTTTCAGGCTGACAGATCTGTATCACAGGACTGTGAGTGTGTGTGAGTGTGTGTGAGTGTGTGTGTGTGTGTGTGCGTGCACACGTAAGGGAGGCAAGAGAGAAAGGAAGCTCACAGAGAGAAGGGAAAAGTCTAATGGCCCGGGCTTCCGAGGTACGTGTCTGTACACACTTCAGCCCTGCCGCCGCCGGCCGCCTCCTTCGTCGGAGGGGCTCGTCAGAGACAGAAGGTGGACCAGTGATTGCCTAGGGCTGGGGGGAGCGTGGAAGCTGGGGCCGTGGTGGGTGGGGATGGTGACAGGTAAGGGGCGGTTCTTGTAACTCTATCACTTTGAGAGTGAGCGGACTGTTCTAAATCGACTGTCATGGTGGTTGCCGAACCCTGTGGCAGCGACTGACCTGTCCACGTCAGCTGCGTGACCTGCATGGTGTGTGAGTTATAACGCAATCAAGACGTTTCAAATAGAAGGTTCCTTGAGACCAATCCGGTCCCCGCACAAGAAGCACTGTTCAAACGAGCTGCCTCTCCGGTTGCCAAACACACGCCCAGATACGAAAGAAACCTTCTGCACTTGCGAGGAAAGAAACAAAACCGTGTCCTGTCATGTTGACGGCGTCCTAAAGCAGACGTGACAGGCACCGGGACAGTCCACCCCGTGACACCCATCCTGCCGCCCTACACAGCGGCATGACCGGGTCCCAGGACTATTGCTGCAAAGTATCCGAACCTTCTTTCTTTCTCTCTGTGCCGTATGAGATGCGCTTTGGTCAAAAGCTGAGCGAGTTGGGACCGAACTGCGATAAAATGATAAATGAGAGCCGAGAAGGGGATCCTTCACATCGATACGGTGCTAGCCAGCGGAGGAACTGTCAGTTACCCGGGGAATCAACGACCTTGTGATTCAAGAGAGTGGCATGTGGCAGGCAAAGGGCCACGGCACGTCTAACACCTGCCCAAGTGTTCAAAAGCCTCCTGCATGGCTGAGGCACACATGACGACGGCCAGACGCCCGGTGGTGACTCGCATTCTGGTTGTATTGATCGTCCATCCCACCAAGGCTCGTCACCTCTCCCAGGGCAATTTCAAGCTCCTGGACGACGGGGGAGGGGGGTGGCTCCCCACTTCACACCCAAAACACTCAGCAAAGAGTCGACATCTGATTTACGGGGCACAGGACACACCCAACTACGAGTCTCATTGTACGGAAGAGATTTTTTTTCTCCTTTTGAGTAACATTGTTTTGGAGCAACATGATTTCATGCATGGAATAACAAAATCCGTGTAGTAAACCGTTCCATAATGATGGTCACTGTTCTCTGAAGCCCCGTTTCTAAGGACCTCGTTTTGGAGGACTGTATATACTACGCTCACTTAAACAACAGAGGAAGCCTTCGAAATCAATGGCTAGTGGTTGTTGAATGTATCTGAGCATAACTGGGTGAGCAGTGACCACCTCGGGTCACCCACATGACACAGACTTAAACACCAGCCCTGAAGACGATCTCAGAACGGAATCTTTTTTAGAGGTAGCCTTTAAAGTAGCACAAACGAGATTTATAATTATGAAAAGGGAGAAATAATATTCTGCGACGTATCCTTACATCCGTCACACGCTCCAAAAATTACAGACTCTTGGCTGTTGAAATCTGATGATTCGTCACCGAGTTCAATGTATGGCTGGAAAGCCTACAAGGAAATGTAATCAGCCAGGATAAATTACAGAGGGAACCGTGTGAATACGCGGAGAAACGCTCTCAGAGGTCAGCGTGTGAGGGTGCAGTCAGGAAGGAACCAGCTCGTACGCAGTCGCAGAGAAATGCTACACCACCGCAGCGCGCCCCAGGCAAGCACGGAGCACGGCGGGCACTTTCCAGCCCCCCGCACCTGGTCCGCCAGCCCCACGCCCCTGCCACACACACGGCCCGCTGCCTCCCCCCTGAGTCCTCAGGGCCCTTCCCTGTGAGGCTTGCTCTGCCTTCTGTCCTTAGATTCTGCTCAGATCACGTGACATCTAGGGTTACCTCTCCTGTCCTATGCTGGGTGAATCCTTTTTCCCCACACAGATCAGGCAGGTGACTTCTTGGCTTCTCCCACCTCCTCGTCGACTCCATTCGAGGGCAGTGAGGTGACGTGAGGGTGCGTGACCTGGCTTCCTGGGCTCAGCTCCCTGCTTCTCCCCTTGGGGGTGGGATGTTTGCTCTGAACCTCTCTGTAACTTGAGCAGATCCTTCGGGCCCATAGCTGGGTCCGTTCCGGCCGGCGTGGGCTGTGCTTAACCCTGGGGTTCCGAATCAGAAGAACAAATAAGGCCCGAAGGCCGACCTGGCCTTTACTAGTAATAAAGGTGCTATGGGAGCCTCACCTGCCAACTCCTTTATCCTCTCCCTTAATTTTTTTTCCCCAGAACTTGGAAAGGCCAGAGGGGTCTGATATTCTGGTTTTCATCAGTTGCCAGCATCGTTCAGTGTGTAAGTACCCGTATGTTGATCGGTGACCTTCGGAAGTGACGTGGGATTGTGGCTCGCCTCTTTGCCTGGGCGTAATTTTGGATCATGTCTGGTAGGTTTTTTGCCATCCAGCGCTTTGCCGCAATGCTCAATGTATAGCAAAAACAAACTCGACAGGTTTGGTCTCCAATACACCATCTAATCAAGGATGTAGAGAGGGGATTAAAAGCGAAACAGAATCTAGGGCTTCCCCGCTGTGAGACCAGCTACCGGTTCCGACCCCATCGGGACATTTGTGGTGTGACTCATCGGCACTGTTAGCTCGGTAAAATAGGCAGGGTGGGTATAAAATTAATATATGCTGCACACTGTGATCCTGCAGAGCTAATTTACTTGCATATTAAGCAAGAAGAAAGGATAAAAGATAAGGCACACGCTGGTTGATTTTCTTTATCAAACCCCACAAGATCTCATTTCGACAAAACCCTGTCGTGACCCTTACGGCGTATCTAAGAGCGAATTCCATGTGATATGTATCCGTATCCAATTTCAAAGGCGGTGGTGACAATCCGTCATCAGCTCAACTTTTACTTATAACGTCTTAAACCTTCACGTTCCTTGCCACGTCGTCCTTTGCTCACGCTTACATAAAGAGCTTCGCACGTACATGAAAAACTAGTAACGTGAAATGTTGAAAAAGAATGATTATGTTGTGTAAGTATATGTTTTTGGGTGTCCACTCATGGGGAAAAAAAAAGTAAATTAAACACAGAAAAGGTTATGAGAATGTCAAAATAAACAGTATTTCCAAACATGTTAGAGGTAATGTGGTACACGACTCAGTTTTCTTCAATGTTATTTCTAGCACACTATGGCACCAGCACGCAGCAGGCTGGGAGCTGCCTCTGCAGAGCCCTGTCCAGTTTCCAAGGCGCCACACGGTTTCCCTTTGACGCTCACTGTCCTCCACTAGAACCACAGAGCAAACGTTGTCACCCCCACTGCGTAAGCGGGGAGACCGAGGCTCAGAGAGGGGCTGACATTCCTGGGCACTGGCGGGGCTGGTCCCCCGGTCCAGACTGCTGACTCCTGGGAGCTGATCGCTCATTTGGAGACCTGATGAGTAGTTACTGAGCACCTGTTACCTAACGTGTTTGGGCTGGGGACAGAGATGGTCCCTCGTCTCCTAGTCTTTCCCTCTGGTTGTCCTATTTGACACAGAATCTACCATCACCTTGTATGTGGCGTGTTTAATGTACCATTTTTATTTTATATATGAAAAAAAATAAGTTTGCAATTATTTTTTTTCTGCAAAAGCAAAAGCGCCTTAACATTAATACAGCTTTACCATTTACTTGAGACATTAACACACGTTTCACTGTTACTCTTCAATGCTCACATCAGAATGACAGTGTTTCAATGAAAATTGAGACTCCAAATTAAAAAAATGTCCTTCGGCATTTTTCAACCAAGCCTTTAATCTTCCATCAGATAAGTGAGACTCTAACACCATCACTCAGTCACACTCCCCAACGTCAGGAGTTATCTAAGGAAACGGGCTTGGAGTTAGATGTCACGGGACAGTGACGAGGACGTTGCTGGGGAAGCCCCGCGTGGCGCCCCGCGGTGGGTTTTATGCATCGGCAATCACAGCGACCTGCGGTCCAGCACCGTCCTGTGGTTCCCAAGCCAGGTCTTCACCTGCGGTTTCCCCGTCATGAGCGCAGGTGTCACGAAAGTGTCACACGGAGCGAGCAGGCGGCGGCTGGGAAGGGCGGGCGCGCACCCTGCTTGTCGTCTGCTCTGCCTCGAGCCGGTCCTGAGCGGTCCCTGCGCGGGGACCTCCTCCCAGGCAGGAAGAGACCGAGGGCTAAGCCAATGCGGTGCAGGGAAATGCCGCGGGGCGGGGAGGGAGAAAAGCCGGGGTGCGCATCGCTGCGGGGAGCTGTCACCCCAGCGCTGGCCTCGCACGTCTGCCCATGGCACAGGCGGGACACGTGCATCGCGGCCCCCCCACCTGACACCTCCCAGAGCGACCGCCCCCTGGAGCGGACCGTGAAGGGACCAGCATGTCCAGGTGCCGCCTCCTCGAGCTGCACTGTCCTTGCGACACAGGGACTCGGTACGTGTCCCGCACCCGTTCCTGGGGACGAAGCCCGGACATGCACGCACGAACCTTGCCGCACACACGCACTGTTTCTCCTGCAGAGCAGGGCTGGGCCGACCCGCACGCCGTCCACTGCTCTGCACGCCAGCCCCGTCCCCGCCGCGGTGTCTTCCGCAGGCCCGAGGGTGGCGCTCCCTGACGCCAGGCGAGCTCTGCCAGGCAGAGCCCCTGGCAGATGGGGTCCCAGGGGACGGGGAGATGAGCACGCAGAGGAATCCTCACTTACACAGATCACAGCCAGGAGCCCTTTCAAACCCACTGAAGCTTTTTTAAAGCCACCAGGCCCCAAAGTGCCACAGAAAGAGAACGATAGCTGTATTTATGCAGGTCTCTATCTGTGGATTAATAAAAGTCTAAATATCTGTTCAACCCTCTACCTTCTTCAGTTTACCGTACTACACCAGATTTTGGCAACAAACAAACAAGCAAACGACAGACGAGGCCAAATTTACAAAAGACTTTCATCCCAAAAGCTTATCTTCAAGCCTGTCATCACGATCCCTCAATACACGCTCTTGTTACAATGAGAAAATGAAGGTAACTCCATTCTTAAGACAGATAGGTCATTACCGTTCTTACAAAAAACTCTGGAAAACAGAGAAACCAATGAACACAGAAAGCCCTATTGAGTATAGCCTGAGGTTTCCTCTGATCTTTAATTTTACAGAAATATGTACAAAGTTGCCGTCGGTGAAGAAACACTGTTTATGTACCATCTTCAGTTGTTGGGTCAAATGCACATTTCCTTGTTTCAAAACAGACTGTAGATGTCATTTCAAAAATGATGAAATATGTGTACTTTTGTACACTTAGTCACGCCCTCATCATCGAGGCAAGTTGTTTTCAAATTTTCGTTTTTTACAAAACGTGTGTAAGAACCTTCACACGATGACTATCGCCATGGCAACACCAGTTATGATCTCATATGGCAGAAAATACGGCATTCTGGAGAAGAGCCATCTGTTCATCGAGACTGAGATCACTCTTCCTGTACGCGGCTAACGGCAGCACCCGTGAGTGACAAGGACGCCCTCGGAAAACCTAACAGAGAGGTGTATAATTAATGCTTCGAACACGGTGGCGATTATTATTATTACTTTCACTCGTCCATAACCACGTCTGCCACGATTTCACAAGCCTCTATCACCTGCCCGGCTCTTTGCAAATACATTACCCTACCCCTTAACGCCTTTGAGAAAGGAGGGGTGACTGTTCCCGTTTAACATGCAGAGGGGTTGGGCACGCATCAGATACTCACTTCTAACAGAAGTCGCTATCTCTCTCTGTTCTGCCCCAAACTGCCGAGTTCTGAGAAAAAGATCACTGGCTGGGACTACCGACCCGCAGAAATCTATTCACTGGAGACTTGAAAACAATGTTCATGTGAGACCCTGCAGTGAGACTTCCCGCGCTGCCCTCCGGGGTGCGCGTTGTCTGCCGGGGTGTCCCCGCCGCCGGCAGCCGGAGCAGCTACTCGCTCAGAGTAGCCGCTGTCTCCACCACTAGAGGCTAGTCAACCAACAGGACACCGAGACAACACGAGTTTTTCAGCTTCATATCCTTAACCGCTTACTTTCTATCCCCCTCTAAATATTTCAGCTATTCTGAAGTCTGATGGTGGGTGGTATTTTTCTCTAAATCAGAGAGTAAAATCATCCTTAATTTGACAGTAATTGATCTACATTGCTTCTTTACATGTCTGATCAAAATATAGCTTTGAAAGTCTACAGATAATTAGAATCTCAGGAAGTATTCGGAGAAGCTTATTAACGTATTACATAATCATTAACCAAGGAAAAATATTAATCTTTAAGATCACTGTTGAGCATGGGGAACTATTATTCTCAGGATTACTGTGTGTGAACAAGCCCAAATCCTTATGGTACGCAAAGCCTAATGTTTGCTCAGAGGATTAGCATTAATTTATGACCTCTTTTTTGAAATAAATATTATAAACATCTCTGTCGCTCTTGAAAACAAAAGCTGCTCCTGCATAACTTTTCAGATGGAAAAAAATGAAATTAAAGCACTATGAAAATATTTACTGGATAAGATAAATGCCAAGATTGAAAATGCTCCAAGACACTGAGTATCTTATTATCCCCACTAATCCTTTTGTATTTCAAAGTTTATTTATTTTTACTATGCTCCTCTATGATCACCATCAGTTATTACCGCATAATTTTAAATTCATGAGAGAGAATTCAGAGCTAATAATATCATGAGCTTTAAAATAATATTTAAGTAATACTGATGAGGATGGAAATGCATTTGCTATCTGAAAATGTTCTTTGGGTAAACCAGAAAAAAATGGTAATCTCATGGGAGAGTTTTAACTCTCCTTCTCCCAGCCAATTAGGCCCTGCTTAAAGAACGGATATTTAATTTCAAAACATCGGTAACAAACAGTTGTGAAGTGGCAACCCAATAACTCAAACTGTCATTCTCTCTTCAGTGTATTCAGATAATCAAAGTACAGAGGTTACAACGTGCTGATGCCCTGGCGTTCCCGAGGCAGTTACCTAGACCTAAGAAAGGGACCACTCCAGGGCCTATGTGTGGAACCATGCCAAGAGTTTCTTCTCACCCACTGCGCTTTATGGCCACTTCCAAGGGGCTGTGAAAGCAACGTCTGGCCTAATTGCAGGCGGGGCCTGAGACCACGCGTGATAAGCACTGTTTACTTGAAGGCCTAGATTGCCTGAGTCCTCCAGGTGTTCACGTGTTTTGGCTGGCCGATGCAGCCGGTGAGTAATGTAAGTGCCATTAAGTGGGGTGGGAAACTCAGAAGGAGACACTGAGGAGGGGGGAACGAATACAGGAGGAACTCGGTTCGGTCAACGCTGATTTTAAAGAGGGTGTGGGGCACGCCGCTGCGTGGCTGCATTTAGGGAGCTCAGGAGAAAGGTTGAACTGGGTGAGCGAGGTCAGGGCAACGCCGACGTCTCACACGTGCCAGAGAGCGAACACCGTGGGCTTTGCGGGCCACATGCTCGATCACCGCGAACCATTTCCGGCACCGCAGCCGGTAGCTGCCACACGCAAGCGCTTCAGAATGGGTGCGCCGGTGTTCCAACAACTTTACTCATACAAACAGCTGCCAGGATGTGTCTGCCTGTAAGTCACAGTCTGCCAGCCCCCGAAGCAGACGAAGCAGACAGCGAAATGCAGCCTTGGGAACGGGTATCGCTGGGGAAGGACATGGGAAGGCGAATTAGAACGACAGGAAGTTTGAAAACACAGAGCTCTGGATTTCTCTCCAGTTCAGTAAGGACGTGTACTAAGCACAAGGCTCACAGTCCGATAGACGGTTCAACCCCTGACTCTGGTTCTCATTAACTGGGCAGGGAGGTTAACCTCGGAGCCTCAGCCCCCCTCGACTTCAAAATGATGATAAGGATAATCACGCTCCCCCTAGGCATTGTGCTAAGGAGTACTTTAGCACTTACACCTAAGCCTCAGAATTAGGAGCTCTCATTACCTGCTGATGTAAATGAGGGCAGTCGGCCCTCAACCTGTCACTCCTAATCACACCCGCACCCCGACAGGCCATGATGCGAGAGAGTGAAGCCTTTCATCACTGCACTTGGTGCGTAGAAAGGACCAGTAAGTGGTGGCTTATTACTGCTGTCATTACCCTGATGAGGTTAACGGACTGAGGACAGACACAAAGATGACTAGGATGAAGTCGGTCGCGTCCAAGACATGTATGTACCTTCACTGGATTTCTAACACCAGCACTAAAAACGTTCCCAAATTGAGCAAAAAGTTCAAATATGCGTTGGATGCGATGCGAATCCCCAAACTATCAGGCCTGCACACAGGCCTTGGGCATCTCTAAAGCACATTTAGTGTCCTTAAAAAGTCTAAGCATTTTTTCGAACCATCTACTTTTCAAAAGAAAAAGGACTCGTTCATTAGTCCAAATTCAGTGAGCAAATAATTGTGTTTGCCGCCCGCTGGCATTAGACCCTAACTCAAAATTTCCCCGTTAGTAAGAAGCCACGTTCCTTTCTCACTATTTGCCCAGGAAGATCTGTCCTTAACTTACTTTTTAAACAGGTCATCGTTTTCAGGGACCTAAGAACTTGGTTTGACTATTAATTAGTATACTTTACCCTTAAATTAATCTGCAGCATTAACTGTATTTAAGAGGTCAAAGAACACAGCAGTATGAGGATAGTTTTGTTTTGGTTTTTTTTTGAAGTAAATCAGAGAACGTTGATGGCAAAATGAAAGAGATGAGAATTCCCGCTATTCCATTCATAGGCTGTAATCATCTCATAAATCAGAGGTACTTTAGCATCTCTTGGGAGAGACACATATTGTTTCCAGAACAAAATAAATTTCTCCGAAGGATTAGATTTTGCAGCACTTACGAAAGGCTTTTGATATGTCCCCCCTGCTAATTTAATTTTCTTCCTTTTCTCTGCCAATAGCCGTGACCACTTTAGAACACGTTTCCCACATGACTGAGGACCAGTGGGCAGGAGGAGGTCATTTGTGCTTCCCAGCCACGAGTGTACAAGAGGTTACTACCCCAAAGCGCACAACAAAAGACGGCCAAAAATGAGCTGGCCTTCCTGAATCGCGCAGGAAGCAGCCGAAGCCCCGAGATCCAAAGGCTGTTTTCTGTTTACCTGGCAGCGTCCACCCCTGGTGTTGACCAGACCTGAGGGACCTACTCTCGGCTCTCTCTGCCAGAGCGGCCGGAGCCACACCCACTCTGTTCCAGTTCATGTCCGTTTCGCAGAAGTGAAGCAGACGCGCAGAAAAGCCTGGATCATCCATTACCATGAAACATACAGCCCCTAGCAGGAAACCTCACAGCTATATCCCCAGATGTCACGAGTTCTGGAGCTGGGGACGAGAGGTGGCACACCTCGATGAGAAGACAGCTTCCCACCTCACAGCCACTCCTGGGGCGTGACAAGCCGCGGTCCCCGCAGCCCGCCGTCAAAGCCGAGCGCTGTTCAGTGGTCACTCGGCGCTGACGCTTCCCGGTGATTTGTCACTGTCAGAAGCCACCTGCAGTTGAGAAGTTTGATAGGGTCCGCTCGCCTCAAACGCCGAGCACACTGCCACGCAGAGATGTCTCGTCACAATGTCAGTCAGGTGCCACCACCAGGAAGTAACCGCCGGTTAACGACGGCAATGCAGAGTCAAGTGCCACGGAGACTCGACAGCGAGGGGAGGTGGCAGCCAAGCCTGACGCCAGGCAGGGACGCCGAAACGGCCTCGGCACGGGCCAGAAGGGAATGGAAGGGGCGTTTGCGTCTCACTACATGCCAGGGCTGCTCCAGGCACCGGGAACGCGGGGGAACAAGGCAGGAGATTCTCGCTCACCTGCCCAGGGCAGCGACCGACTGAAGCCAGATCATTCGCGGTGGCCGGTGGCCGCGACCTGGAAATGGCCGAAGCGCCCTTCAGGGACGACTGGACAAAGACGCCGCGGTGCATCTGTGCAACGGGATACCACTCGGCCATGAGAAAAGATGACGTACTGGCGTTTGCGACAACATGGATGGGTCTCGAGGTTCTCGTGCTAAGCAAAACAGCTCAGGCAGAAAAAGCTGAGACCCATAGGATTTCACTCATATGTGGGCTAGAAAACTAAAAGCAATAAACGAACAAGACAGAGAAAAACTCATGGGTACAGGCACCAGCACGAAGGTCACCAGAGGGAAGGGGGAGGCAGAGAGGTAAGAAGGGGCACAGGGGTCGGATACGTGGTGGCGGAAGGAGATGTGGCCTCGGGCGGTGAACACACGATGCACCATCCAGATGACGTGTTATAGAATTGTATGCCTCCAACCTACGCAATCGTATTAACCGCTGTCACCCCCAATGAATTTAATCTAAAAAAAAAACCTTCGGAAAGGTGGCAGCTACCTGTTGGTACCTGCTACTGTGTGCCCACCTGGGAATTTGGTGGTGAAAGGAGCAGGTGTGTCCCCATCGTCACTCGGTCTAACGGCAGAGGGTCGGAAACATAAACATGATTACATCCGTACCAAATAGACACATAAAGTGAGTGAATTCAAAAGGCGAAGGAGAAAGAGGCGGTAGGGATTCCTCAGCTGTGGCTGGTGGGGACGTCCTTTCTGAGGGGTGACAGCGAAGCCGAGATCCGAATGACAAGCAGGGACCATCCCATGTCCTTTCGAACTATAAAAACGATCTCTGACGGCTAAAGGGTGATGGATGGCAAACTGGGGGATGTGATTTCGTCTCATAACTAGTAGCAATTTCTGTCGATATAAATTTACTTCATCTCTTAATTATTTAAAAATAAGATAGAAAACACATAGACACATCAGCAAAAAACGCATGCTTTTAGATTTACACAGCATAGCTGCCCAGAGGGCTGTTATATATACTTTAACATACCATAAAGTACCCCAAAGGGAAAGAGGCACCCCAAAGTGAACACGCCCCTTGGGCAGAAAAGCCCGCACTCTGCACTCTGCATTACGAGGCAAAGCCGACGTGCGTTCACAGGTCCGTGTGAAGAGCGGCATGTAAACGGGGGCTGGGAGGCGCCCCTCTGCGGACTGGGCCACTCCTCTCGGAAGTGAGCACAGCAGATGTGCGTTCTCGGGCGTACGAGGTCCCCTCCCCTCTGGCCTCAGACCTCCGCGTCTCACAGAAGCTACGAGCCACGGAGCTTATGTCTGTAACTCCTGTCAGACATCATTCCGGCTTTATGAATAAATAAAACTCTGCTCTAGGGAAACATTGATTTAAGAGGAAAAATCAATACCCATCTAGCCTGTGATAGACTTGGGCTTTAAGGCTATTTATCCCCAAAGTACGATGTAATACTGAGTGTAAACCCATGCTTTCTGCTTCTGAATAAAAGGGAGGTGAGGCGACGTGGAATTGGCAGGCAATCCACCTCCCCCTGTCATCCTCAGAATATCAGGGTTCCCCTTCTCCTTCAAAGTAGTAGATACTTCAAAAAAGGGCAAGAAAAAAATGGGCTTGAGGGACCCATAGCGGCAAATCCTGGATGATCTGGGAATATAGATTGTGAGCATATGAGAACTCACTGCATAATTTATCCTCTCATGCGTGAGAAAATTTTCCTAATAAGAATTTTAAAAATATGTATTTGTGGAAAACTCTCTAATGCAAATATCAAGATGTTGACAATGGTTCTCTTTGGGTAATAGCCTCATTGAGATGCTTTTTCTTCTTGCTTGGCAGGTCTGTGTTTTTTAACTTTCTGCAGGGAATATATTTTTAACATCCTGAATATTGCTTTTATAATTCATAAAACACATAAAATAAATGAGAGGATAGCAACAAATAAATAGATAGATAAATAGATAAATAAATAAATGGAAGTACTTAGACCAGTTGCGATGTGTTTATTTTGTTGGCTCCTGGCCTGGAAATGCTAAGATTTACATCACTAACACTTGCTTATATTCAATTCTTTCTTACCATCTCTTGGGCATTTTTCACGGCGCAAGCAGGTTGCTCTTGAAATGGACTGATTTAGAAAATAACGCTAACGGCTTATGCCGAAACGCAGAAACCTGGCTAACATCATGTCCTCAGCTCTGCCCTCACCTGCCCACCCAGGCTCGGTGCACAGCGCGGACGGCCGTCGGGAGTTCTGACAGGCTCGGGGTGACTCTGACGACAGCACCACTCCACAGGCCAAGGCCTTGCTCTCTTGGACTTAAACACGCATCCCACTATTTTTCTCTGGCTCAGAGATGTGGTTCATCGCTAACCGTGTCGACGGCGGCCTCCTAGAAACACACTCATGGGTCGATTTGGAGGAGGGCTCACGCGCTGCGTGAGTTCACTCCAGCAACGGGCCGCTGGCGAAGGCCAGAGCACAGGCCTGACGGTGGGGGGCGGAGGGCGGGGCCGGCAGGGACGTGCTCGCGATGGGCGTTCGTGAGGGGCGGCGTGCATCGTGGACCTCGCCACGCACCAGCCTCTGCTCTTGCAGACATTATCTTAGATCCAGACTCTGCGGTGCGCGGGGCTCGGGGCGGGGCGCGGGGAGTTAGGGTGCCGATTTCTCGCTTGAGTTACGGGGTCGGCGGTGATGCCTTTAATCGGCCGGAATCAGCTGTAAGTGGACGGCGGGTGAGGCGGGCGGGTGGGGACGGTGTCACGGTACACACGCGCGTTCTGAGAGCCGCTTGGCACGCAGAGGTGAGGGCCGGGGTCGGGAACCTGGCAGGGCGCACATTCCGGGCGCAGACTGAGCGCGCCAGGTTGACTTTCAAAAGGCAGAAAAATCAGCATCTCACAGTAAAAGGGAAGCGGTCGGCCACGGACATTTAAGAGGACTGAGACCCCGCTCCAGAAACGTCTGAGGCCTCTCCTAAAGGACGTCGATTCTTGAGTTAAAACTTAATCCCCCCTCGCTGCAAAGGGCTCCCCACCTTCCAGGCCCACAGGGAAAACGTGGCAGGCGAGAGGCTGAAGTGGACTGGCGTCGGACGAGTCCCGGAAAAACCCACGTGTGACGCTGACCGTCCAGCGCTGGGAGAGGGGAGGGAGGTTTCTGGAGTGTGGGCGCCAAAGCTCACAACGCACCGATTTTCCGCGTTAAGTCAGCTAACAAAGGCGGGCTGTTTTCTAGGATCTGCAGTTATATTTAGAGAGACCTTAGGGGGGACTCAAATGACCCAGCGATGGCTTCCTGCTGTCCTGAGAGGAAGAGAGTGGCCTTGACGAGAGAAGGGACATCTTCAGTCGAGGGCAGGATTTAATTAGGAGACAGTGGCCCATTTCCTGAGTTTCCTTCTGTAAGAAGGTGGGGGCTGTTCAGGCCGGACGTACCCCTCCCTGCCCAGCCAGAGGGGAGCTGGATGATGACTTATAATGGGTAGGGGTCAGGCAGGACACGGCGCTCGAGGCTTGCAAGTCCTTTAAATGGACAGACACAACAGCACTTCAAAGTCTGGGATTCATTATAAAGGTTGATAATAACCAGGCACTAAACTAAATCCTAACATCAAATGCAGACTGTCTTTCTGTTAACTTGCTGTTCATTTGGGTCGGCTGATGTTTGTTTTTTTTTTTCTGGATGTGGTTCTGTTCAAAGGTGACCCACGGCCATCGCGAAATGCAGATACAATGTTGTTATCAGCACCCAGTGAGGTCACAAACGCCGCCGCTGACAACGACAGGGAAACAGTCTCGCGTGTTTCTGGCGGCGGGGGTGGTGCTCAGGTGGGCTCTGCTGGGAACCGGGAAGCAGGGGAGATCCAGTTATGATCTTCATCTCGAAGAGGTTGTGAGAGGGCCAGCACGATACCACAGAGCCAGGGCCGTGCCCCCCACGGGGCACAGGAAACCCCCGCCCCCAGGACACATGCCTGCTGGCGTCTCGGTCGCTGTGGCTGGAGACGGAGACGCACCGTTCGGAGCCGGCCCGGCGAGTACCGCCCTTGAGACGTTTCAGTCCCACGGCTTGTCTGCAGCCCGACAGCTCCGAGTCCCCAGGGAAGCTACGTGCGAACCGAGGCGAGCAGCGAACTCGTGTAAGAGAGGACACAGAACACGCCGCTAAGTGGGCGCCTTGAGGTCGCTCTCCCCAGCCCCCAAGGGTGCTCAGCTGCTGAAGTGCGAGAAAGGCCTCGTGCCTTCTGGAAAGGAAGCGTGATAACAGGAAGCAACGTCACAACTGCACTGGAGTAAACCTGCCCTGACCGCGGGCGCAATGACTGTCTTTTTGCTTACTTATGAAAGGTCTGAGTAAGAAAGAAAGCGACCGGCAGGCGAGTGTTTAATTAACCGTTACGTGCTTCAATCCTCTCAAAAAAAAGATGCTGAAAACCAAAAGTTAGAACCTGCTCTTCAAATCCTCACGGACCAACGTGCTAGCCCGGATTTTACACGTGTGGGGTGTGGGGAAGCAGAGATGGCGGCACGAATCACACGTGCTCCCACCCGTTCGCGGTCACGCCCGTGAGTGTTTTCCACTCGCCCCTCTGTCCCGGACCCGACTGACGGAAACTGTGCACGGGCGCAGTCACACCCCGAGACGGTGGCCACGGGTCCAGGCGCCACGCGCACGGCCCCCTGGGCCGTCTTGAGAAGATGACGGACGGCCTTGCAGAACAAAGAGGACCGAGACGGAGGCGCGGAGGGCCCTGCGGTCAGGGGCGCAGTGGCTGGAGCCCCGCTCCCTCCTGTCTTCCTCTTCCGCAGGCTGCGCTGTGCCAGCCTGGCTTCCGCCGGTTTGAGATACAGCGGTATCGCTTGTCAGGATCGCTCCCCGCGGGAGGGTGTGTGAGTCAGGCTTGAGACACATAATCTCAGATCTAAACTTCTCTTCCTGTGGGCCATGGGCCTCAGAAGGCCTCGCAGGATGTGCCGCGTGGAACCACAGAGCACGGGGAGCGACAGAATGACCCATGGGGAGCAACAGAATGACCCCGCAGCCAGGCCGAGCGTTCCCAGAGAAAAGCCACCAGGGACGCGATGCCTGCCTTCCCCTTTTCTCTTTTCTCTTTTCTTTGTTTTCTTTTCCTCTTTCTTTCTTTCTTTCTTTCTTTTTCTTTCTTTCTTTCTTTCTTTTTCTCTCTCTCTCTCTCTCTCTCTCTCTCTCTCTCTCTCTCTCTCTCAAGTTTAAATGGGGAAAGAAAGACCCATTTCTTAAAAAGAAATGAAAAGCAAAGCGATGCTAGGAGGGAAGGGAAACAGCAAACTTGCCCGTGAGCAAGGTGTGGTCGGTCCATGACCCGCCATGTCAGACTCCTGCAGCCAGCAAGAGAGAGCTCCCCCTGCCCCCACCTCCGGGCCTCCTGGCCACAGCCTCCTGGCTATGAGCCCGAGGCCAAGAAGCATGGCAGGTGAGGCGGAGTCCCAGTCAGGGGAGGGGAGGGGAGGGGAGGGGAGGGGGAAGATCGAATTTGCCAAGAGTCTGCTTTCAGCGAAGAGAGGCAACAGAAACTCTGTCCTCTTCCCTTTGACCGGGAAAGGCCACTCTGAACAGCTCAGCATCGCTGTGGGGCCTGGAAGGCGGCGCCCGGCCTGAAAACCCGTCGTCTGTAAAACCAGGACGACGCCCTCGAAGCTCGGACCAAGGTCACCGGAAACAGGTGTGACCCGGTCCAAGTCGAGGAAGGAGTGCTGTGGATGCTGCTCAACGTGCGGTAACCCTCTGACGAAACAGGACCGAAGACGACGAGGACCTCGGCTCGGAATGGGGCAGAGGGTGGCGCACGCTTGGCCCCTGCACGTTCGGACCCCACAGGCTCGGCCCCCGCACGCTCGGCCCCGCACGCTCGGCCCCCGCATGCTCGGCCCCGCACGCTCGGCCCCACAGGCTCGGCCCCCACAGGCTCGGCCCCCGCACGCTCGGCCCCCACAGGCTCGGCCCCCGCACACTCGGCCCCCACAGGCTCGGCCCCCGCACGCTTGGCCCCCACAGGCTCGGCCCCCGCACGCTCGGCCCCCGCACGCTTGGCTCCCACAGGCCCAGGGACGAAGCGGCCACCCCGCACGGTCGCAGCAGTGGGCCCCTCGGCCTGCCGGCCGCATCCAGCTCATCACCGCGTCACACTCACGCCTCTGCCCACCGCTGGTCAGCTAAGCGCCCGACGTAGAAATCGCCATCTCATCACGGGGAAGCGGGTCCCGGCGGCTGGCGGATGGGCCGCCGCGTTGTCCCAACCCGGGTCCTCTGCCTGTCTCGTCCTTCTCAGTTCCCGTGACATTAACTGCAAGTCCCAGTGCAAAGCAGGCAGTGCTGTCCTCTGGGGAGGGATGACTCTGTCTGGCGTGGGGCTAGCGCTCCCTCGGGCCCCAGCCGTGACAACTGAAAATGTCTCCAGACCTTGACAAACGTCCCCTGAAGTGCGAGGTCACTCCCCGGCTGAGAATCGCTGTTCTAAAAATGAATGACGAATCATCGAGCATAAGCTGACCTCCTAACTGTCACATGACAGAAGAAGGCGGCCATCGGGTGGGGACAGGGGGTGGGGGCACCAGTGGGGAGGGTGGGGACGGGGGCGGGGGGCACTGGTGGAGGAGGGTGGGGATGGGTGGGGGGGCACCGGTGGGGCACTGGTGGGGGAGGAGGGTGCGCCAGGCCCTGCACCAGGGCCTGCGGCGGTCTCGGCCCGTGCGGGGTCCGTCACCCTGCCTAACACTAGGACCTGCTGAATCACAACGCGCACCTTACCAGGTGAGTCACGCGCACCACGAATGTGAGGAAGAAATGGCTCACACGTGGGCCAAGTTGGCTCAACTTCGGGTCCACTTGACCCGAAGCTGCAGGTGCCCTATAAAAAGGTGCCACCGAGGAGGTTTGCGAGGTTAGGGGCTTCCCAGGCCTCTGCCTCCCCTCTCCGCGTGAAATGGCTCCTCCTGGCCCCTGGGTTTCCAGCCAGTGGCCTTGCACCTGCCCTGGTCCTGCCTCGCAGCCCCACGACGCATGCCCCTTGCTGCGGACTGTGTGCCCCCCACACCCCCACCCTGTCTGCACACAGAGGGTGCCTCCCGCTTGCTGGGACCGAGGCCCCGGGGCACCGACGCCGAGCGCCCGCCTGGACCCGCGTGCCACACAGCGGTGCCCCCAGGCGCCAGTGTGAGATGAGCAGAGCCACCACCGTGGCTGTTCCAAAGCTCAGCGTCCGGCTAGAGGAACCGCTCGGGGTTTTGCGTCTTTCACAGGCGCAGACAGACGCCCCTCTTGATGGTTCATTTTATAAAACCAGGAAAACAACAGCTGTAAAGGACATTACAGGATGAAAGATGAGCCCGAGCCTAATCGACGCGGCTTTCGCTTCAGCAACAGCTTTGTGCCTAACAAACAGAGCGTGACATTTCCGTTAACCCAGATACGAACGCCATGCAAACTCGCACGTGAAGCGATATGAAAATAGCAAACTCAGACTCTCTCACGCTTCTCGGCTAAGGCCCGGAGGAGTTCAGACGCCGGTACCTGGGACGGTTTTACCGTGATCACTAAAGATGCCCAGCGCCGAGCATCACGATTTGCAGACCTGGTGCTCCATGCCCCACGTGTCCTCACCCCACAAGAATTCCCGGGCATCTGGACTACTGGCTGCTGGTTCTGCAGATGGGGAAACTGAGGCTTATGCATGTGGGGTGTGGGCTGCGCACCACGCTTCTCGGGGAGGTCCGGGCGCCACGCACGCACGCTGCAGGCTCTGCGTGGGGCAGACCACGGCCATCGCCCTCCCCCTCGAACCCCTACTTCATCAGACGTCCGGGTGGCTCCGGCTCAGACCCGGAAGGCTGCGCGTGCCCAGAGGAAGCAGACAACCAACACGAGTCGGAAGTGCTTGAAGCGTCTGTGAGCTGCTGCTGACACACGTGGCTTGTCCTTCCGTCTTTCCAACCAGGTTCCCTGTCCAGCCACATCGCAGACGCCCGCAGCGGGCTGGAAGCCTCGACCCTCAAAGTCGGGGACTTTTATCACGGGTTTCCCCTTAGAGATCAGCCACAAAAATGGTTAGTCAAGAATATTCGATAATATTCAAATTCCATCGCTGCTGCATGTCTCACATTTTCCGTCAGCTCTGTGTAGGGCAGACGTCTGTCTGTTCTGAGTCACATTCGAATGCCGACTGGCGCCCTGCCCACATATGGTGACTTTTCTGAAAAGATATTAATTTCTCCAGGTATGAAAAGCTTGGCTCTATATTTTTGCACAACTGTTGACGTTTCTTTTCTGCATATTGAGAAATCAGAAGGGAATATGTTGGCTATTTGTTTTAAAAAGCACTCTGGTAAAGAAGGCATGTTTTCAACACACAAAAAGATTAATTAAACCAATAATTCAAGGTTTGGAGCAAAGGTTTGCAAGAATGTGAAAATTCTGCTTAAAGCAAAAACAGTAAGATTAGTGGGCGACAAAGAGTGGCCTGGGTGGTGGGCACCACGTCTAACTGAGCCTGGAGAGGCCACCGCGTCGGAGCCGGAGGACACAGGTGGCTTCAGAAGCATCCCCCGCGCTCTCGAGGCAACGTCCCATGGAAGGGGACGTCAGCCTGTCATTGGGGGCACAAAGCGCCCCAGAGAAGACCAGGCGAGATGAACACAAGAAGCGCAGGAGAAGGCAGCAGAGACCGCACGTCCCAGGCAGCGCCAGCTCCCGGGGGCCCTCCCTGTCTTGGGGCCGGGTCAGGTCAGCGCCCGGAGGGCCAAGGACGAGGCCTAGAGAGTGGCCGGTGGACGTGAACGTCATCAGCGCCGCACTCACACTCCCAATTCTCCAAAGGCAAATGGAACCATTTAACTGCGGCCGGTGGACAAGCCGTGGGCTCCGTGAGCCACGGTCCTCACCCCGCCCTGCTGCCGCCCAAGCCCGCTGCTGTGGCGGCCCCCAGCCACCGCCGCCATTCCCGGGGTCCCCTTTCCACTGAGTCCTGGCCCCCGGGAGGGCTCCGGACCCTCTGGCTCACTTCGCTGACGTGGGGTCATTCTGCAGGCCGCCTGCCCGCCCGAGCTCCTGACTCTTGCTCTAAACGATGCTGACAAGCCATTACCTGGGCTGAGACCGGCTCCCCTCCCCTTCCTGCCCGCCCAGGTAGAATTCCTTTCTCAAGGCTTCTGGGCCTTTCCCACCTGGTCAGGTAGAATGTGCGGCTGCAAAATCATGCATGTTAACCACCTGACCTTCCTCCTCAGCACTGAAGCTTCCCGTGGCTCACAACATGCATTCAGCCTTAATTACCACCTATACACACATGCGCACATGCACGTGCGTACACACACGCACAGGCGTACACATGCACTCACACACACATGTGCATGCACACACGCACTCACACATGCACGCACACACACATTCACATGCATGGACGCACGCACACGCATGCACACACACATGCATGCACACAAATGCGCACACACGCACGCACACCCCCTCCGCGGGGACCGAGAGCGTGTGTGTGCATCGGTCCCTCTGGGAGGGAGGGGGGACAAAGGCGGGAGGTAAAAAGGATGAGGTGTTTGCACGGCTTCTCATTTGGACTCCCAGCCCCACACGACCTAGAAAGCAATGGAGTCAGTGGTAACGGAGGCCAGAAAAGATGAAGAAAAACAGTCGCTTCGTTTTCTTACAGTTTCAGGACTCCCCTCCCAGCTTCCACTCTGCAAGCCCAGGGTGGGGGGGGAGTCAGGACTGGGTGACAAGGCCGGACGCAGCGAGGAGGAGACGAGGCAAGAGATGGGGGAGAGAAACGCCCCATCTGTGCGCCTCACGACGTCCTGACCCACTGTCCCGCGGCCCCGCTTCAGAAACGAGGCTGGTGGTGCTGCAGGGCGGGGGCGGGGGGGGGACACGGAAGAGGCGGCCAGTGCCCGTCCTGCCCACCTGTCACCCCCTCGGAATCTGAACCACCACCGCTCCCGGCTCCCTCCGCGTCCCGAGCTCGTCCTTGACAACAGGTGCACTTGGCTCCTTTTCCAGCCACGACTCCGCTCGAAGGAGACACGCGGGGCGGGAGGGGCCGCCCCAGCAGGGGTCCCGTGCCCACTGCCGCCCGGCCCCCGCGGACCGCGCCCACGCAGACGGACCGAGACCGCTCTTCCCCATGGGTGGCTGTGACCAGCACTCAGCAAGCCTGTTGACGTGCAGAACGAAAAGACTGAACGCGCCTCCTGGTTCACTTCTCTCAGTGCCAGAGCTTCTGAGCTCAGAGCCTCGGCCGCACAGAATTCCTCATGCGCTGGCGTCTGAATGAGATGAGGTGGCTGCAGCTTCTAATCTGGCCAATAAAACCAACTGCAAACACATTTCAATCTATTCTCAAGAGACTTAAAAAAGCAAATACCTAGAAGAGCATCGAGGCCCACCCATGTTCTCGTAATACGAAAGGTTTTCTCCTCTGGCTCTGAGGGAGGAGCAAGGATAAGGACGAAGGCCTTTTCTAGCAAGACCGAAGATCCTAACACTTCATAAGTCACAAATGGGTGTATTTTGGAAATGAGCAGCTATCTGGCTGCAGGGCAAAGGCTAAACATCTAAGACAAAACGCTGTAGATGAAAAGCACCCAGGGTAGGAGCGGGTTCTCCGAAGACTCCTCTGGGGACACTGGCACGTGGGGAAGCGTCCCGAGGACACGTGTGGCCTCGCCGGCCCTCCCTTCTCCTTCCTTGTTTTATCTGAGTTGCTTCTTAGGCTCCCGACACATTATGCTGAAAGACAGGCCGTTTCCGATGACCTTGCAGGTACAGCATAAAGGGAGCGATTGACAAAGAAGGGGGAAACATGGACAGTGCGGAGATGTAGCTATTTCTGAAAGGACACGCCGCCGGCCGCAGGGTGCGGGAGGACACACGCCCGGCCCGGCGGGCCTTCCCTCTCTGCGCGCGGGCGGGGGTGACGGCGGCGCAGCCCACACGCTCTCCTCTGCGTTCCCGGCCGCAATCGCCCTGTGAGTCGTGAGGGAGCTGCGCCTGACACCCCCACCGTCCAGACGAGGGAGCGGACGTCTGAGACGGTGCAGGGTCACGGCAGACGCGGCAGCAAACGGTCTGGCCCAGAGCGCGAGCGGCTCAGCCTTCGCTCCGTGCCACCTGCCTGGGGCTCACTTCTCCGTTATCTTCCCCACTGCAAAGGCTCAGCTTCTGCCCAGAGCAGGGTAAGCCGAGGTCCTGACCTCCCCGGCTGGCGAAAAGCTAGCCCCGCCTCCGGCTCCTCAGACCTTCCCACCAAAGCAGAACAACACAGATGAGCAGCGAGGCGGGCAGGGGCGTCTGCAGGCGGGTCCGAGCAGCCTTCCACTCCCTCCCTGTCATACTAGTCACACGCTGAGCCTGCAAGGTCATCTCCTCATGGGACATTCAGTCACCCTCAATCTGAACACCATCTGTGCAAACAGGTGCCTCCTGTCACCTCCTTGATCAGGAAAAAACAACAACAAAAAAACTCAACAAGTTTCCGATTACAAAATAGTTTGCAATACCGTTATCTTCAGACAATACCAAATGACTTAGAAGTTCAATACCGGACACAAGCAGTTCACTGAATGTCTACTGTGTAAGGGAAACGTGCTCCATACTACAAAGTCTATCACGCGACAGCCGAGTAATCCTTTCCTCGGGGAGAATGCCCCTCCTGTGAGATTCTGTTACTCCCCCTTCCTACGCGGTCAACTCTTTCAGGCTGAGTACCGAGAATCGGGAGACACACGCGGAGTCGGGTCCCTCAGAGACAGAGGACCTCCGAGCCGTAAAACTGAGAACACCTCGAGAGCTTAAAACACCAGACACAGAGGAAACACTACCTCTTACCCTGTACACGAGGCCCCATGAAACCAAGTCAATCTACGAGCCCAGCTGGAGCCATCAGGAAGTCTTTAGCAAGAGAGGTTAAAGCCACGAGGAAGGTGACAGCACAATCCTCACTGGTGACACTTAGAAGAACGCCGGAGGAGACGGATTCCACGTCACGTGTGCTGATTTCACTCGGCGAACAGCTTTCATCGATGGATTCAGCTCCTCAATGCCACGGGCCTCTTAGGTCTGACAACTGCACATTCTCTCACCGTGGAGGTTTTCAGACATAGGACTTTAAGTGGTTTGGAATTGGGGAAGAGAAAACTATACAAGCGGCTAAGATGGAAGGCAAAACGTTAAAACTATGAGGAAAAAAAATGTGGCTTGTGTGTAAAAAAGAGGTTTTGGTTTTTCAACGAAGCAAGAGGAAAGGCTGCGTCGACTTTAACGAGCGAGTCCCATTTGGGCGGATGAGGACGGGGGGAGGGCGTGGTCCCAGGTGGCAGCTGTCACAGTCCCAGGCAGGGCAAGAGTCACGAATTCAAGTGCGGACGGTGGTCAGGCGGTCCCACGTCGGAGGGAAATGCGCCCGAGGAAGCGAAGCCTTCTCAGAAGTCCGCGATTTGGCAGAGAAGCGGGTGGAAATATTACTTTCCTCCACTCTAGGAAAAGCCACAGGGCCACGCAATGATAAGAGGAGGCAGCTGCTGATGGCCGGCCGCACGATCTGGGCGTGGTGAGCACCGTGGCAGATGCCGAGCATCTGCGTCTCACTCCTCTGGGGCCACGTGGGGCTGGAACCCAGCGGGGGCAGGTTTTCTGCTCTCCTTTCCCGAGAGAAGCCAGAAACCTGGATTTTTCCGTGCTAGCTCACAGCGTTTAAACGCATGCCACTGAGAGAACTTTTAAGATGATATGCTACGCTCAGCACTAAGTGGGCCAGACAAAGTGGGCTCGAGGGTGAGGTCCGAGGGCCGCCGGGTGTGCGGCTCTGCCGGCAGGGCCCCTGGGCAGTGTTGCAATCCCAGATGCCCTGCTCTGTGGCCTGGGGAAACGCGCGACTCCCCGAGGCCCGCACCTTGACCCACAGAGATACAGGGACTAAATTCCCAGTCGACATGAACAGAGTGGAGGCATTCAGAAAACGCAGGCTTCGGAAGCCGGGCGCCCAGTCCGGACGGGGCCTCGGCGCTCACCGGCGGAAATGACTTCGGGTGTCTGAGTCCTCTTCGTGAAGATGGGACTGACCTCACGGGATGTCGAGGATTCCACACGTATCAACTGCTCCTGATACACGCGATCAGCGTAACAGAACGTCGCACCTTCCTCCCCAAACGCCACCACATAAAGGACGAACAGGCTTTGAAAGGAAGCGATTTCCTACGCACGTCCTTCTGAATTGCGATACGGAGAGTTCTGTGCCGAATGAGGTTGAACCGCGTTTTCGAATGGAAAGGTTCTGCAAAATGCGAGACGGTTCTTCACGCTCCGCTTTTTTCTGCTTCTACTGTCTAGGGAGCTGTGGACTCGTGCGCAGTAGCTTGTAACACGGGGAGGTCCCAAGTGCCCACCGCTCGGTGTCCCGACGGACGGCTTCTTGAAACGCAACAGCAACAGCGCAGCTGGCCCAGGGACAATGACAGGGAAGGTGCGGACGCTGCCGTCGTGACAGGACCCTGTGCCCCTGCTGCGGTCACTTCCACCCCCCTCTCGCCCCTGCCTCAACCCCCGCCAACCTCCCCTCCGGCCTCGACTTCCAGACTCTGTCGCTTTTTAAACGATGTCACAGAAACGGTATCGGACAGTATGTTACCACTTAGGGCGGGCCTCACTCACGTCCCCTAATTCCCCGGAGACTCAAGCGAGCCTCTGCAGGGAGAATAGCTGGTCCCTTGTCACTGCCGGGGAGCATCGCGGGGTACGGGTACCTCACAGTCTGCTTAGCCGTTTGCTGAAGACTCGAGCTACATCTGGTTTTGACTGTTACAGATAAAGCTACAATCAACGCCCAGCACAGTTTTTGCGAGAACATAAGCATCAGTTTCCCGGGACAAACGGCCAGCAAGGCAATTACCAGGCCATTTCATATTTTAGCTGCATGGTCAGTTTTTGGAGAAACTGCCGAACTGTTTTCCAAGGCAGCTGAACCGGGTTACATTTCCCCCCGCCGGAGATGCGCGATCTGATCCTTCCACATCCTCACCGGCATTTGGTACCGTCGTGGTTTTTCATTCCAGACGGTCCGAGCAGTGTGCCGTGATGTTCCGATTTCGTTTTGACTTGCATGTGCCTCATGGCCGCAATGCCGAACACCTTTCCGTGTGTTTGCCCGCCCCCTGCGGACCACGCTGCCAGCAAAGCGTCTCGTCCTTTTGTCCGATTTCTCATTGCATCGCTTGTGCCTTGTTGTCTCACCGGCCACGTGTTAGACGCACGTGGTTTGCGAGTCTTTCTTCCCACTCACCTCGCCTTGTCATTCTCTTAGCAGGGTCTTTCCCGGAGTGAAAATGTTCCATTTTGGCGCTGTCCAATTTATTCCACGCTCCTTCTGTGGACTGTACTTCTGGTGTCAAGCCTAAGAACTTTTTACCTAGCTCTAGGTCCTCCAGATTCGTTCCTCTGTTTCCCCCCAAGTTTCATAGTTTACTATTTTGTATTTTAGTCCATCATCAACTTCGAATCCATTTCTATCAAAGATGTATAATGTTCCAACGCTAGTCATTGAAAAGCCGAACTCTCCTTTACTGAATTGCTTTCTGCATCTCTGTCAAAACTCAGAACCTCTTTCTGTGGTTTACAAGCCACGCAGTCCATGGTGTTCTGCTGTGTTAGCCCAAAGGGACTAAGACAGTAGCTTAAACTACCTCACGTAGTTCTGAGAGCCCAGATCTGGGAGTCGGAAGACCCAGTGCGCACTCTGCCCTGGGGCCCCAAGGGAGGATGCGCTTCCTGGCCTGTCCCAGCGGCCAGAGGCTGCCCACACACCCCGGCGTGGGACTCCGCATCGGCGCGGCCTTTTCCCTCTCTGCTTCCAGTCCCATCTGCCTGGCCCTCCCGTCTCCCTCCCGTAGGAACTCTTGTGATTATGCGGGGCCCACCCCGGGCAGCCCAGGACAGCATCTCCATCTCAAAATCCTGCGAGGACTCACCTGCCAAGCCTCTTTTACTACGTAAAGCAGTGTATTGACAGGTTCTTGGGGTTACGCCGTGGGTGTGTTTCGGGCCGTGAGTCAGCTGACCACACCCAGCTTCTCATCTCCGGAGGTCGCTATGCTTTGCCGAACGGGCAAGGCTGCAGCCATTAGTCCTCCAAGTACCTTTTCATCGCCTCCTTCTCCCTCCTCTGGAACTCCAAGGGCACCGATGTGAGCGTTTCTGTCATAGCCCAGTGGCCCCTGGGGCCGTTCTTCTGTTTTCACCCATTCTTCTCTCTCAGTTCAGAGGCTTAGTCTCCACTGCTCTGTCCTTGGGGATGCGGATTCTCGCCTGGTGTCTTCCGGGCCCCCGATGCCCCCCAGACGGTCACTGCATTTTCTGTTTCTTTGCTGAGACTTGCACTCTCTCGCGGTAGGTGGCACATTGGTGATGCTCGGGGAAGCGTTTCGTGACGGCTGCTTTGAAATCTTCGTCGGGAGAGTCTAACACCTCTGCCATCTCCACAAACTGCCTCTTTTTTCACTCAGCTGGCCATCTTCCTGGTTCTCGGTAGGATGAGCGATTTTTTTTTCTTTATTTTTACTGAAACCTGGACATTTGGGGTGTTCTGTTAGGAGACTCTGGGTCTTACTTACACCTTCTGTCTTAGCCACCCGCCTCTGACGCCACTCTGGTGAGGGGAGAGGGAGGCTGTGTCGTCGCTGCCCAGCCAGAGAGCACCAGGTCCTTGCCACCGGCAGCGTCACCCAAGAGAGGGCTCCGGCCTTCCCGCTGGGCGGGGGTGGCTTTGACTGCCCACCGGGTCCCCACTGATACCTTCCCAGCCGGGAAGAGCAGCGATGCCACCACCGAGTGTCTCTGCCGACCCTGCCCCAGAGGTCGGGGTAGGGGGGAACCGCGGGCTCCCCGTGTGGTTTCCACTCACGCGGGGGGGAGGTGGCAGGTGTGTTAGCTCCCGGCAGACGTCAAAGTCCTGGCTCCCCACCCCTCAGCCTCCGGCGACAGCCCTGGGGGAAGGGCCGGGCGCCTGTCGCAGCCTGGCAGGGGCGAAAGCCCAGGCTTCCCACCAGCCTCTGCAGGCGGGCGGGCCCACGGCCCTTTCTGCGACGCTCGGCTGGAGTGAGGCCCTGCTGTCCAAGCGTCCTCAGTCTGGCTGGGTGACCCTTCGCTGGTCCTCTGCGGGGCGGGCACGGCCTTGTGTTATTGTCATTGTTCCGCGTGTTCCGGCTGGTATGTCCTGACTGCCGGCTTCTCCAGCTCCCCTCCGGGATGTGCAAGGCTGGCAGGACCCAGGTGACCAGCCAGTGTGTCGTCCCTTCGGGGCTGGGGGCCACCCGTTTTCGTCCCTCCACTGTTCACAGTCCTGTGTTTGTTTTACACAGAGCATCCAGGGTTTTCGCTAGCACTCTGTGGAAATGACAGGGAAAAGTCCATCCACACTCTCCGCCCAGAAGCAGAAGTAGTCTTTCCTTCTGTTTTGAGGTTAAAAGTAGAAACCTTGTCCAAGGAGGAAATGGCATTTTCTATGTTCAAAAAGCTCCATTGAGTAGTAGCAAAAGTTTACACAGAATCATTTTCAAATACTTATCAAATAACCTTAGGAACTTTTAAAAGTCAGTGCCACAGCATTTAACCCACAAGAAAACCAATTTATAAGGAATATGTTTTAGATGTTCTCAAAAAAAATATCTGAATGATTTTAGTTAATTTTTTATTCCAAGATAATCCAAGAAAAAGAAAGAAAGAGACTTTTTTTCCTATGTGGGTGACATTTTGCCATAAATTATGTAGAATAGGAAGGTTTTGGGGTTTTTTTCTTAGTTCAGTAATTATTTGAAGGCATTTTTCCTAGGCTGCTTGTAAGAAGTAGCTTCACAGGTCTCATGTATGATTATATTTATATTACCTGAAAGCTTTTCTTGCAAATGACCTCTTTATAGGATTTGTGAAAACTAGACACATGTTAAGAGGTGGCAGCCATGATCAAAGAGAAGATAAGGTCTTAACATTACATCTATTTTCCTTTAATTAACTCTTAATTTTAGATGAAATAGGCAGAATGGCAAACATAGCTATAGTACATTGAGGTGAAGTCTGTTTTCAACAGAATTTTTTTATTTTGGTTCAATAGGAAATATTAATCTTAACAAGAATTTAGTTCAGAAACTGTCAGAATCAAATAAGACACAGTAAGTCGTAAGAAATATGTAAATTAGAATAGAGCTTTAAAATAATCTAAGAAAGAGTAGCTCTGAGTTAAAATAGTCAGGCATTTATGTGGAATTGTTCTGGGAAAACCAGGTTCTGTACTCTGTATTTGCCGATTAGAAGCACATGGCGATTCTTCAGAGCAGACTCTGACCCACCCCATCCCTGCTTCACACAGCATTTCCTCCTCCTCCTCCTCGGAAGGGGGCTGCATGCTGCAGGACTCCGTGAAACGGAAAAGGAGGATTAACAAGACATTCTGCAGATTTAGCAAAATTAAGCTTCCTCAGCCAGCTTGACTCAGAGCCAATCCGGCAGACCGCATCCTAGAAAGGAAACCAACAGTGAAGTGACAAGCAGCACAAACCGTTAGCTCACAAAAGCGTAAAATCATGAAAAGGCGCATTGTGTTCGGCGATCAAGTCCATTCCTCGAAAAACAAGAGTCCTTTCTGCACTCAGTGTGCGAGTCCAAACCAGGCTGCTGGGCCCCGTGAAAACTGCTCTGGAAATAGATAGAATATGACCCATCTCTGCACCAGAGCGTTTGTCAAAGGACAGAAATGCCGAGGATGGCGTCAAGAGTTACTTTTCCCTTCCTGTGCAAAGTACCTGAGACATGCGTCCAGGTCTGGGGAGTGGCAAAAGCCACCCCCTGCCCCCCGCAGTCTTTCATGTACAAAACTGAATTGTCACCACAGTCAGGTAAATGTAAGCATGCAGTTAACATGTGAAGCCTTTGAAAGTTTAAAACTGTAGCATGTATTTTGGTCAACTATGTTTCTGTGTTGTATGGGTGTTTTTAATATTCAACTTTAATTATATATATGCATTTAATAATGCATACTAAGTATGTTTTAATAATATATTTAATAATATAATTTAATAATACATATGTAATTTAATAATATATATGTATTTAACCTGACTGATATGGGCTATTTAATAACAGGATTTTGCCTTATTGATAACTGTAAGATATTCTAAATCAGAATTTAGAGCTGAGAGTATTGTAAAAAGTCATCTAGTTCATTTCCCTATCTTCAGGAAGGACTGTATTGAAGTAGTCCAGGCCTACATGAGTAGTTTTTATTTTTGCTGATAGGGAAGAAGGAAAAAAGTATGCATCTATATGCGGGTGTGCTTCTTTGATTATGTATTAGTTACATACCTAACTCCTTCCTAAAAGGCTCAGGCAGGCTGAGTGATTTATAAGTTTAGGGGGCATAACTGTAGCAACACAAGAGCAACGTGTATTGTTATAGTAGCTCATTAGAATCGCAACTAGGTATCAATGTTACTTTTATGATCTTTAATCCCCAAAGTCCATTTCCCTCCAAAGGAATACAGCTCCTGGCACTGAAATAAACATTCCATAATCATTAATTAGGATTTTTGTTACTTCTCTATTTTGTCCTATTTCAGTGGGTGAGCTGGGAATCAGGGAAGCAGCTAACACGCTTAATTGTAAAAAGGCCCGAGGGTGGTCACAAAGTCTAGAAAGTAGAGGCTACACACAGCAAACGGTGGTTCACGTTACTTTGTAACACACGGTGCCGTTCTAGGGTGTGCGCGTCTGTGTTCTCAGACTTCGCCAGCTACAAAACCAGCAGTAAACGCTCCTCCACAGCCTCAAAGCCAAGGCCCTCCCCGCTCGGCGAGCGCACCCTTCTTTAAACTACAGCTACAGCTTCAGTTTTCCCTGCCTCTCAAGATTGTCGCTGAAGTTCCTCTTTCGCTTACGTACCAATTCAGACACGGGTGGGGGGCACTTTGCTTTCACGATGCGATGCCTTTGTCTTGTACGCTCTGTGCCCCCAGAGGGGGGCCCTGAGCCCCCCTTGCACCATTAATGACGGAAATGAAACCGACCACCACCACCAAGCAACAGAATGTCCCCTGGGAAAACCTGCACCCAGAAATTCGTGCCTCTGGACAGTCAGCCTCGACCGGCGCGACGGAAGCGGCTGCTGACGAAACACCCCGGGAAGGGTGTCCATCTGGCGTGCTGCGATCACCAGACGCGCCCTCCGTGACAGTCGTGGAGTAGCCTGACGACAAAAAGGCCTGCCTGTGCCCTGCCAACTCTGCACCACACAACGGCCAGGCTTCCCGGGACAGGAGACGCAGCCCCTGCTCCCCGCCCGGCTGGGCTGGCGCCTGAGACGGGCGGCTCACGACGGCGTCTCGTGTGGGTGCTGGCTGCGTCCTGGGGGTCTGCCCTACAGCACGGGGGGTCAGCCGAGGCTCGGGGGTGCGGGACAGCGGGTCCCTGCTCTGCTCCGCGAGAACTGTTTCTTGCCCTTTGATGATGCCCTTCCCCTCCACATATTCCCTACATATCCACGTCTTACGAGCCACATTGTGTTTCCCCAAAATTCATACGCCGAAGCCCTAACCCGGGACTTCCAAATGAGACTGTACTTGGAGACGGAGCCTTTAAGGAGGTGATTACGGTAACGCGAGGCCGTCTGGGTGGAGCCGAAGTGCACTGTGGCAGGGTCCTTCTACAAGGCGCTTAGGACACACGGAGAGCCCCAGGGGCACACGTGCCCAGAGGGGTGACACGTGAAGGGGCATGAGAGGACGGCCACCCGTGTGCCAGGGAGGGAGGCCTCGGGGGAGCCGTGGGAGGGGGGTGCCCCTGTCCCGTCTCCCCCCGCGTTTTCCAGTCTTCCCTTCGGCCCGTCCTCAGTGGCTCCCCATCCACACACAGGCAGGACACTGGCCCTGGACACCGGCAGTTCTCAGTGATGGCAGTATTCCCTGGGGAGTTTTCAGACTCCACCGTGTCGGGGAAGGCCACTCACAACTGTGGGGGGGGCCAGGCCTCACAGGTTCCTGCTCAGCCGGTGACGATCTCGTCACCCAGCGTGGAGAACCAGGGCCGCCCAAGCAGCTGGAGAGAGAGAGGGTGAGGGGCAAAGGTGACCAGGAAGAGCCGGTCCGCCCGGCAGGCTGAGAGCACCCCCAGGCACAGAGGGGGTGGAGGGCAGATGGGGGGATGAGGGGCCTTTTTGGCGAAGACGAAAGTGCGGTGGTGGCAGAGGGTGGGGGGCCCGGGGTTTCGGCTCGTTGACAACAGGAAACGTGGTAACCAGAAGAAGAGTCTGCACACTCAGGAAGACGCCTGGCAGGCACACAGGTGCAGAACGAAGACAGGAGAGTTCAGCTCTGCCATGCTGGGGGCTGGGAGAGACACGGGTGCTCGCAGAGCGGCTAGAAACCTGCGGGGGGCCTGGCAGCGGCGGCTGGCGTCGAGGGGGGCGGCGGGTGGGGGGCACCCGAAAATGAAGTCTGCGGCGGGGAAGGTGGCTGTGCGCCCCACGACCAAGTCTGAGTCAACACCTCTTCACGGATCGTCTGCCTCCAGACAGAAATTTCAGTGTCTCGCTTGAAGCAGTTAAAAACTTAAAAAAAAAAAAAAAAGCAGCAAATCCTGGCGGGTCGTCCCTCTGCTTGCTCCCGGGCGCCTGTCACCGCATCAAGCCTGCCACCTCCTCGCTCCGCCGGCCTTCGGCTCACACGCTCCTTAAGAACTTCCTTCTGCTGTGACGATATTCCGAGTCCTCGGGAGGCAAAATTCCTGGGCGTCCCTATAAACGTGCGATTTCCCCCGACGCTCGGCTCCGCTCGTCCCTCTACTCTGCAGAAACCGGGTCCCCTTGCTCAGAAATGGGTCCCACAGTCTGCGGTATGTCCTGCCTAAGTAACATCGCCGACAGAGCGTGCCCACTCGCATGACAGAAGCGAATCTTACACAGGGTTGCGGCTTTCTGAGCGTCGCTGCTGGAATCTGAACATTAACAGAGATGCGAAATTCACGGTTAAAAGACTCACCGGGCCCGCTGAACGGCATTAGGCGAACCGGAGAAGGTGATCGCACAGAATTCTTACCAGTTCGGAACAGGGCTGGCGTGTCCTGCTGGGCACGGCGTCCCACGTCGAAGCTGTGAGTCCAGCAAAGAGCCCGGTGCCATTTTCTTTCTTCTTCTTTCTTGGATTTTGAAGATCTTCGTCTCCAGAGAATTTGCTCTAGTGGACCTTCTGCTCTGGTTTTCACCTCTTCCTGTAATTGTTTGCTCTCACTGCCCAGGATTTTGTGATGGGTGTGAAGGTGACCAGAGCGGGGTGAGGGGCGACCTGGAATGACAGCCACTCTGGTTACCTGAGGGATTTTCTTCAAGGACATCTTTTGAGGCCACGAAACTATCTTCATCTTCTGGGACCCTGAGCCCAGGGGCTGGAGTAGAGGAATGTGGCTGTAGTTTGGGCCGACATCAGGGAGGTGAAGCCACGAGCCACATGGGAAGGCAGGTCTGGCTGGGCAGCACACAGCCACACCTGGCCTTCGCCCGGCCAACTCGGACGGCTCCCTCGGCGCTCCATCAGGTCTGAGGGGAAGGTGTGAGGGACAAGCGCGGCCACGGTTCAGCCGTCTGAAGTGCGTACGTGACAGAGGAGATGGACCGGCGGGAGGCGGCAAGGAGACAGAGCCAGCACGTGAGATGAAACATCCAGGACACGGCGGGACGGGCTCGCGAACCTGTCCCCACCGTTTCGAAACGGAGTTTCCTTTGTCACTTCGCTACCAGATGAGTTTGCTCCGAAAACTGACTTGAACTGACGCGAGGTTATCTGGTCTTCTTCTGGCCAACGGAAGGTGAACGACTGTTCGACCCTCGTGCTACAGAAGCCGGGGGGGGGGGGTCCCCTGGATCCCACGGGAACGTCGCCCGACACACAGTGAACATGCTGCGCTGCTTCTCAGAAGCCGGATGCGGAAACACATCTGGCCCCCGGGTTTGCCTAAGGGTCGCTGACCTGAACACGACCCCTGCCCCGGCAGGTGACTTCTCTGGATTCGACCCTTTCACAGTCTCCCCCACGTGCTAGCTTCTCCTCTTCCACGTCTCACGGCCTTCGGCGGAGAGTTCCGATGGCCAAGCTTACCCAAGCCGGCACCGCGGGCTACTGTGAAAAATACAAACGTCAACACAGGAGATTCTATGGCGTGAAAGTGATACCTCGATGAAGAGGTTAAAAAACTCATATCCTAAGTTTCAAAAGCAACACTGGATACGTCAACACCTCCTCTTGTTCCCTGACGTTTCAAATTAATACCAGTTGAAACGGGACAAAAGGAGACCAATGAATGATCATTAAGAGAAAGTGAGAAATTTCACCCACGAATGACTCCTTTTCACGTCTAGAAAGAGACCGGTTTCTCCCAGATCTTCCCCTCTATTCAGCAAGCGAAAGCTAAATGATCTCTATCTCAACATGCCCCGCAGGCCTGACTGTAGGGTGCACTGCACCAAACGGCAGCAGGCAGGGTGGGAACCCCGGGAATTGGGACAATGTCACCGTCCTCACGGAGTCTTTGCGGGACGTGGCAGGTGTTCAGTGAAGGAGTCTGCCGAACGACGTGCCCGCTTCACTAGAACCGCGTTGCCACTTGCCTGAGGAACACCACGACGCGAGGCAGACAGCCGCCCCCTCCCTGCGGGATCGGGGCTCCTCAGCCTCGGCACCACTGACCCTCTGGGGTGGACTCGCCCCTCGGAGGCTGTCGTGCATGCCGGGGTGCGCCTCAGTCCACCCGCCCGCCGGATGCCCGTCGTACCCCTCCCAGCAGCGTGACCACCCAAGCCGTCTTCGCAGGTAGCCTAACGGCCCCGGCGGGGCGAAGTCGACCCCGGCTGGGAACCATCGCCCGGAGCGGGGTGTGAGACAGACCGAGGTCCCCATTGCAGCGAGGCCTTGCGCGTCCTCACGGCCTGCCGCTGGCGAGGACGCGGAGAAAGAAGGCGCCCATGACCGGCCAGTGACGACTCTGACCACAGGCCTCGGCATATCGCGGGGAGAAGAAAAGGGGAGAAATTGTTTTTATTCTCCTGGTAACTATGGGGATGCAAAAGGCTTGTTCTCATCCGAGGCTGACAGTTTTCAGGGTATGTGGAACCATGAACATACGCACGAGACGGGGCCAAATGCCAAGTGGCCTGTGGCTTCCGGACAGCGTAAAAGAAGTATGTGTGTCGCCAGCTCGGGGCCATTTGTTAGGATTCATATCTAGGAGAACAATCTTGAAAACGCTATTGAATATTTATTAACAGAAAAGATCTATAGTAATTCCGTTCTAGACACGCCACTATCAGCAAACAACTCCGCCGGCTGGAAGGGTGAAGGACTGTGGTGGCGGAAACCATTCAGTTAAGCGTACGTTTAACACGCCAGCATTTTATTTTTCTCCGCGACTACGGCGTTTAGCGATTCCTGTTCCAAATGTCTCGGCACTAAGCCTGAAAAGCGGTCACCCGGGTCGCACGCTTTTAATGAGACGCCACAACTTTAACTCCAATTCTACTTTGGCGACAGTGAGCAAAGTTCAAGAGGTCCGTTCTGGGCAGAGAGATTATTATGGAAGAAAGCAAAGGAAAAATATCCTTCCCACTATCACACTACGTTTAAATATTTATCAAGAGTCATAAGACTTCATTCCAAAGCACCTTTATTTTTCATTCAGGAAAACAAAGGAGTAAACTTCTAACTGCAGCACCGACAGCTTGGGCACCGTCACAAGTGACACCTTGCTAGTTTTCAACCATTTCTATGTTTCTTATTAATCTGTTACAAGAAAAAGCTACAGCAGACAGCCACGTGTCACTTCCCAACGTTTGTACAGGAAGCATCTCTTTTAAAATTCTGTGTGTAAAAAGATTTACCTTCTCTCTATGTGCCTATTCAGTAAACAGAAGCAGGCTTAGAACCCTGACATAATAGGTGTGCAAATCTACTCAGAGAAAGAACAGACACAATACCGAAAGTCCCCCAGTCAATCGGGCCCTCGCTGTACACATAATTATGGTATTCAAATTAGATGACTAATTTAGGCATGTTCCACCATGTCAAGTATACATAGCATAAAGATGTCTGAATCAAATTCAGTAGGAAGGGAAAAGAGGCAAAGACAATCTAATTACTCCCTTCTAGAAAATGCAAACTCCTAGCACATAGTATTAAAATATATACGCAAGGAAAGGTTAGTAGGCAAGGCGGCTTAATTGTTCATCTTGGTAGCGAGTAATAAATACAGTAGGGCCAACTCGCCTCAGCAGAACACCGACTCTGAGCCCTGGATTATCGTATTTGCATTTGGGCAAAATCGGGACACATGAGGCATGAAATGACCAAGTTATTTTCATGTCCCTTCATTTGAGTTTCCTCACCTATTATTATTACAAATATGAATGCAGTACATAAAATACCATACTGCTTTATACTGTTACTTAAATTTTCATACGCCTATATTACGATCTCTCAACGACAGTGGATATGGCTACCTTCATCTACCGTGTGTAATAATAATTCCTAGAACTAAGAGAGCTGCCTGACGGTCGTATAAAACTTTAAAAAATGTACACATGCCTGGTTCTTCTTAAAAATCAGTACTAATAACAAAAGATCAACCCACCGGATGCCACCAATGCATAAGCCCTTTTGGAGTCAATTTTTCCTGCTACAGCTAAAACGTAAAACTGGCATCACAAGGTGAGAAATTGAGATTTGAGGATAAACACTGGTACCAGCAATTTGCCACTTGCTAGAAACTAATTTCATTTGGAAACTGCCATATAGCCAGGCTCATAGATTTGTTGTGTGTGTGTGTGTGTGTGTGTGTGTGTGTGTGAAATAAATAAACTACAAAACCTAATAAACAAAAGATAAATTTAAAATAAATGTAGCATCATATACTTTTCAGTCATAAAGTTTCATGATTCTAGCACTACTGTATATTAATAGCTAATATCTGCTTTAACGGTAGTAACAGTAAGCAAATCACAATTATAGAATACAAGTTGTAAAACTAAAATAAACCCTTTTGATTTATCCTGCATCATTTTACACTGCTTAAGAAAAAGATAAATGCTTTAATTAGTTGGCATTAAATGGTAACGTGATAGCTGCTTTGGCAAGATAAAGCAAGCCACGTCACTTAATGTATTTGGAGGACTCAAGAATGACGTCATAAAAGGAAAACCATAGTTTGAACTTAACTTGACTGATTTTTATTTCATATACATGACACAGAACACTTCTCACACATGAGAGCCATCGCAACAAATGAAAATTTCTGTTGTAGTACAAATAGCAAGTTTAACGATGATAATTTCGCAGTTTAATATATGAATCCTGTTATTTTATGACTCAGAGGGTTTAAAGTGTAAGGTTTAAAGGCTTTAAGATAATGAAAGAAAAAGATGTTCATTTGTGACAAAGATTTTCCCAAAGTCTGACTTAATCACATACGTTTGCATAAATAACCTGGTTCATCAAATCCAGAGACTGTAGCCAATACAGTTTCTACTGCTGGTGCTTTGGGCAGGCTAGTAATAATAATAATAATAATAATATATAATAATAATAATAATAATAATATAATCTCTTAAATATTCCACCTGTAAGTTTTCTTTAGTAGCTGTTCGCGAAGACACAGGCAACAGGAGGGTGTGGCAAGGACCCAGACTCTGATGTCGGAACGCCTCGTCGTGGGTCCTGGGCGATCTGTCATTTACTAGTGGAACCATCTGAACCCTGTGCATCAATTCTGTCATCTCTCTCCTGGGGGTATTCCTTCTGCCTTTAGGTCCAAATTAAAGACCAAAATGGTCAAGGGCGGAAACGCCTGCTATGAACTGAAACACGTGGTCATGACGGCAACACCGCCAAACCCTCCGGTTTGTCTGCGACACAGCAAGCCAAGTAAAAATCGTAGGAAACTGTCCTCGGTGTAAATACACCAGTGAGCCGAGAGGCTCATGTATAACTGTAAGAGGACTGGTTCGAAGGTCCAAACCCTCTGGCCACGGGGGAAGCTCAGTTTCTGCAAACGGTCAGACCACGTGCCGTCCGTCACTTCCCCCCTCGGCTGCGCTCAGTCACGCCCGATGAGACAGGCCTGCTTTGGAGAAGCAGGCGCTTCGTGCCCACGAAAGGGCGTCTTCCCATTTCCCAAGCACACGTGGCCTGCTGTCAACGGAGGGGGAAAATGAATGACGAAGGAAGACGAGAAATGACCCTTCGGAGAGCCAGGAGCACGGGTCGCTCGTGACTTCGTTGCGTATTTCTCTCCTTTCCCCTCACGCCCTCCCTCCTTCCACGCGGTAGGTCTTAATGCTTGTTGGCAGGCACCGAAAGCCACATGAGACACAGCCGTCACCTCCGGGGAGACAAGCAGGTGAACGTCAGGCCTGTCCCTGGCTCCCACCCCGTCAAGCATCTCACTCCGCTCTGCCTCCGGCTTCTGCCACTTGGGCCCCAGGGCCTTGTCACAAACGTCTCTCACGTCACCGCCTCCGCCTCTGCCTGCTACCCAGGCCTCGGTGCTGTTTGTTTGTTTTGTTTTTTAATTCCACACGCCCTCCCTGGCAGAACCACATAATCTGAACCACACCTTCAAACTGTGAACCTGTATTTCCAGCTCCGCCTCCTCCCCTGAGCTCCAGAACCACTGGCAGGTGTCGGCTGACCCCAGAGCCCTGGGCGTGGCCCTGTGCCTCACACACAAGAGCCCAAAAGTGCATTCGTCACTGTGCTCTGTAGTCACTGTCATGACCGACGGCCCCTCTGTCCACTGTCCACCCAATTACTCAAGCCCCCGGGAGTCGCCCTGAAAGCCACTGCCTCCCGCTTCCCCCTCCTCCCACGCCCACTCTTTCTGGTCCGAGTTCAGACCCTAAGCCCACACTAGGACACAGCAGCTCCTTCTCAGGCATCTCCGTTCTGCCCCCTCCGCACCCCTGACCCCCCCATCCATTCCCTACGGAACACCCAGAGTGTCCCTGCTAGAAGAACAACCGAAAGCGCCCAAACAGGCCCCCGAGCCCCGTCCGGAACTGGCCGCAGCCCTGCTCTCCACGGCCACCTCAGCCATGCCCGCGACATGCTCCAGTCACCTGGACCGACGGCCGCCCCCTCCCGCACCGCCACTGCTCCCCGTCTGCTCAGACCGGCCCCTCCAGCCTGCGCCCGTCCCCAGTGGCCATCCGCTCGGCTCCCGGTCCAGACCCAGGTCCGGCCCCGCTCGGCTCCCGGTCCAGACCCAGGTCCGGCCCCGCTTCCCCAGGGAGCCTCGCCCTGGCAGAGTCAGGGACCCCGCAGGGCCCCGCATCTTTCACACACACGGGTCCCGACGGCCGCTCGGCGTCGTCCCCTCCTGAGACCGAGACCCCCGAGGCCCCCGGGCCGTGCAGCACGTGAAGGTGTCAGGGGACAAACAACACGGCGGCTCTGGACGCAACGCTCGAGTGCTGAGGCGGAGCGGCGTCTGCGTGCGGCTGGGCACGGACCGGCTTTTTTTAAAAAAAAATAAAATAAAATAAAAGCCATCATCGTCTCATGTGCTTTTATTGCCTCTGACGGATAACATGAGCCCCTCGAAAGTAAAGTTTCCAGGGATGCCGGAGGGGGGTGAAGGGCTGGATTTGGCAGAGCAAGGCTGACAGTGGGGACAGTCCCACGGGGAGACCAGGGGCCCGAGGCCTTGTCTGGGCCCCCCGCAGTCCTCAGAGAACACATTCACAAAAAGGCTTCACGTGCACCCCGGGGCGCCCGGAAGACTAAAATGACAGGAGACAGCAGTGCCGGCCGGGCCAGACCTTTCGCTACTTCGAGAAAATCAATCGAAGCCGATCGCCTGCAAACGGGATGCACAACACACGATAGGGAGGGACGGGGCCCTGCAAAAAGCTGCTGCCGACCTGCCAAAAAAAATCATTGTTCGGTCTCAAACTTGCCTGTTCCGAAAGGTTCATACGGTTTCAAACGCTGTGTAATTTTTAAGGAAAGGCCCCCGTTAGGTCGAATGTCCCCGTCCTCTGCAATAAAGCTGACATGTAGAAAACGGATTTGGGGATACGTTTTCGTTAGTCGCTGGTCTGAAAACCGCACAGCCCTAGAAACCCGAGGAGGGCAGCGGACGAGGCAACCAGCTGTGCGGGAATATCATGACAGCGAAGCAGCAACTCGAACCCCAGGGAGGCGAAGAACGTCCTGAACGAATACCGGCTCCGGTGTGACATCAAGAAGACATAGAGGAGGGGACGCAGGACGAGGGCTTTAAACTCTGCCTTGGGGCCGCAGAGAGAGCGGGGTCTGGCGCAGGCCTGCTACGTCGCGACGGCACGCCGGAACCTTCCTCGAGTGACAACGTGCGCGTCGACTTTCAAACCCCTCGTCTCGTGAACGACACACAGTGCCACTGCAGCATGTCCATCACTGACACTTTTTTTACTTAAATTTTTTCTTTTTTAATCACCTGAGAAAATCTCAGGCTCTGCGCTTTTCTGCAGGGAGGATGACGCAAGCGCCTGCCCCTGAAGGCAGATAAGCGCTCACGGGCTCTCCAGCGTGCCCCGCTATCGCCTGGAGGCTTTCCGCTTCCCATGTCACACGGTGAGTGTGGTTTTCGTTTCCGAGCTCATCGCACGGACGGAGCTTACAGTCTTCCTGCCCGAAGACCCGGGGAGGACATGCGAGCTGTGGGCCGTGGTCGAGGGGGTGGGCACGCACCTTCCTACCCCAGGGCCAGGGCGGGGACCCCGTGGGACAGTAGAGGATGATTTTGAGAAGCATAACAACAGGGTGTCTATGCAACGTGGTTAAACCATCACGGAGCCTCCCAACCTGGAGGCTGTAGGCGCCTCATCAGAGAGCTCAGCTCCATCTCGTCTCCGAAACTCACGAGCGTGACCTCGGACACATGCCCTCACCTTCTGGGCCTCCGCGTCCACTTCTGTGAAAGAGGATAATAAAGTGATACCACACAAGGTCACCGTGAGGGTTAAAACACACAGTGTTTGGAGTTCCAAGCACGGCAGCCCGCGCGTGGTGGGTCCTCTGGGTCACTGATTCGTCCCTACTCTTACCCAGGAGGCGTTGCAGCAAGGACTAGCAACATGGCTGATAAGTCACGCTCGGAGCTGTCTTCCTCCCATACCTGCCCGCGCTCTTGAACTCAGCAACTGTCCCAGCCTTGAGGGACGGTCTCTGCCGTGTTGCCTATGAACTGCTTGCTTGTATACCCAGGAACTTTTCTACTCCCCCAGTGCATAGCTCCCAGATGGATGAGGCAAGAGCTCCAGAAATACAGTCAGCTCCTGACGCCTCAACCCCAAAGTGGAGGTCATTCAAAACAGCCGATGACTGGGGACAGTAAACCATCCTCATTCGCGCGTGTCCACATTAGAAGTGGCTCGCAGTTCTTACCCACGTGGACAGCGAGGGAAGCTGGGTGTCGGAGGAAAGCTATTTGAAGATTTGGAAGTGGCCTTAGATTAAACCAATAAATAGACAACACAACACAGACAGGAACTAAAACAGAATGATATGGAAACTCCGAAGCCGTCGTTAGGAGCATATTATGAACGAGCTCAAGTCACAGAAGTGATCGGGGAAGATTTTACTAGAGAATAATCCAGAACGGAGGACTGAGGAGCATTTGAAACCTAAGTCTCGATTCAGCAAAAGGGAACACCTGCCCTCTGAAAAGGAGGGCTGGCCTGGAGCAGACGGTATTTCAGAGAGCTGTGGAGAGCCACGCGGTGGCGAGGGCTCTTTCTGGCACACTGTGTCTGTACAGCGTTTAGCCCCAGGCACGTGGTGGCCCCCTCCTCGGAGCTCACTCCCAGAGAGGTTTCACTTGATTTTATTTTTCGCTGAGACATAACTGACACACACCATTGCCTTAATTTCAGGTGCACAGCATAATGAATCAATATCTGTATATGCTGAGAAATAGTCACCGCAATAAGTCATCCCCCTACGTAGTCACAAATTTTGTTTTTTCTTGTGGCAAAACCTTTTAAGGTCTACTGTCTTGGCAACTTTCAAATATGCAGCACAGTATTAACTACAGGCATCACGCTGTACAGAGGGCTTTGATTTAAAAAAAGAAAAAAGAAAGAAAGCCGCCTGAGAGCATCCGTCTTGAAGTCCTTTCTGTGGCGGGGCACATTAGCTAAGAGGATTAATTCAGTATCAAGTCGGTCTGTGAGCAGTCTGCTGCTTGCGTACCTTCTGCAGCGATCAGATTGTAATATCTAGAAAAGAGAGTCAATATTGACCACGGGCCAGAACGCTCTGCGATCTGCGTGACCGCCTGAGAAAGGAAAACTGTGGCCGCTCAGCCATTCCCAGCCTCCGGTGGCGCGAAACCCGGCAAGCTGGGGACCAGCTTCACACACAGCGTCACTGGCCCCGGACGCTGACGCCGCCCCACCGCGCGGGCACCGGGCTCCCAGGAAGCGCGCTCCTCGGAGGCCAGGCACGAATTCCCTCCGTTTTCGGATATATGGCATGATGCGTGTGGCCAAGGGCCAGGCCCCTGTCCCCCTCTGTCCCCGGGCGTCCTCCAGCTGGGACTGGAGCCAGGCCTAGGGCTGACACGACGCTGTTCGGCCGCGATTCCGGCCGCCACGGTGGTTTCGGCTGCAGGGACCGTAGCCCCATCTGCAGGCAGGAAACCAGCTGGGCGCACCATCCTCCCTGGGCTCTAACAGCGAACCGATTTTTTTTTTTCTTGACTCACTGAATATATGAATAAGGAAGTAAAAGGCAACAGCGCTCACGTCAAGCCGCAGGAGAGCACTCACGTCACCTGCGGGCACCTGACGCTGCGCTGGGGTGGGGAGTCACCCACTCGACAGTCATTATGGTCATAACACCAGCTCCGCACCGCGCAGAACGGGGCGCGAGTGCCGCCGAGCACTTGGCACCCTTTCCTGCGTAACGTAAACGCCCTCGCCTGCAAACCCAGGCTAATGATGCACCTACTGCATCAGGTCATTACGAGGGTGAAGGAGGAGATGTGGAAAAGCACCGGCGAGCTGAGGCAGCAGGGCCGAGAAGGACAGGTTCGCGGCAGTCGGCCGCGGTTAAGGGCCCAACTCTGATTTTTACGATTTGACCTTTCTGGGCTTTCCGTTTCCTCCTCCCACAGTGGACACGGAGCCACCTGCCCGCTGGGGAGTCGCGGGAGCGGTGGGTCAAACGCCAGCCGGCGTCTGCATGGCTGGGAGACCTCGAGAAATGCGCACACCCTCTCCCTCACCTGACGTGCCCGTTGGCCACCGTCCGCGGTCATTCCCTGCTGCCCACGGGACCCAGACGCATTTCCTTCCCTCACAACGCGCCTTTTACCCGGCGTGATGCGCTGGGCCTGGTTCCACAGCCGCACATCGAAGAACACGTTTATCCTCAGCGTGACCCGATGAGGGGGTGCTCCTGTCACCCCCCCTCACAGGCGGGGACCCTGAGGCGCAGCTTAGGGGACCTGCCCAGATTCGGACGGCACCTGGCCGCCAGCCCAGCGCGCTAGTCTGTCCTCCTATGCCGAAGCGACCGAGCTTTGAGGGGGTGGGGGGGCCCGTTTGAGATCCCTGGATGGAACCTCTTAGTGCTGAAACATGGCTGCTCTCACCAAGGGCCACGTGTCGACTGGACTCACGTCTCAACTTTGGACATGACGTTTTGCGTATTTTCTTAGAATTCTTTAAAAAAAAAAAACTATGATAGGTTTTTAAACGAGGTGCCTATAACTAGTTCGTCTTGTTCCGTACACTGGGCTACCATAAATAAATGTACTTCTTTCTCTGAAGATTACCTAAATAAATCTTGCACTAAAATATAGCCCCTGAGTTTTTGGGTTAAATAATGATCACGAGTCCAGATTTAAAAAGAAAGAAAGAAAGAAATGTATTCGGGCAGTCTTAATGTTATCTGTTTGGTTAAACTGATGATTTCTGTAGCAAAGAATCTGAATATTCTCCCTATTTCTAACATTCACTGTCTTAGTCACCAAGTGCTATACGGTGTTGCAACGTATTCCTTTTACAAATTTAATCAACTCAAATATTAAACATCAATGGTGATACTCGAATGCTCTGTTTAAAAGGAATCTCTCGGGGGGGAAATGAGAAAGAAAGGTTAAAAAATTCTGTCCTTCAAAGGAGACCAGAGAGCTACCTATAAATCATGCTCTTTGTTCATCAAGATAATTAAGCCCATCAGTACATTTAACTTTCAGACTCAACAATTGTCTGGCACGAACAATTCCCACTTTTGCTAAGACAAAGGGGATGTGTTCAAAACGGCATCTTCCGCAAGCTCCCTGCACAATGCGCTCTATTTTAAAACATGATTTATGTGTCTAATTCCTGGAGCTGCCTTGAAAAACACACCGGGTTTTTCCTCGCATGTTCCCCGTTACACGACACTCGGATGTGAGGAGCGCGCTCTGCCTCAGACTACAGGCCGCTATATCATGTCAGCATTTTTCATTAAATATTTTTCAGGCCGGACCTTCGACAAATGGGCCAGGGAGCCGCAGCTGCCGCCCCTGCAGACAGAGCCGCTCGGGCGGGCGGGAGGCTTACGTAAGAGGCGCAGGACGGGCGGCCGGGCGAAACTCAAGTGCAATCTGTATGGCATTTCTCTGAGAGCGGCCCACGTTCCCAGAGTGCATGGGTTCACGCAGACGGGGCGGCTCTCTCCTTTCATTTGCCTTACAGCACGAACCGCTGGGATGGCATATAGATTATTATTATTTTTTACGCTACAGGACTGGGCTCCAATCACAGAAACGCGGGCAACTTCTGCCTAGGGGATGAATAATACAGCGGGGTGCGCGGGAGCCTGGGGGCCTGGCTCAGCTCCCAGCCACAAAGATCTGTCGCATCCAGGAATGTCGCAGGAGTCACCCCACCCCTGAGGACTTAGAAGGCAGGTGAGGAGACCCTGCGCGCACCCGCTCCCCGCTCCTCCCGCCCGAACGCATCCCCGGAGCCCAGAAGCTGGGGATGCGCCCCGGCGGGCGACCTGCCCTCGGGCACCTGCGTTCTCCTGCGCAGGTCCACCTGGCGCCCTTCGCCGGGGCTGGAGCCAGCCTCGCCCCGCGTGCCCTGTCCGCCTCTTGCACCCCGACCTCCCCCGGCTGGTGCCCCGCTAACCGGAGGTGCCGCCCCGCGCTTCCCACCGCGTGACGACGGTAAAAACCCACCTCCCCTTCGCAGGGCTCCCTCCAACTTCAGAAACTGCAGTCAACTCGCTGGGACGCAGCAGACACGGCGCCTTGGCGGGGAGCGCGCTCCGCTGAGCGCAGCCGGTGGCCCCGCGCGGCCCGGGGCCGCCCGGCTCCAGCCGCCTCGGCGCGGCCGAGCGCGAGGTGGCGCACCGGCCAGGGCGCCCGGCGGCGACGGCGGCGAGGCTGCACCGGGCCGCGCCGCCCGGGGACGGCGCCGCCACGGACCCCGGGGACCCCGCAGTGCGCGCTCGGAGCGCCTGGCGCGCGCGCCCGCGCCGCGGGACCCGCGGCTGCCCGGGGGTGGCGGCCCCAGGGGCCCGCGCGCTGCTGCCCGCTGAGCCGCCGCCGGCGCTCGTGCTCGGTCCCGTCGCGCGCGGGCGAGGAGCGCGCGGGCGCCGCAGTCCGCACCGGTCGCCGCGCCGCGGAGAGTGACAGTGCCGGGGAGGAGCGGCCGGCGGCGCGGGGCGCCAGTGCGCATGGGCCCGGCGGCGGCCGCGCGTCACCCGGCGGGGCGGCGCGATCCGGGAACGGGGCGGGGGCTCCGGGCGCCCCGCGCGCCCCGCCCGCTCGCCGCCGGGCGCCGGAAGCCTCCCGCCTCCGATTTGGTGAGCCCGAGGCTGAGGGGTTGAACTCCTTGGTTCCCGGAGTCCCTTGTCCCTGAAAAACCACTGCTTACCCTGAGCGGTGCTTAGGGCCTGGGCGAGCCCACCAAAGCCAAGTGAATGGAGGTTAGAGCGTGACCATCAAGGCCTGGACTTCAGTGGTCGACGGTCCTGTCTTGGTTGCACATGAAAATGACCTGGGAAGCTTGTGAGAGCCCTTCGCCCTGGCCGCACCCCATGACGCTGAGGCGGGGCCCAGGTGTCGGCCTTAAGGTGTCCCAGGTGGTTAACAGCCCCGCAGCTGAACCTTAGACGCGTGACAGAATCTTCTGGCCTTTGACGAACCTGCAGGTTCTTTCTGATTCAGCAGGTCAGGGTGTAAGGGCGGAGCTCATGTCTCACGAGCTCTCAGATGACCCCAGCGCTGCGGTCCACCCCGGCCTTGCCTCACAAAGTGTGCTCTAGAGTCCGGAGCAGAGCTTCTGGAAGCCCCGTGAGGTGAGAATCACCTGAGTGGCTCTTCCAAAATGCAGAGCTGGTGCCCAGGCCCCACCCACCGGGGCTGCGGTTCAGACCGGGGCCCAGGTGAGGCTCTGGAATACCCCTGTAGGGGAGTCTGACGTGGGCGTCGTTAGGACCAGGATGCAGGGTGTCGGCCCAGTCACCTGGAGCTGGGAACAGACTTGGGCAGTGACGCCCTCCAAGCCGGATCTAGAACGTGGGACATTTGACCAGGTCCAAGGCCTGGTGCTTTATCTGGTTGGTCAAAATCTCCTGCAACTATTCTGCATGACTTTGCTTAGTAGGAAAATATGTAAGTCACATTAAACATACACATATAGTCCTTACACATATCATTAAGGAGGCTTAAAGCTGGCGGGGGAAGAAGGCTCATTGGAGTGGAGGGCAGAGTGGGGATGTTAGACAGCCCGTGCACAGTGCCTCATGGAGGGCGGGGTGTGTGAGGCAAACAAAGCCCGGCTTAACCCAGGGCCTGAGGAGTCTCCTTGGAGAAGATGTAGGGACCAGGCTGGGCCTCCTCTTGGTAGCATAGAGTGAAACTTGGGTGTCCAAGAGCTTACGAAGGTTGGGCACATCACGCACATGACCTCACTGAAATCTCACAGCAGTCTTGCAAATTGGATGAAAAAAGACATCCATTTCACGGATTAAGAAAGGATGCTCCGGACATCGGTTACCTTGCACAGACAGTGGAACATGAAAACGAGCCCAGATCCAGATGTTGGATGCGGCTTCTGTAACTAGGGAAAACAGTGACTGAGATCTTACAGAGGAAATGGTTTCTGTGTTTACCACTCACATCCTTGAAAGGTCGCACCTAAATATTGAGTGGAAAAGGCTCTGATTTTTATAGGGAGGAAATGCATTTTGTGTCTTCACCCTGGTTTTGCAGCTCCATGAATCAGGACGCAAGATGTCATTCTAAGAGCACCCCAGTCCTGGGGCTGGGCGGCTTCCCCAAGGGGCTCGGAGGGTAGCACTCAGGGTTTTCGGTGTCCGGATTGATCGCCATTTCCATCTGACCCAGGCCCAAAGAAGCTAAAGGATGTAGACAAAACTCCAGCCCACATCCAGTATCGAGCCTCCGCCCCTTCCCCCTTCTCCCCACCTGACATACCGAAGACTGTTTTTCATACCAAGATTGAACATCAGGAAATGGGAACCAAGTGCATTTCAAAGTCACTCCTTGATGCAGAACCAGAATGTCAAGCATGAGTCTTGTGCTTGTGGTCAACGCTGTGGACGAGCATATCTGCCCTATCCAAGCAAGGCTCGGGGGGAGAGTGTGGGTAACAGACGCAGGCTCCCAATCAAGAGCTCCGCCTGGGGATGCGTTCCTGCCACCTGTGTCCCCCCCACCTTTATCTTTAGGTCCAATGTCACACATGAGAGCTGCTCTTCCGTGTGATTATGCAATAAAAATAAAAAATGAACGCCTAGTTAAAAGGGAATCCTTCGCAGAGGAGGGAGCTGCTCATGGAATTGTGTTAGTTCAGTTTTGAATAAGAAAATATTTTTTATAAAAAAACCAAGGTAGCCTGACAGTCACGTCGGGACTTTCAGGAGAAGAAACCATCCTGTTTTCTTTCTTAAGTGTTAGGAACTCCAATCAAAAAATTTATCTATGGCATGTGGATCCATTTGCATGTTGATTTGAGGAGATCCAGGGTTGAATTATATAAGAAGTTAATTAGTATGTCCCACTGCCGTTGTATTTTGAGCCACTGTTATTGGAATTAAGCACAAATGTTGGGATGAAGCACATGAAACATGCAATATTGGATTCATACTCACTGTGTCAATATTGACTGCGTCCAAGTTAGAATTTGTTGCTGTTAGCTGTTCTCATTGTCTGGCGGGGATGGCTGAGGCATTTGTTTTTTTCTGAGGTGTGTATTCCTCATGGGTCAGAAAAACCTGCTCTTTGGCTGAGTTCTTCATTCGATCCTCTGAAGGACCTGAGTGAGGATTTCCATCGTACAGACAGACGCTAGCCAATCCATTGAACCTGTCTATTCTCTGCTCATCCCGGAAGCTATAAATAGACTAGATTTTTATTAGACTCTCTCTGCTGAGAATCCCAGGCTTCTCACTGAGCTCAGAAGTTTTGGCCCCAAATTCCCCATATTTGTTCGTTACATTTCACTCAGAGGGATTCTCTGACATGCAAATCTTTTACCCTCTGCCCATGTCACAGTTACAGTCCAGATAGGAGAAGTGCAGAGAGTCCAAGGCAGCTGGCAAGTCTGGGACAAGTGGGAACGTAGCATGAGATTTCACTAGGGAAAAAGGGAAGCTTGCCTTAAAAATTAATTCAGGTCGTGCCTGGTTTTCGGACATGGTTGCTTAGGACGTTTGCCTTGTTTGAACATGTGCAGCTGCTAGGAACTTCACTGGAAATCATAACCGGATGCATGGCGGGATGTGGGGGCATGGGAAAGGGGGTGGGGGATTAGCATGCCATCTTTTGTTCCTGGGAAACTTTTGAAAACGATTAGAAAGCCCAGTTCCTCCTGCCTTCACATAGGACTCTCACGAAGTGCCTGGATTTCAAATGTTCACTTCTAAATTCTTTGTTCTGAGTAATTTGCTTAGAACTTAGAGCAGTCAATATAATTCATGACCCGGATTTTCGGGCCAGCTCCAAAATGTGTTTTCAACCCACAAATAAGTGAATGTCATTGTGACTCTGAGCCTGAAGGAAGTAGGTACTTGGTGAGGATTCCGGCCCATGGTTAAGACTGGGGTCTGAGGCTGGGGAGATGGGATTTAGGGACCGAAGGCGCAGGCTAGCCATGGCCTTTGCTGGCTGAGGAGCAGAGGCTGGTGAAGGACGCATATCAGCAACCTCTGAGAGGAAGCTGGGAGAGGGGAGGGCCTGTGGCCACGAAGAGAAACAGCCGTGGGACCTGTACCTGCAGCTTAGTGCTCGCCTGTGCTTAGAGTGAGGGTCCCGTTGGACTCAGTCTGTAGGAGAGAGTGATCAGAGATGAATAAATAGATCATAAATCCCTTATAAATAGATAAACGCTTAAACACTACTACGGGAGTGTAAATTCACTTCCACTCTCTAAGAATGATCAACTCCCCCTCCCAGCCACGTGCAGGGGGGGGGGGGACCCACACAGCGTCGCCCCCCCCCCCGGCCCCCAGCATGCCCGTCTGCCAGCCACGATCGCATGGCCACCCTCTCTGATCCCCTACAGGGAGTGACAGTAGCTTTAAGCATAGTAGGTGCCTAACAAATGCCAGTTGTTAGTGTAGCTTTTTCTCTGTTTCCCTCCCAGAGAGGAGGTTTGTGGCCAGACATCTCCTGCTGCCCATGCGATGTCAGGGATGCCGGGTTCCCTGTGGTTTGTAAGAGAGGGCTTGCCTTTCCAGACAGAAGACCTAAGAATGACTCCAGAGCCCCTCTGGGAACGGGTCCTGGAGAAAAGGCTCTCGGGGGAGATCAAGGCAAAGCCTGTTAATGTTGATCTTTGGCCTGACACTGTACTGCAGAGGAAAAGGCAAGGGCTTAGGATTTGACACTTCCAGATCTTTCTACGGGGAGAAAGAAATCATGGCGGGAAGAGAGACAGTACTTACAACAGTGAAAACAGAGAGTCAGTTCCTTAAGAAATGTCTTTACAGATTGAAGAACGGGCACATGCATTCCCTTCGTCCTCCTGGCCTTACGCATTCCTTTATTTTTTATTTTTAATTTATATTTATATATATATTTTTCACCTACAGCCCCTGGTCTTCCCAGGTGGTCTCCCATCCAAGTACTAACCAGGCCCGACCCTGCTTAGCTTCCGAGATTGGCAGGATCAGGGACGTTCAGGGTGGGTGTGCCGTAGACTTATGTTCCTTAAGTTTCTGTCCCATTTCACCGCTCATGATGTGTGCGATCTGTGTCGGCAAACCTGCCGGATGTTCGCGATGTCAACAGAGAGCCCCTAGGTTCACTTTTTAATTCTTCTGCCTTTATCGCGTCTGCGTCGTACGATTCTTACAGGCTTCAATTTTAAGTCAGCATCGGCGGAAACCGTGTGTCATTCGTCCTAAAGCATTTACCAGCCGGCCACCCGAAATTCAGAATTGAGAAAGGAAGATGGACAAAGGGAAGGAGAGCATCACTTCCGGGAGGAGCCAGGTCGTGCAGCCTGTGAAGTCGCGCCCTGCGGCCGGCTCCTGCCCGGTGGTCCGTCTTCGTCCTCTGTTCCCACCCTCTCTGCACTTCGGCAAATAGACTCTTCTGCTCCCAGCCCTGGACCTCCCCCGGAGGGCAGGCCTTGTTAGAGAGAATCAAAAGGGGACGGGGGAGGACATGCTGTGGGCCACAAGCCCGTTGAGAAGTGGAGGGATCCTCATCGTTTACCGCCTCAGTCTGTGTGGCGCGCCTTACCCAGAAGACAGGGACGGAGTGATGGCGGTTACTGCTCTCCGAGGGGCCGTGTCCCCCTTCCTACTTCCCCACCAAGAAGCAGCTTTCCTTCTGTTTCTGCTGAGCCCTTCCCTACTCCCCACAGAGAAACGGTCTCTCAAGGGGGACGATGGCCCCGTACGAGTCAGGGCTGGCGAGAGCGAATGTTTCCAGACTCTTGGCAGCGCTTAGACCTACTGTTCTGACGAGGTGACAGAAACTCCTGGAATTTGAGATGTTACTGGTGTGGCTGGTGGCCAGACCCTTAGTGGGTCTCAAACATTTTTTCACGGGCTGACTAAAAGCACAGTCCTCTTTCCTGATGGAAAAGTGGGGGGCAGGGAGGGGAGGGCCTTGGCGATTTCACAGCACTTCATAAGGAGAGAATTCCCAGAGGCAAAGGCCATAAAGCCAACCCGCCACTCCAAGATGTCTTGTAAAAACGGCAGTTGGTTTTAGAAATATTTAATCCCGAATTCCACTGGAGTACATACACATGGTATTTCCTGTTTCTGGAAAGTCAAAGGAAAATTAAGCTCTGTTTGGACGAAAGCGAGCAGAGCCAGGTGCTGGTAACGACCCCAGCCCCTCCGCCCGCGCGCTGGCGGTCGGGGGCCTGCAGCCGCCGGGGGCCTGCAGGGCGGCTGCCGGAAGCCGTGGGAACCTAACTTCTCTCGGCGAGAAAAGAAACAAAGTGTAGAGGCACTTCGTTTCCGTACACAAGGGGACAGCCGAGCCCACGGGCCACTACTTCGGTTTGCAGAGCCCGGAACGGCGACTTCGGATGCTATTTATATTCCTCTGAGATGTTTTTTTCGAATCACTTATTCAAGAATGATCAGGATCCAACCAACTACAGTGCCATTCTCGAGGGTTTCGCTTTGTTTTGTGTTTTACGAAAATACGAAACTATAACATTTGCGGATCTCGTTATAGGCAATCCGATAGGCGTTTGCTTTGTCCATATTAATCATTAGAATTTTTTTTTTTTCTGACAACACGTGATTGCACTTTTTGGTTAAAAGAGTCTTGGCTGCACAGGAGTGAGGACTATCTTCATCTTTCCCTGTTGCCCACCCTGAATCTCCGACTGCGGTCAGATTGGTTTGTTCTTCATCAGTTCATACCCTTTGTGCTTTCTTAATTCTGTGTTTTGCTGTTTTGTTTTTTTATTTTATTTTATTTATTTATATTTTTTTTATTTTTTTTATTTGACTCAAGTGCCCCTCTCTTACCTCTGTGTTTCCAATACCAGCTGTACGCTAAGGCCCGATTCACGCCTCACCACGCCCATGAAGCCGGCCTTGCTCGTCCTCACTCCCGTCCCCACGCATGCCTGCTTAAGTCTTGTCTCTCAAACGTTATTTTAATGCTCTTTCTTTCCCTCTCCATATTTCACAAATGAGAAAAAGCTAAGCCATAGATAAGCACCTTTGCTAGAATCTCAGACGAAGTCAGGACCACCCTGAAATTAACAGTCCATTTTACTCGGGTTTCCATGCCTGTTATTTAACTTATCACACCCTGCTTAAGTATTAAGAGCTGCTGGTTATTTCCAGTTCCAGCCATTGTACAGATGGTGACAGATAGCCATGCAGGAATCGAGGCTCAGAATCACATTCTATGATGTGTGTGATACGCTTGTCATTCATCCTAGAACCGTTCGTTTAGCCTTATGTTCATACTAGCAGTTAAACCCCAAATCTCCTCGCCGGATTACACGAGACAATCATGTATACTGATTGGGAAGGTGAGGACTCTAACTTAAGGTACACACTCTTAGAAAGGACAGGAAATGGACCTCAAGTATTGATAAAAACTGAAACAAGAAACATTAAAGGAAGAAAAGAAACCTCAAGAGTATAAAAGTAATTGTATTGTTTGCCTAGCAGCTTAAAATGTAATTATCCCTCTTCAGCTGTAGCTAGCTGGTCTCCATCCTGAGTCTTCATGTTATAAATCAATTGAAACAGTAACTTTGTGGCCAGAGGAGGTTCTGACGATGACAGAGGATACCAGCCGACCTTTGTTTCAGATGGGAAAACAGAGAAAGAAGTCTTTTTATTTTATCTGCTGTAATGTTACTCTTCAGATGTCACTACTTGCCTCTCCGACACACCAAACGTTTACTTTGTTACGAATAGAGAAGCCGAAATGACCGCAGCTGGAGTTAGGGGACAGCCATTCCTGTGACGTCCTATTTGACAACATGCAGTCCTGTCCATTAAGGCCTTTAAATTCCCCTCAAACACGTGGGAGGAAACATCTAGGTTCGCTTAACTCAGGGCCGAGCACATAACAAACCCAGTGAAACGTGCATCGATAAGCTGATGCTCAGCGCATGTCCCTGGGGGCTTTATCTGCAAACGCTGACACGGGTGATTATTTTCTGGAGACGTGAGTCTAGACAGTACCGTGACACTTTCTCAGAGACAAAGCAGCTGATTTCAGCGGCCACTTTTCAGTCAAGAGAAAACCGTTCCCTTCCAGAAGACCCCCAGGTAAGTAGCGACATGCTCGTGACGCGGGTGAGGGTTCTGTACGCGCTTTGGTACGTGCCTGTGCGCCCTGGAATGGGAGCCACCTGGGCGACGGGACCTGTCAAGAGAAGACGTGGGAGTTGGCCCGGTATCAGTTGCTTCAACAGTGTTTAATTCCAGGCGAGGCTAGGTCAGTTCTCTTTTGAGATCCAGTTATGGCCACTGCAACCTTTCAGAATTTCAGAGCGTGTCTGAGCTAATCTAGACTTTTTCTGGGTGAGAGGTGACACGGTCACACGGTCTGCTGCGGGCCAGCCTCCTGGGGCCACGGGAGACTCGATGGGGCTGGATCAGACGAAGGTGGCCTTGGCCAGAGAGTCTGTACCTGCTACGACAGGGACCCCAAGCTCTCTTCCTTTTTCGTAGGAGACAGAGCCGATGATGAGATTCATCCCCGGCACAACGGTCAAGCTTTGCATACCTCCACTGCCAGCCAGAATCTCAGCCACGTTGTGGATTCTCTCTCCGTCTCAAGGGTCCTTGTTTGGGAAATGGAGGAAACAGGTTATCTTCGTTAATATTTAACAAGAAGGTAAATCAAGCTAATGGGTTTTAAACATTTGGCACGTCTCTGGAATCTAGACAGCGTTCACAGAACAACCAGCAGCGTTTGCTCTGGGTCAGGTGATGTCCGCACGTTTTATGTGACTGAGTCCTATAAAGGTCACAAAGACGGGGGTGGAGGGTGGTCCTGCATTCCCATTCTGCAGGTGAACCAACAGAGGCACACACAGGCCAAGCAACTGGTCCAAGGTCCCACAGCGAGGAAGCGGCGGATCGCCTTGACCCCGGGCCCCGGGGCTCCAGCGTGCACGCGTTCTCTGCGGCCCCCCTCATAAATTAACGTGAGCTTTTATCATTGTTGTTTCCTTTCGGCAGGTCGTCCCAGCCCCGTGACGCAGACGTGACCTCCAGCCCTTCAGATTTACGTCCCAGGGGAAGCGGCAGCTGGCTTCTCCTGTCGCTGAGACCACTGGTCACTTGCCCGCTTCCCTGGTGGAAGGAAGTGGTAGCGGAAGCGCGTGAGGCCGTGCACGAGGAGCGATATTTTTGTTTGGGTTCTGGCACTCTCTTCTCCGTGTGAACCTGAAGAGTGTCTCTGGACCTTCATTTCCTAAATCATAAAATGACGCATTCACACTGGGCTATTTCTATGCATTTTCCACATCTAAAATTTCACAACAGTCTCTTTCTTTCAACTTAAATATTTCTCAAATACCTATTTTGTGTTCTTTGCTGTGGATAAAAAAAAAAATTGAATACATGAAGGTGATGATTCCAATCACAAGCAACTTCAATCTAGCAGGACAGACACATGCATAAGTAACCAGGTTGGAGAGAGCCTGCGACTTGGATGATCTGGGTTCAAATTCTGTTTTCCTTTCCTCTCTGTGTATCACCGTAAACAAATAATCTGTCTGAGCTTTAATCTTCTCATTTGTAAAATGGGCCCGATAATACTTTCTTATAAGATTTGGATCATTCTGGTACTGACAAATGTTATTAAAGGAATTTGGCAAATGCTTTGAATAAATATGTTATGAGGCAGAGAATATAGTGGTGTTGGCAGGAAACACGTGCAGTCCTGTGACAATTTAAAAAGTGTATATGGAATCACGGACTCAATTAATTTCCGTGCTCTGTTTTCAAAATAAACTAAGGAAGAGGTTGCATTCCCGAATGCACCGTGAGCATTAAATGTGACGTCTAGACCCCAAACACGATTTTACAGGGAGGGTCTCTCCCAGCTCATGGTCTGCAGAGATACCCTCGCCATGGTCTTTGGTGGCATGTTCGTGCTCACCTGGGTGTGTGTGTGTGTGTGTGTGTGTGTGTCCTTTGTGGAGGCAGCCAGCTGATGTATAGGTTGTCTGTGACCTCAAAACTCAAATCCCTGTAAAAGGCAGCAAAATGCGAATAAGCAGGAAAACATGCTTCTCAGTGGTGGTGGCGGGGGCGGGGGGGGATGCGGGGCTCTTCTGTCCTATTTCTGGGGTTTCCTTCCTCTTTCTTCGGCTCCTCTCTGGTTTGGGCTGCACAGACGAGTCTGCTCCCAAGGGGGGAGGTGCTCCAGGCCCAGCTCTCCTGCAGCAGAGACGGGGAGCCCGCCTCCTGAGGTGCCTGCTAGTCCCTGCGGGTGTCCGGTCACCCTCTCCAAGGTCACCCCTACAGGTCATGAGTGCTCTATTGCAGCCTCGTCTACCTAACTTCTCTAGGCCTTAGTTCACTTGGAATTCAGATTGCGGGGGGAGGGGGTTGAGCATCCTTGAACTCAGATGTTGAAGGAGCCGTTGCCCTACGCCAGGGCCCTCGGCTTTTCCTGCTCATCGTTGGGTTTATGCTCATTTGCTGGCACTGCCTGCGTTCATCGCCCAATGATGGTGCCATGTGTTTCTCAGGGTGACCGTGGACTCGCAGAACTAATTCTCACACTGACCTCGAGTACTTGAAAGCAGAGTCGATGAGTGGGAAGAAGTTAATAATCATTTCGTCCTCAGCGTGTGAAATGCACTATAAAGAGACGTCGGGGACCACGCTCCTGGTTACAAACGGGTAATTTTAATGCATTACTGTGCTGCTGAAGGTACTTATTATACGACGTTCCTATCAGCACTTGATCGGGATAAAATGCGTGTTAAAAGGGGACAAGCCTGGGCAACGTGAGAAACACGCCGTTCAACCAATTCATAAACGAGGAAAAGTGAGGCGGGCGGAGTCGGAGTTCGAAGACCCCGGTGGTCAAGCTGGATGCAGGTGGCGAGGTGCGAATGGGCGGGTCATGCCCTGACCCCGGCGACCCCATGCTGTCACCTCCAGACTGAGGCTCCCACAGTCCTGCCCCCTGCTGGGCTCAAGTCAGCAAATGTGCATGTGACTCCAGCTCTCCGTATGCCCCTTCCGCGTGTGGTGTGAGCCAAAGAACAATGAACCCGGCAAATATGGACCTGCCCTCGTGGAGGACAAAGGAAAGCCCCGACCGCACTGGTTAGTGAGATTCGTAATTATCGGCGAAGACATGTTTTCTAAAAATAAAAGTGCCATTATTTAAATACATACAATATACATTTACATGTTTAAATAGTGTATATAATATCATTACTTATGATCATTATAAGTAAATTATTTCTCTCCCTCTGGTCACTTTTATGTACTTTCTGTATTTTCTGCAGAAGCAGGCATTAATGTAAAAATCAGGAAAACAACGAAGCCTATCGAGAAGACGTTTGTGCCCTTTGACTTACTAATTCCATTCTGAAGTGCCTTTTTAGAGATAGAACATACTGGAAGAATCCAAATGAAATAATGCCTTTTAAAGTAATTATAAGGAAAGGCTGTGCCCTTCTTCCAGACACAATTCTTTAAAACAGCCTTTGGAACTTCTTTTGGATTTTCCAGTGCATCCAGCAAAACCATTAGAATATCATCCACTTCAATTACGCGAAGCTCATCTCTGAGCTCATCTTGATGTGCTAACCCACCACCCGGTCATCATGGGCAAGGCCCACTCAGTGCTCAGTGGCGGCATCACGGTGTAAATTCACAGAAAAAAAAAAAAAGCACATGTCTTCGAAATTCTATAAGACTTTCCCCTTCAGCTGTTAACTATTTAGAAAGAGGCATACGCCAAAGCCAACCCCTAAATAATAAATAGAATCCTTCTTACGTAGGCATTTATAGTCTCCAATCTGAGGGGCTTGACGCTTGAATAGCTGCTTATTTGCCGGGGCGTGAGACGTGAGGGCAACGCAGAGAATCCCTTCGGCAAACGTTATTGATCGCCCACGGCGCTTCATCTTCTCATCTTCCGGTCGAGCGGTGGCAGACATAAATAGAAGCGGCACAGAGTGGGGCTGGTGGTTGCCTAGACGACTGTGAGGCACTGGGCTTGGCGCCAAGGGGGGGGGGGGGGGGGGGGAGAAGGGCCACACGCAGGGAAGGGCACGGCTGGGTTCCTGCCCGGAGCGGCTATGCTATTAAAAACCTGGATGTGGAGCAGGAAGACCTGAGATGGAGTTATGTCACTTTCAAGTGTTTTGAACTGGGACGTGTGAGTTGGCTTAGCCTCTGAGCGGCGAGTTTCTGACTTGATCCATGCCGAAGCGAAAAAAGCTACAAAAACACAGACGAGGGCTTTACGAGGTTATCGCGGGATTGGACGGGATCATGTAGGGAGGCACAAGTATACTTTATGAAGTGCGACGTTCACACACACACTGGTGTGTCAGCAACCGAGGGTCTGTTTGGGTCGTCTGGGACGCGCAGTGCAGCATCTTGCCCTTGTTCGTCACGAGTGAAGTATTTATTACATTAGACAGAACAAATATGTGCGATGAAGTGATATATTCGCTTGGGCAGCTATTTTCATCAGAAAAACCAAGGATCCCTGGATCACGTTGACCCAAAGATGGTCACCGCGTGTGCGGGCACAGAATGCTTCACATGACTCGGTCTCAGGCTGGGGGTGGGGTGGGGGGCAATGCGTGGTCAGGCGCCTTCACCGTCCGCCAGTGGCTCGTGTTTCCTCGTCTGTCCTTCCTGGGTCACCAGCTCACTGGTTCAGTGGGACTCATCGATTCGATCACTCATCCAGGACATGTCACGTAAGAACTATGATGTTTCATGCGCACTACCGAGAGCCGCTGATACCGCGATGGGGAAAAGCACACACACTCACGGATGTCACGGGGCTCACGGCGTCGTGAAGGAGGCTGGGGACCTCAGGCCGTGACAGTTGCTCAGAAGGGGAGGTGTGTAATTCCACCGAAACCTGTAATTTCTATGTCTGATTTCGTCACAGAGGTCAGGAAGGACTCCTTGCCAGAGATGAGCGGGGAGAGAACATTCTAGGCGGAGGGAACAGCTCATGCAAAGGCCCTGAGGCAAGAGGAATCACGGCAATAGGACTCCATGAAATAAGACCGGAGGGGCTGACTGTCAGCGTCAGGGGCTTGCAGGAAAAAATGAGGTAGAGAGGTTCGTGGGAGCTGAAAACCGTGCAAGACTTAGAGGCGGAGTTTAGGAGCCTGTGGTGCCCCCAGGGAGCTGTGGGAAGCTAATCGGGGGGATAAGCGGGTGTACCTTGACCTCATCTAGATTTGGGGAAAAAATAGCTCTCATTGTGTTTGGAAGAGGAGACTAGGACTGGCCGGAGTTGATGTATCCGTCTTCTGTTGCTGCTGAAACAAAGGATCACAAATTAAGCCATTCAGAACAACATCGCAGCTGCTGTAGGTCGGACATCCGGGCGGGCCGGCTCAGCGGGGCTCTGTGTCTCCGTCTGGCCAGGTAGAGGTCACGGCGTCTCTGGTGCCCGGCGCTCAGCGCAGGTTCCTGAGTCTGGCAGCCCCCATGCCGTCAGGGCTACCATGTCCCCCCGGCACATCCCTCCGCCACGTCCCCCGCACCCCCCGCTCGTGCTTCCTCTTGCTCTGCCTCCGGCTGGCCGACCGCTCTGCTTTCACGCTCCACGTGAGGATGCTGGACTGCCCTGGAGAGTCCCGGACGTTCTCCCAGGTAAAAGCCGAACTCATCAATCCCCTTCGTCACATCCGCAGAGGCCCTTCTGCCGTGTGACAGGTACGACATCAGGGCAGAGGTCACGGAGGCCCAAATTCTGCCTCTCGGCGATATCAGGTTGCCAGTTAAGAAGTTATTCTCATGGTTCAAGCAGGAGAGTTTGGTTACCTGACCAGGGATGCTGGGGGAGGCGGAATTAGAGGCGTCTTGTCTTGGGGAAGGGAGGGGGCAGGGGCTGGTCAGAACAGGAGGCCAGTGCAAAGCACGAGGGAAGCCGGGGGTGGGGGCGCGGGGGAGGTGAGGGGCTCGGGGAGAGGTTCCCTCTTGAGCCGAGTCATTTCGGTCAGCAGGATTCGGGGCCAGAGTTTTCTTGTCCGTCTTGCAGGACGGGCAGCGGATGCTGTCATGTGAGGAAATGGGGCTGGGAAGGCAGGTGACCTCCGTCTGCGTCACTGGGGAACGCTGCTTGCTGCAGGTGGCAAGCGGGGAGAGGCTGTGACGTCTCCATGCAGGAGGCCGAGGGCCTGGGCTCGGTGGCCACACGGTGTCGGGGCCCGTGGTGGCACGGGGCTGCCGGGGTCTCCGGTCTCACATCTGCTTCCGGGTCACCACGAGGGAGGACGGGGTGGCATCGGTGCATCTGCCCCCTGTCTCAGGAAAGCGAAAGCTCTTCCTTGCGAGGGGAGACGCCGAAGCGAGCAGAACGGAGCGGAATCGGTGGCTTGGTTTAAGTGCGACCATTGCTGGGGGCTGGGCGAACAGATCCCCACACCAGACTAAGGCTCTGGTGACCGAGGCGGGGGGGGGGCTGGGCGCTGGGGGTCGCGAGAGCCTCCTCATGGGCTAGAGCTTGGCCAGAGCAGCCGCTCGCTCAGCCCCCGTGCGGAGGCCAGGCGTGGCTGTTGCTCCCCACATAGCTCCAAGATTCCGGACCTAGTGGGACATTATTTTCGCGTGACAGCTGCTGGTCCAACGGACAACTCCCTTTATTTACTCTACAATATGAAAGGCTGGTGCTATGCTTTCATCTGCGGCTTTCCCTGACTTCAAAAAGAATATTGTAAACAGAAGCTCTTCCCAGGACGTGGAGATGAAAACAAGTTATGGAACCAGTTTATACGCCACGTTTAGAGAGAATCGTGGGGAATAAAACAAACAGCCCTTTTTTAAACTTAAAAAGGAAAGCCCTATCTACACACAGATGTATAATTACTTTCAGGCCGTTGCGGGTCTTGAAATGGATTTAGTTAGATTGTTATTTAGTCAGCTCAAAAGTGCCATAGGTTTTGTGGTTCACATAGTTTTTCTTAAATATAAAATAACCTTTGTTCTTATCAAACCAGAGTAGCTGAGAATTACTGCCAAACTCCATGTTTATCTGTGAATTCATGTTGTTGGTTTTTTTTTCATTCTGATTGCTGATATCTTTATATTCAGCAGAGAAACAAACAGAAACATAGAAAATCAAACTAAGAAGTCCACTCTGACCCATACACAAGCCAGATATTAAAAGGAATCTGTTAAAAACTTAAAGAGAATTTTGGAAATCATCGAGCTAGCCTTATGTATTATAGTTACTATTCTCTTGTTACACATTAACAGGATTATTTTCTTAAATAAACTCCTGCTTTTAAAAAAACTACACTCTTCTGAAGCTATGATTTCTCATGTGAAAATACTAATAGAAAGATTGCAAGTCTAACTGTGTTCTCTACAGGCACTTTTTAGGATTACGCCCATAGCATAGGAACGAATGGGCTTAGTGCTCTTGAATGGGGGTATTTTGATCACGTGAAATGCTATTTCGTTTTATTATGAACTTCGATTAAAGGACATATGTGTTTCAAACGTTCAGCAATAACTACTTGACCTGAGTCACTAGATCACCCCCGCAGCAAACGACTGTCAACGCAGCTACAGGGTCACAAAAGAACAACGAAAACGCGCGCCCAAGTGAAACCGCAGTAACAGAAACACCGATGTCCGCCCATCTCCGCCGCAGATGGAAACCGGTCGCTGAGCGACCTCAAAGTCATAAATGAGCCCAGGCCCCTCCTCTGCAAGGGCGGTGCTGATGATCAAGCAAACCCTGCTCTTTTTCTGTCACAGAGCCCTCCCTTTCCCGTCCTTTCCACCCTGATGGTTCTGCCCCGTGTGAGCTGATGTGGGTCTGGCCCCTGAGACACTCGCCCTCTTGCTTCGCCAGCCGGGTCAGAGGGCACGCATGTCGGCGGGCGATGCACCGCGCTGTCTGTGGGGCGTGCGGGGGAGGGGCGTTCCGAGCGCCCTGGGGACCTGACCCCTGCAAAGGAGAGAAGGCAGGGCCTCGGATAGCAGCACAGCGCTGATGGCACACAGCCAGGACAAAGTTCCCCATGGACGAGCTTCCCTGCCGGCCGGGGACAGTGAGGGGCTTTGGGGTGCTGACCACTGGGGCGAACCCAGAGGAGTGACTGCTGGAGACCGTCAGTCACCTCCGCTCCCTCAGAGACAGCCCCCTGTGGCCACCACGCCAGCGGCATCATCGTCCTTACTCAGGACCAGCTTGTGTCACTCCCCCATCTGAAAGTCTGCGGTGGCTCCCGTGGGCCACAGGACGCTGTCCAACACACGCCGAAGGCCTCTTAAACCTCAGTGCTGGGGTCCTTAGCCTGTCTGCTGCTGGCTCTCCTGCTCCCCAGCCGGGCGGCTGCACCCCGTGCCCGGTCCGAGCACAGTGGTGCCCCAGCCTCTGCCCCCGCTGGTCCTGCACCTCCTTACTCGCCTTCTCGGCCTCTCAAAGTGCTACTCGCCTTTCCCATCCATGCAGGTTCCTCCTGCTCTGAAGCATCCTTCTCAAGCTGCCTGGAGAGATCAGAGAGTCCCTTCCTGGGACCGCAGAGCATGGCGTCTACAGAAGTGGACAGGTAAAGGGCAGGGCAGTGCAGGGAGCCTCCTTCATGTGCAGCCCTTAGAGGACGCAGCTCAAAAGGAGCCAACCAAATCTGTGTTTTCCTGTGTGATTCTTCCCCTTCTCTCTTATGTGCACGAGTGGTCCAGGGTCCTCTCACCGAGTCCTTAGGTGAGGTCTGGATGACAGGCCTCTTCACGCCTCCTCGTGTGTGTCTCTGGGTCCTCAGCGCCCAGCGGAGAGCCCGGCAGAGGGCGAGCAGCTGCCGTGGGCCGCCTCGGTGTGCCGTGCGGTGAGCGAGGAGGTGGGCGCTGTCACAGAGCCCGGGGTCTTGCCGGCAGAGGGGACATGCCAAGAAACCACAGAGAGAACTCCAGAAATGAGAATCGTAGCAGGAGGTGAAGGGACAGATGGTGACACGCAGGGCAGGAAACGGGAGGCTCCGCTTTGCGGTGCGTGGTCGGCTGGAATGGGCCGCTGCTGACCCCACGATAGAAGTAAAAAGATTAACTGGATTTGAGTTACCAAGTCCTTCCTTGTGTGCTCATTTTTTTGCAAAGGGCCGTCCTCGTTTGTATAGTGGAGCCACACACAAAAAAGTAGGACATCACTAATTTCTGGCTGCAAAGTAATTATATCTACCTGGGAACACAGGTACACACACGTATTAAAGAGCTTAATTATGATGCAGGAGAATGTGCATTTGAGTTTTTCTCTTTTGCATTTCATTTACCCGTAAGTCCTGATGGCTTAACCCGCAGAGTATATCCCAAACCTGTCAGCTTTTCTTTGTCTTCACCACACAACCTTCATCCAAACCTCACCTGCGCCCCGGGCCTGTGGCAACTCCCAACTGCTCCTTCTCACTCTAATTCTGTATCCTCACGGTCCTTTGTCTGCCAAAGAGAGATTTCAGAAAACGGGAATTGCGTCTTGTCTGCTCCTGCCTGGAACCCTCCACGGCTCCTAGAGGCCTCAGTTTCAGAGCTGAGTCACCGGCCCCGTCTGTGCCTGGAGGGCTCCTTGTCTCCAGTCAGGTCTCAGCTCAGATATGATCTCCTCGGGGGAGCCCTCCCAGGCACCCCGACTCTGAGCTATCAATCCCTTCATCACAGCCCCTCAGAGCCCTTCGCGGCGTGGGGTGGGTGGGTGGGGAGGTAGCTCTGTCTGAATACATTTAGAAAAATCGAGACCCAGACAATCCTTTGGTGACGAGAGAAGGTGATGAAAGTGTAGCTGTTTGGGTGGAAAGTGTAGCTCTTTGGGTGGGGAAGTCCGTGCAATGTAGGAGCAAATACAAACTTCTAAGAGAACAAGGCTCCCACCTGGTTTAAGAACAGACTGGGGTTAGAACGTATCCAATACGCCAGGTAAACCTGGACTTCGAGTGCAATGTAATCACAGCGCCAACCAATAGCACCTCTTCAGCTGCCTGGGCAGCGGTGCCTAAACTAGGCATTTTCATGCATGATCTTGCTTTCTCTCATTAATCTTAATCCTTACACTTCATGACATAGGAACTAAGCTCATCATTATTTCATAGCTGAGCAACGAAAGATTTAGGACATCCAAGATGCTCAAGCGATAGAGCCAGGACCCAAACCGTGCCTGTCTGGCCCCAACACTCACGACACCCACATTTCTCAAAGGCGTCATATGGTTTGTGAGATATATTCAACTTGAGAGGTATAGGGAAGCACATACAAAGAAGTTAACCTTGATTTTACCATGTGAAAATAATACAATGTAATCTTTCAGATAACCATCATCCCTAAAGCTAACATGTTAACATCCCTGTTGTGAACATTTTAGTGTGTAGACTTTCTATATATATATTCAGTTGTTTGCTTACATATACATTTCTTAACGTAGATCATCCTATAGTGTTCTGTAACTTTTTATATTAAAAATACACTATAGCAAATTCTTTGAGAAAGTGTTACCTTTCCATATTTGTACATCTTTTCCCCCCTGAGGAAAACAGTGCTACAAAATATATATGCATGTATGTGTACATCACATGTGTGTGAGTGTTATATGTAGTTATGTGTATACACACTTGCACACACCATGTGTGTACACAATAGATACTGCCCACAGGAGGTCATATCATTTTCTTTTTTTTACCGGATCTTATACTATTATAAGACCTCCCCTTTACTCACATCTTTGCAACAACCAGTTGTTACTCATTTATAATTTTTTTTGTGATTCTGATAGTGGGGATCGATCTTGTTCATTTGCATTTTGGGGGTTATTATTGATGGCGAACATTTCTCACATATTTCATGACTTTAACATAAATGTGCTTAAATATGTCAGCGTGAATATATCTTTTCTCTTAACCACTACGTTGCTTTCTGTTACATGTGGTTCTCACATGTGCCTAACGTGTAACATGGGCAGCAGGGATGGATGGTGTTGCGGGGAGAATAGGTGTGGATCGGTGCAGTGGGAAGGGGACATTGGGACAGTGCTCGATCATTTTACACAGCTGTCCCAGAAACATTTATGATCCAGGCCTTTGGAAGCAAATGCGAATGTTTGCATGGTAACGAAAGAACGTTTCAAAGTGCTATTTCTAATCTTCGATCATTTATACTCTCTGATGAGGCTTTTTTACATCTAGATATCTGACTTCTAATTTGTAGAATCGAGATAAATGTTCCTCTCCTTTTAAAAGTGTATCTTGAACATTAAAAAACAGATATGAACACATCATTGCTTTGTCTTGCTTTTGTTTCTGTCAATGACATCCACTCAGATCTGATCCAACCCATTTCAAATCTACCCACCCATTCTTTGCCTATCCTGCTTATAAAAACACTCACTTTTTTTAAATAGCGAGGATCGCGCATCTTTGCCATCCTCCTAGATTGCCACTTAATTGTCTTTGAGGCTTGAGGAAGGGCGTCTTATTCTCAAGTCAAGACTGAGAATTACGAGCATTGTGTTTTAGCTAAGGGCTGAGGGTACAGTCTTCTATAGAAATGCAAAGCTTGGAAATGTTGTCTTCCTTTGATTCGGAAAAATCCAAACCTGCTGTCCTTCAGGGCAGTACACAAAGCACATCTGTTAAATGAGGATTTTCCTGATGAAAATCGAAGTGGGCTCAGTCCCTTGACAAGCTGACCTGTTTGAATTCTGTCCAGCTGCCATTCGTATGCCTGGAGGGCCCGTCAGAGAGGCTATTATTATAAATCAAAGTCTGAAAGTCTACTTGGCTGTGAGAGAACCGTTGTCCGTGATCCATCGGAAGTGATGCCCCAAATCTGCATCTACTCACACGCGGTTTCATTGACCGCGTCACCGTGGTAATAGCCAAGAGTTCCAGTCGTTGTGATGCAAGGTCGCGCCTCTGCAGCCATCGTAAATCGCCTGTCATGGTCCCCCGCTCCATACATGCCGGCACACGCTTCGGCCACGTTTCCCTGTCCAAACCTGGCAATCCCATTGGACGCAGCCTTAGTCTACGTGTGTGCACCTCTCTGCAACTGTAGAACAGCAGACGGAAGGGACCACATCTGAGAGGTGGTGTTTTTTTCTTTCTTTCTCCAAACAGCAGGAATAATGACAACTTCAGATCGATGGGACATTCCTGACGGCAGTGTTCATCCTTGAGAACTCCTTTTCACCGGCGTAGCAGACACGGCTGGGACCGTGTACAACGGCCGGGCCAGGACGGATGGCTAATGGCCGTGGTGCGTGCTCAGCATTCCAAGGGGGCCCGTCTGCACTCCAGCGAACACACGAACCATCGGATCCATCTGGGATCCCTGCACCGGTGGCACGAAAGACTCACATCTCCCGGCCTGAAGGAAGGGTCGTCCTTACAGTGCCCGAGGGGAAGACGATGCTGCCCACTTTCCTTACAGACTGCACGAGTCCATTGATCCCCCCCCCCCCCCGGCTCTTTTGCAAGAGGTAGATCTTCTCCTGATGCTCAGTTCAAAGCATCTCCGGCGTGCGGCCTCCACGGCTGTCAGGGTGACGCTCAGGGGCCGTGAAAACGGACTGCGCCCCGGAAAGCTGACTAGTGGCGGTCTGTTGTTCCCTCACCCGGCGCTCGAAACGCCACATGCTGCGCCTGGACTGAGAAGTGCCCTCCTGCCTGTTGCCTTCTGCTGTGACACACCTGTGGTCAGAAGGGGCACAGGAAGCCTGTGGCGGCCCAGCCCAGCGCTGCTCTGGTAGCAGACGAGAAACGGAACGCCCGGCAGGAAACCGCAAGCACCTCGAGATCCGGCCTGCCGTGCAGCGAGGCGTCTCTCCCTCCTCTCCGCCCTGCGGCGAGGGCCATGATGCTCTCTGGCGGCGGGAACGTCAGCCCGCGGTCTCTTCCCGCGCTCCTCGGGGTTCGCGAGGCAGCTCTCCGATGGCCTGAGCCCGTGGCTGGCGCCGACGTATCTGCTCTCCCGCTGTGCTTCCCCGACGCTCGGGTTCTTGGAGAAACCCCGATTTTTCCTTCCAGCCTCCCTCATATGGACACAGTCAGATTTTACGCTTATCTCACTAGGTTCCTTAGCCAGATTGAACTTGCAACCTGGGAACTAATTCTTTTAAAATAAAAATGGGGCTTAAAGCCTGTTATTGCTCCTCATGTGGCAATACACTAGAAACACTGACAGAGAGGGACGTTAGCTTTGCTTATCCAGGAAGCAGCCTTTGCGGAGAAGGGCCTCGAATGCATCGCCGGAGTCCTGCAGGACAGCGGGACTTAGCCCCCCGCAGGGCTGGGGTGTGCCAAGGACCGAGTGAGAAGCGCAAACTATACGAGTCCTGCTCTGTGACTTTTCCGTGCGGCACAGGACCCCAAGTGAGCGCACACTCGGCGTTACATAGGTCCGCAGAAGAGGCAAAGGTGCAGGACCCGGGCACTGGCCTGCAGCGAAGCCCTCCGCCGATCGAAGCCTGCGGGGGCGGCGGGCCAGGTGTCCCCTTCTGGTGACACGGCAGAGCCCGCAGATGCCGCGCCGACTCCGTCTGAAGGGTGGCGTGACAAACGTTTTCTCCAGGTCTCCCAGGGACACCCTTCCGTGGCGTCTTACGCAGGGGGCATTCCCGAGGGCACGACGGAGCACAGAAACGTGAGCGGTTCCTTCTTCTATTTCCTTGCATTTTGAGTCTCCCGCCGTCACTGGCTCAGGCCTCGGAGTCTGGCGAGTTCACACGAGGAAAGTCACGTGGACAAACAACCATGATCCCTGCGACAAGAGTGAGAAGTGTCATCTAGCATGCTGTAGAAACACAGGCAGGAGAAATTCACTTTTTTTTGGGGGGGGAAGGGGTGTCCCCATTGGCATCTCCTAGTCCCCTTTCGTGCTTTATTTTTTTAGAGCACTTATTATCCCTTGATAGCGTACATATTTACTTGTTTATTTACAGCTTGTTTTTACAATGTGCTCCAGCCCCACCCCCAATGTCACACAGAGCCTCTTCGGACAGGGGCTTTTCGGTTGCATTCACGGCCACCTCCCTGTGCCCGAGGCCGGGGCTGGCGTGGCGCGGTCGCTGTGCAAGTATTTGTCACGTGAGCGAGAGCAGAGCCAGCCGTGTGCCAGCTGCTCCCTCGGGACACAGACACAGCGGCGAGTGGCATTCGGGGAGCCTGACCACGGGCAGTGTCCATTCTGAGCGGGGACAGGGACTTGGCACAAGTAAATGCAGAGCTACGAGGTGACAAAAGTGGACATGTCACAGGGGGTGAGGAAGGGTTGTGGCTTCTGCCCTGCTCTGGGGTCACGAGGAGATGCAGGGGTGGGGCGTCTTCACGTGCAGGAGGAGGAGCAAGTCCCAGCTCTGACGGGCGGGGCTGGCGAGGCACAGGGGCCCTCAGAGCCATGGTGGGGAGTCAGGGCTTTTCTGTGGTCTCCAAGGGAAGCCACCAGAACACTCAGGCCGGGGAGTGACACGATCCCATTTTGTTTCAGAAAGTCCCTTTGCAGAGCGGTTTGCATGACCGTGCAGGGGCGTCTCTAGCGGAGTGTGGGGGAGGTGAGGTGCAGCTTGCCCAAGGCTGTGGCCGTGAGGTCAGCAAGAGGTGCATGGAGCTGGGAGCGGTTAGGAGGTGGCCCGGGCGGGGCCGGCCTGGATGGAGGCCGTAGCGAGGAAGACGCAACAGCTCAGTTCGTGGGCGGCCGGCAGAGGCGACAGCGGGTGGGTTGGTGTTAAGTGGACAGCATCATGGGAACGTTGTGGGGGATGAGGATGCTTGAGGAGCTTCCTAATGTCTGGTCCCTGGAGGTCGGGGTCACCGAGCAGGACTGATCTGCGGGTCCCACACATGAAGGCCCCCGGAATGTGGCTTTGGGTGGGAGATGGGCAGGCCATCGGGAGCCTGCAGCTGTGGGTGATAAAAATGGCGTTGGGGGGAAAAAGCTGGGAGACGTTGCAGGAAGTCGGTGGCCCGAACCTCTGCCCCCGCTCACCTAAGGCAGGGAAAATCACGCCCACACAGGTGGCGCGTCATGCAGGCAAAGCCGCCCGGGTCCCACCTTGTGGCCATCTGTTCTTACAAACTCTTGCACACTCCAGATAAAACTCTTCCTTTTGTAAGGGTTGGATGGAATGGGTGAGGCAAGAGGGCAAATCTGGATTTGATTTCAAACTTGGTTTCAAATTAGTGGAGACACAAATACAGTGCGGTCACCCGTGACCAGGAGTTCAGAACCAGCGGAGGAAGAGGACAGAGAGTAACATAGTGATTTGAACCAGTGGAAGGATGTCATTTCGTCTGATAGCTAATTATAATCCTCTACCTTTGGCTTAGAAAATGTTTTCGTGTTTGCATTCAAACACAAGAGGGTGTGGCGTTCAGGAAGTTCATTTAAATACAGTGAATTAGCAGCGTGCAGATGGGACTTAGGTCTGGCTGCCAGACTGACTACCTCAGTCCTGTGCTGGGAGCAGATTGCCCCCTCCATTCTCTGGGAAGATGATCTTTCTTGAGCCTTCCCAGGAAGTTTGTGTTCGTGTCATGAAAAATAAGGAGTTGAGAGGTCAGCAAAGCTCCGATGAAGCTCGTTCATCTATTCATTTGACACGTATGAATTACACTCAAGCTCCAGGAACGTGTGATGAATAGTCAGATGAATATTCAGACCTCTCCGAGGTCGGGGACCATTTTGGAGGCATCTTTCTCTCCCTTGTGACACTGAGCACCAGTTGGTGAATTAATTGGATGAGTCTGGGAAAGGTGACCGTGGCTGGAGTGTGTAGAGAAGCTTCATGGGCAAAGTGGAATTTTAACTTGTCCTTGGTCTATCTGGAAATTAAAAAGAGCCATAGCCATTAATAAATTTGGGAGTGAGATTTGCCTCCTAATCCAAGTATGGACCGACTTTAACCAACCAACCAACCATCCATCCATCCATCCATCCATCCATCCATTCATTTAGTTCTAGGCATTGTGCTATATCCTAAGCATATATTACCAAGTAAAATATTTATAGACTCTGCCCTAATGAAATTTAGAGTTCAGTAGAGGGCCAGATTAGAAAAACAGACAATGGAATTGAAAAACAAAAACACAAAAGAAATCCAATTTTTCTTCTTGTGATGAGAACTTTTAAGATCTGTGCTCTTAGCAGCTTTCAAACAGACAATATAGTATTACGAACTGTAGCGCCACGCGTAGATGTCCCATCCCCAGGACTATTAATTTACAGCTGGAAGTGTGTACCTTTTTTAACAAAAATTTGTAACGACGTGTGGTGACGGATGTCCACCAGACCTATTTGTGGTGAGCGTTTCACAGCATACACATGCATCAAATCATCATGTCATGCGCCTGAAATGAATATAATGTTATGTGAAAAGAGAAAAAAAAACATGCAGATTGTTCTGATAGAAAATAATGAGGGATGGGTGGGTCCAGGGGGTCAGGGAAATCCTTTCCGAGGGACGCACCGAATCTGGGTGAGCAGCAGCCAGCCTTCCTAGAGCAGGGGAAGGGAGGGGTCAAGTCGGCTGATGCTCCAGGCAGAGGGAAATGTAGAAACCTGGAGGTAGCAATCCTTTTGGCTCTTGTAGGAACTGAACTGGAGGGCTTGGAACTCAACTTTTGAGGTTTGGTTTTGAATAAAAATGGGATATCTTGGTGGAGATCTCCTAGAATCAAAAGGAACTTAACAGCTGTTAAAAGGGAGGGAAATGGCACTGGTAACCGCTGGTTCCTAAATAAGCTCCAGTCCTTCCGGGCAGTGGGAGACAGCCACTCCCCGTCTGCTGACCTCTCAGACAGGAACTGTAATGAAACGGAGTTCATGGGGTGCTGGAGGCTCACTCAGCACCGCGCCCCACGCATCTGCCCGTTGGTCAGTGGGAGCTGCCTGTCATCTCAGAGAGGGAACTTGGGGTGCTCCATTATGTCCAGAGCTCCCTGTAATGGCGGTGGGGGGGCGGCCCTGATGTAACGGCGCCCCCCAGGCAGCTGCTCCTGGCTCTCCGGCCCTCCCCACCGGGAGCGAGCCCACACTGGTCCCCTCAGAGTTCAGGCCGCACCCCCCCCAGCCTCACCTGTGCGACCAGGGCACAAACGTTGGGGGACACAGCCACCATCAGCCGTGACTGCCTCAGGCACAGCCACGACCGCCGCCTCTTGTCAGAGAATATCCAGGTCCTGGCCACTGAAGAGCCTCACGGTTAAACCAAAGGGCTGCCTTTTTAACATAATCGCTGCCTCCTCCACCTTCTGGATGCCTGAGAAGGATGATTTACAGAAATATCCCCCCGGGCCATGTCAGAGCATTAAAGGCGAGGGGTCGAATTGGGCTCCTATTAAGAAGAAATTGATTTCTAATTTAATTTAAATGTATATTTTTTTACATGCGTACCTCTCAAATATCCTGCCTAAGAAATTACGTTTAAAAAAAATTAAAAATAAGTGCGCCACGTGCCCCTTGAAGTTAAAAAAAATAAATTAGAAAAGAAGAAAAGAGAGGCGGGCTGTCCCCAGGGGCCGGAAAGGCCACGCGGGTTGGGAGAGGCGTTTACGTTCCCCGCACGCAGCGCGCGGTGCGCAGCGCGGGGAGCTGTCGGAGACACGCTGGACAGAAAGCGGCGGTAACGGGGAGACGCCCCCGCCCCCCAAACGCATCGGCGCCGTGTTCGTGCGTTAGGCTTAAAGGGCCGGGGTCGATGCTCTGCGCCTTGTCTCTGACGCATTGGTGTCGTGTCAAAAATCCCCGACGGAACTAAGAGGCGCCGCGCCGGGGTGATGAGAGACGCACCCGCGTGAAGCCCTGGGGCGCCCCGCCGTCCCCCGCCTGGGCGCACGGGCCCTCCTCGGCAGGGCGACAATTTCCAGCTACAAACAGGCCGCTGGTTATTTTATCCCTCTGAACGGCAGCTCGGGACAACAATTTTCCCCTGTTTTTTGATGAACAGCAACTACTGCAAAACTCGGTGAAATCTGGGGAGGCACCCGGAGGAGGTGTGGAAAAGCGGATCATTTTCCTGCTTTGTATTTTTTAAGATGATATAGGTGTCTGTTAATACAGAGATCCTCTGACATAGGAAAGGCCCTTCAGAGAACGTTCCGGTTCGCGCCGCCTTACTGTCAAAACGGGGGAGTGTTGGGTGGAAGGTGGCAGAAGCCGGCAGCCGGCAGCTGGAGACGAGACCGTGGACCTATGTATGGCACACTGTCCGGGGAGTCCCAGCTCCTCCTTGCCCCCTGATGCCTTTGCTCTTGAGCAGGAGTGTGGAGGAGGGGAGGAGGGGACGAGGGAAAAGGGTTTTACGAGGGTCTGGCTGCCAGTAAACAGAGCGCCCATGTTATGGTCAGCAGTGATTCATCTTTACGACCTTTCTTTTCGTGACTCCGGAATTCAGGGTCCTGCTGCTGTCAGTGGCTAAAACCTTCCCAGTCCAGACCTCCTTCTGGGTTCTGGTCCCCAACCGGTCACGCCAATCCAGATGGCTGAGAAATCTGCTTCAGCCCTAAAGGGACTTTCCGAGGGAGCAGACGCTCCTGGGGGTCCCCTGGTTGCTAAGCTGGTGACCACTGTGTGTCCGAGGGTGTTTTCGGAGCTCGGTTGGTGAAGGTCGCATCCGAGGCCACGTCTGACAGTGTTTAACTAAGGAGAGCATATCGCCTGAGCTGTAGGCTTTGAGAGCATTAGGTCACGGGCGGCTTTCTGAAGTGGGCCAAGGACGCCAGCAGCGGGGTGTCAGAAGACGTTGTCCTCAAAAAGGGGGCAGGCTGGGGACGGGAGGGTGAGCAGCAGCCGCAAATCGAGGAAGGCGAGATCACGCTCGATTACTTCTTCTTGAGTCAGCAGAGATTGGTTAGTGACCAGGGAGGGAAATGGTTGCTGTTTCAGGAACCAAGCTGGTGTAATAAATGATGAAACTGGCTGGGGAAAAGTCCTGTGAAACCCACCACCCGCCCTGACAGAGGTGGTTTCCCTGTGCCCTGGGAAATGGCTTACGGTACAGACGTTGGGTAAGACCTCCGCCCATCACAGACTGCCAGACGCCCGGCCGCCGTCACAGAGCCCAAGCCCTCCCTGCCCTGGCCACCACTCCCAGAGCACACATGGTTACAAAGGCACAGCAATCTCTCCTCCAGTCCCTCGTCTGACATCTTCACTTCTCTGAAGAGTGGAGACGAGTAACTTTTCATGTTATCAAATTAGAAGCAAACCTAAGAATAGGCACCTTGGAACGTTTGCTAGAATGTATTGTCCCCCCGTCATCATGAGAAGGGCAGCGAAGACCCCCTCCTCATCCAGCTGTTCCGGACGCTTTAAAGGGAGAACATCCCATCGCATGGAAAGGGCTAAGCGTTGGAAAGCGTGAGCCGGGTCACGCTCTCAGAGGACCAAACAAACGTAACCAGAGCTGTGGTTAAACATAGAAGAGGCCTCCAACTCTCGTTATCCGTGGAAAGGAAAGCAATAAGGAGTGTGGATCACATTGGAAGGACGACGTGGTTATGTAAGTCGCTTTTATTTGGTTTTTAAATGTTACATCCATTTTCACCACAGAAAAGAGAGAGCGTGCTGGACCACGCTTGGAGTTAGATCAGGTGTGGCTGGAAGGTCTCATTCCAGCCCTTTGCACTTAAGATAACTCTTCGTTGTGGGAGGCCAGCCTACTGCGGGCACAAAGGCTCTGGAAAGAAGTCACGGGCATGTGTGTGTGTGTGTGTGTGTGTGTGTGTGTGTGTGTGTGATTTTGAAATGTAATTTCCCCCATACTAGTTCCTATTATAGTAACAGGACATCTACATACTTAAACATTTTTGAGGGAATTTATTCTATTAAGTATGGTTTAAAGCATTTTAAATGGCAGTGACAATAGCAAAAAAGATAACGGGTTTTTGATTCTGGTCCTCCTTAAATCTTCCCATCTTAAGAATATGTGGGGAGCTGTAGCACCAGCATCAACACAACGGTGAGTTCTTTGATCTTCTCATTTATCTAAAAAATCTGAAAGACAGTGAAACTGGGAAGAATGAGAACGGATATCCCCAAGATACTGCTTACTAGGGCTATGTTGTGACCCAAATTCCCAAATAACGAAATATAAGTGTGTGAAAACAGACCATTTCATAAAATACTCAGTTCTACAAAGTTTCAGTCAAGAAAATGAGATTAACCTGCTACATTTCATTCACATTGAATGTGAGTGGGTCCTAGCGGGGAAAAACTGATCTCTTCTGAGACAAAATTGCAGTAAACGTATCATAATGTCTTCAAAGTATGAGAATCTCTCAGATGAGGCTCTGGGTAGCAACACAGGCCTCTAGAGACAGTCAAGCAGTGAGGAAGCCCCAGGGGATGGTAGAGAAAAGATGGTTGAGCAGGCTGAGCAGGACTGCTTCTTAGGTAATCGTAAAAGGCATCCTAAGTATGGGACTGGTCATCTCTTCTCCTGATGAAATACTGCCTGCATTAAATCGTCTCTTATGGTATCTTTTATAAATGTTTTCATACAGATCTAGTGGGACATGCTCAAACTGTTTTTTCACTGATGAGAGGCACCATTACAAAGTTCCAAAACCATTTTTTAAAAAGAAGTTAATGTTAAAATTATTTCATCTGGTGCACCATCTAAAAGGGCACCTTTTCCTCTCTCAGAGCAATAAAACTTGAAGGAAAAAAAAAATTCGTGGACAGCGAAAAAGAAACTTAAAACAAAAGGATATCTCAACGATGTGGTGTATAATGCCATTCGCATTATACGTCTCCCAGAGCCTACTTTTTAAATGCATGAGTATTTATGTGTTGTATTTTAAAATGTACACCAACTTGACAAAGCATTTTTAAACCCTTAGGTCTGGGGGGAAAAACGGTTACGTCTGCAGGGAAAAAAAATTAATTGGCAGGGCATTTAGCTAATATAACAGGCGTCGTATTTTTTGCCCCAAATCTGCTGCTACGTCTGCAAATTCTGTCCAGGCTCCGGAGCGGGGTCCCGGGTCAGCTGGCGGACCACAGCTGTGACTCAGCTCCCGGTGTTCGGGGGTCCACGCTGGCTTTGACTTGTTTTCCTCATGCACGTTCTCCGCCTGCTCTGTGGTTTCCATGGTGAATTCTAAGGCAGGTAGACTGACCCCTTCTTCCTTTGCCTCAGACCCTCCCAGAGGAGATGCACCTCCCTGCATCCCTGAACTCCCTTCACAGGAGGGGGAGACCTGGTTTCAGAAAAGAAACCCGCTCTCAGAAAATAGACACGCTGCCCGTAATTACAGAGGAAACCAGGTTAAAGGATTTAATGAGGTGTCATCCTCCCCCCACCAAGACTCCCATGAGCCTCTGTGCCTGCAGATTTGCATGGCGTGCTCCGGTTTACAAGGCTTTCTCACAGGTCATCACATCTTAATGTATATGGCGGCGGCTGCTTTTCCGGTCAGGTTTTAGAACTCTGCTGTGACCCGTTGCGATCGGGGACGTGTGGTGATGGCGGTGGGTTGAGTCGTCCTCGATGATGGATCACAGAGACGAGGCATGCAAGCCCCAGAAGGCCGGTCCATCTCTAGCACAATCTTGGGCGGAAATGACATCCATGAGCGCCTCTACTGTCCTTAATTTGATCTTTTTTATTATGCAAAATCATTTCCTGGGGGGTGGTAGTCTTCTTTGAGCTTAGTTGTTTAAACCATTTCATCTTCCCCACGGTTCCTTTTAAGCTTTCCGGACTGAGTTCTTACAGAAAAGCCTCTTCGCGGTCAGGATCCCCAGAAACGAATCAGAAACAGTCAATCGACACGTGGATTTACTTTGGGAATATTGATAAATGAAGATAAAACCAGATGCTTCGCACTGTAAACATAGCCAGCGTCTTATCCGTCCAATTCAAACAAGCAAGCGTCTGCAATCATTAGTGAAGATCCCGTTTCGCTTCGTCATTTCAAGACCACAGCCTGAGTGCGTTCAGGCTGCTCTGAGAAACAGGGGAGCCAGTGTGGAAGGTTCTCCCTGTGTACCTGGGCTTCTTCTCTTTATCCCCACAGGACTGCACCTCAAACTGTTTTATCTGCAGTGACGTCTGAATATGAACAGACAAAATGAGAACCGAGGCAATCGTACTATTAATTCAAGCAGAAAAAACCCCCAACACTTTTCCTGAGTTGCCTGGCAGACGTATTTTTCTGTTTCAGTGATCTGGAAGATCGCCCAACTGCTTTTTGGGGGGTGCAGACCCGGCCCATGTCTCATGGCTCTGAGCATTCAGTGTTTGCACACGTTTGCCTCATTTCCTGCTGCCTTAGACCGCGCCGTGATAGGCAGGTGCAGCAGCTCTGGGATCCCCGGGGCTGGCCACGACTCCCCTGTAACACTTAGACTGACATTTTATGTTCCTGACTGATGTGGGAGCCTGGTATGCGAGTCGTGGGGCGCTGGACCGGATGACATTTTCATTCACTCGTTCGCTCATTCATTATTTCTCGAGTGCTCGCTCTGCGCGGGGTTCCGAAAACACAAACGTGACAATGTCTTGGCATTAGCGCGTGCAGAATTCGGAGACGCCTGAAGAAGTCGTTACGACAGAGCACGGTGTGCTTCAACAGCGATTCCACTGGGGGCGAGAGCTCACGCCCCCCCCAGATTTCAAGCCCACAGAAGCAGAAGCCACAAAAGCAATTTGCCACGAATCTTTTCACGCTTATCTTGTTTTTGTTTGTTGTTGTTTGTTTGGTTGGTTGGTTTTTGTCCTCCAGTCCCTTAAGGAAGTGATAAGCCAGTCTGGCTGGAGATTCATGTGCTCCCTCTCGAAGGTACGCAGACTCTGAGAGTTCTGGCGAAGACAGCAACAGAGGAGGTTTGGCAGAGATTTGCCAAGGGTCTCTGCCAAGGGCTGTCCCTGGGGGATGGCAGCAGCTGTCCGGACTGAGTGCAAGGAAGTGCAGGAAGGATCCCTGCAAAATGTCCTTTTCAGTACAATAATGGCTTTTTCCCTGAGAGTGGTTTTGCATTGTATCGGTGCATAATTCCTTTCGCTAATGCATTTGCTCCGATCGTACAAAAATCTAATTACTCTATGTAATGAATCATTACCAATTTCCTTAAACTCATTTCAATGTTTGTTTGCATGCCGGTATTCAGCATATGCTAACAAACCTGAAATATTCATGCCTTTGAGAACGAGACTGCAGACTTCGCTCTCAAAAAATTTGTTTTAGTAACTGTGCATTTAAATCTGCATTTTGTAGAACACTGAAGTGTAAGCTCTGCGAGATCGTTCTTGAAAGCAGTATTCTAATTTTCCACGCACTTTGTAGGCAGAGTTCCTTTATTCCCTTCCCACCCCGTGTTCACTTAGCCACAGCAGAACGACACGTTGTCATGTTTACCTTAAGAGCCTTAATTGGTGTTTGGTAACGGGAGAAGATCAAAGGTGATTGTGTCGACTTTTTTCACTTCGATTCATTCACGTTGAGATGCGGCCTCTGAGCTGTGTGCCGAAACAGATATGAGGAACAAGGACTTCATCATCATTAGTTTTAATCAAAGAAGGGGAAATAAACCTTGAATTCTAGCCAGGAAAACGCAGCCTAGAAGGTACGGAATTTTTCCACGTGATTCTTAATATCGGTGCCGTTTTCACTGCGTGTTTGCGACTCCGCTCCGGCTGACCGACCGCTGCTCGTTGGCCCCGACCGGAGCCCGTTGCCCCCTGGGCATCATCCTCCTGTGATGGGCGGGAGACGGAGGCTGGCAGGTGTGAAGCCGCTCGCCCGGGTTCACACAGCGGTCCACAGTGACTTTGCCTCCCTGGGACCATTCGGCAGTGTTTGGTGGCAGGTTTTCATCGTCACGGCTGGGCAGAAGGCAACGGGCATCTAGTGGAGAAAGGGTGCCGGATGCCCCGCCATACGCAGGACGGCCCCATAACCGAAACTGTCTGGCCCAGGACGTCACCGGTGCAGAGGCACCCGGTGCAGCAGCTGCTGGTGACGCCCATGTCACGGCGTCTCGGGCAACCGGCTTAGGGCAGCTACGGCGGACGGTGGGCTCCTTCGCGAGGTCGTGGCTCTGCTGTCCTGCAGAGCTGTCTTCGGAGGGACTGGGTCTCTGTCCGCCACGGTGGTGGCCGACGGGCACGGCGAGTGCTCCAGCACATACACTCCCTCCCTTTTAGACGCCCAGAGAAACCGTCTGGGCCCCAGTCCTTCTTTTAGGCTCGCTTTCAAGGGACAGACGCTGGGAACTCCGTGACTTATGCGCACATCCAATCAGGCAGGACCGAAAGGGGCCCTGTCGCGTGTGAGGACGGTCCCTCTGTTAGCGCCCCGTGGATTACAGCCTCCTCCTCCCCGCTTGAATTCCACAGGCAGCTACTGGATATCGCTTTATCGGGTCCCTAAACTCTACCTGACTTCATCTTTTCCCAGATCTGGTCACGTGTCCCCAGTGGAACCGCGCTTTCACGGATGGCTGTGCAGAGGTCACGTGGGCGGGCGGGACCCGGCTGGCATCACCCGTTGCACATTTACGCTGAGAACTTCCTCTCGGCCTCTGTGCTGTGGGAGACCGTCCACGCATCGCCGAGCGACCTTCTCACATCCTTCTCGTTCCTGTTCAGCCCCGAACCTGGCTTTGCCCCCTGTCACTCCATGATGTCTTTGTATCGTCTGATTCCTTCCTGAGATGTTTTCTTTTGCGGCTTGTCCCGAAAGGGGATCTGAGTGCCCTGAGGGCCGACGTCATGTCATATATTCCTTTCATATCTTCCTAGAGAGAACGGGATAAATGCCTTTATTTTCCTCTCTTTCTCGCCCTGTCCATATACAGAACGCACTCTCATTTTATCCATCTCTTACTGGAGTGCAAAGAATGATCGATACACGCAAATCTGATACTAACCATAGTTAAGGACTAATTTTTGCTGTAAGGACTTTGCATACAGTAGGTGATAAATAAGCGTTAGCTCTTATTAATGAAAACCACAAGAGGCACACAACGTGTGTGATTGAAGCGAACACCTGCCTTTAGTGAGAGTGCCCTCTGTGCTGCCAGCACGTCGCCCATTCTCTTAAACTCATATCTTAATAATTTAACCTAAAAATATATTGTCAAATAAATGAAAAGTTTATTTTCTTAACGTAATCCGAACTCGCTAATAATTTTTTCTTCATGTTCTCATGCAAATTTGTCCATGTGTTGTTGATTTTTTATTAGAAATGATAATACTGAATAGGTAGTCATTGTCATATATTTTATTCACTTGGAATCCTTTTGTAAATATGTTTCAATATTTCCACCTAATTATCAGCTATCATCTTAACAGCTGCAAAATAGCTCATCGCATTGACTGACGGTTCCTCCTTTTCTGCTGGACAATTTGTTTGTTGTTCATGAGTTTTATATTGTTACATAAGTTTCTGCCTAGTCTTTCTGCCATGGAATATTTCGTCCTCTATCAGATACCGGCCTCAGCCCCCCTTGGATTACTGTCTTTGCTTGTTTCTGACTTATTGTGATTGACAAACACGTGCTAGCTCAATTCACTTACCTGCCTTAGTTCTGATGTGTGATAAGTTGCTTGATCTCCCAGCTTTTCTCCAATATTTATGTCCCACTCAGAAGCTGATGCTTCTGACCCCCGCTGCTCAGACACTTGGTAGAGCCTGAAGCATGCGTGGAGAATTGTACCCCTGGATAATGGAAACTGTTTTAAAAATAAAAGTCACATAATTATTTCCTCTTTCAATAAAGGGCGAAATTATAGTAAATCTCCCAGGATACCCTTGGATTACTTAGTGAGAATAAAAAAAAATCACAGCTAAATATTGTCTTTAATTTTGAAGAAGCGCAAACGAATCAATAGCAACGATAACATTACTTCAAATGCCTAAACTAGGGGAAATAGTGGTTTCACTGCCGGTGTGATCTGGCTTCAGATAACATCATTTTCCAGATGCAAAGAATTGCTGTAGCTATTGACTTCAAGAAACGTTACATTTATTGACGTTAAGATTAAGCAGAGACCAAGGTCAGATTCCATGACAAAAATTCAGAGGACCAACCAAAATAAGAAGACGTCAGAGGGTTTTGAGTAAACGGTCTACAGAAATCAATTTTATATATTTGATAAAAGGAAGGGAAAAAACTCTATTCCACAGGAAAGAGAAAATGTTTCGGAACGAGCGTGAGATCTATATAAAGACAGTTTGAAACAACAGCTTTTCAATGCATTGTTTTCCTTTTTCCCTGAAACTGGTCAGGGTTGATTCCTGTTGCTTGAGACTCAACTCTGTCTGCTTCATCCATTTTCGCTTCACGTCGTCCAATGAATCATTCATGAACTAACGTTGAGTAAACATTTATTGAATGAATTATTGAACCCGGTTTCTGACTTCCAGGGGCAAGCAATCCATGAAGGGAGAAGAGACTCATAAAATGTGAAAAAGTTCCGTGACATGGTTGTCAGTATTTGGGGGTTGGATAAATTATAAATGACTTTACGAGGTGCTCTTTGGGCGTCGGTCGATGTTCTGTGTTGGTGACGTTAGAGAAATACCGTGATGTGGGTTTGGCTCTTGGAGCTAGCTAGCATTGAAGAGATTTCAGGGCATGTTAAGTGACTTTAATTTTAAGAGGAAGAGAGCAGGGCTCTTTCTTATTAATAGAATGTTATATGAGAAGTATAGTTGAATCAATTAAGCATTACATTATCAAACAATGCAAGAAAGGCAAACATCTGTCGCTGTCTTTCTGTTTTAAATTATAACAGATTTACTCCGACCCAGTCATCTTGGCATGATTTCCTCAGAACCCGTTTAGTAAGGACCAGCTCTCATTCATAAATCCAGACAGAATTATGGGATGTCCCGAGGTTTCTAGTAATGCCATTTTATTTCGGCCGATTACTGCCGAGCTAGCTCTTCATTGGTGGGAAAGCCAGAAGTAAATATTACTTATTGCCAAGTGAATGCACCAAGTAGCAAGTACAACCATTGTTCAGAGCTAGTTCTAGGTAGTATGATTCCCTTTTAATTTCAGACAAATATTACCTCTCTATTCACACTGCCTTAAATATAATTGCCGGCAGCATCTCGTGAACCAGATTGATCAGGGGAAATCTATGAGAAATATGAGATGTGAGCTGGGTTGTGACATATGACAAAGATTTAGGTATTATGAGGATGCAGGGAGACTGAGGAGGGCGTGAAGCGAGCAGAGGGTGAACCGGGCGAGGTGTGTGGGAGAGGAACTGTACGGGTCCTCTTGGGCTGGTGGCGAAGTTCCAGCTCAGCTGAAGGGTATGGAAGTAATTCAGCGACCGGCAGGGGCCGTGGAGGAAGCAGGCAAAGGGGGCCTGAGAAGGAGGTCTCTGGAAAAAAGGTGGAAAAGTGAAAATGGGACGTGGACGTGGAGGGCTCAGCGAGGAGAGACTGAGAGTGTCACGTGCTGCTGTGGCGTCTCGCAAACATCCTGGGGAGTTTTGCATGTGTATCCGTATTTATTGTCTAGTGCTGTGTAACAAAACACGGCCGCGTCACACGATGGCCGTGGGCTCAGGACTCAGAGGCAGCCAGCTCAGCAGCCTCCTTCTGGTCTGGGGTCTCATGAGGTCGCAGACAGGGTGGCACCTGAGGTCGCAGTCATCCTCAGTCTTGCTCGGGGGCTGCAGGCTGGGCTCCGGCGGGCGTCCCTCGCAGGCGCAGAGAGTCGGCGCTGGCCGTGGGCAGGAGGCCTCCGTCCCTCCCCGCGCGGGGCTTTCCGTAGGCCGCGTTGGGGTCCCTTCCTCAGGGCAGCCAGCTCTCTCCAGAGTAAGCGGTCCAGGAGAGAAAGAGAAACCCCCAACGGCTTGCGGTTTGGCGCCTGGGCCTCAGAAGTTCTATCTTTGCGGGATCTGACCGGCAGACGCGTCAGCCCATTCGGTATGAGAGGGGACGAGGCAAAGGTGTGAAAACCAGGAGGCGCGACTGGCTGGGAACACCCTAGAGGCGGGGGCCCCACGACACGCCTTTTCCAGTCAGGGCTCTAGGATTATTTAGCCTTTTCTGTAAAACTGCCAACTTCTAGAAAGTCAAACTGATGGGAAAATTTCTAAAATACTGAGACCAGCTTATCTTTCACAATTAAGTCTTTTCTTCTTTCTGCTCCATTAGATTTCATTGTCAATACATGCTCTGAACTGGTACCTTGGATTGCGGTATTATGAAATAACTGGTGGGCTCCACAGGGTCAGTCATCATACGCCAAAATATCCTCCTTAATGAGACATTTAATGTAAAGCAGATGGATTAGGGATGTTTTCGGGATCGTCTGTTGAGTATTAACGCTGTTTTCCTTGTTTTCCTAACAGTGTGCATGTAATCTTCGAAGCTGGCTGATTTTTTAAATTTTTACTGTAATTCTGTTTATCTCCATATCATTTAAAAAGTCTCTCCCAGTATGGTAAATAGGCAAGGTCTCCATTAATTAACTAATGAATCAATTAAATTAATATTTAGAGAAGTCACAGATGGCATTTTCAAAATAGGCCATGTGTAGGAATTTGCTTACAAATGCAGATTCCAGGGCCCTGTCAGCAGACACCGCCTTGCGAGGCCTGGAATAAGGTCCCAGAATCAGTTTTAAATGAGTAATGAAAGTGATTCTGAAATAGGCGACTCACAGAATGATATAGACCTGTGGTCTCGGGAAGAACTGTCATTAACTTAACGGTGTTCACACCAGGATTTTGCAGAGTGAAATCGGAGAGCGTGACAGGCTTCTGAGACAAGTAGCGGCCAAACATCAGAATGCGCTGTAGCAAACCCGTAAGGAAGACTGGAACTTCCGTGGTCACGGTAAAGGCCTGGGGAAGGAAGCGATGACGCGCACAGAGGTGTGGCGATCACACTGTGTCCCTCCTAGTGTAATCGTGAGCGGGGAGACGTCAGTGCAGCCAGTAGAGCATGTGTGTCTGCAGTGGGTTCTTTTGCTGATCAGCTTAAATAATAGGGACTAAGTGGCCGGTCACCTTCCCTTCTTAAGTGAGTCACATTATCGAGCTTCCCTCTTGCTATTCTGTCTCTTTTCCGGCTCTGACTTTTTAATCCCCCTTAAACATTGTCATCTCGCGGCTCGTCATTTTGTAAGCCCTCCCAAATCTCTTTGGAACAAGACGAGATTTAAATACGATAAAGTCCCTCGAGGGCTTTGGCCTGCTTTGTGTGTTTGCCGTAAGGAGAATACCACTGTAAGTCAAGCCAGCCTCCAAACGCTGGAAACTATAAACAAAGAATATGAACTAAGGAAAGGTCAAATAATGGATAAAACTAAATCACATCATTTGGATTGGTTGACTTTTTTTTTTATGCGAGTGTGAAACTGTGTCAATTTAGTCGATTGTAGTTTAATAGGAGAAAAGGTCTCAGATCCATAGCTGTGTGCGTTTCCTTTAATACACCACGAAACAGAAGTGAATAATAGTGATTTATGGGAATTCCTCTGGATCCTGACATTTCATTATTTTTATACAGAAATAGCATTTCTAGTGCATGCTTCCAGCATTATGTCTCCTCATCTTGCTCTGAAATAGTATATATATAGCAATGAACCATCTCATTTTTAGTTTTCCGACTTCCATCGGGAAGATAGTTATACTGTAAGCACAGTTATCGATCTGTTTTCAGTTGCATTTCTCTACAAACCTTTCTGAGCGCGTGGAGAGGAATGGCACAAATATGAACGCCAAGACTCAAAATTTACTCTTTATAAATTACATACACACAAACCATTTCACTGATCAGTATATGAGTTTTTTTTTTTAAATAACAATGTTAAAATAAGGCTTTATTCTTCCCTTCAACTGAGTTATTTTATGTAAAAATTTAATTACATTTCGGGCCAATGCAATGACTTACGAACTGGAGAACAAAGCTTCGTTCGCAGCAAGGCAATACGGTTCCCTTCACTGCTTACCAGCGTTTGTCTAAGGTCGAAGAAGGTCATCGTACGCGACAGTGCGCACAGAGCTTCAGGAAGGATGGAGTGGTCGTTGTTTGCGACAGCACCTGCGGCTCGAATATCGTGATTTGGCTACAGACTCGTCACACTGTCAGGACTCGGCCCTCTAGTCTACCCCTCCAGTGAAAGTGCAGTCGGGTTGGACCCAGACGTCCCTCTCTGCTTTGACTCTTTGTTAGAGGAGCTACTCCATCTCTCCAGGCCTCAGTTTCTCCACCTGATGAATGGAGATGACGGGTACCTGCTCGAAGACCTGGAGGAGGATAAAGACGAGATAAAGCGTTTGATAAATGTTTGGCATTACCTCTCCTAGCGCTCACTTCCAAGACTAAGTTGAAAGATTAACCGAATGAAATTAGAGTGCTTAAAAATAAGAAGAATGGAAAGTTAGCCCGGAGGGAGCGGTGGAGATTAGGAGGCCCGTGCCCTCTCCAAGTAAATGTCCCTGACTCTGTAGCCTCTACCTGGAGACTGTTGCTGGAGACAGAGGCATTTGCCGTCTGCTGCGGTAGCTGGCCCTTAGAAGAACGTTTAATTTCTACCGTATTTGTGATGTCACTCTGGGCATAAAATATCGACACACTGCCTCAAAACGAAGATCACAAACAGAAACTCTGTCGTAAGGCAAGGCTCGTGGACCGTACATGTGTGGTTTCTGAATGAGGGATCTTTAGTTGATCAGTAAAAATTAATATTCTCGTCTCAGTGACTTTCCCAGGGTGTGTGGGAATGTCTGGAGGTGTTTTCTGCAGTTCCTCTGACGCTATTTGGAATATTTTCAGAATGGAGAAAAGGTTTGTCCAGACAAGCATTCGACGCTTTTTCTTATCTCTTTGTCTGAGGAATACTACTTCGAATTTGTTTAGTGTTTCAGTAAATCCATTAACCTTTCACCCTAGACTCAGAAAATAGCCTTGATGCTTTAATTCTGTCCCCAGAGGAATCTATAACCATGTCACGAGCTACATCGTGTTAGACATTAATTCTAATGTGTTTTTAGAGTTACGATAATGGAAGTGTGGAAAACAGGAAGTGTAGAAACATAGCAAACAAAGACAGCCAGATAAATTTGTCAGCCTCGGCTCTTGCTCATTTTGGCATAGTTGGGCCGATTCCTGTTGATGGAAATGGTCTGTACCAGCAGAGGGGCGAAACCGATACCCGAATTTTTAAAAATATCCACTTAAAACAAGCTTGTTCTCTTTCTTGCACGAGATTGCCGTTAAAATCCTTTGTTAAAGCTCGAGCAAGGCTTTTAAGGGCTCTCAGTGTCTCCAGGTGCTGTGATGTTCACGGCTGAGAATGACGAGGGGCGTCCTGGAAGAAGCATCTGTTTCTGCAAGGGAGGGCCGGTTGCAAAAGCTGGTTCTGCCTTTTCCGTGCCTCCTTTCACTTCCTGAGCCGGTCCTGAAAAGCAGCAAATGTGTTCATAGCCTCAGCGGGTCTCTGCGAGAAGAGGAACAAGGGGTTAGACTTTACTTCCCATGCAGGCGTGATTATTGCCAGGAATGGGTATCACGTGGGAACAACGGCGACCTCGCGTCTGACCTGCCCCCTGCCACCCGAGCGGCATAACCTACCAGTACACTTCCCACCACGCTCTGCCCTGCCCGCAGGGACACTGCCTGCCTGTGCTGACCTCCCCTTCCGCCTGCCTGTGGCACCTGGGCGCGAGGCCCCTCCCGACGGATTCGACCACCGTGGACGTCTATATCTCATCTGAGGCCTCCCCTTTCTCTGCGCGGCTGCCCAACTGACCTTACGGAGGTTAATCTCGTAGCCGGGTTACTTTTCTCCATCTTTCTTGTATTTCATCCAACATTTCTCTTCGGTCCAATTCTAATATTGTTGAGGTACCAGAGGACCTGCTCTGGGTAGGAAAATTAAAGTTTGGGAGGAGCTATAACTTCAAGAAAAGGAAAAATATGGATGCAAATTCCAACATTTTCCACAGTAGTTATTTTATGAAAATAGCATTTTATTAGACGGTTTAAACAGATCGTTGGCTAAGTGAGGCTTTATTACTTTGCGGGGGAAGTGGGTGAGGAGGGAGTAGATGATGGTTACTGATAATAAGGAGTCGCCACCGTCGAATCACAGTGGTCTCCCATCGAAAGGTATTACTGGGTATGTCTTGTCTACTGGGTAATAGACAAGACACCGTTTGGGCAGAGAGCGATTATTTACATGAAAAAATCTGAGTTAAGAGGTTTTCTATTTAATGGAGTAACATTTTATCATTTTCTGAGAAATGGTCACTTTTCCCCTGTATAGTGTCCATGGTGCTCTCTTGCTCTTCCAATTCTCTTAGGTGTCTGAGGTTTTAGTCCATCTCTTATTTATGATGCTGTTTACGTCTGTCGACCATCCTCTCGCTCTTTTTGACTTACGGGGGTTTATCTTTTGAGTCACTCCAGTCCACAGAGATTACGAGCACCCGCTTGAAGTGAGTGATCCTAAATGCTGTCTGTTTTCTGATTTCTTAGTTTTTGCCTTTACCTTTACTAATTCCATTTGCTGCTTTCATTGGTGTGTTTTATGTTACTTTGTTTGACCGAAGCCTTTTACCTCTTTCACGAAAAATGTGAATTCATGTGTTTCCTCATTTAAAACTGTAATGTCAGTTAATGTTATAAGCTTGTGTGTGAAGCCAGCTCCATCCTCTACGTGTAGAGATGTCAGTGACATGTGGGTCACCTGGCCCTGACTGCATATTCCCCTTTCCCATGGCACACCTGCACGGCCTTTAATGGGCAGGAGCGGGAGACCCTACAGCCCCAGCTGATTGGCCAGGGGCGGACATCTGATCCAACTGGACCAATCCGATTCTTCTCCCCTTGAAGACCAGATGTGGACAAGGTGACTCCAGTTAGCGTCTGCCAGACTCCAACTGGGATGTGAGAAGAATCAGAACTGGAGCGGCCACGAGTCACTGGAGCGTAAAAGCGAGGCGGCAGGTCGGCCGGAGCACAGAGACGAAGAGCCAGGGGACCGCGGCGGGTGACGGAAATTTGAAGAAGGCGGTGACCTCGATTCCTTCGGGATTCCCTGCGCCTTCTACGGCTTGGTTCTCCGCTGGCGTCTGGTTTCCATTTTACTTGAGCTAGCTGGTTACTTGGTTTTCCTGCAACAAAATGATCCCTAACACGTAATTCTTTCGTTTTACTTTAAAATGCTTCTAATCGTATTTTCGACGAGCTGTTTAAATGGAAAGAACACGAATTCGTTGCCGCCGGAGCGGAAACAGCCTGACAGGAGGACCCGGCAGCTGAGGGCACCACAGACTGCCCACCTTACGTTTCCGGAGGTCGATGGACGAAAGTCGGGGTGTCGGCAAGCCTGCCTGCCTTCTGGAGGCTCTGGGGGAGGGTCGCTCCCTGGCCTTTTCTAGATTCTCAAAACCGCTTGCGTTCTCTGGCCGTGGCCCCTCCCTCCCTCTTCGAAGAACGACCCCCGGAGCTTTGCTGCCATCCTAACACGCTCACTCCTCTTTCCTGCTTCCCATCCTGTGATGACCTGGGACCCACCGGGATGCACGCGGATAATCTTCCCATCCCATCCCCCGTAATGTAATCACATCTGCAAAGTCTCTTACCATTTAAGGAAACATATTCTTGGGTTCTTGGGATGGTGATGTGACGTCTTCCGGTGGCCATGACGGAGCCTGCCCCAGAGCATGGGATCAGGGCTCTCGACGCACTTGTCAGTTCCATAACTGATCGATCTGGAGCGAGTCCCTTGAGTTCTTTGTGCCTCGGTTTCCATATCCGTGAAGTTTGGGAACGTTTATTAATCGCTTAAAAAAAAAAAAAAAAAAAAACTCCCTTCCTAGCCCTAAATTCGTTTTCTCGGTCACCGTGATCTCCATGTAAAATAACACTAAATTGCCAGTGTCATTTTGGAGGCGGTTCCTTTCTCTCGAGAACGTTTCACTGATTTTAACCGCCAGGTTTCTTAATTTCAGGCAAGCGTTTGAACGTTTCTTTCCATGTGACAAGTAAAGCATTCTGCTTCACTGTAATTATTTTGTTCTTTTTTAAAAATGACACCGTTCCTCGTTCTTATTCAATACTTCCTCTTCTTTCCAATGCTTCTCCTTACACCTTCCCACTCACCGCCCACCTCCTAATTTTCTTGCTTAAGGAAAAAAAATATATACTGGCTTTTAAGGAAGCTTATTTTAAATGACTTCATGTTTTGCTTTTTTCAATTCGCTTTTCCAAAAACATAAAAGTGAACTATGAGACCTCCATATTATCACTAGCCATTATCTAGTCTCTCCCCACACATGTCACCAAGGGGACAGAGTCAGATAGAAAAAAAAAAATTATTTTTCTTTTTTAAGTAATTTGAAAAGCATTGGGTTTAAAGCATGGCTAGCGCCTGTTAGAATAAGCATTAAGGAGATAGCCTACTAGGTGACTATTAGCAATGAAGGTGAATAAAGTCTGAAGATCTAATCTCAGCCTCATGATGATGACACCGGGCTGTATCATTTAAATTTGGAAGGGGATGCATGTGTTGACTACTTGATGGGGGGAATCGTTTCATGATGTAAATGTATATTAGTTTACCACAAAGCACACTTTAAATATCTTATAATTTTGTACATCAATTGTTCCTCATTAAGCTGAAATGAAAAAATGATCGCGTTTATAAGACTAGTTTGAATATTTACGTAGTTACAATTTTTTGCTTCTCAGCAGTCTCTTAATTCAGCAGTTTCCGTCAAATCCGCGTGGCCATCCATCAAAGGCTCTTCCTCGGTGTGGCCAGTACGCTCGGATCGGTGAGACCCACCCCCATCCTTCCTTCAGATTAGTCTCTTTTCCTCACAGATCTTTACTGAAAGAGATTTTCTTCAGCCGCTTGGAAGTGTGAGCACCGCACACACACGCTCACCTGGAATGCTCATCTGGACTCTGACCCAGGAAGAAACCCAGGCCGCGTTTACGGCTGCTTTGCAACACAGGCGCCTCCTTCGACGCCTCGGGCCGCTGGGATGGTGAGCCTGTGGGTTTTCAACACCAAGAATTTATGGCTCAATAAAAGGAAGGTACGATTAAGCAACATGAACTGAGAAAGGGCACGGGCGAGCAGGCGTCCACACTGCAACTGCCGTTTCTTTAGAAATGTGCCTTTTCCTGGGGAGGAGGCGTCCCTGCCGCCACCGGCAGACGCGAGCGTCACCCTCACTGCCCGGCTGCAGACAGCTCACACACGCCCTTCATTTTGGGGGGGGGGGAACGCAAGCAATTTTCCAGCATGAGTAAACTATTCCTCACGTACGGTCGGCATGCTACTGCAGAGTGATAACGTCCACACGAATTTTCAAGGAAATGACCATCTAATGGAGACATTAAGGCAAAAACAGAACAAAAACAACCTTCCCTACGGAAAACCCTGGGAACTTGACAGGGCGTCCGTAGCCAGTTAATTCGGAAGCGAACAGGCTCAGCATTTTCTCTTGACCACCCTTTCAGCTGGCGATTTCAACTGAGTCTGGCTTTTAAGCCAGGCAAAGCGCAGAAGTCTTCGGAACGCCAATCCTAGCATGCTGGGCTTGATGCCCGACTCGGAAGGGAGAATGCCAACTACCGGATCATCGGCAGATCTCTCGCCACCCCTGGGCTCCCTGTGGATGACCTCCATTCATCTGTTGACGACACTCGACCTTGGACGGGTCACTAAGACTCGTTGGGACCGCGGCCAAGGCGCCGACAGGCTGGTAGCGCAGGCCCCGCGTGCATTAGTTATGTTACTCTGCTCCGCGTGTGCAAGCGGAGCACTTCCTGAGCGTCCCACGTGAGGGCTGGGCAGAAGCTCCCAGACCAAAGGGCTCTGGATCCCACGCGGGGCCCTGGATTCTGTCCCGATGTGAACCTCAGCACGTAGCCACGTCGAAGGACCAAGGCCCAGGGGCGGGTCCCCTGGAAAGGGTAAGCATGCCCGTGTGTGAAAGTCAAAGCATAGGCCCACAAGCAGAAAACCACGGCTGCCCTTGGGATGGCCTTGACAACGATCCCACCCCGTTTCCCAGCTGAGCTAACAAGGAGCCCCACAGTGCGTGAGCTCCGACCGCAGCCGGGCTCCCGATGCGTCTGGGGAAGGGCACTTGGCCCGGGGTGTCAGTTTCTCCTTGGAATGTAACATCATTAACCTTGACGTTTTGAGGAGCAGCGACGCCGTTGTACGAAGCCCTGTCCTTGGAGTCGAAAGTCCCCGTAGCCGCCCCCAGGCCTCGTGATCCCACGAGGGTGGGAAATAGAATTTGAAGAGCGGAGTAACAGTCATAAAAAGGGAAGAATAGAAAAAGGCGAAATAACGCTGTCCAGCCTGTTAAAACCTTCTCTGGCTGCCATTATCTATCGTTTCTAGGCCGATTCTGCTCATGTCAACGCCGAGGCCTAGCTGAGTGACGGGGAGAAGAAGAAAGGAAGATTTAGTGGCGTGCGCCTGGGCTGCCTCGTCACGCCTCCGCTTGGGTAGAAGAGGCTGACGGGGTACGAGCTTCTAACAGAGGCTGAGGGCTAATCACTGTCCCACGGAGCCAAACTCGAGTCTCGCTGGGTCACAAAGCCCAGAGACAACGCATTTCACAAAACGGGGGGTTGGCACCAAACTTTGGACACTTGGTTCTCTAGAAGGTAGCCTTCGAAAGAGTCTAGAAAATCAGTTGGCAACACCGATTGAGTGCAGACATGTGTGCCAGGCCGGGGTGAGGCTCCTGGGGCTTAGTCATAAATTGTCATCAGATCTTAAAGCAAATTCAAGAAGACGAACGGTAAGTTCTTAACATAAAAAATGAAGTGCATTAATTTTAAAAATCAGTGACTGACTAATTACCCGGCTCTGTTTTTCCCCTAGGAAGTCTTCACAGCCCAAGAAAGAAAATGTTCTCCCGAACTTCCCCGCCGTGTCCGACGATGAAGCGAGTCTTAAACTCAGGTACGTGGATCTCTGTCCTGAGACGGGCTCCCAGCATGGTAAGTCCCCTCCACACAGAAAACACTCTGGGTGTGGCAGAGAAATCCGAGCCCCCAAGGGCTGGCGGCCTGGGCCTGGGAACAGGGCACCTCAGGCCTTCCCCCTGGAACACTGTCCCCCTGGCTCTGCAGAGCGCAGCGTGGGGGGGACTTTGTCTGAGCATGCGCGGGCTTCTGGGGCGTCTCGTGTACCTGGGGCCGGGAAGGGACGAGCAGCTGTCCTTGACTTGTCAGTTTGTCATGGGTTGAGCGTCGGCCGCACCGCAGTGCGCAGTGTGCCTGCCCCTCTAGAATCTCTAGGCACGGCCTCCGTTCGGAGCAAGCGCCCACTGACGAGTCTTCGGGGGTGCGGGCGGCGAGGCAACCCTTTGCTCTCACTTCTCCACTTTAAGAGGAAAAGCCAAGTGACATCGGAGTGACCAGTCCCTCCTAGGTGGGTGTTCCCGCCTCTTCCTCCCCACATTTCCAGTACTAACTGTCTGGTGACTCAGTGGATGGATTTCGATGAATTCTAAGCTTCTTTTCTGACACCTCCCTGGATCCCCCAGACCGCCACAGGAGTGCTGTGGCTTCTTCATTATTGGCCAATGATTTTCTTTTTGGGGAGCAATGTAGTGTGGAATGGCCTTTTCATCCAAGCAAAAAGATGTACGCAAGCACAAAACAGTAGAAGTTATTGAAGGAGAATAGATCCCATAAAACAATTTTAAGAAGTGAGTCTAGAATCACATGGTACAACTTCGAATTTAGGGAGGGAGGAGTGGAAGGGAGGGGGGAGTAATGCATGCCAGTCAAAAGAAAATTTTATTTTTGGAGTTGATGATGCAAAGAATTTGGTTAAATAGGTTCTTAAAAGTTTTAAAGCAGCCAACGGCATCATATAGAATTAGACTAAAAAAGTAATATGAAAGCTATTAGTTGTACTCATCAATTTAAAGTTAAATTACCCTGTTAAAAGAGATTTTCAGATTGAGTCAACTAAGTTAATTTATCCTGTTTCTAAGTAGAAGTCTGTGAATGAATAGACCTAAGCAAAGCTATTCATTTAGAAAAAGCACAAGATGAGTCAGAACATAGAAGACAAATTACACAGAGAAATTAGGTCAGCATTAAAATGGGCAGAGGTTTTTTATGTGGTATGAGCATAATCGATTCATTAGTTCAGACATTTACTGAGCTCACACTATGTGCCATATACTCTCCTAGATGCTGAGGAGACAGAGGCGGACCGAGCCGCCGAGGGTAGAAAGGGAGATAGACAGGGGAAGGGGGAGGGAATGGTGGCGATGTAAGAATCATAAATAATTGTTTACCTGAAATATATAAAGAAAACCAATGATAGACATATAAGGAGACTAGGAATACAGTTCTACGTCTCTTTCATACGTTTCACTCACTTTTTCACAGATCGAACAGGTATATAAAAGGGGGTATAGAGAATTGTAACAACGTGCAATCGATGATGTGATTTATCAATATCTATGTATATGATGCACACAATCTCTGTTTTTTACAAAGAATACATTTTCCTCAGGATTTGTAAATATTTTTTAAAAATCACCTACTATGTTACAAAAAACACAAGTTCTCCAAAGCAAAAAATTACAGTCTACATATGCAATAAAATTAGTTTTTAGTAACAAAAGTATAACCCAAACCTAACTCTGTGAAACATTAAAAAGTCCCTTATAGAATTCTGAATCAAAGAATTTAAGAAAATGGCAAGAGAAAGTATTACATGTTAAAATATATGAGATGCAGTCAAAGAAGCATTCAGAGACAAATTCGCATCATGAAATGCTTTCATTTATAAGCGAGCAAGATGGGATGCTAATGACCTGAAGGAAGCCAAGATTTCCCCAACTGGTGTCCTGCACAATACGGTGTCACAGAATGTTAGCAGTATACTCTAGAAAGTATACTATGTGACAGAGGGTACACTATACTATGGAAAGTATATATATTATTACTATATTGTTTTATACTATACGGTAGAAAGTGTTCCTGGGGTAAAAATAAATTGGAAAATGCTGTGTTGAAAAGGCTGTACACTTTTTAACCTGAAAATTCCTCAGTCTCTTTAACATGATAGTGAGCATTGTGAAGCTTGAGAGGAAATGTATTTGCCATTTCCTGAACCATTTGATCGGAGTACACTTTTTTCATAGTATTTATTTTAACATCCCAGAGCAATGCTTTTCTGAGCAGTTCAGGAAATATTGAGTTGAACTTAAGAAGCATTGATAAAAGAATTACGCAATAATAAAAATTAATAAGTTAAGCATACAAACTGTTCAAATAAATAAATAACTTCATAATCTGGTTCCCTAAAAAATAAAATGGAAATACTACTTGGCTAGCATCAATATACAAAAATAACAAAACTATTTGATAATAAAATTGAAATACCAATGAAACATGATTTTCTTAAGTAAACAATATATTACTTAAATTGACTCAAAAGGGGCAGAGAAAGTCAAGAAAATAAATATTGTGATAGAATTGGGGGTGGGGGAGGAAGTCACCTAAGTGATTTTAAATTCACACATCACATGATTAGATATCTCAGAACTGCAACAGATAATTCACTTATTGTGTGAATGGTCCCAGGAAACAGAACATCGGGGAGAGCTCGTCAGTTCATCTTAAATATCTAATAAATACTTGCTCCAAAACTACAAGGGATCATACGAAATAGAAAAGGAGCGATTTCTTTTAGCAAATGGGTTGAAATTTCCAAATAAATGACAGATAAACTGAATCTCTCATTTTAAATAGATAAAGACGTATTTTATTTATATATTTATTTAAATCCTTATTTCATTGAACTGTTTACAGATAGTTTATTAAGACATGCAAGCATGGCTGACTAACAAACAATTAACATAATCTATCACACCAGCATCACAGAGAAAAAAGGCGATAAACTTGACAGATGCTCAAGAGGCTTTTGAAAGGATTCAAAATTAATTTCTGACCAAAAACATGTATTTTTTAAATAGAAGATTCTTTCTTAACATGCAAAGAATATTATCTTATTTTCAGAGCAGGATTTTCCAACAGGCCAAAGAGAACCAAAGAATGTGATACTTTGTATTTGCAAAACACCCACTGAAGTAGTCATCTTTAGTAAACAGAACTGTTGAATTTCTTGACAGTGTTTTACAGTTTAATGCTTAAATTGCATGCTGAATGGCAGCATCATAATCTTTCACACTTAAAGCCTCTATTTGTCTTTATCTGGCTCTGCTGGGCAATAGCCAACCTCATTGTAAGAGAGGTTGCCTTAAGGCTTTAACAATTAGTAAATAACAAACAACGATGGCCGTTATCATTTGTATTGTACTTGGTCTACCAATGAAGTGAGGCAAGGAAAACAAATAAGAGAGATAATTGTGAGATTGAGGAGGTAAGATTATAGTTTTATGCTAAGGTCATGGCTATTTACTTTGACAATTCAAGAAGTTCCTAACAAAAAATTATTAGACATAGCGAAAGAAGGTGATTGATTATAAAATAAATACGCCAAATTATTTCTTTTTACTTGTAATAGGAAATTATTATTTTTTTAGGCGAGGCAACCCTTTGTTGACCTCACAGGTTTCAAGGACCTTGTCAGTTTACAATCCTTTATTTTTAATTTTTTTATGCCTACAGCACCTGGTCTTCCTAGGTGGTCTCCCACCCAAGTACTAACCAGGCCTGACCCTGCTTAGCTTCCAAGATCAGACAGGATTGGGCTTATTCAGGGTGGCATGGCTGTAGACTGTAATAAGATGTTTGAAAGCATAATGGGAAAACAATATCAATTACAATAGCAAACAAAATAATAAATCATCGTGGCATAAATCTAACCAAAAAGAAGGGCTTATATTAGTAAGTTTATATACTTCTTCTTTAAAGACATAAAAGAAGTTTGAGTAACTGAGGGCATAGACTATAATCCTGGGTGGGGAGACTTCAAATTTCATAGATTGTCCATTATAACAAATTATTTAAAATGTCATGCAAATCCAATCAATCTATGGCTAATTCTTAGATGTATCAGGGAGAATAAAGTCTGGATGGATTAAATATTTAAAATAATAAAACAATTAAAATATGGGGGAATTGAGGAGAGGTCTTTCAAAATTTAGGAAATCTAGAAAAGCTATAAGAAAGGATAAAATATTTTGACTACATGCAATTTTAAAAACATTTTATGGCAAATTATATCTTGAAAACAAAAATGGAAGTTATAGATAAAAAATATGGACAGTTGATAAAGGGTTAATATTTATAATATCCAAAGGGCTTCTATGCACTTACAAGAAAAAACAAATTATGTAAATAAGTAAAACAAATAATCGTAAATGTATAATTCATGGAAAAGGAAATACAAGTGGCTTGAACAACATACTTGTTTAAAAATATATTCAATCTTAGTCATGAAATAGTAGTTCTCATTCCTTATATTAGTAAAATGTAAAAAATGATAACATCCAATGCCTGTAAGGATTTGGGCAAATTAGTATTCCCATGGGCTCTGGTGCAAATGTGAATTCTAACATCCTTCTTTGGAGAAAGCAATCTGGTAATATCTGTTACCCTTCGACCTAGAAATTCTATGCCTGTGAATTTATAGAAACAGAGCTTTGATACCTTTGAATAAATGCTCAAAAAAATCTTTTTTCTTAGGATTGTTGGCGGCAGCAAGGCCAGTGATGGCTCGTCAATAGGAAATAATTGAATATAGTGTGGTACATGCATGCATGGATTTTATGCAGCCATGAGAGAGAATAAGTTAAATTTACACCCCTCGAGCTAAGTTTTCATTATTCAGTGAGAAAATTAAGATGCAGAGAGATGCCTGCAGAATGGCTTCAGCTGGGAGGACAACAGTAGATAAAAAGCCGTGGATGTGAGGTGTGGGCATGCAGGTATTCGCAGTGACTGTGTGAGCGTGGGTAAAGAGGAGGAAGGACGTGTAAGGGGCCAGTGGTCCGTTCGAGACGTAAAGAGAGGAAGGATGAGAAGGACGAGTCTGCAGGACCCCTGAAAAATACGTACGATTTAGAGAAAATAATGTTCGAGCTACGTTATTGGTTCCCGCTGTAAAAATTAAATATACTGGAAGATAGATAACACGATTGGATTAAAACATCGATTTGCCCAAGACTGTTATTTCAAAATACAGAATTTTTGAATAATGCAAGAAAAAAAAATCGGTGGAAAAAGCCAGGAAGATGGAAACGACAATAAGGAAGGGAAAATTGTTACAGCCTGTTCCTTAAAAGTCTGCTCCGGCTGCTAAGGCGTCCTGGGATTTCAAGTTTTCTCAGCAGATGGGCGAGCGCACAGGGAAACGGCCTCCGGAGGCCTCGGGGACGCCGGACATGTTGCTCTTTCCCGCCCAGGAGGGAAAAGAGGCCTCGTCCACTGGGAACCCCGGGCCCCAGGGGTCTCCATGCCGGCTGCGTCTGGCTGCTTTTCTGCTTGGGGGGGGGGGGGCACCTCCCAGGTCTGGTGTTCAGAGGTGGCGGTCGATCGTGTTTAGAGTGGGGGACGGAGCCAGCGTGGGAACGAAACCCCTGGCGTGGGAGCAGAGATGGGACCAGCCCCTGGGCCTCCAGCCCGCCAACCCCCTCTGTCCCCGCACCCGGCGGAAGAACGCCCGACCCCGCCTCGCCCAGCAGATGCCGCGCGCGGCCCCTCCGAACGCCCAGCCACCGCGCCGCAGCGGAGGGCTGTGCCTCCCAGCTGGGGTCGTGAGCATGCTCCCACCCCTCGTCTGCGGGGTCTGGTCGTCTGTCCCCCACGTGACGCAGCGACAGACACATGTTCCCAGATCGGCTGGGTCTTGCGCTTCAGAGGGGCCCCGTAGGCAGTCGGGGGGCGGGGGCGTCCCCGACGGCCGCGGGGTTCCAGCGCCTGACTTCAGCCTTCAGCCTGAATTTGAACCCAACCCGCAGAAACAAAACAGATGACTTGATGAATAGGCCGATAACATGTCTTCGAATAATTATTGCTCCTCTAACTTATTCCAGTAGAGTCCTCTCATAAGTAAAGCAATATCTCTCAAATTTATCGCCTTTCTGAAACATACGAAATGCTTTTATATAGTTCATGCTTTATGATATGCAGCTATAGCTTACAGCCAAATTTTATGCATTTCTAAGCTTTATACTCTTCATAAATATTTTAATTCAAATGAAGTAGATTTTGGAGAGCTGTGTGTGTGTGTTTTTTTCCCCCAAGACCAAAACATAACTATGAATCATTTCTGACCTTATTATGTGTTCTCTAAATATCATAAACAAAATTGATATTATGAATCTTGGTTTAGGTTGTTAATTTTTTAAATGGCTCTAGTTTATAGTCAAGGAACTTATACAATTTTCTGAAAGTCTTTGGAAAAATAGTTCATTTTTTCCGAAAACTGCATCTCCAGTCGTGTCTCTCTAACTGTAAGTTTTATCCACCTGGCATTTTCCACATCCTAACTGCCTAATTAATCATCTGTGCCTTGTCACCACCGATTACTTCAATATCACTCTTTTGTTTCAACAATTAGAAATGCTTATTTTGATTCTGAAGCCAACTATCCTGCCCAGACACATGAACAAATAAGAGAGTCACAAAATAAAAACGTACAAACAAACAGACAGACAAACACTTTTTTTTTTCCTTTTTTTTTCCACTCTGGCTGGGGGATATGCACCCTTAATTAGGTCATAAATTTTGGCTTCCCGCAGAAGGACCAAATCTAAAAGGGAACTTGAACACTCATGAATAACTCTGTATGACATACTCCAAATTCTGCAAGATCATCCGAAATTTATTCTCATCAGCAGAATAATGAACAAGAAAAACTACCTACAGAAAAATGTAATTTCCCTGAAGACTGTTGCTTGTTGTGGTTGTTTGTGAGGACCAGTTCCCCCTGGGATTTTAGAAACCGTACAAGGGTTTTCTCTTTCTCCTGCCTTCTCCCACCGGAAACATACTTTCGGAAGGAAATATTAAGAGGCTGTGCTGAATGCTGAAGTTACAATTACTTTCCGAGTTGTGGCCTATGGTTTTTTTTTAACCAAAAAACTATATTAGACAATTGCTATAGTTTAGGAAAATGATAACGAATAGATTGAACCCACTCGAATTACTTCTCATGTGTTAGTTCATTGGGAACTATATTTAGTGATCAAACAAACGTCTTGAAAACTCCGAATACTGTCGATACCAAGCCATGAGGCACTCCAGTGCATGTGACAACATTGCATCTCTTGGCACCTTAAAGGGACTAACTGTCATCCGTAATCAGATGCCTTGTTCCTGCCTCAGAGTGAGTTTAATGTAGAAGCAGTCTTCTCAAACCCGCCTGCCTCTCAGTGCTACTCACTCTTCATTCCGGAAACTTATTTTTTTCTGCAGATGACAACAATTCCGTTTTCTACTTCCTCAACTTTTCCTCGAGACGAGGTCTTAGTGAGAGTGGAGGGGACCACTCGGAGAGTCGACAGGTCCACCTTCTCCTCTGGTTTGAGTCACTCACCATCTTTTCTTATAAGTAGTAATCGGGCACCCACTGGGGGTACCACCCGTGGGAGAGTCAAGGTGGCTTTAGCTCTTCAAAGGTTAATTTTTCCATTCATTGTTCCCAAGAAGAGTGAAAGGCTCATAAAGTTAAAAAGCCACGTCCATAAATATCATACAAGCGGGAAAATGACAAGGATATGAGAGAGAGACAGGTGAGGTTTTAAGGGTCAGAGGAGGAAGCGACCGCTGTTTGCAGAAGGATCAGCGATGGTTTCCTGGGGAGGTCAAGGTTGGCTGCTCCGTGCTGGGACAGACTCCACGGTGAAGGTCAGCTGTACCCCACCCCCCACAGCCCCTGTGCTGAGACCGGTTCCACGTGCATGTAGGTTCTCACGGAAGTCACGACACTGTCGGCCTTGGAGTCATCACCCGAATGTCCTCCCCATAACGAGCGGACGCTTTTAAATCGTGAGCCCGCTGCGGCCAGTATGGCCAGGTTTGCCCTTACCGCTGTGTGAACGGCTCCACCCAGTGCCACCTGGGCCCCCGCTTGCTACCGTGGGTGGATTCGGGTCTTGACTTCATGGGGTGTTTCTCTGGCACCTGCACGGCTGACCGCTCCTTTCCTGCGTGACTTCGGGGCGGCAGCATCTCATTCTCTGTTTGTAACGGGAACAACGCATCTTGAGGAGAGGGAAACAGAGTGTTTCCGGTGCAAGGAGATGCTGTAACACATTCCGGTGGCCTCAGGTGAGTCCGTCAGGAGCTCAGCCCTCCAGGGTGTCCCTAGTCGGGGCGAAGGGGCCGCCCTGACCAGCGCTGGGTGCGGGGGCCTAAGTCGGGGGAGAAGCCTCTCACTTGTCACCCCGGCAGAGCCCCGGGCTGGCCACAGGCACCTGTGGGGCCCTCCCTGTCGTGCGCTACCTCAGCATGCTGCTCCTCTTCTTGCACGTGGACATTCCTCGACTTGCCCTCCTATCCTGCAACCCGTATCGGATCGCTGGACCACGGCGCCTCCGTTTCCTACAGGCGAGGCGTGTACTTGCCGCTTGACCCAGTTCTTCTCCTAGGTATTTATCCAAGAGAAACTAAACTCAGATCTGGATGTGAATGTTTATAGCAATTTTCTTCCTCAGCACCCAACCTGGAAACCACCCATCGACCCATCAAGAGACAAAATATGGTGCCTCTGTACGAGAGAATAGCACTCAGGATCAGAAGGGATGAACTGCTACGTGCAACCACACGGGCGAATCCCAAAAACAGTATGCTAAGTGGGAGCAGCTGCACCTCGATACCGCATAGCGTGTGATTCCCTATGCTGTTCTAGAAAAGGCACAACTAAGGATGGAAAGCAGTTGGGTGGGGACCAGGGGCTGGGGGCGGGGGACGTGAGGCCAGGGACAGGAGAGCACTTTGCGAGATGATAAAAATGTCACAGACCTTGGTGGTGGTGATGGGAACATTACTCAATACATTTACAAAAATTTCATTGATGTGTACTGTTAAAAGGGAAAAAAAAATGATTATACATAAAGTGTGCCTCTGCAAACTTGAGTAAACTCCTCCCTCCCCCCAAAGAAAAAGTATATAGCACGTGGTTTAAACAAGGGACTGCCAATCTCCCCGATATAACCTCTCTCAAGAAGACATGGCTTCTTAAATTTACAGGGACAGAAAACCCTCCTGGGTTCAAAGCTCTACTATTGCTGCTCAGCATTAAAATTCAACTGCGGTGTATATTTCCAGTCTCTTCATCAATGCAAAACTTTCAAAAGGATCTGTAATTAAGCAGAAGAACTCAGTGCTGCATTTAGGTAACCTGAAAGCAAAACAGGGGATGTCCTCACAGCATCTTCGCAAATAAAAAAGAAAAATCCCCCGAATGAACAGTTCGATGCACGGCGAATAGAAAATAGAGAATTATACAAGAGGTTGCTGAAATGAGTGTACTTTATCTCGCTCAGCATTCAGCAGTGGACTTTTAAAGGACTCTCTTGCTAAAAAGAGAAACATTTCCACGCTTATAAAGTGCACTAAGCCCCTCCGAGAACAGCCCTAAGTACAGGGTATTATTATTTCATGAGCGTTGGGCTTCCTTCCGCAGCCGTTAGAGTTGTCCCATTTATAACTTCTGGGATTGCGCCACAAAGTGCATCTCTTGTGCCTGCATTGGTAATTCATTAAAAGCACACGCTCACCTGGGGAAATGCAATTTTAGAGATACAGAGCGATGAGAAAGCAACTATTTTGCCCAAATTACTTACGCCATCTGAGGCACAGAGGGTCAGCACCCCTGGGGCTCTTGGTGTGATGCCTGCTGTACCCCACGGGTGCCCGGCGACTCCCCCTGGATTGTTTGCATACGAGAGATTTTTAAGAATTCTACACTGTGGACATTTCTTTTGAGGGTGTGATTTGGCAAGGAACCGTGGCTCTTGCAGCTTGTCCCACAAAGGAGCCTGAAGATTGAAAAAGCATTAGCTCAGAAAGACATAATTTTATTTTACTTATAAATTTATAATCCGGGTTGGCGGGGAAGCCGATCCAACTCGTGTTAATACCTTTCGATTGCAGCGTATTTCATTTGTTAACTCAGTGTGTTTCCCTCTGTTTTAATAAACAGTTCTGCCTCTTCCCTGGGGGATTGTGGTCACAGCAATAGCCACAAACTGTAAAGATGTGACAGGATGGTTCATCTCATTAAGATTCCTCCCAACCAAGATTCCTTCATCCCCCTTCTCATATTTGATTTGTGCTCCTCAAGTCTGACCTTTAAGGCCTTCGTTGCTGTGCAAACCCATTGCATGTCCCAAGGGTGCATAACAAGTAGGTCACATGCTTCATGTTGCATATTAGTACTTTCCTTTCAACATGCATTTCCTCTGTTCCGCTGTGGGAAAATGCTCTTTTTCGTAAGACATCTTGGGTAAGTATCTGGCACTTTGCACAGAAGAAGTGTCCTTGATATATTGTGGGAACACAAGGTCATTTGAGATTTCCTCAGTCATGAGAATAATTGGTCTCACACTGTTTAAAGAGTGGAGGCTTCTCATACTGATAGGAGTATGGCCTTGGGCTTGTACGTCTCAGGGTCTGCAAGTGTCCTCAGGATAATGGTTGGGGTTGTACGCTTTGCCAATTAAAATACGTCGATAATTTTTGAATACTGCTATCCCTAAAATGTCACCACAAAAATTTTGAAAAGAAACATGTAAAGTGCATTTTGATAATCTTTGACATTAAAAAAAAAACTCGTTTGCATAAATGCATATGTACCTGGCAGTGTGTCTATTAATTCCTCTTGGAAACGGCATTATTATGCACGCGGTAGGATTTTCCAATCAAATCACTAAATATGCATGCTCTAATCGTTTATAATTTTGCTTTCATAACTTTAATAACCGGGTGTGAGTTTTTAGCAACGAGGTAAAATTTCATTTTGCTGCCCGTAACTAGTGATAGTAAAAGCCGTACAAATGTTTAGTAAAGTCGCCTTTGGAGAAATCAGGATTACCGCTCTGTCTCCTCCACCCACCGTCAGTCTGTTATCCTTTGTAAATCAGATGCGTTCTCTGCACCCAGGAAACCCCCTAAATTCACCCTGGGTGAAGCATGCGTGTCCTGATTCATAGGCCTGTTGAGTTAACTGGACCGCGTGGCCGGCGAGGCGCTCTGATTAGTGATGCTAATGAAGAGATTTCAGCAGAACTGCACCTGAGTGTTCCCGTGGCGATCACGCTGAGAAAGGACGAGACGAAACGGTGACGAGGAAGACGCAGAGCCCCGCGGAACAGCGCGCCCCAGATGCGACGTGCGCGCCGGCCGCCTGGCACACACGGCCGCGCACGGGTCCCGGTTCGGTCTCCCCTGGGTGCCGCCCGGGAATTTTCACGTCTGACGCGCTCTAGGACACGGGCTGACGCTTCCATGGCCAACCTCATCGACTACAAAACAGATCTTACGCGCCAACGGAAAGTTCGTGATCCAAACCTTTGCGTGGAATTTGCCCTCGATTAATCGGAAGATTATCTACATAAGTTTGCAGAGAAAAACCCGACGAAATGAAACCGGTCCTCCTGTGACACGCGTTTTATTCATTCAACCCGCAGACGACGGTTCCTGCTGGTGGCCATGATTCTGGAGACACTCAATTAAGGCCGATGAACCTCCCACTTCATGACACCATGCTTAGATCTCTGGTTTGCTCTCCGGGATGAGTGTTTCCTACGAAGAGCAGAGAACCAGGCAAGACTGGACAGGCTGAACTCACACAAAATCCAGAAGGCCTTTGGGGCCCCAGAAAACTGATAATTAAAAATAGGTGTAAGGGATGTTTAACTTTTCCTTAACATAATAAATGAGGAGGAACTGATAAAAGAATTCAAAGATTCCATTTCATACATCCTTAGAATGCCTCAAGGCATTTTTCTGTGTGTTTTATAAACCTTTGCCTGGGTGATGTTTCCTTATAAACAAATCAACAAAGCCAAACAGTACTGGGTAAAGGCTTATCACCAAGATTCCACCAGCTACGTTGATTTCCATAGTTTGAAATAAATCAGTTTCAGTCTGTGATGGGTTCTCTATACCCACTTTCTTCTCCTCCTGGGCACGGGGCTCTACCTGTCTCACCGTCCACTGGTGGTCGTGGCCTTGACGGAGTTCTAGCTGATGGAGTGTGGGAAGGAATGTGTTCCGTCTCCAAGACTGTCATCAAGCACTCCCACAAGGCTGCGTGAGCGCTTTCCCCTCTTGTGATGAACCAGAGGGGACGAGAGACTGAGAGCAGGGAAGAGCCACAAGGTGGAAGGAGCCTGGGTCCATGCATGATCTGAAAAGAAAACCCACGTGGGCTGTAAAGTTAGAGAAAACGAAACTTCTGTTGATGGGCGGCCTTACGAAATTTGGATTGTTTGTAATGCAGTAAGCCCGCCCCAAAGAACGCAGCTGGAAAATAGGGACTCATGTCTAGGTTTGATGCCCACTCTCTCCACTGAGGACAGGGCCTGGGTCTTCATCTTTGAATACTGGGCAGACGGCCTTGTGTTGTGAGGTGCTGCATGAACATCTGCTGTAAAGAACTGAGCTGGGCGCCACTCTCGGATCCTGCTCCTGTTCCCGAGCTAGTGACCCCACAGGGTGACAGTCCCAGATCCCACATCCCTGGCCACTCGGACCTGTATCCAGAACTAGCTGGAGCCACTCCATTTTTAAAACTCTTTGTGGGTGTACTGGGCCTATACCTGTTGCAAAGGAACTTTGTACGTGAGGGGTGTGAATGAATTCGCCTGTCGCTATTTCTTTTTTGAATGATCCCCGTTGCCATCTAAAAGGCACTTGTATTTCACAGCGAGGAAAGTCTGTCGCTTACTTGGGAACGACATCTGTTTACTGGCTAGGGAGCAGGAGCAAAGCACGTTTGTGTTTTCTGGGAACCGACGAGGGGGCGGATTGTCCTCTGTGATCAGGTCTGGAAGCTCCTCTTCATACTGAGGGAGGACGATGAGCTGCTGAATCCTGTGCTTCTAGGGGAGCACTCTCTGGGCCGGGCAGGCCATCGATAACAGGCCTTCTTTGTGGGCATTTTTATACATCATCATACATTTTTTTATAATTGCTGATGTGGCAATTTATATGATTGACTCAGGCCACCTGGAGCGGCTTGCCTCACCCACGGGGCCAAGGAGACTGGACAAGTCCTTTGACTTGCTGTGCTCACCGTGATCTGTCACTGTTTCACTATCTTATGAAAAGGAATCATCTCTGGGCTGTTTATGTTGTGATTTCGTGCTTAAATGTCACATATCGATATTGTGTGTCACCCAGAAATACAACTTTTCCAAAACATAATTATGTATTTGCATACATTAGCATAACACTGGAGCACAGACGAAAATTCCTGGGCTTCTCCATCAGCACCGCAAATAAGGTAAAATAAAATAACAGAATAAGCCTGAAGGAAGACTTGCTAAGAACCTGAGGACTCGGTTGGATGATGAAGTTGTGGTGGCGACAAAGAAACCTAAATTAAATATTGGAAAATCTGACAGGGTGAAGGAAAATAGAGCTGTCAACCCAAGGTAGGCAAATGGTGCCTACATCTTGCCTCCCTGGGTTAGCAAGCCCTTCTCTCAGTGCCTGATGTGTATTTATTCCCTAAAAATAAACAAACCAAAAACGGCGTACACACCTGCTTTATGGTAGCAGATAAAGGTAGGGCCATTTAAAACCAAAACCAGCTTCCACTAACTAAGCCAAGCTTATAAGAAACGAAAACAAGAAAACGAGAACATTACATCCTCTTCCGTTTTCTTTGAGGGAATGTAAATTTCCCAATAATGTGGGAAGTGTTGTGATTATGCTTGTGATTCTTGATTTTGAAAGTGAAAATTTTCCTTGCGAGGTTCAGCTACGTAGGGAAGGATGTTATTTCTGTTTCCATCTGCTTCATTTCAAGGGGAACAGCTCTGTCTGCCCATTGCTAAATCCCAAGACTGGATCACACCCGGCCCAAAGGCCACGCAGACTGGGCCGGTTCCGCCACCTAGTGACGACCATGGGTAAGGCATTACCCAGTTTGGTCAGCTCAGACCGAATTCGTTCAGGTGAGTCCTGTGATTAGTTTTGGCCTTTAAGTTCTTTCACTCTTTCCTGCTCTCCGCGTAACCTTGGTTTTCACGAGGCTCATTCGAGATCCTGAAAACGCTTAGCTCTCGGGGCACCTGGCGCAGGAAAATCTCGAATAAAGGTTTGATGTTGTTTTATAATCATAACTATAATTATGAAAGTTCAGAGCTGAGAACAAAAACAAGCCGAAGCACAGGAAATCAAGTTATGGATATATGAATATTGCGGAATAAATTAATATACGTTATTTAAAGTCGGGAAGGAGATCACGGTAATTCAGGCTTTTTGCGCACTCTGCCAACAAACACGTGATTGCGATCACGCAGGTCTCATTCCAAGCCTGTCCTCACCTCATGCTGAATGCTCCCATCGCACAGACAACTCATTTCTCCACGTGCGTTTTAATGCCTTCTTCCTCTCTCTGGAATATTCTTCCTCATATTTTTACACTTTATGATCCTTCACTCCCAACTCAGATGGACTCGATTGGCCTAATGGTTTCAGTGGGCAGGGTTAGTTCATTAAAATATGTTTTTGCATTAAAAATATGTAATATTTTTATAATAATTTCATTTAAAACATTTGGAAATTACTAAAAAGTAAAAAAAAAATCATAGCTCCCTTATCCAAATATTATTAACATTTGATGTATTTTTTTTTTAGTATTTTGTCTATAGATTGTTTTTATTACACGGTTTGTGACCTTATTTGCAGTTATGTACCCCAATTTTTAAATTTAATATATTGTAAATAATTTTCCATTATGCTATATGCACATTAAAAACATAATTCTATAAGAGCAAAATTCCAGTGAATAGACGTGCTATAGTGTACTTAGCATCATTATAATTTAGGCATTTAGCTTGTTTGTAATTTTTTTTCCTGTTTTATGTAGGAACACAAAGTAAACCTTTGGGTGTAAAGGTTTTTCTTTGCCTAAGATTATTTGCTTTTATGAGTCCCAGAAGTATAATCCCTGTTGAATCTCAGGGCCGAGGATTGGGACGTTTTAGTAAACTAGCTGTCCTGTCACTGGAGAGTTAAGCAAATGGCTTTTGCCTCACAATGGCCGCAGGTCACCCCTGCGAATTTTGCTCAGCACCCACTACAGAGGCAAAGGTTGGGTCGAGCAGGCCCAGGAGAGGCGAGCGGTCTTCCAAAACCACACCCTGGTGTTAAATTTTTCCTGTCTTGTTTTGGTTTCCCCTCAGGAGTCCCCAGGGAGGGGACAGTGCCCGGCTGTGGCAGGGGGCAAAGCCCAGGGAGGCTTTGTGCAGGGTGTTTGCGTTCAGTTGGACAAGAGGGATTTCCAGGTGCCTGAGCAGCTGGTGAGAGGCAGGGAGAGGGATGAGAACCATCACGAGGCCGAGGCCGAGGAGGCCAGCGCCAGGTGTGCTGGGGGACAGCGGGCCGGGGCCCACTTTGGCAGCACAGGGGGGCGGGGAGGGCGCGTGGGGAGTGCGTGGCAGAGGCATGCCCGAGCAAGCGGTGGCAACTGGAGAGCAGGGCAGTGTGACCGTCACTGTTCTTAAAATATTAACTTAGAAGGAGCGTGGAAGTGAATTCTCTAGGTGGGGGGAACTCTCCCCTGCCTGACTCCCCCCCCACCCCCACTCCCTCCTCTTTGGCTGCCCTCAGCTTGTTCTTAGATCCACGGGTCAGTTTCTGTTTTGTTTTAAAAATTTATAGTTAGCTGTTAGATGTCAGAATAGTTCTCATCTTTATTGTCTTTGTTTCATATTCCAATAATCTTTTTTCTGAATTTTCTGTTTTTATTCATAAATAAATGTTAATACAAAGTATTCTTTATATTCATCTAATTTAGGAGGCTATAATCTTTTACTATTTTATTGAAACATTTCTCCAAATTACTGTTAGAATGGCATATGTAAACTTTACCAACTTTTTGAGTGAATTTGGTATGCTGAAGCTTTTTCTATCTTCAGAATTGTGCCTTAGATTCTTAAAGTATCATTGTTCCCAAATCTTGAATAACTTTATAACAAGCATATGACCCCACATCCAGAGTTGTGAAAGAAACACACATGTCGTTAAAGAAAAATCCGAGTCACGTGTGTCTTTAAATTCTCCATCCACGAAGAGTATAAGCAAAACCAACACGTGTCGTGAAATTTGAAGTAGTCAGCAGTTTGGGGTACTGAGAACAGACGGAGCGTTGGAATGTGAAGGTAAATGCAAATCTTACCTTTATAAAAGAAACAACTAGCTCTGTAGAGGGAGAGAACCAAGTCCCTTTCACAGCTCGACATAGAATTGTGAGAAAGAAAATGCCCCCCATTTTTTATTTTTATTTTTTGCTTTAGTCATACAGCCATTCCCTGAAGAGTTTAACTAGAATGGTTGAGTTTCGGTTTGAAAAAAAAGTAGAGAAGCAATAAAGGAGAAGGATCTACTCTTCCCATTGCTTCCCATTTTCTTCCGTAATGAGTTTCCTGCTGAAATGTGCGTGCGGTTTGTCACCTTTCCTTCAGGGACACAATGAGCTACAGCGACTCTTTCAGGAGCCGAGTTTCCTTATATTGCTCTGTTGCGGAAAAATACACACGATTAGCCCCAGCCCGACCCTAGCGTGAGAAATAAACATTCGGAGGGGCATTGAAAGTGTTGTTGAGAAGAAAAACAGATGAGAGGATTTTATTTTTCTTTCTAGGAGCTATTTAAAATGATTAGAGAGCGCCAGAAAAACATGACGGCTGGACGTGTTTCTCAGAGCTTGGTTTGCTGACCGCATGAATGAAAGTTCCTCAGGTGCTTTTTAAAAATACAAATAGCAGGTCCAACCGTGGAACGACTTACTGAAACAGAGTCTGTGTGAGGTAAAACTACATTAAAAACCAAACCAAACCAAGCAAAATAATAAATACACACATTTCAAGCCAGAGGTCAATGAACTATGACCAGTGGGTCAAATCTGGCCACTGCCATTGTATAAATAAAGTTTTATTGGCACACAGGTCTGTGGCTGCTTTTGTGCTAAGATGGCAGAGTTGAGCGGTTGCCACAGACGCTACGGTCCCGTCCCAGGTGATGCTCATGCTGCTCTCTGGTTGGTCACGTTTAGTAGCACAGTCCGGAGTCATGGTTCTCAGAATATGAAAAATACAAACTCTCAGGTCCAACACGGACCTACCGGGTCAGGAACGCTGCAGGTGGGACCCATGTTTCGTTGAGCCCTCCAGGTGGCTCCTGGTGCATGCTGAGGCTGGTGGACCACGTGTCCAGATTGTCTTTATGCCAACTGAAACTTGAGAAGCCATTATCCTCAAAGAGCCTGAAATTATATGTTTTCTTAGACTCCATTGATTCTCCTAAACACAGTATGTGTTTGCTGATCGTAATTATCAACAGAGGAGACACTGTATGAAATTGGCACTGAATTCCATAGGACTAATGTCCTTCTTATATATTCAGAATGGCAGTCCCCAAGGCATAGAATTTCAAATGTGTCTTCGTTGGTTTGGCTTAATTAATATTTTACTTTCAGGGGTCTTCTGTTTGCACGGCCACTCAAAATAGCTTCAAATGCCGTGCCATTTCTGAAACGATCCACAGTGAGAGCTGGTGTTATAACCCCAATCCTTAAATTTCAGGGGAATTTCTCCTCCTTGGCCCAATCAAAGAAAGAACGACCTCTTGGTCAACAGATAGGTGCTTTGGTGTATTTCCTAGAAATTTGGGTACGTGAGTGGTCACGGGAGGAATTGAACCATACGTCGCCGAGCTTAATGATGTCCCTTATCGTAGCACTAGAAGAAGCACAGACTGTTAATCGTAATTGTCCAGTTTGCCAGCGGGAGGGACAATGTGTACAAAGCACAATGGAACATATTCCCAGGGGTGAGGCACCAGCACAGATGGCAAGTGGGCCATGTTGGATGCTTGCCTTCAGACCGGGAAGATGCAAACGTGTTTTATCTGGCATGGATTCAGGACTCGGCTTTGCTTATCTAGTGGTTAAAGCATTGGAACAAACGGTGCAGCATCAATTCGTCCTGCAAAGTGACATTTTTCCTGATCGAGGAAACCATTTTTGTGGTACAGTCTGTACAATATGGGCCAAGTACATAGTGTCATGGAGACGCAATAAGTGTTTGCTGATACAGGAAGAGATTGACAGAGAACTGAACGGCCGATCGGATTGACAGAATAAGGAGACAGTCAAAGTCTGATGAGTAGGAATGAAAGAAAAAGGCAAACTAGAGACACATTGCATAGGTACCCTCTCGGGTTTGGGAAGTAGTTGGGTATGGGGATATAGGAGTCAGTGGATACAAGCATGACTGGTGACCAAGGGATAATCAGGTCTTAAGCATTGATTAAAAACCTAGAGAGCTTGAGGGGTGAGTGTCCAGGGACAAGTGGAGCTTTAGACTGTTGGAGATGGATGAGGTGAACGAGAGCCTGCCTGAAACAGAAGTGGAGACCGGAGTTATCTTTACAGAGATCTTTAAAAAGCTTAGATATATGATTGACAGGAAATCCAGTCGATCACAAATTCACTGATCCATTTCGTAGCGTTCCCTGAAGACTGCCGTGTTCTGCGCCCTGGGCTGAGAACACCTGCCAGCCTTCTGGGTCGCGTAAGTACAGCCAGGCACGGCCTGGTGCTGGGTTTGGGACCGTGGACTTCGATGAAATTTAGATCCTCGATGGGAGGGCTAGAAAATAAAACGAAGAGGTAAAATGTATGCTGTCAGATGAAGGCATGGAGAAAAGGCAGGATGGACAGCAACACAGAGAATGTTCAAGGTGGGAGCTTTCAGCTGTACGCAGGGCGGCGGGGGAGGCCTCACCAAGAAAGTGGCACCTGTGCAAAGGCCAGGCGCAGGTAAAGGAAGCAAAGGCCCTGGGGCGGGGCCAACCGGGAGCACCGGGAGAATGGCGGGGAGGCTGGTGCCTCTGCAGCAGGCAAGCAGGGACGGGGGAAGGGACAGGTGGGGAGGTGCGGGACCAGCTCGCGCCGCATGCGCGGGCTGCGCGCATGCTGTGGCTTCCGCGGGAGGGGTTCTCCTGGAGGAGCGACACGGTCCCACCTCCTCTAAGGGTATCGCTCCAGCTTCCACTGGGAAACGCAACGAGGGGCAGGAAGAGAAGCAGCGGAAGGCGCATCCAGGCGGCTGAGGGCGGGGACGCGGGCCGGTGAGTTGCGGCAGAGGCCGAGTGAGTGGCGGCCGCGGTCTGGATCTCTCTCAAACGCAGCGCCCACGGGACTCGCTGACTGATCGATGGCTGATTGTGGGGCACGAGAGACAAAGGCGAATCAAAGGTGACGCCACGGTTTTGCTCCGGGCGACGGGCAGCGTGGTGTTCTCGCCCGCCAGGATGGAGACGACGGAGATGGGGTCTGTCGCCCGGTCGGCCAGCAGCGTCAAGTGTGAGCCGCCCAGCAGACGACCAGGGGGGCCGCGGGGGGCTGCGGGAGGTTCGAGTCTGGAGTTCAGGACACAACTCGCAGCAGGAGACGCACAGCGTGGGTGTTCGCAGCCCGAAGCCGGTGACGTCCCCCCGAGGAGGGGCTCGGCCGGAGAGGAGAAGGTCACGGAGGCTGTCGCCTTGGACCACGCAAGGCGGAGAAAATCACAGGAGCTAGTTGGCCAAGGAGAGGCTGTCGAGGAGTTGACGGCCTCCACCGGGCACACACGGCGAGGAGCGCGAGTGTGTGCTCGCCCTCCTCACAGGGGCGTGCCAGGCGGGCAGAGGCAAGCCCACCGAGGCAGCGACGGGTCAGGAGAGATCAGATAGAGAAGGACCCGTGGCCAGCGGGGTGAGAATGTTCCAGACAGAGAGAGGTGAGAGTGACAAACCCCGCTCCCGGGGTAGGGGCGTCCACAGCGGTCACTCGGGAGCCGGATGGCCGAGGTGTGGTCCTGGCTCTGCCCCTCACCAGCTGTGTGACCTGGACCCAATCACTTAGCCTTTCTGGGCCTCGGGTTCCTCACCTATAAAAATGAGGCTCATAATAATACATCCGACACACGTGTGTCGTGAGCGTTCACTAATCGATATGTGTAACGTTTTCAGGCTACGTGTCACGATACGTGCTCAGCGGAGGTGCCGGTTGGCTGGCTGAGCGCGTGGCGGTTGGGAGCGGTTTGGACGTCGCAGTGGTCAGAGTGCAGAGTGGGTGGGGAGACCAAGCGGCCGGTCACAGGGACCGGCGCCACGATCGGATTCGCGGTGTTGAAACAGCATCTGGCAGTAGAGTGACGAGGTGACATCAGGGGTAGAACAAGAAGAAGGGAGGGAGCTGGGGTCCCAGGGAGAGAAGGAGCAGGGGAGATGGGGAGGGCGTTGAGAAGCTCACACCGCAGGCGCTCGGCCAGGAGCGGGTGTGCCGAGCGGGGCGTGGGAGAGGCGTGGGCGACCTCCGGTTCCCAGAGGTGATACTGGTCACGAAGAAGGAGGAAGAGCACGTGTCTTTAAGGAGAGACAGTACTCAGTCCTCCTGGCACTCAGGCGAAGATGAGCAGGTGCGGGAGGAGGCAGTGTGGGAGGCGATCTGACGCGGGGCTGTGACCGCTGTCATGCCGCAGAGTCCGGGCTGGACACGCAGACTCAGAAGGTGGCATCGGGTAGCTGGTCGAGGAGTCATCGGACCGGAAGGGATGTCTCAGGAGGAGCACAGATGGCGAGCACTTTGAAGCTCAGCCCGGGAGCATCAAAGCGCAGAGAAGAGCTGGCTTTGAAGGCGACGACACTGGTGTCGAAGCGGAGAAGCCAGGAGGAGCGGCTGCTTAGAAGCCACCAGGACGAGGGCTGCACAGCCAGCACCACACACAGAAAGGTCAAGGAGGCCGGCAGCACCGGACGAGGTCAAGGACAGCAATCAGTAAGAAAATGGGACAATGCATCGTAGCAGAAGTTACGCGAGTGTGGTCTCTCTCTCTCTCTCCAAGTAGCTTGCTGTTCCTGGGATGACGTGAGATGATCCAGGGCCTTGTCGAGCCAAGGACTTTTACTTTTCACTGAGCGGGAGTGCTTCGCAGCGTCGCTTGGGCGTATCCGAATTGCCAGCGCCCCTGCTCGTGTGCTTCAGGGTCTTTCTTAAGTAGAACAAGGCTGACTTGAGCAGAAGCACTGTGACGCCATGACAGCAGATCTGACCAGGAGATGGCCGCTAAGTGACTGCGGGGGGGGGGGGGGGAGCGCCTAGCACGTGGATACGCTGGACTGAGGGATGGGTCACCCCTGGGTGGGAAGGAGTAGGACGGGGCAAGATTTCATGGCTAAGAACGTGAGAAGTTTAAAGCCTATGCACTGTTTATTTGGGGGATTTTTTTCATTAACCATTTTCCGACCGGGCTGACAGAAGCGAGGACGCTGTGTATGGTTTTCCTGAGCAGCAAGGAGGCCAGAGGGTTACATAATTAATTATGGTGTTGTATTTCCCACGGCCGCTTAAAAGCCAAACATTAGTATTGCTATAATCATCCTTTTAACGATTATTTTCATCATCCAAATATGAATTGATAGAAACAGTTCAATTTCTAGGCTCATCTCCTTCCCTTATTTTTCATGCCAATATTTTTCCTTACAAAGTTTTTTTCTAAGTATTACATAATCACTAAATACACTTGGCATTGCTGGTGAACCTGTAATTTGGGTTTATGCTCTCGCTTACTCTGGAAGAACTTCACTCAAGCAACCACTGCAGTTAGATTACGCCAATATTTTGATGATGCTGAGTGGGAGTGGAAAGGCTTCTTCTTCAGAGTGTTTCATAAGAGCCGTGTTAAACCTGTTACCATCAGTATTATTTGGTTCTCTTTGGCCTCTAGCTTATTCTAAAGTAAAATGTAATTGGAATTATTGTTCTTTTTCACTACTGTTTTTTGCTATAATTCATAGACCACCTCACACCTCTCTCCCTCTCCCTCTCTCTCTCTCTCTCTCTCAGATACATATGTCTACATACGAACCATCATCGTCGAATACTTATAGGCCCACTGTGTGAGAATTAGTGAGTAGAGATTCCATGTTGTTAAGAGGGTCGAACTACGACCATAGCTAGAAAGTACTGGAAGCAGATTTCAGCACAGTTAGGCTAAGGGCTTTCTCCCAGGGAGAGCTTTTAAGGCACAGGGTGGCTTCTTGGTGAGGGCGTGAGGCCTCCACCAGCAGGAGGCTTCACGTAGACACTGGATTTACTCCCACCGAGGGGACATGAGTGGGCTGGAGTCGAAGTAGCAGACATACACAATCCCTCCACATTCTGGCATGTTAAGATTCCTCTTTGGTTCTGAATCTAAGTCACGCATCCATATTCAGAAATGGAACTGCAAAACTTGAAAAGATTTACGAATAATATGTCTGCTGGAGTGACAGCGAATTGGGCCAAGATCAGGTCTGACCAGGAATCACTGCCAAGGATAAAAATGACAGGACTTGGGCGTGGGCACCAGAGAGCAAGCTTTACTTCTGGATAAGCAGTAGTGACGAGCGAGCTGGGCTCTGTCAGAGCACGGAGGCCTGAAGGCTCTGGGTTGAGAAAGATTGGTTTTGAAAGAACTAGGGCTTTGCCCTAAAAACGAGAGGCCACTGCCACCACAAAGCTTAAAGCAAAAGGAGAACTTTTTATTTTCCCCAGATTTAGTGTCACGTCCGTCGGAAAGTGCCAAGTCAGAGGTTTGCTGAATTCTGAAGTGATTTTTTTTTTCTTTGCTTCCAGTTAGGATTTATCGTTCCACTTGCTTTCAAGTGAGATATTAGGCAGTTATGATTTTCTGTTCCATAACGGAGCCAAACTTGTGTTTCTGTAAGTATATCTCAGAAACGAATATGTGAACCCAAAGGCAAAAATACATGGAAAGATATTCAATTTGGGGGGGAAAAAAACAAACAAAAACCTTTTTTTTTCATATAATAAGAGATAAAGTAAGCCATTTTCGTGTAGTAAGTAACATTCAAAGGGACCCTGGTAAGTGACATTCTTGCCTATTTCTAAAAGCTGGTCCTATTCTAGAAGATTAGAAAAGAAGAGAGTTCCAGGATCTACTTTGGTTAAGGGGTCTGTTGCAAGCCTAGTGTGGGTCCGTGGCTTCTCAGAGGGGTCATTAGGACCCCTCTTTCTTGACGGACTGGAGTTTTTATCACTTTGCACCATGCACTGATAATTAGTGGCAGAGGCGATAATATGTTATACCATGCCACGAATGCGATACAACGTGTCATAACAGAGCCCTCGTCTTTCCCGGGGAGCCACCCGGCCACCAGGGTGCACTTTGCCTCCGCGTCTCTTCTCTCGAAAGGGGCTGTGGAAGACATGGAACAATAGCACAGCGGGTGTTTCTGGTCCTTGCCAGGCTGGTGGGGGCAGCAGGGGGTCCCTGTTCTGACTTGCACAGTGGCAGATTTTACTACGCAAGTTCTGTTCCTCAGGATATGCATGTCACAATCTCCAGGACAGTATATTCCCAGGTTCACGAAGATGAACCAATTCTAAGACCCAGGGAGAGTGGGTCGTGATGTGGGTTTCTTCGTGATCTCTATCAGTGTTTCTTGGATAAGATGCCTGATCTAAGCAGGGTTCACTTCAGGTGGCTTTGTGGCGTTTGGCACATCAGTTAAAAGTAGCATGTGTCCCTGTAGGACACCCACCTGGTTCCGGCCAGAGAGATGACCTGTCCAATCAAACAAAAAAATCTAGAATTTCCAGAGGTCGTTGAAAGCAATAGGACTATTTATATGCTCTCACCCACACAAAACAAACCACACGCGTGCGCACACACACGCGTGCACACACACACACACACACACACACACAGCGAAAGCAAAAAACAAACAAAAAACTCCCCCCAAACTGTATGGTATCATCTTGGAAAAGTCACTTAATATTACAAAGATAAAATTTATCTGACGTTTTCATATATTTTATATTATCAGAATTTATCTGATGTTTTCAAAGACATTTGATACTTGGGTATTTTTTAGAATGTGCTGAACTAAAACAGAAAAAAAAATTGACTCAATGTTGGTTAAATGAAAAAAAAAATCAGAGAAAACAGAATGCAGACTCTTGCTGGTATGAGCTCAGGTTACGAAGCCCTTGAGGACCAGGACTGGACCCTTATCCACACGACTGTCAGGTGGTCTGAGAAGGCAGGCTGACCTGAATCAAAGGAACCTGTCGTGTATGGACAGCTCTGCTCCCGGTCATTTGTGGGTAAGCAGAGCAGGCCCCGTGCAGACTTTGCAGACCACAGCCTTGCTCTCAAATTTCGGACCCACACCAGGACCGCGGCATCCCCAGAGAACTTGTTGGAAATGCATGATCTTGCACCCAACTCTGGACCCACTGAATCAGAATCGGCATTTTAACAAGACCCCTGGGCGATTTGTTTGCACCCTAAAATTTGAGAAATACTGCTTTATAGTGATCCCTTTGCTTCCCCACCCTCTTTCTTTGACTAATCCGGCCATATACTGAGAGAGGACTCGATTTCTTGAACATGGCTGCTTGGTGATCTCTGCCATGATTTATTCATCAGGGTGCTCTCTCTCCACCGGCTGCATGCTTGCTGTCCTTAAGAAATGATTATATACTGTAATCATATCTGTGGAGGCACATTTATCTGTAGGAACTATACCTGGGAAGCTGTCTTTAAGTAGAATGACACTACCACAACCCAAAGCTATACGTGCGACTGTGGAATGTGATGCTGAGCCCCTCCTAACATTTGTCAAAGAAACCTAAGAGAAAAGCTCCGTTTTGCCACTAGGTGGAGATAGAGTGATTGTTGCGGGGTTTTTTTTTTTTTTTTTTTTTTTTTTAGGGCTGTGAACTAGGGCAAGGATACTTTAACAGTTAGCAAGCTGAAAGGGACTTAAATCATTTAGCGTGAAGCCTCCCACCTTAATTTTGCAGGTGAGAAAACTGGGGTTTAGAGATATTACGGAAAATTGCTTCCGTCTTACCAATGGAAGCCTTGTAGAACTAAGGACCACTAAAACTAAGGACCAGCACAGTGACTTTCATGGATAAGAACGGGCCAGGACACAACGACTGGTCCTTGTTCCTGTACTGTAATTGATTTCAAACGAGTAGTAATCACCCTCCCTTTCTCCAGTGAAGAAATACTCAAGCATCTCATAAAGTCCTACAGGACTTTGATTTGTTTTCACATTCCTGGCATTTACCACCTGCTAGTGGGCTCAAGTTAAATAGCCTAGAACAGGGCTTCAGAGAGCAGGTTGAAGGAAGTTTTTCAGAGCTTGAAATCTGTCATTCTGAAGAAAGGAAAGGGTATGACTTGAGGGGTTGAGGGGCATTAGGAATGGCCTTCTCCAGCCTCTGTGTGTACCTGTTACAGGTAAGAGACACCTGAGAACAAGGATGGAGTGTGAGGCTTCCGGTGGCAGAGCCCTTGCATGCCTCTTTGTTCCACAGGGGACACTAACAGGTATTTCGGTCCATATCTTTCTGTTTTGCTCACTGGTGTGTTCTAACTACAAAAGGATTATTTCCACTCATCACATCGAAAAGCGTGTTTAAAGGTTCAGTTTTAGGTCGTGCCTCTGTTTTAAAAACTATTTCCTAAATGCCCAAGTATTCGGTGCTATAGTGACATTTGCCTCTTGACATTTCCGTAACATAGTTGAGTATGATAATCTAAAATTTTCACTACTGAGTCGGCTACTATTACCATCTTCTATTAAAAAAAAAAACCCAAAAACCAAAATACCCTCTAACAGGTTAAATGCTAAATCAGCACATTCAGAATTTATAAGTCCAAACAGCCAGGAGCTGCTTATGCAAGTGGCAGGGACAGTGGCCGCTGCAGGTGTCTGGCCACCGGCTCTTGCATCACTGGGCGGATGACGTACTCAGAACCAGCACGTTTCTGGAGCAGTGGAGCCTCAGTGCAGGTCTTCCGTGGCACTGAGTCACTCGCTATTAAAATGGCACCACAAGGAACACTCGGGTGACCTAAAACTAGAGCAGGGACTTAAAATGAAAGAAATACAGTGCAGGGGAGTGGATGTCCTGAGGCATGCTGGGAGATGACCGACCAGCCTCGGGTGTGGTCTGAGAAGGATGGTGGAGAGCTGGCCTCCCGGTGTGGTTCAGGGCTGCAGCCCCTGCCCGGGCTCCGCGAGGCCCCGGCGAGCTAAGGGCAGCCAGGTGGGTCCCGCCTCACCAGGTCTAGGGCAGAAGGGCCTGCCCTGGGAGGCTCACTCTGGGAACTTTCCCTGCCTCATCTCCTGTCCCAGACGACTGACAGAACACCCCTCGGCAAAGCTCGGTGGTGAGTCCAGACTTGACGGGTGCGAAGGGTCCAGGAAGCGCAGAATCTGGCGCGGTGGGCCCTCGGGAAGTGGACTCTCTCTCCATCAAGGTGCTGGCCTCTCTGCGTGGCAGCTTGCTCAGCTGACCCCGCCCACGCCCACGGGGACCCAGAGTAAGACCCTGTGACAAGTACGCCTTGACAAGTACGGGGCGCTATTATGATGAAATGCCTCGGAGTCTGAAGACTCGGGTCTGAGAAGAAGCTGTGAAGGGCTCCCTCGGCCGGGAACGTAAACCCACGAACCATTCCAGAATGGGAACATTCGATGGCAGTGACAGTCGCTTAAGCTGAAACTAGCGACGGAGTTGCAGTGTGGAAACCGCACTTCTGGGACAGCGCCACCCACACCTGCTGATAAAATCGTTTAGCCCAACGCAGGTGTACACCCACCCTGAGGTCCTAACTGGGTCGGGGGCGGCCTGAGGGTGGGAGAACAGGTTCCCTCAGCTGGGTGTGGGTGTGAGTTTGTTCAGTGAGATGAGCAGAGATGAGTAAGGCAAATAAGTTTCTCAATTGGTCGGTTAACCAAACCGCCAATGGATCCATTCGTGGCGCCCAAGCCCGGACAGGGCTCGTGGCTGCGTTGGGGTGTTCTCAGTGGAGAAGGGGCGACGGCGTGGCGGTGAAACGTGGGGCCCCCGGCTTCCCGGGCGTACGGGGACGCCGGAGTGTGCAGGTGCCAGCGCCCGGGGCGCGGTGCTGTAGGGGATGTGAACACCCAGCGCGCCGGGCGGGTTCGCGCTCGCAGGCGGCCCCTGCAGGTGGAGCGGGCGCGGGGGGCGTGGCGGGCCGGGCGGGGCGCGCCTCTCATTGGCCGCCCGGCGTGGCCCCGCCCCCAGCCGCGCTATAAAAGGGTCGGCGCCGGCCACCGTCCCGCCACGCTGCGCTCGCCGCCGCCCACCGCCCGCCCCGCCAGCCGCCTGCTCCGCGCTCCCAGCCCGCCGCCCGCCATGGCCACCATTCAGCAGCTGGTAGGGAGATGGCGCTTAGTGGAGAGCAAAGGCTTCGACGAGTACATGAAGGAACTAGGTGAGGCGTCCGTCCGCCCGCCCGCCCGTCTGTCCGTCCGCCCCGGCGTGCTCGGCCCCCGCCCCCAGCCCCACCGCGCGGCGAGCAGCCGACCCCGCGGGGCGTGCGCGCCTGCGTCCTGCGGGGCCCGCCGCGCGCTGCGCCCGGGTCTCTGCCACGGGTCCCCCCGCCCCCCCCTCCTCTGGCCCCGTCACCCGTCCTCCCGCCGCCCCGCGTGGCCGCACCACCCTGCGCTCCCGCCCCGCGCCCACCGTGCTCGCCTTTTGTTCTTTGGTGGCGCGCGGGACGCGGCGCCGCGGAGGATCTGCGCGCGGCAAGGCGACAGCTTCAGCCTCGACCCCCTCGGCCCCACGGCCCCCACCCCGGGCCCGCTGCCCGCCCTCGCGGGGGAGCCCGGCTCGTGGGGTGCGCGGCCCCCCAGCAGCCCCGGGCATCCTCGCCCCGCGGCGGCGGTTAGGCGCGTGGCATCGGCGGCACCGACTTGCGCCGGGGATGCCCCGCGCGCGGCTGCAGTGGGTGGCCGTGCGCTGCAAGGCGAAGGCCGTGATGCAAAGCTGCACCCGACCCTGCCAGGCCCCCTGCGGAGGCCGCCCGGCCGCACGTGGGACGGGCGTGACCACGAGGCACTTGACTCACAGCCTTCCTTCCAAGGGATGGGGGTGGGTCCTGTGATGAGATTCAAGCTCTCGCTCAAAGCAGCGCTTCGTTTTCTATTCCTTTCCTTTTCTGAGTCAGCGGTAATGCCTGCGTGCTGGTTGGCACATGGGCACATGAGCAAACACAAACGGACCTTTGTCACAGGCCACTAGGAGGTGGGATGGAGTAGCATAGCCTGGGTCCTGTCTGGGAGGGGGCTTCCGGCCCTAAGACCACCGTGGGGCTGTGAGGAGGCTTTAGAAGCCGCTCCCGCAGCTGTTAGGGTAGCAGCTCCGGGTGCAGAAGTCGTGCAAAGACCCTGGTACTGAGCCCTGGCACTTAAGAGACACTCCACCAGCGTTTCTGCAGGACAGTGGTGCTGGCCGGCTCTGCAGGGAACCTTGAGTATTATTTCTGATCCTGTGAGTAAAACAAGAAGGCAGTATTTTTTTTTCTTTACTGTAAGATGACTGAAGAAAGCTGTTTACTGTTCTCATATCCCTGTGTGTTCACTGAGGACCACAGGAAGCTGTTTACTGCCCTCTGGAAGTGCTGTGTTCATCAGATGGCTTGTCACCAAGGTTCTAGAGTTACGAGGGCTGCCAAGCTTGGTCCACTAGAAATCGGCCCAGAGCAGAGCCCTTCGTTTGTCCATAGTCCATAGAGAGAATGAGAATGGCCCAACTACCAGCACAAGGCAAGGGCCCTGCGGGGCAGAAGACAGGGCTAGGGGACAGTTCACACCAGGCTGACGACTGAGTTTCCTTCTCAATGTTAACATCCAGGGGAAATACACAGATTACAAATTAGATGTGATAGCGATATAGTAATTGAGTTACGTACTATGGAATGTTTTCAATATTTGAGGGTAAGATTTTTTCCCATTTATTACCATCATGATTGTGCTATTTTGCCTCTTTGAAGAGGTAAATTTGTGCTACTTGAGCATCTCAAGGTTGGTTTCTGTTTGCGTAGTGTATTTATCAAATTGATCAAGGGCCCTTTATGTACCAGACTATGTGCTGGAGTCGGCAGAATCGAGGTCAGTGTCCGAAGTCTGGAATGTGTCCCTGGCTCTCAGAAGGCCCGCGTGGCATGGTGGCCGAGAGCTGAGATTTGGAGCCAGGCTGCCTGCGTGGGTGGTTCCCATCCCCCTCACCCTGTAGCTGAGTGAGCTAGGAAGTCACTCCCGCACCTGCGTGTCATCCGTGAAGTGGAGACAGGGCTGTGCAAGGCTTCTGCGAAGTCATCTGTGGCAAGGGCTGGCGCCTGGTGAGCACGGGGTGCGCGGTCACCTTAGTTCTTGATCAGTGAGTGAAAACACGCACAGCAGAGGCATCACGATGGAGCCACCACCGTCATTCTGTGAACGGCGACGCTGGTCTTCCTGCCCCTTGACGTGATTAACACTTCACAGGCGTGGGCATGGCTCTGCGGAAAATGGGCGCCATAGCCAAGCCGGACTGCATCATCACTTCCGACGGCCAAAACCTCACCGTGAAGACCGAGAGCACGTTGAAGACGACGCAGTTTTCGTGCAAGCTGGGGGAGAGGTTCGAGGAGACCACAGCCGACGGCAGGAAGACCCAGGTCAGCGGCCCCTCCCCGCCCCGGCGGTCCCTTCCCCGGCCATGGCGGCTCCTCCCCAGCCACGGCGGCCCCCTCCCTGGCACGCAGCGGCCTCTGCGCGGCGGACCGTCAATGCCGTCCTCACTGTTTACAGGCCAGGACGTGATGGCAAAGTCTCGAGTTATGTTATGAACTGAGTTGTGACCACTTAGTAAAAGGACCAGTTGCATGACTTAGTCTTTTAGGAAAAAACGGTCTAAGGACCACGAGAGAGGCTGAGCGGTACATGCGTCCAGACTGAAAAGTGACCGCCATACCCTGGATAAGTCACTGGGGTGAATGGCGTGGGCCCAGAAAGGAAACGATGGAATGTCGATTAAGGAGGTGACAGGTCGTGGGAACACCCCGGAAGGTGCTTCGGAAGTTAAGAAGTGAGCTTTGTTTTGCAGACCGTCTGCAACTTCGTGAATGGGGCCTTGGTTCAGCACCAGGAATGGGACGGGAAGGAGAGCACCATCACCAGGAAGCTGGAAGACGGGAAGATGGTGGTGGTGAGTGCTCCTCGCGCTGGCGTCACGGACCCCGGGCAGGGCCGCTGGGGTGGCGGGGGAGGAAGGACGAGTTGCGTCCGAGGACGAGAACGCTGGTCAGTGAGGAAGCCCTGGGGGGGGGGGTGGAGCAGGCAGGGAGCCCAGCGGCGTTGAGGCCGCACGCTGCTGTGACCTTCCAGGGTAGTCGTGGGCAGGCCCTCACTGCCCTCGGGGGGACGTATTTTCCCATTTCTTTACAAAGGGGAATAACACTCGCCAAGACCAAATCAATCATTTAGCTATTGCCAGTCAATACTTAGTGTTCGGTGAAGCATGTACACGTCTTAAGCAAAATGCCAGGGTCTAGCTTTGCACACCCAGGAGTCCTAATCTGTGTCTTCTCCGCGTGTGAAGCAGATGGCGAGGTTTGGTAGGGTTCTGATCCTAGCACTTCACTGCCACCATTGTCCCGGGATGCCAGACCCACCTAAGTCTTCATTGTCGCTTTTTCTCTTAGGATTGCGTCATGAACAACGTCACCTGTACCCGGATCTATGAAAAAGTAGAGTGAAAATTCCATCATCCTCTGGACAGGAATTAGCTGCGAGTTTAAATGGGCTCAGTTCAATGAGCAGATTCTCTATGATTTTTTTTTTCATTACTGTGTTCAATTAACAAACGTTTTACATTCCTATTTCGAGTGTTGGTTTAATTAAGATCATCCCTTTGGTTAGTAAATAAATTTGTTTATGCTAATCCAGCGTTGTATGCTTTTTTTTTTTTAACTTTATAGGAAGTTACTGATGAGTTTTAATAATGATGAATTGCATAAATTCCGGGATCGTCTTGAGTGCGCTATATCAAGGTCATGTTTTAGTAATTTAGAGAGAGCTCTCTCTGTGGCAGACACACTACCAATCATCGAAGCTTGCCCTCTGCTATTTGAGCTTTATCAACTGAAGAATCTTAAATTTTTGGCAGAGACTGATGAAAACTTGCCACGTAAAGTGTTAGAATCGGTTAAAGTCCCATCTTGATTAAGGGTCATATTTTCATTGTGAGCTTTTAACTATTATTCAGGAATTCTGCAGCCAAAAATTCATTGAACAAACATTCCGAGGGCCTCACGTGTCAACAGTGTTCTCGTGAGGCACGTCCGACCCCAGCACAAATCATTGCCCTTGCTCCCAGCCCTGGAAGGGCACGGTGTGAACACACGCAGAACGGCTAGAATTCTGGCGGATCCCTGTTCTGTTTCTCAAACGCCCGCAGTTCACATTTGGAAAAACAAGTTTATGGACTGGGCTCCAGCTGTGTGCGTGACCCTCAGAGCAGCCCTCGGAGGTGCAGAACCTGTACTTACGAGTGAGAAAACAGGGTTTAGAGCAGCTTGCGTGTCCGGGGACGCAGGAAGTAGGGGTGGCTGGGGACCGGCACCTCATCGCATCCGCTCGGTGACTGTCCATCATCCCCGACACAGCCTCTTCTCAGCTCGTGTGAAGACCCCGAGTCTGCAGCTCCCACAGGCGATAACAGACTTTTCTGAAACCACCCTCTATGCACTGGGATGTTGGGGTGGGGCGGGGGGAGGGCTGAAGAGTGACCGGAAACTGGTGTTGGTGAAAACGTCCCTTTTGACACTAGCCCTGCACTGTCCAGTGTGTAGCCAGGAGCCACAGGTGGCTTTTGGCCCCTCGAAAGGTGGCTTCTCTGAACTGAGAGGTGCTGTAAGGAAGACACACCTTGGGTTTTCAGGACATTGATACAAAAAAAAAAAAATAAAAATGCCTCTTTTTTTTTGTTGCTGACATACAAAGTTAAACCTTTTGGATATAATGGGCTGCCTAAATATTTGTTAATAAAATTAATTTTCCCTGCTCCTTACCTTTTTTAACAAGGCTGGGAAGAGACGGACGCGTACATGGGCTGGCATTGCCCCAGCTCCGTGCCCAGTGCCGGTGCCGGGTCGAAGGTGTGCGGCCCCCTCGCTGAGGGTCCATGTCTCGTCACGCCTGGGTCATGCGTTAGGTCGGACTTTTTCACGGTGACGCTTGTTCAGGCGGTCTGTGATCAGTGATCTTCGGTGTCACCGCTGTGACCTGGAAGTGCCGTGAACCACACCCATCAAGACAGCGAACAGCTGTTCCCCAGCGGCTGTTGCCTGTCTCCCCCTCTCCCTGTGGGCCCCGCTGTTCCCAGACACAACAACGATTAACCCTACAATGCCCTGTGGTGTTCAAGTGAAAGGAAGAGTCACCCGGCTCTCGTTTTCAATCTAAAGCTAGAAATGACTAAGCTGGGGAGGAGACAGGCCGAAAGCCGAGACAGGCCGAACGCTAGGCCTCTTGCTTCAACCAGGCAAATTGTGAATGCAAAGGCAAGTCTCAAAGGAAATTGAAGATGCCACTCCGGCAAACAATGCGTGCGTGACAAGAAAGTGCAACAGCCTTACTGCTGACTGCAGGAAGTGTTCGTGGTCTGGGTAGAAGCTCAGACCAGCCCAACGCTCCCTTAGCCAAAGCCTAACCCGGAGCGAGGCCCTGGCTCTCTCTCCGGCCCTGCGAAGGCCAAGAGGCGAGGGGCTGCAGGAGAGGCGCCGGGAGCCGGCGGAGGCTGGTCCATGAGGCTTAAGGGAGAAGCCCCCGTTTACTGTGGTCTGGAACCAGACCTGGGCAGTGTTTTATTGGACGGTGCTGCCGGAAGGCCTGTGCTCACAGCCACCATGTCCTAGCTCGCGTCCTTCGGTCGTGGGCCTTAGGGGATTGCGTGGGAGAGAACAGGCCTCTGGGTGCTGGCGTCTGAGCGAGAGAGCTACTCTTCACCGAGCTGGACCGTAGTGGCATTGTAGGACTCAGCATCCTAAGCCCTGCCTCCCCCAAACGTCCTACACAGTGCTAGATGTCCCCCGAGGGGATGGCGCTGTACCCCGTCGAGGACCACGGGGCATCTCGACTTCACGTTATCTGGTGTCAATTAAGGCCTTCCTTCCGCTAAGCAGCCCTTCGACGTCGATCGACCCCTTATCCAAAGCACAGGGCCTGGCGCACAGTGAAGGCTTGGTGTCTCTCCGCTGCTGGCCGGCAGAATTTTCCTCAAAGCTTCGTGACCCCCGCAGCATCCCAAGCAGTGTGCCTAGCTCACGTGGGTGGGGACCGAGGACTCGAAAAACGGACAACTGAGGAATTAAACTTTTGATTTTATGTAATTGTGATGAATTCAAATGCACATTTACCCACTGTGGTTCGTGGCTGCTGATTGGGACGTCACAGGATGCCAACCTCATTTTCTAAAATCGAATTTCTTCCTTTTCATTCCAAATCTACTTCTCTCTTGGTCTTCTCTACCTCAGCCCCGGGGAATGTTATTTTTTCTATTCCGGGGCTAAATGCCTTGTGGTTATCATTCTTTTTCGTGCCATATCTAATTCATTAGCCAATTATTTCTGCTTTATCTTAAGAATTTATTTAGAATTCAACTACTCAGCTCTTCTGCAGACACCGCCCTGGTGTGAACACCGCTGGCATCTCTCCTCTGATTTCTCTTTTTGCCTTTTTCTTCTCCCAGAGCTATTATCCTAAAATACACGTTAAAATATGTCCCCCCCCCGCCGCCCCCGGTGAGAACCCTGCACACGCCTCTCGCTTCACCCAGAGTAGAAGCGAGGTCTTTGCCGAGGTCCCGGCTGACCTTGCCTGTGTGTCCTGACCCCTAGCATCCCCACCCGCCTGACTCCCACTGCCCTCCCCTCAACATGTCCCTCAGTCCCTGGCCGTTGACGGCTGGAGGGTGCCCCCTGCCTCAGGGCCTTCGCACCTGTCGCTGCCTCCGCCTGTAATAACCTTCCCTCAGGAATCTGCGGCCTTTTCGGCCTTCCTCGCTTCCCTCGCATCTTTTCCCAAATGTCGCCCCCACCCCCTGAGGCATTCCCGACTCATCACCCCACCACACGTGCTCTCTGTCCCCTGTGCTGTCCTTGCCCTCATCACCAATACCGATGATGTGTTTTCTTGTTCTTTTATTGTACTCGGCCTCTCCCACTGGAAGATCAGCTTCGTGAAGAAGTGACTTTGTTTTTACAGTGTTCTTCTCTATCAGCAGTCAACCCAGGGTGCAGAAAATGCTTCAATCCGGTATTCGTTGAACGGAGAAATTCATTAATAAATGAATGGCTTCTTTGTATCTGTCTGACAGCTTTTAATAGTCCTTAAGACCTTTATGATTCTGCTTCAATTTACTTTAGTTTTAAAACTGTATTTTTTACCTTTATATGAATCGTTCAGCGTGAACGAGGCCTTTTACTGACGGGAGAAGGAACGTGCTTGGTGACTGTAGACCGGAGGATTTGAAACGGGACGTAAGGAATTCCACCCGGTTTCCGAGCCGGCTGCCCAATCCCAATCATCACGGAAAATTTATTTTACTACAGCTGAGGCTGTCAGAACCTGACCTGAGCTGTTTGTGCAACCTGGTGCCAGTGAGATACGATTTATTACAAGTAAGGTGGTTTAACAGGGATCAAGCTCGCACAAAAGAAAAACGTCCAGGCCAGAGAGGACTTGACTTTGGGACCCTGTCCCTGAGCACTTCCAGGCCATGCTCTGTTCGCTCCAAGCGGAGCAGGAGTGGCTGAGGGGGGGCGGCTGCAGGGAGTCACAACAGTGAGAACTTTGTGGGCAACATGAGGCTTTGGCGTCTGCTCGTATAATTCTCTTGCATTTCCTGCTGACTTAGCGGTTTCTGGAGTTTTCAGTCTTCAGCTCTTTCCTCAAAAATTCTGGTATTTGTTGCTGCGCCATGACCCTAAAAAGGTTGAGAGCCATCTTTTTAGCACTTAGATTTTAATGCTGCCCGCTCCACCTAGGCCATAGCTTAATACTTGGGACTCATTAATCCGTTAATATCTGTCATATTTTAATCCACTTTTAAGCTCATGAGGATAATTACAGCTTTTCCCTGGCTTTTGTGTGCTCAGCACTGTCCTTTTTCAGTTGCCCTCTTAGAAGTCATTGCCACTGGGTGGGTCATGTGTGATGTGCGGTGGTGGGAAGGACCGATAAAGTTGGTGAGCTGGTTTACAATGCCGAGTGACATGGGCGATTTAAAATATTGTGAAAGGCAGGGTGGTGTGACTCGTCACTGGGTGAGTAATTGGAAAATAACCAGAGTCTTATGACACCCAGTCTGTCAGGCTGTCACCAGACTGTATGTGCGTATTAAGATGAGACCCATCTCCTTCTCCCAGACCATCTCCCCCGACACCAGACACTTTGGAAATGTCTGAAAAGAGACACACACACACACACACACACACACACACACTTATATGTGACATAGTATTTTTAAAAGTCCTGGTGACATGCCACACGGTGAACAAGACAGAGCAGGATCAGGGCCGTTTGTCACGTGACATTGCAGTACAAGAAGAGGAAACATACATGACTAAAACAAAAGGCTTGGAGTGATACATGCAGCAAGAAAAAAAAGATTAAACTAAGTCGTGGGAGGAGTGAGGAGGGTCGAGCCTACCTCACGGGGGATGGTCCGGAAGGCCTCTCGGAGAAGGCGATATTTAAACTGAGACCTGAACAGTGAGCAGAAGGGAAGCAAGTGACATCTGGGGGCTAGAAACTATAAAAGCCCCGAGTGGAGACAGTGACAAAGTGACAGAAGGTTGCAGAAAGTGAAGTATTAAAAAACAAAATTCAGCGGAGTAGATTTTGAAGCTCCAATTGGCTTTGTTAAACTATTTAGGAATCAGGCAGGAATCACCTCAGCCAGCAAGCAGACAGGTACTCCAAGGAATTATACAAAGCAGAAGACTTTTGTAGAAGGAGCGGAGTGAGGAGTCAATCAAAGCTCACTGAGGAAGGAAGGGCCGAGGTAACAACGCTGCCTTCCCGTCGGCTGGGCTCGTTGCTGGGCCCAGGAAAATCTCTCCTGTGGTGGTGAAGTTAAAACATCTTTTAAAAAAAATGTCTTTCATTTTGAGTTAGTTTCAGGTACGCAGTGCGGTAGTTAGACGTGTGTGTAGTTGCTGACGTGATCCCCCCGATGAGTCTAGGGTAGTGACTGTATTCCCTGTGCTACTCCGCGCCCCATGCAGGGTCGTGACTGCCGATCTGTGCTTCTGCATCCCTTCACCTCTTCCAGCCCCCCCTTCCCGCCCCCGATGCCCTCCCCCCGGCGACCGCAGGTTCGTTCTCTGTGTCCGTGCGTCTCTTTCCGTGTCGTTTGTTCATTTCTTTTGCCCCTTAGATGTCACACATACCTGAGATCGGATGGTGTTTGTCTTTCTCTGCCTGACTGATCTCACTCAGCCTAACACCCGCTAGACTCATCCACGTCGTTGCAAAGGGTAAGCTTTCATGTGTGTGTGTGTGTGTGTGCGTGTGTGTGTGCGCGCGTGCATGCGTGCGTGTGCGGCGCAGGAACAATGGAATATTGGATAACTTCTTTATCCAGTCATCTGTAGAAGGGCATTTAGGTCGCTTCCATATCTTAGCTATTGTGAGTCGCACTGCCCAGAACATAGGGCTGCGTAGATCTTTACGAATTCGTGTTTTGGTTTTCTCTGGATAAATACCCAGAAGTGCAACCGCTGGGTCACAAGTAGTTTTATTTTTAATTTTCTGAGGAACCACCGACTATTTTCCAAAGTGGCTGTACCGCCAACGGTGTACGAGGGTCCACTTTCTCCACATCCGCGCCAACACTTGTGGTTTATTGGTTTATTGATTTATTGATGATAGCCATTCTGACAGGTATGAGGTGATATTTCATTGCATTTTAATTTGCATTATTCTGCTTATTAGTGACCTTGAGCATCTTTTCATGTCTATTGGCCTACCTACCTGTCAGAAGAAAAATGTCAAAACAGTTTAATGCAAATAGCTTTATTTATATTTTAATGACAAATAAATAGTATATTATAAAATACTACAGAAAAATACAAAAAAAAAAGAAAAGAAATGGCCCTGGAAATCTTACTTTTGTAGAAAATCAATATTAATATTTGGTTGCGATGCCTTCCAAAAGTTCTTTATACGTCCATGTGCAGGTAGACCCAAAACATTTTACACATGGGATCTCGAGCACAGTGTTCTATTGGCATGTCTTCGTATTTTCTTTTCAAAAACTCGTGTAAACATAGATTCACGCTGTTCCTTTTTTGACTTCATAATATTTAACGTTAGCTCCTATGTTATCAATTTCTTTGTTGGTAAACGTTTAAGTCTTTGAAAAAGTTTCAGCGTGATTAACAATTATTCAATGAACATTCTTATACATTGATGTAATAAAATACATAAACATATTTTTAAAGTGTTCGTCCTTTGGTTAGGTCCCGAGAGCACCCACTCCCTTCCTCCTGTAACACAGGCTAAGCGGCTGCAGGCACAGCTGACCTCTCAGAGCTGAAGCCTGTAGTGGCATCTGATTAAGGGAACTTCTACCCAACAGAGTATGTTGTTCCTAAGAGGCACTTCAACTACCTTAACCAGGAGCATAATTTTTTTTTCTTTTTGCAGTTAAGTACCTAAAAGGAAGGAAATGTTGGTCCCAAAGTCACCCTAATGGACAAGTTAAAGGTCCGATATTTTATTTCTGATGAGACAATTTTCCTCTTTCTCATTTGCTGGCTTTATGCAAGGCTGTGGTGTTTATTTGGTCACGGCTCCAAGGGCCTCGTCCTCATTGTCGCTGGTGTGGATGGCCTTGCTGGGTCATGTGACATCTGGGTGGGTATGCCACTGAGGCCCCGTTTCTTGTTTTCTTGGTTTGCTCACTTATTGATTCTCTAACAAGACCATTGCTAGAAGAAACACGAGGGAGAAAAAGTTTAGTGTTATGTTTCAGAGTTTCAGTACAGTAGCAACGAAGATATTTTTCACACAGAAATTCAGAAATGTTACATATAAGAGAACAAAGGCTTCTTTCATGATTCAGACAGAGTTGGTTTGACAAAGGTTTTCAACGTATCACACAACCAAATATAGAAACGAAGCTTGCTGACTCAATCTATTGAGCTAACCACTAAACTCAGCTTCCTCCTTCAGCTACCCAGGGAAGAAAGTGAAAAAAAAAAAAATGCCACCTTTTCTGGAACAGACGAACTTTGGAAAAAGTCCAGTTCTGGAGGCTGACCTGTATAACGCATCATTTTATGAGACGCACACCACACCCAGAAACCCCGGCAAGAGCATTATGACACAGGTGAGATAATCGCGAACTTTCTGCTTTTATGTCGAAATGATTAACGTATTAGTAGAAGGTTCTGATGAGAACTTAAATTCTTTCTTTTTTCTTTTCTTTTTTCTTTTTTTTTTTTTAGAACTTAAATCCTTATTGGAGATAGGCAGTAATTCTAAGGTCCCCAAAATGTAAATCAGCGTCTATTTACATTTTGGACAGTGGTTTTTGGGGCAGTTGTTGGGGAAGTGGGGCCATTTCAATTCCACATAACAGGGGCACAGAGACACATATTAAAATAAAGAGTAAAGCAGCAGACCAGAATGAGACAACTAAATGCTAACGAAGGCAATAAAGCCAAGAGATAATTTGATAAAAATGTCATCAGAGTGTTTGCCAATGGAGAATGACTTCATCTTTATCCTGTTTCTTATTTCGTTCCACCTGGAGTCTATGTACCTTCAGTTGTTATTCTTGGACCTAAGAGAAATACTTTATACCAAGAACACACTTATGTACAACTTACACACCTCATTGCCTAGTCGTTCTTCCTCATGCAGTAGCTTTGATTACTTAGCTGGTGAAGCCTGCGAGTCTCACCCCAATGTCGGCATGTCTGAGATGGATTAATTGATTGGCCACTTGATTGATTGGTTGATTCATTCGTTCATTCATGCATTCAGTTTAGCAAATGTATTTTGAGCCTCTCTGGGTCAGATTCCATGCATACAGACTTGAATAGAGGTAGTTAGTCCTTGATTTCATTGAGCTTAGAGTCTGGAGGGAGAGCTGAGCAGAAACAAAAACAAATGCAATCAATCATTACAGATCGACGTGCTTGCCGCAAAGGACTGAATCGGGCGCCTGGTGGCGCGTACCCGCAGGAACGACTGGTGGGCAGGCCGCAGGAGGAGGAATTTAAGTTGAAGCCTAAAGGAAGGAAAGGCCCGGGCAGGACAGGAACAGCGGAGAGCTTCCCCCGCAGAAGGAGGCATAGTGGAAAAGGCAGAGGGCGGAGGGGGTGGAATGGGGAGCCAGGTGGGCCACAGGAGGAGAAGGAACTGCGCTGGAGGGGGTGCGCGTGCCCGGGAGGCCTGGGAAAGAGTGTGGCTTCCATCCAAGCCTCCTGGAAAGTTCCTGAGGGTTAACAACGAGGTGGTATGTAGTCAAAGGCAGCCACTCGTATCCCAATGCTTTGGGCCAGATGTATTCGTGAATTCCGAACTCGCTTTGCATTTTAGAAAATTAATCTAGGGCGTGTCTGATATCCACACAGAAACCCGTATGTCATACAACTCTGCAGAGACACCTGAGGGCAGCGCCTTGTAGTCAAACACGTTAATGTAGCTGGAGTTTCACACGTGAAAATTCACAGAAATCGGGACAAATAAAGACTGGGCATAGTCCAGCACCAGTTTCCCTCAGGAATTGCTGTTGAATGGGTTCAGGTCCAGCTAGATTCTGCCACCAAGTAAATTATGAGGAAAAAAAAAAATCAGTCTTTGGAGCTTCTTAGATTTTGGATTGTGAATAAGAGATAGATTTGTCATTATTCCCCTTTCCCCAATTATTATGATTAATATTCATTAATCCATCGATTCGATGAATTAGCCTTTGAAGACTTCTCTATGCGCCGGGCAGTGTTCTGAGTGTCACAAATACATTAAACATGAAAATATTCACACGACTTTATAGAGAACATGTGCTTTTTGAAATGAAGCTGTGCAAGTTTGAAAGGTTCATTTTCTACCAGCATAGGACGGTATTACTAACAACAAACCCCAATAAGCAAAGTAGCACGAAGCACCCTGGGACGCAGGCTACCCTGGCCGCGCCCAGCACGCCGCAGGTCAGAGGGCAGCGAGGTGCGGGGGTCGATGGTCGGTGACCCCGAAACTCCTTTCATGGGGCGCTGTCCTCAGCCACTCAAAAACTCCCGATGCTCACATCTGCTTTTCACCGCTGAGGGACTCGATCTGCCTGAGGACGCGGCTGCTGTGTAGAACGGAGAAGAAATACTGCGCATCGGGCCAAGAGTGCGTTCGGGCTGACCCTACCCCGCCGGGCGAGTTTCAGCACTGTCTCACGGCAGTGCCGCCCACTGAGGGAAGGATCCGAGATGCACGATCCGTTTAGTCCTGCAAAAGGAGGTCGCTACCACGATTTCCTTTTTCCAGATCAAGAAACAGAGGTTTAAAAGCGATTCGAACGGGACAGGAGCCGGCTGTGCCTGGGAGGGGACGGGACCCAGTGGCGGGCTGACGGGCCGGGGAGCAGGGGAGGGGCCTCTGAGCGTTGCCCACAGCCCGAGGAGCCCGGTGGACGGGGAGGCGGTGCTCTGCGAGCTCCCCTGAGGTCGCGCCCGGCCTTGGTTTCCTCCGCTTCCTGCTGCTGCTCCCAGCCCCTTCCTCACCCGCCAGCTGTGCTGTGTCCCCAGCACAAAAATCCCTCTTAACGAATGGTTTGCGCAGAAATTCTGGCCTCAAGACCTGCTTCTGTGGACGTCAGAAGAGCCCGGCCGAGCCCTGGGGAATTCCCGCCCGTGGAAACCACGAGATACTAAAACAACCGTTATCTGTTCCTTGGCTTTGGGCGATGTGACATTCAACAGGGGTTTTCCGGCCTGCCTCAGAGGGGGCGATGGCTCAGTCCACCGCATCAGACAGACACGTGTTCCAGACGTGGGTCCCTGGCTGCAGGGCCTCGGCCCACGGCCCCCACCGCGGCCGGCAGAGCGCCTGGGCTGCTCCGGCATGTGGCCTGGGCTCAGGGGACCTGCCCTATGGTAAACGAGGTGTGACGGAGGGTAGGCGACCATGGAACCCACCGGTGCCACCACGAAGCACCCACTCATAGAGAGAGATTCCAGCCAGAGCCAGCAGGCGACAGTCTCTCGAAGACAAAGCGGCGAGGGGCCTGGTCCCGCCGGACGTGGCGGATGCGGAGGTCCAGGGGGCAGAGGCGGGGGGTGGGGGGACCCTGTGCTGCTCCCAGGTAACAGCGGGAGAAGGAGGCCGAGCCGGTCGCCCAGGATCGAGGGGCACGGTGGGTCCGGATTACGGGAGACCGGCAAGGACAGACAGAGCCCGGTGTTCTGTCAAACATGACGTTCTTGCCGGCGGCCGAGGAGACGATGTCGTGCTGAGAACGCGCGCGTTGTCACAGACCCTCTCGTCAGGTGACAAACGCTCCCACTGACAACACAGCGAAAGATGTGGAAAGACAGATGCCGTCTAAACAAACCAAGAGGCGTCCGGGCACAGGTCGCCATCAATGCAAGACAGACGTAATCCACGCGGTCAAGACGTCTTTCTTTCTCTCTCTTTTTTTAATGCCAGTTTATTTATTACTTTTTCATAGTATATATACATAATTTTTTTAACATTTAATTTTTTATTTCCCCCCTCCCTTCTGGTAACCACTAGTCCATTGCCATGTCATGAGCTCTGTCTGTCCTGTTCGTTTGTTGCTTTTAGGTTTATGTCCCCCATATGTGATATCATGTGATTTTCAACTTTTCTCTTTGGCTTATTTTACTTAGTATGGTTATTTCAAGGTCCATCCACGTTGTTGCAAATGGCAGTATTCCATCTCTTCTTATGGCTGAGTATATTCCGTTGTATATATGTACCACGGTTTTTTTTCCATTCATCGATTGTAGGACACTTCAGTTGCTTCCATGTCCTGGCCACTGTGAATAATGCTGCTGTGAACATTGGCGTGCAAATATCTTTTCGGATATAAGGTTTCAAATCTTTGGGGTAAATACCCGGTAGAGGGATTGCTGGATTATATGGTAGGTCAGTTCTTAGTGGTTTGAGGAACCTCCACTGTTTTCCATAGTGACTGTACCAATTTGCAGCCCCACCAGCAGTGTATGAGGGTTCCTTTTTCTCTGCATCCTCTCCAACATTTGTTATTACTTGTCCTGTTGATTATAGCCATTTTACCAGGCATGAGATCATATCTCATTGTGGTTTTGATTTGCATTTCCCTAATACTTAGTGATGCTGAGCATCTTTTCATATATTTGTTGGCCATTTGTATGTCCTCTAGGGAGAAGTGTCTGCTCAGGTCCTCTGCCCATTTTTTGAGTGGATTGTTTGTTTTTTTGTTGTTGTTGTTGGGTCAAGATTTCTTTGAACGCCATAATTCTCTGCTAGTCGCACGTCTTGAACTAGACCCTGAAATAAGCCTTGGCGAAGGCAGGTGAAGGGAGTGAGAAATGGCTGTAAAGGGCAGGTACAGGTGCTCACATTGCTACAGATGCCATGTCCCCCCCCCCCCACAGTGAGTCTGCCTTTAACAACGCCTCTATCACTTAAGGATGCAACCGCTTTGAAACGTCAGGCAAGCGTGGTGATGGTTCAATCCAGTTCTTTGGTAAACTTAACTTTCGGATAAGGAGGCCAGCAGGTCGGGCACCAGAGTCTGGCGCTTTAATTTTTGACTCTTGTCCGTGGAAACGTCCGCTGGTGTGGGGAGCAGGAGTGCTGAGCGTGTGCGCGCGTGAGCTCTCGCTCGGTTTACGCCCTAAGCAGACGCAGCAGGACCTGAAGGGGTCTGTGCTCACGTCCAAGATCCTCCTGAGGCCCAGGACTCACTGAGCACTTCCTGAGAAGCGCGGTGGTGACCGTCCACGCCACGCCTCCCACCTGCCACCAGCGCCTGCGCCGAACCCACACGGATGAGTCTCTTGAACCAACCCAGAGGGCCTGGAGCACAAAAAAAACAGAGTTTCTTCTAAAAACAAAAACGCTGATGTTTTCCAGGCGTTGTCTGGTAATACTCAGCCACTTACATCCCTGTTTCTCATTTCTTACCCTTTCTAGGCCACCTACCTTCCTTGTTTCCTCAGGTAAATTTAAACATGATAAAAGCAGTGAAAATAAATGATCTTTGTTCTTAAATCTCGCCTTCCTACCTTCTTTCTTCTCTGTTCCCGTGGTTGGCCATGAGGGGACGAAAAAGCTTTCCTTCCACCTGCTTAGGGTCCCTGGCTGGGTCTGAAAATTAAGCTGACGAAGAGAGATTAACAGAAAAAAAGCATACAGATTTTATTGAATTTTTAAGTATCCATGAGAGGTTTCCCAAGAGAGTGAATGCTGGCAGAACTGACCAGAGAAGGAAACTTTTTTTTTATCTTTTAGACAAAGAAGCAATAAATTCCTGAAGAGCTCACAAGACAAAGGGCTTCGGGTGGGAGGCAGTAAGTGGCTAAGGGAGATGAGGGTTAGTTTAACAAGGTTTGCAGAGTCTTCTGGCGCCTTCTCTGAGCTGATAAAGAGTCTGTCTCCAGTAAAAGAATTTATCTCGTGGCTTTAGGCAGAAAAGGAAGATCTCTCTCTCTCTCTCTTTTTTTCCCCTGTACTTAATGCTTCTTAATTTCCCTCAGCTCAAAATGTTTATGGCAGTGAGTCATATTTTGGGGTGACATGTTCTGGTGTTCTTCAGCAGATAGGAGTCTCAGAGAGATTTGGAAGGACCATTTGGTAGAAATATCTAGGAGAAACAAATATGCAATCTTAGAATTTTAGGGCTGGGAGCCTTAAAGAGAATGCAGTCCACATCATATATTTGAAAATTTCCAGAAAGATGTAGAACTGTTTAAAAACAATTGCTAGCTTTGTGAACCCTTAAGTCTTTATGCTTCTTTCCTATGTTTGAAGCACTAAATTACCAATTCCTGACTTTCAAACCAATAGTTTAAAAATGTCATATAATTATTGTACATATCACACAAAACTAGCATTGTGTATGTAAATTATTTATTTTTCTTTAAAACAGTAACTCATTCTTTTCCAAGATAATCTTCTGGTGTTTTTTTTTTCTTTTCTGTTTCCTCATTGCAGTGAGAAAATAGATACCATCTCTTTTTCCTATTCTCCTCCTGGTTCAAATCTCAAAGGGTACTGAACTGGGAATTTGAGGAGCATGATTAGCAGAGAAAACAAAATAAGAAAAAGTAGATACAATAAACTGTTTTCAAAAAAATCACATTCTGACCCCAGAGGGAACCTTAGTTAGCTATCATCTAGTAAAACATTTTCAGTTTGTAAGTTGAAGAAAGGCAGATCCGGAGTGTTTGCATGACCCGTCCAAGGACCCACTGTCGGTTAATGGTGGACGCCTGCTGGGTCCCGCCTCTCGACTTCCAGACGGGCTGTGAGAAAGACTTTGAGAGAAACTTCAATGCGTAAAAGGGCATTTTGGATTCTCTTGTTTCCTAAAAACTTATTTATTAGATGTTTGAATTCTGGGAACTTGATTTTTTTTTCTCTTTCTCTACCTTTCTTTTCAATTTTTTTTTTATTTATTTGCACAGCAGCTAACTCCAATTTAAACTCTCTCAAAGTAGAAGAATTGTGAATCCATTGAGTCAATTCAATTCTCAGGCCATCCTTGGTGTCTGGAAAGGATTTCAGAGGCTTCTTTACATCAATGGAGTGAAGCAGTAGTATAGGTAATCCAAAAAATAAATAATTCTTGAGAAATCTCAAACTGATTTGAATATGGAAATTAATAAGCAGATCAAGATAGTCATGGGAACTTCCTTGTTAGGCAAGGCATGTAAGCTGGAATGTTTAGGGCTTTGCTTTCAAAAGGAAGGGACTTACATAACTCCAACCAACACCATTTTTACGGATTATAAGAGAAACTTTAATAAGAGCAGCTGACTATGATTCAGGTAGGAGAGGTCTAAGCAATAGGTTATGGCTTGTTTTCAAGGATGAAATAGATTCACCATCTGCAGTGAAGCGGATGGAAGAGCTGATAAACCTTCTGTAAGAAGTTCCTTGAAATGGCCTCGTTGGGAAAGGCCAAAAATTAAGAGAGGAACCACAGGAATGATCACCTGGCAGCACTTGGAGGAGTATCGTGGACAGCGCTGTCCCCGGAAGCCCAGGGCGCCTTCCGGCTGCCCTCCAGCAAATTATGTTTTCAAATCCGCTCAAACCTCTCTGCATTTCCTCTCTTATTATTATCGTCCTTCTGAGTCTCACGTTATTCTTTTTATTTTTTAAGAGAGGCAGTCATCCGTGTTTACTGAAAAGGAACTATGGTTTTACATCGCCTCTCTTTGGGGATTTTGCAAACCAGACTTATCACGAATAACTGAGAATATACTTTTATTGGAAAACATTTTTTAAAGACTATGTCAGAACACGGGACATAAAAAAAAAAATGCTGACACGGGAGAAAAGGATGTCGTCGGCTCATCCGCTCACCCGTCCCGAAGACCGGTGTGGATCCAGGCTCCTTCCCCGGCTGACCCCAGACCCCCGCCCGCAGTCCCCGGCTGCTGTCTGTGCCTCTGATGGAAGAGGCGAGAAGCTCTCCCTCACACTCTGGAGGTGGGACGTTCCCAGGTCCTGCGGACTCTTTTTAAGGACCGTCTCACCCTTGCATTTTCTGTTTCCTCCAAGACGATTCTTCCTAAGTAAGGGGTCTCGGCACTGGACACCTTTACGGGTAGGCGTCTGCGGTTAAACACAGTTCTTCCTTCAGGCCGTTCCCACCTCCTCGCCCTTAAATAACTCATTTCCCAGTTTTTGGCCACTAGGTGTCATAAATTCACACAAATGCCTCAAAAGTGTAAAAAAAAAAAAAAAAAAAAAAAAAAAGCTTCTTCTTAAAATGAACCCCTGAATGTCTTCACTTTCCATAAACGATCTCATTGCACTTGGGCCCCACGTGCGTGTGATTCGGACTCCGAACGGAAAGTGCAGAAAAGTCACAAAATCAAGAAAAAACAAGAGGGGCATCTCTGTGGCGTCGGAATGGTTCCTTGGAGGGGCCAGCCTGCGTGGCGCTGAGCTCGGCACGTCCCCTCTCTGTGTGGCCCCCGCGGGTGCCGGTCACCGCGTCGCATGGCGCTAAGTGGCACCCTCTTTTAGGGGTGGGCCGCACAGGGAACTGTCCCCAGACAGCTTCACAGCGCTGTGTCACGGGGACGTGCGAGACCCCGGGCTCACTCTCATTCTACCTCTTTGTGTTCCAGCCGAAGGGGCCGATGCATCAAAACGTTATTTTCAAATCATGGCTTTTAAGAGTGAGAAGGAGTCGTAGAATGATCAGTTCTAACCTTTTCATTTTATGCTGGGGCCATGGTGCTTGGGCCGGTTCACCCACTGTCCAAAGCTGGTAGCAGAACAGGACCCTGGACACCCATCTTCCGAGTCCTGGGCGTCCTATTTTTCCTCTGTGCTCATCACTGTTCTTAGCACGGATTCACCTGTCTACCTTGGGATCTGAAGGAAATGGAAACCACAGTGTTCCTTAGACTGTGTTCAGCAGTGTTAGGAACACCGCAGCTCGGCGGGCCTCCTCGGAGGAGATTTAATGCTAAAAAACAAAGCAACACGTGAGTCGTTGGCACAAAGACAAGAGACAAATTTTAATGCTCTTGTTGTGCAGAATTCGCAGATGTCATCCTAATTCACGTAGATGAAATAGCTATTGCATTTAGCTTTTCTTAATATGGTAAGTCAATAGACCCATACACGTCTCTCAATGAATTTTTTTTTTAAAGAAACATGACCATATTTAATGGAAAGAGGTAGTCAATCTACTGGTATTTGAAATCAAAAAGAACTTTATTGTTATTCTCACCAAGGTGGAAAAAAATTAGCTTAGTCATTTGGATATAAAAGCAGTGAAAACTTTGTATTTTCAAAGCAGCGGTACCGTAAAATAGTTCATTTCGTTTGTGTAATTCACTGGGCTCCCCGGAATGCATGGGGCTGTCCCTGTGTGACCACACGGAGGGTCCACGTCCATGTCCGGGGTGTCTGGGCTCCGTCTCCGAGGGGGAAGCCCACACGTCCCTCTGGGGAACGTGGCTCTTTTCCTCGTTCTGACGGAGATTTCCTCGGTAAACCGCAGGTGCAGAAATTCCTCGAGTAAGAATTTCCATCAAATTATCATCCCCAACAACTGCTTTGGCTAAACAGTCTCATAAAAATTTTGGAACACTGAATGAAAAAGTAGTCCTCGGATCACGATGAGAGTGTGCAAGAACGAGTTTAACTGGTAATTCTCAACAGAAGTCTACCTCAAGAAGTGTGGCAAGGGCAAACAGGCTCGCGAGACAGGCGGCGTGTCTGAACCCTGTCTTGGGCGTTTGTAACGCTGGTTCGCGTGCTACAAATGCTGAGAAATCCTGCAATTAAGAAACTTGATCAACTGTGTTTGAGCTAGTATTTTCCAAGAAACATTTAATGAATCAGAAACTTTTGTTGTAGAACTGCAAATAACATCTTGCGAAAACCAGGTTGAGAAATTCCAATTGCCAAAATGATGTAAAAACACTTGTTTGATCAATCAACCACTCTGTCTCGCAATATGCGGTCTGTCGGTTTGATGTTTAACCCACTTCTGGGCAGTGTCTTCACAGCACTGCACTTGACCTCCACGGCCACTTTCTGGTCAACAGCGAGATTCAGAGCTGCAGCATCAAAGACCTCAGCCACGCCACGTTTGCGCACAGGACTCTCCCAAGTACCGATGTCTTCACTCTCCTGGGTTATACAGCAGTTACTCCAGTCGATTTCCTCCAACCCACTTATTTTCTTTCACTTAGCGTAAGATCGTTTTGTGTCGGAGTCCGAGATTATTTACCAGAGGTCGAATAAGCCTAGACTACAATCACACGTGTGTTTCCTGGGAGCCGATACTATGGTTGAGACGGGTGTGAGGACGAGCTTGCACTTTCCAGATTAAATACTGCCTTGTGCTGCGGCCTAAAAGGTTGTGTGTGTTTGTTTTTACACGTCATGGACGTGGCGGACCCAGAGTGCCACCGGTTAGGGAGCGAGGTTCCTGCCCGGGCTGCAGTCCCCGGTGACAGCCCCTACTGTGGGGGGAAGGGCGCACATTTTGGGGGTGACCGTTCGCTGTCTCTGCCACCGATGATATTCTTACGTTTGCAAACAGCATAACTCCAACGTAAGAAAGCTTACACAGCAAAGCCGTTTTCCCGAAGTCGTCCGGGGTGATTACAAGGCCTTGCAGGGACCAGGCAACCTTGGCGAACTGCAGATACAGGGCCCGAGACACAGGGCCCACGGTCCTCGTTCGTTCTGGTTTTCCCGCCTATTAACGTTGTCCCCTCCTGCGGCAGAGAGATGGCTCTTACACGCACTGGGACGTCACCAGCTCCAGGCTCAGAGGCTCCAAGTTAACAGAGTGGACCCTGACATGAGACAGGCCTTTCAGCTGAGCAAGGAGCCAGCAAAGCTTCCTCGGTGGAGACTTCGTCTAGACCAAAACGGAGTTCACGCCCAGGGAATGAAAGAGCCACCGAGGGAAGTCTTAGAATATTTCCCCTTAGAAACTTGGAAAACAATCCAACACTGCTCGCTTCAGCGACTCATTTGCAATCGAGGACCGGACACGGTGACTGCAAGTCGCTCGTTCTAATAGCGAAACCATCGTTTTTCTACAAGGAGCCTAATTACCCTTAGGGAAGCTACGGTTTCAAAGTAAACCTTTATTTCGAACCCTAGATTCTTCCGTATAACATGTACATGTTGGTCTTCTAAAATGCATTTAACTTTGAACTCTCCACAGCTTCTGAAACACATAATTTGTTGAAAAGTAATAATAGTCTGATACCTATTGAGCACACAGAGCATGGCAGGCTCTGGACTAGGCGTGTTGGCCTCGTGGCTTCCAGTCCTTACGGCGACACGTGGGGTTCATGGGACACCCTGTGTTAGGTACCTATTACAGCAAAGGTCGTTTTATTAATGCTAGCGCTGTGGGCCAGCAACGAGGCCAGAGAGCTCAGCCCGGAGTCCCACTGCTGCTCCTGTCTGGGGCTACCCAGGGGGCTGCCGCTCGCTCGTGGGCAGGGCGGCTGGGAACGAGTTGGTCTCCAATGGCTTGTCCTTGCTCTGCGAGCTCTCCCTTTCTCCTGCAGGTCAGCCTGGCCGGGTCTCGTAGATGCTGCATCATCTCCAGAGGGCGAGGGGGCGGCAGACGGCTTCCCGACGCCCAGACTCAGAGCTCACGCAATGTCACTTCCCTTGTCTTCTGCTGGTCACGGCAAGTCGCAAGGCCAGCTCAGGTTCGGGAAATGTGGGAACGAATTCCACCTCTTGATGGGAGGAGCTGCCAAGGATTTCTGGCCATTTCGAATCGGCCACGCACACTCTGACTGATGAACTCGCTGTTGCTTGCTGGGAGAAATTGCCTGATAGACTTCTTCGACTGAGAGAAAGAGGTAGGGTAAGCACATCGACTCTTGTCACAACTTCATGCATGCACTGGCCGAAAGGGAAGAAGAAATTCCTACTCCTGAACGAGCTCTCAGCTTGAGAGATCGGCCCGACATCTTTGGGGCCAGACACGTCCCTCGAATGCTGCTTGTGTGATGGATTTTCTCGTCAGGGGGCGGTGGGGAGGTTTAGGGGCTGCTTGGCACTCTGGTGCTTGCCCCCCGGGCCCAGGCCGTGTGGCGGGAGCACAGAAGCGGGGGACGGCTGGGGCGCGGCCGTCACGGGCCCCCCGCTTGGGTGCGGCCCCCTCCCTCCCGTTTCCAGAGCGGGCAGAGAGGTGCTGTGCCTGCGCGGTGAGCAGGAGGGTGAGAAACGGCCCGGCCAGGTCGCGGTGCCCTGGCGTCAGCCGAGCGCGCCACGGCCAGACGCCTGCTGTAAGCCACGTCTGGAAACATCTGCGTTTCCTTATCTTAAGAGCATTTCCTTTGCTCCAGTGACAGCAACGAGACTGTGCGGCGCGCAGCAGGAAACCCCGCCGGGTTCGTCTGGGAAAAGGGAGAATCTTAGAACAAGGGGGCGAATGGCTCGGAACACCCGAATTCACGTCTCGAAGCTCCTGCTTCCCAGGTGTATGGTTTGGGATGGGACACAAACCCCGTTTGAACCTCAGTTTGAACCTTCACGGGGAAAATCCAAATGATGGCGCCCAACCTACAGGGCTGTCGTGATCGCTGAAAAGAAGGTGGGATGAGTGAGCTCCGAGCCCGTGGCCGGTGCTCGGAACGGACGGTCATCGCCTCTGACCCTGGGCGGGGACTGAGGCAGCTCGTGTTTAGAAAAGTCAGAGCTGGAGTCGCTCCAGGATTTAAAGGAGGGATTTAAGCTCGTTGAGACTGCGTATTTCTCACGATGCCTTATTCGCTCGCTGCTTGTCTGGAAATTTAGAACTTGATCCTTTTGGACGGCGCACACGCCGTATGGGTCAGCAAGGTAGAAACTGCATTCCGCAGGCTCACCCCATGTTGGGTGCTGGGTGTGAGTTAGGTTTTGCCTATGGGATGCATAAATGGAAGCTTGAATTAGTGTGTGTGTGTGTGGGGAGGAAGTAGTGACAGAGACACAGCGACACTGAGGCCTGTAAGTGTTGGGGGAAAAAAAGACTCTGCCCACCCAGGAAACCTCCCACAAAGGTAGACAGGGAAGGAAGGAGTTTCCTTCCTGAATGGACACAAACCAGAATGCGACGTGAGTTGCAGGGCACCTGGAGAGATCGCGAAGGCAGAAAGCAACCCGCCCTTCGCCACGGCCACGCAGACACACCAGTCCCACACCTGTTCCCAAGACGCAGAGCAGCCGGCCCCCAGAGAGGTGGCCGGCCGGCGCCGTCTACCCACGGAGCTGGTCTGAAAGCCGCTGGGAACCGGGCCGCCCGCCTGTGTCTGCACGTCGCCCACGTGCAGAGGAGAGAGAGGTTTCTCATAGTGTTGTGACAGGGGCAGGTCTGCATTCGGGAGCCAGGTGCGGACTGAAGCTACGCCCCCACCGCGCCTGGAGACCGGAGGGAGGCACGCTGCCTGCCTCGGGGCGGGTTTCCAGGTGGCCCAGGGAACGTCCCCCAGCTGCCAACTCCACGAGAGACGCATGTTTCGCTTTTGAAAACCAGAGTTACATGCATTTCAAAGAAACCAAGAAATGACAAGTTTTCTAAAGCGGATGCTCTAAACAAAGGGACGGGCACAGCGCTTGTCCCGGCGAGCCCGCTCACGGGCAGGTCACGGGGCGCCCCGCTCGCTCGCGGCTGCCGGGACTGGCGTCTGACTCCCGCGGCTCAATCCGTCTCGTCTAAGACCTAGTGACGGTGACATGTCAAAGGAGCCATGACTCCGTTTTACATGGTTTCCTTAAGATTATGAGTAGAAACAGAAGCTGTTTAGCATCGGATACTTCAGGCAAGCTTTCTAGTGACGTGAATATGCTAATGGCACAGGTAAGGGCCCAGTCACTTTTGATTGTTTTACGGATACCGTGAAAGAGGCGAGACTTGAGTGAGTTCTTAATTAGTCTGGGAAACGTAAAAAACAGGGCAGTGATCTCTTTTCGTTTAGATTTCTTTTACACATAATAAGAGAAATGCAGTCCAAACCATGATGAAATTTTAAAATAGAAGGGATGGGGCCAACCTGGGTGTCCCCCCCACGTCTGAGGGGATGCTGCCCTTCGGGGTGGGGGTGGGGCAGGGAGTTAGAGGAGGAGGCAGAGGGAGGGATGGGGAGGGGATCAGGTCACCTGTGAAGTTTTTCAGCTCGCACAGGGTTGCGTGACCACTTTCCTTCCCCGCTCTTTCCAGAAAGTCAGGTGGGATGGAGGGCATCTTAGAGGGCGACGGGAGAGCCAGGCCCAGCGCCCTCCGCTGACCAGCTGACCGCTGGCCGAGAGTCAGAGCAAATAGGACTTGGGAGACAGCGTGGTGTTGTGATGGAGGGACGTGCCCTGGGTGTGACCGCTTTATCATAAAGAGGAGTCTTTTTGGGGGGCTGAGCTCTCCTCTGGGTTTTTTCATGCAGACGTGCGCTGCTGACAGACGCCTCTGCACTAGGCTATGACTCTGCGGATGCGAAAGGGGAAGGCGAGACAGCCATGAGCCAGCCTGCATCTGGCGCCCGGTGGAAAGAAGACCTGGCCCTCGCCTTTCCGAGGCCGGGCAGGCATGCCGCGGTGTCCTCGGGCAGGCCGATGTCCTGGGGCTGCACCCCGTCTGTCCCTCCGTCCCCGTTGCTCTCCTCTCTTCGAGACAGCTCTCCTGATCCCAGCCTCCGGTGCACGCCACTCAGCACGGGGCGCCCTGGGCGTGCCAGGGACCAGGACGTGATGTCACACTGGGAAGTGCGGCGCAGTGCCGTGAGGGCTTTCTCTAGGAGCCCCCACTTCCAGGCAGGTCGTGTGACTGATGCCCGAGCGAAAGGCTGAGAAGGCACAAGGCAACTAACTACGCGCCGGGGGATTTTCGGAGAACGGCTCCTGAGGAACGCCGGTGAGACCGGCTGTCACGCTCACGGGGTTTCCTGCAACGATCTGATCCTGTCACTGTGTGTTTCAGAATCTCAGCTGCCTTTGCAGGCGGCCACCTGGCTGGCCGGGCACTTGGCAGACGAGTCTATAGATGTTTAACACGCTGCCAACTGTAAGAGTTTGCCATTGTGAGTAATTATAAATGATGCAACGTCAGTCAGACGGGAGCAATTACGAAGAACGAGCCCGTTTTGATGACGAAGCTGTCAAAATGAGGCAGGGCATTTTTTTCCAACGAATCAAAAAAGTTTGGTCTTATCTGTCTGTCAGGAAGGGAGCCAGTGGTCAGATACAGAAGGTCAAATGACTCAGGCGCGTGGCAAACCACAAGCACTCAAACACACACAGCCGAGTGGAACGAACCCCAGAGGCTGACTTCTTGGCTTGAGGATGTCAGGGGCCTCGAAGGAGGCGTGGTCGACCAGATGCGTGGAGGTGGAACAGGCCGCTGTTGGGCGTGGGGTTCTGCAGGCAGGAGGCTCGCGGCCATGACTGTGCAGCTGCTGCTGATCCCGCACTGTTCCTGGCATTCCGCACGTCTGATCTCTCGAGCTCTGCTCGGCATCTCTGTAGCGCTGGTATAATTACCTCTGCATTTCAGACTCTCGCCATCGGGCACTGTCAGTGAGCCCCGGGCCATTCCGATTCCAGACCCCAAAGCCCATGCTGCTTTTCTGCCTCCTCCTCTGGGGCAACGGGGGGAAACGAAGTCCCCGGAGGGATGCGTGCGTGAGTGGAGGAGAACCGGCTGTGAGGTGACAGGCGGGGGTCGTGCTAAGCTCGCGCCCCTCCGTTCAACCCGGCGCCCCGCGGCAAAGCCCCGCATGCCGGCTCCCAGCTCGCCCGGCTCCCAGCTCGCCGGCTCCGGGGTTCACGCAGACCCCAGTTTGCCCACTTCTCTGACCTCGTTTAGCCTCCCAGCTCAGCTGCCGGTGGGTCCCTGCCTCCCACCTCCTCACGGTCCGGGCTCCTCTGCCCGCCCCTCCCCGGTTTCTCCCCCGTGGGACTCCTTGGAGGGAATTCTGGGGTTCCGACTTTCATGTGTCGCTCTGCCGTTTGCACGCGTGTGTGTTGAACCTGTGGGCCAGGCCTGCTCGGGGGTCACGGCACTGTGTGCGGAAAAGCTGATCGGCAGTTACTACAGTGGACATTTTCCTAACAGCTGTTAAGCCGTTGCTTTTAAAGCTGATAAAACATATTTGCTTTGTTTTGTTTTGTGTCACACCAGAATATATTGGATTCCGTGTAATCAAAAATCAAATATTTTATTAAACCTTCTGCACCACATTGGTTTATCCACTCGTCGGCTGATGGACATTTTGGCCGTTTCCACTGTTTGTCTGTGATGATGACGCTGCCATGAACATTCAGGCGCAGGGTTGTGTGCACACGTGTGCGGGCTATGTGCACACGTGTGCCGGGCTGTGTGCACACGTGTGCCACTTCTCTCGGGTGACACCTACATGTGGTCCTCTGGGTCTAACTTCCTGGGGAACGGGCAAGTCGTTCTCCTCAGTGGCTGGGCCGTTCTCCGTCCCCACCGGTCACAGTACCTGGTGCAGCCAGGGGACACACTGGTGCCGAGTAAGGCAAGTAAATCACTGAAAGTGAAAACAGACAGTGCCATGACTGGATGAGCTAGAGATGAAAAGCCGCTAGCGAGAGACTCCAAGGAAAGAAAAGAGATGGCGTTGTTGTGAGGGGACAGGGGAAGCCACCCGCTTCGTGCGCGTCAGTGGACGCAGCGTGAATCCTTCTCTCAGCGCCACGCCGGGACACTGCACTGCCTCCCGCTGCCTCCCGAGAGCAGAAACCCAGAGTGAGAACCGACCTCCCGGAACCCTCACGAAAGCGGCCTCTTTCTGTCCGCCTGGGAGAGGACGGCAGGAGGCTGCGAGGAAGGGAGTCTTTACGTGTCCAGGGACTATTTTTGTTTTCGTCAAAAATTTTTTAAGGGAACAAAGGAAATCAGTGTAAATGTTGGCGCTCGCTGATAGATTTAGGAAATGGAAAACAATGTCCAACGGCGAGAGCTGGACGGACCCAAGCTGATACCGAAGTGGTGGAAAATTCCATCACCCCCTGAATAGTTACGTCCCCCGGGACAACGGCCGAGCATCAGCTGCCAAGGCACTGAACGGGAATGATTTAATCAGTCGAACGCATTAGTTGGCTTTTATCCCGCGTCCCGGAGAAGCCGTCTCTCGCAGGTGTTTTAATTCACATACAAGTTCACCTGGGAAAGATACGTTTTCTGAAGTTAAGTATGGAGAAGCCTTGACTAGAATTCCTAGAAATAAAAGGAGAAATCACTGAAGCTTTCAGGTCATGGAGATGAGCTTATAAAATTCTCAGACTATGAATGTTAAGGTACATTCACAGAAAAACAGGAAATTAAAAAATTCCTAAGAGAGTTTTAAGATTAAAAAAATTTTTTTTTGGTTTTACTCTGTGCAAATGACTTTAAAACCCTGGTTAAAATAAAGAATATTAGTTTGCAAACTATGACTTGTCAAAGCTCAATGAAAAGCTTGAGAAATCTAGGCAGACAGATTTCCCAAGAAGAAACAGAAAAAGTCGTCCAAAGTTGCTTTTGTGCCTTCAAGTGTTTCCCTAAGGGAATCCTATCAAAATCTTTAGAGAACATATACTTCCAGTGTTGCTAAGCTGTTTCAGATCCTAGAAAAGACAGAAAGTCCCTAGGTGTATTTCACGAAGCAAATATCATGTTGCTCTTGGGGGGAATGACAAAGACCACAAACGAGAACATCCATGGACCGATCTCATTGATTGATAAAGTGCGCAATCCAAAACAGAATATTAGAAAAGAGAAAGACAGTAGTTTCTTGAAAAAAAAAAAAACCAAAACAAATAACAGTAAGCCATCACCAAGTGGATTGATTCTCGATGTGAAAGTTAAGTCACTATCGCGAACGAGAAGTCATCGTTTCATAGATCCGATAGGAAAAGCACGATCATAGTCACGATGGCAAAAGCAGCCCTGAGCCAGCATCGTGTCTTACGGGAAAACTCAAGGAGCGTATTCTTGACGTCAGGAAAAATTAAACAATGTCCACTGACACATTACGATTTAACATTGGACTGAAATATTAAGCAAAGCATTTAAGAAAAATTAGAGGTTGAGTTATTATTGGGAAGTGTTAAGATTACCTTAATTAAGAATATTATTTCATACCTAGAAAATTGTAAGATAATTAAAGCTAAAATTACTTCAAACAATGTAGAAATCTAGTAATATGTAATAGGGCACAAAATTAATAATGATAAATCATGGGCTTTATGTAGAACAGATTCTATTTGCAGTAGCAATAAAAGTAAATAAGGAAAGATCAAAAAGCAATACGAAACACCTGTACAGAAAAACATTTTTGATCACTTCCGAGGGCACAAAATAATGCTTGAAGAAATGAAAAAATGTATAATATTCTCTGACAGGCACATTCATCATATGAGTATCAATTCTTCCTAAGCTGATTTGTAAATTTAGCTCAATTCCATCAAAAATAACAGTGGCTAATTTTTTTTTTTTTAACTTGGGGATGAGATCTAGTGGAGGTGATTCTCAAGTTTGTTTTGAAAAATAAAGATAAACCATGCGTATGTCAAAATAAATTACTCTGAGCAAATTAATATTTTAGTGAAAAAAAAACAATAAAAATACAAGATAAAAACATGAATGAACGCCTATAAAGGAGGAATGTCTTTCTAATTACAGACTCAAGTCCATAAGCCATAAAACGAAAGACTGTAAAATTCAGCTCCATTAGAAAATGATAACATCCACATGGGTCAAAAACCTAACAAGCAAATTAAAAGGACGAGCCAGGTGTCCTGAACTGACTTGGCGGCTCTGACTCTCGTCCATCACTGTGCAGTGAGAACGGTAATGGTGACGACTTCGTCCGCGGTTGGCTCGAAGGCTAAATGGGATAATACATGTGTGTAGAACGTTCCGTGCGGCCCCGGCACATCGGAAGGACTCAGACAGTATTAACGCGCACCTCTTTCTCGTTTGAAACCACTTCTCTGGTCTCCTCGTGGATCTCGTTTTGAAACGTTTGTGTTTTCCCATCTCTGGTCATTCCCCACGCCCTCCCCCTCTGTACCACACTCTCTGTGTGTGACCTCCCGCGTTCATAGACGCCATGTCAACTGTGGGACGCAGGGGGGATGGGAGGGCGACAGAGGCCCTAGCGTTTGCGTTTCCGGGGAGAGCCTTCACTGGACGTCGGTCAGGAAAAGCTACCATCGCTCTTCGTCATGCTGGAAGGGACCTGAGCACATGGAAGGGACCGTGGGGGCCATGACAGGAGAGCAAAGAGGTTCTGGCTGGTTCTCATTAGCGGCCGTCGGGAGCAGACAGACCCGCGGGCTGTGCCTGAGAGGCTTCCGAATTGTGCAAGAGAAAGGGTACCTGAGCAGGTGTCACTCGAGTCTTCCCGTCACGCCCGGGAATGCCAGCAGGTCGTTTGGTGACTCGAAGCCTGACGAGTGGAGGTGGCAGGACCACGCAGTCTACAGTGTGTCCTGTTCCCAAGGGAAAGTTCTGTGGAAATTTTAAAGCATCGATTACAGCAAATTCGAAGTACCCTTCAGAGCCACCCTCAGTCTTCCCTTTCTCTAAATCAATGAACGCTGTCCTCGTCTTCAATAGACCTGAGTGGCCGCCCTTTGTCGGTACAGGACCTGAGACCTCAATGCACTGGTGGAGTTAGCAGTGACCAACAAGAAATGGCGTCGGGCAGAGTGGTCCGATAAGCTGTGCGTCCCCCGGCCTTCGCGTTGGGTTAGGCTCTGTTGTTCAGAGCAGCCGCTGATTTCCTACGAAGTGGAGTCCATCTCGTGGCGCAGCCTTAAGTGGAGCTCTGTGCAGACGGTTGTGACTCCAGCAATTAAAATACCCCAGGAACATCAAAACCACCGAGGCAGTAACTTGTGCAAACAAAACAGGAAAGCCTAAGAAAGTACAAGTTCTTCCACTTCGAGGCCAAAGGGGAGTTTCAGATTTACGAGAGCCAAACTCTTGACTGTTTGAACAGGCTTGGCGTCGACTGAGCTGCTAAGTGAAGCTTGTCTTAAAGGAGAAGAGGAAGGAAAGAGCGGTTTGCTAAGGAAAATATTTTGAATTTGTTTAACAAAAAGGAAGAAAAAAAAAACTGGTCAGTATGTCCAAAAATAAACCAAGGAAAAAAATCAATAAGTAGAAAATGAACAGTTCAGGTTTCTGGGTGTCCTGTGTTTTCTGCAGCCTGTGTTATACAGGGCGGGGGCCTCATTTCAGACTCTGTGGGGCGTGGCTTGCTCTTACAGGGGATGGGGCACAGTCAGGTAATTGGGACCTGAAAAAGTAGCTTCAGCTTTAGAGATGAGCAGAGCCGTCCAGGGCGCACGGGAGAGCTCAGCTGAAAGGCACTGAAGTGGCGAGAATGCCCAGACACCTGAGGGCCGTGTCTCCCCGTCTTTCGCCCCCGGGGACTGTCTCACACTCGGTCCCTATAGAAGTCACTGGAAAGTGATGCTCCGACTGCCTGAAGACTAGCTGATGAATGGCCTACGGACAAGCACTCGGCAACGATGGGCAAGTCCAGGGACAGAGGTGCTTGGGAATTCAGGCCGTAGGAATCAGGAGAACGTCTGTGAGGAGGCCGGGAGGACAGACCTCGGCAGGGGCCCAGAGCCAGGCCCCGCGGGAGAGCAGGACGGGTCCTGCAGGCGCTGGCACTGAAGGACAGTCGCCGAAGCGACGCAGAGCCCAGGCCGAACGAAGCCCGTTCGCCGGTCCCCACGGAACACACTGTGCGCCCTGCGTCTGCAGAGAACCGAAGTGCTGGCCTCGCTGGCTTAACACCAAGCGAGGATTATTCCAATTGTGCGAATGGCAGAGAGGACGTCCTCAGAGCCTGAAGGAGCATGGCGGCGGGGCAGGCGTGGGGGCGGCGGGTCGCCCGGCTGGCACCTGTCACACGCCCTCTGGAAGCAGCAGTTACGTCTCAGGGCGGCTCCCGTCGGTCACCCTCGGTGCGCGTTCCAAACGCACTTACGATGAACCGCGTGATTATACACAGACTTACGGCCACCTGTGTGTGCTGAGCACAATTCCTAGTGTACCTCTACAGAAAGGCTACATCTCCGGAACAAAGGTGACCTTGCCCTTTCTCGTTCTGGGTTGCTAAATCAGCCGGCAGGCGAGATCTGTGCTCTGCGGGCCTGGTAGGAGAAAGACAAGGGTACGTGACGGAACGGGGCACCCAAGGGAGGCAGCCATGCACTGGCTCCTCTCTGCACAAGGTTCCCGGGCTTTTCGCATTTCCTTATTTACAGTCTGGGCCACTACTGTCCCTTCCAGTTGACACTCACTCCTCGTTTTCAAAAACATGCAAATCATGGTGGTACATGCTGTCTTCCCCTCCCCGCCCCCCAAATTTCACCCCTTGAGTTGCGGGGACTCAGAACCCTCTAGGAATTAAGTCGTATCCTATTTCATACTCATCATAAGCCAAACCCAGGCCTCCACGAGTCCAAATTCAGTTGTTCAGCCGCTGCTTAGCACAGCTAGTTTATAAAACGGGGTATTGTGGTATCTAAATAGAAACAAAAGCTTTTTGATTTGGGCAGTTCTCATGAGAGCTCATTGAATTTATTGTGATATTTCTCTTTATACAGAAAAGAGCCAGATTAGTATCTGATAACAGATCAGCACATTTATAAATGCCGAATGCTGAGCTGTGGGCCGCATGTGATTGGCTACAGAATTCGTAATTATTTTGCTTTGTTGTGTTGGCTGCAAGGACAGGGGTGTGTAACGAGGCTCTGATCTCGTCTGCGGGGCCTGGGATGACAGTGGGACAGGCAGGGGTGGCCCGGGCCTGGGCGCGCACCAGACTCCCAGAGGGCTGGCGCACGCAGTTGCTGAGGGGCGGCGTGAGCAGGTGTCAGTTAGCACCAAAGGCGGGAGGCAGAGGACGCAGGGCCCAGAGGCCCTCATGAGCTCATCTGTACTTGACCTAGCAGGCATCCCTGTGCCCCCAACGATGAAGGCACAGCTGGGGAGGCAAGAGGAGCTGGGGGAATTATTCAGGAGGCAACCGAATATTTGCCTGGACGATCACGCCGGAAATCAGAAAGACTCAAGTCACTCAGAAGCAAGGAGGGGCTTTTCCCTGGAGGCGCGTTGGACCGTGAGCAATGCCTCTTCCTTCTGTGTTATAAAAGCAAAGCAAACAGGACAAGACACACACACAACCTTTTTATCGAAGTATGATATACGTACATAAAAGTGCCCGTAAGTGCAGATGTGAGAAATTTAGCGCGCGACTCAATAAGTGCTTTTAGATGAACCGGCCCTTAGAGAATATGATTATGGCGATGGCCATGGCGCTTTTATTAAAGAGAAAAACACTGACCAAGGGACAGGAAGAGGCGGAGAATAGTAATTAAATAACACGATTTCAACAGATCCACAGAATTTGGTTTGTTCTCTTTAAAAATACTTTCATCAAGGAGAGATCTAACTTAATTCACAGTGCTGGTACCTTCCCACTCGTCCAAATTGGTCTGATAATTCACTTTCTACTTTGCAGTAATTAAAAGCAACTAGGATTGATTTTGCCTAAAAATAAGTAAACATACAATCATGAAAAGAGCTTCCTTTATATTTTTTTGTGGGAAACTCACGTAACCTTTTGCTTTCCTATCCCTCTTGGGCATAGTAAGTATGTTTCTGGTGGCTCTGGGCCATTTTTGTTTATTCCTTACAAGGAAGAAATCTGAACTAGGACATTTTCTCAAGGATTTTGGCTGCCATTTTCATAGCTAAAATCATACTTGTTTATTTCTTCTCAGATATCTGTTACATACAGCAGGCAAGTCTCTTACTTTAAGAAGAGAGGGACGAGGTCGCTCAGAAAGGCTGACAATAGAAAGAAGCACAAAGGCAACCCCAGCAAACACCCGCACAAGGAGAGCAAGGTTGTCGTCTTTGTATCCGTCAAATCGAATTCAGAGCAAAATGAATTAAATGAGGCCACGGAGAAAATTTTACAGTGATGCACAACGAAGAATACGTGTGCGCCCATTACCACAACATCGCGCCAATCGTAAGTTAAAAGCACCAGGACAATAAGGCGTCCCGTTGAAGAAATCCTTAAGGGCGTGATAATGAAGAGATTCTCCTCAATTTTCTTCTAAAAGTTTTGTACGGATGCTCCTCTACTTTTGACGGGATTCCGTTTTGGTAATCCCATCGTAGATGGAAAATATCGTTAACTGGAAAATGCGTACAACGCACTGACCTACTGGACATCACCGCATAGCCTTGCCTGTCCCAAACCTGCTCGGAACCGTTTCATCAGCGCCCGGTCCGGCAAAGTCCTCTCGCATGGTCGCATGCACAGGACCACTTGTTCGCCTTCCTGATCTCAGGCTGACTGGGAGCGCAGCTCACGGCCCCTGCCCTGCGCCACGAGAGGGTACCACATCGGTATCGCTAGCCTGGGCAAAGGTCACGATTCAGAGCAGGGTTTCCTCGAGATGTGTATCGATTTTGCACCATCAAAAAGCTGAAAAATCCTAAGTCGAACCCTTGTAAGACGGGGACACTTTGTAGGTTTTCTTCTTATATTTATTTATACCTTCGTGCGCTCGAAACTAAGATTTATGCATACTGTGAGGTGGGGATTCTGTTTCTTCCTTTCTTCGCCCACGGGAGAATCCATTATTACAGTCCATTTTTTCACCTCAGTGCTTTGCTCTGCAATTTCTGTCATAAACTAGTTCCTGCATAAATGTGGGTCTCTATTCCTGGGCTTGCTACTCTGGCCGTATAAAAGCGACAAGGTGCCTACCTCATTAGAGAACGGCCAATTAAAACCATTTCACGTCCACTGGGCTGGCAAAATTAAAAGGCCAGATGATATCGGGTATTCACGCAGATATGAAACAATGGGGTCGTTCACCCATGCTGAGGAGAGTGTGAACGGATGAGAGTCTTTTAGAAAAGTTTGTCGTTGCCTAGAAAATTTGAACTTTCTGACCTGAAAATTTAATTTCTACATGTATTTCTCAAACGAACTCTTGCACATATGCACCAGGAAGCCTATATAGGAATGTTCACGGTAGCATTTTTACTTAATTAAAAACCTGGAAACGAACCAAACACCTGTCCCCAATAGCCTGGATAAGAAAATTACGTTATGTTCACATCACGGAAGACACACGCAGTGAAACGGAATTAACTTCGGTTACTGCACCCACCTGGCGAAATCTCAGAATCATACCATGAGCTAAAGCAGTAGTCCCTGAAGCGTACATAACATAAAAGTGTATAGAATAGATGATTTAGGGGTATAGACAGAAGTGACAAAATTATAAAGAAAGGCAAGGGGAGGATTAAAAGTTATCTCTGGATTACCTCTGGGGTGGGCTGGGATGAGACTGGCATATGATCACGGGCTTTCTAACCTGTGTGGTGAGTACTTAAAAAAAATTATTTCTCCTTTGATCTGTCCTGTAAATCTATGTTGGTTTTTCCTATATGTGATATGTTTCGCAATAGCGCTACTTCAAAAAGGAAATGAATAACACAGTAACTATGATAAATGTCACCTACAAATTATTTTTTTTTAAGTGTGACATTGAGGACCTCAGAATAATTAAACAGTTGCTAAAAAAGCATATTGAAGTTCTCGGTGGGCAGGGCAAGGCAGAAATCAGGCAAAGGGGATCGGACGGCTTTGTGGTCAGGGCCAGGACACGGGTGGGGGCCAAGTGGTGACAGACCGGACGGTCAGAAGACAGGTGACCCTTAGGAAGCCCAGTCCAGGTAGCACTGGCTGCCTAGCCCTGCTGTGTCACCCCATGGTGTGGCCTTCATGAGGATGGGTGTTTCCCTTCCTGATTATGAAGATATCCTTCTGGCCTTATTGCAGTATAGTGGACAGACAAGTTATAAGTCCCGTGTTTGCAGGATCATTGTGTCGGCTGTGTTTTAGAAAAGCCACCTTCAACTTTTCCATAAAATTTCTCCAAATCATACGGTAAAATAAGTTGCTTCTTATATTGCCACAAACCACACACTGAAGAATCTCGTTCGATTTTTTTTTTATTAACACAAAGTTACCTCCTCATTTACTCATCTGTTTGTGCTTTTCGTGTTTATTCCTCGCAATACGTAAAGTCAGCCGTTACCCATTTCCTTGAAATTGCAGTAACTAGCTTGATCTGTATCAGAAGAACTTTTGATTGAAACAGACCCACGAAAAGGTTTTAAAAATCTCAATTGTTTCTCCCCCAAAATTAGGTTAAATTTGGATTAGTTTTGTTTTGTTTGTTTTGTTTTGTTTTGTTTTGCAAATAATCCGTGTGCCTCAACACTAGCAGTGAGAGATGCATTTATTTAGGGCTATTGCCTCTAGTCTTCCACATGGGCTCCTCCAGGGTTCTCCCACCCCGAGGGGTTCCCCTACCACCCCTCGCTGGCACCCACATCAGCCAGCCAAGGCTGCAAACCTTGCTTCATTCATTTCCCCCACCGTCTGTGAGGAAGGCCCAGTTATGTCGGGCTCCTAAGAGCCGGAACCATCCTGGGGATTCAGCCGCACGCGGCGATCGATGCTTTTTTTGTTTCATTCAGAAGTAGGGGACAGATGCCGAGGATGCGCCTGGCCAGCGCCTCCAAGCTCTTTTTGTCCCTGAGTACTCTCAGCCCCTTAGCTTTCTGGGAACTCTTTGGGATACAATGGGCAGAGTAAACAACAAGGAATGGAACCCAGCCCACATTCTGATTCTGAGAAAACCTTGCCCCCTGGCAATGATCCAAGCATGGGGTGAGGGAGAAAAAGAAAGGCGGATTGTCCAACCCGCTCTCAGGGGTGCTGAAGGAAATGGCCTCGGCTACCGGCGGAAAGAGAGGCTCCTTCCACACGCTGGGTTCACGTGGATGCTGCTTTTCGCAGCTGAGGGTTCAGGCTATCCCTTCGAGGTCGGTTGGCTGACCTGTTTTTGAATCCCGGGCACCCACACTCAGCACATTTCAATAGTTCTTGTGACATGGGTATCATCACCCTCCGAGAAAAATGTGCAAGGGAGGCTCGAATCCGTCATGTGATAAAATCTACTCTGGGGCTGTTCGCAAACAGCCTATGTCCGAAGCAGCGAAGAAACAATCAGTGAGGCTTTGGGGAAGTCACGCCAGGCCACTGGCAGACAGTCACTCAAAAAGAAAAAAAAACTCCCCAACAAACATGTCTCTGGAATTGCATTACTAGGAATTCCATCGAAAATTATTATGCACTGATGTGATGGGAAAAATATAAACCAGACATGAAAAGTAGACGCGTTCTGTTAGTAGATGCCATACTAGATCCAGAGAAACCTAAATACAATCATCAGTGAATGCGATGAAAATTCACGAAATTTATCCGAGTTATAAAGTGAACAAAAAGGGGGCCATGTCATAAACCCAACAGTCTGGGGTGGAGGGCACGTGGCCGGTTGCCAGGCTCGGCGGCCAGAAGCAGCCCCACGGGTCGGTCCGGTCATAAATTCCCGGCTGGGCAGGCCACGGCGGGTGACCATGTCCCTGGGCACGGCCCGCGGCCTCCAGCTCCCTGAGCAAAGGTCAGCTTTGCCTTGACCGCGCCCTTTGAAAGGTCACAGTGACCTTCCTCCCCGGACCCCCGGGGGCACGGCCCGCGGCGCCCAGCGCGAAAGGCCTCACCGCGGCTCGGCCACACGCTGCTGCCTCCGTGTGCTGCACGCGGTGACCACGCCCGCCACGCGTCTCCCCCGGCTCTTCGTCTGGCCCCAGACACGTCCCCGGTCACCCTCTCCCGCCTCCTTCATCCACCACCGACGACTCACGTTCCTTCCCCACGTTTTCGCCTTTGATTCTGCAGGCAGGAAAGGAAACGCGAAGTGCCCTGCTCCGGGCCCTTTTCTCATCCACTGAGATCTTGCTGCCGGGCACGTTCTCAGACGTCTGGCCCAAAGAAACGCTTCTAAAACCTTCCTGTGGGTTCGGACATTCCGGTGTCGATGGCAAGAACCAGGCTGCCCAACGTCCAGGAGCACGGCTTGGGATCTGAGAGTCAGTGCCTTATCTTCTTAGAGCCAACTTTTGAAGCTCCGGAAATAACAAAATAAAACCCGATTTTGTTCGCTTACACTCTAGTAAATAACGAACACAATTATTCATCCATTTGTCTTAAAGGAACGAAACCAGTGTCACCCTTGTGACCATATGCCGGTCTGTGGAATACCTTAAGCAAAGATTCCTGTTTTAAAGTGTTTTTCATTCCCTCTTCACTCAGTTTTCCTGAAAGCTGTGTTTCCTGTGGGGGCCGGGGGAGGAATATAAGATAGTAGGCACTTAGGGACATTTACCGAGTGGCACTTACGCTTTCCTGGTGAAACGACGTGATTCAGGGAACTCGGAGGTTTTGTCACTGCATGAGACAATGAGGTCAAAGACTAAGGAGCAAGCGAAAGCAGGTCGAGGAAGTGGCCGTGGTCAGCGGGGAGGGGACAGTGGCCAGCGTGAGCCCGGAGTGCCGGCTTGAAGAACCGGTTATCGAGTTTGAGGCCTAGCTAAACACGAGGAAGCCTGAGTCACTTCACTGAACGGGTCCCCTGTGCCCTTATTCCACCGGCTCTTCCCAAACGCCCCTTCCCCCTTGATAAATCACAGTGTGCGTCTTTTGGTTGGTTTTGTTTTCATTTGACCATGTTTGAACAATGACAAAACCCCCGATGGTGCGCTTGGAGTCCGCAGGCCTATTTTTCTTGCCCACTGGATGTGACGAGGGACACAGGTCAGTCGTGACGATGGCGGTCGCTCCCGGCGGGCAGCTCGGCTGAGACCCGTGGGGAGTGCGTGACACAGGGCACGGGTTTCAGGACCAAAGGGGACGAGTCAAGGTTTCGTGACCTCCCCGTCTGGAAAAATGGCCTGCCGTGGACAGAGGCCGCCAGGAGGAGGGCGTAATGGCGGCACACGCGGAAAGAGCTGCGGGCCGTTCGGTCAGGAGACACGGGGCAGAGACGGGGCAGTCATCAGGGGAACACAGAACCGGCTTCTGGCGCTGCTGTAAAAAACTCAGAAATTCAGCGGAAGTGCTTCCTGATGTTGCTGCAGGACGAGACGGACGAAGAGAGACTGAGAACTGCTTAGTAAGGTCTGGGGGCGTGAGGCGTCTTCTGCGTTTGGGAAGGCAACGCTGCTCTCTCTTCCCAAAACGGTAGGAAAAGAAGCAGCGCCCGGACATCGCCCCTGGTACTTAGGCGCATTCGTGGCCCGGGTGTGAGAGACAGAAACCGCCATCCGCAGCTCCGGCCCCGCCGCCGGCGCGCGGACACGGGGCCAGAAGCAAGAAAGAGGCCCCTTCGCGGGGCGGCCGCGCCACGGATTTTAGGATCCCAGAAACCTGGCCTTCCCATAGGCCTCTCCCGCAAACGCACCCCAACAGCAGTGTTAGCAACGACTCTGACGGGCACGCGGGTTTCTCTACGGCCTCTTGACCCTCCCATTGTTTATCGCGGGGAATACGTTCGAGGAGGAAGCCAGCCGTGATTAGGCCCTGCTGCAGGGCGTGGGCCCGGGTCACAGGGTGGTCACAGGACGGGCCTGGGACAGGAACCGCGGTTCCGGAGGGGGACGTGGGACTCTGGAGGGCGCTCCAGCCCTCCAGCCTCTGCGGCGAGGGTGAGGCTTTGACTTCTGTGTGGCTGCGGTCTCAGAGGGAGACCCCAGCTCGGACAGGGATCGCTGACTTGTGCTCCTGGAATCACCCCTGGCTGGGATCAGAGAGAAACTACACCTCATTGTATCTCCTGCGAACGACATCGCAGAGTTCAAGGTTCCGTTCCGATCAGCCATGGGCCGAGAGCCAATCCTTGGGCGGCCCGCTTGTTCCCGCGGGCCGTGGAAAAGCTCCAGAAATGAGGGCTGTCTTCCTGCACATTATCAGGTGCGGCCTCCACCCTGCTGTTCTGTTGACATGATTTCGTTACCAAAAAAGAGTCTTTTATATAAACGGGCCCGAGCAGAGGCCTCACGCGTGTATCTAGGTGGAGCCGAGGCACGGAGTCCCCTCGGGCAGAGGCCACCGGTGGCGCCGGCTGCCCGGGGGGGGCCCAGGCACGTGCCGAGGTGGCCCCGAGCACTTCAGGAGCATGAGCGCATGTGTACGTCCTTCCGTGGGACAAGTGTTTCATCAGCTTCTCGAATGGCACCGTGACCCGAGAAAGCTTAGCGTAAGTGTGAAGCTTTGAGAGAGGGGCTCTGAGGGGCGAGGCCCGGGAAGGAGGAATTCGTAGCTAGCGCGTGTAACCTGTGTCGTCCGATGCAGCTCCGCCCGGCGCGGACATTAGAAGGTGTGGTCGCGGTAGGTTTGACGTGCAGGGGTGACGCGCAGCCCTGAGCCCCTGGGGGGGGTGCAGAGCATCTCTCTCCACGGGATACCACGGCCCCAGGGGACACCTTGTCCGGCATTCTCGTGGGAAACGTACGTCTCGCAGGAGAAACCAGCTGATACCGCGCTCAAAACGGCCCTTCGGTCTCATGGAGAGTCCCTCAAGCCCACGGCCCAGGGCGGGCTGCGCACCGGCGAACGTTCCCGCCGCCTGAACCGCCGACGTGTGCTGCGGTTTCGCGCGACGGGGGCAGACGGGAAAACACGCAGACCGCCACGTCCCCCAACACGCCCAGCGGAGTCGGGGGCGCAGCTTGCTGGGGGCGCGGGCGGCGTTCGAGTTTTGAACGCGGACTCGTCTCGCGCGCAGAGAGCCTCCGCCCTCCAGGGTTGATGCTGGAAGGCCCGCGAGCGGTTCAGATTTCTCTCGCCGTGCGCAGATGCTTGTTTCCGGAGGATTAACGAGGATGGATTTCCTGTGTGGGACATGGGGTTTTCCGTCCCATCTTCTCCTGGAACGGGATTGTTGGGCTAAGCCCTCCCGTTCCGGCCTCTGGAAGAAATCCTGTGTCTCCTCGGGACAGTCTCCGTGGGCCGGCGGCTTCTCACCCAGGCGTGCACGAGCTCTCCCGGGCCAGGGACGGTCCCGCTTGGTGCCAAAGCAACAGCCCTCGCTGAGTCACGGGGACAAAGCACACGGGTTTAAACGGCTGCGAAACACTGGGCCGGTCACCGAATCTCTCGCAGCGTTGTGAAGCGAGGTCGGCTGAGCTCCATTGCACGGGGGTAGGCTCGGCTTTCCTACGGTAATGGACGGGCCCTCCGTTTCAGTTGCCCTCGAGAGCAAAGGTCTTCGCGCGTCCTCACGATGGGCACAGGTGTTCGGTCTGGGTGGTCACCCGGGGGTTCAGTGCTGCCCCCCAAACCGGCACATGCTACTCATTAGTGTTCAGTCTCCAAATCCCTTCCCAAGACCTCGCGTTTCCTAAGTGGCTACCGCTTCCGCTTTACTTCAGGTAAGTTACTCGCTTCCGCTTTACTTCAGGTAAGGATGCGCTGACCGTAAGGATGCGCTGACCGTAAGGATGCGCTGACTGTAAGGATGCGCTGACCGTAAGGATGCGCTGACCCTCTGCCACTGGGGACTGCAGACGTCCACCTCCGGGCGCCCGCTGGTACTTTCCTCACCGACCACTGCTCGGTCCCTAAACCATGGCCGCGTGTCTGACTTTGGGCACCAGCCAAATCGCAGACGCTAATTTCTGCATCCTCCGGGTTGACGCGGGTTATGCTGCCGTCGCAGATAAGCCCCCCAGAGCTAAGGGCTTAAAACAGCAAAGGGTCGCCTCCCGCTGCGCGTGGGGCTGGCGGGCGGGCCGCTCGCTGCCGCCTCTCAGCGGCCGGGCTCGAGGGCGCGCAGCCACCACGCCGGACCCTGGGGGTCAGTCGCCCAAGAGCGAGGCCGCTCCGGGGGGCCTCACAGCAGCCGGGAAGCACACGGCCTGCGAACTCGGTGGCAAGAACAAGTCACGTCGCTCCCCAAAGGGACTCGCTGTGGGACCAGAAGGGGCGAGTCGTGGGCATTTGATGCAAAGCGCCCGTGACCACGACGAGCTGGTCCTGTGTGGTCATGACATGACGTGGCAGTCGCCCTCTGAGTACTTCAAATGAACCTTTGGGTGCCAACCCCGGGCCCAAGAAAGAGAGGCATTGTGCATGCATAAGGCACTTTAATACTTAAAATATAATGTTCCTGGGTCTGTGAAGGCTGGGAAGTCATAGTGCCTTTGAAGGGAGCTCTGAGCCGTGACTCCCACAGGAAGTGCTGACTCCGGTCGCGCGCAGCCCAGACCTCGCAGGCCGCTCCTCTGCGCCACGGCCGGCGTCGGCGTTGGAAAAGGGCGCAGCTCTCTTGGCCAGTTCCTGTTCCGGGTGTTGGCGAGCGCTGGCAGCGGCGAATTTGTCAGCAGCCCATTTTCCATTGACCTCCACCGCCCAGCGGTTCTGGTGGACGGCTGAGCCAGCGCTCAAGGACAGAGGCGGCTTTGTGTGGAGACGGCCTAAGGGCTGTGGAGCACGCTGACTGGCGTTCACCCTGGAGAACACCGCGGCTGCGTTGTGCAAACATTTCCAAGCCCGTCCGCTGAAGCCAGCTCAGCCTGGCGCGGTGGGGGCCCGGAGCAGCATCGTGCCCGTCTTCCCTTTGTGCACGGCCGGGAGTGGACGTGAGCAGGAAATGAGGGAAAACCGATGTCACACTCTGTGGTTAAATGGGCAAATGGTTATAGTTATAGCAATTAGACTCCAGGAGGAAGGAAGAAAGAAAGGAGAGAGAGAGAAGAGAGAGAGAGAGAAGGAAGGAAGGAAGGAAGGAAGGAAGGAAGGAAGGAAGGAAGAAGGAAGGAAGAAAGAAAGAAAAGAAAGAAAGAAAGAAAGAAAGGAAAGAAAGAAAGAAAGAAAGAAAGAAAGAAAGAAAGAAAGAAAGAAAGAAAGAAAGAAAGAAAGAAAGAGAAAGAGAGAAAGAGAAATTGCTTCCCCAGCATGCGGCCCATTGGCCTGCCGGCGGATAATGTGCTTTCAGTGGGGCAGGTGCAGCTCACAGTGTGGGGAGCAGAGCCTGGGCTGGGGGGGGGGGGGGGGGGTGGGGTGGGAAGAGCTCCATGACCACATGGGCTTCTCTGGGGCCCTCAGGTCCCTGAAATCTGGCAAGCTCCTGACCGCGGGTTCCGTCTCGCCGAGGTCTGGCCTCTGCTGGACGTCGCAGAGTCGTCTTTGACAGGCCGGCCCTGCAGCCTCTCAGCTGTGAGATCTTGGACAGCTGTGCAAAGCTCTCTGTGCCTCAGGCTCCTCGCAAATAAACAGGCAGAGCACTGAGCCCACAGGCAGGACCTCGCTCACGTCGGCTTGTGGGTTCAGAGGAACACGGTAAAACCCACAGCGACGTTACCTCCCACTGTGAATAAAGGAGAGGTTCTCGAAACGGTAAACTAACTTAAAGACGCTCTTCAACGAGCCTCCGCAGGTGAACATTTGCCTCTGCAAAGGTTCGGCCGCAAAAGTCTTCACGTGCTTCCGCGCTGGGGAACGTGGAGTTTGGTGCTCAAAGACCCGTTCGGAGCTCCCTGCATCCTGGCGTGGTCCGAAACGTGGACGTCGTGTTTCACACACTCGTCTCAATCTGTCCTCTAGAGAGGTGGCGGCAAAGCAGAGCCCCGCAGGAGAAGACACCAGGTTTGGAAGGAGAAGGACAGAGAACTCCAGGCGGGGCAGAGGAAGGCGTGGGCCAGGCACGTTCCGCACGAGGAGAGTGCTCCAGGACCGGCCCCGGCCCGCTGGCTCGCGCACGGCTGTTTCTATCGGAGATGTCCTAACTCTTGTGTCCTTCGGTGGGCGACCTGTCGGAGGCTTGTGGACAGTGTGCGGCGGGAACGCTGGGCGCAGAGGCCACGGCCCACGACAAGCATGGGACCTTTTCACGCGTGTCACCTGCAGCTCTGTGCGTGGAGAGACCTGTGCTGTGAGCTTGTGACCATCGGCGGCCAGGCCTGGCGCTGGCCTTGGCAGGGACGGTCGTCTCGGAAAAACTCGCCTGTCTCTCTCGCACGAGGAACTCCCCCAGAGGGAAGCTGAGCGTGTCCTACTTTGGGAGGACATTCTAGAAGCTTCGGAAACCATGCAACAAATGCCGAAATTCACGGAAAGCGAATGGGGCTTCTTCCTCGACAGAGATCTCGTTGGAAAACGTGGTGGTCATGTCACATCCGAGGGGCGGTAGACTCGGTGAGGACGGTGCCCAGACGCTGGGACAGGCCACCGCCTGACCGCCTGACTCACGGCCGGACCCCGCGGAGGGGCCGTGGGCCTCGCCAGCAGCGGGGGCATTCGCACGAGCACACCTGGCTTTCCTGGCCTCCCTTGCGAACGATTACGTCTAGCGCCTCCTCGGGGAGAGGCCGAATACCTGTTTTAAAAAAATCGAATAGATTAGTCCCTGTCACCGGGGACGAAATCTTGGCTAAGGTGGCTACAAATTACGTAATCGATCTCCCTACTGACTTTTTCCAGTGACGTCCACGTCTGTTTTACGTCCTGGGACCGTGGGAGCCAAAGGAGCAGTAAACTTGGGGTCGGAAGCCAAGTCGCGTGCAGTTGGGCGTCGCTTGTCACCGGCAACCGTCTCAGTCAGTGGGACGAGGATCGGAAGGCTCACCTGCTCTTTCCTTGTCTTGTGTTGGCTTGGGGCAACGGGGTCGAATCTAGACTGTTAATTCCTCAGGCGATTGATAGTGGAGATGTGGACATGAAAATACCCCCAAAGATCAACGTCCAAGCTTCCCTTGCTGCAGGCCGGACAGAGCGTGTCCCCGGGAGAGTGTCCTGCGTGTGCACAGGGGTCTTGTCCAATGCAGGTTCCGAGGTGGCAGGTCTGGGGGGCCTGCAGCTTTGCTCTTCCGGAAGTCCCCCCAGGGATGCTGGAGCTGCTGACCCTGAGGGGCGCACGGAGCAGGGCCGGGTCAAGGAGGGTGGGGAGAGGCGAGGGGGCACCACACCGATGGTGCGAGGAGGAAGATCGCCCCTGCCCACAGCGCCCTCTTCTCGGCACCGTGTCCGGGAGACGAGCGAGCAGAACAGTGACTCGTTCAGAAATCTTTCTGCTAATCCTGTTAGGCTTGTTGTTTTTTAATGGAGTGTATTTCTCGGGGAGTAACCCCAGGGCAAGAAAGGCACAGAAGAAACGGTGGGCAAACTTGGACCACGCCCGCCCCTGCTCATGATACCCAACGGACCGGGGAATTCAGCTTGTCAGAGAAGCAGGCTGCAGTCTGCCAGCTGGGAACCGATCCAGGGCTGATAAGATCGTTAGCTCCTGTGACCTTAGCCGGATTTAAAGTGTAGTCTCTCGGGACCCCGGTATAACCTGTCTTGATTGGACGTTGTGAACTAACATCCTTGTCATTCACATGTAGAACCAAATGACTTCCTTCTGGCATTTCACAGGGACCTGGCAGCTTGCCGCGACATTATGCATTGTTCAGAATAATTTTCCATGCCACTGAAGTCATCGATGCTCCTGATTTATAGCTATTTGTGAGAGCTGGCTCTCAAAAGGGTGGAGGAGTCAAGAAAATAACTTCATAATAAATCACTCCAAACAAAGTTCAGATGGGGAAATTCCTGGAATACTCTCGTAATTCTATAAAAGTGTAGCTAAAATATATTGCTCTTGCTGGCCAATTCAAATGTGTCACTGTTGCACTTTTTTTTTGTTTCAAATGCATTTATGTCTTGGGTCTTTGTTTGGTTATTACAAAAATAACCACTCCCTAAAATGTGCTGTTGTAATTTATAGTGAAGCTAAACAGGCATGAACTTTGTTGAGGCAACATTCTCTATGATTTGCTGCTTGTCTAGTCACTCCACTTGGATAACCAGAATCTTGATTAAAATTACCTACAGGGGACATACAGCGAAATAGCTATTTATACCAATAATTGATGGGACCCTTTAGCTCACTATTTTACATCAAAAATTAAAAAAAAATCAGAAAAGCATTCACTTTGTTGAGTGAATCTCAATTATACGATGGGAACTCCACCCTAGTTCTGGGCTTTTATTGTTGTTCCAAAAATCAGCACTATGGAGAATATCAGAAAACGGAAGAAGCAGTCGGTACTTCGGGTCTCGTTAGTTTCCTGCTCGGAGGGAAAGGCGTCCTGAGGCCCTGAGCAGCGTGCAGGTGAAGGACAGGTGTGTGCGCCGGTGCGTCTCTCCCTGGCCGTCGCCGGCTCCCGCACCTGTTTCAAGTTCCACGTTAGGCTTGATTGTGCTGGGCCGATCATTGCCACGTGTGAAGATGTTTAACGACTGTGGCACGTTCTGTCCCCCAGCCTGTAACTGCTCAACAGTGACGCCTCTCGCCAGGTACCCATGGCTTCGGCCGCCTCTGCCCTGAGCACGCGGGACCGGGGAGGCGCCTTGCCTCCCAAACGCCGGGTGGCGGCCCCCTGGCAGCCGTTATTGGCAGGCGGCCGCTCCCTCCCCATGTCCCACCTGACTCCAGGGCCAGCGCCAGGGCACTGAGGACGCTCCAAGCTGAGGCCACGCTTCGAAAGCCGTCTCCTGTCCTGCCACGATGCGCCAAGGCTCCGGTCAACCCGCCGAGCCTCCTCCTTGCCTGCCTGCGAAGGGCCACCTTCGCCATGACCGCGGCCTTCGACCTTCACCACGACCGTGGCCTTCGACCTTCATCACCACCGCCGCCTGGCAGCTGGCGGAGGCCCCGTGGAGGAAGCAGTTTATCCGTGACTGGCCCTCTTTTTAACCAAATGTCGTCTGGTAAAGGTGTCTGTGATGTCTGAGCCACACCATGGTCCCAACGAGAACACTCGTTCAAGCAGCGTCACAAGCCCCGGGGCAGACGTGCCAGCGACGTCACCTGCAGGGAGTCTTCTCTGCCTTCATGGTCACGAGGGGGTGGACGGACAGCACCGGACAGAGCGCTCGGCTCTCACGCTTAGCGATCGTGGCCACTGCACCCCCGAAACAGCCTCAAGGAGCAGCATGAAACGCCTTACGGCTTTATGCCCGTTCCCAGGGGACCCACCCCTTGACACACATCTGACCTCCCTCCGTTTCGCACCCACTGCCAACTCAGAACCAGAGAGTTTTGACCCAAAGGAGGCAGAGACGCGTCCGCTGAGACACCTGCGGACTGCGGGGTGGTCCCACACGTCTACCGGGCACGTCGGCCAGCGGCGGGGGTCGGCGGGAGGACGGTGGGTGGCGGTGAAGCCCGCAGGGGTGTCAGGTGTAATGAGCTGTAAACACGGTTCACAAACACGCGAGTGACGGAGGGGAGGCTTGTGTCCCCTCTGCCCAGATGAGTTCGAACTCACACCAACTCGGACATCTAAAATCCACATGAGTTCTACAGGAGAGAAAGATAGGCCGTGCCGCCTGACCTAATTTATACTCCATGTCACGTGCGGAATGAATCTCGAGGATGTTTCTAACTCATTCTCTCTCTCTCTCTCATGGACTCACCTGTCTTCACGATTTCTACGTCAGGAGACCCTGGGCTTTCCTGCGGAGTCGGGACTTTACAGGAATCCTGTTAAACCCGGTATGCAGCCCCCCGGGGTGTGCACGTGGCTTTGTCCCAGAGACGCGGAGAGGCAGACAGAGTTCCTGTTTACAGTTTGACCTTCCCGGCCTCACCGTTCCGAAAGGAAAGGAGGGAGTTAGCGATGACAGCCCGTTAGAATGACCTCTCATTGTTCTCCGCTGTCTGTGAAATTCCGGAGGAAAAGAATTTACTGGGACCCACCAGTGCGACATCACCCATCTGCTGCTGGCTCCCAAACCCGGCACGGAGGGGGCCTTCGGGCGCAGGACGCTGGTCAGGAGCGGTGAGGTGGCGCTCATCCGGGCCTTCATTTCCTCGACTCACATGGTGCAGCCTCCTGGAGGAATCGGACTCTGCGGGCTGGAGCTGTCCACATTTTTTCAATTAAAACTTTAAGTTGCTTGAAGTGAGCGCTCTGCCTAGATTTAAAGGTGTTGACACGTTGTTGCATTGCAGCTGAGACAGTGGAAGGACTTACATTCTCCTCCTGGGAGGCAGGGCCGAGAAGCCGGCAGGGGACCACGGGCCAGGAATCCCTGGGATGGGTGGGGAGGGAAAAATATATATAAAATACTTATCTCTGTCTACATGCAACTTCCGGATATGTGGGAAGCAGGCGGTTATTAGTATAATAGGAAAATTCACAAACATAACAAGGTTATTTCGGTACTAATTAGCCAATTACGATAGAGACAGAGAGATGGAATTTAAGTAATTGAGATCTTAGAGACCATCCAAATCAGCGCCCTTTTAAGGATGCAGAAACTAGGGCAGGGCACAGGGGAACGCGTCGCACGAGGTGACCCAGCTGAGTGGCCAGAGAGCCAGGCCTCCGCGGGCCGAGGCCCCTTCTCTGTCCTGTTTCCCTTTTCAGCGGAGCGAATTGAGTTTGCAACATATTTGACTTTATTCACGCTTTTTTTTTTTAAACAACTGATCTTTCAGGAGCCTAGTAAATAGGAAAAAATCTACGGATAGTCATTATTTGGCGCATTGTCCTAAAAAAACAAAACAAAACAAAACGGAATGAAAACCACCTACGTGCTGAATGTCAGAGCCGATCTATGCAGGCGACGTGGTAAGACACGACAATGATGTTCGACGTGGAAAGTGTGTTCGCGCTTCGCAAAGCGCGTCCGCACGCCTCGTGGCTGTTCCCCGCACCTCCAGGGCGTGGGCGAGCCATCGCCGCCCGCGGCCGCACGTCAGGAAGTGCCAGGCAGCGTCAGCGAGGCCACGCCAGGCTGGGCGCGAGTGGCCAAGCCAGGGTTCGAAGCTGTGGCTTCCCGTGGCCCTCGCGGGACTCTGCCATGACACTCACGTCGCCCCTCCAGGTCTTTTCCGGAAACTTTCGTGGGCACAGAGCAGTGTCGGATGAGGCCTTAGCCTCCGACCGCACACAATCTACCCGAGGGAGACGGGACTGAAATGAACGAAATGGGGCATCATGCAAAAGAGGTTTTAACAAAAATCTAAATTTGTGCTTTAAAAGTAGCATCACGCTCCAGATGCCAGATTACGCCAAGGAAAGACAAACCCAGCATGGTTTATTTTGGAAACCCTAAAACTGAACTCTGTCATCCACTTACCCTACGTTATTTCACTTATTTATTACGGTTTATATGCGTGATTGATGCATTAGCAACCTGAAAAAAAAATGCAATGATAGAACATCAAGACTAACAGAACTCGAACGCCAAATGCCAGATTGTGCAAAAACCCACGTCCATCTTACATTCCAACAAGGGAATGGTACTGTTGGTCTTCTTAATAGATGTGAACCTTGACCTCGTCACAGATTTAGTTTTCAAGACTCTTTAGCCGTAGAAGCAAGAGACGTTCCGTGTTGGGACGTTCGCTCTGCTCGGGGGGGAGGGTCTCACGCTTCAATAAACGCGCCAGAATTCCAGTCCGGAAAACGGGGACCGGAGTTTTGCAATCCGCCGTGGACCCTTTTTCTAGATAGCTAACAACGCGGGGGAAAGGCTGCTTCCAAAACGGGTCCCACACCACATTGGTAAAAGCGAGCTTGACCTTACTTTCTCAATTCCGCTGAACGACGATTTATCTTTCGCAAAGGCTTAGCATTATTTTCTAGCTTTGTTTTCCCCGTTGACCCAATTTCGCTATTTTTAAAACCTCACTTTTCCACATGTTGTGGATAATGGCCAGTTGCGTTGCCTCCCTTGGCAATAACAAAGAGGAAGGCACTTGCGTTCTTAACAAAGGGCCTGATTACATCTGAGGCGATCTGACGCGTCATTTCCATAGGGTAGCTGGGCCCTTCCGGTGCTCCTGATTGTGTTGATGGTTCACTCGACTTTAACTGAGAGCAACATGACAGTCGCCTACGTTGAACTGTGAGCTTCGAAAGACTTGGGCACAGGGGTCCTCGCATGTTGGAATTATTGCCTCGGTGCCTGGGCCTCCCCCATCACCCACAGATTGTGACCCAACGGGTCTATGGCGGAGTCTTGAGTACTGGGGCATGGAAACCTTCTGGATGATTCTACTGTGCAGCCAGATGTCGAGAGCCGTCCCCTGGTTTAGAAGAAACGATCGCGAAAGCCTAGGCGGAAGTGCCTTTTTAAGAAATCGCAGACGAAACCTTTAGCAGAAATTAGGAATACGGGGCAACACGAAACGCAGACTCAGAACATTCGCGTGCCACGTGCTCGCTCGGTGTTTGAAACCACGTCCTGAAGAAACAAGCCCTCACTGGCCGTCTTCCTGTTTCCCTCGCGTAAATTCTCCCAGTATGGCCGGTTTCAAGCTACCGGTGGTTTAGCAACCAGCTTGCCAAACTCCTAAAAATCTAACCACCAGCATTTATGTGACCGTGTGAGCCTGCGCAGCACACTGCGGCTTCTAAGAGAACCGTCCCGGGTACACGAATCACCATCTGACAGCCTTCAGAGGACTTACTTACCCTCTGGGGATTAAACGTGTTTATGTAGACCTTATTTAGGGGAGAGTTGCTTCGGTTAGCAGAGTGACATAGCATTCTCTGTTAGCTTTCCATGAATTCATCTTAACAGGTTTCTTGATTGTTTTTATTTTTGCGTAAATAATATTCTTAATAAATTGAGTCGCTTGATGCGCAATAAACATCCCCAGCTTTGAGATCTTGCGACGTCCCCTTTGTTTTGAGGTATAATCAAATGACTTATTTGGACATCGTGTATATTAGTAACTACCTAATAATAGCACAAGACACTATTCTACAATGCTTCTCTTACGCCAAGCCCTGTTCTAAGCACTTCACGCATTTCCACTTATTCTTCAGAACTCGGGAGTATGTGTTCTGTTCTTATCCCCATCTTTCTGGACGAAGGAACTCAGGACAGAGGGGTTAAGCGACTGGCCCAGTGACGCACAGCTAGTAAGTAGCAAAATGGAACCCGCACTCAGCCGCCACGCTATCCCACAGTGAACTGGAAAATCGGGAGAGTGTTCCAAGACTATTTTTGGATGCTCAGAACTGGCGGCCCCCCACCCTTTCTGGCTGATGAAAAATCTTTGTCAAATCTAGCAATCTGCATCACCTGCTGAAATAATTATTTTATTTTTCTCATTATCAGTGCCGTTCCATGTTTCCTGTTATGAAAGCAGAGAGTACCCACGATTTCTGTATAATAGTGCAATTATGTTTATTGAGGAATACATTTGATAGCAAGTCATATTACCACAAACCTCTAAAAATAGCGCATGGGTTTTTAAACTTTCCTTTTTGTGGGGTTTCATCTGGCTGGAGCCAAAAAAATAAATAAAAGCCACATCTTGGTTATGATACTCTTTGGAAATAACTTCAGACTTGCAGAATGGTCCTCAGAATCAGACTAAGTCCAAGAAAACTTCTAATGTTTACTTAGATCCATTTAGTGTTAGATTTTACCCCGTTTGCTCTATCAGTTGCTCTCGTTTGGTATGTGTATTCGTAATGTGTGCACAGAGGATACTTTTTTCTGAATTTTTTTGACAGTAAGTTGCATCCATGAAGGCCCATATCCCCCAAAACTTCAGTGTGTATTTCTCAAGGATAGAGATGTTGTCTTATGTAACCACAATAAACTGCTGATCTACCATCTGTGTTCCTACGCGCCAGTCAACCTAGCAGTGGCCTTTGGAGCTTTTACCTTGTCTCCAGTCCAGGTCCGGTCTAGGGCCCCTTACCGCACGTGGCTGCCATGCATGTCTGGTCCACTTCAACCCGAAGCATCCCCCAGAGCCCTTCCTTTGCCTTCTATGACGTGGACGTTTCTGAAGGATCCGATCAACACCCGTCCCCCCCCTTTGGCTAGAACACCCCTCGTTTGGAATTCGTCTGCGGTTTCCTCGGGATGGATCCAGACCTGGATCCCGGGGCAGAACGCGGCGGGCAAGGTAGCTTCCTTCCCGAGGCGTCGTGCCGGACGCCGTGTGTTTTTCGTCCACCCCTCACGGGCAGGTAATTTCGATGCCCAGTCGAGGGGCCGTCTACTTTTCCCAGGGCCTGGTGACTGTTTTCTCCCTGGTCACCAATAAGCTGCCTGTGTGGAGATACTCACAGGCCAAATTGAGACCCTGCTTATTACATCCAGAACCTCCCTCTGCCTTAGGCGTCGCTAATAATTTCCGCTCAAGCCAGTATTTACTGTGATGGTGAAAAATGATTTCCCAGTTCCACTCCTTCCCCAGTTTACTAGTGAGCCCACGGCATGCTGCTATAAGGAAGACTCTCTGTCTTCTGTTTCTCTCTCTCTCTCTCTCTCTCTCTCTCTCTCTCATGAATGCTTATCCCACCCCATGGTTTATGATTTATGATTTTTCTTTATTGTTTTGCTCCTCAAACTGTCCCAGTTTTGGCCAGTGGCAGCACCTTCAAGCTGACTCCCCAGTTTGGGTGACATATCTCGATTATCATTCGGAACACTTCCTCACTTCCTGGCACAGCAAGGCGCTCTAGGCTCAGGTGAGCTGACCCTGCCCGCACACTGGCATCGGCCATTTCTGCGAGGAAGCCCTTCATTTGAGTGGGGGCTGTTAGACGCCGAGATCTGGGGCGCTAGGTGAGCTCAGCCCACTGAGGTGTCTTTGCTTCCACGCATGCGTGTGCTGCACATACAGGTGCGCCCCCCCTCGGCTCCACGCGTCCACCGTCTGCGATGCAGTCGGCTACCTACAGTCGACCGAGGTCCAAAAACATCAAATGAAAAGTTCCAGAAGTAAACGATTTGTACTTTTTAAACTGCGTGCCATTCTGAGTAGTATCGTTACTAAACTCTTACTGTGCCTAATTTATAAATTAAGTTTTTCATAGCTATGTCTGTATAGGCGAAAACAGGATATATGGGGTTCAGTGCTATCCGTGATTTCACGCATCCACTGGGTCTTGGGCTGTGTCCTCAGGGGTAAGGGAGGATGACCATGGACACACACATAGACACATATACTCATGCACGTATAAATGCCTGCAGATATGCATGTCCAGTCACACACACACACATATCTGTGCGCCTTAGAAACATGAATTTACACCTGTTCCATTCCATGCTCGCATTCTCTTTCTCGCCTTCCGTCGTTCCTTCTTCCAAAGGGAAAATTCTGGCGCCTAACAACATCAACTCATCTTCTCATTTGCTCAGTTATCTAATACACCTCAAATAGTTTCATTATTACTTGGGCACAGTGGTCCCCTATTTCTGCCAGTCAACAATCAGCTGGACCTTGTAATTACCACACCTAGTATTTATCCCAAAGAAGGGATCTCATGGTCTACAAACTGCCTTGTATTATAAACAAGAATATTTATAGCAGCTTTACTCACAGTGGCCCAAAACTGGAAACGGCCCAATTATCTTAACAGAAGAATGGGTAAGCAGTGATATAGTCGTGCAATGGAATACTATTCAGCAACAAAAAAGGAAAAAATTACCGATACATGCAACAATATGGATGGTCTTCAGAAACATTATGCTGAACTTGGCAAACAGAAAAGAGCACACAATATGTGATTCCCGTTCTGTGAAGTTTGAAAACAGGCAAAGGCGCTCTATGGTGATAGAAACTGGATCGCTGCTCGCTCTTGCTGGAGGTGGGACAGGGCCAGACACACACTGGGAAGGAGCAAGAGGCAGCATTCTGCGGTTACGGACATGTGCTTCACCTCGGTCAGGATGTGACGTATATGGTGCAGGCATGTGTCACAACAGACTGAATTCTACCTTTAATACCTGTGCATTTTACTGTCTATAAGTTAACCCTCAATTTAAAAAAAAAAAAAACTGGCAGGAATAGGGTAGAGGCTGCCCATGTTTACTGAACCTGGAATCCTCATTTTGAAACGGCTCCTTCTAGATTGCCTCACTCCTGAGTCCCCCTCCCTCGTCACTCTCCTGGACGATGGAAGCGTTTGAGTTTGCCAACCCCGATCAACATATTTCCTGCCTTTCACTGTCATTTCAAATGTATACGAAGTAAAACATAGTTTAGGTCTGGCAAACGTATATTTGAATACAGCAAGGATGCGCACACAAATTGAAAATGGTTAAACGATGCTAAATAATTTTAGGTTAATCCTCAGCTGAGGCCTTTGGCTGTCTGATCTATGAAGACAGAAGAAGCGAAACGAACCAACTGCAGTGTAGTCAGGCGTTGCCATGGCAACAGTTGATTTACACCGTCAAATGATCAAATACCAGTTCAAGGAGGAATCAGTTTTCTCCGACCTTCTCATAAATTCTGGTGCAGACCACGCCCTTTATCTTACATTCCTTAGGTGGGAGAGAGAGAAAGAGAGAGAGAGAGAGAGATTAACTGAATCTCTAAAACTAGAGGACACAAATTTGCAATCGTCACAGAAACTAAAAACAATCTCATGAGATTAAACTCAGAAAGGAATAAAAGATCAGCCTGTCAGTCTCCAGTGACTCAGCGAAACCGAAGTTATAAAGTTGATTTACGTTATGGCCGAAGAATGTTTTTACATGCATTTAAACCCACTAAAACGCGGTTTTTAAAAGGCGGTTTTCAAAATTATCTGCAAAATACCAATGACTCTTCCTCCCCCTAGAGGTCTGAGTTAGGGCCCCCATGTTGCTGTTGACTCTCCCTGTAAATCTATTGTGCAGCTGGGCATGACAACCTCTGTCTTAAAGGAAGAAAAACCTAAAGCACCGAGTGAATCTATTTATAGTCAATGTGTCAATTAGTAAGCAAAGAACCTAAAACTTAAAGATATCGTCAGAGGTCATCTCACGTGACCTTCGTCATCATGCTTATCTGCGGACTAAGAGAGGTCTCAGGTGAGCTCAGCTTGAATCATCCACGTGGTTTCGTCCAAGCTACGCTGGATTCTCGAAAGTGAAATGCTTGGATAGCAGCAAACGTTCTATGAGGGAGGCTTTCGGGGTTCTTTTGCTTTTTAAACCTTAGACTTGCTTTCCTGTCTGTGAATCAGAACTCGTGAAATTTATCCTCACCCTTTGACTTTACTACCATTTTTAGGTGGTGTCGTTTCCAAAATAACAAGCAGGCTTTGTTAGCTCTAAATTCTCCGACCGAACCTCGACTTCCTGATCGTTTAAACATCGCCCAAGAATTAACACTGACTTCACTCTCAGCCGTTCTTCTCCATTTGGTATTCCAAAGCAAAAGGAAGATTTTCAAAAATATATATATATCTAACCAATTTCTCTACTTAACTGGCATGATTTCCGTATTGAGAAGCAAACACCCTCTTACCACCACCATTCTGCCATCCACCAACTTCCTCCTTATTGTGGTCTCTTTGCCATCCCATTGCTGCTCTTGATTCAAGGGGCCTCTCTCCAAGGTTACGACACTCTGCAAAGACAAGTTCACATAACCGACAGGCTTGCACTCGGTTGGCTAAGGAAGCTGCTCGTTCAGTGCTGAATCCTTTTCGCAACAGGTGTCCCATGAGGCACATCCGCTTTGAACAGAATGCAGATCGCAGCCTTTCAGACAGCGGGGAGGCGGCCCGCCCTCTCTCGAGCTGTGGTCCGAGCAGCTTGGAAGAACAACTTTACGGTTTACCTTGGCTTTCCGGCCGTCAGCTGCGGTTTCTTCGAATTCCCGGCCTAGCTTGAAGGAGACTCTGTGTTTTTGAAGGTACTTTCCGTTCTTATAGTTATAACCTCCCCTTTCTTGCTGATGATCACCTTGGGTTTGGCCAGATTCCCCAGTTTTCTGGTGGCTAATCCCACACCTGGAAAATCGAGAGAGTGTTAGAATTCCGTTGACCACGAGAGGATCCCTCGCCAGACTGCGGCGGCCAGGCCCGGATGCGCCCCAGGTGTGCAGACAGCCGGTAGGAGCCCCCGCGGCCCAGGACTTCTCCAGTGGACGCAGATAATTTAGGTTTTGTTATTACAAAAGAAATGTCTGCAGATTTCAAAGGTACAGCATTTTGCCTGAACGGTGCAAGTTGTCCACTTTACTGTGCACCACCGAAAATCACTAATTACAGTTTTGTACGGACCACTACGAACATTTTGGTTTGTACATATCAGTATTATAGATACATTTTTTAAAATGAGGCTATGACATATACACACTGTCATAGGATTTTTTTCCCCCTCAGTAATATATTATGGATATAGAAAAGAACTCGCCCCACATCCTTGACAGAATCTGATTTCTGCAATTTTTTGTGGCCCCTAAATCCAGCCAGTCGGGAAAAAAAAATAGCCATCTTTTTTCGTTACCAGAGACCATAAATATAAAATAATTGTAAAAAACATTTCTGTATTTGAAAAACAAAACAAAATTAAATTAAGCATTATTACTATTATTACCCAAGATTATAAAAATACATGGAAAAGGAAAAATGTCACATGAGAGAAATACATGAAGGAAAAACTCATTATATATATATATTTATGTACATATATATGTACATATATAAATATATATGTAACTAGTATGTATATAGTAAATGAGAAATGAAGAGTTAGAGCTAATAAAGAATTGAGACCTATATTCTAATTCTGATCAACTTTTTATTATTTTATATAATTAAGGCAATGATTTTCAAACTAAATTTCTTTGGTAGAGGCTGAGAATCTACATTTTATCAGCCCCGGTGCCCCTAGGCCCTCTAAAATTTGAAAATGACGGAATTAGGGAGTCCTTCATTGAGACTTTCTTGTATTTCGCCTCTTCCTCAGCCATGAAGTGAAGCCCATACATCAAGCCAGTCTCATAGTACAGCTCTGCCCCCGTAAGGTCTCATAGTTTTCTGGGCAACGTAACAAAAATGTGCTCATTTTATCTAAAAATAGAGCCTTTCTCATAAGCTTTCTGAACAGGGGAGTAAAGCTACAGGCATTTGGACGAGCGTGGCAGCCGGGGTCGTTTGTGCGGCTCCGGAAGTGGCCGAAGACCCTGCCCATCTCTTGGGCTGAAGTGGAGGCGGCAGCCTCTGGAAACAGTGTCAGAGCTGATGCAGCCAACGACTGGACTTTCCATCTGCATCCCCTGCTCCAAGTCCAGTGTCGTGTAACTGCGTTTGAATTCACCACCACAACCCGATTCTTTTTATCGCCATAACTCCCCTAGGCTACGAACATCCTGCTTCAGCACATCTTCTTTTTACAACTCCCTATCTGTAAGATTGTAGAACGATGGGCAACCTAGAGGAGCAGGAGGAAACTCATGGGTTAGTTAAACGTCAGAATTTTGCCTTCTGCATATTCCCCTCCTATGTTATGAGCACTTTAGTTCTTATAAAACTAGCTTTCGAGAAGGCCAGGGGGTGGGACCGAACCAAGGCTTCTCTCATCTTCCTCTGGGTGTGAAACCCAAGCCCTGTTAACACGAAACTGCTTTTGGGGGTTCCATGCCTTTAAGCCGCTCTCGTTTAGGTTTAAATCTATTAAAATTGCCCCCAAAACAAAATGCAAATAAATTCTTCAAACGCCACAACGGATCCATTCCCTAAGGTTGTACTTCAGCCTGTGCAAACTTCCCCAGACTCCTGAGAGGTAGAGAAAATCGCCCCAAGCTTTCTCAGAGAGAGTCCCCCGGAGCAGCACAGCAAAGCGTCTCTCACCCAGAGCTTCCATGTAGTCATCGAAGTGCTCCGTGGAGACAAGCTTCCAGGTGCCCAGGAACCTGTCGCTCATTGCGATGGAAGAGAATTCAGCTTGGTTCTCGATGAGACTCAGGAGGGGCCTTTCAAAGAAGTCCAAAGCATGTGACTCCCACCCAGACTGGGCGATGAATGGCTCTTCAATCACCCCTTAGGGCCGAAGAAACTCTGTATGATGTTTCCCTTAGTCTCCAAATATCTTTGTAAACATCAATGACACTATTGTTCGAACCTTCAAAAAAAAAATGCTGAGGTCAGTCTTAGTCTTTGAGAAGCACAGCCCACAGTGCTTTGGGGAAGGCCCAGGGAATTGCCTTCTATGCCGAACGAAACGATTCGAGAATGGAGCAATGCGTGCATGCGCGTGCGGTCAGGCCTCTCGGTCCCGGTCACGGTCACGCAGTCCTGACTCTGCAGATCTCAGGATTCTTCCTGGGGGAGGAAAGAGGGAGGAAAGTCCCTGAGTAGGGTGACACCCGCCTCGCGTATGCTGTGGGCGGACGTCTTCCGAGGTGAGGGCGGGTTGGCATAGTTCGCATTGCCCAGGCAGGCCGAGCAGGCGGGGGCCGGCCAGGCGGTGGTGGCGGGGCGGGCAGGGAGGGCCCAGAGAGCGCGTGCCCAGGGTGGACGAGACGAGGCAGCTGGAGCACGAGCTTTCGGGACCACGGCGCAGATTTCCACCTAAAGAAGACACTGGCGTCCAAACGAACTAAGAAGCAGCTTCTCAGCTCGCACAAAACCCCTGAGTTAAGTCCATCGAAGCCAGTCCGCGGCTATGTGAAGGATCTCTCTTTCCTGTGCCCGCCTGGCGACTGAGACAGCGGCTGTGTTTACGCTGCACGAGGAGGCGCGTGGCTTCCCTCTCACCCACGGGCAATGGAGAGAGGGAAGGGGCGGCCTGCGAGGCCTCCAGACAGTGCGAGGGGTGGTCTCGCCGCCCGCGTGGCCCCGTTCCCGGCCTCGCCTCGGGTTTCCAGTCACGATTCCTGGCCGGAGGCCGCAGCAGGGAGCTGGCCGCGGCTTCGCTCCTTGTTTCTTGTGTTCTCCGTAGATTGCTCGCAGTTCCTCTCGGAGAGAAAGTGGCCGTACGCATGGAAGCAGGCTCTGCTTTTCAGCATTGCATTGCACACCCTTCCTTTTAGGGTCCGGCCATCTGCTCCCGTACAGCTGATGGGAGGCAGAAACCCCTTAAAATGCACTTGCAAAGCGTAGTGAAAAGTGTGTGTGTGGTGGTGTTGGGGGGGTTTTCCACACAGAACAAGTACGAAACTCCCATGAATCCGGGAATTTTCTAATCACATGTCATCCACGTGGCCTGCTTTGTGTCCTGTTTTGTTTTTTTCCCCCCGCCTTGGTGATGGCTTATGAATTTTTCAATAATTGAGGTGGTCTAAAGGCCTGAGGGGTCGAAAGCCTCTTTGACTTCCGGAGGGCAAGCAGGGCTGCCTTATGGACGCCTGAGCCGCTTCGGGAAGGACAGGGCAGGTCGGGCGGAGAGACCCTCACTGCTGGGCGAGCCCAGCACGCCGTGTGCTCGCCAGCCTCCCGGGTGTCAGTAGGACAGCCCTCGCTCCTTCCCTCGGCCAGAGTTTGGTTCTCGTCCGTACCCCAAAGCTCGGTGACCACACCCCAACTCGCCTGGGACAGCCCCGCCCCATCTGTCCTGCCCTCCAGGTGTGATTACTGATCCTGCCCTTCTCTGGTTTCTCGTCTCTCCCGGTCTAGATGACAGATTGCACGGACATTCCACTTCTGCACATATTAAACACGGCTCAGGACTGACCGTTAAATTTAAGGCGCAACGTGATATTTACATAAGTCTTCCTCTTTCTCCTTGTCTTCCTCCCACTGCTACGAAAATCCTCAGTTTTTTTTTTTCCAGGCTTTGCCCTTTAGTTTTACCTAGATGACTTGGCTTGACTTTCAGCCCTGAGAACCCTGCCTAGCAACAGCACTCGGTGAAACTGTCAAGGGACTTTGTGTAGCCCTAACGATCGTGTTCTCACTAGGCATTTGGGAATTCAGGGCTGGCATTCAGTGGAACGCTGTGTGTGGACAGAGGCACTCGCCTCGTTATTTTACATGGGTCTGTGGATAAGTAGGACAATGATGGCTTTTTAAACGTTCTTCTGTAATAATTCAACCACAGTGTACAATGGCCAGGCTTTATTTTGTTCTCTGCCTATTTGTCTGTCTATCTCTCGATCCAGCTAGCTATTCATCTTAATGAATGCAAGTAGGGCCAGTCTTCTTCTGCAAAAAGAAAAAGCCAGCAATGTTGTTGTTTTCAGCACCCGCGATGCCCAGAGGGGGTTTCCATGATCGTAACGCGCCCCATGAGTTTCCAGGAGCACCGTTGACAGACGCCTTAGCCTAAAAGGAACGGGTCCGCTGGAGGGAACTCAAGGACCGGCGGAAGGGCAGGCGGGCGGAGGGACAAAGGGGACCACTGGTGCTCTGACAGTCACCCCACAGGCAAGTAGCTTCTCAGCCCACCGACCCAGCAGACTGGCCCTACCAATATCACACAGCTCCCAAACTGCGTCTTATTTGATGGCTTTGTTTATTGATTTTTTAATCGCAGCCCTGAGCCGTCTCGTCTCCAGGCCCTGGCTTCCCGTTAGTGAGCAGGCGTGCACTGACGTAGACACGTTCTTCACACCTTTCCGTAGGTCCGCGTGCTGACAACATTATTCATGGAATATTTCTGAAAGCAAAGAGGCACCTGTTAGGTTGGTGGCTGACCCCGTAAGGTCGCCCGGGCCCTGCGTCCCGAGACCCTCCCGTCAGAAGGAGAAACAGCGGAGTCAGTCGAAGGGCGTGCATCGAATAGGCTCACCTAAAAAAGCCCAATTTGGGGAAAACTCACCGCTACCATTTTCCCATCTACAATTTGTCTTTTGACTGTTGTCTCTTTGCCGAGCCATTTCTGGACGTGAACCAGGGATCCTCCGTCTAACGTTACGATGCTCTGCAAACGCATAGAGGAATCAGTTAGAAATAGCAAGTCACTGCACAAGACTAGACATCTATTTTCCATTCTGAACTTTTTTTTTTCTCCAAAATCCTCGCCTCAGCTCTTGTCATCACTTAATACCCTCAGACTCGAGAAGTCTCCAGAAGGCGTTCAATGAACACCTCTTCCCCCAGGCAAACGATTCCCAAACTATTTGTGGATCATTGTTCTCTTCTTTTGTACAATGGTGAAGAGAGCTCAGGAAACAAAAGAAAACAAAAAAAAAGTGAAAATGCTGAACTTCTTTGTCCCTGTCAATCAGCAGAATGATCTGGCTGAAAGGTCAGCTTCGGAGATACCCAACGTCAGTGAGCAAAACGAGCCCCAGCTGACTCGGTGATTAATCGGATAAACCACGCCGAGCGCCCACCCCACCCCCGGTTCCAGGTCTCTCCCGGTCGTGAGCACCCGGGTCTCACCTTCACTTTCCGATTGTCCGCTGTGGTTTCCTCGAACTCCTTCCCCAGCTCGAAGGAGATCTCGGTGGTCTTGAAAGAGCTCGCGGTCTTGATGTCCAGGTGGGTGCCATTGGCGCTGATGCTGATCGTCGGCTTCTCTAAGGCGGCCAGGTGCCGGAGTGTGGGGGCCACCCCTGGAGTGCAGAGCAGGCGACACCCCTCCGTTCAGAAAGAAGGACCGACCACCGTTTTGGAAAGCAATTTGCAAAGAACGCGCGCTTCGCCCACCCCCCTGGAGTTTCGGATCATGTGTGGGCGCGTCTTCAGCGGGCTCGGTGGCAGCTGGAGCGAGCCCGGCCCCCCGGTCAGCAGGTGTGCCCCGGACCCGTGCCATTGTGAGAAGCTGAGCGCTCTCTCTGGGACACGTGCGTGTGCCTGGCACCTCTCGGCGGATGGGGCGCTGGTTCTTCACCTCGCCGAGTGGGACACGGCAGGGCAGGGCGAGTTTCACCCTCGTTTCTGGGGACGAGCACATGGCGTCCCGGAGAGGTGGGGAGCCTCGCTCTGGGCGATGAGGCTGGTAAGTAGCTGAGCTGAGATTTGAATGCAGGTTTTCTAATTGCCTGCTTTTACATACTTTTTTTTTTCCTTAAAACAATAAATACAGTTCTCAAGGTCTCTAAACTGCTCTAAGAGAATACGAGTCATGAAGTCCGAGCCCCTTCCTCATTTGCAGGTGCTAGCGCCCCCTGGCTGAGGGAGGAGGGGGTGGTAGCTGGACCGTCCGGTCTAGAGTGTGGCCCCGTCGTTCAGGTTGGGGACAAGCCACTGTCCAACCTGACTCCTGAGGGAGTGGCAGGAGAGCCGCCCCCTTTCCCGCGGGTGGGTAGCGAACGTGATTTCACGTGCAGGCTGTGGGACTGACAGGACAGGCCCGACCGCAGAGGGGCGGGTGAGACGGGAGTCACAGGACAGTGAGGACGGAGCGCGAGAGCCGGGCTCCGCCTGGCTGTGTCGCCACGCGGTCCGGGGTGGGTGACTACCCGCTGGCCTCGGGGGGCGTGGGCGATGAGATGAAAGAGCTCGGATGGTGGCCGGTGGTGGCCCACGGCGGGTGCCCAGCTGTTACGCCCAACCCCAGCTCCCAAGCGAAACCAGCACTACGTTTGCCGTAGGTCCCGAGGTTCTTGGAGACGCCCCCGAGTTTAGATTCCAACAAGCGCGTCTATGGCTCCGTGAAGAGATAGTGACACGTGTGTCTTATTACTCCCCAAACAGCTAACACTGACCACGAAAAGGGAACAAATATGCTATTCTGAGCACACCAACTTCTTAAGATGCATTGACCATTTCAGCCAGGTTAAAAAAAAAAAGGCAAGGCTTAAAAAGTGTTTTGACTTTATATACTGTATATTATTATAAGAGAGGTTTCTCTCAATTAAATGTTAAAAATGACTTACTTATATGTTAAATAATTACTGTTCTTTGGCACGAGAAAGAATAGTTTAGTTGCCATAGACCCACATCATTATAATTTATCTATATGCCCCTTGGGCAGGAGCTAAAGGAGGGATAGAGTCTATGCTTCTGAGAAATATCCAACGTGAGACACTCAGTGAGTAAAAATGTTCCATTTCTCCAATGAAAATTTTGAAATTATTTAAAAAATGTTGAAAAAATACCTTTCACACGTATCAGAACTCTAACAATTAACCATCCGGAGACTTAATCTCTTGTTATTGTGTTTTGGAAGTTACCGCTGAAAGCAAACCTTGAAACCAATTTAGTCGATAAATTTAACTATAGATAGTTATTAGTGTCTGAAGCTGGGGAAAACTATTTGATGAGATGACCAAGCTAAAGAGGACATGAACGTACCGTAGGGCCACGGAAGAGAGAAGGGTAGGGACACTTGTCGTAAAACGCAAACCCAGCCACCCCGCAGCATGCTCAGCCAGTTTCCGGACCTGCCCGTGGCATTTCTCACCCAGTTGTTCCAAGTATTCCTCGAAGTTTTCGCTGGATTCCAGTTTCCAGGTTCCCAAGAAGGGCTCGACCATGGTGGAGAGCTTCTGAGAAGAAGCACCACCGAAAGAGACTCAGGCAACACAGCGCGACCAGTATCTTCATTTAAAAGGCATCTTCGTCACGTGACTGCAGAGGAGACCAGTGGGCGGTGGTGAGGCCGGAGCCCTGGCACCGGTGTTGACTCACTTTATCTACCCCCAAATTAGGGAACAGGAGGTTAAGGTATAAAGTTGACTTTAAGTCAACGAGTATAGCTCCTGGCAAAGAGACTTACACCCACGGGTCATCTGACCGACATCACCCGTGGCATGCACAGGGTTTCAGGGATCGGCCTCTGGAACTACACGTGCCTGGTCCACTCTGAAGGAGTCTCCTGACAGATGCCCAACGAACACCTGGCCGAGGTGCTTTCCCATCCAACACGAGGACACCTTTGCTTGTCCCACCTCAGCTGTTCTTTGGCCCAGTCGCAGTGCCAGAAGACTCTTCATTAAAATGGAAGCCTCCCCGCCCTACCCGGAAGGGTTGATGAATCGATATCAGGTCACATAACTGGAGTGTCGACACTTGCCTGGAGTGACGTGTGGGCTCTCAACATTATCACTGTTCTCCATCAAGAGTAATTGTGGGCTGGGGAGGAAAGTGATCCTCACCACCTCTTAGGGCTCTGTGATGTGAGCCGGAAAAAGAAGGTGGAGCTAACGCTTGCAAAATCCATCTTCCAAGTAAGCTTGATATTAGCAGGGAGCACTTAAAATTGGAGAGGGGCGTTTTAGGGAGAAAGATGACGTTTCGATATCTGCTCTCGAAAGACAGACGAAGGAGCAGATCATTCAAATGCTTGTGCAGTTACGTCTGAAATCGCCCTCTGCCACCCAAGGCGTGGGGTGGGCGTTGCAGGCACCGTGTTGGCGAAGAAACGTTCGACTCCAGTGTTCTAGGTCCGTGTCACAGCTCTGAACCCCGGCTGTCTTGAAGGAGGCTGGAAAGTTAGGGTGCCAGGCACCAGGAGGAGAAAATCCATACCTTTATGAGCCTGGGTCAAATACCCCTTTAATTCAAAGAAATATTTATTTCAACCATCTCTTTGATGAAAAAAAAAACAAATTAAAAAAAAAAAAAGAGGCTGATGTTTTGGAACCACAATAATTTAGGTGGGATACAGCATTTCTTTTGATGAAAACATATCAAGAGGAAATGTACGATGCCCTCTCTTTCCAGGCGTAATAGTTATTGAAGTATCCGGATGGCAGAATGGGAAGCAAATCTGTAGAGTCAGTTTCAGGAAACTGAGACCCGGGCCCTAGACCAGTGCCGTAGCCGTTGAAAGGTTCGTCAGGGGCGCTGATCAGACGAGGAGCGCGTGCCCTGCCTTGCCTCACTGGTTCGCGATGGGCTCGCACGCCCTGCTGGGAGACAGACAGCAAGCACACGTGCTGTGCGTGCGTGCCCGTGGCTAGTGAGGCAGAGACCCGTCGGCGTGATCAACCTTGTTCTGCTTCTCCCGCCGTTGACGGATGCAGGAATCGGCCCTGTGGCCGGTTTTATTTATTTGTTATATTTTTTAAAAAAATTTATATTTATTTGTGTGTTTGTTTTCCCTGCGGCCCATGATACAAAAGGAAGATTCAAGTTTCTGGCTTCCGGAAAATGTCCTTACCCCAGGGGAGCCGGGCGGACGGTCTCTCCCTCCTCCGCATGGTTTGCTTTCTTGTCCGAAAATGAGAACCGCCACATCCAGGGGTTCCCAGGTCCAGCGGGGCCAAAACCGGGCGCGGCAGGGCAGAGCGCCGGGAGGAGCTGAAGGCCCCTCTACTTCTGGAATTTGCATTCTGCAAATTAACGAACTCCATTACCCTCGAAACGGTTTTGCGTCTGAGTTTTCGTGACTTGCGACCCGCAGCGGAAGCCTTCTCGCGCCTTCGCAGTCGGGGCGCGTGTTTGCCTTGGTAGACGGTTTCGTCTGAACCGTGAGCTTGGTCTCTCAGAACAACCATGTACGTGTGTCACAGCCTGAGGGCCACGTGTCCTCAGCCTCGGGCACCTCCCACCCGTCCACATCCGACCCAAACGTCTCCTCAGAGCTCCTCGGTCCCTGTGACGTGACACGATTAGACTTAACAGGAGAATATCCGAGGACGTTCCTCGGGCATTGCAACCGTTATCCCCCTGCTCTCCGCCCCGAGCTCGTGCGGGAGTGTGTCAAGCAGACGGCGTACTTCTTCCTCACCCCTGTGTCCCTCGGACCGTGCCCGGTGTGTTCTAGGTGCTCAGTAAATGCTCCGCGAACGGACGACGAAACGAATCAACAGTGTTTATTTCTTTTCACCCGACCGTTCCTTCCCGGTCTCAGGCTCTCCGACAGTGGCTGGAGACGAGCGTGGCATACGTGGCTCTCTCCTGACCTGCTCCGTAAGACAGGACTTCCGGTGCGGGCCTCGGTGGTAGAGGGGGCCCCTCCCTCCCGTCACCTGCTCCTGTCCTGCTCTGAACAGGCAAGGCTCGCTCCTCAACTAAGAGACTCCTCAGCTTGCCCTGCTGCTACCATCGCTAGCCTCTGGCACCTCGGTGTGAACGTACACAAACACACACACAAACAGAAAACCGAAACAAACCATTTCCCCGTAAAGCGTTCGGCTAGAGTGTTCTTAATGTGAACCCCTCGGAAGCACTCGAATGCGGTGACCCGTTAGGAACACGTCGTTCCCGTGACGTGCCGATGGCTGTTTCTCTGCTCCCTCGTTTGCATGTGCTTCCCACCATCTCACTGTCTGTATCACCTTTCTCTCTCTCTCTCTCTCTCTCTCTCTCTCTCTCTCTCTCTCTCTCGTGACGGTTTCGATATTAAGTAGCTTTCAATAAGGTTGCGCTTCGAGATGCTACATTCTCCATTGGCGAGGGCCCTTGGTCAAGGTGGGCATTTACCAGAAGCTACGGAAGTTTCCATAGTTTTGAAACTGATTCCTGTACTTAGCAGACGTTAGCTGGAGCCGGACTAGGGTTTGTCCCTGGTCTTCTTTCTCGTGGTAGACGAGACAGAACACAGACCTGACCGTAGCTCAGTGCACGGGGTCCCGCTGCGCTGAGTGCGCTCACACTGCGCATTCGCCACCACCGATGTCCTGAGCGCTCCCAGCTCGCACGCCTGAAGCTCTCTCCCACGAAGCCGTCACCCCCTTTTCCCCGTCCCTGCCGGTCCCTGCTGACGCTTTCCGTCCCGTGGTTTTGACTGCGTGACTCACACCCGGGGAATCATACAGTGCTTGCGTGCGTGTGTGTGTGTTTTTTTTGTGACTGGCTTATTTCACTGAGCATGTCCTCGGGTTTCATCCGTGTCATGGCCTACCTCGGAATTTCCTTTCTTTTTGACATTAACGAGAGCCCACTGGGTGGCTAGACCGCGTTTCGCTCACCCATTCATCTGCCAGTGGACACAGGATCGCTTCTGCATTTGCGCTAAAGTCTTGCGATCAGACACTTTGCCCACCTCTGCCGGCCTCTCCTGCACTGCTGTCACACGTAGGACAGGTGTCCAGAAAATACCGGGCTGAGTATTAAAGGAAGCGGCGTAAACACAAGCATACCCACAGCAACAGCAACACACTCTCCAGCAGGTTCTGGCTCCCTGGAAAACGTGAGTGTGTGGCTTGGAAATTTTCCGTCTATGTACGTGGAACTCCACGGGATCCGTGGGGCGTCTCCAGAAGGGCCAGAGAAACAACACACACGCACACGCACGTGCGCACACGCACACGCACACACACCCTACCCAGAAAGCCTCATACCATCTCTTACTCTTGAGAGGTCCCAGCGACAGCGTGGTTTACCAGTGACTTTTCCGATTAAAAATTGGAGCCGAGGCAGCTCCTTTCCCACCCTGCGTTTTCACTCCCCTCTCTCTCTCGTCGCCCTGGGCCAGGCAGGTGCGACACGGCAGCATCGGGCTGTGCGTGACCCCGCCTCCGCCCAGATCTGCCTCCTCACAGCTGCTCGGATGCGGCGCCCCTGTGCTGAACGAGGCCATCGGCCCCGTTTCTCCAACAGCGTCTGCTCGCCTCGTGCCTCTGGGTCACATTTGGGTCATTCTCACACACTCGGGACATTTTCCTTATGACTATTGTAGTCGTTATGGCGATCTGTGGTCCGTCACCCTGATGCCCCTACGACAAGACCCTTCGCCAATGAGAAGATGCCGACTTGCCGAAGGCGCAGAGGACAGGTAGCGTGTTTTAGCAAGTTTTTAATGAAGGCGCGTACATTCTTTTCGTTTAAGCATCGTGCTGTCGCCCACCTAATAGACTACAGGGTAGTGTAAACATAACTTGGATAGGGACCAGGACACCGAAACCCTCCCGTGACGTGCATCGTCGCGACCCCGCTGAGCAGCGGCGGTCGGGGACCAGACCGACGAGGGACGTCGCCAACGTCTGTGTGTGGGCCCCGCCGTTTCGGTTACCCACGGTCAGCTGCGGTAGGAAAATATTCAGTGGAAAGATTCTAGAAATAAGCAACTCATACACGTTAAACTTGCGCGCGGCTCTGGGGAACGCAATGGCACCTCGCACCGTCCTGGTCTGCCCTGACCGGGATGCGACTCCTCCTTCGGCCAGGCCCGTCGCTCAGTGCGCGGCCGGCTGGGCGAGCGGGTGGACGAGCACAGATCGTGCTGCTTGCGCTCGGTCACCCTCATGCCACGTTCTAATGCCACCGTCCCAGAACCTCGGCTACAGCGTAGTGGTATAATTGTGCTGTTTGATGATTAGTAATTGTTCATCTCTTCCCGTCCCGAATTTAGAAACCAAACTTTGTCGCAGGTATGGGCGCATAGGGGACAACACAGTATACGTAGGGTTTGGTTGCCCCTCGGTTTCAGACATTCCCTGGGGGTCTTGGGACATATTTCCTGTGGCTAACGGGGGACAACTGGACTTTGGAAACTGCCTCAGGTCTCTGAGGGAGTCACTTGACTGAAGATATACTAAAGAAGAACTTCATATTCGGTATTAGCACAAATTTATCAACTCCTACCCAAGTCGATGGAAAACTCGTGAAGAGTAATTTTCTTTTTTTTACCTTGGATTATTGTAAAATATCATATTACTTATACTAGCAACAAAGCAATAATAATACAATGTTCTGTTTCCTTCACTGAATAAGGAATTACCTGGCACAGTGAATACATCGTTCGCCACCTTCTAACTCTAAAAAGTTTTATTTAACCAACACGACCGCGTTGCATAAACTCCGGTTAGGGGTACGCTAGTTGCTTGCTCGTTAGCGGGAAATAACAAGAGGTGTTTGGATAGATCCAACAGAACGGCACAGAGTGCGAGGCAAGCTTCGGTCCAGCTCAGTGTCCCTGGGCTTACGCTCTCTCGTAAGTTCTGGTAGAAGTGACGCCTTTCATGACACATTCCTGGACAGACACAAAAATTCTTGGTCAATCACGGGACTGAACCGTTGGCTCGAAGGAAACAATATGAGATTTGTCCTGGGCCCCTACGCATACCGAGACTGTAACAAGTTAGGGAGGTGGAAAGACCCAGAAGATACAGCCTCCCCTTCACGGGACATTGCGGTCTCTATGGGGAGTGATGGACATAAGCAGAAATGCATCGCGTGATGCGGCACGTGCCAATGGAGGGGCCAGGGGTTGCCTCCCGGCCAACGAGCAGCACGCCCGAGCCCAGCTTCGAGCGCGAAGGGCGGTCACCAGCCAGGATGAAGCGCGGCCCGGCAGGACTGCCGTGAGCAAGAGCGATTGTGTCGCCTGAGGGAGGAGCATGACCACAGGGTGGCGGCGGAGCCCGGCAGCCGGACGCACTCACCACCAGCTTGTCGTCCACCCGCTTCCTCTTGATGGTGGTCGACTTCCCGTCCCACTTCTGCACCTGGACCAGGACACCGCCTTCCAAGTTCATGGTGCTCTGCGGAGCAACAAAGCGTGACCACGATGTGTACGTGGTGGAGGAAAACGAAACAGGAAAGACATCACCTTTGTCGGGAGCATGACCTCGAGGTCATTCGAAATTCTGAATTAACAAGAAAATACAGGAAGGCCGAACATAACAGCAGACAAAGTTACACATACATCACGGGCAGAATATTTTACAAACAGGCACGTGAAAAAAAATACTGTGAAGGAATATAGATGATACATATATGTCGAGATGGTAGTATTATTATAGGTGACCTCTTTCGTTTATTTCTCCTGCTTTTTCATATGGCTCCCTAGCATTATGTGACTTTAATCCATCTCCACTACTATACGTACGGTATGACAAATAAATGATGTTAATTTTTAAAAAAAAAATAATAAGGACAATGTTATAAAATGGAGTCAGATTCACCAACTAAACATGGAAGGCCACGCGGTTTAGATCTCGGAGGTCAGGAATCGTTAGCCTACGACGGAATGGATGTCCCTTCTTGGCAGAATGACTTCCTGGGGGCAGCGGTCCCTTCAAAACTGAGCCTTCGCTCTGCCCCCATTCCTGGCTCCTCACCTTGACTTTCCTGTCGTCGGCAGTGACTTCATCGAACTCCTGGCCCAGTTTGAAGGAAATCTCAGTGTTTTTAAAGGTGCTTTCTGTCTTGATGGTGATCACGTCTCCATCCACGCTGATGATCATGTTGGGTTTGGCCATGGCAGCCACCTTCCTGGTGGCAAAGCCCACTCCTGCAGGCAAGAGAAGAAGAAAACGTCCAGCTTGCCGCGCTCTCTCCCTCCTCCAAGGAAGAGCTGTAGTACGTCTCCGTGTGTATATATAATACAGGTGGTGAGTCTCTTAACCGCCTCGTTTAAACAGCTCCTGCGGGCAAATAAAGCAGGCCAATACTTAAAGAAACGTGTGAGCCACAGCTAGTTGTACGGCTTTCTTTAAATGTTCTCGGCCGGGGTTCTATGCAGCCCCTCGGGAGACCCACTGTTAACAGTCCACAAGAATACGTACAAAGGTGAAATCATCTGGATGTACATATTTTTGAAAAGGCACCGCCGTCTCAGATTTCCCGGCCACCTCGACCGTCAGGGCAGCGGCTGCCATTTTATTCAACTCATGAAATGCTTGTGGCTCTGCGGCCTGTTCGTTTGAGATGCCAAAAATCTAACCTGCAGCTAGAGACGGAATTCAAGAATTTGAGGGGCCAATATGAAGTTAATTCAGCTAACAATCAGCTCTTTGGGTGCGCAAAATTAACATTTTTATAGCATTTGCTGCCAAGTCTAGTTGTCTTGGCTTTTCCCAATTACTCCGTGATGAAATGAAAAATTTTGATGAATTTCTCCAAAGGCAAAATGTTTCCTACACTCATACCATTTTAGAATGGTGACATTCCTCCCAATAAATTATAGCAAAGGTGAAAGAGGGCCTAGGCATCAATTGTAAAAACTCCAAAATTTGAGAGATCGCTATTTTAATAAGTTTAGAAATTAAGACTTTGATTCCCAATCCCCTCAAGTTCCAAACTCTTGTTTAAAAAAAAAGAAAGAAAGAAAGAAGAAAGAAAGAAAGAAAGAAAGAAAGAAGAAAGAAAGAAAGAAAAAGAAAAAGAAAAAGAGGAACGTATTTTTCTTGTGAACAGTCTGGGATTAACAATTTACAACCCACCATATATAGCAGTAACTTGCTCTCACTGCGTATGTCATACAGAATTTACAACAGTCATAGACGTGTTGGGTTTTTAAAAACACGGGTACATAAATCTAAGCTACTTTGTTGACTAAAGGCTGCTTACAGATGCCAAAGGTTAGAAATCAGGGGGACGAGGGAGAGAAACATTGTCCACGACAGGTGATGCTGAGGCTCCGATTTAGCTCTCTGTCTGGGAAGTGGCCACAGGTGGGAAGATAATATGTCGTTCAAGTCCTGGCTCTGTTAGAAAATGTAAATCAAATACACGGAGTGAGTCAGCAGAGTGAATGCGTGAGAGTGGCAAGTGCGAGCCCAGGGTGGCCAGCCTTGGGCAAGGCTATTTGCCCCACTTGTTAGATTCCATCCTTATTTGACCGATGAAGGCGAACCTGTTCACCCATCATCAGTTAGAACAGGTGATCTCAGGAGGTATCTTACTGTCTTTCCTCATCACCAGCACTTTATAATTTAAAACAAGGGGTAAAAAGTTTAAGTACAGTTATTAAGAGCGTAAACTATTTCTGAACATCAATAGCTGAATAGCTTCAAATCCCGGCATTTCTATAGCAGCAAATATTAGTTCACCGAATTGATTTTCTAGAAAGTGAGGTCTCCATCCTGCTGTATACTCCCTGGTTTCCCTCTTGTCTGTAAATGAGGAAAATCGTAGTTACAGACAAGCAGAAAACATGCTGCATAATGAGGGGAAAGGTAAGTCCTGAGATTTAGGGATTAAACCCTAACCCCTAATATATGTGAGAAAATCCCTTCCCAGTTCGCCCCCTGGGAACCACTTGATAGCACACAGCGCGTGTGAGGAGAGGGCTTCCCAGGTAAAAGGTGCCTAAGTGAGAACCTGCCTCCCCATCCCCTTGCTTGTCTTCCTTAATTAATCATTTAGATAATTAATTTTTAGGAACATTTTTAGATTAAGCAAAGTTAGCAGAATCTAAAAACCTGGAAGCCTCCTCTATCAAAAAAAAAAAAAGGTATGTTATGTATATAACATTTCCCTTTAAAATTACTTAATAATCCTATGGCGTCCCATGTCATTTCTGGTCAAAGAAGTGTTTAAGCCCTTTACGAAACGCATTCTCTGAAATTAAGGTTTTCGTCTCCCATAAAACAACCACACATTTTAATGGACTGACATCAAGACAATAAAATAGTTAATATACGTTTCCTTAGAAAACTACACCCAGGTGAAAAGTACAGTGCTTTTAGTTTCAAATAGAAATTATTGCATGCTAGGGAATAAACATGGTTTTATTTCCAAACCGTTGCTTATTTTCCATGCCACAGGGACCGAAAGAAAAGCAGACAAAGAGCCAAGGAAAATAAAGATGCCCAAGTTTAGAAATCGAATAAAATCCTGCCATTTCTCTACACCGTAAAAATGCCACTCAGGCAATTTCAGAATTGTCCACCTGTTGTCGCGACTTTGGTCCAGGTTGTTTCTACAAACGAATGATTCTCAGTTGCTATTTTCATAACTTTTCTATAGAAAGCAGCATTTCATATCTGGCCAATGCTTCCTGAGTGAAAAACAGCCCCAACCCGCTCTTCCCCAGAGAGAAATGTGTAAGTCCAGTCCCCCACGGTGCCTTTCCTTACCCACTTCTTTCATGTAATCATCGAAGTTTTCGCTGGAGACAAGTTTCCAGGTACCTACAAATGCATCACACATTTTTGCGAGCTTTCTAGGATTCTCCTTCAACACGGGAAAAAGTTGCAGCCTTTGGGAAGGTCCTGAGCCTGTCCCGAGTCCAGATAACCGCCTTTTAAAGATGCCCAAAACACGTGGTCTGAGTAATGACCAATTGGGAATGATATCAGACCATTTCCTTCATTTCCAGCCTCTGCAATTTTTCCTCTGAGTCATGTTTTTAATAGAAATTTTTCAACTTTGGGTCTCTCTGGCAAATGGTCATTGGACTTAGAGTACAAATTATTTATAACCACTAACAGGATATTTTAAACAACTCCTGTTTTGATTGTTTAATACTCAGTGAGTTGAATTTCCTCCTATTATTTTCATCCATATATATCCCGGCGTAGAGAAGAGTAGGGTAATTATCTTGGGATGAACTTTGACCCCCTTTTCTGGAGTTTCTATTAAAATTACAATTATGTGATTCTTTTCAAACGAGGAACATAAGAACTTCCTTGGGGATTCTTAAGAAATTGCAAAGGCTCTTTGGGACAGTCCTGTCTCAGGAATTACCGGGCAAATAAAACAAAATAAGTAATGGCATTTCAAAGTGCCCCCAGGTTTCTCATTTAAACTGTTTTGTGCAAATAAAAAAGCAAAAGTAAATTAAATTAATCCATCAGGGATCTGTACTGTAGATTTAATTGATAAAGAATAACTTAACCTCACTCTTCTATCCTCTAGATGAGACCATAGATACTGGATTGATGTTCACAAACTCCTTAAAAAACAGGCCCCAAACAAAAACATACTGCTCATGCTGAGAAAATTTATTCATTTCCTGAAATATGTTGTAAGCTCTAAATTTATCCCAATCTAAAAAGTGTCACCTTATTAGAAAACAACCATAAGTGGGCAGGTGACAAACTAACAAAATCTTATTTCCCTCCTTTACGTAGGGAATAATTAGTGAACTTACTTTTCCTAAAGTCATCATAGTTTTCGATTTCACCCACCCATACCAGAATGATCAAAATGTTCATACGTGCAGCAAACACCCGTGCGCATCCCCAGATTTGGGGAAAGACAAAAGAAAACTAAGATATTACAGAGGGATCGATCACTGCCGAGTGAACAACTGATTTGCAGACCTAGTAAGTTTCTCACTGGATGAGAAGACAGAGTGTTTTCTCACCAAATAACCATCACATTTCAACACCGCAGCCTTGGACTGCTACGGGAATAAGGTGTTGGGTAATACAGAGAATCACACTGGGGGGAAAAAAAAAGATTCGGTGTCACATGGCCTTGGGCTCTGCACTCGTTGAAGCATATCCTCCCTGCATATTAATGAAGAGAATTCGGATTGAACCAAAACTTCAGCATTTGTCTGTTCTTGAAAACCAGTAGAAGTTATACTGTTCACATTTTCAAACTGATTTCATTGTGTAAAGCGCACACTGGCAAAACACTTTGACAACATGTTTTGTCAAGGTACCGTGGGGTGTGGTGAGAGAACATAATAATGAATAAAAACGTGATTTCTGCCTCTGCTTAAGGATCCAGGTTTGTAGTCAGTTACCCGCCTGGGGCCAAAGTAGAACAGGAAGCCTTTTTAGATGTTTGAGTTTGGCATCACCATAATATGGGTATTTCCTTTCTTCCTCCCACCCCGCCCCATAAGGGCACTTGCTGCTCCCCTAAGATTTTCTGCCTGCACTTTTAGCATCTTTTATTAGCATCAAATGTGTAAAAGACAAGGCGTACCTTCGTCCCCAACCCCCGCTCATGCCTGACTTCCTTTCTCCGTTCTGAACTTTATCTCACGCGTGACTTAAAGTTCCTAGCACTTTCCTCACCCCCCGAACTGTTGCTGGGTTGGTGCATTCATTAACAGAGGGAATGAAGTATGAGCTTGAGGTACAGACGCACGCTTGATGCTTGCGCCTGAGTTTTTCAACCAACGGCCTCAGCGTAAATCCCTCTTTGACTGACAGAGGGGTGCTAGGCAGGGTGGATTATAAAGGGGAGAGTTAGGCAGATGCAAATCCTCTGAAAGGCGAGCTGGCCAGGGGCTGAGCGAAGGGAATGGCAACGAGAGATAGGTAGAGCTGGGGGAGAAGCTGAGCAAGGAAGTAGGAAGGGTAGAGAGGGCGCCTCTGTGGGGAGAAGCTGGTCCCAGAAACGGGGTGCATCAGAGAAAATGTGCATTTTGATCAAGAAAAGGATCCTCACAGGGTGACTATGCTTTTGTTCACCAACATTCACACACAGCATTAAAAATGCACATCCGGGCCAGCCTCTTCCCCAGAGCTGTGGGGACGGGGGTCTTCGGTGGCTAGCGTCTCGCTTAGATTTGGAAGTGTGTGGGGTGGGGTGGGGGGACAGGGCCCCAAACCCTCAGTGCTGACAGGGGAGAAGCACAGTGCACTTCGCCCCACTGGGGACGGAGCCTGTGGAATGCGGCTCCTGCCCTTTGCCTGTGCTTATTTTTCTTGGAGGAAATGGGAGTGTTTTTCTAACAATTTTTAAGTTGAAAGAGAAAACAAGCTCAGCTGGATAACGAGGACAAAGCCGTGATGGGAGGGAGTGTTTTCCCAGCATGTGTGTCGTGGGCTACGTCGAGGTGTTGGCCCAGGCTGCCCTCTCGTTGAAGCAAAGTCCCAACGTCGATGATGAGATTTGTGTCCAGTGTTTCGGGGTTTGTTGGCATTTTCAGCTGCAATGCTGGCGGGGAATCGAGGCACATCTTATGTGTTCTTCCCCCGTAGACTATTGGGGACATCGAAGCTGAGAGTCATTGTCCATCCCTCACCCCGGTTTTAAGATGCGAAGGCGAGGACCCCTGTGTTCGTCTGTGTCCCATTCATTAAACAGATGCTCATGGTGACCGATCGTCGAGTCTGACCTCAGCACGGTGAGGTTTTGGAAAGAGCGAGTAAGCCAGGGCGCACCACGTCCGTTCACAAGGCCGGGGCTGATGACAGACTTGGGTTGTGGCCCCAGCGCGGTGTGCAGCTTCTTCACCTGCCGTCTCCCCCGTACGAGGAAGCGTCGCCCACGGCGGACAGTGAGCACGTGGGCACCCACCACCGAGGGGTGGCAAAGTGTTTTCTGGATGTAGCGCATGCTGTCCTTTGCCATTAGACAACAACAACAACAACAACAAAAATGTCGTCATGAAGAACCCACGGCAGCAAAAGTAAAAAGAATAAATTAGAAAAAAAAAAGGAAAGGAATGGACCGGTGACCCCGTGTGATAGCGGAGGACACCAGCCAGAGCGTGTCCGGGGGGAAAGGCAGGAACCACATGCACACAGGTACAGACACACACACACAGACACACACACACACACACACGAACACACACAGACACACACACAGACAACCACACACAGACACACACACAGACCCACACACACACAGACACACACACACAGACAGACACACACACAGACACACACACACACACAGACACACACACAGACACACACACACACACACAGGTCAAGCTTGTCCTCCTGGCGCGTGAAGCCATCCCCCTCTCACGCCTGGCTGCGAGGGCTCTGGTGGCATTGCCCACACGTGGCATTCTGTGCCACGTGCTCGCTCTCTGGGGTTCGTTGCTGAAGTAGGGGGACGTCCACCCCTGATTAAGACCAAGGTATGAGGGATGGACGACGTCAGAATCTCACTGCAAGCATTTGCATTTTGTGCAAAGGTCCTGGCTGATTCCCGGAATTGCCTGTGACAGGGTGGAGGGAAAGCCCCCAGGTGTGGGGTGCGCCGTGGGATGGGTGCCCCGCCTGGCCCCAGGAGCTCGGGGGCTTCGTGAGCAGAGCTCCCCGCAAGGAGCGAGCTCGCCCGCCCCTTCCATGCCTCCGCTCATCACCCCGCCTTCGTCCACCTCAGCCCGCGCAGCTTTTCTTTGCGCGTTAGGATTGCACACAGCGTGTGATTTAAAACTACAAACATGAGCTCGATGCAAAGGCGAGATCCCGCCCGTGGGGTCACAAATGTCAGGCGGGCCCCGGGCCGCGTTCTGGCTGCTCTAACGCAGAGACGAGAAAGGCAGGAGGCACTTAAGACGGGAGGTTGAAGAGAGAGAGGGAGGGATCAGGAGGAAGAGAAAAGAAAAATAAAGGAGGGGCAGGGGAGCACGAGGGGACAGCCGCTCAGCGTGAGCGTGTGGGCCCCGAGGTGACAGACAGAACGACCACCCGCTGGCGTGAAGGCCCAGGTGGGAGCAGATGACCCAGAGGGCCCGGGAGGCGGAACGGGGGCGGCGCGTCTGGGAGCCCTCTGACTCCCGGGGAACGGCGGCCATGTCCCAGCAGCCACCGGGGCCGTGGGGCTTCACTCCAGTGAACCCTGCCTCCAGTGAAAAGCGCACATGTCAGACATCTGTGAACTCTATTCACCATGGGTGTCAACTTCCTCCTGACGAAAATCCTCCCTCTGGGTGAAACGTACATTCCTGCACTTAATGGCTTGCCCAGGTCCTCCGGATCTGGCCTTCCCCGCCTGCCCCGCAGAAACTCTCCATGATGATTTTCTGTTAGAAAGGTACTATAACTCCTTGCCGTTTTATTATTTTTAAATTTCGACTCAGCGCACAGCCAGAGACGCGTGACTGGTCGTGTGGTCTTTATAAACGGCGTAAATAGTAGAAACCCTCTGTGAAGCTCTGAGTGAAGATGCTGAAAATTCCATTTCCACTGTTTGTCAGCTTGTGACTTTCGCAAGCTATTTTAATGTCCGTGACACTCAGCTTTTCACACCAGCACCCTTGAATGTTTGAGTATTTTGCGTGTTATTAGCACAGACCAAACCCAGCAAGTGGCAGCTGGGTAACAGTTAGTATAATAATAATACAGTAAATAGTAGCAATTAATAACAATAATAAATTTAATAATAATAATAATAGTAAATACACTCCCAGAAGATCAGCTACGCCCCTTGGGGTGTGAGTGCTGGGCTAGGGAAGAATTTGAACGTTGTCTCTAATGTAGAATAGTCTTGCTCTCAGTCAGCTTTGGTTTTTTGAACTCTCAGAAGGTCAAACTTTCTCCAGCATGAAGTCCGAATGAACGTTTCATCTTGAGACCGTGGAAACCCACGAAATTCAAGTGCGTTTTTTGATGTGCACGATCCAGATGAAGACTTTTTTTTTTCCCCTAATACCACGTTACTCTTCTCTCCTCTCACTGTGGGAAATTTTCCCTCCCCAAATGGGAATATTTTTATAATGTTTTTTAAAAATTCACACAATGCTCGTATACGAAATTCCAATCAACACAGACATAGAAGAGAAAGTACTGGCGCTTTTCCAGGTCACCGCTTGTAACGATTCAATGAACACCCTCGCCGCCTTTCAGCCGCTTTACCTCTGACTACACAAACGCGTGGAAGATGGGTGTAGATTTTCATAAAAGACATAAGGTAACACGTCGAGACTTGGTACCGACCTACCCTTCTGAACTTTCCCCTGACCTAGCAACATACGATGGTCATTTTTTTCTGTCGATGGAGTCGTAGAGGTTGATAGTCGCTGCACAGGTGTTTGGTGGCGGACTGAGCATCTGACCCTGTAACCAAGGTCGTTGGAGGAAGAAGGACGAATGACTCGAATGCAGAAACAGGTAACATCACGTACAGACATTAGCGTCATGGTCTGCTGCTGAAAGCAAAAACAGCAACAAAACCCAAAAACACGGTTAGAAGCAACGTCTCTCGAGAAGCGTTGGAGGAGATGACTGGGCTTTTTCGAACTCTAGTCAGAGCGAGGAGAAGTCCACATCCTTAAATCGCATATTTTCATCTGCTTTCCTAATCGAGGCCGGAAAATGACAGTGACTACAGTTTAGTCTTAGCGTCTCTCTCAAGACCGATCGACACCTTACAAGGTATGGTTTTCCATCCGAGCCTCCTGGGTCGGGGAAAGCTGAGGATTTGCACTTAGAGTTCTCTGTGGAGACGATTTTCTTTCTTGGTTAAGTATAGGGCGCAGGTTTGAAATATTGTAATTTTCCGAGATAAAAGGACCGTGATTCTAATTCTCCTAGAACGCGTACGTATTCTCTTTAGCATGTGACTGTTAAAGCATGCCTTCCACTGTGTCGCATAAATGGGGTTATCGTCAGGGAGCTACGAAGAACAATCAAATTAAGTGCAAATCTGCAGTAAGTATGTGATAATAGATAAAGGTGCATTTAAATAGCGCAGGGGTTTCTTTGATGGGGAGAGAGACCGAGAGGAAAAATCTCACACAAAGAGCCATGTCAGAGTAAGGAAAGGGGGACTTCCACGCCTCGGGGGGCACCATCTGCCCTTTTCACGACGCCCCACGGCGGTGCGAAGCCACCCCGTCGCTATCGTGCTGAGCGAGGGGTCTACACCAACGACTGTTCCGCCTGCCACTCGCTCGTCAGAGGCACATCCACGAATACGAACGCCGGGCACGCCTCCGAGCACCTCCCTGAAAAATCGCTCTAGAACCAGGTGCTGGGAAATAAAACGCTCAGGTGGCAGGTTTCATCGACCACAAATCAAGTCAACCCTTTGGTTGTTTCTGAGCAGAGCAACCAGGATGTGTGAGTGGAGAATCGTGAATTACTTTGCCGTGAGTCGACTTTTTTCCCCAAGGATTTCCTTTATCCTCCCCACCCACCCCCCACCCCGGAGACATCATTGAATGTTTTGGTTAAAAAACTGTGAAGGTTTAAATTCATTTATGCCTGGAAGCCTGTGTTTTTCCACACAATCACTAGAGTTGATAGCTTTAACATGTGGGTTGATGCTCTAAGTTATTCCCTGGAATATACTTACATTCCCTGGAATTTTTCTAGTTATTTCACAAGTACCCAAAGAAAAGAGCTTCTGGCTTAGGGACAACATCTAATGTGAAATACTTTTTGAAAATGTTTTTTATTTTTTTTTAGTTTTGCCATAATGTGTCTGGGTTTTACTTAAAAAAATTTTTTTTCTCTTTCTGGGATTAGCCAAAGAAAGGAGTCAGGATCCTTAACAACAGCACCCAGCAGGTCCCTGCCCAAGCATGCCTTTAGCGCAGTTTTTGGGGGGTCCTGATTCGCGATCACCCTAAAACTTGGAAGCAGCTCTTGCAGCTCTTACCCTTTCCCCTCGGCATCTTGACAAATTCCGCAAATGCCGAACTTGCTTATTCCCAAATCGCACGCCGAGCCATTGTCCTCGTTCCTTCCTAGGTGGCTTTTGCCCTCTGGTCCTTTGACACACTTCTGAGTGCCTCGGGACCGGAGAAGAGAAACTATTTTAAACCCAGTCAGCGAACAGGCTCACTTCCCACTTCCATGTGGGTTTGTTTTTTTTTTTCTGATACGAGCATTGTCTTTATTCAAAAAAATCACACTCCGCTCAAAAATCACAGAAATGTGGTTCAGAGGGCAACCCAATTGTCTCACAGCTGCAGAAACAGCTGGAGCATAACACTTTAGTGAACACGTCTTCTTAAAACTATTTTGATCCCGCTAACTGTTGAAAATTTGCCCAACAACATGATGTGGAAACAAAAATGAAAAAAAAAAATCTAATCGCACAGATGAAGGCATATGGTAACTTTACACATAGTATATCAGCTCTATTTTTTCATGCTTTGAAGTTAATTTTATCAAAAATATTTGTTTATCCTCCATGGAATAGAAGACACATTGTTCTTAACGAAACAATGTGCTATTCTTCATCGTCCTCCCCGCTCCCTTCAATTACCACGATTTCAGTATCACACCAAGAAAATCAGAAAACCTGTCAAATCACGTGGCCGTCACTGACGCCTAACGGACTGTGCTTGTTGTACGGATGAGGAGATAGGTCCCTTCCTACGTTATACGGCTGATCCGAACTCACACGCGAAACCCCGACGAACATCGAAACGAGGCGGACTCCGTTTCTGTGCGTGTCTCTTCCACACCGAGATTCCCATCTTCTCGGTGGTTCGCCGTCTTCCCTGCGGTGTAGTCCCACACAGCCCATGTGAGTGGTCCCGCTGGTCGCCTCCAGTGCTGGGCTCTCGAGCCCCTCCTCCGAGCTCCTGGTGGTGAGTTCCCTGGGCTCTCGGCTGCCCCCTCTGCCCCAGCCTCCTCCACAGCAGCCGAGACAGTGAATCACGAATGGCGTGACCGTTCTGGGGTGCCTGAGACACGGGTGTCACCATCAGAGACTTTAAGAAGACCGGGACTAGGGTCCCCGCCCCCCGGTCCCCATTCTGCTTCCCTGCCCAGCCCTGGAAAACGAGCTAGGTCCTGGCCCACGGGGCTGACCTGTCATCCACTCCGCAGGGGACATCATTAAACAGAGCCAATATGTGGGGTCCTCACTGCAGCAGACAAGCGCATTCGGAGATACAGACCGTCAGGTCCCAGTGAAGGGACACTTGATTGATGACAACAAGGCCGAGCCACTGGGGTTCAAGCCGCGGCTCCTGCACTGGGACGCACCCACAAAGCGAACCCCGTGACCAGAACACGAACACTGCTGATGCCGTCCCCAAGGCAGAACCCGGACGGGGCTTGTGCTCCTTGGGACAGCAAAGCTGAGACTGCTCAAAGGGCAAAGTGGCCTCAACCACCAGGAGGCATGGAATGAGCCACCAGGGCCTCGACATACGGGTGTAGTGACCAGGCACGGCCCCTCTGCCCAGCTGGGCTTTTAAGGTCATTTTTTTTTTCTGTGAATTTCTTCGCATATGTATTTAATTTTTACATTTATCTACTAGCTTTTCTTTGGGGGCTCACTGTTAAAGAAGCAATTTTTAGAGGATAAAAACCTCCTCTAGCCCTTTCTCTCTCTCTCTCTTTAGACATAGAAACGCTGCTCAGAAAACGCTTTGCAGACCACTGGCAACGGCCGTAGGAACCTTTCCGAGAAGTTGGCACACATATTCATTTACATCAGCACATCGACGATTTATCATTCCATACATATTTACTGTCTGCTACATGCAAAGTGCCCCCTGTCAAATTAGACGGCCTGTGTTGTACACCAGCTCGCCGTTTTACGAATACCTATTTCTTGAGATGTTAAAAGGATTGAGATAATTCACGTAAAGCATAAAGCGCAGAACCAGCCTCCTCTCTCTCTCTCTCTTCTCTCTCTCTCTCTCTTCTCTCTTCTCCTCTCTGTCCCTCTCCGGCGCAGTCTAGCCGCAGGGGAACGTGGCATCTGGAAGAACTTCGTAACTGTCCCTGGACAGGCCACTGCTCGGCCTCTAAGATGGCCGCCTTCTCCGTCCCTTCCACTCGTGCTTTGCGCGGCCCTGATGGAGCAGGGCTCGTTAACATGACCTACATGGCCATCCCTTTGGGAAGCGCGCCCCGCAGGCTGGTTGAAAATGCCGGTTGGCAGACCCCACCCAGCAACCGCAGCGCCCCAGGGTGCACATCAAACCTGCGCTTGTTACAGCCTCCCCGGGGGAGAGGGGGGACCACTGGCTTTGAGAGCCCTGCAGAGACCACTAGGCACGCGGCTCTTTAACGCAGCTCCTCGTCTGACTGGCTTGAGGAACATCTTTAGAATAGCCTTTGAGGCACCCCCCCCAGAGGTCTGAAGAGCCGTCTGGACACAGTGAGGCCCCCCGGTGGGGCGCTAAGCAGCTGTGGGACCGCTGCCTACATCACCCTCCTGGCGAGTCCCCCTTCTGCTGCTGGAGCAGACCGAACCGTCACAGACTCGTCCTGATGTCATGACAAAGGGCTGGCTGAGTTGCCATTTGACTTGAATTGCCATAGAAAGAGTTGGGGAGCGAAAAGGCTAAGAGGAAGGAGGGAGGAAGGAGGGGGAAGGAGGGGGGAAGGAGGGAGGAAGGAGGGGGAAGGAGGGAGGGAGGAGGAGGAGGAGGGGGGAAGGAGGGGGAAAGGAGGGGGAAGGAGGGAGGAAGGAGGGAGGTCTCTCTCACAATTTACTGCTAATAGAGATGAGAAGGGCCAGCTGCAGACGGCCACAGCCTTCCTTCCTTACACAGGTGCGCATGTGCCGGAAACAACCCCCTCCCTTCCCCTGCCCCCAGAGGAGGACAAAGAATTGCCTTCGCTCTGATCCTTTACCAGCCCTCTCTCATTTGCCTGAGACTTGGGGGCCCCTTTCAACCACTCAGTGCCCGGCTTCCAGTCCGCAAAGCCAGGAAGGGTCATCGCGTCCCCACCTGCCCGTCCGCCAGGCGGTGTGGGGTAGCTCGGCCTGAGCAGGATCTAATCCGCTGATGGCCCTGCTGGGACGGAGGAGAATGGAGACGCGGTAAGAACTTTGGGTGGTGAAATAATAAGGAGCGATCACGCAGTCAAAGGAGGAGAGGATGGGTTCCTGGCTCTGCGGCAGAGAGAGTTTACGTGACCTCGACGCCATCGGTAACGACTCAGGGTTGTCACGGCGGGACAAGCTGGCGGGCTTCCAGCAGGAGGGTGCTCAGAACTGGTGAGGGGACGCGAGGGTAAGACTTTGCTTCGGGTCAGGTGCGAGCCCCCCCCACCCCACCGACTCCTGTTGTTTGAACGTGCACGTGGAGACGATAGTGGGGCCCCTTGCCACAGCCGGGGGACCAAGAGGAGACGTCGTTGTGAAGCACAGATCGGCTGGCAACGGGGCCGCCCCCCCCATTCTGGCTGGGAACTCCAAAAAAAAGTCTTCGAGAGAGCAGTCCCGCTGTGATCTACAAGTATTCGGTCCATATATTATTGGGGAAGGACCGGTCCATCCCCGGAGTCAAGAGAGACCCGCCCAGGCGGCGTTCGAGCTGCGTCTTGCAGGAGATACAGGTTTGTCAGACGGCAGGAGGCGGGAGCAGCCCCCCTGGGAGCGGGGCCAGGCACGTACGCGCACGGATTTAAAAAAACCACGTGTTGCGTGCCAAAAGTGCGTGGGAGGGTGCAGGGAAGTGCGTGAGGTGTCTAGGCGTGGGGACGGGTCGTCGAGAGGGCGGATCGCGAGCTGTCGGTCACGCGAAGGCTGTGGTGGCCGCAGCGGGAAAGACATCAGGTCTTCCAGCAGGGGGGTCAGTTGCAAAATCAGATTCAAGTTTCAAGGAGGTGACTGTCCAGCTGCCGTGTGGCTTGGTCAGGGGTGACAGGCAATCAGTCAGCCAGGAGGCGGCTGCAACCAGCGCCGATTAAGGAAAAAATGAAGGAAAGACGGAGCGGCTTCGCCCAGGGAGCAAGGGGACAACAGAAGTTGGAGCCATTTGACGGGGGTCACTCAGAGAGGGGGTTCCCGCCCCGGCGCCCCCGGGGTTTTTCCTGAGCCAGTCTCTTTGCCGCCATTTGCTTCTTTCGGACATACGTGTCCTTTAATTCCTGCTCCTGCGTGGCCGACGGCAGACCTCCTTCTCAGAAACGCCACCATGCTCGTCCCGTCCCGACCTGCGCCGCTGTGAACCTGTTCGAGCTAGGACTCCTTCCCCGCGTGGCATCCCGCTTCCCACGTCGCTGCCGGTCGCTCCGCCTGGGTCCGGCGTCCGCCGCGCGTGAGGACGGCCAGGCTCCCGTCCTCACCGGGGCTCCGGTCCTAATGACCAAATGGCGACATGCAGAAAGTTCCCAAACACCCTTTCCTTTTCCAAAGAGCCAGAGCCGAACGAGACACACCAGCAACCCCCATTTCCTGCCCCAGGCCCCCGCCGCCGCCTTTAAGAGCTTCCCCAAAGTGTGGGGCCCCCAAGAAGAAGACACACAGTCTCCGAGGCTGGTCCGCTTACGGGGGGGGGGAAAAAGAGGGGGCGAAAGGGACGAGACGGTCGTAATCCCTTTCAGCCTCCCTCCCATTAGCGGTTCCATGTCTCAGCCTTAAACGGGGGCCCCTCGGGGCACTGGTTCTGGTGGCCCCACTCTCTGATCAACGCTGGCGCGAGGAGGTGACCAGTCGCTTACCTGGGGGACTTCCACCTTCTTGGGAGCAGGACGGGGGGACCCTACTGCCCTGTGACCGCTGCCGTGGTCCACGTATCATGCTGTGTCATCTTTGCCGTTAACCGCGATAAGTTGAATTGAATCCTCGTTCCATGCCTTTCTACAATTTTGAGTGGGTCTTCATCGTTTCAGAGAATTTCCACACGTCTCGTCTGTCCTTCCCGTGATCTCGTGACGTAATCAGAAGTCTGAACGGCCCCATTATGATCCTCTGAAATGTGGGTTACGACGCTTGGTTACAAGCACCCGAAGACTGTCAGTGCCGAAGCCCGGGCTCAGACCCCGGGCTTTGGACCAGCACCCTGCTCTCTCCGACACGCCCATGGGGCATCATTCCAAGGGTCATACTGAAGAGTCGTCGGACCCGGATATGTGCGGATCCTGGACAGTGATGGCAGGCCTCTTTCTGCCTGTGTGACGGAATTTTTGAAAACTAGGAGACTGGGTAAGGATTATTATTGGTGGGGATACACCAAATGTTTGTCCATCTACCCAGAGCTGATAACAACAGCAGGGTTAGTCTTAAGATAAGAACGCGTACAGGATGTTCCTGATCCCCTGTTATATCAGAACACCATCTCCCGAATGAGATTCACGGATTGGGGAGCATCAGAGTGCCTTGCAGAAAAATGGAGAGCCCAGGCCACCTTCGCCTGCTGAGTCAGAATCCCTAGGATTTAAGCCCAGAATCTACATGTCTAAAAATCCTCTTATGAAAGTTTGGAAACAATCACTGGACTAAGGACTCGGTCTCTTTATTTAACTCCTCCAAATACTTCGGGCACAGTCGTTTCTTCTGCAAAATGAATAAGCGCTTGGAGCCAGGCAGGCTGGGTCAGATGATCTCCTCCTGCCTCACGGGTGGAAACTTGCCGTTCTGGTCTTTATTTCCTCTTTGCATCATTACTGATGATTCATTCCTCTTCCCCGTGGTTACACCACTGCCCTCTTTCTCACTTACAACCCATCCCACGGCGGAACGGTTCCCAGCCCCTCCTGCCTGAGCTCACTGTCCTGCTTTCCCTGAACTCCCAAAGCCTTCAGCATTCCGGCCCTGTTTGGGCCTGTGTGGAAGCCGTGGCCCTGTGGCGACCACCTTTTGTTACGCCTGCGTCGTGACTTGCACCCGTCCTTGTTGGTGACAGTGATGTTGACCCGCACTACATAAACTACCAGTTCAAAATAGTCTTAGAATCAATCAATCGCCTTACTATGCAGGTGCAATCAGGGTGAAAACAGATTCTCTGAGAAGTCCGCCAAGCAGAGACGTCAAGCTCAGTCTCGAACTTGGTATGACATTTGAACCGGGAAAAATCCCAGACAATAAACATCTAGGAAAACAACAATGACAACAACAACGAGACAGAGAAATGGAAAATTTAGCACTAAATGTATCAGAGTCTTTCAGACAAACCCTTCTGTAAGTAAACGGTAGCCAGAGTAGGTAGAAACGAAGTGGTGTAGGTAATGTCTTTCGAGAAGTGTTCAGAAGGAGGTTTGCTCACACACTTAAGTAGAGATAAGTGGCAGGAAGAAAACACAAGAAAGCCAACACCCCGGATGACCTCGTAAGCCTCTTTAAGTAAAGAACATAAGTCTAAAGGATCAAGAAGGCAGAAGAATGGAAAGATTAAAGCGGAAATAAATGGTAAAGAAATGGATCAGATATCGATAGAAAGAAATGGCACTGTTGACGTGACCCTTTCTACTACACACAGGAAGCGCCAATTCTTCATGAGAGACGTTGAAAGAATATTTACAGAATTCCTGCAATCAAATTGTTCTCCTATCCATTTAGCCTTCTTTTACAGTAAAATGTAGCCCATAAATGGAGATAATCCTGGGTTTAGCCATAATCCCAGGAGTAATGCTGAAAGCCTGACTTTCTTGCAAAGCCCTTTATCCAGCTACCCCGGTACTTGGAACTGAGGGCTAAGTCTTGAAAATGTCATCATAACCTTGGGAGAAATTACTTAACTTGTCTAAGGCTCTAGTATAAATGACCTAGTCCGCTGACACATGGTAGGCATTCGATACCAGTCAGAACAAGTAGAAGAGAGATTTTAACACGAGGAATTGTTAAAGTTGGGATTCGAGAATTTAAAAAATCATGCAGAGGTAACACAGGGGCAGGAACGGCGGGAGCCCGCTGCTCCCGCTGTGGCCGCAGAAGCAAAGGAAAGGGATGGGGTTTTAGAATTTAGAAGACAGGACACCACGCTGAGCTGGTGTGGGCACCCGCAGGGTGCCCGGAGCAGCTGGGCAGTGAGTGAGCGCGCCTCATCTGTTCCTTTCTCCCAGGGGTTCCCGTTCTATTTCCCCGAAGTCTTGTGTCTTGAAAATCATTGTTTCACATAATTTGTCTGATTTTTCCGGGTGTGTCAGGTAGGAGGTGTAAATCTTGGCCAGAAAAGGAAATCTCGCATGTTTTCTAAATAAAGAAATGAGCCACTTTGGGGAATCAGTTTAGTTGGTTCTGTTACTGCTTTGTTTAGTTTTGCAGTGAATTTATAAAATTGGGACAATTGCTTTGGCGCGGCTTCGATGTGATTGTCATCTTAATGGCATTGCATCTTTCTGATATCTAAGACTAAAATGTTTGAAACCACCCTTACCTCTCTCTTCCGTCAAATTCAGCCCATCGGTAGGTTCTGTGAACTCTAACAGAAATATATCCCAAAGCCTGCTGTTTGTTGCCGGCCCCACTGTAAATCGCCGTTATCACACGCCCAGGGAGCGTGACACTTCCCTAACCTGCTGTCTGATGCCTGGCTGGGTCCCTCGCTGCTTTCAGACCCCAGATGTCACGTTTTCGGTAACATGACCCCAGCGAGGTTCCTTCAGATGCTCGGGGCCGTGGTTTCCCGGAGCTCTGGTTGACTTTAGTTCACAGCTTTCTGTCCCTCTGAGGTCCAGACTCCTGTCCCCACGTCAGAGGCACCAGCCGCCTCCTTCCCCGAGCCTGGTCCCAACCCCCCGGGGCCTCCGATAGAGGTGGCCGACAGCCATCAGGAAGCGGATGAAAGATGTCCTCTCAGGGCTTCCCTGAATGTGGGAAAGGCGGATGACATCACACGTGGGGGCTTGGGACTTTCCCCACGAAAATGTTTGGGAAAAAAAAAGTTCAAAACCCAAAAATATTTGAAAACCGCTGATAACCAAAATGAAGTGGCTACGGTTTGCGGGATGTGCAGAGAAGAGCTTCCAAAACAAGGAAGGCACAATTCTTTGCCTAAAGACTTAAACGCGTTCCCGCCAGCGAGAGTCACATTTGCAGGTGGCACCGGGCTGAGACTTGGGATGTCTGTTTAATTCAATGTCATAGCTCATCGACACTTCGGTCCGAGGAGATCCAGAACAGAGACTCACGTTCTCCTTTGGTTTTGTCTACAGGATGCCATGGGGCCCACGCAGCATGCCGGTGGCCAGTCAGAACTGGGGCGACCCCAGCCAGACTTTGTCACCTTGCACTTCAAGGTCCTCCGAGTCTCGTCGACAAGAAAGGCTATTTTGTGATTCCCAGAGCCTGATCCCCGGCCTCACACTTTTGGCACATTTCTGTGACATCTCTACATTGTCAACATCACAATTTCCCAAATTTACAGCATATCACAGTATCCCCAGCTGATTCCTAAACACAATTCTCATCTCTACGTGCAAAGCTAAAACTAACCAGACTTTTTCTGCCCCTTCGTCCCTCTCCTCTGGCCTCAGGTTTTATTGATTTCTTTGGCTTAGTGCCTTGAGCAAGAAGCTCCTGATGAATCTCTCTCGTGCAGGCACTGGGTTAGTCAGCTGCTTCTGCCTCCCATCCCTCGGCCCCTGGGGCAGTCTCTCTCTCTCTCTCTCTCTCTCTCTCTCTCATCAGTGTCCGGCAGGAGTCTCGGTCGGGCAAGTTCCTCAGGCTTTACGGGTTCAGGTTACTGGTATGAACCACACACTTGCTTATCCTGCTTATGATTACATAGAAAGACTCCAGAGAAACTCTAACCATTTTATCTTGATTTCTGGAGAGGCAAGTGTCCCTGCCCCACCTCAGCCCCCTGGGTTATGGCTGCGGGGTTCACTGCTAGCACACCTGGGTTCGGGGTCCAGGCCTTCCTGAGGCCATCGGGGTCATCCTGGGCGGACGCCGAGCCCATCACCGCTGCTTCCCCCGCCTATGGGATAAAGCGACCGGCCCACGTGGTTTCTAAACCTGCCCGAGCCGCCCGTGGTCGGTGCTGAGGACGCAGAGTGTTCGCCTTGCCGGCTGCCGCGGGGACCCGCCTCAAGTCCTCTCTGCACCGTTTGCTGTCGCACCAGACTGTCTGTTTTTGCTCTGCTGCCACACGCGTTCGTCACCCTTTCACACGCAGCCGAGGCGTCACCTTAACGCGCGCTGCGCCCCAACGAGTTCATTAAAAAATTGGTACCGTTTTCCCAACGTAGTGTGGCCAATGCCGAACGTAACGGATTCGCGTAATATGCCCAGCGAGAAAAAAAATCAGCTCGGAACACCTGTCTGAACACAGCGCGGCAGCCCTGCGCGGGGTGCGACGGGGCGCCTTGCCTCCTCCCAGCCGGCAGTGACAAGTACGACTGTCACGCAGGCCTGCTCACCGGAGCGGCCCGGGCCCCTCGCACGAGCAATCAGAATCCTTCACCTGAGAGTGTTACTTAAACAGCCTCAGCAGTCCGGGTCACGTTTGGGGTGCTTACGGCTTGGAAGCTGAGTTAGCTTCTACTCTCTCATATGTCCGCGTGCAGGTGACACTGTTCACCACACTTTCCTGGAAGACGAGGGAAGGATGAGGTATTTCGGCATTGTTGGTTAACGCGGCGTTTAGAAAAATGTAAACTAGGTGCTCGCCACACATACCTTCTTTAAAAATCTTCAGAAGAGGTCTATAGAGACAACTACAGATAGCAACTATTTGTTGGCTGATTTTTCCATATATATTATAGAGTATCTTATATATTATATGTGGTACAGATGGTAAATATAGTATATAGGTGGAATGGGTGTGTGCATGTATTTGTATATATACAAAAAGGCACATTTGTAAGAATTTATAGCCCATTAAAACTTTTTAAATACCTACACTGAAGCATTTTTGCTGTTTTACATATTTTACATTTTTTGAATAATAACAACTAACATCAGTGTAGCATTTTATAGTTTTAAGATCAATGCTATATGTAAGATGATATTTAATTTTCTCAGAAAAAAAACACACAAATATTTCCTACATTTTGAAGGACAGGAAACTAAATCTCAGAGAGGGTAAAAGCCTTATCCAGAGCCACCTAGAGGAAGAACGGTGGAGGCGGCGACCCCCACCCTCGGGTCCTGGGTCTAATATCCCCCCTAATGAACTGTGAAACCCATCTGTTTAGCGGTTAATGTCATTATAAGCAGAATAAAATCGATTCTTCTTAGTCCTACACCTCTTTCCCATAAGGAAATGTACTCTTCATTGTTGAAAGAAATAAAAAATATTCCCACATTAAGAAATGAGGGTAGATTTCTTTCTTTTTTCTTTTTTTTTTTTTTTACCTCCGCATCATTCTTGCATATTCCCTTAGAACGATTTTATATTGCGTCCAAAATAACCTTTTTGTTCACTGCGGTGGAGGTGGGGCTGGGGAGGAGAAGAGGCTGACGTGCTTCCCCTGCTCTGTGAGGCTGGGAATGGGGACCTGGGACCCAGCAGGGTGGGCTCGTCGGAAGCACAGAGTGTGGAATTCAGCCACCCCGGAGTTAATCCCACCGCCACGTTTCACCCGCTCTGCATCCCCCATTTAAATTTCCTTCCATGTTTAGTGTGGCGTTGCTCTGGCAAACAGAGAGAAGTCAATTCTGGTACAGGGCTGAGGGTAGCAACGATCTATACTGCATGGATACATGCTTGCTTTGGCTTGTGCGTAAGTCAAAGGAGCAGGCGAGACCATTTTTTTTAATTATTTTTTTTTTTAAGTTCCTCGGTTCACGCACATTTTATAATGTGTATGACCATACATTTATCTGCTGAGGCTTCTCCCTATTTCCATAAAGCGATAGGACAAGAAAAATGCCATTCACTTCTGTTGTTTTAGAACTAGCTGTTCGAGTGGTTTTGTAGACAGACGTTACAGTGGGTGAACATAATGGTGAAAGACAGCTCACTCACCACCACCATCTTCCCATCCACCACCTTTCTCTTTACCGAGGCCTTCTTCCCATCCCAGTCCTGAATCTGGACCAAGGAGCCGTTATCTAAGGTTATCACACTCTGAAAACCAGACAAAACCAAACTCAGCTCAGCTGGTCACGTTTGAACTGTAAATTTTTTCCAGCTGTTGTGATACCTCAGCTAGTTTTTGAATGGTGTTTACAAATCCATTTATTTTAAGACTTTGTCAACAGCAAATTAGTTAGCGGATTCTTCTGGGGGAAAATGTTTTATAAGAGTAAAAATAATGTCTTGAAGAGTAAATAAAACTTCCTTTTTAATACTTTATTGCATAGGCAATGTGTTAGATTTCTGCGTAAAGAATCACAGGAAGGTTTCAACTTTAAAAATACATGTGAAGCCAATTCGAATTCCCATTGTAAAATCTTACGTGAGGGAGCAAAGCCCCATTTTCTTTTCTTACGCCAACAACATTAAAACAACGAAAATGATAATCATCACCACAGCAGCTCGCCCTGACCTGTGTGTGTAGCACTATTGTGTGAGGCGACCTTCCAAGAGGTTTTCATATAGAATTCAGGTAACCCTCACAACATCCACGTGAGGTAAGTACCATTTTTCTCTTCTTTTGCAAATGAAAAGACTGAGCGAAAGAGGTTCCCTGGCTTGCCCACAGTCCCGTGGCTGACTGATAGCATAGGTGGGATTCACACCCAGAAGGTCCTGCCTGAGCCAGGGTCTGTGTCTCCCTCCAAGATAGAAGACGTCGCGAAGCTTAGAGACATCTCTGATTAACCCCCACCACCATGCCATGCTACGTGAACAGTGGGGAGGCTCCGTTTCCGCTGGTCGGGTCTCCTACCAAATCCTGTACTGTTCCATCCCGAGGCAGAGGCGATGACCGTCTCCCACTCTTCCTTCTGCTCCCCTGGATTTTCCTTATTCTTACCCTAGTAGATGTTTAAAATCTAGTGCCGACATCTTCCTTAAGCATTTCAGGTCAAAATTCTTTTTTCCGGTTTATATTGTGCAGGAACCTGAAGCCTGGCATCGTGAGCAAGTCCCTGTCACTGCGACAGGATAGCTCCCTTGCCCTGGATATCACCTTTCAGAGGGATTGACACTCTTCCCTTGCGTTTACTCATTCGAATGACAAATCCCTATTGAGCAACTGTTGTAACAGGCACTGGGTCCTGTGAACCAAAACACACAAGAAACCCTCTCCGTAAGGAGCTTACGGTTGGGTGTGGAGGACCGTGCACTAAGCACAGAATAGAAGAGTCAAGGGTGTCTTCCAGCCGGCGCCCACAGATGAAAGAAAACCGTGTGTGTTGCTTCGAGGCTAAGGCAACACAAACCCAGTGTTTCTTGCCCCAACTTGTTGAGCGAGGAGGCCACAAGTCCCAAAGGCTCAGCTACAAGGTAGTTGAAACTTGTCTGCAGCCTGGGCGCCTAAGAAATTAAGAGGGGTAGACACCCTGTGCCCCCACTTCCCGCCCCTTCCCCCAGCTCCCCAGGCTCCACCCAAGCGCTGACTATGACTCTGAGTCAGACATAAATCCCTGTTGTGCCAAACCTCTGAGAGCTTGTGGTGAATTTGTCATGTCGCATGATCTCGCCAGCGAATACAGGTTTTATTCGCTATAACTTTTTTGGGGGGGGGTGCAGAAAGTGCTACAAAATGGAAAGGCAGAACTTTTGTTTCTGAGAGACAATCTAGGGTGAAGGTTTTCAAAATGTGGCCTGCTGAGCATCTGCGTCAGGATCGTTGTTAAAAGCACACCCCAGATGTATATTAACATCTGGGGTTGTATATTAAAATGTGAGGTCCTCAGACCTAGCTTTTAGCCCAAAGTGTATCTGATACAGATTTCAGCCACGTTTACTGTCATTGCTAACTTACTTAGGACGGTTTTGAATACACATTCTTGTGAATACATGCGTTCAAGTCCTCACCTTGGTTTTATGGCCACCTGGGGTGGTTTCCTCACACTCTTCCCCCAGTTAAAAGGCGATCCCGTTCTTTTTAAAGATGCTTCTGGGTTTTATAGTGGTCACATCTGTCTTGATGGTCACAGTGGGTTTTGCCAGACAGCCGAGCTTCCTGCTGGCTCTCCCGATTCCTGGAAACCAGAGGAAAGGACCAGATGGTTCGATCTGTCCTCAGTTAGCTGGCTAATTATTTGCTAACTAGAGGGCTTGTGACCTAAAGAGACTGAATGCTGAGTGCCTTCAAATATCTAAAGCTGCCGCCATCATATGTGAAAATAATTATGTTTTATGGGGAAAAAAATCAGTCTCCAGTGTTTGTGTAGTGATTGCATCACTTCTCTAGCCCATCAGTCATTAATTCTGTTGGTTTGTAGAGCCCTTTGAAAATTCGATTAAAGCGATGGACCATCTCTCTTTTTAAAGAAGACACCAATTTAACTGCAAACAACATACTCTGCCATGGATTCTTCCAGACCTTTAAATCTTCACTTACATGCTTGTCTGTACACAAATACTAGGTCCGTTTTCTCTATCATGTATTTTGAAATTGTAGTTAAATACATATGACATAAAATTTACTGTTTTAACTATTTTAAAGTGTAGTACTATTAAGTACATTCACAGTGTTGTGTAACCATCATCACTACGTGTAATCACAACATATAGACACACACGTACACTTTAAATATAGGGTTTTAAAATATATAAATGGTATAACTATTATTATTCAACTTGCTCATTCCCCGTACCTGCACGCCTTGGAGATTTTTCCCACACACTTTTGTCATAACTTCAGACTATTTCATAGAATGTATATATACCAAGATGTATTTTATCTGTGTCCCCCACATGAGTGAGCTCCTCTGCACACACAGCCGTACACAGCCGTATTTCTATAAAAACAGCGTTATGTGCACAGCAGTACCTAAGTCAAATGTCGAAGAGAAAATAAAGTAGAGAAACGCTTTACGGTAATACGGTTTGTGGAATTCACACTGTGAACATGATGCCGGGATGTGATACACTGGATAATGGCCCGCACCGATATCTGTACCCTAATCCCTGAAACTGGTGAGTGTCCTCTTACGTGCCGAAGGGGACTTTGCAGACACAGTTCATTTAAGGACCTTGAGATGGGGAGACTATCCTGGGTTGTCCGGGTGGACCTTCATGTAATCACAAACTTCCTGATTAAAAAACAAAACCAAAAAACAAACAAACAAACCCCCCCCCGTTTCCTACAAGAAGAGGAAGCGAGACGCAGAGGGGAGAGGATGCCGCGATGCTGGGGGCCAAGACTGGCCCTGTGCGGCCGGCCACACGCCGAGCGACGTCAGATGCCATCAGAGGCCGGAAACCAGGTCAAGTCTGAAGATCCTCCAAAGACAGAGCAAAGGCCTGCAAAACGGTCACTTAAAAAAAATAACTCTAGATTCTTACTTCGCACCGTGTGTTAAAAGCCTTTGCGGTTGAGCACGTAGCACGTGGACGTTTTATCTGTGTGAAGTCCCGGTAAATGAAACCAGGGCAGGAACCGCTTCACGCCCACGCTAGTTTTGCACAGGCCTCTAACGAGGGCTGAATCGATAGTCGTGAGGTTCAGGAGGGAGGCGTCCGAGGCACCCCTGCCGTCACCAGGGCACGTTCTGTGCAGTAAAGCTCCCGTTGTTACTGCGTCAGGAAACATGACCCACCCAGTTCTTTCATAAAGTCTTCAAAATGCTCACAGGAAAGGATTTCCACGTTCCCTGGAACTCATCAACCGTTCTAAGTCGCTCTGAAGGGAAAATAGCACCATATGGATGAGCACGTTGTTATTCCTGGATATAGTATTGAACCTGTTTTTAATGCGATTTTAGTAGCTAGTGTAACAACGTCAGGGGGCATTAAGGAACTGCGGTCCTCGCCACCTTCCCTTGATACCATCGACAGAAGAAAGACTCTCGCGAGTGTCAGTCGTCAGTCAGGATGGAGATGGAAGCATGGTGTTGTTTTTAGCAGGACTAGATATAATTTTTCTATCTCCAATCTAGGGTCCAAACTAGGTATTACAAAATGGCTCTAGCTTCTTCTGTAAGAACTGACACACACACACAGCAAAGCATAAGGGGTGGACCTGGCAGCTGCATTTATGATGTAGGACGCTGTCTCCAAGCTTTCTCTCTCTTTCTCTGACCGGGGGTGACGTAGGAAAGGCCCATTTATTGGCTGTTCAGAGATCCTATCATATTCTCATTCTCGTTCATTCTCATTCTTAAACTAAGAACCAGAGAAACTTTATAGATGGTGTTTGGGCATTTGAACTAAAGTGAAGTTTAGTCCAAAGGGCTAAAACAACCATTTTAAATTATGTGCATATTGAGCAAGAAAATGAAACAGAAAAAATAAAGGAAAGAAATTCTCTCTCTCTCTCTCTCTCTCTCTCTCTCTCTCACACACACACACACAACACACACACACACACAGCCTTGTTACTGATGGTTTTCCAGATGGAATCTCAACTTCCATAAGCTTAGAGAATCATCATGGCCAGAAGAATATTAAATATCTTCTTGGTAAATCCCCCTTAACCGAGGCTGGTTTCTGTTCCTTTCAGCTTTGAGAGCAACACTCTGATGTCCACTGATATGGATAAGAAACTGGAGCAGAGGACAAGGATTATAGCAGCACGTACCCCAAAAAGAGGAGATTGAAAAGACGAAGCTAAAATGTGGACACAGCCCACTCGGGCCATCAGCCCTGAGGACATCACAGCTAATTCTAGGCAGTGCTCGATGTGCATGCAATGACATGGCCTTGTTAAGGACAACTGGAATCATAAAATTCTTTTAAGACAGAAAAGGAGATAGAGCGTTTTATAAGAATTCCCATTAAAATGTGAATTTCCAGTATCCGTAAAGTCTGTAAAGGCACTCATGCACGCCAATGGTCTTACGATCACTATTGGACTGACATTTATGGAGCAACTCATATCACACCCCTAATGAAATCGAAGAAGTTCTGCACACACCACCGACTTCCTGTCCCAGCTATGACTGGGAAAGAGAGCATAGTTTACTTCGTTTGTTTCCCTCTCCTGCGTTAGCTAGTTTAACACGGTGAATTTTTTTTTTTTTTTACCTTATTAAGTACAATTTACAAAGCGATGCTTACGTGATTGAACAAGCACGAGGCTGAAGCCAGAAAGTGGCCGACCACTGACGGTGCAAAATGTATGAAAATCAGGCGCCGAAGATGCAAAAACTTCCTGGGGTTTTTCAAGAACATGGCAAGTATGTTGCCTCACACGCTGGGTGCACACCGGTCGTCCAACGTCAAAAACGCCACGTACTGAAAATCGTCTCCGTGAAGAAAACGTCCTGTTCTGACCTACGAGCTCGTCTCCAATGCCGGCAGGTTGGGCCTTCAGAGGCGTCGGTGTGAAATAGAGATGTATTTTTTACAGATAAAATGTACATAGCTGTCTAATCACATACAGCGTATCTGTAAACACATTCACTGAAAGGAAAAAGTGGAGTATAATTGCCACATATTCAAATATTTCCCCCCCAAAACCGAGATGCACTTAAGACAAACCAAAGAAGAGAGCAAATGTAGAATCTGTAGGTAAAGTAGGTTTTGGGGGGGTTGGGGAAAGTCTGCCACAAGACGAATTTATTCTGGAAATTCCTCTGGTCACTACTCATAATCGTTTCTCTGGAAATCCATCCCTGTGCCCACTGTGTTGATTCGAAGACCGGCCGACATCAACTGGGCTAGCTGTGTGTCTGCTCGACTGCCCACGGCCTTTCTGTGACAGGCACATTCTGATCGATGGCCGCTCACACGAGTCAAAAGCCTTCACGCGTGGTGCCCGCTCCCTCCGGGGCCTCCCTACGCCTCTGTGCCAAACTTGCCTCCGGCGTCTCAGTCCTTGGCCGTCTAGACTCCTGACCGGCCCGCGGGGCTCCTCTCTCTGCCCACGAGCACGCGTGTGGTCTCGCCTCAGGCCACTCTCAGCCGTGTCCACTGGGACCAGTTTTCCTCACCACCGTTTTTCAAGCCCCGTCCTGCCCTGACTGTAACTAGCCCACCGCCCACCAGCTTGCGTCCACGATGCTTCGGCTGGCCACAGGGGACCCCCATGGAGTCCCAGGAGGTGAGAGAGGGTGTTGGCACACCGCGGAGGGTGGCGTGGGGTCTGGGCTGCCTGCTCGGGCGGTCACCTCGCATCTTCTGGTCTCGCTTAGCCTCGATCTCAGATGCAGTTTCAGACTTCCTCTGGACCCCTGCTGGGCCGCCTGCCTGAGTTCACGTCTCTGTGGGTCTGACAGAACCCAGTCACAATGGCCAGTTCCAGACGCATCACCGCTTGGCGCCCTGCAGTCAAGAATTCTGTCTCCACGAGGTGCCAGTACCACACCAGGAACTCCTCTTCCAAAAGCATGTGAGTTCCTAGCGAAGGTGGCGTGGCCTTGCCCCAAACGCCAGAGTCTGAAACACTTACTATCTGGCCCTTTACGGGAACATGTTCGCCAGCCTTCAAGTCCGATGGTTCGAAACCCCGCATCACGGCCGCTGCTGCGTCCGTAGGTTCTCATAGGATGAGAGACGCGGGTAACGTGTTTGCTTCTGTAGCTTCTTTTTTTTTATCAAGAAAAGGCATTTTTATAATAACATCATGGATAAGGTCAGCAGAAAATTTAATGCAAGGAACCGAGCTCTGGCATTTTACAAAAGCCACACGAAAGAGAGGCGGTTATTAGTCAGAGAGAGATGCTCCAAGCGCCGCCAGGCAGAAAGACACGAGAATTAAAACTCATAAGGAAAGAGCCGGTAAAAAGGCCGTCCTCTGTCCTCTGTCCGCCGCCTCCTAGGACAGACCCCGCCTGCTTCGTGGCCCTGTTAGGCGCGAAAGCTTTCTTTGGGGGGCCAGAGTCCCCTTTCAGCAGCCTCGCAATGTCAAGCCGTCAGGTTTTTCACGCGGGTCTAACGAATTTAAATTCAACCCATGCTGTAAGAAAAAGACCTTGAGTGACGTTTGAAAGGAAAACGTTTGGAAGGTCAGGAAGGGCCACCGCAGAGCGTTAGGCATCGTGGCCGGCGGGAAGTGGTGAGCCGGAGCCGCCTGGCTCTCCTGTCCCGTCGGCTGGGCTGAGCAGGGTGGTCACGGGCCGCGGGAAGGGTGACCCCTCCTCAGTCACCCCTCCGTGCGCTGCTCAAGGACAGAGGCGAGCCACCGGCAAGCTGGCCCTGCGTGAGGCCGGGGGCCGTCCAGTGTCACTCCTGCTGATCGGAGCGGCAGACGGGCGGCGGGGCAGATGTAAGGGAGGCGGGGCACCGGGCATGGCCTGCAGCCGCCGGAAGTGAGGACAGTGGCGTGGGGGGCACCGCTCACTCCTGCAAGACCTCCAGACAGCCGCCAACACCCGGATCTGGCGCTTCCGGCCTCCTAGACGGTGGCAGAAGAAATTCCTGTCATTTCAAGCCACCAAGGGGTGACAATTTGTTGCGGCCACCCTAGGAAACTGCTACAGGCACTAATTTTTTAAAATCTCAGGTCGTTTTATATTGAAAATGAAAAGTTTATTGCATTATGTAAAATAACGTTTAAACGTATTAGGAGTTGTATTTACGTCACTGGGGTTTTCGTCAGTTAAAAGGTATTTACCAAAGATAGAAGTAACTTTTATAGGTAATATTCATAGTAAGCAAATATAATAGAATAAAAGGCTGAATAATAATAGTAAATAATAGCATAATTATACAATAAAATTTATAAATTAAAATATATTCTATACGTTAATGTAACGGAAACGCTTGGCTTATTTCTCTAGTTTCCTTCTCCTCTCCCGCTCCCCTGCCGGTTTGCTTTTGACATGTTCAGAATCACACGGACCTCTTTTCAGGGCACGTGAGACAACGCACTATCTGGACAATGACACGTGTTATATTCACTGCCGGGAAATCGCTCTGCTGGGCTGTGGCGTGGCGCAGAGCTCGAGCCCACTGCTGATCTGGGGCTCCTCCTGGCTGGACGCTGCCTGTTCCCCCGCGAGCCCGTGACCCAGGCCAGCCCCGCGAACGGAGGGCCTTCCCAGAGAGTCGGACGAGACCGCAGGGCCGGGGCCGGGGCTGTGATTCAGACCCCGCCGGGTTCCCAGGCTCTCGTCCTCCTCTTCCCACAGCCGGAGCCGTGCGAACCCACCCGCCGTCTGGGCCGTGTGCCAAGGCCGGCCGCGCTCTCAGCAGGTTCTTGAGAAGCAGCACTAACCCCAGGGGCTCCCAAGCTTGACTCGTATTTGAAAAACGACAGCCCCTGTGTGCCGCCCGGGGCTCTCGGTCGGCATGGCCAAGGCGCGCACCTGGCAAGGGGAACTTTTAGAATTTCTTCCAGGGCGACCATCCTTACACGTGAGACTCAGCGATGAAGGACAAACGCTCCAGACCAGGCGGTCCGTGGGCAGCAGCAGCAGCAGCAGCAGCAGCGGGAACTTAGAGAGGCGGGTGCTTGGGCCCCAGCCAGGTGGCTGAATCAGAAACCCCGTTGCTGATGAAAGGAGAGAGAGTGTTCCGCATTTTGATCAGGATAGATAGGAGATTAATGCCTCCTGCAACATCACTAATTAAAGCAGGTGCACACCTGGGGGACAGGAGGCTGGGGAGGAGGAGGCGGGCCTCCCTGGGGGCACTGGGCCTGCACCACAGTGGGGAAGGTGCGCTGTGCCCCACAACGAGCTGTTGGTCCGACGTAGAAAGGAAGTCCGCTGTTCTACCGCGAGGCTCGTGGACCTGTCTACTGTCATCTCCAGCTGAGAGAATCGTTTACAATTGTGACACTTCAGAGTCTAAGAGTCACAGTGAAACGTCCAGGAGTAGAGAAGGTTGTCACACTGGGCGGAGCGTTCACACCTGTGGCCACGTGGTCATAAGCGCACGTGACGAATCCAGCGCGTGAGCCCTTTCTTCTTCTCTCGGTGACATCAGCTGTGACTCTAGAGCGAATGGTGATGTTCCAGGAACAGTGGAGTAGCCCGAAGGGGACAGGGGCACATGTCACCTCATGCCATTGGACTGACGAAGGCGCACACCGAGGAGGCCTGGGCTGTGGTCCAGCACGGGGTGCTGATGGAGAGCAAATGCGATTTTGAGATTCATCCAGGAGATTGTTGGTAACCGTTAAGGACTTATGTTTATGGATGTCAAAAAACACCAGCAGTTTTGAAAAGCAACAAGATTTGCTCATTCATCCATCTGTGGGCATACTCTGATCAAATTATTTATACTCTGATCAAAAATATGAAAAAAAATTGCATAATAAAACCACAAAACTAAATGCACTAAATTAATGGTGAGTGTCCTTAATGGCGGACTTGAAGCAAGTTAATTTTTTCTGTCTTCCTACTTTTCAATCATTTTAATTTGCCTGAGAGTGTTCCGCAATTTGAAAACTCAATCGCATTTTAAAAATAAAGCACAAAAGGACAAACACTATGTGCTCCTACTTACATGAAGCATCCAAAGCAGCCAAATGTCCTAGAACCGGAAGGCGGAAGGTGGTTGCAGAGCTGGAGAGCGGAGGGCAGTGTGCACAGGGGGCAGGCGCGGAGCTCTGGTTCTGCAGGACGGGAATGTTCTGGAGGACGTGGTTCCACAGTGCAGCGGTCAGCACGTCCGCTTTACTCGCAGAAGGTCCTGGGTTCACGCCCCAGTGGAGCCACGGTCCATGGTCCACGGCCATGCCACCCTGAACACGCCCGATCCCATCTGATCTCAGAAGCTAAGCAGGGTCGGGCCTGGTTCGTGCTTGGATGGGAGACCACCTAGGAAGACCAGGTGCTGTAGGTGTAAATAATAATAATAAATACATAGATAGATAGATATCTAGATAGATAGATAGATAGATAAAAATGTTCTGGAAATCTGCGGCACAGTAATGAAAATGCACGGAACACAAGTGGACTGAACACTCAGAAATGGCCACGATAGTCAACGTAATATTATCTGTAAATAACAATATAATACATAAGATAACAGTAGGTCATATTTAAAAACTGAAGTGTGCTCAGGAAGGACTTGGGAGACTCACAAGATGTGGGCGTTAGGTCAGAAATGAGTCGGGAAGACGCAGTTTTGTAGGAAAAAGGGAGATGTGAGTTCAGTTTAAACAGCCTGCGCCCGTGGGAGGCTCGGTTCTGTGTGCACAGGAAGTGGACGCCCAGGTCTGGAGCGTGACCAATGGTCTGGATCAGGAAGGAGACTCAGTGGTCTGGAGCATAACCTGGGAGGAACCCGCAGAGCTGAGGGAGAAGTAGCACAGGGGTGGCCAGGCCAGGGGAACAGGGAAAGGGGGGTGAGTGTCACACACCGGGCAGCGTGTAACGCAGGACTTGACTCTCCCGCAGTTCTGGGGGCCAGAAGTCTGAGGCTGGTCAGCTGTGCCCAGGCGAGGGCCCACCTGGCCCCGCCCAGCCGCTGGGGGCCGCAGGGGCTCCCCGGCTTGTGGCTGCAGCCCCCCAACTCTGCCTGGGTCCTCATGTGGCTGTGTCTCCTGTGTGCCTGCGTCTTTTCCTTTTCTGTCACTTATAAGGAACTTTGTCGTTGGCTCCAGAGCCCACCTTGAAAATCTTGGATGATGTCATCTCAAAACCCTTAACTACGTCTGCTAAAACCTTATGTCTGATATCGCATTCCCAGGTTTCAGGGGCTAGGATGTAGACATACCTTTGGGGAGAAGGTCAGAAGATTGTAAGAATTATGAGGGAAAGGGTTTCTTTGTATGGGTCAGGAATGAAAAATCTTACCCTTAAAAAAATTGCTTAATTCGGTGTAACACGCCTTCCTTCCCAAGTGCATCTGGCTTTCTCTTTCCCTCGTGTAAATACCGAGGACAGAGACCCCACCCCAGACAATGACGTCCAAGGGGGAGAGACAGGCAGACCAAACTGTGGCAATGCGCCCGCTGCTGCCTGCCTGCGCTCTGCAAGAGAGAAACGTGCCAAGGGTTCCGGAAGCCCAGGGAGAGGGGAAGGGGCTTTCTGCAGGACGGAGGAAGAGTCTGTTAAGCGGAAACACGGGCATTCAGGGGGGTGGGGTGGGGAAATGACTTAGAGGCCCCGAGGCGCGCAGGGAGCATCTGCAATGTCGTAGGGAGCGGCCGGGGCGGAGAGCGCGCTGGGTCTCGGGCGAGGCGGACGCAGGCTGTGCAAGTGGCCGGAGACAGGGCGGCGGAAGCGCGGTGCCCTGGTGTCCCGTTCTGACCCGATCCGGCAAAGGGAAGGGCGTCCTGGTGTGTGGACAGCGGTCAGACGGCCGGTCACGGTGGCACCGAAAGAGTCGCCCGGGCTCCGGCCACCTGCGTGCGGTGTGTGCAGGCTCTCAGCAGGTGCCCGGAGGACAGGCGGCGCAGGAGGGGACCCAGGTCAGCCTGCCGGTCCAAGGAGCCTGCCGGGGACACCCGAGGGGAGCCGGCGGGCCGGGCGAGGTGCCTCGCGTCCGGGAAGGGGCTGGCTGGGGCTCGACGGTGGCACGGGTGACCCGGACGCCCCAGCAGGAGAGAGAGGACGCGGAGCAACACCGTGGACAGGAAGGAAGTGGGGAAGCGGAGGCCCCTGTCCCCTGGCCACGATTTCATCTACACCCGCGAAGAATCGCCACTCGCTCGGAGGTGCGCGGGCCACGAGGGAACCCGGGCCACCCCGCACCTGTGCGAACAGGTGAGCGAGCGCGTTCCCGCAGCGTCACCCGGTCACACGCACGCCGCCCGTCCCCTTTCTCCGGCCCCTGCGGACCGCGGCCTGCGGTCAGGGTTTCGGGGCCTCGGGTGTGGGCTCGGAAACGTGTGCAAGGGGCGTCCGAGGTCTCGGAAGGGACGATGGCCTGTGGACGGCAAGACTATGCGGGGCACAGGTTCGAAACAGAAAAACACTTTGCAGAGAACCGGAATGATGTCTATACAGTGGGGATTTTAGATAAAATGTCAACTTCGTCCGGACGAGGATTCTCACGGGACAGCCACTTGCAGGTTTCGAAACAAACTCCCGGGAGGCAGGAAACATAGGGTCTCCCGGCTGCTGTGCCCCTGTGGACAGGTTGCCAGGACGCGTCTCGTCCGGACGCAGGCGACGTCACCTGGGGAGCCTCAGGTATTGTGTTCCCTGTGCTTCGCTCCCCGCTCCGCGGCTCAGGCCGCGGGTCGGTGGCCCGTCGTCTCCTGTCGCTGCCCGTCCTCCTGACTCAGCTCAGCCTTCTTTTGAAGCCAGCGTTCTCCCTCAGGCTCTTACTTGTTCAAACAGATTTGCAAGGCTGATTTGCAAAAATTCATTTGGTGCGTTTATTTTCTGAGTAATTGAAGGAAGAAAGGAGTGGGGTGGGGGGTCAGAATTCCCATGCTTTCTACCTAGAGAGAAGAACAGTGGAAGTTGAACGATCGATCGGCAGCGACCGAGAAAGAGAAGTGTGTGGCCTGGGCCAGCTGACGATGTCCGGACACCTGGACCCACCTGGACTCAGCACTGTGTCTGAGCAAAAGCCTGTTAACAGGGCGTGTGCGTGCGCGCACACACACACACACACACACACACACGCACGCACGCACGCACCAGAGACCTCGAAAGGGAGAATTCGACAGCGTGTTCCTCTCTCCACGGTCGGTCTCAGCTCCACGGTGACCTTTCAGGTCTCGGGGGCTCCGCAGACATCACACGTGTTGGTACAAGTGAGGTCTGGGGCCAGGTAAGTTCTTTGGCTCGCGTTCCAGTGTCTTAATGACTCCCGTTCCTTTTAACGAGAACGCGCACCGATTGTAACCACTGCTCTTCCTTTCTGCCCGGCAGGCGCTGGCAGGAATGATGTCATCGGTAATCCCAGCAGCGCGTCCTCGGCATCCGCAAAGCCGACGGCGACAAGACGACCCTACTGGGTGTGGACCCCGTTTCGATCGCTCGGTGCCGTGGCCGCCCTTCGGTGTGCCGCGTGGCAAGTTCTTACGTGTCGAGCAGCACATTGCATGTGCTGTGCTCTTGTCCAGATGGCTTCCCTGACAGTCTCAGAAACGGGGAGGGGGGCACAAGGCGGCAGGCAGAGGGAGCTGACGTTTGATGAGCACCTACTGTGTGCTAGCTAACCGACTTCAGCATCTCATTCATCCTCCCGAACCACCCCCATCAGGACAGGTGTTGCCAGCCCTGTTTTATGAACGTGGGAAACGGCTTTAGAGAAACTGAAAGGCCTTTCGACATTTGTGCCACTACAAAACGGTGAAAACAAAGATTTATTCCGCCCAATACTTACTGAGCACTTATCACGTGCCTGGCACTGCCCGGATGTCCGCCATGACACAGACAGACAGACAAAGGTCCGTCTCACCTCGACGCTTTCCACTGAGCCTGTGGTTCTCGTCCCTGGAAGAGCCACGGGTCACCTGGAGAGCTTCTGAAACACCTCAGTGCCAATGTCCACCCCGGGGAATTAAGTCAGAATCTCTGGAAGTGAAGCCCAAGCTTAAAAATAATGTTTTGAAAGTCCGCCGGGTGACTCTACGTTTGTGCCTGAAGTCGGAGGTCCATGCGTACAAATACAACACACTTGCGAAATAATTTTAAGGCCAAGCGTAAGGGAATGTGAAATCGTGTCGTGTCCATTTCATTTCAAGTGCTGGAATTCGTGAGAGAGAAAACTCTTTCGGAAGCGGGGTGGTGTTATGGGCTGGATCGTGCCCCCCCCCACACACACACCAATTTATATGTGGAAACTCTGACCCCCAACACCCCAAATGACTTGCCCCGGATGGTGAGCCAAGGACTTCGGCCTTCATCCGCGGGACTGCAGAAGTTTGCGGCAGCCAGGGGAGCCTTCGGAGGACAGGTTGGCCTCGTGGTCTCTGCGCTCCCACAGCTTGTGACATAGGGCAGGAAGTGCAAATCAGTGTAAGCGCTACGTAACGTGCAGCCGAGGAAAGGCACACCCACAAGCGGCAGGGGGCCTCCCTCGGTCCGGAGGGTGCGAGAAGGCCCCAGACAGAGGCGCCTGTATTTTTATTTACAGAAAATTAACAGTGCCAGCCAGTGACCTGGCTGCCCAGGTCACCCTGTCCCAGGCAGCGTGAGGCACACCCCGACTCCTTTCTCTAGAATGGTCCACACGGTGTCTGCTGTCAGTGTCTGCTGTCACATGTCCCAGCAGAGGTCACTCGTTTATTCGTGTGGCCACACGACTCTGCCGTCTGATTGGGACGATGAGCATCTCCCTTTGAGAGGGCAAATAGTGTCCGAGTTGAAAATGGATCCTCCTCTGGGCAAAAAGAGAGAGACGCCGAGGCGCCGAGGCTGTGCCGACGTTCAATGCCTCGTCGGGCGCAGAGGTCCAAGCCATCGTGGATGACCACACACCCATGGGCAGTGGTCCCAGCAGGGTCCCTGGGGGAGCCAACACCGGAGCCCGAGTCCCACCCCGGAGACTCGGAGGGTTCGAGCGTATTAAACAAACAACAACAACAACAAAACAAAAAACAAAAAACAACAACAAAATAAACTGCTCTCCAGTGTATTCTAACGTGAAACTATGGCTGAGACCCACCAGGCATCTGTGATCTCTGTCCATGGGTCACCTGAATCCCCAGTGTGACCTGGGCTCTCTGACGTTTGTAAGAGCCTCGCTTGTGCTCTCGAGGTTTTGTGCCCTGCAAGGACTTACTCATGGGAGAGGAGGAGCCGGCCTCCTCAGAATCTGGGGATTCGTCTCTGCCAACCAAGGCTATTGATCACGGCGCTTAATACACGTCCGAGCCTAAAACCTGGTGTTACGAAGGGTCTTGAGGCGGAGAATGTTCGGAGCGTGCTGTGAGTTGCTTGGATGGCAAACTTCACTCTCAAAATATTTTAAAAAGTCATAAGGAAAACTGGTACCTCAGGCTTAATGATGAAGAAGAAGGGAAAATTATGGGCTAGAGAGGAAGTCCATGTCCCGTGGGCAATAAGCACCTCATGGTCTTAATTTTTAAAACAGCCAGAGAATATGAGTGTGAGACATTTAGGTAGTCAGAATATGCTTATCTGTCCCCTGCTCTGCGTTACGTATTGTTCTAGATCTTGGGCGTGCAGGACGAGACAGGCAGGTCCCATCCCCTCGAAGAGGTGACATTCTAACAGGTAGGGACAAAGAGTCAATGAACAGAAAAGCTGAACAATTATCCCAAAGCTTCAAAAACCTAATTTTATTTGTTTAGTCTTTTGAAAGTTTTTAAAATCCGGAGTCCTAATACAGATGAACAGTTTCAAGTTTTTTTCCTTTTCTTTTTTTTAACGATGTAATACTTGGAAATGGAAAGTTAGTTTTAAAGTGAAAACGTATTCAGCAGCTAATAAAACTTCCATGGGAATCATGGAAAGAACATAGTGTAATAGCATAGTTCTCTATGTTTTAATGACTTGTTAAAAGTCTTTAATATGATTAAGGAGCTTTATCACAGTTTTATTTTTATTTCTATAAGCATTCTTTATTACTTAATGTCAATTCATTTAAAGCAACACCCTATACTACAGTTAAAATATAGATACGCTGTTAAAGTCTACCTTGGACTAAATTTTTAGTGTATTCTAAGTAGAAATTTTAAATAAGAGGACATGGAGCAAAATAGGAAGGATTCAGGAAAATAATGTCACCCTTACGGACACTAGAGGAGAAAGTCAGCTTGAGTGACCAAGGACTCTAGATGCTGTAATTTTTCAAAAATAGCCAAAGGAAATTTGGACTGTGGGAAGTTGCTGGAATAAATTCTTGCCTGCGGCTTGTGAGCCTGTCGGAAACAAAGCATTGCTCGGCGTGAAGTCGCGGCATCGTAAGAAGGAGTCACACACTTTCGGCGAGTGGAGTAAGACCTGCTGCGCCCACGGCACCTGGGGGTCTGGGAGTCCGCGCTCAAAGCCCCCACGACGTCCCTGCCGAGGAGGTCTGGAACGCCGAGGTCCGAAGCGCTGCCGTTGGCGGCTCTCGCGTGCAGGTGCGTCGACGGGGTTCGATGGGATGCGCGAGCAGGGACACTCGGGGTCTATTCCAGGCCTGAACGTCTCTCCCAGTGATCTCGGGGAGGGCGCGGAAGGTGCGTTCTCACAGGCACCGATGCACAGAGTTTGGGATGCACGTTAACGTGCTTGGAAAGGAAGAAGGCTAGATCGAAACCATCTCGGTCAGCCGGACCGAGGGCAGGGCACACCTACCGGGCCACCGTGATGGGAAACTCACGACCGCCGCACCCTTCCTCTTGGGGTTTTAAGGCCTTCTTACCCACAGCACACAATCCATTAGCCCTGGAGGAGCACAGGGAGATGACAGGCATCGTCCAAAAAGTGCTAACTGAAACGGTCAATGACAAAGAGGCGAATTCGTCAGGTGAATAAAAGTATAAAGTTTTAGAGGAAGAAGAAAAGGATCTCACGGAATGTACTTTGCTTTTTCCGCTTCCGATTCCAAAGATGTCCTATCACGGCCCAGAAATGTAGCAATCGGGTCTTTTCTGCAGGTGGCTCAGTTTGCTAAGACAATGACTGGAACTTAGCCACAAGAGGTGTTTGTAGATTGAATGGATTTCAGGGAAGGAGAACTTTCCTTGGCACAGCATTTCGCTTCTAGAAGACCCCGGCTGTTGGAATGGTCTTCCTTACACCGAGTTGAACCCCCCTTTTTCTACGGACGTCTCGATTTATTCGACGTAATTATGAGTTCCTGATATGAACAAAATAAACCTAGTCATCTTCCAAATATTTTGAGACAGCCACCACTTCCCTTGTAGGGATGTTATTTTTTTCCCCAGGAAGAAGGTAAGTAATTCCTGAACTTTCTTGGTGTAACAGGGTTTCCTACCCCTTAATCGTTCTCATTGTTCTCTGTGGGGGCCCCCAATGCTCACGTTTCTTAGAACGTGGTGCCCCGAACTAAACGCGTCTCCGGGTGGAAGGGGACCTGAGCACCATACCACAATGCCGCGGGGTTACACGCGCTGCCTGAAACAGCTGTTCCCGAAGCCATTCCTTCAGTTCAGTCTGAAATCAATGAACATCGTTTGGTTTTCTCAAAGTTCGGGGACGTTCCTAGCTACATCTTTTGGTTACACAATGTTAAATTTTTTTTTTTCGAAAATAAGATTGTATTTTCCATTTTGCTCTCTCTAGCAAGCCTTTTACTAGCCATAGAACAAAAAAAATAAGACATTTATTACAAGAAGAGGAGTTCCTTCTAAAATGATTTAAATCTGGTTTTGAAAATCCGCAAATCCACATAGGCCCTATTCAGATAAACACACGTTGGTCCCCGCACTCCGTCCTGAGGCCTGGGAGGGTCACCGCGGTCCCCACGGCCCAGAGTCGCCTCGGGCAGGAGGCCAGGGGAGGCCCCGGGTCAGCACGCGGCCCTCGGCGGGGACAGTCCGAGAAGCCAGTTAGGGAAGAAGCCGCTGCAACACAGCAGAACGCGATTGCCCAAGGCCCCCTCCCGGCTGCCAGGACGCGGCGGTTGCATGAACGGTGCTGTTGGCACATGGGGAACTGGCTCCTGTGCGTCCCCTGCCACTGTCCCCTGCACTCTCGGGGCGGGGGTGGGGGGCGGCGGGGGGGGGGAAGTTCGCTCCCTGGGACAGAAGAGGGAAGAAGACAGCCAAGCCCCGTGCGGGGCAAGCCGGTGGGCAGACGGGGTCGCAGGGTATCTGCCCTGCACGTCCCTAGGAGGGGACATGAGGTCAGGACGCGAGCCCAGCCAGCTCTCGCTCTGGGACTTGGCTTTGAGCCCCTTGCAGGTAGGAAGGCTGGCGACAGACGTAGGGGAGCCCTCTTTGCTTGTCTGCACCCCAGTGGGCCAGGGCCCACCTCCACATCCCTCCCCAGCTGCCCTGCCCCGAGCCTGCCGCAAACGTGGGTGAGCACGGCATCACCCTCGGGCCTCGTGTGGCCAAGGCCCTCTTGGCACGTAAGTGGACGGAGGCTGGGTGAGGCTTCCCGGGGAGGACAGGGTGAGGAGAAGTCCCACTTGACGGGGTCCAGGGGATGCAGAGAGAGGGGTCTTCCCTCCCGCCCTGTGCCTGGCTCTCTCCCATGTGACAAAGGCGGGTGGTGGTCCCGGACCCCCGCCTGCCCGAGGCCCCCGTGGGCTGAGCCCGGCCTGCTTCGAGGAGACTCTCGAGGACACGTGTGCCTGGCGCTGTGTGCCTGGGAGCCCAGGCGAGGCCCAGCACGGCCACCACCTGCGTCTGCTCTGGGCGAGGTCCAGGCCCCCGGCCCGACGCCTTAGAATTCGTCCGCGGCCTGAGGCGACCGACCTCACAGGTCGGGCCCAGCAGGAAGCGGTCGGATCCCCAACGGCGGGACCATCCCTCGCGCGTGGGCAGAGCTCCCAGATGACGCAGCCAGTGCTCGGGGGGACTGCCGGGCTCGGAGGTCACCGGCCAGGAAAACGCCGCGCCGTGCACGGGCTTGTTCTCACCTCCCCCTTCGCACCCCTGGCCAAGCCGCAATCCTTCCCCCTCAGCCGCGTCTACCTGTGGTGCCGAGCTGCCGCCTGGTCCAACGGCGTGTCGCCTTCCCGGCCCGGTCAGGGCGCCCCGGCCTCACCGCACGTGCCTCTGGAAAGTCGTCTGACATCCCGGGTCCTGGCTGGGCCATCGCCCTGTCGGCAGGCGAAATGCACCTGCAGGGGCGGCCAGACCAGCCCCACCGCCCCACCTGCCGGCTCTCCCGGCCCCCGGGGACTCCGCGGGGGACGCGAACCGGTTTCTATTAAGGCCATTGTCGTATTGAATCGGTCATCATTTTACGGAACACGGACTTGAGAGAGCAGGTGACTTTGCCGCAGGGCACCCGAGCCGGCGTGTGGCAGAGCTGGGACGCTGAAGTCCGTGCCCCACGCCACAGCGTGCTGCTCCTCTGCGGTGCGTGAGGGGAGGGTGGAGACCCCCCGCGAGGAGCCGACACCGGCCGCCGCGTCCTCCGGGCGTGACCTGGAGGGGCCCGGCCACTCCTCCCCAGCGTGCGGGACACAGCGCCCCCCGCCGAGCACCGCGTGCTCGTTCTGCGCTCTGTCCCTCCCCGGCAATGAGGCCGCGTGGGAGGCGGCGGGATGAGTCTCCTTCCCAGTCGCGTCCAACCCCCGTGGCTGTGCGACCTTCGGCCAGTCGTCATCCTCTAAAACACGGGCGTCCGCGCCCGTCCTGCCCGACGGAGCGGAACGGCGGGGGCGCGTGTGACAGCAGCTCTACGCGGGAGGACGGCCCACGACATCACGGCCCTCAGCTCGCCCAAAGTCACTGTGCCGTTCGCTGCGCACCCACTGGCAGAACGGAAAGACAAAGGAAAGACAAGGAAAAGGAAACGGCTGTGACTTCGTCCAAGCAGCCCAGGACGGAATGCGTTCCTTGAAGTCAAGCTTAAAAAATAGAAATAAATAAAAATAAAAATAAAAAGTAGCAGCCCTTTGCTGGCCACAGAAAAGTTCCCCCTGCGAGGTAACCAGCATCTTCCTTACAAAGTGCTTCGGATGTCCTATCTCACGTGAGCAGGCGTTACTCTTTTTACAAATAAACAAAAACGAGCACGGAAAACTTCAGAGAGACTCGGTCCCACAGGTGGTAACTGGGAGAGGTCACACTTCAGCCGGGCGCTTCCTCTTCAAAACATCGTAAATGTCCCCCCCCCCCCCCGCCCCCGCCAGCTTTGTAAACTTCATCCGCAAACCGCTGGGGCCGTCTGGAGCCGCGACTTGGCGTTCGGCGACATGGCGCACGCGCGTGAGGCGGCTTAGCTCTCAGGCACCGCTCGTTCCAGATTGTGCGGGTGCCACCCAGTCCGTGGCCCAGCTCCCTGGCGTCTGCGTCGCGAGAGCCACGTCTCGCCTCCGTGCGGCTCTGCTCTGTCAAGACGCCTGAGCGCTTCGTGCCGCCACGGTCATCCCCACTGTCGGGGGAGCCTTGTCCCTCCCTCGGTGCTCCTGACCAAGCAGACATCTGATGAACAAAGCGCCCGATCCCTCTCTTCCTCGCAGGGCCAGCCTTCCGGGCTTCTCCGGGCACCTCCACGCCTTTGGGCTGTTGGGTACAAAGCACCACACGCCCTCTGCAAACTGCCCTTCCTGAGACAGGTGGCCTCTCCCCCTCAACTAGCCACCACGTCCCTGAGGAGACAGCAGCTCCAACCGGTGTCCCCCTGGTCGGCTTCCCGGGAGGCCACCGGCTTGCACACAGGAGCCTCCTGGACTGGCGTTTAAACCAGAGAATGACTCTTGTTCATAGCTCTGAGCCCCTGGAACTCTAAACGACGTGAAAAAGTCCACGCGATGTTCTAGTATTTACATACGACTAATACAATGCGAAAGGCAGTGCTAGAACTCTTCTTATCACGATCGCGTGATCTGCACGTAAGCAGTCGCGTGTCGTCCCTGAGGGTCTTCAGAAGTCGCGTGATTGTCAGCTGAGCAGGGAACCGGGCGCTGTACCCGCTGGGCGCACACGTGACCCCCTGGCAGGCGGCGGTTGCCGGCTTCATCAGAGGATCACGCTCCACTTGCGTCTCTCGTCCCACCATTTCAGCGTAGGTCCAACACCGGGGACAGCGGCCACGTTCCCTGCACCACACGAATCCATGAAGAGTAAAGCACTGTGATTCACAAACAGCTGGATCCAACACGTGCAAGCTGTGTCAAAAACACACACAAGGAAAACTGGCAGACGCGGGTGTCTGAACCGAGCGAGCAAAGGCGTCCCCACAACGACCTTCAGAGCGCCGTCGTCCGAAGATTAACACACGCGCAGGGACACGCCCCGCTTGAGAGAGAGGCCGTGCTTGTGCAGCAAATGGAATGGAATGAAACAGAAGGATCGCTCTCCTCCCATACCTATTCTTCTACGAAGTTCGAGCGGCTGCACGCACCCTATCCCGAGCACTCCGCTCCCACGTGATTCGACCCGAGACCTTTTCTTTTCTTAACCCTCGACGTAAAATGCACGGGCTGCGGGACCAGTCACGGTTGTGCCATCAACTCATCTTTGAGGGCCTGGGAGTGGCCTTGCCCGGGAGAGCCGGGTCCTGTGAGGTGGCATCCTCCCCCAGTGGACGCAGACGGAAGGGAGCCGTGGCTTCCCGCGTGGAGGCTCGTCCGGGCGTCGGGTTCTGAGCGCTCGCTCTGGCTCCCGGCGCCGATCGAGCAGCCAGCGGGTGCCCCTCGTTAGGTCCAGGGAGCCCGGGCTGTGTGCCGCTCTGTAGCCCCCTGTGCCCGCGCAGTTTCGTGTTCCCCAGCGCGAGCCTCGCGGGCAAAGCCGCTCCGCCACAGAGCGTCAGGGCTGCCCGCCCGGTGTCGGCGCGGGGGCTGCGGCCCTGTCACCACGGGCCCCAGCCGGCGAGACTGGCTATGTGCCCTACGTGCCAGGCTGCACGCTGCGTGACCCGCGGTCGCTATGCAGCCGAATCCTTCCCCCGGGAGCCCTCTGAGGAAGCCGGGAAGCTAAGACACGTGCCCAGGTCACGCCGGTGGCCGGCCTCACGGGTTCTCCAGAGCCACCTGCCCCAATGACCCAAATCAGCGAGTCAGAGTCGGGCCCAGGACTCACAGCGCCCAGCCCTCCTCACCCACGCGGTCCTCACACCCACGAGGAACCCCGAAGCAGGGCGCCGCCCCTCCGGGTGGCTCTGGTGGATGGATGATTTTTGCTCTGTCCTCTGCATTTTCTTACAGAGCCGGGGAAGGGAACGGGGCCTCAAGTGACATGATGTGAAATGGTAAAGGATCCGAAATCTTTAAACGGATTCTCACTTGTCGCCTCTCCCAAATTTTACAACTAAGTGGCTCCCCCTTGAGGAGCCTGTGGGGGTTTGGGGGGGCACGCGGGGGGAGGGCCGGGGCCCACACCCTTCCTGCTCACCACCTGTCAAAGGCTCCTTTCCACAGCACGATCCTGTTACCTTTTATAGTCATCATTTCCTAGGTCGTTCTAGGCCTGGGACACGATTTGCCACGCGTCACAGAGTCGTAAGAGTGTGATAGCCATGGTTCAAATCTATTAACCTTTCTCTGTGTGTTTGGAAGCCATTAGCAGGGCTTTGGCCTGAGCCGCCCGTGCAGAATGGTAAATATTGAAAGAGCAATCTTGCCATCTGAAGTGCTTCTGTCCTGGACAAATGTTTGCTCGGCAGGGCTGGGCGATGGCTCCACCTGGAGCAGGGTCACCTTCCAGGGCCGGGGGGAGGGAGAGGGACTTCCGGTCGGACGAGAAGGGCCGGAGCGGCCCCCTCGGCCTTCCGGGAACCGCCTGTGTCTGCACCCGTCACACCGAGCGGTGGAACAAGCCACCAGGAGAAAACTGAAAAGAGGTCACATCACGCTGACAGTTATTTAACAGGAGAGTGACCCCAGGGAATTGCGAATATCACCCACGGACGGAGAGGCCTAGCTGTCACAGGGCGGTCCCCTGCCCCCGGGCTCTGTAAGGCATGCTGGCCGGTGGCCCCGGAACCCCTGTTCTTACATTGCACCCCCACCTTATTTGGAGAGGTCAAGGGACCAGTTTCTGAAGGGGTTAAACTGCTCCAAGTCACAATTTCTCTTTTATATCACACTACTTCCCGGATAAAGCCGTCTCCAGGTAGACGGACCCTCAGTCTCGGAAGAGCCCGGCAGACGGAGCCTTGGCCTGCGATCCCTGCCTCTCTGCAGTGGCCTCTTCTGGAGTGTCCCCTGTCAGCTCCGTGCAGGCCTCTCTCCGGGGTACCCACCTGGGCGGCTATTCGGAGTGTCCTCTGGGCATCTCCAGCCACCTGGGTTTCCCGCTCCTGCTGGAACTCCTCCAGGTGACGCCTCTGTGGGGAGCAGCGAGCAGGTAACGCACCGCAGGACGGGCATCAGGGCGGAAGGCCTGGGGCCGAGCGAAGGGGCAGCCCGCTGGGGCCGCCCAGGCCACCGCTCCCGCTGTGAGCTTGCTCGCTGCTACAAGGACCACACGTTTCGTGGACAGCTAAAGACCCCTCACTGATCAATGGAAGTACTTGCGTGGCTTCCTCAGGCCCCTTCCCCAGCATGAGAGAGCACGTGCGTGTGTGCACACTCACACACGCACACACAGTTCCCTTACACACTCATGCACAACACTCGCACATGCACACACTCACACACAACGTTCTCGAGGTCGCCCCAGGGTGCTTACTCTGCACAAATTGCCAAGAATACATATACATACATATATATGTGTGTGTATATATATATATATTTTTTTTTCCCCAAATTCTGCAGATCTGGGGATCATGCATCCGCCTCAGGAAAGGTCACTCCCACCTCTGAATCTCTCGATCCCACCTTTCATCACGTGTAAGGTCCGACGCTGTTATGCAACACCTGAAAACCTAAGCAGGTGACAGGAATTTGGCATGAGACCCTCGTTGCTTCTCGAAGCTCCAGCAGCTCCGCAGGTGAACCCCCTTTGGGCAGCCCGAGCGCCCCGGCTCGGAGGTAGCTGGACCAGCGGCCGCCACCTGAGGTCAGGAATGTGAGGAGCGAGATCGTGATCACGTGGCGTGTTCCTCTCCCACTGCTCAGCATCTCGCCGCCTCCCTCATCCAAACAGTGTCCAAGCAGGGGGCTGGGCGGGGGCCGCTGTGTGGCACCCCGCCTTTCGGGGTGCGGGTGCGACAAGCTCCTGGGGGGCAAGCGGGCGCGAGCCAGAGTTTTTGTTATTGGCCGTTTCTTTGAGGGGACATCGAAATCTGTTGGTGGAAAAGTGTTCCCAGGGTGGTGACAGACACCGTTTCCCCTTCTGTGTGTTTCTGACGCCTGAACCCCTGAGGACTGAGGCCCAGGCTGCAGGGTGAGCAGGGTTATCTGCGGCTCTGCCAAAGGGACTGGGCGTTGGCCCGCAACACAGAGCGATTCGAGCTGTGAAGAAACGCCCCTGGCTTCAGTGCCGTGTTATTAAACCCGAATGCTGAAGGATTTTGCAGATGGCGGCGCTAAACCTGAGATGCTTCTGGGTGTCGCCTGCCACCTAGCGGTAGTTTGCGGAAACACAAGACGCCGGTAGAGTAATTTTCAAATCCGGCTCATCTGGTGGCAACACGGTGACTCAAAACCCCCTTTCAGTTTTGAGACAGCAACTCCCGCCGCGAATCCCTCCGAGGGCTGTGGAGGGGGAGGGGCTGCTTCTAAGAACCGGGGTGCTTCTGGGAGTAGCCCAGGGCAGGAAACAGTTCTCGGTTCTGGCGACCACTGATTTATCTGGGAAACCTAAAACCAAGGAGGGCCAGGCCACGCCGCAGACCGGGACATCCGAGCCCTCCGGTGGGACCCGAGCCCCTCCGGTGGGACCCCAGCGACACATTTAGACAGTCCCAGGAGATCCGCACGTGCAGCCACGGCAAGGACGGCTCCGTGCCGGGTGGACCCTGCGTTTCGCTTCGAGTTTCCTGCTCGCGCCCCCTCGGGCAGGGAACCCGGGCGACTGAATCACATCTTCGAGCCTTGTAAGATGAAGACAACCCCCTCTCCCGGGTCACTGTCAGGATTAAAATGATCGTGGATGTCAAGTGCTTAGCTCAACGTCTGGGGTGCTCAACAAAGGCTAAATATTACATTTCTTACCAAGGGAAATGTTTTGTGAGTTACTAAAAGGAATAAGCAAAAAAGTAGTTTAGACTATAAACTAATAATGGAAATTTCAATTATACTTTTTATTTAAAATTTTATTCATAATAATCTTCTGAATTAAAATAAATTGCAAAACAACCTTAGAATAATACAGTGAGATGTTTTTACTACACATGACCACACAGCAAGCACAAACTCACATTATAATATTCCAATCATATACATTTACTGTATTAGGTGTACACAAGATAACTCCCTTCTTGGAAAACTTTATAGAAGCACTTTTTCTTTCCACAAACACAAGGCTCATATATGCCTGTAACAAACCTTAATAGTTTATTCACATGGCAAGGACAAGACTAAACAATAAATTAATCTTTAAGAGTATCTATGAACCAGAACAATTTTCTTTTTGAGTTTGGGAAGCCAAAGACTATTAAGGAGTATTTAAAGGCTGATGAGAAACCGGTGGCAATAAGGAGTCTGAGAAAGAAGAAATAGTTCCCTATTATCAATATAATTTATCTGCCAAGTTCAAGGTTCCTGGGCTCAATCAGATCAGTCTGAACATGGGTCGTCAGAGGCATCCAAACAAATACTGTAACGCAGCGTCTTGGAAGATACGCTCTCTGCAGATATACCCACAAAACGAATGCTATCTGGCGGCATGGTCATTGAAATGTTATGGGGATGAAATGTGAAAAGCGATGGTAATGTGAAATAGTAAAAGGACTAGGTAATTTTTACTTCAAAGCCTGAAGAAGAAAAACGGAACGGAGAGCTCATTACGTATCTGTTTTAACTAGGAATCGCTACCTTCGAAATACCCATTCTTTCGCTGCTTAGTTTTGGGTGGCCAACTCTTCGTCAGGTACTGTGCTGGGTGCTGCACGTGCACAGATGCAGGAAACAAGGCTCCTGGCAAAGAAAGGCACCTTGCTGTAAGCACTCACCATATTTCTTACACATTCAATTAAATATGGCTTTTGAAGCTAAAGAGAAATTTTGTTCTCCAAAAGTGAACTTTCTAATTAAGAATGCTTAGGTACACAGTCAAAATTGCAGAGGCTCATACAGACTTAGAAACTCTAAATTGCTAGTTGATTACTTCAGTTGATGTGTGACTCCCATCTCATAGACGGCCTGTGTATTTTTCCCAAAGCACGTTCTTATGCGCAAAATTTTTAAAAACAATGAAACAAACATTTCGTCTATTCTTGCATACCAGTCTTAGTAAAACATGGAACAAGTAGCAATTTCGAATCCGGACATCGAAGACGATTTACAGCAATCATGGTACACGACCGAAATGTGCATCCTGCGTCCTATGACCCCGTCAGTGCGTCCGCGAGTCTGGAGGCGAAGGTGATGCCGATGCGAGCCGGCCGGTCCTGATTAATTGTCGTCGTCTCTTTGGAAAGGTATTATCTGGATTTCTTTGGCTATCCTTTCTGCTAGGGTTTTACTGCCTGCAGCAATTATTCTTCGTGACATCAAATCAAACGGTCCACCTAAAACCAGATCAAATAAGGAAAACGGTTGCATCTCGTACAAAAAGAATTCCTATGAAGCTAGTGTGGTGCACCTGCTCTGGTCAATCACGCGCTGCAATGCTTTCCGTTACCTTTCTAAAAGGCTACCCCGTAACCACACTATTCAAGCTGTGGCAATACGGTCAAGAACTTCTATGCCTTCTTTAGTAAATCCCAGGTTTGAGGCAAGGGCGGGTCTCAGTGGAACCAGAAACGTCACCTTTCTAGCTCTTCTTCTGTGCACCTTTGTCACTCATGACCTCGTAGACGTCTGGGAATCCACGGACACCAGTCCGACTCCCGCATGCTCACACCGCTCGCCTCCCAGCTCCTGACTGCTCCGCTGCCTTTTTCCCAGGTCACCGGTGAATTCTTAAACCCTGGTGCACCCTTCACTTTTAAAAATTCACCACCAGTTCAAAGCATTTAACCTCTCCAGGCCCAAGGCGCAAAGTGACGGAGGAGAAAAGCGTCACCAGCCACCACACGGTCACCGTTCACAGAGCCCTCGGTGCAGTCCTCAGGTTCAGGAACCTTCTAGACTTTTCTGGAGCCTCTCAAGAGCCCCTGCTACTGACATCTGAAGAGGCTCGGCCACACCCCCACGGGCGTCTCACCCTTCTGTGCCTCTACCCCAATGTGTATTTTGATTTTGCAGAAAATTACGTGGCTTGTTTTGCCTTTAAGAGGTGAAGCAGAACATGTTCCACATTGACAGACAGCGGCTCCACGTGGAGGGACGCCCAGCAGAGGCCGAGAGCAGAGCGCCCCTGCCCTGTCACACTACCTGTGGCGTCCATGAGCACGCCGCCAGCTTCGGTGACGATGACGCCCGCCCCCGCCATGTCCCAGCAGTGGATGCCCATGTCGTAGTAGGCGTCGGCCGCCCCGCTGGCCACCAGGCACATGTTGACCGCGGCGGTGCCCACGCCTCGGATCCTAAGAGACAGGAAAGCGAGCCTGGAGGAGGAGCCCAGAGCAGACCCTCCTCCTGGGCTGAGGCGCACTGCGAGCGCCGCCCAGGCAGCCTGAGCCGAGCTGGAGGATGCGTGCAAAAAAGGTCATATCTAATTTCACATGAAAAATACAGAAAATCAGATCACCACGGTACACTATAAAATGACAGAATTAATCCTCACAGAGCAATTCAAGAAGCTAAACATGAAGGCAAAGATATTTTCTGGGAAACAAATGAAGAAAACACTATAATTCTGCTATCATGGGATGCATACATATTCAGATTTGTCTAAACCCAGTGAAAGGGACGGCGCTGGGGATCACAGGGTTTGAGTTTGCTCCCTGCTCAAAACTGTCACCGTGCACAGGCTTCTCCTCCAGGTCGTAGCCTTGTCCTCCAAAAGGCCACCATGCACCTCGGGCCCCGCCGTGAGGGCTGTAAACCGCGGACGCGGTGCCTGCGGGGAACAGCGGCACGGGGCCGACGGGGTCCGCGGGGACAGCGCCCCAAACCGTGGCCCCTGAAAACGCGGCCCAAGTCCAGCCAGTGCCGCCCACTGGGAGCCGCGGGCTGCGCCGGGGGAGGGGACACGGGACACGGCTGCTGGCCGCCGGCCTGCGTCCCGCTCCCCGCCGGAACCTGGAGCCCCGCCTGCTCACAGCACAGGGCGGGCATGACGCGACCGAGGTCGCGCGGAAACCGAGGAATCAGGTGAACGCAGAAGGTCACAGAAAGAAACCAGTGAGTCTGTCCTTCTCCTTGGTGACACTCTCCTGGTTATACTCTGACAAGAGTCCTGAAGTGAAGGCCACTGCTTACTGTCTTCAGGCAATGGAGAAACGGGGGGATGAAGGTGTAAACCACTCGCAGCCCCTTCCTGGCTAACGCGGCCCCTTTGACCACGTATCAGAGGCCCCGTGTCAGACGGCACCCTGGCTGCGGCTTCTGCCTTCTCCCGCACGTCCCTCCAGGACCTCACCCTGGAAGGTCCCATAGCTCCCTGACAGCGACTCTTCCCTTTACTGTAGAGATCAGAGGTTTGCAGCCTGGAAATACAGGCCGGGCAGCGGTCACCCTGGACCCCAAGTCCTGTCCCCTGAGAAGTCAGCGTGGGAAGCAGGGAGGGGTCTGGGAGCCAGGCCCCCCGCACAGCGCCCTCTCGCTGAGTGCTCCCGGCAGCCCCTCTGCCTCCCTGAACCCCTGCCCACTCGCCTGCAAACACGGCCGGATTCTTACATGTCCTCTGCTGGGTCTAATGGCCTTATAACCCAGTGACGACATTTGCAAAGGAAAAAGGTAGGAACAATTGGTAGTGAATCAAAACCACAAAAATCTGTGGTTATTCAACAGTTTTATTAATATTACTCTTATCATGCAAACAGCTACAAGGGTCAGAGCAATGCTACTTAACTTACCCATTAACTTTGTCAAAGTAATAACCTCAAACCTCTAGGTTTTCTTAAAACTTTAAGGATAAGTATACAACTGTTTAATATTTGCTTTTATGTTTGCTTATAACTCTCATTACAGAACAACTCTCGGTCTGGAGAATAAGCATTCTAATTTAAAACCCCCCTGTTACTTCCCTCTGAAATAAAAAAAGAAAAGCAGTAAGGAGGAAAAGTAAAACCCAGAGCAGCCATGCCTTCAGCAATTCTAGGAATCTGGAAATGCAAATTCTCAAACTACCTCCAAGTAGGGGGAAAACAAGCCAGAGAGAGAAGTCTGGCCGAGCAGCTCGTGGTACAGGGCGCTGCAGGGAGGCAGGAGAGGCTCTCTCTCACCACGAGCAGATGGAGCAGAAGACCCGGAGGGAACAGACAAACCCGCCCCTAAGACAGGGAAAGTGAGGAACAAACACAGATCACAATCCGGCATTTCACAGCCCAGCTCCTGAGGAGGCAGAGCCACACCTCGCAGCCCCCGGAAAATCAGATAAGACAGAAGAGGTTATCTGCTTGCGTGTGGAATCTAAAAAACGCACAACTCTGAGCTGTACACACAGAGAAGAGACAGGTGGCTGCCGGAGGCGGGGGTCGGTCAGAGAAATGGGTGAAGATGGTCAACAGGCACAAACCTCCGGCCGCAGCATAAACAAGGCACGGGCCAGCACGGGGACTGTAGTTAATGCTGTGCTGTGTGTTCGAAGTTGCTAAGAGAGCAGATCTTAAAACTTACCACAGGAAAAGAAATTCAGTACCTGTGCAGGGACAGGCTAACCGGCCTTACTGTGGTGATCACGCTGCAATCTGTACAACTATCGGTCATGAGGTCGTGTGCCTGAAACCGACACGATGCCATCTGTCTGTCACTCTCAATCTAAAAAAATGAGGTGACACCTCCTGGAGACAATGAAGTGAAGAAAAAGGAGGAACTAAGACAGAAAAATGAAGGATCCTGTAGGAATGAAAGAGAAACAAGACACGCCCACCGCCCTCCACCCTCCACAGATACTCGCAGGAGAAAACGCACAGAAGACAGAGCCGAGGACCAAGGAGCCCCGAAACCAGGAGCGCTGATCACACGACCAAGAGAAACAGAAAGCAGGAGACCACGCCCACATGAAGCTACTGCAAAACGCTAGATACTGCTAACACGGGTTGTGGGGTTTTTTGATTGATAACGTCTCCCCCAAAAATCAACAATAAGGAAAACTGAAACCAAAAACAACCCAATCTGAATTAAATACCCTCAAACAAATGCTTGTGAATATGGGGCAAAATGTTAAATCAGAAATATAAAAACACAGAAATAGACACCTCCCCCTCCAAAAAACAAACAAACAAACAAACAAAACCCAGAAAGAAGCAGAACGAGAGAATTGAACTCAGAAAAGAAGTGGGTAAAAAAGACTAAATTACATCTGGAATAAAGGCCGAACGACAAGGTCCTCTGAAAAGAACAGATGCGAATGAAAAAACAATAAAGGGCGACGAGGAGCGACAGTAAAAGGAAGAAGTAAAAAGGGTCAGAGAGAGAGAGAGCGGCTGTCACAGACGACGCGGGGTGGGGTGAGGGACATCGCTTACTGGTGTCTCCGAGGAAGACAGTGAACACAGCAAGCCTCAACTAATTTTTAAAACTGTAACTCGAGAAACTTGGGAAATAAAAACATGAATCTACAGGTTGTAGGAGAAAGCTCCCAGAATGAGCAATTCCAAAATGTATACGTGTAAACAACAAGCCATGAAAGGTTAAAAGAAAAAAATTCTCAGAGGCTCCAAGTAAACCGGGAATAATTTAAGAGCCAAGGAAATTAGACTGGCATCAGATTTCTCGAAAACAACATAGAAAGAAAGACGACAGCGAAATTGCATTGTCAAGAAATGTAGTTTGGACTTCCTGTCACTAGGAAAGTTACTATTACTTTTTGTATTATTTTATTTCTGCAAAATTTCTTAAGTTTAAAACTGTTTTCAAGTAAAAGTTTTTAAATTACATTGCAAACTTAGAATTATGGTACCGATCCTTTGTCTATTAATAAAAAATTTCAGTTCTAAACGAAAACTCATTCTTTAAAATGTTAAATTACTGGGGTTTTCAGGGGGAATGAAAGGAGCTTACCCATGAATGGGAATGCAAAGAAGCTTTTCCATGTTAGAAAAAATGATTCTGACAATCTCCGGTGTCCTTAAAGAGCCCAACTCTGTCACCAAGAGGGACTTGGTAATATCTAAAAGAAAATATTGTACATAATCACGCAAGTTTAATAACAAGAATTCTAGTAAAAAATTGGACACTTATAATTCAGAATAATGTAAGACATTTTTACCTCTCTTTCCAGTTGTATCAAATTTGTTTACTTCTAACGCTTTAAATGTTGAAATACTGATAAATGTATTATCCCTAAGTGGCCGTTTTACAATCATCGGAGTGTAGCTTTTTAGGCCATGCCCCCAAAGTGGAGAGTATAAGCACCCTGCCCACCCGCAGGAGGGAGATGAGCAAATACCTTAACGATGTCAAACTGGAATTTAGAAATTAAATGCAATAAATAACATACACAGATTTAAGATAAAACGAAAGCTAGAGGCGGTAGCTCTGCCGTCTGGCCGCCAGTACTGATGTGACAGGTTGCCCCGCGCTGACCGTCCCCTCTGGCGCTGGGGCTGGCTCGTGACAAGCCAGCACAGCACGCAGGGCTGCAGGCCACCAGCGCTCCCCGCATCGTCCCCAACGTGCCTGTGACGGCCCGATGTCTTCTAACAGACACACGATTTAAGTAAATGCCACGTAAGAAGAAAACATAATTATAAAAAGGGAAAGAGCCGTTTCTGGGAAAGTGCCACATTCCTTTCATTCCAGATGCACATTTTTTCACTCGCTCACACCCTGACAACCGGGATGCACATTCCTGTCTCCGGGCTCTGAGATTCCATAAAAAAGGAAACGAAAAAAATCTGTTCTCAATCTAGGCGTTTGAGGAGAAAAATCCTGACAGTGTTGGGGGATTCTGAATTCGAATTGTTTTGCAAGTATCTTTAAGTTCCTGCTGCATTTGAAAGAATCTGAAGCACAAAGTGTGTAAACACTGGACAGTTTGCGGAAGGGTGACACAAAGCCTCGATCGGCTTCCCGTCACACAGAAAGACGTGCTACGCTGACTGTCACGATCGTAAAAAACGTACAGGCGTCATGATCAATAACTCCCAACTTTAGGAGAACTGTTTCCAGTTTCCTGTGTAATAACGGGTCCCAGCGCATCGGAATCTGGGACGCAGCGGCCGACATCAGGCAGCGAAGTCCCCGGGGCCGGGAGCCAGCCTCTCGCCCTCCCGCCCCTGCTCCGGGCGCGCGCTGACCCGCGAGCGAGTGGTTCAGCGACACCTGCGTTTTCCGTGTCCACCACCACATTCGAAACCCGGTCAAAATAAAAAAGAACAACTCCTGAATTGGTTAATCCCAAAACGACACAACACGAGTACGTCACATCAGGCGCCGCGAAAACGAGAGGCTCAACCCACCTTCCTGCCGTGAAACCTGCAGCTTCTGCCCGTTACAGAAGGCGCCTCTCCCCTTCCTGCCCGTGTACATCTTGTCCTCCACGCAGCTGTACACGACTCCGAACTCCATCTGCGGACGGAACACCAGTTTCCCTTACCAAACCTGGGTATTCGTCTTCGTGACGTCGATGCTTTTTCTAAGAAAACCTGGTAGACTGACGATGAGGAGGGCTGTCAAGTGGCCAAACTGTGAGATGCTGAAAATGCTCACGTGGAGATTGACCAGAGGGAGGAAGGGGGTCCTCAGACCTGAATCGCTGACTCCCGTCCGTCCGCTTCTTACCGTGAGAGCGCCAACCTTGACCTCTCTGCCTCTCGCCGTGGACGAGGGCAGAGCTTTCCTACTACTCGCTAAGGTGGATCCTTCCTCCTGAGATCCGATCCCTACCCTCCCCCACTGCTCTGAAGAGCTGCTCCATCCGCTGACCCCTGTCCTCTTGAATACCGATTCTGGTACCTTCTCACCAGACTTCTCCCTCCCTTACAAAACCTCCAAAATGTTCTCTTCTCCGTTTCCCTCACTGCCAAAGCGTAGTCTACACCTGCGTCTCCTATCCTCCTCTCGATCCCCCACAGTTCGGCTTCTGCCACAAGCATGCATTCTTCTGAAACTCCCTGCGAGGAGACACAGTCAGCTAACTCCCCCAAATGGCTTCTCTGAAGAGCTGGTGACAGCTGACGGTCCCCGGTGCTTCTTCGACAGTCAATCCAGTGCCCCCAGGTTTCTGCAGGCCCCTCAGCCCCTCTACCCCACTCGCTGGTCTGTCTCGGTGTCATTTGGGGGGCTGTCTTCTCTGCTGAACCCTTACCAGTTGTGACCCTCCGCGTTTTTTCATGCTTCCTTTCCTCCACTTCCCTCTAGCTCTTCATATTCTCATAGGCTGGTTCTTTCCAGCCCTCAAATCCACGACCACCAGCTTCGTCACCGCGGTAGGAGCCTAGTCTGGCAGAGCCCTGCCCCAAGGCGGCCAAACGCTCCCGCCCAGTCAGGCCTCGCCCCCTCCCCAGGCCCTCCAGACCTTACCTTAATTCTGGCCCTTCCTCCCCTATTCCCTCACCTGCCTGCCCGTGCGAATCCCCACACTGCTGGGATCACCTGTCCCGCTGCGCTCAGACACCTCTGGTTCTCTGCTGCCCAAAACGCACGTCTACACGGGCTGGCATGGACAGGCCCCGACTGCCCGGAAGATCACACCGACTCACGTCACCAGCCCTGCTCCCCGCCGCGTTCCAGCCGCCATTCACCCCTGTCATTCAGCCCCGTCACTCACCCCCGACCACCTCTCCGTCCCCGCAGCTCTGACGCTCTCCAAGCGGTTCCGATTAGGGTGCTTTCCTTTCCTTCCTGACCTGGCGACCCCTTGATCTTCTAAGACTCAGCTCCCAGACCAAACGCTAGGACCCGCCCCTGAGGCACCGGCTTCGCGGGGCTTGGTCATGTCTCCGCCGCATGTTATTTTCGTCCATTCACGCACCTAACTTCGGCGCTGGACTGGGCGTCGGTTCTGGTCGGTGCTCACTGAGCTCCGTTCGCCGTTCCCACCCATCAGCACTGCCCGAGGCAGAGACTGCATGTGCATTAATTCGTGTTTTCACTTGCAGAGAGTTCTTACCATGTGAGCTGCTTAACGACAGGCCCGTGAGGCGTTCACAAACATCACTCATTGTCTGACCAGACAGCCAGGCCACGAGGAGACGCAGCACCCACAGGCGCTGCCCCGCCGGGTCCCGGCACAGCACGTCTTTGGGCCTCACGCACCCCATTTCCCAGCCAGGCCCTGGCCCCGCCTGGTCTCTCACCGACACCGACTACAGCAGTCCTGGTTCAAATCCCACCCTGACCTTAAGCATTTAAGGTCACGTGTCACCTCCTACTGCATCTGACTCTACTCCTCATATAATGGGATTAAATACTGAATTGTAGTTCAGTTATTTGTGTGTTTTTTCCTTGTAACTCTTGCTTCTCAAAAAGCATTAAATTTTCTTCACTGGAAAGAGTATCATGATCATTTTAACACTCCTGTAATTTATTTCAAAATAATACAGCTGTGTACATTGAATATACAGACAAACCTAAATTTATTATGGGGAAACACTTTTTCTAGGAACGTGAGAGCAAGGCATTTAACCAACCATAAATTTATATAACTTACCTCTTTATTTACGACAAAGCCAATCGACACAGCAACAAAAGGAAATCTTTGGGGAGGAAAAAAAAAACAAAAATAAAAATTTACCCAGATAAACCTTATTTTCAATAAACATGTGCTTTTTATAATATAATTGCTTCCAAAATTTTTCATACAAGTCTTGCCCCCCCCACCAGAACAGTGTGTACAGTGTGCAGCCCTGTGTGTGGACGGCGGGGCGGGGAGTCGTGCACACAGATGCACTCAGGAAGCCTGGCAGGCATGACACCTGACGGGCTGCCCAAGAGACTGGTCACAGTGGTCGGCTCCCGAGACGGGGCCTGGGGCCACTGGGGACAGAAGTGGGACGGCCACTATGCACCGTAAGCCATTTTACATCCTCTGAATGTCGAACGCCACAAAGAAGGAACTATTTTTTTTTTTCAAAAATAAAAACAAAAAAGAATTTAATTGAGCATGGTCAAGATATGTACACTGGCGACTCCCAACCTGCCTACACGCACCCCCAAACGAGCCTACTCTCTCCGGCTCACTGGCGGCTCCATTGGGCCTTCTTTAAGAGCCAAGACACCGAGTCACACACTCGCCCTGTGCCGGGCACCGTGCTAAGTGCTCTTAGGAATGGACTACTCATTGGCTCCGAACAAGTCTGAGGCAGGTACCTCTAGTAAGCTCACTTCGTAGATAAGATAAAAACAGCTGAGGCTTAGAAAGACTAAGTAACTGGGCCAAGGTCACAGAGCCTATAAAAAAAGTGCCCGAATTCAATCCCAGGTCTGTGGATCCTACAACCCACGGTCTTTTTAACAGTTTTTCCTCCTGGATTAAACCCACTCTACATGGACAACACTCCAATGCCGCCCCTTAGCTTCCCAACTGCCCTCGAAGCAGCAAGCTGCCTGCTCACGTGCGTATGCGACTCCCACAGCGAGAAGGATGGTGACCAGGCCCTCCGCGGCCCAAGTCGCCTCTTCCACATCTGATGAAGATACTGCCTAACACATTTCACTCTCCAAAGGACACAATTCTCTAAAGTACACGTGTTCCTGACGGAGTGCTCTCATGGTCCATTCCGTCGACACGTGAGCAGTAACACGACGTCACAGTTTTAAGGACGCACCTGTGCACGAAGTTGGTCGTCCCATCGATAGGGTCGATGATCCACGTGGGGTTGTCGGTTAAGACGCTTCTTTCCCCGCCGCCACGGACTCCTCACCGATGAAACTACAGGCGAGAGTGACAAACACCAGCTCTTGACTCTGCTTTCGACAGTTTTGAAACCTTAACGCCTCCTTAGCTAGAGTCTACTGTAAAACATAACTAAAGTCTACACCCCACACTTTCCCTCGGAGAAAGCTTCATTTCCCTCAGGGCAAAGTCATGTGAAAAATAAAAGAATTCAAAATTCTCAAATGCAATGCCAAGATCAGGAGAGGCAGGTCTAGGGTCGCTAAGTCTTAGGGTAGTTCGCTGCGCAGCACTAGACAGCTAAAACAGAGCGCGTTAAATAAGGCGCCGGGAAGGCAGCTCACCTCCCTGCGTCTGAGGCCTCCCTGAGGCACGCTGTGGGCACCCTCGGGCGAATGCCCAGACGTGGGAGCTCAGTGTTCTCGTCTTTCCCTTCCTGCTTTTGTTCTTATATTTTCCCTTTATTCAGTATCGAACTGGCCTAATGATAATTATTATGATTTTCATCTCTTAGTTGCACGCCCTTTCATTGAGAAGAAGTATATTTAGTTGCAGCTTTCAACGTTTTTTCTGCTCAGTGGCTAAGATACCACGGGTGGCCAATGGCACGGCCAGGAAGTAGAGGATGACAACGTTAACGCTTTAGCGTGCTGACGTTTCTGCTGTGTTTCCGTGCCTGGGAGACAGCCCTGACGTCAGACCCCTCACGCTCCCACGTGAAAGTCCGCAGGTCAGAAGAGAAACGGAACTTCCCATCGTGCCTGTGCAGACACCTGTCACGCCCGCTCCGCGGCACCCACACACGCCTCTGACTACGAGGAGCCCAAAGACCCCTGGCTGCTCCCTGGCGGCTTGAGCTGGGCAGACGGCCTGGGGCCAGCAAGCGGGGGTCCTGCCCAGGACACGGAATCGGGAGTGGAGGCAGCATCGGCCTCAGGGGCCGGTGACTGCGGCCCAGCCCGACTCCGTGTCGGGGCTTCCGAGCTGTCCCGCACCCTGCACACAAAGCCCTTTGCAGCTCAGGCGCCTCAAGTCCACTTCTGTGTCCAGAACCGAAATGACTCCAACCACGGTTCATTTTATCATTTGAAACTGAAATAAGCAGTACCTGTGGGATGGGTACTTTTCCTTTATGAAAGAGATAAGCATTTTTTCAACTTTTTGGTCAGTTGCAGTTACCAGGTCAGCTGGAGAACTTTTAATCATGACATTCATTTCATTTTTAAGAGCGTCACGAACCACCTAAAGAGATTTTTTTGGTAAACAAACAGAAAAAGCATAAGTAATTTTAAATCAAACTGAAGAATGAAATACAAAAATGGTTTCAAACATTCGGTCTGTCTTAAATGATATTCTTAAAAAATTCCTACCACGATGTCTATAAAATAAGCCGTTAGTGGTTATTATGACCTTTTTTTCAGGGACAAAATCATATAATCTTATGTCCTATTCAGAGTCACAACCGTCATCACAAAAAGTGAATGACGTGAAACGGGAGTGTTCACTCCGTTCCGAGTGTTCAGTGGAATGAACGCGGCTGCACATGCGTTTGATGTGACCAGGCCCCCACGGCCACCACCCCGCGGCCCCCGGGGTCCCCGCCCGTACCTCTCCAGCCTGTCTGGCTAGGGCCACTGCATAGTCCATGCACTCCTGCCAAGGGTCCGCCATCTTCCGGGTGGATTCGACGCGGATCGGGACACGGCGTTCGCAGACCTCTGAAAGTCTGAATCACAGAGTAGTCAGTCCACATGGCATCCCGGTCGGCAACGCACTTTCATTCGAGAGTCTCACCTACTTCCAGATTCTAGAGTTCACTTTTTTTTTAAGATTCACTGGCGGACCCGATAAAAACATGTTACCTCAATGATCCACTTCAATTACAGAAACATCAGAGCAAAACATACTCCAGGAGTGTCTCCCAAAGTGCCCATATGACATCAGATTAAAACAACAACAACAACACAACAACAGGGGAATGGAGGACACAGAAATATTTTCAAAGACAGGTGCATCTGAAGGGGTTCAGAACGAGTCTCCCCAGAAAGTGCCGGTGTGGCACGTGGGTTACTTTGAGCTGAAGGCCGTGTGGCCCAGCAGACTCAGGGACAGCTCTTGCCCCTCACTGCCCGGTGTGTTCTGTTTGGGAGGGGGCAGCAGTTATACCAGAGACTGGGTATAACTTGTCTTCTCCAGCAATTTACTTAGCACAGGTTCGCTGCATGAATTTCACAAGCCAACAGCAAAGGAATAATATCTCTTCATAAGTCAAATAAAGAAATGACACACTCCAAACAGATGACAGATTAAAGTCATTACTGATCCAGGCCAGGGGAGATGAGAGGTATAAAATCCAAATTCAACAGAAATGTACAATATTATATCAGAAGGTAGAGGTACTTGGGAGTTCTGGGAAGAAAATTCCAGGACTAATAATAATAATAATAATAATAATAATAATAATAATAATAATATAAGCAAAAAAGAAACTTATCTTCCTGAGTTTCAGACAGGAAAAAAAAAATAAACCTATTTTGGTGTTCTGAACTGTCCAGCTTTCTACCGACTTCTGAAGGGAAGACTAAAATAACTCACGCTCTAAAATCTGTACCCTGGACAGTGAAGCTTTTTAAGCTGTCAGCCTCAGAAAAATATGCCATTATTTATAAAAACCACCATAACTAGGTCACCTTTATAACTGAGAACTGACAGAGCTTCATCTTGAAGATGACTCGAGCACCCCCATGAAGGTGATCAGAGTATAGGAAAGGGGTGGCCGGGGGAGGGGAGGACAAAGGGCAGGCACACCGAGCTGCTTCTGCTGGCGACGCGCAATAAGAAGCATCTACCGGGGGCCCTGACCTGCTCTTCAGTTCCTTGACTAAACCAAGGTCTGAGGGACCACTGAGTAGACACTAACACCTGCAGGGCACCTGATGTGTAAGAGTAACGGAAAAGCCTCAGTGTGACAGCTCAGGATCAAGGGAAACGGGAGGGGTGAGGCTGGGAGGCGGGGCCTCAGAGACAAGATTATGATGTGCAGCCACTGATTGGCGGGTGCAGGGAAGAACGCAGAGTGGGTGGGCGGATCCGTTAGGGGACTTAGGCTTACAACACAGGAGTCCAGAGGACACCTGACGGCTGCGGCTGGCGGACACCTCCGTGGGCTGGGATGGCGTTGGGGATACAGGTAGAAAAGTTGACAGAATCAAGAGATGTCTGCTTTGGGAGGTAAAGTGGGGACACTGAGTAATAGATTGGATAGGGGGATGTGAAGGAGAAGAAAAGTTCCCTGATACCCGGACTTCCCACTTTGGCTACGAAATGGATAACGGTGACATCTACTGAAATTGGGGAGCAACAGAAAAGAGTCCATTTGGGGATTTCGGTGGGAGTTGGGGAGATCAAGAGATTAATTGTGAAACCCAACGAGCATGTCAATTAGGCAGCTGACTGTATGAACCCCGAGCTCAGAGCAGAGGCATGGCCTGGAGCTATAAAGGCCAGTCGCCTCAGCAGGCAGCAGCTGGGTGCGAGTCTGAACCCCGCGCTTTGCGGGGCACAAGCAGCTAGCGGGGCGCGGCGAGGAAGCCTTGGCCTGCAGGAGCCCAGCACATGCGCACAGCTCTGCGGCTCTCAGCAACCTTCTCCTCACTTTCCGCCGCGGGCGGGCAGGCCCCACCTTCCCAGCCACGAGTACGTCTCTGGGTGCCAGGGGCCATGTGTCAGTCACCTTCCTTCTCCCAAAGACCTGAAGCACTGCCGACTGCTTCTGTCCTGGTCACCGCCTTCCCGGCGTGGGGAGTCATGCCACCTTCCTGTCGCCGTCCCCAGCAGGGCATCGGGACGCTGCCCCATCCCTCACGCCGTGACTAGGGGACCCTGGGCTTCTTGGGAATCGGTAGGATGAAAAGGGGGCATTACTCTACGTGAGCTGCCGCGGGGGCGCCGTGAGATCGCGACGGCGAGTCCGCCACCAACCTGGGGGGCCGTGCGTGGGGTCACTCGGCCGCGATGGCTCAGGACACCACCTCGGGCGCCCTGCCCGGGCCAGCGCGGGGTCGCGGGGACAGGTCTCACCTCGGGCTGGAGGGCGTCCGGCTCCCCGCGCTCTGGGCGGGATCCGCGGCTCGGCTCTTCCGGAGGGAGAAAAGGAAGCGCACCGGACGGAAGTCCGCCCTCTCCCGCCCGGGGCGTGGTCTCTGGTGGGCCGTCCCGCCCACGGGGCGTGGCCTCCTGAAGTCTCGGTCCGCCCGTGGGGCGTGGCCTCCCGGGTCCCGCCCAACTCCCCTCTCCCCACCTGCCTGAACCTGGCTGCCCTGGCCTCTGAGGCCTGTCTTCCTCTTACCTGGCTCTTCTGACTTCCCTTCTACCTGCGCTTTCTTCTGTGCATTTTTTAAAAAATTCCTTTCGTCTTTATTTTGAGCATCGCTCCTTCCATCTTCCGTCCCTTCCCGTTTCCCCATTTCCCTTTCTTTCTCCCTGTCATTTATTCCATATACTCTCGACGAAACACGAATGGGAGGCAGGCCTCCAGTTTTGCAACTTTTATTTGCTAAACCAATACTAGGTAGTAAACCTATGTCTATAAACCACATATCTATTAGTAAACCTGTAATAGACCGATGGATAAATGATGGCCCCTATTCTCGATCATTAATTCGGTTACAATTTATGGAGGACTCACCCCGCTCCTGGCAATTTCATTTTTATAGGCATTCCTTTACTTAAATGTTGCAACAGTTCCATGAGGAGGGTATGATCAGCATCACATGTAGGAGGAAACTAAGTTACTTGTCCCAGGTCACACAGCAAAGGCAAAGGCTGGAACACACTCGCAAGTCCACACTCAGGAAGATACGTCACAGTGAGGTTGCGCTGTATGAGATCCAAGCCTGTGGTCCTTAAACGTTTCCTCTTCTTGAAATAACAGATCTGACATCATGGTGTACATGGTCTTCCCATTATAATTCACAAAACGGTGCACAGATACGAGATGTCTAGCCACCCCAGGACCAGGAAAGCTGGGAGGTTTGACTTATCTAGCAAATAATGATTTCGTTTTCCTGATTAAAAAAAGAGAAAAACTTCAGAAACTAGCGCTTTGGCTTTTCATTGTCAGGGATCTTAAAATAAAAATCTTGCCAACTCCATGGTGCCAAGTGTAGGTTCCTGAGCAAAAAGAGCTGTCCGGGCATTTGTGGAGGTGTCCTCAGAGCCCCGTTTAAACCCTCCCCGCCCCCTACCCCGTAAAGGAGGTCGCTGTTCCGATCCCGAAGGTCACCGACCACGCTGAGGTGTTGGGAAGGTGGGGCGGATGTGGAGGGGGCAGGACGCAGGCGCTGCGGAGCGCGGTGCCAGGACAAAACCCCTCCCCTGGTATGGTGTCCCCGCTGCAGTTCCAGACCTCCTGCACGGCCAGTTCCCTCTTGGGCCTTTGCCATCTCTTTCCTGCGGCTGACTTCCACCCCTGCGAGAGGTTCTGGTATGTTCATCTCTGAATGGAAGAGAAGGGCGATCCGATGTCCCTGACCCCCGTCAGGCCCCTGCCGGATACAGAGGGGTTTCTGAGGAAGATGGGCCTTTGCCAAGACAGAGCGGTCCGTCACCCTTCTGCTTGGGCAAGAGGTGCCCGATGGCCCTGTGTTTGCGTAATAAAGAGGCACTATTACGTGATTCCTTCCCTAGCGACCCTGGGTGCCGCTAGAGAGCCGACTGCTTTTAAGTGGCTCCTCCTTTCACTAAAAAATAGTCCGGTTCCATGTAACACGACTTTCCTGGGTAATAGTTGTTTAGTGGACTCGGATTAAAAATGATAAAAGTTCCATAGACCATGTGCAGGTCCTCAGGGGGTGGAGTCTCCAGAATATCTAACAAGACTTCATGTTTTGACAGAACATAGGTTGGACTTGCAGGTGTTGGTTAAGGCCCTGACACATCCTGCCAAGTCTACAGCTTCCTCAGATATAAGAACGTATATCATAGAAATGTTATTCTTGGGACAACATGTCATAGAATCATCCTCTTAAGGGCTTTTTGAAAAAACTGGCCTAACCCCTCAGCCTTTTTTCTAACCAGTCGTGGCTGTGTAAAATACTTGGTATGAACTCGACCAATTAGATGGCATGCTTTGCTGCATCTCGTTCTTATAAAGTAGAGAAAAAGAAAAGAATAACTTGAGTAACTTTGTGCCAATCCAAATTAGACAAATTTTATTGCGGAAAATCCTATTTTTGCTGATATGTCTATAAGAAAAATAAAATACATTCTAAGTTCCATCCACACATTTTCCTCTGCTTTTCACGTGGAAGATCATTCACACATGCGCGGAGTAATACACAATGAGTTTGCTCTGCGTTCGGCGGTGTTCTGGGGACCTCGCTGTATTAACGCATGTATCCTCACAACAATATCGTGGCATGGGTGCTGTGTTAGCCCTGCTTTCCATATGACCTTAGACATTAGGTAATTTGACCAGTGTCACCCAGCTGGACGGTGACAGCTGGAATTGCACACCCAGGCATAGTCGGCTCCAGAGTATGTGATCTTGACTTTTATAGATATTGCTGATTAATTCAATAAATGTTTAAAGAGTGCTTACTCTGTTCAAGGCATTGTGACAAACATCATAGGGAATTCGAAGATAATATGTGGTCCCTGCTCTCAAGAGGCCCCTCCTCAGCCAGAGCCCCCCTCCCCAACCCCGCCACCTGTCCGCCTCCCTCTGGCCCTGGTGCTGCGCCCTGGAGCTCTGTGCCAAGCGCAGACTTGGGAGTTGAGCAAGGTCTTAGGCCTTCAGTCGGTCTCGTCACTTCACAGATTTGAAAGCTCGTGTCTTGCTTGAAGTCACAAAGTTAATGACAAAGTGCAACGAGAAAAGCAGGCCGCTTGTGTCCAATCAGTAAAATGAGTTCGCGAAAATGTAAATAAGTTAAATTCGTGCCAGCTAAATTATATTTTAAACCCTAAGTCCCTAAGTGGGGATTTCTTTCAAAGGAATCAGGAGTAAAAAAGTCCACCTAGACAATTGTCATTTTATAAAGCGAATAATAACCATCCACCACCATGCCAAAGCACGCCTTTTATAAATCTTGGTATTTGTATACTGAATTGGTAAAATTAGGGAAAAAAAACAACTTTGTCTTATCACCTGACAAACTAAACAAAAATTACCTAATACTATTAGCATGTACTGAATGCCTCTTATGTGGACATCCCTTGCGTAAGTACCTGGGAGATTATCATAATCACTACAGGTTTTTTAAATGGCTCTTTCCCACTTACGAGACCATAATGAAGTATCATATTCACAGCCAACTCTATACAATTCCCCAAACGACACAGCTGCAAGCGGTCCCCTTCTCCTGAGCTCCTGCGCAATGAACTTTCTGCACCACTCACCGGGTGCTCAGCAAAAACGATAATGTATCTAATCCTCCCAGAGGCAAGTTTCCAATCAGATCATAAGTGGGTCAGCGAAGGCATCACTGTAGATATTCTTTTGACTCTCCCACCGTATCTCGTTCAGAGTGGGGCCTCTGTCATGCTTTAACTGTTAGATCAGGGAATTTTTTTTCCTGTTATCTTCTCTGATAAGGAAAAGTCTTTTCTTAGCCTTATAGAACAGAAGGATCAGTAACATTTCACACCCAGAACACATGGCCACTGTAAAAGGAGCCACAGAAGCTGAGTCGGCCTTGGGCTGGGAGAACGAGAGCTGGATGACGGCCAGGGCTAAGAAGCTATTCAGCACCCCGCTTTCGACAGCGACAGTTTTACACACAGGAAGAGGCAGCCTGGAGATTTTAGCCAAGGAGTACCCAAACGACAAACCCAAAGCAGGAACTAAGACACCCACAGAAGCACCTCTCGGCTGACTATTTTTAAAAACACTGACCCCATCTTGAAAGTCAAATAAATCCCTGCGAACATTAAAATAAAACTCAGAGGTCTAATGATCCTCTCCAGATGGTTTGCCTTTTCAGGCATCCTATGCTTGATGGCTATTCCGACTGATATAGGTACAAGAATGAAAAGGAGTGTTGACATAATTTTCAAAACAGGAATGTGAAATGTACCGGATAACCCGAACATCCTACCGTATAGGTAAGAATTGGCAGGCATCATCATCAGGGCCAAGAGCGTTGATATGCAAGTCATCAAAATGGCCAAAGTGATATCTCCTTCTAGAAGCAGAGCAAAGAGATAGCCCCCGCCCCTCCTGGGCACGTGCAGGTCATTACGAATCCAAAAGCCTGCGCCTCAGGCAATGCCAAGATCCGAGTCAAAAGAAATCCGCAGAACGGCATAAGAAAAAACTGTGTAACGGCCCCCAGAATCACAGGCAAAGGCCTCCTCCAGACTGTCTGAAACACCTGCGGTTCAATCTTGCAGCCAAACGCGCATTTATTTAACAGCACCGTGGGTAGGACAAGCGCTAGGATATGTCCGTCAACATGCATCGAAGCCTGGAGCAGACGGTCCGGCCTTCGCTTGAGCACTTGGACTCTGACGCTCTTTATTTCGTCAATGAGTCTTCCTCGCCTACCTTCAGAATCCCACAGTTGAATGGTCACATTCGTCTCCCCTTCTTCATCGGTCACTAGGTTTATGACAAAGTCTGCAACATCTGATAAGGTCTTGGTCACGTTCACCACCTGCAGTACCCTCGGATCTTCTACCTGCATGAAGAGGTAGCTGGAGTTTGGCTGTTTGTCTCTGTAACTTGATCTTATGCTGACGGATTCTTCGGCCTTTGTGAAAAGTAGTGTCTCAGGGTTTTCTATATGCAGAAAACTGAGAAATGAGTTCCCTGCTTCTCGCGGAGTCACAAATGACAGAAGCAAGAGAATAGAAAGTGTTCTGATCATTTTGAAAGCTTAAACGAATCACATATGCAAAAGCGTTAAAAAAAAAAAAAAAAGAGCTAGAGAACAGTCCTGGTACAGGTGTCCCAGTGCAGCTGAGGGTATGAGGTAACCGCTGTTTATGCTGGGTCAAAGTCCGGTGGGAGGGACCGTTGTACTTTTCAAACAGATGCATAACCTCGGAGTGCCAAGACCTGCTGAACCTGTAGTTAGGAAAATGTACAGGCCCTGGCATTAACAGGTTCGGGTTATCACGGCCCATCCTCCCAACTTCCTCCTTTCTGCTAAAGAAAAAACGGCCCCCTATCACCTGAATTTAAAAACTTCGTGTTATTGAGTTTTCTTTCTTCCTAAAGAAAATCTACGCTAAAAGTCAAGATCCAAAAATCTAAAATAGATTTTGAGAAGGCCTACACGTGGGTGTTACTATTTTATTTATTTGAGTCAAAATCAAATGAGTATTTACTGGCCATGTTTGCTTGGCACTGAGCCAGGTGCTGGGTACCAGAGTAATCCAGCCAGAGGCGGTCTCTGTCCGCCTGGAGCTTCGTCAGGCGACCCCTTATCACTACTTAGAAAACCACGGAGCCCATAAATTGGCCTTGCCATATCCTTTGGCTGCTAATAGCGTTCCTATAACTCTAAAGAGTGATTGTGTCAGGCAAAATCCCAAACTGTTTTCGGTGTCCTTAAGCAGAAAAACCATTTCCTGGATGGTTACCGGACAGCTTGGGCACCTAGGGAAAGCAGGTGTCTGGACCCATGGCCAAAGGGACAGCCAGGTTAGGGGGCCACCGCTGCTGGACACTTGGACCCTGACACATGGGGCAATGGAAGGCTGCTGGCACTAATTCTGATCTTTCAGTCCTTCTTTGTGACACTAGTCCCTATTCACAGCGAAGAGCAAGGACATTCAACTGACCCAACTTAGGCCAAGTGCTTTTTGGACTTTGACCCGCAGATTCCCGTAATTGGGTATTTCTCAAAGCAGAAGAGGGGTTCTGATGCTACACAGAGAAAAAGAACAAGAAAACAAAACAATACAAAAAATGCCAGTACAACTGTCTAGCAAGAAGCCTACAGATCTAGGAGTCTCGGTACATATAACCATTTCTGCAGATACTTCACTAGTCACGACGCTATCCGTGTTAAACGCAACAATGACAGTTTGTATTAAAGTATTTTAATCATAAAAGTTATCAAAGCAATTTTTACTGGTCATTTTTAAAAGTTTCTAAAAATTCTATTCACGTAGGTTCATCTTCCAAACGCAATAGCGCCTGTATTTCATAAATCGTCTTGCCATGCACATCAAGAACAACAAGCTGCACGGCGCACGATGAAAACAGGGAATGGAACTAAAGTTCTCGGGACATCTCTCAACAACACCCCAGAGATCTTCCCTAGTTTAAAAAGACAAAATGAAGCAAACACGAATGAGAAACTTTATGAAACCAAAGCTGTCTTCACAGTTATGTGACCAAATATTTTAACTCACAATTTTTGTCACCCAGGTCAAAGATAGGAAGATCGCTCATTTTGTGTTCCTCAGATTTCCTGCCCGCAGACTTTCCCCTACATCTGCGACTCTTTCTTCTTCTTACCTAAAACCTTCGAGGAGTAAAAACTCACCAAGCTGGCAAATATTTAGAAAGCTGTCATTCATGTCTTTACTCGCTGATTCATTTACACTAAAGCTTAATTGCCTCACAGTGTTGTTATAACTATTTATCCGAATTTGAAACTCTGTGTTTTCTCCTAAGAATTCTAGCTGTTGGAAGCAGGTGGGAAGATCCGCGGGTGGGTTGGGGGCTGTCACATTGTTGGAAGCAGGTGGGAAGATCCGCGGGTGGGTTGGGGGCTGTCACATTGTTGGAAGCAGGTGGGAAGATCCGCGGGTGGGTTGGGGGCCGTCACACCCTAGACTCTCATTGAGCACACTCAACTGAAAGCCCCCCGAGGAAGCCTGCGAGGGAGGTGACGTCACAGTAACTAGGAAACGAGGTGCTGGAGGGGCCTCTGGCCCACCTGCTCTCCGACGGCTCGGGCTCGGGCCTGGTCCTCGGAGCCCCTGCGGTTGCTGGTGCCCGCGTCTCTTCCAGACCCCTTTGCTCCATTTCCGGAGCCTGGAGCCTGGAGCCTGGCCGAACGCGATCTCGGCCCGCCTCCCCAGCCCAACCCCACCTCAGCCCTCATTGGTATTTTTTTTTCCTGGTATATTTAGCTTTAGCTCAACCCACGAGACATGTGTTGATCACCTCCTGTGTGCAAGTAATTATTACAGATGCTGAAACATTAGTTTGTATTAAAACTTTTGGTATCTGGGAATACGCTGGAGAATTAGTTCTGCTTCTGCTCTTACAGTGTGATAAGAGCTCCTGGCCCATAGCTACACTTCCTTCTATTCATCTGGCACCTGCCATCCTGTTTTCACGGATGTTGTATGTGCATGCTTTTCGTCGTATGCAGCATGGCAACTAGAAGCAAATCCTTACACGTAGTAGGCACTCCAATAACTACGTTGATAAATGAATGTATAAGCAGATGATAAGCCCAAAGTCATCCCCATCCCTTGCATAAAAACAATATGAAGAAAAAAATCAGAGATGAAATGAACGTAGGAGTTTTCCCTTTAATGAAACCTAAAGTCACTACATGTGTCCATGGCAATGACAATGGAAAGGGGAGAAGGAACAAACAGAAACACTCTGTTTCTTCTGCATAGTGGCACTTTGTCGCGAACAGATGGAGTATACCCATCAGAGCTCTCGTGTTAATGGGTCGGTAAAATGCAGTCACCGTTAGCAAGTGTTTTGCTTTGGCAAAATATAAGGAGACAGGAATGAACTGAGCCGCTCCACCTTCCTCTCATCTGTAGCGCATTCCTACAAATGAAGAGGTGAAGCCGCTGGAGGAGGCCCCTGATCAGAGACGGGCCCCGAGGCGGTGAGGGGACACCAGGCAAACCACTCCCCTCCCAGGCCTGGGACTCTTCGTCCGCACACTCTGAAGAGTGGATGACACGGTCCCTACGTTTCTGGGATTCAGGCGCAGACATCGATTTACACATCACGAGGCGGGTACACAGGAAGGCTATACTTCCCAGCCCCGTGACGCTACGCGTGGTCACGTTACTTGCTTAAAAAGTGACACATGTATCTCCTAAGAGCCATCTCTTTCTTCCTCTGTCCTAAGAATGGCAATGTCCCAAAAAGGACATCTAAACGTTCAGTTTAGATCCTGGGGTGAAGAGGACATGCAGCAGAGTCACAGTCCACCAACAGAAGATGTTAATCGAATGAGAAATACACTTTTTTGTTGTTTCTACAGCATATAAAAGCTCATTAAAAATAAGAATTTGCAATCCAGTGTAAGTTCATAGTTAAACTTTGAAACACACAATTCAAATTTGATTTAATAGAAAACTGATAATGTACATTATGACATAATGGAAATACATTTAAAAGCCACTTTTAAAAATAAAAATATATAGTATTTGTAGTAAATAAAACTAACTTAACATAGTTTTCACTGTGATTTCTGCCGTGAATCCTGAACGACTATTCAAAGTAAGAATCCACATCTTTTAAGAACTGTTCGTCGTCACTAAGATACTCCAAGATGACGTTTCCACCGCTGTGCAAAGGACAAGCCTCCTTAGCTATCCAGCTTTCCAGCGTGTGATCCAAGGGTAAGGCCTGCCCCGACGTCACGTGACACAGCCTTAATTTCTGTGGAGAGAGAAACAAACCACACTGCAACACACAGACGTGCTCGTCCAGCCCATCCTGAACCTCGGCAGGGAAAAACCCCTGTACCGCGTTGTTACCTTAGCTGTTAACTTGTTGTTGTCATTTTTAAGACTGGCCGAGGCGGCTGCAACGTCGATGGCCTTTCCGACGCTCCACCGGTGGCAGAAGAACATCGGTTTGCTCTTCTCTTTGCTCCCCTTAGGCAAGAACACCTGAAAGTAAATTCGTTCCGTCTGCAAAAATAAGAAGTTAAAATACAGATTACGTACGTGATCTAGACATCGAGTTTTGTCTGGTGACATCTCTTCCTCTCTTCTGCCGGTCAGAGAAGGGAATGCTCTCTACTGATGGAATTTTCGGTGGGAATACAATCACAGCACCCAGTATCCAGGTGAACGCATGAGCACAGCACCCAGGACCCCGGCCAGGGTGGTCTATGCAGAGACAGGCATGTGACCTAAGTCAGGCCAACGAAGGTCTTCTCCCGGGATTTTATGTTCACAAGCCGTGCTGAGAAGCGGGCTCTTCTTTTGAGGTTTTTAAGTCCTGTTAAATGAATTGTGGAGTCGCCTGCAGCTGCCCCCATCCCCTCAGCTACTCCTGCACCAGCGTGGGGAAGTCTTCTCAAATGTGGAAGAACGAGTCCAACGCAGACAGAGAGAGGTCAAGGACACAGTGGACCCTTTCACCAGCATTTGAGTCCTGGAATACAGTCGCCCTTCGAGACCAGAGCGACACCACTCCCCGTCATAAAAGAAAACTGTTTTGATTAAGCTAGTTGGTGTCGAGTTTCTGTCACTTAGAATTGAAAAGCACCTGACACATATAACAAGTCTCTGCATGTGAAAGACCTCACTACACATTTGGAGACGACAGGGCTTTTGAGAACAAAGAAACTTAAGAAGGAAAAAAAGATGGTTTCTCTAGCATTCCATAACCTATGTGATTCCTTACATTGTATTTTCTGGCTAAATTATCAAATGTGGGAAAAGAATAAAAGCAAAGGTGCTTGGCCTTGAATCTTCCTTGATCAATAAAAGTTGTTTTTAAAAATTTCTGGTTTTACAGATCAATTCCTGTTATTACATATTTTTTGGCATACCAGGAGCATCTCAGAGTTATAGAGAAAAGATCACAATTATTTCAAGAAATATTAGATTCAAGACAGTTATCATCCCAGCACTGAGGGATTTAGATTTGCTGAAGGCCAGTGGAGTGTGTTATTACAGATACCAAGTACTAAAGAAAAAAACAAGAAACCACTGGAAATTCAAGCTTTGGGACCAATTCTGTAACCTCGTCATCCCTGCTCCAAAATCAAAGTGACAAAGAGTACAAATACAAAAGAAAAGAAGCTCTGTCATTTTCACCTTTGACTTGACGTTTGGCTTACAGACGGTATGTCTGCCTGGAAGAGGAGGTTCTTCCTGTCCTCTCACCGTCCTCGCTCACCTCTGCCACCCAGCGATTCCGCACTTCCCTCCCCTAGCCCACTTCCCGGGCCCCCCGCTCAGATTCGAGTTTGAGACTGGCAGTTAGTCCTCATATCATAGAGATTTTCAGGTGGTTCAGATCCACTTAACGAGCTGGACATTCTGAGGAAGTATCCAAATAAAGCAAAGACTACTTGACACCCTGAAACAGGGTAGAAGTCCTCTCCTCAAAAACACGATAGAATAGCCAATAAGCGTATGCAAAGCAGCTGAACCTCCAGGGAGTTTCACTTTTCACCTCAGCGAGGTGTCACTGCACGTCCATCACTGGTCACAGTGAATAACACAATGTTGGTAATAAACGCGAACTGTCAGACGGAGGGAGACGGATCGGTGCGAGCAAGACGGCGGGGGCTGCCAGCGCCCAGCAAACGCGACGCCTCCGCTTTCCTGTTTCTCGATATGCACCCTCGAGTAGCACTGTTCAGTCTGAGGGTCCCAGTTCTTTCACGCTTATAAAATCAATAATCTTTAAAATAAAATAGAATAGAGTAAAAATAGAGTATATAACACAGTATTTGTAAGGCTGGTGAAACTGTGTTAAGGTATGTCTGTCTGTCTGTCCATATGTACTGGGTTGTTACATGAAATGTAACTGATTGTCTTCATGAATCTTGTTCATGAAGAGACTGAACAAATGTGGTATATTCACACCATGGATAATACACAGCCATAACAATGAATACACTCGACTAAATGTGTCAGCCTGGATCGATGTTAAAAACATGATCACAGTGAAAAAAAATAAGTTGAAAAGAACACATGTGGTTCCCTGCGTTTCTGAAAAACGTCACAAAACTGTGTATCATTTATGTAGCTACAGACCACGTCACACGAGGAGAGGTACGCGTCCGGTGCCGGGGAGTTGTTTCCGGAGGGCAGGGAGGACGGGACGGGATCGTCAGTGTCTGAGCTCTTCGTTCCCAGTCTCCGAGGCCTACCTGCGGCAAGGACTGGTCTCCGTCCGCCTGCATCTTTAGCTTCATCAAGGCGACCTTCGCAGCCGTTTCGCTATTCTTAGCGCCCTTGCGTCGCTTACTTGCTGTCTGCCCCGTCTTGGAACCTAAGAAATAAGGACAAGCATACAAGCACGTGAAAGCGTTCACACTACATCTTCCGGACGTTTATCAATTATTATTTGTTATGGCCTGAGATATACACAAATCACACACGACGGAGACGCAGAGACCACATTCGTTCCGTAGGTTTTGCACGGTCAATGGAAAAACCACCACCGAGCCGAGCCGGCGATGCCGACACCGAACAACTCCGGGGAAGCGCTTCTTTCCAGCCTCCGCCCACTGAGCCCGTCGCTACCGCTCCGGAGGACTTTCGGCTTGGTGATAGACTTTAATAACGGTAGCGCCCTGAACGCAGACCGAATGACAATTCTGCTGAGCTAACGTGCTGGCCGAGTGGCTAGGTCACAGCTAACTAGGCTTGAAGTTTGTCTCTAGAGACTAAAACCACTGCTTCGGCCTCGGGAACATCATTTCCAGCCGTGATGCTTGACTGGCTAACCAAAGTGGTCCAGCAAAGAGAATGTCTGCTAGGGGCTCCTCAGAATTTCCAAATCTTCGCTGGTTAGGTGGGCCTCGTAAGAAATACCGTCACAACACGCCATCAAAACCTACAGCCAGTTATAACCACTGGGGCTGTTAGCGGCACCCCCAAAACTGGCAAGCCGACGTCAGAGGCAGGAGCTTTGGAACTAACAGCACGTGACGACAAGGAAGGAATGCAACGAACTTGATACTTGCCAACAATGTCTTTAACAAGTTTCTGAGTGGCAGCCATTCGAGGCTCAGGGACTTCCAGTTTTTCACATTCATGATCTGACTGATGACGGTGTCTACGAGCAACAGAACAGTGAAACCAGTTCATGTATTTGCACACGAATTACACAGACAGGCAGAGTCTGAAGGTCTGAGTGATCACCTCAGGCAGAAGCTCTTCTCACAATAAGGACATATGACTGGTACAAGCTCTCTTTCAGCACAGCCCCTGAAAGAGCATGGGTAAGACGAATGTGCATCTGACTTCGGTCTCTCGTGGATCACAGTCACCTGGAAACAGACAAAGGGGGAAATGGCATTATATTTCGCCTGTAAACCGGACCCACTAATCTATTTTGGAAGGCAGCATTCACATGATTTTTGCTTAAACTTACAAGAGCAACTTATACACTCCCACAAAACAGATTATAATAAATATTTGTGTGGAAATGATTACCGTGTTGACTATTCTATATTTTCATAATTGTCCTACTGTGGTGTATTTATCTTCGAAGGCAAATTAAAATAACTAATCAGTTATTCTTTATAATTTAGTCTTCTTAACAGTCCCACACAAAAATGCCCCCCAAAATTATGCTCAGGTAATCATCTCATCAACCCTCAAATGGCAGGTCATACCTACTTTCTACACTAAAGTGGTTAAATAAATATAAATGAATACACAAAAATTATGTTTATCATGATACAGAGGGTAGAGACAAATATGCCCAATTCTGGCTTTCCTTTGCAGACTCATCTGGGTCTATGCTAGGTTTCATCATTCACTTCATCCTTTATCAATAATAAAGATGATATTTTGGCTTCTATCTGCCAGCTCTTTTCTTAATCTCTCATTTGGTCAGAATTAGAATGGGAGCTTGTTGGTTTATTCCTGGTGGTCTAAGGCTGACTGAGTCAGAAGAATTTATTACCACAGAATCCTAACGCCAGGCACCAGCGAACATGAACACAAGCGTGAAGGAAAATGAAGAGTGTATGATGAGGACGTCAGCTCCATTGCGGATTTATAAATGTAGAGCCTAAAGCCGTAAGTGGGCCGCCTAACTAGAACCCAAGCATAAAAATGAGAATTATATGAATAAAAGTGTATAAATTCCAAAGTAGATCAATTTTTCTTTAAACAAACAAAAACAAACAAAAATAATGTAAGTGCAGAAAAGAGCCTCCTTACATAATTAGCTTAGTATGTCAAATTTTAATCTGCGATACACGACTAGCTTGAAATTTCGCAAAATCTGAATAGAAGCACATAAACACAAACATGTTTAATTATATAGGAGAACTATTAACACACCTCGGGACAGCTATGCGACTCTCTGCTTCTGTGTTCAAGGCTTAAATAATTAAAAAAATAATGTTTATTTAAATGCAATCAAATAATGCACTTAAAGATAAATGTAGTAATTTCCAATAACTGAATGGTTGGTATCATTAAGATTAATTATACTTACAGTACATGAAGAACTTTACATATAAGAATAAACTGAAATACCAGATAAAGATGGCACATCTATAGTCTTAAACGTTTAAAACACAACTATTCAATTTCAATGAGTAAAAATAATGTACCATTCTAAATTACCTCCACTTTGAGTGCTTTCAGGTGTGTAAAAAGACAATCTTTGATTTCCTTTCATTTCTCAAAGACCATCGATAATAAAATGTCAAAGGAGTGTTCTAGTTCTGAATGATTGAAAAATATGCATTACTTTTCTTTACTTCTAAATTTTTCTGAATTATCTTCTGAAAAGAATTGTTCTTTCAGTGCTCTATTTTATAAATTAAATGCCTGATATATGACAGTTTAACAGTAAAGAAAATATATTTTCCAAAATCCTTAATTAGTTCCTAGGCTTTACTTTGCATGTTACCATGTGTACCAAAGGCATATGATATCCAATTTAAGAATGCATAGTTGGGCTCTATTTAATAATTAAGAGTAATAATCATACTGGACCCCTCCCCCCATATTCTTTATATTGTGGATATACTTATTCTCTCTTTGTGATCAAGACACACTAATAAATTGGATGTAAAAATCACACACATAAATAATGCTGATTCTGGAAGTTTAAAGATTAGCCACATATATACAAGTAACCAGAGCCTGTGACTAGCCTGTTTCTTTTTCCCAAGTAATTACCGTAATGAATATCAAATATCGATGGCTAAAGTAAGAACCAATTTAAATCATTCCGCTTTTCAGAAATAAACCTCATATTACAAACACTAAAATTCTCAAAACCTGCATAAAAATGTAACTTACCAAAATATTCCTGAGCAAGCATCACATACAAATGGAAGAAAATCTAAAGTTGAGGGAAAATGTTATATGTATGGTCAGTATCTGATTTTGATTAGTTTTCCTGTAAAAAAGAATCTTAAAGCACAGACCCACCCAAGAGGAGAACTCGCCTTTTTAACCAACATCTTAGTGTAGCTGGTAGTGGGTAAACAATACCCTGAGAGAGTAACTAGATAATCAGGAGGAAAATGTTCCTTGTAAAGGCATACTAAACCTGAAAAAAAGAAATTCTGAGGGCTTTTTTTGCTTTATTTGATTTTGTTTCCCAGATTTAGTTGGTGGTGTTTTTGAGGACTGCATACTGCAAAATCCTGCATTTGAAGTAAAAAAACCTATGTTTCAATTTTTATTCCACTGTTTACTAATCTAGCAATGCCAGGCAAGTTACTTAATATTATACATATGTGTGTATATATATCTCCAAAGTAGTGTATATGAATATATGAGAGCTAACATAGACATAAATAGATGCAGGTACACAGCATCTGTGTGTGTGTGTGTGTGTATCTACAGCTCTGCTACATGCTATACCTACTTCACAGAGTTACACAAAACAAATGACACACATAAAAGGAATGAATAGTAAGACAGTAACTACAATTAACAAGATAATTACAATTAATTTGTTTACATTCTCGACTCTGAGAAGAACCGTGGTGACTACCTGACGTTTTCAAAGGAATTCCAGAAATTCCAGATAGACGGATACTGCAAAATGTAATCCTAAACTGTGTTTTCCCTTGCTGTTGAGGAACAACTATGCTAGGACTAAGTAACCAAGTACCAACCGGTTAGGAACTGAATTTTGGGAAAGCAGGCAAACATACCCATTCCCAGACATGGTAACTATTCACCACTAGACACAATCAATTCCTCTCTAAATTGTTTTCAATGTACTCATGTTAGGCATACAGCCAAGTAAAGCTGTATACACCCCATCATACGAATTTCGTAAAGTAAAAACAAAAGGCATTGCGCTGTACGGAAAGCTACAATTGTCACCAAAAGATCTCATCCTACAGGTTACCTTAATCTGAAACTGACAGGAGAGGTCCCGTTATAACCAAAGGGGACCGTTGGGTAATCCTGCTTGAGGGACAAGAGGGCCCCTTCACCTGAGAACTGTCACTGCTGTTCTGAAAGCATGACACTGTGTGATCCTCTGTTTTATGCCAAGAAAGTGTGTGTACATTTGCCAACAAGAGAAGGATACCGAAGCATGATACTCTGCGATACTCGTATGTCTCTTTCAAATTGGAGAAACTGTACACTTACTATTTTAATTTTTAAAGTGACTGTGTATATATTAGATAAAATGAAGAGGACCCAAGGAGAGTTAAAAATAAGATAATTTCCTGACAACTGACACCATCCTTCTATCCATTCAGAAGCTAAATGAAATTTAGGATACCCACTTAGCATACTCTAAATCTTAACCGCTCTCCACTAGTCCAAGAGCTAGAAAATTTGGCCTCGCTCATAGTTACATTTTAAGAGATGGCTGAAGTTGGAAAGGAAGAGGCTATCTCACAAGTGGTAGGTAAGGTGGACTTATTAGGGGTAATCAGGTATACCACGGATACGTAAGTTACAGTCAAAATCAACTGGCTAAGCTGCTCTATGAAAGATGTGCCAGGAAGCACCGTTCCTACCTGCTAAATGGCTGGCGATTACAGGTGGTGAAACATACAAACACAGAGAGCTCTACTTAACAAGAGCCTAGCAGAGATGGCTTCCTGTTACCCACAGCAGGTATCACTGATCAGTTGTGACACTCCCCAAATCTGGGCTGAACCTGACTCCTACTCAACAGCGACTCAGGTACCTGCCACCAATAGATGAAACCTAACTTGCCCGCCACCCTACTGTAGCATGAGCCAAAAGTGACAGCACACATTTGGAGTGAAACTCAGGTACCAGACTCAGGTACTGAACGTTCTGTGGGGTCTAATGTTTCAGAAACTTGCCTGCTGGAGATGAATGAAATCTAAAGCCTGTGCCACTACCGCGGGCCATTCGACTGGGCTCAGTGTACCTAAGGCAGGTCTCTCGGTTCGGTGGAGCGAGATCATCCCCCTGACTGGTCTGAAAGCTTTTCTAAGAAAAGTCTGTATTTTATAGCCTCGATGTGGTCCCCGCACCGAAACAGATGCTCGGTAAATATTTGTTGCAAGGGTGACAATCTGAATCAAAGAGCGACAGAGCTGGCAGAGAGTGGCGAACCGCCTGGCGGCCCAGGGTGAGCATCGGCGGCCCCTGGGAATGCGGGAGGGGCTAGCGGCTTCTCCCCAGAGGCTCGTCTCCCGAGGCGCGCACGAAAGCCAGGTTGGAAACTGGTCTGGCCCCGCTCCATCGTCTGACAGATGGTCAAACGAAGAGCGGGGAGCAGCTCGCCCAGGCTCGCGGCGCAGGGCCAGAGCGGGACGCAAGGCGACCCTCCGCGAGCGACTTCTCGGCAAGGCGCACTGGAAACCGGAGGCCCAGGATGCAGGGCCCGTCCCCAGGAACTGCACGGCCCGCGCGTCCAAGGGGACCGCAAGCCGCTGCCTAAGGCTGAGGGCGCCGGGGAAGCTCCGCGCAGGTCTCCGCACGCCCGGCAGGGGCGCGCCGCCCCGGCCTCCCCTCGCCCGCCGCCACCACTCCCGGGGGCAGGGCGGGGCCGGCCTCGGACTCCCCGATCACCTCGCTGCCGGCAGTGCTCCACCTGGCAGTGTCCCCGATGTCCAGCTCCGCCATCTCCAGCGCCGCGAGGGGCGGGGCGACGGCGCGCGCGGCGCCTGCTGGGAACGCGGGAGCCAGGGGCGGAGCCTGCAGGTGAGGCGGGGCGGGGCAGAGGGGCGGGGCGACGGCGCGCGCGGCGCCTGCTGGGAACGCGGCGTGCCAGGGCCGGAGCCTGCGGCGGGGGCGGGGCCAGGGCCGGAAGCGGTCGGGAGGCTGGGAGTCCGCTCGCTCCTGGGCACATAGTCACCCTCGGGAGAGGAGCGTGGGTCTGTCTTTGTTCCCGGAAGTCCTCTCCCCCGGTGCTGAAGGGAAGGCTCGGCTGCCGTCTGCAAGATGCTGTGCGACAGAGATCGGCATGACCCTAGGGACCCGCGCACCGCCTGGCTCAGGTGTTTGCGGGAGTCGAGTGAGCGAGGGGACGCTGGTCCTGCGGTCCCCGCGTCGTCCTGCACCTGCGTTACCCCATTACACAGTTCAAAGTGAATGCGGCTTGTAAGGGACTCAGTAGGCTTTGTAAAAAGCAGAGGCTTCCTTTTCTTTCTTCTTGTCTTTTAAAAAAATTCTTGTAGAAAAAGAAGAAAGTCGAGCTCCCCAGTGTGTACCGAACCGCGGAGGGTCCCTCGGCTTGGGGAGCCCAGACCCCAGCCCAGCGACCTGAAGCCATCCGATGGTGGCCCCGTGCGGATGCAGGGTGGCACACGCTTGATGAGCCACCGCACAGGTACCGAGGAAGGAGAGGCTCGTCTAGGTGGGGTGCGATGGGTGCCATTCCCCTGACGTGACACCAGGCGTCCACGACTCAGAGCGGATGAGTGACAGAAGTATTCATGACGGGACTGGAAAAGTACCCAGAGCCTCAGGTGTCCCTCGGGTGTCCCAGCGCCTTCTCCGTGACTGTGGCTCGTGCCCACCCAGCTGGGAAGCGGGCGTCACGACTTCCGGCCTTACTCTGAATTAATTAACCTATTTAATGTTTCCATCCTAGACTCGCCTGGCTCTCTGGAGACACTTCAGAGCTTAGAGCTGGAAGCGACCCAAACTAAGCTCCAGCTATCCCAGGTCCCTTAGCGTTTCTTTTTTAAGACGAGGGCACAGATTCACAGATATTAAATGATTTGCCCAAACCAGTGGAAGAGTCAGGATTAAAACGCAAGTATCAAACACCGCTGGCATTCTCCATTCCAAAGATCAGCGCCTACCTGGATTTCATATGTCTGCTTCAGCTGTTTGGGTCAATCAACAGCAGATTTTCTAGAATTTTACTAAGCTTTCTAGAATTTACTAAGTCATTCTAATTTCCTAAAATATTCTAGATAGGTGGCAAATATATATATTTTAACAGTCCCATTGTAATGGAAAAGTTTTTCTTTTTTTCGTGTACCTTGCCTGGGGGGTTAGGAGCATTAGATGAGAAGAATAGCTAAGGCTGTAGTGCTAGCTAGCTCTTCCATCTCTATTTGGTCTCCTTTACTAATTTCTCCTCTAGGTGCTACTTAAACAGGTCCGTTTCTTATTAATTTTGTCCTTGGTTCATATGTCAATTTACATCCTCATACAAAGGACAGTCTTGTGGTTCCCGTGACTTCTATACCCATATTCTCAGCCCTGAGAACTTTCTCCCACGCTGGACATCTCTATTTCCACCTGTCTGTTCAACATATGTACTTGGCGTAGTTTGTCATGTAAACCTCGAGTCCACAATGGATTGCTCTTACCACATTGCCCCTGGCTAACAAAGGCGGCCTGCGGCACTACCAGCCTGGGGGCTTTCCTCCATCTCTCCTTTCTCACTTCTCTCGGGGAGTCGCCATTCAGCTACTACTTGTGCCTCAGACACGTCTCTCGAACCTGTACTCTTCAATTCTCCGGTTCTTTCTTTCCACTTTTACACTTTAACAGTCAAACTGTAAATTCATCGTTACCATCAGATCAGCTTACAAAGCAGACTTCTCTCCTCACCGTCTGAATGCAGTTTTATCCCCTCACCTGGGAAGTCCTTCGGAATGCATGGGCAAAATTCAGGCCTCCCGGACGTCAGGCCCGGCGCTGGTGGCGCTTCCCACGTGCTTTTCTCCCCAGCACTAACCGGGCAGGAGTATAATTTACCTGACCCCAAGAGTTCAGCGGCTTCTATTAGCTACAAAATACATCTGCATTCACGTGATTCAGCAAGTGTTCTGAGCATCTATTACACATCAGGTACTGTTCTAGATTGACTCAGAATGAATAAGGTGTGGTCCCCGGTCTCTAGGAGCTCACAGAATCCATGGAAGAATGTCTCCACTGGGCACTTAAAGTCTTTCAAATCTTGGCCCAACTTACTTTCCTCTCGCTGTTTCTCAAATGTCTCTTCACGTTCCGTATTCCCCGTGGCCACAGGCCCTTTACACGTGCTGCCCCTGCTCTGCGAAATGCTCTTCTCTCCTCCGCTTGATCTAGTTTGTTTCTGCTTTTCCTTTTGCTGTCACCTGAAGTATCTTTTCCTTAAAAAATTCTTCTTTGTCCTCCCTCACTATGACACATCCTGCCGTGATTACAGTCACTTTGTATCTCTTTCAAAGCGTTTGTCCCAGACCTGATTTGGTATTTGTTTGTTTGACTATTTGATCTTCCGACAGTTCATCTCCCACTCTAGGATGTCAGCTTCATGAGGACAGACACCATACCTGTTTTTGCTGTCCATTGTATTATAATTGCCCTGAGCCTGCTTTTTTTTAGATACTAAATACATTTTTATTAGACAAACTAATGAAAAAAATATGTCATAACTGTGCAATGGCCAAGGTGAATCACTAACTGTATATGGTGAATCACTACTGTATATGCCCTTGGCTCCCTCCCTCTGGGTTCTGCGCTGCTTCCTCTGCCATGGAATATTCCTTCTCGCAGCGATTCAAGTCAAATGCCTATCCGTACTTGAGGGCAAATTCTGTCCGCTCTGCAAGGCTTTCCTTATTCCTCCCACAAGAAAGAGTCACTCATTTTGGGCTCCTATGATGGTTTATCTGTGCTTCTCTATTAAACCTAGTCATTTCTTATTGTCACGCATATCTTCTCTCTTATAGGCCATAACCACATTGATGACTGGACTGATGTTTCATTCATCATTGTCATTCTTTCAGTCTGTAATTCTTTCAGAAGTGTGCCTGGTGGCCAGACAGAGGGGGTGGGGGCGGGGTAGGATGGACCAGGGGTGCCAGTGAAGTGAGGTGGGGTCCACAGCATGTCACAGAGGCACCTGAGGACATTCCCGAAGGGCTTGGCTTTTCCCTGGAGTGGGGTGAGAAGGCGGTGGGGGGCGTGGCACCGGCCAGTGCAGGGGGACAGCAGCAAGGCCCGGGTGACCCCGGTGGGGTCAGTCATGAGTGTCCATGGTGTCTACCAGGACGAGAGTGGCTCGGAGCAGCGTGCTGGCAGCGGTGGTGTGGCGGGCGGTCTGGTGTTTGGAGCAGTCAGAGCCGTGGGGCTGGATGTGGGGTGTGGGAGAGGGCGTCAGGGATGACCCCAAGGTTTTGTCCAGAACAGAAAGAAAGCCGCCGTTGTCACTGACTGAGGGACACTCCGCGGGCTCCTCCCTGAGGTCCCACGTCTCCCGTGGTCCTATTCAGGTGCGCCGGAATCCTGGCGGGAAAGGAAGGTGCTAGAGTCAGCTTCAGGTAGCTTATGCAGCAAGGGTGACGTTGCGGGAGAGGGCCACGCCTCGTTTTATATCCGTCCGTGGTTGGTGTAGAAAACAGCCAACTCCGATCATCCTTAGATGCAATCACTCTTTTCTGGTGAAAGGTGGACGGAGATGGGAGGCCACAGAGAGAAAGAGCTGTGCGAGCAGAACTCCGCCACGGGCACCGCGTGTCTTCATGACGAATTGGGGCAAAACTTGCAGTTTTGCAAAATGATTATTTTCCATAATGGCTACCTCGGCACTCGTCACTGCGGTTGAGCGTTACGTGCCGTGCACATTTAGTTCTAAGATGGAAAGGACGTGCGCATGCTTGTCGAGCTGCGTAATGAAGGACTGTTTGGTAGTGACTCTGCGGGGCGTTTAAAGGGCGGTGCTTCTGTGGCCTCAGAGCCGCTCGCGTTCTGAGGACGGACGTGGTTCCCAGGGCTGGCCGAAGGCATCGGTCAGCCGACAGCCAGGCCTCTTTCACAGATCTATACATTTCCAATTTCCGTTGCCATCTTCACCATGGTAAATCACCCCGAACCAGGTCATCCTTTCGAACAGCAGCCTCCTTATTAGCTGAGATCAATTGAGATTAGAAAATGAAAAATACGCTAGACGTCGAGAACTGTTTACGAAACCACATTTGTAGGATGAGTATCGAATGAAGATTAATGTGTTATTTTTCAGCTTCTACAGCATTGATTTAAACATTTATTCTCTAGATCCCATTGCTAGATTAAGCACTGGTGTATATTTGGATGACTTGCTTGCTGGCAAGTATTATCTGTCCCCTACTGAGCTTATGTATTAATGGAAGAGAACAATTTTTAATTCAAATGTGTCTTGCTCTGTCTACCACGTGTTTCTAAAAGTGCTACACATTAAATTGGGTGAAACTGATTATTTTTTCCGTTGAATTAGAAATTAATGACTACATCCTTCGTTTTAATTTCTGATTGATTTTCATTTGCTCTTCGGATGAAATACAAGGTCCTTATTGGCACGTCGTGTGGCCCTCTGTGCTGGCCCTGTGTGCCCTTGGGGACGGCCTCACACTGTGCTCACCCTCTCCTGTCTGCAAGTCCCCCCTGCCTTGGCCTTCGGAACCCTAATGCTTCTGACTCAAGCTTTCTGCACACATTGTCTACAATTTAGATTCTCTAACACGCTCTGCTTTATTTTTCCCACATAGCATATATAGTACATAACTTTCTTAATTTATGATCTGCCTTACCCTGCACGTATAGGTTTGAGTCTTTCTTTTTTCACCGCTGAATCTCCAACATCTAGAACTGTGTTGGGGACACGGAAAAGTGACGTGACCCGTCCCTGGAAGGTCGGCTCCGTTAGGGCAGGTGGCACTTTCATCCCTGACGCCGCCTGTGCCCAGTACAGAAGATTAGAGCAAACCACGTGTTGCAGGCCTGAGAGCTTTGCATGGCAGGCGGGCGATGGTCGTAAGTACCTGGCTGTGGTTGTTGGGGATGTTACATCCGTGTGTTTGTGCGTGGAAGACAAACCAGTGAGCCTCCTAGAAAAGTGTCCAAGGTCTTTGGCAAAGTTTGGTGCTGGCTATTCTGATGTTGGATTCCATGAGTCCCCCTGCTGTTTCTGTGTCAGTATGATGGCAGAAAAATTGGGTCTTGATCTTGGGTATCAGAGCATTCTTGTCATAGTGATGGAGGCTTTCTTCCGCTTTAACCATCAGGGGTTCGCTGACGGCCACCAGTCGGTTCCGATGATGTTGGTAGGTGTGTTCTCTGGGGTACGCCCAGCCCACGGCTGCTAGACCGTGGCTCAGTCCCACGCTCCACTCCTTGTACCGTGCTCGGCGTCACCCCTCGTCGCCCCTAGTCACACGTCACCGCCCTTTCAGCTCACCCGACTCTGGGACGGATGGAGTGAGCATGACCAAAACACGCTTCTTTCCTCCACGACGTTCTCTCCTTTTTTACGTAGCTGTCTCTGTGAAGACATCCGACAGATCCAGACGCAAAGGCACGGGTCGAACGCGACGGCCAGGCTCACTCAGTCCTGGCGTTAGGAAGGGAGGCGCCCAGCACCCTTCCGCCACTTGGGCCCTGTGAGGATGCTCTGGAAGTGACCCGGGCCAACCGGCAGCCAATACGGGTGGCTGCGCGGTTCCTCACCTGCCTCTAGAGACAGCTCAGTCAGACCAGCTGCTCCCAGAGTGAGCCAGGTGCTCACACACCTGCCCCTCAGAGGCAGGCTGTGCCCTAGAGCCCGAGCCTGCACACACCTCTCCAGACACGCCACACCCGGTGGCCGCGTCTGAATGTTCTCATTCATGAGGACAAAGGCTGAGTTCAGAAGCCCTGCACACGCACTCACACTCACAAACACGGGGTAAAGCGTTTCGTTAGGGTGGGCAACGCACGTGTGCTCTCTCTCTCTCACACTCACACAGTCTCATGCTTTTGCACAAGTCGCCTGGGACACCGGTTTGCTGTCCCCTGAGCTGTGCACACACTCGTCTTCCCCTGGGGCGCCGGAGCACCGACAGAGCGGCGACGCTGCTGCGCCCCCCCTGGGTCTGGCACCCCGCTCCCCTGCTGTCCCGACCTCCCCGAGGCCGGTGGCGCCTGCAGCCTGGTCCGACTCCTGCGCCCTCCCAGCCCGCGGCGCCGAGGGCGGGGCGCCGGCGCCAGGAAATGCCCGGCAGTGTGTGTCACCTGCCCCGACGACTTGATTCCCAGGGGCGCCGCCTTCGCGGTCGGAGCCTGGAGCGGGCTGGTCTCGCTCACTGGCCCCCAGGCGCGCCCCCGACTGCGCAGCCATGAGCAAGTTGGGCAGGTTCTTTAAAGGAGGGGGCTCTTCTAAGGGCCGCGGGGCTCCCAGCCCCCAGGAGGCCCTGTCCCGACTCCGGGAGACGGAGGAGATGCTGGGCAAGAAGCAGGACTATCTGGAAAGCCGCATCCAGCGGGAGCTGGCGCTGGCCAGGACGCACGGCCAGCGCAACAAGCGAGGTAGGCTCCCTGCCCCAGCCCCAGCCCCAGCCCCGCCCTGCGGACGGCCCGGTGTCCCTCTGCACCTGTCCCCAGGCGGCCAGGTGTGCTTCCAGGAATGCGCACAGCACCCCCTCCCCCCGCCCCCCCCTGCAGTGAGCTGAGCCTGCCCGGCTCCTGGAGGACGAATGTCAGGGGGTGCCCCAAAATCTCAGTGGTCGAGGTGAGCAGTGTTTGTGTGCAATATTAAAACCCTCAAAACTAATGCAAAAAATCCGTGACGGAAAAATATCAAAACTTCAAATACAGACGAGATCGGTATTACTGATTTTTGTTCTTTTGCCTCTGACTCTTATGCGTTCTGCACGGGACTTCTTTCTTTAGAATTCTTTTTTTTTTAAATGTGATATTTTGTTCATTATGGATTTTCCCCACTGATTTTGAGTTTTAAATATATGCCATGAAACTATTATTTCTCTTGATGACTGTTTTTTGGTGCCCCCTTAAATTTTGCTCCTGGCTCGCCTCACCCTAGTCCAGCCCTGCTGACCCCAACACTAAATATAAGGTTCTCTGCCATGCATTTGTATATTGACACACACATTTTAATCTGCATTCAATCTCCAGCGAAGTATATTCTAGTATGTTCTCGTTTACCCAGTGCGAAGACTTTAGTTGGCTGTTGTGAAGTTAAGACATTATACAAAAAAAAAAAAAGAGAGAGAGAATTAAATATTAAATTCCCTATCACTGGCTTTCGCCACACGGGGACTTTGAGCCTGGAGTGGTTCTTAGTGCTCCTTGTCCTCTGCCAGAGTTAGCCACTTCGGTGTGTGGCTCTCTGTAGAGAGCAGACTTAGTGCTGCTGGGACCTGGAAAATCCAGGCAGAAGTTAAAGGGATTTGCTCTTGGAACTGGAGGTCAATGGCAGACGCGGACATAGAAGCGCCACACAGGACTCCTTCCGTCATAAAAATGCTTGGGAGATTTAGCTCCCCCCAAATGATGCCGCAATTGTTAAAAACGCAGGGAAGGAACCATGCTTCCTGGAGCTGACCTTGAAACTCTTCGCTTGCCATAAAAACGCTCCTGATACACACCCTCGCCCACTTATCACCAACAATAAAAAGTCCGAGTTTCATTTTTCTCTGCTACTGCATATAACTTTTGGCCACAGTATAACTGTTTTCGAGTTAAGTGCTGGTTTCTGTTTTTACTTTATGTCTGAGAATATTTTGGGAGGTTATTAAATGGCAGTTTCTCTGGAGAGACTATGCCATTACGGCTCGCCAAAACCCCATTCTGTCCCTCTGCCTTCCTCTCCAATTTGATGTGTGTTGTGACATTGGCTTAGTATCTGTCAAGGGTTTTCTTGTTTGTTTTGTTATCCATTTGGATCTGTATAAAGCTTTATCTACAGTGGCTGCTCAGTAAATATTGGTTTTAAAAATCTGAAAAATCGAACATCTGCTTTTAGGAAGTGATAAAAATATAATTCGCTTTCAGAAGACCAAAATATAAAGTAAGTACAGACATGTTCTCCAGTCGGCAATGCACGAAAGTGTGTACAAGTAGATTTTTATAGACACCTGCTCCCCACCCTGCAAAATTTAAAACAACACTACTTAAGAACATCAGCCTAACTTCCTTAAATCAGAGAAGATACATACAGATGCAAGTATCAAAATTACCAACTGGTGTCAGGAAAGCCATCTGCTCTTTGTCGTTTATCCTTGGGAACTTCCATGGCGTTGGCCTGGGCCCGGGCGCGGTTCTGCAGTGGCCTCGGGGGTAGGCAGAGGCCTGCTAGCATGAGGTCACCCGTAACCCAGACTGCGGAAGGAATTCAATCACAGACCATGCTTCAGAAATGCTGTCACTATGTGCATCACCGAGTAAACCCTGTAACTTCATAGACACATAGTTGCTGTTTTGCATTAGCCACTGAGAAATATTGTCCCACATGTAATAAGGCCCAGTTCCCTTGGCACTTACTACATGGACCTTGTGCTACACAATGTCAGCGCTAGAATGGCTGTCATTTACACGATAACCAGAGTGACATGATGTATGTGCAGTTCAGCTTTTACTTCTAGAGGTGGTTGGCCAGTGACCGCGCTGACAAGAATAATAGTTGAGTGGCCAACTAGTATTATATTAGAAAACGCCACACTTCTGGCCTGTATAAATTCTTTAGCGACCTGTTTCTCTATAGCAACAGAAGTTTTGACAGCATTCTGAGTGTAAAAGTAGGTCTTATTATTACTATGAGTAACTCTTAAATCAGCATAATAAATGTTAGAAGCGGGGTCTCATGGGTGAAGTTGTGGTTATCCTAAACATGTGGATTGGCTAAAATAGTTTAGAAACAGCTCCTCGCTCCCCGTGTAAGAACAGGTGACAAGACCGAGCCAGGTGTGTAACTGGCTTAACATGAGGGAGGCACCGAGGCTCCGTCCGTGCAGGGTCCAGGCTGGGGCTGAGGTTGTGCGCAGTCGCTAATTCCCCCTGCAGACTCCTTCTGCAGCGTGATCTTCCAGGAAGGACCTGGACCTCCTGGTGCCTCGCCAAACCGGTTTCGCAACAACCTCCAAGTTCAAGGCAGTGTCGGTCTGAGAGGGCGGTGATTGGAGCAAGAGTTATAATTTGGTTAAAAGCCTCAGGACGTCAGACATTCTTTCCCGCAGTTTGTTCAGGTCACTGCCATAGTTCTGCTCTATAGCTAGTGATCTGCTTTGCGGGAAAAGCAAACTTTTCGCGCAGCACTTTGCTGTCTTCTTTTCCTGCTGAGCACTGTCACCTGGAGCACGTTTCAGTCCCTGCTGTTCATTAAAGTCCCCTCAGGGCCCGGGTCCCGCCCCTGGAGATTCTGATATAGTCGACTGGGGCTCGGGCAGCAGTGTTTTTAAAAGGCGCCCCAGGAGATTCTTCCCGGGGTCCGGGGTTCAGTACTGGGACCCTAAATCCGCAGCAACGCTAACGAGGGGGTGGCACAGGTGCTCACAGTCGTGCCGTGCTCCCTGGCCTTTTCCCGTGCGGCACACGTGGGCACCGGCGGGCCGGGGAGCTGACGGTGTCCATGCCCCGGCACCCTGCAGACGCCCTCTGCTCCCCTGGTCTGGCGGGGCACCTTGGAGGGCGCAGCTTAACCTCCTTTATGAGGTCTTGTTTTGTTGTTTTGTTTTAATATCATCAAGAAGGCCCTAGGAATTTTGCTTACATTTGACATCCTGATCTCATTTTCAGGTAGGCAGTCACTTAGTGTGGTGACTTAGTTAAGTGACTTGGTTAAGAGCCTGGGCCTCAAAGCCGGTCGCTCTGGGCTCACATCCCGCTTCCCCATCCGCATGGCGCAGCCGTGAGCTGGATTCTGAGTTGAGCGGGCCAGTGACGTCATTGTGTAAAGGTCTCAATTCAATGTTGTGTAAATATCAGCCAGTGTTACAACAATAACTTGTTTTTTTTAAAGCTGAAATTGGCTTCTAGTAAGTTCCACTCATTGGCCCAGATTTCATCTTCTGCATTAATAAGGAGTAAACGACTCCACCTGTCAGAGGAAGGCTGTTCACATATTCGGAGACAGCAGTCACTTCTCTGAGCCTCCTGCTCCGTAACCCCAGCTTTGCCCCTTCCTCAGTTACCCCTTCCGGGCTGAGGTTCCCTCCCAGGGTGGGGTCTCGGGTGGGGCCCCTGAGGCACCCAGAGGACAGTCTAGTGTGACCTGAGGGAGAACCCCTGAAATGCACACCCTAGTCCTGGCCTGTCGCGTTCCTTGTCCTGGGCTGAGCAGTAACTCCAAACACGTCACTGCATGAGTGGGGTGGGTCCCGGGCAGGGTGGCCGTGGGCCTCAGGCAAGGTCACCTGTGGTCCCACCGAGGTCGGGTGGGTATGGCATCGCCCAGCGGGCAGACCCAAGACGGAGGGGGCTGAGCGCGTTTGCTCCTCCTCGGAGCCTTGTGTCTGGCCGTCCCTCGGGCTTAGCTCAGCACCGGATCCTGCTTGGGCTCTCGAACTGCTTTTTAGAAGAGTCATCACAGAGCTGGATCCTGCAGGCTCAGAGCCTGGGGCCCAGAGGACTTCTGGGTGGAGAGAGTCCCAGCCGCCGGCCAGCTGAGCGCCCGGGGGTGAGGGCAGAACACGGGGAACTGCAGACTGCGGCCCCTGAGCCGCGTCCCCGTCCCCGGGGAGCTATCACTTGACCAGTGACCTCCTTTCCTAAGAGAGTTTCTCAGAGCGGCTCGGGCTCGGATGGCCCGCATCAGAACTCCCCGAGGGCCTCCGCTGCTGAAATGTGCACTCACCAGCCCCTCCCTAGAAATTCTCAGTGGTCGCTTGAGTGCAGGGTCCAGAAATCTGAACTTTGAACAAAAAACGCCATGGAGCTGATGTGCTCCAGGGTGAGGCCCCGGAGAGTTCCTGCTGCTTCTCCCCGCCCCCATCCTCACCCGATACCTGGATGAGGTGCGGCTAACCTCCTCCCCCTCTGCTCATCCCTAGGGGACTGTTTCCGGAGCTTCTGCCGGGTCCTCATTAGCCGCCTGCGTTCGTTTTCTCTAGGGACGGACGTATGGCACTGCGACCCCACAGCTTCTTTGAGGGGTCGCAGCGTTCCCCAGTGTTCTGGTGACAGCCTCTTCGGTTATCTGATTGTTCCGTACACTCAGGACACTGTTCCCGACTTCGCTGCTGGAGGGCTGTCACTGGTACCTGAGGAGACGGAAGTCCCTGGCTGTCCCCGCCCCAGAGGAATGCAGTTGATCCCCTTGTCTCAGAGGGAAGTCGCCAGGCTTCCTCGGCCACTTCAAAGCGCAGCTGGGGGCCTGGAAGGTCGAAATGCGCCGTCCCCGCGGGTTAAATGACCTGCTCCAGAAACCTCCCTCGTGCCAGGCTGGGAGGGCCGCTCGCTCTGCGGGTTTGTTGCAGGTCTTTGTCTTTGCTAAAGGGCAGCTGTTTCTTTCCCAAATCGCTCACTGGACGCAGAGTGGGGGCCTGTGCTCCCGCGGGGGGCCCGTGCTGTCCTCATCCCACGGGAGGAGCAGCTCGCCGGGACCCTGGCGGACACCTCTCTGCTCTTTGGAACAGAAGCCCCTCGTCCTGGTGTTTGCAAGAAGCTGACCGTGCCTGGCCAGAAGTCACAGAAAGTGTCAGGTGTCTCGGGGCCAGATGCAACCATGCAAGAATCCTCTGTTTGCCCAGACAAGGTTTTATTGCTTTTTTTTTTTTTGAAAATTATAAACCAGTTTTTAAACGGGGGATTTTGCACGCAAATCCAGATTTCTCGCTTCTTTGAACGCCGGGAGTCTGGGCCTGGACCCATGTGGCGGTGCAGACGGGAGCCGGGCAGTTCGCTCCCCTGAGTCCAGCCTCCCGTTCTCCAGGCACCGGACGCCCCGTGCTTCCTGCCGACACCCGACACTGAGACCAGTGTCCACTGCCATTCACAGCCACCTTTGCACCATGTTCTTCTGTTACAGCGGAGGAACATCTGTCTCTCACCTGTGAGAGAGAAAACGCAGAGGCGTGCGCCAGCCCGCCCCTCCCTCTCCTGCCTGCCAGCTCCCTCCGAGCCCACTGCCGCCCGCCAGTCTGTGGGGCGGTAATTATAGCTTAAGCTGGGATCTCGACTCTGGGTAAAATTGCAAGTTTCTCTCAAATAGTTCGAAGAGCAGACGCTATATGTTAAGCAGAGGCATTGAAGATTGTGTCCAAAGCAGAACTTATTATTAGTAACAACAAACAATTGCAGGGTCAGGCATTACACCATGTGACTCCCGCTGGAAGGTTCTGGCAGCCTGCGAAGGAGGTGATGGTGATGATTATAAAGTCCCTACCACTGAGCCGTCACTCGCTGCGTGCCGGGCACCACACCTCCGCTTTATGCATGTGATTTCATTGGACCCTCAACCACGGAATTTAAGGCAAAAAAGAATCAATGGGACAGAGAGCAATATTTCATATCGCTTGCCAATAGAATCCAACAAGAAAGTATAAAGACCGAGTCTCTGCATCTAACGAAAAGCATTGGAATAAATAAAACAAACCTGCGGGAATTCTGGGAGAAACTGAGCAAAACTTGAAGAGCGGCTTCTCGCCAATCTGCCGCAGTAACAACACGTTTCACTCAGAAGCCACACACCTGTTCGGGTCCTTCCGCCGATTCCATGCGATCGTCTTTGTATGGACATTCTTCTGCTGCGGGCTTCCCGCACCTTCCCCAAATGCCTCGCCAGACTCACGTTGCAGGGCCCCTCTCGTGGGCGCCTTCCAAGGCGCCACGGTCAGGTCACGGATCCGTGACCTCTGAATGACGCAGAGGAGGCTATTTTGCTGAAGCGCTAACGGGAGGGCGTTTAGACGTCGTTTCCCTGAAGCCAGCGCTTCGGCCACCAGCACACCGCCTGACCCTTCGGTGTGACTCTCGCAGTGCTGGCTTCGTGGGCCCCCGTGGCTGGACATTTCGGACGGCCGCCGCTGTCCGCCTTCAGGCAGGTCACCTCACTGCTCCGAGCCTCAACTCACTAGGCTTTGAAATAAGAGTAAACAGGCGTTAAAGTTCTTTCTCTAAAGGTCTATTTTTCTATTGCTTAATTTTTACTCATATTTTTATATCTATCCCTCTGTAAAAATCCAGTACTGACAGAAGTGTATTTTTACGGAATGTGAAAATTGACCTTTCTGCCTCCGCCACGCACCAGGTGTTGGGAAGAAGAGAATAACCAGTGTCTGAGGGAACGAGAGCTGGGGCAGGCGGTGGACACACGGCCCGACCCTCCGGTGTCCCGTGTCCCCTCCTGGTCTCCCCGTGTCCCCTCCCGGTCTCCCCTTTGTCTGTAGGTGTCCACGGTGCCGAGTCCCTGGTTGGCACTGAGCAAATGTCACTCGAGTCAGTGGCTGGGCTCTCTGCTTACACACGCGGCTTCTCCCTTATTTAGCTGCCTTGCAGGCCCTCAAGAGAAAGAAGAGGCTGGAGAAGCAGCTTGCTCAGATCGACGGCACGCTGTCCACCGTCGAGTTCCAGCGGGAGGCCCTGGAGAACTCGCACACCAACGCCGAGGTGCTCAGGAACATGGGCCTCGCGGCCAGAGCCATGAAGGCCGTCCACGAGAACATGTGAGTGACCCGGCCGTCCCTCGCAGCCACAGGTGGCCTCAGTGTTGGGAGCTGGGTGACGATTCGGGCTGGGATGGGCCGACCCTTCTGAGGCGCTTTGACGTGTTAGAATGGAATGCTCCCTCAGAGAAAGGTCAGAAGTCATAGTGGCAAAAACAAACGAACGAACAAACAAACAGACAAAACGTGAAAACACAAAGACTATTTTTGCCTGGCCCTAAACACTTCCCAGTCGCCTCACCGTTGTCTGACATTCCCGCCTGTAACTTTTCATTCGATGATTTTAAGAAAGGCTTAAATGTCAACACCTGGGAGGGTTAGAACTGTGAGATAATGTTGTCAAATTTCGGTGGGAATCGAGTCACCCAGAAAGCTACCGATGAGAACGCAGACGCCCAGGCCCCTTGAAGAAGGGCCGGGACTGGGTCTTCCTATTTTTAACCAAGTCCCCAGGTGATTCTGATGCTATGCGACACTCACCCATGCTGAGAGCTGCCGACATAGAGTGGGAATTGTGGGCATGGACTTGGGGTCGGAGTTTCTGGGGTACAGTCCCAGTTCCACGCCGGCTGCCCTTGGGCAGAGGACTTCGTGGCTCCTTGTTCAGTGCCCTCATCTGTAAGTGTAAATAATAATGCTATCTGCCAGATGTGGTGACCGTGAGATTCAGCGAGGTGCTGGACACGATGCATTTAGTTCCTGGTAGGAAGTAAGCAATCGATAACCAATATTCATAGGGGTAAGGGGGGCTAGTGACAGTTTGCTTTGCCTTCACACTGGGAGATCAGTGCCTGGGATCTGATCCTTTCGGGAGATTAAATGTGACAGTAAAGTCACGGAGCAGGGAGTGCCTGAGGGTGCGAAAGGTGAAGAGGCGGAGGCTGGGGGCAGCAAAGACACCTTTGCTGAGTTCTCCTGCTGGGATAATTCATTGGTGGTCAGCCATCGTTTTGACAGCTTCAGAAAGATCATCATATTCACTATCAAAGTCAAAATCCTCTACCCTTGTCGTAAGCAGGGCGCTACAATTCATCACAGAATCATGGTCTTTCTCTCCAGGTAGTTTAGCGGTGTCATCCGATTGTGGTGGTTTTGTTTGTTTGTTTGTTTGTTTGTTTTGAGAAAAATTCACTGCCAGGCCCAAATGGTAACTGAACTTTTCTCATACTCCCTTTAAGAAATAAATTCCTTACATATTTGTTGTAAATGTAAGAATTGGATAAGGGCTGGGAGGAGAGTGGTAAAGGTATTCTTTTTGATTACTACATGAAATTATGTCAAAATACTCAGCGTTTCCCAAAAATAGAGTCTGGGAAACTTGCAAAAGATTTATTGCACTGAGAATCAGAATTTCAGTGTTACGGTTGCTTAACGAGGAAACATGTCACTTCACTGGTGTCGCTTGGCTCGGCCTGTCCCCGAGCTGGCGGGGTTCAGAGGGAGGGGCCTGGAGAAGCGGTCCAGCTCCTGGCCCTCAGCCCCCGGCAGCTCAGGCGGGGAGTCCGGGGGCAATGAGCTCGAGTGCGGGAAACCGTCTTGGAAGCAGCTCCCAGCCCGGGCCCGTGGCTGCCCGATTCCTTTGCTGAAGTTGCTGGTTCTTCCGAGGGCTTCCCAGGCCTTGTCCTGCCCTCAACGCCACCTCCCGGGGCAGTTCTGGAGATCGGTCCTCCAGCTCCAGGATTCAGCTTCTCCAGCAGGCAAGAGCCTCCTTAACTTGTTTTACTTACTGCGGTCCGTGGGGTCCACGGCTCCATTTCATGCTGAGGTATTTAAATTTTGCATATGCCCTACCAGACAGAATTTCAAGATGAGTCTACAAATATCTTGTTACTTACAAAATAATTTGCTCCCTGGTGACTTCCTGGTGTCAAGGCTGTTTATTTAATACTTAAAATGGAGGCACACAGACAGCATTATTCATTTTTTTGAAATGCGGATTATTTTTCAAGTCGATAAATATTATCACCGGGAATATTTGCTACCCTACTGAAATAAGAATTTACATTAAATTGACTCATTTTTCATATGGGATTACGTGTAAGTAAAATTCTAAAGTATTTCAACAAAATGTTCTCTCTCAGGGATCTGAACAAAATAGACGATTTGATGCAAGAGATCACAGAGCAGCAGGATGTCGCCCAGGAAATCTCGGACGCCTTTTCCCAGCGGATTGGACTTGACGACGGCTTCGATGAGGTGGGTCACGCGCCGTGACACACGGAGCACTGGGGCCGCCACCGAGGACACCGCCCTCCCCTCACGCCAGGCGGGTTCCCGGCACGGTTCCTAAAGTATCGTCAAAGAGCACACGATGCTTGCTAGAGACGTCCTTAAGAGGGAAATGAAGTGTTGGTAGGTGTGCTTTAAAGGCAAGATATATGCGGTTTGGCAAGCAGTCCCCCTCATTAAGTTTTTAGCTATTACGGAAACGCGGCCTGTGATTATAGGTAAAGTTAGCGACTTTTAAGGGCCGAAGCCGACACAGCCCGTTACGGAGAGGAGCCGCGAGCTCGTGCATCTGGGCAGAACGAGACAGGCTGCGTGTCGCCGTGCCGGGACCGGCGCCTCGCGCTCTGGCGAGAACCCAGAGGTGAGGCCGCCTCCGTTTGTGACGCGGGGCGTGACACAGAGTGAACGGGGACCGGCGTGGTTCACGCGTGTCCGTCTGAGGGCATCAGCCCACCCTGGCAGACCGCGGTTGTCCGGGGGCGCCTGCCCTGAGGATGTCGGGTGTTCTGCGCAAAGCATGTGCAGGGCACAGACCTCGAAACGCTCCCAGGTCCCGGGGCGCGCGGAGGAGGGTCGGGCTTCCTGCACCTCCCTGGAGTGAAACACGGTGCATCAGGGGAGGGAGGGGAGGTCCGGGATCGCCCAGCGTGGGAACCGGGTGTCAGCAGCCTTTAAGGAGTCAGAAACGTTTGACCAGATTTGGCCCGATCCTTCCCATGACCCGTTTTCGTGTGGCCTCTGAGCTCGGAATGGTTTTAACGTGTATGAAGGGGAGCAGAAAACACTGTCGGTAGCGTTAGCAACAAAGGACATCGTGCCACGGGGCCCTTTATAGAAAGTTCGCCCAGGCCTGGTCCGACTAACGAGCTTCGAAGGCCCTGGGCCCACGACGATGTCTGGGCTCTGGCAGTTACAACCGAACTTCGTGTAAAGGCCCCTTCACGTTACTGCCCCTTAATTGTCTCATCTACAAAATGGAAATGACTGCGTCACCAGCTTAGCGCTAAAGTTTCTTAAATTCTACAATTCTTTTACGGAGCTGTCGATACCGGTCAGGCGTGACTGGTAATTCTGGGAGCACGCTCAGAGCAGGAGAGCGTGTTCTGAGTATTTACTGTGTTTGTTCCTGGTTGTTTGGTGAAATGAGACCTCAGCGTATTCGTCCTGAAGGCGCATGTCCCTACGGCCCGTGGAGAACCGTACCACGCGACGCGCGCCGGGCGCACTGTCCCACACTCACGTTCGCGCTTTATTTCCTTTTCGTGAGGCCGGTGTATCGGCGGTCAGACGGCCGTTTAGCCTGCTGCCCATCTGATGCACGGGGACTTGATCAAATGCGGTCAGCCTACATAGGATTATCACTGCCGTCTTCATATGGGGTAACTGTCGGCTCATGTGTTTGTCTCCCACCTTCGATGCTAAGCCCCTTCCGGGTAGTGACTTGGCTCAACTTTGCACTCCCCGGTTTGAGTTCCATACCTGGGCAGGTGTGAGCGCTCCGTAAACTTGATCGGTCGCGAACGAACGAATAAACACGTGAAGATTCTCCTTGGCCAACCATCAGAGTGTTTTAGGTCATGCGTAAGGACCGCCTCAGAATTCTAACAGTGACACATTTCGTTTAACCTCCCCACCTCTCTCAGGGGGTGGGGCACTGGGTGGGCTGTTAGATCTGAACTCTTATAAGTCATCTGCCATCAGTCATAGGCGACTTAGACCCTCGAAAGTCTCTAACTGGGCTGGCATTTCTAAGGGTCTTGGGACAGAGAGTAGTTAGGGGTTAAACTGGATTTGGGGGGACTATTGCTAAAAGAAAGAGATGCAGTATACCTACCTACCTTGAGGTGAAGTTCTCTTAAGCTAAACACAGCACGATTTATGTGGGTTTTGGCGATTAACAAAAGAGCCATATTCTCTTTGATTCTTTTTGCTTTCCATAAATTCTGCTTTTGCCATATCTGTTGTGTTATTTTCAATAGCTTTAGCACAAATGAAAATGTCTGTTTCTGCTAGTGCAAGTTCCACAGATTCTTAATTTTTAACAGTAGGAAAGAAAGGGTACATTGGAAAGGTGACAAACGAGGTGTAAATTTCTTGGAAACTGTGGAGGCTTTATGTTCAGCTAACACAAATTACTCGAATAACTGTTTACTGAAGTATTATAAGATTAACTACGACAGATTTACACAACCCAAAATATTCATTTTTAATCATTGCTCAGTGTTGCAAAAAAGGCTTAGTCTTAAAATAAATATTCCGTTCCACCGGGTTCTCACATATCAATTGGGGAGCAGATGTTCTCGTTATTGTGTTTGAGGAAACCGGGGCTTGAAACGTTAACACCATAATTCTTCCTTTCTTCTGCGTTCAGGATGAGTTGATGGCAGAACTTGAAGAACTGGAGCAGGAAGAATTAAATAAGAAGATGACAAATGTCCGACTTCCAGATGTGCCTTCCGCCTCCCTCCCAGCCCAGCCAGACAGCGCGCCAGGGCGGAGGCCGGGCTCGGCCACCTCTGCTCAGCGGTCCAGGCCAGGTGCGTCCCCACTCACTGCCGCGGTGCCCAGACGACAGCCAGCCTGTCCCTTTTAGCGCTTAGTTTTCATTCCATAAATATATACCTTTTATACATAATGTATACCTGCTTTGTATGCTGAAAGCATCAATGTCAACTGTTGCTAATTTTTATCCCTTTTATTTTCTAGCATCTTCCAGGAGGGCAGACGAAGATGAGGAGGGTATGAAACAGTTGGCAGCTTGGGCTACTTAAGTTAAAACGGGTTTTTTTTGGCCCTGGAATGAGTGAGCTGTACGCAGGACGTAAAAGAGCGTGTTTGCCAAGTCCAGGCGTTAACAAAGACCCTGTTTTATATTTATGCTGGATGAGCAGTTGTCTTTTAATCTCATAAGTAAACGTTAAAAAAGGAGTCGTGCCAGACGCAGAGTCAGGGGCGGAAGGGGCTTCTGGTGGCACCGTGGAGGGCGTCTCCGGGGGACGCGAGGGGCCTGGCGCCTGTGCCCGCGGTGTCCCTTCCGGCACGTGGCGGGCGCCCTGTCTCCGCCAACGGGAAACGGAATTGCTGGCGCGCGAACCGCGAAGCTGCTGCTGGGCCGCTGGAGGGCGATGCGCTCGCGGAGCTGGGAACCGTGGCTCCGAGCGCTCTGCGGGCGATCGGCACGCGGGGCACGCGGGGCCCCAGCAGGTGTGAGCGCCTCGGCCCCCGCAGGCGACACCGCGCGCGCAGCGCCACCAGCGTCGCCGTCTGCGGCCTGAAGCGGCTCCGCTCGGGGGCCGAGAAGCCAGTTGAGCTGGGAGCGGGCGGCAGGTGCGCCTGCCGGAAAGTCTGAGGGCGGCGGGGCTCCCCCGGGGTGACTCGACCCTCCCTCCCGGCCCCCCCGTGACCCCGCCCCCAGGGTGACCCCGCCCCCCGCCAGCGCATCTGTCCCCCCACCCCTCGCCGCCGGGTGCGGGCGGCTCGTCCCTCGCTGTCTCGTGGGCTCCCGTGCGTGCACACTTCCCGGCACGGCCCTAGTACATAGGAAAATAACAGGCAATGAGAAGGATCCCGAATAACAATTATTTTTAAATGAAAGTGGATGACAAGATTCTGTGTTGCCCATTATGTGTCGCGGACCCTAAAATGACAAATGACGTCTTAGGAAACGTTTTAGCATTCGCCGCCTTCGCCCAGCGGCGAGCTGGAGCCGGAGAAGGCCAGGCCCGGAGGTCGGGGTCCGGCGGTCCGGCCCCTGCTGGGCCGCTGACCGCGCCCCGCGAGGCGCGTGGACTCCGAGCCTCCGCCTCCGCCGGGCCCCGGGCCCTGTGCGCACGCGGTCCTCCGCGGTCCCCAGCTCGACGCCGAATCTCACCGCTTCCTGCACCGCAGTCAAACCGTCGGTAGTGAAACTGTCCGTGTCCCGGGAGCTGTCCGGGCTGTCCGGGGGCTGTCCCGGGAGCTGTCCGGGAGCTGTCCGGGGGCTGTCCTGTCCGGGGAGCTGTCCGGGGGCTGTCCCGGGAGCTGTCCGTGGTAGCGCGGCCGAGCCAGCGCTCCGCGCTCCCTCCCATCGCCCGCCGTGGGTCACTCCGCTCGGCGTGTTGACTTGACTCGTTGCTCACTTGTCATTTCCCCTGCGGGTGGGGGTGACCGCGAGGGCACAGTAGGGGCCCCCACACCCTGCTCGGCTCCTCGTGCACAGCGGGCATCGCTAAACGAACGGCCATTACGGTTTTACAACTTTGGGCCACAGGAGGAACTTGACTTACCTTCTGCCCTCAAACCACTAGAAAACTGGACAAAATACAGGAAACAGGAGTTTCCAGACATTGGACAACAAGCGGCACCAGAGCGACTCTCGACAGAAACGCATGAAGTGGGCGGGGGGGGGGGAGGGAGGCGGGAACGTGTCCTGGCCATTGGCGTAGGGTCCCACCAGTGCCTGGCTGAGGCTGGCCTGAGTACGTGTGTGGGCAAACCACTGAGGCCGAGAAGAACCCCTGGGAAGACGCAGGCCGATCAAGCCCAGGGCCCACACAGGGCCAGGGAAGGCCTGTGTCCCCACCGGCCACAGAGGGAGGGCCGAACCCAGGGGCCATCACATGGAGTCCTCAGAGGGGCACTGCCTCGGTGTGAGGCCAGGTCATGCAGACAGGCTGTCCTGGGCCCACCCTAAAAAACCGAAAGCAAGTTTCAAAAATGAAACGATTCCACGTAACCGAACTGCATCCCGGGACAAGACCCCCTGATACGTAAAGGAACATACCAGCTAACAAGGAACGACAACGAATCAGCTAAAATAAAACCCTGGCACTCAAAACTTCGGACTTCAAAGCTTTACTAGAAAAAGAGCGTAGAACATCTCATTAGAACTTTTATATTGACTTCATGTTGAAATGTTATTTTAGGTGTATTGGGTTACATAAAATATATTGTTAACACTTATTTCGCCTGTTTCTTTTTACCTTTTTTGAATGTAGCTACTCGGAAATTTAAAACTACATATGTGGCTCACATTTTATTTATGCTGGCTAGTCTTGGGCGAGAAGATCAATTTCTCATTATCGCTGAGTGCCCAGATAATTGGAAGTGCTAAGATGACAAAAAAATAAAAATTTTAAAAGGTGATATTTTATTGCGAAAAAAATGCCTCGAAATAAAATCATAATATTGCGCCTCTGCGGCCATTTAGGAATGGGGAAAAGAGACAAGAGAAAAGTGGGAACCATCCCGACCGACGAGAACTAAGGCGGTCATCAGACATCCACAGGTGATTCCATCGAGCATCCCGGGCACAGGGCAGCCTTTGCTCCGGGGTGTACGTTCTGGGGTGTTTGCTAGAAGCCGGCCTTGGCTCGCCACATGGTGCCGCAGGGGTGAACCCCATTTGGGCACTGCTGGAGAACTAGCCTGTTGGGCTTTGCATTTTTCAATAAAATGTTTTCCAATAGATCATTTCTTTGTTTTCCTTCTTGTTGGCCGTAAGGCAGACATTCAAGATAACTTCAGATGAACTTGGGTTTCTTGGAGGTGACTAGGAAGTGCCAAAAATGCACATCTGAGGGAGGCAGGGGGCGGGGGTGGGGACCAGCCGAGCCCTGGTGCTCAGGACAGCAGGATCTGGGGGCCCCGGAGGGGCCGACCGCAGGCAACGTGAGTTATCACTGTTTTCAAGCTCTTGTTCTGCTCCAGAGTCAAAATCCAGAGCCAGGATATTTGACTGGCTGGGCGTGGCTCATGTGACTGCCCCTGGCGACCAAGGGAGGTTCGCGGAAGCACCATCAGGGTCCTCCCCCTGAAATGGGGGAGGGGTGTTGCCCACCTACCCTAAAAGCACCACCTTGAGCCACGGATGTCCACTCGATGACGGGGAGTAATTCAATCTCGTTTTCGGCGAACGCGGTCTAAGCACTGGTTTTTTGGGAACTGGAGTAGAAGTGGTTAAATGACCCAATGGCGTGTCTTATGGAAACAAAATGGATTATGTGTCAGTTAGCAACCCAGACAAGCGGTGGGAAAAAGGAAAATCCCAGGGAAGCTAAGACTAATCAGGATATCGTGGATATTACATCACGGCCCTAGGGAACAAGCTGACGGAGCGATGAAACGTTAGTTTCTAGTTCATCTCTCCACCGACTTTTCCCATCTCTTTAATTTAAGGCAGATACTATGTTCCTGCTGGAGAAAGCATTTCTTAAACGAGGTAAAAGACATGGGTCAGGCCTGTGTTTAAGGAGTAAAACTATAATTGCTACAATTTTGACTTTCTAATCATGTTGATCAAGCAACGTCCAACATCAGAGAACATCTGTGTACTGTCTGAAGTAGCTAAATTCACCGTTTCCTGACTTGATCTCGCAATCACGAACTTTAGAATTAAAGTTGCCTGCCCCTTGGCAGACACAGACTAGATTGTGAGGTTCATGAGGACGAACCCTGTAAACAAGTGGCCGGAACCAGCCAAACCGAAAAGCAGGCAGAAAGGTGAGTTGACAAATACTCATTGTGCTCAGGGCAGGGGTGCGAAGGTGAGCAAGGCCTGCTTGCCGCAGGAGGTGCTGCCCCCTGGTGGGGCCAGGACACAGCTGCTGACTGACTCTCTGGTCCGAGTGTCAGTTCGTCACCTGCTGACTGTGTGACTTGCCCGGCCGGGTCCCCTGGGAAGTGACTCCGATGCAGGAGGATCATTAAGGGGTGTATCCACGCCCGAGGGGAGGAAGGGCAGGAGGATTGGACAGAAGAAGTCGAGCTGCAATGCCATTGCAAGGGACACCTCCTCTGCCCCCATGAGGGGCCCTGAAGTGATGAGGGGAGGCGACCCCTGGGTGTCCGTCATTGGATGTGGCTGCCTCGAGGAGAGGGTGTCGGCTTGGGAGGGGAGCGCCAGGGCCAGGCTTGAAGCAGGTGCGGGACTTGGGGGCGGGGCGGGGCGGTCCTTCCCAGCAGGGCGTCTGGAGGTGCCTGCCGGCTTCCGCCACAGCGACCTCAAGTGGTTGGTCAGCATTGTTCACCCTCCTTTTCTTCCTTTGTCAAACGCGTATTAGAAAGATCTTTACAGGGTCCATAGGAGGATTAAATCTAACGCAATTTGGAATCAGCACAGCGCAGCTGTAGAGAGAAGAGGGGGCAGAGGACCGCTTCCCGCCCCCCCCACCCCCCGACTTGGTGTAACTTGCAGGTGAGGAAGAGAAGCAGGGCACACGGGAAATCCAGGAGGATTTCTAGCTTCGAGGACCGGTTTTGACAACATGGAAAGAATGTCCCATTTCCATGCCGGCAAGTAGCAGCTTCCTACGTGGGCTGACGAAGCCACTTCTCTCAGACCGTCAGATAGCCCCTGGGAAGGAAGATGTGAGTAAAAAGGAAGACTTTAATTTTTTCAAAAATCAGGTGACATAACGTTCTTAAATCTAGCATTTATAGAAAACTAGCTGGAGCAAAAGAAAAAAATAATGGAGTTGAAGACTAAGAAAAGCTTTGTAAAGGAACGAAGAGGGTGAGAACAGGAGGGGGAACGCGGGGAGCAATTCCAGGGCAGGATGATTAGAATCGGGCACCTTTCCAGGTTTCGAGCTGGCATCCTAGTGAAGAGCGGGTGAAGTAATAGAGAAGAATACATGGAGCTTACTAAAATTAAAAAATAGTTGATAAGGACTTTTAGCGTTTCAGATAGTAAAATGGGTCAAGCCAGCGCCAGCTCCGTGTCCCTACTTTACGGAGATAAAGGGGGAAAAGTCACCAAAATACAGTAAATGAAATACACGCCCGTGAGGCTCTCGGAGGTGGACCCCACTTCAGTGCACCTTCGCAGATGAGAAAGCCCCGCCCCCTCCCAGGTGACCTCCCTGGACTCAGCCCTTTTGCGGACGAGCCCCGGGACCTGCGCGCGCGTCGCGCTGTGTCCGGACGCCCCGTCCCGGGCACGAAGCGTCGCCGAGCGGTACCGCCCGCTGCGGCCACCAGGGGGCGCGCTGAGCCCGCGGCAGACGCGGGACTCTGAGCCCCGAAAGCCCGGCCCGGGCAGCGCCTTTTGCGAGAAATAGATGACAGTTTGGATGTTACAGCTTGAAACTTTAGAGCTGAAGCCGGTTTTTTATAAACCGGCGACCACGCAGGCCACAAGGGTTGACAAAGCCCAAAAGTCAGTCGCCTCAGGATCCCGGCCTCTGTGTTAGCTCGCGACCAATTACATAGCTCTTTGAAAACCTGGAGTGTAAAATTTAGATTCTTCTACTTCCTAATTGGGAATATACACTTATTTTTAACATACCCTAAACTCCCCTATTCCTATAAATTACAACACCCATTTCAAAACCAGACAAATTATTCTCAGATTTAAGGCCACCGTTGCCTCGTGACGTCACAGACAGCTGCAGGACACACAGGTGATTCACGTGAAGGACATGGTTTTCCAAATAAGTGTGCTTGAAACGGCCACTGTCAGGACAGCAGACAGACAAAACACATTTCAAAAGGCTAAGTTTTATGGCTGTGCTACCTACACGTAGTTAATTTTTAAAAGGTTACCCCAAAAGATTGTTATATTTTAAAATTAATATTGGTTACATTTAAAGTGCATTGCTCTTATTTACACACACTTACAGTGATCAGTAATATAAAGACTAAACTTAGAAACTCATTCCACATCTGTGAGATGCAGCTCTAACTAAGCCATAACCCTCGTGAGGGACAGGGAGAATGCAGAAACTGGAATCCGACATCTGAACAACACAGCTACTGTTGTACTGGAAAAATAATTTATTTAATGAATATAATACTGGGAATAAATGCATTATAAAAGTAAAAAAGTAAATTCTAATATAAATAATAGTGGTTTACCTAATTTACAAGTTTTTTTTCTACCGTCCAAAAGGTTACGTACAATCTTGTCAAAGGCCAGATTTTCCAAGTGTTAAGGCTCACTTTAAAACAGACACACAGCATTGTGACATCTGGAATTTAGCATAATCTTGTTTTATTACACTACAACATGAATTTTAGTATTAATAAAATTAATATTAAAATTAAAATACTAACATGAATCGATTGTTCTTTTAAAACCTTTTTTTAAGCCTAGAATATTTTGAAATAAACAAGTACACAGGTTTGTTATATTCCTTCTGTCTCCCAGAATACTATATTTCTAATACACTTTGTAAAAATAGTCTAAGACTGAGCATACCTGTGCATTTTGATGAAGACTTTTAAAATTTCTGGTACTTTGGTGAAAAGCAGCCTCCTTTTTACAACAAAGTCTGTTACTCTATGTCAGCAGATCCTTAAATAACCGCTTTGTAATATGTACATCAAAAGACTGACAAACTTTTCGACAGTGAAGACAAAAAAAATGGAGCTCGTTACTCTATTTCTCCAGCAAGTTTCCCTTGGTTTTTAGAAAGTCTCCGGAGTACAACGCACCAGCTGGCATTTCAGAATGCTAGTATGATCACAGTGCTTATCAACGACAAGATGTGAAAACAGTAGAGAAAGAAAATAAATGCATAAATTCATAACATGAAATGAAATGAGGCACTTCTGACAACTATATGCAAAGCTGAAATAAACACTTTTTCATAAAGCGGACTCACAGACCCCAGAAGACTTCTGTAAAATAGTGAAATAGTGAAGGCACTACATAATTCTATTTCCTAACTCCAGTTACCAAAGAAATTCACCAATTAAAGTTGGCACAAAAAGTTTTAATTACCATAAAGTGCATCACTTGGCTAAATATATTAAAAAGAAAATCATCCAGAATATATTATAGTAACATATTTACACATATGGAAATAAAAATGCAATGCCAGGAGTCAACATAGTTAGAAACTCTGCAGTACATATGGCTTTTTATTTTCATTTTTTGCATAACTCTCTATTTGCTTAGAATCTAGAATATATTTTCAAGAGTATGCCTTGATTAGCGAAAAGAGGTAGTGTTCTGAGAGAGGCAAACTCACTGATTCTCTAGGTAGAGATTTAAGATGGTGTGGAACATTAACAAGTATAACATAATAAACAGGGGCACTTACAGTGTTTCAATGTTAACACACTAGGTTTCAAAATCAAGGCTATGTTATCGCTGAGCTATGTTAACACAGCTCTTTCAAAGAGTGTTCCTTTGGTACGAGAAAGTCTTCTTCTTTTAAATAGCAGTAACATTCCAAATAAGCAATTTTCATTTAGAGATGGTAAATATGTCAATATTTAAACTCAATCCATCTTTACCACTGATTTAAAGCATTAGTGAAAATATGCCATGTCAGAGATACAAAGAAGTATATATCAACCAGGTAGCAACATGCAATTAATTTCCATTTGACTAACATAACCGGTAATTTAAACGCACATTAGTTTAGAGCGATGTGTTTGGCAAAACACCGAAATAATTTATGCACAGTATTTAAGAATGTGGTTCCTGATAACAGAACACTACCTAGGATTTTTTCTAGTGTATTAAATACAGAGGCTGAATAAAAGACAATCTAAAGCAGCAGTGACTATATTTCCTATCCCAATAACTTAAAAAACTCTGTTTCACGTAGGCTCTATACATGTGCATTCTTGCTGTTTTCTGTAATGCTTGTCTTCTTTTCTTTTTAAATATCTGACAGTCTATGCAAAGCAGCTGGCAGGCGGAGACGGAGGGAGCGGCTTACGACGCGGGGTCGTCCTCGGCGTCGAGCGCCACTTCCGCTACCTCGACCTCCGACGCGGGGGTGCCGGGTTCGCTGGGGCTGACGCGTGGCTTGTCATTAGCGCTGCGGACAGAGAGGAGCACGTCAGTGTCCGGACCGCATGTGTGCTGTCACCTTGACAACTCTCGCTATGCAAAAGACACTGAGCTAGTTAGTGGAAGATATGAAAACATTCAACGAGAAGCTGAGTACTTTTAAGGTGGCGTTGCCAGACAGCACTTGTGGAGATAAGTTTTTAACTCTTTCAGCTCGCCCCACTACCATTTACCAATAAAAACCGGGTCTGTAATTACTTTTACCAACATAAAATTTGTTTCATAATTACAGCTTAACCATAGCTACTAAAGGATTAGTAATTAATTTGGATTTATATGCAATAAAAAATTCTGTGCTTTCAAAAATACCATTTTCCATCCTTCCTATTATGTGGGCGAACATCACACACCTAGATTCTCCCTCCAAGTCGCGATCAAGGTCGAGTGTGCAGAGGACTTCACCTTTCGGACCCGCTCGCCTTCCGTCCCTGACAGGCACGGCGACTCTTCCGGTTCTGAACACAATGATCTGGAAGTAGATCACAGGGAGGTCTCCTGATCAGCTGTCTTCTTGCGTAAACACGCGTCTCCTACCACTGTGCGCACGCCGCGCTGGCGGCCCTCGGCGGTTAAGCCCTAACGCAGCCGCACAGGGACAGGCGCTGGCCCCGAGCGTCAGCAGAGACATTAGCGCTTACGATCAACTTATGACGATTTCAGCATCAGTTCCACACGTGCTGATGAGAAGGCACACTAAAATTTTACTGTGAAAATTTAGCGTAGAAACAGAGATACCATTTACATAGATTAAGAAGAATAAATTCTATCTTGTTGAACAGATAGAGGCTTATTTTCCTGATGTTTTCCACCCTTCAAATGGTCTCCTAAATAAATCATCAAAAGACAATTTTCTCAGTCTACAAGGACGCACGGCAAGAGTCCATGACTTCGGGAATTAGAAACTCCCTGGGTCGTACTCAAGCACAGAGGGCGCTCAGCTCAGGCCGTGGGAGCGGGACCGGACCGGCCTGCGGGCCGCACCTGAGCTCGCCCTCCAGCGTGTCTATGCGGAGCTGCTTCGCACTGAGCGCCTTCCTCAGCGACTCCAGCTCCTTCTGCTTCTCAAGCAGCTCTTTCTGCAAACGGTAGTTCGTCTCCTCCAAAGTTTCACAGAACGCCTTAAACACAAACAAGCAGAAATCATATATGGAAAAAGGATAAAGTTAATTACGTATGCAGAATCTTTCTCAAGAGCGATTCTGAAGACTCGAGGCGCAGGGGTGCCTGAGGTGCAAGGCTGCCACCCACGCAGTGTGTTCTCTGCCTTTTCGGGTCCCCTGCTGTGTCTGAAACGGGTATGCGAAGTGTCCCTCCAGTGTGGAACGGACAAAAGTGACGAATAACCCGTTTTGCACCATTTCTCCTTAGTTTATTTTTGCCCAGTCCTAACTGGTAATGCTTTTTTAAAAAACTGGTTAACGATTCCATTTGAATTGGCTCAGTAACAGTAAGTAGAAATAGGAAATAAGAAGCCCCAAAGAATCTACAAACCAATGAGAAATTTCACTAAGGATGCGACAAATAAAATACACAAAAATCAATGATAAAAATTAAGAAATTAGAATAAAAATACCAATTATGATATAAAAACCTAAAAATAAATCTTGCAGCTTTCCTTAGAAGTTTAAGGAAAAAAATTTAAACCTTTATTGAAGGACTTTAAACGAAGGCCTAAGGAAGCAACAATCTAGTGACAGTAAGTTTCACTACTGTAAAAATGGTGTGTTCCCAGTAAATGTATTCATTCCAAACAAACCAACAGGACTTTTCACAAAACTTACGCGTTGATTCTAAAATTCACGTGGAAGAGCAAATAGCCGATCTGAAGAACAAGGACGGGAACCCTACCTGGCCAGGTACGGAGAGTATAAAGCCACAGGAATTAACACAGTGTGGACTCAACAAATAGAGAATCTCAATAAAGAGAAATAGGATGAGGAAAAGAAAAAAGCAAATAGAAATTCTGCATTTGAAAAGTGTAATAAGTGAAACGAAAAATTAACAAGAAGGGCTCAGCAAAATCAACAGCAGACTTGAGGTGACAAAAGAACGAATCAGTGAGCTCAGAGACAGATCGACGCAGAAACCGTCCAATCTGAGGAACAGAGGGAAGATGATGAAGCGAAATGAGCAGAGACGTGTGGAGCAGTGTGCGAACCCAGGTAACGGGACTCCCAGGAGGAGGAGCACCGAGAGGAGGACTGAGAAATGACGTGACAAATAACGACCACAGACTCCCCAGGTCTGCCGCGGGGCGTGCTCTGCCAGACCCAAGAACTTCGGTGAGCCTCCTGCAAGACCGCGCACGACAGCGTTTCTGACAAGGGCACAAGACTGCAGACGACCCAGTCTCTCCACTGGCGTCTGGGTCAACGAAACGAGCTGTGTGTGTGTGTGATGGAAAACACCCAGGACTAGAAGGTCAGGACACGCTGGTAGAGGCTGCGAAACGGTGGCTCAGAAACATGACGCGGCGTGAAGGAAACTGTGTGCCAAGATCATGTTTTCCACATACGCAAAGTCTGTCCATGCTCCACGTACTGTATAAAAGGTTATGTAACTGAGTCCTGACTTTACACACATACACATGCAGATACGGGTAGACATACTGCATCGTTACAGGAAACAGTGAGAAAAGGCAACTTCGCAGAGGCTGGGCTGGGAGCACAGAGTCACTGCAGGACGGCCTGTAGGAATTTTTTTTTTGCGGTGATGGGAATTTCTAAAACTGGATCAAGGTTGATGGTGGCAGAGCTCTATACATTTACTAAAAATTATAAGTTGTATATTTACGACGGAATAGCAAATAGCAAATTTTATGGATGAAAATTTCACATCAATAAAGCTGTTTTAAAAAAGTTATGGCATTCATTCTCAAAGAAGTGACTCAGTTAATTAAACGTTAAACACCTACCAATTAAATCCGTTCCATTTAAACACTGTTAACATTTTTGGGGAAAACGTACAAAAAATCCTAGCTATTCTATTATTAGCAAATGTTTTTGAATCTAGCCAACTGCTTTGAGAAACAGGCCACTTTAATGCGTCAATTAGTGTAATCTGAGCAGCCTCAAGCGTAAGCTGAACTGATAATGAGATGTAACTTCTACCTCTGAAAGTAAATTTTAAATTTTAACTGTAAGGTCTTGACTTTGATACTTAGATGGAAGAAAACTCAACATACAAATAGTACTGTTAATAGAGTAAAATAAATTTCCAATTTTTTTTTACAACAGTAAAAATTAAGAGAAAAAAATGCAGGGTTTAATTAGAACTTCACTGACTAAACGACACGTAGGAAATCATTTTTTTCGCTGAACGAGGTTCATGCACTTCCTTGAAAGAAACCTTTGCCCGGAGCAGGAGAAGTTCCCCATGCACAAGTGCCCTGGTCTGAAGGGATAAGATTTTGCTGTTTGCTGTTCCCTCCCAGGGACAAGGCGGTCACTGTCCTCAGCTCTGCGCGCCACCCTTTCTCACGGAGACGCAGCGCGGTCTCACTCACCCTGCTTTCCTCCAGGCTATCGAACGGGCCCGGTGGGTCGTCCAGACAAAGGAATTCTCGCACCGCCAGGCTGTCCAAAGGGGAAAAAATCAGCCACGGTACAAGTCAGTTTACAAAAGGTAGCAAAGCGTAAGTTACTCTGAAGCTTCAGTGTTTTAAGCAAGTTGGTTGCTGATCTACCCAAACGGACAAGTTGGTTTATGTGGTTTTATACAAATCACCAACTATCAAAGTAAAATGTATAGAAGATACAAAGATTTTAAACTGTTTCTAAGATCTTATGAACATAGAATAGAGATGGTGAATTTATGTTACATAAAAACTATAGGATATAAAACAATTGAGAATAATGGTAGAGACCAATCTAAGTGGTAAAACACACTTTATCCCTTTCAAACAAATAACAGTTTGAATTAGTCCAAAAAAGTCATTATCTTGTTATGAAGAAACACTATTTCTAACTTATACTTCATTTGCTTATTCTCTAGATGCAGCTAAATGGAAGAATATTTACTCTAAAACAAGTTAAAGAATTTTCTTGCAATCATATTTATCATATTCATCTACTTAAATTTTTTCCTAGAGTTCAAGAGAAAAAATTGACCATCCCATTTCTGAATTACCATAAATTCCAAAATAACATGGCACCTTATGCCTACACTTTGCAATGACCAGGAATAGGTTCAGAAGGTAGAAAAGCGAACTCCCTTGTTACAAAAATACTTCACTCCCTAAAGGCATTTTGGACGGAGCGAGAACTAACTCTATGTCCTGTTAAAACATATGCATGGAGACTTTTCATCTTTTTAGGTGTCAAAGGACAGAGAAGTGACCTAAAAGAGATGTCTACCTATTATGCTCAAAAGAGGGTGGGGATTTAGGGTTCAGATTGTGCCAGACAGGGTGACGATGGCCGGAGATGCTCACAAGAGAAAGCTGGGATTTTTAGCGAAATCTTTCCCAAACAATAGGAATTAATACAGAGAAGTGCTGTCGAGAAGGCAAGACCTAAGAGAGCCCGAGAGCCGCCGCGCTCTGGACGATACAATCTTGACAACGTGAGTGACGAAGCACGCGGTCCAGCACACGGACCGCGGGCTGGTGATCACGGCACGGGGAGTGGGGGTGGGGGTTCCGGATGTGGTCCAGGGGCCCAGCCGCAGGGTGCTTCTGACCCCTTTCCACGCTCGCGGAGAAAATACCCACGCACCTCCCCCCACGGGAAGCCCCGCGCCTGGGCCACCCTGTTTGAACAGCGGCCCGGCCCTGCCTTCACTGGGCGGGGGCTTTTCCCCGGGAAGCCTCTCCTTTTGTTCATGAGCCTCAGTTCTGCTTTTTGGGGCGCTCTGGATGCATCTGAGTCCGCTTTCACATGAGAATCCTGAACCAACGTCAAAACGCGTGCTTCCTCCAGCGTCTGCCCCAGGGCGTGGCGCCGAGGCGCGAACGCCACTTCCCTCTCCGGCCACAGCGAGCCGGGCACGGAAACCCCCGGGGCCTGCGGACGGCCGCACGCTTCTCAGCGCACGGGCGGGTGTGCCACACCGCTGCTGCGCTGTCACACTCGCTGCACAGACGGCCGCCTCGCACGCGTCACCTCCGCGTGTCACAAGCGACCCGGGGTCTGGGCAGGTGAGGACCCGTCCACGGCGACGCCCGGATCTGAAACCTCTTCTGCGTGCAATCACCCGCCTTTCCCCCCGGAGGCTCGTCCAGCTGGGTTGGACTGTGTCCCCCCGGCCAGCCACGCGCTGCTGCCCGCGGGCACCCTGCCGCTGGTCTGACGGCCCAGTGGAGCGCGGGCGCCGCACGAAGCCCCTCGGCCCGGCCCGGCCACTCTCCGTCTGCCCGGTATTTATGCCGGAGAAGCAACCGTCCGGCAAAAAACGAGCCACGGGGAATAAACGAGTCTTGAGACTGAAGCCCAAAGTCTGGATGGAAGGCTGAGATGATGGCTCTCAGGTGTGAAGAGGGCGGTCCCGAGACGCGTGCGGGTCTTTCTCAGTGCTGCGCGTGACGACCCAACGGGAGACGTCGCTTTCCTACAGCTACGTCCCCAGACCCCAGCCCTCAGGGACATCTCCACGTTTGCAGACGCCGCGGCGTATTGGGGCGCTGCAGCCAGGGCAGGAAAGTGGGCCAGGGACTTCGTGCGTCTGTCTGTGCCTCTGGTTTAGAGTGGAAACTTAGTCCAAGATGTTGGCATGGGCGCACGGCGCTGCAGGTGGGCAGGGAGGCCCTCTGGCAGGGAGCGGAGCAGCTGGAGGTGCAGGGGCGGACTGCAGGGCGCGGGCCAGGCCTGGGTGGGCAGCAGGGTGGGACGTGGCCTCCCCGGGAGCAGCTCGTCTGAAGGTCCCAGGGGACAAAGGAGCAAGGTGACCACTACTGACGCACAGAGGACGGGGGCGGGAAGGAGTAACAACGTGAAGTCACGAGGAGGCAGCTGGGGCCCAGGGCGACCCGGCTGCGTCGCCGGAGGCCAGCGAGCCCCCGAGGCCACCGGACGAGGGCGGACAGGACGGCGGCCACGCTTCCGCAGCGATCCCGGGAGAGACGGCGGCTCCGACCCGGTGGGGCGCAGGGACGGGGCGAAGCGGCCGGTCTGGCGGAGTCTCCCACGCCAAGGCGGGGGTGGGGGTGAGGGCGGAGTCCCGGGGTTCTGGGGGGATGGCGCTGCTGAACACGCGGGGGAAACGTCTGCAGGGACTGTTTCCGGGCCGCGGTCAGAGAAGACGGAGGGACACGCAGAGAGGCAGGCGCGGGCACGCGGGGCGGCGCCGAGAAGGGCGCCCGTGGTCCTGGGCGGGGCGGGGCTCAGCACGCGTGAGCAGCGAGATGCACATGCACACTACGGTGTCATGCTGGGCAGCAGACACACGTAAAGGACGGAGAAGAAGCGTAGACCAAGTGAAACCGGATGGTTTTCGCATTGTTTGCCATCTCTGTGTGAAACACTGCTAAAGACCGTCTCAGACATAGGTATCTATGCAGGACGCTATGGCTGCCTTGCGAATGCTTGCTGCTTTCTTCAAAAGTAGTTCTATCCTCTGCAAATGTAAGCTCTAAAATCAGATGCCCACCTGATGTTGTCATAAAGCAATTTTCTTAAATATTCAGAAGCAAAAAACCTATACAGATCCTTTCTCTCTTTTTAATGACTTTTGGTATTTTCACTTTACCCTCTACTTAAGTTGACCAAACTCAAAATTTTCATATTTTGTATTACTTTGGAAAGCTATAAAGATTCCCGTAAAAATTATATAGTGTCATATTAACCAAAAATCTAATATGGGCACCCCTTTGTTTAAATGATGGCTAAAATATTAAATACTAAAATCAAGATTGATTGATTGATTTTTATGCCTACAGCACCTGGTCTTCCTAGGTGGTCTCCCACCTAAGTACTAACCAGGCCCGACCCTGCTTAGCTTCCAAGGTCAGACGGGATCGGTGTGTTCAGGGTGGTGTGGCCGTAGGCTGCTGACTTTTTAAAAGTGTTAATATACATCAAACACCAAATAAAGTCCTTACTGAAAAAAAGAAAGACAAGTCCGTGGAGTGTCTTGTCAGAGAGGACAAGCAAGTATACGCTTATGCTATGGCTTTGTTCGTCTTGAATAACCACGGTCCTAGACCTATTCCTTGGTTTAAATGAGCTGCTTCAGCATTAATCATCTATTTCAATTCATTACGTACCAGTGAGCATGTCCTTGTGAGCTACTAAGTTCTGAAGAAATGCTTGCAATCCTAATTGTCTATCTTCTAAAAAGTCGGCATTGTAATTATCTTTAAACCAGCGTTTTGGTGGCAGTGATAACCGGAAGCCTGGAAACATCTCTTTTAACTGAAAAAGAAGAAAACAGAATATCCGACGAATGAAATGACAGAAGTTTTCTGGCAGCGAGGCAGCGGCCAAGTGACAGAGATGGGCTTCGCACCACCGAGCATGCTCAGAGTGCACTGGCTTCGGCTCTGAGTGGTCCAGGAAGGGGGGCGGGGCGGGTAGATGGGAGCGAACAGGACCAGTGAAGGTTCCTCTGCTCAACACCTGTCAGAATTAGGGAGCAATTTCTGGTCCAAGGTCAGATTACTGGGCCCTTCAGAAGCACCGTGCACTACTTGCCTCTTTGGGAAAAAGTGTTCCTTCTCGTGGTTTCCAGCAGCACCCCCCGCCCCCGCCCCCTGTCTCCCTCCAGCTCTGTGGACACTTGGCTCCTCTCTCTCTACTGCATCTCACTGTGACTTACTGTTAATTCCCTATTGTTGGCTCTAATTTTTAACTATTAAAAACAAATTAAAACTTGAAGACAATAAAGCACCTTGATAAATATTTTTTGAGCTACATCTTGCCCATATCCATGATTTCTTATATAGAAGATCAATCCCAGAAATGTGATTATTGTGTCAGAACTGCAGCACTCAAGAGTGTCCTCCAGGAAGATCCATATTTCCAATAATTAATAGGCTGTCAACTTGACAGGTGAAAATAGTTTCTTAATTTTCGTTTCTTAAAGTACTTGTGATATTAAATATTTCTCAAATTTACTGGTCATTTATATTTCTTCCGTGGATGACCTTTCAACTTTCGGGTTTACCTTTTTGCTACTTATTTTTAAGGCTCTCCGCGCACTGAGGTTTACTGTGACCCGCTGTTTCACACGTGCCGTGGGCCGAGTCCCTGACAGCTCAAGACCTTTGCCCGGGTGTTGCTGCTGTGACGTCCTCGCCTCACACAGCAACAGGGATTCTGCAGATGTAATTCGGGTTGCTGTGCAGTTGATTTCAAGACAGGCAGGTAATCTGTGTGGGCCTAATCTTATCACACGCGCTTTAAAGCAGGACTTTCTTTGTGGCTGGTGGCAGAAGAGAAACTCAGAGCGTCACAGCACGAGCAGGACCTGACCCGCGGCTGCGGGCTGGGGAGGCAGAGGGGCCACGTGCACAGCCCCCTGTGCTCAGACGGGTCCCTGGCAATAGCAGCAGAGACACGGGGACCTCAGCCCCCCCAAATCACCACATAATATACAGGTATGTTTTAGTTCGATTTGTGTTAATAATTTTAAGGTTTTCACACTTTTACTCTTCTACAAAAATTATAGATAATTTTTGTTTAAAAAAAAAAGTTCTGTGTAGCGATGGGACTATTAAAATGAAATGGTGAATTTTCTTAGGAATTAGCAAAAATTGGGCTTTCCTCAAATAATTAACAAGGAAGAAAAGCACAAATATAACAGAACTGTCAGGAACAGATAATGATTCAAAATTAAAAAGTCGGTTTTAGACTTATTAGTACTTACTTTCTCATTAAGCCTAGCGAAGTCAGTGTACCTTCTGAAAACCACCCAGCTTTCTTCCCGAGTTTTCTTTACTAGTATTTTATACACCTGTGGGGGTGGGGATTAAAAATATATAAGTAAAGATGTTTAAAAACGCAAATCAAATATTTTAAAACTTTCACTTGACAATCTAGATAACTGCTATGCAAAAAATATCAGAAATCATTTAGACCATCAAATGTACAAATAATCAATGAAGGCATCAAAAGCGAGACGTTTTTCCTTAAGAAACAAGACTGACAAGTTTGAGACAGCGTGGTTTTTTTGGTGACACTAACAAAAATGAACTCATCACATTCCAAAATATTTTTTATGTGAACAGATTTTAAAATTGATGAGACATTCATCATGCTTGAAAAAGCGATGAAAAACAGCCACTTTTGTCCTAATCAATTTTTTTAAAGTCAATAACTACAAGGCCAACTTTTTCAGTAAATTTGATGTTGTTTTAATCTTTAAGGCTGAAACACAAGCTAAAAAAATGCCCACATTAGATGCAAATTTACATTTCTAGAATTATGTACAACTATCTAGGCTATTGAATAGAAACCTTGATTGAAGCACGTCGATATTTAAAGAGGCATATAATAAGAAAAAATTGATTCTATTTTCACGAGGACAAATTTAGAGTTTACTATGAGGAAACTATTCATAATGCTCGGGAGGAAATCTGGTAGTTTCTGGTACAGTCCTTTGGGGTAATCCGGACACAGGGACCATACGAAGTACTTGGTGACAATAACTGCTGGGTAAGCGAAGCTCTCTCACAAAGAGTGACCTTCTCCCTGAAGCCACTGCGCGGTGACGTCTGACCACGGCTCCCGCCGGCCCTCCAGTCACATGTGGCTACCGAACCCTTGACAGGACTTCTAAGTGGCGTGTGCTGTGACCGAGGGACACACAGCAGATCTCCAAGACTCGGTGTGAAAAAAGATCTAAAAATATTTCATTAAAATGGTTTCATAGTGACTCATGTTGAAATGACCGCATTTTGAACATTTCAGATTACATAAAATGTTTTTATTTATAAATCATAAACTTCGTGTTTCTTTTGACTTTTTCACATGGCTGCTAGGAAATTTTAAATTACAAATATGACTCACACAAGTCACACGACAGCCCCACCGCATGGGTGCTCCAGAGACACCTCACTACTTAGCGCCTGGAGACCATCCTTATCATGTGGTTTTTCTCCCTCACCGCGTTCTTTTCAGCTTTTGAGGGGAAAATCAGCAAGGGTTAAGGGTGAATCCTTTAACTTTGAAGTAAAACACAAGTGATTTATTGTTGTAACATGTGCGAGTGGGAAGAAGGTGGTTGGATATCCTTCACAGACTCCGCCAAGTCCTCACCTGAGATGGTCCTGAAAGAGATGCAAAGCTCAGAGAGCCTGGCACACCACTGGTACTAAAACATGTTAAATTAACGGGTAAATGAACACTGCCATCTCACATCTGCTGCTTACTTCCTCCCCTACGTCTACAGACTTCGTGTTTTTATACACTGCCTTAAACTTGCCCGTGAACTTGCATTTTCACATACTTCCTTCATAAGATAAGTCAGTGTAAAAAGAGCCAGGGTTTGTTGTAATTTACAAAATCACTCTAAAAAGTCAGTTTCATGCAGATTTCCCAACACATCGTCAGTCTCATTCATGACAATTTAACTAAAAGATGGTCTCTTTACAAATTATCTCAACAATTTTTTTGGAGGTTCTTCTATATTGTTGTAAATTTACAGCCTGAAATGTTGATGTAAAACAAAAACTTTACTTCAAGAAAATCCAAGAGAAAGAACAAACCATTTCAACTGATAAGTGAATTTAGCAAAGCTGCTAGATACATAAATATAAACCGATATACCTAAACTAGTAAAGAACAAATAGAAAACAGGAAAAGATAATGAGAACATCAACATCCACACCTAGAAAGAAATCTAACCAAAAGATATAGGATCTTTGCCCTGAAAACTATAAAATGTTATTGAAAATAGTAAAGGACTTAAGTGGTCTAGGTTCACAGATTCAAAGACTCAGTATTGTAAAGATGTCACTTCTTCTTAGATTAGCTTATAGGCTCTATAAATCGAGAACAGCCAAGACGATCCTGAGAAGAAACAAGCACAGCAGTTAGGCTGCCAGATATAAAACCTCAGAAGCTTTTAATAATTAAGATGCGTGGACTGGCCAGAGGGGGAAATGGAACATAGAAATAGGCCAACATTTACGGTCATGATTTATGACGCAGGCAAACAGTGCAGATGCAGAGGAGAGAGAGTGGTCTTTTAATCAAACTGACATTTGATATATAATAAAAACGTGTCTTGACCCTACCTCGTACATGGACAAATGAATTCCAGATGGTTTACAGATCTAGATACGAAAGGTCAAGATACAGCTTTTAGAAATGGAACTTTTCAGTGGGAGTAGAAAGACTTTAAAAAGTGCTGACCATAACAGAAAAAGTTAGTAACTTAGACTGTATTAAGGACTTCTGTTTATCAAATGAAAAGGCAAACCACAGAGAGATAATACAGACTCTGAAAGAACAGAACACTAATGTTCAAAATGCATAGGAAACTACAAATCCAAGTGGAGAAGCCTTCCCCAAAGAAAAATGGACAAAGATCTTGAACAGGCTCTTCGCAAAAGAAGATATCAATTTAGTCATTAAGAAATGCACTTTAAGACCACCATGCAACGCCACTCTACCCACTATGAGTGCCAACACGAACGAGATGGAGAACACGAGTTAGGAAGGTGTATGGCACTGGACCCCTCATGCCCGAGAACATCAACCAGTACAACTACTCTGCCACCCTGTTTGTCACTATCCTCTGAAGCTGGCATGTGATCCAGCCATTTTACTCCTGGGCAGACAGCACACGGAAATGCGTCCACGTGTTCACTGAGTGACACGTCCTACAAGGTTCATAGAATAGTATTTGTAAGAGCCCCAAAATGGAATAATCCAAATGGTCTTCAACTGTCGGATGAAGAAAGAAATTGTAGCGTGTGCACATCGAGGCATACCATCAGCAAGAAAAATGAGCTACCTGCCCTCACATGCAAGGTCAAGGTTGAATCTTACAAACATGATGCTGAAGAGCACACACTCCACACTTTCATTCAGGTAAAGGTCAAAGAAAGGCAGAATCAATGCAGGGTTCGAGGAGAGCGGGCCGCGACTGCAGTGGGCAGGCGGGTAGTGGGCCAGGACGCCAGGAACGTTTCTTGACATGCGTGCTACCCATGTCTGGTTTGTGAAAACTAATTCGAGTGAACCGAGTTTACTACGACGACAGAATGTAGAGGTGTAAAAATCAGTTGAACTTTGTCTTTTAGAAATTACAAGTACATGCTGACATCGCTCAATTTCACACAGGTAAGGCAATCTTTCACGTTCTACTGGTGTAGAGCAGAAGCCATACTCACAGTAAATTTAGCCCTTTCCTCCATCACCTCATAGCCCAGAATGGTAGGTGTGGAAGGCCTCGCTTCCGAATTCGCCGTTTCAGGACTTTGCTCGTCACTTCCCCTTGGTCTAGTGGCATACTCAACGGGAGAGTCTGCATCTGTGAATTTAGTCCTAACGAGGGGACTGCTACTGACGGATGAAGTGCTATCGGCTTGATCAGGGACACTTGTCTGCTTCAAGGTCCCCGTATTTGAGTCTTCAAACTGGCCTTTGGAAGAGTTCGAGCTCGTTGAGATACTCCCAAACGAAGAACTTCTTTGGTTTCTGCTGGCCGGAAAGCTGGAAGCGGAGCCACCCACGGGCATGGGGACTGGGACATACGGAGTTGCCATCTTCTTTTGGCCCCTGCAACAGACTGCCCGCTGCTGACTCCAGACACTTAGAGAACAACCAATGTGAAATCCATTATCTTCTTGGGAATTTACTATCTAAAAATGAGAACATATTGAGAGATTAGTCTTTAATCTGGAGCACTATCCAAAAGAAAACAGAACGTTCATATCCGTTTCTTTTAACTTTGTGACACTACTATTTTATTTAGAACGAAAAAAAGACCCCAGATCTCTTCCTTTAATAGTAAAATGTTATCTCTAAGGACTTCCATTTGCAAGGCAAAGAGAACTAGGCCACACCCTTTTTCTTGACACTGGTATGTTACCCTTTCCCTCCCCACTTTCTTTCTTTGTGATGGACTTCTGCAACATTCATTTTAACCTGATTTCATCTATATAGAAGAGGTGGGAAGAGGAAGGCTGGTAAACGCCTTCCTGAAGCTTCATCTCCTGCTTGCTGTCCTGACAGCACTAGATACAGTACAGGAAGGGAAGGAGGGAAGGGAAGAAGAGAGGGGAAACTATTCACGTTACCTTTGTTCAATCGGTGAAACTGTGAAATGTTATTCAGAGTAATAACAGTGAACCAGAAGCTTAAAGTAACAGTTCATTAACCCAGGCTCAAATGATCTGGGGGAGAACACACCTTGTCCAAATTAAATTAATCAAATAATGAACATTAAACTTATATCCAAGATTAAATTATTAAGTTTAAACGTCCTTCATAGTTTACAGATAGTCACTAATTCTCCTATGCTGTAAACTGAGGGTACTTACCACATCTTTATAACTTGTACCCGATAACTCTGTTGTCAAAATGACTAGTTTATCTTATCTCAGAATAACTTCATAACAATACAAAGACAATAGGGCTTACCACTAAGCTGTTAAATGATAAACTAAGAAACCATAATAACTACAGACCAGTGAAATGACACATAACAGTGTGTCTATCCAAATGCATCTGGGAGCCCTACTGGTGAGACAGGTAGTGGCCGACCTGCTGGCACTTGCAGCGACTCACACGACTTCCAACCCAGCACGTGGCTCCTGGCAACCTCTCGCATCCTCAAAGATCCAAGAACCCGGAGCTGACGATTCACCGCTCCACGGTTACGCCCGAAGGCCTCCCCGAAAAGGAGTGAATCGGAGTGTGACATCGCACCACGTCGAGGCCCGGGGGACAGCCCTGCCCTTTGCCACGCGACTCCTGGCGGGGGCGGCGGCGCCCCTGCGCGACCGCGGGCCGCAGGTGAGCGCCCCCCAAACGTTCCGAACGGCGGCTCAGTGACAGCGTCTTCGCTGTCGCGCCGGCGTCCAGATGCTCCGGGGACAACTGCTTCACCCTCGGGCAGGTGGGGTGGCCCGAGCCTGAGCAACGCCGCGGGCGACAGGAGCGGCTGGCCAAGGGGGGCGGAGACACCCAGGCGCAGCCTGACCCTTAGGAGCGCCGGTCGGTGCCCGAGCGAGCCACGGTCCTGGGCTCCGGGTGGGGGACCCCGCTTCCGGGCCCCGCGGCGCCCCCGACGGAGCCCGCCCGCCGCGGGGCGCAGGTGCCCGCGCACAGGCGCCCAGCACGGCGCTCGCCGCCGCGTCCCTACCTCGGCCCGGCCCGGCGCAGCCCGGGCCCCGCGCTCCCGGCGACCGTCACATCGGGCTCTCAGTCCGCACAGCTCCCGCCTCCACCCGCGCAGCGCAGCGTCCCGCGGCCTCACGTGACCCACCGCCCGGCTCGCACCCGCCGCCGGGAGCCGCGCGCCGCGGCCGAGGGGCGGGGCGCCCGCCGGAAGTGACGCACACGAAACCCGCCCCCGGCGCGCGGACGCCGCTCGGGCCGCGGCTCCCCGGCGGCGGGGCGGTCCCGGTTCCGCGGTAAGCGTCGTGCTCTCTCCGCCGCACCTCCGTTTTTATAAGTTCAGGTTTGAGACGCGGAGGCCGCGACACCGCGTGTGCCCGACCGGTGGTCGGCGCGGGCGGCGATTCCCGGGAGGGACGCGGCTCGGGCGCCGCGCTGCATCCTGAGGCGTGTAGGCGCCCTCCGCCCGGCTGGTGCTCGTGGGGTCACCCGGGGGTCTGCGGCGTCCGCGGCGCCCCGAGGGGTGGCGATCGGTTCCCGGACGGGGACGCGGAGCTCTGCCCTGCAGCCGCTTCGTCCGGCCAAGTTCCCGAGTCCTCGGCCGGGAGCTGAGAGTCTGGTGTGTCTGTGGTTGGGTCTTCGTTTTAAACGTCGGGAGCAGTTTCATCCCCAGTGACACGGTGTTGGGCGCGTCAGGCTTGCACTTCTGAAGGCCTGTGAGGTGTTCGGGAAAGTCGTTCCTTGGTAGTGTGAGTCACATGCCAAAATCCAGGCCGGTCTGCAGGCTTGTTTGACATAAGTATGCAGTTCGACGTGAGGTCCTCCCGTGAGTACCAGGGGTGTGGTGCGTTCCCAAGCCTGGGGACGCCGGTAGTTGTTATTTCAAAATGGACATAGGTTGATAATCTGGTTTGCGGCATAACACTGGCTTTAGGACCACTCAAGGTATACAATGATGTATGTATAGATTTTGGTAACTACCGTAGGACCCAGCAGTTCGGGTCTGGTGACTGGGGGTGGGGTTCGGGGGACGGCGGCAGAGGGGGAAAACCACAGCAGGAAAGAGCATGTGCGTTTGGCAGACCCCTCGAGGTTGCTTCCTAGATCCTCTTACCCCCTTCCCTGGAGGTGGTCCCTCCTCCACAGGCTGACCCCCAGTGGCCGCGTTTGTAATGTGTTACTCTTCTAACAGGTGTGTTAGTCAGACTTGATTGCGCCTAGGAAGACATTTGACCCAAGTTGTGTTTAAAGGATGCTCTCTCCTACGAACTGAAATGGATGGGGAGAGTTAGAGATACAGGGTGGAAGTCAGAGGAGCCGAAATCAGACTAAAGGGCATTCTGTGACAAGACGGTCCACGAAGTCCCACTGCTGAGATACTTGGAAATGGTCAGGTCTTCCCCTTCTCATTTTCCTTGGAGGTCATGAGATACTGTAATGTTCATTCCAATAGGTCTGCTTTTTGCTTAACTCTAGCCAGAGTTGGTGGTTTTGTTTATAACCAAAAATACAGCTAATACAGCCAGTTGGAATGAAGTTAAATGAACGAATAGTAAAAGTTGATAAAATGCAACCAATTCCTTCTCACCGGGTTTATGACAACTAAATCACATGAAAGCAACTCTCTTCCGTTAGTACATTGGTATGATTTCACCGATTCCCTAATTCACGCATGCCGCTTGCCGCGGGCAGCGTTTCTGTGTTCAGTGTCTGTGCGCCACCTGCCGTCTGTTTTCTCTCCGCCATGAAATTGTGAGTCCAGAGAAGGGGCCACAAATGGTCTGTTCTTAGAATAACAGGAGGTGACCAGAGCAGTCAGAGGGCAACACTCAGCCAGCTTTATTGCGCTGACCCTGTGACCTATGCAGTTTCTTAAATACCAAGGTAGGAATATGTGACATTTAAAATGGTACAGAGAAGACACTCTTCAGTGGCTATCATCGATTAGTGATTTTCCACTCATCACGTTCCATAAGGATGTGTGGAAATCCTACTGGAAATAGAGATTAAATTTCTTCACAAAACCAGTCATAATCTTATAACTCAGAGGGACTGTAATGACTGAGGATCAGCCTCCATTTTGGAGGAAAGCAGAGGCTGGGAGATCCGCCTGAAGTCACAGAGCCAGTGAGTCACTGACTTCTAAACCAGTAAGCGTCTCACCTCACACGGTCAGCCTTTCCTGAGCCTTCTGTGCTCTGTCGTGTCCCGATGTCTTTCAGCCTTTCAGTGGTGTCCTGCCTCTGGCACTTCCTCAGTAAACATTTGGTACTGGGAAGTCCCCGTGGCTTTCATGCGGCGGAAGGCTGCATGAGGTCTTTAAGGGATTTGGAGGAGTGAAGCCAGGAGGCAGGGCACCCTGGGCAAAGTCAGAGACTCGTAGAGGACGTAACGGTGTGGGGGTGTCGTGGGACAGTGAGGAGACCAGCCCGGATGGATTGAAGGGCATTCAGGTCCTGTTCTTCCCTCACGTCCGTCTCACATGTAACCTCATCAGCGACACTGTCCTGATCTCAGATGCAGTGAAATAAGCCCCTCTTCTACGGTCACACTGTGTTTCGTTCCTGAGCGGAGCCAAGCGTCACGTATCTTGAGAACTGTGTACGTGTGTGGCCTGAGGGCCAGGGTCATATACTGGACACCTATATGCTGACAGTACCTTGTGGTACCTGTATAAGTAGGTACTATGTACACGGTTCTCACAGTTACTGGTTGTTTTACACCTGGCCCACTTATTCACATTTCCTGTAAGATCTGTGTAGACGTTTGCATTTTCAACTCCTAGTTTGAGAATAAAATCTAATTTTTTTGTGTAGGCGTATGGGTCCCTTCATGAACTGACTTTTAGCCACTTTTATAGCCTGTTTCCTCTAGATTAATTAATTAGTTAATCAATTAACCAGCTATTTATTGAGTACTTGTCACATGCAATGAATCTCAAAGTCCAACCATATCAATTATTTCCCATTCTGAGCTCTTTGTTTTTTTCTCTTGCTAGCATTTGTTGTTGCTTTTGCCTGGAATTCTCCTACTTCTCCCCGGCCTATTTCTGAGGCTCGGCTCTAGGTGACCTCCACTCCAAAAGCTTGCCTGACCCCCCTGCACCACATTCTCGCAGTCCCCTGCAGGCTTCTGCGATGGCCGTCCTGCCCTCGGATGTGCTTATTTCTGCACGTTTGCCTTCCTGATCACACCACGTGGGTCCTGAGGCGGAGCCAGGTCTTCTTTTTCTTCTACACTGGCTGTCGGATCCTCTGGCGCACGATGGCGTTAACCCACATGGGTAAAGTGTGACAGTGAGTGATTAAAGTTTTCTTAGTGGATCAGCACGGTAGTTTAACGCAAACACACACACACACATACACACACACACTCTCTCTCTCTCTCATGGAATTTGGTTTCACAGAAACATTAAATGAAAGCTCATTCTATGGAACAAATAAAGTGAAGCATCTCTGGTTAAAGAGAAGAGGTTCTTTCATTTCCTCAGAATGATTTGTAAACTGCTGGACCAGATAGACGATTTCTAAGGTCTGCTTCAGACTTAATGTTTTGTGAGTTTTTATCACTTAAAACCTGAAATAGGTAATTAAACAAGTATCACAGCCCGGTTAACAATGGTATGTAAAAGGCATTAGGCAGAGCAAAAATAAAATGAACACAAACAAAAAATCTAAATCCTGAAATTAAACAGACAAATGAATCCAGTATTATTGTACATTTAAGTCTTAATTAAGTTTCCAGTATGCTCCAACACCTGCTATAAACATGGAGAAAAATTCTGTTCTCTGAGGTCCCAGTGCCAGGTTTCAGCATCCTAGTACGTAAGAGATCCACCCCCCCCCCCAACACAAGTTTTCAGGGAGAAAAATATAGCCCAGGAAAAATAGCAAGTCTGCATTCTGTCAGCCCAGGGTGAGCTTGGTTTGTCTCAGGGAGGGCTTAAATCATCTGGGTTACCTTTGGTCTTTTGTTTGGATTACTTCTGACTTCTTTTCATCTGTAATATGCGACAATAATAGTCCTTTCTCGTAGGGTTGTTGTGAAAAGTAAAAATGATCACGCTTGTTAAGTGCTTAGTACAGTATCTGACAAAGTGGACAAAAGCTATTATCTCGAGTCAACCAAGTAGTTCAACTACTTAAAAAGGTAGTATGAGTAATAATGGATATGGATATTTGTTGAATGAATAGCAGTTCACTGTGAACTGTATTATTGATTTAGGTGCATTAATTTGTTTAAGCATCACAATAATCCCATTAGACAGGTGCTGCTGTTGTAATTTACCTTACAGATTGAGTCTCTTAAGAGGCTCATTATTTTGTCCTTTTTATAGGGAAAGTTATTCTCTGAGGTTTTGTTGGTTGGCAGGGTTGGGACCCAAGCCCAGGTATGTCTGCCTGCGAAGCGCATGCTCAGACACCTCTTCTCCGCCGTCTGTTCTCTGTCAGGGTGGGGGTGGGCAGAGGCTGGACCCCGCAGAGGGTGTCACTCAGCAGGATATAGGTCAAAAAGCAAGTCTTTGGACTTAGTTCCGAGAACTCCTGGTTCCTCCCCACACTTAACTGGAAGCTAGCCCAAAGATTTCATTTCTGTGGTTTTTTTCTTTATGGTCACACCTGGCTCTACTGTTTGTTTATTCATCCTAGTTTGGCTCCTGCAATGATCTGTCTTGATAAACTGACACCTTGTGCCTGTCTTGGCCTCGGCTTTTCTAGTGTTGCTCTGATTCGCTCTCCGGTCTTGCTTCATGTCTCACTTCTTTCATTTGTCTTGTTGACAACTGGATGAACCAAAGGATTGGGGAGGAGTCAGCCAGGTGAATATGTGTCTGGAGGGGAAGCGAGGGTGTATCTGGAAGAGCAGTATCTGGGCCGACAGGGTAGAGAATTTTATGTAGAACTCGCTTCGTAATGAGAGACGAAGTGAACTTCTATATGGTATCAAATGGCCTCTGCCCCGGGAGGAGCCAGATGTTTGTCCTCGTTCAGCAAATATTTTTCGAGTGCCTGAGCCACCAGGTGTGCCAGTGCCTGCAGGAATCCACCACGGGCAGCACACGCTGCGCCCCTTCCCGTGTGCTCACGTGCTGGTGCGTGACGATGCACACGGCGAGAAGTGACTTGGAAGAACCGACCTCGATTTATGTTCTTTGAGGACAACAGAACAGAAATGTGATCAGAGCGGTGTGTTTGTGTGTGTGTGGGAGGGGGTCCGGGGCGGGGCAGGGGGCGGGGCAGCGTTGCCGGGGCGTCAGCCCAGCCCCCTCTGAGACTCTGCCTTGACTGCTGAGATCTCAATGTGGAGAAGAAAACAACTCGGCAAAAATCAGGTGGCGGAGCCCTTCAGGACAGCGGCCACACACGTCCCTTAGGGGGAAGAGGAGCCGGGTAGCAAAGCGCTTCCTCTCCCTTCTCCTAAGAGCTCCGATTCCAGGAAGTCGGGTGCCAGTGTTTCTCTAACCACACCTGCGAGAGATCCATAGGTCCCTGGGACATCGGATGTTAATGTTAACACTCAGATCTTGCTAGTTTCAAGCTTTGTCCTAAGGACTTGTGGTCCCTTGTCGTTTTCCCTTGCCTACATATCCTTCGCGTCCCCAGGGGACTCCTCCGTGCCCCAGGGAGCGCGTCCCGGTCGTCGCCCGTCACTGTTGCAGGGTGAGCCGTGGCCACTGCCTTTGCCCCGCTGGCTCGCGCGTGCTGGGGCAGTTCCACGGCAGGCTGGCCACCAGCGGGCGTGGGACAGGAGCGTCCGTCGAGTCACCCTCCCCCGCGGACGCAGCCAGGACCTCGTCCGCGACTCTGCTTCCCCCGAACCGTGTGCTGTGGACGGAAGCGGACAGCGCGCTTCCACTTCTGGTGGAGCCCTGCGGTGTCCCAGCGCCCGGTGAGCAAGCACGTCCCTTTTCGTTCACCCGGGCCTCTTCCCCAGGGAGCACCATGCCATGTGGGTGGCAGCTCTGCAGGGGACAGACTGGCTGTCAGCTCTCCGGATCTTTCTGTGTCTGGGGAGTTCCTGCCCTGTGAATGTCGGCGAGAGGTCAGAGCCCACTTCCCACGTTAAAATTCCAGGTCGCCATCTCTTTGCTTCCTCAGCCTCCCTGAGCCAGGGCCTAGGCGCGTGCCCGAGGCTCTGCTGATCACGCGAACCCTTTCCTGCGCCTGCCATGTCGGTGACCGGGGTACAGGCTCTAATGCTCAGTGGTGGCAGCAGCCTCACAGGGCGAGTTCTGTGGTTCGGTTTTAGGCTTTGTTTCTGGCTGCATTGTCTCCAAGTTTCCCAGAGGGCAGTGTGCTAGTCAATATCTTTTACAGATTTCTTTATTCTTAAATTGGACAGAGTCACTTTTGGCTCCTTGCCACCTAGGCAGGTGAAGCGAAGGGCCAAGAGAGGGGCCGAGGAAAGGAAAGACTTAATTTCTGTGCTCGGGGCGGGGAAATGTTCTCTTCTTCCTTTAGCTGGGTGTGAACAAGGACGCACAGAGTCCCCGACTGCCTTTGGCAGGCAGTCTCCTTGCAGACTGCAAAGGAACCACGTTCGGGTGAAGCCCATGTAAGGATGGCAGAGTGAAGGGGGTGAAGCGTCCTGATGATGTCATTGTGCCTTTGACTTCACTGTGCCTAGAGTTTGCTCTGTGTCTGGACTTGAAAGGATCTGAGATGACACATTTCTTTATTGATAAGCAAGCTTCAGCTGGGGCTTTCCGTTGTTACCGCCTTTGCTACAGTGAGTACAAATAATAAAGCCTCACCTTCACTGAGAACTTAAAATGTTGCACGTACTTTCCATTCCTTTAACAAATATTCATCGATATATATAAACTGGCTCATTTCATTGCTGTAAGAACCCTGATGTCCCAACAACACAGTGTTATGTCTGTTTCCTTGTCTATTCTTGTCGAAGAAAGCACTTCCATCTCAATATTGGAAGCAGGAGTCTTGAGAGTCATCCCAACTGGCCTGTTTAAGCCTCATGCCTAATAATGCACCAGTGACCTTGGCCAGGGCAGAGAACGTTTGCTGGCCGAAGTCACCCACGGTCTGTCCCTGAGGCAGGAGACTGAGTCAGTTTGACCCAAAGTGCAGGGGTCGTGTGGGCTGGGGAGTGTGAATAAAAAGCCGGCCGCCGTTAGGAAGGCGGAGTGGAGCGTGGGTGCCGGAATAGTGAAGATTGTCCTCTGTGCACGGTGAGCAGCGATGGGGCATATGCAAATCCCAGGTGAGGGGTAGAAGGGCTCGGACGGTGTCCCGTCTGACAGGGGAAGATGTCCAGCTTTTGGAGAAGGGTTGGTGGCTTCGAAGAGTTCCTTCGCAGGCAGGGTCCGTCCGCCTCCACGTCCGCGGGCTCTGTCTGCATCTGCGCAGCGTCGGGCCGGCTGGCTGAGCATTCCCACCTGCCCGTCGCGTCCGCGCCCTCACGGCATCCTTTCTCCCCTCTGCTTCGGCTGGTGCCGCCGTTCCGCCCTACCGGACCTCTTAAAGCGGAAAGCTTGAGAATTGCCCCGGATGTCCCTCCTCCATCCCTTACCCCTGTCACAAGCGGCGTCTGTCGGTTGTTTTCCAAATATCTTTGGAAACGGCTCCCCTTCCATCGCCGCTGCGGTTGCTTCCACGTCAGGCCCCCGTGTCCCTGGCCTGGGGACAGCGCAGTTAGCCCGGTCGGCCTCCTCCTCGCTGGACAGGCATCCTTCACGTCTGCTCCAGAGTGAGGATTCTGCAACCCACTGTAATCACCTGCTCAGAGTCCTTCATCATTGCTCAGTCACTTATGAGATGGGCGCCGGCCCTTGAGCATGGCGGGCGGCCTGCCAGGGTCCGTGCCGTGGCCCCTGCAGCCTCTGCCGCCCCAGCGTCCCCATTTCTCTCTCTCTCAGTCCGTATCCTGGATGAATCGCCTGTCAGAAATGTGAAACGCCTCCTTTTCTTGGTCCGTGCGGTTTCTGCCCTTTCTTTCGAAAGATTCCATTCATAAAGCTCACGTTAAGCCCTTCGCGTGGTTCCTGTACCTTGCCCAGGCGCCGTTGGCGTGTCTCTGTGCGCCTGTTTGTCCTCTGCGTGGATTTTGGCCTTTATCACGCTGGATTGACATCGCTTCCATGCTCGTCTCCCTGTTCATTCAGTAGACCACGTTTCTTGAGTGCGTTGCGTGTGTGAAGCATGATTTAAAATGCGACCGTTTAAAAATAAATACTTTATACTGACTCCTCAGCAGTTTAGAGGTCAGCGTTGAAATCGGTGACTATAAGTGTGTTTGTTTTAGATGCGAGGACGGGGCTCTCAGCAGGGCCCTGATCAGTGTAAAGAAGAGACAGGCAGCCTCCCTTGGGGTTGGGGATTGTGTCGGGTTCTGTGTCAGCCACTGTGCGTGTTATCTCGTTTATCCCCTTCACCAGCACCAGGTACTCATGAGCACCGATGGCGGCCACACGAGGGACCAAGAGCCGGAGTGGCCATCGTGGTAATTAGTCTGCGCGCACTGTGTCTGGCGGAGTCGGGAGGGGGCGGGGCACGGGCAGGTGCAGTGCAGACAGTAAGCACTGTGCTGACTTGGCGGGTGTTCACCGCAAGGAGGCGAGCCGACCCGGCTGTCTGTGAGTGTGGGGTGGGGGGCGGGGAGTGGAAGGGGGGCAAGGTTTGCTGACCAAGCACTCAAACGTAGCAAGTGCTCGTCTCACATTTTCGCTCGCGTCGAGTTATTTGATCCTCAGGACAGCCCGTGTCCTGAGCCGCGTGTCGCATGGGAGGGGGTCTAGGCACAGTGAGTTCGGAGGTCACGCAGCAGGACCCCGGCAGCAGCAGCCCCGTCGGGGCCTGAGTCACCGCCGTGTCGTCTGCGGCCGTGTCCGGGACACCCCTGGGCCAGCGCGTCTTTCTCGGCCCTGGGACCTCTTGGCATTCTGGGACGCCCTCGCCTCGCTGCGTCCGGCGCGGGGTGCGGTGTCCCCCGCATCAGGGAAGAGGGGGCAGTGTGGGCTTCCTCGGGGCCTGCGCTTGGGGGGGTGCTGTTGGGACCTCGTCCCACTGCGGGAACTCAGGAGCCCGGGTGTCCTCCAAATAACACATTGTGATGACAGCCTCCCCCCGGCCCCCCAACACGCCATCGAAAGCGCATTTTGTATATGTTGTGCTTAGATTTCTCTCTTTTCCACAAACTGGCTTTGCCTCAATAGCATTTACTATAAAAGAACATGTAAGAGAGAATGTATTCTCTATGGAAATTCTTTTTTTCAGAGCTGCTTACATGATATAGTTAATTTGGAGTCCAGAAGGTGCCACCTTGTGGCAAAATTTTGCATTTCACAGGTATGTATTTTTAAAGAAAAATTTAAAGCAGCTCTCTAAGAAATCCGTTGTATGGTAAAATAAAAGATACTGATATTATATGCAAGTCACTTAATATGGTTTCTGAAATATATAGTTTGATAGTAAATTTAGCAAATGTTATCTAGAGGAATTTTTTAAAAATTCAAAAAGCCTAGAGAAAAAGCAAAAGATATCACTTACCATAATGAATTTATATTCAGAATGCTTTTTTCAGGGTTCTACCTGTCTATTTCTGTACTAATTTGCACTTTAAAAAATGAAACGTAAAAAAAAAAAGAAACGTAAAAAGTATATTCAGTTGGATTTTTCTTGATATTCAGTTGTAATACGGCTTACATTTTATCATGTATTTTAATACATTGACACCTTTGCAGTTCGTCTTAGATTTCTTATAGCTTGGCAATTTACTGAATTCTCTGTTAATCCCCACATTTTCACATCTGTCACAAAACCTTCCCCACTTAGAATGTGGCAGTGAATTTGCACCTCTGAACTGTCCTGAGGTGTCGGTGCCAGGACCGTGTGGAGCCCATCCCCTTCCCTGTCCCCTTCCCTGTCCCCTTCCCAGCGGTGCTTTGACAACTTGCGGGAAGCTGAGAAGCTGATTCAGCATCTTCTGTCTGCCCTTCCCTTCCCTGCCACTACCTCCTCGGTTCCTGGTCCCGCCCTTTGTCTGCGTGGGCGGGGGGCGTCCGGGTGGGCGGGGTGGTGTGAGTCTCGCATCTGGAGTCTACAGGTCCGGGTTTGGGGGAACAGGGCCGGCGGGCTGGCTTGAAAGGAGAGAAGAGGAAACACGGGGACTCGCTGTGCTCACGCACGAGCCCGCTGTCCCTGACTCCCGCGCCCCTTCTCGCTTCCACGCGTGTCTCTCGCTCAGCTCGCAGGGCGCGTGGCTTCCGTCTTGTGGCGTTTCTGGGTTGCCAGCCCCCCAACTCCGGAGCAGGGATGCTCGAGGTGGAAGGGGAGCACGGGCAGCTCGGCGCCCGCTGGTCCCTCGGGCCGCCGTGGCCCCGCTGGTGTGCACCCCGCTTTTCAGAGTCTCCGCTTTGTCTTGGGCACGGTGTCCACGGGTTCCGGTTGTGCTTAATGGGAGACACAGCGAAAAGTAGAGCTATTTTTTTTTTTGAGCAGAAGTCTCAAATTACTTATGTTTTCCAGTTTATTTTCTGTAAATCATTTTTGCTACTCTGCGGGAAGATTCCGAAGGGAAGGAGGCAATGAAACAGTAGGAGCTGGGAGGCCAGTTAGAGTCACGGCAGCCGGTCGAGTCAGAGGGTGTGACCCGCGTGGGGGTGGCGGCGGCGAGGGGTGGCGGCGAGGCGTGCCCTGTCCGCTCGTCCCACGTTGGTTAACCGGGCACAAGCCAGGTGCTAGAGCCTGATCTAGGCGTCGGGTGTAGAGGGGTGAGACCATATTACCCCTGACTCTCAGGGACCGTCTCGTCTGGTTTGGAAAGATACATACTCAGCAGGTAAACCGAGAGCTGCGTTACAGCCGGCCCCTGAGACGGCGCTGGGGGGAGGCCCGCGCAAGGCCCGCCTCGCGGTGTGGTGGGAGCCGCGAGAGGGAGCCCGGCGCGGGGGGTGGGGGGGCGGGTCGGGGGCTGGTGGCGGGCGGAGGGAGGGCCTGGGATCGGATCAGACGACGTGAAGAAGCAGCCGGGTTGGAGGGAAAGGAGACGCGGGGGCTCGGGCTTCGGCGCGGTGGTGAGTAGGTGGCAGCGCGTGGCGAGGTGGGTGGGGCTTGACGAGCCGCCGCGGAGGCTGCACTGTCCCCAGCGCAGCCGCGTCTCAGGCAAGAGCCGCCGGGTCGAAAAGGGTGTTGCTCATTCGAGGTCACGCGAGGGCCGCGTCCTGCTGAGCAGCGGGACTCCCTCGGGGACAGTGTGGAGCCCCCGAAAGGCTTGTCTGGGCCTTGTTGTTTGCACGAACCCTGTTTTTACCAGAATCGCGTTTTAATTGCTTTGTTTAGCAGGTATTTATTAAGTTACGTGCACAGCACTCTGTGCGCCATGACGTCTGCCTTTGCGCGTTGAAAGGGTTAGGCCAGGCAGGTGACACCGGAAGGACGTGTTAGGCCAGGCAGGTGACACCGATGAGGAAGGTGATGAGGGCAGCTAATATAAGTGCCAGAGAAGAGCAACAGCATGAATCGGAGCTGCGTTAATACACAACTTGTCGTAAATGTTGGCTCCTTTAACTGGAACATGTTGTTACATCAGCAACATGTTAAGGCATTTTGGGGAGAAGAAAGAACTCGAAAAACAAAAGGGACTTTCGTGTGTTCTTCTACCTTTAGACTGTCACCCTGCACGGGCGGAGACCGCGTAGAGTGAATCTCTGAATCCCTCTTCTGCGGCGCCCGGCGCGCACAGGTGCTCGTAGAGGGCCGTCGGAAAGGCGAATGAATGGGCGGAAAAGGACGCGTTTAAACCGATGCTCCCAATACCAACCACGATGGTTTCTGATCACATGTGTGCTCATTTCCAGTAGTGAATTCGTGTGTGTGCGTGAGAGATATTATACAAGCACATACTGCCCTAAGTGCAACAAAAAGTTAGAAAGCAGGTTCGGCACAAAGGACCCTTCGTCTGCCACATCCGCTCTTGGCTGCTTCAGCCACTCTCTTTGTTTCTGTTTCGTTCTGACCTTCAGAGTTCAACTTTGCTGGGAGCATTAGAGGTGTAGGAACGGCCGCTGAAAGCCACCTCGCTCCTCACCTGGCTCTAGTGTCTGTCCGGGTGGTTTCAGGACGGGGAGGTGGAGAGGGGCAAAATCACGGGGGTGGGGGGGGGCAGAGCGGATGAGGAGTCCTGGGCGGGACAAGATGGCAGCTGTATTTGATCACTCACCTGGTGTCTGCAGCAGCCTGGCGCTGTGCTCAGGCCCTCATGTTGTCCTCGTTTAAGCTTCAGAACAGCTCTGCAAATGCTGTTCTTCTTTTCTGGGTCGAGATGGGGAAATCGTGTTCCAGTTCCCGTCGCTTACACACTGCACCAGAACCACCATGCATGCCGCGTCTGGGTCAGGAAGGCGGCTGGGGCTGGCTGGTCTCCTCCACGGTGCTGTGGCCTCGGCTGGAGGACTCGGAGGCTGAGACCGGTCCTCTGAGGGGTCATCTGTGCACGGGCCTGAGCTCGTCGTGATGGACCCGTGATGCCTCCACGGGGACCAGTCGGCACTGCCTAGGAGCGCGATGGGCGGTTTCCAAGGTGAGTGTGAGAACGAGAGAGGAGAGCAGCGTGGCACTTTTGTGACTGGCCTTGGCAGTCATGGCTGTGGTAAGCCACCTTCTGTTCATCGAGTGACAGCGTGACCGTGAGGAGTGCCCAGTTTCAGGAGGAGACACGGACTTCTCTTTCTGAGGGAGTGGCAAGGTTCTGAAGAGAAACACCGACCTGACTACTTTGGAAGCTGCAGTTCACCACAGAGACTTAGAGAGGTTACAGCTCTCCCAGCCCAGCAGCTGGTAAGTGGATTGACTTGCCTCTAATTTTGTGTGTTTGGGCCTTGAGCTCATCGCACTGTGTAGTGTCATAGGATGGGCAAAATCTTAGAAGAACTATTGCGAGTAACTAAGCAAAGAAAGTTACGTGCACAACTTAAACTCAGAGTTTCGAATCTTTCAGGAGGCCCTTGGGCTTCCAGATTTGCAGATCGCTGAGACAATGGTGTGCACCTTTTTTCAAACCTTTCGAATGTCACCTATTCACTTTTTACTTTAAGTTGTTGTTTATGCACCTATAACTCATAACTCACCAGGACGCCCCGGATTCCGGGTATTTTGAGGGCCAGGCTATGTAATTCAAGCGAAAGTGCTTTAAAGTGGTTGACGTCAATGGCGCTTTGTGGTGGGCACGGTAGTGGTGGGCCGAGGCCTGGGGCACCCGTGAACCTGTGAGGAAGGAGATGCAGCGGTCTAGCCTTGGCCTCTGACCTGCGGCGTGGACTGGTGTTCTAGGAATAACGATAAATCACCGTCACAAGATCAAAGTAAGTATAGCATCGATGTAGGAAGGTCTCTCTCTCAGTATACGTCTGTCTGTCACTTTCTTCCTTTCTTTCCTCTGTCGTCTGTATCTATTTGTAATTTTAACAACTCGTAACCGAAATGTTGTTTTAATATTCCATTTTGGTTTTACTCTTTAAAATATATCTTAGAGTGCTTTTCATGTAAGTACACGCAGATTTACCAGTTTTATATCACTATACAATTCTGTTGTGTGGAATTATATTGAAATAATTCAACAATGAATATATTAAAATAATTCCCTGTTCATGGACATGAGGTCAATCCTATATTTTTCTGTTGTTGAAATTATAGATAATGTGCAATGGCATGCTTGTGCATAGCAAGAATTTCTATAGGACGGGTTTCTGAAAGTGAATTATTGGGGAAAAGGATATGTTTCTTTTATGCTTAAAATTTCCCAGATACCGACAGATGACTCTAAGATGACCGTGTGGATAGACCCCTACCAATGTGTTCCTGCATCTTTTCGACGCTGACACTCATGTGGTTGATCTGGGGAAATTGTAGCCTAGCAGGTTAAAGAATCCTCATGGTAATAGTGAAGGATTTCGAATTAATGCCTCGTTTGAAATTCGTACTCTGCCACTAACTAGTTGTGTGACCTTGGGTAAGTGACTTGTCCTTTTTCAGCCTCAGTTTCCTCATCCATAAAATACAGGCAATGCTGACGACCTTTTGGATTGTTGAAAAGAGTAAATGAGATAACTACGTAAGTGAAGTGCTTGATGAAATTCTCAGAACTGGGAATTATTGTTAAATTATTTTTCTTTCGTTCATCAGGTTTTTATTTAAATATGTTATACCTCAAAATATGTCTCATTTTGGCCTCTTATTACCTCTTATCACAAAGTCCAGCTTGATTACTAAATTTTCAGAAGAATAGCATTGCTTTTGAAATTATAGCTTCAATTTCAAAAAAACATATATTTGCAAGAATGCATTTTGATTTTGCTGACTGTAACTGTCCACATACCTGGCATTATATTTTTAAACTTCCTTTTGATTGTTCTTTCACCATCTAATAACGTCATTGTTTCTTGATACATGTGCATCTCACAAAATGTATTTTAACAATGCCATGTCATACTAATCCTGGAGAAAAGCCATCGTTTTCTTATATTTTCTTTTCATAGCAGAGGTCCTACCTTAAAGAAACAGTTTTAAAAAGCCTGAGTTTCTATTCCTTAATGTAAAATGTTCCCAAGAGAAAATATGACGGACATTAAAACTTCACAGTTACACCGTGACCCTTGGTTGTGTTTCCAGAAGCTGCCTGGGCTGAATAAAATTATTTGGTTCGTAATGAGTTTTAGAGGAAATGAGGAGAATGGGGTATTGGAAAATGAAGTATGTCTCTTAATTGAAAAGAGACTGTGATTGTTTCTTTCCAATTTAAATCAAATTATTATGACAGTGGTTTCAAGCAATTGGAAAGAGGAATTATTCTCTGGAAATAATGACTTCATTATATATATCTAAGAAACATAAGTTAAAAACCCCATTAGTTGTCTTTCTGCCGAAATAAATGATTTAAAAGTGAACATGTTTTTATTGTTGTTCATCTGCAGAATTCATTTTTTCTCAAAATAATATATACGCATTAGAAGGCAGGTGTCTTGTTCTGACTAGGATGTCCATTTGGGCCACGACGAGACAGAAACCACCTGGGCAAAGAAAATGGAGCTACGTGGGATTCATAAGTAATGCTCATGACTGCAATCGGTTTACTTGTCGGAAGTTTCCAGCAATTATTTTTAAAATTTACTATTTGAGATGAATATGATTTAAACTTTCAGGAATATATTTGCATTTTATATATTCACACAAACACGTACACACTCCCAGTACATTAAAAACACTGCATTGGACTTAGGGTGCCCCAATGTCGATGCTGATGAAGGAAACACGAAGTAGGTTTTCCACCCATGCCGAGAGGAGGGCTACTTTGAAGTATTTACTTTTTGCCTTTTAGGGAAAATAATCTCCCCGATTCCAATACTCACAAGCTCTTTAATAAAGTAAAATGCTACCCAATTTGAAGCTCAAGAACAAATACTAATTGTCCAAATCCAGATGTTAGAAATAATTACCAAAGATTTCAGTCATTTTCCTTTTCCCGTTTACCGGTACGTGGACCATGAAAGTCATTATTTAGGCAGGGCCCTTAAACTCTTGAGAGTCTTGTCTTGATTGGGTTTCCACATTTTGGAGGCTGGGAAATTTGGTAAAACAATGTAATGATACTTAACTTACCTGTCTGTATATCTGTCTGTTTATCTGGTTAACATCTGTCTAGTCTACCAGTCTACCTATCCATCTCTCACTAACTTACCTATAGTACATAGACTGTCAGTTATGTTTCTTCTTTTTTGTATAACATTTGATGGATTGGACTGCTAGCATAGAGGCATTTGGGAGCAAATGCTGATAGAATCACATCGTCTGTTTGCTCTTGGATAGTTTTAACCGTGTGAAAATTCTTGCTTGTTTTGAATTGAAACCTCCGTCGATCAGGCTCACTTTTCCTAACAAGCAGCAGACCCGACCCCCGAGGCATGGCTGTCATCTCAGGCCCTCCTGCCCTTTACCCTTTCATCTCCAGCTTGGCCTCTCACCTTTCACACTCAGCTCTGCGGCTTCGTTTTCATTACGTATCTCTGAATAAGAAATACTCGTCCGTACAAGTGTCTGTGTGCGCCCGCCTCCCTGGGTACGTTCTCTTTCTGTATTCTTAACCTTATCAACCACAAATTAGTGTTATTATCCTTGTTATCCACAGATCTTAGCTGCAGACAATGCTTCAAGGCATCACCCATGTTCAAACCGATGAGCAGAGTGAGGGAAACAAAATAAATCAGAGTCTGTGAACCAGTCCGGTTAGAACAACCCCGTAAGCCTAATTCTGATCCCTTCTGTGTGCGCCTCCCACAGATGCCTCTTCCGAGGCCACGCTCGCTCAAGCCAGCGTCTCAGTCCTCACCACCCCGCGCTGCTTCGGGAGCGAAGTCCAGATGCCGCGACGAGGCCTCGCGGCCCTGTGACCCATCTTGCCAGCTTCATCTGCAACTTTCCTCCCATCAGAAATTTTCGCAAGATGAATCTGCTCATTATTCCCCGGTGGGCAGTGTGCTGTGGGCGCCCACGCTGCCTGTGTTGAGTCCTTGCTGGGCCACCTCCTCGCTGCGTGGTGTGGGTGAATGCGTCAGGCTGTCTGTGCCTCACTAAAGAGGGATGGTGTGATGCCTGCTCCGTAGGGTTATTATGAGGAGTGTAAGTGTTCACACATGTAAAACCACGGAAAATCGTGCGTGACACGTGGCAAGAATTAAATACATGTCAGCAAAAGATGGCAGACAGGCCTCGTTTATTTTCACATACCAGCCCTTTTCCCCCTATGAAATCGTTATTTTTTCCTCTGCTTAAGTTCTCCCCTTCCTTCAAGACACATTCCAGATATAGTCGCCTTCATCCTTCCGTGGCGTCTCCGTGACGCTGGGTTTCTGTCCACGCCACCCATGCAGGGCTTGCTGAGGGCGACCACGTTGTTACTGTTCAAGCTGGGACTCTTGATGGTGGACATGAGTGTTGCTGATAATTGCATCGGGACAACTGGCATAACTTGGAATGGATCCGGACAAAGGGACTGATGGTTACCCCAGGAATAGCGGAGCTTTAAGTTATCAAATGTTATTATCGAAGCAAAGCGGACTTAATCTTTATATGCAGATCGTTATGGCGAACCTCCCTCCCATCAACTTAGTTGCCACGAAACGAGGTTCACAAAATGGACCTCGCGGTCTCTGGCCATTCCGAGAGCACTGCTGCTCGTGCGATCCGGCACAGCCCCTCCGTGTCCTCTGTCCAGACTGCGTCGTGGGATCCTCACGCCTCCGCCTCGCTGACCGCAGGTCCTCGTGGGACAGCGCCCCGCGTGGTCCTCCGCCTCGCCCGACTCCCCGACGCCCCCTCACCCCACACGCACACCCCTCTGGCTTTGCAGAGGAGGCCTGCGCTCACGGGTGTCATTCCCTCCCGGAACGCGTGTGCCGGGCCTTCCCAATGACCGCAGCGCAGCGGGGGCCGCGCCGGTGCTCGCTGAGGTCACGCGGCTGCGGCGTGGACAGCGGACGGACGCCCTGAAGTCAGACTCCTGAGCGCGCGACTTGCGTCCTGCGTCCCCCACCAGGGGCGGCCCGCGCCCCGCCGTGCGAACCCCTCGAGAGTTCCCAGCCCTCTCCTGCATCAGCTGCCGCTGCCTAGAAGGAGACGAGGGTAAGGAGACAGGGACAGCAGGCCGGGGGCGGAGCCGCCTGTGCTGAGCCCCACAGGGCAAGCGAGGCTGCGCGCCTCGCCCGGTCGTGGTGTCAGCCTCTCCCAGGAATGGAGCCCCCGGCCCGTCGGTCCCGAGTCCTGCTGGACACCAGGAGGCCGTCTGCCCGCTAGACCCCCGCCGGCCCCCAGGGAAGGCAACCGGCCCGGATCTACCCGCTCTGCTGGGATGACGTCCGCGCCCCGCCGCCCCCTGGCCGCCAGCTGCCCCCGCTGTGACCAGCCCTCCGAGCTCCCTGCCGTGCGGGGTGGGGTGCTGCCCGGCTCGTGAGTCGTCGCGTGAGGCCAGTCAGATCTGCCGATGAACTGGGTTCGATCGTGATTTTTAACGTGTTTCTTCCACACCGTTTCTCACCACCCCGCCTGGTCTAGCCCCTCGTAGGATGATCGACAATAGGGAAACTCCTCCTGTGGGCACTGCGCCCCAGGCCTCAAGGCCGTGGTCTAGTTTTAGTCTTTTTCAGGTCGTCAGAGTACCCTGGCGTCGGAATATGTCCCTGAAACTGAAATATTGGCCTTATCCATCACCACCTGTTACCGAGTCCGCTACGCTGTATTTGCATTTTCATAACTACGTTCCATGTCCTTAATGGGCTTCTCTCTCCCTTGGGAACAGATACTTCCTTTGCCTAGCAAAGTTCCTGACACAGACGGTGTTCGGTGAAAGTCTGCGGCTGATAAGTGTGAGGTGACAAGGTGACACAAAACACTCCTAATTTATGAAACGCCCATCTCTACTCAAGTGTAGTCCAGGCAGAGAGCAGCCTCCACCAGTCTTGGGTCCTGGCAGGGCCGTGGGGCCGGTGCCACTTACGATGGAGCGTGGCTTCCCCCGGGATGAGTTAGTCCTGGGTCCTTGGCAACCAGCACAGGCAGCTCGAACCTTGGCGAAAGGAGGGTTTTTGAGGAAGTGAAATTTAAAAGAGACACATGTCACAGAGTCCCCAGTGCTGACGCTGGGCTTGTGGTGACTCGTGGTGACTCGCGGTGACTTGCGCCAGGAGACGTCCCTGCCAGCGTCGTGATTTTCTGAACAGATCCGTCAGTGGCCTGTTCTGTTTAATACAGAAATATTTCTCCCAAGTACAAATTTTCTCCTTTTCAACTCTAATAGTTTCCACATGGTGATATATCTCTGTCAACCGACTCTTTCTGTGTGAGCTCCCGTGGACGCCAAACATGACCGGTGCCGGGGAGGCCTCGCTCCCCTCCGCCGCGGCTCCCTGTCGCTCAGGCCGACCTGGCGACGGCAGCCGCTCCGGCAGACACCGCCGTCCGCCCTTGACAGTGAACCCCCGGCGTGGCGCAGCTCTGTCCTGACACTTCCAATTATGTTGTGAGTTTCCCCCGAACGTCTTTGTCTCTTTTGATTGTAAACGCTAATGAGGGTAGGGAGTTCTGGTTGGCACATAATAAACATTATTGAATTTAAGTGAACATTTCAAGATATCATAGAAAAGGGATCTAGGAATACTCAAAATGAAAATATATTTCTCCTTTGTGTGTGCGTGTGTGTGTGTGTGTGTGTGTGCGTGCGCGCATGTGCGCGTGCATGTATTTCTATTCAACAAATAGCAAACAAATTTTAAATAATACAAAATAATAGAGCATTGCTGCAACCTAACTTTTAATATGAAGTTTTTAAGATTTCGGTCTTCATCTGAAGGGCTGTAATAGTCAGAATTACTTAGATTGTGTTATTGCACCTGAGTGTCTCTTATATCATTAGCTCCAAAGAAAAGTCTTAGCTAACGGTCTAGGGACTGCATAAGTCCCAAACTGGGGAATATTGAATATTTCCTGTGTGTTAGTTCTTCTTGTTCTCTTTTATTATCATCTTTATCAATCAGAAGCAATCAACATAAGCAAAAGAACCTAAGTGCTATTGAGTGTAGTTGTCAGTTCTGAACTCAATTTCTAGAGAAGATGCTATAAGCGGACGCAGCCGATACATCGTACGCAGTGAGCGACATGGATGAACGTCCTCGGTGCGCACGGTGAGCGACATGGATGAACGTCCTCGGTGCGCACGGTGAGCGACATGGATGAACGTCCTCGGTGCGCACGGTGAGCGACATGGATGAACGTCCTCGGTGCGCACGGGCTCGTGTTCGCAGCCTCTTCGCTGGTGCCGGTGCTGGAGGGGAAGTGCGCATCCTTCAGCGTCCCCAGTTGTAAAGTAAAGGGCGTGGACTCGGCTTAGTCATTGTTTCAGAGTGCTCGTGTGCTAGATGCTCCTGCCGGAAGCACACAGACGAGCAAGACGAGGGGGCGTGCCTGCCTGTGTCCCGGTGACTTGAGAGACATGGGTGAATTGCAAGTTCTTTGCCCGCTAGGATCTCAGAAACACGACGTGATAGTAGAAATTAAATGAGGTGGAGAATGAAACAGTATTCCATATTTGCTTTTTTACTCAGAAGCACAGTTTACTGATGTTTCTAGAGGTAAAAATTTTCATTGGAATACAGTTTTAATGATTGTATCAGGATCAGCATGTTGTCACTATTTCGTGTCATTGGCTCTTGACTTTAAGTAACGGAAAATTGGTCAGTGTATCGACCACGCATAGACGGGGCTCGGTCAGACGGACGCACTGTAATGACCGCAGGGTCCCGTCAGAGATTTCGCTGTGCACGTCAGCGCTGGCTGAGGTCCGGATTGTCCTTATTTGCTGTGGCTTCGCAGACGACTTGGTAAAGGGGCCAGCACATTTGTCTTTTGATCCGAATGTTGTGCAGAGGAAGCAACCAGTTCAACAATATGAGTTATTTAGCCCACTTTATGATGAACAATGGATGATAAATAAGGAGGCAAAGAAATAATCCGACAGCCACTGTCTTAGTAAACTTGCCCCACGGAGGTTTTGGAGATTGACCAGGGTGGCATAGAGACACTCAGAGGAAGGTAATGATTTTGATCCATATTATAAATGACCCCAGTACTGCAGCCATATCCTGTTCTCCCAAGTGAAGAGATGTGTGATAAAGTCAACAGTAAAACAGGTTCCTTTCTGCTCACTTTTCTGTTTACAGATTGGAATAATGTAGTATTCCTCCGTGTAACAGGAGTGATGTTTTCGTGGTGATAAACCAATGTGGAGTTTTTTTTTGTTTTTTTGCTAGTCGTTTTATGTTTTCTACGTGAGGAGCCTAGTAGCTCAGATGCTGCTGTTTACTCTTTAGTGGAGAGAAAATACCTTTCCTACTGCCGAGGCTGGGACCTGGGGTTGAATGTCTTCTGGGAAGGAGGAAGATATCGTGGAGGAGAAGTCGTAGCTGGAGAAAAGGCAGAAGTGGCGTACCCTTCTTTCCTGAACCTGAGGATTCGGGAAGGAAAAGAGAGAGACGGGCGAGGAGGTCAGATTTCCACGCGCCCCATTTCCTCCTCGTGGGAGCTGCACCCAGCGTCCGTGTGCAAGAATCTGGCTACGCCGTCGGGTCTCGTGGGGGCACCAAGCTCGGGGGAGGCTGCGGAACTGAGGGAGCAGCTCATGGGTGGCCTCTCTAAGATGGCAGGGGGCAGCGAGCATGGCGGGGGGGTCGGCTAGTGGATGGCATGGAGCAGCATCCTTGGCTGACGGGTAGGTACAGAGTGCCACGGGCTTGAGAAATGTCCTTATCCTCTGGTGAGAGGGTGCGGAGGCTGATGGGGTCACCGGACCACCAGAGCTGACACAGAGAGGTCTCCGTGAGGGACCTCCCGGCCAGAGCCACCGATGTAAGACCACAGACTCTCGTGACGGAGCCATCACGATGCTTCGATAGACTCACCACGCAATGGTGGGCACGTGTTCAGGAATCGGATCAGACCAGGCCCATCACAGCAGAAACTGGAGAGGATCCGGAGGACGCAGAGACGCAAGATCACCCTCTGCCACAACGCCGTGAGCCGCTCTGGTGCCCAGACGCCGTGCGGGCCAGAGCCGGGGCAGAGGGCCGTTCCAGTGACCGCCACGACGCGATAAACCACGCAGGCGCTTGCTGGTGCAGAGCTGCGATTTACTCAGCTCACGGGTGTTGTCATCAGGCTTGCAGAAGGCTTGGCGAGGGTGATTTGTCTGCACTCCGTGATGGGCGCAGCCTTTTCTAGGGACAGTCACTGGCTGGAGTGACTGGATGCCTGGGGCTGGGATCGCTGGAGGGGTCTTCGCTCACCGCTCTGGTTGCTGGTGGTGGCTTTTGAATACCTCAGCTGGGCTGCAGCCGCAGCCCCTGCGCGTGGCCTTACACGTGGCCTTACACGTGGCCTTACACGTGGCCTGGTTTTCCAAACATGGAAGCCTCAGGGAGTTTGGCCTTGTGTACATGGTGGCCCAGGGTCCTACGAGCGGCTCAGTGGACTAGACAGGAGGGAGGGTGGCCAGGTCAAGCTGCAGATAAGCAAGTGGGGTGGGAGATATTGTTATGGCACCTTTGGGAAGTATGGAAGAAGCCGCGGAAGATACTTAGAGTTGTAGGATGAAAGGAGACTAGCTGAACCCTGAATAGCAGGTAATGTGGATGGGAAAGCTCAAAGTGTTGTTTCTCAGCGGAGCGCGTGCTTCGTGGAGGTTGGATTTGTTTTCTTTTTCACGTGTTCTAGTTGCAGGCGTTTATTTTGTCATCCTACTGCGTTCGCCTGGCTGGTTGGGGTTTAAGTTTGAAACCACTGCGTTCCCTGTGCATGGCATTTTACTAGCGAGCCCGTGTCTCTGGTGCCTGATCCCAATTTTAGCTAAGAACAAACATTTCTCTCCTGCCCTATCGTCGGTCTTCTGAGAACCTCCAAATGATGGTTGCCTGTTTCTTGGGGTGCTCAAAAGATCTTCACCTTCACCTTAAATACCTGTCTCCGATGCCTTGGAGAATACATGTCTCTTCCAATTGTGAACAAAGTCTTCAGGGTAAATGGTAACTTTTACTCACTTTTAAAAATTATATCTTTTCTCATTAGTCCTCACGTCCGCCTGCTCAGTCCCAGGTGAATTTCGTGTATGCCTTCCTGTCCGTCTCCTAAATTAGACTTTCTAACCCCCTCCAATGTGTTGAAGAAAATCTACCCAGTCATGACTCCAGAAACACAGAGAAGCATAGGCATACTTATTAAAACTGGAGAGCTGTATGGCTGTTGTAGAGTGACCAAAATGAGGCGCCGTGCACAGAAACGTTCCCTTGTATGGGGTTGGGACGGCGTGGGGAGTCGTGCATTCACATGGGAACGCACCTGTGATGCAGATGGACGCTTGGACCCTGACTGAGAGGTGGTTCCTGCACCTGAACGCGTAGGAAAGGTGAGAGAGCCCGGCGAGCCCCCAAGGAGAGCCAAAGATGACCCCTGGGGCCAGTGGGAAGGGAAGGCCGGAAGCTGGCTGCCTCTCTGGTCATTTCACCTGAGCCAGGAGACTTTCCTAAGACGGGGAATTTTAAACGGCCTAGTCATCTCCATGTCTATGTGCCCTTTACTGATTCGCTATTTTTAATGTTAATGCTAATGAATGTTTATGTCTATAATTTCGTGGCAAATGTAAATGGAATGTGTCCTGTGTGTTTTAGTTATTTCTCCAGTTTCTGGGAGGGGGCAGGATTTCACGGAAGGCTCTTACTGTTGATGTAGTTGAAAGGGCTTTAGACAGAAGATTGTGTTTTGGTCACAATTTTGCTATTAAATAAGACGTTATTCTTTTTTTGGTGCCTTCACATTCCTCATGTTAAACACTGTAAAGATACGTTAGATAAAATAATTTCAAAGTTTCCATCTGGTGTTATGAATCTAGCTAGTTCCTCTTATTTGAAGGAGGTGAAGAAGAAAAATAAGGAGTCTATAGTTTAGTTTTACATAAAACGATTCTTATGTGTATCTCCTTGGTCGCACCTCACATTTAGGAGATTTTGACTGTTTCTTGTCTATGTAACTTTAAATAGGTTCTGCAGACTCTTGACAAAATAATGGAAGTATTTTTCATTATAAAGGTGGAAAAAATTTTCTGTACAATAACAGCACTTTACATAAATTTAGAAATACCACAAATGAATAAATGTGAAATCAAATTGCTCTTGAGGCATATGAGCTAAATTTGATTTTGTTGTATGATACAAATGCTTCATTTGTATTCATGTGGAAGAACAGAAAAACCCAGCCGAGATAGAATACTTTGGGGAGAAAAATAGTCAATTTAACTGCAATAACTAAGAGAGATGACAGATAGGTGTGAAAAAGAAAAGAAAAACGTACCTTCCTGTGATAACTGCTGTGAAAGGTAATATTCCTGTTTTGAAAAAGCTAGATATTTAGCTTTATTCAGATTGAGAGTATATTATCTTAAATTGAGACGACTATTTTACGATATTTTATTACTTTTGAGATTTTACGTAATAAATTACATCAACCATTAGCTGAGCATAGTTGAAGCATGTTATTTTGAAAACCATAAAAGCATAATAATCATTTTTATAGGGTTAAGGCTATGGATTTGCAATATTTTTCTCTTGCAGGACAGAATTCCTTTAAAGGTAGTTTATGTATTTTTTTTTTTTTTTAGCTAGAAGTTCCACCCCAAAGACACTGTAGGTAAAACCACAGTGTTGTGACAGATTTAAAATTGACTAGGCCGTGCTGGTGGGCCCCGAGGGGATTTCACCCAACAAGGAAGGCTCCTTATGCACCCCAGGGCCCTGGGCGTTGGAAGAGCAGCTTGAAAATCAATACATTGCTGTATAAAGTAATTCCATGCTAGTATGTACATGACCACATTAACTTATTATGACATGACTGATATTTGAGAAGGATGTTATTTATTGGACTTTCTCCTTTTACATATAAAAATCAGATGATTGCTTTCTTACTAATAGATATTAAATTTTATGTCTCAAAGAGAGTGGGTTATGAAAGAAAGGAAGTCTAGTTTAAAACAGTGTTCTGACCACCTAGAAATAATTAAGTCAACTGGGGAGTTTATGTGTGAGAAATCAATGAGTCTCCTCGAGCAAATGAAATAAGGTATTTCTCCCAAGTTTGTTCAGATTGCTACATTAAAATGCTGGCTGGAGCCAGATGTTTGTGAAAAACAGCACTATTGATTTATCAGAATAGTAGGAAATATATTTTACTTTGGGTTATTTTCATTGAATCTCCTCACTTTTGAAAGATTTTCAATGATTGGAGTGTGAGATCCGGGTGTTAATCAGCGGCTCAGACTTTCTCAGGTGAGGTTGGCAGTGGCTGGCAATCTCTCCTGTGTGTTTGTGGCATTTTTAGGACGTGTTTGTCATGTAGGATGTCTGCCGCTGAGCATCTTCGGGAGGAGCAGCTGATAAACCTGAACGCTGGGACGCAGAGCGGCCGGGCTGATGGACGCCTTTGCTGGCGTCAACGTAACAAAAGCAGACAGACCTGTGCGTGGTTTCCCTGCTCTCCCGTCTTCCTCAGCCCTCTGTCACCTTTGGCCATTAACACTGCACCGCCTCCTCCGAACATGTCAGCACAGATCCCCCTTACCTTTATCTCAGCTCCAGTCCAGTGTCAGCCAATCGAGAAGAGTTATCATGTCCGACACCCCACGAGACCAGACCCGAACCTTCAACGGGAGCCTTCGTGGCCTTGAGTCAGAACTGGGGTATCTGTTCGGGACCCTGGGCAGAGACCCCGTCCCCAGGTTGGCTCGTGTTTTTCCGGAAAGGGAGAAGTGGCGGCTCCAGCTAAGCAGCCGTGATCTTGCCCTCGGTGATGGCTGTCACGCTGGGTGTCCCTAATCCCTGACGCCGCAGAGACGGCCGCGGCCCCTCAGGAGGTCGCAGGGCTCTCCGCGTGGACGGAGCCGGAACCGCGCCGCGCTGGCCCCCGCCGGGGACAGCCGGCCGGGGGGCCGCCTCGGGGGCCGCCTCGGGGGCTGCGGCCGCGTGGGAGGCGGCGCTGCGTGCGGCTGAGAGCGCAGTCGGGGCGCGCGTCTCTCTGTCACTAGGAGTGGGGCCTCGGGCCAGCTCCTCCCTTTACCTGTCCCTCCGCTCCGTGTCTGAGAGAGGTGACGGCAACCGTCACCCGCGGCGTCGCGAGCATCGAGAGAGTTAACGCAGGGCGCACGGCGAGCACTCGCTGTCAGTAGTGGGCGGGACCCCGCTTTCCGCTCCACGCACCGGGGCTCGCGGGCTCAGCTCGGAGCAGTGATGCGGCGCAGGCGTCTCCCAGGAGTCGTCTGTGTGATCGATGTGCGTGCGCAGGTGTGCGTGTGTCTGCGTGTGCATGTGTGCACATGTGTGCATGTGTCTGTGTGTGCGTGCGCGTGCGCACGTGCATGTGTGTGAATGTGTGTCTATGTACGTGTGTGCACATGTGTGCACGTGCATGTGTGCACATGTGTGCATGTGTGTGCGTGAGTCTGTGTGCGCGCGCTGTTTTTGAAAGGGAGGATGCTGAGCAGGAGGCGGGTGGCCCGCGTGCTTAGCACGGGCAGACGCGGGCTCTGAGCGAGGACGGAGGACGCACAGGCGGGGGTGGTGGCCGCAGGCCGAGGACCCTCCTGGGAGCCCAGCAGCAAGCGCAGCTGCTGTGCAGTGCTCCGGGGTCGCTTCCGCGGCCCGCGTATTGACTTTCCATCCCGAACCCGCGTCCCCGGGGCTGCGCGCCCAGATCTAGTAAATCGACACCCGTCAACGCTGGGCACTCAGCGACGGACCGTTTGTTAGGAGGCGCATGGCCGGGTCGGGGAACCCGAGGTTGGGCGCTTCTCCAGGAGCGTCCTCCCAGCGGGCTCCAGGCCGGTCCCCAGAGGCGAGGTGTCCTGTCCCCGCTTGGCCGGCTGGGGCAGCGCCGGGACAGATAGCCCCCCTCGATCGCGGCTGAGTGGCTGATCCCCATCTGCCTGGTCCTAGAGAGGGGAGGAGGGTCCTTGCTGGTGGCTGGCGCCACCTGCTGCGGTCAGCGGCTGAGGAACGCAGCGCAGACCCTCCCGCCTTCCCGGGGATGCCAGCGTCCTCGTGCAAGTCAGGTGGCGGGTCCCCGCCTCCCAGGCCCCGCAGAGAGCGTGTCTCCGGGACTTGCTGCCCCCAGCACCCCGCAGAGGCGGAGCCCGCCGGATTCTCCTTCTTAGCAGCTGTCGGGCACGCTGGGGAACCCTGGATCAGAGGACCCGGAATCATGGCCGGAGGAGGTGGGGGCGAGCGCCTGTGAGCCTCCGGTCACAGCACTGCCATTAGCCAGCCAGTCCGTAACCCTGTTTCATGTGTGTCTGTTTTGCTGTGCGCGGCTGAGGCCTGATGGCGCACTCACAGGCGACAGCACTGTCACTGTGTGGCTGCGGAGGAGGCTGGCCAGCCTGCCTTTCCTCCGGGAGACCGCGCAGCCGCCTTCTGGCGCCTGGGGACATGTTGACAGCACTTCAGTACTACGCTGGGGACCCAGTTAAGACAGCAAAATCACCAAAAAGCGTGATAATGTGACAGACGGGCTGCTAAATATACTTGAAAAGGACACTTGTTTAAGAGGACACTGTTTATACCGTCAGAACTACAGCGAGAAGACAGTGTCGCCTCGTCTGACTTCAGCTGGTGATGCGCAGGGCTGACAGTTGCTGCCCACATCCCCGTTCAGGGATGTGGTGTTCCTCTGGGCTTACACATAAATCTCAGCAAGCAGGCAAGTTCGCAAATACAGAACCTGCAAATAGTGAGGGCTGGCTAAATTCTTCCGGCCGGGTCCTATTGATGGGTACAAAGTTATTTTTGATTCATGAAGCTTTTTTGATTCAAAACATGCCTACCACTTGAGTCAAGCATGACAATGGCTTTGGCTCCTGTTTTTACCACGGGCATGCTAACTGTATGCAGACATTCCCGTGCGGGCTGAAACCTGCCACACTTTAAAAGAAATTAAATCCCAGTTCCCAAACTTAAGTTACCCCCCACAACTTTAATAAACCTTGTCTATGGCATGACGTGGAATTGGGAAAGGGGACAATTGGGAATTGCAGTGCACTGGCCTGGTGGCCTCTGTAGGCAGCAGCCTTTGCTCAGGGCCCACCGGAGGCTCGTCTGGGAGGTTCTCCTGTTTCCTCCAGGCACAGGAAACTGAGGGCGGGTGTGTAGGGCAGATGCTTTCTGGGCGATTGTGAGCACCCCTTGGAATGCCCTGGAATCATGGGGGATGTTTGCGGGGTGACATTTTTGGTAATCAAGCTTGTGGAGAATGTTATGATCATTTAAACTTTAAAAGGAAACGTGACCTTGTTTTGTAGGCCTAGGAATTGATGGTTACTCCGATTATAAAATTCTGATTAAAATATTATGGAAATCTGTGCTATAAAATATCATTTATTGAATACCTACTGTGTGCTGTGCACACTATAAGCTATTTACATGTGTTATTTTATATAATAATAGGAATTGCTACTTCCATTTTAGAGCTGAGGAAATGTAAGATAGAGAAATTAATAAATGTGCTTAAGCTAGAAAGTTAAACTATAATTGGAAGCTGGCTGTATCTGACCTCAAATTCCATACTCTTTCCAGTTTACTGCATTTATTCAAATACTTATGTTACAGAGAGATAGAGTGGAGGTTTGGAGTGGGAAGAATATTTAGAAAGTTGGTAAGATGTGGGAGAAATATAGAGATGTTGTGATAACCCTCCACAATTCTCTCCATTCCAAGGAAAGTATTCTTTCCAGTGCCACGTGGTAGTAATTAATATCCATCGACCTCAAAATATAGTACACAAAGGAGACTGAATGCCATGAAAATGATATTACTGATCTTTTGAGAAAACTTGAGCACTTAAAAATTGAAACAAATTTTTTACCCTTTTTTTTTTTTGAGTCCAAAAGAAAGTTTATGAGAGAAGGGGTAACACTCCACAGAGTGTGGTCTCCCCTCAGAGGCAGAGAGGGGGACAGAGAGAGGGACGGTGACAGTAGAGAGAGACAGTAAAGGCACTGAGGGACTCTGAGTGGCCAGGGATGGGACACCTTTTAATAAAGATTTGACATTTTAAAAAGAGACTTAAATTTTAAAACTTACCAAATTTATTTTTTAGCTCATGGAGTTTTAAGAAAAACAATTTTAATTTTAGTCAACCCGATATATAAACACTGTTAAAAATCAACCAGTTTATAAGCTTATGACAGAGTACAGCCATTTCTACCCCCTCCTCACCATCCCAGACCCCCTCCCCGTTGGGGGAGCCACAGCACACTTCTTTACCTGTCTTCCGTACGTCTAAAGCTGCTTCTCTTGCTCGTCTTTAATTTATTCAGTTTAGATCTCTATCGGCTTCTGTTATTGTAGTTAAGGATTACCTGCATAAGACTTCCCATTCCTACTGCCTCTCATTATAGCTGTATCACTGTTTTTGGCCTCTCACCTTTTAGGTTTAAGTCCAGTTCTCTCTTCTTTACGGAAAAGTGCTTGATCTCTGACTAGGTTCAACTCTTCAATTAATATGCTCAGATAAATTCATATATATCAGCTGAAGTTTCGTGTGTGTGATAGCTTTTGATTAATGTCTTTATCCTTTACTAGAGTGAATGTTGTGAAAACTCTTTTGTTGATAATTTTACTGCCCATACTTAACAACAGAGGTGAATAAAATCACAAAAAGAGATGAAGTAGAGGTGATCAAGCAACGATGGTCGGCTGAAGAAGCTAATCTCCTGGTCAAAGCAAATATTACGGTACCCATGGCTCCATCACTGCCCATACTTGTCGTCACTATGAGAATAGGCATAATTTCCATTAGGCATATAAAGTTCATGTCTATATTAGTAACAGAACTGTCACGATACCAATTTCGAAATTGAGTGAAAATCCCTTTTCTGTGAATTCTGCTTATAGCAAATTGTAAATGAATATTTAACATTTTACTGTGCTGTTTCCAGAATATAAAGACTATAATCCCAAAGGTATATGGAAAAAGTGCTTCTAAGATAGTGCATGTGTGAAATATGCACATAAAGTGAGTAATGTCTAAAGTTCTGATCGCCCAGTCACGTAACTGCCAGGCACTGTTCTAGTGTTTTGCAAGTACTAACTTATTTCATTATCTAGACACACTATGAGATAGATTATTATCCCATTTTACAGATGAAGAAACAGAGGACATTATGTAATTAAATAATCGTGTTCGTGTTTTAATGTGGACTCAGGATTCGAACTCGTCCTCTTTGTCTCTGGAGACTTTTACATTTGCTCAGATCCTCTTCGTGTGGCCTCTGACATCTAGCCAGCTACTTGGAAGCCGTAATAACTTGAGCATAAAAGTGTGGCTTTTCTATATGACGGAGTTTTTTTATGTCTACTCACTCCACTCTGGGCTTTAAAAATCTTCATCTCCTTTTTTAACTCAGCAGGGAAGCAGGTGAGAAAGTAAGTATTTATGCGAAGATAGGGCTGGTACCTGGTCAACACTCTCTATGAGGTATTTTTCTTACCTCATACTTCCTTTGAAGAAAACGCGTGTTAATTCCAAAATATTTGTGGTAAGTTGTGAAATGGCCAGAATTTAAGGATTTCAATGTGACTCATTAGATCAGATGAGAGAAGCCAGAAATTTAGTTAAATATACTCAACTTGGTAAATGATCTGTCATAGGATTCGATTTAACAAATCCTTTTAAGCAGAGTGTACATTTTTGTAGATTTGGCAAGGTGTCAAAACTTATGAGATATTTGGAGGTCTCAATTCAGCAGTGGCTTCAAAATAGATTCTCTTTAATGAAAGTGAAAAGTTAAAAGGCAAAATTGAAATATATCCTGCTTTAACGTTTCATAAAATTGCCAGGTTGCCAGATGATACTTAATTGGAAGCTCGGGAAATAATGATGAGCAGCCTCATCAGGAAAAATCTATTTGGTCTAAATCTCTGGAGAAGTTTGCACAGACAGTAAACAGTAAACTAGAGACATTTAGAAATGAGTCTGACAGAAACAAAATAAAACCAGTCCCTCCCAGCAAAAAGGGCATGAGAACAGCAACCAGAAAACCAGCAGCCGCGTAACTCAATATATCACTGCAGTCGTTATTTTTGAGAAAGAGCATTAGACTTGATCCAGCCCTGAAATGGTGAAGATGAGAGACAGTTCTCAGTGCCGGTGCTAAACAGGGTCCCTCCATGTTTAGCAGTGGTCGCTGAACGCCTTTACTCAGTGTCTGTGACACATTTGCTCTACAGTTTTTAAGAATTAGAGCTTGACATGTGATGAATCCATTTTTTTTTTTTTTTTATCAGAATGTGAGGGAGAAGAAAAGCATGGTCCGCGAATAGAAATCTTATTCTGGAAGTTCTGAGTCTTGTTGCTTCTGCCACAGCGTCTGCCTTAGCCCCTGGGCATGTTTTACTACGCATAGGAGACATTCCCCGGCGTTCTTTAGGACCCTGCTACCCAATGCAGGTGGCGATTTAAATTCAAATTCTCATTAAATAAAGTTAAGTAAAATTAGAAAATTCCTCCGTTGCTTCAGGTACATGGTCATTGTCGGTGGCCCCTCGTGGCTCTTGCTGAAATCACGTCCTCCATACGGGGCACAGACAGAACACGTCCCGATTCTTCAGGGTGCTGGTCACACAGAGAGTGAGTGTACACTGACACGCGGTGGTGACTGAGACACGGTGCAGGAGCTTGAGCAGGGAGGGAGCCGAGGCGAGTAGAGACGGTGCTTTCAGGATTTAAGCTCATCGAGTAATATCAAGTTGTGACATTTAAATTACACCTCTCTTACATGGTGTGTGGTCTGAGATGTCTAAAGTCGGGATGAAATAGTCTGGGATTTGGGGTAGCGCAGAGAGAAAGGGTAGCGAGAAAGGCCTGTGACTCGAGCCTAAGAGCTGCCCTTCGAAGATCTACGCTGTTATCTTAACTGGCGACAGCTCAGCTAACGGAAGCGTCGTGAACGGCTCGGAAATTCTTCGGAGACTCTTCTGGCCAACATGTTTCATGATGCATTTCTATTTCTCGTTATTGGAACAGAGTTAACCATTCTCACGCTTTCATGAATTTTCTCGAAGCACTTGATTTATCGATAGCCTGGTCTTTTCGGCTGTGACCGACCACAGCTGCTCAGCAGCGTTTGGATTCTTTACGTGTCTTTCAGCTTATGCGAGAGGCTTGCTTGCAGAATTTTTAGAAGGAAAACTATTCTATTGCGTCGATTTTTATATTGTCGCTAATGAAATTGCACATGGAGTAGTTCGACATGAATCATAGCTCGGTCCGCCTCTTTAAGGCATTTGCTCTATTCTCAGCGTTTTATGTGCTTCTTCTCTCATGTCAGCGGCCATAATTCAGAGCATCCATCTGTTGTTCAAGGTTATATACATTATCTGTGAAATAGTCTTTCTCTTTGTTTTATATAATATTTATAATTATTTCATTTTTATCGAAATGGAACAGGCAAGCTAAGAATTCAAATAGCACGGATAGGCCTTAATGAAAAGGCTCATTCTTTATACTCACTTGTCAGAAGCAATCATTTCCAACTGTTATTATTAGACCTTTTGTTGGTTAGTCCCATACATCTAAATAATAAGCTATTTCTTGAAATATCAACTATGGAAATATCAACCATATTGTCTGTGTTAGGAAAGATGAGCAACTCATATTCAATCCCTCTCTGCCTTTTCAATTGCTGATATTATTAATTATTAGTTTATTAGTTCCTTTTGTAACTTTGAGTACTATGTATAAACTTATATTTATTTTGTTGTCAAATTCAGACAGCAGCTCTCGTCTGCACTAATGTAAGTTCATGATTATAGCATCCTTACTATTTCCTTTTAGGCTTTTCCACCTATAATTTTACTTTCACTCTATAATATTGATCATATTTACAGTAGGTCCCCAGCATCATTGGGTCTGCCATGTTAATCTGTAGGTTGACTTGAGGCACATAGCCTATGCTTTAGCGCTCCACATCTATGTAAGCATCCCAGGTATTGTCTGTATTTAAATCTCAGTATTTTTTATACATTGAGCCTAATTAAATTGTATTATTTTACTAGTTTTAGCTTCAAAACCAAGTGGGGCGCTAGAACTTTCTCACTGGAGTCCATAGTAAAGACCTCCCAGTTCCAAGATGATCACTGGACTTAAGGTCAGATGAATGATCTTTGCTAACGCTCCTTCGTTAACTGCTGAAATGCGTGCCACACTGTGATTTCCTTCGTATTTCAACCATGGGTTTTCCTGGAATTGTTTTTGTATTGTGGTTGTGGCATTCTTTATGAGGAGTTTCTTCTTGGAGCCCACCGACTGGCTCTGCTCATTTGGGCCAGTCCTCGTCCAGACTGGCTGCACGCCGCCATCTTGGCGGTCCATTCTGTTCGAATCCCAGAAGGGCCTGCTGCCCGTCTTTCTCTTTCTTATTTTTCACCCGTGTTTCACTTTACATAGTCACATGGATTTCCTGGAAGGAATGGTGAATTAATGTTTCGAGCCCTTGAATATGTGGAAATATCTTTGATTTAGACTCATCTGGGGTTTATAATTTACCATGGTGTAGAAGTGAGTGTACATTATAATTTCCCTTAGATGTTTGCAGCTTTGCTCCATTGTCACTTAGCATCTTGATGATATGGAACCTGAGGCCAGATTATTTTTGTCTGCTGCTTTAGAAATTTTCATTAGCTAATTGATTAATTACATTTTCAGCGTGGTTTATTTGATGATCATTTTATTTCATAGTTATTCTGTTAAGTTTATTTAGTTGATATAATACTTTTGAGTATAGATATAGCATTTAACAGAATTAAAAAATAATTTGGTTAAAAATCATTTGGAAGACACTGAATTTGTTCGTATGGTAAATATTAAGTTGTGTAAAACCTACTTCCTGACCCGGAGAATTTGAAGGTTATTGTGATTATTGTAATTTTATATCCTGTTCATACTACTTAAAAATTTCTTTCAGAATTTTTAGAGTAAAAATTATTATCCTATTACTTTGAATCATATTTTTAAATTTAAAGAAAAAAATCAACTTTTTTTTTCAAAATATACAATTTCGACATTTACAATGTGAGGGATGATAAGAAAACAGAAAATAATATTTATAATGTTTTCTAAGCATCAACTAAGGTATCACCATGGCAACATGCTATATCATTGAAAAGGCATATGCTTTGGAGACAAGTGGACAGGGGTTCAAATGACAATTCTCTTCTTTGTTGTCTGTGCAGACGTTGAGAAGTTAGTTGTTATTTCTAAGCTCCGGTCTCCTCATCTATTAAGCAGTGCAGGTTACTTTTACCCATGGAGTTTCAAGGCTGTGTGAGATGTGACATCAGAAGGCCCGGCTTATTGTTGGCACCCCTCCCCCCCCCGCCCCCTTTAAAAAAATTTAACCTGACGGTTTACTTCTGTTCGTCGGCCTGGGTCCCCGTTCACCTGTAACGTAACTATCGGTGCTGTTGGGTTCACGCCATCCACCTCTCACTGCTTCTCTCTTTGCCGCCTCTGCTTTTGGTTTTGTTCCTCCTTTCTTGCCATCTTTCCATTAATTTTTAAAATTCCATTTGTAATGTCGTCATTGGGATTTTAGTCAGACCTTTTGACGTTGCTTTTTGAGTGCTCGCTCAAGGAATTATAGTATACGCTCTTAACTTTTCACACTGTACTTAAAATGGGTATTTTACTACTTGATATAAAACGTTAGGTTAAATGGAGCCTCAAACAGATAGATACGCTTTTCAGACTCTTCAGAGCACACCGGGCAAATCGCTGCTTTACACTGCGGGACTTGTCAAGGCGTGATTCCCTCACAGTCCCACAGGCCGGCCAGGCCCCGGATGGGCTTTCCTGGCTGGCTTTGTAGATCTGGTTTTTGTCTGATCAGAGGTACCACACAGTGTTTTGAAGATAGTTACACTGTTGCAAACATGAAAAAACTTGGACCCAAAAGGATGCAGTTAGTTAAAAATAAAGTAAAATAAAAGGAGAAGAGATGTTTGAACCTCTAATTGTATCAGGTAGAAATCAGACTGAGCTGAGCTGAGTCCTGTCTGCTTCCTTATGTTGTCTAAGTTAAACCTGGACAGGGCAATGGTTGGTAAGGTTAAGATTAATTCTGGGAGGGTCACATATTTCACTTGATAAACTTTACAATATTAAGGCACACTATAAACCCTAATCATTTCACAATTTAAAGTAGACCACACAGAATAAGACAGCAATTAATTCATTTGTGGAGACAAGACTTTATTTTCTTCATAAGTGTTTCTACTACATCTTTACTAACAACATCTATAAATAAATAATGATGGACACGTCGGCTGTGATTGTGAACATCAGAGCATGTGTTTTAAAAGTTTCAAGACTGTCTGTTAACATTTACTAATTATGGTTGTTTGGAATCCTACTTTTCTCAAGACTACTAATGAGACTCTTAATGAACAACTAAACTGTCATCTATCTTCTTGTGAAGATTAGAAATACCCATTAATTCTCTAAAATTAAAAAAGGGAATACTTACATATGGAATATTAATTAGAAAACAGATTCTTTATTTCCGTGAAAATGTGCACAGCCTCTTTGGATTACATCTGAAACATTTGCTAAAGCCATATTTTTTTTCTCTTGGTGGTGACAGCCAGACTGTTTAAGCTCGTGCCTTGTAATTTTCCAGACACTCTTTTTACAGTGCTCAGGGAATCATTTGGACGTGGCTCGAGGCACGTGCTGTTGCCGAAGCCCTCAAAGCTGCATAACGAATAAGAAACTCGCGAACGTGTCCTTTGGCGGTTCATATTGCTGAAGGATGGTCAGTTATCTACATGAAATGATGACGTGTAAGCAATAGCATAATTAAAAAAAAATTTGTGTGCCCTCTCATTTCGTGCGAAGCATAAACTTAAGAACTGAGGCCATCTGAATGGGTAATTCAGGCTAAACGATATTTTCGACTTGAAAACATTCACACCCAAGAGTTTTGGATTATGACGAGTTGCCGCCAACTTTCCTGTTACGTGGAACGTACTTGAGTGTGTAGGATGTGCTTGAGCATGTGTTGCTGAGCGTACCTCATGGGCACCAGATCCAGCAGGAATTTCCTAAGGGCTGTTGCTGACCTTGGATTGGTCTCGCCATCAGAACCTTGACTCAGATCGCTAACGGACCCAGTCCACTAGTCTGACGTTTCGGGATTTGTTGTGCTGGGATGCCTTGTGCATTTCAAGACATTTCACAGTATCTGATCTCTAGATACTTTGGTAGTATCAAACTAAAATGTCCCCAGGTATTGCGAAATGTCCCATGCACGGGTTAAGAAGGTGTCAAAATCACCCCTGGTTAAGAGCCACTGGTCTATATAGAACCTTGCTGTGATGATCTGCACTTTCTAGAAGGGCGAATGAGGACAGTTGAGCTCCAGAAAGAACAACCATCCTTGAGCTGATGTCCAATCAAGAAGGTCATTGGAATCTAGAAGATGATGTAAAATCATTCTTTGAAGTTTTATTCCGTCAAGTTCTATTTCCACCAAGTTCTCTTCTGGTTTATATACAATCGGCTTCAATGCGTGGCTGGAAAATTATTCTGTTACTCCGCTGTAGTCACAGCTGAGAACCCTCCCCTGGTTCCATGCCGAAAAGGGTATGCTGGAGTCTTCCTTTCTTCGGAGTGGGGCACCCGTAAAGCAAACACGACCCAACCTTTCTAACGTGGATTGCTCTGCTTTCCGCCACTTCTGTGTACTTTCGTGCGGAGTGAGCAATTTCTGATTCGGATGAGGATAGGCAAAGCTGTAGAGAATGAAAGGGTTAGTAAATCCATTCATTCACGTATCGATAATAATTAATAGACGTCTTCCTTACTTTTACAGGATAGATCAGGGCGTCAGCAAAATTTTTCTGTAAAGACCCAGATAGTAAATACTTTAGGATTTACGAGCCATACGGTCTCTCCGTACTTCTCAACGCTGCTGTTGTAGTGCAAAGCATCCGCTGACGATAGTCAGGAAATGGACGTGGCTGGGAACCAGTCCATGTTTGTTGGGCCCACGGGCCCTAGTTTGCTGAGTCCTGACCTAGAAAATCAGCAACAGCTTTCATCTTTTTTTGTGTTCTTCCTTTATCCTGCGGCTGGCCTGTCCCCCAATGGGGGCGGGGGGTGGGATGTTTCTACTTACTTAGAAATCAGTGTGTATCATTCATTTGCTTTTTAAAAAATAAGGTTTGATGACCAACGTATCTATGATAAATATAATATTGTTTGATTTTCCTTGGTTTTGAGCTTTATAAAATTGTGTTATACTCTTATAAGTACTACCGTAAAAACGGTGACTCGTGAAAGCGTTTTTAGAGTTGCTGTTGACGATGCAAGTTACTTAGTAGTAATTGCCTCTTACATCTTTGCATTTGGCTTCCTTCACGTCAACGTAGTTTTAATTCATTAAGAACGACTGAATACTTTCAAAATAAGTGTAGTAGAAGGAACGATAATCTCAATGTAATGGGATGGATTTTTTGTGTGTTTTGCATAGACCAAGCTCGTCTCAAAACAGAATCGATTTTCTGTAAGTGGAAAGTTTGCAGAGTGACACCCGTTTTATCCCAGTCACGGGTGAGGATTTCTTTAACCGTCTTAGTCCAGTGTCACGATTAGTATTCTGAAGCATCAGTATAAAAAGTAATGTATTACGACAGTAACTTGAAAAAATAAGAGTGACTGATTAAGTAGCTGATTAGCTTATTGGAATCCAACTCACCCATAAGATACTCCGATATCGAAACAGTAAAAGAAAGGAAAACCAGAACGATCGAGGCCTGGCCTTTTTTTTTTTTTTTCTCCTCTTGAATTGACTCACCCGTCCTGCCCTGTTCCCAAGCAGAAAGCGCCTCGGTTCATCGCCGATAGCAGCCGAAGCCATCGACGTCGATTCTGGGGAAACCGAGTGCCCAGAACAATCTAAACTTGAAAACAACGTAAACCTATCCGATGCGTTGATGCTCAAAATATCATATGTTAGTTCTTTTTCGTTATAACCAGCCGCAAAAGGCCATACTACCAATGGCCCAGGGCCAGGCTTTCCATAAGCGCAAACACATAAATCAAATGTAATTGACGTGGAACGCTCTCTGAATGACAACTCTAAGGAACGGCTCTACATTGGCCCGTTGCCACAGGGTTAATAGCCGCTCCATAACTGTGGATGGATAATTTTACAGCCTTGCCACGTTCTGTCTGCAGCGTTTAATGTGATTTCTGTTCTAGGGCTCTGATCTCCTGGCTGTGAATAAGTAATGTGAACGCATACATAGATCTCAACAAAAGTATAAAATAGCATGTGGCAAATTGGAAGATTAATTGGGGAAAGGGTTGGGCAGGGTCATACAGATCGTTAATAATTCTTAAAACAGTTTTTATTCAGTGAATTCACTCCTTGACTTACTCGTTTTCCAAAAGAGCTAGATATGTAATCATTTCTCCAGATTTGCTTTTCTAAAATATCAGTCTTAACAGAAGAAAGATAGATAGTTTACCTCCTTGGGTGGAACTCTGAAATACTTCCAGGATAATTCAGAGAGAGGGAGAGATTTTGTCTGTGCTCTTTATGAAAAAATCTGCTTTTGCATTCTTTTTCTTCTTTCTTTTTTAGCAAGAACAGAGTCAAACATACATAGCTATCTGTAATGTGACTTTAGGACGTGTGAAAAACACTCTGGTCACAAGACTCCCTTTTTAAAAATCGGTTTACTAGTCTTTGGCAGTCTGTAGTAGGAACATCTTTGCTTTAGAGTCAGACAGCGAGTGTCTTGAGCGGGAAAACGTGGAACGGTCATTGCAGCGATGAGCAATGAGCTCATCTCATTCCTCCAGTCGGTGTTTATAGCAGCGGGCGCAGCGAATCCGCCTTCGGCACTTTACCAGGTTCCCGGGACTTCACGTCCTGTTTCAGCCTCACTTAACATACTACGAATGTGCTGATTCCATTATTCTCATGTGGGCGGGGAAACTGAGGCTCACGAGGTCAGTAGTGTGTTGTTCAAGGTCAGAGACCTCGTGAGAGGCAACGCCGAGGCTGCGTCAGAGACTCGGGTCGCTGAGGCGGTGTTTGTGCCCTTCCGTGCTGCACTGGGGTGTCAGGCGAAGGGGGGGGGAAAGAACCCCAGGCGCTGATGACCTCACGGTGGGTTAAGGCCCGGAAGGGACAGATGAGCGCGCTGGGACGTGATCCTGGCTTCTTCGCTGCCTTTTTTCTTGCTTCTCCTCATTTTTGGTAAGGCGGAAGCAGGCAGGGGCATAACATGGTGCCTCGCTCTCGCAGGTAGGACAGGGGTTTGAAACCTGCACACTATCACTCGTGAGTGGGTCGGAAAGTCAATCGAGTGGATTATGAGCAGCATTTTGGGGAAGACTGGCACAGTCTTAGGAGATTTTGGTAAAATATGTCATAACCCGTATTCCGGGAGGGAAACAAGGTTAAGATCCAAGGCTTAGAAAAAGAATTCCCCAGACCGTTTCCTCACAGGTGTTGGATGGTAAGTGCGTGACAGTGGACGCGGACGCGCGGGGGCGGCCGCTCCCACCATCCCGCTCCGGCCGCGTCGCGCAGCGGCGTGCGGTCCGCGCGGCCTTATCGGAGCTCGCGGAGCAGAAACGGATTAATCCGAGCAGTTCACCATACCTCTCCTCGGGGTTCCCGTGAGCATTATTTCAGGTCCCCAGGCCGAAGCCAAGCGCTCTCTAAAGGGAGCGTTCGGTGGCCAGCACGTTAAGAAACTCAGATGGACAGGAGCAGAGCGCACCGGAGCGGAGCATGTGGCGGGCCACGTGGGCCGTGGAAGATGCGGGGGGGGGGTTGGGGGGACACCGCGCGGGGAGGGGGGGATGGGGGAAGCCGCATCTTTAGCCATCACAGCAGGTCTGCGCCTCAAGGCCTCTCAGTCCCATTGCACAGGTGGCGGGATGAGTGGCAAAGGAGCAGCGCCCAAGGCCCACGGCGAGGCGCGGGGCCACGGCCAGGCCCTCGGGCTCCGCAGCGTGAGCGCCGCGGTTAGGGCCTGGATGTCGCACGCGGTCACTTCCTATGAACGCAGCTGGCTTGGGAGACGCTGACTCTCCGTTGGCAAAGTCTTGGGATTTTCAATCGAGTTTCAACATGCGTGTAATTTATTATTTTTGAAAAAGAACATTATGGAATAAAACTTTTTTTAGCGTTTGGGGCAAATTTAACATTTTAATTGAAATAATGTGATTGGCTTCAAAGAAGTGGTTTTTCTCGTTAGAAGATGGGGAAGGAGAGTGTTGTCAGGGGTCGGTCAGAAAAGCAGAACCAGCGGGAGCGACACAGAATAAAGGGTTCGTCACAGGGAGAGACCTTAGACAATTATAGAACCTTCTGGAAATGTCTATGCAAGGGCTCTCGAGTCTGGTGCTGGTCCCCGGCCGGCTTTTGGGGTGCAGAGCAGGGGCGAAGTGGGTGGCAGCAAGGGCGTGCTGGGACCTGGTCTGCCCTCGCCCCCAACCCTGACGAGACGGACGGGTGACCTGCCAGAGCCGCTGGCGCCCTGTGCGGCGCGCGACACGCACACCTGGCCCGCTGGAGAAACGGGGAGGGCGGCGAGGCCTGCGGGCGGGCGAGGCGCGCGCTGCAGGTGCGCGGTAACGGGGTGCGAGCTGCTGCGACGCCGGCACCCCTGAGCCAGTCTTCAAAATGGAAGGAGGGAAGGAAGGAGGGAAGGAGGGAAAGAGGGAAGGAAGGAAGAAGGGAGGGAGGGAGGGAGGGAAAGAGGGAAGGAAAGGGGAGTAAACCTAGAGACCTGTTCGTATTTAGCGTTCCTGTAGAGAAAGGGGAAAAGCCGCCCTGAGAAGGGTGGGGCTGTGCTTCTCCTGGGCCTCAGTCCAGACACAGAAGCGTGAGGTCTGAGAGGGGGTCCCCTCTGCTCCCCGACACCCCGCGGCCACACTCCCCGTATCTGATTGTTTCTTCATCCCCTAGGCGGCCATCGTCCTCCAGACAGTGACTCTGACCCGCAGCGACCTGCAGCCTGCAGAACGGGGGAGGGAGCACCAGGAAGGAGATGGACTCGGGGGACGTCACTGTCACCGGGAGCTGTGCGACGTGGACGTGGTCTCTGCCTGGCTGCCGCCTGCTTCGCTCAACCTCGAGAGAGTCTGGCAAAGCTGAGGAGCGCAAGGGACACTGGAGGGTGCTTGGTCACTGCCACAAGTAAGAAAATGAACACATGATCACATCTGTGTCAGTTTCTTCCCCTGTGAAATGGGGACAAAATCCTGTTTCGCAGCGTTATTCTGAGAGATGTATGAGAACCTACGTATTAGAACAGTGCTTTATAAACTGTAAAACACCAAACTATTTTTTTACTTCTACTAGTTATCGATACTAGTATTGATAAGACATTCGTTTATATGCTTTCGTCCTTTCGTATGGTGGTCCATCTTGCTTTTTAATTATAGATTTCGTGATGGCAGAGCCTCAATTTAAGTTGCTATGTGTGAGACCTAACTCAGTGTCGTAGATGTAATAAAACTCTGTGGGTCAAGTTAGTTATCAACATATTGCAGGTTTAAAGTTCTTTGAGTACTTAAGTGGCTGTGGAACCGGAGAGGTAAATGAACACATTAGTCTTGCCTACACGTGGAAAAACGATTTACTAAATCTGCATTTGCCAACTCGTATGTGCCTTTGCCTGGCGGATTCATCTAACATTTAGATGCCTTCAAAAAGTATGTGATTAGTCTCCTTTCCATTTATATGTTTATTTGGAGATGTAGGGAAATAAAATATTTGGCTATGCAGTTTCTAAATGTTCTTTTTGGGGGCCATGCGTCATTGTTTTTAATTTCGGTAAGATTGTGTATTAAATGCATTCTCATAATTTTTTTTAAATTGGTCATTTGAACGTATTGTCATTTAGAAGTGCCTATACGGGATCTTTTGCCTTTTCTTCCTTATTATTTCAGCGTTTCTATTGGTTTGAAAGAGTTATTTTATAATCTTTTTCCTCTAAGCTTTTATTGAGTTATAATTGGTAAACAAGAGTTCTCTGTGTTTAAAATGTACAACACGATGTTCTAATATTTGTGTGCATTGTGAAATGATTGCCACAGTCAAGCAAATTAACACATCCGTCACCTCATGTAGTTATTATTATTGTGGGGTTTTTTTTTTTTTTTTTTGTTACCTGGTGAAGAACATGTGAGATCTGCTCTCTTACCAAATGTGAAGCATACAATACAGTGTTATTCACTATAGTCATGCTGTCCGTCAGGTTTCCGGAATCTATTCACCTTGCATAACTGAAACCCTGCATTTTTCGAGCACTTCGCCCCTGGCAAACAGCTCATTGCTCTCTGTTTTTCTGAGTTTGACATTGGCCTGTAGTGTTTTTTTTCTTCTCAAGGTCTTCATCTAGCTTCGGTATCAAGCAATGCTGGCTGTGTAAAATGAGTTTGGAGCTGTTTCCTCCTTTTCATTTTTTTTTTTTTTTTTGATGTGTTTGAGAAGCATTGGCATTATTTCTTATTTAAATGTTTGATAGAATTTGCCAGTGAAGCCATCTGGTCCTGGGCTTTTCTTTGGGACATTTTTGCTTTCTGAGTCGATCCCCTTCTGTTGTCTGCTCGGATGTTCTCCGTTTTGAGTCGGTTTTGGTGTGCTGAATGTTTCTAGGGCTTCATCTGGTTCTTGGTTACCCGATTTGTCGGCACGTTATAGTTTACAGTCGTCTCTTAAGAGCCCTTGTATTCTTGTGGTGTCGGTGGTATTGTCTCCTCTTTCCTTCATGATTTTATGTCTTTGAGTCTTATACCTTTGTTTCTTAGGGAATCTAGCTAAGTTTGTCAATTTTGTCTTTCTTTCCAAAAATCCACTGTTATTAGTCTTTTCTATTTATTCTTATCTCTGTTTCATTAATATATGCTTTAATCTTTCCTGTTTCCTTCCTTCTAACTTTGGGCTTAGTTCATTTTCTAGTTTTTTTCCTTAATGTAACTTTATTGCTGTACATTTCCCTCTTAGAACTGCTTTTGCTGCATCCCATAAATTTTGGTAGGTTGTGTTTCCATTCTCATCTGTCTCGAGGTATTTTTTAAATTTCCCTTTTGATTTACTTTTTTCCCATCGCTTTTTGTTCAGGAGTATATAATTTAATTTCACATCTGGTGAGTTTTCAGTTTCCTTCTATTATTGATTTCCAGTTTCATACCATTGTGGTCAAAAAAGATACCTGATGTGATTTTGATCTTAAATTTGTTGAGACTTTTTTCGGGACTCAACATAAGCTCTGTCCGGACAGTGTGACCCCATGATGCTGGAGAGGAATGTGTATTCTGCCGCTGTGGGGAGGGATTTGTCTGCTCTGTATTTGTCTGTTTGCCTATTTGGTCTGTGGTGTTATTCAAATCCTTGTTTCCGTATTGATTTTCTGATTGAAGTTGGTTATTAAAGCCCTCTACTATTCTTAGAACGCTGTCTGTTTCTCCCTTGGTTCTGTTAATATTTGCTTTATATTCAGATGCTCTGATGTTGGGCACATATAAATTTACAGTTGTCATATCCTCTTGATGAATTGGCCTCTTTGTCACTATGTGATGCCTTTTGTCTCATGGCAAAGTTCTGACTTAAAGTTTATTTTGTCTGATATAAACACAGCCACCCCTACTCTCTCTTGGTCACCATCTGCATGGACTGTCTTACTCTATCCTGTCACTTTCATTCTATACGTGTCCTTACGGCTAACGTGAGACTCTCAGGCAGCATATTTTTGGATCTTGGCCTTTTTGTTTTGGAGGGAGACTGAGAAAAATAGAGACCAGTGAAGGCTGCACTTGGCAGCCAGAGGGAAGGTTAATTATTTTCATTCGTGATCTTCACTCTGAATTGGTTTATGTGTCTAATGAAATGAAGCCTTGTTTCTACCCATTCTGATTCCCTTTAACCTTTTACCTGACATTTCATTGCAGCATCCTAAGATTTTTCTTGTTATTTTTCTTCTATTTTTTTTCTTTAAAACTCTCTATTATGATAATCTCTTGGTTCTGTCTTGATGTAACATTTAAGTCTCACTTAATATGCATTCTGGAAGTTATTTAAAATAGGGAATATAGTATGAGAAAGATAGAAAAAAACTCACATATTCCAAAAGGCCATAATAAATTATTTTTGTTGTTACTTCACCTAGATGCTGTAGCAGAAGTTTAATGGCTTGTGGTTTCAGAAACGTGTTTATACTTCTTGACATGGCATTGTTCTTTCGTTTAGTACTCCATAGATGTTTTTAAGCCGTGGATGGATGTGAAAGTCATTCAGTTTCTTCCAGATTATTTTTCTTTACATCGTGTATTAGAAGTAAAATAAAATTGTATGCAATTACAAATAAAATATTTCCATGTGTTCCAGTATCCTTCACCATCAACTTTTGTTATGAATTCATTCATTCAAGAGTGGCTGACATCTACTATGTGTCAGATAATGTCAAGATGGAAAGAGAGTGTCTGGAATCCAGCCGGGGAGGAGACAGTGTGATAAAGGAGTGAGCTTGGACTGGTGCAGAACTCTTGGAAAAATCGCCCGGGTGTCTGCAGGGTGGGAGGCACAGACGGGGCGTCCTGGGGTGGGGGGGGGAAGGAGCATGTGATCTGAGCCATGACATTGGAGGAGGAGTTGATTGGGGAAGGGGCAGAGCTGAGGATGGAGGGGACCAGAGGGGCAGAAAGGACTGGAGCGAAGAGTGAGAGGCAGGAAGGAATGCAGGCTGCTTCTACGGAAGGAATTTTCGATCAACGGGGTTGGAGGACGAAAGTGGGGAAAGATGATTTGTAAGAAATAAGCAAGAACCAAATCGAGAAAGGTCTTGTTTGTTATGCTGATGGATGTGGCACTTAAGGTCAAAGAAATAGGGGAATGGCACGAACAATTTGTGTTTCATTAAGATGGCATTATAGTGATGAGTTTATAAAGACTAAGATCAATATGTTTAATTATTTGAACATGAAAAGGCTGCAGGTCCAAAACAAAAATGACTAAAATTAACAAGCAAGTTAAATCGGGACAACTATTTATAATAACTGTGACACAGGTTAATCGTTTGAGTATTTAAAGAGTTCGTTCAAATTGAGAACAACAGCACTAAGAAGATCCTCACAGATAACAGGGTGTGACACGAATAGATACTTAGGAAATAAAATAGGCTAACAACCCGATTAGTATTCAAATTAAAACAACAGGGACGTCTCATTTTTTGTTTCTCAAATTGAGAAACTTTTGAAAAAAACTACAGTCAGACGACCCAGTGCTAACAAAGTATGGAGCAAGAGGAATTTTTGCTCTGCCAGTGGGAGCATAAATGAATATAACCTTTGAGTTTGCAAATTGCCCACACTCAGTGACCCAGGCTTCTCTCATATTGGAATGTTAGTTAAGGAAATCATCTGAAGTATAGAATGGGCTATTTTGATGCTTACATAAGATAATTCATTTGAAACACATTGTCCTGGCACATACAAGCACAAAATGAATGTTATCATTTTTATTAGCACAAATATGGGCCATTAAACAAAACCAAAAGTCACTTTCGGTAGCATTTAGAATAGTGTGGTACAGAGACTAACAAAGGTTTAGGTACAGAGACTAACAAAGGTTTAATTTGGCTCATTATTATATTATTTAAAGTAGGATTCAGGATATAATTTGACAATCGTGACAAAAATATACATCTTGAGACTTTTTTGTATGTAGAAGGAGCCTATTGCATGATCATAAATGATGCACTTGATCATTAATGAAGAGTGATACAAGTGTGAAGAGAGACTTGAAATAAAGATTCAGTCTATCATTTACAAGAATGATACAATAAACTCTCCAACAAATACGTGCTGTTATCTGAAATTACCTTAAAATGGAAGAATTAAGGTAAGACTTGAGGCAATTTTTTCTTTTGGTCAGAGGTTGTAACCTAGCTGGAAACAGGGGAATAGAAAGCAAAATTATAACTGGATGTTGGAAAATGGCTTAAATTGTATTTTTGGAAGCTGCGTGTAGTCCAAGATTGAGAGACGTCTTTTTTTTTTTTTCCCACTTGAAATAACTTTCTCAGGCTTAGAATTGCATAATGAATCAGACTAACTCAAATCACCCAGCAAATAGCGATCGACATTTGGTAAAATATACACAGGGGAAGTGTCAATGTTCCAGACTAATTTTTCTTTTCAAATGCGTTTGTCCTAAAGAGCTGCGCGATGTGCACAGTGTGTGACATCCGGCAGCATCGAACGATGAGATGGGCTCCCACCTATGCACTGCCCGGAAAAGAACACACCTGCCTCTTTGGGAGGCCTTAATTGCTGCCACCTGGAGTTACTTTGCACTGGAAATGCACCCGGGCGGAGAAGGGGCAGGCAGGGGGAGCAACCGTGGGCCCTCTGAGTCCCATCCATTCCCTCGATTTCCCCTTCCCCGCCTTCTCCCTCCCTCCCCCATTTCTTTCCCCCTTCCCTTTCCTTTCCTTCAACACTGCAACTTAGGTGGCTTGCTTAGCCGACCTGACTCTGCGTTAGCCTTCTGTTCAGGGAGAGTTACGGGTACCCCAAGGGTGCACGCACTGCGTCTAGATGCCATGACGTCATTATTCCTGTGACGTGAGCGTACGCTTTAGAGGCGGGCGATCGTGTTCCGATTCCCGGTTCTGCTGCTTATTAGCCGTGCGATCTTGCTGTATAAGTCACTGAAGTTCACTGAGTCGATGGATTTCACTCATTCAGTTTTCGTAATTACAAATCGGAGTCCAAAGATCCAGTCGCAAGGCTGTGGTACAGCTGTGGCATGTAGTAAACGTTTAATATTTGGTACCAAATCTTGTTATACCTCCCAAACAAACCAAGAAACAAAAACTTCTTCTTGAATTTCTTGAGAGACGTTTCGATACAGATTTAAGAATGATTATCAGCCTTTCTTGTCACCGTGATATGTGGCTCATTCCTAAGATGTAAACGTAATTTCTTTTACCATCCTTTTATCTCTCACTTAAGAAAGCATAGAAAAATGCAAGAAAGTTAGAGTTGTGTCCTGTTTGTGTCCTGTAAGTGTTCAGAAGGGACTCCTGCAGTCACACAACCCTGCGACTCACACAGCTCCCTCCCGAGCCGAGGGTCAGTGAGCGGAGGGTTCCAGCCCGTTGACCGGGGCGAGGCACTGGAACCCTCACTAATTAGACGTCCTCGTGGTCAAGTTCACGGGGTGTGCAGGAGAGCTGAAAGAGGTGAAGCACAGAAACGCTCTTCGGGTCCTGAGACTTAGAATTGTCGTCTGACATTATATAAACGAGTGATGCCATCATTACGAGTCCCAAGAATCCCAGGTAAACAAGGACGACGCGACAGCATCTTTACTAGTCTAGTTTTACCTGGAAATGAGCGTGGAGGCTTCTTCCGTAATAAGCGGCGTGCCCGTGCTTTGAGGCTTATTGTTTCCTCCGTGACCGGGAGCTGGCTACAAGCATTTAATGTGGGAGACAGAACAGAATTCTGCCAGTGAGAATTTTTCCAATTAAAACGTTCCGTTACGATACGAATAAAGTTTTTGAAATCATTCCTTCGTTCATCACGCATAGGAGCATTCCTCTTTCATACAGGACAGTACGGACTCGACTCATTATCTGCAAAGCTTGTGCTGAGATAGCACATCTTCCTGCCTTCTTCCCTCCTTCCCTTCTTCCTCCCCTCCTCCCCGCTCCCTCTCTCTGTCTCCTTCCTCGTCCCCCTCTGTTTCTTCAATTTAGAACCAGGGAAATAGCTTCCATGGTCTGTGTTCTTCTCCGTCCGTGGTCTCCCTCTGGGCAGACCGTTAGTGTGACTGTGGCGGCCGGTGGTGCGTGGGCAGGTTCTCGTCCGCGTGCCCCGCCCCGAGCTCTCCTCCCGGCTCCGGCACCTGTTTTCAGTGACCTGGTGGCATCTGACTTTACCGAGTGTGAGCCGAAACTCACAGAGGGCCGCGTGCTCCCCTCGGCCTGCCCTGGCCTTCCGGTCCTCTCACTGCCGGTGGCCCCGAACCTCAATGTCATCGCTGAGTCCTCCTCGCTCGTGCCCGTCTCGGCTGAATGAACATGCCTCAAAAACTCAGTCTCTCTTTGCTCTGCTCCATTTCTAGGATCCTAGTATATGCTTTGCCTCTCGCCTGTGTTATGCGATGCTTCTTAACTGGTTTCTCTGTCTCCACACCCTCCTGTAATTCATCGTGCCCACGGTCGCCAGGTACACCCTGGGTTCTTGGAATCGTAGTCTCAGACTTAGAAACAGGCCTCGGAGTGATCTGGTTTAGCCAACTGGGTGCCCTCAGTTCTCTTGGGTGACCCCACCCGGCCATTTTAAGGTATTTTTTCTCTTCCCCTCCCCTCTTACCCTCCTTCTCCTTCTCAGCTGAGCTGAAACCCTTCTCCATCCCCTCCGGCCATGTAACGTCTGGTCTTCCTGACGGGTCAGGATTTTAGGTCCGCAGGTGTGTGGTCCACGTCAGACTGTGGGAGCTCTCCGTGGGGTTAGGGTTTCGAAGCTGTTGGGGCACTGTCATTTGTAATCATGCTTGTTGGGAACTTCTTCAGAAAGAAAACAGAAAGGTGACAGCCATCTCTGCACCCAAAGCTGTCCTGGCAGTGTAAATATTTTTTTTTTTAGAAAAAAAAAGGCAGAAATTAAAGGCCAGGAACTTAAAAACATGCATTACGAACTCATATATGTCCCAAGTGATTTAAAAGTATAAATTGGAAATATCATTTATTTCCTATACTAGTTGTATTTTGTTATATTTTATAATTAGTTAAATATGTTCCCTACTTATTAAAAATTACAAGTTTCAATTGTAGATACATATTAAAATATCTTAATTACAGGAAAGTAATTATATCTTTATACTAAATGGCAGACAAATCCAGCAGATAACTTTGTCATTTAATACAAAGAACAGATCGTATCCTAATTTAATTACATTTTACACTTTAATGTAGCGCAGTAGCTAGCAAACGCGTCTTTCATATAGCTCCTTAGGTCATAAATATTCTGGGATCTTACATTTCTTTTCATGAGCAGATGGGAAAATTACTACAATCTAGAAACTGAATAAACAAAAGAACTTCTGCATTAACTGATTTTCTCTTCGATTTCCCTCCAGTCAAGGTTAACTGTGTTCTCCAGTGGAGAATTAAATTTCTGATCTTCTGTGTTATTTTTTCTAGGTGGAACATTCTTCCTTCTTTCAACCATTATTCATGGCACACACTATCGGGACCTTTACTGTCCCGTTGTCATTGGTGGGAGACTCATTTTGCTCATAGCCCGCTGGCAGCTGCCGTGGGGCTCACCGTATCCCTCAGGCGCATGTGGCTTCCGCCCACGACAGGTGTCCTAAGGCGGGCACCTGCGGTTCCTGGCCGAGGGCTGTCTCTGTCTGGTACTTCCCGAGTCTCTTCCAGCGTTGCCTGCTGGCACTCAAACCTCAGTCCCTCGGGTTGCTTCCGGGAAAACCTAACCTAAATCTCCCCCTTAAAATATCCTACTGTGTACTTTGCACTCCAGCATAGAAGTTTCCCTTTACTTGAATTGTAAGAGATGGGCACTATTAAGAGAACAAAGGTTTTTTGGCAAGCCGTGTTGATATATATATATATATTTTTTTAAACTTGACTCTAAAGGCAAGGGGAGATCACAAGAGGGTTCCAGGAGGAGAAAAGCGAGATCTACTCCTTTGCGATGGACGGATTTGAGGAAGGCAAGACTTGAGGTGGGCGTCCTGCAGGCAGGAAGTGGTGGCCGACTGTGATGACAGACACGTTTCACAGCGACAGGGGAAAGGGTGTGGTTTTGAGAGAGGTTGATCTGAAAAGTTTTGCATATGCTGAAAAAAACACCTCTTCTCTTAAAGTTCCCAAGGTTCGTTTATGTGCTGCACAGGCTATTTAATTTGGCATATTTCACTGACCTTGACAAAATAGTCCTTCAAATATTATGAAAAGCCCTTAGCACTGGGCAGCTGGTCCGTGGTTCAGGATTTAGCTACTCATTCAGTTTTTGGCAACGGTTTCTAACGTGTCAGCTGAACGAGTTTCCATTCTGCGTTTTTGATCTTCTAAAACCAGATTGGCCATATCTGTGTTTCTGCTCCCGTAATTTCTTTTTTCATATTTATGGCCGTTTCCTGGCCGGGTTTGGGTATCTGTCTGTTGCAGCTGATTCACGGGCTGTCTGACCGGTCGCAGAAGGGACAGAGTGAAATTTCATAGAGCACTTTGGCATGTCTCTCTCCGCCATTTCTCAGGGACTCTGGGCGTAAACAATTTGTTAGGGACAGAACGTGTAGAAATAGGGAGTGAGGTGGCAGCCCGGATGGTGAGTCAGGAGGTGGCACCAGGTGCGGGCATCTGCCGGCCGACTTTGGGTACCAAAAGGTCTGGAGTTGATCCGGCAGTAGAGGGAAGGCATCGATACAGGAAGAATGTCATGAAAACGACATCTCATGAGAAGACCTTGATTTAGCATCTTGTATAAATAAGCTAACGGGAAAAATAGGAAGCGATGACAAGTCATAACGGTATGGACAGGTGATAATGAGGTTTTAATGAATGTTTCTTAAGATTTTTTACTTCAGTAGTGTGTGATTGAAAGTAAAAAATAATATTTTTTCTCAATTTTTGAACGATTGGAAAGCATATAGATTGAGACATTCTTGAGAAAATTTCAGTAATGAGTTTAAGGCTCTAACACTTTTCGTCTTTCATTGTCCGTCCTAGAATCCTTTTGTGCCATGCCCCTGTCTCTCTCAGTTATGCGGTTCCTAACCTTAACTGAATGACTTAGAAGTAATTTTAGGTTTCTGTAATTAAATATTTTTTACTTGACAGAGGAGTTTTGGATAACCCATAGTAATTATCTATCTATCTATCTATCTATCTATCTATCTATCTATCTATCATCTATCTACCATTTACTCACCTATCATCGTCTACCTTCCTACTTATTATCTTTGTATAGGTATAAAATTTTTCAACATAGCACATAATTAATCTTTACCAAAAAATATACAAATTATAAAATTCTAAACTATGAATCTTATCCAATTATAGATTCTTTATCATCATCCACTCTTTACCACCATCCAGCAAATATCTATCTTCTTACGAACTTGTAATTAAAAAGGATAACTTTGAAAGGCAGCTCAGTGTGAGTTTTGACCTTGTGCTTCTGAATTCCCCTTAGAGTTCACTATTTCAAAATCCTGACAGCTAATCCCAGCTAGGACAATTGCAGCCACATATACCACTTAGGTTATACCTAGGAATTGAAATAGATTAAAAACTGACTCCAAAAAAAGTTAGGTTTTTAATTTTTTTTATCTCAAGTGGTGGTGTGTTCCTATATGTTTTGCTAGACTCGGACATATTATGTCATTGAAAAACAGTAGGATCCAGTTCGCTGTTATTATTTTCTATCAACCCTCTCGATCTGGGCTAATACACGAGCCATTAACAAAACATGGTTGGTGTGAATTGAGAGGTAGTGTATGTATAAAATGCACACTGGATTTTGAAGATGAGTAAAAAATAAGAAATGTAAAATATTTCATTAATAAGTGTACTGATTACATCTTGAAATACTACTTTCGAAATATTGGATTGAATAAAATATGTTATTAAAATTATTCCATTTGTTTATTTTTATGAAGCTGCCAGAAAATCTAAAATTCAACATGCAGCACACGCATTTTTACGTGAGAGCCATGGTCTAAACATTCTCGTAAACAGTCGCACACACGAATAGGCCTATGAAAATTTTCTTTGGCTTTCCTCACTGAAATGCTCCGTTTATTGGGGTCCACAGCAGAAGAACCAGAATCCTTTTCCCAGAAAGGGTAATAGGGCCAAGCAGAGAAACACTGTGGAAGACGAACTGAATTTAAGTGGTTAGTTTTGAAACAGAAACATATTTATCTTTAGTGTTTTGCTTCTTCTGCATCTACATTTTGTGAATTCTCTCTCTCTATCCTTTATTAGAGACATTCAATAAAAATCCAAATTCAGTTCGGATTTACCTAGTCTTGACTTAGACGGGTGGTGGGACCGTTTACCGCCACACTGGCATTGCCGTGGTTGGCGTTTGCACCTTTCTCGGATGTCCGACCTTTCAGATCACAAGGGGGAGGAGGACGCGCTGTGGACAGACAGAACCATCAGGCCTGGTCTCTGCCAGCCCTGAGCACGTGACGTGGCCGGAGTCTCATCTAAACTCCTAAGATTTGGGTCTTAAGGTTGAAATGACCCAAAGGGAAGGCAGATGGCAGGATATTCTGTGTATAAAGAGGATAAAGAGGCTTCTCAAGCGAATCAAGTAAGTCGAATTTTCGGCTCTTTTGAAGACGTCTTCCGTACCACATTTGCAGACGTATCGGACACAGTGCTCGTCCAGTCAGCGGTCTGGCTCGCTTTGAGCCCGTTCTTCTGCCTCTGAGTCTGTTGACGTGGCTGTCAGGTCACCTGTCCCTGAGTGGAGACCCGCCTTTACCTTCCTGAAGTGCAGCTCAACGTTGATTAGAGGTTTGTGGTGCCTTCAAGAACTTCATTTTCCAAATGTACAGTAAATTGAACAGAAAACGGTCTTTAAGTGTTCTGATTGAATTCTGGAAATAATTTCCTGTGTATCTTCCCCCATTGTTCTGAGAAGATGTGGAAAACGGAGTGGAATTTATAACAGATGCAAGGCTCTAATGTTTGGTCTATTTCCCGAATGTTTTTAGTCTATTTCCCGAATGTCTTAACAGGACGACCGTCTCTGGTTTTGAAGTGTGATGCATAAAGTTTTCATTCAGACGAAACGGGCCTCTCGTTTGACTTTCGATCCCGCGTGTGCGTTTGACGGTGGAGCAGCGGGAGCCGCCTGGTTCCGGCACGGGGTCGTGTGCGCTGGCGGCGGCCCGTGGCCCGCTGTGTTTGCCGGAGAATGGCCGGGTCGGCACCCCTGACGCTTCGGGCCGTCCCCCAGGTTCCGTCCTCTTCGTACGGACGTCTCCCTGCCCCTGAGGGTCCGTCCAGTTTGCGGTTCGCGGTCCCCTTCCGTCTCGGTCTCCACCCAACGCGTTTGGGGCGCACGCACCCCCGGGCAGCGGGAACCTCTCCGCTGCCATGCGCCTTCGGAGCGAGATCCCTGAAGACGCGTCGTTGACCGAGAGCAGCACGGAGCGTCCGGTCTGCAGGCCGGGCGAGCTGGACGCCGTCGCCGCTCCAGACTTTCAAACGTCTGCGCGAACGAGCAGGTGCAAACGAGACGTGGTAACGAGGCTACTGAATTTTTATTCTTTTCCTTCCCTCCCAAAGCCTTCCATGTCAGTTCCGTGTCTAAAACCCTCCAGTATCTGCCCTTATGACACCTTGAAATGACCTCATCCTTTGCGGTGACCGGCAAGGCACCGCGTGGTCTGGTCCCCGCTGCGTTCACCCTGCTTCACACCCCGGCCCCTTCCTGTCCCCTGAACACGCCCATCTCTTTCCTGTCTGAGGGTCCTGGCGCGGTTCTTCTACTCAAAACGCTTCCCCTTGGAGCTTCTCATGCCCGATCCTTCTCGCCAGTTCGAACGTTACTTTCTTGGAGAAGTGCTGTCTCTCCGCTCTCTGACGTAACTGCCGTCTCGACCGTAGGTCACTTTACCCATCGAAACCGTCTCGCTTATTTCTTCCGCTCGCCTCGTCCTTCTCTCCCCACTAGTGTAAGTTCCGCGAGATCAAGAATCTCCTGTTTGTTAATCTTTACATTTCCAGCTCCGGGACTCCGTCCTGGCACATAGTAAGTGCTCAGGAAACAGCGGCGTGGATGAACCGATAGAGCAGCCACAGCACGGCTCACACTTACGGAGTCCTACGTGGGTCAGCTTTGTACTTGGGCGGGATTGTGCAGAGGTTTTAAATGCCTTTCATCCAAGGAGACCAAAGAAGAAAAAGGGCTTTCAGAAACACCCCATTCATTATGTGACCGAGGCGCGGACGAGAGTCTTCTTGCAGAAATAACATTCCCGAAACAGTTCCAAGAGCAAACGGAGGCTTAACGTTCCTTACGGCCGGTGGTGGCATCTCTGAGAAGTAAAGATGAAATGTAAGGCGGCTCATCGTGAGTCTCTTTGTTCGCTGTGATCATTATTTGGAATCCACCTTCCTAGAGTTCAGGACGAGGGAGACAGTCCTTGGAAGCGAATGGCTTCGCCTCCTGTCTCACTGCACGGCTCAGTGCTTGGGGTTTGGTAGATGGCTGAAACTACCCTGGCCGGAGGGAGACAGAAACGCTGTGCTCTAAAATAAATCCCCGCGTCTGAGGGTGCTGCCTCTCTTTCATTCGTTTGCTGTCACGTGCGCGTGAAAGGTTGCACGACGACCTTCGTGGCGCGAGTTACACCCCCAGGTCACGGTGGAGCTCTGTGACCCGCAGCCGTCACGGGCGGAGGGCCCACCCGAGACCAGGCTCAGAGCCCCCGCTCCCGGGGTCCTTCGGTTCCTAGACGACACTAAAATATGTTCTCTTTTCTTAGTCCCCAAGGAGTTCAAAGATGTCCTTTGACCTGCCTTTTGGCACCGTGCGATAAATACAGAAAAAACCCCACACCACCAACTTCTGGTCCCGTTGTGGAGGAGCGGGCGTGGGCACCCAGAAATGTCCTGAGTGATGACAACGGTGTTGTCTCAGAGCCCAGGGCGCAGAACAAGGTCAGGAGGACGCAGCGGACTTTCTGGTGGGCAGTGTTTTCTCATCACGGGCCTCCCCTCGGGAAGCGGCGTGGACTGTGACAACGTTGGCTCGTTGTCGGCCTGCCTGCCCCCAGCCGCCATTCCTGGCTTGGCGCTGGCGTCTCCCGGGACTGTCGATACTGTACGACGGAGTTCGTGATGAGCTTTTCCTGGGCTTTTCTTCAAAGTTTTACCTTTCCAGTCTTTTCAAGTGGCTGCAATAACACACATTCAACTTTTCTAGCGGCGCCTTTTATTTTTCTGGGCCTAAATAGTCTCGTCTGTGGATCATTGCCACTGAGGCACCATCCAAGGTCTTCCTCACCTCTGAAACATAAGGACGAAGGAAGCAATGTGCTTTCCCGTCCAAGGCAGCTGTTTCTGATAAGATATTAGTCATATTAATGTATGTGCCTCTCTTTTTTCATTTTTCCTTCAGAAAGCAGTGGAGTAACTGTTTTCCGAATCACCTTGATGAGCAGTCTTTACTAAATTAAAGTAGGCATTTAGGAAAAAAAGCCTGATAAATATAGCAAAGATTCTGTCTTGAACACCAGTTGACCTTTCGACAAGGTAAACAGCGGTGGGGGCGGGCCCAGCGTGGGAGACATCAGATCATATTCATGCAGAAAGCGCGGTGAACCCGAGGAGAACTGGCCCGCAGGAAATGCACCTGGAAAATGAACTCTTCCCGGATCAAAACTTTCGGGGCGGAGGGAGCTCATTCTGAAGGCAATTTGCAGATTTCCGTTTGACTCCCCTGCTGATCCAGGGAAACATTGTCTGTGTGCTCGGAATGAAAAGCGTGGGCATGGAAAATAGGCTTGCTTCATGACACGTGTAGGCGGTTGGGACACAGGCCCCCCACCGCGCCACCACCAGCAAGGTGCGGCACAGGGGCCGGCGCCACTTCCTCCTGTCTGCCGCCACGCAGTGGGCTTCGAGGCTCCCTGGACTGCCGGTGTTCTCTATTCTAGCAAGCGGTGTCAGAGCAGGATGGACACCCAGCCGGAATGGAGGTACTCGCGAGACGGTGGGACACAGCTCCCGAGGCCCTCGAGGACTCGGGGGGGGGTGGCCGGAGGAGATGTCCTGGGGACAGGAGTCCAGCCTTGGCGGGTTGGGTCAGAGCCTGCGAACGGTCAGCGATCACAGCTCATCAGACTTCACGAGGACGGCGCACTGTGTGTGCGGCCCGCGTGCCGGGACCCTGAGCTCTGAGCGCCCTGCAACCAGGCATGTGTGTTCACAGCGTAGCGACGGAGCTTCGGGCATTGGAAGAAGACGGAGCTTCGGGCATTGGAAGAAGACGGAGCTTCGGGCATTGGAAGAAGACGGAGCTTCGGGCATTGGAAGAAGACGGAGCTTCGGGCATTGGAAGGAGACGGAGCTTCGGGCCTTGGAAGAAGGCGTTTACAGTCAGGGCATTTGAATCGCGAGGTTTCCGGCATCGGAGGCCGAGGCTCCGTCCTCTTAGCAGTGACCGATTACCCAGAGGCCTGCGGCATCGAAGATGTATGGAGAGCGGTTACGAAACATGCGTCAGAGCAGATGGCTGCGCGGAGAGCCAAGTGGACCGAATGCCAAACATTACACATTAAGAAACTCGTAGTCACAGAAGATTGAGGGCGCGTAACAAGGACAGAAAGACCCGGGGACCGTCTCCGCCGAAGGCTCAGGAGGTCAGTGCTGTGCCAAGCTTTTCTCTCCAGCACGTAGGACAGAGGAGGGGACTTCGTTAGAACGTCGTCTGCAGTCAACCAACTCCCTCGACCCGACAGACGGGGACAGATGGTCATAAATTCCGGTGCGATGGGTCCAGCGTCCCTGTCTTTTATTCTGCTGTACGCGTTGAGACCCCATCATTCTTAAAAGGACTTTCACGTACAGACGGTGATGGGCACAGCGACTTTGTGTGCTTCACAGCCCTCCGCTCCGGGAAGCGGCGCCCTACAGGGCGCGGACGGTCAAGGGCTTTGCCCGTAGCCAGTCGTCTTCGATCGACTTTCATAGAATGAAAGAAGGAGGTTGTTTACGCAGAAAACCAGACTGTTCGCCCTTAGATACAAAAGTACTTTACACTTATAATTCAGGAGTCGTCCGTGAATCCTATCCCTTTTGTCGAAATTTGTCTCTAATTAACATTTCTATTCATCAGCTGTTCATTCACTCATTTGTTTATTCCTCTGACTGGTCAGCATTTGTCGAATGTCTGTGGGAGAAGAGAGCGAGAGCCCTTGCCGTGCGTCTTCGGCTCGTCTGCGGGTAAGGCATTTGTCGAACGCCGTGCAGCACGTGTGGAAGGCCTGGGGTTGCCCGCTCCGCTGGGAGGCGTCTCTGGCCGGGGAAGTCCACGGCAGAGCCCAGGGCGAGCCCGGCATAGTGGGGCTTTACCCAGGCCACGCGCATTGCTCGAATATGGGCAACGCCGTCCGTGCAGTTCCGAAGCGAGCCCGCTCAGTTGGTCATGAAGGGCTTGGGGACAAAGCCTTGACTAGAAATCAAGGCGAGGGCATAGGTTCGGAGGTCCTGGGTCTTGCCTCCCTGCCATTTCTTCTCACCTCAGACGTGTGACCACGGACGGCAGTGACAGGAGGCTTGGAGAAGTGCGTCTCAGCGAATGCGTCCGAAACCAGTCAGTGCCCCGCAGTCAGCTGGAGGCTTCTAAGCAGTCTAGGCTCCCGGCCCACCCCGGGCTCGATTCAGAATTTTTGGGATAGATGCCTAAAATCTTTAAATTTTTAAAAACCCCCTCGATTATTCTAATTATTCAACCATTTGGGAACCACTGTTCCCCAAGACAGCGTCTGTCCGGGCGTGACACTGTGTCCTCCCACGGAACTCTTGGGTTTGGCTCTGTGCCTGTGGTCAGGGCCACGACTAATGGGCGGCCTAACGAAATGCGCGTTTATTTGCTAACCAATCCCAACGCCACCGGAAGTGTTACTTAGTGAGCGATGTGAACTTGGGAGTGGCATGTGTGGGGATTATTAATGTGGCAGAGTGCACACGTAGATTAGGGAGAACGAATGACCGTACCTAATGCCACTCACTGAGCCGGAATACGTTTGGACGTCGCTCTAAGCTTCTGTTAATACGAGCTGTCTTTCACAGATTTCCTAACTGATGGCTGCTAAAGAAAAATCTGGATTATTTCAGGAAATCTCATCGCTACTTGTGAAAGACTCTGACCCTCTTAGATGATGAGAGAAATGTCCTTCTCATGCCGAAACGCGCCCCTGTGTCCCCACTCAGTGATCGTAATGTATACACCCTTAAGACAAGATTGAAGGACACCAGTATTTTTTACTTTAATTCACTTATCCTTCACTGCAGTCTTTTTTAATTTTCATTCTAAAACGCCTCATTTTTCCATCTAAACCTCCAAGAGTGTGGTTTTGAAATTTCCTATCCCTCGGTACGTGACCTTGTAAACGTCCTCTAGATGGGTATTGCCCGAGCTTGCCCCTGGTGGCCGTGGTTCTGAGAGCTATGCCTTTCGGAAGGGGTTGCGTGGTCAGCTCGTCAGGGACAGGCTGAACGCGGCCCCTCGGAGCCTCCCGGTCACGCGTCTTCTGCCGGGCCCCGGGTTGGAGGGAGCCGTCTTTAAAACGGCGCGCGCTCACGCCGATGCTCTCCAGGCGTTTTTGACCGCAGCAGCCGCACTTCCTGGGTCACGTTAATGTTCCGTCGGACGCCTGTCCGGAAGCCATGCACGTCGCCGACGCCCCTCTCGGGATGCCAGGCGTAGGGCAAACACGCGGCGCTCCAGACGCCGCCGCCCCTGTGTTGAGCCCGGGCTTCGCGCTCCTTCGAAGGCGCGAGCACTGGGTCCTCCTTCCTTTGAAAGGCCCTTCTTGACAGAGCCGTGACCCTCTCGGCGGCTCTTGGCACTTGCGTCGTCCTGACTCGCTGAGGTTCTGCTGCTCAGCCGGAGTCGTGAGGCGTCTCGCCGGCAGCCCGCCCTCTGCTCCGTGAGCGCCGGACGGACCAGGACCTCCCCGCGGCCTCGGCCCGTGTCGGCGCTGGGCCGGGAGGTAACGTTCCGCCTTGCGTTGTTACTCCTGCTTGTCCAGTGTCTGTGGTGACATGGATGACGGCGTCCAGAGAGTTTTCCACGTGTAGTTTTTACAGTCAAGCCATTCGGCATCTGTCGATCTTAGGAAGACGCAGCAGACGCAGTGTTTGTTGGAATTCTGGGCGTGAGTGTGTTGGCCAGTGCTTCGTATCTACCTTGTGTGAGGTGTGCGTGTGAAACCACCTGGCAGGTGAAAGCCACTATACAGTGTTAGATATTATTGTGTCTGATTTTAAATACTTACAGAATCGACAACCCGCATTTCTTTCTCCCCCGCCCCCGTTCCGTAGAGGTGGGAGCCGGAAGCGTCGGGTGCCACACGTACCTGGGCTGAAGCCTTTCTCTCTGAAGACGTGATGCACAACAAGCATCTTCGGAATTCTTTCTGACTCGGGGTGCATAACGAGCTAAGGCGTTCATTCTCTGCACCTACGGGAACCCCTGATCTCTGGGCCTTGAAGTCGCGCTCAGTCCTAGGTGAGTGTGACCCCCAAAGTATATCGCTTAAGGCAAAAATCCCATGAAAGGTCATTGCTGGCCGCTCAGTACGCTTTGCAAAGATGCCAATGACGGCCCTTAGGAGGCGATATCTGCTCTGCTGTCAGCTGCCGGGGTTTCTCTCCACCTTCCCCAGTTTCCTCCCCTTCATGATGAGTGAGTGGGATGCGAAGAAAGTGGCGATGAAAAATGCTGTTGTTTAAGTTAAAGAAAAATCCGTTTAAGCTTCCCGACACGGGAGTAAATGATAGGCTTTCGAGCAGAGGCAGGAGTGGACTATTTATCAGCTTAGGCTGCAATCCACGTGGAAGACAGGAGAGCCCTCGATGCTGCTAGTCGGAGCTGTCTTCCCACAAAACGATCTCTTATAATCGTCACTGATTCTGTCCCCGGCCGTGTCCGAGGTCTTTCTTTTCGAAAGAATTTTAAACAAATCTAAGTACGACTCTGCGAATGCGTATGTATCAGCTGCTTTTAAAATATTGCTCCCTGAATACAGACCAGGATGTAAATCTCCATTATTAGAATAAATGATGTTGTGCTGTAAATATGGCAGAGCGTTAGAGATGGATTCCAGGAGCGTTTTCGGCTGTGTTCTGTGAGCGGGTTCACTGACCTGGGCATTTCGGAGGTCGAAGGAGAAGGAACGGAAGGGCCGAAAGCCTGAGGGGGTGATGGGCGGGTTTGATTCCCCGGCCTGTGCAGGCAGGAGTGACACTTCTGTACGTGGGACTGGACGCAGTGTTTGCCTTCTAGAACTCTGGGCGCGTGTCATGCTTAGGACACGTACACCCATCTTTGCCCCGTGCGACTGGCATCTAGCCATGGGGAATGAAAGTATACAGGTCAAGAATAATGTCACTGCTGCTGTAAACTAGGTCAAATTCATTGATTGAGATGAAAACGGCGCAATAATTGTAATTATTCCAAGCGATTTTTGCCTCAGCGCGTTTACAGTACTTCGCTGTTGCAATGCACAGAGGATTTGGCTTGATCTTGACGATCACGTAGCTGATTAATCTGATGCCGATTCATAAAGGCGCAGCATCGCACAGTGAGGATGACATTTCGCTAAGGTGAAATGTAAAATGAAGCAAGATAATATGATCGTGGAAACTCTCTTGCTCATTATCAACGAGGGGAATCAGAAAGTAATACCCAGGGCAAATCTCAAATTGAATGGCACTTATCTTTAAAGATTGAAAGTAGATTGAAAGTAGTTAACGGTATATAAAATAATATGGAGAGCAAATTTTTAAAAAAGATAGTTTGTTGGGAAGAGCAAGGATGACCGTGGCCTTTGCAGTAGGAGCTTCCTTAAGCTGGGGACAGTTCTCTGTCTTTTATTATTGGATAGTTTTGACATGGAACATGTGAGTTTCGGTGTACAGCGTGTTACTTCGTAGTTTATATATTATAATGTGACTGCCAAGGTAGCAATATTTATCCCACTACATAATCACAGGACTATAACATTACTGTCTACATTCACGATACTGTGCATGCATCGTATCTCTATGGCTCATTTAAACGCTAGAAATTTGTGCCTTCACACGCTGCCCCTGTTATCCTCAACCCCACCCCTGGTAATCATAACTTTACTGTTTTTTACAAGTTTACCTTTTTTAGATTCTGCATGTAAGTGCTATCATCTGGTACTTTTCTTTCTCTGTCTGACTTACCCCACGTAGCATGACGTGCTCAGGGTCCATCCCTGTTGTCACACAGGATACGTTCCCTTTTCAGGGCCGAGTAATATTCCATCGTGTCGGTATACCACATTTTTTTTTTCTTTTCGTCTGTCGTCGGGCATTTGTGTTGTTTCACATCTTGGCTGTTGTGAATAATGCTGCAGTAAACATGGGGGGGTGTGGTGCAAAGGGAACCCCCACACACTGCTGGCAGGACTGTGAATTTGTGCAACCGCTTCGGAAGACAGTATGGAGGTGCCTCAAAATAGTGCAATCGGGCACTTTCACTCCTCGGGAGAGACCCAGAGAAAACGAACACAGGATTTTCACGAGACGGACGTGCAGAACCATGCACAGCTGTCGAGATGGAAACAGCCCGAATGCCCCTCGCTGAGATCGTTCTCAGATCGGAGGCCTCGCAGCGCTGAGGAGGAGTTCCACACGTGCTTACTGGGCCCTGGAGAAGAGCACTTGACAAGTCACTGAGACTCTTCGGTGGAGGAAAGAAACTTTAAAGCCTTTCTATGAGACAGCACACATCTTCTTCGTTTGTCTGTTTTCTGGACTTTCCTGTTCTTCATTTATGTGTATCCAAGTCTAAATCAACTTTCTTTATCGGCACTTTTCACAAAAGCAAATTTTATTGTATAAGTGGTCATACAGAAAGACATTTGCTAACAGCCTATGAATTTCAGAGTATGAGTTTTTAAAATTAATTTGGCTACATGTGTTCGAATACAATAAGTGAGTATGGGAAGGCAAATGTGTTGGCCTTCATCAATGTGCTGTCTTGGCTCAGTAGTCATCTCTAATGACGTCTAGTTTGTCCAGCTAAGCAAGCATGCTGAGGACAGTAATTTTTAAACCAATTTTGCGTTTTTCAAGATATGTAGCAGAGACTCTCAAGACTATTCACCGTGCCTCTGAGACTAGACATACAGGTGGCGTCCAGCAGATGAGTTCTCAAAAGGAATTAGTAGAACGCCCCGTTATTATCGCTCTCGTTCCATTCATTTGTGTTCCTGTATTGAGCAGTAATAAAATGGCATTTCTTTTCCTCTTTAAAATTGATTTTCCCCCAAGAATTCATGTTGGCTTTGTTCACATTTGATTAGAATCAATTCGATATTCCTCTATCCTTGGGAGAGAAGCAGTATGAACCCAATTTAGAAAAATCGCAAAATCGAGAATGGCTCTCACGTGATTTTTTTTTTTTTTTTTGATTGAGAACAGGTATCGTGGGTCCATGCAAATGATTCTTTTAAGTGTTGCTTCGTTCTCCGGCCAGCAGCAGCTCCTTGCCAGGCACCTCTGTGTCCCAGGCGTGCGGCCAGTGGGAGCATCTTCAAGGCGGACGGTCCAGAATGACTGACTGCAGGAGAATGTGTGTTCTCCGGACCGGACGAGTGTGTCTGGCGAGAGCGGGAACAGGGACAGAGTGTGATGCTGCGACCGAGGAGAAGAGGTTAAGGAATTGTGTCGGGCAGGGGTCCGATGGGCATGCGGCCCCCTCCCGGAAGTGTGTTCTCTTGCTAAATTTTAGTCAATGACCTGTTCGAGCTTCCAGCCCGTCATACACACAGTTCGTTGCCCAGAACGACCCATTTTATTCTTTGCCCAAATAACGCCATTTCAGGCTTAAGGTCTCAACTTAAGTTTCACATCTTCAGGGAGACCTTCCTTGCCCCCAGCCTAGTCTAGACCAAGTCCGTTCACTGCATGGGAGTGTCACCTCTATTTCCTTTTTCTTTTTAATTGTCTACAGTTACCCCATTTCCAAATATTTGTCTAATGTTTATTTTTCCTGCTTTATTCTCCTTTTTAAAAAGACGGTTTTAACCAGGATGGGCTAAGGTATGTCGCAGGAACGGTCCTGGAATGTCGGGTCCTTACTGCGGCGTGGGGTGCTTCTCGCCTGTGCTTTGCTTTGGGTGCCGGTCTGCAGCGGGGTCAGTGTGACGGATCGTCAGGCGGGATGGTGCAGGCGAACGCTTCCGCCTGCTAGAGCAAGGCTGCTTTTGTTTTGTTTTGTTTGGTTTTTGGTTGAATTTGTTTTTGTTTTGTTTACCTAGTCTGGGGAAGAGAAATCTGAGAATCACTCAAAGGCTTCCCGAGACCCATGGACCCATGGGCTAGATGAGTCACATGGTCCCGTCCACTGGGATGGAGTAAGAAATGTGGTTTTGCTTGAGCCCTGAAGGGAGGAGAACCTGCTTTCAGGAACAAAGGTGACCGTCTTAGCGTAGAGGACTCAGTGGTGGAGGGCGTGGTGGCTCCCTGAGGGTCCCCGCCCCGCTGAAAGGGTTTGCCTCGGGCCACTGATTCATGTTCACTGTTACTGAGTCATTGCGAAGAGGAGATGGAGGGACAGGCTTAATCTCTTTTCTCACGACTTTCGACTTTCGGAAACAGAGTCTAAACCGCAAACCAGCAGAGTGTGGCAGCAAAGGGACAGCAGGGGTGGCCTGCATGCGGGCGCCGGTCTGCAGACCGTACTGCTGCAGGCGCCCAGCGCAGAACCAGGGAGCAGGTGTTTGTGAACTTTGTAGACGGCCAGCAGGGCGATCCCAGCGGTCGGATCCAATAATTATTTTTACGTTAAAAGTAGTAAAAACGCACTGGCATTTTGTGTCTTTGCTGTTATGTCGTTTTTTTTCCGGCACGTTATTTGTAGCGTATTTCGCAAACGGTTCAGTCCAGGATAGGTGGGAAATTTCAGAAGAACCAGCCCGGTTCCTCGCCGTAGGTGTGTGTGACTCGCGGGCTTGAGCATTTGCCGAAGGGAATGAAGGAACGTGATCACGAGGGACGAGAGCGTGTTGACACACTAGGTGGCAACTAATATCAGGCCATGTAGAGCAGAGAAACACAGCATAGTGTGTACAGATTTTGGCATAGGACAAGTTTCTCACCTTTTTGGGAAAAGGTGTTGAGATACGGAGGGTCTAGGTACCGGCTCTGTGAATCAGATTGTCAGTGAAAGGGTCACACACGAAGGCTCTGGGTTGTGTCAGTGGCCCGTCCCCAGCTGCTCCTGGACTCTCTACGTCACTTCCGGCGGCCACGTCCCAGCCTCTCCCTACATTTGTAAGGCCTGGCTTTTCAGCGGTACGTTTGTACCGTGTCTGAGATGTGGAGAACGGGAAAAATCAAATAAAATGGTTTTTAACAATTGAACGGGAAAGATGGGGACCCGTGTTCAGCATACATAACGAAGCACATGTCTTTCGATTGACAGAGTTAACTGTGTGGTTTGCCCATAGAGATAATGAGGGTAATCTTAGATTGCATTATTAGATTTATTGACGTAGCTATCAATTTATATTCCACTTCTCTACCTCACTGCATTGAGTCAGTTTCCTATCCATATATCTTTAAAAGCAACACTAAGCCGTTGAAGTAGGCTCAGCACATTTTGTTAGATACTGCAGCATTAGAGGAGATAGGTCTAAAAGTGGTTTCGGGGCTATCTGGTGACCAGAATAAAAAGAGAAGTGTGAATCGTGGGCAAGATAAAAAGGAAAGCTTTTTCCAGGAAAACCAAGCTTTTTCCTTAGAGCCATACTTTCTGCGTTGTCACAGAAAGGAAGTTGTGTGATGTAATGGTCAGTGTCCCCAGCTGATATGTAAAATAAATACAACATTGAGTGGGTATGTCTTTCTCTGGCTGTAGCAATTTGGTCGTCTAGCTCGGTTCTCAGTTTTTAGGTTGCATATGGGTCGCCTGGGAGGTTCTGACTCAGCGGATCAAGGAGAGGGTTTAGGGATTTATGTTATTAAGATTCCGAGGCCCATGGCCCAGTGGTGACAATCTGAGAAACACTGACCTCGAGGAGGCGATGGCAGCTTTTCGTGTAGATGGTTTACAGCTGAGCCATGTGTGAGAGTGGCTGATGTTTGTGATTCTGCTACGTGGCCAGAATCTGGATTGCAGAAATGAAATCTTGCTAATTCAAGAGGCAGCCGGATAAAATTTGACCTTAAATGCTTCCTGTTTAATGTACTTAAAAAAAAAATTAGTTCTGCCACCCAATGTATTTCTCCTGGCTCTCTGCAATCAGGACACACTGACCTGGGATTCTAGTGAAAGAGAGACAACTTAGGTGGAAAAGGTCCCCGTGAAAATGCTGATGGGAAGGAGTTTCGTGGAGAGTGGAAGAATTATTTAAAATATTATCTTAAAGGTCAGATTGATGAATACCTACTTCTTAAACCTTTAAAAGTTAATATAGTAATTAGTTTTAATTTTGGCCCATGTGAGATATTTGCTAACCTTTTATTTATTTTGTAACATGGTTATCTTGGGCAAGACGTAAATGGACTAGTGTCTGTTTAAACCCGTCGTTCAAAGGAATGTGTTTGATAATAGAAAAATAAGTCATGTGTTTTGAAGATTTTAGGATTTTTGGCCAACGTAGCTGTACGTGGCGGAGGGGTGGGTACTAAATGTCTTGGAATTTGTATGATCCCGAGAGTATGTTTTAACGAACCTCAAAAGAAAATATCAGTCACCTCTTTATAACTCAGACACTATTAAGAATCATAGAATAAGACGAAAAGAGTTTGCTCTGTGCAAAAGAAAATCTTTTGCAGTTCTGAGTTATATATACAAAAGAACTGATTTCCTCGATAGCTTAATCTCTTTCAACTTTATATGTAACTATGAAATCAAAAAATCCCAAATCCAGGTTAACTTAAGTTTTTTAAGTCTCCCGCATGCGAGTCTCTTAACTCTACCTTTTCTGAAAGTCGCACTCTCTGATGGAACACATTGGCACAGTGCACTACGTTCAATCTCTCACACACGGGACAATTTTTTCCTTGCATACATTTGTCGCCTAAATTGTGGTGATCGTTGAAGGGTTTCACATTTTGGACACAGAATCCGAAATGAAAATCTAACGTTACGAAGAGAGAGGTGGATAGTTTTTGCACGTGGAGCCCAAGAATCTTAGACACAGGGCAGCCGTTTTTACCCCACATCTCCGCCCCCGTTACATAGATTTAAACGCAATCCAGCAGCCGCGCCTCCAGGCAGACACCCTTAAAACACCTATTCCACGTTTCGTCTCCCCTCTGATGGGAAGTTTTCCGAGATAACGCCTCCCCCCTTCATGATTACGTTCTCTCGTGCTGTGCATTTCCGATAGCCGGGCACTTCTGGGCTGGATTTTGCGGTCCTGGGGGTTTCCTCCTTGCCCTTGTGTGCCGCACGAGACGCACACACCCGTGGCGCCCAGAGCCACGTGCTCGTCTGTTTGAGGACATCGCTCGTTCTCCTGCACGTCCTTCCTCCGGTCGGAGCAGTGAGTGTCTCGAGGAGCTATGTCACGGTGCTCGATGACACTCTGTCTCGTGTGTCTGCTCTTCTCCCTTCTAGGGCCATTGGTTCACTGTGGACCGGGACAGGGTCCTTTTTATCTCTTTCTCGTTTCAGCGTCATGTCTGCATAGGTCAGACGATCAAAAGCTAATATCCAAGCAGCTTATGAGAAGATTGAGTGAGCCGTCACTACCAACCTTTCTGAAGTTTTAACAGTCCCTTAGCAGAAGGGCACCCAAAACTACGCGTGACAGCCCTAAGGTTATTGGGTCGATGCAGAATGCAGAGTGGCGACTGCATGTCGGGGCTTAGATAGTCCCCGCGTAGGCCATGTTGGACGCAAGCACCTTTTCCGTGGATTGCTGTGAGCGGATCCTGAGATGTGGTCTCAGTCAAGTACACCAAGACTGTTTGCAGTCGGCTGTGTAAAAGCCGTGTCTCCCAGTCTGGATATGCAACCGATTTAATCTCCGTCTAGGACCAGAAACATTTCCTGTTGAATTGACTTTTTTATTAAAAAAAAAAAAAAAGAAAATTAGTTCTGCCATCAAATTTATTTTTCTTGACTCTGCTTTCTGAGTAAATGTGGCAAACTCGCCTGTCATGTGTCTTCCCAAATTAACCGGCAACGGGTCACTGGAACCTTATTGCCAATTTTCATCTATCTATTAATCAGCAGATTTTAGTATAATGATCATTCCACCTAGCTATGCCGTATTCCTAATTATTTGTCTTATAATTCTATCGTGCAAAGGAAATCGGGGTATTATGGCAGGAGCTTTCCTCGGTGGCACTGGCTGGTCTCGGGGACAGCTGCTTCCTGAGCGTCCAGCCGCACACTGTCCTGGGATTCTTCCGGTGCCAATGCCCTGAGCACTCACTCGATAACTACACTCTCCTTTTTGGACCATCACTGACGATATCCGTCTTTAGTTTTTGGGATCACTTCCATAAGCTAGGAGTCTCCCCCTCGCCCCAAAGACGCCGGCGTGCAGACGTCCCTGAATAGCGCCTCCGTTCTGGGCACCGTGAGACAGGAGACGTGGAATCGTCATGGGGTTGAGGGTTTAGCAACGCTGTGCATCGAGGAAAGAAGCCTTTACCAGTCGCCACTAGAGACGAGGCTCTTTATTTTGCCTCTATCTTGTCGCCTGTGCAGTTTGGGGATCTGTCACTTCGATATGGTTGGGTCCTCTGTGGGCCTCGTCCCTGGCAACCCGGGAGGGCGTCGGGTGCTGTCAAAGTGTCCGTGCTTGAGAAGGTGTTTCTGGGTTCAGAGAGCTCATAGCAGTTATTTCTGCTCTAGGTTTTTATGATAAATACAGAAAAAAAACTACTGAGGCCACCACTGGTATGGTATGAGGTGGGCGGGAGCCACACAAAGGCGTGTGAAGCGGGCGGTGCAGGTGGCCGGGCGTCTCAAAGGCCAGACACCCTGCAGGTGGCATCCGAGCCGTCAGCTGGCGGTGTTCGGGGTTGTCCCCGAAGGCATTAGTAATCCCCAGGGCAGTTAGTTAAGTCGTGGGCGCGGACGGAGAATATGAGCCTTGAGGTTAAATTTGGGGAAATTATCACGACGTGAGCACGCTGTGCTTATCAGCTCTGTCCCGTGTTTCCAAGGATCATCTAAACTTCTGTGTCACAGTGTCCAAATGTTTCCTTTCGTGGTTTTCGGAGCCTAAGGAGAACGTGCGCACCTGTAAAGACAGAGGGTAGCCACCTGGAAGAGGAACTCTTCTGGACATGGTCTGCACCACATTTAATTCTAGTTCAGACATTCAACTGCATGAAGCTGTGTAAAAATAGGGTATTTTAGTGGGATCAGGTGGTGCTTCGTGAGGCTCGCAAAGACCATGCGAGAATTCATTTTATGTTTTCAAATCGTGCGAATGCAGTGTCCCCAGCAGGGGGGACGAGAGGACGAGATATCACGCCTACCCCTCGAGGAGCTCCTGGCGATGGTCGGTTTGGGAACAGACTTGAACTTTAGTTGGCATTTCGTTTCCTCTCACCTCCAAGCTTCGGGATGGATGGCTACCCTGTCCGGCAGTCAGGGGTGCGGTGACAGTGACGTGAATCTTGCAGTGTTGCGATCTATTAAAACACGTGTTCTATAAATGCCTTATTGAAATGTAAAGTGCTTGTCCTAGGCCTCGTGATTATCAGATGTCATTGCACGAAATCTGTATGTTCCCCTTCTGGGACATAAATCTAAAGTTTCTAATGCAATCCCAGCTATTACGAGGCCGTTCTTACAAATATGAACCTGAGTGGCAAGTGGAAGTAAATATATTAGATGGCAATCCAGAATGCTGCAACACATTGCAGGTTTGAATTCGCATTAAAGGAAACGATGAACTTTAGCTACAGTAAAGCTCATTCATTAAGAAATAATAATACGTAAGTATTATTCCTGCCTCTGGAAAACACAGCATAGCCAGGCCGTTCTTGCTGTGCTAAACCCAACCCGAGACCCCGAATCGTCAGGCAGCCGGCCTGATTAATTCACAAATGATTATTTATACTACAGGAAAATAAGAGATAATCAGCTTGTAAAAATTCCTTCTCGCAATGCGATCCCTTGGAATCCTGAACTCTCTAGGAGTAATTTCTGAAAGTGTCTCCTGGCCTTTTGTTATTTGCAAATTATGGTTGTATTACTTTAAGAAAATTCAATATCTGAAGATCGTTATTTACCAAACACAGGGAGGAGAGAAAATTGTTACTGTTTGCACTGTGAAATGACTCTGGCCCACGACGTGATGCGCACGATCTCTGCAAATAGGGAGCTGCTCCCCAGGGAGCGTTTCAGACCGTGAGTTGAGTAACAGGAACGTGACGTGTACAGAGCGCCCGGTCACACATTTGCGGTGGAACAAAAAGAGAGAGGTTCCCGGTATAAGACGATTCCTGGCCGGTTTGTTTTCAGGGTGAGTTTACACCGTTTAACACAAATCTCCATCCTTGGGAATCTGTTGGTTTTTTTCACCGGAGATTCTATGGCACCTTTCGCCAATCAGCGTGATCGGATCGAGCTCTGGGTTCGTCGAGGCCTCACCGGCTGTCTGAACTGTGTCAGTCCGGATGCTAAATGAGGATACGGAGCATCCATGATATTCTAATGCACCCGTTGCCATGGATGCTGCTCTTCCGGCCTGATTTGATCAATTTTTTTTCCCCAGCAAGTAATTTGATAATTCTTTCCAAAGGGAAAATGACATAGGTTCTGGTTACGAAATTGAAAGAACCAGACCGTTTCTTTTAATTCATAATGGTCTCCCCCTGATAATGATGGGATTTTGGTTGTCTTATTTACATTTTATTTACATCTCAGCAGATACCGAGGCCTAAATGTATATGTTTTACGTGCCACGTCTCTTTGCTGTGAATTCCTCGTCTATGCTCACCAGCAAGGGCACCTTAAAAAGTCGTCTTTTGATAGCGACGTCGGCGACTCCGTCCTTGAGAAACAGGGTCTCATCGCATCACAGTTGATGAAACGTTCAGCGTCCGCCCCCACTGTCGCCGAAGCGTGCGTGCGTGCGATGCTGCAGGCGCACGGTAGCCTGATCACAACGGGCAGAGCTGAGATCCTTGTTCGGAATCTCTTGACCACCTGGTCCGGACAGACCGCTTCCTGAGGCGGCGCGCAGCAGGGATGAGGGCGCGCAGCAGGGATGAGGGCGCGCAGCAGGGATGAGAGCGTGCCCTGCTGCGCAGCGTCACCTGCAGGGAGGGACTTTCCCTGTCGCCCTCAGCCGATCTCAGACGCTAGGCGGCCCTTTCACGTCCCGGGTCTGGACATAGCAGCGCGGGCATTGATGTGCCTGCCTGACTCTGCTGCTGAAATAAACTGGGGCGCTGTTCAGCCACGAGAAGGAAAACGCCGTCCAGCCGTCGCCGGCTGCCCTGCAGGTGGCAGTGTGTGGCCAGGAGCGGCTGTGACCGTTCCTGCCTGCCAGCTGCAGCGAGAAAGTAAGAAGGGAAAAATGAGTTTCTCGTCAGACATGCCTGCTTGCATCTTCTGCATCTGTGTGCTTTCTGCGATGCCGGTCTCCAGCGGGGGTCTCTGAACCCGTGTGCCCCATATTGTTCTAATCCTCACGGGCAAAACCGACGTCCGTTCTTCAATGCTCCAAATAACCCCAGGCACCCACAGGTCTTTGATGCCTGCCCCCAGGGACCCCCTGCGGTGCCACGGTCCCCTGGGTGCTGAGGAATATTCTTTGACTGACTCTTAGTACTCGGTTGGAAGCAAACATCTCGACCGCTCTGTCGTTTCATGTTTTTCAAGACTGGAGCACGGAAGTTAATCTGGAGATGTTGGCCAGGATATGAAGAACAAATATGCAGACACGCTGTCTGAAGAACACTCAGAAATCGGTATTTGTTTTTGAATCCGAGAGCAAAACTCCTGTGAGTTTCTCTCTGGCATGTGCTGTTCCTTGTGGTTCTGTTGGGGCTTAGGCGTAGCCGGGTCTGTTTAAATGCTTTGTCATAAATTCAAACATGGAGCCATGTTGATCCCTTTTCGTTATAACCGTATATCCATGCTGTGCCCACGTTCTTCCTATGTGAGCGTGGTTTTCATATCAAAAACATAAATATGGAAAAAGCCCGCAGAATTTTCTAACCCTCTTTTCTCTTATCCTAAAGAAGAACTATTGGATTTTTGCAAATAATGCGTGTCTCTAATTACCAATGTGTTTTTTTTTTCTGTAAAAGAGACAGTAAAGAAATTAGAGCAGTCCAAACGCTGCAGTTCCAAATCTTTATCAGACTTTACTACGTTTTATGTAATTTTATTCCATCCGTGCCTGATTCAATTAGAAGTCTTTCCAACAAAGCGGGTTACAGCATCTGGGGCTTTTGATCTCCTCTAAGCTTCTGATGCAATCGGGCAAAATGATCACTTCAAAAAGAGAACCCAGACCCTTAAACTCTATCTCCTCAGTTTAAAAAAATGATACTTTTAACCCTTCACGTTCCCTACAGCTGTCAGCCAAAGTCAACATCCGGGCTTAGCTGCAGGCTGCGCCCTTAAATGTGGCAGAACATTTTAACAATCTTTTAATGCCGTGTTCGTCAACGATGGCTTATTTTCTTTGCTTTCGGAAAGATCACTGACATCCAGCTGATTAGTTCACTTTATTAAAAAAACAAAAAACATAAAACAAACAAAAAACCCAACAAAGCAAGACTCTTGCCAAGGACCTATTTAACCTTCCCCAGCTGCAAGGGTTTTTCCTCTGTCTCCTTGGTCTTTTTAGTTTTTAGTTTTTTTTTTTTTTCAAATTCATAGAAACAAGCCTTTTCCTTGCGCCTCATCCGCTGCGTCCCATCTTCAAGCCGTAAAGCCCGTTGCGCTTTATCTGACCTCACCCCTTTTCACGCCGTTCGTGCCGTGCGCACCTGGTGCCTTGGTCCTTTTTCAGCTAGCGTGGGCGGGTGTGGGTCTCTGCTCCGGGACACAACCGTCCCCCTCACCGTCCCCCTCACGCGCGAACTTCCTCTGCGGGCGGAGCCCAGGTCGGCCGCCCTTCAATAAGGCGGGCGTCTCGTTTGATTCCTGTCCCATCCATCGGAGTGCCTTTTCCCAGAACCGGTGTCCTTCCACTATCGTTTGCTTAACTCGCCACAGACGAGTGAGTTCTCATTTCTTGATTGGGGAAAGAGGCTCTTGAGAGTGACGTTTTCCTCGCCGAGCTGGCGAGTAGCAGCTTTCTTCCCGGAGACAAAGAGCTTGCCCTCATGCCCTCTGGATGACTTTCCGGCCTCTAGCACCTCGAAGCTCCTGGCTTTGGTGGAAGTTAGTGATGTTTGGAGGAAAATGCCACATGTTTAAGCTCCTCTTGAGTTAGAAAGAAAAAGGAACCTTACAGAGCCTACATTGATGAACCGCTAAGATGAATTATGGTGATAGCAGCCCTGAATGTTTATGTGTCTAGGTACATATTTTTTTCTTTGTAAGAATCTCAAATTATGGCATTCTCTGTAGATGCCCATGTGTTTTCTTCCGTTCACTGTTAAGAAACAAGCAAGAGTTATTTTTCTCATTTTGTGGATGGGCAAAATGAAGCGAGGCTAAGTGAGCAGAAATATAGTGACAGAACAGGGGATAAATGTCTCCCGACTGCAAGCCTGCTGCCTCCAGCACTTTCGAAGCCGCCGGCTTCTATGAAAGTTAGTGATATTTGGAGGAAAATGTCACCATTAAAGCGTACTATAGCTTCTGCTGGACCAAAGGGAGCGTGTGCCTAACGCCAGAATGCAGTGCAGTGATGTGTTTCTGCGCACTCGTGTGGATCTATCTCAAGTGCTAAAAGAAGGCAATTTTCTCTGATTACTCCAAGTGTCCGTTAACTGATTAGAAAACGTTCTTAATACTATAGGAGGCTCCAGACGTCCTGTGAGTTTCTCCTAACTGTGCAATCTATTTTGGGCCACATTATTAAAAAAACCGTTAATGCCTAAAATAAAAGGATTGAGCAGTTTCAGACACCAACTATTATAAGGACCGTGGATATCCAATTTTTTTCTGATGAGGCCAGCATTATCTTTAAAAACATATGTATTTAGAATCTTTTTTTGATTACAGCGTGTTCATAAGGTAAAAGTTTAGAATATGCAAAGATACAAAACCGTATTGTCTGTAATTCTATCACTTCGGTTTAATTATTTTTCAGATTTTTAAGTTAGCATACGTAGAGAATTGCACAAAACTAGGTTTGTGGGTCTCTCAAGGGCACCCCAGTAAATAGTGCCCTTTTCCACATCTGAAAAGTTAGAGAGAAAAAACCTCAAAGACATACGGAGCCCAAAATAATGTCTGTGCCTGACAGAGGGGAGGCGGAGCATGCGGCCTTCTCTGTGTTCACCGAGGAGACCTGCTGATAGAAAACGCCAGGGTCGTGGGGGCTTCGCCATCTCGTCCCAGGCCGTTGGGAACTGGAGCTCGTGCGTGGTAGGGACCCACCCGCGTGCCCCTCGCATGGGGAGGGGACCGTCATGCTCCGCCAAGAGGAAGCGAGTGGCTCCGACAGAGCGTGCCCAGTCATTCCTTCCACAGCTACCACCTCGTGAGCTCACAGAACCGAGAGACATCTGCGTTACTCGTGTCCCTTCACTGCAAGGACACATTAGGGGCGGAGACGTAGTTCTTGTTGACAGCGTCCCAGAATACATGTTGATTTATATAGTTTGCTTCCTCCCCCGTTTAACCAGGAAACGTGATTTTTATCTAGATTCTACACCGGCTCACTGGACTTACATGTACCTGACATGATTCGAGGGAAAGGATTGAGCAGGTTGTCACGTCGAGGAAACCGTTTCGTCCTTGCTAATAAATGTAAAGAACTTACTGCTCTTTTCCGCCCACGAACCATACATTTATTTAAAATACTGTGAATCCATTAACCTGAGACCGAGTTACGTGTTCACCCTATGTCAGTCGTGGCTTGTTCATTAGTCGAACAAAGAGATCACCGTGTATGTTTAATTGGCTAAGCATGGTCTTTGGCGTATGGTAGGTCATTGGAACTGGAAGTCGTTAGTATTATTATTGCTATGTACAGAGGGAAAACTAAAAAACAATGTGGAGGGGAAGAGGGACACTCCCAAGCTCCAAGACTTACTGGAAACCCGCTAAAGCCACTGTCGTCAAGATACTGAGACATCGAACAGAGGCACTGATCCATGGAACAGACCAGAGAGCCCAGAAAGAGACCCACGTAAATATGGCCAACGGATCTTTTGACAAAGGAATCAAGACGATATAACGGAGAGAGGATAGTGTCTTCAACAGATGGTGCTAGAACAATGGACATCCACAGGCAAAAAAAAAAAAAAAAGAATCTAGATACAGACCTTGCACTAGTCATGAAAATTAGCTCACAATGGATCACGGAACTGAATGTAAAATGCAGCACTCTAAGAATGCTAGAAGCTCACATAGGAGGAAATCTAGATGACCTTGGGTTTGTGAATGACTTTTCAGCTACCACATCAAGGGCAGGGTTCGTGAAAAAAGAATTAATAAGTTGACGTTAAAATGAAAAACTTCTGCTTTGTGAAAGACAATGTCAAGAGGATGAAAAGACAAGGGAAAAAATGCAGAAAACATAGCTGATAAAGAGCTGTTATGTAGAAAGAACTCTTAAATCTCAATAAGAAAGCAAACGGCTTTAGTGAAAAATGGGGCAAAGACCTTACCAGACAGACCCCTCACCAAAGATGCTCTACGGATGCCGAGTGAGCGTCTGTAAAGACGCTCCCCAGCACACGTCATCAGAGAGGTACAGATTACAACGCGGGGCCGCTCACTTCACACCTCTTAGAGTGGCCCAGACCCAGAGCACCGCACCACGGTCGCTGGCGAGGACGTGGAGCCGCGGGGACCCTTCCGCGTTGCTGCAGGAGCACGGGATGGGACGGCTACTCCGGAAGACCATGCGGTGGTTTCTCCCAAAACTCGGCGCGCCCGTACCGCGCGACCCAGCCATCGCTCTCCTTGGTGCGTGCCCAAAGCAGTTGGAACCTTATGCCCACACAAAAGCATGCGCACATATTTATGAGTCTTATTTGTAACTGCGCAAATTTGGAAGCCACCGAGACGTCTTCAGTAGGTGAGTGGATCATTCACTGAAGTACGTCCAGACAACGGACTGTTATTCAGCGCTAAAAAAGGAACGAACTACCAAGCCATGAAAAGAGGCACGTTACATGCTTATCACCCAGTGAAAGAACCCGCTCTGAAAAGGTGCGGGCTGTATGGTCCAACTCCAACCCTGTGACGTTCTGGAAAAGGCAAGACTATGGGGACAGTAAAAAGTTGCAGTGGTGCCGGGGGTCAGGCAGGAGGGGAGCACAGAGGATCCTCAGGGCAGTGACATCACCAGCGTGATACTGCAGTCGTGGCTCCACGTCATTACACGCTTGCCCAAACCCGCCGAATATGCAGCGCCGAGTTTAACCGGGGACTCTGGGTGAGGACGTGTCACCTTCGGTGCCACTTCGGTGGGGGACGTGGTAACGGGGAGGCAGTGCGTGTGGGGGGATGAGGTGGACGGGAAACCCGTGTGCCCTCACTCGATTTTACCGTTAACCTAAAGCCACTCTGAAAAATCAAGTCCATGAAAAAAACAACATGGAGGTATACATAATTCTCTGATAAATCGAGTTATCTAAATACCGACTCAAAGTAGAAGTACATCGATGTTGTTGTAACCAAAACTGGCAGTGGGACATTCGGTGGCCCACGAAGGGTGGATACTGGCTGCAGAAGGGGGAACAGCATTAACAAAGGTGTAGCAGGAGCTCAGGCTCAGAGAACTTGACTGTTTGTTCTCGGAGCAAATGGTGCCTCTTGGATGGGAGCATTAGTCGGATCCTCGGCTCTTAAAGTGGCCTGGAGAGTGTGTGTTCAATGTTCACAGCTGACCCAAGAGTCCAGTTCAATACGTTCCTCATTGTAATAATTCTGCTCTTCTCCCTCCGTTGTTTGGACCATCTGTGTTTTCCTGATCTCTGCGACAAATACTGAAAACGGTAAGACCGAAAAATCGAACAGGAATAGCACTGGCATTAGAAGAGTTACCTCGGTGTGAATTTAGCTTCAAATATCACGAAGCGGTTGTGAGTAGCCCTTACTTCCGTTCTCGTGAATACATTTGTCGTAACCACCAAGGGGCAGCTCTGGCCTCATCGTAGGGTCACATTGCACGGTAAGTAGTAGCCACAGTTGGCAGGTTGTTGATGCAAGTTAATATATAGAGGATGCCCTGAAAATTGCTGAAACCAAGACTATTAGCGCCTGAAAAACCAGCATTTAAAAATGTTGTTCACCAGGGGCTGTGTAGCTTCTACGGCATGCAAGGCGGAGCAGCACACTTTCATGTCGATAATAATCGGTCTGATATATGCCGGATCAGCCATAATCACTTGTATTTACGATTCGCGATGTCTCGGTACTTCGGACAACAGCCCACGCCGCGGTGGAGCTCTCTGCCTTTTCGGTGCTTGTTGGCGCCATGAGTAACAGACTCCGTGGTCCGGAGTGCTCAGGGGAGCGGGGAAGCGCACTGAGCCGGAGCACTCAGTGTGGACGGCTGTGAAAGGCTCAGTTACCATCCGGGTTTTGAATTCTGTCAGCGGGTAGTTCTCCTCCCTCTTGGGAAAACCTAACACCCAAGACAAAGCTAGAATTTAACAGCTTCTCTGCATAATCGGATGTTCTTCTTCACGTGGTAGCTAATTCCAAACCATCGGAATATGGGTGAGGCTTTTTTAAAGTCACATTATTTAACTTCAAAAAATTCAGTTATCATCATCTATCTTCTGCCTACGCAGCCAACGATTTATAATACTTTGACAATTATTTCTTCATTTCTGCCTGGCTTACTCTCAACGGCGTATGTACCATATTCTATCTAAGATGTATATAAAAAGTGTTTCCTTTTGCCTGGTGAAATATTTTGTGCCTAATTGTGATGTTTTGAATAAGCACACGTTTTCCCTTGGTCTTTTCCATCTTACATGTCTTGGTCATTTGTTTGCTAATGTGACTTTTTCTCTCCATCATTGGATGGCCGCCTATGAAACACTTGAACTCAGCCTCACGGGAATTTTTTAATTTGCACTTTTGATCATTCCCTTGATTAATTTTCTTTAGCCAATAGGACATTTATTTAAAGTTTTATTATGATAGTAGATATGTAATAGTGCATTTTATTATGATGATAGTAGATATGTAATAGTACATTTTGCTAGTTTCCTGATATCACTTTGGCATCGAATAGCATTTCCTTTAGAATGTGCTTATTTATGATATCATTCTAGATAACGTAATAGTGCATGATTTTATAAACTTGCATAAAGGTTTACACTTTCCCCAAAAGCCTTACTGTCAATTTTTTAGGGCATGGTACAATTTGATAGTGCTGTATAATTTTTAAGAGACGGTAATTTTCCCCTGGAGAATGAAAGCATCGATTTCCGGGAAAGTAAAGTTCGGTCTCCATAAACCAGCCTTCGCGATGACGCTGAGGCCGTCATCAGCGGTTGCTCGGCGTGATGCGGGTGGTAGGAAAGACGACAGTCTCATCTCTGGTGGCACATGGCAGAGCTCCTGTGGACGCTGCTCTTCGGCGGCTGGTCCTAGTATTGTTTCCCTGATTTTCAGTCTGTATCGCTGACCAGCACAAAGAGCACATTCCCGTTTGGTGCGGTAGCAGGTGACCGACAAGTGAGTCTGCCGTCATGGCTCACCAACAGCTTGCCGCGATGCCATATCCCTCCCTGTCGTGATTCGTACGTGCCTACTTATGGCTCCGCCATTTCTTTGGGTGCTCCTCAGCTTTTGAGTAAATTTCTGTTGTTTATTCTCCGGCCAAGACTAACCCAGGGAGGTTGTGCGGAACCAATCGTACTTTGTCCTGAGATATTAGTGACTTCATTTTGCAGTAGTTTATTACTCTGGAATGACGTGGTGACGTTGGATTAGACATGAAGGACCCTTTCCACTGAAGAAGAGTTTCTATGGGGCCAAATAGTGCGTGTTTACCCAGGAAGAAGCCTCGAGAAGGGCGTAAGCTCTTCAGGACAGAGTCGATCACGTCGTCTGAGTTAAAGTCATGTCGTCTCAAAGGTCCCAGGAGACAGGAGTGTCTTTTGGAATGAAAACGTATGGAGACGGTCAAGTCGAGCGTGTGTGTATTCTACAAATTCATGTTCATGTCAAATAGAAGGTTTTGGAAAATTTATGGCAATTCTCCACGGCATATATGTCAGTACCACCGCCTGCGCACAGAAGAATGATTTCAACAGCTTTGCCTCAGGTCCGTCACCTACCACATACGCTAGTGATTAAGGAAACACTTTTACATCTCGCCTTGAGGACGGATGTGTGCTAATTTCCTCATTTTTCATAGCATCGAGCATCTTTAGATACTGCCCAAGATGCCCAGATGGCTAAAACTTTGACTGCATACTTTCAAGCCGTAGGGGCAACCATGGGGATACCTCGAATGAATGCGTAGTATAAGGCAGGCGGGACTCGAGGAGGAGGGGCGTGAGGTTGGTACCCCAAGCTCCCCTCTCCCATGGCGAGGAGGCCTTGATGAGTAAGGAGAGAGAGAATTCTATCATGCTGATGGCGACCAGCAAAATAACTAAAACTAGAAAAGGCTGGACTACCTGTTGTAGGAGAATAGGGCTAGAGGTCAGATCCGGGAGAGGAGACCTTACGTTTTCACGCTTGCATGCCACATCATTCGAAGTGAACCCTGCACCTCGAGGGAAGGCAGCCTCCTTCGGCATTGCCCTCGTCTATTCTCGCGGTCTGTACGGGTCGTAATCACGTGCAGCTTGGCCCACGTCTCCCATGGCTCCCGTCTCTCCATCTCTCCGTGAGAACGGCCTCCTCCTGTGAGCTCCGGAGCGTTTCACCGGTTTGTGCTGTTGCCCGTTCAGCTTAAGGTGCGGGGTGGCGTCAGCGTCACCCGGAGCGGGCGGCGAGGTGGGACTGTGCGGCCGGACGTTGGGGTCTATGGTCGATGCAGAAAACCTTTTCCCCCCTGGCGTGTAGGTGAGGACGCAGGGCCTGTAGGGTCGTGTTTCTCCACGTGTGACCCACACACCCCTTGAATGAGACTCGGCCTGGCGCGTTTGGAATTTTCTAGGCCTGCAAGTAAACGCGCTGTCTCGGAAGCTCGTGAGTCCTGGGAATCTTAACGTGTAACAGCTTCCCAGGCGGTGCTGGTGGCCATTAGACCGTGAGGGGCTCCGCCTGGGAAGCAGAACCACGTAAAGCACTGGTGCCAGGTAGGCGTGCTTCGAGCACGTGGCTCGGAGGCGGCTGTCCCGACGGGTGTGGGAAGACGGTGTCTGCGGACACGCCGGCCGGGCCCGTGATTCTGAGGAGCTCTGGGGGCACTCCGCTTCCTCCTCTCTTCATTGCACGTCACCTGCTGTCACTTCGCGCTGGAGCCCTAGGGATGCATGTCGATGAGGCGATGGGGGATCCAGCCCCAGGCGCTCATTTTCAGGTAATTATTTGAGACCAGAACAGCACTTAACGGCAGTGACTTACCTGTTTGGGAGATTAACTCATTAAAAGCTCAAGCAAGACAGGCCTTATTTTTTTAAACCGATTAAAAGGAAGGAAAGAAAAAAAAATTGCCTTCTGATGTTTTTTTCTGCCGTCATTTCCTATTATGAAAATGTAGCGTGTGTTTTCGATTCCTCTGTTCTGAAACATAGGGTGGCAGATTAATATGAAATAGCAAGAAAGTGTGAGTGAAAGCGAATCAGATTTGCTTAGCCGGACCTATTTGAAAAGGTGCCGCAGAAGAGGACCCTGCCTCGGACACATCGTCCGGATGACTAAGGGGAAACCGAGGAGAGTTTTGGATGTCGTCCGCTCGGTGAATTCTTTATGCGGCCTGAAACCACCTTTGTGGTCTGTGGATTTTAGCGCGGAGCATCGTTGGGCCGCTAGGACGGGTGAATGAGATGCTCCCTCCGGCGTGAGTAATCGCTCCGTGGACTGTGTGACAACAAATGCCACCGTCTCGCCATCGATACGACGAGAGAGGACTTCTCTCTGTTTCTTCTTCTTCCTTTCTTTTCCCTTCTTTTGCTCGCGACAACCACGCCGTCACACCTGAGGGTATCTCCACGGGGCCACGCTCGGCCGGGTCGGCGCCGAAGCTGTGCCCCCCGAGAGCCTCGTTGCCCGTGGGCACCCTTCGCTCCTGCAGCCGGGCGGCGAGACGTCAGAACCATCTTTGCAGAGCGAAATCCGCTTGGACGACAGTGCCCGTCTTAGCATCCTAAGGAAAGCCGAAGCCCCCGCCCGGGCAGCGGTTCACGCGCCGTTAGCCTTACACGGTGCACACGCCCGCCCTGCCTCGTGCGGTCGCACTTTTCCTTCTCGTATGCACGTTCGGCCCCGTGACGCTTCTCTGCTCCCTCCTCTCAGGTGGCCGTGCTGTCACCGTCTGCGAGTGAACCCGTTGGTAGTGCGACGTCGTCTGGCCAAACCCAGGGAGTGACCGGGGGCCCCCTGGTTTGAGAAACCAACGTGACGGTGTGACGCCTCTGGCCGTTCGTGAATGCGGATCCCTCTATGTGGATTGCACCCTTCCTTTCCTCCCGGAATGGAAAGACGAGCGCTCTCAGATCGTCCTTTAAGAAGGGACGTGCTCTTCGGCAGCCTCTGCAACGTAACCGTAATAAACATTCCTCTGGCGCTCAGGCTTGCGCACGGTGTACCCCCGTCTCAATGCCAGGCTTTCATTGTCTGCGGCTGGCACCGTTGCTCGGCTCAGCTCCTCGTCCCCTCTGTGACAGTGACGGCAGAAGGTCTGGACCCTCCTTGCGTTCGTTTCCTGGTTATGTTTAGGCTTCGTGAAACGTCTCATAACGTTTATTCGCCGTGCGCGCTTGTCTCTTGGGGTACGGTGACCACGTCGCTTCTTCGGCTCCTTTTCTTTTCTCGTTTAAAGTCAGAAGCGCGTCTTTCTCTGAATTCTGAATGAATTTCTAAATCCATCTTCTCCAGTGCATGTGGCTCTCCCCGGCCCTCCCATGAGCAGCTGCGGGGGGTGCTGGGCGGATGTGTCGGGACCGAGCTTGCACACTCAGCACGCCCCCGCGCGGCCTTTCAGAGAAGGGACCACGTGGCGTCGTTCTGGCTGGTGGCCTCCCCAGGAGCCTTCGCCGAGATCGTCCCCTTTCACAGCAAGGGACGTGGGCTGTGTGCCCTGCTTAGTTGCTGGCATTGCACAGCTGCTATATCCCCGAATATTTTCCTTTTCACTTGACGGGCAGGGGTGGGAGAGGTACCCTGTCAGACAAAGCAGCACATGTGAATGTCGACGACCACAAAGCAGTTGTCTGAATTCTACCCGTTCTCTGAATTCCTGTGTTGTACACGGAATGCAGTGACTACCAAGCATCGGGAAAATGCCACGTAGTTCTCCAAGAATTCATTACCAGTTTGGCTCAGCGATGGTTGTGTTCAAATTGTGTGTGTGTCTGTGTGTGTGTGTGTGTGGTTTAGCAATGAATAAGAGAGTAAGTTTCATTTTTTTTTTTTTTGACATCTTTCATTTTTTTTTCCTGCCCCGAGTTTGGGTACTTGAGTTGTATCGATTTAAAGATGTCACAGAACGCCTGAAGGGCCTGATGCCATCAAACACGGTGTTTAAACAGTCTGGACAGTGAGCCAGCAGCACTTAGCTTGATGTAGGTCCTGTGTTCTGAGCTTACTTTGACTTTGCGCTCTGGGATAATTAGGTGACCAAGCAATTTTCCCAAATGAAGAAAACGAGTCATTGCCAAAGAGAGAGGAAATTGCACCGACGTGTTAAGCTTCTCATAAAAGGCAGTTTTAAGAACCAGAAACGTTCGGCAGAAATATCGCAGGCTTGTTCTCAGTCCTGCAGGAAATTTGGTTCTGGGAAATTTAATACGGTCTGTGCGCAGCGTCCGGAGATAAGTAAGCGTGTTGCTTCCCTTGGGTGGCTCCAAATTGTTTCCTTTACACTTGTGATCTCGCAGGTGAGCCTCCAGGTGAACCTCACGGTCCGGCGACCCTGCAGCGCCAGGCCCTGGAAACTGCAGGTGGCTGGCGAGCCGCCTCCCCGCTCCTGCCCAGGGGGTGCGAGGGCGTGGGATGCGTTTCAGCGTGGGGTTTGTTGAGACTGAAAAGTAGCCGTGAACAGTCAGACGTTTTCACGGGGTTTAGGCCCATGAGTGAGAGGCAGTTTTGAGCATTTTCTTTGGATGGTTATAGCCCTTGGGACCACCTCTCCTGCTTATCTGAAGCGGGATAAATGCTTATGGAAGAGTTAGGGTTAACCTAGAGAAAAAGACATTTTTCTTCTGAGATTTGAAGACGTGTCTGTGATGGGGAGGGTTTGAAATCAGCGCCCCGGCCATTCGGTGGCGGTGCGAAGGGGGTTTTGGCAGAGGCGACCGGGCGGGGGGAGCGTCAGCCGCTCTGTGTGTAGAATCGCGTGGATCTCTGTTCACCCTCTAAGGCAGGAATTATTACTCTCCTGTCATATAGGTGGGAAAATTGAGATTCAGAAAGAATGGGCAGAATAATGGTCCCCAAACATGTCCATGTCCCCATCCCTCGAACCTGTGACTATGTGACCTCGCTGGACAGAGGGGACTTCCCAGATGTCATGGCTCTTAAGGACCTTGAGCTTGGGTTTGGGGGGCAGGTGCGTATCCTGGCTAATCTGGTGGGCCCACCGTCACCACGTGGTGCCGTATGAGGGAGTGGCCTTTCCTGGCTGTGGTCAAAGGGAGATTTTTGAGGTAGGCGTTTGTCGAAGACATTAAGAATAGAAAGACGTGGCCATGGGACATAGAAACGTATGAGTTGAGAGGAACGCGACAGTAGCGGAGGGACTTCCTTTAAATCGTCGGGGAGGCTTCTCTGCAGAGCTCGCGTTTCCACCGATACGATGCCTCCATCGGGAGGCACGGAAGAGGCCCTGAAAAGCGGGAAGAGGGGGGCGTAGAACGGGGCGCATGCTCATGTCCCAGGGGAGGAGGAGCGTGGGAGCACGTTCGTGGACTGAGGAAAGACCCCGGTCGCTGGCGGAGAGCGAGCCGGAGAGAAGACTCGCGGGGAGGCTGGGATTACGAGCCAGAGCAGGGGGGCTTTTATGGACCTGCCGAAGAGCTGGCATGTCATTCTCACCACAGAAAGATGCCAAAAGGAAAAAGAAAAAACGTATGTGCAGCAGGGCCATCACGCGATTGATCGAAGCCTGACAAAAATGAGAGATTGCAGAGACCGGCTTGTAGGGGACGAGAGGCGAGGCGGGCAGGCGCGAGCGCTGCGATCTGCCCGCCTCCTGCCCAGCCCGCGCAGCGGAGCGCACGTCCCTGCGAGGAAGAGGCAGTCCGGTTATGGTCTCAGGGAAACGGCGGAGGGCCACGTTACCAGCCCGTGGCATCTTAAAGCAAGATTTCAGCGGCCGAAGTGTGAACTCCATAACGGACTGGACCAGACAACGGAGATCTCTATCGGCCTTTATATCATCCCCAAACCTGCCGTCTCTGCGTAGACCGCTGTGTGTTTATACCCAAACTCTGGCAGTGTGGTTGGGGGGGGCTGGTGTTACGCTCATCTGTGAGTTGAAAGCTAACATACGAAGAAATGACTGCTTCAGTGTCACAGCTTATACCAGAGCCGCTTTAAATATTGTCTTCTGACAGTATAATTTATAGAACTCAAGATAAATAGCCCAGTTTATTAGGTATGAAATTGTGTCTGGAATGGACCTAATATCCCTACATAGTCCCATTACCTCTGATGATGAGCTCACCTTTTCATGAGAAGCTCGGTTTTGCTCCGAAGACGTCACGTGGACTTTAAAAGACACCAAAAATATAAGTGAATGCGACTTCTAATTTCACTTGGAATTAAAGACACATCACCAGTGCAAAACTCGACGGTAATGATAGGGGAAGGCTTTCCATAGGAGAAAAAATCCCTTAAGGAATGAAAAAGCTAATCATCTTACAACAATAAACACTTATCCGCATTGTTTATATGTGGTAATGTGGGTGTTAAGGAGGTTTTAAGAGTCTGCATTAGTGTGTAGAGTTTGTGCCGAGTTGGAGAATTAGAATAAGTCCTCGAATCATCAACTGTGCGTCTTGGTAGATTTTTGCCTTGAATGCTAATGTGCTCTTTCGAGTCCCGTTTTGATGGCTTTTATTGTTACGTTAGACACAGTCTGTTTTCTCCAACCATCACGTCCGCTTCGTCACTGTCAGCGTGGCCGTGGCCCCGAGCATGACCCAGGTGACCCTCGTGCGCCCGTTACCGCGGCTTTTCAGGGGCCTAATTTTGTTTTTATTTCCTTGATTTTACGCCGATGTGGGTTTTAGCGGTATTTGCCTGCAGCCTCTTTTGACTTTTCCTTTTAATTAAAAAACCTAATTGGGAGTAATAAAAACTTCCAATTAAGCCTTTTAAATAAAAACTGAAAGCCGAACATAGCCGTAGTGCAGCTGCGGGGGGCGATGGCTCCCGTGACGTCTGGGTCCTGTTCCTGGGCTACATAGGGCGTGCGGTTTCCCCGTCTCGAGACCTCTGAGGGCCGCCGGGCCCTCCACAGCGACGTCCTGGCGGATGATGACACATTTAAGCATCCGTGTGACGTTGGGGGGGGAGGGGATTTTGTTCTGAGGCACCGAAGGGGAGTTTAAGTCACCACCGGGGGCCGTCACGAGATGAACATTTCAGCGAGGTTGCCCTTTCAGCAATAAAGAAAAAGAACAAACTCTGGCATTCGAGCAAAACTCAAACATTCTAGCTTAGTTGTTATTTTCATTCAGGTCTAAAATGATCTACAAGTCTTTGACTTGCCCTGTTTTCCTTCATTTCCCGCACTGGGGGAAGGTGCTAGAAAAAGGCCTCAGCAGAACCTGGGACCCCACCGTCTCCACCTGCACAGCTTGGTGCCCCCTCTGCAGATCCGGGGACGCTAACCGAGCAGTAAGGGTCTCCACTGTCGATTTTTGTTCTCCGAACCCAAGAAAGCTGGACCCTAGGAGACCGAAATGCAGTGTGTGTGTTGACATTTTTCTCATGGTAGAAAAGGTTTGCTGGCGCACACACCGTTTTGCTAAATCAAATCGCATCTTGCACACGCCAGCGACGTGCGGCACTGGAGGGGATGGTGCCATCCGCGCGTCGGAGACGCTGACCAGCTCACGCCAGCCGTCGTGGGCCATTCTCATCGGCCCGGGCCCTCGGGCCACAGTCACGTAGCAGGTGCCGGTCAACCCGGGAGGAGGGCGGAGCGTCTCACGCCATCTCCAGCCTCCTTCTCCGCCCAGACCCAACGTGGCCTGAGGTTCTGGCTTCGGGGACCGAAGGGCTAGGACAGAGTGTGAGAGGGAGTGAGGACCTGTGGGTGGCTGAGGACGCGGCGCCCATTAAAGGGGGAGAAGCTGAGCTCAGCAGCGGAGATGAGGGAGGGACCGATGGTCCAGGGGCAGTGAGCTCCCGGGCATTTCCAGCGGCTTTTAATGCGGGAAATGGGCACGCGGATGATGAAGAGCGGAGGAGCCAAGCAGGAGGTATGGGCGGCTAAGGCCCGGGGAGCAGAAGGAAACCACGTCCGGCTGTGCCTGGGGGCAGTGGCGGGGTGGGGGCAGCGGGGGGCGGGGACAGATGCGGATGGGGGACAGTGGCAGGTGGGGCACAGCAGCGGGCAGCGTCGGGGCTGGCTTCTGGCGGGCAGTCAGACATCGCAGAGATGCAGAGGCCTCTTCTGGTTCAGGGGAAAAGAAGTAGTAAGAGAATGTATGGGGTGTGGGACTGCCCGACTCCCCAGGGAGAGCGGCTGGGTGTGGGTCCAAGCCACTGAAACGCAGTGGATCCTGCGGAGCTGTGGGGGAAAACAATTCTCCATGGGAGGTTCTGGAATCACTCAGCAACGCCCGGCCTTTCGTTCCCAGCAAATCTTTAACTCCTTGAGCTCTGGTCCCTCCCTCCTCCTCCTCCCCCCTTCCTTCCTCCCTCCTTCCGCCCCCCCCCCAGCCACCCTTGCTCTCTGTTCTGGTGGGAAGTTTGAGGGTCAGTCAGGGTACCGTCTGAGATGACTTTATGTTCACATTTCACGCCTGTCGCTTGCCAGGATTCTGTCCCTAAAACGCGCTTTCCTCTGCACTGGGCCTGACTTCCAGAAAATCGTTCTAGCCAATAAGAGCTCTGCCTATTGGGTTTCATCCTTGTTGCTCTCTAGGACCTGGGGCCCCCAGGGAGAAGGGCAGTGGCTTTTGTTCTGAAACTGTGAAATCTTGAAAGCCTCGCTTCCTGTCAACAGCTCCTCTTCCTCTCTCCCTCCCCTGGGACACTCCTGTCCCTTCCTCCTCCCCCCTCGCCCCCCCCCCCCCCCTCTTGCTAGTGTGCATTTAGGGTCCAATAGTATAAACTATGAAAACATTTAAATAGAATGCTCTAAGATGTTTTATGGACGAGCTATATAATTATCAGAAAGTGAATATACGAAAAGGAAATCAGAATAGTGCATATACATACTTTGCTACCGTTTGGTTTAAAAACATAATTATTTGATTAAAAAGGTAACACTGTGCCTGGACTTTCTTTCAAAGACGCAGCTGCTAGTTAATAATCATCTTCCCCCAAACTTCATCCTTAAAGCTTAATCCCGCTACCCTAGTGATTTTTATCACCAGTGAAATGTAGGTGGTATCAAACACTGGCACTAACTTGTGCCAAAGCTGATGGAGTTCTTCTGTTGTTCATTTGGACGGGGCGCCCAGGGGAGAGGGGAGTAGGGCCCCTCAGTGCAGAGCCTGGAGAGACACAGCACAAAACGGGACTTCCTGGAACGGAAGGACATCTTTCCCTATTTTAACATTTACTTTAGAGGCTCCGCTCTGAGGGGGGAGGTGTTGAAAGTGGGGCATCCCTAGCCCCCCCACCCCCGCTGGCTCTCTGCGGGGGGTCTGCCTCCCCACCTGACAATCTCAAATGCTTGGGTGGGCTGCTAAGTAGAAATAAAAATGATAATTCTCTTTTATTTCTTCTTCTCCTATGCAGTCATCATAGGTGGATTTTCATTAAACACGGGAAGGTAAAAAATGGGAAAAGCGCTTTTCCTGGACTCCCGCAATGTTCTATAAAATGTTCAATTAACTGTGCTCGTCTCTGTCCATATTTCTTGCCGTACTCGTTAGATTGCATGAGGCACTTTAGTGTCTCAGTTAACATTATGAAAAAAGAATCATTTATTATTTTTTACTGAACTCAGAATAACTGGGTGAATAAATACTGCTACTAATCATTTCATTTGTTTCATGACCCATTGTTTAAACTTTTAAGGAACCCGTAACACGCTGGGAATGAAACTCTCTTCAAAGAAAATTCAGCTCGTGGTAAGAGGAATAAAAGCTGATTTTCCCTATGCCTTCGTGCACCATATCCAGCCTCCACCTTTACTGCGCTGTCAAACCATGTAACGGCCAAGCAGGTAATTCCATTGCATGAATCACATGGAGGATTAATAACAGAGATTATCAAGGAGGACAGAGAGCCGGTCTGAATCTGAGGCATCGTCACACGTGGGGAAAGGCGGCGTGAATCCCGGCCCCGTGCTGCAAGAGCTGGGTGACCTAGGGAGAGTCCTCTGCTCTTCCCAAGCATCGATTTCCTCATCGGTCAAACGGGGGTAATGACGCCGAACTCCTGGGTTACTGTCAGGACCGAAGGCCGGCTGCAAAACATCGGGAACGGTAGGTTGTGCTGGGTGACAGCGCAGTAGCTGGGTGGGACCGTGACCCACGGGAACGAAGCCGGAACACGCTCCATCACTGTGAGCGTCACGGGGCTGTTTGGCCCCGAGAGAGCGGAGGTCAAAACACGGCTTCTCTTTCTATTTCAGAAGCTGGGGGTCGAGATCTGTCAGTTTCTATTACTAAGAAAGGGCGTGCTGCGTGTGTGTGATAGAGTGCGAGAGAGAGAGCGCGTGCACGCATGAACGAATGAATGATGAACAGGGTGCCAGTGGGCGGCGATGTCCCTTCTCGGGCATACTAAATCGGTGCTTTAAGACATTGTTGTGACGTGGGCTTAGGGCTCGGCACCGCCCCGCGCGACTGCACGGAGCGCCCGGCTCACGGCGGCCCCGGCAGATGCTCGCCAGGTTCGCAGACGCAGGAGACGCGCGGGCCCGAATGTTGGGCTTGGACACGGTTTCAGGAGGCTGCCCGATGCCCTTCTTTTCAAAATCTTGAAAGAGTAACGAGCACTTGAAAGGTGACTTAGGCCGAGCAGGCGTCCACGTCCGTGGAAGGGATTGGAGCCGCTCGAAGTGTCCCTCTCCCGGAACGTTTCCTTTGTTGACGTGGAGCTACGAACAGGGACTTCATGGTCCCTGGATGATTTATGTGGGTCCGCGGTTCTCAAACTCTTTTTGTCTCAGGACACTTGTGCCTCTGGAAATCGCTGGGGACCCCAGAGAGCTCTTGTTTACATGGGTTATATGTAACTCCCGAGAGCGCTGTATTAAAATTTAAAACAGACGTTTAAAAATATTATAACGGACCATTACACATTCACATAAACAACATTTTCATTAAAAAAGAGCTACATGTAAACTCTCCATTCAGGGTCTCATTCTGTGCAGCATTAAACATCTTTGTGCAAAACATCTCCATATTTAGAATAATGTCCTTAAGTTGGAATTCTATTGGAATTACTGGCTCAGTAAAGATTTTTAAAGCTTTGAACTTATGTGAGGAAATTACTTTCCAAAGGGCCCTGTCATTACTACTCCTATCAGGAGTGTATAATAAGAGCGTTTGATAATTTCATGTGGCTTCTGGGCCTTGGAGGGCAGCATTAAGCAAAACAGAAGAGCATCCAGCTGTGGCTAACGGTATAATTTGTTTTAATTTTTACAAATTTGATCGGTACGAAATGTAATGTACACTGAGTACGAAGCATTAGCATAAGCACCGGGACACATGGGTATGGCCTTTCGGAATATGCGACATTTTTCTAGTGTTTCAACAGCATTTAATAAAAATCAACCTATCGTATTTTCCTGAACTAAACCCTAGTACTCATGATTCCATTCTGTTTTGGCTGGTAGACCTTTAAAAGCGCTCAGAGAGCACACTTTGTCACCTTATTTACTTTTCAGATAGGATCTGACCCTTGGGCAATATATTCTAAGGGCTCTCCTTTTATCTGTTTTAAAATCTTGGTGGAGCTCAAGCAAGAATGGAGGCAGCTCGGAAGACCCAGCGGAGGTAGTTAGGCTGAGGCTGAAATTCTGGGATGGACATTGTGAGACAGGTCCTCGACTAGGTGCTGTGGGAATGTAGAAGAGGGTTCAGCTGGTGTTCTGGGCTGAAATTGTCCCTTCCCTAATTCACGTGTGGAGGTCCTAAACCCTAGTGTCTCAGAATGTGACTGTATGTGGAGATAGGAGGTTTAAAGAGGTAATTAAGTGAGGTCATGGGGATGAGCCCTAATCCAATATGCTCTGTGTCTTTTGGGGTCCATTCTGGGGGGGCAGTGATGTTGGGGGCACTTGTAGTGTGTCCAAGCTTTCCCCAGGAGAAGCTGGGAGTTGGGGTTCCATCCTGACTTTATGGGGTGTCGTTTATAGTGAGAGGTTGTCTCAGCCTTTCCTACCCTTTTCTATGTACTTCCCTCCCCCTTCCCCCACCATGTGCAGGAGTCTCTCGGCTAGTTTCTGGATTTCTCTTGGGGGAATTGCTCCACGTGCAACTGTACATACGATGTAGGGCAGGAAATTCAGGCATTCTTAGGCCATCTTGGTCTGGAGTCCACAAGGTTCTTTTGAGTGAACTCTGACTCAGGTTTGTGGTTGCCTCTCTATGTCGATGATAATATTGTCAAACATATACCCCATGGGGCCTCTCTCTGAGTAGGTAGTTGTTAGCATCAAGTGTGCACTTAATCCATGCTTTTCATAAGGATGTTTCATGAGCTAGTTTGTAACACTTGATCATTCTCACACACATCAGACATTTTGCTTGGTCATTTATTTTACAAATGACCTTTAATTTGCTTAAAAAATTTTTAAAAATTAATTATTCGTTTATCTTAATCAGATATTTCACCAGTAAAATGGGTTTACTTGGGAACAGCAAAGAATTGCAATTCAGAATTTGTGGGTCTCATGGTGAACCATGCAAGTCCAGAGAAAGACAGGAGAGGAGGCTCCTTTATGGACGTGGGAGGGGCTGTTGTAAAAGAAGGATCCATTGGCGGAAGGTGAAGTTTCAAGCACAGCGACTTCTCATTGCCTGAGTCGTGGTAGCTTCCCATTGGCTGAGCTGTTGCTGGGCAACGAGGAAGCTCCTCTCCATCCTTCTGAGCTAGTGAAGTAGAGTCACTTCCTGTGGGAGATGCAGGGTTTGTCTCTTCCCGTAAGGTCAGTAGTGTGCGCTGAGTGACTCGTGGGAGTTCTCTCTTCTAGTCTCCTGACTTCGTTTTAAATGAGGGTTCTGTTTATTTTCACACACCAAAAGGGCTTCGTACAGGATAACTTGTGCCTTGTTAGCTTTTTTTCCTGCTAAATTCTTTTTTTGCAAGTGTTGCAACAAGCTGATTTGGAATAAATTTAAACTTCCTTAATTGAGTTAGGTTTTACTAAAGTTATAGAACTATGAATAAGTCATGAACGATAAACTAGGTGAGACCTAGTGGGAAAAGAAATCAATGTGTGCAAACGTGATTGTTGTTTTTCCTGAGGTACTAAGTTTAGGATTACACAGGCTGCGTTGTGTATCATAAATTGGAGCTTCTCTTTTGGCTAGTCTATATTAGCAGAGAAACCGTAAAATTAATTTAGCCGATGGCTTTAGCGAACAACATTTTTCTCTCACTTTTCTGAATCTCTGAATACTGACCCAAAATTCTCAAGTATTATTGTTTAAAGGAGACCGCTATTCATATCATTAATTCCTTTTCTTTGTCAAATCAAGTCAAGTAGAAAAATTATTAATGGAGATTTGGTATTTGGCAAAGAGATTAAATGGTAAATGCTACTATTTTGAAAAAAAAGTCTTCAAAAGGATTTTTTTTGTTCTAAAATATTTGATGATTTTATACAGTTGAACCATTGATTTTTAAGTTCATTATTTGGAACTTATTTCTTTTTGAGCTATTTAAAAATTAAGATGATAGACTCTATTTTTATATGAATCACCGGAAAATGTATAGAAGAACATTTTATTCAAAAAGGAGCATAGATCATTTTAATCAGTAAAAGTTCTCTTCCTTCTTTATTTCCATTATCTGGGTCAAGTGCATAAGATATGATTTGTGTGAAGGATAATAGGAATTTAAATGAAAAGATAAAGACTATCATCTTAAAAATGATAATATTAGATAGGGCAAGCAGTGCAGCTGCAAATTCATGTCAACTCATGATTGACTTGTAGATCTAAATCACGTGCACTTCATGTTCTAAACACGTCTTCTTCGTCTGGGCCGCCCCGCCCCTCCCTCTGGTGCTCCTGCTCCGGCTCTCGGGGGCCCACGGGTTTGTGTCATTGTTCCCTCTCGGATGCGCCGTCCATCGGGGGTCCGCGTGGCCTGCGTCCCCTGGGACCATGCTGTGCGCCACGCCTGCGACCTCGCCCAGCAGTCCCGGGTATTGGAGACATGGCCACTTCTTCTTACTTAATTCCTACACCAGCCCTGTAACTGGCCTCTGTGAACGTCCTCTGCAGGGTGTTTTAGTGTGAACCCAAGGCAACGCAACGAAAATTTAATTAACCGAATGGCACTTGGCTGATATGCACTGCTCCTGGGGAAGTACGCCCCCAGAGGATATTCATGCCGCCCGCCCATTTCAATCATCCGGCTGTTGGGTTGGGCATAAAGACTTTTTTTTTTGTGGATTGTTGAGTCCTCAGCGGCAAATGCAAGTTGTGGGACAAATCAGAGGTTTTCAAACTGGGGACAGCATGAGACGGTTGTGAAAATTTGGATTCTAGGTCTCTACTCCACACACGAAATCATGGGTGTCCATGACTCGTCTCTGAGAGGGTGCGTTTCGCGAGTGCCTCCCAGGCAGTTCGGCCCGGAAAGCCCTGGAACAGGGGATGTGAAGCTCGTACAGGTACCAACTGCCCAGGATGACTTTTTTCTTTTCCTTTTGTTCTTGAGTCTTGAGTATTATCCTCCCCTTCTTCCTCTCTTCCGCCCCCACCCCCCGTGATTTTGTATTTGGAATGCTGTTGATTCTGTTTACTAATCTATTGTGACAGCAAATGCTGTGTCACTGTGGTCATAGCACATGCTATACCATTTGTCTGCCTCCCACATTCAAAATGCCATTGTTATTTTGAGTTATGATTTACAATTGCTGAACTTAAGTTATTAGGCGTATCCACTTTGATCTCAATTTGATTCTTCATTGACTATGGATGGCTTTTCTGTAACAAGGATCAAATATTTCCTGAACAGCTATTGAGAGGAATTACTAAAATGATAACAAGAATAGAACTATTGTAGCTTAGCCAACTTTGACGGGGGGGCATTGTGATAGATAAAACATTAGAAGTCAGGCTGCCCCTGCATTTTGCGTGTGTTCAGGAGACTGGAGGATGAGAAGTAAAGAAGGCTCTGTTGCTGAAAGGCATTTGGGGTCATTGATTGAGTCCTCAATTCCTGTGGGACACTTATTCTCCATCGGGCTATCCTGGTGATACAGCGTGACAACAGGGGACAGACAGGTCCTTGCTCATGGGGATTATTAGACTCACGCAGGTAGAGGGCCAGAGGGACAATCAATACTTGATAATGAATAAATAAATGCTAATATTCAAATAGCTAGTGCTAAGTGTAGCAAAGAAAAAGTACACGGGAACGGCCTCTTGGAAAAAGTGACATTTGCTCACGGAACTGAACTGCGGGAAGGTAACTGTGCAAAGATCAGGGGGAGGAGCATTGTGGGAAAAGGGGGCAGGTGAGTGCAGAGGCCTCGTATCTGAGGATGAGCTTGGTGCCTTCGAGGAGCAAAGGGAATGGATGAGAGTACTGTGAACCGACCTGAGCAGGGCGTGGGTCCGGTCAGGGCTTCGCAAGTGTTTCTAAGCCCAAGGGAGAAGTTTCCAGGGAAGGAGTGGGATTATTTTATTTAGTTTGTATTTTTGACTGCCCTGGGAGGAAGTTACTAGAAGGAGCCATACGTAAACTCAGGAAGTCCAGCTAGGAGTCCCTTGCCTTGGCCGAGCAAGGCATGCATACGCAGTAGAGTGATGGCAGTTAGGACAGAGCCCAGTGCAAGGATTCGAAGTATGGTTTCCAGGAGGAGTAGACAGGACTTGCTGGCAGATTGCTGAGTCCTGAGGGGGGCATGGCATCTGTCCTGGCTGCTGGGGGGTGGTGGCGCTGTCGGCTCAGGTGCTGGCTGGGGGTGGTGGCGCTGTCGGCCCACAGCGGCCCGTCGTCCACCGGCTCTTCCTTCGTAACTCTGGGGCGTCTGGCTGTGGGGCCCACGATCTGCCCTGGGGGGCGGCAGGATTGATGCTGACATGTCTCAGCGCCCCCTGCACTGGCTTTGCGCCCTGGGGAACTTTTGAAGATCTCGGAACCCAAGCTTCTCGTTGGTGATCGAAGCGTGGCCTGAGCCCGTGAGTGTGCACCTCGGAGGCGCCGGCGTGCCGAGAGCCTGACTCTGCACGCGTGGACTCCGTCTCTCCCAGCCGTGTTCGCGTCTCTCACCGCGGGGCGGGCTTCTTGTGTTCTCGGTGGCGCGAATCGAGGTCGCCATTTTCGTAGATTTTACCTGAAGTGGCAAGATTTCTGTGACAGCCCCTTGAAGACAAGCCGATCTTGAACTGTCATTACCGCTTGACTTTACTCCTTAAGAGCAAAGTTTATCTACTTTATCAACTGCCAACACCATGACCACACTGGAAAAGCCATTTCATTCTTCTGACCTTCCCAGCCTGTGCCCCGAGGGCTTTAGGAGACCTAACTGACAGGTAGCATCCTGTAAGTTTGGGGCGCTCAGCATGGCGGCTCGGGGCCCGTGTGTACTGTGGCGCATTTCCACGGGAAGATGGGTGGCCGTCCCTGACGTCGCATGATAACCGTTCGTTGGTGTCGAGGACCTTCAAGCGCTTCTTTCTCGCAGGGACTTTCAAGGACGCGATGCAGGGCCGCCACCTGCAGCTGTCAGGCTGTGCACGAGATCGCCGGACCTTATTTATTTCGTAACTGATGATTTGTTCCTGGTCCCCCGCTTTTCTCCTCCGTTCCTGGCCGCCTCTGCACACCTTCGCTCGGCAGGTTTCTGGGTGGGTGGAACCGCAGGGGGACCTTCCTGCAGCGCCCTGAAAGGTGGGGGGGGGGTGTCAGACACTCGCCCTGCTCGTCCTTGCCTGCGAGGGGCGCCTTCCCCGTCGGGGGAGCGCCCGCAGCGCTGAGGGTGCTGGCCCGGGGTGTGGGGGGTGATGCAGGGGGAGCAGAGCTGTCCCCTCCCCTCCCCTGCGGTTAGTCCCCGCTTCTTGTCGCGCTGAGTTGCTGGTGTTTCCTAAGAGGACTCAGGACTCGGCGCCTCCGCAGAGCCCGCCTCGTTCACAGGCAGCGGCCTGATTTCTTAGCTTCATTCAGCCACAGAGACCGGAGTCCCCTGCCCCTCCGCCCTGGTGACGTCACTTAGGAGTGGCCTGTCTTCTTCACTGACTGAAGGCCGGTCGTCTTCCCAGAGGCAGGAGCAGCATCTGAGGAGCTCAGAGAAGACGCGACGCGGGTCAGGGGGAAACGGGGGGCTACGCCGTGACCCGCTCTCAGGGTCGGCGTGCACGTTTACACACACGCGTGCGGCCCGCATGCCAATGCAAAGCAATACAGGGGAGCGGGAGAGGTAGGGGACACATCGGGACGGACGCCACCAGAAATGCGGTGTCACAGCCCGTTTGTCTGCAGCGGTGCGGGGGAGCGTTTTCCCGGCTTCGCGGCCGCCGTGAGGACCCGGCTTTTCAGATGCGCGTGGACCTGCTGTCCCCGGGGTGCGGAGGGGGGTTCCCGGTCCCCGGTCCCCGTCCCCGGCGAGACTCGACCTCACTAGTGGCATCACATCGCGTGGTGCGTCACGAGGCAGGACCCGGCATTTCGGACACCGAGGGACGCGCCAGTTCGTGGATTTGCTTCGCTCTGGACCACTGGTCAGCCCCGCCTGGGTGCGTGGGCCCTGGACTCGCAGAACACACACTCCTGCGGGTCTGGGGTTTTAGTATGAAGCGGAGCTTTGGGCTCGTCCTTTTTTCTAACGATGGTGGGCAAATGGAATTATCTTGAAAAGGGCAGTGAACGGTGTGCTTTGAGAAGTCTGGGTAACTTACCGTCAGCTCCTTTTCTGTGTTTGAATACATTTTAGAGGAGGAGAAAACCCTCCACGGCACCTGATACTTTTAAAGCTAGAATTAAAGTGCGTTAAGGCTTTCTTGAATCTTGTTATCTGTCATTCTAAATCCTCTTGAAGTTGGGCATAAGGAATAATAGATATGTATTCAGTCAGGACACTGAAGATTTCTGCTGGCTTGGGATGAGAAGATTTTCGGCTATCAGCGTTTAAGCTCCGGCTTGCTGTCACTCAGTCTCCACGAGGCCAAAATAAGATTCTAATAGTTGTGACTATGGAGCAGGCGCTTTTTTTTATTAGGTGAGGCAAAGTGTCAATTAGAAGGGTATTGAGATAAAGAAATTGAAACTAGATTAAGTTTATACTTTTTCATGGATGATAAGAAAATTCATTTTCCAGTTACATTTCACTGAGGGAACCCCCGTCAGAAGCCAAGCCGGAATGCCTCACGCATTTAAAAAACAGTCTTTAGGCCTTAAAAACACTTATTGACTGCCTGGTAATCATGTCAAAAGAATTTTTATATGTAGAAAACAAACATTTTAAATAAAATTAAATGCCAAGATCAAGCATTTGCAGTGACTTTTAAAGAAGCTATAAACAGCAAATTTTCTTTTATTTTTTCGTCTTACTGCGAGTTCTCTACATTTAAATACTGAGCATTTTTAGTCTTTCACTGGGGTTTCTAATCTTATGAGGAAGTCTGAAAACTATATTTGATGTGTACCCACAAACGTAAAGACTGCGTACGTTCCCAGCGTGGCTATCCGTTTTTAGAGGCAATGCGTGGTAAGGCTAAGCTTAATATTTTAGTACAACACTGAAAATTGCACGTGCATCTATCTACAAAACGCATGAAACACCAAGCTAGAAATTGCTATTTCGACTGAACTATATAAATAGAATTCAGTCGCTCTCTGATGGTTACTGTACATAGTGAAAATGGTTGGATAGATTTTTCTCAAATTTAGAAAGCCTTCTAGGACTCCGCACGTAGGCTAAGTGTTAAGTGAGAAATCCACGTAGAGAAGGCTGAGCCAGGCGGTCTCTCAAAGAGATGCCTCCACGGCCCTGAAGGCCTCGTTTGCACAAGCTGCTTCTCACTCTGCAACTTGATCTGGTGGGCTTCCAGATGCTTCCGGCAAGTACCACCAGAGATTTCTCTCCGATTTAGTAGCAGTTAATGATTCCTGCCATTTGAAAAAAAAACCCCCATAATATCGAAATCTAGCTACTCCTCTTCCTACGAGAAACTCACTGTCACTAGAGTGAGATTTTTCCGGTCAGTAATGCCACACTTCTCTCTGGTTGTTTTCCAGATTTTTCTTTGTCTTAGCATGCAGACGTTTCATCAGGATGGGTCTTGTCGAGAATTGCTTTGGGTTTACCCTGGTTAAGGTTCACACAGCTTTCTCGAATCTCCAGGCTTGTGCCTTTTGCCAAATGTGCGAGGCGTGAGCCGTTATTTCTCGAACACCCTTCCTGCCTCACACTTTTCTCCTTGTCCTCTGACATTCTGATGATAAGAACCCTGGATCTTTCTGTTGTTGCTCCACGGGTCTCCAAGTCTCTGTTAGGTCTTCCAGGCTGTTTTCTGTTTTTCACACGAGGTAAATTCTCCGGATCTTTCCTCCAGTGCACTGATCTGACGCTGTTATGTCCACTAACTGTGGAGACCGTCCGAGTTTATTTTTTCCTATCAACTTATTTTTCAGTTCTATGAGTTTCATTTAGTTAATTTTTACTGTTTCTGTTTGTTTGGCTGAGGTTTTCAATTTTTTCCTGTTTGTTTCAAAAGAATTTATACTTGATCGTTCAAACATTTTGATGATGACCGCTTTAAAATCCTTGTCAGATAATTCCAACCTCTGATTTATCTCGTTGTTGGCTGTGGTTGATTGTCTTCTTCTCATTCACGTTGTGATCTCTTAATTCGTAGCATGAGCGGCTTGTGATCGTATCCTGTCGTGTTATTTTTCGAGTCCTGGGATTCCAGACAGTTTGCAGTCCTCTTCGCGCCTTCAGAGTTTTTCTTGGACCGTCTCTGTGTTATTTCCAGAATTTACAGTTACGCTTTGCAGAGAGGAGCAGGGAGAAACGAGGCGACTCATCTCGCGTGGGACTCAAGCGCTGCAGTGGGGGACTGGGGACCCCCAGCATTTAGGTGGCGTTTAAGGTGGTACGACCACGGGGACCATCCAAGGGAGCATCACAGACAGAGAAGAGAAGGAGCTAAGCTGCTTGGCAACTTTCAGGTCGGGAGTAAGAGATGCATCCTGCTCATGGAGACTCCGAAGGCGCAGTTAGGTGGGGAAGGAAACCGTAATCCAGTGTCAAAGACGCAAAGGGAAGAAAATGTCCCAAGAAAGGAGAAGTCGTTGACTTTGTCAAATAACGTTAGTAACGTACCAAGACTAGACTGCAGAATGTGAGAATTTGGAAGGACTGAGTCTTAAGAGTCGTTCGGTAGAGTGGTCAGGGCGATTATGGAAACCATGCGTGAAGTTACGTGTGCTGCTCATTGTGGTTACTCGTTCCTGCTTCCGTCTCCTGTCGCGTAAAATGGCGGTAACGATGCTTTTATACCCATGTCGCTCTTTTTATCCTCATGTCACTAGATTTCTATAAGGATCACATGCCAACGGATGAGAAAAATCAACCTATGCGGAGTTCCACAAATGCACCTTTAATATCTAGTCGTTTACTTTTCTGTATTTGGACATGTTTTAAACCATCGCGCGCTCAACAGGCATACTTGATGCATGGATGCTCATGCATTAAAAAAATAGGTTTGAACCGATAAGCATCATCTCTACATTACAGATCCTTAAATAGTTGGACTTCTGTTTAAATGCGCATGGAGACATGCACAAAATGCATTATTTTAAAGCCAAATGCGGAGCCATACTTCTCAAGGGTGACAGGTGTGAACGTTTTCAAGACGCTTCCAAAGTTTGTTTTCAGCGACGATCTTTCCTTCATGATGACCGCTACTGACATCAGCGTCGTGACAGCCACGCTGAAAGCCGCAGCAATGATGGCTGCCGTTTTCAGGCCACGTTACGCGTCAGGCACTTCACGTGTATCATCTCGTCAAATCTGCGTCGCCAGCCTACGATGCACGTACCGGTACCGTCTCCACCTTGCAAGTGAAAAATCGAGTCTCGGGGAGGCCGAGCAGTTCGTCTAAGAACGGAAGACAGTGTGAGTGCATTTTAAAATCCAGCCTTTCTTAATCCACGTTCTCACTCTTAAAGCGATTCTTCCTTCCTCTTGGTGGGCGCGCGGAGAGGTGTAGATTAGGTTAAATGATGTTCTGGAGTATGTAGACAGATGAAGTGTTTCGATTCTGGGCCCAAACCCAGTTCTGGTTTATTCTAAGAAAGGGAAAACTATGTAGGTAAAAAGCTAGAAGGTAGCCAGGCCGGATACCCGATCGAGGAGAGAAACGACTGGAGATATAGCGAAACCGTTTGCAAAATGTGGAACCCTACCCACCCTGCATGTGTAATGCGAATTGCGGCTGGGGAGGTAGCCGGGCCGCAGGCGAGCAGGGCAGGCCGCGTCGGGGCGTTCAGTGCACCAGGCAGGAGAAGGCTCCAGGCCTCACAGCGGGGCGGTGAGGTTAAATAAAGGGTCGGCCATCCACCACGTGGGAGGGCCAGAGAAGACAAAACCAGTGAGAGCTGCTGTAGGGGCAGCTGGGATTTGTGTAATCAGGTGTGGTAAGACAGGTAGACATGGAAGTGATTGTTATGAAGGAGGGTCACCGTACCCTGTGATCCCTGGAAGCAGGAGACATGGCACAGGATGCGGGGCCACCTGGGGACGCATGGGGTCGGTCAGGAGGCAGAGAGAATGGCGGGAATATAGCAAGGGCCCTTACTGCGGTCTCTAGGGCCAGGAAAGGGCGGGGCAGGGTCAGCAGCATCAGGGTTAGCTGATTCGAGAGATTTCAGCAGGCCCTGGGCTGTAGTGGCCCTCCCAGGATCTAGGACCTGGCCTTGGGTGATAGGGCAGGTGGCTCTTGGCCTGGAGTCTGAGAGGCTGATAGAGAGAGAGTTGGGTGTGTGGCCTCTGCATAGATCTGCATACGAAAGAAACGCCCCCAGGCCTGTGTTGGCCATCCTTAGGAATCAGCAGACCCTGGCTGTGCCGGGCCTGTGGGTCGGGAGGGTGTGAGGCAGTGCGCGGGAAGCACCACGAGAGGGCGCTCTCTGGGAGCGTGTCCTCGCGGAGGCCATGGGCAGGGGAATTAGAGAAGCCTCTGGAACAGCACAGACTGACTCCCCGTTCAGAGGGCTTGGGGAGCAGAAGTTTAGGAGAAGAACCGACAGCGCTAAAATGAACTAGGAGTGGACATGCACGTGCTGAAACAGGTTGCTGACTAGTTATGGAGAAAGTATTCAGTAAGAGCATACTGAGTTGGGATAATTTCTTCTGGCGATGGGTTTTCTAAGAAAAGAGGATCTGGATGTTCTTATCTGTCTTAAATGTAGAAGTTTCCATTACTTACCTTTCCCTTTTCTATGTTCCTATAACCCTGGTTCACTGCCCCAAAGCTCTAGTAACTACTCTGATAATTGTTTATTAAAAGCTGTTATTGTGCTCCTTAGGTTTTCCCTGTTTCTTACAAAAATAACGGTAAACAACCCAAGAGAAGATTTATGTCTAGACCCCTCATACTGTCTGGGAAGTTCTGAACCTGTGAATGCCCCGTGAATATTAGGCTTTCATGAGCTTGCTGCTTGAAAGCATCTTAGAAAGCCTTTAATTTAGCTCTCTGGCCTTGCCCACGAAGAAACAGCCTTGGGGAGGGGGAGGCACCCCTCAAGGTCAGGGGCGAGGTGCCGATCCTGCCACGACTCAGCCCGGCGCCTGGTCCTCACCACGCGTCTTGATTGATAGATGGAGAGTTCGGTGTTTGCTCTAGCGTTCTCATGAGCTCACTGGGCTTTAAAAGAAAAACTGAATTCCTTTAAATGTTTTACAGATTATAATTGCCTATAATTATACGAAATGTCTCGGATGACATAATTTTTAACTAGGCCTTTATTCTGTCATTTGTCATCGATACAGCTGACAGGAATAGAATATGTATTAAAAATGTCAAGTGTACTAGGATGATGACATTTCACGTAAGTGAATAATTAAATCCCATTTTGGGAGGACCGATAATCCCCATTTCCAAGGGAAACGCACGGCATTTGAGAACACGCTGAGGAAGCCCCCACTGGCGTTCTGTAACTCAGAGCCCGCTTCGCACGCCGCCACAGAGCCGCCGAGGAGGGAAGCGTGACTCTCCGTGGGCCCGGGAAAGACCGCAACGCACAGGTGTGTAAGCGCCTTCCCGGGGCACGCGGAAGGTGCGCGTTCTGTTTCTAGCAGCGTGTCCGGGGGCCAGAAACAGACAGCTCACCTTCGTCACGGACACCGGCAGAGGCACGGTCCACCGTGGGACGAGCCGAAAAACGTTTGCCTGCTCACAAGTAGCAGCACCCGTAGGGCTGCGGGGGAGCTGTTAAAAACGGTGTTTTGTAGCACTAATGTTTGGCAACGCCTGCGTTTCGGCCCTGATTGTAGGTAACTCTCAAATTGCCCAACTCTCCACTCAAGCTCTTGTCAAAAGACGAGAGCAGCGGTGAACATTTTTGACAACTCGAATTTATCACGATTCTGCTCGACAGTTATTTGAGCAGACCCTCGGGAACAGGGGGTGTTGAAAATGGAAAGCAGGGTTGTGTAAGGACTTTAACCTCCTTTATGTGCACACGTGTGTGTGTGTGTGTGTGTGTAAATCCGTTGTAAAAAAAAAAAAAGGCTCAGTAAAAGTCGTGTTTCTGGAGCATTTCAGTAATTAGATCCCGAGAAGAATTAGTTCAGAATTGTTATTCATATACGGTTATTTATTCTGTACACTGTCTCCTGTGGGCAGGTGAGGCACTTTAAGGATAATACACCGGTTCTGTTTGCTGCTGCTGCGTGTTTCTGTTGTCGGATGTGAACTTGAATGTTAACTGTGGCAATGAGACCAGGTTGAGTGGAGCTTGATCTGACAGTGCAGGTGTGAATTTGAGGGAAACTGCCTGAGAGGTGACACCTCCTTGGTGATCATGTCATGGTCTGAAGCGGTGAAGGGCGCCTCCTGATTTTGGCGCCCAGTTGAGTTAGTTACTTGGAAGTGGCGGTGATGGGGCCAGACGTCCGTCAGCTAACAAGGTGCTTAGTCTTGCTTTTAGTATAAGGCATATACAGTTCATATGTACAGGTTTATCTGTGATAGCTGCTTCATTCACTGCTTTCCTAACTGAATTTCCTAAGTCACTGGAGGAGGAAAAAAATTAATATTTGTTTCCCCATAAAAAATTCGTTGCCGAAACGAAAGTCTTTGTTTCTTAGTGTAAAATGTCCACATGTCTAAAGTCGGAGAATTTTGCTGAGATCACTCTTTACTCAAGAGGGTACCACCCGGCCCCTCCTTGAAATAATGGAAAAGTAAAAATAAACAATAATAGAATAGCCTTGCATGAGCGACACACTTATGTAGAATTGTACCCCCAAGTCAGTCCGTATCATTCTCAGCCCTGCTGCTCAAATGGGACAGTGGTTTCTTGCAAACTGGGGAGTCGCTCGGAAGGATGAGCAGGACGGGGTGCCTGCCTCCTCCTGGCCCTCGGGGTCCCCATGTTTGTCCTTGCTGGTACCTGCCCGGCCCAGCACATTTATCCTCCCACAGGGGTCACTCCGCTATGCATCAGACACTAACGTGCACATCCGAATGAGGATCAGGTTCTGAGTTATTACAAACACCACTCGTAAAGAATTTTCTCCCGATTTCGAATCTTTTAAGACAGCCACTGACAGATTAAATTATTTTTAGGAAGATAAGTCGAGCTTTGTTACTTCTTTTCGAATGCTCAAGAGTGACTTCATTAGTTGTTTTCGGGGTGTCCTGGATGAATGCGTTCGTGTCGGGCCACGGGGAGCGAAACCCCGCAGGGAGGGAGGCGGCTCCGTGATGAGCCATGCAGAACCGAGACGGCAGGTGCGTCCGGCGCATGGCGCGTTAACCGGGGAAAGCAGCGAGGTGTGCGGACGGGGCTGAGGGCGGGACTGAGGGCGATGGACCCTGTGCCTCCCCGTGCGGGGCGGGGGGGCAGGGGGGAGGCGAATGCAAAACGGACCGTTTTCCTCCAGCGCAGCTACAGCGTTTGCATTAAACCCCGAGTGCTGCAACCCCGCCTTGCGCGAGGAGCCGTGACCGAGCGAGGCGGAGACGTAATGAGAACTCCGTCCGGTGAAGGCTTTTCTGGTTTCCGGCGCCATGCGCGGGCCACTCTCCTCTCCGGCCGCTGGAGAGGTCGCGACCTCGGGGGACGTGAGGCGTGGGGACAGAGCCGTGAGACCCGGGGCCTTGTGCGGACGAGCAGAGCGTTTGTCCTGGGGGACGGGCGCACGGCAGGGCTGGGGGGGGTGTTTAAACCAGGCCGCGGGCCAGCGGCCACCACCTGAGTCCCCCATCCCGGGCAGGCGGGGCCCGGGCTGTGCGGCGGGCACAGCCCACGCCATGGCACAGCCGCGCCCCTGGCGCCTTCTGCCACCCGTGGGGCCTTCGTCCCCGGTGGGCCTTGCCCACGGCAGCTCCCAGCAAACAGGCGCCACGGTGTCCCCTGGTGACCCAGCTCAGACGGACACGACCTCTCCCTGCTCCGTAGAAACAAAATCAAATGCTGGGTGGGTGCCCACGAGAATGAAAAGGGGAACGAGAGATTTAGGGCTGGGCCACAGGCGTGCACCTGTCTGGCCTGCTGGACACACACTGACCAACACGGTTTATGAGGCTCCTTCATGCACGTTATGTGTAGAAAGAGGTTTGTTTTAAGGAACTGGCTCATGAGGTTATGGAGCCTGGCAGGCCCCAAATCTGTAGGGCCGCACCCCAGTTCCGCTGTCGAGGCTGGAAGCTGCTGGGGACCCAGGACGAGCCGATGTCCCCGCGTGAAGGGGTCAGGCAGCAGGATTCTCACCCACTCAGGAGGGGCAGCCTGGTGCTCGATTCGGAGCTTCAACTGATTGGATGCGGCCCACCCTTGTTAGGGAGGGCAACCTGCGTTAGTTAGTCCACTAATTGAATGTTAATCTCATCCAAATCCGCCCTCCCGGACACACGCAGCATAACGTGTGGCCGAATATCTGGGCATCCTGTGGCCCAGTCCCGTCGGCACGTAAAGTTATTAATCGCCTTTGGCTGCCACCCAACCCATTTCAGAGCAGCGGATGATCTGGCGCCGCGTGAGGCCCTCCGTCCTCAGTGATTCTCACTGCGTTTGTACCTCGACGTGCAGGAGCCGGTCTCTGCCTGTCCCAGTCTCGCTGGGCTCCACCCCGACACGTTCCTCTCCCTCTGTCCCTCTGTGTTTGATCTTACCGTGTTATTTCAGACGCTTCGCAACGCGCTTCGTGGAGGGAGGCGGCGTGGGGCTGCTGGGCAGAGGCGGGCGGGGCGCAGGGCCCCCGCCGTGGCACCTCTCGGGTTCCTGTTTGTTTGTTCGGCCCCTGCAAGCTTTTATCTGAGGACAGACGAGCTGGCTAAAATGTGTTTGAAAATCACCACATGTTTTCCTTAACGAGCCCATGATTTTGCGTCAGACGATCCAAGAAAATGCTGAAATCGTATGTGCTAATTTGCTTCTTCATGTAGTGGGTTTTTTTCTGAGGAGAGGGCACACAGATTTCTCATTTATTTAAAGCACTTCGTAACTCACAACCAATTAATCACCGTCGGCCAACTGTTATGCATGGCATCTTGTATTTTCAGCAGGAAATATGACTTAGAAATTATACACAAGGACGTTGAGAGTGTCGATATCTAACAAATCATCTTTGCTTCTATTGGCTCGCTAAAAAATAATACTAAAATGATGCGAGCATTCATCAGCAACAGAAAAAGAGAAAAAATACCATTTCAGTCTATACTCAGCTATAGATATTCCTGCCTTCTTGGTGGGCTGGCTGGCATATTTGGTGGATGGAGAATTAAATATTTTCCTGCTTAGCAGTCTCCTCTGAAACTTGGCTAAACAGAAAAAATCATTAAGTCGGATTAAGTCTAAACAGAAAGGTTTTCTATTGTTGTGTAGGAAAACACTCCGAACACTCCGTGGCTTAAAATAACGGCATTATTATTTCTCACGATCCCTCGGTTGACTGGGCGGCTCATTACTCCATGGAGCGTCAGCTGCTGTGTGCTGGGAACCCGGCCAGGCCACACGGGTTCTCCGCGAGGCGCCCCGTCCTCCTGAGGATTTCCGTGTGTCCTCTCTCTTCAGGAGAGTAGCCCCGAGTTCCCTGCAGCACGAAGACTGCATCGTGAAAGGATGCGTCCTGGTGAACAGATGCGCAGCACCCCCCGCCCACGTGATGCGTGCCGATGCGCGGCCCGCGCCGGTCTCTGGACCAGCCAGGACGGGGAGGGAGAGCTGTGCCGCCCGGCGCTGGGGACGTGGCTGGGGGCCACTGGCGAAGCAGCGCACGTGGGGACGAGGGAAAGGCGCTCGCACCAGCGGGCTCATATAGCTCAAGGGCAGAAGCTAAATCGTTTTTCGGGGTTAAAAAAATAATGTCATTCTGAGTATTCGCGTGTAGGAGATACGTCAAAACCTTCATTGTTAAAGTTGGAGGAAAGAAAGTGGCATAATTAAGTGTTCTATTCAAAAAAATTAAAAAAACATCCAGAACATAAAAATCAAGGAGAGCATGGGCATAAATAATATGGCAGGAGGAAGCATTTAATAATTTGAAAAAGCCACACATAAGTGATAGATTAATACCAAAAATTGCTTCCTCGAAAGTCTAATGAAATAGGCAAAGCTCTTGTAATTAAAAATCAAGTAAAACAGAGAAAACCTATATACAAAATAAAGAATGAAAATGGTCATGGGGACAAAAGTTATTATGGTTAATTTTCGGCTTGTTAATAATATATACTTCTTTATACTATTCTGAAATTCATTACTAAACACTATCAAGGAACACAGATTTGAAGTAAAATTCAAAGGGATGGTACAAAATTATCATTGTTTGTAGATAATGTGATTTGCCATCTAGATAACTTGAAATAATGCGAAATTCAGATTAACAAGAAATTGGACATGTATAAAATACATATAGAGAAATAAAGAGCTATGTTGTTTATCACTGGTGATCACCTAAGATTGTGGAGAACACTTTTTATTCACATAAGAAGCAAAACTTTAGGAATAAATTAACACAATGTCCATGAAAGGATCTTGAAAATATTTTCTGGATGATCAGGTCTAATAAAAATGAACAAGAAGAATGTAGAACCTCTATAGATAGAGCTAATACACTTAAGATGTAATAAGATCCTTGGTTAAGTGAATGTCTATCCTCTTCCAGGATGGGAAGTATGTACATTGTAAAAAAAAAAAGTTAATTATATTTTATTAATTTAAAGATTTAATTCATTTCTATTATATACCTCTAAAAAATATTTTGGACCTTAAAGTTATACAAAAGTTTAATGGAAAAAAAAACCATAATGGAAGAAGAAAACATGAATGGTATACATTTCTTAAAAAAAAATAAGGATAAGGGCACTACAAAATAATTTTAAAACAGAGCCACGATGATTAAAACAGCATGTGATTAGCACCATATCCTAACAGTCAGATTAATGGAATTGAATAAAAATGTCAGGAATGAGATTTAGGTATATTCTGAATTTGATATATGGCAAAGTAAAATTTCAAAGCGGTGGAAAAATAACAGTTGATTTAACTAGCAATGCTGAAAGAATTATTAACTATAAAGTAAAAGTAAGATCTCTACCTCAAATTACAATCCATACTAATTAAAACCGTGGTAATTAACACTTTGCTGACATAAAAACTCAAAACCTTTGTCAACGTATTATGAATAAATGTTAAAAAAATATAAGTTTCGGTTATGTGAGATGAATAAGGTCCAGAGATTTGCCATACATCACGCCCGCAATTAATGATACTGTATTGTACGTGTAAAATTTGTTAAAAGGGTAGAGCTCATGCTAGATGTTCTTACTACAGTTAAAACAACTTACTGTTGTTTCGAAGTAGCAATGTTCTCGTTAAGTGAAGGGCCCTTACAAAAACAATGACACAACGAGCAATAAAAACAAACTAACAAAACCGTTCTCGGTTTTGAACACGAACTGACAAGGCGATACAAAAAAAATAACGGGAGTTGTTTAACCTCACGGTTGGTTAAAGCGAAGAAATAATCTATACGTTGCACTTTAAAATATGAAAAATGCAGGAGAAATGATGGCCAGCAGTTCAGGTAAATGGGACGCACACATTCTACAGGGAGTAAAAGTGACGTGACGCGTGTGCAGAATATTTTGGTTATGTTGAGACATTTTGTATGAGAATACCTTTCGATCTAGTCGTTTTCGCCCCCCAATTTCCCCGAAGGAAATATAATTTTGGGTATGAATTAGAGCATTCGTATTTAATAGCAAACATAATGCAAAATCCAGACAACCCGCATTTACAACCACAGAATATTATCGAGGGTCTTGAATCTGTGCGGTGGGAGCACTCGTAGGCGCTCAAATGCCTGGCGGAGGAGCATCCACTCATGGCAAGCGGCACTACTCGGGGTGACTAATATTAAGTGAATAAGTAGTTTATAAAGTATTATGCACAGTATGATCCCCATGGAAAAATCTCGGGAGACATATTCTGAAATAGTGCTTATTTCTTGTTTATGGCATTATCAGTGATCTTTTAATTGTGGTTTTCTGTATTTTCCAAAATTTCTTAATCGTTGTTTTATTTTTGTTGTCGGAAAAAAGCTATCCAGAGTTACTAAGTATTATACGGAAAGGCAATAGGATGAAACGCGTCCTTCGGCTTGCCTACACTTATGTGAGTGAGCATTCACACACACGCGTGTGCGCACACACACACACCTCGCCCAGCACAGGGGCACAGAGTGCAGGTCTCTTTGTTTTTGTCGAATCCGCTCTTACAGCTGCTGTGACTTACTAAGGCCCCGAGAGCCTGTGTGGTGGCACACGTGACGTGTTTGGGCTGTGCCCGGCCCGCTGTGCCCCGTCTAAGGGGCGTCTTAGCCGTCGTGACGCCTGGGGGAGGAGGTGTGGCCTGCTGTGGCCGTGTCTGCTGTCCGGTGGATAGTCTTCAGGCCCAGAGCTGGCCATTCCCAAATATTTAAAATACGGCAAGCCTGAAGCGTATTTATTGTTTCCTTTCTCCTCCAGTTCCTCCCTGAGGCGTTCTCTGACGCAGATTGTTCTAAGATTTTGCATTTCATGCAGGTCAAGAAGCAGCGTTGCTGTGTCTGTCTAGAATTCCCTTGCTCATCCTTCCTCTCCATTCCTTTCTCCTTCTTTCCTTTCTCCTTCTGCCTCTCTCTCTCATTCTTCTTTGTTATTTCCTTCCTTCCCCACCCCCCAAGTTCCTACTATGTGCCGGGTGTGACGCTCAGTGTGGACCAGTGATCCCCGACCCCTTTGCTTGCCTTCAGTGAGCTCAGCTCCTTGGGGACGGGGGGTGGGGGGGGCGGAGAATCTGGTGCTTAAAGTCAAATTTGCCATCGAAGTTTGATGTATTTTCAGAAAATGTATGAAAGAGTACTTTGCAAGGACTGGATTGAGTGACTCTCACAAGGATCAGTGAGAAAGCCGGTGACAAGCTTAAACGTTTTGACAGAAGACTTCAGCAGAAGCCAGGTGACGTGTCTCGCTGTGTGACAACCTTGTCGCTCTGGAGCGAAGTCTCCTGGCGTGGGGACCAGTCTGCAAGCCCTGTCCTAGCCGCACCTCCCGTGTCCCGTGCGCTGCTGTGGGCCGAATGCTTGCATGTCCCCACGACGAAACCTAGCCCCCGACGTGATGGCGTCGGGAGGCGTAGCCTGCAGGGGGGCGACCAGGTCAGGAGCGCAGAGAGCTCATGGATTCATTCCCTTGCAAAGAGCCTCCAGAGGAGGCGGGTCCCCACCAGACACCAGGTCGGCGTGAGCCTCGATCTCGGGCTTCTGGCCTCTAGGGCTGTCAGAACTGAATTTGTTGTTTTAAGCCACCGGCCGTGGCGCTCTGTGGCCGCAGCTCAGAGGGACTGAGACGTCCGTCCCCTGAACGTGTTTGCCAGCTCGTCCCGAGCGGCAGGAAGTTCCTCCTCTCCGGGTCTCTATTAACCGTGCGTAGGAGAGTCTCCCCGCCCCAGACCGACACCTGCAAGTTCTTCTTGCAGCCTCGCCATGCTCTCAAATGTCACTCCTCACAGGACATCCGGGTTTTCTAGGGTGAGAAGAGTGGACTTGGACGTGGCCCTCTTCCCCAACTCTGCTTCCCAGCATTAATCTCTTACCTGCTTTTAATTTGTGAAGCTTCCGGATGTGAATGTATCAGCTTGGGAGTTGGGCTGAAAAAGGCGAAAGCGGTTTTAACGTGGGTGTGGGTGTCTCCCCTGGAGACTGAACGGAGGGTCAAGGCCATGTCCCACTCACTGTTCAGCTGGGACGAAGGCTCTGAATTACAGATAACCCAGCGCGGCGGGACAGGGCTCAGGAGAAGGACGCGCCCACGTATTAAACTTGCCTTTCCGAGTAAGGTAAAGCAGTTGAGCTAACAGCACCCCCAGTCTGTCTGCCTGGGTCTCAGGAGGAAGTGGCCCCGCCATCAGAGCCGTGGGAGGGCACTGTGGAACCGAGGTCCGCCCTGTTGGGCGACAGCGGGGCGGGGAGCGTGTGATTCTGCACAGGGCCGAGGCTGAGCTCCGTGGCACCACGTGCTTCCGCTGACTCCCCGGGGATGGAGAGCGGGGAGCGTCCAGCTTGCCTTGGCCTGAGTCTCAGAGTGATGCCCGGTGACCCAGAGCACCCTTGGCAACCGTGCTCTGGACTTAGAGCAGTAAGGCAGGTCCACGGATAGCGGGAAGTTGTCTGCCTCTGTGGAGCAAGTGATCTTAAATAAACTTGGTTCCAAAACCTTTTCCTTATAGAACCACTCACGCTGTTTTCAACCTCATTAGAACTCATTGTCCGCTGCAAAAATGGTCCCTCCTGGTTAGAGAGAGAACATTACATAACTGTCATATATGATCGGCATAACCGGAACCGTGAAAACTGAAGAAAAGGCATTTAAAATAGTCACTTTCTATCCTTCTGAGTGGTACGGTTGTTTCCTATGTTTTAAAGCTTGAGACTAGCTTTCTGGGGATTAATATTACCTAAGTAATTGGCTTTCTAATTTCCTTTGGGAGTTATTAAACTGCCTAGTAGACGAAATAGTTTGGTGCCGTTTTCATATGTTTTGACTTCTAGGTGTTTAGAATTCTAATGAGGGATTGCGGTTGTCCTAATTTACCCTGAAAATTAGTGACACGACTCTAACTTCGAGTGTTAAGAGACACTTCTCTTAAGAAATGCAATACTGTAATAAGTGTAAAGCTCCACGTGCACGGAGTGCGTTGATTTGTTAAGTGCGTGTGTGTGCACGTGCGCGTGCATTGGCATTTAGCAAAGGTGTGATAGTGACGTACTGAAATATGACACACAAAAGGCAGGAGTTTGGAGGAAACAGCGGAATCTACGCGAAGCTTCGCTTTGTGAAAAACCTTAGGTGAAACTAAGCGAACCATGAACTCATTGAAAATAATAAAATCAGAACAAAAGGTGCCAGAAGGATCATTTTCAAGATCGAAGAACATTGCTGGAGATCGTTTAGATTTATCCTAGGAACTGATTCTATTACCGACTTTATAAGGAAACTATTTAGATTTCTATGCATTCAGACCTCTTCTTTCAAAATCTATTAAAAATGAATATCGTTTGGAAAATGTATTCCAGCTATCGAGCGCCTCATTTGCGAAGCGCCGTGGTGAACGCTCTCAGTAACATTCACCCTTTCGCTGCGCAAGTCGATATGGAATATTTTCTGTTGCGAATCGCGGAAGCGTTCCGCAGGGCGCACACTGAGCCCATCTGGGAGGAAGACCTGAGCGACCTCGGGCGATCGGTGGCAGCCGATGCAGGGCCGAGGCCAGGGAGCGCCGTTCGGAGGTAGTTTGATCGCCAGAGAAGGGAAGACAAGGGACCAGGACAGAGGCAGTGGCAGGGGGAATAAAGATAAAGGGATGGACTGAGAAACATGTGTTGCAAAGCAAACAGTTGGAAAAGGAACGGGCAGGATGAAGAAGAGGCTCCCCAGGGGGAGGAAGGGAGGCGTGAGATTTGGGAATGAAAATCTGGCGGGAACAACATCCGGGAGTCCTTGCAACAAGCACCCCCAAAACAAGTCTGTCGCTGGGTCAAAGGGTCTTTCAGTTCTAACCTGGCACTTTGGGAAAATGCCCTTCTCTTAGTCGATTGGTGCGCGGCCAGATCACTTACTGCCAGAGGCATCTGGGACAGCGGCCCAAATAGAAAGGCAGACGCAAGAAATGGGGCCGAACGAGCCAAAAGGGTGCGTGGGAGCCAGAGAGGAAAACAGTTGCCCGGACCGAGCCGCTGCGTTGAGGTGGGTGTGAGGACACGGTGGCGCTGAGCCCCAGAGAACGCAGCCCGGACGGGTCAGCCGCGGCCTCTCGCCAGAGCGTTTGGTCTCCGGGACGGGAAGGACGAGGGCCGTGGAAGGGGGCAGCAATCCGAATTCTTGAAACCCCCAGCGTATTGTTGCTCGTGAAACGGCAATTTCCCGTTACGATTGCCAGCGCACACAAATATCCAAGTCCGTATATCAGCCTATGAGTTGCGGCTTCATAAACTCACTGGTTTGCTCCCTCCCGCGCCGTCTTTCAGGATTTCCTAGGCAGGCAATCGTGTGGTTCGTGCATGATGAGCAGGGTTTCGTTTCTTCCCTTCGAATCCGCGTGCCTGTTCCTTTCCCTGGCCTGGTGGGTGGCGTTGGAGGAGCCAGTGAATGTCCTTGCTTTCCTTCCGCTCTGCGAGAAAACATTCGGTCTTTTACCATGAAATACGTGGGCTGAATTTCTTTTTGAATGCTACCTATCAGGTTTATGGAAGTTCCTGTTCCTTTCTAGTTTGCCGAGAGGGTTTTTGTTTGTTCTGCTATGAACGCATGCGGAAATCCGTAAGATGCTTTTTCTGCATCTTTTAAAAAGATCTTATAGCTTTTCTTCTGTATCTGTTTATATATGAACTGTATCGATCTTTTGTTGTTGTTGTTATTCTTGTTGTTTTGAGTGCTGAGTCAGCCTCATTTTCCAGGGTATACTCATACAGCCATTTGGTTATAACATATTATCTTTTTTATGTCATACTTTATTTAATTTGTATTTTGCCGGTAATTTTTCTGTCTTTGTGCATGACGGATACTGGTCCATAGTTTTCTTGTAATGTCTTTGTCTGCTTTTGGGGATTGATTTATTCCTGCCCCCACAAAAGTACAAGAGGAAGTTCCTTTATCGTCTTATTTTTGGGGGTAAAATAGTGTCTATAGTTGGTAACACTTCCTCCTCAAATGTTTGGAAGAATTCACCACTGAAACCATCTGGGCCTGGATTTGTCTTTGTGAAAATGTCGGAATAATGTTTGAAAAATGTAATCGAGTACCTGTTATGTATCTCAAGCATTTGTCACGTTCTCACATATTTTCTCAATTTCTGTAATGTATTTATCACCTCTGCAAGCTTTGGCTTAGGTAGCCGAGGGGCTGATGGGAGAGAGATCGATGCACAGCTTCGGTGCAAAGCAGACACCGCTTGTCGTATTCTGGGTATTTCACTGAAAACTTCTGGCAGAAAAGCAAGATTTGTAGTTAAAGATGAGGTCAACCCGTCACCTTGGATTAAGTCACAGACTCCTTGAAGCCCAATTCTTCTTAGCTAAAAAAAACCTGACATACTGTATTATGAAATGCATTACGTCAGGTACAGCATTCTGAATTTAGGCCAAATTTAGAGATGACCTAATTGGTCAGTTTGGGTGGAATAGAAACAGTCATTTTTCATCGAGTTAATGACATCTCTAAGGTTTAAGTAACGTAACGGTGAGAGGAGCCATTAGGAGCTCTTCAAAGGATGCACTCCCTTTGCTTTCTGGGTCAAGAGCCAGATTTTACTTTTCGGCCTCACTTGGAGGTACTCGTGGCTGAATCTGAGGCAGTGAGATGCGAGGGCAGCGTGGCGTGCCACTGGTCCTCAGGCCTCTGGCGTGCGGTCCTCTTCCTGTCCTTCCCGTCGGGCTGTCGGGGATGCCGGCGATCCACGGCTTGAACCTGAGTTACCCCCCGGATGAGTTGCCCTGCCAAGGCGTGCGTCTGTGCGGTGCCGTGGCGTGAAGAACGCCGCCATCTAAATCGTTCGGGTCGTTGGTCAGACATTTGCTATGACAGCTAGTGTTATTCCAGTTTGTACCATTCGATCAGGCGAGAGTTCTCTCCCAACGGTACTGAATTTTCTTATTCGGAGAAAAGAGTGTTCGGACGTGAGCAGTCCCACCTGGGACAGGAGCACCCTGTTTCAGAGAAGCCACGCTTTGTGATCCCCCAAATCCGAATCACAGGTGAGAAAGAAATATACCTCTGAAGAGCTTGTGAGTCGGGCGGAGATTCGCAGGGCACCTGCGGTGATTTGCCCGCGTAAGGACGGGCCTCCTCCCCCAAGCAGTGCCACCAGGGCGTTCCAAGCGGCAGTGACATTGTTTATGTGCTAGAAACTTTTCTCCCACCTATAACTGCGAGACGGTGTGCGAGCAACGTCGATTTAGGAACTACTGCATGTCTGCGGGAGAAGCGGAAGGATTTTACGCCCTGAGGGGCAAAGGGTGCTCTCAGGTGTTTTTTAGGGCTGACGGTTTCTGTAATTCTACTTCAGTGCTGCAGAGCGTTCGCACACACTTACAGCGGGTTCCGCGGCGCGTCAGACGTAGCAAGCCAACAATTAAAATGCGGGGGATCGTAGATTCGTGTGCTTTCCGCGTGACGGGAGGCGGTTTAGCTTTCCAGGTTCGTTTTGACCTGCCACCAGCGGTGTGAGTCATCGTTTCTCGTCTCCCTCCACTGCCAAGGCTTGACAAGGGTTTTCCTTCACCTGGAGAAGCCGCATGGCGTGGACAGTTTCTTTGCCTTATTCCTGCGTCTTAACATCCCCGACCGAGTAACGGTAAATTGCTTTTTTATTCCCACGCCTTTCTATTTTTTAAAAATGGTTTTCCAATCACAGATTTGATTTCTCTCTTGGTGTTGAAAGATGCTAAACAAATATATTTTTATGTTACGTTTCTTTAGCAAGCTTTATGATTTCATCCTCAGCAACTAGATAACTTCAATAAGCAGCAGACCATAAGGCAGTACATGGACACGCTGTTAATTTTTATTGCTTAAGTTTCTTTTATGTACGATTTGACCTAAAGGTGTTGCTCACGTTTTTACGGTGAGACTGGCAGACTTGAAAAAACCTAGCTCTATAATCCTCATTGATGACGCCAGGATGTTTTTAGCTCAGCAGCCCAAGAAATAGCAGTGATTCAGCTCTCGCGAGCCGGGTCATGGAGCGAACAGGCCTGAGTCGGGGAGGGAGGGCCAGGCGGGTCGGTGGCAGTTGACTTGTGCGTTCGATGGAACACAGCTGGGAAGGTTTCACCACAGTGTGAATATCGGGGCTCCGAGAACTTGCCGGGCCATTCATTCATCCTTTTTTTCACCTTCGAAGTGAGAAGTGTAGGGCTGAGTTTCCTCAAGAACAGGGTCTCGTGGTGGCGCAGCCTTGGCGCTGAGGCGGTTGACCGTTAAAAGAAATGGTTAAATTAAAAAAAAAATAATAACGCGAACAAGGAGCGGCTCCATCCGGGTGGATGGGCACGCCGTGTGCAGGCCCTCGTCCCCAAGGCCGTCAGGCTGCTGCCCTGACGCAGAGGGGCTCTCCCGTCCTGGGCCCCACTGGAGAATCCGCTGCTCTTCACGTGCGGTCCCTCACCGCTGGGAGTGAAGTGCATCCTGTAAGAGACACGGCAGAAATGCTGGGTCCCGTCTGGAACTCTAGGGTGGTGGTGACGGCACAGGCTTTTCAAGGTCCCTGGTACTTCCACTTGACCGCTATTTATTGAGGGCTTACGTGGAAATACAAATAGAAGCAGCCCATCCCTATGAGGAGCTTAATCAGAGAAATGAGACCCAGTCATAGAGATACTGAATCGTCGTTGATAACCATGCCGGGGCTGGCTTCAGTCTGTTCAAGGCCACCTGCTGGATGACTGGGATTTCAAGGTGAAGTAGCTCGTTCTATGCCGCCGTGGCCTGCGAAGTCTTATGCACATTCAGTCTGCCCTTCAAAGGTTGTTCAGTCCTAAGCAATACAGAGCGCCAAAGATGGTCGCCTTCCCATCCTCGATCAGCAGGCAAGGCGCTCACAGAGGAAGACGATATTCACGGCTAGAGACCTCCGAAAATCCTCATGGAGGATGGAAGATGTGAGTCGGGTGTTTCCCAAAATCTGCCTGTGGCAAACATAACACTTAGAAGAGTTAGAGACTTTTTTTTTTTTAAATTGAGGAATGAGACAAGTATGACCATTATGATCGTTTTTATTTAACGCTAGGCTAGTGATCCTCAGGAACGTATTAAGACAGCAAAAGACATAAAAGAATGAGAATTTGCAAGCAATACATAAAACAGCCAGGTCGCCGGACACAAATCTATAGTAGACACTTTCTAAATAGCTTTAATGAGATATAATTGATACACCGTTACATGTAATGTTGATCGTGGGCTTTTGGAGACATTCTCTATGAGGTCAAGGAAGTTTCATTCTCTTCTTAGTTCGTTGAATTTCTTTTCTTAATTATGAAAGACTTAGATTTTGTGAAATGCTTTCTCTGTGTCTATTGAGAAAATCAAGGGTTTTGTCCTTTTTTTCTGTTGATGTTTTGTATCGTGCTAACATATTTTCAGATGTCGAACCAACCTTGGATTTCTGGGATAATATCACTTGTCATGATGTATGACCCTTTTCATATACAGTTTTATAAACTGGATTCGTTTGCTAGTAACTTGTTTGCATAATATGTTCATGAGAAATATTGGTGTACAATTCTCTCCTCTCGTGGTATCTTTGCTTTTGGTATCAGGATAATATTGGCTTCGTACAATAAGTTGGGAACTGTTCCCTCCTTCTTTCCTTAAGAAATTGTGAAGAAATGCAATGAATTCTTCTTCAATATTCGGTGGAATTCACCAGTAAAGCCATTTGGGCATGGATTCCACTTTTTCAGAAGTTTGTGTTTATTTATTCCATCTCTTTACTTGTTATAATATATTCTGATTTTCTATTTTTTTTTTTTTGATTCAGGTTCGGTAGTATGTTTTTCTAGCAGTTTGTCCTTTTCATGAAAGTATTCTGACTTTGTGGCATACCGGTGTTCATCGTATTCACATATAATCTTTTTTTATTCATGTCAGGTCACTGGTGTTGCTTCCTCTTTCATTACTGATTGTAACTTAGAGTTTTATCACTTGTTAAACTTTTCAAAGAATCAAGTTTTGGTTTCATTGATATTCCCTGTTATTTTTCCATTCTCTACTTCATTAATCATTCTAGCAAAGTATTACCATATGTCATTATGTCATGCACCATTTAAATACTTTTCATATTAATAATACTCACATTAGCCCTTTGATGTAGGTACTAATGTGATCCACACTTTACAGATGAAGAAGGGAGACTCTGAGTAATACGCCCCAGGTCACACAGCTAGTACTTGACCAGACCAGGGTTGAATCCCAGGGGCTTGGCCTTAGCCTTCAGGCTCTCAACCATTCAGTGTACTGTCTAAAGTTATTTGTAACAGCACTGTCTGTAATAATGAGTCACAGCTATTAAATCGAGTCTGATAGAAATATGGATATTGACATGGAAATGTGTTCTGTATGCGTGCTAATGCATACGCACCTGCAAAGATGCATGTTATGTGTGTCAATCCAACTGACAGGGAAGCAAAGCGCATCTCAACCATTTAAATTTGTATTTTTAACAAAACAAAAATCAAAAATTGGTGGGAAAATCATTGACATTAGAGCAAGATCTCAAATGATGATGGTGATTTTGTATGCATGCACCTGAAAGGTGTGCTCCTGAAATCACAGGGTCTTAGAACGGGGAGTGATGTTAAACTCTCGACCCCGAAATGCAGGGAACCGGAGCCAGAAAGTGTGGAGCAGAAGTGAGTGGCGAGGGGATCTCAGGACAGCCAGGACTAGAGCTCAGTGGGCGTTTCACGGTTGAAACCCGTGTCCGCTAAGTGTTTCATTTTTCCTTCCCTTTTATTTATTTTTTTTAGCGAGACAACTGTCGATTGACCTTACAGGTTGCAAGGACCTTGTTGGCTTATGATTCATCTCCAGTACCTGGTCTTCTAGGTGGTCTCCCATCCAAGTACCAACCAGGCCCACCCTGCTTAGCTTCTGAGATCAGACGGGATCAGGCTTGTTCAGGTGGCTGGCTATAGACTAAGTTTAGAAAGAAAGTAGAGTATATAAATATACATGTAGTATTATATAAATACATGTTATATATATATGATTTCTACATATAACATAAATATTTATACATAAAATTTACATATATGTGAAATTTATGTTTAACCTGGATTTCACAAACCCAAGGACTTAATAAAAAGAAAACAGATAATAGATTAAACTCTTGGGTTTGTGGGATCCAGTTTAAACCTAAATTATAATGTACAATGGAAAATATAGTTGTAAATGTATTACTTTGTAGTTGAGAGTTTATTTTCTTATATAAGGGCATATAACCTTAAAAGATGCCGAGATTGGTAAATGTCAGTAATCGTTAAGATAAGTAGTGGAGGAAATGTGTGTTCATTATACTATGTTCTCACATTTGTGCTTGTTGGAAATTTTCCATCACTGAAAAAAAAAAAAGACCAGGCTGCAGTGCACAGGGTTAAACCATCAGAGACACAGCAAAATCCAGGGAGTTTGAAATCTGAAATGATCAAAATCCCGTTCCACTTTGTTTGATTTTATAATGTCGTGTTCTTTGACATCCGTGTGCATGTGCGGGGGCGTGTGCGGGTGTGCGCTCTGCGTATCATTCAGTCAAAGGCACATGTCAAGAGATCTTTTCTACAAAACAGCAAAACTCTGGAGGTTGGAATTAACCAATGGGGAAGGAACACGGACCACCTTAGAACAAGGAGAAGCTCGCGTGAGTATCAGTGCATCGTATAAAATACACACAGGTCTAGATATTGGTCTGTGTAGGTAGGTGTGGCTACCTGTTTAAGTTCTGTTCTCTATTTTAAATAACTTTCTACTTTGTGTTTCTTGAAAGGGGGGAAAAAAACCTGGCAACCTTGACAAAATTTCCAAGTTTAATTTTTGCATTTAAAAAAGCCTTTGATATTAATTCAAATTATACATTTAAGGATAACTAAACTACCCTCCTGCCAAGTCGAGGGAAAGTCATGGGATAACGGAAGACGACCTTGTGATTTACCAGTGTCACTCTCAGTGGCCTCCTTTTTTCCTTTTTTTTTCTGATACCTGAGGTGGCAGATTGCAGAGCAGATATGATTGTTATATTTGTTGACAGGTCTGTGGAGGAACCAACTCCAACTGGTCCTGCTCTCGATGTTTCTTTAACACGGTGCGCTGGCTCGTTACACCATCAGAGTCAAGCGAATTTCTCATCTCACCCTCCGATCTGTCACTTTCTAGTCCTCTAAAATGAAATACCGATGGCGATCCTATCTTAACTGGAGTAAGAGATGTGCCATGCAGGGTTATAATTTTATTTCCCCCCCAAATGACAGAATAATGCCTCATTAAAGTACCCATGTTTCCCTAGAATCTCTTCAATAATATAGCCTGGCAAAAATTGCAGACTCATAATCTGACATTAAACGGTAAACACCGATTCTCTCTTTTCCCCGCCCTGATGTTTAATAACATCTGTATGTATCTGTCAATCGTGAGAGAGGTCTTGGCCTCACTTTTATTTCCTGGGACATCTTTTGAAAATCCAAGAACAATCATTAGAATTAGAATCGAAAAAGATTCTTCCGCAACATAGAGAATTTTAGGATAGAGATTTCCTTGATCCACGGACTGGAAGTTGGCCTCAGCGGCTTCTGATTCGGCCTGTTTTCCCGAATCTTGGAATTACAGGTGCGCGGTGTATTTCTGCAAGTGTGTAAGACAAGATCTGGCCTTTCACCCTTATTGTAGGCCAATTTCTCCAGTAAGTTACCCTTTAAATGCAACTAAAAGTCACCATATTTACATGTCATATTTCGAACTCCCATCAGATCACTTAAAAATATATGGAAATCTTGTTGAAATGTCTAGCATTGGGCGATATTAGCATGTTTCATTCTTTGAGAAAGGAGCTAGCCCGCAGTGTGCCCGGCAGGCCCTTCCTTCTGTAGACCCTCGGGCGTCAAGACGGACGCCCTGGGTCACCGTGCCTGCCTCCTCTCCCGTTCCGAACGCGGCGACTTGTTTCTCACTGCAGAACGTTCTCCACGGGGCTCGATCTGGCTCCCCATTGCCCGTGTGCACTTTCCTTTCTGTTTTCCTTAATCCGTCAGCCATCAGTTTGTCGCGTTTACTGCATTTTTTGTTAAAACACTCAACATTTTGTCTTTAATTCCAAAGCCCCTTTTGTGGCGATATTTTCCCCGGCAGCAGGATTTTAGCTTCCGTAGGACCTGGGCCTCCCTCCCCCACGAAGGAACGGGACCCCGGTGAAACCAGCGTGGTCTGAGCAAAGCGTGCGGATTTGGTGGCCGAGAAGATCCGTGTTCGAATCCCAGCTTCGCCCGACAGGGCTGCTGAGAAGAGGAAATTCAGTGGCGCATGTGTGGGAAGATTCTGGAACTGCGTGGTGTTCAAACAAATGTTCAAATGTTGTTTCCTTTCTCGTTACTTCCGGCCACTGTCTTTTCTATAACATTTTATCAGGTGCATTTCTGGTTTTAACGAGCAGGGAAAGGACGCGGCGCACTGTGCATCATATAGCCTCATGCAGCAAATGCTCGTCCGTGGTACAGTTATCAGCCTCCCACTTCCACCTCAGCTTCGCCGCACCCCGTTTTCCACGAAGGTCCTTGTGTTCTCGGTGGCGTTTCTGTTTTTCTCGTTCCCTGCATGTGCGCTGAGACTGTTCTTGTGCAGCTGCTAGTGCTCCTGCGGTCTCCTCCGGAGGCTGAGTTACTGCGTGGTGGAAGTTCCAAACAGAGCCGCAGTGGGAGAGCGCCGCAGCCGTAGCATTCAGTACCAAGGCCGGGTTGGGGGGGAGACGAAGCTCTGTTTGTCTCATGGGATAGCGTTCGAGAAAGGCCATTTTCGAAGAGCCCCGCGCGCTCTCTGATGATGACGATGAGTCGTGGCGACACCGCATTTGTAGCTGGGTCCCCTGTGCTCGTGACTCGTCCGCTGCACGGACGGTGCGCGCGCCGGGCCTCGACCAACGCGACCGGGATGGAGAGCGACGCGGCGCACGGAACCCGGGCGCGGGGCCGCCGAGACCCACGTTTATGTCGCGAACCTCGCCACGCGCTCTGAGACCGGAACGCGGGGATTCCGCCTGGAGGTCAAATTCGCCGCCGCGTTTCGCCGCAGCCGGCTGGGCGCGGTGGCCGAGCCCGTGGTGACGGGGCTGGCACCTGCCGTCGCGCGCGCGCGTCCGCGGGGTTGCGGGACGTCGACGCGTTGGCGTTTTTCTTTGAAGAGACGTCCCGGTGGATGCCGACAGCCTCCCCTCCCTGCTCTCAGGGACCCCAGCTACAACGGGCCTTGGTGTCTCGTGGGTGCGGGCTGCCCCCGCTCTAGTCGGCCCTTTGCAGAAGAGCCGTTGGCACAGAGCGCCTTCTGGCCGCGGCCTCTGCCGCTGGGGCGCCCCCTCCCCGCTGCGCCGTGTTAGAAGCGGGGAGCAGCTGGGGGAGGGCCTGGCCTCGCCGCGCAGATGCGGGGGGGGGCATGACCTTGCTGCGCATATACGGGGGGGGCATGACCTTGCCGCGTAGATGCGGGGGGGGGGGCCTGGCCTTGCTGCGCAGTCGACGTGCACGGCCCTCGAAGCGGCGGTGTGGGACTGCGCTGCGAGCGCTCCCCGGGGAGACCCCGGTCCTCCCCCGGCCGCGACGGGCCTTGTCCTGATGCCGGGCCTGCTTCGCTCGCCGCCCCCGCTCGCCGCTGCAGCCGTTTCCAGTGCGGGTATGACGAGCTGCAGCCGCTCGTCTCCCGAGTCCCACCGGGGATCGCCCTTCCCTCGAGGAAAGCTTCCCTGCCCCCAAGTCCCGACGACATTCCGTTTGTGCGCCCCTGTCCGCTGCTGTCATGCGCGGGTCTCCCGTCCCCGCCTCTCTGATTCCTAATTTAGGAGCCAGGAGTGACACTCTGGTGCCTGGGACATGTTTCTGAAGGTTCGTTGAATGCATGAGCTATTCTATTAACCATTTACTTTAATCCTTACCAGCATGAAAATGACCCAACCATTTCAGCTCGATTGCTTATATAAACCAACCTTTACTCCTGGCCAGGTGTGGCTGAACTAGTCCGTAAGAACATTCGGCATCCGGTTTCGGTAACCCTCCCTGGGGTTGATGCACCAAGACGCCCAGTCTGCGGTTTAGGCGTTTTCTGCTGGTGAGGGCCGTGGCTCCTCTTGGAATTCACTCCGTCGCTCAGCGCCGGGGACCAGGGCGTTCCGTTAGCTGCTTCGAGTTAGCAAGGGGCACAGGAAGGAACCGAGGCTTCGGCGTAAAACGAGGCTGGTTGGAAGATGGTGCTGGTTCCTTCTGTCTTAGCTGCTGGATTCTGGATTCTGAGCGTCTGAAAGCTCCCTGGCCCAAAGCTGGTCCTAGAAGTTGCTAGATGAGTCCATGTCGATAAGTTCAGAAATTAGTCATAGGCTTCTCATTAAGTATGCGACAGTAATTATATTTACTTCACGAGGGTGTTTGAGACTGTAAATGAGCTAATGCACTCGAATTGAGCAGAGAGGAGATGCAAAATGGATCTCTTGTGTTTCCTTTATATGTAGCATCAGACCATCTATGAACGTGTTTATCAGTGCAGAATGTTTGTCCACCCTGCTGCTCCAATTACACGCCTTTTCCCCTTTAATGTTAAGCATTGGCTGTTGGCCGGGAGCTGTCCTAGGTGCTTGGCCCTCCCTCGGGGCAGAGCTGGGATGCCGGGCTCCTGTGACAAGGTCTTCCCTGGACAGACTCGGGCCAGCCTGCAGAGGATCTGTAATGGGAAGGTTGTTTGCCTTTTCTTCATCTTTAAGGTCAGAAAAGCCCATCTGGCTAGGTGCAGGAAAATGGGAAAGCGCAGGTGACGTTGACCTTCTGTTTCTTCTCTTCCCTCCCTGTGTTCACTGTGTAAACCGAGTCTCAAAGTTAACTTTCACTCCGTGATGCCGAAGCTAGGTGGCGCTCTCCCACCTGTCTGTCAGAACCTTCTTTCTTCTCAGATTCATGACATAGCGGTCACCCTCCCGTCCCATCAATGGTGCATCATTGTCATTGTAGCCCTTTTTCTTCTCATCTTCAAGGATATTCTTTATCCTATAAATAATAGAAACAATACCAAGCACCCTGATTTGATTCCGATTTTCCTTTTATTTACCATCCTTCCTTTTTGCAGTTGATGCAAAACTCTTAGAATATGTGGTTATCTTCCTTATTTTCTTCCATTACTTTCAACTTCCACAATTTAAACTTTGTTGAAAGAACTCTAATAACATGTCTCATCGAGTTAAAAGCCATCGGTTGAATAACATTTACAGGTTTATGAACTAACCGAATTATACGAATCGATTTCATGGTGTTTAAACTGATACCACATATATTCAAATAAGCATTTGCATTCCACTGTACTGTCTTTTATCCCTGGAGAATCAAAAATTTTCTCTGCAAGTAGTAGGGGCCATTTTTCCATGCTGCAAACATTTAGGGCATTTATAAACGAGTCTGCTTTTTCATTCAGGCTTAAATGAATTAATTTTTTATAATAAATTCAGCTATAATAAGAAGATTTCCTTAATGATAAATATTTATAATTAAAAATAAATGTATGAGTGCCCAGTTAGTTTTGTTCTAAATTACTGTACATACCGATGCACATAGACTTTTTTGCCTACTTCAATCCCTATTAAATATAATAGTCGTCTGACTGACATGATGAAAATTATTCTATTTATAATTAAAATTTTTGGAAGAGCTTTGAACACTTGGCTCCTACAAGTGGAAATTAACATTTTAAAGGTATAGCGTTGTCTGAGATTTCAGCAAAACATCCAGTTATTTTTTAGCCTCAGGAAGTGGGAGAATTGAACTTATTTAAATGTCACCGCTTTGCAAAGACTTTCAGTCTCTGTCTTCTTTGTCTCTTTATCTCTCATTTGCCAGTGCTTACATAATCTATCTACTAAGTGTATTTTGGGGGAGTATAACTTTTTAACAGACACAGTTATTAATTGTATTGTTCCATATTTACATTAGAGATTAATATGTTTGCCTGAATGCCTGGCAGCTTTGCACCTCTTTGTTCAGTTTTATGATTTTTGTTTTAAGCACTGGAGAAGTCTACCACTGGTAAAACTGAGCTAATGTCAATGATTTCATTTTTCAGGATTTTTTGTGACATTGAAATTTTGGAAAAAAATGCATACAGATCAATTAGATGGTAAAGGTAGAAACTGAGGCTTCAATAACAGAGTTATTTGGTGTACTTTTAATTTTTATGCCTACCTGATGAGAAAATTCAAGCCATTTTTCTATGTGTTTTTAAATAATTATTGCCATTTTTAAACTCTTTACTGTGTTTTTCCAATTCTTTAATTCCTTTAATAAGAAAAGCAACCTTATTAAATTGTTGACAGTTAAAATTAAATTCCACTTCAATATTTTTTAACCTAGGAACCCTAAGAGCTTCTCAGTGTTTAATTAACTCAGTTGTATAAGGGTTAACAATCAGAAGTATATCCAGGTCATCTAAGTCTTACCATTGTCAGATGGTTGCTAGGCAACAGATACCAGGTTTGGCTGATGCAAGTTTCTAGGCAAAGCTTAGAGTGCGAAAGAAAAACAAATGACATGACACCTGCTTTTCTGTGGTTATGCTTTTCGAAAATAAAGTTGTATTTGGAGAAAAAAAACCCTTGACATTTATTATGCACATTGTCTTCCTTCTAAATGTCAGAACTATATCGTTTGATACTTAAGTGATAAGAGACAATAAATTAAAATGACAGATGACATTTTACTTTTTATGTGGTGTTAGATACGGGCCTTTTGCCTAACACTGTTTTTGTATCTTGTCATCGAATTAATTAATTTTCTCAATTTATTATGACTGAATAGAAACCGCAGATCAAAATTAATGAACTATAATTTAAAAAATACAATTTTAATAATGCTACTAAGGACAAGAAATGAAAATGACTTATATTCCATGATTCCGACACAACACAGACTGTCACCAGTGATGGAAATGATGTTGAGAAAGAGACCTTTTTTAGAAATCGAGGGTGAAACTCTAAGTCTACGAATGATTAAAAGTACCATTGTTACATGTACTTGATAATTCTTATTTTCTGTAATATCTATTAGTGGAGCAATAAATATGATAAGAAATATAAAGGGTCAGCATAATGCCCACCTCCTAGTTATCAGCCCCCATACTGTTAGTTCTTACCTCCCTCTTTTTACTCTTCTTGAGAGAGTAGGTGAGAATTTTTATTTTGGTCAAAGATGATTCAAAGCAAACAGACCTAAGAGGAAAGAACTGGAATGATCCATTACACTTCCAGTGCACAAAAAACACATTGCTTGTCATTAGTTTTCAAACATATTTTTTCAAACAAGTTTCAGAGACCTGATTTTTACTCCCTAAATGAGTCGTGGCAAAAATCATTTAGAAATGTACTTTCGATTAGTCTAGTTTTTCATTGGGAAAATTTAATTCAAAATTTAGCAAAACAGATATTTATGTGTGTGTGTGTGTGTGTGTGTGTGTGTGTGTGTGTGTGTGTGTGTAATTGGATGCAGTTTCACAGTTTAAGAGATTTTTTCCCCAGTGAATTTTCAGCTTGGGGGATTAGATAAAAACAGAAGATATACATTCAAACTTGACATTTTTTACAAAAGAGAATTTTGTCAAATTTCTATCTCGTATGATGATTCTGGTGTCTCTCTCTGATGTCCAGTGTTACATACTAGAACTTAGGAGAATGGACTTAAAATAAAAGATATAAGGAAGGTGAGTCAGGTGAGGGCATACAGTGATGATGATTTAGCAAGTCAACTAAAAAATACCATATTTTTTTCCAATTCAAACTGACTTTCTGTTTATATACCTGAATGTTGTGTTCAGTTCCCTGAGCAGATAGATACCTGCTCAGTTATTATAGACTTAAAAACCTGGGACCAGGATTCATTTTGTCTCTTGGGAAAACCATCCAAGGAATATCTCTTTATATTCTTCATGTATAAAGGGAGGGTTCCAGAACCCACATGAGGTTTTGGTGACAACATGTAACAAAAATAAAGATCAAATAAAAGTATTTTAAATGTAAAGCATTAAGTTATTTATGACTGCGTCTCACATAAAGAGAAATCATATTTGTGCTTATTATATAATCTCTGTATAGCAGCTTTTAGAGTATGTGGCCTCGTTCAGGCAAACTGTCTAACACTTTCTAAAATAAAGAATATACTCGAATAAATATTGTTACCGGGTTGTAGAAATGTTTCAACGTTATGAAATAAGCGCATTTAGGAAATCAAGTTTGTTACAAATTGAGAACGAGATTGCTCCAAAGGTGATGTTGCGCTCCGATTTTTGTCTCTTAAACCTATCATGTGCTCAATATCCTTTTTTCTTTTTGACATCCATAAACGGAAGCATGTCTGGGTAAAAAGGGTTTTATCTAAAAGGGAAGAAAATATTCTAAAGAATTAGTATAGCTGCTGGATGCTTAACATGGGCTATTTGGGGAGTCATGTGGTTAATTCACTTTTGTCATTTCTTCTAGATTCTTCCACGTTGAGGAACACGTGACGTCAATGGAACCAGAGGTATGGAAGAGACTCAAGCTGTGTAAATCCCACCACCCTTAAACTGCTAAGTACAGCGATGTGTGTTTTAATAACGAGACGTTTATTAGTATTGGAATGCTTCTGGTCTCACACCTTTCATTGAGTGCTTAAAGCCCTAATTAACGTCTTCTTCCCTCCTCGCGTCCGTAATTGGTTATCTGTGTGGAATGTCATGGACATTCTAAGAAATGGTGGCAAAAGACGTCTTAGTCCTGAATCGAGGTGGGATAAACCAGTAACGCTGGTTCGATCAGTGGATCACGGTTTCGGTTATCTCACAAAGCGAAGGTCATGACAGGACCTTTCTTTTGAGACACTCTTTGTTTTCCCCTTCATGGACAGAACCCCTCCGGGAACTTTCAGCACACCGTTGGGTGGACGTGAGCCACAGCAGTTTAGAATAGGCAAGTGCAGAGGGCTGGGGGAAAGTAGGGGAGATAAAAATGTCCTTGGGAAATAAAAATGAGAAGATTTGGTGAGAGGCAGTGGAGGAAAATGACGAGTTAAAGATAATAGCTATAATAAGTACTAACATTTTGGAATAATTGCTACGTACAGACACTTTTCTAAGCAATTCATCTGTTAGATTTGGCTTTCAGACATTTTTCTGAATGGAATCCCGATGAGCAAATCTATTTTATGTTATTATGTACACACATATAGTTATAAAACAGCCCCACTCAGAGTTCTGACTTAACAATGAACTAAAGGCTAGAGCAACACATGGAAATAAAGAAGGATGGAGAAATCTGTGTTTTTTGGAGGGGCAATGGGGAAATGATGAGTTTGACCGGATATCATGAACTTTAGATATCTCCGTGGATCTGAGCTCAGGAGGATTGTTTGAGGGTGTGGATAAAACATTTGGGAGTGACAATGCATAGATAGAAATTCAAGCCTACGGACTGCGTGAAGTCACCTGGGCGGAGAAAATCGAGTGAAAAGAAAATGAGGTTTAGGTGGGAGCCTCATACAGCTCAAAAGCAGTAGTCAAACTGAGGAAGAATTGCTGAGGAAGAAACCTGAGAACAGTGGCCTCGACAGAGGAGAAGGTTAGGGGAGAACGTGGTCACATGGTCACGGAACCGAGGTGTCTTTTTGTTGTTTGTTTGCCCGTAAACAATGAGTCTGTAAGAGTGAGTGGCAAACGGTATCAAGCGCTTCTATGAAGTCAAGTCACGTAACAGTAATAAAAGTTTCTTCTGGGCTTAGATGCCGCCTGATGGCGGTGACCTCGGTGATGGGGCTCTGTGGTGGAATGTGTAAGGTCGTAAATGCGTGACTTAGACAAGCTATATTGTGTGATGAGGTAAAATTCACATCTCACATGTTTTCGAGGTAACACTCCCGGTTTGGGGGAGTTCCCGGCTTGTCCCGCTGAGCCTGTGGCTGGCCCTCTGTCCCTGAGACTCGCTCTTCCACCCCAGCGAGGGCGTGCGAGTGAGGGGACCCCGCCACCGTGAAGACAGCCACCAAGCTGTGGACCTTTCGTGGACCGCGGTTCAGGGTGCGCCCGAAGGCGTTGTGAGCTGGGGTAGCGTGGCGGTCTTGAGACGGGGTGACAGTGCAAGGCCGCGGTACCCCTGGGGTCGTCGACGCCGGCTTGGAGCCGCCTGAGGCCAGCGTGGACGTCGGAGCGGAGAGCGAAGTCGTGCTCCGGCACCGTAGTTTAGAGAGGCGAGGGCGTCGGGTGGCGTTGGCAGTCCAGGTGGATTGCGTTTCAGGAGCGCCTCTCCGATCAGCGCGGAGTCCCGGGGAGGAAGCACCGCACGGGTGCGTTTTAGAGGTAGCATGCAGGGGAGAATCCGTAACTAGAAAGTGATCAAAAAGAACAAGGTTAGCATTGTCCCGCCAGGACGTCCTAAAGACGGCGTGATTCCGCCGCATTCCGGAAGCTTCGCCCTCGGTCCCCGCGTGCTACTGCAGCGTGAGTGTTTCTTGGCTTCTCAGCAGAGAGGGGTGGGGAGCGGGGAGTCAGCGGCTGGTGGCAGTGCCGAGATGCCCTTCCCCTTGGGCCCCGGTCCCCTAACCGGGCAGCAGGACTTGGGGTCGCCGTCGTGACCGCCAGCAGCTGTGTCCACCCCTCACTGGTGTTTTATGGCACGGGGAACGGAGTTATGAACACCAGTCACTGTCATTTCCTTGCATCTTGATCCAAAGGACATACCGAAATAGCCTGGGACAAATGGCCCTTGCCGTGAGCCGTTCCAGACGAGTCGCCTTGCCGACTCGCGTGTGACAGGCAGGAAGCAGCGGAGCGTTGGGAGGAGACCAGAGACGGAGACTCAAGCGATCCTGGTTAAATGTCAACAGCGGGGCTTCGAAATTTGCTGTTTAATTGTGATTAACTAGTTAAGCACTTGATTTAATTAGTAGCTGCTTCAAGTAGAGGAGAATTTGGTGGGTAATTTTTTAACATTTCTAAGGCTTCATTTGGTGGGTAGATTTTACCTATTATAAAATGCATTTGCATGTAAGACTAATTTCTTCAATTGCTTTTTGGTAAAGAATTCTAGAATTGCCACTTTGAATACAGTTCCATATTATACAAAGCAATCTTTATATATATATATATAAAATATAAACCAAACAATACTGATGAATTCACGGAGTTCTCCTGTGTTCTCTTTATTTACAGTCATTAGAATTTATGCTGTTCTCAGAAATTATACCTTATTACGTGGTTTATTTTTTTTTTTAATGCTAAAGGTGTTATCTAATTACACTATAATTAAATGTAATTTATCAAATAGAAATAAAGACAAAACCGGTAATCAGAGACTCCTCCTCCGTTCGCAGACACGCCGTGGAGGTGTATCGTGTAATTAGTTTACCAGTGTTTACTCTGGAACAAGTAGTATAAAATTGCCATCATTTTCCCTTTCATCGGCTGACAGCGCACTCGGCATTCATTTGCATAGCCACACAATGGGAGCCATCACCCTCATCAGGGATCCACTGTTGTATAAGCAGCAGGGAAAAGTGAGGTTTATGGGGGGGGGCGGGGAGGACATGGACTTGCCGCGCAGTAAAGAGTTCAAAGTTTCTTTCCCTCTTGGGGGCAGCGAACATTAACGGCGCGGGTGAGCTCTCAGACCCCCTCGCCCCCGCCCACAGCGGATCAGGAAAGGTGCCGGACGTGGCTTAGGCGGGAGGTGGCCCGAGCCGGGCTGGAGCCGCGTGTCGCCCACCCACGCGGTGGCGGGGCTGAGGGGGGAGAGGCAGCGGCAGCAGGGGGTAGGGGGTTCGTTCGGGCAGGCGTGCAATGCGTTCCTCCCCGTCCCCAAGGTGGGGCGCGCGTGTGCGTGTGTGTGCGCGTGCACGCGCGTGTGCGTTGGAGTGTGGATTGTCTTCTCCCACCTCTGGTGAGACCCCCTGCGTGGCGACCTCGCGGAGCTGCGGACGTGCGTGCCCGTGGTCTGAAGGCGCAGGAGCTGCGGGCCACGTCCTCGATACAAAGGATGCGCTTGGGCAGCGCCCGCACTCCCTGCGGGGACCAGTCGCGGTCCCAGCGCCACGCGCCACGCGTCCCGGCCGGCGGCCGCGCTGCGGCGAGGTCGGGGTCGGGGAGCATCGCTGCCCCGCGCCCCGCGCCCCACGCGAGTCCCCGCTGCGCTCCTGTCCTGTCGTCTGTAGAACCCCCGCCCCGCGGGCTTCCTGGGGAGACCCGCGCGCCGACAGGGATCAGCTTCGCGCTGGGCCCATGGAGTCAAGTGGGCGTCAGCGATGATAAAATACGTCTGGAAAGGGGTGTCCGCCCTGCGGTGTCCAGCGAGCCCAGCCCTGTCCCGGAACAGATTCGAGAGCTTCTCCTCTGAAGCCAGGTGGGGACTGTGCGACCTACGGTCGGGGCGCTGCTGGGAGATGCGCGCTCCGAGTCTCTGAGAGGCTCGGCCGGGGCGTCTCCCGCCCGCCGCACGGGTGCCGGGCAGAGGGCAGGAGAGGCTTGTGCATGACGCCAGGGGACCAGCCCCGTGATGAATGGAGCCGGCGGCAGTATCTCTATGGGGCCACCACGCGTCCCCACTCAGATGACTCATGAATGACCAGCTGCAGCCGTCCTCGGGGACCGTTACCGGGCATTTGAACGGTGTCCCTTGCCGAAGTCTTCCTCCAGAATCTTCGCTCCAGCGTTTTCCCGCCAGCCACCTTACGCTGGCGTCTCTTTTAGGAATGGCGTCTAGGGTCAGAATCCCGGCAAAATAATAATAATATACTACTACTACTACTAATACTACTACTACTACTACTACTACTACTAATAATAATAATAATTCCATTATTTCGCTGTTACTAAATATCTAATTCCCCTTCTCGGCTCATCCTAGCAGAAACTCCACGTCTCCTCTTCGTTTTCCATGATAGAATTTAGTGAGGCATTGAGGAAGACCAGGTATTAGCAAGAAAAAAATACGTTTACTTTCCTGGAAGGTAACGAGAGCCAGAGCGGGAGGCCGTGGCTTTCAGAACCATGGCCCTTCTACAGCGCAAAGGAGGTCCCTTCTCTTCAGGGTTCAGATAGCTTCACCTGTTGCAGGGACGAAGGCAGAAGGAAGCTAAGGTTCTTGAATTGCTTGGCACATCTGTGCACACACAGACATTTATACATAAATGTACATGGCACATACGTACAGACGAGGCAGCCGCCACCCGCTGGGTGCCGGGCTCTGTGCCAAGTCCCTCCCCGTCATCCTAGAAGAACGGTGTCCTGATCACGTGCATCCTAGGAAGCCCTGGTTCGAGGCGTTGCGCACCTCGCGGACGCTGGCACAGCGGACGGAGGGACAAGAGCAGATGCACGGCCCCGCTCCGCACCGTCCCACGCCATCGGATCGCCCAAGTTCGGTTCCATTTTATTCCTGAAGTAGAGATGACCGCGAAACGGGCGTTCCTCTGAGGAAAAAGCCATATAATGATTCTTAAAGGTATTCATAGCTTTTCCTGAAATGAATTTTCCAAAGGAAAAGAGGAAGATAGATACATTAAAAAAAAAACAAAACTAGAAAGAGAAATGTAAATTTAGTTCACTTTGTATTATTAGAGATTATGCCATTATATGTGCTTAATATTTATAGATATGAAAACCTCAGTATTCTCACACTTGGAACGGAAAAAAAAATAATTTATCTGACTTCTGTCATGAATCTGCTGTTGTATGGTATTAGGCAGACAATTCATCTAATACCAAATGAAAACGGCTCCGTGAAGTCTTTTAAAACTTTAACTCTCAGTCAGTTTTTGTCTTTACTTTTTTTTTTTTCCTAACAAAAACTATATCTCAAATATCCACGTGTTAAAATGTTTCACAATTTTATTTTGGGGACATTATTTCTTAGGTCATGGAAAAGAAGTTATTCTTTACTACTTTATCATTCAACATTGTTGTCTAAGTTCTGAGCAGAAATTTCAGATGCAAAGGCATTTAAATGACATTTAAAAATCAAAAAGGACACATATCTTTGCACTCGTTTATGCTCCTGGCAGGAAAATTAACATTTCTCGTCTGTCGTTATCAGATTTTTTTTTTTTCTCCAGAAGGAATATGAATTAATGGATTCTTATCCTACTGGGCTTCAGGACTGGGTCATCCGTATAATATTCCACTTTCTCCCAGGGGCTATCAATGGCCTATTATTGTAGGTAGAACTTTTTTTAAGTTTATGTAAATATAAAAAAAAATATATAGTACAAAACTATAATAAAAGCACGCATAGATAAATTACCTTATGTTAACTATCTGTATCATATTTTGAAAAAATTTTTATTTCTTATCTTCATTAAAATTTACCACGATTATTTATTCTTTAACATAAATAAGGAAGATTGTAAAAGAAACACAGCTTATTGTTTTTATGGGTATCCCTATGTGCTTACTTTATCACTGAATTCCATTCGTGAATTCAATTATCTTGACTTCCATTATTTCGCTATTACTAATATCTAAACAGTTTTTTTTTTTACTAGCTCTTAATTTTATAATTCTCTTTTCCCGTTTTCTGCTGTCCAGAGTCAAACAGGGTCAGGGCGCTGAGGCGTTCTGTGAGTATGGCATGCTGGTGAGGGCCACCACTGATGCCACCGAAAACCCCATTTCCATGAAAACGTTTTCTAGGGTTTGGGACAATAACAGAGATGCTGCTCCGGAGAGCAAGTAATTTTCCACAAGTCGTTCACTTGGAGCCTCTTCCTTTACCTTTGTAGGTTCGTGTATTTACATTGACGAGTCCTTCTCGACAGTCATGGTTTGGTTTTAGCACTTGTCCCCTCAGAAAAAGTAGGAGGAAATTGCTGGAGTCCATTTTTTGATTCCCCTTAGAATTGAGACATACCATCCGCCAGAAACTCAATTCGCAAAATGTCACAGATCCGGTTTGGCATCGCCGCGGTGAGGAAGGCCGTGAGGCGGCTGGGCAAGGAGGGAGGGCGAACGCTGGCTTTGCTCTCCTAGGTCACACGGTCTGGAAGCGGGGTCTTGTGCTGCTTCTCCTGGCGTCCAGCACAGCTTGGGGGCTGTCCTCTCGGAGTGAGCACGCCAGCAGACCGGGAAGTGAGTGGAGTGTGGCACCGTGAGCCACCTCTTCCGCTTTTTTAATTGTCCCACTTGCTCTCAGAGCACGCGCGACACTTTCCTGCAAAGTGACATGATTGGTGGGAACGGGCCTTGGAAACCTGGGTGGCTCCTCGTGGCTTCCTGTCTCCCAAACTGGAGTCAAGGTTAGAATAACCTGGCCCTGATCATCGCATCACCTAAGCCATCTAGACACGGTAAAAAGAGTTCTCAGAAGCAGCTTTGGAGGCAAGAAAAACACAGGTTTGTGAAAATTGCTGGCTCAACCCTCATGCGGTAGGATTACAAAATGAGAACTCTGCTTTTTTCTGTATATATTTTACAGCAAGCAAAATGAGGGAGTGAAAGCCATTTTATGGCCTCTGTTCACGGAGTGGGCCTCGCCCGAGTCCGCCGTGTCCAGATGAGGGTGGGAAGCAGATCTGTATTTGCTCAATTTTAGCTTTCGTGTTCAGCTCACTCTTTCTTCTAGCTCATAGTTTATCCGGGGTTTTTTTTTGTTTTGTTTTGTTTTGTTATTTTTTCATTCTTTGCGGGGCTCCTTCTGCTCTGACCTCTTTTTAAGTAAAGTATTTACAAATTTATCATTTTGAGTGTTTGGGAAAACCCATTGTCTTGGTTTTTGGCCGCTCTCTGGCTAAACTCTCTTCATTTGCCTTTTGATTCTCGTTTCTTTCCTTCTGTGTACTGACAGTTCTTGACCTGGATCCTGTGCTGGACCTGTTGGATTATTACCCATCTTGAAAAAAACAGATCTTCTGGGATCAAAAATTTGTAGGCGAGTGTTTACATACGTCTGCTTGCGCATGCCTGCGTGTTCGACTCGGGCTGAAGGGGATCCGTGTTTCTGGGTCACGCGTGTGAGTTAAGCTTGCCTCCCCTGTGCCTCAGCTGACCGGGATGGCGGGGTGTGGGGACCCCACTTGCTCTCTGCCTGTAGCTCTGTGGGTTGTTAAAACACAGTGGCTGTGAGGCACCTCCTTCCAGCCAGGCCATGGTCACGTGGCATCTGTCAGCTGATGCTGGTCGTCGGCGCTGCTGTTACCAACTGACCATGCTTTTGTTACTAGCATAACGGTTTTTAAAATCGATTGACCGTCAGATGTCACTGGCGACTGTGTAAAGTTAGAGTGCCGAGGTTGTCAAGTCCGTGCAAGGGCCTCTGTGGCAAACATCAGGCCCCACGATATTCAGAAAACGTGTTTTCCTGAGTAAAAGCATCCGACACTAATCAAAGTCCTTACTGTAAGAAATCAAAAAGACCAGGGGCTGTTTTTTAAAAGACAGCTCCTGGGTTTGTGTGTGGAAAGACGAAGCTTCTGTGGGTAACAAGCAGCAGAAATGAATGCTGTGCTGTTATCGATTTGAATTCTTTTCTCACATCACATGGTGCTGGTGACCAATCAAGTAGATGGGCAGCGTTTGTGATGAGAAGTCAAAAGGGGTCGTTTCTTCTCTCTAAGCCCTGACCCACGCCGGGAGGGAGCTGTCCTGTTGCCGACCTTCTTACCTCGATGACGGGATCGCATGTCTGTTTCTCGCTTTGCCAACTTAATCAAATATCTACTCGCTGTTCAATAAGCAGTCACGTGCCACACAGCCGGGGGACGCGTTCTGAGGCACGCGTCCTTCGGGATTTCGTCCGAAGGTCACAGCGCAGGTGCACAAGCCGCGGGGTGCAGCGCTACTGTGCGCTACACCCACACAGCTGGCAGTGAGTAGGTGCGTCCGCCCCAGCGCCAGCACACGCGCGGGTAATTGCGTGTGAGGCCGACAGCCCCTCAAGGGCCTGCCATCGGCTCTGATGGCTGAGGCATCCCCTTCAAGGCCGGCCATCTGGAGCCAACACCTGGCCAGGCTGACGGCCAGATTGACAGCCCGCCCCTCCCCCACCGAGGCGCCTTTGTTTGAGAGATCTCATCGGTTTTGGTAACTGAGCATTGGGGCTACTTTGTTATTGTTGATGTTGTTGTTTTCCTGCTCCGCTCTTTAAATTCCTGCTTTTGTGATTGAAATTCATCAGTAAAAACTGAGCCCTCAAACCCAGGCCCCGCCCCCCCATCGTTAAGAGCAGGACCGCCGACTGCGCATGCTCCCTGCCTCTCCCTCCTCGGACCTCGCGCTGCGCCCCAGGTTGGCCTTGCACGCTCCCGAGCCTGTGAGTAACACACTCATTGATTCTTCAGCGTTTCCTCCTGGTTATTGCTGGCGGGGGTCTTGCAATCATCCTCGGACCAAAGGGCTGGTCCAGTGGCCACACCGGCTACAAAGGGGAGACGTCTGGGTGCAGCGCACCTGGCCCAGGTGAGCGCCCCCAGGCTTTTCCAGCTGGCGGCATCGCTATGGTAGACCGAGTCGGCAGTAATGCTATGACTTCAATGCACCGGTGACAGAAGGAGCATCGTCATATACACGGTCGTCATTGACCAAAACGTCGTTATGTGGCGCGTGTCTGTTAAACGTCGCGTTTGTGCGCGATGCCTCGGACGTTGTTCCGAGTGTAACTGGAGAGGTCAGGGCACAAGCTAGACGGGGGTGAGGCTGGCAGGGAAGAGGCACGCGGGAGTCCGGGGTGGGGACCCCTCTGGGGAGCTGCGCGCACGAGGGGCCGAGAAGGGCTCAGGTTTGGGGGAGACGCGCGGTGGGGAGAAGCCTGTTCGCATCAGCTCCGCTGGGACCGAGACCTCACCTGCGCGCGCGCGCGCGGGCGGGATCCAGGTGCAGGACCGCGGGAGGGGAAACGCAGAGCCGGGCCCTGGAAGGGAGGGGAGGGGAGGGGTACGGAGGCGACAGGTGTGCGTGCAGCAGGGCGCCGGCACCTGGCACGTGGGAACTCGGTGTCCGCCCAGAGTCCCCGCGCGTCTGGAGTATATTCTTTCCTCCTGTTCGTGGTTACCTTGACTTTAAAGAATATGGTCATCAGCCCAACTATTTCCTTCACCCTGGTCGGGCTTTATTTTCATGTTATTGGGAGTTGATATAGACATTTTGTCTTGAAGCTATTAGAAAGTCTTCTATGCCTGGATGTAGGTTGAAGTTAAAAGTTCCAAAGTTACTCAGTATATGTTGTTATAACTGATATTTTCTCTTGCTCTGATGTGGATAGTGGTGGTTTTTAGGAAAACGGTCTTTCAGTGTTTTCATTTATGACCCGCTGGGTGTGGTCCACTGGTATAAAACCATCTTTCTGGTGTTCATTCTGCATTGTGTTGTAAAAAGTTTTCTGTAACAGGTCTAGAAATGACTTGTTTTATATCGCTTAGTAGTTTTATAGTGTTTGAAATTCTAATTTTAAAGTATTTTTTCCTCGAGAAACTTGAGGCATTATTTCATTACCTTTGAGTATCTAGCATGGCCGATGACATAACTGGATTCAGAGCTAAAGCACCTCAGATGCTTGATGTGCGCCGGAAATGTATTAGCTATACCTCTCTCGACGCCTGTGTCTGTATTTCTGTCTGTCTCTGTCTATATTTATACCTCACATCTATGTGTGTATATTTTGAATCCTTACAACAGCCCTATGAGATATTATTCTACCCATAATAATAATAATAATAATAATTGACAAGTTACATAATAATTTCCAACTCACAAAGCTCTTACATGGCCACATCAGGATTTAAATTAGAACTATCTGCTTTGTCTACAGCCACCTTACCCTGAACAAGCCCGATCCTGTCTGATCTCAAAAGCTAAGCCGGTCAGGCCTGGTTAGTACTTGGATGGGAGACCACCTAGGAAGACCAGGTGCTGTAGGCGTAAAAAATAAAAAAATAAGGGGTTGTAAGTGACAAGGTCCTTGCAATCTGTGAAGTCAACCAAGGGTCACCTCGCCTAAACAAACAAACAAAAAACTGTCTGCTTCATTCTTCTGTATTTTAGGAGATTTATTCTACTCTATTTTCTATTTCCCTTTATTTTTTCTAAGAGATTTTCCTGTTTATCTTTTGAGAAATGGCATTCTGTTATTGTATAGTGATGTAACATATTCTTGAACTCACTAGCTCCATAATTAAATATTCTTAAACGTCTTTTTGGTTCTGGGTTATCTCTGTTTTTCTGGCGATCACTTTTACTTGCTTATTTCAAATTTTAACTTGCGTTCCTGGCATTGTACACGGAGTCTCAGCTGTTCACCTTTAAGATGGCGTCATTGGGGAGGTGCAGGGGGTCCCTCTGCTGCTTTCCAGGCGGGTCTGTTTTTGGACGATGAAGGACGATGAAGCCGGGAGTGAGGTCTGGGACTAGAAGGGTGTGTTTGCTGATAGACCCCGAGGAGGGGGGCCAGAGCTGTCTGTCACCTGGGCCACACAAATGTAAGAATAAGATGTGTAGAGAGAGTCTGGTTACCACATGTTCATTGGCTTTCTCCAAGCCGGTTATTATTATTATTTTTTTAGACTACGCTCTCGAATGTCAGGTCTGGGGGATGTCTGGCTCCCTGTGCAGAGGTCTAGAAGAAAAATTCAGTTGCAGATCAGTGAATTTGTTTCCTGTGAATGTTTTCCGTGACTTCCTGTTCTCGGTCATGCTTTTCCGGCTTTGGTGCTGTGCTCGGTGGCTGACTTTGAGCCCAGGTCCTTCCCAGGTTACTTTCGAGTGGCTGTTTTCACGCTACCCAGAAGCATTGTGAAGGCACATCGAGCATGCAGTTTCCCCCTCGTTCCATCTGTCAGTCTGCTCATGTGCACCTCCGTCTTTGACAAGTTTGTCGAAAGCTCTCTTATTCTTTGATGCACCCCTCAGTTCTTCCTCTGGTGTGCAATTATTATTTTGTAGTTAGAAATCTTTCAGGGGTAGTTGGAGGGGTAAGTAAAGGGCAACCACATGTTTCTAGCCTGCAAATTGGAAGTAAAGGGAGGACTTTAAAAACAACAACAGATACATGGATTGGTTACGTCGTTTTTGAACTTGCTGATTCTAGCAGAGTGATTGATTGGGAACATGGACTTAAAAAGACATGGGTCTAAAACCAGTGAGACCACTTCTTAGCCGTGCTCTCTTTGACTGGGTACCTAGCCACAGGAGTTCAGTGGTCCAAAGGGTCAATTGAGATAACAGAGGATTGGCTTTTATCATAGAGCATATCCCGCATTAAGGATTTAAATAACAACAATCACTATTTTTCTTAGGTAATAGTAATAAGACACTGAAAATGACCAAAAAATGGGTCATTTGGTTTAGACCGTCGGTATGATCATTATCGTTATCAAATAGTGATTGAAGCCTATGGTGTTGGGGCAGTGAGAAAGCAAGACATCACGCTGAGAAGTTGTTTTTCTGTCAATGTAACGTAAAATAGTTGCTCCGTGCCACCTGTATGCAGCATCTTTACATTATGGGGTGAAGATTTTTCTTTGAGGACATATTTCCAATTTTTACAATGTCTGGTAAAATATTTTACACAAATTATTTAATAAGACATTCTGATGTTCTATGAGTGAAGAAACACATTTCTTATACAGCTTTTAAAGGAAGCATTGCTGAATACAGTGTACATCTGAGATATAAAAGTAGCTTTCAGCTTAGATAATTATCATTTAGCATGTTATATTATGTATTCTAATATATACTCTAATATGGATGATACATTTTAAATATATAATATGTGATATATAATTATAATTAATACTTTATGTAGTAGGTGGTAGTGGGTAGATGGGTGGAGGTACCTCGCAGGCACAGGGCTTTGTTGGTCACCCTATTTCTGCTCCCTTATTCAGACAAAACTTAATTCTAGTTAATGGGGTGCTGGATGACTATGAGCGTGGAGAGTGGCAGAATCTTGCTTCGTTTGGAGGTTTTCGGTTACTCGTCATCAGGCGCTGGGCACAGCTCTGAGGTTTTGACACGGAAACAGGGGCCGGGGCGGAGTGTGGTCCTGCTGTGCCCCAGAGTCACGTGGAGGGCGCGTGCGGCCGAGCGCGTGTGCGCGCGGGCGTGCAAGGCAAGTGTGCGCACCGCCCTGCGCCCGTCCCCAGCCTGCGCCCTGACTGGGGGAAAGTAACACTAACAAGACCAGAAATACACACTCCACGTGTTCTGATTAGGGGCGAAGGGACGTGTGAGCAGCCGCCGAGGCGTTCGCTTTCATTTTCTCTGCTGGAGGCGTCTACGTCGCTGCCTTGCAGGAGCTCTTTGCTGTGACATAGCACCACGACTGTGTAGCAATAAAGACACCGACTTGTGGAATTTTTAGTCTCCATATAGAAAGCATGAATATTTTTACATAATTTATCAATCACCACAAATAAAATGTTACTTGAACTTGCAAACTGGAAACCTGACATTTTTCAAGCGAGATAATTGCTTGATCTCTTTGACGTTTGTCATCTTTGACAACATATTCTATAGGACTTTTCGAACTCTGTAGTTTGGTTCTTTGCAATACTTTTTATTGTCTGCATTGCTAGATTTTCTTTTGTGCTCTGATTATATTCTTACTCTATACTCTTTTTGGGGGGGGTGTGGAAATATCCACAATAATCATTTAGATACAGACACTACAAAACACATAATGACTACCCCTGGGTATCCTGCCCTGATATGTTTTCTAAATGATATGTCTGTCTGTCTGTCTATCTCCTCTATCTATCTATCTATCTATCTATCTATCTATCTATCTATCTATCAATCATCATCTATCTATCTATCTATCTGTCTGTCTATCATCTATCTATCATCAATCTATCATGTCTCTCTGTCTCCTTCTGGGAAGACTCACAGGAGCCAGACTTTTTCACAGCTCCTCTCCCCTCTAATGCTACTTCCCATCATCCCTTCTCCACGGTGACTTCGGATTACCCCTTTCCAACACAGGTCCTAAAACACAAATATGCCAACGTGCTAAAACTTACTGAAAGACTCCAACTGCCTAAGGTCGAAATCAAATTCTTCTGAGGCTCAGACCTTTGCCCTCCTTGCCCGTTCGAGTTCCTTTCTACCCTTCCACACTGTGGAAGGACAAAGCAGTACGTTCTCCAACAAAATCTGAGCCAACAGCATAAAAGGTGAATAAACAATTGTACGCTAAGTGTGGCTGTCTTCGTGCAGGCCTGAAATGCCCTCCTTCTCTTCCCGTCTGCCTGACTTACCCTTTCGAGACTCATCTCAAGGAAAACCCCCTCAATGACGTTCTCCAGAGAGAATTAGATTCTTTTCCAAGCACCCACGTCCCTCGGCTTCTAGAAAATACCTCTATTATATAGCCCCCATCACCTAAAAATTCAATCATCTCTTACATGTTTGTTTACTCACCTAGACTGAACTTATTCAAGCCAGGGGCTGAGAGACAGTATTCGTGCTATTTCTGGCACCGAGCTCTGTGCCGGGCATATTAGATATTTAATACGAGTTTGATGAATGGTTCGATGGAACGATAGGGAGGTGAATGACAAAAATCTGCTCCTTTCCAGAAATAAGTGCTTTGAATATACCATTAGTCTTGCTTTCATTTCAGTGCCAACAGTTTAAAGAGATTTCAATGACATGGCTTTTCTGACCCTGGAACCAAATTTCTATATTTTACAACTGCAGTACCAAGGGCTAGAAAATTGTCTCAACGTGTACATTCGATTCTTTTACATGTTTAAGATTTGAGGCGTGGAGGGATTGCTTCATAAAATTCAGAGAGAGTCTGGAGGACATCTCAGGAGTAACTTGTAAATAAGAACGTTCTGTTTATCTTCTCCCAGCTCACTAAAGGAAAAAAAAAAAAAAAAAACAAAACCCAGCAGCAACACTGGGGCAAAACAGAGCCTGCATTTTAAGTCACAACAAACAAAAGTAATATACAGCAAACTACAGAGACCCGTCAGCCGGAAGACTCAGCATCCATTCTATAAACAATCCGCTGGAATGTCAACAGTCGGCCTGACTGGGGAAGAAAGCGAACAATTGTTCAAGCTACGTCTGTTTTGCGGAGTAAATCTTGAGCAAAGTAGTGCATGAGCTGTAGTGGTCAGGAGTCAGAGCCATTCGCATGTGAGGAGGCCATATTTCTAACATGAAATGGACGCTGGTTTGGTTGAGATACATCGCCTTTGAAATCTGAAAATGTTTCAGCGTCATAAATATTAACCCCTCTCTACAACGGAACATTCGAATGATGTTACGAAAGATTTTTCTCCTTCTCGGGATGAAAAAAAGTCAGGTCTGATGATTGAAATGGTAAGATATGTGCAATTATTTTCGTATTAGCGGCAGAACTCTGGTCACAGTGGAAGGGAGTCATGACATTGAAAACAGATTAGAATTCTTGACTTGCAGAGCAACCGATACGATTATCCACTTGTTAAGAATGCTTTGAATTGATTACAGAGATGATCGGACTAAAATTTTATATACGATAAGACCCTCGTCATAGTTCGGGTCCTCCCCAGAGCGAATTCTTAGGTGCCTGACGTCGGCACGGATCGTGTATTTGGGGGGCGGTCCCAGAAAGCTGGATGAAGCAGTCGGGGGAAGGAAAGGCCTTGAAAGGTGGGACCCAGCCTGCCCGTTACTCCAGGCCACTGGGCTCAGTCTCTCTGGGGACCTTTGGGAAACCATGTGGAAGGAAGCTGAGAAAGGGTGAGGCTGGGACGTCCCCCCAGGGACATCCCCCTCTCCCTGACGGGAGTCTGCCCTGGTGCGCGTCCTCGGCACTGGGGGCTCTGCCTTTCCAGTGACAGACCGGGGAGCTGGGGAGGGGGCCCAGCGCACTGACTCTCGCCGTGAGTGTGGGGACGGGAAGCGGGGTGCCAGCCTCAGGCTGTCCCTGGAGCTCGTCCCACTTTTTATACAGGTTTATGGAGTAAAGGGAGGAGCCCGCGGGGACTCCAGGCGGGTTGGCGAGGAAGATACCGGGTCGCGTTCTGGGGCGAGAGCCCTGCTTTATTGACATTTTCTATTTCTGATGTTTTTGTTGTTTGGTTTCTGATAGGTAACACTTTTTACTTTTTTAGAGGCGAATTTCTCCTCTAAACATTCACAACCTAGAGAATTTTTGAAGGTAACTGATTATTTTCTAAGTCGCAGTGGACACCCAGCATTCTTTCGCACTGGCCTGGGGCGGGCGGCAGGGTGGGTAGACGGTGGCGTGGTGTGCGGTGTGACCCCTCGGCCTCGTGTACCGCCCCGTGCAGCCACGCAGGCTTGTCACCCTATTACTGACTGGGTTCCCCGGGCCGCACTTCACACCTTGCGACCCTTTATCACTGCTGATTTGGATTTCTTACTCCCTTCTCCTTTCACACCCTCTCACCCCGCAACCTGGTGACGAGCAGTTTGTCCTCTGACTGCGACCTGACATGTGGGCCTCCTTTCCAATGGTCGCTAGACCAGGGAGGCCAGGTAATGGTCTAGGCTCGAGCCCAGCCAGGGCGAGGCCCTGTCTCCCTCTTCCCGCTTTCAGGTCATTATGAGCCACGTCACATTTCGAAGAGGGTCGAACACGTGCGCTAACGCCTCCAGAGAAAGCCGTTTCCTAGTCACGTGCCCCGTCCACGTCACAACGACATGTCATTCCGCAGCACGTACAGCTCAGCGTGGAGTCCGAGTCACTCGTCCGCGCAGCGGCATTCCGTGAGCGCGAGCCGGGGTTGGGTCGTGCGCTAGGGTTTGGGCTATGAAGGAGGACGCGGAGTTGGCCAGCTATGAAGGAGGACGCGGAGTTGGCCAGCTATGAAGGAGGACGCGGAGTTGGCCAGCTATGAAGGAGGACGCGGAGTTGGCCAGCTATGAAGGAGGACGCGGAGTTGGCCAACAGTCCTTGAAGGACTTAGCCCGTGGAGAAGACGGGACAAGGCGCCCGGGTGAAAACGGCAGGGAGGGGGCACTGAAGGTCACGGCCGAGAACCGTTCCTCGGGATGTGGAGAGAAGCAAGGTCACTTCCTTCAGAGGAAGCAAAGCGCGGACGGAGTCGAAGGGGGTGCGACCTGTCTGAGAGACAGTAAGAACGTCTGGGTGGCCGGGAGCACGGCAGTGGGCACTGGGGAGCAGAGGGGTTGGCTGGGGGTTTAGATGTCATGTCGACCATGACGGGCGGCGAAGGATGACCCACGGCGGGGAGAGTGGAGCAGGTTGACGCCGGCCGGGGCGCTAACCCAGGCCCGGGCTCTAAGCAGGGCCGCTCTGACCACGAGCGCGGGAGGAGGCGGCGTCAGCTCAGCTTCCTTTAGGGGGAGGAAACCCGTCATGTGCACGTCGAAGGCGACACCGTGGTGGCTTCTCTGCCGCTCGAGCATCTCCGTCTTTTTCTGACCTGGCACTCAAAGGTCAGGCGTTTTGACAACCATTTCACGCGTAGACGCTGTACGTCTGGTCGCTCAGGCCGCTGGGCAGGTGCGCAGAGCCTGCATTTACGGAACCGGGAGTCGGGATCTGAGCTCTGCCCTGCTTTGCCAGAAACAATTTGGGAAGCTTGGGTGAGTTACCTACGAAGCCCGAACTGTAGGTAACCTACTTGAAAATACGTGAGCACCCTGTAGACGGAAGAGGTAAGGCGGTGAGGTTCACATAAAAGACCAAAGGAAACTTTAAACGAAAGTATCTTGGGGTGAAGAACCCCGAGTTATGCCTTTGGAAGTGCCAGCGATTCATGGCTCAGGCCAAGCAGGTTATCGAAACGCAGTGAAGAAGCTGTGGAAACACATGAACTCCAGAGTGATGTGATTCCAGAACGTTCTATTCACTTACTTAACTCTATTTAATAATAGTGAACGTTTCTTCAGACCTGGTATTATCCCAAGTGCAACTCATGGGAAGTCACGACTACCCTGCTTTATAGACAATGAAAGGAGTTTCAGGGAGACGTAGCGACGTGAATCATAGATGGCGGGACTGGGGATCATGCATGTCCGGGGATCAAACACACGCACGCACATGCACACCACGTATGCACACACGCACACGCACACACACACACACACAGCGGTTTCACAGAACGAAAATGAAGCAGGACGCTGTAAAATGGACGCATTATTTGAATAAACCATTTCCTGTGGCACAGTGGTCACGTTTGTTGATTTTCATATCTCGAGCACCCGTTAAATGGCCCGACAGACGCTCAGATAGTATAGTGGTGAGTTAAATGGTCCGAATAGTAACAGACGGTGCTGTTCATGCGTTTGCCGGGCATATGTCTGGGACTCCTGATAGAAAGTCCGCTTACGATGTGGGGTGAAATCAGCGCCCTGGGCCCGGGTGGCGGGGGCAGCTCAGATACGAGGGGAAGAAGAAAACAAAGCAATGTGACCACAGGACTGAGCGCGGGAGGGAGGGGGCCAGGGGACACTGTGATTCTTCTCTATCATCTGCGTTGTTGCCAGACCAAATACGTTTTCCTTCTGAGCTTTGAAGTATTGTTCATTTTGTAAATCACCAGTTTTCCTTCTTTTTTTTTTTTTTTTTCATTTTTAGCATACCGAGATTCAAAACCGAGAGCATAATTAGGGCTGTTTGAATGATCAAGAGTCGAGGTAAAAATAACCCCAACAGGTAGAAGTCACGGACCCTCGATAATCACTTGCGTCCCTGCCACTTGCTGCTGCTGCTGATCGTGTTCCTCTTTTGACTGTTATACCTAAACATTTAAAAAAATGTCACTAGGATACATATTCCCAAGAGATATAAGGAAAAATGATATTCTTCTTACTACCCATTCTCTTGGGGAAAAAAATGATTTAGGATTTTATTTTGTGATAACAACTGTCACAGCTTTCAATTCAGCTGTTCCTCAGAACTCTTGTTATCCAAGGAGCGATATGACTTTTAAATGCTCTTTTGAAGCAAAACTGAAAAGTCACCTCCGTCTTTATTTGTTGCTTCCTACTGTTAGTATCTTTTATTTTCCAGGTTTTTTTTTTTCTTTTTAACGATTTGCCTTATTAGATTTCACTTTTTCAGATGATGTCCAGGAAACTGCTGGCATGCTTATCCTATTTTCACCCATTGGATTCCAGCTGTCTGTTTTGGTACTAGAAATATTTTCATTGGTATGCCTGTATCCTTCAAAGGTCGGTATTTTTTGTTTATCGATGCGCGTCTCTTAAATTTATTTAATGTGAATACCTGCATGACTGTGCTAGGAACACTTCTACACCTTTTTTTTTTTTGTCTTAACTTTAATATTTCTTTTTCCTGGAAAATTTTCCTGCTCGTGCTTCTTAGGTATCTCCTTGTTTTCCCTGTGCGTATTTCCTCGAACTATCGAGGTTTTGCCTAGGTCTGTGTCTGCATCTGTATCTCACTACATATCTAGATCTTTTGGTTTCTATATTATTTTATAGCCAGGAACATAAGTATTTTTATAGCTATTGAAAATAATAATGGTAGTTATTTGGGTGATAACATTCTGAGCGTTTTTTGGTGTCTTCAGACAGAGCTGTATTTTTAAAACTCTCCCCAAATTGTTATTAAAAAATAGTTTCCTCTGGGTGCTTCCACCGGAGTGTGTGCAGAAGCCTTTACATTTTATGCCCTTTGGGGTTTTGTTTGTTTGTTTTCGTTTATTACTTTTCGAGGGTATTTCTGTTAATAAAAAACAAATATTAAATGCCGGTACAGAAATGAAACCTGTCCCGCGGTTAATAAAATCTCGAACACCTGAGAGAGCTAAAAACCTGATCTTCAAATACAGGAGCTTTTATTCCCCAAAGCAAAGAAAATCGTTACAGGATGGATTTGACCAGTCGCGGGGAAATAATGATTGGCGACTCGTTGAAATCATCTTATGGATTAAGTTTTGGTCAATTGTTTCTTAAAGGAATGTAGCGGTAAGAAAAACCGGTTTCCGGTGAGATGGGTTTTGGAAATTAAAGCCCAGCAATTCTGTCCTCAGGGGGCCTTCTCCTCGCGCCATGACTCAGGGGCCCTGTGCCTGGGACGGCGCTGGGAGTGGGGTTCCCTGGGGAGAAGGAAGGGCCACCGCACTCCTCTCTGTTCCTTGAGAAATACGGCCGCTTGGCCCCCATGTCCCGCTCCGACGGGTCCTTCCGCTGCGTGAGGAATGTTGCACCGGTGTTTTCAGACGGGTAGAGAGTTGTTTTCCTGGAGGAATAAAATATTTTCACACTATTTTCCCCAAAGAGGAGTTAGATAATTGAAGGGGTGAGACAAGTCAATAATATATATGCAATAATGACAGCCATTAATTTTAAACTCATAACTTTATGTATAGTGTCGTTTAATCATTACGACAAGCCAGATGGGTATCATCATCTCTGTTTTAGAGCCGAGAGAGTTGACCTGCCGAGACTCGGGCAGCTCAGCTGATGGGCAGGAGGTCAGAGGTCAGACCCGGATGCTGTTAGTCCCACACGTCACGTTCTTTGCCTGCTTCCTTGATTCCCAAACACCAATGCTTGGGCCATTGTATCTTCATGTCGAAGATTTCACTGGTTTACTGCATATGTTTCAGAGGAATTCATGATTATATGTTGGTAATTCCTGGTGACAAGTTAAAAATTGGACATTCTATTTCTGCTCTTATTATATGGTAAATTTCCAGTTCATGAAATTCAGACATCGTTTCACCACATGGCCTGTATGAGTAAACAAAAAACAAATGTTAAATGCTTATAAAATTGCCTCTCTGAGATAGATCAGTGAGATTTAGGGGCCAAATAATTTTTTTTTTTTATCTCCAAATGTTGAAGTCATTTATACTCTTACATGTCCTGAAACAATAAACACACCGACCGGGTGTGAGGACAGCTTAGCGTCGGCGTCATCTCACAGCTACAGATATTTATAGCATCCACTGCTAACTGTGAACACAGAACCTGCCTGCCACATGCAGATGTCCTTTGGGGAGGTGTCCTTCCCATTTGTCGGGGTGCACGTGGCATTTCCTAGGGTTCTTCCCGTGAATTCTTCTTTGTGTGCCTTCACTGGGGCCGTCATCCAATTTGTGGCTGAAAATATTAAAGTGGTTGCTTAGAAACGCCGAAGTTGAAAATTTATGAGTTTTCAGGAGGTTGCATTGAAGTGTCGGGGTAGCATATGGTGATCTGACATGTTTTGTTCCCCAGCCAAGGAGGGGGGGGCCTTCTGTGATCCCTCTAATTATTTTGTGGCACTTTAAGATGCCAAGCTGAATTTAGAAAACAGCAAGGCATCAGGGCTAAGGAAAAATAGAATGTACTTTTTGTTTCCAATTACTTAAGACCAAAGTATTTGTTGTTCATTTAAAAAAATTAATTAGAATGATTTTGGAAGGCTAAACCAGAGTATCAGTTTTATGTACAGAATAGAATTAAAGACGCGTCCTTTTGGCTGAAATAGAAAGGAAGAAAGAATGCATGTTAATAGGGGGAGAAAAAAGGCCCCGAAATGAAGATATTTCACAAGGAAGAGTTATGGTCCGAAACATATCGAAAGCTATTTAATATCTGTTTCCTGGAAGAGAGTTCAGATTTTTTTTTCAATAACTCAAGAAGACTGTGGAAATTAAGAGACAAAGTCAAGGAAAAAAGATACACACACATTAGTAAACGGCTGAGGAACTGAAACCTTGGGGTGCGTCGATGTTAAATCGTGTTATGACATGTACTTGGTCTCCTGGGAAGCATCGTGAAAATTTTGGAAAAGTCAATCGAATCATTCCTTCATTCTCTTATTCCGCAAGTGTCCACCGAGGTCCAGCTCTTCCTGGAAACACGCTGGGCTCGGACGTGGGCTTGGCCCTCGCAGACGCTGTCACCGAGAGACGCGCCCCTGAGCCAACGCCCGCACCCGCGTGGAGAAGGCGGTGGAGCTTCGTTGGCTCGGAGGCGCGCCTGGCGCACACGCGGAGAGTCGGGGCGACCCCAGGGCAGGCCAGCGGCCGACGCTCCCAACAGGAGTGGCCGCTTCAACACGGCAGGGCCTTTCCTGGCTCGCGCGTGTCCGTGGGCTCGCCGTGTGCGTTAGGGCACTTCGCCCTTGGTGATTCAGAGGCCCCGGCGTCTCCTAAGGCCTCGGAGGCCACTGCTGGCCCCTAGGCAAGAGGCGGACATCTGGGGACAAGGAGGACCACAGGTCGTTGCTTATGGGTGAGGAAGCCGGGCAGCATCTCGACCGCCTTGAATCCCGGAGGGAGCTGCGAGCTGAGAGGAGGAGGAATACGCTTGTTCACCGACGCGGCTCCCTGGGGAGCCGGCGTCCGCTGCGCCTCACAGGCGTGACTGGGGCATCGAGGCGACGCTGAGGCAGGGCCTTCCAGGGAGGAGGAAGTGCCACGGCAAAAACCATGGAAGGAAAATGACAACGCGTGGGAAAGCCAGAGCCGTGGCGCCGCGCCTAAGTGAAGGCCACGCGTCGCGAGAGAGGAAGCTCGGAATTGTCCTCCGATGAGTCGAAGCCGTGTCGGATTCGGCCTGTACAAAACCGAGCCCGGGAGGGTCTCCTGCGCCTCCTGGCCCCGTCCCCGCGCCCTTCAGCCTCGTCCTCCTCGTCCCAGCACGACGGAGACTGGACCGAGCGCTTTCAGCTCCTCCCCCTAATCCTGCGAGGCGAGCGGATCGCCAGGTCTCACAGACGCTAAGTTCAGTTTTGTCCCTCGGATCTGTTCATTTTTCTCCACTTCCGCTCTGCCACTCGACTCCAGAATAACGTCATCTACCGCCAGACTTAGGACAGCGAGCACCTGACTACCCCTCGCCACCCATCCCTGCCTCTCTTCAGCTTGGTACACACAGCCCTCCGTCACCTCCGTGAGCGGCCGTGTTTATCGGGTGCCCGCGAAGCACGGGCGTCGCTCTGCATTCACCCCACTGGCTGTCCCAGTGAGTCCCCGTAGAGCCCTACGTGGTGGGGCCTCGTCCCATTTGTTATGCAGACGAGGAGCCTGAGGCTTGGAGGTTTGACTCGCTCGCCCCATTCCACGCGGCTATGAGGCCGAGTCACTCTTTAAAAGTCTAGGCGGTTTGTTTCCTGAGCCTGGGTTCTAAATCGTTACGCTAATTTTTCTCTCGGTGTACCCATTTGGAACCTTTATTTGTTCATTGAATGGATGAAGGTAGAAGAAGTAGCAGACAGGCGAGAGCCCCATGTAATGGAGGGTCACGGGAGCACCTTGCATCTCGTGCTCATGGTGGACAGGGACGGTTCCAGATTTTGAGGAAGCAGCGACAGATCTGGGGCTTGGGAAGCCGTCTTCATCGCGTGCACGGCAGAGGAGAAAGAAGATTCGGAGCAGAAAGAGAGTTCGCCAGGGCACCAAGGAGCTCGGCAGGGGACAGAGGACTGCATCAGGCCAGAAAGGGTTGGAGCGCGACGGCTGTCTCCTCCTGGGCTCCTCACAGTCTCGCTTCTCCGCTGGGCCGTCCGCCCACAAGCCACGTCGACTGCATCTTTCAGAGACAAGTTCCGTGTCCACGCACTTCGCAAGGGTGGCAGGGACGTGACAGAGGCCCGCTGAGGTCGTTCACGAAGTGGAACTCTCTTCTTTGCCCTCCAGACTTCATCCCCCAAATGACCTGGGTAGGAAGGAGCGAGCGATGAAGGCAGCGTTCCTGGAGCCTCGACTCGAGAAGAATAAACGGTCACGAAAGTATCGAGGGGTGCGGGTGAAGTGTGGAAGCCTGGCGAACTTAACCCCGGAGACTTTAGGAGGCAGAAGCTGTCGGATGTGTTTTGATTTCGCCTCAGTGTTGCTTACGCTGCTTAGTTCTCCGAGCGCATGGTTTCCATCGATCCCAAATGAACTCTAAAATTGGTTAAACCTAAGCATGCACGAAGTGGGAATAGAAGGGTGTGCAATTTTTAACTACGCAAATGGTTTAAAGTAAATACAGCACGCAACATCTGCGGGTGTATCAATATGGAAAGCGAATTTTTAAAATCACCCATCGCGGGCAGTGATTCCGACATCTATGCTATGACTCGCTGTATCAGAGTTAAGTCACGCGTGATAAAATGTGTCGGGCTACGTTTCTAGTTTCAACGTCAAATGCCATCAATCGATACTTACAAGTAGGGTTCAAGACGAGATGGAAAACCTAATTTATGACGATACATCCGAAAATCAATCCCCCCAAATACTCAAGAACCGGTTCGGCGAAACGTGCCGCAGGTTTGCGGAGTGCGCAGGGCCTGCGTTTCCGGAAAGGCAGTGTGCCTCCGTGCGTTCTGTGATGTTCAGAGCCCTGGGTGGCAAGGACGAGAGTCGTAGAGTGAAGTATTAGAGGAGAGAATGGCCAGTGGAAGGGGGACTTCTGTGTTCCTCTCTGCGATGCGTATTTCCGTGCGGGGAGAGCACTCAGGCGAGTCCTCTGTAATGATTCTGTTAGCCCGAGGGTCACAGAGGAGAAGGAAAACGCACATGCCCCGTTGCAATTCTTTATTTTGTGTGGACTCGTGATGCTTGTTTTTTTTTTTTTCTTCCCTCTAGCTTTAGATGATTTACCCACTAGTAATAGCATATCAGCGAATTCCTTATAATTGAAGTCTTCGCATCATGATCCTAACCTGGATGCGATTAAGAGGAAATATAAGTAAAATTTCATGACCCGTTATTGTTGCTGCGCAATCTGTCCTTTTTGCTTAGGCCTCCTCGGTGGCCGGGCTCCTCGTGGGGACCACCTTGCAAGCGGCCAGTGTCTGCGTCGCAGGGAGAGAGGAAAAGGTCATTTTAAGCTCTGCGTGTGTTCTCACGTCCAGTTCTGGCGCCCGCGGTTCACATAGGTATTTTTGGCAAATGTTCTGCAAACATTGCTCTGTGGGTTTCTGAGAAACGTTTGTGATTTTTCTCACGTGTAGCCTGCTGGTGGCAACTTCTCATCAGCGGGACACGGAGCACACAAGCAATTCACCCACGAAGCAAGTCCCAAGGCGAGCAGAGGAGAGACTTGCTCGTAGTTAAAAGCGATATGTTTACTTATACCTCAAAGACCATGTCTGATAAACGTTGAACTTATGCTGAGCTGCAAGTACTTTGGTTCAGTTGTTAGCGAGGTAACAAAATCTCAGTATTTCTAATGTGAATATATATATATTTGAAGAACTCAAAAGTAGCTATGGGTCTTTTTTCCAAGACTATGTTTTTTGAGTTGAGATGCCAAACTTTCGTAATCGCTTTGTAAAAATAAGAGCTATTTCAACTTACCAGTTAACATAGACATAAAGTTTTAAAACTAAAGACAAGACAAGAACCCTCACATGTAAGAAACAGTCTACTTTTTATGGAATCTCGAGAACCGGACTTTGAAAGTACGATTCTGTCGATAGTACTACCTACTTTTCTGCATTGCTTTTTCCAATGTTTCATCTTGAAAAACTCAGAGCTGCATAAGAGTTATAAGACGGGCACAGTCATCAAAGGACAACGTTTTATCACGCGGGCTTTGCTTTCCTCAATACGTCAGCCTTGACACCTGAAACAGAGGCTCCCCTACGTGACTGCAGTCATCGCTGTCAGGGAACGTCCCACTGGACAACGCGGTTCTTCACTATATAGCCCGTATTCAAAGTCCTCTAATTGCCCAACCGGAATTCTTCATAGTTTTTTGAAATTCCGAGTACATTAAGAATAACACATCGCATTTAGCTGTTATTCTCTTTAGACTTAATAAAGCTTTTAAAAGTTGTTGGTCGATGCGAGCGAAATCCGTGACGACGGCTTGAAGAGGGAACACCGTCCTGACAGCCTCTCATCCGTGTCTCAGAACTGGTCGTGGAACTCGAACGGCTCAAAGTCAGAAGCGTGCGCATATACCTCCGTGTGGATGCGTCTGATCTTTTTTTCGCACGATTTGACTGAGGCTAACATTTTTGCCAGGCATACCACCACAGAAGTGCTTTTTCGTGTCCTCGCTACGAAATATAATGTCACTTCCTTCCATGTTGGTGACATGTGGCTTGAACATTTGACCGAGGTGTTTCCTCGGATTTGTTTATTGCACAGGTTCTTTACGTAAATAATCTGTGGGGAGATAGATGGTGAGGACATACATACTGGGTTCTGCATAAATCCACTGATGGTATTAACACCCATTGTTTCTGTTATTACTATGAGAGGTCAATCAGTTCTAGAAATTTTTTTGACATTTCCCAGTTGATCTTTGTCCGTAAAGAAGAGCTTTTTCTCTCCTCGCTTTATAATTATGATTCAATGTAGACATTGGGTTCCTCTCTTATTTCAGCGCGTTAATCCCTTTTTCATATCGAGCCCCAATCCACCCCACATTCGGCTGGTGACAGCCTGTTCACACTAGCTCCAGGACCCTTCTGGAGTGTTCCATCATTTTTCAAAGGAGTCCCTTACTTTCCGTAACAAGGAGACTTTCTGGGCTTACCTCACACGTTCCCTGCCTCAGCTCTTGAAGCAGCATGTCCCCAGGGCCCCCATTTCCTTGCCACTGTCACCCCCACCCAGCCAGTCTGTTTCATTGGCTTCGGGGTTTTCACTTCCTGTATTTGCTTTTTTTTTCAAAATTAAGGCAACACCTATTAAATATTCCTTCTCGTTTTTTTCTTACCCCAAAATGGAGTGCATTATAATACTTTATTGAACTTATTTTTTTTTCCACTCAAGAGCCTATCTTGGAAATCACTGTATATGAGTTTATAATTTTCTTCATATTTATGTTTAAAGCTGCGTGGTATGGTGCTTTATTGTGTGGTGAACATTTTATTCAGTCTATCTCCTGTATGCAGGTGATCTGGGTTATGTTTTTAATCGTTTTTTTTTTTTTTGGAAGTGTATCTTAAGGGTAAATTTCTAAAGTACGATCATTATGTCAAAGTGTAAACACATGAAGTTTCGTTAGACACCGCCAACTTCCTCCCTAAAGCGAGATCTGTTTTGTATTCACACCAGCAATATACGAAAGTACCTGTTCTCACAGCCTTCGCACAGTGTGCTTTCAAACCTTTGTATTTTTTCAATGTGGTAAATAATGTATGGAATCTCAGTACAGCGGAGAAGAGTATTTTTTTTTTAAACATGAGTGAAGCTAAATGTCTTATGTCTCTTGAGTCTCTCTTTGTAAGCTATTTATATCTTTTGACCTTTTTTAAATTTTAACTTTGGTATTTTCTCTGTATTTTAAAATGTTCCTTGAATATTTGCAAATATTTTCCCTTCTACATCATCAGTTTTATTATTTCCATGAGTTTTTTGTTTGTTTGTTTTTGTTTTTTTGGTGGGGTAGGAGGTAGGAGACATGCTGAATTTTTTAATAAAGTATCTCCTTTCATCGGATCAGGACTTTGAGTCATAATTAAACTTTTTTTCCCCCATCCACTTTATATAGGAATACATGTGTTTTTTTTTCTCTAGTAATTGTGTAGATTTATTTTTCATATTTAGACCATTGACCTATTTGGAGTTTATTTGCCTGTATTGATCAATTTCACTCTGAACTTTTTGTTTCTTTCATTATTTCGATTTTGTTTTCTTAGTTGTTAGAACGCCTTCCCTAAATATCCCTTATTAACTTTGAAGTTTAATCTTTTCTCTCTTGGACACTGTAATTTAGTTAAAATTATCCTAACAAGTTAATATCTAATTTTAACACATTAATCTTTATCTTAAAGATTAATGGCAAATTATTTTTATAATGAACAGACTTAGATATCCATTTATATTCTGCAGTTTAGAATTTATAATTCAAAGTTTTTCTGTTTGTTTTGCAAGTTGTTGCTTCAGATCATTTAATTCAGTTTAGAAATGTGCTCAAGTTTTTAATTAATTTGCTTTTTTTTTACTGGAAAGAATTTTATCAACTGAGATTTTTTTTTTTTTAATATTAGGTCTATAGAGAAGTACTCTGTAATTTTCTTTTTATTCAGTGTTGTAAAAAAATTCCTCTGGAATGGCAATAACAATTGTGTTTGAGATGAAACATTCAAATGTCTAATTAGGTTTGTCTGTTCAGAATTCTCTGTTCTGTTAATATATGGAAGCGCGGTTTATTCAGGGATAGTGCTCTTTTCCTGGAAAGAGTTTTTCGATTTGTCTTCTCTTTTTATCATGCCCCTTTTTCTTTCTTTAGAAAACTCGATGTCTTGTTCTTTGACATTCTTGCCTTCGCCATGAAGTCTCCAGGGAGCACTGCTCCCTTCCACATGTGCTTTTCTCCCTGAGAAATGAAAGAAGTAAAATCCAACGCTATGTAGGAAAAGAAAAAGCCACGCAAAATACCTAACAGAATATGCTACTCGGGTCAAATTGGCAGAACAGCGAGGTTCCGGCAGCAGAGGACACAGCCTACGCCGGCTTACGTCTCAGTGGGACTTCTTATCTCCCGTTACCAAAAGGCCACGTCGGGGGCGTCCTGTGACTTCGAAGGCACGGGTTGCTTCAGACCTCACTGCTCAGACCTCACGCTGCGTGTTGAGTTTTGTTTTCTGCGTTGTCCCCTTGTGGTCTGAGACACTTGGAGAAATCGGAGGCCTGCAGAAGGTCCTGTTCTCCAGGGCGGGAGGCGGACGTTCTGGGATTCTTAGCTCTCCCGCCCGCCGCTCGTGGCTCCCTGTCTGGCTTTCATAAAACCGTACGTAAGTGTGCCAAGTTTTACTTTCGAATAAATCAAGATTTTCTTGTACTGGGATACCAGCTATTGAAAACTCTGCATTTTTTTTTTAAGGGAAAAAAAGATATGAGATGATTATGGATTAAGCCACCCACCGTGTCACAGAGAATAAGCATAATAAATTCCACGAAAACATAAGTGTGTTTAGTTGGAGATAAAATAATTAATGGTCTGTCTGAGAAGCAACTGCAGAGTTGGAACACTAAGGTATTCTAGTTTCGTAGATGAGAAAGCCGAGAGAAGTTAAAAACACGACACAGATAAGTGAAGGTCCTGACTAAACCAGGGCTCCCGATTTCACAACGCCAGTGTTTTATAGAAAATTAAAACGAAGATTTGGGAATAACCGTCCCTGCTCTCTCCTAATACTACCTCATTTTTCAGTGATGCTCTTTTAAAAAACTACCAAGCTCGATATTTTTAATTTTGAAAGAAATTCCACCTACTGAAAATAATGAGCCAGCCATTCCCTACGCCCAGGTATACCAGACATTTTGACGTCTTTGCTTCATGTAGCTCTTTTCTAAAGACAGAGAGAGTTCAAGTCCAGTCAAAGCTTTGTTTTAAGAGCCGAGTTTAGAGCAAGTACTCTGATATCTGTAGTTTTGTAACGTACCCTCTGCTAAACCAGATATGATTAAATATTTCAACTGTTTCTGAGTTTCCTGAATAGAAATGTTTAAAATATGTTACCAATATGGGATTCACATCACTTTTCTATTTTATTGGAAAAAAATCGTATTTATTCCCAACTTAAAAAAAAGAATTATAATACTGAATGCACTTAGATGGACTTTACAAGCAACGAATTGAGGTATATTTCATATTTTTACATTTGAGTACTTTTTCATAGTTTTGGAAAGAGCCTTTAGTTTTAGCTTTCTTCTCTTTTCTCATTTGGAGCCTTTGCTGGAAGCTAGATATCATTCAAAAAAAAGTGGTCATCTATATTCTTTTAAGTAATATCTCGTTAAAAAATCAACATTGTTTTATGATACATGGGACTAAGGATATCAGGGGAGAATATTTAAAATACAGCGACAGTGACTTTAGATAGTATTTATGTGACTATCAATATTCTTTCAAGGGATTTATATTGTAATTCGAGATTAGTTAGTTGAACATGAGTTAATAAAATCTTAAAGTATTAGACAAATCTTAAAGAAGACTGAGAGATTCCAATTTAATAATCATAATATACAATAATAATAATCAACTATAGTGCCGTGGAAACATGCTACAGAAAATGTATAGTATTCTTTCCTCGAATAATAAAATATTTAAGGCAACATATTTACTCATTTTCTTCCTTCTTCACCATAGTGTATGTATTTGTCGGATATGAAAATTATGAAGTTTGATTAATAATTCACTTATGTTCTTCCCGTTTGCCTTATTTTATTTGTTTGCTTATATTTATCAGGCACTTTTTATTTTGATATCATTTAAAATAATTTCGAACTTAGAATAGAGTTGCAACACTCTAAAAAACTCCTCTATACTACAGTACAATGATAAAAATCAGGAATCTTAACACTGATACGGTACCGTCAAATCCACAGCCCGTACTTAAATCTCTCCCATTGTCCTAGTAATGCTTTTTATAGTGACTTTTTTTTCCTGCCCAGTCCAGACGCCACTTCATGATAACTCCTTATATGTCATTGTCGTATTTCTTTAGTATTATGTAGCGTAGACTTATTCCTCAGATTCGTCATTTATAACATCGACATTTTTGAAGAGAGCTACTATAACATGTCGACTAAGTTGGGTTGCCTTCTAACTCTTTAGGTTGCTAGAAATTCCTGCATTAATTAGATCGCAATGTGCTTTTTGAAAGTCGACTTGTTTCTTCTCACGCGCTAAGCCGATGGGGCGCAGTGAGGGGTGGGGGCCGCTTACTGTCCGGGTAGAGCGCTCGGCTTGGTCGTCAGGTGCGGATCCGCGTGCTACCTTTCCCTGCAATTGGTTCTTCTCGCGCCCTCCAAGCTTGAACGTCCTAATCTCTAAAACAGAGAAGACGCCGGGCTCTCAAAGGGGTTGCTGGGAGGATTAAATGAGATAATGCGTGCAAAGCATTTGGTGCAGCGCCTGGCGTGTAAACAAACCTCCATGAAAGGTTGGACGCATAATTATCCTCCTAATGGAAAATAACGTGGAAAAACGGGCAAGCTAGCTTCGTGGCGTAAGATAAACGATGTACCAGCATTCAGGAGCGGAGGGAAGTCAGTGCAATCACCCTTTCCATTTGAAGGCCTACGAAGGATTTATGTTTCTAAGTTCTAAGCGTTAGGTCTTTTTAATGTTTCATTTTTCCGTGCATAGGGCTTTCTATCTAATTTTCTACAGCAAAAACCTCAGCCGATGTGTTTACTGCTTTTCCTTTTGAAATAAAAATCTGAGCTAAAGGATTTCTGAGAGTGTAGAATTGGAAACAAGGTTTACTAGTAATTCGTTCATTTGAAACCGGTTTATTTATAGGCAATGCATTGTTCACATGCTTGTTTACTTAGGTTTTAGCGTTTTTGGGGTACACCGGGGAAGCCCACTTAGCATCAGTGCAGACGCACTGACAGTAAGAGTGACAGCTTCGATTTGGGCTGTGGAATTGGGGTTCAGCTGGAGCAGGAGGCGTGAGAAAGAGGAGAAAACACGCATTTCTAGCTGTTGCTTGTCTCAGGACCGATGCCAGGAATAGGCTCGACCTCGCTGTGTCTGTGTTTGGCGACCTTCCTGATTCCTTCCAGTCGTTCACTCTACTTCCTGGTGTCCCAACGGGCTGAAGCTTGTGACAGCCCAGGTTCTGCTACAGCTTGTCCTGTCCAGCCATGTTCCCAGATGGCTTTCCTGTCCTCCTGGGTGAAGAACTCAGATGATTTAGGGAAAGTTACTCCATCAGTAAGGCTTTTTGGATTCTTCGCTGGATATCTCAAAAAAGTTTAATTTATTAAAACTTTTCATGGATATTTACATTTAAAAAATAATATAGGTGATAATAAAAATAAATATTGAATGGGTTGTTTTCCAGGCTTTGTGTTTGATAGTTTTTGACAAGTTTGGATCACCATGCCCTCCAGAGCGTTGTCCTGTGGTCTCTACTGTCTCTAAGCAGATAGTGACCTTCATGTCCTCTCAAGTGTCACTAGTGTTGACTATCTGTTTGTTAGTGTACTTAGCCACCGTGCTCAGGCCTAGGCCAGAGGCAGGAAGGATGGAGGGGTCGACCAGGTCATCACAGGTGGGCTGCCTGTCTGGCGAGACAGGCAAAGGGCTCTGATGGCCAGATGCTACGTGGACAGGACGTGCTGGGCAATTTTGCACTGGGCAATGGAACAGAATCATCATTGTCTCCAAAAGAAGCGAGGCTTGAATTAAATGCGTCTAGGTTTGTTACGACTTCTGCCAATAGGAATGAAGAAAGTAAAAATGCACAAAATTAAAAAGAAAGAGAGTCAAGGCACCATCCCAAATGTGAATAGATAGGGTGTTCACATGCTTCACTTCCATTTTTTTCTTTATATGCGCTGGTTAATTTTCTCTAACATTACATTTCTGCTTTTTACATAGTGTTATTGATTTCTCTCAGCGATTTGCAATAGCTAGAAAGTCACTTTTGAAACACTAATTAGTTAAAAGGCTTACAATTTTGATGCCAACGTTTTACGGAATTTAGAAATAATTATTTTTCCTCTATAGGACACTTACAATATTCTAATACCAGTGTACATTTTTTTCTTACATTTTAAGAGCTGTCTTTTTCTTGAAATTGAGGTTCGACTTTCAGATACATTAATAGTTAAGTGACCAAGACATTTAAAAGAAATTGAGGGTCATTGCAGAAGTGCCCTTCTGTTGGTGAGGAATTCATATTTCAGGACATTCTCTTGAATTTATTTAAAAGTTGGAAACACGATATTGCTAAATAATTTCCCTACATAATAATTTCTTAAAAAGTTGTAATTGCTTTAAGTTTTACTACTGATTGTAGTCATTTGTGTGATTGTATCTATGATTGATGCATTTTATTGTTGCAATTGTCGGGCAATTTTCTCTGATTATATCCATGACTGGTATTCTTTATGGTGCAATTGTGTAGTAATAGTCTGATTATATTGCGATTAAGGTTTTTACGTATCTTTTTCTCAGGACACATTTGAAGACTAGAGACTTTATTTCCAAGAGTATACACTCCCTGGGTGCGAAGCAAATCAATCCACCTGGCTTGGCCAATTGTCTTTTCACCTAGTCAACAGGCTGAATGATTTTCATAACAAAACCACCATGGTCGCTTTTCATATTGTAATTTCGAGAATGCAATTTAAAAAGTTTTATTACCTGAATTCCTAATGGGAAATCAGGAAAAAAGGCTTGATAACAAAGACTGAAAAGGGGTGGCCAGAGTCTGTGAGGAAAACCTAGCAAAGGACAGTATCAGAAGGGGGAGAAAGAGGAGACAATCAGCTGGCAGAGAGAGGGGGGGGACAGCAAGCACTGAGCGGGGCACAAGGACAGTGGCCTTGACCTCATGGAAAGCAGATTCCTGGCTGTGGGAACAGAAGCCAGGTGGGAATGCAGCTGGAATTCCTAGGGAGGTAAACAAAGTCCCGCAGTGCACGTAGGACATTTTTTCTTGGGGACTAACTGTGAAGAGAAGGAGAAAGATAGGAGACTGTTTGGAGGAAAATGGTTATTTTTTTTTAACACAGAAGGAACGATTCTACAATGAAGGTAATGAAACGGAACGAAAGGGAAGGACTGAGGCAGGAGGGGTCTCCGGAGCGGTTTGGGGTTTCCCTAGTGGGAAGTAAACCGCACGGATAAATCGGTCCGTCTGTCCCTGGGGTCGAAGGAGGTGTGGTGGCCCCACGTGACGCTCATGTGGGCGGAGGGACTGTCTGCAGCTTGGTTTCTCTGCGTAACTAATTGAAGAAGATGCATCTCCTCCCTCAGGGCAGCATGGAGGCGTGCACGGGCGTGGGGCGGATCGGAGGAGCAGAACATGTCAGGCCCTGCGGTGCGGGGGGCGCTGAGGACCTTGCCGATGGGGACAGATCGCAGGGCTGTGGGCTGATGGGACGGGGGCCTCCTTCGGCACAGAGGTGTGACTTTCCCTGGCAGAGCTTAGTGGCCTGCGTGTGACACTGGGAAATAAGTGTTGGGGTGATTTCCGCACAAGGATTCGCAGGTTCGGCGGGGAGGGAGGACAGGGAACAAACCTCGTGGGTGGTGGTGGCTGGGGAGCAACTTGGCCGCGATGGCCCGCAGCGTCTGGGTCCTACGGGGATGACGACGCGGTGGCCAGGAGGCCAGGTGGCACGGCCAGGGTCCTGGGGTCTGGCGAGAGGCAGCGATGTGGCTGGCGGGACCAGGCACGTGAAAGTGCTCGCAGGGCGATGCTTTTAAATAAGAAAATAAGCTTTTCCATCCGAAGCTCTGAAAGCACTGAGTGTTCCTTGACTGGGTGACGCGAGAAGCGATTCGGAGATCAAGCGCTTTACTGGCTGCTAAGGACTTAAGGAGCGCGTTGTTCTGTCGAAAACGAGGACGAGGCCCGCCGAGCAGCGGTTCGTTTTGACGAGCGGGTCCCCGCAGCGTCTCTCCGGCGGGCAGCGGTGACCGGCGGCCTCGTTGCAAGTCGCTGGCCCGGTCACCACGGGGGTGAGAGCGCGTCCCCCTGCGGACGGCACAGCGGGGAGCTGGCGCTTCCATCCGGCTTTGTTTGCACTTTAAAAACGGAAGCGCTCTGAACGCGTTTCCCTTAAAGCTTCGTTGCGCCAGTGGGACTTCATTTCACCGGCGTCAGTGCAGCGGGCGCGACAGGCGCACTCTTGACAGCATCTGCTTACTGAAATTTGGACTGATTAAACGTGGGGATGATAACATGGTGGGTATATCAGGTTAAATAGGGTACGTCGTCAAAACTCATTTCACCCTTTCCTGCGCTTCAGAGCGAGGCGACGACGGAGTTGACAGTCACCTGTCGGGCGGGCGGTAGATGTCCCCCTGGGCGGCGCGTGTGGGGCGTCACTGGGCGGAGCTGTCTTTTGGAAGCTACACTATGTGAAAATTAATAAACAGAAGCCGCATTTAAAACGGCGTCGGGAGGTGGAAGAGAGAATTTACTCACTGTCGCTCAGGGCACAACACTGACCCGGCAGACCCTGCCTCTCCCACGGGACAGGAGGTGACAGGCCGCACAGCCCGGCCTGAGCGAGGCCGCGCTCTGCGGCGCACACGTCTGCGTGAATCGCTTTCCTGGCTGCTGGGATCTTTCCAGACGTTTCTTTGCCTTTAAAACGCTTTCCCTCCGGCGAGGCCAGCTCGGTGGGGATGACGCTCGTTCTCCGTCGTCTCGACTCCAGCCCGGTGTTTTTCTTCTTTTGGTCCAGACTCTGAGATTTAAAATCTGGGAATAATTCACCGTCTCAAGGATTCTCCTTGTCCAACTTTACGAACGTGTGAAGGAGGCGACGCCACCGTGCGAGGTTGTCCTGTGTTCCCGGGAAAATGAGACTAGAAGAGTGGAGAAGCCGCGGAGTCAGCGCCACCTCCCGCAGGTGGGTCCCCCTCTGCCGCTACACGGCCCATCGGACGCCTGCGCGCCCCGGCGGGACGCGAGAGACGGCGACACCTGCGCGCCCCCGGCGGGACGCGAGAGACGGCGACACCTGCGCGCCCCCGGCGGGACGCGAGAGACGGCGACACCTGCGCGCCCCGGGGGACGGGAGAGACGGCGGCACCTGCGCGCCCCCGGGGGGACGGGAGAGACGGCGACACCTGCGCGCCCCGGCGGGACGCGAGAGACGGCGACACCTGCGCGCCCCGGGGGGTCGGGAGAGACGGCGACACCTGCGCCCCCGGGGGACGGGAGACGGCGACACCTGCGCGCCCCCGGGGGACGGGAGAGACGGCGACACCTGCGCGCCCCGGCGGGACGGGAGAGACAGCGACACCTGCGCGCCCCGGCGGGACGCGAGAGACCCAGGGGCAGGGAGCTCGGAGCCCCTGAGAGGCACGACCTCAGGGCAGCTCCTCAGTGGTCGTGGCCGGACGCAGTGACCAGCGCGCGGGCAGAGCCATTTCAGACCGCTTTTTCTTAAGCCTCGGGGTCCGTCGTCATCTGGATTCACCACGCTCTAACTGCGATATTTATTTGCTTCGTGACGACTCTGTCCGTGGAACGCCCTTTTGCGTTTGCACGTGCACCGGACTCACACGCCGCGCGCGCGCGCCCCCTGCGGGGCCCACGGCGCGGGCCCGGGACCGCGGGGACCGGCCGCGCGAACCCAGAGTCCCTCGTCCCGTTTAGCAGAAGCGGAGGGGTGGTCTGGGCCGAGAGGGTTAGGGGCGAAGGCGGGACGGCGCGGGGGTGCGATTTCCGCGGCGAAGCCTCTGCCGCGTCCCGCGTGACCCGGCTCGCTTTGCACCTGCTCTTCGCGGTCGCGAAGGGGAGGAAGAGGGCGCTCCGAGCGGCGTCAGCGGTGTCCCGAAGGGTGACTGATGTCGGGTACGTTTTCCCGAAACCGAACTCAAAAACACCTCTGAAATGACCCAGCTGTCAACACGTGCGCCGGGTCATATCCGCGTCTGAACCCGTGTTTTCATCCCCATCCAGAATGCAGAGGCTGCGGGTGACAGCAGTGGCACCGGCTCTTCCTCCCCGGAGCCAGCATCTGCTAACGCCTGCAGCTGATACGTTTGACGGTGGGGTCCGCGAATTCGCCCCACAGGGGGCTGCGACTTTGTAAGAGTAAAGGAAATAGTGAGGACAAAATTTAAGGGGCAGTTGTCATTTATTGATTGCTCATTTCGAATCTATTTTTTACTGAAACAAATTTCAGAAGCCTTCTGTATGCTAAAGAAAGTGATTTCTTTCCCGAAGCCTTCTTAAGAATTAGCTATAAAATATTCGGAAATTCAACAAGAATTCAGCAACAATTATTGTGAAATCCATCGTTAACGTGTTGTATTTACAAAAACAAAAAACAAAAAACAAAAACGAACGATGCCAATTTAGTTTCTAAGATTGATTATAAGAATTGTAAAGTAACAAAGAATGCCTAAATGAACAGTTCTGCATTTTGGGTGGTTAAAACTACGGGAAGAAATGTAGCTGGTCTTCTAATCTAAGACTCATAAAAATAACATCAGCAAAAAGTGCAGTGTGTAATTACACTTCCCCAGCATATTTACATTCTTTTTTGGATTGTCTAATATTAGAGTATTCAACTGTTACACTGGCATTTCAAAAACATCCAGCATAACAGAAACAATTGTTCCAACCTCTGCTTCTTTTTCAAGGAAATCCTGTTTTCTGGATCATCTGTGAAGTACCACGGGCACAGAGGCGATTCAAATCCACTACTTCTCATTTCGAATTTACTTGTTCTCGTAAAGACGTTACTGCTTAACAAGCACAGTTACAAAGCTGGAGCTCGATTTGAATGTTAAGAGAAATAAGCTTTTCTCGAAGTCTTACTCATCCATTAAAACGCGTTCACGTCCTGTCTCCTTTTCGAAGTGTTCTCTGTTTTGTTTTTTTTTTTTTTTTTCTGTCCTATGCTGGTATGACCCTGTTCTGAATTTCCGTATCAGGCTTTTTTTTTTTTTTTTTTTTTTTTGTCGCTGTTGCATAGTCTCGAGCACTCTTAACTTTTGTGTGGGGATAAGCCCATCACACTTTAACGTCCTCTAAGACGAGGACCTTATTCTTCGTGTCCCTTCAGCAGAATGTCAGAAATAGAGCCGGTGGTCCAAAAAGAGTTGCTAATTCTCGATTGGCTTTGGGTAACAAAAGTAACTCCTGGTACCTGGGTTACTGGTAAGAGCTATGTGGTCTTAAAGGTACACCAAGGAGTCAAACGCAATAGTCAGTCAGCCGTAGTGCACGGCCACACGGATTTGAACAACTTCTAAGAGAATTTACTTGGGAGAGTCACGCGCCGATGAGCGCTGGGTGCTGGACCCCTGAGATTGTCATAGTGGAGGCATCGTGGTCACCTGGGGGGCCTGCATGGACCCCTTTACTTCTGCTCATATACTGTTGCCAAATATGTGTCTTAAACTTTTAGTCAGAGATATTTTTCAGTGTGGGTTCTGCGAGGTAGTTTTATTATAGCAACTTCTGTTGTCAGAGATGATTATAACAAGCGAACATTGTCAGTGCTTGGGGAATGTTTATGTAGACCACATATGCCCAAAAGAACCAGAAGGGAATTTAGAGCAAAAATTTTGAAGGAAATGAGATCTAGCACCTGTTTCTTCCTTAGATATTTAAAAACTGAATTGAAAATAAGGTCTGGATATGGAAAGACATATAAACCTACGAATTATCTATCTATTACAGGCTTTAATCACTATCTGCTTAGCTTTGAGTAGCTGTCCTAACTCTTCCAACAGAATCCTCTGGCGTAACGTCTGTGACATCTCAGCCGTCTTTTTCGGTGCATCCGGCCGCATCTGTTTGGTTTAATTTCGCAGAATCCAGATTTGACACATTTATTATGGACACAAAGAACAGGACGACTTTTTGTTTCTAAAGTTCACACCCCGAGATTTCCTCCGTGGGTTGTGTTTAGTCACCAGTTGCTTTTGAAAAGGAGCAACAGAGACGGTGGGTCCCTCTGATAAACGGAGTCTACAACTCGCGTGTGGGGTATGAAACTGAAAGCAACAATCGGATGAGACAGACAGACAGACACTCATTGACCCAGACGACAGACAGTTCAGTGGTTACCAGGGGGCAGGCGTGAGGCGAGGTAGCTGGGGGCAGGGGCAGCAGATCAGGGCGAAGGGGTCAAATACACACACGGTGATGGAAGGAGACTTGGCTTTGGGCGGTGAACGTACAATGCGATGTACAGATGGTTTATTATAGAGCTGTGCGCTTGGAACCGCTATAATTTTGTTAGCCACTGCCACCTCGATAGCTTTTGAAGAAGTCCCTTCATCCTCGGGGGCCGCCCTTTCCTCGGCCTCGCCTCCCCCGGCTCAGCGGCGCGGGGAGCCCTGTCTTTGCTCCTTGCCACACGGTCTTCTCAGCTGGGACGGTTCACTCCATCTCTTCTTTGTAAAACCTTGAAAATATTTGTCTTATGGATTTCATCATTTTCCCAGATAGAGATCACAGTTTCTGCACTTGACGGATAAGCTATTGACTTGAGAAATGCTTTGTTTTTCCAAAGCATCTGAACTCATAAAACAATGAAAAATTTTCATTTAAATGAAATTCTGCAGCCATATAACCTCCTCTCTTCTGTGCAAACACATCTGGAGTTTGGTTTCCATGGTTACTGGTTACTAGCCCTGTGCTCTCTGTGCTTCTGTGCGGGGCTGGATGAGTGTCATTATAATGAGGCAGAAACTGAGAATAATGCTTTAGTTGAAGGCCATGCAGAGTTTAAAGCACACACGATTTTAAGGTGACAGTTATTGAAACCATACTGGAGGGGTTTCTCCCCCTCCAAACTAACTGCTTTTCCGGAAATGCCATAAGAATAAGAATAAGAAGAAAAGAAAGATTTGAAAATATACCTATATTCTCTACCTGTAATGTATTGCTAAAAGAATGTATTACTCATTTATAAAACTGATCCTTTTAAAAAGCGTGGAACGGTTTAAGTACGATAATATAGTTTGTGTGTGTATATTTAAAGAAAATTGAAGTTTGCACATGTGTATTTTGACCTAAGGCAAACCTAATAAATTAAAAAAAAAATTGAACTTTTAGGAGAAAAGTTGTTCCCAGTGTCGCTAAACTAAAGGGTAGCTCCGAACTAGTTTGTTCATGGAAATTATTTAATTTTCCTTATGAAACAATGAAATAATATAGGTTTGGAATGGTGTCTCGAAAGAAAAATCAAGCTGTACCTTAAAATTGTGTTTTGGTTGTGTGTGTGTGACCTCTGTCCAATTGAAGCAGTTTGATGCACGTTTAGTTTAATTTGGCATCTGGGTGGAAATCTCGGACAGTCATTACCTCCAGATCAGCTCCCAAAACGTCAAGATTGTTACGCAGAAAAAACGCTGAGGGAACGGACGGTAGAACTCTGACAAGGAACCCAAACAGGGTGCGCTCCGAGAAGCCACGCCGCGGTGTCTGCTGGCAAGAGAAATGCGTTCCACCCTTTCAGCACTATCTTCCAGCTGTTCTTGGAGACAGAGGACCTGCATCGAGCAGAAAGCAGAGCCTTAAAGATTGTGTGTGTGTGTGTGCGTGTGGTGTGTGCGGTGGTGTGTGGTGTGGTGTGTGTGTGTGTGTGTGTGTGTGTGTGTGTGTTTTAAAGGGCAGAGTGCAATCCGTTTCCTCTTGTGCCTGCTAGGGCCCCGAGTCCCACGAGCGAGCTATGACAGATAAGCGCACACTGGAGATGCGGTGAAAACTATATTCCTACAGCTCATATTTATTCATGGAATTTGCTAATTTAGCATTTAAAATGCTAAGCCAGGAGACAGACTGTTCTCTTTTCTCCCAATAGAATAACACTAGAGCAGGTGACCTAACCCGGGGTCCGAACCAGGAGATCCATGAAACTGGATGGGAAAACAATAAATCTTCATTGCCACTCACCTGTAACTGAAAGGGAGCATTCCCTTTGAAGGGAGACAGAACCACGGTTATACTAGTAGAAGTTGTGACTTTCTCCTCGTGGAGGTCATAAATACTTTGACATATTTCGGTGGCTTCAGGTTTCTCGGTATATCTTTTATTTGCATCGATACTTTGGATTCGTGGTCGTTATGAGAACTTTTATTAGATCTTGGTATTGGCGATTAATAAAGCAGCATATATATTGGCATGTGATATATATTTTATTTTTAAAGTCGATTATTACCTGTATTTCAGCTTGGTCTGTTTCTTTGAACTTCTACTTACCTTTTAAACATTTCCTTATGACTCATCATACTGCCAAGTCTTTATAAGGCACAAAAAGGGAACGAATCTCTGCGCTAAGCACAATATTTGCTGGATAATGGAGACTCATTAGATGGTGGGGTAATAGACGGGGGCTCTGTACTTCAGCCCTGACACCAGAGTAAAAATGTAGCCAGCAGGCGCGCACTGAGCAGCCGACACCCAGTCTCTTCGTCAGCACCGAAGCTGCGCAGCTCCCACAAAGCTTGATGATGGAAACAGTCAGACCACCTCGATCGAAGGGAGGAAGATGTCAGTGGAGACTCGGAAGACGACATCACCTCCCAACGTGAGCCGTGATTACAAAAACCAGGAGATTGCTTCAGAAAACTCCCTGACATCCTCAGTGTGGAAAACCAGTAAGAGTCAGAAGGATGAGATGAAATGGGGGAAGGACAAGATGAAGAAGCAGTAACCAAGGAAACGAAGTACCCCGTGTTCGAATTAAATTTTTATCGGAAAAATTAAGGAACAGAATTCCTGAAGACAAAATTGATTTAATGGTATGGAAGATAAACTTCAGCCATGTTTCTCCACTGCAAGGCACTGGCAGAGAAAGAGGAATGATGGGGGGAAACAAGAATAATTATCAGGGTTATTGTCGGAGAATCGGAAAAAAGGAAAAAAACACCAAGAATAATTAAGTTATTGTTCAGGACCTTAAGTTATTGTCGGAGAAATCGTTTCTTTCAGAAAAAAGCTACCAACACATACAAAATGAAAAAAAAAATCAGGAAAACCTTTACCACTTCACGTAGAACTTTTTAAAAAAGAAACCTCTATTTCATAAAAAAGTCAGCGAGGCACATGAAGAAAAAGCAATTTACGACAACCAGGTCAAAAGAAGGTAAATAAAAACAGTATCTGTAAAGAAGTAGTCTAGCCTCCAAATTCTCTATAATACAAATTACCAGATGTTTTAGAGGAGAATGTTTAAGAAGACTCGGTTTCATTTTTATCCAAATGAATTTCCTTAGAAATAGAACAGTTATTAAAATATACACAGGATTCACTTAAAAATTACTTTGAAAAGTGCTTAAAACTTTTGGCATATATTTCAGTAATATTCCAGCTAATCATAAAATAATTCTAAATGAAATGCTCATAATTGGAGAAGTTAGGTATAAAAATGTGACAACTAAGACAAATTAAATCTAAATCATTTTCAAGAGATTTTATGAAATGTGAAATAAATTGCAGTAAGCTTGGTGTGAATCATGTTACGTTAGTAAATGCTTTGTTAGTAAATGCTTTAATATGGTAATGCGCAGGGGAAATTATGGGTGTTATATTTCTTGTCTTAACAATAGATGGCCATTTATTTTGATTTGCATCCTGCTCAGTCTTGTGGATTCTCTCCAGACTTGTTAGTAACGTTGATCAGAACTTTCTGCACCAAGGGAGAACGCCACAGCCTCTCTCTCACTGCTGTCTTAAAGGGGAAAACCTGAAGTGTGAGACTTGCAGTCTTCAGGTCTACGGTCAGGTGGTTTAAGGCTGGTCTTTGGAGGTAGGATTTGATGGAGGTGGCCTAAGTCATGACATCATAGTTCAGGCTTGGGGACACAAAGCAGGGGCTTGGACTGAGTCCTGACCAATCAGCAAAACGTTTAATCCAGGTGAGCAGATAACCTGTCTAAAGGATCGGCCATGGGAAAGTCCTGCATGAAATAGGAAAGTTGTGTGGGTTTGCAAGCTTATCTTTCATAGGCCGTTTTTTCTTCTTTTTTCTTATTTTAAAAGAACAAATGACAGGATCATGCTGCCATGGTGGTCTTCAGGCTTATCTGTCACGTTGATACACATGGCCTCAATGACATTTTTAAAACTCCTTCAAAGTAACAAGTAGTAACATCAACACTGCCATAATGTGGAATGTGTAATACAGCAGATGAATATGTATGTGTATGTAACAAAACATATGTCAACATGTTTAAAAGTTCTGTTAAAAATGTAAATGCCTATTATATTGACAAAAAGAGACTCAGCTGGAGTCAAGTCATTACATTTTAATTTATGCTGTTTACAAAACTGCATTAAAAGCCCCCAAAATAAAAAACTAATGGGCAATGTTGAAAAGGCACATGCAGATAAAAAGTGGTTAATTTTCATTTAGGGCAAAGTTGTCATCAAAGTAAATGTCCTAGAAGGAAAAAAATAAGTAAATTTTAAATAGAAAAAATATATAGGACTCGATGATGAGGTAACATGCTTTATACAGTCAAATGGCAGAGAACAACAGTGTACGAAGACATAACTTTTAGAAATCTGAGGAAAAATAATTTCAAATAATTTTAATATGTTAAAAATTCCAGCCTTTACCAGGATAAGTAAGTGTAAATATATAAATATGTTTACAGAATTATAAATGATCTATTAAAGAGTTTATTATGGAAACAGAGAAGACTGAGTGTTCAAGGAAATCTCAAGCAAATCCTATAGATACAAAGGTCAAATTATATAGGACATGTTTTCTGATTTGTGTGCAATAAAGATAGAAATTATTGTCAACGGTTTAGACGTCACGATAACAGGAACAAATTATAACCCTCTTAAGTTTACGATAATACAAAACCCCCCCCCCAATTTTTGAGTCAAAGTAGAAATTAAAACCATTAAAAAGCAAGCACGATGACTTATTTCACTCAGTGTAATAACCTCCAGGTCCATCTGTGTTGCTATGAATGGTAGGATAAGTCAGAGAAAGAGAAATACCATACGATTTCATTTACATGAGGAATCTAAGGAACAAAAAGAACAAACTAATCAAAAACAGACTCACAAATAGAGAGGACAATCTGGTGACAGCCAGCAGGGAGGGGCGTTAGGGGACTGGGTTAAAGAAGTACAAATTAGTGGCTGATAGATGATAAGGAATGCGGTCAGTGGGATGATGGCTGTGTGGAGAGCCACAGGAGAGAGAGAGCAATTAGGGGGACCGTTTATAAACTACATAAACGTCCAACCGATGTACTGTATACTGAAACTAATAATAAAGTAAAATTAATTAAAAAGTCAATATTTCTAAAACAAAGAAACGAGCAAACAAAAATGATGAAAACACTGCTTTCCAAAACGTGCTGATGTCGCCAAGGCTATACTTAGAATGAAAGCAATGACTTCGACAGTTTTCATTAGAAACTAAGAAAGTAAATTAATCAATATTCGAGAAATTAGACTTGCATGCATTAAAAATAAAACTAGACCAAGCCAGAGAAACGGAACGATATACAAAGAAATTATGACTATCAGATTGATAAATGGAGAATTAATTCTTATAAATTTTATTCAGTGTCAAATATTTGCCAACTGCATATCATGAATCATGTAAATTGATCCTCGGAACTCCCCGTGGGCCAGTTCTTACACATTTTATAGAATATTATTACATCATTATTATGCCATTTGATGGATGAGGAATCAAAGCATTGGAGAAGTTAAATTTCCCATGTGAGGGTGCATGGTTTACAGGCTGTGATGGTGCCGTTTGATCACTGTCCTCCCTGTCCCAAAGGTCACTCCTTAACCAGTATCAATTTAACTTTTGCTGCTGTAATGAATAACCACAAACATCAATGACACAATATCATTATGTGCTTGCTTGGGAGGTCGGAAGGCCAAATGCATCTCGCTGGGCTAAAATCAAGGTGTTGGCACAGCCATTTCCTCTGCAGGCTCCAGGGGACAGTTCGTTCCCTTCCCTTTTGCAGCTGCTGAGGGCCACAGCATCCCCGGGCACGTGGCCCCGTTGCGTCTCCACAGCCCGCGGTGCTCTGCAGAGCATGGTCTGGCCCAGTCCTGCCTCCCTGCCCCTCTTACGAGGACCCTTCTGATGACACTTGACCGATCCGGATAACCCAGCATGATTTCCTTATTTTAAAGTCCCTGAGTTTTGTGTGCAACCTTAATTTTCTCACCGGTTCCGGAGATGAGGACGCCTTTTGGGGGCCTGCTACAATAATGCACTGTCTCTTTCAGTAAAATATGCAGTTCTGATGAGGAAATTATGTGCCGACATTAGAAATGAAATTTTAAATAAACTAAAAGTGACTTTGTGTTGTATGGGTAAGATTCTTGGCAGAAGACACTCTAGCTGTTTAAGTAGAAAGGAATCTAGTTAGGGGTCCCTCTCGCTCACGGCTGTGACAATACAGCTGGACATGAATTGGCCTCAAGAAGCTGCTTTGTCTCTCTGGCGTAGAAGCTACCTGTAGCTATAGCTTGCTTCCGACCTCAGTACTCTGCTTTTTCTTACTTTGATATATTGGTCTGCTTGGGCTGCCATGACAAAAATACCACAGACTGGACGATGAAACAACAGGAGTTGATTTCTCATAGTTCAGATGGCTAGGGAGGTCCAAGGTCAGCACGTCAGCACGTCCAGGCTCTGGCAAGTCTCTTCCTCGCTTCAGAGATGCATGCTTGCTTTCTGCCTGTTCAGCACATTTAGTGACCTCCCCTTCTTTGAGCTGTTGGACTGGGGACTCGTCATCGTGACCTCATTTACCCTTAATTATTTCCTTAGAGGCACCATCTCCAATACAGCCACAGTGGGGGTTAGGGCTTCGACATAGGAGTTTTGGAGAGGGGACGCACACATTCGCTCTGCCACATCTAGTAAGACGGGGTTTCCAAGCCCAGCCTGGATTATCATGCAGCTAACCCCTAAACACAGGTGCCCCTCAGGTGCCTCGGTGGGCAGGGCTGGAGCTCACCTCTGGTACCACAGTGACGTGGGGTGAAGAAACGCAGCAGCTGTACTTATTTGTTTGTTTTTGGAAGGAGAGATTGACTTGTGGGACAGATGTTCAAAATATTTGGGGCAGCCGCAGAAGACAGAAAGTATGGCAAAGTAGATATAGTAGAAATATGAAAATAAATGTATTCGGGAAAAACCATATTAATTGATTTCTAAGACCTTTCTGTGAAATAGAAGAAACATTAGCAAATTTTCATTGTTGACTAAAGTCATTGTAGAAAACCCGAGAAAGCTGAAGTAAATGAGATGGATGTCCTATCCCCTAAAAAACTGGGCCCAGGTTATTTCATAAGACACATTGTTTAGATCCTCAAGGAACAGATAATTTTGTGACTATTTAAACATTTCCAGAACAGAGAGAAAAAAGAAAAGTTATCCTGTAATGCTGATGGCAAAAACCTAAGCAAAAGAGTAGAGAAAGAAAATATCAATCTCAATAATGAGCATGGATGTAAAAATAGCAAGTAAATTATCAGCAAATGATATCCAGCTGTCTTTAAAATACTTACTCCACCATGGCCAGTGGGGGTTATTCCATGATTGCAGGAATGGATCGATACTAGGAAATCTATTAAGCAAATCCTTCATATTAACACGTCTAAGTGGCAGTATATTTTAACTATCCCCACGTAAAATTAGATTGACTATAATTATCACTCGTGGCTCAAAAGAGAAGAGTAGAATTTTTACCTCAATCCAGTAAAACTATACACAATATTGGTCTCAGACTTGAAATCTGATTTATGCTTCCTGTCGAATTTTAATATGTTTAATTGGGTAGTTCAGCAGGAATTAAAAGCTGCAAATATTCTAAATGGGAGGCAACGTTTTGACTATTTACAGACATGTTATCTCCACACCTTTGGGCAACAGAATCATCAGAAAGCCTAAGGGAAGACACGGAGCAGATCTAGTGACATGTGTGACATTCCTGGGCCGTGGGCTGCCTCAGAAGGTTGTTTCGCGTTGGGCAGTGGTTCAACCTCACTAAGTCTCATTTTACGTAGGTTGGAGTAGACATGCTCACTGGGTCGGGCCTTTATTTTGAAGGGATTACACACCTCAAACACTAAGTACCAGGCTGGCTTGGTGTGAGCTCTGGTGTTGTTTTTCATTATTGTTATTGTTAGGGTACATAGAGTAACAGTTTAATAGAAAGTAAATTTAAGAGAATAGGAAATATACCAGCAATTTTCAATCTGAATTAAAAAAAAAAAACCCAAAACATCAAATTCCACTTCTTTGTGTTATTTATGGAAACAGAAAAAATACGATTATTATTATAGCATCAGTAAAGCAAATCCCATAAATTTCAACTCAACACATGTAGGCAAACACACTAAAGTCGAATAACAAAAAAGACACCTTGATTGACTTGAAAGACTTAGTTTGGCTGAAATGCTGACTTTTTTTTTTTTCTGCCCACAAACTTTTCATCAATGTCTACAAATCCGTGGAAGGTCAGGATGGCTACGACTTGGGGTGGCCGTACTGAGTGCATTCGTGAGGGCCTCGTCCCTAACAGTTGTCGGAGAATGAAGGAGTCACGCACAGTCTTGGGGACCTGCTCCTTCATTCTACTGATCCTTTGAGGCGAGGAGAAGGTGCACACCTCTCTCAAGCACAAATCAGTTTTCTGCTGTGATTTCAGACAAGTAAACAATACATAAACATATCAGAAGGAATCTTCCTACCGTTCACTCTGTCATTTTCCTTAAATTTCATATATGTTACTTTACATTAGGATTTGAATTGATTTTATGCTTCCCTATTCAGTAGTCCCAAAATGAACAAAAAGATCTCTAATTTACTCATCTATTCAGTAATTTATTCACGTAACAGATCTTTATTGAGTACCTGTTCTCTGCCAGGCATTGTACAGGATAATTTGAATATATTAGTGAAAAAAAAATGACTTTCTTTAGCTCGTATTTTAGTGGTCATTTCCTTCTATTGCAGGCATGCGATCCCTGGGACTTCTGTGGATTACAACATAAATTACTGTATCTGACAATCTCTTGTCAAAAGGCATCGATATTACTTTGCCTGTAGAAGTGATATTTGGCTATTCTAAATGTCTCTCTTATACTTCTTATCACATAGAACTATCCTTGTGCAGCAGAAAAGTGTTTTGAAGTGCGTAACCCTTGTCAGAGCAACATAGCAGAGTCGACCATCAATCTGTATTTCCAAGGCCATTTTTCATGTACTAATTACAATATCTATAGCATCCTTTTATATAAGATCCTTTGCCCGTGACAGCTTTAAATTTTCTCTCTTATAACAAGATGACTCTTCAATTAAATGCAATGAATATTTTGAATTAGTATAATTGTGTTACATTTTATTTAGAGAAGAGATTTTTCTGGAAACATTGTTCTCAAGCACCTTACAGTTGACTGGGTGAGATTCTTGTAAGATCAGAAACTTCGGCATAAATAAGGGAACGTAGGAAGAAAAAAAGAGGGAAAAAGAAACAAAATAAACAAGGCGAAGGGCCTCGCCGTGAACCTCCGCCTTGAGGAGACGGGCAGGTGCTAACAGACAGCTGAGGAGCGAAGGGAAAAAGTCTGGTGTGGAGGAAGGACATTTGAAGTCACGGCGGCGCGAGAGTGAACTGCATTTGAAGCCTGAAAGATGCCGAGAAGTTGAGAGAGGCTGGAACAGAGGGCACGTGGGAGCAGTGGCAAGAGGTGAGTCTAGAGCTGGGCAGTTGTGAAGAGCCGTGAACGCGGGGTGGGGCGCGTAAACTTTATCCTGTGAGGAGCGGCATGTGGCGTAAGTGTGTCTGGACCAGGCTCTCGCTTTTGCTTGAGCATCAGAACGGCGGATATCGTGGAGCCAGTTCGAGTGAGGGTGGAGATTTAGAGATTAAAGATTTGAAGGCGCCTTTCGGAAGCTGTTGCCCTGGTTCATCTGAGCCGTGATCGGGGCCGGTCTGGGCGTTGGAAGGGAGCTGGAAAGGAAGCAGAATTTGCCTATCGGATGTGGGTGATGGGCGGAACCAGACCCGCCTTCATTGGTATCGGGATGGCTTGTGAGGACGGGGATGCCATTAATCAAAGACAAAGAACATAGGCAAAGAGGAGTCTGGGTGTGAAGAAGACTTTCTTTGCGTACTCGTAGCCTTAATTATGTTGAATTAGTGTTGCGGGAGGAGTTGAATGTGGGCGCGTGCAAGCGGGCAGGAGCACGTGTGTTCGAGCTAAGACCGCTCGCATATTCGAAATTCTGCCTCGCACATTCCTGGATGTTAGCGGCATCAGCTACACCTTTTGTATGTTATTTATAATGACAGAATAGTTCCTGTGTTGGGAAGACATTTGACAGGTACATACCTCATCGTTGGCAGGATTGTGTTTCTTGTAATTTCTGTAATCGTGAGAAGGGAGTTCTGGAAGGAGAGAAGTTGGAGAAGGACAGCTAGCCTTCACGACAAAGGGAACGCCGGACTGCTCTTCCACAGATGTCGAAGGCCCACTGAACGTGCCGGCAAGGTCATGTTCAGTTATGCCCGGGCACTGTGTGTGAATGACGCACGGTCGGCGTCTGCAAGGGAGCTGCCCGCAGACGTGGTCTGCTTCTCGAAGAAGCAGGTTCTAGGTGACGGTGGTTCAGACTTGGATGCATGCACATCTGGTGCACGCTGGTCATAAAGGGGCCATTCGGTCGGTCCGGGCTGGGCCCCGGAGTCTGCATTTCCGACGAGCCCCAGGTCGTATGGACGCCGCCGGTCTGCGGAACACGCTGAGCGTCAAGGCACTAGATTTACAGCAGGAACTTTGGAAGGCAGGAGAATGTGGTGGTTTAAAACTCCCCTACGAAGCTTATAGGCAATCCACAGGAAAAAGCCTTGGGCTTTTCGCGTACATCACTGAACTCGGTTTTCATCCCTGGTGTGAACAGTCCCGATTCTGAGCACCGGCCGAGTGGCTGGCGACGGCTGATCACGTTGCGGGATGTCAAGGTCTGTTTCGGGCTCAGTCACCTGCAAATTGAATCTCGAGTCGTGACGAATCCTAATCTTGGCTCAGCACGGGGTGGCCTCGGGGGCCACCGTTCCTGCGAGCAGTGCCTCCCGTTCTGACGCCCCGTGAGGCGTCAGCCGCCCCTTCCTTTTTCCTCTTCGCTTTGAAGTTTCTTTGATCTCTCAGCCACCTGGGAGAGCGGGCGAAGCTCCGGGCGTATCAGGGCCGCATCGGCCGCCCGCCCCTGCCAGAGAAAACAAACAAAAACGAAAGCCTGAACCGTGGAGTCAAGTTTTTTATTTTCCTTCTGGTTTTCTTTGCTGAAAACTTGATAATGGGTTCGCAGACACATTTGGGGAACAGCTGACGATTAACTTCAGTGCCTCCTCAGCCTTCAAAACCCCTCTTTCGTCCATTCCTAGGTGTTCACAATCTTCATTTTCCCCTAGTTTACGAGCCATTTCTTTGATCTTCTGTTCGCATGGCTGTTCACATGATTAACCCCTGACGTAGGAAGTACTCCTCCCTTGAAGACTTTACAATGTCCTTCATATAGACTAAGTTTTAACTGCTGGGGTTCAGGCATAAAATCAGGAATACTGAAGAATTAATTTGGGATATCCAGGTTCTTCTACATAGTTCTTAAATCGTACCATTTCTGTTCAAATAGGTCAACAGAAGACTGCCAGCCAAGGCAGTGGCCGGAAAGAATTCCTGCACATGTGTGTGGCTTGGTCGATGGTGACCTGGTGAGAACCCGACTAATAATCAGAGCGGAGGTCATTTCTGTTGATTTGGAGTCCCCGATATGCAGAATTATTGCGATTGTGGGTAACTGGGGGAAACATGATACGAACCACAACATTTTCAGGATTTTGCGTACGCATCTGAGTCCATCGTGTTGCCTTGTTCCACGAGTTTGGTCATTTTTACACTCGATGAGGAACCTCTGGAATTTCATTTAGCCAAACATTAAATCATTTGCACGGTCAGAACTGCCACCAACCCTGCCGATTGTCCCTGAGGGGACCTGGCTTTGCGTGTCACTATTCCGTGTCTCTCTTCTCCTCACCTTTCCTTGTATAGCAGTCCTCACGGATACACAGTGCTGCATTGAGCAGCGATATTTTATGTCATGAAGATCTCAGAAATTATCGTAAACATATTTTAAGAATCTATTGAGTTTAGACTGAAGACGGGCGCTCTTTTTATCCTTGACTGTTTCTGGTTCATGTTCCTGCCACTTATTCTAATCATGACTTTGTGTCTTTGGAGAACAGAATACTAAATCCACTAAAACTAATAACCCTGGTCCAAGAATGTTCAGATCCATAGGAAAACCACATGTACCTTTTAGGGAGATAGAGCAGATTTCTCCAAAGCATGTCTTTCATATTACGATTTCTTAGTTATGTAAAAGACAGTGTAATCACTTAGGCTCCAATAATTTTGAGGACTCTGGGTTTTTTCCCCTAGCATTTATGCATATTAAAACATGTTGACTCATTATTCTAAATGTTTGATGGTTATTCTGTCTCATATCGTTCATATTTAAAATGCTTGACTTGTTTGGTTTTCAGTGGAATGTATTGTCTTTTATTTCTTTGTACTTCAAGAAAACAATTATAACACAAAGCTGAAATTTGTAGATTTTGGTGTACCCCTGTCTTTGCAAACTACGAACATTTTGTTCTTTATCAGTATACATGCTATAGGTTTCTGGTAATTAGGACATATAGTAAATATATGAAAACAAAGAAGGAAATCCTGCTAGAATTTCATTACTGTAAACAAAGGGATCAAGAACACCAATATTCCTGCATTGGGTGAGATTAATGATTGATCTACCCCCCCCCCCCATCTTGCCTCTGAGGACGTATGTGGAGTCTTGTGGAAAGAACAGAACATTTTGATAACAATGTGAAAGTTAGAATATGTCTGAAATTACCCATGAAATTACTTTTTAAATATTTAAATATTTTCCAGTTAACCATATCTTGGAGTAGTTTTGATTTTACTGGTGAATGGTGTATGCTCAGGGCGGTACAGAAATAGAAAAACTCACTTTCTCGATTTACAGAATTTTGCACGGAAATCCCTGTGAATCTTGCACCAAGCTCGGTTTTGTAGCCCCTGTTCCTCTCAGGGGTTATCATTCCAAGTGACAATCCCAATCTTTTTTTTTCTGTTTTCTCTCTCTGTTGGTAATTCTAGTTGCTCTGTGTGTGTGTGTGTGTGTGTGTGTGTGTGTGTGTGTGAATATTATTTTTTTGCTTGACTACTAGAGAAAAATAAACAAAAACAAATACATCATTGTATATTATAATAGTCATTAAGAAAGAAGAGAAAGGGATTTAGAAGAGACCAATTGTGGGACCTGAAGTAGAGTTGGGGATAGCACTCTGAGCACATGACATTTGGGTGGTGGTTTCTGAGACCAAGAAAATAAGTAGGACTTAGCTGGATGACAGTGCAGTGATTTTCTAGGTAAAGCAAAGGCAGGTGCAAAGATGCTGAGGCCAGGATGTAACTGAAAACGTGGAAAAGGTGGCAGTGTTTTTAGAACACAGAGAAAATGTGAGGAGGACAGGAGGCGGTAATGGAATAGTCTCATTGGAGGCTGCGACAAAGATTTTAGTCCTTTGAGCCTTTGGAAGTCATTCGCATAAAAATTCTATTTAATAGTTCATATTGAGCAAATGCTCAGATTGAGGGAGATTTTTAAAATTTTTTCCTCAGGTTCCCACAGTACATTTTTTATCATAATTTTCATAAGCTCCATAATAGGTTTATAAAAGCACCCTTCTAGAAAGACCAATAAAAATCCCTGGGTTCTATTACCATATTTATTTTTATTTGTTGTTGTTATACCTATTCTTAAAAAAACTTCTATGTGTGTAAGTAGAAAATGCACCTTCTCAGTTTTGGAATGTTTTTAACTGTGTGATATTTACAGCTGTTATTGTTTCTAACATAAGGGATATCTGCCGAATGTTATGACTGATTTTCCGTTGGAGCCAGGAAGTCATCTCCAGTTGACATGTCGAGGCAGTGGAAAAGCCACTTCGTTGGGAGTGTCTCCTCAGTAATAGTGACTCCTGCTCTGATGGAATGTTTTCTTCTCTTCTTGGACGTCTTAGGCATTTCATTAAGGAGATAATTTGCTTCTTAGTGCTCTGGGTTAGAGGTATTTTAATTTTCCTGTATACGTTTCACTACGAATGGAGCGGTTATAGTTAGCATTAAATTCATACTTTCATCACAATTGTTCTATTTGGAAGGCTTTACGTGAGAAACGGATATGGAGAAAATAGAGACACCGAGAATAAAACTGTCCCCATAAAATCCTTGTTGCATTAAACCTTTTCCAATTTTAACGGATCTAAATATTGGGTGTCTGCCATGTTTCTTGGAAGATCAGTTAGATCAAAATAATTCTCGATCAAAATGATTCTTTATATTATCAGCGAATTAAAATATTTTAGTTCTGCGTAGAATCTAACAAAACAAAAACAAACTGGAGACAGACTCCTAGATACAGAGAACCCACTGATGGCTGCCAGTGGGAGGGGCAAGGGAATGGGTGAAAAATGTGAAGGGAAAGGAAAGTGAAAACTTCCAGCTCTCAGATAGATCAGTCATAGGGATGTAATGAATGCACAGGGACTTTCGTTGATAATATCCTTATAGCTTTGTGTGGTGACAGCTGGTTCCTGCACTTATCACGGTGATCACGTCGTAAGGTATATAAACGCTGAGTCACTATACTGCACACCTGAAACTAATATGATATTGTGCGTCAGCGATGGTTTAATAAAACAAAAATTATTGACCACATATTTATTCAATTTCAAATGATCTTCTTAGACAATCAGTCGACTAGCTTGAAGCGAACCCTCTTTTTCTTCATCTCTGACACATTTCAGTATGTATGCATTTTAGGTGCTTTCCTTTGAATTGATATCATTTTAAATTAGTTGGTGTACATTTAGTGTACTTCCTTTACTTTTATGAGTAATTTTTTTATTTTTGCCAGTTTTTCTCCACATTTCTTCTAGCTTATTTAGCGCTCTGTGATAACGAAGGACTGCCTGATTGCAGGATTAACTCAATCATCTAAGCAGGATCATTAGACAGTGCAGGAGATACAGAGGTTGGAGCCTCTAGCCAGTCTGACAGCATTTTCCATCTTGACATGTTCAGCACTGTTTATTTCTCTTTTTTTCTTGTCTCAGATTCATCCTTCCTTGTGGAGTCTTTCTGCTCTCTGCTCATTCATTAGTTTCCTTTCATGTAGAGATCTAAAAATTGTGGTTTTCGAAGACTCAGTCTTGTAGAGATGCTCTTTATTCCCTGATGGGGCTGCGATGCAATAGTGATCTCAAATGTTATTGCACTATGTGTTTGTGTGTGTGTGTAAATTACAAGCTGGGCTTGCATTTTATGTGGACCAAGAACCCTTGGACTGGATGTAACCAGGAAAATCTTGAAGAACGAGATATGGAAACATTTAGTAGGGGTGCACTGATGAAGGCAATATGGGATTGGTCTAAGTCTTGACTAATAGAACGAAGTAGAGAATTCAGGAAATAGCACCGGCTCCAGGCACAGGCCCGGGCTCCTTCCGGAGAGATGCTGGTGCACTGGCTCTGTTGTTGGAGTGAGTTGGAGGGCGAGGCCGGGGCCCCTCTGGCAGCGGGCTCTAAAGGATGCAGTCAGGTCTCTTTCGGGGAGGCCTGGGGGTGTCATTTGCCTGTACCCTCTGTCTAGGTCAGTGCTCAGAGGAGCACTCCTGAAGAGCTGCTTCTTTGTTTGTGACAGTCTTTTCGGACTCTTGAATGCAAGCCACTCACTGACCATCAGAGCCAGGCGATGGGGTGGTGGTGGGGGGGCATCTCTGATTGGCAGATGCGAAAGCTGGTGTGTGAATGGCTAAAACCTAAAAGACTGGCACAGCGAAGCTTTTTCCAAGACTGGAAAGCAAGGGGAGCCTCCTTCACTCCTGCAGGACTGGAAGCTGGTGCAATCACTTTGGAACCCTATCTGACAGTAGTTCCTAAAATTGAACCTGCATCCTCATCCAGTCTACTCATCATCCAATCCCACTTCTAGGTATTTCCCAAAGAGAAATGAATGCATCAAAATATATACACAAGAATGTACATAGCGGTGTTGATTATAATGTCTCTTACCTAGAAACTATCCAAGTATGGGGAAGAGCAGATTTGGGGGAATATATATCTATGAAGACTATCGAACTATTATTATGCACAATAACATGAAATAAAAGAACGAATTCATTAAAAAATTTTCAATGATCTTAGCATATGTAATATTAGCATGGCTTTACATTATACCATACTGAGAAAATAATATATTTAAGTGTACTACATAGATAACTTTCACTTCGAAAAGAAAAACTAATTTTTAATTTAAAACGAGAGGTTATAGGGAAAGAAAAAAGAAAGAAGGAGGAGCAGGGAAATAAACTGGGAGTCGTAACGTTTATTTCTAGAAGTAGTTTTCAGTTGGTTGCTATGTTTGCTTTAAAGCAATGCGCTGTGAGAAATAAAAATAAAGCAGGTCTCATCTCTACCAAGATGAAAAGTTAGTTGAGAAGCCTAAAGCAATGGAAAGAGGAGTAAATAAAAGCGTAAACGAATCCCGATGGACGTGGAGGGAGTGTCAGAGCAGCCAGGCGTCAGTCACCCCGGGGAGCGGCGTTCGCACGGGTCTGGAGGGTGGCCGGGCCGCTGACAGCTGCCGACACGTGGTGTTACAGGAGGGTCCCTCGGAGCGGTCGGCGTGTGGAAGTGGAAGGCCATGTGGAAACCCAGCCAATGGCAGGTCTCTGGATGGCCCGTGCTTAGAAGGAGAAAGAGACAGAAAACGATGGAGAGGCCTGTGGCATTCAGGTGCTGGTCAGAGCTGAGTCCCGTTCCAGGCCATTGGGCCCTTTGCTAGCAACAAGGATTGGAGGAGGAAGGTGACATTTGATCTGTGTTGAGAACGTAAGTGGGGACAATGTGAAGGGAGGCTTTAACGGGAAAAAAAATCACGTGACCGGGCGCATTCCGAGAGTGCCCAGTCCTGTTTTTCAGTACGTGCTAAATGAGGCTCATAAAAGTTGAAGAAATTACAGAACCCTGGTTTCTGAATTTTTCACTCAAGGAATCTTTTCTCGATAACCAGAGTGAAGAGCAAGCAGCGAACTCCTGACTAGTCTAGGTCAGGAGATGATGACATGAACGGGGGAGGGGAGAAAGGACGTTGGCACATGCGAAGGACTTTAAAAAGATGTGACTGGCAGGACTGGATAAGTAAGTAAGGTGGAGAATGAGGGAGAATATTTTCGGATTTCAGGTCGAAAGACCGGAAAAAGGGGGGACTTTTTCACCGAGCTAGAGAAAGGAGAAGCAGGCTTGGAAGGGGAACAGGAAGATGTTTCGTTTATTTCTGTGCGCAAACCGGGAGCTTTACTCAGGAGCCAGCAATAGATTCAGAAGTTCTGTTCCAGACTCTTTTTTCAAGAATGAGGTACCGTTTGAGTGATTTACTTAAATCCATGGCTAAGAGCGAGGCTGACTGGGTAGCCAGATAGGTAAGTGCACTGGTTTTATATTTACTTGGTGGTTTTAGCATTGTGTAGACATCCTGAGAGTCTCCTGTCATCAAGCAGTTCTGACATTTGTTTATTTGATCTTGGGCTACATCTAAGTTAACTGTGGCGGGGGTGGGGGAAGGTACATTGTTCAGCAGCATCGAAAGTTCTATATAGATTGTGGATTGTTTATTCACAACGATTCAGTTCTTCCTGCGACCCAGGCACTGTGCTAAGCCTAGGGGGACACAGGTGCGTAAAAGAGATGAGCATCTCGCACCCCTGGGACTGGCGATCCGTGCAGAGGCCTGGTGTTCACCAGTTCGTAAACGCAGTATTGTGATCGTAAATGCGGACAGGAGATGTGGCATTGCACTGTGTGAGGAGAAAGGTCCGCATCTCTGTAAACAGTGTGTGTAGAAAATAATTAGCGCGAGCAGCGTTTGAGAATCTAATTGGAATATGTTTTTTGGAACAATGAAAACAGTATCACACTAAGAATTTAAACTAAGTGCTGATCCAGGTCAGCGAAGTTTGTGATTAAATCTCATTCTAATATATTATAATTTATTGAAGCTGAATATACGGGTGCTGGCAGACCAGGACAATTATTATAAGATATTTTTGTGTGAATGTACTTTAAATCTCAAGATAGTTAATTCATTTGAATTTTTATGTGAAGTGAAAATCTTAGCCAATTTAATTAATTCTAAGTGATACTTGAAAAATACTACTTTTTAAACTTTACCGGAATCATCTGATCTATTAAATTGCTTCTTTTTTTTTTTTCTATGATGGATATTATCTCTGTGTAGTGTAACAGGGAATTTAAAAAAACAACATATAATCTTCATAGCCCCCCAGCAACATATTTTGGTTGATGCCGTACACCTTGGTTCTCGAGGACATGTCTCTCAGTCTCCTCTTCCCTCGGGGGCGATTCCTCATCCCCGCTGCTGGCTTTTCCGGCTCTAACCCCTCCTTTAATCTGGTGCTTTCCAAGCCTCGACTCTTGTGTCATCTTGCGTGGCCTCGTTCATTCCTGCCGTGCGTCATCATCTGTAGGGGCGATTTTCTGACTGGGCGTTGCTAGCTGCCTTTCCCCCGGCATCTCATGATGAACAGCTAGGTCTGAAGTAGTTAGATACCTGGGTTTGAATCTTCTTTGCCTCTCAATTTGCCAGTGCCATGTCTTTTAAAGATATGACCTAGCTTTTCTGTGTTTTGGTTTCCTTATCCGAAAAATGATAGAATAATGGCAGAGACGTCACAGGTTGTTTTGAGGCTTAAATAAGGTACTATATAAAGTCACCTGGAAGATCAGTGTAAATGGTCTATACGTTTATGAAAATCAGTCGCATTTTCAGCTGCAGAGGTGGACAAGTAACCAGGAGCTCCGTTGTATTGTTTGATTTATTTGATTTCCATATAGTCTTTGTTTCTCTTGTTAAGTAATTCTATTTTGGTTTAGACCCTGTTATTTGTTGCACTGAGGGCCGAGGCAGCCCCATCTTATTAATCATTAACCTGTGTCTCAAGATATTTTAGGACAAGATGGTCAAGTGAGTTACAGCTTAAATTTATAGCCAAATGCTAATGACAGAAACACAATAGGAACAAGTATTCCTTCATGCTGATTTTCATCTCAGCATCTTCATTCTGGCCAACCCAACTGGTGCTGGAATCGTACTCATATGTTAAAGAGAGATAAAGGGGGAACATCCAGATAATTTCACATTTGCTCAAGACATATCGCCGAGGAGACTAGAGATTGAAGAGTATATCCACACAGAGAGAAAACGTGATAAAACCAGAAGTAAATCCAAGAAAACCCATAGAAAGAGCATTGAGACTAATACGAAAGTGAAACCGGTTTTCTTACAGACAGAATCAGCATGCAAAGGCTCAAAAGCATCCCTACGGGACAATAAAAACAAATAGAGATTATGGCACATTAATAATGGCATTTAACAGGTTTCGAATACTTACCATTTGCCTGATACTTGCATAAAGGCTTTACATATTCTCAAGTAAGACATAAATAAATACCTAGGAATAAACTTAATAAATGATGGCAAGGTAGGTATGGAGAAAATTATAGAACAATATTTAAGGATAGAAAAGAAAATATGAATAAATACATAAAGGATATGCCACATCAAGGATTTTAAGATTCACAGAACTTCAACAAGCTAATCTTACTATTTATACATAAGATCTAAGGGCCAAGAAGAGCCCTTAGAAGGAGCTGGAGGAATTTCTTTATCATATATAAGCTTACTGTAAATCTAGGATAATAAAGACAGAGTAGTATCGGGGTGGAGATACATCAGAGTAGATCGATAGAACAAAATAGAGCACCCCGAAACGGGCCGTGAGTGTATGGAGCTGCGATGCGTGACAGGTCACCGCCCGTCAGAGGAGAGAGAACACGGTAAAAGGTTCGGGGACAATTCCTGCCCTTACAGAAAAAAATAGATTTAGATTCCAATTACACCATGCACAGAGATCAATTCTTGCTAGATGAAAAAACCTTAATGCAAGAAAAAAAAAAAGCAAACCTTTAGAAGCTTTTAGAAGAAAGTATTGAGATCTTATTTATGATCCAGTGGTTGAGAAGGATAATTTCAAGAACAGAGAAAAGCACAATCTATAAAGGAACCAGCTGATGCCCTGCCTTCATTCAAATTTAAGTCTTCTGTGTAGCAAAACATATCACGTGACTTCATTTTAAATTACTCTTTAACTCGTTTTTAGTACTTTACTATATATCGGTAGATTTTCAGACATCATATGTTATTACTCGTCAGAGTTTTGACTATTTCGTAAATAACATCCCAACTTGCTTTTTCGTTTCGTTCAATAGTATGTTTACAATTTTAAGGCGATAGATGTAACCTTAGTCCATTCATTTTTAGCCACTGTAACAACACACTGAGATGCGAGAGCTCTCCCCAGCGTACGCGTGGAGAGAAAGCTATGCTGTTTACGATTGTTTTCCTTTTCGGAACACCACGGCTGTGAAGGCTGTAGCAGCGGGACCTTGCATGAGGCTTCTGCAGAGATGGCGCCTGGAAAGGTAAAGGTAGGAAGCAGAGAAATAGGGTGCAGGAGGACACGCCGACCTTCACACGGAGCGATAGAAGAAAGGGGGACAATCAGAAGCAACTCTTTGCAAAAGTTGGGCAGAGGGCGCATAGGTGTTCATCTATTATACTACACATATATAGTGTAATTTATTCTGCATGTGTATATATTTGAAGCATTTATTACAAGAAAAGTTCTTCGTTTTCTATGGGCTTTGTGCCTTGAGTTCAACATTGGATGGAATTATATTCTGAATTCTGCCTTTTGTTTTTTTCTGATGTACATTTGCATGATCTGTTACTTGCCACATTTCTGAGCCATTTTCTTTCAGACGCAGTTTTTAAATGCTGCATAAAAAATGAATATTGCTTCTTGCTTCAGTCTGACACCCCCTTTTCTTTACAGTAAATAGTTTGGTTGATCCTACTCATGTTTTTCAGCAGCTCCATCTTAAATATGCAATTCCGTGTTTTTTCATATATTCATTCACAGAGTTATGCAAGGCATCATCAAACAATAAAACTTTAGAACATTTTTGCCCTCCGAAAACAAAGCACAACAAAACTCCATACCCCTTACGGTTACCTTCCAATTTTTTTTCACCACCACCCTTCTCTTAGGCAGACATTCATTTCTGTCCCTCCGGGACTGCCTGTTCTGAACATGCCACATCCAGAGAACCATGTGACATCTGCTCTTTTCCATCTGGGTTCTTCCGTTCGACAAAACGGTGAGGGTTGTCCACATTGCAGTGTGTCTTCGCTTCATTCTTTTTCATTGCTGGGTAATATTTCATCAAATGAACGGACCCCATTTTATTTAACCATTTATATTGATAGATATTTGGAGTGTTTCCACATTTAAAAAAAATTATTTTGAAGGTGGCTATGCACGTTCATGCACAAGATTTTGTATGGGCATAGGTTTTATTTTGGCTCTGCATTTAGGACTGGAGTTGCTGGGTCATATGATAACATTTGTTAAATCTATAATGTGTAACATTTTAAGGACCTTCCAAACTGTTCTCTAGAGCAGCTGTATGAATTTACAGTCCCACCAGCAATATATGGGCTCCTGTTTCTCTATGTCCTGGTCAACACTTGTCACTGTCTGTCTTTCTAAATACAGGCATTAAGTGCACATGAATTAGTATTTCATTTTGGTTTGATTTGCATTTTCTAGGTGGCTAATGATGTTAAACATCTTTTCACGTCCTTTTGACCAAATCTGTATCTTCTTTGCAGAAATGTTTATTCAAATCCTCTGCTCATTATTTTGAATTCAGTTATTTGTCTTTTTTATAACTGAGTTGTAAGAGTTCTTTATATAATCTGGATACAAGTCCTGTATCACATATGTGATTTGTAAATATTTTTCCCATTCTGTGGATTGTCTTTTCACATTCTTAGTGATGTCTTTTGAAGCTCAGAAGTTTTTATTTTGATGGAGACTAATTTATCTAGTTTTTTTTTTTCAATCTGAGTTATTAGTGTCACATCTAAGAATGCTTTGCCTAACCCAAGCTCACAAAGATTTACTCCTGTGTTTTCTTCTAAGAATTTTTAAATTTTAGCTCTTCTGTTTTAAGATATATTTTGTATATGATACGAAGTAGATATTTAAGTTCGTTCTTTTGCATGTGGATATCTAGTTGTCTGAGAACCATTTACGGAAAAGAAAAAACAGATTCTTTCTTCATTGAATTGCCTTGGCCTCCTTGTTGAAAATAAATGGACCTACGTGTAAGGATTTATTTGTAGGCTCTTGTATCTATGCCAGTGATCTGAATGTCTAGCCTTATGGCAGTACCATACCATCTTGATTATTGGAGCTTTGTAGTAAGTTTTGAAATTGGGAGGTACGTGTCTTCCAGTTTTGTTCTTCCCATTCTTAATATATCCTTATTATGTAAATAAATATAGTACCATATAATGTAGTGCATTACATATGATCTAATACATATTCTTATTACTGTTACTTATTTTTGTTGCATTTTCATTTTAAGGATCTTTACATTTCTTTATAGTTTCTGTTTATTGTGTCATTGCTATTACTGTATAAGTGTGTCTTCTTCCATTCATCCTTAAGGTTATCTGGGAAAAAGTCCATTTTTTGGTTATTTTTGATTTAGATTCATATGCTAACGATATTTCAAGTTCAAATTTTGTATAACTCCCAAACAGCATGAGGAATAATTACAAACACTCATGTCGCTCCCATTCGGAATGACCATGCATTGGTATCTTGTCATTTTTAGATAAAAGATTTTTGATAAAAGAAATACAAGTGTGTCCCAAAGAGATAGTCCTCTTCGGATCCCTCCCATAAGAAAGTAAAGAGGCAAAACATAGCTGATGAGAACATACTCGCTCTGTAAACCGCCCGGATATACAAGGAGCATATGAAACGCTTTCTGTAAACGTATGTCCCTAAACCATATTTTTAGACTAAGTTCAATCCCACTGTATCTGATTACTGGCGGCCTTGCCAAGTAAGTCCCTCTCTTGGAGGAAATAAATGTTTCCCAGCGTGAAAAATCAAACCTTGTAGAGCAGCATCAATATTCAGGACGGTTTCCCTTTAGCTCACTTCGTGTGTTGAAAGATGACTCATTTCACATGTGGGATGTTTATCAGTGGCTTAGTGTAAATCGGAGTTCTGTGAGTAACTTTGATGCTACCTTAAGACTTCTGAAATTGTTTACATTTCTCAACTTTCATCTTTATAAAGAGTCTGAAAAATTCTATTCCGATAAAAATTTATTTAAATGATATCAAAAAATGTCTTTCCTTAAGTTAAACATATATATGTATATAAACCATATTATGTCACATATAGGTGTGTATGTAATCTATATTTACATCATTTATATGTTATAATCTATTACACTTTTCAAGCTATTTCCAACCTCATGGGCTTCTTTGGCCTTGGACAACACCTGTGACATATTACTAACATATTATTCATAAACTTTTAAAAATTGAACGTCCAATAGGAGTCATGCCCTGTGCCGACACTGGGTGTCCACACACTGGTGGTCTCTAACTCGAAGTTACACAGAAACAGATGAGAACCAAAATGTGATACATTTTATAAGAAATATGCCAATGTAGAGAAGAATTTCGATTCACTTCACGTAGGAATTTATGGTCGTAGAGGAGATAATAAAGGGACTTTCTTTTTACTGTTTTTGTTTGAATGCCTCAGGCAATGCTTTTCTGAATTCCGTCTTTATTATAAACAACAAAATATGAATAGACAATTTAATATTTAATATCCTCCAATAAAACCTGAAATGAGTATATTATTCTTCATTTATTTTTCTATGTTTTATAACTTTAAAAAGAGTGAAAATAAAGGCACCCAATTTATAGCACATATTGTACGTCAACTGTACTGCCGGTGTCTTGGGCAGAAAGTTTGAAGGTTTTTTTTTTTTAATTAAAAAAAATTAAATATTTTATTTCAATAGGAGATTGGTAGCAACAACAGGAGAGTCGTTGGTTTGATGATATTTGCCATGTAATCTTTATTCTTCGATATTTGATTACACGCCTGTGCCATGATAAAGCACTTTATAATCACCACATAAGAATAATAAACATTGGATGGTGAGAGTCAGATGCTCGGGTAAACTGACTTCCAGCTAAGTACGGTTGTTAAGAAAGGTTTCATTTGTCCCAGGACATTACCTGGGAAATGAATGATTGTAGGTATAGAGTGAAGGAAACACTTAGGATGTAAAGATGAAAGTTAGAATCCTGATTCCACCATTGAAAACCAACTTTATTTATATTGATTTTGCTTATTCATTTACTTTGAACTTGGACAAAATATTTGAGCTCTCCGTTCAAGCAGCGATGATGCTGTCTTTCTGTCGGAGCTGTGAGGGCATTCGGTGTTCATGATGCATGTGAGATTTCATCTTAAGCTGTACCATATCCCAAAGTAGAAGATGCGATGCTTATGGTTATTTATAATGATAATATCAAATAAATGTGGGTAGTATTCACTGCTTAAGACCGCAGACTCAGGATGTGTTTCCTGTCTCGAAGGCTTGCCAGTGGAGGTTGTTCTTCACACGTTTCCGCGGAGCCTGGGGGTGCTGTGGAGCTAGTGTGAGGAGGTGTGTGCTTGGGGCAGAGCCTGCAGGCTCGAGGATGCGGAGAATAAATGAGCTCCAGGAAGAGTAAGTGGGGAACAATGTGGGCAGATGGCACATAATCAAGAGCCCTCCTGATGCAGCATCTCTCTCTCCCCCCGACAAAAGAAGGTTCTGCGGAGAGGATTTTGTTAAACTTCTGTGTGAGACATGTGTTGAGCCTTTTTAAGTAGCAAGAACTTTCTAATATACATTCTTGATTGTTCGGTTGGTCGTTTGAATGATAATGCATTTTTAGACAAAGTAATCAAGATTCCATTGTAAGCAGGTTTTCCAAGACCGGGAGGCAGGGTTGAATTCTAAGGGCTACTAGCTCTGTGTAAATGGACAATCTGTTTCCATGGTTACAGGCTGGCTGAGTAAACTATAAAATTGTAGGTGTTGGTTTGTGCCCTCTTATCTTAAAGAGTCTGAAGGAGATTGTTTCTATAAATACGGTTTCCATCTCTGGGGTAAGCACGGGTCTGAGGCTGAAACTAGGGAAGAGAGGCTTTTCAGCTGTATAAATAGCAGCTCGTTAAAGACACCTTCCACGGGTCCTGCACCATGATTTCGCTGTTAACCGCGACCACACTTCTGGCTTCCCCGAGACTAATTATGAGGAGATGCACTTCATCACATCTTTGTGAAGTCGTCTCTGCTTCTGGTCTCCTTTTGCCGGGGATGCGGAAGGCTTTTTGATACAAGAGATTTACTTCTTTTCAGGACTATTAATGGCAACCGATTTTAGGAGACATGGAGAACATTTTAAAATATGAGACAGAAGAGAGATTTCACATCCAAAATAAGGCCTAGGAACTTGCCAGAAACATAAATGAGCATATGTGGTTCTTATTTAAAAGATGGACAGTTTTCATCCATACAAGAAAGTACATAGCTTTTAAAATTTTTAAAATTTATTATTTTTTAACGTTTTCCCTTAAAGTAGTATTTAGAATTTTTTAAAATTAAAAAGAGCAGCCTTGCCTCATTTTAATTAACTTTGAAACCGTTAAACTGTGGGTTCTTTTTTGATTTCTTTCTGTTCCGATTCTGCTCAGTGTCAGGAGTTTTCTCCCCTCCCCCATCATTGCTGAGCTGAATCGATTGCAGAGTTCCCACCATTTTCAGAGGGAACCCCCGTGCCCCCCGAAACCTCCTGGCGGTGTGCGCGCACACAGAGCCAAGCCGATAAAATGGCTGAGAATTACTTACAGCATGTGCGAGATGAAGATTAGAATAATAAGTTCATCAACGATCATGATTATTACTATTTAATATTTATGTAGCACCTCACTCTGAGAAGCTCAAGGAAGTTTATGAATTTTACATTACCAATGCTCTAATCTGAATGACACCCCTATGTGCTGGGTAGGGCACAAAATTAATAATGGATTCGAGTGACATAGTGCTAGGGAAATCTAATTTCATTGCTCTTTAGCTCTCTTGTTATTGGAAAATGGCATTACGCATTTGCCTAGAAAGTCGGATTGCTGTCTCATTATTTTAGTACCGGGGGTCCGTGTGCTGTTTATTTTGAAATAACACCAGCTGACAGCTTATTCAAAAGTGAAGAAGAAACCCAGTTATGTGTAAGTGCAAAGACAATTCTTATTTACATTTAGTGTTTGTCATTAACATTCCAAACTAACCTTTAATGCAAATAGAAAATTTTATTGCTTTTTATCTTATGCAGAGTTCACTAGTTTTATACTCAGTGCCTAAACTTAGGTCTTTCTGAATAACGTTTTCTGGTCCTTTAAGGTAAATAAAACTGGTTCAATAATCTGTCTGTGGGCCTATTTTACACATGGACGTGAACTTTAAATTATTACAATGAATTATTTGATACTACTCTCGTAATCTAAAATTATAACAGGATGTAAACGCCATGCATTTCATGAATCTAATGGAGTTATTAAAAATATTGATTTTCTCAATAATACTTCACCAAAAAGCCCTTGTTTCTTAGACTTTTGAAATATAACTTTAGCTCTACTGGATTTAGATGCAGATTTTAGATAGTTTTCTTATGATATACTACTGATTTCCCCTAAGATTCTTATCTTTCTGTTCTTCTTTTTCCATTAAATGCTAATAATCTAAAAACTTGAAAAAGCTTATTCAGAATTGGCTGATTTATGTCTAGGAAGACATTGAAACAGTGCATATAGATAAATAAATAGAGTAAGAACAGTTCTGTAGACCTGGGCACATTTGTAAAGTTTCGTTAGAAAAAATAAATTTATAATTGTGGTATAATCAGTCAAAGAATGAAATTTTGCAACAGGAGAGAGTGGTGAGGATATGGATAAGTGATGTAACCATTAGTGACCACTTCATTTACTAATTATAAAATTCTAGGTAAATACCGCTTAATGTTTTTATAAATAAGGACGTCGAAGCTGATGCCGAGTGATTCGAACAAGGTCACGTAGCTGGTGCATGGTCGAGGACATCTCTCGAAACCTGGGCCCGCCTTGTCAAGTAGGCCGGGCTGGATTTTGACACGAAGGAGCATGTCTCGAGGGCGTCCCAGTGACCACAAGTGTGTGGAGACTAAGACAACGTGGAACTGGTCCACAGGTCTCGTGTCGTACGGCTCAGCATCCTTGCTGTCTCGGGCCTTTTCAAATGTGTTTCGCTTCTGTATCCTCATTTCTCACCCGTTCCGTGTGAACCAATATAATACGATTCTGAATACTCTGACTACTACATCCTCACCGGGGGGGGTGGTGCTGGCAATCAGTTTCTCGCTCTTGCCTGCCTGCCATGCATATGTTTTTAACTGATAGGAACAGCAAAACCGCAAAGAACTAAATGTCACAGAACTTCAAAGCCACTGTAACAGGTAGCCAACCTCCACTAGAGTTATCCGCACTGAGGTTGCTGCTTATCTGCTTATGTTTTTAAGCTTTGTTGTTAATTATTTGAGAAATCGCCCCACAATGACTATGGCGGCCACATGCTTTTCTCATCAGTGGGGAGCTTGGCTAGTCACGTGGGGCAATGCTGGAGAAGGCGTTCAGATCCTCTGCAAGAGAAGTGTGAACCCCTGGAGTTCATACATGTGAAATCTATCTGTCATCATTCATCTCTCTATCTATATCTATATATCTAGCAATCATTTATCTATCTATCGCTGTTTATCATCATCACCATCAATCATCTATCATCATCATCACATATCTATCATCTATATCATCTATCTACTATCTCTCTCCCTCTCTATCTTCTATCATCTGTCATCCATCTGTCTGAAATTTACTAACATCATTGTTGCTTCAATATTCATTAGTAAAATTTATTATTATATGTCCCTTTCCCACATTTTTCTTAACTTTCATAACTTAGTCCTGAGAGCATAAAGCGGGAGGTTGAAATGAGAAGGGCGAGGGCCGCGGCCCCTCTGCAGAGACGTTACCCACACGTCACCTTTGCGGGTCACTAGACCGCAGCGGCGGCCATGAGCTGTACCACCTGCACCCCGCTTTGCGAAAGTGCTTGCTGCCCAGCTCCAGGGAGAACGGGGCGCGGGGGGGGGACTCCAGCTGCCAGCCTCTTCGTGGTCTTCTTTAGAAGCCGAGAGCCCCTCGGCAAGGCCAGGCCTCCTCCAGAGAGAGCCGCATCTGGAGGCGGCCAGTGAGGTGCGGGGAGGAGGGGGCGGGGCCGCACGCCCTCTGCGCTCTCTCTCCTTGCCGGGCTGCCACTTCCCTCCCGTGAACGAACATTTCTGGAAAGTCACCTGTTGGTGTCTCAGATCCATCCAACAGTTTTCTTAATGATTCCGTGGCTTCCTTAGGGTTGGGTTTAGGGGAGAAAGCCCGCAGTCTGCATTTGCTCCCCATCTTGCTGAAAACCTGTTTGTGGCCTATGAGAAAATGGTAAGCGCTGCGTCCCGCGCAACGGCCACTGGGCAGCACTAGGCCTGCGTATGGTTTTACTTCGGTCATTAAAACACCGTGGACTTCCCAGGTCATGGTGTTAAGGTCCATCTTTCTTTTTTACTTTAGCTCATAAGATTTCAATCAAGTGAAATTCTACCCCGTTTGTCCCCACCCAAACGGCAGTCTTAATGCTTATCTGTCTAAAGGAGCGGGTTTAGGAGAGAATCTGTTTCCCAGCAGTGAAAGATTAATTGGACAATTGAGCTATTCTCGCTGGACGTTGACGTTTCGCGTTTGCTCGTCATTCTCATCCGTGGCGCTGTGCCGTAGCGGCTGCGGGCCGCAGCAGGTGCACGACCCCGGGGCGGGCGCTCTCTAGTCGCTGGCGCGCCCTTCGGCACGCACGTGCGTGGAGACGCCCACCACCCTGGACTTTCAGTGTCACACGCGCAGTCACGTGACGAAGGTGCCACGGCGGAAGTGAAACCCCGGCCGACCCGCTAGCACCCCCAACAGCGCGGGGACGGTAAAAGCTTTGCCCCCTGGACGTCCGTGTCAGGAAAGGTCACGCGGCCACGTCCTGGCACCGGGGTGGAGTGACGACTCCAGGCGTCCCAGCCGGCGGCACGGCAACGCCGCTGTCACTCAGCGGCGCTCGCCAGGGAGCAGGTGCCGCGCGGGGCGGGGCCACGCGGAGGCGGCGCTCCTGCCCCCTCTGCTGCGCGCGTGGCAGCGGAGACGTCGCTGTCGTCCCCTCTGAGGACGCCAGCGTCCCAGCCTGGCTTCTCTGGTCCCACGGTGCCCATTGCACCTTGACCGCTGGGAGCGCGGGGCCGAGCGGCTCCGCGCAGGGGCCAGTGTCCGAGCGCGTCTCCCCGTGAGCCAGTGTCTGGGGGCGCGGGTCGCATTTCACACGCCACCTCCCGCGCGGAAAACGTTCGCTACGCCCGTGCCGGGGGCAATGGCGCGGTAGCCGAGTTTCCTTTTCCTGTCGTGAGTCTTCGTGTTTGAAACAATGAGCACGTAGCGCTTGTCTGATAAGGAAAGAAATCAGAAATAGGATTTAACGATGCATCTTCTTCAATTGGCGCATTTAAATGAGAGCGATGAAAATGAAGATCTGCGACGCAGGCCTGGTGGCATCATTACTTCCAGAGAAATAGCACGGCCCGACGAGCAGGATCGCTAGATTTCCTTCTTCCATAAAACACTGCGCTGTCATTCGGACTGACTTTTGGTTTTCTTGCACGTTTCCCTCAGCAGAAGTGCCCGTTAGCCATCTGCTTCTCCTACAATACACATCGATCATGGACACAGAAAACCTTACCGTTAGGAGCCACCTTGAATCCCAGCATTTCTCACAGCTCTGCGTCACGGATGAAGACGCTGGAGCCCCAGGGGTTCACGCCGCGGCGGCGGGCGACCTGCTGATTCAGAGGCGGCTTCGCTCACCGTAGTAGTTGTCACGCTTAATTTCGATAAATCCAGGACCCTGGACAGAGCCGGACGACTTCCGTCATGTGACGTCACGACTTCGACAGCGTAAATTCGTTTCTTGCTGATGCAATCCTAGTTCCGTCACGATGCCCCCCAAGGGGGATACTTGCGAATACTTCTTGAACCAGGAGTTAAGATAGATGACTTTTTCCTCTCACTGACACCTGTGACAAAGAGTCTGTCCGCTTCATTTCACCCTCTTTAGTGATATTATCTTTTCCCAGCCCCCGGCAGCTCAATAAGAAAAACAATACGATGCAGAAGTATGAAATGCGCATCTGGAGGTCTAGGCATAGCAGCAGCGAGAAGGGCCGCTTGTCCCTTGCCTCGGGACCACTTGTCCCTTGCCCGGGCCTGCACAGCGCACAGGCGCGGGCCGGCAGGTGCGCTGGGATCCGCCTGCTTCGCCTGCTGATTTTCCCGGCAGCATTTTCTCCCACGTGTCACCGACTGTTCACTATCATGTGTCATATAAAGCAGAGTGCTACTCACTGTGAACGACGTTACTCTTTGTAATCGCCTGGGCACAATACCATCTGAAGGAAGGGGGCGGGGTTCGTGTCCTGGTCACTGCGGGGCTTCATTATGTCACTGACACTGGATGGCCCTGCCGGTGGAGACACAGGTCCCGCCGACCTTCATCGGTACCCAGCCACCCGTTTACCTGGTGCCCGAAGGGGATAGCTCTGCGGGTTCTTTGTTTGTTTGTTTGTTTTGCCTGAGTGGCAGGAGACAAGTCCTGCGTTTATCCATTAGGAGAGAGGAAAAGAAACAAGTCACTATTTAACATCTCCCAGCCAGCGAGGGTTCCCTAATTCTCTATTTTCCCAGGCTCCCTGGGTCGCACTACAAGGTGACAGCCAGCGACCTTTTCAATTCCAAGTCTGTAGACGTGCGAGAGATGATAGTTCTCCAAAAGTTGACTTGTGTTCCTTTTCAGCAAAGCTGCTGATGCCCAAACGTTCGGCCCTAAGGGTCCTCGTGAACGGTCCTCTTCTGTACTGAGATCGTGAACTGGTTGAGAAATAAGATGAAGAGCTCAGCACGCAGAGGCTGAAATGCCACCTTAGTTTTATAGAAGGTTTGTATTGATGGGCTGTACCGAACGGAAGTAGCAGCAGCCTCTCCCCCCACCCTGGAGGCCCCTGTGCAGTGGGTGGGATGGAGGAACGGCCGGGAGGGGCGTTGCCCAAGGCAGCCGGTTCTAAGGAGGTCCAGGCGGGCTGTGTTCTCACGTGCAGTTTTCTTAAACCCATGATTTGGTGAGAAGCGAGAGAGGAAGCCGCTGCGCGCCGGGGCGGGGAAGCCAGTGAACTTCCTCCCAGGACGAGAAGCGCTGGAAACGGCTTTCTCCCAGCACCACCCATGGCGAAACGATCCAAAACACGGATTTGCCATTTGCAGAGGAACACTCGACCACGCATTTTCTCCGACAATATTTATATTGTGCCCTTTCTCGCGTAGCTGGTACGTGCCCGCCCTTGTCCACTTCATCGTATTTCGTTTTCTTTCCGAAAACAAAGGCGTGATTGAAGACATTGAGGGGGGAAGAAAGCCTCCGTCTTTCCCTCGACTGCCTGCCAAGCCGGGCGTTTGTGGCAGTTGGCAACGGCGTCCTCCACGTCATTGTTTTAGGCCACAAGGAATGAGGGGACATTCTGCTCACATCCAGAGCTGCAGCAGACGCCCGCATCCGATGGATTCCCCTTCCCGGGAGCCGCAGATGGTCAGGGCTCCCTTTCGTGGCCTTGGGGCTCAATGCATTTCCTGAGCTGACGGAACTAAGTGGGCCTGTCCCCCGCGACCAAACACACTGCCGATTTGCCATCGACGCTCTTTCTAGGGTTTTGAGACAGATGTTTATTTGCGTTACCTGCGCCGCGTTAAATCCTCAGGATAAGAAGGCCTGGCAGGTACTTTTGATTATTATGGGACATGCTCTTTTATATGGAAAGGGACACTTTCCCCATTAACTTTTTCTTCATATAAGCTTCTCTCTTACTGTGAATCACGATAAATTGCAATTTTTGTGGGCCATTTAGAAATTGTGTATGGTTCGACCTATTATTATTTGAATTCATTCAGAATGCATTTTACTATGCTTCCACATGTTCTGAAGAACCTTAAATATACATAAGTACATAAATATACATGAGCCTTAAACATGCACACATAAGTACCCGTGTGTGACACTTGATGTACACACTCTCTTCCTGTTATAAACATGTGTGTACTTGTCGCTTTCACAGTTCTTCAGAGCTTGTAGGCAGCACATCCTGAACATACACAGCAAGTGTTTCTTATAACTTAAAAAGAAACAAAGTTCAAGGTTGGTCACAGGGGACTCTGAAGTCAGATTAGTGACTTTCACACTTTGTATACTCCTGAGAGGATGCCAATACAACATGCTAATATAGGAGAGCAGAATCGATGTGTGTGTCTGCGTGCGTGTGCACGTGTGTCGTTTAGAGGTGGCTCTTGCCCAATGGCTAATAGTCAAGAGGGGGCAGCCAGGTGGCCGCTGGGGCGAGACCCTCCCGGTGAAGGGAGCGGCCAGGGCAGCGCCCCGGGGCGGACAGCAGCTGAGGGGTCAGTGTTGTGGCTTCATTTGGACAGGTAGGTGGCCTCGTCCTAGGAAGATGCATTTATAAATTTCAGTCACTCGAAGTGACTTTAGTTTTGATTTCATAAAAGGTTTGGCGGAACAAGGAATGCACTCTCCTTTATGAAAATGCACTGATTTTGATCATAGTGCTGCTTTGCCAATAGCTGCTCTGTTCCCGCCCATGGCCTCTAGACGCTGTGGCTGTCCCTTGCCACTTTTTCTAGTAGCTTCGAGGATTTAACTTGCAGGCTGTATCTGTAGTATGAATACATCCAATGAAATAAAACAATTACTAAAAAGATATCTAGTAATAATCGCAATATATATAGTAGAACTACAATATATGCTGGTTTTTTGTTTGTTTTTTACTTGTGAATATGGGAAAAGCATAATTTGTTAGAATTAACCATATGTGAAAGATTGAAATCTGTTTACTTCATAATAAGTCTCTGGTGCTATTATGGATAGTTATTTCTCTTAAAAATTCTCAAGTAGAACTTAGCATTTATCATTCAAATAAGTAGCGGAAGGAATGTGAACTCTTATGTATAATTTCCTAAAGCAAAATTTATAAGTATCTTTTATCTCAGAATGTACCTGTGAAAATATTTCTGGAAGCGTATTATATTTTGTGTTTCTGATCTACTTAAATTTACTTACCGTTCCACACCTTTATTTAGAATCTTTCTATAAGAATGTTTGTTGGTGATCCCATTAAGAACAATCCACAAAAAACCCTACATCTAGATATAGTCTTCGTATAGGAATTTTTATAATTTAAATTCAGAATAACAGCAAAGGTGTTCCTCAGCTTGTCTTGTCAGCCTCCCTGGGCGTGTGGCAGCCTGTGGGCGCAGAGAGGGGCCTCAGGGCCTCACTGGGACCCGGTCATCTGTTTAAATGTTATCACTCTGCCACCATCGCATTTAAGCGTGGCTTTCTGTCCTCAGTAGAGGTGAAAGACAGACAGTTTACACCGCATCTACCCAGAGGACGGGCTCAGGAACTTGTCATGTCTTAACCTAGGCTGTAGGAATTTGATTAGCTGCCTTCGGAAAGTCACCAGAGCTCCCGCCCTGCCAGGCCCCTGGGACGCCTGGGGGTGCTGTCAGGAGTTTGGGCAGGATGTGTGGGCCCTGTTGGAGTGTGACGTTACCCCCCCCCCCCCGTGGCTCTCGTCTCTGATATGGCCCCACTGATTCATTTCTACGGGTTCTGAGTCATTTTAAAATCCACGTGAGGCCTGGCTCAGATGCCACCCCGCCTGGGAGGGTCCCTGCACCCCGCCTCCGCGTCGCCGGCGTCGTCTGCGGCAGCGGGCCAGGTCCTGGCAGAGCTACCTTTGTGGGCGGTGCGAAGGGGGGGTGGGGGTGGCTCTGCCGTGTCACGCCCACCCTGGACAGCAGGGCCCTCCCTGCCCCGGCCTCGCTGCGCCTGGCCGCCACCACGACTGTCGCACGTGGCGCCGGGCGCCCCGCAGGTGCGAGCGCAGGGCCGCGCCTGGCTTTGTCCTCATTGGTGGCGCCCTTGATGCGTCTTCTCCGTGCGCTAACGCGCATCCTGCTTAAAACCGTCCCCGTCATACTGCCGTTTTCCGTGCGCATTGTACGGTTCTTTCCCCAAAACAGATAAATCTAACTAACCCCACTAGCGTGCGCTCTTCACATCATATATAATGTGTGTGTGTGTGTGTGTGTGTGTGTGTGTGTGTGTGTGTGTGTATACACACACACAAATATATATATTTATTTGAGGGGGGAGAGGAGTACTTTGCAACTGTTATTTTCCAAACTTGATTTTTTTTCTATTTTAGAGGAATTTGATAATTTATACAACAGTCTACTTCACACCAAACTGTAACACGGACTTGAGATAACTCGTTTTAATCCTGGGGCAGCAGGGCGGGAGAATATCTCACGTTTGAAGTACCTGGGCACCATCCGTAGAAATTAAGGTGATACCGTGTTATTTTTGGAAGGATTATTAACCAGTGCCTAGGACAAGATCGTCATAGATACATTCCGGTTATTCTGGAAACTTCGGGTGCCTGCCTTGAACGACTGAAACAGAGGCAGCTTCGTCCTGCCTTGGTGGGTGAAGGGTCAGAGGTGGGAGGCCACCGGTTCACCCTGGCTGTCGTCACCCGGCTTGCGGAACCCAAGACACCCACAATCAGGTGAAGCCTGAATCTGCAGCCTTGATCCTTATTACTTTCTTGATACGTCAGCCTTGAACAGCTTGGAGATTTGTCACCCAATTTTAGATTAAAAAAATAGGAGCGCATGACATTTCTCATTTAGTGGAGTAATCGAGATAAATAACAATGGCATGGCTTGCTCGTGGAGAAAGCCCGGGTGGCAGGCTAGAACCTGTGCTCAGGAACAGGTGTTTGGGGGCCCGAGGGTGCCCGGGAGGGGCGAGACCCCTCTGCCCACAGCCCAGCTGAGGTGCTCACGCCCGCTGCCTCTGCTCCAGACAGTGGGAGGCAGGGCCCAACCACTCACGTGTACCGCGGGATGCCCTCTGTTTAAAAGAACACGACTTTAGTATTCATCTGAATATTTCACAGAGCATAACAAACAGGCCAGTCTTTTTGAGGGTCCTCGTTCATAGGATTTTATCATTTTTATTTGACAACCACATATACCACACAATTCATCATTTTTATCTCTGTTTCTTTCCTTTAAAGTCTGGAGAAATATTCCAGAATTTTTCTGACAATCATTATGGATAAAATGTAATAGAATATCATTTTTTAAAAATGCTTCTGATGCTGGTTAAATTTTTTCATATAAGTGTCTCCCAAATATCACACGGGTATACTTAGGACAAAATTATTTATTGCTTCTCCGGACTTCAAATTTAACTATGCACCCTGTAGTTTTATTTGTTATGGCTGGCAACCCAAGGGAGTTTGTTAAATTTTTCCAAATGTTGTAAATAAAAATGTCAAGAGTCTTGAGTCAGTGTATATGTAAGAAAAAGTACAGATGACGAAATAGAACCAATAAAAGGAGAAACTGGGTCGAATGGGCTGAGGGTATTCACACACGACTGTAAGTCCATTAATTCTGACATCACGTTGATCTACTTATAGATATAATGTGAAGAAAGCTGTCTGTAACTCTCTGTAACTAGTAGTTAAGAGCCCATTCCCCGTGGTTAGCATGACTGGCTGTATCATTTGCAGGGTCTCAGGTGAGTGAAAATGCTAGATCCTTGTTTTGAACTTCTTAAGATTTGAGCTGAGACAGCAGAATTTGCACCCAAGCACGTAGCCCCTGAGTGCGGGTCCCCGAGCAAACTGTGCAGGTCATTGCGCATGCAGCTGGGGCTGGCGGCCAGGCGTGGGGTACGGCAGGGATAGGTAGTACTGGAGAGAGTGTTACAGTTGCCACTTAGCAGATGAAACGTGTGGGGTTTTAAGAGACTAAGCAACGAGGTGGATTCAGATTTTGAATCTGGGTCGTCTGAGACCGGATTACATGAACATTACTAATTTCTGCAGTACTGAATCCCAGAAGAAAAAAAGCCAATGGCGAAAGTTAGTGGACGCGAACTGGGGAGATAAATATTGACTTGGGCGTCCGTCCATGTCTGGGGAGATGAAGCAGATCAGATAAACGGGTGAAGCAGATTAGGAATCTTTACAGCGAGATCTCTGGGAACTGTGGCAAAGCGTTTGTAACGTACAGACCCATTGGAATCCAGAGTGATGGCTCAGGTTCGTGAGCTCACGTTGACCACGGAGGGGAAGTAGTTTGTGATGCTGTGACCCTTGGTTTAGACATTGTGAATAATCATGTTCATTCTGATCCCACCTTCCTGAAGTAACAGTCTCTGAAACGAATTTAAGCAGTGGCTAGGGAAGCTTGTCAAGGGTGACAATAGCAGTCATATTAAAAAAGAAGAAGAAAAAGAAGCTTGCCTTCGGTTTGATGGAAAGGATGTGATAACAGCCACTCCAGTGACAGCATATAAATCATCCTGGTTTGGCGTGCACTGTCTGCACGAAGTCTTCCTCCTTTTGATGGGGCTGGCTTTTATCAATTGATTTTCATAAGGGATAACAAACTAGGTGCCCAAATTTCCACACGCTTTTCTCGTACTTAAAACATAAAACCTTTCTGGCACCCAGAGCTCGATCTGAAAATGCTGAGCATTAAGCAACATGGGTTAGTCTTCAGAAGGGGAGCTTCAGAGTGTCAAGGCCCGAGGGGTTAAGGAAAACCGTGTGGCACGTCCGTCACTCCCCTATACTCTTTCGCTCAGCACACCTGCTTAACGAGCTAGACATAAATGATCATACTATCAGCGCGTTTTTAAATAACAAAGCCTCGTGGAAGCGTTCCTTCTGTCGAAACAATAAACTCAGAATAAATGATTCTGATGAAGTTTTCTCAGATGCTACACGCAAAAAATAGAGTGATAACTGCTGGATTTTTTATTCCTCTGGGGGTAGGAAAAATCGTTTTATGATTTTAAGTGGTTTACTTCAACTGGAATTTCAGTATTCCTCTGTCAGGATCGTTAAGTACTTTCGATCTGGTAAACAAACCTGTAAATGGTCTTTTAATCTTCTTTCGCCTCATGTTTCTTTAATTTATAACAGTTCCTTAACTCCTTTCTCAGTTTCCCCCTTTGAGATAGAAAAATATATGAGGATGAGGTACATATGTAAGACAGATATTAATGCAGGTATTATTTATATCTCAAAGGGACAAATTCTTTAAATATCAAATGTACATTCATTTGAATGATGCTTATATGTCAGTTAAAAACAAGAAATACGTGTTCGAAGTCCACATGTAATTCTGAGGCCTCTTCCTCATGCAGACTCAAGGGAAAAGGGATTCCCAAACAACTTGTTCAGATATTTTCTTTCACTGAGATTCAGAACTCGTAATCTTCGCATGAACTATCAGGAAGATATCGAAAATATTTTTTACAGACCCACGAAGCGATGAAAAGCAATGACGCTTTCCACTAATGTTTTGTATTGCTTTGCTTCCAGAAGTTTCCCTACTGCAGGGTAAAGCTGATCCTAAGAGCTTCAGTCAGGGGCGAGGCTATCCCAATCCCACGGGCTGGCGTTAAAATGCAGGATTCTCTCTCACTGACAGTTTGCTGTATAATTACCCAACTTTCATTTTTAAACAGCCGGGATTATGATTTCGATGAATTAGCAACGAGTTTTATTTAGAAAGACTGACTTTCTCTCTCCCTGACATTGAAGATTGTTGGCAGAGAGGATGCTACTCGGTATTTTTAGATCCACAGAGTAAGGTGGTCTAAGGAAAGCATCAGCCATGCCAGGAGACGGGATGGCGATGCTCTCGAAGTTAGAGATGAAGATCAGAGAGTGTGTGGCTGTGGGGTGGGGGGGAGGGGACATACAATGGCATCTCGGGGTCCCTCTGCGGGAGGGGCTGGGGCTGGACCCGGTAGCGTCTTCTTGACAAACCAGAATGCAAATACCCTTCAAATGTGGTTGTATACTTAATATTTAGTGTGATTTAAAGGTGACTCTGCATATAAATGCTTTCGTTCTTATAAATAGATGACAGCCTCGTTTTGGATTGTTGGGCTGTACGGACGGTTGGTAGGGGCTCGACACCCGTCCCATAGCCCATCCTGTGACTGTCAACAGTCCCAGGGCAGACTCGCATTTCCGAGTAATGTCCCTCAAGCCAAACGGTCACCTTGTGCATCAGAGCCAATTATATTTTGTGCCCAAATGTAAAACAGAACAAAATTATTTCTGTGCCTTAATTTTCCACCCACTTAAACCAAGATTTGAAGTAGCACTTCTACGACCTCGCTTTAATAAAATGAAATAAGAAATAGTAAGAGTGGTCTCTGGATCACCTAACAGGCCTGCAAGATGAGCTAATTAATTACATAACTCATCACTAGTTTGGGGGTCTATGCGAAAAGATTATGGGGTTTTGTTAGATTTATCTATCGTTCAAAAAGCTTATTGTCTGACCAAAAAAAGTGAGTGGGAGGAAACGTTTGCCGAGAGAACTCTCAACTCAAGCAATTCATAGCATGGGATTTATGTAAGGACAGATGGCTACGGTGAATGATTTTCTACAGGGATGAAGAAAAACTTATTTTATTTTGTTTTCATATAGAACTTGGAGTGTAATGACAAAGTAATAATTACCAGATGCTAATATGATGCACTACAACTTTGCAGGGCCTGGGTTTCAGAAATCCCAGCGCTGAATTCTCCAGTCAATATTTAAAATATGGAAGAAAAAATGCTTGCTGTTACGCTGGGCGTGGGGTCATGTGCTTAAATTATCAGAAATCACGGGAAGGGTGTCATTCTGTTTTGACAGTTTAAAAGACAAGCTTCTGTTTTCAGTTTGATCTGTCGGTTTATGTAAACTCCTGTGGCAAAGTCAGAATTTTCCATCAGCAAGAAATTTGGGTCCCTCTAAAGATTTTTGGAGACTTCTACATTATGGAACAAACAGCAGGACTTTAAATTAGAAGTTTCGACATACAGATTTGAAAAGATTTTATGTTTTTAATATTTTTCTTGAGATTTAGTATATGTGCCAAGAAGTGCATCCCACAGTGAGAATCTAATTTATTAACACTTGGTTATGATACTATATAGCATATGATACAATATATCACAGTAGGTGAGAATAAATAAAGCAAACATAATTCGAACCCTGTCATTTTTGTTTTTTGGCTAACGTCCTGCTGGTCACTGCACAATCTAATTAAAAACTAAGGTTGTTATTACCGTTATGAGTCTTTCTTTCTCACTTAGTCTATTTTTTGTTTTTCCCATTTTGGCTGTTTTAATTTTCATTTTAAAAATATTTTGGTTGTGCTAGACACCATATCTCAAGCTAGAAATTTACTTTTGTTAATTTAAGATTATACAATTAATTCTTTTAAGTCCTTTACGTACAAGCATACTGTGAAAACTCGAATTTCGATGTTAGGGTTTACTCATGAATAAATTTGAATAGCTGAGCAGCTGACAAAATATAATCGTGTTCTTATTTATCCTTCAATTTACTGTTTTATTTTTTATTTAATTTAGTTTAATTTTTTTTTTCATAATTGCTAAAATGCTATTCACACTGGAGGTACCACAGGAGAGCAGAGCATCAAGCCCAACGTGCATGAAGCAGAGACTGCACTTGGGGTGCACTTTATTAATAATGAGTCCCTGGCCGAGGGGCACAGGTGAAGCAAGGCGTGCGGACCCCCGCGTGCCTCCTCTGCCCTTCGCTCCTGACCGAATGCGCTCAGGGGAAGAGATGAGGCGCGCGGAGGCCTCAGCAGAAGTCAAGAGGATGGATCTCAGGGAGATCTGAATTGTGAGCTCCGATATGGGCTGACTTGCCCTCCAGGGTCCCGTGTGGAAGCCCCACACGTCCTCTGTCCATGCCGGAGATGAGATCGCTAAGGAAAAAAATCAGGATTCGACAAGGCCCTAAGCGCGGGCCTGATGCAGCAGGACCAGCATCTTCCTGAGCAGAGACGGCAGCGATGGACGCCCGCCCGCCCTCTGTCCCTGTCCCCTTTCTGCACGCGGCGGAGGCGTTATGGTGGGGGCCCAGCCGGCAGGTGCCGTGCAGTGCGCGGTGTCTGGGGTGCGCCCGGGGGCCAGGCCCAGCCGGCGGGTGCCGTGCAGTGCGCGGTGTTGGGGTGCGCCGGGGGGCCAGGCCCAGCCGGCGGGCCATGCAGTGCGCAGTGTTGGGGTGCGCGCCCGGGGGCCAGGCCCAGCCGGCGGGCGCCGTGCAGTGCGCGGTGTCTGGGGCGCGCCCGGGGGCCAGGCCCAGCCGGAGGGTGCCGTACAGTGCGCGGTGTTGGGGTGCGCCCAGGGGGCCAGGCCCAGCCGGCAGGCGCCGTGCAGTGTGCAGTGTTGGGGCGCGCCGGGGGGGCCAGGCCCAGCCGGCAGGTGCCATGCAGTGCGCAGTGTTGGGGTGCGCCCCGGGGGCCCGGCCCAGCCGGCGGGTGCCGTGCAGTGCGCGGTGTTGGGGTGCGCCCCGGGGGCCAGGCCCAGCCGGCGGGTGCCGTGCAGTGCGCGGTGTTGGGGTGCGGACTGGCATCTCGTGTTTGCTGCTGGAATGCGTTTGATCCATTTGCTGTTAAAGCGTGTTTGTTCCCTTCCTCTCGCCTTCGTGAGGTCGGCACACCCCCTTCGCTTTGATTTTGGGTGCAGTGTAGGCTTGGCTCATGGCACGGGCAGAAGTGGCTGGGAGAGGCCTCGCTCGTTTCCGCTTGCTCCCTGGGCTTCTGCTCACACCCCCAGGGGACAGTGCCCACGCTAGCACTCTGGGCACAGGAAAACATAAGCCACGTGCAGCAGAGCCCGAACTCTCCGCTAAATCCGGCCTCGATCACACAAGGAGACCCTCACATGCACGACGAAGCCTCGTGGCCATCCGCAGAGTTTGCCCAGAGAAATTCAGCCGAGACCAGTCTTCTCTTCGCCAACGAACAGATGGGCGAGAATAAATTAGTTGCTTCAAGTGACGGGATTTTAGAATAATTTGTTACAGGATATTTTCGTGATAATATTATGTCTATGTGACGAATAGATTCCTAGAAATAGAACTGTTGGAGCAGTGGGTATTTCCCTAACCCAGCGCATTAGAAATTTCATTCTTTATTGATATGATGGATCTCTATTTAATGATAAAACACAGTCCATCAATGTTTGTCTCCATTTATAGATTCTACATTTTGAAATTTACCCAAGTATGAAGACAACCTGAAAACTTTAACCCTAGTGGTTTATTCTTATCTGTCAATTGCATTCATCTATATAAATTATAGATGTGTGTGTCTTATTTTCCTAAAGTACAGAGTTAAAGATAATATACTCTACCGCCTAGAATAAGAAAGTCGGATCCGTGAGTTCTGTCTCTGCTGAAAACTCTTGCTGGGCAGCGTTTTGGGCCTCAGCGTTTCTGAGAGAGTTTGGCTGGGAAGTTCAGTGTGCCCCTTCGCTGTTCTATGGGGCATTAGGACTCTCGAAGTGGTACCCCACCTGACACTCTTCTACCACTTAAGATCATCGATGGCTTTTGTTGGCGGCGCTAACGTGAAAATAACCGTCTCCTGAGGACACGCTGGAAGGAGGGTACGCTTGCTAAACTTCTCACTTCCCCCTCTGAGACTGGTGACGTGCCTGGCAGTGCGCACCGTGCTGCCTTTCAGGCACTTCCCAGGGAGTATAGTCTGGACTCGGGAGCCGCTCGCTGACTACAGAAATCTCTTTGAAAACAACGTTGTTTGCTTACGGGGAGCTGATCCGCTCATTTCTCTAGACATCCTGTCGAGAGCTGCCGAGAGCCGTGTGCATCTGCATCACGTCGGCCTCCCCCCCGTGTGCCTGTTCACAGGTTGTCTGGTGAGATGTCACCATCTAATACTCAGAGGTGTCAGAAGACGCTTCCCGGTGCCAGTCACTGCTCTCCTTATTTTCGGGTTGTTGATATTGTTTAATATCTATCACACAAAGTCCTTTCCTCGAAATTTCACAATAAACATTTTTTTCCCCCAACTCTACTCGCACAACCATGTTTTTCTTCGTCTCAAATCTTCAGCTCTTTTAAATTCGTTTGGTATCGTGTGCTCCTTGTATTTTTGCACGCCATGCCGAAGCTTACAAGTACATAGCAACGAGCAAAGTGTGAATGTAAACAGAAAACTGGTTGGAGTGTGAGAAGGTGAGACAAACATTGGCCCGTCCTTTCTCGGTGACATTAAATTATGGACAGAGCTGGGTTCTTGCGCTCACACTTCGTTCCTCTGTGTAGCTATTCATTTAACCGCCTGCTCGTTCTGGCATTAGGTGAACGAAAACAGAGGCGAAGGCCTGCTCCCCGCTGGCCTGTGCCTCTTTGGGACGTGAAGGGGAGAGAGCGGCCCGCAGAACAATTGCAGGGTGACATTCATAACGTCTGTCAGGCCTCTCCAGTTATTCATGACATGCCACAGCTCTTCAGACGCTAAGAAGTTTAATGAACCCAGACTTAGAAAATGAGGAAATGAGGAAAAATCTCAGACCGGGCCCTCACTCCAGTACAGCGATTCAAATAATTGTCTTAGTCTGTTAGACTTAAATTGGTGACCCAGAGGGCCAAAGTCAGTTTTTCTAAATTACACAGGTAACAGGAACACCTGTCTCATCAGGGTTCAAACAGGTAATGACTGAAAATTTAAAACATAAAAAGAAAAATATGCAAATGTTTTCAGTTAGCTTTGTAAATGTGAATTAATTATTTTGGGGTACACTGAAAAGCCTTTCATTATTTTTCTCTGTACAGAAATCTTTATGTAATTTGGACTACATATTTTTAAGGTGTTCAGGTCGTTCTTTGGCTTAACTTTACCTGCCTGAGTTAGCCAAGTAGATATTTTCTTAAAGGAACAGACAAAGGAAAACACAATCCTCAGAGCATGTTTGCTTTGGATTACATGTGCGGATTTGTTTTCAAGGCATACCTACAGATTTTTCAAACTCTACGACGTTTACATTTTTCCTTTTAGATACTGTGCGGCATTTGTTTTTGATGATGGATTATTACTTAGCTTTATAACCATGAACCATATATACACTATTTTATCAAATTAGCACAAGGCTCTGGTTCTTATCATGAAATGATTCATTAAATTAGAGCAAATCGAGTAAGTAACGTTCCGCCTTGCAGACGAGACGGGTCCCTGCAGCCAGCGTGAAGTTCGGATGGTCTTCCATCGGTCCGAAGAGGAGGTGCCATCCTCGTGAGGTGGCCTCACCACACATGGGCCAGTGACCCAGGGAGAATAATCGGACGCTTCTGCTTAGCTGCATTGTGATAAGTTGTGCGTGTCCAGAAAAGTGAGTGAGGAGTCGATGCCGTTGGCTTCCTGCCTGGCCCGTGTCCTTCAGCTTCCCCAGAGCTGCCTGTCTTCCCTGGGCAGGTTCTGTCCATACCTCATCGTGCTTTCAAAGCACCATGTTCCCCCCCTTTGCTGCACCCCAATGCTTACTTGTGCATTTATTTGATTATTGGATAAGTCCTTTTCTAATCGCTTATCACTGAATTAGCAGAACACGGGCGCTCGCCAAAATAATTGTTAACTTTCCGAATGATTGAAATGATTTTTGCTGAATTCAGAGAGGGTGCTGTCTTTTCTATCCGAATATATATATACACACACACATATATATATAAACGTATATATATATTTTCCTTCAGAATTCTGGGCTGACGGTGGACATGAGTGCTTCTTATTTTGTTTTACCTTAAGATTTACACGTATTATTAATATTTTCTTTTATATAGAGCAGATATTACATTTCAGGAAGACGTTTTGGTTGCTGGCATGGCTGGCGGGCTGGGAGGACTTACCCTCTGCTGTGAGATGCTTCCGCTTTAGCTGCCCGTCTGTCTCCCCAAGGGTGGTGACAGGTCGTGTCCGTGAGGTCTGAGTTGCAGGCGTTTTGGAAGCGGGAGACCATCTTTCTACAGGCCAGGGGGCAGATTTTCTTTTCCTGACGGGGAGTAGAAAGGTAACGCCCTGCGGGCAAAGGGTGGGCAGGTTTTACAATCTTTAAAAGGTGAAGAGTTTCTTAATGTTGCGGCTTCGAGGCCGTGACCAGCACTGTTACGTCTGGGGTTCTCCCCGTGACCAGCCTCGGCCCAGCCCCGCGGGACTTGGGAGGGAAAGGGGACCGGCCCGGACGAGCAGCTAAGGTTGCTCGTTGTGGCACAGTAATGAACTATGCAAACGGGTTGGGCTTGTTGTCACCTTCCCAGGCCACCCCATGAGACTGTGGCAGGCTGACCCAGTGGCTCCAATAGTTGCTGTAAACCTTTCTGTGCTGACAGGTTTACAATTATGAATAATATTTGTATGTTTTCTGATCATCTTAAAACACGGAGAAGTTTACAGGCTACTAGCCATTAACGGATAAAAATTCAAGGAAAGCGGGAACCCAGAATGCTGTACTAAGCAGACGTTAATTTTACCCTACAGGCTTTTGCCGAACCTGGAGAATCTGAGTGTAACTTTTTAGTCTGCCGTCAGGACGGGGGAGAAGCGTGAGGTGGCAAAGCTGGTCCGGGCCGGCTGGCCGCGGGGATGCGAGAGCTGTAACTCCTAAGTGCGTGTGAACCAGCAGCAAGCCCGCCCTCCCCAGGTGCTACAAGGGAAGTTCTTTTTGACTGAACAGAAAAGAGGGAAAAGTTCGTATCAGACCCTCTAACCGCAAGCTCGCCAGTGATGATTTATAGGAGAAATCTCAGCACCCAGGCTGCCCAAAATATGTGAGTGTCATTAGAGTGGGGGTGTCCCAGGGTGCCCTGCAGAGCAAATGCCGATGGCCTCAGAAGAAGGCCCGCTACGCCTAGATTTCAAAGGATTGCCACAAATAACAGGCCAAAGAAACAGAACAGCTGACCGTAAGCGAGAATCAAAAAACGAAACGAAAACATTAGAAAGAAGAAATGACCTGCGAAGACTTCAAATTCTGGAGCCACCGGACACAGATTATAACACCGTGCTGGAAAGAAGACAAGCCTGACATGATCTTCGGAATGCGGGGAACCCTCGAAAGGGCCCGGACAGATGTGAACATTAACCACGAAGAATAATAAAATAAAAGGGAAAATAATCGAAAACACAACGTAATGACGCAATGGGTACGTTTCGCAGCTCATTAGATGAAGCAATTGGAAGATTAGTGACCTACAAGTTTGGATGGAAGAAATAATCCAGAACACAAAAGAGGTAGATGGAGAAAGAAACCGTGAAAGAGAGAGAGAAGGCCGTGGAGTGTTCACAGAAGAAAGTCCAACGTCCGTGTCGCTGGAGTTCTGGAAGGAGAAGGAAGAGGAAAAGGAACAGAAACAATACTGCAATCGATAATGCTGGGACACTTCTGGAAGCGGGCTCTGAGGGCACCTGGCGGACGGGCAGCTCTCACCGAGGCCTTGAGAGTCAGTCATCGTGGGTCCCTTAAGATCCTCATTAAAGGAAAACCTCAAAGCCGTGTGTCTGGCAGCAGCGAAGTGGTGTCCGGGGAAACGTGTGCACTGGGAGAGGGGGTGAATCACAAGCGAGGTTGAAGTCATTGAAATGATGACAGAAAGGTTCCTCGGGGCTGTTGCAGAGGTCGTCGGCTTCGCCGTTGCCATGGTGACGGCTATGACGTAATCCGCTGGGCTCAGGCTGCGCTGACTGGCTTTACGCCCGCTCTCCGGGCAATTCGCTGGGCATCGCCCCGCCGTGCGCTGGGGGGCCGATCCTCGTCACCGTGTTGCACAGAAAAGCGTGTATCTATCTAGTGGCTGGAGTCGCCGCATTAAGCATCGTGATCGCGCACGGAAATCTGGTTTTGAGAAGGGAAAAAAGCGCGACGACTTCAGCCTTGGCCGCCTGGGGCCTGGGCTGGGGTGTCTCAGGGCTGGCGTAACTGCATCTGGAAAACGAGGGGGCGGGAAGAAGAGCCGGCTCGAGCGGGGTTCAGCGAACGCAGTCGTGGGGTGCGAAAGGCAGTGGTGACGCTGGTGGGACCTCTCCTCTCCTGCACTACGAGTTCATGCCTGTTTTTTAAATTTGCAGTGATTTGTAAGCGTTTTGGACATGTTCCAGATTCCGTCTCTTTACCAGTTATATACGCTGAAAATATCTGGTTCCTTGGGGTAGACTGTCTTTTATGGGGACATTTGCTAAAGGAATTCTTAATGTCATAGTCGGTTTTATTATTTTCTATTAGAGTTTGCATTTTTATGCCGCGTTAGAAGAAACAATGTGAACTTTCTACTTAGTCTACGAAATATCTATTCAAAATTTATGGTCTTTAATGGAATTGTACATTTTTCTACAAAATGTACCTTGGTGCTAGATATATTATAAGGTTCTCATAACATACACTTCTTATTAAATGAGTCTTTGAATTATATGCTCTTTACGTTTTTTCTGCCTAATTTATTGAAACTCCTGTTGTTTTAGAATATTGATCTCGTTATCTGGCAGTCTTATTAAACTTATATATTAATTCTATCTACACATTGTCCCATGTTTGTTGGAAGATGATCATATCACTTATGCATAATAACATTCTTATTTACAGTATTTCCAATCTTTCCACCTCTCACTACTGTTTTGATTTTTAATTTTTTTGTTACCGCATTGCATATGATCTCGTTACAGTGTCGAGAACAAAGGGTCCTAATCAACACCGTTGTCTTCTCTTTAATTTAACAGAACCGTCCCTCACAAATTGCTGTGAAGTATGAAGTTGCCGAGGGTTTCGGTGAGTCCTGGACCTTTTCCATACGGTACCACCTTCAAAGACGATGCCTTTATATGCATGTATATTTTAAAAGAGAATCGTCAATGGGAGGGAAGCCTTAGCGTCCTCTGGAAATACGTGGGCTTTCTCCACAGGCATAGGATGGACCTTTATATATCAACACGAGCACGTTGCTTCCGATTTTAGGGGCTTGTGGATCTGTTAGGTGCTCTGTACCGACTCCAAGTTAAGACCCCTTGATCTAGAAGAACTTTCTTCATTAAAACATTCTGCGAGCAGTCACTGAGCACGTGTCCCATGGCAATGACCGTGAGATGTCCTGTGTGCATAGCGAACATGGACAGCCAGGCATGTCAGGCGCTCACGGTACAGAACACTAGCCAAGGCAGGTGTTGAAAACGGGGTGCACGAGGCCTCCGAGGGGGACGTACGCATTCTTATCTCAGTGTTTTAGCGAATGTGCCTGGTCTAATTTCAAACCCCGTTTTGTTTTCATGTAAAAGTTCCTAATTTCGTGAAGAAACACTAAGCCAGGCAAATGAGAATGAGTTCATGGAATATGACATTAATATCATTTATCCAGCTCCTCTAATTCTGATTTTTCTTTTCTAAACCTCCCCACATTTCATCATGTTACCCTGGGACGTCCTTGAAAGGTTTAATTTTGGTTCATCCAACGCGTCGGTACTCAGAGCTTTTTTTATGAGTAGTTCTGCAAAAAACGTCTGCGGGTCGTTCTGCTCAAAAGGAATAAGACGCCTGAGGCTTTGTCGGAGGAGCTTAGTCTGCCTTTGCTTCCTAAAACGTTGCTGGCAACTCGAAAACATAAGGACGGAAAGGATGGTTGGTGGCACCGATAGTAGTGACGGACAGGACGCCTTCTCGGGGTGGCGGGGGTGCATGGCCGCAGGCCTGCTGCACTGGGGACGGATTTCGAGCCTGGGACTTTATCTTGCCTGCCGTGCTTGTTGACTCTGGGCGTGAGGAGCGGCCGATTATCTTCGCTGGCCTCTCAGCTGCTCTTCAAGCGCTGGGCACATTGCACTGACGCGTGGGCCCTCGGGGAGGCATTCTGCCGCGGGCTGGATTAACCTCCCTCTTTTCCTGGATCTTTAAAAAAAAGGATGTCAAATTGGTCAAAGCTTCCTGGGTGTGTTTCTATTCCATCAGTCTTTTGAAATTAAATTGCCTCCGCCTGCTTCTAGAGAGATTTCACTCATAACTAATGCGAAAAATAAAACAGAGAGATAACCCTTTAGACTAAGTTTGCAGCAAGTTTGGGGGTAAAAAGTAAAATAACTAAATTTGTGTATGTATCTTTGCCTGGCAGCTCATATTTGATTTTGGTATGTGTGAGAAGGTGAAAGATTTGGGGACAGAATGATAACTCTCACCACAGTCTTAAGAAAACAATTGCTTAGTACCTCTGCTGCTAACGAAGTCAAGGCAACTCATCAATAGACTGGTTCCCGATATCTGTTCTTGGATATAATTATACTGTCAATCGGTCTCTTTCCCAGAATTGGTAAAATCGACTATCAGTCGATTACATTAAAATGAAATTCGTTCCAGAGAGTAGTTCTGTGTTTTTCCTGTGCTACGTGTCTAATAGTCACATAAACTACTGGATCGTCTCTTCACGCCTGGGCTGGAGCTTGATCTGAGACTTGCAGCCTTGATCTTTTGTTTCATGAATATTTAATTAGACTGAACTCTTGCCTTCACAGTGTGAGTGGGAGTGAAGCATGTTCTTTATTGCTGAAGTTATTCGTTTTGCTTGGCATTTTAATTTACTTTCTTAAACTTTTTAACCAAGGACCATTTCGATTCCAATGAGCAAGCATACTTTATCACACTTTTTCAGATGATTACATTTTCTCTTTGAAGTTTGTTCTTTTTTAATTCTGCTGAAGCTTGAGAATATGTCCCACCTAGTTCTAGCTTACTAAACATGGCACTGAGGTCACAGAGGAACCATTCTTCTGTGATTTGGAGATTTTTGTTGGTAGGTGACTGACTATATAGTTCAAGGAATGTAGCATACTTTTAAATACCTACTAGAAATGATCCAACGTGAGTCATCTTCATTTTTCTGACTAATGGCAATGTGAGTTATCTTACTCTGACTTAATTGTATTAATATCCATTATCATATCCTGGAGAGCATGTCATGTAAGTTACCTATCATAACCACCTTCTGATAGGCAGGTGATGCTGGCGCTGGGGGCGGCTGCAGATACAGAGGAAGCTTCACTCGCTCGCCCGCCGCTCACCTCCTGCTGTGCGGCCCGGTCCCTCACAGGCCACGGACCGGGACCAGTCCATGCCTGGGGTTTGGAGACCCCTGATTTAGGGAATGGGTATTCTGTGTAACACTGCATTTGGGAGCATTATAAACAGTGAAATCACCAACAAGAAAAGTAAAAAAAACAAAAAATGGTGCTAAGCAGACTGTGAAAATGACACTTGGTTACAGGATGGCAGCTGAGATAGGAAGAGAGGTCACGGCATCCACCCGCCCCAGAATCTCCATGGCGACTGTTACCATGCTGCGGTATCGATTAGGGGTTACAAGTAAATTTTAGCATATAAGACAATTTTCAAATACCAAACCTGTGAATAACGAGAAGCAACTGTATGCACGTTGGCATTGTGATCAAATGGAAGCTGGTAAAACGAGTTCGGACTTGGAGGTGAAGAATTTAGGACCAAGCTCTTCCAGGACTGAGGCACGTTTTGGGGTGATTGCCTTTGCTTGAACTTCCCGGAATCTGTGCGTCTTTGGGTAACCCTCTCAGCCTGCTCCTCTCAGGGTTTCAACAACAATTTTTTTACTCCTAAAAACAAAATTAAAACCAAATATGTCTCTCCCTTATTCATTCATTATGTATTGTGATGTCTATTACTCATAAATGATTAGCAAAATAAAAATGAGCTTCCCCTTCCAGGAAAAAAAAAATGTATATAATATATATGTATATATATACATATATATGTATATATATATATATATATAAAATTCAAGCCTTCAACTCTCACAGGAAGTCATTGCCAATGCTTTTAGTCTATCTTCCAATGCACAAATAAATAAATAAATAATATGATATAAATAAATAAAAGCTATAAATAAATAAATAAACGGAAAAGAAAAAGCTAAGTTTCTCATTTAACAGAATGAATATTCACCTCTTGAAACATATTTTCTTTAAGTGAAAATTCTTAAAGTAGTTTTGAGAATAACACATACATCAAATGTATTAAACTTTCAATAGATTTTTGGGGTCAGTGGGATATAGTTTCTAAGGGTCAGTTAAATTAATAATTTGGTAAAATCTCTTAAAATCTACTATACTTGCAATATTATATATAAAGTTTAAGTTCATGTCTAAAAAAATAGTTTGTTTCAAAAGCCTTACACGTGGTTTGTGTTGATTTGAATTTGCATTGAATTTGTTTTGTAATTCCAAACACACTTCTAATATTTTAAAGATGAGTATTATTTTTGGAAATATCATTTAATCATTTGTAATTCCAAATTGTTTTTCAAAATGACTTGACTAGCAAAACATTCTTTAAATCGCACATGTTAAATAACCCAAATTTCTTAGTTCTCTTAAAAGGAAACAGGAACTGTTTAGATTAAAATGTCAATATACTATATACTCTCTTATATAGCTGATTACGGTTTACAGAAAAATATTCATGCTATGAATAATTACTTATCTTTGGAACTTACACACTTTTTTCCAGTCATTCAATACCACAGGATGGTTCTGCTTACTTTCAGACATGGCCCGTGGACATATTCCAGGGTGCAGGGCTAACTTAATATCTATCCTTTCCCTTTTGAGGAAATCGAGTGACCTTCAATTCATAATATATGGACAGACTTCAGGTTTAGCAGACATTCATTCATCTGTCAACATTTATTCTTTTGGGGGCGTCCAAGAAAATTAAAGCAGTAAAGTTTGCTGAACAGGTGCTAAGATGCATATTGGAAAGGAAGGGCCTTGAGCTCTTAAACAGAAGCGTTAGCATGGGGATTAGCACTCTGCCAGGTGTAAACTGCACAGCTCTGTGCGTCACATGTTATTCTCCAAGATCTCTGGGGATTTATAATGCTTTTTTGATCTTTTGACATGCACCAATACTATAGGTATTCCCAATGCTTTTTCTCCAGGCGTTATTAATATTTATATTTTTAATTTCTTTATTAATATTTTTATTAATAAAGAAAATACACGAATATGTGCACACAGATATGTGAGTGAAAAGAAAGCAGGCATTTCGCCAAGAAGTAACGTCCTGCGTTCTCCACGCAGGAGACATACACTGCCTTTTATCATTTAGCACATCGCAAGGGAGAAGCATCCCACTCCCACAGTTTACTTGTACTTACTTGTAAAAGGGCGATTCATAAATCAGAAACCTTCCCAGCCATGACAGCTGCAGCTCTCAGCCATCACTGGACGAGGCGTGGATTTGTCCAGTGGAATGCGAAGGCACGATTTTAAACCGCAAGGCCGCGTTCTGAGAAAGCCATGTGATGAAGTGGCTTTTTAAAAGTGAGTGTTAAAGGCAGTTTTAGACCACTGAATTAGTTTAAGTCTCCCTAAGAGAGCATTGGTTTAAGTAAACAAGAGGGTAAACATTTATGACGAATCATATTCAATAATGCATTTAATATATATAAGCATTTATGAGTAATAGCATCATATTCAATATTTTTAAATTATCTGATAATATCCTTTAGATATGGTTATACATTTCCTATCAGGTATTTACTTATTAGAGATTTATGTAAAGTCTTTAAGGCTTTTCATCTATTACATTTTATGCAATTGTGAGTGAGGACTATAAAACAGTCAAACTCAGAACTGGGGAGTAGGGTGTGGTTGCCAGGGGCTGGGGGTGGGGTGCAGGGAGGACACGGGACATTATTAGTCACAGAACACAAGGCTTCAGTTACGCAAGATGAGCGAGACCTAGAGACCCAGTACGCGGGATACCAGTTACAGTTAAGCATGCTGTATCGTGCACTGAAAGTGTGCAAGGGGGCAGACCTTGTGTTAAGTGCTCTTATCACTAATCATAATCACACTAATAGATGCAGAGACTCTTGGAAGTGATGAATGTGTTTATGGCACAGACTGTGGTGATGGCTTCATGAGTCTGTGCTGAGCTCCGAACTGTTCAAGATGCGTACATTAAATATGGTCAGAGTTTTGAATGTCAATAATACTTCAATAACATGGTTGTTAAAAAAAAAAAACCTCGATCTTATTTTTACTGGGTAAGGACAAAGCTGTGTCAATGAGTGATCACAGTGGGGTAAAAAAAAATGACATATTCAGATAATAAAGGCAAGCAGACGGTAAGCCTGAAAAGTTAGACTAGTTGGCCCTGCGTTTCCACTAAGCCGCATGTCACAGCCACAAAGGTGACTTAAAAACAACCCCAGCCCGCACTGCGACTTCCTCTGCTGTGCGTCTCACTCGGCCTCTCACGCAGGCTCTGCTTCGCTCTCACCAGATTGTCTGGTTTGAGCGCCCGCTGTTCGCTCTGATAAGCTACGTTATTACCTCGGTGTCTTCTCTGGTCACTTTGACACTGATTGACCGTATCTGGCTCGGGGAACTGGTAATATACTGCTTTAGTCTTCCTCTTTTCGTGGCTTCCTGTGTGACCAAAGAAAAGATTATAACCCTCTTGAGGAAAGTTTGACCTAGCGCCCGTGTGGGCAAAATACAAAAAGTAGAGGGAAGTGTCTTCACACGCATTTTCAGGTTTTTCTCCTTCCTGAAGGGGCATGTGCGTAACTGAGTGAATTTTACTCTCGGGCACTCGGCAGACTCCTTTCTTCCATGTTCATGGCACCGCTAGGGATATTTATATATGAATTTCCAGGAAACGTTCTCTGGGGCGAGTGAGTAAAGGAGACTGGCAAAATGAGCTGTCGCTTCAGGACGCCAATAAACTCAAACATACCCAAGTTGTGTGCTGAATAACATAAATTTTAGTTTTTTATTTATTTTACTTATTTATTTAATTTATTTTTTTAGCGCCCATGAAATTGTTAGTCTCACGGCCTGACCGTACTTAGCAAACGACTTTGCCTACTGCACAACAAACTGAGGATGATTCAGTGCGATTTGAAAAGAACGACTCACCTTTTGAACGCCTGAGTCACATGTCTTTAGGGTGCCTTTCATTGGACAATGGCCGACATCAAGAGAGTTTTTATAGCGGAGCCAGCCGGGGAGCCCGAGCTGGGCGGGAGGAGATGCCCAGGGGGCGGCAAGTGATGGCGGCTTCAGTGCCATCAGTCCGGGTCTGTCACCCCTTTTCCAGTCCTCCCTCCCCACATCTCCTAACCGGCTGCCTGACGCGCAGACCTGGCCATGGCTGAGGATGCTCGCTGGGCGTCCTTGTCCCCGTGGACAGAGTTGGCTTGCTTGCTCCCCTGCCCTGACTGTGGCGTGAGGATTTCCATTTTTTCTCTCTTTCTGGCATGCGTGCTCATACACACACACACACAACACACACACACACACACACGCACACGCACACGCACACGCAGTAACTCCCGTTCAACTCAAGCTCTATTCGGTACTTTCTCTTCATTGAGATCTATGAATTTATACTTCTGTTTTTAGGAGGATAGAGCCCAACTCTCATGTTCAGAATTATTGTTTTTATGTAACTTAAATTTCTTTGTTATTCTTTAAGTTGGTTCCAACAGTGCAATAAATGGAAGGAATGTAATAGTTCCATCTGTGAGTAAAGAATTACGTGCAGGAGAAAATGATCACAGTACCTAAGACCTGGGGGTGGCGATTGAAAAGAGAGTTGTCTTTAGATTGTCTGAAAAAAAAGAGGGAAAGAAATGATCTTAAACCTCAAGTTATTCCTGTCATCTAAGTTAAAGTCTACGCATTCGTTTTCAAACTTGAAAATGTTAATAGCATTCAATTCTTACTTTAAAAAGGACATAGTATAGCCCTTAATTTAATTGACTTGTTTTTTTCTCTAGAACTTGGTTCTTCGAGGATTCAGGACTCTGCCATCTGCATATTCGTTTTGTTTCTGAGATGTCTTTGTTTCCCCCCCCCACTTTAGTTCTAAAGATTGTTTAATTTCTCCTGGCTTTGAAGCTGCTATACCTAGAGGCAGGCGAAATGTGCTGTAATGAGTTTTAAGGGGACCCCGATTCTGTAGCCTTGCTTTCGGGGCCAGCGCATGCATGTTTAGTTGAACTAACATATGCAAAGTTCTGTAGCCTGTCAGGTCGGAAGCCCTCAGGACTGTCCTCTCTCTGCCTGGAGCTACTGAGATGTTGTTTTGCGATTAAGTAAGAGAACAATGCAATCTTATGTGTGCAAGCCCCGTAAAGTTTTAAAATTACCTTAAGGTGTTCCGATGATTATTATGTTAAAATAACAATGTTAGTTATTATTTAATGAACCGAGCACTGTTAAAATGCTTCACCAAAAGCATCTCATTTAATCCTTCATTAGAAGTTTGGGGGTGTATTATGAAGGCATCTAAATATCTCCAGGCTTAGGAATGTGGGTTCTGTAGAAGTACTTAGGTCAACTTATTGAAATTTTAGCATGATCGTACCTGGGATATATAATTTGTTGTATTATCTTACTATCACACCTCATTAGTTACACATTTTGATTTTTTTCTGTTTTAAATACCATATTAGCTACATCTTGACTAAATATTTTATCTACTTTGGTATGTATCATGCAGAAGCTTTTTACCAATGAGTAATTACCATTATGGAGTTCTAGCTTACAATATGATCACTTTCCTTATGTAAAATGTGAGGTACTGTGCGTTTGTCCACAGGACCCCTGAGGGTGAGGACGTACCAGGAATGGCAGCTGCAATGTCCTTCGTGATGATGGCGAATGTCTCTCTCTCAATATCTTACCCCGATTGTTTGTTTATATAGCACTTAAACCTTCTATCCTAGTACTAGTTTCTTTATTTGTATTTATTTCTATTTACTGTTTCCTCTGCTATAATTTACTGGGGGACAAGGCAAAATTAAGGGAATTGTTTAAAAGTTAAAGTCACCTTTCAACCCGGTTCATATTAATTGTGTCACCAACAAAATGATAGAAATAGCAACCATTTTATAACATCAGAACAGCTATGAATGAGGGAGCAGATGGGAGAGAAAATGTCTAAATTGGTATAAAAGGTCAGTCACAATCAGCCAAACAAATTAGACTGGGGAAATTACATAGATGAAGCAAGTTAGAAAAAAAAAATAAACGAGAGGCAAAGAAGCAGATTAGTTCGTCTTCTAAAAAATGCATTTAAGGAAAAACCGATTCCGATGAGCACAATGTGTGAGGCATATCCAACATGGCCGCCCCACAATAATCACAATCTACTACAGCCAACAGCCCTGTACACTAACTTGGCTAAATGATGGAGCTCGAAGAACGTGATCAAGAAAATAATTGAATGTCCGCCAGAGAAGATTGGACTTCACCTTGGAAGTGACGGATAGACATTAAAATATTTTTGTAAAAAGGGAATGGATCGGTCAAGTTGAATTTTGCAGTAGGCTGGGAGAAATAAGATGGGAAGCAGAAAATGGGTGAAGAGGCTACTGAGGGCGGCTCCGGATGACAGAGAAGACGCTCTAAGTCTTAGGGAGCAGTTCACAGGGCTCCTGGGTTTTGAGATGTTATCACTGGTTTTTCTTACTTGTTTTACATTGTAGAATTTCAGTGAGAAGAAAGGATGCTAGCCATCGGGGGACGAATTCTCATGAGAATAGCATAAGCGGGAGAAGAAAGTCAACGTGATTGCTGATAATTCCCCCCCCCAAAAAAAAGTCGACTTCATGTTTTATTACCGTTACAGTGATTTCTCTGTTATCGTAGGAAATTTGTGAGCATCATATGCGGTAATTATACACGCAGAGGTAAACAATGTGATTTCTTCTCCAACCTACACTATAATAATAGTAGCAGCGACAGCATTATTAGTAGTTGTGGTCGTTTGGTAAGAAAAATTGGAGTATACTTGAATTAAAATAATAAAATTACGAAACACTTAGGTTTATCCCTGCTCACTTGAGCACGTTCTTTTTCCTTCGGCGCCTCTCATTTCCCGTGCGCGTTGATTAGTAGGTACCTCTCCGGATTTTCAGTGAGCACAGCGTCGTTCGGCGGGAGGGACTGGCGCCCTCTGCCGTGGGCCACCTGTGACAGGTGTGACAGGTGCCGCGCGCGCATCTCTGCGGGCGAGGCGCCAGGACCTCCTGGGGCTCGGAGCTGGTGCGCGGGCCGCACAGCGCCCCCCTGAGGCCGACAGCGGTTCTCGCATCGGAAGAAATGGACCGGGCTGGTCAGGACGCCAGCCCTGGGAATGGCCTTGCCATTTGCGTGCAGGCTGGTTGACTTCACGTCCACAGTGGGTCTGCTGGGACATGGCAAAGGCTGTCGCATCGCTCTGTGTCCTGAGAACAGTAGGAAAAAACCATAATTTGAGCTGTAGCCCTGACTCATAGATACCTGAATTTTAACCCTATTTCTCATAATGATAAAATGATATTTTGGGCAGTTCAAGAATTTGCTCTGAGCCAAGGGAGTTGGTGACTCTAAGCCCTGAATCAGAGCAAAGCAGGCAGGAACAGCTACGAAGAAGCAAAACCCAGGGTGTGACATGTGCTTAATTTCTGAGACACATTATTTAATCTCTCCAATTTGTTCTGAAAAGAAGTCACCTAGTGAGTTATAATAACTATTACCTCACAAAGAAATTAAAAAGATTAAATCATGAATATGTACAAAAGACCAGGTACTTGGCCTGGGAGTTCAATTTCTCAGTATGTATTAGGCCTTTTCTTTTCATTAGCCAAATGTACGGCTCTTTGACTGATGGTTGGAAGTGTGGTTCCCCGAGCAGTGCTTGGTTTGGGGCAAGGTCGTCCGTCCGTGTCAAGTACAGCGTGGGACCAGCAGGGGGCAGCAGAGCGCCAGCCCCAAATCTGGACCCCGGGGTGCCACCTCCTGAAGGCTTCCCAGCTCAGGTGAGCTGAGCCCTGGAGCTTCCTCAGACATCCGGCCTGGTTGACCATGGCCGAGAGCCCTGAAGCTGGGGGGATCGTGAGCCCGCACAACTTCCAGCCGGGGTTTGACAAAGCAGCCATCCGGACCGAAGACGGGGGCCAGCAGACAGGGAGAGCAGGGTCAGCGAAGCCGCGCCCAGCGGCTCAGCAAGGCCATGAAATCATTAATACTGGGCGGGGATGCAGTTGATGAGATCGGATTCTCGGGTCGCGGGCGGGAGATTCTCGGGGTGCTGGGAGAGCGCATACCCGTATCCTACGTAACAGCATTCCACTCTGCCCCACTGGGGACATGGCTACTTCATTGCTCAGCGTGTCGCAGAGTCCCTCGAGCCAGCCCGCCTGGGACAGGTGCGGCAGGTCTGGAGAGGACTTTGCACTTACCAAAGCTTCGTCAGTAACATGAGGTGAGAAGCAGAGAAACCTCGAGGAAACACGTAGACTCGCAGGCTGGTTTTGAGGACTGCAGCCCCCCCAATGCTCAGGGGACCAGGGACTTTCATCCTGGACACAAGAGTCGAATATTGTAACGATTGGAATTTACTCTGCGTCCTTAGTGAGTGAGTTCCAGAATTAACGGTCCTTTGTGGGCAGGATGGGGCCATGACAGTGACGCACAGTGGGTCTGAGGGGACAGGGCGTGGGATGACCGCTTAAGCTGCGACGAGGCTGTGCGGGTTATCTGCGGGCCATGGGTACCCAGGCTGAGGAGGGCATCAGATGCTCCGACTCCAGCGCCCCGGCGTGCATTACAGCTTCCGTTTCTCTTGACTTAGCGGGACAAAGAAGGTCAGAGAACTAAAATAAGGTAAAACACAGCGGCAAAGCCAAGCTTTTGCCCGGTCCCGGTACGCATGCTTTGTAGGCACATCCTGTTCTGGAAACCCGAGGGCTCTTGGCTTACTTTCTATTACTTGCCAGTCTGTTTTAGTGGCTCAGATGGTAGGTCGAGTTCTTTTTCTTATTGTGACCGAGTTTACCTGCTTCCAGAAACACACGAGCCGAGCGGGTGGCCACACTTCTCCTGCAGGGCCAGGAGCTGCGTTGGGCGGGGCTGAGAATGAGAGGCAGCGAGGTTATCCTCGGAAGGATTCTCTACCTTTTCCGGCTTCTTCTAGAACCCGAAGACGCTGTCTTCGTACCAGTCAGTGACTGCTTCCTCAGAGCATCCTCCGGGGAAGATGCTTACGTGTGCCGTCTCGGGCCTTCCCGCACCCAGGGACGACGGCTTGTCACGCGCTCTGGGCCCGTCTCTAAGCCGCGAGACCCCTCTGCTGGGCATTAGGGCTTGTGCTGCGACCCCCCACAGTTAGGATGTTGAAGTCCTGACGCTCGGATGTGGCCCACTTGGGAATGTGGGTGCACAGAGGAGACCCATGAGGGTGAGGCCATCGGCGCCCCGAGCCGGGGCGAGCGGTGGCCTTCCATGAAGGGGACATTTGGATAGCAGGGCACGCAAGCGCCCAGGGAGGGGCTGGGGACAGACTCCCTGGCGCCCTGGGCCGGGGACCGTGGAAGAAGCTTTGAATATCCACGCACGCCCGGCCCCAGAAGCTCATTTTTAGGCGCTTGGCGGGCCTCGATTTCTGACTGAGCGTGGGAATTGCTGCTCCTGCGAAAGTCCCGCGTCAGGGCCCCGGTGGCCCGCGACGAGCCCGCTCCTCCTCGAGCCGCGACGTGGCACGTGGCCCTGCCGGGTTGTTCTGCAGCTGTCTGGGGCGACGGTCAGAGTCACGAGCCTCTCCCTGTGGGACCAGAGAGAGCCGTTTTGCTCTTGGTCATCGCGTATCGGGTAGACATTCGACTCTCCTCCCGAGGGACGAGAGGCCGTCTCTGGCGCCAACAACAATCAGAACGTGGGAGCCGTGAGCTCAGCCTCGTTCGCGTTACTTGTGACTCTTCAACTGCCGACGATGCCCCTTAGGGAGTTGGGACAATCGTCTGCCTTGGGAGGCTCTGTTTCATTTCTGCTTCTTGAGTTAACTGTTTTTCCCTTTTGTTTGTTTGTTAGTTTTTGGTTTTTTTGACTGATGGTAAGCTGCTTTGTTGTAACTTTCGCTATATCTGCAAAACGCGTCGTCCAGGTCCACGGGCGGCGCGGTGTCTCTGAGCAGCCCCCTTCGCAGTGCCCGGCACTCAGATGGGTTTATGTAACTGCCGTGCTTTGCCATGGATGGTTCCGGAACTTAGTAAGACGTGCCTGCGATGGCGGGGTTCTCCGCTCTCTGTGCTTTGTTCTGTTTGCGTTTTCTTTTCCTGCTAAGTCATCGTGACCCCTTCCCCCGGCCGCCTCCCCGGTGCAAAGGGAGGCCGGGTGAGGACCTCTCTGGCCAAGGCGTGGACGCTGGAGTCGGGTTCAAAAGACGTGTTTCTGATCAAATTAATTAGCTAGCCTGGACGCATTTTGAAAGGAAATGCAAGTTATAATAATCACAATGCATATATGCAAATTGCTGAGGAAAATTTCTTTCTGCTTTGTGTTTGCCCAAGAATTTTATAAATGCTACTTAATCACAGACCAAAGAATTACAGCAACGGAGTCTGTAATGACAACGGATTCAAAGAATAATAATTAAAGTTATTATTATTATAATACCGTGTGCCAAGAAAAGCATTTTTTTAGTTTTATTTTTCCATTCTTTCTTCCTCGGTAAATTGTGTGCTTCTGTATCTTTTTATGCAACCTCCCAGTTCAGTGCCTGGTTCAAGGCATGAAATAAACATCGGACGAGTGAAAGGCTGAACGTGCGAGCCATTGTTACTCTAGTCACGAAACAAATCGCTCCCAAAACTCAGTGGCTTAAGCCCAGAATAGAAATTTATTACCTTGACTAGTTTCTGTGCGTCTTGACTTCGAACCATCTTAGCTGGTGGTTCCCGCCCGGAGTCTTCTGAGGCTGCTGTCAGGATGTCAGGGTCTCTGCTTAGGACCCGAGCGTGCCCATGTCACAGAAGCTGGCCCCCGCTGGAGCACATGGTCCCAAACACACGAGCTGTGACGTCTTCATGATCTAACCTTGGAAATCACTCCCCGACGTTTCCACAATATCCTGCAGGTGGAACAGGCCGGTCCCGCCAAATAGGGCAGGGCACCACCCGGGGACATCCGTGCCAGGAGGCGGGGGCCATCTCGGAGCCCGGCTAGTACTATTTACCGACACTCTTGAGTTTTCGTATTTATTAAGTCGTTTCCTCATCTAGTTTAAATATTTCCTGTTAGAAGGAGGCCACTGTGGCACCAGGAAAATTAACCAATTTGCTATCAATTTAGAGGTCAAGAATTTATTCTCAACCAACTGGAAACCCACAGTGAGCTGCAAAATGGTGCTAACCGACGGGCATCTGCGCGACGTTTCCAGACCCCTGCGGTGAAATCCCGGGCAGACCCCGACGGGGTGAGCAATGCCCGCCGCTTCCTCGGTGTGAGATCTGCCTGGCTGACGCCCGAGCCTCTGCAGGAATGAAGCAACTCCAGTTAGCGCGGGTACATCCCGCAGCTTAAGGGCAAGAAGTCAACCACAGAAAACCCACAAAGCGTAAAGCCACCGTGCGATGACGCCGCCAGCCGGGTCTCCTGTGGAAACACAGGCCGTGGGAAGGCAGGACGGTTTCCGAGAGCAAAGGCAGCGCCTCTGGCCAAACAAAGGCCCCTCGCAAGTCGGGGTGTGCGTTCGCGCAGGAACGGCGATCGCCGTCAGAAAGTTCAGAGCGAGTTTCCAGAACAGTTCGATCATCGCAGCCCAGGGTGAGCATGAGCAGGAAACCGATGCCAGGCTTCCTGACGGGTCCCTGGGCGTGGGTGGGGGGTGAGAGACCACACTCTGAACACTTGAGAAAACCCCACAATTACAAGTTACATTTGTGTGTGTGTGTGTGAGAGAGAGATTTTGGCTTTTGTTTCTCTTAAATTTTCTTTTATCTGGGTTTCCTTTTTCGACTTTTGTTTCATTTTATTATTTTTTTTAGTGGGGCTACATCTGTCCCCTTCTGTTTGGGAGCCGTTAGCTAGGTGGCAGTCGTGACACCCACTCAAACAACATAAATCGTGGGAGTAAATTATTCAAGTTGTGGCCTTGCCATGAATGATGTTTGAAGGGGCCTTCCAGTGCCTACCGGGGGAGGGAGAAACGAGCCCCCTGTGTTTTGTTTCGTTTCGTTTTGTTTTGTTTCCCTTTTCTGTGCCAGGCACTATGCAGAACAGCCTACTTTTCTTGCCTGATTTAATCTGCACAGGCCAGCTGAGCAGCCAGGGGGAGGGGAGGGCGTGGGCTGGGGCAGCGCAGGCTGGGGGTAGAGGCGGAGCCGGGACGGAGTCCCACCGCCCGGCCCTCCGCCCTGCTGCCCCCCCGGGGCCGTCAGGGTTCGGGGCGCTGTTCTAACTTCAACTAAGGACGGAAGCGACGCTGGGAGAGGCTTTGACTAGAACCACAGGCTTCGAGGCCAGGCGGCGACCAGCCACGCCACGTCACTTGAACAGCGAACAGGACTCTAGCGAAGTCGCTGAGTAATCCTCCGCTTCCAAGACCGATCAAGGCTCCTCTTAGGTCGTGTTGTCAGGGCCCGAGGCGACCGGGCGGCTTGCCGTCCGCTGCCCCCCGCCTCACGTCGTCCTGCGCTTTAGCCCGACGTTATTGCGCTCACGCGGTTTGACCGGACTCCCCTCTGGGCGTTGCACCCAAGATTCGCGCTCAATTCTGTGCTAATTCCTGTTGACCCGATGCGCAGGCGTGACTCCGGCCTCTCCCCCTGTACCCCCAAACGCGGCCTGAGTCCTGCTCGAGCCCAGCGGGCGGTTGACTAACGTCCACTACACCATCTAAACACCGCGGTGACGGCTGTCTTAATTTTTGAGGCTCATGTGCCCAAGGAGGACAAAAACGAAGTGAAACAAGACCCAACGCCAACCCAGGCCGTGTGTAAGGAACGCGTAGAAAGCCTGCGACAGGGCTCTCCTGGCCGAGCGCCCCAGCGCCAGGCAAGACGCGGACCTGAGCGCACGGACGCGGACCTGAGCGCACGCACCCGGACCTGAGCGCACGGACGCGGACCTGAGCGCACGCACCCGGACCTGAGCGCACGGACGCGGACCTGAGCGCACGCACCCGGACCTGAGCGCACGGACGCGGACCTGAGCGCACGCACCCGGACCTGAGCGCACGGACGCGGACCTGAGCGCACGCACCCGGACCTGAGCGCACGCACCCGGACCTGAGCGCACGGACGCGGACCTGAGCGCACGCACGCGTCCCGCCCAGACGCCGCTCTGCAGTGTGACGGCCCCCTCCGGGGCCCCGCTCCAGCGTCCGCTGTCACCAAGTGCTTCCTGTCGTGGCTCTCAGTTCCAAGGTGCTCGCGTCCCGCTCAGCTCTTGTGGGCCTTCTGTCTGGTCCCTCGCGATCGACCCCCACATGTGTCATCCTCGGCCTCAGCGAGTCATCGTTCGGTGAACCTTTCTCGGGGTCCGCGAATCACCCCTCAGTGCGGTGTAGTGCAGGGAAGTGCTTTAACCCGCGGCAGCCACCCTGTCCCCGTCACCCCGGAGGCGCCTGCTGCATCGCTGTGCGTCGTCGCTTGACGTGGTTCTTTTATTAAAATGGCCAAGGCCGAGGGAAGGAGGCGAAAGCCAGCGGAAGCCTCTTGGTGGCCCTGCGGGCGTCCACGTGTGTGCCGCGTGTGCCAGGCGGGAGCGCACTCGCAGAACTGGCGAGGCTCTTCTCGGCTGGCAGTTTCGTCGTCAGTTTGCGTAAGCAGAGAATTTGGTCTCGGACTCCGTTCCACGCCCCCGATGAAGTTTGAGTCACAGTTAAGGAAATATTTGGGATTAATGGAAGATTTCCTTTTTCAGAATTAAACCACAAGCCTTCACTTTCTGATAGAGACATACCAAGAAAATAATCGAACGTCTCTAGAGGAAGCGCTTTGTGCGTATATAAGGTCTGTTATTTTTCAGAATACAGTACTTACCTGTGAATGCGTATATATCATAAAAAAGGTAAAAATACATATGCATGTGCACCTGTAAGGGTGTTTAAGGTAGTACATGTATATTTGCTTTTTGTTCGTCATTTTAACATCTTTTTATGGAAATCTTCTAAATATAAAAATGCAAAATAAACCGATTTTCCATCACCCAACTTTGAACATATTATTTTCACCACTGTTGTTTTACCTATTCCTTCTTCCACTGACTCATTTTTTTAAAGAGGGCTGGATTATTTTAAAGCAAAAGCCAAATATAACCTGTAAATATTATTTTAATACATTATTTCGATGCATTTACTGCCACGATAGGACTCTTTCGAGAAAGACTGCGACTCTTTCAAGGCTGTATTTTATTTGTGCACGTAATTCTGTAAAGAACCTGGCATAATGCGGTATGTTTAACAGCTGGTCCTCTGAAGACTCGGTAACAGAACACACACCGATGGTTTGCTGCATTTACAATTTCTCTGGTGTAAATACTTTCGAGAAAGCCAACTTCAGGCCAGAAGCTGGGCATTATTGAACGCGGTTTGGAAGGACAGGCTCCCAGCAGGCCGGGGGGCCCCCACACGCTGGCTGCCGCCCCCACTGTCTAGGTTCTGGGCACAGGCACACGTGTTTCCCTCTGCAGCTCAGCTACTAAAGGCCTGGGTAATTTCGAATATGGAATGCACATCTGATCTCCATAAACGTTTTAACTCATGCCAGCGAGTTATTGGAGTATTTCTGTCAGTTGCCTGCCCGGGAGGCGTAGAACATGCCAGGAGAAGAGATTTCTTAATTAAATTGAATCGTAGACCTCCTTTTCGGGGCGCCTTGTATCAGTGGGTACCAGTCCATTTGTCCCATGAACAAAAGAAATACTGCAGTATGTAAACGAAGGTATTACTATGCAAAAATAATAGTCTTTTTCACATGTAATCGAGGCCAGGGAATGGGGTGTTTTATTTAACACAACATTCTTAAGCTACGTAGGTGATTTATATTCAAAATCTAAGATGCTTGAGGCTGTTCTGTTTCCGGGCCTTGTGAGTCATCCAAAACCCAGACCTGGAGACCGGGGTGTATGATGTTAAATAATGCATGAGTGATATAATTTTATTGTGTCTCTCATTAGTAAAATGCTGCAGGAGACAGTAATGTTAAAAAAAATTTTGTTTTTCTTTCTTAGCCATTTTTTAGCATCATCGCATTAAAGAGTCAATTTTCAGACAAGCCCATGGGAAATCGCACGTGTTGTTGTAATGCAATGCAGACAGTTGCTCTTCTGTGGATCAAAGGGAGAATCACGGATCTCATTTCTAATTCAATGTTCAGTCTCCTTCTCTCTTTATTTCCCCTCTTTTTAATCTTCTGCAACAAACAATTTTAAATCTCTTCCACCTAATAAAATGTAAATTACCTCTTGGGTTCGAAGTCATGAGCAGTTTTATTAGTGCTTGTACTGTGCAGCATTCTGCTAAGGAACCGGATGTAGAAATCACCATCTTCTCCCTCCTCCTGGCTTCCGCCTGTAATTAATGGTCCTCATCACCTTGTCTTTCGGACAACCATTTCTTCGTAAACAAATACGTGACCTGGTGCAGAGGTGGCCGAGGGTCCTAAACCTATCAATTCCCCTGCGTTTCGAAACCCGCAGTCTCAGGCCCGACACTTGTCCTTGTGACCATGCCATCTGCATGCAGGTGGACGCTGAACCCAGGAACGTGCGGCAGGTGGATCGCTTCTGAGGTCTGTCCACGCAGTCGAGCGCTCCGAGGGGGAGAGTGTGAGAGCACGCGGGAGGACGGTGCGCAGCGAAGGTGGTTTTCGCGTTTAAAAAATGTCCCCCTTCGGGAACTTGTTAGGGGAAGTGTTTCCCAGAAACACGGGTGTGAGCGAGTTAGTGCGCCCTGTATGTGATCCTCGGATTTTAGAATTTCCCCGTGTCTCTCTATTGAGAAGCACTGAGAGAAATGACTGAGCGTGTCTTTCCAGCTTGTAGGTTCTGATACACACACACACACACACACACACACACACACACACACTCTAAAACGTGTGCAGTAATGGTAACCTGTCTAGATACGACGGCACAGAAATCCCGCTGTGTTGATGGGCCCTGCGTTGGACATCTACTTTTCTTTCCTGCAGCTCAGCGTCTCTTTCTCCTTCCTAACAACTCTCCAATTTGCCTTTAGGAGTGTTCGCCCTCCTCCCGGAGAGTTTGGGGGCGGGGGGGGGGAGGTTAACGCACATGCTCCGCCCACGGGCGGCAGAACCTGGAGGGGTTCTGCCAAGTCCCCCCCACCCCCCCCAGCGTAGCAACTGCCCCGCCTCCCCACACCTCCACCGGGGGCGGGGGCAGCACCGTATTCTAATCTTGAGAAATAAGACTTTTTCCTCTTAGGAATGAAGAATATTACTTCATAGGAGAGATTGAAACAGACCGCTGTTGTTGCTCATTCTCTGGTTTCTCATCTTTTCCTGCTTAAGGCTTGAGCTTTCGTTTTTACAATAATCGATAGATCCATCAGCAGCCTTAACTATACCGAACGCGGTTTACTCAAGAGGAGATTTAACCACTTTCTGAGGGAGCAGAAAATCTGCCTTGTGATTTAAAATAATGTTTCCCAGCTCTTTTCATGTGTCTTTCCATTTTGTATTATGGATGGGCATTACAATAGCAAAGATGGAGTAATTATGTCTTGGATCACAGGTCTCTGATACGGCCACTTGGAGACAGTATCTGTCTGGGCTGGTGATGAAGCCAGACATCCTGGAGCTATTATTCCAGGACGCTGGGGAGCTGCGGGGCCAGAGGCCGGGCTGTGACAGCTGTCGAATTGGCCAAATGTCCATGGGTGGGTAACTGACCTACTCATGGGTCACGTTTCCTGAAACCCTGTACGAGCCATACAATTCTAGAAGGGAAAAGCACATGTGATATTCCTTAAGAGTAATCGTATTATTCATCGGAGGGGAAAGACTTTCATTTTTCTCCGGTTTTGTTCTGTGAAAAGTGGCTAAAAGTTCTGCCTTCTCAGACCAAGGACAATGAGCTTTCTTGTTTCACCTTGGATAAGTCACGTAACCCGGACCTTAATTTCTTTACCTGTAATAAAACCCAGACTAATGACCCATACGAGAATGTGGCTAGCCCATGAGGTAAAGCACTTTGCATTTTCTAGTTAAAATGAAATATGTAGTATAATTAAACAAGAATACGATGATGATTAATCATTTTTCACAATTTAATTATGTAATGTGTGTAATTAATCATTGTAATTTAAAAGGTATAATAAGCAAGCAGAATGATTATATATAATGGAACACGAGGTGTAGGTTAAAAGGTATATATTAAAATTACTCGTAAGTATCCTGGAAAAATTATTAAATGATAGCACTAAATGTGCCTTTAATGTAATTAGTCTCAGGGCTTTATATATAAAAAGAAGGCGCTTTCCTCCCCCTGTGCTGGGCGAAGAAGCTCTCTCTTGTTTTCTCTATCTTCTTTCTCCAGCCGAGTGTATATTTTTAAGTGCTCTGCAGTTTTTATTCAAGTTTCTAAAAAAGGAACAAAGATATCTGCGATTTTTGCAAGGACAGGCAGGGTCATCTTCCCGGTAGAATCTTTAATGCCAGTCTTCATTGCGAACGAACCATTTCGATACAGACAGTCCATCATCCCCATGCCGCTCTTTAATTGCCTGATTTAGGGGAGAGTTTATCCACACAATGTCAAGGAAAAGGTTAGATTTTAAAACATAATAATTTTAGCAAAAGCGAGGTGTTCCGGGAAAGGCCGTGATCCCGCATCGCACGCGAGCCTCGCCGCTCTTACCCAGGAGTCATTGTCAACGTTTTTCCTCTGCGCGGTGCATAGGGGAATGATATCTGCTTATTCACTGAGTCATGAATTCACGTAGAAGATACAGGGTTAGTGGCCGTGCTCATGTGAACATCCAGTGCACGAAACCTACAGCTACGAAATGTCCACACAGCCACCCGGCGCCCGTTCTTGTCCCCGGTGTCCCCAAGTAAAACTCGGGGGATGAGCGATGGCCACATTTTCAACAGAGTTTATTGAAATACGACACCGAGCGGGGCCGAACTTGCTGACTCAGGTCTACCTGGAGAGGACTTTACCATCCTAACCGATGCCTCCGTCGGGGAGAAAGGGCGCCCCGGGCAAAGGATGAGAGTTTAAGTTTGCAATACAACCTGGTCGTGCTCGAGGCCTGGCTCGTCACGGCGACAGACCATGGGGCGACGGGTAGAGTGGCATTTGCCTGGGCCGGGCTTCTAGAATGCGTGACTCTTAAACCGAGGGCAGTGTTTCGTTAAACCAGCCAACAAACAAACGAATGAACGACCGGCGTGTTGAAGAGCAAGTGTCACCTGCGATGCCTTTAGGGAACGATTCCTGCATCCCTCCCTCGTAAACAGCCCAGCGACGTCCGCGGGCACGGAGCGCACAGTGGGGAGGCAGCTGAGCCATCCAGGCGACAGGGCGCTGGCTGGTCTCGCGGGTGTGAGCCGAGGTCCGGGGAAGGGCTGCAGCCGGCGTCTCTGGAGAGATACGAGTTGGCTCCGTGGAGAGGCGGCGAGCGCCGTGCGGGAGAAGGGGCGGCAGGAGGAGACGGAGCGGGCAGGCGTGGCCTCCGGGGACGCCTGTGCGTGGGGGTCTCCCTGCCCCTCTCTGCTGTTGCCGCAGGATGGTCATGGATAAAAGGAGGGGAGCTGATGAGACCCTTCTCTTAGCTTCGCGGAGGCCGTGTGCTCATAATGATTTTCGACCAGGGGGACACAGAGTTGCATGTGGGCTCATGGTGGGGGTCTTGGGGGCCTGGCTCTGGAGATGAACAAAGTACAGGTGGGTGGCAGCTGTGAGGCTGGTGCTGCGGACCAGACCGGCTGCGCAAGTCCAGACAGAACCACTGGCCCAGCCGGCTTCGCCCGTGAGCTGTGCTTGGCCGAGCCGGGGTGGTGGGGGTGGTGTAGACTGTCGTTCTGGCTGCAGGAAGGAGCAGGTGCTGAGTGCAGACGTGATGCTGAGCAAGGTCACAAGGTGCAATGTGGGGGCCGGTTAGGGTGTAGTGAGCGGGTCACTTTGGTGTAGCAGACGGACTCCTCTGGACAGGAAACTGGCGCTTTGTCTTGGGTTGGACATGGTCATTTTTAGCTGCTTCAAATTTCATTCTCCTCTCAGGTGTAATGGCTTATCCTCTGCAGCCGTAAAGGCAGGCTGCTGGTGAACGGAGGCTTGTCCACCCATCCATCCACCCACCCACCCATCACCCACTCACCCATCCACCTACTCACCCATCCACCCATCCACCCATCTGTCTATCCATCCATCCACCCATCCACCCACCCACCCACCCACCCTCCCATCAACCCATTTAGTTTGGAATATATATGATGGTCACTATTATGTGTCAGCTTGGCTGGGCTGTGGTCCCCAGTTATCCAGTCAAGCACGATTTGGGGTCGCGTGAAAGTGTCTTGTAGATGTGACTCGAGCTTGGAGTAAGGTTAGCGTAAGTGAGGAAGACGGCTAACCTGGCCAGGCCTGACTCAGTCCACCGAAGGGCCTGAAGAGCAGAACCAGAGCTTCCCAGAGGGAGAAGCCACTCGGCCTCCAGGAGGCAGCTTCAGCCTGTGCCCAAGAACCCCAGCCTGCCCTCCCGGTGGCCGAGTTCAGGACTGACCCAGTCACGGAAGCCACTTCCCCGTGATCACTGCCAACACACGCCTCCCACTGCCTCCGCTCCCCCTGGAAGCCCGGTCGACGTGAAACGCCGTCCCAGAGAGATTTGAAAGGACGTGTAATGGGATGTGTTTCGGCAGGAAGATGTCACGTGCAAGCGAGGCTTCAGGAACGATGGTGAAACCCGGCGACGCGCACGGGGCGGGTGGCAGGGGACACCCGCGTTGGAGGCGACCCGCCTGGAACGCTGAGTTAGTTCAACCAGAGGCTGGCGGCTGTGTTCCAGAGCTGGCGTGGGGGGCAGGATACCTGCCGAACGAAGCGAGGAGCCCGGCGCATCAGGTCGCACTTGGAGTGGTCTGTTGGAAAGAACCCGATGTTCGGGACGATGCTGGAGATGCGCGTCCGCGTGCGCCAGTCGGGGTTCGGTGGCGGGTGCTTCGGAGCGGGCGTCAGGGCGGGCGTGGAGGGCAGCAGAGACGGCGTGGCCTGGGGGCATTCAGCTTGCCTTATAGGGCCACGGGCAGTGAGACCGGGAGCTAGGGCAGTTCAGGGTGCCGTGGCCGCACGTCCTTAGCGAAATAGCACATGGCTTCATGAATGGGAAGAGGAAGATGACATTAAAAAAGAAAAAAAATCCACATTTGCGGGAGAATCACTGCAAGAGCAGACAGAAAAGGAAGCAGTGACACTCCCCGAGTCACAGTGTTTAACGCGTGAGACCAAGTGCACACGGACACGCACCCCTGTGTGACTCAACGGAGCCGGGTCGGCGTGATGCACACGCACCCCAACCCCTTACGCCTGCAGAGAAACCGTGAACGTGTTAGACCATTGGGTGATACGTTTAGACTGCTTTATTGCAATCTAATTTTTCCTTATTTTCTTTTTTCAACATTTTTTTTTTTCTTCGTGATCTAGTTCCCAGAGAGTAAGTGCTCTGCTATCTTGCCCTGTTCAGAGATCACGGTCTGCTTTGATTGCAAATAAAAATAAATTTATCAAGCATTGCGATTAAGCTTCCTCTTACTCTCAGCTCTTGAGGGCCTGGGCAGGTCCGGCTTCTCAAGCATTATTTTCTGTATTTGACCTCAGGTATTTAAAAGGAAAAAATGTGGTAATCCGAACACCTTCTTGTCCGGAGGACTCAGAATGTTTTTCACTCAGGATAAGATGATTTTGTGCAGTAGCTACCTGTGCGCATTATAGGTTTGGTGTCCAGCATCTATTTGATGCTCCTTAAAAGGGAATCAGCCTGAAATTCAAGAAGAGCGTTGAAATTAAATATTGGAAATAACATTACATGGCAAGGCATTAATCGATGCTACTGAGAAAGGAAGGAGCTGATTTGAGAAGAGGTTGTGCGACGTGTTCTCGTGAGATGGTTGAAATCAAATTCGGTTCAGAGGCAGACTGTTTAACTGCCACCCTCGTGAAGTGGTTCGTTATGTATTTATACAGTGCTTGATATTTAGCGTCAGATGGACTAGTTTTCCAGTGCTAGGTCCACAACCTATTAGCAATGTGACAATGACAAATTATTTAACCTCTTAAACCCCCATTACTTCATCTCTACAATGACATTGCAGAGGGGGGGAGGATGCTGATAGCAGTGTCTACCTGTTGAGGTTCCCATGAGTAATAACTGCAGCTAAGATGTGCAGCCACACTAAGTGCCCTTGCCTCTGTTGCTTGTTGTCACTGGTTGACTTAATGATGCTCGTTTACCAGGCACGATTTATCTTGTAGAAAGTTATCATGAACTGGATGGGGTTCGTGAGAAAGAAGCGCGATTGGGTTTTTAGTTTAGTGCATTAAAATTAGAACATAGTCATGCTATCACCAGGAAATGCGCGTGGCGCTCATTTTAAAGCAATTCCCCCATCTTTCAAACAGAATATGTCGGCAGCAGGCAAATGACATCTAGGGTAGCACAGGTGTAAGAGAGCCCCTCTCGCTGGGATTTCCCGAAACCTTCAAGCTTAGTTTCATGGTACGAGTCTCAGACCGGGCCACGGGTAAGAGGTAGGGTTTTCAGAACAGCCGTCACAGAAGCCGCGCGTCGAAATGCACCGACTCTGTAGGGTTAAAAACAAGAGTGTAATTTACCGTGACGGGCTGCGTGAACGCTGCAGCCAGGAAGGAGGGAGGGAGGAAGGAAGGAAGGAAGGAAGGAAGGACGGAAGGAAGGAAGGAAGGAAGGAAGGAAGGAAGGAAGGAAGGAAGGAAGGAAGGAAACACTTCTCATGGCCTCATATCAATCGCAGCGCATGTATAAAATGAAAGATTAACGTAGGCCAGAGAGAGAGCATGTTCACGATACTCATTACGAAGATGAAACAGCATGTTTAAGACCCTTTCTCAGAAAGCCTCCTTGTTTTGATTTGACGAGCAAAAAAATATAAGCTTGTTATCAGCATTTACAAAGCATTTGCCATATGACAAACTGTATGATTATGTTGATTTATAATAATTAATAAAAAACCTGTTGTACAAATTACCGATGCACACTATATGGAAATAAGAAATAGATCAAGAGAACAAAATTAGAAATTTTAAATATGAGCACCATGTGTTGTACTGGGCATTATTTGATATGTGTCAGATTCGACATTTTAAATGAATGGAAAATGATTATTTCATAGATGGTATTGGAAGACTGATTTTCTCAAAAAATAAATGAGGTGATTTTTTCATGATCTATCGAAAAATTTCACATTGGTTAGAGATGATTTTAATGATGCCATAAAAATAGAAACAAAATAAAAATGAATGTTTATTTGATCTTGCTTGTGGGAAGTCCTTTCAAAAAGTGCATTAAACATGCGGACCAGGTGGCTGGCTCTCTACCTCATGGTTTTGAGCAGGATTGTGACTTTTAAAAATTAAACATATTTTTGACTAATTTTCTTCCACTTCTCGCTATGGGTCTTCAAAGGACTAAAATAAATCACAAAAGATCTACCTATAATATAAAATTTCTATGGAAGTGTGCAAATATGTCTTTATGTATTAATGATCAGTGATTAGGTATCATTTATATGAGTTGGAAAAGATTTCAAAGACCATATCAGAAAACTAAAATTCTTACTTTTCCTGTGGAGGTGGATGTTCAGTCTTGTTGATGATATCACCTAATAAATGCAATTATAGAAAGATTCAAGTGCTACAGGACTAAACTCATCTGCTGTCACGATTCCTTTAGCAACCGGGAATGGTCCTGTGTTTCTCTTGGTAGATTGCATCACTTTGGGGAGGTGCTCGTACTATAGATTGAACTGGAGGTTGACTATAGAACTTCCCTTTTTAGTGTCTCGTAATAAGCAGTGTAAACAGAGAAGTCGGTTGAGGTCGGCAGTTTCGGGCATAGGGTTGGAGTTTGTGCTGTTATCTGCAGAAGTGGCTTGTACAGGCAGAAGCCATCAGCACAGATCAATTTAGCCTGCGGAGTTGAGTTTCTGGTAAATTCCTGCTGTGCATTCGACCTCCATTTATACTTGCCCTGCGGGTTATTATTTATTATTGAACATTATTACAAATTCTTAAGTGAAAAAGAGTGTGGTTCGTTTGGCGTGAGGCTATGCGATTGTGCACGTGGTACACTCAAGTTCTTGCAATTACTGTTCTGACTTAGAGAGTAACAGGCTACTACTCATGAGCTACGTCTTGTGGTTAAATATCACGGATTTATTTCTGTTTGTCAACATATTGTAGTTCTTTATAGTCAACAGGAAAAGATAGGTTTTAATTAGGTGAACTCTACAAATCGTCATCTCTGAATAATTTGCATGTCCTTTGTAAAATGAACTAAGCGTAGCAGTTAGCCTGATACGTGCAAAGCCGTGAACTATTTTGGGCTAAGTGAACTATTTTGGGCTATGTGTTTTCATCTGAATTACATTTTGGTATTTATGTCACCCTGAGAATCAATATTCTATACTCATTTCTAGTTCATAAAACTTTTATGAGTGATGCCACAATATTTATTTTGTATTACAAGACAAATTGTGTATGCTTAATACATCTTTACTCTCAGCAAGGTGTCAAGGTTTACTTATCAAAAATTTGTTTAAAAATTAAAAGTATGGAGTAAATAATAACTAGGAATTAATTGAATACCCGTGGTGCACCTTACATTCAACTAGGAGCAATGGTCGGGGGACGAGAAAGAAACATAACCACTTGAAAGATATTTTAAGAATAGCTTAACACTCTACTCCGACGACATGAATCATTATGATTCGGGTCCCATTTGCAAAGAAACCAAAAGGAAGTTACCGGTTTCACGCTCACTTGCCCCCTTTGGGCAGAGGCTGGCGACAGAGACACCAACTGTTGTTGCTAAAAATAGCGTGGGAAGAGAAAATCCACGGGAGAAGTTAGGGCTGGGGTGCAGATGGGGCGTCAGCTCGCTCACCTTCTGCGAGGCTTCCTGTCAGAAGGTGGAAGGAAGGGGACCCTGTAGGACCCAGTGAAGGGACAGATGGGCGGGAAGCGAGTTGCTAGACATCGTTTCTCAAAGACTATGAAAGTGGTTTCTTTCAATTAGGGACTTTTCTATTTCTTTTTTTTTTTTTTTTTTGGAAGTATTACCAGCCAAAATGGACCATGACTTCCATAGTCATTCTTTCTTCTTTTGGCACAGAGTCACCTGCTAACCCATTTGCTGTTATTATAAAGGCTCCTCCAACCCCATCACAGTTTAGATCCTGGATGAAGGTCGGTGTCTGATTGCTGACCCCCAAGAGGCTTAACCACCAACGTGAGAACCGGAAGGGTCAAGTTCAGACGATGCCGGGGACGGTAGCCAAGTGAAAGGGAGTACTGTGTAATCTATCCTTTTAGAAAGTCGGGGGGCACCAGGTGTCCAGGGGTGTCAGGATAACTGTCCAGAGGCATGAAAGAGTGCACCCTTTCATAGATTATCATGACAGATTTGGATGCCTACAAAAATCTGCCTTCCGCAGATGACCTGTTAATTGGTCAGTTTTAATCGAACGATCAGCATCAAGAATATTAAATAATATGAGAATGAGAAAAGTCAGCAGTCAGAACTAGCTTCCACGTGTTTCGAGACCACTCAGTTTGGAGACTGAAATAGTCACTTAACAGCACATGAGCGTTGACATAAATCTCAACCTTGTGCGTGACAGATTATTAGGCAGCGCAAATCACCTAAGATAACACGTTCGTTCGGATCGACGTGGCAGTCACTAAGACAGCAGACATGGCACCCAAAGTCAACCGTTTCCACCCAGCCATTTTCACGTTCAGACACATTTGCCGATGTCACAAACGCAACCGGTTTACCTTCCACCTTGGCCGTAGGCGTGCTCAGCTGCGGCGCGTGGCACACACAGCCACGCCGTCTTCTTGGCCTCAGGACTAACCAGGGAGGGCCAAGGCCATTTCTTAATTAAAACAAAACAACAACAACAACAAAAAACTGCCCCGTGAGTCTTCCTGTGAAAAGTCGATGCCCGTCGTCGGTGTCTACGGAACAGCAGGAACACACAATCCGAGCGTTCTCGCCGACAGACTGGTGCCCACGAGAGAAATGGAAACACCCCGAATGCTGGAAACGCTGTCTGCTGTCGCTGTGGATGATGTGCTGGTGCCAAGATTTGAGAAGCGAGAAGGAAGGACAAAGGAGGGCGCCTCGGACTTCGCTGCTTTCTCGGGCTCCGTCTTAGGGGAATTGAGATGATTTTGTTTGAATTTTATTTTATTTTATTTTATTTTATTTTATTTTATTTTATTTTATTTTTTTTATTTTATTTTATTTTATTTATTTTATTTTATTTTATTTTATTTTATTTTATATTTTATTTTAGATTAATCCCTTAGTTCGAGATAGAAATATTGTTTGCCACCCTGTTAGAATTATTTATTACTAAATGTAATTTTAATTTGTTGGCCAGCCTCGTTTGAATTCTCTCTCCCAGATAAAGCCTCTGCATTCTCTATCTAAATACCATTTCTGCCATAAACGTCACTGAGCATGGAAAGCTCCACCCATTCTCTAATCCTATCCAGCCTCCATCTCCTTCCTAGAGCTTTAAAGTCTTTACATTGATGCCATGCCTTTGACATTTATATCAGGTACAACAGAATGAGCTTGAAATCAAACATCTGGTACTTAGACACAAGGTGTACAATCTCTTTCCTATTTTTTCAGTGAGCCACAGAATCTATTGCCTCTGTTTTCTCTTTAGGAGAAAATTTGACTTTGTTTTATACCACGTAGTATTTTCACTTGAGCTGTACTAAGAGGGTTTCTTTCCTTTCTTCCAACACATCGAGAAAGGCAACTTCTCCCGACAGTCAAATTCTTATCATTTTCTGCTCTTTATTCTTATTGTCAGAGAACACATTCTCAAGGTCATCCCTAAAGTTAAATGCACGTGGAAGGTGTTTTACTTCGCAGGGCCGTGCTGCAGGTGCGTGTGCTTTCTGCACGATTAAAAGGGGAAACACACTTACTGACTAACGTAGAGAAAAATCGAGCTTCACTTCAAGAGTAAACCAGTTAACACGCACTGAGGTCTCACCTGGGACTAAGCGCTCTTCTAAATCCTTTAAATAATCCATTATTCAGGTCGACGCACAACGAACCTGAGGCTCCGGGAGAAGCTATGTGACTCGCCCGAGGTCCCTCAGGATTCGGTGACGGTGCCAGGAATCGAACATGTGCGTGCGTGTGACTATGCCGCACTATTTTCAAATATCGTTTTAAATACGGACTTTCCCATTCCTGTAAAGCGCAAAAGCTTGATAAATGGAAGGGTTAAAAATGAAAGCTATAACTCGTATAAAATTCTAAAGACTTTTCACAGCATTGCAAGCAACCTTGTTTTACTCGAGCATCCCATCGAAGTTCTGAGGACGGGTTGTATTATATGTTGCATTTTTTTTTTTTACTAGTTTCGGATACACAGTACAATGGCTGGATATTTATATAATTCATGAAGCGATCCCTGTGATTACTGTAGCAGCATCTGGCACCACACACGGCCACAATAGTAGTGACTATATTCCCTATGTTGACTTTATTAAATTAAATTTACTGTTGACAACTTTGTCGCTTTCTTGTGGAAGCTATGTGCGAAGACTAAGTTTCTTGGTTACGTCAAGAGATTTTAGTTTGTAGATATTTTTTACATTCCCTGAGATAGGACACCATTTAGTTTTCATTATTCATGTTATTTCCATCAACTTTGAAGATTCAGCCTCTCCTGGCGTGTGGGAGCACACACCCAATATTGAAATATTTGGGGGTGGGAAGGGTGGGTAAAAACAAAGCAGATAAAATATGAGGAATTCATTACATAATTTTCTAAATGAGATCTAAGGGAGGGACCACCTAGCGTAACGTAAAAGGGGGTTAGAACTATACAAAAGCTACGTCCCATTACGTCACGTGTTAAAGCCAGGAGAAGAGTAACACGGACAGAACCATCCACCGAAAGAAATCCTCAGATTTCCAGTTAAGTTCCTGAAACTATTTGAAACGAAAGAGTGACACTTTCATTCGAATGTGTCACTCTAAACCTCAAACGTCGAAGTCCCAACCCGGTGAGTCGCAATGTGTTTGGTCTTTCTAGAAGGAGTCAGGGCGAGGCAAGGTCATGAGGCTGCGCCCGGTCCAGCATGCCTGGGGTCCTCATGCGAAGGGGGACTTGGGGACAGATGCGCGTGCACGAGGAGCGCCGTGTGACCACGAGGATGGCCACGGGCCTGAGCAGGGCTGTCGGGGACGGGACGCGTGGACCCCACTCCTTCCTGGTACCGCCGGGAGCCCAGGCCCGCGCCATGGCACGTAACTCACGCGTGTCGCGAAAGGACGTTGTCCTCACGCTTGCCAAATGGAAAAAGAGAATGCCGCGCACAGCGCGCGGACCCGCGGACACGCCGGAGTCCCCCCGGTCTTAGTCATGGGCCTGGCTCGCCGTGTTACCGCAAAGGGCCCATTATATTGTTGTCACGGGTCATGCCAGGTGTACACGGAGATAGTTTGTTTGCATAAATCTGCACGATTCACGCCTCTATATTTTTCTGTGTTAAGGATAATTCTAACAAGATTTGACTTTAATGCAGCGCCTATGTATATTTTTTACTTTGTTCATACTATTGCTCAACTGTAAAACATTGAGTGATATTTTCTTTTAAGTAATAATACTGAAGTCAATATGATCTTTTGTGTGTTTTCTGGGATAAGAGTTGTTGTACTTTTTTTTCAACTCATTCAAAAAAGATGAAATTAAGAGGATGCGTGTTCTGCTTTAATTGTTTGCTTTTCTTCTCCGCCTTTTATGATTTAAATGTATTAAGATTATTGGAACAGTAGTAACAGAATGACTCATCAGGGGAATGAATTTTCCAAAGCTGTTCTTACTATCACTTATAACTCCCGAAAATATATATTATTATAGGAAATTACCCTTTACTGCACTTTCAGACTGAAATCTAACAGTAGCCATACAGCCATTGGTGATTATGTAGAGTCTTTTCAAACGTATTTCCATAAACATTGTAATAGTAACTTAGAAGCCTTCCTTATTGCGAAGGCCCAGAGAAAGAAGTTGTTAGGTATGTATTCAAATTTCATTATTATCAAACGTCCCAGAATATATATATATCTACCATTAAACACCATAAAAAAGCATTTGGAAAATATAAACTTAAATGTAAAAATGCCACTTAAACCGCTGTCAATTCCCATCCTGGAAAAAGACACTCAGCAAAAGAGAAAAAGGCATTCAGTAAAAACTTACTCTGCAGCACTATCTTCTGAATTGAATATATTTTCCCAAACAGTAGCTTTTCTCTGTCAAGCAGGTACCAAATCCTGTGGTCACCGTCATGGTGCTTGACTCATGGTCCATAGCATCCTCGTGGATGGTTTTAATTAAACCCGGAAAGGGCGCCTTCCACGGCGGCCCCCGCCTCGGCCTGCCCAAGCCGCCGTCCGCGTGCCCGGCCAGGCGGAGTGTCTCCGCTGCGGTGAGCAGCTCTTCAGTGCACGTGGTTGCTGGGCTTGGCCTTTTCATCTTCCAGCGTCTGGATTAACAAGGTAGAGTGGCCGAGAGGCCTCGGCGATGACATCTGTGTACTTGATCCTTAATTCAGAACGTGGCGGTAATAATAGTTCTTGGCTGAAGCGCAATCCATTTTAAAAGTCCTGTAATTACTGATTATAATAATCATAATCATGCGAGAGGACGAGAAGGAAGGCGATCAGGAAATACACTTTTCTGTCGTAAGAGGATTTTTACTTCATCCATTTCAAATCAGGTCTGCTCAAAGCCTTGTGCAGCCAGTATTTCAAATATGTGCTTTTGAAGAGGCTGTCTCTGCAGTCGCTTCCTGGGAGATAATGACGATCTCCTCACTCCATCACGTGCTGCAGTGTGAGAGTGAGTACCAGTCTATTGGACCTGCGGGCAGTGGGGTAACTGGAAATTATTTGAAATTGGTTAGGCCCTGGCCTAAGGAATAGGTGAAAAAACTGAGCATATTTATTTCCACGTATTGGAAACTATACGAGTCATTTGTACATTGAGTAAACTCTATGCTCGGGTTGGAGATCACCTCCCTGTGTAGAAATGACAATGTCACGGCTGCATCGCACTGAAGATGCTCGCGCAGGGTCCGACTCAGTGTGGCTTTTAACGCCACAGCACTTGACCTAGCATTGGCTTCACCTGCTGTAAACAGGACTAGAGCCTGAACGTTTCCTCGGTTCGACCCCTTTATATCACCCTGGAAAATACACTTGAAGCTTGGAAGCCATGTGTCTTCCTGTGTTAAAAGCTTGGAGAGGATTTTAAAAATCAGTATTTAGAATTCGACGTCCAACAAGTTGTTCTTCAGTGGAAAGAGAACTTCGCAATTTCACATCGCAGGGCCCTAAACCTAAAAGCTATTGAAGTCTGAGCGTCAGAATAATGTCGTTTGTGAAAAAAGTGTCAGCAATACATGTGAGTTCCCCTTAATAGTGGGGCCTTATTGAATTATCATATTGAAATCGTCCAGTAAATATCGATAAGCAATGAGTATGGCCCCAAAGTATAAAGTGATGGAGACATTTCGGCATGTATTTCAATGGTAATACTTGCCACAAGTCTCACGAAAAAGTCACGGATTTTGAAAACTGAGTAGCCGGAGTCTAGCTGAGAGACGAGGGTGCCTGCATTGCTAGCAAGGGAGTGAACAGGGGGTCCCTACGGGGGCCCGGAGGCGGTGAGCGTTACAGTTTGGCAGGTAAGTCTCGGATATGGGAGGGATGACAGTGGCAGCTGGTGGGTGACCGGGGATGTAGAGGTCCCACGGCAGAAAGCCAGACGTATCCCAGTGTCATCGGTCAACAAGAAAAAGAGGGCGACTGACAAATTAGAGAAATCAGAGACGCTCGTTGGAGGCCCACCAAAGTGGGGTTTCGCCGGAAGCAGGGACCGAGGGTCTCTCCGGAGTAAAGAAGGGGGAGCTTCGTCAAGCGCTGCCGAAAGATGGAGTGGAATCAGGACTGGAAGTTCGCTGTGACATCTGACAATAGGACAGGGGTGACGGGTAGCAGGTGGACCTAGGAAAAGCCACCTTCACCGGTTAGTCCTGAGAAGTTAGCATCTTTCTCCTGATTTCCCTTTTATCTGTGAAAAGAAATCTGGGCTAAGCCTGCTAGGAAAGCGAAAAGGGAGCGTATAGTCTGAAGCCAGATGCGATCAGGAATGTTCAAAATATCACGTTCGGAGATGGGAAGAGTAAAATTAGTAAAAAGACTGATTACGCATGCTGGTCAGCGTTGTGGAGCTAGCCCGTTTCCGATGGCAAAACTATCACCCCGTTGAGCTAGTCGTGTGCTTTATGTGTTTACATAGTCGTTTGTTTGCATCACCTGCATCACTGGGTGTCGGCAGAGAGAATGCGGGTGTTTCTGTGGGCAGATGTTAACGGAGCGAAGATGGGACAGTGGCAGAAATGACGGATCAGAGCAAGTTGGGGGGAAGGCAGTCAAGGAAAGGGACAACTTCTGACCTGCAAGTAGACGGCTTTGAAACTAACAACAGGACTTCGAGTTAGACTGGGAAACCGAATTCTCCGTTTACGCCATTCGCCTTGAGATACCATGAAAATGACAGTGACGTGAATTTTCATAAAGCCATAAGTCTACAACGGCAGAGACAACCGAGGGTTCTCTTCCTTGAAGCTGTATTTTGTTTTATGCGCCAGGTAATTGTTGCAGGAAAATGCATACGTTAGAAAATACAGGGGCCAGCAAAGTCTGGGAGTTAATGATGTTTTAGGAAGGGGAGATGGGACGTTTTAGTGGATGAAAGGTGCTCAGGTTAACAGCAGACCTAATATTAACACGTGGGAGGACTGATGAATCCCTATATTCTTAGAAACATGAGTTGGCATACATGTACACGCACATATATGTGAGCTGGTCCCATGCAAACAGGAGACAGTGGCACAAACAAGACAGAAAATGAAGAAATATGGCGGTTGGCACTGAGGAAGGGAGAATAATTTTTCAAGTGGCAGGTATTAGCGATTCATATGCCCTCCTCAGTGCTTAGTCTGAAATGCATATCTTTGTGTCTGAGCTAAGCACGAAATAGTGATTAAACGTTAATTATGGGCGTTCGCTTCCAGAACAGACGATTGAAATGAGATCGCTCTTTGGGAAGCTAAACAGGCCCAATAACCTGGAAAGTGACGCCTCCTCTGACTTTTCCCTCAAAACGATGCTTTTCCCTCATTCAAATTCCTGAAAAAGTGAAGGGCTGAGCAGAGCAAATGTACCATGGACGATTTTTCTCAAACACCTTCTGTGGGATCTGTTGACAAGAGAAATAGTTTAATAAAAAGAAAGAGAGGAAGAAAAAGATTGCAGGAGAAAGATACTAAGTAAAAAGAAATTCTAAAAGATTGAAGAACTGTTGAATCCAGAGATTTAACTGCGCCTCTCAAATTAGACTTTCTTTAAGCCGCCGTCAAACAGAAATGACCTCAGGTAGCATATCGCTTTAACATCAAATGGGCATAAATTATTTTTTATGCATGCTCATCGTATCAGTTTTTATTAATCCATCTCATATCTAATTTATTTTCTCAGCATGGAAGGTCTTCAAAAGGTTTGTCTTCCACTGCTTAATTTTATTTTTATTCTCTTTACTTTCCTATATTCTTTCTTAATATCAGTGGTGATGATTTACTCTGGTGTGTGTGTGTGTGTGTGTGTGTGTGTGTGTGTGTGTGTGTGTGTGTGTGTATGTATAAATTTAAATTATTGTACCAGGCATTATGGGAAGAAGTTGAAAATAAAACATAACTTTTTACATATGAGGTATTGTCCTATACAGATAATTGGCATTTGCAGAACATGGACCCTTCGTTCTTAGATTCTTGTGTTATTGTGGAGAATATTTTCATATGGTAGACGTGCTACATATGCCCACGCTATTTAAGACTATTGTTCATTCTTCTATTCATTCATTCATTCATTCATTCATTCCACAGAGGTACACAGAGAATGTACTGCATGTGAAGAGCTGAGCTAGGAGGAAATCGAAGTTAAATAAGATACGGTTCCCGTCTTCAGGAAAGTTAAGGAATACGGCTTTGTCGAAATAGTGAGGTTTTGCAAGGCTGGTCTGGAGGCAGACGAGGTCCTCAGAGATCCAGGGCAGTGGATTGTGGTGTGGCACCTACTCTTCCTCTGTCTCGTATAATCCTTGCCGGTCTCCCTTTTCTCCCTCTGGTCCCCGCCCGATTTAAACGTCTGTGCACTGTCCCCACTGCAACATCTCTTGCGAAACCTGATGTTTCGAAAGGACTCGGTATCATTCGTGAGTTATTAGAACGGTCGATGTCCTGTCTTCTTTCTGAGAACTGAGCTTTTCGAGCTGTGTCTCTCATCGTAGAAACGTGATCCTTCCTCACCACTGGAGAACAGATGAGGAAGCTCTATCCCATGGGATAAGCTCCCATTTCAAGGTCCGGCCTTACCTAAGGTACATCTTTGTCTGTATGAGGGAAGCTGTTTGTAGATTCCAAGGGTCCTTTGGGGGGACTGTTATCCTGCCATGATACTATTACATAAAATGATTGCCATGAGTCCGTGCCGATTTACATAAATACCTTCACAGGTGCATACGTGGGGAAAAGGTGACCCTTCCTGACAGGAGAATTCACACTGATTGATGCAGAAGTGAGGAGGGAAACAGAAACACCGTGCTACTAATTGCTGCAAGCAGCATCCACTGATGGAGGCTACAATTAGCCAAATTGCGAAAGATAATATTTGCATAGCCTCGAAACTAACCTCGCCGAACACGTGCGTTAATTACGAAGGGCAAGGATGACCTTTCCTGTGACGGAACTTAGCAGAGACGTCCGTCACCAGCGCATGGAGATTCACTCGCCAGTAAGAAGACATCGGCGTCACATCCACCGACACGGCGCACGGAGAGAGACTCGCCACTTGTCACGTCCTGCCGAACGTCCTCCCCTCACCCCAACCTTGAGAAAACATCAGGCAAGCCCAGCCCGAGGCACTCGACCAGCCCTGAATAGAAAAACTGGTGAAATACTCAGCATTTGGTGAAGAACGTTGGGTGCTGCTGGTTTTCTGTTCTTCGTAATCGCTGTGATCACGAAACGCAGCGGCGTTGGGCCGGCAGGCGAGGGCTCACGGGAGCGCTCTCGGCCTATCTCCGCTACGTTTTTAAAGTCTAAAATTTTTTTTTTTTTTCTGAAAACGTTAACCAAAACAAAAGCACCTGTACCGGGTTAGGGCATTTTAAAAATCTTTCTTTATCCTTATCAGTATTTTTCTACAATGATTACGTATGTGCTGCTTTTATGTTTAAATAAGAGGGGTTACAAAGGTTTTGAAAGGCCTGGCTCGAGCCAGAGATGCGCCATATTCCTGCCACAGCACCCAGCGGAGAGGGGCCCTTAGAGCCGGCCCAGCCGTGGTCAGTCTCTGGAGGGACGCAGGAAAGACGTGGCAGCGTCCGGGTGTCCGGGTCGTAGGTGAGTATTTGTCATATGTGAGGGCGCAGTCAGAGCAGGTGGTGGACCGGCAGCTACGTGCCTTTGGACTCTGAAAAGCAAGGCCAACGACTCCAAGGTCACCACCAGACCCTGTCCACAAGGGTCCCCCCCGCACCGCCGGTTTGCTCATTAATTGCCATGAAACTCATCTTCTTCCGTGGTGTTTCCGTAAGGATTAAATGACACGAACGTGGCCACGTGCTCTGTGGTCACTCACCCGCTGCCGTTGTTGTTCGGCGTCTCTGATTGACAGGGGAGCCACCGGCAAATGGAAAATTCCTTGGATAACAGATCTGAAGACGTGAACTGCGCGTGGTGCGAAGCCCGTTTCATCCTCACTCAGGTGAAGCGTGGCTGCGGGCGAGGCTCCGGTGGACCAGGAGCTGAGCGGGCCCTTCGCTCTGATGAGCCTGCGCCTTGGATGAAATACGCATGGACATTCAGCCCTCCTTAGTTCACCCTGGTTTCCGTTGCTCTCCGCACAGGAGTCCGACCTTCCTCTGACCCTGAGCTTCCTCAGCGCCGGGCGATGATCGCGCAGGTGGGAGTCACGTGGAAAGCATGCCATGCGGCCCTGCGCACGGGGATGCAAGGATTTAATTTTCTTGCAGGGCAAAGCAGGCCGCCTGTTTAAAACTCATTTCCCTTCACGGCAAAGTGCATTGGGAGGAAAACTTTTCCACTTTAAATAAATTCTGCTGCTGGTGCTGTACATGAGGAGATTTATGAAGTTCATTTAAAAAACTGGCTAAGTGAAGGGAGTTTTCAGTCTGAAATGAAGACAAACTAAGGGGAAAAAAAACATAAACTATATGGAGATCTGACTCATCGTAGCCCATTAGCTCAGCACTGGTGCACACGTCCATAATGTTAATGCTGGAACACAGTTTTAAAACCTGATTAGAGTGTAGACCAGGGTTTAAAAAAAAAATCAAAAGAATCGGCTTCAGAGTAGACATCAAACAACGCTCTTTGTGCAGATGAGAAGGAAGAGAACGAGGGTGGGTGTCTCCCGTTTCATCCTCGGTTCCCAGGGCAAGTGTTTTTAAGAAAACAGATAAAAGGTTAAAGCTCAACTCACATATAAAATGAGAGAATTTCCTATGTTTATGGCCCGAAGAAACCAAATCTCTTTATCTAGTGTAATTTCCGGCGACAGTAATCTTCTAACAGCCAAATAAAAGCATTAATAACAGAAAGTTAACGCACAGGGCTGGGTTCTCGTGTGTGGGCGGGCCAGGCCCCTTGTCTTGCAGTCATACGCATCCTCCATTTTAGGTTCTACATGTCGCCTGAGAAATTAAGTGACTTTTTTTTTTTTTTTTTTGCACTGAGGAACAAATGCAGAGTGGCTCATTTTTTTTTTTAGCTTTTGCTGAGAGGCAGAGCTGGAGCAGGCATGTGAGAAGAATTATTCTTAATAGAGACCGAGACCATTTCCCCCCACAGTATTGAGAGTTCCCTTCCGGTCCAGGCGCGGCGGTTGGTACAGACAGACTTGCTTGGTCCTTAGCCCCGGTGTGTGGGGGAGGTTGAGGCTACAAGACACCTGTTCGTCAGCTCTCCGCGTAATGGCTGGGCAGCCGTCCGCCCTCACCGTCCCCAGTCCTCCTGGGGGCTCCGCCGAGCCGAGGGCCACAGGGCAGCCGGTGACCATGACTATAGGGACCGAGTCAAATCGCTAGAATTCTAAGTGGGATTTGAAGTTGTAAATGCCACGGGAAAACAGAAAAGGATGGTTCCGTTTGCGGTGTATCCCGTAACCCTAATTTGACAAAGTCATTGCCTCAGCAGATGGGCGGGTATGGAGCTTCTCGTTGGAGCGTTAAGCGTTGAGTGTTGTAGTTTCTCATCTATGCGTGTGTTGAATCGAGAGATGGCGTGATTGGCCTTGCGCTGAAGCAAACTAGCAATCCGCAGGCCAAGACGCGGTTCTGGCTGTTATCTCAAAAAAAAAAAAAAAAAAAAAGAAAAAAAAGAAAGAAAAGGAAATGAAAAAGAAAAGAAAAAGGTGTCAGTTCAAGTGACACACGTTCCCTCAACTGCGTGCTGCTAATGTATCGTACACCTTACACTGACACAATATTGTACATCGATTACATTTCAGTAAAGGTAGAAAAAACAAAAAAGCAAAGAAGCTTGGACAGTATATGAAGGCTACAATAAAGTCTTTTTTATTTTTCACTTTAATAATTTAAACTTAAAATGTAAATAAAAAATATTTTCTGTCTTTTTATTTTATTCCAAATTCGTTGGTTGATTTTAAGAAGTCACTTAACGTTTTATATTTAGAGTTTAGATAATGAATAGACATCTTATCTGAGAATTTATATTGTCAATTAAAATCTGAAAACCATATATAACCACCATTGATTCATAGCATTAAAATTTTTGATACTACTAAAGATGTAGGAAAATATTTGCAGACTTTGTGAATGTCAAAAGTGATTAGAAAAGATAATTTACTTAGTAAATGGAATGGAGTCTCGCTTTGATTTTGATAACAATACTTAATAAGTTATTGTACCTGGGAATATAGCAATATTTAACCAAACTATTGATATTATTACTATTTTATTCTAAAATGTCCACACACATCTAAACCAGCTAATCACAATGCTCAAAATAGAGGTCACATTATAAATAATGCTAGGTTACATTTCTGAGTTTCTTCCAAAAAGATTTCCATTTGTAATGACCAAAATAAACTAGATTGCCTTTAAAAGATCTTATATACCACATATACTTAAATTCTAAAAAATAAAAAAAATCATACATAATATATGTAATATAATAGATGATATAATGTACCTACCATTTTTTCATATTAGTAAAGGAGGGTTATTTTTCTGTCTTATCTTGGAACATCATGCATCTTTATCCTCTAGTCCTCCATAGAGCTGAGAATCTGAAATTTTGTATTTGTTAGCAGTAAAGACAGATGTCAGCTTTCTCTTAGGCAATGAGCACCAATTTTCAATGATTTTGAGAGCCCAAAATTTTTCAAAATGACATTGTTGTAGTGGATATTTGTAAATGTGAGTGGAAATACCCAAATCTGATAGAGAGAAGGTTTCAGGCTTATCCTTGACTGCATTATGAGAAATCAGAGCTTTTCGGTCAGTCACTTTTTAATCAAATTTATTATTCAGTTTTAGGCAGATTTATCTTTCTCAAATGTTGGTGCTTCTAAAACTATAAAACTTTCTGGGAGAGGTAATTTTTTGATCTAGACATATGTAGTTAAAAAGACAGGTAATTTCATTGAAAAAGATGCTATATTTAAAAGAAAACTAGAGACATTTTGACATCTAGTTGTCTTCTTATGGTTTATCTTTGGGTATAAGGAATTTTTCTATTTGGAAGCGCTTCAAATATAAGTTGTATTATTGCTGATGAATGACTGAACAAGAGAGACAAAGAGTCTTCCACAAATATTCTGACATGCAAAAGTTTATCATTTAAAATCTTTCTTCCCTCACCCCTCCCTCTGTGATATGCTTCATTGGTCATTTACATTCTGTTAGTATTTTTTTGTGAAAGTAATTAAATCATTTTTAGTTCAGTTTTGAAACAATTTAAATTAGCAAAATTATTTGAGACTCGATTATAATACATTTTATATTTTGAAAACTAATCAGGTTGTACCATAACCTGTACATAGTAGCAGTTCTTGAACAAAGATCGACGTTTTGACTTAAATGACAGATAGATATCCTGACGTGGGTGACGAGAAGGCTTTCAGTTCTTTGGAAGAGCAAGTATGAATGGCCTCCATCTCCCTTGTTCCGTCGGCGCTCGCTGAGTGACGAGAAATCTGTGTCACCTTGGCGTGGTGAGTCGAGGTTCCCAGAAGCGTATTTTAGGAGTAGTTCGTATCGGTAGCAAGATGCATCGATGCATGTTGCAACGTGTTTGAAGCATCTCTGTAAACTGATGTCAGCAAACTTTGCTTCCATTCCTTAAGTCTGTTCTATAATGATGGAGAATGTTCTCTGGATGCGTACTGTGTGTTAAGCCCTATTCTAGGTTCTTTCAGTGAATTAACTCATTTAATTCTCAAGCTAACTACGAGATGGAGACTATCGTTAACCTTATCGGATAGATGCAGAAACAGACACAGAAACAGTTAATTGTCAGAGTCACACGTGTCAGTAAACCGTGAAGCTGACATTCAGCCACAGGCTGTCTTGACCCAGAGCTTAGACTGGCAAAGTGCAAACGATGTGATTACTTCTTTACATATTTATTTACAGATATCACCCACCAGTAGTCCCATTAGACCTTTGCAAAATGCTCACCAGAAACATTCAGGAAAACTTGCCCGCAAATGCCTGACTAAATGCCTGACTGGGGCTCACGCTGACACGATCTATTTAAAAGACTGTCCCAAGAACACGTTCTTAGCTAACAGGCTGTCATAGTCCGGCAATTTTAGCCACTCAATGAAATGCGATGACTTTTATTTAAAGTCGATTCCATTCATTACCATTTCATTCAAGCTTCACCTTCACTATTCAGGTGTCAATATGCTTGGACCTTGTCAGTTTACAATCCTTTATTTTTTTTTATTTTTTATGCCTACAGCATCTGGTCTTACTAGGTGGTCTCTCATCCAGGTACTAACCAGTCCCGACCCTGCTTAGCTTCCGAGATCAGAGGGACCGGGCTTGTTCAGGGCAGCATGGCTGTAGACTGGAGTGAAATTTCTGAGTTCAGGTCTCTGAAACCATTTGGAGTAAATAGGAAGTTTCATTAGAATACCTTACCTAAATACTGAACTGAGTAAGAAAGATGCAACTTTCATTTTAAATGTTTTCTCATTGCTAAGTGGGGTCATTTTTGTGAGAAAACACATTATGGTCGTTGTTAAAAACGAAATTTGGAATAGTCTTTCCCCAAGGATTTCTAATGGAAAAGAAGTATTACATCGATTCTTAAAAGACTTTTAAAGACCTGCTACGTGCCAGGCAATTTTTCCATCCCGGAGATACAGCAGTAAACAGAACAGACGAAATGTCTTGCTCTCAGTTTTACTGCAAATGGTTTACAGACCTCTGAAAACCCCTCCAAGAAGGAACAAAAGTGTGTGTACATAGACTGGCTTAGCAGGAGACATAAGTAGGTAAATAAAATAGGGTTAAATTATCAGGGAGTGGTAGGGACTGTCACCGGCTGGTGTGTTCATAACCAGCCCAGAGGTTTTGAGCTTCGTTTCTTTAAATCATTTTACCAGCCAACCAAATGTGTCTACTTTTTAAAATAAGGGGAATTTCACCTTTCTCCAAGAATCTCCACGTTTAAATGGTTCTTTAACCCACCCATTCCGACCCTCGTTCACGCTCGAAGATACGCTATAATGTGTGTTACAAGGAGTCCGTCAGATCCGTCTCGGCCCTTCTGGGGATGGGCTCGCAGTGCTTGCTGGGTTCGGCCGCTCCTTCTGGTCAGCTCCGACCTCACTTAAGTCCATGCTGAGTTTACTTCAGGGTCTATACTAGGAACACGCGCATCTGGAAATAGAGCACATCGAAGTCAACCCCGAAGCGATCAATGAGCCAGTCCTTCCTCATGGTGGCACCGGGTTATTGCAAGGCGGAGCAGAAGCGTAAAACACCTGCTGCCAGGTGGGCAAGGCTAGCCCTGATGAAAAAGGAACCCGTCGCTACTAGCGACTCCGTATCAAGTAGCACACGTCAGTAAACATTCGAATGAGGAGGACCCGTCTCTCCGAAGGATGGAAGCGAGGTCTCACGGATAAGTGGGAGCGTGCCGCGTTTGCCTTGCTCCGTCTGCTTTCGCTCATCGTAACACCCTCGCGGTCTATCCGCGTTGTTGCAGATGGTGAAATTCTCTGTTTTCCTCATCGCTGGATAGTGTTTCGTGGTGTGTGTTCACCTTTTTTCTTTTTCAGGTCCCTCCAGACAGACAAGGTCGTCCCCAAAGCTGGGCTGCTGCAGACAATGCTGCTTGAGATTCTGATTTGCTCTCTTCGGGGTGTGTGACCAGGGGCGGGGTTACTGGGGCGAATCGTGGATCCATTTTTAGATCTTTGAGGACCCTCCACAGCAGCTAGAAGAGATTTTCTCTTGAATGCTCCATGCCCCTCCCCTCTGGCCTGCACGGATTCAGCCGAAAAATCTGCTTAGTCTCACGTATCCCTTTGTACGTAACGGCCTCTTTTTCTCTCGCTGCTTTTGAGGTTTTTCTTCTAGTGAAGATTTTAATTATAACACATCTTGGGGTGGGCTTTTTGGATTTTAACTTTTGAGATTTTGATGATAATGCGTCTCGGGGCGGGCCCCATTAGATTGATCTCTTTCGGAACTCTCTGGGCTTCCTGGATCTGGATGTCGTTTCCTTCCCCGGGTTAGGGACGTTTTTCAGCCATGATTTCTTTAAATTATTTTCCCGCTCCCTGCCGTCTTGCTTCTTCTAGAATGTGAACGTCAGCCGGCTTGACGCTGTCCCGTAGGTGCCTTAGGCTGTAATCACCTTCTCTCGGTTAGTTTTCTTCTGACCTCTGATCGGGCGAGGTCTATGTCTCTCTGAATCCACTGAGCTTTTCTGCTGCTTCATCGAGCCTGTCGTCGAATCCCCCTAGTGTATTTTTCAGCCCGATGATTGCGTTCTCTGGCTCTGTGACTTCTGTGTGGCGCTTCCTTATGTTTCCTGTCTGTCTGCGGACGTTCTCACCGTGTTCATTCAGTTTTACTAAGGTGTTTTCCCCCTCCCCGAGGTTTTACCTTGTTCTTTCGTTTGGAAAATATTCCTTTGTTTCCTTACTTTTCTTGACTCTCCGTGCTAGATGACACAGCCGCCCCTCAGTCCTGAAGGAGGGGCTTCGTGGAGGAGACGCGCCGTATCGGTCTGTCCTGCTCTCGATCTCGGTTGTCTCGCTAAGCTTGGTGACCATCCGAGCGCCTGGTCATATTTGTAGTAGCTCTCGGCGCTTAAGGGGGCGTCAGGACCCGCCAGTGTCCCCACGGGGTGCTCTGAGCTGGCACCGGGATTCAGGCTGATCAGAAGCCCGACCCTGGGGCACGACCTTTCAAAGTGCAAATATCCAGTCACGGGGGACTGCAAGCCTGAGCCCTCCTGGTCCTCAGAGCCAGGTGACCTGGAGGTGTCTGTCCCCTGGGTAGCAGTTTCCCCCTCTCTTCCCGTCTGTTTTTTTCGTGTTCTTCCTGAGGTGCCATTTTACATGTCATTTTCTTAGGGTATACACGGAACAGGGAGAGAGCCAGAGAAATCGAAATTTAAGGAATAAAGTGTTACAAAGCATATTATGCCTTTTACATCAACCTGTCATAATATGAATTGATAAAAAATAAAGCAAGAAAGAGGCTTTGCCAAACTCCCAACCACCGGCGAACACATCGCAATAAGCTTTTAGCTATATAAATGGATTACAAGTTTGGCATCTTCATTGCAAATCCTTGAGCTTATCTTATTTGTTTATACCTGCTTATTTCCTGCCTCCGGGTATAAACCACATATTCTCAAGAGCTGAGATTTTACATGTCACAATACATTTAAGACCTCTGGCTCCTAAAACGGTGTTTGAGGACTGTAGACACTCAGCCATTTACAGAGAAAATGAATACGCTAAGAATATTGTAGTAACTCCAACACTGAACAGTCACCTTCTCGCTGAGATGTCTACCATAAGAAAGAAAAATAAAATGATTAACCCAGGACTTTTATTCTCTGTCAATGTTCTGAATTAATCCTTTCTAAAGAGCTGAAGGCATCCTGCTAACGTCCAGAAACAGCTTTCTTAGTGTTGAAATCCTAAGTTCAACATGTTAATTCTAGAATGCATTTACAGCAGACCATCTCTAAAGGAGCTATTCCTCTCAGCCTGATTTCTTCAATTTCTACAATTTGCCAAATGTAGTTATTTATTTAGGTACTGGTCCTCTTTAAAGTGTTTTAATATTATATGTAAAGGTCCATATCGTTTGGAACATAAATAAGGTCTCAAATGAAAATTGGCTTTTATTATTAAAAATGGATAGAATTTATCTAAGTGTTTATTTATATTCTTATCCTAACGTGGTGACTGATATATAGTGCTCAGCGGTCCTTGATAACTTAGAATATGTATTCTAATTTACATAGCACTTTCACACACACTATTTTATTTGTTACTCACTGGAGCTCATGTATTACTCACCATCCTTGAAATTGAAAAAAAAACAAAACAAAACAAAACCATAAAACAAAGGGTAACTTTGCACAACATAGTTACTTACCACAGCATTCCTTTTGGGTGAATTCAAAAACGTAGCCCAAACATTTTAATGTAAGAAGAATTGAAATGAGAAAAAGAAGAAAGCATGTGGAAGTTGAAAATGAGAAATGTTAAAATAACCCTGTCTTCTTACTCAAAATGCGATAGTTTAGAAAGCATTGTTTCTTAACTCTTAGGTAGCCAATACACGTAGGACCCAAAGTGAGTATTATACTGTGCTCAGCAAATATCAAATGTAAAATGATGTCAAGTAAACACCGAATATGGAATGAAGCCCTAACCCAACTAGACTGTTGTTAAAGGCTGGTAATTGATTATTTACAATTGTTCAACCATATATTTACCCCCTGAATAACAAATTCCATCAACAGTTTAATATCAGCTTAGAAGGCAAAACATATTCACTTGTTGGCACCATTTCAGAAATTACGAGTATTAGAAAATGATTATTTTGGTAATGCATTAGAAAACAATTATTAGTTTATGCTTTTGGTTGCACAATGTGCAAAGATGTAGTGTGTGACATCCATAATTGAAAGGGGTTGAGACAGAGCTGGAAATGAGCAGGGTTATGTCTGGTGTTGAAGTTAAGCTGGTCAAATTAAAATTAGAGTCTTAGAGCTTTGGACTATTAAATGCAATTCCAACGATAACTACAAAAGAGAATAATTATACGCGTCTTCGGAGCTGCCATGTTCTATGGATGGTGCGTGAACGTTTCGCCCTCTTTCTTCCTTATTTTGGTGGAAATATAGCCTTTGCTCCTCTCTTAAATTCCCAATATCACCGTTCTTTGTCAATAAGGGCTCTCTCACCTCAAAAGTACGGTGCGGAAAACTGGAAATGGTAATAATGCTGCAGAAAGGCGAACGCATCGAAATGTTTCTCAAGTCTGGCTTGAAATCATTGACCGGTCCTGGGCTGCTTCTCTCTCAGATCGTCACATGCTCCGTCAGCTAAAGACTGACTCGTCGCTAAGTCAAGACGTGCATGAACGAAGAAAGCATGACAACAAAGGTCGCACATTTTATTATGCACGTGTAAGCGGACTCTTGGACTGCCAGCGTCACGTTATTCTGGGGGCCCCATGAGTGTAGGGAGGTGGGAAAAAGGAACAGCAGGTGTCTGTTCTGCACATATATTCTCCGGTCTGTGGCTTGGTTTCTCATTCTCTCGACATTGTCTTTCACACAGCAGAAGTCGATAGTTTTAAGGAAGTCCAGCTTATTAACTATTTGTGTGTGTGTGGGTCACGATGTGGTATCTAAGAATTCCTTGCCGTGTCCAAGCAAAACCACAGGACAGCGAGGCCGGGCTCGTGCTGCCTCTGCCGATCAGCCAGGAGACCCACTCGCCTCTGGGATGGTGGGAAGAAGCATCTGCTGTCAGACTTCAGACGTCTGCTTGGCTTTCTCAGACCGGCTCTGGGTATTTCGGGGGAAATCCGGGCCTCGTTCCGGGGGCCGTGGCGGTTCCGAGGGGCTGTCGCGCTTCATGGAGCCGTCCCTCTGGCTACGTGGTCCTCGGGTGACATCAGCACCCCAGAAAGATGGGCGGAGTCCGGGAGGAGCGCGAGACCAGGAGGGATGGAGGGCAACATCGCACGCTTCAGGACAACTGTTCCTGGCCGCGGACGTCCACGCGCTCGGCCACGCCGTTGGGGACATTCCGTTGTTAAGCTGCAGGGCAAGGAGAAGCGAAGCTGGGGACGCCAGAGGGGCCCTGACCGGACCCTTCTTCACGAGGTGATACAGGTTTTCTCCTGCACCGTCTTCCAGTAGTTTTACGGGTTTTCATTTTACATTTAGGTTTCTGGTCCATTTCCAGTCGATACTTTGTGAAGGGTCTAAGGTCTATACCTAAATCAACTTTTTCCACGTGGATGTCCTGTTGTTCCGACACCATTTGTTTGAAAGACTATCTTTTCTCCATTGAACTGCCTTTGGCTTCCTCGTCTGCAATCAGTGGCCTGGATTTCTGTGGCCACATCTCCGAGCTCTCTCTTCTGTGCTGTTTGTTGCCCAGTCTGTCCGCTCCTTCACACTCTCTCTCTGTGACTATAGTAAGCCTTGAAGTGGGGCAGCGTCAGCCCCCAGCCAACTCCCCCTTCAGAACTGTGGCTCACATTCTGGGCCTATCCACGTAAACTTCCAGATTAGGTTGCCAATATTCACAAAATAATCTGTGGAGATTTTCATTGGGATGGCACTGAAGCGATCGATAAAGTTGGAAAGAACTGACATCTTAACAATAATAAGTAAGTCTCTTTCATCCATGAGCGTTTATGTAGTTCTACATTATTTTAGTTCATTTTTAGTTCATGCATGCATGCATGCATTCACTCGTTTGAGTAACTCACTGAAGTGGCCCAAGTCATCACCTTAAATGCCATCATCTCCTGAAGACAAAGGATGCTCAGGGCGTGGGCGGGGAGTCCGTTGTGGAAGGTGACAGGAATGGCCCAGTAAACCAGGGTGAGGTTGGTACAGAGCTGGGTCTTTGTCTTCTGCACTGATCAGAGTTTCTAGAGGTACAGTGGCCCCTCTCTTCCTCATGGGGGGGAAGCCACCCCTGCGACCTGAGATTTCCTTACAATGTAAATGCGTCTCACAGAGGGTAGCTTCTGCTCGAGCTCAGAGCATCTCCACATGGATGGAGCTTGGAAGTGTGAACAGGATGCGTCACATACATGTCCACAGAGCCTCGTGGGATGGGATGGATCTGGAGTGGGAATAGGATGGGAGGCACAGATTTGACCCTCGAGGTCATTCCGAAGTTATTTTAACAAGATAGGAAAACGAACATATTCGATTTACCAGTTTGATAGTTTAATCTATAACTTCCCTATTTAGATACACGGTCTAGGAGCTTCTCTTTCTCCCTGCGTCCCCACGTATCAGGGGCAGACCGATGGGGAATGCCGAAGACACACTATTCTTAACTTCACAACTTGTCCCTGTGTGCTTTCACCGTGATCACCTCCGAGACAGGAAGTAAATTTAGATTCACGAAATTAGGACGAACTTCTAGAATCAGAAACTGGCCCAGCACGGGGCCGTAGACACTTTGCCTTGATTCTTAAGTGTGAAGTAACCGAGATTATAAATTTTGTCCCAAATGATTCAGAAGGTAGTGGCAGATACTAGATGGCTTTATATTTCGCTTTGCTTTTATATTTTATTAAGTAATGTATGTATTTTATATCTCTCAGCAGACTTATTACTGCAAATAACTCCTTTTTAGGTCCTATCAAAAGTTCTTAGAATCAAAGTCACATTAATGCGTGTTGTAAAATCTTCATGGCTTTTATCACAGTTGTGTTTTTAATTTTGTAAATAAACAATGTTATTTCTACTGAATCAGTGACTGATATTTTTAAGGACTATTAAATGTATTAATCAGATACCCCATTAACATTTATAAAGAACATCTTACAAAATTGAAGTTATGATTTCTTTATTCACATGTTTATAAAAATATTGGAAGTTCCAAGAGAACATAAAAATGTAAACAACTAAGCTTTATATTCATTCCTTGAATAATACACATATTTCAAATATTGGAAAAACTAATATAGATCAATTAAGAAAATTTAATAAATGAATTAAATCTGTGGTAATGTGTTATACTTTTAAAATCGATTAAATAATGACATTGTTCCAAAGTGAAAAAAATCTTCTCTGAGAAACATAACTCGCCGTTCTAATTTCTAGATGAAATGACTCCTGTGACTGTCTCGACATTATTCAATTCTACTTTGGATGTCAGGCGACATCTATTAGAAATAAAGGACCAAAAATTACTGCCCAGAAACTTCTTGCTTATTTTCCATGCAAGTATCTTCCAACTGTAGCCATATCTTATTACTCCATTTAATTAATTAAAACTTCACGTCCACGTGTGGTCCTCGTTTATCAGATGCCCATGTGATTTCAGCGAGCAGGGGGCATGGGCGTTCGTTCTGCAAAATGTGTCTGCCGGATGAAGGGCGCGAGGTCACGGCTGCGGAGAAGGTGCTTAAAACCTCAAGACAGAGAAGGAACTGTTCAGAGATTATTCGTCGCTAAGGGATCAGCATGTGACTCTGACACTTTGTTATGTACGTGACCCCGCCTGTTTCCTTCAGCACGTATTCCCGAAATTTTACAAAGGCGATCGATCTTTCACCTTGATATCTTTTTATATGTGATCTCCTTTACTTCTTCGAGGAAGGCAAATAGGCAGGAAAAGAAAAATCAAAGGCAAAATGTTACCGCAAGGGTTCCCAGATTTGAAGACTTAAACATGCCATGAACAGATGAGAATCTTCCGTTGTACGTTTATCCTTTTGAGGTCATTTATTCCCCCATGAATTGCGCGGATAATCAGCACAACTAAAACTGATTTTATTGAATTGATTTTAAGCAACAGAAGCTGCGATTTTTCTCAGTAGTATTGGTGTGGTTTTACCAAAGACCCCGCTCTTGTTTTTGTTGGAGGCAGGAGGCAGCGGATGGACACGTTTGTTGAATGTTTCTGAGAATCTTCGGGAATAGTTCTGTTGCCGTGCGTTGGACAAAAGACTCGTGGTCGTGTTCACGTAGACACGAAAGGTAAAAGCCGATCGGTCATGTTCGCTCCAGCCGTCAGCAGTGACTCCAGCGTGGCGAAGACCCGCAGATCAATCAGTCTTTAAACCGTGCGTGTGTGAGCAAAGCAGGTGCGTTCACAGAGGCCAGGAAGAGGCGGCGTGGCACCGGGCTGGGGTCTGTCCGACGGAGCCCGCCGCCCGGGCTGCGGATATCGTGATCCTTTTCCCTGCTGTGTTCACGGGCAGGAGCCCGAAGGTGACCTGCCACCAACCGCGTTGGCCCTGGCCCTGGGGACCCACAGAGCAGAGGCTTTCAGGTGAAGGATTTTCCAGAGGGTAGGGTGAAAGATTATTGCGTGAGGTGTGTCTTGGAAAGCGACCCCACAGCCATGGGCTCTATCGGGAGCCGTTCCCGTGACTCAGAGCCGTTCCGATGCGTAGCCCAGAGCAAGTGGCAGCTTGGAGAGCGAGCCAGCCTGCAGTGTGCCGTGTGCAGACGCCGTCAGGGCGTGGAGATGCTGCGGCAGACCAGGGGCGGCCACCGGCTGTTTGACGTTTCTCTCTCAAGAGGTGGGAGCCGCCCCAGGCCGGGCCAGCCTTCACCAAGCCGCAAAGCTCCCTCGGTCTCTGGGATCCTGGGCCACCGCATGTGAACTTGAACTTCCCCTGGAGACGACAGATGGAGAAGCCCTGAGCTTCTGATGGGGAGCAGGGGCGCCAGCCAGGCCCCCAGGGACGTGAGTGAACTCATCTTGGACAATCAAGACAAGTGGAGCTGCGAGCTGAGTGTCACTTAGTAGCTGCGGTTGTGAATGTCACTTAGTGACCACAGTCACGGCCACATAAAACAGAAGAACCACCCGTAGGTCTCATCGGCTGAAATATCGTGCCCCAGGCATTGTGAGATGGTATAATTTGTTGTTTTGGACACTAAGATTTGGAGCCATTTGTTACACAGCAACGGATAACAATTAGAAATGCTCATCTTGAATTTGTTTACTTTTATTGCAACGACTTGCCTTATTGGAAAGAATATGCAATTCTTTGCTTAAAACTAAGAAATTGCGTGTGTGTATGTGTGTGTGTGTGTGTGTGTGTGTGTGTGTATTTTTTAACAGATACAAATTACCAGGAAGGCTAAGAGTAGGAAGCAACAGAAGACGCATTCAAATCCAAAGTGAATAGAAAACATCAGGGTTAAGAATAACTATAAAATTCTTGTCTCTATTTGTATTATATCAATTAGAACTGACTTAAAAACTCTGCCTCTGTTATAACATTTTGTTTCCTCTAAATGACAGATGACCTTTAGTCATGGGATAATTATAACTCATAAGGAACTTTGCTTTGTCCAGCTGCTTGCCTTTAAACACAAACAACATAACATTTTCTAAAGGTCTCTCTTAGTTTGAATGCTTTAAAGAAGTAAAGGTCTCCTGTTATGTTTTATTCTAATCTAATTTCTAATTAATGGAATTAATGATTTAGCCTCAAGTACGTATGCCTAGTAGAAGATACTAAAATTTTAGCAAGGAGAGAGAATTATCAAAATAGTCTCCAGTTCCCATCAAAAACACCAATCCATAGGCAATAAAATTCGTATAGCTCAATGTCGCATGGAATTTTAAAGTTTAGAGGCTAAAGCAGTTCAGATCGCTTCTTCATAAATTATGGAGATATTAAAAGGCCATTCAGAAATCGATAAAGATCAAAATACTGAGTAGGCAGTGCAAGTTTCCCTGTGCCATCAAGGATTTTAAGTGAAATTGACTGGGTCTTCATATAAGATATTCATGAGGTGACTATTTTTTATTACATCAAGTGACCGTAGTTACGATCACACTGAGATGACCTTACGATTTCGGGGTGGCTCGTTCCGACTATTTGCCGTGATGACTTAAAGGGCCACTTTTATCCGGGCGCCAAGTGAGTCACGCTCGTGTTTCGTCTCGGCCACTGCTTCATGGCCTTACCTGGAAATTAATCACATGAAAGCGACCCCTAAAGGTACAGACCCAGCAATCGCAGGAGGCACGTTTAATGTCTCACGGTCTCGGCGTCGTCAGGAGAAAACGCAAACATGAATTGGACTTGATGGATTCTCATGATAAATTGGTTTCGAGTCTTTACTCATCCGAACCCGTGAGTCCCGGCCGGGAGGTGTGGCCGCAGGGACGATGCAGGCATGGGGGCCGGTCAGCCTGGCCAGCAGCACCGGCGCACCGACTGGGCGACCCGCCGCGGGGAGTGACAGGTGGGGGGAAACCCAGCTTGTAACCCGCACACAGAGGCTCGGGGCGCGTGGCCTGTATCTGTTTGTTTCGTAGGTCTGCTACAGGGGTCGTGTTTTCCGAACTCCCGGAAAGATGACCTTCCAATGACAGGGGCCCCAGGTCTTGCTTTCACACTAAAACTCATCTACAATGTTGACCTGACCTAGACCGAAGCAGAGAGGGGGCAGTTCGTAAGGCAGAGACACCCCAAGTCAGGCGGGCTGAGAATCGAGTCTCGGAGTTTCGCGTGGGTCGGAGAGTTATTCTCGCTGGAATTCCTGGATAGAGCTACGGTCGATCTCTACGTAGGAGGCAGTGAGCAGGGACCGCTTTGAGGCTCGGCCACCAGTCACTGAGGGGGGGGTGCGACAGGGCAGGGTGCCCGCAGGGATGACGACGCGCGTTATCAGGGGCCAGGTAGGCCATCGGCGTCCTGGCTCCGTCCACAGCGACTAAGAGCAGGCACGGCCAAGCTGGCGCATTGCTTGTTGCGAATAAGACCCTGAAAAGTGGATGGGTGTGAACGCTAAAGCCAGCACATCTGTGCTGTTTCTTTCATTTATGCCCAGCACTCCTTAAGGATGTGCGTTTTTCTCCCCCAGGTACTACTACTACTGGTTGTTGATTCAAATATTAAACATATCAGCCCGTATGGACTCGCAGCCTCCCATGTCCTGCGTGCTGTGCTAGGTGAATCACGTGCTTCCTTTAATGTCACCCTGTCCCACCCCTGTGAGGGGAGCGATAGTTTTCATGTTCTCTAATTCAGCCACCGGACGGAGGCTAAGAGACAAGAAGTCACTGCAGACAGACCCGCAGGCGCGGCAAAGGTGAGTCACACCCGAGACCAGTCTTTTTAAAATGTTAATCGTCACACGAAGCCGCCTCTTCTCGGGGACTAGACGTGTTTTGGTGAAACGGTTAAAACGTCCTAAGAAGGCAAAAGTTTCTTCAATGATTCTACACTGTGTCCGTTCCAAATATATTCGAGAACGTCCCAGCTGTGGTGCCATGACGGGGCGACGGCGACCACGGAGATGAATACCCCGCTCTCCTCCTCGCCTCTCGCGTCGGGGTTTCCCTGGCCGGCCTCCGGCACGCCGTCGTCTCCTTTTCCTCCGAAGGTCTGTTGCCGTATTGCTACCGTTCTCGTAAAACCTACTCATGATTTCGCACTGTAGCGGGCTAGACTTTTCTGCACGGGTTCCGACTCTCGTGGAACATGAGAAGCAACTGAAGACAGGCGCCACGCTTACGGATCCCGTACCTGTCACGGGCCTCCTCCGTGTCCGTGGAGGCTGAGGCCCACGAGCCCCATCGAAGGGCCCCTCACCCTCCCGCCTCCGGATGCGTCCTGTCCTCGGGCGGAATGTGCAGATCCTGGCCGTGAGGGAGGGAGACGTCAGGGCAGTCTTTCCTCTGGGTCCTGCCTGTGGGCCGCCTCGGTCCAGCTGCCTGCGCCCCTGCGGACCCCCAGCTCGCTTAGCACCTCCGTCTCTTGGTTCTGAAAAGTTCTTTCTCCTCTCTTCAGGCTTCAGGCAGGACAGAGGCCCCTGTTTCTGTCCCTGAGGCATTAAACTCTGATGGCAGCGTGCCCTGCTGCTCCCTGGCCGGTCTCTCTCATAAGTGGCGAGAGGTGTCAATTAAATTCTGCTCAAATTACCAAATTTAAGCATGTCATTTCTTTGCTGAAGGATCTGCCAGTCTGAAAGACCAGCTAACGGATACTTCGTTCTTCTCTTAACTGCGTTGCCATCTTACCGGTCCTGAAAAAGAAAAGCTGTCTCGAGCACCTTCCTTTCCCTGTTTACTTTGATTTATTTTACAATCAATAGCCGAATCACGCTTATTCTAAAACAAACTGACCGCTTATTTTGCCTTTCGTCCCACTGTTTCGTAATGTTTGAATTAACAACATATATACTGTGTCTGCGAATTCCAGCTTCTAATCTTCCCAGTATGTGATCTATACATCTAAATTATCACATTGATCATACGATGTTTCTCCTCAGTGTTCTTCAGTGATTATAACAACAACAACAAAACCCAAATATTTCTTTTATAGGAAAAATATGTTCCTTATTTCCTCACATGACTGTACAAAAGTCAAAGTCAGTGCTGAAAATGACTGACACTCGGTATTTATCACAGTTTGTCTTGTTTTGTCCTTACTTTCCTATTCGCCTCAGTTCTCCCTTCTTGTAGCTTATGACTCCTGTGAATAGACCATTTTCCTCTTAGTTCTCTGATGATAAATTAATTTTTATCTAAAATTCTTTACAGTATGTCAAAATAACAGAAGAGATATTTTTACCTAGTATTTAAAATTGCTTATAGGTGTTCATTTCTGATCATTTCTAATATGCTAGAGAATAGTTTTTACATCTGATGGTATATCGCAATCAAATGAGGAATGCTTGCTGTTTTGGTTTGGGTGGATTTGAATTTCTATTTTTAAATCTCTTTTGTTACAGTTTTATTTTTAAGTATGTTAATTCAAGGGGAAAAGATACAACAAAATAATAGAAGGGATGAGATACATCAAGAACACATCATTTATATGCCTTGGAGTCTCTAACAATATAGTTTGGAAATGTATAAAATAAAAAACTTGCAGAGTTTTAAACAGAAAAGGAGACATTCGCAACCATGCATACAGCAAAAATGAAAGAATTCCAGGCAAAAATGCACACACATCTACGAGGGACGGATGAATCAAGCTGCGTTTCTGTTTTTAATTGTGCTGTTGTTGCGGGACTTGGCCGGACTAGATCGAAGGTGGAACTTGATCTGTCATTCTCGAAAGCTCCATGTCCGAGTCCGTTCTGGTCGGGGACTCGCCGTTCTGTGACTCATCTTTTAAGAGCACATATGCTCGAATCTGCTTAGGCTGACGCAAGCAACCTCAGGAATCTCCAGAATAATTTCGGTTACTGGGCGGTGAGAGTAACATTGAGATGGTGTCTACAGACCATTCCACAGGCTTAAATTTTAAAACATGCAGATGCGTGAATACAAAGCGGAGGGTTGGCTTTAACTGGACACTCCCGAAGCCCGCTTGCAACTTCGACGTTGCGCCAGTGCAAGGGCCGAAGTTTCGCCGTCGTTGAAGGTGGCGTGCCCACGGCGCCGAGCCGTCAAGCGTAACGAAGGTACGAAGTGTCCAGGTTCAGGTTTTGCCCGGACTGCTGGAGTCGACGGGCCGCGGCCCGTGTTCTGGCACGACACTTTCTATTAAGCTGTTAAAAAAATCCCCTTCTGTGAAAACAGAAATAATGCCACCTACGTGCCGGATTTGGGGGAGAACGTGTGTAGAACGCTGGCTTCGAGCAGCCAATAAAAAAACGTCATTTCTCCTCCAGAAATATGTAGCCGAGTCCGGGAGCCACGCGGGGAGACGTGAAGCAGTCCATTCACGCGCGACGTGGTCAGGGGACGGCGAAGGACTTCTCGGTGCGGGTCGGCCAGCGGCCCCTCCCACACCTCAGGAGCCTTCATTTACCTGGGGGGCGTAATCAGGCGAGGCGGACTTCCACAAGAGGGTGTCTTGCCGTTTCTATGGCAACCAAATAAAAATAATTGCGCCACTTCGGCTCTTAATGCAATTTAGTCAGAGCGTTTGCTGAGCGCCCACTGTGCGCAGCGAAAGGCCCTGAAAGGTCATGGCCACGAGACATTTCATCGTCGGAAGTGGAAGCCGCTGGAAGGAACTAACTTTCTCCACAGATACATTCTCTGAAGAAAAGACTTTTTAAAAGCTGCCTCATTTTTGCGCATTAGGGTTTCTAGTTGTACCCTGAGCTGCGTTTCTTTGTAAACTGCTCCACAAATAAAGTTACCAAGAAAAGAGGAAAATGTGTCTTCTACGCTGAAAATTATTCGAATCCGTTGAGACAACAGTTGAACACTATTCTACTGAAACCAGCAGCTTTCTCTCTAGAATTTTCTGCTGGGACTATAGATACACCTATTTGCCCCCTAACACAAATATAGGAAAAGGTTATTTCCCAAAGTTTTGCCTTTAAAAAAAAAAAAAAGATCCTAGCACAGCGATGTTCAGCGGGAAGCACATCGTTAAATAATGATAAGTAGTAGACCAGTTACGGGAACCTTTCTCATGAAAGCAAGCCACGTAGCTTATCCGACTGTCAGATAAAGAATCCAAAACATCTTTCTGTCGGCTCTCACGGCGACGGGTGACCAGTCCACTCCAGGCTGGAACAAACGCCAGGTGTCTCGAACTGACCTTTATAAATGATGGTTTTGCCTTGACACCCATCTCTTTCGTCCGCCGTTTTCCTGAGCGAATAACACAAAGGATTAGAGAGAGCCCCGAAGAATACAAGGTTAACAGGTGCGGGGGCCACTTCTGCGTCTCCGGCTGACAGGGTGACGTGAGGGGAACGAGGCTCGCGTGGTGACCTTGGCCGCGCTCCACGGACGCTCTCCAGCACGTGCCTTTCTTCCCAGGAGCCGGGCGCTCCGTTAGTGTGCGCGTCGGGCTGAGCCTCTGCCGTCTGGGGCTGTCGCCTGTTTTATTCTGATCACTGGTTCATCGCTGCTGCCCCCGGGGGCCGATACACCCACCTTGCCTTTGATGGTCAAATGCCCCTCCGCGGCCTATGCCGCCCAGAGCCCTCACTGTGCACTGAAGTCCGAATGGTATTCCGATAACCGTGTCTGCCTTATAAAAGACAGTAGCAGGTTAGACTAGAGATGCCCGACTCCCTGAAATGTTTCTTGTGCCTTCGCAAACGTAGCTTCTCCTGTGCTTCCGTGGGGGATGAGCTTGGGGAAGGTGTGCAGGTGACATGTGACAGATCTATGCCGGCGTCCCCACGTCCTTAAGACTTTCATTCTTATAAAATTCAATTCCTCTGTTTTTAAAACCTTGCCGATGCCCTCCCACATCATTCCTGAGGGTGTGGGAACACCACCTTTATTTATCGGAGAGCGTGAGTGAATTCAAGCTTCAGCCAGCCCGCCACGTGAGCTGGCGTGCCACCTGCGGCTGGGCAGAAGACCCTTTTCATCCGGACTCTCCAGCACGCACGCCGATGTCGGGGCGATGCCACCGTGACATCGTCTGAGAAATCAGCGCGATACCCGTGAGGTACCTGAGAGTCGGAGCATCGAAGACCCAGCTCGCCTGGCGGTAGACTGTGACTTTAGCTGCCCGTGAAGGGACGTTGGCTTGGCATTTTCTTTCCGTGAGTGTTGCGGGGAAGAGCATATCGCATTTGCAGTCACCGTCACTGCCATAACTATCAAGTGTGGCAGCCACTTGAGTCCCGAGACACCTGGTTCAGGGACGCGTGATCACAACCAGCGACAGGGGCGATTTCATGACTTGTGTCCCGCTGCGTGCCACCGTTGACGAGAATCCCTTCTCCATGAGAAAAGACCTGGGCCTTGGCCTGGAACCAAGGCCTCACCCAAACCAAGACTGAAGTCCCGCCTTTCCGAGTCTCCCTCATGCCAGCCCCAGCCCCGTCCAGTCAGGAGACGGAACGAGCAGTGCTAATTGAAACACAAAGAATGTACCGTAAAGGACGGAAAAAACTGAGTTTAAAGATTTATCAACTCCAAAAGGCAAATTACAACTAAACAGTAGAGAAAACTGTATGAGTTTTCCATTGTTGCTATAACAGATGACCATAAACTTAGTGACTTAAAACAACAAAAAAGTTACCGCTGCAGTTCTGTCTGTCAGAAGTCTGACCTGTGTTTCGCTGAGCCGAAATCAGGTGTCCAGAGGCCTGTGTTCCCGGGTGGGGGAACTCCATCTTCTTGCCTTGCCCAGCTTTCGGGGCCACTTCCACTCTACTTCGTGACCCCCGTCATTCCCCTTCAGAGCCAGCCATGCTTTAATCCTTCTCATGTTGTATTTTTCTGGACCTTTGTCTGTCATCGTGCCTGACGACAGGTGGGAGAGCTTCTCCATCTTCAAGGACTCACGTGATTAGGTTGGACATCCCCAGATAGCCAAGGGTAATCTCTCCATCTCAAAACGGATAACCGTAATCCATCTGTGAATTTCCCTTCTCAATGCAAAGCAACATCCTCTGGTTCTGGGGTTAGGGGTGGACATCTTGGAAAGGATATTTTCCTCCTGCCACAAGAACTCTGCATAATCCAAGGACAGCCGTGTCAGGAGCAGCTGCTACCTCTCCGGCTCAGGCAGAGTACTCAAGGAGCGGTAGACTTGGAGAAGGGCTTCCCAACACCAAGATTTAGGTCTCATTTGGGAAGGTCAGATTGTGTAGTCGGAAATGGGGGGAGATTGTTCCAAGCTCTGAAGTTTTCTCTGTCTAGGGGGCAAGAGGAAAAAATAAACACACATAAATGAAGAAATAAATGAAGACATAACTTTAATAGTATTTACGAGATGGATAGAATACAAAAGTACAATGTGATAATTTATATTTCGTTTTATATTTGTTGGTCGAGAAGAAGAACTCTTGTAAAAGGTCACATTATAGCAGATGCTCCCTTGGTGTTAAGAAGCTCGCCTGGCAGGGATCTGTGGACAACGAAATGTGAAGTTTCCCTACCCCGAGGTAGGAGCGAATACAGCACGTTTGTGAAGCCGAGAAGGCTGTAGTCTGGGTCCTGGTGGCCAAGGGGAAGAGTGAAGGACATTGTGTTGAAGAGGTAGACAGCAGTCGAGGACTTAGGGTTCTGTAACCCAGGAGATGATGATTCAAATTTCGATGCTTCATCAAAGTAGGATGAAAAGCAATCAACGGGTTTTGGCAAGGTACGAACATGACCTGAGTTATAGTCTTTTAGAAAAAATGACTCTTGTTACAATATGGAAAATAGATGGTGTCTTATTGATTCATCTGTCGGCCCTTGGAAATGTGCGTTTTTCGTGGGTAGGGACTCCGCATCCCTGTCTTCTTTAGCGCCTGTCGCGTTCCTTGCTTTAAAAAGTCGTGCGAATAAATGAATGAATGAGCGAATGAAAATAAATGAAACAGCGTTTCCGAACAGGCAGTTGTGGAGTGTGTAAAAGGAGGACTGCGTGGCAGCTAAACTGTGTGCAGTGTTCTGGGCCAGACCGGCCTCCCCTGGTGACGACGGGCAGGGAGACTCATCCGCTCAGCAGCGGCCCTGCCCTGAGTGCCTGCTTGCAGTGCTCGCAGACAGAGCATCTGCTTGCTTTCCCCTCAAAAGACTTATCACAGAACCTGCGTTGAGACCCGCGTGCTCACGGGCGTCATGCGCTTTCTGCGTCTCTGTGATCCTCGAGAGCTGGTCAGAAGTGCTGAGAACGAGACGGAACAGCTGGAGAGATGCGCACTGTCTATTGTCTGTTGTCTGAGCTTTTGGGTTCTCAGCCGTTCCAACCGCTACCGGCCATGTTCAACCTCTTGGAGCTGAGATCATTGGCGTAATACTCACGATCCCCCCATTAAATTCACACTGAAGTATTTTGATGGACAGGAAGGAATCTCACGTGGGGAAACATACTTCACACTGGGGAAACGTGATGAGTCTCTAATCAGTTTCATCATAGAGTATGACCTGCGTGCTAAGGTAGACACTGTAGCTCCAGGGTGCTAACGAATATCAACGGTAAAACAAATATTACATGCCGTTGAAACTAATGACTGATTTGTGATGTAAGCCCTTTACCTCTGTCCTACATTGCATTTACGACAAGTGCATAGTGTTCTCTGACTGCGTTTTCCCCTTTAGCTGATGAGCACGCGCTTGGTCTTTGTCACGGTCTTGATCCAAAGCTTCACGTATCGAAGTACCCAACTGCACACCTGTGTGTCACAGAATCACGTACCTAACAGAACCAAACCACAGGCTCTCTCATCCGAATCGAATTGCACGTAACACATTTTCCTGTGATGACGACACGTAAAGTACGCACAGGTGTGTAAGCAGGCTACGATACTCTCCCCCAAACGCAAGCAGCTCTCTGTCTATTACGCGAAAATACAGCCAGCCAGGTGTTTTCCAGAGCAAGTCTATATAGTTCCATTGGAAACTACAGGCTATGCACGATGCAGCTTTCCTAGGTCTTTACAAGGAAAAATAGTAATGGGATACGATAGTTATTAATGGGCTAGCGAACAACGGGGTAGAAAGGGAGCCGACTGCGGTGACACGCGCCAATTAGCGAGTTCGCGGAGGAGTCACGGGGCGAAGGGCCCGTTGTTCCCGGCGTCGGTCTGAGCCGCCGCGGAAGAGGACTCGGCTTCCAGAGGACTCGGCTTCCAGACAGGACGCATCTGCATTTCTGCCTCGTAGGAGATTTCACGTTGGCCGATCAACTTATAATTAGCAGGGTACATGCGCAGGAAACTTTTCCACACAAAGAATTTAAGAAGACGCTGAACATCGTTATCTTAGCATCTGACTGGGAAAAAACGAAGCATCTTTCCCCAGCGAAGAATAAAAGGCAACCCTTCGGGAGGGTGCAAGGAGCCTCAAAGCATCTCAAACTTTACATTTTATGAAGCAATAAAAAATTCTCAGAGAAGAGCCGGCTAGCTTCATATTTGCATATGAACTGTGACCAATGACTCACTCTGAAAACAATGTGAAGGCAAATTTACAATTTAGCTCAGGGTCTGCATAGCGTGGTATAAATGAATCAAACAATAGACAATGAATTTCATGGACAGTTAAGTTTTAGTCCTGGCGGAGTAAATCACAGGTGAGCTCACATTACAGAGAGAAATGTTGTTGGGATGATAAAACAGTGAAGTAAAAAAGTCTCATCCTGCTTTACCTATCTGAGCTTCAGAAGAAAGAGATGCTCAGCCGGGGGCTAACAAGTGGAGATAGGAACAGAAAAGAACTAATCCCAGTGCCAAAAAGACAAGGAAGAATCAAAGCTAAGCCACCTGCCGCCTCTCCAAACAACCCCAGGGTGAGAGGAATCAATTCAACTTGCAATTTGTGGCTGAGCTGCAGAGATGGGTGTAGAAAAATCATAAAGGACTGTGAGGGGAGGAGGGAAGGCGAGCCTGCTGGGCAGTTGTTTGATCATGCTCAACCTCACTCTACTAGATGAGAAAAATCAAACGATTTTACCGCGTGTCACTGGAACTTTTACGGATTTTAATTCTGGTGGAAAATGCACGGGTTCATTTTGGCTGGTAGTGGAGTCAGACAGACCATATCACCTAAGACATTTCATCTGTATTTATCAAACATTCAACTTATTTCTTTCATCGATCTGAAGAGTCAGACATTCAAAATTCATAAATAAAGTAAAATCAAATCATTGGAGTCATGGATATACTCATACGTTTAAAGACTCAAATGCATTTTCAAAGCCTAAATAAGCCTGCATGCCACAATTTAATAGAAAAACAGTAGAAAGCTCTTTTAATGTTAGGTTTTCTTACAATTTACGATCCCCCTTCTCCACTCTCCTCAGGGAAAAATAATATTTCAGTACAAAATTTGCATGTCTCTAAATCTTCTGAATCTAGTAAAAGATTACCTTCTAGTAAATTTGCAAGTAAACAATAAAATACATTTCTAAAGTTAATAAGAGATCAGTAGCCCAAGACAACTTCATGGGTTATTCTCTCTCATTAAAAGTTCAGTGAGGTATTGTTAAGAAATTTCCTTTAATTATTTCTAGTAGAGATTTTATCCAAAGACATACCTATGGACCACTAAATGTATAGAGAGCATATAAATTGGATGGCCCAAAACATCTTCCTATCAGATTTTGTGGTCATTTAAAATAAGAAGGTAAAAGAAAAAAGAGTGTGGGGGGTGGGGGGAGTTTATTTTTGAACAAAGCTATTCGTCGCGGTCATGGGTCTGCGGGAGAGAGAGGTTCAGGCTCCGCAGGGCAACCACTCAGCCTCGCAAGGGGCTCTCATAGGTGCCCAGTGTGGAAACACTTAGAGTTCTTCGGTTATACTCAATCATTCAAGAGATGATCATGATTGAGGGAAAATATCAAGGCAATGAAGAAGTTTTAGAGAGGTATATTGTAATGATGGACTTTATGATTCAGTTAATTTGGTGGGAAAAAGTGCTGATGGCGGTGGTATTGCTGCTAGGTGATGCATTGCCTACGGATGAATATAAGGAATAAACGGATCCACGATCCATCTCCAGCGATGCCTCTGTTCGCGTTCCGCTCACCTGACAAGTCGCTGCGTCGGTAACCCTCGGCCGCCTCCGCAAAACGAAGGTGTAGAGCGTGAATGGAAAACAAAGCAACACCTGCGCGTCCCGAGCAAACGCCGACATTTAATGCTTCTTAATAACATTGTTTTATGCAATTACAATGATCGATTAATAGCAGGATGTATTCATTGAAGAACAGTGCATGTTGCTAGTCATCCCAGAGCAGGACCCATCCCTTAGGGACCATTTTGGGACGGAGGGTAATAACTAATATTGGAGAGAAGAAAAAACTTATTCCACGGGCTTGGACTCGTATTTACACAGCGTTGTGGCTAGACGAGGTGTTCGGAGCCTGTGGGAAGTGACGGAGCCTCATCTAACTGATGGATGCCTTATTAATTAGAAGAGCTTCATTAGAAGAACTCTTGCAAATTCTTTTCCAAGATTACTCATGTGTAAACTTAATGAACTGAGCAACAAACAAGTTGGTAAGATTATTAATGAGATGCTTATCCAAGAAGGTTTTGCTGGCCGTCTACAGGAGCTTTTCAGACTTTGGTGAATTTTCTCAAATTCTTGTTTAGGTGTCTTTACCTGTCGGGAGTGGCACATGTGAGATGTAAAGGAAGTGTGATCAGTGTGAGTAATCGTTGTATTAGTTCACATGAAAACTACTATATTCAAAAGCATGATAGAAGCTGATACCAGCTAGGAAGACTGTCTCTGTGCTCAGACTAGCATTAACTTGGCTTAGCAGATATGATTTAAAAAATTATTGGCATATGATTTCCACACCCAGGCGGACATGGTAAAGAATTTGCCAAGGTGAACGCCATGACATCAAACTTCCACGCAAGAACGGATGGTGGACTGGAGCTCTGCGTCCGGCCCTTCGCAACGCAGCAAGGAGCAGGACACGTTCTCTTCCTCCCTGCCACATGGACACAGAGGCAGACATCATAACGTAGGCCCTTCCCACGTCCTGCGAGACAGCGGTTTTCTGACAGTGTGTACTGTCCAGGGTGAACGGTCAGTGAGTGCTGAGCTCAGCGCGTCAGGGCACCGTGAACACCACGCGACCCGCTCCTGGCCAGAGAGAACATCATCAAGGCAAAAGGCCTGTCATGACATTGTTTGTTTGTTTGTTTAATTTATTTTTTTAATGGTGACATTGGTTAACGGAATCCAGCACGTTGCCGGTCTCTGCTCACACCCCTCTTCGTAGCGTGAACGGTGTTCTTCTAAAACCAGCTGCTTTGGTTCACTGTCGTGTTTGTGAGATTGATCATCGCTCTTGTGGACAGCAGTAAATCGTTCATTTCCTTTGCTGTAGAATAATTCATGGTATTAATATATTCCAAACATTACTCATTCTCCTGTTGTTTGATATTTTGATGTGTCCAGTTTGGGCTTATTATGAATAATGCTCCTCTGGATAGTGTTGTTTATGACTTTCAAAGGACATGCACATGCCTTTTTCTTGGATAAATGTTCCAAGCGGAATGGCCCTTTCATAGGGTTTATGCATTTCAAGTATATGTAATAAAAATATTTTCTTGGCTTACGTTTCACTGTTTAAATGTTGCCTTTTGATAAACACAAGACCTAACTTTTTGAACTAAACTTTTTGTTAAATGAGTAGACTATTTTTAAGAGCACTTTCAGGTTTGTAGAAAAGTTGAGTCGAAGGTACAGGGTCCTCATTCATGATCGAGTTTAATGCTGTCTAATTTAGCAAATTGTCCTTCATCTTTAATTCTTAATCCGATTTAAGAAATCTTCACTTGCCCCTAAATCAAGAAATATTTGTCTCCCCTATCAGAGTATGTTCACTATATCACTCAGAGCATTTTTGTTCCAATTTTTATATCTAGATCGACAATCCACACGAGATTTTCAGCACTGTATGTATTTTCACATTTATCCACTAGGCGACTATTGCTGTTGCTCAGCATCGGGGCTCAGTGAACACCACGCACCCGCTCCCGGCCAGAGAGAACCGAGGCCGGGTTGTACCGACGTGGGGATGGTGATGGATCGTCCTGGGGTGTTCGTTTGGGGAAAAAACGCAGCCTCGCCCCTGACGTGTTTCTCTGCGTTGAGCACGCCCACACTCCAGTTACAATAGCACAGCTAGATGTACTTAGTTGAGATGAATTTTATTTTAAATGCTGAAAACTAAAATTATACCTTTTTCAAGAGTCTGTAGAGACATTTATTAAAATTAATCTATGCTATGTCACAAGGATTCTTGTCTGTTTCCCATAGAAACAGTACATACCTTGGACTGGTAGGTGCTAATAGTGAAATGATAAGTTAATAATAAATAGAGAAAATGAAGTACCCTAACCATGTGAATAGTTGAACAGTTTTAGGTAAAAAATACATATTTTCAGAATATGTAAAACATAAAAAAAATGCTAAAGTAAGTCGTCATAATGGATGAGATGTAACTAAAGCAGTGTTAAGATGGTATTACAGCTTTACTCAGTTATATTTAAAAACCAGCAACGAGTAAAAATAAACAACTCCCCTTCAGCTCAATAAATGTGTCATTACATGTATGATATGGTTTAAAATTTAAATAGTTTTCTATACACATTCAGACATACACAAATGTATATGTGTACATATACTCATAATATACCCATTGCAGGCATATAAATAAATTAAATAAATAAATATTAAAAGATATCCCTAATATACCTAATACACGCCCAATATATATAATTATTGAAAATAAAAATAGCGCATGTGAGTGCTAATCAACTAAAGTACGTTAGAGGTTATTAAGAACCAAGGTGGATGCACCAGGATGTAACGTTTTATCTCTACTGATAATGTTTTATATATTGAGCTAGATGGTGCCTATACAGGGGATTTTTAAAAATTATTCTTAATATTTGTTAGGATCCTAAGTATTTACTAATAATTTAAGGGCGTCAGAATACCTGTGTCATAAAAGCACACCGAGTTTTGAATTAATTTGGTCCGTTTTCTAGAGTCATGTGTCATGTTCTGTCTGAGATGCAGAGACTTCTGGTCAGTCAGGGTTCTCAGGAGGGAGGCAAGTTTTGTTACGCCCCAGAACCGCGAGAGAAGAGGCTTCTCTGCGACCAATTTGGGGCCACTTATGCTATCAGTTTGGCTTAATTTATACGGTACTCATTCATTATCGCAAAGATATACTGACGATTCAGAGCATTTCAGTTCAGGGCAGATGCTTTTAGGGTCAGTAAATTCAACAGGAATAGTCTATGTGACACTTGCTCACTGTGGTAACATGGATGAGTCCCAGGCATGCCCCCTACGGATCAAGGACAACATGTGCCCCCAAGAAGCAAGATTATGCTGCCGTGAACGGCGTTTGTAAACATTAAGATTCCTGTCAAATTGAGCGACAAATATTTGACAATTAAAGGAAATATGTTATTTAACAAAACTGCATAACATTTTATTTTACTATTACGAACGTCTGTCGTTTAGAAGGAAATCAAAAAGTGCTTTTTATGGGTTAGCCTCGTTCACCTTTTCAGCAGCGCTATGACATAGGCATTCTTACCCACCTTCTATAGATGGGGAAGCCAGTCTGCAAAGAACACGTCAATAAACTGAGTTCACATGCACAGCAAATGCGTAGGTATTCACAGAGCTATTTATTTTCTCATTTATTCAAGTACATCGTACAGAACAATAGAGAAGCACATGAGTGTGGGTATCAGAACATTTTCACAAATTTAACTTAGCCTTTAGAACTGCCGGCCACGTCAAGACACAGGATTTCCCCAAAATGGGTGGGTTCCCTTCCTGACCCCTCGCCGTTCTTCCTTCTGCCACTGCTGACGGTCCGTGTTTTTAGTTTGCATTTTATTGACACCTAAAGAAATCGAGAACCTTTTCAAATGCTTTATTGTGAAATGACGGTTCAAACATCGCTTCTATTCCCCTGTTTTTATTAGACTTTTAGATTTTGTGTTTCATTTGCAATCCTGATTTCTTGGATATTTAGCTTAAATACGTATAGTAGGAATTATATATATACATATACACAGACTCACATATGTGTATATATATGTATTAGAGATTTTTATATATTATATGCTATGTATTATAAATGCATAATGCACATGTAATATGTAATATAATATATAGTATATGTAATATTATATATCACATATAAAACATGTATTATAAATATATTTTATTAAAAAATACATACTAAAACAAATATATATAATTACATATTACTATATATAATCTCATACTATATGTAGTAAATTTACATATAAATAAATGTAAATATATATAAAACATATACATATAAATATATAAAAATATAAATTTATATATATGTACAAAATATCTTCTCCCAGGCTATGGATTGCTTTTTTGCTGCCTTAATGGCATCCTGTGATGAACAAAAGTTTTTCATTCTAAAAATGTATAATTTATCAGTTACTTCTTTTATGGTTAGTACGAACTATAACCTGGTTTAAAAATCTCTTGCTTCTCCTAAGTTCATGCAAATGCTTTTCTGCATTTCTTCTCAATCTGGTGTTTCCTTCTCGTATGTTTTGTGTGGAATCATTTAGGACTCTTCAGTCGAGTTCAGGGCTGGCGCTGGCTCCCTCGCCGGGCCGGCTTGGCTGGGCCAAGCAGCCTCCTCTCCTCAGGACTCAAACTCCCTCCAGCAGCTCGCCTGATAAATACTCACGAAAAATGTAGAAAACCAAGAAAAAGAGGTTGAGAGAGACTGCAAAACTTAGGCAAAGGACCAGGCTACGAGGCAATATCAATGGGCAGTTAATGCACATAGACCACCTCGGTCTACTCGTGGACCTAATCATTGTCCTCTTTTGTCCCAAATGCAATGTGAAAGAAATGTAAAAATTCATTATCTTCTAAGGCGCCCAGAGAATTCATCCAATCATAGTATCAGGCTCAAAGGCCTGACTTTCTTATCGGGCCCAAATGGGTCTCCTCGGAAGTGACTCTTCAGGTCTGGAGACCTATGAAATGCACGATCCAATACCTTTGGGCGCTGCCATCCAGACAGGGCAGTTGCAGGTGGCAGCCCGGGTCTGCAGAGGTAGGGGAAGGCCCCTCTCCTGGCCACGGTCCCCCTCGGTCCTTGAGTCTGCCCTCTGAGAGTCCTTCCTGTTCTCTCACTGTGAGGTGAGTGTTTCAGGGTGTATCTGTATGTCAAAGCTCACCAAACCGTATTATTGAAACTAGACCAGAATATTGTATGTCCACTACATTTCAATAAAGAAAGTCATTAAGAGTTGTGAAAAAAAAGTGACCTGCCACCATACAGTGACATGTATGAGTCATGTGATGAAGTGCGTAAAGACACAAGTCCCCAAACGCTGCCTCCTGCATACACAGTTATGGTAAATAATGTCCAAAGCAAGCAGGACTAAGACGTGTCTTAAGTCAGTGAGAATGTTTCGTTCTTTATGAGTGGTGTGTTCCCAGGAGTTCATGATTTTTGTTTGCTTTAACAATTATTTACTTGTATGTTGCCTACATTTTTGCATCTATCCAACATTTTCAAAGGATAATAAGAGAGAGTAAAATAAGCATGCAACTCAGTAATATAGAACGGATTGTGATAATTTCCATTAAGCGTGGGGTCACTGTTAGACCTGAGGAAGGTAGAAGATGTGCTTCAAGGCATTAATGATGGTGCTGGTGATGTGCTACCATGCAGAAGAGACATTCCCAAGAGGTGATATATCATCTGAAAATTGTTCTTCAACATGTCATACCAATGCCATCTTACTGTTCTGTCTATATTAGGATCTATAGATCTTACACATAATATTGTAAACTCTGAAAGTTCTTGATTTGAGGTCATTGAATTTGCTTCCAGACAAATCTAAAATCTCATATTGTTATTCTCAGTGTTCCTCGTGTTCTCATTGAAGCACCTTGGATATAAGATATATTAAAGATATAATAAGAACAGATTGGTGAGAATTAACTGTTAATAGTCTTTTCAAGACTTAATGGTGCAAAACAGTGAATTAATCTGTTCATGTTAATTAAAAAATGCTAGTGTTATGGCAGGTTTTCTTTATTTTGAATATAAAGATAGAATCACCGTTGCTAATCTTTAACTCCGATTTTAGGTGTTTGAGTACAGAACATTTTTTGGTATGGTATACAGCAGGTTAGAAACATCTGGTGTTTATGCATTTTCTGCTAAATCACAGATGACTACTTATTTTCCATGTGTCAGGAAAAAGAATTGATTAATCACCCATCCTTATCAGCCTAATGTTCTGCAGCTCAGATCTCTTCTTTTATGGCTCCAGCCTCCTTTGTATATTTTGTGGCCAGTTTTAACTGTAAAGGTATTTATTTCTATATTTAAAAAAAATTACTTCAGATATTCTTGCTTCTCGATGCTTCTAGAAATTTTGCTTCAAAAAAATTAAAAAAATATCATTGGGAAGCTCTCCTGTGATGCTGGCGGTTTGAACGTGGATGACTGGAGAGATGTGATGTCTGCCAACTTAGTTATGGCTTTTTACGTGTGTGAAAGTAGAGTTTATGATTTTCGTTACATAGCTTTTATACATTTTTGCCGGGTCTATAGATCTTTATGTAATTTCTACAATTTTTTTCTACTATATGAAGAAGTTATGATTATTGTATGTTAATTATTGTATAGCTCTAAATGAGGTTGATAATGCTGATTTGGGGTGAAAGGGCTTACAGCTGAAAATCATAAACAAACTTGGGGTAACTCTTCTAAAGGAACCAGCTTTTGAGCTGTTTGCTCCCACTCCCTTTATTAGTGCTTTCCCCAAAATCTGGAAGAAATGATGTTTTCCTCATGTTTTTCCCTTTCCTCATTCAGACCACCTCACGCTGCATTCAGCATTTCAACGACACCCTTATTTTTGGGCTATTTTTTTTCCCCAGTCTGCTTTATGACATGAATGTTCAGAGAACAGAGGGAAACGGCTGGATGAACAGCGGACAGAGTCATTCCTTGCAAAGGGCGGAACCGATTATGGCAGGTGCGTCCACGGAGGACCGTCCCTCCTCCATCAGAGTGGCCGCCTTCGCTGTCTCTGCCCCGCGAGACTTTATCGCTGTTTGTGACCATCGACTGTTGTGTGTTAGACATTCCGTGTGTACCGGTCGCCGGGAATGATCATTAGGGTTATCCTGGTTATCCTGCTCTCTGTTTCGTTTGTAAGTGACCAGACCCCAAGAAGCCACATCCGGACCACACGGAAGGCCCAGAGACCCTGGCCCCTGCTCCAGACAGTCGGCAGGGAGACTGGGGAGGACGCCCCGGGGGCTGGTGAAGCGTTCGGTGAAGACTGAGGTGGGCACGCCGTCGCCTCACAGCGGCCCTACTTCCTTCCACGTTCGGAGGACTCTTACCTTGTGTCTGGGCATGTCTTCTCAGAGCTAAAGACTGCAATTTTTTTTTAATTACACATACTTAAGGTGCACAAATTTATGCTTTGATAGACATATACATTCCAACATAATCACTGTGATGGGGCTGATTAACACATCCATTGGTGTGTGTGTGTGTGTGTGTGTGTGTGTGTGTGTGTGTGTGGTAAGAACATGTATAGTATCTACTCTCATAGCAAATTTCAAGTATAGGGCACAGTACTGTCCCCTACAGACACCTGGCTATGTGCATTACCTCGCACACCTGTAACTTCTATGCCTTGGCCAATGGCTCTCATTACCCGCACCCAGAAGAAACCATCACATAGAACTTAAGCAGAAGACATACAACTGTTGAGTGTGTTTATGTCCCTGGGCTCTGCTCTGTGTTGGGTCAAAATCTTCCAGAATCTTTATTAGCCCACAACAAGGAACAATTTTCCTAATTCCTAGTGTGTTTACGTGCACTTACTTTATTTTCCTGAAGAGTATGTAAATAATAGATAGATACTTTTATAGGCTATAGTTTTGGATGAATTATGGGCATTTGACCAGTTCAACTAAAGCTACTTGTCATTTTAGTAAAGGAACAATGGCTTAATTCAATTAAATGAAAAATTTTTACATGTTGAAGAGCATTAAATCTGAACCTTTTGGCATTCAGATGAGTTTCAGGCTCTTTTAACTGTTGTTGTTTTTTTTTTTTTTCTGAAAGCATAATATTTTTAAAAATTGAAGATGACTTTAAAACAACCACCAATAGCATCCTAGAGGAATTAATGTAAATGACAATATGTATTAGCAGTGGAGAAAAAAGGTTCAATATGCGCTTCATACATCTCTCTGTGCTTTTATAGAATATAGCATGACAATTAAATAATATTTCATGATCTGGTCATTTTTGGCCATATTTATAAGAAACCTTATGGCGCTGTAAATTCGCTGTGACTCTACTTTAGATACTTGAGAAAAAACATCAGTTCGCCAGTTCTCTGAAGGTGTTGTATAACGTAGCTACGTGTCTATTGAATCACTCTGTAAATGCGGAATCACAGTCTGTGATGTTTAATGCTTTTGGTTAAAATACTGCATTTTATGGCTCAAGAAACGCGTTTTGACCCATACGTTCTACTTCGCATCTAAGTGAACCTGAAAGGATTTTTAAAGAGTCCCGAAGACGCCAGCGAGCATCTGACAGTGTTTTTACGATACCTGCATTAAAAAACGAGTTCCCATGACAGAGGAGCTGAAATTGCCCCAGCCGTGAAAGGGTTATTTTTCTCACGAGCGAGCGTGTGGTCTGTCCTTCTGTCCTCGCTGTGTCCGGCAGGCCTGTGGAGGAATCCAGGCCACTCTGCCAGAGCCTGGCAGTTAGTCATTCTCCAGCTGCAGGTCACCTGCTGACTCCACCCCCTGTTTTCTCTCGGACGCTGGACTCAGGTGTCGCTCAGCCTCCGTGGGTCTTTGAACTCAGTGGGGTCTTGCTACCTGAGCCAGATTTTACCTCATTTAAAATTACTGAGTGACACACACCGCGGAGATGGGCGAGGGTTCTTCGGCAGGAAGTCCAGGGTTTGCTGTCGAGTAAGTGATCATTTTTATTTTATTATCAGTTTCAAGTCTACAGTGCATTGGCGGAAGCCATTCTTTGTTTTCTAAGAAAATAATTTCCATTGCTTAATCAAAGAATCTTTTCCTTTAAAACATACTGTTTCTTATTAAACTATTGCTCTAGACTGAATGTTTGTATCCCTCAAAACAAGTGTATTAAATCCTGACTCCCGTGAGGTGGCGTTCGGATGTAGGACCTTGGGGAGGTGGTTAGGTCGTGAGGGCGGAGCTTTCGTGAGTGGGACCAGGGACCTCACAGAAGGGGCTTGGAGTGCTCCCTTGTCCCTCGTCTCCCGCCCCCCCACCAGGCGATGTCTGTCTGCAAAGCAGGAGGTGGGCTCTCAGCAGGCGCTGAATCTGCAGGTGCCTTGACCTTGGACTTCTTGGCCTCTAAACGCCCGAGGAACCTTTCTCTGTTTACGAGGCCGCCTGGTCTATGGTGTTTCACAGCCCAGACGGACGAAGACAAATATATTTTCAATAGGCTTAGGGATCGAAAGGCTCGTGTTCCCAAGAACATCGAAGAAGCACGTAATTGTTTTCGGCCTTTCCACAGTATTTTGGGATCCCCTTCTTCTACTACGACGCAGAGTTTTGAAGAGGTGAAATCAGCGTTTGTCATCTGCTCTCCAAGCATCGAGTGCACTTAGCAAAGCGCCAGCTAGAACCGGCCCCGACTGCTCACCCGGGCTGTCCTGGCGTTGCTTTCCTCAGGGTCAGTGGACGGCTCAGACAGAGACACCTGTCTGGCGTGAGGATTCCTGGCCCCGGCTGACAGCATGGCCTCCACACCAGGGAGCACGACCCCCGCTCGCCTGGGCTGGAAGGGGAGGAGGCCACCGTGACAGACGACAGACGACAGGTGGCATGCGGGACGTGTGACGACCGCTCTCGCCTGTCAGCCTGGGGCTTGCGGACGCTAGAATTGCAAGGAGCGCGTTTGTATTTGAAGTGATTGGAGAATAAAACGAAGCTAGATTTCACACGTCGTATTTTCGCTTTTTAAAATTAAAAAAACGTTAATATTAAAAGCGAAGTCTTCGTGAAGAATATTCAAAATCGGCTTCTCGGGGTTTTTAGTGTGCAGGAGTTCTCTAGGGAAAGCTGGATACCAGGAATCAATATTGGAAGTGCTTCTAGATTATCGATTGAAAAATAGGGTGCATTAAAACAAGGTAGTCATACACAATTTATTTTTAATTCTGATGTATATATGCAGCATTTCAATACACATACTCCTTCTATGATTAATCTGATTCATGGATCTGTAATTTTTTTCATCGAGAGTTTGGCTTCAGAAACAAGCCAACCATATCTTGTAGTCCACAAAATTACCACAAACCTATAAAATAGGCTCTCCAAATGCTGTATTTGAGTTAAAGTTATGTGACTCGATTTCATTTATTAAAACATAATTGAATACTGCCAAGCTGACATGTTACGAATATTCAATCCCATTCTAATTTTGGAGTCCTTTATTTTATAGGTGAAGAAACCTCATCTCAGCAAATCGAATGCTCTGATGTATATACTTTTCAGCAGGACCTACTGGTTGAGCTGGACCACCATTAGTGCCATTTTACCTCAATCCCAATCTCCTCTCGCATGTACCAGTAAGTCCGTCTTATTTCTGGCAGGTGGTGGGAGATGTTAATTGAACGGGGAAATATTCTAACAATACTAGCTCTGATAGCTCCATTTCATGATGATTTTTACCCTTTTAGCTACACGATATTTCCTTTCAGTTTAACGATTTCTCAATGCCTTCTCTGTGCAAAACACGTGGGCCAAGCAAAGATAATCGAGTGAGGTGCACCCCCGAGGGGGCCCCCAGCCTTCGAAGAGACTTTCTGTGCATCTGGACAGCTGTAATTCCAGGCCTGCCCGCGAGGCAGCCGAGAGGGAACGGGAATCCGTCGTGGAGGGTGCCAGGGAAAAATGACTAATGGCAGCTCAGGATGGGAACTGAGACCTTAGTATCTTGGTATTTTTCCACCAATGCCAGTTTTTATCAGTGAAATTTAAGTGTGCGTCGCTCAGGCCAGACTTCTGCCATCCGCGGAATGAAGTGCAAGCAGATCCTTTGTAAGGATCTTCTCCAAGGAAGGCTGGGAATTTATCTTGTTGATGTCTTTATTCCTATAGTTATCTTTATGGATAATTAATATATTAAGTTTCAAAAACTTGTGCATAGTGTGTTTAGAAGTCAGCATCTCAGCTAGAAACAGACAATCAGAATGACTGAAGGAGGGCTTCGTAAAATAACTAAATGCAAAGTTGGCAGGATGCAGGGAGCCCACGTGACGCAGCCAGGCCCCCCGGCTAGTGAGAGTGGTTGTTCCCAGAGGGAGCACCCCCGGAACTCACAGGGGAGTTTCATATACAGAGGACGACCCGGGAAATAACTCTCAGCCTCACACCCTCTCGGTGGGATTGCGAGCCGGTGCAGCCACCGTGGGGAACAGCGTGGAGAGTCCTCAGAAACCTAAAAGAGAACTGTCACATGACCCAGCAATCCCACTTCTGGGTACTTCCCCAAAGAAACCAAATCACTGATTTAAGAAGACATGTGCACCCCTATGTTCCTTGAAGCATTGATTACGATAACCAAGATATGGAGGCAACTTACGTGCCCGTCGAGAGATGGATGAAGAAGACGTGGCACTTGTACGCTGTGAAATATTCCTCGGCCATAAAAAAGAATGAAGTCCGGCCGTGGATGGACCTAGAGGGCATTATGCTCAGTGCAGCAAGTCAGACAGAGAAAGACAAATAACTGTATGATTTCACTTATATGTGATCGTAAAAAAAAAAAAAAAAGACAAGGCAAACAAACAAAATGAAACAGAAACAAATTCATAGATACAGAGCACAATCCAGAGGGCAGGTGGGTGGGAATGGGGAGAGGATTAAGGAGTACAGCTCCCATTCATAAAATAAGTCACGGGGCTGTCACTGTAATCAGTATGGGCAGTGACAGATGGTCATCAGGCCCACCAGGGTGATCGCTTCGTAAGGGGTATAAATGTCAAATCGCTATGTTGTGCACCTGAAACTAATATAATATTGTATGTCAACTGTAATTAAAAAATAAGCTTAAAAATGGAAAGAGAGAAGGTCCATTTGGCCGAGGGACATAGGCAACCCCAAAGGAAGGACGCAGGGGACAAACGTCCTGCTCTAGGACATTTGGGAGGGTCTCCCCAGGGGCGGGACCCACCGCAGCCTGAACACGCCAGTGCCCTTCGATGGGGCTTATACGAGTTCAGCTTCAGAGACCACGTGCGGGCTGGATCCAGAGGCAAACAGAAGACGCCAGACACAGTGGATGGCAGGAAATAGTCCAGTTCTCGGGTCAAAGAATTCACAGGACCGTCTTGAGCCCATCATCATAATTTAAATAAATTCAAGCTTTTATCACTGGGATGTAATTTGCACCAGTCTAATTTGCTCAGAGTCGTGACAGACACAACAAGACAGAAGTAACTCTGATCCACCCTCTAAAATCCCATCATATTGTCTGAAAGATCGATGCTCCCATCATCCGGCCTCTCGCCTTCTCAGACTCCAGGTGGGACCAAATTTGTTGTTAATTTCTTTGTAGCAAAGTTGGGCCGCTGCTGGGTCAGGAGACACAGAGAGGGTCAGGTCCGTTAGTCTTTGGGTGCGTTCAAGCGAGTCAGCTGTGGCCCACTGTCACCGCGCGCTCTGGCCGGGGTGGCCTGACAGTGTGCTCTTCCCACATTGTCTTCCCGCCTGGCTTTTTCTCATGAAAATAAAGCCCGATGTCAGCATAACAGTGGGGTGGGTGCTCTCAGCTCAAACTCTGGGAAATCAGGACTTTCAAAGGCACTGCTACGTGGGGACCTTGGAAGCCCACGCACCTGCTCCAGGGAGGGGCCTTCTCCAGAAGGACCCAGAAGACTCTGACCTGATCGCTGAACTTGGCGTCACCCAGGCGAAGTGCCGAGGGCAGGGAGAGCTCTCTGCCCACCTGCAAGGGGGGCGGCGGGATTCTCACCTGGTTGTTTGTAACGCCTGGTATTCACGGGCATCTCTGTCAGGTGCTCGCTGCACAAAACTTCAGAGCAGAGATTTCAGCATCCGTGCACGATAAGGAACACGGTCTGGCAAATAATAATAATAATAATAATAATAATAATAATAATAATAATAATTTTGCAAAGTGCTGAAATAAATGGAGCTCCTTCCTGCAGCCTTCAATCCTGCAGGCAAAAGACAAGTGCTCGCCGTGTGCAGGGACCCTCCAAAGATGAAGCCGGTTTCTCGTCCGACGACGGTAGCCAGAAGGTGGCACGTGACCTATTGGGAGGCCTGGGGAGAGAAAGGAAGGATTCTCTAATGTACAGAACTGTCCTTCAGCTTTGAGGGAGAGATGGAGACTTTTCCAGACACATAGAAACTGAGGGAGTTACTACTCATCACTAGATCCGCCCTCTCAGAAATGCTAAAGGCTCGGAATGACAGGGCGCCTGACCCCACTGAGTAACTCGAAGGTCTCTGATGAAGATCAAGGCACGGCAGACCTGAACACCGGTGTTACAGCGTTTCGGGCTCCTACTTCACTCTTACTTCCTACAGGCTTTGAAAGACAAGGAGGAATAAAAATCATTGTAGATCTGTGCTAGTGGCCACAAAATGTGCAGAGACGTATCTGTGACAACAAGAACATGACGTAGCGGCCAGTGGAGCAAGCTGTGTGGGGCCAGGATTTCGTGATGCTCTTGGAGTTAAATCGGTCAGTTTGAAGCAGGTTGTTGTATGTTTAAGATGTTAAACACAACAAGAAACACAGAAGCCCGATACACATATGTATATATCAGAGATAGAACCCACATAGAGATCGCTAAGGAAACCAAAAATTGGAGCCTCGAAATTCTTTTGTATTGATTCTTTTCTAACTGATCATTTTTAATAACTGTATTTTGACTCTTAACACGGTATATGCTTTTCTTTTTCAAAGAGGAAGTAACAATAGCACATCACAGCACGCAGCAGAGTAAAATTCTTGATCGAGTGTCCCAATCAGATTGATCTTTAGATAATCACAAATAGAACTTGGAAATTAATTGAAAATAGGAGGCTTCACCGACTTAGTGCTAATTCCAAATTTTAGACAAGACGGCTCCCCAAATATTTTCTGCCCTTTTGCGCAGAATCACATTTTCGTTAAATGGGCCTCTTACGTAAAGCACCATCGCTCGACAACATAAAGAGTGAGTTTTCAAAAGTACCATAAATCAGCCTTTAGAATTTTCCTGACTTTTGTTTCAGACGCTTATCAAAAAATTACATAGAGAACATAGCGGTTCGATAGGTGAAAATACATCATTCCTGAGTATGTCTTCTTTCGACAGAGTTCTGTTTTCAGCCTCAGAATGGGATGTCTGCTAGGCATCACTCCTTTAATTGTTCATTCAAATGTCAACCAGAAATGCTGAACTAAAAGACAGCTCCAGTGCTCCAGCACACAGAGAACTAAATCTAATTACAAATCTCCTTTGTGAAGGAGACTAGCAGAAAACTAAGCATTATTAGGGCAAAAGGCAGAGAGAGATTATTTCTCCCACTTTATTTATTCTGCATAAAATTAATACGAATGAGATATAATTGTTATTATTCTCAATAGATGAAAGCATCATTGAGGTGATTTTTTTTTCTTGTCAGGTATCTCAGAATCCTAGAACAGTGCCTGGCAACTCGTAACTACTCAGATAGTTGTAAATGAGGGAGAGAATGAATCAAAAATGAACAAGGAAACAGGATAAATGGTTGAAAAAGCAAGTTTTCATTTAAGATGGGGGAACTGAACTCAGAGGTAAAGGGACTTGCCTGAGGTCATCACATGAGTTTATGCTAAGTTTATGGCTTGGGCTAAGGAAATATATTTTGAAAAAAATATTTGAAAGCAGGTATAGTAGCAAGGTCAAGATTTCTTTGCGAAGATATAAATAAATTAACTCTCAATAATAGTGTTTGACCTAATAAATGTTTCTTCATTGCTATGGACGATAATTTTAAAGTTAAAGAAAGGATGATGATGCTCCATCATTTCAAAGGCAGGACCCTTTTACACTCTGACCTTGGACTCCGGTGGCATCTCGTCCTGTCACATACTCTCATACTCAGTGATCCTGCAGCCCAGCGATGCTGCTGGTCATTAGCATGATTTTCTACACAAGGCAGATTTCAACGAACTGGCCTTTGCTAAATAACGGAACACTGAACTTCGTCTAAATTTAAGTGCTGCTGTGTGCATGAACGTTGGTGTGGATCGGACCACTGTTGACAGACAGAATGCTCAGCGGACACGAGAAGCCTCTGCTAAACTGGCTTGAAACCCTCCCCGAACAGTCCGTGGTGTCCAGTGTGATGTCCACACTGCTTTCACTTTATTGCATTTAATCTGACTGAAGCTGCTGCAGCCTCGCCATGACCCGTGACTTAAAACAAGGCCAGCTAAAGTATAGACAAATGCTTTTCTCCAGGACGTGGAAGGTAAAGATTACTAAATCAAATATTTCAGGTTTTTTTTTTAAGTGAATATTTTTACATCTGAGTGTGTTTTTCCCGGTGTGGACATATTAATATTAATCCTTGGTTAACGGTCATTTTAAATTTTATAAGTACGTGTGATTGACTAAAACGTTCAGAGTGCGCATTAAAATTAGAGTAAATACTTGCCACAAATACGTCTCTGTGACCTTACCTGAACTGACGTGGGAAGGATTGTATTAGATTTCACAGCGTTGCTTCGTCAGTGAATGTGGCTACTCCGTGGCATTAGTTTGGCAAATGCCTGAGGGAGAACTGGCCAAATCGCCCAAGCTGGGGGGAGTCCGGTGAACACTTAGAGGTGCCAATCCCGGGTTTGAACTCTTCTTTCCTTGTTCTAGTTCACTTAATTCTAAAAGCGGCTCTATGATGTAGAGTCATTATTCGCCCCACTTTGCAGATAAGGCGGCAGAATATTAAAATGCCTTGACAAGTTTGTAAAGCGGGTGAGAGGCAGGTGCAGATTGAAATAAACCCGGGGAGGCCAGGGCTTCATGTTATGCTTTGTATCTTAGGGCGAACTAGATAACTTGTCACAGAGCAGCTAACCTTCACGGGATCTGAGATGAGGTGATGTAGCGCAGCATTTCTGGCTTAAATATTTCATCATGAAACAATTGAGGTCGGCAAAAGTTCCCATTGGTTGGTCATCAAGCTCGAAACGTATGCTGTATTTTCTAATATCTAAGTAATGTTTTTTCTCTTTATTTTTCACATAGGAAAAAAAACCCACTGGTTTTTAGGTGGGATAGGCTGACGTCAGAATGGCCTCCAACCCAACTGAGCTCCCACCTTTCTGTCTCTGCATCCCCTTACCTATAAATCAGGTAATGCTCACTACATGCCTTTGCCACAAGAAATTAAGAAAACATAGGATATAAAGCATGTCTCAAAAAACTGGTATAGAGGAGAAAACTTAGAAAGATAACCTATCAATAAGATATCTCTATTGTGTTGTTTATATTAGAATGGATAATAATGATCAAAAACTTAGTCCAAGCGAGAACAGGAGATTTCCGTGTTCGGTAGATTCTGAGTACAGATGGCAGAAGTAGCTGCTGATGCTCCATCTTCCACATTTGCCCATTGGAATACTTATGAAAATATGTCAAGTAGAGCAAATGTAGCCTAACACAAGAAGATGGTGTTATCGATGTACAAACTGCAGGGAATCGCAAAGAATAAAAAGAGTCTCCATAAATCAAAGCGCCGAGTCAGATGGCAGTCTACCCAGGTGGAAAGGCTCGTCCTCCTTACCTCCCCAATTCAAGAGTTACGACTGATGGATTCTAGTCCCGTTTCAACCCTGCCCTGTCCCCGCCCCACACACACATGTCCACCCCCCGCCACCCCCGCCACAGACCTCCCTCTCCATCACTCTGGTCAGTGTCCTCAACACTTTGTTCCCCTTTGGGGATGAGTAGCTGGAAGAAATGCCTCGGTGCCAATAGCGTTACGCAAGGCTACGTGCAGGTCCAAAAAGTACCTGCACCGAGACTTTTTCGGGTGAGCCGAGATGGTTGGAAGAGATTATTTTTCCCTTTGGGCGTTGAGAGGGGTGCAGTTCGCGTGGGACGTGTGAGAACAATCCTGAACCTGTGCGTGCATGGTCACGCTCAATGTGGAGTAAATGCAGGCTGTCGATCGCCTCCCATCTGTTTAGTTGAGATGCTACTACCGAATCAGTTGTGGCGAAGGGGTTTTATGTCAGGGTTTCGGATTTTGGAATCGTGGTTGAGGGAAGGTGGATTCGTACTCCATCTGCTCCCATTGCAAGCCAGGTTTGCACGTTACGTCTCTAAACACCCCGCAGTGCTGGAACACCTTCATCTGATCTGGTCTCTGGCCTTCCACCTCATGACATCGATTTCCCTTCACTTATTTCACTAAATATTGACCACGTACCAGGCTTCATGGTAGCAAGACAGATTCAGGGATGAACTAGACAGACGATGTCCTCGCTCTCACGATACTGATGGTCTAGGGGGAAGTCACTAAGAGACCAGTAACACGGATATTAGACCATCCCGGTTGGGATGAGGGGCACAGAGGCTTAGGGGGAGAGTCAGGGAGTTCGGCAGGGACCTAGCCGAGTCGGAGAGGGCAGGGAAGACTTCTCCGGGAGCGAGTATTCAAGTCCGGGGCTGGAAAAGGGGCAGGGCATTGGTCACCTGGACAGTGAAGGGACCCTTCTGGGAGAGGAAGCTGAAGTCAGTTCTTTGAGGGTCAGATTGGGCCAGGGCTGGGGACAGCAGTGTGGATTTGGGTCTTATCCTAATAACAAAGAGAACCCAGCGAGGGGATTTTAAAATGATCCTCATGCTCAGACTCGTATTGAAAATATTACTGTGTTTTCAGCCAGGGTAATAGATCAGCGTGTGGGAGATGACTTAATGGGCCGTTTTTGAGAATTGCTGCTTTATCAGCAACTCTCTTCTAACTGACCCTGGGACTGTAATTCACAGCAAATCGGCACAATTAGTGGTCCTTACTACCGGGCTTTAAAATTGGAAATGGATGAATTTTGTGTCTGGCGATAGAAACTGTAAATATATGTACATTTTAGAGATGGAGAAGGAAATAGTCATAAGATAAGGACTGACAATCGCAATGCGAGAAAAACCTCACACGATAATAAAAAGACAAATTACCCATGAGATAAGTGGGCAATAGGGACTCTCTCTATATCTATCTATCATCTATCTATCTATCTATCTATCTATCTATCTATCTATCTATCTATCATCTATCTATAAATTATATATATCTACATACATATAATTTGCCAGAATATACCTGTTAATCTGTGCTTAAATTCAATAGCGCTCAAAATGCACAATCTTGAAACTCAATTAGGTGCTAAAGTGGGATGTTAAATATAACTGTAATAAGATAGCAACACTGTGCTCCCATTTTATATATAGTCATGATTGCTTCGCTCATGATTGCTAGTATCTTAAATTTGTGTTGCACAGATATTGTAGACTGAAGTGTAAGAAAAATAATCAACATTCATTGACTTTATTTTTAGGACAAGTCTGAGAGAGACAAATAGTAGTGAATGAGAAAAAAAAATTTTCTAAAATAAACATTTCAGAAAGGTTCTGGATATTCAATATTAGCAATTCATCAGAAAATATATACCCTTGCTAGAAGTTAGGATATTAAACTAGTACTGTGTAATTTGGATGATAAAACCGATTGTCCAGGGACGTGCTAATGGCAGTTGATTAAGTAGCATTGAAACACGTGTCAGTGAGGACCTCTGGGGAGCCCTGCTGCAGTGAGATCACAGTGCGAACGGGCAAGGCCGCCCAGTAAACCTGAGGTGGCAGAATTGAAGTGGCCTGAGACTGCATGAGAAAGTTCAGTATTAATATTCACGTTTTTGATGAAACATTTAAAAAGCAAAAGTAAGAGAGTTTTTCGGGGTTTGTTGTTGTTGTTATTCTGTGTTGCATTTTAAGAACGGGGAAGTTGTTTTTCTTCCTTTGTTCAGGGACATGAGTATAAACAGCACATTACTCTGAGCCTTCAGGCACGAAATCAAGAAATATATACGAAACCCGATGACTTGTCCGCCTGTCTGTCTGTACATCTGTACAAGCGCCTTCGTGGTGTTTCATGTCCAGGGCCGCGCGGTGCTGTGCGAGCTTGGACTGACAAACGGCTCAGGAATTGTGCTTGCTCTGCACTTGCTGTTATTTCGATCTAAAAAACCGTGGGATTGAATGCTCTCTAAGCGCTCACTGCCCTTAGGAAATCCTAGTATTATGTGTACCTTTGTTTAAACTCTTTGAAGTCATGAATTATTGCTTGACTAGCTGTGTCCCAAGAAACCCGGAACCCAGGGTCACTGTGAATTGATTCCACCTTCGTTTCGTGTAAAAATCCTCCTTATTCGTTCCTACCGAATACACGGAACGATGGGTTTTTTTGCCCAATGGCGTGGATTCCAATTATCGTTTCGTTGTGATGTTAGAATGGTAACTGGGACATATTTTCTGAAATAAAATTAAACTTAAAGCAACTGTAATAAGAGTTTTATTATGTATTTAATCCAGTCTCTAAAGCCGTATTCACGAACCGTCAAAATTTCATCTATATTACATAAAAACAGAGGCTTTTAAAAATTATTTATTTATTTATTTACTTACTTATTTATTTTAGCAGCCCTTGGTTGACCTCACAGATTGAAAGGACCTTGTCAGTTTACAATCCCTTATTTTTTAAGTCTACAGCACCTGGGCTTCCTAGGTGGTCTCCCATCCAAGTACTAACCAGGCCCGACTCTGCTTAGCTTCCGACATCACATGGGATCGGGCTTGTGCAGGGTGGCGTGGTCATAGACAAAAATCGAGATTTTAAAATTTAGCTTCATCTTATTCTATTTTTAAAGATTGTTTAAATAATCATAATAGATTAATAAATAAGTCACTATTTTTTTCATTTGGGGAGAGAAAAGATTACCAAAAATAATTTTTCCAGAAAATTACGGATCCATAATGAAAATCACATTTTGGCAGAAAACTATCAGGAGTCAATGGACAGAAGGATACATCTGGAAGTCAGTGAGATTTATCTTAATTCTGATCCCGGCTGGTAGTTCGGAGAAGGACATGTCATTTGAAATCCCCTCAACAAGACTTTTTTCACCTTAAAATAACCATCATCCTAATATTCATCATCTTAAACACAAGGATAATATGTGCAACGAGACCACTTGTGAAGTATTTTGAGCACTTAGAGAGAAGATATCTTATTAACTGGAGAACTTTTCTGTAAGGCTCAGACACACAAGTGAAAATAATGTTTTATTTTCAGACTTATTACATCTCTTCTAAAGTGCTATGTTCTTAAAAAACAAGATCTAAAAGTGGCTTCTTATAAGAAATATAACTGTCAACCCCTCTCGTAGTATAATACCGGGATAGAAATTCTTTTTATCATAATGTTTGTGACTAATAATAATACTTAACATTTCCATAGTAAGCAAAGAAAACAAGAGTATAATAAATGTGGGTATTAAGTGAATTATTTAGCAGAATAACACATGCTATATAGAAGCGGCTTTGTTTAATTTCAGTAAGTTCTTTGAATACAAAATTTCTTTTAGATTTGAAGATACACAGCAAGGTGCTGATTAGCGAATGATTAGCTGTAAGAGCCCCGTCTCAGAACCGAGATAAAAGAATAGCAATCTGTACATAATTACATGTCTTTCTTAAAATTTTTCTTTTTTAGTGTTCAACTCATTCACGTAGGTTTTCGAGAAAACTTTGACCTCTGAAATTTACTCTCTATTGTTGCTGCTGACAACCTACCCCGTTCCTTCTGCTTCCTAAAGGAGTACTTGAACTACACCTGCACTTAAAGGTAGGTGGACCCTTCTGCAGGACAGTGAGAAAGTCGACTAAGAAAAGAGTAACTTCAGCTGTTCGACATAAAACTCAATGCTGTAGATTATCTTTAATTTTAATAATCAGAGTCCTTGAGAAATGGTCCGTTTCAGTAACATGCCTGTCAGGTCAGTAGGTCTGTTTCATCACATGCGCTGGGCTGTTATTCTTGAAAGGGCCCCAAGGATGACAGGACCGTTGACAGTGATAGAAAATACGCGATTCCTGGGTGACCTCCCCCGTGCCTCACATCGGGCTCTGACGTCTTCTCTGTGCGTGTGTCTCACGTCGACATTCCCCTGGAATGCAGCACGGTGCCACTGTTCTGAGCTAGACAAGCCCGATGAGTTTAACTCTCTCATTTCTCACATGAACATCAGACGTTTTAGGGCTTGTTCCAGTTGAATTTTATTTCAGTCACGCCAAAAGTCATGTGAGGAGAGCTGCCCTTATGACAAAGTAATGTGAGTGGCAGAAACTGCAAAAAAATTGCCACACGGTTTTGTTTATTTTTTTTTTAATGACTCAGGGTTATTTTTAAAGAAAAATGCAACTTTCTGTATATCTTTTAAAAGAGTCAAAGGTTTGTACTTTCTGAGTTACCATCCTAAACCATGCTTTGACATTGTGGATAACTTGACAACATTTCGAGTACTTTGCAATTTGATTTTTAAAAGCCTTTGAAAATTCAGTGAGCATATCGAAATACATGCGATGGTTTCAAAGTAATTCTCATGTATCATAGTTTTTAAACAAAAATTTTTATTAATACATCATTTAAAGAAATGTTTCATTTTAATCCATGGCCCATTTTGTCATGGATGTATTAACCGAGTGTTAATGAAATTTTTGTTTGCAGATGTAAATGAAATAAGATAATATATCTAGTTTGAACACATTCATCATAAGTTTTCATTCTCGTGCGGTCATGAATTAAAGCATGTAAACACGTGCGTGCGAGAGGTAAGGGATGGGAATGCGGCTTCAGACATTGTCGTAGCATCATGGCGTATGTTTAGTTTAACTACAGATAGAATCAGTTGAAGTAATGAGCGAACATTTCACAACGTTTCCCCCCAGAATCACGCATGTTTAACCGCTGGAACTGGAATGAAAAGGCGCCAGGTCACGGGGAACGTGAGGAGTTGGCCCGTCTCTCAGCAAATCAGGTAACTAATCTCTGATGAGGGATGACGCTACCTCTGAAGCGGAGTTGATGTGACGATCAGGCGAGAAACCGTGTGTGCGGTTTTCTAGAACCATGCGGATACGTGTGTGCTTTCTGGTTGTGCTGGGTATGTGTAAATGTGAAGTGTCTTTTTCCCGCACTTTCTGATAGTTCATAATTATTAATCCTCAGATGGGTAGAGACTAAAAGTTAGTCGTTTTCTCACAGCCAGTTCTCTGTCTTCTGCGGTGGCATCGCTGAAATTTAACGGACCAAAACAAATGGCCAGAATAAAAGTTCAGTCGCCAGCCCTCTTTCGGGAAGTTAGGGTCCTATGAGTACACGTGGTCCATGAGATGGACGTGGAAGTGTGTGTGCAGCCTCCAGAGTGCGCGTTAGCCAGGGCAGTGGTCTCTCTCCCTCTTTCCTGTGTGGTCGGGATGCAGATGTAATGGCTGGAGCTGCGGCAGCCGCGTTGGACCATAGCGTTAAAATCCCATTTGAATGAAGACACAGCAATAAAGCAACGCTTTGCTGCAAAAAATTACTTAAAAATATCTGGGGGAAGCGAAGGCTGCCTCTGGTAGTACTGGCAACATCGGAGTGAACGTCCTCCTTGTCTAGTGGCATCTGGGGTGCTCCCTGGATAACGGGGGCCGGCCCCCCACCAGCCAGTCCCCGGAAGGGAGAACGTGCCTGTCTGTGAGCTTTCGGAGATGCGTCTGGCATCGGGGTGGATCCCTTTTCCTGCACTCTCAGGTGCCCGTGGTGTCTGTCTCCCTGGATGCTGGCCGTTACAGCAGGATGCCACAGGCTGGTGGCTTAAACACAGGAAATTCCGCATCTCGCAGATCTAGAAGCTGAGATGCCGGCAGATCTGGGGTCTGGTGAGGGCGCGCTTTGTGGCTTGCAGATGACTGTGTTCCTGTTGTATCCTCATGTGGCAGAGAGAGAAAGATGAATCAAGCCCCCCCCTTTTTCTAAGGATGCTAATCGCTTTCGGGAGGTCTCCACCCTCCCGACTCCCTCCCCATCCCGAGGCCCCGCCCCTAACACTGTCACATGGCGGGGGGTGGAATGCTAACTTATGGGGAACACAAACATCCCATAGCAAGTGGAAACTGGCGACCATAAAATTCTGGGGAGAACCCAGTGCATAAGGTTACAAACAAACAAAGAAATAAAACAAAAAAGAAAAATCTGACCCTAAGGGAATCAAAACGATCTTATGGCACAGAATATAACTTTAAAAACTGATTAATATCCTCAGAGAAATTGGAAAAGATCCCGACTACCTATAAAGACTGTTATAACACAAAATAGCAGAAAGAGAATTTTTGAAAGCTCTTCCGAAATTAGAAAGAGTTAGTAATATTATGGAAATCTTCCAAAATAAGAGTCCAAAATATGGGAGGAAAGATAAAATACATAAAGGTTTATTTTTTGGCATTAAATATACAAATAGTAAAAATTCCAAAAAGAGGAACTAAAGTAAAAAATGGGAAAGAATGGCTAAATTAATAAAATAAAAAATATTTAAAGACAGGAGCTTTTAATTGAAAGAGCCCGTCAAATGGCAAAGAAGATGAGTCAATAGAGGCTGACATCTGACAAATCATAATGAGAATTTAGGATGCCAAGAAAGAGGGGTGGTTCTAAGTGACTTGCAGGGAAATTGCAATGACAAAAAGAAATTGCAGTCACACTATTATTTTCCACAATAAGAATGTTTATTAGAAGATAATCAAACAAGACTGTCAATATTCTGAGGTTAAAATACATTTAAACAAAGAACTTCGTTCCCACTCGCATTATTGCAATCATGATAGCAAAGAAATATTCAAGCAGCCCAAATATCAGAAGCCGTATTTCCCAAGGATATTTCTGACAACATTGTTTGCGGATGTATCTCAGCCAAATCAGCTTGAAAATCAAGAACTACATAGACATCGAGCCATTTTTCGATGAAAACTTCCACGCCATCTAAAATTCTGTTTGCTTACAAACTAGGCTGTTAATTATGGGTTCTTTTTAGAAAAAAATATTTTCATAGACTTGCTGTGAGCGTTTCTCCGATGGCTGTGGTTGTTCCAACACCCAAGCAGCACACATTTCAAGCAGAAAACATGTGTGAGTCGCAGGATTTGTGCTCACGTCGACCTGGGGTTAGTCAAGGAAGTCGCGCCAGTCTGCGTGACAGGGAATTGGTATTTGTCAGACTTCTGCTTCCAGAGCCGGTGCAGGGCCTGAAGTTGCTGTAGAAGATGGGCTGGTGGTCAGGAGGAGGCGCCCCGAGGGAAGTGGGGGACAAGGACATCCTTCCCCCCGAGACAGATGGGGGCCACGTCTCTCACTGGGTCTTGTTGAAAGGGGGTGATACCGAGGGAGGTGCAGGGTTTCGACCTGGCTGCCTCCCAGCTCCCCGAGGTCAGGTCAGAGGCAACGAGGGACTTCCACAGTCCCTGGAGCCTTGGAGCAAGTGGCTTCTGCCTCTCTCTGCCAACCCAGTCACCGCACAGGAAACAAGATTTGCAGAAGGATAATGCCATTCGGCCAAGTTGACCCAGCACACAAAGCAAATGATCGAGGCTCCTTAAAGACGTGACCCAAGGCTTAACCAGTTCCGCCTGCCCGAGGACGTAAGGCAGGGACTGTGACAATTGGAAGATAAAATAGATCATGATATGCCACATGATAGCGGAAACGTACACCCTTAGTGTCTTGTGGCCCTAAAGATTGTCTGCTTCTTTTCTGAGCTATGAAAAGGGAAAAATTGTTTTGACAGATTGAATTTATTGACCTCCCATCTTTTGCAATGTTGACTTCGACAAACCTCTCATCTTCTGTGTGTATGTGTTTGAATGTCAACTAAAGCTGGAGGGTAGGTTGAAGTCTCTGCCTGAAACCTGACTTGTACAATACTTTTGAGAAATCTGCTTTAAGACATGTTTACAATTCCTGGAAGTCTGCTTCTTCGTGAGTTCTGAGGAAAGGAGGAGCATTGATGCAGGCGAGGTTTATTACATTCTTTCAAATGTCGATTCGTGGCCATTTTTGTCAAATAAAAAAAATAGGTGTATTAAAATTAGATTCCTTCTGAGGAGCAGCATTAAAATGTGGCTTCGTAGGGTGTGGTAGGAATGCGGGCTAATAGTTTTCTTAGCTGAATTCAGCAGTTTATTTACTGATAATACCTTTTGGTGAAATAAACTGGAGAGGCTTGATTTTATTTCCTTTTTTGGTTACCAAAGGAATTGGAGCATATTACACAGGATATACGATTGATAATGAGACAGGTCAAGATCTCTTAATGAGGTGAGCAACAGTATTTGGGGATGGTGTGCAGAGGAGAGGCTGGTCATGCGCCCTGCCTTTCCTGGGTGTCCCAAGGGAGGAGCATCCGTATTCTGGCCCCGTTTAACCCCTCCGAGTGACCTCATCTTTATTTTCAGCCTCTGTCAGGACTGTACTCTCTTTGACAAGTCATCACACAGAGAAGGATATAAATCTATCCCTGAGAGTCACACAATCACAGAGGCATTGTGGAGAGAAAGGTATAATTAGTTGCCTGGCTTTTTGAGATGGTTTGACGTACATATTTTTCCTTTAGAAGTGACCATGTTGGCACCAGGCATTTACAAGGAGGCTCTGAGAACACTTTCAGCCTGCCCGTTGGGTGTCTAATTGGAGGGCACAGCGATCCTTTCTGTGCCCGGGGTTGGAAACACGGGTGCATGATGCATTTTCTGTTTAACCAAATCTATGCGGCACAGAAAGGCTCCCTGACGTTTGGAGTGCAGCCGTAATTCTGTGAGCACTCCAGACGCATGGAAAGCATCCTCAGAAACCGAGATCACTCTCATACGCCAACGTTATAGCATGTGAGCGTACCCGAGGGTGACAGAGTCCCACAAAGGGTAACGGCTCTCGTCTCAACCTACCTTTAATATTTATTGAAGAAGAAGAGAAAATATCGTTAACACTTATTCCATTAAGCCGAAAAGAGACCAAATATCAGACAGAAATGATTTTAGACAGACAGAGACTAAGAACATAATAGCAATCATCGACAGAGATAAAGCATCTCTGTTGCTTTAAAATGGTGTTGAGAACAATATCCTATTGTTCTCTTTTATATTAGGAAAATAAAATAATTAAAGAGGAAAATAGTGTTTAAAACGATATCCTATTGTTCTCTTTTATATTAGAAAAATAAAATAATTAAAGAGGTGTGTAGGTTCTTAAAGTCTAATCTCTTTCTCACATTTGCTATTTTTTCCCTGTGGAAAGACTGAAAAATATGCAAAAGAGCAATTTGCTAGGTTGAAAGAATTAAATTGATAGGTTCTAAGAACTTACGAGACAGATCAATTCAGTGCATCGTTTCAAATCCTTTGACTAATTTGTTTTGAACTCACAGCCTCTCTGTGCCTCGCCACAGCTTTCCCGGCATTTCCACGGGGAGAACGCCGTTTTATTAATAACATTTAACTTGCACGTAAACACGGGGACGTCTCGTCAGCAGCCGCCCTCTGCCAGGCGGTGCCTGCTGGCTCTCCTGGGAGCACAGTGTCCTAAGCTCACAGCACAAAAGCACCTCCTCCCTCGGGAGTCCCACGTGTGAAAAACAGACAGACAAGAAGCAGCCCTGGGCGACACAATAAAACTTCAAGCAGGATGGCCACGTCTCTCAGCCCTTGCGAGGGAAACGGCGTCTGACGCCGACTGGAAATTCTAATACACGAACGGCCGCTGACGCGTGGGAAATGTGCGTGGATGACAGCCGCCCCACAAGCTCCGAACGGCCAGCTGATAATTTAGCAAGATTTCGACGACAACGATCATCCAGAAATTACATGAGGATGATTAAGACCTCGGTTCCCGAAAGAGATGTGACAAACGCTCTTGCTCACCTCTCGATCGCTATGGGGTGCGACGAGGAAAAGGTGTCACGAATCCCCTGCGCGGGGCCCGCTGACGCCTTAAGATCCCGTCACCGCCCCGCACGCCGAGAAGTGCTCGTGAAGCCTCGGTTTAACGTCTTCCACCGGGCTCCCCTCGCACAGCACGGTGTCCTCGGTCTATCCATGTGGTCGCAAACGACGGTCTTTCATCTCCCTTCCGGCCGAGTCAGGTTCTGCTGTACGCACGTGCTGCACCTTCTTTACCTGGGCACCCACCGAGGGAAGCGACTGCACACACACGTGGGCTATCAACGAACGCACAGACAAGACAGACAGAAGCTCACAGACGCAGGCAACAGGCCAACAAGGGTAAGGGGGTCGCACATACAGTGACAGAGGACTGACTCGGGGCAGTGAACGCACAATGCAGTGTACGGATGATGTACCGTGGAGTTGTACACGTGAAACCTATATAATTTTATTAACCCAGGTCGTCCCAGTAAGTTTAATAAAACCCAAAAAAAAGATCAGTTTTGCCACAGTGCAAATTCTAACTAGCAAATGAGACGAATGAGTCAGTAATAGGTGCAATCAATAACTCCAGTTAATACTGTAAAGTATTTTTAAAACAATCCTTAAAGAAAGACTCTATAGGTACACAAATATGATGTCCGGCGGGACACTATTTTTCTGATTCGTGAGGTCGCATCTCAGGGTTCGCCAGCTGTGGGACGCATCCCCGGGTGCGAGCTGGTGGCGGTGGGGGAGGCTGCGCTGTGTCTTCGTGGGACCAGGGGTTAGGTGAGCACTCTCGATACCGTCTGCTTAACTGTGTTGTGAACTTACAACTATTCTGAAAACCAGTCTATTAAAAAAACTCCAAACCATCTCTCCATGGAGTGGTGGTTCTCAACCTTTCCCGAGCCTCAGAATCACCCCGAGCGCTATTAACATTCAGGTGGCCGGGCCACCTGCCGACATCGCTTCCGACAGGTGTGGATGAGGCGCAATAACTTGCATTTCTAAAACGTTCACGCGAACGCTCATGCTTCCGGCCGGTGGCCCACACTCTGAACCCCGGTGACGTGGACGAACCAGGTGTCATCTTACAGTTAATTCTCCTTTCACATAGAAAAAATGATGAGTTCAAAAGGCATCCCTGTGCTAGTAACCGATGAGCGGCTCTCGAAAGAGATTATGGGACATCGAGATAAGAACCTTCCCCGGTTTTCTATTTAAAGTTACTTTCTAATGATGATTGGTCTTGTTCTGTTTTATTGAAGTGACTGGCTCTCTTCCAAGTTATATTTATGAATAGTTCCAAAACCTAATGCAATCTTTAGAAAAAATGTTCAAGTTGTTGTTATAAGAAATCTATAACGAGAAAGAGTCAGTAAATAAATAACATAATAAATGATTTGGTAATTTTTCTCAATAACATTTACTATCCTGCTAAAATATGACACTAACCATAATTTTAGTTAGATGCTATAGAATTCTCAGCTTTTATCTTTGATAAATTATGGTTGAGGAAGCATGTAGTCCATGTTTCAGGGTAATAGAATGTGATTAAATAGCTTATCAACATCAATGAATTAAAAGGAACAATAATTCCTTTTACCGACATTTTGAAAAGGCGAAATGTGGCAATGACACAGACACACTGTGTTACTACAGTTATGGGATGACTAAACAATTTTGTCACTTTGATGCCATTTGGACTTGCCCGGAAAGTCCAGAGAATATAATGAGTGTTTAGCCTGACAGAATTATTCATTATGAGCATTATTATTATTATTATTGACACCATTCTCCTGTGAGCACTGGTCGTTGCTCTGCATACAGCTTGAACCCAGGACATTCTGTAACTGTGATATTTTAGGTTTCTGTCTTACATGTTGATTCGCACTCATATAATTATTTAAATGCCCCATGTTTATATTTGATTATAATATTGCAAGCATCGAATGGCGTTTCTCAGAGTAGCTGCCGTACATATTTCCTGTGTGGATTCCCTGGTTTGTGCCCAGAGAAATCTAAGACACACAGGGCAGGCGTTGAAATCCACGTCTGCTGTTCAGTTCTCAAAGTTATCGGGTACTGACAATACGGGTTCTTGGCGTGATTAGGAACCGTCTAAGGATTTTAGCTCCCACATGAGTGGAGGCCAGGGCGGGTCTGCGTCTCTCTCGGAGTCTCAGTCAGAGGCAGGATAGAGAGAACTCCGGCCTCTGCGCTCTGTCCCAGGCTCCGGCCTCCGCGCCTCTCTGCCTCTCTGCTTCACAACCTGCTGGAGCAGATGGAAAGGACAGTGACCTTCCCTTTATTACTAAGAGCCAAGCATACGCAGACCATCCCCGACCCTGGAGGGCACACCGGTGAGAGCCGGCTTCTCATCTGGACCCCCCGACAGGCAGCCGAGGCGACGTCATTCCTGCTGGGAGTCGGGGTGGGGGTCGTTCTGGGGCCTGGGGCGAGGAGTTCCCGGGGAGCCCATCCGCCTGGAATCCCCCACTTGTGAGCCAGCGGGTGGACCATGGCTCCAGCATCAGGAGCCAATCAAAGGCGTCCAGCGCCTTTTGTGTAAGTTTAGACTTGCCGCCTCCTCACCGTTCTTCCGAATTACATTTTTATTCTTAAGGGTTGTGTATCTACTGTATTTAATGATGTTTAGGATTTTTTAAAAAGATGGAAATTTAAGTAGGAAAGGGAAATTTGAAAGCATAGCTGGTAAAGAGTTAAAATAGTATTAAAGATTTGGGAAACCATATTTTTAAATATGGCTACGTGATGTGTTAGAATTGGTGTAAAATTACTAAAGGTAGACTCCGTGGGTGGGTGAGCAATACTTGTTGGGTCAGATATTTCATTTTCATGACCAGACAAGTCACCTGCTCAACTCTGTGGGGTCACGGAGAACCAAACACCAGGGAACAGAGCGGAGGCTGGAGACTCAGAAAAAACATGGCTCAAATTCTGCATCTAACATCGAATGAAACTGGGCAGCAGTGCAGGCAAGCCTAGGGCGCCACAACGAGCAGGTTGTGTGGTCTTGGCCATGACATGACACCTGAGTCCGCGGTTCCTCTCTGCGTCCTGGGTCAGAAGAATACAGAGCTCGCAAAATTGCTGAAACTCGTCCGCGGGATAATATGTGGAAGAAGAGCCTAGAATACTGACTCTTAGGATTTTCCTCCTATATTTACTAAAAGTGTTTATTGTGTATTAACTTGTGTTTCCAACTTAAGTTCTCCTATTATTATTTTCCTTTTTTATGTTGGAATGTTTACGAAAACTCATTTTATTTCATGACTGATCAAAAAGATATTTCAATACACATATTGTTACTTAAAGAAAAATATGGATAAAGAAGGATATCAGAAAGTACATGCAAAAGTTGTCGGAACCCACAGTGTTCTCATTCTTAATCTGATATAATCAAAATAGGTTGCCTTTAAATGTATAAACTTATTTATGTCTAGCATTTGGAAAGATGGATTAGCGAAACAATTATTTACATTACAATACGCCAAGGGCAGCCTTAGGAGAGAGCCGGAAGGGTGGGAAGTGTTGCTTTTAAATAACTGCCTTACTTTTTACGATCATATATTTAAGTTATGATCAGAAGAAACCTCAGGGAAAGAAGAATGATTGTTAATTTTTGAGGTATTATTTGAGGAAATGTATCATTTTTGTAGAGTTTTATCTCACACTAAAATGATAGTACAGGAACCCAGAGGGAAGAACATGGGATGAGTTGGTGGAAATCTTTGCACAACCTGGGACGAGGAGTTTGTTTTTTTTCAAAAGAAAAATCATGATAGTCTATTTCAGGTACGTAAGTGGCTAGGTAATGTTTTTATGAAAATATATAAACATAGAAATACTAGACTACCCGCTATTAAATGTAAAGAACCCAAAAAATGTATGTGAAACATTTTAGGCACCTTAATGCTTGTAATTGTTTCACGGATCAAGGAATCCGACTAGAGAATATTAAATAATAACTATTTTTGTGAATAAGTGGCAAAAACATGACCTCACTGGTAACAGAAAATGAATGAGTGAAGCTGTGACTCCCCAGCTCATAAAACTCACACGTGGGCCATCCTGGGTCTCGGACATGGCTCTTTGGAAACACTGATCAAGACCGTAAGCAAACGTGTAAGCCTTGTGGAGAGAGGATACTCTTGTTTCCCAATCTAGATGAAATTTGGGGGGGCTGTGGCTGTAGCCTAGAAAATAAAATGAAGCTCACCACTCGCGCTGAAGTCTACGTGTCTGAATTTTAGTCCCGATGGCTCACACTTTGACTTTGAGATTTGAGAATATAACGTTATCCCTCCATTACCCAGTCTCACCATGTGTCAAATTATTATCAACGTAATAATTTCCTTCAAGGCGCTCCCCAGTCTCCTGCGGTCAGAAGTCTGCTTGCTAGTATTCGGTAATAACGTTACACGTTTAGGAGCTTCGTGACCAAGGAGCAGTGCCGGCAAGCATCACTGCTTTAGCTGGAGCACTGGGCAAGCATGGGCGCACCTTGGAATTGCAGGATTATAAAGTCACAGGCTGGGAGGCGCCCTTTGGAGATAGTAGAGAAGCCAGAGTAAAAACCGAAGCGTATCACAGCCCAGATCAGTGCCAGTGCCTTTGAAGACGAGTCCCCCCGCCAGCCCCAACACAGCTAAGCAGCACCCCTTCCGGGAGCCCCGACCCTTAGCACGTTGCATTCACTCGCCCGCACACACGGACGCCTCCTCCATCAGACCGCACCCCTCCACGAAGCCGTCCGCACCCCTCAACGGAGCCGTCGGGCTTGGTTTTCTTAGCATCTAGCAAAACGCCTGGCCCTCAGTTGGCAGTGATGTGCTTCAGATCTGCTGAAACGTAAATTTACATGAATCAAACGCACAATGGGAAACTTTTAAGAGCAAAATTCTTCGTACGGACACACACCACACAGTCGCAAAGGCACACAGAAAAAAAAAACTAGAAAAAATGAACACTCAAAAATTGGGATAATGAGCCACTTGTTGAAATTTAGTGAAGTCAATATTTCATACAATTATTGTCACTATATTCACATATACGCACACACGCACATATATACATTTAGCCCATGTAATCTAGAAAAGACAGCTTTTAAATATCATTGAGCTAAATTATTTTATACTATAATTCTCTAATTTTTTAAAATTACAAGTCCTCTCCTTTGATAACCATCACATTCCATTTACTTTACTTCAATACACACTGCATAACAAAAAAGGGTTAATTGCCTAAGAATGACTGGATAGTATTTCTATTTCCGTTAAGGGTGTGCCAATAGGAAGGGAAGGAGATAATTAAGGTACTCTTTAAGCATGGCCCTACAAAACCCTTGAAAAACAACTCTGTACATTTAAATCCGTATTTCCAAATTTCACATTATGTAAACGCTTTATTTTTGTTAAATGCAAAATAGGAAGATTTTTACTCTGAGGTATTACCTCTTTTTACGGCACTGTTTCCCACTTTACGATTATGGGCTAATGAACACAGACGTCTCTTTATATAAACGTGATAACAATTTATCTGTAATTTTTATTGGAGTGGCAACAATTCAGCGCCATCAGGCACCACTTAGTGCCAGGATGCATCCTGAGAAACACATTGTCAGGCACAGACGTCACAGAGTGCATGTGGATGCTGACCTCGGCGGTACGGCCTGCTGGATACGTTGGTCCTACTGTATACCGACGTGTGCGTGCAGCCTCTCGTGGATGAACGCATCGTCACGCGGGGTGCCTGTGTTGACAAAATGTTGTCTTCCTTCATCCGGTATGAATATATATCTAACATAAATATACAACATATAAACATAATGTAAAAGCATTACAAATGTAATCTGAGCCTTAAAAAGGAAACATCACAGAGGCAGGGAACAGTTTCATGGGCTTATTTTCTTTGGCTTATTTTCTCTATTTTCATTCCTATAGAGCAATAGCCTTTCTCACTTTGAGGGCCTAAGTAAGAAATTCCAGATAGAAATTCTGGAATTCTGTTCTACATCCCATGGTTTGGATTTCTCATTTGGTAATTTTCTCAATTTATCATAGGTATGCCAAAGAGGTATAACTATTATGTTTCGTAATTCTTCTCTAAGAACTGTTTGCTTTATTAAGTTTATTATAACTTTATAAAGTTATAATTCTGAAGTCTTTTTAAAAAGCATGTTCCCCTATGGGGGAAAAAATATATCATTAAACTAGAGAATAAAATCTATACAGGTCATTACTGAGAACAGGAAAGGCTACATTCGTGATAGATTTTTTAAAGTAATTGTACAACTGATGTATTACTTCTAATTTTCTGCGGGAGCGAGCTCTGGGGCCTTGACCCGAAACGGACAGCATCTTAATTCCAAGGCCACTCTCTCGAAGCGGGTCAGCAGGAAGCCGGGCCGGGCTCAGGGGCCTCAGAAGCCGAGAACGGATGGCAGTGCCAGGAAGGGACACAGCGAAGCGAGGCGAGACCGAAAGTCCTTGAAAGGTCACGAGACGAAGACGCATTCGGCTGCATTATGCGTGGGGCAGCGGCTTCCACGCATGCATAAATGCCGGGACTGGAAAGTCATTATGGGGAGCATGGAGGGGACAGGCTGCTCTTCGCTCGCCCCTCGCCGCGTGCTGCCCGGGAAGCTATCGGGCCCGACGGACTGCAACGTGCAACCTGGGAGCATTCGGCTTCAACGTCGTCCCTGAGCGACCCTGGATGAAGCATCGAATTCGAGGCGTGTTCGTCACCAGCGGCCACAAGCACCTTTGTTTTGGTGTTGGGTGGGAAATGATGCCCTAAGCAACTCTTAGTGTCTGTGAGATGCTGCCACCCGCCTCCTGCCCTTCTAGGGTCTTCTAGCCCAGCGGTGGGACCGTGGCTGGAACAGGACGTGAAAGAGGCTTTTCAGGGACCCACCCAAGTGGCCGTAGCGTGAGACGAGGCAGCGGTAACCCAGAGTCCTGTACCCAGCCCTTGGCCAGCATGAGTAAGGGCCACCTCGCGGGCAGGGCGTCCACGGCATGCTGGTGGCTGACCCCGAGAGCCGGGTGAATCCACGAGGAACGTAGCGCCAGCCTCTGGCTGTGGTGGTGTGGGGGGGGGGCTGTGGGGAGCAGAGGGTTGGGGAGCCCGCCGAAGAGAAGAAACGGGCCAGCTCCATGCAGACCTGAGGTGCCTTGATTAGATGTCACTGCCGGCCCTAAAATTTGAAAAGAGACTCTTAAAATGGACTTCTCCGTGCTTAATTTAAATGCGATAATGGATTTGCCCAGATCTCTGATTTGGAAGGCTCATAAATTAATATTTGCTTGGTGATCTGATTAGCAAAAGTGTCTAGTTCAGTCTTAGGTTAAAATTAAGCATGGAATATATGTATTGACTTTTCCTCTTTGATGCAGAGATGATAACCCCATTCAGATCACTCACTGTCTCTTCGTTCTTAAAGGCCTTTTTGCCTAACTAACCTGTGCTGACTCTTTTCAATGAGCTTGTTTAAGCTTCGTTTCGTGATCATTTTAGACTTACAAAATATACTCGCCCCCAAATCGTATCAAAATTAGGAAACGAACGAACATCGGCGTGGTAGTACGAGCTGCCGGCTTGCTCAGACTTCGCCACTGCTTCTCTTCCCGCCCACTTTCTCTCCAGGACCCCGCGATCTCGTGCTGAAGGACGCCCTTTGGCCTCCTTCATGTCCTTGAACTTGTAACGGTCATTCAGACTCTCCTTCCTTTTCATGACTCGGGCACTTTTAACTCACTTCGACTGGAGCGTCCGGGCAGAGGGCTGAGTGGTTCAGAGCCGCCTCAGGAGCGAGTGTGAACACCAGTTCAGCCTCGCCCGAGTCCGAAGGACGCTTTTGTGGCATGTGACGGCCAGCCCACGCAGCAGACCTGAGTTCTCAGAGCTGTTTGGGACCGTCAGGAATATGATCGCGCCAAGCAACGGCCCGTTAATACTCGAATGACACAGCGTCCGAGGGCTGGCTGAGTGCTTGCTCTGATTGTCTCCGTGGTGAACAGTCAGGGGCTCTACCTTCTGGCCGCGGTAAATCCATCAGCTCGAACGCTGGCTGCAGTGTAATTTGTTATGGTGGTTTTCTGTCACCGGGCAGGCCTGGCCAGATGCTTTTCTTCTCCCTTGGGGGAGAATTAAACCACGATTCTCAGCCTAAATAGGAACTTTGATTTTGCTCTGGGAACCTGTCCTATATCTACTTTATTTGAGAACATCCCAACCTACGTCCCCCCCGTCCCCCCCCCCAAAAAAAATGATTCCATGTATTTGTATTAATCATTTCTATGTGGGTGATCTTCTTCAAAACAGTAGATTTATTTGTGTGGGTATCTTTAAATCCTGCTAAATTCTTCTGTAGGGTTCGTAGTAACCATAATAAGGAAACAAATCAATCCTGTCTCTTAATTATAAAACTGCACAGATAATTATGCCTTCTAGTACTTTGATGCTATTTTGCATGGCCGTGTGCCTTTTAGATACCGAGATAGAATGAGGTGTATACATTATGTAGGAAAATGGAAGTACGTCTTTACATCAAACAAAGATAAATGGGAACCGTAGCACAATGATGATCATGATCTGGCGGGAGCCTACGAGTTGCAAAACAGACCTCCTGATACTTTGAATTTGTTAGGATATCATTCTGGAAAATGCCCAGCTACACTCCTCAGTTTGTCCTGCTTCTCACTAGGCAAACGTCTGGGCAAAAACCTTGACCACTTCTGTTTGTTTTCATTTTTCTTTAATCCAAGATTGAAACCTAATTGATAACCAAATCTCGACATTCCACACTTGACTCAGCTGTGCCCCTGAGTTAGTCATTAGAAATGGGAGAAACTCGAGCCCTCGAGACTCTGCTGATACACAAATGTGCTTTCCTTCCCAAATCAGAAATAACACCCACACGGAGCAGTTATTAATGTTTTTCACGGAACCGTCATTCAGCGCATGTACGGGTCCCACAGTGTGACAGGAGAGCCAAGGAGAGCTCATTGTCGTGAGGCGGAGTAGCCGTGACAAATGAAAGCTGCGGAATACATCTGTCCTCGGTTAGCGCAGTGTACGTAGGAGCATGTCTTTTCTCTCCCAACAGAGGGAAATTTAAATATGAAGATAGTCATTTATATCACACAAGGGCAGAACGAAATACGCCTTAAATCTTGAGCTTCCCACAGCGCTGTGACCGCAGCCCACGGCTGTGGACACTGTCGCCCACGACAGTCACCGACCGGCTGATCTTGGGATGCTCAGCTACCGGGACTCATTCTGGCTACGGCCAAGCCTGTAATTTAGACAGAGTACTGCTGGGTTTTCACAAATTGAAGTTACAAAGTGAGCGCCGGAAGAATCTTACCGTTATCATTTCCACATTCAGTTGGGATGATTCTAATTTTAAAAACGCAACCTTTTTATTCGTTTCTACCACCCTGCATTCAGAAAACAATTTTTTAAGGAACTTTGTGAGGATAGTCATTTGTTTAATAATAATAATAAAAAGCTACATATTAAAGTTTCCTAAGATCAGAATGGATTGCTAACGGAGTTTTTATAGTTCTCTAGATGGTGGTATTTAATTATCTTGATTTCCATTATCTGGAGAGATTTATGTGGTCGAATTGCTCCTGAAATTAAAGGTTTGCAGAGGCTCTTATCTGCAGTCTTTTAAATTTACATTTATTCTGCCTAATTAGAAACATATTTTTTTAAAAAAAAAAACCTAAAACTATGGAAAAAAATGAGTAGAGTTATAAACAGAAATGATTGGAGGAAGAAAAAACTCGAAAGCAGCTAGTAACATAAAATAAATGCAGAAAATAATGCAGTATCGTTACTGTGCATCCACTTACGGAATATTTTAAAAGCATATTATTGAGAACTAATAGATTTAGACAAGCTTTCTCATCCACACCTAGGAACCAGTCTCTTCAAAGGACCATGTCTTTAAGTCCATTGTCTTTGCATTAGTTTACCTGATACGTCCATGTCTAATCCCGATGAAATAATCGGAAAGGTACACACAAATATTTGTCCAAAATGCAGTAATGATTCTAAAATAATGATAGATAACATGTAATGAACAACCATCTATCTCGTTTATTAATTAAAAGCTTTCCATACGTTAGCTCATTATCACAACAATCCCACGAAATGTGTACTATTATCATTCCTGGTCTCCTTATGAGAAAACTGAGGGCCGAAGGCTTTAAATAACCTGTCCACAGTCTCACAGGTATTCAGTTGGATCATATACTACCCAGGTCATTTTTTTTTTTTAGTGGCTGAGTAATACTCCACTTACATATGGACCAGAACTTCTTTATCCAGTCATCTGTTGATGGCATTGAAGTTACTTCTATATCTTGGCTATTGTAAATTGTGCTGCCGTGAATGTAGGGGTGTATAGATCTTTACACATTATTGTTTTGGTTTTCTTCAGATAAATACTCAGAAGTGCAATTGCTGGGTCAAAAGGTATACCCGTTTTTAATTTTTTGAGGACTCTCCAGACTGTTTTCCACAGAGACTGTACCAATTTGCACTCCCACCAGCAGAGGACCAGGGTTCCCTTTTCTCTGCATCCTCGCCAACGCTTGTTCTTTGATTTATTGATGATAGACATTCTGACAGGTATGAGGTGATAGCTCATGTGGTTTTAATTTGCATTTCTCTGATGACTAGTGACCTTGAGCATCTTATGATGTCTTTTGGCTATCTGTATTTCCTCTTTGGAGAAACATCTATTTTAGGTCTTCTGCCCAGTTTTAAATTTGATCGTTGTGTTTGTTTGTTTGTTTGTTTGTTTGTTTTTGGTGTTGAGTTGTATGAGTTCTTTACATATTTTGTTTATTAACCCCTTATCAGATGTGTCATAAGCAATGTCTTCTCCTGTTCGGTCGGCGTCTTTTCGTTTTGGTGATGGTTTTCTTTGCCAGGCAGACACATGTTAGGTCAGTGTGGTCCCACTTGTTTATCTGGGGAATCCCGAATAATTTATGGGAAGAAAAGAGAGGAGAACTGGTGGGCTCAGCATTAGAACTTTATTGATTTTAGAAGTTAATGTGTTTTAAAAACTGAACTTCCATTTCGTATTGAAATATATCTCATAGTCACTCTTCTCTCATTGTCTTTTCCTAGAGCCCTGTGGCTTATAATGACTGTATTTTAGGTCTGGCGAGAACCGAAAGAATGATCTACAAAGCCATTTTTTTTTTTCCTGAATGAAAAGAGACTGGATAAGCTTATAGATCTCTGGATTTCCAGCCATTAGCTTTTCTGTTCCCTGACACGTGAGCCCCGACGTTATTGGCAAAACTAAAACATGGAGACCTTGACTCTGAGGACTTTAAATTGTGCTTCGAAGAGTCACTATTTATCAACTTATTTGCTGACTTATTGGCCTGACTAGGAGAGACATTTACCTGCCAAATCACAGAGCTGAGGCAATTGAGAATTATAATGTTTCTGTAGGTCACCTTTAACATATTAAACTGGAGTTAATTATACATATATTTTATTCTACGGGTAATAAAGACAAATAAAGTAGGTATTCCATTCACTGCACTAATAAGCTATTTTTAGGTTCAAATATTTATATGTACACACCACTTAAAGCTTTCACTGCGTTTGGGCATAGATTAGACAATTGTCCAAAATCTAGAATAAGCATGAAGGAAGCCATTGAATTTCATTATTATCGGCCTCTTTGCTTATTGAATAAAGCTAATCTCTCCACTTCATCTACATGCATCTTAACCTTACGAAAAACATTCCAAAGAGAAAAAACTGTCATGTGTCTTCTGGACAAATTAATGACCACAATGATGATTATTTTCCTTTGTCCCTATTTTATATTATTTATTTTTTATTTTATTTTGAGAGTAAATTAAATCCTTAGCTGAGTAAAATATTTTTAGAAACCTGATGGTCACTTCTGTCTCTTTCCTTAAACCTCTAAACCTGTTATTTTTGTTGTTGCTTTTAATTCCCACTCATTCCCGCCTTAGCTTTCTACAAGCACTGCAAAAATTTTTTAAATTGACGCTTCAATACAATTCTTACTCAGGTTACAAAGGTTTCTGTATCTACCTGACTCTTACTCTTGGACTCTTATTCTCTTATTCTTCTTATTCTTACATACTCTTTTTATTCAATAGTTCCCAGTATGACCCCTGATGATTTTGCTATAATTGTTAAAACATTTAAGAGTCTCTGTGTTCATGTTTAGCACGGAAACCGTCTCCTTTTATTTGGGAGTTTGGCCCTATTGTATTATCATATTTGAAGAGTCCGATAACCTTCCATAGCATAAATTCGGTGTCTGACTGAGCTGAAGTGGTAACAAGGGCAGATGTTTGTTCTGCCGAGAATTTTAACAGCAGACACGTGGAGCTGGGGGAAATCGTGGACTTGATAGTTAATAGTGCTCTGAAGGCAAGTCGAGTATTATTCTTTGACCTTTCCCTTTCCTCAGAATGCCATTTTGCCTCCATTTCAATAGAAGTTGATAGTAGTAGCAGGATTATAGCACCCTAATAGGGTTTTAGTAAGAGGAAATGCAAAGTTATCATTTGGTTCTATTTGCCCAGACTATCATACACAGCAATATTGATGAGAAGACAATCTGAGTGGGAGGTTTGCATTTAAAGTAGGTTGGCGATGGTATAAAGAAATATTAGCCGTTGCTGCTGGGAATCTTAAAATGCTATCGCTATACTTTATAATGTGGGCATAAATATGGAATTTTTAGCAGGAAAAATGAAAATGATTAATTATAAAATAAGAATGCTTAATTGAACACCACTGATAAATTCTTGGCCTTTAAATCTGTCGTCCCACTTAAATATTTGGTATTCGTCACTAATTCTTTTCACATAATTTAAATTGCATTTGCCTCAAATTAAACTGATTTTCAGTTATTGTGTCTTCAGCACAGACGGTCACCGTTTTTATAAAATGAGATTCCTTTATGAATCTGCATGCCATCATCATATTATGCCTAAATAACCCTTACATCTTCCTAAATCGTCTTCAACCATTTATTGCCTGGTTTCAATTATCTTAATTTTTTTTTTTAACTCCAATTGCCACTCATAATTCACAGGCAAAAACACGGAAAATGTAAATGAATTTGGCTTCATGTATTTGTTCTTCAAAAAGTCCTTGATGGTTCTGAAGACATTTTTAAACCTGTCTTATGATCTATGTCTTGAGAGAAAGCAGTCAAAGCCTTCTCCGTTAACCTGTGAAAACACACAGAAAGGATTGAATGCTTAAATAAAGAAAAGCACAAATAATTTTATGCCAAGCTCAACGCCACCTATTGAAACAGTTTAGATTTGTCAATGTCATGCTAAAAGGATAAGAGGCCTGGACCGAGCACCATATACCTGAGTGATGTCACCTGCCTCTCTCGTGAAACACAAAGACCCTTTAATTGGGCAACCGGGTCGTGCTGATAACTCATCGCATTGGCGACCTCTCCCCACCAGCCCCACACGGAATGCTCCTAGGACAGTGCTCCTGTGGGTGTGTCCACAGCCGCCCACTTGAACTTCGGGTTAGCATTTTACGTCTCCTGTCGTCATTATACCTATCTGAGCTATATATCTATATTTTAAGTATTATTGCTCTTCAGCGTGTTTTCTATTTGAATCTTCGTTTGGAGGAATGGAGGGGATTTAGTTCGACGTCTATGAGAAAGAGCCAGTTCCTTCTTGTGAAACAACTGGCCAGATAGAGAAATAGAACTCGAGAGAGGCCCGAGGGGAAATACGAACATGGAAAATATGTAGCACCTTGTACACTGGGACAGTTTACAGATGTTGCCGAAGCGGTTTGTTGGGGGACAAGTCTCTGCTTTTAAGGTCTCGCAGTCCCCCCTCAATAATTCATGGGCACCTGCCCGTCTCAGACCCATTAACCCCACTTGGATCTGCAAAGACCATTCTTCCAGGTCAGCAGACAGCTGCTACAGGTCCTGAGATTTGGAGCGGTGGATATTTTTACAGGGTCAGTTTGCTGCCACAATCATAAATATGAATTTCGGAAAAGTGGCTTTTGGTTTAATATGAAAAACTTTGGAATATATATATATATATATATATATATATATATATATATATATATATATAATCCAACTGTGGGATTTACCCTTAAAAAGCACTCTTCTTACCAAAAGTATTGAAGAACAAGCTGACTCTCCATTTTTCGGACTTGGAGAGAGAAATAGGCCTATAAGCAGGTCGATGGCAAGGCTTTTGTTTCAATCCGGTCATATATGTGATTACGCATAATTGAAATTCCTTGAAGTAGTTACCTTTTCTCGCCGTTTTAACAATTCGGAAGCTGTTCACATGTAGACAGACGCATATTGTCCGCACCGCCCCTGGCATCTGTTTCGTGCCTGTGCTGTCCTGGTTTACGCGACGGGAGAAGCGGTCTCGACCTCCCGTGCGTGAGCCTGGCTGCAGAGGCGGGTGGCATCTCAGGGTTCCCTGACCCTCACTCGCCTGCACCGCGAAGTGGCTTCACACATCAGTCAGCCTTCTGCAGCGTGGGACAGCGGGAACGACGCGCCCTTGTGCCTTGCATTGAGCGTTTCTCTCAGCTTTCAGACATTTAAGCTCTATTTTACCCAAGCTTCGCCTTGCATCACGTGGTTTCAGGAGAGTACGCATGGAAGAATGATTCTATGTGCAAGGAAAGCGGACTCGTCATCACGTCGCCTGCTGTGTATAATGTCACACGTTATTGCTTGAAACGCCGCCGAACGGAGTGTCTAGAGGACGAACTCCTCCCGTGTGCCTCCCTGACCCTGGCACTGCTTATTCTGGGGAAGAAAGTGTTAACTTTTAAAACGCCCCGCCGTCCAACTTTCAGATGGAGCAGACACACACTGTTTGTGAGGGACCGTGGGGAGCGCTTACCTCGTCAGCTCTGCCGGAAGACGCTGGCAGCGGGCTGACAGCTCTGAGCGGGAGGCCCGAGGCACCTTGGGGTCGTGGCGATTCTCGACGTGCGTCGTCGGATGGTCACCTAACTGTCGTGTAGGTCGGAAGGAGGCAGGGAGATGCCTCCGTGAGGTGCAGGGCGCCTGTGTGCGAGGCCTCCATGTTGGGACCACCGTGAACAAGTGGTGGCAGATTATGGACGGGTCACCAAACCCGAATGAGGCAAGTCTTAGAGATTTTGCGGTGGGTTTTCCAAAAATCCTTCAGTCTTCAAAACCAAGAGTCCTTGGTTAACATGTGAACTGCTTGGTGCGGAATCATATCTAGGAATCACTTTTTTAATTTTTTTTTTTTCCCATCTCGGGGAGGATTTCGATGTTGCACAAGTCAGTGAACAGCTGAGCAGAAACGAACACAAACTGTCCGTTCAGGAATCCGTCTCCATGGCGCATGATGGAGCCGAGATTCAAAGGACACGAAACATACTTCCTGTCAGTCAGCTGTCACGGCGTTTGTTTGTTTCTCGAAGAAGAATACTCAGAGAACAGCAGGAAAAAAACCAAAGCCAAACAGGTTTTCACTTGTAATGTTTAATAAAGGGTTTGGCGAACTGCAGGTATTTTCATCTCTCTCTCGTACTTCCAAGGTAAAATTCTTCTGTGATTCTAAAGAAGTCCGACTACCTTTTCTCCAGATGGTCCTATTTACAGCAGAAGGCAAATTAGCTAAGATGCATATGAAAAAGTAACTGAAAAATAAAGTAAATTTGAAAGAAATAGAGGTGTGCTTTTCTGCGCCTGTGTGCTGAGGCCAGTTATGTCTGACACGCGTGAGGGCAGAGTCGTGGCGTTTGACCTACTGTCTTTTCATCATCTGCTGTAACTGGCTTCCGGCCTGGTGATGACATGCACGAGACCACGGGACTTATGTGGGCATTCTCGTCATGACGGATGAAACATCAGGACGGAGGTTCACCTAGCCTGAGCGGTATTTCCTTAGCAAAGGCCACCAAATGGGATGAACTCAGAGCATCCCAGCTGGTACCCTCTCTCTGTTCATAAAATACTTTTAAGTCAGAGGGTCTGAGGGCCCAAGTGGTGGACAGGAAAACAAATGAGATACCCATGTCAACTAGGAGAGGCGCTTTCTGGTAAGTGACAGCCATGCTCGGTCGCTGGTACAGTGCCCTCCTGCGGGGAACGGGGACCTCTGAGCCACTCTGCAGATCCTGGCCCTGAATTCTGCTGCACTTTCTCCATCTGCAGACTTGTAGCCTTGGACTGTCCACCCCGTGTTCTCTTTCTGCATTTCCTCAGTGCAGGCTGAGCTCCAAAATATGCTGCTTTCCATTCCAGCTCTTGTCCTTGCTGAATGTGAATCTTGTTACAGTTATTTAATCTCTTTCTTCATTTCCTAATGCAATACCGCCTTCCCTTGTCTCTGCCACTGCTTCTCTCCTCTATCAAGATACAACGTTTCTTGTCTGACCGCCCCTGCCCTTCTGAATTTTGCCCTGATTTTGTTTGAATTCACAAGGGCAATGAAGTTCGCTTCTCAACGTTAACATATTATACAACTAATGTATATTAATACTTGGTGGAAACTTATTCCTGGAGACCTTTCTTAGGAAGGTCTCAGCAGAGTTCTCAGAGTGTCACCGTGAGTAGCATTGGGGACTTCAGGAGAAATGGACTGTGGGTGTTTACATCCCATGAACACCTAGTTTTCTGAGGCGTTGGCTCTCTCATTGAGAGGGCAGTTGAGACATAATTTATAAGCGTCTGTAAATAATCACGATTGTTTTTATCATGTCTGAATCTTCAAATAGATTTCTCTCTTTAAAAAAAAAAGCCATCAGGCAAGACAATTAACACGAAAGGTGTTAGGAATTAGGAATCACTCCAGTCATGTGCAGAGTGGAGGAATCTCGTCAAACACTCTGGCTGCTCCTGTATCGTCCTTGATGGAGAAGCACACGTGCCTCCTGATACAGATGCACTTCTTGGAGGGTCGAGATGCACACCAAGGTCTTAAAAGCTCTGAGAAGTCCGGTAGTAAGGAACCCTACATCAAACTTTTCTAAAACTTTTTTTTTATAACCACTGTTGATACTTTACAAATCACTCATAGAATTAAAATAAAGCCCAGATTCTTGGGGCAGAGCACATTAATTAAAAAAAAAAAACTATCTCAGAAGTTATTAGTTTGGTTAGTTTGATTAGTTTGATTCTTAGCCCATAACTTAAATTCTTTAAACTTCAGTGTGCTTACCTTTCATGCAGTGAACACAGTAATTGTAGTGATTAAACAAGTATACAGAAGTTAATTATAAACCATAAAGCACTAAGCATTTGGTTAGAATATGGAAATGTATACTTAAAAGTTTAGTTTTGGGGTCAGACAGACTCACCTTCAAATCCTCATTCTGCTACTTACTACTGTTGGCATTTTGCAAATGTCTTTCTGTTTGTGAACGTAGGGTTTCTCGTCTCTAAACTGAGTCAATAATACTTGCCTTGTAAGAATTGGAGATAAAGGATTAAAAATCTTACAATATAGTTGGTTTCCAATACATGATAATAATTTAATATGGAATTTTATTTTTATAATTTGTGTTAATTGTTGTGACTATGGTGTAAGAGATGTGTGAAAGTAAGAAAAATAACATGCGACATCAAAAACCTGGTAAAAATAATATTTAAATTTTTCTCACAATAGGGAAGAATCCATTGCAGTGGTTTCTGTGTTTTTCAAGCAAAAGGGTGAAGAAGACAGAGCTAGAAATGGCAAGCCATTCTCTTTTTACCAGATCCTGGAAGGTAAAATCATTATGGTGGCAGGGAGCCAAGTTCACAGTGCGCGCCATGTATTGTACTCTGTGATAATCCTACATTCGCTCTCTCACTGGCTCCTCGGTGTAGCTTCTCTGGCACAAATGTTACTATCTGCTTCCGTTTAAAGGGGTGGGAGACAGAGATGCAGCAGCAGACAGAACTTCTGCCGGAAATGTGTGCGACCTTTTCCTATCTGAGCACTCGTTAAGGGACATCTGAGCCCTATCGTGGGGCTGATGGCGGTCCCTGAGTGTTGCCTGGAAGTCAAGAATGTAACCACCAGTTCGAAATCTTCCCAAGTTCTCTTAGTCTTAGGCTTCTGGAAAAGCTACAGGGAATCTTCCGTCATGACTGCCACTCAGCTTTTTCCCCGAGTGATGGGGGGAGCCGAGTTTCAATCAACATTCGCGGTCCCCAGCTCTACCTCAGTGGACATGCCAGGCATGGGGAGAACAAAGAGCTCCTCTTGTCTTAGGTCACTAAGACTGAGGGACGTTTGGTGCCCCAAGGTACGTCGGCCTGCATTTCGGATTAATATATCAGGAATGGGCTCGCGGTAGTCTGACTGTTAAATGACAGATGCTGTATTTGAACTGTTCTCCACTAACAGAGCCTTTGCTCATGATCCTGCACTTTTCGCATGTTCCCAAATATGCTAAGTGTAGTATCAGATACATTTTAAGCATTATCAGAAGATATTGTTTAATGACACATGGACTGAATTAATAGCGCCCCTTATTACAAGTGTTATTGTCCGAGCATATATCGAGCAAACTTAATAGGTATTTTTATGAAGATTAATGATAAATCCCATGAAAGAAGGTATCAGAAACCCAAAGGAGCTCAGGATTCATTTGTAGGTTAGATGTCTATATACTATTAAAGTTAAAAAAAAAAAAAGTGATGTTTCAATGTGTGATTTCCTTAAGGGCCAGCTCAATGTTATCTCTGTTTTGTGGAGTCACATTAATCTTATACTGCGAGGCATTTCTATACCGTGTCATGAAAGTGACAGGTGGTGACAGTGTGGCGCCCAGAAGAATGCTTTTACCAGCTCTGCTCTCATGACTTTCCTAAACCACAGAGATCATGTAAAAGCATGTTAAAAGACACAGAGGCAGGTGATCGGTTTAATAAAGAAAAATGAAAAAGTACAACCAAGATCGGCTGAGCTGGTAACTTAGACTAAGAAAATTTAATTTAGAGGAAATACAGCTTTGACTTCGCAAAGTTTAAATAATTATTTCGAAGCTCGTGGATAGAGATTTTAAAAGCCCCCCCCCCCGCGCCAAAAAAGTGATTGCTGGACCTCTTTTATAAAAGATTTACATTTTCAATAACACAAAGTATGGAATACAAAAAAGTAGGAGGATGTCACTTCTCAGATGTCATAACAGGGAGACATCAGTACCAGAGAGGCAGAAGCAGGCATGTTCTGTACAGCTGGAAAAATTAGCTGGAGACACATGAACATGAAATGTCTTAAAACGAAATGCTCCGAAAGACCTCGGGATTCAACGTTTTTGAATCTTATCAAAGCACCACTTTGTACTTCACAGCAATTTTGTGCTTGGATCTCCAAGTACGTTAGAGGCAGAAGACGATCATTATCTTTATTCCATAGATGTGAAATGGAACCACAGCTAAATTGGTACGAGCTTTTAAAGTTACCCATACATAAATAGAAGCGGAAACCAAACCACAGACTTCAGAGGCAGTCCTGTACCCAGAAGACAAAGATACTTTAATTTTAATTCAGCTCAGACCTTTCCTTGATCTTGATAAACAATCATATACCATAGAAGGATAAACTTTCAAAGACAGTAAATGACCTAATTTAATTCAAGGCCTATTTTATTTTCTCTACTCAGTTGTATTAAATTTTAAAATTATAAAATTTAATATAAATGCTTTATGATCACTCTTAAAAGAAATATATTTCATTGTGAACTTTTATCCCAGGTTCTTTTTATTATATCAGTGCAGCCATTTGAATAAAATCAATTTTCAGCTGTCTTCTAGAAAAAAAATATTTTTTCATTTTTTATTAATTATGACCTACAGCTCTAAATTTATCACCTTAAATGCTACACGAATCATCTTTTTTTTTCCCTGTGTTGTTATAATTGACCCTCCGATGCCTAAAAAGGCATGCGCGTGAGGATTCCCTGAGTACATAACAGCATCAATCGCATTTATCAAATTAGTCGAGCCGGTCTGTCATTTTAGCTTTAAACAGGTGTGCCAGCAGTCAACTTTTACTAGGTTGCATGTTAAAAGCAGAAGTTTACGAAAATAATGTTAGTGTCATCATTTCAATTGTCCTTATTTGCAGGTGGTATGAGTTATGTATAGAATATCTTAAAAACTCAACCAGACAGCTGTTGGAACTAATGAGTAAATTCGGTCAAGTTGCAGGATGTAAAAGCAACATACAGAAATCAGATGTGCTTCTATCGATTAACAACAGAATATCTAAAAAAGGAAGAAAACGATCCCATTCACCACAGCATCGAAACCAATAAATACGGCCCTTGAGCCTGGGAGATGCCTCGCTCTTGCTCAGTCTGTTTCCACGTCTGGAAGTGTCCTGTTGCTTTACTTTTCCTTCTAATAAAACCGTCTTTCTGCTGGAAAGAGAGAGAGAGAGAGAGAGAGAGAGAGAGAGAGAGAGAGAGAGAGAGAGAAAGAAAGAAAGAAAGAAAGAAAGAAAGAAAGAAGAAAGAAAGAAAGAAGAAAGAAAGAGAAAGAAAGAAATTAAGAATAAATTTATCCAAGGAAATGAAAGATCTGTACAATGAAAGGATCAATACATTCATAAAAGAAATTGAAAACGGCTCAAGCAAATGGAAAGCTCGTCGGCATAGATCCGAAGAATTAGTATTGCTAAAAAGTCCGTACTACTCAAAGCCTTATAGGTTCGACACAATTGCTCTCAAAATTCCTATGTCATTTCTTCACAGGACCAGAGAAAAGAGCCCTAAGGTTTGCACGGAACCACAAAAGACCTCAAATAGCCACAATGACCCTGAGGTGAAGAGCAAAGCGGGAAGCATCACACTTTCTAATTTCAAACTATGCTACAAAGCTTTCATAATTCAAACAGTATGATACTGGAATAAAATAGGCACATCCACCAATGCAACAGAATAGAGAGCATGGGGCGGGGGAGCCCACACTTACATCCGGCTAATTGAATATGGAGCCAAGAGCACTCAATGGGAAAAACTGGAGAATCCCAGTTAGACCCCCAACCTCACACCACTCACAGACGTTAACTCAGAAAAACTGAAGACTTAAATGTGAGACCTGAAGCAGGTCTAAAGGTAGCGAGGAAGCTCCTTGACGTTGGCCTTGTTAATGATATTTGGATGGACTATGGCGTTAAAAGCACAAGCAACAACAGCAAAAATCAACGATCGGGCTAACTCGAACTAACAGGCTTCTGCACAGCAAAGGAAACCTCACCAAAACGAAAAGGCGTCCTACAGAATAGGAAAAACGTCTGCGAACCAAATATCGAGTAAGGGGCTGATAGTCAAAATCACACGTTCACACAACTCAGAAACAAGAACACAAACAATCCAATACAAAAATAGGCAGAAGGACGGAACGGTCAGTTTTACCAAAGGCATCTAAATGGCCAGCAAGTTTGGGGAGAGAGGCTTAACATCGCGGGTCATCAAGGAAACGCAAATCCAACCCACAATGCAGTATCACGTCTTACCTGTTCCCTTGGCTGTTGTCCAGAAGGCAAGACTTAGCGAGTGTTGGTGGAGGTGTGGGGTACAGGGAGGGCTCGTCCCCTGTTGGCGGGGTGTGAATTGGTGCAGCCACTACAGAAATGCCTCAAAAAAAAAAAAAATACCATAAGAACCACGTGATTTCACCACCCTACTTCTGAGTATATATCCGGAGACCTCTGAGTATACCTCTAGAGGAAATGAAAACACAGTGCAGAAGAGATGTCTGCACCCCACGTACTGCGAATGTATTTAATTGTAAAATTTTAATTCTCTATAAAGAGATGTATCATTTTTAAAAAATCAAAGAAGAAACTCCACTATTTAGTAAGCCAAAAAATTTTGACCAAACCCCCCCGAAATGCTTGGGAACAAAAATATGATGGAAAGAAAAGCTTCAGATTTGATGATATCACAGAATTCTGGAAGGATAAATGTGATTTTCAACACTGAGCAAAATCCTACTTATTTAATCCAAAGTAAAATGGAAAGGAAAAGCTTCTGAAGAGAAATTTTCCTTGGAGAGCCGCTTCATTAAATTTCGTTATTATTCAAGGATTGTCCCAGGACATTTTAGATATTGGCTGAATGATGATTTTATCTTAAAGATCAAACTGAAAAATAGCCCTACTATGTCAGTTATTAAATTGCAGGTTGATGAAAACTCCCTCAGTTTATCACTTTGCTAGAATAGGCATACGCTGCAGGTGAAGAAAAATTAAATATAGATGACTGAAGACTTTTATTTTATTGACGTTTGCTTTCGAATATAATCCCTCATAAATATTCCTCCAGATTCCAAGCCTGCTCGCAGAAAACCAGCTAGCCGTCAAACAGAGTTTCTGTTACAGAAGCAGCGTGAATTATTATTATTTTTTTATGTGAGGAAAAAGTAACACAAATGGAAAACCGCTGTCAGGCGTAATTCGATCCATTATTGTTTAATGCAACAGACAGAGGCAGAATCCTATGCAATATTAATTTCACTAAAAATAGAAGCGGGATCATGGACCTTCCTCCGTTCCTGGCAGTACGGAGGGACCCGCATAGAGCCGTGTGACCGACGTGCCATTCAGCCAGCCTCCTCCTGTCACGGAAGCCTAGGATGGTCACGTATTTGTGGGCAGTGATATCAGAAGAGGCTTTCCTCCCGCCACCCCTCGCCCCGCAATCAAAACAGAATAATTACTATACAGTTGTGGGATAAATTGTGTATTTAAAACTTTCAAGATGATATTATACATTCTTTACAAGGTAAACTGAGTACTCACTCTTAAAGAATATCTTTTTTCGTGGTGACCTTGACCTGACCTTGTTCACAAAGTGGCCGTTATTCCCTAATTTTTAAAATTTATTTTATTCTATTAATTAGTGTTATTGCCTACCGCACCTGGGCTTCCTAGGTGGTCTCCCATCCAAACACTAACCAGGCCCGACCCCGCTTAGCTTCCGAGATCAGACATCGGGCTTGTTCAGGGTGGTGTGGCCGTAGACCATGGACCACGGCTCCATGGGGGTCTGAACCCAGGACCTTGTGCGTGTAAAGAGGGCGTGCTGACCGCCACACTGGGGAACCACGTCCTATCCCATAATTTACTATTGTTCCCACCTGAGGCAATGGATCCCCACCCTTGCCAGGGAGAGGTGGTCCGATCTGGTAAAGCTGCGAAGTCAACACTTTTCCGCAGTTTTAATTCCTTCTCGATCCTAAAGCACAAGGCTTCTTAAAGCGCAGTTTCACTTTTTGACTCTCCTGTCGGGAAGTCTGTGTGCGGCTCCGTCTGGCGTGCATAGTTAAAGCACGGCCCGACGGCGCGGCACACGGGGCCTCACGCACCGGACCCGTGCGTCTTCCCCAGGCTCCTCCTCACCGTCCCGTTCTCGCCTCCCGAGCGGGCATCTGAGCTCCTGCGATCTTCTCACATGTGTGTCCTCAGAGCCCATGCCGTGACCCCTCTCCGTCCCCGCTTTCCAAGCTCTGTGACTCGTTTACTCATTCCCATCCTCCGATTTTCGAAATTTCGAGGCAAGCGTACTTACTTCAAGAAACGGCATCTAAGTTCCTGTTGCTCTTCGTGATCACGGTTTGCTTTCTTACCTCTGCGTTGTTCATGGCTGGAAGTAACCTCTGATCAGTGGAATGTAGTTCGTAATTCTTCGATAAAGGTGTCTCTCGGGATAGCCTGAGCTCCGCAAGTCCAAGGACTGTGTTGACTCTTCGCTTTAGCGAATGCCTAGTGAATACAAGTTAACATTTGTGGAGTAAATAAATGAAGGGTTTTCCTGCTCCGTGGGCCACAAGTTAGCAGCCGCGTCAAAAGAAATGGCTGTCCGGCCAGCTGTCTCATCAGCAGAGACGCAGGTAACCCCACCTAAGCATTCGACAACCCATAGGGCACGTTGAAGAACAACCCTGTTAAGTTGCGGAGAATTTGGTCTACGCCATTGACAGTGGTTCGGCTGCTTGGTACACGCGGTGCTCTCTGTCCGCGGAGCATCTACCCCAGTCGTGTCCCCGTAGTGAGCCTCGGTCGGGGCTGGACCGCAGACACCGAGGAGGCCCCACGAGGCCGTCACGGATTCGTACTGAGCCTTGTCTGTGCATTTAGATGCACAGACACCGTTGTGCCATGACCGCATGGGGCATTCAGTGTGGTGACGTGCGGCCCAGGAGCAGCAGGCTACGCCGCACGGCACGGGCGGGCAGCGGGCTGTGTCCTCTGGGCCGCGTGAGAGCCCTCCGTGATGTCCGCACGATGGCAGGGCTGCCCGAGGACGCATTTCTCAGAATGTGTCCCCACCACGGTCAGCACGTGACTGTCCTTCACCTGTGCTGGAGGTGCTCACCGAGCCCACTCCTGTTTGGGTACAGACATGTGCTAAACACGGCTTGATTTATTAAGTTGAAAGAGAGTTCGCGTCTCTACCGTTTAATATAAAAAAACAAATCAGAAGTGCACCTGAGAAAAGGCATCAGGAATACACAAACTGATGATCTGTTTTCCTATAGACAGAAAGAGAAAATAGATTAGCACATTGAAATTGTTTAAATCAGTCATTTGGACGCGTGGGGGCACTGACCGGTGGAGTGCAGTGACCCCTCGGAAGCGGGCAAGGACGAGAAAGGACAGTGGTCTGCTACGTGGTCGGCTCTGCTCTGATTTGTGGTCGTTCGTCGGGAGAAGAAATTCATGGCCAGGAGCCACCAGGCTTCAGAGGGGCGCGAGGTCTGTTTGCAGGAGTCTGTGACGAGAGAATAGTGCTCCCGGTAAGATGAGGAGACACCGATTCTTTGAGCCTCGAAAAGCAATTTTGTGTGAACTGTTGATTCTCCGTAGTTATAGATATCTAAGTGGAGCATAGAAACTAAAACTCAAATTACAGTATATGTATAGAAAATGAGAGTATTTAATTTAGATGAAACCCCTTTCATTTTTCCCCCTTATTCTATAATCTATCAAATCAGTTTCCACATGAGTTTAGAAATTATAACAAGTACAATAATTAAATAATCTATGTTTTACATAATAAAAACCCTACTTAAAATTTCATGATATTCAAAGTGGCATCTCTAGCATAGTAATTTTCTTTCAAAGAGCAGAATGATTATTGTCAGGAACATTTTATTTTGTAGAAAATGAGAAAATTATAAGTGCAATTATCTTTTCTTACTTCCAAATTAAACCACCATAGGTTTAAAATTTTCAATTGGACAAATAACTGTATTTGGAGAATTGCATTTTGGAGCCCAATTCCTAGAGTCCTTGAATTTGGATTCGATTTACTGTGGCAAAGAAAAAATGCGTTTTTTTCTTCTCTTGACAGATAAAATGGTTTTATTTATCCAAAATTATTTAGAGTGAGACATATATTTTTCAGCTCTCAAAGCTCATCTCTTATACGATAACTGAATTATTTTTGTAACTCGCATACACAAATTAGAGTTCTCCAGAGAAAGAGACATAGATGATAGATATAAATGAGGACAGAGATAGGGATAAGGAGGGATCTATTATAGGAATGACATCAGATGATTTTGGAGTCTGAGAAGTCCCACAGTCTGCTGTCTGCAAGTTCGGGACCCAGGCGGGCTGGTGGCATTTGGGTCCAGTTTGGACCTAAGGCCTGAGGACCAGGAGCACAGACCAGAGAACGTTCTAGTCAGGCCTTCGGGAGAGTGGACGATGCCAGCAGTCCTCATTCAGTCTGTAGATCAAACGCCGATCTCTTCCAGAAACATCCTCACAGACAGATGGAGAGATCATGGGTGACCTGCTATCTGGGCATCCCTTAGCCTGGCCAAGTTGACACATGAAATTAACCACCACACGTGGTGCCAGGACAATACAATATATGGGGTCAGAAATGGTTTTTGGTGTCCTCCCTGGATCCCTCAGTCTAGCCTCAGGGCCCTTCACGGGCACCTAGGCTTGTGTGTCAACGTCATTGAAATTCATCGAGAATTCATTTGCTTCTCACATGGCTTCTTTTTCTCCCACCCAATCTTACTCTATGCGGAGAATTTTGTATCAGTCGTTTATTTTGAATGTATGTTGTCGTCTCACACCTCCCCGTCCTCCTTCTGTTCTGGAAGATTAATTACATACAATGTCTGAAAACAAGTCAAATGGTTTTGCTGGTTGAATATACACCTGATTGGCTAATAGCTCCACTCTATAATTAAGCTTCTTTATGAACAACTTGGGGTGGGGTAAACATTTTAAATGATCCGTCTGAGTGGGTGGAGGCCCCTGGGTTTACCCAGATGCAGACGCTCACTCTTCGGGGACCTGTGTAAGGAAATAGATCTGCCATCGCGCCTCGTACAGAGCAGTTTTACTGCCCGACATCTTCTCGGCGCCTCGCCCTAATCTCTGACCACCACCGATCTTCTCCCTGTCTGCACAGCGTCGTCTTTCCCAGGATGTCATATTTTTGGAATCGTACGCTCGGCAGTCGTAATTCACTTCTGGCATGTTTAGGGTTCCACGTTTTTCTTGCACACTGGGCTCTTTCACAGCAAGGAATATACACTTAAATTGCAATCGCGCTTGAGAAAATACACAATAAAATTATTCTAGCATCTTTCTCTTTCCAGTAGTAGACCCTCAGTCTTTAGAGGGAAGAAATGCTGTTTTAACCTCCATGGGCATTAATTAAGCAAGCTTTATCCCACGAATATGTTTATTTGGACGAAAAAAGATCAGTCTTGAGAATAAGACATCATTTGGCATACGGTTACTAACATTCAGCAGACAGTGATGATGCACACATTAAGAGTGAGGTTCTGTGATATCTGGTGCACGCTGGTCTTTGTCATTTCTCTTTTTTTCCTTTTCCTTGCTTAGAGCATGTTTCATGTCCTCGTCACTTTTCAAATTTTAACCTTGTTTCTAGCTCTTCAGCTGCAGATATACACATTCTCAAGGTCGGTAGGCCCCTTAGAAATAAGGGTGCGCTTTCTTCAGACTGAGAAAGGAATAGACTGTTAACCCTTCTAATGTTTTACTAAACTTGGCGTTTCCTGTAGCAGCTAGCTATGCGTCTCTAATATACGTATCTAATATACATTAAAGAATCAAATTATTGAGGGATGACGCTTTTATAAGTGTGATGTACAGTCAGAGGAAGGAACTAAATAGCGGTGGAAAATGAGGCAGGTAAACCAGATTCCCTCGCGAAACCTAGCACCGCCGGACGTACACCCTGGACCGAGCGCCTTAGCAAACCCAGCCCGAGTGGTCCACCCGTTAGATGAGAATTTGACCGGACAATGTCTATGGCCCCAACTACCACCAAAACTCTAAATGTAGTCTAGGCCGGATTTACCAAGCTGTCTCCCAGCAGACACATGTAAGTATCCTAGATGTCATTTTTAAAAGGGTCCACATAGTAGGCACCTGGCAAATTGATGTATTGTAGACAATGGCGTTTAATAGAAGCGATTTTCACAGAACACTTCATCTGCCAGGTCGAGCCAGCCACAGTCTGCATTTCAGGTTCTACAGACCTGACCCATTTTCTGGGGGAGTACGGACAGAGGGATGTTGTGGCACACAAAACAATGAGATTACGTGAAATATTCGTTAGGTAATTAATAATGGTAAGGAATCCATGAAATGCAAATGTAACCCAAAGATCTGGCGAACTGGGAGAGATCAGAAAGTGCTTTTCAGAAGTAGTGCTAAGCCGCGTCTGCGTGACTCAGTCGGAGCTGGCCAAAGATGGGGTGCGGTGCGAAGCAGGAGGGTCAGGATTTGCAACGATATCAGAGGAAAAAAAAACCCAGCCCTTTTATCAAAACTGAGTAAAAAATTGCTGTTGTTTGGGTTTTCCCCAAAGTGCGAACCACAAGCTATGCAAAAATTTCAACACCAAGTTAGACTAAACCTGCTGGAAAAGCCTGTAAAATGTAATTTTCGATAACCGACTCATTCGGGAAGCATGCATCTGAATTTTCATGTTTTAATTAAAATAATGTAGTATTTCTTGAGTGTATTTTCTTAAATGTGTGCAAATTCTGCACATATCCTTTTCCGTAACACCCGTAAATCTAGCTTAAACCTTACGCCTGATTGCACTGTCGATGCTGTGCTTGCTGGCTCGGCTTCAGACTCACACGTTTGCTCAATACCCTGGTCGTCGTCAACCCCGGCGGTCATCACCTTAACCTCGTCGTGACAACAAAAAGCATCAGCTACCCCGTGGCCAGGAAAACGAAGCAACCCCTTTATGTCCTGTTTCCCGTTTGATCCGCCTCTCACTGTGAGTGGACGCCTGTCCCCTGTCCCCGGGCAGGCGACCGTCACAGCCCCCGCATGGGGCGTAACGCCCACGACTTTCCTCATTAGAGGGCGGAGGTTAGTGCCCAGCTCCAAAGCTTCAAAGGACGGTCCGACCCACTTGCTAGGGGCTGATGCGACGGGTGACTTTAAGGTGAAGCCGGGCTCAGTGACCATTGAGAAAATCCTTGGGCCCTTAAGAATTATGCCAGATCTTCTCTGCCCTCTGAATGGAACAGCAGCACCTGGATGACGGCACACATCTGTTTACGCCACGGTTTACTGAGTATTTTAAGCCCGCTGTTGAGGCCCACGGCTCAGGAAAAAAAAAAAAAGATTCCTTTTAAAATATCGCTGCTGGTTTGGCAAGGCACCTGGTCCCCCAAGAGCCCTAATGGACGATGAGATGTGCCTGTGAGCACAACATCCATTCTGTAGCCCGTGGATCAACTTGCAAGTCTCACTATTTAAGAAACGCATTTCAAAAGGCTGTGGCTGCAGAGACAGCGATCCCCCGCTGGCCCCGGGGAAGGTCCCGGAAAACCTCCGCGGAGGAGTCCCCGTCCTACAGGCCATCAGGAAGGCTTGCGACTCGCGGAGAGAGGTCAGAATGCCATCATTAACAGGCGTTGGGGAAAAGCCGATCCCGACCCTCGTGGATGGCTTCGAGGGGTTCGCGACCTCGTTGGAGGAGGTGACTGCAAATGTGGAAGCGGCCAGAGAGCTAGAGTTAGACGTGGAGCCCGAAGAGGTGGCTGCATTGCCACAACCTCGTGATAAAACGTTACTGGGTGAAGAATGGCTTTTTAAGGGGGAGCCACGAAAGCGGTTTCTTCGGGTGGACTCTGCTCCCGGCGAAGACGCCGTGAACACCGCCGAAATGCCAGTAAAAGATTTGGACTATCACGCAACGTGAGCCCGTAAAGTGGCATCAGCGTGTGAGAGGACCGACTCGGATTTTCGGAGAAGTTCTACCGAGGGTAAAATGCCGCCAACAGCACTTTACCCCGCAGGAAGTCATTCTCGGCAAGACGAGTTGTCCAGCGAGGCTGCAAACGTCGCTGTGATCTTATTATAAGACATTGCCACAGTCACCCCCACTGCAGGAGCCACCCCCACCCCCCTGATCGGTCAGCAGCCATCAACATCCGGGCAAGACCCTCCACCAGCAAAAAGATTTCGATTTTGATGGTTAGCATATTTCTGCAGCACAGGATTTTTTAAAAATAAGGTATATACATTGTTTTTATAGACAGAATGCGGTATATACATTGTTTTTATAGACAGAATGCGGTATATACATTGTTTTTATAGACAGAATGCCATTGCACACTTAACAGACCACTGTGTGGTATAAACATAACTCATAGGTGCACTGGGAAACCAAAAAAAAAAAAAATGTGTGACTAGCTCTACTGCAATATTCACTTTATTGCTGTGGTCTGAAGTGAGATCCACCATATCTTTGAGCTATTCCTATAAATAACTTCCCATCATTAACTGGGAATAGTTTTCATTCTCTCTATATTGACTATTTTATAATACTACTGAGTCCTACTTGCTGATCACAAATCAACAGTTGGGTCAAACATGATTCATTAAATGACTGGGTTATTATATGTCATTCTTAAAACAAGTCTTTGTACTTTTGAAAATCACCCCACTTGAAATAATAATAATTGCCGTTTTGATTTTTGAAATTCAGATTCTCCCACTGCTACTGATTTGTATTATGTGCCAAAAGACCTCTCGACTTTAAGCTTTCAGAGAATGTGTTAAATAATGAAAGGGCTGCCATAGTGATTTTTTTTTTTCTTTTCACTTTGAGTTGTCACCTTCCACTGTCTTTAATCCCTTGGTCTCCTGAAGTCCTGAATGCTTTGCTCCACTTCAGAAGAAAACTCACAAAAATAAAAGAACCCGCCCACCCAGAGTCTCTTAAATCACAATTGGCCAAAGAATTTCACCTTTTGTCTGCACACAATGTATAGTTTGTATGGGTTTTTGCTAGCACCGTTAAATAAACAAACTTTCCCATCAGGAGTATGCAAACGAATGAAAATGTGTCCGCCTACTTCTCTTACTGCTTTGTACTTACAGTCTAAGACATTCTTATTTAAAATTCATGAGAAAATATATCATTCCATGGGGAAAATATCATATTTTACACCCCAGACCTGTCCTGTCAATGGTAAGTTAGGTGAACGTTGGGGCAATATAATGAAAACATAGATCTGATTTGGTTAATATATCAAATTTATTTTCTTCACCTACGGAATTTTCCATCTTGAGAGAAAGAAGAGAAACAGTGTAATAGGGAAACCGAAAACGAGCGTGTCAGTTCTGAGATGATATAGAAAAAGCAAGGTCTCCGGTCTCGGTTAATCGGGCAGCTCGGGTTGCAGCTTGGAGCCCCCCCCCCGCCGTCCCGCCACCCCCACCCCAGGGCCCCTCACGTGTGCCGCGGTCGACGCCGAGTGGTGTGGTCCAGCTGGCCGTTGGCGTCGCCACGTGGGAACCACACGAAATGGCTCTGTCCGTCCTCCGGTGTCTTCTTGAGCGATGAGGACAGGTCCTGACCCACCGCAAAGGCTGAAAAGCCACGAACTGAATGTCACGTACAATGAAAGGTGGGGAACTTTCTAGGTGGAAACATCTGAAGGTTTTCACCTAACCCGACGCCAAGGAAGGGCTGGAGCGGCCGATCCAAGATGCCCTCAGTCCCTCTCACCTCAGAACAGTGTCGGAAGACAGATGTCCTTGCGTCTCAGGATTTCTGTCCCCCACACCTTTAAGGCCTTGGGAGAGAGACGTTCGCTTCCTTTCAGACAAGTTTTCCCAGGATGTCTGTGCCGCGGAGAGCCTTGACCCAGAGGGACGGCGTCTTGTCCGGAGAAGACGGGTTTCTTTGTGGACTTGGAGGCGCGACCTCCTCCTCCCAGAGGAAAGGCAGGCGCTTCCGTCCCCAAGCCCGGCGACGACGCGTCCGTCAGAGCAAAGGCCAGTGCGCCGTCCGCGCCAAGGTTTGGATGGCGCAGGTGGGCGCGGCTTTCCCGGGGCGCAGCCCCCCGTGTGCGCGGTGCCAATCTGCTTCCCGCCCGGGACTGTGGAGACGGGGCCCCGGGAGCCAGACGCGCACGCGGGGCCGCTGGCAGGCGTCCCGTCCAGGGAGGAACTGTCCTCCACGTGAGGTCCGGGTCCGCCTTCGTCCACCGCCCGTGAACTTGAGCATGTCGGGCGAATCTGTCTACCCGCCTGGGGCCCCGGAGGCTGATGCGAGTCACGTTTTGGGCCTCATCACCGTGTCTTGTCGTTGGCCGGTGTCAGCTGGGGCGGTGGGAATGACAGGACCTCGCGCCTCGTCTGGTCAGCTGGCCTCGGCGTGTGCTCGTGGGCGCTACAGTCCAGAACCCAAACCCATCACTGTGCCCGCTGCGGGGGACAGCACCGGCTGCGGAGAGGGGTTCCAAAATCACGAAACCCGCGGCCGGGTTTCGCCGTCACTCCTTAGTTAATCCTCCGGGTAATGGCTTAGAAGGGTCAGGAGCCCAGCCACCGGCACAGCTGGCTGTGGACACATTCTCCGGGCCCAGGGCCTCAGTGGCGCCCTGTGCGGTGTCCACCAGCGAGGCTGAAAGCTGACCCCACCCAGCACTGGCCTCCGAGTGTCTCCCAGGAAAGGTGGATAGCGAAACCGAGAAGGCTTCTGCTTTGCCCGTAAGATCCGTCCAGGATTACGTTCCTGTTTTTGAAAGTGATGTCGCCCTCCAAAGTTTGTGTCTTTCACTGCTGCGGTAAAAAAAGAAGAGAGGCGGGTGGCATCAGGAGGATGGAGAGGAAGCCGGAGACCTTCCGTTGCAGCTCAGGTGCAGCCCTAGACGAGAGCGGAGGGCCCCAGCTTCCGTCAAACACCTGCACGTCCTAGACACCGCTGCCCAAGGCCTTCCCCAGACCTCCGTCTGACGTGCTTCGCGCTGCGGTGTCCGGTGCCGTCCAAAGACCGTCACTCGTCTTTCCTAATTTTGAAAGACAGGGCTGTGTTTGAGCCTTGCGCCGTCTCTGTCGTCCTGGTTGCTGTCCAAGTCAGCACTCCTTTCCCGGGGCGATGCTGTCTTCCCTCGGCATTCTTTATGCTAACTTTCCTCGTGGCGGCGGACGAGAAATTGTTCTTGAATGAGCCAGGGGACGCTGCCGTTTGCTTAATTGTTGATAGGATGCATTCTATAAATCTCACTATTGTTTATGAATATAATTAAGATCACATAAAAATGTAAGCAGAAGAGGATTTACGACTTAGGATTAGAGACTCTGTTTCCAGTACGAGACCAGCACGGAGCGAAGAGATGGGCGAGGATGTAGTGGGAAAGCGGACGGAAGGGTGTGATGGTCACCGTGCACGTCACACACGCTGTGTGCGCACCATGAACATCACACACCGTGCACGCACCGTGCGCCTGTACCCGTCACACACACTGTGCACATTACACAAGACACACTGCACACACACCGTGTACACACGGCACACGTGCACATCACACACTACACACTGCACACACGTGCGCACCACACACACACCGTGTACACACGGCACACGTGCACACCACACACACACCATGTACACACGGCACACGTGCACACCACACACACCGTGTACACACGGCACACGTGCACACCACACACACCGTGTACACACGGCACACGTGCACGTCACACACTACACACTGCACACACGTGCGCACCACACACACACCGTGTACACACGGCATGCGTACACATCACACCGTGGACACACTGTAATGCACACACCACGCACACCGTGCCACGCCCACAGGCCGAGTGCAGTAATTAGCAGGCAATGTTCTAGGGGAGATGTGGGAATTGTCGCCATCAGTTTTATAAAGGAACAGAGTGGAACCGGGGGCCACTCCGACAGGTTGCGTAAAGAGTGAAATTAAAGCATGACCCACGGACGCGCGTGTGTGAGCCGGCGCCCGCGGACGCGGCCAGTCAGAAGCTCTTCGGGGCTGGCACGGTCAACACCTGGTGTCCGATCGAAGCGCCCACCACCGACCTCACAAAACGGGTCGTTTCCGAAAGGCTCCGCCCCGTGTAAACGCGGCCCCCGGCAGGCGCGGGCAGACTCGCCCACGGGGCTGGAAAAACGACTCTGAAACGTGATGCTGTCGTTCGTTCCCCTTTGAAGAGTCGCATTTAGACGGTGTGAACCGGCGCATCTCCGCGCCCAAGGAGTGGCTTAGATGGCCACGTGAAGCCACGGACCAGACACGAACTGCGTGGCCCTGGAGGGCGCACTGTGCTCATGTCGTCCTGCCTGGTCTCGCCCATCGGTGAGACCTTGTCCTGAGCATCCGACCTACCAGACGAGGATTCCAGTTAGCCAATGGCTGGAAACGCCAGCTCAGGGTGCCCAGCGCACCGGCGTCCAGGCGGCCAGGCAGTGGGGGGGTGGCAGTGAGCAGCCGGAGGAGGCGGCCTTCGTGGAGCTAATGAAATGGTTTCTCTTCTCTGAAATCAGGTCACCTTACCGAGGACACAGCCCTTCGAGGCGAGTTACGGCTGACTCAGCAACGATGGCCTCCCAGTTTCCGGCACCCTTCACTCGACTTGAGAGGTGAGGAAAAAGTGTTTCGCTGACACTTTTTTTGAGAAAATAGAGTGATATTTTGCAGGTATGTGTAAACAGTCTAACTGTGCCCAAGACTCAGAAAAAAAGAATTGCCTTAGCACTCTGATGTAATGGCCGAATACCAGGCATGAATATTAATTTTTTTTAAAAAAAGATTTAGCAAGGTATCACATAGCAGAACATCCACTCTTTTTAAGGGTGTAATTCAGTGATGTGTAATACATTGAGAGCTGTGCAAACATCTCTGTAATCTAATTTTAGAAGAGCAGATACTGATTTTGAAACCACAGAAGTATCAGGGAGAATATACCATGCTACTAAAATCAAATATCTAAAATATAGCATATATAATATATGTGCTATATGAATAATATAGATTATAGATTTTATGTATCACATATATATATATATATATTCGTTCTTCCTAAAAAAATATTTTCAGCTATATTTGGCCCTCTAGAAATTGGAAAATGAAAGCCACAGGCTGTTGTTGTTAATGTCATATCCATCGGTCATTGCACGCGTGAAGAGCATGGGTCTCACTTAATAAACCCAAACGGGAGACCAGCCGTGGCGCGGAGATGAGGCAACATGCAAGGCTGGCGTAAAGGCACAGGCCGCGGGCACGGCGGTGGCCTGCGTGGGGCAGGAGACGCTCCCCACCTGACGGCGTCCGACGCCTGTGGCCAGCGCGACGGGTCCCGAGCTTGAAGATGTCCTGTTTTCAGAAAGAAGGAAGGTCAAAGATGTGCGACCTTCCTCTGCGGAAGCTACTGCACTGTCTCGGCCAGGCCTAGCCCGCCTCGCTGTCTGGGCGAAGTGGATCTGTCTGGAACTTTGTTCGCGTCACCTCTGTCGCCGTGGGTGATGTTTAGGCGCATACGGACTCTTTTTTTCAAAGAAGTGGGGCTTTGCAGTTGTGGTAGAGGGGTTCTTGCCTCGCACCCCGTTTTGCGGAGGGCGAGGTCCGGGTGATTGCAGGCGTCGGGGTTTGCTTCACGCTTCACCTGGTGGTCGTCGGGACACGTGCGGGGCACTTGCAAGGTGTTTGCATTCTGCAGCTACTGGATATCGTGTTCGCTGTGTGTTAGCGAAGCTCGTGATGTTTCAGATGTTCAAGGCTTTTATAGTCTTAATGGTTCCCTGCCTTTTCTATCAGTTGCTATTAGTGATTTAAAAGTCTCGTGTAATTGTGTGCTTTTTCTCGTTCTATTTTTAGTTTCCTCACTTCGTCTTGATATATTTTGAGGCCGTATGATCAGATAGGTTCAAATATTCTTATTTGATGTAATCTTTTACCATTACGTAATAACTTCTTTTATTCATATCCTGGCCTTAACTTTCTGAATCTGATAATATATAGCTATACCAACATCCTGGGCTTTAGAAATATTTTTAGGTTTGTCTGTTTCGTTGGATTCTGGGATATTTATTTTTAAAGTTAGCTATCCCATCTGTTGGCTTTGAATCATTGCGAGTAGTTTCTCCAGCTTCGTCGAGTTAGAATTTTATACACAAAAACGGCACGTATTTAATCATATAGCTCGGCGCGTGGGGACACACTCGTCCACACGTGGCACCATCACCACACTCGCGCTAACAAACAGATCGATCGCCTCCGAGTTTCCCTGTGTCACTTCGGGCTTTCTCGTGCTTGGTCCCATGGGAAGCGCGCACCCCGAGGTCCGACCTTCCGGCACATTTTCCAGTGCACGGTACTGAGCTGCGAGCCGCGGGCACTGCCTCCGACAGCGGGTCTCTGGAGCTCATTATCCCATGGCACGGTGGCTGTATGCCCGTTAAACGGCTTCCTGTTTTCCGCTTCTCCAGCTCCTGGCTACCGCCCTTCTATGTTCCGCTCACGCGTTTGACAATTTTAGGGACCTCGTACAGCAGACGATGCAGTATTTGTCCTCGTATTTGCCGTTATTGGGTGCATAAATGCTTAAGATCACTATCATTTTTTGGTGAATTGATTCATAATCAGCGTGAAGGGACATTTTCTTTTCGTTGCTTCGAAATTTACTTTGTTGCCTACTAATTTAGCATATAGCTGATATATATTTCTAAGCTGAAATTTTTGGTTTTTAATTGAAAGATGATGGATGTGGTTATATATATATATATATATATATATAAATATATATATATATATATCCCTTCCTAATGTGTTTTAATTTCTATCTGTTTTGACTTCCCGTTTCAATATTTTTCCAATTTATTTTGCATTCCTGAGCATTTTTTTCTGGTTCCATTTTGTTTGTTTGTTTGTTTATTTATTTATTTATTTATTTATTTTTTTTAGCTTTATTTATTGATCTAGATGCTTTGGTTGCTGCTGCGTGTGGTCTGTATTGGCTATTTGAAGACTGACATGGTCAACTTCTAATTATCACAGTCCACTTCCAAATAATATCGCGTGACGTCACGTTTGAAACTCATCGTGTTTTTCATACCTTTCGTCTTTATTCCACGTATGTTAAATGTTTTATATGATGCCATTTCTGCTCGCAAGTCACCGCCTGAGAGTCCGCCTTCGGTGGAGCCCAAGTGTATTGATATTTTCAGGAAGCACAGGCTCTAAGAAAACATGATGAAAGAAATTATTAATTTAATGTAAGATTAAGCCAGACTTTAGGGAATCCTACAGGACAGAAGACCCAGTAAATATAAAATCAGTAAAAATAAGGTACCATGAATAACAGTATCGATCAGCCTGTACTAATACAGATTGCTAGAACATTGGCATTTGGGGGGATATATCCATTATTGATTAGATTAGGACTGCGTGAGCGAATGCATTCTCTAGTTAAAATAGATTCATTTTATTGCATATGATTGTTTCATGAATGCATCCATTTGAAAATTAAAAGAAGGTAACGAAGATATTTAAGAAGTATATCAATTAGAGCACATGAAACACATCTAAAAACAGATTTAAATAAAATAATTTCAAGCTAGATAATACTAACGAATAAACTTTATTATTTAGCAAGATAATGAAATCGTGCTTCTTTTTTTAAATATAGACTTCATTTTTACACAGAAATGCTAAAACATATTGGTAAACTTTTATAATATTTGGAATTTGTTTTCAAATAGCCTGAGCAAGAGGGAATTGGAAGCGCATAATGAAAAGGTGTGTTGCCGTGGTTTGATCACAATCGAAGCTGATAGCTTGTCACCTGTGTCTCTCGATATGCCCTTAAGTGCTCCTGATGCGTGTTGGAGATTTTCCATATTAAAAAAATAAAATTAAGAGCATGAGATATTTCGTAGTAATTGGATTCTATAATCATGGATTCTGTAATTCCAGACATTTTTGTGGTACACCCTGAAAAGAGGAACTGCATTGTTTGATTAGAAACTTGCTCATAATTATTCTTTATTAACATCTTGATATTCTGCTCCTTAAGAGGGAAAGGAAAATTATTGATTGCCAAGTGAGAACCAAGCTCTATGGTACCTAATTATTTTAATCCTTTTATAAACTCTTAAAATCAAGAGCAGTTTTCAATTTTTAGAATAAAAAGTGTGGGATGCTCCGTGATATCACTGAATAATAACTACCAGAGCTCTGATTCTAACACAAATAACAAAAATAATGCCATGAAAACGTGGTTTTCCAGCCTTGGTTAAAAAAAAAAAAGATGAATGATTACCTTATGATATGTGAAAACATTGAAAGTATCAAAATAATTACATTATAGTAGGAACTCAAAAAGTTACATTGCAATCCGTAGGATACTTTTCAAAATAAGTAGCGCATTTTGTGTGGGAACATCTCGTGGGAGAATTGAGTTATCTCGGCTGTGTGGCAGTGAGACTTTGTGGCCCTTACAGCGACGCTGCTTCCTGTCTGTCCCCAAGTCCTTCGATCTCTCTCTAGAAAAGTGACATTGATTATGCCAAGGAGAATTCAACACCTTCTCTATGTTTTCCCTGAGATTTAATGCTTTTTTAGTCTTTTCGCATGTCTCATCCAGGATCTCCATAAAACCTGCTTCGCTCATGGCAGACGTTTTCGTTTGTTTCTTCCCCACCCTCCAATCCGAGGAACTGATTTTGAATCAGATGCGCAGGTGAAACATGGCTTCGCAATATTTCTCACTCTGCACCACGGAAAGATGTCAGCCGCTTGCAAAGTTCCGGTGGTTTTTCTTGCTTAGCTGAAGCTCCTGTAGTTGCTATTGATTAATTCTTAGGGCTGGTTTTCCTCTTGTGTAAATCTTCCCTCAATCATTAAGAGCAGCTTGACTGTTTCGGAATGGCTTTATTCTGTGTTCTAAATTTACCGAATCTCTCCAAGTCGCCTATTAAAATTGGTTTTCTCTTCCTTAGTGAAATATTTTACTGTTTCACTTTAAGTATTGAGAGAGGGAGTTAATAGCTCTTTGCACGTCTGAGCAATGAATTCAAGACCTACACAAAATTCTGATAATTTCCTCTTATTCACTTAACGAATAGGTATTTAGCATCTGCTTTTATCATGCACTGTTGTTCTAAGAACTAGGAATACAACAGGGTCCCCACCTCACATACAAAATGCTATACATATGTGTTCTGTAATTATTTATGTTACTTTTTATCCAACAAATGATTTCTAAAACCTACTATATTCAGAGTATTGTCCTAGCGCTTTGGAGGACTAAGATGTGGTTCATCTCCAGATGGGTCGACGTGTTAAGAGATGTCCTTGGCAAGCAGGTGCCATGCCGTTATGGAACAAGGCATAGGGACTACAGTGAAGTATTTCCCAAACGCAGCGTGGGGTTTTATAGAGGCTCAGTTTGTGCGTGCGCTTGTGTGGTGTGGTGTGGTGTGGGGTGTGTGTGTGTGTGTGTGTGTGTGTGTGTGTGTGTGTGTGTGTGATGCATTAGGTAGGCCGGGGTGAGGAAAATTTGAGAAGGAGCCATTGGAGATTGGTAACATTTTTTCCTGGCAAGATTTCTAAGCGGAGGTACTGGCATGTTTTGCAAACCAGGAAAAATCAGTGTGTTTGGCAAAGGTGAGCGCCTCTCCTTTTTCTCCAAGGCTCCCTCTGGCAACCGAGGGGGATTAAATTATTCTAGGAGACGCGCAGCTCGCCTCGCGTCCAGAATCTCATAGTACCTTCCACTTCACAGCGCAGCCACCGCTCCGGACATTTGCAGGAGTCGTCATCTCCCGCCGGTCAGCAAATCTACGCTCACACTTACCTGTCCTTCTGGCCAAGGTTAGCACCTCCCTGCCCTCTCTGGGCTGTGTGGTCTTGCTTCCTTTACTGCCTCTGAGACCTTGCTCTGCTAGTCATGACGAATCCTTTCAGGGTCCCCGCCCCTTTTCTCCCTGGCTTATTCCTTTATCTAGGTACATTCAGCCCTTTTTTGTCCACAGAAATCCCTCTCTGCTGAGTGCACTCTCTCTTGCTTTGCATGCTAAGCTTCAGGAAAGAATAGCCCCAATTCCTGGCTTCCATTCACTTCCTCTTATTAATAATTAAATTGGTTTAAAAAAAAAGACCATTGTGTGCATATGCCCCACTAGTCACTGTTCTGGATACCAAGAGGATAGATTTAAATGACACATTCAGATTCCCCTAGAGAGACAGAAAAGTAGATCAATAGCTTAAACGATGGCCATGCTATAAAACTCTAGACCAAGGAGGGACATTTAAGTCAGAGTAAGTTATTAAGATTAGATCGCCAAGTTTGAGTTGAGCCTTGCAGAGTGACAGGGCATGAAGAAGAAATAAGAGTGTTTAATAAAAATAAAAATGTGCAAGGGACATAAACATTGAGTATAATATTTTCAGTAATTAAAAACAACTGTGTTATTTGAACAAGATAAATAACCGTAGTTTTGGATTACTATCCACACGATAAAGTTAATATCCACTAATCCATCCTGATATAAACAAATGGTTGAATGAATAAATAAATGAGAGTATGTCCCCCTACAGAAGAATTTTAAATAATAAACATAGAAAGGGTGAGGGAGGTAGAAAATTATCATTAGAATGCAGCCACAGTGACTATTGCCTCCAGCAAGGAGCACTGATAAATGCTGAAATTAGGGGGTGGAATTTTAAAGAGACGCAGCCTCTTTTGCATGGCCTCAAAGGCCCTGCTCTGAGTACCTGTCACTTCATGGTGGTGTAACACAGAGGTCCGCCAATGTTTTTCTACTCTTTATTCCAGTGGAGCTTAACACTCTCCCCTTAATTATTGCTTCTACAAATATTTAGCTACTTCTACTATAATTAAATGATCCACGGTAAAATCACCAGGGATAAGCTATTTTGTTATCACATATCTCTTGAGAGGGTGTGAGTGCACGCACACTTCACCTCTCCTGTATTCTTCCCCCCCAATTCATCACTCCAGTTATGAGAAAGCATCAGAGCAGACCAGGCTCAGAGACCGGTTACAAAATACCCAACGAGTCGTCTTCAGAAGTATCAAGTGCAGGGCAAACAAGGGAGCTCTGAGAAACCACCACAGATCTGAGGGAACTGAGACTTCAGGTTAGCTCAATGCAGCATGGTATCCTGGACTGGGTCCTCGAACAGCAAAGACATTAGCGGAAAACTGGTGAAATCTGAATCGAGCCTGCAGATTAGTTGGAAGTATTGTGCAGACATGAGTTTCTTGATTTTCATGCCTGCATCATAGTAGCGTGATATGCTTTTACCAAGGGAAGCGGAGTGAAGGATGTACAGAAATGTTCTCTATTGTACTTACTGCTTTTCTGAAGAGTTAAAATTATTTCAGAGTGAAGAAGGAATAAAAAAAAAATGATTACGTGTAGCATAATGAGCATATGTTAAATGGGAATATAAAAGCAGCGGCCTTAACAGTCAAAGTCATGGTCCAAGAGAGACGAGAATAGGTTGGGCTTCATTACAATTTTTTTTTAAAAAGCAACTTTACTCTGTAAAAAAAAAAAAAAAAAGAATCAAGAGAGCGAAAATACTGATGACAGAATAGGAGAAAATAATTGTAAAGTGCATGTCTGATAAAGCACTGACATCCAAAATATAGTTTTGTTTTGTTTTTTAAAATCTCAACAATAAGAAAACAAAACACCCAATTCAACACCAGGCCAAAGGTCTGAGCAGACACCCGTCAGAGAAGATAGTCAGGTGGCGAAGAAGCGCGTGGAGAGACGCCGTGCGTCGCACGTGGCGGGGGGGGGGGGGGGGGGGGTGGCACAGGTGAGCGCGCACCTGTCGGACCGGCCCGACCCCGCACCGCCTCGGAGCGGAAAGCAGCGGGGTCAGCGGAAACTCTGGTTCATTGACGTGGGGAGGGACCGCGATGCAGCCGCTTTGCGAGGCAGCTCCCCGGCGTGTTACAGAGACAAAGAGGGGCTCGCCCTGTCACCCCGTAATCACGCATCCCTCAAAACCCATTGACCCACACGACATAAGCAGTGAGCCCGCACGTAAACTGTGGGCCTCAGTTAATAATGTCTTCCCACTTCATCCACTTTTACAAATGCACCGCATGGATGAGAGATGTCGATGATGGGGAAACTGAGGGACGCCACTGGAATTCTCTGCACCTGCTGGTGGATTTGCCTGTAAACCTAAAACTTCTCCAGATACTAAAGCCTAAAAAGCGAACTATAACAGGCTTTAAACAGGAAGTAGAGGAAGGAAAATGGTGACCATTCCCCCTTGCATTTCTCCTGGAAGATGGAGAGGGGGAGATTCAATAAGGAAATAAATCACGTCTGAGGTAACACTGGGGAAGGACATGGGTTTGGTGCTGTGAATTGTGAGGAGGGGCTTCCACGAGGAGCTAAGTGACAGACAGAGGTGCAATTTTCTTGGAAACGAAAACGCCACGAATTGTGTGGCCTTCGGTGCTGCTGTTCAATAACGCTTGTTAAAAGTTATGAACAAAATCATGCATAATCTTCCATTGTTTTCATTTTTATTCGAACAGTCGGTGAGCGAAGAGTGAGACAGGACAGGTCCGTGCAATAAAGAACGGTCCGTATCCTACTGGATGGTCTTGTAATTTAAAAAGTGCCGTTTATGTTGTTCTCACTCGAGAAGCTACTCCATGGCCCACGTTCATCCCGGTCTTGCACGGTTTAAGGGAGAGCCGAAGTCTCCTCCAAAGCCCCGCCTGCCGAGCCTGTCTGCACCACGGGGAACCGCAGGGACCCCCCTGTTCCTGGCCACGCATTGTGCTCTGTGCCCTGTTCGCAGTCTCCTAGGACTGTGGTTGCTGAAATCGAAGTTGTCACAGAAATAGGCAAATGGTACAAATTAGAATATTACTAATACCGGTATCAGCATTTCAAAGAGCCAATTGCTAAGCGTTTCCTAGAAAACCACAGCTTAAGGCTAACATTAAAATTTAATCAAATAACTTGGCCGTGTCCCCACCTCTTCTAAATATTGCAAGTCCTTTAGCACGAAAAAGGGAGCCCCGAGCAAAGACATGAACGGCAATATATATGCATATATCCTAAAGTGACCTAGAAGAAACCCCGACCTTGGGTTGATTGGCCCAGGGACGCTTACACACACATGAATGTGAACCGAGGTGTATACATTGAAGAAGGGGGTGTTACTTAAAGCGTTATGCTGGAAGCCTGGGGGCAAGGACACAGGTGCTGGGCTATCTGGGAGATGTGGGAGAAAGACGACGGACTCGATCGTCCGATTTCTGGAATGAAACGGTGAGATGTCAGGGTTAGCACTGGTTTCCTCGGGCAGTTTGACTAAGACACGTTCGAGCGTGAGGGATTGGGTGGAAAAGAACCAGCTGGCCTTTCGGAATTCTCCCCAGCTCGTCCTCTGCAGGTCTTTAATGTTATTAATGTGTTTGTTTGCATGTTTATCCCTTAATCAACTGCTCCGAATACTGGATACTCCCTACGTTAAGGTGGATGGCAAAGTGTTATTTTGTGAGTGATACTGCTGTACGTGATTCAAGTTAAAGAGCTCATTGTTTATTACAGAATTATTACAGTGCAACTCCTTCAACCAGAGCATTTTCAAGTTCAGCCCTCGCTAAGCCAATCAGTAAAAGCAAAATCAACAACTTTGCATGAAAAGGGTAGAGAAAGACCATCTGACTTATTCTATCCATCGATAAGCAGAAAAGTTTTTCTGTCACCCATTTGTATAACTAATTTGAAATGAAATAGAAGAAATCAATTGATTTTTCCTTCAAGATTCTGATAGGTTCCCTTCTACACTGGTATTATGTGGCCTGAACAAACTGCTCATTTATCTTGTGGTGTTGTGTATTCGATACTGTTATGCTATTCAACCAGACTCGACCCTAGAATTCCCAAGGCCCCAAACTGGAGTAACTTGAGTGAAAAATAAACAGGAAGAGTGTTGGATTCTAACTCTCCAAATAAAATAAACATCCGTGAGTCCACGCTGAAGTGAATAAAAAGCTAAATTAATAACTAAATAAGGAAGAAGTAAAAAGTCTTCCTTGTGGAAAAATTACAATTAATAAATGGAGATGGAGTGAGGAAAATAGAAAGTCATTATTACTGTACTGTATCAAAATTGCAGGCAGCATCTTCCAATGGATGCTAAAGCGAATAGGTGGAAGTCTAAGTGGGAACAGAATATTCGTGTAGTCTCAAAACAATTCCCTTGAAGTATGTAGTAATAACAATGGCACAAATAGTAAAATCAAATGGGTAATTCTGACAGACACCATTAACAGATGTCCCTAGAACATCTAGTCCTTAGATATTAACACGCGAATGAGAATTTAATAAGTGAATATTGATGAGTTAAATAGTTTTCAAACGCATCATCAGTAAGATCATCAGACATCACACATCCCAGACAGGAAGTGCTGAGAAAAGCAGGTGACCTCTCTACTATGCTTTCCAGCAACACGCCACCTCAGTACAGTTTTGAGAAAAACATTAGACAAACCAAAATTGAAGACAATTATACAAAATAATTGACTAGTCCCCTTCAAGAGTCTAAAGGTCAGAAGACAAGGGAAGACTAAAGGAGTATTGGTGATTAGAGAGATAAGGGCAGGCAGCTGGTAAGAACGATGTGGAACCCTGGGTTGGCTCATAGGACAGAAAAAGCATCTACTAATGGGGAAGTCACTGACATGGACGAAGTCTGTGCCTTTAGTAAACAGCACTGTGCCAATGATAACTCCTTGTATTTGGGGGTTTGAGCGTTATAAGCGACGTTAATCTTATCAGAAGCTGAAGAAAAAGCCTATAGAAACCTCCGTACTATTTCTGCGCTTTTCTATAAATTCAAAATTACCTCGAACATAAACAATAGTTAACGTGCGGCAAAATCCGAACAACAAATAACGGTTTAGAACAATGGACATCAGTGGTGATCACCGCAAAGAACAAACAAACAAACAAACAGACAAACAAACAAACAAGCCTTAACCAGGTACAAAACTCCCTTCCAAACTGTTCTTCGTTTGGCTCCACATTTCTAACAAAAATGGAAAGTTGTTAAGAAGATATAATCTGAGTGTTTGGGGAATCTATATTAAGTGAAGCAATTTAGAAACGTTCTAACAGGCGTTGTAATCGCCTGCTACAAAAAAGGTAGAATATTGCAGCTCGCTCGTGGGGAAGGTGGCCGAGGCACCCAAGGACTGGCAGGCATGACAGATTCGCAGACGACTCGCTGCGTCAATTGAAATGACTTCAGCAGGGTATGCAGAGCACATTCAGTAATTCTTGCACAAGGGTATTTGGCAGATGGACTCATAGTGCGTGTGTGTTAGTGCAAGAGAGATTCTGTTAATAGAGCAATAGTTCCAACAGCTGACACGTTGTGGAGACATAATGGTCCATCACCTCAATGATCGGTGACCTCGAAGGCTATAAATACACTGAAACTGTCTTCTGTGTCAAGAACCTGCAAGCCGCAGGGCGCGTGAGACCCGTAACTGGCAATGGCAGTCCCTAAACATGACCGTACGCGACGGACTGTGACTGCTGAGAAGGAGCCGCCGTCTGTGACGGGATCGGTAACCGGCATCGCCAACGTTCACAGCATTTGACCAGCACAACCCTCCCCGTGCGCCGGCCAAGCGAACGTGTGCCCTTTGCCCTCCGCTTGTCAAGGTCAAGTGCGAGCCATGGCAGCCACCATGTCCTGAAATGGAAAGCTTATCATCGACGTCCGCCTTAAAGGAAAAAAGTACATTTTAGAAACTCTAATAAAGAAAGACTTTCCGGTGAGGAAAGCTTTCTTGCTTCTTGGAATAGTCCCACAACGTCTTCCCATCCGAAACTGGGCAGGTTCCAGAATAGCTCTTTCTCCTTCCTGCCCGTGTCGAAGGCACGCATCTTGTTATTTGCGTATTTGGCGATAAAAATGAAAGAATAATGATCGCCTTATTGAACAAGAGCAGACATCACCTTTTCTCTCATTTATTTGCCTATGCTTTTCTTGAATACCTAGAAAAATAGTCCCAATCTTCTTTTCATTCACATAAAAATAGGTTTTTTTATCATGGGCACAATAACTTTATTTCGTTTGGTTTCGTTTTTCCTGGAGTTAATCGGAAAGAGTTAACAAGATGTGAGCTTGGTCCTAAACAGTAGTGCATGCCATTGTTTTGAACACCAACTGTTTCTCTCTCTCTCTCTCTCTCTCTCTCATACACACACACACACACACACACACACACACACACACACACACACTGTGGTGAGTAGTCATGGAAACAAAGGACTGATATTTTCAGGAACACTGAGATTAGCTGTCGAAATGATCCTAAGAATGAGGCATTGTGAAGTACTTGGCTCTTAACGAAATATGTTTAAAAGAAATGCTTTTCCCTTTGTAATGACCTCTTTAACTTTAATTATCCAAGAATAACTATAACCTATTGATGCCATAAAAATGTCAATTGGTGGCACCTATTAAAACATAGGTGAAAAAATGGATTAAAGAATAGGCAATAACTTAAAAATTAAGCATAGAGCAAAGTAGTGAGGCTGTATGAACATACCTGCAAAGCAAAATTGAGAGAAACGATGATTTATTTTTGATGCAGCATTGCATTAAATAATTAATTTTATAAAAGAAGAAAAGTGCTTTCATCCACTCACCATCTTAAATGATTAAATGTAACATCACCGTGTCACAAGCCTGCTTTTAGTAACATGGTAAAAGCCATTTTGACCACTATACCTTGATAAATAATTTAATGACACTTACCTAAAAATATGTGTTGCGCAGGCTAAATTAGATGTTAGAACTTCAAGACATTTGTGGAGTCGATAGTACCCAGACTGCTTCACGTGCTCTGAATAATACGTAAGAAAACAAACATTTCTCAAGACAACAAATATAAATGTTGTTTAAGTCACTGGGAAATACAAAGGAGAGTTTAAAAATAAGACTTATTTTATATAGTACAACTTATTTAATGGTATAAATTACTTTATTTTAACTTGCTGTAATAAAAAGAATGTGTATCCAGAATCAAGCATCTGGATTGAATGCCAGCTCTAATCATTACTACGTGATGTAGAGGATACTAATTTATTCTTTTAATGCCTGTGTCCTCTTCTAGGATAGAATTCAATAGTGTTTATGGACACATTTACTATTAAGGCTTCAGTATTATATGGCATGACTGTTATCTCACTGGATTGTTGTTTTCATTTACCTAAAATGTAATTTAGACTTTGGTGTGTAGGGTTCCACTGGTTTTCGTATGCGCACGGAGCCAAGTATCCCCAACATCGCCCCCGCCACCCCCATCCCACAGTCACGATACAGAGCAGCCCCATGACGCAAAACCCCTCGTTTTGTCCTTGTCAGTCAACCTCCAACCAGAGTCCCAGCCCCTGCCAACCGCTGGTCTGTTCCACTTCATGGTTTGCTTTTTCCGGATGCCAATATAGATGGAATCCAGCAACAGGAGGTGTTTTGATTGTGGCTTCTTCCACTTAGCAAAAATGCATTCGAGATCCAACCACATTTTTTTTTTTTTTGCATGCGAATCGATAGCTTGTTCTTTTTTGTGCTCAGTGGTCTTCTAGGTCTTCCTATATACACGAGAGTTTGTTTAGCCATTTACCGATTGTAGGACAGCTGGGTTTTTATAGGAATTTTTACTCCCTATATTTTGAAGCCCCTTTTTAGGTGCATAGATCTTTAGAATTGTTGTATCTTTCTGGAGACTTGACTAATTTGCCATTACATACCGCCTTTATTCCCGATAATACTCCTTGTTCTTAGGTCTACTTCATCTAATGTTAACATAACTACTCTAGTTTATGTTTCGCTAAATCTGTACAGACTACTAATACGTATTTATTTTTTTCTATTGTTTTACTGTTAACTACATCTTAACAGTCTCTGCCTTTGTTTCTTGATAAGAAAAAAACGGCAACAAACAACAAAAACCCCACATATTATTACTGACTCCATACGTTTTGTTGTGAATGTTAAATAAGATCATTCACGTAGAGTTATAGTTTGGCACCTGGCACACAGATAGTATTTATTTAATAGTGCTAACATTACAGCGTCGTCACCCTTCAATATTTGAAAGTGTGACTCTCACCGGTTGATGTTCGTGACCTCATCGTCATTTATTCTGAAGAATCTGGAGAGCTTTTGGCCTTAAAGGAACTCCGCGTCATAAGGTTCCTCACTTCTGTCTTCAGCCTGTCGTCCATGTCCGTCCAGTGCTGTCCTGTCCCGCAGACCCGATGCCTCCCACTGTCCCTCACCCGCGGCACAGTGCAATGGCTCGCGTGCAGCGGCATTTGGCTGTTCGTGCGCAGCAAACGGGCGAGTCGTGTCCGATTTGCATGGGGGGGGGCTTCAGTTGCTCATCAAGTACTCGCTCTGGGGAACGTCTTTGGAGCATCCCATCTTCAGTGACTTCTCAGGGGCCAGGCTACTTCAAAATGCCCCTTCTTCTCCTATCAGCTGTTTCTCTCTCTTCACCGAAATTATCTTCTTCATTGCTCTCTTTTCAAGTTCTTTATAAAGTCCAAGTTTTCCACTTATTCTGCAGAGTTAATTCTCTAACACCCACCCACCAATCAGTTAAGCGTTGCTTACTCCATGTGTATAATCGTTCTTGTTACACTGAAAAAAAAAAATCTGTGCTTCTAGTAGCAGAAACTGTCAACGGGCACACTGAGTTTAAAGGAAGAAGCTGCAACTTGATTATATTAGTTTCAATATCATTTTAATATGTTGGTTTATCATTGATAATTATATATATTAACTTGAGAGGTAAAATGGAGGTAGACCCCTAAGCAAATGTCAGCTCATTGTTTACTCAGATTAAACACATTTAGATGAGTCTTCGATTGGAGAACTTTCTATCATGCTTGCCTTTAACCTAATAGTAAATAGCTCTTATAGAGGTTGAGAAAGAAGAATTTTATTCCTCCCATGAATTCAATCGAGTAAGTTATTTTTAGTTTTATGCATAATGTTAATAGCTAATAATTTTGGTATTTAACCAGTCTTCTCCCAGGCACAGTGTGGCTGTCGGTGGGTGTTTGCGAGATGAATTCTCTCACACCCATGTACGTCCACGTGGGCTCTCCAAGGCTTGCATGTATTTCAGTAAGTTAGAAAATTAGCTGGAAGTAAAGAACGCTTCTCATGATCAAGTTTGAAATGCATATTAATGGTAAACGTGTTAATATTAAACCCTAACATCGCCCGTGTGCTTTTCCACGTAACCCTTGTTAGAGCAACGGTGGAGAAGCCCATCACTGCTCATTTTGTCTTTAAGATTTAATTATTTTCTTTATCTCTAAAACCATTAGACAAATAAGAATAAATATACCAGCCTGTGTCGTCCTGGATTCATCAGAGTTGGTGTCTCCAGTGAATTGCAGGTGTGGAAAAGAATAAGTGAATTTTCAGGAAAAGCATGGAGGTTATGCCAAACGAGGCGATTTGCAAGTAATTGCCCTGTTACTCACAGTGTGAAAACAGTTACAGTAACTATGCCCTTTCTCCTTTCCAAAGCGACATTACATTCTGACTCTTATTAGCTTTTCTTATTTATTTCTCTTGAATCAAAGGGATTTCGATTGTGTTATTGTGTGAATGGAACATAATACAACAATTTGTTTTCATTAAATTCAACTTTGAGAGTGGCTTATGGAGCCTAGCAACGAGAGGTAAAGAAACAATTAATCAGACGCTTTTCTGTCACTGAATTTTGTGAGCCAAATGTTCATCACAGTTCACTCTGGAGAAAACCAATAATATACTTAATTCCCTCCAATCAGAACAACTTGGAGCTTAAAATAAACCTGAAAGACATGCTGTAGGAAGAGAAAGAGCATCTAAAACAATATGGTTGTTGAAGTCATAGTTTAATAATGATAAGTAATGCGGTATGCAGCCGTAACTCCCCAAAATGTCTAAGAGAAATACAAGTCTGTTTGTTGTTTGTTTGTTTGTTTGTTTGTTTGTTAACGTGTGAACAGTGTGGAAGGCAGACATATTTAGTGTTGATACTGTGCTTTTGCTAACCGGCAGTCATTTCTTTTCTCATAATACTCTGGTCAAAAATTTGCCAAAATGAAAGCGAATCGTGATTTTGATTCTGGAGCCCAAAACACTTAACTATTAAAAAAAAAAAAAGATTCTTATTTTCCAACTGGCTGCCCTGCTTCTCGTCTTCACCTAGCTTATTATCCAAAGAGCATCCACAGCGACCTTCACACACAAAATCGGGTCGTGGGACTCCTCGCCTTAAGGACACCTCGGAGGCTTCCATTCACCTGCGGGGAAGGTGCGGGCGTGGCCCCAGCCGCGCCCTGAGCCGCAGCTCACTTCCCAGCCCGCGTCTGTGTCTTCTCCTGGCTCAGGTCCCTGGACGCCCACCCGTCCCCTTTGCTCATCACACGTGCGCACCACAGAGCTACGCCTTTCTGTTTACCTTCGCTCTTCTGAGAAGCCTCTCCTCTCCCATCTTGGCATATTTGTTTCCTAACAAATGGATTCTAGCACATAAACCAGCTCAGAAGGACCCTCTTTCCCCTCACTCACCGTGTGTTATGTCGCAGGTTTATTCTTTTCTTAACAGTCCTTATCCCATTATAAAAATACATGATTTCACTTGTTTTCTTTTTTCCTTCCCAGGAATATAGCAAACGAACCAGATGATACATATTTTGTGAAAGCAGGTGAATTCCCGTGGGTGCAGAGCTAATGGGAGAGGACTGGCCAGAAACATAAGTAAACTTGGCCTTAGAAAAATTACATGCTGAAGTAAACGCCTTCATCAACACATAAGAGAAGAGTCACATGGCTACGAGTGATGGGGAGAAAAAAGAGTAATTGAGCTGGTTGGAACAATATCCAAAGATCTTGAAAGTGGTTGAGGGTGATTTGTGCCACAGGTAATGACTCTGCAGAGTGAATATCTACCCCTTGTTAGATATTCACAGAGCCTGTAGACATCAGAATGTTTTCTTATCCTTTTGTTTGTAGGATATTGTAGTAAAGGTTGCAGGGAAAAATTATGAAAACATACTTGAGAAATATGTGACCAGGATATAATAACTGAGGTCAAAGTATAGAGGAAGACATTCAGGAGGTGAGGCTGTGATCATGGGACCAGGGCCTGTCCCCAAGAAGGAGAGAAAGGAGACGGTCTAATCTTCTCTTAAATGTGCTGATAACTGACCCTTTTTGATAAGTAAACTAAAGATATTTGCAAGGAGGCGAGATCTTATTTATGCGATGTTCTTAGCAAGAAGCTCCTGGTTTAAAGTTTCTTATGGTTCATGACTAATAACTTCCATAGATTTATAGGGCCTGACCCCCATCTCCATGATTATCCGGGGGGGGGGTGTAAAATGGAGATGGTTCATAACCTACAGACTCGCCACTTTGTGAGGGAGCCCGGAAGCCCCACTTAGAGAACTCACCTATTATCCTGGGTCGCAGGGCGTGTCCTGATGAAGGAGGGATCCATGGACCCGCACAGCACATCCCCGATTTCTTGTTCTCTTCATGGTTTTCTTGATTCCTTGTATCCCTGAATTTATTAGTAAATAAAGCGTGGTACAGAGTAAGATCCCTGTGAGTCTGATCCAGCCATCCCATCACCTGTGTTAGTGCTGTCTCCGATTCTGTATTTTTTGAAGAGAACATTCTAACTAGAGCGCCCTTGTCTAGGTAGGTCCCCGTCACAAAGACCCTTTAAGTCTCTGTGGCCGCATTTGACATATGTTAGTAACATTTCAAGTCTATGGTGTCATTCGTATTTCATCCATTACTGCGTTAACCTGCACTTAACGAAGGGAGTGACTAAGACACATTGAATTTCACTTTCAAGCTTGAGGCTTTGCGTCTACATTTTTAGAAACTTATTTGAGGTGAGAGTTCTTAGTTTTGAGGTTGGAATTTTTAGGCGACATAAATGAAGTTCAGTTAACTCATTAACTTACTGCAGCCAGATAACTAAGAGCTAGAAGTAGATATCGATCACACTCTATTTCAAAATCTATGCTCAAAAGGCAATTTTACACAGACGCGGCATTCCAGGGGTAAATAAATAACAGTCCTTTCGTTCCCAGAGTCAGGGTTCAGAGCTGTGACAGATCTATCAAATTAGAAAGTTAGATCTAATTACATTTTTATGCTCTGAATAGCTAAAAAATGGCAGGAGAAGCCCAACAAGTTCAATCCATTTTATTTCTTACTGCTATCTAACATAAATAGAAAAGGTGGTTTTTTAAAGTGTTAGTACAGATCGTCAGGACAGCGGTAATCAAACCGCAAACACCTTTAATTTGGTGCAGATACGCGTGGAGTTGTTATTCAGGGCTCCATCCTGGTAACAGAGGACGAGAAGGAGGAGTCTGTGAGAAAGAAAACTTGCATTTTGGATAAATTAATAAATAATTAAGCCATTTGGAATAGTACACGTTTCGAAAGAGCTAAGTTCAGAAATTTGAAACATTTAACATGTTAGTTCCAGTAAATCTCATTTAGTCCTTCACAAGTCCCACCCCCCCCCACACACAAAAACACGAGTACAAAGAAAATCTGTATAAATTTAGAGATAACGGGGCTCTTTTTGAAAAATAAGAACGTTTTTTCCATCTCAGTTATCATAAATTTAAATTTTGATTAACACACAACGTTCTCGCTCGCACACCTGTTCCGTTACAGCGACAAAGAAACCGAGACCCCAGACAACTAGTGAAACTCTCTACTGTGGATCTGAGGTAAAAAGGAAGTCGATATTCTGTTTCTTGCAGGATGCATTAGCAAGAAGAATAATAGGAAAAAAAGTGATTTATCTTCGTGGGGAAAGTTTCAGCCAGAAGAACCTTATTATAAAAAATATTTATTTTTGTTAAAATTATACGGCCACACTCTTAATTCTTCGTTTCTCCTCATAGATTCAGACTTGGATTGTCACTCTTTCTTTGAGAACTCTCGTCCTTGCATGTGCTCCTTTGTACTTAATTCTGTAAAAACTCTCAATTCTGGGGCTTGTAAGATGGTGCTTATCTCTGCTGAACCATAAGTAACATGAACATAGCCTAGAGAAAGCATGAAATTGTGTTGTCTTCATGAAAACTGCATTAATATTACATGAAATAGTCACTCGCCTCGCTCTTATTGGTCCAAGGTTTTGAGAGTAAATTCTCGGTGATATATATATGTATGTATATTTAATATTTATATGTAAATATACATATATTTAATATTTCAGAACACAGCATAGTTAAGAAGAATACAAGCTGAACTGGAACCTAGTATTAAAGTTTGGTTTTTTAGATTTGTTTTAGTTGGGTACATTGAAATGGCAAAACTGGAAAGAAAATATGTAATATGAATTTATAGGAAATAAAATGACTTGTAAAACTGCCATTCACTTATAGAATAAATTAGTGCTATTTGGGAAGGTAGAGAAGGAAAATGTTTGGGCTCTTATCTTTATAAATAGTTTTCTTCTCTGTGTGAGGAGTACTGAGTACACAGAGTATGCCTTATGTTTTAAGTTTCCAGAAAAAATGCAGAATTACTGAGACTTTTAAACCATAGGACAATAGTAATTTTGTCATTAAAACATTTACCTCTAATAAGCACTGAAGCAAAATGGTACTTAACGTCTTTTGATTTCACTGGAAATCGAGGGTAGTAAAAACATTATTTCATCAAAGTTCTTTCATATTACTTAAATAGATGGTTTTATATACCATTAATTATAGCATGTCACAAATCCTACGCGTAAGCGATATTATTTATATAAGCCAAGTGTAATCTAAACGGCAAAGTCAAAAAGCGTGCGTTCTTATTCGAGGAAAAGCCATCTGTTCCCACAGTGCGGGCCAGGCCGCGTCAGAGCAGAAGTAGGTGTTTGGATCTCTGCCTCCGGCTTGCCCAGAGCACTTTCCATAAATTTTCTCTCCTGTTCCGTGTTTCCGCCTTTGGTGTACAGCATTTTCCTGAAGCAAGGGTTGAATTCCAGAGCTGTCATTTTTTCTGATTCCCTTTATTTTCAAATGTGTATACAATCAATGTGCAAATTCTTAATCAGTTACTTTTCTGGCATAATTGGAAAATGTGAACCAACGATGAGAGTTACACATTTGTTTTTTCCTTTCATTAAAGAAAAAAAATCTGGCTTCCAAAATAATAATAATAATAATAACATAACTACATAGATTGACAGGAAAAAAAAACCTATTTAGTCATTTCTCTGCACCTCTGTTGTAGCGTGAAGTCAGGGAAAAGGTAGTTTATTTTAGATTTGGTGTATGGGAGTAAGCCATGAAATATAATATATTTTTGCAGGGATCCAATGTGGCAGCTGTAAGAATCTAGGACTTTAACAAAGATGCAGTGAAATGGTGTTTGCGTCTGATTAAGTGCCTATGCCTTGTGGCTTTTCCTTACAGAAATATCATAGCAGGAGGGGGTGGCTAACGAGGCAGGATCCAGGCATGTGCAGCTTCGGAAGGCGAATACCATTAACGTGCCTGCAGAAACCCCCGCCCTTGGACCAGACTAGCTGGTGAGAAAGAGACCTTGACCCAGGTCTTCAGTGTCTGAAACTGAAAACATCAAAAATTAGGGAGGAGGATTTTTTACCCTTTAATATTTCAGATTTCAAAATGTGAGGTGCATTTTGCTTAGAAATTTAAACACGGTAACTGAATACTTGGATATAGTTAATGCCATTTAAACTTCTAATCTTTTTCCATTACTGACTCACTGCATAATCCCCCTCGGGTACAATGGCAGACGATGTAGGTGGCCATAATTTAAGATAGTAAGTAAAATCAGGAGTGAATTTTGAAAAAAACATAAAATCATTTTTGTGAATTTATTTGTTTCACACAAACCTGTTTTACATACTTTTAGAAATGATGCGATAATGTCAACAGATGTCAGGTCTCTTTTAATTGACTGCCTTAAACCTTTGTTTTAAATAGATAAATTAACCCCAAAACGATTTTCTCATCTCCAGCAGAAATAAATCCAGCCCCAATCCAATGACTGTCCACAGCCCAACTAGATACAAACCAGTTAATAAAATTTAACTGTAAGATTCTTTTCTGACACCTTTTTAGTTTATGAATTTATATGCATCCTGCCCTAAACCCTTTTCCCAACCATAACTGGGAAGAAGAGATACCATAAGTATTTAATTTATAACTCTGTCCACTACACGCACAGAAGAAATACTTTTTTGAACAGTCCTATGGTAAATAGAAAAACGTAATGCAGAAAGGTGAAAGCACACGTTTTGTTTAAATAACGATAGCTGTTTTCCCTGTTTTAACATGCGGTGTGTCCAGTATAGCAATCCGAGCCTCACGTGGCTATTTAAATTTATCAAAATGAAATAAAATTAAAATTTCAGTTCGTTCGTCATACAAGCCACCGTCTCAGAACTCGATGGCCGCACATGGCGAATGGTTGCTCACTGGACGGAATGAATGATACGGCCGTTCCAGCATCTCAGAAAGTTCTCCTGGGGCGTTCTAGGTCACACGACCTGAGCGCCGGTGATACGCATCTCTGTGAGCCAAGGTTTTGAAGACGTGTCTGCTCCTTACAGTCACCTGCCGGTTCCAGACAGTTACTGGAGCTAAGCTGAGACCCGAATGGCCCGGCTGAGCCCAGCCCAAATGCCACTCAAATAAACTTGATACGTGGTTGTTATTTTAAGCCACCGAGGTTGAGGATGTTTGTTACGCAGCAAAGCTGACTATTCGCATACCTGAACCTAATTTCCGTAGAGGTTGGGAAACGCCGCCTGGCCGTGGGACCCAGAAGGAAAGGAAGTATAGCTCTGGGGAAGACATTTTGTTCACTGTCACTCGTAGGCACTGAAGTCATCGGCGATGTCACGCATGCTATTTTTTAAGCGGTAATCCTCACAGATAGGCCAGACATTATTACACACACTTGACGGATGAGGAAGCTTGAATTTACTGAAAAATGTGAATTTATCTAGCAGCTTTAGGAGGTGGCCCAAGCCGCCCAGCTGTAAATGCCGACCTGGAGTGTTCCCTCTTACCACGACACCCTGATGGATTATGCTTCACGGAATGACCCAGGGCCACGCGCAACTTGCCGTAAATCACAAAACCTTCTGGGAATGCTCCGCATACTGAAGAAAGTAATCGATATGCCTTTTGGTCAACACTTTATTGTCTATTTTTCCAGTTCTATTGCATCTTCAACATTTCTGAGCTTTTTGTTATTCTAATTTTCAAAAATCCAAGAACCGTGTTTCAGAATTCTTGTCATTTACACTTACTCTAAATTGATATCTTTTCATTTACCTCGGAGATACGCAATTTGCTAGATATAGTGCTCGTGTAGGGTAAGAATTCCAGAATATTAATGTGAGAACGGTATATTGGCAATTCCCGTATTTTAGTATTTTGTGTTTCTGCATCTGGACTGCGTTATAAATGATCTTCGCTTTTCAGCCAGTTTGTAATACTATCATAGACTTTATTGCTTCTTTCTCTCCCATCTTTCTGCACAGTCTGTCTCATATAGAGATTTCATTCCCAAGATAATAGAATTCCAGACAGGTTTATTATATCTTTTTAATGCAACGCGAACCTCACTTTTCCTAATAGGTTGGTGATTTTAAACAAGATCTTTTTTTCCACATAAATAACATAGGCGTGAAAACGATATTGCCACGTCTTAGGATTTTTGTCATGTTAAAATATGGCAATTTTATTTTCTGTTTCTGTGTCTGGTGCTGAATTATTCAGTAGCCTTTATTATCTTTACTTAAAAAAAAATCAGTAGAACCTGTCTTCATTCATTTAATTTCCTTAACAGAGGAAATGGTTTCCATGGTATCATTTGTTCTTTTTTTGCATTTTTACCTGAAAATTTTGTTTGCAATCAATTTTATTTGGGATTCTCTGATTTCAGTTTAAATTCTCCATGATCAGGCCAGCAAGTATTTGACAAAAATTACCCTTTCTTCTTTTTGTATGCTAAAACCCATCCATTTCTAGTATTTAAAATGTACATATAAAATATGCTTTTAATCATATTAATATAGTCAGTTTTGCATATTTGTCTATCTTTTCCAATGTTGAATCTCTCAACTGGAAAAAAGAAATGAAACTCCAATTTAACCTCAACTTTAATGATGCTAATTGAGTGTTTCTTTTGTTCATCTATCTATTCATTCATCCTTCCAATCAAGCCTCCATTTTTGAATGAATGCATTTATTAATGCAATAATGGGATAATTTAGACACTCAGTTTTTTTTTTAACATGTGAGTAGCAAATCCTTGCTAGTGAAAGACTCATAATTTGTTCTTGGTTCTTAGCTTTTTTTTTTTTTTTTTTTTTTTTTTTGCAGAATTTTTCATCTACAAATTAATTGGCATGTTTATAATTCATCTGTGGTAACTGTATTTAGAAAGTTACAACTATTTTATAACTTAAAGAAATTAAATTTCTGTAGTGGATATTCATAAATGGCCAGTTATTTTTCTTAATAATACAGTTTTAAAAGACATGGCGATATTTAGAGAACTAGAGTCTGGAAAAAGGTTAGCGTGATATGGGATTAGGAGACTGAATATCCTGGCTACCCATTCTGCATGCAATGGTAAAAGAGGACAATTAAAGTATTCTATTTAGTACACACACACACACACACACACACACACACACATCCCTCCCACAAACACAATATTACCTAGGAATACCTATAAAAAAAGATAAAGTAGGCAGAGTCTTTGAAGAATATGCAGTGATTAGCATTCAGTAGTAGAAGCATATGAAGAACACTTAATAGTTTAGTCATAACCAGAAAGGTTATTTATAGAATAAGAAGTAATTGCAAAGTGATATAAACATATTTTTTAAAAATATCTAGAATAGAATACCTAGGAGTGCTAATGATAACACTTTGCTTTACAGGAGTTAGGAATTAGATATTGACATGCATGATACAATCATAAGACGATGAATTTAATATTACAGTATATGCACACAGACAAAGCTAAAAAGAAAAACACAATTTATAGCCACAAATTTCTCGGAAGAACTATATGATCTGTTTTTAAGCCACTAAGTCACAATAAATTTTGTTTTCTTCCACGTTATCTTGTTTAACCTGATGGCAATAATTGGTTTTTATGTCATCTCTTCAATTTTATTTCTTGTAGCTGTGAGTTTCAACAGTTCTCCAATATGTGAATTGATTTTGAAGCCTGGCCAGTGCTTTTGGCTTTTGTTACTATGCAAAGAAATACATGTTAACCTTTCAGATTATTGACCATTTGAAGAGAGAGGAGAACATATTTTATTTAGTGTTAAGGTAAAGATTACTGTAACATTTTTCTGACATCCATCCACCTTTTAAAGACGATATCCAAGCTTCAAGCAAAATCATCAAAAATGTAGATGTATTAGGTTTCCGTAAATGCATTTTCCTCTATATTTCTGTTCCCGATGCATTTGCAAGATATTTTCATTTTCAGCAAATTCTATAATGAATGAACTCTCTGAGTCCTTCAAATATTCTCATATTGTAAATGCCACCCAATGCAGTCGAACCAGTACTTTTTTGAACCCAAATATGTGCCAGGCGTTATGCTCAGAGGAGATAAGGCACTTGTACTGACATCAATCAACAGAGCCATGAACTTCCAGATCGCAGCCATCATCCGTTACCGAATGTCGGGATGTACTATATATCTGACCCTTAAAAGGAAAAGAGAACTCTCTTACCAAAGCATTGTCCCAAGAGCATAAACGCAAAATGCATTCAGCAGGTATATGATAGGGAGAAGATGTTAAGATTAGAAAAGCGTTAGACATTATGTCAGTGAAAACTTGGGTTGCAAGTAAGGAGAGCTGTTGCCAATTTGCTTCTGGAGGAGAGGAAAACTAGGTCGGTGCGTGGAAAACAGGAGCGTGACAGCTGATTCTTCCTGGGACGAGGCGCTGCCGGGCGGGAGCCGCCCGCAGTCCCGGGGGCTGTCATTGCCGCCTTGTGCTTTCCCGTAGCCCCATTTTCTCCTGCACGTCCGCCTTGATTCCCTGCTCCGTGGTCTGGCTTTGGCCCTCCTTACGGCTGACTTCCTCAGGGCCCGAGTGTTGTAATCCGGGCTCGGCTCCCCTCTCCCCCGCCGCCCCTCAAGCACCGGTCTTTCCTAGGGCCTGTCACCATCTGTTCCGACTGTGGGGACACAGGATCGGGAGAAAGAACGCGAAGCGGAGGCAGGGGACGCGTGGGGGCTGACCTGTCGGCCTGCATTAGTTGTTGCCTGTCCAGAGCTTCTCAGCCTCACTGATATCATCAAGAAAGCGTTCATTAACATTATCTTCATTTTACAGAGCAATAGACGGATATTTACATAGTCTATGCGATTTTCAAAAACTGTGCCGTGAGGACGTGGCAGAGTCACGTTGATCTGACTCCCCCATTAGCCACCATGTCCTCCCAGGCCCTAGAAATGGAGACAGGAAGTAAGTGCCGGGTCTTGATTGGGGAGCTGAGATCCCGCCCGGCGGGGCTGAGGGAGCAGGGGAAGGCCACAGGGCGTGGGGACCATGCACAGGGCCGAGTTGGCCCACTGGCCGCTTCACGACCAGCCACTAAGGGGACTCAGCGAATGGCTCAGCAGGTGCGGTTTTACCAGGCCCTGGACCAATGCCACAGCGCGTCTGTGCCTCGGGGCGCCCGGCAGGCCAGCAGCTCACCTCCCTGCCGGTCCCCCGTTCTCTGTCTCCCGTTGGACCGGGTCGCCTGACTGCGATCGCTCAGCATCTTTTCAGGAGCACGGGCGTGAGGCCCCCTGACCTGGGTTCTCAGTGGCGTCGGGAAGGAAAAGGAGAAGCAGAACGATCAGAGACATTTCTGTGTCGTCCAGCACGGAGGAAACATCGAGAAGCGCTGGGCTGTGGTCGTGACCGGGCAAAGCGAGGCGCCTGGAGCTCAGCCCCTGAGGCCTGCCCAGCACGGCCATCGGCTGGTGCGGTGCGCGGGGGACGAGAAAGGTCATCTCGGGTCGTTTTCCCACAAGTTCCCTGCAGAGCAATTAGGAAAAAATCATCCTGGTGAGACTAGCAGATGGCCACGAGGCGACGTCCATCGGGGACTCCGCACAGCGGTGGCAGCTCGGCTTCGCAGTTCCTTTGTGGGGTCAAAACTGGGCGACAGTTTGTCACGACGTGATCTGTGCAGCGAGCGTGAGCAACTAACTGAGTTTAACGGTAGGTACCTGGAGGGAGCCGAAACCTTAGCGTTCAATGAAAAATAAAACGCAATTCCCGGCCCCAGTGCACGCCGTGGCAGGAGCCTGTCATTGCCACCTGACGAGGGGGCCCAGCCGCCCAGCCGCAGCATTGGGACGGGGAGAGGCCAGCGCCGGACGCGAGCGAGAAGCCGGCCTGACTTCCAGGCGCTGGCCGTGGCTCGCGGACACCCACAGCCGCGCCGCCCCTCTCCCGGGATAAAAATAAAGCCCGCCACCAAAGTCACGTGAAAATTCAAAGAAAAGAGTCAAGCATGAATTGTTGGCACGTTGCCAGACACATGCTGCCTGCATTCCACCTGGTATTCAGATTAGCCTTGCAGATATTTTAAATCAAAGCATTATGTTTGACTTCTCTTTAGCTATATAAATGACTTTTATTCAGACTTCTTTAAAGAATATTTTTATACTCACGCCTCAATTCAAAACAAAAAAAGTGTTTATTTACTCTAATTTTATCCTATTACATTAGATTTTTCTGTACTGTCTGTCTCTCTCTTCTTTTCTTCTCTTGAGGAGCCATTACCTTATCAGGAGCCATCAGGATGCCCATACACGGACACTAACTTTGTTTTTACTTTTTTTCTAATACAGTGGATGTTAGTACGAAACTTGCCCCACGACTGAAACACCTTATTATTATTATTTTTCCATGCAGTTGTTTAAAAAATGTAAGACAGGTAAAAGAAATCACTTTGAAACGCTGAAAGCGAGTGTTAAAATATTGCTTTCACACGGAGGCAAATATAACGAGAGAGCACTTTTATTTATTGCGCCCAGTGTTGGTATTCTCTCTGTAATCACCTTGCGTTTCCCACCTACTATTTGCGTGTGAATGAAAGTCTGTCTCTCCCTCTCTCCCATTAGACTTGGGTCTGCCTTACAGTGGTAGATTAACTGTTAACTGCAGACACAAAGCTGCCTCTCTATCTGAAGAGTCGCTTTATGCAGCCACAGTCTCACTAGGTGGCTTTCGATGTCCTTTTATGCTCCAATTTCCTTTTTGCTAGAGTTCTCCAGGTGCCTGAATGCGATTGTTTGTATGAGGTATACTTGGTCAGTGAGGCATGTAATGCATTTATAAATTACACAGTCAAGATTTTGCAAAGGAGAACTCCAGGCTTTATTTATAGTACTTTCAAAAATCACAGTCTTTGTCGTAAAATAAGATCAGGATTCAATGACAAAAGAGAAGAAATAGCATTGAAACGAACTGGAAAGCATTGGTTTTTGTATTCTGTTCCCTTTATACTTCGTCTCAGATAATGGTCGCTAGCCTTAAGCCTGACTCTCTATGTTCTACGTGCCGTTGAGAACACGCAGAAAGTCGCTTAAGAAATTTGCATGGCGGGTGGGTAGGGGGTATAATAAGAACAAATGCAGTTTGAAGGACTTTGCTATTTCGTCGAATTCTTACAACGACCCAATAGGATAAGCACTAGCACGGTCGCCCCCATTTTATACACAGGAGGAGTGGCGTTATACACATTTAAGGAACTTGCCAAAAGGTGCCACCAGCCTAGTGAGTGGCCGTCTCGATGCGAACGCGGGCAGGGGCTGCCGCTCTTACCCGGCAGGCGCCGGGCTGCACGTGCAGCAGAAGGCACAATGCCGTCGTGACATTTCAGAGCCTACTGGGTGCCAGTTGCTGTTACTCCATCACCTTACTTCCTACGATAATCCACGGCGGGTCTCTCTCGCCTGCAAATACAACCCTCGGCCACGTCAGAGAGCCACACCATCACCCGCAGGCAGAACCCCCATTCCGGCCTCGGTCGCTCCCCCTCCGGGGAAGGCAGCCTACTTACGTCAGTTGCAGTGAGCGGAAAAGGCTTGGATGTGTGCGCGCCTGACAGGTCGGCGAGGCCCCTCTGGGAAATGTTGTCCGAAAAAGGAAAGCAGGCAGAAATGTGGAAATCCACAATGAAGTGTTCTCAGTCATGCCCAGCTCTTCCCGTTCCGTCGTTTTATTAAAAATCTAGAGATGGCTTTTTTTTTCTTTTTTTTTGCACAGAAATACCTTTCCTCATCTGCCACGCATGGCTGGGTCAGGGAAAAGTCCTCGCGAACGGATTGATTTTATGTTAAGCCATCTCAGATAAATTGACACTGGGTTTGAGAAAAGATTTTCTTTGCTGCCGAGGTCCAGAGAGCTTGTGTTTTACCCCAGGAGGTGTTTATGGCAATTCAAGAGTGGGAAGTGGGATAAGGGACAGAATTATCTTTAGCGTAAGTAACTACAATGCTGTGAATAGAATGTGCTGTGTTACAGATACTGCCACATCTCTACCAACGGTGTGAAGGAAGGAAGCTCTTCCCCTCTCTGAACCTCACTTTTCCCACCTGGAACATGGGGTGACGAGATGCTGGCCTCCTAGGGGGACCCTGCAACCTTGGAAGCAGGTGGAACGAAACATATTATTTTTAGGAGCAAATATTAAATATGAACCGAGACATAAGAATCCTGTTAATGGATATATTTATTCAGTCATGTCAGCTGATGCGCATACTTGCTGAGAGCCAAAGATATAAGATAGTCAGGAAATACCAGAAAAAAAGAAGATAAAAATCCATGTCTTTAACTTGGGGGTATGTATCTAGAAAATAAGTCCTCTGTCATCCAATCAGAAGAATTCAGCATAAGAGACACAATAAAATGTGTATCACTGTACTGTAAGATGCTAGGCTCTGCAAACGGCCCACGGCACACCCGCACTGTTTATTTTCCGACAGGCGTGACTTCTGTGACTTTGTTTTATGAGCGTGTGCAGTCATCAGCACGTAGGGTCGGTTCTGCTAGGTCGTGTGCTGAAAAACAATTCCATTGGACGCAATTGGCATATTAACGAACAATTTAAATGTAATGGAAATTTCGTGTTTGCTGCTGCATGATTTCATTCTCGACAGACACGAGGTTGACACAGATGAGCGTGTCCGGCTGAACTGTGCCGCGTAGGGGTCTATAAGGTACGCACACGCGCAGACCTCGGCCACCCGCCAGCCGCCTTGGTCTTGGTCACCGTGCGTGTTATGCAGCTAGGCTGCGTTTTGCCATTTTCTTGCACTTGTGAGAGATATGTGTGTGTATATATATAATACATGCCCATGTTATCATGTATAATGTGTCATTCACGTTTGGAATGCTGAATATTTCTGTGGGGCATTCAACATTTATATCATTCAGTAGTCCAAACATGAATGCTTTTTGTCCCAAACCAAATCAGTGACTGAAAAAGGCAGTCCTTAGGTGTTGAGGAGAAGATTGAAATAAGACAGTATTTTGGAAGAACCAGCAGGACATTTGATATCTCTTCGGCTATAAAGAATCTGCATTGTAGAAGGTCATTAAAAAATGCACGAACATTATTTCAAGTGCCACAAAGTCATAAGAACATGGTCTTAAGAACAGAAATGCATGGGAAGACTCGTCGAACAAATGGATTGTTGGAAGCAACCTGTCGCACGTTCACAAAGAAAGCACTGTGTTCATGCGAAGACCTCATCACCAAACCTTGTAGAAGCGGCTCATTCCAGAGTGTTTGTGGCTGGTTTTGTGATTTCGAATATCGCTATCATTTCTGAAGTCTTTAGTTATCGGGCCAGGAGACATCGGAGGGGAACATTCCAGCCACGACGCAGAAATCGTTTGCAGTGGAAGGCGATCCGTTAGACCCACGTCTCAGTGCCGGTGAAAGAGGCGTCTGTGAGAAATGCATCACGCGAAGCAGCCTTGTCCCAAAGGAAGAGAAATGTCCCCCAGGTCCTGGACTGAGGTCGGTTTGTAACTGTGATGCTTGGCGCCCAGCGGAGAGGCTCGCCACACGCAGCTGCCGTTGTAACTGCGCGTCCCACTTCTGGTGACGCTCCTTCCACGGCTCAGCCCGCCCGCTGAGGCGACCCTCCTTGCAGAAGCAAGTGTCAGGCTCTTTCGATAAACTGACACACTGTTTCTAGTCCCTACGCGTTTCCTAACCCTTCGACGTGCGTGACCCTGAGCTGCCGTCTTCACTAGGGTCCCTTCTAGCAGTGTGTCACCGAGGCAATTTTTGAGTGTTCGTTCCCGTATTTCCATAATCCCTGTGGGTTTTAATCATGCAATTTCGTACAGCGAGGCGATTTTCAAGACGCACGTATCACGTGACAGCAGAACTGACTGTACATATTCTGTCGAGGGTACAGGGCATCACTGTTCCTTCGTTTTCTTCCTTCTCCTTCTCCTTCTTTCTTATCTCCTTCCTTAATTATAAAATGAACACGCTCGTTCAAGATTTTTCTTTTTCATAACAGAGAATTACATAAAGTTGGGCCCCCCACCGGCACGAGCCCTCCCACTTTACTCCCTTCGGCTCTTTGGATTGTCATCCCGGGGCTAGATGAATTAATGACAAGCAAAGTTCATCAACTTTTACCCCAGGTTTAACTCCATCGTGCCCATGAGAACAAAATCGATTTTACTATCGTAAGCAGCCAAAGGGATGGGTCCTAACGGTGTCAAAATAAGCCTCATTTATATAAATTATGTGAATAAAAGGGACCGTGATCCTTTTTGCAGGGGACATGGGAGCCTGGATTTCAGAGCGTGCCTGCGTGGTTCTTTCTCTGTCCCTCTGGGAACAGCCGTACCAGGTGTGGGCGCTGGGGGTGCAGCCCTGAGTGTGGGTGGAACCCCGCCCCATCAGTCAGACTAAACACCTGAGCAACGATTGACAACAACTATTCTCTGTCTAAAGGAAGTGCAGTATTTCTCAGAGGTGACATTTTGATGATATAAAGAGAGGGGGATCAGGTTAAGGTTTCGCCAGATATTCAACAGCATAAAAATACAGGACAGGATGAGATTTCTTCACCCAATCTTCCTCCTTAATAAAGAAGGTTAAATGCCTAGGGCTTACTCATGCTAGGTTCACACAGTAAAATGGAAAGTTAGGAAGGAAAAAGTGTATTTCTGAAGCTGTCAACCGTGTCGCGGCCGAGGGCCTTGGTCAGCATCTCCACCCGGAGCCTGAGGGTCCCGGGCCTGTGTGCCGAGTTCCCCTCTCCCGGGCCTGGAAGACGCGTCCGCAGTCACCGCCATCTCCCCAGCCCGCGTCTGGACGGGGATTTCTGCACAACCCCGCGCATGCGGGCGCGGCGCCTTTGATTAGATGTTGCTGTGGAAACGTTATCATCTCAGCAGACTGATCCGTGGACGCGGAACAAGCTGACAGACCGTGGCTGGAACTGACTTGGGCCCCGTGGCTCAGTTACCCGGCGGCCCCTGGGCGAGCTGGGAGGAGAGCGAGCGGTGACTAATGAACTGGTCGCGACGTCCGGGTAAGCGCGTTCACTCCCGCCGCCCTAGATGGACGTGGACACTGTAGATGAGAAGCGGAGCAACCGGACCGGCCGGATGGAACCTGCCGGAGTGGGACGGGGAGCCACTGGGACGTGGGACCGCGATGAAAGGGGGGGCCACGCTGCCACAGGCAGGGAGTGTCACCCCGCGGGATGCAGTGACCGTCTCGTCTGGTCTCCTTCTTTCCCTCGTATTTTCCGTGCTGCAGAAATTCTGGCACACTGAGAACCAAATGTCCCCAAGTAAAACGCTGGAGGAAAGTAACACACGTGAGGGAGGTTTGAATTTCATGAATTGGTGTGCGTGGGTCTTAAACAAAAATCCTGTGGACAAAATGACGGCGGTCAGATCGGAAGAGCCAGATCTGCCGCCAGGACTCCAGAGCAGACGCAGCTTCTGGAAGGGGCAGCTTAGCGCTTCTCCTTCCACGAAGCGTGTCTGTTTCCACTTTCCTGTTTCTCTGCTTGAAATAAAATTTGCTTCCCACAAACAGTAGCCCGGTCCACGCGCTCGCCTACTGAGTAAGCTGGTCTTGCTGGAAAGAGACGTTTAGAATGAAACCAAAAGAGGAGGAAAAAAGAAAAAAAAAAGGAAGAGAAATGAGAAGCCGGGGAGAGAAGGGATCGGAGCTGAGGACGTGGCGGAAGGCGGCAGAGAGGGCGTGTGTTTGAAAGCCACCTGTAATTGGAAGAGGCCTTGTTTTAGCAACCTGAACAGAATGGCGCCCAGGCTGCCAAAGAGACGGCAAACGATGGTGACAATGACAGAAAAGGAACTGAGGAAGATTTAAAGCCTTTTCAGAACACAAAGGCACGGGGTGGGGGTGGGGAAGAGCCCGGGCACAGAATCCACACCCTGTCCCCGCCACGCAGGCCTGGACCACGGGAAGTGGATGGAGAGAAGCAAGAGGCTCTCTCCACGCCATGATGGGCGCGTCTGGGCCCCATGGCCAGAGGCTCCCTGCGGACTGGACGTTTGTTAGGAAATGAAAGATAATCAAACCCCTGCTGTAACCCAGAGCCCCTGAAAAATCAGGGAGACGCCCGGGGGAGGGAGACGGAGGAAGGGGAGTCTGGTGTGGGCGCGCCTCGCTTCCCGCAGGAGCCTTACACGTCCCGGGGACTGGAGTTGCTCGAAACCTTGTATGGACCCAAAGCGGGTCATCTCGTTTAAAATTCGTATAGTTTAAACGATGTTATTTCATCTCAATCTCAGCTATGCAAAAAAAAAAAAAAAAAAAAAAGGGAAAAATAAGATGCTGAGTGTGATGCGTTTCCTGCTTAGCACAGTGGATTACCCGTTTTTGAGCGCAGGCAAAAACAGTCAAGTCCTTTATCCTGTCTGTTTGCTATGTCGACACTTGTTTTAAGCAGGTGACGTGGAAAATTAAAGCACCTGCTGCTGTCGAAGGCTCAGACATCGAACACCGCGTTTCGCAATGGGCCCTTCAGTAATGGTGAGGAAAATCGCCCTGCAAATGTTTGCTTACGTTACAATAACACGTAAATATGAGCCAAGCTATTTTAGTTTTTAATTAAACAGATACGTTTTCTATTTAGATGCCATATGTTATGTTTTTTAGAAATAAAAATATTTGCAAACGAAAAATCTTACTTAATGGCTTTGTATGAAGATTACTTATTTCATCTGAAAGTAGCCAAAAAAATTACAATGTCACATTTATGAAAAGACAAAGCAAGTGGAGGGATCATTTACTAAAATATTAGAAAATAAGCCATCTTGAGAACAGCACATTTTTAATAATTTTGGAATGAAAGCTATTATAATTTCATTAGTTTTCCTAAATAGCCAGATTTATAAAGAATTTGTATTCATACCATTACAGATTCTGGCATCATTTAAGAAATGATGGTTGATTTTCCGAAGCATTGCTACCCACAGTATTGTTCAGGTCCCTACAAAAAGGATGCATTTAAATTGACATATAATTGACACATTTCACAAATTGTTCCTTCAATTAAAAATCAACAGCAGAAAGAAGGAAGAAGGAAGAATGCAGTATAAGCCGAGAACGTGGCTGACGATCATCACTGTGTGTATGTTGGACCTCCGGGGTGTACCTACTTATCAGGCGCACGTTTGCACCCATAAACATCATCGCCTTGACCCCCTTCACCCTCGGTCCCTGCTACCATCATTCTGCTTTCTGTTTTTAAGAGTTTGGCTTTTTAAGAGTCCACATATAAGTGCAATCAGACGGTATTTGTCTTCCTCTGTCTGGCTTATCTCACTTACCATCCTCTCTCAAAGTCCGTCCACATTGTTCCAAATGGCAGGATCCTCTTCTTTCTCATGGTTGGCTGTTGAATAGTAGTCCATTGTGTGTGTGTATACATAAAACTACAGTGGAAGCTGGAAACCTTATTACTCTCGTATCTTAAAAATCAAATCTCAAACTACCCATTTCTTTTTTGTAGTTCCAAATGGCTTTGCTTGAAAGATGACATATCTTGTAGATAAGTTATCAGTTTCATTTAGAAGTCTTAGGAAGCAGTTGACAGACCAACCCAGTATTATAGAAATTTGAAAGGGTGATAACTGATAACTGAGAGATGGCCATTTGAGTCTTTATGAATGAGGTTTTAGAAAAGAAAGGGGTTCTTAAATGTTGAAGAACCACTGAAACCAAGTTCACAACCTCATTCCTATTCAACTTTTCTAACTTCTGCAAATCTGTGCCAACAGCAGGATTCAGAACATGTTACAAAGAAAAAAAAAATTACCTAATAAGCAAAAATGATTGTTTCTGACAATTATTGAACAGGATGAGAGGTCATTAAAATTAGAAAGATAGAGAGAAAAAAACACACACTCTGGGAAACCTTGCCTATCTTTGGATGTCTTTTACAATGGATGGAAGTAATTGAAATTAATTAAAATTCTTTCCCTGTTACTTAATACAGTATGAAGCGTACCCCCTGATTTCCTGTGGGGAGCTGATTAAGACCCTCCCACATATGTTAACACACAGAGCATACGCTCAAACAGTTTTTAAACTTTATTCATACTGAGAAACGAGGCAGGAATGGAAAGGGCTAAAGGAAACAGGAGGCGTGAATGGGAAACTAGTTTTCTATGTGTAAAAGTTTGATATGGACCATTAAAGAAAAATGTATTTGCAGTTGAGAAGTTGCTTAGAGCGAAAGCAAATTCTATCCCTATCTGGTTTTCTCTTTGGAAAACTGAAACTTGATAAGAATCACGAGGAAGAAAAAAAATAGAGAAAATTTTGGTGTTTATAAGGAAAGAGGTTTCTGCTCTTTTTAATATCCCTTACCTTTCCTATTTCTCAGATATTTTAAATTACTGTAAAAGTTGGGACCCTATGTCAAACTAGGAGAGAAGGTGACTTAGAACCCAGGTGAGGTTACAGACGAGGAATGTGCGGCTACACCAATTTGCATAAGTTGTTTTTTTTTTTTTTCCTGTAGGAGAATTAAAAGGCAGATCTAGCGGCACTGCAGGATAGGGGGCCGTGGCCTGCACGCCGCAGAAACACAGTGTATAGAAAATGCTACTGAGACTCCGAATCCATTTTGGGTTCAGCCTACGAAGGGAAAAAATGGAACCGATCAGAGTCCATAGCATAGCATAAAAAGAGAACACAGAGAACTGGATAGGCATTGTTTTTGCCAGAAAGTTGGATATTTTGGTGTAAGTTTTACACGGGCTGTTATTCCAGATGGCGACAAGATCTAGCATGTTTTCGTGGAAATAAGTGCATGATGAGGTGTAAAGACAGAAAATCAAAATGAAGAGGTACCTATAACTATAAACTGTGGGTCTAGATAGGCCACACAAATCCTCGTCTGATATAACCCCAAATGGTGGGGGAACTCAAGTGTGGCGCGAAGAAGCAGAATCCAATCTCTTTTTGGGCTGTGAGGTTGAAAAATATGACCAGGTGTCAGAGGCTGACATACTTGAGAGCTGTTGAATCCCACAAGAGTAGGTTTCTCTTTTGTTGCTGTTGTTGATTTTCTCATTTGGGGTGCAGCATCGTGGTCTAGAATAGACAACAGAAATTGGGGACAATGCTGAGCAACTCTCAGCCAAAAGATGCATAGGCAATGGGGAATGGACAGTCTCAACGGGCTCTGGCAGGTGTATTTCTGGAAAGGAGAGGAGGAAGTCATATTTTACTTAATCCTCGGAAAATAAGCAGAAAATTACGTCAATGAGTCAAGGGAGGAAACACTTAAAAGTGTTTCCAGAGAGGGACGAACAAAATCTGGCCAGGTGTAAATACAGTGGCACAGGGCCGGGAAAGGTGACCTGATTATGCATCCAGAACCTCATGGACACTTTGCTCACAACAGTCAGTCGTGTGGTTTTAAAAGCATCTCAAAAAAAAAAAAAAAAATCCAAGCCAATGACCAAAAAGAATAACTATGAGAAAGGTTTAAAACCTTAAAAACAGACTCACGTATATAAATAGTTTTAGAACTTAGAAAGAGACTCCCTACACAGTAGCTAGTGAGGGCGAGCCGGGGCACCGTCCGGGCGGGGGGGGGGTGGTGCTGTCTGTACGGTGCTGCGCAGTTGAAGGCGAGTTAAGTCACAGACCTCTTCTGTCTAAGACTCCATTTGGACGCGTGCCCGTGAAATAATGTCACTTTAAGTTGCTCTGTTTCGACTACTTGAGTTAATACCCAAATGGACTGACCCACATAGAGAGTCATTTTCCCTGTAAGGAGGAGAATATGATGAGGAGATGTTCCACATCTTCAAAATTATACTCGTTTGCGCATCTAAAATTTAAATGGAAATGACCGCAAATGACAATTATCTAAACAATATACTGTTGCTGAAGAAACAAAAAAGAACTATATCCTGGCTGTCACACACAATTTAAGAAGGAAAAAGTGCCAGATTCATGCAATTTAATATACACATTTAGTCTTTGGAAACGATTTTCTAGTACACATCTTCATTTTAGAATTAGAAAGTGCAGACTAGAAATATGCACTATTAACCGTGGATGAGATTTATGCAATAAAAAACTTTTCATGTTTCATAATGCGTTCACCTTTGTAGACAGATTTGCACATATCAAAATGAGAGTTTTCATTCTTTAGCCTACAAAAAAGCATCTGGATCAAAAATAGCATTTCAATCCGAACGATCACTATAGAGCACACACAAAAAGTCTCCGTTCTGACATTCGTGTTTAGAATCTGAAGCTGCATGAATCTGCATGTAATTAAATCCAATGTGAAAAAAGCGTATTTCTCAGGCTCAAGGGCAAGGTGGAAAGGCGCGATTGGACTTCACTTGTTGCTCTTTGCTCCGTCAAGACCTGTCAAACATTGTTTAAGCGTGTATTCTTTTAAAGAAAAAAGGGGATCATACGTTTATGGTTAAAGAGCAAACTGTAACTTGCCAGAGCCATCCCAACTGGAAAAAAGACGTGGAAAATTCCTACCGACTTTCCTGTTTTAATTTCAGAGGCAAACAACGAGCAAGCAGCGTGTCTGACTCGGCTCCCGCACTCCATTTAGATAAACATCGTGGCTGACAGTTTAAGAAAATTGATATAGGCTTCTCAATGACTTTGTGCCCAATATACGCATTCCTTGAATAGTTGTATCCGCTTGCCATACCGTTTTCAGCTCCCAATTATTAAAACCGCGCAGATAAGAGGAAAAGTGAGAAATAACAAGACGCCGGCCAGCTGTGCTGAGCTGTTTAGACTCGACGCAGCTTGAATATTAAATCCTCTGGAAGGTGAAACTGAGTCATAACCACGGAAAGCGCGTTCTCCCGGGGACTCAACCCGTTCTCAGGATTAATGACCGTTTCCCGCACACCTCTGCGGCTGGCGACACGCCGTGCCGTCGTGGGCGCCAGGCGTCAGGAGGCCCGCCCTGCCTTGCACACGAGGCGCAGAAATGCCGGCCGCCGGGCGAGGTTCTCAGGGCGCTTTACGAGGCGCTGCACGCGTCAGGAAGCTTCGCGAGCTGCTGTGACTCTTCATGGTCATCGGGGTATCGGCTGATTTCATGCGAGGCGGTGAGAAAAGTGTCATGCTCGGACTGAAGCATTGCTTCTGAACACGGGGTGGTGGCTGCCTTGGCGGTGAGGCGGGGTCCGGGGGCAGAAGGAGTGGGCCCGTCCTCCCTGAACGCCCGAGTGGCAGCCAGCGAGCGGCTTGGGTGCCGGGGCAGAGCCGCGGCCGTGAAATTTCATCACGCAGCTGCGTAACGCGGCGGCGGGGCCAGGACAGGTCCCTCCGTTAAAAATCAAATCTCCCTGCGCCCTCGTTTGCCGGCGTTGGGGTGCGTCTCATTTTAAGCGTCACTTCCTTCCGTTCACGTTTGTGCTTTGTCCCAGGAGTCACTCGGCGGGAGAGGCGGAGGCTGGGGCGGGGGGACCACGGGGCTCAGGCTCGTGGGAGTCCTAAGCGTGACGGCAGGAAGGAACAGAAGGGGCAGGAGAAGGGGACCTGCCCCTCGCTATCCCTAAAACCTTCCTTGTCCTAACGTCTGCTTTTCTGAAATCAATACGGCGACTCCGGCTGCACAGCACGTGCCGTCAGGGAAATGCCGACTGAACCAACAGGCGTCACCACGGCACACCCATCGAGCGGCCGGGACCCGGAGCCCCGACGACAGCCAGTGCCGATGGGGACGCGGAGCCGCGGGACCGACCGCCTTCTCGGCCACCGGGAGCCGAGGCAGTGCAGCCGCTTCGGGGCACGGTGTGGTGGTTTCCTACCCTACGATCCAGCAACACTACCAAAGGAGGTGAAAACGTAACGGTCCCCCAAACCTGCGCAAGGTTGTCGAAGGCTTCTTCATACGCGCCCAGACTCAGCAGCAGCCAAGATGCCCTTCAGGCCGCGCATGGATGGATGAACTGCGGTCCATCCAGACAGCGGGACGCTGCTCACTGCCAAAGAGACGTGAGCCGTCAAGCCGTGAAGAGACGCGGAGGAGCTTGGGTGAGCGTCCCTACCTGGAGGCGGCCGATCTGAAAAGGCCGCATCCTGAGCGATTCCAACTGCGGCACATAAAAGGCGAATCTCCGGAGACGGTGAACGGATCAGGCGCCGGGGAAGCGGGCGATGCACAGGCGGGGCACAGGGGTTTTCGGGCAGAGAAACTGCTCTGTATGAGGCCGTAATGACAGAAACGCGTCATCGTCCCTCGGTCCCAACCCGCAGAACGTCCAACACCAAGAGAACCTTCCCCTCGATTCTGCCGTGAACCTGAAACCACGCTAAAGAAAAATAAATCTTAAAAAAAAAATAAAAAGGAAAACGAAAGTAGGCTCTGGGTTTCTGATTCAGTAATAATAATCGGTGAGAGTAGCTAGTAACACACTTTCTCATAAACGCTCAGGCCAACCTGTTCTCGTTCCGTTTTTCTGCTTCTTAACGGCACCTTGGGACCGCTTGCTTTTTCGAAAAGAAATTCCGTTGCGTTTGCGATTTGGTTACTTAATTTTTCATGCAGTATGCGAAAAACACCGTCTTCAAGTCAACGTCACCGCAACTGTGGGAAAAAATCTGATTTCTTATTGGGAAAGAATAAGGATTATCATCAAAAACACGGACATGTTTTTTTTATATCTACATACAAAATGGTCTAAAGGACAATAGAAACATAAATAGGCCGAGCAGTCAGTTTAAAATGTGCGTTTTTGTCCGTTAGAATTCATTTCACTATAAAATGCTGCGAACGAACCTGACAGACGTTCGGAAGGGTTTGGCTGTTTTAGCTGTCTTCACCAAGAAACGAATGTGGGTCTTCGTTCCCTCGGCGTGCGGAGACCTCTTCACGCTGGGGACGCAGGACGTTGCTTGCCAAGTGTCGGATCGACTCCTCTTGCCGGTTTCGGAGGTGACTGTTTGCAAACGCACTGTTGCCCGCCTGTTCCACGACAGGGCCGCGGCTGCTTCCGCTTCGCTTTACCGAACCCTAAGAATTCATGCGATCGTTTAATGGCACTCGTGGCAACGTGGAGGCTGCTTGTCGCGCTGGCTGCTGCTCGGGGGACATGGCTTTCATCGGGGACCCTGCGTGGCGCGACGTGATGATCCGTCTGCAGGCGGCCTTGTTCACACGTGGAAAGGAGAACTCATCATTTTTAAAGGCACGTGTAATCTATCCAGGTTTTTCATTGGATACAAACTGAAGAAATAACGCCTCTGCGTGACCGTATCTGTAAATTCTCTGCACCTAGACTTACGTCTCACTATTTCTTACTTTGTTACTTCCGAGAATTCTGTTACAATATTTTTACAGTGTTTATCAGTGCCAAATGTCAGGGAAGGAGTTCCGTGAAGAATGAGTAGACACATAAGAGTGAAAATTTCTTTTCAGAATACACTGAAATTTTACATAATCACCAATCTTATTTTCGGCAGGTGATTTCAATAAAACTTATACTGTCTTTCTAAAATCTATGATTTAATTAAAGCCTAGAACTGCTGAAAGTGTTATACATAACAGGATTTTCCACTAGTGATCCATTAGGGCTAGCGTATTATTTCCAGTAATACTCTTAATATACTTAGAACACAGAGTCACCACGAGGGGCTAACAGAAGGCCGTGCCCCAGGTACACACTCGATAGGGACACAGGTCCCTCCAGTGGACGGTGTCCTCTCTAGAGTGGGAACTGTACTGGCTCCTTGACACGGACTTCCGTGCAGTCTATTGGTTTGTCTTTTATCTGACTCACGCTGGCATCCTTCGGTTACAATCAAAATTCACCCCTGGGACCGGTGACATTCTGTCCCCTCTCTCAATCTTCTGAATTGGAAGTTATACTGCCCATGGTGGTAGCATTAACTGCGTTACCTGAGGCAGGAAGGGCATAAATCAAGTGCAATCTGCATACATGAAGGCTCATCTCAGCGATGGCGGCAAGGTGAAACGAAGCAACGGAGCAGTGATGTAGGGCGCGCGTTCACCTCTGAGTCCTCTTAGGTGAGCCTCTAACGCAGAGGATGCTGTGATACCGCTGCATATGTATGAACTGGCGGGACCATATGGTAACAAGCTATTTTAAGATGAACTGAAACTGGGCCATGACAGCGTAAAGAAAACTTGGTCAACACAATATGTTTCGCCTTGTTCCTCGCTCAGTTTTTTTTTTTTCCTTTGTTTTTAACATGCGTCGATCTGAACATACCTTGGGGATTTATTCACTGTCCTGCACTGTTCTCGGTACACATTTGGTAAATGACACTGGCTGAGTGACTGCGAATGACGTAAATGTTGACGTATTAATTTACGTGGATATGTGAAGTCACACAACACTGTGGCTGCCAAACATGAACGAAAGGTGGCTGCCGTTTTTTGAAAGTTTATGCATGTATATAGTATTAAAACTTGGGGTTTTTTTCAATAATAATCTTTTACACAAAAAGAAAGAAGAATCGTAGCATAGGCACGCTTGCTTTATTTACACCTCACCTCTCATATTTGCTGAAGCATTTTAAAACAGCCTCAGACTACATGTCATCTTAGTCCTAGACACTTACATATTCATCACTGAAACCTGTGAGTATTTTCTTATGCAACTATAATTCTTAATAAAATCGACACTGTATTTTTGGTTACCTAAGTCCAATCCATATTAAAACACTTATACTGATGGAAAATGTCTTCTTATAATTTGGGGGGTTAAAATAAGGTCCAAAACAATATCACCGTTGCATGTGGTTATTGTCTTTTAAATTCTACTTAATTTATAGCTGCTCCCTTCACCTCTTTTTACCCCGTCATGTTGATAAAGACACTGGATGCATCGTACGAAAGCCTAGTATCTGGATCAGTCTGGTGCTTTCCTTGAAGTGTTCCCCTTGAATTGTTTCTCTACCTGCATATTTTTAGACAATTGGAAGCGTCTGGAAAGACAGGAGTGGATTCACGCTCAACCTTTGACTTCGCAGAGTCCTTCCGGCTGGAGTCACGTTGCGGGACATCAGAGCCTGTGGCCTCTGGTTGTCCCCACTCAGGGACACTAATCCTGCTCAGTGAGTCACACAGTGACTGTCACATCCCTGCTTTGTGAAGCCCCGCACTGAACCGTTTTTCCTGAAGATTTTGCCTACTGGTGATTCTTACCTGAACAAAGCATTTCATTTATATTTTTCACAAAGCACCATTCCGAACAGCTTGGAAAGCCTCTGCCTTCAGCACTCGGGTAAGCATTCTTTTTTCTCAACTATTTAAGGTAATACTTTAATTATGAACATGGCCTCACTGTGCATTTCCTTTTATCAAATAATCAGATACGCATTTATCTGATACCTGGGTTCGATAGAGGTATTTCCAATATTTAAAATATAATACTATTCTATTCACCTCCGCAAATACAGACTTAAGACCTTCTTAAATATGTTCACGTACCATTTTATTATTGGCGAATCAGAATTTGACAAATTGGGCCCTAGAATGGCTATTCTGCCAATGACTATTTTGACAACCTTTTATAACTTTGTGAAGAAATCTCTAAATAATAATAAATATTGACCTTCCCTTTGCCTTTGAGGCTCCATGGAGAAATAATTTATCAGCTAAGAAGATTGAAGTAAACAGATATTCATCAACTGGAGCTTTCAAATATCTTGCATCTCAATATGCAGTAAGAATTAGGGTGTTCATGAATTTATTCTTTAGTTCATTTAACTAATATTTATCCAAATATTTTACTGTTCCAGAAACTAGACACATGATAACGAACAAGGCACGGTCACTTTCCTCATGGTGAGTAGCTTCTCTAAAGAGGTGTTGTCTAAGCTAAATATTGAATTAATTAACGAGAGAAGAAATTAGTGTGTTTTTGCAAAGAAAGAGAGTTGCATATACAAGTACCTGATGGGAAACAATGCATTATGAATGCTTTATGATGTTTTATGGAAACAAACAAATGTGAAAACAGTGCATTTAGTCTTCTGGACCCTGAATAAGAAAATGGGGAATAATGAGAGGGTGGCTTGAGTTAGTTATTTTATTTTTATGTGGCAGTGCAGCAGAGTAAAATAGTTATAAACATGAGCCTGATTTTTATCTGAGGAAAAATACACTATTTAGTGTGTGCAGAATTGCAACTAGGTGCTAGAACTTACCTTAGACAATTAGCCAAATTCTGTAAGTACTTACAAAAGGCAGGTTTGCAGGCTAAATATCATCAGACCAAGTAACTGTACAGGCATCTAACTTTAGTTAATTGGTTTTTAAAAATCATTCAGTACAATGAGTTAAGACATTTAATTACTTAGACATATACTTTCATGATGACCTCATTTAGCTCAAAATAAAAGTAATTCACTAGTAATTCACTAAAACTAAAATTAAGTTATTATCTTAGTTTTTTTAAATAGCAGAGATGTCTTTTGATCTCTGCTTTAACATTTTTTTTTCATTGTTAAAATTATGGTCTATTTTAATTTAATTTAATTTTATTTTATTTGATATTTTAGAGGTTATTGTGGTTTTTATTCAACTTGGTATCCTGATGTCTTTATATTTTTAGGCTTTGAACGTTGAGGTTTATCACCTTTAAACATATACTGTTTCCACACCGACCACTGTTTGGTCATTTTTTGATTGGGAGATGTGACATACCTTCCAAACTCCATTTTTGGAGAGAGTCATGGCTCTGTCAAATGGACTTTCTATGGTCTTCCAAAAAAGATTTGCCTTTCACTTAAATAAATCCATTGTCAGTCTTCCCACATATTATAGTGAAAGATCTCAAGTTGACCTTGATTTCAGCTCCTTCTCCTCAATGTTAGGTGATGATAAGAATAAAAACCTTGTAAAGTCGTGGCGAGAATTTTTTTTTTTAATTCAAGGACAATGTTTATCACGGTGCTTTGCATAATACAACATTTCAATGAAAATGATTATTTTAATGTAATTATGATTATTTGTGTATCACAGTGTTTGGCTGCGGTTCCCTGTTCTCAGTATTGCTCAGGAAGTGTGACCCCCGAATGCATCGCCACCTAAAACTCGGTGATAACACATGTGAAATGTCAACAAGACAAGCCTAGCCCATTGCTCCTTCCAGGTAAGAAATGACACAGATCTTTCATCTGTACAGAAGCCAAAACCATTCAGCACTGGCTGGCTGCCTAGAACAGTGTTCAGAAGGGTTCGGAGGCCAAGCTCGATTTCAGAAAGAAAGAGGCTGGATTTGTAAAAAGCGTGTCCTATGTGTGTTTTATATAATGTCCAAATACTCCCAAATGTAGCCTAGAATTAAATCCAAAAACGATGAAACTGCTTACCTGAGTTCCCTTATTTGGAAAAGAGGAGAATCGATTTGGCTGATTTTGCCTAAAGCCTGATTTTTTTTTCTGCACTGAGGAGCAGGCATTTCCAGAACTTTCCAGAAGGCTTAGTGCTCCGTTTATCGGAAGAAAGCGTATGAGGACATTGTTTAGACATCTATACAACATGCAGCTTCATGAAAAGCCCAGAGAGAAACATCTTTCTCCTCTCGTTGCCGGGAGTCACTGGCTTCTTCTGAGCAATTAAATGACCCTGGACATTTTATGAGCACTGATAATGGCTCCTTTTAAATTTTTTACCATTTTAAAGAATCCCTCCACCCCCAATGCTAGCAAACATGTAAGAGAGATTTACAGGATTATTTTTGTCTTGAAATTTGATTCTTGGCTTCATTTTCTATTTCTTATGCTTATTTGGCCTTTGTCCTTCATTCTGACAATTCCTCGTGCTTTATTTTTATTTCGTGTGTGTGTGTGTGTGTGTGTGCGCGCGCGCGTGCACGCGATTTTAATTTGTCCTGGAAGAAGGCAAGGGTTTTTGTAAATGCGCGATACATTTATAAAGCTTGGGAATTTTTGTGCAGGCATATTTCTATCGCGTGGATTTTTATAACTCATACTGAAAATTTGTGGAGTCATTATCTTACAGCCACTTTTCGAAATGCTGAGAAGGTGGCAGTGAACAAGAAAAGACACACACACAAAATAAGTAGAACGAAGATAGCAATTTAGAGCTAGTTTTAGAAGAAATAAAATGAACTTTGTAGGAACGTCTGTGTGTAAGTGGCTTTGTTTTAACTTTATAGCAATAGGTGGCAACTTGCTAAAAATACATATGTATGGCTATGTTAATGGTCCTAGCGAAATCTAAACTCGAGAAGAAAAATAAGTTACTTCTGTGCAAAAATCTATTGTTAACCCACAGAGGTTTGTTAAAGGTGTTATTTTTGTAGATATAAAGTTATACCTGAATTAAGAAAACACTCCTATTAGAGGAATTACTAAAGGCGGAATAACGTACCGCAAGTATAAAAGTCTTTAGCTCTAAATCTTTTCTTGGTTTTCTTATTGAAACATTTTTAACATGATTTTTTGATACAATGGTGCTTTTAAGAATGCAGCTAGCATGTCACACTGTGAGTGAAAGATCTATTTGTATGAAATATAATTGCTACTTTGAGAGAATCGCTATTCAGTATAAAGATATTTATGGAAAAATTAAAGAACTAAAATATTCAATATGCTAGAATTGTTTTTTTTCAATTTAATGATTACTCATATCTCACTCCATTGTTTTAAGCATACTTGGGTCATTTTGCCTGTATTTTTAAGTATTTTGGGAGAATAATTTTAGGTTTACTAAAAAGTTACAAAGATAGAATAAGAAATTCTCATACGCCTTTTATTGAATTTCCTCTGATGTTAACATCTAACATGCCCTCTGATGGCACATTGGCAAAACTCAGAAATTAACATTGGTATATCTTTATTAACTAAACTACAGACTATGCAGATATCAAGTAAATACCTTCTGTCTGTTGCATGAGTCAGTCGCATTCCCTTAGACTGGAACCCTTCTGAGGAAATAAAAGGAACATTTGAGAGAATGAGATTCATAACAGACACACTCGAAGTTCAAGTTCTAGCAACGGTTTGCATGATGTACATTTTTGGACAAGTCGGTTAACCACACCGAAACTAATTTTCTTTATCTGCAAAACAAATTTATATAGCATGAGGCTGACACATAAGCTCTCAATAAATGTTCAATCCTCAGTTTACGTCTCCCAAACTCTCAACTGTTAGCTCTTAGCTTCTCATAGAGACTCCCAGCTCACACAAGTGTTTCAAACCCGGCAGCATGTGCTGACGTGCCCGATGATGCTCTTACAGGGTTGAAGTTGTGGGTGATTCTGGCTACAGCAGCCGGAGGAAATATTCATAATGGCAGCGTAGTCCATTGAGCAAAGCTTTTCAGCTGCACTCCGGAGTGTTTAATTGGTGATGTCTATTTTTATGTGGGTCGACAGGGATGAACAAAACTGGCGAAGGGAACCATACCGGGTGGTTCGTCATGTTGTATACAATCGTCGGTGTGGGCCTCACCTGTAAGCGTGGCTTTCTCAGTGCAGTAGGTTACTTAGATTAATTTTATGAAAACGATTTCAAATCATTGCTAAATTTTTCTAGATCATGGTTCCTTAAATAAATCAGCTAATTGAAGGCTTCAAATAACTGAGATTTAAAATTTTTTTATTTCATTTACGTTATGCTTCACCTGCATACAAGCAGAGTAAGTAAGGTTCCTAAAAGTTAGTTTTCTAATGGCACACTGAAACGTTCCTTAAAATTCCAGAATCTCCTTTTGGTCTCTTCTCAAACCCCAGATCACGTGAATTCTAATAGTCCCTGAACCCTGCTTTGCAAATATCAATGTTTCATAGGTCAAAACCGAATAATTAATCCAAGCTGTGTTCTTGCTGTTTTATAAACGAAGGTGATGATGACATTTATTCTTTCATGCATTCTCATCTTTCTATTAAAAATTACAAAAGGTCTCATGAAGCAACGTGTTTAAAAATTGACTTGAATTATGTCATTGTATGAGAGTGAAGATAAATAATCACATATGATGTGGGGAACCACTTGCTGATTCTAATAGCTTCACGCTCACTGGGTTTGAAGATCCCCTCACATGTCTGTTGGAGGGACAATATCGCAGGCTGCCTTCATAGTGCTCTGAATGGCCGAAGTTAGAGAAAGAATTCATTATTTGATCAAAATAACTATTTCATTTTCGATTCTGTATAACCACTAAATGAAAAACCAGCCTTCGTAGATCTGCAATATTGCTATCATTCTAGCAATTTATTCAGAAACGCAGTGACTAGTTGAACCTTGGATCCCGCTCTGAAAATTGTTCTGCGTAATGAATTGTAAGATTACTGCTTTGAAGAAAAATACATCTTTGCCCTCCATAAAACTAGTAGTTATTATTTCAACAGAGCTACCAATAATAAAGAAATCTAGTTCCTTTTAAAAAACTGCTTATTTTTACTTCTATTCTTTTTTATTTGATCAAAATAAATACCTTCGTTTCATGAAAATCACCCATATTTTAATATATACACAAATTTTATTATATTAGAATACATTTTTGAGTGATTTTTATAATGATAACAGGAAGTCTTTTCTATTTATTTAAAAGACTCTGTCTTAACATATTTACTGAAGAGCTGTTATTGTGATTAATCTATTACATATTGAGAATGACAATTTAGCAGTGTGTTGGCGTAACAGGGAAGGTAGTGAATCATAGAAGCGGTACTGTGAGGACTCACTATCTGACAAATATCAGGACAAAAGGGGAAGAAATGGGTAAATAAACTATCAGAAATATTTCTCTAGGAAGAAGTGAAGCATGATAATGTACAGAAGTCATAAAGAAACACCTAGCTACTCTATACACATTTAATTCTGACTCAACTACAGTTTGCATATTGGAAGCCATCATCCTTAGACTGGGGAAAATAGATGATTCATGTATTTTTCTTTATATTTTTGAATTTTTTTTTTGTATTTTTAAATTGCTACTTTGATCGATTCTTGCTTTTGTAAAGAAAATAATAACAAAGGCATTCTATTTTCAACAGTGATTCATGAGTACTTCAGATATGCTCACAAAAATATCCCTAATGTTAGGAAGTCATGTGATATTACTTCAGGAAAGGTGTTTTTCTAACAGAGGATTTGAACAGTCTAAGTTTTTTTGTTTTTCCTTCTGCAAAATAAGAGCAACAGAAAGAATAAACTGTTCTATGGCAATCAGTCATTCATTCCTGTGTCTAGCATATTCTCACTAGTACTGTACCAGATGCTGTGGGCATAATGGTTATTAAGACAAATGCCCTAGAATATGGGAGAATAGGGTTATGATAGCAGTATATAAAGTGTTAAAATATATAACTACAATAATATGTACTATGCAAGGATTACTGGCTACTTTCTAGCTTGCTAATATAGAAATATCAGAAATAAAGGGTGAGGTAGTGTCTTTAACCAAATTCGCACGTACACTTTTTTCTCTAGGCAAAACTATAGAGCCAGAAATCTTCTTGAGTTAGCCACGATGCGATTGACTTTATTAAGAAATAAAAATGGATCATTAAGAAGCAAATAGGGACAGCAGAATCTGACCGTAGGTGTTCGTGGACATATTTAAAGTGCACAGAAACACAAGGGGCGGGGAGCACGGAACACGAGTTTCGCGGGAGCGGTTCTAGCTGCGGACGCTAGAACCTTCTAGAACCATCTAGAACCATCCGCGCCTCAGGCTCCTTGCATTTCAACGTCCGCACACTCTGCATAGTCGCAGCGATGTGCGCGGGCCGGGCCGGTGTCCCCCGGGTGATGTCGTGCTGCAGCTCCGTGTCGGAGCATCGTGCGTGCCCCCGCGTGGGCGCTGAGTGACGATGCTCCACGACCCACTGATCGGCGAGGCCCCCGCTGCGGGCCGGTATCTCCAGCGCTGCGAATCGACCCGATGCCTCACCGCCTGCCTTCGCGGGGAATCTGAGTTCTCCCGCAGAAGCACGATGGGAGGATAGCTTCCCCTGCCGTTCCTGCAGGGAGCGACACATTGCAAAACCGCATCATCTGATCATCTCGTTTGCCTGTTAGAGAAATATTTACGTTGAAATGATAGCGTGTTCCACGGGCGCTTCTGACTTCGTTGATTTTAAGAGCCCAAACATCTCTGCTTGTGAGGACCAAAATCTCGTGTTGAATCCGCGAAGTCACGACCGGCTCCGCGAATGCTCTGCGAGAATGACAGTCCCTCTGACGGCTGTGATGCAGGCACCGGCTCTATCACATCTTATGCTTTGGGGATCAGTATCTGTTTGGAGAACCTGAAGACAGCTCTTGCAACTCTCCTTAGAAGATAAAGTGTGCCCGCTCACGTGAACGTGTACATTTAAGTTCGGGGGTGTGTGTGTGTGTGCACGCGTGTGTGGGGAAGGGTACTAGGAACTGTCCGATTGGACTCTACTATAAATTCTTGATGGCACGTCTTAGAAAACGTTATCAGAGTGAGGCTCATCGCTTTTAATATGACGGATTGCTCTTCAACAACGATAATGCCACAAGGTTGTGAAAGGCGATGCAGGTGTGAGGCTTGGAAGTGATCTCGCATGTTGAGAAAGTGCACAAGCCAACGTGAACGCGCAAGAATGAGCATTTCCTGTTTGCAAACCTTCCTCTTGCTAATAGTCGACACCTATTTGTGTGACAATTCAGCTAGAAACAGCATTTACGGGTTTTATTATTTAAATAATACAGACTGCATAGACCAGGTTGGGAAAGAAATACTTTAAGTTCAGTATACGTAAAATGGATTAAATAACTTGAGCACAAATAGCTGTATGGGCTGGATTTATAAACTGATGTCCTAACCCCTCCCCCAGTACCTCAAAACGTGCCTGTCATCGGACATACGATTTTACAAGGCAGGTAAGGGTAAATGAAGTCACGTGAGTGGGCCCTAATGCGACATGCCAGTATCCTTGCAAGAACAGGAAATTAGTAAACAGACACATGAAAGACCACTTGAAGATGCAGGAGGAAGGTGGCCCTCTCCACCCCAAGGGGAGAGGCTCTAGAATGGCACTGACCGCACGGACGCCTGGATCTGGGACTTCCGGCCGCTAGAGCTGTTGCTTCAGCCCCGCGGTCTGTGGCTCTGGGGCCTGGCACCCCTGGGGGGCTACCTCGATGCCTCCCTTTTCAGGCGAGCGGCCTGTTCAGGAAACGATCATGACAGATCGCAGTAGAGGATGGATCGCTCCACTTCTAGCTCGTGCCCGGGGTTGGGGGAGGGACCAGCAGGGCGCATGTCGCACGTCGCTGGGGTCTCGGGTCGCAGAGGTCCTCACGAGAACGGCCCCTGCTCTCCCTGGTCCCCAGGCCCCGTGGGCGGACCGCAGCGTCCTGCATGACGGCTCTCGTGGCCTCGATTAGGCCTCATTAAAGTTACCCGCGAAGCAGTGTGCGCCCCGCGCGCGGGGACGGTGGCGGGGCTGTGCCTAGCAGAGCCCGGCAGATGGGCGGGGGGGGGGGGGTGCGGGGTGCTTAAAATCCCGCCCTCGCTCCCCCTCCCCTCGCGGGTCCCTCCCCAGGCTCACAACCTACGCAGCCACCTGCGGAGCCGCCAGGGCTGGCGTCTGGGGTAACAGGACGGCGCAGACATGGATTTCTTATCATAAATCCCGAGTCGCAGCAGGTGCACACAGCGTCCAGGTGTGAAAGGTGGTGAAGCAGGCGCAGCTTAATTGGGGTTTAGTTATTATTCCGGACTAAGAGAGATGAAGGGAGCAGAGATCGCGCTACTAAATATTCCAGGTCAGGGTTCAGGTTAGGGAGAACCGTTCACCTGTTTCACTTACAGGTTCACCGCCATAACTTGTTAAAAATGGCCACAAGCTCTGAACAAAAGGCTCTTTATGTCTTTGGAGTTTAAAAATACAACATTTTCGGGTTTCTATAGGGAACGTGTTCTTCATCTTATTGTCAGTGTGCGCATCGTTCCCCGTAATTTGTTTTTTCTTTTTTGCTGCTGGTCTTCGAGTTGAGTTTTTAACAGGATCTGGGTGAGACTGTGTAGAGTGGGGGCATCAACGTGTTTAGGTTCAATTCCTGGATCCACATTTCACTGTTTGACTTGAGAAAGTCACTTAAACCATCCCTGTGGGCTTCAGTTTTTCCGTCTGAAAAACGAGGATGGTAACGTTGCCTAAAGCAGACTTTTGTTAAGAATCCATGGAAGTACGTGGAAAGCACTTTAGATGACGTCTGGCATAGCAAGAATGCCCGACATCCACATTCGTGTGTGTGATACCTGCTGTTAACACAAAGACGAAAACGAAATAACTCCTGTTACCCAGAAAGACAGATTTATGAATTCTTGGAGAGAATTGCTACATACACCGTTAAAGTAGGTACCAGTCCACTGGACGGAGGGGGTGGGTTCAGAGGAAAGTCTGAGTCAGTGCCGAGATACCAACCGCGGCTGTACGGAGAAGCGTCCGCATGGGCTGAAAATAAAGAGACAGGCTTCCTGCTGCTCGCCGTTTTTTCAAGGGAGAAAGGAGATTGTGGTTAACGAGGAACTCAGGAAAATCATTTTTATTTGAAAAAGAGACCCCTCGAACAACACGTATTTGCTGGTTGGTCCCCATACATTTAAAATATTTTAAATAAGAAATGCTGTGCTCCACAATTCCAAAGAAGCATTCTTTTGCAAATTTGGGTCTTTCCAAGACCCTTGAACTTAGTGACTACAAACATACCTATATGATAGCGATCACTCAAGTTTCATTGATAAGGACTGCTTTTTATTATTTCCTGCACATTTTTGTTATAAATATCTTCTTTAAAAGTGATACCTGCTGACTGTAATAAATTAAATAGCACACGTGGAATGTTTAAAGAAGAGTTTGTTCTTTCATCTCTGGGAAGAAAAGGTGGTGTTTACTGTGTGCAGTCTATTTCATGGGGAAAACTTGGGGCGCTTCATTTGAAGTCTGTCAAATGTATAAGGAGGTCAGTAGAATGACACATAGATTTGATGTAGAAGAAGAGACCTATTTCAAGAACCTAGCACGTGCTAATGTATGGAAAACTTATTCGTGGATTCTTGAGTGTCTACATGTAAAACGATTCACCAAGTAAAATAATTCTTATTAACATAAAATTTAAAAAATAAACTTACTGACCTCATTTGAAAGTAAAACTTCATCACAGGCTACTCATGAACAATCTTAAATTCATTCTTCTGTTGATCACAGGATAAACCATTCATGTTTATTGATCACATTTCCTGAAAATATCACAATGTGTATTCATTTTAATTTCTTACAGAGAAATGTCACAAAGATTGCAAGTGAATATCATGGTATTGCATGCAGTACCATAACTGGGCGTGATCAATATCACTCTATTAGTGGCTTCATGATGAAGTAATTCTAAAAATCAGACTCTGTATGTTAAAAAGGCAGCAAAGCAGCTACATGGAAGCAAAAATAATGTGATATGAAATTAAGGGCAATTAGTAATTGAAAAACAGGTAACGATCAAGAAACACCATTTTTTTTTTTTTTGCAATTTTTATTCAGCGTTCAAGAGACCTTGCCCATTTGTTGGTTTTGAAAAATATACCACATATCCATATTCTTTCAATTCACCAGGCAAATAATTCTACATTCTAAGTAGTTTAATATGAAATCTAGATACGCCAAGAAGTTTACCAAGTGGACCCCCTATATACTTAATATCTGAAATGCTCGTTGACGAATATGAAATGTTGATTCGAAAATCCACGTAGATGGAGTTTAAATTGAGTCTCACACAAAGTTCAGGTGTGGTTAGAAATTCAAAGATTGGCCTCATTAGGAGAGTGAGATGCAAGAAACAAGTAGAAAGCCAAGAGACCAAGATGGCAGACGGAAGGTGACAAGAGGGGTAGGTAGCCAACTTAGACGCAGAGACGCTCAGCCCAACTAGAGTCCGCACGATCAAGGACCACTGGCAGCAGGCAACGTGGGAGTCTCTCTCTCTCGCTCTCTCTCTCCCCCGTTTTCGTTATTTTCTGCCAGATTCTATTTTCCCACCGGTGGCAAGTGACGTCAAGAAGAGTAAAAACACTTCGGGTTGGGTCTTTCAGGCACAGAGTCTGCACGAGCCCTTCCTTGGTGTGGAGAGGAGGGAGCCAGCGGGAAGACGAGGGGAAGGGGTCACAGGCAGAAGGAAGCACGGCACGCAAGATGCAGCGATGCCCCGGACAGGTGGGAGCAGTGGCGTGCCCGTGAGCAGCCGGCCGCGGGACTGGTGCCGGACAGCAGGGGAACGCACGTGTGTCGCCCGCGCTGTGTGACACGGGTCTGGGCGGTCATCGCAGTTGTTTGCAGATCAAGCGCAGACACGGTGCCTTAGGGCTCCACACCCCTCCCTGTCCCTGAGACCAGCTCCTAATCAGCCTCATCCAAGTCTCTCCACACAGGAAATTCTCAGTTTCTTGAAAGCATCCGGCAGATGCCCAAGTCTGCTTCAGAGTTTTCCAAATACTTATTATTTCCAAAGTGAGCCTAACTTTTCAAAATTGCCTTCAGAAAAAAATAGGCATGATAGAGAAATATTTAAATCTATACAGAATGAGAGTCCAATTATTTTGTTGTTTTACAGAATACTCTCGGCCGTACACAGAAAAGCCAAGAAGTCGGTTTCTAAGTCCACACAAACGCAGCATTTACCAAAATCACCATTCTCATCAAGAAAGACTATCTGTTAACAACCTTGTCTGTTTTTTAATGAGAACATTTTAATTCTAAAAAGAACTGAACCAGCCAGCTGATGTATATAACAAGCAAAGCGATTTCATTGCAACTGACAAATTTTACTATTGAAAATATGGTCTTATTCATACTGCTGACCCCGAGTTGAAAATTTTATGTACTATATTACTGATCATAAGAGGTTTCTTTTCAATCCTTATTTTTAACAAGTGCCGTGAAATCTTACGTATTTGCCCTCAAGCTGGATACGATTCTCTCTCTCTCTCTTTCCTACGTCAATGTAAATGAGACTTGGCAGATGTTGTATTATTAAGGTTCATACTGCACATAGCCTTTCACGTGTCGGTCTCGGGAAGGCTCGCTCGGCGCTCCACGCCTGTCAGAGCCCCTCCCAGACCCAGGGATGACGCACACAGCAGAAGCCACCTCCAGCGGCCTTCCATCCATTCCCGCTCTTCACGGCCCGCCCCGCCCCGCCCCCACCCACTGTTCCTCCAGAAATGGAGAGGTGGGGGAGGGGGAGAAACAGAAGAGAAAGGAAGGATTTTCCAACTCGAGGCAATTACTTTCAATAAGGACCGACTATGCGGAAAGGCAGAATCCATGGCAACTCCGAGTAAGAGGCGGGTTCCGACCGGGGCGCCTTTGCTCCAGGCTCCCAACCGATCCTGAGCCCTGCAAGGCCTGCGGCCCAACCAACCGTTTCTGATCTTTGTTCTGTTTGTGGTTTTGAAGATTCATGTCTGTTGATGCTTTCGCTTCCTGGGAAAATCAGTCTCACTATAAAAACAAATACGCCATTTAAAAATAGTGTAAGAAAAGTATTAATTCCGTGGGACTTCCTGCGCCAGCTGCTGAGAATGTTACGGCGGCTTCGCCGTGTGCCGCTTACTGCTGCTTAAGCTCAGGAATCTGTCTGCCTGTTGGTTCTTGTTCTCTCCGGCCCCTTCTGCCTGCTGCCCCCTGTGACTGTTCGTGGTTCGCGATGCCTTCCAGGAGTGGAGTGTCTCAGGGGCCAGGACCATCAACGCTCCAGCTCTTGAGAGGCAGAAATCAGAGAGGAGAGCTTGGTGGCGTCCGTGAGGTTTTGCCTTACGGGTGGTCTCTTGGGTCTTCATGCTAAACCGCTTACCTGCTTCCTCTCCCTTCAGCAGAGGATCCAGCATCATCCGGCCCGACAAGAAGGCATTTAGCTCATAGAAAGCAATGTCCCGTTTCCCAGCGCTGTATCTTGAGGACACCGTTATTACGTAATGCACAACTCGGTCATTCTGGACCATAACTTGCTTTTTCATGAAGCTAGTCTCAAACTGAAAAATAAATGTGGCAATACAAAAAGATAATAATACCTGCCCCAGGGGGCGCCTCCGGCGTCGGCCCTGATCGCGGGGCTTCCTGCGGGGCGTCCTCTGTCCGCGTTCGTTCTGGTCACAAAGCCATTAGCGCCACAGCGGACACGTGTGTCGGTTTCTGTTCCACACCTCTCTGCCCTGCGTCTTTTCTCCTCGAAACCCGTCCCTGACGGGAGAAATCTGTTTGATACGCGTGAAAAAAAATTGTCACGCGCGTCCAGCCCTGCCGCCGTTTCCGCTCTGGCCTTTCCCTCTGTCCCCCTCATGTTTTCCGACAAAGCTGGACACTGTTCCCTGAACCATTAGCGTCCCAGCGGCCTGCCGGTGGGGGGGGGGGGGACAGGGCGCGGCGAGAATCGTTTCTGTTCGTGCCGCCGTGTTAACTTTTTCCCCGAACGGATGCGCGGCAGTGAGGATTTTCTGTGTGGATGGGCATTAACGGGCGACATGCAAATAAGCAAATAACCTTTTTTTTTTTTTTTTTTTTTTTTTTTTTGCAAACGTGGGTTCAGGGTGGTTGGTTAGCCACAGACTCGGGTGCGAGCAGAAGGCGCAGGACAGGGCAGTGAGCGCTGTGTCTGTCTCAGGCCTCCGTCCTCAACATAGTACTTATGACATAAAAAAAAAAATGCTAGTATTATTTGCAGAAAACATCTTTAAGACGTTATCAGCAGTTTATACATTCAAGTTTATAAATTAAAAGATGAGAGAGAGAGAAGGAGAGAGAGAGAGAGAGAGAGAGAGAGAGAGAGTGAGAGGGGAGAGAGAGAGAGAGCATTTCAACAAAACCCACCAATTCTGTATGGTTTATCCCAAGTGCGGGGGTGTGGGGGGGCCTGCCTGCAGGTCAGGACCCCACGTCCCATGGTCGTGCACGTGATCCTATGGCGACTCTTAACAGGGGCCAGGTGAGGTCGTTAGGAGACGGGAGGTGGAAACCACCCCCACCCCCACCCCGACGCATCCGCGAGTAACCGCGCGACACCTGCTCCCGGGCCAGCAGCGCCCGCGGGCTCTGCGGGCCCGGAGGTCCGCGGGCCACGCTTCGGACTCCCGCCGCCGGCCCCGCTCCCCGGCTCCGCCCTGTATTCCTTGGCGGGGACGAGCGGGGACTGGAGAGGAGGTCTCAGGCGGGGACACGGCGCCAGCGCGGAAGGACACCCTGAGGTCAGACCGGGGGGCGCAGAGGAAGGGGACACAGTTAACCGCAGATGTCCCGAGGCTGCTTTGTCTGCGTTGCCTCCCCGCCCTGTTAGGGCGACTCGGGCAGTTAACAGGAGTGGGACGACGGGCATGAGGGAGCACAGGGACCCAGGATGTCGACAAGGGACCTTTCTCGAACGCTTATCCCTGAAACAGAGATTGGAGGTGCGTTATTAGAAAGAGGACCGCCCCCAGGTGGTCCATCTGCTAGGGGACCGTTTTGGAATTGGAGGCTGCACCTGTTGAGGGTTAGCATACAGCGCCCATCTGCGGTGCGCCACAGTGGGCCGCACTGGCTCCCAGAGAGGCAGGTACCCCGCTTGCCCCAACTCCCCGGCTTCGTTACCAGCTTCCGCGCCTTCATGGGCATAAACTGACTCAGAATAGGAACTCTGGACGCTTGTTGGCAATAGCTTCTGCAGATTTAATATTTGTCCCATTAGCCAGGTACCCTTATTAATTTTTAAAAACATTTTAGATACGATAAAACTATCGAGTCTATTAGGACATTCCCCTGCATGTATCCAAAAACAAAATAAAGCACCATAAAACAAAGCAGCCAAATAAACTAAAAAGCTATTTCTCGGAGGGTTGAGACTCAGTGTATCATATGACTGCAAAGCTGCTTTCGGTCTATACAGAATTCTGAAGAATCACGTAGCAATAGCACCTTATGAAAGGTGATGTAAATACAAGATTAAAAATTGATGTATGAATTTAAAATTTTAGCCTTATTTCCCCCCCCCCCCAAAATAAATGGAGTACTTTGAGTACTCCTAGGACAGATTAAAGACACTATATTTTGTAAGTGCGTAATTTAATAAGGTGTAATTGAAGATCATAAATTTCGTAGAATACATTTTAGGTTATTCAAGTTGTTTTAATATTAATATTTATTTCTGGGGGATGTCATTAGTATGAATTGTATAAAAGACAGAAAAGAATGAGTTAAGAATATTAAATCCTTAAAATGTATAATTTAATCCAGTTTTTTAGATAACTCTTGCCTACCACAGAGGAGAAATAATTTCAAATTAGGAAATCTTTTTCTCTGCCTGATATATGATTTTATCTACCTTATCATTTCTCCTTATTTGTGCTTCTTTTAATATAGTAAGCTTATGAAAAATGAGTGTGTGTGTGTGTGTGTGTGGGTGGGTGAGGTTTATGAGTAATATAGAGAAGGGTCTGAAAACCACTTTACTTAAGGCATGCTAGGAGTTTAATTTGGTGACAGAAGACATAGAGGAAAATCGATGTCTTCTAATCACCGAAGTTGGTGTTATAGAGAAAGGAATAAATAATTACATGTAACTCAAAATGACAAGTCAGGTTAAAGGTAAATATAAGAAGGATGAATTCTTTAATAATCGAAGGTCCAGGTTGGCTCAGTGCCCAGATGTGGTCTCTGGAAATGTGTGACCTGGGTTCGAATCCGCACTTCCTGGATTAGCAGGAAAACACAAGTTGGTTCCCACCTTCCTGTGTGTGAGGCTGGCGTTGACATTAGCACCAAATCACAGAGCTGGCCCCTGGATAAAATGTCTAGTACAAACAGTTTGTCATGTAGAGCTGTTAAATTTTATTGTCGTAACTGAACTGGTAACTCCGTGAGGTGACCAGTTCTGCGTCACTGTACGAAGAAGTGTGTATGGAGGGAATTACCCACCCCTAGAGTTAGGAAAATTGAACCGTGTGGCCTCGAAGATATCAAAATTCAAAGAATCTAATATTCTCTGGGTAAATATTCTAAATGAAAGTATTGCCTTGGCTGATAGAAAATATATAACGTATTTGGCCAGATATGGACATATGTAAATTATTAAGATAGTCATAATGCAAGAAGTTTCTAGTGTAATGGAATGGGTTGGCTAGATACTAGTGGGTTTTACTAAGTTGTCCTTAATTACACACCACTGTGAGGGGGAAAAGAACTCACAACGTTCTGCCTTATAAGAGGCCCTTAATAAATACTTACTGAGTTCTTGAAAATCATAAGATAAACTGCGGTTAGCTGCTCTCTTACTCTCTAGTAGGGTACTATCTGGCATTTTCCTTTCTCTTTGAATCCTGACACAATAGGCCAATACTGCTTGCAGTTAGGAGTTTGGCGTTTTACCCTGAAGTTGGTACGAAGCTCAATAACCTTCTCGAGAGGAAACAAACCGAAATAAATGGTTAAAAACCGATTTCCCCAAGGAAAAGCTATCAAGTTACTATGCAGCACGGCACCCTCCAGTTGCCGATTCAAAGCAGTATCTATCTCATTGGAAGTTTGCTGTTCCCCTTATCGGAAACTTGTAAGCTCAGAGTTGATCCTAATCCATTTTGTTCTCCTCTGAGAAAATGAAATGCCACTTTATTTTTAATCGTATTTGTGAAATTTATTATTATGCACACGGTTTTAAATGGAAAGTTCTGTCCAAAAGAGGGTCGGGGAGGGGAGAGACTATTCAAAAGCAAATGCAAGTGTGTAGTGAGTGCTCTGCACAATCCCATGAAATGAGATTTAAATAAACAGGGCAATTCTTCGTACTCTAAACATATTTACCAGCTGCCATTTTTCAGTTCACTCAAACTGATGGAAAGACAGGGAACATTTCGGGTTGGCATGTTTATCAGACGTTTGAGATCCGGACAAACAAAAACTAAAGTCTGAGTGTGTGATCTCTTTCGTACCCCCGTGGGGGGCACCCTGAGGATCCAAACGGGTGACTACAATATTTCTTGCACAATCTTTGAGTCGTCACACACAAACACTCGGGAGGCAGTATGAAAGGCAGATTTCTCCAGGCTTTTCTTACTGAGAGAGGGAGAACCCTATCCGAGATGCCTTACCTGCGCAGAGCACCTGCGTTTTTATGCAACGTCGGTGTGATCTCTTATAGAGCTCTGATTTCCACGTTAATAATGGGAACATGTATATTTTGGGAGGCCCAACAATAATATTCTGCAAATGACAATTCATAAAGTATTTTCTGCTGAAAAAAAAATTTAAATCGGAAAAGCTGTAATTGTTTAGACAATCAGTTTTGACAATAAAAAAGATCATCATTACTTCTAGTCTAGACCTCTAGGCAATAAATGTGACATTTCCATTAATGTTAATGGGATTTTTATATTTTAATTTTTATTGCTTTGAAAAAAATATTCTTATATAAAGGCCATGTTTGATTTTGTTATGATTACTGTTATTTTTTTTTTTTGCCTTTAATATCATGAATCAAGAATATTTAGACCTTGGTTCTATAATTCGACAAGGATATTAAAAGATGTATTTTCTATCAAACATTAGAAAAGAAAAAAGAAAAATAGTGGGAAAACAATTAATGCTTTCACAGACACACATGTGCATGCTTACAATTTATAGGAGGAAAATTACCTCCAGTTTTATTGCTCATACCCATAGGGAAAGAATTAACGCAGGTAAAAAAGGTAACGGATTATATACACATAATCTCTACCTTCAAAAGCAAAACGATATTATGTGTGTGTGTGTTCATATATACATTATTATACACACACACCATATACATATGAATGTGTGTGTATATGTATGAAACTCTAATTTGGCTAATTTTTTGAATTGGATCCAATAAATCATTACTGCTTTTGCTGTCATCTCTTCTCAGTCCTCTGTGGATAATATTCCTCTTTCAAATTTCACAGGACACTAGCAACATGGTTTTTTTTACATGGAGTTTGGAAGACCTTGTTTCAGCTGCTGCTGAGATAGTTGATGGAGGTATGTTTTATTTTAGGAGAAAATAATTTATCAGAAATAACATGCTGTGCTCTGAGCTCTGTAAGGGCAGGTACATTATGCTATTCTCAGTTTGTCTCTCAGCTTTCTTAAACTCATTGTTTCATTTTATTAACACATTCTGAGCTGTAATTTCCAGGGGTGCAGGACTGAATCTTTCTCATATGTTCCTGTGTCTTGTAGATACAGAACATGAGTGCCAGGCTTTCATTCATCTGTTTATTCCCTCAGCAAATTTTCGAGTGCCTCCGAGCATCGGGATTGTAGTTTAAAGCAATGAACAAGACACACGTGGTCCCGTCCCCATTACATTCTAGAAAGTACAAAGTCTGTGGGTTTTGCTTTTTTTTTTTTTTTTTTATGAACCAGTATAATTTCTCTTTGTACAGTTCAACAGCCAGCTGAGGATGACATGTAATGCCCATGCCATGGCTGAGGAAACCCGAGCAGAGGCGACTTTCGAACCTGACTCCAAGTCACAAAGGAAGACGGTCACGGACCACTGGAGGTCGGGAGTTAAAGGTACCCCATCCCCGCTGTTTCGATAGTTAAATTGATTTTCACCCCCTTCATTACTTCGTTTGAGGGCTGCTTATGAATTTAAATCCAGGGTTTATAGGTACTTAACGTAAACTGATGGAATAGCAGTCATGAGAGGTTCGGACGGTGGGGGCGAAGGTCCCGATGGGCAGTGGACGCGGAGCGTCACGAGGGCACCTGTGGCTCAAGACATTCACTTGCCTTCGTGACTTGAAGCAAATGTCGCCTGTACTTATAATACGGCTGTTGGAGCAGAGGGTTTCTGAGGTGTTTGTCAGCTCCGAAGAGCTGTATATCTAATTGCATCCGATGGTGAAAATATATATATTTAATAAGATATACCCCTTTTAATGGCATCTGGGAATGAGGTATTCTGCATTAGAGGATTTTCGGGTAGCTGGAATTCCCCTGATCGAACATCGATGCTGTATGGAAATCTTGAATATGTTTATTGTTATTTTGCTTTTCTGTGATGACTTGGACTCATTATAAACGCATATTGTTGACAACGCTCTGAAATGATCTAAGCGTGCTTTGTTTTGTTAGTGCTGTGACGGTTTTTAATTTTTTTTTGACATATTTCTCAGCATTAGGCTGTCGCTTTCCACAAGTGTCTGTCTTCTCTAGTGACACCTCTATCTCTATAATTTTCTCCTTGTCTTTTCATTTTGACTTAGAAAAAATGGATCACTTAATTTTTATTGTGCCTTTGCAAAATTCTGACTTAAAATCCATCAACCCTCTTTGTGACAAAAAAAAAAAAAAAAAGGAGGAATCAAAACAAAAAAAAAAAAAAGGAAAAGAATAACCATGCACCTCCTTTGTGTATATAAGTTACTTAATTACGAGAATGTTTGTCCAAGAATTAATTACGAGAATATGCCCTGCGCTTGATGGTACATCTTACGAGACAGTACTTTAACTTATTGGAAATCTGTGTCGTAAAACCGTTTATAAAACATGTTTGACGAGTGTGTGTTGACTGCGGGGACGTCTTTGTGTGTGAGCAGAGGGTGGACCACTGCACACGGCAAAGTTACTGCTGGCCTCTGGCAACTGAAACACAAAACAGAAAGAAAGGAAGGAAGGAAGGAAGGAAGGAAGGAAGGAAGGAAGGAAGGAAGGAAAGAAAAGAAAGAAGGAAAGAAAGAAAGAAGGAAGGAAGGAAGGAAGGAAGGAAGGAAGGAAGGAAGGAAAAGAAAGAAAGAAAGAAAGAACGAACGACGAACGAACGAACGAACGAACGAACGAAACGAACGAAAGAAAGATGCCACAGCGACAGCGCTGTGGACCGAGGGTAGCTGATGTTGCACGGAAGCCGCGTGGAGAGGCGTGGCTTGTTCGTCCTGGTCTTTCACAGGGCAGTCGTTGCCATGGGGACAGGTACAGCTGCTTCCCTCACGCTCGTTGTCACTGGATGCACGTGTGAGTTTGGGATCGGGAGGCATACCATATTGATTGCTCGTTTACGTTTCGTAAACTGAACAGGGCTCATGACCCACGGAACTTGAGTCTAAGTGCTGGAGCTTGGGGAAATACCTGCTTCGCATATCAGAAAGCCAGATTCGCCGAGGGGAGGTATGGGCGTAGACGTGAACAGTCATGAAACGCGATGATGCATTTGAGCCAAGTTCGACCTCGAGTGTTTTGTATATACACTCACTGCAGTGGCTGTTGCTATCCGTTATGTGCGCACCTTTATAAATCCTGTGTTCTTCAAGATCCATCATGTCAAAATCGTTAGGCACAAAATTAAATTCATTTTTATAGGTTTGAAAGGAACGCTATAGCCCCGTAATTTCAAAATTCATCATGCTAGTTGTTCATAAAAATAAACAGAGTTTTCTGAACCTATGTGCTTCTGAGGGAGCTATTTAACTGAGTATAACAATATGGGAGTGAAATAAAATTTCTTCCTGACCTAGCACTATTAAAATATCAAAGCATAATATTTCATAGCCTTTGTCTTTCTTTCATTATGGCTAACTATAGGGTTTATTGACCATAAAACTATGTAACCCTTCTTAAGATTTAAGCATATAACTCTTTGAACAATTTCTTTCATTTTATCATTTAAATAGTCTATGTGATTTAACTTCTTCTCAGAAATTTTCTTAGAATAATAGGAAAATGAAGAGTATTTCCTTTCAGCATGCATTTCCTACATATGAGAATTTATTTACATATAACCAAATAAAATTATTTTTATTTATTCGTCTGCTTTTTAACATCTTTTTAATGACACTGTAGGCATCAATATCATCAAGTATGCATGTTCACCTTTCAAAGCACATTGAAATATTTATTTTTTATGTATAAATATATAATCAGTAATTATAAGTATATGCATATAATCATATATATGCAATTATAATAATTTTATATCATAATACATTGAAAATGCACTTGCAGTTTGGAAAAGAACAAACATTCACATGTTCGCCAAGATTTAAATTCATCAAATGTTTCAATAAATTCCTTTGTCCCATGAATTAAAAGGAGCGCATTTGTGTTCATAGACTTTGAAAATCTTACCCACTTTAATTCAAATCTGCACACAGTGGTTTTTAACTTAGAAATGCTCTCCTCCTAAATATTATCATATATGGTAAGTTTTCTTTGCTTAAGGCAGGTCGTGGCGCCACCAGACCGCTTCAAGGCAGAGCGTAAAAGATCAGCTTGGAGTTTTGGGTGGCACAGAGAGAGGAACTCGTTAATTAAATCTTTTTCCTTCTCTTTTTCCCATAGACTCATTTAGCTTGTTCCTTGGTAGATTAGACGAAACTGAAATTAAAATGAAATTAGAATCGGCCGACCCTTGGAATTTTCTTCATCCTACATGGTGTGGGATTGATCACGGGGAAGGTCGAGACTTCATTAGGGTGGAATTGGGAGATCACCTGTAGATACCGTGCAGTCGATGAATTTTTGCGTGGGTGCGGGTTACTGCAGTTCCACTCCGTAGAGACATTTTCCACATAACAAGTCTAAAGCAAAGATCCCAGTAAAGTCAGAAGTATAAGTAGCATGCCATTTCCCCCCTAAATGCCTAAATAGCTTGATCTATAGTAGACGGTAAAAAATAGATTAAGTCGCTCCTCCATGCACGCTGCTTGGGTTTCTACCATCCAACCATGTCGCGAGATAATTGTGAATCGTGAGCGGGGGCACGATAAGCCACCAGGTACGGTTTGGGGCTGGCTAATTTCCACCTGCTTGCAATTCCGTCTGGCCCCTGATTCCCATTTTCTACATTCTGTATGTCACACACACACACACACACACACACACACACTTATGTTTTCAGTCATCATTCATAACCATGTAAGAAACATGATGTTACACGTATTTATACTGCCCCAGGGCCTGAAACAGAGATTTTTCATGTAGATGATTCTTTGAAAATCTTGCAGTAAATAAAATGTAAATATAAAAGAAGATATGTATCGATTGATATAATTTTAAGAGACCAAGTAAAAAAAAAATAGGAAAGCATTCCAAGTTAACCTATTTCTCCAAGAATTAATAAGCCATCGTTTTCTTTATAAATAAGCATCAGTCTTGTTATATAAATTATTTCCAAATAGTTCAGTCATCTTTAAAGTCATATTGTCGTTTTTTTTCCCTCGCTGAAATGTAAGTTAGCCCCTAGAGGATCCATATCTTACGCGAACCATCGTCAGACTCAGTTTCGCTTTGAGCTTAGAAGGAACACGTGCCATCACGCGGTGCCTGTCCTTGATCATGTGACCGGATTGAGTTGCTCGTGCATTGGTCGCCAAGCACCTGCCTGAGGATGTCTTTCGGTGATGACTGGAAGTAATGTTCTGGGGTAGACTGAGGAACACCTGGTGAAAGCATCTCATACCCAACAGATAGTGAGTGAGGGACAAGTGTCTCCTGAACATTTTGCTTTAGTTATCCACGTGGAACACCTCCCTTGGACTGAATGATGATGGTGAATAACGAACGGTGAGCAGGAAAACCCCGGTTATCTCGGAACCTCGAGCATATTATCAATTTGCCATGTGGTTCCTTTAGGTGAAGACACAAAGCACTAGCCATGTAGGAACGTTAGATAAATGAGGCCGGCGGAAGCTGACTTGCACACTGTGATCGTTCGGGCATATTCGAAGAACACTTTAAACTGGAAGAGGAGTTAAAGTAGAAGGCATAAATTAAAATCAGTAAATGAGTCCAATACCCAAAGGGCCCGACTTAATCTCACAGAGCACACAGCGCTTAGGCTTACATTAATTTAACGTTTGCATTTTCGTGTGTGATCTTGTGCAAATAAACACGATCTCTTATCTTCTGAGCTCCTCATTTCCTTGCAACAGAATATGATCTCTGCTCTCGTGGATAATGTAAAATGAAAAAGATATATATAGCATTATGTTCTTTATTATGACACACACGCTATGCTACTGTGGTAGGTGACAGCCATGACACTCTAATGTCCTGGTACCCACCCGTTCACCCTGACGCAGAACTTGTAAGCCATTCTTTTTGGTGTGTGTGCCTCTAACTCTGTTGTTTCTAGTCATTTCATTTTGTTTGATGATTTCTAGAAAAAACAGATGGTCTTTCAACTGTACTAATTTTATCTCCTTAAGCTAGCAGAAATAATGTTAATCATATCATATTGCTTCAACGGGGTGAATAAAGCAGACAATCAGGTAATGTAACATTATCAAATGAACTCAAAGCTATTTTCCCTAAAATGGAAATTACTTATAAATTTCAGAAGAGCACACTTTAGTTGAAATTCTTAAAAAAAGCTACCTAAATTATTTAAATGTTTATTCAATATATGTTAATTTTTCAGAAATAAGTCTCTACTATACACTAATGATATTAATGTGAAAGAAATTTGGAGTAAGTAGATTGCCCCAACACTTGGAGAGCAAGGAAGAAACATAACTATCGTATGAGTATTGATTTATGACAGGCCAGATAAAGAAAGGAATTAATGAAATAAAATAACTGTGAGATTTTCATCTCTTAGAATTCTAAACCTGAACAATGGGACTAGTCTGGATCTCTGATTCTTAAATCAAAACCATCTTAACGGCAGGTGATGCTTTAGATTCGTCTTGTAAGGGCGATGTTTATAACAGGCTTCCACGCTCCATCACTGTGGGAAGGAAAGAAAGCAGTTGCCCCGTGAACGGCGGGCTGGAGCAGCAGAGGGCCGCTTGTGGGGGTGCTTCATAGCAGCCGCACGGGGTTCGATGCGCCGTTGGGGTCCAGGGGAGCAGAAGGCCCTGTGTGCATTGATCTGTGCCAATCTAAACGGAGGCCTTGAGCATCTGTGGATTTGGGCCTCCGTGGGGGTCCTGGAACCCATCCCTGCAGACGCAGAGGGCCAATTAAGGTTTCGGGAGTCACAGGTATACACAGGTTTTCATACTGATGAAGGTCAGCGCTCCTAACCCAGTAGACATTGTTCAAGGCTCAGCTGTCCATACACGCTCAGCTTGTGATCAATCGGCTCCTTCGGCAGATAGTTATCCATTGTGCAAAATGAAGAATTATTTGAGAGTCATGACTACAGACAAAGCGTGTTTCATGGTCCCTGCCGTCAAGAGACTGTTCGGTCTCAGAAAACCCCTGTCCTAGCCATCACAGAGCGGAGGGAGATGGTGTGAGTAATACATTTGCTAGGAAAGCGGAGGTGTTTACATTGACATTGTTACTTTCCTTATTCACTCAAATAGTCTTTCGGAAATAACATCCAAATATGGAATCTCTCACATACGATATACACATAGGTTAACAGCGTACACATTAGACATATTGTGATATTGTGGGTCTGAATCCGTTGAGTGTTTTTTCTCTAAACTTAGTACTTATTCTTTGGAAAGCCACATTTTTCAAAGTGATTTTAGAGGGAAAAATCTTATAATTTACTGCAAGAAAAGTTAATCTGTTATATTAGCATTTAACCAAAAGTATTATGTTTTTTTCTTTCCTCACTGGAGTTTAATTTCACCTTTCTATTTAAGGGTATAGCAATAACAAGAACAATTCTGACTAAATAAGTCATTTGCATTTTTCTAGTCACTACTCGCTCTCAGATGGTTTTATATTAAAAGCAATTCATCTTAGAGATGCTGTTTAAAGTATGAGAGGACTCGAACTGGGAGAGAAAAATGCATTAAACACAGCAGTTCTTAGATTGAAATCCACATCTCCAAATACTCACACTGGTACGACCGTATTTTCTGACAGGAGGAGGCTGAGCCGAGCTTCTCCCTCTGATTGCTTCTCCCACTGCAGACGCGGGCCCCGAGCAGCAATCCCTCCGATTGTCCTTTTTAAGTGCCTATAAATCACCATTATGAGGGTATCTTCAGTGTATAGACAGAAGCCCTATGTATGAATGGTAAACAGTGATTTGAGGCCTTTCGATTGACCTCAAACCTTTCTCATAAAGCTCCCACGCAAAGTCATGTCTTTATTCAGTGTCTTAAGTGCAAAATTATTGATTTACTTAGATGACTTTTTTTAAAGAACAGCAAACTCCTCAGATGTATCTGCTTTTTCTATCTACCCTATTTGGTGTTTGTTGCCACTTTAGGGTTTTATTAAAATTTAGAGATGCCTTGCCCCTCTCCCATCTTGATAATTGAAATTTTGGAGGTCACTGTAAACACATTACATCAAAGTCTGGAAAGGTCTTTGTTAAAAAAAAAATAATCAATTTTATTGAAATGGAATTCTGCAAACAAAACGCAAGGGTAATTGGCCGGTTTGATGGGGTTGATGGAAGCTTTATTCTTTACCCCAAGATGCCCTGCTGTCTAGATTTTCCAACTGACTTATTAGAGTCAAGAAAAATTGTTGGACTTCAGAATATCATGAGCTGTTATCTGCTTGGTCACATGAGAATAAGGGCGTCATGTTTGATCTGTCCTCATCCCTACGAAGAATAATATTTTAAATCGTCGATAAGTAATGACAAAAGACGCCATTTTACTACTTTATGACTGGGTCCACTCAGCACGAAGCGAAGAAACGACTTCGGTAATGTCTTAGAGATTTAGCCAAACTAATTCATCGTATTGGATACTAGGACTTAATCTGATTTGATTTTTGTATTAGAAAATTTTAGACAAAAATCTCTGGTATGTTTATTTTGTTTTACGCCCATTAATATTCAGATATTTTAGTAATCAACTTCTCATTTCTTAATACAAATCCTTTTTATATTTATGTTAGCTTAGAGCCAGAAATACTAGATCAGGAAGAATATCTCAAAATTAATATCATTACATAGCCTCGAGAAAGGGGCAGGTATACTTTTAAGATAGGCTGGTGAGGCTTAAAGGATTCAATACCCTTTGATATTCGATTTGATTTGATGAGATAACATCAATATATTTGTATATATTATATTAACTTAAATTATAAATTAAAAGTAATGTGTTTAGTTGAATATATGCATATAGACTAATGCACATGATCAAACACTAGCAATTCAAACTAAGATACAGATATAAATAGAGCAGTAATCCCACTAAATAAAGAAAATGCAAAAACGTGCAAATTCTCAGTGACTTTGCATGGGGCATTAGGAAGTGTTTGATTACATTTTCATATACTATTTTCATGAATTTTTATCGTGAGATATGCTTAGATACAGAAAGCTTCCTAGTGAAGGATGCCCGCTAATCGGAACAAACTCTTCCGAGTGATATTCTTTCAGCTTCTTAAAGGATGCCAGAGAAACCCGCGTCTTCCTCGGTCGCTTTGCAAGGGTGTCCAACCCTTTGGAGGTGCGGCTGTCCGGCACTATGCCCTATTTTCTCTAATCTAGAATTCAGCCGTGCATCCTCGCGCTTTTGAAGTAAAATCAGATAGTAGCGTGCCCTGATGAGGCAGTTTATAAATGAGTTCCGTTATCGAAATCTGAAGTGTCTCACTTTTTCATCCCAATCCTTTCCATGTGCGTTCACACCTACTATTTCTCATATACACATTTATGTACTTACGATGCAAGGAGAGACGATAAATATTCCCATAGAAAATGACAGAGTAACTTATTTCCTATGGATCTATGATGAAAAAAAGATATATAGTACCCTGTTCTGAATACTTTTTTTCATTATTTACTTACCTCTGCTGCCTCCATGGCCTGTTATCTATCTGAAAACGTCTACGTCTGCCAAGAATCAGGCTTGTTACACAGGAAATGGTAGCGACCTTACTCGCCGTCAACATTCGAATGTGACGTTAAATGTCAGTGGTCTTAATATTCATGGTCTCAGCAACAATTTTGCTATCACACAGATTCCATGGGATTTTTTGATTGATCTGATGAACTCGGTTGTTCCTAGCCACATTTCAGAGTTGCATGTGGGGATAACTTTTCTTAAGCAACTAATGGAGTTAAAATGCTCACTGAGGAAGTAGTCATGCACTTACAGCTTTTTATTTTTTTTTCCTGACAGAGAAAAGGTATTTTGGGTATTCTACATTTTCTATTAAAAAGGACATTTCCAAGTTAACGTCTGCCTTCTTCTGATGAATATTCGAAAAGCTCTATGTTCTGGTGTTCCTCATTACGCTGTCGAAATTCAATTCTGCACCTTGATTATTAAAACGCGAAATAAATTCCCTTTAAAATGGGATGTTATTTCTACCCCGAACACATCTCATTTTTCACCGAGCATTTATTGCATTTTATACTGAGGCATCCAATACGCTGAGGCGCCTGATCACCGCGCCCACATGCATCTCGGAGCAGAAGGTTACGTGGTCTGAGAAAGATGCCGGTGTCTCTCTTTGAACTTGTCTGAGTTCAGGAAATGTGATGAAATGAGAGAGGTTTTCTGTGATGCTCCCAAACTCTCAGCCTCCGTGTCTTCCCTCACTACGGCACATCTCCAAGGTCCAGTGATGTTGCTTTAAATTCATTAAATGAAAGAAAAAGCAACAAGTATCGGATTTATTCATGCAGGAAAAAAATATGTATGTAGCATTTACATTATAAAGTAAAACTATAGGAAAGTGTAAACCATAATATTTAATTCAAAAGATGTCATATTCTTAGTAGTGTGTTATTTCGTTGTAATCTGGTTATTGCATGAGTGTTTTTAAGATGTCCGGGTTGTTAAGAATTACAGGGCCGAGGCCGTCCCCCGCGCGCGCTTGAGTTTATGTCCGGGGTCTGTTTCCACCCACCGATCTGTGTGTCCTCTCTGCGGCAGTACCACGCTGTTTTCTTATCGTAGCTTTGTAGTGTGGTCTGAAATCAGGGCGCGTGATACCTCCAGCTTTGCTCTTCTTTCTCATCATTGCTTTGGCTCTTTGGGGTCTTTTGTCGTCCCACACGAATTTTACGGCACAGGGGACCCCTCCCCCCTGGTTTGACTTGTTGAGGAGAAGAGCGAAACTAAGTCCATATTGTTCTTAGATGTGTGTTGCTTTGGGGGTGGGGTGGTACATTTAAGGACAAAACAATAAGATTGGGAAAGATGAAAAACACAAACAAACAAAAAAGCCCGACTGTGTATTGTTTTGGCAGGCAAAAAAAAAATGCTTATGAAAAACAATCATCACTGTTTCTGAAGGGTTAGCTGTGAGGGCGTTAGCAGGCGGGGGGAGATCAGGGGAGGCTCAGGTATGTCTTACCTGCCTTCTCTTCAGAAGCTAATCGTGCAGCAGTATCCGAAGGCAGGGAGGTCTTCACCCCAAATGGTGATTCCGCTTTGGGACTGGAGGACAGACACGAATTCACGTTGTTGAGTGATCGTTCTGTGTCATTCACTGCGCCGCGCCTGGGAAGTGCCATCCCTCACTCCGTCCTCCGTAAGCCATAAGATGTGGGAGGCATGTCAGTCCCACACTACAGAACAGAAAACTGGGACTTGGAGAAGTTGGCATCTTCTCTGGGTCCGCCGAGGCAGTCAGGTTCGGACATGAGCCGAGTTTCAAAATAAGATCTTCACGGTAGATAAAACCTATGTTGCTCACAGGTATATTATTTTGCTTCTAGAATCACGTTATTTAAGTAAAATAAGGAAATCGACAATTCGCTTATCAATTTTAAGGCCTTTCTTCTATTGCCTTTTTTATAGTGCACAAAACTCTGGCTGATAACAATGAAAGAAAAACGAATCGTGTGAACTCAGCACCCCACAAAACGGAGTGTTCAAACAGGACCGCGGCTCTGGGTTGTTCCGTTTGGGGCGGGGTGGGGGGGGAGTTTGATTTATTCAAATCCCACTACAATTGTTTCAAAAATGGAATGAAAATGGAATTTTTTATTATCACAGAGAAGGATTAAGCCCTAAATTGGATTTCTGGGTTTAAGATGAAAAAATAAGCCAACCTCCACAATAGCTTAAAATTGAACTTGGTCTTCTGGCATGTAACACTAGCTTTAAGAGATTTAGAGGAAGAATGAGCCCATAAAAGAATCTTTTAAAATGGAGCAGTAATAATACACATGACTGTTTTATAAGCAAATGAGGCCAAACATTCCAGTTTGCCCTTTGCCCCAATATTAATATGAACACTGTATAATCTTGAAGTAAAATTCCTTTTGCCGTATGTTAATTCCTTGTAGGTTAAGCACAGAGTCCTAGGATAAACACTAAAACCACTCCACCGCCCACATGTCAGCACGGGTGAATAGCTTACTTCCTAATTTAGAAAGATAACAATCACAGTTTTCGCAAGTGTATGGATTTTCACCTAATCGGGAACATAGGGACATTTATCCCTTTAAGGAGGACAGTTTTGCTGGCCGTCAGGTTGGAGGAACCTCTGGGGTGTTCCAGGGTTAGTCAGTCGTTGAACTACGCGGCTGACAAAGCTGGACGAGGGTTGGGCAGCGTCCACAGGAGGACCAACTGCCTTCGCTCCAGCTCCAGAAGATGGTGACACGTCAGTGGCTCTCTGCTGGCACCTCTGCCTCAGCCCCGCCCCAGGGACATTCGACACTGAGACATTTCGATTGTCGTAAACGTGAGAGGGATGCTACAGGCACCTAGTGGGTCAAGGCCAGAGATGCTGCCACACAGCCCCCCGCAGCCAGGAAGCACCCAGCTAATCGGCGCAGGGTTGCCTCTGCCACTGATACCGTTTACGTTGGGGGGTTCTGGTCCCGATGCGGAAGCCACTGCGGGCAGGATGCGGTCGTATCGGACTCCCCGCCCCTGCGTCCCAGAACACGCATGCGAGGGAAATGCCCGGCTTTGGCGGGAAAATGCAAGCAGCACCCTGCCCGTGCGCGTCCGCCCTGGGGGAGGACACCTCCCTGACGTGCGTTTCTATCTGTGTCGTCGTTGGGTGGAATTTGTAGCAATTAAGCCAATCAGTTACCAGATGAATGTGTCTGAGACACATGCGCTATGCTCCCGACATACTATGATTAAGCATCGCCAGGGATCCTTTGGAAAGTCTAGGTGTCCAGGCCCTACACCAGAGAGCCTTCGAGTTATCGTCTGTAAGGGACGGGGGATCTGCACTGGGGTAAGGATACCACTTTATGCTGATGGAGTCGGTGTATTGGAGCACTTCTTGTGAAAATGGAATAGGATCCTAGCCGCTCTGAAATACGAGAGTGTAGACTGATAAATGTGCTTTTACTCTTCCACGTTAACCTTTTAGGTAATAAAGAGCTGGAGGGTTATGGTAAAACAAACAAACAAACAACAAGCCTCTGCAACTTGAACTGAAGCATTTACTCTGTTTGCTGAAGAGAGATGTCAACATTTACACAGTGAAGTGTGCCTAAATGTGCATTTCTATTTAAATCAAATTCATCTCCTTCCGAGTTTATGTGTATATTCAAGGAGTGAAATTGGATTCTCTTAGAGAAATAAAATCAGTTACCATTTATTTCAGGCAAAGAGGTAATCAACATGCTTGACTGGAGAAACTATTCAAGACCTGCGATTTCCTAAACTGTTTCTGCACACACACACACTGAAACATAAACTATCAGGACATCTACGAAACTAATTTTGGAGAGAGAGTGTATTGCACACAATTTATGACTGTGGGTGTTACATGCCCTACATAAACCTATTAAAAAGGAAGCCCTAGAGCATCATAAAGAATGGGGAGTAGATAAAACTCAGGGAAAAAAAGTGAGTCTATGAACTCATAAATTTAACCTGTTTAATCTTCCAATATTCTCACCCTAAAAAAAAAAACAACAGAAAGAGAGCATTACTGCAGAGAGGCGGGCTCAGATCACTCTCTGGCGGTTCCCGCATCCAGCGCATGCTGCGTGAGTGACCCTTCCGGAGGAATCCTTGCTTTCAGGAAAATAGAATCGGCGCAAACAGAACGAGGCTTACGTCACATTTCCCCTAATTTCTGTTAGAATGTAGTTTGGGTGATGATTCCGTTCCTCGATCACCTCTCACGAATCCTGGTGCAGCTTATAAACGGCTGTGCCACATGCGTCAGGACCCGGCACGTATGTTCTTGGCTCGGTGCGAACTTATTCTAAAATGCAGATGGACGCAGTTCTCAAGATGCTCGTGTCCCAGCCGGGTCACCTGTAACGAATAAATTACGTGCACCGTCAGTTTCATCATACGACCTGGAATACTGGCTTAGTTCTCAGGAACGCCTTCTCAGCAGCCGGGGTCTCTCTCTGCTTTTTCCCCTGTCCGGGCTGCCTGGGCCACATCTTCCCGCAAGCCAGACGTCGTTGACCTGGAGCCCGGGAGCTCTTGTCTCTCCCCGATTCCTTTGAACCCGCTCTGTGAGTCTGCCCCGGCCCTATTGCTCCCAGACTGACATACGCACTACCTGCCGCTTACTGAGCATCAGCTATTTCTAGAAACGGTGCGAAGCTCTTCCATCCGTCCAGTCTTCGCGATGATCAGGGACATTCCATCTCCATTTCACAAATGGAGCTGAAACTCAGTACGATTTGGGCAAACAGAAACGAAATATTTTCCTCATTGAAAAAAGTGTTTTTATGGTCATAAACACACTACTGTTTGATGAAATATATTCAGAGTATTTGGGGAAAGACAGACTGTATGAGAGAAAGAGAAAGAATAAAAACTGTACCTCCACTACCTAATAATCATTGCGCTAGCATTTTAAATAGCTCTACACACACATATATACACAAAAACATGCATGGGTTACAATCCTCCCCTAAGCAATTCAGATTAGTACCGCTTTATAATTTTCATATCTATGTATATTTTAATGTTTTCTTAAGAATTGAATCCAGCAGTTTCCATGTACCTGACAAATATTCCTTGAGCACTGTCGTGGCGACACAATCGTTCGATTTCAAGATTTCACCACTCTCCCAATGAGCTCCACTTGCCTCCTCCTCACAGCCTGCTCTCCACTGTTTAAGCGAGAGATCTTCATGAGGGAAGGAACGTGATGAATTTGAGGAAATGAAAAGAGGAGAAACTGGCAAAATAAATATAGCAAGGAGTTGAACATCTTGGTTTGAGAGTGGAGAGTAGTGAGGGCTCAGCCATGTCACATAGTTTAGATGTCGGCGAGTTTAATGATTAGGAGCAGACGCTAAGGGGCACAATGACGACACTTTAAATGGTCCCTCTGGCTACGGGAAGGAACGTGCATCGTGGGAGCAGGGTAGATACAGGTGCATGAGGCGGGCGGCTGCATGGATGGGGTCCTACGTGTCTGAAAGGCGAGCTGTCATAGAGACGGGTGGCCTAAAAGGCGGAAAGTCACCCCTGCTTTTGCAGAAGAGATTTACAGTCGACCCTTCGATAATTCTTAAGATTTTTCCAAACACTGAATTACGCTTTTTTTGTTGTTGTTGTTGTTGTTTGCCAGTGTGGTTTCCCTGCCTCTTAACCAGGTTCTCAACAGATACTAATACCAGATATAAAACGCATTCTGAGTAACTCTTCCCTCGCTGTCAGACAGCAGATCATTTTGACAGCTCGTGCTGACTTGTTTGCTAGTAAGCACTAAAGAAATCCAAGTTATTTCAGTCACTGTCCTGTGAAGTGCCCGATTTTTAAACAAAAGGGATAACCCCAGGGCGACTGCCTTTCCCGCCACAGAAGGACACGCTCTTTCGTGCAGGAGGACACTGTGTTCTCCTTCGTGCTAAGAACCACACCTGCAGACGGCGGATGGCAGGTGCAGGTGGGGTGCGCACCTGGATGATAACGTGCTGCTGTGTAACCTCCTTCGCCTGTCTCCCGCATCGTCAATCTGACTCTGACGAACATGCTTAAAAAGAAAACGGAAAACCAGCGCCCAGACTGCAGTGGGCCACAATGTGTGCCAGTCTACGGCAACGCCATTCACCCGGCACGCATAGGCCACGTGATCGGAGCTGTTCATGGGAGCACGCGTGTTCCCTTTATCGAGACCTCCAGGTGGGGATTATCCCGAGAGGATAACCCTGCAGGTGAGTTCGGTAACTCCGCACTTGAAGCGCTTAGTCACTGATCTGTTGCAGTCATAGGTAGGAGCGAGACGGGCCCTTCTCGAAGGCATGGAGTTCGCATTATCGACATGCAGTCGTAAGACGGATGAAGCACTGGGTAAAGCTTTCCAGATCCTGGAATTACGTATGTGTCTTCTGTGGAGAATCTCCTGCAGGCAGAATGCACACAGCACTGCAAGAACGCCCTGTGCGTCGCGGAATTAGGCTTGCCTTTCTCTGAATCTGCACAGGTACGTTCCAAGGTGAGCAGATTACGATGACGAGCATCGAGACGAAAGGAAGCTTGTGTGAACACCAAGAAGATGCTACGGCCGAATTACCTGTAAATGCTTTCAAGTACGCGGGTCAATTAGCCACAATTTATTTGTCGAACAAAGGTTTATACGCGCACAGAGGACCTTCCGTGGCAGAAGGACAGCGTGCTGGGCCACCGAAAGCCACTAACCTGCAAGGATGCTTCACGTGCTCCCCTGGGAACGAGCTGACGCCTTCCCGGACGGCTGCGCAGTCAGCATGCCCGTTCCGTGGGTGGCAAGACCCAAAGAAGGAGGTTCCACGAGGTCGCAAGGCGAGATGCTGTTCTCTGACCCCTTGAGCTGTACTTATTTTGCAAAATAAAAGTGAGTATGTTCCTAAAGATCTTATCAATACGTTACCCTTCTGTCTTTGAGCCAACATCAGGGTGTGAAGTGAATAAAATCCAGGCAATCAAGAACTTGGAAATTATTTTTAACTCTTATCACTTGCTAGATTACAGACATATTTTGTCTTATGTAAGTTATGTAAGTCTTAAAATGTTTCAACTTATGTGTTGAATTTCTTTATGGGGAAGGGACAAGAATAATACTGTGTCCCCAGAATACAAGAATAGAAAGAAGATTCTGTTTACAGGAAGTCAGAGCATGAAGGTTTGGGCTTGATTTTCATCTCAATAATTATTTGTTCAATTAAATTTGATATGATTATCCATAACAGCAATTAGTATTTGAGTAATGATTTTGAGGAAAACATGGCTGAAGTGTCCATCATTGACTATCTGAGCTGATTTGCTTACAAAGAATTGTCAAGAAGACTTTATCTTCCTCTGTCATTTAATAAGAATCATTCTAAAAGTCTCAAGGATTGTCAAAGAGAATGAATTTTCCAGAGATAAGAGGAATATACTAAGATTTATGAGCTATACCTCTTAGAATCCCAAGGTGACATTATTTACTTTCTTAATTGCTTTCCCTACTCTTAAGAGTTTCCTTATTATTTTTTCAATTAGTAAAGTGGAGAAAGATCTTCGACTATTTTATTCCCTTGGAGAGGCCCATCCGGGTCCTCTAAGTTTTAGAGTAGAGATAAATCTTCCGACAGATGAAGCCCACTCCTCAGTTTATGCAAAGTAAAGACATAAACAAGTTCCCTGTCCAGATAAACTCTGAGTGTAAACCACGCCTCTGAAATTAGAGGAAAGCACGCGGACGTCTCTCACGAGCAGCGCGGGGGGCTGTCGTGAGGTGTAGTGTTTCTTTCTTGAGCTAAGTTACTGGTCTTCCTTCTGCTCTGGTGTATGAGATGTCTAAGATTTCGTTCTAACGCTGCAGTCACTTCGGCCTGACTTGCATGTGTGCAAATCTGTGTTCCCTGTCTGTGTTCCGAGGTGAGGTCTTTTATTGACGGGTTGGTTTATTTCCTCATACCGCCCCTTCTGTGACATCTTACACACTGCCGTCAACTCATTATTTTAAAATACAGCCAGAGTTACCTCTGGGGCATAAAATAATCCCATTTGAAAATGGTGGAAACTCATATTTTCGAGTAGAATTTAACACTATAAATGGAACAATGATTTGTTAATTCACATAGTCGATAGGTTCGCAATGTGTAGCATGTTTCATATTTTGCTTTGGTTTAGGGCTTGGAATTGTAGAAGTTAAGTGTTACTTTGAAAAATAAATCTTTGTGAATCTAAAGACAATTCTTGATGACAAAAGGAGTGATTAAGTGAGCAGTGATATCATCAAGTATTAGAATAGATTATAATTCTTTAATAAGTACTGTATCGTGTGGGTGGCCCATGAACAGACATACCTATCAACAGTTTACACAATCTAGAAATGACACAAATACATCAGGGAATTTAATATGTATATCCATTAGGACAAAGTGGGCTTATTGATTAAATAGTTTGGACAACTGAAAGAAAAACGTAGTTAATCCATACTTCACAACTTTTACCAGGATAAATTATAAAAACACAAGAAATTTAAATAGATACCACAAACATAAATAATTAGGAGACGTCTACAACAATGTTTTAAATTTTCTGAGATGTATTTAACTTTGACACAAAACTCAGACTCCATAACAGAAAAAAAAACTTATAAATGTGACTTCATAAAAATATGAATTAAAAAATGATTATAAGCAAATTCAAAATATACACATAATACTGAAAACGTTTGCAATTCATATTGCAAAATTCTATTTTTTTCTATAAAATGTTTCTTCAAATCAATAAGAAAATAACCAAGACCCTAGTACACATATAAAATATGTTTTTATATATAAATTTATATAGAGAGATGACTGAAAAGAATTATGAATACTTCTAAATCTAGAAGAAACATGTTACTTTTTCATTAAAAAGAGAAATGAAAATTAAAACATTTGTGGAAGAACAATTTGAAGTTCATTTGGGTGTGGCAAGATAAAACACTTCTAAACACTCTCACAGCTTCTTTAATGGGAATTTGAAAATTAATTATTGCTATTTCATATTTTTTGATTTAGCAATTGTAATTGTAGGAAGTATTCACTCGAACAGATTTTTTGATCCCTAGAAGGAAATACTACTATACAGCCATTATATTTTATAAGTTGAAGAATTTTTTTGTAATGTAAGCACTAATCTGGAATGATCTCTGAGCTCAAATTTCACATTAAAAAAGCATAATGAAGAGCAACAGATGTTATGTTGTATATGTGCATAAAATCGTCCTGAAAATATAGTATTTTTGCCTTCGTTGGGATAAAGTGGTTTGAGTGATGCCATGTCATGTAATTATCCTTTTTTGTGGCTTTGATTATACACTGAGTCGGAAGACTTAGATGCAAACGTCATTAACTATATGAAATGTATACAGATCAGGTGGCAAATCGAATTTATGTTCTAGTTATACTAGAGATTTTGCTGGGAGAGCTAAGCCTGATTCTTCAGGTGGATGTGGTCTGTCCACTGAGCTGCTTTGTTGCCTCCATAAAATACGTTAAAAGTGTGTTTTTATTCATTGACTACGGGGTGGTTCCTGTTGCCTAACCACCAATCCAATTGCCTCACAACATTGCATAAATAACAGCCGGCAGTTAGGATTCTGAAGAGAACCTTGGAATGAAACCCGCCTCCGGAATTCATTGGTATCCACCTTCTGGGGTTTAGTCCTTAAAGAAAACTCCAGGCAACATTTCTTTCTGCCGTACCCTGATATTTAGGTTAAAAGGTGGGATGCAGAGAGGATCCCACTGGCACGGCTACGCCTTCCCCCGCATTTCTGAATTTACTGAATTCCAAATTATCGTTTGTTAGTACTTTCCCCACGAATGCTGTTCTTATTCTTCTCTGCTTTATCTGTGATGAATTCTACTTTTTTTTTTTTTTTTTTTGCTTACTTACTTATTTTTAAAAACACCATTAACCCCAGGCCATTGTATCTAACCAGGCTTTGTTGAAATTTGGGGGAAAAGAGAAGACGATTAGGACACATCACCTAAGAAGGCAGAAAAGGACTTCGCAAGTCAGTGTCAGACACGGAGAACCGCTGGCTTGTTCGTCCCATCGCAATAGTGAATCGCCTTTGCCTGTTTTCCTTCTCGCAGCCCGCATTTTCAGAACCCTCCCCCCGCCACTCGGTGTGTTTGCCATCGTTCTTCACCCCTTTCTCAGCAGTTTCGGTGCCCAGGCTCTTGGATGCTCAGAGCGTTTTTCATCTAGCTGTTCCTTTCGTCCACTTATCCATGAAAACATGGCTTCGCGCGTTCTTGAACAAAGTGCTGTGTAACATGCTTTGCAATGCCGCCATCTGTTCCTGAGGCTGAGCTACCCCCTGGTTCTCCCCCAAAATGGAACCTCCGAGATCATTTATGTTCATGGTGTTATTTCTCCCTGATACACATATTGAGACTTTATATGATTCTTATAATAAGTACTTTTCTCACTATTTATGGGGTTAATTACCTTTAGAAATGTACATATTTGTTATTGGTTAGATCGTACATCACCAAGCAATGCAGAACATATCCCGAAGCTTAGCATAAATTTTGAATTACTTCATATACATTACACAGTCCTAATTACAGAAAACAACAGGACTTGATGTATTGGTTTAAATTTGATGTGTTTTGCCGGTTCCTTTCTATTAAACTCTAATAAATGAACTTTGAAAAGTGGCCCACAGAACTCCTGAAGGGGAAACATGACTCATTTAAATGAACTATCAATTTTCTAGAAACAAACCATTGCTTAGAAGTAATAGTTCATTAATTATTACACCAACTGGAATTAAGGAATGAGTAACGCCATCGCTTACTAAAAGCAAACAGAAATTCAGAACCGTATTGAACATCTGCCGATATCAACTGGGAATAGCTAATGAACTTGACAATACTATTGGTTAGCTGCAAATTAAAATGTTCACCACACAACTGAAATGACAGGCGATTTTTAATATCATAAACTTAAACGCAACCAAAGTGTCACTGGGAAGTGGGGGACATTGTCAGAGATCTTACATCCAGAAGGACAACAGAGAACAAAGCTCCCTAAGTCCGTGTTGCCTCTGAATGAAACAAAATTCAGGCTTTTACTGTGCAGAAGTCCATCAGTGGGAAACTGAGGCAGAAGCGCTCTCTGCGGAAAAGCCTACCCAGTGTGGAAATATGCGGTGACACGTTTTTCTTGGGGGAATGCCTTCAGGAAACAGAAGAGAATTCAAGGCTGAAGATAAACTTCATGTGAAGTGTGAAAAATTTAGGAGGATTTCAGATGGATAAATTTAATGTCCATGAGGAGCCTTCCTGCTGAAGTATGTGATCACACTATGCTTGGATGAACTCTGATCAAACGGCCTGAACCCATCGTTTTTCAAGTTTGGAAACTGATCATTTAAGTTCAAAACCAAATTGGTGGGACTTATGATTCTGTGGTAAGTGAAAATTCTATTTCCCAGTTGAATCATCTGCCTACTAGTAGTTCACGCTTTTTCTATTCACCTACGAGCACTAAATTATGTTAATCCGGCTTGACTTTCCAATATAGGCCTTGAAGGAAAAATCTCTAAAGCGTAGGTAGATGGAAGAGAAAGTTCTACTGCGTTCTCTCTCCTCATTCCAATTATCTGCCTTCAGGAACAGGAAGATCGAAATTTTACTGAGCTACAGGGATGCTGACCAGCCGGGCTCCACACAGAGTCTCACTGCTGGTCGCTGCCACTGTGTGTCCCCTGTGTCTCTGCTTCGTTTTATTGTAGAGTTAAACCCACATTTGTGAAACACAGTCGCAATTTCAGAAAAAGTGTGCGTGCGCCCGGAAGGCAACAGAGCCACAGCCATGGTCTGGGCCCCCGGACGGCTGTCATTTTCTCAGGAAATCACGCGTCGCTGCCGTTCGCCCCTCAGCGGTTCACACCCAGAATGTCCGCCCAGGTGCCTTTCCAGAAAGCCTGGCTGTGCCTCTCCTGGCCGCTTCCTTGTCGCTCCCTCCCGGCACTCCTACGTGGCACCAGAGACCGGAGACTCTGCTGGGCGAGTGGAAAGGTCTGGAAAGGGGACAGGGAGGGACCGAGCTCGGACGCCCGCGGCTTCTTCCAAAGCGAGGAGGACGGAGCGGTGACCTCTGCCCCGTGGCCGGCATCAGGCGCAGTTAGTGGCGCCCAGGGGGAGAGCCAGCGCACATCTTCCGGGGAGTCTTCTTCCAAGATATTGAATTTACGGGCAGGAACAATCGCAGCTCACATTGCATCATCGCCGTAAACGACGCGGCCCACAGGGCGTCGGCACAGTCACCCGTGAGTCCCGGGACGAAGGCAGCAGAGGCCGCCGCCGGGCCGCGCTCGGGCCTGACCTCAGGCGTCTGCCCCACGGCCGAAGGGATGTCTGCTGAGACACCATGGCAGTCTCCCAGGGAGTGCACGTGGCGCCCACGACTGTCTCAGAGCGAAAGCCGGGCCGGGCGACACGGATCTACTCCCCGGGGGGACCCTGGGACACGTGCGGGCCGGCTGGACTTGTGTGTAAAGCTGTCGCCGTCGCGATTCAGGCCCCAGGGCAGGTGTCCTGAGCACACAGCCAGCGCCCGCGTGTGACTGTGAGGCAGGCAGCGGTGCCTGTGCCTGGGGCCACGTGCCACAGCCGGCTGGGGGCACTTCGGGTCTCAGTGCCACCCCGAAGAGCAAGATGCCCTGAACTGCTGCAGGCCGCAGACGCCCAAGCCGCTCGGGGTGGGCCGGGCTCAGGAGCGGGGAGAGGATGCTGCGTAACGGGGACCATCCTGAGATGCTTACGCCGTCACGCCGTGCAAGACTCATCCAGAGTGTTTTGCCCTGACATCACCAGTTCTCCAAAGTACTTGTTTCCTTTTATGGGAGAAGAAGAAGAATACGAACCGAAAACCTCACTAGCAGTGGCGTGCGTCGGATTTTTCCGTTTGTCTCTGACCTTAGGCCTGGACCTAAGCGACCGAGCGCGGGAGGCCTCTTTCTTTGCGTCTGACTCGGGACTTTATGAACCGACCCTCTCCACATATAATAAGCCACCGGGCTTTTCATCTGCTACCAAATTGAACATACTGTGTTGTATGTATTTCTTCATCTTAAATGTGGGAAAAACATTACAAAAATGAAAACTGTGTTATAATTAAATACGAGTATTCATGTGAAAGGATAAATATAATTATATAAATACAAAATCAAATAATATCAAACACATTTAAGATTAGCAATCCAGGCACCATTAATATAAATAGAATTATAAATTATAAATTAATATAAATGATGTAAAATGGAATTTATATTAATGAGATCTGGATTGCTAATCTTAAAATTAATTATTAATGGATCATAACAAATAAGTCAGGAATCTTTACAAAATTCATCAACATGGATGCTAGATGGATATTTAAAAAGAAAACCAAGTCTTGGTTTAAAAAAAATAAAGGTAGGAGTTGAAGATTTAAAAATAGGTAAAATGCTTGTGTCAAGTAGAATATAAGCTATTAACAAATAGCTTTACTGCCACTGTTTTGAATATTGTATTGCTAGCAGTGAAGGTATTCATCAATAGTAGATATCTTTATGTTTAAATTCTGCATGGTAGGCCAACTCAGGCAGAGTTTAATATACGTACTTGGGTCAATGTAGCAGGTGGCGCTGGTACTTGGAGGTAGGACGGAGACCTGGGTGTCACCGTAAGGGCACCTCGTTTCTGCCTAGTCGGGTGAGTGGGAGTGAGAAGATCCGGGCCATAAGAGGGGAAATCGAGTGAAAATGATTCTGCGTATCGGGCATCTCGATTTTGATGACAAATGGATGGACAGGTGTATATTACATTCAGAAACGAAGGGAGGGACAGTGTTTGGCCTTGAGAAAGGACACGCCACCTTTTTTTTTTCCTTCTGAATTTCTACCAACCTGTCGTAAGATATAGGACAATAATCACGGGCTTAAAGGAAACAGAATCTATCAGCCACGACCAGAATCCACACGCGTGTAAGATTTTACAGTCTAACGGACCATCCAAACCATGCACTGAGCCTAAAATGCGCCGACCAGCAACTTTGGGTTACGTGTGCTGTTCTTCTAGTCTGGGCCGGTTGGCTCATGAATCTGCAGTCGGCTGGTGCTGGTTTAGGAAAGATTCGGCTGGGTGGCCTTTCTTCCCATTGTCTGTCACCTGCCAGCAAGGTAGCCAGGTCATAGTTAACACGGCGACATTTCAGAAGCAGCAAGAGAAGCCAAGCCCTGCTGTGCTAACACTTCTCTAGGTTCTGCATTTCTCACGTTCACTGTCGCACTCATGGGCAAATCAGGGCACAGAGCCAGTCAGAGTTCAAAGGACAGAAAAAGATCCCACCTTTTGATGAGAGAAAGTCAATTGCTAGTGTAGACGTGTAGATATGTCTTCCCCTTGCCTTACCTCTTTACCAAAAGTTAAATCATTTCAATCCATAATCATACAAAATGATGAACATAAAATAAAATAGGAGTAAATGGAAAAGAAAAAGTCAATGTCTTTAATACATCACTCAAAATTAATTAACATTTTTAGTGCGGTTACACGCAAAGTTGTAATAGCTTGGCAAAGCCCTTGGAGTCATCAGGGAAAGAGCTTACGAGAACATTCTCGAGGCAATTTTGAAAGCAGAAAATGCACTAACTAGTTCCCAGACAGGTTTCCAATTCAGTGGAGGGACGTAGAAAAAGAAAAAAAATAAAAGACACCTACTCGTAGAAGACATAGCAAAATTCCCTTGAACTATGCATTTATTTTATTACGCATGTGGTTAATTGTGCTTCGAAGCCAATAATTTCTCTGCTTCCCTCTTGTATTCATGTTCCCAGGACACCAGAGGCGAAGAATTGTCTTTTAAAACCAAGTTCAAAAAATGGCCCTGTGTTAGTCTAAGTTGGTAAATCGGAAACCTTACATACAAAGCAGAAACAGGAAACGGTTCCAACGCTGGAACAGCGCCGATAGGTTAGAAATACGTTGCAGCTTTCAGTTCCAAAATCAGCTCCCGACTCGTGAGAGTGAAAGGAAGGAGAAACCTGTAATTTGACTATTTGCAAAAGGTTTCAGCACTTCTCGTTGATCGAAAGGCATGCATTCGTTGCTCACGTTTTTATTCTCTGAACCGCAGGTAGCAGCTAGATGTATGAACTAAACTTTGGAAAAATCAGCCGTGACAGTGACTCACAGATATTTAGCCCCATGACTTTGTTTTCTCTAGATAGCATCCTTTATTTACTCGTTTGATAAAAATTTGCCGAGACATTTTTAGGCCCTTTCCCTTAGACAGAATCTTGGGAGAAAGATCCAACACTTTCAGTATTGAAGGGGAACATGTTTTTTGTTGTTGTTGTTCGGTTTTTTTTCCCTGGGAAAAAATTACCCTTGAAGAATAAATAAAAGACCCTAGAAGTCATTTCCACATTCTCGCTAGTGGCCTCACATGGCTGTGATTTATTCTTGAGCCCACGCGCGTCTCTGGGAGCTGGCCGGGGGAAGCGTCTCTCCCTTCGTTGGAAGCGGACACGGTGTGGAAGGAAAATGTCTGATTTCAAGCCGAATGGCAAGATGACGACGCAGCGTGCCGGACGTCGCCGACACCGTTTCTGCTGCGATGGCCAGTCCCAGGGCACTGGAGTCCCCAGAGCTGTCCCACCGGGCGGTCAGCCCTGTCCCTTGTCATACGCGGCGTGGGTGTGCGTGTGGTGCCAATCCAAACATTAGATCCGGTGCTTTTCTCGCTCGTTTTCTATCTCATTAGACAAGTCTTCTGGAGTTGTGTTACATGAGTGTTTCCCAAAGTGGGAGCCTAAGCACACTGATGTTATCGGGTATTATGTGAAGGATAAGCTCTTTTGTCATATACTGGAGGATCGTTTCTTTTTTTTTACCGCACAATTCCTCAGCGAAATGATTTAAGGGATCATACGTAGTTTTGAGACGGGAAAGCCACGGGCCACGCTCACGTTTGCGCCCCTCCTCCCCAGCGGAGTCACAGAGCGAGGCTTCGACAAAGGGCCTTTGGCGTCTGCCACTCGCAAAATCTGTGGCAAACCCACGATCCGGGAAACTGGTGTGTAAGCTAGTAGCCTGTGGTCAAAGATAAAAAAAGACATGAAAATGAGGACTAGTCTGTCCCAGTACTTTTCAGTAGCACTTCTGCTCACGACAAAAGCGCCCCACGTCTGTGCTTCCCAGGATGGTAGACGCCGGTCGCAAACCCCTGTGTGGCACTGAAAACGCGACTATTGTGACTGAGACACTGATTTTGAAATTTCATTATTTTAAATGAATTTAAATTTAAATAGCCGTATGAGGCTAGTAGCGCCCTATGTAGCTGCTGGCGATTTGGTCAAATGATTTCAATTTGAACAAGAATTTTTATTCTGTTGATGATACTGAGTATATAATTATGAAGAAAAATATAGTTGAAAATTATAATGACATTCCCTGAATTCACAGAATCCACCAACTGCACGCGTCGATATGGAACCACGGTGTTTCTTTTTAACTCAGACGCTCTGTTACAATCCTGCTATATAGTTTTGTCAAAAATGAATGAGAATAATCTTTATATGTGATTTGCAATTCCCAGTAATCACTTAAAAATCTCAGGAATCAGTAATTCTTAGTATTTACGTGGCAGCTGTTCAGTCAATCCCTGTGTTCCCTGAGCTAATTCTAAATATCCCTTTTCCTGCTCATTTTCCCCCATAGCAGTCACCGCCATGAACTGTAGCCTAGTTTTACCCATTTTTATGAAGTCCGTCTTCCTTAACCGGAAAGCAAACTCTAGGGAAGCAGAGACGTGTTTTTTTTCTGTTTACCACTGAGTCCCGGGTACTTAGAACAAGGCATGGCGTGTGAAGCGTGCTCACTAAAATACGTTAAATGAATGCAAACATTTATTAATGTACCTAAAATACCTCTAGGAGTGAAGATTCAAAATTCAGCCAAAAGTCACTTGGCCTTTAGTAGATCCCCGTCTTTGAAAATGTTAATCTCCGCGTTCTAACGCAAATACAGCCCGATGCAAAAGGAGAGCTAGCCTGGGGGCTGTAATTCTTGGCCCTGGACGTCGTGACCTTCGAACCTCAACTTCACCCTCTAAACCAGCCAGAACCAAACCCCTCATCCCTTTCGCACGGTCCACTTTCCTATTTGCAGTCCCGGGTGACAGATGTGGCCCGGAAGCGTGGGCCTCGGCTTCTGCCTCCAGGTTCGCTGCTCGAGGCCGGGCGAGGGGGGTGGGGACAGTGCTTCCGCTCCAGCTGCATTTATTTCAGACATAAGTCGTTTTCCATCTGGCGTTTGAGGGAGTGTAGTACATTTGCTTGAGGGAAGACGCAGAGAAACTATCCCAGTAGTGTGACCGAGCAAATTCTTCTGACGTGCGCAGCGTGGCAGAGACACCGAGCGCCCCCTGTGCCATGCGCCTTCGCAGCCAAAGTGACAAATGGCCGAACTCACTCCGCTCACATGCGCAAAGATCTGTGCAGAAAAACCCCAGCGAACAACGGCCCCTGCGGTCGGCGGCCCCATTTCCTCGTGCATTAATTTACTGTGTTTATTAATTGGGTGATTCCCGAACTCAGTTTGAAAACTAATTTAACACGCATGAGTTTATAATGAACAACCTCCACCGATAAGAAGCTTCCCTATTTAGGTGGAAGTCAGAGCGCTAAGAGATGAAAGGCATACATCCTAATCGCATCTCTCAAGAACACAGTGCAGTCTGGCTTGCGAAGTCATTAAGCCTCACGTCTGTAAATGCACCGACGGCCATACGCAAGAAGGCTGTGATGTTTACGGTACTCTTGTTAAAAAATAAAGCTGTTTTCCTGTCTGTGACAAATGCATCCAGGTTAGAATCGCAGTCATGTTATCGACGTTCCTGAGACCCTTGTGTGAGGAAAGGCCCGACGATGAGGACCCTGAGTTTTGGCAGACGGACCGTGTCTCTGACCTGCGGTGGGTTGATTTTTCTCTCCCTGTTCCATCAGGTGGCGTATCCACAACTCACCACCGAGAGGAGGCCTCACGGTGGGCATCTGCAGTCAGGGCTTCTCCAATCACTACAGCAGGGAGTATACGGTCTGCTGTCGAATCCGGCTCGTTCCAGCTGTTTTGAAAGAAGATTTTCCGACGTCTCAGACGGAGACAAACAAGAAAAGGGAAGGTATCCATAACCATCGCTTCTGTGTGCATGGCCGTGGGCCACCAAGAACCATGATTTAAGAATATGGTGAGAAAATTTCGGCCTAGGAGCTTTGCTCAGAATTCACAGATCCTAACGCTGGAAAGGATCGTCACTGCTGGGGAGCAGTGAGCAGGCAAGCACGAGTAGAAGATGCTGGTAAACTAACGTAAGAACTAGGAGCGTTGCGTCCAATATCCATTGCTTATTCATTTAGAGGTAAGATTCCCGGTGCTTCCTGTTAGGACAAGCACGAGCTGTTCACAGAACAAATCTCATGGAATTCTTTGCTAAGTGAGCTCTCAGTATTCAAGGAACGCCCTAAAGAGAAGAGCTTCGAAAATGTCGAATTACAAAATAAAGGCTCAAGATCGAAAACGTCAGAACCAAAAGCGATGTGAGGTTTGGTGCTTTCATAAAATGACATTAAGTCGACATTGCCAAACTGCATTTAATGCCATGCGTTTTAAACAGTACTCACGGGAGTCGGAATCTAGTAAGTCTACGTAGCACTGAGAGAGGCCAGTGACGAGGACCGTGGCGCCAGGGCTAGTCCGTCCGAGGCTTCCATTTATGTCCCACATACTATTAAAAAACTAACTTTTGCTGCACTAGAGAGCTGGCAGTTTTGATGTCTTCCTCAACTTCTGAACTTAAAAATAGTGCCGTGTGATGGGGGAGCATCCAGAGACCAAGGTCCTGTGTTTTCACTTGGTTCAGTTATTAAGTGCGGAAGAGGGTAAGTCAGGCTCCTGCATAATTTGGGGTTGTTAGAGAGTGGCAAACCAGACTTGAAATTTCCAATAAAATCATCACATTGATTTTAACGAGAAAAGCACTCCATAATCTTAACGAATTTTCTTCAAGCCTTTGAATGTCCTTATAAAATACCCTCACCCATTCAGCAGTGTAACTCAGTGGATTGAGGATGGTTTATTTTCATTTTTAGGGAAAGGAAAGTCTGTCCTCTCAAAACTTTGTTGAGTTTACACTTTCCTGCCGTTGGCGGACTGTGTCACACCTGGTGACAACAAACTGTGGAGAGATGTGACTCTCTCTAGTGATTTCAGACGTCTAATCAGAGTTCCCGCCCTTTAAATAAGGACTAAAAACGTGGTCACAGCATGATGCTATTTCGTAAGACATTGGGCACCAGCACGAATTCTGCTGACATTGGCCAGTGGTCATGTGAGCCTGTATTCTACATGGCATCTAGCGTTTTAAATCTATCGGTTTCGGCATCAAGGCTTACATATGACTTGGCATCATTTATCTTTCATCTAGTACCACTAACGTTCTTTGCTTTGCTATTCTTACAGACAAATGAGAGTCTAGAGCGTGTGCATGATGTGCTGGAAGTAGCGAGCTAGTCAGAGACAAGATCGGAAGCTGCTTCGGGTATTGTAGTAAATATGAAGAAATTTCCTCATTCCGCTTCCGATCTGTTTTGCAGCCTCCCACCAATTTTGCAGTGGGGAAGAGTTTAGCTGCTTAAGCAATTGAGTATTTTGAGTGTGGTCAAATACATGGCGGCATGAAGGCCTGAGAGAATTCCAGGCGTCTAAATTACGTTCTCGCGGAGCCTATCGTCATATCATCTTTAAAGGAGCGTCTTTCGAACATCTTACTATCTAAAGTGGCAGCAACTTCTGGAACGAAATTTATTTTCAATGTGACCCAACTATTTCCATGTCGAGAAGTTAATAAATTTGCAAATGCATTGCCTTGCGGAAGCCGATGCCTTCTAATTAATGATGAATTATATGCGGGAGCCGTTAGAGATCGTAATATCGCTTTATCAAAGCAAACGGGGGGCCAGATTGCAGATAGACGTGTCTGTTTACCGGATTCCCACTTTGGCGTAACATATGCAGCACGTTTATATCGTATGTGATCACATCTGCTTAAACACAGGGTCTAATTTCACTTGTAATGTTTTCGATATAAATGTTAATTTTAAAGTGTTTCGAGTCTGCATTTGCATAATGTGTACATAAACCCGTAATAGGGAGAAAGAAAAATAAAACAGGTTAAATGCCCGGAACAGGCAATCTCTGCAGGATGGAATTGCTACCTGACATTGAAGAAGCACATTAAAAACTGGGTTACCTAGTTAAGCCATCTGGGTGATACACTTCCTCCCAATTCTTCTAACTACACTCATAACATTTAAGGATTATGTCTAGTTGACAAAGATCACACAGCTTGGTATTTAACTTACGAAATTATAACATGGAGATGAGATAGCATGTTAAGTAGAAAGAAACTGAGCACAAATGGAAAGCCAAGATGACCTCAAAGTCACGCGTTTGCTCCAATGGCTCTAAGAAATCACATTCCTCAGCGCATCCCTCCCAGAAAGCAGAGGCACGTTATAAACTATTCTGATATTTGAATAAACTCCACGGAGGGAAGGGGCACCTTGACATCTGAATACCTGAACGACTGTGGACCTGCTAATTGCGACACAGTTGTCAATCAGATTTTCAAAGAACGAGTGAGAATTCAATAAGACTTCAAAATGTCTGGAACTGAGAGCATCTTGACAGATCGCACGTTAAGTCGTCTTCTCTATCACACACACCTAAAACAAAAACGCCACCAGAAGACAAACGAGCACACTGATCATTTATAAATGCTTTCTGTTCTTACGGACCTATGTCCAGGCTATATTGGTCACTAAAATTTCTGAATATTAGTCCTAGAATATATATTATAATTATCTAAGCTAGTTAATAGCTTTCTTTCACTTAAAATGTCTTTTAATAAACAGAATTTCTCAATTTTAATGTATTTTTCTTTATAAACACGTATACATACATGTATATATTGATGATCTTATATTGACATTGGGGGGAGGGGGTTAAAAAATCCTGCCCTACCTCACAATTGTACAATGTTTACCTATACGTTGGATGTATTTCCTTCCTTCCTTCTGCCTTCCCATTCTTTCTTCCTCCTTTCTTCTTTTTATGATAAACATTATTTTTTTTCTAGCCGCCTAATCCTTTAGTCTTTTTTTATTCTCGACTATCTGTTATTCTATCTTTGTTAGATCTCTAAACTTCCTCTAGAGGTATATCCGTCTCAAAAGTTTTTATTTTACTGCCTTCAATCTGTCTTCTCTACATCAGAACAGCGCTGCTGTGTTGATTATAGATTCATGGTAGGTCTTGACATATTTTAGAAAAATTCCTTCCTCCTCTTCTTCTGAGTCCTGGTGTTTCTTTGATCTTTGCTCCCTTATGTTCAATTTAGAATTAACTAGGCAAAGCCATAAAAACTCTATTTGGAATTTTATTAGAATACCATTAGGTTTCTAGAACAACTTTGAGAGAATGATGTTCTTACAGCAGTAAATCTTTCCATGCATCAACTAGAAAAGTTGTTTAGATTTTATTTACTGTCCTTCAGTATAGTTTTCTAAGTTTTAAAGCATAGGTTTTATACAAATTTTTGTTGGATTTTTCTCAGTCAGGTCACAGTTTTATTTAAATTTTTAAATAATGCATTTTACAATTATGGTTTTAATTATTTCTTGATCACATATACAAATACAGACATCTGTATACTGATTTTTTAAAAACTACTATGCTAAACTTCCTCATTCATTTTATTAATTTGTCAATAAATTTTTTGGATATTCCGTGGAGGCAATTATTACCCACTAATAGTTATGGTTTCATTTTCTCCTTTCCATTTCTTACGTAACCTATTATTAATGTTTATTACATAGATATCTGTATGACTTCAAAACCTTGCCTGGAGAGAGTCATTTGGAATCATTTCAAAAGTATAGTTTCTGTAGTTTAAATTGATTCAGGTAGTCAGAACCACCTGGAAGGCTGGTTGGAAGACAGGTCGCTGGACCCCTCCCCCACTGTTCGGGGTCCTGGGAGCGTGAGACCTGCTTTTCCAGTTTCCGGTTTGGGGACCACAGTGGAGAGACACTGGTCTGAAAGACTTGGACCGCAAACTCAAGCGTTCCACTAGAAATCTGTGAGCTCACTGAAGTAATTTTACACACCAGGTCCTCAGTTCCCTACACCATTAACAAAGATAATGTTTTCCACCTTTGCATTTCCTCTATTAAGTATCGGAGCGTTGTAAAATACTTATTCTAGTGTTTTTAGTACAATGCATTACTGTTGTTTTCCTCTATATTGTGTCTGCAAGAATCAACAAATATGTGTCTGCAGAGTACCAGGAATGCTAAATTGAGTTCCTGATCGTGGCCTCCGATATGACAGTGCGGCCTAGCCTCATCTCAGCTAAAACAATTTTCCTCAGGAATATTTGGGAATGTACGATGGTAAGAATTAACCCAGCCTTTTATTGGTAGCATCGGCAATAATCAAAGGGTGACATGTAATTTTTGTGTAATTACTTATATTAAAGCTGAGGATCACAATTACGTGGAAGAGGATTAGAGGAACATGGAGATATTGAAAACAGGCAAGTTAAGCCCATGGCTCACAAATGGTCTTGCACCTGTTCATTTTACTGTTTCATAACCAAAAATCCATTAAAAGCACCTCGAATGTAGCCTATAGGTTGCAGTCAGGCTGTTGCATGTTTTCCAATAGAAACACCCAGATTTAAAACCATACGAAACACAAGTTTTGCCTAATTTTCCCCTTGAGATTGGAAAGTATAATTGGCCAATTTATCACAAACATCAAGAGAATCGATTGACTGAAACAAATAAATCTGGCTCCACGTTTTTTTTTTTTTCTAACAAGATGGAAAAGGATTTATTTTTATGTCATCAAAGTCTGTGTGTGAAGAGACAGGCTCGAATCACCTTTTCGCTTTATGAAAACTGTCTAATTAATTTTTAGTCCTCTCACTTGAGGAGAGAAGTTAATTTGTTGCTTGCTCATGCTGCCTGTATATGTGGTAAATCATCAAGCTAGAGGAATAACCGACCATTGGAAAATAGCAATTCCATTCTATTTACTGGATTAGAGAGAAACCACTATAAACTTAATTAAATTGCTGTATGTTTCAGGAGCTATTAGTTATAAAGATAGCACAAATAATGGGATTCCTTGGATGTATGCTAATTTATTTCTTGAGACAACGTTTTCCTTTTATTGGACTGGATCAACCAGGATCCTGACCTGAGAACATTATTTGATTTAATAAGAAGTAAAATTTGTCATCGGCAGTAACCCCAGTGTGAGCCTCTTGAGCACAAGTATGAGGATTTTGAAATAAATAATCTAATCCACTATCTTTAAAACTTTTCCGATTCCTCAAGAAATCTTGTAAATCAAATATTCTAAAAAAAAAAAATTAAAATATTAACACACACATCAATCATAAGGTGCAGTAGCATTTAATAAGGAATGGATCAGGCACCTCAAGGACCCAAGGAGCCCTGGGCGCCACGCCGGGCAGGTGGAAGGAACTGAGCTTCTCCGACCACTGGTTGCTGCAGCATCTCTATCAACAGGCAAGCGATGGTTTTTGACAGATTGCTTCCACGTCTCCCAAATATATAATAAAGTCAAAATGACAATACTCTAAAAAACTCTGCTGCATCCAAGCACAGGAATTGCTCAAAACCCATAACCTAATGAATTAGCATATGTATAAATGTTTTAAGGAAACACACGTTTAACAATTTGGGAGTGAGCTGAAATTTTAAGGAGAGTTGCCTGAAAGGAACGAAGAGTCAAAACACCTGATGGGGGCTCTGTTGATCCTGAGGTTCAGTCTGACCTTTGACATGTCCCTCAGTCTTCCTCAAGGTAAACGCCCTCAGCTGTGCGATAGGAATACCTGGGCACCTAAGTCATGGGGATTTTGTGAGCATCTAACAAGAGGCTAGACATAAAAGGTTTCTGTTTGTTCGTTTCATCTTGTTTCTTTTTCTTTTTTTCTAAAACGCTGTTAAAAAGACATATAAACGTATGCAATGAGCCTCTATAATGCTAATAAGTGTAATAAAACTCCCAGTACCTTGTTTTAGCATCCTGGAAAAACATTTCTGTAGTAAGGAGAGCTCATAAGTGATGCTACATTTGTAGAACAAGGGCAAGACTGGATGAAAATGTATAAATTGCAATAGGTAAGTGTGCGGCTTGTGTTAATTCTGAATATCAAAGACGTCTTGCCTTTAACTGGTTAAACATTTGGGACACTATTTTACATCTATGTATATCATGTGGTTATATTATAATATTTATATATAATATGTTAGAACATATTTATATATGTATTTTTTTACTTGTATTTTGGCAATGTGCAAAATTAGAGACCCGTAAAATTTGCTCTCCTATTCTTCTAGGTTGAAAAATGAATGATGTTTCAATTCAAACTATTTTTGAAAAGCCTTGCCCCTTGATATTCTTTCATTAACTATTTGATTCAAATGATTCACAGGCACTTTCTCTATATAAATAACAACAAAGACAACAAAAGCCATGGATACGAAGGCAGTGAAACTTTTCATGAAGTCTTTCTTTCCTTAATTTATATGTCATCAGATTTTAAAGAGGAAAAGTTGAGAAATGTGTTCTCTTTCTACCTTCCATCTTGCCATTTACATAAGAGATTAAGATAGAATCTAGATATGTCTGAAGTGACCTCACATCTAGAGTTTTGGGAAAAATTAAATGCTCGAAAAGGAAGACCACTTCCTGGGTCTTTCTGGCTTTTGAGAGAGAAGGAGCAAGGAGTTGTTTTTTAGTGGGCATCACTGTTTGCGTTTTCACCCATTCACCACCTTTGTCAGAATCTCCCCTTCTTCAAAGAGCATTCATTATTCTTGCACTTTCTCATCCCATACACACCCAGAAATGTGACATAATTATAGAATGATAATGAATTAGAAAGCTACCATTGACCGACAGTCACAGATTAAAAAAAAAATCCTATTATCTGGAAGCCTCCAATTAGAAATAAGAAGCTAGATTTTTTTTTTCTCAGACTATGATTTATTTTTAACTTTGGGTCTTTGATCGGACTATGATTTTATTTTTAACCTTAAATCTTTGATCAGACTGTAAATTTGTTTTTAACTTTGACTCTTTGGTCTAAATATCATAAAGAAGCTGAGAATCAAAATTTCAGATAATAGTTCATTTTTAAGTGATTAGTGAAATTAAAAAATGAAATCTATATTATTAGAGGTTAAAAATCCAAGGTAATGATTTCTCATGTTGCTTATAAATTATGCAAAGTATAAGTTCAAATTCTAATGATCTCAGATCGTCAGAATTAAATACGACATGTATATCAATAACAATTATTTAGTAAAAATCAACTAGTTGATTTTGGTATTACGTTTACATTCAAAATAAAGATGAATTTTATTAACCATGTTAATATTTATGCTCTTTAAGGATATGAAATGACATTTTATACTAGTCATATAATTAGTTGATATGCAAAATCACTCTTTATAAACTATATTATATTTAAATACTTTGGAAGGCTACTTAGATGAATAATAAAGTGAATCTGTTTTTTTTTAAAAGGGTGTTTGCTATACAAATGATAGAATTATTACTTAAAAAATAGTAGCTGTTAAATATTTCACTTTGTCTCAAAAATCTCAACCGTGATACCCTGACAGCTTCCAAAGACACCAGCCCCCCCCCCAAATGATGCGCGCACGCATAATCTCGTCCCTCGTTCATTTGTCACAGGCCTGTGCTGACGTTCATTTGTCACGGTGGTGCTGACTCCAAGAGACCCGGACCGCTAGAGCATCTGCTCAGTCCTCTGAGAGCCAAGTCCCCCTTCTTCCAACCAGCCTCCCGGAGTGGAACTCGGGGAAGACCAAGGCCTTTCTGGGGTTAGAAAGAATTCTGAAACAGACATGTCATCATGATGGGGTTTTGTTTTGGTTTTGTTTTGTTTTGTTTTGTTTCGGCAAAAGTACAAACGTGACGGCAGAACCGGCAGCTGCCCGAGCCGATGCGCGAGTCCAAATTCCACAGCGTGGGCGTCTGTGCGCCCTGGGCCGGGGTCGCGTGGACCAAGGGGTCGAAGAGGGAGCAGGTGCGTCCCCGCGCGGACCCGAGCGACGCCTGCGGCCTCGGGGCTCCCGGCGGGGCTCCCCTCGCACCTCTCTCTGGTCTTGGCCGTCTGCTCGCTTCTCCCCTCTCCTCCGGCCGCCTTACTCCTCCCTCCTCTTCCTTCCCTTACGCGTTCGCTAACGTGGGCGTCTTTTCCTTTTCGGTTATTCAATTCACTTTTATTTTCATTTTGCTCTACGAGAGAATAAACTGTAAAAGAGACGCGTACCTTCGGGGCTGACGTGGCCTGGAGGGAATCCGCAGTGGAAGGAAGCGCGAGAGACAGGTGCGCGGCGCTGTCCCTTGACCCGGGCGAGCGAATCAATTCCCTTTAGGGAGACAGAGGCGGCGCGTCCCACTGCCCGTGGGCGCGGTTCACGCGGGGCTCGCCGGGGCCGGCGCCGTGGTCTGGACAGACGGACGGCACGGGCGGGTCCCCGGCCGCTCGCAGCTGCCGAGGGGCCCGGGCGGAGGGGGGGGGGCAGGGGGGCTGAGCGCGGGGGCGCCGAGCCCCCGGGACGCGGGCGCCGGCGGACGCTGAGCGGCAGCCGAGCCCCTGGAGGGTGTGTGCGTGCGTGTCTGTGCGTGTCTGTGTGTTCTGTGTGTGTCTGTGTGTCCATGTGTGTCTGCGTGTCCGTGTGCGCGCGTGTGGGTCTACGTGTGTGTCTGTGTGTGTGTGTCTACGTGTGTGTGTCCCTGTGTGTGGGGGTGTGTCCACGTGTGTACGTGTCTGTGTGTGTCCGTGTGTGTGTGTCTGTCTGCGTCTGTCCATGTGCGTGTCTGAGAAAGGCTGTCTGCCGACACCTCGTCCGGCCCCCGCATCCGGCCGCGGGCCACTGTGTCTCCCCCTGCGCCGTGGGCAGCGTCGCGGCGGTGGCTCAGGCCACGGCCCGAATGGTGCGTGGGCAGCGCGGACAGGCGTGGCTTCCCGAGGCTTTATGCAGATCGTTTTGAATGGGGGGGCGTTAGAGGCGGTTTTCCCTGCGCCCCGCTCCGCCGCCCCCCCCCCCGCCCCGCTTCCCCTCGTCCCGGGCGCGCTCCCACGCGCAGGAGCCACGAGAAGCCGGCGGGGCCGCCTCTGCCTCCCTGTTATTTTGCCTCAAGTTTATTCCCCCCCACTTTGGGCAGGCGACCCAGACAGAAGAAAACACGTATGGGGAATCCGTAATTGCGCTTTGATTGCCTTTTACGTCCCACACAGAGCCTTTTGTCACCCTCGCTTTGTCCGCTGGGCAGTAAATATCGCTTGCGACTGCTAAATAGTTTGAGATACAAAAGGCAAGTGGCTTCAACAAAACCCAAAGGAGGAACAGAATCAGGCAGCCCGGCGTGGTGTCGCGGGAAAGGGACCCCGGCTTCTCCTTGCCAGCAGGACGCTGGCCCGTCCCCCGCCCTGGGCTCTGCAGGGTGCCGCGTGCACAGGGGACATGCTCGCTGCAAGGGGGGACCGGCCCCTCCAGCTGGGGTGCTATCCGGGGTCTCTACCTCAATTGAAGGGTCAGGACTGAAAGTGGTATTCCGTTAATGCTCCATGAACGTTTTGAGTATGTCGGCTCGTGGGTCATTAAATGAAAAGCTGTTTCTACAAAAAGAAGCACCTATACGTCGGCGTGTTTCTTATTCGTGCTAAGCCCCAATACTTTCATCTGCGAATTTTAAGTGTAATATGACCAGCTGGGAAATGTGAAGCTTTGTGGTGATCCGTTTACATCGCTACCTATTTTCTCCCTTGAAATTACCTGGAAGGCATGTTTCAGGGAAGTAAAAGACAATAGAAAAAAGAATCGACACAAAACCTTTTCAGTGCCAGAAGTGGTTGAGAGCGGATGTGTTGTCTGAGCCCTGATGAGGTATTTTGTGGCAGCACACGGAGAGGTCTGTCCACAAAAATCCTGCACAAATTATTTTTCTCTCAATCAACTCTTTTTTGGGGGCAGTTACTTAGAAAAGATTAGTAAAATCTTCTGTTTACAAAAAGCAGTAAGACTTAGAGATTCTGCAATACTATGTTGTCTATATCACTATAACACTATGTTGTTTGTATCACTTAAAACTCTTTTTAAAGAAACTTTGTGATTATTAACAGTTCTAAAATAAGAGATCTTTTTAGGATTCCAGTCATTGATCCGTGCTGGTTTGATGAAAGACTTATATTAAAACACTCTGACCACTTCTGAGGTTCAACTAGATGTGCCATATCTTTTCAAATTACTTTGTTTGCTGTGAGTCTGGTTCCTTCTCGTGGGTTCTTCCTCACAGTGATATTTTGGAGTTAACAACACTGAAAATGTGACTGACGAAACGTAGCTAAAGATGTCACTAAGAATGTAGGCACTCTCAGTGATAGATGTGGACGTTAGCTAATCGCAAGGCTAGTTTTTAAAGACTGTGAGCCCCTAAGAGACATGACAAAATTTGATGTCATTGAATTTCACTTCTGCACTCAGTGTTTAATTTGACTTGATAGATCGCAAGCGATGGGCTGTTTTGAATGTCCTGCGTTCTTCAATAATATCCGTGCTTTGGCTGTTAGAATTGTTTATGAGTTCTGTTTCCAGTGCCCTGTTATACATAGCAGTTTGTGTTTGGATATCAAACATGTTCGGCTCAAATCTGACAGGGCACCTTAAAATACAACATTTATAAGATGGTAAGTAGAAGCAATCGATTTCTAAGCTGAAAATGAGAGTCGGGCTAAGTCCACTTTTATTAAACCGCTGCACGGGAAGCCCAGGCTCATGAGGGAGACTCACCAATTATAGCAGATCACTTAATATCACACTGTCCCTGTTTTTGATCCAAGCAATGTCTATCTGCGCCGAGTGATCCAGTTATGTGTATCATTTGTCCTGAAGGTCTCTTGGCAACACGTCTCCAGGGAGATACGCAGGGTAGGCAAAGAAGAAGATTTAGTAAGACAGGGCAGTTCTTCTCTCTGGACTTTTAGGTACGTAAAAAGTCTTGTCAGTTTGACATTGGCCACCTTTGCTTTATGGTTTTGTCTTCTTTTCTCTTCCGCCCATGCCATCTTTATCGAGCTCCCGAAATACATTTTTATAGATATTCCAAAAGGAGCAGTGCCGTTCTTCGCTCCTGGGTAGAAAGGAGGAAAATGCGCCAAGCTCCTGTCCTTTCAATAGTCCCACATGGTGAATTCTCGCGTAAGTCTAGTCTTGCCCATAACTTATTACTGCGAATTGTTTATGGGATTGTTTTTTTCTTTCTGAAATTCCCGATCCCATGATTGAGCGCATGGTAGAACATTAGATCCTAAAAGAAAAAAAAATCTGCTGAATGATGGTTGCTTTGCACCCTTTCAGGGTATCGGAAGAGGCACTTTGGTTTCAGCAAGATGCTACATGCAGTGTGTATACCACGTGGGCATGGGGCGTGCGGAGAGGGGAAATAAGCTCAAACCAAGCGTTTCGCTTGCCGCTGCTACGAATTAACTGTACAGTGCAGAATTTTGAAAAAATAACTAGAGAATGAAAGGAAGCACACATCCTTTCAGATGCCTCTTTAGAGGGAAAGGGACACTGACCGGAGAGGAACTCTCGCTGCATCCTTTACGCTCCGACTAGTTACAAAGATGTCAGAGATGTTGAAAAAGGGGGCTCGCACCGATGGCTGTAGAAAAGGATCGTAGCGGCCTTATTTACAAAGGCCAAAAGGTGGCGACAACCCCGGTATTTATCCACCAACGAAGGGGTGGACAAGCCGCGGTGTGTAAAGCGTGGATTATTACCCGGCCTTAAAAATGAATGAAATTATGATTCACACCGCAACATGGCGGACCTTGAAAATATTATGCCGAGTGAAATACACCAGGTGCAAAAGGGCAGATATTGCACGGTGCCACTTAGAGGAAGAATCTGGAACAGGCGGTTCGCAGAGACGGAAGCGAGATGAGCGGTGGCCAGACGCTGAGGGGGGCAGACGTGGCGTCACCGCCTGGTGAGTCAGGGTTTCTGCTCGGGGCGGTGACAGTTGTGGAAGCAGAGGGTGGCGATGGCTCTGCAGCACCTCAAATGTATTCGATGCCTCTGTTAAGGCGTCAAATTTAAACGTTAAGAAATTTTACCTCTATACGTAAAATATTTAATTAGAGTTATTTCATAAAGTTTTAATAAGTCGATTTTCTCAAGTTATTTAAAAATGGTCATGGTGGCTTCCAGTACTTTCAAAACCAGGGTCACGCGTAATAACCGGTTTATTAAACTATTACTTAAACACCTCTCCTTACCTTTTTTTTTTTTTTTTAAAGTAGCCTCCCCCTAAGGCCTCAGCTCCGTTTCAATACGCCGGCCTGTGCTTGCTGCCGAATATGACGGCTGTTTTAGAAATACTCTCGACCACGGCACTTTGCTGCTCCTGAGACAGGAAACTGAGGCTGTGATCACTGAGGTGCCTCTTCATTTTCTCAGGCGTTACTGTCTCGGGGGCCACTTTCTCTACTCAGTGTCATGTTCTCATCTGGTGGACCCGATCGGGGAGCGCCCATTGATTTGAGGTGTGAGGAGAAGGTTTGGAAAGAGAGAGCGTGCTAGCGACGCGTGGGAGAATTTCCGGGGGTGTCGAGGGCCCATAGGGACTGAACGAAACGAACCAGAGGGCTGCGATTCTTCTCCGACAATGTCCAACTCTCTCCCTGGCACAGGAAGCACATGGTTAGTGATTTGACTGGAAACAGGTTTTACATGCAATTAGCTACATAGAGAAGGACGAGGCTTTGAGGGAACTTGTGATGGGTTAACTGCACTCACGGTGCAGAGTGAGTATGTCCAGGATCCTCATGAGGCCCCGACATTGCCGTGACACCGGGGGACAGGTGTTCTTCTCTTTGAGTTATATGATGATGGATCCGTATATAATGAACAGGGAACTTCTGTATGGATGGCTTAGATTGGCAATCAGGTCTAGTGATAAGCACACGGAACTGGGACTCACGGTATTAATAGAACAAATAGAGTAAAAATCATAGCCAGCGCCGTATTTATTTAACGCTTCTGACTGCAAAGCGTCACACAGCACTAAGTCCTTAACCCACGAAGTTCTCCGTCTTGTTCATCTTAGTTATCATTTTCATACGATCTCATGATGCGTTATGATTTTTGAAGTTTTGTTGCTGTTTTTTTTCTTTTCTTTTTTTTAAAAGAAGGAAACCATATTTAAGAGATTAAATGACTTGCTGAGGGTCAGAAATCCTGAACGATGTGGAGTGTAGATGAAAAGCGACCGGCAAGGCTGTGTTCCATGCCTTAATTCTCTGCTGTCGTGTGGCCAGGGAGCCCTGCGCCTGTCTGGTTCGTGACTCCGGGAAAGTCACATTGCTTATTTCTGTTTCCTCATCCTTAGTGTGGTAAACGCCGCAACATCCCTTTGTTTCTAATTTGATCTTTAATTTTCTAGACAGTTTTCCGAAAGAACTTGCACTTAGAGCCATGAAAAAAAACATCCATCTTAGTACGCTGGAACATACAGATGACATTTCGGTTACTATTTTGAGATTGAGCATTAAAACTCATTTTCAAATGTTATATTCCCTTGTGATTCCTATCGTACTGATCTGGTACCTGTGTGAAGTCAGGATTCTTTATTACCATAAACATAACTTTCTCTCATTTTAATAGGGTACCACGTGTTTTCACGCAAAATAATTTACGTAACCATTAGAAATCGTAAGGAGCTATTGGAGCTCCTGTGGCTAAGTTTACACTCAAAAATATTTAGTGATATCAGTCTATTTCTTAATAATACACAATTCCTATAGTATTAAATCAACATTCTGTTTACATGATACGGGGTGGTTGGCGCAGAAGACCTTGCATTACATATGCAACGTGTCAAATGATTTGTTTGCATGCCACACCAAGGCACTGGATTTGGGCCTCAGAAATTAATTAGAAATGCTAACCAGCTGTGGGAGCACTGTGGTAATTTGCCCTAGAGAAATCGTTGTATGTAAAACCAAACGTATTTCCTGGCCTTATACAACTCTAGTCTTGATTAACATATTCGCAAATACATCTATCAATATGTGTATTAATATACCAATGCTTTATATTAGCATAGTAAATATAACTAAAATAGCTATTAAACCCATATGTATAAATCCAAAACATGCACGTGTCTCCCTCCTGCTATGGCTGTTATCGGCCACGCCAAGAACTCAGAGCAGCTCACACTGCCGTTTAATGCTCTGAAGTTATAACAGAAAGCACGTAAACCTAAGTTATTGTATTTATTCACACTTTGATTCCCCAGAATTGCCATAATGTGACGTGTGAAGGAATAAATGTCTTCCTCTCAGTAGCATGAGGTTCATGATTGGGGGCCATAAATCAATAGCTTGGCACATCTCCTGGCTTATAAAAGAACCATGAAGACCAGAGTCCCTACAAATTATGCATTGCTAATGCCCTTCAAACAATGAAGCACTTGGAAGAATAAATGCTGTGTACCTACTTTGAAAATGTCCAATAAATGGTATTAATAGGACATTAGGGCTACAGATTCAGGTAAAATGCTTGTGTCAAGTAGAATATAAGCTATTAACAAATAGCTTTAGTGCTACTGTTTTGAATATTGTATTGCTAGCAATGAAGGTATTCATTAATAGTTGATATCTTTATATTTAAATTCTGCATGGTAGGACAATTCAGGCAGAGTTTAATATACGTACTTGGGTCACTGTAGCAGGTCTATAAATTTTTCATGAATATGTAGACGATAAAGTGATGTCAAACAATGTTGGTCTCATTTAATTATGTACACTAGAAAATACTTTTTTTTTTTTTTTTTTTTTACAAATGGCTTCCTGTTTTTACATTGTTCTGCTTTAGAGAATATTGTTCAAAATGATTTACGAGGATGCTTGACATTTGAAGACCGAGTCTGCGTAGCTTACGTGGGCCTAAATGTCCATCACATGTCACCTTGCGTTGAATGGCAATAGGGCGCACGGGAATCTTCACCGGAGAAGGAGACAGCAGACCGTGCCATGGTCTGTGGCGGCACAGTGTGATGACCGAACTCAAAGTCTCAGTAAAAACAGTGTTTGTAACTTGGCGTGTCCAATACCGATGGGGATTTCAGCGCTATAGATAGCATAGCCCTGGGAATTTTGACTCGTCGTCGAACTGAAAGAGACCTTGAGAGATTGTGTTCTTCCTTCCACTTTCTTCCAGGAAACTATGGAGCAACCTTATTTACCTTTGTCTTTTCTTTTAGAATTGTCCCTAAGATCTGCTAGAATTTATCGCAGAATGTAAAACTCCTTACTACCCACACAACTATGACGTTTACATGTTAAATCATTTTTAAACAACCATGTTAATTGGAAGAATCCCCCTTATTTAGAAACCAGCAAGCTTTTGAGATAGATTCTCAAGATGTCTTAGAACTTTCATTTTACACGTCTTCAGGTGTGAAAAACAAAATAAAATGCTATAAAAGCAGCATAAAGGCGATCAATGTTAGCAAAGATGGTGACTGAAAACAGATGTTTTCATTTCTAGGAGACTACAGGTTTTGCAAATGTGGGTAAATTAATTTATATTTCAAAAAAGTGCGCATTCCCTGATATTCGGTAGAATGAATCTAGTGAATCGAAAGTACGGATGAAAACTTTAAGTCTGAGGACGCACCAGGTCACACAGCGCAATGCAGAGAACGCTGCCCGTATCCTCGGATCCGCACAGGTTCCGGACGGTGCGCGGGACGCCACAGCTGTCAATACACGGCTTTCGGGCTCTTAAACTCGGGGTCGAGCGGACATGCGGGATCTGGGCTCAGCTTGGAGGTGCCGCCGAGGTCCCCGCGGCCGCTGTGGGGTGGTCCGCGGGCCCAGGGGAAGCGGGGACGCGAAAAGGAGCCCAACGCAGTGCCCGCTGGTTTCGTTCGTTTGTTTGTTCGTGTTAACTTCCCATGTGGGCAAGACGACATCTTAATAAACCGACTTGGCGGCTCCGTCCAGTCAAAGCCTGTCTGCATTGGAACAGGACGTCGTCCGTCATGGCGAGTTTAAGGTTCACGAGCCTCAAGCCTTTCCTAGAGGACCCTGGGGTGGGGGAGACTCGATGATGCTTTTCCTGATCCGTTCCCTCACTCATTCTCTTTGTGCACCCTGCAGGAGCTGGGTGCAGAAAGCACCGCCCGGCTCCACGCACGGATGCCGATTCAGTGCGCACGAGACAAAGACGAAGGGCGGTTACAACGGAGTCACGCCAGCTCCGCGGCAGTTTAAAAAAACGGAAGCCCTGGAAAACGTCTCCCTCTTAGGGAAAGAAAAGGGAATAAAAAAAATATCATTCAATATTCATTTTTAAAATATACAGCAGAAAACAAGGCTCAAGCGATAGAGCACCCGACAACGAGGGAAAGAGGATATGGAGTTCTTACTGTCAGGAGAAGAATTAAAACAACCTTTACGTATTTCTAGGAAGTTAGAAAATTATGGGATTTTTTTTTTTTACTTAAAAAAATCAAAATTGAATGAACTCATCGAATGAAGAAGAGAAATTAGAACAGTAAAGTTAAGGACAAAATAGAAGGATTCGTTATCAGAATCAATAGTGCTAAAACGTAAGCGAAAACCTGGAATAAAGAAAAGATTCTAAAAGCTTCCAGAAAGACGGAGGAGGATGACAAATCCCCTTACCAAGAAATCGGAAGCAGAATATTAAGTGACGATTCTAGGAGCTGAGGGTTGAAGGCCGAGGCCTCCAGCTTACCGGGCAGTGACCAGATGCTCCTTCTCCTTGCTTGTCTCAGACTCTGTAACACGATCCCTTGGGCAGAGATCTTGACTTTCACGATCAATTTCATTGTTAAGAAGCAGTCATGCTCTGGTTCTCAGGGGCCAATAAAATCTAATATCAGAACATCAGTCACTCGCCCAGTCAAAAGTGCACCCTGCTTTCTCCAGTTCCTTTCTGACCCTCAGTCTGTCCCCCGGCTAGTGCCTGAGTCAGGCCGAACTGGGCAGGAGGGAATGTGGGTGCAGCAGCTTCAGCCAGGTGGTCAGCCACCGTCCCGAGTGCCCCCTGCTCCCATGGGACACCGCGAACGCCCTAATCTGGGGACAGGAAGGCAGCCTTTCTGATCCCCGTTGGCATGCACGTCTCTCACAGATTTCTCGAAATACCTGGCAGGTGACACCCTTCTGCACGCCCATTTTCGTCCTTGGGAAAAAGTTGGCGTCTTTGCAAAACCAGGAACTGAAAAGGCGAGATGCATCCGCCTCAGCCCACAGCGTTTCGCTCTGATGTGACAGGCAGCCCCACATCCTCCTGCTTCTCACCGCTCCTCGGTGAGTGTCACTCACCGGACTCCGGGGTGTCTGTCGCACAGGCCGAGGCTCAGACGCATGCGCAGCTCCCTGAGGGGTTCTCCAGATCGCGAGGGCCGCGGCCGACTCTTCCGTTTGTGATAAAACGTGGCGGTGAGCCGTCAGGGCCACAGAACCTGCTTTGAGCTACTGTTCTGTGCGTCTGGGAGACATGGCTTAGTGCTGTTCCGAGAACCTCCTGTGTCCACTTTCCGGCTCCTGTGTCCACATTCTGGTGGGAAAAGCCAAATCTTAGAATGTTATTAATGATTGTTGGTTAATTTAGAAAGAAACCCTTTTTTTACCCCCCTCCCCTCATCAATTGAACTAGAATTCACAGCAAATGCGACATCCTTATGGCCAAGGGCCGGCCGACCAGGGGGTGCTACATGGGCCGTGATGGGAGTCACCGCACACTGGCAGGGGGCATTGCAATCGGAAGGGGCCCCCTAGAAAGCGCGACATGGCAGCTCTGAGAACTGTGTGATTGTGGCGCGTGCCAGAGACCTCTCAGGGAGGCCGGTGGCCTTGGCTGCGGGGCGGCCGCAGGTCTGAAAGGGACGTGGCTCCGGCCTCACTGAGGACGCCCCACCTGTCATGCTTGTGGCCCTGGTCCCAGAGTCAGGATTACTCCTTTCAGGAAAAAATAGGAACGACCCCTTCATAACTGCCTGGTGGGTAAATTTTGTTCTCGTCCCTGGTTTATGATTGAGGCAAAAAAAAAAAAAAAAAAAAAAATCCAGGAAGATGTTGGCCGCAGCACGCCTGTCCTCTGGTGGCCGGAGGCCGAGGCCTCCAGCCCGGTTCCCACGCGCATTTCTTCCTTCTTAAAGGAACACGCAGTGGTGTTCATTCTGTGCGCATTTCTAAAACCGAGAAGAATGACCCAACTCCTTTATCCTGGGAACGGATCGAGCCGCCAGGTCTCAGCACGAAATTGCTCTGCGCCACCCTCGTCCACGGTCCCCAGTGACGGTGGCGAAGCCCGCGCTGGCGGCTCCGCGGTCCCTCCGGGAGGCAGTGGCTGGTGGAGCGCGCGCGGCGCTGTGAGCCGCGCGATGAGCGTGGAGGATGCAGGCGCTGCGGGAGGCAGGCGGGAGGACGCGGCTGTCCTTAAGGAAACGCGTCTCTAACCGGACTGCGTTGGGGTCCTCCGGACGCTTCTAGGCGAGGGAAACCGAAGGGCAGGCGAGCAGAGAAACGACGCCATTGGGCCTCACGTCGGCCCAGCGGAGTGGAGGTGCCTGGCGGGCAGGTTGAGCGCCGAGAGGGTCTGTCTGGATGGCAGGCCTGCTTCCAGACCCCGGACCGCGGACGGCTCGCCGCGCTCCGCGGGGAATCCCGCACGCCTGCCTGGAGGAGGAACGCGCACGGGAAGCGAAAAGTGCGAGTTTGGAAGAGAGCGGAAAGAAACGGTAGAAGAAGGTCAGGGAGGAAGTGACGTGGGCAGCACAGGTGTCAGGAAAACGAACGGCCGCACTGTCACAGGTGGAAGGTGTTCAAACTCGGCCGCTCCTGTCGGCAGGGAGCCAGGCGGACGCCGGGGGACCGGGAAGGACGTGTGTCCGTCCTCACGGGCGTGCGGGGGTTACAGAATTTGGGGGGAGCTTTTTTTTATTCCTTATTTGTGTATCTCTTTTTGTTTGACTTGGTGGACATATTCTGAACAACAGCAACTGAGAACAGTCAAAGCAGAACTCGTTGCTTTTTTCTTAATATTAGTACGATGTGTCTCTCCTGATACATGGGCTGACTCCAGATTGCGTTCGGTGAGGCTCGGTTAAGCCCATTTGGATTCGCCGCGTGCAGCGCCGTGAAATAATAAGTGAGTATTGTTTTGAGTTGTTATATTTGTGGCGATTTGTTAAGAGAGCAACAGAAAACTAATATAATATGCATAGAGTTTCACAAACAATAAGAAATAGAGAAGTGCGTTTTAAATTAAACACGGATAGTACAGCAAACTTAGACCGCAGAATGCTTCTAGAAAATGCAATTTTCCTCTTGAATGACCCTAGATGTTACTTTAGAGATAAGGATATATTCGGACCTGAATCCACACATTAAGTTATAAGGTTTCGTTCAGCGCATTTCGGCCGAGTCATTGTGTACGAGGAACGCGGTGCAAACAAAGGGCTCTCACGCTTCCTACTCTGCGTCGGCGAGTTCCTGCCCGACGCCGAAGGGAGCCTGCTCTCCACAGGGGACAGCTGTGTCCGTGGACAGTGTTTTTGCAGCTTTGGTATTTGCTAAGTCACTGAGCATATTTTTTTTTCCAATGAACATAATGTCCATCAAAGATTCCTGCCACGTAAACATTCCTTGCCTGCAATCAAAATGCTCAGGTGTCATAAAAAATAAAATATTAAGTAAAAGCATTTGTAGACCTATTTCAAAAATAATTATATTTACTAGTGTTATACTTATCAGGTGAGTCAATTTGCGTGTGTGTGTGTGTGAAAGTGGCCATCATGTTGCTATTGAAAGACTTATAAATATGACGTAAGGCCAGAAATTGAAGTAGGAAATCTAGCAGTGGCCAGATGAGAGAGAGACAGAGAGACAGAGACAGAGAGAAAGGGAGAGAGACAGACAGAGAGAGACACACACACTCAGAGAAACAGACAGAGAGAGAGAGAGTGAGACAAGACATAGAGAGAGACACAGAGAGACAGACAGAGCTGGCTTCCCCTCCACATAATTTGGAAGGCACTGGCTGAGCCCAGCTGCCTGGGTATTATTGCCGGTAAGATTCATCAGCTCGAGATAGTGAGCAGATGAGGTAGCAATAGATTTAAGAGAAAACAGCCTAAGCTGGAAACAAATGACAAATCAGCTTTGGCAACTGCTTTCAGGGAATCGGTTAATTCCCATTTTAAACCAAGGATTGCCTGTAAAATAGTGACGTGAAGGGATCTTTCCTGAGCAACGGTATATGCACGACATGATTGACACACACAACCTTGTAGTTTTTAAACCGCTGTAACGTACAATTGTTCATATTATTATAATTACATGTATCATAGAATGTTAGCAGCCACGTTTTACAGATCACCCTATTCCCCCCGTAAGAGATGAGCCGTCTGAAGCCAGCAGGATGTACGTGGCTTACAGAGCATCACCCGCCCGCTTTGCGTCCATGGTCCCGAACTTTTAAATGTCCCAGGAAAATACCACTTGCTTTATAATAGACGATGCACAGGCCTTACCTGTAGGATTATAACAATGTCGATACAAAATGTACCTGCAATTCCAGCTTAGGAGAACGATAAACATGATCTAAAACCTCTACTGTATACGATATGCGTGTCAACGAAGCATCTCCAAAGCGAGTTACGTGTTTTAAAGTGTTTACCTCTGACAGCGTTACTAACCCGTTGTCCATTCGTTAAGCCACCTGCAGAAAACTTGACTACCGATATTTTTTCCTATTGTTTTCTGTAGCAATTAGAAAGGATAAAAATCATTCCATTTGTACAATCTAAGCCAGTTAATTGCAAGCAATAGAAACCGTATCCGATGTAAATGACAAGAGCCATTTAATGAAACAGTGCTGGCCAGCCCGAAGTTTGAGGAGCCACAGGAAGGAGGTTTTGGGGCCAGAGCTGCAGCCGAATTAACTGCACAACGGGGTGGGGGTGGGGGACGGGGCGGGGGCAGGGGAGGCCGAAACTGCTGGCCCCAAAGCGCCGCGTGCCCTGGGAACTATGGCTTGCATGGGGACTCGCTCTGAAGTGCCACCTTACTGGCAGTGCTGGGGGGGGGGGGGGGGGGGAAGGATGGAGGGGGAGAGAGAGAGAGAGAGAGAGAGAGAAGGAGGTGTGCTGTCCTGCCCACTGAGCGACGAGCATCCTTCCGCGCTGCTCACCTGCGCGTCCCTGGGCTCCCTCGGGCAGGCCGCTGGCGCATCTGATTGGCTGAGCCGCGTTTAGCAACTAGTGGGTGTGGACCGCTGGGTGTCAACTCCCGGTGACCTTCCGGCAGGCTTTTCTGACTCGAGGAGACCTGTGAGCTTTGCGGAAAGGGCATTTGGTTGGTCCGATGGCCGACCCAGTCCTGCGGGGCCCCCTCTTTGCAGGAGCGGGGGACGCGGTGGCGGCGGGACACTGGAGGCGACAGCCTCTCCCCGCTCACAGCGTCCCTCTCCCTCTGGCAGACCCGACAACAGGCGGTGTGCCGGGCGAGCTTCCCTTCACCCCCTTCTTCTCTGCGCCCCAAACGGCCCCGCTCCTGCCCCTTCGCGCGCGGTGCTGCTCCTGTAAGAAACTGCTCCCCGGTGATCCTCAGAGCGGTTGTTTCCCCTCTGAGACGTCACTGTCAGAGCCTGCGACTGGACGCGAACTTCCTTCGTACAAACGCTCGGGGCCGGTGCAGACCCTGGCCTCAGCCTCAGCCCACCAACACGTCTGAGCACAAAAGCAACTGCGGATTTTCCGCGTACATTGTCGAGATTCTGGGGGGCATGTGTGGCAGTGGATTCTGTAGATGCTGCACGAAGCGAACAGAATTCAAGACGAGGCTGGAGGCACCCATACGGGGGTCCTTAAAAATGCATTTCAATGTATTGTGCTACCCTGATGAATGGGGAACGATTCAGATTGTTTACGTGATTAAATCATGAACTAAACCTTGGTCTATGTTGAGCTAAGGGAGAGTGAAAGACACTTCAGAACCTATTCATTAATTATGTCCATTATGGGGGTCTGAACGATCTCTCCTGGTGATGACATTGAGAGTGTCAACAAGCTTGAAAAGCACTTTAGCGCCTCTCACAGCCACAAGGAGCCTAAAGACACATAACGGCGAAATATAATGTGGCCTCTTTGATGGAAACCTGGATCAGATAAACACACATTAGGTAAAACAAAGGAAATCTGAATAAAATATGGACTTTAGTTAATAACGTACCAGTATCGGTTCATTGTGAAAAGTGTACAGTGCTAGCGCAAGATAATAATAGCAGAAACCAGGCGTGGAGTGTCTGAGGACCCCTTTCCTCGTCCCAATTTTATTAAACAAACGAAGTACTCCAGTTACTTCTCTCTGAAGTCCTGAGATAAATGTGGGAGATATTGCCGTCGAAGGGGCTCCCTGATTTTAGTGAGAACGGTGAGGTCCCGGTCCCCAGAGGCGAAGTCTCTGGTATGTCTCTTGGAAAACTATAATCAAAGGACCGAGCAGTCTAGCACAGGTAGAAAACAACAGGTGTGATGCTTCAGGAAGGATTTGGGTACCCCACCAGTGGAGGCACAGGCTTAAAAAACCCCACCAGCATGAAGGAAGCTTTTGGGGTTTTAATATCTTCATCACTGTGTGGACTGTTTCACAGATTACATATGAATATGTATATGCAATTTATAAAGTGTACAATAATAATGTGCATTTTATCATGTGCCGCATATTAATCAAGCTATTTAAAACAGAAATAGATAATGTCATAGCCCTGAGGCTACTAAGGAGATTGAATAATTAAAAACATTTCTACATATGAAATTCTATGTCCGGATGGCTCCACTGACCAATTTCACCAAAACATTTTAAAAAAAATAAATAAAAGAATTGAGTACAATTCTCATACAAAATTTTCCATAAGAAAGGAAAGAAAAGAAAAATTAAAAAAAAAAACACGAGGAAAGACTCATTAAGGTGCCATGTTTACGCAGCGGCATCTGACACACGCACCTTCTCTACAGTGACTTCTCACGTGCTGTGGTCAGCGTGATACACTCTTGCCTTATTTATATTAGGGAAAGGAAGGTCCAGGGAAGTTATGCATTACGGTCAAGGTCACACAGCCGGGTGTGTGGAAGAGCAAACACACAATCCACTGTCAGACTTCTGTAAAAAATCACCCCGTCCATCGCACTGTATTACTTTCATCCAGGTGACGTCTGTGAAAACCTTCTTTCTTGAGTGAAAATTGAGTTTATAAAGTATACAAAATGCTCAAAAAAAATCTTGATATATCATCGGAATAGCTACTTACAGGTTTCCAAGTGAAAGTTGGAATTTTATGTTCAAGCAATTACGAATCTTCCTTTTCTACGTACTCAGTCATGAGTGAACCGCTATATATACAGTTGTACAGATACTGTAACCTTCAGTGACACGAATATCCGCTACCTGCTGGTTTTTCGATTAGAGCCCTTCACGATGGTGTGTCCTGAGAGGGCATGTGTGTGACTCTCGTTTTCACATATCAGAAAATAAAATATGCCTTTTTATTGCTATCACTTTTACTATTTATTCTCTGCCAGTCTGTTCCAGCCAAGCATCACAAACAACCATCAGCGTTCGTACCATGTTATTATAGCAACGGTTATGCCATTTCCATTTTTAATGACCTGGAAATATTTGAATCGAGTGTAAGGAAACTTCCTCATTTAATGGGAGGTGTTCACATATATTTGTGCTTGTTTTGCATAAAAAAGCAAGGCATTCTTTGACTCAGGAAAAAAGGAAAAGAAGATCTTGTCCAACAATTTGACACGAAGTGCCTTTAATGAACATTTCTTTTCTTCCAAGTTTAATACATCATGCTTTATATGATTATCAAAAATTCCTACTATCAAATCATAAATTTTAAAGTCATAAAAAATTTAAAAAGTCAGTCATATGTGCATATGTGGTAAGTAATCAAGATAAGAGTAAATATTCATTCCTAAAAAAAATTTAAGTGTTAAGTTGATATGACACAAACTGCCTAATTGGGTAGTGCTGGAAGGAGACAAACGTGTGTGTGCGTGTGCGTGTGCGTGTGTGTGTGCATGCGTGTGTGCGTGCGTGTGTGTCGATCAAGCTTTATTTATAATACCAATATCAGTTTGTGCTTGAAATGAGAATTCTCTATAATAATGGGATCTTCAATAGCCCACATAAAGATATTAGTGATAACGATACAAGATTTTATAATCTAGTATCTTTTTGAAGAAAGAGCTCTGATATGGGGTTAAATTATTTACCTCGCTCACTGTTAAAATTCAGTAGCGAAAAAACTAAATCCTCATATGAATTCCAGTGATGTTTATAAAACTATTTTGAAACATAAATCGATAACTGGCATATGCTGAATCCTTAACAAATATTTGCTCTATTATTGTTGGTGGTTTTATCATAATGAGTCACTGTAAAATTATATTAAATATCCTATCTTCAGTTCAATAGAGAAGAGATTGTATCATGCTCGAGAGAACAAAATACTTAGTTGCAAATTATGAACATTATTATTAATATCATATTATAATTTTTAACTGAGGAGAGATTATTGTACAGTAGAATTTTCACATCTGTAACCCTCGCTGTCTCTGGGTCTTCCCTATATGAAGGAGCCAGCGTAAAACAGGACGTTACACCACCTCGCTCGCTGCCCGCGGCCTCCGCCCCAGCAGGACGGTTGGAGGCAAACAGCTCCATTTCCCCAGTGCATTTGCTTCCAGCAGGAAACTGTGTTCAGGGCCGGGTTCCACCAGCATGCTTACTAGTGTAAGAGGTGTCCCTTACTCCTCAGGTAATTTTTACAGCCACACACACCGACTCCATTTTGCTGACAGTATGGAACTTTAGGAGCTTTGAGGCCCAGAGGTTTAAAGACTGAGGGCAGAACAAATGGTCCCTATCAATTCATCTGTCTTCCCATTGCCTTTAATATGTTTAACGTGACGCTGAAATAAATGTCCACAGTACTGAGTTACAGGTAGATGAAAGGACGATCTGTGTCCATGTCATTATGGGAGGGACATAGGAACAGCACATAGAAAAGTATGTATTTTTACTGCTTTACATAACTTGAACTATTTAAGCTTTTTTTTGGTCTTACCTTTTTTTTTTTTTTCTTTGACTCTGGAAGGAAGCATGTAATTTTTAGTTTTTGTTTTATAATGTTATCTTGGAAATCATCACACATAAATAATCCATAATAAATTCCTGTGGCTCCGTCTTTTCGCGAAGCTCTCTAACATATGCTAAATGCGATGGCAGCTCGGAAATATTTTAAGTGCAGAGATTTTATAAATGCGAGGCGAGGAAGGGACGCCGTCGGATGAAGTCTGAAGAAGTCATGCGGTGGCCACGACTAGCAGAGGAAAGGAAGCAATGGCTATGGTGACGGACACAAACATCCGTGGGCTGCTTGTGGGTTTTCTCCCCGGCTCTGCTGAAGACATCGCAGGAGCGAATCAGTGGATTACAGTCCCTAACCTACTTTGACGTATTTAAGAAAATACATCAAATCCACAACTCCGAAGGTGGATTCGAACACCTCGGGGAGACTTGGCGGTGACGTAGGTCTCCCCTTTTCTTGGCATCGTCCGGAAACGAGAGACGGTTTTACTCAGCGTCGTTAGAAAGATCTCGTGACCGAGGGAAGACCTGGAATTAGACCTCACGCAGCAAAGTGGCTTTCGCGTGTCGATCAAAAACGTTCTCTCGCGCACGCTCACAGGGTCTCCTTGGCGCCCTGAAATCCTTCTTGGGAGAGCTTTGCTTCTTCTTCTCAACTTAAAAATATATATGGCCCTAATTCGTGAGTCGGCCTTTATCCTCTCATGTTCTGGAACACACAATGTACTTCTAGTTCTGGTTGTATTTCAAGATCCCTTGAAAACGGACCGTGTTTCACTTTGAGTTATTTTTAGTTATTTTCTGTCTTTCCCCACTGGGAACATGGAGAGTGTTATTTCAGTATCTGGGGTCTGGTAGGAAAGACGCAGAAATCCGAAGCCGTCTCACGCCCTCACCCGCACCCCGGATCCCGCCGTCTGTGGAGACGGAGGTGGTCTAGACGGAGGTGGTCTACACCCGCCTCTTGGAGACCTGATGTCGCGTTCGCTGCAGTTCTCGGCGGCACTGGTTCCCAACAGGCCGGACTTCAAAGCCTCGTCCTCCGGCGCCTGTGTCCCCCGACCTGCCCTGGCCGCCTACTCCGACCGACTCAGCCCGCGACAGTACGCATGGAATCCCTCGGGCGTCTGCACCCCAAACCCCGCGTCCCTTCGTCATCTGCGTCCCTCCCAGCCTCCCCGGGGAACCCGGCCGCCACGGCGTCCAGCCGGCACCCGGCAGCCGCGGCTGCACCTGCCTCCCCGCCCGCTTCGTCCCTGTCCCCGTTAGGGGTCCCCGCGGGGTCCGCGATCACAGTCGTCCTCCGGCTGACCTGAGGGGCCTCCCGTCTCTCGCTCCCTCCTTCCTCCTCGGCAGAAATGCCAGGCCTCGTTCAGTCCCCCGCCGGGGCCACCCCCGCCCTGGAGGGCAGACCCGCCGCCACCCTCAGGGCTCCCCGGGGCTTCTGCGGGGTCCCCCGGTCCGCCCCATCACCATCTCGTCTCGATGATGCCTTCGCATCCCTCCCTTCTCCTTACTGCATCACGAACTCCTGTCCCTGTCGCTTTGGCTCACCCCCTGTGCCATACGCAGCCCAGGGCGCACTGGCGCGCCAGCTGCCTCGCCGGTAGCCGACCCAGAGATCCGGCTCCAGGAATTGCTGCACCCGCGCTCTGCAGTGCGTCCCCTTTCGAATGTCGCGCTCCCGTTGCCATAGCAACACACCACAGTCGCTCTCACGCTTAAAAATAGTCCATGATCGCACGTTGCGTCTGTCGCTACCCACGTGGTCCTCAGAACAGCTTTGGGGTTAAATCCCCCACAGCAGTGGTCTCTTCTCCAGCGTTAGGTTTTCCTGCTTTGCGTAGAATGGCTAATGGCAGTATTGATCCATTTTTGAATTCTCAATCCCTAAACAAACCGTATTTTCAAAAGTTTGTTAAGTTGATGATAAACATATAAAAGTCCTTGTTCTCATATATTTATGTCTTACTATAATCTTGTAAGTTTCTTTTACCACCTCTTAGAATGAAGACTCAAGTAAAATTGTGAATGACTTCACAATGAACTTAATTTGATCCAGATCTGTATGTCATCGGATGTGTCCAGCATTTATCGCTTCCAGTACATTTTATTTGCTGGTTGTTATAGAAAGAAAAACTATATATACATCTGTATGTATGTGTATGTGTGTGTGTGTGTGTGTGTGTGTGTGTATGTATATATATATATATATATTACTTTTTTACTTTTAAATATGTTTTAGCAACAGCAGCAGAAATTCTAGTAATACTTGTCATGATTCAGTGAATATGTAAATGTAAAAAATACTAAGAAAAATGTTTAATTAGGAAAATGCAATCAGTCTTCATGTACCAAAAATAATTAGCACGGCAGGTTGCTATTCAGGTGTTGATTAAAAGTATATATTAATATATTTATAATAATTATATTTGCTACTATGTTTCACTGTGCAGAGAAAGCAGAGGAGATTTTTTTTTTTGAGTTTTTAGAACTCTTTTATGTGGTGAATGCTAAAACTTCGCATTCAAAGATGTCTCGTTAGTGCAAGTCAATGAGATATTGGCAAAACAGAACAAATTGATTGGTTTATTGAATAACTTCAGTGAAGTCAATGTCAAATATAAACATTTCTGGATAAATATGACATTTTAACAGCGGCTGCTTTCAAATGGGCACACACACACTCCCCAAATAGAAAGACCATAAATGCGTAAAAACTAAATACAATGGATAACGTTTCTAGAATTCCAAAGAAGGTAATGGACAGAGAAGTCTCATTAACTGTACAATTATTTGTACTATGTTAAAATGTAAAATCCAGCCTAGGCATGTTTTTCACTGTGAAAGAAAATGTTATGAAAAATGGTGGTAAGTTGTTCATACCTTCCTTGCCTCTGACCTCTGTCGGGAACAGTTATTTTTAAACACTAAAGGCACTGAACAACTTTCCTGTTTGAGCCATGATGACTCAGATGTTGCCCATTTCCCCCTCCCCCCCCCAGTTCCTTTCTATGCCCATTCAGAAATTAGAGAGAAAATAGTTTTGTTGTGAACCTAAAATTGCTCTAAAAAAATAAAGTATCAAAGGGAGAGTCTCATGACTTAATATATGCAGCTCTTAGTTATTAATTAAATAATAACTTCTAAGTGTACATAAAAAATTGCAAAGCCTTTTGTAAAAGATATTTACGATAGTAACTTTTTTAAAAAATCTTAATCTATTGGATTTATCAAAGAATTGAAATGAGTACATTTCTATTTCCTTTACATTTACTTTTTTGAAACTTACTATTAGAACCCACAGAATAATGTTCACAAAGAAATGAAAAAGCAGACTGTTAAAATCCTTTTACGAATTTTCTAAAATGAGTTTCTATATTATTCTATTTAAAGTTTTTGGATTTTAATTTACATTAGAAATTCAAGAACTCAGTGCATTAAAGATCATTTAATGAATTTTAATCACTGCAGGAGTAATCAGAATGGACAGGTTAACAGTGATTGAGGCTCACTCCTTATTGCAAGATTGAAACAGTCTGGTAGCAACAGATCAATTCTCTCCCTAAAATGTCAGATAATTAATCATCTGAATGAGACAACTAGTTAGGGACTATGTTCTACAATTTTTCATTGTAAAATTGTCTCCAAAATCTATCTTGAATCACTGTACAACAACTGTGTGGCGGGTTTTAACATCTAAATGTTTACATTCATTTTTAAACTTAGTATCTAATGACAACACTTGCCACTGATATTTCACATTCTATATTAATATATAAATTAGATTTTAATGACATATTGAGGCTAGTTCCATATTCTACCATCTTGTGGTTCCTGCTACCTTTTCTTTTCCTGATTATATGAAACTCAGCCTTAAACAAAATGATCTCAGGTTTCATGAATCTTTTCTTTTGTCAAATTTTTGCTTTTTATTTAACTCTTTTTGGACAAATTCCCTAAATTGAACCTCCTTGCATAGAAACGAAGGAGAAAGCGGAGAAAGCTCTGCCTCTGAGGCTTAAAAGCTACCACTTGAGAAGATTAAAGAGAAATTATTATTTGTCTCAAAATGTTTATCCTTGAGAAGGATTCAGTATAATGCTGGCTTTCTCCCCAAACCTGAGCTGGCTTTCATCCAGAATATCATCTCTCCTTGTGTACGAAGTGAAATCCAAACAAAAAAGTTTGTTAATTAATTCTCTCCCTACTTCAGCCACTGCTCAAATGTCACCAGCTCAAACATGCCTTCAATAATCACTTCATTTAAACCGCAAACCCGTCCACTTTGCTGGCCCCCGAGGTCCCCTTGCCCATTTATACGCATAATATGTATATTCTGCTCACCATTTGTGACGTCCTCTTTGAATGTTTGCATAAACATTCATTTCCTTTACCGCTTTTGAAGTAGACACATTTTGTTGTCACGGTTTATTCTCCTCCTTCCTCTGTCCCCAGGAAAAAAAGTGGTCCCCCCTCAGTGGTCGAGTGACCTGAGACCGTGGGCTACCTGTTCTGCACCTCACCGCTTGCTACCTCGGCTTCCTGTCGGACGCTGGACATTTGTGGTCAGGCCCTTAATCTAATCTCATTCAGTACGCAACTTCATGCTCGGATCATCTCGGGGCGAAGACCGCGAACCAACGAACTGGATCATCACCTCATGCGCTTAGTCCAAGTGACCGCATTTAACGGGACTACGCATCTTGGCCACATGTGGTTTTCCTCTTGGATTTCTAATGCAGTGCGTATTGGCCGGTGACGCTTTTCGAACGGATAGATGATTGTCAGAATTTTAAAATAAATCAGTTTTGGCTACACCACTGCCCATTTCCCCTTGGGGCCAACCTCCTAAGTCCATGAGAACGTAGCCTTCGAGTGCACAGCTATTTTTCGAAAGGACTCTTCAAAATATGTGGCTCTCATCACTTAAATCACAGGAAGAACCCAAAAGGTCACATTCTCATCCAGGAACATCCGTGGATTGAGAGCGGCTAGGTGCCCCTGGATCAGATTTCACAGAAAATACAGATGAGCTATATGGAAGAAGCGAAGATGTTAAATCTAATATATATGCAAATCGAAAGAACAGGGTACCTACCCTTGCTGAGTCTCGTTCCAGTGAAGATGAGAAGAAACACTGCTTCCCCCTAGAGAGTGTAGGATAAATCTCTTTGCTGGACAGGGACCAGTTAATAATAATAATAATAATTTTAAAAGAATCCTAATGTGAATCTGGAATGGTTAAGAGAGAGGCGACCTAGTTTACTTTCAAAAATAGATTTCAGGGAAAGTCCTGAGACAAGGGACGTTGGCAAGTGTGTCGCAGCTGGCACTGCCCCCCTGGCAGAGGCAGCAGGATATGAATATTCGTTTCATAGTGAGAAAAGCCACCAGCTGTGGGCATCATCCTTCGGGCTGCTTGCCCCGGAGAATGGAGGGCCCGAGCAACAATGGAGAATCGAGAGAATCGAAGAATAGCCACGCCCTCAGGAGAGGACCACCATTTCCATTTACCGACAGTCTCTAAATAATAAAATGAGCGTGTGCCAGGTTGGCCCCGCGAAGAGCAAGAAGTCACACAGTAATTTAACAGGAGACATTTAATATCAAGGATTGTTAAGCTGTGATAGCAGCCTAACTCTAAACATGTAGAGAGAGCTATAGGGGCGTCCCAGGACTGAGGGGGGCCCCGAGACACCGCGTTTGGAAGGGGGGCCTCTTCCCCGAGCTGGGATTCGCTCCTCACTGGAGGGGGCTGGCTGCAGCCCACGGGGTGGCACAGGGCCACTCTCGGCTGCCAGGGAATGCCCTGCGGCCACATTTGGCAGGTGACACCCAGGGCGTGGCTGCCGGTTGCATTTCCCTGGATGCGTTGCCTCTTTAATTCAAACTTTGGTCTCACATAATCCAAATTTCCCTCTGACTTCCATTATATAATATTCTTCCCAAACATAGATGATGGAAGTGTATAAAATTCCAGGTATTTAAAAAAAAAAAAACTTTAAAAATCTATCCACCTATCCTACAAATGATGTAGCCGAGAGACATGGAGAAACACAATAGAATCATTACAGCAAAAATGCCAACATTTCTATAAAAACTGCGCAAAAAAAAAAAAATGAAAGCCATTAAAAATTAAAATTTCAACTAAACTTAGATTAAAACCGTAGAACTGTTATCTCAAGATTTAAGTCTGTGCTTTTAAGAGCATAAAAGATTTCATCAAAAATTTATTTAAAATGTTATCAATAATATTTTGTAAAGAACTATTTTAAACACGGATAAATAAATCGACCGGGCATAGAAGAAAAAGGTAAAGAGGGAGCGCATTCCAACAAAAGATAGAACCGATTTCTGTTAATTCTTCATACAGAGAATCTGTCACCAATGTGGTTAAGAATTTATAAGGGTTGCAGAGGAAATGGTGCTGTATGCTCTCCGTGTGTAATGGATGGACTTCACAGAAATTTATCTGCACGATGTTACGATGAAAAAATGTCCTGAAGCTATGTCGACAGGAAGGATAGAAGCAATGTGCTATTATCTGAGCTGTGGCCAAAATTCATCAACTATATCAAGAGCTTCTTTATCAGGGTGGAGATGAAGTAGTAGTACTTCATAGACATACATTAATCACAGTAAACAGAGGTTACGTATATGTACAATTTTGTTGTATATCATGTTGTTTCAGAAGTGTAATTATTACATCCCTGGTATTTGTCAATTGTGGCATTTTTCGTCTACATTTTTGACAATTAAAATGCAATTGCAGAATTAATTCTCCAATTTCTCCTAAATCGTATGTTTACTTACAGAAATCTCTAGGCCTCTGAGGCTTCTTGTGCTATTTTCATAGGCAAGAGACTCGGTCCTGCCACCTTGCAAAACACACACCTTTTCTGTGCATTTCTGGTGTTATTAATTAAGTCTCAAAGAAATGTGTAGGAAAAAGAACACATAAGCTTTAGTGCGTAAAGTCAATATTCAAGAATATCTCAGAGTATTTCGATTAACCCACAAAATGTTTATATGAGCGATATACTCTGAGTTTGCTGTAAAATTACCCGCTGTTAATATTGATTCTCTGAGGCAGCTGATTTGTCTCTCTCTGGAGTCACACCTAAATGGTAAAAGAATAATGCTCTTTCTTGTTTCTAATTCTTTCAAGTTTTTTGAAGATACAGTATGACTTTTAAGCACACGTAAACCTCCGGGTCATTTTATAAGGGAAATAGAAGGTAATAGACACGCAGGTGTGTTTTGTGACATTAACCTACAGATTTGTCCGGGACAGAGTTCGTGAGCTCACAGTGACTTTTTTTTTATCTTCAGGGCTTCCGGCGAGTGCCCAGGAAGATGCAGTGTCCCAGGCCGGACCTGGGGACACTGTGATCCACCTCGCCGGTGGACGTCTCCGTTGGGAAGGGAATGACTCGCTCACGGCACGATCACACCTACTCAGCTCAGTCTGGCTACCTGACAAGAGTCAAGCATCACAGCGTAGGGCTCACTATTCCTTTGTAGTAACTCTTCAGCCTCTTAGCATCTGCTTAATCGATTTTCTCTGAGCGATGGCATAATCTTAACGACGAGGCCTAAGTTAGAAAAGAAAGAGAGAGGCACTTTGTGTCTGTGTGGTTGGTTTCTACCTCTTCAACACAGCTTTCTCTCGACTCCACAAAACTGTGCTGATCTCCACTTACACTATGTCTAAAGTCACTAAGAGTGTGTATCGTTCAAATATATTTAATGAAGTGCTGATTTCTATCATTCTTGCTATTTGATCGGAGACTTCAGTTTCTGTTACTTCGCTAGAACTTTGAAAGGTGGGATCGGGCCCTATCTCATACCAAGAAATTAACGCTAGTAAAAATTGACATTCTCAAGCTCATAACATCGGTACACGGCACAGCCTGGCTTTAAAACTGTCCTTAGACGTAAATTCTTATTTCCGTTTATCATGTCAAGCATAATTGACCGAATGCACCTTAATGCACTAGATTTTACCCGTACTAGGCACTTGCTGACCACTTACTATTGAGGGACAGGCACCCCAACTTTGCACTTATTTCCTCTGGAGTCACTGAAATGCAGTGGCCTGAGAGAGAAGTGCCATTTGCTGGAACTGGTAGGCTCACACAGGTTCCAATGACGAGCTTACGGACAGCCTCGCGCACACCTACAGGGGGTGGCCCTGCCCGGGGTCGGCGCCCATTCCCGACCAAGATCCCAGGGTAACTGCTCAAAGCTCCAGGGCTCAGAAAGTGACGTAAATTATCCCAACCATTTTGAGCATTTCAGTCGCTGTAACTGACGGCTCCTGCTCGGATGTGCCCTCCCACAGGACCGTTGCCCACCTCTGCTCAGAAGCCACTGCACGACTCACCAGGGGCATGTCACTGTCGTTGCACCCTTGCTTTGAACCCTCTACCGGGCAGGAGGACGAGACGAGGCGTGTTTAATGTTGCTAATCCTGTTTATCTGTTGAAAACTGATTGTTGGCTGGAGAAGATGAATGACACCAGCAGCTGTTTCCTTTTTTTGGCCCCGCTTTTCGTTCCGTCTGATGAGCTTTCTTTGATGGATGGCTCCCTGCTCCTCAGGGCCAACCCCCAGGCCCCCTCGGCTTGCCAGACCAGACCCTTTACAGTCTGCCGGGCGATGAGTTCTCCAGCTCAGCGTGTGGCCGTCTCGCCTGACACCTGTGTCCCAGGCACCCTGAACGGGTGCCTTGGCGACGCTGCGTTGCTCACACCTGGTGCCTCTGCTTGCTCTGCCCGTTCCCCTGTGGCTGAATCCTGCTCATCTCTGCAAACTGGTTCAGACGCCCCAGGGAGCTTTTCCCCTGGGGCCCAGCCTGGCGACAGGGCCACAGCTGTGGACGCAGACGCGGACGTGCGGGTATGTGCGGATGCAGACCTGAGTTTCCTCAGTGCGCACCACGTTCGAATCTCCTCGAGACTGTCACCCCTACCTGAAAAGCCAGCCTCTCGCAGGGGTGAAAACAAACGCAAACAGTGCCTATGCGGGGGCCGGTGTTAACACGGGACGTCACGGGCACCGGGAGCGGCGGAGCGCTCACGCTCCTCACCCGTCCTCCCCTCTCCCTCTGCGGGCTCCACCGAGCGGATCTCACACCCAAACCCGCCGTGCGACAATCCTCACGTCCCTCTGTTCCCTCACAGGGGTTTCACAGATCTCTGCACGCATCCTCGTTGACGCGAAATCACGTACAGAGCATTTCATGAGCGGCTTGGGAGATTTTTAATGGTGCTGTTGACCTTCCGCTATTGCATCATCAGGATCGACCTCAGAACGCACTCATCCTTTCATGAAAATGCAACTCGATTATTTTATACATCCACGTATTCCACCCGGTACCCTGCACTTTTAAAAAACCCATGGGACATTTACCACGTTGAATTCAAAGACGTTTTGTGTTCCTGCCTAGTCGGCTGAAAGTTGTTTCCAAACGGCAGCTGTCCTTTGCCTTTTAGGTCGTTTGGAGCTCTACGTCGGAGGCTGCATGAAGGCACACACACCTTATTTTTATACCTTACTATTTTCCAGATCACAGGCAAAACGCTCACTACGTTGTCAGGAAACAGGAAAAGAAATTGCGTCTGCTATTTGATCATTTGTTGCTTCTGTTGCTGCTTTTTTGCCGCCTTCAGTTCATCAAAGGAAATAGTAAACAAGGGCCGTAGGGACGGAAATCCTCCGCATTTACAGAAAGGTGGCTCTTCGCATCAGCTTATCAAAGAGATGATTTGCTCGGGATTCAGATATACGGATTAACATCAAAATTGGCAATGAAAACTAATCGTCGGTTTAAGATGGTGCTTTGAAAACCGTCGTCCGTCTAAAATAAATTTTAATATTCCACGACGAAAGCCATGTCTGTGCAAGTCCTTGTACTGACACCATTGCTGTGTACCGTCAGGTGGCAAAGACGCTTGGAGATTTAAATAATTATCCATTTTGACATCAGACATTTTCCATTACCTTGACTCAAAGATGAATTCGCAGGATATGGCTTCAATTCATTTTTTCAATGGCGAGGAAAGACGCTATTTGTCTTTATCAACCTGACTAACTCTGATGCAGTCACCGAGACCAGCCAGCGTGATATGAATTATTTTGAAGTCATAGACACCCATAGAACTTTGACGTGTTTTGTCAAAAGACATGGGAACAGGGATTTCACTTTTCCAGATAAAAATGTGTTCTATGCCATCAAATTTTTATAATTATATTGATGATTTTTGTAATCATGGAATCACTGTTTTTGCTACGGTTTATGTAAGTCTATGTTGATCATCTGAGGCTATAAAATAATGCTCTGTTGGCACGAGGGGCTTTTCAAGGTGAGAAGATGCTTGACTTAAAAAGTTAAGAAAAAGTTCGACAGAAGATCAGGCAATTTTATATATTATATTTGTTCAATGGAAGTTCTGCTTAACACATAATTTATGGCTTTTTCCCAGATCACCTGAGTATAAAACTATGTTAAAAATCGAACTTGTTGTTTTGTTTTTTTTTTCTGCTAAACTTTCTGCTGTTCCTTATCGGCTTTTCAGTGACAGAATTATACCGTCTCCCTGACACCAGTCTTTGTATTTTAGAGGTTACTTCTTTTAGAATATTTAGGTTGTAAAATAACAACACTGTAAAATTTATATTTAAAGCTTTTATCTACACTGGAAATCCAAGTTTAAAAAACACAATAAAATAAGTAACATGTGAATATACATCTGCCTCATTTATTCATAAATTCGAGAGTAGTTTTCTGGGTGGAGTTTTGAGAAATAGTCTTGTGAAAAATATAGGATAAAGTAGGTTTTATGGGGACAATCTGCTAGCATTGCAAACTCTACGATGACATTCGGTACATGATTCTTGAAAAAGAATCCCATTTCCATAGCTTCACAGTCTGGAAATGGGCGGGTTGCAATAGGGGTGTCCTTTTTGGATGCTATAATTGAATTGTTCTAAGCTTCTGGAAAAAACACACTCGCTCTTGACGTTTGAACACATTCTCTGTCCTCACTCTTGCTACAGCATCATCTGTACCGCCGGAGAAGTTTCACAAGACCAAAGAAGCACCTTCCGTTTTCGCCGTTATTATGGCTCTTGTATTAATTAGAAAATAAATAAATGATCTATTTCTCTTTCAGGGCTGAAGTAAAATGTACAAAGAGAATAACTAATCTTTAAAGCTAAAATGTATCAACACATACGGAAAGTATGTAATAGTGATAAATGGAAAATGCTTCTGTGCATAGCTAGGTTTCACCTCTATTATACCACCAATTATTTTTCAGCAGATATTAGCTGAATATTTCTATATTGGTGTCTGTGCTAAGAAGGTTAATGATGGCCCTGCCCCACCAGAAAACGTTCATGTTCTACTTCACGCAAACTAGAAATATGTCACCTTCCTTGGCAATAGGGAGTTAAGGGCTCAGAGGCAGTTAGGTTGCTGACTGGCTCGTTAATACGTGGAGTGTTGTCCTGAAGTACTCGGGTGGGCCCGATCTGAGGCCATGATTCCTTAAAAGTGGTCCAAGAAGGGGCGGCAGAAAAGTGTCAGGGAGTCACGATGTAGAACGGATTTCACACTCTTGCTGGTTTGGGCAATGAAGAAGGGGCTGCAAGACAGGGAATGTGGCAGCCCCCTGAGGCTGAACCCCACGCGGAGCAGGCTTCTCTCCGGTGTTTTTAGGAAGTCACATGGCCCTGCTGGCACCTTGATCTCAGCCCGGTATCACTCGTGTTGTTTTAAGCCACGAAGCTTGTGTTCCTCTCTCAGCAGCGACAGAAATAGTGCGCATGCATTCTAATCTTTGTGCCTTTGGAGAGAGTGAGCAAATAGGAAAGCTGTTTGTTTGTTTGTTTTCTGTGTTATTACGATGTTTTCTAAGTTAGATCAGGTAGAAATGACAGATAACATAGGCCGTTGGCTTTATACCCGGTTTTGCCACTGACCGGCCTTCTCCGTCAGATCTTACGTGGGTGGGTTTGTTTCGCTTCTGTTTTTGCTCTGGGTTACAGTCACGTCGACTATTTTTTCAGTGTAGATGCTGCTAAATCATCGACTTGCCTGGTTAGTTTTTAGAACTCGGAATTAAATGTTAGAAAGCAGAGAGAGAATTTGAGGCCAAGACTGGCGTTGTTTTCTTCCAGAAAGGGTTTACATTGGCTCGTGGCAAGTCTTTACCAGGATGACGTGCGACCCTGTCACAGTCACCCAATCAGCGGCTGATCCGATGGGGGCGGGGCTTTCGTTTGATGAAGGCTGGTACCTGCTTCCCTCTCGCTGCGTAGGTAGGGATGCGTTCCCAAGGGCTCCCCGCTACCCTCTGTTGGGTCTTGTGCTGTGATTTTGGTCCTCCTCGCCGTGACAGACGATTGGAGTCTCTGCTCGCTTCTCAGTCATCTCTGTGGACATCCGTTAGCGTCTCTTGGGAAAAAGTGGCTCAAAATGTGGGATTTCCTTGTACATTTCAGCCTTATGATAATGATGCACGGTCCTCATGATCACCCGTGTTCAATTCGTTGTCGTTGTTGTTATTTTAAATTTTTTGTTCAGCTTTTTCAGTTGTTTTCAGTGGGATATTCAGCCCAGGTGATCAGCCAGCATTAATGGATATTTATAATTATTCTAAATATTGAGTCGTAGGAAGGAAAATTTGACATCCAGGTGTTCTAAAATAATGAATTGCTTATGAACTTTAAATAGTAACATGCAAACTTATTTTACAGTACATCCTGCCCTAACTTAAAAAAAAAGTAACAGTAAAAACTTAAAAAACATTGATTTCCTATTTTCATCAGAAAACAGAAATTCCATAGTTTTTGAAAAAAACAGACTTCTCAGTGATATAGAAAATCCTTTTGTACTGCAGCTTTAGGTTTATTGTAATGTTTTAAATGTGACATCAGGGGAAATGACGTTAAATTTCACAAAGGACAAAGGTCCACACATATAGATTGCCTTCTAAAAAAGAACCATTACAACACATCTCTATATTTCCAGATTAGAACTGGTTACATATTGTATTTGCAACAGGGAGGGCAGAGACCATAACGTGGCAAAAATAAAGGGCATAACACTTTTTATATTAAAAAAAATAAATGTGGACACTGAGTCAAGGTCAGTTGCAAGTGTGATGGAAATAGTCTGTCATCGCAGGCTTCATTGAAAGTAGGTCTGCTCTCCCACAGATGGCTTTTTTTCTTAGGAAGTGTTTAGTTGTCATTCATATTACATTTGATACACTTTGGAATGAATCGAATATGATGTTCCCCCATATGTCTAGCAGATCAAGGTCATTTATAGACACTGGCCACACCCACTTCAATCTGGTGCCACAAAGAATGACCCCCCAGAGACAAATGAGCCTTCCATAAATGCATCGGATGACAGCGATGATACCCTTTAGTTGTCATTTCCCTGGAAAATAGCATGCTATCCTTAGTTATGTTGGCTCTTATGAGCTAGAAAAAGAAATTGTCAGCAATTCAAAGTATTTTATTTTCCTGACTGGCATTCGTTAGAAACAAATGTTTCCTTTAGTTGAGCCTCGCATGAGTGCCAATAAATAGTTGTATTAACAGCATTTGGAATAAGGAAGAAAAAAGTAGATGAGATTTTTATCTTTAGAAAACATTTTAATCCAGGAGTTTGAAAGTCAGTTAGAGGTTATTTAGTTCAACTATGTAGTCCATTGAATTCTCTGCACTTTTACAGAGAAATACAAAGGCGTACTCACAACTCAACATTTTTTTTTTTGCCATTTATCTTTGCCATTCACAGCTATCAGAGTCAAATAATGTTGAAATAATGTTTGGTTATTCTCTCAAACAACAACCTTAAAAGATTCTATGTAAAAAGAATTTAAATACATAAAAAGATTATAAAAAGAATCTTTTGTTTAACATATTCAATGTCATTTTAGATCATCTGAAAAGCAACCATCTTTCCATCTGAAGCTTTATTCCCTTTTGCCATACTTTTCTGATTTCTTAAGTGTGTTAGCAGCAACCCAGTAAAGAAGCCTAAATCTTTCCTTCCATAAAGACGTCAAGATATGTGAAAAACACCTACAGAAATAATGGTCGCATTTTTCATTAAATGGAAATTATTACTGAAGAAGCATTTTACATATTTTCCCATGTAGACCTGAGTTATTTGAAAATAGCAATGCTGATACCAAATTGTAACTTTGAATTCATGGCCGTTTTTCTTTGGAGATCATAAACACTGTACCTATGTGGTCCCTTTTATTCACATTCAACGTGAAATTGGAAATTAGGAATATAAAAGAGGGAAAATGTATACTTAGCATTCTAGGCAGTGAAGTATTATATGAAAAAAATCTATCTTCCCTGTCGCTCTAGTTTGTATTATCTACAAAAATATCACAGTGATTTAAAAAGATGTAAATTTTAATAGTTTCCATCTCTGTTTTCTTTCTCACGAGACACAATTTAAAACCTTGCTATTAAACCATGGTCACAGAGAGAAAAAACGTGGAGAAAAAAATAAGAAATGAAGACACAAATAAAAAGGATGGAAAGCATCCTAATTACACAGTGCAGTATGCAGAGAATTGTCCTTGGACTGCTGGCTCTTCGTGAGCTGGATTTTGTGTTAATTAGGAGCATCCTTCATTAAGTGTGTCTGTAACTTACTTAAATTCTTTTTGAGTCAGCACTTAGTGTGCAGAAACAAACAAAAAAATAGCCCTGTTTCACCTCGAAGAAATTCCAAGATACAAAACAGTTACTAGAAAAAGTTCCACACGTTTATGAATGTATAAAAAACATTTTCACTTATTTACTTAGGCAAAATACTTTCGTTGAAAATTATTTTTTCCTGAGAGTCAAATTCAAGCCAAGATGGGGAAGTTCAAGATAGTATTTCTGGAGCAAGTATTATTTCCTGTGCTGTTTGGGAATAGCAAATAAGAACCTACAAGTCTTCAAATCATCTAGACAGAAAAGAATATGTCTGACCCCAAAAGTCAGGCGCTCGTACTACATGGCACTTCATCTGTCAACAAGGCCTCGTTGGGTACTCACAACAGAAAATACTCACGCTTTCAACTACACGTGGTTACACACACTCACATTTCCTTTGAAGACCCACAGAACGCTATTTAAATTTGCCTGGCAAAATCGCATAGACTTTCATTAAACTTTTTAAATTTCAAGATTGCTGGTCTGGCAATATGCTCACGCATTGTTAACAATATCAGTTACTTAAAGCGATTCAACATATCGCTGGATGCATTTTTACTAAAGGCCTTATTGATGATACTAAATTATTTTAAATGAGCACCGTATGCATAGATGCATAAATAGAGAGAGGGATATCAAAGGGGGAGGAAGAGGAACATCATTCCCTTAAGTAATCAGTTTAAAGTCTGAGTCAATTTTAGAATATAGCAGTTAATAAACATAAAAAGAAAAGACTAGATATCTAATTAACTAAATCCATCACTTCATTCTTTTAGATTTCCAATTTTTTGAGAAAAAAATTTAAAAAGTCAAATATCCAGTCCACTTTTTAAAAGGAGGAGGCTGTTGTTTTGCATTCTTCTTTCATTTCCTTTGAATTCCTAATTGTTTCAAGAAAGTGCCCTTTGAAAGGGACACTGAAAGACCGAAAGATACTAGAACACTAATATTTGCAAATTATCATATTTCTTTTTCAATTTTAATTTAATTTTTAAACTACCGTATACACTAGTTTTTACATCCGTTATTTCTTTGACCTGTTAGGGAATCAGTATGATATCTTGTTTTTAAGCAGGTGGCTAAAAGCGCTCATCTTCATAAATGTACGCTGCCCTTCTAGAAAAACCTTGAAAAGGCCGAGAGTGAACATGGTATTTTGTGCGAGGACGACATGAAGTAATGAAACTCCAGACTTTCAGCTCAGTACCCGGTCTTCCCAACCACAGTCCAAAGGAGCCGTGGGATTAAAAGCAAGGAATGCTGAAAGAGAACGGGTTTCTGTCCCCGCCCGCTTCGTTTCTGACAGGGAACGCTTCCTGCACCAGCGTCCAGCCTCAGAGCGGTGAGCCATCTCAGCACCATGGACAGAGACACCCACACAAGACGCAGCGGACAGACAGAGCGCGATTCTCGGTCCGGCCACGGAGCCACTGAGCCACCCGCCAACGCCCTGCTACAGACTCTAATCAACCGTGTTTGCTCCTCGCTGCCCAAGCCGCCTTGACTAGGACAATGCCCATGACAGCCTGGCCCATCACCTTAAGGCCACACCTTCACACGACGTCCCAGACACACTCTCCTTGGTGCCCGGGCCGCCCCGTGCTGGGACAGAGTGCTGCTCACACTCGAAGGCCGAGCCCGAATGTCACTCAGCCCTCGGCGCCCTCCCTGCTCTGTTCTCACACGCCTTAGCGACTGTTACAGCCCTTATCAAGTAACCGGCAGGTGTGTCACTGCAGGTGACGGACAGCAGAACGGTACGCGTCTGAGTTGTGAATTACTATATTTCCCAGCATCAGGGTCGGAGCGTCAAAGGTAATAAATATTTAATGAATGTGTGTTGGCAGGGTGAAATTTAAGTAGATAAAAATTCAATTAAAGTACCTTAAAAGTCTGCGCTTCCTTGGAACTCATACTCCGATAAGGACGGAAAACCTATCAGCATGGTCTGTTAGTGACCCCTTTAACGACTCAAACGACCTGTGCTGACTTTGAACCCGTGACCCGCGGAGGGTGCCGGGGTGAACACCAAGTACAAGTATCAATCAAACACGAGAGACCGGTGATTAGCGGCATCTCCCATGTTTCCTTTAGATCAAAGCTGAAACATATTTAAGACGCAAACCCTGGCGGGGGTAGCAGCCCAGAGGCGGTTTATGTTGAGAGAAGACAAGGTGAGGGACACCTGAAGTCGTGTGCCACTCAGAGGAGCAGACGTCATCCTCACAGCGGGGGAGACGGGCCGGCCGGCCTCTGCAGCACGCTTGGGGACAGAACCTGTATTGGAGGACAGGAAGGTCACCTGTAACGGAAGACCGGATGGGCTGGTGGCAGCTGGTCCTGTCAGGTAAACTCAGCTGAGCTACCTTTCTGTTTACCTTTGACCTGCCTTTGACAAAAGTGTGCACCGCGCCAATCAACAGTGCAAACAGAAATGAGAGAAGGAGAGTTTCCCACTCACGAAAATAAAATATAGTAGATATATTTAGGGACATTCCATTGACTGGTTATTTACGAACTATTTATTGTAGGGGACGAGTAGGACTTCAGTGTCTTAGCAGATCATTGGCATTTAGATCAGATTAGATGCACATTAGACGTACACGACTTTAAAACGTTTATAAAATTGGCTTTTCATTAATTGGTAGTGGCCCTCTCCCTAGTTAACTTAAAATACACGTTTTACTATGACAAATAACATGAAAGAGAATTGTACAGATAAACTCACTATTGTACTCTTTTAAGAGCAATCAAGGATAGGGAATATGGCTTAAAAAATGGAAAGAAGCTAAATCTGTGTGTTCTGTACTAATGGACCCTTGACTCACACCGTACTTATATTTTAATTATGGGGAAATTTTGCAGAATGGTAGATCACGGCTACTATTCTGTTTATTATATATTTGTTGTAAAGTTCTCCCATGAACATTTTAGCAGATAAAAATTGTGGCTTCAGATGGATATAAATAATGCAAGTGTATGACATTGTTATGACTCTTATCCGCTTATAAAGTATCCACCGCATAGAAAATGCCTGTCTCCTGTTTTCTTCATTTAATATTCTCATGCTAATTTCAGGGCAAGTTATAATACAGCTAAGAATAAATTCGATTAGAATTGTGGACAATTAAGAAAGTGATAAATACCAGTTTTGAAGACCGTACAAATTTGTACTAATTATGTGGAGCTCTCAAAAGTATGACTTTCTGAAGCAAAAATTATGTTAAAGAAGCTATTAGAAATATTTTTTTAAAGTTTTCTATTTTCTCACAAAGCCCCATTGACGTTGGTTAGTTTATGCAACTGCAATTATGCTAAAGTAAGAATTAAATAATGTAAAATATTAAACAAGATAAAAGATATTGGAAAGAAGCAGGCGAGAACTGATATTACTCTTTGCTAATTAGGGTGAGCGACATGCCTAACAATCAGGAAGGAATTAAGAAACCAAAGACCAATTTAGACGAGCAGGTCGCATTTTTAAAAGTCTGTACCTTCTCTTGCACCTTTGGAAATGCCCAGCCTGTCTTGGTAACATGAACAAGCTTGTCAGCTGCTCCAAAAAATATATAAGGGCTTTAGTGGGTTAGCGGAAACTTGTTCTAATCAGTAGGGGTGAGGAAGTAAAGAGGATGATCTAGAAAGATCCGAAATGTAGTGCAGAAAATGATGACGCGGATGTAGTAGAGGCTTCGGTATGACTGTATGACAGACCCTTGAATGACTCAACGGGGAAAGTGATCCGAGGTCCAAACGAGTGAGTCGGGGTGGGATGGGAGGTCACAGGAAGCCTGCGACTCGTGCAGGCGTAAACGCGAGGGGCCGGACGCCTTGCCCTGATGTTTGCCTGCTTCACCGCCACCAGTCACTGTCTCGGTTTACCTCGTGTTCCCTGGGTTTCTTCAGATGGCGGCGTCCCTTGCTGAATCTTTGAGGAAATGTTCCTTTTAGCAAACCCTAATTGCTGGCCTGCTCTTAAATCTGTCATAGATGAAATACTTTAGGAAAATAAACACAGAGGAAATGCGGCGATTCGTCTTTTGAAATACAATTAAATTGAAGTAGAGCAAAGAAAGGAAGATAAGATCGAGATCAAGTAAAAAAATGCATTTCCTCAGAGAGCCTCACTTCGCATTGGCACACGGGAGAGTTCCTCGTTATTAAGTTTGAATGGTAAAGCTACTATGCTTTTAACGTCATCAAATATTCGATTCTTCCCTTTCTGGAGAAAAATACGGAGTTTTACAATTACACAAGAACGCGGGGCACCCTCTCTCTCCGCACACGCCCCCCTCTGGCTTCCGTGAGCACCCTAATCTCCCCAAGCCCAGGTTCTGGCCAAAGCTCTCCTCACAATTGGCCTGGCCGTGAAATCTAGAAGCCTACTGAGATGTAGTTTCATTTTCCTCCAAGGCAGGGAGAGACCATTTGATTCATCGTTTTAATGAGTGTGGCTTTAATTAAAGTTTAATTAGCAGCAGTTTCTCCGGCTGGCTTTTCCTCTCAGGGATTCCCACTTGTTTTTCGGAGAGAGCCGGGGATGCTGACCGAGCCTTCGGTGCACAAGAACGGTCTCATTGATCGGAAGGGAATTTTAAGCGTCATTTTTTGCCAGTTCTATTTTTACTGAATTTAGCGGTACTCTGTGTGTGTGCGTGTGTGTTTGATTTCCAATACTTTTCCATTCGTTATTTTGTTTTAATTACCTTTCCTGATTTCCTAGAGGATGGGTCGAAGATTAATTTTTATATCTTCCTGCCTAAAGCTAGTGCTTTGCCTCAGATGAATAATTCACTCTCTTTCCAAGCTCCCAGTGATTGTGCAGGTCATTTTAGCATTTGGGACGCTATTCGCCTGAGCTCACGGGCATGGAAACATCCCCTACATGATGGAATAAACAACAACGACAAGGAAATGCTTTGGAGAGCGTGTGCTTGTCAGCTCTTCACACCCCATCTCCTGGTTTTAAGAACATTCCATTTTCACGTGACTTAGCTTAAATATTTTGCCCTGGCAACTCTTTTTAACCTTCTATAGATTTTTCAAGGGCAAAAGCGTCAGATATGCATGATGCTAACTCTCTTTGGTAGGTGGATTCTTCCCAGGTAGTCGGGCGGATGAACATTGCCACGTGCTGTAAATCTTGAAAATGATCTTGAAACTCATTATCTTCTAAAGGGAGAATGAATTGAGATAAATCCAATGAGTGTAGGTCTATCCTCTAGCATAATAGGTGCCTAGGAGAGTGTCCCCAGCGTAATGGGTTTTTAGTAAGTATTGATCTTCGTTAAATGAATAAGTGGTCTTGGTTTCTGTAACTCACACAGTCTGCCCACTGCGTGTTTGTTGGTTTCTCAGCTGGGTTTTAAATGGATGTGGGCTGCTGACAGGTACCAGAGACAAGAGGGTGAAAGTAATTCCCCCTTTCCATCTCTGAGAAGGGGTTACTCCCGAAGAGAATGAGGTGAGCTGGAATCACCGAGGCAGAGGCTTGTTCGCGAATGAGTAAGACTTGGGCGACCACCAGAAATGAGGTCGCCAGTTAAGGTAAATCCAAGAAATGCTACAAGCAAAAAAAACCATTCGGGATTCCATTTATGGCATCTAGTTTATGCATGCTCGTGAGTGAAGCTTAACATTTTGTCACATTAATAGTTACATTAAGTATTTTGAATATAAAACAAAACCACTCCATACTTTTTTCAGACCTTTGAAAATCTAGAATAAACATTTCCAGGTAGTCAAAAGTTGCAGTGTTCTAAACATACTTTATCATATGCCAAAAAAAGAGGTACAGATTAATGAAAGCAAAATTTGACTTATATAAGAGAACTGTGGGCAAATCGTTATAAGATCAAATTGTCTTCTTCATTTCCTTTGCCTTCTCATAAATTTCCGTTTGGAAAACATTGTTCTTAATAATCGAACAGTAGATTTATTTCTCAAAATTCTAGGAGCATTATAAAATACCTAAAATATATGCTTATACTCATCTATGACACATTCTGATGATACTATGAAGATCTCGACTTTGATCATTTTTGTATAATCCTGATAGTGCCGATTCTCAAATGGTGTGCTGATTTTCAAATTTGCATTACTGAGGCAAATTTGTGTTTCTGAGTTTTAACACAGTGCTTAGCACATTTAGGCATGCGATACATATTCCCTGAATGAATAAACAAAACAGAGATGGTCTAGGAAAGTAAATGCAAAAACATAACGGGAAATGCGATGAGAACAGGTGACGAGAAGCGTGCTGAACGAAGCATCTATAGAAATGAATTTAATGCTGGAAAATTGAGAATATTCATCTGCCCGCTCATGGAACCATCATTTAATTAAAGATAGTTGTCTCATAACATACTCAATGGTTGCGTTTCCTCACAGTTGAACCTAAATTGTTTTAATAACACGAGACTCATTCACTTCGCCCATCATTGTTTGCGTGAAGACTCGAACTTGGCTTTTAAAAAGAAACTGCTCCATCTGCAGCTTGTAAACAGTATCAGCTGGCAATGTTTAACCCTCCTGAATCATCTGTGTATTATTCTTACCCAAACCGGTGAGAGCCAGGGAGAGGAGATGCAGAAAAAAAATAAAAATAAAAAAATAAATAAATAAATAAATAAATCCCAAGAACGTCTCAGGAACTTTATTCTGTGCCTGGCTTCTGAGCTCACACATACCGAGGCAGAGCCTGCCTCGTTCGCGTGAAGGTGGTGGCACACGCACCCTGAAACACAGCAGCTGCACGGCCTTTGCTGTTCACAGACGTCAGTAGGGAGGAAACAGATCATCAGCACTTGAATGCTTCATTTTCGATGCTTCACATTGCACGGCTTCAAAGTGGCAACTGTCTCGTGAGAAGAAGAATGTTTCATTGCTGGGAGCTGATAACAAATGTATATTTCTCCTTAAGAGAAGTGAAATGTGTGAGCCTCGACTTGATTTTTGGCATTTTTCACCTCAGCGCAAATGATAATGAGAACACAGAAGACAGTCGTTGGTCTTCTATGGAGAACAATTCTTCACGCTGCCGTCATTTCGCATGGCGCCTTTTGTAAATTAAGTCAATTTCAGAAATAAATCTTTTAGAAAAGTAATCTCTCCTAATTTCTCTTGTTTGGAAATGACTTTTTCTAATTCAGCAGAGAAAATGTTTGTTTCGAGCTCAGTTTATTTCATAGAGTTTTCTGGAGAGCAAAATAGTATAAAATGCTCTTTCTGAAATTTATTCCTAGCGAAGTCAGAATAAACATTTTATACCACTATGTATTAAAGAATGCTGATTTTTTTTCTCTGCATATTGCAAATGCAAATTCTTGACTATTTGTTCTTTGTTCTCAGCACTTTCTAACATATAGTTTAACAATACCTGGAAGACTTTCTTCAATTGAGACATTATGCATTATTCAGGAGTTTTTCATTGCAAGTGACAGAAACCCAGTTGAACTTAGGGAAAAAGGAAAAATTTCAGGCTAACATAATTTTGCCAAAAGAAGGATAGAAGCCAAAAAAACCACCCCAACATTTTCAGTATTTTGTACCGTGCGTCTCTCCTTCTTACAAACTGGCTTTTGAAATGAACAGGCTGGACAATTACGGCCAGCAGCTCAGGACACAGCTCTCCCGACTTCTCTGCGGCCAAGCGCAGGACACCTGAGTGTCAGGTGGGCCTTCACACGTGCTTCACTTTAGTCATGTCACTCCTTTGTGAGACCATGCATTTCAAATGCCAAACATGCTTGAGACATTTGGGAAACAGGACGAAACTCTTTCTAGGAAGTCGATTACTAAAATAAATAAAAAGTACATGAATAACTCGGAAATAGAGGGTTTGGGTATGAACAGTACTGATACTGTATAGAACTATAGACTAGCGGGTCCCACTGAGGAATCCGTGAGCATTCCACCTGTCGAAATATTTACTTTGAAGAGCCTGACTCAGATACTCGGAGGTCAATGAAGAAGGCGGGTAAAACAACCAAAATCTCTATTTCTATACACACCGTATTATAAAAAGGGCATTTAAAAATTACAAAAGCCTTCATTCTAACAGAACCATAATTAAGGCGCTGTTAACAGAGTTTCACAGCTTACGCATTTACACGCATCCGCATGTAGCTTGTGCTACAGCTCTATCAATCACCTGTGAACGGGTCTGACCCACGACAGAAAGAAATGTAATTGGTTTGTTTTGCGTATAACATTTAATATAGGAATAGTCTTATCCAAGTTTAGATTTTTACCTGTGCTATTTATTTTGCTTCATGTCTTTCTAAAAATATCCTTTTTTTTTTTTTAAGTGTACGCATCTCGAATCCCCACTCTTCAATCCTGTGGTTTTATGCTTTGCCCTGACGCCGTTCGGCTTCACATCTGGAATGAAAAATAACTCCTGCCCCCGTCAACGTCTGTTTTGGACCCGCCTTCAGTTGGTCTCCCAGATGAGACTGAAGCGCAGACGGTTCATCTTTTGAATCACTCCCTTGTCTGAGTGCCTTTTATCACGACTATTTACGCTGGGGAAAGCTGTCTTCATCCCACAGAACTGCGCAGAAAAGACCCAACTGCAATTCTTCACCCTTTACTCCCACTCCTGAGGCAGAGCAAGTCTGTTTCCCGCGCCCAAGGCTTCCCAATCTGTGTGTGATCCATTCATCTTCTTTGCCTTCCTCTTTCTTTATTCATTCAAGGCCTTCTTAGTTCCACCTGTGACCACAGGATCCTCCCGGTGCCTCCCTGAGCTCTTGGTCCATCCTGTATGCTCTTTAGCTTATCTGCCTTGGAGATGTTTTAATTTATTCTTCGTACCGGTCGTATGTTACAGAAGTATGTGTTTATGAAATAAATAGCTTCTCTCAGAAATTGCCCCATTTATTAGGTCAAAGATTGGTTAGATAATATCAAGCATCATTTGGCGTATATTCAGGCTAAACTATACTTCTCAGCCTGTGACATGAAGGACATTCTTGATTCTGGTCAAGGTCACAGCTCCATTCTTCATGGACCACCTGCCAGCTTTGACTTCCCGGGGACCCAAGGGTGTGACAATACTACCAACATGCTGGGCGAACATTGAGGCCCTGGGAGTCAGCAGGTCCACATGTCACGATTCGATCAGAAACAAAGGACTTGGGTATCCTTACAATTTGGAAACAGCAGGACTTAGAGCCTTCACCAACACCGTGGTAGGTTGTTCTTTTGCAAGTTCAACAAAAGACGAGGAGAGAAGGAGCAGGGTCGTCTTGACACAGCTGAGCCGATTTGCTGGTTTGACTGGGCCTTCACGACAGAGACGAGGAGATATTTTCCAAAGCAAAACATTACTGCATGGTACTCCTTGTCAATGCTGACCCAACCTTCCGAAGTTCCTGTCGCGTGTGGTCTCACCGAACCTGCTAGATTTATTCTAGAATTGAGTACTCATGTATTAAAATCCCGATTCCCCGATAGGTTTGAGACCAACCATAATCTAGTTAAACATTTTCGAGTCTGTTTGATTTGTTCAAGTCTTGCTTGTTCATTTCATGGCAGAGACGGGAAATTTGCGTTGGGATCAAAACAAGCAGCTGGCGAGTGATGCTCTGCTTAACGGGTCAGCAGGATGTTAGCGTGGCGGGGGGAGGGTGGAGGGGAGGGGCAGAGTTTCCACCGGAGTTCTCTCTTATTATCAAGGAGTGCATGGAGAACTTTAAAACTGTTCTTGGGAAAAAAAATATATATATATATAGAGATAGATAGATAGATAGATAGATAGATCTATATATATCTATATATCTATATATCGTTTCCAAATACGGTAAATGTCATATTCTAACATGGTACATCTTAAAGTGAAAATACAGTTCCATGTGATATTAGTAACTAACAAAATAATCATTTCTGAGCAGGGAGAAAAAAGTCAGGCGCTATGTGAGAGAAAAATAAGTGGTTAGAGAAACAGTATTTTCATATTAAATTTTTGAGTGTTATTTTATTATCACTTGGCTGCTCCTTGGTATTATCACGAAAGCTATAGAAAAATGCCGCTTCTACTGGTACTGGTGATACAATTATGTTTCCTTGATCCATTATTTTTTTGAAATAACAAGAGCAAAGATGTGTCTTCTCTTGGCGTAAACACAGAAACGGCCTCTTACACACTCAACGACATTTCCCTCGACTGCTTTATTTCTCTACATTTTTTTACTCTTTCTATACTTTTGCTGCTTTCCTTTGGTTTGTCAGGCAAAGACACTAAAACAAACAAAAATGTAGAAGACAATGAAACGACGCAGGAGACAGAATGTCCAAAGGAAAAAACAGGAAAAGATATAAAATGAATTATATAGAAATAATACTTAAAAGCGTTGGTCACAAAAAGATATGTATATATTTTTTAAATCACAAATGAATCAGCAAATACTTAGCCAAGTTCCAAATATAAATATTTCCTTCATCGAAAGTAAACTATTCGTGTGAATTAGTCTAAACACAAACTAAGGTAGTAGAGTGGTTACTGACAACCACTTAACAGTCAATATCACACTTAATTTCTTAAAGAGGAAGAAATCTGCTAAGATATTTATTATAAAAAACGACGAGTCCAAGAATAATGCCTATATTCATTAGAATAAGAAATGTTTGATGTTACAGAGATTATCAGTGTAAGGCCAGAAGACGAATACCATAATTATTTCAGGAGGAAAATGAACAGAAATGGGTTTAACTGAGTTCGTCTCGTAAAAGATTGCAAGTATTCAACACGTAATCTGCAAAGCTGATCCTTCAAAATCAAAATATTACTTGAAGCTACTGATCTATGGGAGTGACACACAGAAGCGAGACCGAGGGTGAGGGCTCGTGGGAGAGTAAGATGGCAAAAGGCAAACACCCCCCAGGACAAACCTGTTTCGATGTTTTGACCCTACGTGTGTTTTTTTTCTGTTATGACACCATTGAAAATCAGTTAAATAAGGCAACAAAATACTGACACTTGCTTCCAATCAGGCTTGTAAAATGGATTTAAAGGCAATACCAACAGCGTGAGAAAGCTTCGATTCTTAGAAGATAAGGCGCTGCATTCAGCGCACGTGGGCATCGCCAAGCTGCTGCAGGCCGTTGGGGTCTTGTCTGAAAGGTCCTACAGCCAAGTGGAGGGACACCCACCAGCCCGCGTATAAATACGAGGAAATCAGGGAACACACAAAAGGCGGCACAGTAACCCACAGGCCACACTTGCGTAATGCTCTTGCGTCACTGTGTTTAAAGAATCGGTAAATGGACAAAAAGAATAACAGATTTACCCGGTATTTAATGCTTTATCCTAAGACAGCCACCTCGACCATGGGAGTTCTTACATCTAGGCTAACAAACGAAGAAACGTGATAAAATAGGGTGGCATAATCTCGTAGCCTCTGAGGGAATGATTAAATCCGCGCAAACTGTGACCAGTAGGTGGGAATCAGATGGCCACGTGGCAATGAGTGGATAAGGACAGCAGCTGAACGTTTATTGCAAACGTCCACAGGAGAAATGGTTTCTCTGGATAGGCTGCTACAGCGATCACCGAGTTCTACATATAAAATGTGATTGTTAAAAAGAGAACTCAAAATCCTCATCCAGGCTCTAAGAATCACTACCGGTTCCCAGGAAATATGAGGATTAAACAGCACTTGGCATGAAATTAGCAAATTCACCATATGGGAACTACAGGATACTAAACTTAGCAAATCAAAAATAATTTCCAAATAACGCGTAGTGGGAGAATGACGTATAAAACAAAAGACCTAAGAGACAGGGCAACCAAAGAACTCGCTCACGTCCTGATCTGTATAATCTATGCAAAATGGTTTTTTATAGTATTCAGGAGTTATTGTTAATTTTATAATCAATATTTTTGATAATTTAAATTTTTGCTTTTTTTTTTTTAGTAATAAAATGTTTACAGAAAAAATGATGTCAATGTTTGACTTCACAATAATCCATCGATCTGAGTCAGCAGGAAGAAGGTGGGCACAGTCAGAAGAAATGGATGGAAATAAAAAAGAATACAACACTGGGCATGAATTTATATTGCTGAAAGGAATAAGGGTACTTGAGGATTTTTATATCTATGTATATACTTGTGATTTGTCATAATAATGTTTTTAAAATAACATATTCACTGTGGAATTTAAAGTACAGGGGAAAAAGAAAATAAAAATCGCCTCTAATCCTTCATTTCGAATATCAGCTTTACTTTTCATTATTTCATAATGAAATTATCACCTTATTATATGAATGTTACACCCTGATTTTTAAAAGTAGGATAATTCCATGAGCATTTTTCTAAGTTACTACAATGTATCAAACATATATTTAAATTTTTAAAAAATGAGTCATAAAGTGAGCCTAACAGACATATGCTAGAAATAAGTACAAGAAATATAAAATAAATAAACCCAAATGAAATGACATAAAAATAATAATTGAAACCTAAGATCTGTGAAATATTGCCTAGAATTTTAATTGTCCAGAAAATCATCATATCTGATTTAAAGAGAACAGGAAAAGCAAAACAGGTTTTGTAGGGCTTGATCATTTTCTTCTGTTTGGTCCCTGTTGCATTTCGTTTCTTTAACTTTATGTGCTGATGAGCAACATTTAAAGTAGTATCCCTTCATTTATTGAAGAATATTCTTTGGAAATGAAGGAACGAGGCTTATGATGTTTTATGAGTGATTATCACACCGAATAATAAAAATAGAATCAAGTATCTAAGAATAGAAGTTGAACGTACATTATGGTTAAAGATTTCCGTTAAGACATCTAGAGAGCTGTAATTGCCATTCCTTTGACTTAACGCTTTATTTCTGAGCTTTTATGATGATTATAGAGATGTTGATTATATCTGTAAGAATCACAACCTATGAGCGCGTGATTCAAGCCAGCAGGATTCCAAAAATGAGCCATGAGACCCACTGTAGGTCAACATCCAGAAGTGATTTAAACTGCAATAGACAAACCCATCGAGGTTATCTGTTCAGCTTTTGAACTTTTTCAGAAAAGCCAGGCTTTACTCACTCTCAGGAATAACAATGCTCTGCGATCAATGTCAGTTCTGTGATCTTTTCTTTCATTTTTGGTCCTCTGAGGAGAAACCATTCTTATGAATTTAAAAACCTGGGCCACCCTATTGTGTCAATTATAGAGAGTTAGCTCAAGGAGGAAACTTGATCAATTAGGAAATAATCATTTAGTCCCCAAAGAAAGGTAGTGCTGTGAAAATTATCTAGCAAGGAAATTTACTGGGCTCCATTGAAATTAAAGTATTCCAGTAAGATTCAATTGGGTAATAGGGGTAATGATTTGTTTTCATGTAACAGATAACCTCTAAGAAGTGACACCGGAAAGTTCTCTATAGATTTTTTGAAATCACTTAATTCTCACAACATGCCTGCCTCATGAAGATATTATAGATTTGAAGTTATTTCTAATTTCCTCTTTGAATAGCAAGAATGGCACTCACGGAAAATGTGAGACTTTGAGTAAGAGAAACTTGGAAACGAATTCTTTGTCCTTTGCCCTTACAACCACCATCCTGTGATGAATCTCCTAGAACCTCGGTGACTCTCCCGTGAAACCAGAGGGTTTTTTGTTTGCTTGTCAGTCCTTCTGAGTGACGCTCCCCTGGCCCAGGTCCGTACAGGCTGGTCAGCACTCTGCTGAGTCCCGCCGGGGCACTCTCCGCCTCGCTCCTGAATTCTCTGGTGCATCTTTCTTTTGTCCAGCAGTCTGTCCTGTGAACTGTGTTATTTCCTGTTTGTTTGTTTTATTGACAATTACCACCCCAGTGGACGTGAGGTGGTATTTCACTGTGGTTTGGATTTGCATTTTGCTAATGATTAGTGGTGTTGAGCATCTTTTTCATGTGCTTGTTGGCCATATATATATATGTCTTCTTTGGAGAAAGGTCTAGTCTAACCCTTAGCCCATTTTAAAATCTGGTTATTTATTTACTGATTTTTTTATTTTTTCCATTGTTGAGTTGCAAAAGGTCTTTATGTATTCTGGATAGTAAGCTTTTATAAAATATCACTTGCAAATATTTTCTCCCACTTCCTGGGCTGTCTAGTCGCTGTGTTGATTGTGCCTTTCGATGCACAGAAGTTTAGAGTTTTGATGAAATCCCACCCGTCAGCTCTTTCGTTTGTTTTCGTTGCCTGTGCTTTTCGAGTCACGTCTAAGAAGTCATTGCCAAACCGAGCTTGCGTGTTTTCTTCTTAGAGATTTACAATTTTAGCCCTTGCCATTAGATTTTGATTCGCGACGAGCTGATTTTTGTAGATGGTGGAAGGTAAGAATCCAACTTTATGTTTTTGTATGTGGAACAAGGGTTGTTTTAAAGAGAATGTGTGGGTGTAAAGCACTATCAATACATCTCAGTTGTCAACTGATAACTATTACTTTTGTGAAACAGAAAACAAACAATTCTCGTTTGTAGAAGACATGTTTCCATGATTCCTTTGAGATTTACATCCAACATCTTTTGGAACTCTTCCTGTATTTACAGAGTTCCTAATTTTAAGAGTCCTACCTTCCAACAAGATGAGTCAGAAGTGTAATTTTCCAGCCTCTCTTGAAGCCGGAGCACGCCAAACATGAACCCGCACCAGTATTTGGTTTAGAAGAGCATGAGAATGGTGCTCCGTGTGACACATTCTGGGGCTTGGAGGGAAAGCTGACAACGCACCTGGCTGTGAGGGGCTGCGAGGTTCTAGTGAGAGCATCTCCCCCCAGACCAGACGTGGGAGGTTCTAGTGAGAGCATCTCCCCCCAGACCAGAAGTGTGCGCATCCTACAGCTGGGCATATTCTTGCCGCTGGGAATTCCAAGCCTGCTCAATATAACCAGAGCGACTTCTACCCTTGTCAACGAAGACTACGAACCGATTCTGGAAGAGCCACTGCTCATTGATGAAGTGAGAGGAGTAAACCGTGACTTGAACTCAGAGTGACACACGAAATCATAGGGAGAGGAAGTGCCGCTTTCTCCTCACATCGGGTTCACTCTAAACATCCGCTGCCTCATTCCCTTTGTTGAAGGGCCATGCCCTTGGTTGACCTTAAGTAGCCAGATGCTTTTCCAGTAAAATGGATTATTTGGGAACAACAAACAATTACAATACGTACACATGGTCTAAGGACAAACACATGTGCAATGCAAGTCCAGAGAAAGGAGGGAGAGGAGGCTCTTTACGGGTGAGGGAGGGGCCAGTTGGAAAGGAAGTGTCCATTGGGGGAAACCGAAAGGTCCAAGCATAACGACTGCTCATTGGCTGAGTCCTGGCAGCCTCCCATTGGCTGAGCTGTCCCTGGGGGAGCTCTTCTCCATCCTGCTGAGGTAGTAAAGGAACCTAGACTGGAAGGTAGGAAATGAAGCTATTTCCATTTGCAGATGACATGACCTTGAATTTAGAAAATTCTAAGAAGGCACAAAAATGGAAAAAAATAGATTCCTAGGGATAGAAATATATTCGTGCTGTCCAGGCACTGCGAGGAGGGAGATACTAAGACTGTCTCCTAATGGGGCTGAGGTTTCTTTTAGGGCTCATGACATTATGGAATTTGTGGGTATTGATGGTTGTACAGCTTTATGACCATATTAAAACCCACTAAACTGTATGCTGTGAAAGGGTAACTTTTCTATGTCGAATATATCTCAGCAAAGCTGCCATTACCAAATACGCAAGGTCGCGGTTAGTAAAAAAAAGAAAAAAAAGTTGTGATTCAGGCCTGCGTCTAAAATCATGTTTTTATTATAACAAGTGGTTCTGAGGAGGTACTACACGCATTCATGAGAGACGCTGAGCCTGAGACGAGAATGATGAGAGAACACGGCACATTCACAGAAGGACCTGGAAGGTAGGTTCAGGGTGAGCCTGCCAGTCTTCACAGAGGCCGTTTACTGCCCTATGCGCCCTCTGCAGAGTGAACAAATGCCAAGGACAGAACCTGCATTCGTACCCGGTGATACCCTTTACACACGGTTCTCCCGTTTCTGAATTCATTATGATAAGCAACACAAGGTGAATTTTGTTCTCAGGACTTTTAGTCATCAGTGCTGGTTCTCTGACAAAATTAAATTTGATTCACTTTCTGATCATTACTTTGAATTTTATAGAAACGTTTTACTTGATTTTCATTTCTACAATCCATCCACATTTGAATATTGGGCTTCTACTCTGTGCCAGGAGGAATTCTTGGCAGGGTAAAATGAAGTATTTTACTTTTATTTCCTGTTTCTTAAATGTTTTTAGAAGATAGTTACGCTTCTAACCCCTACAAGACACGAGTGCTGTCTTCCTGTCAGAAATAGTTACGTATTCTCAAAGTATTTTGTCCATCTGCGAATACATTCTGGCAAGGTCCCGAAACAAAAACTAGAACTATTAAAAAGATTTCGTTGTCATTTTGAAAACGTTTAAAATGAGTAAAATAACACGTGGGATATTTATGTAAACACACAGAAACACACGTGCGCATGCGTGCAGGTACAACCAAACTAAGCATCAGCTACGAAACATTCACTTCATTCCATGTAGTCCTCGAATCCGGCACTAGTCCTTAGCTGGTTAATTACTCAGGATGGAAACCATGCTCTCCTGGTTCCTTCATTACTCAATCTTGATTCGGCTTCATTTCTTTTTAAGGTTCATTGCGATTAATGACGCACTCCATTTAGCTCAACAAAGGAATTCTAATGCTCTGTAAATTCAGAGTTTGTTCTCGTGTGATTTAACTCGTCTTTTTTAGTAGGGCCTTTAAAATATGCTAGTTTTTGATGGATGATGCAGAGGCCAAAAGAAAAGGTGATAGTAGGACATCTTTAAGTGAGTTATTAGAGAAATACATTTTCTAAATAGTTTAATCTCATCATTAGACTTCAGAGTGCTTTAGGAAAAGTCTTTAAATTTGTATGTCAGTTCTCAATTATCTATGCTAATGAAAAGGAGCAGCGGTCTGCATAATGCAAAAAGGATGAAAGTATCCACGTATCTGACTTAGAGGTCACCGTGTCACATGCTCAGAGGGTAAAATCCAAGTCAAACGGCGAGATTGGGCTGGAATGATTCTTCTGGGTGAGCTGTTTTTGCAGACGTGCAGCCAAGGTTCTGCTAAGCTTCTCCCTATGTTCCCTTTCGATCGTAATGTGATTGGATTGCAATCGCATCTTTCTGATTTCAATAATGGTGCAAGCACAAGCCGAAATACCCTTGAGTTTTTCTTTTCTTAAATCTAAATGGCTCTGCCTCCTTAAGTAGCTGAGAGAGAGAGAGAGAGAGAGAGGAGAGAGAGAGAGAGAGAGAGAGAGCGCTATTGTATTATAAAAAAGCCTTTTATTGCATTTGTAGAATACAGGAACAAAGAACCCTGTATTCAGAAGGAGAAACAGAGAGTCAGAATAGATAAAAGTGTAGGAATTGAATAATACGTTGAAGACCTATTAAGGGCCATTTTCTTAGCACGACGATCGCTCGTTCCAAAACACTACTTCAGTCGCCCACTATGTGCGGGATAAGATGCTGGAGGCTGGGACTGTCTGGCGAACTTAGCGTGTAGCACGAGACACCCGCCTCGAAAGAGGCATCGAGGCGTCCGTAACGTATCACTCCTTCCCGCCAGGGAGGTCCACAGCGCGGACACACGGACAGCGTGCCTCCCCGGTATGCACAGAAGAGCGAGCGGAGCAGGCCGCCGGGCGAGCGGCATTTCACTCGCCACCAGACTGCCCCGCGGGCCGAGACGAGAAAGTGTGGGATGCCCTGGGGGGACGAGGCCGAGCAGCGGCGCGTGCGACGAGCCAGAGGCACGATTGTCAGGCACATTCGAGTAACCGAAGGAATTAATTTTGACCTGAGATTTAAGCAGACGTCAACATGCCGTAAATCTGACAGGGATGTGGGTTCCCAGGAGCTCACGTCCAAGGCCACTGTGCTCGCTGTCTGTGCTGAGAATGGTGCGAGGCCAGGAGACGAGGCCGCCAGGTTGTACTCCGCACACGCCAGTGCAAGCCGTTCTTTTATCGCCCAAAATTTTCTTAAGCGTTCCGAAAGGAAAGAAACCTGGATGTGATTCTTTTCCCCTACTCCTATTAACGGTAGCGCCTAACTTCTCTGAGTTTTTCTATTGACGAGGGCTTCCCAAATCCCTAAGCTGCGGGCTCCCCGAGCCCGTCTGTCTGCCCCGGCGTTAGGAAAGCAGATAGCGAGTTGATCCCATGTGGCACACAGTCGAGGGACAATGGTGTGGCTGATGGGATGCACCCCATCTTGGTTTCCACTTTTGAGGCTTGCTAGAGGCCATCATGTTAACTCTTCTTCAGTGTGAGTTAGTGGAGTCCTTGTTTAGAACTTAGCCAAACAGTACCAGCAACGGGCACGATTTTAAAGACAACGAATATGGCCCTTTTTACTTAAATCATCGGGATTTCAAGCTGGCTTTCCTCTTTAGAAAGAACCTATTTATTATGCAGTTCTAAACAGTCTCCAAATCTTGTGGATTACAGAGCGTTAGAGAAATTGATTAGAAATGATCACTGGGCTCTAAAACAGTGACACTAGAAAAAAATGGAGAAAACTTCCATAAAAGAAACAGAAACCTTGACTCTAGCTATTTTGAATTCTTACTTATTGGTTTTCTTGAGGGAGAAAAGAAATCAAATATAATAATGTCAATGTTTACAGTTATAAACAAGCTTACATGATAAACGTAAGCTTTTCTCGCCCATAATTTATTAAAATTTTTTGTCTTTTAATAAAAAGTTAACGTTATTGTTAAATCTGTCAATGAGGAAAACATAAAGAATCAAATAGAAAACTAGGAAATGGATCTTATATAACTAGAGGAAGATGGTGTGACAAAGCAACAAGGAATGTGGGATCCAGAGCTAAGATGCTTGGCTTCAAATCTGTGTTCACCTGTGAACTTTGCAGGATTTACTTGTATCAGTTTCCCAGGATGTAAAAGGAAGACAGCAACAGAGACTCCTCAGAGGAGAGTTCAGAGATTCAAGATCTGTTATGGAAAGTTTATAGCTCTTAGAGGCAACAAGAAGCACATGAAAGAATGTCACAGTAATTTTAGCAAGACATTCACAGAAAATAGACTAGTAACACACTGCTTCATTATTCATGATTAATGAAATGTAAAACACTGGAAAATAATTAAAAATTTCTCGTATTCAAAAATAATAAAAAAGGTTTCAGCCAGAAATGTTGATAGTATTTGGAGAAAATTATGCATCTACAATTTGTAGTATCATAAATGGATGGGTAATTTTATAGTGAACCTCAAGTTTCAAAAGTAAAATTTATATTAAATTTAAATGTTTTCATCCTTTTTAAAAATGATACCTTTTAAAAATACCTTTTTAAAAATAATAATTTAAGTGCCAAGAGTAAATAGTTGGGGTATATTTGCAGCATTTTTTTTGAAGAAAAATATAATCTAAATAGCTATCGATATGGTACTCATTAAATAAATGGGTTAAATTCAAGTTGTATTACATATGGCTTCAAACACATCTGACTTATTTTATATATTCATGACAGTACAGTGCCTACACAGACTTATTTTAGAGAGTGGGTACCCTATCCATGTGAGGTTTATTTTATTCTGTAAGTAAAACTTTTTAGTAGTCATTTGGGTAAGTCATTATGAGTAGGGGAAGGAAGCATAAAAATACTATTGCCTTATATAAACTTTAAAATTGCAGGATAATATCTTGTTAGCCTGGAACACAATTACAGCTATCCAAAGGTTAAAAAACACTGAATAACTACAGTGAAAACGCATTATTTTTCTGCAATTTATCATCAACATTCAATATTCTTACCAGAATACTTAAACTGTTGCCAAAATTTCGGTGTTTCGCATAGTATAACAAGCCTTGCTTTGGGAGGTAAAATACCTATTTAGGGTATGTTGCTGTCTGTTGCTGCTATTCACTCACCTAACAAATTAGGGCCTACTACGTGCCTGGCACTGTTGTCGCCAAAGAGAGGACACACATGAGTCTCTCCCACGGAACAGGCATCGTGTGGACAGGGCTGGGATTAAACAAAACGCACCGACTGGACATTGAGTGGGAGGGAAGAGGCCGCGGAGGGGACCCTTGAAACGAAGCGGGGACGAGGGTTTGGCACGGTGGTTGATTTGGACAGCGATGCTAGGACCGCGAGTGACGACGTAGAGAATGTATGCGACGAGATGAGGAAAAGCCAGAAAGGTGTAGGTTACTGAGGCGCTCCTATGGACCAAAGCGGCCTGAGCCCACGGGTCTTCCAGAAAAGCCGCGGGCAGCTCGAGTGTCCTCCCACAGACGCGTGTCCACTGCCCCTGTCCCCGCTGCTGGAGGAGCACCCAGGGACCTGCCTGGCCTGCAGGTAGGAGTGTCACAGCGGCCGAGCTGAGGGCACGCGCTGCGGGCACCAGCTCACCCTCACCCCAAACCCCGCGTCTGGGGCGCGTCCCCCGGCCGTCCCTCCCCAGGCTCGGAGGGGCCCAGCCGCAGGCCAGCTCCGTGGAGCCAGAGCCGGGGACTCCGGCCCGCTGACCCCGCGGGGCCACCGCGGGGCCGTTGAGGACGCGGCCCACGGCGGGAGGGACATTTGGCTGAGCGCAGAGAGATGCTGGCCCGGCCACGCTCTGCAGGGCTCGTCTGCGAAGGGAGAGAAAAGCGGGACATCGCGTTTTGTGTGTTTCGGAGGCTGCGACAGCGACCCCGCCCCCGCCCCTGTCGCATGTCGCAGGACCGCGCAGGCCGAGGGGCGGCTGGCGACGCAGGTGGCGCAGTGCCACCAAGTCGCGCGCACGTCGTGGTGCGGCGGGGCGGGGCGCGTTTCTGCCCGGTTCTGCACGGCCCGGCGGAGGGACGGGGCACGGCTTGTCCCTGACCTGCGCCCCGCGCCGGTGCTCGGGTCTGACAACCTCTCTCCGCCCTAAGCGCCCGGATAATGCCGCTCGGCGACGCCCGGGGACCCGCCGACCTGGACGCCCGCTTCGCAGGACGCAGGCAGACCTCCGCCTTCCCGCTTCATGACGGCCCCTGCTGCCCGATGACACGCGCACACGCGCAGCGTCGCCATGGCAACACATGTAGACAGCGCCGCGGGGGCTCTTCAGCGGGCGGGTAATGCACAGATTTTTAAAAACAACTTTATTGTTAAGTCAAACAAAAGAAAATCACCCGGGGAAGAAGATATTTTAGATGAGTTATTTTTTTCTAATTATTTTATCTCAGTTCCTCTCTCACATTTTATATGATCGCATTCATAGACGCACAATGGCGAATGTCTCAAAGGTCACGTTTATCTTAAACCGCGACAGGGCCGCGCGGAACAATCTTAGAACTTTGTGGCTGGTTAGGCCGCTAGGAGGTTCCTGAGAATCTGCGTTTGTTTATCAGCATGGCACAGAGGCACTTAAACCTTCCCCAAGGACTATTTCTTTGCAGTCATTAGTGGCGGATGTTCCATTTCGTCCCAAAGTTCAAAGTCCCCGTCTCGTTTCTTAATGAGCTTAAAATCTAAGGGTGTGTTGAAGAGTCCATAGAGGTGAGGGGTTTAGACAGGTGGACCGCCTTGATCTGCCGAAGAAGTTAGAGAAAGGAAGTGGAATGGAATTATATATCCAACGACCTCAGATCTGTCAGTTTCTTCATATTTTAAATGGAGTTTTGACATCCGTTTTATGTTTGCACCTGTTTCATTCATCCTGATGCAAATGATTCAGAAATGGCAATCCTGCAGAGAAATCATCTCAAGGTTTGTGTCGATCAGATGCTATCGACAAACCATGTAACTTGCAGAATTAATATAATAATGAGATTCACAGACTTTCATATTTTACTTTTCTTTGAAAACAAGCTCATTTCTTACTATCTAAGAATGCATTATTTTTAGGCATCGACACATAGGAATGTATAACTTGCACTGATAACATGCCACAGGTAACTAGCTAAAATACAGGATCGTAAACTTGGTTTCTCCTTATAAGCACCTAGATGCAATAACATCAAAATTTATTTGCCTAAGCTCGTAGACATAATTTCTTCCGTAAGATTACGTGCCACTCTCTAAAGATCATATAGAACAAAGCCGAGATATACTTTTAATAAGGAACAGAATGCGTTGCTCTCCATTTTGATCGACCGTCTCTATCATCTTCAGGCGGGTGTCAGCCGGACGACACAAACATGCAAAGCCGTGGAGTCCCCAGCCTCTGGCGCCTGCTGTCACTCTTTGGCCTCGTTCGCCTGGGCAGCGTTTCGGGCGAGTGGGGTCTAAGGCTTCCGAGGCCCTGCCTTCATGGCTATTAGGTGGGACTTTGGCCCGGCTGCCCCCGGAGGCCTTGGCTCGGCGGGAGCTCAGAATGGCAGCTTCTCGCAAGCTGCACAGACCACCCCCGCCCCCACCCCTCCCCACCCCAAGCAACGTCCGGCCCGGGAGCGACGCAGCGCCCCCAGCCCAGCTGTCTGGGAACGGCTCTAATTACACCCCCATCGACTTCAGGTGATCTGAATATGCTCCCCGCGTCCTCATTCCAGATCGCTAGCCCTTTGAAAATGGGAAATAGCACTGATCACATATTAGTGCGTTTGAGTTCTCAGAAGAAATGGTCTCTATAAATTCAAGGTATTGTTAAGAACATTACATGCACAATACAAATGCATAGATTTAAGCAGCGAAGTCCTGGAAATCCTCAGCCTTTGGGTTAGACTGAGCAACAAACAATCAATAATGATATGCAAATGAGTCTTTTAGGCAACATAGCCAACCTGCATAACATTTTCTGCGCAAATCAGCAGGTATGGTAGAATTACAAACCCTTAGGGCAGCTACTGTCCAGAATACCTCTTGCATGCACGATGCCTCAAGAAAGCACGTTTAGCCCAGTTGCATCAGCGATTACTCTTTTGTACAAACTGCAAAAAAAAAAAAAAAAAAAAAAAAAAAAGGTCCACCCAATCACACGACACTTAATTTCACTTAATTTAAATCGCAGTGTATTTGCATGGGCAGGTTTCTTTTAAACACTGATTTATTCTCTAAATGGAGAGGCATGGTTGTTATTTAAGATCTAATGTCCCCCGCTGGTCCCATTTGGGAGGCTTTCCAACAGCAGGCACGATTGTATTTAAGATATAACGTGCCTCCCCGGTCACATTTGGGAGCTGTTTTTGGCTGCACTGAGGCTCTTGCCTGCCTGGCAAATAACGCACCAGAAAGACGGCATAAATTCCGTGATGTCTCTGTGGACTCCTCCAGCATTAAGCTAAGCTCTTGTTTTCTTTCTGTTTTAATTGAAATGCTGAATGAAGGCGGTAACCTTTCTGTACACCTAGATTTTTTTTTTTTTCTTTTTGGTGCAGCAAGTCTACTTTGGCTATTTATTCTGGGCATACTTGAAAAATTCCTAGAACCCTGCACAGCGAAATCGAGCGACTCGGAAGGCACAGATACCTGGGTGAAGTGGTACTTGGGCTCTAGCTTTGCCTTCTGAATGAAAAATTGACGGGCACAGTTTCCGGAGCACGGTGTGGCGTCCATCTGGGCACGTGCATAGCACCGACATCGATTGCACTGCGTCTGTTTTAATAAAGTCGCCGCTTCGCCGCTAAGAAAATGATTGTTTTCACCTCTCTTCCTAGAGTTGTTAAGCCATACCGTGGGCTTCAGTACAGCATTAGAATAAAAACACAGACGATGTTTCCTCTATTGGATTTACACAATGAAATGCCCGGATCTGAGGCCTTCTGCCTGATGAGCTCTGAGGATACTCTAAATCCAGGTAAGCACCACTCGGTAAGAGACACATATCATTTCCGTCACCTAGAAATGGCTCTTGGACCCCATCCCAGTCAATGTTCGCTCACCTTTAACCCAGAAAGTAACCACTTTCTGAATTTGCCGCATGGATTAATTTTGTTGTTGTTCGTAGAATTTCATAAATGGAATTGGATGAAGCGCATTATTACCCGTGTGACTTCTTTCACTTGGCATAGTTGAGATTAATCCATGTTGTTGCTATATATCAATGTTTGATATCTTATATCAATATATGAAAATAGATATTTCTCCAATATCTTGTCGATGGCTTTTTCCCCCCTTTCTGTACTTTATTAATAAGGCTACTATAAGGATTCTTGTTGGCACATATTTCATATCTCTTCAGAAAATATTTAAGGTAAAATTACTGAATCATTGGCCATGTATATACGTTAAGCTTGCTAAGAACTTTTTAAGAAAGATTAATAACATAGATCTGGCCAAAAAATTCCTCAAGATGGTTTATTTTATATTCCCATCAGCATATAAATTTCATGGCTTCAAATCTTTGCCAATATCTGGTAATGTCAGATATATAGATAGATAGATAGATAGATAGATAGATAGATATAGATAGATAGATATTATTATTTTAACCATTCTAAGGTTTATGAACTGGTATCTCACTCTACTTTTATTTTTCATTTTACTGGTGACCACGATTATTGAACACATTTTTATGTGCTCGTTGGTCATTTCTGCATCAACTTTCACAAGTGTGTAACATTTTCTAACCCTTTGGAAAATAAGTTTAATAAGAAAAAATAATTTCAACATAGAAAAAAACTTCAACATACACACGTGGCCCGTACACAGGAGGCCCACGACAGTAGCCTGAGCTCTCTGGTCACTGGAGGAGGGGCCGGCCAGGCACAACCTGGTGCAGACTGAGCCTAGTTTGGCTTCGTCTGTCTGATTATTGCTGATATGAGAACTTCTTTATGGATTCAGGATCTGAATCCCTCCTTCATCGAACATGCATTGCAAGCATTTTATCTCGTTTATCTGCCAGACGATTCATTTGCCCAAGTGACATCAGCAGATATTTTAATGTCGATGCTTTCCAGTTTTCATTTTTTTTCTTCTTTAATTGTCAGTGATTTTGTGGGGCGAAGCAATCTACCTCAAGGTCACAAACACATTATATTGTTATCTTGCAGAAGCTCTGTAATGTTTGCTGTATTTAGGTTCATGGTTTCCTGCAAATTATGTCTTACCTCCGAAGTAGTTAGAGTGTGAGATTGATTTTCATTTCTATACAGACATCCTGGTTTTCCAGACTTACTTTTGGAAAAGATACTCCTTTTGCTGTTGAATTATCTTAGTGACTTTCATAAAAATTGTGTGAGTGCTTGAGGCTATTTTCGTATTCCATATTCTGTTCCATTGATATATTTTTCCTTACTCTAATACACAGTACTGCTATTACTCTAGCTCTAAATAAACTACTTTGAGACACACCACTTTGTTTAAAAACTCTTTTGGCTATTCTAGGATATTTGCATTTTAAGGTAACTTTTAAAATTAATGCATCAATCTCTGTAAAGAAGCTTGCCGATCTTCGAGTGAGTGTGTGTTGAATCATTTTGGGAGAAGAGAGACAACAAAATCGAGCCTTCCCATGCGTGTAGGTGCTGAAGAGACGGCATGTCATTTCCATCCTTCGTATCTCTAGTTTGACCTGTCCTCCCCCTGCTTTTGCCTGTCCATGTAGTCAGTACATGTGTAAGTTTCTGCCATAACAAAGCACCGCAGACCGGCAGTTTAAAACAACAGCAAGTTATTCTGGAGGCTAGGAGTCCAAAATCAAGGTTTCCACAGAGCCACACTCCCTCTGAAACTTGTAAGGGAGAATCAGATTTTGGTCCTTGCTAGTAATTCTTAGTGTTTCTTTACTTGGAGATGCATAACACACACACACACATTGTATCTATATATTATGTATATTATATAATATACAACATATTACATGTGTGTCTTATATATCAATATATGCACATAAACATATATAGGGACATTTGTAAATAATATTTGCCAAACCATTTAGTAGTTTTCAATGGGGAGTGCGATGCTAGGATTTTAATCATAAAGAGAAGCGATATCACAAATGAGCAAGTGAAGTCCCGAAAATGCCCGAGACCGTACCATCAGGATGATGAACATCCACGTTATCTGTTAAGTCTAAAGGAAAAGTGAGTTTGCAAACCCGAAGCAAGAGGCAGTGGCTCATGAAAATAAACTACGAGAGTGTGAGTAATGATTATGACCTAACAAATACTAAGGAGAACCTGAATGAAACGATATGCAAACCAGAAATCAAGAAATTCTGAGATACCTCAAAGCGTTAGGAACCCTTAAACTGTTCTGAGAAACGCGACAGTTCTCTGAAATGCAGTCAACGCCCACGGAATTAAGTAGTGCATTTAAAAGAAGACGGTCCAACTACACTGACCCTGAGAACTGGGGGTTACCCATTCCGCTTTGCCGCTCCCCGCCACATGTCACTAGGGTGGCCCGTCCGTCTGTGACAGGCGCCCAGTCCCGTCACAGAGAATGGCACACTCTACAGTCATCTGCGGCAGACCAGGGAGGGAAACAGTGCCCGGCTCTTCCGAAGCGCGTCTGCTCCCAGCGAAGCATCGGGAGAGGGAGGTGGCTTTGGTCTGTCCTCAGGAGGGGTTCGGAAGATGACGGGCATCACCCCCTCCGTCTCCCTCAGTGCCGCGCAGACAAAACCTTCCAGCAGCATCTTTTTAAGGTACCTGTTAACTAACCTGATCCTGACTCAATGAACACGAGAAGCAGTGGGGCCACTTGGGACGCCCGGTCGGGGATTACCGGTGGGGAAACGCTCCGCTGTGTTTGACGCAAAGACTCGATATTCCCTCTAAGCTCATTCTCCTCATGGCAAAAGCGCTTTCACGACTCTCTCGCCTGTGTAAGATGCTTTTACGGAAATTACTAATATTGACTCAGTAGAAAAGGGTATAAAAAGCCACTTGCTTAAGCATTATGGCAACATGCCCATGAAACATTTTGAAGAATATTATTAAATCCTTCCATTCCGTTTTTATTGCATTACAATTCAAAAACATACACGTACGCTCCCCGCTGGTTTATCAAGAACATGTGTTTATAACCATTTTAGGGGTGGTTGTTTAAAGATCTGCGTGGAGCACCTCAGGAGGGATTGCCATTCAAAACATTTTGGACTTTTCCATTAAATCACTCCGTGTTTGAAATTGTCCTCCAAAGAAACAAGGTAAATCGACCAAAATAGACCCCATTTGGAAATCTTACATGTGGCGTGTGTTTGGGTTGATAATATAGCAGGAGAGCAAGAAAAACACATAACCAAAAGCCACAAAGCTTTGAAAGTTAAAGATCAATGTTCGAAGGGCATTTGTCCAATAAAAAAAAAATCCGTGAACACCTACTATGTAGCCTAGAAATCGGGTATGAAGTCATGAGGGCATCAGTCGCTCCTGACCTCCTAAAGCTCGCGATCTGATGAGAAGGTCCATGTGAGCGAACTAACTTTAACAGAATCGTGTGTGAAGTGAGGCATGAGACCATTTTATTATGCACTGTGGCTGAGAAAACAGTTTTAAATTTTATTACTTTAGTTTTGTCGATTATAGAGCTAGTTCTTTAAAATAATGTTGAATTCACTCAACGTGTTTCCTAAATATACTATATGATAGAAATACATTAGAACCGTGTACCTCCAAGAGACTTCAACCTGTGACCGAGACGCACATTATTCTGGTCCACTGCCTACAGTGCAGTGGGTACTAGATGGACTATTTGCTGAATGAATTTATAATTTGCATATTCTAGAAAACAAAACTGGTGGCCAAAATAAAATCATAATACAATATGATTTTATATTTCAAAAATCCTAATTCATTTTCCCAATAATGTCCTTTGTCTCAGATCTACCTGGCATGCTGATGAGGATTTTAGAAAAACTGAGTCACAGGTAAGTCATGCCTTTGCTCGTGAAGAAAAAGCTGATGAAAAGTAGAGAGAAAACCTAGAAATATTTAACATAAGGAGAGACAGAAATATCCCAAGAAAATATTAAAATATGTTCTCTTCCTGTTTAATTTCACAAAGTATTTGCAAGGATTGAGAAATTTCAAGTCCTACTTCTTTATATGGAAGGGAGAGAGGTAAAATAAGTATCACGATAAACTGTGACATGTAAATATTATTAATCAGCAAACAATACACAGAAGACAAGAGGCATAGGAACCCTTAATATCTGCAAACTAGACAACTGTCAAATCTGGGAAAAACGTGAACATGTATCTGACCATGTAAACTTAGCCCTGATTGGTGAACTGAAGAAACACGGCAGGCTGATTCCAAAAAAATACTGGAATAAAGACAGATTTGGATTAAATAAATCACACTGCTGGTTACAGGCCATGCGGTAATGCATGGATCCTGGCCAGACTGCTCGGTGTGTGAGTTGTCTTCTCTCATTCAATGGTTCAGAGAAGTCAAGATGGATGGATCTGAGGACAGTCCCTTCCTAGATCACCTTACGTGGCTTTTCATCTACACGTGCTTGACACACAGGCAACCCGTGCAAGAAACGCAGATGTTGAAGTGACCGTGGAGAAGCGGTACAGAGCCTGTTAGCAGGTTCAGAGTTAATGACAGCATAATCTGCAAACAGCAGAAACACCGGAGAGAACATTTAACGCACGTAACACGTACGCCACGCAAGGTGGAGTAAAACCCAACTCAATTCTACGGTCATGAAAGCTTAAAACATGGACGGAAAAGTCATTATTATGAAGTGAGCGATGGCTTAGAAGATAGTTCGAAGGGAGAAAATGTTAGCACGAAGAAGTAGAAGATGAAAAGCAAAACCGTGAAAGATCATAGCACATACCACGTATCGGTATCAGCCATTTAACCAACAATCAAGCAGCTCCAATTGCATCATACATTATTTGGTCTCTTGTCCACCAAACCTCTCCGACAATGCCAATGAGGATTTTAGAAATAATCGTTCCACAATAGAAAATGGGGGGAAATGTAAAGATGCTTAGAACGGCATCTTTTGCTTATGTTGAAGCCAAGGATGAAGGAGAGGCTTCACAAAATGAATGTCCAAACGATGCGAAAAACACAACGATGACAATCACAGTGCATAAACTAAATATTCCAGGTCTAATGGAAACAATAGAAGTTCCCAAAGAAGCATTGCTGAAAGGCTACATGCGAAGACTTGATTGACCAGAGAAGGAGCCCATTGAGCTCCTTCTGAAGTGATTGGAGGAAATAGAAAAACTAGAACGAGCTAAAAATGTTTTAAAAGTAAATAACAGAAATCTCATATTGGAGATTCATCATCTCTACAAGAGAAGTGTGTGGAGAGGACCCAAGGTCTCTGAATGGCAAGAACGGGACACTTGTGGTCGATAAAAAGTTATGAGGAAAGACAGTCAGGCTACCTCTAATTTAAAAAACAGTTTCTGACATGTAATCAAAGGATAAGGAAAAGAAGCAACACAATGGTAAACATATTGAAGAATCTACGTGCATTTTAAAAAGACCAGTAAACTTGTCTGGAGAAGAAAATACATTTTATAAAAAGAGAATAATGAAAGAATTGAATTGACAGCAATAACACTGGAGACCGCTGAGTTTATTAGAGTAACTTGTGGAGGAAGAAAAATTACAACATAAAATATTTCATTATAAAGATATTAAGATAAAACATTTATTTGAAATGGAAATGCTTTTAAAGTTATAAAATCCTGTTCAAATACAAGACTTTATTATTGTCATGAATGGGTTCTTTTTAAATTATGGTTGCAGCACGAGAGATGTCAAATGTTTTGGGGAACGAAAATGAATAATAAAACAAAATGAAAAGCTTAAGGAAAAATATAATATTCCAGAGGAGTTTTGCAAGATTTAGTTGGTATGTAACATCAGAAATAACTGAAATATTAAACTACCCAATGCATTGCAGAACAAAGTGAAATAGAATCCTACATATTTATTTCTAGAAATGTTTAAATGGCAGATTATAATTTTTATATTTTATGAGCCCCATGAAAATAAAAGTGAATTGAGATTTTCAACTTGCAAGCCTGTGTACTCTCTTTTGATTCTGTACTAATTTTGCTATCAGTTTGAAGAGTTATTAATGTCCCTCGACCCTAATGTCATTATTGTGCGTGTGATGGTTCTCTAACATCTACATTTCATGAAACTAACTTGCCTCAAGTTATTGCAGCCACCTTATAAACAAAATTCTAGTGCACTGACTTTTAAATCCGGAAAAAAAATACTTTAATAATATTGTTCTATACACGATGGTCCATTTGTCCTTCTGAACTTAAATTTATGACAGGTCATGATTATGAGCTCTTTACCTAAGGTCTTGAAGCTATTTATACAGAACAAGGCTTTTATCCACAGTCAGAGTTTCCTCATTCATCGAAATGTCACTTGTCTCGTGGTTCCGGTGATATCTAGCTACAAATCTAGTAACTTCTGGGTAAGATACAATATCTGTAAATGAACTTGACAGTGAAATAAAGCAATATATCAACCAGACAAAATGAGTTTGAGTGATGTGTATATTTTCTCTGTGTAGAATGATGCGCACTTAACCCAAAGGCCATCTATCTTTGATACCCTCACTGATGGGTTAATTTACTTAATTCTTAATGGTGCTATCATTTATTGAAGTTAGGCCATATTTCTTTTTTTACTATGATGGCAGAATTGAATGAAGTAAATGATGCAATGTATATATTACATGTTTTACCTCATTTGATTTTAACCTTACAATAACAAAGCCCAGATATCATTTTCACCTTAATTTTAAAAATAAGAGACGTGGAATTGACTTATTTTAGTTTGGACAAGTAGTTTGGCCTTTGGGTTAAGTGCGCGTCCCATTCTACACAGAGAAATCTGGTTTCGTATGAAGCGGAGTGCTGAAGATAGGTTAAGGAGAAGTCAGCAGAAACCGGGGCGTGCCCTGGAGAACCATAAGCTACCTTTAGCTTTGAGGCGGATCACGCAGAGCTCGATACCACAGGAGCATGTCAAGGTCACCGTCACCCATGAGCGCTGGGTCTCCGGGTTTACCCCGCACACCCACTGCCCACCTTCCCTTCCCTGCCTCGCGCACGAAAGGCCGGTCCACGTGGATGGCGTTAGTGGACTTCTTTGCCCTCTGGTCTTCGATGGGCTCAACCTAGCATCGAGGGGAGGGAGGGGGTGAGGTCTGGACACCTTTTCCTCCCACTCCCACGGGCTGGCAGGATCTCTGTTGCCCGCTCAGTCCCCTAGTGATGGGCAAACTCCCTCCAGGCAGCCCATCCCCACAGCCATCTCTGATCGTGGGGTCCAGAAGTGGGGACCTCACTTCTTCTCCTCACCCAGCTCAAAGCTCAAAACTTAATGACCTCCTGCATTACTTCTTGAGATCCCCTTCACACCCAGAAATAGTAAATATTAACTTACTAAAAAAATAACCATTTTCAGTGTACGTCGCTAGGACCCTGAGTGACACACAGCAGAAAAAAACACAAAAAACATTCTAAGCTCTTCAATAATCTGTAATCTCCTTTAAGGACAGAAAATATGCTTTTCCTTTTCTTTTTTTGGGGGGGGGGTCTTTGAGTCTAGCCTGTGTCTGGTACACAAAAAATCAATATAACTGTTTTGTTGTTGCTTAAAGGTTCAAAAGATAGAGAGTAAACCTGCTAAAACAAGCCCACTAAGACCATGATATCCTTAAAATCATTATGTCCATAATGCAAGATGGACCTCTTACAAATATTCACATCAAGATTCCATGGGTCACACTTAAGCTTCTCATCAACATTACAGTTGAATCACAGCATAAATGGCATCAGCTATCAGACACTTTGCAAGGTTAATACCTTTTTTAATGTAAGTATCACGGAGCTTTTGAAAGCAGGTCTTTTGTACCTTTTAATACCTCCACGGCTTCTAGGCTAGGGTCTGGCCTAAGAGTTAAAACGTTTATCCAAATAATGTTGTATTCCTATTCATAGTCTAGAACAGCAATGGAGATAGATAATAATGTTAGATGTATTTTGAAAGGAAACACATTTTCACTTGGTATGTATTAGATTAGGGTGAGTATAAAATACAGCTGTTCACATTTTCCCAGCTACTGTTGTACTAATCAACAATATTTTGAGAAAGCATTTTAATATTTACATATTCTTGAATTAAGTTCAAATATGTTCAATTTAGTATACTAAATTACTTTTTTTTAAACCCATTTCTGTTTTGAAAAACTGGTTAATTCACTTCACCGAGATCGCTGACACGTTCATGTAACAGGAATACTTTCAGAAAGTCACAAATGGATATTTTTAACTGTTTGTTGGAATATTTGTCATGAATGTGACATGAGTTTTAAGAAATTTTGAATGGGAAATTGAAAACCTTTAATGATCTAATCCTTTCATAAATATGTAGTAGTAAAAAATATCATTTCCAAGTAAAAGTGAGAAAAATGGAAAAAAAATAGTAACCTAACTTCACTGACAAATAGTCACGCCCTTGGAAGTTTATTTCACTTTAAATATGATTCTATATGAAATAATTCAAGTTAAAAAAAGGTGTTCACCATCATCCAATCTACAGGGCTAAGATAATGTGGGACAAAAATCTCATTACACACACATAGACATGCTGAACAAAATAGTGCAAAAACTATTCTAGATGCATAGCTGAGCTCAGCACGTGTGAGATGGAGCTTCATGCCCCAGCAGGAAGGACAAGGTGACCACCAGACGAGCAGGTGCGTGGCACCTGCGGCCGAGGCGGCCGTGTGTTTGGGAGGCAGGGCGAGCCTTACCCACGCCCGGCGGCCAGGCTGCACGTGTCCCTCACCGCGCACGAAGAGGAGGTAGGCTTTTAACATGTTTCCCGTTTCGAGATGCCCGTAAATCCGCACGCACGGTAGCAGCCAGGACGTCGCATCAGCCAGTGAAGAAACACAGCACTGTCCCGCCTCGAGGACACCGTGCGCTGCCCCGTGTACACACGCTGCCCTCTGCCCTGCCATCGCCCCCCCTTACACCCTGACGCGCACCGACTCTGCCTCCTTGCCACGTCCAGTCAGCTCAAGGGCCTCGCGTGAACGGAATCCTCGTGTGCGGCACACGGCGCCGTCTTTTTCCTGGGACACGGTTGTATGTGATCCGTCAGGTCGTCGCGGGTGTCAGCAGCTCACGCGTCTGCTCGTGAGTGCTGTGCCATGCTGCGACGGGTCACGCGTCGTTTGATCGTCACCCTGGTGGAGGACAGCGACATTGCTTCTGGAGTTTCGCTATACGCGTCGAGTGTCCATGAAAGCTCACGGTTGTTGGGCTGAGCTTACGTCTTTAGTCGTCCAGGATAAACGGCTAATGGCACACGACCCCTTGGCCGCATGTCCCTTCGGCCGGGACAGGTGACATCAGCAGAATGGTGACATTGGTGAGAAGTGATACCTCGTTTTAAGCCTCCATGGCTGCCCGGCACGGGCCACCGTAGGCCCCTCTGACCGGACCATCGCCTGTGTGGGCGTTTCTCTGGCTGTGGGTTTCTGGGACCATGGACTTTCTTCCCCCTGGGCCTTAGGGATCAGGATCCTCTTTCCGCGGAAGTTAAGCGACTAGCAACGGCCACTCAGTCCTGGAGTCCTGGGCCGCGTTTATCTCAGCCGCTTTTCCTACGTTCAGATTCTTCGTCTTTATCTGTTAGTGACATTTTAGATGCCTCCCCACTCCCCTTTTCCGATGTTACCGCCGCTCTAGAGACGTTCATGGGGGCGGATCTCCACGCAGCCTTGTCTGCCAGTTTCCTCGTAAACCCAGACATGGGTTGACGTGCACGTCCTCGTTCTCACAAAACATCTCCATTTCGCAAATATTCGGACGTTAGGTGCACTGATGTATTCAGGAGACTATAGACTTACTACAATGTAGCCCTATTGAAGAAATGCTAACTCGCTTCTCAGCCTTCACACAGTGTTAATTCAGAGACATCACCTCAGAAGCTAAAATATTAAAGCAATTTAAATTTTTATGAAATATTTTCTGAAAAAATGCCAACGTGTGATGCCACTAATAACACAAAAGGGGACTTATTAAATTTTTTTCTCACGTATCTTCCTCTAGTTAGAAATAACTATGTGAGGAAGATAAATAAAAAATTTGCAGAAACAAAAGAGAGAAGAAAGGCGAGATTTACAGTAAAATCAAATCTACTCGTAATTTAATTCAATGATTATGAGTAGATGCCCTGAGTGAATTGTGCCTCTCATTGTACTGAAACCTTGTACCATGTTGAATGTGATTCCTGTATTGAAAAATTGGTATCACTCACACAATGTAACATTCTAGCTTTTTTTACACACGCATGTTGAAAAACCATGTGTTTTTTTTTTTAATACTCGAGAAAATTTCAGGCCGTGTTGGATGTAACAGATGACATGTTATCTTCCACTGCTGCATCTTCACAGAAAACGTATAAAAAGGATTTTGTCTACACATAACATAGCGTTATGTTTATCGCTGACTTCTGAATGAACACCAGGTAAGAGGCAAAGCCGTGTGTTTGTGTGTACGGCAACCTTGAAAACATTCTTCCCCCATTTCTTCCAAATATTCCAAATATCTAAAATATTACACTTGTATGATATTTACTTTCAGGTAATTTCCAGACCATTTTACTATAACTACGTCTAGATATTTTTAGATCACCACAATTTCTTTCTGCCCATAAATGTTATTTTGCAAAATAAAGGTCCAAAGGTTTTGTTTCGGAACCAGGATTCTAAGTATCTGATGGGGGGGGGTGCAGAGCATGAATGCTCATTATTAGATAATATCATGATTAAATTTCGGACATCCAAATTCCTTGAAATTCGTTTAAATGTCAATTCTGTTGCCAAAGTTCGTTTTGATCTTGTTCGACTTAACCAAATCACCTCCTCTCTCTTTCAGTACGGCCTTATTTTGCCAAGAGCTAGACAATAATTTTTTGGAAAACTGATCATTTTCTTACACCCCTGCAGTTTCTCAAATTAAGTATGTAGTTTGAAAGACAAGCCGGCCATCTCGATATTCGATACTGAACATAAAGTGCACATGACTCCTTTTCAATGTTACCAGACTCTCCGAGAATCTAAGCCATCCTGTTCCCTTTTGTTTGATTTCTCACAGAGTCCAGAAAATGCTCTCGAACTAAAATCTACCCACATGAATGCTTCCACAAATAGAAACGCAGTCTGTGAATAAAATATAGTGATTTCACACTTATTTATTCTCATATAAGAGTAACGGTTTGTAAAACCAGGTTAATCTCTTTTGTAACTCCAGGTACTGGATGAGCTGTAATACTCGTTGAGGACAATAATAACATAATTTTGACGGCTTAAATGGTAACCAGCATCACTGATCAAAGCATCAGAGCCTCAGGAATTTCAGGTCCCACTGAATCGGGAGGGCAGCAGAGACGCCGGCTTAGCTTGGGTGGGCAACGCGATCATGAAGCTGGGATCTCTCGTCTCTCAGTGGACTACATCGTATATTCACGTATGTATTTGTACGCACAGGTATACAGACACAAGGCATAAATATAAGTGATACATATATAGGCACATATATATATGAAATGGACTGCATATATTTGCATAGGTTCTTAGCAACAGGAATAACGGAGCATAAGACAAACATTAGTAAATTCTGGATCGCCTAAGCATGGCTTCTGGAATTCTCTCTTGGCCCAACAGGATGTGCTTTGTCACCAAATAATTGGTCACCTAAATTAGTACATGTGATATCAGCCAAAGCTCAAGTTACTGATGGGTCACTTATACTGCAAACGAGGTTGTGTGATCAAGTAAATAACTCAAAAAAATTCAGACCATCGGCCGACGCATTCTGAATAAATAGTGGCAATAAACTAGGACAAGACACTTGCTCAGTTTCAGCACTCTCGGGACACTGCGAGTCACTAGCTCGCACTTTTCATTCCTGCTGGGTCCAAAGTTCAGTGTCACGGCTCCAGTCACACCTGGAGACCTTGCACGGGGCTCCACAGACGAACGGGGAGGGAGCCCATGCCTCACACCCAAGCTGTTTGTCGTGGAGCGGCCGTCCCTCACCCTCTCCCAGGAAATACCAGCTTCTTGTGAGGTGCTCAGTCAGTCGCTTTCATCTTTTCATTACACTATTTAAATAAAAAGTCAAGTTTTACAAATCACGCAGTGAGGAGAAACCCCAGCTTCGTATGCTTCCCACGGAAATTCTATCAGATGCAGAAGCCCCGATCCTGCACCCACGACTAAGGAATGCTAATGCTGCATCAATACTGGGAAGGGCTGATTTTCACTGGCTTCTAGAAGTACAGCAACGGGCACTATCAGGCGGGGCTCTAATCAATGGCATTCTCTGCGTCAGGTTGATGCGGTCTGAGCAGGGTGGGTGCTTTTTATGTCTGATGAATTCATTCAGCAAAGATTCACTGAACACTTATTAGAAGACACATCCGGGGTTATGTACTGAGGATGCACACAAAATCTAGGAAACCAGAAACTGTAGATAGACTAGGTAGATGATAGGCAGGTAGGTAGATGGATGATAGGATGGTAGACAGACAGACAGACAGACAGATGACAGATAGATAGATAGATAGATTGATAGATAGATAGAAGATAGATAGATGAGAGATAGATAACAAACAGTTGACAGAGAGGTTGTGGGTCCAGCTGAAGCTGTATTACAGGAGCCTCTCGAGTCCTACTGAGAAATCTTGAATTTATTCTGGGCAAATATTTAAAAATGTTAAAGACTAAAATGAGATGAATAGAAAGTGCTTCAGGAAGATAACTCCAGAAGTGATGTGGACGCCGATTGAAGTGATAAGAGGAAGAAAGTAGGGGAACCCACAGAAATGCAGCTGTTTGTCTTCAAACCCGAGCAGTGGCTACTGGCAATAATCAAATAATAGAAGCTGGCTACGAACATGCGGAAGGAGAAATATTTTTGAAAAATAAGTGTCAAACGTCTGAGACAATTTTTCTAAATTTATAAATCAATCCAGGATGATATACGTGGGAATTTAGATAGCATCAAGCCAAATTTGGTTCTGAAAATGCCATACATTTTATATTCTGCATTTGAAACGTAAGAAAAAGAACCAGATAACATTTTAATCCGATTGTTGTATGTCATATACACAAATACTTGGGCAAGCGAGAACAGGTGTTTGGGTCAGACCCAGAGAAGAATTGCCTTTGGAATCAAAGTAGCTTTATTTACATTTAAAGACTCTGGCACTTACTCGATGCGTGATCTTGGGTAGTTTATTTTGTTCCTACAAATCTCAGTTTCTGACCGATAGAGTCCAATGAAAATTTTGACTAAAGAGAGTAAATGTGGTCATCCACGTGACGCTGTGAGCACTGGGTCCGCCGCACAGAAATTCCTTAAACACAGCGACCGCATTCACTACCATCATCTCTAGCAGGTTGCTCAGCTCTTGAGTAGCAGTGGCTTACGCCATCAAGTTGATGCGATTATATTTAATTGTGAATGACAAATTTCCGACGGAATCTGTGTCAGAGACGGTTACCTCTGCGGAAAAAGCAAGACGCCCAAGCTCGCAGGCACTCTCCGCTCTTCTGCCCTGCAACCTTCAGGTACCTCCTTCCTCTCGGGAGGGAGCGAAGTGCGACAGGAACTCGGATTTGCTTGTCGCCTTGGGACAAAGTACATAATCCGAAAAGGAAAGTTGCTTTTCTTTCTTTCTTTTTCTTCAGAACAGGGGAAAAAAAACCCACTTTAGATAAGTCCTAACAGACTGTTAGCGTCACAAATACATGCCGCGACCACGATTAGCAGAAGGAACGGAGCTGCCGTGATTGGCGTATGACGACCAGCTGCACTTGCCAACGTCCGCCCCTGGGGCTGGGCACAGACCCCAGCGCGCGCGAGTGTATCGACCCCCGGACCTGAGCATAAAAGAGATTCATTGGGCAAGAGCGGAATCCGGGAATTGCTCCTGGGGAGACACATGTGTTTGTGCTGATAACAGCCGAAATCACGAGGAGCCGGCGTTCCAATCCGGATTTAATGTCTCGCTGCGTCACCAAGACACCACGTGGCTGTACCGCACGGTACCTGTTAAGATCCTTACCGTGCGCATTTTACATTTTCCTTAACTTTTAAAGATAGATGTATCTTTCATTTATTTATTTATTATTTATTATTATTTATGCCTCCAGCACCCGGGCTTCCTAGGTGGTCTCCCATCCAAGCACGAACCAGGCCCGGCCCTGCTTAGCTTCCGAGATCAGACGGGATCAGGGTTGTTCAGGGTGGCGTGGCCGTAGACCATGGACCGTGGCTGGGGCACGAACCCAGGACCTTCTGCGAGTAAAGCGGACGTTGCTGACCGCCACACTGGGGAACTATGTCCAGATGCATATTTTCAATCTGTTCCATCTATTAGGGATAGGACAAATACAGAATATGCATGCGTATGTATACACACGTTTATATTTCTCTACCCTAAGTACAGACCTTACACATATGAGGTCTGTTGCATTTCACAAAGGCCCGAAATCTCTTTGTGTCTTAATCTTAAATTATTATGCTACACTTTCTTAATTGTGACATTTCTATGGTTCCCGTTCCTGTTTTTATTCTTGTAAACATGCCAGTTGTAAGGTGCTAGAAAAGTTCTAGCTAATTAATGAAGATTTTTAAAGCGAAGCATGGGCACTTACATTCTTAATAGTAGGATAAATAGAATCTCATGAGTTGAAATTCTGATTACTTTGAAATAATAAGAGAAAAGTTAGTTTTAGGGTAATACATCAAAAAGACTCTATTTTAATCTCAGTCATGCTGTACTTCTCCCTTTGTAAGCATTTATCACACTTCCTTAACACTCTTTGCAATTCTGATGACGCATTCCGTGAATAACTTGTCAGTCCAACTCCACACGGGGGCCCGTGGACCCGCTGTGTATGCAGCGTGAAGGCGCCTAACATGGCAGAGAAAGCCGCAGAGCACAGCAGCAAACTTGGGAGACGGAAAGAGACGTCCTGATCAATCAAAGCATAGTCACAACGTAACTGCTTAGTCAATAGTATTTCGATACAGAAATAACATCTTCAGATTTCCTGGAAATAAAGTGTCACCCTTGAACAAAGGGTCAGTGATAACAGACACATTTGTGGACTTCGGTCATATTTGGAAGTTGTCTGAGGACTCGGAGATGCATTAAGCAGAATATGAAGATTTGAACCCGCTGCAAATAGATGATGCTTACTACTATTAAAGATTTGATTAAATCTGAGAAATATACATAGTAGAAACCTCTATGTAGGGACCCCTTCCTTTAGGAGCAGCCCTCAATCCTCACCTGTGGACATTTTGTGCTCTGTGGCTGCCATTCCAATACCCACCCCTGCACCCCCAACCCTAGCCAGACTTTGTCAGTCGGGGGCTGATACAGGGCGCCGGGTGGTCTGCAGACCTTTCCTGTGATGTCAAAAACCCGAACTAAGTGAAGAAGGATGTGAAAAAGTTGTGGTCCATATGTACAAGGGAATATTACTCAGCCATTAACAAATCGAAATTCTACCATTAACAATGACCTGGATGGACTTAGAGGTTGTTGTACTGAGTGAAGTAAGTCAGAGAAAGAGAAATACCATGCGGTCTCACTTATATGCAGAATCTAAGGAACGAAAACAATGAACTAATTGAAAACAGACTGACGAATAAAGGGGACAATCTGGTGACAGCCAGAGGGGAGGGCTGGGAGAAGGGGGTGGACGGTTGAAGTACAAATTAGCAGTGGACAGAGGGTCACGGGGACGGGGAGCACGGCGCGGGGAACGCGTCAGCAGTCGGGCAATGGCTGTGCGGAGAGTAATCGGGGCGCCTAACCACTGTGTACTTGGAACTAATAACAAAGGACATCAAAAGAGTGACTTAAGAAAGCTAGCCCTCTCGGACGGGGGAGCTGAGAGGGACCGCGTCTGGGAGACGGGTGCCGGCATCCTGAGGGACACATGCAGGGACGATGGACGGGAGGGGGCCGGAGAGGCTCCATTCTCGTGACAGCTGTGAGATCTCCGTCTCTCCCTCTTCCTGTCACAGGAGGGGTCCCAGCGTCCTTCCGATGGTTTATTCTCTTTAGAACTAAACCGAGTCATGTGATAGTGCTCCTTTGAAGGAAGGCTCCCCCGCCCCCCGACCTTATTTATTCTTTATGGAAGTCTAGTCCTAATTTCTGGAGTGTCTGCTGTGCAGACACGCGGACCCTCGCTGTCCCCGAACCGTGCGCCCGTCTCGGGACTGTGGACTGGCTGCATTTTTCTGTCTGGAAATCCCTTCACCTGGCCAGCCGCATAGCCCCCTGCTCACCTTCGTCAGGTCTTCCCTCAAAGGTCACCTCCTCTAAGTACCACAGAGAACCCGTAAAAGAAAGCACCGTCTCTCCCTTTGACTCTGTGCTGATCTCTGTTTACAAACCTCTTTCACGGAAATAAAAGATCTAGAGTGTCAGACACTTTTGTGTCTGTTTTGTTTTTGTTTTTTGCTGTAAACAGCACCTAGAACAGTGTCTGGCATATAACACACACTCTAGTGAATGAAAAAAAAATGATTAAAATTTTTAAAAACCCACAAATCAATAAATGTATCTCTAGTAGAGGATACAAATACAATCGAGCGAGGCTGTCAGCCTTTCCCACGTTAAATGTTGGTATCGAGTTCTCCCAAAGCAGAAGCTCCATCTCCTCCTCTGCTAATTACTTCTAGAGACGTAGAAACAGCTGCCGAGGATGAAAACCACGTGAATAACAGCAGAATCGCCCTGGGAGGTTCATTATGAAATCACCATTTAACAATACCCCGGAGCACACACGCTGACGGTTGGGAGAATGTGTGGGGCAAAATAATTCAACTTAAAATATCTTCGAAGGCACGACGACCTGGCAATAAAATCGAGTGAGAACCAGGAATCAGTCCGGGGGGCGGGGAAGCTGTGCAGCCACTGAGGGAAACGGAACGAAACTCGGATGAATGCGAATGTATCCGTGTCTTCGGTATGTAGGAAACACAGCATGGACCAGTAACTCATCCTTCTGCCGATCGATACACTCGCGCGGGAGCCTCCGGCGTCCCTGACGAGGTGGTGATTTGTCACGACTCGGTGGCTCTCTTCCTCGCATCTATACCGAGGGAACTAGCGGAGGCAGGGCTGTCGGCACCACGATGGATGACGCTGAGGCACCTGCTTCGGATCCACGGACAGCCCCGAGAAAGGAGGTGGCCGGATGGCGGCGACGGGCTCCCGGGCTCCCGCAGTCTCTGTCCGCCTCTGGGCGAAGCTGTCAGGAAGGCAAGGGGCCGGGCTTCTCCGCTGCTGGTCAGTGTTTCTCCCGTTGGGCTATGATTAAAAGCCACGTGCAGTGACTTCTCCAATTGGAAGTAAAATACAGGCAAAAATTCCAAAGCACCGTTTGTGTGACCCTCAGCGTTTTGCCCGAGTCCAGATGCACCTGCATGCGGACCTTCAGGTCCGTCAGCGCGGGCATCTTCTGCTGCCTTTGAGGAAGATGCTTTTTTGTGTCCTCGCTGGAAATGTATGAAAATCAGATTTCCATTTTACACGTTCTCACCTCTCTCGACCCGAATTTCCTTAAGTGATCTAAACTACTTAAAATAAAAATCAACCTAGGTGGCTGTCCATTTTTCCCTTTAAACAGGCAGTAAACCAGAGAAACCTTTTCCTGGTATCTGAAAAAGACCATGAATCCCTTAATGAAGGCAGGACACATTCTGATGTCCAGCTCAAACTGTAGATATTTTCATGAAAGAAAAAAAAATCCCTTTTTTATCCCCCTAAGAAATATAGTATTGTCTTTAGGAAACAGGCTCAGGGACATCGATAATTAACTTATTAGGAGAGTGGCATCATTCAGGACACACGGATGAACAGAACGGCACGCCACGTCCCAGCCCCGAGACGCCCGCATTGTCTGGGTCTGAGGCTATTTCGCTCCCTCTCCAAGGTTCTGCAGGATCTGCATTGTTCCAGAAGTGCCGCTGTGTTATCTTCCAAGCTCTGCGAAGCCTCTGTTCACACAGTGACACAGCCCATTGTTCCTGTCAGGTTTGCATTATAAAACCACAAAGGGGCAGTTGCAGCTGTCTGAAACGCGACCAGTGACCACGGCGAAAGAGAAAACACAGCCTCGTGAGTTCCACTGGTGCTTTATGCAGCCAACGCGAAAAATAAAGTGAAGCCTTTTTAAAACCTGGGTTTTGTTTTCGCATCAGCTGTCCCCTTACATTTCCTCATAGAAAGCAGATGAGCAATTCATCATTAACACGCATCGACTTATTTTTTCCTAATAGAAATCAGCCATGCTGTACATGCGGTTACAACAACACACACGCAAGTCAGTGAACGACAAGCCACACATCAGTCACCTTCTTTTAAGAAAACATTTCCTAGCTTCCTATTTACCATGACGGCATTCACACACACAAACATGAGGTCGCTCGTATAGGCTCTCTCTGTATGTACATCCATAAATGTGTGAAGTAATTTTAGGTTATATCCTTTCTGAAGCATTAGTCCTTTACATATATTAAGGTAAATTATAAGGTACAGAGCAAATTTAAAAAGAGCTCTATTCAGCCATAAAACTATGAATTATAGAGGAAGAGGGAACTGGATTTAGAGAGAAAGAAATAGATTTGCATTTAGCTTCATAATTTGCTTTACATTCTTTCTTAAAGACTTAATTTTTTAAAGCACTTTTGGCTTTAAGATGAAACTAAGAGGAAGACACAGAGTTCCTATATACCCTCACCCCCACACGGGCACAGCCTCCCCCGTTATCAATGTCACTCACCAGAACGGTATTTTTTTATACACCAAAGATGAACCTGGATTAACAATCACAGTCAACCAAAGTCTGTAATTTACTTTATGGTTCAGGGCGCATTTCACAGGTTTGAAGGAATGTATAAGGACACATATCTGTCCTTATGTGCCACACAGAATATTTACACTGTCCTAGAAACACGTGTTCGTTTCTCATTCGTCTCTCCCCCCAGGCACTGACCACCAAGGATCTCTTTCCTGTCTCCATAGTTTTGCCTTTTTCGGAGTGTGGAGTTGGAATCACACAGCATGAGCTTTTCCAGACTGGCTTCTCTCACTCAGTGACATGCATTTAACGCCTTTTCATGGACGATAGCCCATCCCTTTCTGCAGTGAAAATGTTCCATTGTTGGGATGTCCCACAGTTTATCAGCTCACCTGAAGGACATCTCATTTACTTCCAAATTTTGGCAATTATGAATAAAGCTGCTGTAACATTCTTGGAAGTGGTTTATAGTGGTGTCTCGTTATTGTTTTAATTTACATTTTCCTCATGACGTGAGATGTGGAGCATCTTTTCATATGCTTATTTACCATCTGTGCATCTTCTTCGGTGAGGTCAAATATGAACTTGAATTTTTAGGTCATGCATTTAAAACATTCTTGGTTCACTTTGAAAGTATTTGGAATGAACTTTAACCGAATTCCATCTATTTTATAGAAAGCGATAGATTTTCTCATCTTTTAAACATTTAAAATGTTGAAATGTTTTAATTTAAAAGTTTTAACTTGTGATGTAAAAGTGAACTTGGAAAATATTCTTAAAATCTCAAATGCTAGGGTATTGGCATTATAAGATTTGAATATTTTCATAGCATCTTAGAAGGTTGACCTTATATTTGCAATTTTATATCTTATTTTTTATAAATTTATATATTTGATGACCTTTAAAATTTCAAATGGACTAATTAACATCTAATGAGCCAGGTGAATATTAACAGCAACAGCAATTTTATGACAATCTAGTCCAGACCCTCTACCGTTTGGTCACGTACTTCGGTCACTTACAGTTTTCTTTTTATTTAGATTGTTTTAAAATGATAGTCAAATCAGAAATCTTTAGGCCTTTCTCTAAGATGCTATTTCTAAGCTGTGATTCCTAGATCCGTCCAAATTTCTCTCGTTAGAAATAAGCTCTCCTCTCCCTCTCTTCCCAGGAAAATATTATGATTTCCAGGTTGTTTTTTTAGGGTAAGACTTGTAAGGCAGCCGCGCCTAACGCGGCGCATGCGCAGCTCGTGGAAGCGGAAGCGCGGTCAAGGACACGCGACAGCCGGCATTCTGAGCGCGCACGTCCGTCACAGGAGGAGATTGCAAGTCTCCCTGAATTTTGCACATCTGAGTCTTCAAATTGCTGTTCGAACTTTAATTGGATTTCGTCCTAATTTAATTGTTAACGCTCATTAAAAATGTTTACTTAAATATGAGTATTTGAGATATTTCATGGTCAAGTAATAGAGTCTATCTAAGTCTATTAATTAGACATAAATCCCTGCTTTCCAGGGACTAAAATTCTATTCAGAATATAAAACCACTGAATAAAAGCGTTTGGAAAATGTTTTTCCTAGTTTGATAGGTGAGATCATTTTGCTTATTAAGATAGCGCTGTTCAATGAAAAATAATCACCAGGAAAATTAAAATTACATGTACCTATTTTATACAACAGTCCCCTGAAAATTAAGAACTGAAAACAAAGGAAAACTTAGTTATTTAATTCCCATAACATCTTTTTTTCTTTCTGATAACATAATATTCAATTTTATTCCGTAGTCTATAGGACTTTTCCCAGCTTCTGTGTTTTTCTCCTTTTTAGCCTAGGAATTTATATGAATGGTCTTATTAGCAAATTCCTAGAAGCTAATAAGCAAATGTTATTGGGCACTCTGCCTGATCATGCCCATTTATCTAAAACAACACATAACGTGAATTTATATAGAGAGAGCTTATCCCTTAAATCAACTTCCTATTTTGCATAATGTATTCAGCTCTTAGTTAGAATGAGAAGAAATTCAAAGTAAACCACTGCAGCCACAAAATTTCTTCCTTTTGAACATATTTTTTGTAATATTAAAACCTCCCCAGAAATGCTGGCTGGCCCTTAAATTCATAAAGATGAGAATAAGAAAACAATCATTATATTATTAAGGACAATTAAATTCGTAATTTCAGCCGCTCGCCCCTGAAAATAGCATTTTCTCTATTTTATAGATGAGAAAGCCGGTGGAGAATGGGCGAACTATGTCTACGATCATAAAGCTGGTGCCCTTGCCACGCCATCGGGCCCGGCCCTGGGCTCCAGAGGACATGCATCCCACTGTGTGAAACGACAATGCGCGATGTTTCCTTAAGAATCATGAACTATTCCGCAGGAGGGACAGAAACCGCCAGCGAACTCCATCACGGCCGGACGCGCTCGGCAGAGGGGGCAGCTCGGCTGACTCCCAGGTGCCTTTCCTGTGGCACCTTCCAGGGTCCTGCTGTCTGCACCGGGGCCGTACTGGGTTTTTATTTTTGAATCTGGACACGTGGAGGCATAGAACTGCAGGCAACGAGTGACGTGGCCTGGTCACTTGACCGGGTGCCTGGGTGCGAGGAGGGCAGCCCTGAGCGGGGCGGGAGGCGGCTGACAAGCAGTCCCTGCAGGGACATCCGTCATTAACACAGGAAATGGTCGCTGGGTCAGGTACGTGAACCCGCGGTGTGCACTGCGTCGCCACAAAAGACCAGGGAAAGCTGTGTGAAGCCCAAACGTGTTTTTCTAAATCGTTCCCAAGAGAAACGCTTCCCTCTCCTCTCACGTTTGATTTCATTATGCTCTAAAAATGGAATTTTCTCCAATGAAGCACAAGATCATTTGCAGTCTAAATGGGTAACAAAGTGAGACAAAGCAGGTTTTTTTGTTTTCTTTTGTCTCTTAAATAAGGACGATACCTGGTTTAAAAAGGACGTTTTTTAATGATTGAATGCTCCAAGAAATTGAGTAATTTGCATTGCTAAAATTAAAAAAAAATTTAAAGATAATAACCATTGGCACACCTACAATCTTGTTTTTCTGTACAAAGAATATGTATGTGATATAGAGATAATGTATTCTATCTTAGATAAATCCTTGATTTTCAATTACCACGGAGAATTATCACGAAACCAAAAGACATTCCATACAGTAAAACCCTGTCATGCAGACACTCTAGGGTCATTATTAAAATCGAAAGAAGCCTGAAACAGAAAGTCGGTTTCCTAATAATGCAAAATTTATGCAAAAGGGTGACTAGGAAGGCGACTACCCATTTGTAGCAACAAAATAATTTGTAAAATAATTTTACAACCATTGTAAAGGACCAAAAAAAAAGTATTCTCAGTGGCATCCTGGATGCCCTCTTTCAATTTAGAGTCGCCTTAAGGCTATTGCCTAACTAGCGGTTATTCTATCCCCTAGTCATACATATGCAGACGTGCACACACGTGTGCACATAGGCATGTACGCATCTGTTCAGTTCTTGAGACGGGACGGGTCCGACGTGAGCAAAACAGGCGTAGCAACCACGGCAAACGCGCGGGTTTGGGTAGGAAGTCGTGTTCTTGCCATAAAGCATCGGCGTCCCAGCGCCAGGGACCCCCTTTCTCCTGAGTTAGGACGGGCACGTGCTTTACCCCGCAGCACCCAGTGTGCAAGGTCTGACCTAGACGGGGATGACTTGTAAGTGAACCTCACTGGGAAGACTTGGGAGCAAGCAGCCAGGTGCAAATCGGAGCGGAGCCCTCGGGGCCTTGCGGCCCTGTGTGGAGGGGTCGCGCTATGGGGCGGGGGCTGCGGCCAGGGCAGAAACCCGCTCCGCTGGCTTCGCCTCGGGACGTGCAGAGAAGAGCCCCGGGGGTTCCCGCCGCTCCGGGGGAAGCGAGCAGAGGCCACCGTGGGCACCGGGGCGTCGCCGGGCCGCCGGGCCATTTGGACATCGCTGATGCTGTGGGCGCCCGTCCTGTCAACGCAGAGCCCTGCACCTGAAAATGTTCTCCATACAGCGAGGGGCTCGCAGACCCGATGCGAGCCACAGCCTGGCCGCAGGCTCAGAACCTCTGGGTTCTGTCCCGCAAGGGGACCTGCAGGACCTCAGGACAGGCGGGACAGAGGGCAGAGTCCGCAGGCTCTTCGGCTTCTAGAAACACAGCCCTATGCGCTCCTCTTTCTCGTCTCTGGGCTGAAACTCATAGAGGAATAACACATCAGAAGCGTCAGTGATATTTAAATGTCAAGTATTTGCAAATAAAGCTGTTTGGAAAATGAAGGCTGGATAAAGGCCACACATGGCCTCCTTGAGACTCCCACAGAATTAAACTTAAGGGCTCGGTCACAGGAAACGCGGACTCTCTAAGGGCGGAAGGCATCATTTTGCCCCATTTTTCATGGACGGGATCTATCTGTTTTTCTGACAATTGCATCTGAACAAAAGAAATTCTAGAAAGAACCGAACTGAAAAATGCTTAGTTTTTCCTTTTGAACGCAGAAATCAGAGATTTTCTTGGGTTTGGAGAAAAAGCTATTAGAAAAGAAGCATGTCCTCTATCGGGAGCCCCCATGGTTCTCTTAAAGAGGCAACTCGGGGAAAAAAAGAAAAGTCAGGGGAAGGATTTCTTCTAGGAGGAAAATGGGGGGTGAGAAAAACAACAACAACAAGAAATCAAGTTTTATGTTCAGTTTTAATTAACGTTGCTAGATTTCACCCATAAAAACACATGATACCAGTTAAATTTAAAGTTCAAACAACAAATAAATTTAGTGTAAGTGTATTTTATGCAATAGTTGAGACATACTTATTTAAAAAGTAGGGTGTTTTTTTTTTCAAATTTGAAATTCAAATTTCACTGGGCGTGCTGCATTTCATCTTGCAAGCCTAGCTGAAGAGGCAGATGGTCATAGGGAAACCACGTGGGACAGGATTTGCGTTTTTGTGTGTTGTTGTGTGTGTGTGTGTGTGTGTGTGTTTACAATCTTTTACGGTTGTGGAAGTCACTCTTGGTTTGGTACATGCCCCGCCCACCTCCCATCCAGCTCATCTCTACTTCTGGAGACAGGATTTCTCTCCGGTACCGGAGTCTCGCTTCTGGAGCCTCTAGCCCCCCGGTGCACCCTGACCTCTTGCATCACTCACTGCTTTCCTCTTTTTATTCTGGAATCCCTCGTTTCTGTCATCCAACAACCTGCCTTGCTCTTTCCTTGTCTCCTCATTCTCCATCCTCCGTCAGATAAATATCAAAAGTTAGAAAAGCGAACAGCGTTGCTTAAAACTCCAGGCGGATGTCATTGACGGCCTTTCCCAGGACTCAGCGGCCTACCGAAACCGCCTGAGCTCCGACCAGCAGGTTTGAATGGGGATCGAGGACACGCTGCTCGTCCTTGTCAGAACTGTCGCAGTCCCGTGGCCTTGCTGGACCCGTTCTTTGCTTATAGATTGTTTTGCTACCACATTCGGCCTCCAAACTTGGCTTCTTCTAAATACCTGTATTTGAATCCATGTATTCCGCATACAGGAATCTGTCACTTCACTGCTTGCCTCTCACGGTTGGGGACTTCAGTTCCAGATACAGTTTCTTTTCTGTCTGCCCATTTCATTTCATGCCATAGTGTCTTGCCAGTCTGTGCCATGACATACGATCTGCTGTCCATTTTCAACATCGGTCCAATCTTGATATATTGGGATATGCTCCTCCCTTAATCATAACTTATTTTCTTGTGTCTTCCTTCTCGTCATTACAATGGACCCTTTCATCTCTATTTATAAATATATCGAGGTCCTCCTTTTCAAAAATCATTAAGCACACAATATTTCTTCTTTTCATAAAGCCATGCACTCAAGTTCTCTACCAATATCTTTCAATTATAGCCAAAGTTCTTACAAACATCAGTGAGTATCGACTGATGAATTCGAACTACTGTATTTCCATCTTTCCATCCTATGCAATGATTCATTAATAGAAAAACTACAATTTCACTCTCATCCTGTCCAGCGCCCCCAAACTTTTAAATAATCATCTCTTCTTCTGACTTTCCAAATCATGCATACTTATTCATTATTTACATATATGCATTAAAATGTTTAATGTTTTAAAATTATATTTGAAATTATTTACTTATATATTCAAATGCAAACTAAACTGGATTAACAGAAATGTTTGCCACATAGAGTAGAATCTTTTCTTTCAATTTATTAAAGTGAATGAATTCAAAAAACATGTCTACCCAGAAAACCATAGGTAAGTTGTCTCTCAATTTTCTTTGTTAAATCTTATACAACCTACTGTTTTGCTTAGTTAATCAGGTTAACCCATGCCTACCAAGTTATAGACACGTTACATATCAGCACTCCTAAACTGTCGCATGCTGAATTCAAACAGCCGTACAAAAGCTGACGGATACTGAGTTATCCCATGCTGATAACGCTTTGCGGATGTATTTTCATTGATTTGACCTATTTTCAGCTGTCCAAAGTGTTTATAAAATATATATATTTTACATTGGGTTTTGGTCTTATCATTTTATGCTAATAAAGTGAAAGAAATGCAAGACGATAAGCTGTATAGATCTCATTATATTAAAAATGAAGACAGTAAGGGATAAGTGTGCCAAAAAGCGACAAATGACGTTTTAGCCCCAAACAGATGGTCATTTGGTCTTATCGCGATTTCCTTGTGCTCTATTTTCAGGTGAAATAAAAATATTAATGCCATGTCCAACATTCTATAAGTATATATTGAATATTAAATCTGAAAGTAAAGCATACAAATGAAGGCTATAAATTATATATGTCTGTGATTGTAATGTAAGTCCCTCTTATTATCTGTCATGTTACAAGAAAACATGTTTTTATTTTCAGCATTATATTTATAATTAGGAAGTTACTACATACTGGAATAAGGTTTCCCCAAACCTGCCTTTATTCTGTATTATTTTCATCCTTTTAATAAGCAGGATTCATACAAGTGAAAATTAAAGTGTTTTAGTGCATGTTATTTTATAACAATATTAGAAGTAGAAAATTATGGAGAAGCATTAATATAATCATCAACATATCAAATATAATGATTGCTATTCAACTACCATTCTACTAATGATGAAATAGAGATTGATTTTATTTCATTCTTCAAGATTTAATACTCGGAAATTTTAACCTCATCAGTAGCTACCTACATTCGGCTCTTAACAGTTTCAAGATAATTTTAATGCCCTAATACTGAAATGCGCCCCATTTTAGGACATATAAGAAATAACATATTCCTCCTCAGTTCCTTGCGATTATATTTTGGATGATCTCAAAATGTGACCAGAAGCAGATCAGGATGTTAGCAGCTTTTTCTTGCAAAATCTTAAAATAGAAACAGACTTTTCCCAGTGAGAATCTTTTGTTTGCAAAAGACTCAATTCCATAAGCAGTGATGCAACATAAACTTTGTCTGATTCCCACAGATTTTGAAGAATAATGTAAACATGAAGTCGTCCAATAATACATTTTGATTGCAATATCACATTTTTTACCAAAACTTACTCCCAATCGTAACCCACACCACCAAAACACATTTCAAGTTGTCACCGGCTTTGTGAGAAGGATAAATGAAGTGAAGCTGAAGAACTTGCCCTGTAAACTGTAAAGTGCTGTGATAGTAACAAAACAGTAAGTCACCTCTGGGAACGAATACCCACAGCGGAAGTCCTAGAATGATTCTGAAAGTTTTGCAATTGAAAATTGCGTTAAAAACATGCGACTACTATTAATTCGTCGTGTCAGATTTTAACATCGGTTAGAATGTGAAAGCTTCGTGTCTTCTACATAATTTGATATTTTGCCACACAAGTAGAACACTGCATCTACTACACATGCATGGTCCTGGAAAATTTACAGTATGAGTCATTATTGTTGCAGAAAATTATTTTAAAAGGAAAATAAGTCCAATTTACAGAATTTTTAATTTTTAAATAATTTTGTATTATAGAGTAATGGTTCGCTCGTGCAATTTCTACTGAAGTCTAGGTAAATTTTGCTCTTTATAGCTTCATATTTAAGGTTAAGTACCTAATTATACTCACAAGTATTCACTCTACTAGCCAAACAAGGCAGAAATATCTATACCGTAGAGTGTAATCGTATTTTATAAATTTATAATAAAATGCAGGTACGACAGTTATTAATAAGCAGTTAACTGTGAATTGGATTTAGATTTTAGTGGTAATTTAAGTAAATGCTCTAAAAAGCATATGTTCACTTATTATTTGGCATTTATAAAGTGTCCTCTTAGAATCTCAGGCTATTTACCATATTTCACCTAACAGGCATAAATTTCAAAGCTTAATTCTCAAAAAGTGTTACGGATTAAAGCAAACAGTTATAACCCCGTTTGTCATAACATCCACATTACCTTTGAGTTCCCTAAATCCCATACTTTCTTATAAAACGTTTTTACACAAACATACACACACATATCAATTGGACGTTTAAAGTACGATAATTCTTTTGTGTTAAAAAAATGTTTTTGGTGGTTTATTTCGCTGGTCATTAACTCTACCAAAACGTTGTCTGCTTGATTCCACTGTGTTTCCTATAATACTTCCAGAGCATGTGATTCATTGAACACTAAATATCTCCAGTTACAGAGGAAAATCTGCTACTATCTTAACGAGCTTCACGGGCATTGACTCCTGACCCAGCAAAGTCATTTTGAGAAATTTATCCTGAAAGTATAGCTCCAAAGATATGAAAGAACACATAGACAGGATGCTTACACAGTATTACTTAGAATAGCAAAATACTGAAAGTCACTTACGTGTCCATTCACGAGGCACTGGCAAAACGAAATTAAGTAAAGAATACAAACAAATATGATTTACTCACTAAATGAATTCTATTCAGCAGTTAAAATTTAGGAATATATCTATCACCTGATAAAGGGATTTCTAAGATATGCAGTTAAGGAAAAAATATATTGTAATATGAAATGTAGATATATGTTTATTTTTACAAAAAGAAATATAAAAGGGATTAAAGGAGAGACCAAAGAAAAATTTACTTAAAAAGATGCATTACAATGGGGTATTAGAGTTAGGTCTTGCTCTGACATTGTCTTTCTATACCTTTCTGATGTAGCTTTTTTTTTTTTTTTTTTAATTAACAGTAAGTTCTTTCGTAGGTCCCTCTTGTACTCTTGAAGGACAGTAAAAGCTGCAAGCGAATCTTGAAATATTCTTGGTAGGCTTGTTTGTCATGATGTTGTATAGTCTTCCTGAAACTTTCCTATTTGCACTGCTGTGGAGCAAACGAGTGTTTGGGGGTAACTGGGATCCAGACTCTTTACTTTGGGGGAAGGGACATAAAACTATGTGACCTGGGAGATACGGAAGAACGGTATGGTGTTGAAACTGAATTGTGAGATTCGGTATAAATATATGAGTTTGTGGCTGAATTGTCCCAGGGGCAGGAGACAATCTAGTATTCAGGTTTGGGTTTTAGAATAGCATTTCTACTAAAAAGAATCAAGGTTTCCTTGGAGTAATAGCTAACTCTAAGTCTAGAGAAGAGAAAGTAAAAGTACAATGCCTTAATGTGCCAGAAAACAAGAAGATGTTCGATAGGCAGAGAGAGAGACAGAAAGGGAGAGAGACAGAAAGGTAGAGAAAGAAGGAGGGAAGAGGGAGGAGGGAGAGAGAGAGAGAGAGTGCAGAAGGGAAGGAGAGAGGGACAGAGGGGGAGGAAGGGAGGGAAACAGGAGGGAAGAAGGACAGAAAGAAGAGAAGAAGGAAGGAAGGAAGGAAGGAAGGAAGGAAGGAAGGAAGGAAGGGAAGGAAGAGAGAGGGAGGGAGAGGAGGAGGGAGGGAGGAGGGAGGGAGGGAAGGAAGGAAGGAAGGAAGGAAGGAAGGAAGGAAGGAAGGAAGGAAGGAAGAAGGAAGGAAAAGAAAGAAAGAAAAACTTTTTGAAAGGTATAATTTGGGAAGTTTGAGTATGAAAATGAATAGTGGGACTAGGTAGAGAACACACTGTTGGGAGACAATGCTCCAGGAATCACACATTTCTGCACACCCATGAATACAGGGATGGGCAGCTTTTGTCCTGCGTTATCTTTTTAAGGATATTTGTACAGCAAAATGCTTTGGAAGATAAAGGCACTTGCTCCCTCTGGGCAGAAGAGACATGTATGTCTTAACCAGAATTTTAAAAAGAAAGAATCTCCCTGCAGGGACGTTAGGTTTGCCAGCAGCCTCCCTGTTAGGGTGGGTTCCCTAAGCTTCTGATTCCTCAGCTGTGAGGCTCTTGCTACCAGATGTGTTGTGCATAAAAAAACTTTGTATGTCTGATCTGCTTCCTGTTTCTTTTTCTTTTTTTGCCGGTATCTACAAAATTTGTCGATGCTACACAGTTATTAACAGGATACAAAGAAACTCCTGAGTACTCAACGATACCCATAAGGCAGGCAAGGGGAACTCCTTTGCTTAAGAAAGTTTGCATAATAAATCTAAAAGCAACGGCAAAACTAGAAGATTGCTATTGTGCATTTGCCAACATGATACAATTTTCAGCAAAGCCCCCCAACGGATGTTAAGTCATCCCGAGAACGTTTGTTAGGGAAAAGGACAGGCACGTGCTTGTGAATGCACCTGCAAGGAAGTGTTTCTCCTCTCAGTTACAGGGGGAGAGAAAGACGTATTCCAGTGGCGAGACGTTGCGGATGCTGCCTTATCGAAATGATCAGAGTTAGGCTCACCACTTAGGGAACGAATGAACATTAGGAACCTTTCGATGAGATGCAGTAGAAAGTTCACAAGTCACCTATGTCATATCTTGTCAAAAGCCTTTCACCTGGATCTCGTTGTGAGCTATGGATCAGGGGAATACAGATGTGACAGATTCTACAAGCAAACTGATGTGGTCCCTTTGCAAATACCAATGCGAATAAAACAAACAAAAAAAACCCAACAAAAGAAAATGCTAGGGATTCTTCTACAGTGAAGGGGATTAAAGACAGAGGCAGCCAGATGTAGCTGGAGATGTTTGGTTGAGTCCTCAGTCAAAAATACACCAAAGAACATCTTTTGAGATTCTTGGATAAATCAAAATTATGGACTGTAAAAGAGATCAGGTACATCATAATGTTACATTTTTGGGGTCGCAATAATGATATCGTAGTAAAAGAAAACAAATGAGACATGCCATTAACCACTGGTAAATCGAGGTAAAGGCAAAGCATAACTAGGTGCTCCTTGTACTACTTTGTTTGTAAATTTGTTCAAAATACAACACAAGGGACATGCTCTAGTTCTAGGACATTTTGTCACATTTTTATGATTGTCGATGATTAAGTTTGGCGCGTTGGACTGACCAGTCCACCTACATATTAGAAATGAATTGCGACATGTAAAAGGCAAATAAAAACAAACAATTAACCTTAATTATAAAAGCTTCCACAAAACCTAAACTCAACATAAAGTTTCCTGTTGCCATGGCAACTTGCTCAGCCTAAGCGGAGGGTATCGCCAGGCACACAGGTTAGAAAACAATTAACCCACCTTCTGAGTCCATAATAGGAAGCAGTACGTGCTCCCTCCGTGTCTCCCGGCTGCACTGAGCCCCACGTGTCCCCAGGGGACACCCACTCGTCTGGCACCCTTGTTTGTCTTCCTCCCCACCTTGCTTTTCTGCTTTCCCCCTTGGGATTCCTGGGACCAGCCCCCTGATAAATTACCTGATCCATATTGCTCCTCACCTCAGGAAACCTCAAATCAAGACCAACTGACGAAAGCACAGGGATCCGCTACGATTTCTCTCACAAACGCTGCTGCTAATTCGAACTCGTCGATGTGGCAAGGGTGCTGTTGTGGAGGAAACGCTGACGTGATAAGCCCACCCCCAGCTCAAGTCAAATCCTACGGAGGTAAAACTTCTTGCAGCCTTCTTTCCTGCCTTCAAGCCTGAATATTCTGTCGCACTTGTTTACCAGGACCTCAGTGGTTACGACTAAGGCTCACGTCAGCAACGATGAAGCGTTGCGATGAATACACTAAAAACAACGATTTCTGTGTACACTTTTATTCCCCTCAATAACGGTTTTATTATTTTCTCTATCAAATATATTGATCCTACATTTTCTCTAGCACCGAGTCATATAAATTTTTTCTAAGTTTTTTTTTTTTTTTTTTTTTACAAAAATAGACCTTTGTTAGTAAAATATAGTTGTTTATATTTTCAAATCAACTATTTGCTACTGTAACAGGATTCTGGCTAAGATTTATTTTCTAATTTAAAAAAATTAACCCTCAATGTTTTCAGGTATTTATGTTCATTACACAGGAGAGGAAGTGAAATTTATAACATAAATGTGTTAATGGATAAGTTTTAATCAAAAAAGAAGAGGAGAAAGTACAGTGGATATGATAACAGTTCTTTAATTTAGTATGAAAGACTCGGCTCAATTTTTAATATGGCTTTTTTATAAAAGAATTATGGGAGGAGAAAATGCTATATCTTGATTTAAATCAAAATATGCATTGAAATAAAAATATTTGTTTAATTTCGTAATTTAATATCATTTTTTTTTACCTATGAAAATTATAAATATCCAAATGTTTACATTTACCATCTATAGTCCATGATAATAAATATAAATTTGGAGATGAGAGATAGGAAATTTTTTCCTTTGGCAGAAACCAATTGCGTTTAAACTGTTGGGCCTTCGGATTTTAAACTCTTTCTTTAAGAGAAAGTGGGCAAAATGAAAACCTTAAAGTCCATAATAAAGCTTCTCACCAAACTGCATGAGCATTGCCAAGAAATATCAGAGAAGAATCTGAGAAAGACAATATGAGTTCCCTTTGGCTATCGAGGGAAGAAGAAAATGTGATGATGCTATAATCAAAGTTTTCTCGTCTGCCATGGACAGGAACTATTAGCATCCTGCCAGGTCCTCTTTTATTTTCCTGTAGAGAAAAGGAAGGGGAATGGAGAGAATGAAGCATCAAATCTTAACATAGCCCTTGATCCTTGATTCATATAAAGTGTGAGATCCCGAAGCGTCCATTTCCCGGCTCCCCCCCCCCCACTTCCTCTAATATATTCAAAGCTAAGTCGTAGGTGAAATTCTAATTCGCATAGCTGAGATTTTGTAGGACACTCTGCCACTGTATTTATATCAAAGGGAAAGCTGAAATATGTTTTTAAGAACTGCTCTCACACCCTTACTCAGCCTGTTTCTCGTTCCAAGCACCCAGTCTTTAAATAGGCCATTTTTCAATCTCCAACTAAAAAGCTGAATGACTAAGATGTTGGCATGTCCCTTAAAGACACAACTGCTCTAGTGAAATAATTTCAAACACTTAAAAATACCTCGAAAACCTATTTATTGCCTTTTTCTATATAATCGCAGGATTTCTCTCAGAGAAAAGAATCACCACCAACCGCTAAGGGTCGAACGACTGTTTCTGACGGCAGAGGACGGGGCTGCAGGCGACGATCTACCTGCACAGCTCTGCCCGAAATCCCGTCTGCTGCCCACGTCTGGGATTCGACGGGACCGAGAAGCTCAGGAGAAACATGTTCTGCTGTCGCTCAATTGCCGACACGCAGGTGGACGGCAACAGCGGCTTCGGCCACCAGTGAGTTCGGAAAACACGCGGGGCCATGACTGAGAACCGCTGTCACGATGGTGAAGAGAAAATAAAGGCAGACGAGGTGGGATTCGGTAGAAAGGGCACGAACGGGTCCTCGGCCACTAAAGGCAAAAGTCATTCCCCAGATTCTGAAGCCTCGAAAAGACCCCTGGGCCGCACAAGGCAGACATGCAACACAGCTTCAACAGCGTAAATGCTCGGCGGTCGCGTGGAATCCGGCCCTTTCAGAACTATTTGCAAACTTTTGCTCTCATCGTTAGAATCATCGTTGGTTTGAAACAGATGTTCTTATACTACCTTTAAACACCCTTATAACGCGATGAAATATTATCCATCAGAAATAAAAGAAACCTTGAGACGTATACCCAATCTGCAAAACTTGATCATAAATTTTCTCATCGTGTTGATTTAAAATTTTACAAAGCATTTTAATAAACACTATCCGTTTACCCCCTCAGGAGCTTTCTAAGGCAATTACCTACACTCACTGTGTATTCTTTCTATTCCTGCCCTGATGCTATCAAACCTGCCGCTGGGGAGCCCGCCTGGGACCAGGCACGGTGCCAGGCCCTCTGCTGGAGGTGACGCCTGTGGGGACACTCACGTGCCAGCTTCAGACGCGGGCGGCCACACAGCAAGGGACAGCTGCCCGTCTGAGCGTGGTCTCTATCAGAGAATCCTATTTATCCAACTCCCTTTCTGCTTCTCTTTCCCGTTAGGATACAGCCTCAGAAGGAACGGGGACCAAGCCTATTTTTCTGGTGTAATTAGACCTTTTGGGATGTTATACAGACTCAGATATTGCTTTCTACGTGTAGAAACCAGAAGAGTTAGTGGTCACTGTAACAACTCTGAGAGCTGTGTACCCATCAGGCAGAAATAATGTAAAATGAAGGAATCTCGTTTCTATCCCTAGACTAAAGGTACCTTAAGCATAAGGAGATACAAAATCCTATCCCGTGATGCCATCATCACGACAGATGTTGATAAGAAGGTGATCCCCTGTCCACGAGCATAGCTACTGTCCACATGTCACCACACCTTCGTTGCTGGAAGAAAGTCACGCTCGCTGTGGCCGCTCGTGGGAGAGAGAGAATGTGAAGAAGCCTTCACGTGGGTTTTTCCAGACTTCGACCTGTCCTTTCCTCCTGCGATCTGCGGGTACTCCCTTACAGTGTCCCCTTAGAGGAGCCCTTGGCATGATGAAATGTGAAAAAAGTTTTAAAATCCGGCATTCCATTTTATGTCAAGAAGAATCCATTCAGTTTTCTATCACATAGAACCCTAAATAGATAATTATATGCCTGTAAGTTTCAATGAATACTTAGCGTTTTGTTGAAACTTGGTTTGTTGCTTTGGTCAAATTCTATTATATGTCTGTAAATTGTCTGTACATTGTATTTTATTGTCTAATTTCAATGTAATCTGAATACAGCTGAATTATAGGAAACATTTAATATCTGATTGCTAATAAGAATATTTTAAAAGTCCTTTAATATATAATTAACCTACAATGGCAAAAATTAATCATATCATAGTAGTAAATTATATTTGTGGAGAAGTAAAGTTGCATTCTAAGGAAAATCACACAATGTATTTTCTTTAAAGCCCCACACGTAAAAGTTGCTTGAAAACATTGCACTGAGAACCTGTTAGATTACCTCACCCACGCCCAGTTTGGTTCATGACCATTGTTTCACGCGTGAGGTCAGCCGTGACTCGGCAATCTCGAAAGCTTTCAGAGCATATACACCTCTGTTTCCTCCCATACTCAGGCCTTTTGGTCCCTTCCTCGCTCCACCCCAAGTCCATCTTTGGTCTAAACAGTGTAAACTCTGCCTGCATCCCGACTAACTTCACGATGGATCCATTCATCCATTGTTCGCATCTCAAATGATAGTGATGACTTCATAGTTTACTCGGCGAGCGCCTAATTTTGACTTTTATCAAGCTTATCAGATGGTTTTCCCAATGTAGGGCAACATTATTATTATTTTTTTCTGGATACCAATTGTTAGGGATGAAATAAAACAATCAGCTTCCAATCATAAAACGTAATTCCACTTTGGGTGTAATTAACGTGTGATGTAGTGACCTTTCGGGAGGGACACCGTTTGTGCCACTTTAAAAATATGTATTTTCGTGAGTGAAAAGTAAAAAAGAAAATCTGGCATGGCCATGCTCTCTAGTATTTACTTGACACAAATTTAGAGAGGGGTCAAGTGCTTTATTTTTAATGAAATATATCATAGTGAGAACATTATTCTCGGGGATTATCTCAAGCAGTCATCTTAAAATAATGGGGCTGTTAAAATCCCTAAAGACAGAATGTTTTGATCACCTTTATGTGGCAAATATTTATAGTCTATAATACTACGTGCCTTCTTAATGCTCATTCTGTAGATATTATTACTTATAGGCAAATAAACATAGCATGCCTACATATGATTAACAAAGGTGAATTATCAAGTATTTCATAGGATGAATTGAAAGTTATTTCTCCAATTTCCTATGAAAATTAGTTATATTTAAACATAATGATGAGTACACAGATCTGAATTAAATTATACACTTAAAACATATATTTATGATACATTATAATTTTAACCAAGTACACTTATTTTATCTCTATGTTAGATTTCAGCACTACAACCTATACAAAGCCATATAATATTAATTTGAGAATGATAAGATATAATTATTTTTAAAATTTTTTACTTATATTTCATCATCATGTTCATGTGCTTAATTATGTATTTTAATTGTTATTTAAAAATTTATGTTAATAATCTTCCTGAAATTCTTGGAGTGTAACTTTTGAAGATAATTTAGAAATGGCATATAGAACAAGTCTCTTTTCACTTCAATAATTAATCAGAGAAATTCATTCTGTAGATATGTGTATATTATGTAATATTTCAGTACAGAGAACCACATGATTGAGAATTTAATATTTTCCTAGGAAAAGCTTACAAAATAGTATGGCCAACTGAATTTGGATCATGACAACATATTAGGTTATACATTTTTTTTGAGGTGTCATTTGACAATTTAGTTCTGTCAGAAGCTTTCAATAGAACTTAGAAGTGGGAAAAAAGCACTGCATGCTTTTTTGCTTATAGATTTAGAATCCAAAGATTCATTGCTTTTTCATTAAGTTATAAATTCAGGATACGTTATGTAAGGTAACAGATGTGAGTTATGGATTTGTTGTATTGATCTGTGTCATTGAAAATCATGGTGATGACATCTTGGATTTTATAAAGACCCAGCAAACCGAAGTGGTTCCATGGGTTGAGCAGTTTCATCTAAATTTTCAGTTTATGGATGCATGTTACGCAGGGTGTAAGTACAGCTGGGTCCTATACTTAGAAAAACAATGGAACAGGAGACGGACCTGGTTAAAGGACATTTCTCTGAGACCTAAGGAAGCTCTGGGCCATTGTGTAAAGACCCAATGAGGCAGTTTTCCCAACAGAATCTTATTCCTAAGGAAAGAGAATTTTAATACGCGGATCTAGTAGTAGATCGCCACATTTGTAGCTGGATGCACAGTTCAAACATCCCGAGTGAAATGAGGGTTTGCCGCGCTGGCTCTTTGAACTGTCCTCCTGTCCTTGTTTGTGTTAACCCCCAGTATGATCGTTTGGTCATTGACGTATCAGTGAATCTCCACAAATAGAAATCATCTCCACTTATCATCTCTGGTTCTTTAACTCCAGACAATTATTCCCTGAGATGCCACAAGCAGCACACTCCACGGTGTACTAAGCTTGATCACTTAAGGTGTAGATGGGGAAGGCTTTTTCTTTGTTTGTTTTAAATCATATTTAAGACTTAACTTGGCATTCTGCTGTTGGTTTGACATCATAAAAGTTTTGTACTCTGTTAAATTAAGTTTTAATTAAAATGATGCAATTAATATCTATGAAATCCAGATTTAATTCTCCCATGTAATTTTTAAAAATTTGTTAACATTTTATTTAAAAATAATTAAAATTTACTTTGTTCTTAGGCTCTTTGGGGGGGGGAGATTTTTCTGCTTTTGTTTGATGGCTGTTTTGCTTCGTGTTATATTTTTCAAAAATAAAACTATATGAAATTAACAAACAATTAAGAGTCAAAGCATAGACAAACCTTACATTTTTTTAAAATGGTATTTTCACAGATACCCATTGCTGTTTCATCTTGGTTCGCTCAGCCACAGCTACCTAAGGCAGCAGCTAACGAAGAGAGAAGATTCTACACGAGAGGAGATAAAAAGGCAGTGCACATTTGAGAGACCCGTAATCTCTCTGAGTAACCAAAATAAATGAATAAAATATTTACATAAGGTAATGCTGTGGTTAGATGAACTGCCTAACCAATATGAGGTAAGATAGTCTCAAATTAATTATTTTAGAATAAAATGCCCCGATTGCTTGGGGGCGGGGAGGGAAAGAATCTAATAGTTTAATACAAAAGTTGTCTTACAAGTTGGCCTGTAATTTTAGAAAAAGCCTAAATGAAATTGCCCCTGGATGTTTGCCCTTATGTGTTAATTTGTCCCCAAACGCATCACTGGCATTGTTAGTGTGATCACCATGAAACACTGGTCTGCCTCACTACAAGAATACTGAATTACATGCATTTTGATGCTGTTGTTTGGTTAGCGCTGATTTTTCAGAGAGTGGTCTCGCTACATAGCTGAGTCAATGTATCTGATATAAAGACACAAGTTGAACTTCCGTTTTTATTTTTAGATCTGACGTTGAGTTAGAATAGAGTTTGCTGAGAAACGGTTAGAGCTAACAGACTTCTGAAATGCTACCTCACAACTTTTCCTATTCATTTGTTTTGAATTTGGTTTGATTGCTGTTTCTGTCATCTGGGATGTTTTGGGTGATAGAACAGGAAGGGGGTCTCAGGCACGGTTTATCTTGGTGCTGATAGTGGACCCTCGTCTGATAATTTGCAACACAGGTAGAACCCCGGCATGGCTGCGATACCCAGCAAGCGTTTAGCCGTCTGAGCGAGGGCTGGCCTAGTCAAAGGAACTGGAATAGTGCATGAAACGGAGTCAGAGGATGTTCAGAAAAGCAGAAAGAAAATCAGGGATGGCTGGTCTTATGTGTCCAGGAGACTCCTTTCAGAGGGAATGAAGGATCACAGTGGAAATCGTTACATAAAGATGTCAGAGTGTTAGCCACACAAGGGTGACGACTGAGTTCTAAAGAAAGTGTCTAAACAGCAAGTTTGGCGTGCAAGCCGCGTGCTTGGTGGGCGAGCCGGAGAGAGGTGTCAACTGGCACTCGAGAGAGGGGGCTGTGACTGGAATGTGACTTGGAAAGCATGGATTAGGTGTGGGAATGGGTTAAAGGATATTTCTGCTTTGCTTTTCTTTGTTCTTAGCGGGATATAGCATTACGTATGTTTAAAGATAAAGGATACACAGAAATAAGGTTTTCTGGGGTTGAATACATAAGCTTGAGAAGTTAATCAGCAGAGCAAAGTTTCACGGTAGATGAAGGTGATAAATTCAGAGCTTAGGCAAGAATCTAGTCTTGTACCCAAGAGGGAGTGACATTTATTTCTCTGAAAATACAAGAATATAATAAAATTAGATACAGGAAGGAAGTTCTAAAGAATGTGAAGTCTAGTCTGATCATACACCTCAATATATTGTTTAGAAAATATAGTTGTCATAGACAGGGCTCAATGGGTTAAAAAGTCTCCCAAAAACATATTTTAAAAGTTTACTGCATGTAAAAGCTAAGTAGTGAGTCAGGGAGACCTGGATTTGAATAGAGGCTCTGGAAGCACGTGAGCTTAGACAGGTGTGTTTTCTCTGCTTAAAGATGTTACGAATGTCAGAAATGCTCTTACTTCGTAAGCACAGTGCCTGCACACAGTGGTGACTAAGCGTGTGGCTTGTACCATGATCGAAATCTGGATAAATAGAACGTGTTGGTTCATTTCTGGGTCTTCTGGATATGCTAAAAATGTTTCTAGCACCTTCTTAGTTTAAAAAAAGTTTGCCAAAAGACATTAATAAAATAAACAAAATATTTGTTATATATTAATTTTTAACTCACCAAATCCTTTCTCTAATTAGAACTGTTATTTAAGATCTCGTTCTGACTATTTATGTGATGCACGGTATTTTGAAAAATTTTCTAAATGCTTAAATTTCCTGTAAAGGTCAGTTTTTTTCTCAAGTCAATCTGCTAGTTTCAACATTCTATAAAACTTTTACTGAAATGATTGATACTCGGACACACTTGTATGATAGCATCTCACATCGATACCTATAAAAAACGTTTCCTTTGGTATTAAATGTCACCCCTCTACATAGTAAGGGACAAGTAGTTAGGGCTGCCTTTGAATCTTTGTCTATCCAGGATGTAGTCAAATGCCAAAAACATAATAAGCACTTAATTAAATTTGTTGAAGGAAGTATGAGACTTAGTACTTTTTAATGCTTCAGTTGGGTTAATTTAATTATGTTTTCCCAAATGAATAATATCTAAAGTCTTCTCTTCCTTCGACTCTTTTATACACCATGTATAAACCAAATAAACATTGATACTGTTTTTCTTCCTTTTTTTGCTTTACTTTTTGTATTTTAACACTTATGTGTCATAATGATCGTTTTTTTTTTAAACGAAACTAAAGACAGAAAGAGGGACAATTTTTTTGCAAATGAAAAAGAAAAAAAGAAAAAAATCCAGAGGTGAGGGGGAAAATAGCAAAGGGGTACATTTTATCACTAGCCCGGATATTGCCTAAAACATACGTGAATAATTATTCAACTTGCGCATTGTAATATTCATTATATGTGAAGTTTTGCTAATCCTACACTCATTAGAAGTAATATTCGTGGTAATGCTTTAAAAAAACTGCACATATGCCCACAGAGCTACATCTATATCTGGCTTTAAAATAGAATGACACTGTAGTCTACTGACAGCCACATAGTTACAGGGTGGACGTGAGAATAGCTTCAGTGGTCCTAATGCACCCAGGCAGAAGGAATATATATACGCCTTTATCCCTCTACTGTATAGTCCCCAGAGAGGCAAACGTGTTCCCTTTCTCCTACAGCAAAAACGAGCTGCCTAGGGTTCACGAAAACATCACCCCTGAAGCCTGGCGTGTAACAGACACCCAGAGCCTCAGTGCCTTTTCCTACTCACTCTCATTTCCAGTGACCCCTGCACGCTGACCGATACACCTGCTCCCAGCGCGCCCACCAGTCCTGACAGCCAACTGCACAGGTTGAATGTATCATCCCCAGAGGCTTTTTTTGGACCATCTTCCTCAGGCAGAAACTTACTTTCTATGGTTTCAGAATCCCAAACTAAAAATTCTGAAAATGACAACAACCAAAAAACCCTCTTGGCACGACCCAGTTATTGCAATTCAGAAATAGATAGAACTGTTGTGATCACAAGCGTGAGTTCAACTTCAGCAAGGCTCCCGCCATAAACTATAATTAAACATTATTAAAGAGGTTTGAAAGTTAACAAGGAAACCCCTTTCTATTGCTAATTTGCAGCATGATTCGAAGAAATCGAGAAAGCATATTCATTCTGAAGAGCAATCCTGTCCTATCGGTGCTAAAACGCTGCTTTGACAGCTTCAAACCACAAGATTCCCTTATCAACGCTTTGCACACAAAATTGTCAAAAATCAGGAACAATACAAAAAGCACATCTCGTAAATTTGCACAATATTAACGACTATCAAATCTAAACTAGAAGAGCGATGTAAGAGCTTGTTTGTAAATTTTAAGAAAGGAGTGGGGAGTCAACAATTTTGACCTTGGTTTACAGAAATGTGAGTCATTAACCAGGACAGCTTGACGTATTTCTAGATAGACTGCATCACTTAGACAACAACGAGTCCTTGTCACCTAAAACAATCACCAATTTGGGAGTCACAGGCCTTTATAATATCCATCAGTTTAGGTTTTATTATAGTATATAATTTAACTTTAACTTACCTTCTTTTTCTTTCTCTAGAATTAAGCTTTCTGAAAATACGGTCTATGTATTACTATGACCCGGACGACAACGTTTGTGCTATCTTAAATGTCCACGTACTTCAACTTGCATCTCGCTGAAGTTATGCACAAAAGTCAGCAGCACTTGACTTAGGAATCTTTAAAGCATGGCACAGAATTTATCTTTTCTGTCTAAAAGGCCAGAAGTCAGTCCATTTCTCAACTGTGATGTTTTATTGATGTTTAGAGTTTTACTTGTTCTGCAATATTTCAAAATCTGTTTATATTCTCAGAGACTTAATTGCCTGCAATTCAAACTGGTTAAGTCCTTGGAGGTAATTTTTGGAAGAAAATCTTAAAGGATTTGCTGCCAGCAAGAGGGAAAATTTTCCATCCAGAGAAAAACCCCGGGATGATATATTTTCCTTACATATCCAATAACATTTTATGGGAAAGCTCGTGAAAGGAGATATTGTTGATTTTTTTTTTTTAAACAGCCGTTGAGATAGACATAATGTCCTTACTGAAATGTAAATTTATAATTGGAGTTTCATGTGCAGTGACTCTATTAACTTCTTATTTAATAGTTTCTGAACAGAGGAGAGAGGTTCATTCAGCGAATCCATTTCTGGGCTCTTTGTCAACTCCACGCGCTGGTGTTTGAAGGCGTGCCGCAGGGCTGGCCAGGGCGCTCCGAGGCTGTGACATTGCCCTTCAGTGGGTGCTCCCTGTGACACCACAGACGAAGCCTAAACACGACTCACCATCTGCGTTGCGTGGAGGGGCTCTGTGGCCACAGAAAGGTGCGCTGCCTCACAGGACGGGGGCCCAGACGCCGCCAGGTGTGAGGATGGCCGCCGGCGCTTGCCGGTCGGGGCTCAGGTCAGAGAAGAGAGGATCCTTGGAATTCGGCAGCCGTTAAATTACGTTACTGACGGGTCTTTTAGAAATGTTTTTAGTGTTGGAAGCTGCCTGTTTATAAGATGCTCCAACAGCAGTAGCCACGCCAGTTTTCTTTGATTCTCTCTCTCTCTCTCTCTCTCTCTCACACACACACACACATGTAGTATATAGATACTAGCTATACGTACTAAACAACTTTTTACTTATTATGTGTATATATGCCCTGCATAGATAGATACACATACTTTATGTGAGTATGGTATACATACTATATGGTATGTATATTATATACATACTAAATAAAAGTATACACGTGTACTGTATACATATATATATATAAATCACATATATACACTAAATAAAAAGTTTTTAATACATATATATTCATACACATTATATACAAGTATAGTATATATGCTATATGGCATATATATATACACACATATATATAGTATACTTTTATAGAATATAAATTCAATAGGTGATCATGTCCACGTTTTTAACTCTGACACTTGATAAAGCTATATTCCATTTCTTGACTTAAGTGCTTACCATTGAACAACCTCTGCACCTCTCTCTGAGTTCGAGACGGAACCACAGTGTGACGACAGTGGGTGGCACGGAGCACCTGGTGACTTAACCGCGCCGAGGACGTTCATACGCACGGTTAGAATCCTCGAAACAACATGCAAGGTACCATTATTAGTAGCTAAATATTTTAGATAAAAACAAAACGTTAAAGAAATTCAGCAACTCTACTCAGCTAGGAACTGTCGGGGCTGACTGTCTCGGGTATTTACGATCACGAAGAGTTCCTCCCCCACCCCGATCACAGAGAATACCTCCCCGCACCCCGCGGTGTTTGGACAGTGGTCAGGCACACCTGGGCGGGGCTTATGACCCGGCTCAGTGACTCCTGGATTCTTGGGTTCATCTTCCTAGAATCTCAGCCTCTTCAAGTCTGACAGAAGTACTATTACCTTCCATGGTGCTTGCACAATCATGATTAAAAGTAATTAAAGGGACTTTGCACACTCGGTGTACATTTTCAAGAGACACTACAGCGTTTCGCATGAAGCTGATGCTTATGTGAACGTTTGTTTAAATAGAGTACGGGGTGAGTTAATTATTCAGACAGTGAGGGAAGAAAAAAGAAAAGAGTCATTAATGAAGAGGGGTGTGAGCTGTGCTTTCAATGTGAATGCTGAAGTCCACAGCCAAACACCTGTATTGCAGCTTCACTGAAACTCTGTTTTCCTGCCTTATTGTCATTCTTCCGTAGCAAGATAGACAGATTTCAAAAGGAAAATAATTCCAGTGAAACAATCTTTGGTTTTCAAAGTAGCTTTTTTTTTTTTTTTCTTTTCCAAAGAAATCCTGCAGTGGTCCCAAATTCTCATTCCCTTTTGCAGTAGGTTCTAATCAGCCTATTTTGATTATTGAGGTTCGTGATTTCGAAGGCAGATATCAGAATAAGAGGAGAGGTGCTCGTTCTGTCTCAGTCACGCCTTTCTTGTGAGTAACAAGACATGGACATCAGACCACGGGTCCCAGGGCTGGTGTTGTTGGTCTGATTTGATTGCTGTCACACCTTGAAAAAAGCTATGAGTGGCTACTATGTAAGGATATTTATTTTTATCTAACATAATATAAAGCTATTTAAGCTATGTCAATGTTTCTTTTTTACTGTTCTATGATGTTTTTCACTTCATATTTGTTATTTCATTATATGTAGTTTCTGATTGAATAATTCTGTATACCTTTTGCATTGATTTTGAAAAAAAACCACATTTTCATAAACAAAAGGGAAAACTAAAGAATGTTTCACCACTGGATGATGGCGTGCCTTTACTAAGTAGGAGATGAGGATGCTTACAGCTGGAGCCTCGGTTACCATGACATTGAGAGTCAGCTTCTCCCTCTTCCCCATCTTGCCTTCCTCTCTTCCTCATAGAATTATATTTCAGGAGTGTACCCCCGATAAGGATTTGACACTCCACTGTCTCCTCACAGTTCACTCCTAGGGAATTCATACTAAGACGATATGCTTGAAAAATTCTGTCACATTTAATCTGCCTGTGGTTGATCTTTAACAAACAAAGCACTACTTTCTCTAAACCACACCTTAATATCTCAAATCAAGAAAAGGCGTCTGTCCATCCTAAAATCCACGTGCCTTCTTACGTATGTCTGTGTATCTTCTGCTAGCCTTTCTGAACTTGCGATATCCTCATTCATTTGGAAAGGTGTCTTTTTTTTAAAGAATCATCAGCTCCTTAAAATTAAGGCTAGTTTGTCTAGTGCAGTTCTTAGCACATAGCTAAAAATGTTTCTTATTAAAGAATAATTAATTAAAATAGTTACTTTTTTATCAAGAAAGGGCCAGGAGCTCTGATGAGCTGCTTCTTAAAGCATTCGGAAAGAAAATATCATGAAAGATTTAGGACAGCTCAGTTTAGCATTATTTATTACTCAGTAATGAAAATATGCCTATTCCTTTGAAGTTAAGGGATAGAAAAAGGAAAGATCTATATAGCTGGGGGACAGAAAAGTAAAGATATATAAATAAATTAATATATATATATATTTCAAGCTTCTCTTAAGTAAATTGTCAAGGTATATTTCAATATTTAATAAATTGTGAATTCTTGGGACACATGGGTTCTTCAAATTCTTTTGTAAGTATAAAAAATGTATTTCATTCCCTAAATAGTAAATTATTTTAATTATCTGCAGAGTCCATTAGCATAAATAATTGAGTCTTCACTAGATGTAGGATGAGAAATATGCATGGCATGGTTCCAAAATCATAGCAGCTGAGTGTCTCTTGCCTTTATTAGTTACTTAAAAGCTTCCCCCTGGGCTGTCAGCTGCTTGCCAACTGGCTGTGCCTTTTATCAATCCAGAATGTCAATACCCTTTGCTAACGAGCTCCAATTATTAGTCTTTCATTCATTCATTCATTTGTTCAGTCAACATTCAACTAGCTACTATAATTTCAGAAATGCTATAGAGTTGGGGACCATAATTAAAAAAATACATTGTATCCCACTTTTAGAAAGTGGAAACAATCAAAATTCTTATAAGAAGTTTGAAGAAAATACAGTAATATCATTGAAGCAGAATCATTTACAATTTTTTGCTATGGAATTATTTATTATAGATGAACCTGGCTGTAGATTTATAAAGAGTTTGATTTGTATCATGACAGTAATGATGCTCTTAGAAATGTGTACTTCACTTTCTTCTTTGATTTTATTTATTTTTATTTATCTTATTTGAGGAAAAACTTTTTAATACGGCATTACTGGAGGTATTCCTATTTAAGCTTTTAATAATTCCCAAATTAATTTAAGATTATGGGTAATAGGGTCCTTTAGCTACTGACAATAGAAGTTGATAAGAATCCCATATTCAGTCTATGGCTATACCACCCTGAACAAGCCTGATCCCATCTGAATCTTGGAAGCTAAGCAGAGTAGGGCCTGGTTAGTACTTGGATGGGAGACCACCTAGGAAGACAGGGTGCTGTAGACATAAAAAATAAAAAAAAATTAAGGGATCATAAGCTGAAGGTCCTTGCAGACTGTGAGGTCAACCAAGGGTTGCCTCACCTTAAAAAAAAAAAAAGAATCCCATATTTTAGATGTTTCTTTATTGACTGTCTTCACATATCGACTATAAGATGCTTTGACACACCTGCCTAACACACAGTAGATTTTAATTAAAGAATGAATAATAAAATACATGTTTAGAAAGGATGAAAATGATATTCCAGACAAAACATACTTATGAATCCTCTTGATTCTCTCTACTTTGATTGTACTTAGTACTTGTAATTCTAATGGAATAGAATAAAAATTACACTGCAAGCAAAAATAATAAAAGCCATTTTCAGGGAATTATATTACTAATCATAAAAGTTATTCTTCCCCCAAATTTATTGTTCCTATTAAGTAGTTCTGATTACCATCCCTAAATAGAGATATTTTCTTTCAGATATGAGAAAGTAGCATCAGATGTAGAGGACTGACAATACATTTTGCTAGGTAAATGAATTACTTAGAGGAAAAAAAAACCAAGTCAAACTATGTAGAGTTTTGTTTATTTCCATTTCAATATTTCCCAATGTTTTGATGATATGAGAATTAAATGCTAATAGTAAAAACAAATTAGAGTAAGAATCACAAAATTATTTCCAATTCTAAAATTACCTATGTGTATTTCTCATATCACCCCAAAATGGTTAATATCTTTAAAAAATAAAGCCACACAAGTAAATTAGACAAAAATAAAAATCCAAGAGAATAAATGATGAGTGAACCTTGAAAAGAAGAAAAGTAGGAACAGGAATTAGGTGCACAGCACAATGGCATCTGTGTAGAGTGAGTCAAACAGCATGTCTAAAAATACGATGCCCAAGGATTTCTATAATGGTGTTTTATGCTGAGGACTAGGAATAAAAGTAGAAAATAATGTTTAAAAAGTAAAAAAAATGTCAAAGATAGAGATATCCATTGGACTGAAAATAACAATAATGTGCCATCATCTGAGGTAGAGTAATTTGATCAATTCACTGCGCCTGAGAACCATTAAAAAAAAAAAAAAATACATGAACAAGTAATTTACTCAATGAAACAATTGCTAAATAACTTGTGAAAATATTCTTTATTTAAAAGATAATGAGATTCAGTTATTTGTCTATAGGACTGGAAAATTCTGGCCAGTGTACGGTTCAATGGACAATTACATGAGGCAAAGGGAACTTACTTGCTGTCATCCTTCTAAAAAGATTTTTGCTGATGAACCAGGAGTCTTAATAAACTCCACTACCAACAGTTCCTGTTCTAAATATATGACCGAAGGAAACAGAATTCTTGACAGAAATAAGTATAAACATTTCCAACTCGAAAATTAATAATATTATTAACCTCAAAACAATCACATGAATATATTTGATTATGCAGATATGTAGATCGTTATGTATATGCTTACGTACGCTTATGCATAAGTGAAATAAATGACAGCAACGATACGAGACAGGTGGGAGAAATCACGATTCTTTTCTTAGTAGAAGGTACTCATACTAGCTCTGGAGTGGTATAGTGTTATGTGAAAGTGAACATGGATGAACTGTAAATATATATCGCAATGTCTAGGTCGACCAAAAAAAAATAAAGTTAAAAAAAAGTACAACTGATATATGAAGAAAGGAAAAAAAAACCCGGAATCATAGAAAATGTTTAATTAAAACGATAAAAGGCAGAAAAGAATGGAAGACAAAAACAGGAACGAAGAACAACGGCAGCCAACAGAAGACAGTAACAGATATGGTAGATATTGATCCAACTATACCAATAATCGCTTTGCGAGTCAAGCTCTAAGTGCACTAATTAAATGGTGAAGGCCATCAGGGCGGATCAACAGGCGGGACCCAATTACACGTTGTCTACGAGAGCCCACTTCACAAGGACGGTGAAAAATAAGCCCTGCTAACGCCAGCCCAAATTTATTAACTTCGGCCAGAAGCTACTGCAAAGTAAGGGAAGCTATCAAGGGCCGAGAAGGGCATTACACGATGCTACAGGACTCTCCTCCAAGAAGAAGGAACAATCCTGAGCATGCGTGCGCCTGACAGCAGAGCATCGAGCCACGTGAGACGAGGCCTCAGAGAAGCGAAGGGGAGTCAGGCGAGTCCACACTGAGAGGTTCGGCACGCCTCACGGAGGCGGCCAGACCAGCAGACAGTGAGGACAGGAAGGCACAGCCGAGCTCATGGTGCCGTGGTCGACTGGGCGTACGGGCCTCTGTTGACACCCCCACCCAGCGACAGCGGAAGACACGTCTTCTCCTGCTCACGCCAAGAGTCGCCGGAGCCGACCACACGCTGGGCCACGAGACGCCTCTTAACAAAGGTAAAAGGAGGGGAATCGCGTGCTGGCTGCCTTCGCACCACGGGAATCAACTAGAAATCAATAACAGGAAGGTAACTGGAAAACCTCCCAATACGTAGAGATTCAACGACCGCTTCTAAATGACACATTTGTCAAAGGAGAAATTAAAACTATCCTTAAGTAAACCGAATCAAAATATCACGTGTAACAAATGCACCACTCTGTTTTGGGGCGGGGGGAGGTGTTGACAATGGGGGAGGCCATGTGTGGGGAGAGGGGACGTGTGGAAAATCTCTTCACGTCCACTCGATGTTGCCGTGAACCTTTCACTGCTTTAAAAAAAAAAATGCGTTAATGGAAAACAATCGAAATGTTCTAGGAGCCCAAGAATCAAGGAAGTTCTGAGAAAAGAAATACGGTGCTTGAAACTTGTGCCTGAGAAAGGACGGCGGAGGAAAACGTGGCCTGGCGCTCCGCGGGAAGATTTGGGCCACGGATTGGCACAAACATTCGAGCTTTCTCTTCAGCACGAAATCAGGCTCCGTGCAACGGAGGCAGCACGACGCTCCGGAATCACCTTCGGTCACCTTCGGTGCCTGCGATGTGCCGTGTGACGGCGGGACCCTGACGGGCGGCGGGCGATGCTCGGATTCCTCAGATGGAAACCCGGAGAACGCCGGCGTGACACGGGCCCTGGGGGTCGGAGGGGACGCAGAAGCAGCGTGGCCGGCGTGCCGTCCGCCAGGTTCGAGAAGCATCGCGTCTTTTTTCTCTCTGTGCTCTCTCCCCGGTCATGTGATACAGTCTAGTATTAGGACTTTTTAAACGTCGATTTTACAGATTTCTTTGGGTGTCATGTGGGTCAAGTCTCACTTGGCTGTCCAGACACCTTCGATTTCACTATTTGCGAGGAAACATCAAGGCACAGGGAACTACAATATTCACATTCTTAATGTGTATCTCCAGGAAGGCATCCCCACGTGACCGAGTTATGAATCGGGCTGTGCTTCAAAATGCTCCACGGCACTTGGAACACGACATCAATATTCCTTTCGCACAAGTGCGCTCTACCTCACTCTCTGCACTTCCTTAGAAAAATCAGCTAGCTAGCGCAGGGACAGAAATAGATCCCCGATACGTAAAAGGTTTCTTTTTGCTTTAATTGCTGCATGAAATCTCAGTTTACAGGTAATATGTATCTTTAATCTGAATAGCACAGCCTTCACTCGCTAGAGTTAAATGCTCAAAAAAAAAAAAAAAAAAAAAGAACAGCTTTACATTTACTAAATTCTAAACTGGAAAGAGAAGCTCAAAGCTGAAGCATTCGTCTTGTTAACAGCCAAGAAGTCAATTGAATTTCTTTTCCAGAGACGAACTGAGTCACTGAGCTATTTTCAGTAAACTTTATGTTTGCTCAGCCGAGCCAAGCTCTCAGAGAATTGTTTTCGTATTGTAAACACTCGGCCAAAATGCGTTTAGCTGAGAATATCACTCCATATTTTTTAATGTGTCCTAGTGATCTTTCGGGAAATCATGTCTTATGCTTAAAAAAGTATCTAGCATAAATGGCATGCCCACGTAGAAAATGCTCAAAACCATTTTTGTTTTGTTGTTTTGCTTATGAACTTAAGAGCAGGGTGACGCCTCCGATGTGCTGTTTTCTTCAGCCCTGTCTTCTCTATTTGACAATGTGTTTTTAAAACGAGTGAAGGGACGCTTTCAGTGGGTTCCCTTCAGGCAAAGGGCACAGCGCAGTGAGAAATGGTGAGCATGGAATGGAAAGATTTTTAGAAGAGGCCACCCCGAAAACGGTGATCACGAAGCAGAGTCATAGCCTCTGAAAGGCCGCGGGGTTCCCTTCCACCGGTTTCATTTGTGACGTCGAAGCTGGTGAACAGCAGCAAATCGTTCTGCTGGGTCCTTTTCAACAGCCGCCAGCAGGCGCTTCGGGCGCAGGCGATGAGGGGCGCGAAATGGCAGGGGTCCTGCCCGCCCTTAAACGCAGACGACGACGCCTTGGCGGCCGCTTCCGTCCGCGAGACGTGCATTTGATTCTTCGGAACACGCGTTCGATGTGAAAGACCGAAAACGAGCTTCACTGGAGGACAATGGCGAGTGGCAGAGAATCAGAGTGCTTTGCGCCTGTGCCGTACGGTGGCCTTTACATCTCGCCTCTACTTGTCCGCCACCGCGCCGCGATCACGGTTTTACAGGCTTAGATAACGTAAAGCGGTCGAAACCCTCTCTGTTTCTTGGCTTGAGGCCTGACTCTCCAATGTCCTGCTTCCACAGTGTCGCACCGAGCCATCGCCGGCCGACTCCGTCAGGTGGGCCCCGCCGCGCCTGTCCTGGGGCTGCCCAACGCCTTTCAAAAGCAAGACGCGAAGGGGTCGTGCGGCTTCCAAGCATCTTCGTGGTGTCTCGCCAGGATCAATGTCAAGTTTGAAGTCTCGGGTGTCCGGGGATCGCAAGGAGGCAGCATCCCAGCAAGGCGCACTGGCAGCGAGAGGAAAAGAAATCGCCTCTCTGTGACTGTCAGGGCGCAGTGTGTCGCGATGATCTGTCCCTGTTGCCGTCTAACACCTGCTCTGCTGCTCCTCGCTGCTGACGTCTCCTAGGGCTCGTCTAGCACCTTTCGTCTACCGGTCCTCTGGGTGACGGCGGCAAACAGCTTGTCACCAAGACACCACCGCATCCGGGCTGCATTCGGCATCATGGCATACATCTCCTCGGCCCACAATGGCTCCTTGGCCCTTCGTCTAGTCTCACGGAGAACTCATCCTTCAGGGGTGTTCCTTCCGTGCATTCACCCCAGAGCCTTCTCTCTCTATTTTTGCTCACTCAGTGTCTTAAATCTCTCAGTTTATAACTTAACACCCGGCACCGCTGATGGGTAACACGGGACGCTGAGAATTTTCTCACGGAAAGTAGATTTTGAGCAACTACATTCCAACTTTCATTCGCTCCAGGATTGGGGTCAAAATCAAAAGCAAAACATGCGTCCCAAAATAACACCGTGGCACATGAACCTGAAATGGGTCCCTTAGAAAGATGCTAGTAAATTCAATCCGAATATTACAAGAACGACGAATGTGTAGTGGTAAATGCTTCAAATATCTCTGGGGAAAGTGTGACACTGGAAATCGCCTTTGAGCGGGCTGCCTTGTCCTCGCGTCCTGCCGTTAAACTGAGACGTGTGCTCCGCTTTCATATTGTTAATACCTTTCATGATCAAATATATAAAAAAAGTATTCCCAATCATCAGAAAAACCTGTCGTCTTTTCTTCATTTCGTAAATGTGTCTCACAATGATGGGAATCGCCTTCCAAATTCAGATAATAGTCAGCTTGGAATAAAGCATCTGCTGTGGCAGATGGAGCGACTGACATCAAGTTCAGCTGTTTCAATAACCCTTAAGGATCGATGTGTAGTTTACAGAAATAATTTGTAATTCATTTTGGATTAATTAATTTGAATTTATGGTGCCCCATATAGGCACAGTGCAGCTGCCACAGCGCTCTGTGTGCAACTATTTACTCCTCTTAAAACATGCATTTGGACAGAGAGAAGACCACGTTCCTCGTCATTCATTCCTTATTTACCCATGAACACAGCGTTCCAGAAACATCTGAAAAGATAGCATACCTTTAGGTGACAACTTCTTTGCATAATTATCTAGAGATTTAAATTGCTATACTGTGACATTTCATCAATTCTGAATGCAGTATAAATAGATGCAGATACAAGGGAGTTTATTCAAATATCTTTGAATATATATTTTTTTCTTTCCACATTAACCTCCACTCTCCTTTATAAGATACGGAGGAAAAAAAAATAGGTATTTTGCACTCACAATAAAAAGACTCGAGGCAATTTAATTCTATTTTTTTGGATGAGGTTTAAGAGAAATGATAGCTATAATTTAGCCCGAGATTTATAAAATATAAATGCAATTGTATGTGAAAAGATACTTTGTTTGCTTTTGTGAGAATGCATTAACTATTAGAGCCACTTCTCAATCTTCATTGGCAAAGGATAAAAATGCCAAAAATTCACTGAAAAATATTCTCACATGGCAATTGAGCTAATTTCTTAAAAGAGTTCTGGTGCATAAAAATCAATAATTTGACTTTGGATTGAATGTTTATAATTACTGGTTGGATTCTTCAATGGCTTTTTTTCACGTTTTTTTATTACACATTTTTGGCAGCTTTTCTCTCCCTTCTTTTTTTTCTTTCTCTCTCTATCTTATATTTCGATCTAAAACACAAAAATACCTCAGTTAAATTAATTCCATCTTGCAGTGCATAGGGATGTCTCAATTCCTAGAAGCACTGAGCTTCGTCTCTGACGATCCTCTCGTAGGACAGTCTCACTCTCCATCTCCTAAGCAGGCCACGCTCACAAACTCAGGCGAGCAAATCACAGAGTGGCTTTCACAAGAGCCCCAAACTTCTTATTTCAGTGGTGGAAAAAAAGGTCCCCGAACCGGTATTACGACCATTATTTAAACAAAGTCTGTCTCGTTACTCACAAGAGCTGCGGGGCTTCTGGAGGCGAGAGTAGGTGTGATTTTATTCTTTTAGAGTGACGAATTCCCATCTGCCCTGACAAGAGGCCCTTCCGAGGACCCTGGATACTTTATCATAAACACGCACGAGAGAACCAAGCTCACTTAATCCTGCTGACCTCGTTTTCCTTAGGTTTTTTATTTCCTAGTTTGACTTTTTTATTTGATAATGAAAAGGCATTAGGATCAATATCCGAATCAACACTAATCACCCCTTCCTCTGACTAGTTCTAGAAGGATCTGAAGACCACCTGTCCCAGAAGATACTGATGCTCACGACGTGATTCTTGCTGCTGAGGCAGCATAATTCTGGGCTCGTGGTTTCTGGTGGCGAGTCACTGCTGTTCCACATGTCAGTCAGGCCCGAGTTCTCCTGTGCCCACACACAGTCTCTTATATGCATCCGGACACATGCAAAATGCCACTGCCAACCTCGTTTAGCAGAGCCTTTCAATTCAAGTACAGATGAACCACACAGGAAATTGTGTCAAATTTCAGGTCACAAAATAAATGTAACAAAAGAAGTCTAAAGTCTAGTCAACATACATATAACATTCATTTACAATGACTCCATCAAATGTCCGAGTTAATAAGACAAAAGAGTCAAAGCCTATGAGCAAAGAATTTGAAAAGAAGAAACTACAAATGCCTGATAAGGAGACAGGTGTGGTTCTAATCCCCGTAGTCATCTGGAAAGTCAAATCAACACAGAAATATTTTCCCGCATTGGATCAGCGGAAATGTAAAATAAAGATAGATCGGTCACATTCAAGGTTGGTGAGAATGTGAAGAGATGTTAATCCTACACTCCTGGAGCGAAAATTTAGAGCTTTTCAAAAGATCATTTGGCAGTAGCTATCCTGTGTGTCCTTTAACTCAGCACTTCCAATACGAACCACCTTTCTATAGAAATTTGTGCTCAGACTCAAGTCACTACGTATAAAACGTTCGTTATGATTTGTGGACATTAACAAGCAGCCAGAAATGACCCAATGACCACTAATAGAAGAAGTCCTAACGTATGACCTGACTGACAAGGAATGATCCACACAGAACATTTTTACATGATAAGAAAGTTTTGGAATGATGCATATGATTGCATCCTACTCATGAAAAATAATACAACGCATACTGCAAATTGCACAAAGATCCATAAGCACACACTTGTTGCACATGTATTTCAGTGGATAGATATGTGTGTACATATATGAAAGATAAATATGTTGAAACAAAAATATCTGAACGATAAACACTAAACTGGCAATGGAGGTTATTCTTGGGGAAGGAAAGGTACAAACTCAGCCCGTAGGTGAAAAGCGGGTAGTGGTTTGGAAAAGGGTAACTTTTGTTTTACCTGTTTTATGGAAGTATAATTTAAAAAACAAAACAAGAAAAAGGAAGTAATGTAGTATTAACTCAGCAAAAGAGTTCCACCCGTACCCATGACGGGTGATGCCGTCCACGCGCCTTCCATCAGCAGACCCAGCACGAGCAGACGGCGGTGACCGTCCCCAGCACGGAAGGGCTGGCGACGGGGCAGTGTCACTGCCCCTTCCTTGTCCACCAGCGATGAAAGGAACAATGAATTACTCACCCGGGACGGACTAACGGACCTAAGTGGCCCAGTACCGTTTTGAACAGAACTTCCCTAATCCTGGACTATAAGCCTGGCAAATGCAACCCAAGAGGCACCATTTTTTGTTCCTTTGTTGTTTGTTTGTTGTAGATAAGGTAGTCCGGTTGGAATGAACCTGCATCGGGGATATCGGTCCCTCTTTCCTCCGCCTGGACCCCGGCCCAGCACACAGACCCCCCGCCTCCCTGCCTTTTTCTCGCCAATGTCATGTCTCACTCACACCTTTTCCACATACACAACTTTTTTGTTTGTTTGTTTGTTTTTAATGTGCTTTTTATGCAGACGTCCTTTGTCCCAAACATGAAAGTCAACTGCCTTAGTCTTCGATCCTTCCAATGAAAAGTCATTTTGGGGGGACTCTCCAAGGTCTTTAGACCCAGGCGCCGCTAAATTTCCTTTGCTGTGTGGACGACGGCAGACCGTTTGCGATGCTCTCCCCAGAGAACCCCACGATCAGGCACAAGGACACCCCACTTACTCGTCCCTAACAATAACTTTCTTCTTAGATTTTCAAAACAAATCGAAGCACATTTTTATTTCTAGTTTTAGAAATAATTTTTATCTTCATCAGCATACTTCATCTTCTCTTTTTTTATATCATCTTCACAGGCGTAACAGGCGTATGCGCTTTTTTTAAATAGAGTTCAATTTAGTTGTATATCCTTAGGAATTAACATAACGAAATATCCGTTTATAATATGTAGCCTGGGTTGTTTTTTGTTTTTGTTTTTGTTTTTGTCAAGTTTACTGTCACTAATGTGAGAAAATAAATAAAATCAAAAGCCATATTATTAGTATAATTAAGGAACATTTTCATTCATCTCATTATATGTCAATTACCTCAAAAATCTTAAAATCACCACTCTCCAGCTTACTGGGACTTTGTGGAAAATATTGTTCCATTTAGTTTTCTTTCTATATATTCTTTCCATCTCAAAAAGTCCAATTGTCTCATGTCTGTATATTTTAATCTTCTGATTGCTTTTCAAAATTTCTGGCTCTCAAATTAATATACAAAACATTGAATATTAGGGAAGAGCTAAATCTGATCGGCATTCTGTCATCAAATATGTATTTACCTATTACAAAGTACATGCAAATAATATATATTATTTCATAGACTTTGCCCTTTTGTTCACTTTGGGAGAGGCGTTTATGTTTTTTGCCGTAACTTTGACAGATGCTCAGTCGCTCGCCGAGCCGTGGGAAGTAAACTAGGACAGCTTCCCTTCCCGTTCAGCTGTCTCTCGTGCTTCCTTAGCTGTTCTTAAGCTGCTGTCGATTTCCACCATCAGTAATCTCTTCCCATGCTGACAGAGGGAGCCATAAGAGGTATTTTTATCTGTCCTTATGTGATTTCCTTTATTATGTGCCGTGATCTAGCTGCAGTAATATGCTTGTGCATCATCTCAACTTTGCAGTGAATGAAAAAAGACTCAAAACTGGTGAAAATATTTCTATATTCCATTTCATTACCTAGCAGAGAAGGAAAATGTAGAAATTTGACACTGCCTAAGATACTGATGTACCACATTAGGCAGACGGAGCAGGAGACAATTTGCCAAATACGCTCTTCCTGGAAGAAATATGCCTGCTGCTTTCAATGCGTTTATATGTACGTCACACACTGGATTTTAATAAATATATAAGGAGAACGTTTCTAGACTCCTACAGAGTTTAATGATGTTCTAACACCAGATTTTACAATGATCAGTTTTCATCTTGCAAATGCTGGTCCTAATATTTTGGTAGCACCAGGAAAATCAGAGCCTCTGATCAGTGCCCATGGGTGCCAAGGGCTGGCGTGTTCGGGTGACCTGCAGAGTAGAAATGGCTGGTAACATACTCATAACCCAGTAAGTATTCATTGAGTACTCATTTTGAGAACAACTCCACATATGGTTCTGATGATGTGAACTAAATTCTTTTCTTTAGGTCATATGTGGGTAATTTGAACCAAGATTCAGCAAATGGTCATGAGATGGTCATGAAGATTTTTTGAAAAATATATAAAGCCCTAAAATTGCTGTTGTGTATTTATATGTCATTAAACAGTTACATATATGTGTAATATATATTATATATATTATAGTATATATATATATTACACACACACACACACACACACACACACACACACACGTATGTATACATCCTGGCCTGCAGTGGGCTTACTCCTTAGCAGGAAAAAGTTCCGGTGTGCACACCGTTTTGCCAGAAGAGAAGTAACTGCCCCGTTTAAACTGCGGCCACGGGCATGATTAGTGCACTTAATTCAGGAAAACAGAACGGTCGCTTCTCGCTCCACGTGAACGCAGCACAGACTAAAGGAAATAGTCGGAGGACCCCGGGCCGTAATATGGCAGACCACTTTTTTCTGCGAACTTCCATTTTTCTCACCTTCCACAGCAAAGCGCATTTCTCGGTCACTACACGGCTGATATTATGATTCCTTCTACTTAGAGACAGTCAGATACGCCTTTATTTTCTTCCTCCCTATTTCCCTGCTGATCTTTCTTTTTTGCATTTTACTCTTTCACTCCCTTCCGAGCTTTCTTCAAAAAACATAAAGAAGGATATACATGTCTGTGTGTGTGCGTGTGTGCGCGCACGCGTGTGTGTGCAGACGTGCACACACGCGCGCACACACATTCTCTTGCGATGAAAGATGAACAGGAAAGCTGGAATTGTCTGCTATTCGCTATAGCTGCTCAGGCCACACACGTGTTCTCTCTCTGTGTCTCTCTCGTGCAGCTCTGAAAGCACACAGGAAAACGGCAAAGTTTTATCGATTACAGATCTCGTTTTAAAATTCATTCCCATTATCGACCTGCACCTATCTATCATCTCTCAATTCTGTCACCAATTATCTAGCATCTATTAATCTAGCCATTCACCTGTCATCGTCTTTACCTTCCTCCTGGACCACTCACCTGCGAACCACTTATCTCCTCCTCACTTCCGTAGGGCTTCCTAGTGCTTTAACTAGTAAACTTATTTTGCTTAAGATTGTCTACACAGGATTTTCAATATTTTAAACATTATTTTCTGCACAATGACAAATAGGGATATACTTTTATTCTAGGAACATATATTTTAAGACGTAATTTGTAACTATACCATCTTATTATACTGATAAATTTAGCTATATGGAGAAACTGAATCAATTATAATGAATTTCAAATTTAAAAATATACTAAATGTATCAAACTTTGCCAAGGTTTTTGTTTTATAATCTTGAGCCTGATAATGGAATTTCTGGTGTCTTCTATGTGTAGGAACAGTGGCATGAATCATTGTCACAGTTTCAAATTGATGATAATTTATACTCACATGGATGAGAGCTTGTCAAAGCATTAGAGAATACGTTCATGTGCTTAAATAACATATTGTATGCAAAAAGCACTGTAGGCTGTCTGTAATAAACTACTTCAAATAGAGAGACGGATTCGAATTACAAGCATCGAACAAGATATGCCACGCAAACACTAATCAAAAGGAAACTGAAGCGGCTATATCAATATCAGACAGTTTTCTTCGAAAAGAGGAATGGTTTCAAGGATAAAGTGGGCATCACATACTGATAAAATAGTAAATTCAGCAATAAGAAATAGCAATTCTAAGCCATTTGCACCTGACACAGAGCTTTAAACTGTATAAATAGCTTATAAAACTAGAAGAACTGGACAAAGCCAAATTGGATGACCCGAGAAGCACTGTATCCCCTGTAACATACCTGACATTTACATAACACCCAGCCCTACAACAGCAGACTACACGCTCTTTTCTGGTTCATGTGAACATTCGCCAACACGGACCATATTCTGTGCTTCATAACGTATACCACTTTATGCTCGTGTTAATACAGACCAACGACATAAGCTTTCACCTTACGGAACTAGACAAAGAAGGCCAGATTAAACCCGAAACCAGAAAACGAAAACGATAAGAGGAGATGTCAGTGAAAAATGAAAAGAGCAAACAATAGAGAAAATAAATGAAATGAAAAATGCTTTTTTGAAAAGAGTAATAAATTTGATAAACCGCTATGAAGAGTTATCGAGAAAAGTAACACAAATTATCAGAATCAGTAATGACGACAGGAAATAGCTACAGACCCCAAAGGTAATAAAAAGATAAGTTTGAATAACAAAAGACTTTGGACAATCCATGCCCACAAACCTGATAAATTCAATGAAATGGGCCTAATTTGCCAAATATACAAACTAAGAAAGCTCTCTGCAAGTACTGAGGCCCACAACGAAATATTACCAGATCGAATACTATGCATGAAAACTACCGTTTGATAGAGGAAGAAAGAGTGGATGTTGTTTTTGACTCTGGGAACACGTCAGGAATGTTCGTGTGGCACGGGGGTCCCGGCCAGCGCGACGTGGCGGAAAATGTATGACACATTGCACACTACATGGCGCTCTCGTCAACAAGACAAACTGACAACTTCACACAGCCCCTTGTTGTTACAGGGATTCCGCCACTTTTCTGACGTCATCCTCGGATCAGGTCACATCTGGCTCGTTGCCAGAGCCCGTTGAAAACTGTCACCAGCATTCTTGCCTTTTACGCAGTACCTTCCCTGACAAAGCACCAGCTTCTGGCAAAGTTTGCGATGAAACTCATGTTAACTCTCACTCCAACATCCCCCAGAAAGACAGATGAGGATGCTGCCTGACCGTGTTTCGGCTGCTGCCTTTGAATACAACCTGCTGCCTGGAGTCATTGACTTGGAAGTAGAGGGCATGGGGCTTTGGGGACGGGACACGGGAGAGTTTTGTGGGCTTCGTTACTGCTCAGTCAACACCGCCAACCTGTTCGTGCGCTGCATTTTATGGGAGAAGATAAATGTCCACATTCATTGACTAACTCAATGCCATTTTTTGTTTTTCGGGATCTTACAGCGAAGATGTTTTTGAAACGCTCATTTTCTTTAGGTCACGATTTTTGTCTTTTAAACTCTCTCAGTGCTGTTATTGTCATCATGAGCCCCAGGAATCAATAGGTGACATCTAATGAGATCACATCTCATTGGTGTCATCCACAGATCATTAAATTGGGAGCAAGTTGGCTCCGTCTTCACGGAGGGGTCAGTCTCAAGGTCGTTCGTCGTTTTCAACGTGAAGATGAAATGGAATAGTCCCTTATTTAAGTGAGCGACCAGGACAGATAAGGACCCTTAATTACAGGTTGAATTTGTGTCTCCCTCATAGTTCCTTTTCCTGTCACATGTTTGCAGCCTGTTTCAAGTCCCTGGAGCTTTTCTTTCATTTTTAAGTTCCTTAATGCAAGACGCTTTATAACATATTTTATTCTTACGTTATATAGGATGCCTCATCTCCCCTAATTTTATCATCTTATTTGCCATAACAAATTCATATTACTCTTACGTCCCATTCCTTTGAATATTTTGATAATCCTGTTCTGATGAGCTCTTTTACCTAATTTTGATAAGCATATAAAAATTTTAAAAGTTTTATTTCGGCTTATTTACACGCCAAGCTAGGACAGACCTCCTCTGTCTAGCTTATATGTGTCTGATAGGGATAATGTAAGGTGCTAGAAAAAAGAATATTAATTTATAAACATGAACTGGTTTTAAGAAATTAACCAAGAGTTCAATTTGGGTGACGTAAATTAAGGCTCACTACTAGACTTGATTACCATATCCTTAATTACAAACAAAAAAGAGGCTGAACGATGAAAGTCTCTTTCTTATAAAAACTGAACTGTACTCTGTCAAATTTCCTTTGAGACAAATGACTAAAAGAATAAGGAAAACAAAAGGGTATTCTCTACGAGGATTGCTATTTACCAAACCGGTGAAGATATTATTTTTCGCTGGAAATTTAAGGAAGCGAGATGGACAAGGTGTTCTGTGTTTTGATTCCTTCAGAGTATCTGCTTTTATCTCATTAGAGCACAGGTGTTCTTTTACCCAATCCCGCATTTACTTGATATTATTTTGCAAGCTCTGGGGGGAAACCAAGGCCCGGCTTTCAGACGCTGGTGAAAGCTAACTTACCATGGGAATAAAGTTAGAAAGTGAGAGGTAGGAAAGAGAACAGGTTTCGTGGGGCCAGGGAATTAGATATAGCTGGTTATAAATTGCATGACAAAATCATTTTCCGAGATGTTTAAAATAGAACTGCAAACAGAGGAAATGTCACAGCGAGGGGAAAAAGGCTCTAAATTAATATAAATATATATTTTGTGCTGCTCAAGAAATTTCGTACATATACATGTGCATTTGTTTTACAAATATAGAGCTTATCTTATTCATTTATTCATTCCTTTGAGGTACACAGATATATATTCATGATTTTCTCAAATGACTTCTCTATAACGTTGCTCATCGGTAGTTACTTACGTGAGCGTTCTCACTGTGTTACTTTGGCTGAGTTGATTATTTCATTAAGCAGAACACAATACAAATATCACACACTAAGTAAGTAAGCTTTTGATGATCGTAAAAGTAATTGTGTGCATGTATAGCACACGATTAGTATAAAACCACCCAGAGTGTGGGTTTCAGTGTTAGCACAACTAGATGTGAGGACGAGGCCGCTACATTAACATCTTCCCTGACTCACACCCTCTGCCTCAAGCCACGTCTCTCACTTCTCCTGAAATTACTGCCATCAAAACTAAGTTGCCATACAAAGTAAACTGCTTGGGATAATTCTTACCGGTTGACTGCGGGCTTCCTACTTTTTCTAATACTGTACCCGGTGTTATATACTACTATTAGCTGACATAACTTCCAGCAGAATCACGTTTCTCTGGATTGTTACGCAGGTTGGAGTCTCTGGGTCCCCATCCGCGTTCTCACCCACTTTGCATAATTTAGGCGAAGTGGTTCTCGAACACCAGTATGATTGATCTTCTGTTGCTTAAAACCCTGCTCGCTCTCACAGTGATGCTCGTGAGGACAATTCGGCCTGTGAGGCCTATGGTATCTGTCACCCTTTGCCTCCCCAATTTGCGATCCATCTACGCTTATCCCCCACGCGGTTACTACTTACACACGAGGCATTTTTTAACGGTTTCTTTTTTCGAAGCAGTCTTTCATCTCTGGATTAATTTTGTTTCTCCCGCCAGGAACACTCTCATCCTATTCTACACAAGATTCCCGGACACCTGCTTGCCAAGGGCAAATGCTACGTTTGAAAACACTTCTTCTGGAAGACCAAGACGGTCTCGTACTGAGTGCCCTCTGCCAACCTGTCTTTTGTGAGATCGCTGAATGGCAACTGCCTGCTTCTCCTCCTTTCTCCTCATTTCTTACACTGCACCTTTCTCAAGGTAGCAGTCACATGGCTGTGGGCGGGACATTGGGGAGTCAGGCAGTAGCGAGAATGATGCTCAGGCACCAGGCTCCTCTCTGACTCCAGCAGACCGCCGCGCCCGGTCCTCCCCGCATTCGAATGCTGGACTCGCTGCTACTCTAGATCCTGGGTTATAACTCGCTTACTTTCTAAACCAAATATGGTAGATGCTGAGTCAATGTTTGCCAAGTAAATTATACAGGAGTTAAGAACAATAAACCTTGTTTGGACACTTACGATATAAAATTAGTGCAATGAATAATGAGCTATACATAACCTCGTGTTTTCTGACAAGGTTAGGGAGTGCTCTTTGGGTAATTCACGTTGGTAATATCATGACCCATCAAAATGAAATAAACAGCAAAAGCTATTAAAATAGTGCATTCTATATCCTGGAAATCAGGTTTGATAACCTCTAATCAGGTGTTTCAGAGACATGAAATTATTCCATGGGACCCTTTGATAGCTATTGACTAAATTGCAACCAGAGATGTGAAAACTAAAGACATGTCTGTTAAATAAAACAGAAGATAATTTTTCCTCCAAATAATATTTTCTATGAATTTAAGTGTCCCTCAGAATAAGCAAGCCAGAGTCATGACATGGACCGGGAAGAAATGAAGGCGGAAGCTCATGTGATCACTCCCCTGAACGAGCATCTGACGATGTGATGAGCTAAAAGACAGAACTGTGAGGCTGCTGTGCCATTTGTATTTGCAGTTGTAGATTTTTTTTCTTAATTCTGGAAGGAAACTTCAAAAAGTAATAATCGATGAAGTGATTGACATGAATCAGCACACTGTATTAATGTCTTATGTGTGAAGTGTGAAAAGCAGCCAAGATTTACTCATCAGATTGGAAATGTCATCTTTCTCCCCTTTCAAACTCATTCCTTGAAGTCTATGTTTAAAGCATTTTTATAATCACTCACTGGAAAATCCAGGATATATACTATTTTTAATATGAGGTGTTTTTTTTTTAATATCCCAAAGAATTTCTATTGTTAGAGAAAAACATTATGGTGAGTTCACACAATAACAGCCTCTGAAATCTGATTCTTGTCATACATTGTACAGCAAAAACCACTCAGAAAGACAAAAAGAACATATATTATTGCCCATACTGTGGGTGTAACCGTAAGACAGAGACTATTAGGAGCTTTGAATTACCAGTGAGTAGAAAATTGAAGCCAAATTCAGTAGCGCCAACTCCAGGAAATCGCAGAAGGCTGACATTCTGGATGGTAGTATGGGCAGAGTACCACTCTGGGACAGCGGGACAATGTGCAAGAGGAAGAAGCCCGTTGGAAACCACGTAGGAAAGAGAAAGAAGAGAAAAAAGGGGACAGAAGTAGGGTGTCTGTCACACATGTCATAGCCAAACAGGGCTGCTGTTGGTTACACCAACCAGAGAAGACATCAACCAAGAGCTGATGCTGAACAACCTCGAACTCTCACGTCGCGCCGCGTACAACCACATCGAAGGGCCTGGACAATATAATCTTTCAAACTAAAATCGCGTCGGAACTATGCAAAGGTTGTACGTGGGAAAAAGAGAAGAAATCCTGAAACGCTTTAGATGGTAAGTTTTCTCTCTAATCAAACATGAAGCAGATAAAATAGTTACACAGTGCCCTAACTTGATTAAATGTTGTTTAAAAAGCATTTCCAGATATTCCAGTAATTCTCTCCAATTAGATTAAAAACGCAAAGACTCAAAGCAAAGGTGGATACAATTTCACCCCCTCTCCTCCCCCCAAAAGGCAAAGTTTACATGGCGAGACTGGCAGACGCTGCTTTGACCAAACTGTCACGGCTAACATCGTCAGCCAGGAGTCACGTGAAGATTAGGTACCGCTTGGTATATGTGATGAAGAGCGCTCTTCAGCTCTCTGGCATTTTTCTGAAAAATCTATAACACCGCTCTAATCATGAGAACATACCAGGCAAAGCCAAGTCGAGAGACATGTTATAAAATACCTGACGAATATGCTTCAAAAGTGTTAAGGTTGAGGAGGCTGTGACGCGGTACGGCCTCCCTGAAAAACGGCATGGAGTGTCCTTGACAACGTAAAAAAGAATCTTGCCACATGACCTCGTAACCCGCTTCTGGCTATTTATCCAAAAGAACTGAAATCAGGATCTCAAGAGACACCTGCGCTCTGACGTTTACTGCGGCGTTGTTCACCACGACCAAGATATGGAAGCGACCCGAATGTCGTCCACGGACGAATGGATAAACGGAGGAGGCCATAGAATGAAATACGTATAGGCAATGAAAGCTATAGACACTCTCGATACGTTCGACAAGATGGCCAGCTCCCCCGAGGGACCGTGAGTCTGAAAGCCCCGACCGCAAAGAGCACACATGCTCTATGGTGCTGGGCATGTCGCCATCGTAGGACGTTCAGACCGATCTGAGATGAGCAAGCCGGCGTTTGCCTGAGCGCAGGGGAAAAAGACACAAGCAGGGGATCCCAAAAGTCACCGGAAAACGTCCGTAGGCGATTCGCATGTTAATTTATAACCGGTTTATCTAGGTTACTGCAAATTCATCAACTTATGTGGGTATGACTGTCTGTCAGTTAAAACTCAAGAAAGCTGGTGAAAAGTTTCCTAAGAGGTGAGAGACCCCGGAGTCACTCAGAAAAAAATATATGGGCGTTTGTGATTTCTTTGCCTACTTAAAGACGGGGAGACCCTTTGGGGAATTCAGGAATTGTAGTTAATTCATACACATATGGAATGTGAATGAGTATAAAATAAAATGTATCGATCTTGAAATGCCATTGTTTATACCACATTTTTCCAATAACGCTAGGGAAAAAAATGTGAGTCAGAATATCAGGGTGTTATTTCTAAAACCAGCTAACTATCAGCAGGACCTTAAGGGGAATCTCTGAGCTATTTTACATCTCGCTTTTTTATGATTATTTAATTCTAACTGAAAGTGCAGAATGACGATATAGAATATGAGTCGTAAACTCGAAGTAAATGCCATGTTATTGTCACAATACTCAAAAGACACAGAATGAACGAAGTACATATTTAAGACATTAATTCTTCATTATTGGGACATGACTTAAGTATTAGTTTTTATTCAATACACCCACCAGGTTATTGATCAAACCCTGTAGGTATTTAGTTTAATCATGAGAAGTCATTCACATGTAAATGAATTTTTAATTACACGTTGAAAATAACAGTTTTAAAACAAATTAAAATCAAATCTAAGTAAATGACTGATGAACCATGACATTGTACTTTTCATCTGAAAGAAATAAGTGCATGGTTTCTTTGCGAAAAGTTAGGGGGTGATTTCACGTGTCTTGCAGAAAGAACAGCACACCCGTTTCCCAAACACGGTTTAACTTCAGCCTTCTTGCTTTTGATGGCACTGGTCCTTGTTTCCAGCCTTTTTGGTTGCTGTAGCAACGTTCAGCAGCTGCCTTACCAACAGAGGCCCTATCCATAGGAAGTTTCATATTTGCGAGATAATGCTGCTGTAAATGGATCTCTGACCTTTATCGCAAGCAAAATGGATTCAGTTAAATATTAATAGGTACAGCACTTAATATTCTTCTGATTAATTGAGTTGGAGGCTATTAAATTCTAGATATTCATTTGAATATTAATTCACATAATTTAAGTATTTATGTCTTCTTATTTGAATATGTTAGTATGCTAGATTCCTTGAGATTGTTGCATGAATTCTAAATTAAATTTCAAATGACTTAAAGATTAGATCTAAAAGCAACCATGATTAGAATTTTATTTTACTGACATACAAATGAATTACGATTTGCATTATTATGTGTTTGTCGTAGAGTGAGCCATTTTTGAAACTCACATACAAAGCATAATTCGGGCATTATGAAAATATATCCTACAGAATTCCTGGGAGACTGCATGGGGGTACTACTAAAAGTTCTTATTGCCACATTCCTTTTAAAACTTTCTAACTGATAAATATAAAGTTATAGATACAGATGAAAGAAATTTATGTGTTATCTATGTGTATTTATATGTTAAATATACATAGCATTTAGCAAGTGTTAAAGCAATTTATGCATATGTACACTTAGAAAAAATATACTTATGGTTTCTCTCATAGAGAGATTAAACACGATAGAAATAGTTACGATTTTGAGTCTTATTTAGACTACATTTTAAATTCAACCATTCCCACGTTACACATGTATTTTAACAAGTTCTCGAAAGTAGACATAATATGGTTTACTGGTGCAGGTGGTACGCATACAGCTTCCACTGTTGAATCAGACAGCAACTTGAAAACCTCGAGGAGGCGGGGTGTCCTTGCAGAAGCACCATCAGGTCCTTCTCTCGCGCCTTGTCTCTCAGTCTTTTGAGAATGTTGGCAGATGTAGCTTTTACTTTAAGTCCCCTGAGCCTGTAACAGGTGCAGTACTTGTATCTGAATGATACACAACACCTCGCACGATCAGTTCCGACGTGGAGACTCCCGTCTACACCGGCTGGCCTGGTCCCGCGTCTCTTCCTCACGCACCGGGAGGGACCGCGGCTCAGGAACGGAATCGCGTGCCGGGGACCCGTTTGTCAGTACCACCACTGCTCTTCTCCTCATCCCTCCGACGGCTCCAGACGTTCTTGTCCCATTAGTGGAGAGTGGGGAGGGGGAGTGGCGAATCGTGCCCAGGAGAACGGTTGCGAGGCAAACGTCCGTCAGGTGCTCGCGGCTTGGAGGGCTTCACGGTAGGTGTTCCGACAGGAGACATGATTCTCACTACTTAGATGAACCCTAATCTCTCTCCTCTTGTCTGCACGCGACGTCGGCTGGAAGAGACCTCTCTATGGCCATATTTCTTTAAGAAACTACAGCTAAATTAGTGTGAGATAAGCATACAATTAACTTGGTATGAGGCAACGTCTTTACAGGTACAGATAGATAGATATTAGATAGATGATAGATACATAGATAGATAATGAGTGTTGAGATAATCATAAATGATAATAACAATAAACAACAATAGCAATAAATTAGAATTAAGAGAAATTACAGAGATCATATTGAGTAAAAGAAAAAATCTAATATCAGGTGCTTTTTATGTGATATTGATCAATACATTTAAAATTTCCAAATGTCTGTTTTCTCAAATATAATGCGAGTAATACTGATATCGCATTTTATAGACTGACATATAATACATGTGAAGCATTTAAGAATGTGGGACATGGGAATTACTATTTAATAAATGCTTTTTGATAATGATAACCTTGAAAAAGATGATGCTTTTAGGGGTTTAACATGATCTCTGGGTCCCAGAATATGGCTTTCATGGTGTATGGATAGATAAGAAGGCATCCACACGGTATGATTATCTTTTATGTTTTTTAAGTGGTTAGAACTTTTAAAAATTAATATTTACATTAAAATCTTATTGAACTCAAATAAGACTTCTGTTCGTCCCCAATAAATGCAAACACTGTCTCAGAATAAAGATCTATTCTTTATTAGTCACTAATAGTCATTTGTGCACGTCTAGTACATACCAGTTCTCACCCCTGTAGATGTACATTTGTTTGTGGGTTTGACTAAGGATGACTCTCCCAGTCTGCAAACCTCAGATGCATCAGGGTTTTCGCTTTGTCTGTTTTATTCCTGATGTAATTACCAAGCCAAATAACTTGGTGTATGTTAGCAAATCAATAATTGTCAATAAATAAATTGTTTATAAGAAATGAGTCATAAATCTTAAACTAAAAAGAAATAATAAGATGATTAAATAAAAATAGAGTATAGGAACTTAACAATGAGGCACAATTTAAAATTGTCTTTTAAATTCTCTTTGAAAAAGAAATTGAGTTTTAGGAGATAATAGGATATTTTGCTAATAAAAGAAGAGGAAAGTTTGAGAATAAAAAGTAATTCAAAATCAACAGAATTTCTGTGTTCGGTATTACATAATAATAAATTTACATTTTAAAATTGTATTTATATTATAGTGTACTTAACATTGTGTCAATTAACTAAAGTCATGTCACTTAATAAGCAAAATTTAGGCTAATGGTATTAATAAATAGGAATACGTTAAATCTCTAGCTGATTTAAATATTTATCAGTGTTATTATTTACTGGACTATATTTCCCTGACCACAGTGGAAATAAATTGGATATATTCAGTGTTGCTTTTGAGTGCTCTAATCGCCACTAAATCATTTTCCCCAGGTGTCACTCCCAAGGCAATGATTAACGACATGCTAATAAAACTCACTTCGCCAGTCAGAAACGAAAATGTCATTTCTTTGGGTAAGAATAATTTTCTGCTAAATAGAGCTTTCTATCAGTAATGAGATGCTCATTGAAGTATTTTAGGCATTTTTAAAAGCCACCAAAAGCAAAAACAGCTCATGTTGGAATTATGTAGATGATAGAGCGATCTGAGTTGAGTTGAGTTGAGTTTTTGTTTTTGCTCAAGTCAGGAGAAATAACTACTATCAATCACCAACTATAATCAGATTTATACATTGCCAAAGGGAAGCCAAGCAGTCACACTGGTGACATGTTATCTCTCAAGAGATTATTTTCCTCTTTAGGGCTTATTTCATTTCTATTTTTTTAAAAAAATTTTCCTTAAGAAATGTGCCTTTATATAAACCAAAATTACCTCTTTTTCACTAAACATTTTTGGTGTAATGGACTAAAATTGATTTTATTCACATTAGTGACACCTGCTTTAATTAAAATAATTTGTCTTAGCTTTCATTTAATTTTTAAAGCAGAAAAATTCTATAGTATATTCAATTTCCAAATAATATAATCTTAGAAAAAACCTGATATTCATGTTATTTGTCACACGGAAAGTTTGGATACCTGTAACTGTTAGAAAATTTTCTACATCTTAAAAATTAAGATTGGATACTGATGTTTAATCACCTTTATCTTATTGCTGATTGAATGGAATAAAATATTTTAGGTTCCTACAATTTGCATATTTTTTCTCTCTCTCTTTTTTTTTTACATGTGCCCAATGCTACAGTAAATGCAACATTGACTCATCCTGGGTTTAATGTTATACTTAGTAATTATTTTGAAAATATTAGCTTCGATTTTACTGTGGCCCATACAAACTCCCTCTCTAGTGTGTAAGACTAATTAGATAAGCCTAATTAGCTGAAATCAACTGCATTGTCAATGATTGGTTTCATTAAATTCGCCTTAAAATATAAACGATGTAGTTTAAACACACAGCTACCCACCCCTGACAGACACAGTTGCCTTTTCAAGAAAAGCCCTACAAAAAAAAAAAAAAAAAAGACCATAAATACAAGTATAATCGACATGGAAAACTAAGTCAGTCATTTGAGTTATTTTTAAAATGTGGGCGTAAGTTTCCATAACTACTGGGACTGACGATACTAGATTGAAAAAAACAATTATTGGCCAAACTGTTTTAACCTCTGAAAGAAAACAATCGTGCCCGTTTGGAAGAAGGTAAGAATCATTTCGACTTCCTCACTGCGGATTTTCTGTTCAAAAATACAGGCTCTGAAGCCACCCCAATCCAGATCTCAATCCTTTTATTGGCCAGGATTTTATTACAGAAAAAGTATTGCACCACTTCGGCTTCCCACTGGCTCATTCATTTAGAAACAAAGGCAGAAAATTTCGTTTGTAGTAGCGGCCTAAATTATTTTGGAAGTTGTCTTAATATAGACATAGTGGATGGCAGAAAAAATTTAAAAATAATAATGAGACCTGAAATTTTTCTAATTCCAGAGAGTTTAGATGGGAAAAGCACGATATATGATAATTACACACGTAGAAGCATCCAATTGAACTAAAAAATATCAAGGTTACATAATTTTTGAAACCATCACAGCGAAAGTCCTCGGGAAGTAGGGATGTATAACAGGTGTCTCATCCAAACAAATGAATGTAAATGCGGTGGAAAGGTAAGCTCGAATTAGTAATAGAAACGACTGAAGAATTAGGAAATACCATTCACAATGAAGACGCTCATATCTATCACCACAAGCAGTAACAAATTTTCTTTTCTCTTCTCATGATGAGAACTTTTCCGATCTACTCTTAGAAACTCTCAAATGTACCCTACGGCATTGTTAACGGGAGTCACCGTGCTATGCATGACCTCCTCAGGGCTTTTTAAATCTTAGGTCTGAGAGTTTGTTCCTTTTGACCAAAGTCATCCATTTCCCCCAACCCCACCTCTGATAGTGACCGATGTGTTCTAGCCGTGAGTTCTTTTTTTTTTTTTTTTCAGATTCCATATATAAGTGAGCTCATACGGTATTTGTCTTTTTTCTGTCTGACTTATCTCACTTGGCCTAATGCCCTCGGGTTCCATCCATGTTGTCCGGAGTGGCAGGACTTCTTTCTTTTTGTGAGGCTGAATAATGTATCCATTCGTCCACCTGTCCGTGGACACGACTGTTGCCAAGTCCTAGTTACTGTCAATCACACTGCAGTGAACAGAGGGTGCAGACAGGTGCCCACATGGCTCCTGGCCTCTGGGACTCAGCCTCCTTCTGTCCAGGGTGCGTTCTTTCATTCCGGCATCGTGACCGTCCCTGCTTTGACTGCCTTGGCAAACGATGACTCAGTCATCTCCTTTCTTCTTCTTCTCTCGAACCACCGGCCTCTCAGCTCCTGCACACGGCGCGTCTTATCGGTCTCTCCATCCTGAGCTGTGGGCTGCCAAGTCCCTTCATAGATTCTCCTCCTCTCTTAGATCTGAACGTTTTAAGTCCCAGCTGCCTGGACAGCTCGCTCAGGCTTTCAAATCTATGTCTTTGAATTTTCGAATTGGTTTATCTGGGATAAGCAAGACCCCCAAGGCTAAACCTCATCGCTGCGCTGAGGAGCTGGGACCGACGAGGGTCAAAGGAACAGACCGCTGAGAAGTCAACCCAATGCTGTCGAAGTTTAGAATTTTTTTTCACAGTCCAGTGCCAACTCTTCAGGTAACGTACTCATTCAACGAGATCAGATTTCCATATGGAAGGGAAATGTGTTTGTACATCATTCAATAATAAATATCTTGTATTCTGTGAAGCTCAAACAAAAATCACTTAATTGTCATAGGTAAAAGCAGAACATTTTCTCGTGGTCACGGTTAAGATTGTTAAATTTAACTCGTGTTACATGCCGAATAAATTTTCATAGCATGACTCAGACAGAGCCTATTTATATTTAAAAAGAAATGTAAAATCATGAGTTCTGTTGCCCAGTCTGAAAGGCTTAGGAGGCGGACATAAATGGAAAGAGGGCGGCGAGGAGAGGCTGAGGAGGGGCTAACGGATCTGGCAGCACAGAACGATGGTCATTTAACGCGCGGGGTAACGCATCCTGCGCCTGTTCAGTGGCTGTGCGGGGTGGCGCAGCCATCGTTAGGAACGCGGCCATAGCTCGACAAGAAACAACCGCATCTGACATGTAAACATGACGAAGATGAAATGTCACGTACTAAGAACCGTATTTTTAGTGTTCACGGTGGAACAAGAATAGGAGCTTAAAATTGTTCTCGAATCCAACAACGTAGAATACGTTTTAAACAGTCTGAATCCAGATGCCCTCTCTGAGGTTCCGCCGGAATGTCACTTCAGTCATTGTGGGGGGTCCCCACCCCCACCCAGGGGCTGAGCCGCGCTCGTGGGAGCTCACACCCCAGGATGCCGGCGGGAGGCGGGGCCGCGCGAGGCTCGGGCATCCCTCGTGCGTCTCCACAGCTCGCGCAGGTTCCTCCTCGCGTCTGGCGTCACAAAACGGGCGACACAGCCCGAGGTCCCCCGCCAGGTGCGCACCCCCCGTCACGTCTCTGATAGAAAGAAACTCGCTTGCAAGTCCTCTTTGTTCTCCCCGTGTTGTCCGCACTGAAAATCTTTCGTTTAGTTGGAGATCTTTGCTGATTGTCTTGTGCTGGAGCGGCACTTCCCACCCCTCCCACCCCCAGCACCCCCCGCCCCCCAGCACCCCCCCCCCACGCACCCCGCGCTGCACCCTCCCCGCGCGCGAGAGGCGCAGCTCCAGCCTGCTGGGCTGTGGACGCGTCTTCCTGGGGCTCCAGCCTCCCCGGCTCTGACCCACAGTGGCACCTGCGGCTCCTCCTGCCCCGTGAACGCGTCCAGGCCACCGCGCTGTTAGTGACTGGCCTGAGTGTGACGGCGTCGTGTCCCGGGGGACAGGGAGGCCCGCGGAGCGGGGGAGGCAGGGGCCGGGCCGGCGTGGCGCGGGCCCCACACGCATGGACCCGGTAGGTTTGCCCGCTCGCGGGGGTGCAGCTCATAGCGCCCCGGAACTATCACGGAAGCAACGCCAAGGTCACCGACCGCAGGAGCCGTTGGAACTGTTGCGAGCAGCGCCGAGCAGGACTCGCTGGGGAAAACGGCGCCGGCAGACTTGCCCGACGCGAGGTCACCCCAACCCTCGACGCCTAAAACGCGGCGTCTGCGAAGCGAGGTGCTGGTCCCCGTGCGAGAGGCGCGGCCACCCGGGAAGCCGGCGGCCTGGGCGCACGGGGCCCCCTGGCCGTGAAGACCCCGCGACAGGACCCACCACCGTGTCACGACCCGCTTGGAAGCCACCTACGTGCAAATCCGGAGGGATGTCACATGGAAGCGGATTCTAAAATTTAGAAATAAATTGCGTCTTAATTTTCCTCTCTACTAATTTTAGCCAAATATTTTTCTAAACAGGAGGGCAGATTTTGATGACAAAATTTCTCCCCCGACTTTACTTCTTTATTCTCCTTCTTTGCCAAGCATCTTTGCTCGCTTGTACTTAACCATGTCTGTATTTAATTGTATGTGATCATCTTGTAAAGAGTGTCGAATTATTTGAGTTTGGCTTTTTGACAGATCTGAAATTTATTTCGATTAACACATCATTTTACTACTAACAATTTCTATGAATTATAATGGTTTAAACGTGTGAATAAATATACATTAAAGAAAGACATAATGCTTAGTCCTCTATACAATGTACCGTCATTTCATACTCATACATTTTGTAATCTATGGTTTGATTCCCAATAGGGAATCAAATATCTAGAATCGAATCTAAGATCTAGAAAATTATACTAGCCTTTTTGGTAAATAAACAAGTCCCACAAGCCGGGAGGGAGCCCGCACCCGAGCCCCAGCTCCGGGCTGAGCCCTGCAGGTCTGACTCAGGCAGCAGGGCAAGACACCGATTCTGGGAGAGAACCCAAATCCGCTTTCCCCCTCCACTGTTTATTTTTGGGAGCCCTCGTAAGGGGTGCTGGCAGCAGGGTCCACCTGAATCCTCAGAGGTCCCACGGGCATTCAAACTACATCTCCTTCTATCTCCGAAGGGTGTGTTTCTAGTCTATGAATGTGGGAATCAGGACGTGGAGGATCCCAGCGGGCAAGGCCAGAGAAGGGGCTAGCAAGGGACTGGGATCCTCCATCTATTCTTCCGAATCTATATTTGTATCTTTTCTCATTTTTTTTTAACTCCATGAGGCTGTTTCCATTTTTACAACTTTAATTTCAGATTTTACTGTATTGCATTTTATTATTTTCAGGTTTAGGAGAGATTAACACATCCCTTTTATCTCTTTGTTGAAAGAAAAAGAAAGTTTGTCCCATAGAAAGTGTCTTGGGGGACTATCAACAAAAGTTAAGCCCCTCCCCCACACCACGCCTTTATTTAGTCGGGTAGTGGCCGTCTGGCCCAGACACCAACAGGGTCGTGAGAGACGAGACCAGGACTTTTGGAATAAATATTCCTGGTGGCACAGATACAGGAATCTAATTTCCTGAAATACATTTTGGAATTTCTTTCAATGATTATCGTAGTCACGGATTGTTTATTTCATACCTATTTGAATAAGTAGAACTATTTGCAAATTAAGTTATATCTACGGAAGAATTACGTTAAACACATCATCCCTCATGCGATGCTGTTGTATTTTGACCGATATCTTTCAAAAAGATGATTGATTCTTCAGTGTTTGTAAGCATATGTGATATTTAAAAGCGTGTGGATAAAATTGAGATACCTAGCTTCTTATTCCCAAGTCTCTATTATTGCTATCCCATGGGCCTAAACATTGCTCTGCTGCGTATACTGAAATAAAACAGGATACAATTTATTTCACACATTGACTTTGTTAAAAATGTAATTTTGTGAATTTTTTTCAAGTATTCTTGCACTATCAATAATGATCCCCTTTGAATCCTGTTCTAGATCTCAATTATCAGCATCATTTGTTTTAGTATCTATAAGTTACACATGACTAATAATATTCAACATCGATGCTTGAGGTGTTATTATGGTGTAATGATAAAATTTATTGTATTTTCCTGATATACTCGATACAACACAGCCTAGTTGACAGAAATTACATTACCGATGCTTTTAAAAAATCTATCTCAACTCATTTCTGATAAGACTGAAAATTTATTCTTGGTTCTGAACATGAGTTTAATATACTTTCCGTGTCTATGGTTTTTCTTAGAAGGAAATAAAATCATTCTTTCAACTCTTTTATAAAAGGTTTGAGGTCACGCTTGCCTCTCTTCCTCCTTGAAAGAACTATAAACATTCTACATAACGTATTTATGAAGATTTCATTCAGAGCAGAAAGCTTAGGACATTTTAGAAAATATCCCTATGAGTCCATCCGGTTCCCTGTCTAATCTCGACACTCAGATTTTGGATGATTTGCTAAATTATTGTCCTCAGATAAAATACTTAGATCCACTGTTTACTACATTTATTTATAAATTGCTACATAAACTATATGTGGCAAACCCCACGCGAAGTGAATAGGATTCTCCAGGATATGTGAATGAAGAAGAGCCAAGTGAGTTTATTTGAATTGCAATTTGGTGGCCCAGGTTCGGGCAGAAACCCAGACTGTGTCTCCATTACTGGGTGGAGGCCCGAGTTCTTCATGAGAAAAGGAAGGGAAATGATGATGATGATGATGTGTGTGTGTGTGTGTGTGTGTGTGTGTATAAAACTCCGCAATTCTACTCTTGGAAAAAAATCCCCAAAATACATACATACATACATATATATAGTTACCGAAATACATGTAGCAGTATTGTTCTCAGAAGCATTTGTAAGAGCCAAAAGTTAAAAACAACCAACATGCTCATGAACTAAAGTGGGTTGATTTTGTCATATTACACAATGAAATTCTGTGCAGCAATAAGAATGACTATAAATACACAGCAATATTAATATATCTCAGGAACCAAGCTGTGAAAGAAGCCAGCCACAAAATGTATATCTCATATGATTCTATTCATGTAAAGTCCCCAAATAGCAAAGTAATCAATGCTGATAAACATCAGTTTTAAGGTGACCATCGAGATTCTGACTCTTGGGGGATTTGGATGGGCTTCAGTTTCTATATTTCTTGGTCTTGGGGCAGATTAAATGGATACGTTGATTATGTGCACTTCTCTGGACTTTTTTTTTTTTTAAGTAAATGAATAAAAGTAACTCTGCTTCTGTGAACTCAGAGAGCAAACTTCCCAATTATATTAGGACGTTGCCTATGGGTCTGGAAAAGAAAATGAAGAATTTGATTAAAAGAGGTAAACCATCGATAAAACCTGTGAAAGCCTCTAAAGCGAATAATGAACAAATCGAACAACCTGCCACGAATTAAGCAGTGAGATGAACAATTCGCTGTTCCTGAAGTTAAAAATGGACCAATCACCAGAAACAAGAATAACAAAAACAAACAAAAAGCATAAACAGAGGGAAAGAGAAAGGGTGAAAAAATTCTGACTTGGACTGGCCATGAAAATTAAAGGAATAAATTCAAGAAAGCAGAGTAAATGTTTGTCCCTCTCCCTCAAACTTGATAATCCATATTTCTAATGTATTCAATTTAAGACCATTAAGATTGCTAGATGTTTTATGACTGCGTCTTGCTAAGATACGATTTATAAGGTGCAATTGTTAGTTGAATTAAGCCTTTTTTTTCATAGTTTGTAGTACCAATTTTGCTCTCAAATGTCTTCTCTGACTTGTGAAATCATCTTAACATCACTTACAAATTAGACTACATCATCTCCAGAAGACAGTAGGCAGAATTTTTCCCAAAACACACAGTTTAACCAACCAATGTCCTAAGGTAAACTGCGTGAATGTTTATCCTGAAGAGGCGAGTTACAGGGAAATACACTTTTTAAGGGAACAACAAATCCCTTCTAGTGGCTGGAAAGGAAGAGACGAGTTAATTATCCCAACAGGAAAGCTATTTTCACGTGTTTCACAATAAATATTTAGGGTGTCACTGAGAAAGCACTGTAACCACAGTCATAAATAACACGTTTAAGTGGAGCGTAGACGTGACAAATGAGGGGAAGCGTTTAATTTATTTTAGAAGTCTTTATGTGCGCAAGCTTGCTCAGTGCGACCGGGCGGCTGGCTGTCCCCTCCCGGGCGGGGCGAGCTCAGCACCCACGCTCGGCCCCCTCCACGAAGCGGCTGAGAATGTAAATATCTCGTAAACTTTGGAGAGAACCGACTACCACGAGGAAACGTCGCTGAAAAGAATTTTTGTGAAATTAAGTGACGAGAGAAGAATGAACAAATAAGCGGTACTGGGAGGCTCAGTTTTTATGGTGAACTTCGTCTGCTGGTGTCTCAGTCCTTCCAGAAAGAGTGACGGCAGCAGGTGGGCTGGAAACCCACAGGGCCGTCCGCCTAGTCGCTAATGAACAGCGGCACGGGACACTCACTCGGATCTTGGTTGTGCAGTTAGCATATTTTATTTTTTAGCAATACCAAAAATAATAAAATAAAATAAAATAAAATAAAATAAAATAAAATAAAATAAATAAAATAAAATAAAATAAAATAAAACAACAGCATCAATTACAGGACACTGGCATGCTCAACATGGTGTTTGTTTTTATCTCTAGGTGATGTTTAGCTTCCATTTTGGCTCCATGGTTACTGTTTTATGAGTTTGATTACTGAAAACCACATCTAATGTAACATATATTCTCACTGATGACAGTGACACCGAAGTGTATTTATTAGCAAAAAAAAAAAAAAAAAAAAAAGTTGTGTGACAATCAAGTCGATTTTAGTTCAGTTGTTATTAAATTAAAAAATATAATCCATTTTACTAAGCTACTGTATAGAAGGCTTAAAACTGTATTCGGTGCTATCATTACTAAGTACCAGCTCGATTTAGGAATATTTGTAAAGAACCTATAATAAAACCATAGGTTTAATAATAAAATCAGAAGTTCAAACACGTATCATCGTCCGGTTGATTATTTTTTAATTGACTGAAAATATATTTTCAGATTCAAATGTCAGGCGTTCGGGGTGACGCTAGAAACGCCACATCCAAAAATGCTTGTCGTTCACCAGCGATTCAAAATTAAGCGTCATTTTAGTCCGTGCAGAGACAACGTACTAATGTTATAAAACTCTGAATTCTAAGTGCTTTGCATTTCGCTTTTCCTGCTGTGTTCTGAAAAGACACTTAACTTTTCAATGGTGTCATAACAGAGCGGAAGCCTCAGGGGCCTTCTTTGCCTGCCCCGCAGCCTCCTCTCAGGGGACATCGGGGTCTCCCTGAGCTGCAGCCGATGGCGGGGTGCCACGTCCCTCTCTTCGATCGCTCAATAACGTGCAGCACACAAAAGGGAATGCGCTGTCACTTCCATCGTGTCCTCATTCAAGCTCGTAGTGCCCCCCCCCCCAGATTCTAGGAATCGGCGTGTAGGCCGTGACTGGACATATTGAGTCTGGTGTGAAACAGTTGTCTGTGCAGGATCTCATGAGGCAAGTGTCCCAGTGAGGGAGTTTACACGCCCTGATGACTGTCTTGCTGTGTGACATTAGAGTCTCTTTCATTTGTCTAAGTGTTTGTAAAAAAGTTTCTTTCCTTTCTTTTTTTGCTAAGCATATTATTTGTGAAAGAAATTATGATTTCAGAACCTTTTTTCTTTGAAGCATACTAAAGGTACCTAATCAAAAAAGGAAAAAGTTAAATTCAGTATTCCTTTTAGTTCTCTATTGCTCTAATGCTGTTTCTTAGAGACATATGTGCAATGTTATTGTTTTAAAAAGTTGATACGTGTGAACATGCCATGTTTACATATTCTAAAACTTTTCATTTTTAAATTGGGCAAATGATTGACAGATTCTAAAACTCTATTTATATAAACAGCCACTCAACAGTATTGAGTGTCCAGTTCCATTCTAATCTATGACCTTAGGCCAGGGAGTGGATGTAGTAATGGAACAAAGGAACATTTTAATTTTCAAAGACCCAGTAGTCTGGGAAGATTATCAGTGGAATGTGTCAAATGCTATACAACTGGCTGTCAACCATCATGTGCTACAGTCATGATACTAAATACCTAAATTTCAAATCCTCTTTAGTGTTTTTCTTTCGCATCTGGAATTTTTGGAAAGATAAATTACAGGGCATGGCAATCACGCCTACGTTTGTGTTTCTCTAGGAGCAGTTTATCCACATCCTTGTCAGTTTTGTTCCTCAGAAAACGAAAATAATGTGTCTTTACTCTTCACCCCTAAAGCTCTCAAGACATTTCTGGGTAAGTGCCCCGGCCATATGTGGTCTTCTGAAAGGTATATCTTTCAAACACAAAACATGATACATGGCCAATAGAAAACTACTCTGCAGAGCGTGATAAAAAAAAAAAAGAAAAGAAAACAAAAAACCTTTTGTATATATACAAGCCTTGTTTTCTAAAGCTGAGGTAAGAATTCTCTTCTTGTCAGAAACCATCCTGCGGAGCTCACAGATACACAGACAGTCTTTCCTTCTTGCCTCCGGCCACCTTAAAAAGCAAGAGTAAAGGGAAGAAGAGCGAAGAGGAAAAGGGAAGTTCACCCTTTCGAGACCGATGCCAGCCTAGAGCCTCTAGGGCATGTTTGCGAAAGCCCAGCTGGGTTTTCCGGATGCCTCGTTGGTGCAAACTAGATTTCTTTCTTGGTGTTCCTGCGGGCAAGGACGAGGGGACAACAATCTCCCCTACGGCGCCCATGTGAGTCTGCTGAAGCCAGACTGCTGTTACCCACCCAGGCGTGATTTCTACCCAACAGACTGAGCGTTTTCTGTCCTGGAAATACCAACAGACATTTGATGGGCACGGCATCATGCGTCCCTTTACCAGAAGAAAAAATGGCCATAACTCAGTTTTGGACTTACAGTCTGATATTACTAGGAAGGCTGTGAATGTAATTAGATTAAAATTATTTTGAAGTTTCACGTAAATACGATTGGAAAACAAATAATGTAAAAACAGTGATTACGATTATATTTATCTGTGGTCGTCTAATGTATAGCAATGCTATAAACGGTATAATTAGCTTTTCTGGAAGTACCTTTTCCCCGGACATTAGACACGTTTGACTAAGAATGGGGGTCACCCTAGCAACTGTGAAGAGACCCCCAACGCTGAGCGTGTTTGCACTAGGCCACATTTAACACACGTACAGTGTCCGTATTTTCTAATGCTGGCAAGTTTTCACGGAGAGTAGTGAACAATTTCCTTTGTACAAAGTACTAGACTATTGTCAGTATTCTTAAGATGGTGTTTTTGTTTTGTTTTGTTTGTAAGGCCGTCTTCACTTTTCTGATAGAGAACTAAATTCTCAGCCCAAGAACTTTTCCTCGAGTCTTTAAGGTGAGCTGATGGTATTGGACAGAGCTTAATTACAAGAGAGAAAACTAATGGCAACCACAGGCAAATCTGATGAGCATAGGAGCTAAAATTCAGCAATTAGGCTTCGGTTTAAGATCAGTATTGAAGAGTGCATAAAATTTGTAATAATTTTCTCTCAATAATTCTAGACAAAAATCAATAGAAACTAAGTTGAGGGAAAAGGGTAATGAGAAAAAGCTGCATTATTTTAATTACCCCTTAATGATAAATGGCTTTCACTGTAAATTACCATCTGTAATTTTTTTTTTCCCTTTCACTCTATAAATTGTATTTAAAGTTGCTAAAAATAACTAGTTCTAAGGGAGAGAAGTTCAGGCAAAACGATTATTTGACATTACCGGGTAATGTCAGAAAGAATGAGTTTGTGTTTAAGCACAACTGTATTTCTTGGCGTTATTTTTGGCCTTTCCGAAATCACAGAGGATCGATCAGAGCCAATTGATACAGTGAGGCTGTGACTGATCGGCCAAGGCCAAGTCCATGTTTGGTGCTTATGCTTTCTTTTCTTTTCTTTTTATAGGTGAGGCAACCCTTGGTTGACCTCACAGATTGCAAGGAACTTGTCAGTTTACAATCCCTTATTTTGTTTATTTTTTACGCCTACAGCACCTGGTCTTCCTAAGTGGTCTCCCATCCAAGTACTAACCAGGCCCGACCCTGCTTAGCTTCCAAGATCGGACGGGATGGGGCGCGTTCAGGGCGGCGTGGCCGTAGACCACTTTTGCTTTCTTAATCACTTTTCCCCAAATAATCAGTTCTCAATTCTGCTTTTATCTATTATTCCCTGTAAGTACCAACAAAGAAATACTTCCCAAATCTTATAATCTGTGGTTCCAGTTAATAAACTACTGTTTACTTCAAGTTTCATAGTAAAAAAAGTTAATTTGTTTTGATCTGTGGAATATATGGGAAAAAAATATGATACTTATCTAAGGTCTGTAAAGTATGAAATATCTTTTTTTTCTCTTAGAGATAATATTTGCCATTATTGTTTAGCAAAAATTCCAAATAAGCAGGACTTTTTGGACACATCTTCTCCTCCCCACTCCTTAAAAATGAAGGACCTAAAATGACAACAAGTTCTCTGACCGGTAACCCTAATGCTGGTATGAGACAATTTGTTCCTTCATTTTTCTCCTCCTTCTCCTCTCACTCTTCTTTGAGTTGCCTATTTGATTTGCTTTAAATAGTTTGACTTAATAAAAAGGAAATTTGGTAATTGTATTTATTTCACACCCGCCTGATTTCTTCATAGTTTTTCAAGACCCCAAACCCTGAGAACTATTGTCCTGTGCAATTCCCCCATTATTAAACTGCTGTACAAAGGATGAATTATGAGAAAAAAGTCATTGCTATTGTGAGAGATGGGATACATTTCATCATATCACCACAGAAATTTTATAGGCAAAACAGTTCTGTCTTCACATAAAGATACAATGTGTTATTTTTGTTATCTATAATTATCTAAGTTCATAAATGAGACAATTTTGGCAATTATGGCTCATCTAGGAACATAAGATATACTGCTTGTGTTAAATAAAAAAAAATGGATATGTAAAATTACATCTAATAAGAAAATTAAACATTATTTTTTTAAAAAAAGGTTGATTTTAGTCCATTTTCTCTTCGTGGGAGCAAATATCCGCAGGATAAAAGAGCATCCAGTAAAAGGCATGATTTCAATTTCTATCTTTGAACAAAAAAGAGCTGCCATTAAGCACTTAATTCTTTTTAGAGAATTCTGAGTATAACAAAGACTATTTTTTTTCAGCATCTACCACAGCTCACTAGAGTACTTAGGTAGTTAAGTGTACCCCATCATTTTAATTATTCTAGTTAGCTCTGATTTAACTAATTTGCAGAAAAATAAAATGATTGTTAGACATTTTGTAGGCAGAGGTATTTGCTTCATTTTCAATAGCTTCGGATGTAAAAAATGCTCATTAACTGTCCTTATTTATAACATTTGAAGGCATGCTATGTGCAGTGGGTACAATTCTGCATCTATATATGTACGCGTGTGTGTATTTAACTTCTGTGATATTTCAAATACAAATTATTCCAGAAAGTTAACTTATACCAAAATTCTAAGTATCAGAATACAAGAACTAGACATTGTTCAGGTTTCGATTAGAACAAATAAGTAAGGAAACCTCGTGAACGTGTATTGAAATTGCGATACACTGAGATGATAAGATGTTTCTGAATATGGAACATGATGTATCGGACAAGCAAAGGATTGACTTTGAGCTTTTCTAGATATCTCTATTCTGTTGTTCCTCAAACTATACAAACATCTTACTATAAAAATAGTTACGTTTTACTCGTCCCCTCCCCACACTGCTTGCTATAGAGACAGGCCACGGTGGAAAATAAATTTTCTTCTAAAGTCTGATGAAAATTTTTTAAAAGTCTCTACTTTAGCCAAGGTGAGTAATTCTGATCTCCAGTGTAGCAAATTTATCGACACATAAGCAAGTCGTGAGATGTAAAGGAGAAGCTACCCAGGTCTGCGAGGAAACATGACTTTTCCTCATGACGGACCCCATTTATCCTGCCCCATTTTCCGCCCATGTAAGATACTTTTGTGGCATGTGGCAATGCTCTCCCACGCATGGGGATGCAAGACTAAGAACAAAAAGCCAGCAGGCCATGGATGACAAGGCAGAGAGCTGGAAAGCACCTGGGTCGTGACTGATGTTTTTGAGCTGCTGCACTAAACTTAAAATTGTCTGTCTTTGAGCTTTTGAAAGATAATCAAATGCCTGGCTTTTAATCTGTGTTTGGCTGTCATTCTGTTTCTTGCAGCCAAAAACATCTTAACTAATACATCATGAGAGCACATATTATTTTCAGGGAAAAACAAATGATTTAGCGAGGTAAGAAATTTGGGTTGACGTGGGTTTTAAGGAGGAGAGTAAAAAGACTCAACCTGCTCATTGAAAATTTGGTTCTGAGGGTAGAGGAAGAATTAGCAAAGGTTTGAATTCAGGAGTAAATGGAGAAGCGAGAATAAATTTATTCCATCAAAGATGGAGAAGCAAGCTAAGGAAGTAAACAGGATAGAAGACAGCATGGAGACAATGTGAAAGGCGATGGATATACCCCTAGAATAACTACCTGCTTTCCAGATGCTTCGTACCTTATTTTAATACATAAGGGGGTGAAAGGAGAGGCAGGTTTGGGAAGATGATCACGTGATTATGTGGACAAGGAATTTAGGAACCACATCTGTCTGAAAGCCTTTGTTCCCATCGGCTCTGTCTTCCATAGCAAGTGTGACTTTCCCTCCTTCCTTAGGGAGGGCGGTCATTGTATAACAGTTATTCTAGGAGATCGTTAGCGTCGCGCCCTTGGGTCCTCACCATGGCGTTTGATTCCGTGCACCAGGAGCCAGTTCCCAGACTGACAGGCAACTCCGCGGCGGGTCGGTCCCCTTCCGGCCGGCAGCCCAGCCTCCAGCCTGTACACACCCCCGTCCCCTCCGGGCCCTGCAGCTCCTTCCTGATGGGGTCCCCTTCCATCGTGAGCAGGTCTAAGGAGTTACGGCGTCTGACCCGAGACACGGCTAAGTGGACGGGAGGCGAAGGGGGTAACGGCCTGGCAGAGCAGAGGCCAGCGATCATCAAGCAGGCGAGCAGGGCTGCCCGGGATGCGGGAAGCCATCCCCGCGACCCAGGACATGCTCACCCCGTGTCCCGTGGTCCTATTTTATCCCAGGAGGGCCCTGGCCTCGGCACCGCAGACCTGTCTGGCTTGGGCGTTGCTCCCTGGAGTTCCGCTAACCTGATGGCAAGTTCCCTGGCCAGGGCGCCCTCTTCCGTGCCCTTTAGTTGAAAACATGAGCGTGCGGGTACAGGTGTCAGGGAGGGTTTCTAGCTTTCCCACGAAACTTTTAGTTGATTATGAGTCATGTTGGCTTTCAAAGCGTCCATTTTCCCTAGCAACCACCGTTTAACGCGATTGTCTTCAGAATGCTCACGCGTCCCCTTTTAAAGAACCCCTGACGTACCCGGCTACCGCATTTCCGTTTTCTGGCGTCCCATTCCAGCTCGCCGCCCATAACCGAGTTGGCCATCGGCACGCTACCTTATTCAAAGGGCCCACGTTCCCTGCACGGACTGTCAGCACCGGGCCTGCCCCCCGCAGGTGACCCAACTGCCAAACGCCATTCAAGCACCAGCGTCCTAACTGGCACAGGCTTGGGGAGGTCGGTGAGCAACCACGACGTTTGTTAGCAAGTGTTCTCGGGGCGAAATCCGTTGTGGGAAAACGAGAAGGAAGAATCAGACGTAGAGAGGGTTTGGGCCGCGGCCTTGAAGGTGGCCTGGCCCTTCACCCCTTCTCTGCTTTTCCGGCATCCGTCCTGGGAAGCCGGGGAGCCCCCCAGGCGCTTTCTGCGAAGAGGAGCGAGCTGGAGACAGCAGAGGGTGAAATAACCCGGTTAGTGCTGCGGGTAAAGCTAGATCGCAGCCTTCACCACAGCCTCGCAGGTCTTCGTAAGGACTTTGTCTGTTACTGAAATGTTTGCGGTTTTAATAGAAGAAGAGGAGGAGGGGGAAGGGGAGGAAGGGGAGGGGAGTGGGAGGGGAGGGGAAGGAGCCGATGTCACGCGGGTGAGCTTGAAAGTAACTTGTAACAGTCGAGTCACACAAGAGGTCACGGTCCTGAGGATGACGCCCACGTGGGGCCGGGCTGCCCCGTGCCGCGATCCGGACCGACGTCGGCAGGTGCGGGGCGCACCTCGGAGCCACCCCGCGAAGCCCGGGGGTCAGCGCGGCGGGCAGGGAGCAGCACCCCGGGGCCCCCGAGCAGGGACGGTCCTGGGACGGCAGAGCGGCCGGACGGCGACAGCAGTGCCGGAGGACGCCGCTGTCCCCCGCCCGCCCAGGGGCGACGCGGGGGGTACACGGCCCCGCGAATCCCGTCGCCCCACGCGGACCACGCCCGCGGGGGGCCAGCTGCTCAGCCGCTTGTTCACCTGAGGACGGGGACCCCGTCCCACGCCTGCAACCACGACCCTTCTGCTCATTGCCTGCATCTTGCCCCGGGGACAGACAGTTCTGGACACCTGTGTGAGACGAGCCGTCAATTACTCTACGAACATCCATTCCGTTACAAACGGGTGTACGGTCATGAACCGCTGACGCCGACCTTCCTTCTTCTAGTCTCAGTCCGGAGGGACAGCGAGGGCACCCTGACACTCCCCCGCGTGCCGACCGCATTGCGAAGCCGCGGGCCGAGCCGTCTCCACTGCCTGCCGTGTAGATCCAGGCGACGGTCTTTCCCCGGACATTCTGTGCGCTCCTTACCTGATCACTGCTTTTTCCTTTTCCGAGGGCTTGAAGGTAATGGCTTAAGGTATTTTAAAGACGTTCTTTTTAAGTGAGAAGACACTTGAATTGCTAACAAAGAACGTGAGTGTGAGTGTGGGTGTGGTGTGGGTGTGTGAGTGGGTGGGTGTGTATGGGTGGGTGGGTGTGTGAGTGGGTGGGTGTGTATGGGTGGGTGTGTGGGTGGGTGTGTGGGTGGGTGTGTGGGTGTGTGTGTGTGGGTGGGTGTGTGGGTGTGGGTGTGGTGGGTGTGTGGGTGTGAGTGTGGGTGTGTGGGTGGGTGTGGGTGGGTGTGTGGGTAAGTGTGTGGTGTGTGTGTGTGTGTGGGTGTGTGTGTGTGTGGGTGTGTGGGTGTGTGTGTGGGTGTGTGTGTGTGTGGGTGTGTGTGTGTGTGGGTGTGAGTGTGGGTGTGTGGGTGGGTGTGTGGGTGAGTGTGTGGGTGTGTGTGTGTGGGTGGGTGTGTGTGGGTGTGGGTGTGGGTGGGTGTGTGTGTGTGTGTGTGTGTGGGTGTGTGGGTGTGTGTGTGGTGTGGTGGTGTGTGTGTGTGTGGTGGGTGGGTGTGTGTGTGTGTGTGGGTGGGTGGGTGTGTGGGTAGGGGGGTGCGTGCACATAACATGAACTATAATATTGTGCCTTTCCTGGCAATTAGAACTCCTAGAATTAACGCTGGCTTTCGGCAGTCACGGTCACCCCTTTTCTCCTCTTTGTCCCCACGTAATCCACTTGGGACCTTCTACTATATTAACCGACATATAAGTATGTCATTTAAGCGTGGACAGCTGGGTTGGAGATAATAAGCATAATCAGAGGCTACTATCCCAACAGGTTAAAATCAATTCAGTCCCATGACAAAGCTTTCCACGCCTGCGCGACGTCACGCGTCACACGAAATGCCAGGAATACTAATACGCAGGGGCGCGAGCGGGTCTTCGAAAGAGCTGCTGTTTCCAGGCGGCAGCGAGAATTCAGTAAATGCCTGTCGCGTGGTTGCGGTGTTTAACAGCGGCCTTGCCGCGTGCGACGGGGCGGGCGTGTGCGCACGAGCCCTGCTGTCTCGTTCACGGGCGCACGGGCAGCTCCTTGCACGCACGGCACGCGCCTGCTGCATCGGCTGCAGGGACGTCTGCCGAGTAAGAGGCTGAACGAGTGAATGAGTGAATGAATGCATGAATGAGTGCATGCGCGGAGTAAGCGCCGCGCCGAGGAGGCAGGCGGGTGGCAGTAGGGGTGGTTCAGCGCCGTCTCCCCGGACGCAGGCGCCGGCCCCACGCAGCCCGCGGCGTCCGAAGCAGAAGGGAGAGCGGGGACCGGCTCGCGGGGCGCAGGGGCGGGGTGGGGGCCCCGCTGGACGCCCGCCCGCATGGGCTCCGGCCGCGAGGCCGCAGGTGGCAGAGCAGAGCGGAAGCTGCAGGTTCGCACACCGTCCACCGCCGAAGGCTCTCAGACTCCCACGCTCCGCGTGACAGGTGGCTTTATGCGCCAGTCACACCTTTCCTTCCGTTTATCCTGCGCGTGGCCTTAAGACTCTTCTCATCACATCACGCCAAAGAATCGCGAATTTATTTTCGAGTGGGCACGTGAGAAGATACCTAACTGGCGACTCCATTACGTTAAATAGCTAAAGGATGTTAATGAAATGATTAAAATGATGGCCGGCGTTTTGGACAGATTCCTCCGGGTCGCCTCGAGGGTGAGCCGGAAGGGAGCAGAGGATAGATAGGCTTCTTCTTGATGTATTATAACTCAGATCTTGTCAGCCCGGTGTTTACCTGCTTAGTCAGAAAATGTCCTCCGTACTGAAAAGATGGTATTTTTTCCAAGAGTAGATTTAAGGAGCAGAGAGAGTCGTATCAGGTACACTTGGGACTCAAAGCTGCTAACCTGCCAAAGGGTGTGTTTTAAATATCTTTAAATTAGATTTCTGTGTTTTCTCTCCAAGGTAACATTTGCATTTTCAAAGTGCAAGAGTGGAGAATAACATCGGTTCAGCGCCTCCCGGCTCACCTTTACCTGCCCCTCTGGTCCCTAATGGCCAGGTCGCTTGGTTGGAGAGAGGCAGTGATGGCATAGACTGTAATCACCGGATCGAGCCGCCTAAGGGAATCGGCCCTGAGGTCTTAGGGAGCTTAGTAGATTAAATGCACGGCTCCGTCCTGTTCCCATGAAGTCCTTATTCTTTCTTCTTCGATGGAATGTCACCTGAGCGAAATCCGGACTGTCAAGACACTGGCGTTGTGTTTAATTCCCTGGCGGAGAGCACACCATTCACGTGCAGGGGGAGGGGAGGCTCACAGCTGTGGCTGAGGGTCAGGTGAGCGAGCACTCTACGCCCCTCACAGCCTGTCACGCGTCACGCGTCCTAACCGGGCCAGAGCACGTGGACGCACGTCACACAAGCTCGCCACGTAACCTACTGAGTAAGAGCAACTCTTGTCAGCTCTGACGCCAGGAAGACCAGCTCCTGGTAGACGTACCTGATGAGGATCTGAGGACCTACTAAACATAGTGGCTTCTGCCTAGAATGCAGGACGAGTGTAAATATGAAAATTTATGGAATTCAGTGAAATTCAGGAAGAACAGTGTCCTCTAGAAGTGGCTGCCTTTTGTTAATTGATAATATCAATTTTATTGTGGACAAATGAATTAACTGGTGAAAATCATCAGCTGATTGTCATTTTTTTCGTGGTCGTGTCATTATACAAAAATCCCAAAGCGATGGATTGTGTTCGCTATAAGGGAACATGTGAGGCGTATGAAACTTGGAACACAAGTTAGCACATTTATGATACAAACATTATTTGGATATTTTGTGATTAGCCATCTAACATTTCTCAAGTCAGTCCCCATTTTAATGCCATTTAAACATCTTATCAAATATCCCCTGGATGAATAGCATTATGTTTTCAGTCATCCAGGAAGTATACAGGTAAAACATTAATGGCTAAGAATAAGGAAATATATTTTGGACTTGACTTTTTCTCGTGTATCGTGATGTGACTTTGGGAAATTCGTTCAGCTTTGGAGGGTTTAATTTTCTTGCCTGAAAATGGGAGGTTTAATCATATGCACTCAAATCCTCCTTTAATTGATATAATTCTATGAATCTGATTGACATAGCCCCCTAGTGTGCTCATTGCGATATGAAACAAATCTAATTCTGTGTTAGGCTTTTCCTTACATTCTATATTGCCTATCCCTTTAGAATCACCTTTCCAAAGCACGGGTGGCCGAATCATTATAGGTTTATAAGAGCTAGTGTTGTTAGAACTATCACTAGTGTGTGCTCGCCTTCTCTGGCTGGCATTTTACTGTCCAAAAATTCTGCCTGAATCTGAATCACACATGGTTCAAAGATTTTCAGTTTTCCTTAAAAGCATATGCGAATGACACTGACTTTCTTGAGCTGATTATTATACATGTTGACCATGTAATAATGCTTTATCGTTTTTATTGTATGTTAGCCAAAAGCAATTAAAACTCCTGGTTTATACCATTTCTTTAAGTCAGGGGATTATTTTCTTTTTATCATTTAAAAAATATTCCATTTAAATCATGGAAGTAAAACATTATGCAGCTCCTTATTGCTTGCTGTCATTTTGAGAGACATAGTTTTATAAAATATTGAATTAAGTTCAGAAATAGCATTAGCAATGCCGTGTTTCTGTGGCGGGATGACAGCTGGGAGCGAATTTACTTGTACTTAAAGACTGCTCTATGTGCTGTCAGGTTTATTGGTTCATTTGAACTGTTCCCATTGCTTGAAACGGAACCATTACCATGTCATTCGATTAGAAATTCAGTCCTTGCGAAATTGCAGGCTTTTACCTTTTTTTCATTATTTTTTTTTCCTTACTTAAAACTGAAATCTTTAAAAGGCGAGGCACGTGTGACGCTGACAAAGGAGAAGCCAGCAAAGGGTATGCCGGAGGGTGACTCGACACGCCACCGTCTCCAGGTGCACACGCGCTGCACACGCGTGTGGTCACGCAGCGCTTTCTGCCTGACTCCCAAGTCCCCGAGGGCTGCTGCGTGCTTTGGCACCCGTCGCCTCTCGTCGTCTTTCCCTTCGGTGGCTCTTTCCATTCCTGGCCTCGTTACGGCGACTGTATGTCTCTGGACGAGCCTGTTGGCTCGGACATCCTCAGCTTATCTTTGCTCCAGGTCGGTGTGAGCTGAGCCTGGGCGAGCCGGGATGGGGTTTTGTCTGGGTCTTTCATGGAATGAATGTGGCGTAACTACCGCCTTTTAAAAGCAGAGAAATAAGGACTATTTACAATGCTGGAAACCTGATGGCATTCTCCTTTTTATTTCTCAATATTACAGGAGAAAATACCTTGGTAGTTTACATTAAATACAAACAGAATATCTAAGTCAGATCCCAATTTCACTATTGCTTTTCGATTCATTATTCTCAGATCTGGTTTGCTAAAAGTGGAAATAGGCACACGTGACTCTTCAAGATCACTGAGTTGTGAAGATCAAACTTTGAATGAGGTGGTGTAATGTGAACATGTGTATAAACCACGTATTTTTATAAATGTGTGAATATTGTACAGTATTGACCAAGTTCATCCTAGAATATCTGTCCATCCATCCATCCATCCGTCCGTCTGTCCGTCCATCCATCCATCCATCCATGTCATCTGTCTACCTAAAATTAAGTTTTTATGGAAAAAATTAGATTTTTCAAGTTGCAGACTGATTGCTTAAAAAGCAATTTGCTTTAATGCAAAGGCCGGGTTTAAAATGTTTCACTGCGTGTCCACAGTTTGAAGCCTTAATGTGAAACGCATAGAAACTGAATATCTAAGATGAAGCCAACAGAGTTTTTAAGGTCAATTCGGTGTGTGATTTTACAAACTGAATTGGGCGCCATGTGCCTGAAATGAAGCACACGCCGTCATCCTGTGTAAATAACCCGGAAGCCAAAATGCCTGAAGCCGCATCCTGTAGGCCCTAGGTTCTCCCTACCCCGGTCCCTGTAACAGCGGCCAAAATCGTTCCCTCGAGCAAGCGTATTCATCAGAATCTCAGCGAAGCACACAGTTATCTTTTACACGTTCCACGTAAAATTTTGGAAATGCTCTGTGCTTCATAACTATTCATGAAAAGAACTGGGGGTGCCCTAAGTCCGTACGAAAGCCATGTGGCTCTTTACAGGGTCGGTCCACGTACCGCTGCTGGAGCTGAACGGCTGTTCAGAGGGATGGTGAAATACAAAGTGTTACTGGAAGTGCTGTCGTTAATTGCAAAGGTTTCGTTTCATTGCCTACACTGATGGTTTTAAGGACACACGTTTACACAAATGTTTAAGGCCTTGGTTTATGCGGTCTATTGATTTTGACATTTTTCTTTCATTAACATAATAGATGAGTGAGTTTATCATTTTAATACACTTGAGATTTTCTCAAAGTGTATGAAATCCTGGGATTTTCACCCTAATTATATAATATGACGCTAAAATATGTATATATATGGATATGGATATGTTTTATGTAGATGGTTTCATTTCCTTACACTTAAAATGTGGGAGTGATTTTATGCCTAATATTGGTATGTATTATTAATATGATTAATATGTATATTGTCCATATGTCACCTTGCACGGACAGACAGGAGAATTGAAGCATTTACAGATTTAGGAGGAGGCTTTAGAAGATAAGATGGCTGCTAGCTCTCTGTCAGGACTTTCACAGCAGGATCCAGAAACACAAGTCAGTGCATTCTAGCCACGGAGACACTCCAGCGGCACCTAGATTTCTGGGAAGGTAGAAATGGGTTGCCCTGTTATATTTCCCAGACCAATGAACCCCAAGTTCTGCTCTGCTTGCCAGCAGGCAAATATGGGACCATTCCATCCAAAATGACTAGTTCAAAGCGTATGCTTTATGTTCCTCTTGTCTGTCACCCTACACACTTATTCAAGATATTCTTGTCTGACTCGTTACCTTGAGGAAGCTGTACTCCACAATGATATGAAGCTTTGCAGGAAAGAAAAAAGTAAGAGGCCAAGAAAAGATTCTGATGTGTGTACAGTCATTATAGTTTGGGCTTATATTCTTTCCACATAAGTATTAGGATTTTATAACTGGAACACTAATATAGAAACGTTATTTGCTAAAGGAGTTGATCACATATTAAGATAATATTTATCAGATTTTGTTCTGTTTAGTCCAATGCAACCGTGCCCAAGTTTTATCCAGTTAATGTAAAGAGAGATACAGGAAATAAAAAGACATAATCCTGAATCAAAATAGGTAGGTAGGTAGGTAGGTATTATTCATGCAATGTAAACTAGCTTCATATAGGTGATAAGTGCTAAAATAGATGTTCAAAATGTGTATTCTGGGTTAGAAACATATCTAATACTGTCCCCTTATGGCACCTAAAATTTGACAGTAGATAAGAAGTTTTCGATATTTGATCTAGATTATTCTTAGGATCCTCAGAACTAAAGCCTTACTTGTGCTTAGAGTAGAGAGACAGAGAAACGAGCTAACATTTGAGGCCTGGACAGAGAAGGGAGGGGGGAGAGAGAGAGAGCGAGAGTGCCCTATATCTAAATAGATGATAGATAGATAGATAGATAGATAGATAGATAGATAGAGATAGATAACAAATGATAGAGAGGTAGAGATATAAACAACTCTATTTTCAGTCTTTGCTCAATGAAAGGGTTCACTGCTGAAAATGCTTGTAACACCTGGTTTAGTTTTAGGCCACAATGATATTTAGAGGTCAACCAATGCATCTTTCAAAGATATACCTGGCTGTTGCTGAGAACACTCTGCTTTCTGATTGATTTATTTTTATGCAAGATGTTCACTTACAATGAACAAAACTGCCTACCATGTAGTCAGAAATGATGGTGATGTTTTAAAATTATACCTTTTTTCAGGCTTCCTTCAAGAAAAGTGAGCATTAGAGTGTTAAGACTCCGAATGCATGTTAGACTCTTTAATGCACGATGACCTTGTCACGACGTTGACAAAGGTGGCAGGTAAGTATACTGTGCATGGGTCGCCAGGCTCAGGGCTTGTCACAAACATGATTCGCTGCTGTGTGCGCCTTCACTTCTCGGCAGGAGACACTCTGAAGTCCTAGTACAAGAAAATGCGCTAAAACGTGCAGGAAAAAATAAAGATAAAACGACAAAGAAAAATTTCTATGAGCTATCTTACTGCCGAATTATCGCATACAAGCGGCGCTGTAAACATTTAAGTGCAAACGTTAGCTGCAAACTGAGGCGAATCACAGTGAGCGATCTGAGCGTCCCCATCAATCATCAGACATGTATCTGGGTTATCTCCGTCTCTGTTTTCTATGGGGCTCTTTTCTGAGCAACAAATTACTCAAAATCACTCTTGTTATAAGATAAAGAATCAGTAAGGACACGCTTCGGGGTTATTTTTATTCGTTAACGCTTCCTAGCGAATTCTGTTGTTGGGAAGATACACAAGCTCCCCGTGTAGAGCCATCTCTACGTCCCCATCCTTAACTCACTTCTCACTTCGTAGGTAATCACGGATGCCCTGGCGACCTACCGTGGTTATGAAGGACAGACGGGGTGTGCGTAGGAAAACCTGGTGTGGTTGTCACGTGCTGACCGGATGCCCCTTTGGCCCAAGATACTTTTTTTTTTGCTGCTGGGCTTGCTGGCCCCAGACCACCCTCATTTGTCGCCTCTGGAATTGATTTGGCCCAAGGGGTCCCTCAGGTCTATGATCCCACCCCATCACAGGGCGGCGTGCCTCCCGTGCCAGCTGTCAGAGGACCCAAAGGTTTGGCGTCTCTCCGCGACTCAGGGCAATGCCCGGGGTCCTGCCTTTGCTTAGCCATTCGTCAGGTCAGATGACACCCCAGCTGCTCTCCGCCCAACCCCGTTTCCTTTTCTTCCATTCACAGAAGCGTCCACTGTACACTTCAAATGCTAAATTTTATGTTATACATCTTTTACCACAATTAAAAAAAAAACTACCGATCGATGAAAGATAACGTGTTTTAATTTCAAATGTATGTTAGACATGCAGTTTCCACTTCATAAAACTAACCTAAAGCAATTAGCTAATGCAAGTGTTGTTACACTGGACACTTTAAAACAATACGTTAAAAATCGACCCCCCAAAAACTGTAACCAGTCTGGAGAAGAATTTGGCATTCTTCCTCTTGCTAGTCATAACCTTTAATTCTTTCTTTAACACACACATATACATATATACACACATACATACATATACATATATGTGTGTGTGTGTGTATATACACACACATATGTATATATATATATACCTACACAGGCACATACACATACATATATGTATATATGCATATATAGATTTAGATCTATGTATGTAAATGTAGATTTCAAACTCAAAGTTCCACATCTAGGGGGCAAATGCAAATGCTTTAGTGCCAGAATACTGAAATAACATAAATTAGAGAAACAGATATTTTCTTTTACGCTGCGTTTTGTACCCTCCCAGCAAATTTCCTTCTGAGTCTCTAAGCTTCCTTTTATTTCCCACTTCACCCTGCCCCCTCTAATTCATTAGGATGCCTATTTTTAAAAATGCCTATTTTATCCAAATTCAGGTGGAAGCAGCTGATAAAAAGGTAAAATGTAAACACACACACACACACACACACACACACACACACACACACACACAGGGTCAACCTCCTATATTTATGTCCCTATGTGAAATGGAAACCTTAAGCCAAATCAGCCACGAGAAGCAGTGGGCACTGACCGTAGCTTCCTGGCAGGCTGACCAGCATCTGCAAAATGTCACAGCTGTAGGGAATCGATAGCTCGTCACACCGCCGTCAGCCATGATTTTGCTCACATCTCGACGCCACTCTCCCCTTCCCTGACCCGTCTGCAGGTTGGAGCTGCACACGCTTCTCATCGCCCCTGGCGGCTCGTGCCCGTGAACTGATCAGGCACAGTGTCCTTTCCTTGGAAATAATTTCATGGTTTTGAACCCAAGAGGTAGTTCTGGCTGGGGGCGGGGGGAGGGTGAAGTACTCGGAATGATTAATAAATGTTAGATACATAATGATAATTTCCTAGTAGAAGTTACACACACACACACACACACACACACACACACACACAAAATCTTATAACGGAATTTCAATACAAAAGTACCTCAATTAACTTATATCTACCTTATAGTGCAATTTATTACAGCATTGTAACTATTCGGGAATTGATTGCCTTTAGGAAATATTGAAACAAAGACGGTAAAAGTCAGTCCTTAGAAAGATTATCTTGTATTCAAATTTGCATACACCGTGTTGAAGTTTTTTAAAAGTACATTCAATGTTGCGGATACACTCAAACCACAGAGTTGTAAGCGGAGTCCTGACGGTCAATATCATGTTTCAAGGTCCCTGTGCAGCCCACCAATATCCAGGACCTAGAACTGCGGTCGGCACAGGAGGAGAGAGACAAAAGGAACGGGAATGACCTCCTTCTCCCTCGATTTCTGTCTCTTTCCCCCATGTGTAATCAGGCACTCGAGACAAACCAGTCTTAACTATTTGAAAACAGACACACAATAATTAAATCTGAGCAAGAAGGTTGGTGTGTTTTCATCCATTATTCAAAACAAAATAAAAATACATCACTTTGAAGCAATAATAAGTTTCACCTAACACGAAAGAGCAACAAAATGCCCCCAAACCACAGCAGGACTCTAAGAGAGCCCTGAATTCCAGGTATTTAGAAAAATAAGACCGTGCTGAAGGCTTCAAAATTATGCTCGAGGTACTGAAGACGGCGGGCGGAGGACAAACCCACAGTCACAGGGTGTCGCGCAGCTCGGTGCCCACATGGACGCCTCTCCACTCACTGCGCACGAGAAGCCTCCGAGGACGGGCGGAGCTTAGATGTCGCCGTCAGGGACACGCATGCGACACGGAGCTGGCGGGGGGGGGGCGAGGTGTGACCGCAGCTCCTCGTGGCCGTTCGTCCGCCGCAGAGGCCGCGGCCCGCGGCGCTGCACGGCGCACCTGCCCCTGCGCCCCGCAGCCACCGAGGCGCGCACAGAGCGCACACGAGCGTTAGCGCCGCTGTTGTTGCTCCAAAGGGAAACTGACCATGCGGGAGCAGCGCGAGCTGAAGACGAAGAAACGCGGGGAAAAGAGGCGGGGAGGCCGAGCCCGGCGGCGTGGGGCGAGCGCCCCCCGGGAGGCGCCGCGGGGACAGGTGTGCGGGGCCGGGCCCACCCCCAGCTGCGCCTCGCTGGCGCCCGCACAAGCCGCTGTCCCCGCACACGCCGCTGTCCCCACACACGCCGCTGTCCCCGCACGCGCCGCTGTCCCCCGCACTCGCTGCTGGCTCGTCGGGAAAACTCGTGCGCAGAGCCGCAGCGGGCCACGGACGCCTGGGCCGCACCGCACGACGGATGCGCGGCAGGTGCCGCGGCCCGCGGCCTCTAGAGCCTCCCACGGCCCCAGGCGATCGCGAAGCTTCTAGCCGCCCCCGCCCATCCGCGTCCCCAGCGCGGTCGGCCTGACCTGGTCTGCGCGGCCCCCACCTCTGCGCACCGACCGCAGGAAATGCACCTGCACCTGCGCCGGGCATGGGCTGGCGCGCGCGAGCTTGCGTTCATCACCGACGAGAGGGGACCGGGTCGGGTCCCGGACGCCGCCGCTTATCCAGCGCACCTTTTACACCTGCCGGGGGGGCGCTTGGCCCTCCGCTCACCCTTCTCGCCGGGTCAGCGTTTGCTGCGGCGCTGGCGCCGTTTCTTCCCCGCAGCGAACTGTCACTCACAGGGCGAAACGTCCGCGCGGTCCTGCCACGCAGATCGGCATGGCATGTCCCTTCCAAAGGGTCTGAATTCATTTCTGTGAATTTGGCCCCTGACCGATACCCACTACGTCGTCTTAATCACAGAGAACGGATCGTCTGATTCGCATGGGCGGGATCCGATGAGAGCTTTCAAGTCCTTCTCTCTAATACCCAGATGTCCACCTGTCGCAGAGATCACCAACTCAACCCGAGAAAAGCGGTCTGTTCCTCTGCTCGCAGGCTTGAACACCATCCACTGTATTCTGGCTGCTCCTCTGAGGCCGGCTTCTGAGCTGCGGGACCCCAGCCGGCCATCTGCTCCTTCTGGGGGCCCCGGGGCCAGGTCCCTGCAGCTGCCACCTGCATGCAGCGAGAGTAAAATCTCCCTGTGCAGTAAATACACGGGGAAGCCATAATTTCGATATTTTAAAAGCTGATCAAAATTAAAAGTCAGAATTAAAACCTTTAAGATATTTTTAAAATAATGATTGGTTTGGAGGTGTGAAATGCATGATTGAACTATTTGTTCCTTCCCATCACCTTTCCACTGAGGTGAGTGTCTTTGGCAAATATGGTGTGTAAGTCGTGATTACGATATGTCTGCTATGAGATAAATTTGTCACATATGGTGGTCATAAAACTTGTCAGTAGTAACCAAACCACAAACCAAAAACGGTGGCAAAAGAAAGGACATCATGACGATGGCAGTTCCTTAAATGCTCTCTAACGAGATCTGGTGAGAAAAAGGTTTGTTTACTTTATTTGCATAAATAAACTTGAATTCCAACCTGATTTGTTACTCATTCTGTGACCTTAGGGTGATTATTTGACGCTTTTGTTCTTAATCACCCTTTCTGTAAAATGTCAATGTTAACTCCAAAACGTGTACATTAGAGTATTTTTATTTCAATCACAGGTGCATTAAACTGTACACATATTGACACGGATGTGTGTGTAAGTCATGATGCGCTAAGTAAGCGCAGTCATTGTCAAATGTCTACGAAGACTGGTTTCTTTAGCTTTAGGAAGACACTCAGCCCCCAGCCCTGAGCGCCAGCTCTGGGGCCTGGTCGTAGAAACTCAGGGCCAAACAGCTTAACTTAAAGGAGATAAAATAGGAATGGTGAAGCAAATTAAGGTAGACCGCAGTAAGATCTCCCAGATACACGGACCTACGTGGAGAAAGGGGTGGACAGCCCACGCTGGCCCAGTGACCGCGGTGACAAGCAGACCTCAGGGCTGTGCGCACAAAGCCGGCGAGAACCTCACTCAGCTGAGCGTCTGCTTTGCTCAAACTGATTAATGCCATCGGATAGGAGATTTAAATGTGTTCTGTTTTTTGCTGATTGAGCGTTTGCATTGATACTATTAACCATTTTTCTCCATTTACCAAAGCCAGTCGCAGACTCATTGAAATAAGTATTTTAAAGCTGTTTTAGTTAATGTTCCTACGGGAATTCAGAAACTGAATTTTAGACTATCGTTACTCACTGTTAAACATAAATAGAAGTAAGTGGAAACGCAACATATTCTCATGACAGACCCAACCAATGTATTCTCTAATGTACAAGTTTGTTCAATTGAAACCAAAGTATAAAAAAAGTAGCCCCACGTCACCAGTCGTTTCTTCTAAGTCGTTCCATGTCCAAGCAGTGCAGGGAATCACGATTAGACGTCCCATGGCAATTAAAACCTGATTAGCTCAGGGAGGAATGATGACTGCATGGAAGGCATTCTGATGCCACAGCCAAGACCCGGGCGAATGTCCCCAAGGAGAGCGCTTCCGAAGCAAAGGCACAGACGCAAAGCCCTCTCATCCCATCATAGAAACGGCCGGAGAACAGCAATCGAAGAGCGCTACCTCGTTTTAGGAGACTAACTCAAGCTCTCTTGTTAAACAAACATTTTTTAAGGCGTACGGAAAACGCGAGTTTACGTTCGGACAGGCGCAAAATACGCACTCTCCAGCCTTGGATGTTTAAAAAAATCGAATCAATCTAAAATTTTATCCAGAGCATTAAAATGTTTACTGTATATATCAAGAGAGAAGTAAAATCAGACTCGAAACTCTTCGTTTCCTCATTGGAGTCGATGTCTTCATGGAGCCAGTTTTTTGTGTGTTTACAACGTGAGATTAATCACCCTTTTTGAGTAAGCCTCCACATCTCTTTCTTCAAATTTTTTTTCTATTCACTATCCAACAGCTGCTCCTCCCAACCAATCAACACACACACACACACACACACACACACACACACACACACACACCCAACTTAATTGAAACCGACCTACCTCTGTCTATTTTTGTTGAAATCCACCTGTGGTGACTGTGTGATGCGAGCATTTGACTACCTCACTGTGCCTCTCTTGGACGTTTGCCCAAGCATTTGAATATTGATAACATATTAGTTCACTGTAAATTGCTTTTGTTGTATTTCCCCCCTTGGTTATAGTTATTTTACTTTTAAAGTATATTTTTCGATAGATTATATTATCCTGAATTTAATTTCAAGATAGTGAAGACGGAATTTAAAAACTATATGTCATAAAAAATGGTGTGTTAGCATTACCTGGGGTAAATCTCATGCTCTGCAATAAATCAACGCATGGAACTAGATTCCGGAGACAGTTTGAGATGCCAGAAGAATTAATAAATAAATCCAGGCTCTTAGGCTCTGCCGGCACCAGCGTTATACTGCAATAAAATATTGTGTATTTTTTTCCTGAATCTATCAATGATGATCCACAGCATCATATTCAAATAAATAATATTCAAGAAAAAGTAAAACTTTAAGTGTCAGAAAGAAAGGTTTAGACTGTCGTACCAAATGAATAATTTTTTTTTTTTTTTTTTTAGGAGAGACTCAATAGTCGCAAAGAGTTTATATGACTGTAAATCAAAGTGAAAAGGGCTGTGCAAGGTTGTAGGCTTCCATTCTGCCTCAGGAATTGTTTGTACTGACCCCCCCCCATGTAATCCTCTTTTTCTACCCCAAATAACAACACATGACATAGTAAAGAAATCCTATATAAAGATTAAATTGTCAGAAACGTTAAGGAAGCAGAACGTGCCTAGAAAAAGAATAGGCATGCTAATAAAATCAAAAGCTAAAAGAGTACGGACCATCAGGCATTGGGTCACTTTTTCTCTTCAGATGCTTATTTATAGGGCCTGGGCATAAGTATATAAGGGACTCAAGATGAAATAGGGTCACGGGTCTTATTTCTCAGGCTACTCATGCATACCATTGAGAAAACGCTTTGATTCTCATCAACTCTATTTTAAACTGCTTGAATGCTTTCCTTTTGCTTCGATGTCTTTAAGTGTAATCCTATCTAAACAATATTCTGCATATTTCAGTGTGTTATCAATACAACTCGATTTAGACCCCACTGCTATAATTGCAAGTTCCACGATGCACACCTAATATTTTATTTGCTTCCTTGCAAAGCGCACACTTGAAACTGGTTCTGTTTGAAATTCCAACTCATTACCACGGTCCTCATTTTTAAACTTATTTAGTCACATTGTTATTAAGTTATTCTAGAAGCCTGAAGACTTTCTGCTATAAAAATAGTCTTCTGTAATATTGATTTTTTTTGAATCTTAAGATCAGCAAGCATGATAATTGCAACTTCGATTGGCAGATATGTATTTTTTCTAATTATATATTAAGCGCATAGATTTTTGCTCTTACAAGGAAGTTATCTTTATTTTTATAGACCATGATTTTATCACACCATGTTATTTTTTAAACCCATATATGTCTATCAAAATCTGTATTTGGGAGAGGGGGTAGTTTAAAAAAATAATAATAATTCGGTATTCACAATACTAACGTCTTCTTAAATTTTATTTATTGGTACAGAAGAAGTGAAAAATTACCTATTTTGATCAAGAGTCGTGATGGAAAGAGAGGCAGAGAGAGGCAGAGAGAGGAGCTCAAGCGTCATACTAACCTCATAAAAATGTTACTGCAAAGAAAGGAGATTTGTAGAAGATACGCAGAAAAAATAATTTCACAATCCAGTCTATTTTCCCATCATCTTAGGATATTATTATCATTTGGGGATGTCGCACATTTGAAGTTTTTATCTTTGTAACAAAATGATCCATTCCAATGTTGCCAGAATTAAATTTCATCTCCAGAAATATGCTCATCTATTTACTTATTCTTTCTCTTAATTCGGCACGTTATCACGACTGTGTTCAATACACATGATCCGTGACTGAGAGGAACGTGTGATGGTGATTCTGTAGGATCAAACGTGTGATGGTGATTCTGTAGGATCAAACGCTATATTCTAGGAAGGGGAATTTTCTGGGAAATGGAACCATCTTACATTTCATCAATCGGAAGCTTTCACTATTTGAGAATGGCAGCTATAGATGTTATTACATGATGAATTTTAAAACCAACAATACACAACAGAGCGTTTTTTCAGAAGTTTTACTATTCATCTTGTCTAGTCACATGGTTAAAATGTGAGCTGTATTGATTGAATATCTGTCACTATTGATTTAAACTATTTTTTTCAGAAAATATTAAAGTGATTTTCAGAAAAGAAACAGATTTTTAATAAAGATTTATAACACATTTTAATGGGATAAAAGTGATTTTGACAAAAATATGTAAACATATTGAGCAAGGTAATTTGCAATGACTATATTATCTATGGAAACAAAAGAGGCTTAATAACCTAACCGATAGAGCCACTATTCATGTTCTTGTCCATATTTGTGAAATTATCATATTACAGAGTACTCATAGACTTTAGTTCAATTTCCAATTTTTTTGCTGACATTTTATAATTTTTAATTCCTTTCCAACAAAATATTCAAATTCTACATTCATTCAAAGCATTCTTCCTCTAAATATCGAGGTAAGAATATTTCAGAATCACTAAAACCCACTATGCTATAGGTGAGAAATTTAAATTGGATATGCTTAAATTAGTAAAAGTATTCTCAAAAAAAAAAAAAAACACCAAAAACCAACAATTGAAGTCATGAATTCAGAACCCTTTTGCTGACTGAATCTTCTTGCTAAAAACTCTGTAATAATGATTTTGGGGTGCTGGCTGAAAACTTTTTCAGGAATATCTACATGCTAGTGGCAACTGAGAAACTACCATGTTCTTGAAGGTAGGGATAATTCTGTTTGCTAGGGAAAATCTGTATTTTAACTTTAAACAATCCTGAAATTACAAAACCAAGGTAAATAATTTTTTTAAACTTTTTTTAAATTAAGGAATAATAAAAATCTCAGGATTAGTTTCTAAAAAAATAGATGAGTTCCAACATTGTCAGCTTAACAAAGAAAATTTAATCCATATCTAAGAATATATACAAAAGGTGCATGGAAAATTTTTAATGCAAAAGGATGTTAAGTTCATAGCTGGTCTAAATGTTCATGAGTAGAAAACTAATAATATTTATAACAATTTTTATAAATTGGAATATTAAAAAGCTTTTACAATAATTGTATAGATGTTTAAATACATGTGGATATAGATTTTAAAAGCTATGTTAGATTTACAAATATGTATAAGACACTGTGTATAACATATTGCCATTTATAAAAATATTTATTTAAGGATATATTTTTTTAAAATGCAGGATAGGTCTTGGTAACTTGGCAGATAGATTTTTTTTATGTTTAAAATTATGAGATAGTGAGAAAATTGTTAGAAAACAAATATTTTCTAAATATTGAAAGTTGTGTGGTTAGACCACAAGCAGCCCCACCGTGCAGAACCGTCTGTAGGAAAACATCTCGCTGCAGAAAGAAATAACACATGACGGATGGCCTGTAGTTCACGCCACTAGGTGTGAAATGAACGATCTTATCATAATGAGGTAGGGGGGCCAGGCACTAGGTACCTGTGATGCCATGCCTGTGTGTGTGTGTATGTGTGTGTGTGTGTGTGTGTGTGTGTGGTGTGAATGCACATTTTAGCCTCAAAATTTTTACTTCCAATCTCTTCTTCAATTCTGAGACCTTTGGCTGCTTTTCATTCCCACACCTCTAACATATTCCCTCAGCTCCATGATGCCTTTGTGATGACCATTTTATTATACTTGTTGTAAAAAGCCATTTAGAATGTAGGTCAAAAAAGCAAGTAGTGAAACACGAAATATTAATTTTGTAGACGCTGCAAAGGTAATCGTGAAAGAAGTGGAGTCTAGATTTTGAATTTGGCATTCATCTGCCTGATTCATGTTTGCTCCTGGAGGTCTAGACCATTTTCTAATTTTTTTCATATCTTCAGTACACAGATCTCAGTAAACAGCACTTTGTGAAAGCAAGGCAGAGAGCAGGGAATAAATGAAGGGCCGTGAATCAACTCACGTGACTTCATCTGTCACATTTATGGTCTTTAAGTGACAAACTCGACTTTGACTCAATGGCTAATTCTATATTTAAATTCATTTAAAGCGGTCATATTAAGTTTAAAAATTAATGCTTGCAAATATGACCTATCAAGGAAAACACGATACTTATTAGAGCACAAATAAATGGAAATATATTATTAACTTGAATAACCGCGCAAGGGAAAAGGCTTTACATAAACCAGCCCGAAGAAGGAGGCGATGATTCAAGGACAGGAGACGGTTAGTGGTAACACTGACAGTGAAAACTGCGTTCACATTGGTGTTAGGTCACATTAACCAGCACGGTTTCCAGCCGTTATGCGGAAATTAAAAAAAGAAAAAAGGTATTGAGGAAAATAAATGTTAGTGTCATATAGACGTGAGTTCATTTTAATAGGCTATCTAAACATCTAGAATCCCATCATTTTTTCCCCTCAGTTTTGTGTTGGGAGAAATAAGGGTAAAAAGAGATAGCATAGTATTTTCAAAGGTTTTTTTGGTTTGTTTTTTAAAGAATGTCATAATGGGCAGAGCTTCTTTTCCTAATTTGGAAGAAAATCGCACAACTGCACGGGCAGTCTCATTATGATCATGAGATAACTAGACTATCCGCTCAGTCATTTGCATAGGGCAGACAGAAATTCATTACTTTTCAAAATTAGTTGCAATGAAGAAGCAACCAAGGTCCAAAACCTTTACTGAATAGGTTTTAACAAGATTTTTGCAACCACAAAATGAAGATGTGATAATTTGATCTGTTTCGGGAAATTCTATTAAATACCATTTAGGGCTTCAGATGTCCTAAATTACAGACCGATTACTTTTCACATCGATTTTTATCTTTTAATTTCTTGTTCTTCTCTGCGAGATGGTTCTTTAACATCTCATAAGTGAAAAAAATAAAAAATGAAAAATCTCGCTCATTCTAGCAAACGCTGTGGTCACTAGTGAGATCAAGGAAGTTCAATTGCATGTTATAAACATAAACAAATATAGCCCCTTTCTTTGCGAAATGTAATTAACTGAAAAAAATAGAGACCAGGTGTCTCAAAGAAAAAGTGATATCCCACATAATAAGGGTGATTTTCATTCTGACATAGTTTATCATTTTCAGTAACACTGAGATGAGAGGAAATTACATTTTAAGGTCATTCTTTGAAAATGCTCACCATAATTACTAATTTCAGGGCATATCTGCTTTTTGGAAAGTGTAGAGTACATTTAATTAAATTTAAACCAATTTTTTCTTTCTTAGTCATGGCTACTTGAATGCAACAGAAATTATAGCAATTTAGATACCATTTTCTACCTCTTAAGAAAACCAATGCATATTTTTGCACTGTTTAGCCAGGAGAGTAAAGTAACTTTGCCTGTTTCTTTATAATTCATTTTGGACTTCAGTTTTGTTCTATTTTTAAAAACATTTCTAACAGAATAATAGAATAATATAAGCATATAAAATGAAAGACTCTCTGAATGGTTCATAACATTCAGTAAAATATCTCTGGTTAACTCTGTTTGACCTGAATCACACTAACAGTTTTTGAAAATTATCGTACAAGACGTCTTTTCCTCATTAATATAAATATACCCATCCTGACTAAACCAATAATCAGACAAGAAGGGATTTTCCTGTGTTTAATTTTCCAATCTGAAGCAGAGAGTGGAATAACTATCAGAAACAAAACGTAACTAGAAAGCGCACTTATAGGAATATTTTCTGTCACTTAACATATCACATAGCTGGAAATTAAAAATCAGATTAACATAGGAGCTGTACGAGAGATGCTACCCGCAGACCCAAATATGAAACGTTTTCAGGAATTTCTTGTCTTGCCATTTGCCACTACATTTATCATTTAATCAATTAAGTGAGACAACTGGTCCATCTTCTCCCGACTGGGTACCTGCGCCATGGAGGGCCCCTGGAGGACACCCAGTGATTGATATTTTAAAAGTAATCGGTGCCCACATCCTTAACTTCCCTCCGAAAGCTTCTTGTAATTGACCTGCAGGAGGCCACGCCTTTGAGGCATTCTTCAGATTCTGCTCCGCCTCTCTTGTCTCCTTCCCACATTTAGAAAGAAAGCCCGACCCTCGGACCCCAAACCTTGGCGCCATGTGCTGCCTCCGAGCATAAGATTCTCTTTGGATACCAAAAAGACATTGCACATGGTCGCTTGCTGGTTATCATCCTTAATTGCAGACCAGAGACAGTGAAGTCTTCTGCAATGAACGTCGCAGACCTAAGAATTAGCCTCTGAATGTTTTGTTCTTTTTAAATCTGTCACGAAAACGAATGCAGCATCACACGGCTCAGATTAGTCAGGACGGCTTTGTTTCATGTCGGGTTTTCATACCACTCCGTGCGGCCCCGTATCCACACTTCACATCGCTTATTAGGGGTGTCTTCTCTCCGAAAATTGTCCCATTTAGGTGATAAATTACACGTTCGGTTAATTTTTCACAATCATAGTCATCTTGGCTGGAGTGCTTTCAATAATATGTCACGAAAACCCTTTATTTTCAATACGTTTTATAACATTCCTTAAAATAAGTATTAACATACTTCTTAAATTGAAAAATGGCGTTGGAGTTTTTCTGCCGGAACAAGATTGGTTTGACAGCAAGGATTGGCTTTGCAAATTTTTTATGTGATGGGCATTTTTCTTCAGCAAAGTGGGCTGGATATGCCTTTCTAAATATATGATGCACATATCTTTAATAAATTTCAGTTATGTAAAACCTGGATGTTAGCAGGTGTTGAAATTAATACTATGTCCATGTCGCCAACTAGTTTTGAATTCGCCTCGTTAAACAGAGCGGTTCTGGAGTAAAGCGGCACCAGAGAGATACTCACGGAGGTTTGAAGGGCCGCGTGGACCCTCCCCAGCAATGAGACAGTAAACGGCTCCATTAACGCATCCTTGGGCAGGTCGCCGTCTTTAGCGTCCAAGTACAAAGGGCTGAAGTCAAGTTCCGTGTGGCTCTGTGAAAACCCGTCCTGTTCTCCTCGCTGTCCTTCCCTACAGACTGTCTTCGTGGCTCTCTGACCGTCCGCCTGCACATTCTGCGGGGGCCGAGGTTGGTGGCTCAAGGCGAGGGGAAGAAGTCAGCTTCGGGGGTGACCCCAGCCACGGAGGCGCAGTGCGCCCCGCGGGGGTCGGGAGACCGGGCGCAGGCGCGACAACTCCTGCTGCCCAGTTCAGTCGTCGCAACTGGAAGGAAGATGGGCTCCGGGTGACAGCACGGGCATTTGAAACCGGCCCCGCCTCGCGGTTTTGTCCACAAGTGCTGCGGAGACAAAGGTCTTCTGCACCGGAGAGCTCGATTCTTTGAAGCCAACTTCGGTTAGGCCCCGGCGCGAATAGCGATGTCAGTGACAAGAAAAGACACGGGACTGAGATAAAACGACCCAGATGCAAAGATAAACGACAGAACACTTACACACCGCGTTGGGACCGAAGTTTAACGCCGAATTAAACTTCGATTTTAAAAATGGAGAAACCGATTTACGATGCCATTAATTACAAAATGCCGTTACATCATGCTATTGAATATATTTTTGTACAGAATAAATTTAACCTGAATAAAATATCCTGGCTTTGGTTGTAGATACCTGCCAAGCATCCTCATTAAGAAGTTAATTAAACCTTTACAGGTGTCCAGTTTTCTCTACACGAAAATTATGCATTTATTCTTGAACGTGAGGTGCTGGGTGTTCAGGACACTGGCGATCATTTCACAGTATATACAGCTAGAGAATCATTACGTTGTACACATTAAATTTATATATTATGTGTCAACTACGTCTCGATGCTGAAACAGTCCACCTAAAAGCTGGGTGACCTACGGGCAGTTTAGCCTGGACTTGCCACTTCTTGGTTCCCAGCTTGTCAAATACAAAGTAGAAATAAAACCTGTAATTTTTCTAATTTTAACTTTCCCTTTCTATAATGTGTTTGGTTTTACTTTTGTTTTAGGATTTGTTGTTATTGTTGTTGTTGTTGATTTGTTTTTGGTAAGTTATTCTCCATGATGGCAGCAATGACTGAAGTCTACTTTTATACCTGAGTGTTTGTTAAATGGAGTAATGATTATAGAGGTCTCGTCTCTGTTGAATGAGAGGCAACAGATCGCCTGCTCTGCTAAGTCTCTTTTTGTTCGCTTATCCATTAAGCTTAAATCAGTTCCAGTTCCTGCTCGCCCGCTGCCCGGCTGCCGGTGGCTGAGAGGTTTCCTCGGGGTGTGGGCATTTCGGTGGTGAAAGCCAGACAGTCAGGGTGAGCTGGTCACCCTGCTGATGGACTTACACTGGTTATAAGGCATAATCAATACAAGTGGTTGACTCTAGACTTAGCAGCACCAGAGATACAGAAATAGAATGAACTGTGGATGTTCGTCTTCTGATTTTCAAGAGAAAGAGGTGTGTGTGTGAGTGTGTGTGTGTGTGTGTGTGTGTGTGTGTGTGTGATTCCCATTTTGTCTTCAGACCTCCAAATTTTAATTAATGGTTAAAACGTTTTGATGACCCTTCCTGCAATTTTTGTCTTTGCGGGGGAAACCGTCAATATTTATCATGTTCAAGTTGAAACTGAGAATTAAAAAAAACGTATTGGTTGATTCACTTTAATATAACAAGAAATGCATCCTACATTAATGCCTTTGGTGTTATGGAATTAATCTAACCTCACGCTCCCGTGGCCGGCCACAGGGCAGGGCTTGTGCCTCCCACAAGGCGGGGGCCCCATGCACGGGGCTGTGCTACGAGCCAACTGACCCATGGAGCAGCTGCTGGTGGCATCGCCCAGAGCCGTCCCCAGGACAAACGCCGGGAGTCCTAGCACCTTTCAGGCTACGAGGCGACCACTTCGCTAGACCGCTCGCTCAAGATCCCACCTACCAGCAGTTAACCACGCAGGACGGACGGCACCCGTGAGGGATGAGGGTGTTTGTTCACCTGGAATGTTGTATTGTTATTGTTTCTCGATCTTCTAGTTCCAAATTCATAAGGAGACCCTTTGCTTCTTCGGCTCTTGGGGAATCACAACTTAGTAGACTTTTCTTTCTTCTTTATTTCTTTTCTTTCTTTTTCTTTCTTTCTTTCTTTCTTTCTTTCTTTCTTTCTTTCTTTCTTTCTTCTTTTCTTTCTGTTTTTAAATTAAAGTCAAACATTCTTAAATCATTTGTTTTTCTAACTGACCATCTCTTTCCCAAATCAAAACACTCCTTGAGTCTATTTGCTTCCTAGGGTGATATATTTATTAAGACTCTGTCCTCTCTCTCTCTTTTTTTTTTTTTATCATCAAACTATAATGAAAGAGTGATTATGCAGCCAAGGCCTGGCCTATAATGCTGCACTTGGAAATGATGCTCCCTTATTCAGATAGAACAATCTTCCCTGAGGAGCCATACTCATAAACCCCGCTCGGGAAACCTTGCCTGGCTGGCCGGGTTCCAGCTTTGTAAGTGCTGGCAAGGTCCCTACCCGGCGAGGAGCCCCATGGTATTTCAGGGACTTCGAGAAGAAGAAAGGAATTCAAGGGTGTCACAGGTCAAAATCTGGTGGAGAGAGTTTTCTCAGATTTGGTTTCCTAGAGTCAAGAGAACAAATAATAAAGGCGTTTATAAGTACAATCTGTTTTCTTCAAAAGACGGCCAGCAAAGCAAATTTGAGAAGACTCGTCAGTAAATAAACATCCTTCTTCCACCTAGGTGAGTACTGAGGGCAAACCTAATGGGACCAACTTGAACTTCTGATTAAGGGCAATCTTTAACGGAAATATATTTTTAGTCACAAAGGGGGACACTAATAAAAACTGAAATAAGCAAAAAAAAAAACAAAAGCACTAGATATCTTTAGTGGAAAGCGCACTGTTTAGAACAATCCTGAGAGCTGATGCCCTCCTTTCTACCCTGGTGGGTATTTTGTGGTTCTTTATAGTGATGAGGACTTATAGCGACACAAAATAATGCTCGTCTATGGACATGCAAAGGAAGCATCCCTGACGACATTCAATTGTCTTCTCTCCTTGAATGGAGAAAGCAGTTTTAGGGCAGTTCTTACGTTATCGTTTCAACTTTTCTTTACACAAATGTGTGCTTCTTGACTAGCTCTGTGAGCCCATTGTTTCATCTGCCTATTTACCCCATTAAAAATGAGTTACATGGTCTTTAACATGCGAATGAAAATATGTGAAGTCATTTTATGTTTCCCTACAAATCAGAACCTGAAATTGATACATGTTGAAGTGACTCGGACTTCAAGGGCTTTATTTTTCGTAGTATAGCAGAGATGCCTCCGATTTCAATGAGCCTAATTACCATACACATGATAACTTTGGGATAACTTTCGATAGCTCGCTTACCAAGCTTCCGCTTTGAAATCATCATTTCATGCTAAAGGGCTCATCACCATGTGCCCAGTGCCGCACGGCTGCTTCCCCGGCTCTGCCATCTGACAATGGACTTGATGCCAAGTGATGGGGTCTGTCAGGGCTATCCTGACATCGTAAGACGCAGATGCGGGGATCTGTGCAGCCCAAGTCAGACTCTAAAACACTGTTTATCAAGTTCCAGGAAAGAGTCGAACTTCCTCTAGGTGAGACAACTCAATTAGCAAGAGCATGAAGCTTGACAGCGTATGGCGAATTTCAGGGAAATGTGTGACTAGAGACGAGGCTACACATGGGCAGGAGGCGAGAAATTCGTGGAAAGGTAGATTATGAAATATATGTGGTTTTTTTTCTTCCAGAATCGAAATACATCTTCTTATTTTTAATGGTTACCTCAACATTCACTTTTCATTATATTTTAAAATGCCAGAAACCTCTAGCTAAAGTAATAGAATATATTTAGCAATAGAAAGCTGATTCTGAAATCACTTGGTGGGCATATCAATTCTGCAAGGTTTTTCTTTTCTCAATATACTGACTTAAAAAAAAGTCTAGTTTTTTTAGACTAGCAAACTGTCCCCTATTTATCACAAAATACCTTCGTGCTTTCCATATATATCAATGCTAAAGAAACCTACTTACTTCTCAGGGCTTGTGAATGGTACTATATCTCTAAATACAGCTTGCTCGCAAAGTGGATTTTTTTTTTTCCCAAATCTAAATTTAATATGAAAGTGATGAGTAAGATTTCACAGGATGTTCTGAAGAACTACACTCGGCTGGACCTAATGCCATTTTTCTGCTTTGCATTGTTTTTAATGCATATTTTAAATGACTCACTTCTCGAAGTTTTGCTCCATGATTTCGAAATGAATTCAATCGCATTATGCACCGTTTAAATTCGTGGTGTCCCAGTTACGTTTCCTTCAGCAGTTTACACGTTTTTAACATTTATAGTAAAAAGATTGACTTGATCTGTGTTATTTTACACAGAAAACTTGCATTTTCCATCTGTTGTCTGTTTCATTCTATTTTTGGCCAGGGAAGTACTTTCGTGTCATCGGAGAATAACAACAGTCCCAGAAAGCATCTATCGATTCGCAAACCGTCAGGCGTTCTGGTCACTGACATGTGAAGGTGGGCAGAGGAGGATGCGTGGTTGCTGGTTACAGTTCTGTTCAGTGCTATGTTAATGCTGAGACTTGCAGCCGAAACCCAGGTCGGGTAACGGGAACTTAGCTCCGGCCTTCGGGTTCAGCTGAGGAGATGGAGCCGTTAGTGCCCGCACTGACTGCATGGTTTTAATTAGACTTGGGGTCACTTTCTAGATTCCCTGAGTAAGAAATGGCGGTCCGGGTCAGGGAAGGGGTGGTCGGTGTGCTTTCCTCATGACGATCCCAGACGAGCTCATGTGGGAGCCTCCGTTCTTTCATTTCTTTAATTATTAAGCAGAATTATGTAATAACAGGCGATTTCCTTTGTCTTAGAATACATGATGCTTGCCTTTCACTGAATCAGGAAACACGCACGTGTGGAGAATTAGTGGCTAATTCCACACCGATGACGTCATTTTTTGGGCGACGTGAGCTCAGAAAAAAGGGAGCGCTTGTCACATGTATGATGAGTAGAGAGTGTCTTTTGTAAGTTTTGTTTAAAAAGTCCTGCAATGATTTTGACACCAGCTACCCAGGGGCGGGCCACGTTTTACAGGTTAAGGGCACGGTCCGGGGTTCCGGGGCCATCCTCAGACCTAACCGACCTGGCTCCCACTCTGGGGGTTCCCTCTACCTGTTCAGGTTCATTGACTCACTGGAAGACCTTACGCAGCACAGGAAAGCACGGTGTTTATAATTAGGGTCTGACCGTGGCAACAAGACAAATTAGAAGCAGCCGGAAGAAGGGGTGTGAAAGACAAGCACAGAGGGTTCATTGTCCCCTTTCTGGGGGGTCGGGATGTGTGCCCGTCCTCGCGTGCTGGTGGGTGACAACATGCAGAGGACTGCCAGGCAGGATGCTCACCCGAGCGTCAGGGTTCGGAGCTCGGGGGACTGGAGTTGGATCACACACACGTGTGTTAGCCGGATCCCCGGCTGCTCGGCTGAATGCGACCCGCAGCCCCTTCCTTCGCCTCTCCCCAGCGGTCACACCGCGATCACGCGGCTCACAGCCCCGGCCCTCTGATCACGTGGTCGGTCTTTCTGTCGTGACCAGCCCCCACCCTGACTCATCCTGTTGGCATAGCTACGGAGAAACCCGCAGTGAGTCGCCTGCCAGCAGAAACCTCTACCAATTCGAAAGACTCTCCAACCAGTGAGAAAATTCTGAAGCGCCAGCGGCCACCTCCCAGGACCCAGAGACGAAGGTCCTTCTACATCTTTTGTATCGATCGAAGGGAGTTTCTGAAACCACGAAGACCTCGACTCGCCGAGGCAGCCTTTAAAAGAAGAGCACAGCAGGAAGCTCACGCTTCCCAATCAAACCCTGTGACGGATCTATAGCAACCCGAGCGTCACGGCACCGAAAACGTCACACGGAGAAACACGCATCTTCGAGCCCTCAGAGCGCACGCGAAACAGAGCCTTCCGGACCGGTAAACACGGGACAGTAGTTAACTGAACATCTACTGCCAATAAACATCGAAGACATCACACCAGAAAGCACTAAGGTACTAACACATTTTAGGAATTATTACAAATCACAGTGTTTCGTCGAGAAAACACCCAGAGCCAAAACCATTAGATACTTATACGCTCACATGTTTCCATCAGCAAGGAGGCAGGTGTTTGGGAAGATGTAACTGTATTCAACCTATACTCTTTTGCATGGAAAATATTTATGGTATTTTGACAAAGTAAATATTACTGATGTTTTAAAAATACTTCAGGGCTTTCCCGTGATAAAGAATAAGGTACAGTCATCTTCTTTGAGAATCTGATCTTACATTATGAAATAATGACACCTATTTTTTTATGAATTCGATGTGACTAATTGGATGTCGCCCTATACCTCGGTTGCTCTCTCTGAGCAATGCACTTGGTTATTTCACGAGATCCGATATGGGGTGGGGTGGGGGGACCTTGCTGATCGTCATGCCAAGGGGTTCTGGAACATCGAAGCTTCGCGGGTTGTTTCTAATGCCAAAGCACAGCCACGTCGAAGCCAAGCACAGAACTGTGACGGCAGGGACTGAAATCAGCTGAGAATCCTGCCACAGGCCTCGATAATAGCACTGCGTGAGACCTGGCCACTTCCATTCATAGATGTCTGTGGAAACCTGCCTATGCGTGAGGAATAAAAGCCTTGAAATTCTGATTTAATTTTAAGCTTCAGACTCCAAACAAAATGAAATGCAAGTGACATTATCTTTCTTACTGCCAAAACACTCTCAATAAATAAATAAATAAATAAATAAATAAATAAATAACCCTCCAAGTTAATATCCTATATGCGCCTAAGTGTCCCTGGGAACAAAATCATGTGATCTATATCTCTCCACTGTGACATCTGCACGTCAGATTTCCGATGGCTGTGATCACGAGGACTCGGCCTCGAGGAACTGTGTCATGATATCCCTGAGCTCTCTCCCACCATTAATGGCTGAAAGTTACATCCAGTCGACTGCAAATGTTTCGTAATTGTCTAAAACATAGCGAGCGCTCAGTTCAAACCCTTGGAAAGAATATTTGAATGTCTGCCTAGGTATCAGCAGAAGCGATTCATATTCATCCCAGCTGCTTATGAAGAAGCCGTCCATCAGCCAGACTCGGGTCTGCAGAAAAGCTTATGTGCAGGTATGAGCTGATACACGAGTGTCCATTTGGGTAAAACTGTGGGTTCCTGTGTGATTCTTTGGCAGAATAAAGAATCCATGGGTTCCCTGAAGGAATAGCATGTAATGTCTTGAAGGGTTCTAGAGCTATTGGATTGAAATAATGTACAAACTATGATGAATATGTGCAATTTTTATAGGTAAAACACATGACTTATCGAATTTTGAAACAGGTACATGAAACATTTAAAAAAAGCATTAAGAACCACACGTCTATGGAACATGTCTCACTTCTTCGCTTCACATATTATGTTATAAACATCAATTCGAGATTTTGTTTTCAGACGAAGGGACACATATGTAACAGTTAGTAGGCAGAACACAAAACAGGAGAGGTTAAAAGTACAATTTGCATTTTTCAAAATCTTAATTGCTTCTTTGGAAACCCAGTCTTAATTTTTAAATGACCACATTTGTAACACACAGATTGATTGCTTTCTTGGAACTTTTTACTCTGCTGTCCTTTCATCTTAATGCTGTGCCTCAGCTCTGAGCAAAGTGAACTGACCACATTTCCTGCCGTCGCAGAGTTTATAACTTGGTAGAGCACGGGAGGCGGACAGGAAACGGCCAGACAGATACGTGGCAGTCAGAGGCTCGGAGCCACAAAGATTGCACAGAATGCGCAGGGCGTCTGATGTGGTGAGGAGCGTCGGGGGGAGGCTCTCCGCTAAGGTAACGTTTGAGCAAAGACCCAGAAGAGCTGACGGGCTCAGCGGCGAGGCCGTCGGGGGGCTGACTTTTCAGAACAAAACAACAGAAGGGAGACGTCGGAGTGCCTGACCGCTGGAGTGAGGCCAGGAGGCCTTGTGACCGACCGCCGCGGGGCGAACAGAGGAAGCTGCGGCGGGAGAGGGTGCCAGGGGTGTCACGGAGCCAGGGACAGCAAGGCCTTTAGGGATTACTCTGGGAGAGAGGAGACAGCGCTGGGGACCCAGCAGAGACGGGTACGGTGTGCCGGAACTCATGTGTGGTGCCACGTGGATGACTCTACTGACGGTGAGGCGCGGACGACACCGCGTGTGTGCCTGGGCGTGTGCACCTGTGCACGCGTGTGTGCAGTTAGAAGGCCTTCCCTATCTCAGCTCAGCTTGGACCAGGGCTACATGGCAGGGGCTCCCTTATTTTTTGATCAATAAATATATTAGTAACATCGACATAGTTTTTTTAAATCTTTGTTCAAAGATTGACTTACAGTGTTAAATTTTAGGAAGATTGTTAGAATATGAGATATTCTCTCTCTTTCTCTCTTCTAACTATCATCTATATCTATCTATCTATCTATCTATCTATCTATCTATCTAATCTATACCAGTTTTTGCAGAAAAATGTTCAATATCTGAGAGAGATAATATTCTATCTATATCAGTGATTATTATTAATATAACATTCCAATTTTTCAGACTCTGTTTTTTAATGTGAACAACTGCTTCTTAATAATTTCAATGAGTAAAGAGAAAACCATCAGATTTAAAAAATATTATAAATGATCATCCGAAGAAGATGTGTTTGAATATGTCTTTTCAATTTGGTTAAATTGCACATTCAGAGAATAAATTATTAGCACCAAGAGAAAAAAAATGAGCACATTTTCCTTGATAAGATGGATATCAGTTAAATATGAAATTAATGTTATTATTTCTGCTAATAGAATCTTGGGAGCTGATGATACTTAATAAAATACTTATCACAGCAGCTTCTATATTTATGGATATGTTTAATTCTACAGCAAGAATAAAACTAGATCGAAATTTGGTTTAGAGTTTGCATGCAATTTCTGCTGTTGTGACTTGGAGGAACAGAATGAGGAATACTTTTTCAATTTGGTTTTGTTTTGTTTTTAGTCTTGTATTGTTTATCGGAGCCATTTCGTTATTTATAGTCAAATTGTAAATTGTTAGTTCTTTTGTCACGACGGCATCCGAGTGGCCAGCCACTGCCACATGACTAACTGCTGGAAATGGACATTTAAAAACACAGAAGGCAAGCCGCTAAGGAGAAGGCATCCGGTGATACCTCAGGCACATTTGTTTGCACAACAGCTCAAGCTGAAACCCAAATGCAATTCTTTTGAGACTTAATTGTGAAATTTGTCTAGTAATGCTATAATAGGTGACCGCTTATTGAAAGGCTCTTGATGATCAGAAATACAGGCCTTTCTATAGAATGCATTGTCAGCCCCTTTACAGAGTAAGCGGATTAGAAAATGGGCTTCACGATGTGGGGTAAATTTCCTACTTCCTTGACAGTCTGAGCACTATAAATACCCTGCTTTGAATGGCATAATCTACGTAATCATATTCCAAGTAACAAAAATTTCCAATTAATTCTGTGGTTTTTTAACCCTTTAAAACATGAAACCTTCCTTCGTCTTTTGGTTTTATTACTGTCTGTTCAAAACTTAACGTATTTCGATTATTTTTAAAGTGATTCACCATAGAGAGATTAAAGAGGGAAGGTAATTGTCATGTTTTGGGTTTATTCCATTGTGGTTATTGAAACACCTATACAGGAGTCACAGGACGAGCTGCGTCTTGGTTGTAAGAGGCAACGAAGGCCATTTCTCTAAGGACAGTGTCCATATGAGCCAGGTCATCAGGTCACACCAAAGTTAAACTTATAGAAAGAGCCTCATTCCTTAGATCTCATGCCTCAATCCGTAAATAATTAATTTAAGTTAGATACCACAGAATGCTATTACAGATTAAATAATGAAAACAGGTTGTATTGTCTTGCTCTCGATAAAGTATTAAAATGGATTGAATCGATATTTGTCTTATCTGGTTTTAGTACTCTATCATATAATTTCTGTCCTGTAAACTATTTTACTGTTTTTCTGTAATATTCTGTGAAGTATTTATAAAATATTTCTTTTAATTACGAAGTTGTTGTCGTATTTTCTGATAGAATGCATGAGCTGCTGGATAGTTTGACAACGAGTATTGTTTTATCCAACACACATTTTCCATGATGGATATGGATACAAAAGACATAGAAAGACTTACAAATGATATTTGTTTTCCCCAAACCGACCCCCCTTCCTAAAGGTATTTATAACTTTGTCTATACCTTTACAATTTTGTTGAATTAAAAGTACGCGATAAAGCTGAACTCACGTAAACAAACATATTGCATTTAATGTGTACATTGATATACAAGCTAAATAAGTATACTAAATTATCATTTAAAAGTATTGGTAAAATATTTTAGATAAATTTCAGATATGCAACAATGAAAAACTCTGAATAAATATATTTTTGAAAATCAGGATGGTTTTAGATCTTTTCTTTCAAGAATAAAAAAATGACTTATTTTTGTTATCAGCTTGTCATTAAAAAAAAATAAATGTTAACTTAATACAACTCTGATTTTTTTGGCCGGAGGAGGAGGTAGGAATTGGAATGAGTTCCAAACACTGCTATTGAGAAAATTCTTCAGTTCCCATCTACTGATATACATAAACGAAAGCTCTAAGGAATAATATGTAAGAAAAACAAAAAAAAGATTACATAAAATGTTTTATTCCAGTAATAGATGATAATCCATAAACGATCTAATCGTCTCCTTCAGAGATGTGTTTAGAATAAAATTTTGTATTTTCTATTTAATACTTACATGCTGATATTTGTTGTACTTTATGATATCCATTGAAACATTACTAATAGTAATATTAATAATAACTCGTCTAGGGAGAATTCCTTAAAAACTAAAGCTACATAATAAGCAATACAAATTTTAAAAATTAATCAGTACATTTTGATCCCTTCCCATATTTTCTTGCAAAGGAATATATGGGTGGCTGAATTAATAATTTACTGTCATAGAAATAAATTAGTATGAATTTCTACACAGTAAGTGAAATGGAAATGGAGTTTTAAAAGAAATAGGAGTTTAGAATATTAATGAAGATATTATTTTTAATAATTTATAGTGGTATGAAATCATTATTGTGTATCGATGGCAATAGTATTGAAAAAAGTCAACATGAATTAAAAACAGATCAGGTACTATATGTTTTCAATGATATGAGGAAATATTTTAGGTATCAGTGTGAAGCCTTCAAAAAAATATGTTTGTGCTCACACAGTAAAGAAAATTTGAAAATGACTGGGGTCAAGGGACGAATTTCATCAGCTTTGTACTTCGGCAGTGATAAAAGGTTAAGTCTGAGTTGATCCTTCAATATTATAGGAGTTTAGCGTTTTAAGAATTAAAAACTATATTGCATTTGGGTGAAACTGGACTAGAAGGTGCAGAGCGAGGATGGAGAATCCCCATCTGCATCCACGGGCCGCCTGGCCTTCCGAGTCCCACAGATGCGCTGAGACATTTCAGCAAACCACGACCGAGTGTACTGTGCTGGAGGCTGACGTGGCATGCCCTGGCTTGGGAAGCACTTGAACGCTCGCCGTGACGATGACATTCATTTGCGCCAGGCGCTCTCTGTAAGACCTGCCTGCATGCTGAAGTCCTGCTGTGAGCCTCACACGCCGGGAACAGTTAATACAAAAATACATGCTCCTGAAGAGGGCCTGGTGCACGGCTACCCGCAAGGAAGTATATGTGTAAAACAGGAGAAACAGAGGGACCCGTCCTAATTTTGCGTTTCTGTATCAGGCACAGTAACTGGGGTCTTTGAAGGAGCGGATGGAAATTTTTAAGACACGTAAGTAGGAAGTGAAAAGCTCTCATGCCACTCTCTGGGGAGACTGTGCTTCCGTCCGGCTTCCTTTAGAACCCTTGCGTCTCAGCGTTTCTATCTAGAGAACAAGGACCACTGAGAGCTCCCTCCCCGGCTTGCAGACGGTCATTTCCTCCTTGTGTCTTCATATGGGAGAGAGAGAGAGGGAGGACAGAGGGGAGAGAGAGGGAGAGGGAGAGGAGAGGGAGAGGGAGAGGGAGAGGGAGAGAGAGAGAGAGAGAGAGAGAGAGAGAGAGAGAGAGACAGAGAGACAGAGAGAGAGAATCGGTCTTTGGTCTTTTTGTATAAGGACACCCATCCCATTCATGACCTAAGCACCTCTCAAAGGCCCTGCCCCCTAATACCAGCACGGGGGAGGTTAGGGTTTCAATGCATAAATCTGAGGGTATTGGAGGGGGTTCAAACATTCAACCCACAATAGATGACAGGCAAATTGAAACCTTTCACTGTTAATGGAAACTACAAGACTTTTCTACAACCACAGATAAATTTGTTCCCAAAACTATCATGGCAATTTCTTCATCATATCTTGTAGATAGGTATGCATGTACGTTATAATCCCAAAGTGGGTGATTTTCTCATTCTGAGCCCCCTCCCTTTTTAGTGCTCAGGAATGCTTCCGTTTTCTGTGCCTTCAGATATCTGAAAGTTAGTTGCATAAACCACTTTTAGATCCTCAATGCAAAGTAAGTCTCTTTGAAATCATCAGATCAGGGCAGTCTAGTCTTGGCTCACCGTAAGACCGAGAAGAAGGTAAAGTTCATGAGGGCAGATGGAAGACAGAAAGGAGGAACAGTTTACGAACTGCGAACATTTCCTTGTTAAGATTAAATGTATAATTTAAACAGATATTGCAGTGTAGAGTGTGTAAGAAACTGGAACACACGGGGAGGAACACTGGGCTGGAATTCGGGGGCACGAATGGCGTTCACCATCTCAGAGGAGCACATTTTATTTGTGGTTCCTTAACCTTTCTGACCTCAATTAAGAATTAAGTCCCTTTTTTTCATCACTGAGATGTTGTGAAGAGCAAAGGAAAGCATATATGTAAAAATAAAAGTCTTAGAAGCTGGAAAATCATTGGCTTTTTAAAAATGACTTTTAATTGTTTAATGACTGAGAATTCACTGTGTGCTGTGGAGTACAGAATTTAGGTAAGGTTATGGAACATCACTAAATAAAATTGCACGTTCGTAACTGTCGAGATGGGACCTAAAACAGTCTTGGGATAGAAGGAAGATAAGAATAAATGTCACAAAAAAAGGGGCATTTGACCAAAGGAATTTCAAGGACCTTGCGAAGACAGGAAGACAGCATTGCATCTAAAAGGCTGAGTGATTTTTTTAAAGTTCCAAGGTCTAGACCGAATCTGAACCCTCCGCCAGCACGTTTGCCTGGTCACCGCGGTGCCATAGCTACGCACCCACCGTGGGCTCCTCTCTGCCTCCCCCCAGCGTCACCTCCACCATTGCCTCCAGTCTCCGCTCCGGCGAGAACCGGATCGGCCCCGTTAGAATCACAACACCTGCTTCGCAAAGCTTTCCTGCCAAGCAGGGCTCCCGGGGCACGGCCGAGCCCGCGGAAGCTCCACCTTGGGTGGACTGATTATTTCCGATTCGGTCAGCTGGTCACCAAGGTGGCTGTTTCATCTGATTAAAACCATAACAGTGGATTCCCAGGGAACCTTCTGAGCCATTCCTTGAATTGAGGCTGTGAGTCCGGCAATTCCCTTACGTGAGGCTCAGCATCCTGCGGTCCCCAAAACTGACCTGCTTCCAGGTGGGGACGTCAAGTGAACTATTAGGAGAGCAGGAAAAGGCTGACACTGGCCTTGCCTAGCAGCTGAACATAGGAATTAATAACCTGTACCCGCTTGGCTGTTATCTTGACCTCCTGAACTTGTTGGTCATAACTGACGTGTCAGATCACTGAGCGGTTATCCGAACGTTGAAACATGGGCCTGAGAAACACCAGCCACGGTGCAAAGTGACACTTCTCCATGTCTGAGGAAACGCGTTTGGTAATTAAGATCATTATATCCTATAACCTATCTTTCTTCATTGTTCATAATATAAGACTATTTGAAAGGTGCGCCAGATGGAAGACACCGTGATCACAGTTTCTTTCACTCTGAGTGCACATCCACGTGGTGCTTCCTTTCATGTTCTGGTCCACGTCTGACCATCGAGGCCCGGGAACCTGCCCAAAGCCTTCGCTCCCCACCGGGGGGCTGCCTCCCTCCGCCAGACGCCCTTCTCGCTGCCACCTCCCTGCAGCCTTCGGCCCTGCCCAGCGTGGGCTGAACTGCTGCCTCCTGTCACCCCTGGAGTCCCATCGCCTGCCTGTCCTGCCCATGACACACCCTTCTACTCACCTGCACAGTAACTGCGGATTTGAACAAGCGTGCTTTCTACCCAAGACTGTTACGCCAATAAAACAGTATACCCCGTCGACAGATGCTACCTGTTATAGATTTTGTTTAAAGATTTTTAATTGAAATTTCACAGATTTCCTTTCAAAGGCATTGTGAAGTTAGGGATTGAAGGTCAAAGCCGTTTTTATTCTGGGCATCAATCTTTTGAAACCCTGTTATCAGCAAGGTCTCCTCTAAAGGATGTATTATATATGAATGTTTCAATCATAGTTCATTTTAAAAAATAAAGACGGAAGGCCGCACACGTTTTATCTGATTGCCCTTGGAAACACAGAACTGTGAGTAAGATAGAAAACCGTTTCCTTCTTCCCTGCAGTTTGATACACCCGGCATCTCTGAGGCACTGTTCCCACCAGATATAAGTGGCCGGCGCTTCAAGGCCTTTGGAATGATATTTGGTCTTGGTAATGAAAACAAAAGAAATAGACACAAGGACAGCAGCGTATTTCAAAATAACGATACGATCATGTTCAACCACTGTAGCGAACCGCAAGCCGTGTTCATCGTCGACAAAGCCAATGTCCCCGACTATCAAAATGAAATGCTCGGTCACACTTCCCCGGGTCGGTCCTTCTTCATGGGCTCCATGCCACACCACCTGCAGCACCCCTTCCCCATGTCGGGTTTGTGAGGACTATCGATGGCTGGAATTGTTGCTGGAGGTTCCTGTCTTTGTTTTGACTCCCATATTTAAGTTCTGACTCATGACCAGATGAGCGATGAAACCAAACTGTGACTGAGGCGCAGGCTTCCCCTTCTGAAGTACGTCGTGGGACAAGGTGCGCGGTACAGAGAGCACAGTCAGCGCCATCGTGATAGCTCAGTCGGGCGACGGAGGGGCGGGCGCTAGACTCGCCGTGATGGTCACTTCGTAAGGCGTGTAAATGTCGGATCGTGATGTTGTACGCCTGCAACTAGTCTAGTACTATGTGCCGACTATAATTAAAAATAAATTTTAAAAAATGTGAGTGATTACACAAAAGCAGCTTTCCAGGCCTTTTTCAAATTGTTTAACGTAGTTATTTAATAGTGTTTTTTATGCACAAAATGCACAAAGAATAAATTAAATAATTTCAAGAGGCCACATTTTCAAAAGGATTCTAAATCTGAAATTTCTTCATCATTTGAATTTCTTTTTCCTGGAATCCACGGACTTTTATCTCTCTAAGTCAAAATAACAAGAAATATTATTAGAGTAAAACTGTTCCCGGCATCTAGTAGTTTGGGAAAAAAAAACTCTTTCAAAAATGGTTTGATCTCGTCAACCAGTATTTTCTCAGTACAAGGCTTATTTCATTTCGTGGAAGTAGATTCTAAGGTAGTAAAATGACACCCTGTTCATGGGCATGACACATAATTCATAAGAAAGCACCGAAGGTAAATTGTGAGTTAGGAAAATTTCTTCTCACTCACGCACTCATTAATCGCCAACATTTCCCGGGCGTCTTTCATGCACTAATCACAGTGTTTTCGCGGGTGAAACAAAGACCGAAGTCTCCCCGTCGCGAAAGCGAAGTGGCACCCACATGTTGTCCTGGGCCAAGGAAGGGCGGAGGCAACTCGATACTGTTCGAGGAGCTTCGAGAACGGGAAAGGTGGGCCGTGGACCTGAGCGGATGTTTTCCACCTTGACGCGGGGATCCGTCGGTGTTCTGGAGCTTCACGCGCACGTAGCAAATGAACTGTGACACGTAAAATACAACAGGCAAAGGAGGAGAAGGAAGACGGCGTGATTACACATCCCCGTAACTTCCCGCGTGGGATCCAAGGAATAAACGGCCACAGCACGGACTCCTCTGGGAGGGGTGTGGGGAGGAAAAGTGCGACCCCGGTGCCCCGGCCAGCTCTGGGGCTGCGGCTGCACACTGGGCAACCGGCAGCTCGCACGTGGAGGCAGCTGAGTTCTCCCGAGACCCCTACAGAGAACCGGGGCTCATTGCCTCCTGACGCCGGTGGGAAAAAGCGAGGGTCTTATTTTTATTCATCTGCACTTGCAAAGGTGGATTTTGGTTCACTCGAAATCAAAACATTCCTCCTGGAGACCTGATCTAAATTCTAAAGAGTTGATATCGTCTTACCTCTTCTTCTGATGAGGATAATTATATCAATAATCAGCAGAGGTATTTCTAAAATCCACCGTGTTTTGCTTTTTCTTTATTCCCCATCACCATCTCTCTCTCAAAAAATAATAATAATAATAAAAGGATCACAGAGGAAACTCTGAAACATTAACAATTTATCCGTAACACTCGTGTTAAGAAATACGAAATCTCTCCTACAATTAAAGAGTGAAAATCGGCAGAGGCTCCTCAAAAAGGGTAGGACACCCATGACTCATGGCAAGTGTCACAGGAATAGGTTACGGCTCTCATGTCATGAGAGGTTTGGATTTTTAATTTACACGTGTGATCATGGGAAAATGACATAAAAGACTCATGCAGTACAAATAAACAAATATGTAGGTAAACGGAAATTCTGCGAATAGGTACATTTAACTGCCGCGACTTTTACATCAAACTCACAAGTGAAATAGTCGACTTGATTCAGAGTAACCAAAAAGGAGATCGCCTTGGGTTTTAAGGGGGCGTGACTTACGAATGAAAACACAAGTTAAGGGGTCCCCATTCCTGAAATCCTGTCACCAGCGCCATTTCAGGAGCCCGGCAAAGAGAGCCAGTGAACAAAGAGATGCTTGTGCGTCCGGGTCTCAGGAATGTCAGATGACAGAAGCGACCAGCAGATGTTTGCAGTTTGGTGCTCAAGCTGTTCGGAAAAGATAGACACGGAAAACGTCGCTGCCATCGTGAGTAGACTGTTCATAAATAAAATTAAAATGCTCGCTGTGGACTCTGAGAAATGTCAGGGACACACAGGGATACAAATCCCGTGCTCGCAGGTAACACGAGAGCCAGAGAACTTTAAAAATTACTGTTAATCTAATTTTTACTCACAGCCTGATGAGGCCGGGAGAAAACAGATTAGATATTTCTGTATCGAAGCTCACAATAATAGATTTTAGAAAGATAATCATGAAACGAAGGGACCAAATATCAATCGGACATGTCACTTTTCCAACTGTAACGATGTTGACTTCTCACTTCCTTTCAGAAGACAGCGTTTAAGGTAAACACAGAAAATGTTCCCGAGACACCACCTCTGTTCTGTCAAGGCCAGACTAACCTTTCCAGAACCTCCTTCTTTGGCTCGCCTTCCATCGTCACTTAGCTCAGAAACTGATCTATCATGATCTCATCAGAGAGCACCTGATGAATGTCTCAGATAGCACGACGTAGGTCACCATTTCTAGGAAATCCACTCAAAACTGAAGTCCAAGTTCTCGTAATGTGCTCATGCCTGGAAGCGAAGTCCCGATTCACTCTCCACAGCTGACCCTGTTGTAACATCAAAGGAACAAGCCCGGGGACAGCCATCCCAGGGGGCTCATCCCACGGATCGGCGTGGGTGACTGATGGGCTGATGTCACGATCAGCAGGTCTTCGATCATCTTACCCGCATCTCACGGTCTCCAGGTTGTCATACTCTGAACAATCACAGCATTAACTTAAAGATGATGACAGCTTCATAGAAATAAGACAACTATTTTTTGCAACACCCTAACTATTAAGAGGCTCAGGTTTGACCAAGAACTGAATAACTGTATCATACTCTCATGTAGTAGGAAAAAAAAAAAACACATGAGTTTTGGAATGAGATGAACATAATTCAAATAATGACGCACCACTTACTAAATCTGTAGAGACGTACAAATCGCCCATTTGTAAAGTGGTAATAGCAATACACAACTTGCAAATTGGTTGTAGAGATGAGGATTGAGAGAGGGGGAACCCCTTGATTGTGTCGGCCTCAGAGGGGACATTCAGCACTTAGGACACCACCAGCCTCACCTCCTCGATCGCCTCAGCGGGCTTCCTACGCCGCCCACCAGAGGCATGGGGTTTTCCCCGTCTGACCCTGTCCTTAACTCCTGCCCACCTCCTCCTGTTATCCACAGCACCTGCCCCCACCTTCAGAGTGCATGGCCGAGTAGAGAAACGTAAGCTGTTAAAATAATTCCCACGAACTTTAACTCCTGCCTCTCAGGAGTAGACAATCAGGTAAATATCTAGATGAGATAAGTGAAGGAAAAAGAGATTCCACGTCCGCACGCACATCCTGCACCTGCCCTGTCACTGCAGAGGAACCAGGTGCGCTCCGAGGAAGCACGGAACTCTAAATGCGCACCAGCTGCCTCTGGGCGATGCCCAGACATCGCCACGGCAACGGCGCTCCCTCTCCTGCGACATCGGTCGTCCTGTTCCCGGGTTTCCCCAAACAGCGAACATACATGATCAACTGACATGTATTCAAAAGAAATGCTCTCTGGGCTCCGCGCCTCTTTTCAGTATCGTCCCATACACCTTCACGCCCGCGCAGCTGCAGTCCTGCAAAAGCCCTCTAACCCCCCTCCAAGCTCGCGACCTCGGGATCAACGAGTGATCCTTCCATCTCTCCCCTGGAGCTGCTCTCCTCAATCCAGGGCTGGCATCTCTTTGATGAGTCAAACAGCCGCTTGTCACGCTCCGTCTTCCGTGATCTCCAGCAGCATACGGTTTGGTCAAAAGCTGATCCTTGACATGTCATCTTCGCGTGGTTTCCTGGTCGATGGACTCTCCTGTTTCAGAGGGCTGTTTGGTTTGGGTTTTGTTCGTTTTTACCCAACAATCATGGCTACACCTCAGTCTCTTTCGAGGGTCCTCAGTGCCGGATTATAACATTGAAAAGACTTCATCCTCATCCGCTTGATTCCATGAACGATAGAACCTTATACACAACCGCCTGCGGATACCTTCATTTGAATTTCTAACTGTAACCTGCAACTCGTCCTGGTCCAGACCAGTATTCTGATCTGCCTATAAGCCCCTGATCCGCTTCTCATGCAGCCTTTAACGATTTAGTGATGACAACTCTATTATTTTAATTACTCAGTCCCAACCTTTCACTCACCATCCACTCTGACAGCAAATTCTGTTGACCCCACATTTAAAGCCTAACCTTATCAACACTGAGGGCATCATCTTACATGAAATAAGTCCAAAGAGAAAGATGAATACTGTGTGATCTCACATATACGTGGAATTAAAACAAATGACGTCATAGAAACAGAGAACAAATTAGTGGTCACCAGGGCAGGGAGCAGGGGAAGTGGAGGAAAGGTCACGGTGGGTACGAAGTCTCAGTTACGAGATGAATCTGTTCTGGACATGTCATATACTGCCTTTCCCTCAGTCAGCTGTACTGTGCTGTGCATTTGAGGTTTCTAAGAGGGTTTGTTCCCAAAGTTCTCATACACACACGAAAATCACAGCTATGTGAGGTGATGGATGGGCTGACTAACTTTATTGCGATAACCATTTTGCAATATATATGTACACAAAATGACTATGCTGTACACCTTCACGTTATACCGCGTACCTCAATAAAGCTGGAAAGATATCTTTCAGAGAAAAACGATATAAATACATAAAGCTTTAACTCTTTCCCCCACATACTGTGCTTTAAGTCACCAAACTCTGCAACAGTGGGCGACTCCAGTAGCCTCTGGGGTGTCTCTACAGCCCCAGGTTTACGCTGAAAACCTTGAACACCACAGAGGCGAGCTGGCTCTTGCCACAGTGTGAGTACAGGTGAATCCTTCCTCTCGTCCAATTCATCCAAGAGCTTCTCATCGCACTGCGAGTCAAACCAAGAGCGCCCGCAGCCGGGCTGCTGGTCTACCTCAGTGCCCCCGCTTCCTACGGAGCCGTCTCTGCCCCACTCCCTACTCATCCCCTCCGCCTGCAGATCCCTTAGCTCGGGCGACCCACCAGGCTCACTCCCTCCCCTCCTTCTGGCCTCCACTTACTTACATGTCCGTCTCCAGGTGGGGCCTTGCCCGAACACTGTTTTAAAAATTACATTCTACCAGTGACCTGTGCCTCGGATGTGGCCTAGCTCACGGCAGATCTGCAGCAGAGATGTGTGCAGTGAGGGAATTTTTTAAATACAGAATTTCAGTCCTTCATAAAGTCTATCAGGGACATCACTGACCGCTGTGCCGATACACTTTGAAGACACACCGTGGTGGGGGGGGTATAGATTTTCTAGTTGGGAAGACATTTCAGGTGTTCTGACTGAGAACACAAAGTTGGTTAGTGGCCGTGAAACAGCCCAAGCTGATTAAGACCTGGATTGAGAACTTCCAACTGCCCGAGTCAAAATTCAGAGATGCTGGATCCTTAAAACTGACAGAAAATGAGTAAGTAAAACCATATTATAAAAATAAAACCATGGAAGTTGAGAGAGGCATCCATCATTCTAAAATAATAGACACAAATAAAAATAGAAGCCAATTAATGTAACACAATCACAAAAACTCTGGAAAACTGTCGGCCAGATGGGTTTTGCGACCTTTGTAATCCACAGGCCACTTGTCGAGGGCAGACAGCTTGACAGCAGCGACCGAATCTGGAGGTGGACCCGCTCCGTGCAGGACCTCAGACGAGGGGGCCCGGGGCCAAGGCTACCTCAGGGTTATCCTAAGAGGTGTTACGGTCAAGAATTATTTCACTTTTTAATTGTGAAGTAAGTTTTACAGGAACAATGAGCCTCATTGTTAAAAAGTGCTTCGTGTTCTTCCCCTCTGGGATGTAGAAACCTCATCCAACAAGGTTGGGAGGATTTAAAAACGCCTTTCGAAGTTAGGGAGCAATCGAAAACTATTCCAGAGTCGCGTCCTGCCTGTTTCTGGGAGGGTGACACCACATCGCCATTGGTGTCAGCCTTTCGACACCGTAGACATGCCTGCTCGGCCTCACTTCCTCACGCTGCATTCAAATGACAGAGCTGTGCATGCAAAAACCATTCCTGTAAAATCGTAGAATGTCATCATTTCTGGGCCAGAGGTTATCGTAGTTCAGTTTGATTAGAATTACAATAGGGTTTTAAGGGCAGAAGAAGTGTCAAAGAGCTAAAATCCACTATTTTATTCCTTAGTATTAAATAGTCTCTGGTTTTCAGGATTTAAAAAGGAAGCTGATGTTTTCAGTATAAATAGCATGGCTAAGGTTGTCTATATAAAATGATTCATATTTAATATTCCTTTAGTTTGTTAGAATTCCAATAGAACACGGTACAAATATTTTTATTAGCAAAATCTGACTGGAGCATAGGCAAACATAGTTATAAAGCCGCAAGCAGAAATTTGATTATTTGCCTCTGAACTGAAAATAATTGTACCAATTGCAATTTTTGTTTATTTGAACTATTTACTTAGGTCTTAAAATACTTTAAAGTTTTATTTAAATGTAGAATTCCTTTTAAGTAGCTCTCATTAACATTAATTAATTTTTGTCTTTGAATGGTAACATATTGCATGCATTTACAACATATTGGGTTGGAAAATCAGATACTTACACTGATAAAATTTAATAATAAATCCTTCCTAAGAAGATCACATTTGTCACAGCATGCCAGTGTTTTGATTTGCTCATATAATTGTTTGGCTTGCAGCAAAAATGTCTGTGTGTGTGTGTGTGTGTGTGTGTGTGTGTGTGTGTGTGTTTTAGTGCTTTTTAAAGGAGATATACAATTCTACAGATGTAGTGAGGAAAAGGTTCATTAATTTCTTGTTACCTTTTGGAACAAAGAAGTAAATCAGGCAGCATCTGCCAGTTGGGCTGAGAGTATTCTTTACGGACGGGCGCAGTCACACTTTAATTAATGGCTACGCCCTGCGTTTACTAGAAGGACCAGGAACTCATACATAATGCATTCATCATGTTTTCACGGAAAACGAAAATGTCAAGATAATAGAGAGACCACAGTATTTTCTGAGGAGCCAGGCGATCTTTCTACAAAGGGTGAAGAGCAGGGTGTTGACCCAGAGCTCAAACGTCCGCAATCGTCCGCACTCGGTACAAGTGACACCGTTTCAATTACCACGAGCGGCGGCTCGACGTGATCCATCTTTGTGTCATGTCATTGTCTAAAGCATAAACCGTGGCTTTTAACAAAAACAATTACGTAAGTTAACTAGGGGAAGAACAAGCTGACTACATGATTCAGAGGCTGGAACCAAGCATTAAAAGGCAGTTCGTTGACATTTTCAGTTAATGGTAGGAACTACCGGGCGCTTCTTTTAATGAGTTTACCAATAAGATTGTGAAAAACTTAACTACAGCCAGTTTACAACTTTTTAATGTAACCGAATTCTAAAGCATTTTTTTAAAGTTAACTTCTCGAATTCCTCATTAATCATCTTTAGTCCTAATCCCTACTCTTGTTAGATAAAATGAGCCACATTCGGGATCTGAGGAAAAGACAGACATGAACCAAAATTTAGTTAAAAGCACGTTTTCAATCGATGGGTGGGCACAAAGAGCTTCAGAGTCATTTATGAATCAAAACACACGAAAAGGAGGAATTTAGAGGGTCATAGCTGACCTTGTTACAAATAACGAAATCAAGAAGGCATCGCCTAACTTATTGCCTTGAATAATCAGAAAATGGAATGCCATCATTTTGATAGGGAATATCAGGCCTCTTTCTGAATGCCTAGTTCACCAGAACGTGAACTTGCAGTAAGGGATAAATATTAAGTTGAAGATTCCACTTGGTCAAGTGGGCAGTCCAGTAAATAATTACATACACAAATCTAGGTTTACAGGGAGAACACAGAACTATTCGGTGTGTATATTTGGGAGTTTTCATCACGCAGATGGTGTTTAGAGCCGTGAACTTGTATGCAATGCCATGAGACTAGTGTCACCATAAAAAAGGCATCGAAGTATTTTCATACTGATGATGCTTAGCCATGAGGATACTGATAAAGGAAAATAAGAAGAAAATAGCCAGTGAAATTATAAGGGGGGGGGGAATAGGAAAAGAAACAGATTAAGAGCGTCCTGACAGCCAAGTAAAGAAAAGTTATTTCACAAAAGACATTAAACCAGATCAAATGTTTGCCCAGGTCCACTTTGATGTGGAAGACAAATCAACCCCTGGGTTTTGAAACATTCAGGTGGTTAGCGATCTTCAAGAAAGTGAGGGCAACAGTTTTGTTGGGGGGGGGAGGCGTTTAGAAATAACACAGAATAAGAGAACTTAGAATTGTATACGTGGAATTCTATTGATGAGTTTTGATATCAAATAAAAGACAGAAATAAGGCCATGCTGGAGGGAACATGAAGTCAGGAGAGTTTTGTTGTTGTTGTTTTATTTGTTTTACTTGTTGGGTTTGTTTTAGTAAGAAATAAATAGTAACATTTTCGTATGCTAATGGGAAAGATTCAATCAGTAGAAAGAGAATTGATAATATAAATAGCTGAATTCGGGGTATGCTAGGCAATTTTATCTTAAACCGCTATCTCTAGTCAATTCTTCTAACCATACAAGTAAAAAGCAGTCATTTTGAAAAAGGTGTTGCAGGTTACCGTTTTCCCTTACCTGATACTTTATACAGTTTCTCGTGCTTATCTTTACACATCCACTTCACTGTTTTCCCTTGTGGCAAGCGTTACACTGTTTGGGTGATAAACCAGGGAATAAAATCCCACCCACCCCTGCCACAGCGAATGTACCAGGTAATCCAGCCCTGAGGTAATCAGTGTGGTCTGCCCCTGGCCCAGGGGGTCCGTCCAGACCGGGTTCATTCACTGTGAAGCTCGCTCTGCACAAGATGCTCTCTTAATTGGACACCTGTAATTGCCTAAGCCATTTGCTAAAGTGCGAGAAGCCAATTTGAGGAAGAAGTTGATACAGGGGGATCACAAGCTTGGAGGATTTTAAACAAACTGTGGAGAGCCTTGAGCAAACTGTACCTAGGAATTTTAATTACACGAGTCAATACCGTCTATTGTTTAAATAAGTTCAAATTGAGTTTTCTATTTCTTGGAATTCACATGATTGTTAAGTCGATGATGGGCTGAGAAGCAAATCCCAGTTTCCATAGTGGGCATTTGGTAATGAGCAGTGCTGGTGAGTCATAGCATCTTTGGCTGAGGACGAACGTATGACTTTAAAGAAGCGTATCTCTAGCAAAGAGCACACGTCTTGCCCTACAAGGCAGGAGAGACAGGTCGTAAGCCTTACTCTCCCATCCTGTTTTATAAGGTTTCCTCTGGTGTAACTTTCAAGTGACAGGTTCGACTGGATGGCTTTGTTTCCATTCAAACTTAACAGCCTTTGGTGCTGATTAGGATGTGCTGCCCTATATCCGTTGCTTTTCACAGTAAGGCTCTGCTTTTTTCCGGCTCTGCTACCCATTAAGACAGTCCAGGAAATGTTTACGTGATCTAAGAAGTAAAGAAAATAGCTTGCAAATGGAGATGAATTTCAGAGGCTTAACACTCAAAAACCTGTTAATTCAATGAATATTATTAAGTACACACCATGTCCTCAAATGTATAGTAGGTGGACTTTAAAACAAAGGGGAAAAATCCTGATTTGATGAAGTTTACAGTCTAGTTGCATATTGGACTCACAAACATAGAAATGCAGTATTCCAAATGCTATGTGGTAAGATGCATTTCAAAAAAGTGTGTACACGATCATTGAAAAAAAAAAAACACACACAATTACTTCTGTCTGAAAAGGGCACGTTAACCCACTAAGAGATGGACTGTGATCAGGTGAGACTTACAATATAAGTCAAACATCATCAGGGATGAAATCAGGGGAACATCGGTGTTCGTTGCCGTGAAACTGAGCACATCTCCCAGACAACACGATGACCCAGTCACGGTTTCCTGTCTGAAGTCGAACGTGCCAGAGGTCACAAAGCGGACCCCTCCTCGACGGCACGTCAGGAGTGCATGGGGGGCGACCGAGGATGCTAGAAAACGTGTGGGAAGCAGGGAAACGCGAGGGGAGCGGAGACAGCACTGGGGAGGAGCTGCTCGGTGTCACGGGTGCTGCTGGCGGGCCACCCGCTGCGACAGCGCTGGCTAAGGGTCTTGCGTCCTTCGTGGAACCGTGTGACGACGCGTCACCACGCCTGCCGGAACACGAGGACACACCACGGAGCGTGTCGCTCATGGCGGTCTTATCACATGAGTCGCGTGAGCAGCCATCGGAGGGTTCTGGGGAAGGGTGCCGTGACCACGTGCTTGTTACAGCGGGCACACGCGCAGCAGTTTGGAGAAGCAGTTTGGAGAGCGGGGTAGCATGGCGGACAGGTGAAAGGAAGAAGGGCGTCGAGGGAATCATTGCAGAAGACCAGGGAAGGAGATGCCTGCCTGAGCCACGGCGATGGTCGTGGACCGTACGGAGAAAGGAACTGTCCACCAGTACGACTGGGGGTGAGACAAGTCACGGACGACGATGTGTGAGTTCCCACGCGCAAAAGAGACAGAGATGTCTTCCAGATGCAGCTCGTCCGATTGAGTCGGTAGCAGAGTTATTATTTAACGCTGTACATACAGGGAGAGATGCACGTGAGCGAAAATTGCAATTCCTTTTGGACATCAGTTTAGGGCATAAATCAACCGTCTCTCTAAAAGGGCTCAGGAGTAGCCTTCACAGAGTACAGATGCTTTTATAGGTCCTGGAATTATTCAACAGGGACATGTTCTGGGCAAAGAGAGAAAGAAAAAGTCATAATGAAGCCTGAAAGGTCACATGCCTGCAAAGCCACTGCGGGAGAAGGCACACGCCAGTCATCACGTTGCCAGATTCTATGTCTTTTTTGCCAAATTCTATGCCTGAGAAAAGGCCCATCATCATCACATAACACGCAGGGGCCTCCCATGCAAATCGGACTTCTTCTGTATTTACCCAGGGGAAAACAAAGAGCTAAGGTCTCCTCTGCCCCTAATGTCAATATGGTGCCGTTACTGCAGGGATTCTGATGAACAAAACAGGAAGAAAGTCCCCTTGCCTCCCAGAGCTTATGTTTAAGTGACAAAAAGGATGATTTGAAATGTTTGTATTTGAGAAAGGGGAAGGTAACTAAATAATGATTTGTTGCAAAGTACCTGTGGTTTTGAATTATTTGTATTCAGAAGAGTTTAATACAGATACAGGACACGTTGGCATCCTATAGAAAGAGATCAGATAACTGAGTAACATTGTCATAATAAAACTTCTGAGTTTTTTCTACTCATTCTTTTCACCAGATTTCTTAGCAATTACACCATGTAAATAGAAACAGCTGATGACACTCAGTCTGCCCTGTTCTTGCAGGAGGTAATGACATTTCTTTTCATCTGGAGGTGAATGTATAATCTGAAAAAGAGACCTGCTCATCTCAATAACGTGAAGTTTCATAATTTTATTTTTATGTTTAATAATTACCTATCAAAAATGAAATGTGTTGGTTGTATACTAATTGCAGCTTTAACAATGTATAATTCTAGAAAATGCTTTTAAAACAATCAGACGCTTCTTGTCAAAGCAAATTTTAAAATATTTTTAATTTAAATCTATCTACATCTATATCTATATCTATATCTATATCTATCTATATTTATATATTTAGAGAGAGATAAGATATAGATGTAGGGATAGACAGATATTATTGACAATTCTAACGATCCAAAAAATTTTAAATATAATTTAAATTAAAATTATGTTAAAATACATTCATCTGCAGAAAGTGCAATAAGATTGAAAGTTTAAGATAAAAATAAAATGATGCAGAACATTCCATTTTAAAAGAAGAACTTGATGAAGTAATTAGAGAGCTATCAATTTGGCATTTACCACTGAGCTTGTTCTTTCCAAAACTACGCATGACTGTGCTACGAACTACCTTCTCTAAAGGTCTGTGAGTGCCTCGAAGGGGTGCACCTGCCCGTTCACTGTACCCCCTAACACGACGCTTACTAGTGCATTTAATTATTTACTGTTGCGTAACACATGAAGGCCCAGCCTAGTATCCCAAGTGGACCACGGCTGTTACCCACGGGCACCGTGGCTCAGGGGTCTCAGCCGGTCGTGGCTGAGCCTTCAGACTCTCTGCCTCCCGCCAGCGGAAGTCGACTCAAGACCTGACCGGGGTGGAGGGGACCCGCTTCTCTGCTGAGTCGTGTTCGCTGGCGGGATTCGGTCCTAGTGGGTGTTGGCCACCCCTCGGATGCTCGTAAGCTGTCGTGTGCCCCTCTGTCCTCGCCACATGGCCTTGCTCGAGGGCGTCCCGCCACATGGAGAGGGCTAGCAAGGAAGCCACGCGCAGCCCTCTGCAGCCTAATCATAGACATGACATCGCGCCATTTTTGCTGGACTCTACTGGTTAGAAGCAAGTCACTAGGTCTGACCCACACTTAAGGGAGGAGAACGAAGGCGTGACCATGTCAGAAGCTGCCCGACACATTAAGTGCACCTTTCAATGACAGCTGCTTACACGAAACCAACTCAGGAAGCAGCAGCTTGGAGCCAGCCCGCCCGGAAAGAAGCAAATGCTATCCACGCTTTTACTCCTCAGCCACACGCGTCTCTACGTTTTATCTACTGTAAAAGATGCATCACTTTGGCCCTAGACACGTAAACGTTAACGTAATAGGAAACAGACAACACAGTTGGTTGAAAGTCATCACATTGTCCAGTCACCTTTGCTGAAGCGGCTGGAGGATTTTCGTGGTGCCCGTCCTTTGAGGAAATTCTAAATCGGCGAGAGATAACCATCGAGGTATCGAGTGTTCGGTTTTAAGGAAGGAATGATCCACCATTAGATATGTACCTGGGTTGTATCTCAGTGTCTTACTCAATGGTTCAAGGGTTCTCAAGGTATGGCCCGGGCACCCCAAAAAACTTTCTCAGGGTGTCTGTGGGCCTCAAATTATTTCCATGGTGATATAAAGGCGTAAGTTTTACTCCCATTGCTTCAAGAGTAGACGATAGAGCTAACCTGAGGTCACATTAGATAGATAGAAATGAAAATCCAGTCGACACACATGCCAAACTCCGAAGAGCATAGACAATAGTTTGGAAAATACACTTATCTTCCACAAAAAAAAATGTCACTTATGTTAACATACAATATACTTAAGTTGTTATTCTTAAATGAAATAATGGATGTTATTTAAATGTCTCAATTTTAATTCTTAATATAATAACCGTTGATAACTATAGCTGACAAACACTAAGGCTCTTCAGGGTTCTTAATTTTTAAGAGGGTAACGAGATTCTGAGGACAAAAGACCAAGAATCACTGAATGAGACAATTCCAAAAGCACCAGTGGGCTGTGGGGTCTGGGCCAAGTCTCCCCAGAAGGATGACCCACCCCCGATACACAAACCATTTCCAGCCGAAAACGAAGCCCAGCAGACTGAGGAAGCGTTCTGCCCCTCGCCCTTTCTTTCCTAAAGAGATTTAGACAGAAAAACCTGCTTCAGGAAGGGGACCTTAGCATCGTCACCACTGCAAACTCGCTCAAGGACACGTGAGTTAAGTACGGTAGACAAGAGAGACACACGCACAGACCCGGTCACTGGCGTCACCTCTGCCCCGTTGTTTCTGGGTTGCCCACCAGAAATCTTCCACTTTCTTGCTTACCTGTGAGTTTCGTCTTCGAAATCCCAGGCCCCTTCTCGCTGCCTCTTTCATCTTCGTCCAAAATGACATATTTACCTCATTCCGCCTCGCTATGTTTGGAATCTTCAAGCTTACATAAATTTCCCATGTGCGGATATTAAAATCTGACTTTCTCCTGTTAACCTAGCATTTGGCATTTGAGTTTCTCTAAAAAGAAAAACCCGGCCCCAAGAACTAAAGGGTTAGAGGAAAATTTCCCGGCCCCAACAGCTTCCCAACAACTTAGATTAAAAACACCGTTTGGGGAATAATGAATTTAGATTATTAGACGTATTTTCTTGTAATACAGTTTGGGTACTTAAGTTGAAAATGCAGATGTTATCACTTCAATAAGCGAAAGCATTCTTGGAAATGGCAATCATCTTTTAAATAAGAAAATCATTTTGAGTGTGAATGCAAAATCAATGGCCCCCATTAATCACGGCAAGGATATTTATTACATTAATGAAACTGGAAATATTAAAACAATATTTTCCCTATTTAATAGAGTAAGATTATAGTCAAGATCATAATTACATCAGCAAAACCAGTATGAGGGCAAAGTATAACAACTCGTAATGCATTTTAGGTTTATGGTTTAATAAGGCTTCTACTTTATCTTATAAAAAATGTAAGCACTGTAAAGGGATTAGGGCTCAATTTTACTAGCTGGCCGATGTGAAAATATGCTACTTGTTTACCATATTATAAAACAGACTTTAGAACCTCTAGTAACACATATTGGGAGAGTCTTTTTCCTTAAGAATTCGTTTTGCTAATATGCTAGGTAGGAAGGACATTCCCATCACTTGGTGTCTTAAAAGTTCCACCTGTGACGAACACCAGCATCTCACTATGGACATCACAGAAAAGCCCCGACGACAGGTGAGAAGCCCACGCTTTATTTGATTTTATTGAGCTAATAGCCACGGCATCTCAAGTGGGGACCGGGCCAGCAACAGGTGACTAATCACAGCGCAAGTCGATTTCCTCGGGAGGTTCCCATTTCTCTACTCACAGACCCGTCAGGATCGCTCTCTCTTTCTGTACCCCAGGACCAGCGCGCATAATTTCATTACATATCAGAACCGTGAGAACAAGTTTTTTTTTTCGGAAAAAAATCTAGTCTCATAGTCGATGAGCCTGGAAAAGCCCGCGAGTCGCCGCCCTGCCTGGAGCACGTGAGGCCCAGAGCGGGGACCGGACAGCGCGAAACCCAGGCGGCTCGGCCAGCGCCCGGATCCCAAGCCGGGGTGGCGAGGACGAGGTCCCGCGTCCAGACACAGTCTGGGGCCGCGGCCCGCCGGGAGGGGGCCCCCAAACAACACCGGGCCTTTGCTGAGCCCACAGCGACAGCCCCCGCAGCAGCACAACGCTCAGGGGGACAGAGAAACGCACCCAGGCGCGCGGCATCCGAACGACGGAGAGCGCCCCGCGACGAAGGCCGTGGCAACGTGCGGTTAAGCAGGAGCCCCGAACGGCCCCCGAACGCCCCGAACGCCCCGAACGCCCGAACGATCCCGAACCGCCCCGAACGGCCCCCGAACCGCCCCCGAACCGCCCCCGAACGGCCCCGAACGGCCCCGAACGCCCCCGAACCGCCCGAACGACCGAACGGCCCCCGAACAGCCCGAACGGACCCGAACGGCCCCGAACCGCCCCGAACGGCCCCGAAACCGCCCCGAACCGGCCCCCGAACCGCCCCGAACCGCCCCCGAACCGCCCCCGAACAGCCCCAAACGGCCCCCGAACCGCCCCGAACGGCCCCCGAACCGCCCCGAACGGCCCCCGAACCGCCCCGAACCGCCCCCGAACCGCCCCCGAACAGCCCCAAACGGCCCCCGAACCGCCCCGAACGGCGCCCGAACCGCCCCGAACGGCACCCGAACCGCCCCGAACCGCCCCCGAACCGCCCCCGAACCGCCCCAAACGGCCCCCGAACCGCCCCCAACGGCCCCCGAACCGCCCCCGAACAGCCCCGAACGGCCCCCGAACCGCCCCGAACCGCCCCCGAACCGCCCCCGAACAGCCCCAAACGGCCCCCGAACCGCCCCGAATGGCCCCCGAACCGCCCCCGAACCGCCCCGAACGGCCCCGAACCGCACCCGAACGGCCCCCGAACCGCCCCGAACGGCCACCGAATGGCCCCCGAACCGCCCCCGAATGGTCCCCAAAATGCCCCTGAACTGCCCTGAATGGTCCCCGAACCGCCCCCCGAACCGCGGTACCTGAGCATCTGCGGCCGCAGAGCGGGCGACGCGGCCCCCAGCCGGGGACACTGCAGCGGCCGGTCCTCAGATGGCAGTCCCTCCCTGCCTGAAAGAAAGAACAAAAGAAAGATTCCATGTCAAACCCTTTGAAGCCAGTGATTAACTGAGTCAAAGTCAACGCACCAAGCAATCAAACACGGGGCCAGCCCAGCCGTGAGTTAAAGGGCCCAGGGCAGCCCGCAGAGCAAGAGCTGAAACCAGGCATGTTCCTATTTCAGTGACCACCCCTCCTTCTCAAGCGTGGAGCGCGTGGAGCAGTGGAAGAAACGGGACCCACTACCAGAGAGAAAGGAGCAGGAGAAGTCAGCATGCAGAGATGGAATTATCGGAAAAGAATGTTTTTAAAAAATGATAGAAATCCGTTAAATAACCTAGTGGACAATGTTTGCAACGTGTGTCAACAGATGGGAGATGTACAAACGGAAATCGGACTCTGAAAAGGGATCCAAAAAATAACGGAAGAATGCGTTGGATGAGCTTAATGGGAGTCTGGGTGCAACGGGATCAAAGAAAAGACAGTGAACTTTAAGACAAGTCACTAAAAATTAACCAGGTTGAATCACGTAAAAAATAACAATAAAGGGTGGGTCTGGGACAGTGTCACGTGCTCACCATGTGTGCAATTAGGGTCACAGAGAGCGGGAAGAGATTAAATAGAAACGGCTTTGAAAAAATGTCTGAAGAGAAATGGTCAAAAGTTTTCACAGAACTGAACATTCACATATATATATACATATATAAAAACATATATTCAACACTTATATATAAGAATATATCCATATATGACTATATATAATATTTATATATAAGAATATGTGCATATAAAAGAATATCTTTTATATGCATATATAAGAAGATGCATCATATGTATATATAAAACGAATATTTTTACCAGGCTTCCTCTATCTGATAAAAGTCATATACAAATATTTACAGCTATCATCCTACTTAATGGGAACGAATTGAATCCTTTTTTCTGATTAGAAACAACAATGTATGTTCACTTTCGTCACAGCCATTAAGTAGTTCGCTGGAACTCTTATACAGCTCAACAAAAGACAAATAAATGAAAGGCAGAAGGACGAGAAAGGAGTAAGAAAAGTTGTTAAAATACAATTACACTTGCATATATATACACATCAATATGACTGTGTGTGTGTGTGTGTGTGTGTGTGTTCAACACTTTAGGTATTTACAAACTAATAAATGAATTCCGCAAAATCTCAGGATACAAAGTCAGTATTAAAACCGTAGTATTACTACATACTGAAAACAAACTAACAGACAATTAAATATTTTTAAAATATTCACAAAAGCATCTACAATTATCAAAATTTTAGGGAAAAAATCTAACAAAAGAAATGCAAGACTTTCACACCGAAATGCAAAAAATAACCATGAATAAGAGAGATACTTTAAAACTATATATTAATGGAGAGTCAAACTGTGTTCGTGGTTTACAAGGTTAGCTAGCTGATTCTAAATTTTACATAGGTTTGCAGAGAATCTATAACAACCTAAATACGCTTAAGAAGCAAGAGAAAATGTGGCAGACTTCAATTTATTTTACATATTACTGTAAGGAAACATCAATTGAGACGGCATTTTATTAGCATAAGTAGAAAGTGATCAATGGAACAGAATGAAAATTCAGAAATAGACCCCCTCATACATCATCATCCGATTTTCAGCCTGTGCAGTAAGGCAATTCTCTGGGAAAGGAAAATCAATGTAATAAATGGTATTAGAACAACCGGATGCACACATGGAGAAATAAACCCTGAACCCTTAATACTAAAAATTCAAAATCTTAAACTAAAAATTCAAAAAAAAAAAATTCAAGATGGCTCATGGACCTGAACCAAACTGGAGCCATAAACCTGTTAAAGAAAGCGTAGAAACAGAACTTTGTGATCTCAAAATAAGCAAATATATATTTTGTACAAATACCAAGACCACTAAACATGAAAAGACACATTTTACTTAAGCAAGATAGTCATTTCTAATCAGATGATATTAAAAATAGAACAGGTAAATCCTATCATTAGAGAAAATATCCTGAGTACCTATATTGCAAAAGGATTCATATCCATAACATAAAGATTCCTACAAATAAATGACAAAAACACATGCACATACGAAGTTATAAATTGGCAAAAAGATCTAAAAAGGCCCTCTGCAGACGAAGATAGACCAATGGCCGATATACACGAAAATGTGTTTAATGATAATTACATGACGAAATTTTAAATTACAATATGTTGAGATACCCATTTCTAGAACTGGGAGAAGTAAAACGTGCCCAGTACGAAATGCTGCCATCTTTGCAGAACAACTGAAACCAAACTGTCACGTATTTCTGATGGGAGGACAGAAAGGTATAAACATGTTACAACGTCGTTCTACGCTTTCCCGTGAAGTTAAAACGTATCTACTGTGTTGCCCTGCAATCTCACTCCCATATATTCATATACTAGAAATGAAAATTTATGTTCACAGAAAGTCTTACACAAAAAGGTTCCTAGCAGTTTTATTTACAGAAGCCCCAAACTTGAAACACACACACACACACACACACACACACACACACACACACACACACACGTCAAATCGTGTTATACTCAGGTATTCATGCGATATAAGACCATGCAGCAATAAAAGGGAAGGATGCCAGCAGCAACAGCGCCACAGCATTAAACAAACAAACCAAAAACATTGTGCCAATCTAAAGAAGCTAGACGCATAGCGGCACATACTGCATGACTTGGCTATATTAATTCAAGAATGCAAATAAGAGACGCAAAAGAGCATTCTAGAATGAAGGTAATACTCGATTTGGATGGTGGTTACAAGAGTGTGTACACAATTGTCAAAACTCATTTCTCTGTTTATTTAATATATGTGCATTTCATTTTATTCATACCTCAATAAAAATTATAAAATTCAGTGACGTTTTTAGACACAACTTCAAACTGTTACAGATTTTATATGAAAGGGATTAACTATTAAACATAACTCCAGACCACAGCAATTCCATTTGGGCAGGACTGAGAAAACAACCTTCTTATCACTCGCGTGATGCCCGCATATTTTTTCAATATCCACATCATAACAATCATATTTCATTAATGAGTATTCTGGGCACCTACTATATGACAGATATGGTGCTGCTTGTGAGGATATAAGCAGTGAGTATGAAATGATTTCTATTGTTTTGGGATTATAGTAATGAGGGGACTCAAACTAGTAATGTTTAAGGGCAATAAGGTACACAGTCTAAAAAAAGTAATTATTGACCAAATTGAGGCATTGCATGCCCATGTTTTATAATCTATTTTAAATTATGCTAAGTTTAAACATCTCTTTCTATGATGCTATATTATTCAGCTCTAAATCTGCCTTCCAAGGCATTACATGTAGCTTAAAGAATCCCTCTTCAAAAATGACTAACTAATTGACCTTCACATGGCATTTAAAAAATCAATCCCATTGGGAAAACCTTAGCAAATAATGGCAAATGTGAGAGAAAGAACATCGTAAGCAAGTGACAAGAACAGTAATTACACCCTAGATGAAGTCGGATACACATTGCATTCATGTTAGTAACAGTAATAAAATATTAGCCTTATAAATATTCATAGTTATTATATTTTGGAAAATGTATTAAGATTGGGACCTGGGCTAGGTTCTGTCTTCATGACTATTAGCTACTACCCTCTCTATACAAGAGTTTGGACAAGGTTCCATAGTCTCTTTGCTGAAACATTGAACTTCTACCGAGTTCCAGTCCAAAATGTTTATTTTAGCATAACAAAATTAGCCTCGTGTATAACATATTTCCTTATAAAACCACGAAACGGAACCACTAAAACTACATATATCAAATTTACCAAAGTAATACAAATTCTGCCAGGTTTTCGTTACAAGACTTTGGGGCACACGCGCTCAGTATGCTTGGTTAATCCCTCACCGCAGAATGAGATCGTCTTGAAAGATGATGCGAACTTTTTACGTTTGCTTTTATCCTGCATCACCTGCTTCCCTTTATGCGTCAAAGCCGTTTTAGAGGACGTTCTGGACTTCATTGGAAAATGTGGAAAACAAGCATTGTGTCTCATTGCACATGAAATCAGCCGAGAACTGGGTAGAAAGATTTCTCTGGGTTCGACCAGAGAAAGACTCCCATCTGGTCTCGGGTTGTCTCGAGATGGAGGATGGGTTCCCAAGAAGATCGTCTTGGCCTAAGTGTTTCCCAACCAAAAGATCTGATTAAAAACGATAAGAAACTACGAAATCTTCTTCTATAGACGGTTTATGCTCTTTGTGTAGCTTTCCTGGTTACGAGTTTTTAAAACGTTACTGTATCAACTCTCGCGTATTACTTGTTTGCAAAATTATGATGACGATAATACTGCAGATCCCAAAAAGCCAATCCTGTGGACAGGAAGTGGGACTAGAAAGAAATTCTACAATACTAAGGTCACTTCTAACAACACTATGAAAATAAAGCCAATGGTACAGGTGTGAGTGTGTCATCGACCGTTGAGAGCATGTATAATGTTTGGTGTTGGTAGAGAGAGCTCTATTTGAAAATCATATTTGGAGAATTTGGGTTTCTGACAGATTTTAAAATAACTACCTTGTCTTTTCCTTGTTTGTGGAATCAAGCACTCCATTCCATGATGCTAACAGCGGAGTCGATTTTCCAGGAAGACTATAGTTTGGGCCTTATATTTTTCTTCTTAACAATCTTAAGCCTTGTTACACTTTGGAAAAGTTAACTGAATTTAAAGAAACATCTTAGGGTTCCACTTTTCACAAAGAGCTATTGCCAGAACATAAATTTCGCATGTAGATAGATAAGAACGCTGTTAGCCACATAAGTCGATGAGGGCTCATTGTTCCTGCTTTTGTTTCGTGGTCTTGGGTGGCTCTGTAGACGTCACCATTAGACCTCTGGGCACTAAGAACATCCCAGTGCAAGAGGTAAAAGCTGGTTCCCCTGTGCTCACGGAATTGTCCTTCCACACTCGTATTTAAAACTCAAAGATACAGCTATTTGCCGTGTTCCAATCTTTTTCAAAGAAGCCCCCTAAACAGTAATACTTTCAAGCAGCCACATTACAATAATTTTATACTTATACAGTGATAAATTAGTGTGTATGATGCTAAGACGCAGTTTTAATATTTAACATCACAATTAATTGTGCAAGTTCATCGCCCCACAAAATGATCATTTTAGTCACATAAAGGGACTATAGATTTAGATAATTGTGCGAATGGATTTCATTTAATTATTGCTAAAACAGTTCAAATTCACAGCTCAATTAAAAGGTGATGGATCGCGCATAATTTGTTGCCTTTTTATGGATTATAGATTTGAGATATGATTACCTCAGGAGACTTTTTTTCCCCTACCCATGGATCCACAACCTGTTATTCTAAATGTAAACTGATTAAACCCACAGTTCCCTTTCGTCACAGCAGGCTTCAGGCTTTCGGTGTTTTTTCTGCTCGTATAATTACATATTTTAAGGAGATATGTTAATCAGTATCCACATTCTGGAGTCTCAGGGGATCTTGCCTAAATTCGTTGCAGATAATATGTTTTAACAAGTTTAAAGTCAGTATTCACAGTTGTAAGCTAAGTTTCCTTATTTGGCGCAAAAGTCGGTTCGCAGCTGTGAACCGTGGCCTAATGCAGCTCTCAAAATTTTCTTGAGTACCTCCTTCAAAAAGATCCGCTTCCTGGAATTTAGATTTTACGGTCTAGAGATAATAGTTTGGAGACTGACATGTTCCATGTAAAAATGTAAAGAATAGGTAATTATATTAAATGAACTTTCTTTGCCAAACGTATAAATAGCCCAAGGATAACATTTCTTGAGCTATTTTCAGCTTTGAATTATTGGAAAATTCTGTAGCACGCAGACTGCAACTTGAACTGCTTGCCACAAATCTTCACAAAGGGAGTGTTTCTCTTTGTTCAGCTGACAGTTGAATGAATATGAAAGAGAAAATGCAATCATATTTTGCAGATTCAAGGGAGGGATTGCTCAGTAAAACTTTCCACGTTAGACTAAATTAAGCAGAAGCACTTAAGGCTGCATCAGATTCTACGAATGACCAGCTTAGACACAGGCAGATATGCACCTGCACGTTGACGGTTATGCTGTGGGCAGGCCGCAGTGACGAGACCTCGCTGGACTGTGGATTACCATTATTGATCTCTACCTTTTTAGGAACTTTCTTCAATCTTCTCTAAATACTGTGACCAAGAGTTCATCAACTGTGCCCCTCAGCTAGACAAAACCTTAGCCAGGCTTCTCCCTAGCTCTGAGCCCCTGAAGTCCCTTTTCTTAGAGCATTTCCCTTAAAAACTTGGAATTGCAAATTCTTACACTTTCTCTTGAGCTATAAATCTCACCCCAGCCTCTGGTCAGCCTTGCAGTCCAGGGATGGCTTTTCTGAAGGCCCCAGGAGGGAGCCATCCTCAGAAATGTAATCATCTAAGGAGACAGCGCCCACCCCCGGTCTCTGCGGGAGGCTAGCAGCCTGTAAGGGACAATCAGCAAACACTGATGGCCTAATCACCTTGTCTAGCTGGTTCCCCACCTACTCTTGTACTCCGCCATTAGCTTGCTCCAGGATTTGTAAGTCTTTCAGCCTTTTGTTTTGTGGGAATTGAGTTCAATCTCCCTTCCCTATTGCGATATTTTTGAAAAAAGAATTCCTTGCCTGTTTGACACTTTACGGTGCAATGTTTCTTTGGCGACTGAAGAAGCCCTACCACCCCACTTTCAGCAGAGATCTCTGCAGCAAAAATCAGGGTGATGCTGACAAGGACGCCCTCTCGTCCTGTGCAACCTCCCTCCCCACGTAAAGCTATGCATCGAACGGCTCTTAAAACTGACTCAACTTCCAATTGCATTTATGTCAATAACCTGGTCGGCAGATTGAAATTTCGTCGTAGAATTGAACGACCTTTTAACAGTTACTGCTTGGGGGCCATCAAAATGCCCGTTCTTGTGAACGCACAGACAACCCGAAGGAAGCGTCCAGTGTTAACTTGTGTTCCAGAACTTCAAACTCGAACGTCGCCCAAGGGCACCGACGTCATGGTCCACTGCCAAAGGCCACCCGCACTGAACGCCAGCCCGAGTACACACATCTGCTTGGCTGATTGGAATTTTTAAATTTATTTCATGCCCTCAGTTTACCTTCCAGCTGGAAGTGCGAATGAAGAACAAAATCCAAAAGGCGGCATTACGATGAGAAAGAAAGCAAGGAGTGTGGGGGAAAAAATAATATTCAAGTGATAGAAGTTCACTGCGTTTACAGAGAACAGCAGAAATGGAAATTAATGTAAATTTTCATTTCACACATTATTTTACTTGTCGTTTTTCTTACGCAAACCTGTATCTTTAGTAAACAGAAATATGTTTCGATAATGTTTTTAGAGTTAAAATAGGTTAAACCAGCTTAATTGAAGAGAAAGAATGCCTTGGAATTTGATTGAACATATCAATGAGATTGATTTTTGTTTGTTTGTTTAATTGAAAAATCCATAATTGAATTGCTATCCAGTCTGGCTTATATTAAGCATTCATAAATATTTTTAAAGTATCACTATCTGTTGCCATTACCATTATTAATTACAGCAGTGAGTTGTCAAAAAAAAAAAAAAATCGAACCTGAGTTCAAACTTGGCTCTGTAATCACTCGCTTGGGAGTCGCAGAGCTGTGACTTCACTTTCCTTTTCATGGAAATGTGCTTTCCCCACGTTTGGGGATTCGTTACTATATTCTAATGTTTCCATCTAGTAGGAGAAAAGAATCGTCTAGATTTATACATAGATGTATTGGCACACACCTGCACACCCAATGCGTTAGTAAATAAAATGGCGAAAGGAGCAGTTTTTGTTTAAGACATATGTCACTGTGAGATTTGGAACAGAAATTATTGGATATTCTTATTCCGAAGGCAAACCTCTTGGAGAATTGAGAAAAAAAAATGGGCTGTGTGTTTCATGCATTAAATACATTTTAATGATTTGAAGCTGAACTCTTCAGAACTGAATGATATTATGATTTATTTTCCAAGGATGAAAAATTGTCACTTAAATACTGCAGAAACTTTGAAAAAGGAAAGAAATGCTAACAAAATACAATGTGAAATATATAAATACCAGAATTGTAAATTTATTTATATTGACTAGATGCAGCCTTCAGCAGAGAAAGAAAAAAATACTGGAAAAGTACTGTTCTCTATATAATCTACATTCTTGCCATGACAAATATGGGTGCTTGATCAATTTTTTATTAATACTATTGACTTTCAGGGTTCAATGTGATGAAGTTCTTTCAATGAATGTCAAATGAGTATGACTTTAATATATGTGCAAATTAGCCAAATAAGCGATGCTATTCCACTTTGTCCTTTTGAAGAGCAAAATTTCTATAGAGAAATTTCACATTTTAAAAAAATGTGCCTGATACACGCTTAAACACGTCAGTGGTGGAGGTGGGTGCGGAAGCAGAGGACAGGTGTGGGAGCAGTGGACAGGTGTGGGAGCAGTGGACAGGTGGAGCAGAGGACAGGTGGGGAGCAGTGGACAGGTGGGAGCAGTGGACAGGTGGGAGCAGTGGACAGGGGTGGGAGCAGTGGACAGGTGTGGAGCAGTGGACAGGTGTGGGAGCAGTGGACAGGGTGGCAGCAGTGGACAGGTGTGGGAGCAGTGGACAGGTGTGGAGCAGTGGACAGGTGTGGCAGCAGTGGACAGGTGTGGGAGCAGTGGACAGGTGTGGGAGCAGTGGACCGCACATGCACAACCCAGCAGCTCGTCCGCACCCAAGTCGGTCTGGCTCAGGATAACCACTCTCCGTAGTTTGGCACCTGCATTTTTTTGTTGCATATATTTTTTAAACACAGGTAATATGTATTCGAGCTGCCTACATGGGGAAATGAGCCCAACAAAGCTCATTCTTCAGAAACAAACAAACAAACAAACAAACAAATGAACCAGTGAGGGAAGTGGCTCAGAACTAGGTTAGTGTGGGGTTTTGGGTAGTGAATAATTTTAGGATGGATGCTAACCACCCCACGGGAAAGGTTCATACGTAACATCTTACAGAAAAATTACAAGAATAGTGTCACTCTGCACAAATTAAGAGTTTGTTAACCTAGAAAACCTCACGAAGCCTCTTTGTTGTATTGTTGCATTGATGGAACTTGTCACCAAATCAGTTTCCTTTGGGCCTCAGCCCAATTCTTCACGATATCTTAAACCGTCCAATCAGAGTCAGAACTAATAAGGACCTCATCGAGCAAACTGTCTAATCTGCTCAGGGTACAGTGAGGACGGCAATGTAGAGATTTAGGCCCAGATTAATATAAATGGTTTGGGGAAGATCTAGAAAATCTAACAAGCTCTACGGACTCCTGTGAAGTAAGATCTTTGGGGCACCATGCCATCTCGTGTGTGTATTTCTCGTTGGAGGCTTTTGATGGTTGCAGAAAAGACCCTGGTGCCATAAAAAGTTGTCGAAAGCAGTCAAAGCCTTCCACCGCCCCCGGGAAGGCTGGTCTGAAGCAGGCGGGAATAGGTCCAGCACTAAAGCTGCGTGAGATGAGAGATGAGCAGGAGGCTCTTTATAGTATGCGTTAGGCAGTTTGCAAGTTCTTAGTTAAAAAACAAAACAAAACAAACAAAAAACCCAGAAATACAAGGAAGGAAGAATAAACAGTTGAGAAAAACTACTCTTCTAAGGCGAGCGGGTCTAATGAAACAATTGTAGCCTTGCAGTGAAGGGTTAAACGAGGTCACTTGAAAACGTGAAAACCATCACATGAAAAACCTCAGGACTGTTTATAAATGATCACTGGAAATGTGTCAGCAAGCAGGAACGCGTCTTTTGCAAAATAAAAAAAAAAAAAACGGATCGCATAAATAATAAATGCTACCCAATGCATCTGTCATTACTATATGAATGTGTTGCTGTAAAATATTGAGTCAAAAGCTTAAATCAAATGAAAACATAAATATTTAAAACACAGAACGTACTGTATTTGATGATACATTGATTTTCGAGAGCCGAGCATGAACTAGTCAGAACGATGGCATGAACTGATACGCTAGAAATATTGCTCCTGAAACTCAGAAAACCCATGTTCTAAACATACATGTCCAGCTAATGAGTGATGTGCCTTGAGCAATCACCTAATTTCTACCAAATTCTGCTTTTTACTTGCTTGTGAGAGCGCCCTGTGTATAGTTGGTCTTTGGTCAATATTAAAAAAATGCAGGAGAAGCAAGATCCGTGGCTCGTAACAGTGAGCCAAGGAGCCCTGTGTCTCCCCCAGAAAACACATCCAGGCACCGCGGCATGTAGACATATTTTTAGGGAAAAACAGCTATGTCTTTTGCACACATCACAAATGAATATTATTATGCTCTTTGGATATCACTACTTTAAAAAGGGAATTCTTAGATATTCTTTGGGCCAGGGCGGCTGTGAAAAAACATATCAAGACATTAAGAACCGAGAAGGTTTGGGAATTTGGGAGATGCGTATTGCAGCCCTGTCCACATCCCGACCTGGAGGGCTAATTAAAAGTGGGTTTAGTTGTGTAAAATGTAATATGTTCCTTAGACGTGGAACGTTTGCATTTATTCCTGAAATTGGAAAATTAACACCCTGGTTAGAGTATTCTTAAAAAATTATTAACATGAACTAACGAAAATGTGTTTCAGGTAATTAAGATTTAAGGCACATTCATAGGCAAAAAATCATCACAATTATAGCCATTAGTTACAGGGCCCAACAAACGTCATTGGCCCAGACGTTTCTGGTGCAGATGACAGTGACTTCCTCACGTTAAATGAAACCGTAACATGAAACAGGGAAATGTCAACATGCAGTTTGTTTATTCTTGTCGTTCAGAATAATGTCTTCATGGGTAAACATTCTAACCGGTTTGGCTAGAGACCCCCCCCCCTCACCCCCACAGCCCACCCATTGAGAGGTCAAAGGTCATGCGAGTCCTTTGCACCTTGATGTTGCTGTGGAGATTTTTTTTTTCTACTTTTTTCTAAATTACGAGTTTCTTTTATTCCCTACCGTGTCAGTCTAAGGTGTACCTGGGGGCGACGCGCTGCAGTGCACACCGTGAAATGATCCCCACACCAAGGTCACTCAACACCACGCGTAATTATCAAAGATTCACCTTCGCCGCACCTTTCGAGGGTATGACGCGGGACAGTTAGCTATGGCCACCACACTGTCCCTCGGAGCCACAGGGCTTAGCCCTCTGACAGCCGGGAATGTGCGCCCTGTCCCCCACCCGGCCCCGGCCCGGGGAACCTCGGGTCTGCTCTCTGTCTGCCCGAGTTCGGCTACGGGGCCGGGTGAACGGGCGCTGGGATCTGGGCGACACGTGGCGGAAGGAACGCACCTGTGCCGTCGCTTACCTGACCACCCCTGAAAGCGGCAGCTCCCGCCGGGGTCACGCGGGACGTGTTTTCCACACGAGGGGGGTCGTTTCACGTCTGCCCGTCTATCCATTCGGGGGTCACCAGCCATGCCCCTGGGCCAGGGATGGAAGAGACGGGGGTTCGCACCCGGCGCCCCGCGGAGCACACGGCCGCGAGCAGCGGCGAGCAGAGGGCAGACAGGTGGCCCCCAGCTCCGCAATGGAACCGAAGGCCGGAGGATGACCACACAGGCTTCGCCGGGTCCCTAGCACCGGCGCTGCCCAGGGCCAGGGGCGCCGCCCCCGCTTAGAGGGGGCGGGGGAGGCGCGTGGCCCATGTCCCCAGCCTTTGGGTACGACAGGAAGTTGCCACCTCAGTTTCCCCCACCGGAGCAGGCGGCACTGGGATGCACGGAAAGGGCCGCGGACGAGGAAGACCAGCGGGAGCCACCTGCAGCCGCCCGCGCCGGCCGGTGGGGGCACCGCGGTGTCCGGGGCCTGCTCTGCGGACAGCCCGGCGGCGTCCGCCACCCGAGCCACCAAGTGCCCGCACGGCCCACGCGGACGCCTGCAGCGCCCACTGAGTTTCCCCCACGGGCTGGAGAGCTTGTCCCCGAAGGGGACAGCAGGTGGCCAGCAAGTCAGGAGGACGTGCTCGTGACCAGGAGGGCGCAAAGGGCGACGCCAGCGAGCTGTCACCTCCCGTGTGTCAGAACGGCCCCATGGAGAGACAGGGCGCCACCTGTTAGCGACGGCTCTTGCCACGACGACGTGGGAATACGAGAGAGCTGGCGAGGTTCACCTCAGCCCCGTTGTTAACGTCGGGGACTAGTCAGCGCCGCACACTCTGCGGTAGAGAGCCCAACCCACGTGTAGGGGCCTGGGGATTTGGGATCAGCCACCACTTACGTCAGGACAGCTTGTCATTTACCTCTCGGGGGCGGGGGGGAGGGGGGGGAACCTTTTGCGTTCATACAAGACATGCCAACATTTCCCTGTAAACTGCATTTCAAGCTGCCCGACATTGTCAGAAAGAGAGACTTGTAATTCAAGAAAATATAATGACTTGCTTCACAATATCTTTAGAAGTTACCTATTTCTCAAAAAAAAAAAATTCTATTTGTTATAAATCACAGGCAGCTTTTGTCAGTAAGGATTCTCTCATATTTCCCAGAGTTGGCTTCTTTGAACATCATTCTACTAATTAAGAGAATATCTATCCAAATGTTAATGATGTGTAAAAAAAAATATGGCTATCATTTTCCTCTCAGAAGTAAATTACCTGATATTGTATCCAAGCTAGATATTTCTACTAATTATAGTCTCCCCAAAATCTGATGCAATTTTAATTTGCTTATAAACACGTAGAAGTAGTTATTCAATATTCTCCAAGGCCATATCAGAACATTATTCAAGAAAAGGAGCAAGGTTGAATAAAATCAAAAACAACAACAACAAAAACAAACTAGCCAAGAGCTTACTTTAGGATGCACTGTCTCCCCACTTCATTTCTCTTAGATAGGGTTTATTATGACTTATCAGTCTTTCCTTCGCGTAATGAAATCTATAAGGACAAAAAGGTATTCTGCACTTAAAATAGTGCTGACCGTACCGCAAATAATTCTGGATATTTTTTTCTTTCAAATTCTCTTGTGTAAGTAATAACTTTATATGTTTTAACCCTTTAAAAAAGAATTAAATAAATGCCATATTTTATTAAATCATTGGTTCATCAAAAGAATGCATGACTCTCATCAGCAACACAATGTATTAATAAAAGGCACAGCTGTCATTCAAGATAGCACAGGCAAGGACGGACGGGAAGGAAAAAAGAGAACTGTAATTGACAAGGTGTATAGAAAGGTCCAGAACTTACAGTACCGATTTTCAGAGCTGATCCTATTACATTCTCACGATATCCAATCAAATCACTCCACTCACGGGGGGAGAATCAACATCTTACCCACGATCACACAGTCAGTATGAAGTAGAGCTAAAATTCTACCTGTGTGCATCAAATTTCATCTCTCTCTCTCTCTCTCTCTCTCTCTCGCTCTCTCTCTCAATATCGATTTACACACACATATATATCTATAAATATATATACGTGTGTATATAACAGATTCCAAACAACTGCAAATTGTCTAGACCATAAGTAGCATTTATTCATATAGCATGTATGGCTAACGCTTTATTTTTTTAATTCTGCACTATTAACCAATTTTATTTTACAGAAAATTGTTTGAGCCACATGTAGAATCACGAATACCTATGTGAATGTTGTATACATTTACCCTGAACCATATCTCCCGAGTTTCTTATTTGCTATTAGAACTATTATAAAACATGGTCTCGTTGGTCTGATAAAGCAGTTTATATTCACCCTAATTCGCTGTTTGGATATGAAGTTTGTCTCGTTCCCTATCAACTTCGCCATTCTCAACGGAAGTATCCTGATCTTATTCGTTGCATTTTGTGTCTAAGAAAGAATCGAACAGCGTTGGAAAGAACATCTGCAAGCGTCTTTGTGGGTCAAGAGTTCTCATTAGAACCGGGCCCGAGGCTCAGCAGCGCTGTGGGATCTGACAAACGAGATGATGAGCAGGCTGAGGGGGTGGGGGGTGGGGGCCTCACCGCAGGCCGCTTAGCCAAAGAAAAGTCCTCAGAAATGTCTAGAATCTCAGAAATTAAGCCTCACCTTACAGTGATGTGCGTCCACAGCTGAGAATTCAGGCACAGTTCCTAACTCCAGATTTGACCTTATTTTATTGACAATCAGGCATTTTTCTATGATGATGATTTGTAGCAAATGCAACATTTTATTAAATTAGGCATTATGTATAGCAAAGAATAACGCGAAAACCAAAGGACAGACTTTTTACTCGGGGCACTGCCATTTTTTTCTCACGTAATTGGCTTCATGTACAAATATACATTCTACATTTTAGACTTGACCAGAGGTCTCTTTTTCACCAGATATGTTATTCCATTTGCTTTGGGCAGACTTTCAACTTCGATAAACATGTATTTCTATAAGCTTTCCTTGGCGGAAAGATATTTATGCATATATAATGAACCTATTATAAAACGTAATGACAAAGTACAAAAAGGCCCACACCCAGATCAACAATCCATGAAGAAAAAAATAAGGTGATAGAGAGATGCTGGGAGCGGAAGGGAGGTTGCTACTTAAATAAGAAGGCTGCGGTGACGTCCTCGAGCAGGTGACACCTGAGGAGACCCCAGAGCAGGGAATAGAGGGTGTCATGTGGCTCCCTGGAGAGTAAGTATTCCTAAGAGAGGAAACAGAATGCTAAGCCTCCATCGAGTTTGGTGTGTTCTAGTCGCTTTAAACCATAGTTCTTATTGCTCTTTAGATTCACTTAAGAAATATTGACCACTATACACTAAATATCAAAAACAGCACTGAAAATAACCGTCTTTCCGTTAGCCCGGCCCGAGCTCGGTGAGTCTCACCAGCAGAGGGACAGGTGAACGGGGCAGTGTGGCTCGGGCCGCAGGTGGTGCTTGACACTGTGTCCACTGTCTGTCAAGCAGGAAGGGACCGGACGACCAAGTGCTACATGCCCGTGGGCCTGTAAGTCCGTACGCGACAGCCCTGCGTGCTCACTCGGGTGGGCGCTGTGCGGTATCGTAGGTCACCCTCGTCCCTTACTCTGTGAGTCTCCGTGAGGAGGGCAGGCATTTTAAACCATCCTCTGATCCTAAGACACTAGACAAGCACAAATTGGATGCTATTCATTAAAACTGTTGTTTGCGACAAGTTTATTTTCATAATCTTGAAGAAAGCCTATGGAACTTTATCCGAAGGGAAGTAATTAAATCGTAGAAGTCTGAATCTTCAAGAAGCGGGTGATTTTTCTAATTGCTCTGACTTATTCTGCTGAGTTCAGATAACACTGAACTCTGTTAAAAATTACATGACATCAATTTATATAGCAGGATTATGATGAGTAAAGATATGCCTTGTTTTTCTTGTTATCAATTAAAATCTATATATTCAGCAAGACATTAAACAATACATGGATATAAAAATAGGAAAAAATTCTCAGAAGTTGCGAACTTATAGATATATTTACCTTTTTCTATTTTAAGTTATGTTCGTTAATATTTTATATCATACAAATGACTTCAATCACAGGTCACTAAGAAAATGATAAGGAAATGCCAACGAAGATCATTAGGAGTTCCTTATCACCGTCATCTTTCAGCACAAATTCAAAACATTATTTGTGAAGAAAACCATGGCTTATGATCTTAAGAGTGTTGACTTAAGAAAAAGGAAGAAACTATTTTCTACATTTCCCTGACCCAGGTACAGTAAGATGCTAACCTTCTTTATAAAGCCAGTGACTTTAAACATTGAGAACACAACTTTAATCACCAATTTGAACACATTCTTCAGAGCCCTAATTATAGCCCCTTGGGATTTCTGAGCTACACTCTTGACAGGAACCGTGGCCGTGCTGGATGAGGGATCCCTGTGGCAGACTGGGGAGAGGTCCCAGAGGTCAGTATAGGATTAACAACAACAACAACAACAATAATACTGTGAGGCCCTGGCTAGAGGCAGCTCGGTCCCTCTACTTGAGTACCTGGTGACGTCCACACCCAGTGACTTCCCTTATTATGCTGTTACACACCAGGCCAACACACACCAGCCCGATCACCCCCGGAGCCTGGTACCTGACGACTAGCAACGACTCCTAGGCCCAGGAGCCTGAAAAAGCATTCCAAGAAACATGAAACCCAGCTGATCCCACATGGCTTGCCACCTGTAAGCTTGCCCCTTACAGCTCCAGCTTGCTGTCCCCTGTCCCCAGCGGTAAGCCACGCCTCACGTCCCGTGCTTCAGGATAATGCTTTCTCGCTGTAGCTACATGTCTATCCATTTAGGTTTGGCTTCCGTAGAGTCTTTACCGCCTATATGTGAATGGTAATCCAATACCACAGCCTGGATGGAATTTTACATTTAAGTGCTTTAAATTTAAATACGCTGTTTAATAGCACTGCGCCCTTCAACCTCCGAGAACTCATTGCCTAAAGTATTGATAGCTCGTGGGAGGTAGAATAAAATGAGGACGCAGCTAAGAGGAAGTTCTGAACCTTACACTGGCTGGCAGGGAGAGGAGGGGCCAGAGTCCAGAGCCATGTCAACGCTGTGCAACATTCACCTAAGACCGAGACCCGGACGCCCAGCGTAGAGAGAAATAAAGCCACCTCTGTGTGCGCACACCTGCACGTGCACACACACACAACACAAAAACAAGGACGAAGGAAGTTGTAGAGCAGGAGACGGGTTCGAATCCCCATCTATTTTTCTTTGAGACTTTTAAATAATTAATTTTTGAAAATTAATTTGAACTGTTTTACAACATTTACTGCCCAAATCTTCAGAACGTGTGCGATTACTAACTATAACGACAGCTTTTCCTTTTATTAAACTGGCCCGATGGTGTTTAGGAACACATGGGCTGGGATGAAAGTTGTAATATTCAAGGCTCAATTCCAAGCCTTCCCTCTTGCAAGCCCCACTGAACACCCCCCGGGACCACATGATTTTCCTAGCGAGCTCCTCAGGGGCGCGCGGTGCCACGGCGCTACGTTCCCCACCCACCTTGACCTCTTTCTCCCCGGCCCCCCTTCCGCAAAGCATATGTCACTCCCATTACTCCCGCCTGGTCAAGCTCCACGCATCCTTTTGTTTTTTTATTTTTTATTTTTAGCAAAACGTCATCTTCCATGAAAAGCCTCTTTTATCCTGTAATTAACTGGAGCATCTGTCTTCGTGTCTGGCATGGGCTGCGCAGTGGGAAAATGCCTGCTGAATCGATGCATCGATTCATCCCGTGGACTTTGCCTACTGGGGATTCAGAGTGTACTGAGAGCTGCCTCAGCTGTGACTTCTCAGTGTGAGTCTCCCATGTTTGTTATCGTGACTGGGACATTGTGGCACCGAGTCTCAACAGATTCGCTTCATGGCAAACTGGCCTTTCGTCTTAACTACGTCGAACTTCAATGTCCCTCACCTTTCATCATGTCAGCATGGCATTTGACTAGATAACCTTTAGAGTTAGAGCTTGTTCTAAGTATTTGTGAATTTCTGCTATCACAGTTTCAAGTTAGAAAAATTAATACGAGTAAAAAAGGAAATTCGTGTTCATTAAAATGATTGAAATTTGGTCCAAGGATTTTGCTTCTTCCTTTCTTCCACAAAATTTTGAAATCCATGGGTAAATAACAATTGGCATAATTATCTTGTACTCAAATTCTTGTGAAATAATCGACAACCCTTCAGTTATTGACATGTGTGACATTTTTAGCAAGATCACAATTAAGAGGATGAACTTAAAGTATTGAACATTGCCACATTATTATTGGTCGAACATCCTATCGAATCAGGACCTTTACAAATATAAAATCATATCATAACACTCTATTTATCTATCAATCATCTAACATATGATGTCCATTTATACCTTAATTTTTAATTAAAATGTTTCAGAAGATAGACAGAAAAAAAAAAACTACCAGTTGCTCTCAATATCAATCTCATCAAAGAATGATGGAGTTTCTAATATTTCTTAATAATCTTCAGAAGATTTTAAGTAATTTTAACTGCATTTTTCTCTGTCCCATGTGTCTATCATGAATTTTTACTTCCTTAGGTAAATGCTTTTACATAGCACATTTTGCAGATATACTAAAACAAACATATCAAGTTTTCATTATAAATTATTCAGTAGGAAAAATAATATGTATATATTTGAACTCTAGTCTTTTGGGTCTGGAGAAATATTTAATTTGCATCAAATTAAAGGGTTTACTATTAAAATTCATGTTGTATTTCTCTGAAATATTGACAATGTAACATCTCGCACCTTGCATTATTTATTCTGCCTTTTGATTTTCATAAATTCTTACATGGGTTTTCCTCTCGTCCTCTGTAATGCATCTCTGTCATTTCTGTTTTCTTCCATATATCTGCATATTGGCAACTTTTAGTTCACTTCCTTCATCCCTGCCTTTCTACTAGAAGATGAAACGTCTAATTTCTAAGCTTCATACTACCTCATATCCTTTGTTTATATGTCTTTTACAATGGGTATCCCCTAATTCAGGGTTCTCCCCAATCCCAAGGCCAAGAACCAGTATGGTCAGTGGCCTGTCAGGGTCCGGGCCGCACAGCAGGAGGTGAGTGGCGGGCAAGCGAGCAAAGCTTCATCTGTATCGCAGCCGCTCCCCAGCGCCAGCATCACCCCTCTGCTCCGCCTCAGATCGTCAGGCGTTAGATTCTCATAGGAGCCCCGGTCCCTGGTGCCAAAAAGGTTGGGGACGGCTGCTCTAATTATTTGCACAGTGACAGAATTGAGCAATATGAAATATTTCAGTACTTCCCATACTGCATCTGGAAATTTATTGTAAAGTTTATTTTCCACATAAAATCCATGTTATTCTAGAAGAGTTATCAATATTTTTATATGACTGATCATTTTCAACTCTCTTGCTATACTGAAGCAAAGGCATCAGTTTTCCAATGTAGCCGAGTCCATACCAGAATAAAATAAATATTCAAATGTTGACCAATGTAACTACTTCAATAGTCCAATCCTGGAATAGAACTGAGGCAGACAGTCACATGATAAGATAAACTATACAACAGTAAGCAAAAGGGCACTAGCAGAAGTGTCAAATAAAGGACAATATTTTACTTTTAATTAATAAAATAGTCACCTCGTTCTATTAATTAAAATTCATCTAATCCCTACCTAGATACCAGTTTCAAGCTATTTGAGATTTCAAGACCGAGAGTGTGGACTGGGGAGATATTTTGAAGCTCGTGATAAACTATGGCTTAAACGCACCGAAGTTCATTAACAAAAAGCAAGTTTTGCATCTCACATTCACACGTTCCTCCTGGGGAGAGTACTGGCCACGTACACCCCAATTTTGCATCTGCAATCCAAGATTCTTTTGGTGGATCACTGTCTATGCTGCTGCTGTTTTATTCTCTAAAGTCTTTAATTTATTTACAAAGAAACCGCCTTACATATTATAAGAACTCTATTTTTTAATTACGATTTAGCATCTTTTCCCCATCCAGGTTTCAATGAACAGACTGTATTTCATTTTTTCTTATGCTTTATAATCTTCTTTACTACCAAACTAGTTCATTCTTCATGGTTGTGAAGACAGGAAACAAGGAGAGCCTCTCACTCTCTTTTAAATAATAGACGGGGTAAAGAGGGTCAAATATGCGATGACAGAAAGTAATCTAACTATGGGAGGTGAACACATGGTGTAAATATATATGCCTTACTGTTAAAGCGTACAGCTGAAACTTACTGGATTTCACTTCCCAATGTCACCATAAAAAATTAAACAAACAAACAAACAACTGAGACCCAGATTCCCATCCCTGCATTGATGAAATAATTTGAAAGGATGTCATCGAGTCTTAGTTAATGCTTTAATTATTTGAAAAACATGCAGTTAAGTTGTTGGTATTCCTAAACTGACTTGCAAAAACAGCAAACAGGATGAGTACCTTTGCTAATTACTAGTTAATTGATTATTTAAAATGTAAGTATCGATGCTGAACGGTCACAAATTGCTTTCATGCTTGTGATATTTCTCCTTTTACTTCTTCAGAATTTCTTTTCCCAAGTTTTTATATACCATTCAGTAAATACTCTTTTTAAATCTCAATGTGATACCTTTAGAATTAACATGTTGATACTTATCAGCATATTATCTTTCACTCACGCAGCCATGCAAATTATACTATTTATGTCCTATAGGAACTATGACATTATTGGTAATTTCTGTCTTTCAGAGCATATTATCTGTTTTCAGGTTACGATTTGGTAGATGGTAGCAAACACAATTTACAAAAGAGACTGCATTGTCACTAGGAAACTGTTGGCAGTATTTTTAATAATTGCCTAAAACCCAGATGACTTAACTTTAGAGTATTAGGGCAAAAAGCAAAGCTGGTGAATATCTGTCTCTCAAAGAGATGGTTGCTTTTTTCAATGCTTCTCTTTCTCTTATAGGAAGAAAATTCTGGTAAGAAAGAATTAGAAATTTTTGCAAATAGATAGGAATATCTGAGAGAAAAAGTTGTTTTTTTGACTTTATTACTATATTAAGGTCAATAAATGTCCTGTGCCTTGGTGTTACATTTGATGAGCCTTTGCAAAAAGTCTCTTATCAGGGATTATTGTTCTTGAAATTTATCCGCTCTCAAAAAACATTAGATTTTGCTATTAAGTGAATATTATGTTTTTCAAATATCTCCTAGAACCTGGATAAATGCCCCGTAAATGCTCTCTTCCCCACAAAATGTTCCTTCTTAAATTCCTTGATTCTGAGGATAAGAGCTCATTCCAATTTATACCACAAAGGGGAATCAAGTCCACGGCCAGGTCACTCTGAACATGCCCGACCCTTCTGATCTCAGAAGCTACGCAGGGTTGGTCTGGTCAGTACTTGCGTGGGAGACCACCTAGGACGACCCGGTGCTGTAGGCATTTTTTTTTTTAAAGTAAGTCAATAATTGAGAGAAGGTTGTAGACCAATGACTTATTTTAGAAACACAATTGCAGTGTGTAAAAATTTCATAAAACGACCAAAGTAGGATGTCTCTGTCAACTGTTAAGTAACAATTAAGATAAGAGGTCAATAATCAATATATGTGGACTTGGTGAGGAAACAGGAGAGGCGTGAAGCAAAAGTCCAAGCTTCTAGTGCTCTGAAGAGGGGGGACGTGCTTACGTTATAATAAGCACAGGCTCTAACTGAAACCGAACTTGCCGATATGGTCTGGAACAGTCAGGAAAAAAAAAAATCCCAGGATAAAGCAGAAGTTTTGAACATATAAGATGCATCATATTTAAAGAGGCATTTTTCTTGTTATTCGCAAAGTCGTTTTGTTTTGGAAACATTCATACAGCTTCTCGACATCTCTCTCAGTTCCTACGCTCCATTAAATCCCTGCCCTGTTCGAGACTAGTGTTTATTCCATCTCTTAAATCTCATCTGGCTTTGGCAAGAAGGCATTATTTTATGCTTCTACATCCTTTTGCATCTTTCATCTTGTTTTTATCACTAGATCCTAAATGTCCTATTTTTATTTTGTTTCCTTCTCTGTGTATTTCTTGCTTCATTGACCTCATCTTTTCTCTTTCCGTTGGTCATCACTTCTTGGCAGATGACCTCCATAGGCACGTTTGAAGTCGACAAAATCTCTAGCTCCCATACAAGCATTCAGTAACACTGCAGATCAAACAAACCATTTACTGGAAGTCAAATTAGTGAAGACTGTGACTATCAGAGCTAAATGTACAATTCACGTCATGGGTTGAACTGATTCCGAGTGAATCATTTTCTTCCCATCCCCAAACCTCACATGTGACTCAGGTGATGACTACCTACAATTTCCCACTTGCCAACATTGATTTTGTGGGATGGTTTTTATAAAAAAATGAATTGGATTAATAATTGTAATGATTACTGGGAAAGGAAGAAATCAAAAGGATATAGTACTTCTCCCTGAGCATCTGTTGGGATAAGTGTTTTTCATTGATTAAATTATCAAAGCCTTACAAACACAGTGGAAAAACAGGTCTCTCTATCTCAATTTTTTTATATGTGGATTCCAGGTATGAAGAGAAGAATTACTTGTCAAAGTTGCAAAATTTGAAAGTAATAAAGACAAAGATAAAGGCCACACTTAACTTCTTCTTTGATCTATAGCATATTGCTTCCTCTGATCTAAAAAGAACAAGTTTCAAAAAGGCTATTACATGAATAATGTACTAATTATCATTTTAAACTGTGAAATTTAATTACCTAATGTAATTATAGGCATATATTAATATGGCCAATGCGTATTCTTGAAATTAATTACAAATTAGAGATTTAATGTATAATTATGTAAAAATTATTAACCTCATTTTTCAATGTCTTTTCTTTTAGGAAAATCTCTGCATATTGATTAAACAAACATATCAGCAAAATCTGTAATGGAAAATAAAAATACAATCACTGGCTTTTGTGTGAAACTTGGTAGCTAAATCGGAAGTCTAGGCATAGATCTGGAAGGTGTTAGAAAGGGATATATTCATGAGGACAGGTTAAGCCTGCAACACGTGATTCCAACTTGACAGCATTTCGCCCGTGTCACAAGGTAGATGATGAGGAATTCGGCTCCTCGAGGTCAAGAACAAGAATATTTCCATCCTGTGCTCCACTCACTTGGATGTAGCCTCTGAGATGATTAACCACAGAGGGGAAGAGAAAGTCCCGGGCAAAGGGGGGGTTGACCCGGCATGAATCAGAGGAAGAATTGGGCTTGACCTAGCACCAGCATCTCTGCCAGGCGACCCTGGGCCACCAGATGGTCACGTTATTCTCTGTCCCAGGTAGACAGGCCACTGTCCTCCGCAGGGAGCAAGCCTACAATGCCGGCTTTCGCGAACTGCATTCGGTGGTGGCCCAAGTCCCCAGGAGAACACGCGGCACTTCCGTCGCCAAGTCGGACTGTGACGCCTGCTGGTGCGATCAACCCGTGCGCTGTGGGATACAGGGATGGACGACTGTACTAGAATGATCTGCAGTGGATCCACAGAATTGCTGGGACCTCTGAGCTGAGCACGGGGTCCCCGCATCGGCTGTGGGGAACATTCTCTGATTAGCGCCGTTTCTGCTCCTCAAAAGGAAGTCTTCCTCCATGTTTCCCCCATAAACCGTAGTGCTGTGCTTTATGGCCGGGAGTGATTTTCTTTGACCGCATTTGAAATGGGTCTGGGTTGTTTTTTTTTTTTTTAAATACTCAAATGTGAGAAATTGGACTCTGTTCTCTTGACAATGTAATTCTTTCAGAACTTAAGGAGCTTCTGATCTATCTGTTCTCTTCCTCGTCCCGGTGCCAGGAACCATCTAAGAGTGCCTCTGTAGCCATATTTCTTCAGTCCGCATCACTTCTTTGCCTCCTTGCCCAGCATTATCTCTTTTCACTTAATGGCTGCTACCTCGAGGCTAATCTAGTCGGAGTGGGAAAACTAAAAGCCTGGATCTTAATAGGTCTTTGCTATTTTCTCAAATTTATTTTCTTTTTGCTTCTGCTTAAAAGCACACACATTTTCTAAGGAGTCCAACGCCACAGATGCCAGACTGTTTTCAATCCCGTGCATTGGTCTCTCCTGGCGCGGTCCGGCAGCTTCTGAACTTATCTCCTTCTCCCTGGACCAGGCCTGGAACCCTCATACCTACTTCCCCGACGGACCGTTATTGACTTTCTGATGGTTTGACAATGATATACTTGAAACTAACAATGAAATAATAATAATAAAAAAAGACATAAAGGAAAAGAAAATGATGCAGTCAGTAGAAACCGTCCTTCAGCATTCGAATTTTGAGCATCTCTCAGCCAGGGACACGTGGCTGACAGTCCCTGTGACGGTGGGCGGTGGTGTGGGGACAGTGAGCCCCTGGTACTCCGCAGTGCTCACGGCGGTGGGGGGTTTTGCCCACCTGTGAGCCAATGCAAGCGTTCTGAGCAGGTGTCAGGTACATGACTTCTGGTAGCTCAGGCTCATTGAATGTGCTTTCGACTTAAAATACTTTAAACCCACGGTGGGTCTGTCAGAGGTAACCCCATCCTAAGTCGGGGAGCACCTGTACGTCATTTCGGCCACCATTTCGCAGCCAGCGCTCGGTCATGTGACGCAATGTCACTTCGGAGGGAGGGGACACTACACATGATCTCCCGGCGCTGGAGACAAAGGGGAAAGGGCGTCGGGAACACTGGCCATCCTGCCCTGAGGTCTTAGAATCCGCTTCTTGTTAGTTTTTTTAAACTTATGTGTTGGCTTAAAGGATAGAGTAAAAGTGAAGCAAAGTGAATGATTTTATGCTATGAATTGGCCTGGGCTATTTTTAAACACTTCTCCGATTCGAGTTTTCCTAGAATACACATTCCCTCAGCTTGTCACTGTCGTCGGGCACTTCCCCGGAGCTAAATGGCTGGGACCACACAGCCCCCCAGCCAGGTCACCAGGTCATGGCGCCCTGCGTCCCGCAAGTCCCCTCCGTCTCCCCGCTGCCCGCCGCGGTTCCCACGGGTCAGGCGCACCAGATGGCACCGGTCTCAAGTCCCTTCTCTGTCCCGCACCAGCAGCTGTCCAGACCACTGCCTTTGCCCCTCGAATCCCACGCCTCCTCCTTCTCACCTGCCTCCGCGGCTCCGGCCGCCACGCCGAGCAAGGACACCGATGCGTCACCTCAGGCGGCCCCTGTGGACCCAAGGCGACGCGGCAACGCCTGGCGCTCGGTGTCCAGATGCGCGGTCACCCCGCAGGTGGGGTCACCCGCAGGTGCGGTCACCCTCGCAAGTGCGGTCACCCCGCAGGTGGGGTCCAGTGAGGTCCGGCCCCGCAGGTGCGGTCACCCCCGCAGGTGCGGTCACCCCGCAGGTTGGTCACCCTCGCAGGTGTGGTCACCCTCGCAGGTGCGGTCACCCCGCAGGTACGGTCACCCCGCAGGCGCCGGCCGCTCAGGCTGCATCTCCGGCCTCTTGCTCGCTTCCCCGAGCCCGCACGGCGCTTTCCTCGTCGCCTTCCTCGACCCGCGAGGCCCATGCGGCATCTTCCTCCCTCCATCGCGCCCCTGAGCGCGCTCCCGGCGCGGAGCCCACGCCACTTGCGAACTTCGCAACAAAAGCCACATCGAGATCCTCAGCGCCGTCTGCCTCTCCCCATCGGCCCCGCGGAGAACCGCGCGCGTCCGTCGACAGGCTCCTTGCCTCAGTCCACTTTCCTTCTGCCCCGCTTCCCATCTGCACGGCGACGGCGACCGAGACGCCCCCCTTCCCCGCCCCCGCAACTCGGTCTGGTCCCCGCCGCCGCGCCGCCTCTCTCCTTGTGGAAAAGCCTTTTACGACCTCGTTGCGGCTCCTCCTGGGGCCCTGGCGCTCTCTCTGATGGACGCGGGTGTTGGGGGGCCTGACAGGAAATGGGGTGCATCTCCAAGTAACTGACCCTGGGTCCTGGCTGAAGTCTGAGATGTCGGCACCCTTGGTAGGGTTCCGTGGGTTGGTACCTCGAGTCTGGGTGACCGCTGTGCCGCACCTTCACAGGGGTGGTCACCGTGGCTGGAAGCTGGACTCAGACTGCAGGGGCCAGGCTGACCCTGGTGGGGGGTGTGGGTGTCATTGTCACAGGAGCGATCATTTGACACAACGCTGCTTCTCAAAACTCTCCCTTTAGGAATCATACATTGTCTTTAGAACAAAGTGGAGTATAAGAAAAACAAACAACTGCCCGATGAATGTTTGCTGAATGAAGAAATTTGGAGCGAAAATGAAGGATTACATAGAATTTCATCAGAGACAAAGGGAAAGGGTAAATAAGCCACTGTTTTGTAAACAGGAACCTATTATTTGCATGTCCCTCTTTTCTAGAACCGGATTCTAAGCTCAATTTGAGATTTAAGATGTGAAACTTCTCTCACCACAAACACTGAACTCCTACGATGATTGACAAGGAGCTGAGCTCCTGACCCAAAGCAAACTGGTTAACAGAACCCATGGTTTGGCATCTGTGGAGGAAAAAGGTGAAAGAAAAAATATATACGTCCACCTTCATGCATATTTACAGGATAACTGGCTTCTCATGATTTTCTCCCCAAAAGTATTTTGGTATTTAAATAAATCTGGAGGCGGCGCCTAGGCTCATGAACTTGGAGATCCCTGGAAGATACATGAGAAGAAGCTTCTCACTCAGAGTAAGTGAAGGTCATGGAGAAACCATTCTTCAGGAGGGTAGAAAGAGGGCGAGTGTCGTGGATAAAGAATAAACAGTCAAAGACATCAGATAAAGTAAGAGAAAAATGCTGTTGTTTTTTCTTACTATCCCTCCTCACATGTCTGTGTTTCTCCTTTTAGCTAACCTTGGCAGTGGCCCCTTAGTTTTAACTTTTAGAGAAACAAAGTGGCAGCACCCAGTAAGTTGGCACTGGCATCCTGCAGACCGCTTGCTGTACACTGACCGCGGAACATTGCTGAAGTTGCTCGATGTCAAGCAATAAAAATTAGGTCTTTGAAAACAAAATGCACGCGTTCTTCTCATGCTAATTATAAATTCCAAAGATTTCTGATCGTTGTCTTGAGAGAAACAGGATTATAAAATCTAAGCATGAATAAACCCCAGATGATTCTCGGTTCACAAAAAAAATAAACCGTTTCTGCCAAAGATAATGATGAATGCTACAGAATTGTCCTTAAGGTTGTTTGAATTCCAAACCCAAGAAAAACAAAGCCCACGTCGTTAAGTGGGAGTCCATTAGTTAAACAGTTAAATTCATAGTTGGATATTTTTAGCAGTATCTTCTGATTGTTATTTATTACAGCTGGAAGATCTGTCAGAGGCCTTTCAGGCGTGAAATACGATGTTAAGTCTGACAATATGGAATTTATATAGAAGACACTTCTGGAGAAAACCAGAGAGGATGTTCATAGAGGTGATCTTGTGTGACAACAATATATCTTTAAATATTTGCGATTCAGAGCAATTTTCTTCCCGTTTGAATCCTTCATCTCTACTCTAGGGCTTGTTTTTAAAAATCATCAAACTTCGATGGGCTGGAAAAAGCAAAAGGCCACCAAATATGAGACTGGGCTGCTTCAGAAAACACTATTTACTGTGCAGACAACTGTGTTGTCAGCAAAGTATGGTACAAAGGAAAATTAATAATATCCAAATGAAATTTCACTTTCCTAATGCGAGATGAAAGCTGAAAGTGAATTCTATTGAAATAGGGCTTATACACAAAAAGAACCGATAAATTACTCCAGGTGTGAATAACTGAAATTGTATCAGTCAAGTGACTTGGAAGGTACTCACTCAGGTACTCACCTGTCTCGGGAATGAAGCGCACCATGTAACCTGCCGAGGTGATACAGGGTCCCCTAAATACGAGGAGAATATTTCTCTTGGAGAAACAGTTAGAAAACAAGCTTGAATTTCTCTGGAATAGTTTCAATTCCCTGAGTTAGTTCTTCGGTAGTTTTACGCTACCATCTTTCCGAGAATCATGCAGGCGCCCTGAAAGGGACAAACTCGAAAGGCCCTGGAGGTGTCTTGGAGGATCGTCCCTCTTCCTGGATTTGGGCTCGATGGGCTGCAGTCACGGGCACCGACAGGCCTTGTCAGGACGGGTCTCACTGCAATGGACATTTTGCTACTTTTGAACTTGTTTCGCATCACGCTGCGCAGCATCCTCTTCATTGGAATCCGCGCACGTAATTCCATGGTCGTCGTCATTCTGCTGGACGCCGTATCTTGGGTTCCTAGTTCGGGTCCTGTGGAGGTAGCAAGTGTACAGTGGCTTGGGGACTCCCAGGGGAATAGCAAGGATAGCTGCTCTCCAAAACGATTAAAGAAGTGAAAAGGGTACGTTTACCGAAGATGCAAGAGAGACGCTTCTGCCAACTGCAAACAGAAGGAAAGGCCAAACGGCGTGGGCGTGACGGCCGCCGGCCCGCTGGGCCGAGGCCGCAGTCTGGTCTGTGCCGGTGATGCAGGACAGGGGCGGGCAGGCCACGCCCTGAAGGAGAGAAGCCGCAGAACTGCTAGAAAAGTAGCTTTTCTAAAACGCAGCGATGCAGACGCGGCTTCGCCACGAGGAACTGAACCTGGGCACCTGCTGGTGCGGCGACCCTGTCCAGTGTTGGAACGTGACCGTGGCCGGAGCCCCGACTGCCCTCGGGAGCCACGGTCCTGGCCCCAGGCCGGAGCCCTAACACTGGGCGAGGGGAGTACACCCCACGGCCCGGGCCGAGGCTGGCGAGCCAGGGGGGCTGACGACAAAGGCTGTGGCAGAAGTAGCCGCAGGGCGGTGCGTGGAGCGTGGCCAGCGACGAGTCAGAGTGACGGCGAAGGAGACCGTGGTGATTCTGAGTCCCTGAGAACGCAGCGCAGCGGTTACCAGAGGGGAGAGGCCCCGGGGGAGGGAGACGGGGTCACAGGGGTTAAAGAGGGGGGACGGAAAGAAATCTAGCTCGGGAGGGACATGCACACTGCAGTATACATATGCCCTGCTGGCAAATCGTGCACCTGCAACTTGCTGAATTTCATTAACCAATGTCACCAAAAAAAAGAGAAAAAAATAGATTCATTAAAAAAGAGAAAAAACACAGGATTCTATTATGTCATTCTGGACAATGCTGCTGAGACAATCCAAGTCCGCTTCTGTTCTTTTTGTTTTTAGAGAAACACCGTTCCTTCTGTCTGCTTTTCTGACATGAACCGTTCGGATTGGAATATTCGCGTTCAGGATTTTGGAAGTGGGGCGGCTCCCAGCGACAGCGCCACCCGAAATGTGACCCCTGCCACGGGCGGGTGCGGCGCGGTGAAGGTGGACACGCCACCAGCAAGCGGGACACGGGGTGGCGGGGCTGGACCGCCGCGGAGACCCTCGGTGATGCCCACGAGAGGGACGTGCGCGCGGCGGAGAAGCGCCGCGTGGGGCCCCGAGCTGCGTGCGCGGGGCCGGCGCGGGGCCGCGCTGCGCGGGACACGCCGAGGGCTCCCCGGCTCCGGCTGACAGCCCCCCTGTTCCGCCGTCTGCGTGTCTGTGAACACATCTCTACGCCCACGTCCGGTTCCCCCGGAATTCAGGCTCACGTGCGCATCTGATTATTTGCCGGTGAAACATGGTATTTAGATGCCGGTGAACAGCACGTGGGAGAAATCGCACGACGAACACGCGCTCGGAGTCACCTGCTGATCCCCGCCTCCCCCGCCTCCCCCAGATGGGCAGATGGCGAAGTCCGTCCTCGGAATCCGAAGGAAGAAGGACTGAGGCCGAGTCACAGCTGGTTCAATGACCCCAACGTTTTGAAAACCAGAACTATGTTCTGTCTTGAAACCATACTTTCCCTTTTCACGCACACACACAAATTTGTTCCCAAGCATTTTGCAATCCCCAGGGCAATGTTTTGCACGCCATACTTTAGAACTGCACGTTGATTTTAAAATGTTTCTAGTTTTCTCTCTTTCTAGAACAGAGCTCCTCCTTATGCTTCGCGAGCCTAAACCCAATCGGATGCCGACACGGAAGCCTGAAGCTCAGACGCAAGGCTCTGGTCTCTAAAACACAGCCTGATGCCATTCACATGTCTGTGGACGCACGCTTTTTCTTCAAAACTCAGAATATGAGTGACAACTACAACGCGCCTCCAAAGGAGTGTGTCAGACATAACTATCGAGCCCGTCGCACCCCGATGGCGCTGGAAGGTGGCAGAGATGTAGTGTGGCTGATGACGGGCAGACGGAACGGGTTGCTCCCAGCCAGGCACTCCATCACGTCAGGGGCCCTGCAGGAAGCAGCAGACAAGACCAACAGTCGCTTTTCCATGTACTGCGCTTTATCACTCAAAGACAACCCCTAAATGACCCTACGAGACTGCACAGTGACTGAAGAAACAGCCAGGGCACTAAGCCAGCGACAGAACGCGGAAGGCGGCTGGAGGGGGCGAGGGAGCCTCGTGGCTCTGACCGAAGGGAACAGAGCCTCTTCGCCTTGCCGATCTGGAGAAAAAGATGCTGCCTGGTCGAGGCACAGAGCCCCCCGGTGCGACATTTGTTCTGTGATCGTTTCACTGAACTGTGAAGATAATATCAGGAGATACTTAGGTGTTAGCAGAGACAGTCAGCTCAGAGAAACATGCGGAAGAAAAACTTCCCAACTCGCGTTTTAAGGTCAGAGAGAAGGTGGAAAGTAACTGGATCACCAACTGTCTTGACGACGACTCCGAATCCGTTCTCTTGGGACCACAGGCTAGGGTCTGAAGGATGGCAAACGAAACAAAACAAAATAATAAAAAATACCTATGCCTTTTTTTCACATTTTAGAGATAAAACCAATACGGTGAAAAGGCGTCTATTAAAAGAAGCCCTTTTACGGTATGTAGTCATCGCAGCTTTTATTGGTGACAAAGAATACATGTCTGTGTTCACAGCCCTAAACTGAGCAATTTAAACTCAAAGCTCCCCAAACGAGCAAGTCAGCGGCTCAGCCCCCCGACTCCTGCATCCTCGCGTGAGGGCAGGATACTTCCACCGAGACACCATCGACCTCTGGGGACCAAGGGCAGCTGGGGCGTGGGAGCGGGGGGCCCTCCCGCGCAGTGCGGGGTGTTCACCAAGACCTCGAGCCTCTTCCCATCAGGTGCGACTAGTGCCCCTGGGACCATGGCGATAAAAGCCGTCCGCAGATGTCGGCAAACGTTTCCCGCTGTTGAGGACCACTGACGTAGCATCTTAGAAGCTCGGTCTTCGCATGTCGCAGCTGTGGGTGCTGCTGCTCAGCTTTCCAAGTCTTCAGTCCGGTAAGGTCCGTCTTCTCCGCTCGTGTAACTCACCACAGCCAGCCTCCCGGAGCCCGGCCCCACCTGCTCTCCGGGCCTGGGGAGGCAGACTCACCCTCTCGTCACTGATCCTCCACTCCCAAGGACAGCGCAGGGCGTGGCACGTAAGACTTGAGTGCCAGGCAGTAAGAATATATTTAGTGAAGTCATTACCTTCTTGGCCAGATATAATGAATTCAAGGACAGACATGAAGAACGTAGCACTAACAAGATAGTTTGCAAATGGACAACATACTCGTTCGGTGGAGAACGAGCTGGAGGCTCTGATCAGCAACACGGGAGCTGAAAAGTGATGCCTGGTTTTGCAAAGGCTGAGTCTGATGGCTGGATTTATCGTCTCTGGTCCCTAAGCATAAACATCGTATCATCCTCCTGAGGCAGGGAGGTATTAACTCAGGCTTCCAAAATTAAATAATTTCAATAAAAACAGATTGGTCATATGCACGCTATTAGAGAATGCAGGAGTATACCGTTATAGGCATATTAACCTGTTTTATAGTGGAACCCACAGTATCACTGTGGGGCCATTCGAATCATTTTATCAAGATTATAAAACGTAGTCCAGAGGGAAGTGTTACCAGCTTAATGTAAGCCTGCAAATAAAAAATTATAGAACTGTATGTCTTCTGTGATGTCTTAATTTCTTTGGTTCTTTTAGGGGATGAGAAACAAATGGACGAACCATACATTTTCTATTATAAAAATGTAATCTGCAGCCACACGACATAATGCTTTATTCTGAAATTATACTTCCAGTACAAAGCTAATGGCTATGTGTTTCTTATTTTTCTATAGATCTATTTTCCTTTTCCAGGGTTGAAGAAAATCTTCAGGAAAGACAGAGGGATTTTTTCTGTCTTCCGATGGTAAGTGAAACATCTCTCTCACCCAGGCATGATCTCGTGGGTACCTTCCTTACCCCAGTTAACTTCGGTTACGTAAATTCATGCTCTGTTCTTTACTTCCTCCTGATAGCTTTTCTAGGGATGTGTGCCTAACTGTATCATTAAAACGGTGTATTTTTCCTATAATATTTGTGAGCTAGCTCTTAATATTTTCATTTTCTTTACCTTTATATTTTTGGGAGGTGATTGAAAAATTGCCTTAAATGGCTAAAATAACCAGACACATTTTTAAAACAAATATGTTTAGCATTAAATAATTCACTTTTTTGTCCTTCTTTTAATTCTTATTTAGTTATAGTTATCCCTAAAAACCTTTACACCTTTATACCATTTTATAGATGAGAACATTTTAGATGGATGTTTCCTCATTTATTATTCAAAAAGATGCCTTGTATTTTTTCTCTTAGGAGATGGTCTGTGAACACCTATTCCAGCATTACGTTGTTTTGTACAGAGATTTATTAAAGATAGCCTTTGTCTTCTAAGCGTCCCAGCAACCAGTTTGCCAATAATAAAAGTATAAATGTAATATCGTGCATTTATTTAGCATCCGAAAAGCGCCAAGTACTTCTGTGGACAGCTGATATATGTTAACAACTTGGAAAATGGAGCCACTGCGGCATCATCTTTCTGCTGAATTAATAGACTAGAATTATTTATAATGATCATACATCATTTGGCTTGGGTCAGCTCGAGCGTTTTAGCCACTTTGGTCTGTAATGGATCGCTGTAACTTCATAAGAGCGACAATTAAATGCCGCTAGCTGGCTTCCCTCCGAAATCTAATCCCTTACCTGACACCGCTGCCATCTCCGCCGGTCTGCCGAGAACGACGTGGGCGCGAGGTCGCTAGCCACCGAGAGAACGTAATGCCCATTTGTTTATTCACACGCGTTCTTCTAAGTTAATTACATATGGCAAAGGGAAATGGCCGTGCTATGGTTAAAGTGCCTAGAGTAGATGGATAGAAAGTATGCAAACCAGTAGTAGAAAACAAATTGTGGGCTACACACGCTACATGGAAGAAAAAAATGTGGGGGAAAAGGGAGGAGAGTGACAGAAAGAGAGGGCTGGCTTTGGGGAGGTGGCGCCCCCGGACACAGACATGATAACGTAGGTGGGAAGTCACCGGGGGCAAGAGAGTAAAACGCACGGGGGTGCGGTGTGGACACAGCCTTGGGCAGGCAGCGGTCCACGGGCAGGTGCGGGGGAAACGGGCAAACGCGGTCCAGGAGCTGCGCAGGATGCAGAACGAACCCGAGACGGAGCAGGTCCTCAGCGTGAAAGGCCGTGGGACCTGTGCTCCATGGGCAGGGCACAAGTGTGCAGACATCGGACAGAGGAAGCGACGTCATCGGATGAGTGTTTTAGGAAGAAAATTCGAGGCAGGATTTATGGGACATCGACTGGGGTGAAGAAGAAAATTAAAGAAGGATGGCAATGAGCGGGGGCGATGAACCCTGGTCGCCTGCCCGCCGGGGTCCCCTGCTCCCCCACCCCACGGCCCCTTGCCGTCCCACTGAGGACCCGCCTCTCCACTGCTGGTCACACGGGCTCCGGGTCTGCGCCCTCGCCACTGGCCTGCTTCGTCCTGGGGACAGGACGTGCGTCCAGGTGGCTCCGGACCCCGGTGACAGTCTCTGTGCTCCCTGGGCCGGCGATCATTGAACTTCTGGACTCGATTTCTTTACCGAGAAATGTGCTCTCTCGAGTTAGAGGTTCTCTGAAATGTTTTCTGCACGCAAACTTAGTAGTTTTAGTTTTGAGAATTTTAAAATAAGATTCTGTAACTGCCCTGGAACACGGTGACCTTCCCCAACGTTGCCTGCTCGCCCTGGCCGCCCCCCCGCTTTGCCCTCCGAGTTTCGGGGGTGGTCGGGCCGTCGTCGCCAGCACCCACAGACCGCACAGATCTGGGGACCCGGTGCAGCGCTTCCGAAATGCTTTCTGAGGGCCAAGAGGAGCCACCTGGACGCACTAAACCGGACCAGCCTCTCGGGGGACGGTACAGTCACCGCCTAGCTCCGCACACTCGCGTCTCCTCTGTCAGCACTGGAAGACACACGCCCTGCTCCTCTTTCTCCTTGATGCCCGTGGGTCACCCTTTTCTGCTGCATCTCCCTGGGCGGCCGAGCCGTCTGTGACTGTCCCGTCACTGCTTGGTCACAGAGCTGCCATGCTCCACGTGCACCCCCGCGACAGGTAACGGCACGCCTCGGGCCATGCGGGGCCTGGACGGGTCCCCACCTCGCCGGAGCCGCAGAGTGCTGGCCGCGAGGGCCACGCAGTGCCCTGCCCTGCGGTCGGCGGTCGGTGGGCGTCTGAAACTCTGCGGTTCGTCCTCACCAAGGACAGAAGGGGCTCGCCGCACGCACGTCCCTGCAGTGTGGTGACGCCGCCTGCGAGTCTGTCTTACTTGACAAAGGACGCACGAGGCTTGTGTTACAATCACACGCATAGCGAGGCCACGAGAACGGTCTCGACGCAAAACGCCACCGAGACGTCTGTTCACGTGGTCGAGTCCAGTGCTCGCGGTGACCCCCCCCCCCCGTCTTCAGGGACGCACACCTGCAGTTCTGATTTACCAGAGACGAGAGTAATCAGAGAGGCGGCGGGAAATCGCCGTTCTGGGCGCGAGACGTCACAGCGATTACTGCGCTCTACGCCATGATCATGGTCACGAAGAACAAACAATTATTGCTCCCTTCTCCTTGACTTTATTCGGGTTCCCAAAGCCGGGGGAGAAGCCTCTCATTCTGAATGGAAATTTTCACTGCGGTGGCATCGACCTGTGCCATTTCATCTCCCCTGCCCCCAGGCCCGCATGTGACATGTTCAGTGAGGTCGACGAGGCATTTCTTCCTGAGGGACCTTTGCAGGGTACCCCAGGAAGCGCCGTGACCCCGGGGGGAGCGGTGGGTGCGGTGGGCTCCCCGCCTCCACGCACAGGGCCCCCCGCGTCTGGCACGGAGCCCCCTGCAGAGCCGCGTGCCGGTCCGGGAGGTGCAAACACACGGCCAAATGCTCCGCCGGCCGATTTTCAGTTCTGTAGACCATTTCACATTTTTCTTCACTTTATTGTTGCTGGGTCGAATGAAGGCAATGTCAGATCTTTCCCTTAGATGATGTACAATGTTGTGTGCGTGTGTGTGCATGTGCGTGTGAGTGTGTGTGTGTGTGTACGGGGTCGTTTTGGGAATTCAAGAGAGGAAGTGGTTCAGTGGTCTGCTAATATAATCTATACACTAGACAATGTTCATACGATAATATGGAAGATTAGATCTTATGAGAGTAACGCATGATTCTCCATATTGGCTCGGTTGACCATCATAAATTCAAATAATTTTGTTGACGGAATTCAGGGAAAATGCTTCATTATATATATCACTCATTTCGTAATCAGGGCCACTGCTTTTATATTTAATTATGTGCATTGTTTAATGAAAAATTAATCGTCCTCTCGCCTTTACAAACATAAGCGGCTTACTGTCGCTCTGCATTTACTGCTTAGCGCCTTTTCATAGGCACGTTTCCTTATTCCGGTGAACACCCAGATAGAAATAAAAAGGGCGACGGCCCCTGCTCGCCCTCGTGCAGACAAGCCGAGCCTGCGATCCCCTGAGGACCAGCGACCGACTCCAGGAGAGCCGGATGTGCAGATGTGATGGATATTCTATGTATTAGGATAATCTCCACGGCCAAGAGGAACCAAAGTGTTAATGCAATTAAATTCCTAATTTCAAGTTCAAACATTTTACTTCCCTATAGTAAAGCCTGCTTGTTAAGGATGTAGCACACGTGGGCAGAAATAATCCTCTCTAATCCGGGGTTCTCTAGGGTCTTATTTGACCTTCTTAATTCTGATAATCAAAATGTAATAGTAGTAAAAATCTATGTATTCCTCTATTATTATAACTGGGATGGTCTAATAATTTGTTACTTTGTAATATTTATCAAAATCATAAAATTATTAAGAATTAATCAACTAAATTAGGTACTCTGGAAGGATGCATGCATACGGGCATGCACGCACACACACACACACTTACACACACACATATTATAGATACACATGCGACAAGTTTGCAGGTTTGCTGTGTGACCTGATACCGACTTACTAACGGGTACACTCGAAAGGGATGTTTGCGCGAGGGGTGGAGGAGGCTGGTGTTCGGGCTGGAGTCTCTGAAATCTAGATTCTGGGACTCTGATCGGAGCATTGCCTCGCGTCTCTGAGGTTACTAGCGCTTAATGCGGACTGCGGAGCATTTATTAGCCTCATTGTCATTCGCTTGTAAAGAAAAATGCGTTATTTGTGGTGCTGAGCTTCTCTGTCTCCCACTTTCACCTGTTTCAATGGTGTTTCTGGCGACTCACCTATCTTTCACCAGGGTTAAGCAATTTAAACCTCATTCGGAATCAGAATCAAAACTTGTTTTGGTTCTAAACTGTAAGACAAGTCATTTCAGTAAGCGAACGTGGCTGAAACGATCCATACGATAATGGATTAGAAAGGGAAACAGCAGTGCGAACTCCTGGTTAGCTTAATAGAGATCCGGGCGATTACTTAGGGACGCACTTACAATATGCATATATGTACAGATTAGTGTAAATACATATGTATTTTTTCCATCACTTGAGAGATAGTAAAAGAAACAATGACCCAAATGCAACAAGCACATCTAACAGGATTTATTGATTTCCAATACCAATCTCCAATAAAAAGAACTAATCTCCTTGCAGAAATGGCTAATTCCAGTACCAGGGAAAGCAATACATGGATGAGCCTGGAGCATTCTGTAGCGTCAGAAAGGAAGAAAGTGTTCACACACGCACACACACTCACACACACTGATGAGAGTGAGTCAAAGGCACACAGGAGCCAACAGAAAGGAGTCCCCACGGCCAGAGCTGTAGCAATTTGAGTGGCAATGTAAAGGAAGCAATATCGGATAACAACCCAAAGGAGAAACTAAATATCAGTGAGTGAGCTCATGCTGATGTAGGTAAAGAATCAGATAAACACACGAATGTGGAGCGGAGACATTTCTGCCGTCCAGGACAATTTCTAACCATCGTTTAGAGAGCCCGTGCTCATGAAGCAGGAGCCTAAGTCCTCCTCATTAGGGGTGGGCTGTGCATGACAACATCCTTCCAAAAACTAACAATGCCCGAAAAGAGAAAACAGGGTGACTTCACGTGGAGAGACCCGACCACGGCCAGGCGGTCAAGGCCGTTAGCACATCGTAAGCCATGCTGACGGCACGCGGCCTCGACAATGCGTGCAGAGGGTGACGCTCTGTCTCTGTGCTTCGCCCGGTGACACCTCACCCCAGTCACCGCTCAACAGAAGCGTTGGAAATCCCAGCATGGGCCATCCGGAAAAATAACTGGCCAGTCGTCCTCCAAACTGTCAACATGAAGAAGAATAAAGCCTGAGACACCGTCCCAGGAAAGAGAGGCCTCAGGAGACTCGACCGCTCCACATACTGTGGCGTCCTGGATGCAGCCCCAAGATAGAAAATGGGCATTCGGTAAAAGTTAGAGGGATATGAGCAAACTAGGAGTTCGGTGAATAATGACGCGCTGATATCCCCTCTGTAACCGTAGCTAACGTGCACACTAACGCAAGGTGATGCTCACGGGGGGAGCTGGGAGCTGGGTATGGGGGCGCTCTCTGCACTTCCAAATGCGTTTGTAAATATAAAACACAAACAGTCTATTTAAAGTAATCAACCAACCGTGACAACAAAGAAAAGACACAAGTCATTTCCACAAGCGCTCCCTCGAGTCATCCTGTCCTCATTCCCTACCTTCGCGTAGCATCACGATGCTTCCCGTGGAGCATCATGCAATTCTTTCTTCATTCATTCATTCACTCACTTACTCACTCATTATTCATTCATTCACTCACTCACCCATTCATTCATTCAGCCATTCAATGGCTATTTACGCATAACATGCCTACAATTGGCTGGCTGCTAGGTGAGCATCATGGACACCCACACGGACAGGTGTCAGGAGACGAGGTGTGCAAGAGATGCACGCTCAGATTTTCCCAGGACACCCATTAATTACGTCACACCTTCATAATTTTTAATGGCTTCTTTGCTCTCAGAAGTGACCTGGCCTGAGCGGTACCTCATATGTCTGCCCTACGTCGAGTCGTAATAAGAATGTGGATCATTATGCGTGAAGTCAGAAGGCAGAATGGTTTTTAAGACAGAGAGTGGGATGATGCATTCACGGGTTAAAAGGATTAGTCCCCATGCCATACGCAGGGCAGGTTAGAGGAGGAAAAGTGAAGAGAGAATTAGGGGAAAAGTTAGAAGGCTCTAAAACCAAGGAGAAGCCCCCTCTCTGCCTCGTGGGAGCTGACGGTGCGCTCACTGAAACACAGCACGTTTTTAAAAAACGAAACGTAAATACGTCGTACAGAAATATTAGCGCACGGCTTTGTCGCGATGGCAGTCACAGAGGAGCGAGGTGCTCCCTCAGCCCCTGGCCACTCGCAGGGCTGCTTTCCGTCCTGATTTATGAAGTTTGTGCTCGCTCTGCCTTTGCGGGAACTGACCCGTGTCCATCTAGTGCCTGTTAGCGTCTGATTAATTGTCCTCATTACAGGAGCTGTCTCCAGCGTAGTCAGCGCCTCTTCAGCCTCGTGACTCCTCCGTGTCCCTGAGACCTGAAGGGACTTGTCCCTTTTCACCGCTGCAAGGGACCTTGCTTCAGTCTGCTGGGCCGCCTCCTAGGACGCCCAGGGACCTTTCCCCGAGTCCCTCCCAGGCCCTCTGCGGTCACCACTACGGCCGGCTTAGGCTCTCTTGGGCCACCTCCCCTCTACCCAGGGGCGCAAGGCCTCCCATGAACCTCTGTCGCACCTTCTCTGGCCTGCTGTGTGCCCGGCCTTGCCCTTCACCTTCACCTTGGCTTTCTGACCTCTGGCCTCAGACCACCGAGCCCAGCAGAGACTCAGCCCAGGTCTCTCTGCAAGGTGCTACAGCAAGGATCTGACCAGTTGTGCCTTTTCCCCAACTCGAACTCTATCCCTGGTCAGAAACGAAGCGAGAGCGGGAGCACTCAGCATCTGCCCCACGTACGTGAGTCGCGTGGCGCCGGAGTGACCCGTCTCGGCCCACGTGGAAGAGCGGAGCATCCCCCTCTAAAAAGCCAACGTGGAAAACTTCAAAGTTAGTCCTGAAAATGCAGAGGAGAAAAATGGAGCAGCACCCAGAGGACCAAAAAGCGTTTGGAGAAGGAGATGCGGACAGAGAAAGCTACTTCAATCGACTTCCTCTTGAATGATTAATCGTCTCCTTAATTCTCTGTCCCGATCGGCTGCCACTTTCTTCAGGATGCGACCCTGGGTACCGAAAAATCCCTTACCACGGAGTTGGGAGTCCAGCAGGCCCCCAATACATGCAGGTTAAATGGAAGAGGAAAGTAAGCAAAGAGGAAGTGGGGGGTGGTTCTGCCCACGGTTCACTTCCCTGATGTCCCCGGCCGCGCCCCTGAAGAGCACCCGTCACATGGACGTGCCTGCGGCTCCCACTGGGGACAAAGCCTGTGTCTCTTGATCCCCTTCCCATCTTCCCCTCCTGACACAAGACATGAGCACAGCAAATAGTTAGTGAATAAATGAATCCAATACACTTTAGTACAGGAGGCAATGCATAAACCTTGATTCTCACGAAAAACCAATCCGAGGAAGAGAAAGTATTCAAGTTAGATTTACTTTAATTCCACCGCGTTCTTCAAGTATAACTCGACTTTTCAGGGACATGTTTTAGCAAATAGACTAAGATCGTTGTTTTACTCACTTAATAAAATGTTTTATTTTTGATAGCCTGAGTTTTACTCCACTCTGTGTATTTTAAAAATGATAATGAACTATAGCTTAACAGAGTAATGAGAGTGATGGGCTCAGTTTATAGCTTTTAATATGTTTTATAAATGAAAGATGTTTACAGACTGCCTCTCCTCATTAAAATATGCCACTCTTTAATATGACTTTGGAAACGGATTTGTCTTTTTTTTGCTGTTCTTTTTCCAAATAGAAAAATGGCTTACAATCGATTATAATTATGGGATTGTAACAATATGCCTGAGTAAAGGAGGTCTATTCTAAGTTCTTGGAGAAAAGAGTTCGTTCCTCACACGTAAAATCATGTGATCTCCCATCATTTTCAACACATTCTTTTTTGAGCTGAAAACGTTTTGATGATGTTTCCACTGAAGTGAATTAGATAAGCAGGGACCCAGACCTACATGTCAGAGCCACTGACTTTAGTCCTGGCTCTCCCATGGAGGATTACCAGCCCGGTCCCCAGGGAGGCCAACCAGAGGCGACATTGATGAGATCTCACGTATCCGCGTTTCCTTTGGAAAATCATTCGTTTGAATTAAATCTACTTTACTCTGACACAGTTGCTCAGTCTTCATGGCTTCTTCAGACGTCACATTTTTTTAGAGCTTACGGGATGATGCTCTGGGGGAAACGCCCCTCCATTTGGGTACGTCTGGTGCTTCTTCATGATTAGATTCGGGTTACATGTCCCCGCCCTGAGCCCCGTCGGAAGGGTGTTCTGTCCTCCCTTTGAGTCACGTCAGGGGACTGAGATGCCAGCCGATGCTCTGACTAGTGAGGTTACGCTTGATCCATTTGCCTTCCAGATCTCTTCTCTGTGACGTTACAATTTTCTCTGTGAAATCAATAAGTAATGTACGACGGGACGGATTAAGTCTGCACAACTGTCCTGTTTCTCATCAAGCTTTCATCCGCATGTTTCAGGATCCATCGATGACTATTGACACAAATGGCTGATGTCAATATTAATCTATTTGTGAACCCAAGACTAAAACTGTGATTCCAGACTAAGACAAAAGCGAGGATTGAATGCAATGCAAAGTACCAAACATCACGTAAAACGGTGATTCTTTAGGATCCTCCATAGGGTGATGGGAGGTGAACTTAAGGTGGGTGTGTCTTAGCAGGTGACACATGGGCTGATGACTGAATGGACCCATACAAAATCCGGGCCTGGTTCTTTCCAAGCAGATGGAAGAGTGAGACCAAACCCTGTGGCAGGAAAGACACTGGCAAGGCCGCCCAACGGAAAGAAGGTCATGGAACGAACCACAGACTTTGAGGAAGAGGGCGGAAGTCGGTATGATTGGAGATGTAGACAGATCATGAGAGGCAGGCAGCGTAGGCTTTGGTAATAGTTACTACTTTTTATGCTAAATACAATCATGGGCATGAGAGCAAGAAATGATAAGCTGCTTTTCCTCGGAGAGACACGTGCATGTTCAATAATCGGGATACTGTGCGTTTATTTGGGAGTTTGCTCCTTCCTAACCTGCTCCTGAATTCCTATTTTGCAATTGGATGTAGCTTAACTTCGGAAAAATTTTCTTTAAATTTATACATCAGCACTATACATGGTCATCAAGAACAGACAAATTGTGTGTAATATTTTGACCCATATCAAGAAAATATCAAGAAAATTTTGGAAAATCAACGTTTTCATCAATTAAATAATCAATGATACAGGGGTGGGTAATGGCAAACACATGTAAAGACATATATTATAAATTAAAAAAAAAGACAATCTTTAGAACAATCATCTAAAAAAAAAACTTTTCTATTCTGGATTTGACAGAGCATCTGGTAATTTTATTGTTCTTCTTTGAACTTTCTCCAGAGACATATATTACATACTAGTTAATATAAGATAAGGGATGATGGCTTCCCATATATCCTAATAGCTCTCGAGCTTTGCTGGGTCAGCCAAGGTGAGTCTTTTCTCATCCATCATTCACTTCGCAACCCCAGACATAGTTATTTCACTGTGCTTTTTGTGCTCTCTCTCGTCCAGTGATCATATATCTCACAATTAACTGCAGAAATAGTATCAGCCTAAGTGAAATTTTAGAATCTCTGGTCGGGCGCACCATCCCAGAAGAATGGAAAGCATGTCACATTGTACAGATAATTTCGTAATTGTTTCAATTTACCACAGTGCAAGAATTACAGCATGTAGCCATTGCTGAGCATGACCACGAAATAATGTCCTCTTTTCCCTCAGTTCCTCCAGCATAAATCAGACGAGAAAGACTAGAGTTATCATAACTTAGTGTATAAATTGAATAAAGTCTGGTATCAAATTTCCATAAAATGACATGGTATGGCATGATGTTTTGTATATTCAAAAAAAGCTTTCCCAACCAAGGTCAAGCCTCAGGGGTTTGGGCCCTTTTCTGTTTACACACAACCTGCTTATTATAAAAGAGCAAAAAATCACAGAGCTCGGCAGGATAATTTAGGTTTTCCCTCCCAAGAGAAAGTATGCCATTGACTTTTCACATTTATGAAAACTGTTTATTTTCCTAATTAGACATTCTGAATGTTTTAGTGAAATTTGACTCCAGAGCAAAACAAACAAACAAACAAACAAAAAAGGAAACATTGAGAAACCTTTATGATACGACTTAATTTTACTGAACTGGGAGAAAACATCTTTGTAGGTGAGTCTGTGAAAGGCGATCATGCCTTATCAGCAGAGGAAAGCTGAGACAGGCAGGCAGACCCAACTTGAAAAGACAAGTCTCATGTTCTGACCTTCAAGATGGGATGCTGATTGAGTTATATCTGCAAATGCAAGTCCTTCGTTTTAGCAAAAGTAAGAAAGTCCTACACTAAAGGAGAGACCACTGTGTGTGCATAAAGCACACAGCCCTCACCTATTCCTCAAAATTTCAGTTACCTGAAAGAGGAATAAAAGTTTCTGGAGCTTCTATCAGCTGCTGCTCAGAGACAAAAACACAACTGTGGGTAGACCAGTTGGAAAACTGTAAGATTTGTCGTTAAACAAGCCCGGATGCAGATTCCGATTCTCCCCCAAGGCAAACGTGGTCATTTAAGCACATGACGCAGCGTGTCAGGTGAGGTGTAGGATAACCCACCTGGCTGTTTGCGGTGCGGGCGGCGCGCGGTGGCGAGCAAACACGCTCGCCACTTCTCCTCTCCCTCCTGTCTACTTCATGACGTCAGGCGCTTCTCTCAGAGCAGAAACCAGGGGAACTAGCACACGGAGTTGATTTTATCTGACATTTACTGAGTCGCCAGGTCCATACTTTAAACTCGGAAGACAGAAGAGATGGAACACCACACCGAAGTAGAATACCGTTCTGGAAGATATTGCAATATCACACTCCAGGTAAATTCCTTGTAACACGTTCTGCATTACTGGCCTTTCTCAGTTGGATGGATAGAGCATTCGTTAGTGCCCCTCTAGTTGGGTATATGTGGTAGCGAATTCTAACCGATCATATTTCAGTTCCACTAAAGATACGTGTATCTTCCATGTAATTTTAAGTACAAGGATTCTGGAGTCAGGACCGACCTTAAATTAAATCCTGGCTCTTATGTGCTGATGACTTTGGGGGAGTTAGACTAAGCCTCAGTTTCTGCTTCTATAAATTGGAAAGAATTTATGTCATTTTTTGTATTAATTGAGATAATGTCTGCACAATCTTTTAGAAAGTGTGAACACATTGTAAGTGTTCAGTAAATATTGGCTACTATTTCATTATTATTGTTATTTTTATAAGAACATGACAAAGAACAGAAACGTATAATCTTTTCTCTAGGGTAATCTCCAGAGAAGATTTTCAATATAAGCTTCATTTATTTTTCAAACAAGCTAGAATAAAAATTCTTGGCGTTTGCCCAATCAACCACTGCATTATTTGGGGTGGGGGGAGGGAAGCATTACAGGAGAATAACGAAGGGATGGCTCTTCGTAAGAATCTCTTCCCTAGAAATTTGCCAGTAGTATTAATAGAATTCCATAAAAGCAGTGCCTACCCAGCAAATGAAAGGTTTATATCATAGAGAGAGTAAAAAAGGAAATAAAGACCTTCTAATGTGATTGTTGAATAAAATTTCCCTCGATTTTTTTTAAATAAGCCGTAATGTTTTGCAGATTAATATTCATTTTTATATCCAGTAAAACACATTAGATTTGACTACAGAAGAAGGCAAAAAATACACAACGTTATAAGATATTGGTTCATGGAAATGCAAAGCTTCTTTGCCACGTGGACAAGTGTTTGCTAAGAGTAATTAAATTTCTGTATCTTGTTATTGAAAAGCACTTTCAAGACCTGCGTTAGTTTCCACAACAATCCTATGGTAAAAAAAACAAACTATGAGAGACTGTGTTTTTCAACAGAAACATCTAGCAAGAGGTGGGGCAGACCCTTGAACCCAAGCTCATAGTAACAATTCTACTTTTCCCAATAATTCTTCTCCTTCTCACTGCATGTCCTGTCCTAGGAAAATAAGACATAGAATAAAAGAAGACTTTTTGTTTCCTTGTCTAATAGTTCTATCCCGAATACACCGTGATATTTAAAACACTGTGTCATATTTTCTTGAATTACTATGGAGAGGTTCTCTGAAGAGCTTCGGGGAGGTCAGCGGAATAGAAATGGATGGCAATCTAAATGTATTCGCTGTGTTTTAAAATAATTCGATATGTTAGCATGAAAAGTCTAGTCCCTCGTTGGCAGGTTAATTCAGTGGCGGGGAGAAGACAAAGGTTTTGGAGTCGGGACGCGCAGGGACAGCGTTTGCACGGTTTCATCCATCCGTCACGGAACGTGTGCTCGGAACACAGTGCAAAACGTGGGGCTTCTCCCGAATAGTTCCCTGCCCTCCATGACATACAGGAATTGTCCCTGATATCTGTGGTGAACAGAATTTAAACATTTAACTTAAGAAAAAAAGACTTCTTGTTTATATTTTATCCTGGTTCATGCAAACTCGGTCGCTACAGCATAGCGGAGCCCTCGGGAGCGAAGTCGCGGGTGAAGGGCTCAGTTTCCTGACATCCCTGGGCCGAGATGGTGAGGCGGCGACCTCTTGGGGGCCCACTTTTCTCTCCCCACCTGCCGCCTGCCCTGCCGACCCGCGGACAGTTTATGGCACCACTAACTGTGTCTCACCTCCAAAAACTATGCTTGGGGAATAGCGCACGCAGCTGGAGGCGAGACGTAATGTCACGACGTCAGAGGAGTCGCAATTCCAAGACGTAGGCCACGCCAGGGCCGAGGTGAAGGAGGCGGGAAGCTTGAAACCGTCCCAAACGGAGCGCCGCGCCTCTCCCGGCCGTCACGTGCCACCCGCTTTGCCCGGGCAGAAAGAGCGAGCCGTGCGGCCCTCGCCTTCCAACGACTCTGCTCACCCTCGCGGCCACGTCAGCGGGCGCGTGTGGTCAGCACCCCGCCTGCGTGGGACAGAGCCTCGAACCCGCCCAGCTCTTATTCTCACGTGATTACCCGGGTGTTCATGTTTCTCATTGGCTTTTGGGCCATTTTAAGCGTCAAGGACTAGAATCCAAGCCTAACACATCCTTCCGTGGGCCACGTTCAAGGCTCTGATGGATGAGGAGACTGGGACCCCACCGAGTGAGTCTGATCGGTGACCTGCACCCCAAGCTTGTTTGGGGACCGGTGCTCCAGGCTTGTCCGCGCTACAGAGTCCCTCTGCGCTCACAGGGCTGGACGTTTTCTTTATATAACGAAGGGTCATTTTCTATATCTGAAAAGTAAGATCTCCCTGTTCTCATGCTTACTATGGAAGATAATTCCATTTAAATTAGCTTCATCTCGCACTGTGTGTGATGGCGTTTCAGTACAGAAATATGAAATGGTCTCATTTGGTCATCTTTAATACGGACCTACACGATTTCTTCTCCTCCTATCTATGTCTAACATTTAATAATTGAACACCGAGTTTAAGAGAGCAGGACTAGGTAATGATAACTCGATGAGACGGCAAGATTATCAATATACAGCCTTTGGTAATTAGAACTGGACTAAAAAGATACACCTGAATTTCACCTGCAGCCACGGCTTCAGCTCCCACTGAGGGCCCCCAGGCATTTAAACGCAACAAACCAGAAGTGTTCTTTACCGATGAATCTCATCTCCTGTGTTCTACATCTCAAATGAATAGGCGACCGAGAAACACAAAAGCCATGTTTCTCCTTCTCGCTACCTCAGTTTCGGCCTGTGGCCATTGACTGGTCCAGATGAACTTACCAAAACTTCTTCAGAAATTCAAGGCATTCTCTCGCCGCCTGTGCAATGACTCCATGTTTTGCCACTCACCCGACTTAACTGTTCTCTTTGCTTTAAATCCGGCTCCCCTCTAATCTTCCTCATACGGAGCAGACACAGCTGGGGGGCACTGGGTGCACCCCTTTCAAGGACATTACCTTATCTTTATCAGCGTGGCCAAGGCCTCCACAGAGGTGCCACTCGGGCCGGGCCCTGGGAACGCGTGGCCCGGAGCCTGGCAGGACCACGTCCATCCGTGACTGACTTCCCCGCGCGTCAGGCCAAAGCTCAGTGCTCTCCGCAGATACGTCTCGAAATCCAGTCCCAAGAACAAAAAAGCTCCATTTCCGGCACCCGATTTAAACACCGTCACACGTGCGGAGGAGCAGATAATTGTCAATATATGAGCGTGAGTGAAAGTATTTATGTAGACACGCAGAGACACGTGAGGCATGCTGGATTCAGCACGTGTGAATTTTAAATAAGATATTAGTATTACCTATCAATCCTATCTATCATCTATCTATCTATCTATCTATCTATCTATCTATCTATTTATCTAATCTACCCATCCATCCATCCATCCATCCATCCACCCACCCACCAACCTTCCTACCTCCATACCTAAATCATGTGGTCAAGAATATAAAATACCAGTCTTCACCAAAGAATTTGGCCATATGGAAATTTTAGCTCTAACTAAAATTTAGTTCAGTGGAGTGGTTGGGTTAGAAGGACAATATCTAAGTCGCATAAATATTTACTGAAAGAAGGGAGAATAGAAAAATAGCGGGGAAATGTTTTAAATTGTAAATGAAGCTTGTAGAGATAACAACAATAGAGGAGAAGAGATCAATGGCAGATCAGACCGTGCAGGAGAGAACATCGCTATTTAAAGGCATTGACCGTGAAATGGTGCACGTGTGTGAGTACACAGGCATTCATCATTCTGTGCCTTGTATTGCCATATTCGAATATTCTAAAGCCCGCTTGTCATTTCTCGTGTCTGACACAATGCTTAGAACATAATAGAGAGTTAAATATGTTCACTATGGTAAAGATATTAGTTATGTTTTTACTAAGTCAGAATAAAACGCAAACACAGAATATACATGAGCTAAATAACCATAGATCCAAATCTTTGCTTGTTGAATGTCCGTAGGATAGTCACCAAAATATTGGACGCTTATATTAATGGGTTTGGGATTATATGCTAACATATGTTAAAGGCCACACATAGCACCGTATTCATCACTTAATTTCACTTATAAGCACTTCTACAACATAGTGTCCCGATTCAGGAATTTATGGTATAAAAGCTCATCCACCAGTTCTTTCTTTTCAAAATGTAGCGTTATTTTTCCATGTCCTAAATAATTCCTTTGTGGCTCACTGGATGTTATACCTTCTATACAAAGTCCCCAAAATCCGCGTGTCCTTTTCTAAAATATATTCTAGCCATTTGGTTGCAGGTATGAGCCTCATCACAATATTTCGGAAAACCTATCCCTTTTCTTCCTTTCCTTCTCTTTCTCCCGAGTTAAACTAATATATGCTCTCCTATTTGAAACTTTATTTTACAATTTTTTTTTAAGCACAGTTCAGAGGACATGTGGATCTGGCATTTGTGAAGAGGTGAGAAATACTGACCTGAGAAGATTTGTGATCGAGAAGGAGGTGAAAGTTTAGTTAAAAGGAGGAGCCTGTTAAAATAGCAAATCCAGATGAAACTGCAGGTCATTCAACACGGGAGAATGGGAAGAAAGAGAACGTGAGGCCAGAGAGACAAAATGGGACAAAGTATTCGGAACCGAGGGGTGGGTGACCTTCTTTCCCCAGGACGGCCGGGTACCGAGGGCGCAGCGGTGTGACGAGGCTGAGGCGACCTTTAACCCCACCTCCAGAGGCAGGGCGATACGGCACATTCGGAGAGCAACCTCTGCGTGTGATGGGGAAACTGCAGGAGTTTAACAAACGTACGGCCATCCGGCGATTTTCACATGCCCGGCTCTGAGAAGGCCAGGAAACTTAGTTAAGTTTGGACAGGTGAGGGCATGGAAACTTCAAAAAAATCATTGAGGACGCCAAGAAGCATTATTTCCTTTAGTTCATCTGAATTGGCAGCAAAATAGATGGGGTCGTCTTATAACGTATCCATTAGAAGGGACTTATTCTTACCGGTACAAACCAGGTTTCGATTATTCTGTACATCAGGCACAGATGGCTCTCAAGTCTGGAGTGAGGAGCAACGTAGCGAGGTTTGGCCGCCTCGTCCTTTTAAAATGATCTCTTACAACATTTTGCAAGTCAGGGCTTTAGAGCACACTAATTAAACCCTCTGAGACAAAGGGTTACGTCCAGCAGCTCAACCGATACCCGACTAACATTTCCACATAAAAGGTATATGGAATCAAGCAATATATTAAATTTCTTTAACAGAAACCTAGTTGGCTTAAATTCTTTCCTATAATAAATAACAACACTTTACTCAAAATTGATTTTTATATATATATATATATATTTCCACTTAAAGGTGAATTTGACTGTACTTTTCAGCTGACGTTGCTTCTGTTTCTGAAACGGCGCGGCTTTCAAGGGGAAATTAATGCTTTTAGCTGTGTGCGTTTTGATGAGTCAGCAAAAATATCGCTGAGCTGGCGACACCTGCCCGAGCTCGAGCCCCTCGTTAACGAAGTCTTTCTCAATCTCTTCGCGAGAGAGAAAGAATAACTCAGCGTGCCCCTAAGTTAGCAGCGTGTGAAAATACAAGCGCTTCTTCCTTTCCTGTGATTTCTACTCAGATATATTTATTTTCCTGCATATCACGCAGTATACCTTAAAGGTTTGGACGCTCCCTCCCAATGTTGGCTAGTGATAAACACTTTCCCTCACCAGCACTACTACATACCTATAAAAATTCTTCTTTTATTTTACAAGTAGATCAGTTATGTAAAACAACGGTTCATACTATATTATTAGAAGGGTGAATGCTTACTTCAAATTGCGACCAATACAAGTTGCTTGAAAGTTGAGAACATGTAGTCGTTAAGTGTTTTGCCGAATTCTTAGCACCTCGTGAATCCAGAAATGTTGGAGGGGCAGAAAAAATATTGCTTCCACCTTTCGAAGTTCTTCTGGCTTGACTAATAACAAAACTAACAAGAGAAAGAGTAACAGGAGAAAAAGACCAACTTCATCACGTATGTACAGGTGGGCACCACTGAATGAGAGAGCCGAGGACATGCTGGGCAGTCACAGGGTGTGTGCCGCTTGGGTCTGGATTGCCAGGAGGAGGCAGACAGCACACAGGCAGATGAGAAAGGACCGACGTGCGACAAACATGTGCCTGCTGAGCCACCCAGAAACGATGCGGCATCGGAGGGCATCTGCCAAGTGGCCTCGGCATCAGTCATCGTGAGGGAAACCCAAATTAATGCGACACGAGGTATCACCTCACACCTACGGAGGCGGCTATCATCAAAAACCAGAAAGAGAGGGAGCGAAGGCGTGTTGCCAGCGGGGAGAAGTGAAGTAAATTCGGGTGCACTGTAGGTGGGGGTGGGAATTACCATAACCACCGCGGAAACCAGCGTGGCTGAGCTTCAAAACCTTAGAGCTAGCACTACCATCTGATGCCACAATCCCACTTCTAGGTGTTTATCCAAAGGTGAAAAGACACTAACTCCCATCTATGACCCCCAAGTCCACGGCAGCACCCTTCACAGTAGCCAAGGTGTGGACCAACCTAAATGTCCATCAACAGACGAGTAAGGAAAATGTGATAATTTAAAACATAGTCTTAAAGGAAGAAGGCAATCCTGCCGTTCGAGCCATTGAAGGCACTGGAGGACATCGTGCCCAGTGAGATGAGCCAGACCGGGGAGGTAAACCCCGTATGATTTCTCTCGTATGTAGACTCTAGAACAGTCGAACTCCGAGAAGCGGAGGCCAGAGTGGTCGTTGCTCGGGGCGAGGGGGTGGGGACGCGGGGAGGTCACGGCCGGACAGTGCACTGTTCCAGTCTTCCAGGAGGAGGCTCAGGACATCTGCTGGGCTGCACGGTGCCCGTGCTGACAGTACTGCATCGTACACTTAGAGTTGGCCAAGGATGGATCTTATATTGATTACACGTAACACACGCACACACACGCACACACGCACACATGCATGCACACACATGCGCACGCACAAATATAATGAAAGGGGCAGAAGGAAACGTCGGGGGGTGCTGGGTATGTGTATGGCCTTGATGGTGGTGAGCGGTTCGTGGGTACGTACTTAGGCCCAAACTCATCGGACTGTCTATATCTCCTACGCACAGCCTTCACATGTCAACCCGGCCTCAATCAAGTGTTTTACAAAAAACTTCCATCAATAGCGTTCACCACATCGGAAGAAATAAACAACACATCATCATCGTAATAGATGCAGAAAAAGGCACTTGACAAATTTCGACGCTCATTTACTACAAAAGAAAGAAAAAAAAAAAGACATCGCCGTTCACTAAAGCTAGACGGGAGCTTTCTCGGTATGACCAAGGGGCCCCCAGGAGAACGGCGAGAGCTGGCGGCACCGCCTCCCCAGGACCGACGGCGCGGCCAGGGTGCACCGTCCCCGCCGCGGCTCAGCAGTGCGGGTCGGGACCGGCGAACGAGAGCCACAGCGAGACGTCCGTTCTGCGACGGCTGCCACCAAATGTAACGGTTCCACACCGGCCGCACGACGGCGACACAGAAACGCTCAGGAATCGAGGGAAAGTGGAATCATTGTCATGAGGTCCCAGCTTAAAAGATCAATAAACGGAAGTCGTGTGTGGATGCCAGCAGCAAACGTTCAGAAAAGAAAATTACCCTTTAGAACAGTATCTGAAAATACAGACTACAACGAATTTAACATAATGCAGAGACCAACGATGAGATCCCAACGAAAGAGAAATAACATGGTTTGTATCAGAAGATTCAATACCGTTAAGATGAAACCCCTTTAGGAGTTAAAACACTGACCACAATCCAAACAAAATATCAATACTTTTTCATTTTTTGTAAAAATCGACAAAAGATATATTCTAAGGTAAACATGGAAAGCCAAAGAAAAGGCAAAACTACTGTGAAAAATAATATGCCATGTGGACACACGAGAAATCAGCCTATAGAAATAAAAAAAATAAAGCCTTGCCAAAGTCAGTGTGAACCAATGGAAAGAAATGCAGATTCCAGAAAAAAAATATGAATATATGTATACACACACATATACACACACACACGTATTCCATTGATAAATATATATGTATATATGATATACATGCATGATGCACGTGAAGGCTGTGTGTGTATATGTGTATGTGTGTGTGTGTTGTATGTGTGGTTTTTGACAAAGTTGTCCAAAAAATTGAGGAAAAAAAAAGGCTTCAAGAAACAGTGGTGTAACAACTGAATAAACCTTGGGGAAAATTACACTTTCTCGTAGCATTTGCAGATATTATTCTTAAATGGATCATGGATTTGAAAGTTAAAAGCTAAACCTGTAAAGCTTTTTAAAAAAATAAATGTAGAAAATATCTTTACCAGCCTTGGCATAGGCAAAAGATTTATTCAAGATGACATATGAAAACCCACTATAAAAGAGGAAAAAAAAAGTTTAATCATCTTTCTCAGAGTTTTTTAAAAGGAAGAAAAAAAAACGGTCAGTCTAAAGAACCATTAATGGAATAAAAAGGCAAGCCACAAAATACTCCCGATGCATGTATGTGACAGGGGACTTCCATGTGACTACGAGGACTCGATTGGAAGATAAATTGGGGTGGGGGCGGGGCACCCATCTTGAGACTTGTTGAAGAAAGAAGTAACACTCCCCCAAAGAAAACATGGGATGGACAAATAAGCACAGTTAAGAAACGTGCAAAAACATGCAAAAATCTCTAACGTCATGACAATTAAAACAGACCAGAATCAACACAGACCCGAACAGCTAAAATGAGAAGGACTGATAACAGCAACATTTGATGAAGATTTTAGAGCACTGGGACTCCTCCTGAGTATCGGTGGAACAAATGTCGGAAAAGTTTGGCATTTTCTTTAAAAGCTAAATATCTGCCTACCTTTTGACCCATGAATTCCATTCCTAGACACCTGCCTGAGATAAATGAACACATATATCCGCAGAAAATCTCTAAAGGTCTGGACTTGTTCGCTAGTCTGCTTATCCGAGGGGTCGATAGTGGTACATGAAAACACTTCATTCACAAGTGCCGAGAACCACAAGCCGTGCAGATGTCCATCCGCAGGAGATGAGCAGCCACATCGGGGCTCTTCCGTTCAACGACGCAAAGCCGAGGCACGCCATCGTACGAACGAGTTTAAAATGTGTGATTTTGAGCAAAAATGTCAGACGCATAAACCACACGTTCCAGTTATATGACACTGTGGTGCCGCCTCACCACACGGTGACAGAAAGCTAAGGCGATGGCCCGTCGTGGCAGGAGATGGTTGAAGATTCTATGGAAAGATGATGATCAAAGTATGGGGCTGAAGGCAATTATCTAGATCTCGACGGACGTGTTAGTTACGCAGGTGCTTTGTTCGCAAAACACAGCATTTTACATCCACCATGTATGCACGGCACTATAGGTATTTGTCAGCTATAAGAAGCGAGGGGGGAAAAGGAGAGAAATCAAAAACAAAACGTTCGTTGAATGATTTGCTGCTTGCCAGGTATCACGGCGACGTGCAAAGCGCCCACAGGAATAGCAATAGGAAAAACTGGCCTCTTTCATGAAACACGTAAGAAAATGAAAATCAGTCACCCAGTTTTCCCTGCAGCCAGAAACATCTCGAAAGAAATACAAAAGAAGCACATTTCAAATTCAAATACAATTATAATTACATTTAATTGGAAACTCTCTAAAGCAAATATAGGTTCTTAGGTAGAAAAAATTTTTTTTTCTAAAACCAATATGTTTAATGGGTATGCACTTCAAATAATTTCCAAGTAATCGATATTTAAAATCATGCTTACAGAAAATTATTTCTGCTCTTAAGAAAGGAAGCTGATAATAATGTACTATTATTCAGTGGGAATCCTGAGGGTTTTATCCAAAGATCTTTAAATCCCAACACACAACATTTTTTCTTTATAGTTTCTGTGAGTTCGCCTTCGAACATTATCAGATGTAATGTGTAACATTAATTTCAGGAGAAAATGTTCCGTGAATAGTTTTTTTTTTTCTTTTTCTTTTTAATGCTTGGTCAAGAAGTTGCTGAGCAGAGCGCTGGCAACCAGAGTTAAAGGATGAGTGGATGGTCCGAAGTTAATGACACAGGTTTCTGGACAGATTTACAGGTTCCTGTCCCTAGAGCCATTTATTTAAATTCCTGTAAGTAAAGGACACAGAGACCTCCTTCCTGTTCCCGGGGAGGTTTATTCACTTCAGAATAATGAGCAGATCTTTCCTCCCTCCCTCTCTCTCCCTCCCTCCCCCACCCTCTCCTTCTCCTTCTCTCTCTCTCTCTCTCTCTCTCTCTCTCTCTCTCTCTCTCTCTCCCCGCCCCCCTCACCTCGTCCTACTCAGGTTTGATTCTGTTACTTGGATTCACTAGAAAACATTTCTGACACATCGCCTGTTTTGTGTATGTGTATCCTTAAAAAAAAAAAAAAAAAAAAAACCTGACTTGAGAGGAATATATATCCCTTTATGCCTAAGAAGGGGGCACTGACTTTGGATCGACTTGTGGGCGACTGAGTTCTACATTTAGCTTTTAAAGCAGAAAAGAGCTATGTTCTTATCTCGCATGGCAGCGGCAGTACATTAAAGATGGGGGGCCGTTGTTTTGACAGTTCCAAAGTTGGGTGGTTTTTGAGAGCTTGGCATCTTAGGAACTGCAAGAAAATGAAGGCAAGCCGACTCAGTTACAGTTTTGAGTGACGGGCTTTTGAAAACACTTTCTTCAGTATAAATCATTGACCCCTTGAAGAAGCAGACTCTATCAAACAAATCTAGACGTTGAGAAATTTCAATTAGATTCCTAATTGTTTATGTTGTGTTATGTCAATATTAAAAATTCCAGTGGCCTATGTTTGAGCTCAATATTAATTTCTACATATTTGTTCTGCACTCACTCATGTCCTTTACTTACATTGACTTTCAGCAGTCACGTTTTTACCTCACAAATAGAAAAAAATACATATATTCATATTCCAAACTTGTTAGTAAAATTATTTAAATGAGCTCTTTAAGTAGAAAAATTGATGCTCTGAAAATTCAGGATACAATTTAGGTTCCAGTTTAAAAAATTAAAGAAAAAATTAAAAGGAAAAATAAAAATAGCATTTTTCAATTTTTTTGATTTTATTTCCTTAAGGAAATAACATTTTTTTTTAAATGACTCATCCATCGGATGATGTAAGCTTTGTTTCACTTCGTATTTTACTTATCAAATACTGGAAATGTGTTCACTGGTTCTACAATAAAAAGATTTTTTTAAAGGAAATAAGTAAGGAAGACTATTAAAATTAAATACATTAGTTTGAAAAATTGGTGTGAATAACTTTTTCTGGGGGAGGCTAGGGCTCCTATTTAGAGTTAAGACAATTCTGGGTAGAAATCTTAGCTTTGTCATTTAAACACATAGAAAGGTCATTGAACCTAAGTCTTAGGGGATTCATTGATAAAACGAGGACCTGGCATTATTCTTTAAAGTTTATCCTAAGTCCACTTTGAAGAAAATGAATGTCAAGTTCCCGGGACAGTCACAGACACTGCACGCAGGGCAAAGGGTAAACGTGACGAATACAGTCACAGTAGTAAAGTCAGAACAATAATGATTAAAATAACAACCGCGTTGCTTTGCCTAAGTCTGCAAGCGTGCACTATGAATTAAGAAACCCTTCCGTCATGCCTCACGTCCGTGCCATTGCTCGTGCTATTTATTCTTAAAACCTCTTCTCTAATCCCGCCATCATTTCTGCAAGTCATAAAATGTAACTGCTCTTCAGCACAATGTCACGTTCACCATGAAACACTCACGTTCGACACTCCTTTTCCTGCGCTTTCCGCCTCACGGTGCTCACAGCAGCTCCTCGCACGCGGACCTGCCTCACTTGTGAGATGATAAACGTTCTCGCTGAAAATTAGTGTTGAGCCCAAATATAGGTCATTGGGATTTCATAACGCGGACACAACACAGCATCGCCTGTTAGCAATGGAACTGAAATTTCTAAAGGTCCGGGTTTGTTTGACAGAGTCCGCTCGTTCAAGGGTTCAATAGCTGACATTAAAAACGTGTTTTCGAAAGCCAGTCACTCAAAACTAGAACTAGGTCTGCTTTCATTTCCTTGGTCTTCCAATGGCCCAAAGCTCTGAAGAATATCTGAGTTTTGAACCTTCGGGATAATGGCCACCGTCTTTAACATACCTAAGATGAGGACATAGCTCTTCTTTCCCAGGGGGACCTAACGTGGCTCAGACATCCGTGTCCCCGGCGTAACAAGGAGGGGGTGTCTGGCCCGAGGCTCCCAGAACAGATGCTGGTTCTTCTTCGCGGATCAGTCTATGGCTGACTGTCAGTGTTCGAGACAGGGAATGTGACCTCAACAGGCCCAGGTTAACGGGAACACTTACATCACGAGTTTCTGTCTTGTCTCCTGTGGTCTGACTAGAAGAGGTAAAACTGTCCCAGCTGCCACTCGCCACCGCCTTGTGGGGAAGCGAGGCTGGGGACACGGGCTCTGACACCGTCCCCACAGAGTCACTCGCCCTGACCCCCGCAGCCTCAGCCGGTCGCTGACACACGGCGCCAGCACCTGATTTTACCTTTGGACTTTCAGTCTGGTAAACTAATGCATTTCTTTATCCTGTAAGAAAGGTGGGATCACAAGTTTAAGTTATTTCAGCCCGAGGCATCGTGCCAGAGACGGGCTGCCATCAGTTAGCACTAACCTTTGGGGGAAGAGAACGAGCTTCTCCTGGTCTTAAACAAAACAGGATTGTCTCCCTCCTCCTCCGCATCACAGACATCCGTGGGCGGGCCACCGCCGCGTCCCCAGGATCTGCTTGTGTCTAGTGGATCTCTGTCATCTGCGTGTGATTTTGGCTCCGGCACCGTGCGGTGGCCTGAGCTGGGTGCAGGAAACTAGTCACCACGGGCATGGTCCACGCCACGGACAGGAGACACAGACGCTGCTCCCAGCTGAATCCGCTCTCTAGGGAGCCCCTCCTGAGGTGACGAAAACATCTAGTCCTTTCACCGAAGAAGAAATGAAGAATTGGGTGCGGGAGACAGGCAGCCACCGGGCGCGGAGGCGGAGTGACGAAATGTGGGGTCCACGGTTCCTAGCGTTCTGTTTTTGATCACCAGAAATGCGTTTTAATGGCCAATAGTTTAATAACCCCCAACACGACATACATAGCCACTGGTAACGTGGGGAATATTTCTGTGAATACTTTTGAATAAATGCTCAATTCCTCAAGAATCTGAAGTCAACAGTGGAATCTTTCAAAATGCTAAAAAAAAAAAAAAAAAAGGGTGCCAATATTCCGTTGCATTGGTGATGTTACAAGTGTAGAACGTAATTTAATTAATGGTGAGTAAGCTAAAGAGTAATGATTTCGACATGGGGAAAATACACTTATATGAGATGGTAGGAACACCCTTTGCAATAGACGCCTCAGAACATACCTTTCAGAAAGGCGGCCAGGATGACAGACCATAATGGTCTAATATTTTAAATCACCTTTATTGAAAAGACTAAACTTAAAAAGTTAAAAAGAAAGTTGGTATCTGGACATTTTTTTTAATATGCCTGAGCCATCATCTTCCTAATTCAAGCTTTAAACATTAACATTTTCATGAAGCGTTAGCCCTGCTAATATGATTTTAGTAATAGCTGGCCCCAGGACTGGAATTGAAAATAAATCCTGATTATGTTATTACTATGACATTTTTTCGCATTGCATTGATTTACGTTTTTCAAAAACAAAACGTCCTGTATTTCCAAGTGTTTTTTTACCACGCCTGGATTTTCTAAAGAAATCTATTTCGTGTTGCTACAGAAATCCAGGCTGTTCTTTCATTAGCCAGATTTTAGATATTATTAATGAACCGATAATTCAACTATCATAAAAATACAAAAGTTGCTTTGAGTCAAAGAAAAGCTATTTAGTCCTGACCGTGCAATTGCAATCGTTTATAAGAAAACAAGTTTTTGTTTTGCCATCTTTCAACCAGTGTCTTATTAACCCTGACCACATGGCAAAAATACTGGGAGAGAGGATTCTCTTCCCCGTTTTAGAGATGAAGTTCGTGGACCCTGAACGCTGCCCTCCATTGCTGCAGCTCATTATCTGCTGTAACTTGAGCTTCTACGTGCGTCTGGGGTCTAATAATAAAGATGGCAGGCAGGGCGCCTTTGCACAAAAAACACCGCTGGAGTGGCCAAGGACAGCAGATGCAGTAATATATAAGAAATTTAAGGCTTTTCCTAGAGAAGAAAATTATTTTTGATTTATTATCTAGATAGATCAAGAACAACAAAAATTTAACGGCCTCTCCCAGGGCCCACATTAGGTCTGATAATTAGATAAATCCTGTGTGGGTTTGAAAACAGAGCGTGCGTAGTACAGAGAACCGCTTACTGATTTAGGACTTGTCTATCTACCAGAAAACGAATTAACTCCATCTGTCCTCCGTCAGGTCTGTCTCTCGAGTCCATGTCTTTCTCTCATCTTCCTGAAAAATACGTTAGTTAACGCGACTGTCAAATTTGCTGGATTTCTACGGTAACCCGTGAACTTGACCGACGTGCAGTTTGCTTCCCGCTGAAGAACCACGTCATGAAGTGTGGATCTGGGTCCGAGCCTGTTTCTCTACCACCCACGGCTTCACTGCTTTCATTTTCGGAATGAAGTCGAAACTCTCTGACGTGCCACCAGGCCACTGAGGCCCTGGGGACCTGCCAGCCCCATCGCCCACAGCGCACTCCGGCAAGCCCCACGTCCTTCGAACAGCTGTAATGCGCAGGGCTCTCTCAGACTTCTCGGGCTTCGCATTGGCCGTTTCCTGTGCCTGGGACCCATCACAGTCCTTCCTGGACCCGCTCGCCAGGGCTGGGCGTTGGCAGACCGCTGGGCGTATGCGTGAAGGACGACTTCCTTCCTTCATTTGTGATCTTGATGTAACAGGAAACACCTGTCAGGTCACATCCACGCGAGAGGCTTGGCCTTGAGATACCATAATCCTCTCTGCGTATTAAAAGCAAAAGTGAAAACCTCCGAGCAAAATCGAGGGATGAAAACAGCTACAAATTTTAATTCCCTAAAGATGTCTCTAAATTTAGCCTAAGCCTTAAGTGCCCCTCATCGACGGGAAAATCCACTTACTCTATTCGTGAGCTATGAAGGTCTAATTGGTTGAACCCGCCGCCGAGAGCATCCCAGTCTTCCTGTGTGACCTGTTCTGAGCTGTTCCGGTGGCCTACTGGGAGGGGGTCGGCAGGTCAGAAACGCAGGACACGTGGCATTAGTGGTTTTACCTCCAGCTTTACAGAAATGCCGTCCTCACGAGGCCATGTTGAGGCCGACGGCCATCTCAGAACGGACCCTGCGGTGGAGGGCCCGTTGGATGGTCACGCGTTAGGCTGTAGCCGTTAGACAGGAGCCTCCCCTCCAAGTCCACGTGACGAGCACAGGGAGACCGTTGCCTCCTGCACTAACCGACCGCTCTCGACGACTCTACCAGTGACGGCGGCTTGTTCCTCTGTCCTCTGTCCTCTGTCCAGTCACACTTGGGGGCACGGAACTCGGGGACGTGGTGGTCCGCCCACACAATCTCCGCCTCAGCCAGCCCCTCGCCTACATGCTCACACACCCGAACACACGCCTCTTCTGCTCTGAGGTCATTTAAAACCTTCACTTCCCCCATCATGTTACTCCGGACCAATGAAGGCTTCCTGGACAGTGAAATCTGGAAATAGCTAACTGGACTAATGTCGATGGCAAAGCAGGAACACACATTCAAACACAACAACAACTTCAATAGACAGTCAGTTTGTGTCACTCCCTTATCTCACATTCATTTGCCAGCTAAATTGTAATTGAGTGTATACATACGTACATACGAGGGTATTGATTTGTTATAGAAATCATTTTAAAATTTAAACGCTCTACGTGTGTATTAACAGAGGTACCGCTCTACGCATATAAATATATAAATATATTAATATTAATACTTATATTAAGTGCACGCAGAAAGAAAATAGGCAAAGCATTGAAGGATTTCAGAGGTTATTGTTAGAAAACATACAAGTTATAAACAGTATGTATGAAACTATATATTTTCTTTAATAAAGGGAATAAATATTATGCATAGGAACACACATCTGCATTAAACTGCTTGTAGGAAAAAAAAATTATAGGCAGATATATACACCAGACAGATGACAAATGACAGTGATTTTGGAAGGGAGAGTAAAAGACGATGTCCATATTTCATTCCTTACAGTTCTGTATTATTTTGATTTTAGCCACGGCAATGTATTTATGGTTTACCTGGGCAATTAGGAAAAGAACATACGTGTGCACATCACCACACGTCATATTTCCCAAACTAAAGTGACGAATAGGGCAGCTTTCAAATTATGCTTACGCTTGGACTTTGGAAAGTGACAGTGTAGGAATTCCGGGCAAGTTATTCAAGTTCTCGGCTAGGCTGCTCATTTGCATTTTTCCTTTCAGGGAAGAGAAACCAAGGAGGAGTCTTTGAAGGGTGCAGCAAGGGAGACCGAGGGTCACTATGTCCCAGATGAATGTGGCAGAAACAGAGGCCACTGACCACTGAGGTCGATTCCTGACATGTTCATGTCATACGTGTCGGCTCTTGGTAAAAGGAAATTTCATGGTGTCTCTTATCATGTTTTTATCATTACTAACGTGGTCTTGTTGTGATAGAGAAACCTGGAACAATATCAGTACCTTATGTGGGATGCACATGAAAGAACATATGTCTCTTTAATATTTAATGCAAATGGGTACAAATTCATTAAAAAATACCACCAAAGCCGTCTTTGTAAGGCGATCACAGATGTTGTTCTCAGGCGAGCCTTTCATGCATTTCACCTGTTCGTCAGAGCTCACGCTCACTTGCCAAACCAGACGCACCCGCCACAAAATTTTAAGGAAAAAAATTGCTCTGAAAGTAGATGTGGAGAAGTCAGCAAAGGAAGAAAGTGAACCACTTCGCACCTGAAATTAAAATCACGAGCGTTTAAGACCAACAATCAGACACCTGCCAACTTCCTCTGTCTGAAAACGGTAAACGCGAGGGGAAAAGTATCAGTAGCTGTGCCACTTTCTGACCCTCCCTGCTCTTCCCCAGTGGCACGTGAATAGACGAGAAGCCCTCAGGTATACCTCTCATTCCGCTAAGCATATTTTTATTCTCAGAGTTCTTGAAGTGGTCACAATAACGTCGACTCCCAGCACTCACCACGGAAACGACGGAGCACGGCCCCTCGTCGAAAGTGAATGGGATTCGCCGCCTTCACATAAAACTGCCGATAAATCTCGGCCGTTCCTTTACTTAAAGCATGGGACATTATGGGCAAGAGGTCAGAGAAAACATGAACTCTATGAGAGCAGGCTCAATTGATTTCCCATCCTATCTGGCACACCTGCACATGGCACCTGCGACGGGCAGCATACAACCCGCAGGGGAATCGTGGAACCAGCTTACCCACCTCTTTCACTAAGTAAGTTGGAAGATGAATTCATTTCGTTCCAAGGGACATTTGTAATAACGAGACTACAACGCACAGATATTGGGAGTTTATTCAAGATGATATGGTGAGCCGTTGGCTACCCAAATATTATATACGAATGAAGGGCTTAAAACTTTAACTTGGAACAGCAAATCCCCTGTTCAATTATGCAAGATGGATACGTTCTAGAGATCTGTTGTACCCTATTGTTCACTTAAAAATTTGTTAGGAAAGTAAATCTCATGTTTGGTTCTTAACACAACAACAACAACAACAACAACAACAACAACAATAATAATAATAATAAAAGAATGCTTTTAGTTTTCCCAAGTAGTTCTCCATTCACATTATAATAAATAAATTATTTATTTTTAAAAACAGAATGAATAAAAAGATAGCTTTGAACGGAACTCAGAGGAGATAAAGAATGATGGAAGAAATGCCATCATGGTCTCCTTTTCTGGTGACCTATCACCTTTAGATGTGTTGTGATTTGAGTTAGAACACTGTGACTTGAAGGTCCCTGTCGTTAGCAATGAAAGTCAGTCACTTTGTTGTCTCTAATATGAGATTGACAATGCAAACCAGGACTTTGCGATATGAATGTCTGATAAATTTCAAGGCATTATGCACCTTCTGTAATTTTACATCATTTCAGTCATGGAAAAAGTAATGACACAGATCAATGTAAACAATATCTCTTAAGGAAGGACATAACAAGTATCCATTATACCGAATGTCCTATTTTACTCACAAGAGAGCTAAAATAAAATTACGCTTATAAGGATAAGTTTTAACCCTTTTAATTTCTCCACTGAAGACTCAATTTGTTGATCCTGTGAACACTCCAGCATGGAGTGGACTTTGGAGTGAATTAATCAAGGCTTAGAATAGAGCCTACCCCATCGTAAGCAGTGCACACAAATTTGTTGATTAATCTCTCTTAGGGTAATATGTGCAAGGTCTGTCCATATTGTCGCAAATGGCAGGATGTGTTCTTGCTCATTGAGTAATATTCCGGTATACACATCACATCTGTTACATCGCATTTGCAACAGCACAGATGAACCTCGAACGTATTATATTCAGTGAGGTGAGTCAGACAGAGAAAGATGAGAACTGTATTTTGTCCTACGTAGACTTCCGAAAAGCCAGACTCATAGAAACATAAAGTAAAATGGTGGCTTCCAGGGGCGGGGGGAACAGGGGGACAAGACAGATGAGGTTTAAGGGTGCAAACTTGCAACAAGTAGTGCATCAGCCCTAGAGACGTGACGCACAGCGGAGCGGATACCGACAGTGATGTTGTGTTCAGCCGTCACACTTGCCAAAAGACTAGAACTTAAGGATTTCGACCACTAAAAAGAAAGGAGCCTTGTGTAATGAGGTTGAGGTGCTAATTTTCACGACAACGGAAATTATATTACATGTATAGTCAACGGACAAAATTAACATGTTATACACCTTAAATCTGCACAATTGTATATGTTGAACATTTCAATTAAAGAAAAATTTTAATAAAAAAAATTGTTGCATGAATGACAGGTGGCAGCAAATCTCAACAGTGACAGATGAGTAAAACAAATTTCCAATTACAATTTCTTCTCCAATATGAAAAATCTTATCGAAGCAGAATCAGAACACATAAAAATGGCAATAATTTAAATAATAACACCAAGACATAATAGCTAGATATAGCGAGATGTTCCCCGCCCCTATTTATTAATCAAGTATGTATCTATCTGTATAATTTATATATCAAAGATTGTATTTACTATATCATAGGATATACATGTTACCTGATACTGTCAATTTAAATTCCCAACAGTAGTTGAATTTTCTCAACATCCTTGTCAATTTTCTCTTCTTACTTTTAGCCATTTTCATGGTTATGGCGTGGAATTTTACTAGGTGGTATGCAGCCTGTTTTTTCCTGAATGACTAATCATGTCTACAACATGTTCATGTGTTTTGGGAAATCTGGATATTCCATTTTTAAGTATAAGAGTGTCCTTCTAATTGGTTACTAACACATTTTTATACATTCAAAATATAACTAATTTCTCTGACATATGCATTATATATTTTACTATGTTGGTTGATTTTTTATCTCTTAGTGGTATCCTTAATGGAATGAAATTCTTAAACCTCATGGCATCTGATTGTTCATATTTTATTTTTGGAGATAGCACTTTTTTATCCCTATTGTGACACCTTTGCTATTTCAAAGTTTCTAATCTTTTCAGGCGATTTATTTTTTCACCTTTCATGATTAGGTCTACAATACAGCTGGAACTGACTAACTGTTTTGTATGTGAAAAAAAAAAACTTTTTTAAAATGAGGCAAACGCTGTGTACAGTGAGATGCAGAATTTAGTGTACAATTAGATGATGAGTGTAAAAATGCTGGATACAAACAGCTTTTTGACATCTGGCTGTCTTTCTCAGCAGAAGGTGATGAATTTATGTAGTTGTTGTGTGTTCGGGCAGTTGACTCTTGTTACCGCTCAGCAGTGTTTCAGTGTATGGCGTAACAAGATTTTTTTTTTCATTCTTTTATTCATGGACAATTGGGGTGTTTCCAGTTTTTGAATATTATATAAAAACCTATCATAGGCATCCCTGTTCAAATATTTTTATGCAAATATGTTTCCATGTCATTTGGTTTATTACCTAGTTTTGGATTTGGGTAGATGATAGAGTAAATGCATGATTCACTTTATTAGAAACTTCTGAACAGTTTCCTAAGTGGTTGTACAATTTTAACTCTCATAAGAGTTCCAGTTACCACGATTAGCTTTTTAATGTGATTTATCCTTTAATATTATGGCACTTAATTGTTTCCAGTTATCTTCAGTATTTACATAAAAACCTTGTTGATTTCTATAAGTGAAATGTATCTTCAGATAATTTTCATAAAATATTTACTTTTTCTGTTTAATCTAGTATCTATGTTTAGTTTTATTAGGCGATTTCGATAATTTTTATTGTAATATATATGTGTGTGTATAATGTCTATCTAGTTAACACTCACAAAGGTCTTTTACGTACATTATTCTAAGTAGTGCTCATTGCTCCAAGTAACTCTCTTTTACGGATTTAAAAAAAAAAAAAAAAAAACCTAAGCCTCAGAGGAGTTATGCAAAGTTGATTGTTGTGTCAAAGCCTCAAAAATTAAACTCAAATTTTTGGAGACTAAATCCTAGGAGCAAATACGATTTTCACTCTCCAAAGCTTGCATGTCCCTGCACGATCTTTCGAATCCCAAGCTGCACAGCCTGAGGCTTAATGCCAAAAGGCAGGAACAATCTTTTTCCAATGATTTTGCCGGGAAGATTCTGTCAGGTCTTGCCACAGAGGGGCGAGATCGCGGAATGTTAGCACAGCCATTCATTGCAGGGACCACGCCGGAATTGCAGAGGGAGACGGAGCGCGTGTGGCTCGGCGCTGGGCAGAAATCATGAGTCTTGTCATCATTGCCCCTCGCTGGGCCCTGATGCCTTAGGAAACTGTCAACCTGTGTGAGCCTTTTCGCTTGTCAGCGGCTTTGAGCAGGACCGGGAAGAGGATGCCATTCACCTGACAGGGCTGTGCGGGCATTCCTTGAACAGGCGCACATTCAGTAATTAGACGCGGCCAACACCTTACTTCCCATCACGCTCTTGACTTCAGACATCTGTAGTCACTGGTGGTGGACATGTTTTTTTTTTCTTTCCAACTAAACGCATTTGTGGCTTAAAACAAAGTCTTCTTCGGGGGCTTCCACCTCTCCAGAGGACTATCCTGTCCCTCTTTCTTTGGCGACAGGACAGGGCACAGCTTTGATCTCCACTTGGGTCTTGGCTGACTGGTTGGTGTTGGTTTTCCCTGAGCTGAGTGTTGAATTCTGCTTGGCCTATATCCTTTGGCCTCTGTTTATTTGTTTGTTTGTTTTCCTTTTTTCCTTCTGGTGCAGCTTGGCCCCGCGGGTGACTGGGCATCCTGTACTTTAAATGCTCTTTCGTGCCAGGGCCGACTGAATCGTTGGCATTCTGAGCCAGATGCTGTTGCTAATTACCATGGGCTCAGCACCGACTCCAGGCGGGAGGCCCCGGATTCTGCAGCTGACCCCCCCCATATCACTGGCTGTTCTGACACACAAATCCTCTTTCCCCGGGCTTCCTGGGGCAGCGGTCCACTGCTTTCTTTATGCTGAGGATGTGTAACCTTAAGGTTTCACTCACCGGCTCAGTACCTTTCTGAGCAGATAGAGGCTCCATCATAAACACGTCCTGTTACACTGAAGGTGAAACTGGCTGAGCATTTTCTGGAACCCTCGCAGGCGTTCGAGACATTGAAATTCACTAGCTAACCCCATAACTCTAATCTGAATATTTTTTCCAGATGCTCTGAACCTTTCAGCTCAAGGGAGGCAAAAGCCAGGAGCCTACCTTCTTGCCATTCTGGGTCTTGTCCCTTAGATTTTTGTTTCCCAGAACAGTCCCAGTGAGGCAGAAATATCTTCGGTATTACATTTTTTAGCTCTACATTTGTCTTCTTTTATGTTCTGCTTCTCGATATTTAAAATGAGAAATTGAGGAAATGCAGGAAAATGTTATTCTCTCTCTCACTCTCTCTTCTTCTAAAATTTCAATAGTAGTATTCTACTAAGGTGAACAAAAAATATATATGTGAAAACCGAAACCAAAGAAAGACATTTTTATTCCGAGTACCATTCCTCTTTCCAATCTTCATGGGACTAAGTCTCAACCTAATAGCTTTATCTCAGCAGCGAGAAGTACTAAAATGGAGGAAAAAATTACCCAGAATGGAAAATAATTTAGATGCTATTTTTAAATGCTCCTTTGCTATGCCTAAAAGCATACAGCATATCTGGTATATTTCATATGCCTAAGATGTTCAAGTTAAAATTATCATAAGCAACAAATGTGTTACATATATACACACACACATATACACACATATATATACACACATACATATACAAGTGTTAAATGATCCTATATAATTATAATGATTAACGTAATTTAGATATCATGGTTTACGTCGGGTTCACCAAATACAGTCATTACCACGTTTTGTAGTTAGGGAGGTTCTAGGATATTTCTCTAGGAGGTTAAAAGAGTTTTGTACATTTTTCCCCAATCACACATACTCACATTTAGGTAGACTATACTTAAAAATTGTATCAATGCAGAACATTTTTGAATGGACTTGCGCACACACCTAACGACTGTGCCCTGTTCTGCTCCAGGGCTCTCTAGCCCTCCCCCAAAACTCTAGTCAGTGGGCACGGCGCCACCCTCCACCAGAGAGGCCTCCTTCCCTATTTATTCCCCTACATGCCATGCAACTATATACTGCTGGGGAACTTTCTAGACATAGAAACGTGGGTAAAATTTGTTTTCTTTCTTTAAAAGAACAACCTAGTCGGGACCAAGTAACATTGTTTTCCTAAAAGAGGAGAGCGAACATAAATACAGTAACAGAACTACGCGTATGTTACAACAGAAGCAGAGAAAACAGGAGATGGGTTGGCAAGGGATGCGGCTCGAGAGAGGTCATTTTCTAAAAACAGAAACACCACTGTTGAGGTAAATTTACATAAAGTCCAGTTCACTGGTTCTAGGGAAACAAATTGATGACTTTAGACAAACTGACACAGTCACGCGAACACTACCGCAACTATCAGATAGATCATTACATCACCTCCCCCCAAAGAGACGCCCCATTCCAGTCCACCCCGCCCCTTCAGCTCTCAGGCACAGAGATCTGCATTTGTCACCTCGACTTTGTCTCTCCCAGAATGTCGCATAAATGGAAGCAGACAGAGTGCCATCTTTCGGAGTTGGCTTCTTTTCCCAGTATAATGCTTTTGAAATTCATCTCTGTTATTACACATCAAAGAAGTTCCGCTTTCCACTAATGAACAGCATGTCATCCCACAGCTGCCTCGTGATACGTTTATCCTTTCAAAAGCTGACGGACCTTGGAATGATTTCCAATTTGAAGCTGTTGTGATTAAACCATCGGTCATTTCTATCGCTCGGACTAGTATTGACGACCACTGAATTATTTTGCTCACGTTCGTCTGATGAATTTTATCTATATTTTAATCTCTATTATTTCTTTATATGTGAGATGCACAACAAATACTTTACTAAGCACTTAAGCTGGAGAAATTCTTACAAAATTATGTTGAATGGAGAAGGCAAGTTATATAACTAGTAAATAGCCACATATGCACATAAGATATTTCTAGTTTATGAATATTTTTCTATTTAAATATGTTCATGGGTACGAGGTTAGCTGTGTATAATGACAAGAATAAAACCAAAGTTTGCTCACTTTTTCTAAGTGGTATGATGTGCAATTATCTTTCAAATTATACTTGTCCAAATTTTTACAATAACATATAAGCTTAATGCATAAGATAAGTAAAATAGGGAGTATTTTAAATCTAAAATAGCAGCATTAAACTTATTATACTTATTAAACTTATTAAACAGCATTCAAAATTCTACCATCTCTTCAAGTTCATTCACACAACAATGTTCTCCGAAACGTCTTTTGCCTAATAAATTTTATGATACATTAAATGCCTTTTTAATATTTTGAGATTCACAGTGCAGATTGGTATATTAAACGCTCGAAGAACTACTTTACAACTGAAAACCTCAACACTTTTTTTGTAGTGGGCCCTCTTCCAACCACATCTAGTAAACACAATTGGGACACGATTCTTTGTACTGTGGGACACCTGTTCCCATCAAGCACGCACGCAACACGGGGCTCACAATGGGGTGAGTGGAAATTATGTGAATAGCGAGTTTGAAAAATGAATATATGAACACCATTTCATACTGCGATAATAAAGAGGGTGAGGACTGATCACTTCGGTTCTCAAAGTGACTTCAACATTCATCGGAAAAGGAAGGTTCATCTCTACAACATCGTTTTTATTTATTTTTTCATCTCCCTTTAAAGTAAATTAAACTGACTTGAGTTTGAGATATATTCATCAGCGTAACTTGCAGTTTCAAGAAAAAAAGGGTAACTATAAATAGATAAATATATCGGACACTAAGTGCAGTGTCTGGTGTTGAGCTGCAAAAGACCATTGATTTAATGCAGTGACTGTGTAAATATTAAGTTAATGCCATGACGAAGAAAATTTACATTTGACACAAACAGGGAGACAAAATGTGTCTAGAACATACGGTTTATTGTCTAATCAATTTTAATTTGCCTCAACATGTATCAGATGAATTAAACACATCTTATACGTACTTTGATGCAAAGTCCACCATCCACTACACACGTCCATCAGAGAGAGGAGGGTTTGCTTTGGTTTGTCAAAACTCCCGAGTGCTGCGCATTGATCTAGGCAGTTATGAATGCCTCAGTTTTTAAGATGGATTAAACTGTATTTTAGGAGTCTGATGTTAGCCGAATAGAATGCAAAATGGCTCTGATTGCACTCCGTGGTTTCAGCCAGCATCATTCTTTAAGTTAAAAGTGCCGTTTCGGCAAGTTTCTCTGTCCTTTGACGCTTTCAGAGACCGAACGAATAAACTCCGGTTTGTCACTGGTGCCACCCCCATCGCCATTACCACCCATGTGCCATCGACAAGGAAACTCATCTATTGATTTAAAATCTGAGGAGGGACGTAAAGAAGCAACTGTCCTTTGCGGCAAATTCCTTTCAATGATTAAGAAAATGTCATCGATTCATATAGATCTCTTAGATCCGTGCAGCGCACACTGTCACCTTTATGTTACTCCCTGGTCATTCGTGCAGCTCATTCATCAAAACGTGGTCTTTTCAACGTGTACAAACATAGATGAGACAATAAAAGTGCTTTGCTAATGTACTCGAAGTCAGTTCCAAATGGTGTCTGGCACACAAATAGAACATTCTTCTGCCTCATGTGAAAGGTGACAGGTAGGTAGCTGAGTTCCTTCCTGCCACCTTTCCACTGAGCCAGTGTCAGTTTCCACTTCATGGGCCCGTGTCTTCGAAGCTCTGCTCCTCGCGGTCTGGTCCAGAAATGGTCTCTCAAAACAATCCTGCTTGCATTGCGCTGGTCTGATTTGAGTCACGTGGAAAGCTGAGAATAACAGGTGGCAAGCTGAACACTTTATCACTTTAAACAAAAGAAGTTTGAATATTTGGGGCAGCCAGCAGTTTGTGCGAAAACTCCCTTAACCCGAGAGATGCGTGTTTCTACCTGGGCTGCCACCAAACGCTTCCACAGTCCGTTAAAATGAGTGAGCGTCGCATAACAGAAACAACACACAGACAAACATCCAAACATCCATTCTTTGACCCAAGAAGCAGAAAGAACGAGAATTTCAGCTAATCAGAACAACAACAACAACAAAAAGCTGTTTAAAACACGCTCCTGGCTGAGAGAGCCACCTCGTTGCTTCCATACAGCTGTGTGTTCGGGGATTTTGAAGTGTGACATTCGCAGCGTGTGACAAAGGAGAATAAGACAATAATACAGTAAATGCCTGTCTGCATCTCGACTTGATATAAATGTGGCAGCGCCAGCTGACACCATCTCCCGAATAGGAAACGCATGAAAGCAAGAGGGTCTGCTTGCCAAGCGGCTGCCTGTGATCCTGTGTGGCATCACTACCCTGTTTTATGAGCTCTGCCATATCAGCCTGTTTGGTTCATGATGGATAAATGATGAATAATTCAGAAGATGTGAAATTTAATCAGGGAAATCTGATTTTAGAGACCTTATTCTGAAAAAGACAAAGCCTCCATAGAGATCGGGAGGCACATTTTTAAAATCACGTCGAATTTTTTTGTTACAATGCAGCCTAAGAGCGATGTGTGCTATAAGGTCAAAGGCAGCCTCTTTAAGTAAAAGCGTGGATCGGAACGCGCACTTATAATGGGGTGTAGATTTATGCACGAAATTCAGGCAAACAGTCTCACCCCGTTCCCTTTTTCATCCAATGTGAAGTCGCACTGAATAATAAAACAGTGGCGCTGGAGCCTCGTGTGAGGCGCCGGGTTCTCTGGAGAAGCAGCAGCAGAACCTCTCGTGAATTCCGTAACCTCGGAGACGTGGGGCCGCGGTCTGTGACGCGGCGGGTGTTATGCGTAAATGCCGCGTCCCCCGCCCACAGGAGGCCCGAGCCGACGGGGCGCCCCGCGTTTCCGTCCCTGTCGCCTCTGTCCTCTCAGGCCGGTTGGTTCTCACCTGGGCCGACGATGGCTTGAGAGGCCCGGGTCCTGGAGCGTCGTGCCGAAGAGGGCGAAGGACGCCAGCGACCCCCGCGACAGGGCGTCGGGCAGCGCGCGTCGGGGCCGCCCAGGGCAGCGCCAGGGCTTCTCCCTTGGAGCTGGGCCGGCCCCGCCGGTGCGGGACGGAGGGCGGCGGAATTCGGTCCCCTGTCTGCCCTGCGCGAGGCCGCACGCGGGATGCGGGGGCCAAGGCGCGGGGCGGCCACGGGGAGGCTGGCCCTGAAGGGGACGGGCACGGGGTGGCCCGGAGGGAGAGACGCACGTGCGGGTGGCGGCCGGGGACGGCGGCGCGGGCTGTCGCGGGGCCCGTCCCCACCCGTCGGAGCTTTCGCACGCGAACAGCTCCGGTTCGTTCCTAGACGGTGCCTGGAAGGGCCAGTCCGTGCGGGCGGCGCCGCTCGGCCCACACGGTCAGCTGCGCGGCGTGCGTCGCACTTGTTACGCGCGTTCAAATCCTCGGTGCCCGGCCCAGAGGCCACGTTAAGCCGGACCTACGGGAACCCCCGCTGGGGCGCGACCCCACCGGCCCGCACAGGTGCGGGAGGTCCGCGCCCCTGCTCAGAAGCCGCAGGACGCTGCGGACATCTGAAGCAACGCGGTCGCCACGGCCCTCCGGGTCTCGCACCCCGCGGCTCCCGCCTGCTCCCGCCTCGCTCCCGCAGGACAGAAACGACGGCCAGGAGTGGAGCTGGCGCTTGGCGCTGGCCTCCGAAATGCAGGGCCACCACGCGTGTGGCCTGTCCCGTCCAGCCACACCCCGGCCCGGCCCGAGAGCGCTCAGCGGGGCCCCAGCCGGTCACGGCCCCGCCTCGGCCTTCGGGAGATGAATCTCCCCATTTTTCTCCTCTAAATAGATAGCAAACGCGGGCTTTATTACTTGAGCAGTGGCAGAGACCACTCGTGGGTGGCCAGAGCCACCACTGACCGTGGCAGGACAGGGTCACGGTCATCCAACCCTCCTATCAGCCGTCAATTGGCCAACCAGGACAGTTACATCTACTCCTAAAAAGTGACATTAACTTGAACTCCACACAAATCTTAAGGCCGGTCAATGGTATATGAGGACATAGTTAATTCCTGGGCCGCTCAGAGTCGGGGGTTATGACCCCCATGCAGTCAAAAATCCGCACCCCAAAACCTTAACTACTAATAGCCGATCGCTGACTGGAAGCCTTGCCAAAAACATAAACGGTGGATTAACACGTATTTTCTGTGTTACATATATTATATGTTGTATTGTTACGATATAGTAAGCTAGAGAGAAGAAAATGTTACTAAGAACATCACAAGGAAGAGAAAATACATTTACAGTATTTATTGGAAAAAATTAAGGTATAAGTGGATCCGACCAGTTTAAACCCAACTTAATGGGTCAACTACACTTTGCATTACGTAGGACGTTAACGATTGCCTGTGGTTTTGACGGCTAAATTCTAGTGATCTCTTCTCTGCCTATGCTTTCTAGAAGTTAAACCGCGAATCTCAGGTAATACTCTGAAACTGAGGTTTTATTTTTGTGTGATTCATCCATAAGGCTCACAGACTGCAACCCATCGGCCTAAGGGCACCCAGAATGCAGAGGGTGATGCCCAGGTGATGCAACGAAAAGTCTCACAAGTTATTGCACAACAGAGTTGTTGTGGTGGTGGTGGTGGTGGTGGTGGTGGTGATGGTGGTGGTGGTGGTGGTTGTTTTAAGTGTTACTACTCTGTTCCTAAGCTATCAGCCTCTTTGGGACCACGTATCAATTCCTTACCGATTACTGAAAAATAATGTGAGACCAGTAGGCAGGACCATCACTCCTGGACAGCTCTTTCATCTTTTCTTTCCCGCCACCCAGCATATAAATGTACTTGCCAAACTAAGGATTTTGTGTGATGTGCTTGATATTAAGCACATCAGCATCTGTTTTAACTCTTTCAGGCCACAAGACATCACTCAGAATAAAAGAAAAATGGTTTCTTGCCCTTTGAAGACTTTTGGCTCTCTTGGTGAATACTCCTATTTGGCATATTAGAAAAACATCCAGATTCTTATAAACAGTGATTTCGTGTTCTGTGAACCATAGGCCATCAACCTAATACTGGTATTTGCTTTTTGTTTGCGAGCGGGGTTTGTTTTAATTATCCGTGAGCAGTTACTGAGGCGGCTTGATTTAAATACCAAAAGCTCCATTAGTGAGCCACAAACAGGACTATCCCACTGAGGAAAAGCTCTGAGGTCAAAAGGTGCTTTTATTATTTTCTGAGTTCATTAAGTACTCACTGAATATTGGGAAAGTTGTATTAAGGGTGTTAGTTTTACTATGCATTTGTAGTAAAGGATTATAATAGCCTAAATGAAAAATGAGGTATTGTAATTAGAAAAGAATTTTTACCATCTTAAAATGGAATAAATAAAACAGGTGGAGAAAGAGGTGCCATGGAGCTGATTCCAGAGCAAATTTATAAAGAATATTGATACCTCATGTGAAAGGTGAGCCACCATCATCCTTTGAAAGGTCCGTTCAGATAAACTTGCACAAATATAACTTACTGAAGGAAAGACGATTTCTCCGTAACAAATCGGATCTATTCAACTATAACCCGTTAGAGGTTTTTAAAGGAGAAAACGTATTAGGAACAACGAAGAGAAAAACATGGGAAGGGAAAGTAAAAGAGGATCTAAATATATTTATAATTAAATACAAATGTTGCCGCATTCTACACCAAAGCCTTTAAAAAACGGATTAATAGACTGCGGAATACTGTTTCATCATCGGTGGGAGCAAGGTTTTCACACAAGGATCAAGATAAGAATAAATGGATAATTGGTTTCATTTCCTAACAAGTAATAAGTTAAATTAACGAGCAAGGGTGGATGGATGTGAACAAGTTATCCAGGCTCTAAAATAAAGGCTGTAATTTATCAGGGCACTTCGTACACGTTTATGCTTTTATAAAAACGTTAGGGAATGTCTTCAAATGTTGGCGTTTGAAGTTTAAGTGGTGTCTGACTTGTCACTGCATCATCTATCAATGTGCCACTCGATTCCACGTGGAGATAGAGCCCATGATAAAGTCCACGTCACAACCAGTGGCTAATGACAGGCGGCTTGACATACGCGTTGGAGTAAAACTGTTTAATTTACATGAAGATGTATAAAGCTAGATTCATAGAGCTTTACCCTGGCTTCAACCGAAGAGCTGTTTTTGAAAAAATGCAATGAAGACAAATTGTTTTGAGCGCTTAACCACCTTCATCTGACTATATAAAGGAAAAATCGAAAAGCTAAGAAAATATAACCGTAACAAAACAGCAAGAGAGAACTAATAGTCAGCACTTGATGGAAAAAAGAGGGCTCAACTATCAAGAATGTGAATATGATTGTTAGATGTAATTTGATTTATATTAAAGTAATTTTGTTACAAATTATAACATACAATAAAATATTCAATAACTCATTTATCGTGTTCATAATAAGGCAGTTTTCCTACGAATTCCTTTAAGAAAAAATTGTGTACGTCCTAAGGTTTCACCAGTAGACTTTAAATAGTAATAACTCATAAAATAAACAATCAAAGACATTTACCCTAAAATGGGAACTAAATAAACTCTCCTTTCAAGACACACAAGCAGCTTTTCCAGCTTAGATTAGAAATGGCTGTGTCCACTGTGGGTAACCAAAGGATTTGGACATCCTGCAGAGTTTTCCTGTGCCCAGGAGGGCTGGGACAGTAGACCAGGTGGGCATTAATCCCAAGTGGGTAAAAAGCAACAATTCCGTCCAGTGACACCATCGACCCCCTGCAACGCTCTGTCTTAACGTAAGCCGGTGAGTATTGGAAAGCCAGCGAAGGAAAAGGAATTGCAAAGGGGAGATCACAGACTGTGACTGCATTACATTCGAGCCCCAGAGGGTGACAAAAGACGGCTTGAGATGGAAAGCAAATTCAGTTATATCTTAAAGTAAGTGTTACATCTTGCCCCGAGGAAGAAGTCCACGCTTAAATCACAGACAGTAGAACAGGATCCGACAGAAAGAAGTCACTAAACATAAAGGAGGTAGATTTTTAGAAGACATAAAGATAAATCGAAAAATCTGTTTTTAATATTAAACTAGTAATAAAAAAAAACAACACCGAATCGAACAATATAGATAGTTTTAAATGACAATAATGCTAAGAAATACCGAAATACAGAAAGCACAGGAAATGGAACTCAGAAATTAGATGGCAGGAAAAGAATGTAACTATGAATAATATATGCTGTTTTTAAACACCTATCATCCAGATTCTCGCAAAGCCAATCAGGAAAATGAGATCAAGTGAAAACAAACGATCCGAGATGAGACCGAAGAACGCAAAGAATCAATGAAGTGAAGGTCACTTAAAGAGTGGGGGAACGTGCAAACCTGACGCCCGCCCCAGAGCACCGGCGCCCCGCGTGCCCCCCGCTCCCGCGCGGCCCCCCGCTCCCACGCGCTCCCCGCGTGCTCCCCGCGCGCAGTCGCCTCGGGGGCGCCGCCGGCTCCCAACACGGGGGTCGCAGCCGCGTTGCTCTGCGCAGAGGCCGCACCCAGCCCCGCGTGACCCGTCTGGGGCTCGCACACGTCTGCTTTCTCCGGACGGAGGGTGGGCCGCAGAGGTCGCCAGTGCACGGCGACAGGCGGGGCTCGCGGGGCGGGACCCCCGTCTGGAGCGCAGCGCGATTGGAGCGGACGAGCCTCGCGGGGCCCGAGCCCGCGACACCGGGACCCCGAGGCACGCGCTCCTACAGCCGTGACTAGTCGAGCTAATAATTTAGGGAAGCATGGACTGGACCACAGATTTTTAAAGTCACAAATCGCCCGTTAGCGGAGACATCTCTTCGCAGATCTGAACACCCAGGGGAGTGCACCGGCTGTCTTCAAATCTCGAGCTCTGTTGGATTCTTAATTTAATTGGCATTTTTCCTTTTGATAATAAAATCACATATCTACCTATATCCATATCCACACATAGATATGGATATATAAAGGATAATTAATTTTCAGATGAAACATCATAACACAATCTCCATAGTGATGCCCATTATCATTTCTTCTTCATCTTTTATTTTCTTCCGTCTTTGTATTTAATAGCAAACTTATGATATGATATTTGTCCCTAAATAGTTCTACATTTTTTTTAACACAATGATTACATTTGTCTTATAGAACAATAATTCTTCAATATCATCGAACATCCACTTAGGTTAAATGTATCATTGATCTCGAAATGGCTTTTTGATAAATTGTTCATTCCAGGAAATTTTTTGTTATGAAAATCCACCCAGAAAGCCAATAAATTCTATAGCATGTATGAAGGAGGACAACAAAAAGGAGGAAACCTCTATAGAAATGATCATACCTAGACATCATGAGAGGTGAAGACTTGCAAAATTGATTGCACATCATCGCCATGCTATTCACACATTCTCAGAATGCGGAAGACGTGTGACTTATTTCTTGGCGCTAGCCATATTTGAGAATTAAAGTCTGGCAACATACATCTCACTTTCCACACACACCTTAACAAAACCTACAGATAATTCCAATTATGGAGATTCTTGACGAGTGATAAATAAAATATGAAGACACTATATTTGGGGAAGGAATACAGACCATCACCTGTAAATGTGTACTCAAAGAATCTAATAATAAATTAACATGAGGGCATCTGGGGGACCTGTTAGGATATGTCATAAGGGAATAGAGAATAGTAAGAAAGTCCTACAGGCTTCTATTAGGATATGCGTGTAGCTTATTGTTCCAGATGTTTCCCTCAAAGAGTCAAAAATATCTTCCTCTCTCACACACCACTCGGGATGCAAGCACCTCGGGCGGTGGCCGTGGCTCTCCTCCACAAGGGTTACGCTGCTCTGTCATTTGCGGAGGGGACCCCTGGGCATGGCGGGAGCTATTCCTTGCTGATGCCTCGCGTTAGTGGGGAGTGTTGGAGAAAGCGGTCACACGCCCATCTCAGAGGAAGCATCCTAGGTGCTGGGCACAACTGTCACCCCACACGCCGATGACCCGCATTTGAGTGCACGGTCACACACACCTAAAACAGTGCCGAGACCTGAATTCTTATCGTAAAAAGCTATGTCCCCAAAGAATCAAGGATTTATTCATGGTGAGGGGAAACTGACATTAGGGATGACTGTAGGCTCTGAAAAACTATTTTATAAAGATCAATAGTTGTTTCTGATAAAACATCACCCGTACTGGGAATGGGAGGATACTTCTGCCATAAAATGATAATAAATAGACTAAATAAAATAGAGTATATAAAAGACCCTTCTTACAGGAGACTTGCCCTATCATACATTAAGATTTAGTCTACAACTAAAATAATTAAGGCAGTGATATTGACATATGAATAGATACAAAATCACTTAAAGAAAAGAGAAAAATGCACACACAAAACTTTAAGATACGAAATCAGTATGGGGGATATATGAGGAAAGGAGCAAGTAAATCAAAAACTAGAAAAACTCATTATCCATAAAGATAAAAACATGAAAATTAATCTCTGTGTCCCATATACACAGAGTTCAAACTCAGATCATTTAAAGATTTAATAAGCTAATGGGAAAGTTTTAATTTAACAGAAAATAAAGAAATCAATCTTTCAGACCTCGGGATCGGATTTCTTAAACAAGATACAAAAACAATTGTAAAAACAACAAGATATTGTTGTTAATATTAAATTTAGCAATAAAAGATCACTAAATTTAATTAAAATTAAGGTCTTATGGGGAAAAAAATAAGCTACGCCTGGAAGACTGAACCTGTCACACATGTCTGACAAAAGATTGATGAGAATATAAGCTAGAAATCAATAATTCAAAAAGCTTACATTGTAGGAAATGTGCAAAAGGTGAGAATGCAGACTCACTTACCCTTTACAATCCATCTTTCTTTTCTGATCAGCCTGAGTTTACACTGGTCGTTGCCTTTCCTGAACCAACCGTTAAATGTCTGAACCACCACGCCATGAGCAGGCGTTCCACATACTAGGGAATGCGTGGGGCCAAAAAGCACAAAGTGTCAGGGGAGACACCGGGCGTGGCCCCCAATGAGGCCACTTTGGACCAGTGGATTAGAAAACTATGAATTTTGAAAACGCTAAATGGAGACGAGAACACAAGCGAATGTTTTTTTTTTTGTTTTTTTGTTTTTTTTTTAAGAGGCGGTATATGCGAGTTGAGAGCCACAGGTCAAGTCTGGAAAACACTTGGGGGTTTTCTGTAAAAGCCCAGCGCCGTGTTCCTGAGCCCCCCGACCGCGCCCCTGGGCAGGATGCTGAGAGACGGCGTGCGCATGCGCAGCACCAACCCCGTCCGCCCTGCCCTTGACGTTCCTGGCCGTGGAGCATCTTTTTGTCCACCTCGCCCTCACGACCACGGAACCCAGGCCAAAGGTGGAGGCTGTGCGAACGTCCCTTCGGCACTTAGCTCTGCAGCACAAAGGAAATGCACACGTGGGGCTACTAGAGTAAGAAAAATAGGGCGAGAAAGAAAAGAGCGATGAATGCCTCAGTAATATGTTCTGGTCTGCAACGTCGGACGTTGACGACGTGGTCACCGTGTGCCGAGCATTTGACAGACCACCTGCCCCGATTCATTTAGTCTCCACGGCATCTCCGTGGAGTTTGGGCCGTTACTGTCCCTTTTCAGAACTTAGGAACCCGGGGCGTGGGACGGCCACATGAGCGGGCCACAGTCCTGTAGGCTGGACACGGCGGTGATAACGAAAGAGCTCTTTGTGGGGCGCTCTGGGCGGGGGGCTCTCCCGGGCTCCCGGCTCCGGCTCCAGGGCCGACCCCCTCCCCGGCCCTGGCATCCCGCTAAGTGCTCAGAACGCGAGCGAGACCCAGACCGCGGCGAACTGGCTCGGGGTGGTGTCGCTTAAGAGTGTGAACCATCCGGTGACCTCTCCTTTGGCCTTTGGGGTTTGTGGCGAGCAGTAGGACCTGGACATGAAGGACTACGAGGAGCACAGGCACAAAAAACGGAGAGGTCACGGCCTGCAACAAAACGGCATGCCGTCAAGGTCTCTAGCTCATCCATGAGTTCTTACAAGTACTAAAAATAGCGGTACCATTTGCTTATGAAGAGATGGCATGTTTATTATGAGATTTGGACTTGGTTTCTCGAGCGTATGACAGTTGCTATAAGCCAAATTAGCTTTCAGATGATATCTAATAGAATCAACGGTGCTCTGTTATTTCTATTACTTTATTTTAATCTGATATTTTTTAAAGGATAATAAGTAAAATATTAATCAATGAGGAACTCGAGGGTCAGAGAATTGAGATAATTATCCAAAATCACTTTAATCATTTCTTTCAAGTTCACTGCCAACTCAAAATCTTCAAAGCACTATCTTTAAAAAAATATTTTCTTACGCTTGTATTTTCCTATAAGTTATCCTTTATTATCTAAACAAAATTTCTTGTATTTATCCACACTCCACTCCCATCAAAACGCCTTTCCTCTTGATTCGGTGAGTATACGTTGTGGGCGATTGCATTTTCTTTCTCTACATGCACTATAAAAATAAATTTGTTTTCATGACAAAATTCAGTGTCTCAACAAATTAAAACTACTTAGCACAGAACACAACCCCAGGTAGCCTCTCACTGGGATGGCGTAAAAGGCAGGAGCGTGGAGGCTGGTACAGTTCACCCGGACGGACCTCGTTCAAGCACGACGCTGAGGCGCAAAACAGGCCTCGCAGCATGTCGCAAAGTCATTGCATCTCCACGGTGAGCGGGGAGGATCAAAAACACAAAGAATTCTTTCGTTATCACTGCCGGAGTGGCACGAGAATGCTCTCAGCAGTAAATGTAAGACGTTAAAAGATACAAAAGATTATATTACAGTGTATGTTGGTTTAACTCTGCCATGATTTCATTTGGAAAATGTCATATGTAAATATAGCTCTAGAGCTTGCACACAAAGAAAAAAAAAGTCTGTTTAATAAGGCATGGGGAGCAAATTACATAAAGCCGAAATGGAATAGAATAGAATTTTGTTCACTAACTTAATTAGGATTAAAAAAGAGTCAGCAAATAACTACCTTTATTGTTTTAATGCATTGACTGAAATTTCCAAGGGTTATACTCTTTTCAGGGAATAGACTTTACTTCAGGGTTTTAAAATATTTTCGAATCACCACACACGTTTTAAATGTCTGATGCAACATTTTCTTTGACATTGTAATCGTCGCATACAAGTTCTGTGAGGATCTGAAGGCAACAGACTGAATTGTCCTTGCCGTTCTCTGAATATTTACGAGTCCTCTCCTCTAGAAACGGCAACAGAAACACAGCACCAAGAGCTCATCCTTACAGAGTTTTTAACGTCCCCCATTTCTCCAGAAGAGCAGCTTGCTCCCACACAGCTGTGCCTTTTCTAATACTCCTTATACTAAAGAGAGAAGGTGAAAAAATAGATTCAGAAGAAATATTTTGCAGTTCGCCCTCCTGTAAGTTCTAGTTAATAAAGAACAGAGTTACCGATGATTTGGTATATGAAATACTATATGTCCTGTCTCGCCTGAAACCACCTCACACCATCGTAGACTTCATTCACACTGGCCAGAGGTCAAGCGACTTCACAGTTACCACGCCGGCTGTTGGAGGTCAGCTGGCTCAAACGCGACGTGACCGGCATAGAATTTGTAAGACACTCGGGAACATTTAGTGAAGACGATTACAGAAGGTGACGGAACGACAGGAGCAGAGGTTCAGAGACGTGGCCACGTGGCAGATACACAGGTAGGAAAAAAATAAGAAAATGGATTCTCTCTCTTTCACCTCCAGAAGAACATAGTTCTGTGACCCCTTCTAATTTCCGACTTTTGTAACACATACATTTGTGCTGTTTTAAGCTACTGAGGTTGTGGTGGTTTGTTACAATGCCAAAGTAGATGAACTGAAAAGTTTAGTGTAGAATAAAATAGAAGAATATAGACTAGACTAGACTAGAATAGAATAGAATAGAGTAGGAGTCATAAAGTTTTTACTAAAACTAACAGATCAAACATAATTTCATTGTTTTAATAAGAAATGTTTTCAGATGGAGTTATAATAAAAATTATTATACATAATTTTAAAAGTAGAACTCAGACCTCGATCCACTATAAAATTTCATCGACAGAGTTGTATTGAAGTATCTCAAAGTGCCCCCTGAACTGCTTCACTCCAAGAAACGTGTTCAGCTGATTTAAGCGCATTACAGAATAACAGTCTTGGAAGATCCTTGGACAGAAAATAATGGCCTTGACCATAATCTTCACCAATATGAAGGGTGTGCTTTACACACTTCACAGCGTGTGCACAACCCTCCCTCATCTCACCGTGGGGACTGTCCATCCTGTATTCAAGTTCACTGTAATGGAATTCAGAGTTTATCTAGATTACTTTCACCAGAAAAATAAGTGACAAACCTTCTTCTGGGCAATTCTTTATTCAAGTTGAAGACTTTCCCTCGATCAAAACTTTTGAATATTACATCATCTACCTGTATCGGATTTATTTAATGTGAAGAAGTAGAATGAGAAAATTTAGCTATTTATCATTGGTAAGTCATGTCCAAAATGTTTGTTTAGGCCTAAAATTAAAAACAACACAGGATTCCTTTGATCTGTGTGGATTAGAAGTTAAAAGGTAGATGTGTCTACTTGAAAATTTAACAATTGATAGCAACAAATATCACTTTTCAAAGTGACTGTCATGGGAAAAAGAAAAAGAACTTACTATCAAGAGATTTGCTGCATATTTATGAGCCAAACCATAAATAAGATATATCTATATATGATATACATATTTAAATATACATATATTTAATGACATATATGTATTTAAATGTATATTTAATAAAAATGCGTAGGATCTCTTAAAGGGCTTGTACTATTAAGTAGTTTCGAAATAAATATTTCAGCAAAATGTGTAGTTATGGTGATATTAATCCTATGAGGAGAATTGCAGAAGGCGGATTGGTTGTTTGCTAAATTTGACATTGATTTAATGTCATCACATTAAAATAGTTAAAGAATTCCTTTCAGCCTGTGGGTCCTCAGCGATATAACAAAAATCCTAAAACGTCCTGTGGAAATTGACCCTGAAACGTGCGCTGTGGAAAGCTTTGTTCATTTGAGACAGAAAAATCAAAACACAGAACGTCGGTTCACCTTCGAATTGATGCGCACCGAGGAAACATGGGCCTTACAAACCAGGTGTGAAGTCACCTCAATGACGAGCACATTATCAACTACCATTTATAAATCAATAATATAACCTGATAATTTCCCACGCTTTCTGCTGCAGGGCTTTCTAATGCCCGGTGCGTCTTTAAGTTTGGAATTGTTTATTCTACTGGATATCCGTGAACTGGACAATGACAAGAAGTACAAAGAGGGAGAAACTATGAAGTGAGGTTGGAGGAGATGCTAAAACTGAAAAAAGAAAAGGAGCAAATAATCCAAGAAAGATTTCAAAAAATCAACAAACTGCTTTGTTTATTACATTTGAAATTGACTTTTGGGACTACTAGAGAAAAGAGGTTGCCTTTGAGGAGGAAAAGAAGATAGATGTAGGTAGATTATATGGGAGGAAAAAAAAGTTCTGTTTCTTCTTGGCTAATTAAACTAAAATAAAAGCGGGATCTGGTGAGAAGACCCGCAAACATATGCTTGGAGTATGTATCTGATCAGCAGCAATTATAATACTCTCGCACCGTGAAATTAATCCTTTATCCAAAAGAACGAGAGCAATAATGATATCTAGAAACTAAATCACAGCTCTCTCAAGCTGCTCAACTCGCTCTCAAAATCGAATTAGTTACTCACCAGGACTTACAACGTATCGCACGTTTAGTAACGAAAATGAACACCGTGAGGCTGCTCTCCCATTAAGTATTCTTGACGTTCGCACCACGTTTGCGGGTCCCTTCTGGAAGCATGCACCCGGGGCTGCTTTACGCTCGGAGCCCCGTGCAGCCCAGGCAAGGTGACTCGGGTGTCAGAGCTCACCTTGAGACTTACGCCAGAGAAGAGGCGACAAAGCGAGACTCACCACTCTGCACACTCTCGTTACAATGGTTCCCAGCTGTGTACTCAGGGTACGATCGGCCCATGAGGGCAAACCAACAATGACAAAAACATGAAGTGGAAAGGACAGGGCAGCACGGACAGCTGGCCCGGGCAGATACCGCGGCCCTGAGTCTCTGTCTCAAATATGTGACTGGAAAGGGGGTGAGCGACTATGTTCGATGTCTTCCAACCATTGCTACGAAGGCCTAAATTCTTGGACTAGGCGTTTGACTCTGGAAGTCTGTGTTAGCCCTCTGAACTTGAGCTGCTTCTGGTTCAAAGAGAAATGTAAACACCCGCCCAACCTTTTCTTGAAGATTAAATCACGCGGCACATCTTAAGCAGCTAGCCCAATGTCTCACAACTATTGAGAGGTTCCTAATAAATGGACTTTTCCTAACGTTTTTACACAAGCTGAAGAAGCTCATGCTTTCTCTTTTTGTCTCGAATCCAGTCTCACTCCAGAAATAAGCCTTTCCAGCTTCCCCTGCCTCTCGCCCACCTTGCAATGCTGTACCTCCCTTCGCTACCACCATGACTAATGACAACGATATTCTATTGTACCCTTCTGGAGGCAAATTGATCTCCATCACTGCTAAGCGTAATTTCAAGACCGTGGGGTCAGACCACACGGATTTAAACCTCGACTATATGTTCCTGGCCACGCGGTCTTAGGACATATCACGTAACACGTACGGCAGGGCAGTTTGACTGAACTCCTCAGCTACAAAAGGAGCTTGATAGTCTATGTTCTCTATGTTCTTGAAGAGACGATAAAAACAATTCATGGAGGAGACGCACTCAGCAGAGAGCCTGGAGTAATTTAAATATTGCAATAAAGAGTGTCTGCGTTCTACGAGTTAAGCAAAAAGGGACAGGGTCATGAAGGCAAGTTTCACAGAGACACGTTCACCCAGGCCAAGGCGTTCTGGACTTACGACGACGATCACAAAACACTTTGAAAATACGCTTAGGTGCCTCCCCACGGATTTCGGCACTATGGGAGGACATTCCATCACTCTCTCTCTACTTCTGAGAAATTTTTTTTTTTATCATATGTCGTACACAGATTTGTTTGCCAGAAAAATCATTATGTACCCATAACTTACAAAAACGGGGCTCACGTTCGTCGCGTCAGAGGCTTGCGAACGTTTCTCAGTCTTGTTATGAGGAAATGACGCTGACAGCTCTATAATGTCTGTCGCCAGGACCACCGAGGAGGCCCGCAGGAAACCCTGTCCGGCGCGTCCGCGTCCACAGCTCCATCCTCCTCCTCCTCCACTGTTCTCTTCGTCAGTTCTGCTCGCCGACATTAAGGTAATCCATTCAGACTTGTACGAAATGCATGAAAGGTCTTTTTTTTTTATAAATCACAGAAATAAATCTATGTTTGCTTTCTTGAAAACACAGTGAACCTCTGTGTTTTCGGGATGATGGAAGTTGCGGACAGTCAGATCTATGGGTACTACCTGAATGCTAAATAATGTCTATGAATATGCGTCACCTAACGACTAGGATGCAGTGCTGCCATTTTACATGTGTTTAGATAAAACTGAAGTCCTGTTCAAACATTCTTCACTTACAGAGAACTAGCTGACTGTCTATGTCAACAAAATCAGCACGTTGGTCTCAGAAAAAAAAAATGGACTGTCACTAAGTTTATATGTTAGATTTGATGGATATAATTCACATTCACTAAAATGAGGCATTATTAGTGGAAGAAACAAAACCTCTATTTGCCATAATATTGTTTTTCTCTCCAAAACAAGGCATGTTCCACTTTCAAAATTTGCTTTTTTAAAAATTTTTTTATAATTCTACTACTTGGCTCCTGCCCTTTCAATTCTAACTTCAAAAGTCTCCTGTGCCAGAGTTCTATTTCTTAAATATATTAATAACTTTTGCCATCTATTCAAATAGTCCTAGTTTTGTTGTAGCGTATATTTTTGAAAAATCCACTTCGCAATGGTTCATGAAACTGGTGAGCTTTCGGGAGAAGGCCTTCTGCCTGAAGATAAGGGTTTCGATACTAAGGAAGCAAGAATGAGTGTCAGCAACATAACCCTTACATTATCGCGAAGTGAAGGAACATTCCAGAGAATGAGCCAAAACATCCTTCAGCAAAAAATCTGACAGTGACATCAGATGCTACCCTGGCTCACCGGTAGGAAGCGCCGTCCCGGTACAGACAGCCCTTCATTGCCTCCCCCTCAAATACGATGAACAAACAGTCACAGACGTGTAAGGGACGCTTCTAACACAGGATCGAGATGCTAAAACAAGTAGCTATTCAAAAGGGATGCAAATAAATATAGAGATATTTATAATCTGACTCCGTGAGGTTTCAGAAAGGGCAAAAACGTCTTCAAGCTTCTAAGTGAAAACAGTTCGCAAGCTAGAATTGTAACTGGGCAAGTGCGAGGGAAGAACAGACAGATCGGGTTGGGGGGGACGCAAAGCTGGAGGAATAAATGGAGCTGCCAGTACCTTTTTTTTCCAGAAGCTGCTGAAGTGTTTCCCAGAAAAGGGGGGAAAAAGTAAGTCGATGAAGAAAAAGTACACATCAGCTGTCTAGGAAAGAGGGCATTTGGCATGGGCAAAAGGCGAAGAGAATTCCACGGTGAGAAGTGGGCGGCACGTCTGAGAGAATTTCAGGAAACTCGGGGAACAAAAGACGAGGGAGCTCGTAGGTTCTTTGGTCAATTTGAGCTTGTGGAACCTTCTGTTATCCAAACGGCTCGCAGAGCTTATAAACTACGGGGTGGTTAAGCCAAAGATTCTAAGAAAAGCGAGTACAGTTTTCAAAAGAGTAAATTGTTAACCCCAGGAAAATGCAAAATATACATACAAAAAACAACAACAAAAAAGGTGGAGGTGAGGATGTGCTCGTGGAATGTTCGACCTGCGGTAGAACAGCAGTTTGTAATATTTAAAAAGTCAGAAACATCAGAACACTGAATAGGTATTTATTCGAATGTTCGATATAGCTCTTTGGGACACTGGGCTGAGTGAGGCTGTGGTCCAAGTGAGTAGCGATAATAAATGAAACACTGAATCAAGAGAGAGCGAAATGGGACCACTTCATAAAGGATATAAATGCCCACCCTAAATAAAAAAGGAGATAGCAAAGTGCCGATATCATACAGAAATACCTCAAAAGACACACTGGATGTGGTGAAAAGGCTTGAAAGTCATTCGCTCTGTGGAAGAATGTGTGTGTGTGCAATGTGGTGGCTGGGGTGGTCATCTGTGAAGCCATCGCCACCTGTCTCCTTCACACGATGTGTATGTACGTAACGGGGTAAAAATAATATTTTTGGTTCGTAAGAGCTAGAAGTAGCTGTAGACGGAGGCGGTAAAAACTCTAACAAAGGCAGCAGTGCAGACTCTATCATTAATGAAGTATGAATCTGAAGTTTGGGAGAGGCTGGGGTGGTAGGAGAGAACACGAACATACTAGAACACGCGAGTCCCGTGGAACCAGATAAAAAATACGTCGACACGTTCCTACCTAATACGCACGCCGACATACCGAAAATTACAAGATGAACAATGGATGAAAGAATGCAAACAATACAATTTTTTAAAAATGAGGAGGAATTTTGAATGGGCTCTTGACAAAAAAAAAAAAAAGGATATTTAGAAGACTAAACATGAAAATGTACATGATATCATGAATGATCAAAAACATTAAAACCGCAATGTTCTAGTGATCCTCATCCACCCAAGGAGCCAAAATTAAAGCCTGACCAAACCAAGCCCGGTGAGAACGTGGAACAACTTGATAACCTACGATCCCGTCCCTAGAAAGTCCCCGAACGAAGGAACTTGATACACGGCATTAGAAACCAGTAGAGCGTTGACCTTAACAGGAAAGGAAGGGGTGGCATGTAGGAGAGGCCGTGAAAATGAGGGCCACCGAGATGCCGAGACTGTGTTATGTATCCAGGGTCAATGTCACCTGAGCACGTCCATGCTGTGGCCCCTCACTGAACTTCACCCTTACGCGTGCGCCTTTTCCCCTATGGATAGTGGAGTTCTATAAAGATGTGTACAGCAAGATATTGAGAAAGGAAGGAGTGGAGAGATGAAAGAATAAAGGAAGAGTCGGCCACCGTGAAGGCTCTCTCAGCTTAGGACGCCGCTGCTGGCACTGCATGTGTCGATGGGAATAGTGGTCGCACCAGGATGTTTTTCCTAATTTGGGACAACTCGCTAGCGTTACATTTATGGTTTATGCCTCTTCCGAGCCTATGTTTTGCGGTGAAATAAAAAAGCTTTGAAACGTTTGTATTCCCCGACAGATGGATGTCACGTCATGTACTCACTCACCAATTTCCACTCTGCCGTCTAAATGAAATGCTGTCAGGAAAGTCCAAAGTCATAATGAGGCCGCTCATCTCCCATCTAGAAAAAGGAAGTCGGATCCCTACAATGTAGAGCGTGACATCATTTCAGATTTAAGGGAGGTTTCGGGTCTGATATTTAAGTAATCCATTTCCAGTTAGCATTTGTGTGTGTGTAAGATCATGGTCAAAACGAAAGGAGGTTTGTCTTCTTAGAATTACAGAGGGAAGATGTAGAGGCGGAGGGAGGAGACAGTCTGGACCTACTAGAAGATGCTCTACCCGCCCCCCCCCATGCTTGCTCTCTGGATTCTGCAACTTCTCCTAAGATCTTCAACTAGACATCTTTTTAAAATTTCGTCAAAATCTACTTTATATAAAGCAGATCCCTCCCATGTGGTCTCTGACAAGTATAACAGCATCTAATTGCGGATTATGGGGTGGTGAAAAGTATCGACCTGCAAATTATTTGGGGAAAAAGTGAGATCGAGTCTCCATTTCCAACTAGAGGTGACAGGAACGCGGACAGAGGGCAGCTCCTCGGAGCTGGCAGCCACCTGCAGGTTCCCACGGGTTCTGTTTCCAACCTTTGAAGAATCCATAGAAAATACAGTTGTTGACTTTATGCTATTCTGAAAATTCGTCTTATGTCAGTCGTAAATTAGAATATCACAGCTCTGGTCATTTCTCTGTCATGGCTTTTTGGGTTGGAACGATTCTCAAAAGCAATAGTAAATGACTTTTGATAAAGATAGTTTCAAGTTTAAAAAAACTACAAGACTGGACCTGAGTATTCATTTTCATCAAAAAAATAATAGGCGATAAATGTAGATACAGGAATCGTTGAGATGAAAATGGAATCGGCTGTAAAGACTTCTGGAAAGTTTTCCGTTATGTCTTTTTAAATTAGAAAACTAATATTCACGATACGAAAGAACATTCAAATTCCTGTGACAGTCGTGCATGGTTTGCACTGTCCTAATCTGTAACTGGCAAAAACGCATACACACAAGGATATCGGCTATGTGACCGGAATCAAATCGGGGATAAAAATGGAGGTCGTGTTCGGTTAGCACAAAGATTCTGGTTAGCACAAATGTCTCATGCTACGAGAACTCTGGGTATGCTGGGTTCCGCTGGAAGCTGGTGACTCTTGAGTGTCCTTTCGAGCCTAAAATTCGCCGGGAGGGAGTGTGTGTCTTTGCTACTGGACTTAGAGATAGAGATTGTTTTGCTAATTACTTAAGCTCACGCATGATACTGATGCGTGGAGTAGGAAGTTCTCTATATACAGAAGAGCTAGTGAACGTTTTTTTTCCTCTTTAACTCCAAGCTTTGGCGAAAACACCTTCTCTCTGGGAAGGTTCTCTAATTGGGAAGGAAAGTTCTCGATGTCATGTCTGCTCACTTCAACTGCACAGTCCCCACAGCCTGCCAATGTCAATGACAATTAGTGCCAGTCTTCACACTCGTGGGAGGTGTGGGAAGCTGGAAGGTATCAGACAATCGGATAATATCCGTGCGATATGAAATGCCTGCTCTATCCCTGCACCCTGCCTGGCGATTTTCATGAAGTTCTATTTGTTCTAGAATCAGACGGTGTGTACGGGTTCTTTAGCAAAGGATGAAGTCAAACTAATGTTGCAAAAATAAACTGCATATCCAAACGGGGGTGGTGTCCCGAAGAGTCAAATATGAGAAATAATAAAGCAACAATGAAATGCAACTCCTTCACAAAGCGCCTCGGTATTTGTGCACCCAGGCCAGGAACGCACAGGTGCACGCATACATACAGAAATCAGAGTATGACAAAATTATCGTACATACACAAGGAAAATCGTACCGGGCCTGTTCTGAGTTTTTCCCTTTGGTGCACTGATTCTGTGATGCCTGTTTTCTAGAACGGAGAGGATTTGACTCTGATGGTCAGAAGAGAAACAACTGAGGGTCCCAGTCCTCAGGAGCAAATACGCATAAACCCCCACCCCCAAAATTCAGGTTCTCTTACTTAGTGAAAAATAAAATAAATCCAATTACAAGTCGATTGAGTTAAAATGTTCTGACTCCAGAAGGAATCTCAAGACTATGTAACTTCATAACTAAACGAAAATTTGAAATTGAAGAAAGTTCACTTTAAATTTATCAAACAGGCTTATTTTGTTAAAGGCTGGTCCAGTCCAGAATATAGTCAATAAAACAGTAATATCCGTGTGTGGTGACAGGTGGCTACCAGATGTGTGGAGGTCACTCCGTGCTGTATATAAACGTCTAATCCCTATGCTGTACACCTGAAACTAATGAATATTGTTTGTCAATTGAAAATCCCAGTCGTGTAGGGTACAAGCCATCGGATAACCTCTCCCTGCAGAACGAGGCCTGTAACAGAACTTCATGTCATCCATTTACACTTGCAAAAGCAGAAAAGAAGACGACAAAAGAAACATCTTTGTGAATTCTATTTATAACCGAATTAGCTTCCATAATACTTAATCGCTAAACCTACGATGAAAGCCATATCTAGGTAGCATCTATCTCCGTAACACTGAGCACCATTGTAAGTTTTAGAAAATGTTATAGGATTTATTCTATGGTGTGGAATAAGAATCAGGAATCCTATTCTGGCTCAACCATCTTCCCCATCGTTTCTCAGACCTGTTATTTTATTAACCCAGTTAGTAAAATTAATACAATTAGACAGTTTACCACAAAAGTAGAAACTCAGCCTCCAGATCTCTTAGTGGAAAAGAGAAGGTATGCATTTATTTTAACAAAGAGATATGTTTATCGACTTAAAATAGGGCTTTAAAGAAGAAATCTGAGAACTTGCAAAGTAAACTAACCAAAATTCCAGTGCCTCTAAGATGACGCAGCAGATAGTATGCTTGAAGAGCCAGCGCCCTTTCCCTCAAAGGCGGGGGGGCACGCAGGTGCTGCCCCTGTCTTCCAGGGATGGTGACTTCACACGCCACTCCGCAGTCGCCGTGGGCCCACGGCACTATTTTTGCGTGAAGACCCATCCTCCCCTCAGAATCTGGAGCGACGTTTACCAAATTAAATGGCAATGAAAACAGGTAAAACGCCTCATAGCCTATACTTTCAGCTTTGGCAAAATGTCTTCCCATCGCAAAGAGGATATTAAGCTGCCCTCGCGAAAGGCCCACGTCCAAGCGGCCGCTTCGACCTGAGAAACACACGGCCACGGCCACGGCCGACCGGCACACCGGTTTCATGAGTTGCACGGTTTCCTCCTGCTCACTTTTGTGTCACGAATCCACAAATCAGCATCTCGCGACAGAGTGGCCGGTAAAGATAAAAATATAACAAATGCCCGCGCCCAAATACGTGGTGTTTAAAAGTCAGAGATGACTGAACGGGAACACTTATCTCTGTTTTAAATGTCATTTGCTTTTCACATCCCATTACAGATTTATACGACTGGAAAACAAACAAGGACAAATGACCTGAATGGAAAATCTGCACTGCGCGAGGCTTCCGTTGACAGCTCACGCCATGGAGCATGGTCTCGGCGACAGCAAGAACTCTTTGTGCTGACTTCTCGCTAGTGATTTTCCCAAAACTAATTTAAATGGCCTGTTTGGGGGCCAACAGGATTGTAGTCACAATAGGGAGCCTTCGGCGTCTTTGGAAATCCTATAGGAGACAATGTGAGGAATTTAATAATAATAATAATAATAATTTTAAACAGGGAGGATTACGAAACACGTTTTTGGTAGTCTGAATTTTCAGTGTGCCATGCTTAATCTTTTGTCCTTATTAAAAATATAGACTTTACACAGTGATTTGTATGCATGAAGTCTGGCTGCCGCTTGTACCTCTTGGTCACCTTAGGTTGGTACAGCGTATGACCAGTTTACGCAAGAAATTTCGACACACCAAGTTCAGTATGTGTTGGCTCTAAAATAAACAGAATCACCTCAAATGAGCTTTCTCTCAAGTTGAAGGAGATAAGATACAAGACACAGAATGCACGTTGGAGGGACATTCGGGAAGTCACTGAGCCAGCAGGTGCCTGGGTTCCAGCCGGCTTATCCACCTCTCCCGACACAGAGCAACCGCACACAAAAATTCAGAGCATGTGGCTTCCTGTGCACCTGGACACGTCGCCTTAAATAATCGATACAGCAAACTGAGGGGCGCCCTGTGGGAGGTCGATGTGATCGAAGTCTCTGTGGACGAAATGATCAAGAACCAGGTAACTGATAGAAACCTGAGCGATATTGTGAAGGTACCTTGCTAAATCTGTCATTAAAAAAAATAAACACATAAATAAGATGCTGGCAGTGTCCCTCTGTAAGGGAGAAGGGATAAAAATGGCATCGGATTACGGGCTGTGACCGAGCCAGGCGAAGCCCCTGCAGGGAACAGCCGGAGAGCGTGCCCCCGAGGGCATCGGCAGGGACAGTCCACCGACGGGCCGTTTGCCCTTGGACTGATGGACCACGGGGAAAGCGACGAACGGAATGCCTGTGTGTGCGGACGTGTGCAGATGGAAAATGGGGAAAGACTTTTCTCATCGCTTCCTCCTTCTCAGTGAAATAGTGACCAGGAACGTCAGCTGAGAAGGACCAGGTGGCGGAGATATGGGAAGGTTCCAGAGTGGAGACCCTCGGACCGCGGAGGACAAACGATAACAGAAATATAACGGGAACGCCTCGCAGAGTCCCGCCGAGGTCGATGCAAATGAATTTAAAGTAACCTGCTCGTCTGGTCGATCGTTTCTCTTCGACTGTGTTGAGTGGAAGCCGAACAGAGAATCCATTCAGTTAAGGAAGATAATTTCTTGTGTCAGCGACTCCCATGCACAACATAAAGTTCATAAAAGAGTGAGCTCATTCTCCTGTTCATCTTAGGGTCCCCAAGCACTAAATTGCTCAATAAATACTTATTGAGCAGATAATTATGAATGGATCCAGGTGTAGACAAACACCTACTGACGTCTATTCTCATCAAGACTAGCTATTTACCAGCCCTCAATCCAAAAATTTCAAGATTTTGCTTCAAAATCCTCGCTTTTTCCTTCTCACTGTATTTTCTGCATCTATCACTGCAAGATGTCATGAGAAAAAATCTTTCGTGTAGCGGCTTTCACAACAGAATTAGAATTAGTGGAGCAGCCTGAATCCAGTCTTCCTCTACGGGAAAGCACTTTTACTGTTTCGATAATACGAAAGGAAATATGTTACGGAAACTCTTAAAAGCCGTCACTGACGTTGCAGGGAGCCAGACATCTGCAGCCCCCGGCAGGTTTCTGTGCTAATCTGTGACACCAGCCTGAGTTATGCTGGTCACTCCCCACCGGGGCCGCAGGAAATCCTCAACAGACGTGAACGGAACTTGTCAAAAAAAAAAAAAATTGTTTTACGTGACTTTTCCCAGACAAAGATCAGTCAGAGAATGGGGATATAAACAGTTGTCAGTGAACTTTCTGAGAAGTCAACGACATTTTTCTTTCTGTCCAGGTAACGTGAAGGACCTCGGAAACGAAGCTGGGAAGCGGAGGCGGACCTGCTGCCTGACCCCACAGCTCTGGCCTGCACAGCCTGCGTGGGTCCTGCTTGTGAGACATGGTGGCCTTTCCATAAATCTCTGTGGAAGAAATGAGTCCTCTTATGGCAATAATAATAATAACAATAACACCAATAGCTTGCGTTTATAGCGCTTTTTGCCAAGAACGCTTTCAAGTGCTTTCCATATGCTAATGCTCCTAATCCTTTCAAAAAACAACGTCAGCGAGCCATGGCCTGAGGAGCTGACACTTTGATCCATTTTTGTCGCTTCATATTATCCCCTTGTTCCAGCCTGGGACATTTTTCAGAGGAAAGTGCATTACCTCCCTCGATATCGATGGAGATCTCGGACCACGGCTTCCCCAGCTCCCCTTGCAAGTTCACTTCAACGGGTGCACCGTGCAGACGGCAATTGGAAGCTCGTGACAAAAAAAATAACGAGTGCCATAAACGGTCATCCCAAGTGGAGCGGCGGCTACGATCCGCTTAATTCCCAAGAACATCACGGCCTTGCTGTCGCCGATGGCAGGCCCTGGCCCCTGCCATGGTGGGCGGGGCGCCCCAAACAGGAGCTGTACACAAAATGGGCCTTTTTTCCCCCTTTCTTTCACCTAAATTGTATGAAATTGATTCTCTACATCCTGATTTAATTAATCATCCTTAAGTTATCCAGCCACGATCCATTTGGCTCTTGCAACTACACTCTCGTGCCCTTAGCTCAACAGGAGACGTTTTAAATCCACGCCTAACAAAGTAAATTAAATAATGAATACCTAATGCCGTGCTGGTTGCAGGTGGCACGGAGCCTCGTGGGACTATGACGTGGGATATCGGGTTTCTTCGGCCTGATCGTGCTGCAGGCGCGTTGACACCTTGATAATTAACCGATGCACAATGACGTGAACGATAAGGAGAGACGGTCTTCCAAGGAGCCACTGGCGGGGTGACCCGCTAAAAATCTGGAAAGTCCTCCTTGAAGAGCCAGCCTCGGCGGATGGCGGGACTCAAGGTCTCAACAGCGCTGAGAAGGCGGGGTTTGTCTGCCTTCCCTGCACCCGTCCGCTGGGGCCTCGGAGCTTTCCGAGCTGGCAAGCTGTAAACCTGTTCACTCTGTCTTTGGAGCGAGAGACGTTAAATTGTGAAGGTTGCACGTCTTGATGCCACGGAGATATTTAAATACGCGCATCTACCCATTCATTCACAATGACACACCCAAAGGGGGCACCTTTTTAGACCGTTCCTGTGACAGCACATCAAAAAATAGTATTCTTGCCCGAGGTCCAAATGCCCATGTTCTGATTTCTGTGTAATGCCATGGATGATTCGTTATAAAGCAATTCTGTTCACGGAAATGCGATTCAAGTAAACAGAGCTGCAGTTACACTTCACTAATAAGTAGAGAAATCTAAGCTGATAAATTAACCCTTTGACCTTACTTCTCTGCACTGAAAATCTTTTCTACAAATATGATTACTAAAGCTAATTTCATACTTTCACAGTAGTGTAAACCTAATATAGTCACTACGGATGAGCAGGACCAATATAAAAACCAGTGTTTGTAAACACGGCGCATTTTGCTCTAATGACTGTTATTAGGAAGAAGACTTCATGTATTTTGAAGCCATCCAGACGAATGGGTCTGTCTTACTGCCTGTGGATCATATAAGCTGTAAGCCTCTGTCGACATATTTAAAACTGTTTTCCTGCAGCGGATTTTAAATTAATGTTTCGATCAAGATGATCTGCAGCTTCCAGCTGTTCAAAAGAAAATATGGCTTGACCTCTTTAAGATTTCAAAGATTCTGTGGAAGATAATTTTAAAATACGACCTCACGGTTGCCTTAAAATATAGGTCTGTGTCAAGTGAACTGCCTGACCTTAGAAAACTGATGACCTCCTAACAGCAAAATGGCAAAAATATCTTTCACCTGTCTGGCATTAAGAGTTTATGTGGATAAAATAAGATTATGCCTATTACAGCACTTTGGGAATGAATATCCTTCTATCTCTCAGGTATTATTAGATAAAGAATCTTAATGTAATCCTATAAAGTAGCAGAGACCACGTTATCCTTTCAAACAGCGTTCAGAGCCTCCGATGACCTTCTAAGTCCAGTTCAGATTCTTCGACCTGGACTTTACGCCCCACAAAAGGATTTCCACCCAAATGTACACATCCTGCATCCATCACCAACATCACAAGCACATGGCTCATGATCAGAATCTTTTCCCATTATCATCCCTTTTCCCTGGAATGTATGTTCCATCTCTACCCATGGGAGCCAACGAATTCTATCCTCAGCATCTAGTCAAAGGGCAGGCAAATAGTAGGATTTCAGCAAATAGCAACTGAATCAAACATGTCACTAACAACAGCCAGTCTTACGTTACCTCTACCTCTTGATTTTCCGAAACATGAAAAATGCTTCAATCAAAGTGAATTTCCCTTCTGAACTCAAGTCACACTTCCAAAGTTACAGAGTCATGCGGGGAAGAACGGCAAAATAAACTCGAGTCTTCTCACCATCAGACTCACTTCAAAAACATGGTCTTGAATATTTAGGTCAAGTCAGTGTTGTCATGATGCCCTGGTCACAATCTCTCTTTTAAGTCTTCAGCATCTTTACATTTGAGCCCTTTTATCATAAGACTTCAAAGCCAGTGTGAACACTAGAGAAGCATCCTGTTGTCTTTCTCTGTACCTTGTTCTGGGAGTTTCTACACAACTGCAAAATCTGACAGGAGCGGGAGCGAATCGCACACTTGTGATGGAACAAGTCTTCTTTCTCCACACGGTGCCTTGGAGTATAACGCTGCACCCTGCACTAATCCCCAATTTACAGGTGTTAGGGAAAATACCGCCCACTCCGAAGGCACGTAGAAGGATGCCAGGTGTTAGGAGCACCCTGCGCTGGGATGGAGCATCTTCCAAGTGCCACATATTTGTTGTGCAATGACTCAGCATCCAGGCAAGGACGGATCTTGCTCACAGAGTTTGTTGAAAAACTCCAGACAAGTTCCCCATGCAGAGGCAGGTTAAGACCGTATCATGCAAATAATATATTAAAATAATATATATATGTATTTTTTTAAAGTCTTAGCTTGAAATGGGTTTTATTCCGATTGGCTATGTGTCAACTCATTCTGCTTGGATGAGGTCCCTATGTATTGGTCGACTGCACATTGACGGTCACTAGCTCTTCACCTCAAGGGCTTCGCTGGGTAACAACCTGCCGTAATTCGAGCAACACTCCGTTATAAACCTCAGAAGAAACTTTCCCTGCATTTTGTGCTTCTCCGGCACACAGAGAAACGAGGTGAAGAGTGTGTTAAGACAGCGGCGTCCTGCGGTGAGGACACAGGTCCGATCGATGGGCTCAGCAGCACCATTACGGCTGGAAATTGAGTTTCCTGGAGTAAATTTCCATCAGTTTGTACGTCGACACCGAGTTCCTGAAAATTTCTGCAGTTTTTCAAATTCTGGTGAAAGTGTTACCCTTTGGGGAACGGAGTCCTTTGTTGATCACGTTTGGAAAACGAACCAAGCCAAGTACAGAAGTTCAAGACGTTACCCACTGTGGAGATCTGCTGAGGATTGGGAATGTACTTAGATTTATATCTAAAATAATTTATATCACTTTAAAAAGGCCACATACTTTAAATATTTTTATTGCATATATAATATTCACTGACTATTTTTTAATGAAAAACTTAGCTTTAGAATCATATTGTGTGCAAGGCACTTAACTACCTGCTTTATGTATTTAGTGGGGTATTGTGTGTGCACGTGTGTATATGTGTGTGCACGTGCATGTGCACATGTGTGCCTGTGTGTATGCATGTGTGTGCATCGTGTGTCTTATGCATGCATGCGTGTTCATTGCGTGTCTGTGTGTGCATGTGTGCGCGCACATGTGCATGTGTGCATATGTATGCCTGTGTGTATGCATTGTGCGCAGGTGTGCATTGTGTACCTGTGTGTATGTGTGTGCATTATATCTATGTGTATGTGTGTACATTGTGTGTCTCTGTGTGTATGTGTGTGTGCATGTGTGTCTGTGTGTGCACATGTGCGTGCATGTGTGTATGTCTGTGTGCGCATGTGTGTCTCTGTGCACATGTGTGTGTCTGTGTGTGCATGTATGTCATGTGTGTCTGTATGTGCATGCATGCACTGTGTGTTTGTGCGTGTGCACGAGCGTGTGTGGCGTTTATCACCCACAGCCCGACCCCACCCCTGGGGAGGTACAGGGAACACAGTGCCGTGCGCCGGGGCTGAGGGGAGCGTGGAGAGGCTCCCCGCCAGTGCAGGAGCCGCGCTCCAGAGATGACGATGATGGCGTTTTAAGGAAACTCTCCCTCCTGCTCGGCAGAGCACAGAGACACGTGGACACACGTGTGGGGGACAAACGGCAGAGAGAACACGCGACGAGGACTCTTGTCCTGGGAGACCCTGCGCCCGCGGAGATTGGGCCCCAGTGGCTGCCTGGTGGCTGCCTGACCGTGCGGCGGCCTCCACGGACCCGGCTCAGCACGGGGGAGTTCGGACCCCGCGGACGACCCGTGCGTTCGCTGTTAACTATAGGACCACGTCACCTCGAAGCCTGGGAATCCGAGCAGCAAAGCAACGCAAAAATCAGCTCATCCCCCATCCCGGCAAACTGAAGAATGACACGTTTCGTTGCAGGGACGAGAAAACTGAAGCACAGGCCGATTTCCAAACAAAACATAAAAAACGAACGCAGAACGGGGAGAAGGACGGGCGGGCGGGGGACCTCACGTCGCCCTGGGTCGGGGGGCTTTCGACACCCGCCTCGCGATGACGGTTCCTTCCTAACTCTTTGTGTGTGAATGTCCGGCCCCTTCTCCACACCGAGCCTCACGGAAGCGGGGACCGTGCCCAGGGACCGGCACCCCAGGGCGGCCGCGACACAGCGGCCTGAACATGGGGGCCAGAGCAAGAGAAAACGACTCTCGATCGACCCCCGGCCCCCCGTGTCCTCCTCCTGCACAGTCCCCTGTCGTCACTCCCGGCCCGGGGAACCCGGAACGGCCTCATCTCGAGGTCCTCAGCCTCGTTGCACCAGCAAAGACCGTATTTCCACACGTGGGTGCGGGCGCGGGAGGCGGGACACACGGGTGTGTCCCCGCGGGCCACCGTCCGGCCTGCGGCACCCGGGGAGGCCGCCGGAGAGCACGCACTCGAGGGAAAGTGTCACGTTTTCTCTGTAACGGGGGACAGACGACCACGGAGTCAGAGCGCCCGGCAACCGACTTGGGACAACCAGCTTCAAAGCCGCAGGGCAGAGAAAGGAAAATCGCAGCGAACCGACCCGTGTTGTGACACAGTTGCTACGGCAACATGTGGCGACGCACCTGCACCGAGAAGCAGAACCACCGTGTCTCACTCCATCTCATAACGGACGCTCTAAGGTCTCCGCTTTGCGGAAAGAATACGAAAATCTTAACAACTGGTCATTGAAGGGGCAATTACCGCGATAACGATGTGGCCGTTATCATTAACGACACAACTGTCTTTATCACCGTCATCAGCGACACTTGTGCTAGTTCGTTCATCACACAGGAAGGACCTTGGCAAGGTCAGCGCCAAACACATCGCCACGGCAGGGCACATGGGTCACCCACTGGTCTCCGCCTCCCTTGAAATAAGCCAAGGACCACGTGACCTATTTCTGCCCGTAAAACTCGAACCGTGAGCCATTTCCGATCACAGCCGTGACCGTGGGCGGGCGGCATGCCCCGCGACGTCACGGGCGTGAGTGCCACACCGAGTCCCTGCTGCGCGGACGGAGTGTGCACTTTAGAGGGACCATTACCACACCTGTAGACGGGCCGAGGGACGCTGCCTGGCATGTGCCCCCTTGCGACATAGATGCGAGATGCGTTCTTCCTGTTTTCGGCTGCCGAGGTATCGGGGTTTCTCTCTCACTACATCCGGCCTCGCTCGTCCTAATGAAAGCAAATACGTCAGTGGAAAAATGCCTCGAAGCACAGAGAGGTAACTCACAAGAGACGGCTGATCCGGAGTCCCTCGGGCCAACATGGAGCTCTCTGACTCCTGTTAGAGCCTCCAGAACGTGCATTTTCAGCTGCTTACGCGTTTGCTCTTCCTGGAACACGAGGATGTGAGATCCGTGAGGACGGCGAACGCCCCCGTCCCCTCAGCCCCGGTCCCCAGCCCTGTGCACGCTGCTCAGCACGACGTTTGAACGAGGGCGGAGAGGAGGGGGCGTCAGAGCGGGCCACGCCTCTCACACACTGGGCACACACGCTCTCACACACCAGTTCACAGCAGGCGCCCTGATCGTTTTTCATTTGCTCTGCCGTCCACACCAGCTTTCTTCCAAAACGCCTGTGAGTGGAGACGCACGACCACGTGTTGCGTTTGGTCCAGCTCAGCGAGGGCGTGCAGCATTTTTACGCGAAGCTGATTATCAGAGCTAACCGTTGGCTAATTTTTATCAGTATGAACCATCTCTAGAGCTCCTCGCCGGCTTCCAGGAAATAGGACGGTTCCAACCCGCCTGTCCATGGGCCGGCTGGCCTAGCTTCCCTGTTTCCTCAATCGAAGAGCGAGCTTTAGTTCAGAGGCAAGAGCAGACGTGTGAGAAAAGATACTTGGCTTCATTCGAAATTTATTAAAAACGAAACGTCTACAAAAATTACTCTGCTCTTATACCAACAGCAAATTAGTTTCACTCTAGAGATTTTGAGGTTTTAGCTCACGATCTATTTCAATTTCTGATATAACTGACACTATATCAACATGGAGACATGAATACTTTATGTAAAATAATTATATGACCCTAGATTTATACAAATGGATTTGCTCTCACTCTTGTTATCGGAATACAATCGTATACAAAGTAATGAAGTAGTTACAGAAAAAAAGTGTTTCATTGTTCATTGTCAAGATTAACACTCTTCTAAAAATCCATTTATTAAAACCACCGTATGTCTTCATAGTTTAAGAAAAAATGACTCGCACACCAGTTTGGAGCAGTAATAAAGAAGGCCTCAGGAAGAACTGTGGATTAACAGCATTGGATTTTCACATGAAGATGGGTTGCCAAGTGCTGAATCTTTAATCAAAATATGCTTCTTGCAAAGATTTGCTCTTATTAACACCAGTGGGGACATAAAATATTAACTATGCCAGAAAAGTGAGTTATTGTGATCGCAAGTCAAAGGAAATGAAAATCAGGACATACCAGTTGCAAAAGCATGGGAAAACTTATAAGGAAAATGCTAAGGATAGTTGAAGGCATTCGGACCCCTAAAACAAAGCGTGTAACACACACACTGGGTGTGACTGCTGCCACGGTGCAGACGGTTGGGGACAAGTGTCTTCGCTTATAAGTTAGTCCTACTAGGTCTGCCCCATACCATTACTACACACGATGACGACTTCTCTTTTCTCCTCTGAGAGACGAACTTTAAACAGCCCATCTTAACCTCGTCTTACTTAGCCCTTCGATTAATGCTCATGGCTGCTTTTTTTGGTGCTTAAATGTGTTCGTTTTATTTTTTCACTATAAAATGACACATAAAACTACAAAATGTTACCAACCGTTTAGGTGGATAATCCTTTGATATTTTACATATATTATTTATTCTCAACATATGAAGTTCTGGTAGGCTTTTTAAAAGCACTCGAGACCTAAATTATGTGTGTGTGTGTGTGTGTGTGTGTGTGTGTGTGTGTGTGTGTGTGGTGTATGTGATCAGACAAAAGACAAAACTTTAGGCTGCAATGTATTTGCAAATTCTCTTCAAAAAAAGGACATATCCAGTGTTCATTAAGACCTGCCGCTGGTTCTCACAATAAAAGTTTTAATAGTTATCAAGATAACACCATTTAAAGACGATATATAATATCTGCAATAAGTACCCGTGAAATTTATTTTCATTGAATTTGAACTATGTCATTTAAATCTTAGCAGTCTTCAGATTGTTTAACGGCGCCATCACGCACCCAGCTGCTCAGAATAGAAACTCGGATAAAAGCTCCCTTTCCTCATCCGCACCCGCCACGCGCTGATAATTCCGCTTGCGGCATCTGCAAAATGCACCCCCGACCTGAGCACGGCTCACCGTCGGCGCTTCTCACCCACCATTCCAGACCGGCACTATTTTGCACTTGCCCAACCAGAAACCGTCCAAAGCGGTCTCTGCTCTGTCACACGATCACACCACAACCGCCCACCACGCAGCAGGCAGCGTGATCTTAAAAACAACATCGTAAACGTGCCTGAGACCATTTCGCGCCTTTGATGAGCGTATTTCAACCCCTTGTTCTAAAAGTTACAGCAAAAGTCAACATTTTGCCGTCGCGGCCCAGGACTCAGCGTAATCCAGCACACCCTCGTCTCTCCAGCCCGGTTCCTTCCGAGTCCCCCGACTCTGAGCGAGATCCCCCAGTGAGCTGCGTCTTCTTTCTGTTCCTGAAACGTCAGGGCCTTGGCACCTGTGATCCCTGCACCACAGATGCTTGGCCCCAGAGCTCCGCCTCGTTACCTTAACCTGTGCGTCTGGTCTCGAGGTCACCCCTTGGCGAAGGCTTGTGCTGCCCCCTCCCCCTCACTCACGCAGCTCGAACGGCACCCGGCACATGCCCGTCTGCAAAGCCGCTGCGGCAGTCCAAAAGCGTGATGTTTTTGTTTCGTCTCTTATATCTTTCTCCTCCCTGAGGACAGGAGTCTCACCACTGTGTTTCTACAGCGTAAGGCACAGACCGCTGCCTCGTGAGCACACAGCAGCCGTCTCCCAAATGAGTGGATTTACTGACGGAAGGATCTGAGGTGCTAACAAATTCCTCTCGGAGTAGTAAACACATAACTGGAAGCTATTATTCTTGTGGAAGTTTACTCCAATGAACAGGCAGAGTCTGTCTCGATCTAGGCTCATCCAAACACAACCTGCCTCCGTTGGGGAGTCAGCCTACGTGCACAAGCAGCGTGTGCACAACTGTCCTTAACTTGGCTTTGGAGCTGGCACACACACTGTGTGTTGTGATTTACTCTGTTTCATCATCTACTTCACGTCTTCTCTGCTTGTAAAAACGATGTCAAACTCAATGATGGCGTGTTAGTAAGAACCAAGCCGCTCCCTGCATGTGAATGTTTTTTATTTTCATAAACAGACTCTTTTGTTTTCAAAAGCAATCAGAAAGGAACAATTGACCAAAACAGGCCTGCCTTAAACACTGAAGGGAAAAGGTACTAACATTTCATTGAGGCACACTCGTTTCCAGAACGGGAGGTTAAGGAGCTACAGCTCACACATCTACGCTGACACACGGTGCTGAGCAACAGCGAAGAAACTCATTAACATGAGCACAAAGCGTCAGCTAATCCCCACGGTGACCTACCTTCTAAGAGCAAAACAATAAAGCCTCCACACCGATACTCGCAGAAAACCCAACGCCATCATCTGCATCTCTAGTGCCTACTCACAGGGATGAGTTTAATACCTGACCTTGAACTCCCGAGTTTGCCATCTTAATTTCCTCCTTCACAAAGTCCACTGACTGACTGTTGGGCAGTGGAAATGATAATGAATTTAATTGCCGGACTTAGAAAAATCGTCTAGCCACAGAAGTGGGAGAAAGGGAAAGAAAAGAAAGAAATTGGAAAAGAGAGCAAAGAAACAAACCACAAAGTCAAAGAAAGAAATAGAAATAGAAGGAAAAAAGGTGTGATGAATCAGGGTTTGTCTCGTGGTAATTAAAATTGATCAGTAAATATACAACCACATTCTGCTCTTCAATTTTTAAAGCATTATTTGAAGAAAACTGGATTTAAAAAGCTGTGTAAATATCACTCAGCATTATTCATTCAAAATAATTTATCAAACACTTGAATGTTCATTTTTCTAGAATCTGGGGACACCTCGGTGAACAGACAGAGTCCCTGTTCCTTTGTGGTTTATACACTAGTGAGAGGTGACAGATGAAAACAAACATAATAAGACAAAACAAAATAATTCCCAATAATAAGTCCTCAGGGAAATTAGTGTATACATGTACACAATAATAAAATAGAATGATGTGGTTGAGTTTGGGATGAATAATTGTCAGACTGGACAGTCAGGAAAGTTATCTGAGGAGGTGGCTTTTCAGCAAATAGAGGAATTATAAGAAATCATCAGCCAGGAAAAGATCAGAGAAGACAAATTAAGCAAAAATGATAAACCTTTGTCTTCATAAAGTACTCTGCAAGGTGTTTTTAAACTAATCATATCATTATATTTCTTATACCATGGTCGCTTATAATCTAATAGGAACGATATTGATATAGTTAAATATAAAACGGAAGGACACATTTTGGTAGTAAAATCATCAGAAGATAGACACTTTGATAATAATAATAGAGACATTTGTATCTGTTTGGTCGAATACCGATTTTGTCAAGCGACGGCCTTCTCCATGACTGGTAGCTCAAGCAGAAATAACAGCAAATGCAATACATAAACAACATGAAGAACTCATCGCACTCAGCGACACGACAGACCACAAGGGGAGCATCTACGATACCCGACCGTAAACCGGGGCCGTGAATGTGCTGTGTTCTCCAGCCACGGCTCAATGAAGTTACAAAGTGACGTTCCAGTCGAAACCAGAAAATTTCTCATGTTTGGCAAACTGGTAAATACACTTTGAACCCACAGATTAAATAAGCCATCAGAACAGATATATAAAAATACTGAAGCAAATCATTACACTAAATACTTCGTCTCAAAAATATAATGAAATCAAACAAAACATAACATAGAAAGAACGGGTAAAGAAACAGGTAATTCTTTGAAAGAGTAACACTTAAAATTTGATTAGAGGATGATTTAAGAAGCAACGAGAGAAGGCGCAAATAAAGTGACATTATCAGTGAAAATAGAGAAATCTCTACAGATGTCACGGTGATAGAATTATGACAATACAGATTGAAGAGTTTCCTGTCAATGTAATTTTAAATCATGGAAGTAGGAGAATTACTGCAAAAACACGGCGCAGGCATGCAGCAGCCCCGTGTACCCCCCAGCGTCCGCGTCTCGTCCTTCACACGGTATTCACGCGACTCTCTGGACGAGGCCTTTACAGACACTCCACACGTAGGGGGAGGGAAATGGACTTTAGCATTAGACAGTAATAGGTTTAAATCCGAAGCCCTCGGTTAACTTTTCCACTAACGAGGCATGCTCGCATAATGTAATTTTCATTTCTGAGACTCAGCCTGGTCCTCTTCAGACGACAGCGACTTAAGCACCTAGGATTATCACTAGATTAGATGGGATAATAAAGTTAGAGTACTCAGCATATAATAAGAGTTTGGAAACGAGACAATAGCTCTGCGCGATGGTATTTACTGCACCAATACCTAGGAGAGGTCTAAAGTCCGCTTTCAAAATTCAGTCATCAACTTCATCACAGAGGGCGATAAAAAGCTGTGTTCGTCTATCGGAAAGCATCGCCGACTAAAACCAGAACTGCGAGTTTCACTAGATTAATTAGTCTGGCTTTGGCTATCTTTTTGTTTGCTTGGTTTAATTAGAGGTCATAATTGATTAAGTAGGGTAATCTTAAACTAGAAATTTATGCATGTGGAATAAAGCACTATACTGGTCCTTATGCACGAAGACTCCCACTTTATCCCGGGCCCGCATCGGGATTACTTGGGTTTGGAGAACAGCGTTTAGTTTGAGAAATACCTCCAGCATTATATTTTGGCTTCACCAGGTCCTAGCTGCGTGATCTGGAAAAGCAATTTCACTTCCCCAAGCCTGTTTCCTGAAGGAGAAATGAATAGTATGAAAGAAACTCCTTTTTCAGGGTATCCCGAGAAATAAGTGAGACGGTATTGTGAACTGGTTCAGTGTTTGGAATTTTGTAGAAGCACACATGGGAACTGCTATTATTATGAGTCATTTTCGTTATCACTAATATTATAATTCCCAGTTCAGTAAATCTGCACTTCCTTCAGAATCTGTTAGACTCTGTATTGGATGAAAAGTCACTTGGCGTTTTGAACAAAGGCACAGGGGGTGAGGACGAGTAGTTTGTTCGCGATGCATTTGAAACTGGGCGCCGACCCTGTGTATTACTGACGACGATGGGGCTGGGTGGTTCACTGAGCAGTTACCGCATTTCCAGCACGATGCTGAGCACCCGACTCTTCTGCAGCGAGGAGCATCACAATTTGCGAAGCAAAGATCTTTGATGCTCATTTGATCAGCGGAGTTCCGGGAGATATTGTCAGTAGAAAAATAAAATGTGACCCCTGTTTCTCAAGTAGGGTAAGTTATAACTATAGACCCTGATTTCCACACCCACCCCCTGCCCCGAATCTTACCCTCCGACCCCTACAGTTTAAGGAGCGGTGCTGGAACCGCATCTAACGGTCATCTTGATTTTCAGACAAGCCACCGCGGAGCGGGAGTTCTGATGTGGCACCCGGCCAGCTAAATGACAGGGTCACAGATGAAGGGAGGTTTCTCTCCCCCACCCTCATGTCCGTCCACGCACCTTCCCATCTCTCCAAGCGCTGGCTCCGAGAAGCTCCCTGTGCACCCGTCCGGCTTCGTGTGGCCTTGTTCTAAACCTGCCTCTACCTCCCGTTTCTAACGTTTCATCACGAACTTTAATATTCCATTTATTCTCTGCATCTTCAAAAGCTACTTTGGGGAACATTTCATATATATATACAGAATCTTGAACACCCAAATCTACTTTCTCTCCTCCAGTTCCCTCTGCGGAGGGCTGAGACCACCACTCCAGACATGTGGGAAGAGCCTGCGTCTCATGCAGAATCAGCTGTGACCCAGCGGTGGACAGAAGCGGCAGCCGCCCCTTGCTCGGCTCCAGCCTCCCAGCATTCCTAGGCCTCCTCAGGGCCCCCCTCGCTTGGGGAGGAGTGGGACTTCTCACGCTTTTCACATGCACAGAAGCGGCGCGCTCTGTGGGCTAAATCCATCGGCGTGCACTGAGTGATGACGCTGCTTGCTTCAAGGTGTCTCTTTGAAAACCTCCTAGGAATTTTGTGGCAGCCTTTGATGACATGTTGTCTATTTCAGACTATAACCAAGTTTCCTGGAGTTTAACTTAGAGAATGTGCATTTCGGTGAGTTCTGAGCAATGAAAACTCATCCATGTCTCCAGCCGGCTAAGCTAGTTTCCCCTGTCGGCTATGAAATGAAATGTCCCGTGGTGGGAAGGCCAGAAAGAGTCACCAAGGCTAACGACGTTAGTCACGGTGCAGATGAAAAATTCCTTGCAGTAAAAATGCCTTCCAAAAAAGAAAATGCCCACTGTAAACACACTGACGACGCACACCGAAGACCCAGAAAAAGTATTTAGGCGTTAAGCACTTCTCCAACTTGGAAAAAGGTTTTAAAAACTACCACATTTAAGACCGTGGAAGATGGTGCTTAATCTAAGCAAATGCGTCAACCAGCAAATGGAGGTCTCTGAGGATGGGAAAAGGTGACGACGGATTGAAACATTAGATATATTTTTTCAAAGGTGAGAGGTCTCACATATTTTGAATTCGATATTTCATCACATACTGGATATTTTCAGTGAATTATGTATCACCTAGAACAAACTTCACTCCAATATTCAAAATGATCCCATTGGAAGAATCAAGAGCATAAACATATACTGAAGTTCCTTTGTAGGTAAAATGATATGAACAACGTCAGCTTTGTTTCTGAGCCCCTTACACATGCCTTCAGGAGTTATCAAAAGGATAAATCTTGAAGCAAGAGATGAATTAAATATTTATTTACATGCAACCACAGCTCTGAGTGTTTATGCAAAAGAATCAAATTAAGAAAGTATCTGTTGTACATGGCATGATCGCATGGATATGGAAGATTTTATTTAAAAAGAGTTAATATTTATTTAGTACTTACACTTGCTTTATGTCACTTAATTCTTAAGAGTATGGGGTAGTTACTGTTACCAATGTATTTTAAAAATGGGAAAAAGATTAAAAGTTACAGGGACTTATTAGATGTCCTAAATCCATTAAATATTTTTTCGAATATTAATTCTTATAAAAATTCAAAACAACCCTCTGAAGTAGCTGTAATTATTTTATCTATTTGTAGATGAGAAAAATGATATTTATAAACCGTTAAGTCACTTGTTCATCTTCACAGGGTGGCAGACTTGGGAATCTACGTTCTTAACAATTATACTTTTCTGCCTCTCACAATTCAATTTTTAGAGATCTAATTACCATCTCCATGATTATGCTAACAGTTAAGAAAAAGCTCAAGAATTCAAAAGCAGGATTCTGAAACCGAGGCCATATTGCCTCTGGATTTAATAGCTTCCTTCTTCTCTAGCTCTGTTAAATGCAGGTGACCTCGTCCCGTCCCGTGCCTAGCTCCACAGTTTATATTTGTAGACAAGATACATATGTCCGCTACCTACCGGTATCAGCTCTCAGATGCACACGGCCTTCGACAGCATTGAGTTGGGCGACTGGTAAAGGCCCACTTATGAATAACCAGTGGGAACACTCCCTGAAGCTCCGCTTAGCTTCGGGATCAAGTCGGACAAGGTACCTTTGCTGCATATCGTTTTCTCATCAGTAAAAGAGCATCGATCTCTTACTATGATGGGGCTTGAATCGCTTAATATACGGAAAACCTGAAAGAATGCATTTTAAGCCTCGCGGAGAGGGCAACACAAAATGCAGACAAAGCCAAAAGGAAGAGAAAGAGAGAGAGAACAGGAAAACGAGAAGCCTCGCGGAAACCAGGGAGGAACCGGCCTGCGCGGGTTGGGGCTGGGCTGAAACTCAGGAGTCCGGATGGTTCGTCGCCAGAGTGCACTCCCCAGAAGTCCGTGAGCTGTAGAGCGGATGTCTGGCAGGCAGAAGAGGCTTTGGGGAGTGTGCGGAGCCCCCACCCAGATGCCACATGAGCCCCGATGGACCGGAGTGGGAAGAACCCAGGGCCGCCGCCACGCGCTGGCTCTGTGGACCAAGGGGCGTTTGGGGTAGGGTCTGCGCTGCGGGGGCTGCGGGTGCGGCCTGCCGGGCCCCCACGCTCCTTCCGCCCTCCCTGCCCGAGCACACCCGCCCTTCAGTGCCACCCTCCCTGGCCGGCTGGCTCAGGCTTTTTCTCTGCTACTGCCAGAAACCGCGCTGGGAGAGTGCAGGAATTTTCCATTTTTCTAAAAAAAAAAAAAAAAAATGTTGTTTTTCTTCTCTTCCTAAATAGAAACTTGCATCTAAAACACCTCGGGTCTGATTTGAGGAGAGAGAGATCTTTGGAGTGAGGAACTCGCACACCAGGAGGCTATCAGAAAGCTGCCGCCTCGGATCCGACCTCGGGGCGGTCTGCGTGGCAGGCGCGGGGCGCTGCGGGGACAGGCGTGGGGGAGGAGCGCCTGACTCAGCACCTCGGGGCCACTGCAGCCCCTGAGCCCGCCGCCCAGGCCAGGCGGGGGCCGCGAGGGCCCCTTGGCCTCCCCCCTGCTCTCTGACCCGAGGGCCTTCCCGGGGCCCCCTGGACGTGGGTCTTCTGCAGAGCCCCCGGTCCCCGCACCGATCTTCAGATGAGCCGCGGCCCGAGGCCGCCGGGTGGGGTGGCCGCGCTCCACAGGGTCCCCCAGGCAGGACGGCCGGGCGACGGGCGACAGGCGACAGGCGGGGCGGAGGACGGACAAGTGACCGCGGCCGGAGCGAGGGGCAGACGCCCAGTCTCTGCCGGGGGCTCAGTGCCCGTGCGTTTGGCAGGGCCCGAAGGGGCAGAGGAAGGACGGGGCGCGGTCGGGGCACAAGGCCCTTGCACCATCACCCCGAAAAGTGTCCCCGCGTGCAGCGCGGCGGGAACCCGGCGCTGGGCGCCTCTAACGCCCAAGAGTCTCCACGGGAGCCCAGTGCGAGCGCTGTCCGCGTTTCTTCACCGGGACGCGCGGCCTTCCATGCGTCCTGACCGCGGGGACCGCGCGGAGCCACGCCGCGGGGGTCCCCGCCCCGGCACAGCGGAGCCCCCGCCCCCCGGGCACAGCGGAGCCCCCCCGTTTCCTGGGCACAGCGGAGCCCCCCGTTTCCCGGGCACAGCAGAGCCCCCCGTTCCCCGGGCACAGCGGAGCCCCCGCCCCCGGGCACAGCAGAGCCCCCCCCGGGCACAGCGGAGCCCCCGCCCCGGGCACAGCGGAGCCCCCACCCGGGCACAGCGGAGCCCCCCGTTTCCTGGGCACAGCGGAGCCCCCTGTTTCCCGGGCACAGCGCTCCCGCATCACGACGCCCCCGCCGTGCGCCACCAACGACGCCGCGCTCGTGCTCACGCGCCCCAGGGACACGCCGGTCCGACCCTGGCGCCCGCGCGTCACCAGGGCGTGAGGTGACCTGGGGTCACCAGGGCGGTGAGGTGGCCTGGGGTTCGGCACTGGGACACCCTCAGGCGTGATGACGCGATGGCCCCCGGCGGGTCGCAGGCTCCAAACTGCGTGCGGACTAGACAGGGAGCCAGGCGGCGGGGAGGGCCCAGCACAGACATCCGCACTCGCCGCGGCTGCCTCCTGGGCCCGACAGGGAGACGCGCGAGGAAAGGCGCGGGCAGCAGCCCCGGGGCCTGAGAACTATAATACCACTGATGATGAGAATGAAGACCCACGGGAACCAGACGCTGGGCTAAGCGGCTTATCCGCACTGTCGTCTTTAACGGGGAAGCGTATTCATCACGGAGGAGCTACTGTTACGTGCGTTAAACAGGGACACTGAGTCCTGCAGACGCGCATGCGGCGAATAACTACTGGAACCAGAATTCCAACCGGACTCCCACGGTCCCAGCCCCCTGGCCTGTCTGACCAGCTGGGTGCAGATCCTCCACCTGACAGCACTGAAGTTGGACCCGCGGAGCCTCGCAGACGGCATCGGAACAGGTGTGGGAATGACGCTGCCTATTTTCTAGACTTGGTGACGTCTTGGCCCCTCACGGCCCTGCGCACCCAGGTCCTGTCCGAGCCGTGAATTTCCAGAGACGGGAAACGCGGGTTCTCCTGTCAGGTTTTGGTGTGCAAACCTAGTAATCAAGAGTCCATTCCCCGTCCGCCCCCTTTACCAGGCTCCCGCCCGCGGTGACAGGGGCCCTCCGCTCCTGCATCACCCCCGAGCCAGGTCCTGAGTGACAGGGACACCCCTCCGGCCAGAGTCCGCTGGAGTTCATGAAACCATCCGACCCTAGGCCCACTGGGCTGCTCGTCCTCACCTTCCTGCAGACACAGGGGGGCAGCTGTCCCTGCTCCCCCTCACTCCCTTCCCCTCCAGACCGATGCGGGCACTTCCCCACACGTCACCCCGGGGCCTGCGTCACAGCCCTGCTCTCTGGGGACTGTGACTGTGAGCTCTCTTCCAATGACAAGCATCTCCTGATCTCACCACCTGACCGAAAATAACACCCCAGACGCGTTCGGAAACGCACAGCTGGACGACTCGAAGATAAACGTTTACCGTCTTTGAAATCGGCTTTGCCTGTACTTACCCGTCCACACACCGTCCTAGTCGTCACCACCCCGCTCGCCCACGCGCGAGACTCAGGGCGATCACGGCATCAAACGCTCATCTGAGGGCTCACGTCGCGTCCCCTCTCCCCTACGGCGACCCTGTGAATTAGGTGATGAGGGCACCACACCGCACATATTCAAGATATCTGAAGAAATGCCGGCGTTACTTTGAGACCTTGAAACCTTGAAGCTTCTCTCCTGCTCGTTGTCATTGACGAAGCGAGTCGCCGCGCCCGAAGCCCCACGTGACCAGAAACCGAGGCGCTCATCCTGGTGGCAGCTCGGTTCTCGGCCACAGGCGTCCGGCAGCTCCCTCCGCGGTCTGGCCCTCAGAGGACGCCCAGCTCCTGCCAGCTCTCGTCACCTTTGTGACAGACACAGCTATGCCACACCTGGGTTCCTACCTACCGTGACTCTGAGATACACATGTGCTGTTTTAAGCCACCGAGTTCGTGGTAATATGTTACTCAACGCCAGGGCCACTGACAAGGGATTGATAAAATAACTAAGGCGGATCGTCCACTTACAGTTAGACGGCTCGCTAGCCCAGTGTCAGGTCTGTTTAACTCATCTCTAAACAGTCTCTGAGAAGAGAAAACTCACCCACGGAGAAAAAGCTCAGACCCTTGTCACTCGCCGAGGCCGATGGCGGGACCACCGTGCCGCCTTGCTCAGGGCTCGAGGCCAGACAAGACCGGGGGTTGAAAAGCCGACTTTCACACCTTCTAGAAGTGTGAACGGAAGCAATCTATTTCTTACTGCTTAAATTTCCAGATATTTTTGGAGAACTTACCTTTCATTCGAGTCTAGAAAATCAAGGTCCTATGATAATGCAAAAGAAAGAACCACGATCTTTAACAATCTACCTCCTGCTGTAGAGGTTTATAAAAGCTTATGGGGTCAAAACTTCATAAATAGTTGTTCCTCGAAAAATGTCTCATTAAGATTCGTAACATTTGAATGAAGAATATAATGACATCATAAGATTTTTTTTATTTTAAAAACAACGGAAAGCAGATAAATATTATGCTTTTAATAAAAGTAAAAAATTAAGTGATTATTATGCCTCTGTCGCCTGATTGTTTAAATCATGCGTCTACTTCTATGCTTGCAGACACTTTCTAGAGCAGATAGATAAACACTATCATTGTTATAATCATATAGTCACAGTTCATGTGGGTTTAGAACATAACAATTTCTGATTTGGTTGAATATGTCTGCTGCCTATCTGCATTTGGGAATCATTCTTTATATAAGCTAAGGAAAACATTTTTTTCCACACAGCAGAAACGGAGTGTCACTTTTACTCTAAAGCATAAACGACACACCCTACTCCTTGTCCCATGAGATGTGGTGAGTCAGAATCAGCGATTCCATCCTCCTAAGTAGATAAATATACAAAACATTATAGGTCCAAACCCTTCCTGCCTGGAGTTTAAAGGCTGTAGAAGAAGACTCGTGACCAGCATACTAGCGTTCAGCTTTTAATCCTTTTGCTATTCTAGCACTCAGTGTTCAAGGGATCAAAAATGACATTTTAACTTCCCTCCAAAACCATGAAAGATAGTGTAAAAGAACCCTTATCCATTACGCTGTCACTATAATTAATGAGGTCATCCCAGTATCAATACACGCCATCGAGGAGCACACGAGAATCAGAATACCGTAATGAATTCTAGCAGAATCGTGATTGAGAAGTGTAATTGTTTCCGCTGCATTTCGTAGGCACGTGAATCTTTATCTAAATGACGGACAATAAGGCGTCTGCTTGCACTTGAATGTATCGTGAGCTGAGTACCGAGTCATTCCCACGAGCTCATTATTACTGGGAGTGGGATCACCTGAACGTCTAATGGTCTTGTATGGTCACTTAGGGGATTACAAGGTGTCAATTAGACTGACTGATGAAGGTCGCGGTGGTGACACACCTGCCCTCTGAGTCCTGACGCTCATCAGCGCCAGGGGAACAGCACGTGCTTCATCACAGCCGGAAACTCTGTTAAGAGGAAACGTGGAATCTCCTCTTTCTATTTCCCGACAAGGGAAGGAATACTGCCCGATGTAAAAATAATAAGAAAATGCCGTCTCGGCCCCAAAGAACTCTCCAAGTTACTTCCTGATAATCTTATATTAAAGCACATTCATGTCTCTAAATGTCTAGCTTGCCCTCTTACCCTGCGTTAAAAGTCGAGATTCTTTCCACAAAGGATGGCTTCTTGAGTTTGGATAAAAGGAATAATGACACAGAAACGAAATTTGAAAAGTTCTAAAATGAATTAGAATTTATTCAGAACTCTTCTGATTAAAAACTTGTATGGAAAAATTCAAACTTTCAAGTTATGTGTTGAAGTTCCAAGTTTCTTCTATTTAATCTCAGTCAAAAATGTTAAAATAGAAACTATTGTAAAATTTCCTGTACTTTGCTTTCTATATAGTAGAGACACAGTGATAACAGAGGGTAGAATAGTCAATTAAATTTTGGGAAGCTAAACGAATTCAATATCAGAAGCAGCTTGAAATTTTCTCTAAATAGCTTTCAGAAGCAAGACTTTATTCTGTATTATGAAAAAAATTAAAATAATGAATAATGTTCTTTTCTTTTTTGTCACTATCAAAAACTCTGCATTAAGTAATTGTTAGGCACATAACATGAACAATTTTAAATGAAGAGTTTTGGTGTTGAAAACAATTAGTATATCTTAGTTTTTCCAAGTATCTTTTAAAAATATTTGAAATGTTGTTTAGCCAACACATGGTAACTGTCCATGATTTATTTTATCTTAGAAAATAATAAAGCAAAATATAACCGATATTTTTAAATATGGGAGAAAATTATATCCACAAAATTTCTTTTTTAGAAAGCCTCCTAGTTATGAGATAATCTCTTATATTTAAAAGTATACTGTCAAATAAACGTCAATCTTTTTGTAATTAACCTGATTTTTTTTTTTTTACTTTAAGACTTGCACATGTGATAGTTAAAAGAAAAAAGGAAGTATGGAATCAAATTTTGGGGTTCATTAAGTCACACTAGAGTGCCCATGTCATTTTTAGCTGAATTGAGTAACTTTACATCTTATCTGTACTTGGTCACTATATATTTCTTTATTTGCTGGGTAAATGTGGACCCTGGATCGTTCAAATTCCAATACCTGGCCCCAAAAACATACCTGTGCCAAAATAAACTCCTTCTTTGGCTACATTAGAATCATTGATAATTTAGAAAATGAAATGATTGCTTCTTGCCAGAAAAATGCATAGATGCAAAACCATGTGCATTTCATTAGGGAATTTACTGACATGAAGATTATAACCCTTATTGATTTTGATCTGAATGGCTGTGACTGCATGAGAGCCACAAAAAAAATTTTTTTAATGTGCTTAAGTTCCAAAGAGATAGGGCTTCTTCAATCAATGTGTGGAAGGAGTCAGACGCAACATTTTTATTTGACCCTGGAAATGTGTTCTAAATTCTCTCGCTGCCCTTTAGAGAAAAATCAATATAATCTTTGGCCAACACATCAACGCTTTCCAAATGCCAATCACTTGTCAAACAATTTTTATCTCCAAGGTAAAAAAAAAAAAAGGCATCATAAAAAATATGTATAAGACTTTCAAATTTAATTTATTTAAGCACCAACTAAATCTCTCTCTGAAACTAAACAAAGAAATAAACACAAGATTCGAAAGCTACCAAACGTGTCATTTTAATGATGATCATAGCACTCTTCATTCTACTCAAATGTCTTATTTTGTCAGCCAAAGCCTTTGACCTTCTGAAGCATTTTTGGTTTTACTGAACCTTCACCGCATGCGTGTAGTATACTTCATTACTTTTTACATTAGGAATTGCTATTTAACATGTGTTTCTGTGGTTGCAGAAGTCAGAACCTTTGATATTAAAAACTTTTCGAGGAACTCACCGGGATGACTCGGGTACGTGGAGGGTCCTTCTAACTTGTCAGCGATGTCTGGAAGGGTATTTGATGGCTGCAGAATGAAGTGGAAAGAAAAGATTGCCATCGATTCCTGATGGATGGCTTCAGGTTATTCTTTACCAAGTCCATTCTCCCCTATTTTTACGATTTATTAGGTATTTATATCATGTGCATGTAGTCAAGATTCTTAACTGTTAAGAAATATAAATCTTTCATTTACACAAGAAAATGCATCTTTCGATTAATTTTTTATCCGTGCTTCCAACAAATTATTCACCCTGCATCTTTGCATAACTGGATTTATTTTAGATCTAGCACTTTTCATCCTTTTCGCCCTGCTTTACCATTTCCTTCAACAATAAAGAAATCTGTCAGTAACCAGATCCCACTGTTACATGTAAGTAATATCTGAGGCAAATTCAATCGAAAACAAATGGTATGGTAGTATTTGCTGTCTTGATTTATAAAATAGCATAATTTAAAGGTATTTTGATCAGCTTATCTATAAACTGTATCCAACAAGGGCATGTTGAGTAATTATCATCAAAAAAGAGAGACATTTTACGGTTTTGTTTTTTCATGTAAATTAGCGATACAGCAATCAAATAACAATTTCTTTTCTTGGAAAGAAAAAAGTACGGGACAGAATACTTGTTTTCAATGAACTTTGGTTGTACCCTACAGCTAAACATCGCTAAGCAATTGCTAAAATTCTTTTTCATACCATACAAACAAAGGTGTATTCAGGCTTTTAAACTTTTTTCAAGTAATTTTAAGTTAGATTCAAGATCTAGAATTTGGTGAATTTTCTAACTACCTGCTCCGTGTGTTTATCAGTTCTCTTAGCCACGAGAAAACTCTTCATTGTAAGTGGCGGGATTCGTTTGTGTCTTTTTTTTTTTTTCCATTTCCTGGGTGAAAGTGACACTTTGTAGCTGGAAGGGCGGGCATTTTATGAGCCACTGGCAAGAGAATCCCTCCCTTTCCACGACAAGGAGGCCGGCGACGCCTTTCCGCCTCGCTGTGAGCACGGACGGCCGCCCGCACCTGATCCTCCGCCGTTCCCTGCTTTAAGAGTAAGTTATGCAACGTGTGTTGTCAGGCACACGCACCCTGCGAAATGCCTCAAATAATGTTTTATCCACAGTGCCAAGTGACATTTCACATACGCAGCACACACCGCAGACCTTTGTCGATGTCACTAAATAGTAACTAAATTCTAAAAAGTTACCAGAATGATAAAAAAGCATTGCACGTGCCCTTCCGGCACGCACAGCATGGAGCCAGTCTCTGTGACTGTCGTTAATTATTTTTAAAAAGAAGGTATCGTATGACTTGCTTGTATTGAAACCGGCTTCACCGAAATTCGAGATACAATGAAGCCCTTTAGGTACGGAGCTCGCAAACTCCCGCCGGACCAGCGCGTCACTGCCGAGTGACCATCAGTGAGGCGAACTTCCAAATGCCCTACTCGCTGCCCGCAGTGCACCGGAAGAGCAAAAGGTCCCGACACACGCGACGGTGCCTGTTCCTCCGTGTTTTCTCCGTCCCCCCCACCCCTGTCCCCAGCTCTCTGAACGTACCGCTTTTGTAAGCTAAAAGTTGATGGACGCTCAACGTGGACAAGCACACAGACTCGGGGGAGGAAAAGACGCGACTCACACCTTTTCGCGGAAATCTGTGCATGGCCCACGCCGTGGCTGTCACTTCTCCGCGCCGTAATCCTCTCTCCTACCCAAGCATTACGGGGTCGCGCCCCCCCCCCCCAAGGCAGCTTGGATGAGCGTGAGGCACCGCAGGGCCACCGAAAGGTGCTGAGCACGCAAAACTCAGTCGAAGGAAGCCCGGGGGTTCGAACGGCCAAGGACACGAGTCATCCGTAGTGAAAAGAATTCAGCAAGGTGAAGCGAAATCCTTAGCTGCTTCGGTTTCTTCCTCTGTTCGATTTCACAGTGACGTGAACCAAAAAGTCTCTTCAGGGTCTTAAGCCAGATATATTCTCTTTTTACGCTGATGAATTAAACGTGTGCCTCTGTCACAAAGGTTTACCTGCACACCGGCAGAAAAAGACTGGGTGGCAGGAGGCTCCAAATTATTTTTATAGAAAACAAGTTAACGACAGCGTAAAAATGAATAATATTCTATTGTCGAATACCACAAACGTGCATGCCCAGACACCATCATAATAAAAGCAGGATAGTAAAATTGAAAATATAAATGAGGTCAGGAAAAATTTAGGCTGATCATTGCTAAAACAAGAAACCATCATAATAAATTTGTAAAAAAAAAAATAAATAAAGCAGTAAATCATCTGTATTTTGTATGCTAATATCTCATTTTGTCCATAAAAACCTCAGTAGAGAAAACACACATGAAATACATTTTTCTATTTTGTCAAATATGTAAGGTGACACATAAGACAATATATAAGAATACGGAACATCTAAAAACCAGCAAGCTTAAGGAAAAGTGAAGCAACAATTTTATTTTAAATTTCTTGATGGCTAAAACGATAGGAAAAAAAAGCATTTCAAAAATCACTACGTTTAAAATTTTAAAAGCATTGTCTCAGTTCGTGAGAATAACCTCCCCAATTCCTTCCCTATAACATTTTTTTAAGACTCTGCATAATGTGAGTGGGAGGCAGGATCCTTCAAAATGCCACTGCGACAAATAAAATCACAACTTCACATTTTGTATTAGTCCTGACGTGCATGCCCTCGACGCAATCTCAGGGTGGTGCAAAATAACAGAAACAAAGCCACTTCGAAATGGAGCTGGAGCCGCCGACCCTGAGGAGCCGCTCTGTGTGTCTTCCTCCTCAAAACTCTGGAGCGTACAAACGGGGCGAAGCAAGCTTCGGACCGGGCCTGGAGCAGCCCTGTCCCCAAACCTGCTCGCTACGGTGGCCCGAACTGAAAAGTAAAGACACTCTTCAGAATCAGGGTCACTCTGTAGCTTATCTGCACCCACAGAAAGTCCTTCCTTCTCCTCATGTAACTGCCCCTTCCCTTTCTCGTGAGGACCCCTCAACTGCGTCCCCTGATGAGAACCCTATTTGAGTTTCTGCCCGAATATGTGTTTCCCAAATAGCTATTCTTGGGGATGTCAAATAAATGCTTGTTTCCTCTCACTTTGGCCTCATATTTTAAGGTTAACAGGGTCAAATGATAAAACTTCAATGTAGTAGAGGCAAATCTATGAAGGTCAGTATAAATATTCATTTGTATACACATGTACTCACTTACACATTCACTTATATTACACACACACACACACACACACACATATATATATATGAAGATATATATTTGGGGTTATGATGTTTACTATGACTACGAGCTAAAAGTCTACACTTCATCGGAGGATATGCTCTTTGCCAAGTGATTGATAAATCTTTGCACAAATAAGATTGGGCGGCTTGATGCTTCGAATGTGGCGGGAAGAAACCAAAGGAGGTGTGGAGTGGCTTGAATACCTCTCCTTCCTGCTGTCCCCACCTTGGGTGCTTCCCTGTCACACCACGTCCTTCCCGTCTCCTTTGCATCCCTCGCATAGTCAACAACTTGGTGATCACTTAACCAATGAGGACCTCATGAGTGCAAACCCAGGCAAAACTAGCCGGAAAATGTGAAAATCCACGGTCGAAGAACACGTTACGAACGAAAGAAACAAAACGCTTTCCTTTTTATTCCCAAATTAATCATACAACGAGGTTTCAAAATATTTTAAAGACTTAGAAAATACTAGGAAATGCAATAGTTAGCTTTTAGATATTAAACACGAATCCTGTTTGCATTTCTAAGATGTTTGACAATAGGTGAACATTTTTTTAGGCGCAGACTCCAGGAATTAAATGAAACTTAATCACATTTGGAAACCACTTTGGTAAATTAAGCCTAGAAGTGGGTCAACATGGGGTGTCTGCATGCTTGTCACAGAAGAGAGCTCAAAATTCAACGTCCAGGACCTTTTTCTTGGGACTCTCTTTATAATACATCTTCACGTTATTGTACGACTACGTTGCCTTAATGGCTTAATTGTGAGCCTCTCATTCATCATTTACAGTTTCCTGAGTTGCAACACAAGAGAAATCGATGTGCATGAAAAAAGAGGATCATAAAAAATGCAGGGAACACAAGCCATGAAAAAATAAGGTGATAGATCACCTTGGTCCCACCTAATCTTATCTCGGAGCTATAAATAAGCACGCTAGTGAGCAGCCTTTTCCTCTGCATTTTTATCCAGGTAGAAGGAAGTGAGAAGTTCACACTATATTTTAGATAGACTCGGGCTTATTTTTGGATGTTCGAATGAGATTAACTACCCACCATTCACATGATTGCTCATTTCTATTTCCATCTGCCACTTTGAACTTGTTAGTTCATTTGCAATACCCTTGAATACACAGAGGCTTAGGACCTGAACAAAAATCAATAGGCCACTCGAGAAACGAGAGCAGGCAGGGAGTACGTATAAATTTAATGTGAATAGAAAAATGAGTTTGGCTATGGATTTTCCCTGACAAGGCGTCTCCATGAGAACAGAAATGGAAATCAGTTTTGTTTACCACTGTATTCCCAGGGCCGGCCGCGGACGCGGCACTGAAGGAGCCCGGTAGATACATATTGAATTTGTTTCGAGAGCTGTCAGCGCGGAGGACCGGGCAGGGCTGGGGGAGCCATCTGCGAGCCATCTCCTGATACAGATCGATGAGAGTGCATCAGACATGTTGACAATATACCCGCTCTGTAGAAATGTTTGGAATATCGAGAATGAATACGTTTTCTGTGTTATGGGAAAGGGGGCATTTTATTTTTAGCCAAAAGAAAAGCACAAGAATGTGAAGGGGAACTAAGAAAATGAGTCGGAAGAGCCGACGGATCGATCTATCCTTCCATCGCTCCCCTAGACTTCTCTCGCCCTTTTTCCATTTATTTACGAGCCTTGTCAAGTTTTACCTGAAAATGTCTTCCCTGTCTTTCCAGCAGGGACCGGGCTGGTGAGCCGTTTCTGGACTACTGCTTTGAGTTCTGTTTCCTCAAGTTTCCCTCGCCCTGCTCTGATTTAGCCAGCAAGTCCGCACCGGGCGAGCTTCATAAGTCGATCTACTCTCACGTCCTCTCCTGACAAAGATGCTTCAGAACGTCCCCCTTGCTCTCTGCTCTCTGCACAGCATTTTCCAGTTGTAGCGCTCCTTAGGGAATTATCGAATGCTGTTGTGTTTTAATTTTCCGTAGATGGCTGTGGCTGTGCCTTAATTGTAGCTCCTTAAAACCAGGAACCGCTACATGTTAAGTGTTTTATAGGCCCCACTGCACTTATCAATGTGCTCATCACTTATCGTAGAATCGCAATTCCGTGATGCTTTTGCCAAAAGAGTAAAATGGGTAAATTATCCTAATGCATTTGCGTATAACGTTCAGAGATAAGCTCCGTGGAAATGCCTGAGACAATCTGCATTGAATTTTTCTTTCTCGGAGAGAAGGCAAACAGAATCACTGGGCTATAACAATTGGAGGGGAAGTTCTTCAAACGTACATACTTCAAAATTATCTACGTCTTATCTAGCTTGTCTTAACCAATGTCTTATCCATTATCTTCAAAACGGACTCTAGTCCTATTGCAAAATTCCTGGGCTGAACTTTGTTGTCATTGGATGCCTGAATTATCCAATTTATACTCTTGATTACCCGTGACAAGCCACTTCCATCTCTTTCTGACCTCCCACGGGGGTCCCACAGCTGTTCTTCGTGACCACGATGTCTGGACCTCGTCTCAGAGCTGAGAACGCTTATTTGGTTCATGGATATGTCCTTCTGGCTCTCTTCACCTCCTCAAACGCCCCCCATTGTCGACCCACATGCAGACATCTCTTGCTTCTAACTATATATTTTTTAAAGATTAATGATATCAGGACATTCAAAACTATATGTATTTGACCTTGACTGCTCTAGCATCAACAAAAATATAAATTTTCCTTGCTTCGTACTGGTCATGTTCCCTGAAAATTTCAAAAAGAAATATGCCAATAAAACCCTTGAGGAATTCTTACAGCACAAGCGACATAGGATATCTTTCTCCTAACATTACTTACAGCATTACCAAGTGTCACTAGGTATATTTTAAAAGTACTTATGTGGACAAATAATTTTCAACAGAGAAGCCAAAAACAATGGAGAAAGGAAAGCCTCTTCAAAAAATCGGTGCTGGGAAAATTGGAGACCCACATGCAAATGAATGAATCCAGACTGCTGTCTGTCACCAGACACCAGCATTAATTCAAAATGGATCAAAGACCTAAATATAAGACCTGAAACCAGAAATTGCAGAGAAGAAAGCATAGGTACTAAACTCATGGACTTTGGATTCAAAGAGGAATTTATGAATTTGACCTCAAAGGCAAGGGAAGGCGAAGCAAAAATAAATAAATGGAACTATATCAAACTAAAGTGCTTTGCACAGCAAAAGAAACCATGAACAAAACAGAGAGGCAACCAACCAAATGAGAGAAGGTATTTGCAGACAACGCCTCCAATAAGGGCAAATAGTCCAAATATAAAGAACTCACACAACTCAACACAACGACAACAACAACAACAACAACAATTACAGTATGGGAAGAGGACCGGAACAGACACTTCTCCCAAGAAGACATAAGAATGGCAGCTGACATGAAAAGATGATCGACTTCACCCGTTATCAGGGAAATGCAAATCGAAACCACAGCAAGATGCCACCTCACACCTGCACGAAGGGCGGACATCATCAGGACAAGCAATAAGGAGTGCAGGAGAGGAGGCGGGGGGAAGGACCCCTCACAACAGCTGGCAGGGGTCTGAACTGGTGCAGCCACTATAAAACAGGATGCGGAGTCCGCAAAAAACTAAGAATAGAGCTACCACGTGACCCAATAATCCTTCTACTGGGTGTCTACCCAAAAATCGGAAAGGATTTATCCATAAAGATACATGCACCCCAATATTCACTGCAGCGTTATTCACAGTGGCCAAGACATGGAAACAGCCAAAGTGTCCTCTGACAGATGATGGATAAAGAAACGTGGTGCAGATGCAACGGAACACCGCTCGGCCGTGAGGAACGAGGAAACGCTGCCATGTGTGATGACGGGGGTGGACCTGATGTTATCGTGCCAGGCAAAATAAGTCGGGACCATACGATTTTACTCCCACGTGGGATATGAAATGGAAAGCAACACACGAACGAGACAATCTCATAGACGCAGACGACGGTACGGTGGTGACCAGAGGGCAAAAGGGGAGGGAGGAGGTGGACGAGGGTCAAGGGGCTCACATACGTGGCGGGGACGGAGGAGAACTGGCTTTGGATGGTGAACGTGCAGTGCGATACACAGATGACACGTTACAGAATCGTACCTTTGAACCTCTATAATTTTATGAGCCATCGTAACCCCAATAAATTCCATAAGGCAAGTAAATAAAAAATGAAAGTTCTTTAATGGTGGTAGTTTGTAACAAGCTAAGGAGATAAAGTATATGGCATTTTCTTTAACGTTGACACCATTATTAACCAAAATCAAATTATTTTTGAAAAATAACATGTCGATTACTTCGCCAAGATCAAAGTACATGCAGCTGCAAGAAATATAATTAAAATTTGATAGAGTTATTGATAGCAGTGGAAATTTGTTCTACTTTTCATTATGAATCATTAGAGTCTAACACTTCATTTCTCATATCACAACCCTAATAGTTACATTTTTAGAAAAGCCAATATTTAATTTTTGTTGCTTAAGTAAGTCATTAAATAAAACTTAGTCTGTGTTAATTAACAACTATTTATTCTAAGCAGCACTGTTCAAATATCTGATAAGCGTCCTTACTCTCAAACATATTTAAAATATTAATTGAGCATTCTACATATAGCAAAAAGCAAATGTCTCCCTCCAAAAAAAAATCTGCATTTTAGAAAGATGTTTTAGATTGAATCTTCTAGAGATTTCTCTAGATTTAGCTTCTTCAGGGTACTCCCCAGCATGAAGATTGTTTTTTTTTTTTTTTTCTTTTTTCTTTTTTAAATAGATATGGCCAGATCATCCTGTGTATCTGTATGTCTTGAAAATCTGGGTTGAAAATGAAATACTTTAAAGAACATAACGTGGAGACTCTGGAAATAAAATCCACTCCCCCTCCCCCGGATTTGTGATCATTGCTGTTTTTGTTGGTGTGGCTTGTTAGCGGTTTGGTGACTTTGCCGAACGATTCTGTAAAATCAGTATTTCCTGTGTGCGGCCCCTGACGTCGCTGTTCACGTAGGGTAGCGGTCTGGGACATCTGCACAGACATGGCCCCAAGCGCTGAGCCCCGAGGCCCCCGCGGGCAGCAGAGAGGGGCGGCGGGCGCGGTGGTGGCGGGCAGCGCCTCCCGCGCGGGCCCCTGCGGGCACCGGGCGTGCGCACCGGGCAGGTGCGCGCCGCGAGCCGCCAGCCCGGCCTCCCGGTCGTTCCCCGCGAAGGCGGCGACACACGGCAAGCTCACTGGTCTCACGGAGCGTCCCCCTTGTTCTTGAATCAACTCTCCTCCAACTTGTTGAAGCCATTGGTTAGGATCCAGGCTGTTGGAAATGCTGATTTTTGAAAACTTCCCAGGGTTCCTTTTGATTTTGCGGGAAGGGGATTTTCGGAGGCCACGCCTCCTCCAGGGGACGTATGGGGCCCTTCCCTGGGAAAGACATTCGTGAGCGACACTTCTGGGTTACAGGACAGGTGCGTGTATCTGGTTGGACACAAAATCTGCCAAATTCACAAAGCGGCACCTTGTGCGTTCTCGCCGGCGAAGTTTACGAGTCGCCCGCACGGCGTCTTCACCGACACCTGATGCCGGCCAGCTCTTCCGGTCCTGCCAGCCCGGACAGGGACACGCTGGGCTTTTACCTCTCACGTCTCTGGCACCTAACAGGCTGGGCACGCCTTGCCACATCTATTGACCGTTCACATATCATCCTTCGTTTAGCACCTTTCACCCGATTATTTTGTTTTGGGGGCTGATTAATTCCTGAGCTGTTTATCTTATTATAAATTCTGAAGCTAAGTGGTTTTCTTGATCTATTTATTATAAATATTTCCTTTAGCCGGTAGCTTAAATGTTTGTTTTATGAAGGGTAACTTTGGAATAGCAAAAGATTTTAAGTGACGTCCAATGTATCACTTTGATTTTATCCTGCGTCCCTCCAATCCGAGATTTTACATTTAGGTTGATGATCCACATCAAATGAATGTGTGTGAATGCTTTTACGTAGGTGCTGATATTCAAGTTTTTCTACATCCAGCTCCACTTGTTCAAAAATCTTCTTTCTCCGTTGAAATGCTTTGGAGTGTTGGCCGAAAATCAATTGAACATACAGGTTTTAGGTCTTTCAACATTTTCCCTTTTAGCCAATTGATCTATTAATAACTCCTACACATCAGGTATTTTAGCCCTAAAATGATTAGGGACAAAAAAGAAGAGCTATACAGCGATACAGCATCATATGTATAGGAACTCTGACCTTTGAACTCAGGGTGTCCCTCTAGTTTTGTGTTCTATTTTGCCAGTGAGATGTAGCATCCCTTTTGTTTTTACTTGAGCCAGATATTTATTTAAACTCAATCTGGGTTTTTTTTCCATAACAGATTCTTAATTCTTATTCAGCAGTATTTCAAAGTATTTTTTACAGATACTTTGTTCAATGAATTTTGGCTCTAAGACTTATTTCTGTATTCTTGTCTTACATGAATTGAATATATCATTTCTCTACGCATTTCTTACTTGTTCTAACAGCTTCCATAAACACACAGCTATGTGTTACACTTTGTTTGACAATGATCTTGAGCCAAGATCTTTGTAGTATTAACTAAATCTCAGGAGAATGTTCTCTGCTCAGACTTTTTTTTTACCCATCATACCATTATTGTTTGTATTTCATCATCTTTCTTTTTAAGACTAGCTTTTCTACTTAAATTACTAGTCTTCCCACACAAAATATAGTTTGCAACCAGATCTCCTAATCCCTCAAATAGAAATCTGAAGCCCAGATGTGTTAGAGTATGGGCCCACTGGACTGGCCCCAGCCTTAAAAGTCAGGACACCCGGTTTAAATCTCAATTGTGACAATTTTTTTGTTGTTATATGATCTCAGAAAGATTAATTTAAATCATGAATCTCAGCTTCTTTCAAGTATAAAATGGGGGCACCATGGAAAAACACATCCCTTCCTATCGGCTGTTACCTTGAGCATCCGATGGCGTGATACCTGTGAGAGCAATCTGCTCAACTGAATAGCACTTCAAATTGCTTCTCTCCGTGAAAGCACTTATCACAATGTCTGGTAATTACCTGTTAACTTGTCTGTCACCCCCTTCCAAATCCTCTCCTCCTCCAAGGAAAGATGAACGAATAAAAATGTAAATTATAAGTTCCAGAGCCAATAAGGATATTATACTACTAGAAATCTAAAAGATTTTTACCACTTGCTGGGCTTTACAACCTTGCTGCTTCTGGCTTAAATTTAGAACCACTTTGTACAAACCAGGCTCTTACTGCCTTTTATTATTATTATTATTATTATTATTATTATTATTATTATTTTCTTAAATACAAAATGGGAAAGCGTTAAAGAGAGAGCATGTGGGCACAAAAACTTTGCTTTACGAACGATGTCACATGTCTAAGAAGGAATGTAAGTACCTAGCGGAGGAAAGCAAAGCTGGAAACCTTGCTCGTTATTTAATCAAAACTGTGATTTTTATATTCGACCTACTTTATAAATATTAATTTGCCCCTGTAAAATTTTGGAGGACACGTTGATGAATACCATAATTCTCATCATTACAGTAAAGGACATTAGGGCGAAAGGGGAAGTTATGTGACTCACGGTGGCAGAGATGCAGTCATTTCCGTATTCTTGGTTAAAAATCTTATTTCTGTTTTCACGGTTTAAAAGTGCGCTGACATCACATCACTTAAAATGTATAGGAAATGTGTTCTTTTTAATTGGGGATGTTAATGAATAAATCATTACCTAGTCTATTTTTAGATTACATAGTGATTTATTCCAGAACCTGGTAGGAAAATTCTTTCTCATTGTAATGGATAAAATATAATCACCCTAATTCTTCCTTTGCGGTCACTGAAAATATGTCTGTGTTCCTGAGTGGCACAAATTAAGCATCTTGTTTCACTGAAAATGGCAACTTTAACAAAAGTGACTACTATGTGTCCTCAGGACCCTTTGCTGGCAGATGTGAATAAACAAGGAAACAGAACAATTATATTGGTCAGAAACAGAGAGTGAGTATAAGACGCTATATAGTCCTGAAGCCCAAGTAACAGAATCAGATGGAGTTTTAAATTCAACACTTTGAGTTGAAAAACCTCTAGTCTCAATTTCTTATCTACAAAACAAGTTTAATAATCCTACTTACGTCATAGTGATTATTGTTTGTGCTTCCTCGTGTGTTTTATTCGACGAGGCGTGGTCACCCAGCCCTGATCCTCTCCTACTCCTGTCTTATGACAGGCAGGTAAGCAAGGAGCGAAGTCAACAGGTAACCACCGAACACAGAATCCATGCACCAGGGATCAGAATGGCTGCGTTAATAAACTGCCCTCACGCATGTCACCTGCGAAGAAAGTCAAGCGGGGTCCTGCCAAAAAGCAGGACCCACGTCTGCGAAGCGCACTTTCCATAACCCTAAACGCCGGCCCTGGGGGGTCAGCACTGCCCAGCGCCACGGAGCCCACGCCGGAGGCCGTGGCCCAGCTGCGTCGGGCCGGCACGGGACCCAGGGAAACACGCAGGAGGCGACGTGACGTGAGGTTCCCGCACCTTCGAGGAGCCCTGAGATTTCCCTCCGCCCTTAGACGGACGAGGCGCTTACAGCACGGCTCCCACTGTGACGGCGCCACATCCCAGCCATCCCTGATCCCGAAGCGCCCTGGAGCAGGCAGCTCCGTCCGGGAGCACGAAGGCACGTCACGACGCGGGGACCATCCCGCCTGCACCAGACACGCACCCGAGGGCTCCGTGCTCGGAGACCGAACCCTGGCCCATGTCGGCATTGTTTCCCCCAAAGGAACACTCAGTTTCCCTCACGACAGCCACCAGGAAGGACAGAGCTGGAATGAATGGAGGCCAAGGTCTCCAAGAGACAGTCACACGTCACCAAGGAGCACGTGGGAAGAACAGGGCCAGGACCAAGGTTTAGAGAGACGTCATTCCCGTGCACTGAAATCCACGTACCTTAAAGGGGCTGTTTGGGTTTGGGTTTTCTTTGTTTGTTTGTTTTTTGTTTTATATCTTCATATATACCAGTTAGACTACTACCCAGGTCAAGAGTTCAAGATATAAAATACCTCCTTTACCCCAAAAGCTTTACTGTTCACTTTTCCACTCTGTATCTTCCAGAAGCAACCACCATTCCACTCTCTCACATCACAGCTGAATTTTGCCCGTCATTGAACCTCGGAAAATTATACTTATGTATCACTAAATAGAGATTTTAATTGATGGCCTGTTTTCACATTAGCTTTACCGTTTGCTTTTGTCAACGTATCTGCTGAAATTAACGGTGTGGCTTCAGTTATTTTCCGCTAACCAATCCTTCCTGCTGGAATTATGAACAACACGCACGATATTTATTAGCGCCTCTTTAGCCTACACCTGGTGAACCCAGGCGACGGCAGCAGACAAGGGCACGCTGTACCCCTGCGAGGGGCCAGGTACGCAGTGGTCACTACAGAGCAATGGCCCGCTCCTCGGACAGAGTCTGTTACTTTTCAGATCTCAGAGCTCCTTCTTTTTTGTTCATTTCATCTGACGCTTAATACAGCCCTACAAAACTAGAGGACGTGGGTATTTTCCTGCGTCTGATTGGGGGCAGTAAGCGGTGAGTTTCCGAGGAGTGGTAGGCTTGGCACTCACGAGGAGGCTTCTGTCACTCCGTCACACTACACTCCTCCTCCTGGCTTCGAAGGACCATGATCGCAGCGTTAGGAGTGGACGAGCACAGTCTTCACACGTAAAACGCCTTTGCTTTTTAGTGCTTTAGTGGCAGGTCGGACCTGGCGCGGTTTTTGCTTCTCTCCCCTCCCCTCAAGGTATTTTTACAGGGGGATGAGCAAAGCAAGGGACTCAGTCATCCGCAGAGGACAACGAAGCCATCACAGCATTAGAGGAGAAGAAGGTACAGTAACGAAGAAGGAAGGCGAGGCTTCGACAATCTGGGTGTGGAACCCCGTTTCCCAGCCGTGGAGCCCGAGGCCAGTGACCTGGAGACCCTCGCGGCCACCGAGCCGCCCAGGGCAGCAGCAGGGACCCTGCCACCGAGCCCCACCCACCCCGGCCGGGTTCCCTCAGAGGTCAGGGCCTCGGGCTGAGGACACGGGTGGACCAGCCATCCCTCCCAGGAGTTCTATGTTCAGTCCCTCTTCGTAGGAGTTGAGAATAGACTCTATTACATTTGAACATTTCTTCTAGCTCAGGGTTTTATGATCCTTTGGAGATTCATAACTCCCAGTATCGATGACATTCCTCGGTATTAAGCGGAGTTTTTCTAATTTACTGCGCCACACTAAACAGCGCCCCAGAGGTCTGAGAAATGAGTGTGTGCACCCGACCCTAAAGCCTGTGCTTGCTTCGCTCGCCCCTATTCCTCTCTTCTTTGCATATTTTCACCTGGGAGTGTCTCTTGCGAGCAGGAAAGGAATGTTTGTCAAAAAGCAGTACTGGCGACAGCCTGTGTCCACCCGGTATTAACTGCAAAATCGGAGGCTACGGTTTCCTCATCATGGAGGAGGATGGGGGTAAGTCAGACGTCTAACGAAATATCTCAAACATGTAACAAGAATTTCTAAAAACTGATTTTATATTTTCTTATAGATACGTATATACGAATAGATATTAGATACCTAAAGTCATCTCTTTTCCACTGAAGTCCACTGTGGGCTCACTGTCAGATCAGTGTCTCTGCTTTATGTCCCCATTGTCCTCGCCTGGCCTAATACAATGGCCTCCTCATCGGTTTTATCCTTACCGGAGGTTCGTACCGCCAATGCTGAGGAAAAAACTCAATTGCCCTGTTTCGGAATGTCTGGCCTCCACCCCCAAAACAAGTCGGGTCGGCTCAGCGTGGCCAACGCAGTCAGCGCAGTGTGACTCAGCTTACTCCCCAAGCCCATACCCCGCAACATCCCCTGTCACCTCCCGGACCAGGTCCTGCGAGCATCTTCGAGGGAACGGACTGCCCGTCTGCAGGACGCTACGCCCCCTCTCCGCGTCACGGACTCTGAGAGGCGCTTCAAGTCTGGGTGAAATCTCACCTTCCTCGGACTCTCCTGGGTTCGCGCTTCGCTGTGTGATGTCTGTGGAAATACGTGACAATTCGGTGTCCGCGGTGCCCGGCGCCCCACCGAGAGGGCGATCACGTCTCCCTCTGCCACGGCGTCCAGGGGACGCTGGTCTCTCCTCCGGGCACACGAGGCGCACGGACTGGAACACTGGCCAAGTGCGTCCTCGGGGGCTCGCCTGTCCCTTGGTCCCCTTCCTAGGGTCTGGCCGGTGGCCGCGAAGGCGCCGTGTTGTGTTTACGTCTCTGTCCACTTGCGGCACGAGGGGGAGCTAAAGGACCAGGGAGTGTCCGCGCCCGCCCCCCTCGGCCAGCTCAGGGCACCCAGAGGGCGGCCGGCCTGTCTGGGCAGGAAGTGACAGGGGAGTCGGCGAATCCCGCCGTCACCCCGCGTCGCGAGGGCAGCGCCAAGCGCGGCGGCGCCAAGGCACGGAGCTGGCGTCTGAGTCCGCGTAAGCACCGCGCCCGCTCCGCACCCAGCGCAGCGCCGGCCCCCGCGCTCCCGCTCCTCCTGCCTCCCTCCCTCCCTCCTTTCTCGTCTTTTCTTCCCTCCATCCTCCCAGCCTCCTTCTCATCTTCATTTTCACCCTTCCACTTGCCATCTGGGATTCCTGTATCCAATAGTTAATAACACCCTTTTATGTGGACAATGCCATACGATGGCATGCGGGAAATGCCGATTTAAACAGAATTAACCGACACACAGAAAAGCTCTGCCCTTCGAGGACAGCGACCCAGGACGCACACTCACGAGTGTCCATGGGTCACAGGTGTTTTCATGGTGGGACGAGGGACGCAGAACAGAAAATACGGCTACGGCGAGAGTCCCGACCGGCCCACAGAGGCTCACCGCGCACTAAGACCTGTCCTGAGCACGTCACAGGCACCGCACATCGAACCATCACAGGCAGAGGACTTCATTAGAGCCAGAAAACAGACAAACTGAGGGGCACCTGGCCTTAGGTAAGGAGGGACTCTATTTAAAGGTAAGATTGTAAAATCTTTCAGCAGAGATATCACCTTTGAATCTGGGGTGACAGTGTGGACAATTTCGTGCTGGGAGAGAAGGCGCAGAGAAGGAACTCATCCCTGAACTGGACAGGACAGAGTCACCACGGGGGATTGGCTCACAGAGACTCACGCGCTTGTGAATCCGAATCGGAGGGTGATTCGGCAGTGGGCGGTAAGGAATGGGTCGCTGTGAAATGCATCAAGGTGGGGTCAATGTTATATTGAGGTGATTACATCTTGGGCCATACTAAAACTGGAGAGTGTAGAAGGGTGCCAGAAAAGGCGAGGAGAGCTGGATTTGCAGCAGCTGAAGTAGTGGGCATAGGGCCCTCCTCCAAGCAAACGACCCTAGGAATGGCCAGTAGGTGGACAAGCATTTGGAGAGAGATTTTGGAGATGAAACTAACAGCACTCGCCATCTGAGTGACGTGAGCTGCAGAGGTAAAGAGAAAGGTCACCACCGGATTCAAAAATTTTCGGTACTTGAGATGTTACCTAACAGCACTGTCACATGTCCAAAGAAGAATATTTGAAAAAGTAAGCACCTGGAGAGGCGGCTACAAATTTTGTTCTGATTGTGTTCACCCTTTGAGAGTGGAAAAGACGTCTCCTACTGTTTATGGGGGTTATATACAACTCGCTTTAGTCCAGAGAAATCAGTTTATATATATATATATATATATGCCTTATTAGATAAATCATTCAATTTGGATCCCATATTCACTTGGCCTTACTTTCATTTGACCTAAAAAATGTGCTGACGTTTTTCATAGGGGTAGACGTTTCTAGCTCAAACTGTGTAGTCCTGAGCAAATCATTTTTCAGACATTTTTTCTGATTGAAAATGGAGGGAGGAATAAGAAATTCAGTTCATTTAAGCTCTAGAAACTTACAATTTGATTGTTGTTTTGATATTTTAGTTAACCTATGTAAGGGTGGTTTTTTCTTTCAAATGTTCTTTACTTAAGTATAAATTAATTACCTTTTCTGAAGCATGTATTTAATCTCTGTCCTTAGTGATTAAATACTCCAGGCGATGTCCAAAGATGCAAAACTAAAAATTAGTATTAATGACCAGGGAAGAGGTATTCATGTGGCTATTCATAGCTGGTTTGAATATTTTAAAAATATTTTGATTAATATATAAGAAACTTTCATCACAGGCAATCAGTGGCAGAGTTAAGATGTATAATCAAGATCTGAGCTATATTTAAACGCTTTCTGCATTCCTGCTCGTAGCGTTCTTCATAAGTTTAAAACGATACTCATTTCCACTGAATGTCTGCGCCACCCCCCCCCCAAATCCATATGTCAAAAGCTAATGCCCAATGTGACAGAATTGGAGGTAGGGCAGCAGGGAGGTGGTCAGGCCACGAGGGGGGCCCTCGCAAACGGGATCGGTGTCCTGGCGTCTAAGGGAGACCGCAGAGCCCTTCCCTGTCCCGCCCTGTGAGGGCACACAGAAGACAGCCCTTGGCACACACCGCATCCCCCAGAGCCGGGACTTGAACGTCTCCGCCTCCAGAACTGGGAGAAATAAGTTCCTGTCGGTTATATGCCACCAGATTGTGGCGTTCAGTCAGGACAGCTGGAACAGACTAAGGCGTGTGGTTGCACTTTTCCTCCAGGGATCGGTAGATTGAGGTAAAACTAAAAAATTCACTCGTTCTTTGAACATATTGGAAGAAACTTTTACGTCAAGATCAAGACGAGATATAAAAACACTCGGATTTGCTTCTGACTTCCAAGATTTCAGGTAGCAAAGAGCATCTTACGCGGACACAAGACAACGAGTTAACTTCCGTGACTGAGCAAGGGCAGGTGAACTCGAAACTCGGCCACGCGCCGTGGGCCAGGCACCGTGTGCGAGAGGTTCATTCGGCTCGAAGGCAGCGTGAGGCTGGTGTGCACGTCCCCCACCGACCGCACGGCACAAATAAAAGGCTTAGAGACTCGGTCTAGAGCTCTGAGGGTCTCGGAGCTCAGCTGTGGTCAGCGAAACGTGCCATCAGAGCCGTGGCCGGTGGCCAAAGTCTTCGCCTCCAGTACCTCTGCTTGCGCGTCTGCAAAATGGGGGATCGGTAGCCCCCACATTACCTAATGACTCTCTGCGCAGACTAATGAGTAAATGAGAGCTTAAACAGCCTATTGGGGAGGGGGTCCCTTTACTGCCGGAAGGACCCACGACAGGCCACCGTTTTGTGAGTAAATGCTCGGACTCACTTTGCAAGGCAGGCGGGTGTGCCCTCGTCTTTGGCAAGTGATAATTTTGCAATCTATACGCACCCGACAGGTCAAGGCCGAGGAAGACTCCTCTTGAAAGCATCTCTTACTCTTCAAATATCGAATCATTACGTCGGACACTTGAAACTAATAGAATGTTCTCTGTCAATTATATCTCAACTAACAAATGATCGTCCTGCCTTTTATATAGATAGTATTTTAATGCTTTTTGCTTGGTACCCCAATGCAGGAATTATTACTAAATTACATTTTCTAAAATACGCATTCACATGTATAGTCATTAATATAAGCCAGAAAGCAATAACAATACTAAAAATAATAAATGTGTGAAAGTTATATGTATTAACACAACATGTTACTATAGAACATATTTTCATTTTAATTATGAAACACCAAGCAAACAAGAAGAGCACAGAACTAATAGTCAGGGGTATTTTTTCTTTTACCTCTTCAAATATATTACTTTTAAGTAAACACTTCTTACACATATTAAAATAACAACAACAAAAAAATCTTCCCTCATTTCCCAGTTTTATTTCACGGTGTCTAGACATGTGCATTTTTGAATAGGTCGGTTTAAGTATTACAATTATTCAGCATATAAGGTATCCCTCCCTCTGTTTTCCTATAAGGATGTGAATTTACATGAAAATATTAGTATAATAGCTAGGGAAAAAAGGATGTACAATTGGATTCACCTTAAATAGCATTTAACCTTGTTTCTATTTTCTTTTTTCCTTTGTGCCTCTAAATAAAATGGCTCACATTTATTTTCTTTCTTTCGCATCATCCTTGCCTATGTAAAAATTCATTCGATTCCATGGACACTGTGTTCTGAGACTCTCGTTTTGACCAGAGCATCGAACTGCTGGTTTCTCTTGAAGGTCTTTGTCAGACCTCATAAGGACAGATTTACCTGAGATGAGACTTGGCTCCACAGGTGTCCTGATGTGTTTGACATTCACGATTCAACAATTCCACATCGCCCTGATCCCATTGCCCCGGAGACACAGAATAAGATGTTTATTTTTCCTTTTGCAGAAGCCAACGGGCCCCGTAATGACACAGCCGCACCGGGCGGCGAGGCCTTAATGTTGACTATGTTCTTCAACTGTTCTTCCGACAGCTTTCGGCCGACGCTATCAGGGTGTCTATCTGGGGTAGAACGACAGTGCCATCCTCGACCTGCGCCATACCCCGCAGAGCTCGTCAGGACAGCCGTCCCGCGTCAGTCCAGCAGATTCGGAATCGGGTACGAGACGGTCCCCACGATGCCAAAATGTACATAGAACAGACATTTCCATTTTAATTCTGCATTCCCTCAAATAAGTAGCTAGAACGATGCTGTTATACAAAAAAGGAAGACAAAATCGACATGCTGGTCTACATCAGAGATAAACCTCTATTTAATACTGAACAAATGTTACACAATAAAATATTTGACTCCATTTTAAGATCGCATTTTGCTTCCAAAGAGATGTCAGTCATAAAGGGGTTTTGTTTCTTTGTTTTGCTTTTCACTAAAGTTGGGATCCTAAGAAAATTTGATTACAATAAACAGAAAATAATTCTGTCTAGCTTAGTCGATGTGCGTGTGTGTGCCGTGTGTGTGTATGCACGCGTGTGTGTGCATGTGTGTGTGTATCACACATGGGGTAGGGAGCTATAGACTAAGAATTGTTGAACAGTGAAGAACTGGCAAAAGCTTAGCAGCCTCTCAAAAAATACGTATTTTATGCTCTAGAAAAGCGCCGGAGAGCTGGGGAGGGAGCACTTCGCAGCATGCAGAAAAGGGTTCAAATGTTACTCAGTAACGGCACAGAGATATATATATCCAGGGAAACGGGGCGCGGGTCTTTCCGGGGAGGGCCGGCCTGGGAAACGGGGCGCGGGCTGCCCACGCACGTGGCGATGGCTCTGAACGAGAAACCCTCCCTGGCCACGCGCGGCGAGAAACGTCACCAGGAGGGAACCCGACATCATCCCGATTCAGCGACGCGTCCTTGGAGAAAACAGAGGCAGAGGAAACGTCGTCCTGAGAGACAGAAGCTCAGCGTACAGAGTCGGTGTGTCCTCTGCGAGACCGGCAAGGATCGGAAGTTGCCCCCGCAGGCATCTTTCCGAAAGGTCGGTCCGTGTGCGACGCTGAGGAAGACCGCGGTGCTGTCACTCCGGCTCTCCGGGAGGCTCCCAGGTCACTGCCCGTCTGAACACGTTTCCTTTACCAGCCCAGCCAGCTCCTGCCTGCGACAACCCGCCCCATCCACGGGCTTCAAGGTGCCCTTGGCTGGCCTTCCACCCACGCGTGTCCCTCTCTGTCATTCCTTCCCAGATCCCTCCCTTAACCCGTGTCGTTCTCGTCTAGGTCATGTGACCTGGGAGCCTGTCACTCTGACGATCATGTACCGTTGTGCATTTTTTTTTTTTAAAGCACCCAGGTAAGCATTTTGCTGTTGTTCCCAATGGTCTCTCTTGCATTCGGAGTATGTTCTAGGGGAGTACATTTCACATTAAAGCAAGGCGACTTCAAAATGTTGGACTAGAAACCCACCAGATCTTAGACGCTGTGGAGAGAAAAATAAACCTCATCAATTTTATCCTGTTTATGGTTTTTATTTTAGAGAAAAAAAGAAATGGCTCATCACACATCCAGGTCTGCCTGAAACACAGGCTTCAAAGGGGGTTCTGTGCATGGGGATCTGTGAGGCCCGCACCCCCCACCCCTGCCCCACCCCCGCACCCCTGGGAATAAGTGTGTAGCCTCAGTTGCCTTGGACCCATCCCAAACCTTCATTCCACATTCCTGAGGCATCTAAATAAATCACTGAAATCTGTTATAAACGGTTTAGAGTATGACCTAGATAGAGGATACAGTCTCAGTTACCTCAGAAATTTACACATTAATAAAATTTGTAGACCATTTTATTAAATACATTAAAACTTGCATCAGCAAAATATATTAAATGTGTTTATAAATCAGATGAAACGCTAAGCCCTTGGATACAGTTATATGATAATCACATTACTAATAGGAGAGAGAGCCGAGTAGCTGTCTAAATGAATCGCAAACAGCTTCCTGCGGGGGCCGAGGTTCCCTTCTAGACTAATGAGATGTGGGGAAGAATTGCTTTGGGTAGATGGCCAGAGTAAACAAAGCCGCAACGGATTTCATGACTTCAGCACTGATCTGTGTTCATACCATTCTCACTCCCAGTCAATAAATAGTCCCCATCCGGGTGACAAGTTTATGTCGATACGAGGACCAAAAACTGTGTGTCCAGAACCCCATTTCGATGTCATCAAACGGCTTAGAGAGGTTGGCTCCGGATATCTCATTTTGGAAATGCTTCGGTTATAATGTGAGCCCCGACAGGTAAGACGGTCGTGACGCAGAGTGACGCAGACCAGGTCGCCCCGCCCCTCCCCTCCGCCCCCCTTGGTTCTTTGGTAAGGTCCGCGGCAGGTGAAGCTGGAAAGCCCCCCAGGCTGCTCGTGAGTGTCCAGATGTGGGTCTTTCTACTGCAGACGTGTCCTTCTGGGCCAACGGGAGCTGAGCTTGGATAAAACACTTCCCGTTAAAACAACAAAAGATAGAGGAACAAATAGCTTCCATGGCTCTCCGCGTGGGCACCCAGCCCTAAATGTAAAAATCTAGCTCCACCTGCGGCGAGAACCCCAGAAAGCACCGAGCACCCACGCCGTTTGCTCAGCTGCGGCGCGGCAGCCGGAGACGGGTTCCCTCCCGCGCGGAAGGCCAGCCCGATTCCCACCGCCACGTGCGGAGTTATCTCTAGTAATTAGCCAGGCATTAAAGCGCTCGGAGCATTAATCTAATAATCAGCCATCCTGCGACTTCCCAGGCTCGCAGCCTCCTCCCGGGATGAGTCGGGGTAATTAGCAACTCAGCCATCACCCCGCTCCTCTATTTAGAAACTGGAGCCAGTCCAACTGTCTCCCGATCTCCTCAACGAAACCACGGGGTACAGGTGCCACGGCGCCCTGTGCTCGCACCGCTGGGGCGTCCTCCCGCCCTCTGTCCCACGTCCTGTCATTGGGACCCGCTTGTTGGGAAGGGCGACCCCACGACCCCATGTGCCCAGAACAGACGCGATTGAACCTGCTAACTCCGTGCCGACCTCATCCATCAGTGTCACATTTCAGGTTTGAAAAGTGCCCTGATTTGAATGACAAACTGTATAGTCATCACCTGACTGCAAGACCAAAAAGACAGAGATTATCCTCACATTTTTCAGTGATGAAACCTGAGACCCAAAGGCATCAGGTTAAATATCTTTAGTAACGCTCGACCCAGTCAATGCTCTTTCTACGACTGCTTTTTGTTCATGGTCACGGAAACCTGTTATTTGGGGACATTAGGGCACAATACTGTGTCCACTCCAGAGTATAAAGAAATAAAAGGCTGTCCAGCTCCATTCCAGAGTCAGGAATGTGGACAGGGACCGTAGAAGCTGTGATATTTCTGGCAGCAGCAAAGGCCTAATTAAGACCTGCGTTCTGGAGCCAAAGCCCGGTGAAAGGCATTCCTCCTAAAAAAGGAAGGGAGTGCTGGTCTTCCAGGGCAGTCAGAATTACAGTAGTTTGGCTTAAATTAAAAAATTGCAACCTATAAGACTTCTTTGTAAAACGGAGTAAACCAGAGAAAAATATACAATGCATCCTGAACATGACAGTATGAGCTTATCACAATGGTGCGTAATATAAAATTATATAATCGTAGATTACCTGTGACATAGAAGTCTTAGAATTCATCTCCCTAAGGTACTCATTTTACGAATGGGGAAACTTGTCACGAAAGTCATGTGCTATTATCTAAAAACAGAGCCGCACTGTGACACGCCATAGTTTAAAATGTGAGACGGTGGAGAGAGAGGTTTCAACATTTGACAACCATCTCCTTCCAAAGGCTTTATGCAGAAATATCTCTCAGTCAAATAGGTTTGTGGAAAGTTTCACACGTAGAACATAAGTGGACCAAGAACTCAGTAAAACTAAGAATCCAAGAATCCAATTTTCCATCACGTCCCTGAGCGTCTCTAGCAGGTATTGTCTATTTTCTTATTTTGTTTCAGCACATTTATGGGGAAGACCCATGAGGAAATACTGATCTACGGAAAGAGGTATCAGTCTTTAAACATTCCTTTTCTTCAATGATCTCATGTAATTTTAGTGCAGGTCCAGCAAAAAATAAACGACTAAAAAGGTACCAAGAATTTGGTGATAGTGGTAGAAGTATGTTTATATAAAAGTCACTAATATTTACACGTTTTTATTGAAATCATAATCATCACTGGAGACGATAAATAAGACAGAGAGAGAGGTAGATGATGGATAGACAAATAGACGACACTCTCATTCCCTCAGATGGCATGTTCTACAGAGACATAAACGTAGAACAACCTTCAAACCAAACACCCATGCACAGGGCACTAGACGGGATAAAATAAATGAATGGGGAACTGAACACCTAAGAGAAAATAAAGGGCAATAACTATAAACTATGCTTCTTACTTAGTTTAGCCTGGCTCACAGGGGTTTTGAGGGAAAAATCAGGATGAATTATTCTTGCTGATTCTTCCTGAATATTTGTCTAGAAAAACTCTTCGGATGCGCTGGTGCAGTTTTACGTCCCAGTGCTGATTTAGTCCAGAACCAAGGAAAATCCAGACCTGCGTTAGCGTGCGTTGCTCAGCTCTATTTCTTCAAGGACTCTGGAGTTTAAATGCTGCATTTTTCTGCTTTGCGTTGGAAGCCGCGTGTGGTTAATTCTGAGATATTTTCTTGGGTAGGCAATTCAAGAAATAGCTTCTTCAAATTTCCGGAAAAAAATAAAATAAAAGCGACTGCTTTGCCTTTCAAGAACAGGAGAATAGGTTTCATCATCCCCTTCTCCAAAGATCAAACATCAATTCTTGTCAAGATATCGCATCTCTTTTCCAAATTTATTTCCCTTTTCCCAAAATGCCATCTGTTTTCCCTATATTTCTCCCCAAGGTCTGCGTGCAGGCATTGCCTTTTATTGCAAACAAACAGGCCCTTGCTGAATGCCAGTTTCCTAGCCTTCCTGAAATAAATGCAATGACTAAGTGGAACCCTTATTTCCGAGATTTCCCAAACGAGCTCGATTCATTTTTATCTTCATTATGAAGTGCTATACATGCTCGAGTTTTCCCAAATAAAGGGCAACGGTATTAAATTACGGAATATCTTCTTTCACGATAATAAAACAGTAAGGACCTTAAAAATTAAATTCTTTTTTTCCTTTATTGTGAAATGAAAATTATTTGATTATTTTCTTCCCGTTCATTCATCAGCAAATGAGAAAGGCACCTTCACGTCAGTCCCACCCCAGTCTAAGAACGTCCACGTTTATCCTCTGAGCTCTAGGCTCAGAGTTTGGACTGCAGATTGTACCGGCCTGGTGTATTCCTGATAAGAAAAGTTTCCTCAAAAAGCTGAGTTTCGGTAAAAGGAAGCAATGCTATACAATGAAAAAGGATGAAAATTAATGCGATTAGGAAGCGATCGAGGTTTTGGAATACCAAGAACATGGCTAGCTTACAATCAGTAGGCGTTTGTGACGTGCAGAGATTACTCTAAGGGTTTTAATCCCCCACAACCCCGTGCAATTGTCTCGATTCTACCAACGGGGAACGTGAAATGCAAACAGATTCGGGCGCGTGCCCAAGGACGCAGAGCCAGAACTTGAGGAACCCATAACCTGATGCAGGCGAGCTGGCCCTAAGACCCAACGAGACAAGGATTCCTACAGCGGCCGTGAGTCCCGTGAGTGGCGCAGGGCTCGTAACACGCGGGGCTCCTCGATTTCTGCCCCTCACAGACTGCCTGTCGTCTTGGAAACCAGAGCGAAGATGCTGCCGGCTGAGCTCGGCGCTGAGAGGACACGCACCTGAGAGGCAGCGCTGCAGTGTCCGTGACTTTTCCGGAGTGGCTGACCTCTCGCCGGAGAACCGAGCCTGGGGACGCCTCGGAGGCCCGGCCGCGGCCGTGCGAAGGTGTTTCCCGTGCCTGAAAAACGGAGGCATCCAGCTCCACAACACACCCGCGTAAGCGCTTCTCAAAGGCAGTCCCGAGAACCCCGGCCACGCGGCCCACTCCCTCCCGCGGCCCACGCGCCGTGAAAGCGTCCGTGGAAAGCCATGCTCTGTCTCTCTTCTCCTCGGCGGGATCTTGCTGGAGTCGCAGTGGAGAGAGTAAGTGGAGCTCAGTCCTCCTTTCTCCTGACGCACAGGTCAGCCCAGAGGTTTGCGATTGCCCGGGGCGAAAGGACACGACATACATACAAATCACTGCTTTCTTCTAATTAGAGAGATATTTGCGAGGCAAAGTACAAGAGGAATAATTTCATGTCGCCGACCTCCTTCCCTTGCTGAAGGACTGGGAGGTAATTCTCACTGATATTTGAACATCTATTTAATCTTTACAACTAAAACCACTGTCATATCTCAAGTGTGTTCTGTTTATAGACAGGAAAGAACTCAACAGCCATCCGCGGAAGAGCAAACGCAGACAGCTGACCCAGAAAACGTGGCGTTTTGTTTTTCTCCGCCCAAATTAGCCGAGTCTCACGCTCACCCCGCGACCCACTGCGCCTGCAGAGGCCAGAGTCCGGGCTGCATCACTCGAGCCCAGGGCTCCGTTCTGCAGAGTCCTTGCTGCATCACTCGAGCCCAGGGCTCCGTTCTGCAGAGTCCTGGCTGCATCACTCGAGCCCAGGGCTCCGTTCTGGCGAAACGGCTCGTAGGGCAGGTTCCGGGGCAGAGCTCACATTTACCATCACCGGAGCAGACCCCGCCATGGCCGGTAAGGGGGCTGCCGCTCGGCGTAGCTTTACGACGATGCCCCAGTACCTCGATTTGCAGAGGTATGACGGCCGCCCGAGGCCCACCAAATCGCTCCTCGCCGCAGGGATCACACCGGGCCTTGGCGCTCCACCCCGGTCCCGCTCCCCAAATGAACAAATACAACGACTGGGGGACAGTGTGTCTTGGCAACAGCGTGAGCCTAAATGGTGACGACAGCTGGCTCGGCCGGTGTTCGCCGGATGACCTAACACCTGTGTTCCTGCGACAGCACTTTGACTAAGGCTATATATACCTCTCGATGTCCTAAAAAGCTAGTTTAGTAGAAGTTTGCAAGCCAAAAGAGGAACTCTTGAGTAAAACCAAGAATACCGATGACATTAAAAAGATAAGACTCATTTCAGCACATTTCGGAGCTGCATATCCCCAGCTGTTGATGCCTTTCCATGGGGTAACCTAGCAATCACAAACAGAGGGGCAGCCGTTCTACCCCACAGTCCTGCCGGTGTAGGCTTCCACGACATGAGCGCCACGCAACTCAAAGAAGGCTCAGTGCTGAACCACGATCATCTCAATGTCTGCGTCTCCTTCGAGCGGCATGTGAAATTGCAGTATCGTCCTCGTCCGAACCTCATCCTCATGCAAGAAAATCAAATCACTCGACAAGCACCGGGATGGCAAGATGTGTCCGCCCTCACCCCACTGAGTCACGGGAGGCGAGATCTCAGGAAGAAGAGCACCAGAGAAAGTGATTCTTCACACCTGCACGGGAAGTCCTGTGCGGACCCCTGGGTGGCTAAGAGCGGCACTGCCCAGAACGCGCACACCAAAGGTCTGACGACCGAAGCCCAGTGCAGAGCGGCACCAGGTTCTCGACGAGGCCAGCCGTCGTCACACGGCAGTCCTGCTGCGAAGGTCTCGGACTCGACCACTACCGAACGCTGCCCGCAGAAGTCGGCCGGGTCTCGGGCATTACACCTGAACGAGGTGACCGCCTGCTCACGTCGAATATCCAAGTAAAATGCAGGCTCTCATGAGATGATGCCCAAAATAGATGTAACCAAAATCGCTCACTGGTCAGAAGAAGAACCAGGAAAATCGAATGTTAACAAGGGAAGACGACAGATATCATCAACACAGATGGGGCTGGAGGTTGGGATTATCTCGCAAATTTTTGATCTGACAATCACAAAAGGTCTTCAGCGGAACAGACAGGCACAAACAATAAAACGGTAAAAGAACACCTAATATAGCAATAATTTTAGCAATAATGGTCTAAATAAACCAACTAAGAATGTTTACAGAATAGATTTAAAAATGACCCAACTGCATATCGTCTTTAAGAAGCTTGTATCAAACATAAAAAGATAGCGTAGGCAGGTTAAGACCAATGAACACGCATCAACTGCGGTTTTACATGCTAGAAATAATCAGAAATTAAAATTTTAAAAAATTAAAAATATAAAACCATGGGGGAAGTACAGCTGGTCTTTCGAGTATGAGGATTATAACTGTTTTCCACTGCAGTAAGTTAGGGATACTGTGATCACCACAAAAAAAAACCCAGGGGTGAGCACTGAATACATTTAATTGTAAAATAAGGCAAAACTGAATGTGTGGACGAAAGTGACAGCACACAGCTACATGCCATGGCAACGTAGGAATGACAGAGAAACAAAACACGGGGAAGAGGGCATAAGGTGAAAGGCAAAGGAAGTTCACTGACGATCTCATTTATAAGAAAAAAAAAGACAACAGAAGTCATTACAACTGCCAAATCAAGTGATAGAAGTATAAATGTATCTACCTTACAAGGACAAATACTAAGAGAGATGGGTATTATTGACTTAAACTTCGTGGTAGGGGAAGGAGAAAAAATTAAATAAATGTATACAACAAACATATATCTATATCTAGATGTATACGTATATATCTATATAAATGAAATATATGGTGATAAATCTGATGATATTGTGTAAGACCTGTACTCTAAACATTACAAAACATTGCTGAAAAACAAAACAAAACAAAATCCCAAGTAAATAAACGGATGTAATTTATCCATGGATCAGAGTAGTGTGAAGATGTTAATTCTCCCTCAAATTTACCAGCAATCTTGAAAGGACTCCCAGCAGGCATTTCAGTGATATTTTACCAGCTGATTCAAAAGTTCACATGGAAATCAGACATAGAGCATATGCGCTGCCTGACTTTAAAACCTACTGTAAAGCCACAGCAATTGGACACTTGTAATTGGCAGGAAAGGTAAACAAATTTCAAGGGAATAGAACAGAGAGTGCAAAAATAGACCCACGCCAATGTGGATAAATAATTTTTGACAAAAATATAAAGGCTGGATATAAAAGACCATTTTTTCAACAAATGGTGTTAGAGCAAATAGATACACACACACACACACACACGTTCACATACGGTTCACACCATATGCAAAAATTATATGATACTTCAACTTAGACCTAAATATAAATACTAAAACTCATTGACGGAAGAGGTTAGAACATCTTCTTTTACCAAATATTTCTTAGATATAGTAGCAAATGTGCGATCCGTAAGAGAATAAATTGAAACACTGGAGTTTAACAAAATCAAGAACTGCTTTTTGAAAATCCCTATCAAGAGAATGAAAAGACACAATGCTAACTGGAAGAAAATATTTGCAAATCACAAACCTGATAAAGGCATTGTATTCTGAATATATAAAGAATTCTTAGAACTTAATAAAAAACAAACAACCCACATTTTAAAATTAGAAAAATATCTGAATAGATAGTCCATTGATAATGAATAGAGATGGCAGATGAGCTGAGGAAAAAGACGTTCAGCATTTTAGTTACTAGGGAAATGCAAATTAGAACCACAAAGAGATCAGAATGTCAAACGTTAAACACACCGGCATGCCAACTCTTGGCAATGAGACAGAGCAAATGAGACTCTCACACACAACGGATGGAAATGTGAAACGGCCCAACTTCTTTGGAAGACGGTCTGCATCTGGCAATTCCTTAAAATGTCAAACACAGACCCACCATATCCCTACCATATAACCCAGAAACTCCACTCCTAGATATTTGCCCAAGAAAAACGGAAGTGTATGTCCTTACAAAGACCGCCACACGAATGTCCATAACAGCTTTGTACGTAATAACAAAAAGAACCGAAAGCGCTTCAAATCTGCATCAAAAGTTAACGGAGAAACAAAATGCGGTCTGAGACTCAGACGATGGAGCACTGGTCAGAAATACAAAATAACGTTATCATTGATATACTCATCAGCACAAACGAATCTCTAAACTATTCTGAGTGGAATAATCTAGACAAGAAAGAGTAAGTGTTTTGTGATGACATGGAATTCTAAATAACGCAAATGCACGGTGAGGGAAAGCAGATCTGTGGTCACTAAAGGAGGCGCTGTGACAGGAAGTGACAGGGAGACAGAATCTCAAAGGGCGTAGAGTCTCCGAGGCCACAGATCCCTCCATCCGCTTGACTGTGGCTTCATCGGTGCACACGCGTGAGAACTTACCGAAGTTCACACCGTAAATACGTGTCGTTCGTGACGTCAATCATGCACCAACAAAGTGTTTAAAAACTAAGTGACCAGGAAAAAATTCACGCACACGTAGATCAAATGAAGGCAGGTGAATCGGGGATGTGACAGATGGTGCAAGTCTTTCGACGCCGAGGGGAAGTCGGTGCCAATGGATGGACGAGGCTGAGTTATGACAGAGGCGCGGTGCGATGCCCGTGACGCTCAGGTGTGATCACGGGGGCAAGTCAACGGAAACGGGGGAGGTCCCGGCTGGCGATGCCGGCCGTCCGGCTCCAGTGACAAGCCCGAGTCAGTGCCACACCAATGTCACCTCCGTCCAGCTTGACGGAGCCCGGATTCCATCCCCACCCCACCTCCACCCCCAGTTTTTGCTGTTATGTCTCCCACAGCAAGGAATTATTTTGATGATTCCTGAGTTTAAATCCTTGTGTGCTCTTCAATGAATGTGCTGACTATTTTTGAAGGTGAATATTTTATGTTCACTGGTAATTTTCAATTCCAAGTTCAATGACGCTGTTACATAACAAGCTTCTTTTGAAGAAAAGAAATAGGTATCTTGTTGTTTAGAGATGTTACTCTAGGCTCTTACGCTGAGAAAGACTTCACAAATGCCAAATGACAGAACGGTATTGGGAAAAGTTATAGACGGGCCAAACACTTTCAGCGTGATAAGGCCTTAACCCCATTAAAAATCGACGCTCTCACAGACAGGCGCTTTGAGAACGTATAAGCGCCTTGCAAGACAGGACCGCTGTCTCAAACGCTTCCCTTCCACCTCTCTGTACGGAGAAGCATCGATTGCTCTCTGCTCTCTCTGCTTTTGGCGACCTCTCTGTCTGCAACCAACAGGGTCCCTGTCACCACTATTAATTCACAGCGGCATCATTAAATCAGCTCGCGGAACGAGGTGCTGGGAGAGGGGACAAGCCCCCCGCAACTGTCGGGGATGACGTTGGCGTGCTGACACCCGTGAGGCGGCCGTCCCAGAGCCACGGGCTCCCCGTCCCCGCCCTCACGCCAGCAGCCCCGGGGCCTGTGTTCCCGCGTGATCCTGCACATTCGGAACCGGAGGGTGAGACACTACAAACAAGTTGGGGTTGGTTTCAAATTCCTCCAAATGTTCACCATACCTAAATTTCTGGAAAGGAGTCTAGATCACTGCCCCAAAAAGCAGGGGCAAGCACCTGCACATAACTCAGGCACAGTGAAAAGAGACGGACCCAGCGTGTCGCCACCCGCATCTTCACCGTTGCCTGGAAGCGGCCTCCCCCGCGCGGCCAGCGCCGCCAAGCGACCTGGGCCGGCTCCGCCCAGAGCCACGCCGCGTCTCCCCCTTCCTCGGCGTCACCCCTGCCGCGTCTCCCCCTTCCTCGGCGTCACCCCTGCCGCGTCTCCCCCTTCCTCGGCGTCACCCCTGCAGCCGCTCTCCGACACGCGTGTGCGCTTCCTCGCTGAGTGAGTTCGTCCACATTCATTCATTCCTCACAGCGTCCCGTTAAGACGGGAGCGAGGGAGGGGTCAGAGACATCACACGGGTCTCTCCAAATCCCAGTGCTGGCGGGAGCCCGAGTCAGGCTCAAAGGCGACTTCGTTGCTGTGGTTTTCAATTCCGATCCGGGAAATAAACTTCATCCAGCTAGCGGACCGCGGAGCGGAGCGGAGAGCCAGGCCAGGCGGGATCCTCGCCACTTGTCGTGAGCAGAGACTCTAAGCTGCCCCGCAGGTGAGGGTGGCCGATAAGCGCCTCAGGTGAGTGTCGCCTGGTGTCTGTGCCTCCTCGAAGCCCCTGAGTCACCGCAGCAGGCTGAGTCGTCTTTCCTCTGTCCTTGGGAAAAACATGTGCGCGCACACACACTCACACACGCTTCTAAAACAACATAGATTTCTGAAGTGAAACGTTATCGATATCTTAAATCGGGGCCAGGCACGCTGTCCCCTCATCAGTGCACCTTAGTATTATCGAGCAAATAAGTTTTTTGGCTTTTTAAATTCAATCAAGTTTTTAAAATCAACTCTTCAGGGGCTGACTGAAAACCCCTGCAAAGGATATAACTGAACCTTCCATTTTCCTCGAACTAAAATGTCTGTTTAGGTGATATTCTAATAAAATGCCCTTTTCAAGATGCGGCTGCTGAGCAGTATGACATTATTCCTTGAACTTCCAGCTTTTGAAAGACGACGAGGCAAAAAATGTGAATAACTAGTATGTCTCTGTATCGGATTCCTTTACGAAGCAGGGAACTTGACAAGAGCTTGGAAATCTTTGCAAAAAGCTGCGCTTTTTTAATTCATAAGGAGGAATAGGTTAAAGAATATTTCATTGTTCTTGCTTTAGAACAGTACAAGCCCCACACGGGTTCCTCCTTGGTTCAGTCTAGGTGTTGAGAAACGGCCTTCTGTTTAAATTTGAAATCCCATTTTCTGAGGAATAAGAAGATTTTCCCGCATTTATTAGTGCAAGCACAATAAAGCCATATCAGTTTAATGAGAGACACTAAGCTGATTTACAAAGAATTTGTTATCAAGTGCAGCGAAGTCTCAAAATCATTGTCACAGAATCCAGAACGTAGCAAACTGGAAAGCCGTACATCTCATACAGAAGACAAGCTACCTTTTCTGTAAATCTTTATCTCTGTCAGCCGTAAGACGCAAGTTCTGCAATGGTTCATCACACATGCGCACGCGCGCGCACACACACACACACACACACACACACACACACACAAAACGTGCTCCGGGATTGTATTTCTGCCTTCATACAAAGCACATTTTTAAAAAGGTGTTATTGGTTTCCTTGAGAATACTTTCATATGACCACGAGAACACGAGTGACAAAGGGCATCACAGAAAAGGTATGAGAGGTGGGAGGCGGGTTTCAGGGCTGCGGACTAAGCTTTAAAATGGCGGGTCCCATAGCATCCGGTCCCCACAAAACGTGCAAGAAACCTAAAGAATAATTATAGCTAATACTTACTTTTGTCATTTTTGATCCTTTCCCTGGCCATGTGCATCCCACACCCCAAGACCAACCTTTGCATTTTTTTTTTTTTTTGCCAAGAATCTTAGAATATCTTGTTTCGAAAGGCATACAACATGTGAAGAACACAAGGGTGCAAGAGTAGAAATTGAAACTGAAAAAGTAAATTTAGAAATTCCAGCGAGAATCGAGAGCGGCCAAAGGAACCCAAGGCTCCCCCCACCTTCTCAGTATGCTCACGGCTATTCAAAACAGCTCTGAACTTCCCAAAGACTGGAAGGAAGTTTGAGCCGTCCCATCCAAGCGGGAAAATAGCAGCCCCCACAGAGAGGTAGACCAGGAAGACGTCTGACCCTGTGAGCATGGAGGTTGGTCTTGGGAGCTCACAGATCAGCGTTGAAGTCACGCACCGGTTCATCGGCGGAGTGACGTGCAACACTTGAACTCTATGACTTAAAGCGACCTTGTAGCGGTAATCTCCCCCTCCATTCAGTGAGAATGCCCATATCGATAATACACTGAACATATTCCAGATACTGGTTTGAAAGTTTTACGTGATTTACTCATTTAATCTTCACAGCAACCTGAGGATGTAGGGAGCATCATTCTCCATCAGGTAGAGGAGAACATTAAGTCCCAGGGAGCCCAGAAACACGAGGACAGAACTGGCAGGGGACAACTGTATTAAAACCCGTTACTCTGGTTTAAGAATCTATGGGCTTCACTGCTTTACTACGACTAATGCATGAACAACAGCTGAATAATTCAAAAGCAGTAGATGTTAAATAAATAATGGCCAGTTTTATTACGTGCCAGACTCTATCTTAATTTTTCTCACTTAGAAAAGTGACTGGCATATAAGAGACTTCCCTACATATTTAATGTAAAGATGAACGAACATGTTACGAATTAATTCATTTCCATTACATGTCGAACCAACTCGTATCTTAATTCGATGAAGTATCTTGGAAGAATTTTTAGTAAAAAAAAATATTAGTGGCTTATAATTAAGATATGAATTCTTTACAAAAAAAAAACATTTCAAATATGATAGGGCTTTGGAATAATTTATACTTCAAAATGTGGAACATTTTGTTGTACTATCATTATATATATAAACACGAACGTACATGGCCAACACCCACCTTCATACTTTGCACAAAAGTCTGCATCGGCCAACGTGCATGCAGATGGTCACAAAGTAGGCCTTGCTGACTCAAAATGAAGGAATTCCACTTAAAATCGCAAGCCATGCTTTTATGGCATATGTGCGACGTTTGCTTATTCCCCTAGTGCCCTGAGGGATGGCTTGGCTCAAAGTGCAATTAGCTTGGAGAAAACATTTAGCTTTTTCTGTTTGCTGTTGCTAGTGCAGCTGGCGTAGTACTCTGGAATGAGAGATAAACCCTACCCTTATCGCACGCAGGCCACACCGAGAGAGGAGGGAACGTTCTTTCCCGTGTCCTCTGTCATCTGAGCTATAACGTGCTCGCTCTGCTCTTTTAATTACTAAAAAAAATCACCTTTTTAAAGTTACTAAAGCTGAAAACTTTGATTTCTTTTTAGAAGAAATCTCGTGCTCAAAATGTGTATGTATGCCCAGTTGTACTGGATTGGAACAAAAATAAAAATATTTATGTGTTTTTTACTTAATCTCTCGTTCTACCTTTATTTTAACCGCATGTCTCTCATAGAGACGCTGCAGCAGTAAAAGATAAATGCACAAGCTTCTCAGGGACGAACCTTATAGCAAAAATGTAAAACAAATAGAATAAAAACATTCGTTTCATCATACTGTTCCTAATTGGGGGAAAAAAAAATGTAGTAAATTAAAGAAATTCCGCGGTGACAGTAAGTGAATAGATACTTCTGTGTGCTCGGCATCGCTGGGCTGATCTGTTATGTCACAAGTGAGGGTGATGCGCGCTGTGGAAACACACCCGGCCGAGCCGCTCCAGCAGGCTTCATTACCCCCTCGGGGTGCCCAGGGCTCCCCTTAAAGACTTCTCGCTGTTGCCACCTGCTACATCATAATCAACCGCCCATCTGTGAGCGCCGCCCAAAAAGCCCAAGTCCACTTCCACAGATTTATTCTGGGCTCAGGAAAATCACTGGGAGTGTTTAGGAACAACCACTCATTCCCTTCCTTGGGGCCCACAGAATTAAACTTGTCTGTCTCGCTGAGTTGCTGTTGAGTGAGATTTAGAAGAAGCGTGAGATTGCTCTCACACGACACCTCGCAGGCTGCATTACTGTCCTCGCAGGGAACCATTTGTCTCTCTCCAGCATCCTCTGATGGTTTCTCATCTGTGACTGCTCTGAGGTGACGTTCCGGGAAGCAGGCGCCCTCCCTGCGGACCCAAAGCACACCGGCCGTGATCACCGCCACTTGTTGCGAGGCGTTTACGCACCGGGCCGTGGGGGAGAGGCATCGCGATGGCTGTTTACAGTGCTTTCTACACGGCGACCTGCATCTGTGGATTTGACAGCGGACGGGACTGATTTCAAAGACATTCAATGAATAGCTCGGGGTCAACTAGGTAGCAAGTGACTGCAGAGACAAAAACTCAGGACCGTGCGGAACCTTAGGCTGCCTTTGTCTGCTCGTGTACCAGGTCTGAAGGTCCGGGATCTTCCTGGAGAGGAAGAGACCGCCACCCTTTCCGACTTCCAAAGCTAGCAACAGGCTCTAACGGGATGAGATGGTTTCCAAACAAAGGACCGTAGCAATGCTGCTGGCTGAAACGACGATGCCGGACGAACACGTACGTACACCTCAGGGTAGGTTATCAAAGATGGATCAGGGAGGAGTTTGTCCTCTGTGCGGCTGGCGCAGTCTCAGAAGCGGCACCAGTGTTAGGCTCTGTGGGTCATGACCGTGCAGGGGACACCAGGGGCTCGTGCGTGACCCTTTTAGGTGGCTGGTTACAAACACACGTGCAGAAAGAAACAGCGTAGGATGCCATCTTGAAGCCAAGGTTAGGAACACATTTTGCATAATATTGTGAACATGCCTGTGATGATCATTATAGACAGATTTCCCGGAGTGGTGGAAATATGGTAGAGTTACAAAATGGAATACTCGGCAGTCGTTTTAAATGTATATTTTTTAAGAGTCTTCATGATTTCAAAAAAATACTCATGGTATATAATCCTATGTTGAAAACTTCAGAATATAAAAATAAATGTAACATAAATTCACACTTAGAAAAAAACAGGTATAAATATACTTACACATACATTTACTAAAAAAACGTATTTAATGACTACCATAGGTTTAAAGAATTACAGATAATTTGTTTCCTTTTTACTCATTTTCTATTTTGTTAAGTTTCATATGTTGACTATTATAAAATTCATTATAGAAAAATGCCACATGATGTTTTCAAAATCCTAAAATTCACTTGGCATATGTATTTTAGCTACCGCTGAGTTTGTTCTTTACATATATAATCCTTTTCCTCAAATCATCAGTCTAATAACTTCATGTTTATTTTATATTTTTGTCATGAAGATTTCAAACACAAATATAACTTGCTTTTCCCCTTCTAGTTCAAGCATGGCAATGATTTCCCTACATAATATTGTGATTTATTTTATCTTCTTCTTGGTTAGATTTCCACAATGATAGAGTATTAAACAAACAGCTTCTTCAAGACAAAATGTTGTTGTCTAAATGATCAAATTTTGACCATGAGCAAGCGATAAAATTTGAATGAAATCTGAGCATAAGCAAAAATCAAGGTAAAAATAAGATGAAACAAAAAATAAAAAATAGAACCTGGGTCTCCAAAATCAGCCTGATTCTTCCTCATTTTTAAAACCAGAAACAATTTATATTCAGTTTCATATTATGATTTGCAAGGGAAGAAGTTGCCTCTACATTTTCATTTATTCCCACTGCCTAACACAGTAGATTTTCAAAAACAGGTCTTTAAGGAATTTACAATTAAATGAATTAGCAGCAAAATTACTGGCAAATATATCCAGTTATCTTGAATTTAAGGAGCTCTATAATAACAAGAACACATAGTCCTGTTTTTTAAAGACAATATTCTTGTTCAGAAATAATGTATTCAACATTTAATGATTTTGAAACAAAATATCATGAGTCCAAAATAATTATTAAGTGTTCCATACTTTCTCAATAACATTTTAAGGATTTTCTAAATTAAAAAAAAAAAATCCTTTCTTTGGATGGTGGTAGATAATGTTATAGAGTATTTCCGTTAGCATTTCTGACAGAAATGCAATCGCTGACTCCAAACAATTCTCCTGACTTTCATCTCATCCCTATTACTGTCTTCTTTCTCCTGAATTATAAAATACCATCATTATTCCATAGAGTCAGCTTTGATTACTTATTGGGATATTATACAATGTCTCATTTGTTTCGCTTTATCTCGCAACTGTGTCTTCCAAGTAATTCTTTCCACCTTGCGAACCAAACATTTAGGTGTTCTTCAGGGGTATGGCAGTCTGCCCTTATACAAAAAGTCATGTAAGACACCACTAAACCCTTCTAATTCTGTAGTTCTTTATCAAATCTTGAAATCTTGCCACATTCTAGCCCTATGTAGGAGTCATCTCTTCAAAAGTAATTTCCTAAATCCTTACCACGAGCATGGTATTATACTGAGACCTCTGCAGTAAAGTAAGAAAATACACAGCTTTTCCTCTGTTTCGAACACGCTTCGTGTTGGGAGTATTAATTCCAGCTGTGTGTTTTCTTACTTTACTCCAGAGGTCTCAGTGCTTCTGCGAGGCCATCGTCCCCCTGCCCCCCCATTTCCTGTGCCCCAGCAAATGCCCGGCCCGCTCCGTCATGCACTGAGTCACTCCCACGCTCATCGCCTGTCTGAAGCATCATTTTGATCGTCGGTCTCCCTGCCTCTCACGCGCACGGCCTGCGGTCTGTTGGGACTGGCCCCTCCGTGCGGGTGAGGTTTGTGAGGTCCGTCTATGCCCTAGTGTGTGTCAGGAAGGACCTCATTCCCGTTCATTGTCGCGTGCCACCCCGCAGCCTGCATGTACCCCACTTCTTTGTTCATTAGCATAGAATGGATGAAAGGCGGGGGCCCGGGAAGTGGCAGAGGCCATTTGGGTGTCGAGCTGTTCCTTCCTCAGACTTGCGGACCACAGCCCTCATTCCAACACTGGGCGGTGCTCCCAATTCCCGGACCTTCTGAGGATTCTGCGGAGGAAACGGGGTCGTTTTTCAGCTTCCGCCTGGCCGCCTTACCACGCTGTGCGCTCTCACACTCCGCAATTCGGGGGTTGCTCTCGTAGCTAAGATTTGGTTTCTGTAACTTCATTGCTGTTGTCTTCTGTCTCCCTCATTGTGACCTTATTGATTTGCGTCTCTTAAAAATCCCTTTGTCATCCTTTTGGTGCTCTTCTGAGGAGAGCAATATAATTGCACTTTTTCTATGAGATCTTTACTCAGAAATCCGGCCTGGATACATTTTATTGTATATTGATCTAGTCTGCACACACAGTCACGGTGTAAAATGGAGACGTGCATGCACTCGCAAACGGTGGGAAACATCATCTGTAAGGATCTGTGCAATTTACGGCCCGTGACTCTCTGATACCACCGAACGACTTTCTCAGCGCCCAAAATCAAGGTATTCTGGGCTACCGACTGGTTTCACCATTTAGGCACAAATTAAAATGACTTCTGGTAAAAGCGGCTGGCTATTTTCCTACCACTGATTCGCAGCAGCACGCTTCAAAATATGACACGCCTTATCAATTATCGAATGCATATTTTGTCGCCAAGTTGAAAAGAGTGGGCAGAGGAATTGCAGCTGCCAAGGTCCCCCTCGTGCGTGGTAACTAACTGCACGGGGTCACGATGAGGAAAAAACACAGGAAATGTCTTTGAAAAGATGCCCAGAGGTCACGACTCCACGGACCTCCTTCCCTCATGCCAATATCCCTCGGTGAACACATGACTTCACCTCTAAGTTTCAATTTCATCCTCCATAGAATTTGTATTGATTTACAAATAAACTCATTGCACAGCTTCCAAAAGAGGAAAATTATGCTGACGTGCACCACGGCGATGTGGGCGGCTAACCGTTAGGCAAACACAGCCCAGCACAGGGCCGGGCCCCGGCAGCTGACACCGCCCACTCGAGGAAGTGCCCCGTCGGCTGCAGACGCGGGTCAGAGCTCCAGCGACAGAACCGGGCCATGGCGGGTCACAGCTGACGTTCGCCGACAACGTCTTCCTCCCCACACCCTTTTCCGGTTGCCAACTTGGGGCGCCGATATTGTCCACTGCCCGAGGTTTGGTGGAGGTTTAAATACGCGTGTTTGTGTAAACTAGTAAACAACGCCTGGGTCAACAAATATTGATATTGGGAAGAACGGGGTATATGTTCATTGCCGTGCTGCTTAAGATAAAAGGAAGAGTGAAGGTAAAAGGCATCCGGATTTAAACGCCGCGGAAGTGTTATGGGCCGTGGGAGAAGCTCCAGGATAAAGCACCCAATTATACCCTGACCAGTTCTATGGTTAAGGCCAAGTCTCCTAACCCGTCTGAACCCAAATACTCCAACTTCATTCATTCATTCATTCATTCATTCATTCACCAATCTTTCACTGGTAACTATGGCATGGGAGGAACCGTACTGGACAAGGTAGGAAAGAAAGGCAAATAAGCGCCGATTACTCGGTTCCTGCATTGTTTTGAAAGTTAAATAAATTGATGGGAAAAGCACATTTAAGATGTGTCGATTCCTATTTCTCTTGTTCTTCATATTTTTATTACTGCAGGCCTTCTGACTTAAACCTGGTCACATTATTATAAAGTCGTATCAGCCCCAAAAGATATAAAATAAGCAATCCAATTCATCTCCTTGCTATTTGAAAAGCTAAGATAAATAACTGAGAAATAATTTAGGTAAGAGGATTTTTAGAAAGCATCAACTATATCCAAACAGTGATAGCAAGAGCAATAAAATTCAGAATATAAGTAGCAAATGTTTTTAAAAGCACGTCAATGTCATCAACATTCTAGAGAACATGTACAAAGATGTGTTTTACTTGTCTTTGTAAAACGGGTCCATAAGCCATTTCTGTAAAGGAGTAAATGCAGATAGTAAATAAATACTTTCGGATCTGTGAGACGCATGAAGTCTCATTCTGCACTCTTTTTTTCGCCCAACTATTTAAACATGTAAAATCCATTCTTAGCCTACAGGCCATATAAAAGTCAGCCAGTTGCCAGATTTGGCCAGAGACAACCAACCCTTATTATTTAAAAAAAAAAAAAAAAATTGAAAGCGGTTCAATTTACAGCTAAAAACTCTGTTAAGGAGCAGCCAAGCCGAGTTCTCTCTTCTCGAGGAGAACAGCCGTCCAGCCAGCCACTCGGCACTCGGAAGTGGAGCGTCTTCTGAATGGCAGGTGTTGCTGCAGACGGTGTTAACACTCAGAAGTTCACAGGGTCTGTTTCTGTCATCGCTATGCTCCCGTGGGGGTTCCAGTACGAGTGCACCCTGCCATTCAGGGTGAAAATGCCACGACGTGGATAAAAACAAGATGTCGCCACGAGAGAAGCGGCAAATTCGGTCCCAGTGTTCATGGAAAAGGAAGATTTCCGGAGGGAGTGGTGTCTCATGGAAGACGGAGGACTAAAGACAGGATCGGGGATTCAGGGACGACAAACGTCCTCCCTCGACATCTGACAGGGGAGAGAGACGCTGGCAAGTTTGCAAAAGGGAAAGAAATCTCTTCTGGCCGAAGCGTTCACAGTGGGAAAGAGAGTCAGGCTTGCGGGAGAAACAGGTGTGGACAGAGCTGAGCGAGAGAGCTCACGGGTCCCCGGGGCATTCGGAGACTCGACTGTCCACAGGCAGTGCGGGGACATGTGAGGGCGCTGAGCACGTGCAAACTTTCGAAAAGCCCGCTCAGAGGGAAGTGTGGGTTTCCGGAGCTGTTCAGAAAGCGGACGGAGAGGCCTTTGTGGTCCCGTGAGGGGAGCGTGGCGCGAGTTCAGGGTCAAGTTGTCACTCCGGCGTTGCGTCTTGCACACACGCCGGGTCCCTGGCCGCTCCTGCACCCCGCTCGGGCGTCTGCCCACGCAGGCTGCTAAGCCACCTGCACGACCCCCGAAAACCTCTCGTTCTCTCCACGCCCGGGTCAGTTCCTAACTCCCGAAACACGAAACCACTCTTCTCCAAAACTGATTAGACTTTCTGTTTTTCTCAACTTTTATGATATAGAAATCAACGAAGGGAGCGATTGATTTCAGTTCTGCATATTCTTCCCATCGACCAAACGGCTGTGGCTGCACGGGCGGCCGCGTGGCTGTGGCTCTGGGCGCAGCCCGGCCGGGTGCTGTCCACGCGGTGGCTCCCAGAGCCATCGGCGGGGACTGGGGACGGGGTCGCAGCCACCCCGTCCGTCCGCCAGGCCGTTTACCAGGAGCCGTCTTCCTCGGCCGATGTGAACCCTTCCTGCCCTTCAGTAGGTAGGTAGGTCTCGCTCCTGCACCCTGCACGCGGCTGCCTTCAATGCCCCTCTCGGGGGACACACACGGTCCTGCCTTGACGGCTCCCCAAACCGACTGTTGTCCTGGCCCCGTGTTTTCTTCACGCGGAAGCTGGAATCTTTTGAGTAGACGGCACAGCATGCCCACCCCCTGCTTACTGCCCTCCCCCATGGCCTCCTCCTCCGTCCCTGGCGCCCTCAGCTTTTCCCCCCTCTCCGGTCCCCGATTACGTGTGAACCCCATGGGGGCCACGTCCAAACGTTTCTAAAATCGACTTCCAAACAACACGCACGTCCGCCGTAATATTGTTTTTTTTTTCTATTTTCAAAAATGCTCGAACGCTGTTAAATCGATGGTACGTCAGAGACTTCGGCATCTCACGGCGGAAGAAACACGGGGCGCGCTAGAGAAACCCCCCCCCCACACGGCATCGTCTCCCCGCCCCGGCCACCCGCAAGGCCCCGGGGCGGGGGCCCCGGCCCGGCCCGCACGCACGCGCTGCGCACAGAAGCACCTGCCGCGCCCCCTCCCTGCGGGGGACCCCAGAAGCCGCGGCGCAGGTGCGCGGCGTCTGCGAGGACTCAGACCCGCACCTGCGCACCCGGGCGCGCCCCGCGGGTCCCGGGCCCTGCGCGCGCAGTCGCTGCTGCCGCCTTGGGCCGGACGGCGCGGCTCGGTTTGGTCGCGGTATCTTGTGCCCACTGAGTGGAGGAGCTCAGTGAACCCGCCACTCCCAGCGGGAACGACCCCCGAATACGGGACTCGGTCCCTCCGAGCGCCAGCAGCGCGCGCGCCCCTGGGCCAGGAGCTGCGCGGCCGGCTCGAAGGCCGCAGGACCTCGCAAGCCTGGACGTGCCATAATTCTGCACCTGCAGGGCGTGAGGCGAGCCCACGGGGCAGCTGAAACGCCGAGGGGCGCGGTGCGGGTCGTGCAGGGGAGGGGGCCGGGTGCCGCGCCGAGGTCCGCCGTCCCCTCGCCCCGTCGTCTCCGGCCGGTTGCCCGATATCTTCAAAACACCCGCTTCTTCCAACGTCCAATGGCGTGGAAACACTTATCACTTAAGTTTGCTGTAAAGATTAACGAGCTGACGCAGGGAGCCTGCCAAGGGCGGTGGCAGCCACTCGGATGTCGTTCAATAGTATCATAGCTAGGAACGTGCGGATCGGGAAATGGCGTACTGAACCGCCTAAAAATGCCAAATAATCATTTCAGGATAGTAAGGATGGATAGGAAGAAGTTCTCCTCGGTAGAAAGAAGGTTCTCCCAGCCTTCATACACGACCCCATCCCCATCCCCTGACTACCTGGGATGGTGGTGTTTCACCTTCAACAGCGGTACCCAGCCACAATGATGCTTCATGACCACCAGCCATGTTCCACAAATAGCAGTTCAGAAGCAGTGCTATAAGTCATTAGCTATTATGTGTAAATAATAACTACTGGTTTTCTTATTATATATCAACAATAGCATTAGCTATTAATCCTCTTATTTTTAAAAAAACTTACAGGTTTCCTTAACAAATTAGCAAATGCAAGAAAATGAAATCAGGCTGCGTTATCACTTCATTTCACAGTGGAGAGCCGACTGCAGAGTCCCGTGCAGGCATCTTGCCTCCAGTTTCAACGCTGCTAATAAGCTCACGCTGCACAGAATGGAGCTTGCAAAGCCCGAAGGATAAGTGTATTCTGATGTGGATTAAGATACAGTTTTCAAAATGATGGATAATAAAACTTACTTTAATTATAGAGGTTTTGCTTAATCATTTCAAGTGTTCTTAATGTTGCAAGATTGCACGAAATCTACAAGAGTGAGATTTGATGTAGAATGTAAAGTGTGTGAAACTCATTTAGCAGAGACAAAGACTCGGCCAGGCCAGAATGTCTGCTGAGCCCTTTTTACATGCCCGCTCCTTGGCTGGGTGGTTTTAAATCAGCAAGAAACAAAACAGTCACCACCCCTGTTATTACAATGCAGGAGGGTAAAACTTCGGCAGTTCGAAGATAGTAAGAGATTAAACCAGATGCCGTAAAGGGAAATTTAACGTAACGAAGTACCTAAAATCTTTAAAGTTCCGTCTTGCAACAATTCCATAAAAAATATGAAACACAAACATAAGACTTAGAGAAACATATAACAAAGAGAGATGTGGAAATATGCACTTGACATGTACGCCAATAAGAATCTTTTGTATGTGGTTTGGTATCTACATTTGGCGGTACAGAAAAAGTGTGAAGGTCACACACCATTAACACGGCCATCTGTCGGGTGTTTCACCAGGTTCACGGAGAAAGAACACGTACCCAGCATCCTCACGTTCCAACCGTAATGCTACTCAGCGGTGGCCGAGTTACTTAGGCAAGCTTACAGCCTTTTGCAACTTAAAAGGTACTGTCACAGCAGCATCTGCAGCAGGATAACACGAGTGGCTCCAAAAACACCTACCGTAGGTCATAGTCTTTCAGAGCGAAGCTCGGGTCCCGGGGACTCATCTAATCATAGAATGAACCCTAATGTCCTCCTGAAATTGCAGTTGAGGAACGCACCTGCGGAAGAAATACCGGCCGATCAAATGAAATCACACCTCGGTAATAAGAAAATGAGCGACTGCATCACATTCAGACATGCCTGTCTTTTAAAAAGACAAGATTCATCGATTTACATGTAAAAAGCAATTATAGGCCAGCCTTTAAGTGTCCGACATGATACGAGGTCCCAGGAAAACAGTGACGACATCAAGATCTTCAAGAAGCGATTCATTTGGAAGGGGCGAAAGGTGAAGACGAAGCATCGCGGTCCAACAGGATCGCCTCGCTCGAGCTACCCTGGATTTTATAGATACGCAAACAAGAGATCAGCTGCCTCTGCCCAGAGCCCCAGACGGGTCACCAGAGGAGGCGTGGCGACCCCAGCCCACGGAGAAGCGTGAAATCCATCAACAAAAAACAGAACAGGAAGACCTCGTTTCAGGCGCAGCATGGTGGAGCCGCGCATCGGGGCGAAGAGCTTCGTTTAGGAAGCACGGGATCTGTGATACAGTGAGTCGGTGGCCGGCTTCCCCCATTTGGGGAGGGCCAGACCCTTAGACCCTTGTCAACTTTTGCGCCATATTTAAGACAAAGAAGAGTGTGTTTGAGACTTCAGGGTTCTCTCGGAAGCCCTGCCCAGGGAACCACTCCCGCGACTCCCCTTCATGTCCTGCTGGGAACCATGTAACCACGGTGACACCCATTGTCCAAGTCTATTCTGCTCGGCCATGATGGTCTCATTGGCTTCACGCCCTGGAGGCAGAAGAAAGAAAGAACAAGGAAGACACATAAAATCTCTGGCCCAGCGATGACTTGTCCCAGGTGAGTTCACATTACAACAGAGAGAACGTGGCCCGCGCCGACTGCGAGGGAGGCTGGGAGCACCGCCCCTCCACGCGTCCGCCACCACCCAACAAAAACGGGCAAGGGCGAGGGCGGACGGGGGGCGAGCTGGCCATCGCTGCCACCGTTACCGACCAGACACCGGTTCTGAGACATGCGGCAGGTGCCTCACTTTAGACACCTGCAATCACTGTACTTAAAGCAAGCATAGTATAACATTACAAATTTACAGTGTAAATGGATACATAGCTCAAGTAGCGATCAATGAGAAATTATAGAATAAGTCCATCTCGAGTTTCAGTATTTCCATTACTTGAAGGTCTTAAGAAGAAAGTAAGCTAATAAAATTAATATTGCATTACCTCTTAAACTATCACCTTAAGAATTAGGGTGATAATTTGGAAGCCATCAGAAGGGCGAAACTAAGTTCCCGTTTTAATACATTGACTCAAAAATTAAAACAATTTAAGATATTTTGATAGGTGGATTTTCCTTTTGTGGAATGCATGAGGGCGCTTCTAATAATAAGTTATGTTCACAGAAAAAACTGAATGGCTCAAAACTCCCATAAATTATGGTTATCGTATAATTTATTTTATAAATAAAAATTTAAGATAGAGTAAAATAATATCTCCTGTTTAATTTGAAGAATTTTTCTTAGATACAAAGTGGGTCGATTTGAGATAAAAATGAAATTCGAGGAGTTTATATATTGTTTTATCACTGTGCACAGAGGAAAAAATTCCTTAGATCAAATGGAGACTAGATAAATGTACTACGTTTTATGTCATTGCTAAACTGAGACTGTAGGTGAGATTCTCATCTATAAAGAATCCTCAGTAAAATGTGCATATTGCTGGAAATCAGGCCTTCTGGCGGAGGAAATGATGAAGCCATAATCACATCAGTGAACTCGTGTTGTATTAAAGTTTACAGGTTCATCTAACTTCATTAAATTTTTCCCCCTTATTACTGCTGAAACAGAAAGATGGCCGGTGAATGTAGAAATTAATCCATTAGCGGGAACATGTTTGCGTTTCAAAGTATGTTAATTTCGTTTCTACGTTGTCAGCTTTAATTTGTCACCGAACCTAAAATGGGATCATTGCGCCAGCGTTTAAGTCCTCATACATAGTCGAGGTTTTTCCTGGTTTTATAAAATTCCATGCAGACTCCGTTGACATGGCGTATGGAGGACATGTGCTGAGACTTGGCTCCCGACATGTCAAGTTAAATCAAGATGTAAATAAATTCAATGGCAACTCCGTGTTGATCACACTCTAAATGGATTATATGTGGAATCCCTACAATTTAACCTAAAATTATACGAAACCAAAGCATCTTTTGTTTTCAATATCTCGGATGTCCATTGTACCAAACCAGAAGTACAACGATGCTTCCTTTTTTGGAGGGAGGAGGGATAGCTATGCCAAAACGGAGAAATAAAGACACCTGCTAATAGCCAGGGCTAACGTGCTCCATTAATTCATGTTGAACAGTCAAGATGGAATGAAGCAGCTTGAAAATGAGCAGAGTAAAGTTCATATTCAAAACGTCTACTTTTCCTATAGCTCCATGTCTACATTTTTTCAATAAAAGACACTTATTCTCAGGAAGAGTATTTTTTTTTTACCAGTCCACCTTCGTGTAAATAAACAACATATCTCAACAGACACAGCATTTTGTTATGAGCAGGAAGAGAAGGAGCGAAGACAGAAGAGCTGTGATTGTGAGCACAATAATGTCTTTTTAGAGAACTCGAGTGAAATAAGCAAAGAGCGAGAAGGAGTGAATAAATGTTAACGTGAATCCTACACTCACTCCTTTCCCTCCTGTTATGCCGTCCGCCACTTTAAACCCTTCCTTAGAATAATTTAGTAACTACTTCCCATTAAAGAATATCTTTGACTCCTCCCACAATATACCAAGACACTACACAAATTAAGGGGAAAGAATCTACCTAACATGTAACAAAAAAAGTCTTCTGGAAAATATTTTTAAAATATTTTACACTGTGTAACTATTTCAGGGTATTTTGTTTATAATACATTTTTAATACATCTGTTGTTCTTATATCCGTGACCATATTTAAATACTAAGTGTCTCTAACATTTTATAGATTTTTATTTTCTTCCTAAAAAGCTCATCAAAATAATACGAACTAATTAGATTCCCTTTATTACATCTGTTACAATAAATTAGTACATTTTATTCACACTGTTACATCTACAATTTCAAGTTTATTGGCAAAAAAAGTATTCATACTCTAAATATATGCTTAGTTTCTCATTCATGCATAGTTCTTTTTATTTCTTATAGTAGTTTATTTATGACTTTCTCCTTGCTTATTCTTTTCCTTAATTAATTTGAATGAGTTGGTTGTGTGTCTTTTATTAGTTTTTTTTCAAAGTATCGGACTGTTGCTTTGATGTACGCATTCTATGTTAATATTTGTTATTATAAAACATTAAGATTCTGGGTCATTTATGAATTGCAGTATAGTTTAAACTAAGCTAAAGCATAAGTAGAAGAGGTAAGAAAAAAACAGTTTTCTGGGAGGGGATTATCCTTGGCAGGTGGAAACAGGCCTCGAGCTCAGGAAGAACACAGGTAAGAATATATACATCACCTGTCTCTCCACCTGCCTCTGCTGTCTCTTTATGATCAGCTGGTCATGGATATGTGGACAATTTTGACATGAGAAAGGTTCAGATGACTATTTTCCTCCATATGCTTTCCCAATCCTTTTAATTATTTGTTTCATATTTTTAAATCTCATTTGAACTTTACCCAACTGTTCCCCAGCTAACGTCATTTCTACTGAGCCAAATTTGGCTAAATACCTGATCCAGGCATCTCTTAAGACCAATGAGAACAATATTTGCAGAAAGCTGGAATTTGCTGTCCAAGCCTGTCATGTATACTTTTACTTTCACGTTGTCAAAGTTAGTCCCATTAAATCAGTAAAACTAGCTGATTCTACAATTTGAAATAAATGCATTTTCATGTTGTATTAAAATGTTAACGATTGTTGCGTTGAGAAATCTGCTATTATAATTCTATTCTTAGAAGGTTTGGGGGTTTGTTTTTCTTGCAGTTACTAATTGCCCCAAAGAAAAATGGAATCTGTTTGCTTTTTCCGTGTGCCCAGTATTTTCAAGCTCTATAATTATTCTGTCAAAATCTATGGCGATCATTTACCCAGAGCTATCTTCCTCTTTGCCCCAATCCTGACATTAAAACCCGTGTGGCAGTTTCCTTCCGGACTTTCTGCCATTGCTGTCCTGGTTTAAAAACCCACTTTCTGATTTCTGTTTAGTCCCTCGTCTTGCTGAAGCACAGCATGCCATGCGAGGGCCATGCGAGGGCAGGACGGGTGACAGCTGAGCAGGGCGAGTCCCTCGCCCTCTCCCCCCGAGGCCCCTGTGCCTTCTCCTGGACCCCAGCCTCCCCTCCGAGACTATGAGGCAATGGGTCCAGGGGTGGATGCCAATTAAAATCACCTGGAGACCTTTAAAGATTAAGCGAGACGTCACCCCCTGGGACGGGGCCCCCTAAAATGTTAACGCTCCTCAAGGGGTTTAATGTGCACACGGGGTGGAACGCTGCTGTCAGACCCCGAAAATGGCACACGTTTCACCAGCCTTTGGAACGCCAGCCCCCAGCGGAGTGCCTAACACAGAGCGATGAAGACATTAAAAGGGTATAACATGAGCACATCGAATTTCCTTAACCGAAATGCGATGGCTTTAAAGTGTGCTTCAAACTTCTAATATTTCAAAACGCTGAAAATAAACATTTTCTTTATCAAGCAATTTAGGTGCGTATTTGGAAAACACTTCTGAAGATTATTTACTAATGGTCCACACAGGTTAATCCACGGAGAAAGCGTCATATGAAAAGAAGTATGCCGATGTTTGCAGGTGTGTGTCGTTCCGTGGGTAACTGCACAAAGCCAGACACACAGACACACACACACACACACACACACGGACCCCGCATGGGGAACTGTGCACACAACCACACACACGCGCGCGCACTCTCTGATAGAGCTAGGTCGTGTATTACGTTCCGGTCTTTGAGGTTCTTAGTAACGAGGGACTAAAATGATTTTCAGGAATCAAATAAGGCTGCTGCGAAACGTGAACTTTAAAAAAGCCAATGGAAACTAAGCGGATGTCAGGGCATGCTGTCCCAGTGGGGTGAGGGATACTCTTCCATCACGTTGCTGAAATGAAAACAGAGAGCAGGAGAGAAGAGAGGCGGAAACACACCACGCGGATCTCATCCTGCCTCTGAAGCCAGGGAGGAGCACCGTGTGCAGACCAAGGTTTCGCCAAAGAAGCCATGAGCAGCCGGCTGCGGATCCTATGCCTGACGCTGGCGTTGGAAGGAAAATACGCCGGATGAACTGATGGACCAGTAGCTCGACCTCACGGGGAAAGCGGGGCTCCGGAAACAGACCCTAATTCAAAAGAGTGGGGAAGCGTTTTATTTCGCTTTTGTCGTTGCTGTCGGCAGCCATCTCAAGCTGCCAGGTAGCAGAGATTGCCATAAACGGCGGGGGCGATAAAGAAAGCCCTCGGCACCCTCAGCCGAGAGACCCAGCGTACAGAACACCTTGTAAAAGCCCGTTCACAACACACGAAGTCACAGATTCCAGTTCAGGAGCATTTAGGCTTCGCGTTGGTAAATGCGGCGTGAGCTGTTTGCGGACTCGGCACAGGTCGCTGGATGACCATGTCAGTCAGCAGTCTGTGACACTTAGGGACACGCACCTGCTTCCTCCTTCAGAAAGGCAGCCATGGGTGTCCTCAGCCACTTCTAGTACCGACTCCTCGTTATGTGGAAGAACTTTCCTCACTAAAGGAACGTCCCCGGGGGTCCCTTCCACATCGGGGAGAGGAGAGTAGCTCGACGGGCTGATTCATGGGTATTTGACAGCTTTGGTACAGTTTTCTAGAGAAAAACGTTTGCGCGTGTTAGTGACATCCAGGATGCAGACGCCGTTGTTCGGCAGTGCAGGGGAAGGTGGGCGTGACGTGTGTCACGGGGAACTTGCACCGGAGAGAGTCCAAGGGACGGGGACTACTGTGCTCAGTGTCATCGTGACGAGGAGGAGACCGCACCCCGTTCGACGGAAACCGAGGACGCGCTTCGGCACTGGGGGAGCTGGTGGTGACGGCGTCAAGGGGGAGGCTGGTCCCCACGACGGAGTGAGAGCCACCGAGCACGCGGGGCACACGCGCCCTCTGCGGTGCGGAACGGTGCCTGCGGCCTGGTCTCATCCACGCCCCGAGGGACGCGGGCGTGTGCCGCACACGGCGCCGCGCGCTGAGTTCGCCGAGGACGTTCGCTGTCTGGCGCCCTCATTGCAGGAAAACCGAGACTCTCGCCTCCCTGTGCAGGACCGCGGACAAAGCCAGCCACTTCGCCTGGCGTCTGAGAAGGAGCGGGGGGTTTGCGGAAGGCGCGTGGACAGTGAAGACCAGGTCGCCTCCCAACAGCGTCAGCGGGACCCGCATCGGGGCGCGTCACGGATGCGCCCCTGGCCCCACTAACCGCCCATCAGAAGGATGCTGTCGGGCAGAAGGGCCCGACAGCATCCTTCTGATGACGTCACACGCGGAGCCCGTTTACAAATGCTGGGTCTTTCGGTGATTTTCCACTTGGGGAGAAAACAGCAGATTTCCGCCAGCGACGACGGCGTTGCGCTCGGCCCCGAAGGTGCACCCCGCTCCCTTGTTTGCGAGTCTGGGCCCGACGACAGGTGTCGCGACCACAGCTTGCCTCATCGCGTGGCGTGTGCTGCTCCTCGGAGCATTCTTTATCTCCCATAATAAACTCCAAACTTAGAGTTCCGTCTTTAGCCATCGTTCGCAATTTTAAAGCGTCTCCAAAATGTGGGTATTGTTTTCTTCCAGAAAACCACATCCTCAGTAAAGCCATTTCAGTTGCAAATGACCTGTCATGAAGGAATAACGCAGCCTCTGGTGACCCACGAACACCCGAGAAGACAAAATTTCTCAGGTAGAATATTTGCCGGAAACGGGATGCACACATTTCCGTCAAACTGCATGTGACATGCGATACTTTTTCATAACACTTTTCTTTCTCTGTAGTTAACATTTTGATCTCGCGAGGGGGCAAACACCCAATTTCTGCTTTAAAAATGGGTCACGATGAAGAGATGATCTGTTTCACTATCATTATAAAACTGTGTCACTTCACAGTCCAGAGAGTAATGAATTCAATTTTAAGGAAATAACGACTCTTATCTCAAGAGATCCTAAGTATGGTCAGGTGCTAACGTTGACAACTGTGACTTAAACTCTTCCAGATATTTTAAACTCTCAAATTCCTTTTCTAAGATGATAGAAAATGCATGGAGCCGATGCATTATTTGCAATGTTAATTGTCTTCTGACATCGATGAATACTGTTGGAATGACAATGCTTTTTTAAGAAAAAAAAAGGAGCAGTGAAAGTAAAAAAAAAATTAGAAATCTTGCAAGAGAGAAAAATACTTAACATATTTAAAATACTGAGTATTGAAGTGTTAATATCCAATTAAATTGACAAGTCGTGCATATGTTTGCCTTTTTTTTTTTTAGTCTATTTAGACTAGTAATTAATTAAGGGGTGGGGTGGTTCTGAAATCAGAACATTTGCATTCAAATAACAGCCTGTTGGCCTACCTGGAGACTTGGAATGTTTAAAATAGGAAGACAAGCACCCGTCCTACAGAGCTGTTTTAATTTTTTAAATATATAAATACTTTTAATATTTACCTATTAAAAGCATCTTCAGGACAATTCAAAACAACATACACACACCCTCAACACCACTCACACACGGGCCTATATATAGGATTTTTAAAAATTCGACTCAATCATCTCTGAACTTTTCTCACACGTGCTAGAAATCGCAGACAGCAGACTGCGAGACCTTGGGAAACCGTGAGACTGTGCCCAGAAAACCCGGACCCAGAAAATGCCAGCCGCAGACGATGTGAACAGGGCTGTGATCTAAAGCAAAGCGTCCGCTTTGTCTCCCTCTGACACTTAAATTTCCTTTTGCTGTTTCTGAAGATCGAGCACATTTATATTCATGGTGCGTTTCATTTTTCATCTTAAACTTGCTGTTTCTCCTCCCTCCTTGCCTTCCCTTGAATTATTGTGCCTTTTTCTTTCCAGAAAGGGATTGCTGTTTGATCTTTGCATCGACACCTTATGGCATTTGTGTGTTCCTAATTCCACTTTCCTTGGCGGGTTCTGTTTTAACCCTACTGCTATTAAGCTTGAAACATGCTTGCTCCTCACAGGCCGACGAATAGCTAGAGGCCCTGAAGAAGAGGGGACACTATTTAATGATGTCTTTTAACAAATGCAGACAGTCACCACAAGGTTAAAGAAATCTATTCTTTGTTCCTCCTAAAGAAAATATCCCTATCATTGTATGCAAAACATCGACTTTCCTAACTTGTCGTTTGTATGTGTTTTCCATTATAGAAATTAATATTAAAGATCTATACATCGAACCTCGAGATAAAGGCCAACCTCAGACACACACTGGGGTAAGCCTCGGCCTTGTCCTCAGTGAACATTTAACTGAAATGCGGGGGCCCCCGCTGTTCGTTTCCGGAGATGACTATCACCGAATGAGAATGTCCGGATTTCGGCCACACAGAACTTACCAGAGGGTTGAGGTCATCCGTGTGGAGGCACCTGTCGGGCGGAAGCATCGAGTGCACACTTATTCCTCGAATGACAGAAACCTGGGTGCAATGGCACCTCACTTTTCGGAAATGTTTTCCGTGTAACTCATCTCGACGGTAAATTCTGTGTGAGGAAATGGCGGCTTTTGTCACTCACTTTTAGGGCCTGAAAACTGTCCACGCTGTTCGTGGAAATTCCTTCTCTAAAGGAGTTTTTCTTAAAAGCAAGAAAGAGTCTCAAACTGGGTTTCTCAAGGAGACAGCATTAGCAGAAACAAAATAGGAACCGAACCTTCTTAAGAGAAAGGCCACAGGGCGTTTACATTTCCTCCAAAACGAAGAGCGAAACTAATGCATATTTCCCAGAAGACAGTAAACGCCATTTTGAATTTATCATTTGTACTATTACGATGCAACAGATTCTTTCTTCCAAGTAGGGAGACAGTGACCTGAGAACTGAGAAGACCTGAAATAATAGTTTGTTAATATTTCTCCCAACATTAAATATACTTTGTCACCATTTTATTGGTTTCTAATACCAGATAAGGACTCTTGGGATGAAAAAATGCCTTACTAACGAAGTCGTACTTTCTCAAGTTTCCTTTTTAGCAGAGCTCATTCCTCACATTTTTTTTTCATCTGAAGAAACGTAAGCGGTATTGAGTTTTAATTAAAAAATTTTAGCTCATACAGAACTGACATAAATGGTTTTACGATTACTTTCTCCTTCCCCTTAAAGAAATTGGTTCTGTGGTTAAACTTAAAGATCAAGAAAGAAGAATCATGATGAGGCTGTTCCAAAGAGTTATAGTAAAGAGGTCAATTCGGTCGCAAAGTGACATCATCTCACTCAATAAGCGCAGTTCGTTTCCACTTCGGGGGGAAAAACACAATAAATATGTCACGTCACACTGTTAACGACTGCACATATTGTCATAAATAAATTTGCAAGAGCCGACGAAATAATCAACCAACTAAAAGACAGCTTGACAAACTCAACCACCTGCACTAGGATAAACAGAAAATCATTTGAGCGAGTCTCGTTCACAAGGCGGCTCGGTTTTAACGAGCGCGCGCGCCGGCTGGATGCCCAGCTGCTGCGATGTTCGTCTTGCTCGCATGGCGAGATCAGAAATCCTGGCGCAGCCGTGGAAGCGGTGACGGCTCACCCGTCAGGAAGCAGTCGGCGACAGCTGGCTCTTTCTACCTTTTGCTGCACTTGACTTCATTGGGTTTGAATTCAGAATAATGTCTTTTTATTAAAGAGGCTCCTTGTGGAAATGACTGTCACACTAAAAGCTGAGAAACGAATAAAAGGGAGATTCGGCTTTGCCCTCCGAAACCTGTCAGGGTCTTAGAAGCACAGCTATATCTAGGCAGGCAAAGTCAAGGTGAACGTTAAGAACATGCGTCTACCTAACTGAAGGAGAAAAAAACTCCTCTTCCACGCAAGGAAAAAGGAAACAGTCCCACGAGAATGATTTCGGGGAAATACCTCTATTGTCCTGCTCCATCTCCCCACGTTGGTAAGTTTAGTGTTTTGTTCGCCTTATTATATTTAACATACATCTCATTAAAATTAAAATATAAATAATACTCCAGTCTCTTTAGTCACGCCTCCAAGTTAGGATTACCAGTCACTGTTCAGTAGTCGAAAGTAGGGTTTTGGGGGTGCTTTGGAGGATCCTTTTGGGGCCAGCTGGCCATCCAGCCGAGCGGCAGTCTGAATGGGGGCCATTCAGAACAAGGCTTCTGGTCTGACCTACCTGTGACGGGAAGAAGGTGTGCGTGGTTGGTGGAAGACGGTGCTGCAGAGACGAACCCAGTTCTGGCGAGGCCGGAATGGCTGCCATTTACGCTGCGCCCCCGTCCCCCGGAGGCCGGGACTGCGCTCTCTCCACACGGCCTTAGGGGTCGATCGTACTCGCTAAGTGCCCCCCTCGAACTATGTCTGCTATCAACGGAAGAGCACCACGAAGATCCCCTTCTTATATTCAGCGAGTCCATTAACATTTGCAACGAGCCTAACGTATTACCCAGTAAAGAACAGTCAGCTGGCGGGTAGTAGAAATTAATATAATTGCTTATCTTGTTTGTCTTTCCTACTGTACCGTACACAGGAAGTGCCATATGGGAACAGTGAGTTCCGTTGTGTGGAACATGGTAAATGCTTAATAAGTATTTTTAAATGAATGTGTGGTTTTTTGTTTGTTTTTTGTTTTTTTCTTTATATGACAAAGAAAAATGAAGGGAAGAAGGGAGGGAGGGAGGAGATGCAGATGGAGACAGAGAGAGAGAGGAAGAGAGGAAGGGAGGGAGGGGGGGAGGAAGGTTGGTTCATTCCCCAAAATACCACTGCCTGTACACTGTTTGTACCAGGAAAGCTTGCTGAAATGGACGAGTTCAATCACACAGTGATCGTGACTGTACGAATGCTTCGGGAAAGAAGGTTAGCTTCTCGTTCACGGAGGAGCTCAGAGGTGTGGTTGGTAGTAGCAGTGAGTGACATGTGAACATCGCTCTGAGAGTCGCTGGGGCCACCAGTGGGTTTGCATCTTTCCAACGAGAGTCTGGCTTCGCTGGACCCAGTGGTCCCTGTGGGCCTGGGTGGAGGTGAGCTGTATGTCTTTGGCACCGTCTCTCCACCAGAGCAGAAGGATGTCAAATTAATTTTGTAGAGTAAATGTCATTTAGAGCGAATTGGTTTGCAAGTGGGACCTCGAAGGATTTCAGAGAAGGAGCGTGTTTAATAAGTAGAAATAATAAGTAAATAGAATGAACAATTTAGTTCTACCCTCTCACTAGGAATTCATACATCTGCCCCTGATCAGCCACTAGGAATGAAATAATTAGCTCATCACAGAGTAACATAGATAAATTATAGATTAAGATCAGGTCCAATTTTAACCATGTTGAAGCTTAGTGTTTAAAGTAGCATATGTTAAATGTATAGAAGATTCTGTCTGTATCTTCCTGAAATTTCTAACATGTCGTGAGTTATTCAGAGTATATCTGCCTACATCCTAAATGCATAAACATTACAGTAACATATACTAAGATCTTAGTTAAAATAATATCCTACAAATTATTATTAATTGGGTAATGCCTTGACTTTCAACATCCAAAATTATCATAATTCTCCTAGGCAAAATACATCAATGGCACACTTTTTATTTGCCTCATTAAATAAAGACTTCTGTTCCAACATTGCTCATAGTCTTTGTTTTGAAAACACACTTCAGTTGCTAAAAAAAAAAAAAAAAGATTTGCATTGGCTCGATTTTCACAAGACGTGAATATATAAGCATTCTTTTTCAATGTAATTATAAGTTGTAAAGTGTAAAGTAACCAAAAGCATAGGAAGGCAAGTTTTTTATTTAAACCCAAAGGGAAATTAACCCGAGCTTGGTCTGAGCCACACTAAACAGAGACACGGATTAGTGGCCCAGAGCGGGTCAAATTCCTCAAGCACCGTGAGACAGCGTCTACGGCCCAGTGTCTGAGGGAACAGGTGTTCGTGCGAGAGATATGAAGTTTAAGGGCGCTGGGGACAGTATCAGGCAATTGGGAGCAAAAAAAAAAAAAAAGAAAAAACCAGATTTTTACAGAAAAAAAAAAAAAGTTTTCTCCTCCTTAAAATGTCGGACTCTGGGATCAGTTTTGAGAACGTGCACGTCCCCCCCCACAGCCCCGATTGCACACGCAGTCATCACGGCCCCCACGTTCCCTCCCGCCCGGCCGGCCGTGGACCACGAGCTGCTAAGGAGCAGAGTCTGTCCCCACCGCTTTCTCGTGGGGCACGTGGCGAGGTGTATCGCCTCCTTTCGGAAAGCGACGACTGTCAAACGTCTCAGAGCCATCGCCCGGGCCCGTGTCCGAAACCCGGCGAGATGCCCGCCAAGCGGGTCGGCCGGAGGCGTCCCAGCCCTGGAGCCCGCGCCCTGACGGGCTTCGTGGCGGGACCCCTGGGCTTGCAGACGCCTGCTGCTTCCCCCTTCCACGCGGAGGAGGAACCCCCAGCTCCGGTGCAGCATCTCCGCTTTGCCCTTGACGGTGGCGCCTGCCGCGGTTCCACTCAGAGGCGGGAGCCGCCTCCCGACGGCCGCGCGGGGGCTTCGGGACGCACGCGCTCACCCGGCCTCTCCTGCCACGGCCCGGCGCGGTGCAGGGGACCCGGCGAGCGCAATGCCAAAGGCCACCCGTGCGGCGCCACGAGGGCGCAGCCGGAGCCGCCGGGAGGACGAGGAGCAGGCCCAGGACGAGCCAGGGCCCCCGAGACTCGCTCACCTGCGCCGGCCGGCAGCTTCCCCAGCGTCTGCTCCCAGCGCCCCTGGCCAAGGCCCCGCAGCCCGGTGCACACGGCCCCCCAGACGGCGCCGGGAGACCGTTCCCAGCAAGCACCAACGGGCCCCATCGCCTCGTCACGTAACTATCGATACCGACTCGGTGAAGCCTCACAAAACTCCGTAAGGTGCGCGGGACCGTGATCCTCATTCTGCAAGAGAAGCCGAGTGACGGTCATCACACTTCAACCACGCGGCCGCCTCGTGCATGGCGCTCGACGGGGGCCTGACGCTCCAGGGGACAACGGCGGAGCCGGACAGACAGCTGTCATTCCGATGCCGCCACCGCGCGCGGGTCACCCCGGCAGAGCAGGGACAAGCCCGTTCACCCCACAAACGCCTACCCGGAACCCAGCCACGCGCTCGACGATCAGGTGACCGACCGCGGGTCATCCACGACTCCTGAGTGGATGAATTAGGGAATTCAAGTCATTTACTCACGCTGACCCTCAGTGCCCTCATACATAAAACAAGAATAGAAATCTTGCACAAAACGTTACTGGAATGAGACATAACACATGAGTAAGTTCTGTCGTATGTCACGTATCCAATTAATGGCGGTTGTAATGATGAAGCATATGTTAAGAAAACTGACAGTCGGTTTACTCTGTTCTGATCTCTAATGAGCAATTTTGCTCCCAGGGATTAATTATGGTTAATATACGAAACACAGAGCGATGCCACTTTATGTAAGTCGAAGTGACAAATAAACGTTAAGGCCACACATAGCAACAACAACAAAAAAGATGTTTGTAATTGAGACAGGAAGTAAACACAACAGGTTGGGGTTCATTATCGTGTGTGTTTTATTTTTCATAGTGGGCGACGATCCATTAAATGCCATTCAAGTCAGAAATCGTCTTCTCTGCAACAAATGACGATTGATTCAGCCCTCACACAAGGGTGATGCCGAGACCCAGGCACACCCCCCGACGGCCGCGGCGCACAGAAGCCAGACCCCCGCCGCCCGCCCGCACCTTCCGAACCTCCGGCGTCCACACGGGGCTGTCCCTAACAAGCGGATAGAAATGACAAACTATGCTAAATAAATACGCGGGAAAACCACGGTAAACCCGGATGTCCAAACGTGGAGCAGTCGGGGCTGGACACACTGAGGACGGCACAGGGAACCTATCACATCTCAAAGGAGGACAGCGTCCTTCCAAGACGAGGGGACACAGGTGGACGTGGCTTTCAAGAAAGGCCAGGATGAGACAGGGCCAACGTGACGAAGGAAGAACAGCTCCACTCAGAGGTAGGGATGAGATGCATCTTCTGTCCTTTCTGGAGCAGGACCCAGCCCGGTGCCCGGTGGGAAGGGAGTGGGGGAGGACCCCACAGAATTCCTCTAGAATCCTCTGTGTAGTGAAGACCGGAGGTTTACAGGGCTGCAGCCCATCCATTAGTATGAGCTCATCACTTACCAAAAAAGAAAAAATAATGGTTTTGTCCTCGTAGAGGTTTATGTAATGGCCCTTCAAGGACGTACCTGATGCGGCCGGCACACATGCTGATTTTCCTTAAGATTCTCCGAAGTCCTAGAGGTCTGAGGGGCAATGTGGCGACTTGGCTAATAATACTGTGTCGTATACCGCAGATTTGCTAAGACAGTGGACCTCAGGCTCTACACACGCGCACGTGCGTGCGCACACACACACCACACCACATCTGTGTGAGGAGATGGACGTGTTAATTAGCTGGGTGTAGTTACCCTTTCACTCTATACGTAGTTCAAAACATCCCGTCGTACATCTTAAATATATACAACTTTCATTCAGAAAACAAAAAATTTTTTAAAAGACTGCTAAATGTATGCGCAAACGTATTTAAAAGGCGTCCTAATAAACAGTGATCACAGGAAGACGGCCCCCTCCTGGTAGAGATATGAGAGACTCTAGAAGTTGCAAATAGACTTGACCACGAATAGACCTAGCTCATACGCGGAAACGCACAGTTGAAATTATGTGGCATTTCTCTTTAAAATTACCCTCTGGTTACTCAAACTATAAACCAGGATATCGTCCTGTAAGTTTAAAAACTTTAAAAATAAGGGAGAGATGCAGCAGTCCACCGGTACCACACATCGGCCCCGTCTTCCCTCACACAGCAGCATCACGGATCGCCGCGGACCCTACTTCTCGCTGCAGGCTTTGGGACTGTTTGGGGATGTGGTCCTATTTCAGTCAGATTTAAACTCATTGCTCCATGCACTTGGTGGAAGAGGCGTCATCTGTCATCTGTCACGTGAGAAGATGTTCTCCCGGGCCGTATACTTTAGGTTCAAATATGGACTCTGCCTCCTGTCGTGTTGAGTCTTGTCTCTCTGGAGTGAGCAAGGAGGAGGTGGAGTGTCGTGTCCGCGTAACGCTAACCGCTGACTGCCGCTAGCCTAACAGCGCGGATACATTCTCCTCACTCGGTGCGTTACGTGTTCAGTTTTCTTACTCTTTGTTATCCTAGCGTCAGTTGGCACCTACGTCTTAAATGCAGATTAATCACCGTTTAGGGGGAAAAACCCAGACGTCCCGTGAGAGCTGGTTCTGAGAGCAGGGACGGCTGTGTTGGGGCCCACACGCCCCATTGCTGGTGCTGGTATTTTGGTAAGAGCTGCTCCTTTTGAAAGCATCTTATGAAAAAAAACGGCCATCACAGCGCTAAACGATGACGTTGTTTCCAGCTACAAGGTAGGAAGGAAAAGTGATCTTGCCCCTCAAGGCAATTTTGTAAGTGTTCAACCCAGTCGATGGCTATAAAATCAAAACTATTTCCCATGTTTTCTTCTTAGTACCAGATTTAATTTTAAAAAAAGGTCTCAGCATTGTTAAAATTTTATATCTCTTCTTTTACAACATCGTTCCCCATTTATTGTTAATTTAAAATAAATTATAAAATCTATACCCCATGTTAACAAAGCTTCTGACCTATTTCATTCTGCCACTGTGGTGTTTTATATTTGAATATTATTAAGTTCGCCATTTTCAGACAGGAAAGGCCTACCCCTCATATTTTCTATGACAATATCATGAAAACAAGAGGAATTGACCCTAGAATAATTAATTCATCTTAAAATGTGACTCACACCATAATTACAAATTAATTTTTCAAACATAATATTTAGCAAACTATCCAATTACATAAAATAAGGGAAAAAAAATCCTAGATTTGCATCTACAGTGAAAAATGTCAAAATCTAAAAATGACAGCATCAAATCCAGATCATGATTTGCCATAGGAGAACATTTGCAAGGCTATTTTAAGATTAATGCAAGAATTATATAATAACAAAACCAGGGCCAAATGTTGCCAATATGTGGGGGTTTTTTATGTTTAAAAACATGTACGCATCTATAAAACGCTATTTGCAATGCTGATGTCATTTCGTGGTGTGATGGTTCTGGAGTTTGTCATTTTCCTGGTGTGGATAATAAGGAACAGATCTCTGCAAGGTCATCAGACATCCTTATCGTGAGGCAGGACAATGACACTGGCTCATAGTTCTGGGGAGGAAAAAAATCATGGAATGAATACTTAAAAATTCACCTGGCAAGGTGAAATACAGTAAAGTCTGGTCAGTCCTTCCTTCAGGTTTTAACTGTGTGGGAAGGTGTTCATCTGGAGGTTCGCCGTGACTACAGCACCCGAGGAAGTATCTCCCAAACTCGCACACCTTAACTGTCACACCCGACAATAAGGACAAAGGCTGCCCCAATTCCACCAAGCACTCAAACCCCCAAAGTCAGCTGGACGAAGTGTAGAAATTAGCAGGAGAGCCCAGCCCCGCAGTGCGACCCCGGTGAGCTACAGACCGAAAGGAAAATATTTTCTTAGGACGATTTCATCCCACTCCGTAAATTAAACATTTTACTCCGTTATGGTTTAGAATACGGCTGCCAATTCCAGCTCCATGGAAAGTGCTGGATGTTTCCTTCCATCCCAACGACCGCATTAAATGGCCGTCAAAGAGCCATGGAGGAACGCGCAGAAAGAGAGACGTGCAGTTTTGGCTCTCGCATCGTCACCCCAGATTCCCAGACAGGACCGCAAAAAGACTGTGCCTCACGGGACCCCAGGGGTCCTACAGTGTGGCCACCGAGTCACTTTTGACCAGGCGGTGTATGTAGTCCGAGATAACGATGGGGTTAAGAAGAAGCATTATTGTTTATGCTTAGTGTGGGGAATAAGAGTGAACACAGGGAGCGTGTGCCAGGGACCCTTCCGAGACATCACACATGAAACTACTGTGACCGTCGTGACAACCCTATGAGGTAGAGCTGATGGCACACAACCACAGACAGATTGGAAGAAATACGGCCTGCTCTGATTTATCACTACAAACAGGAAACAATTTTTTAAAAAGTGTGCATACACACCAGGAAGACTGTGATGGAAAAACAAATAAACAGGAAACGAGTAAAAGACATCACTTAGAAAGAGGAAAGTGAGAGGCAGGGTTATAAATTTAACGATTATAAAAGCTATTGGGAAGGGAGTTAACAGTAAGGCATATTTTTTTTTTTGAAATATCGAATATCGACTGCATTTGCAACCCCCCAAAAACGCGCTTCTAGAAGGAAACATCGCAGGATGCCCTTGCAGCGTCTCGTTGACGTGGGAGTGGTGGTACGCTGGTTCTTCAGAGTTAATACATTCTAAACTTTAAAAATAAAAATGCAAAGCTCCCCAAATCTCGACTTTGTGGTAACCACACGTGTCTTCAGACAGCAAGTTCAAGAGCGAGACTGAATTTCAAAGGGGTGTTTTCTCCTTTCATAACTCCTGATTCCGATTACAGGCAAGAACAGGACGACTTAAAAGCTGATCTTCAAAATCACTTTAAAGAACAACTGGCAGGTGAACTAGAAAGTCCCCAGTGGTACCTGGCCGAACGAGCACCCCAGACCCATGGGAAAAGCTCACAGGGGCAGCCAGTCCTCACCTGGGCAGCCAGTCCTCACCTGGCCGCTGCTGAAAAACACAGAGGCAAAGAGGAGACGAAAGAAACGGACCAAATCTCCCCGATGGCGCCTTCTTGTCCCCCAGTCTGCGGCAGCCGCTCTGAACAGATTCAAATGATCTCCTTACATTTTACTTTTGGTTTGTTCCGTGACTTTTTCCTCTGTGGAACGTGGCATGTTTTTCCGATGACTCCTTTGTTGTTAGAGATGTGACGTCAGTGCCATTAAAAAATCAGTAGGAAAAAAAGGCAAAGGAAGGCATTCTTCTGTGTACAATGAAACCTGTTTTCCACAAATAATTCCAGAGAAGAAAGACAAACTTGTAAGGGAAGCATTGTCTGTTCTAATAATGTAAAAATCTATTGGTTAAAAATCAAAGAATAAGATTTCAGGAGGAGACATATGGCTTGCCAATAAAAAATGTACAAACGGTTACTGGTAAATTATCAGGATGGCTTTTCAAAGTTTACAAGTAATGAAGCCTACATAACTTAGTCTTATTTATTTACTTTTGAATAATTTATGTACTTGTCGGTGTTGCTTGAATAAAACAAAATGCCAAGCAGAGTTGATGATAGATGCATGGACTGAGGCTCAGAACTGGGCGTTGTGTAAACCCAGACATTTGAATTTATTGCTCATTTATAAAACAGCTTTGAGGAATTAATTAGTCAGACTGGAATTTTACCTCATTCAATGGGCAGCTGTCTAAGAAAATACAAGTCATTTATTTAATTAATTCCCACATATTTATCGTGTTACTGCTGTGTGTCTGCTAACACTGGGGAATATTATTAACTATGAAATTCTCGTCTCTTGGCAAGTTTATAGTCTCACGGAGGATGAGAGAAGAGACATTTGGGTTCAATGTAATGGCACACATATTACTCAAAATCCAGGTATTGGCTATGTCTATCAAAGGCTTCAGAGTTTCAGTAATTAATAAAATCGATATGAGAAATAAGTATGAGGAGCCATTCATACAGAACCAAAACTCGCTGAGGAATTACCTAGAGCAGGTGGTCTCCAAACGCGATAAGTGACAATGTGACTTTTCCGGACATTTGTCACACTGCTCCACATTGTGTCCCATCGTACCTGAAGTTCTGAGGATGGCAGTCAGAAGCCACACGACAGTATGTCGTGTGGAGGTTGTGGGGACTTTCTGCACCAAACCTCTTCACCGGTTTCTCTATTTTTAGGCATTTATAGGCATTTTTTCCAAATCAATAAACATGCTCATACACACATTCTTTGTCCTTACGCTATTTTCTGACAGCAAAACATTCTATGTGAATTTTTAGATTAGAGAGAAAGTACTCGGAAAATTTGGAGCTTACAGCCAGAGTTCATGAAAAGTTAGGATGTTTAACTCTTCCTGACAATAATGTGGAAAAGCCTATATTTCAGTAAAAACTGTAACCACACTAGCCTTTGGGGGCTATGCAAATTTATAGTTTAATTCATTAAACTTAAATTAAAATGTATTTCCTCAGTCACCGTAGTCATATGTCAAATGCTCAAAAATCACATATGGCTCATGGCTATCATAGTTGATATTAAAGATATAAAAAATTTCCATCATTACAAAATTTTCTGTTGGCGAGCCCTGCTCAGTAATACAGTTCTGTCCATGCATTTAGCTCTTTTCTATCCACTCTGATAAAGTAATATTTTGTGTTGCATTTTTTTTGTTTTTTACTAAAGGTAAACGTACCTGTGCTTTTATATATATACATACATACATACATACATACATACATACATACATACATACATACATATATATTTACATTTTAAGGAATCTTAACATATCAAAGGTATGAACATGTGTTTTTCAGATGTTGGTGGTTTGTCCTTATTTTCTGGAGACGAATGATTGTTGTTATTGTTGCAGGGTGAAAATGACGATGGAGGTGTTTAAGCATGAAAAGATAACAGAGTTAGTTTTAGTTTCTGAGTTTTGTGTCTTACTTTAACTCTTTTTAAAAAAAAATGGTAAATTAAAAAAAAAAAGCATGCCATTGATAGATCTGAAAACACTGCATGTGATATGTGAGGTAGGGTCCTAGATTTTTGTTTACAGATGGCAAATCCCCAGTCAATGTGACATTTATTGACTAATCCCATTGTTTTGAAAAACTCTTAATATTCCAAAATTTCAAATATGTTCACATCTTTTTCCAGACATTTATATCCAGGTCCACTGGTGAATCCACTTTTTCACTTTGCTGATTTGTGTTAAGTAACGCAGTTTTAAAATGGGTTTCAAAATGTAAAATCTTCTATTACTCTTCATCTCCAACTTCCTGCTGTTTGCACATGTCTCTTTTCGTAGGAGATGTCTGAGATCATTTTTCCAAGTTCAAAAACCTTTTTGAATTAGTTGCAACTTATACTAAATTTTAATTTTGGGATGCATGTCTATATATCTGTCTGTATCTATATATTTAGAATATTACATCTTATCACTATATCTGTCTTTTAGGATTCCCCTCACCCCTACCACAGATTTTCACACAGAGGAAGAGTTTTCTTATTCCATGTAACTCCTGAGGGCACCACGGTCCCCACGCACACCCACGTCAGGGACGGTGTATGTACCTAGGGAGTCTTTCTACATTAGCGTTTTCTGAATAGTCCAGAATTTCTGCTCCCGTTAGCACCTTTGTGAGAGACTAGGCCGATGATCATAATATCAATGTGCGTCAGAAGCTGCAGCAAAAATTAAAACAGTGATGCCAATAATGTGGAAATTGATAACGAAAATTAGACTTACCCAGTATTGTAAATATCATTTATGATTATTCCAAAATGCAAAGAGGCGGCTGAATTCCTATTATTTCAGAAACACTGCAGAGCTGACCTATTTCCCACCTACCCGGAGGCCAAAGCAACCGGAATCACGACCCGTACAGGTTTCTTGGCTATTTTAGCTCCTTACCAATGACCGGGCTAAATCGGCCTTTCCATGATCAAGATCCATTGCAAGGCTACAAGTTTATGTGAACGCTCGGGCTGCAGCCCAATGGTCACGCGATTAGATAAATATCAATAGGGTGTTATTATTAATAACAACTATGATGTTTTTCCATGATGATTTTCTTTTCATTGAATTAACAGGCTAACATGTAGCTTAATTTTTTAATTAGAAAATAATCTTAAAAGTTTAAAGATTATTCAAAATATCTTAAAAATTATTCCTTCTCTTTCTCCCCATGTCCCTCAGAAAAAGAGGATTAATGCATTAGCATCCACATCGACCACATTTATAATGCTGCTTACAGCCATACCTTAGGCCCAGAGGAGAAGGCGGAAAAGAAAAAGCAGTTTATTTGTAAGCATGATCAAAACGTTCAGTTGTTTCCTGTACATTCTAGAGTTCCATTATTATTATTACTCATGATTTTCCAACATTTGAATGCAACTAATATCGTGATTCTCTTCTAAGTAAATTATTATCTTCCCTTATAGTCTGTAAAATCTCGCCAAACATTACTAGTACACCATGCTGTTAACCATTGTGAGTGTATCTATATACGCTCATTGGTATTTGTTTTTTACTTAACCCATTTCATTTATCAGAAATATATCTTTAAAACCTCCCTAAACACCTGCAGAATGTAAGGAGCGAGGCTTGAAGCACCGTTAAATCTCTAGCACAGGACTCGTGCTCTGGCCTCTGGGTGTCTCACTCCGAAGACTTAAGATTCTCCTTGAGGCAGAAAACGGGGCAATTTGACACGTGGCAAAACCGAAGGGCAGGGGAGAGCAGGGACTCGGGTTTCTATGAGCATCAACTCCCAGCGCAGAGCACTCCGGCTTGGGAAGTCTGGTTGCATGTGCACAATAAAACATCTGTTCTGTCGTCATCCCTGGTCATTCCAAAAGTTACACGTGCATGCACACGCACACACATGCACACTCATGCACACGCACACGCATGCGCACACGCACGCACGCACATGCACACACGCACACGCAACACACACACCGCACACAGCCCATTCATTTGCCGTACATCATGAAAGCAAGAGCATTCAACACAGGTTTAGCGTCCATAACACAAAGACAATCTTGAGATTTTCAAGTTTGAAGCTACAGGAAAGATCACATACTTTTTATTTTTTATTTATTTTTTTAGTTTCATAAACTCACACAGCCCGTCAGTGGACGGGTTGGACTCAAAACACGGCCTTCGCAGAGACGCGTGCTTTCCACTATGTGACGCCCCTAAATCCACGAGCGGGTCCCACTAGAGAAAAACATCTACCTGAAGTTCCCTCACCCTGCGCTCCAGACAGCAGAAGAGAAATTATCTTAGATTTCTCTACTCGTGAAGATAAGGTCATTGACTTGGCTTTCTCTGTAAAAGTGTAAACAAATAATAAAATTGTAAATAATTTTTCTTGTAAAATTGTACACGAATTTCACATCTACAGTGTCAAAGAAAAGAATGTTTTAGTTTGGTCTGTATGGACTTTGAGAAACTGTCACAGCCAAAAAAGACTTTAAGGAGACAGTGACAGAGTGTCATACGGTGCCTGTGACAGAATCCTGGAATGGAAATGATGTTAGGTAAAATGTAGGGCAATTGGACAGAAAATAATCTTTGCTTAATAATTAGGCATCAATATGGATCAGGACTGCCAACAAATGCACTGTACACATAAAAAAACACAATTCCTGGTAATGTAGGAATTGGGTGTGCCGAACTCAATTCAATCTCAAATTTTCTGTAAATCTATACAGTCCTAAAGAGATACTTTACAAAGCAATCTCATTTATAATTGAAGAAAAGATACCTAATAGTAAGTCCAACCAAAAATAAGCATGAAGCTCATGGAAAAATAGTTTACATTCATGGAATAAATGGTGACTTTTCTATAATGCTTATAGATGAAAATATTCAATATCTCAGGTTCTGTCAAAATTATTCTATTAATTCAGTGCAATCTAATAACATTCAGGCAGTGTTTTTCAAAAAATTTGGGAAAAATCGGCCTAAAACTTTTGTGACATAGAGTCAGTAATAATCAAGACATCTTTAAGAACAAAAATTGCCTCTATTATATTTCAAGACAAAAGACATTATATTCAAACAGCATGTAAGAGATAATTAGACCAATGGAACTAAATAAAGATAACAGATGCAAATCCACACTTCCATGAAAGCTTTGTGTATGAAGGAGAAGCTCTCGACATGAATAAAAAAAAAAAATGAATTATGCTCGTGTAATGGAGGCCCATATGGAAAGAGATTAAAATACATCCTTTTCTCAGACTATGTAAAACATGATCTCCAGTCTTCATGTTAAAGCAAAAATGGGAAAAGCAAAACCTTTAGAAGAAATCAAGATGCCATCTTCAAAATATCATTAAAGCCGAATATAAGGGTTTCGAGCTAAGGTAAGTTAGCTTTTATTTCATCAACCCCACTGCCAAAAAGAGAGAAAGGCCGGAGTTAATTATACACACATGCACACACACATACACACACGTTCATACACACGCACACACATACATATATACGTATGTGCGTGTATGTATATGTATATATTATATGTGTATGTATACAGATTTGGGGCAGTTCCTGCAAAACAGCAATATCCTTCTTCTCAGAACTAGAACAGCTAAACCTAACATGTATATGGAACCGCAAAGGGCCCTGAAGAGCCAAGGAAACCTCGAGAAAGAAAGAACGAGGCATCGCACGCCCGACTTTCAAACCACACGACCAAACTACGGTCATCAAAACAGTGCGGTAACAGCATAAGAACGGATATATATACACATTTCTGGGCTGTTTTGTTACATTGAGGTAAATCGCCCAGAATCTCTCGATGTACTAAAAAGCCCAGAAATAAACCCACACCTGTGTGGTCCCTGAATCCGACAAAGGAGACAGGAACATACCCCGCGTGCTGTAGAGGAACGGCAAAGCCAGCCTCTTCGTTGAGAGATGCTGGGGAAACGGGACGGATTCATGCAAAAAACAACAGAAATTGAAACCAACTCCTTACGGTATATTCAAAACTAAATCCCCAGTGGATTAAAGACTTAAATCGAAGACCTGAAACCACAAAACTCCGAGAATAAAACTCAGGCTGTAAACTCTTTAGCATGAGCCTTAGCAGCATCTTTCTGGATAGCTCTATGGCAAAGGCACCAAAAGAAACGAACAAACAAGTTTCAAAAGGGGCAGAGGACCTGAACAGACGTTTCTCCAAAGAGGACATACAGATGGCCAAGAGACTATGAAAGGATGCTCAAGGTCACCAATGAGACAACGCACATCACAGCCACAACGAGACATCCTCGCACACCTAGAAATCATCACGCAGCAAGTGTTGGCGAGGAGGGAACCCTCGAGGGAACAGCGTGACTAGTGCGCCGTTGCCGAAATGTCAATTGCTGCAGCCACTATGGAATGTTCGTCCGGAGGTTCCTTACGCAATTGAAAATAGAACCAGCTTATGACCTGGCCATTCTGCTCCTAGGTAATTATCCAAAGACATCCAAACACGAACGTAAAAAGATAGATGCACCTTATGTTCTCGGCAGCGCTATCTACAACAGCCAAGACATCAAAGCGACCTCAGTAGAGATGAACAAACGACTGGATAAAGGTGACGTGGAGCGCAGATGCAGTGGAATATTATTTGGCCATGAAAAAGGACAAAATCTCACCATTGGCAACAACATGAGTGGATCTAGAGAGTATTACGCTAAATGAAATCAGTCTGACCGAGAAAGACAAATACGACATGTGAGCTCATGTATTCGACGCGGGATCTAAAGAACAACATGAGTGAACGAGACAGAAACAGACTCATAGAGCACAGAGAACCAGCGGATGGTTGCCAGAGAAGACGGGGGTTTGGGGGTTCAGGGGAAAAAGGTGAAGGGATTAAGAAATATGAAGTGGTCGTTCCAGAGTAACCATGGAGACGTAAAGTCTACCTTAGCCAATGCAGCCAATGACACCGTAACGACTATGCCTTGAGCCAGTCTCACTACCATGTTGCACATCATCAAGTGGCCCAGCTCAGGCTCCAGGTGTGACACCTGGCTGAAAACAGAAGAGTAAAAATGACAACGACGGCTACCACGGAAGCCACCCCGTCTCTCAAGTCATGGCCCCCCAAATCACGCACGCCGTTCCCACTGCATTCTACTGGTGGGGACAGGTCGCGCGGTCTGGGTCCGCACGCAGGGAAGGACATGCCACTCCCTAGGAGAGGAGCGGCAGATCGCACCGCAGACAGACGCCCGGGTGGCGGGGGCTGACGTGGGCGTCCGCCTTTGCAAACAAACCTCCCGCCAACTACCTTCCAGCCACAGCGACCCACAGGCCTCCCTCCCCCTCCACACGGCCGAGACCCAGGGCGTCCTCTCAGAATCCAGAACGCCGCTTCCTAAACCACATCATCCCCATGGGCCCAAGGTGTCCTGGGTGCAGCGGCCCGGGTTCAGTGCCCCTCGACCCAGAAATATGACATACCGAGACAGGCCACCCACCTTCTCCACGCTCTGATGAAGCACAATGAAATAATTGCGACAGACAGCTGCATTTTCAAAGGACAGAAAGCAGTTATCTGTCACTGGTTCGGGGCCATTCGCAATCCGGCTGCACACACGTTACCAGTTCCGCCCACTTGAGAGGCAAGGAATATTCTTGGCTAGATATGGTTCTGGTCCCCGATCCATTGCTTCTCAAAGATCTCTGCTTTGTCTTAGAGTCATCCTTTTTTTCCCAAAAGAAATAGACAGGTGTTCTCGGCCTGTTTCTTGCTCTTAGGTGTTGGGAGCTCTTTGCATTTTGAACAGTCTTTGTTCCTGTTAGCCAGGTCAGGTAGCACCTTTGTTAGTACCCCTGAGACCCTCAAAGCTTTGTAGATTTGTCTACAAATCTCATGAGGATTCACTTCACGCCCCCAAAGCAATATCGATCAATTTTTTCACAATAATCTTCACATTTTTTATTACCTGACAATCACTATTAGGAAAAAAAATATATTTTCTCTTCCAGAAAGAGGTTCTAATTACAGATGAAAATGGTGAATTCCGTAACCACTGCACCTGATGGCACTTTGCCTCAGCGGGTACAAGTAATGGGCCTTCCCCTGTGCCATTATGTGATTGTCATGATTGTTATCCTGTCCTCGTTTAATTTCGAAAAGAACTGTCTTTTCCAGGCAATGTCATTTTATAAACAATTTCCAACTTCGATAGCTAAACGCCGTGATGTCCAGATAATCGTCCTGCCTTGAGAGCCCAGATTAAATCAATTTACAAATTAAAGGGGACGGAGCAATCAGCTCGCAGTCCAGAGGGCGTTTTAAAAGTGACTAGATCCAGGGTGTCCTAAGAAAAAAGAAAGCAGGTCGGCGATGGGCTCTGCTGCCAGAAGCAGCCGCCGCTCCTCGGTCCCGCCCCCCCCGTGGGATGGCACGTGGCTCTTGGCAGCCCCGACAGCGGGGTTAGCGCCTCAGAGCAGCGTGTCGCCTTCTGCTTGGAGACCGTGGGCCTCCTGCTTTATTAGAAAATGATTAAATCGCTCAAAATTAGGTTGGAGAGGTGCCAGCCTTTCCACGGTTGCTTAAAGGGCGATGGTCGGATGCCATTTGTACGTGAGGCATCATTACGAGGAAGATGCGCAGAAGATGCATTTTTGATGGAAGGAAACCCTCAATGCAATTACGCACGGAAAAAGTCTTCTCATAGCGGGAAAGAGCTACTAAATAGGAAACTAATTGGAACACAAACTTGACACAATATAACTGAATGTACTTTATTCAGTGCCGACGTCGTTAAACTTGAGATTCGTTGGTTGACTTGCCACAAAAATCAGACACGATTCTCTAAAGGAAATTGTAATACTTCTTTTGACGGTCAGAATGACGTGAGAATTCAATTTGAAAGTGAACTCGGAAGAGGGAATCCTGAAGTGCCTTGTGTAAACACGTGCGTATAAATTATTAGGATAACCAGCCGCTAATCGCATCGCGTGTTCTTGGAAGTCTCAGCCTGCAGCTGCGTTTCCTTCCACGTGACCTTTACGGACGCACGTGTGTGAGTGCGTGTTACTGCCAGCGAATCAGAAATCCTGCGCCTCAGTGTCCCCACTTGTTTCTGTTTGCTTCTCAACGTCCTGAGTCAAATTCCAGCCCCCCTGGCTTTTGATCGAGATGGTAAAATGCACAGACTTACTACAGTTTAAACATTCGAAAGGCAAAACATGATTAATTATTGGTTTATACTCTCCCCACCTCACGATCATGACAGAATATTCTCAAAGATTCTACAACCGTGAACCGGTGTTGCAAGTGGATGTTAAAGCGATGGATAATCATTTAGCACGATCGTAACTGACTTTTATGAACTCTGAGGACTTGTACATAATAAGAGACTTGCTAAAAACGGAACTTTGATCAACAGTGCCAAAAAATAAAATCAAACCTGTCGACTTGCCATGAATACCTGGATGCGTTACACCACACTGCTAAATTCTTTTTGTTTCTGAATATTTTATAAGCAAATTCTTTCAGCGACAAGACAGAAAGAGACGTCTGAGAGGCACTCCGTTCACCCCTACACTTGCCCCATACAACGCAACTGTTCACTTCCACCAAAGACACTCACGTGTGTGCGTGTGTGTGCATGTGTGTGCGTGTGCTTGTGTGCACATGCACACGATGATACGAGCTTTGTTATTATCGTGCAGATTTTTTACTTTCCCAAATGTAATTAAAATAATCTTATTCTTTGGTTTGCCATAATTTGTAATGAAGAAAAAAAATGGCTTGCTATTTTTAAGTTTAGAATGCTTTTTCCCAGAAACGATCGCTTCGTATGTGATTGAAGTATTATACAACTTATTTGAGGACCACGACGAAATTTTGACATCGGGGGAAAGCAAATATCAGGTATCCCAGAGTGATTTGAGGAACTGAATGAGCAACCTGTCATGCATGGCCAAAACACTTTCCGTTTTTAAGGGTTTCTAGATAGAGATAAAGAGTAGAAAGTGTTTAGCACAGAACTGGAATTCAATATCGTGCGTAAGTTTTCTTAATGTGTTAAGATATGTTTGTAAAACAACGTATACGTGGAGGGGTTCAGGCAAGGCGAGTGTGTCGAGCAGTTAGTGGTGGAACAATCCAGTAGCGAAAGATCGATTAATACGATTTTTCAGACCAGGAAAGAGGGACCCTCGGAGAGGTTAGAGCTGAAAAAGAGATATGTAGCTCGTAAACCTAAAGCAGCAGCTAGACCACCACGAGGTTAGTCGAGGGTAGTGTGGAAATGGGAAGAGAAATGAGCAACAGCAGGAATCCCGGCGTCTCGGTGTTTTACGGCTCTGTGTAAAACCATTCCACGCTTAATGGATTAAAGCAAAACTGATGAGAGACGTCTCAGAGCTCTGGGGGTTCATTAAATTGTTCTTCTGGCGACCTTGCCTGGGCTCGCTGCTGTGGCGGCATTAACTCACGGGTCACCTGGAGGCTGGTCTCCGGTGACGCCAGGGGCGGGCGGGGCTCTGTTTCCATGCCGTCTCTCTTCTCGGGCTGCCGCGTGCTTCTCGCCGTTCCGCGAGGGTGCAGGCCGGCCGAGCCGTCCCTCGAGGCCTGGGCTGCGGATCCCAACAGTGTCACCTCCAGCACATCCTCTGTGTGTGAACCAGACGCGGGGCTAACTCGGGTCGCGGTGGGAGCACACACGCGGCTGCCTTTGGGGAGGAGCCGCCCAAGACCGCAGCCGTGGGTTCCGCTCCGCTCCGTCTGGGAACAACAGGCCGGAGGCCGAGTCGTGGGGGAGGCTGAGGAGCACGAGACACGATCGCCGGACGTGCAGGCAACCGTAAGGGGGTCCCGCTGCGGAGGACGGAGGCACGTTGAAGACAAAGGGCTGAGGAACGCAGTCAAACTTTCTAGAGGGTCCAAGTACCCCTCGACCTCGTGAGGAGGTATAAGCGCTGGATTTAGTAATTGGGGGGTCCTGGGTGAACAGAACAGAAGCAGGTTAGTGGCCACGTTTGTCTGAAGTTTATGGAGAAGCAGACGGAGTGAAAACGGAGGCCATCGGTCAGACGGCGGCGAGGCCCCAAGCTCTTACTTCTCAAACCTCGCGCAGCCGGGATACGCTCTGCTTACAAATAGCGATACGCGATCATTTCCACGTCCTAGAAAACAAGAAGGATGACCTTCTGGGTTTTCCCAAGTGTGCTCCGCATTTATGTGTACGGAAGGGCGATGCTTCAAAAGTTTGCAATTCGAAGTTTGGGAATCGGCCACCGAAGTAACAAGTTTTCACCCCCGAGTGCTTCTCAGAGCCTTTCATGTGTTGAAGTTCCTCGTGGCCTTCTGAGATGCCGGCGATGAAGGGTTTTTCAATTCATTTGACCACAGATGCCTTTTTTTTTTTTTTACAGAACTTCTCATACTAGTTCGTTCTGTGGATCACCATTTTGGAAATTAGAATAAAGTGAGTCCTCAAATGCACGAAATGCGATGAGAATCGTGGCCGGCATTTTCCTACCTCAGAGAACACCCACAGGTCCCGCCAGCTTACATGGCAGAATGAGGCTGCAGAAAAAGACCCGTCACCACAGCCACGTAGCTGGTGACATGTCAATGTCCACGTCTTTCAAAACGTAAGGTATTCCGGCTCAGGCGATAGTCCTACTATTTCTTCAGCCAAGCCTCACTGTATTTGACGTGCTCCAAATACCGTAAAACAATAAAATATTGGCATTTTCTCCTTTGTACTTCAAAAAATGGAATTATTTAGGGTATAGTAACCTGTTTTTACTTGTTGCCTTGATGGTTTTCGCTTTTATTTTAATTTCGTAAGTCTGCATTTTTTATGGATGGGTATTCAAATAATTACCAAAACTGTAGAAAAAAATGTATTTTAAGTTTAGACTGTCTTCCGAGAGATAGATAATTGGACTGATTCTTTTACATTTGAAAAGTTCTAACTGTTTCTCCAATTGCCATTGGTATGATGATTCAGCAGGAGTTGTTGTTTGGCAAAAGCTCGGATTATCCCACCGACCAGGACTCCGCATTTGTTGACGACGAATCAGCTGTGTAATGTGTGAACACAGACACACACACACACGTGGACACACAGACACACACGTGCACACACTGCATGCGCACGCACACACACACACACAGCTGCCAGTCCAGTCACCCGGGTCGTCCCACGGATGGATGCCGACCGCGCAATCCGACCCGCAGCAGCCGTTGGAGCCGTCGCTGGGGTGGCTGAAATGTCGCACTGGTTCCCTGGCATTCTGGGCGCCCCACACTCACAGCTCAGTCTTCGCAGAGTCACTCTAAGGAGACTTGACAGAGGAGTGCTGCTTCGATCGGGCTTCGTGACGACTAGTTCCCTGCTCCGCGGTGACGCAACAAAATATTGTCATCTTTCCCTCTGCACCTCAAGAAAGACATCGCGATGCTGCCCAAAGGTTCTGAGCCTGCCATGGCTTCTCCTCCGGAAACAAAAAGAGGTCCCAGTACCACGGGGAGGGAGGTGGCAGGACCCCAGCATCACGAGCGAACTCCCGCCGTGCTGGGCAGGGGCTGCGGGGCGTCCGGGGTGCTCCGAGCCGCAGGGCGCGGTGTAAATGCACACTCGGAACGGTGGCGACGTAAGGTCAAAATACGTAATCTTAAGTGACCAACACATTATAGTTTTTGAAATCTATTTCTAAATGGGAAAATCTACTGAAAAGAAATTGTATAGATGCCTTCAAAAATGCACGGGCTCAAATCATTTCAGTAGCAGCACAGTAATTTAGAAATTTAATTCGATAACGTTAGAATACTTGAGCACTCCGGTGCCCAGTTTCTGGGGAACAAGGATGATGGTTCAAATAACGAGGAGCCCATGAAAGCCGAGTTACATCTGAGAATATGTCCTATTTGTGAGACCAAGCTTCAGTACGTTGAATCGTGGTGTCTGTGGATAAGCTGCGCCTGTTCAAACAATTTCACCTTTTATTATTCATGTCTGTGGTGTGGATGCAATCCTTTTAGTTACGCAGAGATGAAATTAAGTCCATACAATGTCAGGTGCCTAAAAGGGTCCTAATTGACTGTTGTGCCTTTTTCTTTCCCATGGCCAGCGCCCTGCCCGCATGAATGCCGAAGGTAAGTGCAGATTATTACCGCGGGCTGTCTCTAGTTCCCTCGGGCTGGTTACCAGCACAGGATGATGCTCTGGGCTGAATGTGTGTGTCCCCTCAAAATCCACGCGCCTAAGCCCTAACCCTCGCCAGGCACATACTTGTCTGGTCTCAGGAACGCGTGCCACCCCCACCTCCGTTGACGACCTGCTGCGGGCAGTGTGGATAGTGACAGAGGCCCCGAGGCCACGCTGCCTGAGTGGACCCAGGCCGCTAAGTGACGTGCACGACCCAACTCCACCGCGGCTTCTCCGTTTACAAAGCAGCCATGATTCCAGGGCCTTGTCATTTCTGTGCGTTCAGCTCATTAACAGGAGAGAAGTCAGAGCAATGCCTTTAGCATTCGTGCAATAATGTTCATTTCTATTTTTATTTTATTATTTTAAATATTTTTTGTCTTAAATAATTTTGACTAGTTTTAGCATATCTTTTCTTCACGAGTAGATGTCGGGTAAGCACCTTTTCTAATTTATGGCATATATAAAACATGTTTTCCCTTATGCTAATTGGAATGATGGGGCTGTGTGTAACAATTTGAGTTGACAATATTTTTTTAAATGTATAGTATTTATTTTATTTTATTTTTCCGGGATTTAGAATAGCAGAAAAAAACTTAATATGAATTTTTATTTCTTTTTAGTTAACGGCTTTTTGGATGCTTTCAGATCTCCACTCTGTTTTTACTTTTAAAAGTTTTGTAAAAACGATTGTTCATCGTGTTGCTTTGGTTTTTCTTTCACATGTAATGTAATTTGAAATGTCATTCACCATCGCTCTCCTGTGTTTACTTCTATCTACTTTCTCTCTAAATCAGAAAAATGCTCTCAGGATTGTCACCTCATCGGTGATGTCTTTTCCGCAAGATCCTAACACCCAATAAATCCTCTGGCGTTGATTTCGTTATTCTATTAATCTTGTTTTACTTCACCCTTTTCTGTTAATTTATTTCACCTCTTCTCATTGCAGCCACCGACTCTGAAATGAATCCTTTCCGATATTTCTTGCTGTGCATGTCTCCATTTAGCTTCTGTGCTTCGCTCGGTTTCACAAAAGCTGCGTGCTTCTAAGCCATAAATACACAAAATACCTTCAGAAAGATCGGCCCCAACGATGGATCCTATTTTATGAGGTTTGTTCTTCTTCTCAAAATCTCCAAGATAAGCTTTTCATTTGATGCTATAGCTTCCGATGCTAGGCCGCACTATTTTCATTTGTCGTCCTCAAATTAGAAGAGATTTGTCCCGAGAGGGGCTTCGCTAATAAACACTCACATGACCTCCTATTTCCTCCCCCGTCAGAGCCACTGGCAGTAGTGGAGTGGAGTCTGCACGCAGAAGGGAGGTCATCTGGAGAGACCCCAGCCCTGTCCGCAGCACCAGCGGGGCGCTGCTGGGTGGACGCAGGGTCCCCTGCCCCATGGGGACCCGTGCCTGGGCCTGCGCATGCTCCGTCCCGGGCACGCCCCACCCACATGGCCCGGCTCGCCGCCCGCCGCTCAGCACCTGCACCAGGTGAGCTCCTCGGCGCGTCGCAGGCCGCAGCGATGACCCGGCCCCCGCTCGGCCTCTGCTGTTTTTCACTCACATGACTCCCAGAATAAGGTGCCCATGCGATTTGGTCAGGAAACCCATACCTGGGGCACTTTGGGAAGCAAGGTGGAACACAGCAGGTATCGGAGCGCCCGGACCTGCCCTGCTGGGCCCGCTTCACATCTGCGCGCTCCACGCGTCCCCCAGCTCTGCCTGCTTGTGTGTGTTCAGGACCGCGTATCTGGATTTGCCGCATGGCAAACGGCAAAACGCAGGGGCATCAATTCCAGAAGTCGATTCCGCACCACAAGCTTTGTAGTTAGCAGAAAAAAAGCGTCTCAGGTTTTGCCAATTGCCCACCGTCAACAGGCTTCGTGGGCAATGCCGTTGAAGTCTGATCCCACTTCTGTCCTCATCAGTATGTTGGACAGTGATTGGCTCAGGATAAGAAGGCTAAGCAGATGTCATTTTACCAGGCCTCACCCTTAAACGGCGTCTAACACAACGAAAATATATTTACACAGAACAAATGCGGTCAATAACGGATTATCATTTTAAGCCTGAAATACATAAGCGTAATGTATAAGCCTCACAGTAAGAGAGAAAGAGCTAAGAACGTCCCCAGCCTCCCTCGGGCTGTTATGGGATCCAACGCTCTTAGTGATAAGGGAATTACATGGGGTTCCACGCCTGCTTCCTCCGGCCTCCTGCGCGGCCAGGAAGGGTCTCAGGAAGAGAGGAGGCCGGAGGTGGAACCAATCAGAAGTACCACATTGACGTTTGAGTACCACCGGCTCCCTAATCAATAGCCGGGTCCAAATGAACGCCTACGACTTCATGTTGTTTTAAAAAATCTCGTGAATTTTCAAAGACACACTCAGCATCCTGATAGATTGCCCGGACCTTGGTAATCATTGTAACAAAGCATCTCTTATGCGCTTATTTCAAAGTTTTCGCCATTAAACAATGGATCTGGGACTTTGCACGGTGTCTGCGAGCTGGCCCCGACCGTTTGCACAGCTCCTGGGTAACCGTGCACACACAGACACAGCGGTGTTGGGTGTGTGTCCTTTTAATGAGCATCTGGCATCGACCCCAAACTCTTTGTTGTTGTTGCCTGGCAATTGATATAGACCCATATTTCTCTTTAGATGGGCAAAACCCAAATGACATCAAGTGTTCTGATGCAAAGCGGGTCCTGTTCTTAGGCTGGGACCTCTGAGTACTTGGAATTGACCTGACAGCTGACCCCAGGCTCCACTGACCGATGCGTGCCTTCTCCAGCTCCGAGTCGTGGCTCAGTGTTGTTAGGAGAACCTTGGTCACGCTCCCTATGTGGGACTACATGCAGGTCACGTCCCACCCTCCTGCCAGCCCTCGCCAGCCCGTCAACTTCCTCTCCACCCTGAGAAAAAAGAGTAAACTAAAAACACATAAAGCTGCGTCGCTACGGTGGACAAGAACAGACCCCGAAGCCCGCAACTGCGCTGGAATGCTAGCTTGCGATTTATAGGAGGGGTGATGCTGCTCCTCCAATAAATAAATTTAATTTTTAAAAAGTATGAGATGCTTAAACCGGGAGCAATCATAGAACAGGCTCTGTGGGAGCCGTGAGGATGACAGGACTTAATTAGACCACTAGCCAGACAAAATTTTCCTAAGAAATCTCTTCCTTTAAAAACTCTGCCTGCTTCATGTGCAGTGGAAAAGGATATGCCCACTGGATGGTCTCAAATGAAGTCAAATCTTCTTGTACTCACGAGTTCTAAAATACGGTCAGTAAAAGGAGTCTGACTATCTATCCCTTTAGAAGCAGTTGCCCAATTGTAGGCAGAAACCAGTACGTTTGGGGCCTTTCTCTGTAAAATAAACAAGCAAGCAAGCAACGTCCATGTATTTATGGTCTTTTAAAAAAAGTCTTTCTAGCAGAGAGCTGATGTTAGTGCGAACAATAACGAATGGACGTCTGCTCGCTCATCCGTAGACGGTTACTGAGCGCCCGCTCTCCGCGAAGCATTATTCCAGGCCCTGGAAACGGGAGCGTGAGTCAGATGAACAATCACCCTTGACCTACGGAGCCCGTGGCAAACGACGGATAATCAATGCGAGACTTAAATGACAATGGAGACTCATAGACGGGAACGCGTACGTGCACGCCTATCGGAAGGAGTCCGCAGTAGGATTCAAAACGGAAAAGTGAAAGGTAAAGCCACGATGCGGAGGGGGTCCGGGAGGCCCAGGGGGAGGAGCTTGGGGCGAGGCTACGAGTCAGGTGAGGCAGTGAAGGCAGTCCTCACTGAGACGGCGGAATCTGAGAAAAGGCCTGAAAGAACCTTTTTATTACAATTTGGATGGTGAATAAAGGCACGGCCCAGGCGTGGGGCTAACCCCTGTCCATGGTGCTAGAACGATGCCCAGTCACTTAAGCCGGCAATCTTAGGAAAGGGGAGAGACCCGGATCTTGACAAGACTTAAAACGCTGGAAAAACTGTTAGTGAAATAGCATCAGAGAAGGGCTGTCGTTTGGCCCATCCTGGGTACCAGGCTCTTGACACAAACTGTCACATCCAGTCCTTCAGACCTGGTCTCTGTCATCTGCCTACCCACCCGTCATTCGATCTAGAAAGAGGGTTTTATTTCAGGCCACATAGTGCAGGAACGGCACACACTTTTTGCAGCGTGAACCTCGGCTCACACGGGTGTCTAACCCATCACACAGGCGCCGGAGGCGAAGCCAGGACGCGGACGTTGGACGTCGCGGGGAGCCCACCTGCTTCGTCGCGAGGCGCGTTCCTTCCGCGGCTCGCCTTCACCGATTCTTGCCCCGTGGCCCGATCACTCTCGTGTTTACCGCGACCCCATTCTCCCTCCGCAACGGGGAACTCGACGAAATTTTCTCCCAAGTGCGTTTCATCGAGCGATCGCGTTCACGGCAGGCTGAGGAGTTTCCTGTTCACCCACAAGTGGATGAGCTGTGCCCCAGAGATTCCCACACATCGGAAGTCCTGACCTCGCCTCCTTAGTAGGGACCACGGCCCCTTTCGACCAAAGCCAGACAGACCTTTGTCCACTGCATCTAACGCGCAATCATACTGTGAAAACTGCGCAGTTTTGAAAACGCGTCCAAACTCGAGTTTCTCCCTATATAAAATTGGAAATAAGAGTATCTGTTTCAAAGGATCAGAAGGATAATTACACAAGATGCAGCACACGAAGTTTGGCGCACTGTCTCCTACGTCACGAAAGACCTGTAAGGGTGGCTCTTACATTTTTCGCTAAATTCTCTACCAGACACACCCAGATAAAGCCCACAGGGGACAGCTGACACACAGTCAGCTCTGGGGCCAACGTGCTCGCTGGTGGGGTACAGTCTCAACTGCAAACATCACTGTCTGGGGGTCCTGGGTGGCCCTAGTACACAGTCTCTGACAATCCCCAAGAGACGAGGACCAGGGGCAGTCCAGTGAAAACAACGACACAGACCAAGAGGAATCGGCTCACACTGAGCTCTGAACGGAAGTGAGAGGAACCAGGCTCGGCAAGGACGTATGGCCCATCTCGGAGACGCTTCCTGCTGTCACGTCGAAGAAGAAACTGGCGTGGTGACGGGACTGGCCCCAAGGGGTGAGTGATTATTACACGGAGAATGGTGGCCAGATGGCTCCCCCTTCCACACACACACAGAGGAAACAGGCCCAGGGTGTCACCTCGGGAGAGGTGACCCAGGGGAAATGGGCCTCGCACACCGAGAACCGCACGGGGCTCTGTGCCTGATGGCCAGAGAAAGTGGCCCAGCCGGGTGCGAGGGAGGACCGAACCGGGCGCCCCACCTCACCCCCAGTCCTTACGCGGGGCTTGTGACCCCCACACTGACTTTTACAGCCACCACCAGGAGCAACGGGGAGGACACTCATATTTCTCCCGAAAAGATGGTTGCTGCCTCTTCGACCACAGTATACCCGGGAGGTCGCTGAAGATTTTTAGAAGAAACATGTGCCCACTTCCCACTGCGCTGCCAAAAATTACAAGCCCGCGTGACCAGCTCCTGGTAAAAGAAAACACCAGGAGAAGTCAGCCGGCGGCCTGCCCCGTGCTTCGGGGTCCTGATCGCGTTGCCCGGTGCTGCTGGGTGGCAGCGCCCTGGCCCCCCCCCACCCCCCCATCGCCGCAGGCTGCAGCGTGAGGATCGCCTTCCAGCGAGCAGTGAGCTTTTCTCTGTTTTAAAACGCTCCCTCGCCTCCTTTCCTTAGGAAACGTCTTTTACAAGTTGTGACGCCCCGCAGCCACCTCTGAGGTAGTGAATGCGGTAGGTTCTCTGCTTTGGGGGCGTTCGCCCCTCATTCAGCTTCCCAGCCATGGACTTCTGCTGTTTTGGCAAATCTCACTACTCACCCGAAAGTACCCCAGCGGGTGGGCAGGGAAGTGAAAAGAGATGAAATGCCCGTGCGCTGACGGCCTCCTTCTCTGCCCAGGCGCGTGCCACCGCGGTCCAGCTCTGACCGTGTTGACCGTGATTAGGTTTCTGCTTTTAAGAGGACATTGCTTATCACGGACCATTCTTATCGTGACTTTTTAAAAATTCCGACAGTCTCCAAATATCTACAAATCACCTCTATCTTTTAGGCATTCCAAAGTCATCCCCGGATGACTTATTTAAACTTACTAGTAATGAAACCAAGGGAGAAACAAATTCCCTCAGGATCCCTGTCCTCGAAAACAGACAATGGCATGTTCCCTCTTGTTCCTCCTCCTTCTTCAATAAGTCGAAACTTCCCCCAAGGAACATTTTTTTTCCTCAAAGGAACACACTTCACTTTTGAAAAATTTACAAATATCGACTTAAAGTCGCTTTTTTTATAAGCCCACTCCCACTCTGGCACTTAATGCCCAGACACTGCCATGAACGTGTCTCCTCTAAGAACACAGACATCCCAAGTCCTCTGCCCTCGCCTTCTGCCTTGTTGTTTTGGTGAACGACGCATGTTCAATTATTTTAATTTTTCTCTTCAGTCAGTCCCTCCGGCTACTTCTCCTGCATTGTTCTTTTCTCAATCCCATCCTAGTTTTTCTTTTCTTTTCTTTCAGGGCAAAGAAGTCAATGGACGACTTTAAGCACCTCCCTGAAGCTGTGCAGAAGAGTTCAGTGAGACCTTCCCATTCTTTCCCGAGTCCTGGCTCCCCACCACTTCCTGCAAGGGCCTTCAGCAAAGCACCAAGATTTCGACAGAAACTCGTTGGAGAAGAGAGAACAAAGGGTGAGCGGGAGAAAAGGCAATTCATTTCACAACAGTTTTTGGAACTTACTTTTCCCCCAGGGGAATTGCAAATGAGAGAAGTGACCTGATCTATTGAGAAATATCACAGAAAGCATTGAGGCGTGTTTCCAGGCCTTTTGTTTAAACTTACTAAAAAAAGAAAAAGAAAAAAGAAAGCATTGAATTTGTTCTTAGAATGAAAAATGGTCTCTACTCCTTTCTTCATCCTTACCAAAAGGTACGTGTGCAATAAATTTTAACGGTTAAGGTAGCATCTAAAGATACACTGTATGTAATATAATCATGGCTAGAGCTGGCTAGCTCATTTAAAACTATCTCTTTTCACTGAAGTCATGCTGATCGGTGCAATACCTTTAACACATGCCCTACTTCCCACAGTAATGCCTCCCTCACACTCATACACACACACACACACACACACACACACACACACACACACACACACACACACACCCTTCCATAACCCATCTCCAGTGCAAACTACCCTCAGAAACTCCCTGATACTAGAGATTTTGTATTCATAGTTGTAACTCTTAAGCCCAAGTAGACATGTAAATGCATGTTGTTTAGTAAATACGATTAATTAATTACTAAATGAAACTAGGATGAATCAGATGAGACAATGTGGATGACTGTACGAGGAGAGGAAGGAAACCACAAAGTATTTTTTTAAAAGTCAACACGGATGTTCAAAGCCCACATCTAGAAATAGCATCTCACTGCCTTTTTGCTTTCTTTTTATTCTGGAAAACATTAAACTTCATTTAACCTCTGACACATGGACATCTTACTCCTTCAAAACGGCACACAAGGAAGCCAGTTACTGAATGCTTAGTCTACAGAGTGTCATCATTCTGTCAGCTACTGAACACTTGTTCTAGGAAGTGGCATCATTCTCTCCCCTCAGGGGCACCTGGGCCTTGTCATTTACTGTGACCAGTCTGATAAACCTCACTTTGTGTGGGGACCACCTGGCAACCCAGAATTAAAATAAAATACAGTATCAAAATGTGCCAGAGGCTTACTTTTTAAAAAATGATGAAATCTCCGCTATCTTGGAGATAACTGAATAATCAGTTCGAACAGTGAGATCTAAAAAACAGTATACAATAGATTTTTCAGCATAAAATAAATTCCTTTCACAAAGCCCTCATTAGCACAGATGTTCACAGTCTTTCAGTGTTTTAATAAAGATGGTAATTTATTCCTTCGACCTCTCCAAACATGCAGAATGCTGCCATTGGCTGCCGTCAAACTCAGGTGACCCTTTCTCGTGGACTCATCTAAGGATATATTTCTTTTTGAAACTTGGGACACCGATTTCCAACCTCTATACCAGATAATGGGTCTTTATATCATTGTCTAGTGACCTGCTGAATCGTAACTATTGTCTCTCGTGAGCGGCGTCCCATTCCGCACCTGAAGGCCCTTTGGGGCATGCTTAGCTCTCGCCTCTCTCACTTCGTCACCGTTTGTCCTCTGGACACGGAAAGCTTCGCTGGCCCGCATTTCAGAAGTAACTTGCCGCAGGCGTGTCACACTGACTGACCAGAACGCTCTCTCTTCTAAATGTCCAACACAGAGCGTTACCGTTATTTCTTCATTTTTCATTTTTGTCCCCGGAAAAGCTCGTCCACTTATGGGAGAGTGATTGACAGCTTCTCTTCTGGTTTCTGGACCCTTCCGCGGTGCATGAAAACGCAGCAGAAACTCTGTCCTCTGACTCGACGCTGAGCTGACCGGCTGGCCGCGCGTGGGGACAGGGGACGCCCGGGTGTGCGGTCTCTGTGTGATCCGGACACGGACTTTGTTGCAGAAACTGAGATAGAGGCAGCTGATGAAGCTAATGGTATTGTAAGACGTGGGGATTGATTTTTTTAATGTGTTTTGTTTCCACATGGTAGCAAGCATTAAATTAAAACCTTGTAAGGAGTAGGATCCTATCATCGGGCACGTTTCTTCCTGATTTAAGTAGCATTTTTGTCTAAACAGCATCATCTCAAGGCCAAAGTTTCACTTTCAGTCTTGTAGTTTGACTCTGTGGATCACTGTGATTTTTTCTTACATTTTTAAAAACTAAAAGCTAATTGATATGAAGGTACCCTTGACAATATTTCTTTTCCCATTCCTTAAGACTGTGGTTTTAATAAAAGCTGTGATACTTATTAAAGTTTTATTAATTCGATGCTTATTTTACAGTAAATCACAAAATTTTACATGTATCTATTTCACATTTTCCATTATTAAAAGTGAAAAATAAAATCATTTACATGTATTTCTGTTTCTATCATAGATATAAAGCATGATAAATGAGTTACATAAAATACTTTTAAAACATTTTATGTTTACTTTTGTTAGGGGTGACAAATTGTTCTATAGATAAATATAATCAGATTATACAGTATGGAACAGAAATATTTTTGAATTCACAATAAATGCTGCTAAGTGCGAAGGGTCTAACGCGGCCTGGGCTCACAAGCAGGATATAAAATTCCAATCTACAAATGGAAGTATAAAAAGAAGGCGCAGCGCATCCCTGGAGACAGAAGTCACAGTGACACAGCGCGTGTCCAGGGGCGGGGGGGGGGGTGGCGATGCCAGTGGGGGCGAGGAGGGGGCCAGGGATGGGGGCGCGCCCGACCTTGCTGCGAGGCAGGCAGCCGCCAGGACCATCCTCGAAGCGGCCCCACGGCCGCACGCGGCGTCTCCCTGGCTGCACGCGTGAGCCTCCGGCCCCGCCAGAGCTGCGAGACGTGTCACACGTTGTCAGACGTCTGGCAGCACTTACTTCCTGCATGAACTCACAAAAAATCCCCTGCCATCAGGAACCTTGCGCTGTATTACTCGAAGGCATTAAAGGTCAAATATGCTATCATCACATAAATTTCTCTCTCTCTCTCCCTCCCTCCCTCTCTCCCTCCCTCTGCCCCCCTTCCTTTTAGGTGAGTTATTTTAGAAGATGCTCATGCTTTTTGAGGAAGACAAGGATCTGAGTCAGGGCCGACCCCTCCCACCCTCTCTCCACATGCTCACTCGCCCCCCCCCCCCCAGTGTCTGAAAGGGCCGAGGCGGAAGCTCACGGATGTTCACTTACAATCACTTGGAATAAATAAAAGCTGGTCCCCGGACCTTATTTGCCCGCACGGTCACGAGCAGCACGTGTCAGCACACTCGCTCCGCATCGGGCCTGTGAGCCACCCGTGACCTGCCCCCGGCCCCCTCCGTGACCTCAGCACAGAGCGCGCTCACCCTGTAAGCGTATGGATGAACGCGGATGCCGTCCGAGAAGGCTTCGCTGACAAACACCGGAATTTGAATTTTATGTAATTGTCACCTGACAAGATATTCTTCTTAATTTTGTAGCTTAATATCTAAAATTACAGAACGCAGAGCTAGTGATCTGTGCCCAAAGAGGCAGCAGGCCCCATCTGGCCCCCTGGTGTATGAGTCCTGGTGTGTAATAACGCGTCTCCTGCTCCTGGTTCTCTCGTGACGAAGGCGGGGACCAATGATACACCTCAAATAAAGCTGTCGATCGCAGTGTTTTCATCGGTCCTCAAAATATACGGGTTCTTGCAGTCACATCTCTTATTCCATGTGTTTTATATTGTCTTATAAGGAAATTACTTTGTTTCCTTCCACGTATACATACTTGCATGTACGTGTGTATGTGCATTTGGGCATATATGTGTGTGTGCTCCTTCCTGATGTAGTCATTAAAATACAATTATATTACTATTTTTTCAAACCAAAATCATAATGGGCACGTTGACTCTGCCTAGACACTACAGTCAATTCAAATACTATGTAAATAACCAAAAATCGTCTTGGAACACGTTGAAACAACCCCTGATAATTTTCTCATCTCCGGCTCCTGCCTCTTCTGGTGGAAAGTACATTCTACTAACCGTGTGCATTCCGAGGCCCTGGCATTATCATCCGCCCTGATCAGCCCGTCTGTATGTCCCAACCATGGCCTAGAAAGACCAGACGAGTAAGTATCTCGCGATTCTTCCCACCTCAAAACGACCAGAGGGTAACTACCGGACACTTGAACGCGCTAAAAATGCTTCCTCGGTTATTTTTTAAAGGCAAAAATCAGAGCTCAAAGTAAAGGTCCTTTAGAAAGGTGCATTAAAGGGAGTGAAGATTCTATATTTTGAATCATCATTTCCTGTTTCTGGCTTTGATTTTTTTTTCATTTCTTTAAAACGTGTGCATTAAGTCTCAAAGAAACAGCAACGCTGAGGATTTTGTTTTTGCTTTGGAAACATGGTTTGGTCGATAATCCTACACGTTACACACTGAAGACATGACATGAAAATGCCATGCTGTGTACCACTTCACAGGGGCAGAAAAACCGTCTCAGCTACGTCACGTGACCCTCACATTTTAGGACATAATCAATATGCTCCGGTTAACGGGTACCCTGATGGCTGTGTTTTTTAGGTCAGCAAGAGTTTTGACCATGGCCCACTCCTACGACTGAGCTTAGAATGGTAGCTATATATAGTCCAGCACTGAGGAATGAGGTCTCCCTGATCATGACAAATTCTATTCCTTTTATAGGTCAGTTTGATCATAATATCAAACCGGAACAGGACTGATGTATCACCGCTCACCGCGAATACGCAGAAGTTTCGCTTGACCCAGACTGAGCCTCAGGCATGTGCTGTGTTGGTACCTCTTGCCAGACAGGCGGTGAAGTCACTTTTAACTGAATCTCGCAATCGAAAGCCTTTCTATTCTGAAGAGAACATGATTGATTTACTACAGGACAATTTAAGTATTTGTTTTATCATACAGATCAATTTGAATTAAACTCATCTTCTATCTGGACTCCTAGGTTGTTCAATAGCATTCCCACTATTAACTTGTTTTATTGCAGATTATATCAAGAATCACTCTCTTTTTTTTTTTTGGTCATGTTTATGAGGTGTTTGTGATTTTGTGCAATCCTGGGGAAAGCACTGTTGGCGGTGGCTTTAACATATACTGCTCAAAGCATCTTTGAGCATAAATGCTCGTGAAGCAACGTCATGTAAGTACAGACCGGCTGGTGGGAATGTCACCAGAGGCTCGCATCCGGGCTCAGGATTCGCTAACTCAGGGTCTGCCGTGGCTTCATGAAACGCGACCGCCACGGACGACGAGAGCCAGCAGCGCGTGAGGCGTCGGGGCCGGCAACAGCTCTTTGACGTGTAAAACTCATACGCTCGCTGACATTGCTGCGTGTTGAGAAATGTGGAATGTCCAGGGAAAGTGGTCCCAGCAAAGCAGGGCGCAGTGAACTTGCAGGGGGGAGAAGACACAGACGAGACAAGCCCGAAACCCGAAGAGACAGAAGGACGCGGCTGGACACGACATGCCAGTTCTCCTTCCCGTGCCACGTCCACGTGACTCCTGACTGAGACGGCGTTTAGTTCTCCTCAGCCTGACTGAGCTTCAGACAGGCGTCTTCCCGACGCTCGGCCCCGGACCTCCCTCTTCTTACAGCATTTTCTCCAGAAAACGTGCAGTGAGAAGGCCTTTTCTCTGCCCCTTCGGGACGTGAATGTCGTCCCAGCCTCCTGGTCGTTTTGCGTCCCCAGGATCCTTTCTCAGGCCCCGGGAGCCCTGCCTGTCCAACGAATCACCAGGGCACACAGCACCTCCACCTCCTAGGCAGGGGTCCAAGTTCAGCCAAGATCAACAGATCACGCCAACCAGCAAGGAGCAGCCGCGTCACGCTGACCAGCCTCCCGGCTGACGGCTGCTCCCCGGCACCTTCCCACAGCCAGCCGGGGCTTAAGCCCGCCCATCTCCTGTTTAGCAGATTTGAGTTCAGTCTCGTGGCCTTCTGTAACAAGTCCTGAAAAATGTCTTTCTCGGCTACTTAGCTCTTTTCTCTGACAGGCCCTGCAGCTGATTGACGTGAAGTCTGAGTGTTTATGGTGTCAGACGGCATGTACGCATGCACACGCACACACACACCACACGCACACACACACACACGAGAGTCATGCAGCAACAAATCACTCACTCCAGGACAGAGTGGAGGTGCTGATAAGTTATTTCTTCACCCCCTCTCTCCCCACTCAGAAAACACATCCACGATGTCAAAGAAAGGAGAATTCGGTGGAAAGAGACCAAGGACAGTCCATCGATCAGACCCGTCACTCACTGTTGGCGCTAACTGCCCTCTCCTCCCCACACACGGTGGCGCGTGACTCCGCTTGGAAGTACCTGCAGGTGAGCCATATTTTGCTTCTCAGGGCTTCAGGCAGGTGCATCATTTATTGTTGCCACAATAACATTGAGGAACAGACCAAAATGCACCAGACATCAAATGACAAGCACATATTTGGCTCATGAGTTGGCAGAATGCAGCTGATTTGGATGGGGCTGGGCTGATCTTGGCTGCTCCCACTCCTGCTTCTGCGGTCAGCGGTGGGTCAGCAGCAGCTCTCACCCGGCCTGGCCTCCGCCGTAGTACTAGGGCTGTGTAAAGAACGTCCTCGACTGAAAACCCAGGCAACTTGGCTCTGGTCTACATGCTTTTCATCCGCCAACAGATCACTTAGACGTGGTCCCCAGAGAAGAAGCAAAAGCCTAGTGGAAATACCCAGATGCAGGGCCAAGTCTCTGTGTGTCCCATCTGCTAGCATCACGTGTGACAGCATCCACCGAGCAAAGCGTCACCAGCCGACCCAGGTTCGCGGTGCTGGTGGTGAGAGGCCCTGCCGGTCGCGTGGGAGAGAGTGTGAATCCAGCGAGGGGTGGGGAACGGGGTCTTCGATCCTCCCTGTTAGAGAAGGATTATGCTTTCTCTTCCGCACTTTTCTGCATTTCTCTTCAGGTTTTACAATGACCTACTCGATCTCTGGCGCCTGGAGGAAAACAGCTAAATATTGTGCAAATAAATTCGCACATGCAGTTTGCATGTAAATGCCATGATTCAAACTATCATGTGCTAAGTGATAGGGCAAGATGCTGTGTTTCAAATATAATCATCGTGAGTTTGGAAATAACGAGTTCTTTCATTCCTGGTTGAAATTTTTTCGATGTGCTAGGAATCTTTACTAGAAGAGGAAGTTAAATATTAATAAAGTTCTTCTTTTGAAGCATTTTAATTAAACTTTGGGCAGTTTTACATTTTGCTTTCTCCTCTTGCGTTATCTCATAATTTTGGGAAAAGTGATGCATAGGGCTTTATTAAGAGGTGGAGGCAAACCCAGCTGGGATACGTGGCCAGCTTTCACAGCCACTACTGAGCAAACGCAGCGGGGCAGGTCACTGACACTAGGCTCCCTCTTTTGATAAACACACATCTCGTCTCATTTTAGGCGAGGGTCTGGGATTTTTCTGCATTCACAAACAAAGGCGCTGCAGTCGGATTGTCTGCACAGTAGCTAATATTCTGCAGATGTTTGATCCCTTGTCATCCCTGATCTTCTTTACCATCTTGTATTCTCGCGGGGCCAGCTCGGGCATAAGGCTCCTAACTGTAAGCTTTCTAGGCGGCCACGAGCAGCTGGTGGGAAAAAATCCATTTTGTAGTCTGCATTGCTTACTCTTTCACTTGAATTTACTTGAAAGCCCAGCAGCAATCATACTAATCAAAAAAGTGGCATAAAGCAGAACGTTTTCTCCAAACTCCCGATGTATGACCAGGAAGATAAAAATCTAGAGACTCCACAGTTCATAATATACAATAATCCATACTTAAGTTTTTCTCTAAGAGAGGACTTGCAAAGGATCAGTTTACATGCCATCAAGGAGAGGTGTATGTGCCCATCATTGGAATAGTCAAGTACCTTCGAATTTCTGCCTACGTTAGCCACTTGGTCCACTAATTCAATACCTATAGCGACTCAGAAGAACACGTGGAAAGAAAATGCCATCTCGGTACGATTTTGACCCTGGATTTGAGTTTGAGAAGAGGAAATTCTGGTCCCCGCTCTGTTCTCCATCATCACTAATTGTATGATTCGCTCTAAGTCACTTTCCATCCCCGGGTCTCAGTCTTCTTTATTATGAGCTTAATGGTCTACCTGTCAACACAGAGAGCAGACACAGGGCCCAGCTCCCGGCGAGACAGGCTATTAGCATAATTGCCATCGTTATCCGACTGCTTCAGATGTCAAGGGTATCTGTTCGGCGCTAATGAATTTGACTTTCCCGCTTACAAAGAACAAGCCATGCGGTGGCTAATCCCCGAGCTTCCGCCCGCACCCACGTGCAGTGGGTGGGGCGTCAGAGGGCAAAACGGGTAGATTTGATTCATAACAAATTAGTAATCCGGATAATTTAAATACACAGCCAGACCTAATTAAATAGGGCTTGAAAACTGGCAGCTTTGATCAAAATGACCCACATGAGTAGAGAATGGCTTAGAATCTGTTCAAATCATGTTCAAAATTGAGGTTTTTTATGGACAAAAACCTTCGCAACCTGGAGTTTCAACTAAGAAAATGAATTTTCGTTATTTTCAAAGTACCGTTTCATGACATAGGAAGTTTTTACATACTCAGATTGGTTGAAAATGGCATGTCCTGTTGAATATGGAAAACATTAAATCATGTTCTCTGCTGTTCATAAGGAAAACCCTTAAATTATACGGAACAGTGAGAGCACAATCCTGGCATCAGTTGTCGTGACCGGGCTGTAAGCACCGTGAAAAACTATCGGGTTCTTTGCACATCAGTGGGGAATTTATAAACTCTTGTGGAATGCGTTCCTTATTATCACGCAAAGTAAGAGACAGCAAGCAGGCCTCCTTTATGTCCTTTCCGACTACAAATTTCCAAACTTTGTTCTTTATTTCTAATGTGTAGAGAATGAAAAGAGCTGACAGTACAGAAATGCAATGCTAATGTCTCCTTTTAAAAGGAGAGATTCAATATACATATGTATGGCACCCAGTCTCGGCCAGAAGACCTAGCAAATCACTGTTGCTAAGCAAGAAAGGACAATTATTAACCAAGGGGGGCAGGCAGAGACAGGGCTGGACTCGGAACACTACTGACCATCGCAGAGTGAAGTGGCAGATAAAAGCTTTTTAATCCCAAAGGGCAGGCAAAGTACAAAAGAAATCATGTTACGTATTACATATAATGTTTGGGTAGATGGCCCTGAATAGTCTCTCTCAGTCTCTGTTATTAGATTGTGGCTTTTCTACTGCCAACACCTTGTACATTATGTTTTATTCTATTCTTATTTTATACACTCCCACTCTGATCCCGTGGACTCCCCTGGTGGCTGAAGTTGATGGCCCTGAAATCTAGAATTCCATTTCCAGCTCCCCTCCCCAGCCAGCTCTGCATGCTCAAGACCCAGCCGTCTACTGGACATCTTTGCTGGGTTTTCCAACCAGCAGCTCCAGCTAAACAGGGCTCGGGAACTTATCCCTTTTTACATCTCCTATTTTAATAAGTGAACCTATCAGGCGCCCGTGATGGAGACTTGGAATTTCTCCTGACACTCTTTTAATGTGCTCAATAACTACTGATTAAATGTCTGTCCTTCCCTCTATATGTTTAACGCAAACAGCTGCAAGGTCAGATCATCATGGACAGTGTGACACACACCTCGGCCTGGTGGTGGAACAGCATGTTTACACTCGGTTAAAAACAAACGAACAAACAAACACTTGCTTGTCCATTCCCCCCTCCTCCGCCACACACACGCTGTTTCCTCTGTTAATCTCCCGATTCTTCTAGAAACTGTCCCAACCCTACAGAACGTGTTTCAGCGTTTCCATGGTTAGCATCTATCCGCCTGGGGAAGACAACTCGTTTCGAAAACTCTTCCTCCTGCTGCCCTTTTACAGGGTGATGGGCCCCTATAGATCAGCACTTCAAATTTATTTAACTTCAATAGAATAAACATTGGCTCCTGAAACGTCACCATGAGTGTAAGCCGATGATTTTAGGTAAGTAAAGTATTTTTTTTTAAGAGCCAAACTTATTTTTGCAGTAATGTTCACATTATAAAAACATATCGAATAGGTCGATGAAATCCGGAAAAAGTCAACACCACACAGTGGTTTCTAAACACAAAATACATTTTAATTAAGTGAAATCCTCTTTATTGTTCATTGTGTTTTCACAGAATAGATACAGAACGAGCAGAATGGAGCGCTTTCCAGCCCCGTTATGAAAAGGCACCAACCGTGTGTCCCAGGGAACGGCTCCCCGGGCGAGACGAGGGCTCGGCGAGGCTGTGGATTCAGCCTGCTGCACCACGCGAGGCTGCCAAGGGGGTGCCCCTGCCAACTGGCACCTCTCACGGTGGCCTTTTCCCCTCAGGATAATTGCTTATCAACTGGGAATTTCACTCATGCATTGGCATGATAAATTTAACTTCGGTTTCTGAGGCGAGACTGATACCTCCAGCATTTGTATCAATACGAATTTTTTTTTTTTTTTGAGATTTTTCAGGAGGCTAGTGTTTGAAAACATGGCATTGCTGGCTGATTTTGTTCCTCTTCATTGCGCTAATTGTTTGTAAAAATTACACTCCATACGCTTTTTGAGGAAACAAGTACTCTAACGAGCACGCCGTCTCAAAAACAAGGATGGTTGAAGCAACGGAGAAGCCCTGGCAATACGACGCCAAATTATTGTAAACACATCCTCTCGGCAATCGCTGTGTCACTAAATTAATCATAAGGGAAATGAAAAGGGTTTCCACCTTGTTTATGTCTCTTCAGATGTGAGTTAAGGATTTTCCAGGAGATGGCAGGAAACTGGCTTGTCCGCCCCCCCCCCCGCCCACACACACGCTGATTAATATGAGATGCCCTGAAGAATTTCCTTACTCCATGAGCTGCCTGAGAGGGGAGTGGAGAGTGGTCTGGGACCCAGGTTCCTGCGGCGATACCAACCAGAACAGTGAGAATGCGGAGAGAAAGGCTGCCCGAGGCTCAGGGGCACAGCGTGACAAAATGCAAGGGCCTCCAGGCCTCGCCTGCTTCACAAGGTAACAGCGTCACACCATGAACACGCTCTGAAGCCTCCACGGCACGGCAGCGAAGTACAGCGAGAACGAACCGAATTAGCTCGACTTCAGGGTGACTGACCCATGCAGGCCCTCTGCCGCTGACGGCCGGGAAAGCGAACAGGTGTGCGTATTTCTAGATGTGAACACTACTCACCTCGGCCTCTCCTGGTCTCTTACCTACACTGTCTAGCACTCCCTCAAAAATTATGAGACATTCACAAAAGCAAAGTATGGAGCATCGCCTGTGGCCAGCGGGAGAGAACAGTAAACAAAATGAACAAAACACCCAAGGAAAAAAGTAGACCCAGAGACAAACCGTAATGTTGAAAATACTAAAAACTTGAACAGAACCACCATTAATACGTTAAATCGTGTTGGGTACCAGGCGAAAAAACCGTGTGAACAAATGCAGGATCCAAGCAGAGAGACAGACACTTCCATAAAGGCCGGAAAACGAAAACTCCGCATAAAAAAACGAAGGATCTCTGATGGGATTAGGACACAGGGCAGAGCTGAGAAAAGAGTCAGTGAACCGAAAGAGAGTTCAATGGAAATGACCGAAACTGCAACAAAAAGACAGAGGAAAAAGTAAAATAACAACCACAAAATAGAGCCTGCGAGAGCTGACGGACATGTAAACTAGCACTTTGGCAATTAGGATATTGTAGACTATCGGCGACAACCAGTCGGGTCATCCTGACACAAAGAACCAAAATTCATCGTCGTCATCATCACCATTTTCAAATTATCTGTAACATTCATAAGACAGGTCAGATTCTCGGCATGAAAGGAGCCTCAGTAAATTTAAAAGGTCGGAATCATTCAAAGCATGTTCTCTGCGCATAAGCGCATTAAGTTATACATTTTTTAAAAACACGATAATTTCCCAGAAAGGATCTAGAAAAATCTGTAATGTCTGGACATTAAACAATGCCATTCTAAAAAAGTCCGTGGTCAACAAAGAGGACTTGGAGAAGAACCATTCCAACAAGATGGTCAAGAGGAAACAAAGAGAGCAGGTAAGTTACCAGGGACAATGGGAATGTCACCACAGACTGGAGCATCTTTAAATGGATAATAAGACCCTGTCAGAAACAAGTCCACGCCCACCAATTCAACAACTCAGGAGAATAATCGGATTTGCTGGAGGACACAAACCATTCAAGCTTACTTAGGAAATGAGAATAAGCTGTGTAGCCCTATATCTATTACATAAATTGAATGGATCCTAAAAAGTCATTGACTACAGACTGTTTTAGGCCCCAAGACTTCACGGGGAAATTCTACCAAATATTTAAGAGAGAAATAATACCAATTTGACACAAACATTTCTGAAAACAGAAGAATAAAAACAAGTTTCCAACTCATTTCATGAGGCCGGCCGTATACTGGTACCAAAAACACAGACCATACAAGAAAGAAAAACCATAAACTTTTTTCTCATGAACATTAACACAAAAATTCTTAAATAAATGATAGCAAACTACAATTAACAATATATGAAACAATACATCCCGACCAAGTAAAATGTATCCCAAGAGTACAAGTCTGATTCAAATTTAAGTTATTCAATGCATGTGAACATAGCAAAACACTGCCAATTGAAGACATTAGAAACACCATTAAAGATACCAAAAAACTTGATAATGTAATATCAATTTATGTTAAGAACAACCAATTGCAATAAATCAGAACTGCCATCAACCGATAAAAGGCGTCCAAGAAAAATATATAGCTGGCATCACCCTTAATAATGAAACATGGAGTTTTTCCTACTGATACGACGTAAGACAAGGATGTCCGTCCTTAACCACTGTATTCGACATTAACACCGGAAGTCAAAATCCTCACAAAACCATTATTTTTCTCGGACGTGGCCAGAAAAATAAATTTGGAACAAAAGGAACACAATGCTCTCGTTTTACAGACGACATGGTCATCTGCATGAAAAATCCGAAGGAACATTAAAAAAAAAAAAGCTGCCATAGCTGCGAAGGTCGGGGAGGTGGGTGAACGGGGGGCCCCGCGACGCCCAGGAGCAGAGGCTGAGGAAGAGAAGCCACCACGGCCCGGCCTGACAGGAGAAGCCGAGCGGCAGTGGACAAACCGGCGAAGCCTCTAAGGACCAAGCGCTCTGGGAGCAAACAGCCACAGGGCGCCCCACGATGCGCGAGGCTCACCCGCATCGCCACCCCCGTCCCCGCATCCCATGTCCCCACGGGAACGCGGAGAAGCTGTCAGTGCGAGGGAGAGGGGGAGGGAGCCCCCGCCACACGCCGCAGGGCCCTGGGCCCTTCTCGGGGAGGCAAATTAAGTATGTTCACGAGCTCGCTTGTTATTCTATCAGGGTCACGCGTACGAAGGCGGCTGTCCCCTGAGCGTTATGAAGGGCGGGCCCGCTTCACGGGTGTCCCTGTCATTACAGCCGCGTCTTCGGCACAGGTACCGATTCCAGGCCGGCCGAGGGAGCTGTGTCTCACACGCCCGGGAAGAAGTCGCCCTCGCCCATCGGGTACCGTAGCAGGACGCCGAGCCGCACGGTGTCTGTCTCAGGGTGAATGCAGAGCCGCAGGCGGTAAGAGTCACAGGCCGCAGAAGGGAGACCCGGGGGCACAGCTGGCCCGCGGCCTCCTGATGCCCGAGGCCTTGAGGCGGGGCGGGACGGCAGGGCCAGCCGGGGCGTGGTGCACCCCCTGCCCTGTGGGGAGAGTGGACTCGCCCTCCCCGGTGACCTGTGTCCACAGACAGACGAGCGGAACCGGGCAGCAGGTCACGGAAACCGGGGTCTGGACCCGCCACGCTCGTCCCCGACGCGTGTTGTCCCCTCTCCACGGAAGAGCTGCTCTGCTGCCCGCCCTCGGGGCGCTTTCCACGTTACGTTTTCTGTTCTGATGATGGAAATAACAGGTGTTTGTTACGGAGCAGCAGCGCAGAGCTGTGTGAACGACACCTCAGGGCCCTTCAGCCAGGAGGATTCAGGCAGCAGCCTCGCCCGAGCTGTGACCCAGGCCGGTGACCAGGCCCATGACCCAGGCCCGCGGCCCAGCGCTGGCCCTGTATCTGCTTCCTCGGTGTCAAGCCTAAGCCGCTGACTCCTTCGTGCACATGAGAGCGAGATGCATGAAGCCGGTCAAGGCGGCGCCCCCCCCTGAGCCGGGACGCGGGACGCGAGTCAGCTGCCCCCCTCGTCGCGGCGCCCGTCCGTCTCTGACGAGCCCCCAGGCGCGGCGGGGCACGCACAGTCCCTGCTCCACACCCAGGTGCGGGGCGATTTCTGTTCGGTTACGCACCTTTTTCGCTATCGAGTAAAGTCGGGAGCACGACGCAGGGCCAGAGACACGCGCGCCTCTGAAAACAGGAACCAGAGGGGTGTGCCCCGCCCCGTGGTCGGCGCCGCGTGAATTCACCCACACTCGGGGTCCCGGGGGAGGCTGGGCGTGCAGGGAACTCGGCCGGGAGCTGGGGCGCCAGGCGGATTCACAGCGCTGGTCCCCTTAGCTCACCTGCCACATTACAGGCAGGAGGAGACAAGACCACGCATGAAACATTTCAGCCCGTTCTGCAAGGCCCTGAGCCTCTGCCTCAGGTTGCTTTTAAAGTCAGACAGAAAAGAGAACCATGATTTATTTAGCACCTGCTATGAAGATCTCTATCCTGTTAACCACCTCCAAGTGCCCCACGTGCCATACAAAAAACGAGCATATTTTAGTCATAAATGGAAAGCTAATTAGTTATCTAATTAGACTCCTTAGAATGACCATTAAGCTTCCACCATTAATCGTATCCATTTGTGATCAATCAACATCATTTTCTTCGGCTATATTTTAAAAATAAAAAAAACAAATGAGAACTTCTAAGATCTTGGGACGCATGTCACCAAAAGAGCCCCCGGAAGGGGCCAGCATTCGCACCGGTTTAAATAACACTGGGTCACCTCGCTGCCAGGCCGAGCCCTCGGCCGCGGCCACAGGAAGGACACGTCCAGCCACAACCAATCTTGGCAAGGACCGGAGGCTCTGCCGCGCTGGCCTCGCGGGACGTCTCCTCTGGCCGATGTGGCTTCGTCCCACTTAATTTTCTTCTCCCTTTCTCTCCAAGCCACAGAACTGCCGTCTGCCCTGCTGCTGACACCGGCCTCACCTCACGCCTTCCACACACACACACACACACACACACACACACACACACGCGCGCGCTCAGGGCAGACACCAGCACCTTCTCCCCCACGTGGCACCTGCCGTGTGCCTCCCCAGACTGCAGACTGCCCAGTGTAAAGGGCCCACCTTGACAGGGGTGGTTACCACTAGTATTTAAGATTTACTATCTTGTCCCTGTACCCATGTTCAACAAAAATAAAACCGGGCAGCACATTTTGTGACCCACTCTTCCAGTGACAATGATTTCCCCCCATGTTACTAAGGATGTTGATGTTTCGCCAACATCCCTTGAATATCTACCTGTCGTTTGCCATTGTGTTGTCTCTGAATTTCTTTGCTATTCGAAGACCCCTATGGGGGTCACCCTTTCAGTCGCAAATTTGCTAACCTCCAGGATTCCTCGGAAAAATTCCTAGAAAATAATGTTAGGACCAAGGCCCACGAATATTTTAAGGCCGTTAATGTATTTTACCAACGTTCCCTCCGAGAAGTTTATCGATTTTGATTTTATTGCTTCCGAAAATGCGCGTACCTCTCTCCTGTTAGAATCTTATTCATCCAAATCACTAGTTCGGTCTTGGTTTGGCAAAGTCCATTGTCCATTTCTCACTTGATATCAGGCTTTTTTTTCCAGGCAGCCTTCCCCCTACGCTACGGGTAAGAATTGCTCATGTTTCCTTTCAGTGATATTTAGTCCAAACGGGTCTGGATCCGTTCGATGGGGCAGTTTACGCGGTTCCATCACGGGAAACATCACGCTGTCCGCTTCTCTCACCGCCTTCTGTAGATGTATTTTCTCTTTTTTCCTGGAATGGCTTCACCCTCGTATTTCAGCCCGCACGGTAGGTCCTGCGATTCAGAGAGTTGGTGTTTCTGCTTTCAACAATTGGACAGTAATCGTTAAGGTCTGGGTCACATAATCATTGCAATGTCTGCCAAAGCAGGAACGTGAACGGCGGCGCTGGGAGCCGGTCGGGAGGGACCATTTAGCTGATGCAGCTGCATCTCCTCATTGTGCTCACTGGCAGACGCTGGTCTGGTGTCTCTCGAGGGGCACGAGTTTGTTGTTGTTGTTGTTGTTGTTGTTTAACTGTGAAAAATTGGGCCTAGGGGGGAAAAAATTCACGTAATAGGGCTGGAGCGAAAAAATGGGCAAAACAAGAGAGTTTGGGAAGGTTACGGATATTGTTGGAGAAACAGAAGTCTCGGTTCCATAAAGTGGCAGACACTCTCGTTCAGCTTTGGATCTGCTCTGAGCTGGTTTTATATTCATCTCACACCGAGGCGAGAAACCAGGGCATTCCGGCCATTTGCAGCGCGGGTCTTGAGAATACGGTGTACCGACAGACAGGTGAACCTGGGAGAATTGAAATATCACTACCTTGCGTTTTGAAGGTATTCATTTCAAACACCCACTTCTTGAAAAAAAAAAAAATGCAATTCAGGTTAAACCCAGGACTGCGTATAAACCCTCCAGAGAAGTACCCAACAGAATGTGACATAAAACTGAAGCTGAGGATTTGTAGAAGAAATTAACAGGAAGGAGGTTTAGCCAAACGCAGCTCTTCAGGCTGAGCCTCCCCCACCCCCACCCCGCCCCACCCCGGAAAAACCTCAGGGGAGGGGGGTGCGAGGTCACAAGCCCCGTCGGCGGAGACAAGGCTGTGTGTCGCGGGAGAGCGCGCCTCCCCAGCGGGCTCGCGTTTCCTCCAGGTCAGCGGTGCCCGTTGCCCCTCACCCCTGGGCCGTGCTGCGCGGTTGGCGGTCAGAGCGGGGTCGCCACAGAAACGCTGTGACATGCCGTGGGATCTGTTTCCATGAGGATGCATTTTAACAGCTTTACCCGTTACTTCAGTCCTGTGTGTGCCGCACATTAGGGAGAGGGAGAGGGTCAGGCATATTTTCCGTCACACTTTGCTGCACTTGCAAATGACCCGTCATGTTGGAAGGAGTGAATTAACAGACCCCGGACTCTGTAAGGGTTCAGGGCTCAAGAATCCGCTCTAGCCAGAAATGTGAGTTAGGCCCCACCCAAAGCCCACCCCTCAGCTGCATTTGCTGGTTTGTTTTTACACTGACATAAATAATGCTCCAACATTGCTTTCTCATGGGTATCAACAAATTCCGAAAAATCTAAAGATCTCTAAAAAGTAAAATGCCGATTAACCAAGGTAAAAACCAGGCTTCTTTGTAAGTTCCTCCATTATTTTACTTTTTCATCCATCACTTCCTCTTGCTTCTTAGCCCGGGACCAGCCGGAGAAGATATGAATTACAAAAAAAAAAAAAAAAAAAAAAAAAAAGAAAATCCTAAAAGGCTCAGCTCTCCAGTGAGCAAAGTGTAAAACTTATACTTAAAAGCAGAAAAGGTAAGTTTCCCAAAGAGAGCAGCTAGGAAAAAAGGCATGTTCCATAATAATTAGATGCTAAAATATTTACTGTGTGATGGGTTGGCAACTCACGTTTGAATTAATTGAGATACTGTCTCAAAATACAATTGTCTAAGACGATGGATTCCAGAAAAACCGTGGAGGCTGTCAAACATGTTTCAGTCAGCAGCGCATGAACCTCGCTTGCAAGCATAAATCATTAATCTTTAATCACCAGCCAATTTCTCAATAAGCTCATTGGCACAGAGACACTAAGATGCTCAAAGGCTCTCGCCAACCTGGCATGCGTAGCTGGCTCGTGTGTTTAATTACTGTTTATGCGGCGGCAAGATCCAGGCTTTTGCACGGAATAAGCGGGCCAGGCGGCTCCGGCAAGGCCCGGGAGCATGTTTGGAAATTTCAGGACTGATTTATTCTCCGTTTGCACCCGTTCGATTACAAAAGCCATGCTAATAGTATGCGTAGCAGGAATTACACATGACGGACAGAAACGCGCTGCTATATTGGTGATTTTGAAAGACACTTAGGTTTGACTTAATATTAGAGCATTTAGAGACGTCTCGAAGCGAAATGGAAGTCTGTGTTTACATGCGATGCTCTTTCATTTTTGAAGGAGCTAGAGAGAGAATATCTACCTAGGATCTAATCACAACCCATAAAACGGGCTTTGAAAACAAAGAAAAATATGAGCAGACGTTTTCCAGAACCAACTCAAAATAATCCTTTCACAGATTAAAAAAAAAAATCCTCGCTCGTCACGGTAGAGGTCTTCGTAAATTGTGGGAGTCCTGAAAGCACATCCAGCAAATCATGTTTTCTCCCTCTCTTTTGCCTTATCTTAATTCCACATTATAATAATTTTAATGACAGGCCGATGAAATCGAAGTGAATTAGACAAAACTTTTACCTATCGATAGTTATCTTCTTCATCTTGAATTATGTTCGTTTTTGGAAAATTCAGACCTAGGCTGTTAGATCCAACTTTTGCTAAACTAGTAAAATATTTTTTAAGGTGTGGCTAATCCAAAATTATTCGATATCATGCTAACTCGTTTGAATCATAAACTGCGCAGTCACTCTCATAAAAAAAGAAAAACTTAAAAAAAATTTTAAGTCCTCTTTTATATGATTGGATGGAGGACTAAATTTAGAATAAACTGAAAAAATAAAAAACAAGAGGCTAGGCTGTGTTCGGTTTGAAAACGTAGCGGACATTTCTGTCCAGTAGCCTGGGATTCAGCGTTCACAGGTGTTTGCTGTAAGAAATCTATATGAAAGAAAATCTGTAAGAAAGCAAGCTGTTCTAGAACGGGTCTTTGACAGGACTCATGAGTTGATACGATCCGTGGTCCCCTCTGGGAGGTAATCAGCATTCTGATAAAAGAGTCAGGCAGGTTTACGAGACAGCAGTGACTTCAGAGTCACTTGGGAAGGACAACCTGCCCACTTGGATGACATTCTTGGGAGAAGCCCACCCAGGCTTACACGGGTACTGAGAACTAACCAATGCGTTTTCGGAAAGGAGAGAGAGTACAGTTTACTAACGATTACCATGCCACTCTATTTGCCCCAAAATTTCTTCACAGGAGAGAAGTTTATGGTTTGGCGGGTTTGAGTACAATTTTATCAAGTGCTCTTACCTGTCCATCTGATTAAGATCTCTGAGTTATTACGTATTAATATCTACGAGTGTCTCTAACAAAAGGACTGATGAAAACCAAGCACCTAACAGAAAAATAACACATTTGCCCAAGAAATGAAAATAAAACCAAGAAACAGACCCACACAAACACGACCATTTGATTTATGACAAAGGCAACCTTGAAATATCGGGGCAACCATGCTGTTTTCGTTAATGATGCTAACTCAGTGTATGCCCCTGTGGAAAACGATTCCTCTCGAGCCCTGCCCCACACCATACATGAAAATCAATTTCCTAACGGAAGCTTCCACCCCTGGGCATACACTCAACGTAAACATGGTGACATATTTACCAAAAATATGAAAAAAGAAGGCTCGTAGAGGCATTTTGTGCAACCATCTCAAACTGTAGGCTTCAAGTCTAGAAACCGTAAAAAGAAGAGAAGTTATTACAGTGCAGCAAGAAAATGAGTAATTGCAAATACAAAGTGTTCAAACGAATTTCACAAGCATCGCGGTAAGCACAGTCAGTCGATGAAGAGTGCCTACTGTGCGACCCAATCATACGCAGTTCAAAAGCAAGCGAAACGATCTCGCGTGACCTGAGCCAGGCTGGCGGCGACCAGAAAGGGACACGGGGTGGTTTCGCTGGCGCTGCTAAGGGGCTAAAACTCGGCTTAGAAGCCGGTTATGCATCTCTGCGCCTTTCCTTGGCCTCGTCGACTCTGTGCGCTCGTGACGCACTGTACATCTATCTCTATGCGAGTCGTGTACCGCGAGGAACAGTGCGCTCTGCAACGCGTGCGCGCCCCCGGCGATGCGTGCGCGCAGGTGAGGACTTCGCGACCCTCCTCCTGGAGCGTGACCGTCCCCCGCCCCCACCGGCATCACGGCTCCGTCCACCACTGTCCTCACCGGCTCCACGCCGTTTGCCCCCGGCGGCACGCGGCACGGCGTCCGTCTGCGATGCGACTCAGCACTGTGCCTTCGCCTCCGTTACGAGAATCGCCCGCGTTTCGCATCATGCAATAACTAAACCTCTTCTTTATGGTCACGTGCAATCGAGACCGTACTCTAAATCCGTATCCCACCCCGGACTTTTTAGGGTGCTGTCAGCACTAGGCCACGGGCGTGTCTGACGATTTAGGGAGACACTTCCTGGGAGGCAGCCAGAAAGTCCGTTTAAAACCAAACGCACAATCACTCGGTGCCCCCGGGAGGGTAAACATGAGGTGGGGTGATGTGCAGAGGGAGAGGGAGAGCCGTATCTGTCACTGCAGAAAGCATTTCTAATCGAAGGAAATAAAGGACGCCGACGATCCTGTTGATTCCTACGCGAAAGTCAGTCTTTGGCAGGTGCGGGGCGGAATGCCACAGCAGAACGCGCGCCCGGTCCGTGGAGACGCAAACGCGTGCCTAACGCCCACGTGAACGGTTCTTCCGGCAGTGTGCACACCTGGCGTGATCCACGCCTCGCTCTCCTCCACCACCATTTGTAAATAGGGCAGGCTACGCCACAGGCCTCTGGAAACCGTATGTTAGAGCCTGCACTTCTCTTGGCTCAGAATAACGATCTTAGTTCCTGGAACAGAATTTGTGCATCAAAAAAAAAAAAAAAAATTAAGTACTTTTTCTTTTTTAGCGTCATCCATAGCATTGTTTCGAATTTTTTGAAATCTATAAATTATAGCCAGCTGGCGCATTCCATGGCGACACACTGAATATTATTTATGACAATTTGCTGAAAAAGACAAGAATAAATATAGGCTGGAATGATTCCAACAGACCAGATAGTTACACCTACATGTGGGCACCTGGCTGGGCAGAACTTTTGTAAAGGCGCCAATTAAAAGGTGCCAGATGCTTCTTGTCTACCTGGACATCTGGAAGGCATGTATATATACACAGTCACCTTTGAGCACACCTTCTACGTCCTGTGAAGAACTGTTTGAAGGAGCATCTTGGTCACAGTGACGCAAGGCAAGCATGCACCCACTGCTCTAAAAAGAGTGTGATGAGCCTGGCTATGTGTCCTCAGCGCCTCCTCTCCCAACGGCCCCTGGAGACGCATGTCTGGTCTTGCAGAAGGGGAAAGTTTCGCATGGACTGCTGGGAAAGAAGAGATAAGAAGCCTCGCTTTCCCCCTTTGAGGTTCAACGATCTTGGAAGCTCCATGAAAGGATTCTGCCTATTTCAGTCCTGAGGACACAGAGCCCCCTGCAGAGGCCCTGACCACGGTGAGTTCACAATGGAAACACCCCTGAAGGGGGATATGTACTCGCCCGATGATTCAGCGGCTCTGTTCCTTGTTGAAATTCAAACAGATATGTGTACCTATTTTGCCCCAAAGAACTGAAGTGAAAACGTTCAGAGCAACACAATTCATCATACTCCTCGTGGAAGCTGTTTAAAGGCTTAAAACTGCTTCCAACTCAAGTATGAAAAAGTAGATATTTAAAATTTTAAAAAGTTATTCTTAAAGGTGAGAAAATGAAACAAAAATTCAAAATTACAGTTGAGGAAAGACCATAAAATAACCCGGCCCCAGCGGCGGCACGTTTTGAATTTGGCTCCGTGCAGCATGGGCTGGTGCCCTGGCCATTTTGGCTTGTGCATGTAGAGCCACCACTGTCCCCTCTGCTCGTCCAGCTTGTTCAGCAGGGAAGGTGTTTAAACATGTCAGCATAGTGGGATCGAGACCATGCGACGCGGGTCAAAACATCAGACAGAGAGCAGGCAGGCAGACAGACAGACGGGCGGGCGGGCAATAAAGTCTCCTGTCCTAGTAGTCTACGAAGCCGGGTCCCTGTAACGTGATTCTGGGACAGCGAACTCATTCTCCTTTGAAAACGGCGCAGGGAAAACGGCGTGCCCGCGTCCCTCTCAGAAACCACTTCAGACTGATTTGCGGAGCAAAGATGAAAACCCAAACATCGCCCTCTGTGGATGTTCCAACCTGCCTTCCGGGCTACAGTGGCAAGCCAGGTCAGAGACCCGTCCCCAGACGGCAGGACGGGCATCGCGGCTGCTGGCTCAGAGTCCCGCTCCGGGGAGGGGACGCACGCCCAGGGCAAACATCCCTGCCCAGGGACTGTGAAATCCATCACAGCCGCCCCGAGCCATGGGGACCCAGAAGGAAAATGGCAGAGGAGGATGGCAAAGAGGACCGCGCTGTGAGCAGACACACTTCTGCCCTCTGCGCACGGGCGAAGGGAAGCTGAAACAGCCCCCCGTCCCTGTCTCTCCCTCCCTCCCCCCTCCCTCCCCCTCTCCCTCCCCCCCTTCACAATCTGCATCACAGAGAATCAGAGAATCGGAGCCAGAAAGGAAGCTTTATCTCCGTCTCCATATAAACTCCCCACGCCAAGAAGAATTCAGCTCAAAGAAAGGGGAGTGAGAGCCTGAGGAAGGGGAAAGGCACTCGGCAAACCAAACCGAACCAAAACCAACAACAAAAGGAAAAACGTTAGCCAGAAACGCCTCTTCACGAGGAACATGAAAACCACGCCTGCAACATCGTCACGAAGATACAAAATAAAGTAAGAATTAAGTTCATAGAGCGAACCCCATGGCAGAGAGACAAGAATGCGGGGTGAGATGGCAAGGCCACAGAAACTAATAAACCACGAGCTGGGGGGAGTCAGGAGAAACGGAATGTTAAAAAATCAGGCTAAGTGGCCGTGACAGATGCCGTACCCCGCCTGGCGTTGGCCGGGATGGCAGGGCAAGGCGTCAAAGGAGAGAAAAGGTCAACGCGGGTGCCGGGCCGGGGGCAGCTGAGAGCCACCAGCACAAGGAAAGGCTCCCTGAGAATGGACGAGACATTCTCCCCAAAGCACAGGACGTGAGGGCCAGGGAGGCGCGGGGTGGCGTTGGGCAGGAGCGTGCCAGCGGCCATGCGAAGAAAGGTTGCTTCGTGCTCTTAGATGAGGGACCCGCTGGTGGCTTCAGCCAAACACGTAACATGGGCGCGGGGATGACCGGTCTGCCTGCAGAGATGGCGGTGAAACGCGGCCGAGCCGTGAGAACGCCGGCCACGCCTCTCCGTCACCTAGAGAAAACACGTCATTCTGGAAAAGGCTGGGGGGGGGTGGAAGAGTGTGAGGGGAAAGTCGGGGTGCTACGTCACACGTGACGCCGTGTGTCACGGGCCCTGCGTTTACATCATATCGTGTTATACATACAGTGTGTCTTATATGTTAGCCTCTGTATATATTACTCACAAGTGCTAGTATATCAAATAATCCAAATACTTATTGGACTAATAATTGCAGGTGATAAGATACCAAAAGCTGAATACTAAAAAAGAAAATTGACAAATTTGGCCTTTATTTGTTAAACCAAGAAAACAATCCATACGTTTTCACATCAGCTTTCATAAGGAGTTTTTATCTAGCGTGATTTTCAATATCTTAAAGTAGTAAAAAATCAAATTCAGAAATGTGGCCCTCAGTAACACTAGATGCTCAGAGGGAATGTGCGCAGAAATTAGGTGATTTTGCAAAGTCGATCATTAAGGAAATCAACCTAAATTACTGAAATCGTGTCACAGACCTGGTTAGGAAACAGTAAGCTCTCTCTGCTTGCGAAAAACATCGCCTCTCTGCCTTTCCTCGCAAAGTAACGTGCTCCTTGTCACTTTGCAATATTGACAGTTCCGGACGATGACAGTTTCCTACTGAGTCCAACCTTTCTATTTAACTTTTCCTTTCACAGTGACTCATATGGTGGCGATAATCTGGATTTTCTGCCGTGCTATAGGAATCTGAGGATGACGGTAACACTGTTTAGAAAAATACTGTGAAACGCTCACCCTAAGCAAAGCGGGCGGGGTTTTAACCCCGCAGACGGAGGACACGGGACACTTCCCAGCACGGAGCCACCGTGCCTCCCGCCACGTACCTGCTCCACATCTGTTCATTTAGCTTCAGTGCTGCTTACTGCCGCGTCCTTGATGACCTCGCTGCTTCATTCCTAGCTCGAGCCTTTCTTTAAAGGCTCTCCACGGCCGTGTGCCTGTGTGATTTGACCTTCACGTTCAATGTCAGCTCTGCCTGGCCATTTTTAACGTTGATGAGGTTTCTTCCAGGCAGGTGGGAAACACTTAACGTGTGAACATGTAAATGTTAGCAGATTTCTTACATGGAAAGTCACCAAACCAAAAGAAAGGCTTGGGGCAGAGGGGACGTGTGACAGCCTCCACGTATCTAATTGAGACGGTGTATGTCTACGAGAATAAACAAAAGAAAAAAAAAGGTCCCTAGTCGCAGAGACCTGTGCTGGTGTCTGTGAGACGAAGCTCCGTGAGACAGACCCTGCCCCGAGCGAAACCTCATCACGCGTTTGCCGGGAAAGGCAAGTGCTCCGGGCGGAACTGCGTCCCCCTAAATTCCGGACGTTGAAACCCCGAGCCCCAGGGTGGCTGTACCTGCAGGTGGGGTCCTTGGGAGGCCTGTAAGCTAAGCCGTGGCCATATGTGATGAAGCGGTGGCCGTAGGCGAGGTGGGAGGTGAGGCCACCGTGGGAATGAAGCTGGCAGCTAGCCAGGCGGGCCGAGGGCGCGGCGGGGTCCCAGGGGCTGCGTGTGTCCCGAGGGGCCCGGGCCGTGGCAGGTGTTCCCTTCGGGGTAGGACCACGGGATAGAGTTGGGGGAATTTGGGTGGTGAACCCCCAAACGAGCGGCTCTCCACGAGCGCGGACTGGGGGAAGGCACCCGGCCCGCCCCGGGCAGAGACGCCAGGGTGCGGGGGCAGAGGGAGCGGGGACAGTGCGTGACGCGGGGCAGCCCGGGCGGCGGGGGTCGGGGACTCAGGCCACACACTCAGAACGGCCCCCCGGTACCTGGCAATCCAGGGTCGCCTCCCGAGTGAGATGATGTGGTCAGGGGCAGATGTAGACAGCGGCGTACCCCCGCTGGGGTTCGGGGCGCAGACGCCTCGGCCGGAAGTTCGGGGCGCAGACACCTCAGTCGGCACCCGGGTCCCCGCAGCCCGGCCCAGCAGGGCATTTCTTCCTGACAAGGCCTTTTGCAAATGTTGGGGACAGTCGCCGCCTCCCGCCCCGCCTGTCCCCGCCCGTCCTTCCGTGGACCCCCACAAGCCACCGTTCTGCGCGAGGTCACTTCGGGCCGGTGGTAACCCCTCCCCTGTGGTCCGGGCCGCCTTCACTGAAGCGTCACGCGGGAGGACGTCACAGGCGACCAGAGGCGAACGCGCGTGCCCAGGCCACGCTAGCGGAAAGCCACTCGTGCGACTGCTCAGGCCAGCCAGCGTCCTCACCCCGCACCCCCGTGGTCAGGTCGGGTTCTACTCCCCAAAGGTCACTCATTAACTCCCGGAGACCTCAGCCCGGTGCAGCAGCAGGCGTTAGGGCTCCGAGGAGGTCACCCTGCTCCGGTCCTCCCGTGGACCGGGCCACAGGAGGAGGAGCGGGAGTGTGGAGCGGATGCCGGCCCCTGGCTTGTTTAGTTCGACGCCCCTAATTAGAACAATTCTCCGCCCAGGGGACCAGAGCTGCACGGCCAGGCCGCGTGGCCATGGTCAGCCAGCGAGGGCGCTAGGCCCAAAGGACAGACACAGCCGGACGGCCAGGCCGCCATGCTGACCGGCGGGCAGGGCCGGCCCCGTCCACTCTGCCCCAGGGAACAGTGTCAGGTGGGTCACCCCCAGGGGGTCCAGACACTGCCTGGACGCGGGGACTGGAAGAACGGAGAAGGGACAGGCCCTCGTGGGAAAAGGATAGCAGACTGACATCAAAAGGACACACAGGCTTCTGGTGTGGGAGGGCAGCTTCCTCCAGGAAGCCTGCCTGGGACGGCCTGCGGGCAGACGGTGGGAGGTGGGCCTGGGGCCCGAGGGCCTTGATGCGCCATTGTAAACAGTTTGGCTTCTCTGGAGGGAAAGCGCTGGCAGAGCTATTCTGAGCAGAGAAGCAACAGGACGGGACTTCCGTTTTTAAAGGACTCGGGCTGCTGTGTGGCACTCAATTTCAGGGGAAGAGGGAAAAATAAAAACAGGGAGACCGGCCCAAAGCCCGGTGCAGCCACCTGGGCCAGATTTGGAGGAGGTCGGGACTGGCATGAGACAGCTGTGAAGGGGAGACGGGGCGGGACCCCAACTGTCAATCAAGTGGGCAGTCGGGGGAGTTCCATGATGGTTGGACCGGGTGTAAACGAAGGAGAAATGTAAAGATATCCCCAGGGTCCCGGAGAAATGTAAAGATATCCCCAGGGTCCGGGCCTGAGCAAATACAAAAGCAAGGTGACAGTTCCTAAGACGTTGACAGCAGGTCGTGAGGGAATAAGGAAGATGCTAAATTCTGCCCCATTATTCACCACTAGTATCGAAAGGATATTAAACTCTATTTGTATTAAACTATTTCTTTGTTTCCCCCACTGCTGCATTTCATTAAAAAGCTATAGTCAATCTTTGCAAATTCGTCTTTAATGTCACTGGCTTTGTCAAAATAAGGGCACTATTTTGAGCCATCTGACATATTTTTAAGAGCATATCATCCTCACTTCTGAGTTGTGAAAAATAGCACCTTTTCAATTTAGGTCTGATACTGTCCCTGGAGATATATACATGTACGCGCACACCATTTTTTGAAAAACTTGTCTTATGAGTGTGAATATGTGATCTCAAAATATAAACCACTTATTATCCTATAATAACTCCTCACGCAGGTCTATAAAGTATTCTTTAAAGAACTAAATTAAAACGCCATGCATCTTTCTGCAATGGTGATGATGATGGTTTAAGAAAAAAATATTCGAACTTGGTAAATTACTTTGGGTTTATTTTCTAATTACAATGGATGATCCCATGCAAAATGAACATCAGCTCTGATTGAGGTCATTTTGGAAGAGTGTATCTTACCCAAATAGTATTCTCTTGCTTAAAATAAAAGTAATTGTGAAACTATCATCTTTTAATGGAAGACACTGCGAGAATATGCGTAAGAAACAACCCATTTTTTTTTTCTTTTGATCTGTGCAAATTCATTGCACCTTTACTGATTTTTCTTTCCAATATTTAAACATTTTTATTAAACTCTGGAATTTAAGGAGAACACTACATTTAGTTGTAGCTTTATAACCAGCAAAAAAAAAAAAAAAAAAAAAAACTTAAAAGTACCAAACTCTTCTAGCCAACACTTTCTTGACAAGACAGCATCATCAAAAAAAACACTGAATACTGTATCATTTAATATAGGTTTAAGTGTCAGAATATCATGTTCCATAAGATAATAAAAATTTTCGGTCTGATAACTTCCAATCCCTGCTCGTTGACATTTTGAGGAGTTGCTCAATCAAGCTTATTAGCAAACTCTATTTGTTGCCAGTCCTTGGGGATAAAAATAAGGCTTTCTTCAAAAACTACGTAGTAATTTCGTTATTTTTAAAGGAACTGGCATCGCCAGAGCAGAGTTAGAGTTGAGACGGGCTCATAATGGCCCAGAAGAGAGTGGCAGTCTCCCTCTGAAACAGTACTCCAAGGTCAAGGCGTTCTTTGACCAACCCGAATGCATTTCTATATTTAAAGAAAGGACACTTCAAACAGAAGGGGGACAGGGGAGAGCCTTCACCCAAAGGGCTTCAGGGTCCGTTGGTAAAACCAGTCATCACTGAGATGAACCCTTCCCTAAACCCATTCATCTCGCCGCATGCTTTTCATTGACAGATTTTCTAAGGATGCTCACTTATGGGAAGTGCGTAATCTGATTCCATCACAATAGGTGGAAATAACTCAATGTACAAAAAAAAAAAAAAAAAGGCAGATCTTCTTCAAACCCACAGACAGGTTTCCCCCGCGCAGAGTGGGTGCAGACTCCTCCTGGAAACTCCACGGCCCCGTCAGGTGTGCACGCCTCCCCCACGTGTCACCCCGCCCTCGCCTTCCAAGACTCACTGCCCTGTCGCTCTGCCCACCCCTGCGGTCCCCTGAGCCCGGGAGAGCTTCTCCCTCAGGCCCTCCACACTCCCCGGCTCACCAGGGCTCACTGCCAACCCCTCTCTACCACCTGCCTCCTTCCCCTCTCCCTCTAAGCCCTGACTCTGACTCAGTTTTCTTCGTAACCTTTAGCAACACTTCACGATATATTCATTTTTGCATTATTTTCCTCTCCCTCTCTCTCTTTTGAGTGTGCATATGCCTAACTAATTTTCTACCTTCCATTATCAAACACTTTTTTTCACTTCCAATATCCTCATGTTAGGTTGTCAGAGATGATTGGATTTTCATCTTCATTATTTTCTTCCCTGTGACAGCATCACACTTCCTTGGTTTCTGGAGATTTCTGTCAAATCTTGATATCTGTTAGGTGAAGTGTCACAACTCGTCCTTCAAATTATCTTGCCTATCCTTGCTCTTTAATTGTTCACACCAATCTAAGAATCAGCTTGTCAAGTTCCATGAGAATAATTTATGGAAATTTCCATTGGCATTGCATTGAATTTTTACATTATTTTGTTGGAGAGTCTACACCCTGACATTCTCGGATCTACCTATCTTTGCATGTAATGCAATTTATTGAGGTTATTAATGTCTTTTTCCCACAACTGTTATGATTCTCTGAGAAAGATCTTTTACATATCTTGTGAGATTTCTTTATAGCACCTTACTTTTTTTTTATTGTACTTGTAGTAATATATATTCTTAAACAAAAGTTTCTCTTATTTTCCAATGCAGAGAAATGTCACAGAATCCATCTTATGTTTAGAAATTGCTCTAATCTCTCTTATTAATTTATTATTACTAATAGATTTTTCTAAGGCTACTGTTGGAAATCATATATCTATGAATGCTAATATCTTTGTTTTTTGCTGTTCTTGCTGTTTCGTTTTTTCTTTTCAAAGCAGTATGTTTTTTCCTTTCTTCTTGTTCTGGCTAATCCCTTGGGACCAATATTCAGTAGAAATTAGGACAGTGGATGTCCTTGTTATAGTCTTTATTTAAAAGAGAAACGCCTTTAACATTTTACTTACAATAAACATTATTCTCTTCTCCAGATAGTATCACATTAAAAAAGTTCTTTTCTACTCCTCTGTTACTAAGTATGTTTTTGTGTTAATTCACGAATAATTATTTTGTATCTATTGCAATGGTTACATTTTTACCTTTAATCTCTAAATGCAATAAATTATGTTCATGTCGAACTCATCTGGCATTTCCAGAATAAACCAACTTGGTTTTGCTGTTATGTTACTAGATTTGATTTGTTAATATTTTCTTTAAGATGTTCCCTTCTTATATACATGAGAGATGAGCCTGTAATCTTTCATTTTTATATGATTTTCTTCTGGGTTTGCCGGCAAGTTTAAACTCATGCCATAAAAAATTGTTGAAGAGAGTTTCTAGTTTGGGGTTTTTCGTTTTTGTTTTGTTTTGTTTTGTTTTTATTCTCTCAAAGACATGTGCCAGATAGCAGATCTCTCTTTGTTTTGGTTTATGTGCTTAAGCTGGTGCTAGTGTTCGTTGATAATTTGTAATATAATTTTTTAATAGTCATTCAATTTCTTTAACAATCAATCATGTAGGCCAAACTTCCTAGTGGAAATCCTGCAATCCAAAACAGCACGCATTTTCCTGCCAGCAATGTTACACAGAATTTTAAAAATGTATACTATAGTACGTTTTAAAATCTGAAAAACTCAATTTCAATACAAAACAAAACAAAACAAAACAATATGAACCCAAGAATTTCAGATAAAAAAAAATTGTTGGCTTCTAGTTGAATAGAAATTCCTTCTTGAATCAATTTTGCTAAGTTATATTTTTTTCCTAAACCTTTGTCCACATTATTTATGTTTTAAAAATTATTGCCATCATGTTGTTCATATATTTACTCATCATTTGAAAAAATCTCTGCTGTGTCTCTTTGCCTGGACTCTACCCTTAGTATGTGTTTATCTATATCCTTTTAACCTCATCATTCTTCTCAGATGTTAATTGTATTACTGTTTAAACCAAACCACTTCCTCGATTTTCTCTAGTGCATCACAGTGTTTCAGTTCTGCTGTGATATTGATTATTTTTCTCTTTTTACTTTATTTGTACTTGTTTTAAGACTGTTTTACAGTGTCCTAAATTATGTGCTTAGGTCATAATTAGACTTCGTTCTCTAATGAAGAGAATCATGTTGCACTTTCACCACACACAAGCGTTGCTGTGAATAATTTTTATTATCACCAGTGCTAAACATCTTCTAAACTCTGGCACTGATTCTAATTTCACTATTCTTTAGACTTATTTTTATACGATTTTTAGCATTTTTTAAAACATTTCTAACAATTTTATTTTTTTCTGGGAAGTAACTTCTGTATGTTTCTAATTTTTTGACCTTTCCTGCACTTACCTATCGTACCCGTGGTCCAGAATCTCATTGACTATTGTGACTGTGCTACTTCGGGAAGAAGTGAATTTTCCGATACGGGAAGTTAACTTTCTATCACCAAAACTCTGAGCGCTCTTTCCGCACATTAGGGGGGGATAAAAACACCCGCCTCGGGAGGGCAGGAAGCAGCGCGCTGAGGCGCCTTTCGCAGCGCTGCCAGCAGAGCCTGTTGAAGCAGCAGCAGCTCCGCGAGCTGCCCCTGTCTCGGACTCACGCGTGTGCGTGTCCCACGCACAGCGGTGTCTGAGGTTCCCCAAGGGGGGCCCCACTTCTCTTTCGTATCCAATGCAGTGTCTTCTAATGAAATCATGGTGTGTATGACTGACTGATTGACGGGATGATTAACTGTAAGTCAATCTTGGCATTCTCTATAATTTTTTATTCAGGTTTTGACTATTCACATTAAGCATACAAGGAAAGCACACGGTTGTGGGAACGGCGGGTCGCGGAAATGATGTTGAATTGACTCTACGCCACCTGTGTACGGAGATTTCCTGAAAGCGGAGTTCAGAGAATGACCTCCTTGCAGAGAGGTGAAGGGCGGACCTCAGGGCAAGGGCCCTGGCCTGCCGGGGACACACACACGCACGCACACACATGCACACACACATGCACACACGTACACACGCACGTGCATGCACACGCATGCACACATGCACATGCATGCACACACGTACACACGCATGCACACACGTACACACGCACGCACATGCACGCACATGCACACACGTACACACGCGTGTGCATGCACACGCATGCACATACGCATGCACATGCGCACACACACATGCGCGCACGTACACGCGCACGTGCATGCACACACGCGCACACGCACACACATGCACACACGTGCACACACGTGCATGCACACGCATGCACACGCATGCACACACGCATGCACGCACGCACACATGCACACACATGCACACACGTACACACGCACATACATGCACTCACATGCGCCCCTCCTCCACTAACACCCGCTGCACACGGCCGGCCTTACGGATCGGCGCTATGCGAACTGGAGGACGTACGGCCCCCTGCCACGTTATTAGGAGGACAGTAGCGTCATCACAGCAAGTGCGCAATGACCAGTGGTCTCCACGTAGGTGGCCGGAAACGAAGACAAAGCCTCAGGAGGACCTGGGGGGGACCCTGAGAAGCTTGTGACGTGAAGCCGTGGACGCGAGTGGACGATGCGTGATGGACGCGGGTCCCCCTTCCCAGCACCCCGCGGAGAGCCGCCGGGGAGGCCGGCCCGGCCCTGGTGGCTGTCGCCGGACTGCACAGGACTGCACGCGGACAAGCGCCGGCTCGGCCAGACTACCCTCGGCTGCCCTCGGCCTCCCGCGAGCTCCTCCGCGCGCCGTGAGCCACGGCTCGTGCCGGCGGCTTGTTTCTCGTTCTCATCCGAGACCCCGCGCGCCGCGCTCAGCCTTCGGTGCGCACGTCCCGGGTGCCTCCCGCGCGGATGCGCCGGCCACCCTGCCTCCGGCCCCGCAGCGTCCACTCCAACCTCTTCCACCTCCTCCTCTCCCCGGTCACCCCGGCCCTTGGCACCTCTGCTCCCCCGAAAGCCCTGATCTGAGCATCCCCTCTGCCCAGGGCGCGCCGTCCCGCTGCACACCTCGCTGCCCAGGTAAGCGTGCCGAAGGCAAGCCGCGTGCAGCGCCCACCTGCGGAGCCCTCGCACCAACTTCCAGCCCCTCCTGTCATTTCCGCGTCCCTTCCTCAGGATGTCTTCGCTCCGTCCCTAACTCTCCGGACGGTGACAGCTGCTTTTCTGGACCCCCGCCGCCCTCCTGCGCCCACGCTGCTTCCCTTCCGGTCCGCCGCCAAGCTGATATTTTCATCAAGTTCACCGATTCCCTCATCCCTTCCCTATCGAGCTTAAGGTATTACTAAAGATCCACATTCTTTCTGAGAAAAAGAGCTGGATCTCTAAATGCTCCAAAGGCCCCTGCAAACCGTGCCCCTACCTACTTCTCCCAAGGAGGGGCTTCTGTCAGTTCTGAGACAGCTTCTGTCCCCCACCCCCGCCCCGTGGACCCCGAGTGCCCCCACGGCCTCTGCCACCTGCCACTCCACCTCGGCCCACTCCACCTGTCAGAGAAACGCCGTCTCTCTCAAATAAATGACCATCAGTGGGACGATAACATGCATAAGAAATTTCTTTGATTCTCATTTAGGGGAAAGTCTAATCATTTTCTTCGGTTAAACAGATTTGGCTAAATAAACAAACACGCTCACTTAAGAAGCAGGACAACGATCAGGGAACACGCAATACTGGAACTGGTGGTAATTTCTGACAGCATCATTTTCCGCGTTTTTCTGAAAATATCTTCAAATGCTAATTGTGCATATTTGTCACGGAAAATAATATTGAATAATCAATATCAACAACGACAACGAAACAGCTAAAAACCCATGTTCGAGTTGCAAATAGTCTGACCATGTTAATTCAAGTAAATATATAATTATAACAGATAAAAATGCAATGGCACGCAAATTAAGATTTGTTTTTCTCTGCAACTGCTTGGCTTGACTAATGAATGGAAGGTTGGGCCTCACCTCCAACTCTAGCCCTGTTGAGAATTAGACACAGAGAAGTTAAATCAGTAGATGAGTCTGGTTAAGAGACAAACCGTGGGCTGCTCGTGCTTCTGGGGAGAACAAGACCCCTGAAGAGCGAGCTGGAGACCAGAGCACTAAGGATGGGAGAAAAACAGTGGGGGACAAAGACAGAGAGATGCCGCCTGCTGTTGCAAGAGCTCGGTGTCAGGGAGAAGGACGCTGGCGCGTGCGAGAAGGCGAGATTAGAGAGGGACGGGGGTCTCTTCTTCGGGTTGGAAGGAAGACTGCTTCGAGGGTATGTGCACGCTGAAAGCTTAGCGCTCGCGTCCGGACCGGCTGACGATGAGGGAGGGAATTTTCGTCAGTCGAGAGTGTCAGAGGAGACGGGACTTAGAGCGCCGTGAGGTGACGGGTCCTGGCAGCGACGCTTAAGAACGTCAGGTGTTTATGGTCAAGTCCGGGAATGAATTAGCCGACGAAGGCGGCACATGTTCCCTGAGTGCCAGGTGGCACGCTAGAGAAGCCAGGCTCGGGGCACTGGAAAGACCCGCCAGGGGCAGCAAGTCCCCCTCCGCACGCTGGCGATTTCGCTGGTGGAGGAGGCAGGGTCGGGTGGCCCGCTGTGGGCGCCCAGCCGGCCAGGTCCCGGGAGCCCCCCACGCGTCTGTCAGCTCCGGAAGGAATTCCTCATGTCACAGACAAGGAAGCCGAAACGCAGCAAGGACACGGCGGCTCACAGCGCTAGCAATTGACTGCCATGGGCTTCGAGCCCAGATCTGTTTGAATCTCAAACTCATCCTTTATCCATTAAGGTGCACATTTGAAAAAACGCATCGAATCCTAAATGCTTCTTACGTCCTCATGATGACTGAATATAAAGTAAATGGAAAACTCAGGCAGTTGGATTTCACAGTTTATAGTTCCGTTTCTGCCAAAATGAGATTACTTGGTTTGAATAATCGTGTCTGTTATTCTGATTTTTTTTTTGGATGAAAGAAAGTTTTGAGTATCAAAAGGTCATGAGTCAAGTCATTTATGTATAAATCGCGTATACACTTACAGCATAAATCAAAGCCGTAACAGATAAAAAGATAAATTATGTTGAAGACGTAATTACCTTATTTAAAACTTGTACACATACCCAAATATTTACTGGGTTATTTTGCAAATTAGGGATAAGTAGAGTGGGGGAAACATCCCGCTTCTGGAAAGGAAGCAAAGTTTTCAATACAAATTTAAATGTTTGGCAATTTCTCTAATTTTGCGAAAGGAAAAATGTAAGCCATTCTTGTGATCGCTAATGTGTCATCGGGTCCTTCATTATGATGCTAATAGCACAGCTTCTGCTGGTGTCTGACACGAAGCATCTGGTGCATTTGGGCTGCAGCTTCTGCATTTTCCCTCACAATCATGAGTCAGGCCTCGGGCACGGCTCCGTGGGCTCGCTTATCGAAGGAGCCGGGGAATGATGACTCGCACGAGTTTTGTGTTTAATTTTACTTAATTTTAGAATTATTCGAACTCAGGTCAGCTTTCTAAACGTCCTTACAGATTTTTAATCGTTATGGCGGGAGGGACTTTGAACATGTAGATGGCAATCAGGACCGGAGGAGGGGACATAAGCAGGGTGACCGTACAGTTTATTAACTCATCCAGAGCATGTTTTAGAGCAAAAATGTTAAGATTGCAGGGGCAGCAGCTCGACAGGTCTTAACTAGGACCTGTCAAGGGAAGACAACATGTGATTCCAGACTAAGTCCAGAAACTTCAGCCAGCAAAGGGGCCCACACACCTGTCCCCACACTGCCCCCCAACCAACCTGGTCCGCATGCCGGGTGACAGTCCTGAGTATCAGGACACACAGAAAGGAGAAGAGAAAACTATGTTAGGATTTCCCAGGGAAAACTGAAACTTAAAAAAATTGAAGCATCGTCAGACTGCCAGTTTCTAGAGGATAATAATGCATCTGATGTTGTGCTTTTTAATAGTGCAATTCTTTTCAAAATAGCAATCAGAGAACATTTTGATTGCGTGGTTATTAATGGTTTAATTTACAAATATTTGCTGAGCAGCTAGCTAGTCTGGACATGGCACTATGAAATACTCCGTGATAGGAGCACGAATTATATAAGTTCCTGCCTTCACAGAGGGGCAGTTAGTTCTGCGATAGAAGAAGAATTTAATGCATTTGGGATTAAGGAGAAGCAATTTTATGGGCTCTCAATAAAGCTGACTAATTTACAAAATGATAAAACTTTCAGGTTACGTTATTATAAAATATTGAAAAGAATAAAACTGAAAATATTTTGTTAAATTCCCTCAACTGTTTAATTGTATAAACTCTTCGTAAACGTTTCTTGGCTTATCGTTAATTTACTTAGAGAAAACCTGGAGTTTTAACAATAAAGACAAGATAGAACGCACAGAAGCTTCAGAATGAGTCTCAGTCTGAACTGAGTGCAGTTCTATTGAATTCCCTCGGAACATAATATTAATGCATTTATCCAATGCAGAACTCATTCGCAATGACCTCAACATGATATAAACTGTTCGGAAACTAAATAGGCTTTTGTCACTTAGGTACCAAAAGGTTTCTCCTGGACCCGGGGTCACCCTCTGAAACGTAAACACCAAAGGCCAGGGGGCCCCATCTCCAGGCTCTGCAGGAGGGCAGGGGGCTCACTCCTGCGGGCTCCTGCCTCCAAGCCGCAAATCTAAGTCCTGTCCTGAGGACGTGAGCATTTTGTTTCTGTCTGGATGAAGCCAGTTAACAGAGGCTCCCGGTGTCGGGGGGGGGGGGGTTGCGGAGGCGGCATCGAGGATGACGTCAGCATGGCAAACGCCCTCCCAAAGCCGCTGCCTCGCGGGCTCGTCACTGTTTACTGTGGGGAACAGAAAAGGGTAAACTTTTGAGTTTGCAGGTGATGAGCGTCATTTTCGGATTGAATGATTATTTAATAATAACTGTTTTGTTTCTCTGTTACTTTGGTGAGAACTTTCTTGGGTTGGAGAGAGATGTTGCTTTTAATTTTACTTCCTCAACACCACCAGTTAACTGAGAAAACACGTATCTGCTATCAGGATAACATTCAACCAGGTGATATAAATAATTCACCCACAACCAGTATCTGGTACAGAGGAAGCCTCTCTGGTTATCAGCCAGGGATGAGTTTAGTTTCCTGGTTACATATGTGGCCTTTGTAAAACATGAGGAAATATGCCACAAGAAACAGGAAATATATCAAAATAATTTTAAGTCATTAAAAAGTTAAGTGAACATTTTTGTCGCTTCAATTAGGCATCTACCTCAGCATCACAGGTAATGAATATTCTAAAGGCTGAATGATATAAATAAATCAGTAAAGTAGCCATTATGATGCCTGTCGGAAAAGGTTTTATCCATCAATTAATCGATGCATTCGCTGAATTTTTATTCGAGCGACTAATGGGCGATCATCGTTATTTTGGCCTCTGTAGGGGATGCACTGTAGCAAAAGAGAATTTTCTAGAGCACCTGAGGGTATTAACTGTGGGTTGTGCTAAGCTGCCTCTCCACTTTCCCGGTGTGGCTGGGAGTAGCCTCGGCCTACACAGACACAGGCAGAAGTGGGTGTGTTTTACTTGACCAAATTCTAGGCTTCAACCTCTGGCAGAGCTGGCTCCTCTTACTCCGCAGTCATCCTGGTAGGAAACACAGCCTTTGATCCCAGCGAAGACGCTCTGTTATTAAATTATAAATGAGATCATCAGTGCTGCCGGAAACGACGTGCTCACTCCTGCAAGCTCATCGTGCTTCTCATTGATCAGTCTACACGCTGCTCACCCAGGGGTGTGGCCTCGCTCCCCACACCCACCAACATCTGTGAGAAGTAAAATGATTCATTAACAAGTGCAAGCCTGATCCCAGACCCCTCAGGAACTGGGTCCTCTAAAATAAATCCAATGTTGGAAAAAAAAAAATAATCAATTCCTTTTCCAGCAGAATTAGTATTAGATCACACCACTTTTTATTCTACTCCATCAATTGTTAAGAATTACTAAAATAAAAGGAATGCAATACTTAATTCAAACATTTTATGAATAAATAATAGCATGTTTCTGAGATTTTCTTATTAGATTTTCTCCTCAGCATAGACTTTTATTTCATCTTTGAGCAGTGATGTATCCGAGGGTTTTGATTACTTTGGCTCCAAAGATTTTGTTTCATGTATCAAAGCTGGTTATTTTCTTGTAACATTTTTATAATTTTGTACCTTAACAATATACTTTACCAACTTATTTTCTACTGAATCTTTACAGGTTCATCAGAATATTAACTTAACATGCGTATCTAACTTTCTGATATGATAATGTCTGGTACATCCGTGAAGGATATGAACATCGCTCGATCAAGTTTCATCTCGCCGGAAGCCAGTGCATTGATGCGAAAGCGTCCGGATCGGTATGTAACTCCACCGCTTCGCCCACTCGTGCTTCCATTCGTTCGACGTGTATTTATGGAACCACATACGAGCTGGAGACCGGCGGTCTGCGTTGAAATTCGGATGAAGAGGGATAAGAAAGATGCCCGCGTCGCCACTTTGCCCGAGCACTCGGAACCGTGAGAAGAGGGAACCGTGTCCAGACTTAGTCCTCCGTATTCGCACGGCTCTGGCATTCTGAGGCGACGGTGTGGCCCTGGCGAGGATGCGCGCCCAGTCAAACCCGCGGCAAGCAAGCGATGACTGATTCAGAAGACACGGCGGGCTGCGGCATGTGCGGCCCACACGGCGCCGCGAGACCCCCCGAGAAGCCGCTCTGTGCTCCGACCTGCGGGGGAACACACCGGGCCCGTGCATGGAACCCCCACTCCGGTCTCATAGCCAAGGCTCCAAATGCCTCCCGTGGAGCCATCCCCCCTTGTCATAATGCTGTTCGTGTGATTATCCTGCCGCACCTGAGGCAGATGAACCGGTGCCACCGTAAACGTCACGATCGGCAGGGGGGGACCTTGCCACGACAGGAGGCGGGCGGAGCGCCCGGGGCCCACTGAGGACAAAGCAGGTCGCAGAGTTAAGACGCGGCGAGAGGCCTTGGTTGCTCACGCGGTCACTCAAACTGCATGAAAAGCCACTGATGCGCGAAAGCACCCAGCGGAGAGATAAGGGAGGGACAGGACCACGCAACACACAGGTCACGTCGTGCCTGCCTCCCAGGGTTTCCACATCGCGAGCCACGGAGACTTGGCCCTAGCCAAGCATCAGGCAAGATAGAGAGCTGACCTCAGGACCGCGTACACGGTCCCCCAGAATCAGCGCTCCGCAAAGGGAAAGGGTGGTCTTCAGGGAGACGTTAGAGCTACACAGATTTTCGGCCAGCAAATCCGGACAGGGTCGCCCTCTAGCAGGGGGCAGGCCATCTCCGCCACACACCACGTCTCCTGCAGGGGACCGTGCCCCAGCTGTAAGCGTTCCCAGTGGCTTTGGTCGGCCTCTGCTCCTTGGGCGTTCTATGAGACGGCTCTAGTCGAGACCACCTCGATTTCTGACTACAGATGAGAGCGCGTTTCCCACTCCTCCCGATGCGAACGCGCTGGGCGGGGGTCGCACAGATAGGGCGGCAGGAGGCCGGCTCAGGAGACTCCAAAGAAGCCAGAGACGCCCACCGCCCGCACTTACGCCCTCCTCAGGAACAAGGCAGGAGCGAGGCAAAGAGCACTTCAAACGAAAGGCGATAAGCCTCCCTTATATCATCATCTTACACACAAACACATCTCACAATGTTCTAATAATCATAATAGGCACTTTCGATTTTTTTTTTTGTTTTTTTTTTTTTGGTTTTTGTAAATAAGCAAGCTTACCAGTTTTCATTTACGGTTAACTTCCGATTATCCTAGGTAATGCAAGATCGATATACAACAGAGGTAAAAGTGGATAACGTCCGATACCTACTTTTACTCGTCTCTCTTATTTCACGGGTGACCAAAAAAAAAACGCTTTTCGCAATTTGGCTGAATTTAAAATTGTCTCTTCTTCCTAATGCTCCGCGTTCGGACTATGTCGACATTCGGACTATGTCTTTATTGCATAAATAAATACCGGTGCTGCTACTGCGGATCCCGGGCTGCACGCCACGGACCTAGCGGAAACTTCTGGAAGTCTAGAATGCCGCCTCTTTCTTAGTCTCAGAGAAACAGATCTGCGTATTCGCAAACAGCTGTTGCCATAACTAACAATACCTGTGCTCCTCTCCTCCTGGTTAGCAACACCCTCCCTGTCATCCGGTGCCAGGTAAACGCGGGCGCCTTCCGGGCTCTCCTTACCTGTCCGCCTCCTGACCGACAGCCGACGGCGCCTCCTTCCTCGGGGCTGGAAGGCAGACGAGGTGCCCGGAGCAGAGCAGCCGTCTCGGCCCCACAGCAAAGAAAACACAGTCTCCGCTCAGCAGGAGCAACACAGGGCTGGTCCGGGTCGTGAGGGCTTTTATTTTTTTTCGTAAAATGCCCAGGCCTGGAAAATTGGGGGGTTGAAGCAAGACCGTGTGAGACGGGATCGGCAGCAATCAACCCGCAAATCAAGCTGTGCTGCTGTTACCCGAATCCAGGCTCAAAAATAACTTCCTTTCTGATAGAGATTTTGAGAGTTTGGCTGGAATACGTTAAGTTTCCCTAGGTACTTTCTCTTTTAACCCGTAACGAAATTCATTGAGACTCTTAAATATTAAGTTTGGTTCCTGAGTATACAGGCAAAGACACACTTAAAAACAAAACAAAACAAACACACTTTAACGTTTGCTTTCATGTTGAACCTGGAAATGTGTGAGGTTCAGAGACATATCAGATTATGCCATCTGCAAACTCCAGCAAGCTAAGTTAATTTTCTGGTTAGAAAGACTAAGTTTGGGCGCATTTACTAATCCCCTTCTTGTGCTAATCGGATCGTGTGGAGCAGTTGAGAGAGAATCTGGTTTTTCGGAGACGCGTTTGGAGCTGTTTTCGCTGCCGGCCCCACCCCGTCCGAGGGAGGTGGCCGGGCCTGGGGCTCCTGCCGGAGCTGGTGCCATTTCAACCGTCTCAGGGTTCGGGGAGCTGTCGCGTTTTGCATGGATGCTCCCGCTGTGGGAAAGGGTCGCTGTGTTTCACCGTATTTTCTCTTGTCACCCACAGATAATCAGTTCTGCCTGACAAAGCGCGTCACAAGAGACCAGCCCGGAGCTTGCATAAGCATCTCGGCAGTAGCTTCCTCATGGCTAATTCTTTCCGAACCTGCCTAAAACGGCTTCATTATCGTTACTCTTCCTCATCACGTGTCCACGCTAGACGTGGAGGCGGTATGAACAGTGTGTGCAGCACACATCTGCCGGTCATGTTCTCGGTGCCCCTCGATCTTTGCGTAGCAGGAAATCGGGGCGTTGGAAGAAACAAGCTTCTCCCTTTGACCCTCGGCACCACACACTCACACGCCGCCGCTGGGGCCCTGAATTTGTTACTGATGCCTCTTCAAGCACTAAATACATTACCTCCTCCCACTCTTTATAAAAACCGAGTTGCCATGAAGGATGACAAATAGGCCGTCCTCTTCACGGTCATAAAATATCTACAAATCGTAACTGAAAGCCTATGAGTGCCAGTAAAATACACTGTTAAATCCTAAGATACTGCAGAGGAGAAGATGCACCACTTTCTTAGTCAGGGCTAAAATGGCGGCCTTCGTAGGTAACAAGGAAAACGTGCTTTTTCCTTCACCTCCCAGTGGCCTCTTCGGAGTCTCGAGAGAGATTGTCACAGATGCTCCGTATTTAGCTCTGTATTAAGCATATGGATCTATGTGGCGTATAAGCCCCTTAAAATACGGTCATGTAAAAATGTGCTTCTCATAATTCAAGAAATATGGTACTGGCATTTTCGTACTGAGTCGATGGTTCATCACATTTAGAATCAAAAGGATTGACGAGGCCACTCTCCCACTCGAACCTCGGCCGGCGCCCCGCCCGAGCTCTGCTTTGCAGACTCCCGGGCCGGGCCCCTGCCCCCTGTCCAGGTGCGTCCTCTGCAGAGGCCCTGGTGCAGAGAGCCTCAGCTCCCGGCATCCACGACCACCACCCCCGGACCCTGAAGAGGCCACTGGGAGACGGCTCGGCGCACGTGTTCCTTGTCACCTACGAAGGGGCGCCACGCGTACCCCGCCGTCACCGCCAGCGTCACTTTCCCGACACACGTTCCTGCACCGACTTGTCCCCCCGTGCCACGTCCCCCCCCCGTTATTTACGAGGTCTAGCGTGGCTGGTACCCTGCGCAGCAGATAAAATCGTGGGCTGCGGGAGGAGAGCGGGGGCTGGGGTTGAGCAGGAGAAGCAGAATCCTGCTGTGAAAGTGGACAGGAGAGAGGGAGGGAGGGAGGGGTGGGGGAGGGAGGAGACAGGGAGGGAGGTCAGGGAGGGGGGGGAGAGGACAGGCAGGGTCTGCAGAGGGCCCAGCAGCTGTGACGGAAGAGCCTTCGCCCAGAGCCACAGCGACTGGCCCGCCAGCTCCGTGGCCAGTGACACCAGGCACAGCGCACCAGCCCCGTGGGAGCAGCACCTCGGGCGTGAAGCTTCACGCCAGGAGTGGAAGCACCGCATGGACGAGCAAGGAAATCAGTGACCAGATGCCCGAGGCCACCCGAGCCGCTGGAAGCCTGGGCTCCCTGACCTTTCAGAGGGGCCGGAGGGGGCGGCCCCTGCGCAGGCCGCTGGGCCCGGACTCACCCGGGGGAAAGGGCCCTGTCGGAGTCCCTGCGAAGCGCTACCTGGGACAAGCATCAGGCGATGGCCAGCTCCGCACCGTGGGCCGCGACCTGGCCGTGCCCGGGCCGCTGCAAGCTGGACATCCCGGCGGATGGCGGGCACCGCGGTGCTGCCCCAAACGCGAGCTTCCTGTCTGGGCTGCTCACCGAAATCATGGTCCTTGTCGCTCTTTTTTCCTTTCTTCCCTCTTGGCAGAATTCTGCGTTTTCGGAGAGAGCGCGGCCCGATCAGCCAGTGCTCTGCCAAGCGGCCACGTCTGGGGGCCTCGCTGGGCCTCGCCGCGGGGCGGCGGCCCGGCTCGCACTGAGCGAGACGCGCGCGCGCGCAGCACCTGCCCGCGAGCGCTTCCGCCGCCCGGTGTGGCTGCACCTGAGCGACCTCGGCATCCTCCCTCGGCACCCCGGGCGCTGGTGGGCGAACTCACCACCCCGCGACTCCCACCGGTGCTGGGCAAAGCCGGCCCGGAAATCCGATTTGGGGGAGCGTGTGGGAGACACAGCAACTGTCCATCACTCCCGGTTTCCCAAAACGGCGCCCCGTGCAGCTCGGCACAGGGAGAACGGGTCGTCAGACATGCTTTCGCGGCGTTTCCACGGTAGGTCCTTATTTGCACAGAGAAATTCAATATTTATTTGCAAATCCTTCCACATTTATTACAAAAGAATCATTACAAAGATATAAGAACTGAACCCCTTTGAGAGCTCAGCGTTAGAAGAAAGTTAATTATTCCTGGTGAACTTGTTAGGGAAATCAAGTCAGGCCAGCTGTGTCGATTTCTCTGCAACGATTAAAGCAACTTTGTTTTATTTAAAAAAGAAAAAAACACACTGTCAAATGTATTTTTTTTTAATAAAAGAAATGAACTAGAATAATAAGCAAAGGTTTGATTTATATTTTAGTCTGAATTTAAAATAAATTTGGACATATGAGTGCGTTGACTCCATTTCAGTTAAATTTGAGACTTGAATAAAAAAATCCCGTTCTGAGGTTTCGAATGTCTTTTACGATCTGTGATGACAGTGTCTCTTGGAGAAGGGACGAGAGCAGGTTTCTTCAGGGCGTTTTCGGAGTCGTATGGACCAAGTTTCCGCTGTGAGATCATTTCATCAGTTTTCACCTACTATGCACCCCCAATCTGGCTGGACCACGTTCGACAGCAATTCCACGTAGTGACGGATCATCTTCCAGGAGTCACGTTTTAGGGCCCCAAAAGCATCGCTCTGCCACGGAATATGTGGATTTTGTAATAATGACGGATATCGTTACGGTTCTTATTTAAAGTGTACGCGGCTTACAGGATGTGAACAGCAAATCGTGGGAGTTTCACACTCGTCGCTTGGAGTGTCAGACCTGTCGATTCATTGTCGCAGCCGCTGGGTTTTTTGTCATCGACGATGAGAAAAAAACATTATAAATAACACTGAAATCAACATACAGTTAGGATGCATTATGCTTCAGGATTCTCCTTATGGTCCTTATCCTGAGACGAGGGTCCTGCTTTCTGTGTAATTCTACTCAATTCTAGAAAAATTTCATGAAGCAACAGAGGCTTTGACTTCCAACTAGGTTGCTGGAAAAAATTAGGAGATGCCTTGCTTTTTGGCAAAGTTTTATCTATAAATCTCTCCCGCCCCGCCCTGCAAAGAAGGAAGGAAGGAAGGAAGGAAGGAAGGAAAGGAAGGAAGGAGGAAGGAAGGGAAGGAGAGGAGAGGGAGGGAGGGAGGAGGGAGGGAGGGAGGAGGAGAAGATGAAAGAAGAGAAGAAAGAAGAAAGAAAGAAAGAAGAGAGAAAGAAAAAAGAAGAAAGAAAAGAAAGAAAGAAAGAAAGAAAGAAAGAAAGAAAGAAAGAAAGAAAGAAAGAAAGAAAGAAAGAAAGAAAGAAAGAAAGAAAGAAAGAAAAGTGAATTCTTGAATCGGGCACTGAAATTTTAATTTGCTTTTCCTTTCTCTTTGTAAACTCTCGTTTAACGTACTACGATATGATGATAATGCCTCCAGTGAATCAGCTGTGTGTCCAGTAAACGTTTAAAGTATCTGTTGATCCTTTTTATAAGCCTTGAAACATATCTTCTGTTGTATGAATGACAAGAAAAAATTACAGATTACCTTTATAAGGGAAAAAAAGCATCGAGTTGAACAATTAAATTTTGTCTGAAATGCCCACATTTTTATCTCCTGAGCTTTGAACACAGTGGATTTAGGGACTACTCATAAAACATGCTGTTTCATTTTTTTAAAAAAAAATAAGCAAAAAGATGATGTAGCTCAAATTTTAGCCAATTCTTTTTCCGGTTGTATGGCAATAGAGAAAAGTCCTGCATTTGATTTAATGCACTTTGTAAAGACTAACGTGTCTGGAACCAGCACTCGTGTGAGGACAAGTGACTGTGGTGATGAATGGCATCTGCTTTTCCGCACCGTGGAGCTAACGGGAGCGTTTCTGTATTTATGAGTTTGTGGCGTGAAATATTCATGCTTTGCCCAGTGGCCTACTAGTTGTTCATTATATTTTATTTGGAACGCCTGTGTTTGATCTTTCCTCTTGTTTTCTCTGGAGCTTTAGATGAATAAAATAACAAGTAACTTACCACCCTGCAGCCAAACGGCCAAGGGCTGTGATCTTTGTGGATCTTAACAAGGTTGACCCCTCTCTTCACTGAGAAGGGAGACAGACGTCCAGAGGGAAAAGAAAGAATCTGAGGAGATATATATATCTGTGTGTGTGTGTGTGTGTGTGTGTGTGTATACACACACATACATATATATACACATATATGTATATATATAATCTCACTGTCCTAAAATTGTTTTTCCCAAGTGTCTACTCCCATATTTACTAGTACAAAAGATTTCTATTAATTTGATAAAAGTCAAAGAATTAATGTATTGATATGTCCTCCCCCCTGCATGAGGAAATTAAGAATATAAAGCAGAAAGTTATATAAAGCAACCTATTTATCATTTCAAGAAAACCCGAAAAGGAATCTGGAGTGTACTGATCTAAGTACGCCACGAATTAGATTTAACTGTTTCCTGTAATCATTTTAACCACATGTCTATTCACAGATTTGTCAGCACAAAAAGATGGACTAAGCAAATATTGGTCGTTTAAGTGTTCAACTCTATGGTTAAGAGGCTTGCCGAATAATACATTGTCATGTGACGTGTCAGCATAAAATCATTCTACTATATTTATGTAGCTTTGGAAAACTCTTTTATTCTTAGGAAAATAAACTCTTTTTTCAAAATGTAAGCTTCCTGTTAATAGAAATAATAATTTTTAAAAAAAACTTAACTAAATTTCATGGAAATGAGAAGTGCCTCTTATTGACAGGGACCCAAAATTTGATAAGAACCAACTCATCTCATGCATTTATCTCTCGAATGCTATGACCTTTCAACAAAACACATGCATAACCCTTACCTCAGAAAAATTTTTTCAGAGAGTTTAATTGATTTGATACTAAAATCCATATCGCCTCTAAACCCGGGTTTTTAAAATTAAAACAATAAAGAGGATAAATAACCAGGAGAATCATCACTGCCACCCGACACACACATCGCCGCATGTGAAGGGGCTAGGTCATCCCTCTGCATCGCAGATCTCAGGGGGTAGAAAACTAAACGCCAGTTTTCTCTTGGGCATCTTCAAGATGCTTCCACTTAGACAAAATCACTTTTCCGATGGATCCATACTGCCTTCTGTTACCAGGCTGGGCCATTGGGATAAATAAATCTTCTGATTTTTAAACACAAATAAAGATATCTCTTCTTGGTTTTCTCTCTCTCATTTGAAAACTGTTACTTCCTGTGGTGTCCTGTGGTTTGTGTTAACTCAGCAAGTTTGTTTTCTGGAGTGTTTGGGCAACATTGTTTCACGAAAGAAACACATTGTTAAGTCTGCAATATTTTTCAAGAGTCCTTTTTGTCACATCTTTTAGGACTCATCCATATGACCCAAATCTGTCCAGCATCTGTGCTTACTTGTCTGACGTTTCAAAAAAAAAAAAAATCATACTTTTTTTTTTTTTCTGAGCTTTTCTGGGTCCCACCCAATGCTCTGGGTCTTGCTGACGGCACTCTGTCACAATAGTTACTTTTCCCGTTGCATGGTCTTTATGTCACGCCATGCGGAAGTCCTCTGCTCTCCCACCTCCCGGCCTATGTCCCTGGGCCGTCTTTCAGAGTGTTTCTGATTATAAAGATTTTATGACAGTGCACATGTCAAGCACCCAAGACACAGTGAGCAGTTATTAAATGGCACATATTTCGCATTTACGGTGCTTCTCGCCTGCATTTTCCATTTTGCATAAATCGCCTTTCTTTTTGGATCCCTTTAGCCTTCTTATAATGCTTATATTACACTAATACTTAGTAAAGTGTTTTAAAAATTAACTCGATATTTTCCACCTTGAGTACCTTTTCAGAGGCCTACTTCTGGCCCCAGGATTGCCACGTTTCCGTCTTGAACTCTTCAAACCCAAAGAGATATCTTGGATAAACCTGCAGCTTCTAAATTTATAAACTGACACATCCGATATTCTCTTTAGCAGGGATGCTTGTCAGACCAGTCACCAATGAGCAGTGACAAATGGTGCAGAACACAGCACATGTCACGGTGCCTCACGTGACTTCACCAGGAAACTCTTCAGGGCTTTTCTGGTGCACGGGCTCTGGGCTCTGTCACTCCACAGGAGGTCACTTTGTCATAGAACCACATTCAATCTACTTAACGAAAAATAAACACATTCAAAGTCATGGTCACTAGTACACGTTCGTTCGAAATTCATTTTCTTAGCAATCCACGTGTCTTGCTAATTTTACATGGAAATAAGCATGAGTGTACCTAAATCATAAGAAATGTGTATTTCATTCTACATATCTGAATTTTGGGGGTCCATAAACTATACTGTGTGAAGGGTAAAATTTTAATAAGAACTATTCAAATTTTAATTACACAGAACTTTTGATAACTCTTCCTTATTTTACTCATGCCGTATTATATTGTGACTATTTTCATGCCTCCGAATCACTTTATTTAATAATTGGTATAAATTATTTGATGAGTTTTGGTATTTGCAATTCCTCCAATAGAAATATTGGAAAAAGTAAAAGAAACCCACCAAAGTAAGAAGAGAATTAATTATAAGTGAAGCGTGTTTACAGCCAGGGATAGGATATATAATGAAAAAATAATCAGACGTTAAAATCACTGAATCATTAAAAAATTATCAGGCAAAACAAGAGAAAATGATTTGAGGGAATTGGATATAAAAGGGTACATTGAAACCACAACCTCAGAACACATGATTTCTAACTATATATTCATAGAAAATGTATATATGCACATAAAACTCATATATCTTCGATATTTTCTGATGGAAAAATATTGAGAGTATGTAGCATGGATTTCAAAATAGATTTTCCCTCCATCGTCATTATTTATTCATCTCGTCTGAAATTCAGTGTAACCCCTACTTGTGAATCCTCCATGGCTGACCTCAGAATGGGCAGCAAATGGAGCAGTTCATGGCCTCGACTTTGCTTTGGAAAGTTTCTGTGGTGAAGTCTGGAGGATGTAACCAGGCAGTATGTGACATCTTTAGTTCAGATCCCCCCCCCACCCCGCTAACGAGGAAATTAACCCCTTCATCTCCGCTTTTGCGGTTTATTTCCTTCTCTTTGTGTATTATGAAATTGAAAAAGTGAATGAAAATATGGGTACTACTACTACTGTCGTTCAGGGTGAATAATAGAGCCAAATCGACTCCCACATATTTATTTTATTGTCTCCTACTATATGTAGAATATGGTGCATTTGTTAATTGGCATTGATAGCAGTATTTGAAAACATGTGGTGTCTTTCATGTGTTTTTTGAGATATTTTATTCTAGCTGGGAAACCAGATAAAGTCTGGATCCAATCCCACCTCTAAGGTGTTCTAACAATGGTATTCTTGACAAATTGCTCGAGTTCTCCGACTCTATTTTCCAAATCTGCAAAGTGAGGCTAATACAACATTATAGAGCAGTGACAAGTACTAAATGAGAGCTATGCTGAGCACATATTAGTTCCCTTAATCTGGTTCTGTTTACTCTTGGCTTTACCGTGGTGATGAAACTTAAAAGACGAGAATGGCACCGTGGAAAGGAAATGAATGGAATATTTTGAGCACTGTACTGTGATTACGTAAGTAAGTGGACGGGAAAAGTGCAGGGAGGAAGGATGTTGTCTTGCTGCTTCTTCCGCAGACCTGCACTTAGCATAAAGGGGAGTCAGTCATTTTATTGAATAATAAAGCCGGCAATCACGGAGACTGGCCGCCAGCCACTGCTGCAGTGCAATGCTCAAGGCTTGTTTTGCAAAGTTCTTCCTGAATAACTCTAAGACCCAGGCGCTGCCCAGCCTCGTTGAAAGGTTCAAAGCTCCTTTTTAAAGCGGTTTCTCACATTTGAATACTGCTGTGGCATATAAGGGATGGAAAAACGTAGGCATTAAAATAGTGTTTGCTTCGTAAATGATTAGAATCGGACATTTTCGACGGGGAAAGAAAATCTGGAACATTTAGCAAACTGACGTTTCATGGTTGGCAAAATGAACTCAGGACTCGGAGAAGGACCGACCACATTAGAAGAGATCTCAGTTTTCATGAAATGACACCCAGTGCGCTTCACAGTGAAAAGCACGTTCGACCTGTACCATCCAGCTGAAAGCCTGTGCTTTCAGAGTGGACTCGACGTGGCTGCAGAAGGTCCCAAACCCACTTGGATGCACCCACCCTTCTCCGTCATTCCATCATTTTTTCTCATCAGCAATCGTCACTCTGAAGCATGTATAATAAATACCTGGTTGTAGAGCTGGCAACGCACCAAAATAAAATACTCAATATTTCAGTGGTTACGTTAAATATTTTATTTAAATTGTGGATTAATATTTATTTGGCCACCGCATTCTGACCAGAATGTCTGAGAGACCCATCCGCCGCCGAAGCTCTCTGTAAGGGACGTCACTGCGTCTTCCCATCGTCCAGGCTGGGTCGTGTCTGGGAGGCATTTTATCTCAAATGTCAACATGGGAAGCGTGGAGAGGAAGACCGGGGCAGCGGTCTGGGAACTGCGGGCGGTACTAATTGCTCGTTCCCAGAGAGCTGCCAACAAATTCCACGCAGCCCAGATGCGAGGCGGCGCAGGGGAATGGCCCCGAGGTTGGTACTGCACACAAATGAAGAAAAATAGCTGTGCTCCGGCGCCCAGACAGCGGATTCTTGAACAGGCAGCAGCAGAAGAATCCCAAGGCATCCCGCGATTGGCTGATGGAATCTTTGTTCAGGCGACAGCGTCCTCAGGCAGATGCTAGGGGTAGAATTCCCTGTCCCCAGGCGTCCAGAGCGCGCGCCTCTCTCCTGGCGCACGTCTCCCCTCGCGACCGCCGAGCGCCGGCTCCGGGCCGGAGGGACGCGCACAGGGGGCTCCCCGGTCGCCCCGGCCCTGCCCGACCCCAGCCGGCACCGGGAGCCGGAGCCCGGGGGCGCTGCGCGGGGAGCCCTCGCGACGAGCCCGCGGGCCGGCGCGCGCGCGCAGAGCCGCCAGACAAAGCGGGTCCGCCCGCGGGAGTCCGCGCCCCGCGCGCCCCCCCACCCCCGGCTCCGCAGCCCGCGGGGAGGAAGCGGGGCGCCGGTCCTCCAGGAGAGGCCGTGCCGCGTCCCCCGAGCGCAGCCGCTCCCCTCTGCGCACCGCGAGCGCGACGCCCTGCGCTCTGATGGCGACCGAGGCTGCCGGCGGTCCCGCCCGTGACGACGCCCCCAGCGCCGCGAGGGCGCAGCGCAGACCTGGGGCGCGGGAGGGGCAGGCCCTGGGGGACCCCGGCGGGGACTGAGCAGGGAAACTTCGGGAGCAAAAGCGCCGGGCGGCCTCCCACGGTGCCCGCCCTGGGCTGGAAAACAGAGGCTCACACGAGGCGGCGGCCCCCGCGCAAGTTCGCGGCGAGCAGCAAGTTGTTCCCGCCTCTCGGGCGCGTGGTCCGCACCCCCGCGCCGCCCCGCACACGCGCGCCCCATCCGGGCGGCGGCGGCGGCGCCCCGGGCGGGAGGTGGGGGACCCGCGCCCATCCGGCCCCTCCCGGCGCTGCCCGCCCGCGCGCGGGTGCGCCCGGCCGCGTGCGTGTGCGCCCTGCCCGGCCGCGCGTGCGCGCGCGTGCGCTCGGCCCCGCGCGGGGCCCCGGCTCGTCTGCGCGCTGCGCCCTGCCAGCCTCGCCGGCCGCCCCGCGGCTCCGTGGGCGCCCCCGGCCGCCTGGTCCCCCCGGCCCGAGGCCGCCCGGCTCCCGTCACGTGTCCGTGCCCGAGGCCGAGACCGAGAGAAAAACGCGCTTCATCCTTTCTTCCACCGCCATACTGTATTTTATACCAAATCTCATTTTTATTCCAACATTTTACTCCCGCTCGGTGAGTACCTTCTCAGTGGCATTCTTGTCCTATTCTTTTTTTTTTGTCCTTTTTTTTTGGTTTTTGTTTTTTTGTTTTTTTCTTCTTTTTTTTTTTCCACTTCTTTGATTATTGTTTGTATTTGGGAAAGCTGGAGGAGCATGGTTTTGAGCCTTTTCCTGAACCCAAGTTTTCCTAGCATGCGATGGTTCTGTAGACGAGGCTCTGGGTCGGGGAGTCCGCGGCTACGGCGCCCGCGGGAGCGACTCCCACCGAAATATGCAACTGGTTTTATGGAAAAAGCGATGTGAAGTATGGTGCCTATTTTTTTTCCTTTGTAAAAATACTAATAATAAAAAGCATGTTCTAACTCTTTTTTTTCTTTTTGCATACTCTTTTTCTGCTAAGATTTTTATGTAGGTGGGATTTTACGCAGTGTTTACAAGTTTGTGGCTTTGCAATACTGGTACAAACCACTGAGCAAAGACATTTATTTTCTTTTTTTTTTTTTGGTGCCCTTTTTGGAGCCGGTGAGAACGAATTCGTTTTTTTCCCCCTCCTGTTTTTGATATCCTTTGATAACGTGAAACTTTTCTTGCAGCTGGTTACTGGGATGATTTTTAAGCAAAATACTTTTTTTTCTCCTTTAAATTAACGATGGCTTTTGCACATTTGACTTTTTTAAAAACCCGAGATAATTTTATGATAGATATCCTGATATCTATATCTATATTGTCCCTTCTTCCTCCCCCTCCCCTCCCCGTAAATCAATTTTCAAATGATGGCAGTGGAAGGTTTTTCTGGAAAAAAAAAAAATGAAGTGCGGTTCGGTTTCCTTGTCAACGGAGGATGAAGTGAACAGCTGAGCAGCTCCCAGAGAGCAGGTACTTGGTCCCCTCCGAGGCGTTTCCTGGGTTTGCAATGGCAGCGCAGGTCCTGGCGAGGAAGAGAGTGCGTGTGCGTGCGTGCGTGTGTGTGTGTGTGTGTGTGTGTGTGTGTGTGCACGCGCGCCCGCGGTGGGGGCAGCCTGGCCGGGGCGCGGGCAAGTCCCCATCTCCGATCGTTTTTGGATGTGCGCACATCCAGCCCTCCTCGGCTGCGCCCAGGTCTCCGCGGCGGGCGGCGGCCGGGGACGCGGCGCCCGCGGGCCCTGTAAGTTCTCCGAGGGCCACTTGCAGAGCCCGAAGGGGCGAGGGCCGAGGACGCGGCGCGGGCGGCGGGGCGGCCCCTCGGAGCGCCCCGGGGGCCGGGACGAGCGGCGGGGCGGCCGCCTCTCCCGCACCGCGGGGAGCGGGAGACCTTCCCAGAGCCGCGAGGATGGCACCGGCCCCGCGCGCAACTCCCGCGCCTCCTCCCTGCCCGACGCAGTGGGTCCTTCCCAGCCTGGCCGCCCTCGGCGCGATGCGTGTCGCCGCCGCCCTGGCGACGCTGTCCCGGCATCCTCGCTCTCCCGGTGTGTGACTCGGTTTGAAGGGCTCGCTGGCATCTTCAGGCGATGGGGAAATAGTTACTTTCCCTGATGGGCAGCTGGGTACCCTGCCGAGGACCAAACTGTTAGTTTGCATTAACGAGCCCCCTGAGACGCGGAATACCTTTTATTTGAGTGTTAAAGCAAAAGCGTTTTCCCTCTTTTTAACCGCCTGATGGTGGTTCCAATCGTTGTTCCCCCGAGAACTGGGCACAGGACAGGTAGGGGCTGGTGATGGCGGTGATTTCCTGTGTCGGCAGCGTGGCAATACTCGGTGTCGAATGTTTTCTGTGGAGTTTGTGACATTTTATGATTATCCTGCTACATATTTCCAGTGTAGCCTGTCACTGCCTTTCGGAGATGAACCGGTGGGTGTTCAAAAGCCTTCTCTGTGTTCAATACAGCGACAGAATCTGCTGGAAAACTTGCTGTCCCAAATTTTGTGTGGTGCTTTAAATCTTAAAATCTGGAGGGTGACTGTTATTGAGACGATTTGATTTTGAAGCTCTGATTATCTTTTTTTTTTCCTTAAATGAAAAGTTCAGCCTTAAATTTATCACGTGTATATAATTTGGCTTCTGTTAAAATGAATATAACTCAAATGAAATAACTTCTCACCTCTCAGACTAAGTTTTCTCCTCGGTTATCTGCAGACATAAAAACGGATTCCAACACACAGCAGGGCCCCAAGCAAATGGGTTAATAACACACTGTGGTGTTTTCAAGCAAATGTGTCTCTGTGCCTGTAACCTCAGTCTGTGGAATGAAAAGTTTTATGCTTGTATTTCTTCACTCTTGGTGTGAATAGAGTTAGGAGTGCAAATGATCATTTATTTGTAGAAGATTAAAATGATTGCAAGACCTAGAAAGCTATATGCTTTATTATTATTATTATTATTATTATTATTATTATTATTCATAACATGCTCTCATCAAAGGGCTTTGCAATTGCAGGGTGAGTGGCTTCTGCACTGTACCTTTTCTCTGTTTAGAACGTCCTGTTGCATTTGTCTAGGAAGGCAGTTTCTGTCTGGCCTCTGGACCACCAGACTTGCTATCCTGCAGAGCAGAGTTCTAGATTGGACTCAGGCACTTTGCTACTGAGCTCTAAGTTGTGATTTTCGCGTGTATAGAGGGCAATGTAGTCTTTTGTATGGGTTAAAACAGCTAACAAAACCATTGAAAAGGCCACTCGCAACATTCTGTCTTTTCTAGATCATTTTTAACATAATAATGTATATAAGAAGACATGCTCATTTATCCAAGAATGCAAAAATAGTACATGCATCTAACGTTTCTTTGCAGAGTGCATGCCGTGTAAGTCTTTTAGTTCTTTGAAAAGCGAGAGACTATGTGAGAAAGAAAATCCTTGAGTAATCAAACCAGAATTTTCACTGAGGACCAGTGGCTGCCTTGAGGTGGCCAGGGGAGCTGTGTCTTAAGGCTGGGGCAGAAGGGGAGCAATACCGTTTGATGTACTCAAATGAACTTGAAACCGTATGAGGCAGAGGAGAGATGCTCAGGGGGTTTTAACGTGGGAACAGATGGGTAGTGGTGCTTTGAATTCCGTAAATAAAGAGCATAGTCAGCACCTGAGGTCCCTGAAGGTTCATTTAATCTTCATCGTTCACTGTATTGCAGGCTTTTCTTAAATTCCTATCTGTTACATTCCAATTTTTGAAATCTCCTCCTCCATGAATCACACTGGTGATTCTACCACCCTTTAAACTGGTCGCCTAGTCTCTTAGGTTTTTTGGCTTAAAATCTTGGAATGTAGTATCCTATAGTTAGCACCCCCTACTGGCTTGTCATGGAAAAGAATATCACTCTTCCATTCAGCCTGCAGCCCACTAGGATTTAGAACAACCTAATCATGCACGTAATTTTCAATTACTACTGAGAAATAGAAACACTAAATATTTTGGAGGCAGAAAGGGTTTGGGAGGTGAAGGCGGGGGGGGGTGGAGGAAAAAGACAGAAGTTAAATTGGCTTTTGGACCACTAACTGAGCTCAAGTGTTTTATGATCCGAATTTCAATAAGGAAATCCTCACAAACTTAAAGCAACCTGTTAAATTTCCTAGAATTTTTCTATGGAATGCCAAAATGTGGACGTTTTGGAAAATCCCGGATTTCTGAATTAATTGCATAATCTCTGTCTCAGCCTTGAACATCGGAGGCAAAGGAAACTACTTAGAGTTCTGCCTTGAGCATGTGGTCTGTCCAGGATTATTTAAATTAAGACATTTTCACCACTTAAAGGAAACGTTTACTTCTCATTTTTATCCTTATGCGGTTATTAGCAAGCAAGAAACACACTGGTTTCTAGTTTTTTTTTCTTGGTATGCATGAAGCAGTCACATGGTGGTGATGTTATATATAAAGGAGGAAACTTTCAAACACATATTTATGAAGTCACTTTTTTATATTCTTAACTACAAAAGATATATTGCTTTTTTAAAAAACGTGTAGTTGATGTATTTTTTCTCTTATAAAAGGCAAGTGGTTAAAAGAACTAACTACATTCACGCAAACGGATGATACCTTTAGGCTATAAAAATAATGGCATAGAAAAACAATGCACATACATCCGATACCAAAATAATATATTTTCTTAGTGAAAAGAATTAGATGCTGTGTAGATAAATGTTTCTTGATGGAAACAGTCATTTTTAAAAGCAGCGAGTCAGGAGTACGTGGGAAGCTCTGGTGTTCGCAGGGCGTCCCACCTGCACGTTAGTGTGGTCCGGCCTTGTTTACTGCTTACTGAGCCTGGGAGCAACTAATCACATGGCCGTCCCAGCCACTAAAACTCCCGCTGCAGGCAGGAGAGAAACTGGCCTTTGAAATCCTTTGCATGATTTTCAAAGGGATTGAAGTGCGTATCTTTCTTACAATTTAGTTCATTCTCCTGGCCCGCTTTTGAAAACTTTTGTTTGTCAATGTAGCTGTGGCGTTGAAAAAACACAGTTATTCCTTTACTTCTTCTGTCACGTTGCCATTACGATATTCTCTTTTGTGTATAAAAGACTGAGGTATTAATGAATTTTATTCTTCGAACTGCTCATAGGGCTCTGGAAAGTCATCAAAAACTGATTGTTTCTATTTTCTTGTTTTATTATTATTATTATTATTTGCTACTTCTAGTGACTTGCACAAATGCCTTTGTAATCCATTTTCACAATTCGGCATGATTTTTAAGATTTAGTAAATTTCTCTTTGGTCATTGACAGCGGCAACGTGCACTTAGGAGAGGACAGTCAGTTCCACTACACCATGATTTTGAGAACAGTAACTGTTAAAATGTAAGTAATAGGTGATTTCTGAACGTGCCAAAGCTACTTACACATTTAGCAGCCGCCGTTTAATGTTTGTCATCACTTTTCTGTTCATTATTGCATTTTGGCCTGTGAAATATATGTATCTAACCCAGCTTTTGACAACTTTTAGTAGTTTTGCTTATTCTCCTCGGTTTTCGATTTTCAGGAAAACACTGGGGGAATTTGTTGGTGGTGGTGGTGGTTTGTTTTGTTAGACTTATGTCACAGAGCAAACTTGCTCTCTGGAAAATTGGTTTTGTGTCTTTCTAGCTCTCTCCTAACTTTAAAGTTTTCTCGTCGTTTGCTTTGCATTATCTGGCTGTTTTCCTGGGCCTGAATCCTGGCAAATATAGAAGTGTTGACCTTTTTTTTTTTTTTTTCCAACTATTTCTAGACAGGGCAGAGGGAGCCCCTGAGTTAGTGTTTAGAAATAAGCGTCTCTGGACGGTCCTTGGAGACGCGACGGCCAGGGTCACGGCCCGGGCGAGGCTGGTTCCTTGGGCCATGTGTGAATCTCAGAGGACAGAGCGTTGTGGTGACAATGTGGATGTGGCAGAAGGCGTCACGAAGCACCTCGATTCTGGAGGAGACCTAGAGCTTTTATTCCCACAGATGTTTCGTAAAATTACATTGAACTCATCCGTCAATATTCTTTTTGCTTAGAATACCGTCGCTGAATATTTTGTCTAAACGTCAACAGTTGACATTAATCACATCCCTATGTAATCCAGGTGTCTGGAGAAAATATTTATACACACTCTGATGGCCAGATGGTGAATTATCACGGGAGCACCGTCCCTTTGCGTCTTAGACGAAGGCAAGGTCACGCAGGGTGAGCTGGCCGGGGCTGGAGGCAGGGGCTTAGGGAACTAGCGGGGTGTGGCCGAAGTCCGCGACAAGATTCTAGAGGAATGTGACGGATGTAACAACCGCGGCACCACCCGGCGGTCTGCGCTCCGAGCGGGATGCGCAGAGGATGACGTTTTCCCGACGGGGAGGTCGGCGCGGGGCGCGGGGCGCATGGTGAGGGGAGGCGCGGGCTCCAGGGCAGCGAGCGCGGTGTGGGGAAGACCGGCCCGGGCCTTGGGCTGGGAGAGGGCGCGGGGTGCCGCGGGGGTGACTCAGGTAAGACGGCGTGAGCCTGGATTCGGAGGGAAACTGCGCGGGTTCCCTCGATCGGGAGGAGAGCGGTGCCGAGGCGGAGGAGGATCTTGCAGGTTTCCCAAGTGGAGCCGATCCGACGCCGAGCCAGCGGCTGCGCCGGGGAGGCGCGAGGCAGGTGCCGCTGAGGGCAGGAGTCAGCGGCGCGAGCCGAGGCCGAGCGCCAAGGTGCGATTTAGAGAAGAGGGATTTTCTGAAATCCGTCGCGGGGTCACAGCGAAAGAGGCAGCAAGTGACGCTTCGGGACGACGCCTGGCCGAACGCGTTGGCGGCCTCCCCGGAGGGGCCCCGGCGGCAGGCGGATGGCGTCCCTGGCACTGCCGCGCGCGTCACCGTGGCTGCTGCTGCGCCCGCCCTTCGGGGACGGTCCCCTCTGCGCCAGACCGACGCCCCACGCTCGGTCACGCTGAGCCCCACGTCGTCACGCGCTGCGGGATGGATTACCCCGGAGGAGGTCGGGGCCAGACGGGCAGCGCCGCCGGACTCTGAGGCGGGGTGTGGAGCCTCTTTGCTCCGCAGCGTGACCATGGCCCGCGATGCCTGTTTGGAAGGTGGAGAAAAGTGTCCCCCGGGCAGGCGCGTTGTCAGGCCAGTGGCGTCCGTGGAGTAAGACAGACTGGGCCACAGCAGCTCAGCGCGGGATGCAGAAACTCCCGATGCGCCCATTCTTGTCCTCCTCGGAGTCCTTCTTCTGCGGTGTCTCCGTTCTGGGCAGAAACGATGAGATTTTGAACACTCATTATTCATGTTGCCTCTACGTGCTGAGAATCTCCTATCGCTATGTCACTGAGGTTCGGACATTTAAAAAAAGTTTAAAAAACAAAGCCAGTCACTTGACCCATGAGCTGGTAATCTATCTGCTCAGGAAAGGAAACGGCACGGGTGGGAAGTGACAGTGTGTCAGGCCCTCTAGAGTTAAGGACGGTCGGGACGATTATTTATGGTCGCTTGGGCTGGTAAGGCCCCTGGAGCTTTTGGCGTGCAGGGCCTCCCTTTTCCGGTGACATGGTAAGGGCCTCAGGTTGGGGGACTTCACTCGTTGCGCTGCGTTCCGAAAGTCGGAACATGTGACAGGAGACAGGGCAGCGGCTTGGCAGGGAGAACAGAAGGACCAAGGAGGAGGACCTAAGCCAGGGGAAGGCTTGGGGAAGGCCATCCCGAAGCAGATCAGGAGACGGACAGGAACGATGAGTTTTCGAGGGGGAATAAAAAGGTCAGCAGTGAAAAGATGTGACGACTATGACTGTGTGATTCACGTGCATTTATGCCCTAACGTAGAGTCTGTGATTTGGGAAAATGCATTTTGTTTGGGGGTACATTGAAATTACTCCATATTTCACATGAAAATACCAGTGAGAAACTCCCAAAGCCTATGAAAACATGTAAAATGAGTTCAGAGGTATCTAAGCTTTCAGATTTTTTTCAGTGGACAATACACAGTCATCCTCTCTTATCCACGGAGGCCTCAGGGGTCCCAAGACCCCAGCGGTGCCCGAAAACACAGTGCCTGACCCCAAATATGTGTTTTTCTACACACGGCACATAAAGCTTAACTTATAAATTGGGCACAGTAAGAAATTAACGATAATAACTAAGAATAAAAGAAAGGAGTTAAAACAATATGCTTCAGGAACAGTGCCGTGAGTGGCTCTTGGGTCATTAAGTCAAATGAGTGTGACTTAAACAGGCCCTGAGGTACTTCGACACGCTATCTGAGGTTCGACAAGACACCCTACCAAGGGACTACCGTGCGGTCATCAGACAGGTGACGCTGGACAAGGGATGGTCCCTGATGCAGGAGGGAGGGGCCGGCCATGCTGTGCAATTTTTAGTCTTCTAGAAGGGACATTAAAAAAGTAAAAAGAAACAGGTGAAGGTCATTTTCGTCATGTTTTCTGTAACCCGATCTATCAAAAATTTGCATTTCAACACGTAGTCAGTATAAAATTATTTACAAAGTCGTCTACATTTTCGCTAAGTCTTTGAAGTCCAGTTTGTATTTTACACATACACCCAGTGACCTCTCCAGTGCTCGGTGGCCCTGTGCCCTGGTGGCTGCCACACAGGACGCAGGTCCAGGGGCCTCAGGAGTCTCAAGACAATGTCATGTGTTTAAATTCCTTTTGGCATGTTGTCCCTTACCAGATATTAGCAAAGAAATATTCCTAAAATACTCTGAGTGTCTTGGTTTTAGCTTTCACTTCGTCTTAAGAACCTAAACTGATATCCATTGAAGTTCTTTTTTTCTTTTTTTGCTCAACCATGATCCCAAAATATGATTTGATTGGCTGAAAATATTAATATTTATCGATGAACTACTCAAAATTCTGCTTTTTCGCCATTCCGTGTGGGGTGAGGATGGAGTTTTCAGTGTAGAAGGGGCAGACAGCGCTAAATTCCATAGGAGCTAAAAATAAAGTTCGGGGTTAAAATGGTCTTGTATTTTGTATTCAATCAGAGGATTAATTTCCCTGTGTAATTCCACTCACAAAATATGACGCATAATGGAGCGGGTAAAGTCAAACCAGTGTTTGATGAATATCTTTAGAATGACACATTAATGGAAAGAAATACCTCAAGTTTATAGACTATTAAACAATTTGTGTAGTCTCCGAGATTAAAATGATTTAGTATCTTTGGTTAAAACTCGTGAATCGTCAAGAATTTGATGGGGGGAACATGAACATTGAATTTTGGGTCCATTTTCTCTTATCATCTGGTGGTTTCAGAGCTAAGCACGTGTACAGGTTTTGCAGCTGTGTCCGCCCGTGACAGGGGTCTGTGTGTGACCTTGCGCGTGTGAGCACGTGGGCAGGGGCGGGAATTAATTGCCTGTACATAGGTTTTCAAAACCGTAGCAGACGTATGGCTGCCATACAAAAGCGGTTCTCTTTTTCACACATTTGCTGCCATGTCTCTGCCAGAAGAGATGCGTGACACGCACCCCGCGCCCTGAGCCAGCCTGCCTGGGTGTGACGCCAGCGGTGTCTGCAGGTGCCCGGGCCGTGCTAATTTCAGGGTTTGGGTTTCGAACGTTGGACTCAACGCGCCACGGTTTTTATCTAGATGTAGAACTGCAAAATCAATTTTTTTCAAAATATTCATGAACCAGGGATGCTTTTTTTCCCTTCATGTTGAAAAGGTTATGGTGAACTTGGTACCATTACTGACCTAGTGAGCGTGATCCTGGTCTGTCCATCAGACCTTCGGCTGGGGGTTACTTCTTAGTCCCTCAACGAGAAGCAGTTTACTGTATCTGGCAGATATTAAAGTTCTGTAATCTCAGCTTGGGTCTATAACATACCTGGGAGACAAGATAGTTTCGGGTTTGTTACAAGTGAAAATAAATTATTCAGCCTTTAATTTCCTTTACTACACAGAGCAGGAAGCTTGATATAGGATATTATTCATTCTCAAAATCCAAATTTTAAATTTTACTCCATTGGAATACTTTTCCCAAATAGCTAAAATTGACACACATATTTTGAATAAAGGTATATCTTTTAAAAAGGATATGAAAATGAAAAATGCTCAAAAAGTCCTAACAAGAGGCACTGTTAGTCTGATAGTGTCGATGCTGAAATTTAATCACATACCAGTGAGACGATTCAATAGTACCCTTATACCTGTCTCTATATTCACATTATTTCATATGCAACCTTTCAATTTTTGTTTAAATAAACAAAGATACAATTTATAATAAACACTTGTAATTGCATAATACATCGTATAATTTATACAGTTTATATATAGTAACCACATATAAATGTATGTATAGTATGTAACTTTATATGTGGTCAAACTTTCTCCATTGAGGATGGTGCTGGCTTAATCCGCTAACTGCCTGGACCCTGATCCAGAATGACATGCCGATGAACGGGGATGGCTTCCGTGAGACTCGGCAAACGGCCTTCTTGGCGGACACCAAGATGCGCTGCGGTGTGACGCGCTGTGTGCGAATGTTCGCACTCAGCGAACCCCGGGAAAATATAGGTAGAATTCTAGAAGGGAGAACTCTCGGAGCTGGAGAACCCTTTCTAGTGAGTAACAAAACAAAACAAAACAAAACAAAACCACTAGGGAGACAGTATGATGGAAATAAAACCATTATCGAAAACGTCTCTTGCCAGGCAGTGTTCCAGGCTCGCTGCATGCATCACCTTTCATAGGAAACTGGGGTGCAGGGGTGGCGGCCGGGGGCGGGGGGGAGGGCAGCCAGGTCACAGGGGAGCAAAGCCCCCTTTATTTCGTAGCCTCCGTTGTATTTTATTTTTTTAATAGCTTTATGGAGATACGGTTGACATATAAAGATGGATGTGTTTAAGGGCTGCCACTTGATCTTTGGATATCCGTGTGTTTGATACACGTGATCCTTGTGAAGTGACGACCTCGATCAAGCTAATTAACACATCCCTCCCCTGAGGAGCCTCTGTCCTCAGCTCTGGTGAATCTGTCTGTCAGTGAACCTCATGCAGAGGTAAATTTAGCTCTGAGTACAAATTGCAGATTCAATGGACACGAGGATTTCTAGCACGGAGATTAATTCAGAACATCAATTTTGACTAAAAATCAGATTTTCCGTGAACTCGTGTTTCCTGACAAATACGGGGACGTTTACTGTACTTCACATTCTGTCTTACGACGTGGGAAATGCCATTCCAGCCATCTGCCCTGCCGTGATGATCTTGCCATCCTCCGTTTTATAGTTTCAGGACTATTTCCAGTGTCCCAGTTGATGTGAGCCTCATAATACCTTTGTCTTCTGGAGACAGGTGTTGTTTTCCAGATCGATTAATGAAGAAATTAATCATAGGGCCTTGTAATGAGTAGCACAAAGATGCTAGCAAGTGACTGAGGCTTAGAAGAACACGCATTTACGCTGAAGAAGCAAAGGCTATTGCATCGTAAATGTGGATGAAATAGTTGAGGCTTCGAGAAGCAAGGTGACTTTTGGTAGCAATGTGTAGAGGTGTGGGTGGTACAGGTGGAGGTGAGGCAATGTGAGGAGATTTAGCAGAACTGCACAAATAGGAATGTTGCCACCGAAAAAAGCGAGACACAGTTTAGTGTTTCACTAAAAATATGCTCTTGAATGCACACACATACACTTGAAAAGATCCGCCTTGTCTTAAATAGGCTTTTTTCCCCCATTACTTTTTCATATTTTGAAACAAGCTGTTTTATTGGCAGTTTTTATCATGATAAGTTTCATAAGAGATTTGGTATGTAAGAGAAATGACATTTCCGTAGCAATTTAGTAATGAGATAAAGTTCTCCATTTATTTCAATTTGCCAAGCAAAGTGGATTTCTTTTAGCCTCTAAAGGTTGTTTTTTATAACATACCTGAAGGATTATTATTGCCTTCTGAGTTATGTTTGGAAGAGAGGTATAGTTGGTAACTCATTATGAAAATAGATTTCTTCATATAATAAAAAGTTATCTTATGTTTGAATTAATTATTATTTTGAAATATGCGTCAGATTCACTCAAAAGATTACCACTTTTCTTAAATTTATTTTATTTGAAAGAACTGTATTACATTCTTTCACAAAAAGAAAGTGTGTGTGTGTGCGCGTGTGTGTGCGTGCGTATTTCTGGTTCAAGATAAAAGCAATCGCTTGAACACTGACACAATATACATGTAAAATCAACTTTTGTAAATTCATATTGGTCTTTTTCAAAATAAATCCCTGAATTACATGTTTCCCGATAATTACAGCATGAGAAGTATAATTATTGCATATTTTCATTTGGATTCTATCCTCGAAATACGTATTTGAGTATTCAAAATTGGCACACGTACACTATGGACAGTCACGTGTGTCATAAATGCCCTCAATATACCGTATTGGTTTGAGTGATTTCCTTATTAATAAAAAGTATGGACTTTTCACTGATAACACCAAAGTTCAATGAAAACATTTATTCAACAGTTTTCATTGACACAATTAGATTATTGTTCAAGTTCCCTGATTTTTATTTTTAAATTAGAAACACCACCTCAATTTTCTTTGCTTTTAACTGATTTTACCTGCTATGGTTGTGGTCCACCATTGCCACCAGTTGCCAACAACCTGTACTTACTGCTTTAGGCCCGTTGTTTCTAGAATATGCTAAATTAGGTCACATTTTAGGTGGTATAGGCGGACGAGATGAAGCAAGATAAGCAGACAGCATGAAAATCAGCTCTGAATAATGAAAATTGATTAAGTTGCATATATGACATTTGTATCGTTTCACATACATAAAACAGTCAGTAGAATTGTGGGTATGCCTTATGGTCGAACTTTATCTGTAATAGTCGGGTGCATTTTATGTAGGTTGAGATGGAATGCGTCTTTGCATTTTATCAATTTTATATAAACTAAGTGGAGAAATACTATATTTGCATACATCATATTTGGCACCAATGCAATTATGTATTTACCAAAAAAAATATGTATTTACCAGAATATTTCTAAAATATGCAATATTAATTTATTTTGTCTTTCTGGCTATGCATTAAAACTTTCAAACACAGTGAAAGAGCTAAGTTAATATTACCACAACAGTCATAGCATATATATACATATATACATATGTCTATGTATGTATGTGTATGTGTATGTGTATATATTTACATATACACACATATATAAAAATATATAAATATATGTATATATAAATGGCAAGAATTGAGACATTTTTATTGAATTGTGTGCTATCCCTTTTTCCAGGAAAAAAAAAGTGTGCCATGCCGTGACAAACTCAGTGCCACGCAGTTACTCCGTGGGTGTCTGCTTCGGGTTGGCCGGGAGGGAGAAACAGAGGTAGCATTTTAGAATGTTATTAGCAACGCGACAGTCATTTCTACTGCTTGAGTCTAATAAACATGTTGGCTTTTGCTACGTCACATTTTATTTAATTTTTCTAGTAATTAATTCTTTCTTTAGCAGTTCACAACCGAGGGGTTGGGGAAGCAGGGAAAAGCGACCCCGGCTTGGAGGAGCTGAAGGAGCACTGATTTATCTGACCTGTGATTCAGAAAGTACGCAGCACAACCAAAGTATGACACGCGGCTTTGTGTCATCAGTGCTGCTAGAAAAACGATTTGAACAAGTGGCATTCCATCACGATGTTTGACATATAAAATGCAAACGCTGGCATTGCCATCTGAGCAATCACGTTTTATCTAGACGGTCACCAGGACCGAAAGCGAGGCTTTCTGTGTATAAAGAAAATATTTACACCTAGTTATTTATTGATTCTGAGTAAGGCGTAAATGATCGTACATTCAAAACGTTACTCGGTTAAGGGCAATGAGTACGTTAAGTGCAGATAACCTGGAACTTTAATTCTTTAGAGATGGGGGAAGAAAATAGAATCATTCGTAGAAAGAATCCCGGGCCCTAGGTTTAGTTTGTCTCCCCTGTGGCTTGCACTGCCCTTTGCCCGGGGACTCCTTCACTTTTCCTGCTGCCTCAGATAGGACTTTGCCGTCGGAGAGATGGGGGCTTCTTTCTTTTTCACCTGAGAGCCCGCCAGTACCGTATTCCCAACTTCCGGAGACACCGGGTTGACTTCTATGGCCGCTGAGTCATTCTACCCACACAAAGCCATGTGTCCCCACAGTGCACAAAGGCTTTTTAAAGAACACTTTTTAAATGATCCATTTGAATAACTAATGTGCACATGTGGCAAAAGTAAATACATAGAGAAATAGGTAGGTAGGTAGGTAGATAGACGGACAGACAGATAGATGATAGATAATAGATTAGATAGATAGATAGATGATAGATGATAGATAGATGATAGATTGATAGATAAATGATAGATAGATGATAGATAGATAGATAAATGATAGATAGAAGATAGATAGATAGATAGATAGATGATAGATTGATAGATGATAGATAGATAGATGATAGATGATAGATTGATAGATAGGTGATAGATAGATAGATAGATAGATAGATAGATGATAGATAGATAGATAGATAGATAGTACAAAAGGGTATAAACTCAAATTTAGGTTTCCTTCTCAATCCCCAGAAGAAACGGTCACCAGCTACTTTTACGAGAAAATGTAAATATTCTCCCACATAATGACATATACTGACAGAAAGTGTGCATCCGGACTTAGTCTCAGAGAAACGCGTGACGGTCAGGGGTCGCCACGCCTCCGCACGGCTGGCTGCGAGGCCCGCCCCCTCCCGTCCTCAGCACGCTGTGACCCCAGCATCGTGTTCCCTGGCCTGGCACTTGGAACCTTGAGAGCTGTGATCCGCTTAGTGTGCTGCGTCTCGAGGTCCAGCCTTGCCTCGTTGGTCCCTACAGTCTCTACAGACATTTCAGCATCCACGTTTCTGAGAATCTACCATTTTGCTAAAGTATGCATGAAAATTTATAGGGCTTATGGGGAAAATGGACAGGATTACGGCGCTGTCAGTCTGTGTAACCAGCTCACGAAGAAAAATAACATCATTTAAATAAAATTCTCAGCAGAGTTGAACAGACATGCGAACTGTCTAGTAAATGGAGAAGTGACAGGCCAAATGTAGAATCCACCTTGAGAGGTGGCGGTGGCGGGCGGACGCCTCTGCCGACACCGTCCAGGGCAACGGCCACGCGGGGCTACCGACCGCTTAAAAGGGTTAGGCAGTGCCACGTGGCCGGTGGCTACCCAGCGGAACACTGCAGGCGCCAGCACTGCCTCTGATCACACCCTTCCCCTCTGGCGAGTCCCGGCGGGCGCACCTGCTTCCCGAGGGCGAGGGCGAGGGTGCAGTGCCCACGACAGGCAGGCGCTGCCCTCCATCCTGAATCACACTCACACCAGCTGGTGGATTAACGTCCCAGACAATAACGCGAAGGATGGCGTGGCTTCGCCCCCACCCCCCCTCGACCAGGAGCCGGTGGCTCAGCCGCTGAGCTTGTGCAAACCCTGTGGCGTTCATATGTAAATCCTACCGGTGGGTAAGCTCTGTCAGAGCTGTGATCCACTTAGTGAGTCCCGACTCCCTGGGAATAATCACCCCAGACAGGCGCGTTTTGCATTTTAATTTGCTGCACGAGAGTTCAGGTTTAAGAAACCACTGTGACATTGAAGGTCAATATTTTCTATCGGGAAAAAGGACTGTTGTCATTTCCAAATTAAAAGTTGTTTGGGAAATGCACGGTAAACATCGATTTTGAAAACATCTCCAAGTATTTCAAATACGCTAAATATTAAATATATTTGAAATAGATTATTCTTCACGTTGTAGGCGCACACTATTATTTTAAATAGACGTCATTGAGGAGGATGACAAGTGGTGTAAATTACATACATGTTACACCGAAAAGGTAATAATTATGAATCAAAGTTGATAATATAAATTTTTTAAACCATTTATCTATCTCAATCAGAGAGAGGTATTTTCTGAGGCTTGTGCAACTTGGTCCTTATGTAACAGAGTCTCAGGTCCACCTTAAAATAAAATGCTTGGGAAGGTTTGGCCGTGGAGCAGCCTCGGAAACAGTCTGATGTGCTGGAAACCTGGAAACACGCCCATCTTTGGTACGCTCTGCGTGGTCAGCCCCGGAGCAGTGCTGGTGACCCCGGGCGAACCGCTGTCTGGGAGAGTGACAAGCACTCGTTCGGCTTAAGTTTGACAGTGACAGCCTGAAGAAGGCCGAGTGCCCCGAAGCCAACAGGCAAGGACCAGTGCGGACCCCAAGAGGCCAAGGACGACACCGGCGAGGACGTGGGAGCCGGCTCAGCAAGGCGCCCCTCCCTTCCCTTCCCTTCCTCCCTCCCTCCGCCCCGTCCTCCGCCCTTTTATTTTCTTTTCATCCTGTGAGCATCTGCTTTGCGCCAGGCACTGCGCCCGACCGACCGAGGAGAAATAGTAGTGAGCAGAAGTGTAGCTTTGCCGTCAAGAAACGTCCTGGCCGTGGGAGAAAGGACACGAATGCAGGACCACAGGTCATGATGCTCGGAAGGAAACGGGCCTCGTGCGCAGGGGAGGCGTGAGGCAGCCGGATGAGCCTGGGGCATGGCAGGTGTCTGAGGGTGTCGTCAACGCTGAGCGCTAAAGCCAGGCCAGAGACCGCCGGCGGAGCAGGAGGCGCGATGCGAGCGGCTCCCCCGAAGCCGGCAGGGCCGCTCCGTGGCTGCGGTGGGGAAGAGGCGGGGGGGGGGGGGGGGGGGGGGCCAGGCCGCAGCCGCACTGGGCGGGGCCCGCCGCTGAGCCCGGCTGCCGCCTGGAGACCTGCCGGCCGGCGAGCAGGTGCGCGCGGGCTGAGCCTGCGGAGGCTGCCGGCCGCAGTCCAGGTGGGACGGCTCGGTGCACGGAGTAAGGAGCCGGCCCTGGAGGAAGAGGGACGTGAGCACCTGTTTTCAACACCACCGCGCAGAAGAGCAGCTCGGTTCTTCAAGAGCAACGACCGGCCGTCCGCCAGCATGATTTTCTCGTCGCGGTCGCTGTGCGTGGCCTGGGCTCCGGCTCCGGCGGGGGACAGCTGTGTCCGCCTCGCTGCCCCTCGTTCTAGCTGCCCGAACTCCAGCTGCCAGGCCCCCCGTTTGGAAAATAAGCTGCACAGAAGAACCTGTTGTATAGGCGTTGCGAGGTGGTCTAAACGGTGATGGTAATTCGTGAAAAGACCCCACAGGCCAAATACACACGTTTCTTTAAATTGGGGGGCAACGGTCATGCGAAGCAGGAGATGCTCCCCATTCTCCCACAGAGACGCAGCTGTCGGTGCCTTCAGGCGGGTGAGACGCGCCCACCCAGCGTCCACCCAGGCGCTCGCCTCGGCCCGTGCTGCCTGCCGTCCTCGGGGGCACCGAAGCCTCTTCTGTGTCGTTCAGCATTTACGTGCTGCTCGTGAGGTGCGTGCGGCCGGGACCCGGTCTCCCAGCGTGCGGCTGCGTTTCTCTCTCAGAAGCATGCAGGCTGTGTCCCTCCGGGGGGCAAGAACTTAGATGTGCTTGACGTTCCTTCCTGCAGCTCCGTGCAGTGAGTCAGGGAGATACATTGGCACAAAGACTTTGGCCCAGACCTGGAAAATAGGAATGCTCCGCGGGGGTCCGGCTTTACTGATCAGGGAATTGTTGAGTAAATCTGCGGTCTGGTTTTATTGATTCTCGATTCTGTTCTGAAATGATTTTCCAAAAGGAATTTCTCGTTTCGTTTTCCAAGAACCTGTAATAACGTCCCCACTTCGAGCGTAATAACCCAGACGCGGCGCGGTGGGGCCCAGCGGGTCACCACCTGCTCACAGCTCTGCTCTTCACGCAGGACTCACAGGGGAAGGGGGGTCTGCGGAGTCTTGGTTTTGCAGGTAACACAGACAGGCCCCCCCCTGTCCCTCCTGCGAATTCTTCAACGAGACTCTCAAATAGGAGCGGTCCCTCTCTGCATCGTTGTGTTGAATGAATGTGTTTTACGAAAGTTGTCCAGCAAGAATGTTTCAAAGTGTGAATCGTTTTTTATGCTTCAGAGTCACGAGCGCACGCATCGCGGTCATAGTAATGATAACAGTAGTGTTCATTGATAAGGTGCCTGTGGCTCGATGCCTCCCTAATGTGTCATCCCTAGGGCCATCGGTCTGTGCTCGGGGCGAAACCCCCTGAGGCCAGTGTGCCTGGGCCCGTCGGGTGGCCGGGGCCCCCTCTTCTGGTCTCGCTCACGGCTTGAGTCAAAGCAGGTGGGGGTGCTTAAAACGAAGCTCCGTCCATCGTAGTCCCTCTCGGCAGCGACAAGCCCGCACCACGTGCCGTGCTGACCGCTGAGGACCCCGTGCCTTTCCAGGCCCGGCCCCTGGCGGGTGGCTCGGAGCACACCCCGGAGCTCCCGGTACTGGTACCACAAACGAGGGCAGGACCCAGGCGATGCGTCCTCTCCACCCTCGCTGCTCACGGGGCCCGCGTTGCCGCAGCCCCCCGTCATCACGAGTCCCCCTCCCACGTCCTCTCTCCCGGGGGTAGGTGTGCATCGCGAAGCTGCACCTGGGGGAAAGAATCCTTCCCCTCACCTCGCACTCTTGCTCCCTGTTCTGATGGGAGTGGAGATTTCTGAGCTGAGAATCAACAGAGAGAGGGGCCCGGGAGAGAGGAGGAAGGAACTATCACTGTGTCCCCATACCCCTCTTAGCCTATATTTGCTTATTTCGTGGTCACAGAGGTTCTGTTTCTTGAATAAATGTGCTCATTTACCACGACAAAAGGAATTTTATGGAAAACAGTGAGCCGTGCAGACCACGCTGAGAGCTAAATATAAGCATATAGGAAAGGAGATACTAAAATAACCCGATACTGCGAAACTGAGGTATGTCATTAAAAGACAAATGCCCAGAATTGGACAAATTACATTGAAAAGTTTCTTACGTTCTTCCTCTGCTGGACTGGGGCTTACTGTAATTAATAGGCACTGATTTGACATCTGTTGGGATTCCTCTGCACTTTGCAGCGAACCAGAAGGGTGGGAGACATCGCACGAACCCCGACTCCTCGTTGTCTGAGAGCCACGGCCACGGTCTGGCTCTCGTTTAAAATCTTCTCTTTAAGATTCTCCAGCAACTGAAGTTTTACCAGCACGCTATTAAAATGTATAACTTTACCGACACATTTCTGTGATGCTAACTGAATGTTTAACTTTATTTTTACAATTCTAAGTTTAAAGCTTAAGAGACACTGACTTGCGGAAGTGATGAAGATAAAGGTGGAATCCTACAGTCTTAAAACTGATAGAGTGGAGTATTTCGCGTGGCATCTCTGACTGTATTCTTATTTTAAGTTAGTTTATTACGAAGTCCAATGCCTTCATTAAACAGCTAAGATAGTATAGAAAGGAAACTGAAAAATCAATTTACCTACATATATAATATACTCTTTAATTTTAGGGAAGCGGCTTTCGAGAACTCAAAACCTTTAATAGCATCGTAGTCAAATAGCAGGTAACATCTTGTTCTGGAATTTTAAAGTAATGATTTTTGACTCCAAATTCAGATAAAGCAACTGACAGTTGGTTCACAGCAGAACATCAGGTGCGTTCCACCTTCATGTCGCACACGTGATCTGTCTAATTTGTATGCAAATGTAGTGTGGTGATGCTGTCTTAAATGCTTTTTCCTGTTAGTCCAAAGAAATAGTGGCTACTTTTATATTGTTATGGATAGAACTTTGCGTAGTATATTAATCGCAAGACGGAAAGAATTACGTGGATTTCGCTTAGGAAAAAAATGTAAACAAGTAATATATACTGTTGACTTGCCTGGAAAAAAAAATCACATACAAAATGTAATATCGCAGTCAATGCTGACTTTCCTTGGTGTAAAACGTGCTTTTTAAGAGTGTGTCAGGTACTTTCTTAGAGACTTTTACCACCTATTTATCTGCAAGTCGAAGGCAAAATAAGGTGAAATGAACAGAAAACAGAGGGCCGAGAGGCCCAAAGTCCCTTCTCTACCTACGTGCGTGAGGAGGCGCCGCTCAGAAGCCACACTTTGCAGTAGTAGGTCCTCTCTCCTGCTCGGGCTTCAGGACGTCAGGCGACTTCTACACTTTCTTCGCAAGGAGCCCTTTGCTCCTTATTCCCCAAAGTTAAATAACAGTCGTAAAATTCTCAAAGGAAGAATGCCGAAAGAGCATCGTCTCTACGTCTCTACGCAAGGAGCCAGATGAGGAAGCTCCAGGTAACTCAGAGCCATTTTTCCCTAGTGTGCCTTTTCTACTTCGCCACACTCCTGTAAAAATGTAGGCGAGGAAGACCGTATTGTCTTTGTAGAATTGCAAAAACCGAAAGCAGTAATGAGATGATCGCTCTCATGCGTTGTTGGTGGGGGCAGCTGCTACGGAAACACCAGTGTGGAGATTCTTCACAACAGCAAAAATAGAACCACCAAGCGATCCAGCAATCCCCCTTCTGGGTACAGAGCCGAGGAGATGAACTCGTGACCTTGAAGAGACACCTGCACCCCCGTGCTTACCGCAGCATTATTTACAATGGCCACGGCCTGGAGACCACCTGAGCGCCCATCCACAGATGCCTGGATGAACAGACCGTGGCACACGGATATGGGGGAACAGTATTCGGCCACGGGGAAGGAGGAAATTCTGCCACTCGTGACACCGTGGATGGACCTCGAGGACGTTATGTTACGTGAAATAAGCCAAGCAGAGGGAGACGAATACCGTCTGGCCCCCCTTCTATGCGGAGCCTAAGGGACAGAGACTCCGCGAGCAGGTGGCTCGTCTCAGGGGCCGGGAGGTGAGCTGGGAACGCTCACACCTGCTTCCTGGCCCGCTGAGGGAGAGTTTATTTCTGGATAACCTGGAGCCCCATTTCCCCCTCGGACATCGCTGAGGCACAAGACCGTGTCCGCATTCCCAGACCAGCACGCCATTGGTCACCACTTCGACCCGCTCCGCAGCGGCTTCGGGGAATTAATAGCCGTGACGGGGTGAGAGTGTCATTCCTCAGTGTCTCGTACCTGGGGAGGGTCCACGTCTCAATTCACCCAGGATTTTACTGGCTTGAGCACTTCGAGCCCGTGCCCTGGGGGCATCCACGCTTCCAGGCCAGCTGGAATGGTTGGTCACTTCGTTTGCAACCTATGCCACCTTTTAATAAACAGAAACTTCCGAACTTTCCACAGATACTGCTGTGTCCAGGGGACCCATTCATTTTAACCCCATCGAAAATGGTTTCCCCTTTTAATATCAACTTTAGCCAAGCGGATTGTATCTTTCGTTGTTAATATTTTGAAAGCAATGAATTGCTTTTTGTTTTAAAGATATAAAGTTAATCTGTAACATTGAATGTATTTATTCAGATCGTGGATCCCTTTCCGACCCAGGCCATTCTGATGCTTGCCTGGCCTGACTTCAAATGCTGTAGGCGGAAACTACAAACGAGAGGGGTGGAAAGGTGTGATGTGGCCCCCGTGACGGACAATTTTTGTGTCAGCTTTGCCTGGACTAAGGGCTGCCAGGCCAGCAGGTAGGACATTACCTCTGGGTGTGTGCGGCGTTTTGGAAGAGATTAGCACTTGCCTTGGTGAACCGGGTAGACCAGAGGGCCCGCCCCTGTGGGTGGGCCTCACCCAATCCGCTGAGGACTTCCTAGAACAGAGAGGCGGAGGAGGGGTGCATCCACCCCCTCCGCCGGAGCATTGCCTCCTGGCCTTGGACTTCAGTGCACCCCAATCCTCAGGCTTTGGACTCTGACTGAATTACAGCTTTCCCGGGTCTCTGGCTGGCAGCCGGCAGGTGGTGGGACTTCTCAGCCCCGTGAGCCGATCCCTGTAATAAATCCCGTAGATGAGGGGATCATGCAGGGTGCATATACGCCCTACTGGCTCTGTTTCTTTGGAGAACCCTGACTCTTAGTCTTTTCGACCAGCTGCTCTAGAAAAGTCCGAGCGGTCTCCAGGGCCTTTGGTGAGCGAAGTTCCTGTGCCCTCGGCTCTGGGACGAGCCCGCGGTGTGGGGGAGGGATGGGTAAGCTCTTTCTCTGGGTCTTGCCCTGGCCTTCCCAGGGCCCCATCTGCCATTGGCATCCGAACGTGTAACCCGAGGTCCAGAATATCAGTCCAGGTGACCCCCCAACAATGCGGGGGTAGGGTGGGGAGTCCCGCGCAGTTGAACCTCCACGTGTAACTGTGGACCTCGTGGAATCAGCAGCCGGCCAGGTTCCCGCGGGGCCGGTCCGCACTGGGGAAGGGCGGGGCTTCCTCGGGCCAGGAGCTGCGGACGGGATGCAGGTGCGGTGCGGTGAGGCGGTGATGAGATGCCGTGACGCGGTGACGCGGTGCGATACGGGGGCGGAGCTACCGCTCCCACCTGCGGTGGTCGAACCTGCAGCTGCAACATCCGCCGCGGACGGGGAAACACCTGGGCGCACGGGCCCCGCGCGGTGCGGACGCCGGGTTGGCGGGGCCCGGTGGCAGGGGCCCCGCTCCTTGGGCACTGCGAAGCCCAGTGCGGAACGAAGAGACGAGGGAAGGTACGTGAATTTCGTGTCCCGACGTGCGGCATGCTTCCACCGAACGTCTCAGTGATTTTTAAAACTTGATTCAGAAAGGTCTCAGCGAGCACCGGCGCGAGGCGGGCGCGGGCCCGCCGCCTGGGCGCAAAGCCTCGGGCCAGGCCCCGCAGAGCGCGGGGAGCCACAGGACCCGGCCGTGGGCACGCGGAGCTCGGGCGTCCGCCGAGGGGTTCCCAGGGCCGGAGCAGCATTAGCTGATACAGTGGCAAGAGGTCACGGTGAACTTAGACGGCACCGGGAGGAAGACGAAAACCTTCAGAAAAAGACGCGGGCGCGGGGAGCTGCGGGGCGCGGGGAACCCCGAGTGGTGACTGAGGCTTCAGGTCGCTGGCGGAGGTCGTGACAGTAAATCCGGGAGGTCCTGTCAGAACCAGCCGGTTCTGTATGTGTGTGTGTGTGCATTTGCCAGCAGAAGCCTGTCTTCATCATAGCAGTTTTCATTAACTGGGTCACGTTCTCAGATGGAGCAGCCGTTGGGGGCTTCTCGTGCTGCAGGGAGCGCGTGCACACGAGGCTTTCTCTGACAAATCGTGTCCGAAGGTCCAGCCTGCCGTGCTGAGACCTTCAGAGCCCTCTCGGCTCGCTCGCTGTCCCCGATTCGTCTTAAAACGTGAGATCTTTAGGAACCTGCGGCAGAGGAAGGGAACTGGGCTTGGGAAACAGTTGTCTGAGTCAGGGGAAAAGCTTCTCGTTTACCATAACATAACATCCCACAAGCAATTTAGCTTGTGCGTCTCAATGAACTATTCCTGTTCTTAGGGCCGGAAGTGAATGACCGAGTTGATTTTTAGACAGCTCTAGGTAGCAGGTGCCCTAACGGTCATTTCCACTTTCTAAATTAGGAAACTCATGGCAAAGCGGATAATCGACCCAGTCAGATAGCATGTAAGCCTAGACTCGAACCAGGCCGCTGCCCGCGGCACTATAAGCTGACGTCTGCACCTGTCCGGTACTATCGACCTCACGAGAGTCTTTAAAGATGAAATGAGATAGTGTCTGAACACAGTAGGTGTTTATTAAACAGATTTCGACTCCGAATGTAAACTCTTGGAAAGTAGAAATTAAAAAAAAAAGAGTTCAATTAAAAAAATAAAAAACCAAAATCGAGTCATAACAAAATAAAGAAAACTATCTGGGAAAAAGGTTATGTGAACAACCTGGCCAGTAAAGGCAACTGGATCGTGCTCAGGTGGTCCCTGGAGCCCCACCTCCAGCCCGGATGCCTTGATGGAGCATTAGTCACAGGTGATTGGGCTTTAGAATTATAGAGGGAAATTTATGCAAGATTTCATTTTTTTCCCCCCTACTTAAATTACAATTACCAAAGACTATGCCTGGAGTTGAAGGGTCACACTTAGAGCAGTGACACTTGGAAGAAATGAAGACCCGCTTAATTATGTGATGGGACTGCGAAATACCAAGAACATCCATAAAACGCTGAAAGTTCATAGCAGGTAAGTCTTCTGCTCTTGTCAATTTTCAGCAACCTCGTCACGGTGCTGCAACCGCGTTCCTTCCAACCACAGGTCAGAGGGTACGCCTCGCCTGGTTTGTGCTTGGTTCCCAGCTGGCTGGGGCAACCCCAGGGCAGCAGGCGGTAGATGCAGGTCACCCCGGAAGCATCTTTGCTCTGTCTGAATCCATAAGCTTTCAGACTGGATGATGTGTTTCCACGTGTGTTGGCCGGATTTCCCCAGTCAAGATTAAAATAGAAGTGTTTGCCGAGGGTACGGGTTTGTGGGTATTTTAAACTCATTTATTATTTGTGGACCAACGTATGTGTGAAAATAATGCGTGAAGAATCATTATTTCTGGATGACGCTCTAAGATGGAATTATCTTAAAGCCTGTTGGCTAGTGACGGGGACAAGCCGGTTTACAGGAGAGATGACTGGGAACATCGAGTTCAGAGTCCATGGGGGGGTGCCTGTGGCCTGTCTCAAGTTCTGGAAGGTAACCAGACATGAGGCTGTCTGGGACTTAGAGGAGAAGTGGTGGCCCTGCACGTGGATTTGAGACTCGCCAGCTCGTTTGGTGTCTGGCGTGGGAGCCGAGGTAGCCAGGCCTAGCACCGTTGCCCAAGTCTTCAGCAAGGTGGAGACTCGCGGGATTTGCTCGGGGCTCTTTTCCACTGGTTTTGAAATGGGGGATTGATTTAGACGGGCATCGAATTTGACTGGAATCGATGTCTGAAAACAAAATCAAAATTTGGGAGAATGAAAGCTTCGCTCTACTCTAGGGTGCCATCTGAAATATAGCCCTACAGAAAAGGGAGCAAAGCCGGGCTTTGAAGAGCTTGTTGTGCAGATGGGCTCGGGGTGTTTCTGCAAGGCCGCGGCACCTCCCTTCTGCACCCCGCCCCCGCCCCCTCCTCTCTCCCACCCAGACACCCACGGTGCAGCCCTGGCTCGTCTCCACGGGAGACGTTCTCTGGAAAACGTGTCTGGGACTCGGTCGGTGGTTTCGTACTCCCTCTTGTTCTTCTATGGATCTGTAACACGTGCAGAAAAGTGCCCGCAGTCGGGGCGTGGTGACGAGTGGGTCTTGGAGGAGGCGAAGTTACGCAAAGGCTGCTTAAGAAATGTGCACCGAGGTGAGGGCCGATCACATAACCGAAGGGCGGTCGGTGGCTCTTCCTCTTGCCCCGCAAACCGCCTCCCAGAAGCGTCTCTGAAGACTCGGTTCTGGACATGCCTGGTCCCCGAGCGCTGGCCTACGTCCGCGGGTGGCCATGCCCTCTTCTGCGTCCCTGTCCCTCCCTCATCGATTCGGCACCGGGCACCGCCGTGGAAGGCCGTGAACGTGCGGACGCGCGGGCCGCTCGCCACCGGCCTGCGAGGCGCGCGAGGGCACAGACCTCGTCCCGCCGAGGCGTGCGATCCGCGCGCGAAGCCCACGTCGCAGCTCCGTTTCGGGCCGCGTGCGTGTGTCCTGACCTGAACTGGGGTGGGACGGGCTGTTCTGTGCGGCTCCGCAGCAAAGAAACGGGGCCGAAGGGCAGAGGCGGCAGAGATGCCGCCTCTTTAAGCTCGTGACTAATCCTGAGCGCTCTCTGCAAACCAAACGACCCGCCGTTAGAGTGTAGGTCAAGCTCAAGGTGAAGGACCCTGCGGGAGAGACGCTCCCAGCCTGACCTCTGAACGCCCCTCGCGCCCCGAGTCGTCCGCCTTGCCTTGTTCTCCCGTGTCCCTAACTGCCCTCTCTGTGGTCTCCAGAGGTAATTTCATATGGGGTGCGATAAACACTTTCGGAAATATAGCAGATGATAATTTAGGGATCACAAATTTCTATCATCCGTAGATTGATTACTTAACCGTGTCGCCTAGAGATAATTTAATTACGTTTAAATATGATCAGTCCTACTTACTTTTGTGTAACTACAAAATTATTATTTATTACTATACTGCGTTATTGAATTTTATTGAGATAAAGTTGGATTAATTTGTAAATACACTTCTAGATTAGATTCTTCAGTAAGAGTCTGATTTGTTTGTTATCTCAGCTAAATCCTGAGTCACATTTCCTTTCAGACACCACTTCTTGATCAATGTGTAACGACAGTTCAGTTTTCTCTATATACTATTTTGAAATCTGAAAATGTGACTCTACAAATATTAGTCCAAATTGTTTGGGCTTTATTTTTAGCCACTAATTATACATTTTTAAATGAACATTTAAAAATTATGCAAATTTTCTAAGCACTTGATGCTTGGAAATTTTATTTTTAAGATTTCTTATTGCTTTATTTATAACATGGCATTAAAATAGCCAGCTCAGTGATTTTAAGTTACATAGATTGTTTTTTTCAAAGTTCCTTGCATCAAGTCAGGTTTCGATAAGTTTAAAAAATAAAATCAGTTGACTGGCCACAGACTTTGGTTAATAAAACACTTGACAGGAAATTTTGTCTCATCATTTATTAAACTCAAAGCTGTACTGAATATCTTTCTGTTTCATCACTAACATAGTAGAATATTTTCATGGCAATAAAGTCCGCTCTTTTCCGTTGATGGAAATTTCCCTGACGCAGGGGCCTGCAGGAGTGAAGGTTCCAGATCTGAAGGCTCTGAGAAGGTGTAGACGTTGTTGACGTCCGTGTTGCAAGCCTCAGCTTCCGGAGTAGCCTTTCCTCCTCCTGTGGAACAAGGTGGTGTAGTTTTTTAATTGAGGCTTTTGTAGGCAGAATGATGTTTGTTTTGATTCACGCTGGAGACTCAGAAATGAAATTTCTGGTTTACGTATGAGCTAAGAGTTCTTACAAATCAAAACCGGGAACGGTTTTCCAATGCGTTTATCAACACATGTTGATAATTTATTTTCTCAGTGGCATGAAGTAAATATTGAACAAAGTCTGAATCCGTTTCTTGAGCATGTCTATAAATAAAGTAAATAAAACTATAATTTATTGGCTTCTATAAGTTTGATAATGAGAGATAATACATTTGAATATAATTTAACAAATCATCCTGTTCTATTAAAAAAACTATTATAAATCATTTTTATAGACTTTTGAATTGATAAAGAGAAAAAAGTGTCTAAGTTCTTAGGTGAACTGTGTAGAATGTTCTAGAACAATGGTCTTCCAAATTATTGTAATCTATTATTGGGTCATCAAATCAGCTATTAACGAGTTGGCCCGATCCGTGCCCTGCAGGCTCAGCGGCCGCTGGGCTCAGGAGAGAGTGTCACCAAGTCCCGGAGATGGGGCGAGCGGCAGGCTACCTCACTGCGGGTTTCACTAAACCCTCGCGGCCACAGAGGGAAGAAGAGAAAGCCTTCAGTGCCATGCGGGGACCGTTCGCGTTTATAGTTAAATTAAGGAACTTTTAGAAAGCCATCGTGGGAATCGCTGGTCCACACAGCAAATCCGGACAAGGGAGGAGCTTGCGGCTGGCCCTGGGCACATCGAGGTGACTCCAGCAGTATGTTTAATGTGTACCGAGAATTTTTATTATTTTAAGAAAGACCATCAAGTCTGAGGGTTTGGGATTCAATGCTATTTGGGATTTTTTTCCTATTTTTATAAATATGTTTTGGGAGAAAGGGCTGTTAATACTTGAATCATAAAAGGCAACATCCAGGTATATCGCTGGAGGAGTATAGAAAATAGTGATGTGGACATTTAATTGAAATGTATTTCTCGATCATCGATCCTTTTAAATTATAAACAGAGATGTTTGTCTCCATCGTTCTCAAACATTGTTAAGGATAGGAATGCGAATAAACTAGTTTTTCCTTGCATAGTTTTACTAGTAGCCTGAATCGTAGCAAATACCTCATCATTATTCATGATAACACCATTGAAAAAAGACCACAGGCTCAGACACGCCTTTGAATTGTCCCATTGCCTGAGGGCAGGGATGGACACAGGCAGCAAAGGCTGAGCCAAGGCAGCCCCTTCTTAGGAACCAAAGGAGCAGACTGTCGGGTGTGCAGAGCCCAGGATGTCCTCTCTGCTTTGCCTGTGAGCAACTTGCAGGAGAGGGGTGACCTGGTCACTCTGAGAGGGAAGGAGTGGTCAGTGCTGATGTTGGAACTCAGCATAAAATAACAGATTTCAAAGATGCTACTGGAAAGACTTTTGATCGCTCGCATAAGACAAAAGCAACTATAGCTTTGAATAGTGGTTAAGGTGTCAAATTTTGAAAATAATAGTTAACATGTGAAAGTAAAAGTCTTTAAAAACGTCAGGGACCTTTGGGAAGCGTTTTCAGCTGCTCACATGAAGGGCATGTGTGTGTGCGCGTACCATTTTCACAAACCTTTCTGTAAAATGCGCAATGGGCTGGCGTAAAGGTGACAAGGTAGCACTATAATACTCTGTAGAATGTTGTGTCCGACGTGTTTTACTCTTACTAGTTTTGAGAATGGGGATATAGAAGGAATTCCTTCTATGTTTCTTAGAATTTTGAGGATACGAAGTTAAACATGTTTAAAAGTCATTTTTAGCAGCCGACCGTAACAGTCATGGTGAGCCGTGTCGCGAGCTGACGCCCAGACACGTCGCACCCTCTCAGTGTGGTCAGGGACGTTCTTTCTTCCCTGCCTCAGTTTTTAGAAATTACGCAATTTTTTTTTGTAATGTTACTAGAAATTCATTTTTGGCTATAGGCTTGCGTGATTAAAGTTAGGTGTCTTTAATTTTGTCTTTTTGATATGCTCGTATTTGTGTTGAAAAGTTGTATCTTTCTCTTAAAAATTTTTATGTCAGACGAGGTCACAGAATACACACGCATAGACACATACATGAAACTAGAAATAAACAATCCGGAAATAACATTAACACCAGTAAGAATCTCATTTATAATAGCCTTTAAAAGATGTACACATAAAACTAAAATTATGAAATTCTAAAAGACAACAGAGAATCCTTGTAATCTGGAGATTAGGCAAAGATTTTCTAGTGTGGCAAAAATTTTTAAACGATAAACTGAACTTTATCAAAATTTGAAATGTTCGCTTTTTAAAAGACATGAGCCAGAAAGCAGAGGAAAGTATCTGGAGAACAGGTATGTGATAAAAGACTTGTATTCCCAAACGTATGGAGAACAGGTTTTAAAGACCATCTCATCCATTTAAGCTTTCTCCGTGTCTTTCTGTGGCTTGACAGCTCATTTCTTTTTCAAGGCTCCGTAATATTCCATCGTCAGGATGGACCACAGTTCATCCATTCACTTACCCAGGGGCGTCTCGGTCGCCTCTAAGTTTTGGCACCTACAAGTACAGCTGCCGTAAACATCCACCTTGCAGGCTTTTGTGAGGATGTAAGTTTTCACCCTCTTTGCGTAAATAAGGGAAACCACTGAGCCGTCACTAGAATCACTGCTAATGCCACGACATGAATGAATCTCAAAAATATTATTCTAACGTATATAAAACATGTATTTTACTCTAAAATAAAAGGAGCCAGACAGTGAGACTGTGTACTATATTGTCTCACTCACACTGAAGTTCTAGGAGAGGTGAAGCCCTTAGAGGCAGGACGGGGATTTCCCATTGCCTAGGGCCGGGCGGGTGGAGATGGGCTGACAGGAAGCAGGAGGTGGCTTGCAGGGTGGAGAAAGCCTTTTAAACCTGTGTGGCGATGGTCACACGTCTGCAGACGCGTCCTGAAGTCAAATCGTGCACTTCATATAGGTGAATTTTGTCGTCCTAAACTCAGTAGAGCTCTTAAAAATGACCAGGCTCTCCTGAAGATGCGATTTTACGATGCTTTTCTATTATTAGTGGAAAAGTATCTATCTAAAAGAGAGACGTGGAAGGCAAAAGTGTCCACCTGGAGAGGCTTCGGAGGGACCTCCCTTAACGGGGTAAATGTGCTGTGATGGGACATCTGGCCGAGAAAGGCCCGATTTCATCAGCGGAAGGAGCAATGCCACCGGCACACGGGCCGGAGTGCGAGAGTCCCTGCAGCTACCTCACCTGCCGCTGTAGACAGCACTGCTCGGCTGGCGGAAGGACAATTTCATTTCGGGGTTATCATGGAAATAAATACATGGGGATATTTTGGGAAATAAAAAGAGGCAGGAATTTCAGCTTCTGTGAATGACTCAGAAGCTACCTCACCATCAGAAAATAGCTCGCTAACCAGAGGCTCAAAACTAGTGCGATTGATTAGATAACGTCGATCGTTACTGGTGTCATGCCGTAGCTTGTTCGGTGCGTTTCCCAGCAGGGGTGACCTTCGCTCTGGCCAGCCAGGTGGGTGACACAGGCGCAGCGACAGATGCGGAGACAGAGATGCAGATCGGTTCCTTTCGGTTCAGACAGATGCGGAGACAGAGATGCAGATCGGTTCCTTTCGGTTCAGCCATTCGTCGGCTGCCTGAGACGGATTTGCATTTTTCATCCAGGCAGCTGCCTCCTGGGCTTCCGCAAGGGATGCTGGCGGTAGGGCAGCCGCTTCCCCCTGCAAGGCGAGGCGCCTCCAGGGAAGCCACAGCCTCGCTGTTGCCCATCTCAGAAGGAACTCCTGTTGCCTCTGCCCACTCATTGCATGCCACGGGAATGATCAGTAAACGCCCGCCCTGTGATGCAGGGAGGTGTGGGTCACAGGGCTCCCTGGGGGATGCCGCCACAGTCTGGTTCATGCGTTGGGAGAAGCCTTGCTTTTACCAGCTAGCCTCATTTGAAGCATTATCAAAGCGAAATGGATAGTTCCTGCAAGAAAGATTGGATTAGATGTATGGCTCAGACTCTTGGCAGTTAAAGGGCAAAAGCCTCTTCATTAAAAATCAGACGCTAGCGATATATTCTCAGGAGGAGACAGGAGGCCCGTTTCGTTTGCTGTGAAGGGAAGTGAACGGCACAGAGTACAGATATAGCTATGAGCACGTTGCCCCGGTGTAAACTGTGCTTTTTTTATTTAGAAGAAGAAAACTCGGGGAAGGAGCCATAGAAATCTTCTGTTGTGTTCCCTGACCTGTATCCGTTTCTCCTGATCTCTTCTATTCTAAGTGCAGACCACTTTTTGATTCGTTAACTGGCAAGGAACACATGTTTCCCCTCAAGCGGACCAGGGTCTGATTGAAGACCAAAGAGGACATTTTGCTCGAATACAACGATGGGTGAACTTTAAAACATCTTACTGCTCGGATGTGCCGGTAGCGTTTCTGGTGATCCATGAGTGTGTCTTCGTTCATGAGCGTTGATAGATGTTACAAGTCTGAGTAAAAGGCCTTTATTTTTCCCCCCACAAAATTTTTTAATCATATTTTATTTACTATTTGTTTTACTTTGCCACTTAATCTGAGTATTGTTGAAATATAAGAATTGAGGGTTCTGGTTCCTATGTACAGCGGAATATTACTCAGCCATAAAAAAAAAAATGAAATCCTACCATTCGCAACGACATGGATGGGCCTGGGGTTATGGTGCTGAGTGAAATGAGTCAGACAGAGCAAGATGAATACCATACGGTTTCACTTATATGCGGAATCTAAGGAACTAATTTAAAACAGACTCACAAATACAGGAGAATCAGGTGACTGCCAAAGGGGAAGGGGCGGGGGGGAGGGGGAAAGATGGAGGGTGAAAAAAGCACAGGTGAGTAGCAGGTAGAGGGTCACGGGGATGGGGAGCACGGCGTGGGCAACACAGTCAGCAGTGGGGTGATGGCTGTGTGGAGAGTCAGAGGGGAGCTAGAGTAATCGGGGGGTCGTTCCGTAAACCCTATCCATGTCTAACCAACGTATTATATATTTTAAATTAATAATAAAACAACATTTAAAAAATACATTAAAATAAATAATCGGGAAAGAAACACGTTGGTATCCGCTCGGTTAACTTCGGGAAGCCTAGCTGGGTGTTCCGTATGGAGCACTTTGCATCACGTTACACAGGGCGATGAAACCGAGGTCATTCATTCTTAGGTAATATTTAGCAAGGTAACTAAGAAGGAAGAATAGCATTTTTATTCTCTAAAGGAACAGTAAAAGCACAATTTTTTTTTTTTTTTTTTAGCTAAGATTTCTCATTTGAACACCAAAGGAATTCAAAACTATTTTTGAAAGATCTCACAGCCGACATTGACGAAACTTGCTGGTACTGTGAGAGCCTGTTTCTTTGGTCTTGATTTTTTTTTTTTTTTGTATAATTCAGGAATTTTATGTCTGTGAGTCATGCAACCCCAATTCAAAGGCGCACAGGCATCACTGGTACTTTATTGAAAGAGGCCTGTCTCACGAAGGCGGGATGAAAAAGCCCAGCTGCATGGATGTCTAAAACCCGCCCCAGCCGCCTCGGCCTCACGTCTGCCCAGGTGGATTTCCACCAGGCGGCGTGTGACAGACGATCCTCAGAGGCCCGCGGCTGAGGTCTCTGCCAGGCTGGCGAGTGAGGAGCCCAGAGATGCTGCCTGATAGCTCAGGTTGAGGACAAGGGTCCACCTGGGATCTGTCGCCTGTGTCCAGAAGATCAAGACCCTGTAGTTGACCCCACTCGGGCCCGGTGTTTCCCTCGTGCTGATGAGAAACAAGGCGATGTCAGGCAGGGGCGAGTGTGGTGCAGAAAATGAAGGTCAAGTTTATTAACTCCCTGACGTCGGCACATTGACTCGCTTTCGCTGTTAGCGGGTCCAAGTGGCTCAGGTCATCCTGCCACAGTGCTGGAGGCGGAGGTCACAGTGCGGGTGGGGTCTGTCCTCTCTGGAGGCCTCGGGGGGGCAGCTGTCCCCCTGCTCCGTGACCGGTCCCCGCGTAGCCCCACCCTGTCCTGCCCGCCATCGTCCCTCCGGCTGCTGATCCGAACGGCCCGCCTCCTCTTGCAAAGACCCCTGTGATTTACTGGGGTTCTCCTGGACAATGCAGGACAATCTCCTGTCTCCAAATCCTGAACTTAATCTCATCTGCCACGTCCCTCCTGCCAGGGACTGTGACGTCACAGGCTCTTGGGGTCAGGTCATGGATGTGTTGGTGGGGCCGTTCATCAGCCCGCGGGTCGGGGTAGACACTTCCAAGGGGTTCAGAGTGTCCTCGGAGGTGGTGACCTGGAGCCCACACATGCTCAGTGAAAAGCCGGGGACCAGGAGCGAAGACACATCCCGCCGGTAGGATGCTCATCGGATGCTAATGGCTGCGCTTATTAACCGGAGCGTTACTTTCAGACCAGTTAAAAAATTAAAAAGACATTGCGGGGCATCAAATTAAAGAGATTGATTCAATTAGGGTGTCATTCGATGATGCACACTGGAATCGTGTCTTGAAAACAACAACAAAAAAAGGTAGAGCGGAAAAATTCGAAGGGAAGGGGTGACAGAGTTCCGGAAGCTCTTGCCGTCTTGCGATAAAACGAGGCTAAAGAAATCTCACGCCGAGAAGCGACCTCACGCCACAGCAGCACAGGCTTCCCCGGCCCCGGTCGCCAGGTGTGAAACGTCGCATTTAGCAGCGCTGTTGACGTCCAGTCTTCCGTTACGTAAAGGGTCCCTTGTCCTCAGAGTCGGGCAGTAATGCAGACAATCGCTCAGTAGTGATGTGAACCATTGCTTTTTATCCCTCAAGTCAGCTGCAGCTCGGCATCAGAGAAATGCAAAGTGCCGGGCTCCCTGACGTTCATTTTTTCCTCTTTGCTAACAGTGACGCTGGCGTGTTGTTAAGCAAGCCGGCGCCTTCGCGGCTGACGGAGGAGCCGCGCAGATTGTTGCCCACGGCACGTAGAGAGGCGAGGACCGAGAGGTCTTCCTCCCTTAGGGACGTTTTTGCCACTCGTGACAGGATGGCTCGGCACAGCTCTGAGGTCCGGGGAGATTTTCAGGGCCCAGCCCCTCGTGGGTCTCCCCAGCGGCATTCGACCTCATCACAGCCGCCAGACGTGCCCCTGAGCGCTTCGAGTTCCGGGGGGCTGGGGGGTCCTTCGGATGCGAAAGGGGCGGAGCGGCGCGGCAGCTCGCCTACCCTTCCTGTGCAATGCCAAGCGACGGGCAGGCCGAGCCCTTCCTCGCTAGCTAGCGTTTTTCCCATTATCTTAAAATACCTACTTTGAATTATATTAATTACAGTGAAAGATATAATAATTTGGAAACCTAGAATTAGTGTCATTTCTCATGCGAGGAGCGTGTTCAACACCAGGCCTCCTTGGGCGCCTGCGTTTCAGCTTGACTATTCCAGTGAATTTCTTTCTCTGTTAAAAAAAAAAAAAGGGGGGCGGGGGAGGGAATGCGTGCGGGAGCAGAGAGTTAACCGGGGAGGGCGAGGAGAGCCGAGGTAAGAGCGAGGCGACCCCGTGCGACGTCAGAAAGCAAACGATCGACAGGTTCGCTTGTTGTGTGTGTGTGTGTGTGTGTGTGTGCGTGTGCGTGCGCGTGGCACTCAGCTGAGGCTCCCTGAGGTCCCGGACGCCGTGGAGCTCCAAACGTGACCTCACCCCACAGCCCCGGCGAGCCGGGGGCTGTGACCAAACCCGTCCCCGCTGCGACACACACAGCGACACGTTTTCGTGCCGCGGTTCAGGGCGTCCTCACGCCAGCTCGCGGGGCTAAGGAGCGTCCGCGTTACCTGTCCACGCGCGGCCGGCCTCAGGGAACAGGCGGTCCGCGGCCGGGCTCCGATGCGAGAGGCGTCGTGAACGAGGACTGCGCAGACGGCCAGCTCTTGGGCGACAGGCGTCCCCGAGGTCCGCGCGCCGCCCACTCCGTTAAGGCGGGGGAACCAGAACCGGAGGACGGGTGCCGGGGGCGAGCTGCCGCTCCACGCGGCCGTCGAGCCGCCGTGTCCGCCCGAGTCCTTGCTTACGAAGCAGGGCGCGTGCGGAGAGAGACATGTCCGGTTTGGGGCCGCTGTCTTCATCTTCGCCCCAGGCGAAGGGAATCGGATCGCCTTGGCTTTGGTGAAAGGTCAGACGCGGGCGTTTCTGTGAGTCGGAGGCCGCTCGGCTCGTCGAGGGCGACGGTCACGGAAGCGGCCTACAGGGTACGCTAACCGGAGGGAGGCCGGCCAGCCCTCCGCCCGGGGCCGCCCCCCCAAACGCAGCTCCCCCTGCACAGCTCGGCACACCAGGACCCGCACCCCACGTGTGTCTCCCCTCCTCACACCAAGCGTTCTTGGCTGTAACACGCCCGTTGTCACTTCTTGCTTGTATGCGTTCACTTCTTTTGAGAGACGCCATCTTCACGTGTTCGTGAAATTCCGATACTACAATTTGTCTCAGAAAGGGCCGTAAATCATCGGAGAAAAGGAGTGGAGTGAATGCGATCCCGCTTCGGGCGTCTTCCAGATCCCTTCCTTCTCTGTATCCATCACGTCCGTCCGCCTGGCTCCTCTTCAGTGAGTGAGTCGACCCCGCGTTTGGAAACGGGCGCTGTGCTTAGGTAAAGGTCACATCGCAAGCGAAACTCTGTGAACTCATCACGGAGGAAACGGGCGCACGGCATGTCATTTCAGTGCAGCGAGGGTCAACGGAAGCATCAACTAAAGGCGCAAAGTGTGCCGTGAAGGAAGCTTCCTGAGCATCTTCCAGCCGGAGAAGTCCCATCTCATGGCAACAAGGCGCACTGTTGACTGATGGATCCTTGAGAAACACCGCTCTATCCTGAATTCGTGTTCTCCCTGCTCACCACGGGCCCCGGCACCTGCTAGGCACTAAATCTGTGTTTGCCGCGTACCACTGTGGAGCAGCCTGAGAAGCAAGGGGCGTTTGAGTTCGTCTTAAAGGGTATGTGGAGTCCGCGAGCATTTTTTCATCTCTAGAATTCTTTAATACACTATATAAGTTTCCCTAATTCTCTGGATATCAGAAAATATCAGTTGAATCATAGTTCTGTCTCTAATACATATTGATTATGACATGGGGATGTTTAAATCATTGCTGAAGAACTAAGCTGACACTTTATGGGTTAATAACACAATTTTATGGCTGATTGAGAATAATTAAAACCAGTAGAATATTATGTGACGTAGGTGGTATGAGAATTTGCTTAATGTAAATATGGTGGGCATCCTGTTTCATCATCCGAATGGGGCTTGCTTCTGTATGAATAATGATTCGGGTCTCGATTCATGATCAATGAGAGGGCATTCAATCTTTATACAGTCTCAGAAAAGCTAATTAATGATACGTTATGCTTTCTCAAGTGAGCTGTTGGTTAGATAAGGGAGGATATTACCTCAAACTTGTTATGGTTCAATTCCAAGAAAGTAAAGCAAATGAAGACGTGAATACATATAACCTACACAGTGGGGATTATACATGTCATACATTGCGTATGTTAGGAATATGTATTAGCTATTATGGGGAACATATATGTTAAGTGCACACACATGCATACATGTACGTACAGCTGTCCGTCGTGTCCACTGTAGGAACCCAAGTAGGGAAGTCACACGTGGACGCTGCTGTGTTTTCTCTGTGCTGCTGACGGGAAACTGGGTCTCCCCGGCTTTCCTTGCCCACGTGCGGTGTTAGCAGAACTCATCGGGGAGCCCGGCCCAAACCCAGAGAGACAGCCTGGTTCCTGGTCCCCCTCTGCCGCACGCCCCTGTCTTGCGAATATGGGTAATGCTCACGATTCCTTCTAAAAATTCCTTCAGCGTTACACCTGCGCTTAACGTGCTGATGGCAAAAGCGGAAAGAGATGGAAAAGAAACAGCTTCTAGAGGACAGAGGCAGAGCAGGGAGTTCAGTGTGACTCACCAACAAAATCGCCAATAAGGGAAATTTAAAAAGAAACAGAGAGGAACGAAAAGGAAAGAACAAATCCTGACGGTCTCTTATTAATGAATATTTATGTAGAGATGATGACATCGTCGCACGTCGCCGAAAGGTGGGTTGCCTGGGGGTTCCCCAGCCCTCCGGCCTCGCGGGGTTATTCTTCCCTTAACACGTACGTGCAAGTCAGGCAAGGTTCCATCTCAGTGACTGTAGAGAAGTCGGCGTTTTCCTACACCACCTAGTGACGTGCTGGGGACCTACGTGTCTCCCAGGCCCCGCTGCCCCCGCCGCACACGTCCACCGAGTTCTCTGTCGTCTGCTGCCTTCACACACTCCCTGTCGGCGCACACACACGCACGCCTGCTCTGTTTCCCCAAGGCGTCCGCGGTCACGAAACTCCTGAATCAGCTCAGTCTCCCTACCCCGAACAGCACAGCGAACGACAACAAAGCGATTCTTCTGCTACCAGCGGAAGAGCAGGCTGAACAGGCCGCGGGCTGCCCCGGCCCTGGAATCCTCACCGCCTGTCACCGTCGCCGGACGCTGGTCCTCGCGCCTCACCTGCCACGCTAACCGCTGAGGCCTCCAGGGCCGGGGTCCTCCCCACGGGCCGCCCTCACCTCGCCCGGCCGTGGTTCCCGCGGGTCGTTATGCGTGCGGATTCCTTCTCTGGTTTTCTCGGGGCAGGAATTTCCGACCTTTCATACCGAACACAACGGGCCGCGTCCCCTTTCGGAGCCGGCGCCTCTCAGAGGGCCTCTGGCGGCCCCTCCTCCGCAAGAAGCTGCAGGATGGTCCCCCCCTGCGCGCCATGTAAGAGAAACATTTCCAGGCTGCTTGTTGCTTTACTGTGGTTCCTTTTTCGGAAATGGAGACTTAGAAAATGTCGCCGGCGTTTAAGAAAGGTCTAAAGATAATAAACGGACGGTTGAGCGTTGTGGTAAGGAGTGCCGTAGGAGATGAAAGTGCATCGTGGTTAGACAGCCAGGTGTCGAACCAGAGAACGCAGAAAGCACGGAGCAGGGGTCGGCTTCTCTTTGAAGAGGCCGGAGGTGACAGTGGAGCCTGCGAACGAGCCGGGGGTCGCACTGGCCGCTGGGTGGCCCGATGTCCCCCGCGGGTGCTGCCGTCTTCACCGCTCATGGGCGTCCGCGCCTGGACGGGCAAGGAGCCCCAATTCTCACTAAACGCGTGCCCGAAAAATGAGTCCTTCCGGAGAACACGCTGCCACTGCGTTCTCCTAAAAGCTTCTGCGTTTTCCAAATCCCGCTGCCCTGAGCCGGATCCTGCGGGAAGCACCGGGGCCCGCAGGGGGGAGACGCGGGGGAGACACGGGGGGACGTGGGGGGGAGATGCGGGGGGGACGCGGGGGGACCTCAGGGGCTCAGGCTCAGGACACGGGGACGATGGGTGGCGGGCGGGGTGAGCCGTGCTCTCGCTCTTCCGGCACGGCCAGCCCGGGAGAGCGGAGGTCAGCATGCTCGGCCGCCTGAGAGCGGACAGCTCTGGGAAACGGGGGCCAGTAGCTGAGGGAGAGGACAGTGGCCTGCAGAGGCAGGAGGCACTGCGCTGGTGGCCTTGCAGCTGTGAGCATTCGTAAGAGGCACTGGGGGCAAAGGACAGCTCAAGAACTCACACTGGACGCCTGAGGGGCCCCCCGAAATATTCGAGAGACTTTGAGCTGGAGAATCGTGTGTCCTGTGATGCGTCCCTCGTGTAGGTGAGAGTCCTTGAGTCCGAGAAATTGGCTATTAACACTAATAGGATTTCAGTTTTACGAACATCGTGTTGAGGTCAGGGGACATTCAGGGTGTCCTTTCACTTATGTCATAAACTAAGTTATTCTCCACGTGTGTCTGTCTCTTCCCCTGAACTGCAGTGTGAGTGACGGTCGACACGGTGACATGCTGACATGTCTGTCTTCGTAATAATAGCGCAGCGTCTGGCATGCCCTAGAAACTAAACAGATAAGTGTTCGTTCAGCGAGTGAAGGACCGAATTCCAGATGCAATACATAGTAGTAGCTCTCCAGATTGCACTATTTAAGTTGAACAAAACGGGTAGCCCGTTATTGACTGCGCTTCAAAATAAAGTGTGAGTTAAAATTAAGTCACGAAGCGCTGAGTTCTAAACAGTGCAAAAACATCGCCAGACACCAGGCAGTAGCCAAGCAAGTGCGTCTCCGTGAACTTTAAGACGCAGCATCCCCTGTAATTGCCGAGCACTGTGGCCGAGGATCAAGCGAGCTTATCGGGGCTTCTATTGACTCACACGCGTTCTGTGTATTGATTACTTAATTAGTTTTCCAAGATAGCTGATCGGGGAGAGTTGTAGGTATTTAGGAGTCTTTCATTAAACCATGCTGAGAAATTTAAAACAGAAACGTGTGACCAGAAACCAAAGCTTGTGTGGCAAAGCTTCCGGGGCCCGTGGTGTGGGCACAGCGTCCTCACTCTTCCTGTTCTCTGCTGCAGAACAACGATTTTTTTTTTTTTTTGGCCTCTGGGACAGAGAGAGAAAATACATCCGTAATACGTATGTACAAATATTTCAATTTCCTTTGAAAAAACAGATGAACAGAAATAAATGCACATTCGTGTGGCCTATATATAGTAAAGGCACTTCGGTTCTGATTCTTTGTCTTTTTATTAGAAATATATTGATGAAATAGAAGAGTTGTGTCTTTTCTATGTTTTCAAGCCACATTTTTAAATCCAAGTCAATTTCAATGTTTGTTCCACTGTCTGCCAGTAAAACGTGACATTAGTGAAATCTTTTACTGAGTAATTCTTTAACTTCTGATACCTTCTTTTGAAAATGAGTTCTCTCTTTCTAAAATCATTTCAAAATCACTGGCACTTTTAAATCTTTTTCTTCTCTGTTCTATGTGAAATGAATTCCCACAAATACAATCAATTTCTTAAACAGAAGTGACTTCTAATTTTCTGCTTCTCTCGCAGTTGCACAGACTTTTAAAGAAAGGGCCTAGGAGTGTTTTGCATCTTCAGCCGAACTGGACATTTTCTTAGATGGTTTGCTGCTCCTTTGTCCTTAATATTAATCACGATAAATCAATAGATGGGTTTGTGCAGTCATCAGAGCAGAATGTTTTGTTACAGAAAGAATGTAACTTGAGGTTTGAGCTATGGGCATTGAGGTAACATTTATCCTGAAGATTCTAGATGCTGGCTTGGCTACGGCAACTCATTAAACAGTTTCCAGTCTTGGAGTTTTTATGTGCTAGAGGTAAAGGCTTCTATTGTTAAGTACCTTTTTTTATTAAAACTATTTTCTTGTGAGTTTTGGGAAACAAAGTGATTTGTGGAAACTACTTGTACCTAACAGTGAGAAATTGAGATGATAAAACTAAAGGATAGCTTTAGTTTTCCTGTTTTAAGCTTAAAACTTAAGAAATATATGAACTATTGAGTAAAAAAAAAGTCACCACTTATTTATTTATTCTTCTGTCCAAGCATATAACAAATATTTACTGAACATGTAATATTTGCTCATGTGAAAATTGAATCAGCGCGCAAATGGTTCTAATTTAAAAATTCTTAACACAGAGTAATAAAAAACTCATATACCTTCAGCTCTCCCTGACTTCTGCCTTTAATAATTCTTCTAGTTATTCAGAGGATATTTATTCAGCAACAGATGCTCATTTACATAAAATAAGAAACAATATGTTCAGGAATTGGGAGAGGTGAAAAATACATAGTTATTAGAAACTATGAATAAGCTTTAATTGAGTGGAATATATAGGGGTAATTAGAAAAAAATCTGCATAAATTTAATTGAGTGAGATGTGAGGAAAGGGAACAGAAATTGCAGGACAAACAAGCAAATGGAAAAAAAAATTGCATGTTTTTCAACTTCCTTGCATTGCAGCGGTTTAATTTCTAGTATTTATAGATCATTGAGTTGCGTAGATGGGGTTCGCGCTGTGTCATTTGCCATCTCGTTGGTTTGAAGAGCTGCTGTCCTTCCTCACTCTTCCTGCTTGCTCGGCTGGTAGCTGAATGCCATGGCGATCACTCGCCACAGGAAGTGACAGCTTGCTTTCCTGAGTAGCTCAGCACCAGGGGACAAGCTGGATTAGGAAACGGGAAGGTGAAGCATTTATGTGACTTGCAGGGAGGCCGGTTGGTTGTCAGCTCAGCAGGGGACAGAGCAGAAGGAGAGCCGCCTGCTCCAGCGTGGGAGGCCAGGGGGATCTGCAGACACTCGTAGCCTTTTGCAGTGGCAAAAATTCTTCCCACGTGTGGACAGTAAATCTTAGATATCTGTGACCACGCCAGACTAGGATTTCTTAAGCAGATATTTTGACTGTGGTGAGTTTTTTGGGGGTGCTGACAAATGATCAGAAGAAAGGAAAAGTTTCGTGTCTGCAGCTGGCCCTGGGCGGGCCTGCTGCCGAGGCTGCTTCTGGGACGCTGCCTGTGTGACCCAATGTTGTCAGACCACCTCCGACCAGCGCAGGGCGGGCTTCAGCATCGTGGTAGGGACTGTGGCCCGCCTCCTTGGCCCCTCAGCATCCCTAGGGGCCTGGAGTAGCAGCCGAACCCCACTCCAGCTTCAGGAAACTACTTGGGCCACGGTTAAACCTCAGGGGACAGGGGACAGCCATCGGCGAGAGGGTGCAGGGACGCAAAGCCTTCCGTGTGTTCACGTGAAGATCAGGCTTGTAGTTCTCCCGTTCTTTATGACTCAGCCACCTGCGGGTACACGTCACCCGGGTCTGTAAGGTCGTAAGTCAACCTCTAAACCCTCCCCACAAGCAGCTTTGCTTTCCAACCCGGGGAAGTGCACACAGTGGGTCTTCATGGAATGTAGTGAGTCAGCACTCAACCTGAGAGTCAGGCCGGATCCCACAGAAATCCAAGCTGAGAAAGTCTCCCTCCCCCTCTCGATTCCGATGCACATGTTTCCACTCTTCACAGCCAAATATTTAAAATGCGTAACCATAGGTATTTTAAAATTAAATTCCTTCGTTGATTAAAGTAGTATTAATTAAAAATGACATTCAGCACAAACATTCCCTCTTTCTCGTTCTGAAAATTACTCAAGGCCAGAAGGAGACTAGAAAACAAAAGTCTAATTACATCTTCGAGGACAGTGAATCGGAAGGGCTGCCACACACATGGAGTGGGAGATGAGGTGAACGAAGAAAGAGGATGGGGGGCCCCCCTCCCCGCTCCCGCCAAACTGCACGTCTCAGAATCCCAAGCAAGGTCACTTGTCAAAGACATAGGCTCCTTCTGATACAGGAGACCGGATCCTTTGTTTGAAGAGGCCAGAACAGAGTGTGTTGCCTTGAGTCGGGGAACTCCCAGGAATACAGTTTGTTTCCCAGAAACAGAAGAAAGGGGTAAATAAAGAATATGCACCTGAAGCATATTTTTAGGAAGAAGTCTGTCTCCATAACAGGGGAAATAAGGAAGCCCTTGAGTTATGGGGGGAAAAAATGGAGTTTCCTGTCTCTACTAGCTGTTCAGAAGTAAAGGCTAATTGAACCTCAACCCAAAACTCTGAGAGAGAAAAATATTCCCCTAACTTGGACCATAACTTATAGATCAACAAGGAAAACTCAGAACCACAAAAAGGAAAAAGGAAAATGTCTATACAAAATGCACGTAAGAGGCTGAAATCGAAAGAAATTCAAAACAATAAATGTGGCTGCAGAGCAGCTAAACGTTTTGACCCTTTTGCCCCAAATTTAAAAATCTTCTGCACCGATGGGCAAATACCAGACAGATGCAGAGAAACAGGAGCTCATGGCACAGGTGGAAAGATGAGAGACTTATAATTGTGACGTCGTACGTTTTTGGAAAAATCTACCGCGGTCTCGCCTGCCTCCCGGGTCTTTTCATACCATTGGTTTATCGGATGCAGGTGCTGTCTGGGTCTCTTCCTAAACTGGTCAACAGAAGGTTTCGGACAATGGCCAGATGGGCCTTCCATGGTTTGTTGACTGCAGATGGCCAGTCGTGCCACCCAGAATAAGGAGAGAGCGCCGTGCTTTTTGGATAGTTGGCCCAGGCCAACCTGTCACTGCCACTAGCCAACAGCCATTGAAAGCGGCTTGTGAAAGTGCTGTTTTATGGCTTTTAATAATAACGCATTGCAGTTTTAGAGATGTTAAAACGTGAAAAAAGCGGTGTCTTTAAATGGACAGACTGTATGAAAATGAACCGTCTGAACAGAGAAAACCATCTGGGTCGTAAAGAAATAAAAATGGGTTGAGTGCAACTATTAAAAGAAAAAGAGTGCTCTACTTGATCACAAGTCAAAGCCCAAATTTGTTCTTTCAACAAGAGATGCTTCTGTGATATGGTGATTCTTAAAGGTTGATAAATATAAGCATGATAATAAAATCATGGGCAGATACAGGCACACAAATGCCAATACGCAGATATTGACATCTGTCTCTAGTATGTTGCAAAACGTTAGTCAAAGTGAGGCCGAGAACTGCTGATTGGCATTCGATTACAGCGTTAAAGGGTATACTTTATATGACGACACCATCAGAGGTAAGATAGAATTAAATGGAACAGAATCACAGCATTAGTAAAAATCTTTAATTTACCCATGTCTGTCCATGGTGAATTAAATAAAAATAAAGAATATCTAGAAAATAAAATTAAATAGGTGCATTAAATTAGTATTTCTATATTGCTGTAATCTAAAAAGATTAAATTAACTTCTTTGCGCTATCAAAGTAAAATTAATACGATTGATAACATCTTAGATCATAGACAATCTCGGTCAATTTGTAAAAGCAAAAGTAGAGCAGAAAGTATTCTCTAAGAAAACATCAAAAAGAAATTGATAACAACATAAAAAGTAAAAGACTACTGTCATTTCGATATTAAAAAACAAAAAATCTGTAAAAAAGCCTATTTGAAAAAGTAATCCTAAAATCAGAGTTGATAGATACTCTATCAACTTAATATTTGAAACTGGAAATACTTAAAATATAAGTTGTCGGAATAGGGGCAGCAAAGCAGAGACATATTCATAGACTTAAACGTTTATATTAGTAAAAAAGGAAAAAGTAGATTTTAATTAAACCATCTAATTTATGAAAAAATGGACTTCATAAAAGCAGAAAACATTAATAAAAGTAAAATTGGAAAATAAGGAATTGAAAAAACAGAAGAAAAACAAAACTTTTTAAGAAGAGAAATCTCAGAGCTAGGTTTTTGAAAGAGAAAAAATTGGCTAAGCTAATTAAGAAAAATAGCACTGTGACCAAAAATATACACATATACACACAAAGAATACATAGGTAAAATAAATAATAACAAGAGGTAGATAATCATACACAAGGCTGAAAATGTTAATACATACATATAATACTTACATATACTTACATATTTATGTATATTATTACATATGTTACATGTTATATATATGTAATAATGTGTTCTAGGTATACCATCATTATCTCTGCAAGTAATGATCACTTAACTGAAAACACATTTAAAATATACAAAAAAGCTATTGTAAACAATAAATAACTTTAACAAGTAAAATAACTTTTTTTATTCATATACAACATTATTTAATTATAGAATGAGAGAAGAGACTTCTTTTTGTTCTACTAGCAAAACCAAAATACTATAAATAAACTTACAGATATGTGCAAGACATATTCAAATGCCACTCTATGTACCTGGAAGAGTGAGCTTCCAAAAGCGGATTGATTATCTGTAAATTCATCTCTGAAATTCACATGGTCCCAGCAAAATGCCTTGGGGATCGTTTTAGTAACTGATGACATTATTTCTAAATAATAAAAACAATAAATAGCTGAGAGTGAAGCGTACCAAGGGGAAACCAGCGTTATCAGATATTGAGGTTTATTATAAAGCTCCATTCGTTTAAGGAATGTGGTCCTGTGTATACACACAGGGAGGTTCGTGGGAGAAACACACACACACACGACCTAACCAAACAACAACGACAAACAGAAACAGAGAAATGCACACGAGAATTTAGTATAAAATATAAGTAACATTCCAAGCTGATGGATCATACAATAAATTGTGCTGAAACAATCTTGTGTCTACATAGAAAAAAATAAATTGGGACCATATGTAATATCTTAAACCCTCAACATTACAAATGAGCAAAAAACAAAACACAAAAAAACAAAAAAAAAACCCCAAAACCCTGCATTTGTGTATATTTAAAAGAAACCAGCAAATATTAGAAGAAAAATGATTATATTTATTTATATATAACATAAATGTGTGTATACATCTGGCTTTCATAAGTATGATACAAAACTGGAAGCCAAGTAAAAAATAATATATAAAAATATTTTTAAAAATAATATATAAAAGCATTTTTAAAAATTCTGCAGACACATGACCATTAAGCAAAATCAATGACAAAATGACAGATTATGGTGTTTATTTTTCTAAAACGTATATTAAAAGCTCATATATGTTGGTAAGAAAAGGTGAAAAATCAAACAGAAAAATAGGCTAAAGATATGATAAAAACAGTTCATAAAAAATCAATCGCTCTCGAACACAGCAGATGGCTTCAGAGTCACCCTCTGGTGTGTGGCTTTGGAGAGGCAGGGGTCCTACGTCGCTGAGGAGCAGCTTGGCAGCCATAACTGAAACTATCCTGCACAACTAAGAATTTCCCCATAAATATATTCCCCTGTGTATGAGGATATAGATTGAAATTTATTCACCCAGTATTATTAGTGATGATAAAACATCGGAAACACACTGTATGTCCTTCGATAAGACGGTGGTTTAAACAAAACATGTTCCATCCACACAATCCAAGCATTTTTCTAGAGGTGCATTCTCGTAGGTCCGAGAGCGGTTAAACCACTTGTATTCGTCCAGACTTTAGCGTAATAGGCACCTTCGAAGAGAACCGAGGACGTCTTCGTGGACGGACGGGGGTGATCTCCCAGGGGCAGCGGATGCTATGCCAACAGCGTGTTTACTAGTTTTGTTGCATATAAATAAAAGGGAGGCAAATAATACTGACGCCTCTTTGCCGGGTATGCAAAACCGTTTACTGGAACTCCTACCCAGGAGATGGACGCAGGCCCCTCGGGAAGGGGAATTGCAGCTCCGGCGGGAGAGGCGAATGTTGGGAGACTTTTCAAATAGGGCTGTTTGTACTTCCTGCCCTTTGAGCCCTGTTGTGGCTTTCCCTGAAACACAACAAGGAAGATTGCTCATTTCAGAGGACTGTGCGCCTTGCTCCACATTGGTTGCATTAGCTGCCCAAGTCCTTGTCAACCAAAATCCGGTTAACTAGACTTTGTGTATTAAAGTTCATTGAGGAGTCTTGTGGCGTTTTATGGAATGAATCCCAAGAGCATAGCATGGTCCATTTGCTGCAAGGTTTATAGATGATTCTGAATATTTAATCTGAGTGAGAAATCACTTCTATTCTGTTGTCCCACTGCCTGGCATTTGTTTTTTTTCTGAATTAGGTCAGAAATGTTAAAATTGTATAGACTATCTCCTTGAATTTTTAACCCTAATGAAAATCACAGGTTGTCTTGATGATAATAGTTAATTAAAAGTTGGAGTAAGCCAGCTTTTAGCACAACTGGTAATGTTTAGTCCAAATACAAAGAATCTAATACTTTGTAAAGTTGTTATTTTCATTTTGGGAAATGGCACGTGCACATGGTTACTGACACACAGAAAACTGTGTCTTCAATTTTCTGTTAACTTAGACCCAGGTAATCACATATTTAGAAACTCCTTTAAACTCATATTTTCATCACGATTTTAGCAAAGCTTTTTGACTCAGATTTCCCAAATTAGCCTTCCTCCTTTTGCTAATCCATTTACTTTAAGCATTTCTATTCTCAATCTGCCTAATTGCCTGGTTGGCAATTTACATTTGCCATCAACAGAAATTCTGGCTAAGAAAGACACAGAAAGTTCCTTATGATAATGGTGTTCCGTGTGCTCCACATCATTTGTTAGACTCTCTCAAAAAGTCTTACATGCTATATGCTCGAAAATGAGAAAGAAAAATTATTTTCATAAGTTTTGTCAAGTTATAATTATACTTGTATTAGCATGTTTTATTTTTCAATACAGAAAATTAGGGTGAAAATTAGGATAGGTGGTTTTTACCCATTACACGTGCATTTAGATTATACGTCAGAATAAAAGCACATTCCTAGCGATTCATTATTTTGTCCTGTGTCCTTTCTACGGTTCGCTTAAACATTGTTTAATTGAATTTGTAGTTGTCTTCCTGGTGATCCCTTTATTTTTTATTGAGCATATTTCAATGTTTATTCTCATTCTGTACACATAAATCCAACATTTAAACTCAGCCTCTCTCAAGAATTAAAATTTAAGAGACTGCCTTTCTTTAAGTTAAAATTTATCAATCTCTGTTCTGTCCAGGTAAAAAAAAACATAGGCCAGATCAGGGTCTCCTTATTTTATTAGAAAAGTAATATACAAACCCTTTTTAATAGAACATAATTTGAATTCACTAAAAAAAGTGTGGGTGTGTGTGTGTATGTGTGTGTGTGATCATTTGCTAAGCACAGTTTTAGTTGTGGATCTGCTTAATTTTGAATAGCACATGTTAATTAAAATTTAATAGCACTTTATTTAATTAGGTTAGGTATTCTCCAAAGTACTCCAAAGCTGGATTTTATGATTCATAGAAGCAAAAATACCCACTTATCATTCGCATAATGATCCCGTGGTACATGGAATATCACGAGAAGAGCAGAGATGAAATGAAGTTCGTGTAAATCGGCACCAATATTACTTTGTGATATTTTAGCTACACAGAATCCTTAGCGCCTGAATTAACTCATATTTCATCAATAAGATCCCTCTCTGAGATGGAAAACGCCGTGTTAGGCGCTCAGGGCAAAGCGAGATGAATAAGAGAGCCTCCGACCTCACGGAGATTAACCTAGTGGGATTAAACAAAGGAGATTTATGATTGCACATTAGCGTTTCCAAAGCAGATGCTCGAGGCTCTGTAAGGCTCTGGAATTCGGCAGCTGAATGCAGCCTTTGGCACCTCTCCTCCCTGCCCTGTTATCCTGGGCCTGCCCCTTTCCTCCTGATGACTGGGCAGCTGCCTCATCCCGGAGGCCACGAGGCAAGACCCGGGAGGAGAGGCAGAGGCCAGACGAGACGTGCTTCTCGGGAATGAGGAGCTGATCCCCGAGGCTCTCAGGCCGGTTTCCCGTCGCACCCGAGGGTCAGAACTGGCTCATGCCCTGTCCCTTGACGAAGAGCCAGGAAAGGCAGAGGGTCACCTTGCTGGCTCACAACCACGTGGTCCGGGAGAGGCGAGGCTCCACGGAGGGAACCGGGCCCTCACCAGCAAGGGGGGCGTTGGAGGGGACCGTGTCCTGGCCACTATCAGTGCCCGCTGTTAATTCTCGAATAAGTCTGCCGGTTTAACTTACATCGCTGTGTTTGTGGAGAGGGGCGTCGGGATCCTGGCGGGGAAATGGGATGCAGCGTGGCGGAGACCTGGGGCGTGGAATCTGGCTGTCTCCGCCTCCTCTCCCCTTCTCCCTCGTCCTTCCTGCCCTTCCTTCTTCACTGTTTCCCTTCATGATCGTGTCAGCGATGAAAGGCGAGTGTCGCAGACCGATCCTTGCTGTTTCTCCCTCTTGAACATCATCCCCCTGCATCTGCACGCTGCCCCGACACGCGTCGGCCTGAGGCCACCGGCGATGCCCGGAACAGGCCTGACCGTTCGAGCGAGCCTTGGCGCAAAATGCAGGCGTGAGGCTTTTTCTTCCGAAAACGGTTGGACCTTCGCGTGGCCAGGGCAGAGCAGTGCTCGGGAGTGCAGCCCCTGGCCTGGGCCCAGCTCCACGGTGCGTCCTCACACCTGTCCCCAGAGAGCTCCTTCCCGCTGCCTCGGGAGGCGGCCCTGCGCCCTAGGCAGGCGGGGACGCCGGGCTACGTCTGCACCTGCATTTACCGCAGCTGCTGGAAGAACCTGATCCGGGCCCTTGTGACGAGTCGGCCGGATGTGCGGCTTCCGTCCTGCCCATGGGGCGCCCGGCGGCCTCTCGTCCGTGGTGGCAATGGGTCCCCAAGCTCTCGAGGTCGGGCAGGCAGACGCCCGCCGGTGCGTTCGGAACGGCTTTGCTCTGCTTCTTTCTTTCTTTGTTTTTAATTGGGATGCGGGCGTAGTCAGGTGCGATGCTGTATTCCCGTCGGGGGTGCGGCGCTGCACGCCGGCTCGCGCACGCCTCGGCGGGCAGAGTCATGCCCAAGTTCCCGGCCGCGTCCCCCCCGGCTGCCCGCCGCGCCGCGCCCCGGCCGTGTTGTGACCGGACGCCGGCGCCCGCCCTCCCCCCCGTCGTTCGTTCTCGGAGCCTCCGCGTCTGTGTCTCGGGCTGCCGAGCCGCGTCGAAGTTGGATCCCGTCGCACTTGCCTTCTCCGGCCTGACTGACGTCGCTCAGCGGAACGCCCTGGAGGCTCGGCCGCCGCGTCCGACCGGCACCGGCGCGGCTCCGGCCTCCGCTGCTGCCGAGCGCCAGGCCGCCTCGGGCCCGTGGGGGCCACGTCGCCCTGCAGGCGCCTCTGCACGGACGTCTGCGCCGGCTCCGCGTCTCGGCCGGCGCAGGTGAGGCCTCGGGGCGCGGGCCGGCACCGTGGTTTCAGACCGGCGTCCGCCGTCCCTTCGGGTGACTGCACGCGGGACTGACCGCCTCGCTGCCTTCCCCGCTGGCCGCACTGGCGGCCGGGCCCGCCGCCGCGCACCAGGCCGCCCTGTCCTGCACGTCCTCGCCCGCACGGGCCGTCTGCTGCTGTAGCGGCGCCAGCCCCTCGGACAGGTGTGGGCGAGGGCTCACGGCGGTTATGATTGGCTTTTCCCCGATGAGGAGGGGCGTCGAGCATCTTGTCGTGCGTTTGCTGGCCGTCGGCATGTCGTCCTCGACGAAAGGCCTGCTCAGGTCCCCTGACCACCTTTTAATTGGGTTGTCTGGGGGGTTTTATTGTTGTTATTGTTGTTGTTGTTGTTGTTGTTGTTTAATGCGGAATTGTGTGTGTTTTATCTATGTTGGACGTTAACCCCTTCTCAGCCGTACGATCTGCAGCTGCCTCCCGGTCGGTCGGTCGGTTTTCACTCTGTCGCCGGCCCCTGCACCGTGCAGAAGCGTTTGCCTCACTGTGGTCCCACGTGAGCGTTGGCTTCTGGTGCTCCTGCCCCGGGAGCCGCCGCTACCGCCCGTCTCCTCAGGCCAGAGCAGCCAAGGATGGTTGCCTTCCCCACCCCCAACCCTTCAATCTTAGCGAAGAGTCAGGTCTTGTAGGAGATTTAAACCTTTTCCAAACGTAAGGAACGTTTCCTCAGCAGCTTTTGAGTCAGTGTGCATAGGAAAATCTCAGGAAAGGTGAAGCTATTCGAGTTGCAGAAAAGCATTTTTCGGAGGGGTTATTCTTTCATCATTCGAATATATTAGATGTATTCCTGTTAAACTCGCAAGGAAAATGTATCTTTTGAACTGTGCTAGTCATAAAAGGATTTTTTTTCACAAGGTACAAATTCTCGAAGGTAATTTGTAAAAATGGAATTTAGATATATTACTACTTTTGTTCTCTTTGTTGTTCTTCTACTTTTAAATACACGTGTAAAATTATTCCCATATACTGAAAGACTCTAAATGGTGCCAGTGTATGGAAGTCCTTAAACACCTTTTTCATTTTAAAAATATAAACTGGATAAATGCTTTTTCCACATTCGAACCCCAACGTTTATAGTTCAAATTCCAAATTTCCGTACTAGTGCGCATTTTACAGGAAAGCACACGTACCTGTCAAAGTCCGGGTAATGGTATCGCATTCCTGCTTGCTGCGTTTTGCTTCGGCTTTTCACGGAGCACGTAATACCCACTGTTGATCCGTGTCGTCCAGTCGGAGTGACATGGACTATCGGGAGGAGGATGACGTGCGTTCTGAGCTTGAGGCTTTCCTCACGTGTTCAGTGTGTCGTTCCCTCTCCCCTCTCTCTACACGCACGAGTGGCATCTCTGTGTATATGCGCGCGTGTGTGTACGGGTATCCAGAGACACACACATGCATCTGTGTATACGCACGTGCGCACGCACACACAGTAGAACAACAGAGGGAACAAAACCAGTTACATCTCTAAATTCCATTTTGCAAAAAAAAAAAAAAACAAAACAAACCCTACGTTCCACCCTCGATTTATTTATTTCGCTATAATAAAGTTGCGCTCTGTACGTAATCATGGATTTATACATGTGTGCCTTGTACACAGGCGGCATCGTGCGATATTAAATGCACACGTCAGATCTGCGGAATGTCGTTTACGGTTGGGGTTGCTTTGGAAGCTCGGCTGACACGGAGCCATTGCTCATTCACTCAGCAAACGGGTGCCCAGGGGCTGCCACGTCCCTGCGCGGGTGGGTCTGAGTCTGCTTCGGTCCTGACGTCTTTCTGCAGACTGTGCTCCATTTGTTTTGTTTGTTTGTTTCACTCAAACGACCGAGGCTTAGACAACTACAACGCGACTTTAGATTCTCCTAAGAGTATTGGGAAGCCTTTTCCCTTTCCACGATGCCTCTGATTATCGGCTAAGGCGTGAACAGGGGGATAAAAGCAAAACTGCCCTGGATTTGTCACGAAAGTAATTCTTACTTAGCCCTGCTAACCCGCCATGGCGTCATTCCTCACCTTCTCTTCACTTTGGGGATGTCTCAGAATACGGCATTTCCCACCGAGAAGGCGGTGGTTACGGAGGACGGCCGTTTGTGCGAAGCTTTTCCCTCCCGTTGCTTGGAACCCAGGGGCGGGGGCGAAGGGCAGTTGTGGGAAAGTAAAGAGGCGAGGAGGCCGCCTGGGGCGGAGGTGGGACTCGAGAGGTCTAGCTCTGACAGTGACTACGGATCGAGCCAAGGGTCAGGGAGGATAAGGTCGCCTGAGTATCACGGCCGCTCACCTTGACCTAATGGACATTTAAAAACTCCCCATAAAAGCGCATCGGAATACACACTCTTCTCAACCTCGCGTGACACGTCCTCCATGACAGATCGCGACCCCGGCCGGCCCGTAAAGGACAGGAACGAAATGCAGAGAGAAAGAAAAAAACCGGAGAGGAGGAAATTGGCCTGGAAAGAACGTCAGCAAGAGGAAAAGGTATCGGCGGGAGACAAAGGAGAGGAAGGAAAAGGGACAAATAACTCACGGCTCCCCGGGGGTCTCGCCTCCGCTGTTGGGGAGGGCTCCGTGCCCAGCGCGTCCCTGCTGCTCTGCTCCGCCCCGCACGCGCCCTCCTCGGAGCTCCGGTCATCGCGTGCCGGCGCTGAATCTGAGACTCGGAGAAGAAGTTGGCTGATTGGTAGGGGACAGAGCCACGATCCCAAGCCAGAGACCCCGCTGGACCCCGGACTTGACTCTGTGGCTCTGCAGCTCCGGGGCTAAGGCTGCCTTTCCTGGGGCCAGGCGGGGCGGCTCCACCCAGGAACGGATCCGCGCGTCAGTGGGCGCGGTGCGGGGCGGCCAGCGCCTGCCCACGCGTCCTCCTTCCGGTCAGTGCCCTGCTCCCAGGCTCCGCGACTCCAGCCGGCACTCCCGGCTCGCAGGCCCTCCTCCCCATGGCTAGACATCGTGTTTTTCTCTGCAGATCAACTCAGCGCCGTGGGGATGCCCTACTCCATCACTTGGTACTGTTCCACGCAGCGAAGAGGCTTTTACGAGGCTTTTCCTTTGCAATGGAAGTTGTGAGTATCGATTACTCACGGGCGATGGGACCGAGCCCCGGCTAGAAGCTTGACGCAGGCGATGATGGAAATAAGCCTTCCCCCTAAGCTTTGACGTGAAATTCCTCAGAGCGGGACACACCGCAGTACGTCGCATAGCTCCTCGGGGCAAGGGCCACGACTTATTCCTCCTCGCGTCCTCCAACTTGGGATTTTGTAAATAGAAGTTGTCTTGATAAATGTCACATGAATTACAATACTTTAAAATGAAATAGGCCTCAGGTTTTAGGAACAGCTCATACATATATTACAAGCGCACCGCATGCAGCTTAAATGTACTGGATGCAAAGGAACACAGTGTCGTTCCTACAACATAAACGAGGTGACTACGTGTCGTAAATGCGTCCTGAATCTAACGAGCCAGATATAAAAAGCCCTTCCACATCCCTGTTCCTTTAAACGTGAGTTTGCTAGAAAGTCTCGGATGACCCAGGATTCTTTAAAAAGGCTGTCCTTGAGATGCCGAATAATGTTTTCCTTTGATCTCGATCTATAGTCCCTAAAAAACAAAATGTCATTCCATTTCTTAGCCTAGAGCTGAGCTCTTTAAAAAATATTAATAATAAGTCTGCTTGCCTCTTTGCAATGCAACTCAAGGCACGGTGTTACATCGGACAGCCAGCCTCTTAGCCGGCGGAGGCCCTTGAAATGTCATTGGAGACTGAGTGTCTTCGAATGAGCCAAACGAGGAAAATCACAGATGATATGCTCACATGCACTAAACTCCAGGGACTCGGTGTCAAAGTGAGTTCCTCTCGTGTTCGATTTCCGTCACTCATCACCAAGCGAGTGTTTTGTCAGTGAAAATGTGAGACGTGCCACCTTACCGCAGGTGAGGTTACGAGATGGCTCGGCGAGCGATTGTCCGGGTTGTCCGGGGCGGGGAGGCTGCGGCGGGTTGGGAGAGACGGGGCCGTCCCTGCGGCACTTACGTACTCATCGTTTTAAACATCTTCTCTCTGAGTGTCTCGAGCTGTGCAGTTGGGTCGCGCGTGAGAGTGGATAGTGCATTCGAAGCCGTGGAACCGTGCGTGAACTCGGACGGATGCACACGCGTGTGTCCGTGTTAATGTGCGGGCTGCGAGTGACGATACTGTAATCAGCGGGTATTCTATGAAGTAAAAGGTTTTCCTGCTTCTCGGATTCGTCCAAGATGAGCAGATGGGTGGTTTGAACTCTTCGACTACGTTGACTTGATTCGACTGTTGAATCGGTCGGCGTTTAGGTGTTGTTTCTAGGTAATTTCTCTTCCTTCCTTCCCCCCTTCCTCCTTCTTTCCTCTGGTTGGATGACATTATTCACGGTTGACGTTTCAAATGAGATGAACTTTGAGCTCTCTACGCATGACCTTTCTGAACCGTGCCATGACTCAGTTTCTCTGTTTCGAGCCTACCTCACTGAGTTCTTTTGAAAAATGCCTGAAGCATATTAACATACTCAACATGTTAAGGACCTAATTCCGTGGGATTTTATCAGAAGGATTATATTCCCTTCGGAATCTTTCAAGTCCCTGTCTATAATTTTTTTTTTTAGCAAAGAGGTTTTCAGTAAACATTTTATTTTATTACAAAGTGATTTGGAGCTCCTGGCGTGATGCTTTTGGCTTCACAGGACTCGGTGCCGCTGTTACAGAGCTACACACCTCTCCAGTGTCGCTACCTGCCTGCCACACAGGTGGGCGCAGGTGGACACCTGCAAGGTTCCCTCCAGGGCAGCCAGGTGCAGCCACGGAGCCTCCGCCCTGGATTCTGGGGGTGTTCAGGTCGCAGTTCTGCCCCCAACACGTGTGCCCCAGAAGGCGCTTTCCCCGGGAACCGTCCCCAAACACGCCGCGAAAAGGCGGTTTCTGCTCCCGCCTCGGGTGCTGTGACTCCCCGTCCCCGTGAGGCTCGGACCCGGGGGCGGGGAGAGGGGTGCGGACGTCCCCCTCCACGCCCAGCTCGGTCTGCCCGGCCGGCCCTCGCGCTGCCCCCCAGTGGCAAAGCGCGTCACTCAGGAGGGCTCCTCGTCAGCTCTGTGTCCCCTCTCACGACCGACATGCAGAACTGACAGCTGACGAATGTGAACTTGGATTTATCCCTCCTGTATATGCTTCCTCATTTACCTGCTCTTCCTGAACCGGGGGACGGCCGTCTGTGTCCACACTGACTGCGTCGTGTCTCACGATGGCTCGCCTCTTGGCCTCGAAAGGTTCTGCTTTGCTACACAGTGTTTTACGTGGGTTACGGGTCACTTCTGTTGTGTGTCTCTTGAGGGAAAAACCCAAAAAATAGCAACACGTGTGCCCTTTATTTATTTAAAAACAATAAGTCGTCAATACTTATTACAAACGCCTAGATGTGTTCCATACCAACCACTTCATTTACATGTATGATGGCACACGGTACGTGCCGTGTGTGTTTATGTAAAACGCGGTGCCTGGGACTCAATGGCAATTCTGTTCGTCTGCGACCCTAATCCTTAATACGCTGTTTGAGGTAACATGTCTCTATGGTCCATTTTAAACTCTCAGGGTCCAGCCCTTCTGGTTGTTTCTCTGCTAATGGGTTACTGTCCTACTTTGCATTGTTCACTTTTTTTCTAAGAGATAAAATTAGACTGTTTTCTCTTTGTGCTTAGCTAATTACTTACCTTTCCTTAATTGAAATAACCTGGCAATAGGTAGACAGTTGAAAGTTTATCTCTTTAGTTGATGCCTTAAACATTCAGCTATTTTTTTTATTTATTTAAAGATAATATCATCCTAGCAAGGAAACTTTTACAATAATATACCAGCCTAATGAATAAGTATTTTCAAATTTCTGTAACAGCGTATTTTAAAATCAAAACATTGGCACTCAGTATATTAATCACAGCTATATAAAGTTTGTTTTTATTTAATTAAGATAAAAATATAATCATGTGTGACAGGCACTGAAATGAGAGTGGTTTAGAAACAATTTTTTTCCCTCACATAAAAACCTGTGTCCCTCCCCTTTAAGAGTGTGACCCATAATTCGCATGTATCACTCTGCACTGACCCCACTGGACAGAACTCAGGCGACAGGGTCGGTTTCCAGGCAGCCGGGAGCTCGGCTCAGAACGTGGCTCTGCCCCCGAGGGCTGAGGTGTGAATGTCGGGAGGCAGGTGGCCCTGTCTGCCCCGCATGTGAATGAGATTTCTCCAGTCGCGGTTCAAAAAAAAAAAAAAAAGCCTACTCTGTTGAGCTCCCACCACGTGCAGATGCAGAGGACTTAGAAATGGTGGGACAGAATCGTCACCTGGAGACTGGCAGGGGTCGCCGTGGCCGGGGGTGGCCGGGGTGCGGGGCATGGGGCATGGCGGGGGGCAGGCTCCAACCTGGGGTGGCCAGAGCTCCGTGTGGGCCGCTGAGGGGCCTGAGAAGCACCTCAGGGAGGCTGGGAGTGACTTGGTCAGCATCTCCCAGGTGGACGGTGGGCTGTGACACTCAGGATGGAGCAGGGTGGCCACGTGTGCCACCTCGAAGTGCCACTTGGGACATCGGTTACTCTGACACTTACTGTGGACACTTGAAAAGCAGCCAGTGCAGGGAGGTGCCTCCCCTGAACCCCCGTGTCTATGCACAGACGGCTCCCCCACAAGGGACTCCCAGTCTGTCGAGGACCTGGAAGCCTCGAGGGGCTCGGTGGCACTTTGCCGGGGTGACGGCGGCAGGCCGCGTCCCCGAGGCCATGCTCTGTGTGCGGAGCGCACGGAGGTGGGCAGGGGCGCCCTGGAAACCGAGCCAGGATCCAGACACGACCCCGATGAGGGAATCCCGCAGGACACCCCCTCCCACCCCCGCCGTGGAGGCCAGGCGGGGACCCTCTCTCCTGGCTGGAGGGCAGGGTGGGCGGTCCTCTGTCTGCCCTGCCTTGGGGGTCAGCAAAACACCATGTCGCTTTGACAGCTCCGAGGGAGACACTGGTCTCACGTCCGCATCTTTCTCTTCTAACCTCCTTAACCTGTACCCTAGAAGGGCGAGGGCCCCGAGGCCCAGCTCTGCCACACGCTTTGCGTGTCGTTCTGTGACGTGGGGGCACGTGCCCCGTGGTTCGTTCTCGGCCTCCGGGGCTGCGGTCCAGACGGGACAGGACACGGCCCCGTATGCAGGTCCGTTCTTCCAGGGCCGCGTGGCCTGCCGTGCAGCCCTGTCCTCTGAGAGGGGAGCCACGGGGCGTGATGCAGGGTGGGAGAGCTGGACCCGCGTGGGGAGACGCGGCCGACCCCGCTCACCGCCAGCGCGTCGCACACCCAGCCGGGGAAGACTTCGCGTTTTCAGAGATGGTTTGCGTCCACCGACTTCTCAAGAGGGTCTTCTGCCTGGCTTCAGTCCCCGGAGAAGTTACGCTCCTTCTGAGTGGCCGTCGTTTTAGCGTGTGGGCACGACGATGACCGTGTTTCACCCGTGCTGAGCCGAAGCGGTCGGCCGTCCACCGCCAGGACGTGTGCAGACCGCAAGGTGCCTGCCACGTCTTCACATACGACCCAGCCTCACCTGAATTTCCTTTCCTTCTTTTTCTTCCTTTGGCTGTTCCTCAACTTTTTCTTCACTTATACCCTGACATTAAAAAGAAATCCTTTTTGCTGTCAAGGACGGCATGCATCAATCTGTTGGGGTGGCGGGGGTGGGTATCAATATTGTATTGAATTCCCAGAAGGAAGGCATCCCTACTTCCTGCCTGCCTCGGGGCAGGATAAGCTATTTTTAAAGCACATTAAAAAGCTAAGTGTTCATGTATACCTTTTTAGACTGGTCGGAGAACCATTGAAAAATAAGGCGAGACGAATCTGTAATTATTAGGAAATGTTCATGTTTCTTTAAGACAGACTCCAAGGAAACGGGCCTTATTTCTTTTTCATGGTTTTCAATATTTCTGCCAACAGTTTCACTAGAGCCATAACCGTAGCTGCAGGTGACACTGAATGCAGAGAGTGAGGCCACCCGCTAAGACGGCGTGACCAACCGTGCTGGCAGCGTCACTGCCGAGGGGCAGGGGGACAGGGCACCCCTCGCAGGGCCGGGGGGCCCCACGCGGACGCCGCTGCGTCGGCAGCAACTCAGAGTGAGCCTGATGCCTGCTCGTGTGTGTCCGCTCGCTCACTTGCTTTTATTTGGAGACGATTATAGTGTGTGTGTGTGTGTGCGCGCGTGTACGTGTGTGCGCACATGCCTGTGCATGTGCGCGTGTGTGTTCAGGTGTGTGTGCACGCGTGTGTGTATATGTGTGTGCATGTGGGTGCATTGTGTGCATAATACACATGTGTGTGCGTTGTGTGTGCATGTGTGTGTTTGTGTGTGCATGTGTGTGCATGTGTGTGCATGCGTGCACACATGTGCATGTGTGTTTGTGTGTGCGTGTGGGTGTGCGCGTGGTGGTTTTGCTCTGCTTATCTTGGGCCTGACGAAGTAGAGTCGCTATGCTCACAGCGACTGCTGCGTCTGACGTCCGACGATCTCGGCAAAGCCTGAGTCCCGCCGCGGTCAGTCCCCTGTGTCCACGGTTCTCCGTTCGTGGAGCCAGCCAACCTCAGACGGAACGCGCTGGGCATGAAAAACGTCGCCCCGTCGCCGGCGTGCGCTACGCGGCCAGGCCTCCAAGGGCTGGGTCCGTGTGAACACGTGCAGACTTGTTTCACACCGTCGTTCCCTAAACTATGCGGTGTCACAGCTGTTGGCACAGCAGCTGCACTGAGCGAGGCATTGGGAGGGACCCAGAGCTGACTTAAAGCGCACGGCGGGATGTGTGCCGGTTGCATGCAGACGCTACTCCTTCTACAAGGGGCTTGAGCACCGTGGCTTCTGGCACTGGGGTCCTGGGACCCATCCCCGCAGGTGCTGGGGACCAAGGGACACCTGTGTCACGTCTGCCCTTGAAGCCTGCCTCACAGAATTACACACCATGGAGAGCCAGACTCTTACCGTTTCATTTTCACGAGCTTCTGAGCGCATATTGGATTCGTTTCGATGTTGTTAGAAAATTAATACGGCATTATTTTTCGGATGATATTTCCCATTGTAGCCACCACGAACACAGGGCTAATCATGCCAGCTCACTCAAGGGATATAGCTTCGGGAATGATTTCGTCCTCTTTTTATTGAAATGGTAGTTGTCTAATAGAGATGCTGCACGTCGTGTGCTCAGATATCTTTAAAGCGATACTTAATTCAGGATCGTGTGCAGAGAAGCTGCAGAGGGTCATCCATCCATGCAGATACAATTATAGCGCGGCAGATAATGGATTTGTGTTATTCTAAATGTCTCTACGTGGCTACAGCGAGACTGACTGAAGTTGTTTTCGTAACTTTTCAGTACATTGCATGAAAGGAAAGTATGACAGTAGAAAGCATCTGATAAATTAAATGTGACATGTTTTTTATCCGTACAAAAACGGTTTCTGAGCAGCTGGTGATTGTGAATATTTCAGCAGTCATTTTTGATGTGGAATACTTCTTCTGTGTTCAACACTAATGAGTTGTGAGTCGTACTTCATCAAATTGACAGTTTCCTTACTTTTGTAAACAGGCGTGCGATACACCTCGTAAAAGCCGATAAAAGATACTCAACTCACCTTGGGAGCCCGTGGGAGTTTTCTCTTCCTCTAAGTTTTACCATCAACATTTCCTTTAAGGAAAGATAATAAAGAGAAAGGCTAGGCTCCATTAGGTGCTTAATAAATTCCAGCCTCATTCTAGGTACCATAATACATATTGGCCCTTGGATGACTTTACGGCTCAAAGAAGCTCCAAGGAAAGAAACTATGCCTTGGCTAAAATAGGAAACGAATCCAACAAGAAATGGCAGATTCTTTATTGTTTTCATAGGCTACCTTTGTCTTTCTTGTTGCTTTTAATGCAAATTATTTTTAGAGAACGAAAGGTACCTTACATTCTTCCAACTTATCGTAAACTTTAAAAAATAATTTGACAATAATCGTCTTTACAATAATCTTGGGAAACAGAACGTTTATGCGGTATTCCCATTTTATAGGTGAGGAAAATTACGGAGAGAGGAGAGTTACTGCAGACTCGTGTGCATTAATACATAGTATTATTTTCTCTAAGTGATGGGAAGGAATGAATCTCACTACTAGGAACATGGGAGCACATAGAATAGGAATCGTCCGAAGAAAACATAAGCTGTTAAGATCAGTTCATCAGGAAGTCTATTTTAACGGGCAGAAATTGGCTGTGGTACTGGAATTAAAAATACACCTTGCAACAGATCGAGTGTTATTAGCCATATTAACCCAGCTCGTTCTCTCGGGGACATTGTATATTAAGGTTTCTGTTAAAACCAGCACAATACTATGCATGCAGAGTGGGCATAAAACAGAGTTGAAGTTGGACAGCTGCCGGCTGCCTTTCAAATCAGCTAGCCCTCTTTGATCTGGTTCATATTTTAGGATCCTAAATAATGTTTTCAAAAGGTCCAGTGCTGCCGAACACACTGTCTGGTTGCTCATCGTCTGTGTTCAGGCAGACTTCCAGTGGTCAAAGTTTATAGACGTGATAATGATGGCACTTTATGCTTTCATGGGCCATCGCTGTCTCTGTGGAATTTCATTTTGATGCTGCTGGAAATATGTCAAAATTGGTAAACTGAAATCCCTTCCAAAACAAAAGCCTAGAAAGTCTAAATCACATACGACAAACCTCTTCTGTAAAGGCATAGCTGAGCTCACAGATAATTAAGGGACATCATCAGAAGCCGGATACCGGAAGAGCACCCCGAACCCGGCTGGGCCAGATGTGCGTGAAGGCGGAGCTCACCCAGGCTCGGGGGCAGCAGGGGTCAGCCTCAGCGCAGAAGCTCGTGGTGCCCTGTTTGCCGATGTGAGCAAACCCGCAGCTTGGTCTGCTGCACGCATTAACCACCAAAGTCTGCGGCCCAGACGGACTAGAAGCATCCCCCCCACCCCAGCACAGGAGTGACAGGAAACCTGCGGTCCCTGGACTCTCCCCCAGCCCTGCCGGCAGGGACACCGTCCGCCACGTCGTCAGTGAGGGTTTGAGGGTTTACGTGAATCCAGTCGTTCCGCTCTGATTCAAAGTAACAATTTCTCTTTTCTCGACTGACCCTCTCTAGAAGAACCCTTTAAAACAGATGACTAACCACAATTTGATATTTTTCAACTGAAAAGAAAACAGCAGCAACAAAGTATATGATTAAGTATAACACAAATTAACCTATTAAGAGATGCTTGTAATTCTGACAGTTAATCAAGAAAAAAACGCTTTTGGCTACATAAAGTTAGAAAGAAATACTCTGTTGCCATCGTTTCAAAATCCTTTCAAAAGTTACAATATCCTTTTTCTTTCTAGTTGAGAAAAAGAGCCATTTATGTAAAGCAGCGTAGCAGGCTTAATGCATTCAGGGGTGTGGCAGGGGCTGAGCCGTGTGAATGGAGCACGTGGAAGGTACAGCACACGCCGGTGGCGGTTTTACCAGCGTGGCACGACACCGGCCTCGTTGGACTCCCTGTTAAGTTGTGCCGGGGCGTTTGGGGGGCTGCGCTGAGCCCCCGACTGGAGCTCCCTGCCTGGGAAGACGCTCTTAGCGTGTGGAGGAGGCTCCCTGCCTGTCCTCTCGGGCGTGACAGGCCTGTCCCTCCTCGATCGGGGGGAGTCTACGCCTGCTCACTTTCCACGTGACACGTTTTTCTTTTCTCCCAAACTGCTCTTTCCCTACAGGTCCTGCTTGGCTCTAATCCAGGGAAGGACAGAGCCCTCTCCACGCAGAGCGGGTGTGAAGTGCATGCTGCCCAGACCCGCCCCCTCCCCCGGCCTGGGCTAAGGGGCCCCTGCTCATGGTGACAAGCAAATTTCCAGGAAAAAATAAGTGTCGTCGACACACCATAGAGCGAGTAGAAATATAAGATCAACTGAGATGAAGAAAGATCGATTTCCCTGATTTTGAGTGGCGTCTCGCACATCCCGACGCCCGCCTGGGGCGGTCACAGACGTTCCCTCCGGAGTTACACAGGCCGCCGAGCGCTCGCTCCCGGCTCGTGTCCACCCCGAAGGAGTCTGACTGGGTCTTCCAGGATATCGCTAACTGCAGGGTTAAGGTTTCTCTGGGAAGTTTTGCTCAATGCCTTTGATTTCAAAGTGCATTTAAAAAAATGAACTTTTACTCCATTTTTACAGACTTTCAATGAAATACCTAATTTGCATATTTGAATCTCTAACATTGTTCATCATCGGAGGATGTTTCCTTTAAGTTTTGGCTCCTATAGTTTACAACCCTATACCGAACTCGCCAGACTTCAACTGTTTCTTAGTATTCATTCGAGTCTAACTTGTCATACGTTTTTTGCTGATGGCTATTTGGCCATTAGAAATCACAAGTTAAAAGTAGTTCACCTTGAAAATGGTTAACTGAGAAACTGATAAATTTGGTTAATATAATAAAATTTGCTTTCATAAAGTTTAGATTTTTTTTTTTCTCACAACATGATGAAAGAAATACATTTTTTTCTCTGATCTGGTTCTCCATCGTCATGGGCAACCTAATAATAGAAGAGAGACTGATTGTGAAAAGCACATTAGTATTCAAGAAGCTAATCAGATTACATTTCGCATTTAAGGTAAATTAGAATTATTCCATCAAGTCAAGCAATTACAAGTAGCAATAGAAAGAGATGCTGAAGAGTGAATTAAGTATGTGTCATGTTTTCTTGTTTTCCATTTTAAATCTTTTAAGGAAGCGGTTGGTCTTAAATGTTCTTAATCCCCTTTAAAAATTCAGTTTGGGTAAAGGCGGTCATTCTATTAATTTATCAAGCAGAAATGAAACATTGTAGAAACAGGACTTTATAGAGGAACTTGGAGAATGTCCCAGACTTATAGCTTTTTGGCAGGAAAACAAAAACACGTGTGTGTGCGTGCGTGTGGTGCGCATGTGCATGTACATGTGTGCATGTGTGCGCGCATGTGTGCACGTGTGTGCATGTGTGTGTGTGTGGATGCCATTTGATCGCAGTCGTCAATTTTATTACCTACGAATTAAGCAAATATTCTTTTCCCCACTGTTCCGCAGTGTGTAATCCCAATTTTATTTTCCTGGGAGTGAAAGACTCTGAATTAGGTGATAAAGGTCCTGAAATTATGTTGAGATGTGATGTGCAAAGTGCCGACAAGCCTGGGTAACAGTTTCCGCAACTGAACGCTGTCGTCTTGAAGGCTTGTACTGAACCACACAGTAAACCGCGTTTGTTAAATTAGTCGCGTATCCTTGAGAAGGGACTAGAACGAGGAATTAGCCACGTATAAGAGATGATTTACCCGTGGACTGAAAGATAAATTTATCGTAAGACAGTAAGAAAGCATTGTTTATAATATACTTACTTTATACATGGATTTAGTATTTAAATATTTAGTGTCCTTAACTCTATCCAGGAATCGCTTCTTTTATTTCAGTCGAAAATGGAAGCATTTTTAGTCACAGCTAATAATCGCACCTGTACGTTTCCATGTGTTGTCTAAGCATTTTGAAAATACTAATTTCACTACCATAATTATATAATAAGGATCAAACTCTCCCTTTTAGAGTTGGAATTAACTGCTGCAGTCACGAGATATGCTCTGAAAGGAAAAAAGAAATATTAATTCCTTACTTTTCTAAAATTTAGTAATTTCTGAATTCAAGGCCTGATAGACAACTTTATAGGTGGATTTCTTAGACCTGCACCGTGCAGACCAGTAGCCAGAAGCCACGGGTCAGAAAACGCGATCTCGAGGCGGGGCTCCCCGAAGGACGAGTTAGAGCACGAGGCGTGAGCGCGGCTGGCGCCCTCGCTGGTAGCAGACGTTTGGGGGTGGTCAGGGGCCGTGCGCCCCGGCTTGTGGAGGTGGCTGGGGTGTGTGTGTGGGGGGGGGGGGTGCTGGCGCCGCTTCTGTGCGTGGCTTGTCGTCCAGCCTGGTCACCCCCCCCGGGTCCCACCAACAGAGGGGCGGGGAGCAGACCTGGCAACGTCCCGCGAGGCGGGTCTCGTCCGCCCGTCCTCAGGGTTTCCTTCCAGGCAAGCGCGTCGCTCTAGACCTTCCCGAATCGGGCGTGTATTTATGTCCAACCTTTGAACGCTGCAGATGGGCCGGCCGAGCGTCACAGTCCCAAAGAACAAGGAGCATGTCAAGGACTCAAAATGAGGAGATGCCAGCCTCCCGCCACACAAGGCCGCGGTTGACGTCGTTGTAAGAACGTGCTCGTTGTTAAAACACATTATTAGCCTATAGCAAACCATTAAAAAACTCTAATGAACCCTTTTCTTCCCACAGAAAAACTGTTTAAGCATTCGATCAATTAATATAATGGATTAAAACAGAACATCGTGTCGCTGGCAGAGTTTCGAAACAGAAGGATTCGCGGCATTCAGATGCTAAACTCTCACCAGCACCCCCGACTCCAGCAGGGAGCCCCAATAGGCCTTTCTTCATTTTACTTCCATCAATTTCAAATTTTACTAACAGAAATGGGCCAGAAAAACCTCCAACAGTGACGCTTTACGAGAGCCTGTAAGTCCTGAGTGACATTGTTCTTTGCCACCGTTCTGTTTCTGAGGGTATATGTTTGTATCTTCGCTGGGATGAGTGGTTTCGTCTCTCTCCCGGTGGGCACTGAAGAATTAAGTCTTCCAAGACAATGAGTCTTTCTTCAGTTTCACTGTGGATAAGGGAAATGGTATTTATCCGCTTCGACTTGTGTGAGGAGTAAAGAAAGGTTTGCGGAAGTCAAGAGTCGGATGAGTTGCCTGACCTCCGGGACCCACGGCTGGATTAACCGGATTCTCAAGAATGGGAAGGTGTGGCTTGCACAGAGGTGTGGGTTGGTGTCTGAGCAGCTCGAACTGTACAGGGAAGCACACACATGGCCACGTGCACGTGCGGTGTCCTGTGTTTGTGCACACACCGCCGTGGGTCTTGTAAATGAGGCCGCACGATTTGTCCAGGGAAGTCGGTGCTCAGTGATGAGGGACAGACGCAGGAGCAAAGGCGTTTCCAAGCAGCGTCGCCCTCGGGCCCGCTGATTCTGCCACCCGTCCGTAAAGGTCATTTTCTGCCCTAGGAATCCACGGTCATTTCTTGTTCTTTGTTGTCGAGAACCTTGACTGCGGCCCACGGACAGTCCCAGGTCCCGGGGTAGGCGGACCCCCGAGGTGCCGGCTTCCCCCGCGAGCCCGATCTCCGAGGAGCGCGTGGTCCGTGCTCCCGTGAGCTTCCTGACGTCTCGAACGCCTGCTTCCCACATTGTTCCTGCTTGCAGTCTGGCAGGGAGCACACACCCCTCTCGAATGAAGAACGGAGTACGGAATTCCATGCAGGATTCAGTGGGCGTTTGACCCTGAAGACCCAGCGCCATTCCGCAGAACACACAAAAGCTCCTGCCGGGAAGCTGCACAGAAATTCCTCAATCACGTTTTTGTGAAAACTGAGCCCAGGGGCGTGAAGGGTGAGACAGCGGCGTGCAGAGGCAGGCCACGGACTTCGCTAAGGACAATCGTCGCCCACGATTTTGAGTCACTCTGCTCATAAATATTCTAAGAAACAGTAATGAACATTCCACCCAATTTGCTAAAGCAGACGTACATAATTTATAAAGATAACGTCATCCAGCAAAGGACTTGGAAACCGCGTAAGGGCGAAATGTGGAGCGGTCCTCAGACCGACTGCACCTGCCGCTGTGTGCGGGGTCAGCGTGCCAGAGTCCTGGCCGATTCAGCCACGTGACCGTCGTCCACCACACCGCCAGAAAAGGCTAGGGAGTTCCGCGTTCTCGTCTGGAAAGCTGGGAGAGGCAAACCAGCAGAATAAATGGAGGGACGGTAACAGTTTGAGAGAGGGGAAAGCTTCTAGAATCCTTTGAAGGAATAAGTAAGTATGTCTACAGGGAAAATGCTCTGTACATCATCCATTTGCAGCTTTATGATGCCCTTTTTAAAGGCCACACACCAAAAGCCGTTTCGAATTGCAGTCACCGTAGGATGGCTTCTTTTGTCACGGGTAGAGAATGGACGTACGGGCAAGAAACGAGGGTGACACCGGCCCCTCTGTGCACGAAAAATTGTGAACTATAGCTCGGTGTGGTCTCAGTTTCATTTTATATCTCTTCCCAAGGTCTGGCGAGAGTGTGGGCCCCGCACGATTTGCGGCTGGGCCGGTGGCCCTGAGGGCTTCCGAGCAAACCACCCACATTGCACGTGGATCCGCATGAAGGAAGTAAAACCGCGCCTTTTATCATCGACGCACAGCAGATCGAGATTTAGAGGCGGGCGCCACGTGTGAGCCCCAAAGGTGACTGCACGTCAGAGGCCATTACTCGTCGCAGGGGCCACTGACCAAGAGTGAGCCGGCGGCCGAGGCTCAGGCCCTAGGGAGGCTGCACGGAGGAGGCGTGGCCTCGCCCGGTGAGGGAGCCGGAGCCCGGCCGTCGGAGCAGGTGGCACGGTTCTTCGCTCCAGCACTTCTCCAAGCGCCCTGCGCTTAGTCTTCGGGTTCAGCGCTGCCCCCCATCCTAGAAACGGGGGGATGGGGTCGTTCTCGCCGGAAGAGTCGTGAATTCACAGTCTTTCCAAAGCAAATGTCGAAACTCCAGCCCATACACGGAGCTGGCTGAGCCCCGAGCTCCCCCACGTTTCAAGGTTTCAGACACAAGCAGATTAGAATCCCCGACTTCCCGCTCATACCAAGTTGTTCGTCGCACACCCCGATGAGGGAGGAATGACGGGATGTGAGGGTGGCGGCCGAACTTTTCCCCACGACGCGTTTAAAGACGGTGAGTCGTTGCCCGAGGCTGCCGCCCGCCGGTGCTCAGCAAGCGCGTTTGACACGGCCGCCCCTTCCCCCAGCGCGTTACTTGGACGCGTTCTCCTCCGGCGCGCACGGCGATCTGTCCTTCGTTACCCTTAACCAACCGCGATCAAAACTAAGAGTCCCACGTCATGGCTTTACATTCGGGCGCGATATTTTATGCTCGCGCCCCTTCACACCCGCTTAATTCTCTACAAACTGCAAACTCGCACTTTAAAATCTCACTCAGTCAAGTCTCCGTGACGGCGGCCGCTCGGTCCCGGCGCTGGGACGGCCACGTGCGTGTCTCCCTCCCAAGCGCGCGGCGAGCGGCGGCCTCCCGGGCACACGCTCCTCCGCCTGCCCCCGCGTCCCCAGCTCCCTTCCCTCACGCCGTCACGCCTGCTGTCCCATCTCCGACGCACGGCGTCTTTGCTCGCCTCGAAACGTGGCCGCGCGTCCGTTCCCCGCGACCCTCCGGCCTGCGTCGGCCTTGGGGTGGTCTGCTGCTTTCCTTAACGTCGATCTTCTACGGGCTAGAAAAAGCGTGGTGCGCAGAACCGAGCCGCGTCCTCATGACACGCAAGCCGCACGGTTTCCCCGGGACCTAATTACTTGGCCAATTAACCTGCTTTCATGCTTCACTCACTTTAACCTTTTCGGTGCCTCTCGCACGGCCTGTGTTTTCTTACCAGAGTTTTCTTCATTAGCTTCTGTGACACTGGTTTTCTTTTATTTGCTTTCTGACCACCGAACCATGATTTCCGTGGCTATTTTTTTTTTCTTGCTATTCTTCCATCTAAATATTAATGAATTCGGCCATAGGAAAAAACTAGAAATCATCTTTTGAAGCATTAAAAGTTTGTTGATTGCCTAAGTTTCCCTGATGATTGGAAATATAATCTTTGTTTAATGTGGTTTCTGAATGCCTCTAAATTTTAAATGAATTATGTGATCAAATTAATATTGATTTTTTTGGCATTAGAGATGTTTTCTTTTTTGTTTCTAATGATTACACATGAGAATATCAAAAAAATGAACATGTGCTGCTTAAAATACTTACATTTGGGATGGGAATTACATATGCATTCTTTATCAACATTAAACCAGCACTCGGATAAAAATAATATCACAGCTAAGTTTTTTTTTGTTGTTTACTTGAAATACGACTGACACATCTCTTTTGAAATAGTTGTTCTTAAGGTGGTCTTGAATTTTTTCCCATGGTTTAACATTCCCAAGTAAGTCTTGTCTTTCAAAAAATCTGTACATAATGCATACTAATGCATAAAGAAAATGCATCAACGAAGCACATTTTCCCGTGATGGCTTGGGTGATGAAACATTTGCAAGTTAAATTCAGTATCGCTGTATAAATTTAAAGACTTCACTGAAATTAACATAATGTATTTGTCCTGTCGATGAATAATCGAAATCTTACAGTTCTTCAAGCTATTTTATGTGCTTATTAGGGTAATTGTGATTATTCATTTTTATCTAAAACTTAAATGATGCCAAGCGCGCAGCGTTTGCTGACTCTAAAAACATATAATATACCATTGAATTATAAATCATGCTGCCTCCAGCTGTCAACTTGAAATGCCAACCCTTCCCGGGTCTGGGTGTTTCACGCGACAGTGAACCATTTCGGGTTTCTCTGCTGCCGCTCGGGACACGCGGTGCTCGTCGGCCCCTGGTGCGTCAGGAAGCGAGAGGCGTGATTTCCTCCGTGCGCGTTTCCGGGCCGAGGGCTGGCCCGCTCGCCTCGCCGCTGCTTCTCGGTGGCTTCGGGAGGCGGGAGGCCGTCGGAACTCCCCAGGGAGGGTGGCGGTTTCCTCCGCCGTGGAGACCGTGAGCTCGGGGGGTAGAGGCGGCTCATCTCCTTCACCGTGATCACCGCAGCCCTTTACGGCCCTTTCTCCGCCGGGTCACACGCGATTTAGGGTTCGGCCGAAATGCCGGAGTGACGGAAAGTCGTGCTTCCCGTGCGCTGAGAGGTGAAGGACTCGCTTGCACCGACGTCGTCACGACGCTGGCGGGCAGCTCATTCCCCCTGTGGCCGCCGAACTTCGTAGAAGCCGCGGCCGGACCTGCGCTTGGGTGAGCCCGGTCCCACGTGGCCCGCAGCGTCCCCTGGGCCGTGGGCTCGGAGCCCGGCGGCTCGCTAGGCGTAGGAGGCTCTGAGGACAGTCACGAGCCACCCCGGCTGCAGGGGCATCTCCGGGCTTCCCTTAGGGACTAGAAGTCGGGGAGGGCGTCTGGCCCAGCGGACGGGGCCTGGCCCGCCGTGGAGCCCGACAGTGTCTGTTCAGTGAAGGCTCCTGGCTTCGGGGTCCTGCCGAGCGCCCTGCCGTGCTGTTCGGCCGTCGTCGACCCTCACGACCAAGGAAACGCCCTTTGCATGTTTATCGGGGACCGCGTGGCTCTCACAGGCAGTGGGGAGAAATCCCCGGCCTTCGAGAGCCAGCTTCGAAGCCAGGTTCTAGGGAAACTAGACAATTCCGATGTTTACCGTAAAATCCTTTTCTGGTTCGTGTAGCCTCAATTTTCCTTCAGCTTGTAAATTAAAAACAAAACAAAGCAAAAACAAAAACAAAAACACAGAAGCTGATAAATGGCTCCCGCGAGGAGCTTAACGCGGGCAGTAGTTACTCTTACGTCGCGCTCAGAGCTGAGAGGGGAAGCAGCCAGGATAAATCCAGGGCTTTTGGGGCGTTTTAGCAGCCGCCCTGTCTGAGTGGGTTGTTAAAAAGATCAATTAGTGAAGATGCCACTGGAAATGTGCAGTTCTTTTCTCTTAAAATTGTCCGTCTGCAGCGACTCTGGCAAAGAGGGTTACACGTGGCCTATGAGTGAACAGCAGAAACACGGATGCGCCTGCAGCCTGGCGCCCCCGCTGCCCCGGCGGACCTCGAGACACGCGTCTCCGCGTGTGAGGTTCCGGCCAGGCACAGCGGGTGACAGGCCGCTGGCGGGGGTCGGGGGGCGGCCCGGTCACGAAAGGCAGAAGCCACGGCTTCGGGGGTCGCAGGGGTCGGCTGTGGCGGCCGTCACAGGACCGTTGCCCCGTTGCCAAGACGTACCACGTGGTGCGTGCGCCGCGGGCGAGGCTGCGGGATCCGTGCTCGGCAAGCCGGGGGTGGGGGTCACGGGCACAGAACCCTGTTGTCGAGTCCAGGCTGTCTCCCCCGTGACGTCCTTGATGAGGTCAAAGCAGAAAGGACCGTGTTAGACAAGGCGCCGTCCTTATGTTCCCGGCGACGTAAGAAAATCTCGAGTTCCCCGCGATCTTCAAACCCATGTCCACGAACCCGTCCCTCGTTCGCGCCTCAGCTCCTTGGGACACCTCGGTCCCTGTCCAGCAGCTGGGACATGGCTGCTGAGGAGGACGTGGTCGCCTGGGACACCCCACAGGCGCCGCCGAGTGCATCTCCTGCTGTGTGACAATGACCCCCAAACTCGGTGGTTTAACACGGCGCACATGTGTCACCCGCGTCCTGTGAGAGCCAGGAAGCCGGGCGCCCCTCCCGCAGTCCGCCGCCTCAGACCACCGCTGCCCACATTTAATGCATATTTTTTAGACGGTGATCTTTAGTCTACTTTTTCTGCTGGGATGTTAGCCATTTTATTTCACGATTTCTAAAAACGCCTGTGGTATGTACAGCTTTGTGCCTTCCATGATCCCATGTCTGCCGTCATGTTTAAGGCACTCTGTTCCCCTGCCACCACTGCCCCATTTCCAAAAAGGAGAAAATAGAATAAAAGATATTTTAAAATATAATTTTCTATGTATTGTATTACTGAATTTTGGACTGGGTGTTTTTCGATCATTTGGAAATTGGATTGGGAATTACTTGTGAATTCCTGTGATAAAACTGCATGTAAATACATGTATTTATTTTTCGGTAGGGAGGCATGCCAATATAATTAGCTCTAAAAAATTCTTCGATTCTGTAAATAAAATAACGCACAGCCCACACTTGCTCCTTCCTTCAGATCACGCCAGAAATTCAAGTCAAAGACAGCGTATTATTTTTCTCTTGAATGGCGTTTACACCACTATGAATACTAACACGATCACCAATATTCCTGTGAACCTCCGTTTCCTGCGCACGCAGTATCCCAGAGAATGCTCCTGTGAAGCCGAACCATTTTCTTTAAATGCATTCTCTTCCCCGTTTGAAACTGATTGTGAAATAAAAACCCGACTTTGATAAACATCCCTGGAACGGGACTGTTACGGGTGGCATACTTAAACAATTAAATACACCTCCCAGGAAGCTAGCTCCCTTACACATCCTTTCCCAGAGACGTAACTTTGCATACACTAATCTTAATGCATAGGTCACTCGTGAAAATGCGCCCGCTTCTAAGATAAGCATGCAGTTGTTAAGACGATCACATTTGCATTTGGAAATCGGATAAACGGTTTTAAAAGGAATTATATTTTTGAAAGTTTTAAAATATAGATCTTATTTGGTATATTGCTTTGTTGTACGCAGATTATTCAATGAAAACATCTCTCTTGTGTGTCGGTAGTGAAGTTTTGCAAAAGGTGTTCTCACCGCCCACGGACTCAGCAAGTTGTCAGAGGCCAGTGTGGCCGCATCATGTGCATCTGCTCAGGTCAGGGCGCCCTGTGCTCCCAGTGGGCGAGGATAATATCTGTGGATCATTTTTATTCGAAGATGATTGTTCCTTCAGATGATCGACTTGCTTTATTAAGGACATCTTTGAGAATCCTAGCCTATCTTAGAAAGGAGGATTGTCTAAAAAATTGATACGGTTCTCAAAAGCTGATTGCATCGCAGGTCAGCGTTTAATATTTCCACCGGCGATGTTTTTTGCTTTAAAAAAAAGTCTGAAAAGATAAAAGTAGGCTTCTGCTTTTTCACAGACAGACATCTGAAATAGTATCATTCATTCATTCATTCTATACACACTGAAAGCACTTACTCTCCTTGCAGGCTCTGGGTGTGTAAGCACGGGCAAGCCAGATGTGAAGCGGTAGACACATAAAAAAAAAAAAACTAAAGAAAATTGCTTTGATACAGATATTTCGATCCTACCTGTATTTGAAATGCCCAGTTATTCTTAATTAACAGAGGGTAGCAACTCAGACATGGATCTATTTTAGAGGTTTGTAAGCTTTCTAAAGTTTGGTGAGGTGCGGTTTTGTAAAGTGATTTTTCAAAAAAAATTGGCCCTATGGCAATTGTTGGGATTGTTTCCTATTTTTGTTTATAATTGAGCCATATGGGGCCTATTTTTTAATGTGTAAATGTCTTGCCATTAAGCAGTCAACTTAGTTGCTCCAGACTTGTAGACAGAATAATGGCCCCAAAGCTGGCCACCTCCTGGTCCCCAGCACCTGGGGGAGGAACGGGGGGGGGGGGGGTGGATTTTGCCGACGTGATTAGATTAGGGATCTCGCGGTGGGGAGGATTGTCACGGCAGGGTCCAGGGCGGAGGCGGATGGGATGAAGAAGCCGAGGTCGGGGTGACGTGCTCGGAGCCTAGAGGGGAAGCTGCAGCCCGCGGTGCAGGCCGGACGCCTCCAGGGGCCGGGAGGGGCGGAGGACCAGGCCCCCGCGGCTGCCCCAGCGGGAGGCCCCCCGCAGCACCTCGCATCGTGGGGCGCGCTGCCTCTGCGTCGTCTGCGTCCCCGTCCGCGGGGTTCGCTGCGGCAGCGGCGGGGAGCACGCACACCTGCGGGGGCGGCGCTTCCGACGGCCGCTGTGCGTGGCATCCCCGAGGGAGCCAAGCGCGTCGCCACCGCCAAAGCCATCGCGTGCCTCGGCGTCACCGCCTCCTACTCCGGGGGTCCCGAAAACACTCCGCGGCTCCCTTCGCTGCCCTCCGGTCTCCCTTTCCCGTGAGCGGGTCACGGCGGGTTTCCGTTGAGGTAAACAGTTTGATTCCAGGGGTCTTGTAGCTGGATCCAGATGCAACAAGAGGTGTCGCGTGCTCAGGGTGCCGAGAGGTGTTGGGGGGGGCCCCAGCTCTCGGGATGGGGGACGTTGGCTGCGACTCCGGCGCGTCCTGTCCGTCGTTCCGCAGCGGGGAGGCCGGACGATCACCGCGGGGCCAACCGGGCTTGGTGGAGGGCCCGGTCCCCACGCGCTGCGAGCACCCAAGCCCACTCCCCGCCCGCAGACGCCGTGGGCTTCACCAAGGCGCGTTCTCCCCTGTCCTCTTAGCCTCGCCGATGCGGCGTTTCTCTCTGTGATTGTGCCACACCCTGCGCCGAGCAGCAAGACGTGCTCAGCCGCCGTTTCTCTCGGATATGCGCGGAGCTTGTACGTGTGGGGCTCTTCTTCCGACAAATGCTCTGACCGCGAAGGGGACCTAGGAAGCGTTCCCTTGTCGTGAACCTCACGCGAAGGCCGATGGCACCGCCGTCATCCCGTCCTTGGATTCTGGGTCTTCGTGGTAATGTCCTGAACACTGAGCTCGTGGCATCGCGTACCTGGACGGAGGGACGGCCGGGGCACACGGCAGCAGGCGACAGTGCTTTGGGACGAAGGGGAGGAGCTGGTCCGGAGCGATGCCGGCGCTTAAACACCGATCCCAGGAAATCTTGTGACAGTTCTGGCCCCTGCTAAAATTCCCGGCCCTGAGGTCGGCCTCCGTTAAAGCAGCCGCCAGAAAATGATGCTGGCGAAATCAGGCCCGGGTGGCGGTGCTGTCGGGCAGAGCGCCCCGATCGTGCCCCCGGCTCCCGCACCGTTCCGTGGCCCGCACTCGCTTTTCGCCGCGGAATGGTAAGACCCGGCGCTGACTGCCGGCGGCGGCGCGAGTGCTCACCGCTTTACGGGCCTCTCTAAGGTCTGCAGCCCCGAGGGGGTTCTGTTAGCTCCCCGTCTCTAATCGCACCCGTGCTGGTAAACACCCCGCCAGCGATGGCGAATTCCGCTGTGCACCACGGCGAGACACTACGGAGTGGCGGGGACTGTGGCGGGGTGTTCACGGTTTCGATGCACATTCCACTTAAACCAGACACCGGGCGGCCAGCACAGCTTTGGGTCCTGCTCAGCGTTCCGCCGCTGGTCTTAAACGCCGCGCGGAGCCATGCTGCCTTCGTGTGCGCCGTTGACATGCGCGATGGTCCCTTCTGCCTCACGCGGTTTTCTCCGGGGATGCGAGGTGTCCCTGCGAACGGAGCGCGGCCACGGCTGAGCTGTCCTGCTGTCCTCCACGGCCGCGCGCCAGCCGCGTGGTGCACCTCTGTCCTCCCAGCACGAGCCACGGGAAGGCCGTGCGGACCCCGCCGGGTCCCTTAGGCGTGGGGTCTGCCTGGGGCTTTGCGCGACCCCGCAAAGGAGCATAGGAAAGCGTGTGGCGTCTGATTATTCGAGCAAGAAATACGTGTTTGTGAATTAGCACACATTTTTTTTTTTTGGTGGGGAGGAGGGAATATTGAATTACGTTATCACTTCTCAAACGTCTCTAGGAGATTTCATTTTAGTGACAGCAGATAGCCTTCGTGTGGTAAGTTGTCGAAGTTCTCTGGTCTGTAATCTCCATGGCGCTGGGTGTGTGACTTTGAAGCCTTTTTTTTTTTTCACGTCACCGAGACTGCGCCCGATCAGTTCTAAAACGCGCCGGGTCGGCAGCTGCGGCGAGGCCCGCGTTACCCGGTGGCCTTTGCTGCTACCGTGCCCTCGAAGCCCGTTCTTCTGCTTCCTCTTGAAAAACGAATGTCGGTGAGTTCTGGACTCGGGGGCCGGGTGTGGGGAAGGCTGGCCGTGAGGGAGTGTTCGGAAAGATAAGAAGGAATCGGGGTTTTTCTGCATCACTGAAGGGAGAACGGGGTCCTTGCTACCAGCACTTAGCTAAGCATCGTTCCATAGAGGAAACACAGCCTCTCGAATGGTTGACGGCTCTCCTTCTGAGGAATGTCGCAATGCGTCATGTCCTCGAAGGTCAAAACAGATGGCAGCAAAACTCGTTCCGCTCCCGATTAGGACGTTCGCTTCTTGGCCCAGGTTGTCCCTGCCTCGGCGCGCGTGCCGCGCCCCCCTGCGGAGACCCCGTTGGCGTCTGAAGCCTCAGCTCAGGTCTCATCCCCTTTCCGAGTCACTGGAAGCCTCTCGGAGAGCGTCCTCCTCTTGGGTGGCCCTCCCGTTATCTTTCTCTACCGTCAGAGGCGGCTTGTGAGAAATGCCGCCCGCTCCCCGTTTCCGCCGTCCATGTGAGGTTTGGCAAAGGGCCTCGCACGCGGTCACGAGGTGCTGCTTCTGTCGTGCTCTGCTTTATTTATGTCGACTCCGTTATCACGAGTGTCCGGATTTCCTCTTTTTGTGGCGAAATGACATTCATGTATATCTCCATCCATCCATCGATGGACGGACGCTTAGGTTCCCTCGTCTCTCGGCTACGGGGAATAATGCTGCAGGGAACACGGGGATGCATATCCATTTTCAAGTTAGCGTTTGCATCTTTTTGGATAAGTATTCAGACGGAGAATTGCTGGATCCGTGGTAGTTCCATTTTAAATGTTTTTGCGCAACCTCCACACTGTTTTCCAATCCCACCGACAGCGGCAAGTGCCCCCTTTTCTGCCCATCCTTGCCCACAATTGTTGTTGCTCGTCACGTGGTGATGGCCGTTCTGAAGGTGTGAGGCGGCATCTCCTTGCGGTTTCGATTTGCATCTCCCCGATGACCAGTGATCTATGTTTTCATTATTGACGACGATGTCCCTAAGCTAGAAAAGCAGCTCGAGAGGATGGTAAACTTTTGCTACATATGAAGGAAGCAGGAGCGTCTCTTCTGTTTCTGTCTGAACAAAAAGAAGAAAACACAAGGGAAGGAAGTTCACTTAGCTACGCCGCCTGATTCTGGCTTTGGGTCACGGCGTTTCGCTCAGGTCAGGAGCTTTTGTCTTACTTCAGGCATCTCCGGGGCATGGGGTTCCCCCATTCTTACGTGGCACAAACGATGTGAACGTTGAACAACTGTGGAGCACGTCTCCAGATTCTGGTGTGTATTTGAGTGTCAGGGACGTGTGTGTGCCTAGGTGTGTATTACTTCTTTCCACTTAGAGTGCGAGTTTCTAGAATTGAGGGAGTCAGGTTGTCTTTCCTCTCGAGACCCTGGGCGGTGCACCCACTCTGCAAAGCGGTCAGGTGAGGCGTGCCGATGAGGGTGAGGGCTGGCCACAGAGCGAACGGCAGAAAGATCCCCTCACTCCGTGCTTGGTGCACTGAGCTACGGGGGGGAAGATAACGTTAGGCAAATGTATTCAAATGTATTCTGGATCAGAAAGTGCTGGGTAAGTGGAAAATAAGTGACATTTTCTTTTGATATGATCTTGCCCTTTTGATAAGCGGTTTTACGGACGTGTGTGCACACAGCCTCTCACCCAGCAGCACCAGACCCGGACACTCAAATTTATGTGCTCGGCAGACATCTCAACTACCATGAGCCAAAGAGTCTGAGGCGTGTTGAAGTAAATAAAATGCAGCCTCCTCTTGCAGTATTAAAGAACCTCGGGGATTCAGTATTTGCTGGAATTTGTCCTTTCTGTCATTGAAAGGAGCTGATGGGTGATCACACCGGCAAAGCTTCTAGTTCTCAGTAGGCTCTTCAGAGGAGAGCTGGTGCAGACAGAGGGTGGTTCTGTTAGACTTTGGAACATCTGGAAAAAGAGAAGGCAGTTCGCACAGTAACGCAGAGTTGCCAGAGCTTTCTCTTCCATTCCCTCCCCGCCCCCCCCCCTCCTCCCTCCCTCCCCTCACTTCCTCCTTCCCTTCCCGCCCCTCTCTCTCTCTTGCTCTCTCTCTCTCTCTCCCCCTCCCTCTCCCTCTCTTCTCCTCCCCTCCCCCTCTCTCACCACACACACACACACACACACACACACACACACACACACACACGCACATGGCTCTAGCTCTGGGATCAGGACGCAGACTCCGTGGCCCTGTGCCCTGCGTAACCTCTCCATCCGTGCCTTTCCCATGCTGTGGAAGGAGGGTGGTAACAGGGCGCACGGCAGAGGTCGGGTTTGGGTGTGAGGGCGAAACCAGCCCAGCGTGAACGGCTCGCAAAGGAATGTCTGACGAACGATAAGTACCTGAGGTGCTTCCGCCCGTGGTCACCCAGTGGCCATTCTGGTCACCGACGGACTGTCACGGTGTGGCTGTGCTTATGGAAAAGTCGCCCTCGTTCTCCTGAACGGTGGCCCCGGAGTACCAGAGTTGCGATGCTGGCCGTGTGGATGTGCCACAGAGAAGCCGCCAAGTGCTTCCATTTTATTATTATTTACTGGCGTTAGTCTTGCTGCGCCTGGTTTAGACATTGAACTTCATTGAAGGGATGTACGTAGAGGGGCAAATCCTAGTGCACAGGGGGTTTGGTGCTGTCCGCGGCTCCAGCGTCCCCTGGGGTCCTGGAGCCTCTGTGAATGACAGGAGTGAGCGCAAGCTCAGCATCCCACGTGGTTCACACGCCTCTTGACGTGATAAGTTCCCTCTGTCGCTATCACAGAGGAATCTGTTTGCCGATGCTGCTCTGTCTTCAGACAGAAGGCTGTGGGGAAAGCAGGTGACCTGAATGCAGCACTAGCCTTTGCCAGAACATGAAATTTTAAATGATGCGTTTTTCAAACTGGTTCAGTTTGCAAACCAGATTCTGTAAAGAAAACCTGTCGCTCTATCTTTCCGCATAATAGTAGCCGTAAGCATGAATTGCTTGTAGAAACCAGGCTCAGCATCATCTCAGTTCTCACGACGACCCTATGAACCAATGAGTGTGTAATTACCATTATATAGGTTAAGAGATCGAAGCGCATTCCTGGTTGATGAATTGTCCAGACAGGATGTCACTTTAAGTCCAGGGCCATCTCCAGAAGCCACTGCTACCCACCGCGATGTGTCTCAAAGCGTTTTCCAGCTGTGAGTCTCGTACCCAGGAATAAGAAAACTGTGACATGTTACCTTATTTAAAAGGAAAGTTCTGGTGTATTTATCATTTCAATTATGCTCGCAATGGTTACCCCTTTAAAGACTGTATTATTTGGGCTAGGCGTGCGACAGCACGAGGAGACCCGTGTGGAGGCATGAAACCGAGAAAGACCTTGCTCGTTCGTTCTGCCGGTGAGCTGGGTGCACTGCTGTCTGGGGACCTCTCCATTCAGCCACTGGGCGGCCCAGGCAGGAACCCTTCAACACCTGGCTTTGAAGGGAGGCAGTTTTCGATGGGTCTGCCATGTGCTGCCTCATGGGGACCCCCAAAACAAGAAAGGCGACCAAGTAGAATCGATTTATAAGCGGGTCGATAAACGGGAGGCCTCGCGGGAAACACCAGACTGGTGACATTAACCTCCCGGAGTGGTTTTGCTTGTGCGTTTGAGTCTGTGGAATGTTCCCGCCTGACTAGGATTGCATGCAGGTCTGCTAGTTTAAGGAGCATCTCTCTCTGGAGGATGTCACAAGACTACATGAAAATCGAAGTGTCAAGTGGATGAAAGCTCTCCTTTGTGGAAACAGTAACTGTATTTATCTCTTAAAGACTCGGTTACGTCTGAGCAAGGGCGAGCCCTAAGTCGGCCTTAATCTTTGTCCTGCTTTCCACTCAAAAAATATCGGTTGTTACGAGCTTCGCGATAGTCACATTCATTAACTCAGCAAATGTTTATCGAAGCTCTATTAATTCTTGATCAGTTTATCGGCGAACCGATGACTGGTTTTAGGGTACAAAAGCATTAAAAATATATCCCCGATGGTCTAGACAGAGGAACAAACATTCATCAGATAAATGCAAAACTCCAAACTGTAGTAAGACGAGGCAGGAAAGCGTCGAGCGGACAGCGAGGGTCTCCTCTGTCTGTGTCTGCTCGGGGGCCCTCGCCAGGCCTCCCTCAGAGTGTCCTCACAGGGACGCAGTGACGTGAGTCGCGTGTGGCCAGGGAGATGAGTTTCGCAGAAAGAGAGAGAATTCCGACCCAAACCTCTCTCTCCTGCGCTGGGCGTGTGTGTTCCGTGACCACGGCTGTCACTGTAGGCCATGACGCCTCCAGGCCCCCGGGAACTCCCCGGACCCCTTGGGCGCCCACGTCCGTCCGTCCGGTGTGCACCTGGGTGAGGACGGGGTGCCACAGGGCGGCCCCTCAGCCCCTCCCGTCCGTTCTCCCCACCGACTCCGGGTCTGCTTCGAATAAATGAAAGCTGGTAACAGCACGTCGCCCGGGAGCAGCTCTCTGAGGAACTCGGCAAAATGATGATTCCTGGGCCACGTGCTGCGATCCGGGTGCAGGCTGGCCCTCGCCATCCGCACTTTCATCGAGCATCCTTTGCTCCTGCCGCAAAAGCCACGGCGTGCAGAGACAGCGACCCTACGGCGTGATGCCCATCTGTCACCTCCCCTCCCGTGCCCTCTGTCCACTGCGTGTGGCTCTCTTTACCTGTACACGCATACCCGTATGCGGTTTAACGCGTTTCGTTTATACTGCAGATGAAGCGTTCTGTGGCATCGCAAGCTTTTCATTTGTTAATGATACTTTCCTTTTGTTTTTTTAACACCCTTTTTACCCCCAAAGCTAACGTCGACTGAAAAGATCTTCAGGTGGCCCGGTGGCCATTGGTCACAGTGGCCTTTCGTTCTGTTTTCATGACGTTTCCGTCATTTCTCAGGAGTCTTAGCCATCATCGTGGCTTCATTCTCACTTGCGCGCTGAAAAATTTCTTTCCGATTCAGATTTCGGGTTTAGAGGATTTAAATTCTTTTGCCGTCTTTTGGGGGTGCAGCTGCTCCGAAGTGCCTGGTGGCTGAACAGAACCTTCAGCACAGAGCCCTCGTCAGCCTTAGTGCAAGTAACGCGTCTCTCTTCCCTCACCCTCCCTCTGTTTCTTTGCCTATTGTTTCTAGAAATGAGGAATTTTGCTATCATACCTAAATCGTGTTCCATCCTTTATTTCCCTCGGCTCACACACACATGCCCACGTGCGCACAGGTGTACGTAAGGACCCACCCGCACAGTGCATGCGCGAGATGGAAGTGGCCAGTAAGAAGCACACACAGGCGAGAAGTCACCTCTACGACGTGTTTACCACGGAGCCCTCGACTTTAAAGCTCTAGTTTATCTGACAAACAAAAGATGAAGGCGAAAGCAATTAAGAGTTGGTTCTTCCTCCTAAAACATTAGGATTTATGATCCATAAACCTTCAAGTACGCCAGACAGACTCTATTGTAAGGGAAAAGTTGCCTATTATTCAATTTGTCTTTTCATGCATTCTCTGGGACTTGTTTTCACGTGAAAGATTTATAGCTGTTTTTTTTTTTCCTCTGTTAGTTTTAAGGTAATTTATGGCCATTTTCCCCATCCAAGGAGAGCCAAGCAACGCATGGCAAAACCAAACACTTTTGGATGGGGAGACGCTGAGGGCCCCGGAGGGAGGAGGGAGGAGGGACAGGAGGTGCATGTTCCGTGGGGCGCGCTCCGGGCTCACGGAAGCGTGGCGTTGGGGCCGTCTGCTTTTGAGAACAGACTGCTCGCATCGCTGAAAGGCAGATCACTGCAGACAGGGAGCGGCGCAGGGTGGCGCGGGGCCTTCTGAGCGCCTGCGAAATCGGCGTGCCGCGAGGCGCCGTGGAGCCCCGGCTCAGGGCTCTGAGATCCGGCGTCCCTACGCCCTTGACACCGAAGCTGTCGTTGCTGATCTTTATTCCTGTGTCGAATAAAGTCCCCAACGCGTTTGGGGCCAATGCCTGAAAGGAGAGCTGAAATAAATGAGACCTTCTACGTGCTGTTGGAGCAAACCCGCACCTCCTCCCCGTGGCCACGTTGCTCTTGCGTGTGGGGGACGGAGGCGGACAGGTGTGCGTCTCTGTTTTTAGTTCGTCCCGCGTGTTTACTGCCGAGGCGGCTGGATCGCCGTTCGTAAGATGTTCGGAGGGCCCCGGGTCCCCAAGCTCTCATGTAACGAGAGCGGCTGACAGTAAGCGTTTAAAAATTGTTCTGACGTGCTAGCGTGGACTCGGGCATCAGAGGTCTGCGGGGAAAGACTCAAGAGCGGCCTCTTAAAACCTCCAGCTCAATTCCCCATCAGCAGTTTTAAGGAAAACATCGCATGGACTAGGCAGATGGCGTTTAATCCATGCCCCCGCCGGCCCGTTCCACCACGCCAAGCCCCCCGTCCTCGAATGTCGTCCGCAGGGCCAGACCCGTCCTTGAGCGCCCTCACCCGCATCGGTCCTGCCCCAGTATTCCGCTCCAAAAGAAGCAGGAGGAAGCAACGAAGCGACCACAGGGATTTCTAGGAGAGTTGTAACGAATGCTTCCGTTTTTCCTGCAGACACACAAATATAGGTTTTGCTTATTCTCGTTTAATTCGCCACAGAAGCAACATCTATCGAGCGCGTACCCGACGCTGGATGGTCGGCTCGTCGTCACAATCACATGTTGAATGCGTTCTTCACAACAGCCTTTTCCTTACTTTGTAGTGAGGGACCAGAAACCTGGAGGGGCACACAGATTTCCCGGGGACGTGAGGATTTCAGCCGCGTCTCGCCGGACTCAGAAGCAGCTCCCCCCTTCACGTGCAGCCACGTGTTTAAAGCGTTCGTTATATTGGGAGACAGTTTTGTCTTTGGGGAGTAGTCATCGCGTCCCCGAGATTCTTTTGATCTCTATCCTCTGTCGTTAAGTTAACATGCAAATGTGCTGTTCTTCCCTTGTTCAAAGAGAGGAAAGGGCTTTCCGGAAGGGCCTCTCGGGAATTAGGAGCTTCGCGTGGGCTCCGTGAGCGACCGTCCTAGTGCGTAAATGTCCGGCATCGGGTTCCCATTGAAGCAAAACGTTCAAGGACAATCCTCTTTATTCCAAGGAATACGTATGTGTGCTTCCTCATTTATCAAGAAATATGCTGAGGTAGAACGTCAAAATCGTGTGGCGATGAAAAAAAAGCCATGTCACTTATCAAATGGTACAGCCCAAGACACGAGTGTACTTTTCACGGTAAAATTATGAATCATAGTTTTGAAGATTTCACGTTGTGAGCACTATTTATTTTAAAATCGCCTCACCAGGTGGATTCAGAATATGCACAAGTAAAAATACATGTAAATTACAGCTAGCTTTCAAAGCGGATTACGGTGATGAGGAGGATGCACCTGTAACGTAACCTCTTATAACCGGGGTGATTTCCTTGTCATCGTCCCCTGGGACGGGTCGGTGGCCGCCACCCCATCGAGGCAGCGTGCAATGGTGCATGCTGAGCTCCAGAGTCGTGCCATCCCTAAAAAAAAAAAAACATCTAGTGTAGACATGATATTATCACTTTTTTATTGGTGGAAAGGTTACAAATCTTGGATGAAATTTTTGAACTCAAAAGTGCAAATTCATGATGCTAAGTGTATCGGTTCGCATCAGAAATTACCTGAAAATAAGACTATTAAATAATAGTTTGTACTTTTCAGACTTTTCAGGGAAAATAGAAGAAAATATCTTCTTCAGAAGGGTCTTTTTAATTGACTCCAGATCCAGCGTTCATATAACAAAATGGGCCGTGCGCCACGATTGCTTCATATCACCCCCCGTACGACAAGGCTGGATCACCTGAGGCACCTAGATTTTGTCATTTTTATCTCAGCTGCCATAGACCCTCATTTTCCTTGTTCCCAGAAATCAGATGCCTGGGGCAGTCCAGGCCACGCCCCCCGGTGACCCCAAGGCCCGCAGTCTCTCCTGGGGCCTGCCAGCCCTGGGGCCTAGGCCTGGAAACGGGGCGCCCAGCTGTGTTTGGAGTGGAGCCCAGTCTTCCTCGCTCCCTGGGGCACGGCACCCCCGCCCCCGAGACTCACCGTCCCACGAGGGGCGGCTTCTCCTGGGCAGGCTTTGTCGTGCATGAGCGGTGTCTTCTGAGCGGTCACATCTTCTTGTTCGAGCTGCTCCCTCCCCTCTCCTGGGGCGTCCCCACTGTCCTGGTAGGGATGTCCCTGTTTTGTGTGGCCTAGGGCGTGGGCCTAGAGGTTGCCAACCGTATTCAATGCAATTGCAAGCCTCGGGATTCACGACACAGGCAGCCGCACTGAGGTTCAAGACCCCGGTGCGCACTGTGTGGCGATCATCGCTGCGGGTTGCTTCCACGGCGTCGCTTCTAAGGGGCTCCTGTCCCTCCAAGCGCCTTGTGTCATCGGTCGCCCTGTCTCGGGGCGTTTTGTTCTGCACCATGGAGGCCGGATGAATTGCGAGTGCTATTTTGCTGTTCTTCACGTGTTCGTGATGTTATTTTGATCATGCCTCCCATTTGGTTCATGCGTCTGATTTTCCTAATCAAAACATGGATGACTGCACAGCATCTTCTTCAACCCAAATTCACTAACGTGTCAGATTCTTATGGTCACGCTCGAAACGAATGTGTCTGAAATTGTGTCAGTGTTTGGACTTCTTCACAATTAAGAAAATCATTTGATTGGTTATGCTGGGCTTATGCTTGATAATCCTTTCCTCATCCATACCCGTAATCCACACTGCTTAGCCTAAGTTTAAAACATTTTAAAGTAACGCATAATGATATGTGCAGTCATAACTACTTTCGGAAACAAATTTTAAATCAGCCCAGTAATGTAATAGAGCACTATTCACTTATAATATTTCCAAGTTATGTTATTTTATATTTGTAAGTCATTCTAATTAACTCAAAATGTAGGGACTTACTACAAAATGTATGAGAGAGAAAATCCGAAAGCGTACATGCAAGTGACTTTAGACTGTACAGGGTCGGGTGGGTGGTAGTTTGGAGCGTTGGCCAACACCAGTGCTGTCTGTTTGCATAGCTTTGCTTCCTTCAAAGACTGGAAAAAAGCTGTGTTTGTTGATGTCTCAGTGACGTCTGAAATGTGACATCACCCTGAGTCTGAGACAGAACAGCGGGTCAGTTAATTAACAGCCAAACCTGAATGCAAATTGTGGCTTTTAAAGCACTTCCATGTCTTCTGAGGAAAGGAGATGGGAAGAGTTCCTTCCTCGCGTGGACAATGTTGGGGGTTGGAATAAGACGGGGACCCGGCTGGCTCTCAGGACACACCCTGTTTAACTCACCTGCATGCTCTCCAGCCCCAGGCAGAGACAAACCCACTCTCTGTTCCCATCATTTTTTTTTTATCTTTTTTTTTTTTCAGGCGAGGCAACCCTTGCTTGACCTCACAGATTGCAAGGACCTTGTCATCTTGCAATCCCTTATTTTTTTTATTTTTTATGCCTACAGCACCTGGTCTTCCTAGGTGGTCTCCCATCCAAGTACTAACCAGGCCCAACCCTGCTTAGCTTCCGAGATCAGATGGGATCAGGCATGTTCAGGGTGGCGTGGCCGTAGACCGGTCCCTATAGTTTTACCTTTGCAAGAATGTCGTGTAAACATATTCTGTATGTAGTTTTTTTTTTTCAGTCTTGCCTCTTTTACTGAGCATTTGAGATGCATCCATCTCATTCCCTGTATCTGTAAGCATTCCTTTTCATACTGAGCCATAATCCATTGTGTGCACATGCTGTAGGCTGTTTGCTCATTTCCAGCGGAGGGATATTTGAGTTGTTTCCAGTTTCGGGTGATTTTGGACAGAGTCGCTATAAATATCCATGTAGAAGTTTTTAGGTGCATCCTGGTTTTCATTTTTTAATTTATTTCTTTTTCTTTTTCAATTACAGTTGACGTACAACATTATGCTAGTTTCAGGGGTAGAGCACAGTGGTCAGACATTTGTATCATTTACAAAGTGACCCCCCTGGTTAGTCTAGTGCCCACCCGGCACCCGCAGAGTGACTGCGATTAATGACCACATTCCCTGTGCTGCACGTCACGTCCCTGTGACTGTGTTGTGACTGCCAGTGCACACGTCTTCATCCCGTCCCGTTTCACCGCCCCTAACCACCCCCCCATCTGGCAAACATTAGTTTGTTCTCAGGATCTATGAGTTGGTATCTGTTTTGTTGGTTTATCTCGTTTTTGAGATTCCATACAGACGTGAGATCATACGGTGTTTGTGTTTGTCTGACTTATTTCCCTTACCAGAATGCCTCCAGTCCATCCGTGTGGTCACAAAAGGCAAGATTGCATTCCTTTCCATTGCGCGTAATATTCCGGGAGACATGCTCCACACTCCTTTATCCACCCACCTGCAATGGGCACTGAGGTTGCTTCCGCGCCTTAGCTGCTGTGAATGATGCTGCAGGGACACAGGCTGCACAGATCTTTTTGAATTAGCGTTTCGGATTCCTTCAGAAAACCCGGAGTGTGGGGTCAGGGCTAGTCCGCTTTTGCATGTTTTGAGGGCCCCCCGGACTGTTGCCCGCAGAGGCTGTGCCAGTGGGCAGTCCCGCCGGCAGTGCGCGAGGGCCGCCTTTTGCTCCACGTCCTCCCCGGCACGGCACGTGCGGTTTGCTGATTTACGATGAGAGCCACTTTGACAGGTGCGAGGTGAGATCTCGCTGTGGTTTCCGTGTGCACGTCCCTGCTGATTAGCGATGGTGAGTAGTTGATCTGATCTAAAAACGAAGGGTTTTCCCTTTTTTTATGTCTTCTCGGGCAGCGCCTCAGCTCACTGCCCATTGTTCCTGAGCTGTCACTTGTGACCGGTCCTTACACTGTCGACCCTGATCCTTAGACCCGTCTTGCAGCCATTGTGTGGGGTCTTTTAAAATCCTTCTCTGGGTCAAAGTGAACTCCGGTGTTTTACCCGTAGCCAGATATTTGTGTTCCTCTAACCACCATTTGAAAATGAACTGATCATAGACAGTGAGTAAAAATGCAAGGCAAAAGACATGCTTTCTAAACACGCTGTTTTAAACATGAGGGAACGTCACTGAACGTTTAGACTTTACATGGCAGCAAAAAAGGCAAATAGAAAGAAAATCAGGAAAAGCTATCGAAATGCATTTGAGATGTCTGTGACTCTCTTCTGTGGTTTTACTTTTAAAGTTCTTCTAAAATCCAAATTGTCTTGCCATACTCATTTGTGTATAAATATGAAGAAAGGCTATAAATACACATCACTCTGATGGCATAGCTAAATTTAAGTAGTAACAGAATATTTCATGGGTGCTCTCTCTACGTCAGGATCGGCTTATTTTAGCCTTGCAATTTAATCCTAATTAAATGCTTTAAATTTAAAGGCTGCACATGGAATCTGTTATCCTCTGTATCACAGTCCGGGTCACGCGCTGTGATGACCTCATGCCCTACAGACACCGGGCGGGGGTGAGGCCCGCAGCCTAATCCCATCACCTTTTCCTAAATTGATTCTTTGGACGCAGAATGTCTTTCTCTGATTTTTTTTTTTTTTTGGCGACGCAGCCCCTGCATTTAGCTTTAATTTTCCCACTTTCGCTGTCGACGCGGTTCTAAAAAGGCTTCACTTTTCTCCTGAAGTCTATGCTACTAAATCAAATAACAAAGAGTTAGTGACAAAGCGACCTCTGGCGGCAGCGCAGGGGCTAAGCGCGGGGACGAGGCCGACGGGCTCCGGGGACCCGCCACCCCGGGGCAGACACACCGAGCCCTTCTGCGTCACCGCCGAGCGGCGAGGACCTAACTGCTTCCTTTTCCCAGTTTTCCACTGGAAACCAGAGGAGCGGAATCGTCACGTTTCCATCTTACTTTTCTTTTTCCGAGGCGAAGTCATTAAAATGAAAGATCCGAAGCTGAGCATGGCCGGGCCGGCCGTGTGTGAGCTTTGTTGGACCTCGCGGGCATCTCTGTCTAGGGGAGGAACAAATGTACCACCCGGAGCATCTCCTGCGGAGACGAGGACCGGGTAGACGCGCGTGCTGGCTCACTCGAGCAGACCATTCGTCTGCCCGTGTCCACCATCCTGCAGGGGGTAGCGAAACCACGAACGATTTCGGGAGACGTGGATGGAGAGGAGCCGGCGGGTGAACCCCGGACGTAACCAGCGACGCAGGGAGAGGCCGCGGAAGGGGCAGAGGGACGGTCGGACAGAAGGTGAAGCATCACCAGCTTCGGGAAAGAGCCAGTAAGATGAGACCGGAAAACGCCCTTCAGATGTGTGGCCCGGCCACTGGAAAATGAACGCGAGGCGTTTGGTCTGCGCGCGAGGACCTGAGTGGCCGCCTGTGCTGCTGTGTAAAGCTGAGACCGCGCAGGCAGACAGTGCTGCCGTCAGGGTGGAGAGGGGTTCGGGGTCAGGGAACGGGCTGTGTTTACGAACGAGGTCTGAAAACATGGTGCGACCAGGGACGTTTCTGTGACGTTTACTCAAAAGGCAGGCGGAAGCTGCTTTTCTGAACCGTGGCCCCAAACCTCGTCTCCGTACCCTCACATTTGCTCCATCCGTCCTCTGCCTGAGGCCAGGCAGACGCCCCTCCGCTGAGACGCGGGGGCCGGCTGTCACGGAGGCGAAATGTCCTTCAGGAAGGTCCAGCTCGTTCCCCTTTGTTTGCTGTCCGCCCGACGGCGCCTCCAGAAAAAAATATATATATATTTAAGATCGTGTGAAAAGGTGTTGAGAACAGAGTTGGAACCAGGAGATGACTGGCCTCCGCTCGTTTCTTTGTAGCCCGTTGCTAGAACGAGATTCATTGGAGTTTTAAATTTATCTGGCACTGTATTCCCTGTTTTGCTTCCTTCAGATCATTGTTCTAGTTTTGTTTGGGAAATAAATCATTAGAAAATGCTTTTTCTCCTCTTCTAGCCAGATACACCGACGTGGGGGGTGGGGGGATGTCTGCTGATGTGTGATACTGATTTATATTTTGTTATCAATAATGGATTATGCTATGAAAGTCACAGCTGTAAACGTAGTCAGAAGCACATTACCTTCGTTTCATTTATTCACAATGTGTTTGAATTAATTGAAAAACTTGGGCTCCCTCTTGTGACAAAATCAATGATTTTAAATTTTTTTTTTTTTGGTGCCAAACAAAATAAGCTATCTAAGCCCTTTTAATTGTTTTTAAAGAATGTTATATATAAATTATTTAATCACTTGGTATTATTCTTTTCTCTGAAAATTAATTCTCACAGTTTTTTTAAAGAGACCAGTTATCGATTTTAGTTTCGTGTTTAAAAATGTACGCAACATTTTAAAACATTGAATTTCAAAGTCGCGTCAAAGCATTGACTCTCAAAGGAAGGAAAAGAGGAAGGAAGAAATGTGGCTTCTCCTCTTCCGTATGTTCTCTGTGTTGTTTGATGTTTTGGGAAACTCTCTGGAGAAGTTAAGTCAGCCCTTCGGAATTTCGGGCGACCGGCCCCCTGAGGCGTGCCCGTGACGGGCTGGGTGTTTGGTGGGGCTGCTTCTCTTGGTCTCGCTCCGCAGACTGTCCCCGGGAACTGTCTCTGCAGCCCTCAGGGGAGCGCCGTGCACGCCGACCCGTTGGGGTGGCCCGCACGAGCAGGTCTCCCCAGGAAAGAATAGGAGTTACAGATACTTTTTTCAATGGAAGATCCTACGCCGTGTGCCTGTGTGCCTCTGTGTTTCTGTGCGTGTGAGAGAGTGTGTGGGGGCTCCGTCGGGAGCCGCCCACGCGGCCTCGGCCGCTGCTTCCTTCGGGGCCGTCCCCGTTCCCGCCTGTGCCACGAGGCCGTCGGACGCGGTCCGTACGTCTGGACCATCGAGTCGTGTCACTGTTCGGACTTCGGTTTCCTATAGGTACATGCGAAACGTTCTAGGAGCGTTTCGATGCACACGTACGAGTAAAGCCTCGGCGATCGATTACCCCGAGAATGCCTGTGCAGAACGACAGGGCCTCGGTGACTCGACCAGACTCAGGAAATCAGCGCAGGAAGTCTGTCGCTCAGCCTGGGGCCGTCGACGCGCCCGTGACTCGGGACGGGCCGGCTTCCCAGGGCCTGGGAGAGCTGGGACCGGGAGGAGCAGCTCCCAGGAGTGGCCGCCCGGGGACAGGCTTGGGGCGCCGACGCTCCCCCCCAGAGGGTGGCGGAGGCCCCCGTTCGCCCCAGGTGGCGCGGGAGCCTCGTGCAGTGCGGCGAGACACAGCAGCAACGCTCATTACGTCTGATTGCTAATTACCCCTTTGAGTGATTCGGTTATGGCTGCTACTAGATAATTAGTTTCGCAATTTATGGCTGTGGCACAAACTCGGTATTTCAATTTTCGCAACCCGATTTTCACGATACCTGCAGTTCTGATAATATCGTTCTCCTTGACTCCATTTTAAATTGCTTTTTCGAAGGCCTCTACGAGACCGAACATCCTTGCATTTTCTGTCCGCCTGTGATTTCCTGTGGAAGTTAGGCACTTTATGAAGTTTTGTTTAACTTTAAACTGCAGGAAAATAGCATCTCATTAAGCCCTGCTTCGTCACACTTAATTTCTCTTTCAATTTGGTGGGCAAGAGGGGTGAAAATTGTTAAAAGGCTCCATCAAGTGACTCAATTTAACAGCTGCCAAATTCCGTGCCCCACAAGGACGTCGAGCATTTGAGAATCCACCTTCCCGTCCCGTACATTTCTGTTTCAGGCGCCTGTTCACTCTGTGCCTCCGTGTCTTTTCCCCACACCTCGGAGCAGGCAGCGGGGTACGCTGTCACCCGGTCTGTGCATGAACACGTCGGAGCTGTCTGATTGTGGGGAGATTCTTACATCATCTTGCATTTCTATGCAAGTCGATACGGTGGATTCTAGCCAGAGAAAGCAGCACTGAACCCCTGTGGGTACATTTCGGCCTTGGCTAAGCCCCTCTTGAATCCACTGGCAGTGCTCCAATCGTCGGCTGCCTTGCTGGGTTTTATGGTGAGATGATGCTGGTTGCCTTAAAATATTGTGTCATCTTTCGTGAACACTTACTTCAACATTCCCATCAAGCTTTAGGCTGCGTCCTAAATTCAGAGAGTGGCAAGAAAGTAGTTCAGAGAGAGAGAGAGAGAGAGAGGTGGGTGAGTTGATATTATGACATGCTAAACATTCTATTACTCCAATATCATTCCAGGTCTGCTGACCCCAAATTTAGCTGATCAGTTAAATCCAAATGACAATTTAAGCATGTATTTAAGCATATATTTATTTATTTATATACATAATGAACACATTTGCCAAATGGTTCAGTGGTGTTATGAATTAAGATTCGACTTTAAAATATGCCTTATTTACATTTTAGATTTTGGTTTATGGATTCTGAGTTAGCCAATAAAAAAAAAAATTGTGAGTTTGTGATCAATGTAACTCAGACTGGGTGATTTTCGCAACGAGAGAGAGCAACGAAATGTTTAGAATAACAAATTTTAAACATCTCTTCAAGTATCTGGTTCTGCCTTTCCTAAGACACGAAAATGATGCTTTTAACATCAGCTGATGCTACCAGACGCATATGCCAACGGCTGAGAGTTTTCAGTGAGCTCCTCAAAGTCAAGACTGTTCGTCATTACCTGTCACTCCCCTCGGCCTTCCCTCGGCACTCTGTTTCCTGCCGTAACGCAATCCCAGAATGCACCGGCGCGGGCACCCCGCATTCGCCAGCGCTGGGCCCCTGTTCTAAAGGGCAGGCCCTGCCGATGGCCTCGGCGATGCAGTTTCAGTGAGCGTCAGGCTATGTTCGCTATGGATGCGGCCTGTGCCCTTTATTACCAGCAGTCTGACTCGAAGTATGTGTCCTCTGACCCATTTAATAAACGGTTCTCTCAGCCGGGGCAGTGCAACCATTTCTTTCTTCTACAGAGGCTTTATAAAAAAAAGTTCCGTGCCCACGAGGCCGTCTGTCTAGCCATCAAAGCTTCACACGGACCTTTCGGCTTTGTTCCGGTGACCGTGTGGGCTGCTCACACTTCTTTTTTTCTAAAGTTGCTAACTAGAACACTAACAGAATTTCGTGCAGCCGGCCCGAGGCCCCTTGGCTGTCTCGAATTCGTAGCTCACCCCCCTTTCCGTATTTCGATACTAATCGTTTGTATTCGAAAAGCAGCTGTTATAAGGTGAATGAATGAATCAGCAGTAAGTTACGGACGGCAGCCGCCTGTGGCTAGGCTTCTGCCAGGGTTAGGAAGCCCAAGGAGGTGTGAGCTTTCTGTCCCTGCTATGAGACTGTTTGGGTTCTCCTTGCACGAGTGAAAATTAAAAAACATTCGTTATCGACACAGGCACGGCAGGTTGATAAGCGAAAATCGGTTGTTGGTAGAACTCGTTGGAAGGAAGACACGATAAATCTCGTGTATCCGTGATTTCTCAGCCAGAGGAAAGTGTTTCGAGGGTTAAAGAGCTCTCTTCATGGCTCTGACGTTGTACCGTTCACACATTATTGCATTTGGACTTGTCATGTGTTTTCTCCACTTCTTTCTTGACCTTTGTTTTTCTAAACATATAAATTATATAGGCTATTATTAGATTAAAATACCTAAAAGAAAAATTCTCTGCCTTTACATATATAGATAGATACAGATATAGATATATAGAGAGAGGGGACACTTTTCATCAGAGAAAAGGTAGTCCATTTCCCAGTCTTATAAATTTGATTTTCAGGGACCACCCTTATCTTATTTGAGTATATTGTTTAAAATAGATGAAGTACATTTTTCACACTGTGTCTCGTTGAGGTGTTAAAGAATTAATTGGACTGTTGGAATTTGATGCTTCCGAGTGCTAAGAATTCTACTCATAATTCCTTGAAATGTGATAGCATACAACAGTATAAGAGTCATATTTTTACACACGCACTCATGTACATGTGTGCGTGCACAAATGTATATGTGATTGGAGTGCTTGGCTGTGTAAAAGTCCCACATCCAGAGTTGCTAATTAGCAGTTTCCTAACTAAACTCGAGACCCGTCACATCCAACCTGGTACCTGTGGAAGCGAGGCAGGAGGCCGGGGGGGATGTGGGCATGATGATTGGTGAGGAAGCAACATTTTATCAGGCACTTTATTTATTTGTCCTGATTAGTTTGTGGAGCTAATACTGAGGATGCATAGGGTACAGGTGACCGAGATTCACAGGGCCGGATGTGTTATTGACATTCTGCATCATATTAACTTTGCTTCACAAGGGCTTTTGATCGGCATCCCTTCATCTTAGAACAACTACAATTATATTACTCAGGAAAACATTTAGAGTTTCGTTCTCTATCGTCTTAAAGCATTTGATTCTGACAAAGATAATAAAGTACATTTTGTAGTGAATCGATCATAATTGCCCTCCACAGATGCTCAATTTTAGGAGTTGCTTTGAGCATTCGTACATTTCTCTGCAATATATAGAGTTTATAAGACTATCAGAAAATAAAAGGACTAATCTAAAATTAAGAATCTCTACTTTATTTTTGTACTGACGATGCAATCATCCATCTTAAAGGAAATCGTAGTGTGTTCCCTTTTCGTGGCCACGCACAAATGCAGGGCTTCTAGAATCGTCGTCTCCTTCCCAAGTCATTCCGAAGACTAAATGGAATACAAGGCTTGGAAGTTGTAGTTACTCTGCATTAATCAAAGCAATGAGAGCCGCCCCTGCCGTTCCTGATTGATGAGGACGTGTCGAGCAGTAAGGGACAGGACGAGACGTGGCCTTCACAGCCGCCTCTTTGCGTGAAGCTTGGGCGGCGTGAACACCGGAGCTCACTTCCGTGCGCCTCCGTGCACCTTCCTGGCGGGAGTGGCTTTCATTTTGTTTTTATGGAAAGCATTTTGCTTTCTTACAGCACCTTTGATCTAGAAGTCATTTATTTCACTGTTTACTACACGTCCCGAGGAGGTCTGACTTCTAATTAGGTCTTATTTTACAGAATGCCAGCGAAGAGACATATTTCCATGTTTAGAGACATGTTTTTTTTTTTCTTCACAAGAACAGAATCACTTTATAATTGTGCTTGGGGGTGGCGGCGTTGTAGATTTATAAAACTTGGTATAGCTCGTGTGTATTTTATGCATTCTCTTATATTTTATGCCTTGTCTTCTTTCATTCCCCAAGCGGTGGGAATCACTCAACTACGGTTGATTCCTAAGGTCTTTTTATCTCAACATTAGTCCCATCCTTTTATTTTGTATTGACGACGATTCCGTTCCAAAGTGCACTTATAATTCTTTAATAATTTACTAATCGTGCAATCTTTGAAGAAAAAATGTTTTCGGCGTAAGTCCTCTAAAAGACCACCTTGGCTAGACGGGTACACGTTCCTCGATCGCAGGCAGAAACACTCATTAACGAGGCCCAAGGCTAATATTTTAATGTTCTGAGTGGCAACCAGCAAAGCAAGAGAAGCTTTAATGCTTTGTTCAGATTGTCACTGTGGAAGACATGACTGATGTGTGCATCTCTGCCGTGGCTCGGAAGCTAACTCCTCTGAGCTTCTCAGATCCATCCGTCCGTCTACATCCGTCTCTCTGTCTATCCGCCTCCCATCGCACCAGGATGACCGATGGAAGTTGGGTAGGGTACGTATCACAGTTTCTGGCACTGAGGAAATAGTAAATGATAGCTGGAAGTAATTCTAGGTGAATTTGTTCTTTTAAAATACGTCTGTCCTGGATCACGGTTGAACTATAATGCTTTGGTTTCCTAAATTTCACTCATAAGCCTGTCTCATTATGTACACGCCCTTCCTCCCATCCACTCATCGTGAACTTCTCCCCCTTTGGAACTGAATCTTCAGTCAGACGAAGTTTGGTTACCTTTCCCTGGGGTTTCTATAACTTCTGCTTTCTTATATGACCACTTAGCAAGTCCTGGTGAACTAAGTTAGGTAGCTTCTCTTCCTGAATTACACACTGACATCCACAAAATATCAAACTCTATCTCATTTATGCTTTTAGTCCCTATGCCCAGTCTCCTGTCTGGCATGTAGCAAGCAGATCCTCAGTAAGTGCTTAACCGTCAGTGGTAAATCGTATAAAAGATCTTAGGCATCTGCGACAAAATTAACTTTACAATCAAATAACATCAGGAAATAACATTTAAATTGGTTGAGATAATCAACTTCAGCTGTCCTTTTCTCCAGGAGTTTCTTGCATTGACATGGCAAGAATTGACATTTTGCTATTTAATTATAAATGTCAAACAAAGATGATATAAACAAGTAGTCCTGGGTCTTCATATCCTGGCCGAGTGTAGAGTGTTATGGAAATTTCCATATGGCTAAAACCGGAAGGTCAGTCTTATCTTTCCAGTCTTTACTCAAAATTAAATCTTTTCGCCCCCCATTTTAAAGGACACTGTTAGGTTTCTATACCGCATCTAAAATTATCCTTATGTTTATTGTTGATTACATCAAATCTTGAATCTTGGCACAGAAATTCATTTCTCTTTCTAAATTTGTATTCACATCATGCTGTTATACGCTCTCTCCTAACAGAGATGCTTCATTATCTTTCTTTTTTTTCAAAGATAAAAAAGATTCCGGACATAAAATATGTTTCACAATCATGTTCCTATTTTTCATCTGTATATCTTCTTCGATGAGGTGACTATTCAAATATTAGCCCTGTTTTCTTAATCGTTTTCTTGTTGAGTTACGAGAACTCTCTGTAACTTTGGATCCCCGTCCTTACTCAGCTATATATTTTGCAAATATTTTCTCCCAGTCTGAGACGACTTGTTCCATTCTCCGAGCAGTCTTTCAGAGAGAAGAAGTTTTCATTTTAATGAAGTCCGCCCTACTTTTTATTTCTTTCATGGATTATGCTGTTGGTTTTGCATCTAGAAAGTCAACAGCAAACCGAAGGTCACTAGCCTTTCAATCATGTTGTCTTCTAGAAGTTCTAAACTTTTGCATTTTACATTTAGTTTTATGATCTAATTTGAGTAAATGTGTCTGGATTCGTTTTTTACAGATGGACATCCGATTGTTCCAGCATGACGTGCTTGAAAAAGCCTTTGTTAAAAAGACGTGTATTTTTTTCTATTTTATTTGCTGAGTTTCTAGTCTCATGCACAGATTACACAGCCTCTACCTCTTTCCTACTCTCTACTCCGAGTTTTCTCCCCACCCTGCTGGCCGTTCAGAAGACACATTCCACGTTTTTCCAACCGCCTGCCCAATCCAGGAGTCTCCTCCCTAACATTCTTGCAGTTATCAAATCCTCTTTCAGGGCAGGTCACAACTTCATAAGGCAACCTGTCCCTGTGTCGAATAATCAAAGTCGCAATTGTTCATTGATTCAACATATTTCATACACCCACTGTGTGGCATACGGGACTAAGGAGTTATGTTATACTGAGTCGAAAATTACAAGGTGTTGGGTCCGTCCTCTTGAACAATGTACAAGTATCTATTTGCTCTTCTATATCATCAGTTTTGATGCACATTAGAGAGCCTCTCCTGTCAGCGTAACACTTGCCTGTGATTCAAATATCCAAGATGTGACATGGATACACCTTGATCAGGTACAGTTTCATTTATCTGTGTTCCTCTCCAAATGTTATTTACTCAGAGATAAATGTGTTGCTCTAGAAACCATCCATCTAGTATAATGCACATGGTCTATTTACTTCCTGTGACCTGGAAAAAAAATCCTCTATTAATTAAGCCTTAAATCAGCGGCACTTTATCTTCCAAAATGGCATAAAGCACCATTATGTTAAATTCATTGTGAAATTAACACCCGCCCGGTGATCATATTCAATATTGTGTAAATATGGAAGACCTCACACTGAGGTGCCTCGAGGGAATGGGGACCAGTTTCAATGGACTAATTTTAATTGAACGAATCAAGGAATCGTCAAGGCACCGCACTGTCGCAGGGAAAACTGGATCTGGCGTGGGAAGGCCCAGGCTCGGGGGATCTGGGGCGCACGGTCTGGCTGTCCCCAAGGAAGCTTTAACGTCTTTGAGTGTCATGTGCCTCCTCTATACAATAATCAAGATGACAATACTTGTCCAACCTGTCTTCTAGTGAGTTTTGAGACGTTAATGTGGAAACACATGTGAAAATAGTTTTTAAGTAAGGTTCCCTGAGGAATGGCTTACGTGTGGTTAAAAACGACCCTGTCTGAGGTCTAGTCCTGCTCGTGTGGGCTGATCCCGGCGCGGTGCATGCATCACCCCGGTCGGGCTGCAGAAGCGGCCCCCCACCCCGCACAGCCCCCTCTCACAGACCCCAGCCACCACTACTCTACTTCAGTCCCTAGATTTTGCCTTTTCCCGAGTGGAATTTAAATGGAATCATACTGGCTGTGGCTCTTCTCACTTTTCTCGGTGTCCTTGGAGATCCCTTTTTGCTGTTGCATTGATCAAGAATTTGTTCCTCTGTATTGACGTGCGAAGAGAGATGCTTTTAACTACATGGAAATCCAACCAATTTTGAAAAAATTAAAATGATTTCCTTTGTAATCTAAATTATTAGGTTACCTGACTAAATAGAGGTAGACATCTATTCTATTAGCATAGAATACAGACAGCAGTATTTCCATAGTTAGTTCTCTTAAACCCTGCACCCTGATTTTAGAAATACTGATCTATTTCTTTCCGATGAAAACTGAATTCCTAAGGGCAAAGTTTTCAAAACGTCTACCTTTGTAATGTTTGGAGTCATATAGTTTGAGATGAAATTCAAAACAGGAGGTAGTCTCGGGAAGCACATGAGATTTGAAAGGCCAAGGTGTGATTGACGGTGTAGGAATTTTTTTCCTGTTGCCAAAAAAAAAAAAGCCTTTTCGAGCTGAACCAGGAAGGTATAAAATTCAAGTAATTGAGTAATTGCACATTTCAAATTTTAGCAGCAACACGCAATCTCGCTGGCAGCTCTGCCCCCGGGGCCGGCGGCTTCGGCGAGGCACGTCAGATGCGAAGGCCACACGCCTTCCACGGGGGACTCTCCAGCGACCCGAGGGCCCGCCAGCAGCGAGCGTGCCGGCCTCGCTCAGTCTGAGAGTCTTTCCGCGTCCCCTTCTTTGTTTGTTCGTTCCTGACTCGCTAGCTGTTGTGTATGATCACAGGCTCGAGGGGTGGTCGCTCACCAGACAATGACTGTCGCGCTCGGCTTGTTGGTGCGTAAAGCTTCGGGGAACCCCCATCCTTCCGCTGGGGCTCACCCCTGAAATGCGGGCGCTGTGTGACTGTCCCTTGGACTTCCTCAGCTCAGACCCTGTGGGTGGGTCAGAGGAGCATTTGGGCGTCCTGCGTTCATCCTGGCGCTCGCTGTGAGGTCGGGCTCTGCCTCTCGGCTTTAAGTCGGTTTTAAAACTGGGGCGAACACAGGGCCATCGTATCAGAAGCGTCATCGCTCCTCGAAATTAAGTGTTGATTTTCCAATTGTTCATTAACTTCGAATGCCTCCAACTCAAAGGTTTGCCGACCACACGGAGTTTTTAAAACTTCCGCAGAAAGGGCCCTTTCTTTCTCCATTTGAAGCTCCGTTCTCAGTCCCTTCGCACGCGAAGTCTCGGGGGGAGAGGATCGGGGACAGCTTTTGCGGGCCGGACGCCTGCGTCGAGGTCGGGGGTCGCTGACCTGGGAACCCGAGAGTCTGACGCGTGCCGGAGTGCAAGGCGCCACCCCGCAGCATGCTGCTCGCCCGCGTGGACGCCACCGAGCGAGCCCTGCCCGCCCACGAGCGCGGCCCGGCCGCAGAGCGGAGAGGTCGCCCGGTCGATGAGGATTTATTGCCGGGTGGAGGAAGGACGAAAGAGACCAAGCGATGGGGAAACACGCAGCGCTGCGGGAGGGGAGCGAGAAACCCGACCCACGCCGCGCTGGGGACAGCCGTGCCAGCCGGGGTCCTGCGATGGTCACTCGGGCGGAAAGGCTGAGCGCCTGTCAGCACCGTCCGCCCATCAGAATCGTCCGTCCTTGCTCGAGAAGTCGCGGGTATCGGGATGCCGGGGAGGAGCCTGTCCCTGTCGGGCCTTAACAGCTCTCGAGGCGATGTCATGCGGTCTCTCAGCAGGGTGGTCGGTCACACGTCCTGCTTGCCCAGGACCGCGTCGGCGCTCTGTCCCTGCCACGCCTCCCACGTCCCTCGGACACGGCACACTGGGCCTGCCCGCCCCTGTGGACGCGTCTGAATCTCGCATCTCTTTGTCAACAATCCTTTACTAAAATCTCCGAAACGGGGCCGCGTTCGGTGCGCCTTCCTGATCCCGAGGGTCCCGCCTTCTCGTTTTCGTCACCCGTCACTCCTGCTCCCGCCCGGGGACCCTGTCTTCAAAGGCGGGCACAGAGCGTGAACCGAAAGGGAAGACTGGGCCAGCCTCTTTATCATCCATAAAAATGGCACCAGATTCTTTTTCCCAAAGTGACGGGAACCGCCGTGTCGGGTTCAGAGCATCTGACGCCGCAGAGGTGAGGGTCAGCGTCCCCTTGGGAAGCAGAGTGTGGTTGCTTTCAGGTCGCTTTGTTTCACCCCTTCGAGATGGTCCGTCCACCCTTGCGGGTCTCTGTCTGGGAGCTCACAGGTCGTTGCTTGATGAACGATGCTTCTTCCGAAAGGCAGGGACACACCTACTCTCAGCTCGCCTGGCTCGGCCTCCCGCTGAGTCTCCTGTCCAAGCACTAAAAACAACGGGCATCTCAATCCTCAGATATTCTCTCCATGGAAATCCATGCTGTCCCTTGAGCCGGTCTCCCTGGGGCGGGCCCCCAAGTCACAGACTTGGGGAGCAGGAGCCGCCGAGACCATCTGGGCGGCATGTCAGGTCCGGCCACTGACCCAGACGAAATCTGGTTGACGGTGGAGCCACAACCTGAGGTTCGGAATCCAAAGCGACTTGAGCAAACGCAGCCTGAGCCGCAGCAGCCCGCCGAGGGCTGGAGAGGAGAGAGAGAGAGAGAGAGAGAGAGTGTACGTGTACCAGGAGCTCTTTTCGCCTCCCGAGCACTGTCCCAGCGAAAGCACAGATATTCGCTGAGTGCTTAGCACGCGCCCTGCCCGGAATGGTTCACCGTGTTTTCTGCTGAGTCATCTAGCCCGTGTGAGCCCGTGGACCGGTGGGAGGGTCACTGTCGACCCCTGGCCCTTATCATTTTCAAACAAACAGGCTTTGCTCGTGAATTCATTCTATTTAAAGCTGACGATAAAATATAACGCCATTCTGAACTATTCATCTACCGCATATTCCAAATTTGGGACAGTCCGAAGGATAACTGGAAAAGATCAAACAGGAAGCTGCCCTTTAATTGTGAGTCTCATGACTGTGACTCATCATCATGATCAGAAGGAAACTAAAATAGGTTAATGATCTTGAGCTCCACTGTAGTTTGTGCGGCTAATGATCTTGCCTCGGGCGGGGAGGGGGGACAGTGCTTGCTTTCAGAGGGCCCCCAGGCGCCCTCAGGAAAGCGGCTGTCTTTGCTTAGGGGCACCTTCATGAGTGCCTTGGGCTCTCTGTCAGGACTGCCTTGGGATACGGAAGAACAGCCGAGAGACCAAAGCTCCTGGGGAGAAACTGCTTTGCCCAAAACTGAAAACTGCGCAGGGAGTTCCAGGTGGAGGCAGGGGCTCCAGAGGCGAAGGCGGCGGGTGACACTGAGAGACGCGGTGACAGGCTGCAGTTCAGGGCAGCAGGAGGGGCTGGCGTGTTCATTGGCCTGAAAGGAGGAGCCATTTCCTGCAGAGCCCAGGGGGAGGTAGGAGAACGCTGCCCCCAGGCAGACGCTCATCTCCGTCAGGACCGGCTGCCTCTGCAACTAACCCTTCGGAAGTGAGGAGCCGGGACATCACGGGGCCCAGTGAGAAAGGCGCAAAGGAGATCAGGGAGGGCCGGACGCCTTCGGTCCTGTTTTAATCCGAGGAGGGTGTGTCGTGCCCTCTGAATGTGCCGCTCTCCGGTGCGTTTGCTGCGGGACAGGCCTCTGTTCTAAGACATCGTCTGCGCCGCACGCGCATCCGGCACTTCTAAAAGGCTCCTCCTGCCCTCATGTCCAAACTCATTATGTTATATGCATGACATGTGTTCAGATTTTTGTGTCCTTTATACCTCACCAAAGCGGTTTTAAGCGAAGAGACTCATGGCTATTGCAAACGTGCTTCTAACTCTCATTTTCCAGTTTACGAGATTATGTAGAAATACATACCATTGCTTTTCCCACATGACTGTCCAACCTGTAATGTTAAAAAAAAAATTGATGTATTTGTTTTCTGGGGTTTTTTTGAACATTCATAAGGATATTTTCACAAACAATGATGACTGCAAATGATGACGGTTATACGTTTCCTTTCCAATCTTTATGCCTTTGATTTCTTTTTCTTAGAGCATTATGCTAGCTAGAAACGTCAGTATTGAAATGGAAGTGGCGATATCAGATGCCTTTTTCTGGTTCCTTCTCTTGGGAGAATGAGGACTGATTTTAAACCATTATGTATATTAATTGTAGGTTTTTCATAGGCACCCTTTATCAGATCGAGGAGGTTCCTATTCCCATTTTAAATGTTATCCAAAAAATATTTTCATCAATAGTCACAAAAGTACTATTTATAATTAGCAAAACCAAATATTCACCTACAAGAGAATTGGTAGGGGGAAAAAAAAAGCACGAATGGATAAAAATAGTGATATATTCATACAGCAGTGTGCTCAGCAATTTTTTAAAAAGGAACCACCGATAAAGGTAACAACATGGATAAATCTTATAGATCATGCCAGAAAAGAGCTCCTGTTGCATTCCATTGGAATTTGAAGTTAAAAAGATGATTTGCCTGAGGCCAGATCGGGTAGGGTTTGAGTAGGAAATGATGAAAAGAGAATTGGGTAAACCGTTTTTAATTTTCTTTATATTTTTAGTTTAAATAAATTGAGAAAAAAAAGTCGGTGACCTCCTAAATACATAATACATACATACATACATACATACATACATACATACATAAGAACATGCCTGGGCATAGCTTGATTGATCATAATTTTCAGTGATATTCAAATTAGAGCAGAATTCTCAAAACTAATGTCTGCAGATTTGCCGGTTCTAAGTACAAATGTGCTCTTTTTTTTTTTTTTTTTTGAGAAAAAAATTTAAGAATCTGAATTCAGCACTGCTTTATTAGTTCAATTTATTAATGTTTGAACTTAAAACTAATACAATTCTACATCCTTAGATAACCTCTAGTTTACTGTTTGTTTTTTAATTCAGAGTAATTCTTGAGCATTAGCCAAAATGGTGACGTTTGACTCTAAAACTTAAAATCTTTGCTGTGCATATATTATCAACAAAAGGAGCTTATTAAATAAATAACAGTTCCTGTGATTGTCTACTCAAGAGCTGCTTCGTTATTCCGTATCCCGGGTCACCAGACCTTCAGTGCTGGCTGAAACACTTCTCACAGCGGAGATCAGGACCAGGATCTTATCCCTCGTCAGCAGAGGTGGTTTGAGGGCGCATCCCATGTAAGAAGCACCTGCTTCTTGCTGCAAATCCAGATATTGGGCATAATCTAGTCCCTCGAAGGTTTCAGAAGAATGAGAGAGGGCAGGGGTGAGGGAAGGAGGGGGAGAAAGAGACAGACAGACACAGACACAGGCAGGGGGAGGGGAGGGAAAAGAGACGAGAGAGTATCTGGGTGATGCTAATTCCGTGTCTTGTTTGGGCAGTTTTATGTAAATGCATGCAATTGTCAGCCCTCATAAGGTTGAATATTTAAATGCTAGTTTTTAATGTATGCGAATAATACCTCATTTTAAAAGGGGAAAAAGAACCTGAAAATTTAAAAAGAAATTGTGTTCTAATATTCTGTAGACATAGTCAAAACTGCGTAAGTATTGGTGAGCTTATTCAACAGGGGGTTTTCTTCAGCTGATACACGCTTAGCTGGACGTGAGTACTCGATAAACCAGAGAGTCAAGAATCAGTTGGTAGAACCACATTATTGAGAAAAGAGGAATAACATTTTTTCTTTTTTCGATTTTCCAAATGAGGAGAAAGGCAGTCGCCTGCGTCAGCGTTTGTGAAAAAAATTCCTTGAGAGACGAAGCCATTTCCATCTTTAGTCCTAAGCGTCTCGTGGGCCTGATCGTAATGAATATTTTTTAGCTCACCCACTTTTCTTTGTGATGTTTTTGTGGGCTCACTTGCACCCAAAACCTTGGGTTGTCCGTTTTGGTTTTTCACTATCGAACAGTTGAGCTGTTCGTGCGTACTTGTCCGCAGGCAGGCAGCCACTTTTCAGCTGTTTCCGGCATTCAGCAGCCGCAGACATCTCCGCTGGCCGGTACCTGCCCACCCTCACGTTGTCGAGAACACGCCTGAGCCCCGGCACCCACAGACGCGCACACAGAGAGGCCGTGTGCGTCCACGTGTGCGTTTCCAGTGAGGGTTCACGGCACGCGCGTGCGTTCTTAAAACAGCGGCGGGAAGCTGAGTGTCGGTTTCACCCCCGGCTCTGGTAGGTGGAGGGTGCGCTCCCGTAAGGCACTCACGGCGACAACATTGCATGATGTCCGGGTCATTCGGTGAGCCTGGCGGACCGTTCCGAGCTGCCCTTTTATCAGAGATGATGACACGCTGTAGGTCACCGGTTCACTGTGGACAAATCAAGGTTCTCAGGAGACAGTGAAAAAAGCAGCCCTCGTGGTTTTGTGCCTGGACTGCTAAGGCACTTCACGTCAGAACTGCCCTTGGCATTATTTATCTGCATTGTGTCTCCTATATGTAGAAGATGACATTGTGATTTCTTACTGCACCGGATAATGTTTAAAGATTTTAAAAATACATAAACTAGAGGATTACAATAAAATCGACACAAAATTCAGTCTTCATGGAGATTTAGCCCTTAAAATAAAGGTAAAATTATTTCTTCCGATTTCTAATCGTAGGTTTCAGTGTTATCTTTGGATGGGATTGTACGTATCTACGGCAGGATTCTTTGCTTACCCTCTAACAAGGTAGATCTGAACATTTGTCCTCCAGAGACGAGACATCAGATTTTTAAACACCGGTGTCGGCACGGCACGGCTTCCTCTCGATCTTCTCCTTGAGATGGAGGGTGTTAGTTGCTGCCACAGTGTAGACTGAAGTCACTGAGGCCTCTGAGCCTTGTGGGCCATCAGGCCACGGCTCCGTGACTGACGAATAACTTCCTGAGGATGCCGGTCCTCTGCTCTCTACTTAATAATGACACAAATGATTGCAAATCATTTAAATAATGTGCCTTTGTCCTTAAGCTTAATTCGGCCTATACGCAACCAAGCAAGGACATCATCAGCTCAGGCGGGAAATGTGATAATTGATGAAGGATGAGGTGATTAATTGGGAGGGTGGTTATCATCAAGCAGGAACCCAGAGGTAGAAGCTTTGGCATTCCGGCAAAGCTGTTCAGAGACAAAACAGTCTGGATTGGAACGGAAAGCTGTTTCCGAACAAAAGCCTGCCGTTCCTACCTGCAATGTCATTTTCTGAAGCAGAACATACCGTTTTGTTTGGGACTCTTTCCTCTCTCCTTTCATCTTTTTCTTTCATGTGTTTTCTGTTCCCGTTTTACTATTGGGTCTCCTTTTGGACAGACATTACTAAATTCCATCAGTTCGGAGATGCAGACAATTTTTCTATTTTCCTGTTTCTGATTAAGATGCATTTTTACACCGGCACGTGTTTGATGCAGCTTCTCTTTCCAGAAAAACTCGCACTGAGCCCGTCGGCAGGGTGTCTTGAAACAGACAGCACCTTAGGAATCAAGCAAAACAGGGTTATTCGGGAAACTCCCTCTTGCTGACTGAGCACCTGCTTTGCCAGGATAAGATCCGATGCCAAGCAAGAGGCAGTGAGGACAGTTTAGGTCTCAGAGTTTTTATAGGTAAAAAACAAACAAACAAACAATTACATAGCATAAAAGCTAGTAAAGGCCCCTGCAGCATCACGCAGACGTATTTCACTGCTGTAGCACAACCAGGGGAGGAGTTAGTGATTCTGGACGTGCTGCTCCGGGGAGAAGTTGCTCATCAGGTGCAAGGGTGCGGGGCCGGGGAGGGCAGCGTCCCTGCCCAGGGGTGATGGACCGGGCCCTGTGAAGGGAAAGAATCCCTGGCCAATCCGTAAGGCTGACCCACGGCTCTTCCTGTTCTTTTCACATGTGTGGTATTTCTTCTACTCCCAACAGTAAACACGTGTTTATTCATGAAATAGGAACAGAATCACCAAGCCGGTTCCGACCTAATTATCCGCATTCATTCAGAGCGACCTGCAGGGCTATTTTGGAGCACGGCGAGCTCCAAGTAGGCCAGGAACTCGTTTCTTAACTAGCTTGCTCAGTGATCTGTGAATTGCAGAGGCCAAGCAATGCGAGTGCGTCTCGGAGCGGGAGAGCAGGGTAAGGATGGCGAACGGCGGCCACGTCACTGAGTCCTGCACTGCGTTTTCTCAGCTCCGCCTTGTTGTTCTCGGTAAGGCGTGTTGGAGCCACTTCCCAGACATCGTCGTCCGCGGGGTTGCACCCCCCCCACCGGTCGCCCCCTCCGGGCACCGTTGCTGGGCCACCACCCTTGGCTCCTTGCTTGCTGGAGTGGGGTGTGTGACGAACCATCCCGAGCTCTGCATCTCTGTCCGTCCGTAACCTTCGCCGGTCCCGTGGGTGTTGGGCGCCCCTACATCCTGGAAACCATCGCGCCCCCAAGTCCAGGCCAGACTTCGCTCCCAGACGCCGACCTCCTGTGTGAAACTACTCCGCCGTCAGCCACTGGGTGCCGAATCGCCATCTCACGCCCAACTCGTCTGGCACTTGTCCCTGTCCCATTGTGCTTTCTGATCGTCGGGCTCCACGCTCCCACACATACACTCTAAAATCTATTTCATGTTACAGTAAAGCAGCCAGGCCGATGATTTCATCATGTAGGTTATATTATGTCGGTCCTCTAATTAAAAAAAAAAAAAATCCTTTTTTTTTTCCTGAGTAGGAGTCACCATGCTGACATCAGCGTGAAGGGCCCCACGGCCATGATCTGGCCCATAACTCCGCATCACAGTGCGGCCGGCAGTGGCGTGGCTAGAATTTTTGACACCCAGACGTGACCAGGACTCCCTTGCTCTGTGCAACAAAATATGTTTAGTAATAACTGCAAAAGGAAACAAGGAATTCTTGTAACCGGAAAAGAAACCCAAACAGTGCAATTTCTTTTATCGAACTTTTTACATATACATTCACGCCAGTAAGTGTAAAGAATTAAAACAGAATGCTAATGGTTCAGTGTAAAAAGAACAAAATGTGATGCTTAATTCTTCTAAATTCCAGTAATACCTTTTTTAAAAAATAAAAATAAAACCTTCTACTTGCATCTCAGTGGGTGCGCCAGTAAATAGTAACCTTCTGTTTTCCAGCTCTAAGTACGTCAATGGCCAGTGACTTTGTCTGAATTAATTTTCTTTGTGTTTTCACCGTCCCTCACCTCTGGCAAGCACCAACACTTGGGTGATTCTTTCTCTGCATCTATGAGGCATTTTGGTTTTTGGTTTTTTGTTTCTTGTTTGTTTGTTTTTTGTTTATTATATGTGAAGTATCAAGAATAGTCACAGTCCGCGGTCAGCAAAGCAGTTAGTACAATCACCGTGTGTGGTTTGGGGTTGGGTGACTGCGCCTCACTTACTCAGATCCACAAAACGGGGAGCAAAGTAGGGTTTGTACCTTTCACAGCATGGTGGCTCCCGAGACTATGGCTTATCAGATGGCTCATAGTCAATCCACCACTTTACCTTCTCCCATCTGGTTCGTACTTGTGTATGGGGTCGAAAGGGCGGGGTCTGAGTAAGGGGGTTAGTTTTCTGCTCTTTCATAATATACCAAGCGCTTATGATTGCGTAAGTCAGGAGAGGATTTCATAAATGCATGATCGTTCTTCGCTCTGTGTCGTGCACACAGTTTTGGAAGAGGAAGTGAATGACTTTTAAGTTTGGTTTCGTTTTCGACCAGCGGAGAAGTCATCCCATTCCTAGCTGCTGGCCAGTGTAAGTTCGTCATGTCACTGATCATGAAGAGTCATGTGGTTTTTCCTGTGTCCTGGGGCAGCTAGGATCATATAATACCCAGATCTGTAAATAGAAATTCAGGGAAGAGTTTCATGCTCCAAATGAATAAGCTCTCTTGCGTCTTGTGGACGGAGGGTCATCAACCTGGGATATTTTTGCCATTATATGATTAGCACTTCAAAATTCTAGCTACTTTATCGAGCACTATCAAGTCTTTCTTTTCATACTCAGTGTCATTTTCTGTGATTTAATGGAATAATATCCATTATTCGTAATTCCATTAATTACTTACTTTGACTAAAAAGCCTCATTGCAACTACGAATGGACCTCTTCCAGAGCTTGTTAACATGGCGCCTTGTATAAAGCACTCAGTGTCTGACAGCGAGACACCGTCCTGGTGCCAGGCGGGCCCGTCATCAGCTCTTGCAACCTCTCCTGAGAGAAGCGAGAGATGCTGGCATTGCGGCCTGTCCAAGTAGAATCATCAAAGCCTCTGTAGAGCTCTACAAACCTTGTTCTTCTTCACGTCCAACAAAACTGCCTGTTTCCAATACAGTTTTCCACTTCTATCCAAAAGTGGTGTTCCCGTGAAATCCTTCGTAAGCTGGAATGGCGTGACCCGAAGAAGCATTTGCCATTATTCAATATGGAATAATTTTTGAGCGTTCCGAGACCTCAAATTCAGCACACACACAGCGTCTTTATTTGGTTCACCACAACCAAAATGGGAAATTCTGTCCAGTTTTATGCTAAATACCACCCTTACGAGCTCTCGTAGGCTTTTTTGCTCGCTGCAAAACGAACTCTGAACACTATTGTCATTTTTTTCTATGCTTTTTTCATAAAAACAAAAATCCTTATTGAATTTATTTCGGTTAGTGAAAATAAGTACTACTGTGAGTCTTTTGTAAAAGCAAAGTTGAATAACGTGAACTTTTGAAAGTGGGGGAAACCCAGATGTTATTTTAGGTGGAACAGGGTATGATGACATACTTTTTAACAGACTGTTGCATGAATCAGAGGTGAACACAAGCAATAGATGAATGGACACAGTACTAAGAAAATCCAAGCGTTCTGTTTACCGAGGGAATGGAAAAACTGTAATTCCAGATGAACAAGTCTAAAATATATAGACCATAATTATTATAGTCATAGCTTTTTTTTTTCCTTTTACTGATCCATGATTAGTGAGCTACTGTTTATTCGAGGGATAGATGGTTTTTTGCTGATGTGTTTCTCCTCTTATGCCACCTTATCAATGTATGCTTCATTTGGAAAAACTTTATCACTGTGTGAAGAGTTTTGTGAGTAAAAGGTAGAATACGGTATGGAGTATACGCAGCCAGCTCTCTTCAGTAGCTTACCGTGTAGTGGGGAGGAGCTTATAGTATATTTTTTAAATCTTTTCTTCAACCTAAATGCCCCCCCCCTATTATCATTAGAATATTGGTTTAGGGAAAACAGGAGCAACATTAAGTCAGTGTGTTGTGAAGCTTATTAGCAAATCTTAAAGAAACAAAGGGATCTCCGACATCAAATAATTAACATACGCATCACCTCGCACAGTTGCCATCCCCCATCCGAGAGAATGCTTATCTGCTCTCCTGGCAGATTTTAAGTCTGCAGCACACTGTTACTAGCCACAGTCACCATGCTGTTCTGTAGATCTTCAGAACTCACTCGTCTTCATAGCTGAAACTGTGTATCCTTCGACTGGCATCTCCCCATCCCCCGGCCCTGCGGCCTCTGGCGATTGGCCATTCTGCTCTCTGCTTCCATGAGTTCTGCCTGTCGGTGGGAATCACAATGTAGACATATGTCCAAATGGCAAGTCGCACGCCTTAAGTATACAGTTGCAGTTTGTCACTTACACCTCAATCAAGCTGAAGAAAAAGAAAACAATGGGAGACCCTGAAAATCACAATACATCGGAGAATTATTTATTTGGATTGTATTCACCTGCATGACCACTTCTGAGCAGGTGAACAGCAGTGTATTTTCAGCGTGGAAGGCAGGTGGCGGGGACGGCTGAGGACCGTGTTCCTGCCGCGGAGGGCTCTGCAGGGCTTGCGGGCAGACGGGGCCACCCCGGAGGAGAGTGTGACCTCCCCGTGCACGTGCAGGGGGAAGCGGCAGCCTCGGACTTAACCGAGGACCATGAAGCCCACTCGCATCTCTCGAGGAGCGACCAGTCGTCCCGTTTGAGAGTTTGCAAATAAGTTTATTTTAAATAAATTATTTTCTCCTACATCCAGGATAATTCGAAGCAGTAGACAGTTATCACCGCGTATGTAACACGTAAACAGCTGTCCATAACACCGAAATTGGATGATTTTTCAAAACCTCATTTTCAAAATGTCGCAAATCGTCGCTTTTCGGTGTCTTTCAGAGCCGGGGTGTTTATTTGCAGCCTTTTTTTCTGGCCTTTTACTCATAACGTCTGGCAAACTTTACTGATAATCAAGGCTGAATAACTTACGACATCTACAATCAGTATGTAATCAAACCTGATGAAAAACACATTTACACATGCTTATTTCATTCACATATATATATATATATTATTTAAATGATCTATTTTTAGATGCTGCTTATTTACATCTTATGCTATAGCTCTGGAACTAGAAAACTTTTTATATTGATGTCCTGGAATGAACGGGAATATTCAAAATTAATGTGGTATTAATGATGGCAATTAAAATCTGTTTTTTTCCCTCCTCGTCTCCAATCTAATGCTGATTTGGGGGTTAATACAGATATTTGTAGGGAAAAAAACTGCATTCTGAGGAGTCGCTTCTCAATGCTTGGCATTCAAAATGTTACTAAATGAAAATTAATTGCTTTTCGTAGAAAAGGACGTTTTACAACACTGCAGTCATATTAAAATAATGACTGGCTTCACTAATTGGAAATTAAACGCGATGCTGGGTGTTCTGGCCGTGTGGCCTGGGAGCTGGGTTTGCATGTAAAAGTATGATTTCTATCCCTGCTGAGCAAATTTTGATTCTCAAAATAATTAGTTCTGTCAAAAAATTAATTTTGTTGGCAGAACTGAGTCGAGAATAGGCAACCTCCCTCACATATATTATAATTATTTGGAATGACAAGATGATATTAAACAATAATCTTCAATTCTGGCTGTCAAACTTGATTAGGTCATTTCTTGGAGTGCTTCTGAGACGCGTGAATAACCTTGAAGGTGACATGTGAGTCATCACTTGTACTGCCCTTTATATATGGGATATTTATTGCAATCGTTGCACGTGGGTGTGTGGGTGTGTCTGTGTGTGTGCAGCGAGTGTTACTGCTGTTGCAAAACATTGCAAGTCACTCGGAGGAAGTTCTAAGCCAATATTCAAACTTAATCTACTCGCTGGTAGGAATGTTAATTGGCACAGCCATATGAAAAACAGCACGGATGTTCCTCAAATAATTAGGAAGAGACTTACCATATGATCCAGAAAACCCGCTTCTGGGTATCTACCCCCCACATTTGAAACCATTTATCCGTAAAGATATTTGTACCCTGATGTTCGCTGCAGCGTTTTTCACGGTGGGCAGGACATGTGGACAGCTGAAGTGTCCTTTGAGAGGTGAGGGAACAAAGATATGGCACACGTGTGCAACGGAGCATCCCTCGGCCGTAAGGAGAGGTGAGCCTGCCATTTGCAGCAACGTGGGTGGGTCGTGAGGTCATCGCACTAAGCGAAATAAGTCAGACAGAAAAAGTGAGAACCGTAGGATGTCATTAAAATGAGACCCAAAACTAACATCAACACATGAACAAGCCAAACAAAAAGTCATAGACAGACAATGCTGCGTGGTCACCAGAGGGAAGGGTCCGGGGAGACTCGACTTTGGGTGCTGAGCACATAATGCAATAGGCAGGTGACACATTATAGAATTGTACACTTGAAACCTATATGATTTTATTAATCAATGTCACCCGAATAAACAATAAGAGGAAAACAAAACTAAAATGATATTTTCATCTGGAAAATTTTACTTGTATTTTAACTTAACGAAACTGCTTAAAAGTCACACATAGGATGGATATCTTATAAATGTAGATTTGTTTCTTTGTCCGCTGAATAATTTAACCACATTTTTGAATAAAATAAATTGTAACTGGAATTAGCCTCCTGTGACCTAATATATTTTTTACTAAATCTCAAAGCCATTTTTAATTCTAATAAGATTTAGAAAAACTAAATACCTAATGTTCTTTTCACGAGAAAAATCATGATTTAATTTAGCATAACTAAATATATTTCCACACCTAAAAAAAAAAAAAAGAAATCTAATCCCTCATACTTCACAAAATAGTTTATTACTGTTTTAGAAAACCAGTCGTTGGAATCGGAAACTTCGTGATCATTAAGGACAGAGATGGAACTCGGAAAAATCCAATTTTCGATTTAATTCAGTTAGCGACACCGAGGCAGGAACAGGCGACTGGAGGCGTGGCATCCAGAATCCGGTGGCCTCGCCCCAAGTGGAACTTCCTCTCCTCTCGGCCGTGTGTCTTTGAGGAGGTCACGTAACTTCCTGCGCTGCCCTGGCCCTGCCTGTGACGTCTGGATCATGGCACCGTTTTTCTCGTCAAGCTGGAAGGAGATGAACGTAGCTACCACGATAGCGGGGTGCCCGGTGAGCCCCGCAAATGTGAGCACCGCGATCGTGGCGCCGTTGGGCCAGTCGGTGATCAAAGAAAAGCGACGACGTGCAGGGAAACCGCCTGCTGACGCCCTCCGTGCACGTGTTTAAGCTGGGGTACGTTTTCTCTCTGGTCAAGTTGAAGGTTTTCTGTGCCCCGTGAACACAGTCTTTCTTCATTTCACTTACTGCCAGGATTATCTTTCTTCAGAAAGGGATTTTTATTTGTCTGAAGTCAGACATATTCATGCTTTCCTTGACATTATTATATGTCTTGCTTCATATATATCGCTATATATCTTTATGGATAAATGTTTTCAAACTGGGAGGGGGAGGTACCCAGAAGAGGGGTTGCTGGGCCATGTGGCAGTCCTAGTCTTAATTTTTTGAGGACGCTCTGTACCATTTTCCATGGTGGCCACTTTACATTCCCACCGGCAGCGAAATGATTCATTTTTAAATTGAATCCTTTCAGCCGCAATCTGCTCTTTCAGTTTTCTTAATATTAGATATTTCGCTCCCCTCCAAAGGTATCATCTGAAATCTGTCACAGGGCAGAGCTCAATTTAAAAAATTGTATGTACTTATGTAGCCAGAAAAAAGCTGTCATTTAGCTGGTATTTATCTAGAAACCACTGCATTTGACAGAAGTGGCTAACATGTACTATATAACTAGGTGTTTGTTTGCTCCATTGACAAAAAAAAATGGTGTGTGGTGGGGTTTGCATTGTTTCCCCTGTTTCTACTTCTCCTGCCCCAGCTTCTTTTCTCAAAAAAAAAAAAAATCTAGACTTACCAGGATTCTATTCCCAAAGCCTATTCACCCTTCCGATCTAGAAATAGAATTATTTGCATGGAAGATGCTGTTCCAGTTTATCCTTACCGACCGCAGGTGCACAGGGTTGAATTCAGGGTACTGCCCAGTTCGGGAGGCACAGGTACCCTTGGTCCACGCAGGACCCATTTTATTCTGATCAGGTATTTAATTCTCAGATACCAGAAGTCATATGGGTTCTCCAAGCGCGCAGCTGCTCAGCGACGCGATCCTCAGACGCTCGGAGAGCCAGTGGGGCGGGCTAACCGGGCGCCAGCCGGAAGCACGGGCTGTGGCATCTGGTGAGGATCTCGCAATTCAGAGGGAGTTAGAAGGTCTGAGTACAGAGCATATTAATTTGCCATCAGGGCTGGGCTGTCGAGTCTCATTAAGCACGTAGGGTCCCCGTTGGCCCCCGTGCTGCTCTGTGACGTGGGAGGCAAGGCCGAGGGGCTGCACCGCGAATGGCAGGGCCGGTGCTGGGCGCAGAGAAGGTCTCGCGCTGCCTTCACGGCGGTGAGCTGTCGCCGCCGACGGTGGACGCTCGGTGAGCAATTACACGCCGCGGCTGGGTTTCTGTTCCACCCCGTCCTCATCAGGTCACGATGACACTGTGTCCCACCATTGGCGGAACGGGGATCACAGGCCTTTGCTCGGCGGGGCCTCGCGTCCCGCACACACCCTGTCTGGGGAGGGACAGGTGAGACAGGTGGCATGGGCTGACACCTGGCAGCGGATTCGGGACTGGCGTTGCGAGGCCCTGCGTCGCCCGCGTCTGAGGACGTAAATGAGCTGGTTAACTTGGTGCATTCGAGTCGGTGAGCTCCGGCCGCTCGCACCGCAGAGAGGGCGATGCCGACTTAAGCGAGGGGAGGTGTGCGGGACCCTGCACAGGTCTTCGCCGCGCCAGGAAGACAGTCCCCGAGGATCGTCCCTCAGTGCACTTCCACTACCGCGCGACGTTCACGTCCACGCACCTCGAGAAGGAAATGAGACGCTCCCGTTCCCGGACAAGGTACACGTTCTCACGAGGCCCGAGGCGGTCACTAGCGTAAGGACGACTGAGTTACGCTCATGCGCATCGCAGAGGAAACCTGTGTCACGTGACTAAGGGCGGAACGCGGTGCCCGCGGTTCTGAGACTCGTCCCCGGAGCTGCGCGATCGACATCGTGGGACCTCGGAGCGTGCGGCGCTTCCTGTGCAAACAGCACCGACGAGTCGCGTCCCATCTGCCTCGCAAGACCGAGAGCACCGGACGGGTCCGGCCAGACGGGCGACCGGACGCAGGGTCGGAGGTGCGCGCGCCCCGCGGAGCGTCCCGCGGCCCGAGAAGAGACGGAGCGCTACCATTGCGACAACCCGGGTGGGTCCCCAGGGAGAACCGTGCTCGGCGAAATGAGGCAGACGGGAAAAGTCGAGAACCATGTGATCTCGCCCGCGCGCGGCGAAAGCAGCGGAACACAGCGAAGGAATCCACGAGGCAGAGACTCGTGGGCACAGGCGTCCGTGCGGCTTCACCAGAGGGAAAGGGCCCGGCGGGAGGAGGATGAGGGCGACGGGGGCCAAACGTCGCTGACGGGGGCGTCCGCCTCTGGGTGGTGAACGCACCGTGCAATCCGACAGGTTATTGAATCGTACACTTGAAAGTGACTTGACTTAATTAATGTCGCCCTGACAGCTTTTAATTAACAAAGACCACAGTTAAGCACTTGGCGAGCGTCAAATTGCTATGTAAATGCAAAACACACCTTGAATGGAAACATCTTGCAAAGCAGGGGTGTGGCGGACATGCTGACCGCGGACACGTGTGCCCTGGGACTGTGTGCTAAGTGCTGTGCGAACCGGGGCCTCCAAAACTAGTTTCCTACTCGTGTCTGCTTGCCTAAATACATTCAGAAAAAAAAGTGTGCATAGCATGTCATTGAGTATCTGGCTGGACGAGGAGAAATTCCTGAAAACACACAGTGCGCTGTCTGTCCGCGGCCGTCCGTGGGCGTGGGGCGGGGGTCACGTGCCGGAGGGACCACCTCATGACGGTCGGGTCACCGGGACGATGGGCTTCAGAGAAGAGGCTCTTCTTAGGGCGAGACGGGATCGCCCGCGGTTCAGTGCGTCTGAGGGGCTCAGCTTCCTTGCCGCTTCCCCAGCACCGGGGTTTGGACGCGAGGCGTGAGGCGTCGCAGGGTGACGGGTGGCAGGCGGCAGGGCGTCTGAACAGACTCGGTTTACAGTTGCGTCGCCCTGGACGAGTTAGCCTCTGAGTGCGTCATCTTGTGGGTCTGTCGACGGAGGATGCCCCCTGGCTTGCTGTGGTTTTGAATTCGGTGATAACGTACGCACCGTCTAGCACCGAATTGGGCAGGTGTGGGAGCCCAGCAAGAGGCAGCTGTTAATCCCCCAGCAGAGAAGTGACAGGGTGAAGTTGAGCTAAACCCTGGGTCTTGCTCTTGGTGTTCCGTTTGTTCATTTTGCTTTTTCTCCTCCGCTGTTCTTTCTGAACGTCCCTCTTCGTAATTTTCAGCCATGTAAGAGGTTTTCTGTGGCTTTTTGAGAGTTTTTCTTGGTGGTGGCTTGTTTCTCTCGCTCGCTTCTCTCCTCATCGGTTACAACTCCCGACGCACACAGCGCGCTAGCTGACCTCTTCTCTGCCTCAGCAAACAAAGCGAAACACACATCAGCCCCAACGTTGCCGAAACGCTGCTTTGTAAAGTGCTTGAAATGCCCGTGATGGCTGCAAGGAACAAGGAGTCGTTTCCGATCCTCTTCCAGTTCCGGCTTGAACGCCTTGGGAAGTAACCCACCAGGCAGAGGACAGGGTCTAACGAACGGTGGGTGTCCGAGAGGGACGTGGCTGTCCCGTGTCACTGAGGTCCCTCCCCACAGGCTCCGCCGCCTGAGCTGAGGCCAGATCTTGAACGTCCTTCTGTGACGCAGGAAATGTAATGACTCGTTACCTCTAGAGACGGTGTCCATGGTTTAGTTATTTTTAATTATGCATATATTCTATAATTAACTTTCTTGCTAAAAGCTACGATAGATATAAATAAATGATGTCATATAATATAAAACATGCGAGACCCTTAATATCCATGCACAGTCAATATGGACTCCTCTGAAGAGAGGAACCACTGGTGTGTGACCCCTCTGGGCCTCCTGACCCACAAACAAGGACATGCCTAAGAATTCGCTCCACTGAGGACTCGTGAGAATATGAATGCGTCAAGATCTTTTAACTGTGACACTTTGTTGGGTCTCCAGGGTTTTTAAAATTTAACGATTGTCATCAGTTTCGACTCAGTCTGGGAACAGGTGCCGGGTGCCCTCGGCCATGGGGTTCAGCAACCTTTGGCTGCATGTGGATTGTGGGTGCGGACGGAGACCCCACCTCAGAGAGAGGGGCAGCCGCCGGGGAGGCTTCGCATGCTGGCCCGCGCGTCCCCTGAACACGGCCGTGACGTGTCAAGCGTTTGGGGGAAACTTGGAGATAATCAGACAACACTCCCATCAGCACCTGCTGGATACGCGGCGGGTAAGAAGCCGTCGGCACTTTCAGAACGCACTTCGGCTCCTGAACGCTTAAGCCTATAAAACCTGCTTAGGCAGGCGTACCTACGTTGTTCTGTAGAAATCTTTGCGATGTTGAGGTCATTACTGTTTGTGTTTATGACCCTAAGCGATACTCGATTTTATTTTACCCAATAAACTACGCAGCTATCAGCTAAATAATAGGTACATAGTGAGAGCTATCGTCGCTCAGAATACTTTAGTAAAATGCAGCTCTTTTATTAAAAATGGAGAAAAACACTCCCCATCCAATTTTTTTCAATGGTTCTTCTTTCCTGTTGGAATCCATTGTGCATCGGGGAGGCGAAGATGTTTTGTAGAGAAGTGTTTTCATACACCATTTAAAAATAATGAGACCATTCCAAACATAGAATCGACTCTCCTTAATTCAGCGCTGAGCATATATTCCTTTCAACGCTGTTTGCGAAAATTGTGAAAAGGTTTAAAATTATACTATTAAGAACAGTAGCGAAAGGTACTGCTTACATATGTCTGATTCTCAGAATTGGGCTTTGCTCTTTCTAGAGATATGATTGCCCCTGGCAGATTATCTACTTTAACCTATTAAATTTACATCTGCTGTTACTTCACACAGGTTCTCCTCTTTTACTTAGATGGCCGGTCATTCCATAAAGGACAGCGATCACTATTTTTTGTGTGTAGATGGTATATATATGTATTTATATATGTGTAATATATATATATATAATTTTAATAATATTATTAAAATGTTATTACTATCATTAATAGTTATAATATATATTAATAATATTTACACATCTTAAATTTTCATTTGACACAGCAGGAAAAAAATCTGTTGGGCCATGAGCTATGACAGAGCCTTTTACGAATCTTAACATATCAGAAAGATTTTCTCCCTCGGCGGGATCTCTGGCTGCTTCTGCCAGGAATTCTGACTCTCAACAAAAATCCATCACGCGGGCATCGAAAGCTGTGGATGGACCAACGCGCTTTGTCATATAAAATCGTCTCAGGATCGAAACGAACACAGTCCGGTCGGGCCGGGCCCGTCCGGGGAGCCGACGTGGCGGCCTGGGTGCGGACGTGTGTGCTTCGTTCGGAATCTATGACCGGCCAGACTGGAAGGGCTGACGACATCGATCCACCTCGGTCCCTGTCGGCGACGGGCGGAGGCCTCGGGCTCACGCCGCTCCCAAGAAGAGGCGTTGGGGAGCCCCAGGCGCGGGGCGCCCGGCGTCGGAGGCGGGGGCAGCAGAGGCCGGCGGCTCACGCTGGCCGGCGGGTGCAAGGCAAGCACCAGCCGCAGCCGTGACGAGTCACTGGTTCGTTAAGGCCTCTGCGGCGTGCTGGCCACAAGACGCCTGCCGAGGGCGCCGCGCGGACCCCCGGCCGCGGTGGCCTCAGACGCCCGTTACGGGATCGGCCGTGGGAGGGCCCGAGGCGCTGTCCCAGCCCAGCCGAGAGACGGCCCCGCAGCACGCAGAGGGAAGGGAAGGGGCCTCGGATCCGCGCGGGGCCCCCAAAAGCAGGACTTCGGAGCTTTCGCCGAAGAAAACCAGCCGAGGGCGTGAGGTCCTGGCCCACCCGTGCGTCCTGAGTGACCCGCAAGCTGACGTTTGGGGGTCCATCCGTACGTGCCGAGTCCTGCTTCGCGCTTTCCTACGTCTCATCCGGCCCCTTGACGGTCATGTGTCGGCAGCTGCCTTCGTCTCCCTCAGTCCAGACAGGAAATGGGCACCGAAGGGTCGCGTGACCGCGCGGGTCCTCGTCCAGACAGGGGCGGAGCCGGCCGGGGCCCTGGTCTGTGCGACTCTAACGACAGCGTTAAAAACAAGAGAAAATCTAAAACGTAGGGCAAACGACGGTGGGTTTCCTCCCCGAGGCCGACAAGCGCGTCGGTGACGCGGGCACGCCAAACCGCGTGGGGGCCGCGCCCGAGGCCTTCGGGGGGCGCCGGGATCCCGCCCGCCGCCAGCCCGCGCCCCCTGACCTCGCCTCCCGCAGTGAGGGCGACACAGCCCTCAGCCGTCGCCAAACGTGTTGCTTCAGAAACACGAAGCGCTGCCCATTGAAACGTGGGTCGTCAACAGCACCCCCGTAGCTCTTACTCAGAAAGGGGCGTCCATCACTTCCCATTTCCGCCTTCCCTGGGATTTTCGAACGTGTTGCTGAGATCCGGCCTTATCCAGCCTAGCGGAGGGGAGAGTCAGACAGTTCTGGAAACCACCGTGGCCTGTCGTGTCAACAGAGCTAGGGTTCGTTCCACCCGAGAAAAATGGGGTTCCGAGCCCCCGGTTTGCAGCGCACGGCCTGGGAGATGCTACCGCCTCCGATGCCAAACCCGCAGGCGCCGCGGCCGAGTTTGAGGGATTGGTAAACGGGGTTTTATCTGATCCAGACACACAGAAGACATTTTCACTCTGTCGTCTCTAGTGCTACTTCATGCAGCCCCGAGCACGCCCGCGTGTGCAGGAAACACGCCTCCTTGTCGGGCACGTACTTGCGTGTCAGGAGCGCCCAGGCGTCCCAGGGGCCCGGCCGCGGGATTTGAGACCTTCCGCTCCCCCGTGACGATGACACAGCCGTCCGTCTCTGCGACAGCTCGGTCGCCTCCGTGAAATCGCTTCGTGCTCCGAGCTGAGCTCCTGCAGGGACCGTCCTGATCGACAGCTTGAACGGAGGGGACAGGAGGGCGCTGGCCTGCGGACGAGGAGAGGGTGGGTTTCCCCTGCAGGGTGGCGGCCTTGACCTCCCACGGTGGGGCGTGAAGTGGCCAGAGTCGTGGCCTTGACCTCCCACGGTGGGGCGTGAAGTGGCCAGAGTCAAAGCAGAGACAGACTCCTCCCTCGGTCGGGGTGCGGGGTGCAGGGTGTGGAGGCCACAGCCCAGCCGCCGTCAGCGAAGGCTCACGGACAGCCCACTCCCGTCTCTGCATTGCTGGCCTCAGGCACCGCGGCCTTGGACGTGACCACCATGAGGCCACTGCCCCGAGTCCCCACAGCCACCTGGTTAAACGTCACTAGCGGGAGCCACGCCGCACCCTTCACCCCCGTGCGGCTGGCAGGAGAGGCAAGTCCACGGTCACCTGTGCCTCATGGGGTCTCAGGGAGACTCCAGCGGGAGCTGGTCAGCTGGTGGCCTCGTCACGCCTGAGGAAGAGGTACCAAAACTCTCTCTGGGCGTCCTCAGGACGCTGTGTCGCCCGACACCCTCTCTCCTCGCGTGAAAACAGACGATGTCGGCGGTCTGTGGCCGCCCTCTCTGTGAGGGGCCCTGGGCCACCACAGGGTTCCTGGCTGCCTTACGTACCTTGGGACACTTTCGTGGCAATGTTCCAGGTCCCGGAGGAAATGAAGGACAACGGGGGACCCTCTTCTTGCTGCTGTAAGTGGACTCGTGGCAGGTTAGGTAATGAGGGGCCCGTGCGGATCTGCTTCTGAGGTAGTTTAAACTGTTCGTGGGCAGGCCTGTAAAATTCAGGCTCTCCCGAATGGAACCCCCTTGAGGAATGTTTACAACAGGCGTTTGAAAAAGGATGATGTGTTAAGAGCAAAGTGGCCCTGATCGCTTGTTCCCTACTTTATTCCGACTGCCTATTATTCCATTGAGGGATCTTCCCTGATCACAGATTGGGGTGACGCGTCACAGACCGAGGGCGTGGTGCCTCGCCATCCACAGCCCTCCGCCAGGTCAAGGGTCAGGTAGCAGAAGTGCCACGGGCTGCGTCCGTCCGTCCTCCCACACCCCCGGAGTGCAGAGCACCATCACGGCGTGTCCAGCGACGCCGAGGAGGCAAGCCGCTAACCACCACCTTCCAAGACCCCCCATCACGAGCGGGTGCGGACTCCGATGGGCGGGTCTCCCTCCCCGAGGCGAGGAGGAGCCGAGTCATTGCGGATTTGACTCCTCCTGTAACGCGAAACGGTCTCCCGCCTCCGTCATGCTGGCCGGAGCATCTCAGCGTCTTTGACAGCTCGTGGGATCGTCGGGTCCCGTGCGGCAGAGGAGAGAGCTGTTCAGAATTTCAGGTGCAGTAAACTTCCTAGAATTACATCAGTCTGCTCCTCACATTCTGGAGAATCTGAGTGCACCCTATGAAATGAGTGTTTTTGAGTTATGCCACCCTATGGGACGATGTCTTCGAATGTTTCCTTTTTAGTTTAAAGTCGATGGTTATTTTTCCTCATCTGTAAAAACGTCACCGGAATCTGTTAAACTAAGTCTAGCGGTCTGATAAATGACGGCACTCGCGTGCTCCCGGAGACCAGACGCGACGGGAGTTACGGGCCCAGCGGTCCCTCGCTCCGTCCCCAAGCCGCAAAACACAGGCGTGTTGCTCACGCCGGGTGCCACGAACGTTACGGACGACTTGCGCGTCCCCTACAAGTCCACCCGCGGGAGCCCGAACCCCAGGGCGGCACTTCTGAAGGCGGGTCCGTGGGAAGAAGGAGGTTTTCATGCGCGCGTGAGAGGTGGCGCCCGGTGTCCCTGTCCCAAAAGAGGCCAGTGCTCTGCTCCCGCCTCGGGAGGACACGGGGAGCGAGGGACCATCTGCGAGCCAGGACGAGAGCTCTCCGCAGGGGCTCGGGCGCCTTGACCGTGGACTTCCAGCCTCGGACCTTTGCAGAGTGAGTGTCTGCTGTCAAGTTGCCCGGGTATTTGGGGTTCATAGCCCGAGCTGACTGACAGGCACGTGAGCAAAGAAAGCGGCTGCTAATTATTTGTGTTTTACTCGACTCTCGACACGTGGCCTGGCCCTGCAGTGTGCTTTCAGACCGGTCACCATCCCCACACGGACGTGTCTGACCCCTCGGAGCCCGTGGGGAATGGCCCCCAGAGACACAACCCCCTGCCAGAGGCTTCCACAGCACCTCACTCCACGTCTCCCAAGAGATGGTTAAACACCTGTCGTTACTCCTGGTTTACAAAACTTCCGTGATTTACTAATTCATATCTTCCAAAATAACTTGAATGACGTTGAACCCAAAAGTATATTAATATTACAGATTCTTATGTTTGAAGTGTTGACTTGCCAATACCCACTGATTTTCAATTTTAGATTTACAGTAACCAATACAAAGCCATCAACTTTTTGTAACTATAGTTGTTACATTGTCTATGACTATAATTTATTTATTTTTGCTGTCCGGTCAACAACATGACCTCAGTCTCCAGATGAAAATACTTATTTCTTTGTAGCTAATAGTTCGAACCTAATCACTGCTATTAAGGTGTTTTAGCTAGCATTGGTTTCTTTACAAAGTAAATGCCATTCTTGCTTTATACAGTAATTCTCATTTTTCTATTGCTTAAATAACTTTATTAAATTTTTGTGTTCTACCTTGAGCTGTTGAATGAAATGCTATCATTTGCCTAATTTTTAAGACCTTTCCACATCTGATTAAGTGATATTTTAAGCCATTTTTCTTTCCAAAACCTCTCATATTAATCAATTTTCTGCGCAATCGATCATGTTACCTCTATTATCAATGAGTCCTTATTACAAGCAAAATATTTTATGTTTTTACATTTTTTATACACAAACTAGTAGTTAAAAAGGAAAATGGGTATCGGGTTGCTGGGTTCTTAGATGGTGCCGTTCCCAAAACATGGTTTTAAAAAATATATCATGAATAATTTGCAGTGAATATAATTAATATATACTTGTAAAAGCTTTATGTGCAGGAAGCCTCACATTTCACTCTGAGTATTATTCATAGTTGTAGTAACTGAATTGCAATACTGAGACAACAAAATTGTCTTCGACAAAATTACTGAACGACAGCGATTTTAATATGCAGTGTTTTTCCTTTCTTCATAATCAACCATTAAAATTCGAATAGACATTGAACACGTACCATCGTGATGCCGCAACATAAGATATAATCTGTAGATTTAACAATGTGTGCGTTCAACAAAGGAAACCGGAGCGATTTTTATTATGTTTTTAAATGACAATGGCTTTGGCGCTGTGCCGGGGACGCTCCGGACGCGAGCCCGCTTTTCTCCGGGTGGAAGGGAACCTGCGTTCCTGCTCTTCGCTCCTGCCTCGCTGCACTCAGAACCCGGCTCCATCCCCTGCTGGAGACCAGAGCCTCCTGTCCTTTCTCGCGCATCCCTTCGTCCATCCTGATGGCTCCGAAAATCCTTCGAATAGCGGGCAGGCGGCAGGGCCACTGCCTCGCATGTGTGCTGCTGGGGGGCGTGCAGGGGCATCCGAACTTTCTGGAAAAGAGCTGAGGACCGATAGCTGAGCTAGAGGTGTGCCCTGTCCTGTTTGACCCAAGAATTACGGGATGTGGAATTTACCCTTTGTCAAGGTGGTCACCCTGAAAAAAAAGTTTTAAGCAAGCTAAACAGTCATCCAAGAATAAAGAGAATAGAACGATGGCATGTTTTTTTTTTAACTATGCAGCTGTTCAAGGTACCTCCGATTAGATTATTGAACATAATAAAATGGGTGTTTGAACAATAGGTACTGGACCTTGGTATGTGGATTATGATGGCCATGTTTTGTTTTGTTTTGTTTTGTTTTTCCCTAATGCACAGCACGTTTTCTAAGTACTGGGAAGAAGTGACAAGGAAATACACCAAACATTTAATAGTATTTATTTGTAATTCGCATTACATTTGTTTCCTTTCTTCGTATGTATGTGTTACCCTTCATATATACTTACGCCGCCTAATGGTTTTACTTTAAAAAGCTGAATTTGGCTTATTTCGGGAAACAGTTGGAGGCAAAAATGGAATCTTCACCATAACCGTAATGTTTATCTTTCTTCTATCACCAAATAAGCTTGATGATTTTCCTACAAAAGGATGAATGTCAGAAGATTTTTTTTTTTTCAGAAAATAGTGTAGATGAAGCTTAAGATCTACTGAAGAATTCTCACAGCCCCGTTCGGTGTAAGTTATATCTTTGTAAATCGTCGGTGATTTTCTGAAGAATAAATTCAAGCTTTTTCGAGATTCTTTGGTTTAGTTTGTTCGAGAGATGCCTAACTGAAGACATTAGGACATTTCAGGTCAGTTTCTCCCTTTTTTTCTAATCGTAGATCTATGTTTACACCAACCTGCTTAAGGAGAATCATTATTCAAGCATGTGTAGATGAGTTCACAGTGTTAGGATGACAGCTGTCTCCTGCACATACTGAGAAGTGAGGTGCGCCCACTAGACCCTTCCAGCATCCTTTAATGATTCATCCAAGTATCATCTGCTTCAGGGACTTTTATCTGGATATGCTCCCTCTCTCCCTCAGAAATCACAGTGCTGTACGTCTTAACGGCGTTTGCCAGGTTTAACCTTGTGTGACAGCATTTATCCGAGTCCCAGCTGTCCCTCAGCAGATGCTGCTGTCTGTTAGGGTACCGTTCTTTCTTTCCGACTCATTTTTATCCCTTTAATACTGCATCAGATTCTCGGATGTGGTATGTATTACTGTTGCTGGTCAGCTTTCTTGACTACGTATTTCTCATGGTCATTATTGCTGTGGTTGTGCATTCTTGATCCAGCAGTGTCTCAGCGAATCTAAAATTTAGATCGGAAACTCAGACCCACTGACACCAGAAGGGTTCGCTATCCCACCCCGTTGATTTTGTCTGCTCCGAAACTGTTTCCTCTAGGGCACGTCTTCCCATCGCCTTTAATTTATAATTTATGTGTCCCTTTTAGATTCAGGGGTAGAAATCTCCCCGACACAAAGAAAAAGGCTCTATTGATTCTAGACACATTCTTTTGATTTTACAGAGCATTCATCATCTCAGTCTGGTATTTCCGGAATGAAAAAACCCTCCTTGTAAAGAATTCATTCTCACATGGCAGCTACTTGAAATGTCTGTTTGTTATTCTTCTGAAATGTATCTAACACAATCATATCTCTCCTAAGTTTGGGGGACCAAAAATGTACATAAATAGCTACATTATTTCAGAGTTACCTTTACCCCGTATTTTTAAAGGACCAGGGACCTGTTAGCATTTGGGGGGTAGAACAACCCGTGAAATGATGCCGTCATTTTAATTAAGTAAAATTAAAAATTCGGTACTTCGGCCACACTAGCCACATTGCAAGGCCTCAGAGTGGCCTGGGTTATGGACTCCCCGGGTGGCTGGGGCAGACGCAGGACCCTCTGTCGTTATAGAAACGTCCACGGAGCAGCCGTGGTCCCCAGTTGGTCTTTCGCTGCGTGGTGGCTTCCACAGACGGGCCACACCAGCTCCGCTCAGACCCGGGCAGTGTGAAAACAGACAGCTCTAGGTGCAGTTGCATTTTTCCCAAAAAGTCCACTTCCGCCTCGTCATTTGCTCTTCGAGTGGTGACGCCGGCACCGTTGCTTTCCCTTTGTTCCGAGGACACAGGCATTTTTCCCAGGTCTGCGAGCTCACGGGCCTCCCGCCCCGTCACCGGCTTTCGGCGGGTCCTTCACGATGTGCCCGAGTGCGCTTTTCCCTGGGCGCGTCCCGATCGGGGCTCAGTGAGATTCTTGGATCCGCGCGATCAGAAGTTTCATCGGATTTGGAAGATCTGGGGCCACGATTTCCTCGGACGCATTTGCTGCTCTGGGACGCCACACACATGCACGTGCAATGGCTTGATGTTTGACCTTCAGGTGACGGGGCTCTGTTTAACTCACCAATTTGTTCTGCAGGCTTCTCGCCTATGATGCCCATCGAGCGGATTTGGGTTTTGTTTTCAATAGCGGAGTTTTCATCTTCAGATGTTTCATGTGACTCTTCTTCCTCGCTTTAATTCTCTCCTGGGTCGGGGTCATGTTTTCGGATTCTTGGGACCTGGAGGAGGTTCCAATCGGATGCTGAGTATTTTATACTTTGTTTGTGTTGTCGAGTGTCTACGTTCTTTTGTTTTCCAAGAAGGCTTGCTCTGTGCCCTGATGGATGATCCAGTTGCTCTTGGCGTTGCCGGATCATCTTGAGACGTGTCCTTGAGTTCGGTCAGGGTGGACCCAGAGTGCCTTTCACACAGGGACCGTCCGCGTCTCTTCGTTAAGGTCGGCAGCTTCTGCCCTGTCGGCTTCACGCTCCCAGGAGCCAACTTGGGCTCTTCATGCTCCTGAAGGGAACTCGCGGGAGTCTCGGCCGTCCGCGGGTCGGGAACCGTTCTGCTCACAGCGTTCCAGTGGCTTCGCTGACCTCAGAGGAGGTCACACCTCCCACGCAGCATCGGGGGCCCCCGAGACGATTTCCGGTTACTGTCCTGCATAGCTCTCTTTCTCTGGAAGCGTGGTTTGCAAATCCCTGCCTCCTCAGACACCCCAAACTCTGATCTCCTGTCTTCTCAACTCAGCCAGGCTGTGTGCTTTCGGTCATATGCGCGCACACACATGCACACACACACACACACACACCACACACACAACATACACCGAGCTGACACATGTGTTTTCTTCGTTTCCTGCTCTGCGCTGCCTGTGGTGTGTAATGTCTGGAGAACAGCCGTTTCGTCCGCGTGAGCCTGTGTCGTACTTGTTTGCAGCAGGAGAGGTCATTTAACCCCTATTATTACTTGCATCGTGGCCGAACGTGGGCATCCCTCTTCAAGAGACTGAAGAGTCACATCATAGAGAAAGAAGCACACGCTAAACCTTGCACCGTGAGTTGAGGCTTCATTTTGCAAGGTGTCGAAATGACGACGCACCGTGACCAGGCTGCTTTACGTGGCGAACGCGGACACAGGTCGGCCAGTTCGTCTGCGGGTGGGGAGGGAGCTGTGCAGACACGCGAGGTGGCCTCGTGCGCCCGCGGCTCGGAGCGCCGCGGGGGTCCGCAGAGAGCGTGGGGGTCAGAGCACGGCCGCGTCCTCGTGGGAGACGCGACGCAGGGCCTCTGTCACGGGGGGGCCACAGCGTCCTGTGGTCCTCGGGTTTGCGTTTCGACCAGGTCATCCCTGCCCAAGAAATGAGGCCGAACGCGAGAACTGTTGATCCTTGAAAATGATGCTCCAATACTTGTAAAAATGTCACATTCGTGCAAAAAGGAAATAGTATTATTTCTGTGGATTTTATTACTGATGCTGGCTTAGAGTGGTAAGAAAATAACCGTCAATCCATTTCAGAGCCAAAAAAACGGGTCTTAAAGTTTATTTCCCCATCAGGGTGATTAAAGTGCTCTAGATTATATGAAGAAACTAAATGTTTAAAATAAATATATACGCCTCAATTTGTTTTGTTTCAATCGATCCTCAGAGCATTTGTCTTGAGGTTTAGACGGGCTCAAACTGCAAAATTTAAAAAAAAACTGTCAGTTTTTTTTCCTTCAACCCTAATTTTAAGTAGTTCATAACAAAACCACTTAAATGTGGCTGAGCTGAAACAAAGCAAGGCAGCAATATAATCCTTGTCTTTAATGATGTCATACTCTTAATTTTTATGTGAATAACTAAATATCTATGCAATTCACCTTCTAAGGCAATAGATGCATAATGTTGTGGTTTCAATATTTAGTACAAATTTAATAATTCAAGATGTACTAATCCTTAACAGTCTAAATTGAAAGACTTTTATGTTGCTCGGTTGCTCCTGATTTCAGAAGGCCCTGGATTAAATGTACTGAGTTTTCAAGTATTCAGTTTACGTGCCTTGAAGACTTCTACCAAAATGAAATGAAATAAAATAAAATAAGAGACTTCTACCATTTTAATGCTCAATTTAGAAATGCCATTTAAAATTATTTTTACATACTAGACACACTTATTTTTATACTGTAAGATTTTAAAAGAGAACTTCATGGGAAAATATATTTGCCACTGGCGAAATGCTTCAGTTAGCTAATGATGGTCAACGCTGATCGTCAGGGTCAGGGACCACCTCCTCGCTGAACCTTCCGTTTCACTATGTTGGGTTCTTCAAACCTTAGGCACTTTAGAAGACAATATCAGGCAGCGAAAAATCGGTGCTTAATAAATATTGTTGAATGAATGAAGGAGCGAATGAATGAATTTTTAAAGCCTTGGAAAACAAACCTGTAAGTGCTCTAGTGCTTAGAAATACAAGTTGCATCGAGCTTAATTAAACACCCTGCCGAGCTCAGAAAACGGTCTCTGGAAATACTAACCATTCTTAGTTAAATGAATTAAAAATGAGGGTAAGACTAGAAATTTCAGCATCCACACCCAGTCCACTAACTTGCCGAGCACTGATGACGACTGGCTACACGCACTCTTTTTTTTTTTTTAAACCTGACATTCAATAGCAGTTCCGTTAAAGAGAATGTACAGAATTCATTGTGGTTCATTTATTTTCAGAATCATGTTTTTCTTATGTTAAGTTTTCCGATTGAATATTTGATGTTTAATGCCTTTTTCCCCTCTTCCACAGCATTGAATGGAATGAATTGTTAGTTTCCAAGCAGAGGGTTCTGAGAACAAAATAGACAATATGTCTCCCTGTTCTAGAAAAACGTAGAAATAAAAACGCATGTTCTCGACGATAAATGGAGTGTAGCTTTTTATATTTTTATCATCAGACGTAAGCCATGTTGGATTTTCCTTGTCATTGATAGAATAAGGTGGTTTATTCCTCAAAGCCGATTCTGAGAAATTGGTAGACTTCCAAATAAAAACAATACACAGCGTTTAGTCGTTATACTGAGCTGAATTTTGGATAAATAAATCAGGAAGTTATTTTTAACTACGTGCTAAGTGATTGTAAGTATTTTTCGACCGCATGCTACAATGCAAGACTCGCCTTGAATCTTACCAAGTTTTCTTCTCATGCCCATCGGTCACGCGTGGGCATTTGAGGTGACCTGGCTCACCACCGGACACCTGTTTCAAGCCAGCGATAGCCATTCGGTCTGACTAGTCACCTTTTGATTGTTCGTTCTGTTGTTCGTGTGTTTGTTTCAGGGCTAACAAAACGGTGACCCAACCATGACCGGCAAAACGCAGACCAGCAACGTGACGAATAAGAACGACCCCAAGTCCATCAACTCCCGCGTCTTCATCGGCAACCTGAACACAGCCATCGTCAAGAAAGTCGACATCGAAGCCATCTTCTCCAAGTATGGGAAGATCGTGGGCTGCTCGGTGCACAAGGGCTACGCGTTCGTGCAGTACCTGAGCGAGCGGCACGCGCGGGCGGCCGTGGCCGGGGAGAACGCCAGGGTCATCGCGGGCCAGCCCCTCGGTGAGTCGCGGGCGGTCGCGCCTTCCCCCGGCTGTGACCCCCACGGCGTCCGGAAGGCGCCCACCGTCCAGAAGCCGTCACCGTGGGGACCGCGGGGTCTCGCGTCGCCAAACGCAGGGCTCGCGTGTTTGTAATTCGCATTCTTTTCTCGTGTCGTACCGCTTGACGGCATCAGCGCCTTGTTTTCTCGACGAATTTTTAAACTCGAGGGCAGGGTTGCTTGGTCCTGCTCGTCACTGCCGCCCGTGCGGGCAGAGCCCGGGTTAGAAGGCGTCTGTCAGCCCGGAGGCGCCCCGGGGTGCAGAAAAGCAGGCTTTGCGAGTCATTTTGTTATGCTTGTTGAGATAAGAGTGTTCTAACCTGTTGTCGAGAATTGTTACGAGTTTATTTGAGCCACACTGATGACCTTCCCAGGAAGCGAGGCCGCAAATGCTCCGGAGAGGGACAGTTTTGCAGTTTCTTTTATGTTTGGATTACGGAGGGGACGTCGGGAAGGTGACATGCAGGTGGGAGAAAGTGAGGCGCGGGTAGGCGCTCCCCGAGGGCGGTTATGCCTTCGAGGGGCCTGCAGAGCCGTGAGAACCTGGGGCCTGGTGCGGGGGCAGGGCTGCCTCGGCCCTCTCTGGAGAAGCCCCAGGCCGGGGCCGACCCCCCAGCATGACGCACAGGGTCGGGATCAGGTCACCCCGCGAGGTGACTGTCGGTCACTGGACTTGCCAGACCTGTTACAGAGCCACTTTTTCGTCCACTTGCTTGTGACATTTGCTCTCAGGGGTTAATGTATTCTCCTCGTTGTATTCTTACTTTTTCGGGAGAAAGGGTAGAAAAGTAGGAAAAGGAGGCAGATGTCGAGAACTGGAAAAGGAATATAACCCGCTCTCCGTTATCTAGCGAGGAATCCTGTACCTCATGCCTGTCCGATCATGTGCAATAAGCACAAACACACCTAACGTCCGAGGAGAGGAGAATGTCATCCGACACCAGATGAAATTTAGGAGAAAACATTTCGTAATTAATACATAGAGAAAAACAAAAACTGCATCTACTTTTCTGCATGAGGAAAACACATAATTAATACCACCTGGGTCCCCCGACGTGCGCCCAGATTCGCACGTCAGACCCACCTTCCAGCACCTTCTCTCATAGCTACGGACACCCCAGCTTCGTGTGCCCACAGCACCGCACTCGACTTCCTGCGCCCCTACACGAACCTCAGGGTCACCCCCGTTCCTCTCCTCCCCCCACACTCCAGGTATAATCCATCGCCACGCTTCTCGCCGTCGGTGTGTCTGGAGCCCAGTCGTTTAAGTCTCCGCCAAGAGTCAGCTCACGCAGGTCGCCATGACAGCTCAGGAGGACCCCGAAATATCACATTGGTTTTTCTCCCGCTAATCTGCTCTTGAGTCCTCCTAGCCGGACTGAATAATAAGATTGACATAAGAGCAGATTAGCGGGAGAAAAACCAATTTGATATGTGGACACGGAAGAACATAGATGATGCTTTTCCTGAATATAATCTTGCCTTTAATGAGCATCGAACATATTTTATACACATATATATTATTCAAAGGCTATAGTAAGTGATGTATTGGTTTAAAGAAAGAGTTTGCCATGGAAAACGTCCTCTACATTCCTTAAGGTGGCATCCTTTCACGGTTGTGTTGTTAACGGGAAGACGTTTGCGTGGCACTTCATCATTGCCACAGCTCTTTCGAGCGCAGCTCACCCTCTCTGATTGTCACCGTGCCGAGGGGGTGGTGATGTGCGGGTTCATGCCCGCGTGGCTGGCTAGGAGCTGAGGCTCAGGAGTGAACTGCCTTCTGCCACACAAGCGTGAGTTAACGGATGCCGACGGTAATTATGCCCTGACATTGGGCTAAACCGGAAGGACTGTGGGCAAACTCGAAGGATGGCCTTCATTACCGATCACATTTGTTCTTAGAGCAGACGCGTCGACTTACTCGGTCTTTCTGGTTGTCCTCAGTCTCTGTAAACCCTGACATTTCAGTAGTTAATACAATATAAATGTATTTCTCCCTCGGATAAAAAATTATCTGTGCCCAAGGATTAGACGTTCCGTTCTCCTCATGTGTCCAGGGCAGGGACCAGGCTGTGTAAGTCCTGACATCTCTCAGCGGGCAGCTGCCAGGGACCTGGAAAGGGGTTGGCCAGTCCAGAGGGGAGGGCGAGTAAAGCTCCAATGTGGGTCACACTGGGAGGCGGGGCCGCACCACCTGCTCGCCGGCCTGACCTCGCCTCACCTGGGTGCAGGTGTGGCCGATGCCCTCCCCAGCAGCAGTATCAGCCTCGAGGGGGCCTGTCACAAGCTCTCTGCCGAATGTTTTGTGTTTCTCTTGTGGTGGTTGTATGCTTATCCGTCGCTAAGTAAAATGGTGCCTGTATTCTGCGATTTCTGGTGACCTGCATCCAGCAATGTGTGTCCTTAGAGCAGTTTCCTGACCGTGGCAGTGCTGAAACCGTGGGCCTTTGTTTCGGGGGCCAGTCCCGTGCATCGTAGGATGTTGAGCGGCACCCCTGCCTTCTACTTACTGGATGGCAATCGCTCCACCTCCCACTAGTGACAGCCAAACAGTGTTCCGGTGTCACCAAGTGTCCTCTGAGGGACAGAGTCACCACTGGGTAAGGGCTGCTACTTTACAGTAATCATGACAAAATAAACTTAATTCAGAAATGTTATAACCGTTTTAATCAAGATAAAGGATAAGAAAACAGTGCCTTGCATTATTGTGACAATAACTCATAACTTACAATAAGCATAGATCTCTTCCAGTTGTCCACAAAACGAAACGCCGTTTATGCATTTCGGAGCAATTACCAAAACGTATTTATAGCTACAGCTTATGACTTGCACCTCCAGGTTGTTTAATCTTTAAAAACACAAACACCAGAAACAAATTGATCTGTCTACTCAGTTAGCATGTTTTTTATGTGCACCGATTTTCAATAGGGAATCAAACTGGTTTGTTTTTTTTTCATCCCTTTCTCTTCCCATCGTTACTATAATGCCGTTCAGAGATGTGATTTGTTTTCCATTACGTCCTTCCGCTCCGGTGTTTCGGGCACCACCAGAACTTAGGAGGGGAAAGAAAGCCTTGCAAAAGTGTCAGGAGAAGAACGCCGTGTTCCGAGACTGCTCAGACACCCAGGACGCCGTTCGAACGCAGGTTTTCCAGCAATGCCGCGAAACGCTCCTTAAAGCAAAAGAACCACAGTGTCCCTCGCTGGTGTTTCCTCGAACAAAACACACCCCATTCGCCCCTCTCCGTACCGTTTCCGTGTGCGTTCTTCCCCCGCGTGTGCTGTCAGGTACCAGTGCGATGTGCTGTGTCTGCACATCCAGGAAGGACCCGCTGACACGGAGCCTGGCCGCCGCGATCAGCACCGGGGACCGTGGACAGCGCCGTCCGACTCAGAAAACCCTTGAGCCGCGCACAAATCTTTTGGGGGCTTCTACGTCAGAAAACCTCGTAGAAAACATCCGGAGGGGGCTGCAGGGAGTAAAGAACGGGAGTTTGAGAAAGCTGTTGGCTCCCGAGCTATAAATCATAAATTCATCCTTCAGCGAATTTCAACATTAGCTGTCACGGGATATGAATTTCAAATCAGTAAATATTTGAATTTTTCTTCCTTTGAAACTGTTCTCCATCCCAGCTTTCTTGCCCCACCAAGGAGATGTCCAACACATCCCTATGTTTTAAACACCCAATTTTCAACAGATTTGATAGTAGGCAGACATTCCATGTGGTTTTCAGTTGCAAAGTGCTATGTTTAGATGATCGTTATGTTTGTTTTCAAAATCTATTCACAAGGCCACAGGGGGCCATAAGTGGTGCCCCTCTGGGGTGTAGACAATGGCTAATGATGTGGTTCCAGCATGAGCCACTTCTAGTTCCTCTCTTCCATGGTTGGCAGAAGTGTGTCGCCATCTTAGATTTTAGTGATAACATTTTTATTTGTACAGTATTTTCTGCCATCAAACCTCTCAAAGACATTCAGTGTACACTCCAGCACATTTTTAAAATTACCTTTCCGGTGTCCTTTGTGAAAGCTGGGTAATGGATTTTGTTCATCTCATCTTACAGGTAAGGAGACCCTAAGATGCACTGCATGTTAAAGACAGCGTGTTCTCATGGGGACACATGGTTTGGAACTTCCTTCTGACATTTTTCAAAGTCCCCGTACATGACCCTTAATTCTACTGTCCATCGTCTGCGTACACCGTCTGGGCGTTATTGGAGGGCTGGGTCTCCATCCCCATCCATGGGTCCCAGAAAGTAAGCTTTAAAAACCACACACCGTGGGCTGCAGAGTGCAATGCACAGGCCAGGTTTTCAGTCCTTAAAAAGAGCTGCTTCGGATGCTGTGAACAAACGCTAACTGGCAAACTTCCGTGCTAGAGTGAGCTGCAGGACTGAGGGAGGAAACATGGCCCCACACAGGAGGGAGAGCCTGGGGGGCTTTCTTACGCCTCTCAAATTGGTCATTTGCCTCAATGGCTGAACCTGAATTAGTGGCAGCAGCAGCGGCAGACATGTCTGTGAGCCATTTCTTCGCTGAGACCATCCCGGGGAGTGCCTGGGCCTCCCGTGGAAGGCTCTCATCAGTTCTAATGTGCTTACTTAGCCCCTTATAACAACGCTGGACGCAATACCAGGCCGATGCAGTACCTCAGGCCAGCCTTTCACCCTGCTCATGAAATGTCCTAAAGTCCTTGTGAACTGACTTTAGACTACTGTGCTGACGGGGGCACTCACTCTTTCAACGGTGTGCGTGGGGTCGTGTTAGACGCCAGCCAAAAACATGTCAAGCGCCCGACGAGGCAGAGGCACCAAGCCCTGTCTAGATTAAAGTCAAATAAAATAGAAAGCAAAAAAACAATATGTGAAAAAATCGGTGACCGTCCTCGGAAAAATATTCCCATCGTGGCGTGAACTGTGCATACATAAAATAACGTGCAAACGGAGGGCGGCAGATACAAGTAAAGCGCATCGGGATGCACGGGGCGCAGGCGCTCCAGGGCTTTATCAAAAAAGATACAGTGTTGTTGTAGGACTGGAGAAATCTTTCAGGAACTCGCGATCCCAATTTTAAGGGGCTGGAAACAGTCTAAAATCGGGTGGCAAAACATTCGACTCTTTAATCCTCAAAAAACTCCTTAGATGCCACAAATTCCTAATTTATTTGGATTGAAACGAGAAACAGAACGACGGCAGACGTTCTTCTGCACGGATGCACCGCGCCTGGCGCGCGCTGCGGCGCGGGGTCGGGACTCTGGCTTCCGAGTCAGACCCTGGGCGCCACAGGCGAGCTGCGTGGATTTGGTGCTGTTCCCTTGATTGTAAAATGGAGATAAATGATCAGAAAAAGGACCCGCTTCGAGCCTCGCGCGCTGTCGTAAGGCTCAAACGCATCCGCGTGCGTGAAACGCGCCAAACGTGGCCCGGGGCGCGCGAGGCGCGGGGACCGCGCTGCTCCCGCCCTTCCCGGGCCTGAGGCTCATCACCAGATGCACATAAGATGCATCAGTAAGGGAGGAAACGGAGTTGATTCTGTGCGTCTGGGGCTCGCTGAGGACACGGGGCCCGCGGGGGGCAGCCGGGGCGCATTCGCGACGCGACGCCCCGAGGACCCAGCCCGAGCCCTGCGGGGGCCCCAGCCGCCCGCCGCCTGCGCCTGGGGTCGGCGGGGCCGGCGCGACCCGGTCCTTCAGCCCAGGCGTCTCAGGCGGTTAAGGAGAGAGAGGGCGGCTTTTCACGAGCCTGTTGGGCCTCTTCGTCTTCACTTCAGAATAATCCGCGTGCCAGAGTCACAGCATCTGGACAGACGCGTATGTGTAAATATGTATGTGTAATACAGAGCATTTTATATGTAATTATACTGCATGAATTTAATTAAGATTAATTTGTGTATAATTGCATATATGCTGTAGATATTAAGTCCTAGCTAGTGCCGAGACGCTGTAAGTGGCACCATTTTGGACACTTCATTTTCTAATTGTTCATTCTCCATACAGCTATTATTATATGCACAGATTTTTCTCAACCTACCAATTCTAACGGTTTACTCTGTTTTGGTTATTTGGGGGATGCAACCATGTCTCTTGCAAAAAAATGACAGTTTTCTTCTCATCTTCTAGTATTTGTTCACTGGCTAGTGCCCCTAGAATAACACTGAAGGGGACTAGATGTGTTTTTTTTCATTAAGGAGAAAGCTGTCAATATCTACAATTGTCATTTGCCACAAGATTTTATTTTTGTCGAAAGTCCCTATCATATTAAGGAAATTCTCCTTGTATTTTAGTTGGCTGTTAATTTTCATTGAACATTATCCAGTGCTTTTCTCGTATATATGGAAATGAATATTTGATTTTTTTTTCTTTTTCTGTTAATTTAACGTGCTTGGAATCAATGCGGCATGGCAATGTCATTTTGTTCGGTTGGGTTTTCATTTTAACTTCCATGTGCGCAGTGGAGATTTAGAGATGAGCCTGCAAATTCGTTTTCTCCGTACGCCCTTCCTGGTTTTTCTGCCGAGGGGGTGCTGGCCTCAGAAGACGAGCTGGGGAGCGTTCTTCCTCCTGCTGGGAGTCCGCGGTGCGATTGCTGTCGCTCCTCTCACAGATTTTGGGAGGTTCACCAGTGATGCCATCTGAGCCAGGAGTATTTGTGAAACGATCTTAAACACAGATTCAGGGGGTTTTTAGAGACTTAGGACTATTTAGATGTTTTAAATGAATCTCGTGCCAGCTTTGGAGAGGGAAGTTTTACAGGGAGCGTGCTAATTTGATAGACATTTTCAGATGTATTGAAGTAAGGCGTGCGTAGTGTCCTGATACTTTATTATTGTCAGCAGGGTCTCTAAGGGGCATCAGTTTTCTAACGCGGCCGTTGGTGGCACAAGGCTCCTCTCTTTCTCCCCTCGTCAGCTCAGTCACCGATTCGCATAACCGAATTACGGCTCGGTGTGTTTTCCCCGTTGCCCGTTTGTTTTTGTAATCGTTCTTGTTTCTTTCATGCTACTCTGTTTGGTTTCGTTCGCCTCTCTTTCTATAACTTCATGGGAAGGCTTAGGTACTTAAGTTTCAGATTTTCATGTTTTCTAAAAACGCAGTTAATTCTAGAATTCTGACCACAGCTGTTGCTTCATCCCACAAGTTCTAACGCATCAGACGTTCAAAATCAATTCGCTGACAAGTATTTTCTAATTCACATTCGTATTTCTCCTTTGATTTATTGCTTATTTCAAAGGTTGTCACTGAATTTATAATTGTTTAAAATTGATTTTAGCTTAATTTCACTTTAACCAGAGAGTGAATTCATTGAAATGCACTGAGAAATTTTTTATAGCTCTGAATATGGTCAGTTTTTATCTGTTCCATTTGCGATTGACAAACAGCATGTGCATTCTGTTATTCTGTGCAGCCTTTTTATCATGTTAAACAGGCAAAAATCACTAACTGAACTTTTCGATCTGCTGTACCATTATTGATTTTTGCCTATTTTTCCATCAGTTATTAAGAGAGGTGAATTACGATCATGAATCCATCCGTCTTTTTCGTTCTTTTAAAAACACACTTGAAAGTATCGTATCTTTCTAATGGATTCATCCTTTTATTAGTATGATATATCTCTATCTCTAGTAATAATTTTTGTCTTCGGGAAAAACAGTATCCAATCTTAATATAGCCGAACTCACCTCCTTTTGACCAATGTTTTTTATGGTATGTCATTTTTCATCCATTTTAATTTCAGGGATTCTGTATCGATATTTAAAGCCAGCTTCTAAGCAAAATATAATCTTTTTAAAATACAGTCTGACAGTCTTTGTCTTTTACTTGTAATAATTTATTCATTTAATTATGGTATGCGTGAATTTATATCTACAAGCTTACTATATTTTTTTATTTGTTCTACGAGGTGCGTGTTAATTTTTCTCCCTTGCCTTTTTGAGATTAATCTTTCTTTCCTCGTTTCGTGTTCTCCGTTCTGTTAGCTTGTAAGTCACGCAAACGTTTACTGTTCTTGCAGGATCGCCACAGAGATTGGCACAGGTGTCTGTGGTTCATCAGTTTGGTGGAAATCGTCTTTCAAACTGCTTCCTTGATAATCCAAGGTGCCTGGCATACTTCATGTTCACTCACCGCCCCCCTCACCTTTTGTGCTACGATTTTCATGAGTTTTAATTTTGCATATATTTTGCTTCGTTTCCTTTTATTTTGGAGATTGCCAAGCACATATGAAAGTAAAAGAACAGTATTACGAACAGACGTACACCTGACCCCATCTTAGTAAGAGCGATTCACAAGTTTATTGCTTTTTCTATTCTTTGATCATTCCTTTCCACTCCCTGTGTTGTTTGGAAGCTCAGCTCCCAGCCCTTGACCTCTTGTCCGGGGTGCTAGAACAAGCCCCACCCCCCCACCCCCGTGTAAGATGTCCCATCCGAACTTCACACGTAAGAAGCAGCGCTCAAAACATGCAAGTCATTGCAGGTAACGGGTCCTCAGTGTAAGACGCCGCCGAGAAGATGCTCACAGGTGCTGGGGGCGGGGTCAGGGGGCGGGGTGTCCCCCCACACACACACACGCACGCACGCACACACGACACAGGAACATACATAAAGGAACTCGAGGAGGAAAAAAGAAATCTGATGCCATTGTGTGGAAAACAAATTAATGGTTACAATATACAAGCTTTAAGCTAGTCCCAATTTGCATAAATCAAATCTTTTAAAATTCGCTGAGGAAGAGGTGCCTCCTGCTTTGGGAGTGGGAAGGAAAGGCCGATGGCACACGTGGGTGCGCGCGGGGGTGGGGGGTCCCACGAGCCCCGCGCCACCCCCCTGCAGCGTGTGGGGGGCCCAGCTCTGTACCCCGAGTTGTTTCAAGGCAAAATAGCAAAACTAAACATTAGAAGTGTTCCTACACAGTATTTAATTGTTTTTGCAATCTCTAGAAGGAAGTTTTAGGCATAATCTTTTCCTGAGGGACTGAGAATACCATGAAAATTAGTCGTGTCCTGGCCTCCGCGTGGGGGGAATAAACGAATGAGAATTTAATGAAAATTGGGTCATAAACCCAAGTAAAATCAAGGTGTAAGTGACAGTGGACCTTTAAGGAAATTAATGCTCTTGGCCTTTGCCGCCTGCTTCCTCTTCCACATGTGTATCTGGTTAGTAGATACTTGCGTGCTGTCAGCCTCGCCGTATAAAGCAGTGGAGGTAGACAAAGTAACAACAAACGTTTGCCGTGAGATACGTCATGTTTCCATACACGTGACTATTTTAAAAATACTTTAGAATACTAAATTGAACTCTAAAAAAAAAAAAACCTTTAAAACAAAGAATTAACGTGACATAATCACATTCCTAATGGAGTTTTATTTTCTCATATTTCTTTAATTCTCTTACTGAATTGAAACTTAATAGGTTTCTTTTAGAAACCTAATTATCATGATGCAATAGCGGCTTTATAATAACAGAATTCCTTGCAAAATCAAGTCATCGTGGCTGAAAGACATTTATGCATGTTTGTAGGCAACGATGTTTTATCATTAGCTGAAATCATCTCGGCGTTTTTCGTTTTGACTTAATTAGACCATCACCCATTTATGACACCGGAAATATAACGAGTTAGCGCGACTTCTGGTGACTGGTTGTGGTTTGCTTTTCGGCCGGAACGCGCCGGCTAAAACGGCAGTTGTGTGTCTTTTAAAGAGAAAAATGACTGTTTTCACCACTGCCCAGTGTTCCTATTCTACTCAGATATGAATACCGCCAATCCAGTTCCCTGGTGTATTCGTCTATGCAAGGGCTGTTTTCATTAAACATAGTCCAAAGGGGGAACACACAGAACATTCCGGATTATGTTCCAGTCGCTGCTGGTGTCAGTCGAGTGCCAAAATCGAGACTCACAATCCGGATAGCGACAGCCACCCGTTGGGCTGCAGTGGCTCTTGGGGTCTCGCGGTCCCGCCCAGAAGAACCCTGTTGCCTGCAGCATCTTCCAGCTCCTGACCCTGAGCCGAGCCGCACCCATCGCACGTCTGGGGCGCGTGTCCCCCGCCGCGGGCTGTCACGCACAGCACGGCCGCACCTGGTGTGACCCAGCACCGGTCCGTGTAGATGGAAGCGAGGTGTAGGGAGCGTCCTCCAGGCCTAACTGAATCTGTGATAAGTTGCCTCTTCCAAAAAATGGTTAGGAATCTGGCGAAGCGTCCACCTTCACACTGAGCGCTGTGCTTTGGGTCTGTTTAAGGGATTTGTCAAGGGCGATTTGGGGTCTGTGCCATTTTTTCTCCTTTGCGTGCTGCCTCTAGACGCTGACCCTGACCGACACGTCCCCGGGGACCCTGGGCTCACGCGCCGGGCGCGTCCCCCTCGGCTGAGCGGCAGCCTCACGACAGGCGGGCCACGTCACCGTGCACGCATCCCTGACGGCTGGCCCCCGCCGCGGCGGACCCAGACTCATCGGGGGGCCCCGCAGGCCCCAGACAGTCCCCCGGGGCGCCCCATGTTGTGACTCCCTCGGGACCCGTCCCTTCCCTTCCGCTGACACGCCCCCGTGCTGGGAACGGTTCCCCGGACCAGCCCCGAGTGGGTGGGCGCCGCAGCGCCGAGGTTTCGGTGAGACGTCCGTATCCGGTAATACCTTCTAAGGCTCCTTTCGGTTTTCCTGGCGCGGATGTCACTTCCGGCTCCGCCCCCGATCCTGCGGGCCCCGCCGTCCACGTGCGTGCGGCCCTTCGCCGAGCTCGCCAGGCCCCGCGGCCTGCGCAGCGTGTGCTCGGGCCAGGTGTCCCCGCACCGCAGGGGTGGAGCGAAGTGACAAGGAGAGTCTGTGCCAGAAGGAACAGGTCGGGGGCCTGTGCGTCATTTCCCCAGTTTGGGACGATCTGCTCTTGCGAACGGCCGAGAACGCCAGACAGCAGCCCGGCTTCGGCGACCGGTGCTCCCGCGCTGGCCTCGCCGCGCGCTTTCTTCCTGCGATGTCTGCTTTCTCCTCCCAGATTAACTGCTCTCAGATCATATACACTTGTAGGAACAACGTGACAAATGAGAAAAAACAAATCAAGGGCATTTCATTTGATGAAGGGCAGGCATGATTTATGCAAAATCATATTAAAAATGACCACTTAAATGGCACATGGCCTGAACGAGGCGGCCGGGAGGGTAACCGTGACGGTTGGGTTAGCGAGGCGAAGGATGGTAACGCGTAAGGTCGCGTGAGACCGAGAGGGTGGTTGGGAGCCTCACACCAAGGACCTCGTTCAACATCAGGATAGAGCCGTGGGACGGGTGTTACCGGCTTATTTCTCCCGGTGAGGAAACCGACGCAGAGGGGGTTCGCTCCAGACCCCGCACATGTGAGTGTCCCAGACGCTGCCCTTGCTGGGCTGCTGGACCCCGAGACCACGCCCAGGCCGCCCCGGGGTCGGACAGGGGACAGGCGAGCTGTCTCTGTTGTCCAATCGCAGCCCTAACGCGTTGTGCGCACTGGTGATCTCTGCGAGGCCGGGCTCGCTTTTCGACCTCTCTCCGTCCCCCTGCTGTGACTGCTTGTGGGCAGAGTCTCTGCACCCTGGTGTCAGGACTGCCGCCCAATGAGACGCGAGGGGACGTGCCACATGCCACTTCTATGGCCCCGCTAAGGAGCAGCGTTGCGCGCGCTCCTCCGCTCTGATGCCCGCCCGTTAAGACCACGGCACGTCTTGGGTCCTGTGGACGACCACGTATTAAACGTGCATGTCACACACACCTCGTCAGTTCCTATTTACAGTGAGGTCGACACCAAGTATCACGGCTCTAACTTCCCGGCCCAATGCGAAGAGGAACAAATGGCAGGTAACAGGCCATTGACGCGTTGGAGTGAAGTTCAGAGTTCTGAGGCTTCATTCAAGTCACACTGTCCAAAGCAAGATTTGGGAACGGTTGAGCAGGAAAAACGGCATAACCGCCAGGAGCCAAGCTCTGGGGTCTGAGGCGAGGCACAAGGGCCAGGAGCAGGCGCTGTGCAGCTCAGTGACCGCACCATCCTTCAGGTTAAGTTAACATAGGTAGTTCAATTTTCTTAGCATGATGCTTTTCAATTTAATTTTCAAGTCAGCTGTGTTTTATATGTATAAGCGTAAAGCGTCTCTACCTAATATCATGTATAGCTTATCCCTAGTTTCATGTTTGTTTGGTTTTAAATAGTTTAAGATAATTCACTCAACACGGAGGTTTTTAAGAATTTTTCTTTTGCTTTATAGATTTCTCATTACAAGAAAGATTATTTTCAGAGCACACATATCCGTAAGCTTACAAAGAGAGTAAACTACGAAACTCCAGTGAGCTCGGCACGTGATTTGCTTTGTAAATCCTCCCCGCTCTGAGGAGCAGGCCGTGTTGCAGAGGGTCCGAGCTGGGAAAACGAGCTTTTGGAGAGAGCGAGGTTGGGAGCCCCAAGGCCACAATCCCCTCCACTTCCCAGAGGTTGGGGGGTCCCCACAGCTTGCTGCCAACACAGCCCTGTTTCGATTTTGTGTGACATATGATATCTAATAATAGCAGCTAACCTAGTGATAAGCGAGAGAATGTTTTTGTTCGTTTGTCGGAAATCCAGAAGTCTCTACTGGCAAAATTTAGAACCCCTGGAAGGTCATCATTCGCTTTGGCCCAAGAGAGGTATTAAAAGGCTTTGGTCACAGGCAGAGTCCCTTGCAGTCCCTTCTTCTCCCCAGAAGAGTGTGGGTTGCTCAGTGGAGAGCATCTGAGTACTTTGTGAGTTACGCTGACACAGGTTCTTGGTGGGGTCACTTCACACTCTTCTTCAAAGGGACCTTGGTTGCAGCAATTTCGTGCACAGACGTTTCTTTCTCGAGACCACTCCAGCCCGTGCGCCTGCGTCCTGTGCAAACTCCCCTTGGGCACAAGTGATCCAAACCTTTCTCCACCGAGAAAAGGCCATGCACCAACTTCTTTGTCTCCTCTCGCGACTGACCTTTATGATCCGTTTGATGCTGCCATTTCCTTGTGAAAAGATGTGACTTTGCAAAACTGACATTTCAAAGGTGAGAAGTCACAGCCTGCGGACTAACTGGTTGTTTCATTCACAGACTTCCTTTTAGATGTAGAAGTGGAGAGCGTTTCTTGCATTATGTTCGAGAACAGCTTTTCAAAATTTGTTTGGGAACGATAGTTGCTATTCCTATGAGCTGAACTCACTTCTGTGGGTTTAATTTATTTCTTCGTTTTGCAATTACCAGGATTTTTTTCACCCTTGGGTTCATGTTGACCTATATATATTAAAATTTGAATTTAAAATTTCTGGTCGCTGGAGAGGAAGTTCTCTTGCAAAGATAACGAGGCAGCGTGGATGTCGTTTCTCAACACGAGCTGTGAATCTCGGCGAGGACTGTCCCCGGTAATTGCTTTGAGCGCTTTCTGGTTCTGTCCTCGGCGCCACGCGGGGGATGCAGTGGCACCTGGAGCCTCCTTCTCCGAAGCAGGTCACTGGCCTGTCCCCTCTGCACCGCACTACGGAGCAGTCAGCAGCCGCGTTGACCAAAAATAATACTGTAAAAGCACACGGAACATCCTTCACACTCTCACGTCGTGATCAGCAGACGTTTTTTTTTTTCTGAAAAGTAATTGAGTGTTCCTTGCCGGAGGCCCAGAAGAGTGCTTTTTTATTCCCTTGTGTGCTTCTTCACCTAGCATTTTTTTTTTTACATTAATGAGCAATGTTCTCAATTTATTTCGAGAAATGTCACATTGTATTTTTTTATTTTAATATTAGCAGTTTAATTACTGAAGTATTTTCGTATCCAGTTTATAAGTACTGAGTATAGGAATTATTTTGAAACCATAGAAAATCAACAGTGTGATGACAGAGGAATAATCGTGTTTATGGAACCAGGAGAGGAATTTTCTTAGAAGCAAACAGGAACTTTGTTTAGCCTCTTGTACAACCACAAACTACATCTGGGGATAATCTCAAAAAGCAGAGATGAGGCCTCCATGGCCTTATTTTTTAAATCTCGAAGCCATCAGCACAGCCCGTGCTGTAACCCACGGATTCGTTTGGAAAGGACTTGTTTCTGATGGAATTGGATTTGCATACCATGCCGATTCATTTTTCATGTACATGATTGTGACTTTGGCTTATTAAATTGGACCATCGTTTTGGTGATTCATGGGAGCATTAGCAGTGGTAGGCTAGAATGAGAAAATTAGTATATGGTTACTAAACAAAGAGTTATAGAGCAGGGCTCTGGCCGAGAAAAATGAAAATACTGTGAAGGACAATGTAACTTATTTCAGAATATGGGGGGCCCACGCGGGGAGAACGGCGGGTGGGGGGGGGGGAGGGGGGCAGCGTTGTGGGTCTTTCTCCAGGTCGCCAGAAACGGAGCCTCCGCCGCTGTTCTGACCAAGCTCGGGCCGGCCCGAGAGGCCGCGTGAGCGTCCAGCTTTGGCGAGTGGCCCGGGGGCGCAGGGCGGAGACCGGCGCGCGCTGCGGGCCGTCCGGGGAGAGTGTCCACGGGCCGGGCGCGGGTCACCCCCCTGCCGGTCGCTGGACGAGGCCAGCACATCTCGTGCGACGCTCTCCCAGGGCCTCAATGAACACCAGAGGAGGTCACGGTGACCAAGGTGGGGGAAGCGGATGCTGAGCAACAGTCACCGCCCGGGACGGCACCGCTGGCGCAGCGGGGACCCCTCGCGCCGGGGGTGAGTCCGCGGCTGCCGGGCCGCTCCTGGGGGGTGACACGGGGGTGATGCACGGGGTGACACACGGGGGTCGTGACGCACGGGGGTGACACGCGGGGGTGACACACGGGTGTGACATATGGGGGTGACATGGGGGTGACGCACGGGGTGTGACATATGGGGGTGACACGCGGGGGTGACACACGGGGGTGACTGACACACGGGGTGACACACGGGGGTCGTGACGCACGGGGTGACACGCGGGGGTGACACGGGGGTGACACACGGGGTGACACACGGGGGTGACTGACACACGGGGGTGACACGGGGTGACACGCGGGGTGACGCACAGGGTGACACACGGGGTGACACACGGGGTGACACACAGCCCCGGGGCAGTGGACAGGGCGATGCTTCCCCCCAGGAGCCCCGCGCGGGCTCGTCGTGCTCTGCCATTTCCTCTCTCGATCCCCACTGCGACTTGCAGCGATGCTCCCAAACCCACCCCCCTTCTGCTCCTGAGACGTCGCCCCCTGCCTCATTCGGAAGGGTTCTGGTTCAGGGGGGTGGAGGCGGGGCGAGTCATGGCGCGAGGCCGCAGGCCGGAGGCCGGCTCGGGGAGAGCACGCGTCCGGCGCGGAGGCCCGGGGTCCTGCGGGGAGGTGGCCTGTGGCCTGCGTGCTCCTGCGGGGGGACGGCCCACGGCAGGGCTTCAGGGGTGCGGTTCAGCAGGGCAGCAGCACCCGGATGTGCCCCGTGCGCTCACCACCCAGAGCCGAGCGCCTCTGTCGCCGTGTGGCTGAGCCCTGTCGCCTCTGTGCTCTTGGCTCAGACAGGTCGCGGTTCTCTTTGTCTGCATGTCTCTAAATACGAAACGGATATTTTCTCCTTTCTGCCAGATTTTGTGCCTATGCAGCAAAGATTGTCTTTCGGGCTGAGGGCAATGGGGTAACTCCAAAATCTTGGAGGTTTTGGTGTGTTTCAGAAGGTTCTGTTTTTAAAAAATGTTTACAGTTGGTCAGGCATTGTGTGAATTAATGGCAGCCTCAGAATAGCATTGCATTTTTATTCTGCAGTAGAGATTAAAAGTCTTTTCCATTTATTTCAATGCCTCTGAATCTCCCAGTTAATCTCCCATTAAAATCTCATATATGTCTGTTGCTTGTTTATAAGCCAAAACGAAAAATGTGTCTTTCGCTTGTTTATGCTCAAATATAAACATAAAACAGCGCCTTTGAAATATATCCCTTCATACGAAACACTGAAAGCCCATCTTAAAAATCCTTTGAGATGTAGCTAAAGATGGTTTGGCAGACTTCCTCGCTTCCGTGGAGTCCCAGAAGGGGCGTGATCGATTTTGCTTTAGTTTGGTTTAAGAATAAGTTATTCCAGGAAACAATTTGGTTTCCGTTTTCAGGCATCGGAGCCAGTCGATAACCGTCTAGTGCAGCTTGGAAAGTGTCCGGGATGGAGGAAGGTTCCCTAGATGCAGCGGCGTCCCCTGGGGCCCGTCTCGCTGATGCAGGGAGGGGCACACCTGCACGCCCCAGGGGTGCAGGCGTGACGGCCCCTCCCCCGTGCCAGTCAGGTGGATCTGACGGGAGAGACTCGCCTCTCTCCCCCGTCGCACATCCGAGAGTCAGGAGAAGCGGTATAAGCAGCCTCGCTCCTGAGAACGGCCAGGGGCCAAGGCCACCCCAGCATTGATCGCCTCCAACCTTAGAGATGCCACTTCTTAGAAGAGGCCCCGCCACACCCTGCCTTCCTTGTAAGACGAAAAGAATGTTTCGTAATAGTTTGTCCAGTAGTTAGCATTGAAGAGTGAAGTGTCGCAGTCACACATCTGATCACCAAATGATCTAACATCAGGAGCCGTCAGTATCTTTTTCCGTCAGTCATTTACTTGTTGATTTGAAAAGAAAAGATGCCTTAAAGCCCTGTATTTTCGATCATGAAAGTCAATAACTTTCATTTATGTATACATGGAATTTTTATAAGTTTCTTCTTTACCCTAGACCTGTGAACAAAACTTAAGGAATACGGTAAAGAAGTCCTAAGCATAGGAAAGACTTGCACCTGGTCCTTGCCTGGCTTGAGATGTTCGGTCAACACTGCCTCGGGATGTGAGCAGGTGACCTCGTGGTGGTCACAGGTGTTTTTGATAATGGTGATGAAATTGCGTTAAGCAACTTAGAGTCGCCCCCTTTGCTCCGAGGCGTGAGGCTGTGATGACTGGGCCATGATGTCCCTCATTCGTCCCCCGAATGCATTAACCTCCACTCTCGGTGTTTCTGTCTGGTCTGCGTCTGCTGTGGGATCCGAGCCCCCTGGAACAAGTCTAGTTCGGTGCTGTGTACATTCTGAAGTCATTGCACGAGCTTAGTAAATATTTATTAATGAATATAATTATCAACATTATTAGTGGATGTTATTGATTCATAGTCGTGATAATAATATGCATTGATTATGACCTGAAGGAGGTACCTAGACCTGTTTCCTTAAGAAGGGACTACAGTTAACCTGTGAGTACATACATATATGTATGCATTATATGTCTGAGCACACGCACACACATATGTACATATGTATGTGTATACATACTTAACAACTATTGACTTTCATATTCGTATTGTAATGGAGAGTATTTTTTGGATCAACATTTTACATTTCATTTAAATATGTTTTAATCATGAAAATAGGCAAAATAACATTTAAATGTGGCTTGTGTTGACACTGGAGTTAACTCAGAAATGCCTTTTATTTACACACTAACATATAGGTCGAATGCACTGAGCCACCTGCTACATGTTAGAGACAAAGGAGAGACAAGACATGGTCCTTGTCTTCACGTGGCGGGTCGGACGAGGTGCCTGGGCCCAAGCCGGCGCTCGCTGTCCAGGGTGCTGAATGCCCAGATCTGGCAGGCAGGGGCGGGGGAGTGGCGTGTGGCCCCATCACTCAGAAAGCCTGCTTTTTAGGGTGCTTTCCTGATTCCAGAAGGAGACGAGCCTCGCTGAGCACTGATCCGCGCTAGCCACCTTGAAGCTTCAGAGATCTTCGGGAGGTATTTGATTTCCATTTTCATGTGAGAACTCTGCAATTTAGAGGAATTCGAGATTACCTTGACCAAGGTCAGAGCAGAGATTTGGGTCCAGTCTGTCCGTCTGCCATGCCCAAGGCTAAAGCTTTAGGATCCAAGCAATTAGACAATTAGGAGTCCTCCCCTCATTTGATATGTTAATGAATAACATATTAATGAACCTATCATTTGAATTGACAATTATTGTCCATAGAAGAATAGGAAGTAGTATGTTAATGCTTAGTCTCAAGGTAATGTTGTAGAATGGAGTTGGAAAATCATACTGAGTAGTATTTTCTTTAAAAAATATATGTGTGTATATATATAATTAAAAAAAAAAAACCTGTCCATTGCAGGTTTCTATATAGTCCTGGGGCCAGAGGTAAATCTCATATTCCTATTTAAAAGATATTTGTCTATAACGTCTTACATATATCATGCGTATAATGTCTTCTGACCGGGTCACATTCTGGCCTGGCCGGAGAGGCGTGTTCTCCCCTGTGCTGTGACCCAGTGTTGGCGGAGTGGCGCGCGCTGTGTTTTTACGATCCCTACATCACTGCGAGAAACTGCGCGGCTCGTTCGGGTTCACTTTGTCTGGGTCACAGAGCGACGCGGGGGTCTCAGCGGTCCAAGGCTGAGGAATGAGCTGCTGCCGAACGCGTCATGACGCAGCACCGTCCGCGGCTTTGGTGCGGGGGAGGGGGGGGCAGAAAGCGCCACAGACCCCGCCCAGGGAACCGCTCGCCTGTTTTCCCTGCTGCGGCGTTTGGTCTCCGCACAGGACGCAGGGCTGTGGAATCAGTGGACATTCCTAATGGACCTTTTCTTCACTGATTCTGATGGTAGCACGGAGGTGCAGCCTTTCAGCTAAATCTTAGCGTGTCGGCTTAGATTTTCTGCTCACTTGTAGATTCGCGTGAGGCCGGGCAATGCAGAGGCGGAGGCGGCGGGAGGTCTCACCCACCCCGCAGCCACGCCTGCACCCCCCCTGCCGGGGTTCCACGCCGAAGTTCACGCTGAAACGAGGGGAAACAAGCGTTTTACGGATGGAAGTGTGGGCTGTTATCACCGGGGACTGGGGGTATCGGGGACTCAGAGCTGTTCGCGTTTGTGCCCCGACCCTGACCTAGAATTCTAGTCCCAACGATGGCTGTGAAGCTCTGAGGGTCCCCGCGATTGTTCTGGGGGTCCAAGAGGGGTCCCCGAAAGCCATATGGAACATGTGGATTTGGGGAAAATAGAGCCTTTTTCTAAATGTGTCCTATTAGTTTCAGCCTGTCTAATGTGCCAGTTACAGGCAATAGGTGTAAGCTTTCTTATCATTAATTTTATGTTGAATTATCGAGTTATCATATTAATTAAAATAATACGAATCTAGTACTTTCACGTGAGGTTCATTTTACCCCAAACTTAGAAGCACGTGTTCCACACATTTATATATAATAGCTTCTGAAACAATGGACATAATTCATATTTTAGAACATCAGATTATGTATCTGGAAAATACTTCTAAACGGCTGATATTGTACCTTTTTATCCCAGTTCATAGCCGAAAGCCCAGTTATTACACGAATCCCATTTTGCTGAGCACATCTAGTAAAGTAAGAAGAACCAGAGGTTGGTGGCAACTTTAAGTTAACCATCTGCGGCAGGTTCTAAGAGAAGAACAATAAGAACGCCAAAACGGGGAAGAAACATGTGAATATGAAATAAACCGACACTGTTTTGCGAAACTATTAAAAAGTCATACATCACGTTTCCACACCACGCAGCCGGCGGCAAAGACATCAGTCATCATATTATCTATACATGGGACATGATAAATCGATTTTGTCCTAATGAGAGGATCCAATTATCTAGATGAATGAAGGAGACGTGTGAAAGTGCTTGAGCCCCAATGGCCATATATTGTCATTAACGGCCCTGAACCCTGCATGGCTCAGCTTCTCTGCTCTGCAGTTCGGAGCACACAGTCGTTCTAATTCGTTTCTTTAGAGAGAGGTCAGATAATTCATTTATCATCCTCCTAAAAAAAAAAAGAGCAAGGGGCAATAGCACAGGAAACCATTCAACAGTGATCGGCGGTCTTGTACTTGAATTTTTTTTCCGTCCTTGCTAAACGTCTGTAGGTAACAAACGCCCAGTGTATGCACAATCGCCGGTTCGACATGTAATTGTAAAGCTCATCCAGTAATGTCTGTAACGTGTCCTGTACTCTTCTCTAGCCATAAAACAGGTTTGAGATTCAAAATTCTTTCCACGGGCTGGAACGTGCGGTTGAACTCAGGAAGGTGAAACTTAGCGAGGGAAATGAAAACTCGTGTGTTTGGGCTTAAATGACCATCGGTGCGAAATAGCTCGGGGAGGCGTATGCGGAGAGGGAACGGCTCGATGAGAAGCCAGCGGAACGCGGGGATAAGGAGCCCTCGAAGGTGCTGGTGGGGGAGGAGGCTCCAGCTGCAGGCAGGTGGAACCGTGGAGTTTATTTTAGATGGCCTTTAACTCCAGAAGTATCAGGTTTGCAACCAGCGCTTTCCAGCACGGACACACCGGCTTTGCAGGGCAGCGAGTGCCTCCCCCCGGGGCCCTTGGGTGTCTTTACGCAGTGATGACATAGCCGTGCCAGGAAAGGTGACGCTATCAAGGCATTTCCGCAGTTGTATGTGGAACAAATGATTATGTCGCTTCTGAGCTCCCTTCCTATTTTAAGACGTAGGGATTGCATTTTTTTCTCTTATACAACCATCGACTCTCTTGTTGACATTTATATTTTCTTGTAAATTACAGGTATTTATGTACATGCTCAGTTCCTTGCTAGGATTTTTCTACATGGTGAATTCTGTGACATTAGTAACTGCATTTTATTTATATTCTTATCTCACACCAAAAATATTCAACTATGTTGTGAAATCAATATAGAATAGCACTTTCTTGAGCAACATGGAAGAGAAATATTTGCTGTAGTACTAAAATAGCATTGTCACAAGGGCCAGCTCCCCACAGCCGTGAAGACTGTGAGGTTCTGCCCGACGTGCATGCCAGCAGGTCAGCCCACCTCGCTGTAGGGCTGCTGACGGGACACTCGAGATGTCGGGGTGAGGCGCAGGGCTTCCCTACTCGCAGTGCAGCCGAGGACGGGAGCCCCAGCAGGTGTGAGCCCCCGGCCCCCGGATCTCGGGGGCGTGATGCGGAGGGACAAAACATCCCTGTAACTTGCTTGGCTTCACATACCTCGAGACTGCATTTCTCTTTAAAAGTCATCGGAGGATAATAGCAGACATTATCATGGGAATATAGGGAACCAGACCCTGTTTGTTGCTTTAAAAGTTTTAGAGATAGCAAGTTTCTTTTAAAAAATAAATAAATAAATAAATAACAGCATTCACTCTATTCAGAAATAACCCAGGCTTAAAGGAACTAACAGGTTTCATACAAAGATCATTGAACTTGAGGTCCAGATGGCTGATTTTTAGTACGAGGGCTCTCTGATATGGATAATGAAACTCAGGCTAGTTTCTTCCCCACTTCTGTCATTTTCGACATTTAATTTTTTAATAAGTTCAAGAGGAGGCCTACAATACATATCGACACAGCGATTCTTAACAAGTAGAATGTTGCAATTCCATAGCACTAATGAAACCTCTACTTTAACCAAAGCTCGTGTAACTGAAAAGCGTGTAGTTTTGAAATTACACAGTAATTAAATCTCCACCGCAATGAAGACCTCCCCAGGGAAGTCTGTACGAATTTTCGGTCGGATGTTCACTGCTGACATCCACGAGAAGAATGGTTTCTGCCCCTTATTTTGTGATTTTCCCTTGAACTGCGTTTAAAGATCTTTCTGCCTAATGACATGGCGTCATGACCCACGAAGACAGCGCGGGCCTGCGCAATTGCAGGCATCTCCATGCGAAGCCTTCTCAATTCCAGACAGCTTTCGGATTCGGTGGGTTTTTTTCATGGGGCTGTGCAGCTATCACCATAATCAATATTAGAGCGTTCTCATCACCCGAAAAGAGAACCTTATCGATCGTAGATCCAGATCTTCAACGGAAACCGATTTATTCATTAGGTGGCATTTTTAAACGACAGATGTCTATGAAGTTTGATTTCAGCCTGAAGGAGTATCTCCGTTAGAAAATTGATCTTCCCGTCATACTTTTATTAACCTTGAGTTTTTAGAGCATGGTGCTGAGAGAGAGAGACAGAGAGACAAAGAGACAGACAACAACAGAGACAGAGAGGGGACAGAGATGGAGACAGACAGACAGACAGACAGACGGAAGCGTCATCTCCGGGAACATCTGTCCTGCGTGCGCCTTCGAGCGAGCTCGCGTCGTGGTCTGTGGCCTCCCCACCCCGAGCGGAAGGAGCGATGCTCACACTCTGACAGGTGAGCTGGGCCGTGTGCCCAGCAGTGAGCCAGGTCCACATGCCACTGAAAAGCCCCCAGGGCACAAGGCGCACTGGCGCCTCTGAAAAAGAAGAACTCCAGTCGAAATGATATTTCTCCCATGATGGCGTTTTCCCACCCAATTATGACATCTCATTAATAAAATACTGAACCATGTCTATGAAGAGTGGAAAACGCCCGAACTAGGCGTCTTGCCTCTTGTCTCCTGTGTGGAGGTTTGGCTACGCGCACCTGAGGCCCCGGGCGAGTTCCCCGATGGGCGGGGGAGGGAGCGGTGACTCTCCTCTGTCTCTGGGGCTCGCAGAGCCCTGGGACGCTTTCTGGAAAGCGAGCTGAGCCACCGAGGCTTGGGGCAGTGGCTGGCAGCGGGGCCCTGCAGGAGGCTGGAGTCAGAGACCTGAGTTGGCTAAGTGCCGGAACCGGCGTCAGGCCCTCCCGGGGTGGATGGCGGGCTCTTTCGCGGTCCGTTCCGTGCAGACGCGGCGTGGGCGGGCGGCGGCCACCAGGCGCTTGCTCCCGGCTGGCTCGTCTGCCTCGCGGCCGTCTGTCCCCTTGTCGCCGTCTGCCTGCCGGGCACACACTCGACCGGGAAGGCCTGCTCTTCCAGCACTTACTAGGTAGAGCAAGGCTGGCGCTCGAGGCCGAACGTCCTCCTGGGACGGTCCCCAGCGCTGGCATTCGCGGTCCCTCCTGATCGCTCAGCCCGGCCGGGTGGCCGCGGGGACCTGGGCACCGCCCACCTGCTGCCTGAGCTGCAGGTGAGACGGAGCTCGAAGAGCGACTGTCGCTGTCGGTGGTTCTTTGACGGCAAAGCCTCCGAGTTGGGTGGGCGCGAGCCGGCCCCCGACCCGCCGCTGCGCTAGCGGAGCCCGTGGAGAGGTCCGTGTGTGTCGGGGAAGCGGCCGGACTCCGCGTTTCACCTGTTTCTCCCCCACAAGTCGCGTCCTGGCTGTCGCCATCCCCGCTCTGTGCCGTCATCGAGGGTGTAATTCAGCTCAGCAAGGTTCACGGGGCGAGCTCCTGTGACGGGCAAGGCGGAGTTACAGAAAACTTTAGACGCCGTCTCTCCCCTTCGGAAGGCCCCGTCCAGGCGGGGCGGAGCTGAGGTGTGTTCAGAGAGTGACGTGACGCTCCGAGGCAGGCGAGCGCATCCGGTTGACATTCAAACCACTGAGAACTCAGCACGGTATAGTACTTCATTAAAGTGTGTCGTACTTATCTGAATTTCATCTTATAACAGGCCACCCCACTCGCGGGGGAGGACGCTGGAGAGGCGGTTTCAAGGCCCTTGGGGACAGGCCTCAGGTCCCCGGCTCTGTCCTCGTACGCTCTGTCCCCCGCTGCACCAACCCCGTCCAGCTCATCCGGGGACCCATTCGTCACTGCATGGGCAGCGCCTGGCAGAGAAGTGGCCCACGGAGCTAGAACCAAACGCACGCTCGTCGGGCACGTGGACGGATGCGTGGAGACCCGCGACATTGTCTATGTGACAGTTGGGAAATGCTAACAGGGTCTGAACAGGGTCTGGGGGACGCGGGGAGGACAGGGACCCTGCCGAGGGCAAGAGGGCTCAGTGACCCTCGGCCCCTCCAGCCCTGCGTCCGGCCACGCGGACCCCCCGGTGCACGAGGCCCCCGTCCCGCCCGCCCTGGCGTCCCCGCATGGGCTGCTCGGCAGAGGCCGGGCCCGGGGCGCTTTCCGTCTCCGAGGCAAGGCCTCGGCCGCTTTGACCTTGAACCTCTGCTGCCCACGCAAAGGGCGCACGTTCGCGCAGGCTGCGGGGCAACCAGAGAGGCCCGAGTGCGGGCGCGAGCTCCCCGCGAGGCGCCCCGGAGGCCGTGTGCACCCCCAGCACCTGGAGCACCGCCCGGGGGTGCTGCCTCAGCCCGCGGGGGGCGCGCTGCCCCGGCCGGCAGGCCCGCGCGCCTCGGTCCCTTTGTGCAGAGCGTCTGCGACGTCGCCGGTGGCTCCCAGGAGGCCGCCGCCTCCGACACCCGGCACGTTGCGGTGGCGTCGTTTTCCATCTCTTCTCATTCCCTGCCTTTCCCTCAGCTCGGCTTAAAAGCCGCCCCCGCGTCACATTCAGGTCTGTGTCCCCTGTCCGGGTGGAGAAGGCCGCTGCTCCGCGCCCCGCGTGGCCGGCGTTGGACCCGGCGGGCGACGCTGCGCAGCGCTCTGGCGCCACCGTGTGGCGGCCGCCGGCTTCGCCGAAGCCCGCTTGGGACTTTGTTCTCTCAGGGCCTCGCCTGGGTCCGCGGGGTCCGCGGGGTCCTGCGGGGCGTCGCTGCCTCACAGGGTCGGGCGGCTCCCTGGTCCTCGCGACGCCGCCACCGCTGTGCCGGGCTCGCCCGGGCTTCCTCGGGCAACCGGACCCGAGAGGGAGCATGCACGAGTGTCTCCCGGAGACGACGCGCTGCGGCCAGCAGCACCCCTTGTGCACGCGGGCAGGAACGCGCGGCGAGCGCGGGCACCCCGCCCTGGAGAGTCACCCCTGAGCTGAGCGCTGGATCCCACGCGTGTCAGATTGGGGAACTGAGGGTGTCTCTTGCGTCGTTTTAATTAAAAAGCAAAGCACGTCGCTTTAGAGCCTGGTGTCATTCTCTGTGCACAGGAAACAACGTGAAGCCCTGAACAGTCGGTGAATATGATTTATTTTGGTTCTTCCTCGAGGGCACCAATAACTTTTAGGCTTTTCTAGACAGAAGTGAAAGGCCTTCCCAACCACGTGGCTGGCGGGGGAGCTGGAGCGTGGGACGCGGGGCCTCCGGGGGACACCGACCGGCCGGCCCGCCCCGGCCCGCACGCTCCCGAGAGCCCGCCCGACCCTCCCCGGCCGCTTTCCCCTCACCTGGCGGAGGCTGGCCCGGGGCTGCGCCCGCCCGAGGCCCGCCGCCGTCACCTCGACAGGTGTGTTTCTCAGACTCTCAGGGAGAAGGCTTCGCGGCTGAGAGCCCACACTTTGATAAGATACAGTAAAAAAAAAAAAATCCTAGAAAGATAAAATGTATTTTCAAAGTTTTGTGTCACAAGCTTCCAATTTTTTTTAATTCGTATCTTCAGCGGACGTAAACGTCCCCTGTCGGGTTGCCGGGAAGTGCCTAAGCTCCTACTCTCTGTTTTTGTAGAGATTTTCTCGGATTCCAGGAAGTTTGCTGAAACGGTGGCACAATCCTCACCCACAACCCACGTTTTCAGGACCCACAATTCCCTCTTCAAAGGCCCTGCGCCAGCGCCAAAGGCCGGGGGCCTCTCCCCAAGTTCGTTCTGGGGGTGCAGGAAGCCGCGGGCCGAGGGCCCCCGGGAGCTGTGGCCGGCGGGGCTGCGTGGTTGCGTTTGTCTGTCTGCCTGTCAGGTGTGCTTATCATTTCTTTATGGTTCCTGGCTCCCGTGTCCCTTGTGAGACTTGAGCAACGTTGTCCGTCCCGAGAGCAATGTCCGGGTGGCCCCGTCAGTCACCAGAGTGGCGCACGTCCCGGGGCCCCGGGGGACAGCGCCGCCCCCAAGGAGAGCGGGGCCGCCCCGCGTCTCAGACCAGCGGGGGCAGCGCCGCGCACCCTGGGGAGGGAAAGCGGACTCCGCGCCCGGGGGCGGAGCGGGGGGGGGGGACTGGCCCTGGGCCTCGCCGGCCCGCTCTGCTGTTGAGAGAACACGACTCTGCCGTTCGAGTGTCTCATTTTCTTTCATCGCATGGCTTCGGGTGGCTCCGGGTGAAAGGCGACGTTGCAGGAACCGTCCCCGTGTCCTAGAGTAAACGGGGGGCGCCACGCGCCGCGCGCTCTGGGCGCGGCGTGCGGGGGCGGCGTGGCGCGCGTCACTGTCAAGCGCCTGCCCAGGAGTCCCCCCGACCTGCACAAAGAAGGAAACGCATCGCCACGCGCAAACTGCTTGTATTTTCCTGTAAACATGATTTAGTCACGGAAGCAAAATTCACTGTGCACATCGGACCCACCGCTCGGTCCTTTGAAGTCGCTGGCACAGCGCGTTTGCCCCGGGCCGGGCTCACGGCGGGAGAGGCTCCCGCACAGATGGGGTGGGGGCGGGGGGGGGGGGCTTACCAGTTGCTTCAGGCGAAGAAGCTAATCAAATGCGAGAAAACAGAGACTATCCGAGTAAACACCGAATTTCAGTATAAAGGGTTTCAAACGAGCACCGTTCCGCTTGTCTTACAGAATTACTGTCAGCAACCCTAAAGCCTCTTATTTTCACGAGCACTAAACATGCGTCCTTGGAAAAACAAGTTGGGCGCAGTGAAGTCTGACCTGGAAACAGGGTAGAAACAGAAAAAAATATGCTTTCTGAAAAAATAGACCTCTCTGCGCCTTTTACTGAGCACGGATTCTCCCGAGAACTCATTGGTCCTAAATGCAATTACGGCTCCCGTGGTATTTTCCTGCCTTTGAAAGATGATGCTCACGATGACAGCAGGGCACGCGGGACTCTCGCCGCCGACCAGACACCGACTCTCGGGTGGCGGCTCGCTGGATGCTCATGACCCCGTTTCAGACACGGGGTGGTTAAGGAAGGGATCTGAGGTCACGGGGTGAGTGGACTGAGGTCACGGGGTGAGTGGACTGAGGTCACGGGGTGAGTGGACTGAGGTCACGGGGTGAGTGGAGGAGACAGCGATTCAACGTAGATCGTTGGTAACCGGTCCCAATACACTACGCGGTGTGATTTACAAAGCTGGGGAACGAATTAAAGAGACAGACGCAGAACCGAGCCTCTGACTAGGGCAACGCAAACGAGGTTAAGAGAGTGTCCTCCGGGCTCGTCGGTAATTATTTCCGAATCGCTGAAATCATTTTAATGCCCAGAGACACTCCTAGAGCAACGATGTCCCTTAACTGTATTCTAGAAAAGAATTCCCGGATGAAAACCCTATTCAAAATGCGATTTCCAGGGCTCCCGGCCTGGAGACCTGAGTTGGCCTGGGGGAGGGCAGGTGGTGGCACCCAGGGGCGTCTGTCACGGGCTGGCGTGGTGGGTGCTGTCTCCAGGGGCCCGCGGTCGGAGAAACAGGGCGGTGGTGCGCGGTCACTCTCCAAGAGCAAGAGGGACCTACGCTCCTGGACAGAGCAAGGGGAAGCTCGCGTGTGACCGCGACAAGCGTCAGGCAGCACCGTACATCACGCTGAAGTGGTAACATGTCGGGGGGCGGCGGGGGGCATCGAGCCACACGGAGGGCGATGCGGACGGCACCCCTGGGCCTCGGCCAGGCACCGCCGTGCTTGGCACGCAGGTGTCCCTTGGTCTGACTTAAAGCCTTTTTCTTTTGGGAGCTCGGGAGTTTCTTCTTGCCACGTTCGCACTCTCTGAATTCCGTCGCTCCCATACGGAAACGGGCGGGAAAGAAAGCCTTTTTAAAAACGACTAGATTTCAAGTTTTCTCTTCTTGATTAAATTTGTTGGCGTGACATTGGTAATACCTCGCCGGCGTGTCCTCGTCTGGGACCCGCCAACAGCCGCCCGCTCACGGAGCCCGCACTGCAGCCTGGGGTCGGGGCCATCTCCCGAGGTCACAGCTGCTGCAGCCCTCGGTGCCCGGCGCCCCCAGTCGGGAGATGCACGGTGACCGGGCTCGCTGGTGCCATCGTTACTCATGGTACGCGGTGTCAGCTGGCGTCTGAGTTGACCCCCCGCTCCCCAAGCAGGGGCGCTATTCTCTGCGCTCCCACACTGTGAGCGGGGACCATACGGTCCCAAGGCCGCAGGGCGGGAGGGGCCCTTCCTGGCCTGAGGCTGCTTTGCAGAATCCGAGGTCACCCGAGTCCCTGGCTGGGCAGAAGGCTCCACTCCCCCCTCCCAGGGGACCCTGGCCCAGCCTTGGGTGCCCCAGGAGCAGGCTGCTCACAGGTCCTGACATTCCAGGCTGAGGGGACCTCGGATGTCACCTGGCTCCACTCCCGGATTCCGCAGGCGGCTGTAAGTCAAGCACGCCAGCCCATGACAGCTGCGACCACGGTCCCATTCTCCTTCCCTTCTTTTTCATTTCCGTTTGAAAATAAATGTGCGCATTCCGATCTAAGGAGGGCTCAGTGCGTGCGCTGCACACGGCCCCTCCCCATCTCAGACGCGGCCCCCAGACCCCAGCCCGGGGCAGAAGCGTGAGTGACCATGGACCCGGCCGTGGAGGACGAAGCGCGTCCACGGCACCGGGCTGGACTATGGAATTAATTCACTCCAACCTCCTTGGCAAAGGCTGCCTCTAGCCGCAGCTATTCCTGAGGTCATATCCGCATCATTATTATTAATAACATCGAGAATTTCATTTCAATTTGCATTAAAACCTCCAAGCCATGGAATTAACGGGGAGAAGCCACGGCAGGCTGACGTCCTTGCATCCAGAACAGCACGAGCAGGGACAGTTCAAGGCCAGCAGAGCCGTGAGCGGACCCTGGAGTTTCGCTGCTGCCGAGCCGGCGGGATGGTGCTCGTGAAGCCACCGAATGGGACCCGGAGGTGGTGGGGGCCCGGAGGGAAGGGACGGGAAGCTCGCCCTTGAGAACCCCCCGCGTGACTCTCTTCCGCTCACAGCTCAGCCTCAGACGCAAGTGTTTGTGATTTGTTGGGCCCGACCGTGTCCCAGAGTTGAGAAACGTGAGGACCTCATCAGGGCCCCTGAGCCCTGGGCAGGTTTTCCCGCCATTTGCCATCAAATCCTAGAAAAGTAGGGGGAAGGGTGACCCCGGGATAACGCACCTGGCCATCAGGTCACGTGCCCAGCGGAGTCTCACAGCCACTCATGTGACTGTTCTAGCCAAGGCCCCTCGAGAGGCCATCAAACAAACCCCTGTCCGGAGGAAACACGCCACGGGGTGGTGTGCACGCTCAGTGGGCATCTCGTCCTGCGGGTCATGCTGAGCCCATGCGGGAAACACTGGGGACCGAGGGAGCAGAGATGCGTTTTAGTTTGAAAATCAGACATTTCTGAGATTTGAGTTCTGTATCCCAAGTCATCACCTGTGGGGGGAAAATACTATTAATCGATTGATTGGTGTAAGATCTGAAGTCTTGTGAGCAAACAAGAATTAGACGTTCTGAGACAGACTCGTAAAATTCAAGTGGCTATCTCTTTTTTAAGGCGTTGTACACATCATATGTGCTTAAAAATTCAAGATACGTAAGGTTAACTAAAAGTCGGTTACGATCATAATACGCACAGTTCTCACACACGAGAGGCAGTAACGACGATGCATCTAAGTGACATTTACAGATGGTCCTGAAGAAAAAACCTGCCATTAGCTCTATTCTGTCCTCAGATATCAGCTCAGTTTTGCTTCTCAGCTGTGGCCTGCTGTTGCATTTATCAGCACAAGGCCTGAAGTCTTGTGAAGCATAAGAATTAGATTTGTTCTTTTATTTTATTGTTTAAACCTTCAACAGAAACACATTGTAAAGAATTGAGTCAAATTATACACTCCTGGTCTGAAAGTGTGAAACGTTATTTTGATACAGTTCACCGCATGAAATAATAACTCCTACCCCAAACCTATATTAAAAGGCATTCCTCGACGTGTATAGGTTCAGCGTATGGATAGCTGTGCTTATCACATCGATCCGTCCCCAAATTCGTATTTTGAGAAACATTTTACGCCTGTCGTAAGTCACCGATAGCGAGCAGAATGCCACCCACAGTCTCTGAATGCTGAGGTTGTTCCTGACCTGGGTGACAGAGCTTTTAGGGGCGTGCGGGGAGGAGACTCACAGCTGGGAGAGTGAGATGACTCAGGGGCAGCAGGTAGCGCTTTGGAGGGATGTTGGCGTCCCCATGTTAGAGAGCACAGGAGGCCAGAGACCAGTGAGCACAGAGCCGGAGAGAGCACGTAGGCGCCATGCCACCCGGCGGCCACCTGGCGACAGCCCTGCCTTGCTTTGCCTCCTGTGATTTGCGGGTAGCATTCTGGTGTCCGACGAGCCTGGAAAATCGCCCGCTGCCCTCCGCTGCGGTTGCAGTACTAGTGTGTGGCCACACGAGGGAGGCCTTTCTCCACATTTCCTCATCCCCATGCTTTTTAAGAAAATCCATCCAGGTCAAGACTAGATGTGAATGCCGACGTTCAGCCCCTCGCAGTATCGCTCTGAAATTGACAAGGAAAGTGAAAATGAATTCGCCGAGTGTTCACAACCAGCCGCAGGTTATTTCAGAAGAAATGGGAGAGTGCTGAAAATACTTATTTTGGCAACGCTGTTTTGAACAGTTCTGCGAGGAGACACTGAAAAAAACATCACCCTGTAACTGCTGAGAAGCGAAGCCAGTTTCACAGCGATTGGTTTCACATAAACTCTGTCCGTTTATATCAAGTTCGGAGTTTGTTTAAAATGGTTGCCAGTGTGTCATTGGCGACGTTCTACGGTATGGACGTTCCTGCCCAGTGTTAATACGTTTACAGTGAACATCAGTCTTTGACCTTCGATGAATGATGTTTTAGGACTGATATCGGCGGGACACCTGACGGCTTGCCGCGTGTTCCCAGGCTCTGTTCCGTGTCGTGCTGAAGGAACCGTCAAACCTTCCTCCGGGGAAATGTGAGCGCTGGACAGACGCTGGACGGAGTGAAGCTTGGTGTGGTCCCCTCCATTCACCCTGCATCACTGTCACCTCCTCGGGCGGCCGTGTGCTTCGCCAGGGCGTCTGTGTTTGCCACCCTAAATCTGTCACCGCGCTAAATCTGTCAAGCAGTGCAGCCAACATGACCTGAAAGGGCTTGTAAAAATCACAGCATCTAGTGTGCTTCTCCCCAGCTCCAAGAACCCCATCGTCCCGTTAGGCGGCACTCGCCTGCGGGAAGGTCGCCCGCCCAGCGCCTGGTGTTTTTCTAGCTGTCCGTCAGCCTCGGGGCCCTGGGATCCCTTCCACAGGTGACATCCCTGGGTTAGGGCGTTAAGGTGACATCCCTGGGTTAGGGCGTTAAGGTGACATCCCTGGGTTAGGGCAACAAGGTGACATCCCTGGGTTAGGGCGTTAAGGTGACATCCCTGGGTTAGGGCAACAAGGTGACATCCCTGGGTTAGGGCGTTAAGGTGACATCCCTGGGTTAGGGCGTTAAGGTGACATCCCTGGGTTAGGGCAACAAGGTGACATCCCTGGGTTAGGGCGTTAAGGTGACATCCCTGGGTGAGGGCGCTGTCTGGTCGGACATTCATTCCCAGCCTCAGCATCACCTAGGGTCCCTCCCACCGCGCTGCAGGGGACGCCGTGTTGAAATCCCCGACAGCGTGCGGCGCGCAGATCCCAGGGCCCCTCGCTGACGCCCCAACTGTTTATTTCTTAGCATTTCACCCCAAGGGAACCGCTGTTTTTCTTAACTTTCTAATTATTCCGCGGGTCCTTGTCTACACGCAAAGCTGGAGGTCAGTGTCATATCTGAAAATTAAAACGGTGAGATGGTGGCACTCGCCCTTCAGAAAGCGGGCGTAGAGCTCTGTGTACGCTTGGTAAGAGTGACAGTGTTAAAGGCTTCTACACTGCCACTGCCAAAATTCTGCGAGCCTATGAGTCTGCCACATGAGGCGACAAAGGTGGCAGCATGTGCTGTGAGCAGACGCAGGAGGGCTGGGACGGCCTGGCCTCCCCTCCCCACACCTGTCACCTGGCCTCCCTCCCCCACCTGTCACCTGGCTCCCTCCCCACACCTGTCACCTGGCCTCCCTCCCCACACCTGTCACCTGGCCTCCCCTCCCCACACCTGTCACCTGGCCTCCCTCCCCACACCTGTCACCTGGCCTGCCTCCCCACACCTGTCACCTGGCCTCCCCTCCCCACACCTGTCACCTGGCCTCCCCTCCCCACACCTGTCACCTGGCCTCCCTCCCCAGTCCCATGGCTGGAACGCGGGGCCAAGGGTCTCCTTCCTTGCGTCCTACAAGGAGACGATCCCGGGAACCGTCCGAGATCCGGGCGTTGCACAGTGACACTGGCGCGCGTACGGAAGGCGCAGACCGGCGTTTCTCACCGTGGGCCTGGAGAAGCCGGTCCCCAAAACGTCTTGCACATTCACACCGGGTAACGCTTACGCCTCCTCATTTTTCTTATTAATTCATAAGAGACAGTGCCGTCGTTGGGGGCCCTGCAGAGAGCAGTTGAAGAGGTCAGGGGTCAAAGCCTCGCTGCTCCACCTGCGTGCGGTGACGCATTAGCTCGCTCGTTCGCCCACGCGGGTTTGCGGGCGTCCGCCGCGCGCTAGGTGCGCTCTGGGGCGGGGTGGCAGTGGTGGACGAAGAGAGGAACCGGTCACGCCGCCGGGGCGAGGACGGGCGGGAAGCGGGCGCCACCGCGGTCCTAGCTGGGCCGAAGCGGGGGGCGGGAGTGTGGGGGCGACCGTCACAAGCGGGGGCGGGGGTGGGCGAGACCGGCTGGGGGACTTTCTCGGGAAAGCGACGTTGGAATCGAACCCGAATGCGGTGCGGACGCCCTGCCAAGGTGCTCGAGCGCCGCTCGCTTCGTGCTCGTCCCCGGCGCTTCGGGGAGGATGGAGCTGAGCATCCGCGTGGAAGCGTCTCCAGCCGGTGGTGGCGCCCCGCTGTCCCCTCACGCAGCGGAGCACAGAGTCGGGCCCCACCTGCCTGCAGCTCAGTTTAAATGGTTAAAAAAGGAGACGTGTGGCCGAGCCTTAATCCTGCCCGGGCGATGCGGCCCCTGAGCAGGCGCTGGGCGCGCATCTCGCCGGTGGGGTGGACACCTGCTCGCACAGGAGGGCGCGGCGGCCGCGGGGGCCGCGGCGCGTCGGACCCGAGGGACAGCACGAGCCCGCCCGCCAGGTGGCTCAGGCCCTCATCATTCCCGAAGAGCAGTTTGCGCGCTTCGCTCCCTCGGCCGGTTGCCCGTGGTCCGGCTAGACAGCGAGGCGGCGGCAGAGGGCGCCAGAGGCCGCTCCTCCCGCGAGGCCGGGCGAGCTCGCTGGCCGCCTCTGCCCCTTCCTCTTCTCATCCTCGGTGAATCAGCACCAAGAGAAAAACCTAAAACCAACCGTGGGGAGCGCATACTTACAGACCTCTTCAACGAGTGTGTTTAAACGCTTTGAATTTCAAATGAGTTAGGGACGAAAATGTTTAATTCCAATGTTTTATAATCATAAGATAAATAGGTCCAATAATTTGGTTTAAAAAATATTGCATGTCTTACTGGAATATGTATCCAGTGTATTTAATTGCATTGTGAAATATTTGAGTGTATTTATGTGTACATGTCTGCACACACAAAAGCTCAATGATATTGGAATAGCTTGACAAAAATTATGCAGAGAATTCCATCTTGCCATCTGGGGGGGCTGTCCCCACTGGCCCCCCTCACCAGCAGGTGTTCTGGGCACACCAGCACTTGAGGGTCGTGACATGGCACCAGCTGACCGGCTGTCAATACTCCTGGAGTTAAAGCCTCTCACAGTGACATTATTTTTATAAAACTGTTTAGTAATTAGTACTATTCAGCCTTTTCTTAGTATACATAATAAGTGTGTGTGGTTTTCCAAATCTTTTTCACATGGAATGTATACATGGAGTACATGAATTTTTAAAACAACAAAATGCACTTAGAACAATGCTGGGCAACTCAGAGCACATGACGCAATTGTTGATGTTACTATTATTTATATAGTTAACGTCATTATTATTGTTAATAGTTATACTAGGATTAATAATATATACAGAAGCACCACATTAGATCGCTTATTTCTACACCCAACAAGCATTATGCAAAATATGTGTGTTGCATTAATAATTCTAATTGTAAGGCAAATAGGAAAATTAATTGAAATGCAGAAATGTGCTTCAAACTCCAAGTTTTGGCAGGAGTTGAGTTTAGTGATAGAAGCAAATGCTTCCCATATAATAAATAGAGCGTTTGACATTTTTTTATCTGAAAAAGTTTAAAGTGTCAAAAATAAGTGACAGAATATGTAAATTTGTCATCTGGAATATACTAGGTAAACTGACAAAAATTAAGATCACTATTGAAAATTATGGCAGTTTCATAAAACATTGTTATGTGAAAACCAGTTAAAAACAGAAATCGACACTCTAGCAGGAAGATGGGACGGAAAGGGAATCACCGAAGTAGTTTTGGGGAGCACAGGACGTGACGCGTTGAGCCGGCCGGAGCCGAGAAGGAACAGGACGCAGAATTCTGGGGAAGAGCAGAGGGCCACTGGATTAGGGTCGTTCAAAAGCGTCGCGAACGCGTCTGCCAGTCCCGAACCTCAGCAAAGAAGAACGTGTCCGCGTTTGCGGCGCGTCTCGGCGCAGCGGGCGCCTCGGAACTCCGGCTCCGCCCTCGAACTTGCGCTGGGCGTGAGGATCGAAGTGTCCTTGAAGCCCTCGAGCCCAAGTGTCCCATGAGGTGGCTGTGCCCTGTGGTGACCTACGGAGTCCTCCGGGCAGAGCGATTTGGTGTCACCTGCGTGTCTGCGAGTAGGTAGGAGCTTGGACTACAATTTTAGGAGGAAGGGGAGACTTTACGTCCCTCTACCAAAGGAACTTTTGTTATCGACAGTTAAACGTGCTTCTGCTTTCGGTCGCAGACCTGGCACTGGGTCGCGATGCGGGGTCGTGGGTAAGCGCGGAGCAGCGCCCCGCCCCGCCCCCACGGGCCCACCGCTCGCTGCTGCGCTCGAAAACCAACGCGAACATACAAACCTGCCGAAACTGAGTGTGAATGTCCCACGAATTGTGGAAATCAAAGAAAGCATCACCTATGTATTCTTTAAATGCTTTGCACACAAAATGGGTAAAACTCATTATGTCTTAACCTGCGTTTGGTTGAAGGAACTCTTTGGGTCCGATCAATGGACCATTTTCCCGCTGATACCCAGAGTAGCCGGGAAGGTTTTCCCTTCCATTTTTCTGGACTCTGATTAAAATTTTAGAGTGGAAATCATTCTAAAACACGTAGGCCAATGAAGAAATGTTTAACATGGCAATTTTTTTTTTTACATAAAGCTGAAGATTTTACGTAACTCAGGATTATCTCAGAGCCCGCATTGGGAGACCAAGAAATTTCCTTTGCTGGCACTCTGGAGACAGATTTCACGCACTTTTGAAGCATGCTAAAAATCAACACACTCTACCAACCCAGCCTGTAGGGACCAACCCAGAAATCGCTGGCAGTTCCTTTTTCAAATTGTATAATTCGCGTTGGGTTTTCCTCAGTCTCTCGCCCCTTCAAACACCGCCCAGAGCCATGTCCAGGACACAGAAGTTGCTTATTAAATGTCTGTCTGTTCGTCCAAGTCGTTTTCTTTTATTGACAAAAGAAAGTGCTCTGACAATAAAAATGTCCACACTGTAGATTAGTGAATGATACATTTTTTTAAAAACCCGCGTGCTTATTAAATAAGCAGAACTTCATTTACATTCCATTCGACACTCACTTTAAGTTGTTCCCTTCTAATGCGTCTCTGCAAAGGGAGCAGTTGGCGACCCCATGTGCGCACCGAATCCGATCGTCCTTCCACAGGCCCCACGGTCATCTTCCCGAATTTAATCTCAAACCCCCTCCGGCGGCGGTGCCGCCTCCTGGACTCCTGCTGGGCGGACCTCAGAAGTGCGGAGGGCTCGTCTCTCCACGACGGCGTTTGCATCTTTTCTCTCTCCTCCCGACCGACGTGAACAAAAACGCGTCTCCTTCCGCCTCCCGCCCTGGCTTCCCGCCCCGTGTGGATTTCTGCCTGGGACCGGATCTGGCTTTTTTTCTCCTGAGAAGGCACCTAAAGGACTTCAAAGAGCTCGTTTCGTTTTTGTCTTTTTTCTGCTTTACAGAGTTACGCGTCACTCTCGCTGCCTGGCGTTCAGCTCCTTTGGAGCACACCGCCTGTAAGGCCTGGTGATTTCGATGGACTGTCCCTTCACAAGGGGTTGGGGAAGGGAACATCAGGGCTCTCGTATTTCTTAAGAGATGACTAGGGGAGGGAGGAAGCGAGGTTTTAAGAATGTGTCCTCGCCAGCAAGTTCTGGTGTCTCGAAAGGTGTCCCTCTGATGCCGTGGGACAAGGTGCACAGACCCCGCTTTACCCACGCGGGTATGGTATGGAGCAGGAGTTGCAGAATTTCCAGAAGCAGAGATCCTAGGGTCTGACACTTCAGAGCCCTTTGTGTTTCTGGCGATGACCCTGAGGCCTGCGGACAGGGAGACGCTGCCGGGCTGCACGGGTCCCAGAGCAGGGCTGGCCTGGGACCTGATTTATTTGTCCGCGTCCACTGCTCTCTTGTCCCTGCTGCGTTCTTCCACGCCAGTCCAGGGGCCACTTTCTGTGCCGTCCTCTCCAGCCTCCCTGGTCTTTCACGGGCCGGACCGCACAGCCAGGATGACCACACCGGACTTACAAGGTCGCTGTCTCATCAGGATCGACTAATCCTGGCAGACGGGACAAGTTGCCTCTTATCCCTAGCATTTTTTTTTTTTTTTAGCATATGCTGGGTACTCAAGAATTACGTGATAAATGGTCCCTGTCTGCCTCTCAGTGTGGCTCGTTCTAGCTTACCAGGTAACACAGGAAATGGACGATCACAGAATATTTTAGGAGACTTTCTTAAAGGAAACTCATAAGATTTATCATACCGTCAGTTCCGAACTATCTGAGAAATATTCATTATTCTGAAAGTTTAACAAATAAACAGCTCAGTTGATAATTAACTTGCTTTTTTCCATGAACCTTCTTAGATATGCTTAAATAACATTTATATTTTTAACTATAATGTGACTTTTAATAATTTATGTGGTTTAAGAGATTAATGAATTTCTCTTTTCAAAAATACACATTCAGATATAACCATTCACCAATTCTGTTGTTTTTCCACTAATACTTTTATACTAATTTGTCTTAATAGAGGCTTACAAAACACCCCTTAAATATAGTATGTAAGGGAACCAAATGGGAATTGCTTGATTCCCTAAATGTTAATTGAAAATTCATATATAACTACCAAAATTACCACCCAGAAGGTGGAGAATATTTTTAAAAGTAAACTCTGACTTATAATTGTAGCACTTGATATTCAACTTAGGGAATGAATATATGTGACGATGTTCATGCCTCAGATACAAATATGATCAGGTTTAAACATCTCTTTGCTTCTGAGGAGCAAGTTTTGTCTTCCCTGTCAAACCCTTCCTGTTTCATGCTCATGGGCAATGACGAGAGTCTGCCTTTCCTGGCCCCCCACCACCCTATTTTCCACAGATGCTACACTGCCATGACTGTCCATCGTGGTTTATGTCGGAGGATCTTTTCGTTGTGAAATAAGTGATAGGCGATTCTTAATGTTCTTTTTAGGATTTTTCCAATCCATGAAATCTCAGAGTTAAGGAATGACCAATTGAGACCTGTGGAACGTTAAGTTTGGGTTCTTATCATTAGAAGCGTGTGATTACATTAGAAGTGTGGTTTATTCCTTCCTCCACGTAGTCTGTGAGATTTTGTAGAAGTCCAGAGGCCAGAAATAGACCTTAGTTTGTGACTCGAGTATAAATATACAAAGCTCGATCTCAGGCATAAACTTTTCATCCTTTGGATTTTCTTTCTTTTTTTTTCTTTCCTTTTTTTTTTTTTTTTTTGAAGATGTTGCGATCAAAATCAGGTCCTAACACCCGCCGTGTGCTCCACGCCCCAGACAGCGTGTACTCAGGCGAGCGAACTGATCCTGCCGTGACTCCGTGAGACACCCAAACTGTCTCACGGACGTCAGCATGCCGTGACGCCGTGCGCCGTAGCAGCTGATGTGACTGGGTCCCCACCGAACCCTGAAACAGCGTCGACGACAAGCGAGGGCCTCTGTGCTCGGAGCTGTCGGGGGACACAGAAATGACGCAGCGGTTACAACCCGCTCGAGGGGTGCCGGGCGCTTCGGCTCGATGACGTGGACACGGTTGAGTGTGCCGAACTGTGGCACTTGGAGGAACAAATGGGGAATGACAGTCGTGGAGAGGCAGAAAATGTTCACGGTGGCAGAGACGTCAGAGTGAAGCCTCGGTAGGTGAACAGCCTAGCTGTCAATGTCCCGGATAAAGCACAATCTTATTAAACAGGCTGACAAAGAGTTAAAGGCATCGCATTAGTCAAATGCATGGGAAATAACATCAGCCAGTGATTTTCAGACAGTGAGATACAGATCGGAAATGATATAAGCAGTGAAACCTGGTCAAGGGCTGACTTATGACCTTCAAGGAAAGGAAGTGTGGTAAACGTGGGCATGAGAATAGATTACCTACCGGGAAATGGTATTGTGTGACATCAAGAAGAAATACTTTGCCTATTCCTTTACGGTCGCAACAAAATGTGTTTTTCAGAGACTTTCTGAATCAGAAAAGTGTACCTACAACATATTCTGCCTGACAATTTAAACTGCTGATAAACCTGGAAATAGAAAAAAATAAAGATTGCCTCGGCATGGAAAATGCTCAAAACCAGCAGTATTTATTGATATTTTCTGCTATAAAAGAAAATAAAAGAGGCAATTACTTCAGCTGCTTTCTCAGTTAAAGCTGTTTTCAAGGAGAACTCCTTAGAGCAATGGCTCACCTGGCCCGCAAGCGAGGTGACTTTTTCTGACATTTCGATGTGCCTTCGGTGCATGTACTTCTAAATGATGAGCCTGAACCACCCTCCCTCTACCCACTTCAGATAGCATTTTGCAAGAAATCAACATCCAGCACCAGCAAAAAACAAAACCATTTTCTGTTTCTCTGTTTATGGGAGATGGGACTTCTCCGGATTGTTGTGGCTATAGATTTTTGGAATAGGTGCTTTAAAGCGAAGTCAAGTGATATTGCTTTTCTCTCAAATTACCGGCCAACTGAAAAAAAAAAAAATCATCACTTCCAAATTCCAGACTCCACCTACATTGTAAGTTGTACGAGGACAGCTGCTTGTTCACTTTTTTTTGTTTAAACACCGTCCGTCTGGGAAGGGCCCACTCCCGGTGGGCACAGCCGAGTGGTGGGCGCTGTGGCTTGCCTCCCACGCAAAGGACCCCCCAGAGCAGTGTCTCCGGGGTCTCTTGACCCCGATTCGGTCGTGGGGGCCCCACCCACCTGAGCTTGTCCCACCTGAAGCACCTCCCAAAGGCCCCGCCTCCTAATGCCGCGGCTTTGGGGTTAGCGCGTCCGCCTGTGGATTTGGGGGGACACGACCGGCCAGCGCATGCGCGCGCGAGAAGGGCTGTTGTCGGAATGAAGGGACGCGGCGGCCGCATAACGCAGTCTTTGGGTCTGTGATTCCAGTTCATCTCGATTCATACCTTGCCATTTGCAGCGCGTCCCCGGTGACAAGTGCTGTGGGCGTGCACTCAGGACACTCCTGACGGGACTCGCCAAACGGGAGGAATATTTTCATGAAAAACACAACCGTATTGCGTCGCTCCGTGCTCCTGTTAACTGCTTTCCTGAGAGACACCAGCCTTGTCGTCCCACACGGATGGCCGGGTTTGTTTCAGAGCCGACTCCGTGGAGGACGCTGCAGTCTAAGTTTTTCCGTAAGTTACTGCTTCTAAGTGGGAGGTACCTTTTTTGGATGGAGCAGTCGCCGGAGGAGGTATGGAGTAGTGTGACCATGAGAACACGTGCCGGTGTAACCGGCAGAATCACCAAACTTCAGCCTCTGTGTAGCGCATGGGCCCCTGGAGCGTCTACGAAGTGTCCCACCGCAGTCTCCTGGACGCGGCCTTCAATCTCTGCAAACGGCCCGCAGCGTTTCAGCGTTCTGAGGATGCGTGACTCCCCGGCGGCATCCGGTCGGCGCTGGTGGCGTGGGGACCTCTGAGGTGGTTATCCTGGCGCTGGCTCGTGGAGGGCCACTGTGGAGACCCTCGCATGCTTGTTCCCTCCCATCCTCCCGCCTGCCCTGTGGCTCACATCCCTCGCTTCGCCCACCGTGGCCCTCTACAGCTGGGGACCACACGAGAAAGACGATAAGTCTGCGTGGGTTAATCCTCCTCCTCTTCCTTGGGACGCATTAAAGAAAAGCATTCAAATGGATGCGTGAGACACTAAGGGTTTCATCTGCTCAGCTCTTCCCGAGGAGCTTCTCGGTCGCTCATCGTTCTTTCCTCTGTTAGAGGGTATGTACTACAGAATAGTTCTGGATAAAACTGGCCTTCGTGTTTCAGATACTATGTCATGTGCATTAGTGTGGAGTGAGTTTGGAAGAGACCTTGGAAACTTATCATCTAAGACTGTCAGGTGACAGAATAACAAGGTACAAACGAATTCAAATGCACGTCCAAGGACAAGGTGCAAATAAAAGGAATTGGAAATTACCAATGTAAAAAGAACAATTCTGTATATTTAATTGTCTGCCATTCTCACATATAACTAACATAGAGGATATGCTCAGTCTTTAAGCTCTATGGCCAAATACTAAATAATCATAGCAAATCCAGGAAAGCGAAGGGGAAACATGGATGGTGGAGGACTTGGTTTTGGGAGATAGCACCTGTTATTTCACATATTTTTATAAATGTATCGGTGAAGCCCAGTCAGAAAGGTGAATCTGCAGGGGGAAAAATGACTTAACTGCTTTAAAATGGTATGATGGCCAAAATGCCGATCCTTGTAAAAGTGACCTTGGAGGTTAAAGAGAAAAGCAGTCCAGCCTCTGGAAGCATTTACAGTCATAACGTCTTTACAGGCGAGGGAAAGCACTGAAAATTTCCCCATGGCTGGTATTTATTAAACCTAAAAGTTAAAATCACTGTCTTGGTTTTCTTGGAGTACACGGATTTTGTTATTGCTCGTCAGGATAACTTTATAAAAGATCCAGAAATGACAAATGGGCCCGCGGTAGACCATTACCAGAGGAAAGCTATAGGGACTTTGGTTTCTGTCACATGTGAAGTATGACATTCTAGGTCACAAGGAGGATTCTCTCTATATGTATGTACATCTCTCTCTCGACATCAAATCTGGGACATTCTAGCCACTCTGAAAGCACAGAGTACGTTTTAGCTTTCTGCATCTCTTTGCTGGAGGAAAATGAAAGTGTGCGTTTTAATAAGAACAGTTGATAGTCATCATGAAGTAGTTGGAGCGAAAGTGAATTGAGGAAGGGTATAATAAGATTCAAAAATGAAGAGGAAGACCTCCAGATTATGATCTGATTATATCCCGAAGGAATTAAGCACAGTCCCATTTAATTTAAGGAAGATTAGTAGCAGACCTCCTAAGCTACAATACAGGCATTCTCATCCCCTCGGAGTCTGGCGCGAAGACAGATAGGCCCCTCACGGAGGGACGCCCCAGGAGGTGTGAAAACCACCCAGGTGGCAGTTCCGACTCCTGGAAGGAAGGGGGGAGAGAGATTTCACACAGAGCGAAGGAAAGCACAAGCGAATCGGCGACCAGAATCAGTGGAGTGGGAAAATATCGTCTTGGCTTTGTCGTGTGCATAGATGTGAAAATCTGAAGAGAGCAAGATGTCGGCAGATCAAAGGCAGTGAGCCACAGGAAGGATCACACTGGGTTTCTTCTAGAAATGCAGGTCTGGTGTGACGTTTGAAAATCAACTGAAACATTTTAGAATGACTGAGAAAGAAATCATATGCATCAGCAGCGGCGGCAGAAAAAGATTTGACCTGATGCAACGTCTAAACATGTTAAAAACTCTTGGAAATAGAAGAGAATGTCTTTAATGTAATAAGGAGTTTGTGAAAATAGAAATACATGCATAGAAGAGCAAAGTCATACCTAGCGGGAAATTATGGAAACTTTTTGCCCCGAAATCGAGAGAAAAGGATGTCCTTTCTCACCTTTCATTTTCAGTATTATGCACTGAGGTGAGAGCCACTGGAAAGGAATAAATACTATCTCTACAGATAACTGGAGTGATACATAAAAAATCTAAAACAGTCAAGACCGCTTTATTAGAATTAGTTTAGCAATTCTAAAAGGTCACTATACAAAGTCAGACGTATTATATGTGCCATCCAAAGCCATAAATATGTAGAAAATAAAATTCTAGAGGAACATCATCTAAAATAGCTTTTAAAATTTCCAAAATTTCAGAATCAATCTAATTGAAGATGTGGAAGGCCTCTACACCAAAACCTGCAAATCCTGTTCGTGGATTTGAAGACCTGCTAGTCTGGTATCATTTCTCACTAAATTAATCCATAGATTCAGTGTGGTGCTAATCAAAGTCCCAGTAGGTGTTAAAATGAAAACTGACAATCTTATTCTAAAATGTAATATTGAACATACAAAAGACTAATAACATAAAAACACTCTTGAAGCAAAAAAAAAAAAGAAAAAACCGGTAGCCTTACCACACTAGCTATCAAGACTTGGTATTGTATAAAGTAACAATAATTAAGGCGATAATGCCACAAGCCTAAACCACCAGGCAAATGGGACCGCATACAGAATCCAGAAGAGATTCACGCACACGTGGACCCTCGATTCATAATGATGGTGACATGAGACTGCTGTAGAGAAGAGATGGGCTTTTCACACTGTGTGGGATAAATCGAGACTCCATCAATATCGACGATGACACGAAATGCTAAAAAAATAAATAAATAAAAGCACTACTGTTGACCCCCTACTTCACACGATACAAAAAAAAAAAATTATTTTCCATTGAATACGAAAATGATAAAACTTCTAGAAGTAATTGTAAGAACGTATTTTCATTATCTCAGTGAGTGCAAAGCTTTCTTAAAGATACCAGGAAATAATAACCACGATAGGAAAAAAATTGAAAGATTGAACCTCCTTAAAAATAAGAACTTATGTTTATCAACTGCATTATTTAGGAGTGAAAAGCAAGCCCGGTGTGGCATATGTGACAAAGGATTCCTTTTCAAAATTTGTAGAGAATTTCTACAAATCAAATTGAATAAAAAAAAAAAAACGCTAGAAGCTTAACAGAGAAATGGGGGAAACTCGGAATAGCACTTTAGAAAAGAGGATTATACAAATGAACGAAAACACAGCGGTTTTCAACCTCATTAGTCACTAGGGAAATGCAGATTAAAACTACAGTGATATCCCAGTAATAAACACCCACCTAAATGATTCAAATAAATTTACCGACAAACACCAGCCAGGACGGTGAGCTCCTGGAACTCCCGTGCATTGTTGGGGAGGGTAAACTGATCCACTTTGGAAAAAATTGTATCTCTACAATAATTAAAGCAGAGCCTCGGCTGTGTCTATTAAGGCCTGCCATGCATTACCTTACAAATGAGTCATTCTACTCCTAGCTGTAAATACACACGCCCTAAAAACGAATCTATGTGTTTACCAAAAGCCTCATACAAACGTGTTTCTAAGAGCGTCGTCTCAAACAGCCCCACACCCAGAAGTCCAGCAGCAAAAGGGACATGAAATCATCGTGGTGTGTCGACACACCCAGACACCGGGCGGGTGACAACGGTGCCCACTGCCGAGTTTAATGTCACAAACATAGTTCTGAGCACAAGAAGCCAAACACGAGTGTGCACGAGGTGTGATTCTGTTTGTACGAAGTTCAAACACAGACACGACTGCTGGACGGTGTGCTTAGTCAACATGCCGGTTAACTGCGGGACGAGGCCGGGAGGGGTCGGCGTCTGGATCCGGGCGCCGACTGGACAGTGTGTCCCCTTCGTGAGTGTCTCAGGCCCCGCACCTGCCCCTCCTACCCGTCTCTGTGCGTTTATGTTTTCAGTAGGAATTTGCGCAGGTGAGAATCACGCAGAGAAGTGTCAGCATCATGTGTCCAGTCACTGTCCAGCTGAAGTCGTAAACTAAAAAAAAAAAAGATTTTTACAATTAAAGTATAGTTGGCATATTATAGTATCTTGGTTTCAGGTGGGCAACACAGTGATTCTGTATATATACCTACCTACCGCACGGCGGTCACCGCGGTAAGCCTGGTGCTGTCTGTCGCCAGGCAAAGTTGCTACAGTATCACTGACTGTTCCCGAGCTGTGCGCTACACCCCCATGACTCGGTTACTTTCTAACCCAAGGTTTGCACCCTTTATCCACATTTTACTTTTTTTACGAATAGAGACTGACTCTTGTGCAGTCCACCGGTACAATTCCCGTGGATTTAATTAATTGGATGGAAGCCGTCCGACATTTTGAAGTGGAGAGAAACATGACAAGATTTTTGTTTGAAAAATGTTATCACTGTTATTCAGAGACATTTCATAATTTCCCCTGCCATTCGAGTTGGACCTCTCGCGACATCGCTCGCCTCCCAGCCGGTCCCAGATGGCGCGTGTGGTAGACAGGCGCAGCACCCACCCCAGCCTCAGCTCACGCCCCTCCCTCTGCCTCGGGAGCTGGGAGAGAACTCGCACAGCGCGGGCCACCTGTCCTGCTGACGAAGGTTGTGACGGGCACGGCCTGGCTCAGGAGCCAGCTCTTGTTCCCTGCCCCTCGAGGCGGGGCATCTGTAGTGATGGCGGTGGCCGCACGATTGTAAAACAGACACGACCGGACAGTGGAAAGTGGCTTCCTGGGCCCGGGAGGGCAGCTCAGCACCTGGCGCTCGCCTCCGCACCTGGCCGCTCGGCTCCGCTGAGGGAAGCGCAGTTTAAAGCCTGTCCCCTCGTTCCTCTCCAGGGCTCCCTGAGCTCTCTCACACCTCGAAACGAATTCCTCTCTGCGGAGGGGGCCGAGGGGCGGACCCGCCGTCCGCAGCCGATTCCTGAACTTGGCCAGCATTCCACGGTCAGGGTCAGGGGTCTGAGCTTAATGGGTGAACAGCTTCCGCCTCGTTCTGTAATTAGAGTGTTGTCCCGGCCCTCTGATCTGTCATCATGCGGAATGTGAGCTGGAAATGAATTTTGTCACTTCGATGCCGTCACGCCACTCTTGAAAACGCCCGGGTAACTCTCTCCGCCTCCGCCGAGTCCAGCAGCCTCCTCCGCGTAGTTGCCAACGGCGGGGTCGCAGGGCAGAAGCACCCCGAAGGTCGCCACACCACTGAGTCGCGAGTCCCTGCAGACGCCGCTGGCTTCCGCCCTCGGCCCACGCTGCACGTGCGCCGGGCTGCAGCAGCAGGTGCGGCCTCTGGCATGCTCCATCGAATTACAATTCTAGTAACCGTTTTGGTCTTAACTTGAGCAACGAACAATCGGAGTATGCTGACGCGTGGGTAACAGAGAACAACATCTCTCGACGTCATTGGTCGGATACCAAGTGTGCGTCCGTCCATTGGAACCTCGGCATGTTCCCGGATGCGTTCCGCGGGGCTCAGCCTCCCCCCGGCGCTTCGTGGTCGCCTGCGATTCTGTCCTCCCCACACGCGATGCAGCAGCCTCGGGGCAGGGTGAGCCGCTCGCTGTCCGGGGCCGCGCACGGGCTTCAGGGCCCCGTCTGAGCTCAGAGCATGTTCTGTGTTATCACTCAGCCGATGCCTGTGTCCCCACCAAGATGAAGGCGGCATGGTTTCGTCACCCAGATGGCACGATTCGTGTGCACAGAGCATAGGCATTGCATATACCAAAAAAAAAAAAAATTTTAATTTATATAATTTCAGTGAGGGATCAGAGACAGAGTCCTAAATTTTTATAATAAAGAATTAGTTTAATCCGATCTGGGGGGGAACGTGGGGTTTATGATACTGGAGAGACATGCCACCCCACAGGAAAAGAGCAAAAGCGAAACTTAAATGTTTTTCCTCACTGAATCAAGATCAGGTAGTTACAAGTGGGTATCTGAGTCCCGTTCTTGTTGTACTGTGTTCTTACAAACATTTATTTTAGTAGTCTTAGAAGCTGAGAGCCACAGGTTTTTTTTAAAATTGAATAATCACCTTTTCGCATGCTATCTTCGTGTTTAGGTTTTGTGAGTCCCCAATGACGCATTTAAATATTTATCCCACAGTCCATATGGGCTTTCTAGGGCTGTCCAAGGCATGATTTCAAGATAATAGGATATTTAGTGTTCACCCAACCGAAAGAGAGTTTGGAAAATAAAATTTGAGATTCTTTTTTTCCACCTAGAGTGCCTGTTTCTGCATCCAAAGGCCGTTTAAGAAAATATCCAAAAATGGTTCTTATAATGGTAAAGAGAACCAGGAAGGTCATTTACACGTTTCCTGTTCCCTCACTGCTATGCTATGGATGGCAGACTTGGGGTTTATTCAAATCGTTGTCTTTGAACACACGTGCGAGGTCGAAGACTATCCAGGTGGTTTGGAGTCCATTAGCAGACACAAATACACAGAAAATGAGGATTAGTGCTGGATTCCCGAAATGCCCTTGGGCGATGTAATGCTAAATTATACCTGAAAATTCAGTCTCTTCACCTCGGCAGGCTGAAGTAGCTCATCAGCGTGATAATTATCACTAAATGCGAACAGGAAAAGGATTGGAGACCAGGACCACTGCGGATTCCAATTAGCAGATGGGATGAAATGAATACTATTAATACACACTTCGGATATTGTATGCAGTTTTATATTGGAAATAATTGGAAATCTTTGAGTAACCATTGTAATATTATCATTAGAAACCAAAATATGCTGACTGTAACCCATACATGGAAATTTACATTTAGCTAGAATGTTTTAAAAGTCTGTAAAGAATCACACATCTTAATATTGGTCTTTGTCCACTTTAAATATGATGTTTTCAAACTATGAACAAACCACCGTACAGTCAAGCCCCGTATTTGCAAGATGTGTGTGTGTGTGTGTGTGTGTTCACTTCGCTTTCTGGCTTAATTGTATCTATTTTTAGTTGGAAACTTTCTCCAGGTCATTCTAACCCACTTGATTCATTTCCATGAAGAACATTCTCCAAGCATGTGCTGGACTTTAGGTTGGCACTAACACCTCATATGCATCTATTAGGCTCCTCCTCTGCGCTGCATAAGTGTCTGTGGGATCCTTGGGGTGCGAGGGTGGGTGGGTATCAGACGTGCCGCACGCTTTCGGTGTCCCGTGGGCACGCATGCAGAATGCTGACGACAGCCCAGCACCCCGCGCGGCTCCCTAAGCCAGGGCAGCTCTGAGCTCGGCTCTTCTGAACGCGCACGGTGCTCCCTCCCCGTGACGAGAGCCGGCAAACAGCGCGTCCTTGATGTCAGCGCCATCCTGGTGACAGCCCCGTGGCTTTTACGGAGGCCGGCCGGGCCGCGCTGGCCCAGCTGGGCAAAACGAGCGCCCTGGGCGGCACGCGCTGCCGCCTGCCATTTTGGGGAACAGCCTTCTGCCCGGCGTCTCCCTGGGACTCTGATTTGCATGTTCCCGTCCCTGAACGACGCTGACGCCTTTTCGTGTGCCCACTGCCCACCTGTGCATCTTCCCTGGGAAAACGTCCGTGTGGCTCCTCCGTCCCTTTTTAATCAGATCGCGGCTCTTCCCCCCCCCTCCCGCTGTGGAGTGGTGTGAGTTGGGGTATTGATCCCTTGTCGGGTTTGCGGTTTGGGAACATGCCCTCCGCTTTCCGCTTTGCTGCCGGCTTCCTGCCCTGCGCAGGAGCCTGGAGCTCGACCTGGTCCCGCCCACGACTTCGGCTCTCGTTGCCTTCGATGTCCGAGTCAGATCCAAAACATCCTTGGCAAGGCCGATATCGAGGGCTTAGCCCCCCACGCTTTCTCCTCGGGGTTTTATGGCTTCGGGTCTTGTGTGCGAGTTGTTTAAGCCATTTGGAGTTCGTTGTTGTGGGCGGGTAAGGTAGCCGTGTGGTTTATTCTTTTGCGTGTGGCTGTAGTTGTCCCAGTACCATTTATTAAAGAGACTGATCTTTCCCTGTTGTATATTCTCGGCTCCTTCGCCACAGATGAACTGACCCTACATGTGCAGGGTAATATCTGGGGTGTCTGTTCTGTCCTGGTGACACGTTTTTTGTCAGGACCATGCTGCTCTGATGATGATAGCCTGGTAGTATAGTTTGGTATCAGGTAGGTGATAACTCGAGCTTTGTTCTTCTTTCTCAAGACCGCCGTGGTTACTTGGGGCCTTTGGGGTTCAGCCCACTTCCTCCCCACCCTTCTGGCTCAAAGTCGCCCGGCCTCTGCTTTTACCAAAGCCCCCTCTCCCCCTTCACCCGCACCCCCACTCCTCTCGCCTCTTCCTTCCTGTCCTGCAGAAGGCACCCTTGATGTTGACCTTGATTCCTTGGGTATATTTGAGGTCCCCCATTTTGATGGTTTAAAGCCCACCAGGGCCCAGGCAACTAGGCCCAGATATACAGATCGGGAGCGGATGCTTTATATGCACTGAGGTGAGCCAGGTAATGTAGGCAGGGAGGATACAGTGGCAGTTGCTAACGGACGTCAGTCAATGAGCATGAATTTGGCTATTGTCTGAATTTGGTGAAAGTGTCGGTGGTGTATAGTCTTCATCATTTAAATTTGGTTATAGAAAGCCATTTATTCTAGTGAGTGTTCAGCGAGAGCCCACCCAGAGCCAGGCTCTGATCCGACCTGGGACAGGCTTCTCTGAGGAAAGACAGCCCGGGCCTCAGGATGCTCACGTTCCGATAGGCAGAGACAGACGGGCAAGAAGCAGACATGCGGACACGACCATTTCAGGTCATTTAAAGTACCGCGGAGAGGAATTAGGCAGAGAAGGGCCTGTGGGATGCCTGGTGGCTTCTGGGTCCGTCAGAAAGGGCTACTTACTTTATTTATTGAAATATTTTAACGTCACCATTAGAGAAAACACAAGGAAAGTTTTTCAGGTGCTCCATATCGTGTGTGGATGAATCAGTGAGAGGGGACCACAGTGCTCTTCGACGCAGTGGCCCACTAAGCAGCGCGGTCGTTAGCCAAAAGTGGGGGACACTGGACAGGGATCCTCTGAAACCTCCTGATCTCTGTGACTATGGCATGCCATCGCTCGGGGACGAAGCTGTCTGGCACCGGGACAGTCCTCCCGTTAAGAGCGACGTGGGGTGGTGTCCCTTGCTGTCGGTGAGCAGTCTGCATTCGCTGGCCCTGGACTGTGGCCTGGGCAGTGGCAGGTGTCTTCTGCTCCGGGCCAGGAGGGGCGGGGGGCTTCCCGCTCCGCCAGGAGGCCTTAGGGCGCAGAAGGTCCCCACTGCTGCGTGACCCCTCCTGGGTTTTTAGCAGAATCCGCATTCCGGGCCCTCTGGGGCGTTTGCCACCCTTAGAGCAGAGGGGACCAGACACGAAGGCAGCCCCTGCGCCGTCCCATGGAGGTGACACTGAGAAACACGTGCGGACCAGGGTGCACCCCAAATTCTGTGAAAATGGAGGGCTCAGGACCAGAGCGAGGTGGCAGGGGTGAAGGTGGCAGGAGGGCAGAGAGCTGGCACACGGAGAGGCTGCCTGTGCGCCCCCCCCCCCCGACAGGGCCCCGGGGTGTCACGTGAAAACACGCAGTTCCCGCTTTGCCGACGAAGTAGCCGGTCTCAAGAAACAGACAAACTGGAAGCGATCGTTGCTTCCATGACGGACCAAAGTGCAGCGAGAGCTCAGAGAAGAGGAGAATTCAGCAGGTTTTCACAGCGAAGCGCAAATCTCAACACACGGGGGTGGCTAAGGGACATGGGGGCCCGCAGGGGAGTTTCCGGTGCAGGTAAGTACCAAACAAGGGCATTTTCTCCGTACTTCAGATGTGGATCTTTCAGTGGCCGTGTTCCTGCTGAACGTTCGAGTCCGTTCTTAATTGCACGTCGCCCGGGGCTGGGCCCCGGCGTGGTGCAGGCTTCGCTGGGGAGCCTGGCTGATGTCAGCCGGCCGGGGGAGGTGCCGGTGGCACAGTATTCTCCAGCCGATTTGCATTAGATGGAGTAGTTTCGGGCGGAACGTCTCCCCTGTAATTTTATGAGAATGGTATTACCCTGGATTTCACTGTGCGATCGCTGGTTACCTTCTGTCAGTGAGCGAGTCTGACTGCAAAGCAGGGGCATCACCCGTCTCTTTGTCTCCGTGGGCAAAGCAGGGACTTCTTAGAAAGTCGGATTTCCTCAGAATGACCATGTACAGAAGCAAACGCAGACATCAGAGATGTAAGTAAATTCTGACCCAACTTTGTCATGGGACGGTGGGGGAAACATCCCTGATTTCTTAAAAGACTAACCGTGACTTCTTCACATACATCCTGGGAACAGAAAAGGCATTGTAGCTTTTCTCTCCCTAACCTTTATCTTTATCCCTGCTACATGCTTGCAAGACGTGGTGGGGAGAGAGGGTATTTCCCTTGTTACTATGGAAACCCTCAGAAAGGTTCGCAAAATCAAAATCAACAGAGAAACAGATCAAATGCAGTTTCAGGCCAGCTCGGCACCCTTCAAGCCCGATCGCAAAAGAGTGGGCTCCCTCGCTCGCTCGCTTGCTTTGCTAGAAGTGATTGATCCTCTTTCCTGGAAGTCTGTCGAAAGGTTTGGGAGGCGAGCCTAAAACTTCTGTTTATTCACCCAGTTTCAGTGATAACTCTCAGAGGAAATGAATGGACCGGGAGAGGTAATTGTGCACGACAAGCTGAATGTTTCATGGGATATTCATTGCCAGACCTCCTGGTCCTGAGCCTGTTCCTAAGACAATTCACTACAGGCACCGTCTCAAGGGGTTAAAAGGGGTCATCCATCTGTCATCTGCCCTGAAGGGACGGGCTCTGACGGAGGCAGAGCAGCACAGTCACCCTGGCCGAAAGTCCGGGACAAAGGTGACTATGAGACAGTGAAAGCCACTAGGCTGTAGCTAAAAATCAGAGTCTTACAATAAAACTGTCTTATGGCAAAGCAATATGCCTGTCACGAAGAGCCGGCCAACGACAGCTTTCTCCAGAAAGCCCAACTCTTGATCACTTTATCTTCTCTATTGTCTCAGAGAAGCGTTGCCCGGTGTGTCCTGTCACCGCCCTATTCACTGTCGTAGACAGGTAACTTGTTCTGTAGTTGAAGGCGACATTTCTTTTTATTATTCCTTCCGATGTCCTCAGATGTTATCAGATACTTTAAAACACGGAAGACCTGTCAGCCACAATTACTGTGTCAAACGCCAAAGAATGATAGAACGTGCTGTTTCTGTGTGAGTGTGATCATGTATCCTTCGGTCCCTTCGTCACCTGCAACCTGAACGCTGCCATTTCTCTCGTGCAAAGAAGTTTCATGCACCAGAGAGTGCCCTGAGGGCTAGGGCTGCCAGCCGGGTTTAAATGCCTGATTGCCATTTGATGCCATTTCTTTCTCGTGTCTGAGAAACGTCGCATGATAACGGCTACGTTTCTCTCGTAAATGTGATTGGTACGAAGTACGGATCTACTGCTGATTACTTCCATGTGATTTCCTGCTTCAGCTGGGAATCTCAATGCTGCACGCACTTGAACCATCTTTCGCCTTTGCTCCTGTGTCTTTAAACACCCCCTCATTTTTTTCTATGCGGGTGGCAAATAAAAGACTCACAGAAAAATCATAGAGAGTCTCCCCCCTAAAATGTGCTGGCTGAGGTCTGCGATTAAGCAGCAGGAAGAAACCGTGAGGCAAGTCAGGAGATGTATAATTACGCAGCCATGAACACCGCGGGGTAGCCAGAGTGGTTTCCCTTAAAAAAATCTAATGTGTTACTTATGTTTAATTGTGTCAGCTGGCTGTATTGTAGTGCATTAACTGTTTCTATATTCGAATCATATAAAATATTGGAGAGCAGGAATGTAACAAAATTAAAGTATAAAGAACACTTGGCAATAAAAGCAAATAGACTCCTTAAATGAATTTCTATCTTACGCTAATATTTGCAAAAGTGAAATGTACCACAATTGTTTGCTGTCCAATGGGTATATAAAAATATCTGAATTAGCCCATCATCAGAATCCAGCACAATTCCATTTTCAATCATATCTTTTATGTGTGTTTTCATCTTGTAAAAGGCATAAACTAACCCAGAGGCAGCCGTAATCCAATTAAGGCAATAATTGCACACTTAAAATCTCAGTGTGGGAAAGAAGGAAAATGGTCTCATGACTTTCTTTAAAATTGACAAAGTATGTGCATAACTTTCTAATCTTCTCATTCCATAAAGATTTACTATAATGTCCTCTAGAAAGAATAATGCTACCTCTTTTGAGAGAAGCCTAGGAGAGGTGTCGGAGAGGTGACCCAGCTCTGCGGGGGTTCACAGAGGGTCGCAGGGGCAGCAGGCACACCTGTAAAACCATCGGAAGTGTGCATTGCACTGAGCCCTCGAGAATTCATGGGGCCTTTGAAACCTGATCCTCACTCCTCTGTGGATTGGTGTTTGTAACCCTGTAGGGGGGCGTTGGGGCAGGCAGAGGACCCCTCCCTGCGTCTGATGGAAAACAAAACAGCTCTGGTTCATTCATCGCTGAACTTACAGGTGCATAATGGCACAGAATGTGTGGACCGATACTGAAAAATGTGTGCATATCTCAGACATTGAACTGGCCAGAGCCAAACAGGGAGAAACCACTTTAAGAAACTCTAATCATTGGAAACCTGTTTTGACAAATTAGGCTGAGGCGGAATCATCATTAGTACAAATAACTTTTCCTTTAGAGTTTACATATGGAGTTTTTTCACACATATTACATCATTCCATTTATTAAAGTGTACCGTTTATGTTTACTTTTTCAAAAACTCCTATTATGTCTAAAACAAGGTATACCTGTAAACTCCCTTGCCAGAATTCCAGATGACCTTGAGAAAACATTTCTGTTTTGTTTTTTTTTTTTAAAAAAAAAAAAAAAAAAAAAACACAGAGATAAAGTCTTAAAGTTGAATATGTTTTTGAGTCTTACAGAAAAACTAGAGTAGGGTCCACACGATATTAAGATATCTAATTGTAAACACAGCACAATCCCCAGGCCATGGCCAAGAAACCATTGTACATCTAATTTTATCTTATTTCACTAGCTGGGAACAGATACTTTTTTCCTGATTGCTGCTGATATGTTTGGGGGGCCTTAGCCACCTCCTTCCGGGAGCACGTGACGTCTCTTCAGGAGCATGGTTACTAGCTGTCCCCCTTCCCGTTCTGCTACCTCTGTGGGCTGACCTTTCTTCTACAACTTTAGCAGACCGTGCAGAGATACTTTGAAGGTATCATCCATCTCTGACCCCGGCATTCCCACAGCCCAGCCCTCCTCACGTAATTCTCCTCCTCAGAGATACTGGATGGTCCCCACGGCCTGGACCGTGGCTCTGGGCTCATGCGCAGATCCATGTCACCTGGGTGTACTGCCAGAGGCACTAGAATCCATATGACTATTCATCATTGCCTGTATGACGGTGAAAACAATTTGTATGTGCACCCACATGTATGTCATATACACACATACTATTTTTTGGTTCTAAAATGCTATGTTTAATTTAATATATATATATATATATTTAAAACATGGTACTAAATTTCTAATAATTCTTAATGCCATTAGTTTGTCTTTTATTTTTAAGGACTATCGCGTAGGACATCATTATGTGTCAATGTTTTAGAAAAGTGTTCTCAAAGTCATAACTGTTGGGAAGCACTGGCCTGAAAAAGGAGATGCAAACCTGACCGTGTCGCGCAGACATTTTTCGGTTATAGTTGGCACACAACATTCTGTTACTTTCAGAGGTACGACCTAGTGGTTAGACATTTATGTCACTTAGGATGGGATCACCACGAGAAGCCAGGTGCCCGCCCGGCGCCATGAGGAGTTATCACAGTCTTACGGGCTACACCCCGGGGCCATCTTGTAACGGCCGGCCTGTGCTTCTCACCCCTCTTGGTGTCTCTGTTGTGAGTGCTGGTTGGGAACTCTGACCTGGCATCGGAAACTTCTCCAGTCCCTGTCTGAAGTCTCTTATGTGAAATCTCTAGCTGGTGTGGATGAGGGCCTATAACTTCTCCTCCACGGAGTCGCGTCTCCATGGAGACGGAGTCAGGTGGTCTGGCTGAGCATGCTCGTCGGGGCCCTAGTGGCCAGCTCAGGGGCAGAGATGACGAAGGCTGGGTGACAGCTCTGCCAGCACACGTCAGTCTGCCTCACGGCCTGCATCCTTGGCTTTGCTCTCATAGGCTCCAGCCGGCGACTGGTCCTGATGGCGAGAAAACTCATTCATTCTCATATTCACTCCATCTGTCTGTCTACCTAGCTACCTACCTATCACCCGTCCATCCATCCATCCGTCCATCCATCCATCTATCATCAATCCATCCATCCATCCATCCATCTACCTATCATCCATCCATCTATCCATCTACCTATCATCCATCCACCTATTTGTCTACCTACCTATCGTCTACACATCCATTCATCTATATACCTGTCTGTCTGTCTATCTATCAATCAATCAATCAATCATCTATCTACCTACCTACCTATCAATCATCCATCCTCCATCTATTCATCTACCTACCAGTCTATCATCTATCCATCCATTCATCTATCATCTCTATCACCTATCTATCATCATCTAGCTATTTCACAATGCCCCACAAAGCCAAAGTTCACCTTTGTAGCAGGTGATCATCTCTACACTTTCTCTTCACTCGGCTATCACACATCACCTGCTCTTTGAGTTTCCTCTGCTAAGAATTGGCGCTATGTTCCCATCTAGACCCACACAACAACCATGGCATCGCCTCTAACCCCGCCCCACAGCTCTGCGGGTTAATGTGCAGAATGGCATTTACTTCCCAAAGAACGTTACAGTTAAAAATACTGTGGGTTTGTATTTATCGAGAACAAAAGATACACTCGAAGCAACTAGTCTCTCACCAAAATAAGATCGGTGTTAAAGTAGATACCAACAAATCTTTTTAAAATCCCATCATGAATGCAGATATTTTTATAAGATAAGAAAAATGGCCATAAGAAGCCCCGCTGCAGAGCAGGATACTACAAACAGCAGCCTCTAGACTCTGCGAGGCCCTGCCTTACCAGCTTAGGATGCAACTTTCTCAAAAACCACGATTTGAGAAAGTAATTGTGCTTTTTCAACAGTCTAATTGAGCCACATTAAATTTTCATTTTTGTAAGTCAAAATTGGCACTTCATATTGGTAAACCTAGATATCACAAAAATAAGCAAAAAAAAAAAAAAAAAAAAGGATGGGCAGGTAGGGGGTGGGCAGAAAAGTCACCGCACTAATGCAAGTCGGCATTGAAGGTCAAGGGCATTTGCAGTTAAGCTGCGCTGTGAGACTAGGATTATGTGAGGCAATGCAGACCCTGTTGCGCTTCAGGGCATGTGAGGTCACACCTGCCACAAAGCGGCAGAAAACGCATTCGAGCTTGTCAACACGGATTAATTAGGTGACGGTTTTTGCAAGGGACACATCTCACTAGGCTTTAAATATTCTCGAAACTTTAGAAACTGCCTACCTCCCACCAAATGAGAAATGCTTATAAAAAGCTACATTCTAATTTTACGTGATTTTATTATTAGAGCTTTGCTGTCATCCAGATGGAAAATGAGACAGGCAGCTGTAAATGAATTAACAGTAATACCAAAAATGATAAAAAATAATATTTGACATTTCTGGAATTCTACTCTATGCTTGGTAGTGTTTTAAGCATTTCGTTGTATATGACTAATATCACACAGGTAACAGAGAAATAATTGAACATGTAAAAGCCATAATTTAGTAACCTGTGACACTTTCAGTTTTCATTGCAATTTCAAAAGGCTATTTATAATTTTGATATCTAATCTCTAGGAAAATGAACACATAAAATGAAATCAAAATATGTATATTGGCCGGGGTGAAAGCATTAGCTCATATGCCCCGTGAGGAAGCTAAGAAATTAACTTGGAAAGTCAAAATAGATTGTTTGGCCCGTATCTCTATTCTCGGAATCATATAAAAACAGAAAGAGCATCGCGAGGAAGACTTTGACGGGCATACACGCAAGTGGAATGTGCACGCGTGGACGCGTTTGCTGGGAGTGTCACCTTCTGCGGAAGGCGGGAAGGTTCCCACGCTCAGAACAGCAGCGGAGTTCTCTGCCATCGCTCATGCGGCTCACGGCGCCCGCGGCATCGTGTGGCACGACCTTCCGCTTCATTTTGCTCTTCGTGGTTGTTGGACTTCGTGGCGCAATTTCCTGAATGGCACTCTCCTTGCCACTCTGGGGTTCCGGACCCCTTCAGTTATAAGAGGCTGCGTTATACACGGTTCGTTTTAGCTCAGGCTCTTACTGGTCTCTTGTCAGTGGTGCGATATTATCCCTAGAACTTCATGTGTGTTGCAAATAAAGAGAAAGCCCACACCTGTGTCCTTAAACTCCTTACGGAGAGCGCGGCACTTATTTTTACGGTGTCTCTGCCTTAGGCTGCTCATTGTTGGAAGGTTTTCTAAGTGGGTTTTGTATTATATGATTTTTTTGACCCCCGGTGAACTTGAAACTGCCTTAGCGGAATAGCTGGTTGTATTTCCTTAAACAAACACACATTGTTCTTCACATTGCTGGTATCCGTCTTCTTAATAGGCTACTGGGCAATGAGAATCTTGACTCTGAAGTCACCTCTGCTGGGCTCACGGAGACGTCTGACTGTTTTTAACCTTTTTTCCTCCCATACTTGAATAGCGTCTTTCAACTCATTTATTTTAAAGGTACAGCATATAGGCCTAGCATATTTTTTACCTACCCCCTCAGATTATTTTTTGGTATTTTATTCTATACGATCATAAAATAAGAAACCATCATACACACACACACACACACACACACACACACACACACACCTATAAATGCAAACAGGCCACCTGGGACACTTAGTTCTATCTATTTCATAGCGTCACTAATTAATGAGGGGCTGGTTCACATTAAATAGAAATATACTGACACAGAATCAGAAAACATTCATTTTTAATAGAAGTGCAAGGAAAATTTCATTTACTTTGTTCACTTCTGGCCTCACTAAGGTAACAAGAGCAAAATGGTCACTTGAATTTTAAAAGTGGTCATAAAATTTTTCTCAGCACAGAATTTGTCCTCCCAGGGCTATTTATACGGAACTAGCCTTTTCCTAACGGTCGTTTCTGACGTAGATGTTACACTCGGATTTGATTAATGGGCACAGAATCTCCCGAAAAGGCTGTGGCAATGATCACGCTGAAGACCCCCGTTTATTCACTATTTAGACAGAGATGTTTTTCAGATCTTTCACTGGAACCCAAGCCAGATTTTGAGAGAGGTTTCTCCTTGGACGGACGCAAAAGTTTCATTGGAAATTGAGAGAAAAACATCGTTTAAAATTCTACTCTAAAAACGCTCTTTGTCGCTTGGATATGTGAGAAAGACATTAGGAAGCAGGAATGAGACGTGTCAGAGCCCCTGTCACACAGAGAACACGTGTTGGCCGCTGAGGTTTTCTTGTGGGTCCGTGAAAACAGGCACCGTGCTCAGCGAACTGGTTCTCGTACCCCAGAAAACAGGTGTCCAGACGCGTAGAGACGCTCTGAGTTGGCGTGGTCCCTGGCAGCTGCCATCGGATCATTCTGTCGTTTGAGGGGGGGGGCCCACCAGCCGTCGGGGTTTGGGGGGGCCCACCCGCCGTCGGGGGTACCGTTTCCCCTGGATTACTGCTGACAGTCATTACATCGACAGTTGTAGTGACTTGCTGTGACTTCAGGCCCCATTAAATAAGTCCTGCCTGGCTTATCTGGATGTTAGAGGATCCAGCACCATGGGGACCGGCATTCTCCGTGAATTACCCGCGTTATTAATTGTCACCTGTGTGCACGCCGGAGGAGCTTGCCAGGTGTAAGGAGTGCCTGCTGTGACACTGCTTGCCCCAAAGCGTGTCCTCCGTGTTGTAATCCCCCGTACTCACATCGGCTATGGCAACGTCATTTCACGTGGGGACCAGGGCCACGTGAGTCGCACACGGCAGGCTGCGGTGGTGCCCGCCTCCACGCGTCACTGGCGCAGACCGCACTCGAAAGGGCGGTCACCGAGGCCTTGTCTCCGGACACCTCCCAGCGGCTGCTTTTTCCACGCATCACGGTCACTTTTCACGCGTTCCCTGAGAGATGCTCCCCATCGCCATATTTATGTGGCACTAAAGTTAGGTCACGGCGCTCTTCGTGACGTCACTAACGGCTTCCAGTCGTTACTGAGGGTTTTATGGCATTACGACCTGGCCCGATTTAAGAAAAGTCACAAACTTCTACCCTGTTTCGTTGTCAGGACTGACAGTTCGGGAATTCTCCTGGTTGTTATGGCCTGGGTGTCTATTACCCAAGTGTTAAGGTTTTCTTGCATGTTTTGGACGGCAGCAGACATCTCTGTATCTCTCCATCGCCCGCCTGCCCTAATTTACGTTTAGCTGCCAGATTCCCCGGAAAACCAAGTAAGTCTGGAGGCGCGTTCAGCCGACCCGTAGGCATCGTCACTTCGAGTCCTCGCCCGGAGCGTTCACGGTGGCCCCTTCGGGTTATTCTGGGTCAGTTCCTCCGTCCGTTTTAATCGAAAGCCTTCAAGTTGTTTATCCACCGCAGCGCTGTTCCTTGGTTGTTATGGGGAACAGATGTTTCCACCTAATTTTACGACTCAAAACAGACCCCCGAGGCATCTCGCGGCCGGTATGACCTTGCCACGCAGCCTCACTCCCGGCCGCACGCTGGCGTGTTCCGGCGTGTTCCGGCTGGGTGCATGCCGCTGCGCCGACCTCCCGTTCTCTGTGCCGTCCCTTCCGTCACTGACCCCTGATGTTGCTGCTGCTGCCTGGCGCACTCGCCCCTCCTGTCCAGGTCAAGTCCCGCCGAGGCTGCTGGTGCCGGCTCGGGCCGCCGCGCCCTGCGACGGGTGCCTCTGAGCTCCCCGGGGCGGGCGGTGCTGCCTTTCGCTCACCTCTGCACCCCGGCTGCGCCCTGGGTATGAACTAGAATGCACCCCGCCATGGGGCTGCACCCCTGGGAGGCAGAGACCAGACCCCTGTGGTCTTTGCCGGGGCGCCCCCAGCCTCGTCCGGCACTAGGGCACTAGGAGACGCTGATCGACAGACGCTGAGGGTGGACAGGAGCAGGTGGCTTCACGGATGTGCCTCGCTCGGCGGACTAGGAACCGCCGTCACCCGCCCCAAGGAAATCCCCGCGACACAGGCGGCGGATGAGACACCGTTTGCCTTTGTATATTCCCGGATGTCCGTCCGCTGAGGCCTTCTTGGTCTCGGCCGTCGGGGTGATTTTGTCTACTAACAAGCTCGAATTCACTTATGTTATGAGAGGTATTAAAAGAAATCTGAAAGTACCTTGTGTCATGCCCTGTGGTCAGACAGCATTAACCCCCAATCGAAGGCCCGTGTGGCAAGCGGCGTGACACGCGTGGGGTGACTTTCCCCCAGGACCTCTGCCGCACTGCCCCCCGAGAAGCTCTGCCGGCTTCCAGCGCATCCAAAGCCTGCAGACGCCGCGTCAGCACGTTTTAAGGGCTGAAGACTCATGGCTGGCAACACACTCGCCATTAAAACGTGCCTCTCTCCGTCCCATTTCCTCCCCATCCAGGGCTGACGGCGCAGTTAGATTTCATTATCCCTTAAATCAATTCTGCATCAGTTGGAGGAAACGGTTGTTTGTTTCTCCGCCGATTTGTAGATATGAAGCTCGGCCGTAGCTCGGCAATTGATTTTTTTTAACCTCAACGTTACAGAGACACAGACGGGAAGGACGAGCTGGGTCGGGACGCACTGGCCAGCGCTGTGAAAATGAAGACTTCCGTCCTGTATACTCAGTCGGTGTCACTGGATTTGCTAGCCCACTTTCAAATCGGGGGCGGTGTGTAGCAGGATGGCCACCTAAAGTGTTTTCGCTGCCCGCCTTTTTCTTTCTCTTTCTTCTCCTCCTTTCCAATATTCTTGCCTCTCAGGAGTGGTAACAACTGGAACTTCTCAAATCGTAACTAAAAGTGGCCTCATTGCCAAAGCCCTGGAAGTCATTGCCGGGGAAAAGCTCCCTCAAGGGCTTTTCGCGTTTCAAAGATGTGGATGTACAGCCTGTGTCAGGAATAAATTCTGCACATTAAATCGACCTGAATGGTTAGAGCACAAACTTTTTTTACCAGCATTGGCAAATTTCTGACATAAAAGCCTAGAACGGAACCATCGAAAAGAAGCTCAGTGCAGAGACTCTGAAGGGATCTCCATGCTACAAGTTTTTGTTTCTTTTCTGAGTCGAATTGCGATTTTTCCAAGAATTTTGACCGAGAAGTCAGCTTACTTTCTAGACCTGGTAATTGGGGGAGAAAAAAAAAAAAGACGACATTATTAGAAGAGCAACAGGGAATTCAATAAAGAATGGAGAGTCAGGTATTATGTGCTTGACCAGTTTCTTTCGAACTTCTTACCTGAGCTGGTTAGCGCACCAAGCTTGGCCACCCAAGGCCAAAGATTTGTGTTGTCTGTGGCATGGACGGTCCCCTACCCTGGATCGTGGACACTGTGGTCCCCCTGACCAGCCGTCCTTCGAAGAAGGACCTGGTGCCCAGCTAGCAGGGATGAAGGGAGACGACAGGCCAGGCGAGGGCCGTTACACGGCGGCAGAACTCGGTGTCTGAAAATGAATGCGCTGCCCTGGTTATCTATTATAGATATCGACGTGGGTATAAAATGTGTGTCGTAGAGCATGCGACGCCTTCATGTGTGGAAGGGTGCTCGGCTATGTTTGAAGAACCCATTAGTCGTTCTCGTCTTAATTTATGGAAGCGATAGCATTCAACCAACTTAACTGGCCTTTTGATCAAGTGCCAAGGTCACACACTTGGAATTTCACGCCGTAGAAAACGTCTCTGAAGGCTTGCTTCACCGAGGGCAGTGAAGTTAGTCTCAGCGGATGTTTTTCATTGCCGTGTCCCCTTGAGCAGGCTTCGGTTCAATTTTAGGCCATTTAAAGGACAATGAAAAAATAAAATATGTTGCTTTTTTTTCCCTCAAGGCCTTAGAATGAGCGTGACTGAGTTTCTGTAAGAAATGTCACTTTGCTTACCGTGCAGGAGTCTCAGACTTGTCTCACTGAGAAGACGGCCTGGGTTAAGGTGCCGCCGTGCGTGGCATTGGTTGGAAAATTTCCAGATCTCGTGTGGCTAGGACAACGGCAGACCCTGACACCGTTTGATCAAGCGTGCGTGGCACACCACCAGTAACATGGACCCCTGTGTGCAGACCACACCACAAGCCACCGATTTACTTCGGGTGGGACCCCAAGTTCTTGCGTCCATCACACTGCTGGCCGCGTTGCATAGACCTGGGCCTGCGTGAACAGAGCCGTCCAGACGCTCATCAATGCTGTGCTCTGCTTCGTGTAAATGCGGCCTCACGAAGACACAGAATCAAGTCGAAAGCTTGCAGCGCTTTCTAGGCTAACGTCCCCATTGCCGGAGGAGGGATGGGTTGGTGACAGTCCCCGCCGGATCGGGTGACCCATGTGCCCACCCACCCTCCCTCTTTGGGGGACTCGGGCTTTATTTACCACTCCTAATTTCATTTTTCAAAATATTAACAGTCTCGCTGCTGAAAACATTAAGGCTGAATAGAAATCCACATGAAAATATTCTTCTCATATATGTAAATCATGAATACTAATTTTCAAGTCTTTTTTTATTGTCGCAATGTCCTGTCTTCCTATTTATAGCCCCCTTTCCTGGGCTCACCACCCCCCGCATAACCTCTTCCTAGGTCATCTGTATCAAGGCGCTCCCTGTCCTGTAAATGATAGTTCTCTCTGCGTAACTCGCTCCAGTAAACCCGGAGAGCGGAGACTGGGTTCTAAAGCATCGTGGCAGCACCTTGCCCTGCGTGTGGGAGGATCTCAGTGAGCGTTGGACGAGTGAGTAAAACGGCTGAGCTCACTGACATCGGCGCGTCGTTCCCTTCAGCTGATTTTATCTTCTAGTTCTCCTGTATTTTCAAAGTTATTCTGCTTCCTTTCAGTAACGCAGAGAGGCTACCACGTGCGATTTACCTTTCTAGTGAACCCACCTGACGATAGTCTCGGCGGTTCCTAAAAATACGCAGGCTGAAACCCCCCTTCCCCTCAGGGCTGGCGCTCGAACGGCTGCTGCAACGTCATCAGTTAAAAACCTGACGTTGCCTCTCTCTCCGCAAGGATAGAAAAGACGGGCTTCGAACCTGAATGAGAGACGGCGCGTCATCACCCAGCACGCCCTCGGGGTGCTGCGCACAGTGGCTCGAGGGCTTCCCACCGGTGCTGCGCAGACGGTCTCCGGGGTCTCCACCGGTTCCTCCACCCAGCACGCTCACGAAGCTCCGTCTCTGACACTTGTCTGGGGTCCGTCTCCTCGGTCGCTTTTGGCCCAGAGTCACAGGCTTTGATCGAGGACTTCTAAAGCTGCTCGTTGGGCCCCCTGCTCTGTTACTTGCCAAATCTTTTTAAAGCCAGGCCAAAAAAATTTATCAGTGTAATAACCAAAATTCTCAGTTATGCCCTCAGATCTTGTTTCCTCCTTCCCTCTGCACTACGCACATGACGTACTTCCAGATTTCATAGACAAGTCCCTAATTTGCTCAGAATTTGTGCTTGTGAGTTCACCAGATAACTATCAAATCAATCGTCCATAATTAAACCCTAAGCCCAAGTACTCTGCGTATTTTACAATGCTTAATTAATCCTTCCCGATGGCACACTTCAGGGCTATTTTCATCATGGGAATAATACGACTTGTAAGAATATTTTACACTTTGCAATCACCTATTAATTATGAAGCATAGCTTCATTCATTTTTTTTTCTCGACGTGCAATCAACCTGCTGTTTTTCGTGGCCTGAATTTTATGGCAGGTAAGGTGGTGAGGTGTGCTTTGATTGCATGTGGTTAATGAATATTCTATCATATTTCCCTGCCTAAGATCTGCCCAAACCAGTACTATTTTTTCATCATCTGAGAACCGATGTTATTCAAGGGTGTTTTGTCAGAAATGTCATTTTCATCTGTCGGGAAGTGGCTTAAACACAGTTTTTTTTTTTTTTTTTGCTTCCTATATATAACATAATTACCAAGGTTGTCAGAGAATCTATGAAGACACATTGGCATGACAAAAGGCCAGCAAAGAATGGCGATGGCCCGCTCTTGCCTGCTGTCCCATGCTGCAGAAATGTGATTAGCGATAATGGTCGTTAATTGTTTGGAACAATGAACCCAATCAATCCAGTCAGTTCACCAAGGAGAAAGGACGGTATTAAACAAGACCTGCGAGAAGGTCAGAATGGACTGCGGAAATACATTAATTAGCTTGACGCGTGCTTTGATCGACGCTGCATTGCCGTGCCCGTTAGCAGACAACACAGCTGCTCGCACATCAGAGAATGATGTGTCCTTAAAAATTCCAATTTGCAGCGCCTTCCGGAACCCTGAGTCTTACGTTCGCCACGTTCTAGTTGAGGGTGAACGTCATGCACTAGGCATGGACGAGTCCCTCGGTGTAGAAATCGGAGTTACTACGAGAGAAAACAAAACCACCACGAGCAGGCTCGCAGCGAATGCCACAGGGTCCCACGTGCTCTGTGACAAGCACCGAGAGTGATGCAAAGCCCGCTCTGGCTGTTAAACGACCTGCATAAATGTATTCTACGTTTGGGGATTTTTTTTCTGGATGCATCTAGGAGTAGCGAACACATTTAATTACATCGAGCAATCTTAGTTGGAAATCATCCGTTTCCTTTATGTTTTAAATGAGGATTATGAAAATCGTTGTGCTTTACAAGCAAGTAGGTCTATGTTTTCGTTGGATGGAGAACTAAAATATGACCACGAAATTTTAGGACAACTAAACTGTTTCTTTATCGGAAGAGTAAGCCCAGAAGCGTAAGATGGCCTTAGAGCAACAATATATGAAATGAAGAACTCCTTCAACGACCATCGTTGTTTTGAATGACCGCATAGCCAGACGGGCCTGCTCACTGGTAGCATAATCGACCTGGATGACACTCACGTGGCTTTCTGTCTGGAGGTGCCGTTCTTTGAATTGCTCTTCTCGCCGACGATGGCTGAGGAAGCGTGGAAGGTGCCAAAGAGGCGTGTTGGCTACTTAGCCCAGCAGTGGACTTGATTCTTGTGAGCTCCAGCTAAAGGGTGATCTTTAACGTGAAATGATGAAAACTCTGTTCAGACGTCCAGGAGGGAGAAACGAAACAGCGGTTTGCGACATCTAACAGCGACGTCTGGAAAACAGAAGGCGGCTTACAGCCCCCTCGAAAACAAAGCACGCCACGTCACACAGACCGTCCCGAGAGTGTGATGTGAAAGGAATCTGCTCTACTGCTCGTGGCATGAGGCGGCCGATTTCCAAAACTCTCCACCACTTTTTCTGCTCTCTTTCACAGCTCCCGCCCACGTTATTCTCAGCTCCTAAGCGATAAATGCATTCGGCTCATTCCTCTGTTTAGCAGACATTTATTCAATGAGACGCGTTTCGTGCTGGGCCCGGTAGAGGCTGTCAGGTCACACGAGACGGTCTCCGCGCTCCAGAAGTTTGCGCGAACACAGCACACAGTGACACAACGCAGTCCCCTCCAGTGCTGAGGACGCGAGCCTCTTCTCTGCCTTGGTAGCGATCTCTCTGCTTGGTAGCGAAGCGCGGAGGACCAGTGACGTGGTGCTGGGAGCCGCGAGGCGGCTGTCGAGGGGAGCGGGGGAGGGGACGTGGGACAGGCCGCCGTGTCTGAGGATGACGCAGGCTCGAGTCTGTCCCCAGTGTAGAATCCCCGCTGGCCTCTGCGGGAGGCGGGGCTCGGAGGCACACACGTGAGCAGACACGCACGAGGGGTTCTGGGTGGGTCACGGGACACGGTCCGGGGGAGTCCGGGCACCTCGTCTGATAGGACTGGCTCCCGCGAGGCACAGACACTAAGGGCCAGGAGTGGAGGGGTGGAGCGGAACGGGGCGGACGCAGAATGGGGGGGACGCATCACGCTGAGATGGAGGGATACGTGAGTGAACGAGGAGGGGCATTGGGGACGGGGACAGGGAGCAGGGGACGGGGGACAGAGGAGGAGAGACGGGAGGGGCAGCGTCCGGGCTGAAACCGTCTAAGATGAAATAATGGAAATTTTAGAATTTATCGATGAGTCTCTTATAAAGATATAGTGTTTACTCTGAAAGTTTAAGTTTGTATGTTGCCTCTCCCATAGCTCCCACTGAGATTTAAGCTCATCAGGATGTTCCACTGGGCTAAAAATACTCAGGTTGATGCTATATGGCTTTCTATTGTAGGTTCATAAACAGTTATCAGACGTTTCACACTGTATTATGACTGGAAAGGAAACTACCTCCGATATTAGTTAATCAGTTGATTTAAAGAGCTTATAGTTTAGTACAAAGGAACCTAGGAAAAAATTGAGATCAAATAGAAACGTGTAACATAAGATAATATAAATAAATGATTAGATGCATGCCCAAAAAATGACGCAGATAGGCATGGAGGGATGTGAATTAGAGAGAATTTTCAAGGAGAAATGTTTTGATCTATGTCTCGAAGGAAATAATGGAAATGACTGAGCAGGAGACAGTGATATTTCAGAGAGAAGAAATAGTTTGGGCAAAATCCTGAAGGAAACAGTGCGTTTTCAGAGGCTGGTGAAAGTGGGTCACGCGAGGGCAGCAGAGGACTCGTTTTTAATAATAAGGAAAGATGACGAGGCCGGTGTGGCCGAGAACGAGTGGAGTCGAGTACAATTTAATGGAAATCTTTACGGTTACATTCTGATGCAAAAGTCGGTTGAAAGGCACAGGGCCGCCTTAATAAAAAGAGCGAAATGACGTTACCGAGAGCCAACGGGGCAGGACAAGCAGCTGTCGGCCCGGGCGAGCGTGCGCGCCGGGTCCCGGCGTGGCTGGGGCAGTTGCCTCTCCAGGGCTTTGTTCCAACGCTAAGCGGGAAGCAGAGCCACAGGGGACAGTCTGAGGGCCGTGGTCAGGGCGAGCGCAGCGCGAGCCCCGGGGAGGGAGCCGCCGGACCGGGCGTCTGCGGCGATTCCCACGCCGAGCGAAAGGTCTGGGAGACGCAGGTGCGTCCCCGCGGGCAGTTCCGCGGCGCGGAGCGTGTGGGCCACGCGCTGCGGGGCGCAGTGCCGGGGCGGACGGAGGGCCGGGTCGGGATGCGGGGGCAGGGCTGACGCCGCAGGGCGTGAGCCAGGCTGGGAAGGAAGCGGCCGGCCCGAAGGCGCGCCGCGGGCTCTCGTCGCTACGCCCACCACGCAATGACGCGTTTCCGAGCGTGCGTGATAACCCCAGGGGTTAAAACAAAAAAAACCATGAAATCACAGGACCTGAACGGCACGGCGGGTGAGCGGGTGGCTCTTCACAGACACCAGACGCTTCTGTCTTGTTCCGGCACAAGATCGGCCGTCGGGAGCCAGCGCGGCCCGGGGCGGGCGGTTCGGCGGAGACGGGACCCGCCCACGCATAGGTGACAAGAGGCTTATCGTCCTCAAGGAGCCAGACCGCCTGCGGACGCCCGTTTGGGTCACTGCGATAACTGTGCGCTGATGTACTATGTCCTCTGGGCCCGAGAGTCTTGCAAGAAAAATGAAGGAAGGAAGAAGGAAAAGGGCGGAGGAGGGAGGGTGTTTTGGCTTTCGTTCTGTTTTGTTGCAATTAGAGACCCTCGGCAAAGGAGCCGTGGCTCATGGAGCCTTTGTCATCCCCTGGTGGTCATTCGTGGGAGTCTGACTCCCCCGTAGACACCCCCTTAGTGTCAGTCCTGGCCCAGGCTCAGAAGAGCTGTGGTGGGTGGACAGACAGACAGCTTGTCGCGTGTCCCCCGGCTGCCGTCCACCGCTCCACTCCCCACGTCTGCTCCTCCAGGGAGGACACCCAGATGCCTGTCGCCTTGAATAAAGAGAATTCGTAACCCAGCATACGGCCCCCCGCCCAGTCCCTCCCTGTCGAAAGGAAATACTTAGTTTAACGAGGCTTAAGTTTGCCAGTCCGTAGGGCGGGCTGATCTTCTGGGCGGCAGCTGACTAACCGCGTGGGCCGGTGTCACCCGCGCTTTGGAAGTGAGGCCGGCCGCCCTGTTGTTTCCGAGGCCATACCTCTTCTCTTCTCTTTCTTGTTCATTTTGGTTCTCTTTTCCTTGAGCCTGCGACGGGCAGTGTGCGGGGTGAGGGTGAGGCCGCCGAAGATGAGGGAGGGCAAGATGCAACAAGAAAATTTAGGGAAAGATCCATTTTTTAAGAGCGCACATGTCCTTGACAACCTTGTGCGTTGTCAGTTTAGATGGAGAGACCCTGGCGTGGCTGTCACGGGCATTAGACAGTGGCTTCGTGGATTCGATGGGTAAATATCGAGTACAACATGACATCCCTTCATGGGTAATTGCTTAGCATTTTCCGACACAATAGCAAAGCTTCTGCCAGCAAAAGGGGTCCGTGTTCAGATAACATGGTACTTTTTAAAATTGGTTGAGACATTTAAAACCACCGTTAAATTTTGGTGTTTTTTTCTTTTCTTTTTTTTTTTCCTGGAGAAATGTTCTTCACAAATAGTATAGAGTTACAAGCATGGAGTAAATGATCAATAAGTGGGAAAAAATGTACGTAGTAGTATAGTCCAGGAAGTGAATTGGAACAAAAATATTTGTTTGTAAAAAAGCTTAATCCTAAAAAGTTAACTAGCAAATAAATAAGGAAAGAAGGAAGGAAGGAAGGAAGGAAGGAGGGAGGGAGGGAGGGAGGGAGGGAGGAGGACAGACGGACAGGGGCGCATCCCCATAATCGATGACCCCGTCTTCTAAGTCGATCCGGCTCTCTACCTTCAGTCACGTGTCATAAGCGAGGCTTCAGGGAGTGAGAAAGACCTCGAGAAAGTTGAGGGGGGCGAGGGGGATGCCAAATCCTCTAGCTCGGCGCTGCTGGCGTGTGCCAGCGTCAAGAGCAGGGGGCGCAGGTGTAGCGGGCACCGCCCGGGGGGCCACCTGTCCAGCGTGACGCGTCACACCAGGGTCCTGGGGACGCATCCCGGAGACTCGGTCAGGTCGGGCTGCCCATTGGGCTGCTTGTGCTCACAGTTCACAGTTCAGCTGGGGTGGGGGGGGGGGACAGAGGCTCAGCTGCTCACTATCCTGCGAGGCTGCAGCATCCGTCCGCAGATCCGGCTGCTTCCCGGTGCCCGAGGGCGTCTTTTCTCTTCTGCTATTTCACGGCAAGCCCAGGACAGGAAATTACAGCCGCCGTATCTCCTGGTTTTCAAAATGTCTTCAATTATTTTTGTAGCATGTTTGACAGCTGTGCCACTTGCTAACTCCAGACAAATTGAGTGCAGGGTGAATGTGATCATGTCTAAAGGAAGCTTTTCAGAGCGTCGCGATGGCAGCATCCTGAACGGTGGCGGCGCGTCCCTGCCGTGGGGTGAAGGCGGACGGAGACGTTTTTCATGCGCTCTGTTCTTCGCACAGCTGCAGAGGGCACGGGGCCTCAGGGTTCTCTCCCTTCCTCCTTCATCTGAAACAATTCGACCACAGCAAGTGTCAGAAAAGGAAGGATGTGACCGAAGGAACTGTGTGTCACTTGGCTCTCTGGCCGATTGTCTGCCCCTCACCGAGCTGAAAACAGATGGGTCTCAGAGAAGGTTCCGGCATTGCAGCTGTGGCTGGGGCGTCACTGCATGGGGCTGACGTTGGCGAAGCCACAGAGAGACGCCTCAGGGTGACCGAGTCGCTGTGCACACCTGAAGACGACGCCCCTCACAGAAAACCCGCATGTGGTGGTGGGGGGCCCAAGCAGGGTCCGGATCTGAATCAGGGGTTTGAGCAGGTGATTCTCGGCCCCCTCGACCTGGCCACGCCCGGCCTCCTCCTGGCCTCCTCTCTGCTCTGCGGGCAGCACCGGGAAGGTCCCAGGGGTGCGGCGCGTCAGGAGGCGCCCCGTTCAGGTGGGGCCTCGTGCTCTGGGAAGGATGCTTGCGGATTCAGAGACGTGCCCGAGCTGGGTACCACGCTCCCCTTGCTTGGCGTGACGATGGAAGGAGGGCCATGCACGAGCACCACGCAGGCCAGAGGCCTCTGTCCCCGTCCGACACCCTGTGTGTGGCGTGAGAGACAGGGAAGCGGAAGGGGACGGAGTGCTGGACACGGCCCAGGAGGCTGACTGTGGGCACGGGTCAGGACGAGGCTGAGGAGACCCGCAACAGCGGCCACCCCTGAGCGCGTTACCTGCCGGGCTCCTTCCACGGGCCGCATGCATGATGATGCATTTGCTTTCCCCCGAAGCATTATGAGGTAGCACAGCTTTTTAATAGACGTGCGATTCGAGGGCGCAGGAACCAGGCTGAGCTGCTCACGCACGGATGCTGCGTAGCGGTGAGCGGCGCCCGGGGCGGACGGCGGGGCCAGCGGCCCCTTCAGACGCCGACACCGTCACGTCTCCTGCAGACAGGCGCGTCTCCCAGACAAGCAGGTGTCTTCGCGTGGACGCAGCGTGGAGTCACAGCTACACACAGAAATGGCACGCTGCCGCCGAAGCACCTTCTCAAGGCGGCGAGGACGCTGTGAACGGCAGGTCCTCGGAATCCCAGGAGACCCCGTGTGGAGTCACAGACTCGCTGTGTCCGCGGGTCCGACGAACGCCATCCCCAGAAGTAAAACAGACTTCCGTTCGGTCTCGTGACAGCAAAACCGAAACGTTTAGATACAGTCTAGGCAGAACTGGTAAACTGTTGCGTTTACGGAAGTAGCAGATTTTGCAACACGGTTGAGCATATGCATGCGTATTTCTGTATAAAACTGCCTCTTCAGGAAAGAGTAAACAATGTGGCAGCCGTAAACTGTTTTATAATATTAAACCACATGTAGTTTAAGTATGAATTTAAAGGTAATAATAGAATTGTGTGGCCCCAGCAGAAACCCAAGAAGCTTCTGGTCCGTACGTTGTGACTAAAAGTGCAATCTGCATAGTTTCCTCATTCTTTGCTGAAAGTGTTTTCTGACTTGACAGCTATTATGAAAAAGGTAAAATAACATACCGTTCCAAAAAAAAAAAAACAAACAACTCTTACTGATGTTCTTGACATTTGACAATGCCATTAAGCTAAAGCACTGAAGACAGAATTTTAAATCGTGAGCTGTGCTGAAACTGGGCTTTTCTGAAAAGGTTTACAGGAAATGTGTTATGATTCATAGCTATGAACACACACAGGCAAGGTACACTTTTCTGAACGTTTGAGATTAGTCACATGCGCATAAAGCACAAGGGGCAGATGCTATGCGGGCCAGGATCCCATGGGGCTTCTGATCCCGATTGCACCCGCAACCCACCCACCCCCAGAAACCCAATAGGAATATGTGACATATGGAGTGATAAAATGTTTCGCACATACTTTCAGATGCCTAATTTCTAATAAGGGAGAAAAGAAATGGCACATGACAGAGGTTTGAGGTAGGGAGCTCACGAATTTGTTGAGGGGCAGCCCTCAAAAATGAAGGGACGGGGTTGTGGGATCGGCACCCAAGAGCCGCCCAGACGCGTCCGAGGGCTGGGTGGGGTGCGAGGCAGCCCCTCGGTGGCCTGACCCACAGGAAAACCTCGTCCCAAACAAATCACATCTATGGCTGGAACCTGTTTGCTCGGCTGTCTTTGAATTGTCCCCTGTCTACGAATCAAGGCGGTTGGCTTCGTGCCACGCGATGGGCGTATTTTAGGGACCCACCAGTGACACACGCCCACCTTCCCCCAGGTGACTGTCAGTGTCTTACATTACACAGCGTCACCTGCTGATCCTGGAGCCCTCTGGAGGGAGAGGCACCGGGGTCCGCTTCACAGTGCCCGTGACGCTTTCCTGTCACGGCTTCTTACCCAAGCTTCGCGTGCGAGGCGGAGACGTGAGTAAAGCTACGTCAGGAAAGGCCACCCGGCTTCCCTCGGCGGAACTGACTGGCTTGTGGACGAGCATGTTTCCCTTTACACACGTGGCAGAAGCACCATTTGATTACTCTGCGAATAAAATCGCAGTGATGGTTCTTTTTTAAAAACGTACTAGAGTTATTTTTCTTCACCAATCTCTTCCCTGATTAAGGGACAGTGGATGTGGACGCAGCCCTTCTTACGTGAAACTCCCTGTGGCACTCTGTCCTGTCCTCCGCTTAATGGAAAGTGGCGATGCCATGTGTTATCGACGCACTCGCAAGGTGTCCGTTAAGGAGAAAAAGTGCTTTTGAGGAGCAGAATTTCACATCCTCCTTGTAGAAATAAGGACCTCGTCTGTTCCTGCTGAAGTCTGAGTAGACTTTAGGAATAGTTTTGATAACCTGTGCACGTTGGGCTATATGCTGGTCATTAAACCCAGAACAGACGTGATATCAAACATAAAATACAAAATAAAAACACGTAATCTCTGACCACTGGAACTGCAGTTTCGGGAGGTAAAATTAGCTCCGCTTCCGCAGAGAAAATAATGCCAGACGCTCGTTTATCTGGGAATGCGGCTTTCTTCTCCTGCAGCGTTTGGGTAAGAAAATCTACTCAACCTCGTGAAACGAAGCGCCCGAGTGTGCCTCTCTCCTCTGTGCTCGTACGTGGAGATGATCCCTGGACTAGTCGATGTTAAGCTGGATGTGGGGATGACATTTCAGCAACGCGGGAGCGGTGGATCCGACTAACTCACACTTCCATTTAAAAGAAGCCCGCGGCTCTGACTTCGTGGTCGGAACGGCCATGCGCTGTTTGTGACAGGAAATGGGGAGAGAACCTGGCTACTGGTCAGGTAGTGTAGTGTGGCCAGCACACACATTTGCCGAATATTTAACAAATTCCACTCGTAAAGGGGAAAAAAGCAAGGACCTCTAATTCAATAATTGTATTCAAGCTGAAATCCAACATAAAAGTATGTAAAGCAGATAATTATTTTCTTTATTTAGCAGATACGCAGATATATAGATAGATTTATACCTATATATCTATCTGTCTCTATCTGTATCTATTTAGATATCTATAGATGGATAGATTTAGATAGATATACCTATACTTGTCATTAAACTTTGTACATTGCAGTCTAGAGAATATTTTTATTTACCAAAGTAGAAATCCCATTAATTAATCTCATTTTGTGACGCACTTTGTTCCACTAAGTAGAGCCTTCACAGGAAAAGCAAAAATATAAGGGAAGAAAGAGTAGAGGGAAAAGTCAGAGGTTAATTGCCTTTGTTGATCTCACGGGAGTTTGACAGCTCCGATCCATTAAAATGTGTGTACAAATGGATGAACGTGTTCTTAGTGAGACTGTGTGAGGGGAAACTGCCTTCTCTGCATAGAGGTTTTAATTCCATTTGAAATCTGAAGAAAAGCTGGCTGACCTATATTTACAGAAGCGTTGGCTTTCCTACGTGTGCACCGTCACACCGAAAATATGGGAAGGTTCCCTCATAACTGTCCAGTGGAATTCGCCCCTCCGCCTCGAAGTTTGTTTGCGGCAAAAACTCCCTAATGAACGTTTTTCCTTCCTGCTTATTCGCTCTCTTTTGCTAAGTAAGTAAAAACCTTAGAGGAGTGTTTTCGTTATCTATTGCTGCGTAGGAAGTCATCCGCCTGAAATAACAACATCTGTTATTTCTGTCACCATTTCTCTAGGTCGGGGATCGGAGGGTGGCTCACCTGGGTGGCTGTGGCTCGGAGTGCCCCTCGAGGATGCCGTGGCTGGGGTTATGGTCATGTGCACGTTTGACCGGGGATGCTCGTTTGCTTTGCTGGCCTCTCCACAGGGTGCCTGGAGACATGGCAGGGCTTGCTCGGAGAGGGGGACAAAGCCCAGAGAGCGAGAGGTCACCCAGAAAGTGGCATCCCATTTCTGCCATGCCCTGTTGGGCAGAGGCGAGTCACTAAGTCCAGCCCACACGCAAGACGAGAGAGCATCCTGCTCCACTCTTGAGGAAGGGAGACAGTGTTAGTGTTACTGCTGCAGCCAAGACCCCAAAGAGAAGTGGCTTAAAACGATACAAAGTTGGTATCTTGAAGTCCAACGCAGGTGTCACTGGGCAGAAGCCAAGGGGGTCAGCGGGGCCATGTTTCTCTCCGGAGGCCCCAGGGGCGGTGCCACCTTGTCTTTTCCGGCTTCTAGAGGCTTCCAAGGTCCTTCGCGCGTGACCCTTCTTCCACCCGTGGAACCAGCGGTGGTGAGCTGCGTCGTCACACTGTGTCACTCTGTCCTTCTCCTCTTCCTCCCTCTTCCGAATTTAGGGCCCACCATGATTGCCCTGGGCCCAGCCAGATAATTTAGGGTAATCTTCCCATTTTAAAATTGGCTTAATTCCCCTTCGCTGTGTAACATAACGTTCCCAGGTCTTGAGAATCAAGGTAGGCACGTTGCCCATGGACTGGCAGTCTGCCTGCGCCCAGCATGAGAGAGTATCGTTTTGAAACTGCCACAAACTCAGCCACCATTGAATAATCCCCAGACGTACACACTCAGGACCCTGTCCCTTCAGAACACCCGTCAGAAGCTCATAAATGACAGAGCGAGCAAACCGCCTGCCCCTGGTCATCCGATGTCCCCTGGCGAGAGGCATCCCTGCCTTTCTTCCTCTCAGGCATGTGCGGTTGCCAGGGACGATAAGGTACAATTCCTACCCATAGGCAGGAGCAGGTAACCGGATGTAGTTGGAAGAATGTCCCTCCGGGATCAGAGGACATGAGTCCCGCCAGAAGGCTGACTGGCGGCCTTCTGCAAGTCACTGTGTCTGACACCTAAGATTTTAGTGCCCTCAACGTGGGACAATGGCCCTGACGGTGCAGAGCTGTGCAGATCAGTTTATAGCTCAGGAACCTGTTAGTCATTTACTCTTCTCGGTTGTGCAAGACCCGCTATGTTTTTGAGAGAACGGTGCCTATTGACCCCGCTGCAGCTCTGTGCCCAGAAGTCACTGATAAGCGATGTCTGGGAGTCGGTCTGAAGCGCCCTGGGACTCGCTTGCCTCCTCACCGGGTGTTCCCTCTGAAACAGGGCTGCCGTGCGCCCAGCACCCCCACTTCGACGTGCATCTCCGGAGACCAGAACACTAATTTGAAAAGGTCTCTGTACAAAGTCACCGGGAAAACTGCTTTTCAACGTGTGTGAAAACGTAACGCGCTGTTAACGGTATGCACGTGGTCGTCCGAGGCGATGGCTAGGTCACTACGCTTCGTTCGACGCCTTTAAACGCAACGATAACTTAAATTTCCACTTAAAGTTGTCAAGGTTTTTTCTTAATAGCTTTACTTTTTGGCTCGGGGCTCTCCACACTTCCTTTGCAAAACAGTTTTTAAAAAACGAAAACTAATCGAGGGGAGAGATTCAAGCTCAGAGCTTCTGAAACATGCGTGTGCGTAGCGATCGCCTGGCGCCTTGTCCCGGTGGGATCCCGAGGGGTCAGGTCTGGGATGGGGCCACGGTTCTGCACGTCGGCCCCGCACGACGCAGACACGGCCGACCACAGCCAGCACACCCGCTACTCTCCACACACACGCTCTGTGGCCGCACGTTTGGGAATTAGCTTAGCCGTGTCACTGTATTTACGAATTACGATAAACACCTAGCATGGTAGCTTTGGCGTTTTAAACACTGAATACGAAGTCACCGCAGAAGGAGCCTGAGGAAGCAAGTCCAGGTATACGCAGATGAAAAGCGAGAAATCAGGGAAGGGAACGGGGAGACGGGGACCCCACGTCTGGGTCTGCGGTACTTCGCTGATGGGGAGCTGGGTTCTCAAGGAAACTGGTCATGCCGACTCCCTATTGGTTGAATTTTACTTCCCTTGGGAATACTGTGTTCTCAGATTGAAATCCCAGAAACTCTTGGGATGCAAAGAAGTTGGTCATCTGCGGTCTATGCATTAACGATGATCGGCGAAGACGATCTTTCACCAAGTACTTTCGGTTAATTACCGTGGCAGTTGTCTGCACTGCCAATGTCCGTAGATCGGGGGGTTTGGAAAAGTGGGCGAGGTCCCACACAGGTCCACGTGCTGCTGGGGAACGTTTATCCGACTTTGTGTTTGAGCCCTTCGGTTTCCAGAGGTACGATCGCAATAAAACACGTCCTTCACGGACCTTTGGAGAGATTTTGAAAAAATGCCCATGGAATACAGGAAAACACTCTTCAAAAAATGTACCCAGGATAAAATAAGAGGTAGGAAAAAAAACGGCACAAGCTGCAAGGTTTATGGAACGCGGCTCCAAGGTCGGCAGCTCCTCTGCCTGGAGTCCGCCGTGTCTCTGCGTGGATCGGTGCGCGAGCTCTCGGCTCGATGACTTCGATTAAACGTGCGCCCTCGCCCCCGAATGGCACCAGTTTCACGGCCACTCATGCTCCGCAGCAAATCAAAGGTCCTTTGACAATTAGCCGATGGGAGTTTTGATGGGGAAACAATCAAGCGAGCGAAAGGAGAGAACGGGGTGTCTGCGATAAGCAGACCGAGGTGCGGCTTCGGCAGAGTGTGCAGCGGCCGTGGCTCTGTGAGGCGACCTCGCCGCCCAGGACGGGCGCGGGAGGACGTTGTCCCGGCCGTCCCCCACAGCACAGGCCGCGTCTCCCCGGGACGCGTGGCACCTTGTGGCGGTGAGAGCCGCGGGCGCGTCTTTCCTGTGACTCCCCGGAGAGCAGAGCTACGCCGGGCTCCATTCTGCGGGGCTCAGCACACGGCCGGTGCGTTCTGCGCACGGTGATCGCGCGATCGATGAAAATGAACAATTTGTGGCATCTTTATTTTCTTCTTAACCGCACCGTTGAGCGCAGTGGGCGGCCGTGAGAAAGGGCGTCCGCGTAGGCACACCCACGTCCCTCGCCTCAGTTTCTCTTGGGGGAGAAAGCGGGAATCTGACTCGGTCACAGACGGTGACCGGCTCCCCAGGTCATCGTGGGGAATCTGACGCGGTCACAGACGGTGACCGGCTCCCCGGGTCATCGTGGGGGAATCTGACGCGGTCACAGACGGTGACCGGCTCCCCGGGTCATCGTGGGGGAATCTGACGCGGTCACAGACGGTGACCGGCTCCCCGGGTCATCGTGGGGGAATCTGACGCGGTCACAGACGGTGACCGGCTCCCCGGGTCATCGTGGGGGAATCTGACGCGGTCACAGACGGTGACCGGCTCCCCGGGTCATCGTGGGGGAATCTGACGCGGTCACAGACGGTGACCGGCTCCCCGGGTGATCGTGGCGGGGGGGTTCGTTTCCACGTCCGCGCATCCTCGTGGACAGAGCCTGGCAGCGTAGAGGGTTTTCTGGAAGGAAATGCGAGCCTGGCCGATGCGGCATTAGCATTCTCGTGAGCGGAGGCCAGCGGGCCGTAGCGCTACGTCAGGACTAATTGACGGAACGCGCTGAGATGGCCACAGTTCGGCGACCGCCCGGCACAGTGCGACTCCAGTTTCCATCCCACGACAGCGAGCACCTTAGCGCACGGCAAGGCCACCCTCCTGACGGCGAAACCAGCTCTGGTCTGCGAGGGGGCGCGGTCAGAAAGCCGCCCGCTTTCGTCGCGAGGGCGTCTGCACTGCCGGCTGCAGGCGCCACACGCTCCGGACGTGCCCGTGGTGGAGCCTGGGCCGCCTCTCGCCGCAGGCTGCGACCCTGCCTGTCGGGCACCTCGGGCGCCAGCGTGGGGTCCCCCCGTGGCTGTCCCCCAATCTCTCATCACCCCCGCGCGCCCAGCGCATACTCTCCGCACACCGCTCCCCACAGCGGGCTTGGGCGTCCTGGGACGAGGGACGTCGGGAACGAGGTGGAGCCCAGTGGGGGCAGCAGGGAGGACTCCCGCCCCGCGTGTGGCACAGCACTGAGCCCCGACTGCCACCGACGCGCCACGGCCCCCTGCCCCAGGCGGGGTCCCCGTGCCGCTGGGTCAGCGCCTGGCGGTGGGTGGCGCTCAGCAGGGAAAACGGTGTGCGCCGAGCTGACGGCATTGTGCGGCAGCCGCCAACGTCTCAGCCCCTCAGCCACCTGTGAACACGACGGGCACAAGGTTTGCTTTATCATCCGCTCGGTTCCCGGGTTGTTCTGACGATCCAAACTAATTGCAGCTGCAAAGCACGTTTCTACGGCGTGGCGCTTACCCAGGGTGCCGTGTGGCTTCAGGCATTCGCTCGTCAAGCATAACGCTGTTCCCTTTACCGCCTGAGTTTTTATTCAACAGAACAGTAATGAGCCCTTCAATCTCCCAAATGCGAACAATAAAAGACTCCGAACGACTTTTCCTGGCAGGCTCCATGCCATGGCTGAATTACTTAAACTTTTACTTAATCCCGGAGAAGAAAACAAAACAAAAATACCCAAGAATGATGATATTGCTTTTCGCTGACTCCTTTAGGAAATTTTTTCTTTCGGCTTTTTCTCTCCGTCTAAAACCACATTGTCACACTGGGAGGCAGACGTCACCTCGACGCCAAGGTGGCATTTCCGGGGCCGTGGCAAGGCAGGCGGGGACCACGGGTAGCAGAGGCGGATAGCGAGTGTTTGCTTATTGTGACCAGGTAAGTCACGTGTGATTTGAAAGATTAAATTATTCTTTAAACTGAGGGTATTCCAGATTGAATGCACAGCAATGAACTAAATGCAGAATCGTTTTCTACATACTTCAGGGTGTCTCACAACCTGGTGCTCTGGGGGCGCCCGGGGTGCCCTGGGTGTGCTCTGGGGCACCCGGGGTGCCCTGGGCGTGCTCTGGGGGTGCCCGGGCGAGCTCCGTCTGGCTGGCGCAGCAGCCATGACATGGGGAGGTCTCTGTGCTTGTGTGTGTGCAAATATCCCAGCGAAGCACGACAGGAATTTAAGAAATGACCCGTCATTTTCTGTAGCTCAACGCTCTGCTCCAAAGTCCCTGTGATGGTGACAGAAAGCCACACCCTGCTCACTCCTCTTGCCCAACGCAGGGCCCGACACATTGCCAGAGCGGTCAGGGGACACGGCCGCGGGGACGGCCCTGCAGCCGACCACAGAGCTGGCCGTCCAGGCGCCACGTGCCTGGGCGTGGGCCCTTCACGGCCAACCGCTCCTGAGGCGTGAGCGCCTGGGCCTCGCTTGCGAAGCCGCCGGCTTGTTCCAGGGACACGCTCAAACCTCGAGTTCGGTGCCAAGGAGATGCTCGCTCATCCGGACCTCGGCGGGGTTTGGTGGTCACCGATGAACTGCGCTCCTGCCCACCGTCCCAGTCCCTCTGACTACGCCCGGCCCTGGTCACCGGCGTCCTGGCCCACTGCCCCGGCTTCCGGGCGATCACCAGCGGTGTAGAACATACAGATGTGCACGCTTCAGGATAAGTGTCCAGACGCTCCAAGGAAAGCTACACATTCGGACACGACTGGACGTCTGGACATTTCTTATCAGCTCAACGTCGTATTATTTTTTAAAATAAGGGATACATCTTATGTCATCTAGAAACGCAGGGCGTTCTCACTGATGGGTGGGTGGCTCACCCATCCCTAAGACACTGCATTCGGTCCCTTCTACAAGAAACTGGAAGTCTTCCCTTGCTTCTCTTTCCAAATAACGTCCCTCGCTTCTTCCAAGTTCTCCTCAAAGTTTGCCTTCTTGGGATTTTCCTTTCTACCATCCTTTGGGAATTTTACCTTCATTAAATCTAGCTGGTTGTCATTTCCCAAACCTTTGCCACTCAGCTTCCCAATGTCTTAAGTTTTTAACATTTTTTAAGCTCAAGGTGGGCCAGTGGTCAGCAAATCCTCTTTTGTCATGGGCTGAGGCATCTTCTTGTCTTATTTTAGAGACTTTATCATAGTTTTAGTTCTTGAAGGCAAAGGACGTACCCTCAATCTCTCTCTCCCTCTCTCTCTCCCATTCCCCTCTTCATTTCTAGTTGGCATTCCTGAGCCCTCTTGCTTGTTGAACATTGTCTTTTTCCATATTACTCATCACCTTCTGATGTTATATATTTACCTTATTTACTTTATTTGTTGCTTACAATGCCCCGTAGAAGTTAAATGCCGCAAGGCCGTGGATCCAAGCCGTTTGGCGCATGGCACACCCCAGACGCTGCCCGGCCCCGACGGGGCGCTCAGCAAACACTTGTCGGATGAACGAAGCACATGTAACATTTGCACAGGCACATGGCAGAAAGAAACATAAAACGTCACGATTCATTTTCCTCGAATGGTCTGATTTTTTTTTTAATCCGTGCTGTTTTACTTTATGCTTTCAGATATCAACATGGCAGGAGAGCCCAAACCCTACAGACCCAAACCCGGAAACAAGAGGCCCCTGTCCGCACTTTACAGGTGAGTGAGCATGTGTCGTTTTACAACGCGCAGTCGTGAAAATGACTTGCAACTCTGAAAGGCGACGCATCTGTGATGATCAAAGCAGGAGCCATCCTAACGGCATAAAGTACAACAGAGGGGTGGCCGCCACGCAAGTGTGTCTCACGGCACGGGCCCGCATCTCAGAAACCGCACCCCCGCCTCACACACACATACACGCTCACACACACATGTGTGTGCTCATGCACACACGTGCACACACGTGCTCACACACGCACACACACATACACAATGCGCACACACGCTCACTCACGTGCCTGCACACATGCACATGCACACACGTGCACGCACGTACACATGCACATGTGCACACATGTGCACGCGCACGTGCATACACATGCTCATACACACACAAAAACCGCGCACACATGCACACATATGCACACACGCACGCGCCGCTGCGAGACCGTCCTCCAGCGACACCGAACAGCCCCTCCCACGACGCCTGACGAGGGGGACAGTGGCCGTCCGTGGACGGGGCGCCGTGTGGCGCCACCGAGTTCCATCTGATTTGCTTCTCACAACAACCCTGCGATGTCCCCGCGGCTGCTCTCGACGGCAGAACCTGAAACGCAGCTCCTGAGCGGTGGCCCCGGCCGCACGCCGAGCGACGATGGTGCCAGGGCCCGGACGCGCGCTCCCTGCGCCAGACCCGAATCCTTCCCGCCGGACGGGTCAGCCACGGTCGTCCAAAGCACGTGCCCTTTCACCCCCGTTTCTCAAAACGAGACACAGGACCCCGCTTCTCCGGAACCTTCGCCCCCGTCCCACCCCCCCCCCACACCCGGGCGTCTGCTCGGCGTCTGGGCTTCCCGTCCCCGCAGCCCCCACCGGCCCAATGCCAGGGGGACGGACTGGGCTTCAGGTAGCATCTTTATGGTCCACCTGCACTTCTTTTAAGTAAAATTCGATCTATTTGAGGGAGAAGAATAAAGTAAACTCATGGAACTTTTTTTTTTTCATAAACGGCCACTTTTGGGAAAAAAATAAAGTCCTGCTGCTAAGCCACACGCCCACACCACACGTGCACCACGGGTGTGTTTACGGCCCCCGTGCCGCCCCCTCCGCTCCGTCCCCTTCCGCGGGACCCGGCCAGCCGTTCCGGGCTGTCGACATGGCCGTCAGCTGGTTACGCTATCCTCGCTCCTCGGTGTCCCTGCCCAGCGAGCTAACGCCAGTGAGGGGCTGGGCCTTTCCTCCTGATGCCTTTTGGAGAAAGCAGACTGTGTGATGTGTGTCAAAATCGATTCTGTTCCGATACCGAACAGCAGGAAGCGTGAGCCTGGGGCCGTTTCCTTGTCTCTGTTCTCAGGACACTAGCATGGCTCCTTGCCAGCCGCTCACAGCCTCGGCTTCTGAGCTGTTTAAAGAAAAGGGCCACATGGCGTCCAAGGCCTGGTTCCAGCCCGAAGCCCCAGGACCCGCTCTTGAACGAGCCCCTCAGACTTTAAAAGCTAGGAGATGTATCTGAATAGCTCTTAGCATTTTAGCTGTGTGAGTTTGTTTCATTTGAATCAGAATTTCTGTGTAAAAATGGAAGCCCATTTTGTTGGTGACTGGCCGGAAGGCATTGCCGATGCAGAAGGCAGATGAGGTCACCGGCCAGGCACAGGGTCCTGCCCGTGCCCCGCCTAAGAGAAAGGGCAGTGTATATACAGCTGAGAGATGCAGATCATTTTCTGAACGGATTCGTTTTTAAATGTATGCACAGAGCTGCGGCTAATGCACAACCTTTGAAAAGTCACATGTCAGCTATTAACAGGACAAGTCGATGGCCTTTTGTCCTATCAGAGTGACCCCTGTCTGTGCAATGATGTTAATTGTCCCGTTTTTCCCTGTTTTGGGAGTGTTTTGATTTTCTCATGAGAATAGAAGCTCATGACAAGAAGTAAATGTCTTCTTCAGTGTTACTTGTTTGTGATGTTTGTTATTCCTCTCGGTTGTGTTGAATTGCAAATTCAAAAGAATTAGGAGTGAGATTCACTTAAGTCTTCCCTAGCGAATGCAAATCTCTCGTTATTAGGGAAAAGCTTCCTTCTTTCCTCTGTTTACTGGGTGAGGGCTGGGAGGTGAGGGACTCAGGGGCAGCAGAGGGAGCCCTGGGGAGGCGGCACTGTGCCGCCCGGGACCCACATGCGCCTGGCCACCAGGCCCTGCCGGCCAGCACGGGGCCGGGCTGCCCTGCCTGTTTCTCTCTTCAGTGAAAAGAACCGAGAGCCAAGTGTTCTTTGCCTTTTATCAATCAATGAATTTTTAAGAACACTAATAGAATCGTATTTTAATATGCAAAACATTCACTGAAGGAAGACATCTAAGAATCACTTACAGGTGCTTATCTTTGATCAAAATCATCTTTGGCTCACAAGTAGTCACCCTGGGGGGAAAAGTGTTTGAATCCGAAGACTTGGGCGTGACGAAGGTGTCGTGTGGATGTGTTTGGACTACTCGTGCTGAAACGGACACGAAGTTTCATACACCAGCACGAGGCTCCCATCGCCCTTACAAGGGCTGTTAACCTCTTTGTAACGTAGCGTGTCAGATGATTCCAGACGCGTCAAGCAGCTGGTGAGCTAAGCGATGACGACGCGCCTGCCCCGGCCACCAGCACCGCAGGCCAGGGGCCCGGGCGGGGCAGTGGGCACCGTGTCCACGACCCCTCCACCCCCCGCAGAGCAGAGGCCAGCGCACAGGCCCGGGCTCCATCGCGTGTGACTCTGAGCGAGTGACTCGGTCGCCCTGAACTTTAGCTGTCTCACCTGCTGATGTCAGATTCGCTCGGTGTCCCTCTGGCTGCCGAGACTGGTGACGTCGTGAAACTCTCTCAGAGTTTGTGACGGGACCGACAGACAGCTCTAACCTCCAGCAAATGCTTGTACCCGCGGCTCTGTCTTCAAGATGCTGTCAGAGTGTGTGTGTGTGTGTGCGTGTGTGTGTGTTGTGTGCGCGCGTGTGCGTGTGCGTACTCTCCAACTTAGGATTTCGAGAAGGCAAGCGTGCACGCAGAAAGGCCCCGGTCTCCTCAAAGCCTTATTTCACTCACTCGGGCGCTGGACTTCAACACCAGCCTCGCCCGTAGCTTCGCTCTGAGAATGTGGCCGCCCCCTCGTCTCCCCCTTTCCAGCTGGGGTTCCGCTCACGCGAGCCACGCCAGAAAGAACCTTCTCCCTTTGCTCCTACCCTGCAGGACAGGTCGAAGGCCCTGCTGGTGGGGGGGGGGGGAGCGAGGCCGGACTTCGGGACCCGCGGGCCCACGTTCAGGTCCCGGCTCGGCCACTCCCAGCCCCGTGACCTCAGCCGACACCCTCGGCCCCTTTGGGAATCGGTTTCCTCACCTGTGAAACTGGATCCACCGCGGTGGGCATCGTGAGGCTTAAATAAATCCATGTTTATAAAGCATTTTGAATAATGCCTGGCCCTCGGCAAATGCAGCTTAGTTTTCTGCCGCCGCTGTTGTGGTTGAATGCAAAGTGTCATCAGCCCTTTAGCACCAAACGTGGATGTTAGTTTTCCATTTTATTTTATTTTCTCTCCAGCGCCTGCTTTTCTGAAGGCTACATTCCGTCTCGTTCTGCTCCTGATTCTAGTGGGCCCTGAATGAGGCATTATTAAATCCACTGCCTATTTCCTGTTCAAAGTAAATCTTAGGGAAGGAAAAAAATCAATCCTGTTCTACACAAAACAATTACCTTAATAAAAAACCTCGGAGAAGTTCTCTCCGGGCGTACTGCGACGCGACCATCTGTTTCCGAGGTTTAAATTGCTGAACCGTTTTCTCCAAGGGGATGTTTCTGCCGGCAGGTTTCTTCTTCCACTTTTTCTTTGCACCTTTCCGGCTAACATTGCCAAAGGGAGGTGTTCGTCTATGCCAGCCACGTCGGCCCCGTGCAGCGCAGACGTGGCCGCACCAGCCCGTCCGTGCCGGGAAGCGTGTGAGCCACCGCACACACACGACCTCACGTTCTGCTCAGGCCACGAGGCCGCCACGTAGTTGATGAGAAAGAAGGAAACTCCGAGCCACCCCCGGCCAGGGAAGCCGCCGGAAGCCTGGCCGTGCCGCGTGGCCCCGCTGTTGCTGTCCTCCGCAGTGAGACGTGGGGCGGGGTGGCCTGTCGGCGGCTCCCCCACGACTTCCTGCGCGATGTCGCCACCGGCGATGCGTGGGAGCACTCGTAGCCGAGACTCGCCCTCCGTGGCTTCCAGCGGCGAGTGGACAGCGGTCCGTCCCTCCTGCTCCGCGGCCAGCGGGCCCCTCCCCCGGGGCCCGTCTGCAGGCTGCGCGCGGGAGCACCAGGAGCGTCCTGTCTGGGCAGAGGTGCAAGTCCAAAGTGCCGGCCAGTCTCGGCGGGACTCTGGGTCCGCCGGGTCACCCAGGGCTGTGGTCCTGAGAACACACCACAGTGACGGGGATCAGTGACGGGCGCAGAGCCCGGACTGTCTGTCCGTGTAAGACGGAGGCGTCAAGGTTGGCTTCCCCAAGGCGTTAGAGAAAGTCAAACAATTACAGCGCATCGGGAAGGGAAGGAGAAAACCAGTGTTCTGACGTAGAAGCGGAACGCGCCAAGTCGCCAGAGCGAAGCCAAGCCAGACGCGTCCGGGCGACGGGCAGACAGATCTCCCGCCATGAAGCGGTGAACGGCGACAAGGAAGCTGGCGTCTGGGAGGAGCTTTCGCGGGACGGGGGGGAGTTGGGGCGTCACCCTGTGGTACCTGGAGTTGTCGAGAAAGGCGGTGACGTCACGCAAATAAAATCAGAACCAGGCGTCTTGAAAATCTTAAGCATCAGGATTTAGATTGAAATGTCTTCAGTATTTGCCATAATGGTATGATAAAAAATTTCTGTGAAAGTGAAGTGGCCAGTATCCACCTACCACCTGGTCTCCTTAAGTGTGAATTAGGAAATACTGAGAAGGGGGTCCTTTCTGGACTGATTTACCGTGCGCAAAGGGTATCGAGTCAATTTACAGAACAAGGAAATGGGTCGGCAGCCGCCCAGCCTGTCTCATAAGGAGGAACGTGAGGCCGGCATGTTTTTAAGAGGCTCAAGATGCCACAGCCGACAGGTGTCAGAGTGAGGTCTCCCCTCGATGTGCGCGGAAGTGCCAAAGGACCTGGTTCTTAGGGGGCACAGAGGTGGCCGGAAGCCCCTCAGCTGTGACCTGCCCCAAGGCATACGGTGCTCCTGAGTGACCGTAACAGCCAGGCCACTGCCCCTTCGTTCCTGAAGATCTGCTGGAAATCAGTGATTCAGCTAATATGTAGCTAAGCACATGATCAGTTTTGACTAGTACAACAATCATAAATAGATCTATCAAAACTTCTACAAATAAATAACTAAAAAAAGAAAATAACTATACACAGAGAGTGCAAATCAGAACTAGACTAACAATAGTATCTCAAGGGATCGTTTAAATGCTACACCCCCATCCCAAGTCTCATTTTATTTTTCTAGCCTCTGCGTGAATCTTGCCGGAATTCGAGTTAGTCCAGATTAGGTCTTAATATATTACTTACAGTTTTTTACTGGTGCTAACGTGTGCATTTTCATCCAAATGAGTATAGTAATTCTGTCAGATTTACACGATTGCATTTTTAAGCACATAGCATATTGTCATAGTAAAATAAAACGTTTTGTATTTTTTCCACAGACTTGAGTCAAAGGAGCCTTTCCTGTCCGTGGGGTGAGTAGATGTCTAAATATTTTTAAATCTCAATTCTTTAATCGATTTTTAATTCAAATCGACAAGGTCTTCTGAGATAGTATTTTTAGTCATTTAATCCCGTATTCAGAGGCATAACGCATCACTGAGTACATCATTTCTTCAGCAACATGGCTGTGTACATTTTATACAGACTTAAGTAAAATGTCCCCGAAACCGTTTCGTGACCCCAGACATTCAGCTGAAGTATGTCTGTGAGATCCTGTATCCTCAAGAAACGCCGAGCGGGTCAGACCGCGATCACCCACATTCTCGTCACGTAAACATGCGCTCGGTTTGGCTTGAGAACGTCCTCTGAGCAGCTCCAGCCTCCCCTAGCCTGCCCGCTCATTCCGCACTGTGCCCCTCGGCCTCCTCACGCTGCCTCATGTCCCTCCCCACTCTCTCTCTCCCTCTGCCTCCATCGTGTCTCCTTTCTCCTCATTTCACTGTTACTTGTCCTCTCCACTCATGCTGACCGAGGCTCTGGACACAAAGCCGAAGCAGACAGGCTGCACACGACAGCCTCTGGCCGTCTCCGCGGGCATCGGCCTGGGTCGCGAGGCACCTCCTCGTAACGCGCTGTTGACAAGGGCACGCTCCGACCATTTCCAGGCGATTAGAACTAGTTACGAGCGAGCAAAGTCGTTTTTAACCCACCTATCAAGTAATCCTATCAAACAAGGGCTGGCTAAGGGACTTTGGCGTGCTTGGGATTATGCCTGATGTACAAACAGCAGAGAGTATTGAAAATGTGCTACTTAGCTTAGAGGAAGGCATGCCGTATTTGATGAGGAAAAAAAATAAATAAATCGCATTCAGGCAGCCGCTCTCCTCATGCTTAATGGCCAGAAAAGGGGACGGGGTTAGAGTTTTAAACGGTCACATCGATTTTTTTCTATTCCTTTGTTCGTGGCCTTTGAATATTTCCGTCACTCACTGAGCTGCGGTGCCCCCTCCCCGTCCTGGTCCGCACAAAAGCGTTTTTGGAAAGTCATCTGAATCACAGGAATCAACATAATTGTTCGGGAGGCTGGGAAGGAAAAACGGAGGGCCTCATGAACGACGGAAGGTCGAGTCGCTCTGGACCCACACAAGCCCTTCCTCCCGCTGATCATCAGCTGCTATTGTTCAAAATCTTAAAGCCGGAAAAAATCTTTTCTTCTGAATGCCATGACCCGGCCTCACGTTGAGAGGCCACAAATAGCTTCTCCCCAAGCCTCACCTCTGCAGCTTCTCCAAGGCACTTACTGTCCCCCCTCACCCCCCGGGCACGTGGGGATGGAAGTCACTTTTCATCGCATGCCTCTGCTTCACAGGGGCAGGCCCCGAGCCAGCTGGGTTTTAAACGTATCAGGAGTTGAGAACTCAGGAGTAGAGCCTGGGAGAAAAAGTTTCCAAAAAAGAGTGATTGATAGCTCGGCAAATACTCAGACAGGAGGGCTGCCGTGGCAGGAAGGAGATGTCGCTGCCCCGTGACGTGACTTAAAAGTAAAATGGGGTGAGGCGCGCACCTCGACGGCCCCGCTGACCGGACAGCTTACGTTAGGGTTCAAATAAAACTGTCCAAAAGCACGTGTGACTCTCCCGATCCTGTTCAGTAAGAGAACAGGTGAGAGCGACCATCAGAACACACGTGAGCCAGACAGGTGACCTGTAACCTACCATCAGAGCCATTATTCAAATCTGTGACTTTTAGCTCAGTCAGTTGCCAGAGGGATTGACTGCGTAGTGTCCAGGCCACGGTATCAGTGGCCACGTGGCTGACGCACCGAGTTTTGCCTTGTACAGCTCGTGTACGTCAACGTGAGTTCTGTGTGGAATAACAAATACATTAACGAATAAATCAGTGCCAATATTGCGTACTTTAGTCCGTCACCGGGCAGAGTCTGAACGCGCTTGTTGAAACGTACTTCTGGAAATTGCTTTTGCTCTCCTAGGTCAGACACTTACAACCCAGCTGTATTAGTTTGGGCCATTACCCCCCAAGCTTCGGTCCTTCACCACGAAATGGAGATTAAGGAAGATCACTTACACCGAGCATCCAGCGCCGTTCCTGGCACACAGGAATGGCTCGTCTTATAGTTCTAGAAGGTATTTTCATGGATAATGCTGTAAAAAAATCAGAGTACAACTCAATTTTTACAGGCCATGCTTCCGGTTCCATGTGGAAGCCAAAAAGTTTTTATAATGAGGAGAGAAAAGTAAAAATTATGAACGAAATAAGCTACCAAACAGGATGAGTACAGACGTTGTTCCATATTTCAATGATGAACATTAATAATTATTTAGATTATTTAAATGAAAGGAAATACTGACACACTTGTAATGTGCATCTTCTCTTAACATAAATATGGGAGCAAATGTTCTCCTTTGGTAAATGTGCTATAGGAATTATGAAATAAAATGTTTAAATGTCAACAGAAACTCAATCTGAATACACGAACAGAAAAATGCATCAACGAAAACTCTACCACAAGGAAACACAGGCATTTGGGGAAAGACCAAGGACCTGGGGAAAAGCTCATGAAATCTCAGGTCCCAGCCCCTCGGCTCAGGCTGATACAAGAACTTCCCTACGCGCCACGCAGCGGTTAGAAAAATGATGTCAGTAGGAAAAATAAACAGATAAACTTTAGTCTAGCACGAGGCGCGAAGGCTCATCCACAGTCCAATCCTGTCACCCAGGGTGGAGGCTAGGGGCCGTGCCACCCAGGGCCACCCAGCCGGAAGCCACCATGTCCCCCACACGTGTTCCCCGCCGCCCCCGCGACACGCATGGGGTCTCCCTACAGACGCACATGGGCCCGGGGGGCCGCGCCAGAACCCTAGAAACGCGGCCTCTCCGGGTTTGGGAGGACATGGCGGAGGCGGGCGCGCTGACCAGGCACCGCCACGCGGCACCCACGGGAGGCAGGGGGAGCACCCAGGTGGGGCGCAGCCGCCCCTGCACGGAGCCCCGGCAACGCTGCGATGACACCAAGCTGCGGGTGACACTAAGTTTCAAATGTTAAATTATTAAATAACGTCATTTAAATATTTAATGAGTAGTTTATTAAATGTTAATAACAACGCATTATATTTTAAGTTATTATAAATGTATTTCACATAAGTGTACTCTTTATGTGTAATGTGTATAACATCTATAATTTATTATAAATAAATAATGTAAAATATTTAATTATGAAGAGAACAAATTTGAACAATAGAATTAAGATTAAATTTTTTTTCTCATCTCACTTACCTAACAGTGAAAAATATCAGTTACATGACCTTGGTTTTCAGCCTGGAGCTGCTTGGATGCTGGTCAAGTACTAAACTGCTGATAATCTCCCCTCAAAACATTACATTTCAAAGCAATGAAGAAAACTCTGCTGGCAAAGGCTTTCTTTTCTGTGCCATCAGAGAGCTCCTGATCTGGGAAGGAAGCTGGAAGGGAACAGGCCTCGAGTTTGCGGTTAGAAAAAGAACAAGAACCAAGTGTTCTTCTTGATGGAGTTTCTAAGGAGTAAATCTGAACGTAAAGCCCTTCTCGCCTTGAAGAGGCTTTTCACAGTTTTTTAATGAAGTACACAGAGGAGGGGGAAAGAGAGCTCCTGTCCTTTTGACGCTGGAGAGCCACAGTGTAGGACGTGCCGAGGCCACACATTAGTTCTCCTCAAGTGCAAGTGACCCGCTGACCCTGAGTGGCTTTAAAAACACACTCGAGGCCCTAAATGAAAACGTCCAGTGAGTTATTTCTGCTTAACCTCTGCAGCATGAAGTCGACCTTTTAAGAGAATTTTAATATGAATGGTCGTACTGTAGGAGCGCAACTTTGATGCACGCCAATTTCTCAGGTGATGCGTTTTTGGGTGAGTGGCTTTATCATGCATGAGAATGATTATTTATTGTCTGGGTAAAAAAAAAATCAGAGTTTTCACTGCATTAGAATCATGTAAATAACTCAGGCTAATTTAAACATTGTATTGATAGAACTCAGAATGTATTCTTTTTCAAGCTCGGCTGAGAGACATTCAGAAACACATCAAGGATAAAAATTTCAAGTTACTGTTTATCTCTGTGGAGGCGGCGGTGAGTGAGCCGATGCCGGCCCGGCCAAGCCCGACCCCTGATTTTTGAGCTGTGCTCACACTGCACCTGCTGCACTCAGCCCAGACCAACAGGTGTGGACACGGCCAGGGCACCCTGGCTCACCCTGCGTCCAAAACCGACCCTCCCATGACGGCTAACAGCTGTGTTTGGTGAAATAATTTCCCCAGTCTTTCCAGTCTTGGAACTGATCTTGGATCTTTGATATACTTCTGCTACTGTGGAGGCATAATTAAACCTTGACTCACTTACTCGGTCAAAAGTGTATACCATTTTACTTTTATCCAGGGTTCGTATGAGAGCTTGTATTTACTAGCAGTGGCTGTATGTGATTATCCCATCCGTAATTTTTGATGTCCTTGGCTTGCGTCCCATTCTCTTACTTCTAGATGGGTAGCTGGAGCCATTTGTTTGACTCCCCCGAGCCTCCACGTTCCTGCCTGATGTGATAACTAACTCTTAGGACTGGTGCAAATTAGATAGTACGGCGAAGTATTGGGGATAGGCCTGACACATGGTAAGCAGGAATTAAATGCCAATTATGTTCACTATTCTGTGCGACCATTAGGTTATATTATAAATCTTCCCTGAAGGAGTACGTCCCACCGAGATACAGAGATTCGAACTAGCCGAATCCAGAGACCTGCATGCTTTGGAAGGGAGGAAATGAGGTCGAATTCTGGGGGCAGAAGCGAAAACAGCAAAATGAGCACGGCCTCGCTCGGCAGATCGGAGGAAGTTAGACAAGAAAAAAAGAGAGTAACGTGAAGACAGGGGAGGCGATTCTGGAGCGTACTTAGATGTTCACAAAATATCGAGTACGCTATTAAAAACTTTAACAATAGGAGCAGAAACAGGGAACGCGCTCCTGACTTAGGGATGGCTGCTCAAGAGCGTCAGAAAGGAAAGCCAGAATGTGGCTGGCGTTTACCAAATCGTTCAGGAATTAAGAGGCTACTTTAATTCGGGAATGGAAAAGGGGCAGACACCGGCCAGATGGCCAGAACAATTTTCGAGACAGAGAGTAGGCCCTGAGAGTTTGCTCAAGGTCAAGTGAGAATTCAATAGTGAGGCATGAAAACAGCATTTCTGCAGAGAGTCAGGCACGTGGCAGCAGAGGGGGGAGACCCTGCAGTGTGTCGGACACCCCAGTCCAGCAGGGTGGAAGGGTCCAGACAAGGCAGGAGGCAGATGAGGTTGGGGACTAAGGTCGTGGCTGGAAACCGAGAAGTTGCACGAATGCAAGGAGCTCCCTTCTTCCGTGGCATGGACTTGCTGGGTGCTGAGCGTTGGCGCCTGCTTGTTTTTAACTGAACAGCGGCATTGTCCGGGTGAGGTCCCGTGAAGCCATTTAGGAAGCTGTTCTGATGGTTCTGGCGTCAGCCGAAAAGACTCAGGACGGAGCAGAACGAAATTGCCTCACTCCTGGTAGGACGGCCGTTACAAAGAAGACCAGAGACCACAAGTGCTGGTGAAGATGCAGAGAAAAGGGAGCCCTCGTGCCCTGGGGGATGGGGAGGGGCCTGCAAACTGGTGCAGCCACTACAGACATCAGTATCGGGGGTCCTCAAGCATTAGAAACAGAACCGTCACGTGGCCCGGCACGCCCACGTCAGGGCACATATCCGAAGGCAAGGAAGAGCTGTCCACACCCCAGGTTCACGGCAGCGTAACTGGCAACGGCCAAGACGTGAAAACAGCCTCAGTGTCCAGAGATGGAGGAGTGGATAGAGAAAAATGTGTCGCGTGAGAGATCTCAGATGTGCCAGAAATCCTGCCACTCGCACGACGCGAATGCGTCTGGAGGACACGGCGCGGGGTGAAATGAGTCGGACACCAGCCGTGGAAAGGAAAAACCGGCGTGACCGCGCGTGTGCGGACGCTAAAGGTGCCGAATGCAACGAGAGTGTAGAATGCCAGGGCCCCCGGAGCGCGGGCACCAGGGAGGCAGACTTACAGTTCCTCGGGGCCGAGAGTCCTGGGGCTCCGAGGACAGCATGGTGGCTATAGTCGATAATGCTGCATTGCACGCTCGCAATTTGCTATTTAAAAAAAAAAAAAGTAGAACTTACGTGTTCTCACCACACACACAAAGTAGCTCTGTCCGGTGATGGACAGGTGAAGTAGCTTGATTGTGGTCATCGTTTCATAATATGGACATATATCAAAACATCGTACCGCACGCCTTAAGTAGATATAATTGTCAGTTGTCAGAAAAATGAGATCCGTGAAAGAAAAAAAAAAAAGAGGAAAGGAAATGCCCGAAAGGAAATGAAAATAACCATTTTCTTTAAGAGTCTCAGATGGCGTGAGTGATGGAGTGGCGTCTGAGCGGTCTCTCGGCTGAATTCCATGGGGCCGTGGTGACAGCATGAAGAGCAACTGTCCAGACGCGGCGTCGCGTCTGAGGGAGGGTTGGGAGGAAACTGTCCCCAAGCCCCAAACGTCACACGTCACCAGGGGCCAGTCCCCAGCCCACCTTTTGGGGGTGCAGTTTCGATTTCCTCTGAATCTCTGCGGAAACGGGGATAAGAGCCGTTTTCTCTCCTTCTAAAAATCTTCTTCTTCTTCTTTTTTTTTAATGCTACCACAAACTTACGATTTCCGTAGCAACTGTGCTCATTTTATTTTCCCCAGGGCCCTGCGGCTCCTTCTCGGGAGAGAGCACAGAGCGGCCAGGGCTGCTTCTGTGATCGAAAGCCGTCCAGCTTGCCGGCCCGATGCTACAATTGTCATTTTAATTTATCAACCTGCCACTCAGCGAAATGCCGTTAAAGCACGCGAAAGTTTAAGCCCATCATTTACAGCTGCACCTGTCCATGACTGTCTTCTGTGCTTGTCACAATACTTAAACTGCACCTGATGGCATATACAATATCGCCAGTAAATTGGGTAATCAATCACGAATGTATATATTTTGACAGTGGTGTCTGGAGCCCATGGGTTCCAGGACGCATTTTTCAGAAACGAGAATTCATGGCTCTTCAATAATGAAATACAACAAAGTCACCGAAAACAGTCTTCCTCGGTCTTAGGAGGCAGAGGGGCTGGATGTGACTGAAACATCTTTTCTTTCTTCGGTGAAATGTGCTCCAGGGGATAGGCAGTGATGGTAGCTTATAGCAGGCAGGAATAGAGTGTTACTCAGAGGGAAGAAAATACACAGGATCATTAAATAGATTTATTTAAGTTCTGCTTATAAAGAGAGCAGTGGTGCAGGACTTTATAGCCGATGATATTTCAAAAGAGTGTTATCAGCATTTCCACCGCTATCTAATTCATTCACGCAGTAAAGTGTCACATTAAGCCAAATGTCACAGTCCGTATCCATTTTACTTTGAGAATTGGTATCATTACATATCCTAGACAACCTCTTCTGCCCCGAAATTTGATGACATCATTGATTATCATAAATTAAGGTGGTTAAAAATCAATCATATATATATACCAAATCAAAATCAAAATCAATATATATACCAAATATCATTTGGTATATATATATATATATATATATATATATATATATATATATATATATATATACACACATATACATACAGATAGAGAGGGAGAGAAAGAGAGAGAAAGGGAGAGAGAGAGACAGAGAGAGACAGACAGACCAAGGGAGAGGGCGCACCTATTTGCTCATTAAATCTATTCCACACGACAGATGGGATGTCACGCAGGCTACGTGTGTGTTTAAGATGAAATGGTAGTAAAATCGTGACTTAAATAACATTGGCCAAATAACCTCACTGCACCTTGTAATCTTACCCAGAGCAATCCTCATCGTTTAATTATTTTAAAAAGGCAAGTCTAATGAAAAGTCCTTTAAACTCTATGGAGGATTTATGATAGCTTTGTATCACAGAATTCTAAATTAGCTAAACTAATTTATAGCCATCCAATACCCTTACACAAGAAAATTAATAACTAAACTTGGCATACACAAAATCTCACTTATGAGAAGAACTAATCTAAAGTAATGTTATGGCATCGAATTTAAAGCAGTTGAAAATATGGCGAGTACATGTTTCCTTCTTACCACAAGCTCGACTTTCAAGAAACACGAGTGTTTTTGATGTCACGTCACCTTGGAAAGGGTCAGTATATCGTCTGGCTGAGGACAGTTATATTTGTTGAATGTGTATACGAATAAAACAGAAGTGGTAGCTCAGATGATTTAGATGTCATCTGTAGAAATGTTGCAGGAAGAGAATGCTACCGATTCCATTTGAAAGAAGATCTAAGTCTCATATACTTTTAAAATCTGTCCTGAAAAAAAAAAAAACACCAGAAACAATGATGCAAAACAAAGTGCTTTGATTTCCTTCATTTAAAATCAGCCCACCCCAAAGGAAAGAAAACCACTTGGAGAAAAGAGACCCCTTCTCCTTCTTTTAACTTCGTAAAACACGCCAAAAGCTGACTTCCCGCCGCAGCATGCTGGATTACTTAAATCATCTCCTTGCAGCTAGCAGCTTACTCTTCTTAGGAGGTTCAAAGTATCGCTTGGCTGTTACTTCTGTTGTTCAATGAATCTTTCCTGAATCTCCCATAGAAAAAAAAGAGATACTATGACTCTTTGATTCCTGGAAAACAGGGACACAGAGATGTGATGTAACCTCCGTAAAGACACACAGCATTCCGACATCTATCTTTTGGAATGGAATGCGGCCTGGGGCTCTTGCTCCAAACGCTGCCAGTTTCCCGCACACCGACACTCCACGTTCTCTCTTCCGAGTTTCATACTCGTTTGAGTCATCATGCATATATAAGCGATAGCTTAAATTATTCAGGAAAGTAACTAGGTACATAAAACGGTATTTATTGCTTTTAGAAGCATTGTGAATCCCAGATTTGCATAAAAGTTTTAAAGCCTCACTTCTCAATTGAAGTCTGTTCATCCAAGCCAACCATGACTGGCTCTTATTTCATCAATCTCAAAATATGACCTTTTCCACATTTTTGATGAAATTTCCAAAGTACAGAATTCTTTGTGATTCAGAAGATTGCCTACTTAACTTGTGGGGGAAAAAAAATGCCTTGAGAAGCTATATTTTGCCATGCCAACTGAGGTAGAAACTAAAATTAAAAATTGCCCCTAGATGTCTCGTGCTTTTAGAAACTATTATTTCTTCGGTGACAATTTCACCCCGTCCCCTATGGCCCTGTCCCCCGCATCCCTGTCCCCCGCAGCCCTGTCCCCCACAGCCCTGTCCCCCGCATCCCTGTCCCCTGTGGCCCCATCCCCTGCAGCCTGTCCCCAGGACCGGTCAGGCCCGCGAGCAGCTGGCTTGAGAGTGGGTGAGGTGCGTGGAGCTTCTCCACGCTTGTCTTTCTGCATCTCCCCAGGGCACGGTCGGGCCACCTAGGACCGCCGGCCGAGCATGTCCTTGTCGGATCCCACCTTTCACAGCGATCGGCGCCAACGCCGTCCCCCTCCGAAGCCCGTGGGACCCCGAGTCCCCCCGACCACACCCTGCTGCGCGCATAGCAGTCTCCGTTTTTACTTCGGCGTCTGTCGAGTTCTGCTCTGAATTACGTCCCACGCATACTTGTCTCGTCCCTGGACTCGCGCTACTTCCTTGGGGTTAGAAGCCACGCTGTGCCAACGCCGCCACAGCTTCCCGCACCGCGCTCGCCCTCGGCAGAAGGCCCCGGGAGTAGCCGTGACTGGCGGCGGGTCTGTTAAGAAACGATTAAAATGCTCTCTCCTTGTGCTACGAAGTTTATTAATATTCCTCAGATTTTATTTTTATGAAGTCTTGTGATCGAAAATAAATACGTCTGTGTGTTATTCTATTCATTTGAAGCTGGTATTATGGCTTCAGAAGGATTAGAGAAAATTGATCTCGAAGATTGCAAAACCCAATGCATTGCGATTTCTTCTTCTGTAAATGAAAAAGTTTAAATGAAATTCCAAGAAAGTTACTAGGTCTCATTTAATCTTCAGCAATAAAAGAAAGAATATATGTGTGTGCCTTTAATCAATTACTTTACCAATTCTGATTTCTTTTTAAATTTTGAGAGCAAATGTTAGAAAGATACATTGAAAAGTAGAATAAAAGTCTACCAGAATTAAAAATGAAAATACAAAGTATTTATTTGTGTTAAATATTCAAAACGACTGTTTCACTTTTCTACAAAGTCAAGTACCTCTCCTTTGCCATGACCTTCCTCCAAATGACAGAAACGTCAACATTTACTGGACATTGAATTTATTCTCATTTTGTTTTCAGTGACCTGAGAACAAGATTGTCATACAAAACTACCGAATGAAAATCTCAAAAATTCCTCCTTGAAAACCTGAAGCAGATTAGCCGTGAGCATCTCAGCACCAGTGGCTTGCAAGGGTGGAAAGGGAGTCTTTTTTTAATGTGAAAGACAAGACTTCTGGCAGGAAAATTCTAGGATACATAAAATACTTTAGAAATCAAGATATGACTCCAGGAAATAGACATTTTTTGACAGCTAATTTCTCATGGAGGTTCACAGAGAAAGAAAAAGGAGAGATTTTTTTTTTTCCTTAGGAAAGTGATAGAATCTGCAGGAGGGGAAAAAAATGAGGAGAGAGGCAGGACCCAGCAGGAAAGCCCTATGGCGTGAACCAGACCTGCCCGTGGGGCTTTGTCTCCTGGAATCTCTTCCTCTTCCTCAGAAGGCCAGTGTGATTTTACAGCTCACGGCCTGAGCCTGCTAACAGTCCAGACCGCTGTGACAAAAGCAGGCTTGTCACGATTACCAAGATCCATCTGTGCATCTCATCGCAGGTTTCGCCTGACAGGTAAACCTGAGTTCCTGGCGGCAGACGGTGGGACCGGAGGTCAAACGACTCACGGTGCTTAGCTATCGCTTGTTCCCGTAAACACGCCTCAGCAGTCAGGATCTGGTGAAGAATAAGCAGATCGGACAAGATAATTTAAGCAGCCACGGAGCAAAACACAAGTGAATTCTTTTTTCTCATGCATTATTAAATCCCCAGAAGGCTGTTGGATTATTGAAGTATTCCCTACAGGTATAAGGCACACCAGAAATCACCCCTGTCATCCGCATTAGAGACACATTTATTAATGGGTCCATGTGTCATATTTTCTTCTTGCTATGAAGCGCCACGGTCTAAGGATATCATATAAAAAGAAGAGTATCAGAAAAAAAAAAAGATTATTAAACCTAATTACCATTGCTTGAGTGTCTGTCTGCAGATGGATGGATAAAGGAGATGTGGTCCACACACACCAGAATGTCATTCAACCATGAGAACATCCTGCCATTTGTGACCACAGGGATGGACCTGAAGGGCATTCTGCCAAGTGACATGAGTCAGACAGAGAAGGACATGACCCTCTTTTCTGTGGAATCTGAAGAAAATGAACCCAGATGCAGAGCATAGGATGGTGGTGACCAGGGCCTGGGGTAGGGGACATGGGATCTAAGGGCAGCGACGTCTAGTTATGAGATGCATCTGCTCTTAAAAATAATTGAACGTAAAGCAAAATGGTGACTACTCATGACAGACGTGAGTAACAGTAGCATAACTTTAAATAGAAAGTAGCGTGTGTGTGTGTGTGCGTGTGTATATATATAGTGTTATATTATTCAGTCATAAAAAGGGATGAAATTCTTTTATGTGCTTCAACATGGATAAGCCTCAAAACCAGGATAGTAACTGAATTAAACCAGACCGAAAAGGACACACCCCATCCACTCCCACTGACCCGCGGTGCCGAGAACGAGCAGATTCGCAGAGATGGAAAACAGAGGAGGTCGTGGGGTGGCGGGCGGAGGGGTGTTGCCTTTAAGGGACAGAGTTTCACTTTGGGATGAAGACAAGTTCTGGGGATGGGCAGTCAACGTTGTCCGTGCACTTTAAGGCCACCGAATTGTATACTTAGGAAAGTTTAACATGGTAAACTTTATGACAGTAAAAACATAAATGACTCAACGTTAAAAAGAGTACTTGCTCGTGGTACAGATAGATGCTCCCCTCACAGAGCGGTGAAGCGTGAGGGCTGCTCGGCGTCGTGAAGAACTCCCCAGGCGCGGGTTGGGAAGATGTTCTTCCCAGCCTCAGCTCCATCACATACCAGTGACCAAAACGTCAGCAGGTCCCCGAGGCCTGTCCACCATAGTTTCTTCCAGTTACAGTATCCAACGGGTTATCGCGAGGACTAACATTAAAAAGAAATAATGCACAGAGAGTGCTTTGTAAAATCCAGCCGCTTCACAAGCGAATGGGGCAAATTTTATGAGCTGTATTATTCCTTGAAGGAGCTCGGTCATCATAATCTTATCGCTGAAATGCACTTGCTAATTCCTATTTCTATAACCTAAAATAGTTAAGTTATTGCTGGTAAGATTCGGCCCGACTGGCTTTTTAAAAAGTTTTTCTCTATGTAAAGTATTGAATCATAAATTTTTAGAATAAAAAAAAGAAAGCTGGATTTCTGAAGAAAGCCATTTCTGTTTACCATTATTATGGCGAATGGACCATTAGCCTTATCCATTTATGTTGTTTTTATCCTTCTGTTCATTGTTCAGCCTTGTGCACACCTTAGGAAGAAGGGTTAACTACATTACATATTACACCTCTTCTAGGGGGAAAAAGTGGGCTTTGATCGTATTTAATTACAAGTATTTTAAAAGGTTTGTTTTGCTACCTGCTCTAACCTTCCATTGAAAACCGCACACCAGTCTCTGCACTGTTGGCGTGTGTCTAGCCGTGGGACGTGGCACTGTACCCCATGGGACGGTACCCTATAAAATTGTTTGGATTCATAATTAGATGGAAAAATCAATATTTTGAAAGCAGCCTAAATTTCTTGTTATAGCATCGTAAATTAATACCAAAATCGATGGGGTTGAAACGAATGTCAACTCACCTTGTGTTTCTTCCCTCAGTGGTTACGTCTTCGACTATGATTACTACAGAGATGACTTCTACAACCGGTAGGTAACTCGTTCGTCTCACTTCCCTTTTATTTAAATTACTTTTATCCCTCTTGCACATCTCATTCATGGGCATTCTGGATCGGTGTGTTTAAAACACTATTTTTTAGTAAAGCTAAAAGAAAAATGCTAAGTCTGCAGAAACACAGATTCGCCAGATTTTCCTATTTTGTTATATTTACTCGAGTTTGGTGCATCTCTGACTTTCGGGACTTGGAGGGTGCGTAAGCCTAAAGTCGGCTTTCTGATGTTCGGATACTATCCCAGAGATTTAATTAACCAATATGACATTCCAGACCTGCTGTTGACTTAGACTTCCTGAACCTTCTCACGTTCATCTGCTTCCGTATGACACTTTGAAAATGCGGGGTGGGTTAGCTTCGGTCAAAACGATGGGCAGGTCCTGCTTCGCATGGTGGTGCGGGACCGTGAAAGCAAACCATGCAAAGCAGTGGGGTGGGGGCGAAACGGGAATTTTTTCCACGCCCTGGGAAAATGTTTGTCAAACTATCGAAAACTCTATTTATTGGTTATTAGGATATAGGGAATTACAGTAAGACTCATACTGACTTAGCACACTGTAATGTAAAAAGGTAAAGATACTGAGACCCAGGGTGTGTTATTGGTTTGTACAACAGACCGATCATGGACGTCGTCACCGCGCAGGGCTGGCCGGCGTCCGGCGGGCCTCCTCCCGCACGGAGAGCTGCCGGACCCCGGCCTCGGGGCTGGGCGGCCGGGGCGCCCGTCGAGGGCGGTGCGCCAGGTTCTTCTGCGTGCAGAGTTTCTGCCAACGCCCCTCCTTCTCGGGCACCTCCACCCCTTCCCGACACGTCAAGCCGCTTCGCTCATTGCGCAGTCTGCGCTTTCCCCGCCCAGCCCTGGCGTCTCGGACGGAAGCCGGGCCAGCCCCGCCTGCCGGTTCTCCTGTGACCCCGGGGCCTTTCTCCGAATCCCATCCCAGCGTGGCCGCACACGCGTCTTGGCCGGCCAGTTCCTCTCCGAGTTACCCGTTTTCACAACATCCCGTATGGTTTACCGCACGACGACAGGGGCAATACGACCCCCGCTCTCAGTCCTGTGCGGCCGGAGCGACAGACGCTCAGTGAGCAGGAGGCCGTCCGTCGCCTGCGCAGTGATCTGTGGACTGAAGACCTAGCCGCAAAGTGTGGACTTTGGGAAATCACTCTCGGTTATTGTCGCCACTGAACTTTGACCGCTGCCCCTGGGGGCTGGGGTTATTTAACTGAACATCGGCGGCTGACATTCAGAGATAGATGTGCAAAGCAAGGACACTTTGTGTATTTTCTACATAGACCCTGGACGCACACACCAAAAAACAAAACAAAACAAAAACAACAAACAAAAAAACCGAGATGTCTTTTAAACCTTTAATTATAAGTTCTGTTCAAACAAAAATTCCCAGTACATATATACAATGGAATATGACTCAGCCATGAGAAGAGATGAAATCCGCCATTTGCAACAACATGGATGGACCTCGAGATAATCACGTTAAGAGCAATAAGCCAGCCAGCAAAGGTTGAAAAGCACATATCACTTATATGTGGGATATAAACCTAAAAGCACCAATGAGCAGGACAAACAGACTCACGGACGGGACAATGGACTAGTGGTCACCAGAAGGGAGGGGGAGGGAGGAAAATAAATAAATTCTTTAATACTAAATAAATAAAATGTTTAAAAAAAAACTCTCAAGACATAAAAGGACGGAGTTGGGAAAAGGGTTTGTCGACATTTAAGTTGGGAAGGGACTCTGTGAGCCCTCGTCAGGGTCTCTGCTCCAGCCACGCGAGTCTTGCTCAGATGTCCTGGGTTCCAGGGGAGCACGGGGTCCCCCAGGCCCGGCCCTGGGCTGCCCCTGCTCCTCCTCCGTCGTCACCAGGGCGGACGGCAGCAAGCGTGCCACTCCAGACTCATCGGGCTCCTCCGTGCCCCGCTCAGCACCCGGTCCCCTCCTCCCTCTGCGTGCTGCCTCTCTCTGCGATGACAATCTCTGCTGGCCGGCCGACTCCCTTTGTCCCCAGGGCAGGAAAGGTACACAGCTCCGCTTGTTCCCGTGTGCTCGGGCACGTCCATGCAGCCTCACACGTGGCGGGAGCTCGATCTGTTATTGTTTATTCATCTCCTCACATTTAGAAGGACTTTGGTTTTCCTGAGGTCACACAGTTAACCAGTGGCAACGCTGTCATCATAACCTAGTTTTTCAGATTCGATGACGGCCGTGTGAATGAGGGGGTGGCGGGGGCGCCTCAGTGTACGCGGATCGGTGAAGGAAGCGGCCTCCCCCAGGTGGGAATCGGGGCTGCGGCCGCCGCATCCGGTCACTGAGCTGGCCCGGTGCCTCCCTCGCCGAGCCTCGACGGCCGGATGTGAATTTTAAGGATGATTTTCTCAAATCACTTCCATCATTTCTACAAAATATATTATTTTAAATATTAACTAGCTTAGAGTAACTTATCCCCCCAAAAATGATTCGAAGTCCTGACAGCAGCATTATAATAACCCCATTTACTGCTAAGAGAAGATGACGCTTAAGTAGTCTCCAAACCGTTTGAAAATTTTCATTTTCGACGACGTTAAAGACATTTTCTAATACAGCTTTTTTCAAGTCTCTGTGAATGAGGTTGTAAATTGATATACACTGTTTCTTTGTCTGTCGATATGAACCTGCTGTAGCGTTATGATCTCTTAGGTATGTTCTAAGACGTGACTTTCTTCCGCGTCTGGAGGATTTCTAACTAAAATGGAGTTGGGCCTAGATGGTGAGAGACCCGACTTCTGGACAAGCAGTCGGGCCTTTCCTTTTTCTCACCTTTAAAAGGGAGCCAAGATCTGTATTTTTCTTTTACTATGTATAAATTATAGATCAGTGAAATCATTAATTAGGTTAGATATCAGTAGATAGATGAATGGATGGACAGACAGACCGACCGACCTGACCTGCCGAAGAACGAGAGCCCTAACAGCCATAATGTTAGTCTGCAGCTTCCAGCTGACTCTCCACGATGCGCAGGACAAAGCTCACGCTGAGCGATGTCCAGATCACTCACTTGTTTCGTAGAATCTGCCCGGCGTGCGAGTGTGCAGGTGAGTGTGGCTGTGTGACCGACTGTCTGAGCAGCCTGAGCTCTCTTGTTCGTGTGTTTTCCCTTTTTTTTTTGTCCTTGGCTAAGAAAGACATCGCCCCTGCCGCTGGCGGGGAGTCCCCTGGGAGCCCAGGTCCCCGTGAACCAGAGACGGGACAACGGAAGTCGCCCGCCAAGTCCGCGCTGACCGTTCCATCCTCAGAGGTCCCTCGGAAGTTACACGCTGCTTGCGTTCATGGTCATTTGTGTTTTACTCGTGGTGCAAACGTGGGCAAGGCGTTGGCTGCAACGAACCCTGTTGTCTCGTCCGTGAAGCGAGCATGGAATGGATTCCTGCCCCGTGAGGCTGAGGGCGAAATGCAGTAACGTGCGCGTGATGCTCGGCATCATGCCTGGTAGGTTTTTCGTGCTTCACCAGCTGGCTGCTCGCAACAGTCAGCGGTCACCGTCCACATGAGGCGGACTTCTCGGAGTCGTTTGCCTGCGGCAGGCTCCCTGTGAATGGGGGGTGAGTGGAGGGTCAGCTGCCCTTCCAGAACGGTCCGTCGTCACCTCCGGACTGTTCTGCGTGTCACGTTGTCCTTCTTCCGCCCCCGATCAACTCCAGATGCAACTGAGCCGCGACCGGCAGAGAGAGAGCCTTCGCCATTCCCTTGGACCGCGGGCTCCTGCGTTTTGGGCCAGGACGACAGAAATCCCCTAATCTATTTCCTGGGGAGATCCAGCTAATGTCTCTAACCAGGTGTGAAGGATCTGAAAAGGCAGCAGGAAAACTGTGACACGATGGAATCGGCAAACCCTGGAGGTGGCCATTGTCTGAGCTGAGGGAGGAAGGGCCCTTTGGAGCTGGCCCTGAGCAGGAGCTTCTGCCTGGTGGTGCTGCTGTGTCTGAGCCCAGGGGGCGGCCGCGGGGCTGGAACCCCGACCTCTTTGAGGGATGTTCTGCCAGGGTTGCAAATGCCCCAGACTGGATCCAGCCGCCACGGCCGGAATGAATTGCCGCTTCTCCCCAGGTGGCGGGAGTGATGGTGACGGGAACAGGAAGCCAAAGCAAAGACAGGAAGTGAACAGGGAGGACCAAGTTCTCTCCTCCTGCAGGGTCCCCTGAGGCCCCGTGTTGGCGGAGCCCAGCAGGTAGCCGGCCGGCCACACAGACGTGTCCTTTGCAAAGTCCTAACCCTCGGGAACTGACGCACATCCACATCGTATCGTTTTCCAACTTCTGCCCGGATCGAGGACTCTAATGTCCGTTCATTGGGGATTTTCAACCTTGAGATAGTTTTAAGCATTAAGACAACATTTTCACACAACGTTGCATCTTCGTGCGGTTGTTTTGATACGTTGGCCCAGCAGGAACTTCCCCAAAGACTCAGTTGGTTCCGAACCATAATTTCGGGGACTGTGAAGTGTGTCACCGAATAATAGACTTGAGTCGTCATTCTAAGCTTTTATCGTTTCGTGTTACACAAAGCATTGCCCAGTCATTTACAGCATTCAATTGCATTTTCTTCTAAAAGGTCAAGTCTGGCTCCAAATGAAGGTCATTACATGTTATTAAAAGGAAACATAAATATTTATACTCTTCCAAGTAGAGAAAAGGAGGTACGTGCCTAAAATTACATTGAGTTGCCCCAGGGAACATTTTCCATTTCTGAGATATTAGCAGTTTTAAGCCAGACTTTTTTCCACGGTATCAGCAGGAGCTACTGAGCGGCTTGTCACCTCCAGGAATGAGTAAACGTCTGATAACGGAGGGAAAAAATGCCGTGGGCGCTTCGCCACACAGAAAACGCATTACTCGCCATCAGCTCGCACGGACATCGCTCTGCTCGGGGACGCTCCTGACCGCGGATAAATCAGCAGCAGGGAGGCTGCCAGAGAGGCAGTTAATGAGAAAGCACCACGTCTGAAGCCATGGCTTCAGATCATTGATTATGGAGCACAGTATATATTCACGAATATCGGAAAAACATCTTAGTGGCGGGAACGGCTGTTTCATTCTGCAAATTTAAATGGCCATCTGCTAGAGCGGTGTATGCTTAAAACGTTTGGACGCATTGGCATGGCACAGTTGACAGAGGGTGTGACTCAGCAGCAGGAGACGAGTCGGGCCCAGGTGGGCATGAGTGGGCTGTTTAAACTGGGGTGAGTCACCCCCTTCCTTTTTCATGGGTCTCCTATCTGGGCAGAATGGCTTAACAAAACCCACATTGCAGAATCATGCGAGTTAAATAATAGAATGTGGGTGCATAGTGTTGCGGTCAGCACATCTGCTTTACACGCAGAAGGTCCTGGGTTCACACCCCGGTAGAGCCATGGTCCACAGTCTACGGCCACGCCACCCCGAACAAGCCCGATCCCGTCTGATCTCGGAGGCTAAGCAGGGTCGGCCTGGTTGGTGCTTGGATGGGAGACCACCCAGGAAGACCAGGTGCTGTAGGCATAAATAATAATTTTTAAAAAGAGAGTTAAATAATAAAAGAACCATTTTATTGCTATTCAAAAGTATTAACTTTCTGATTACCCAAAGCTGTATGCAAATTTGTACAAAATAGGAAGATTATATTAAGGTCAAAATAGTGCAAGAAAAGATCATTCAAGTTTTCAATCAGCTTGCTTTTAAAAGCATTTCCAAGAAATATTTGCCCACGATTGGGTTGGGAACGTCACTAAAAATCTTGGGAAAGTAACTAACAAAAAAAAAAAAAAAAAGAAAGAAAAGAAAAGAAAAGAAATCAAATATTTACTGTCTCAAGCAAAACGTACCTTTAAAAACTATTTTCTGATTCAGTTGTAACCAAAAGCTTATCTGAAGTCAGGGCGGAATTATAGATAGATTCTAAGAATTTTGGTAGTTCAAACTGCAGAAAACAGAGATACTATATCTTTATACTTTATATATTGCATACTATAATAGTCATTCCTGTGAATTTCAAACATGTCCTTTCTTAAAAATAAATAGGCACCTTAATTTGCTTTTATGGACTGTACAGCTGTCAGAGGTTAGCAAACTGAAGAGGAGGGGTCAAGGTTGGATCGAGACAAGGGGGATGATCTCTGGCTGTCGGTTTTCATTCACCTGCTCTTAGACCCCTGAGAGCATAGCCGTTCTCAGGGCCCCGGCTCCGGGGAGCCCGTGGGGTTCGCCCCCAGTCTCAACCACGCATTTTTGTTAGCATAAACCATGATTTATTCAGATGTGGTTATTTTCCCTGAGAAAAGGCACCATGGAGATTAAAATAAACGTTAGCGGGACCACTGAGCAGGCGTGAGAAGGTTTTTAAACATAAACAAGAGTTCGCCAGAAGACACGGCTCTACATACCTTGCGCTTTCCATTATGTGAAACATATGGATCCTAGCAGGAAAAAGTTTGGAGAACGATAGTAGTTGCTTTAGAGTGAGCTTGTTTCCATGCGTTTTTCCTGAAGGTGTTGCTTTCTCATCGTTAACGCGTAATAACGACCTTTTAATAAAAGCGAGTTTTCCAAATTATGCTCATGTCATACGTCGGCACACCGTTGAATCGCCGTCGTTGGAAAAAGCGGCTGGTTTTGACAGCCAATATCCTTATTCTCTCTAGAGACAAGACGTGTCTGTTTTTATCAAGTGGATATTAAAATTATTTACCAGTTTTTAGCTCTTGCTATTGAATAAAATCACGTCTCACATATTATTAAACAAACGAAATTCCAAACAAGAAATAGGCACATGAACAGTAGAAATGTTTATTAAATAAAACAGCTTAAATCTTCACATTTCCTCAGGGGGTTGCTTTTATTAAAGCATGACTACATTTTTTTTATTTACTGCTTGAGAGTAAGTCTTTTACATTCCTGTTTTACAAGAGACCTTGGGGAACAGAGAATTATGTTTGGCTTCATTATAAGCCATTATCTACTTGATCAGTCAGTATTAGAAGAAAACAGTATTCTTGGATCTTTTAGAACTTTTATTTTAAAATAGACCTTGGGGAAGGAAAAATGATGTGTGTGGCTTCATGTAAATCGTTATCTGTTTGATCAGTAAGTACAGGGAAAACCAGTATCCTGACTGAGCAGTATTAGGGAAAAGGAAGACCCATTAAAAAGGAGAGGAACTAGAATTCTAAGAGGCAAAGGAACAAAAAGCTCAGAGGAGGAGGCGTTAAGCTTTTAACTTGCCTGTGGGATTTGGGTTCCGTTCGGTTCTGTGGGTTCCTTGTCCGTGGTCCTCAAGGAACATTCCCTTTGTCTCAGCGCTACCTGCCAGTCTAGCACTTTGGAGAGGCAAAAGTTCTCTGAGTTACGATACGCCGAATTCTGATGAGAAAGCCAATGTTCGTGTCTCCTCCGTGAGCTGCCCTTCACCCGCTTACTCCCCCTGCGTTTAGAAGAACCCCCAGGTCCCGTTTCATAATCCCAGACCGCCCCTTCCCATCCTTGCCATGTTAGCTTTTCATCCCTTAGGACGACCTCCTGTCTCCCGCCCTCTGACTTCTCACCACCTCAAGCCCGGGGAAAATGAAGAAACAACCAGCTCTGTTAGATTCTGTGTCATTCACAACGACGCCCTCGCCCGACGTCCCCTTCCGCGCTTCCGCTCCGTTTTGCAAACCACGCATCACTTTAGAGAGGCTCAGTTCTGATGCTGCACGTCAGAGGGGCAGGAAGAACGGGCGAAACCTCGCCGACCCGTGCTCGGTGAGAAAGGAGTCGCCCCGCTTTGAAGCAAGTCACGGAAATGTGCGGCGAGCGGGGCCACGCTCTGCAGGAACCATTCTGTCGCGCCGTGACTGAAGCCACGGTGACGGCGGTGGCCGGGCTGGCCTGCTCTGTCGTGACAGCATCCTTACGCGTTAGGTATTTCGGGGGGCTTCGGAGGTTTTTGTAACCCCGCGCACAGATTAGCCAACTCCGGGAAGCCACTGGGTTGCGTTTTCGTGGCCTGGGGAACCCTTCGTCCAGAAAAATGCCTCGCGTTTGGGTTCACGACCTAAGGTGCTCTGAGGATGCGGCTCAGAAGTGAGCGACGTGGACCTTGCTTCACAATGGCATCGGGGAGGTCGTGGCCGGCCCCTGGACTTCTCAGGCCCTGGCGGAGCGGGTGCGTGTGTACCCCCTCGGCCTCGCCCGCTTGCACCCCCTGAAGTAAGCCGTGTGTGGTGACACCCATGACCTGTTCTCTGCGAGCAGTTCCCGGGCTGGTGGACTTCGCTGGTTCGCAGGGGACGGGGTCTCCCTGGAGCTCTCGGTCCCTGCCTGCCCCTCTCCGGATGTCACTCAGTTGTTCCCAGCTGGTGTGTTTGCAAAACGTTTTGAACACTTTGGCTTTCTGACGCTGGAGACATTTCTAGAACTCCTTCTGCTTCAAGTGTGGGTTATAGACTGCTTTTTTTTTTTCCCCCAAACGAATGAATGACTATTTGGAAACCAGCTTATCATAATTGTTATTATAGTTTTCAAAAAAGAATTATCCTATTGTCATCTGTATGGGTAAATAAGAAGTCATGTTATGAAATAACCTATTAGAAGAGATTTTAAATTTTCTTTCCTGTTCCGGTTTTCTCGTTGCTGACTTTTGGCAGTAGATTATTTTATCGACTGTTTTAAACCGCTCGTGAGAACGTGATCTGTGTAACAGTGCCACAGTAAAATGCGTAGCAATCATCCCTCTCAGTCAGTAACGCTCTTTATAATGAATAACATGACGCATCTGGTTCGCTGGCGAAGAGTCTTTGAAAACAAATGAGTAAATACATCCTCATATGTTTCGCTCTAAACGTTTATGATTCTCAGCTGTGCTAAGTCACATGGCAAGGTGGTGTCTCTGCGTGCACAGTGCAAACGCCGCTCCCCAGTCATGGATGCCGTGTGTACATAAGTGAGTAGATGCTCGTGCTTTTATTCCTTCCACCGTGTAACGAAAACGCGGTGACTGTGGCCAATCCCGCTTTTCACTTTTTGCCAGAAGCCGCTGAGAGTTCCGCTGCTGTTGCTTTCCGTGAGGTGACTTCCCAGCGGCTGCCGGCCGCCCGCACGCCTGGCCGGCGGCCAGAACCGCGGTGCGGCCGCGCGGTTCCCTCCGCGCGTGGGTCCGCAGAGTTTCCCGGCCGCTTTCCTCGCTCAGGCCGGCCCGGGCTGTGCCTCTCAGCTGCCTCCACGAGCCTGACTTTCTGAGCGGCGTTCCGATGGACCGATTTCCTTGGATTTGTTCCTGACTCTGCCAGATCGCGTCCTCTTGTCCGACGAGGGCGCTGCCAAGTGTCTGGCGGGTGCGAGGGTTGTTCCCGGGGGGCGGCCGGGATCAGCGAAGCGCTCTCTCCCGCGTCACGCCTTGCAGCCGGGTTCCCCCGCGAGACTCGGCGTGAGAGCCCGGGGGGCGAGACCGTGCTTCCCCGTCTCTTGGGAAACGAGCCTTCTAGGGAAGACCCGTTTCCAGATGGGCGGGCGCGGCAGTGAGGACAGAAGCGTCCGCCGACATGCTCGCGTGGGGTCCCGTCGCGCCCTGGCGTGAGCAGCGTTGGGGTGACGCCGTCGCCCCCGGGCGGACGCCGACTCACGACTCGCCCGTCTGTGTCCCCGCAGGTTGTTCGAGTACCACGGCCGCGTGCCACCGCCCCCCGCACGGCCGTCCCCTGAAGCGCCCCAGGGTGGCCGTGGCCACGACGCGCCGGGGCAAAGGCGTCTTCTCCATGAAGGGGCATCGCGATCGGCCGTCAGCGGGTCGTCCGCAGGCTCCAAATGTGAGTGACCCCTTTACTCGCTTCCTTCGGAGGAGGGCAGGGCGCGTCCTGGTCACCGGCGAAGCCTGTCGCGGGCAGGTGCAGCCGGCGACGGTGCAGGGTCCGCTGTGCGCGCAGTGCCCGGGGTGCCCGCGGGGTGGGAAACGAGGCCACTGTCCCTCCGCACGCCGCGGCGGGGGCACAGGCCCAGCATGGGGGACGAGCCCGGGGCCGACTTGGAAACTCGCGTCGCAGCCGGTAACGGGCCCCCGGCCCACTGCACTGTGACAGTGACGTCCTGACACAGAGCATGTGGCTTTCGGCGGACAGAGGATGCCACTCCTGAGGGGCCTTCCCAGGGGAGCGTTGCCCTGTGCTCGCTCGTCGGTGCCTGAGACGGCAGCTGTGCAACCCCTCGGACCTGTCAGAACGTTCCGCCCTTTGGGGGCCCCTCCCTGGCAGGTGCGGCTTAACCGTGCGCCCCCCAGATGCCGGAGGGCCCCCCCGCTACCCCGTGTCACAGAGAAGGACACATCGTCCGTACTGCTCGAGTGGCTCCGTTGTTTGGCCGTTCCTCATTCCCGACGTCTGGTTTTCCTTGCACCGCGGAGAGAGAACGGGGATTGTGGAAGTCTCGTTTGAGGCTGTCGCTGAGCACGGCTGTCGGCTCCGCGGTGCTCAGACGTCCTCGGGGCCGTGTACGCGGAAAGCGTTTTCTGCTTCTGGGGCAGGACGCGTGCGTTTGGACCCCGAGCCGGCGCCCGCAGACTCGCCCTTTGTGGCACATCGATGTCGGGTTTGGAAGGCAGGTGTTTTCCGACCCTCCGTCCGGCCGGCGATTTGATGACGTTCTCCTCTCTTCTTGGGGTTTTTTTGTATCGCACGTTGCTCGGATGGTTTTCATGTAAGAGTTCGCAATAACAACAGGGAAAGAGAAACAGCTAAGGCTTTCTCAGTGTTGACGCAGCTGCCGTGTGAGCCCTTTACCTGCATGAGCCCCTTTCTCCCTCGTGACGCATCTTACAGGTGCGTCACCTGAGGTGTGAACACGCGCTGATGTCTGCGTCTGCAGCGTCCGGCCCGCGCCTGCACCCTTCTCAATACCGCCTCCAGCCTCTCGGGAATGGCAACCTTTCACCTCACGTAAAATCCCACTTGCGGCCTTTGGCCCCGAGGGCTCTGCCGCCTGAGGCTTCGTTTGAGCCTCCGGTGTCGGGCCCTGCGGGTTTGCGTTCCCCGGCTGCGCACACCGATTTCCAGCCGTTGCGTGTCAGTCTCCCGGGGCAGCCGTGCCAGGGTGAATGATCGCAAACCGCGTGGCTTGGAGGGCGGCAATCTGAAACCGTGCTGTCGGCGGGGCCTCGCTTGCTCTCTGGGTAACCTGGGGGACCGTCCAGGCCACGCCGCCCCCTCGTTTCTGCCGTGCTGGAAAACCGTGGGCGCCCCCGGCTGACGGACGCCCCACCCCGGCCTCTGCTCCTTCCGCCTGTCTCTCCTCTTCCTAGGAGGACACCCTGCTGGCCTCATCTTGAGGACACCTGTTACGCAGACCTGTTCCCGAGGTCGTGGTCCCTGGGGCCGCCCACCAGGGCTTCAGCACGTCTTCCTGGGGAACATACTTCACCGCACGGTGCTGTCACTTTGCTTCCGCGTGTAATCTAAAAACAACACATACCTGGATTTCCTTTTGAAAACGCATGGAAGTCTTCGTTTTTTTTAATAGGGAAATTGAACTCTTGTACAGGTAGTTGATTGATATATCGGATTCTATTCCTTCCACTCTTATTCCAGGCGTATAATTTATTGTTTCCTCCTTTTTTTTCTTTCCTTACTTTTGCTTCCTTAGCGAATTTTCTCTCAACTCCCGTCTCTTCCAAAACTGCCTCAATGTGGGTCTCCTGCTAGGCCTCCGTGGTTCATTACTGGTAACCTTCGCATATTAGTCGATTGTAAATAACTCTGTATTTCTCCACTGACCTCCTAAAATGAAGCGCAGGATTCTAACTCCCGCCCCAGACACGAGCTGCGGAATGCTGACTTCGTCACCCCTCTGCGTCAGCCGCCTCGCCCCCTACCCCACCCCGCCCCGCACCGGGCAAGCTCAGGTTCCTTGTGGAAACGTTGCCATTTCAGTTCTAAGCTCTCGTTACACATAGTACACACCTTTCTAAGAGATTCCGTTCCCAGCGCTCCTTCCCCGACTCCCACCGCCCATCATCATGGCCCGTGAGGACGAGTGTGGAACCAGTGATTTAATCTGGCCTCGTCTGGTTTCGGCACAGGGTGATGCTAGTCTTCGGGGAAGGCTAAGCCCGAAACTTGACCTCTTAAAGTAAACCGGAGATGCTTTGCAATAAATCTGGTGGACTTCGTTGTTTAGCAACCGTGCATAGCAGAGGACCTCTGTAACTCCAAACAAAAATGCCAATGGTATAGGTCAAAACATTGGATAAGGGAGCGGATGGAAATATTTCGTCAGGACCATCTAGCAAAATGGTTATTTGAAATTGGTTGCGAATATATTAATTCTCGTATCATCTTAATTTTAATGAAATTATTCGTCTAGAAAGACAACAGAGGAACCAGTTCTACGTAGGTTTCATATAGTTCTAAACATTCGGAGGCTCGAGTCACAAAAATCACTGTTATTTCAGTGAAATGTAAATCTAAATGAGATTTATATATAATTCCCTGGAAAACCACATACACGTGTATATCTACAAACATAGGTGTGTATGTATGATACATACATATATATATATATATTATATGTACACTGTCATTATTTACTAGTATTTTTATACTTAGCTTGGTACCTGGGAATGACAATAAATTTTCAAATTCAAATCACAAATGAAAATTTTGAGTCAAGTGTAAGATAGACCATGTTAATGTTGCCTTACTCTGAGTGAATATTTACTGAGGTATATATGTGGCTCTTTTATTAATAGCCGTTTCCCAGAATTTAATAACTTGGCAAATTCCAAAGAAGAAATTAATGTTATAGCTTGGGCAATTTTTGTTTCTTATTTCAGAATTTTTCATATGACTAAATTCTGCTGACGAGGAAAGCCACATAAGGAAAAAATATTAACATGATGATTCGCCAGTAAAAAGCTGATAAGCGTTTAAAATGGATTGCTCTTTTAAAATTTAGATTACCACTGGATGTTTGTATCTCTCTTCGGATCACCTTGAACTCGCGCTCCCACCAGCTGGGTTCCCATCAGGGAATTATAAGATAAAGGAGACGTGACGTTGCTAATAAATATTTTACAGAAGAGAAGACACGAATACCTGTGAGCTGTAGCGGAAAAATCAATGCCCTCTGAAAGAAAAGATCGTTCACATCGATTTCCTTTAATAATTAATTTAAGTTCTAATGTTTAACAGGGAAAATCTTAGTAAGCTGCGATGCCTTTGGGGGCCCTGCCAAGGCACAGTGGTGACAGAAGAGGTGACATCCAAGAGGAAATTAAAAGACGGTTCATTAGATTTCGGAAACGGCCGTTGAGAACTTATCCCCGACACTCAGGAAGTGATATTGTGTGGGTTTTTCTCCCCGAAACAACACATGATTTAAATATGGAGAGAAAGCATCAGAGCAACCAAGAGAACATCCGGCAGAGGATCGATCGTTACTGGACCCCGCCACCCGTGATCGGGAGCAAAGTACACATCCTGCTCTCGGGTTTTAAGGAAAGAAATCCCTGTGGCCGGAGGATGGGCGGAGGCTGCACGGAGGGCGCTGAGCTGGCCGAGAAGGACGGGGGGTCTGGGCAGAGGGCGTGGGAGGGACCCCGCGTCCAGGAGGCAGAGTGCGGGCAGAGGGCAGAGGCCGTGCTGTTGGGCGGCCGGGCAGGCTGCCGCTGTGCCTTAGAGAGGACCTCGTACCCCTGCGTGCCCCCCACTTTCGATCTGGGAAACGGAAGCGATAAGCTGTGGCTCCAGTAGGTGGTCACAGGCTGCTTGCTCTTTCCCACGTCTCACAGCTGACCGTGAGCTACGTCATGAGAAAGGCCACGACTAAGAGGAACTTAGTTCTGAAATATCTTGAGTTTATAGTAAGAAAACCTGCGTTTGAACCTGAACCCCACCTGTGCAGGTGACCACGTCGCACAAAGCCATCACGTGCGGTCGTTAACGGGGCTTTGAGGATGCCATGTAAATGGTCAGGTTCCCGGCCTCTTGTTGGTGAAACAGAGCGCGTCAAAGTAATGGAGAAGTTCAAGTTCTGTGCAAATTGTACCTATTCTTTTATTTTTTGATATTAAATAACTTAGCAAAGGTTGGAGGAAATAAATAAAAAGCATGACAGAAATTCGTGGGAATTACTGTTAAAGTCCACGTGATCACAAACATTTTTCCGGACAGCTCACGGGCAGCTCGGTGTTGGTGAGGGAGGGTGTGTAATTACTTCAACTGCAATTTCTAAGGCTTGGCATGAAGACTTGACGTTTCTGATCAGACGGCTCTTCCGCGTGGTGTTGGGGGCTAACTGTCCCTCGTAGGACGCTGGGCAGGCCCAGTGCCCACCGAATGCCAGGATTACCATCCTCTCCGGTTGTGACCAGAAAGTCCCCTGAGGGACAGCGTTGCCCTCTGTCAAGAACCGTGGGTGAGACGTTAGCCGAAGACTCTTTGTCCCTGAGCAGACTTGGCCCACAGGTGATTAAAGTGAGTCGAACAACGTGCTTTTCGCCACATGAACCAGAGATGCACACGCGTTTCGGGCAGGCGGAAGGTGTCGTCCTGTGCGCCTCATTTTCTTTCTGGGTTACATCTCGTGTCGCAGCAAGAGGCGCAAACGTGACGACTGCATCAGAATACGGTGTCGTTTATCACCAAATCGGTGAACTCAGAGCGAGCAGGTCTGAAATAATCGAATGCAGCTTCTTTTTTTTTTTTTCCTAACCTAAATACTATGGTGACAGTTCAGAAAAAATATTTAAGATTATCTGTATGCTATAACCTGACCCGTTTCTCTAGTGTCTAAAAACAAGCTAATGTAATTTATCCTAGAGAATTTTTTTTTTAGGATTTTTTTTCCATTTACCATTTTGCCGATCTTGAAGAAGAATTATAAAGACAATCGCTGAACCTTAATTAACATATAGACGAGGCATCTATTTCTTTATTGTCTTCCTCTGCCCCTAGGTGGGCATTCCATGATTTCAGGGACTGTGTCTCTCTGGCTGACTGTTCTGAGAAGGAGCCTGACAGTAACAGGTCCCCACAACCGTCGTTGAGCGAACCCGTTGGACACTTGAGTTCCAAGCGAGAGCGGCTCCTGCTCTTGCCGGGAGAGACGTGTGAAGAAATGCGCGTGCGAAGTGTCATGGCAAGAAGGGTGGGTCCGGGGAGGGCAGGGCTCGGGGGTCCAGGGAGGGCCAGGGCTCGGGGTCCGGGGAGGGCCAGGGCTCGGGGGTTCCGGGGAGGGCCAGGGCTCGGGGTCCGGGGAGGGCCAGGGCTCGGGGTCCGGGGAGGGCCAGGGCTCGGGGGTCCAGGGAGGGCCAGGGCTCGGGGTCCGGGGAGGGCCAGGGCTCGGGGGTCCGGGAGGGCCAGGGCTGGGGGTGGGGAGGGGTAGTGACATGACAGTGCAGCTGCGGCTGAGCCGAGTAGTTAAGGGTTAAAGGGCGTTTGTGGGGGGGGGAGTGTGTCCGGCAGGACAGTGAGGACAACAGAGGCAGAGGTCTGGCTGCCTGGAAGCTGCGGTTGTGACCGGGGCCTAGGGTCGTTGGGGACACAGAGAGGAGGGTCTAGACACCCAGGGACCCGCGCCCGGTCCCGGGTCCCACCGGGCCAGCCCTGACCCCTCGCTGGTGTGTGTGCAGTTCCCGCGGAGTGAGGTGCCAGGTTTGTTTGTTTACGTTTTTTAAGGGAGATAAAAACGTTAGAATTAGCGGACTGCACCCTGCACGGAGAAGGCCCCACGCACTGAGGAATCTGCCCTGTTCCGCCCCAGCCACGGCCCCATTTCTCCGCCCGAAGGCCAAGGCCACACGATAAACGAGTTCCCGTTAAGCCTGAACGGTTCAAGTACACCTCCATGACACGCTCCCATCGACAGGAAGGAAACCCGTTCCACAAAGCAGAGTCGGTCTGCCCTGGTGACTGATGATGCTTTCCAAGGTCAGCTGCAAGGCAGCGAGGCTCCTTCTGCATCGGAATCGTCGGCACAGGCGGGTCCCGCTGCCTCCACGCGGTCCGCCCGCCTGCGAAAGCCCCACGGGCCACCTGACTCTCACAGGTCTTGCTTTGCCAAGCACTTGGCATCACGAGTGAAAATGTGTTTGTTATGAAAAATTTATGACTTCATAATGGAAAATGTTGTCTCATTTTTATACTGGAGAAAAATCTGTTCTTCCTTTGAGCAATTAGTTCATACGGATGCATCATTTATCATATATATTATATCATGTATCTTAGCTGACAAATAGTTCTATTTCAAGCCAGCATGGTTTGTGTTTTGTTTTTATTATTTACCTATAATAAATTTCTTAGAAACGAAAGAATCAAGCTAGACACTCAGGTTCTTCTGAAATTCCTGGGGAAGGTCCAAGCTGAGATCATTATAAATTTGAACAGGAAAGTGAGCGAGAGAGGAGTAATTGGTGATATCGAGATGTGTGCCCCAGGCCTCACACAGACACCCCAAAACCCACGAGAGGCCTTGGAGCCCATGGGGTGGGGTGGCCGTTCCGTGGTGACAGCTTTAAACCCTTCGGCTCCGTCCTCGTGGGTTCGGGCCAACGGCCCTCCAAATGGGAAGAGAGAGCGTGGAGAAGTTTTCATAAACGTGTGTCATTTCTAGACGTGCTTCGTAACTACGAGACGGCCCTGTTAAGCCCTTTTCTTTTAATTATCGTAGCTGACAGTTGTCGTTTCTAACAGACTCCCTTGACGACGTGAAAAATTGTCAGTCTTCGGTCAGCCCCATTTTTTTTTTTTAACCATACTGAACAGTGAAAACCTGGGCCAGGCGCCATCACCATGGAATATCTCAGCCCCAGAGCATGGAGAGGCACCCGGCATGCAGAGCCCAGGAGCCCCCTGTGCTGGGGAAAGTCCTCCGGCGTCCAAGCCCGTTCTCTAGACGGTACATCCCAGTGCCCATCACCGAAGAGCAGGACCGAAGACATCGCCCACTCGAAGCGCGTAGCCCGCGGGCCGCAGCACGCCCCCGCCGAGCCGGCCGCTGTGCGGTCCACCCTCCCGCACGCCCAAGCCGCTTCCGGTGACGTTTGCTCGTTTATGAGACGCTGCGAGGTCCCGCTGTCCCTCCAGTGCGCGGGGGCGGCGCCCGCTCACAGCGCAGAGAGACTCGGTTTGTCCTTGGCCAAGTCATCCGGGGCCCCGCGACGCCCCGAGGGCCTGCCAGGCCGGACGCCCCCGCGGGGGTGACGCCCTCTGGGGAAAACCGGGCTGTCTGTGAAGGGTGCTCTAAGCGAGTCGTGGCGCCTCTGACTTTCTGTCCCTTCCTGTCCCTTTCCCCTCCAGTGAAATCAGACGAGTTACAGACAATCAAGAAAGAGCTAACGCAGATCAAAACTAAAATCGACTCGTTGCTGGGTCGCCTGGAGAAGATCGAGAAGCAGCAGAAGGCGGAGGCAGGTGGGTGACACGACTGGAGGCCGCGGGCGTGTCAGGGCGTGTCAGGGCGTGTCAGGGTGTGTCAGGGCGTGTCAGGGCATGTCAGGCGTGTCCTGGCATGTCGGGGCATGTTGGGGCATGCCGGGGCGTGTCAGGGCGTGCCCGGGCATGTCGGGGCATGTCAGGGCATGTCGGGGCGTGTCGGGGCGTGCCAGGGCATGTCAGGGCGTGTCCTGGCATGTCGGGGCATGTTGGGGCATGCCGGGGCGTGTCAGGGCGTGCCCGGGCATGTCGGGGCATGTCAGGGCGTGTCGGGGCGTGCCAGGGCATGTCGGGGTGTGCCCGGGCGTGTCGGGGCGTGTCGGGGCGTGTCCGGGCATGTTGGGACATGTCGGGGCGTGTCAGGGCGTGCCCGGGCGTGTTGGGGCATGTTAGGGCATGTCGGGGCGTGTCGGGGCATGCCCGGGCATGTCCGGGCATGTCGGGGCGTGTCGGGGCGTGCCCGGGCGTGCCGGGGCATGTCAGGGCATGTCGGGGCATGTAGGGGCATGCCCGGGCATGTCAGGGCGTGCCCGGGCATGTCGGGGCGTGTCGGGGCATGTCGGGGCATGTCGGGGCGTGCCCGGGCATGTCAGGGCGTGCCCGGGCGTGTCGGGGCATGTCAGGGCATGTTGGGGCATGTCGGGGCATGCGTGGACATGTCCGGGCGTGTCGGGGCATGCCTGGGCATGTCCGGGCATGTCCGGGCGTGTCGGGGCGTGCCCGGGCATGTCCGGGCATGTCCGGGCGTGTCGGGGCGTGCCGGGGCGTGTCCGGGCGTGTCGGGGCGTGTCGGGGCATGCCGGGGCGTGTCGGGGTGTGTCGGGGCATGTCGGGGTGTGCTGCGGCATGTCAGGTCGTGTCAGGGCGTGCCCGGTGCGTGTCGGGGTGTGTCGGGGCGTGCCCGGGCATGTCGGGGCGTGTCGGGGCATGTCAGGGCATGTCGGGGTGTGCTGCGGCATGTCAGGGCGTGTCAGGGCGTGCCCGGGCGTGTCGGGGCGTGTCAGGGCATGTCGGGGCGTGTCAGGGCATGTCGGGTCGTGTCGGGGCGTGTCGCGGGCAGGCGAGCGGGGCTCTGGCAGACTGCGACAGAGTGTAGCTGTGGAGTGTGGACCCACGCGTGGCGTCTGTAAGCCTGTGGCTGCAGCGATGGAATTAGGGACCATGAAGCAGTTTGTGTAAAACTCGTATTTGGACAAAAAGCATTTCGATGCTAATGACCAGGAATACCTAGGTCATAACTGAAAGTTTGTACCTCAGTATCGAGCAGCTTTTAAGAAAGTCATCAATGGGATAACGCTGTCAGGCTGACATAATATCCATATTCCTTTCAATGAGCTGATTTCAAAACCGCGATCACGAAGCCCAACTCATGCATTGCTTCAGAACCCAGTTTCAGAGTCTCACGATGGACAGCGTCCCCGGCCACCCCGGCCACCCCCGGCCACCCCAGGCACCCCAGCCACCCCGGCCACCTGGGCCACCCCGGCCACCCCCAGCCAACCCCGGCCAGGTCGCTCGTTGCACCCTTTTCCACGTAGCATCTCTGTTTTCTGAGTGATCAGCCCTGAACCTCGGTCCATTCCCACTTGATACTAATGCCCTTTTACTGTGGCCACAAATGTTTGTTTTCAAATCACAGAATGTGAGAACTGGGTGAACTTAGAGATGAACTGGTAGCGTCCAGTCGGACAATCGTGTCTGCTGGCCTCTGGTGCCACCGGGGCCCCTTGGGGGCGAGGGGAGCCTGGAGGGGCCGGGGCCGAGGACTAGCAGCCGCGTCCCCCGGCCCGGCCTCTGCTGCTGGCCGAGGAGTGCTGCCTGCAATCGTTTTATCCGTCAGGATTCAACGTAGGACTCCGCTGAAAATCTCACTTTTCCAAAAGTAAATAACAGGGTTTCGAAAGCCATGGATCAAGCCCGACCCCGTGGCTTCCCGGATGGAGACACGAAGCTTCGAGGAGGCACAGGACGTCCGCGGCCGCACAGACAGCCAGCGGCGGCTGCACAGGTCTCAGCCCGGGCCTGGGGAGCGAGCCGGGGCCACCGGCCGTCTCCACCTTCGGGCCGAGGCCACCTGGGGTGGAGTGGCCGCGGCCCCAGTGTGGCTGCGGGGTCCCTGGGGCAGGACGGGCCTCGGTCGCGGGACGCGGCTGCAGCGCAGTTCTCAGCCACTTGGCCCTGCGCGTGTCCGGCAGAGCAGCAGGGGCGGGAAGGAGGCGGAGGGGCGCGAGCAAGAGGCGGGAGTCGCCCGAGTGCGCGTGGCAGCGCCGCCGGCGCTCCTGCGTGGCGGGGCGTGAATTCCGAAGCGATCGGCGTGCGTGTGATGAAGTACGATTACGTCCCGTTGTGATTACCACGCCCTCCGGCCCTCGGATCACTTCTCAGGGGTACGGGCGTGGCGTGCTGTCCCTTCCCGTGAGGCTGGACATGTCTCCAGGACAAGGTCACGGCTCCCCTTCCTCTGTGACCCGCCCCCCCCCCGCACGCACTGCGCACAGTCGAGAGAACCTTCTGCTTCCCTTGGTCTCAGCCCCTCCCCCCGGTGTGAACCGGAGGGCTGGACGGTGGCCACGGGCATGTTCCCAGCACGAATCCACCGTGCTCCCTTCACGGCTTTCCACGGACCCGTTCGCACAGCGCGACGTTCGGGCGCAGTGACTGCGCGGTCCGAGAACGACGGGCCATGCTTCACATCCGCTCAGCCCGTGAGACTGGGCCTCGTTCCCAGGGGATGCTTTTACAAGAACCGCACAGCTCCGAGGGGGTGCACCCCGACGATCAGGGGCCGAGGGGGGAGGAGAGAAAAGCAAAACTCGGACTGGGGGTGTCGCACGGCAGGTGTGACGGCTCCGTGGGCAGCCGCAGAGGGGCCAGGCGGGGCGGCGGGGTGCGGGGGGACCCCAGGACACAGCCGCAGCCTGGGCTTCCCGGCACCGTGACAGCCCCGGTCACAAAGGGGCGTCGCACACGTCACTTACAGGCGTGAGGACAGATTTAGAAGGGCCGGCGGGGCGCGCGGCTGGGGCCGGGAGTGAGCGGGGTGAAGCTGCTTCTCACTCGGGGCCCCGGAAACATTGTGGCCGCGGCGTGTTGTCGGCAGCTCCCCTGGGGCGGGAGGAGACGGCCTCGTCCGCCAAGCCGCCGGCCCCGACGCTGTCCTGCCCCCCCCAGTGCCACGAGGTCTCCCCAACTCCGGCGTCTCCCCCACGGCCCCGGCGCCGTGGCCAGCACCCCCACCCTCGTCTTCCCCTCCTCCCGTGCGCTCCCCTGCCTTTTTTTTTAACAGCTTGATTGAGGTACATTTTACATAACATAAGATGTGCCTGGTTCGAGAGTACGATTCAGTGACGTCTTCGTGATTTTACCGCCTGCTGCAGCCACTGCCACACATCAGGACACCCTCATTCCCCACGTCCTGACTCTCCACGGCGTGTGGGAGTCCCCCTAACTCGCCTTCCCCGTGGCAGGTAGAGTCACGTGACCGACAGCCCCGCGGTCCCCAGACTCAGGAATCAAACAGAAATAGGCTCAGACGCTGCTCGTGACCTGGTCCCAAAGCTTCCGAGCTGCACGACATTGGGGAAGGGCCCTGTAAAATGTAGGAAATGGGGGAAATTAATCACTGTCCCTTAAAATTACTGTGAGATTTAAAGAAAACAGTATCTTAGTCATTGTTTAAGTGATTTACATTAAGTTTGTGGTGACCTCAAGGATTCAGAGCACTTCACGTGCACAGTTTTGAGGTCATTTTCTCCAAGAACGTACCCATATAACTGATATTTTAATCCATGTAACCTTCCTGATGCTAATTTGTGTCCTGGTTAGCAAGGCCAGCGGCAATAAGTTGCCTCTTTCTAGTGGCATTTGTTGGACTCACTGAGTTAAATTTGTATTATATTAAGGTACTGTAATGCTGAATTTTTTTTAAACACCGTTGATACCGGCATGCAGGAACAATGGTTCCAGGATTATGGCTTGGCGCTGACGGGTATGTGACTGTTTTCATATCAACATTCCTTTCGACCATCTGCTGAGTACAATTCAGCTAGCAATTAGCTAGCAATTAAGCCAGCACGTCAAAAAAACTTAATCAGCAACTCAACCCATTTTCAGAGCTATATTAACGAGAACAGCTACGCGGCAGACCGAATTTAATAAAAACGCTTCGAACATAAATTCCAGTAGTTCTCACTCGTTTTCCGAATCGTAGGTGGCTTTTGGAAGGGAAATGAGATGTGCAGGGAAAGCAGCGGGTGTGAGAGTGAGAGTTAAGCTCGGAGCCTCGCCCTGCCCGGCCTGGCGGGCCGGAGGTGTCCCCGCTGTGCAGAGGGCTCCCGTCCCCAGCACCCCGTTCTCATCACCGCCGTGGCTTAGTTCCTGCAGCTGCCCCTGACCAAGCAGATGCGTTGGTTACAAAACGGCCCGAGAGGCAGAGACGGAACACACTGGAAGGGGAGTTTCACTCCGCACCTGCTCACTGAGCGCCCCCGGACACCTGCTGGACCGACGCATGCCCGTCTCCCCGTGGGACAAGCGGGCCTCCCCTGCAGGGTGCTTTGAGGCCTGACGTTAGTGGATACGGCACGGTCAGCATCTTCTACCTGCTCACTAGCCCGCAGCCTTAATAAACCTTTTTTTGTCAAATCCATCATTTACATAATATTAGAGGCAGCTATCTTTTAGGCCTAAGCCACTGGCTTTTAGGTTCCTAATACGCTCTTTTTAAAGGATCTAAAAGTAAGTCACTTTGCCCACAAAAGGACTCTATGGTCGCCCCTCACTCTGGCTCAGCCAACAGAGACCCTCAGACCTGCGGGGGCCCGAAGGCAGGCCCCCTCCGTCGCGCTTGGCCCCACGCCTCACTCTTCTCCTGGGGGCCTGTCAGGGACATGCGAACGACCTTCTCCTGGGAAACCCTCAGACCCCACGTCCGGCTCCGACCTGGCGGAGTGGGGGCTGCATGCGGGACGTGCCAAGGAGCTGTCTGTCAGCTCCTCTGCGGATCCAGATTTTTGCTACGGTGGTGCCAAATTCAACGATCACTCTGACCCCGTGAAAATAATTTGACACCAAGACGTTTATTTGCACATGGTTCCACGACAATCCATGAATACATGCAGCAAACAGTTCATTTGCATGCGAGGCTGAGCTAGCCACCGGGGGATCCAAAAGAAGGAAAAATGCATCTGCCGGAAGGAAGCTTTAGTCATGGAGGCACAAACGTTTGTGTGCACGCATCTGTGTGCACACACACGCACGCACGCACGCTCACGATGAAGGGCAAAGGTGATCGCAGGAGAGGCATCGTGCGGATGCAGGGACCCTTACGAAGTTAAGAAGAAACCAAAAATATTACCCATTTCTGGGTGCAGCAAACGTAGATAATTGTTCCCTAAAAAGGGGGACAAGTCGCTCTGCTTCTGTTTCAGCAAGGTGATCGATTACTGGAGCGACACCTCTTGTCAGACTGTGAGCCGGCCGTGTGAGGAACGCGCTGCCCTTTCCCGTGGGAGTTTGTTCCCGGAGCACCTCCCTGGAGACGACAGAAAACGCAGGCTAAGCGCAGAGAACGAACTAACGCACAGGCCGGCTGCGTCCGTCAGACTTCCATGGATCGATTACCGCTGTGATCAAGCTTTCTTTCTCCACCTAGATATCTTCCACGCATCTAGCTCTCAAGTTCATGAATGGATGAATGAGCGTGAGTTATAGGGACGTTTGCAATGAGCTACATTTTGACACCACTGCTGTTGAAATAGGCCGTCAGAGGGGTCCCGTGCGTGCAAGTCGGTATATTAATGCAAACACCAGAGAGTCACTTAAAACCCGAGTCTGTCGAAACAGAAATTAAGGGGCCGTGTCGAAGCCAAAATTGTCTTTGGAATGTATGCTTCTTAGTGACTAATAGTGACGGATTGTTTTCGCGTGGACGATTTCTCTGGACAAGTAATCGATATCGATTCAGCTCAAACACTGTCCTGAGCATCGTGGGGCCTCCACAGTGCAAGACACATTCACCTCTTCTCCTCACTGGAGCACACGGAGACTCTGCAGGATTTTCTTGGTGCCCGTCTTTGCGAGAAGAAAATTACAGTTCATAGGAGTGGTAATTAGCAAACGTATGGATCTGAAATCCTGTATCCTCTCTGATACCTTATGCTATCTTTTCTCTGTAGGAGGCAATCAGTGAAGGGGACAGAGCACATCAAAATAGGTCTTGAAAGGTGACTTGGACTTTTCACTCCACAAACGAGGGACATCTGTATTATCCCCAAGGAGTGTGACGACGACCTTTAAAGGCAACAGCTCGAGTTCCCAGAAAACCTTAACACTACTGAGGAAATAAGACAGCGGGAGGAATAACTATGAGACGGCGTTGGCTCCGGGCTGTGGTTGGCCACAGCAGAGGTGGCATTCGGCCGGGAAGATGGGCGGGGTCAGCTGGAGCCCCGCTGGCGTGACTGTCACTCAGGCCGAGCGGGGACCGTGCGTCTTTTAGGTCCAGTCCCGCACAGAGAGCACCCAAGTCCCGCTACGCTGCCTCAGCCAGAGGCTTTTCTAGAGGAGGAAAGGTAAAAGGGACATTACTTTCAACCTCAAAAAGTGATGGTTCTTAGAGAAGACATTTCTGAAATCATTAAAAAGAGAAATGGACGTCAGACCCAATGAGTTTCCGGTATAATATCAATTTTAAGCAAAAGTCCATTTATGTGTTGTAACGGGAATAAACACAATGACCTAAAACGGAGAAAGTTCGGCTTCAGGAGAAGTTGTGGGGTGTGGGACAGATTTGAATGTACAGCTGAAACAAGAGGTGAGGGTAAAAGCACCGTCTCCCCCTGCGGCCAAAACTTACATACAACTTCTGACTCCCCAAAAACGTCGCTGTCGTAGCCTGCTGTCTTACCGATACGGCAATCGATTAATACACATTGTGTATGTTGATGTTTTATATCCAACATTCTTACAGTAAAGCGCGCGAGAGGAAATTTAAGAAACTCACAAGAACGCTACGTTTCCGGTAACGCAGGTATTTGTTGAGAAGAACCCGCTCCTAAGTTCAAGCCTGTGTTTTTCAAGGGCCGACAGTGCAGAACAGCGACCGCTGGGTCCTGAGCGTCCGCTCCTCCCCCTTTGCTGAAAAGGCGGCACCAGGTCTCCCGGGCCAGGGCGTGTGAGTGGGCAGCGTGGTGACCCAGCATGGCTAGAGGTCAGGGGTCAGGGGACAAACACCCAAAACACGCGCAGGGTGAAGGGTGGAAGGTGAGATCCGGAGGAGCCACGTGCTGTGTGGCCCGGCCCGGGGCCTGGTCCGGGGCGCGCGGTCAGCCGCCCGGCGCGAGGGTCCGGCATCGCAGAGGGCGGTGGCACGCGGAAGGGAGGCGCGATGCAGAAGACCCAGCCACGCCGTCCGCCCGTCCGGGGGTCTCGTCCGTCTGTCTGTTATCGAAGCACGTTTGACGCCGGCGCCGTGCGACCTTGGGAAGCACGTGCTGTCCGTCGGATGCGCGTGTGCGTCGGCGCGCGACCCCATCGGAGCGCCGGGCGGCTGCCGCGGTCCGCGCCCGGCGTCCCTTCCCCTTAGGTCGGAGCCGCCGAGCGCCCGTCTCCCGGCGAGTGTGACGACTAGGCGGGCATCGTCCGCGTCCACGCCCTGCGCCTCCTGCCTCCGGGGCGTGCGGGTTCTTCTCCGAGTTTGCACCCTGAGCCCCATCTGCCCTGTGCCGCCACGCCCTCCCCCAGCCCCTGGAGACCACCGTTCCCCCTCCGTCTTTACGCGTCTGGCCCTTTCGGGGCCACTCGTAGGCGAGGCCACCCCACCTGTCTTTCTCCGTCTGACGCCTCACCCGGCACAATGCGTCCAGGTCACTAACACTCAACTTCCGGGGCCCGTGTGGTTCGCCCAATTTGCCTTCCTTTTACTCCAGATACCTGGGTCCCCTCCCCCCAATTGCACCTTTTTCCCCCTTTAACGCCCCATCTCCCTGTTTACTTTAACGGTAACATTCTAGATTCAGGGGAAACGACGGTGAGGTTCCACGGTAAGCCCTGCCTGGCCTTCGTGGGGCTTGCGCGGCTCCGCTTGCGGGGCACTTACTGTTCGCCGGCCGCCTGGGCTCCCTGCCCCAGACCCCGGCGGTCCCGTGGCGGTCCCCCTCACCGCGTGGGGGGGACGCCGGGGCTCGCGGCCCCCCGCGTCTCCCCTTGCCCGGAGCACGAGGCACGTGGAGCCGGAAGCTCGGCGACGAACCCAGGGCCGCCCCACGGCGTCACAGCGCACCCCACCGGAGCAGGAGTCCCCCGGATCGCCGAAGGCCCGTCCGTCCACGCAGACGTGTGTCTCCGAGGCCACAAGGCCACGCGCCTGCTCTCCGCCTCCGCCTGCTCCCTTGGGCTTGAGCTCGCCGGTGCGTTTTCTGCGCCTTCCTCCTCTGAGGGAACAAGTTCTGTGTTTTACCCGATTTTTGCGCCTCCGCCCTGTTTTTTGTTTTTTGTTTTTTGACTCTGTTTTCTCCTCGAAGAGAACATCCTTACGGTAAAGGACTGTCCCCAGCCAGAAAGACCACCCTGTTCCTGTACACGCGTGTTTCCTTTTGTACCCGTGGCATCTGGATGCCCTACTTTAGATCCACTAAGAAACAAACACGCTTGCGCGTGAACGCACAGACAGGTGTGCCCGCGACTCACGCGGCCCGGGAAGTCCCACCGGGACGGGGCGCGGCCGGACCCGCCCCGCGCCCCTGGCGGTGCTCGGGGGCCCCCGCCGTAGCCCGTTCGGTCGGGGTTTGTCCCCGCGGCTCGTGAGCCACCCAGGGTAGCAGCCGTTTGCTTTCTCCCCCCAGAAGCTCAGAAGCAGCAGCTGGAAGAGACGGTGGAGCCGACACGAGTCGAGCGTGCGACGGGGAACGCGGACCGCGCCTCGGCGGAGCCCGCCGCGGGACGCCCGGACGGGGACGGGGACGGAGGAGAGACGACGGACGGGCCGGAGGAGGACTCGGACGAAGAAGGGGGTCCCGAGCCGGTAGGAGCTGAGCCCGCGGCGCCCGCGCCCCTTGGGGACAGCGTGTCCGCGGCGTGTTCTTTCCAGGAGAGAGAGGACGCGTTGGGGGCACGTGCTCCGGGCGCCGTGCTGTGCGCATAAGTGCTCGGCGCCTCTTTGCTAACGCGAGGCGCGAGGGCGGACGTGAGCGAGAGGACGTTGGGCCTGCGGTTCGGTCTCGTCGCCGTCCCGGAAGGTCGGTGCTCCGGGATCCTCGCGTGCGCGCACTCGCGCGGGGGCCGGGCCTGGGCGCAGCGCCCCGGGAACGAGGAGCGTTTCCCCGGCGCCCCTCGGGCCCAGCCCCGTCCCCACTGGGGAGACTCGCCCGTCCTAGCCACAGGGCCCGCGGGCCTCCCGACACTGCTCCCGGGGCTGGCCCTTGGGCGTCCGGCCCGTCGGCATCCCCCGTGTCCGCGCTGCCGGGCGCCCCGTTGTCGTGAGCTGGGGGCCGGGCTGAGACGTCGTTCTGAGCGCGTCGTGTTCCCCGGCGTTGTCCTCATCACCGGCGCATGCCCAGGCGTCCTCCCCGGGTGCCCGCCCCGGGCGCCTGGGACGCGGATGCTGACAGGGACGCCGCTTCTCGCAGTTCATCAACCGCGAAATTAAATAGTCCATCTTGAGGGACCGACGAATGAAAATGACGAGAGGGCGTGCGTGCGCGTGCATGTGCGTGTGCGTGTGCGCGCGTGTGTCTGTGCGTGTCGAGAACGCTCAAGCATCCCGCACCGGTATTAAACCTGCCCTACCCCAGGTCCTATCAGACCCCAGTTCCTTGTGGCTCCTCCTGGCGCGGTCCAGTTTTGTCGTGGTCGTTGTCATGGTAACCTCCCTATCGCTTGTTTCCCTGCGGCATCCGTCGTTCCATTCCGAACACCCCAGCTCTGTTGAAACTGCGTGGCGCCTTCGCGTCCCCTTTCCAGCGCAAGCCTTCGGCGCCCCCCGCGTTTCTACAGAAGGCCGTATTCGTCTGAAGGACGCGCGCCCCTGGCGTTAGAGTTCTCTCGGTTGGGGAATCTGTTGAGCAGGAGCTAGAGTGGACGAGGGACCGAGCGTCTCGGCTTCTCCTCGGGCCGGACGTCGTCACTGCGCCGTCGCAGGTGACCGCGCCCGGTTCTCACCGGGCTCTTGCTGCCGCTGTCCTCCGCGGCCTCCGGGGGGCCGATGCCGGTGGTCACCGCTTTGTGCTCATTTTACTTCGCTTGTCAGCAGGACGTGGGCGAGGGTCGCCAGGTGCCCCTGCTCTCTGTCCCCTGCCACCTCGGGGGCTTCTTCCTCATTGTGCACACTGCCTCTAGGCGACTTCGTCAGACCCCAGAGCTTCAAACGTTACACACAGGCCACAGGGTCCTCGCTCTGCGTTTCCAGTCCTGCTCTCTTCCTGGCATTCGAGACTTAAGGATTTAAATGCCCCCTCCCCCTCCCCCACCCCCAGAGATCTCCAAGAAACGTCTGGAGTGGAATGTGCGGGAAAGCGGCCTGATTTTTCCATCCATCGTGGTCCTGCCCGTCTCCCCTGTTGCGGGTACCAGCACCATCGTCCACACGCTGTTAGAGCCACCAAGACCAGGATTTACCTCCAAGTCTCCCCACCCCTCCCGTTCATTTCCCCCGGGGGCTGGGGGCTGGATGTCGCTGATGCCATTCTGCTCTAGTTAACCGGTGCTTTCTAAATTCCTAGATTTAAAGAAACGAGTATTAAAACAACATGTGATAGTAACAAATGCTGACCTTTGCACAGTATTTTTAGGAAGTAAAAATAATTTGAGCAAATAATGTACAGCATAAGAGAACCAAAAAAAAAGAATTTTATTTCTCCAAAAAATAATTCTGAAATATGTGAACACGTGGGTAAGCTTAGCAAAACTCATTCCATATTTTGGTAAATGTTTCCATTTTTCTGTCAGCCACTCATGAAGAAGGAAATAATTCACATTTTGCCTAGCAGGTGCAGATTTGCTTCATTTGACTTTTAAAGGATCATTTTAACTAGAATTACCTCGAGTTTATGGGAAAACGTAAAGACTACAAATTGCGTTGGTTAAACAGGCATTTTAAAAAATGGCACTGTAACCATGGAAATATTATTTAGAGCTGTAAAATTTTAACTCCACCTTGTCTATAGTCCCCTGGTTTCTGACACTGCCTTTGTGCACTGAGGCACATAATACGTGTTTCCATTAGATTCTTGGGAGCTTTTCACTGTTTACTGTTTTTAAAGGGACAATCATGTGTCAGTGAAAACTCCAGACGCAGAGTTCCCACAAAGATGAGCATGCCCCCCCCACTTGTTTAGCCGGAGGAAAATCAGTGTCTAGACCTTTCTATCCTCACTGTATCCAAACAGTACACATAGAAGTCATTCCTTCCATCCTTCTAAGTCACGTGGGATATACAGTGACATATTTCCTTTAATTTCCTCGCACTACGATTAGGTGAATGCTAAGTTTCCTTTTTGATTCTCATCGTCTTATTCTTCCACATCTGCACGTTAGTCACACTTCCTACTCTTCTATAACATCAAATTGATAAAAAACACTGGAACCTTTAGTTATATACTCTCTTTATTCTATATCTAAAATGTTAAGCACAAGAAGTGTTCTATGTGGAAATATCAGAAGCTATTTCTTAAATGTATCAGACAGTTCATTCATCTAAAATGCAAAAGCATGTTCGAATTACACAAGACGATTTTACCAGGTAGAGTAATAAGCTTCTCGCGGAGGCTTAATTAATCACTGACACCGACTTCCAGAGGCTGTTCGTTTAATTTAGCAGCCTGAGCACTTTCTCTGCCAAACTGCTCGTCATTTTTTTCTTCAAATTGTATTTTTTTAATGCTTCAAATATAGCTGATCCATTACCAAGTGCGCTGTATGCGTGGGACTTTGTGGATTTTTTTTCTATCTACTTTTAAAAATACTGAGCTTTCTGAACTTAGCATAAACGAACGAACAGATAAAAGACTGTGTTCATTCGCTACATCCCAGCGCAGGAACTCTGCCCGAGCAAGCTACGAAAGTCGTTAACGGCGGCATTTCGGACAGAGCGAACGTTACACCTGCTCTGAGTCCAAGAATCTGTGACAGAGAAGTGGGAGACGGAGCGAAAGCATCTCGTTAAGTCAGGCATCGAATGAAAGGGAAAGTGGCTTTTTAAAAATTTTGTTCCCAGCTTAACGAGATCACGGCGGAAAGGGAATGTCTAAGTGGTGACAGCGTCTCACAGTTCTCGCCCCATATCCTGGAGAGTAATTTCTTAAAAAAAAAAAAAAAAAAATCATCTTCATGGCTCAGAGTTTTCATCCAGACAGCATTCAAGCTGCAAAGAGGCTCCTCTCATTTCCCGGAGCTGCACCGCGCACCTTTGTCCCCAAAGAGGTCAGGGTCTGTGTCTGTTGTTGTCTGACTCACCAACCCTCTCACAGGTGCAAGTCGGCCCCCCGCCAGCCACGCCCGACGCACGGCTGTCCCCCGTAAGCCTTCGCTGTCATTAGGATGGCCCGGAGCATGGAAGCCATACGGTCCGGGGTAGCCCGAGATGGCATGCCATCCAGGCCTCTGCAAACCCGGGAAGAATTCCTATCGGCTGGAACAAGAAGAGTGAGAAGAGCATTCTGGATCCCCTACACGTGTCCGATGTCGTCCCCTTGCCATACTTTGTAGGAATGCGGTTCAATAATGTTCAGTAACATTTCCTCAACGGAGCCTTTGCTGGGCCGGGGTCCGCCGGGCCGTGGGAAGTACCCCGCCGCCCCCGCCATTGTAAGTGCGCGGACTGGAGTCTCTGTGGGCCTTTGCTGCCTCAGGAATGGGGGGAAATGGCTTATCTTTAAAAACACAGACAGCTGAGAAAGTAGGATGTGATACACAGAGGGAGCTGAGAGACAGAGGCAGGTGCAGAGCAAGGGCGAGAGGAGGCTAGACAGAGAAAATTTCGATTGTATTCTAAGACAGAACTGAAAGGGGAAAAAATACCATTTCTTCCATTTCCACTTCCTTCCAGGAATATTATCATACCTCACCTAGGAAGACATTATATGACTGAACTTTTCCAACCTACTGTACTTCCAGATACAGTCACTCAATTCGTGTTTACAGAGAGAGTTCAAAGAAAACTGTCCTTGCTGAGCGTCGGGGCTGAAATTCTCTCAGGCACAGATCTGGCTTCTCCGGATAGTTTTGTCACGTGCACTGAATCCCTGCATCCCCTGCGCTTCCCACCAAGGGTACGCGTGTCGTAGAGGGAGGTCCATGGGGAGAGCGCCTGGCCGCCCACCTCCAGACCCGGGCATCCGTTCCAAAGCGAGTGTTTATCTGAATGTGGCCGTCAGGTCAGGGCAGGACAGGAGAAGGTGACTGGATTTATGTTGCCACCCCCAACAAGACCCTGTGATGCTCTGTCCTTGGGCCTCACGCTTTTCCCCGTTATGATGAGCATGTGTAGAATGCTGTAGAGATAACGTGTCATTTCAGATGAATGGTGCATATGTGGGGCGTATCGTATTCAACATGGGCTCGGTGATACCACCCCGTGTTCACCCTCAGACCCCGACAGGGTGATAGAGTGGGAAGCCAGGCAGACACGGTGCCCTTCGCCCTCGGGACACAAGGTAGCCCGGCCGCCTCGAGTCTTTCAAGGCTTTCCAAAGTCCGAGCGAGAGGCAGGTGACGTTTCAGCCTCCTGCCCAGGTCCATGAAGTATGACTTACTAGAGGAGTCTGATCATAAAGGAAAAATCTCTCCAAATAAAGTTTCTTTTCTGACTTGGGGGTAGATTTGTTCGCAGAAATCTTCCGGAGAGAACTCAGCTTATGTTAAATTATTTCATCAATTTATCGAATCAAAATGCTCCAAGCTCTTATTTATTTTGATCCATATCACAGGTCATGTAACTGATACGTTTCTAAATTCTGTATTCTTTAGCATAGATAGAGGAAAACACGGGAAAATGGGCTGGTGTCCAATACCTATTTAATTATGTTTATCTCAAAAAGTAAACACCAGAGGATTTGATGCAATTGATTATATATAGGACAGATGACAGCCAATATCTAATTTCTTAGGCATCTCTTAATTCTGGGATTCTTTTAAAATCATGATAATCCAAGGTATTACAAGACCAAAATCTCTTTTGAATCATCCAGGATTCTATTACATCCAGCATAATTTGAGTGCTCAGCGTATTTTGATAATATTCCAAAGATTTAAGCCTTAAGATTTTTTGAAATTATATTTCTCAATTATACTGATAAAAAAACACAAGGATTTATTAATAGAATAGCATAAGCATTTCTTCACTTGACTATTTTGCTCACTCTCTCAGATTAATTTTACTCACTCAATTTTAAAGTTGAAGCCATTTCATTACATTCTAATTCTTTGACTAGAATACACAGTAAATTTAATTAAATTAAATGAGAATTATTAAGTAACCGTGACAACCTTTCCCAGCTATTCTGAATGATCGTGAATTAACTGTACAATTTCCAAGCGCTTTCTAAATTAAACCTCTAAATCAATTCTAAATCACACTTTTCTATTAGATATAAAATGATTTTTAAAGATATTTCTTCTTGTGGTGCCAAAATTAATGCCCAGAGAAACATAGAAAGTAGTAAACCTTGTGAAATTTCAAAGTTCATAGTAATCTTAGCATTAAATCATCATTTGGCTTCTAGCGCTGGAATTAACTTAAGCAATTTGGGGTATTATCTAAAAATTATCATTCATTTCCAGCACTGGTAATAACTAACGACTGCTAGACACAGTATAATTAGCATGACAAATCAGAAATCGATGCCTGATCAAACACAAGTCATATGCCAAATAAATTACTATAATTTTTCCATTGGACTAATCGAACATGATTGTCGGTGAGCCCAAAATGCTCAAACACAATCATTATTATCTTTAAAGAGTATCAGGGAACAGTTTGGGGGGCAAAATAGAAAAAATGTTAATGTACATGCCAGAGCATTCAAGTTATGACAATCATATAATTGAGCAATGGGATTACATTTTTTTCAGCATTAAATTTATTAAATTTTGCGCAGTTTAAATGCAGTTATGTAACCCACAGTAAATGATTTTACCAGAGTTACATACTTTTTTCCTTAATTGAACGTGTTTTTACAACATAGAAGGTCTCCTTTAGACAGATGCCTAAAACAAGTTTTTAATTAAAATGGTTTTGAATTAGTTCACGTCAGAACTTTAAACAAAGACCCCACAACCCAGGGGGAGGCAGGCGGTAAGTCGCGTGCGACTCCTAGCGCATGCCAGGCTACCTGCCTTGTCCTCCTCCCTGCCAGGCAGGAAAGACCATCAGGGAAATCACTGCTCTTCAATAACGCAGCCTGGGCTGGGTTGAGGCGAGAATCTCTCTCTCTCTCTCTCTGGCCCAAGGATTTAACGAATAGGATGAGGACGGGCCTCTCCGCGGCCATTGCACACCTGCTGCCTGGGTCCTTTGAGTCTTGGGTTTGAGCTGAGAGCTCGGGAGACGGCCCGATGGTCTTATTCTCAGGCTTCTCTCGGGCGGGTTACTGTGCTCCGGTTCCCTCCCGTTGCCTGTCCTCTCCCTGCCACACCCAAACGCCGTCCACCCGGCATGCAGATGGCTGAGCCGCCGGGCCTGCACGCGGACCGGACGCCACGTTCACGGTCACCCCGGCGGGCCAGCAGCCTGCTCAGTTCCGTTCCCCGGGCATTTCGTCAACATGAGCCTTTTAGCCCAAAAGCGCCGGCGACACTGGCCCCCGCACCTGTGCATGGAAGGCGCCTCAGCGCACCGTTCTCAGCAGCGCTGGGGTCCGTCGGGTTATTTAGAAATCTGAATTCAGTCGTGTCTCACTGGAGATGATGGGTCCATAAGAGCCACACGCATTCCCCTCGTGTAGAAAAAGTGCCTGGCGGGACAGTGACGGGGAAACCAGATCAGAGATGGTCATTTGAACTGGAGTCGGGGGCCCTCCGGGGCGGTGCTGCCCGCGTGGACGGGGACCCCGACAGGAGCCGTCCGCATCGCCCCGGCTTCTCCCCCTGCGGGGGCCTTGCCCCTCCTTCGTTCCTCGTGGCCCCTGCGGCAGCCGCCCGCAGACCTCGTGCCCCTCGTCGCAATTCCCGGGTTTTCCCGAATCCGCCACGTCGCCGGGAGACATCTGGCCGTCTGTGTGCTTGAGGTCGACGAGGGGGAGGACTCGCAGAGATCATTCCTGCCCGCGGACGCGGCTTTCTGGAAAATGTTACGCGACTCGCGATGACCACACGTTTTCTCTCACTGTTTTTTGCCTTTGTCTATCTCCCTGAAAACATAGATTATCGATAATTCTCTAGTGGCTTATTAATTACGAATCTCAGAATAAAGGACAGCAGAAGCATTTCTGATATTAAGGAAGTCGCAAGACTATTTAAAAGCGCGGGGTTTTTTTAGCAGAGCTGTAAATAAGGCGTGTTTATTCTGCGTATTGCCGTACCTACTTTTACTTCAATCGGTTAATTCACGAGGTTTAAAATGAAACGTACTTTTCCTGTAGATTAATATTCTCCTTTCCATCTTTGTCAAATGGGGCGAAATTGCGTGGTTCCATACATCCCCGGCTCATCTGAGTGGCTCTTTTCGGTCGTTTCTCAGAAGTGGGAGGCATTGAGAGCGAACAGCATTCATCATCAGGAGATTTGTTTTAAAAGCATCCACGCGCCCACAGAGCCAGTGGATAAATTACCCGCTATTCAACAGAAGGAAAGCACAATTAGTTTCACATTGTACCAAACCAATCAGTTCCCGGAGTGACTGTCACTCTTGAGAAGAAGCCAGTAAGAATGGCAGGGCCGTCCCCCTTCGCCCGCACCCGAGAAGCAGACGCAAGCCCGCCCGCAGGCGAGAAGGTCTGTGCAAAGCGTGGCGGGTGCGTTTGCCGGTTTCTGGATGAGGAGAATTATGGTCGTGGCTCGTGTTGGTCCAGCCGGTCGCACCTGCTTCACGGTGCAGTTGGCGACGCTTTTCTTGTGTGCTCGTGACAGGCAGAGTGTGAAGCTTCGTGGCAAGGAAGTGAGCCTCCGATAAACTGTTTTCAAACCTACCTGTTTCCTTCCTGGGTGATCATGCCCTGCGAGCGTGCGCAATCAGGGCGCGAAGGAAGGGCGCGAGGCGAAATCACGCTGCGGGTGACGGACCGTGCGCAAGACGTCGGCGGGCAGCTTTTCCCTTCGTAACAAAACGGGTGGTTGCTGAACAGCCCCTCGTTACCTCTTTTGAGACTATCCGGATGGGGTGAGACTATACAAAGTCAGTGTCACCTGCCACGACCTGACCGTGAGAAAACCACGATCGGTGAGCCGGGCGCCCCCGGCTGCCGCAGCGTGCTGAGCGTCCGGCACCGTAACGAGAGCGCGGCCGGCGGCGGCCTCGCCCGCAAGAACACGGTCACCGTCACATGCAGAGCCTGTTCCCTCCCTCGTCAGGGTGTCCGTGTCCACGCTGACGGCGGACAGCTGGGGTCCGTGCCATCGCCCTTCACGCCGCGCCGAGGGGAGCAAGTCCAAACCGTGGTGCTGTAAAGACAGAGCGACTCTTTCCGCGGACGTGACCACAGCCTGGACCTGCACGAAGAATGCATCTGATGACGTTTTCATTTTCAAAAACACGCACCTGGGGGATCAGGAACATAGCAGAGCCCAGGGGTGAGGAAGCGGAGAGACGGGAGAGAGACTGTGGGAACAGGAAAGTGTGCTGGAAGCCGCCCCCCTTACCCCCGCCCGAGGGCTGATTCGGTTAGGTGTCTAGGTTTTTTTAATGCCTGTGACGGGGAGGAAAGACTCTCAGGGCGTATATTTTGTTTTAGTTTTAGTTGTTCGAGTCACGAATGTTTTAAGATCAAAACTGTTAGACATTTATTATTAGGATTCTACTTATAAGGACAGCAAGTTTTACGAAGCATTTCTGAGAGTACTTTGAAAAATGGTGGTCCCAGATGACGGGAAGGTACTCGATGGTCGTAAATGGCACTTGTGAATTTTACATTGTGGTGTTAAGTACTTCATTCGTCTGGTTTAACAAGATCTTTCTGAGAGTGAGATAATTCTTCCAGTCTAATAAGTTAAAGGTAATGCATCAGTGTGATGACCTAAAATTTCCTTTCACATTTCAATATCGTGCAAAAACATAAGATTTGGACGTGAGATTTCAAACCATAAAACTGAAATCCTGTGTCTCAGTCAGTTTTTAAATTGCACATTCGAAACTGAAGTCACAACACTGTCCCACTCACGAGCTAAAGTCTCTTAAATAGCAGAAGCATTTACAGCAGCAAATGTTCACAGAGCTTTTTCTTAATGCGAAGATATTAGGGCTCCGGTTTCTAGCCTGGCAAACATTGTGTGTTCAATTCTGCGTCTTCCTGGAATTTAAGGACAAGCAGTCCTGCGGGAGAGGGCAGCCCAGCCAACGAGAACGAGTGAGTGACAGGTGCGTGTCTTGCGCATGGAAGGTGGACGTCCACGAGGAGGAGGCCGCGTCGCCCCGGCCCCCCGAGGTCCTGGCAGCCGAGGCCGAGCGTGGGCTGGGGAGCCGCAGACACCCAGACCACGCTCAGCCCCAGCTGCCACACCCGGTGGTGCCCGGTCTCTCTGTCACGGGCTTCAGACTAACGGAAGCAAGTGACCGAATTCTCTGGCTTCTCCCTGGAGCAGCACCTGCTGGGGACGGAGCGGGGGGCTATGCAGGCGGCCTGGCCCCCACCCCCACAGCCACACAGGGTGGGCCTCGGGCCTGGGGTGCTTCCTCCCCAGAAATACAGAGCGTGCTCGGCCTAGGCCAGGCTCATCGCCTCCCTCGGCAGAAGGCGTCCTGCCCCATCCCAGCTGGACAAGTGACCCTTCGTTCTGCTCACGCGTATCTGTCAGTGGCCCCCACCTACCTGTGGCTTTCAGTATCCCAGGCGCGGCGGGGAGGGCGGGGGCCCACCGCAGCAGGAGAGGGGCCTGCACTGGCCGCGGGAGCCTCGTGGGCCGGAGGGACCAGCCGTGCGGGGGGCTGGAAGCGTCGTCCACCAGTGCTCGCCTGTTGTGCTGTGTTCCTTGACAACGCGAATGCCAAATACAACCCTCGGCGTCCTCCTCCGGGGACTGGCTGCCCGGGTGCCGTGCTCTGCGCCCCCAAGATCCGTAACTGGCGCCCCGTGTTCTTCTCGACAGCCCGTCCCCTCCGAACCGATGCCTTGGTTTGCGCGTCTTTGCCTCTTAACACACACACACGCACACACACACACACACACACGCACACACGCACACACGCGCACACGCACACGCACACACACACGTAGATTTCCCACGCGACCCCGGAAGCCGTCTGAAGTTGACGGGGATGATAGGCATCATGATACTTTCTGTCCTAGATAGAAAGACCTGTGCGCTCGGTAGGATTCGAAGGCAAAGAAATGCCCGCCCCACGGCTGGAACCTTCCCTCGTTTCATCGTCGCCTCCGTCCTCAGCTTTGCAGTTCGGTTCTCCAGGCAGGGGCACCGGCCCGACCTGGTGCGCAGGGCTCGGGCTGCTCCGTGAGTCCTTCACGGCCACCCCCCCCCACCCGCTTCCAGCCACCGAGATCATGTAGCTCCGAGCAGGGGCCAGGACTGGCCTTTTCTCCCGTGCCCGGTACGTGAGGCTCCGGACGCGCACGCCAAGCCCCTCACAGGGGGAGCAGCCGAGGGCCGCTCGTGCGGGGCAGCGAGGGCGCGTGAGCAGCCCGCACCCCCGATCCCGGCCTCGGGCGGCACACCGCTTCTCTGACCGGGGCACAAGCTTGGGCTGAGGAATCGCCAGCCTCTGGCGGGGAGGTCGCTGGACTGAACAAAAACCAGAGCGCGCTAGAAATGCAAACGATTTGAGTGCGGCCTGAAGCCACGGGCCTTGGAACCCCAAGTCCTCCAAAGTGCTCGCCCCCAAGGTCGGGCTCTTCCTTTTCCGCCCCCGGCCAGGCCTGAGGGTCCGCCGCACGCGTGCATGCAGCCGACGGCCGACCGCGAACCTCCACGCTGTAAACCTCACGTCTGCTTTTCTCAGTTTCTGCAGATAAAGTGATCTGAAGTGACGGGTGACGCCGGAACGGCAGGCAAAGAAGCTGAGAACCCCCGGAAACGCGAACGGAGGCGTCTTCCTGGAAAGCTGCGTCTGCGGTTCAATTTATATAAAAATCCAAATAAACAAAACGGACGACAGTGTTCAGTTTCAGACATGCCATTTCTTCTCTGTTCTCCGCTGTGTAGCTGTCATACGTTTACGGTTCAGATCGTTAACGTGTTTTTCCCTTTCCTGACCATGTTGATTTTTTGGTCATTTTTTTGTTTTTGTTTTGTTTTTGGTTTTTGTCTTCGAGTTCTTAAAACGTAAAGGATATTTATGAGTGGTAAGGGAGACACTGTATACAAATGTATATTTGTAAAAGCTATTTTTCTGATTAGCATGTTTTACTGTCGATCACACATAAAGTCAGATGGTATTGCAATTCTCTGTGTAAAGCTGATCTCCAAATATGTCACGTAAGAAAAGACACAGCATATGCTAGCTTTTGTAATTTATTTTTAATTTAGAGTTTAAAGTACTTCAGATCATAAGGATAAAATATTTGAAAAGGTTCTATTTCTGCCCTCTACGCGCACCATTTTTACGAATGAAGAAAGCGACTGTTTCAGAGGCGATTAACTAGCTGAAGCACGTTGGCTGCCCCCATGATGGGATTCGGCATCTTCCGCTCCACGGGGATGCGGTGACCCCGTTGCTTATCGGTCTCGGTGGGAGACGGACAGGTGTTGGCGCCGGTGCAGGTGAGCACTCGGTGGGCACGGAAGGGTCGTCGTGTCTTGGGATCCAGGCGTTCACGACAGCGTGTCCTCATTTCATTTCGCCTCCCGAGACGAGGGAGTCTCCGCCCCCGAGCATCGCGCGTGTTGCCAGAAGCTCTTCGCCGTTGTCTTGTGCTGTGGACGTGGAAGCCACCATCCTCACCAACTGTAGGAGAATTCGGTAGATCATTTCGTAATAATAAACTCCGTTTCTTTTAAAACGAAATGGGTGTGTATCTTTCCTTTGGGGCGCCCTCCGTCGTGATACTCGGTTTGGATTTTTTAAGCCGCCGCCTTGTCACCGAGTCAGTGGTAACGAAAGCAGCCTGACCTTACGAAACCGCGTGTGACGTGACGTGCCCTGTGTGCACACACTCTTCGCGGAGTGACCAGGGGTGGAAAGCCCGGCGGCCCCCGATGCTGACGGAAGCCACACTCTGGCGTACGTTTCCACAAGCATGGCTTTTAAAATCCAAAGATAGCATTTAGGAAACTATTTCGGATAGAGAGAAAACCCATTCCGTGTGGGTATTGACATCCCGCCAGAACCCTGCCACCAAATTTGCAGGCTCCTCATTAAAGAGCAGAGGGCCAACGTGTAACGTCGCCAGGCCACTCGGAGAGACGAAGGCCTCCTTCTTTCAGAGAAACCAAGGTCTCCAAATCACCTTGGTATGTCTCCTCTTCTTTCTCTATTTTAATTTCTTGACGGTAAGTTACCCTCTTTATGGCTTTCCAATATAAATGCTGAAAATTACATAATGTCGTCCAACCGAGGTTATCCCCAGAAACCAAAATCGCGAGAACAAACGTTTGAAGTGCGTACCCCGGAGCTCAGGACGGGGTCGGGGCTGCGTCCCCGGAGGTGTGGGGACCGTGACGCGGGCACCGCGGCTGGCCGGAGCGCACAGGTGCCCTCGTGGCTGCCGTGACCGCCTCCTGAGGCCGCAGAGCCCGTGCGCGGTTCTCTCACGGGTTAAAATCAGCGAGGTGATTTCTCGGTTCACTGCCAAACAGACACACCCGCCGGGCTACTGACGCTCCGGAAAGGTGTCCCGGGTGTCCTGGTCGGGAAGGACACCTGTGCTTACCTTTCCCGACTTGTGATTTGCCCCCGTAGCAGTCAATACACCGTGTAGCATTTGTAACCTGGTATTATCGTAAATTAAGAGTATCCTGCTCCCGCAGGCACTCATGAACTATTCTCCAAGTAAGGTGAATGTTTAAGAGTATAAAATATAGAATTAATTCTCTGCTTGCTGGGGTTTATTTTTCCACTTGGGACTCGAAGCACGACAGGGTGCGTCTTTCCCTTCATTCGTCACCCATTCCTGGCTTCGGAATTTCTTTTGGTGACAAAGACGGAGTGAAGTTTATACCGACAACCAACTCTAGGTTACTGGGCATTCTGATCCCTGGAGGTTTAGTCTGAAAAGTTAGAAGGAAGCTTTTAAGAGAGGAGGAGGGGAGCGTGGACTTCTCACTCCAGATAATGCTAGTCCCATTAAAAATAGCTAAGGGAAGAAAGGGGGCCTTACGCCCGCGTCCAGTGCACGGGAGAAACGGGGACAGAGGCACGTGGCCGGGGGAGTTCGGCGAACTGGTCCCTGGTGACGATGCACAGGGGGCAAGGGCCAATTCGCTTCCATCACCTTCGGCAGAAGACTCGTTTTCAAAGCAGAGACAACAAGGGAAGGTAGAAAGGAAGCAGGAGATAATGGGGAACCGATTCCAAGTGGCTTAAAGGTCAGAGGACAGGACTCGACGAAGGCAGATGCCTGGAGAGGCCTGGCGAGACTGTGGATGGGAGAAACGGCCCAAGCGGTGAGTGGGTGGGGAGCAACTCTGTGCCCTGCAGCCACCATCCCACCCCGGCCAGCCACCCTGAGGCCACCGTCCCACCCGGCCGGCCACCCTGAGGCCACCATCCCACCCGGCCAGCCACCCTCAGGCCACCCTGCCACCCCGGCCGGCCACCCGGCTCTCACACACACCCACAGGGGCTGGGTCTCCGAGGTCGACACCCAGCGTTTTAAATGAGATGTCCTATTGTGTTTTGGTTTAATATGAATCTCAAAGGGAACAAAACCACATCTGTGATTCACACCCAGGGCTCACCAGTTGTAAAGCTTAAAAAAGTGAACTTACAATAATAATGAGAAACAACACGTTCAGGATTGTCTCCGGTGAGAGAAGGAAGGGAGAGTAGGGGTTGTCGATCACGTCCGTAAGATTGAATTTATTAGGAAAATATTTGAATCGATGTTTTCAATCAAACAAATATCAAACAGTAAGGTTTGATGAAACCGAGAGTAAGTTACGGAAGTCCCCGGTCCCTCCGAGTGAGGAAAGCTGAAGTTCTGGTAGGAAAGTTGTGCTCGAACGTGCTACGCCCAGCAAAGCCGTGTTAGCGTGTGAGGGTCGGGTGCACGTTGGGTCAGACCGTAGACTGGTCATACTCAATCCCGAAGTATTCCCGAATGAGTCACCTGAACTATCACACCAGGCGATTAAGTACAAAGATGCAGGAGGCATTCGTAGGAAGAATATCTGATGACCACCGAAGCAAACAAAAACCTCTTACAAGCAGGATTTGTAGGTAAATATAACGGGGGCTAAACAACACCTCGCTTTACAATGCCGGGTTGAGTTGAGGCACTAGAGAGAGAGAAGCACGTTAACCGCCTCATCCCATGTAGGTCCCTTCCTCCGACAAGCCGTGACTGAGACCCACGTGCCCGGCGCCCTCGGTCCTCGGGACCCGTCCGGGAACAAAAGGGGGAGGCCCTCCGCCTGGACGAAGCTTCGCCTCGGGAGAATCCTGCAATCAGTGAGTGTCGTGACAACCCACAGCCGTCAGCCTCACGGGGGGTCGGCGGCCCTTCTGGGCCGGGGCCCCACGCGCAGGTGCCTCTGCCTGGTGCCGTTAGCGCCAGCAGGACAGGCCGGGTTTGGGGAAGCAGGGCGGAAACCGCCTTCTCTGACCAAGGAGCAGAGTGGGAGCTCACGCTGTGAGGTCGCCTTTCCCCCAGGGAGGGGCCTTTGCCCGCGCCCCTCGCCCCCTGGTCCTTGCCCCCCCCGCCTCGTTTCCGGTCCGCGGGAATCCTTCGAACTCCCGGAACAAGCGTTAGCTCGGGACCTCGCGTAGGCGTTGAGACTCGGCGGGGCTTTTCGGACGGTAGCTCAGGGTCGAGGTCGCGAGGGTTAGTGAAGCGTGGCGTGGAGCCCCGCTGTGTCTGCTTCACCTCTTTCCTGACCATTCTGTGCCCCGCCGGACGGGGACCCTACAGCGACGTGCTTGTCACCGTCTGCCGGCTGGTCCATCACCCCGGCAATACTGCGACGACTTCATAGCTAATGGCCCCGAGGCAGCAACTTCACGTTACGCTGAGGCTCTGTCTCACAGCGGGACAAATAGCGAATGTTAAACCGTGGTGCCATGCACAGCCGTGAGGAGGCAGTGGGGGTTCAACTCTCCCATTCTGGCATCTGAGCACCCCGGAGAAGGCTGGTGGGAGTGGTAATTGGCGAACTTTCTGGGAATGGATGTGAAAATAAACCTTCGTACGTTTTAAGCGCATTGACGAGTTATGTAACCATTCAAGTTAGAATCATGGAGACTGTCTAATGACATGGCGGGAAATTTAGGATGAAAGAAGGAAAAAGTTAGATACACAGCATTACCCCACCCTGATGCACGGAGACGAACATCGTGGGATTAGTCACGATTTTGCCTCCATCGTTAACGCTTTCCTGCGCTTCGAGTCTACCACCCGGGTCTTGGGAACTGGCGTCACCCACTTACGGAAGTGGGTGAATCAAGGGGAGACCGGGAGACAGGTCAGGTACTGGGGTGTAGACACGCCGGGCTTTCGAGCACATCAACACATCCACAGGAAATTTCCCCACACGAAGCAGACCAAGCACCTTGACAGTGGCCGGGGCAGAAAGTGCTGTTTTACAAAGCATCCACGAGATGGACAGAACCCCGATGCGCGGGGGGCGGGCAGGGCCGCGGGGCTGGAACCCCTTGACATGCCGCTGGCAGGGCTGGAGACGGTAGCGAAGTTGGTGACCCCGACGCACGCACCCACACCGGCCCTGCCACACGTACACGCGGAACTCGCTGGTGCCACCGAACCGAAGCCCCGGGTCCCAAGCCGCCCAGGGCCACCTCAGAGCGCCCGTGCGTCGGGGTAGGCCACCTGCGGCCCGAATGCCTAGCAGCTCGTTATCAATCGCTGCCGAGGTTCCTGAACGTTGGAGACGCGTCTCTCCTCGGCGCAGGGATGCCAAAGGCAGCGTCTTCGGGTAGCCCAGAGGCAGTGCGCCCCCCGCCTCTCTGGAGGACCCGCTCAGCACTCAGGGCGGCCCTGTGCAGGAAAGAGGACACACGTGCACACGTGCATACACAGGCACACACTCATACCCATGCGTACACGTGCGCACACGTACACATGCGGGCACATGCGCGCATGCATGCATACACACACACACACACACACACACACACACACAACCATGTCGAAGAAATCGTTAATGCTCACCTGGCAGAGAGGTCCAGAATGATTATTCACCTGCCCCAGGCTCGCGGCCAGGTTATGTGCCTCCCACAGAGCCCGGCCTCTAGGTCAGACCAGCCCGGGGAGGATGTTCTTTCCCTGCCTATTTTGGTCATTAATGAACTGCCAGGTGACCTGACGTCTGCTCGACACGTGTCCTCCTCACACGGCCCGGCCCGCGACTCTGTCCCGCGAGCCAGTAAGCGTGGCTCCTTCCCGCGCGGCGGCCGGAGGCCACCCGTGGGTGGCGCCTCTGCCTCCTTGCCGTATGGCACTGCTACTGTCTGAGCCCGACTGGTTCCAAAAGTTTAGGAAGCACAGCCCTGTTCAGAGCCGCGGGGTACGCTCAAGCCCACCCCCACCCCCAATCGCCTCCCCACAGGCAGCTTTGCTGCCCACTGTCCGTGCCAGGGGACCCAGCTTTGATGTACGAACCTTCTCTGTGGACTCATAATTCCCTTCGTGCTTTGGGTTCTGTCTGTGTTATTTTTAGATATCTTGACATTTTAGCTTCAGCCTTATGCTTAGGAGAAAGTATTATTAACTTTTTAATGGTTTTTGTTTGTCAGGCGCTACAGCCGAAAGCGCCTGTCTTCACAGACAAAGGGAAAAAACGTGGCACCGTCAGCACCGTCATCACTGTCCTTTGATGATTTATCCTGGGTCTGGAGAAGACTAGTTTCCCCTTAGCCTTCCTGAATAATTTTTGCTAATGCATTCAAGTCCTTCTTGATAACTGTAGGATTCAAAGCAATTCAAATGAGATTGGTTCCTTGTACTTAATATAAAAAGCTTTATCTTTTAAAGTGTCAAAACTAGGATCTCAAACTCCCAGAAACCAAATGCATTTTTATTGACCTCTATGCCTCTCGACACTTTTTTAATTTTACCTCCTCTGCTAACAGGCAATGCCACGCGGGTGACTCAGCCTGGCATTAAAAAAGGCCTTTATCGTTTTCCATCGATTAATCTGCAACTTTCTCCATTAAATGGACTACAGATACCTGCCATCTAAATCCCTCGCCTGCACAGACACGATTCCAGTTACTTCCCTTGTCTGAAAAGATTACATTTTAAAACCTGCATGGCCCGCCGTTCCCTAAATACTCAATCCAGCACTGACGATCACAGAATTCGATAATGAATCTCTCTTTTCCAACTTCCCTCCATGCTGTTAGCAAAAAAACGGGTTTAGACTCTCCATGATTATACTGAAATTAAACAAATATGTTAAATATTCACATAATGTCCGTGGTAACTACACGATTCTGGCTAAATAACTCCCTGCCCTGACAGCCGTCAATGCCCTCTCGTTTCCATTTTAAAAATTCCGCATGAACGCACGCTCTTCCTCCCCCCGCCCCATGGCATCGGGAGTTCAGGCGGGCCCTGTTTGGAACTGTTCGTTCATCCACTCATTTGCTCTGTACGCGTTCACCGAGCACGTCCTGCAGACACCCAGGCCGGAAAGACGAAATCGACGTCTTCGCCAGCCCGGCGGGCGTCACCAGCGCGGACACCGCGTGCGCCCGGCTCCCCAGGGTCGGCGGCCCCGTCCTGGCCGGGCCGCGTGGGCTCGCTGGTGTGTGCCAGGCCCAGCCGTGCTGTTCCAATGCTCCCACAGGACTCCTGCTCGCTCTGGTCCCTCACCCGGGCTCGAAGCGCAGCCCGTGTGAGCGGCTTCACTTTCGAGGCTGATCGAGCTCCAGACGGAAGCCAGCGCTGCAGCCCGAAGGCCCCACACAGCGTCGGGTGGCTCGTAAGGGTCTGGGGACAGGCGTGCGGGGCGCCGGGGGCGCGTCCACCCGGAGGCCAGGGGCGTCAGCACCGGGGCTCCCTGGACAGCGGCCACGCCGCGCTGCGTCCCCACGTGTCCCCGTGTGTCCGGAGCTTGCGTTCCCGGGCGGGGACAGACCCGGGTTCAGGGGCGGCTGGACGGCAGGGTCGTCCCCTCTGCGCAGGCCCAGCTGCAGGACGCGGGTCGCCCTGTCGTCCCTGGAAGGCAGCTCCGCGTCTGGTTAGACGGGACGGGCGTCCGAGCGGGCTCCCGGCTGCACTAGGAGTTGGGCAGAGCGAGGTGGCTGCTGTTTGCAGAAGAGGCAGGGGCCACACGGAGAGAGGACCCGGGGTGGCGGCGGCTCTTCCTGCGTGCTGACCGGCACTCGCATGCCAAGGAGCTGTGGAGTCTGAAGAAGAACCACCCGAAAAGGGGCCCGTGCCTGGAAATCTCCTAGCGCCGGGCACAGGGCCGGTGCCGAGGGTGACAGTGAGAGACCATGATGCACTGGATAGCAGTTACAGTGCTAAAGAGGCTTTGCCTCAACGTAGAGAAAACCTGGCCCTAGACTAAACGGTGCCACCTAACAGAGCTTCAACAAGCCCCAGGAGATCAAACTGTTTCCTGGCATTAAAAAAAAAAAATCATCGGACGTGAAAAATACAGACGGTATGACCCATAATGGGGAGGAAAATGAATCAAAGGAAGCTGGACCAGAAAAGGGGCAGAGGACAGAATCGGCAGGCAAAGGGCAGGACAACCGTCATCACGCTGCATCGCTCATGTTCAAGACACCAGACGCGGTTCGAATGTTTTCAATAACCCAGACCAACCTCTGGGAATGAAAACAGGCAAGGTCGGAGATGGCAGCCATTCGCGTGGGACGGAGAGCAGACCAGGCGGAGCAGAAGGAGAACGTTAATGAATTTGAATACATAGCGTTCGAAACCATCCGGCATTTGTGCAGGTCATTGAAAAGCATTGACAGTCATGCAGCCTGGCTCGAGCGGCGTGACCGGCGACGGCGATGCGTGCCGTGGGCCCCCGGGACCAAGGCGCCTTGCCCTCTCCTGGCGGGTTACGGTCTGGAAGCCGTGCGTGCCCGAGAGTCGCCCCCGCGCTGTCTCCGTGTGCTTCCTCCTGCCGTGCGGGCCCGGGCGACGGTCTGGCACGAACGCATACTGCGCCGTTTCGCGTTCGGTTCCACGACACGGCGTGGTCGACGGAAAATGCATCGATTTTTCAGGAGAGGAAAGTAGGTCGCGGTCAACGAGGACACGGTGGTTTCGAGCGGGCGCCGGCAAGGGAGCCACGGGCTGGGTTTCTGAGTTTCTCGTGTGGGCGCAGAAGGAAATCTCGGGGCAACACAGGGAGGGACGGAAGAGGGGGGCCCCTCGGCTCAGAACCCGGTGGTCCGAGGCCGGCGGCGTGCCCGTGAGCGAGGCGCTGGAGGGTCCTGAACCTCACGGTCTCCACACTGCAGTGCCTGGCAAGTCCGGCGAGTGGTGAACACCGTCTGAATGTGTGTTATTAACGCGATTGGAGTTTTATCCATAAGCTCACTCAGGTCTAAAAACTATCCCTGTTTTAGTCACTTAACTAATTAATAATGTTATCCCTGAGATTTGGGTTCGCTAGTTCTTCCGAAAACCCAAAACCAAACAAGGCGCAATGACGAGGGTGACCGTGTGTCCCGGAGCACGGAGCCTCTTCCGTCTCCAGATCCTCCTCTCTCGGGCATTTTCTCTCCCATAAATATCAGTTTTCAAAAGGCAAGTTTTGTCAACAGGCCTACATAGAATGGATATATGTCTCAGTAGATTACTTATTTTTATCTTAAACGATATAAAAGCAAATGTATTTAGAACAGAGTTACAGAAGATATTCTGGAATGAATAAAGACGTGTGAACAGTTTACTGGGGAGAACGAGGCCTTACAAGGGCGAAATAAATCTCTCCCTCTGCATCGCGACGTGGACTTAGAATCATCTCCGGTGCCGTGGACGCTGCAGAAGGGAAGGAAAGAGGGTGATTTCTATTACTACATCAGCCCAGAGCTTTTTAACATTACTAAGTCATTGCTACCTGCTTCACCGGCTCAAGGGCTGATCCGTGCACATCAAGTGTTAATAAACCCACAGGACATTTAATACTATTTATTCATTTCCACTGTAAGGAGGGCAACAGACTTTGCATCTTAAAACATGGCGCCATCAAAGCGCGCACTTCAGAAGTGGTCACTGGTAATGCGTGTTCATAAAGGCGTAATTATTAAAGAATCTATTTTAGAGGGAGTGACAGAACGCGTCATGCTGGTCAAGAACGGCGACGATCTCAAATTTACTCTAAAACATTAGCCTGTTATTATTTTATTCGTACTGACGGAAGACACAAGACACCCCGGTCAGAGACAAAGGGCTTAAGGAGTGTACGGGGAAGTCTCCACCAAGACATCAGGGTGCATCCGTGCTTTGGAAGCCGCCATAAAACGTTCGTAAAGCTGACCAGGGCTTAGGCCACGAAACGAATCTTAACAAAATACTAAGACACTAAGGGACGACTGGAAAGCAGTGACAAAACTGAGTCCCCAAAGCTCATACAGTGGAGAAAGAATAAAGCACACGTGTGAAGAATATTTTAAAAATCATAATATTATTAAATAATGAGCACTACTCATAAAATGCACCTAAATTAATACTTAGCGGATGATTTACAGACCTGGATGTCTATATTAAAATATAACAAATATTATGAATTACGATCTGCACGAGCAATTTAAGAACTTAGAAAAAAGAACAAAAGATTAAACCCAAATGAAAGGAAAGAAATATTGAAGGCGGTATAAACGAATGAACAGAAAGCAAGGAGATCACAGAGAGTGGTATCGAACACAGAAGATGTTTCTTAAAAATAGTAACAAAATAGACAAATCTGTGCCATGGTCGATCAATATAAAATAGGAGAATAGATAAATTAGCAATATTAGCAATGATGCGTTTAATATTTACGTAATGCTAATTGCTGATATTAACTCCAAAATGGAAGGGACTTAACAAAGCGAAAGCTCCCCCCAGCTGAGCGTAGACATTCTGTCTAGGAACTCAGCCTTGTCCCCCGCGGAGCCCGGGCACCCCCTGGTGCTTATGCATCTTCCTCATCTAGACTAAACCTTGTCTGTACAGGGCCCAAGAGTAAATATTTCAGGCTTTGCAGCCTACACGTGCCATCTGCTGCATATTCCTTTTTAAAAATATAATTCTCGAAAATATAAATATATCCTTCATTGACAAGCTGCAAAAACGGGCCGAGGACCAGATGTGGTGCACCAACAGGAGTTTGCCTGGTGCTGCGGAAGAGAGAAAGTGACAAATGACCCTCCTAACCGGCTTGACTGGTTGGCGACTCATGTCATTTGTTATTAAACGCCGCTAATAAGAATTAGTCCCAGGACACCGGTAGAGAGCAAGCGGGGCGGAAAGAAGTCTCTTCTGGGGAAAACTCCCCCTGGAAAACAGCATGCGCTTAGTGGAAAGCTAGCCAGCTCTGGAACAGGAATGAAGGGAGGCGGGAGTAAGTTTTTAAAAACTTAAATCGCACGAAGTCTGTCATGACCGCCCAGAGTATTTCTCAGCGTTGCAAAAAGAGTTTTAAAACACAAAATGGAATTCAGCATTTAAAAATATTAAAGCAGAAAATCCTGTGAACGTCTCATTGTCTACCGGTAAAAAAAAATCTGAGAAAATATAATATTTATTAACAATAAAAATTCTCAGCAAAGTAGGACTCAAAGCGAACCTTAACGTGACAAAGACTATCTGTTGAACCTAGACAAGCATCTGCCCTCACTGCTCGTCAAGATGGCGCAGAGCCTGCAGCCTGTGCATGTGCCATGCTCGGGGCAGCCAATGCCAATGCAATAAAACAAGGCGAGAGAATACAAATCACTGAAAGCCGTTTTAAAACAAGTCGTAGCATAGGAGGATTTTTTTTGTCATCTATATAACTGGGGGGAAAAGGTCCTATGAAACAAAAGCTGAAAGATTAACAATTCGCGTAAGAGGGTAAGGCATACGAAGATACCATTCACAGGGGGGAAGAAACAACAGAATGGCCAATAAATATTTTTTAAAATTAGGAAATGCAAATTGAACAACATGGAATCGCAACTTCCTGCTGACCATATTGGAAAAAAAAGAGTTTTTTAAGTTTGACGGTACCGAGTTCTCTTGATGTTGGGAGCGAGTCGTAGCTACTGTGACTTCTTCCTGTGGGGACGGCTGATCGATACCCGGTAAGGTTTCAGGTGACGACCCCGGGATCCGGGCCCCTCATGCTGCTGGCCGTTACAGAACCTTCAAATGTGGCGGGTCAGAGTGCCCACCGGGCCAGTTCTCACTTCACACCAAACGCGGTGATCTGTAAGGGACGCCTTAAAGGTGAAGGTTATCCTGAAAAGCTTTTTTGTAAAATAATAATAATAATAATAATAATAATAATAATAATAATAATAATAATAATTTAACTTAAAAGCACAGGAAGGCGCATCGCCCCTGAACCAGGAACCACTCCAGGAGTCCTAACTTCTCATTGACGTGTAAATCAAGCATATAATGTGTCCTCTGTCAAATGCAGACTGTTGATAATCAAGCCGGGACATTTCAAGCTCTAACGTAGGAAAAGGAGGTTTTCTCTCAGGTTTTCTCTCATTTAAAGAAAAACAATGCATCTGGGAAGAAGGCCCGGCAGGCTGGCCTCCAGCGGGCAAAGTGGCCAGCATCCGGGGAGCAGAGGGTTCTGAGGAATCTGAACCTGCTTCAAAGTGACTGTAGCCAGTGTATTTAAGGATCCAGCAAATGATCTTTTTCTTCAGGTCACTGTCACCAGTTAAATCTCACCACTATAAAATGCTGGGCCAATAGACAAGGAAATAACATTAAGGGGAAAAAAGTCACATAAATGTCTTCTACGCCGACTCAGCCCCAAAATGTGAAGGAATTCATGGTGAAGAAATGCTTCCGAAGTGTCTGGCCTCAAGGGGACCTGCAGACAACTATTTAATAGTGATTCACAGACATTAAATAGGAGTACAAGAAGTGGCCAAATTTCTCACCAAGATGGCCAGAAAAATTTTATCAAGTCCTATTTCTTTTTTTTTTACATATAAACTAAGGGTTCATGACCAAGAAAAAAATCTATTTTTTTTCTCCTGTAAATATGACCAATTCATTGCAGTTAATGATCTAATTATAATAAAATGTCTCCTTTTAGAGCGAAGATATTTTAATTATTCATGCACTTTTCTGCATGGTTACCGCCATTATATAAAGAGTATATTAAATTTATCAGGGTATTATACAGTTGCTCTCATAGATGAAAGAAAGACCATAGTCCCCTGGATGGTAGAAATAAAGTAACCTAGAATGAAATAACACATATGTACATTAAATAGAATTTGTGGAAATGAAGCCTGCCAGAGAGGAGAAATGATCTCATTACAGAATCCTCAGGTTCCCATTTTCCGAGAAGCCTCAATTACAACCTTATCTTTTTAGTGACCAATTACCGTATTCGGGGTATTTTCTGAAGTAAGTGCTTTGCTGTTTTTGTGACTTGCCCATCTGTATTTCCAATTCCAAGGATAGAAATCTGCAGCACAGCCATTTCCATAAATAAAAAAAAAAGCCCAAAACAAATGGCATCGTCCTACCCAAACATGAGTACGAAACCTTTGAATTCTACATGGAATGTAAAACAGAAACGCTGTGTCAGTATAAACAAAATACTTACATGATAACCTTGGCGTCTCTCCAGTGTATCAAGTCAGGTCATTAGAGCCCCGAAGCGGCAGCGGGAAACTCTGCCCGGGCCCCACGAAGCACACCGACCGCGTTTCTAATGGGCTCGTTCCGTGCATTAAAAGGGAAGAGTAGCTGATATGCACCCCCGAACTGTAAAGCTGTTAAGCATCGCGGTGTTCTAGGAAGGATTACGTTTTCCTGTACAAATTAATACGGCCACTTTCTATTTTGGTTCTGACACCAGACAACAGACATTGACAATGCAGGCAGCGCTCTGAGCGTGTGTGTGTGTGTGTGTGTGTGAGCATGTGCGCGTGTGTGTGTGTGACGAGGTGACAAGGAGCGTGGGTGGGAAGTGTGACAGCGCCCCACGGCACACCCTGCTCTCGCACCTGACCTGAGAGAGCCCACCACAAACAGCATCCGGCCCCTGAGGTGGCCTCCGCCCCCATAACTCACCCAAGGTCATTTGAAGGACACAAAGCACAGGTGCCCCACGACCACACTAGAACATGCCTGCCGGGAGTACCACTCGGAAGGCAGGGACCGTCATCACTGCGGACAGGCGCACGCGTGTGCTCCAGCTCCCCGGCCACCGACGGGGCGGGCCCCCTTCCCCGAAGCTCTGGCTCAGGAGAGAAGCGTCTCCCGTCGAGGCTGGTGTGGCCCAGTGGCTCTCACACCGAGCCCGGGAGCAGAGGAGGGAAAACGACCGACTGCCTCTGTCGTCCTTAGCAGGACCCTTCCTCGCTGAGAACGTCCTGCCTGGGCTTTTCCCGTTTCACTTTTTAGCTCCTCAATCGTTTATTCTCTCCACTTCTGTGTTTATTCAGTGAGCAAAGAGAACTCTTTCAGTGGGCAGAAACTGAAACTGGTCTTCAAATCTCCCTTGGATCCTAGGGCAGGCTTTCTCACAGGTGATAATGTTAGTGTGTTGGTAGGTGATGGATTCGATAGACAGACGATGACAGACAGGTAGATGCAGCGCGCACTGCAGGATGAGGACTGTGTTCCCTGGACCCCCTCCCTGAGCGTTTCGAGGTTGGAATCGGCCGAAAGAGGAGCGGGGGCCGGTCCCGGGAGGCTGGAGCGGGGGCTCCACGGCCCTCCCAGCTGCAGACGGGCCCAGCAGGCCCCACCCAGCCCTCTGGATCCCTCTGTGTTTCACTCACGGACATAGCCGTCCACTTGCATTGCATCCACGCCACGCAGCATGAGGCGAAGTCTCAGAAGTCCCACTCCTGGGCCAAAGCCCGAGCTCGTCACACCAGCCAGGTGCTGCTCCATCGGCCTGTGCAAAGCCCGCCCACCGCCTGCCCAGCATCCTCGGGTGCCGTGGGGGCTGCACGGTCACCCAGGACGCCCGGGCACTGTTCCCGGGAACCCGCAGAACTGCGTGTGCCGAGCACTGAGGGGCTGCGAACCCCACAGGCGAACGTGTCGTCACCCACCCCAAACCGGGGCGTCCTCGGGCCTCGGCCAGCCCGCTGCCCGCAGAGAAGTCGCGTGACGTTTTCAGGCTGATCTTCTTGACAGAGATCCACACGGACCTCTGTGACAGGCTGGGAACAGAGACAGCCCTGCCTTCCCAGCGCCGGACCCGGGCTGAAATGACAGAGGGTGGGCGGGCTCTCCCGTCTCCCTTAGCGGAGCGTGACAATTACCGTAAAGCGGCTCTGCCGTCTGTCCTTCTTCTCCGTAAGTGTGAGGGCTCCCGGGCCACCTCCTCCCGCCGCCTCCAGCCTCGATGCTGTGCTCCCGGGAAGTCCACGGCCACGCGGCCCCCGCAGAAGGCACGTGCCCGTTCAGAGGCTCGCACGATGCTGCCGAAATCTGCTTCGCTCCGGGCGTGACCGGTCACCCTGCAGAAAGGAGGCGCCCTCCTTGGGTGCCGGCCAGTGCTGGGCACCAGGCGTGCAGACCAGCCCAGAGGAACGAGCATTCGCTGACACGCACGGTGGCCCGGGGTAGCGAGTTTCGAAGCCGGAGAGGGAAGGCCTTGGCTGGCCGGGCAGGGGAGCTGGGACCCTCCCTCTGCAGGCAGTGGCAGGAGAAGGCCCAGCGGGCTGCCTTGGTCACCGGGGCTGCCTGTGGCCGTCGTGCCCACGATTTGTGGGTGCCCTGCAGGGAAGTGGCGCCAAGTCTCACTGCGAGGTGAAGGAACGTGTCTGCGACGCTTCAGGCGTTTCTTCGTGGGACCCACTCGCTGCCTTCCCCCTGGGCCCTCAGATCCCGAGGGCCCCGTGCAGCTTCGTCTGACCCTGTGGTCACGGGCAGGTCAAGGGCAGATCTGAGGAAGTCCTGGCGCAACAGGACACGGCTCGCTTCCGAAGGCAAAAGACGTCAGAAACGCAAAGGACCTCAGCAGTCACCTGCCCAAACGCCGCACCTTCCGGATGGACAAGAAGAGGCCCCAAAATGCGAGAGACACATGCATGAACACACGGTGTGGGCCTAGCCCAGCGCCGGGGCGGGGGGCAGAGAAAGGGCCAGAGGTCGCCGACAGGCGGCCGCTCAGGTGCAACGAGGCTGCACGACGTGTCGGGCCCGGGACTCAGCGTGTAGCTTTTCGTCCTCACCTCGACCGCGTGAGTATTTCTGAATCCCACCTGAGGGGACAGACGCTCGAGCAGCCACGTGACCGTCCTGAGTCCACAGCGCAGGAGTGTGGCTGAGCCAGGAGGAGAGTCCAAGTCCTTCCCACCGCCCGAGCCGCCTCTCGTGTCCTGCACACACCTTCCTGCCCCTCAGTACGTGCGTGGTGGCATTCGCCCTTTACCTGCTCAGGAGAGGGTAGTCTTAGACGAAGCGGACAGCCTGGGGCTCCCGTCCCCCCCCACCGCCGACGCCGTGATCGAGATGGGGGTGAGTGACAGTGGCTCGTACTCAGCTCATAGGAACATGCGTGACAAGTCCCTGTGCCTTCCGGTCACAAAGCATCTTCGCAGTCCGAAGCTCAACTGCCTGTCACGTCTTTGCCGTTCTTCTCATTTTTAAACCAACGACAATGAGACAGAAGAGGTTCTGAGAAACAGCCTCCAAAGTCACAAAGGTAAGCAGGGGCCACAATAGAACTTCACAATGAGGTTCCGACTCTATGCCCAAGCTTTCGAGGAAGCCGCCGTCCTTCCAAATTCGAGCAGTATGTAAGCAGAGCGTAGCGACGAAGTTGGGCATGAACGCGCCCTTAGGATCTGGAAAGAGGCCGAGAACCATGGCCCTTACCTGCCTCAGTTGCTTCGAGGCATTCACAGAAATTTAGTCTGTTAATACCTGAGCTTGGCTGGAGAAAATGGCAAAACGTTCTATGTCAGCGTCACAGGTGAGACAAAGGGGGGAGAGGCTCGTTACGCATGGCTTGCCTCACGAGGATTATGGAAGAACACAAAACTCAGCGAACACGGGCCGCGGGATTTCGTTCCCGACGACCCGGCCCTGAATTTCCTGCAGGGGCATGCTGGAGCCGCAGCGGAAGCCCAGTGTTCCCTGGAAGGGTTTTCTTTAAACACTTGTATTAGTGCAACTACAGGAAACAATGGAGACTCAGCTCCGATTGTCACAAGGGACGTCTTCATGAATGTGTCACCCCGGCGCAGACGAAAGCCAGCAAATAAAAAGATGAATCACGCCATCAGATCACTTCCCCAAATAATCATTTACAGCACCGTCATTTCAAGTCGCAATAAATGCTTCTTCCATAAATACACCTGCAAAATAAAAAAAAAAATACAAAAAATAAAGGAAGAATCATATGTTGAGAGAATCTGTGGCTCTGGTCTCATCGACAGGGAGTGGTAACATTTCTTACGGCATAGGCGTGACGCTCGCCTGACTGTCTTTTTCAGAACATCAGAACTCGTCTTTCCAGATAAGTGCTGGCCTTTCTAGAACCGTTTGGCAGTGAGGCGGGGTCGAGCTGCTCAAATGGAAAGCAAAGGGCGTCCGCCGCGCACAGTGCCGTGCGCTGTCTCTGCCCCTTCCGAGCGGCTTGCACGGCCCGTGGCTCCGCGCGGACGCGGTGACGGCGAGCACGCATCCTTTCGGCAGGCTCTTCTTCTTGGAACAGTCAAAAAGTCATTTTTTATCAGTAAGTACGGGACATCTATCGAGTTCTATTCAGACGTCTATTTCTCGGAATAAAGCAGTCTTCACGCGCGAGGTGAGAAACCCGTTGAAGCCGTCACCGGAAGGCCAGTCCAGGCCTGACAGGCGTGGGGGGAGGTTTTCTCGGGGGGGAGGGCGTCTTCTTTGGAGGCGTGAGAGCGGGGGAACAGGGAGGGGCGGGCGTGTTAGCAGTGAGCAGAGCGCCCTTCCATCATCGTCTTTCCGGAGCACAGATCCATTCTGAGGTGTGGCCTCGTAGCGTCTTGACTTCCATTGTCAGGCTTGTCTGTCGCAGCCCGGGGGTCATTCCCGGTCACGACAGTGAACTCTGAGAGGCGCCAGATGACCCTGGGACGGGTCACGGTGTTTCTCAGATAACAAAGAGTGCCAGAATTCACGCGCCTAACAGCAGCACCTCAATTTTCTGGGGACTCTTCCCTAAGACGGAACCGGCGATAGTTAGTTATTTTGAAGAGGCATAGCCCAAGCTGAGCGAAACCAACCAACCAGCCAACCAACCGGCCAGCATCTCTGCGTGCAGCTTCGTTTCACGGGGAAGGAAATCACCCGTGGGCAGGTGGGAAGGCCTCGTCCTGGCTCCTCAAACGGGAACTCTGGGTAGGACGGGCCTAATGAACCGAGATGCTTTTTTTATCTAAAAATGATGGTATTCTCTCTCAGCTTCCGGGGCCTAACATGAGATTAGTGCGAAGACTCTTCATCGTTCCCAGCGAGGCCTCGAGGGGAAAGCATCAGAGCGGGGTCCACACGCGGACGCCGCCTGACGCCCCGATGGGGCTTGTGACGACACGTTATCTCTCGTCGGGAACTCGTCACTCATTTGGCTTTCAGACTGCACGGGCACGGGAGGGCGGTTGCACTGCTGTGTGACGCCCTGGGTTTTACGTCCCCCTCAGCCGAGAAAAGGGTGTATGTCCTGTGGCCGCTGTGTCTCACGCCGTCTCCAGTTCTTTCTCTGATTAGGTAGTTTTGGAGCTTTATGCATAAAATTCAAACGTTGTATTGGTTTTTGAGGAGAAACAAAAGAAAGCTTTAAAAATATTCTTTTCATTTCTGCACTTTTTTTAATTTTTAATTTTTCCATTACGGTAACTCCATTTCTACATTCTTTATGAAACTTATATGAAGCATATAATCCTTAGCTATAATTGTGGGTTTTTTAGGGAAAATACATTTGAGTACAGTAAATAGTTTTGCAAAAAGAAGGTTGAGTAGGCACAGAATGATTTGCAAAGTGAAGTTCAATGCTGTTTTTTACCGTTTGGAGAAAGCAGTTTCGAGTGAAACAGATTTTTCCCCCTTCGGAGCCATTAATCATCAGACCAGCAGCACAGGAGCACACGGGGAAGGTGCGATGGATTAATTTCTGCATCCCAGGAAGCTGCGGGGGGTTGGGGGGTGCAGAGTGCTGTGAAGCCCAGCACTTGAAGCAAACGGCCCTTTGGCACGAGCCCTCGTTGTAAAATTTCTTCGGCAGTTTGGGAAACCTCGTTGTCGCTGATTAATCGAACGTCAGCGTTGAAGGCTGTGCGCTGTAGAGGGTCCCTTCCACACACAACTTACGCCGCGGTTCCCTGCAGCGAATCCTCGCAAGCGATGGCAAACGGGCGGAACCCTGCTTCTCCCCCTTCTGAGTTCCCGCGGCTGTGCGACGTCCTCAGGGCTCCACGCAGACGCGCAGGCCAGGGGGAGGGGCCGCGTGGGACTCCGGCCAGCGCCTGGGCTTGAAGGGGCTCGTTCCCACCCCCCAGACGATGCCTTGAGGGGAAGGAGGCCTGGTGAGGACAGCAGGTGGCACAGTGCCAGGATGCAGAGGACGAGCTCGGGAAGAGGGGCGCGTGCTGCCTGGGTGCCCCCCGTGCGCTGATTTGTTAGCTGTCTTGACCATTCGGCATGTCCACGAGGGCAGAGCAGATGTGCCTACATGCCGACGCTCACTCAGGAAGGTGTGCGTGTGCGTGTGCGGGTCTCAAAACATACATGTGTAAAGGTGTGAATGTGTACAACCTCTTGAGACCCCCCACACACACACATATAATAGAGTGTGTGCAGGTCTCCAGTTCCCCGCGGGGACATGTTAATGGCGATGCCACATCCACAGACATCTCCCTGCCCGAGACGCAGGGAGCCTGTGAGAGGCGACGTGCTCCAGCTCAGCAGGCTCCTCCTCACACTTCTCAACGATCTCCTTCTCCATTCCGCTAATCTTCTCTTTCCAGTCCCGGATCCCCAGGACGCATCTGTTCAGCCATGATGGGCGCCCAGAGCTCTAAGCAGCCCTGGGAATGTCGGTCTGTGTGCACATCCACATGAGACGCGGCCCGCGGAGGAAGACAGCGCCGTCCGGTGCTGCAGCTCGCCACCGCGTCTTAGAACCTTGTCTCTGGTGCGGAGCCACACACCCAGTGATGAACACTTAAAAAAAAAAAAATAGAGGCTATAGAGTACTGCGGAAATCCATCAGAATGACCAAAGGACCCAGAATCATGTTACATAAGGAGAAAATGGGGAAGGAAAAAAGTAATTGGAGCCGAAAAAGAAGAGATCCGGACTGTCATTTGGAAAAGGAAAGAGGGGGTGCGGGGGGTGGAAATCGCAGACACGGGCCAGGGCTCGCGGGGAGGGAGGAGTGACAGAGCTGCAGGAACAAACCGCGAGGACAGCCACGTCCAGCACCGCAGGGGTGTGGGGACCGAGACACGCCCGGAACCCAGCTGGTTTGTCCCCCATGCCTCTCCCAGGTCCCTCCTCCTGAGATCCCTCCTCCCTTCGTCCCTGCCCGGGCAAAGCCTCTGCCTCTCCCTGCCTTCCCTCCCGCTCTGAATGAAATTGAGCCGGAGCTCGAGCTCGGCTTCCTCCCCACCAAACATGTCCTTGTGGCTGTGACCCCGCCAACGTAGGCCCGGCTAAATTCTTCTTTGTTCAAATCTCAAAAACATTTTTAATTCAACGTTGTCGAATGCTTCCTGCTTTCCCACACTGAGGGGCTCCTCGGTGAAACGCATTCCTAACGCCTTAGACGGTTTCCAACTCCCCATGCACAGCCCCAACTCCCAAGTGTGCGTTCCCTCCCGAGGATGAGCCGCCGCTCCCTCAGGCCTGCCACGGCGCCGGTGATGAGCGGGCCGGCTGGAAATGCCACCCCTGGCACCGAACAGACTCGGGGCCTCGCGAGGCCCCTGACGTAGCTACGTGTGACCAACGACCACCCGGCTGAGCTGCCGTTTGCTCGTCTGTAAACACGGGTGACGTCCCTGCCTGACTTGTAGTGTTATTGTAAATTAATAAGATAATGCGCAGCAAGCACCTGTCATGCGCTCTGACGTGCAGCGACGATTCAGTAACAGAGTCCATGATACAGCTGTTCCTGTCGCTGTCTTGTTGGAGACTAAGTCGAGAACATGAAGGAAGTTGGGGTTTGGGGGTGCTTTATTATGGTTTTGGGATTTGGGGGGGTTTCTTTTGGCTTTCGGGGATTTGTTTTGGGGCTGTTTGTGTGTGTGTGTGCTGTTTTTTGTTTTCGTTGGATGGATCTAACAATAAATACTTGCAAAGGAAAATTTGAATAATAGCCCTAATGAACTTCTGACCACATATTTGATCTAATAGCTCATTGACTTTTCTTGTAATATGAATACTTCTCACAGAAATAGCTAAAATTGTCTAAGCTTTTGATTGACACTCCAAAAAAATCTAAATTAACTCATTAAGTTTTATGATTATAGTATTATTTTTCAATTCAGTAACTATTTTCCTGTTCAATGAGTCATGGACAGGCATAAAAGGAATATTCACGGAAGACGAAGCACTTGAGCCCAAAACACCACATGTAAAAAAGCTCAAATGAAACATTTGTAAAAACCCTAAAATTAACTCTGAATACTAAAATCTCACATCGGGGAGAGGGGAAGGTAAAGGGCACCGCTGAGCCAAACGGCATCATCTCTTCAAGCAAAAATGTAAGGATGCCAGAGAAAAAGGAAAATTACTCCTGCAAGCCTCAGGAAGACACACTGGGGTTCAACGGAACTGTGAGAGACACAGGGGCTCACAGCCCCGGGCAACAGCAGAGCCAGACGTCGGGAGCCTGGACCTTGGACGTGGAAAGGCCTGGCTCGAATGTCAGCTCCATCCCTGTCTAGCAGCATGAAATCGGGTGAGTCCTCACCGCCTCTGATTCCTGGGTTCCTTTTCTGTAAAATGAGGTTGACGATGTCCCCGCCTCACAGGGTCGTGATAAAGCACAGTGACTGCTTAGCCGAGTACCTGCCCACGGCAATTACCAGCGAAAAGAGGGTCAAAAGGAGGACCTCAGTAGATGACCGCTGTCCTGGCTTACTCACGGATAAGCAAGAAACGACTCCTGCTTCGGAAGAGCCGGACCGTGAGGGTGGCCCGACCGTGCACACGGCACAGCCGGGGGAAGGAAACCTCAGGAGGGAGATCGCCTCAAGCACAGGATGCCCGGTCCCCGCTCTGCATTGGATTAACACGCTGGGAGAAATTTTAAGGAAATCTGGCAACGTCGCTCTCAAAATGGGATTTTTGCACAGCATTTCAACAGCACCGTTCAACACTCAAGTAAACACATCCATTTGGAACCTAGTCGACCACGAACAAAAATTATCGTTTTAGAGACAGTTATTGGAATAGTTTCACGCTGTTTGTCAGAATCAGGCATTAAGTGATTCTTCCGGAAAATTAGAGAATAAAATAAATGAGCCCGCTTCGCAGTCGATGTGGGGCGGGGAAGAGAGGTGATTCGTCCATAAGGTCCATAGAACATCTAAAACTGCGAAATAGCTTATAAATAAATGTCTCAGAGGCAGGAAGTGGTTTTTATTAAAAGTCACACTGTAGGCCAAGCACTTGATCTTTCGTTCGACCTTAGAGTCTGTCAAAGCCGTAGCCTTATGAGTTCGAGCGTGTGGAGAAAGAGAAGCCTTATCAAGCAGATGCCTGTCCCTCGAGAAGCCCAGGCCAACCCACACTGTCCCGGGAAGTGCCTGCCTTAGTCACACCCGGGCTACCGCCAAACCCTTCCACCTCTCTTCATGGGACGGAAGGAATTCTTGCAGCTATAGGGAGCTCCACGGACCGTTCTGTTTCCTGAAAGTCTTAAATGAGAACTTGGATCATCTTATCCACCGTTTCTGTTACCCCCTCGCCCCGCCCGGGGTCAATGCCCAGACGCTCCTCGCTCCAGGGGTGTGCATTAGCCCGCTTTGCCTTCTAAACCCCGACCCTTCATCCGCCCCGTCCTGCAGCAGCTGGTCGTGGTGGGCACGCTGCGGACTGGACGCATCTCGGCCACCCCCTCCACAACGCCTACACGGGGAGGGGGTCTCTCCGCAGGAGCTTGGCCAGCAGGTGTCGAAACAGCTCCTGGTAAAAAAAAAAAAAAAAAAAAATCAGTAGTGAACCAAGGAATAGAATGCAAAATTTCAAACTTGCCCCTTTTGGATAAAAAACAAGGCTCTGAGGTTGTGTCTCTAGGGTCCCCCTCAAATCATTTAAGGATCCAGCACCCGGCACCAGCACCCCGGTCCTTCGACTCTGGGTTCGGTTTTACATTAGGCCACACGCTTCTCCTCTTTAAAGTTCAGTGGAATTTAACCAAATGCAGGCTGTGTTTTTAATAGGATTACATCGATATTTGGGGGGAAAAAATGTTTTGATTGTATCCGCTAAGCTCAGATGAGACAAATGAAGGCAGCGAGACACACAGGATTCTCAAAGGTCAGTGTGGGGGTGGGCGTGGGGGGGAGATGGATGATTCGAGTCAATTCACGGCATCACGAAGCTGCACCCTCAGCATTCGCCCCCAGGAGAATGCCTGTCGGTGAGTCACTGATCGTCACATCATGATTCTGCAGACGGGGAGCGATTACCCCACGCCTGCCTGCAAAGACCAATGATGACATCTCCATGAGGACCATGAGGCCGGTCGATTTCGGGTTCAGGGGACAGCAGAGAAGCCAGCGCTGCAGGAGAAGAAGGGGAGGGGAGGAGAGCAGGACAACGCGGAGCTGGAGATGACCGAGCGGCACCACGAGGAGCCTGCCTCCCCCCCGAGTGAGCTGGGAAGCCAGGCACAGGTGTGCACAGAGGGCGAAGTGAACGACTCCGAATTTTCAAGAGTCACTCTGTTGAGCGTGAACGTGGCTGCAAAAGCAGGAATTATGGCCTATCTTTGAGTTAAGGGTATAAGACAATATTACTATCAAGCTGATTTCCTCTTAAGGAGAAAATAACATGTTTAGAAAAATAAAGCCCTCGGGATCATGGCCAAAATGGCCCAGACAGACCGAGAGAGAACTGAGTGGCTGTGCCTGAGAGAGCTGGGGAAGCGCTGAGCTCTGTGGCCTGTGTGACAGGGGCCCGGGGGACAGGGAGCCTCTGGAGAGGGTGGGCAGCCAAGAGCAAGAAGGCGGGAGATGCGGGGACACGGTCCACATCCTGGGGCAAGAAGAGGACACTCAGGAAAAACTGTGAGGCGGTCCATTTCGGATCACCCAACACCCAATCCAAGGTGCAGGAAATCCTTCAGAAGGTCGCCCAGCAGGCGAATGCCTTCTCGAGAAGCACTTTGAGGAACTGCAGGAAAAGGACGGTGACCACTAGGGGTTGGCTGGAGTGGCGAGAAAAGACCAGGAGTCCCGGACGAGATGTGAGGACAGCCAGCCGCTTGAGAAGGAAAAGCCGGAGAGAGAGAAGCCCTTGGAAGTCGTCCCGGGGAGAGGTGGGGGGCAGCTCGTCATTGTCGGAAGGATTCGAGACATTACGGTTCACACAGTAAAGGGGTGGGGGGGTTCCCTGTGACACCCACCTGGACGGAGGGGGCAGTCATCAGACGCGACACCAGGGTTGCCTGAGCATGCTGATGAGAAATCAAGCAAATGTCCCGGAAGGACGTTCCCTTAAGCGATGAATTCCGAAACAGCTAACCATATTTTTGGCTGCAGAGTATGAATAAGATGCCTAATGTGTATCCGCATGAGCTTTACTGATCCATCATGCGTTTACTTTGCAAGCTGACATTTATTTTGAGCTTCCTGGGGCCCAAATCCTGTGCTAAGGGCTTCACAAGAACTCTGGGCCCCGGTATCACGCCTCACTTCAAGGACCAGAACGCTGACTCCCAGAAGGAAGATGCTGCGGAGGTAAAACCGGGGGGGGGGGGGGCAGAACCAGGATCGAGTTCGGGCTGGGGTCCCGGAGCCCACGCTCTTGATGTCGTCCCTGCATCTTTCTGTTCCGCTTGCCACACCTCCATGATCACGTTCCATCCCACAAACATGCCATTAACTCCAAACACGGAAGACCTGAACCTATGTGGAGGAAAGTCTGTAATAGATACCACCATGTACGACTGGAAGCTGTTCGGATCCCGTTTAGACGTTCACAGGCGTTTACTTCCGAGGGGATCTAACTATCGCAAGACAGAAGAGACATGGACAAGGGACATTCCGTAGCATTAAAAACGAGGGAGGGGAAAACCACGTGGAGCCATTAGAGCTTCGCAGAGTCATTTTCTAAGCATTCGTGTGGAGCTCCGGGTCTTCAGTCCAGTTGTTTGCCAGGCTCACCCGGGGGGGGGGGGTGGACAAAGCAACCAGAGATTGTACAATTCATGGTACAAGTAAGAGGAGTTTAAACCAACATGTCTTGGCCAAGGATTTTTTTTTTTCTTTTTCCTTCTTACAGCTGCTTCCAAGATAAATTGGAAATGATGGCTCAGCCGTCCTGGGCTGTGGGAGGCGCACGGTCACTGTGTAACATGATTAGATAATCAGGGAAGGGACAAGCTCAGGAGAGATTAAGGACGGAGAGCGACACGCTGATAAGATTTAAACCTACACTGGCATTTTTCTTTTTTCACTGTAACTGGAAAAATGCCACAGTTTATAAAGTGAGTTTGGAGAAGTAATGAGTTTTTTGCCCTTGAAATACTTTTCTTGATGAAAAAAAAAAAAAGATAGAAATTTAAGTAGCTCAAGCGTCGTCATGTAACTGGCTCTAAAGGCTGGAACACAGGGTCACTGGAGATGAACAAGAACCCAGTGTCACCGGCACTTCTGTGACTTCTTGTGCCGGGTTGGGGGCTTCCTTCTAAAAGCTGGGCTATTGGGGTATCTCTTCTCTCATGCACTGAGCCCCTGACCTGTCAAACACTGAGGAGGCTCACGTGCTCCGTGACACTCTCTCCAAACATACCACGGTGGTGTTTATGAAGAAACACAGACATTTAGGGTTGTAAAGGACCCTAGAAATAAGGGAGACCAACCTCCTCGCCGTACAAAGAGAGCAATGGAATCACGGGATGCTTCAGTGACTTCCCACACTCACTCACCCAGTTACGGCCGGACATGCTTTTTAATCAACTAGGGTAAGTTGATTAATTTCACTAGGCACATGGCTGCTCTTCAGTCTGTGATCCCGGGGAAAAGTGACGTTAGAGGAAGCGAGGCCTTCGTTCCTGTTCTTGTGGTGGATAAGAAGGATGTGGATAGCACGTCATTTGCGGTGGCTTTTAGAAGAGGGTGTAATTATGAATGTCATATTAAATGAACATGTCTCAAAGGTATTATTCACTCATTAATTCTTGAGGAAAACAGAGAGATGTTAAACCCGTTCAAAAGGTAATCTAAGAGCAGAGATAGATGGATGATAGGTAGACAGAAGACAGATAGATGATAAATCATGGATGGATGGATACATACTACATATACTTACATATATACTTACATACATACATGTGATAAAATAATAGACTTCCTTAAAACATGAAAAATTGGCCAGTATCAATAGGACAATAACCAAAGGCATCTCCAGGGACAAATTTGCCTTCCTATGGGAAAGAACTGTCACATTGTTATCAGTGTTCCACCACTTGTAAAGTCATAAAATAGCATTAAATCTACAATATATAACCTGGGAGTGTGTGTTGGACGATGCCTAACTTTTCACTGAGCATCCGATAATCTTTTTTGTCTATTTCTAAGCCTTTTACAATTTTTTCCTACAATATCATCCTAATGCATGACATATTGTCATACTAGTGCATTTTCTATAGAAATATTACTTTTATAGATTTAGCAACACATACTTTTCCTGGGTATCCTACTAAATATTCTGATTGTCCTTCAATATCACCTTATAATGACATGTCCTGAAAAGCAGAACAGAATCTTCCACATCTGTTCATAAGATTTAGTCAGGGTGCTTCTTAACATTCGCATTTCTGGGTCTCCCTGGAAATTCTCATTCGGCCCTTATGAGAATGGACCTGGATATAAACTTTTTTAATAAGTGCCATACATGATTTTTCTGATTAGGCAAGTTGGGAAGTGTTTAATTAAAGTAAGGCTGAAAATAGTATAATAACTAAATGTAGTTTTGAGTATTTTAATTAATTAAACGATTCTAATTAACCTTTTATTTAACCAAAAAGTTTATCAGGCTTTTTTTTTTTTGAGAATGTCTAAATTTATGCCCTCTTATTGTCTCCCAGATTATCTATGTATTTTCCCGAGTTTAAATATTAATTGCATCTGAAGCCCTCCCATTTAACTTCCTAAGGTCCCTGCAACCTCTACATTTTCCTCACCTTATGTTGTAGAGTGTGATAGCACCCTTTGAGCCACCAAAATTATAGCAAAGTGATAACAAGCCACAAATTGAGGTCAGTCACCAGTATAGCAGAGACAGCTGATCCACCAAAGCCTAAAATATTAGTAGATATGGGGAGAGGCAAAGATGAGATCCTCAGTCACATTAATATCTGAATCTGAAGAGCAAATCCAAAATCAGATTTTGCACAAGTACACAAATGGGCAAGAGGGGAGGGTTAAGAAACAAATATGGTAGATCCAGATGCATTTCAAGCACAGCACTCTTCACAGAGACACTGTTCCCATAACAAGGGCTAAATCTTGGCCAGCACACACCAGTCCGTTGCGATATTTCTATACTTCTCGGTGGACGGTTGCTATCTTAAGTCCCCACCCCTTCCTCCATGCCAGTCTGGCATCCAGCGACAGAAGGGATAATATCTGACACAGCAGAGGACCCCCAAACTCTGCTCCAGACCTGCCGCCAGGGACCGTTCTGACTGCTCCGAGGCCACTTCCTACCTGTGGTTAAATACCGTGATTGATGCGTGCGCCCACAGGATGCCTCCCCTGAGTCTTCATGGCACTCTCGCCCGACTCTTGAGACTACCACAAAGAGATCCACTCTCTCTTAGAAAAAAATGAGTATTTGTCTTGTTATGCCAGAATTTGAGCCTTTATATCGCATTATCCTGAAAACGGCAGCCATGTCCTTCTATTTGCTTGTGACTTTAAAATGAGATAGTGCACTAAATGGGGGTTGTAATCTTTTTGTCAATTCTTAACTGAAAAATGTTTTACTACTTCTTTTCTATTATTCCTGTGCAGCTTCCTTCTAAATACTTCTAAAAACAGCCAGAAAAAAAAAATTTTTATTGGACATCTGTTTATCTGTAAGAGCCTATGGTAAATGCTATTACATTTAAACATAGAGCTAAACAAAGCACAACTAAAATCAGAAAACTATTTTCTCACAAGTAGCTACAATAATTTATCTTCCGTGGGCCTTTTGTCAACTCATAACTAGTTTTCTCTGGGAACTCTGTTTCTTATTGAAGTGGCAAGGGCTTTCTCACTAAAACAACTCAGGCAAATTCAAGTCACACCAGCACATCTGTGGGCCATGGAATTATGGGGAGCTCAGAGTAGGCATCTGGTGTCGACAAGTAAGACTTATTTCTTTCAATGGGAACTTGGAAGAGCCCTTCACAACCCTGTCCTCAGGGTCCTCCCTAAAAATGGGCATACGGACAAGACGGGAGCTTCAGCTGTGTAGCAGCATAAAGCTCTCTTCAAAGAAAATTCTGCACAAAAGGTCAACGGTAAGCAGGGCTCTCTAGGGAAGGGGAGGGGAAGTAGAGCACCGCCCGCTTGAACCGTGGTTCGCATCCCAGTCGACTTGGAGACACCTCGAGGAATGACTTAACGGTGTGCAATCCACAAAAAAATATGGTCACTGGGATCTAGAAATCTAAAACTCTAAAAATCCTATAAAAATTCTGCAACGCGTTTCTACCGCTTGGGTTGTTCAATTGGACCGAGAGAAGGCTCAGACAATAACAGCTAAACTAGTAAAACCTCATAGCAGAGGACAGTATTATGTTATTCATAATACAAGAGAAATGAGAAAAAGTAGGCAAAGCTATGCCATTGTAACTCATTCTCAATCCCTTCACATCTCGTGATATAATTCAAACCAAATACCAACAGAATGTGAAGGATTATCATAAAAAAAAAAAAATTATAATATAGGTCACATTGACCTTGAACATGTAGCTGTGATGCTTGAGATGTATGTAAAAACGTGTACTTGTGCAAACATTACGTATTCATACATTCATACATGCTCATACATACAGTACATAGTCATGTATTCATATATATTATTCTTCCAAGATTTCCTTTGATCGTTTCATTTTGGGGGCATCTATGTCCCTCACTAGGTCTTAGACCCCAAAGCTACTATTCCTATACATGGATTTCAATTATTCCTTGGTGACCATTATTAATCCAGGGATTTCAACAACTTGAGAAAAGGTGGAAACTTTACAAAATCTAATCCACACTGCAAGGGTGGTATTTGAAACGGTTCGATTTGTCATTTGTAATTATTGTTTCGTTTATGAATTCTTGTTGCCAGTGAATTGCTTGTGGACAGAGCCACTTTCTCTTGCTTATCCCGATGGCCCCAGCAACTCTCACAGTGCCTGCCACCTACCGGATATTCAGTAAATATTTATTGACAACAAAGGACACTCAGAAAATTTACAAATTTCTGAATTCATTCCTTAATGACTCGTAGTGGTTTTAAACTCTCCTTCTTGTAACTAAACACATATATAAAGTTTCTTTTGTTATAAAACACATTACGATGCCTTCACATTCTTGAACTAAATGGAATGTTCTGAACATAGATGCTTTCATAGAGCCACCTAGTGTCCAACTGTTTAGCGAGGCGAAAAATGAAATGGGGCCCACAAAATCCTTAATATGCTTAACAGTGAGGAATGAATAATTCCACGTGGCAGTAGCAAATTAGTCTAGCAACTGGCCACTTGAATGACTTTTTTTCTGAGCTTCCTCTGCCCTTCACCATATATACACTATATTAGTCATTCTAGAATTGTTAATTAAAAATTTGACAAGAGCTAGCTGATTGATGTATGCTGAATAAATGTGCTACCTGCTCCCTCCTGAAACCCCACTAACATGACATGAAAGAAATCGTATAAGCGTAGTGATCAAGAGAACAGCGTAAGAAACACTATCAGATAAGAGATGTAACAACATTTTGGAACTTAGAAATGAGAATAAGTGGTAACTGAAATTGCCGTTAGGAGTGGAAAGCCAAGGAAAGCTGAGGAGGGACCAAGAAGATGCACCTCAGGCACAACCTGCAATTTTTGAACTCCACCAACTATAGGCAGGATTTTGCTTATAGTGCCCTTGATTTTGGAGGAAAGACCTGGCACGTTTAATATCATTACATCAGTTACTTGTCTTAGGTAAGACCCTAATACTGATCTCCACCGAAAATCTCTATTTTAATTGATATTCAGTTACAGTTAAGCATACATAACACATCCCCTCCAGAATTTGCTGGTTTAAAGCAAAACCTTTTCTTTAGTTCCCATTTCTGGTATTTGACAGTTTGGGCTGGGTTTGGCTAAGCACTTCTGGGTTCATGGGGGAATCTGTGTCCTGAGGTGGGTGATTCACTTCTGCTCCATGTGGTCTCATCCCCCAGTAGGCTAGCCCTCGCTTGTTCAAATAGCAGTTTAGATAGTCTCCCAAGAGAGGGAGCAGAAACATGCAAGATGTCTTGAGGCTCAGCACTAGAGGTTTGGGACTAGCACTAGAATTCCAATTCCATTGGTAAAAAAAAAAAAAAAATCACTAGCAAGCCCAGAATCAAGAAGCCGGTTTCTAAGTTCATCTCTTGTTGGAAGGCGCTGCAGACACAGGCAAAGCATGTGCTATAGGAATCAGTGCTGTGGCTACAAGTTTTAGAACACTATAGGCAGAGCTGAGCAACAGACCGATGACAGGTAAACCTGGAAATACCTTCGATATTCGATTAGAAAGTTAGGCCTTATTTGATTACTATAGGAGGGCACGATAGAGTTCAGCTCAGTAGTGACAGGTTCAGAGTTGAGCTATACGTTTTGTCTCCATTTTTAAATATTCCCGTAACTCAGAAAGCAATCTAATCAGGAGGCTCTTTGACCTCATTCAGTGGTGTTTTCCTTCTGGGTGCCATTCATCCCCCGAGCGCCCCTGGACCCAGTGAGGCTGCTCAGCCGCCACTAACTCCCTGGCAAGACCCGTCCCCGGCGGGACACAGTGGGCTCAGATGCCCGGCGCCAGGAGCCGCCTCCGCACTGCAGTACGCGCACGGGAGGGCGAGGCCGCGCCCCAGTGTGGTCCCGGAGCGGCCGAACCGCGGCCGAGGCCGCGGGGAGACCCGCTGCGCGTGTGCGCGGCCTGCCGCCCCCAATGCGAGCACCCCACGGCGCGGCCCGCCACGGCCCGGCACCTCACGCCGGAGACGGCTTCGCTTTACGGCCAGTGCCCAGGGCGCCGGGGCTGCCGTGAAAGGGGGCGGGGCCTGCCGCCGAGCGCCCGGCTTCCGGCTTGGCGGCGGCGGCCGGGCGGGAAGCGGCCGCCGGCGGTTGGAGGGGCCGGCCCCGCCCCTCGGCCGCACTTCCGCCCGCCCGGAGGCGTGTTCCGGGCTCTCGGATCCAGCCCCGGGCGCCGGTTAGGACCCCGCTTCCGGCCGCCGGTGCCATGGAGGCGCCGGTGGAGGCGGAAGGCGAGAATGAAGACGGCGACAGCAGCTGCGGGGACCTGTGCTTCATGGACAAAGGCTTGCGGAGGTGCCGGGCGCTCTGCGGCGGCGGCCCGCGCACCCCGGGGGCGGGGCGTGGACGGCGGGGCGCGGGGGCCCGGACCCCGACAGTGCCCGCCGACGGGGCAGCGCCGGCCCCGCGCTCCCGCCTCCCCGCGCGTCCAAGAGCCTGCGGGCCGGTCCCCTGCCAGGCCTTGGCCGTCCCCCTGCTCCCCTTTCCCGCCCCCTGCTGCCCTTTCCCGCCTGCAAGTCCTTTGCTCGCCCCAGAATCGGCCGCCGCGCGTCCCTCCGGTCGCCGCTCCTGTCCTGGCACGAAGTGGCGGCCGAGCAAGAGGGTTCGCCGCACCCCGTGGGTTCGGCCTCGGCTCTCTCTGCCCCGGTTCTCATTCCTCCTCCGCGGAGCGCTGTGATGCACGTATTCTTACACTTTTTGAAAGTACTAAACGTAACCCTGTTTAGTTCACCGTTTCTCTCTTTAATGCAACCCACGCTTCCGCCTGGCACAGCGGGCCCTGGGTTCCGCGGCCCGCATCAACCCCTGCCCACCCTCCCTCTCGGTACTTCTCCACCCCACTCTGGTTGGCCGTGCTGGGCTGCTGGTGAGCCAGCCTAGGCTTCTCTGTGCCTTTGCACGTGCTGTTCCTTTGTGGCGCGGCTTCCTCTACGCGAACCTTGCTGCTGGTTATTGAAGCATCTTGTTCTAGATCCTGATGTAAAATATGCCAGGAGGCGTCAGGGAGATGTTTTTCAAAGGAATACGTACAGTTTAACTTAGTAGTAGCTGTCATTTACAGAGTGCCGTCCGTGTGTGTACGTCACATATGTCGTCACTGATCCTCACAGCAGTTCTGCAGGGAAGTAGTTTTACTGGTGACAAGTCTGAGGCTCAGCATCTAAATAACGTTACCAACTTCAGGCACCTGATGAATGACTGTGTTGAAATTCAAACCCATTTTGGTCTAAATTCGCTGTCTGCTGCTTCTACTGTGCCACGTTATCTGCACAATATTAATTTCCATAAGCCAGAATATATCAGAAAACATGTCATAAGGAGCATTTGTTAATAGCATAAGCTGTGGAGTAAATAATAGTTCAGGAAATGACAGAAGCTAGATAGTAGGAAAGTACTTCAGACAGTCACATTTAGAGATTACTAGTTGGAAGTTCAGAAATGCGTCATCTTTTTCTGTCACAAGCACATGGAACAGATGCTGGGGACGTCGTGTCCCGGTCCCTGACTGTGCCTCCATCCAGCCCTCTGAACTCTGTGCTGGGATTTCTTTTCCTGGAGTGGCTTTCTTCAGAACAGGCTCAGTTTAAGTGGCAGTGATTGAGAGAATGAAGACCGGAGTACTTGTCAGAGGCGGTGCCTTCTAGATTTCGAGGCGGGAGGGCAGGTACTATTGCACTAGAAATACCAATGCCCAGTGCTTTGTTTTGAAATCGGCTACATTCTGGGTTAAGCAGCCTTGCACGTAGTGGAGGAAGTAAGGCTGTAAACTCCAGTGCCACATCCAGATTCACACCAGCTCAGTCAGGTAATAACTATAAGAACTTGGGCAAGTAATTTAATTTCAGTAACCTTCAGTGCCTTATGATACCTACTGCTTAGAGAGGTGCAGATTAAATGAGAGGGAATGGGCTCAGAAAGGTTAACCCATTTACTCAACACAGCAAAAACGTGGAAGAGCGCAGACTTGAACTGAGGTGTCAGGGTTCCAGGGCCGTCTCAGTGCTGCCTTCACTCTGTGCGGATGACCATTTGCAGATAGCAGCTGGAAACACCCAGGGTGGGGTCACTTGCCTTTCTCGAGTGGCTTCCTTGTTTGGACGAATGGTCCCAAATGCCAGTCAGTGATAAGAAGCACTGCTCCCTACGTGATGTTTCCAGGCCACCAAATGGGGATGGTGTTGTTATGGAACGAGTAGGGCCCGTACTGGTTATCTGCGTGCCGTTGGGGTATGGGTCACTGGTCGTGATTTCAAAGCCCGGTTTTATTTGTTTGTGATACTATATATTTTGTTTTATAGCATATCAGAATTATCCTTAGATTCAACCCTTCACGCCATCAACCTTCATTGCAATAACATCTCGAAGATCGAAGCCATTGATCACGTTTGGAATTTACAACATTTAGATCTGTCATCTAATCAAATAAGTCAAATCGAAGGGCTTAGTACACTCACAAAACTATGCACTTTAAATTTGTCCTGCAATTTGATCACAAGAGTAGAAGGTTTGTAAGTGATTTTCATGTAACACTTGGACAAGGAAGATGATTTAAGTCCATCTTTCTTCTCCCCTAAAGAATGGAATAAATAGTATAAACTTTTGAAAACTGCCCTAAAATTTATTATGTAAAATTTATTCTAGAAAAGTTATCAGTCTTTTTAAAGTATTTTGCAAAATGCCAATAAAATTGATTTTACAGTTACCAGACTATAGCTTTGATTCCAGTCTGAAATTGTATAATATTATGACTAATTATTGATTATTTGAATCTTACAAAAGCTTTATTTTATTTTATTTTAGGACTCGACGCACTAATTAATTTGACGAAACTGAATTTATCTTATAACCACATAAATGATCTTAGTGGTAAGTAGATGTGCTTAATTCCTCTGTAATGCTGAATATTTGCCACATGTGATGAGTTAGACTGAGCTCAACATGTTGAAAAACAATTTTAATTCTTTAAAACTTTTTCAAAGATGCGAAAGTATTAGAATTGAGTGTTAACTGTAGGTCTGTCACTGCTGGATGCTGTTAAGCAAAATATATTATTTTGTGGATGAAGTTTATCTGAAAAATGTGTGTCTTGGATAAGATAGGTCATTTATTTACTCAAGTATTTACTGAAGATCGTTGTATCAAACACTTCTATAGTTATGACAAGGAACAACAAACAGGTAAGCTTCATGGTGTCACAGGGCTTATACATTGTTGGGGGGAACAGATGAGATCAGGTCAACCCCCAAAAATAAGCAAAGATTTGAGCAGACACTGCCTGAGAATATATCCAGATGGCAAACAAACACATGAAAAAGAGACATCTGTCCTTAGTGACTAAGCCAGTGCACAGGAAAACCACAGAGAGACCCAATCACACCTGCTGGAACAGGCAGCTTTAGAGACTACAGCACACAGCGCAGGTGAGGCTGTGGAGCAGGTAGGGCTTGCAGACATTGCTGGTAGAATGCAGAATGGTACACCTGCTGCGGAAGCAGTTTGAAAGTTTCTCATGATGTTAAATATACACTTAACGTATTACACAGTCCCACTCTAGGTATTTACCTAAGAGAAATGAGAACGTGGTTAATCAAAGACCTACTCACGAGTGTTTTTGTGATTACGTAGTTCTTTGTGTAATCGTGTTTAGTTTCTATGTAATCTCCAAAAACTGGAAACACCCATATATCTATCACCCTGGCAAACAGGTAAGCAAATCACGATATAGCCACACGATGGAATAAAGGAGGGATACTTGCAGCAGCGTGGATGACTCTAAAAAGAGTGATGCTAGGTGAAAGCCAAGACGCAGAAGACTGTCATGCACGGTCCCATCTGTGTGACTCCCCGACGAGGGCAGAGCAGAGAGGATCGACGACATGGGGACACACCTCCGAGGGCGATGGGGACGTCCTCGATCTCAGTCGTGGCGGCACAAGTGTGTCGAAGTGCGTCGAACCCACACTTAGAAAAGGGTGAAGTTTAGTGGCTTACGGCAGATAGTGATAGGGAATATGAAGAAAATGCATAGGCAACCCTGTCAGTTCTAATAGATAATTCTTTGAGTGACGTTTTATATGTTAAACATCTTGATAAATACGCTAATTGTGTAAGAAACAAAGGCACGAGCAGGCTTGCCCTGGTGAAGGACCAGAAAGAAGACTAGTGTGGCAGGAACAGGGCAAATAAGAGGTGAACGTGTGAGAAGAGAGATGAGGTAGGCAGAGGCCAGGTCACGGAAGGCATTCGAGGTAAAGCTTTGCATGTTCTATCTGCAATCGAAAGCCGTTGGAGGGTTTTAAACAAGTTAGTGACACGCCGCATGTGTTTAGAGGACCCTTGGGTGCTGAGCGGGGAAGGACGGATTTTAGGAGGACTGGCATGGAAGCCGGCGGCGGTCAGGAAGCTGGGCGGGGGCGCGTAGGGGAGCGAGTGGGTATGTTCCACAGGACCCAGCGATGGGTCACGGTGGGGCAGTGACCGAGAAGGGGACCAGAGATAACAAGCATGAGTTTTCTCGGTAGTGACAGGTGGGTGACGGCGCTGCTTCCCGAATCGGGACAGCCTGGGGAAGAACAGGTGTAGGGACGAGGGCACAAGGACTGAGGGTCCCGCGTGACACGCGAGAGCCCTGTCAGGCACGTGCACTTGTGTGCTCAGCCTGCAGGTTCAGGGCGGAGCGCCTCCGTGGAGCTGGAGCTGTGGGAGGCCCTGGGGAGACGTGGGTCCAGGAGGGGGCTGGACCGAGCCCGGGGGCGCTGCAAGCCCGGAAGGGGACAGCCAGGACGCAGTGCTCCTTCTGAAGCAGGAGGCCAGAGATTCACCCGGGCAGGGAGGCCCCGGGATGTGGGGAGAGCACCAAGCCAGCAGCCGGGCTGGCGGGGCTGTGCAGGCAGCATGCAGGGCCCGGTCCCCACGGCTGCCCGCAGTCAGGCTGCTGGCAGACAGCCCAGCTGGACCCCATCTGCAGCCTGCCCCTCCACCTCGGGATAGGCAAGGAAGTGCCGCCCGGAGCCGAGTCACACGGCTGATGTTTGCATGTTATGCCCAAACCACGTTTGCTTACTCTACGGTTAAGAACGGTGCGTGGATTGGGAGCCTCACATCGTTGCTTCGGGCTCGTCCCCACGCACGGCCAGCGAGGCCTATTTGTTTTCTTTGGAGAGAACCAGGGACCAGGGACCTCAGGGTGCCGCCTCCAAGAGGCCACCTGCGTTTCTTCAGGACGCCAGTCGACTCCACGGAACCCTGTGCAGTGGACAGAGCTCTTCGCTGCTGGTCTCCTGCACGCTGCTCTCTTGCCCCTCAAAACAGCTATAAAAACCTTTAATGTGCTGTTGGAGAAATCGCTGCCGTGGCATCAGAAAGGGTCTTCCGTTTTGCAGGTTTTCTACCCCTTCACGGCATCAGACATAAGCTTCGGTACGTCGACCTGCACAGCAACTGCATCGACAGCATCCATCACCTGCTCCAGTGCGTGGTGGGCCTGCACTTCCTGACCAACCTCATTTTGGAGAAGGATGGAGAGGACAATCCCGTCTGTCGGGTGCCAGGTAGGAACAGTTAGTGCTTTTTGTAACAGTTCATGTTCAGATCTTTATTTCCCTCCACTGGCTGGCGTTTATTTGTCTTAAGCTTTGCAACTTTTTATTACGTATCTGAAAAAACATAATTACAAAATAAATTATTTTATTTGACAAACTGAATTGTTAAAAGAACACAGAGTGAACAGATAATCTACACAGTTTTACATTTGATAAGTGAATGCCTCAAAATTAAATTATGTCATTATGACACTAAGCAGCCATGATGAAAGAACAGAATCTCTTAAGCTGCATGATCTGTAAGATACACTGTTAAGAGAAGAAAAGCAACCAAATTGCAAAACCATTTCATATAATAGGCTGCCCCTTGTGTGCAAAGAGCAGTGTGTGTGTTTGCTGGGTATAACAGCTTGCAGAATGCCAGACGGGTAATAATGGCTCCTCCAGGGCCAGCCAGCAGGGATCGGGAGATGCCGCGGGGTGGAGAGGGAGCTGGCAGTTAGGAAATGTTAGCCAAACTGTTCACTGTGCACCCTTCGAATTTACGCCACGTGACTGTATTGATATTTTTTAATAAATGAATTTTTCAAGAAAACTTACTATGATACATAGGAGATGCTGCCGACATGTCACCTGACCTAGTCCAGCATCATCGACGTCGGCAGAGCCAAGGCCGACCAGACAGCCCTCCCTGGAATCCGCTCCGTGAGCTGACAGCTCACGCGGCGGCCAGGCACAGGGCCGAGCGCGCTGCCCGCCGCAGACCTGCCCGGGCTCCTCGTGGCCCCGAGACGCCCCCTCCCCATGTAGTGACCCGTCAGACCACTCGGCCCGCGGAGCCTCACGGGCCTGACCGTGAGAGTTGCCCTCAGAGTCAGCACAGATTTCAGTCTTCCGGGCAAGCCCTTTTCTTGGACGAAGATCTTGTTTCTGAAACAGCTTCATGGTTTTCCCTACTGTCCTGCAGTTGGATTTTTTTCCTGACAGTCTTGTCTCGGGCGCCTCTGCTTCCTGCCGTTTGGACCTTTGTTCTCCACTTTTCCCCAACATGGTCGCCCTCCGCCGGAATTGGAGGGCTGCTTACTACCAAAATGACATTTCTCTACTCAAAATTTCTAATATTAATTTGTCAGACTTTCTTTTGGAGTTCTTCGTTGGTCTTTTTATTTCTAACTGTGTAGTCTTAAACAAAAAATGTTTCAAGCCTAAATACCAAATTAACAGTAACTGGCCAGATTTCTCATATTTAATCGCACTTAAGGAGAATAAACACATCCTTGCACGCTTGGTAGGCTGCCTGCCTAAATCGTAGTCTGCTGCACTTTAGGGAAGTGGGGATCTGCCATCTCAGCAGCGTCGGCCTCAGCAGCAGGATGCTCCGGCCCCCACCTGTCGCGTGGCACGTGACAATGGTGTGTCAGGCTTCCTGGCCAGAGCGCAGACACGTTTGCAGCTTTAAAGCACTTTCACGAGAGCCGAGTCCCACGGCAATGAAGTCAAGCAGCTGGCCTTCGCCGGGAGGGCTTGCGGTGTGGCTCGTGCTCGCTTTCTAGTTACCGACCACCTGCTGGACGGGGCCAGCAGCGGTCCTGCCACTCCACTAGCCGCGTCCCAGGACTCACGTGTCATTCGAGCGATATGTCTGGTAGCCCATAAATTTAGTTTACTTTAGAAGTAATTAACCTTTTTTTTTTTTAAATATGTGTTTTCATCGCGAATGACTTGTTCCCCAGGGTACAGAGCAGTTATGCTCCAGACTTTGCCACAGCTTCGGATCCTAGATTGCAAGAACATATTCGGTGAGCCAGTGAACCTGTCGGAAGTAAACTCGTCGCGTCTCCAGTGCTTTGAAGGCCTCTTGGATAATTTAGTTTCTTCTGATTCTCCCCTAAATATAAGTGAAGACGAGGTACAGTAATGTGTTTTTCTCTAATCTATTTTTTGCTTCGGATTTAATTAGTAAGTAAATGGTAAGGACTTTGGTTTGTGTCTGTGTCCCAGGTCGGTGACAACATACCGGTGGTGACACCGCCCATCAGTGACATGGTGCCCTTGGATCAGTTTGCAGCCACAGCAGCAGATGCTGGTCTGACGCCCTTTACATCCGTGTGTCCGTCTGCTCAGCAGGAGAAAGCTAATCATGAAACCGATTTGGAGAATGAGATGAAACTTCAGAAATTAGATGATCAATTTATACAGCTCCTTAATGAAGTAACTATTTATTCCACTTTTCTAAGTAATTTGTTTGTTGAAGAAAAAGTAGTTAGGAAAATTTAAAGCAAACGTCGCACACAGACTGACCCACCAGAAACAGCGGGGCGCGCGCTTTCGTCTCCCGGAAGCGGGTCCTGCCGCCCGCGCGGTACAGGCGGAAGCTTTCCCGCGCCTTCCTCGTCTTCCTTGTGCTTCAGATCCGTGTCGTGTATCTGCTCCCGTTGTGCCTCACACTCACCCTGCCTCGGGCTTCTCTGAGCGCCTGAAATCCGTAAATGTGCGTCCTGACCCGCCTGGGGACGTTTTGGACATCATTTCTTCAAACACGTTTCTGTCTCGGTCTCTCTCCGTTCTCTTCCGACTCCGCTTGGACCATTGGATCTTGTCCCACAGTCCCCTGAGGCTCTGTGCATCTTACCGGCTTTTTCCTCTGCATTCTACACATTGAATAATTTCTACCCAATTGTCTTCGAGTTCCCTTTTTCTTTCTTTTATCATTTCACTCTTCTGTTAAGCCCAGCCAATCAATTTTTACTTCAGGTGTATTTTTCAGTTGTAAAATTTCCTTTTTTTAATAATTTCTGTTTCTCCGCTGCGTTTTCTTGTCTCTGTTCATGATGAGCATATCATTTTACATCATCGAGCACAGCCGCGATCACTGTTTTGAAGTTCTTGCCTGCTTGCTTGCACACGTGGCCCCTCGCAGGCTGGTTCCCATGGACCCCCTTTCTCTTGAGAGTTGGTCATGTTTTCCTGGCTCTTACTGTCGTGAGCGTTTCATATTTTATTCTGGACATCATGACTGTCGTGGAGACTCGAGAGGCTGTTACGGGCCTCCCAGGAGCGTTGACGTTTTTGTTGTAGCAAGCACTTAACGTGCTTTGAGTTTACCTGTCACTTTGTCCCTTGGGCAGCACTCCATTCTTTTGTCCTTTCCTGGGCTTCTTGCCATCTGCCCCGTACTGCCCTCTGATTCCTCGGGCCCAAAAGCCCAGGTTCTCTTCGCGAGGTCTGAGGCTCCCTGCGCAGAGCTCCCTGGAAAGCTCCCGAGCTGGGCCTGGAATAACCGGAGCGCCCACCGGTGCTCCTCCCGGGAGTCCGCGGCGCTCCGCGGGGGCCTCCTCCTGTCCTCTTGTCAGGCCCTCCAAATAGTGTTTGCCGTTCTGTTTGTGTGTTTTCCAGAGTTTATAGTTATTACCTTGAGAGAGTCAGCCACATGGGAACGTAACTCCAAACACACCTGGTTTATAAACCCTTAATCTTGTAAAAGTTACAGTATTTTAAGAAATTTCAAATTTTAATCTTATACACTGAATCGAACTTTTAACAAACTTTGTTCATTTTATTTATTCTAGACTTCTAGTTCTTTAATAGATACTGTTCCTGAGAAAGATCTCAGACCTAAAAGAGACACCGATGTGACTTCTGAAAGTGACTATGGACACAGAAAGGAATGTAATAGAAAAATTCCTCGAAGATCAAAAATTCCATATTATGCCAAAACTATTCAAACTATTAAGCACCACAGTAAGAACAGCAATCCCTTTCTAAGGTACTTGTTTCCGTTTTAGAAATTCAGGTGAGTCGCCAGGCAGGCCGGCGGCGCTGGCCTCCCGCTCGGCGCCGGTGCGTGGTGGGTCCTGTCCTTCCAGCGGCAGCGATGCGCCTTCACCGCCGCGGCCAGCGCGCGTCGGCCAGCGCGGTCGGCCAGGGGCATGCGGAGCGGCCCTGTCTCTGCGGCCGGTGTGAGTGCCTGCGTGTGACACATCTCCGGGTGGTTTCCTGTGCTTTATTTTGCAGTGGTAATCGTAAAATGAAACAACCTATTTTTAAAGAATTATACGTGAGGTCATCGTTAGCGAACTATGAAGTGTTGGAAGAATCCGAAGAGCAGAAGATGGAACTGATTAAAGTAGAGAACAGCAGCTCAGAAGACAACACCTACCGGGTAGGATGGGCGGGATTCAGAAGGAAGTGATTGCAAATGGTCTTCAGTTTTAAATACATAGTGAGTTTCAGAAAAATAATGCCTGTTTTTATGAGCAAAAACTATTGTGTGTATTTTTATTGGAGTGACATTTTTCCCTTCCTGGCTTCCAGATTTTGTGGAATATTATTTTTGTACTTTTTAAAGGAGTGGAAATTACACATTTTTTTGACATCAGATTTCCGTGAAATCATGTGTGAAATGCTTATGAAGGAGGAAACAGTCTAAATTTCCCTGCGTAGATCAGGAGGCATGTGAGAGTTTGAGACTCCTCACTGCTCGCCGTGACCGTCCTCCGTCCGTGAGAGCTGCTGACGCGCGTTGCTGTGTGTGCGTTTGTGGCTCGGCCCATGCGCTTCGTGGGGACAGGTGTTGATCGCAGTGCGTGCCGCTCTCCAGTGGCGCGACTGCATTGAAACACTTCACACTCTGGTTTCCTCCTCGCGTTCTCGAGCACAGAGGCTTTGACCCTGACCAGGCAGTGGCGCTGGTCCCTGACAGTCGGACAGCTAACCCTTACCGAGCGGTGGTCACGTGCCAGCGCGGCTGCATGCTCCACGTCTGGCATTTCGTTTGCTTCTCACACGGCCTTTCACGTGAGGCCGTTGTCTCTCTGCTCTGAGTGAGGAGTCGGGGCAGCGAGAGGACGTGTCCAAGGTCACCTGACGCCGTTGTCGTCTCGTAGGTACTAGTTGAACAGCTGGACCAGGAGAGAGAGAAGAGGTGGAAAGCTGAGCAGGCCGAAAAGAAGCTTATGGACTATGTCGACGAGCTGCACAAACAGGTGAACGAGAAGAAAGACATCCAGTGCTTGGCCCTGCTCACCACGGACAGGTGAGGGGCCAGTCCCCTGGGGCTGCCTCCGTGTGCGGGCTGCCGGCCTGGGAGGCCGCCTCCTGAACCAGCCGGTGTGCGGTCACAGTGCATGCAGTGGCCGTTCGGCTGGAACCGATCTCATCGCAGGATGAGCTTGCCGCACGAGCAGAGCTCCGGCTGCGTCGTCACTGCGGGCCGGCAGGCTGAGCCGTCGGCCGGATGTGCGGGGGGCCCGGGCTGGGCCTACGCCAGGGCCCTGTTGCACAGTGGAGGTCACGTGGAGTGACACTTCGGCGATCTGGGGAGACCGTTCTCCTTGCTCCTCACCGTCAGTTGCAGGGGTGGAGAGGCACGTTGTCCTGTGTCTCAGCCATTTCTTAATCCAACGAGAGTTTGAAGCATACGTCAGATCTTCCTCTCCACTGTAACCTTTGATGTTGACTACAATTTTTAGCCTTTTTGTGGGTAACGTACTTTAAAGCCACATTTGCTTTCTGCTCTAGGCTAAAGGACGTTATTTTTAAAGAGAGAAGTTCCAAAGTACAGCTCGAAGTTATGGTTCACAAACTTCAGAGTGAAATTAAAAAGCTAACGATCGAGTTGATTAAAGCGAGAGATCAGCAGGAGGACCACATCAGGCACCTGCGAACCCTGGAAAAGGCGCTGGAGAAGGTGGAGAGGCAGAAGGGGCAGCAGCAGGCGGCACAGGTACTCCTGCCTCGGCGGCTCCGTCGCACGCGGTCCTGGCTCCGGTCCTGGGACCGTCGCTGCACAGTACGCGCAGAAGCTGTCGGGCTCTGTGCAGAAGCTCGTTTCGTTGGTAGCTGACGTGACCGTGGGAGTCTTAGTGAAGGCCGCTGGCACCGACAGCAGCATAAGAACTGGGGGGACACCGAGGGCCATCAGCTTGTGTTCCGAGAGAGGCCACTGTCACAGGCCCCCAGGCGCTCGGAGGCATCTCGTTTTCCTGCTTTCTGAGTGGGTCGCGCCCTCGAGTCTGCGATGCCGGCAGGCAGCAGCAGGTGGCGCTGCGTGTGGGCCGCCAGGGCTGTGGGCTCCACCACGGCGTCTGGTGTCGTGAGTTCTCTCAAAGTGAACGGAGTCGCTAGTCCCTTCCGTAGGAGGCAGGTTTCTCCGGGGAGCTGCAGGATCGTGGCCTGAACCCCAGTTGTGTGTGCCTAGATGCGGCTCATCCAGGAGGTGGAGCTCAAAGCCGCTGCCGCTGACCGGGAGATCAGCCTGCTGCGCACGTCCCTGCACCAGGAGAAGGAGCAGGTGCAGCAGCTTCACGAGCTGCTGTCGCTGAAGGAAGAGGAGCACAGGTAAGCGAGCACCACGTCGGGACAGCTCGGACGCGTGGCGAGGAAAGGAGGCTGCTCCGCACTCCCCGCCCCGGAGAGCCGGGGGCGACCTGGCAGGGCGGAGCCTGGCAGGGGTGGCTCTAGGGAGGGGACAGGCCCGTGGGCGCCTGCACCTCGCCCACAGAGCGCCGGGAGCTTGCAGACGAACGGGTGGCCCTGTGGACAGGCTTGTCACGACAAAGCCAGTCTGCGTTTCCCCAAACCCAACCGAAATTGGTTGTGTGACATACAGAAAACTGTCCTTGACCTCCAGGTGACCAGTAAGAGGATTCTTCATTCCTCTGAAGTGGGGGTCAGCGCAGCTTTTCTGCGAAGGGCCGGGCTCAGAATTTGAGGCTTTGCAGGCCGTGCCTGGCTGGGCCTTTGCAGCACCAGACGAGCAGGCGAGCCTGCGGCCCAGCAAAGGGGCCTCTCCAGGGAAAGGCAGCGGCCACACCTGCCCTGTGAGTCCGCAGGGAGGCGGACACGCGGGGCGGCGTCTCCCCGGCCCGTGCAACAGGGTGATGGCTGCGGGCCATCGCGTTTGTTCCCAGGCCTGCTCTGCTGGTGTCCTCCCTGAATCGTAACGTGGAAATTAAATTTCGATTCTGCGGGGCAAGCTGCCGTCATGTGTGTAGCAGGACAGCTGTAGGATCAGGGACAACTCATCACAGAGCTCTGAAATGTTGTGCTTCGTGTGCTTTATATGTTTTTGAACTTCTTGTACTAGTTTCAAGAAACCAAAACTGGAATAATGGATTTTGTATCACGGACCTGATTTATTCCAGAAAAATAGTGGCAAACTCTAAGGAAGGCACAATACTTGCATTAAAACCCAGCCCCGTATCAGATCGGTGCCTCGTTCCGTACGGCCACTGAGTTTTCCTATGAACCAACCACCGGCACCAACTCCAACTGTGTGTCAGGGGCTCAGCCGGAGTGGGAGGTGCAGAGAAGCAGAACTGCAGGTGGCCTGAGCCAGGTGGCCCCTGAGCCTCGGGGCTAAGCCGGGGCCTGCACCCCCCCCCCCCCCCATGCCCTCACCTGCGCGGAGCAGGCAGGTCCAGCCTGCGTCTTTTTCCGCTCTGTCCCCAGCAGTGAGGCGCTCGCTTTGAATTAAAATCGGGGAATGTGGAGCAGTTGCTGACTACTCAGAGACCTTGGAAGGTTCCCTTTGCAGGTGAACAGAGTCCTGTGATGTTTCTTTGCTTTTCACTCCAGGAAAGAACTTGAAACGAGGGAGTTTTTCAGCGATGCTGAGTTCCAGGAAGCAGTGGCCAAAGAGGTAGCCAAGGAGGAGGCGAGGCACGAGGAGGAGATAAAGGAGTACCGGGGCAAGGTGGAGGCGCTGAGCCAGCGGTACCTGGACCTGGAGAACGAGTTCCGCATCGCGCTCACCGTTGAAGCCCGACGGTTCAGAGACGTAAGCGTGCGCGGGCTGTGGCGTGACAGAGAAGCGCGTCTGAGAGTCGCGGCTCTGTCCGTGCTGCGCTGTGCGCTCCGGCGGGTGGCTGCTCCTCAGAGCCGCGGTGCCCGCATGCCGGTCGCGGGGGCCGGGGCGGGGCTGGGGAGCGGGCCCCCTCCTGTCGCTGTGGGTGTGCCGCGGGGCTGGCACCTCTCGGTCAGGTGTCACCAGCGCGCAGCCGAGCTCGTGTCCACTCTGTGGGGGGGGGGGGGGTCCCGTGTGTCGCCGTGGCAGAGCCGCACGCTCACAGCACAAACCGCGTGGCCTGCGGAGCCCGTGACCTGTGCGTCTCACGCTTTGGCGGAACGTCTCTCCTTCTAAAAACGAGAGACGTAAGCTGTTTCCAGAGATGCTTTCTACGTTCTCAGAGAAGTGCTATTTATAATACAGTTTTGAAATGTAGGTTAAAGATGGTTTTGAAAACGTTGCCACCGAGTTAGCAAAGAGCAAGTATGCTCTTGTCTGGGCTCAGCGGAAGGAAAACGAGTCTTCCTCTCTGATCAAAGACCTCACCTGCATAGTGAAGGAACAGAAAACAAAACTCGCCGAAGTTTCCAAACTGAAACAGGAAACCACAGCAAATTTACAGGTAAGACATTTCAAGTGCATTGTCACGATTTTAGGAAATGGCATTTGAATTACCAGTGTTAATTTTATGGGAATGGGGGTTTTTATAGATATATCTGCCGTTGTGATTTTTAAATTCATTTCTTTATTTCTGTTGTGTCCATTTTAATATTAGTGATATTTTGCCCAAGAGAACTTACTCCCCGCAGGTGAGCTTTGGGTGCTGGTGCAGGTGCTGAGTGAGCAGCTGTGAGTGTCACAGGCGCACATGCTCTGCTAGGCGTGAGTGTGAAATTCAGAGTGTGTGAAGGAGTGGCCTCGCACAATATGACTGTTCATTTCCTGGCCCACGTGTATCTTTAGTTAGTAAAATTAAACTTTTTCTGATGTGAGACTGAGAAACATTTACTTTGTATTTAACATTTTTTTCTCGTAAAATGAAAAAATGGAAAATAATGCACTTAATTATAACAATTTCACATTTTTTCAATGTTCTTGGGGAGTATACAGAATCAAATCAACACCCTTGAAATTTTAATTGAAGATGACAAACAGAAGAGCATCCAAATAGAGATCCTCAAGCAAGAAAAAATCCAGCTTATTTCGGAGCTGGCAGCCAAGGAATCACTAATTTACGGTTTAAGGACAGAAAGAAAAGTGTGGGGACACGAGCTGGCACAACAAGGTAAAATCCTCAGGTTCTCAAAGGGAAAACAGCCCGGTTTTCTAAACCAGCAAATCCGCGTGCTGGAGAGGAAGGGACGGGCTCGGCCCTCGGGCCACCCCGAGAGATGGTGACAAGCGGTGACGCCGTGTGAGCCGGCAGGAGGAGCGGCCCGCAGCAGCCCCGAGGCGGTGGCTCCGCGGCTCGTGGTCGCCTGCCTCCCGGTGTGATCCGGTCCTTTCTGAAGCGCCCGCTTCCACGTCGCTGCGGCCAGTTGAGGTGTCGCGAACATCCCGTCCCGTGCAGCGGCGCGAGTTGTTTGTGCGGGGAGCGGCAGCCCGGCCTCGCCTGCCGATGCGGGGCGCTCCCCTCGCCACCTGTGGAGAAGTGTGGAGTGAGCGCGCTCCGTCTCCTTCCCGTCACCACGAAGCAAGAGACACACTCCGATCTGTGGCCGCGACAGGCACTTCGGGTCGTGCGCGGCGGGGTGCGGTCCCCTGCGGCGTGGCTCAGCGCAGTTCCACGGGGCAGCGTTCCGTACGGCTTCGCTCGGACGCCCGACCCTGACCAGTGCCGCAGCCCGTGACTGCGTCGCCTGCCCCTGGCGCGTGGGCCGCGGTTTGCAGACAGCCGTGGCGTGGAGAAGGCCTCGTTCTCTTCCCCTTTCCTCTCACGTCGTGGCACTACGTATTTTGTTTCTCAGTTTCTGTCTTTATTTACCACATTGTTAAATGAGATCGTCTTCAAATACACATCCTCCATGGTCTTTTAAAGTTTGTTCCTGGTGCTTTTTGTTTCTTAGGATCTTGTCTGATTCAAAATCGTGGGAAACTAGAGGCTCAAATTGAAAGTTTATGCAGAGAGAACGAATGTCTGAGGAAGACAAACGAGCGTGACAGTGACACGTTAAAGATTAAGTGCAAGATCATAGAGGACCAAACTGAAACCATCACAAAATTGAAAGTTGTAAGTGTGACATTTTGCTTTTGGAAAGGACGTATAGCAGTTTTGAAAATCTGTGGATCAAAGCATCCAATAAACATTTGTCTCGGTGGTTCTCAGCTGCCGTGGAATTTGGGGCAGGTCGTCATGGGCTTCCTTTTACAATAGTTGCCCCTTCGCCTGTAAAATAACATTCATTTATTATCTTGAAATTACTTGTTCTTGAATATTTTATGGGGCACATTATTATGGTCCTTCGGAATAACTGGAAATAGTGTTGACGAAGGGTTAGGAATTGCAAGAAAAATAACTCTCTATACTTAAAATACCCCCTTTAAGAACTGTTTTGTATCTCCCAATATTGCTAAATCACTTCTTAAAATGACAACAAAACCTGCTCGACTATGCTTGAAGGTTTGTAAGTGGATCGTAAGAGATGCTCGTTTGACCCCCTTCAGTTTGGCCTGTCTCAGGAGAGGAACTCACAGGATCACTTGTTTCAAAGCATCTTACTTAAAATGTCTTCAGAGAAATTTTCTGACAATTATCTTGAACACTGAATCGAATGTGAATTCCAAAATTCTCCTATAGAGGTTATCTCTTAAAGCGTAAAGTAACAAAAAAAAAAAGGGTTAAGAAGTTTCTAAATGTGATTATCACCATGAAGTTAGGAACGTCCTTTAAAGGGATTATAACTATACTAGGGTTTGATTTTTTTTTTCCTTAGTCACTTTTAAGAAACTCCTCGAGAGCTTAACTTCGTCAGGTTCGGAAGGTAAGCCGGTTCCGCCCGCCGCTGCATCTGTGGCTGGGTTTGGGCACCTGAGCTCCGTTACCCTCATCGATTATACCGGCGCTGACTCCGTTGAAAATTTGGTTTCAACATATCCAAAATTTCAGCTATATCACATGCCACGCAGCATTCAAAATTATTGAGTTTTTTTTTAGCAGTAAACCTTTTTTCTCCTTTTAAAAATCTAGTCAAGTTTATTTTCTTTTGCGTTCAGGTAAACATGAAACAGCAAGACTAGTTATTTGCATTTACATTGCAGAAGGCAGAGCAGGTGGTCCGTTCAGGATAACGCGTCGTGTTCGGCATAGCTGCTTTCACAGCGAGACGCTGCCTTGTCAGTCTGAGCAGAGTCGGAGGGAAATGACCATAAATGAGTGACATGATGGAGCCAAAAATCAGATTTTAGTTTTAGAGTTTTGCTAAAAAATAAGTTTTTAGATTTTCAACGCAGCATCATCTCCCACAATTGAATACGTTAAAGAGCATCGTATCGGCCGTGAAGACATGAGCATTAATGGTACTTTCCAGCCAGCCTCGCACAATGCAGCAGCGGCAGCTAGACAGGACCTCCCGTGGTGAATTCCGCACAGCTCACAGCTTAGGGAGATGCAGAATGTGGAGTTCGATGTCTTCTGTTAAGTAGATTCTGTGGTTAGCTTCTGACTGGAATTCAGAAACAAATTGTTTTGAAAATCTGTTTTCTTCCCCGTGTGTTTATTTTGACTTTTCAGTATATGTGGGTCACAAGACTCCGATGCTACAATGTTATTTTTATTAATAGGGTTCTTGAATACGATTCTCTTACAGCTTTGGGGGAATCCTGTTCCTGATAATATGTATCAATTACCTCAGAGAGTCCTGTGGAGAGAGAAATAATTTATGACTTTTATGCAAATGTCTGTCAAGATTAAAAGACTGACTACTTTTACTGAGAATGTTTAGATCTAAACACTCAGGAATTGAGCCGCATCCTGTGTCATACTCAGGAATCCCGACTTAAGTTAGATTCATCTAGCATTTGCCTCCATCTTCTCCCCAAAAGGAAAAAAGCCAGGGGACGAACCCGGGCAAAAACAAGGACCGCCACCTTCCTTTTTCCTGCGCTGCAACCTGACGCCAGAGCACGGCGGGGCTGTCCCAGGCGTCCCCACGGCCCCCAAGAGCGCCCCGGCCAGCGCCCCGGCCGGGCGTGCACTGGGACGAGCTCGCCATGCGAGGCCTCGAACCTGCAGGCGTTCCCAGCACCGCCGGTGGCCTTGACCTCTGGTGTGCAGGAGGCAAACAGAGGACAGTCTCAGGCACAGCACAGGAGACAGTGAAAGGACGTTCAGGGGCTGGAAAGCCCGTTCTCACGTGACTCTTGACAGTGATGAGATCGTACTTTATTTGAAGAGTTTTCTCACCCCGTTGCAGAAGACACCGTCCTTAGCACAGCGGAGAGTTTGCCGCCGTTCCGTCCGCAGGCAGCATCCGACTTCCCTGTGTCACTCTCAGCCCCTCAGTTTTGTTTGTCATGAAAACATCGATCCTCCCCAGAGCAAAATTAGGTTATGGGAAATTGTCATTGTGCTGCTGTCTCTTCCTTCCCTTCTGCTCCCTCTGTGCGACTAAGAATCACTAACTTGCTGAAGTAAAGCGTAAGTGGGGCCATTCCTTTTTCTTACTCTCACGTGACATAGTGATGTTTCTCTTCGCTGCAGTGAACAACGTCCTGTAAATCTAAGACACTCGTTGAACATGTGACGGTTAATTTGTAGTTTTTATAATAATTGCAAACTATAGTTAGGAAATGAGGCATGTAGGATTAATAAACTACTGATTTTTTTCAAAGTGTTTACAGGAAAGAGAGGAACAAATCAAAACGTTACAAGAAAAGATCACCGAGATTCAGAAGTGCACTCAGGAGCAGCTGGAAGAAAAGTCTTCGCAGCTGGATGACATCATCGAGAAACTGGAAAGACACAATGAGAGGAAAGAAAAACTGAAACAGCAGCTGCAAGCGAAGGAGCTGGAACTGGAGGAAATCAGGGAGGCCTACAGGTATCCCCCTGCGGCCCTGCGCGCCCAGGGGACGCGTGGCTGAGTTTTGTGGTGTCCTTCTAAAACGGTTTCTTCTCGTGGTAGTACCCTTAACCAGAAGTGGCATGACAAAGGAGAGCTTCTGAGTAACCTCGAAATGCAAGTAAAAGAAGTGAAAGAGAAATTTGACAACAAGGAAAGGATCCTGAAGGCGGAGAGAGACAAAAGTATCGAACTGCAGAAGTGAGCTCGAGCCCTGAGTGAGCGGGGCGTCTGGGGGCGGGGCGGGCCAGACGGGGAGGCTGGGAACGTGGCGGGCGGCGGGCGGCGGCGTTTGCCTGGTATCTGATTTCCATTCCCTCTTCAGTCCACGGATGAAGGTCGGGGTCCCCGCCTCAGCGCGGGAGGCGGGGCTCTGAGCTTTGCGTGTTGACGTAGCGCAGCGCCCGGGGCAGGCGCTGCGGGCTGCGTCGTCGCAGTGCGTGTGGCTTCCGTGCTCTGACTGAAGCGGCCGCTGCTCGTGGCTTAAGGCGGGACACGGGCCCCCGGAGACGCAGCCGACCTGACGCGCTGACCGTCGGCAAGAGCCGGTTTTAAAGAGGGGAGAAGCGTGTTAACGTAAAGGAAATGGCGCTTTGCCTCTAAGAAACTTCCAGCACTACAGTTTGGCAGATCCTATTTCATGTGTTTATGAACGTAGGGTCTTATGTGTTAGGCATTAGCATGGGGAAGTCAGACCTACCTGTTCATGCACAAGTCATGGTACACGCCACCTGCTGGGAGAGAAAGTCGCTGACAGCAGTCAGCGGCGGAGGTGCCTGTAAGACGTGTCTTAGGCTCAGAATGCATGGGATCCGAGTACGTGACCTTCCGGAGGGCGAAAATGTGCTCCACTTCCGTGGGCGTCACTCCCCTGTGCCGGAGGGCGGCCGGGTGATGAACCCGCCTGCCTCGTCACCCCGCGCAGCCTGGCGCTGGCGAATGGCGCTCCGCCACCGCCGGAGTGCGAACGTGAGCGCTGCCATGCAGCCCTGAAAGACCCCGAGTTTTACACACACAGGTGCGTGGTTTTGGCTTCTGTTTTTAAGGGATACGCTGGAGAAGCTTCACAGTATGGACGACGCCTTTAAAAAACAAGTCGACGCGATAGTCGAAGCTCACCAGGCCGAAATCGTAAAGATGGCAAGTGAAAAGCAGAAATATATCGATTCTGCAAACCTAAAGGTACTGTAAGTAAAACGCACCTGATTATCAGCACTGAATTGTCACAGCTAAATAAATTTGAGATATATTATAACAAGAAAAGGCAGCATGATTTAATGGCCGCGGCAGCCGGGAAGCCAGGCCAGACGGCCACGGCGCTCAGGTTGCTTGCAGGGTATGATTCTGCCGAAAGCAGAATTGTAAGTTTGAGCCTGGTGTGCGCGCGCCCCCGCATCTCCGGATCAGAATTCCCGTCCCTGCCGCGTCTCGGCCGGGAGCCCTTCGGCCCCACACAGCAGGGCGCGGCCGCCACCGCCGCCGAGCGGTCCCCGGGGAGCAGTGCTTTATCATAACTCGGGTTCAGGGCTGTCGAGTTTCGTTTTAACGTCACTGACAGGAATGAATTTAGAGTGATGCTGGTGGGGGCAGAACTCAGAATCACCTGTGCAGCCTTGTAACAGTACACGGGCATGCACCCCCCGAAGTTTCCATTCAGAGTTTGGGGTCAGAGGCAGGTATTTTGAAAACTCAGGGGTTAAGTTTTCACTTGCGTGCCATTCTGAGTGTGTGGTAAACCCTCCCTCCCCATCCTGCCCCGGACGCCAGTCCCCCCTCCGCCAGGTGTCTCCACACTCCGTGCTCCCCGCCTGGTAGTCAGTCACTGTCCCCGTGGTCAGAGGGACTGTCTCGGTATCACAGGCCTTGTGTTCAGGTAACATTGATTTTAGTAATGGCCCCAAAGCGCAAGAATCGAGATGCTGGCAGAGAGGCGTACAGTGCCCCCTTTAAGTGCAAAGGTGAACATTCTGGACTTAATAAAAAAAGCATGTGCTGAGGTTGCTGAGATCTGCGGTCAGAACGAATCTGCTGTCGTGAAATCGGGAAGAAGGACAAAGATTGGTGCTGGTTTTGCTGTCGCACCTCAGACCACAAAGGTCACGGCCACAGTGCGTGATACGTGCTCAGTTGAGATGGAACAGGCGTGACACTGGTGGCGGAGACAGAAACAAGACCGCGCGTGGCACCGGAGAGCGTCGAGCCTGTGCGAGGACTGCGGCAAGGGGCCCCCCCCGAGACCAGCGACGCCAAGCCCCGCGCGGCCCGTGAGGGCGCTCAGACTCGGGGAGGTCGGGCCTGGCAGCGTCTCACGTGGTCGCCGAGGACGAGGCGGGTGAGGACAGCGCAGTAAGATGAGGAGGCGCGCGAGGCCGCGCTCACGGCGCTGTCCGCGTGGTCGTTCCGTGGGGCTGGTGGAACTCTGCCCAGTTTGCAGGCGTCGCCGTGGGGAGCCATGCATAGGAAAAGGCGTGACATGCAGGGGTCACTGCTCTCTACAGTCAGGGGACCGTGCCCCCCGCGGATAAGGGGGGCCGGCTGCTCCCTGCAAGACGGGTCAGAGAGCAGCAGCCAGGAGCGAGTTCAGCGGCAGAAGGGAACCAGCGCTCCTCGCCGGGACTGCCGTGGGCCTGTGACCGCGTGACACCGTCCTCAGGAGGCCGCCAGCCCCGGAGGGCAGCGGCCTGCGGCCGGGCAGCGGTCACAGCGAATGAGGAAGCGTGACGCGTGACTTGTCCGAATTCAGCTCTCTGTTTCAAGTCCACAGAGGCATCAGATGTTTTACCTAAAATCTCCCGCGTGCTTTCCAGGCTCCTCAGGGACCACGACCTAAAATGTGAGGCCGGGCCCTGAGCTGGGAGGACATCCTGGGTTCCGTGGCGGACCTTCTGCCAGTCCAGTGTGACGTCTCAGGGACAGGTCTGTCGGGAGCAAGAGAAATGGCACCAGAGCTTGAACGTGATAAGAGGAATCGCGAGGCGTCGTGTAGCGATGCTCATTTAAATTAGGAGAAATATTAGCCTTCTGAGAGAGAAAGATTAGGGAATCTGTCTCAGAGATGAGGTAGAGGGAGTGAGCAGAAAGGGACGGTCAGATTGCTGGTGCCGTCAGGGCTGTCATGTCACCCAACAGAGGGTGTCAAGCAGGAGGTGACAGTATCAAATACAGAGAATCCGAGAGAGACGGAGGCCTAATGATACAGCGGTCGCTCAGAGAGGCGGTAGTCCCTAGCCAGCACTGGTGGCCTGAGAATGCAGCAGGGACCCCAGTAGGGGGTTGGGGGCAGCGGGGAGGCTGCTGCGGGCTGGAGGGTCTGGAAGGGACCATGTTGAAGGTGACCACAGCAGCACAGGGCAGTGGGAGGCTGGAGTCAGAGGCTGGGTTTCTGTCCACACGTGCCGCTGAGAAGCTGCACAATCTGGAACAAACTTCCTCAGCTCTAAAGCAGAGTTTCGGTAAATCGCCGTGTGTTCCTCAGGGAACCCGTGGGGGGAGGTGATTCGCGCACACGCATTCTGTACCCCGCATGGCCACCGATTCCCCGGTTAGTATTTGAACAAGTTACATTTCACGAACCTCTTGGTTTTAAATAAATGTCACAAATTGCAAGATGCCTAAGAAAAAAATTTGACTTTTTTCAGAATGCATTTTTTAAATTTAAGAAATTTTTATTTAGGTTCATCAGGTTGAAGAAGAAATGCGTGAACTTCTGCAGGAAACGTGCAAGAACAAAAAAGCGATGGAAGCGAAAATCAAGCGACTCGCTTTTGTTCTGAATGAAATTCAGCAAGATTGTGATAATTCTGAGACAGGACTTAATTGAAATGGACCGGCAGACATTGTAAAAATGATTAAATATTGTAGTAGTAACTGAGTAGTAAAAAGAGTAGTAACTGCTATGACTGGGAAATGTCTCTTTCTACACATTTCATTCTGATTATATTTTAAAAGACTTTTGATAAAGAATTTAATTGTATATGTAGGTTTTTATAATAAATTGTTGATAATTATGTGTATTAGAAAAACCTATCAAAATAACTAGACTTAAGCCATTTTTTCTTGTTTCTGTGCTGTGCATTGTTTGGGAGTTAAACATTTGCCAATGAATGTAAATGAAAATTAAGGTCAGCATTCGACTATATTAGGGAAAGTACTTTATTGACTGTTGTTGCTTTTTTGTTATTGAAGAACTAATTATATTTATTGGTTGTCTTTTAGTTGATGTAGTTCCATTCTTTTAAAATGTTCATATGTTCCAAAGTGTAGGCAGAAAAGCACCTGAGACCTGGCGCCCTTAGACGGCATCCACAGCCACGTCATCTCCACGTCACTCGCCATGACCCCTGTTGATAGTGCATTTGGCTTTTCATTAAAGATCACATCTCGGGTTTTCTAGACATCATTTGTTCCTCAGGAGGAAAACTATTCCCTCTCACTTTCTCATTTTCCCTTTTAATCACTATAGATGAAGAGAGCTCTTGCAACTAGAAATGATGTTTCATTTCATATCAGGACATGTATTACTAGTTCACTTTATCATCATCTCTTATGTTCCTATGTGTGCAGAACAAAAGGTGAAAACTATTCTTAATGTTTCTAAAATAATATATAATACCACATATTTAACTCGTAGCCAGTGAACTAAGTTTTAAAAACTAAATGGAATCAAAAAAAAATTAATGCTTCTGAAAGAGAAGGCCACATTTCATTGTCAGCTTCATACTGAGCTCTGCCAGACAGTCTGAGCACACCAGCATGCGTGATGAGAGTTGGGGCTGGGGGGAGGGCATATATAATTTGGGAAAATAATAGCTGAAAACTCACTAAATTTGCCCCCAACAAAAGATCAACCGACAGATCCAAGAACTTCAGTAAAATACAGGATAAACAAAGAGAACCACACCTAGGTGTTTTACAGTCAAACTTGGGAAAATCTTGAAAGCAGTAAGAAAATGGTTTATCTCATATAGAAGAGTGATATAATTGACAGTTGGCTTATCAGAAACGGTGCAGGCCAGAAGGCAGAGGATGACATATTTGAAGTATGGAAAGAACAGTATCTGTCAAAGGATTTCATATCCAGCAAAACTATCCTGCAAAATAAAGGCATTCCCAGACAAAGTTTACTGCTGGCCTCTTACCGGAAAAAGTTAGAAGACAGCTCTAGAGACTGAAAGGAAATGGTATCAGTAACAAATCCCTGGAAGAAATAATGGAAACAACAAATGGTCGATTTTTATGAGGAACCATATAAATATAAATACATTAGACAAAGCAATTATAACACTTGTTGAATTTATATATGATATGTGTGAAAATAGTGTGAAGTTGGGGCAGGGAAATATTGTAGTAGTTTTACCAAATTAATACTAATCGAAAGACTGGTAAATTAAAATGTGTATTATCATCTCTAGAACAGCCAGTAAGAAAACCCAAAGTTATAGTTCAAGAAAAGAGTAGGTTCCATGTGGCAGCATAAAAGCATCAAAACTGACAGAAAGTATTTTAAGACATCCAGTTAAGGTCTGAAAATTGTACCAAGAGCATAGAGTGAATGAAACAGTCAAGGGGATGTAGTAGAAGCTGGTGGCACTGAGCCATCTCCCCTCACCTTCTGGTGGGCGGGATGGAAATCCCACTGCGGGTGGGGGGGCTGTCAGCCTGTCTCTTCCTCTCCAGCTGTGTTGCGGGGCCAAGGTTAAACCTTGAGCTTGACTGGACAAGAAGATTCCAATCAGTAAAATTGGGCAGGAAAGCAAGGACATGATGGGGCTAAGCAGTTGACTAGGAGGTGATAAACGTGTTAATGGCCTCGGTGGTGATAAACTTGATGGGTGTATACTTACTCCCACTCATCAAGTTGTATAAGCATGTACTTCTTTTACATGTGAATTGTACCTCAGGAAAATAGTTTAAAAAGAAAAAATCCTTTGGTATTAGCATCAAAAACACATTCTCCGCTTACATTTAACAGAAGAAGTGCTAATGACAAGTGCAAAACCATAACAAAACTAAAAGCCCCAGTGGTCTCGGATTGGAAGACTCTAGCCCGTGGAGATGGTGATTCTCCCCAATTTCTGTGCAGAGAGGACGCCGCGGCCAGGACGGCCGGCCTGCGGGTCCGCGCACCGGCCGGAAGCCCCTGCGGTCGCAGGTTCAAGGGACCTGAAGTGGCCAGCCGGGCGGGGGGCGTGGGGGGAGGGCGGGGGTGGGGGAGGGGGAGGGCGGGGGCCAGGCGGGGGCGGGGGGCGGACCGGAGGTCGGGGCGGGGCGGGGGGGCCGGGGGGTGGACAGCGGGGGCCGGGCCGGGCCGGGGGGCGCGGAGGGGAGGGCGGGGCCGGGCCGGGGCGCGCGTCCGGCGCCCCGCCTCCCGCAGGAGCGCGTCTCCCGGCAACGGCGGCCGCGGCGTCACTTCCGGCCATTTAAACTCCGGTCCCCGCCGGCGTCGCCGCGTCCGCCGTCTCGCCGCGGGCTCGTTGGCGCTCGGCTGGGCCGGGCCGGACGCGGGGCGATGGCGGCGGCCGAGCCCGCGAGCTCGGGGCAGCCGGCGCCGCCGGGCCCGGCGCAGGGCCAGCGGCCGCCGCCGCCCGCGCCGTCCGCGCCGCCGCCGCCCGGGGCCCCGGCGGGCGGCAGCAGCCGGCACGAGAAGAGCCTGGGGCTGCTGACCACCCGCTTCGTGTCGCTGCTGCAGGAGGCCGAGGACGGCGTGCTGGACCTCAAGGCGGTGAGCGCGCGCGGCGAACGGGCGCCCCGGGCCCCGCGGCCGCCCCCTCCCTCGCCCGGCGGCGGCGGGACATGCGCGGTGCGGCGTGCGCGACGCGGGCGCGTTGTCGCTTGCACGGGGGCGCCGGGCGCCCTGGCGCGGGGACGCTGCGCGGCTCGGGGCGGACGGGGGCCCCCAGCGCCCCGGCACGCGGGGCGGCCGTGACCGCAGCGCCCGCGCAGCGCCCCCCGCGGGGCGCCCCTGCCCTGGGCTCGCCGAGCGCCGGCCCCGGGTGGCGCGGGCGGCACGGGCCCGACCCTCGCCCGGCGCACGCGGCCACCGCCGCCCCCGGGCACCCGCGGGCCCCCTGAGCGCGCCCCCGGCCCTGTGCCCCTGGCGCCCTCGGTGCCCAGCGAGGGGCCGCTGGGGTCGGGACCCTCGGCGTCCCCCGCGCCGCGCACCGGAAGCAGTTTCCCCCCCTTTTTGGAGTCAGTGACTCCTGGAACTTCCCCGCCTGGGAACTTCCTGCGCTCCTTCCCACGGCCCTTCCTCCGAAGCCCCCTAGACTGCTCTGTGGCACACAGTGTCGCGTCTAAGTCGTCGGGAACGGGATGGATTCTGTGTAAAGAATGTCGCAGGGAGTCAGCAGGTCGTCAGAGAAAACAGCGTGACAGGCAGCTTGCTCCCTGCTGTTCAGAGGCTCGAAAGCCACCTGTAGCCTGTGACGCCAGTAAAGGCGATCAGGCGAGCTTGGGGTTTGCAGACGAAAAACAACGCTGAGGTGTGACGGGGAGACCCCCGGCCCCAGCCTGCCTGGGGCAGGGCGAGCTGCGCCCCTGCTGGCCCTGGGCTCGCTGGCCTCCTCCCGGCTGGTGTGGCCGGACCCTGGCTGCGGGGGCCAGTGTCGCGGCTGGGTCACTGCTCGCTCCCAGCTTTGCTCCTCCGCCCCGCGCGGCCCTGACGTTCGTCTCACTATGTCAGTGGGGCTTTTACTCCTAGAGAACACTTTATCATTCTTTTTCACATATATGTGAAAATTTTTTTCCATTTTTTTACATATGGTTTTTACTTATTCGCATGTTTATGATAAAAATCGTACATTTCCGTCTTTCCAGCGATGTTTCTTCTGTGCACTGTAGTATAGGGCTATTAAGACTCTGATAGCGTATGTCGAAGATGGACTAACCCTGGCAATTATAAATTTCCTCTAGTGTAAATGATAAAATCCCATGTTTTTCTTATGCCCTTACTTTGGTGGGGGTGTTATTTCCAGATAAGTTAGTTATCCACCTGATACCTTTTAAGAAGCAGTGAATGAGACATTTTTGTGAACATCGCATCGTGAACATAAAAATCTCAGCCTTTACATCCAGTCCCTCGGAGACCCATAAACTGCCGGGGACCACCTGGACGCCCTTCTTTTCCTAACTTACTGAAGCGTAAGAACATTTCTTAGTGAGGCCTGTCTTGAGTAAGAGTGAAAATGAAGTTCCATTTTAAAAGCTTATGCAGTTTATTAAAAATCAAAAGGTAAAACCTAGAACGAGCATAAAACTGGCTGTTTGGGGCGGCGAGGCGCTGGGGGTGTTTAGGAGAGGGTCCTGTGAGCAGAGGGCATTGAAGCAACATGCTGCTTCGGAAGGGTCTGGCCCGTTTTGTCCTTGAGGAAAGGTATTTATGCCTCGGGTGTTGAGGGTTTTGATTTGCGTATTGATTCGATGCTCCCTGCAGACCCTTTCAGAGCACACAGTGGCCTCTCCAGGAACCTGTCCACCGCCACTTATGTGATCTTTCTCTTTGGTCCACTTTGCCCCGTGCACCGCAGCCCCTTGAATTACGGGAGCCCATTCTGAAACGTTTTGCCACAAATTTATCTCATGAATGTGTCGTAAGTGCGAAATTCCACCCAACTGTCCGTTAGCTTTCGGAATCCATCCCCTGTGGGACAGGGCGCATGGTACCTGCTGTGGCTGTGAGCGTCACACTGGACGACAGCTATGGACGGCCGGTGACACAGTTGTCCCGTAAGGGCTTGTAAAAGGCCCTCTGACCTGGGCGGAAATCAAACCTTCTACATTTTTATTAGTGTTTGAAAATAGCTAAGATTAGTCTAAACCTTATCGTGAAATTGAGTAACAGCTTGTCATGGGCACCGTTGAAAGCGGGTTCATGCCACTCTTTGATTTTAATTCCCGCTGGAACATTCTATAGGGGATCTTGCCGTGTCACTTGGGGCCATTGGGGGCCCTTCTGCCTTATTTTCAGGACCGGGCAGTGCACGAGTGCACATGTCTGTGACTGAGCGCGTGCAGCGCATGGTGGTCTTGTCAGCTTCCGAAGCCCAGTGGCTCTGTCGCTGAGAGCACAGGGGCTGGCAGCTGTGGCCCTGGCCAGAGGGGGCGGGGGGTGCCACCGGCCCGGCACGTGGAGAACCCGGCAGACAGACCGGAATTGTCTGTCGTCACTGCTTGACGTTCGCGCTTTGGAGTGCGGCCTCCTGCGGGCTGCGAAGCCCTTCCTCAGGCGAATGAGCTGCAACTCGCCCTGACCGAACTCAGCTCGGCCCAGGCCCTGCGGGGCTCATGCCTCGGGGTTTCCCAGTCTGCATGCGACTCAGAACTTCCCCCAAGCCTCTTGACTTCACGATTTTAGGAATTGCTGAGATACAGCTTTTCAGAGTTTCAGAAAATAGCCGAGGCTGCCCAGAGACCGGATAGGAAGTGACGCAGCACACGGTCAGCAGCCCCTCTGGGTCCGCCCGCAACGTGTTCTCTCTCTTTTTTGTGGGCTGCATGCCGTGACCCCTTCATTTCTCTCCCCATCACGGCGGGGTGACCGCGGTGCCGCAGCTGCTGCGCCGCCCGGATGCTGTGTCCGGCAGCCGGCGGGGGCGGGGGCCGGGGCCGTCAGATCCAAGCTGTAACGTGTGTCGTTGTTCTCTTCCCCCCCCCACCCGCCTCCCTTCTGAAAACAGGCTGCAGACACTTTGGCCGTGAGGCAAAAAAGAAGAATTTATGACATCACCAATGTCTTGGAAGGAATTGACTTGATTGAAAAAAAGTCAAAAAATAGCATCCAGTGGAAGTAAGTCAGGCAGCGGTGCTCTGCGCCGCAGCCCCTGCTTCTCCCGACCTCTGCGGTGCGGCCTCCCTCCCCGCGCCTCTCCCGAGTCCTCCCGCCCTTCCGGCCCGTGCGTCCCTGCATGTCACCCCTGTCTTAGGGCATGTCAGTGCTCCCTCTGCCATTTAACTCAGACTCCTTGCAGATGACAAAAACTACTCTAAAACATTGAAAATTTTGCAATTTGACTGTTCTTACAAAAAGGTTTCTAAGCAAGCCTGTCCAGAGGTACAGTATTAGAGCTTTCTAGGGGTTTTAGTCCTTGGTTTTAGAAGAGTGTAAAGACTGTCATTGCCTAAAAGTCCGGCGGTGTTAAGCCGGCCGCTGTCGTCCGACCGCAGAGGCGTAGGCGCTGGCAGCAACTCCACGGAAGCGGTGGACCGACTGCGGTGCCTCAAGGCCGAGATCAAAGAGCTGGAGCGCAGGGAGCGCGAGCTGGACCAGCACCAGCTGTGGGTGCAGCAGAGCATCAGGAACGTGGTGAGCGACGCCGGCAGCAGCCGATATCCTTGCGGGGCGCGCGCGGGGGCGGCGGCTTCACTGCTGTTGGAGACTGACGTTTTAGGAGAGAACGTCACGCTTTGATTTTGTGACGCTTCTGGTGGTTTTTACACATGCTTAAAATCGCTTCCCAGCTGCACGGCGCGTCCGTCGGCAGCGCGACGTCCCCAGGCGCGCGGAGCCGTGGCGCCTCACGTTGTGAGTGGCGAAGAGCCCGTCTCAGAGCTCCGAACGATGAGTTCTGGTTTAAAAACAAAGTCGCACGGGCCCGTGTCCGTCCACGGCGCTTCTGCCTGATGATAATGTGGAGATGACGCGCCCCCGCGCAGCACGGGGGGCCTGCCCCGCTCCGCGCGTCAGACGGCACTGCGCCTTCCCTGATGGCCGTGACAGCCAGAGACGTGAGCTTCGCGCCGTCTGAGGAACATCTAAGCCCCGGCCACGCGGCCCCCTGAGCCCTGGACTGACGGTGGGCGCTTCATCCCCGTGCCGTCCCCAAGCCCGGGTCCCTGCTCCCTTCGTTCCTTCCTTCCTGCGGACCAGGGCGCCTGACGTTTGCTAACACGGGGCTGCAGGCCGCGCCGTGGGCCCCGAGCCCGGCACCACTGCACCGGCTGACCGGGGACGTGGCCGCTCCCGCTGCCGCAGCGTCCGCGCCGTGCGGGCGCGCCCTTCGCCCAGGAGCCCATCTCCTTGAGGGGTGCTTGCTGTCTTCTCCCAGGGGCCCGCGGATGCCACCGAAATCAGGGGTGGCTTCTCAGCAAAGGACGGACCCTGCTTTAGGGCCCTTTATCCAGTCTGCCGTTCGGGCTGCAGACTTCGGCCCCTTTTTATCCGACCGCACATTTGGTGGTTGTGTCTGCTTTGGCCTCAGACCTACTCACGTAGCTGAACTGCCCAGAGATAAACGTGGCTCCTTAACTCTTGCGACAGCACCTTCTCCTACGTGACGCACGCGGACGTCTGCGAGTGCTTCGATGGTGAGTGCCGGCGCCGGCTGTGCCGGGGCCTCTCTCTGACCGCGTCGGCGAAGGCGGAGTGCGGCGGCGCTGAGCCCCGTGCGCGCGCCCTGCGCCCTGTCCTCGGGCAGGGACGTTTCGTCCCGCCCTGCCGCGCGCTGCGTGGGTAGGCTGCTTTGTCTGTTCTGGTGACAGCACTGCCTGCCTCGGTGAGTAAAACTGGGCGTGTGGGCCAGCTGACTCGGTGGGATGAAGCGAAGTCTCAAAGTCACAGACGCAGAGTCAGTGACGAAGCTTGCACTAGAGCAAGGTTCTCGTCGGCACCGTTCATGGAACGATGCAGCAGGTGTGCAGCTCACAGGTGGACCCGTTAGCGGGGCCGTTTCCTGGCCAGGACGATCGTCCTCACCCCACCCCGTCCCCGCGTCCGCGCTCTGCCCCTGGAATGACGGCGTGCCGCCTTAGTCGCCAGCAGGGTGGGGGCTGCCGTCCCACGCGGTGCGTGCACAGGTAAATGAAGCCGAGCACGCGCGTTTGTATTCGATCGCGCCCAGCCTGTTGGAAGGACAGCCTGTGTCAGCACGCACGGGGCCTGCAGCGGGGCTCTGGCCTCGCGCCGAGGTGATGACGGTGCGTGTGGCCGTGCGTGTGGTGGTGCGTGTGACGGTGCGTGTGGCCGTGCGTGTGGCGGTGCGTCTGACGGTGCGTGTGTCGGTGCAGTGCGTGTGGCGGTGCGTGTGGCCGTGCGTGTGACGGTGCGTGTGGCGGTGCGTGTGACGGTGCGTGTGGCCGTGCGTGTGACGGTGCATGTGGCCGTGCAGTGCGTGTGACGGTGCGTGTGGCGGTGCAGTGCGTGTGGCCGTGCGTGCGGCGGTGCATCTGCCGCTCTGCTTTGCTGCCATGTCTCTTGCGCATCCCAAGGAAGTTGGGGGAAATCTTAAATCTCAGCAGAGACCACTGCAGAATGGGCTTCACAAGGAAGCTCACTTTAGCTGAAGATTTCTGTGCATCTTAACCAGTCTCGAGTGTCTCCAGTCATCTAAGTGGTTGAAATATTTCAAGTAAACACCGTTGTTTGAATCTAAAAGGTTCACAGAATGTCAGACTTTACGTGAGACTGAGTGAAAGCAAAATTAACTTGAGCCGAACGTGCCCATGAGAATAAACCTGACACTGAGCATTTCCCCTGCTCTGAGACCTGCTGGCGCATCCCGCACCGCGTCTGCCCCCCGCACGGCCCGCTGCAGCTCGCCACGTCGCCCCATTCTGCGGAAGTCAGGGCCGGAGTCCGCGGGCACGAAGCCCGGGTCAGACCAGGCGTCTGACTCCCAGGCCCACACTCACCTCCAGGCCAGGATCATCGTGTGCTCTGAAATTTAAAAATCTTTATTTTTTTTGACCAGGTGATACACTTTTGGCCATTCAAGCACCTTCGGGAACACAGCTGGAGGTGCCCCTCCCGGAAAAGGTCTGTGGGACAGCGTCCTGCCCTCGGGGGGGGGGACGGGTGCGTTCTCCTCAGCTGAACGGGAGCTCATTGGGTGTGACCCTTTCAAATTGTCACACATAGCTTTTGAGGGCGTTTGAGAGAGAGTTGGTCCCAGACTGGGGTGTGTTCGGCACTTTGATAAAATTGTAAGTGTCACCAAATGGGTCCTTCGGTGTTTAACTTTTTTGATTGGATTTAGTTTGTGTCCAGGATATCAAGGAATGAGTCATGGTGACGTCAACAGTTTGAAAAAGTCCATTTGACTGTATCTATAACCAGTACAACAATCTGAGGAAAAATTTCAATTTAAGTAGCGACAGTAATATAATGCTTTATATTAGGTCTTTTTCAAAAACATTTTCTGGCTCATCGAGTCAAATGTATTTGACTCTGCTGTGTATATGTGTATCATGATTTTAGCATTTGGATTCGGAGTTCCTAAGGCAAACTGATTTGACCAAGAAGGGAGTGGGACACGATCACTCCTGCCGTCGGCCCCCCGCCCCCAGCGACCCCCGAAGCGCATGTCTGGGTGCTGGGGCGTCACGGTCCCCGGGACTCCGCGTCGGTCCCTCCTGCGTGCCGGGCGGAGAAAGGGTGTCAGCCTGTGAAACGGGCGCCGTTGAGGGCAGCGCGTGGGACGGCCATGTATGCGGCGGCCTGTGCCCGGAACGGGCGCCCGCGCGCGGGGCTCCCCTTCCAAACGGGGGGCGCGTGAGGGATCCATGCCGGAGAGTGCTGGTCAGTGTTTGGGAAGCGCTGGCTTTGGGCGGTACGGGGCTCGGCGCCCTCCACACCCGCCCCACTCCCGGCCCGCATGGCGGTGCGTGGACTCGGGCCGTCCCTGGCAGCCGTGTCATGGTGCTGACATGGCCTCTGTCTGTTTGTCCCAGGGCCTGAACGGACAGAAGAAATACCAGATCAACCTGAAGAGCCACGCGGGCCCTATCCATGTGCTGCTCATTAATAAGGAGGCCAGTGCGTCCAAGCCCGTGGCCTTCCCCGTGCCCCCGCCCGACGACCTCATGCAGCCCCCCGCCCCGACCCCGGCCCCCATGCCGAGCCCGCCCGGGCCGCTCACCTGCGAGAGGAGTCAGAGTCTGCAGCAGACAGTGGCCGGAGACGTGTCCTCAGGTGGGTCCAGAGCCTCGTTTGACAGTCGCCCGGGAGGGGTGAGAACAGAATGGACAGGTTGCGGGGCTTCTCTGAATTCGCGGGTTGCGATGTGACTGTCAGCTGAGACAGGAGGTGAAACGGGCCCTTAGTTTAATCAGCCTGTGTTCAGTGTGCGCCCGGCCCTGGGGCAGGTTTCCCACGGGGAATTTACAGCCTGTGTCTGTTGCTGACTGAGCCACGTTTGTTCCTGTGCCCCCTTCACTGCTGGCACGTCAGCCGGGCGTCCACGGCTTCCTTTGCAAGGTTGCCTCTTAGAAACCCCAGGGCAGATGACGAGAAGTGTGCTGAGCCTCAAAGGCCAGTCACCCCGGGTGGCGTGCAGTGACCCGTGCCCCTTGCTGCCTGCTTTTTATTTGGATGGTGCCGTTTTAGAGAGTTAGTTAGTAATTGGTTTCGGTTCTAATTCAGGAAACCATGCCGTCCCTAATGGTGAAATAATTAAAAGTCTAGAAACTGGGGAGTCTGGACCGGGGTGAAGGCAGGCCCGCATGCTGGGATGTTCCGGTTCTGGTCTCCCTCACTGGGCGGACCGAGGGGTGGCTCTGTGCGGTGTGGCCCAGACCCACGCGGCCACCGGCTCCCACCGGCCACAGCCTGAGCAGTTAGAGTGTGTGGTCTCATGTCTAGAGACAGTAGCGGCGACTTGGGGCCAGCTCAAGGGACGTGACCGAGGTAGGACTGAGCCAACAGTCCGTGAGAACCGTGACAGGGCCGGGGTGGGGCTGGGAGACAAGCCTGGGAAGCGGAAGGGGGGGTGGGGCGTGGAGCCTGCAGCTGTGCAGCCCCAAAGATCAAGGCCAAAGCCGGGGGCGCCTGGGTTAGAGAGAGAACACGTGAGAAATGCTGCTCAGGCCAAGTCAGCAGCACGTGTGTGAGGCCTGGGGCTAAGGGGCACAGGGAACGGCGGGTGACGTCAGGGTGGGGGGCGTGGCGGGTGATGTCAGGTGGGGGCGTGCGGCCATTCTGGGAGGCGGTGGGACTGGGTCTTCCCCTTAGGTTTGAGGCTCAGGCCGCGCCCAGGGAGCAGGTGCTCTGGAACCCGCCCCCTGAGGTCCAGTGCTGTGAGCCACACTGCCCTCCGCCGCTGCTGTTCACCATGTGCCGTCCACACGGCCGCCCTGCGCTGCTGAGGCAGAGACAGACCTGTAACCCGTGTCCCGTTTCTGTCCCCAGCCGGGTCTGTGAGCGCAGACATCATTGACGAGTTAATGTCTTCTGACGGTGAGTGGTTTAGAACTTTACTACCTGTAAGTTCCAGAAAAGCCTTACTGATGTCTAAGTGCTGCATGATTTTTAAAAAATGAAGCACTTGTATTTTTTAACTGCTTAATGCACTATACTATGACAGTTCATGAAAAGTGTCCTGTTAATACTGTATAGTAAATCCTAGTTGCCCGTCAGCATTTTCCTTTGCCCGTGTTGAGGGGAGACTCTGTGAAAGACACGCACCTGCACCGAATAAACTCCCCAGCTGTGGGCATAGTCGCTTTTCACTCCTGAAGACTCTGGCCCAAAAGCGTGCAGTAACAAATCTCACGAACAGACGGTGCGCAGATCGCTGTGTGGATGACCCCATGCGAGGTCACCGCGCCGTGACCCGCTTCAGAACCCGTAGCTACGGTACTGCAGCTACCTGAGTGGAAACGCTCCCGGCCTGGGCTTTCTGCAGGCTCCAGGAAGCAGGCCCTGGCTCGAGGCCTGGCGGGCGGCAGCTTTCCAGTAGCACACAGAGCGGTGACCGCTCAGACCCCTGAGCAGCAGAGAACATGGACAAGTGTATTGGCCGGAGTCTGCTCCCTACTCAGGTCAAAGTAGTAGCTTATTACCAGGTCGCATACTCTGACCCAAGGTTCTGAATCACGTATTTCAGTGATAAGGTCAACCAATAAAAATTTGAACCCCGTTTCTCAAGCCAATACCTGTAATCGATATTCAGTGCTTACACTGTCTTTAAAAGAGAACCTCAAGATGCACACTGACTGCGAGTCACTAATTTCATTATTACTTTTCCTATTGTATATGTTCAAAGTCTTGAATAGCGCAGGAAGCAGTGTAGCTGGACGGGTGCGTCTGGGGGTGCTTGACGTTAAGCACCACTGCCTGGAGCAGAAGCCTCGGCTGACGCTGAACCTGTGTTTTGCTTGCAGTGTTTCCTCTCTTACGGCTTTCTCCGACCCCGGCCGACGACTACAACTTCAACTTGGATGATAATGAAGGAGTTTGCGATCTGTTTGATGTCCAGATACTAAATTATTAGATGCCAAGGGAACTGGGACTGTTATCTACCTCTACCTGTGTAACGTTTTAGACTTCCTAATAACCTGAGTATTTAAATAATGAATGTAACACCTTTCTAGTTCACTGATTCCGAAGTGTTCTTCTCTATACTCTTTTTTACTTCACAAAACTTCAAGCATAAAAACAAAGGGCTCTGACAGCTTCAGGGTAAAAAGTGACTTAATACCCACCCCCACCCTCAACTAACTGCCTTCTGGATTCCTACTTTTTTTCCAATTCTGAATCTTTCTGATCTTTCCTCTTACGAGAGGAAAATTAAAGTAGACTTAAGGTCATCAAAAACAAAAGCATTGGCCAAGGACTCTTCGCTGGTCTTAACGTTTTTACTGCCACAAAATTGTCCATAATCTGTGTCCTCCAATCCAAAGGACATTCACTGCCACTTAAAAGTGAAGGAGGAGACGAGGATATGTTCCCTTTCAGTGAACAGTCTGCGAAGTGCCTTCTGTTTTAGCACTTTAAGTTCATCACATTTGGTTGACTTCTGACATTCCACTTTCCTAGCCTATAGGAAAGATCTGTTTGTGTAGTTTATTTTTTAAATGTGCCAATTCCTGTACATTAACAAGATTTTTAAAAATAAAACTGTATAAGAACATTTAATTTACTGGTCTTCGGGGGGAGTCTGATGCATCGCCAGTGTATCACAGCTGAGCCATTAATCGTGTAGCTTCGTCCACATTAACCGGTTGTTGTCACGACTCTGCTGAGGAGCCTGGAGAGAGAGAAGCATCATACGGTGTCTGAAAATTTAGCTACGACAGCGAACAAAAATGACACACATCACCTATTACCCAAGTTAACTTCTTCTAGCCATGCCCTGGAGAGCGAACAGTAAATTCTCCCATTTGGACTCTGTTTTCGCGTCTGCATGTGGCCGCATAGGCTGTACACGCCTCACGGCCACGTCCGCCTGGTGGGCTTCCTACTGCTTTATCTTACAGGCCAGGACAAACGGAAGCAATTTCCACTTACCAGCTGTTTCTGCAGCGGTTCAAGGGAAAGGCCTTTCGAGAAGTTTGCAAGCTCCTTTTGTATATCTACAAAAGCCTTATTCACTCTGTTAACTTTTTCAGCATTCACAATGTTTATCTTAAAAAAAATAAATAAAACATCATCTCACAGCCATTAAAGAAAAAATACATTCAACCTTAATTTAACCTTATTAAACATAAAAATAATTAAACATACTAATTTGGGGGCTGATTCACACTAAAACTCTTACAGCCTCCTGGGCAATTTAGACAAAGGCTCTGGTTTTTTAAAAAGAAGAATTCGGTGGCGATGCCCTCACCGTGACTTTACGGGCACGAGCAGGCCCAAGCGTCAGCTGCCAGCATTCCACGTGACGGTGCTGTCACCGCACGTGTGAAACGCGGGACCCGATCAGACGCCACCAGTGTCTTGCAAACAGTGCGTCTCTGAGCTCTTCCTCGGCCCTGCCTCAGTGGGAGTCCCTGGCCACCTCTGAGGCCCGCCACCCGGCCGCCCCTGCTCGGAACCTAAACAGCGGGGTGGCAGTGCTGAGCTCGATCATCAGGGCATTCCAACCCCGTTCCCCACGGCTGTCACCACCTGCTCCCTCAGGAGAGCTCTCAAACCTCAGCTCCCGTACCTCGTGCCTGGAGTCACTACCGAGTGGCTTGACAGGACTCTAATCCTATGGCCTCAGGCCTCGTCCCTGGACATCTCCCCCATGGCCTCCCTCGCCTGCCCCCTTCCCCAGCTCACTCACACATACCTCACTGCAACCTCCAAGCAGCTGCTTTTCACAGCCACACCTTCACATCGAGAGAGCCCATGACTTTACCTCTTCTTCCCTCCCTGAGTCAGACTTGCGTGACAACCTACTTAGCCTCAACTATCAGCCTTTCCTGAGCCTGAAACAAGCTGCAGGAACCCTAACTGTGCCCGGCCACCTGCGCCCTTCCCGTCAGTTGTCACTTTCTGAGCACACTGCCACCACGCTGCCATCCACAGACCACCTCATATTTTCTAGTGCGTGGGAAGCTCCTAGCCCTCTGTCTAATGGACTGGCGGCCACGCACGTGCCACTCTGCCCGGAGCTTCCCAGCTCTGTGCGGCGCCAGCTCCTTACCACTCAGCTCTTGGCTCCGATGTTAACCCGGAAGACAGTTCTCTGCAGAACTGTCACCCCCGACCCCTCATCGTAGCACCCAGCTTTATTTCCTTCAAAGCATTTCCAAAGTCATAAAACTACTCGATCAAAACTTAGCTAGTTCATGAAAACTGAAAAATGTTACTTTTCTGTGGACTATGATGATGATGATACTAAATCCTGGATAGCTGACTCCACCTACTACATAAAAAACATTTTCTTGAAGAATTAATCTAAATCTAAGTGAAGAAATTTCCTATTTCCCAAACATCTGCAATAAAAACCAAGAAGATAAACTCCTTTCTTTTCAAATTTTGCATTTTAAGAAAATATTTTATCTTCATTTTACAGATTTCTGAGTCACACATATTTTCAGAGAATTAAGAATTACTGAGGATAAAAACGGGTGCTGACTGACATCCACGTCATGGCTCAGTTAAGAGGTTCTTGAATATATTTGAGTTCAGAGGTTAGGACTGGTTCCCATATCGTGTTTTTATGATTTCTATGCTCTGATAAAATTATTAAACCGTGAAGAGCCTCACACATTTGCAGTTAATTTTTCTTTTCATACATTTGGATTCAAGAAAGGGTTGTGATTTTTCTCCAGTTTTTAAAACAAATGTTTAAAACCCTCTTGCCTTTGCAGTTAAGGCTACAAACTTGTTTTAAGTAACAGCATTCAGTTTTTCAGAAGCTTTACCATATGCTTCACTTGTAAATATAAAGTCGGAGTGCTTAACTAATTAATACTCACCTTCTTGAGTTTGGTGGTTACTGGTTTTGCTTTACTCTTAACCTTGAAGTTTTTTGGCTGGCTATGTGAAACACATTCCTCGGCTTCGACCCTCTTACTTTGTTTTTGGCCATTGTCTAGGAAGGAAAGGAAAGGAGCTCGATGAAGCAGACATGTTTACAAACTGTAAATCCATTTAAATTTTTAGAGTTAAGGTACCACTTAAATCTAAACAATTGCATCCTACTGCCGGTTATTTTTAAGGCTGCTGCATGGATTAAATTATCTCCGTGTCTTTTGCCCCGCCTGGATTTCTTGCTGGACGGCAGGGGATGTAATTCTCTTCTGCTTCTCCAGCACCTGGCCCACAGCAGGTGCCACATCAGTTCTGCTGGCTGAGCTCCTGGATGTTATCAACACAAGTGTTTCTCAGCTCTCTGCAGCAGCCGACAGTGGGGGCCACCACCATGCATCCTCCTGCTAGCTCACGTGCCACTGTACCATCCTGGTTCCTGTCACACTCTAGAGCTGACTCCTCTGTCTCCTTTTTATTTTTACTTGCCTCACTTTCTCTCCTGTGTGCACCTCCTCAAAAGCAGTCCTGAATCCTGCACTTCCTCCCTCCCCCCACCCCTTAAGTTACTTCATGACTTTCATATCACCTCTTTGAGAATGGCTCTTGTCTTGAAACTAGATATTCCCTTCGTTTTACAGCTAAACACACACTAAGCCTGTAAATTCTACCTTAGACATATCTCTCAGATCTGTCTTTAACAATGCCTCTGAGGAACAATGTTCAAAATATTAATAGAAGATTTGTTGAGCTTTTACTATGGGTACAAGCACTGCTAACATTTTATGGACTTTAATTTCCTCCTCACAACAATACTTTTTGGGAGGTACTATTATCTCCCCATTTTACGGATTAAAAAAAAAACTGATGCAAAGAGAAGTTAATTTCCCCACTGTCACACTGTTAGTATTCAGGGAATGGCAGGATTCAAAGCCAGGCAGTCTAGATGAGGATCTAGATCAAGTTATGTGATCCATAAATCTCTCATCTATAAAATGCAGTACGAAAGCAATGTGGTGCTGTCTAGCCGGGACTGGATTGCCAGTATAGTCCCTAGGTCTATTTGGTTAGACCATGGGTTGTGCAAACTATACCCATGGACCAAATCAGGTCATGCATCTACTTTTGTAAATAAAGTTTTATTAGAACACTGCTATGTTGATTTGATTGTATTCCATGTCTGTGGATGCTTTCCCGCAATGACTGTGGCCAGCAAAGCCTAAAATATTTAATATCTAGTTCTTTACAGACAGATGTCAACCCCTGGCTTGAGCCATCTGCCTTCCAGTCTATAAGGCATAGTGCTATGTAATGTACCTTCCCAATGATAAGTACTCCTACTTAAAAAAGTGAACCCAGTAGAAAATACATGATTATTACAGAAGCAGAAAATACACATAAGAACCTCTCCCAAATTAAATAATCTGAAATTCTCCCAAGAGTAACTCAAATCCAACCACTCATCTAGGGCTCATTAATCAATTAGGACGCACCAGGTACGCTAAAGAAGTTATGCACACACATATGAGAATACACGAGACACGCAGCGACAGGTGCTGTTACGTGCCGCATAGTGCAGGGACTTGAGGAAGGCTCGTGAAGAAGGCAATACCGTAGTGGGGAGTTGCAGGGAATTTCCCTGGCAACCACGTGGAAACTGATGACAACAGACACAACCAGAAACTGGTCCACGGGCCCGGGGTGTCGGCCTGGCCGGGCTGCCGGCCGCCGAGGCAGCGTGCGGGGTAACCGAGGCCCGGGGCCGCTCCGGCGCGAGGACCGCCCGTCCCGCCCCGGCCCCAGCCCCCGAAGCCCCTGCCAGCCCGCTGGAAAGCTGCCCACCAACCTCTCGCCAGACCTCGGAAGCGCTCAGGAGCCCGCCGCGGCCCCAGGTGACGCCAGAGGCACGCGCAGGATCGCGGAAGTTCCGGGGGAGGCAACCAATAAAACTTCCGCTCCCAGCTCGTGGTCCCGCCCACCGAGCGGAGCCCCGCGTGTACGGAGCCCCGACGCCAAGCGCAGCGACGCCCCGCCCACAGAGCCGAACCCCGCCCCACGGCCGAGCCCCGCCCCCGCGTCCCTGGCCTCCGCGGCGTCCGCGGGCGAGGATCCTGGAAGTTTTCACTGTGGCTTCATTGCTCTGAAAGAAGGGTTCCTGACGGCACCGCGGGGCGCGGGAACGTATAAAAATGTCAAACCACCTTAAAAACAGAACAAACGTGTTTGCCTTCCGGTCGCGTGTCTGTGTGCGTTTCCCAACATGTTCTGGTTGAGTTTTCTAAAAAGTTGACTCAATCGTTCCAAGAGAATTTCTGCATTAAAGTAGTGTTCACGTGTTTCTCCACTTCTTCTGTTGAAGTCATAAGAGAAGCCAGGTTTTAAACAAACGTGGACGTACTGACAGTTATATATCCTTTTACATAGTAAATGAAGACGCGCCTTTGCGGTGAAGGAAAAACGACCCACTTCCACAGGACTTCGTCTGTCCCAGGCTTTGGCAGTTCACTGGATTTTCCATAATTCAGATATCACGTGGCTTGTATGCGTGCTTGTCTCTCAGCCAGTCCATGCATTCTTCAGCAGCCGGTCCCTTCGTCACCGTTGTATTCCCCACCCATGATTCTGTATTTCCGTTGTGACATAAACATTTGCTGAACGACATAAAATTCCCAGATGTGTTAAAGGCAGGCCAGTCCACTGAAAATAACTTAAAACTACTCAGAGGAGCCCTTCTTTTTATCTTCCCATAGCTCTGCTCCTTGAAGCAATCGGTGCTGACAAATATGTTTTCAATTTAAGGAACAGATTTTATCCAGCGTAGTCTCCTGGCCAAATGCCTAGAAATCCTGAACCTGAACTAATGACAGTCACAAGGAGGGCTTGCATATGAAATAATTGAAGGGTAAGATAGATAACACAAAGGCCATAAAAATATTCAAAGTGTACATGAAGTCCTTTCACATTTTTTTACTATGCTTTTCACATTTTTTACGATGGTTAAAATTGCAGAAATTGTGAAATATTTAGCAAGTGCATGTTTAAAACTCACAATCTGCAAAGGTGAAGAAGGCAGTGTGTTACTAAGGCAGTAACAAATTTCACCAGTGTTTAGAACAACAAATGAAAGCATGCTGGGCTGTGTAATTATCAGGTTTAGTTGATAAGTAATCACTCAAGCTGTTTGTTTAAAGCTTAACAACGATTTTGTTTTTCAGTAGAAATTGTTATGTTCAGATTCTAAACAGACCAAAATCAACAGTTTTTGACTCTCTTCTCTGCATTGTCTTATAAGCACCCTGTTATGCTGAAATTTTGTTAAGAATTACATGGGCGTCTATATTTATGATAAATACAACCAAAAATACTGAGAACTCTAAATCCTCACAAACATTTGTCTCCTTCAAAACTTTTTTTCCTTTTGGATTAGAAACATCATGAAGAATCATTGTAGAAAATTGGAAAATCCAGAAAAGCATAAAGAAGAAAATGAACAACCAACAATTTTTGCATCGTGACCTAATGCACGGGCCATCTTTTTCTCATTTGGATTATTGTAATAGCTTCCTAAGTGGTTCTCCTGCTTTAATCTCTACCTAGCCCAACAGCCGGAGGAATCCTGCTAAAATGTTGATCAGCTCATATCATTCCTCAGCTCCAAACTTTCTATGTCTCCACATCACTAAGAATAAAAGCCAAAGAATTTACAATGGCCGCAAAACCCTGTAAGCCCTCTAAAGCAGAGTTTTTAGCTCTTTTTTGTTTGCTGCTGTATTCGTTTTCTAGAGTGTAACAGATCACCCCCAAATTTAATTGCTCAAAACAACAATCATTTACTATCTCACGATTTCAGTGGGGATGGAATTAGGGTGGGGCTTGGCTCAGACGCTTTCAGTTAGCTGTTGGCTGGAAGGCTTGGCTGGGTGGGGCTGGAGGGTCTGCTTACAAAGCACCTGGCTCAGGTGGCTGCGACTGATGCTGGCCACCACTAGGTGGCCAAATCCTCTCCAGGAGGATGTCCGCCCAGGGCTGTTTGCGGATCCTCAGTGAAAGAGGACTGCCCCCGACTGAGGGATCCAAGAGTCAGGGAGACACTGTGATGTCTTTTGTGACCTGGACTCAGAATCCACATGCTGTCACTGCCACTGTATTTTATTAATCGTGCCAGTCCAGTTCAGTGAGGAGGGAGATGGCACGAGAGGCTGGCTCACGCAGCTGCTCTGTCCCCTATCCCTGAAACAGTGCTGGCTCGGAAAGGAAACCCAGCCAGTATCTTGAACACTGAATAAATTCCACCACTCGGATTTTTAAAAATATATTTCTTTGCAGCCTTTTTTTCAAGGCAAATATGCTATGTTGTTTATTAAAAATCAATATCTTTCTAGGTTAAAAGTACAACCTATAAATACAAACACAATTGTTAATAAGTATATTTAAAAATATAATGTTTTCCTAAAATTACATCTTTTTGATACACAATAAGTTATTGCAACCCTCTTAGCATTTCTGTTTCTAGATTTTTTTTTTTTCTGTTATAAAAACATTGTGGTGAATGTCCTGTGAGGGCATCTCCTACTATTTTCTTGGGGAGCATGCCTAGAAATAAGAACTGAGGTTATAAACATTTATTTACCCTACAGCAAGAGAATGACATCGACTTATTTATTCCAAGCCAAGAAACAATGGACTGAATTCTCTGATGACTGAATTCTTTTGAATGGCCTGGGCTTTTTGACATGGACCTGATGTCTATGCAACTTCACTTCCCTTTACATAATCTTAGCTCTCTCCTTCTACACTCTCACAATATGCTCCACTAAGATACGGAACATGAAAACTAGGATGTGGATAAGTTACCAGGAAACTTATGAGAGTAAACAGAAGAACAAAGATGTCAGATGCAGGGTCTCGGCCACGTAGTCTCGTCTGACAAAAAGGGCGAAGCGTCTGGCTCCAGGTTCTGAAGGCTGCCATCAGAAAGGTGACTTCCCAGGCCATTCGTTGGTGTCGTCCTTTCAGTTTTTGGTCTGGAATTCTCCAGGCCTGATACGCAGGTCCTCCAGCAAGTCTGTCAGCTTGCAAAGCTCCTGGGGCGACTCTCCTGGGCAGGTTGCATCATGCCATTTCCACCTTGGGGGAACCTCAGGAACAGGAAGGTAAAGCAATCGAAACCCCATATATCGTCAGCTCCATAAAGTCAACACTCCCCACAAGATACCAAATAATAAGACATTCCTGTGGTTAGTAAGTCCCCGCCTGCGAATCACAGGGCGTGCTGGGGGAAGGAAGCCGGCACAGGGGAGAGCAAGCACCTTGGCCTTGGGGCTCTGCAGGCTGGGGCTCTGTGCCCCCTGGTGGCTTGCCTCTCTCGGTAAGGTTTCCTGCTCGGTAACAGTCAGAGGAAACTAGCCTGTGGGGTTCACAGCTAGACTTCCTAAGAAGAACACTTGGGAAAATGTGCACCTCAGCGTCTGCGCGTCCACTGTAATAACACGGTATCAACGACTACTTTGATTTTTCCTTAATACGTCACGACACTTAACGATTTCTCCGGCTAGCCTTGTAACTCACAAGTGCTGCTCCTAGCACAGGGTCCAGCCGACGAGCGACGTGGTGACCACTTCCATATCCTTGGTCAGGATTCCTGGCTTGTCCGGTCGGTGTCAATCATTTTTTCCTTGTCCAAACTCGGTGGTTGGCAACCTGGAGACCGAGACGCTTTGTTAAGGAGGCAACGCACAAAAAGGAGAACTTAGCACGTGAAGCGATTCATTGACTTGAGAAAGAAGAGGATTTTTGCGGCTCGTTGAGAACTGCAGAAGCCAAGGGAGGCTCAGGCTGCGCTGTGGGGTTTTCAGGTCAGATCTACGGAAGACGAGTTCAAATTGACCTTGATTTAGGGGTCCCTAACAATGCAGTGGTTATGCAAGAGGCACCCCTGGGACGTGCAGGTACCACATCCTGCAGCAGGCCTGCGGATGGCAGGGGACACGGAAAAACTGCCCCGTTCCCTCCTTTAGGGGTTCGCGCGCGATAAGAAGCTCTCTGCTCTAGTTTGTTCATAAATAACACTTTTACCGAGCTCGATGTGAAATTGCTGATTGACCCGACTCACAGCCTTCTGCAGCTGGGACAGTAACTGTGATCCTGGCGGGTCACACGGGTCTCTGTGCGTCACTGGAGCCCGGCGCGCCCCTTCTCCGGGACGGGACGCCAAGGCCCTGAGCCCGTCCGCGCAAGGCCGCCAGCCCCCGGGGCGTCAGTCAGGCAGAGGCCGGAGGATCGGTGCCCAGGCTCGGTCCCTCACTCCCGGCCGCAGCCTGCAGAGGGTGACAGAGAGCGAGCGGGACGAGGGCGGGAGGGCCCCGCAGGGCCAGCTGCGCGCGCCCCGGGCGGTCACTCCGCTGCTCCGAAGCTTCGTTCGCCTTCTGAGCGCGCAGGACGACGTGATGGGCAACAGGCCGCAGCGCTCCGCGCGTCGCGGCTCAGGTCCCGCTGTCCTGGCGGTTTGGGGTTCGCGAGCACCGGCTCCCGCCCCGCCGGCCCCCAGGCCGTGACTCCCCAGCTCCCCGGCCAGCCCTCCCGGGGGGGCCCCCGAACCTCTGTCCGCCTTCGCTCCTGGCCGCGCCATCCCCCGAGCCCCTGGGGCCCCTCGCGGGTCAGAGCGCCGGGCGGTCCCCGCGCGCGCCCCCTGCAGGCCAGCGAGCGCCCCGCGGGCTGCGAGGTCCCGCCCGGTCCCGCCCGCCACCGCCCGACCCCTCCCTGCCGCTCCCCGCCGCTCCCCGCCGCTCCCCGCCACTCACTGCCACTCACTGCCGCTCCCCGCCGCTCCCCGCCGCTCCCCGCCGCTCCCCGCCACTCACTGCCGCTCCCCGCCGCCGCCACCCGCCGCCACCCGCCGCGCGACCCCGTCCCGTCGCCGCGCGACCCCGTCCCGTCGCCCGGACCATGTCGCGGCTCAGCTGGGGCTACGACGAGCACAACGGTGAGCGGGGCGCACGCGGACGCCGCGCCGGGAGCCGGGTCCCCGCGCCCCAGCGCCCCGGCGACTTTCCGTGGGGACCCACTTCGCGGTTCCAGGCCGGCTGGGGCGCTGAGCTGGGGACGGCCTCCCTTCCGGTCTTCCAAGCCCGCTCCTCACTCAGGGGGTCCGGCCGTGGAAAAGGCGTGAGCGTCCATCCACCACAGTTGCCTGACTTGGACTCAGCTCCGAAGGCGCGGGGCGCCTTCCCGGCAGCCAGGACCCCGCGAACCTCTTCCTCGCTGCGACATGTGCCCACAGCGGCGCCCCCTGTGCCCACGGCTACTGTCACCGCGGGTTCTTTCTGGAAAATGAGTTGGATCCGGGCTCGTCTCCACAGCCTCCCTCCCCTTCCCAGCTCGTCCCCGCGAACGCGGAGCCCTGGCCCAGGGCGATGGAAATTACATGTTGCCAAAATGCATTTATTGACGGAGCAACAGTAATAAGATACATACTTTTCTTCTTGTATTTTCTAAATTATTGAAAGTAAACCTTTAAAAAAATTTTTTTTTTTTTACATTTAGCTGAACTGATTATTTCAAATACTGGTTATTTGGAACTGATTGCTGTGACACCAAGAAAGTCGTATAGTGAATCACTGTCAAAATTAAGTCTGTGAATGATGGTGACAATAATGGTAATCATAGCTTTTGGATTAACATGTATATTATTGAACTGTCCCATGGAGTCAGATTTTACAGGAAGTTTACTTTCACAGAGAAACAGGAAGTTTCATTTCTAATCATAGACCTCTGAGATTCTGATGAACTCAACAGTTTAAAAATGGCAGCGAGTGATATTTAGAATTTTCATAATGAAAGGTATGGTTTAGGTAGATTTCTTTTTCACTGAGACTATAATTATAATCTTACATTTTCTAAAGTCCAATTTATGTTTGGGAAAGAGACCGACCAAATAAATTTCTTTTTAAAACAATGTTGTCATATAAAAAATAATAGATAGATATGGATGATAGATAACTTAAAAATTTTTTTCCCTCTCTGCTGGAATAGTTTTTATTATTGCTAATTACTAATTACTGCATGCCAATAGTGCTCTAACTATGGTGAAGAAGAAGGGTGTTTTTGATCAATGAGTACTGATGACTCTTTAATATGTTAAGGTACATTGAAACTCATCTTCAGGAACTTAAAAAACCCGTCTTAGGAAAGCCATTGACAAGGAGCGAGTTCATAGTTCCACAAAGAATTGTGGGGCCATCCCCTGCTGTTAGAGGCGGTGACAATCTGGGGACCACCCCTGCCAACAGATCGGCTGGCAGAAAAGCCCGCCGGAAGTGTGGTGTCCTGAGGGGCCGAGTCTGTCCCTCGCATCCTGGCGAAAGCAGTGAGTGGACAGATAAAGGCCTCGGAGGGGCCGGCCCCTCACAACATCCGCGGAACCGCCTCCGGGAACAGATGATAGTTTTTTGGTTTCGTGTAGGGAACGTGACAATCACTGAAACTACGTATCACTATGGAGAGTCAAAAGTTCTTCAGTGGAACGCCATGTATCTCTACTTAAGAACTGAGTTTCAATGGGTTTAAAGTTGGATGTTTTAGAAAATTTAAGGCGGGGGGGGGCTCTGAAGAAGCAGGGAATTGGATCTACCACCATGGCTAATATGTAATATTGAGTATTTGATGTAGAGTGGTGTCATTTATCTTTTCCTTTGGTTCGTCTCTGCTTTTAAAAATAGTTCTGGTTAGAAAGAACTGGAAATAGGAGTGTAAAGAATTAGAAGAGTGAAACCAGTTCCCGATTGGAAAAAGTCTACTACGTGTTGTGACAAGTGCATGTTTGAAATCCGATTCTCTGTAGGTTAGTTCCTACTTGGTGGCAGTGAGACAAAACTTTTTTCACGTTAAAAAAAAAAAAGGACTAGATTGTATACAGAACGAGCACTAGAAAGGTAAATGAGAATATTTAATAAGTAAGGAAATGTATTGCTTTTTCCTGTAACTAGTTGTAAGCAAGGGCCTGTGCTTTGAAATCCAAAGTGTCAGATTCACAGAACGACTTCGAAGTGTGTGCATGGTTAGGTATCCAGGCCGTGACTTTTGTACCTCGGCCTATGTGAAGGAAGAAATGTATGCTTTCTCCTACGCAGAAATGAAGGGTAAAAAGGGGCATTCGATTCAGAGCTTGAAGCTCTTGCTAAGTGTGATATGTTCACTTGTCCTGAAATTTCATTCTAAATCTTATCTTTTAAAAGTGCTTGTTGTCGTTAATCTCATTCATCTTCGGTTTCTCTTCCATCTCAAGCACAGTCCGCTGCGCTCCACAAGTATTTGTTGGGCGAAATAACTTCAGTCCTTTCCTTTTGGGCTCGTGCATTCCAGGGCCCGCTCACTGGAAAAAGCATTTCCCGATTGCCGACGGGGATCGGCAGTCTCCGATTGAGATTAAAACCAAGGACGCGAGGCACGACGCTTCCCTCCAGCCTCTTAGCATCCAGTACGACCCGCACTCGGCCAACATCATCAGCAACAACGGCCATTCCTGCAGCGTCGACTTCGATGACACGGAGGACAGATCAGGTTGGTGTCCTTTCTACTTTTTCTCTCTCTTTTTTTGGCAGGGGTGAGGGGCTTGGAGGATCGAGTGGCACTTTCTAGTCTCTGATCTTTGCATGCATTGTATGTTTTTGATAGTCCTTTGCTGGAACTCATAATGAAGGTTTCTTGGGGGGGTTACTTTATGGGATACTTAGTGTCTTTCACGCTGTCAATAAATAATGGACCCAGCAAATCAAACTTTAGTATCACTTATATATAATACACTAAATGAAATAGAAAAGCATTTTTCCTTAAAATGAGCATTTAATCCTTCTTCAAGCATACTTACAATCCAATTTAATATATGGTATCAAGTTCAAAAGTAAAATGAGAAAGAAGATTAGACAGAATCATATTTCAAGCCTTCTGAAATTTGTTTAAATTTTTTTGTCTAATATTAGGATGATGCCATATTTGCTTTATTAATGATAAAGATGGTTAAAATTTAAAAGGCCCTAATTGGAAGAAAGTTTTCACTTATTCATTAAGCTCAGCTTTAGTCTAGTAATAATTTCCCATATTTATGTAAGGCCATGATTTTAGCAAAAGTTATAAGCCCATAAAATTTCTTCCTCGTATCTGTCAAATTTATAAAAGGGATGCATATTATTCATAACGTTGTGAAAAACGTACAAAGGAAGATGCCGACATGGTATTTTCACCTTTTGGGGGGAGGAGGGACCCCCTTATACGCGCGTTCTGTTACCTGTGCTCCGCGTGCTCAGTTTTGCGAGTCTGTGTTGATGGATGTGGGTGAAGTAACGGGTGAGGCCGTGGCCCAGGGTTTCCGAGGGTGAGGTTTACAACACCCGCCGTCACAGCGGGCTGCTGTTTATAACGTCTCGAAGGCGAAAAACTGAGGCTCCTAGTTCTAGAATAAGCGGTCAGCAGAGTGTCCTTCCCCGCAGCCTTCAGTGTTTTCCTTGTAATGTGGCACCCCGAGTCATAACCAGCTCCTACTCGGATTTGCCGGTGACGGGCCAGGTGTCCTGTCTCCTCCCTCTGTCTCCCTCCCTCTCGTCACCGCAGACTTGGCCCCGAGCACAGTCACAAGCCCACAGTAAGCACTCGAGGCCTGTTGAGTGAATGAGTACCTCCGTGTGCATCTGCGAGGAGCCAGGCTTCCGGAAGGTTCTCCTGGCCCGGTGCCGGCGAACCTCCGTGCCTTCAGTCCCCCTCTGTGACAGCTTTGTCCCCTTTGCTTCCTGTTCTCCGCTCACTCACTGCTCACCGCTCCTCAGAATAGGCTCTGTAGCCATTCCGGGTCCCTTCAGGAGTGACCCTGCGCCCCGAAGTTTGTGGGGACTGCTTCTCCAGGCGAGGTCTGTTCTTCTCTGAAGCGAGCATGTGTGCTGATCCGGGCACTGTCCTAGGTACTGGAGTCACGAGGGAACTAGCTAGATCTGCCTTAAAGGAGGTCGTATCCTAGTGGGATGGACAGTGAGTGCCTGAACAGACAAATGTGGTGATTTTTAAATCAGTTTATTTTCTCCTCCTGTGGCCGCCAGCCTTGCTTATTATTCAAGGCAGCTGGCTACAGTGTGGTTTTGGCAAATGAGCAGGGTTAGCAAATGTCTGGCAATGTCGCAGGTCAAGTGTGAGAGTGACAGTATCTTTCTACTGTCACAGCATCGGGCTTTGCAGCAGACGGTGGGTGACATTCACCTTTACTAACATGCCACATTTCCCCAACTCCTGTGGCATTCAACTCTGGTTTCTTAACCTCTGTAGACCTCGTCTATGAGCGCGTTATTTGGAATAGATTTTTTTTTTATGATTCCGAATGAAACGATAAACGGACTGTACATGGATGTCAAGTGTGGCTTCGAGAAGTGATCGCTCATTTTGGGAGCTAAGGCGGGGACAGGAACATCTGTTTACTCGAGGAGGCTGGAAGATAAGGTGAATAACCGGACACTTGAGAACACTAAACATTTCTCATTAAAAAGGAGTTGGCCACCCTCATTCATTTTATGCCATAATCTACCATAATTTTAACTCAAAGTCAGTGAGTGCTATGTCGACCTGGACACTCCGGCTCCCTCCCGCACCCTGTGGAGAGCCTTCGCAGTCAGGTTTGCTGCCCGTGGTCCCGGACGGGGTGTTCCAGTGGAAGCACCCAGATGTGGAGCCAGTGTGTGACGTGCCCCGGGGACGCGGACGCCGGCCGCTGAACGGGGCGCGGCTGCGCTAAGCCGAACCACGCAGAGCTCGGCGTGGTTCCCGGGCTTTCCCCCGCGGTTTTCTGGTGTCTCCGTCTTTCTCCCGCACCGGCCCGTGCGTGTCTTCTCCCAAGGCCAGCCCCTCACCGATTGCTCGAGCTCTGAAACTGTCTGTTTAGAGACAAATCGGACATTTTCTTCATTGGTTCATCAGACGTTTGCCGTGCATCGCCTCTGTGACGGTGGCGTGCTAGGTGACGGGCAGCAGGGCCCGAGCAGAGAGGACAGCCAGCCTTGTCGCTGTGCTTGTGACAATAACACTTCCCCAAGAAGGTGGAATCCAAGCATAAGTGATGCGCTGACTTTGCCCATCTGTGTAGCGGCAACGTCAACAACAATAAGCAGGAGCCGTAGCTCACTGACGGCGCCAGGCAGACGCACGTGCGTGGCCTTCAATTCTCCTTGTTTTGACCCAGCGTTGGGGGGATTGGCATTACTATTCCGAGATCACAGACAGGAAGCTGGCGTTTGCGAGTTAGAGCCGGCCCAAGGTCACGGCTGGCGAGGTGGGTGGGAGCCCAGGCCCTGGGGACGCCGCGCCTGACGCGTGCCCGGCTGCGCTCCGCGTCCAGGGCAGGGCCGCGCACGGCGCGTCCCCGCGGGGCTGACGTGGCTGACCGTGAAGGCCGATTTCTGCTTCCCCGCCCCGCGTGTCTGCTGTCACGTCCGCGAGGGCCACAGGAGTCTGCACCATGGACTCCTTCACCTTCCCAGGTGTTTGTGTTCACCCCGTCTACCTGAGGGTTGGACCACTGCCAGCCAAGCGGACTCCACGCGTGCAAAGATGCCTCGGGGGCCGGGGATGCGCGTCGCGGGGGCGTCGGGGCCGGGGCGGCATGCGGACCCTGCTGACGCCTTCCTGTGTTTGCCGTCTAGTGCTGCGAGGCGGCCCGCTCTCTGGGACCTACCGGCTGCGACAGTGCCACCTGCACTGGGGCTCCAGCGACGACCACGGCTCCGAGCACCTGGTGGACGGCGAGCGCTTCGCCGCGGAGGTGAGCCCCGGCCCGGCCCTCCCCCAGCCTCGGCGCACTCAGGGCGGCCGCGCGCAGCTGCTTCGCCCCACAGGGGCTCGCGGGGCGGCGGGGGGCTGCGCCCGGTTATGAAGGCCAGCGAATGGGGGGCTTGGAGACGGGGTGACGGGCGCAGCCGGAAGCCGCTGCGGTGGGTTTGCACTCAGGTCCAAACCACCAACTCTGCCCATAGGACCTGTTGTGTTTCCCAAAGGCCGGTGAGAAAGAAATCTCTGTTTTAGGCCCGACTGTGCGTGTACTTGGTTCAGACACAAATATACACGAATATCGTGTGAACCCTGTTCTGCAGGGGTCGCAATAAACAGCGGGGTGCCTCCCGGTGCCCCGAACCCCTTCCCTCCATGTCCACAGGCCCGGAGGTATCGGGCCAGCGGGAAGCATCTCCCCGGAGAGCAGCGCTGAGCTCCTTCCTCGGGGTCTCTGGGAACTCCTCCTCCTTCCGCAGGGACTGCTGGCAGGAAGTGGGGCCCGGTCAGGGGTCGCCTCCCTGCGGAGGAGAGGGTGACCCAGGCAGAGGGGAGGCACAGCAGTGGGCCTGCGGAGACATGGGGCCAGCAGCGGGGCGGGCGCCAGGGCTCAGTGGGAGAGACCAGGGGCCCTGCCCTCACCGAGGGAGTCATGAAGGGTCGTGGACTTCATTGCAAGTGCAGCAGGCCTCAGGGAGTGAAGAGGCCGCTCTGCATTTTAAGAGTATCACTAAGCCACACCCTGAGGATAGATTTGGGCGAGGCAGGAGTCGACAGGGCTCAGGGAGGTGCAGGTAGCAGCTGTCACTGCGGTTGGGGGCCGGTGGGAGGCGCAGCCACTGGGGGGTTGGTCTCTCACTGGGCTGGGGGCGGCGGTGTTTCTGGCTGAGACAGGAACCCGGCTCCCGAGAGAGGAATTGTGGGTGAGGCCTTGGGGCTGGCGGGCACTCGAGGTAGAAAATAAACATGTTCGGGCCATGGTAAGGTCTCTGCTGGACGGAGGCCCCGTGATCTGATGGAGTGAGTGAGGAGGGGCCCAAAGGCGCCTCTTTGAGGCGGCAGGTGAGGCCACATCAGATGACGCGGTGAGGGTGTCCAGGGAGGGCTTTCCAGTCGAATAATAGTATTATTCAGAAATCGCTTCCGACGGGGAAGGCTCATCATTTCTGCTTCTGCGGCAGCCACAGAAACTTGACATTCAGCTGAAATCACGGCTGAATTGTGGGTCAGGAAACGCGAGTTCCCTACGCCTCTGTGTGAGCTTCAGTGCGAATGCGAATAGCTGACACAGGCGATAGCAGTTCTGCGGGGGCTGTTGCTGCTGGTTAAGCCCGGTGTGTGGGAGGGAGAAAGACTCGTGTAAGAAACACACACACACACAGCGCCACACACACACACACACACACACACACACACAGGGTTTCCCTCGGCATTTCAAACCCGTTGATTTGCAGCCGCAGCAGGCCGCTCGGGCTCCCCTCTTCCTCACCGCTCCCCGGTTTTCTGCCCAGCCGTGGCGGTGCCCTGAGGGAGTGGCTTCGCATCTTCCGGGGCCTGTCCTGTCGCCTCTCACTGAGGGAGCGGAAGCGGTGACCTGGAGCCCAGTGAAGCCGCTTAACTGAGGGACACCCTCCCTCTGTGGCTTCCTCATCGGCGTTTTCGGGCTCCGTGGCTCCCCAGCTGGCTCAGCAGCTTAGAACATGGGGGCCTCTCCTGAGCTTTCCGTCTGGGACCCCGTGGCCTTCCTCTATTGACCGGAATCAGTGGCCGGAGGTGGCGGGGCGTGGCGGGGTGTGCGGGAGCCCCATCTGCAGGTCACCGCGCCCTGACTGGCGCGCGCGCCCTCACCTCTCTGCTCTGGTCCTCGGACCGAAGCGAAGAGGCGGCTCCCGTCCGGGTTCTCGTGACCGGCGCGTCACACGTGCGCGTGCGCGTGCGCGTCACCCGCACACCTGTGCCGCTGCAGCATTTGCTTCTTCGCTCTGGGAATGTTTTGGAAAATCACGCTGGCATCGCGTCGCGTTCCTCCCTTTCAGCTGCACGTCGTCCACTGGAATTCGGACAAGTACCCCAGCTTCGTGGAGGCGGCGCACGCGCCCGACGGGCTGGCCGTCCTGGGCGTGTTCCTACAGGTGAGCACCCACGGGTTTCGTCGAAATAACCCATCGCCGGGTCGCCCAGAGCGCTTCCGCCGGGAATGGAGGGACGACCCACTGTTTTTAGGGCAACGCTTAGTCCCAGGTGTAACGGGTTCCCTTTGAAGTGGCTGTTAAACGTCTTCACGTCCGAGGCTCATCGAAGGGCCCGGAGCACCCCCGCAGCAGCGTCCTGGGGTTTCCGCCTGTTGCCCAACCAGCGGCGGCGGGAGCAGCAGAAGGAACTGAGATGCTGAGAGGAAAATGTCCACTCTGGGCTCAGCCCAGTAACCAGTAGGGAGCGAAGTGCGACTTCCTGAGCCCCCGGTGGTTCGTGTCCCAAAGGCACTGACCAGTTCTTATTGTTCTATTAGTTATTTATTTATTTTTGTCTTGCACTCACATGTGGTCAGACAGGTATGACTGTCGTCACACCAGTGGGTGGGGTGGGGCACCTTTGTCACAGCACCCACTCAGCAAGGAAAAGCAGCACACCTGTTTTTCTGAAGAACTCTCACGACCACAGACTGCCTTGATGCGGGACCTCAAATCATCTGAGGCTGAAAGTCGGGGACGTTTTCCTCACAATAGTCAGTTCGGGTCCAGGCTCTGAACGCCTCACCCGGTTTCATGGTGCAGCTTTTACGGAGTGTCCTAAGCAAGGTTTCTCTCGAGTTAACTTGTAGCTTAAACATTCATAAAGCTGCAGACATGGGAAGCTGTTGCTGCTCGTTTGGGGATCAGATGTATAGTTCGGCCAAGGAGCCCTGTAATCGTGTTCAGATTCTTCGGGCATGACGAGGCCAGATGTGAAAGAGAGTTTCATTCTAAAACAATCACTGTTTATCTCGGGGCTGGCTTGGGGGTTTTGTTTGATTTTGTTTTTAAGAATTTAAAAGTAATGATTGAAATGGAGTGATTCGGACACGATGTGATATAGTAACCATTTCTTTTGAAATTTCGTGTTTTCAGGTTGGCGAACTTAATCCCCAGCTGCAAAAAATTACTGACATTTTGGACTCCATTAAAGAAAAGGTAAAACCAGTCCCTGATGACCAATGACTAATACATGCCTTGTTGTCTCCTGACCTCTTATGCCCCTTCGAGAAGGCAGACTCCAGACCAGCATGTGCTGCCTTCTCTGATGCGGGTTTCAATGTCCTTGACCAGCTCACCCTTTTCCACTTACCTCCTGAAAATTATAAAGGTGTCTGAATCACCTACAGTCATCACTAATCAGCCTATGTATGCACAATTAGTGCCTGTTATTGGAGTTTTGCGGAATAAGCCTTCATGCAACATTTTAATGGCCACTTACGTGAAAACGAATCTAGCGCTTCTTAAATAAATCTAAGTGATGTCCTACTTCCTCTAAAATGTTCAGATGAAGGCAGATACATTTTTGAAGGCACACAAGGCAGATGCTAAGTAATTCCGTGAATGAATACGTTCCAGTGAAACTATGTTTCATTCGGTGTATGTTCTTTCTTTTCTTTTCTTTTCTTTTTTTTTTTTTTTTTGAAGTCCCTGTAGGACTTTTCCACTGTAATCTGTGTCACTTTCTTTTCTCTCCCAGGGCAAACAAACTCGATTCACGAATTTTGACCCATTATCTCTGCTTCCTCCATCGCGGGATTTCTGGACGTATCCGGGCTCCCTCACAGTCCCCCCTCTCCTTGAGAGTGTCACATGGATCGTTTTAAAACAACCCGTGAATATCAGCTCTCAACAGGTGCGTTACTATGTCCAGGCTGAACCCGATTTATTGGAGGGATTGGCGGAATCTTTTTATTTTTTATATTTATTCATTTTTAGCAGGAGAAAACTAGATGTTTTACACTGTGCACAGGGAATTTACAAAAGCATCAACATTCCAAAGACAGTGAGGCCACACTGCGTATATGTGATGTTTTTGGACGAAGGAGAAAGTGGGGGTCCTGGTCACAGATTTCAGAAGTGAGAATAGGCGATTTACAGGCAGTCGGGGGAGGACTGACTCTCTACAAACAAACGAGCAAACAAAGCAACCCGGTCGCTTGGTTTCTGCTGTGTCACGAGGCCTGTTCTTCCCTTCGCGAAGGGAAGTGTGGGGGGACAGGAGGAGCTCTCTGTCCTGCCGTGTGATGAGACAGTTTCCTCGGCCTTCGGGTGGGCTGCAGACCCCGACGCGCCCACAGTGCCCCTTTCGAGCTGTCGCCGTTCACTCCCGTTTCGTGCTGTCTGAGGTACGAACGGGCTGGGATAGGAGCAGGGTGCTCTGACAGGGTGGCGTTCTTCCTTCTGACCTCAGTCCCTCGGCCTGCCCCTGCGTCGATTTCACTCTCGGAAAGCGGGCAGTGACCCCGGCCGGAGATGCGGCCCCAAGAGACTCATGCCTGCTGAGGCGATGGAGTCCCTGTCCTCTGTCGGCGTCTGTTGACGAAATTCTGTGGGGCCGCCTGAGGGCCTGGCGCGTTTCCTGAGCGGCCTGTGCTCTTCTTGGGAAGATGTGTCCCCACTCATTTTTCTGAAATGTGATTGGAGACCCCTGGCAGGCCGGGCTGTCTGCAGCTCAGGACGACTCGGCCAGGGCTCGGCACAGGGCCGTGGACCCTGACGCTTCGGACAGGTGGATGCCGTGTGTTCGGGCAGGTGGATGCCGTGTGTTCGGGCTTCTGTGCGTAGTGGGTTGTGTTCTGTTTTCCTGTTTGAGTTACGCGTTGCACAATCTCAGCAAGAACATAGTCCAGTCATTTTTGCCCCTGATAAAGCACTTCTGTTCCGGGCCGGCCCACCAGCCCAGGTGTTTGCTTCCCCCCTCCCCACTCCAAGACTGGAGCTGGTTCACCTTGACCAAGGTCATGTCTGCCAAGGTCACGTCAGGGAACTCCCTTGCTGGGCAAAACTCCTGCAACTGCTGTCGGTCTTGTCTTCAGGACAAAAGCCAAATCATTAAAGATGTTGTAAAGGTCTGGATGAAAACCCAGAGCTCGGCTGACGCGGAAGCTCCTGCGAATGCTTTCTTTCCATCAGCAAGAAGGCAGGTTGTGTCATGAGAGCAGTGGCCTGTCACCGAGCCGGTGGCCTTATTAGCGGGGCCCGTTTGCTCCTCTCCGCGTGCCGAAGTGCTGGCGTTCACAGTAGAGGGCGAATCGGAACATCGGGAAGGGTAACTGGTAACGGTAAGCTACAACATCAAGGCAGGAACGATGACGCGCCGTGGTTTCCCTTAGAGTTCAGGGATAGCTTTGTTCCTTAAAGCCACCTGGAAAATAACTTTTTAAAAATCCTCCCGTGATTTGGATGAGAATATATCAAAATATATGTTAGTTCCCCAAAATGCATGAGGTTAACTTAATCAAAAGTAACTCCCGTAACCTTAGGAATCATGCCTACCAGCTGTGCATTCACCTCCGCATCTCACCTCAAGTTCTATTTGAGGCTCTCTTACTTAATATTCACTCTTAATGTGCTTTACTCTGTACAGGACCGTATATAAAATAGTAGCTGTATTTTAGAGTGTTAGGTGATCGATAATCCACTGTGAACCACTCACGTAAACCTACCGTAGCAGGAGCGCTTTCCGACACTTTCATTTTTAACCAGATTGAAATGATTCTCTGAGTAAAAATCCAAATTATCATATGCTATTATGGCGATTTTAAGAGTTAAAGAACGAAGCAAAAGATATTTTACAAGTCCAACCCCAGGCTCACCGTGAGAAAAACACCAGACAAAGCCCCATGGAGGGTGGGGGGGCTGCTCAGCACCCCTCGAGACTCCCAAGGGGATCGTGAACAGGGTCCGTGAGGGAAACGGGCATGACTGAGAAACACAGGAGGAGAAAGGACTGGCAGGTGTCGCCTGCCTGCCTGGGGCAGGTCCCAGCAGGAGCAGAGAAAGTCGCGGGGTGAGGAACAAAGGGAACCTGGATAAAGAATGGACTTCGGTTCAATGACAACGCCTTCACTGGTTCATCGCTTGTGAAAAATGTATCACACTAATAACTTAAGACGTCGACAACAGAGGAAGCTGGGTGCGGGGTGTGCAATAATTCTGTAAATCCGAAGCTGCCGTAAAATTAGTTTCTTGTAAAAATCCAAATCGTGGGAGGGCTGATGAGATCATTGAGTCATCTGGCGCTTGTATAACGTGAAGCGAACGTGTCTTTTGTGTGTTTGCCACTGATGTGAGAGTTACTTTCCGAACGATCGTTTCTTAATCTCGGTTTTGGCAGCTCCTTTGTTTTCGAAGTCGCTGGGAAACGTTCGTATTTATTTTCCAGCCCCGCCATACAGTGTCGCTCGCTGCGAAGATTCAATCCTCTTTCTAGTAAGTTGGTGCCAATTTTTTTGCAACCGCTATTTCTTGCCAAGTCACTGTTGGACCTCAAGGGCAAATCAGATGGTTTTCGTTTTCTTTTTCCTTTTTCAAGTCCATTTTTCTCCCCAGAGTCGCGTACTGAAATGCTTGATGTAACTCCAGGCCAGTGGACAGATAGACCATTTTCTGATGCTTTGGATGACAGAGCTGTCACTTTCTTTGCGAGGCTGGCTTTTCTCGCCAAGTCTGTCTGGCTTATCCTGAATTATCTGAGTCGGCTCACTCGTCTGCTGAAATTCAGTGTGCAGAATACTTGGCTACAGTTCTACCCTCCTTTGAAAACTTTCCTTTCCTCTTTTGTTACGGAATCATTTGCGTACGACAGAATTCATGACTGTGGTGTGCGGATGATTTGGGTGACTGCGGATCACAGTGCAACAGAGAGAAACAAACCACCACCCCTAGAATCAAGGCAGGGACTAGACCCCGGCCACAAGAGGTCTTTGTGCTGCTTTGCCGTCTATGTCCTTCCTTACCCACAGCCTCGGGCGACCTCTGTGATGCAGTCACTGGAAGTTCGCCTTTCCTCGGACTTGTTTTAAACGGAATCGTACAGTGTGTGGACTTCTGCGTTTGACTTCTGTTGCTCAGCATCATGTTTTCAAGGCTCGCCCATTTGATTTATATTATTACTAAGTAATACTCTGTGGTACCGATATGCCCCTGTTTAAAAGAACCTGTTTACCTTTGGTAAATAGGGTATTTGGGTTGCTTCTAATTTTGAGCTGTTAGGAAGACAGCTGTCCATATTTGGATGTTAGGGATACCTGACAGGCACACCTTTGTGTGGACACGTCCTTTCATATCTTGTGGCACTACCTAGGACGTTTGTTCTTTCTGTTTCTTTACTGAGACTTCCAGCTACTCTGCAGAGGTTTCTCGTGCCTTAAAGGGGCTCTGTTTAACTTCGTGTGGTCCCCAGCAGTTAAAGCTACTTTAAAACCCTGTAACTTCCAAATTTGGTTCACTTTGTGTCTGATTCCGTTGAGGTTCTTTGAGAATGTGTTTCATTTTCTTGATTCTTCGTCTGTGGATAACTTGTAGAGAGATCTGTCTATGCGCCTTTAAATTGCATTGGAACGTTACCAGAGGTCAAAGGGCCTCAGGCTTTTTCCGCAGTTGTCTGCAAGGCACAATATGGCAGGAACAAGAAAGTTCTAGCTCCAGGAGACAATACTCGGAAGTGTGGAGACGCCCTGGTCCCCTGAGCATCGGGGCCCTGCCTTGTTGGGGTGCTTGCAAGTGGTCGGTGTGGTTCCCAGGGCGGGAAGACCCCCACTGAGGGGAGCTAACCCGCCGCTCCCCTGCCCCACCGAGGAAACTGAAGACTGGGGACCGGGGGTCACACACTGGCCGCGACAGAGCCAGGGACAGGACCTCGCTCCGAAAGCCGGCGTCCCTTTGCACGACGCCCTTCCGCCTTTTAGCGGACGGCCCCTGATTCCCAGACGTGGCCTGCGTGAGCCCCCACCCCAGACGCGTGTGTCACACACAGACTGAGGCCTGTCCTCTCCCCGCAGCTGGCCGCCTTCCGCTCCCTGCTGTGCACGGCGGAGGGCGAGGCCGCCACCTTCCTGCTGAGCAACCACCGCCCGCCGCAGCCGCTGAGGGCCGGGAGGTCAGGGCCTCGTTCCGCTGACAGTCGGGTCGTCCCCAGCGGGCCACCCCACGCACGTCGGCGGGGAGACAGCCCAGCAAACCGCGCACACGAACCCCGGCTGCCTTCCCAGAAGCCTAGTGGACGGGCTGCGTCTCGCTGGCGGCTTCGGCGCCGTGAAGAAAACCAGACCCCGGATCGGAGGGCCTCGTCTGTCTCAGATCCGCAGTCACGGGGGCCAGGCGACAGAGCCCGGCCGACAGGCAGTGAAACCCGCGAGGCGCGTCCGTGGCCCGCCGGGCGGGTGAGGCGGGTGAGGCGCGGCCTCGGCCGCCGCCACGTGTCTCCGCGGTGCTGGTGGCAACCCGTGTCCAGAACCGCGGAACTGTGACCCGCTTTCTGGGCACGTGCTTCTGTCCTGTCTTGATGCCATTGCACTTCATAAAAAGTTGATGTTTTTTTCCGACGTGAGTTTTTGTTTGGATGCCTTGCTGATTCGCACGATGCTTTTAATGAGTGACCAGCGTGTGTGTGTGTGTGTGTGTGTGTGTGTGTGTGTGTGTGTGTGTCGGGGGCGGGGGACAGCCAGTCGCCGTGCCTGCCTGTGGCTCAGAAACAGCCCCACAGTTTGGCGGGCACCCCCTCGGGACACGCGGAAGCCTCGGTGGGTCATGCGACGGACCCCAGTCACCAAGACGCCACCGATGAAGCGGCCGCTGGCTGACGGGACGGGTGCTCACCATCCGACGGCGTTACCCTGGCTGGGAACTAACAGACCACCAGGAGCCGTGTGGGCATGGCCGCCCCGGACACCAGGGCCCTGCCGCTTTGGCCCCATGTGCCGGCCACAGAGCTGGGCTCAGTCCCAGCAGGTCGCTGTCCTGTCACCTGGTGGAGACAACCACCTGCGCCTCCCGCGAAGGTGCGAGCCATCCGCAGACCCTTCCCCCCATCCCCGGGCAAAGCCCGTCTCCCCCATACACGGGCGGCTGTCCACGCGAGCTGGCTCTGGAGACCCGCGTGAGCCCGTCGCTCTGGCGTCCTGCGGTTCGTGTGGGGGGAGGAGGGTGGGGCGGGGGTCCTGGTGCTCTTTCCGGTACAGTGCGACACCAAACACTCACTAGTCACCACCTCAAGACACGACCACATGCCACACGGCTGCCCCTTCCTGAGGCACGTTTACCTGAGTTTCCTTGGGTTTGATGATCTGTTTCAGACACCTCTCTTCCTCCAGATGTAGATCTTAGTAACTGGAAATGATCCTGGGATCGCCAGCTTGACAGGAACTCGTGTGAGGATCTGTGCGGTTGCGTAAGATGGACTGAAGCGTCCTCTTCTCTGGTCGTTTGGTTCCCCCTCACTGTCCAGCCGGAGGCCACGCAGGAGAAGGGCGCCTGCTAAATGTGTAATGTGCTGAGTATTTGTTTTTATTTTATCTTTGGCGATTATCCTGTTGCCTGTGATCGAATGCACTATAAGCTAACCTAACAAGTAGAATATAAGTGACCTCTTGAAAACTGTTTTTGCTTAAAAGAACACTTATTAACGCTCCTTGTGTAACCACAAGTTGTAACGGCTTAAAAAACACCGCCTGTCCTTTCGTTTGCAAAGACCCGCTGGGAAGTCTCCCATCTGTCTGGTTCACAAGGGGAGAAGGCAGTGGCTTCCCCGGGGGTGTGTGGGACCAGGATGCTAATTACCGTGTGGCCACTTTGTATCTTGTGGCTTCCTATCCAGCCTGGATGGGCTCCAGGCTACAAATTGGACTTTGTAACTCTTGAGTGATGTCCTTGAAGGTTGCTAATTGCTCTCCCTCTTGGGGGCAAAGGTCTAAGTGTGGGTTGAAACTGTTGCCTTTGCTTCCCACAACACATATGGGACGTATGTGTGTTGACCATCTGGGATTTTAATTTAAACCGGATTTGACCACAATACAGAAAGTGAGACACGTTTTAACTACATCAGTGATTTCACATGCAAGACACGAGTGAGATGCCATTTCTACATCTCCTTTTAGAAATCATTTCAGACACACAGAATAATTGCAAACACAGCAAAGCCACATTGGTCCTGGGTTACTGAGCGCATGGCGGCAGCAAGCTCCCGTGTCTGCCTGTGAGCCAGGATGTGACCCCGTGACCGTGACGCGGCTGAGGCAGCCGCGAGAGGGGCGTCCGGATAGGCCGCGCGCTCGGCCGTCACGCTCGCTCCCCTCGTGCGGGCGCCGTCCCTCGGGCTGCGGTTTCTGGCGGTCCTGCCCTTGTGGAGACGATGGGCCGGAGCTTTCGGTGCCCCTCGGTCTGGGTGCGTCCCGTGTTCCCCTGGGGGCTACGCACGGCGGGGAGCCCCGCGCCCTCTCGGGAGCCCGACGCCGCCTGTCCCCTGACGGAGCTCACGTGCTTCCGTCTCTCGGTGGGAGGCCCCGCCGCCTGCCAGGCCCCCGTCCGGTCGCTGCGGCCCCCTCTGCGATGCTCGAGCACTGACTGGTGCTGGGGAGGCGGGTGGAGGCCGCGTGCATGTCCGTTCCCCGTCTGTTTCCAGCTCTACTCCCTGGCCGGTAATCCGTTCTCGCTGCCGTGTGCTCTCGCGGGCTCGTTTTTCTCGGTCTGGCCGGTAGGACCTCGTGCACGCCGGGCTCCGTGTCCCTTCGACATGTCCCCCGCCTTCCTTTATGAGGTGAGAAGGTCGAGTGCAGTCACGTCATCTCGCAGCGTGTGACGCAGGGGTCGTCACTGCTTCAGATGCGCCCGATCCACCCCTCCCCTCGGCCCCTGCCTCGTGTGGACGTCACATCATCCTCGTCACTCTGTGACCCCGCACGTCCGCGGCTTTCACTTTCCCTCCTTCTGTGACACGCTGACCTCTTCCCGGGCTGGGTCGCCCTTTCTGTGGGCGCACCGGCACTGTCCCCCCAGTACATGCTTCCTGTCTAAGCTCGCTCGGCCCTTGAAGGGGACGTCACATGGCCGCTCTCACCCACAACACACAGACTGGGACGCTATCCTTGGAGTTCTGGGCTGATGTGTAGAATTTTCAACTTATTTTTCTTTTCTCAAATTTGACCGGGGAAGGGCCCCATGGAAGCCCCAAGGACGGACAGCTCTGTGACCTACACCCACTTGCCGAATGGGTGACAAAGCACAGAGACGGCACCCCCGAAAGCACCCAGCGGGGCTGCCGCTTCAGTCCGCCCCGTGTGGCTTTCATGGAGTTTCCTTCTGGGGAAGCTCAGCTCTCGATGCCGGGAGAAGCGATGGGACAGGACCAGGGAGACAGACAGGATGGGACGCGGCACTGACAGCGATGGGTGTGAGTCCCGCAAGTCGCCAGCCGTGGCTGAGCAGGGGGTTGTCCACATTAGACTTTCGAAGGCGTTTCAGGGTTGGCACGTGATGGAAACCTTCATGCCCTGGTACCGAGCACCTGACGCCCTTCCCCCCGGCGCGGGGACCGTGCCGCGTGTGGTCTCTCTGCCTGCCACTCGGGCACCCTGAGGTCACTGGGACAGCAACGCCCAGACCCACACCCAGCAGCTCCTTTTGTTTGCTGTGTTTTCCCCTTTGGAAATCGGAGCCTAGACAAACACAGCTCGGCATGCTCCTTCCTCAACAGTGAAAGCTCTGTTGGGCGTGCGGGCTTCCCGCAGGCACGCTTTCAGCTGACTGTGCTCGCTCCTCACAGGCCTTAGAAATTCGAGCCCCAATTATTTTTCGACTTTTGGTTCCTATTACGAAAAAAGCAAAGCTGACTCTGGCTTCCCAACCAGTGTCAAGGGAAGAGGAAGCACAGAGCTGTTTTCTTGCTTATGAGGCCACGCCTCCCAGGATGAGCAAAAACTCCTTGTCACAGATCACGAAAACGCGTCCTTGCTGAAAACCAGTAAGACCGAAAAGGTTGTGAGGACACAGTCCGTCTTAATTTGTTTTAATAAGAGAAAGAACTCAGATATTTCTAATACTTTCCAATGCTCAGTCATAGGTTAGTGCCTGAAGCAGTCCCTACAACGGACGAATGCTGACGGTCAGCGAGCCAGTTCGCCGGCAGGTCAGACAGTAGCTTTCGGATGCCTCAGGAAAACGCGATCACATGCTAGTGTTTTGTGACACCATCATGTGGCGGAGCTTACGCGTGAACACAACACGACAAAGCCGTCAGTCCAAGCCCCAAACGGTCTGCGCTGTGTCTCCCCCCTTCCTTAACGCCCCCTCTGTCCTGGCACGGAACAGAGAGATTCCATGCGCCTAACCATGAGTTTAGTTAGACACACACACACACGTCACATGCACACACGTGTGCATGCACACATGTGCGTGCACACACACGCACACACCTCTTCCCCGTCGCTCTCCTGAGGCGAGGCTTCCTCTCTCCTCTGCAGCTGCTTCTGTCTGTCCCCTCTCTCCCTCGCTCCCTCTCTGCTGGTTTCTGACCCCTGACCTCAGTGACATTGGTACCAGCGATGCCTCTATTTGCACCTCCAGCCCAGCCCCGTCTCCCGACCTCTAAGTCGCATTTCCGACAGCTCGTCCGCACGTGTGGCAGACGCTCCCTCGACGCCACACGCCGTCCCCCTGCTCTCCCTGCGGGGGTCTCGTCTCCGTGCGTGGCCGGAGCAGGTAAGGGGACTCACCATCGCCCTCGCCCCTGTCCCTGAAGCCACGCCGGCGGGTCGGCGGGGGCCGGCGGCCTCTGCTAGGTGTGGCCCCTGCCGCCCTCCCTCCCCGCCTTCTCTGGGGGCTGCCGGAGGGCTTCATGCCCCTGAGACCCCCGCTTCGGGGGCCTCCTGTCCCACAGAAGAAAACCCGAAGTCCTGACGACGGCTGACCGGGCTCTGGGGGGCCTGCTCACCTGCCGCCTCTCGGTCCCCATCTCTGCCGTTGTCCCCGAGACAGCCCCTCTCAAGTCGCCCTGCCACTCTCCACACCTTGCTCTGCTGTTCTTCCGAAGCGCTGAACGTAACGAGCACAGCATAAGGATGCCTTTTCATCTCTAATCCTGTCTGTCCGTCTCTCCCACTGGGATGCAGCCTTCTTAACACAGGGGTTTTATTTTGTTAACCAGCAGCATTTCCACCATCAAAATAGTGCTTGGCACAGGATAGGCATTGATAAACACTTATTTAACAAACAAATGAATATATTCCCATGCACATTTAAAATAACACACATGCTTGGTCAAAAGGTACAAACTCGCAGCTAGATGATGATGAAGTTCTGGGATCTAATGCCAGCCTAGTGAGAAAGTCAGCAACATTGTATCATAAACTTCAAAGCTGCTAAGAGACTAGACCTTAAATGTTCTCACCACGAAAAGGATATAATAATTACGATGTGAATAGAGGTGGGAGCTAATCCTACAGGGGCAATCACGTTGCAACCTATAAATATTTCACGTCAACACATCGTACACCTTAAACACACAGTATTATGTGTCAATTATAGCTCAACAAAAATAAAATCACAGATTCACAATACAGTCTTTAATTTTCTGGATTAGTTTTGTGCTTCTGCGGAAGACTGTGTCTGGACTTACATATAAGCTTTGGTATTATAGAGACCATGCAGCATGTCTTAAAAAAAAAAACTTAAAAATAAGGTGGCAGTGAGTGCAACCGGGCAGATCCACGTAGGGTCACGGCCTGTCTCAGAGGTGCTTTAGGACTCTGACAGGCCTAACAGTGTCACGCAGTGTTCAAAGGTGGAACTTATGTCAGGTAGCAAACTCATCGAACGCCCTCCCTCACGATTAACGGATGCCGCATCTCCAAAGGGAGGTGGTCACTTGGCCTTGGACCCTGTCTTTTCCCCAGAGTTCCTGCTAGGGTGCCCCACTCCCGAAGAGAAAGGAAGCATGGGAGAGGACGAGGAGGGCGAGGGGAAGGACGTTTCCGCAGCAGATGGTCAGCATTTAAAAGGGAGACTGTGCGGCGAAAGGAAAAAGAATATGTGAACAGGAATTAAAAGAAACTTTAAGAGGAAAATGAGCATAATCTCCCTATGGGCGAGAAGGGCAGGTGGCGGCGGGTAGGCCGCCGGGCGCTGTTTTCCTGTTGGCCACCAGGTGGCGCCGGTGGCGAGGGGAACGTGTCCGGCGTCCCGCGGCGCCGCGTCTCAGCTCCCTTTTTCCTGGCTACAGCATGGCGGGAACGTCTTCGTACGCTCTCTCCCCGCTTTCCATCGTTTCCTTCCTGAATTGCCCGGAGCTTATTTAGGCCCCGTGGGCGCGGGCATTCACACGCACTCTAAGCGGGTCCCAGGCAGCTCAAGGCCAAGGGCAACCTCAGCACAGTCCCGTTTGCACCCCACCCCCCGCCCCCCCCAACACCAGACAAAACCGCCCGCAGCGCGGACCGGCGTGGGGTGGGGGGCGCCCAGCTTACCGGGCCCGCGGACTGCGTGTCAGGCCCGATGCTGGCCCCGCTGGCCCCGGCTGGCTGGGCGGGGGCATGTCGACCGAGCGAGGCTGCGGCCTCGTGCTGAGCCCGGCTCCCGCTGCAGGCCCCCCTTCTGGCCCCCAGCGCCAGGGCTCCCCCGTGCGGCCGTGTCATCCATAGCTCCAGGGGGCCCCTCTGCCCCCGCGTGGTCCCCAGCTCCAGGCCCCCCGCCCCGCAGCGCTGTCGCCCCCAGCTCCACCCCCCACTCTCCGCGGCCCCGTGGGCTCAGCGCGGGGCCCTCCTCGCTCGGGCCGGAGCCGGGGCGTCTTACACGGGGCGCGTGTGGTCTCGGAGCAGACAGCACCACGCGGAGCGCGCCGTGTGCACAGGGCGCACGCGCGGGCGCCGAAGTGCATCACGGCGCGGCCTGCCCAGGGACTGCACATGTGTGCGGACACAGGAGGCTTGAGGGGACCCCGGGGGAGGCGAAACAGGGGAGGGACGCTGGGACGGCACTGAGGTCTTAAGAACCATTTGGAATTTCTCCTAAAACAAGGGGACCCTTAGAGCATTCTTGACCACATAATCTGCCACCTCATTGCACTGATATATTAATCAACATATATATATATAGACAACCCCTTTTTGATATACGTGATAGCGAGATGATTCATTACCTGAATGTTCGTTCTCACACTCATAAGGAGTAATCCGCTTAAAGTTCAAGGCACAGAATTACTCTGAACCTGCACTATGACCCTGCATTGCGTTCTGTGCCCAGGGTGTGTCTGTGTACGGCCGGAGCAGAAAACGAGAGAGAGAGAGAGAGAGAGAGAGAGAGAGAGAGAGAGAGAAATTTCATGAGTGCCTCATGGTTCCAGTTCTGACACCCCACCCATTCACTTTGAAACTTCTGTTTCTGCTTACAAACTTTGTCTCCTTCAACACTGACCCTGCTTTTACCCATGCCCCCCTCCCCAACCCTGCCCTACCGGGGCGCTGTCCAGGATGTGGCCTCTGCTCCTCTCTACCAACAGCTGACCTCTGTGGTCCTCTGTGCAGGGTCGTAGTGCAAGTTCAGAGTAATTTTGTGCCTCGAACTTTAAGCGGATTACCGTCCGCATGAGTATGAGAACATTACTAAGAACATTTTAAAGATAAGTCACTGACATTATTCCAAAGGGATCCGCCCTTTAGAATAATGGGTGCCACAATTTTATCTCTTCCTTCACAATAATAAAATTCTTGCAACAACTTAACACAAACTGAAGTACGGAGAATGCTAAAGGATTTACTATCATTATTAAGGAGCCCTCTTTCACGGTGCGTCATACCAGGGGGTAGGCGGAGATGAGAAAAGACTGCAGCTGATGGAGGCATTTCCATCTGTCGGCCTTTAAAAAAAAGACCTAAGTCCGTCCTCACCGCAGCCCCGGGAGTTGGGTTAGTCTCGCCCCACTTTTAAAGTGGAGTGACCGAGGCCCGGAGAATGCAAGCCGATGGACCAGGATCTGGACCCATCTCCGGCGAGCTGCAAAGCCGGCGAGGGCATCCTCGTCTCTGTTAAGTCACACGGCCGTCTCTAACAGGCCGTCTTAACCAGTGGGGGCTTGGCTCGCGACGTGCAGGGAAAACACCAGTGCCCGATAGAGTCTTGTAGAGGGAACAATTCAACAGTCATTTTTAACTCCGGCCGTTGTACTTTTATAGAGACCTCGGGGGGCAGGGTGCCCACCAGGGCCGGCGTGCGCCCGGATGCGCTGGCCTGAACGCGGGGCTGTGTGGCATCCGATGTGACGCACGTGGGAATGAGCTCCCTGCGGGGTGAACTCATGCTTGCATTTGGAACTGAGGGACGAGAGCCTTTTCCCATCTCAGTTCTATTCATGGGAGGGATGAGGCGACCCACCTGCGTCTGTCACTCATTCCTGGGAGAGTGAGAAAGTCGGGCTTCACAAGTGTCAAATTTTATGACACTTGGTAAGTGTCAAAACTTAACTCTTGAAAGGTGGTTTGAACTTCTTGACCTGTGAATTCCAAAAATCCTAACTCCTACGGCTTTTGTTACTGTAATTCAAGAAAGACTTTCAACCTTACATTTTCTGTCTTGGAACATTTTGTTTCTATTTCTGAAGGCAATTTTTAATCCATTAATGAGCTTTTTTGTTGTTGTCATTAACAACCAAGTCAACTCTACATATGTAGCTATTTTAACCCACTGCATGGAGGCATTCACGGTTTCTTACAATTTCATGTTCTTGGAAGCATTAAATTTTAAATATATCTAGTTGACTATCATGCTCACAGAAATTGATGGTGGGAAAGATAGGCTGAAACCCTGAGAACACAGGCTCGTGAATTTTAAACCAATGGTTAGGGACCTCTTCTACTAGATGAATGCTTAATTGTACCTTCCCACTTTTATTTTCAAATCTGAGCAAAACACGATTCTATCTTATCTCCCATAGCGGTTCGAGGGAGTCTATACACCCATCTGTGAGACGACATTATTAAGCAATATTTCTCATCAAAAACAAAAAAAAAACAATGACACACGTGATGCTCTGCAAACCATAAAAAATATTGCGTGAATATAAATGACTAGCCTTGACCTCCTCTGCCCTCAGAAAGAAGCTTGATGTTTAACTTTCAAGTAAATACACAGTTAAATAGAATAAAGTAGTTCAAGTGATTGCCCATGGCCAGAAAGTCAAACAATTGCGTAACGGAAATCGGCTGGCCACAGACTAAACCGAATCCTGCATGGAACTAAGAAGGGAGATAAGTTCTCAAGTATAAACACCACGGGAGGTGACGGTCGGTCATATTAGTTACGTTGCCATAACATCTTTTGTGCAAACTTTTTTTGGGTCCAGCTACCTAAAAGTTATCTAAAGATTTTTAAAAGTTCCTACTGACCTCCCTGATAATTTCGTTAGCTCTCAAACTCTCTGATCAAAGACTAGCTCGGTAAAACATATTTGCAACTGAATGTGTGTCTTAGGGCATGGTCTGCAGGTCACCTGCCTGAAAGTCACATGTGCGTGATTAAAATGCACAGGTGTGTCTCACCCCATCCTTCTGTGAAACGACCGAAGCCGATTTGGATGGCTAACGATTACCAAGCTCTCTCTGCAAATACTGGCACCTTGTTAGACGCGTCCGAGGGCTGTGTGACTCTACCTCCACGATCTAATTGCCAAAAGACATGTCTCAGTGAAAGCGCACTGAGCCCCAGTTTGTCCAAACTCCCCAGCTGTACACTCGTTATTGGCAAACGGGCACAGAGCAGTCACGTGACTTGTTGGTGGTTTCAGGAAGCCTGGCTGCAGGTGAGGGGCCCCCAGTGGTGCCTTTCATGAAGGACTCACTCCAAACAGGCTCCGATGACATCAGGACCGGTGACCTTTGTTGCTGGGTCAGCCGCTGGGTCCAGTGGGGCCTAGACTTACACGCTTACACGCTGCTGCCATGGTGCACATGTGAGGGATGTGCCTACTCACGTGTCTTCTCTTGTGCAAGAGCGAATTCTTCCCAGTGAGTACTCTTGGTATCACTAATTTCACGAGCACAAGCTTGTTTCTAACGTCCTCTGTGGTAGATCATAAGCCTCCCGGTGTTACGTTAGCTGCCCACACGCTGAGCGGCCACCTGCGAAGGCGTGGCGTCCTGGGCGGGCCTCGCCATGCATCAGGTTACGCGGCCGAGGACGTTCTCTGCCCTGAACTCGTGGAACGCAGTACGGCGTCCGGATCTCCGCACGGGGCCCGGGGACCTGCATTTTTAATAAGCATTCTCAAGTGATATTTTGAAAACATGTTTGGATACTTTCACCAACACGTTTTAAAGACCCCGAACGTCACCTTGCCTCGTGCCTTCTCTTTCAGGAAGCAGACTGACTTTTCACAGCCATTTAAAAAATATTTACTGTTTACTAACTCGGTTTTTTCCCCGAGATTTTAAAAACCCTTTCATGCTTTCACTAGTTCCCCACTGGAGGGGGGAATTCTCGTTCTTCTTTTTCGCACCATTTTTGGCGACGCCCCTTCATCCACCCGGTGGACGGGCGAGACGCGGGCTGAGCCTCCGCCGCGCGGCGGTTTCTGAAGCGCACACTCGAGTCAGATCCGTGATGGATCAGAGCCGATGCCGGGACCGACGCCCGCCGTCGTGGGAGCGCCCATCACCCCCACAGGGCTCGTCCTTCCAGTCCCCTCTCCACAGAGCCTCGTCCCACTGCGTCTCTCCAGCAAAAGCAGCCAGGGCGCTAACTGCGCTGGGCTTTTGCAGAACAACGGGCCGCTGAAGGGCGAGCGTGAGGAGCGCCTTACGCAGCACCCCTTCCCCCCCCACCCGCACCCCTGACCCCGCCCCCGCCCCTGCCCCCCACCGCCCACCGCCCATCGTCAGCCGACACCGCACCCGGCGGCGCCAGGCGGGGCTGGGGCCGGAGCTGGCGCTGCGTCCTCAGGCCTTCGAACTGTGCCAAACGCAGAACAGCTTTTCTGTCATCGCTTTTCACTTGGTGACAAGCGGGCAGCGACATGCTAAGCTGGCACCCCCAACCCTCACTGCAGTGTCCCTAAAAGAGACCCGCGCTGTCCACACGGACAGGGCTCGGTTCCACCGTGGGGGCCCCGGGCACGGCGTGGGCCATGGCTCTCCTGAGTGAGCAGAGAGCGTGGCATTTTTCGTCCCCACGGCCAGCCCGTCCAGGCCCACAGGGCCGTCTGCACCCTGCTGGGCTCCTTCATGCCCACACGCCCAGCGCTTCGGGGGAGAAACCACAAGATTCAGACCCTTGTTTCCAGTGCGGCTGGTGAACACACATGTCCACAGAAATCCACGTTATTTCTTTCAGTTCTAGGGCTGCCGGCCCGGGGCGCAGGGCAGAACGGAAGCAGGCCCTCCCGCCTTCTGTTTCTGGGGCTGGAAGCGGGAAAAACAGCAAATTTGTATTAGACATCCCTCAACAAGGTTTTAGAAAAGATCGCTCTCCTTTTAACTCAAGGCGAAACAGCAAGATTTTCACAGTAGCCCTTCCTGGCCCTGTCTCACTCCCACATGAAACGGGGCTTGGGCCGTTCACCCAGTCGGCAGAGGCCACGTGTCTCACTCTGAGTTTGCTCTGGTTTTCGATTCTTTTCAAGTTGCTCCAAGCCAGAGAGAGTGACCTAAAGGCGTGACTCACTTTCACTGAGCCGCTCTCTGCCGGGGTTTGTAAGTTAAGCCAAGAGTTTTAAGGACTCTTGAAGGCCTCAGACAGGGCGTGACTTCCTCTAGCCATGATGCCTGCCTGCGGGGAATGTGCTCAGAATTTTCCTCCACGGTGTCGGGGCTTCTTTAGTTTCTGGAATCAGAAAACTCCGGAGAGGCTGCTGGGCCAACCGCCACTGGGAGGGCCCGGGGCTCCCCGCTCCAGGCTCAGCAGGAGGGGTGCAGCGCGAAGGCCTGCCGGCTGCGTCCCCTTAGACCTAGTTTGTCTGGCCCTGGGGCGGAGTTTCCTCTTATGCAATGCTCGGGCCCTGCAGCAATGTCCCCAGACCCTTCCGGACTGTCCCAGACTCTGCCTAAACGACTTGGTGGAGTTCCACACGACCTCTGCGCGGCCCCGAGGGTTGCACAACGAGAGGGTGGCACGTGGCGGGCGCCCGGCTTTTCCATCGTCACCCAGAGGCAGCCGGGACCCGCCTGGCGAGAAAGGACTCCAGGTGAAACACCTCCCAGGTTTATGCTGATGATGCTTTTCTTTTCTTTTCCTTTTTAGATTAAAAAAAAGAACTTCCAATGGCAGTTGACACATGGAATGGGTTTCAGGTGGACAACAGAGCAATCAGACATTTACGTAACTTACGGAGTGATCACCCCGATAAGTCTAGTGCCCCTCTGACACCGTATGTAGGTATCATGATATTGTGGACTGTATTCCTTCCGCGGCACCTTACGGCCCTGTGACTATTTTATAACTACTAATTTGTACCTCCTAATCCCTTCCCCTTTTTTACCACTCCCCAATGCCCCCCACCATCCAGTGACCCTCAGAATGTTTCCTGTCTCTATGAGTTTGTTTCTGTTTTATTTATTTCATTCTTCAGATTCCACACATAAGCAAAATCATATACGCCAATAATGCTTTTAAAATGGAGAACCACCGAGTCCAAAGGGGTCCCTCGGGGCCCGACCGCTAAGAACCGAGCTGCAGTGGGAACGCCACCAGAGAAGCGGGCGGTGACCTCACGCGGTGATCTGATCTGGGGAAGGGGAGTTCCGAGCAATTCCTCCTGTGGGTGCTTCCTGGGGCGCTCGCTGGCCGAGGCTCACCGAGTGCTCCAATTCCCCCCCACCCCCGAATCGGAGACCCCCTGCAGAGCCGGGCAGGGCTCTGCGTGCGGGGCTTGCAGCTGGCACCAGCTGCCGCCACACTTTTCTGTCTTGATTTTGTTTTTTGGTTAAGATGTGTGTCGAGTCCTCCCCCCGACTTCTGATATTACGCGTATGGTGCCAAATCGTTCGCTGCGGAACACGATATGGCTGAGGTCAAGGCCAGCGGCTTCTTCCAGAAAAGCATCCATCACTTCTGGGCACGGGGCTGACTGTGCCGTGCATTCTGGGTACCGCAATGTTTTCAAAAGAATCACTTTAACTTTGCAAGGCAAACCAGACTTCGCTGAAGGACCCGAGTCCTTCAGGCAACGTGGTGAGAGGGAAGGGGGCACCTTTGAAAGGCAACTGGACGGTCGGGCTGGAAGCAGGGAAGACCGGCGTCTTCGCTCAGATCAAGTTCACGCAGCGATGCCATGACGCGCTGGACGTGCCTTCTGCATGACATGCCTGTGGCGTCCACTCAGGAGACAGCCCGGGGGCGGAATGCCAGTGGTAATGGACGTGACCTTTCCGGCCGCGGCCCCTGGCATGCCACGGGTAATCCTAGATCCCTGATTTTTCCATTTGGACGTAGCTGAGAGTGACGGGCCAGGTGTCCTGCCTAATGCAACTGATTTACGGCTCGGTTTAGTCTCCTTCCTGCTCACCTCTTCCAGGGTGAGACTGAAAAGCCAGCCCCCTCCTCCGCCTCGGCAGAGGACCTGGAGGTGGGACTGCCTGCCACAGTGTCCGTCACTTGTCAGGCGCCTGTTGAGGCAAAGGGTCGGCGATCAGAGGATGAGCCTTAGGGACTCGGAGCACTGCTGTTACATTCAGGAGGCTCGAAATGCAGCTGCTGGCGTGGGACTGTGTCCACAGGAAGCTAAATCACACACAGTCAGTCCCATCGCACACAGTCAGTCCTTTCCTCACGGTATGCATGGGAACCAATGCACGGCACCGTGGAAGGTGGGCGCCACCTTAGGCCCCGCCACCCATGGTCGCTGAAACGAACCGTGGTTTTATTTGGTGCCACAGTTACTCACGCTGCCGCTGCGTCCCCGGCCTGCCTCCTTAACCACCAGGGCTGCCCCCCAAATCACTCAGCCCAACTCCTGGGAATGGACACAGTGACCCCTGGCTTCTTTGGAGATGACACGTGGGCTAGATGCACTGAGCTGGGAGCCTGGAGCCCCACGCGGCCCCACTGCGTGCTGCTGAGCCCGCCTCCCCATCTTGTTTGTCCTTTGCAGGAAAAGCACGTAAAGCCAGGCTGGAAGGAAGGTCACAGTTCGTTCTGGAGAGGACGTCTGTGACCCCATCTTCTCTGGAAGCTGACCTCTGCTCCCGGTGCCCGGGCTGAGTGGCGAGCCTGTGCCCCTGTGCCGCTTCAGCCTGCCCAGGGCCGTCTGAGCAGCTTCGCTCTCTGGACCTCAGCCCACCACCCCACCCGGACCCTGACCTGGCCTTTGACTTGGGGTGGGCCTCCCAGCACAGACCCTGACTGCTGCCTGCTTCGGGACCCCGTCTCCCGCCCGCCAGCCCAGCCCAGGACCCTCTCGTCCCACCCTGTGCTGTGACCCAATACTGACCACCTACTGAGTCCAGGCCCAGATGACTCCTTGGACCAGAGGCTGACAGTTCAGGGACGAGCCTCAGTGGCAGGGGGACAGCAGAGGCCAACATGGGCCAGGAGCCGGGGGCATTGTGTGAGCTCCGGTGGCCAACATGGGAGCGACATCCAACCTAAATGAGAAAAAAGTGAAAGCAAGAACAGGAGCCATCGACCACGTGCCACGACCTACCCACATCCGCCACGTGCCACGACCTGCCCACATCCGCCACGTGCCACGACCTGCCCACATCCGCCACGTGCCACGACCTGCCCACATCCGCCACGTGCCACGACCTGCCCACATCCGCCACGTGCCACGACCTGCCCACATCCGCCACGTGCCTCACCGACAACCAATGCGAAGCTGTGCAGAAACTCAGCCGACATGGGCCGCATTTCCACTTCCAGTGTCTCCACGTTGTGAAAACCATTTACGCGTATTTTTACTGATAAATTCAATTTTTTTGAATGGGTAATCTGTTCGTGAGGTTCTAAGTTCAAAGTATAACAGGGTACACAATAGAAACTCTCTCTCTCCCCTCCATCCCAGAGAGAACCAAGCCATGGATTTCTCTCGGACCCTGATAAGATATTTGATGCACGACATTGACAATAAATACACGTGTTTCTTTTGTTTTGAAAATATGAATGCTATCTACGCTTTGGGGCCCTACCACGTTGGAATGTGGCTGCGTTGCTGTGCAGAGGACACGTTCCTGGGACGTCACGATACTCAGCTGTTGGGGTCCCCACGATGACCAGCGGCTCCGGACCACTTCCAGTCACTGTGAGGAGTGTTGGAATCCAGGGGCGTTTTGCCGGGGACTGCAGGGCGTGATGAATAATGCCCTCGGCCAATGTGCTCTCTCAACTGCGTGTCACTGAGATCCTCCTAATGATCCCTACGACAGGGGAAGGTGACATGTGCTTTTTTTTTCCACTTGAGGAAGAACACACAGGACCGGTGAAGGCGGCATCTTTCTTCAGTGGGAAACCTGGACAGCAGGCACGTCATCTCTGATACGCCCGGCACGTGTTGGTGAGGCCCATTTTTGCTTCTAGCACAGGCGTGCGGATGAAAGCGTTGCTGAGACCGTTTTCTGTTCTTTGGGCTCTTTTCGGAAGATCTGGTTCCCCGGCCACGTATAAAGTAAAAGAAAGCAAACAGCTTGTAGGACAGGGACTCGCTTTCTGTTAGCAAGTGCAGACTCAAGCTAGAGTCACCCGTAGAAGTCCCGGAGACGAGAGGGAAGAGAGACTTGCCTAAGGCCACGCGTGGTCTCGTGATTTATCATGCACATTCAGTCTACCTCCCTTTCCTGGCACAGGGCTCCTGAAAGCCTTGGAATTTTCTAAGTGATGAAAGCAAAAAGGTGTCTTGTGTTACGTTAACGAGGTGACATCTGGACCTCGCTTACGCGTGACGGCTGCTTGCCAGAACCCACTCTGTGATTACGATGATTGTCTTCTATTGTCCAATATCTAATTTAAAGTTAATTTAACTGAAATAAATATCAGCGCTTCTGGAAAGTTCTCTTTCCCCTTTTCATTTTATGTCATTTTAAAACTGAATGTCTTTCTGCATGAAAAAAAATGACCCAAAACTTCCCTTGGGATCATGTCCGGTAAACACCCTGAAAACAGGAAATAAAGCTTGTTTTGTAGGCACGTAGGAAAAAGAACACTTGGGAAAAAAAAAAAAAAAGAATCCCGTAACTTCCTTTTATGCACCAGAGAAAAAGAAAAGGCGAGTCGGGCAGCTCTGAGGACGCACCGTGCCGGGCACGATCATTCACGGACAGGACTCGTTAGGATTGCCAACGCCCGTGTGAACCCGGGCCACCTGCGTCACGGAGGTCCCTGTTCAGACTGCAGTGCAGTGTCACAAGGCGAGCACGTGGGCGGTGCCCCTGGAGGGGCTGGGGAGGCTCCTGCAACCTAACAGCACCACGTTTTCAGCAAAACGCCTTGGTCAGCGATGTGGAGCAAACTCCGGCTGCCCGGAGCTTTGCGTCCACTCGGGGTTCCTCGCTGGGGAGTCCGGGTCACGTCAGGTCAGGTTTTTGTGAACACACTTGGCTTTGGGGGAGTTTCGGATGGCAGAGCGGCAGGACAGGCTGGTGTTCACATCTGCTGTGCCTGGCGGGCCAGCGCGACCGCAGCGTGGTGGCCGGAGGCGGGGATCGCGGCGCGGGGTAGGTCGGAGGCTGGACCACCGCGCGCCCCTTGGCCAGGCTGCGGGGGCCGCTTGGCCCCTGCTCCCCACCTGCAAAATGGAGCAAGAAGCTCCCCCTGGCGGGCTGCGGCCGGTGGTAACATCCTGTGCCCGGCACCCCGTAACCACGGCGATCGACAGTCATCACTGTCTGTGGGAAGCAGTGTCTAAGGAAATAGAATTAAATTCCCCCCCACCCCTTGAAGACCTTGCAGGCAGCAGGAGGCGGCGGCAGGGATTTGCTAAGAATCTCGGGATGGCCCCACGAGGAAAGGACCGGGGATCTTGGCGCTTTCTGCCCGTGGTTTAAACCGATAGGGGCCGCGGACCGGAAAGGAAGGAAAGGAAGGACGTCCAAGGCCAGAACACTAGGCGTGGGCTGTGGGTTGAAAATGTAGTTACGAATTTACTTAACTCGCCTACAGACTAAATCTCCTTTGTGACAAACTGGATGGCTGATCACCTTGTCACCCAAAATAAAAATGAGAACTCTGCATCATTCCAATGATAAATGATAGCATCCGACTTTTTTCTTCAGTCATTTACATTTTTTTGTTGTTGTTGTTTCTTAAAGAAAACTATGTGCCCACTGAAATCCATCCTTATATGACTTTATTTCAATTTTAAAATATGAACTTAGATATGTACTCAAAGAGAAAACGTCTCTAGGCTTCTCAACCAGAGGTTAACAGGAATAGGGAACAAAGACATGAAAAACATCACCCAGTGACCACGGGAACGTGGCCATGTTCATTTCGAGTTCTTTTTAAACAGCACAGGCAAAGCTGTTCCGTGTCCTCAGTCTCTGTGGGGCTTGTAGTGTCCAGACAAAGCCACGAAAAAGCAATAGGAGAGATGCAGAGTCTAGATCTTTGACAAATTCTGTGTTCAGTTTTTACTTCAGTTTAGAAATAGCTGTGGACACTTCAAGGGTAACTTATTCTCCACCTTTTGTTTATAACACTTTTAATATGATCGTTATGGAAAGCTGTTAAACTCTTTGGTGTGTTTTCCTGAGTCAGTCCCAAGGTTAAAGCTAAGCATCATTTCCCCTAAGTAAGAGAATTCTCCCAAAATAAAAACATTCACCATAAATCTCCGAGGAGAGGAAGGGGGGAAAGTGGATCACCCTAAATCACCATTGCGAAAGCCGCTGCATGGGCAAACGCTTGACCAGCCGGCCCTGCCCTCGGCCAGGGCAACACGACTATAAACTTTAGGCGCTGCTCTTTCCCACCTCGGATTCTAACCCGCCGTCTGGAGCTGTCACTGGAGACCCAGGGCTCTGGACGCAGAGTCTGAAATGCCTATGGGCAGTGATGACGCTCCCCTCGCAGGACAAGCAGCTCCCCCTGACGACATTGAAGTCTGGCTTCAGGCTGGTTTCGCGGCTGGTGTCGCCTCGTCTTCCCTGGCTTCCTCTGACCACCTCATCTTGTGGGAAATGTGAGCTTGTATTTATACAGTGCTCAGTTTGCTTCTGACAAGAGAGAGACAGGTGGAATGAGACCAGCCAAATCTTTTAGAAGACAAATGATAAACTTAGGCGATGTCAGAATAATGTCCCTCCTTTGTGCATACAATTTTACGTCACTCGTTATTTTATTCATGCTGTGCAGTGATGCCATGCTGGCAGGTGTCAATCATTAGGTCCCGGCTGCCCGCAGGCAAGTCGCCGGCCCGAGGAAGGGGGTCCACCATGACGTCCACGCACACACAGTCCACTTCCCGAGTCTGTCAGGTCATCTCTCCCGGTCAGAAAACCTGCTCTGTGAGCAGGACTTGTAAGTGGGAACCAAGCACGTTTGCCGAGACAGGGTTACCCCACAGCGGAACCCCTTTTCTGCCTCGTAGCCTCCTTCTTAAACGCACCAGTTCCGATGAGAGTGAGCCCGCTGGTTCCAGAATGAAGTCGGAGCGCGACGAGCCTGGCCGCTCGCGGATCACCCAGCCCGCGGGTCTCCACGATGACCGCCGCCCCCTCCCGCGGGGCTTCGCTGTGACGCGCCGTGTGCGTCCTCAACGCTGGCAGGGCGCCGCCATGCGGCCGGAGAGGAGCGTGGACGGCGTCCTCCCCGCCGCTGCGTCACGTGAGCTTGATGAGACGCACGCGCGTGCGTCACGTGAGCTTGATGAGACGCACGCGCGTGCGTCACGTGAGCTTGATGAGAAGCACGCGCTTGGCGGGGCATCAACGCCACACGCCGCCGAAATGTGGCGCCTGGCCCCAGGGCCCTGGCCGCTCGGACACGGATGGTCTGGCCTCCCAGGGCCGGCACTTGCCGTACAGGAGACAAGCGTGTGCAGTAGATTCGATCCGGCGCGGCGACCGTGAGCGTGGCGGAGAGAGCGAGTGACCCGCGTGGGGAGGGGGAGGAAGAGGCAGGACGCGCGTCCGGCACGCCGCGGCTGGGCGCGGCAGGAGCGTGTCCAGTGGCCAGACCCGGAGGATCAGCGGGCTGTCCCCGGCCGGCGAGGACAGGGGAGGTGAGGGGCGAGGCTGCGGGTGACGCACTCATGACTGCGGACCGAGTGGACACGTCCTCGAAGCAGAGAGAACGGTGGCGCGGGGACGCGAGGCTCGCCGGGGCACGGGACGCGGCTGGCAGTGAGTCACTGTCCCTGGCCACGCTGAGGCTGTGTGACGACTCGCCCCGCACGCTGGCCCTGCCACCGGCGTGTCCTGCGCCCCGCGGCTGCGTGGGGAGCCGGCGCGCTCTGCCATCTGAGCAGGTGCACTCACGCACCTGCGCGGACTGGCCTGAGCCGGAGCCGGCCTCGGCCAGACGGCTCGTCTCGGCCCTGTGTCGCCTCATCTTCCCGGTGCTGGGCGGGGCGCGTCTCCGCGGCAGAAGCGGGGTTCCCAGGGAGCGGAAGCATGCGGGTGTCGTGGAGAGTAGACGTGGGACCAGCACGCCATCGCACCCTGCGAGGCGGAGCAGGTCGCCGGGCCAGCGCGGGGTGAGGGAGTAGGGGGCTCCCCCGGCAGAGCGGGGAACGGGGCCATGCGGCCGCGCCCGCCATCGGTCTGGGTCACCACGCAGGCCCGGGCCGGACGAGGCCCGGCCCGGAGCGGCGGGAGGCGGCCCGGGAGGCTCGTTGTTCTCCGGCCAGTCCCTGGACACGCTGTGGAGAGGGGTGGAGGTGGCCGTGGGAGGACCCGGGTCCCATGTCAGGAGCAGGACACCAGCAGCAGTGAGGAGCACGGCTGGGAGGCATCGGGCCTTCTTGTGAACGAATATCCGAGATGCAACTCCGCACTGTCTGTCCTAGCGGAGCTGCCCTGAGCCTCCGGCCACACTATTCCCGGAGGAGGAGGAGACGCGGGTGGATTGGTTGCCTCGGGGCACACGTAGGTGCTTTATTTAGCATCCGGTTCTATGGCGGCGGAGAGGAAGGAAAGGTGCGGCAGGGCGACTCGAAGGATGCTGAGCTTCCCGGTCGCCTTAGGGAACACGGCGCGATTTGCGGGGAGGACAGAAGGACGCAGGGGCAGGCGGGTGACGCGGGCGGAGCGCGGCAGGACTGACGGGCCGGGGACACGGGCAGAGCGCCAGGCAGAGCCGCCCTCACCCGCGCGTCTGCAGCGAGGTGCACCCGACGCTTTCCTCCCCCCTGCTCACGTCGCGGAGCAGGAGGGAGGGAGGGTCCCCTAGCACCCCGGTGTCGAAGGAGGCTCTTCCCGAAACATAGCGAATTTTGATGTCAATAATCGCGATCAAATCCATCTCTCAGGCTCGCAGCTAGTGCATTACGTAAACGCTGCTGCTTCGGGCCGAGGCCCCCGGCCGGCCGCTGCTGTCCACCCCCACGCGTGTGCCGCTCGGCGCTCCACGCCGAGCAACACGGCGGGGAGACGTGGCCTTCGTCCTGCGGTGGCTCACGGGCGCAGCGTCAAAGGCCCCCAGGCCTTGCTACGTGCTGTGAGGCCGCAGGGAGGGGACAGAGCCGTGGCCCCCCTGGCTCGGGGCTCAGGTGCTCGGGATGAAGGGTGAAGCCATCTGTGTCCTTGCCTGCGCACACGTGGACCTCCGCCCAGGTGACCTGCGAGGCTTCGGGCCGGAGCTGGCGCTGGACCCCTCCGTCCAAGGCTGCCGGGGAGCGGAGACACAGCGCCGTGTGTCCACACAGCTTGGACGCCTGTCTCCTCCTGACGGAGGTGGCGCTGTGCAGGTCCCCGCTTCCTGGGGCACCCGGGCCCTGCCCCTGGCCAGAGCACCGTGGACACCCCTCGGGGGGCGTGGCTGGCGACAGGCTGTGCGGTCGCCGTGCTCACACCAGTGACTGTTCCTCGACTAAACCTGGCAGCGGGGCCACTGTTCTCCGCAGGGGGCTCTCTGTGGCTTCCAGGCCACCTATACCCTCACCGTCCCTGCTGACCGGGGTCTGAACCTTCGTGACGTCTGGCCGAGTGACCACCGTGCCCTTGGGGACCCATGGCTCCCCGCACTGACCGGCCTCAGGAGTGGGTGGACAGCTGTCACCCCACTAAGGGGAGGGGGACCCTCCCTCACTACGCTTTGCACCCGAGCGAAAGTTCACACACCCGTCTTGGATTTTCACCACTGCGCTACTTCGTGCCTGAATATTTGTTAGATACGCATCGGGCGTCCTCGAACGTGCCGAGGATGAACGGCTTACAGAGCGTCGTGTGCGGCACCGGCCGAGACCGTCCCCGTTTTGTGCATGTGGGGGGCGGGGCTTGGGTCTCTGTTCTCCTTCCGTGGCAAACCACGCGATGATTGCTCACGTGAATCGATGGTTCTGCAACGAACTCTCCTTGGGCACGTTGCAGACTGGAGGCGGCCCACCCGCTCTGGCCAGCCGGCTTTACGGTTTGCATTTCCGTGTCCCCGGCTGTTCTGCGCTGGGTGCACCTGGTCTGGGTCCCATTGTCACGGGAACCGCTGGGACGGCTGCTTCGGGTCTCCTGGCCAGCTTGGAGCCGGAGCGCTGCCCGTCCGCACACGCTGTGACCAGGGATAAGTGCCTGAGCTTCTCAGACCTCAGTGTATCAGTGTCATACAGGGATGTTTGGGTCTGGCTCTTTACGTTGCTGTGACGGCTGCTACAGGGCCACCCGTCCCGGAGCTGCACACGGAGTCGCCATGGGACCCAGCAGTCCTGCTCTGAGGGTTGCAGCCCGCAGAACTGCAAAGAGAAACTCAGTGTTTATTGAAGCGTCGTTGGTAATAGCCAAAGTGGAATCAACCCAGATGTCCATCAACTAATGGACTACAATGGATTAACAAACTGTCATGTGTTCGTACAAGGGAATGTCACTCTGTCATCAAAGGGAGAGAGGTGCTGGCACCCGCCACCCCACAGACCAGACTGCAAACACCAGGAGCGAAGGCAGCCAGACACCAAAGGCCGCAGGTCACAGGATTCCACATATACAACGTTCAGATCGGGCGAATCCAGGGAAAACGGATCAGTACTTGCCGGCTCGGTGGGGGCGCGGGGTGGAGGGACAGCTGTGAAGGTTTGGGGTTTCTTTGGGGATGGCGACAGTTCCACGTGTTGGGAATGCCCTGGAAGCCACTTGGTTGCACACTGTAGAATCCTTGAAGTGGTGGATTTTATATTCAGTAAACTTTACCTTAATGAAAAAGACTCACAAGGCTGAGAGAAATTGGGATGCAATACTCACAAACTTCCCAGGGACACATAAAAAGCAGATAGGAATCTAATTTTAAAACAGGTATCTAATAAAATTGATAGCGCAGTTTTACACATGTTACATGATTAAGGAATAAATAAATATGATAATGAATATGATACTTTTCAAAATGTGTTAAAGCAAAATGTGACTACATTAAATAGCCTTTTCATTAATTATGGCTACTCAACAAACAGGCTATTTAAAGATTAGCTTCAATGTAGACTCTAAAACCATATTGATAAGCTTTTCACACTCTGCTACATTAAAACACATGGCCTATCTTCTGCTTTAAATAGGTTGTTTACCCATGCATGGCTTTGTAATATTATCTTTTAGCTATTTGGAAAATACTGGTTCATTGAGTTACTGGCAAACAGAATACAACGTTAATAAAAGGATTATATTACATGACAAGTGGAATTTATCCAAGGATGCAAGGTGGTTTTAACATACGAAAATCAATCAATGTGATGCACCATATTGGTAGGGTAAAAGCACAGAAATGACATGACTCTCTCAATAAATGCAGAAAAGCGTTTGACAGAATTTAACGCCCTTTCATCATCATCATCATCAAAACATGCGACAAACCAAGAATAAAAGGGATGGCCCCAACGTGACAGAGGGCAGCCCTGAAAACCCATGGCCAACACGGCCCTTAACAGTACAAGACAGAAACTCTTCTCAGGTCGGGAACCAGGCGAGGATGTCTGCGCGCACCGCCTCAGCACCCCACAAACAACATTGGACTGGAGATTCGGCCAGAGCAAGTGACCAGGACAAGGAAGTAAAAGATATACAATCTGGAAAGGAAGAGTAAAACTGTCTCTATTTGCAGGTGACATGATTTTATATACCAAAAATGCTAGGGAAGAAACAAATAAAAACTACTAGAGTTAATAAACAAGTTTGAGAAGGTTTCGGGATACAAGACTGTTATGAAAAATCAGTTATATTTCTATACACTAGCAACAACAGTCTGAAAGAAAACTATTAAAAAATTCCATTTACAATAGCATCAAGGAGAATGAAATAATTAAAGATGAACTCAACAAAAGAGTCTAGGAATTGTACGCTAAAAACCATGAAACGTCATTGAAAGAAATTAAAGAAGACCTAAATCAATGGAAAGACATTTCATGTCCATGGATTGAAAGACTCGATGTTGTTGCAATGGCCGGGCCCCCCGCAGTGACCCACGCAGTAAATGCAGTTCCCAGCAAAATCCAGACGGCCTCAACGAACTGGAAAAAGGACAAAGATGGAGGACTCACGTTTGCCAGTCACAGGACTGACCGCGAAGCCCCAGCGTGCAGAGCAGGGCGGTGCTGGGGTGAGGGCAGACATGCCGAGCACCGGAGAGCACCGTGGACGGGGATGCACCTTGCTTTGACCGGCCATCGATTTTCAACAAGAACACCGAGGGTTTTCCATGCAGAAAGAATAGCCTTTTCAGCAAGTGGTGCTGGGACGGCTGGGTACAAAAAAAGGGGGGGGGGAACTGGACCACCATCTCACACCACGCATGAAAATTAACCCCAAATGGATCAAAGACCTAGATTTAAGAGCAAAAACTGTGACATTCTCAGAAGAAAACACAGACATCACGCTCTGTGACTTTGGATTGGGCAGTGGTTTCTTACGTGTGCCACCAAAGCGCAAAAACAGCATAAAAGAAGAAAGAAAAGGGACTTTTGTCCAGCCGAAAAATGCTTCGAAAGACACCGTCGAGAAAGTTAAAAGACAACTCACAGAATGGGAGGAAATATTTGCAAATCATTCGTCTGATAAAGGATGAGCACTCAGAACATGAAAGACTCTTGCAACTCAACAATGCAAAGACAAAGAATGCAGTTGGAAAATGGGCAAATACTTTAGAACAGACTTTTCTCCAAAAAAGACACATGAATGGCCGATAAGCACACACAAGGTGCTCGAGGGTGTCCTTAGGGAGAGTCACGGGGTCGAATGACAGCAGGCAGAGCATGCTGCTTCACGGACTCCTCTCGACCTGAAGGGACATGCAGGCTGGTGACAAGACCACGTGGCCAGGTCCTCTTTGATAGCCTTGTCACCAACATAAATGAAGACGCGCAGGGCCGCTGACCACATTTACTGTTGACACAGAGTGATAGTTAATACGCCCAGAGAGAACGGGGATCCGAGAAGATTTCGTGGGACTGGAACTCGGGCCGACAGTTAATACCGGATGGAGGGGGGACGGGCTTAACAGGAATTCACATGAAAAAGAGTTTGATGTTTTAATTGAGCGCGAGCTCACGATGACCCGAAGGTGTGAGCCAGGGAAGCTGAGGCCTTCTTATCCTGCATTAGAAGAAACTCCACGTCCAGGAAGAGGCGGGGCGCGCCCTTCTGGTCCCCGCTCCCACCAGGCGAGTTCTGGAGCGTCTTGCTCGGTGTTGGTCAGCTGCTGCTAAGAGGGTGTTGACAAAGGGATTCAATCAGGAGAGCGAAACCGGGAGAGTGGACGAGGTCAGGTGAAAACTCGGGGCTGTTTGGCTCAGCAGTAAGATACCCAGTGCGGGGGTGAGAGGTGGGAGGAGGGAAGCAAATGGCTGTTCCCCGACATCAGAGGGGGGACCTTAGGCTGACGGTTTAATCCAATTCTGTTTAACGGACAGAACCAGGATCCACATGAGACACGAAGACAGATTTATGCTCACAAAATTATTTTCACATCATTGGAGTAGTAGAAAATGGGATCATCTGCTTTGTAATTTACTGAGTGGTGCTTGTGGGGATCATTCAATCACTTGTAAAAAATTTAGAGGAGAGCCCCAGAACTTAACTGATGGCTGGCTTCAGGGGCCTGTAAGGCCATTTGAACTCAAAGAGCTAATAAGAGTTTTAATAATCATTATTATCGGCTGACATGTATTGAGAAAGTTAACATGGCAAATATTCTACGTGCAATATCTATTTAGCTCTGACAGGAACTTAATGAAGTATTGTCCTATCCCCACTTTACAGACAAGGACACGGGGCTCGTAGGTAGGCAGAGTAAGCTTCCCAAGGCAGCATGGCGCATGAGTGCCAGAACCAGCTCTCAGGCTCAGGGCCCCGTGGTCTTAGGGCCTCAGGTCTTAGATGTCGTCCTAAAGCGTTTCCAGCCTGTGTTTTATTCCTCGCGTTATAATGGGTCGGTGAGGCTGTGCACTAACGCGGCTCAGAGTCTCTCTGTTCAGGCTGAACATGTGTCGGAGGCTATTGTGTTGTCAGATGCCCGAATAAGACAAGGTCAACGGGAACTCTTACCTTGGTGGGGAGCAAATGCCCATCCCGTGGAATTTCGAGATTGACACGTTCAGTGTTTAAAAAAGCAAACGGCTTAACTCACATTTTCATTCTCGGATTATTTTGACGGAGGCGTTGCCAGAGTACACAAAAGCAGATAGCTCGGTTTCGGGTTTTCATTCCTGAATCGGCACTTCAGGGCCCGTGCCATGTGAGCAGCTGCCTGCCAGAGGGTGGAAATTACCGTACTGACTCTTGCGAGGGGCAGGCTGCAGCTTGTGCAGCGATGCTATGTCCCTATAAATAGTGACCCAGTGACTAACGGGGGCTTTCTGACATGTTGTTTGGGAAAATTTGCATTTAACTTCACTGCGTAGGCCCCATCCCAGGGGTAAGTCTCTGAAAAAGAGGGTGGGCAGTAATGTTTGCTTTCACAAGTTCTCGTCTAGTGCAGAGTAGCTTTGGGACATCGTAACAGAGATAATTTCTTCCCTCATTCACTTATTCATCGTAGGAAACAAACAGACATTGAATAGCTGTAACCGTTGACAGATACCAGAAAGAACATGCGTACGACATGTTCGCGAAACCCCAGGAGGATCAGTGAGACGGCACAGCCAGCCGAGGCCACTTCGAGCCGGTGACCGTTAAGCCTGGATTATTTTAAGCCGAAGCCTGAGCGATGGAAAGAATCAGGATTCAGAAGGGTTTCGTCAGACGAACGCGCTCTCTGGCTGAAGGGGTGCGAGCATTCCTGGCGTGGACGGAAGGGCCGGCGGCAGTCCAGGCGAGGGCTACCTGCGGCCGGCTCTGGGGTGGCAGCCCTGGGTGCAGACGAGTGGGCTCGCCGAAGGCGGAAGTTGACATCAGACGCCAGAATGGACCCTATACACACGTGCAAACCCCAAGTGTGTTGCACATGCGAACAATAACCCTGGATGCCTGTCCCCACTCTCCATGATCTTGAGAAATTACCAGATGTTTTCATCCTTATTTTTTATTGTCACACAGTTGGCACAGTAGACTTTTAGTTCAGGTGCACATCAGAGTGATGCGATGCAAACTACCGGTTATAAAAATAAACAAGTCGGGGGGTGTAACGTACAGCGTAGGGAAGACAGTCAAACCTGAACTAAAGCAATTCGTTTTCCTTAATGGGTGAGGAGGGACCGCGCCTTCAGACGATTCCCTTGCTATTCGTGAGACTCTCTCCGTCTCTCCCTCCCCACCCCGCCCCACCCCGACTGTCCCACACCCCCTCCTCACTGCCGGCCACCTCCCTGCAAGAGCACCGACACCTGGCCGCCGAGCACTGAGCCCTGGGTGAGACATCGAGCACGTGGCTGTGAGCAAGACAGTCCTTCCCGCCTTCGTAAAGGCTTCATTTACTTGGGGGCTGATGGACCCAGGACAAAACTGTTCTCTATGTGACGCTTCTGTTTTTTAAACTAGCAACTACTAGATGCTTCCAAATGCCAGGCAGTGTATGCCAGCCCCTCACACGTGTTACCCTAATTAACCCCTAAGACAAGTATCTGCCCGTTCAGGAGTTCTGCAATGCGGGGGCGGACGCCCAGCGAGGCCACCGGCCCTGGTCAGTGGCCAAGCTGTCCTGCTAGTCTCAGTCCCAGCTCGTCTCTGCAAGGCTTGGTGGCCTCTCTCAATTCTACGTCAAAACTCCCCAGCCACGTACACAGATGGAGGCCAACCTTGCTCTAGCACCGCCACTTCTGGCTTCGGCTGAATCTCCGTCTTCCGGGAACTGGGGACCTCCGTACCTCCCTCCCTCTCTCGGGCCTTCCCAGTCTCCAGAACTTTAGGTGTATTTCAAGAGAAGTCACCCACGGAGACCACCAGGGTCGAGTCACAGACCTAGAGTTACCCGAGTCTCTAGCGGATAACTACCCCCCATCTCCCAACGAGGAGAGCAGGGCGTTCTCCGTACTTTCGTTCCTGTCTGAACGGAAACCGTGTTGAAAAGAAGCGAGTTGTGTTTCTTGTTCCCTGCTCCACGTGCAGCCGCACACGTGTCACTCGTGGCACTGTAAACGCTGAGATCGCAGTCCCATCCCGTGATGGAAATGTTTCACCAGCATCATAATCGTGCAAATTACTGTTCCCAGCGGCTCCCTCTGTCCACGTGTGTCCTCCGCAGCGGCTGTCGTCAGAGCAGAGGTGAACCAGCGCAGGTTCTCGCCTGCGTTTCACCCCCAACAAGCTGCCACCGACCCGGAGGAAAACAGCAGCTCCTCCCGCGACCCCCGGCGGCCGGCCTGGCCTGACGGCCCCATCAATCCCAGCCTCCCCTGGCCTCGCCCTCTCCCTGGGTCACACCCTCCACCGCAGTGTCAAATGCGGCCACAGGAGCTTCAGAGTAACAGTCACCACGCGAGTCACCTGCGCCACAGGCTGGAGAGCAGTGCCGGGCAGCCATCCCCGGTGTCGGTCCGCACCGCGGCGACTCAGAAATCGGGAGACGCATCACGGGGACCGCGGAGGTGTCTGGGGGTTGGCGAAGAAACCGCTTCCGAGAGACGGGATTTGTGCTAAGATCGGTGACAAGCTCATTAATCTATGTCGGCAGTAAAATCTAAATTGAAGATATTTACTCAAGTCGAATTACATTAAATTTATGGAAAAAAATTTGTATATTCCATGCAATTCAATAATTACATATCTGGGTTCTTTTTATCACTCTGTTAAAAGAACCATAAAACTCTTCACAGGCCAGTAACCCGAAAGATTTCTAGTTTTCCGCTGCCCAGGGAGCCTCCTTCACTTCCGTAAATAATGCGCCTTAGGAAAAGCCACGCAGACGTTAGTAACGCGACATCCCACACGTGCAGCGTGGAGAAATGGCCCTTCCTGAATCAGGACTGACGGCCTCCTTTCTGGACTCAGCTTGGGGCCCGGGCACTCCTTAGCGATGCCACGGGGACCCGGTGCGCGGTCAGGGGCGGACCAGGCGGCGCTGCGCGCGGGAAAGGGTCCCCGTCCCCTGCCGGGGCAACGATGCGCGTGAGCCTCGCTGTCAATCAAACATCAATCTGAGACGTTTGGGACGCAGGCCCAAGGGGCAAAGACCTGACCAGCTGGTTCCTCTCAAGCCCAGTCACCATCCCCGTGAAAGAAGGGTTGCCTTACGCAGGAAGTGGCGGGTCGATACCGAAGCTGCCCGCGGTCCCGGGCGCGCGGGAGGGTGTTCGTGCGCCCCGCCCCCGCCACCGCGGTGCAGGAGGGAGGGTCCCCCATCTCCCCTGCGGACGCGTGAGCCTTTGTCTTTTCTACGCCTCCAGGGCACCTGCGGAAAACAAGGACATCACCGCAGCCCAGGAAACCGAAAACCAAGATCTGCCTTGAGGCCGCCCTTGAGGACCGGCCCGGGGACGCGGCCTGGCGCGGGATTAGCTGAGGGAGCAAGCAGCAGATCTGCTCTCTGCTCGCAGCGGGAGCGGGTCGCCCCGGCCGCTGGTCGGGTCATCCCCCTCCGACCCTCTGCGCCCTTGTCAGCGGAGTTCCCAAACTAAAGAGACGAAGACTAGTGTGGCTTCTCTCGAGGAACATTTTGTTTTCACCTTCGAACAAATCAGGTGAGGGGTACACTAATGGGACCTCACAAAAGAATTTGCTTTAGCATTGCATAGAAGTTCTGTAAAGTCTTTAGAATTCACACGATACTTCTGACGCGTGAGGAAAAGCACGTGCGACTCCGGTTAATTCTGACGTGGAATCGTCATTCCAAAAGTTTCCGCTCTGGTTCAGACACCGAGGCGGCTGCAGGACGTGCACCCCAACACAGCAAAGCACGCTGGTCTAGACGTCGCGGTTGGCGTCCATCTCGGTCAGCGCTTTGCGTTGTACAGGGTTCGTGGGATTCGCGTTCGTGTTGCATTTTGCTTTCCGAGATCAGAGAGAGAAAGCTGCGCCTGCTTCTTGGGGACCTGGGGAGCTGGCGTTTCAGAGACCTACATGCTATGAAATGGCAAGAGAAAACACAATGCCACCTCTTAATTTTACAAACAACTTCTATCATCAAGCTATTGAAAATGAAACTTGATCATCTAAATTCGATCCTAAGGAAAGGGATCATGAAATTTAATTTTTTCTCCATTTAAGATGCCCTTACTGTATTTTTTAAAACAGAGTTTGCATTTGGAAGAAACGTTTTGCATTTATGAACCCCGATGATCAACTCTTACTGCACAGATCTGTGAGGTCTTGCCATAGGGTCTTGCTCCGACTCTGACATAAAGTGACTGTCTCAGTCTGGTCATTGAGGGACACCAGTTGAGACAAGGCCTCAGGCTGCTCTCCTACAAATTTGCCGTGAACAGGAGCCAAAATGTAAGGTCCCATCCAAGTGGCTCAGCTGTCACTGGTGTCAAACTCAAGAACTGGGCCTGTCATGTTCATATGTAATATAGTTAAGTCAAGCTTCCTGACAATGTTTTCGAAAAAAAAAAAAAACATTGTCAGGGAGAAGGTAAAAAGGTAAAAGTTATATTATGTATGACAGTTAAATGATTTAAATTTTTATTTTAATTAGATTTCTTTTTTAGATTTTTTAGATTTTTAGATTTGATTTGTATTATTTTTCCATTTCTAGTTTAGAACTTGTTCTATGAAACAAAAATGTAGCAGAAAATATATGCCCCTACAACATAAAATATTCAAGCACAATTATACAATTACTTCAAATCTTAATTTACGCTTCGATCTCAGAAGTGAATGAGTAGGCGATTTCTCTCTTTTTTCAGATGCCGTAAGAGCACCAATTGATACCAATTTGCAGAAGACGTGACTTAGTTATATTACCTGGTATCTTGCAAAACAAAATGCCAAGTCAAGAGTAAAAATTGTTTAAATGTTATCACCTTAGATCCTTGAAGTTTATAATTTTAATAAACGACCTAGTTGAAACTTCCACATTCAGACCTCCACCTCCCCACTCCAGCTTCTGTTTACCCGAATCACCCTCCTAGGTTGCTCTGTTCATGTGCCGCGCGCTCCCTCTCTCCCTCTCTCCTCCCCCATCCCCTTTCTCTCCTCCCTCTGTATGAGCACATTCATTGGGGGGCAGATTCTATAAATTGCCCAATATATCCACTTCCAATACCAGTGCTGGGAGAAGCACTGTCCATATGCTAGGAGACCATTTCTGGTCCATGTTCCCAGCTCTTTTGCTGCCATTAATAATCTCAGTGTGTACTTAATGGTTTTCTTTATTAAGCCGCTCCAAATCTCAGTCTTGGATACTATTTAGAATTATCTCTGTGCTCTGTTGACAGGGAATTTTGAAATTTATAGACAAATTTGCTGGAGTAAATCAATTGAGATGTAGATGATTAATTTGTGGTTTCTGAAAAATGTACTGTGGTCTAAAACAACATGATTTGATATAAATTGTCTTGGAATTCCTACTTTTATGAACTTTATTATAAGAAATCATCATCATTTTTCAAGACTGCACCTAAAACTATTAAATATTCCACTTTGCAAATTCTACCTAGTGTTTATTTGAAATGATGTGCTGCTGTGCAAGTCTTTATTTATTGTTTATTCATTGTGCAGTCTTTTATTTTAATTAATGACAAATAACCCATTTGTAAAGCTCCTATGCATAAATAGTAACAATATGATGAATCCCAGATTGTTGGCCTTGCTTGGTATAAAGACTTTATTAAACACTTTATCTATTACACTGTATCACAAATAACATAAAATTTAGTTACCAGTCGTCTAACCACACATACCAGAAAAAGTGAGATTGCAACAATCTAATGAACTGGGACAAGATCATAGTTTTGCTAATATAAATAATTATGCCTCAGTAAGAATATATAAAACACCCCCACTAACCACAAATGACACACCACGCTGTCACAGCAAAGCAGAAGACAGACCGGACAGCCCAACTCCGCCGGCCTTCTGACCCCACGCTGCCATAGTTGAGCTCAGAGCCTAACAGTTGGTATTCGCTTGCTGTGTTTGCTTCAATTTTCCTATATCACTTCTTGATTCCAACACTGCTATTGTGTGGATCAAATAATCCCTGGTCACAAAAATACCCTGGGGAGTGACTCCCCTGGCGTCTGGGTTATGAGTGTGGTCAGCCATCCCACATGCCTGGTGGATGAGCTAGTTTACCATGATGAGAGAGTTCCTTTTCAAGGCTGGTAATCCTCAACACAAAACGCCAGCATCAGTCAAAGTCAGAGTAAATTAGGGTATGCAGATTGCAATCTTGCTCAACACAGCATTGAAATTAGGTTTGACTTGTGTCTTTTTAAAAATAAAGTTATTATTGACCCAGAACGAAGAAGAAACTTTACAATATATTCTTGGAATATAAGTATCTCCTACACGGACTGCTCCAACGCCAGCGATGACCGGCCGTGCAACATGTATCTTTGACATGTGCACACTGCACGTGTGCACACTGTTACAAGCCGGCGCAGTCTCCTTTCCCCCGGGTTTATCCTGTTGCAAACAACTGGAAGACGGAGGAAAAAATACAGGCAATCTGGAAACCCTCTGCTCTTCCTTTTCTCCCAACGTTCAGGGCGTCGTCTGGGAGAGTGAGGTCTTCAGTTTCAAACAGCAGGCTCACTTTCTGCTCAGGCCCCTCTCTCTCAGCGATGCAGAAGCCTGGACTTTGGGGAGCGGAGGTGCGGCTCAGGCGCGGGGGGTCACTCAGTTCCCAGCCCCTGCTTGTGTGCTTGCGGGGACCCAGAGGCTCCCGCGACCCAGCCGCCGTCCCGCCCAGGGGACCTCAGGTCTGGGCGGGGACACGGCCTGGTGCAGCCCCAGGACAGGTCGCTCTCAGACTAGGGATAACTGCGTTGGGGACCTGCCCTCCTGGCCCTCGTCCCATCCTCTGGCCTAGAACTTTACAAGTTGCCTGCAGGGGAGTCGGCACACTGCGGCAGGCAACAAGCGAGTTCCTTCCAGCCAGCGTCCCCATGGCGCGCCGGCGCTCGGCGCGCGCAGCGAGAGGCGGGCCCCACCCCCGCCCGGCTGAGCACGCCGCCCGCCATCAAACAAACACAAAACAAAATTAACAATGCATGGAGGGGCAGGGGGAACCGGGCAAAAGGCGCTGCCCCTCCACCCAGCGCCGGGGTTGACAGCCCTGCGGCTCCCGGGAACACGACTGGTGGGCGGGCGGGGGTGGGGGACCTCCGCCCCCCCAATCCCGACAGCTGTCCAGCCTGGAATTCATTGGCTCACCCCCCTCGGCCGCCTCCCCTCCGACTAGCACCCCGAGCCAGCTTAGCCCCCGCCCCTGCGGACCTAATAAGGCCATTGTAGCATGCAGGACGGTTGGGGACAGTTTAAAAGGCGAGCTCGGACCGCGCGCGGACAGCGGGCAGCAGCCAGCCGGCCAGAGCGCGCCATGGCCAAGGAGTGGGGCTTACGCCAGCCACAACGGTGAGTGCGGGCGCGCAGGGGGCGCGAGGGGGCGCCAGGGGACGCGACCGGGCGACGTTCACGAGGCTACCAGCGCGGGACCGGCGGCCCCGGCCTCCGTCTCCGGGTCCGCCAGCGCGAGCTGTCATTCATCACTCGTGGGGCGGCAGGCGCCAGAGGCCGGGTCCACTGGCCCAGAACCGACCGCCCCTGTCTGCCGAAGACGTCAGGGCCAGGAGGGCCGCTCCCACGGCTTCGGCAGCGCTCCGCTCTGCGGCCGGCGCGGCGGGCTGGCCCGGCGCGGAGGAGCGTGGGCGCTCCGCGGACCGCAGGTGTCCTTGCTTTCGCCCCAGGGGGCGCCGGGAAAACAGGGGGTGCGTCCGTTTCAAAGAGAGCCTTCGAGGCCGCATTCTGGAGGCAGTGGAGGGGTCGCCTGTGCGCGGGACCCAAACGCCAAGCTTTGCACTGCCCCGCATCCCAGGGCTTTTCACAGTCCCCACAATCAGAAGGAGGGTTTGGAAGGCACCAAATCAATCGATCCCCTCATCCTGACCTAGGCCCGGACCACTGGCACGAGCTTTACCCTATCGCCAAGGGAGACAACCAGTCGCCCATCGAGCTGCACACCAAGGACATCAAGCACGACCCCTCTCTGCCGCCCTGGTCGGTGTCCTATGACCCCGGCTCTTGCAAGACCATCCTGAACAACGGCAAGACTTGCAGGGTTGTGTTTGATGATACTTTTGATCGGTCAAGTAAGTATGACCCTTGGGTAGAGCTCACGGACGTTTCGAAGTCCCTATTAACAAAAGGTGCCATAGTAACAGAATCAGTGGGGAGCAGGGACACTTCATCTCTGAAAATGGAGATGACATTTGACTTGGCTCTATCGTGAGAATAGGATTTATGCATGGAAGAAGCATGTCTCAAGGTGGTCTAGCCTTGGCCACTTTGCTTCTGTGACATGGCCCTATGCCACGCTCAAGATGGCAATGCATCCCTGAAATGGCTAGGACAGGTGAGGGGTCCCCCCACCCCGAGGGCCCACGCGGAGGGGTCCCTGTGCTTCCTCATCATGGTCTGGGCAAGGCTTTGTTCCCAAGTCACAGAGACTCGCTTCACAGAGAAAGGAAGTGGCAAAGACACAGAGTGGGCGGCTCGTCCACTCTGCGTCCACTCCCCGTGGGGGGGCCGAGGCTGGGCAGAGAGTGAAGGAGTCAGGTCCTGATGTTTGGGGGTGCATGGGGGTTATTATCTGGTTAATCCTTTTGGTGAGTGTTTTGAAGTATCCAGCACTTCCTTCTTGGGTGATGATGATGATGATGATGAGTGTGTGAGAGAGAGTGAAAAACCACATGTTTAAAAAAAATCTCATTTTACCTACACTATTAAGCAAATCAGTGAAATAAAAGGAAGCCAATTAGAAATGCTTTTTTTTTTCACTGCAAATGAAATAAGACTATTCTTGAATATGGTGGTGTTATATGTATAATACATTTTATGACTCCATCTGTAAAAAGTTAAACTCATCCTTAGGATGTGGATAAATGAATATTCTCAGTGATGCTGTAAACCAGCAGGGAATAGCATAAAACTTATTTTTCCTTAAACAATGATCTCATGTTACTGCTGCTTTTCTCTCCCCTCTCCATTTAAATCAAGTTCCATTTTGAAGGATAAACAACAAAGTTAAATAGTATCTATTAGGTTAGACCACATCAAAATCTCATTTCTTCTTGTCAACAAAAACGGTCGACTATTGACAGTTTCATAGGGTTCATCCTAATAAATTGGATGCACATGTCCAGATAATAAATGTCCCTGGTGGTCCTGCAGGAAAATGCAAAAAATCACACCATTCGTTTCTGCAGGACGGAGCTCGTGGGAGATGTGCTCTGCTGTGTGAGGGTGTCCTATGGCCTCAGCGTGCATTTCCGCCCTTTCTAGAATAGCTACCTGATGGGTTCTTTTTCGGTCTAGCTTATATTGTGAAATCTTACATTTAGGGTTTCTGCATAGTTTCCATTATCCTTTAGAAAATATCTGAACCCCGGGCTGGCTGGACTGAAACCAAGTTAAGCCACAGGGTCGAGGTATTTGGACACCAAGGTCAAATCAGTGCTCCCGAGAATCACCTCGTTCATCCCTCTGTGCGGATCCATGGCCTGAAGGTCCCTAACTCCTCCCACCCCATCTGAGCCCAGCAGACCTAGTCTAACATAGACGTGGACTAAAGCTCTCGCTTGGTCCTCAAGAAAGTGTGTTGGTGGCAGGACTCGGCGAGGGAGCGCACTGCCCGCTGGGCACGGTGACCACCTGTGCTAGTCCTTAGTCTTGTTCAATCCTCACAGTGGCTCCAAAAGGTGGGTATTACTGTCACCTTCGTAAAGATGCCAAAACGGGTTCAGAGGGGTCTAGCCGCCTGCCCGAGGACACACAGCCAGCACGGGGCGTGAGGGGACCGGAACCCACAGCCCCTCGTCCCCCGCGTTCCTGCCACTGCACCCCACGGCTGGCCCACACGTGGTTTGTCTGCATCCCATCGCCCACCTGCCCCTTACGCTTATTTTCGCGGATGTGACATTGCCGTTTTAAGCGTAAGAAAACAAGCAAAGGAGTAAGGCAGAAGGGAGAAACCCTTCGTTGGCATTTCATGCAGGGACCTGGTTCTGTGCGGGAGGCCAGCGCGCCCGGCCTTCGCCCCGCAGACTGGGCCCCGCACGCGCGGCATCACCGTGGCCTTGGCCTTGCGCCGGGCAGGGCACGCTGACCCCGCCTCTCCCCCCCGCAGTGCTGCGGGGCGGGCCTCTCAGCGGGCCATACCGGCTCCGCCAGTTCCACCTGCACTGGGGCTCCGCAGACGACCACGGCTCCGAGCACACCGTGGACGGGGTCAAGTTCGCCGCCGAGGTAGGTGGCACCGCTGTCGCCCACTCCGGGTCTCGCGCGGGGGAAACCGAACTCTCGCCAAGCCGCGCGCGCCGCTTTGCTCCCGGCCTGCAGCGCAGAAAGAGCTGGAGTCTTTGGGCCTGGCGAGATGAAGCTGCAGAACGTTCCAGGCTGCCCTGTTGAGAGAGGGCGGGGGCGCGAGCGCCGGGCGTGAAGACGCTCGGGGGAGGTTTCGTGAAGCTGGACAGAAAAAAGGTCTCAGGCACGGCTACCACTCATTCCGGGCTCTGGGCCACAGGTGGGGAGACTGAGGCACAGAAAAGTCCCGTAAGGAAGTCGCCCGGCGGACAGTGCCAGGCCTGCGGCTCTGCCTACGCAGAGGGGCTTCACAGGTGTCTCCGCCAGCCGTGCCCGAGGCCGCCTCAAACGAGAATGGGGTGCCTTAACAATGAATGGCATCTAGTAAGGGGGTGGAAGCTCACGTTCTTGTCTCCTCGTGACAGGTGTGCTTATCACACACACACAGACTTACACACACACACAACTCCGTCTCAGTTAGCCCATTAAAAGAAGAAAGCGTGATTTGTAGCTCAGATCCAGGACCCAAATGACAGAGAAATAAGATAAGCCCCCTGCACGTCCGCCCTAAACCCGAGTCTACAAGAGGTGATGCGCCCTGGAGGTAGGCTGCGAGAGGGGGCTCTGTGGGACTCTAGGCAGCTTCCTCGCTGGTTCAACGTGCTCTGCAAGATCCACAGTGCTTCCCGAGATCATTCCGCCTCTCCACAGGCCAGCCGGAGAGCCGGGCAGGTTAGGTTACTAGATGGAATGTTATTGCGAACGCTCCTAGCCATCTGCCCCACCGGCCAACGAGGCTGAGTGCGTTCCTCACACCTGTGGGCAAGGCGTGCAGTTCGACTCTGTGCATGGCATTATCTCACACTTCTGATCTGGCATGAAGTAGTTTTAACCGCTATGGACTGTTGTATTCTCTTGCCATTCTTAGTAACTCGTTATGGAACATTGGACTAATTTAACGGGAGCCTGTGTTCTAAATTAAGATAAGGTACCACGGGCTGCTAAAAGGAGGTAGATACGAAAATGTTCAAGAATTTTCCCCCTTATTTTTCCTCCCTTATTCCCTAACTAATTGCGACTTTAGGATATTAGCAGGGTCCTGCTGATAGCTGTGTTTCCCTGTCAGGTGTGGTCAGAAAAAGGGGTGATATTATACAAAAATAAAATCTTTTGAATCGGTTTAACAAAAAGTTCAACTTTTGTTTATTGTTTATTGAAGTTCTAAATCTTGATTTGAACCATTAAAAATTTCACCAAACTGGATGTTAATAGAATTCTATAGAATTCTAGGAGAGTGGTTAGGGACCTCAGATAATACAAGTACGGGGTTTACTGTGAATAATCTGACAGTCGTTTTCTCATTTTAGAAATGTACCTCATCACCTGTATTCTGTGTTTGCAGCTGCATCTGGTCCACTGGAACCCAAAGTATAACACATTTGGAGAAGCTCTGAAGCAACCTGATGGGGTCGCTGTGGTTGGCATTTTTCTGAAGGTAGGGCAAAAGTTGACCCTATTTGTTCTTTCCAAATTTACTTTCTTATCAGCGCTTAGGATAGCATGAGAGTCACTTCTTCCTTTTGTGTAAAGGGGAGAAAGTAATGGATTTCATTATTCATTCAACCAATCGAGATATTTTTGCTGAGATCAGCTCAAAATGTTTTGCTTTCCCTTAAAAAAGTCCCTTTTGCCCTAGCCCTTCTGATTGTTCTTGGGATGTGGCGTTATGTATGAGCCTGTGTGCGTGTGGCAGTTTGCAGACGAGAGTCTTTGAAGGGGCTCATTACGGTGGTGGTGAGGGCGAGGGAGCGTTTTTATTATCCTTGCCCACGATTCCATTTGCATTGCACTGGAAACCAGGAAAAAACAATGCTGGGAACCACTGTGGTGTGGGGCACCTGGCTGCATATCCCTGCGGCTTAGGGCGGCCACCGCTCACTCACGTGACCCTGGATAAGACAGCACTTGGAATGTGTGTGTTGTCAAGCCAGCCTCGGTTTAGAGAGGACTTAGTGTCATTAACACATGAATTTACTAGTAACATAATCTAGATTTTAAGCCAGAGGTGAAAATCCAGCTTCTTTCTTTTTGAATGACCTACTTTGTTTTATGTCCTCAACTCACTGGACCATTTTCTGGGCTTAACACAGCACACTAGGAAGTGGGGAGGGTCTGAATGAAAAGAGAATGAGTTTAGTTTTTGATACATTGAGTCCATCCTAGCTCAAATTCTGTGAAAGAAAGAAAGAAAGAAAGAAAGAAAGAAAGAAAGAAAGAAAAGAAAGAAAGAAAAAGGAAGAAAGAAAGCAAAAGTGGAATGACTTTGCAGAGAAGGTCAAGGACATGGAAATAGATCAACATGTAATTTTGTGGTTTTGTACTTCAGAGGCCTGGAGTCCAAGTTTAGTTCAAAAATAAATACTCTAAAATTTTGAGAGGGAGGAAATAAACTTATGTTTTTGCTTAGTGCACAATTTTCTGGCAGATTTATAAACACTAGCTGCAGATGGATGGGTCAGAATCAGTTTTCAAGACAATTCAGAATTATGGAGAAGGGAAAGATGTCATTATTGGTTTTCTATTTTCTTGTAGATAGGACGTGAGAAAGGCGAGTTCCAGCTGCTCCTTGACGCGCTGGACAAAGTTAAGACAAAGGTAAAAAAATCATTTTCTCTTTGAGAATAGAAAGCAGTGTGTCGTTTTTTTCTTTTTACATTTCAAGTGTATTTCTTTCACCTAAAATCTGTTACTAAGTTTGATGAATATGTTGAGCATATATATGAAAATAAATGCCATTATAGTTGTATGGTTTATAGTTTTTAGAGCAATTTCATATACATCAGCTTCTTGAATCTTCACGATTTTTTAGAGAATTACTTTCTCAATGAAGCAGATGAGAAAGAAGTGGAGTGGCGATCCCCACAGACAGATACATACCTCAGCACACACAATGTATGCACACACACCCCGCACACACACACCCCATTCACACACACACCCCATTCACACAGACAGCATGCACATACACACTGCACTGCATGCACACACACCCATGCACACACAACGCAACCCATACACACACATCCATGCACACACAATGCACTCTGCACACAAACAAAACGCTTGCACACACACACCTCACTCACACACACACTGCATGCACACACATGATGCACACACACATCATGCACACACACTGCATGCACATGCACACACAACGCAACCCATACACATATGTCCCATGCACACACAATGCACTCTATGCACACACAAAACCCACGCACACATACACCCATGCACGCACCCGCCCATTCACACACACACTGCATGCACATACACACCGCACTGCATGTACACACACAATGCATGCACACGATGCACCACATGTACATACGTACCAGCACACAGAGACACACATGCAGCCCACATGCACACACAACACACGGCATGTGGACAGACACATGGCACACACACCACACACCACACAGACACACAACACATGACGCACACCGCGCAGAGGCAGTACACGTCTGGTCCCGGGGTCGCCCTCGCTCCCCGGCATTTCCGTCTTACCAGTAGACTCTTCTAATTAACAGACTCGTTTTACTTGTCTGTGGGACAGTTCGGATCAAACGCTAGTCAGTTTTTTCACCAGGAATCAATATTCAGTAAGGAAGTGAGCCCGTCTGGTAACCGTTGAGGACCAAAGCATCAACCATGCGAAATGCCCGTGTTGCGGTTTAGCTTTGCGTTTCCCCTCTGTGCTGAGAGGTGACAACTACGCAGTCCCAGGCACAGTGGAGAAGGAGCACAGCGTCACGTGACTGTGCCGGTCCAGTCCGAGCTTGGACCAGCTTCCTTCCCCCTCTGCCCTTCGTCTCTGAAAGGCGCTTTGTTGAGTTCCTTTCCTCCGCGGCATTTGACCTCGCTCGCGCTGGCGGGCGCGGCGGCGGGGCGCGGTGCGCGGGGCGGGCCGCACTCACGCACCTGCTGCCCCGACCCCCGCGCCCTGCAGGGCAAGGAGGCGCCCTTCACGCACTTCGACCCGTCCTGCCTGTTCCCCGCCTGCCGGGACTACTGGACCTACCACGGCTCCTTCACGACGCCGCCCTGTGAGGAGTGCATCGTGTGGCTGCTGCTCAAGGAGCCCATGACCGTGAGCTCCGACCAGGTGAGCGGCGGCCGCGGCCCCGCGCCCACCGTGCGCGCCCAAAGGCCGCGCCGCCCAGGCGGACGTGCCCGGCGGCAGAGTGGGCGCTGGCAGGGCCCAGGCGCCAGACAGAGCTGTCATCGTCCGCCTGGTTCGGGACAGACAGCCCGTCCCGCTCCCTAAAGCTTGGCTCCCTAAGGTGCCGGGGTCAGCGCAGGCCCTCTGAGGTGGTGGTGACGCTGAGCGCTCAGGCGTTTAGGTTGACGTGCGAGTGAGTTTGCGGGACCCCGGAGCGCTGAGCACTGGTGGGGACGGGAGGGTAGACACGGGCGTGGGGCGGGCGCCAGAGGCAGGGGCCCGCCGTCCTCGTGAGGGGTACCCCGCCCCTGGCTTCTCAGAGGCGAGTCGAGGCCCAGAAACGGTAAGTGGTCTGCGCACGATTGCACAGCCGAGTGCGGCCTGCGCCCCGCACCTCGCTCCCCTCGGCGGGTCCGGCTCCCCAGCCCCACGTCCCCCTTCCCGAGCGGGCGGGGCGTGGGGAGGCCCAGCGACAGCTGGTGGTGGGCTGGGAGCCTCCCAGCCCAGGCGGCCAACGCCCCCCCTGCAGTGCGGTCCGGTCCTTTGCCCCTGACCCCCTCACTTAGGACAGCCGCTTTGCGATGCGGCCGGGCGTCTCAGGTACACACAGGTCGTTTTCATCAAAAGGTCAGACTTAATCGTCAGGTTCACTGATATAAGTATTTTGAAAGAGGAATGAAATTCTCTTAAGGAGAAACGCTAAACCACACGCGCACGCACACACACACACACACACACACACACACACTTAAAGGTTAGAAATAGTGTTACCGATAAGGATTTCTTCAATTCTCCTCCCTGAAAAAAATCAGTTCTTAGAAATTGAAATGTAGCAGGACTCTTATTTCTTTCTGCACTTAAAAAAAAAAAAATTACTCCATAAACGCATCTGACGAAGACCAAGCAAGTGTGTTATTTGCGCTGATGGCGCAGGGTCCACACTGACCCCTCAAACAAACGTAGATATTTCGGAATTCAGCAGGAAAAGGCTGTATCCGGGGCAGGGTGGCCCTGCACGAGACGAAGTGACGGGGCCTCAGACGAGGGCAGGTCCGCGTCGCTGCAGGTGCTGGGGCTGGGCCTGGAGGACAGGGTTGGCGGCTCGCTGGTCTTCACAGGCCACAGAGCCCGACTCTGCTGCGCACGCGCGGCCCGTGTCCACTCGCTGCTGTCGCCTGACCCCTGTCCCCCGCCCCGGCAGATGGCCAAGCTGCGCAGCCTGCTGTCCTAGCGCCGAGAACGAGCCGCCCGTGCCGCTGGTGGGCAACTGGCGGCCCCCGCAGCCCGTCAAGGGCAGGGTGGTGAGGGCTTCCTTCAAGTGACGGGGCCGCCGCTGGTGTCCTCGCCGCGCGGGCTCCGGTTTCCACGCTGCGCGACGAGCGGGAGGCGCATTCACCGCGAAGCCAAGGTCACCGCGGACGACACCCAGTAGGACAGCATCAGCCTTCGCAGTAACCCTCTTGCCTGCAAAAGTAGCGTTTCCAGCAAGGTTTCGAGGAGGAAACAGGTAGAAGAGCAGGGAGGCTGAAAATGGCTGCTAGGCACTTTTCTGTCACCCTGAATTTCACAGAACGTCCGTGTTCCCGTCTTCACATCATGAGTTGTTCGGCTTAAAGCAATAACGAGTGATTATGTAGGAGCAGAGGTGTGTGTAGGTCAGACAGCAATTGGACTTAAGCAGAGATTACAATGGCCCTGAATTGAGGTGACGTGTGTTAACCCTTACATGAAACCAAGTAGTTCGTCATTCATTAACATTCTAGTTACTGTAAGGGTGACCTGGTTTTGATTATCACATACAACACACACACACACGTAACAAGGGGTTTCAAAAAAATCTGACCCCGTATTGTAACTTCTTCATAAAGATGGTCGACTTTATCCTGACACTTACTTGTCTTTACCTGAAGGAGGGCCATTTATTTTTAATTTTACTACTTTTGATTTTTGCATGCTTGTTAAAAGGGAAGCTGCCTCCCGCATCGCGGGAGTTTGAGGGCGGAGCTAAGGGTTCTAGAACAGGCAGGAGTGAAGGGCTTCGGGTAACGCACAGCAGCTGGGCTGAGCGTCGAACCAATAAAGACGTGAACGCGAGAAGCTGAGCATTGCGTTTCTTTTTGTTATTGAAAAGGGGTCGTACGTGACAAAAATGGAGTAAAATAAGAAAGGTGAAATTTGTGAGTCTGTGTTTACAGCCAAGGGGTAGTGATGTCGACCCGAGTTCAGAGTTCAGAGTTCGGCCGGGGGCTCCACTCCTCTCTGGGTGCCTAAGGCTCCTGTGGAAGTCGCAGGCCTGGAGAAGGATGTGTGGCCGTGAGCTTGAAAGTATAGACTAGTTTCCAGATGCCTCGACGCTGATTTAGGGTTTGGGGTTCATACCGGAACCGTGGGTGCTCCTGAGGGGCGTGGAGTCCAGTCAGGCTGTGGCTTCTATGTTCTTACTTTCTAAAATGTGCATGGGGATGACTCGGGTCCAACACTACCAAAGTTCATCTACCTAGACTTTCAAAACATTGAATACCTTCAGTCCTGAAGTCTAATATTGTGGTTAGGGGCTTCGATGTGTTTCTCGCCACCTCGCTGGCTAACACAGTACCTTACGGTAGCAAATAGCAGCAATAAACTCATTCCCCTGAGAAATGAAAGTGGTGCCGATTCAGGCGGGGCCTGGGAGGCCGGAAGTCACCTGACAGATCCCAGGAGGCTGGCGTAATTCCATAGGTAACCACTTGGGTGAAGTAAAACCAGGCCGGTCAGTGCGAGCTGGATGTGTTAATTAAATCCCTTGCAATTAGCAGGTGCGGAGCTGCTGTCATTAGCGGCGACACACAGCTGGCTCTCTCTGGGCACTTACCGGTGGTGCCCAGGGTGCTGCCACGTGGGGACGAGGGATGGCAGCGCCAGCTCGGGGGTGAAGTACCCAGGCCGGACAGGCCGGAACTGTCTTCAGGGGCAGGGGGAGCTGGGTCTCCAGGCTGGGAGCCCCGCAGGGGGCAACGTGCGTCTGTGCACTGACACCCACCACCCGGCACCCTGCCTGGCACTGAATTTAACTGAATCCGTATTTGGTGAGTAACTGATGAGCCAGGACAAATACTCATCCTGGGCAACACGGTGCGGGAATAAAAGAGGCACTGGTGTTTGGTTCGTCTTACTTAGAGCTCCTTCGAGAGTGATTTCCTTAGCTTCAGGTGGTGGCTTTTCACTGGACCATTGTCCCCACCCTCTGTCCCAGGCTGGGTAATGGCCGGCATTCACGATTGCTGTCCAGCAAACACTTCCTCCCATCTCCTTCCTGGGCCAAAGCGCTGAGGTTTTGAAAGTGTCCATTAATACTGAAACCACACTTGTGTCCTTACTCATGGGGTCCGTTTTCCTGGTCGTGCACAGGCTTCTGACCAGTTGCATTTCAGGCCCACAGCCTACAGAGGGAACGTGGCTCGGAGGATGACGACATGTCTCACCAGCCGCTGTCCATTCTTCGGAGTGTGATCTTTGAAGATATTTTAACACTTCGAGATAGGGCAGGAACTCATTTGAATTAGGTGGGTCATAAGATTCAGATGACTACATCCCTGAAAGTCTGTGAGTAGAGCATGGTCACCAAAACATACCGGATGTGGGCACTGCTAGCTTTGCAGGGCGAGACTATTTTGCAGTGCCTTTTAATGGGAAATATAGATATTTCATAAACATATTTATAAAATGGCAAATGACTCTTCAGGATCACCGTTCCTACATTTTTCATGTGCAATCAGTGAACATTTACATAGGCGAAGGGGAAGTATTCTGCATAGAACATGAAGGCTGCCAGGTTCAATATCTACCTGTAATTGCTTATATAATTAAATAAACACAGTTGAGATTATTTATAAACAAGCTGGATACATGAGAAAAATCCGTATGGCAGTTATTCAAGTAAATATTGGCAAAAATAAAATTTGTCTAAAGGAAATATTTATGGTCCAAAACCACACTGAAGACCACATGTAAGCAAAATTAATTAGATGTTATTTTCTCTCCTAATGTCTTCTTGTTTATATTAAAGAATTCTGGACATGCGCAAAATATGTTACTTTAGCAGAAGAATAAGTGAGAAGGAAAAAAGAATAACTGTGACTATCATATTTAAATTTTTTCAGATTTTATGCATGCAATTTGAATGATTTTTTAGAACTCTCTTAAGGCAGCACTTAAAGACTTAAAATGCAAATGAGGCAAAACCGGTTTGCATGTTATTTCCCACTCGGGCCACTAGATGGCGGCACAACAATTACACAAATGAAGTCAAAAGCCACGCTGTTTATTCCTGTTAACTTTCAGAGGAAAGAGGTTCAGTTTGTATTTTACTTTTAAAAATCCTGAACACCCTAGCTCCTCTTCTGAAGTGTTTATTGTAACCATTAATATTTATGTACAACAGAAAAGAGTGTAAGGGATTGCTACATCTTCTGGAGAATTTCAATAGCCCCAAGTGAGGCCTGAGCTGCTACTAAATGGTAGTAGTTGTCTTAATCGAAACTCAAATAAATGAGAAAGAAACACCCCACAGCCCTGCCCAGTCTCCAGAAGGCCTAGAGGCTGGCTGTACGCGGCCTCAGGCGAGTTTGTTTCTCTGTGCCTCGGTTCCCTCATCTGTGACTAAGAATGAATAGAGTATCTGCCCAGAGATCTGTTTCCATCATTAAATGAGTTAATACACATCGACCTCTTAGATTTGTTACCCTACCAGCCTCAACTCTCAGTAGTGGTTAACTATCAACGATTAACTATCTCTGTAATCGATTCTACTTCAACCGGGAAAAATTCCAATGGCTCAATCGGCCCCTAAACTTGTGTTTCTTTCTTTGGGTATCTATCGGTAACATCCTGAATCCACAACTTCTCCACTCAGATAATACTTAGGCGGTGGCCGTAACAGGCACTGGGGGAAATGGAGTATAAAGACCAGATGATAACGCTTGTCCCTTACGATGTAGCCACATCAGAAACCAGCACGAGGTCAGAAGGGGTGATTCAGGGTGGGGGGGGACCAGGGAATTTTTCCCAAGACCAGTCCTGCTCCTGAGCACAGCCCCTTACCTGAGGACAGGTGTGAAGAGCAGGACATCAGCAAATAAAGGAAGGTGAGAGGCGGGAGGGGCAGCTCCATGCTGTGCTCCTGATTTTCCAGAGTTGGTAGGATGGTCTTGGAGTGGAAAATCCATCCACCCCCTCGGCACAGAAAGTTTCCTGCCACCAAATTAATTTGGGGCTCGTCTGAGCATGTCGTAAAATCGGAATCCCGAATCGGATGCACATGTCGAGCTGGGAGACACGTTTATGCCCTTGGGAGTGACTCGAGTTCTTGCATGAAAGGAAATCAAAGAGAGAGGCGTACGATCTAGAATGGAGAGCCGGTGAACTGCTTAGATTTAATGGTGTTTGATGACGGCCACCAGACAACGGAGCCAGGTGATAATCACAGGTAATCAGCAGCAGCCAGAGCGAGTCTACCGGCGCGGTCACAGGGGACCAAGTTCACTGCAGCGGCATAACACCCAGTGCTCTAAAAGCTAATTTTAGCCAGGTGAGATTCCATCCGGGCAGTAAACAGAGAGAGCCGGTTCTTCCTTGTATTTAAATCACCCCAGGTAAGAGCCTGGGGGCTCAAGGAAAATATTTCGGCCATTAAATATCCATATTCTCTGTTCCAACATGTCCATAAATTTCTATCACACTCACTTGACTCCTCTGAAATTGTAATGGTTCCAAACACATTTGTTCAAGGGATTTCATTCCTCCAAGGGCACTTAACTCCCACGAAAGTGTGTCTGTCGCAAATGCAGTGTTTGGAGACTCTGCGCAGGCTAAGCTCACAGAATCCACCCTTCTGCTCCTAGGCGGGTCGGCTTGGTGGAGGACCAGGGGTGGTTGCTGGGGCACGTGAAGGGGTCAGAGCTAGGGTCGGGTTTATGCACCAGAAACCAAGGTTAGGAGCAATGAGGGTACTTCTAAATCCTCTCTGTGATGTGAGCGGATGCGTGTGTGTGACGAGTCTTGTCTTGTTATATTACAAAGGCCCCGGTACCTAACACAGCATCTGAAACCTAGTCGGTGCTCAAAAAGTATTTGTAAAATGGAGGGAGGGATGGATGGACGGACACATGGATGGGTGGGGGGATGGATGGATGGATGGACGGATGGACAGACATGTGAGGCGATGAGGATCCTAAAACACTGGATGCCACTCTCAGACCATGAGCTGGTGGGACCTGTGTCCCCATCCCAGGAATGTCACCAGGCACCTCAGAGGCCCCTAGAGGAATACAGGGGTTTCTACCAGCCTTCTCTGTAAAGAGGGTGGAGATGGGAGAAGCGGCTTCACGCGCATCCAAACCTTATCACTGGCGAATTTAAATTTTAAAAGTGAAGCTAACTTAGTGTAGAAGAAACATGTTTTAAGAGATATAAAAGGAGATCCTCTACCCAGAAATTTATCTCTTTTAGCACTTGTGCCTCCAATGTGCAAACCGAAGAGGCAGGTTGGCAGTGAGCCCGGGGCAGTGGGCGCTGGTGACACCAGTTGGCATGACCCGTCCTAGTGCCGGAACTTTCTTAAGTTTGCCTGAATTTTCTCACTAGTGGCTTTAGTTCTCCATTTACTCAGATTGATGTGGAGATGCCCATGGGAAGTGTACCTGGGTAAGAAAGGTAACTCTTCCTAACTCAAAGTCATGCCCAGAGGTGAACGGAGTGAGACGCTTTTGGAAATTCAATAAATGTTTTCAACCGATGCATCCTGCCCTGCCCCGACCAACTAGATGGCTAAATTCCTGCCCTCCACGAGCAGCACAGCCACACACGCCTCGCACCTGCTCTGCACTTGCAACTGCTGCCTGGAGCTTACTCTGTAACAGTGGAGAAGTCTTCGGAAAAAGAATTGTGACTCAGTGAATTTACCAGCAACCAAAGTCGGGGTCTATTTTGGTGGTGGTGGGGATGGAATTTTGTGGCTCGACTCATAACTTGATTATGTGAACTCTGCCTGCCTGTTCTAAATTCTTTCTTTCTTTTTATTTATTTATTTTTTTTAGTTTAAAGGAGCATTTTAATGATATTTCATCAGAGAAGGTCTGATGTCTTCCTTTCACGTTGTTTTCTCTAACAAAGGGTCTGTTGTCAAGACGGTGAGCTGTACTAAGCCTCTTGTTCTGAGCAGCTTAATTGATATGAAACATTGATTAGGCCCCAAGAGAGGTGGAGCGTTTCAGAGGAATTATGAAACAGCCACGAGGCATCAAGAGGAAAGTTTGCAACCCGCTAAGAGGGGAGAGCTTTTAGCTGAGCAGAAGCCTTCCATATTTGACATATACACGAGTGGCCAAAAAGAAAAAAAAAAAAAACCCTCTTTCGCAAGACTTCACATTTTCAAACATGTTCACGTGTAGAGCATGAAAGAAAGGCGACTAAGTCCAAGAACTAGTAGAAGCATCGAGGAGAAGAACAGAGAGAAAAGGCTGACCCCCAAACGACACCCAGGAGAAGCGACAGGAAGCCTGGCAACCGCCACCGGGAAGGGCTTATCAGGCACGGCCACGGTGCCCAGCGCACGGGGCACAAAAACGTGTGAAAAGTGATATCGGTGCCAGTCGAGGGAAGGAGCAGATAGCAGAGCCAAGGGCACAGGCGACCTGCGAAGCGTGGCTCAGGTCTCCCGTGCCCTTGGCCAGCGGTGGCTCCAGACTGTGGGTGACGCGGCCACCAGGGCCCAGCGAAGCCCAGAGCCCAGACGGCCCGGACTAAGCGCTTACACACACACAGTGCTACACAACGGCGTGCATCGTGAAATATCAATGGAGCGGACATTTTTCAAGGGTCAAAAAAGAACTATGGACAGAGGTGCCCTGTTTTCTTCCTGCCGGGGAGTGGCCCAGCACCTGCATGGCAGGTGTGCGCCCTGCGTCCCAGGTGTGCGCCCCGCACGGCAGAGCCTCCTGCCAACAATGTCAGGCCGCCGGCCCCCCGCCAGCAGGTGGGCTTGGCCGCGGTTGTGGGCCCTGTGGGCCCTCCCCACCCGGGCTGCTCTCGTGCACGGTCTCGCCCAGGGGGGCCGAGCTGAGGGTGCAGGCGGGAGGAGCAGCTGAGGAGGGTTCACTCCATGTACGATGCCGGGGAACCCTGACTCGCACGCTAGACGGGGGGAAGCTTGCGATGCCCACACTTCCCCTTGCACGGAAATCGCTCAGTCGCTCTTGTAGCTAAAAGGAAGTAAAAAAATCCCCCTACAAGATGCTGATTTCTAAGTGAAAGAGAAGCTTCCACCCACGACGAAGCTGCCGGTGACAGAGGCTGCCAGGATTAGGGCAAGGGGGCCACCCGTCGGAGGTACGCTCCCGCGGAGCGAATGGAGGTGCAGAGAGGCAGGGCTCTGTTCTTTTCTGCCCAATCCGACCAACAGGAAGGTGAGCGAGGGCCCGGCCCTGTCCCCGGGCTCACAGGACTCACGCATAACTCTATTCCAGACCTTTCCCCAAAGCACCACCTGATAGACACTTGGGAGACCGGGTGCCCTGGTCCTGGTGCCCTTAGTAATCTGGATGGAACGCTTCCTGTTTTAGGGGCTGCCGTGCCTTGCGGGGTGTTTATCCTCAAGCCCCGACAGCACACACACCCGCAGTGTGACATGCAGAATGTCTCCCTTGTTCAACACCCTCTGAGGGGCGAAACGGCCCCAGCTGAGGACCAACGCTCGGACACCAGGTGGGCTTCTATCCTTGGTGAGCTGAGCGTTCCTCGGTGCCGCGTGCATGTGACAGCTCTCATGGAACATAAACTATTCTAAATACACGACTCACATGGTTCAGAGTAATTGTCCCACTTAATTTTTCCATTCCAGTTCTGGTTGAAAGCGAAACTTGGTAACAATATCTAAATTCCTCAACTGCTCTTCAAAGCGAGAGGAATTTGATTACTTAGAGAAGAGTTTCAATGTTACTAGTGATGAAAAAACAAAGACGTTTAGCAGCTACATTTGGAAGTCTGAAAAGCGTTTTTCCAAGGGAAGGGGAGCTGGTCTGCGTGTTGGATGTGGAGTTCGTGCACCTCTCCCGCCACTCTGATGGTTGGGGGCCGGGGAGGGGGTTGGTAGGAAGCCTGAGCGCGCCCAGTGCGAGGTCGGAGCCCCGTTTTACGGACGCCTTGTCGCGTCGCCACCCCAACGCCGCGGCCGGAGCCTCCTAGGCGTTGTTCCGCGGCCGGCCACCGGGGGCGCCTGGCTCCCGGCCGCGAAGCCGCTCGCTCCCGGCGCCCGCGGGACCGCATCCCGGCTTGCCCCAAGGTCACAGCTCCTGACCGAGCTCGCCGGCCCGGGCGGGGACGCGGGCGGGGGGACGGCGAGCGCCGGGGCCGAGACCCCGGAGCGGGCGGAGCCGCCGGGGCGGGGCGGGGCGCGCTGGCCGCCAGGGATGCGATCACAATGGGGCTGAAAGGCGCGGGGCTCCCGGGCCCGGGCGGCGGGAGCCGCGGCCGGACTCTGCGCCCCGGAGGGAGGGTGCTCGGAGACGCCCCGCAGCCCGGTGCGCCCCGGAGCCGGTGCCGCCCAGGGACCCGGGCGCGGCCGCGGGAGAGGCGCTCGGAGCGCAGCGGGCGCCGCCGAGAGGGCGCTGTCCCCGCCCGGCCCGCCCTGCGCGCGGGGGCCGCACCTCCGCCCTCACCTCCCTGCCGCCAGGTCCGCCCGGGCCCCCTCCGCGGGCCGCCCCGAGCACCAAGTTGGCGGGAGCCTATAAAAGCCGGTGACAGCGCGACCGCGGACACACCGCGCCGCGCCGCGCAGCCGCCGCTGGACCCGCGCCAACTCCTGCCCCGCCGCCGCGCCGCGCCACCATGTCCCACCACTGGGGGTACGGCGCGCAGAACGGTGAGTGCGCGGCGCCCGCCGCCGCCGCCCGCAGCCCCGCGTCCCGCGCCCCGCGCCGGACGCGGGCTCAGCCCCGGGTCCGGAGCAGGAGACGCGAGGAAGGGCCGGAACGCGAAACCTTAGGTGTCGAGGGCAGAGGATTTGGGGACCCCCTGCCCCCACGCGCCCCGCGCTCTGCCGCACCTGTGGCTGGGGCCCCCAGCGCCAGCCGCCCCGGGGCATTTCGGGGGCGGGGTGGCCGCCGCCGCGCTGACCGCTGAGTTTTCCCTTCGCCTCTCGACTCCAACGATAGGGGGTGACCAGGAGCCCGGCTTCGCCCGCCACGGGTCTGGGTTCTCCCGAGCCGGCGGACGCAAGAGAAAGATGCGCCTCCTTGGTGGGGCGGGGGCTGGCCAGGTAGTGGAGATTCTGGCCATTGGGGTGGAGGGGGGCGACCTGCCCGGAGCCGCGGCCCGATGTCCAGCGTCAGAGCAGCAGGGAGCTCGCCGGACCTGCCGGGTGTCCTCAGGGAGCTCGCGCGTCGCACGCCGCGATCGCGCGGCCCCGAGTGTCCGCCGCATTCCGGGGGCGCGTGAAACTGGCTCCCGCTGCCGTGGCGCTCGCCGTTGGTCCTAAGAGCCTCCCACGCGTGGAGCCCAGGTGCCCACAGCAGCCCCACGAGCTAGAGGCCCGCATTCCGCCGCAACGCGAATGGGGAAACCGAGGCACGGCGCGCTTCCCCGGAGCAGACGCGGCCGCGTGGTGCCGCCCCCTCGGGCCGAGCGGAGTCGGAGCCCGCTCGCGGGGCGCGGGGCGCGGGACGCCTCCCCGCAGCGCGGCTCACGCGCCCTTCTCGCCCGCAGGCCCGGAGCGCTGGCACGAGCAGTTCCCCATCGCCAAGGGCCCGCGCCAGTCCCCGGTGGACATCGACACGAAAGCGGCCGCCCACGACCCGCTGAAGCCCCTGCGCGTCAGCTACGAGCAGGCCGCTTCCCGGAGCATCCTCAACAACGGTCACTCTTTCAACGTGGAGTTTGATGACTCCCAGGACAAAGCAGGTCAGTGTTCCCAAAAGGCCGTTTTCCCACCTGAACCGGGGCGGGTCTGGGGGGGGGCAGTGCGGAGCCCCCTTCCCAGACCAGCAAGAGCCGCTTCGGGCGGGGACCCCCGGGAGCCGGCAGGTCACCCCGAGCTGAACGCGGCTGTTTCTCCCCGCAGCGCCCTGCTGTCTGCGCCGGGTGCGGGTCAGGGAGGCGACCCGACCCTGCGCGCAGTCACCGCAGGCAAGGTCGCCTGGCAGGAAAGCCCGCAGCGATGGGATCTGCAAAATCAGAACTTTTCAGTCTTTCGAAAATATTTGTTTTCCAGAATTGGTGCCTGTGCAGTAAAATTATCTGAGTGAGGCAGCAGTGAGGCGTGGTGAGCACCTGACCCTTTAAAATGCCGAAACTCTTGGAAACATTGTACTTACGGATATTTTCTGGGCGTCAGGCGAGGGTGACGGAGGTGGCAGTGTATCTCGGTGTCTGCCCAGGAATTCATTCCACAAATGAAGAGGTTTTAGAGTTGGTAGATCACTGGGCCGTTACAGACAAAACCAATTACCATCATTTACTCGTAATGAGCTGTTTACAGCATGCCATTGCGTGCTTTTTTTTTTTTTTTCATATTTAGAAATAGAATACCCCATTTCAGACGGCGGAGCGGCCTTCTTTGCCCCCTGGTTGAGTTTATTGCCAGTGACCTATTTTCCGAAGGGCTTTCCTCTGAAGGTCATTGAATGAACGGTGATGCAAACTCATTAGGCTTGCAGGCCGTGTGGGGGTTGGGGCATTGGAGCGAAATGAGACCCCGCAGGGAAAACGTGGCATGGTGCTGTCCAAATTCTGCATCGGTGACTTACAGAGCTGCCGTGGAAGTGCGGCTCTAATCATTACAGTCAGGTGGGCTCCTCCTTTTTCAGTACAGTCTCGAAAAAGATGATTCTTCCCTCCTCCCCGCTTCAGAAAAACCTTTGACACTTGACTTTATAAAATAGCGATTCTGGAAGACAGTTTGATGGAGGGTCATGCAGAGATAACAGCCCAGGACACGCGCACACGCGTGTGTCAGGGCCTCTCAGATTTGGAGTATGAGATTGAGTAGAAGCTGTTCACTGAAGACACGTCCTCAAGGGTTCTGCTCAGCCCCGCCCCAAGCCCACCTCCCCCTCCAAAAGAACATTGGTCCAATGATTAAGTTGAATGTAAGGGAAATAATGCCTTTCCTTCACATAAACAAGGTGATGTATTTAGATTATAGTAGGACAAGGCCAAAGGTCTGGGCAGTATTGCACATATAGAAAGGATGCTATAAAATTTTATGTTTAGGTATCTAAAAACAGAGAGAAGTGAGCCACTTTAGTCTGTAACTGTCAACTTTTTTTAAGAGGCAGATTGTATGTTTCAGTGCTGCTAGTAAAAGCATTGTTTTCAGTGGGGTGGAACAATTACAACGCCTCATTGCATGCTACATAGAATCCGATATAAAATGAAACGCCGATCGAGCGCTGAAAGTCTGTTCAGGAACAATGAGGAAACGAGAGTCTGATGAATGGAATCGGACGAGGTGACTCTCTGCGTGCCTTATAAATTTGATCATAAAATAGACCGTTCAGGAGTCCCTGTTACCAGGAAGCAGACTTTAAGCATTTCGTTGGCAAGTGTGAGCCTAGACCGGGGTCAGCAGACCTGGGGTCAGGTTCCCGCCCTGCCACCAACTAGCCCGGCGGCCCAGGGATGACAGTAACCCACCTCTTCTCGTTTTCATTTTCCTAACTGTAAAATTGGCGTGATGGGGATCACGGCCCGCAGAGGACAGATTAACTGGGACAGGGGACGTAAAGCGCCTGGCCCAGGGCCTGGCACGTAACGTGCCTCGGGAGTGGACCGTGGCTGGTGTCATGTCTGCACACCCCTGCCCGTTTTCACTAGCTATAGCTCTCACGCCTCTGATGAGATTTCTAAGGAAAGTTTTTTGAATGAGGCGGATTGCATGTATTTAGAAACCATCATTTGATGGTTTTTAAAATTTTTATTTTTTCTGTGGCCCCTGCACGTCCCATTTGTCACGGGAAAGCACGTGCTGATTCCTGCGTGGCTTATTCTATAGTTTACACGTCCGATTCCCGAATCTGTCATGTTCTGACGGATTTCTGCATGAGCAGTGACTAATGGGAGCCTCAGGCACATTTGCTAACTCTTAACTATTCTCCTGGCGAGTGCACACGCATTTTATGAAGAGGTGGTCATTTTAGGTTGCAAACATGAAAACAGGTGGTTCTAGTTGGGGGCTCAAAGACCCATGCCTTTTAGAGACAGAGCGAGATTGTATTAATGTTTTTTAAGTTCTTAGATTTAAAATATATATATATTCTTATCAATTCTATGATGCGAATGAATGAATGATGGAAGTCTACGGGCTGAGGGCAGGAGGCGGGTCCGGCGCCGCTATACCGGAGAGCCCACGCTGACCGTGCCCGAGTACCAAGATGTGGAAGTCACTTTGATAAGCGCCATGAGGACGTGCCAGAAACAATGGGCACGAGGAGGCTTAGGGAGCAGCCCTGAGACTAAGGTCCAGGGGGCGGTGAGTAAGGCTAGGCCGAGACGCAAGGGTTCCGGCAGCTGCAGAGGGGCCGTCTGGGCAGAGAGTGTAGGACATGGGGACGTGAGAGAAGACAAGAGCTCAGTGCTCTGGCAGGCAGGGGGGGCGAGTAAACGGGGCAGGCAAGTAAGAGGGGAACAGCGGACAGTGTGGGGAGAACTGCTGTCCTTGCTACCCAGAAAAAGCCTCCTTCAGAATATTGTTTCATTCTCTCAGTGTTTTCCGTCGTTTTGGTTAAAGAAGGAGGCTTTTTTTTTTTTCTAGAATGCAGACTATATTAAATACAGATATTAAGGGGAAAATACATCCGCGGAATGAAAAAAAAAAATCATATGCAGAGAAACACTCTTTAAACCTTTTTTTTTTTTTTAAAGACCTAGACTCTCGACTTAGAAGCAACGGCAGCGATACCTCTAGTTAAACCCTCTTAAATAAACATGGAGAAACGGCACGCCGGGGGTGAAGGGCTTGCTGGCCGTTCTCCTCCCCAGCTCGGTTGGCAGGGAGACCAAATGGCGGTCACTTAGGAGTGGGAGTTGAATGTCTCTGAACGATAGCCACAGCTAACATTTGCACATGTGCATACAGGTGTGTACATGTGTGTGCATGCCATGTTTCAAAAAACCAATGTGCTTTTCTGCATACTTAAGTCTAAAAATAATGTCTCATTTTGGTCATTCAATTTTTTTAAAATCAAAACTCTAACATTACTTTTTGTGTTAGTTGTTTTTCGTTAGCATTTTTTAGATGTCCTTGCCACTTATTTTCTACTTTAAATCCTTCAGTTCATATTCTTTTTTCCCCCCTTAGTGAGATTCAGCCTTCTAGAATTTCTCATAGATTCGGATTCTCTCAAATATATTCTAAATGTCATCTTCTACCAGAACTTAAACACACGTGGGTATCAGAATTCATTGCTATGTTTCAGCTGGAGAGAATTCTTTTTAAATGCGGAGTTAATAGGCTGTAACTAGCAGCTTGGGTTAAAGCTTCATCAACCTTGCAAATTCCTTTAAAAATAAACCTCCTTAAATTAATGAAAAATTGTTAATCCTGTTAGGTTTTTTAAATTATTATTATTAAAAAATAACTCTCCCTGCTTGAGATCTTTTAGGATTAGCTTTCTCTGAGAGAAAAGAATAGCAGTCAAGTTTACTAACTCCTGCTAACGTATTAACTTTTATTAATGAGTTTAAAATGCTTTTGCTTTATTACAGAGTTAGAGGCAAATATCATTGAAAAATTATTGCCCGGAACATTGAGTCAACCCATACACAACCTTCACATTATTTCTGTTTTGGTTTTTGTTTTTTGGTTTTTTTTTTTAGAAATTAGAATTTGTGTATCTTTTTTGATCAGTTCAAGAACAAGGACCTGGGCTCAGTGCAGGCAGACCCTCTGTGTGATATACTAGCCGAGTCCTCGGTTTCCAGGGACTTGCTTTTGAAGCTTGAAACTTCCTTCCCACAAACAACCTGAGGTTGAAAGGAAACAGAACAGCACGCGGCAGACAGGGCTTGTCACACGTACCCAGCAGGCCCGGCGAAGGGGGGGCATCAGCGCCGGGCCCACGCTGGGTTCCATGATGTTCCCAGAGGCTTCTTTTCTTCACTCTCATGTCATTGTCACATGCCACAAAACTAAAACGCGTGTTCTCTCAGATTTTAATGTTTACTATATGCAAAGTGACAGCTGAACATTTCGCTCCTTTAAGAGAAGAGAAAATGCGGGGTGTCTTTTTTCTCAGATTTGTCTGCACGACGTCTCGGCCGCTGCTGAAAAAGCAAAGTGGTAATGCGTGATTTAGTAATTTTCCAGTTATTCATAGAGAAGTCTGTGCAGCTGCTGGGAGTGTTCTGTTTTTAGTGGACTTATTCATTTACTTCATTAATAGGAGAGCCCTTACATTTTAAAATAGATTTTTGGGGATAGTTTATTTGTGTTTTGGATCTAAGAGAAATTGCTGACATCATGAAGGCCTTTAAGTTTCTTATTTGGGTGCATCTTGTATTAAGTAGCAATAAAGTGATTAGGAAGAAAAAAATTTTAAATGATAAATTTTCAGTTTTCAGTTTGTATAGGTAGTCTGATTTGTTTGAGTACGTCAGGAGTGACTATCTTATTTTCACAAGTAGCACATACTTGATGTAATTTTTCCATGTAATCTATACAGGAAGACAGATTATAATATCTTGGTACTTATTTTGGGTTATATATATATGCTTTGTACAACTGAGGGCAGATCATGAAAATTAAAATCAGCTGGACCGCTTGGTATTAGATTTGTATTTAAATTAAGCTTAATAGAAAATCCATTTCTGTTTTTTTCCAAGGCTTGTGGGACTTTTTTCTGTGGTACAATAAATCACTGCCTCTTCGGAGCCCCGAGCAAGGTAGCCCTTTACAGAGAAAAAAAAAATGCTGCCGGCAGTTTCTGCTCTCTTTAAAAATTATTTTTGCATTAGAAAAACAGGTTTCATTGTAAGTTGGAGTCATTTGGAAAATAGTATGTGTCAACCAAAACAAGCAAATAAATAAATAGATCTGGAATATAGCATCAGCTTCTTGTCTTTCAACCAAATGTTGCCTTTTCTAGTTTTCAAATAAAAAGACAGAGGCTACCTTCATTCAAGTAATGGCAATTTGTTATTATAATAATGTTTTTGAGGGACTTCATTGACTAGACTGCGTGCTAACAATTTGCTGAGAAACAACCAGAAATGCTGTTTTTGATAGCAGTTAAACCTTAAGAATTTAATAATTTTTAAAAATTCCAATGGGCTTGCAATCTACCTAGCAAGATAGTTTTATTTTAGTAGGCGCTAAAACACAGGTATCTGGTATTAATGGGTTAGTTAGCACAAATCTGATTAATCATCGGACCCCAAGCATTTCTCTTTTTTTAGTATTAGCAAGCTTTAACAAAAGCTCACACACACTCTTGCCTAATTCTGAATGTTATTTGAAATATGTAAATTAGGATGGAATCGTAGGGTCTGTAAGGGAATGAATAAGGATAAGAAATGGCAACAAGCTTTGTTATCTTTTAGATTCTGATATGATTCTTCACAGGGAAAGGAGAAAAATTTAGAAAGATCAGTTATTGCAGATACTTAATATGGTTTTATGCAGCTAGTTTTGCCACTTGGTAGAATTAACAATTTTTATGATCAGCTATTCAGCGACTTTAAAAAGGTTATATAAAGGAATTAGTAGTTCCATGTCAATTTATTTCATAAATGTATATTTTGTTTTAAGGATATATCATGAAAAATAAGAGTTCTCTCATTTTAAAAAGCTTATTTGGAAGAATAAGGCTAATTCTTTCCTTATAGAATTATCATATAAAAAAACTTTATGATATTATTTTTAAGTTTCAAGAGAGATGATTTTATCAGAACACATGCAAATGAATGTCCCTTACCAAAACTATAATGTAACGCCATTTACAATTCTTTTCCATTCTTTTTTCTCCTGGCCTGTTGTAAGGCAGAGCTGGCGGCCAGAGGCCCCCCAAAATGTCTTGCCTGTGGCTTTAGCTTTCCTCTGAACAGAAGTGTTGCTACCATTTAAGCATATTTAGGTAAAGTCAAGTCAGCACACCTGGTTGTAGGTACTGACTTTGTCCCATTGTTTTGCAAAGCCAGAGTAAGTTTGGGCTCATCACTTTCCGGAATTATAAACCAAAGCTAATAAAATATACTTATAGGAATGTGTTTTAATCTAGGTCTGGAGAAATAAAATTGAAATAGTGAAACTAAACTAGCTTTAAAAGCTTTAAAATATATCGGTTAAAGCCCATCCACACGTGTAAGTTTTGGGGAGGGCGGGGGAGCAGTGATCTCTGACTACTTTAATCCTGTTTTAAGACTCAACTCCTTAATCATCTGCAGACAGACAGGTCTGGCATTGCGGTTTCCAGCGCTGACTTGACTGTGACCGGCTCCGTCAGTGCCGTGGGGAGTTTTTGAAGTTAGAGTTTTGATTTCTGGGAGACGCTGGAGCCGGCGCCCGCAGCGCGTGCGGCGGGCGGTCAGCGAGGTCTTAGGGAGGCCGTGGACGGTTGCACCCATTTTACCGACGAGGGAATCGAGGTCAGAGAGGTTAAATAGAACATTTTAAGGGAACTGAGCTGGTTAGCAGCGGAGACCCTCCGAATTCCAAAGACTTTGGAATATCGGATTTGGCACTGTTACGACCAAGGATGGTTCCTTTTCGGAAGCCCCAGCGCAGGGCGGGGGCGCCGCCGAGCCCCCACGTCTGCAGCGGTGCGCGCTCAGCACCCTGGTCAGCGCCCGGCGCGCCCCCGAAGCAAAGCCGGTAGGGGACTGTCACTGTGCTGGGAGGACGGACGGGAAGGTGCCCATCCTTCACCCAGCACACGAGGGAAGGAGCTGTTGAAACAATGTCTTTCGGCACTGGACCAAACCCGAGTCCCGATTCCATTTCAGGTCGAAAATATTGCTCCAGGCATAACTTTAGTAGGATAAAACAGGATTAAAAATGGTGATATTGAGGAGCGCGTGTGTTTCCTGGGCTCGCAGGTGAGTAGGTGTGCGTGTTTACCTGTGTGTACACACACACACGCACACACACATTTTCGACTTTCAGTGCTGGCGGGAGGACCCCTTCAGGGCACTTACAGACTGATTCAGTTCCACTTCCACTGGGGTTCATGCGACGGGCAAGGTTCTGAGCACACCGTGGACAGAAAGAAATACCCTGCTGAGGTAAGACGCGCTTTTTTCCTTTCCAGGGGAAAACGTAAGGTGATATCTGGCATTAACTTCCAAAGCTCGATTTTGTCAATTTGGCTCACATCATGGGGACTACTTCTTGTTACAAAAAACTTCACATTCCCTCATCACCTTTATTCGTGGTGCTACAGTTAATGCTGCAAAACTCTCTTTACCACCTCCAAGGACACCGTTTGCACAAAGTAAATGAATTCGAAGGAGGGTGTTCCTGTTTCAATATAAATCTAAAAATAGAGTTTGTGTGTTCCCTCAGAATATGCAACTCCTTGTCTTAGAGTTGTTGATGGAATCACTTGCTACTGTGCCAAACAGTGGATAATTAGAATGAAAAGTTTATATTTAAAATTATCACATAAAGCAACCTGAGCGCCTATCAGTAGATGACTGGATCAAGAAGTCGAGGTACATATATACAGGGAATATTACTTGGCCAGAAAAAAACCGAAATCTTACCATTTGCAACAATGTGGACGACCTAGAGGGTATTATGCTAAGTGAAATATGTCTGACAAACCAGATGATCTCATTTATATGTGGACTCTAAAGAACAAAATAAACGAACAAACGAAACAGAAACAGACCCACAGATAGAGAATAAGCTCAGGGTTGCCAGATGGCTTGGGGGGATGGGTGGAAACGGGGAAGGGGTTAGAAGAGCAAATTGGTGGTTAGGAAGTAGTCGCGGGATGTAGGGATCACGGGCAGGAATATCGTCATAACTATGTACAGTGCCAGGTGGATGCTAGACTAACTGGGGGAAATCACCTGTGCACTATGTAAATGGCTAACCACTGCTCTCTATACCTGAAACTGACGTAGAGTAATCTTGTATGTCAACTCAAATGGAAACATTAAAATTTAAAAAGAAATTATCCACTTCCTTCCTGCCTCTAGCTGCGCAGCAAGGGCATCTGGGGAGAACGGTCGGCGTTTGCGCGGGAGTCACTGTCTGTGCTTTTGTTCCCTATCGCTGCAGCTTCACTTGGTTCACTGGAACACCAAATACAAGGACTTTAAGGAAGCAGTGCAGAAGCCCGACGGGCTGGCTGTCCTGGGCGTTTTTCTGAAGGTTAGTGAATGACTGGATCCTTTTCTCCCCTGTTTTCAAGAAAAAGGAAGCAGGCAGAACATTTGTAACAAACAGAACATTCCACCAAGAGCCTGGGAAACGCCGTTGGCTCTGAAATGATTCCAGGCCGTCCTTCCCCTTCTCACTGCTGGCGGCAGGGGAGACGCGGGACCCCAGACAGCCCGAGAGGCGTTTATAAGGTGCAGTGTAGGCGTGACCATGAAGGGCGTGCTCCCGGGCCACGCGAACCGAGGAGGAGCTGACTCCAGCGGAAGCCGGACTGGACTCGCTCTGAGGGACCATGCTGAGCGAAGATGGGGCTCTGGAGCGAGGCGGGACAGTGGCTCCACACAGGAGAGTTTGGGGCAGCAGAGGACATGCAGGCGGGGCTGCCTTCTGGCGGTGGGGAAGCTTGTAGGGGGTCCGGTCCGGCTGTGAGTCACTGCTGCGAGCTGCGCGGAGCGGGAAGCGCACGTTTGCAGGGCCACGCGGCAAGCACGCAGAGGGAGGCGACGAGACGCGGGGCAGGGGAGGGAAAGGCACCTCAGGCAGTGGGACCCATGCGGATGCAGCACCGCAGGGGACACGAGACTCCAGGGCGACTCTGGAGGGAGGAAGGCGGATGGGAAAACGCGCAAAAGGAGGGAGGACCATAGCGTAGACTCCTGCGACCTGTCCCGCGTTCTGCGCTCTGGCGCTTGGGGTCACCGGCGACACTCCAGAGGGTCGCTCCCGGGGAGGTGCAGGGGCAGCGGCTGAGGGCGGCTGTCTGCACGGGGGAGGGGAGTCACGGCGCCCGTGGAACCCGACCGAGACCCAGGGGTGCCGAGCAACCAGTGGGGAGTTCAGTTCACTCTCTGGAGCAATTTTACGTTAAAGCGGGGTTTGTCTCACCTGGCGCACTTGTCCCCTGTCTTCCCATAGATCGGCGACGCTAACCCAGGCCTGCAGAAGGTCACGGACGCGCTGGACCTCATCAAAACGAGGTACGTCGGCTTGCCGCCACCTGCGTGGGACGTCCGTTCCTCACACCCCACTGTTCTGGAAAGTTCTTTTGATGTCTACATATCGAGCTCTCCGTCATCCAAACGTTGAACAGATGCGGGTCTAACGTTCAGGCTTCTCTGCTGCGTGACCCGGTGCGCACCCCGGCCCGTCCGCGTCCACGACTCGGAGGCCGCGGTGAGCGCCGCGAGGCGCGAGCCGTCTGGCCCGGCCGCCCGGCACCCGTGCAGCGGGTGCGGGGCACTGCGGGCCGGGGGAGGCCGCGGCGAAACGCGGCAGGTGCGACCCTGCTCCCCGGCCGTCTCTGCTCTGTGCCCTCGCTGAGTTCACCTGTCCCGTGCGCAGGTCACCTGCTGGAGCGCGGCAGTCACGAGCCGCAGCCCCGGCTCGGTGAGGCTGGAGCACCTGACTTCCGGAGCGCTCACCTGTCCCTCGTAGCTCGCCCCCTTGAATCACGCAGAATAAACCCGAACCGAACACCCCAAGGCGAAAAGCTCCTGCACCGCCGCGCCGCTGCAGCGGCGCTGACAGCGGCCGCGGCGGCGTGGACGCGGCCTAAGTGTCCCGCGCGGGTGGATGGATAAGCGGACATGACACATAGCTACAGCGCAGTGTTATTCAGACACAGAAAAGGAAATCGCCGCGCGTGACGGCGGCCGGGCCTCGGCGACCCCGGGCTCAGGGAGGGGCGTCAGGTTCTCGCCCACATCCGTTGATGCGTGTTTCCCGGTCAGGCGTCTCCCGCGCTGCCCGTTCGCTTTGCTTTCCGGTGAAGGTGGACCGCTCGTAAAGCGCGGGCTCCGCGGGGCAGATCTGGGGCTCCCCTCCCCGTCCCGCCTGCGATCCCGTGTGTTTGCCTCCGCCAGGGTAAGAGCACCGACTTCCCGAACTTCGACCCTCGCGGCCTCCTGCCCGGCAGCCTGGACTTCTGGACCTACCCCGGCTCGCTGACCACGCCGCCGCTGCTGGAGTGCGTGACCTGGCTGGTGCTGCGGGAGCCCATCGGCATGAGCCGGGAACAGGTCAGGTCGCGCCCTAACCCGCGGGGTTGCTTTACGCGCGGCGCGACGTGGAGGGCTGAACGAGAAAGGTGCCCGTCACCTCTGTAAACCGGGACGCACGAGGTGCGGAGCCGTGAGGGTTCACGCGCAAGGTGCGGCCCAGCGGCTCCAGCCCGGTCCCCCTGGGCGCTTCACTGCGCCTCCCATGTGTCCCAGCGCGCTTCTGACTTCCCACGAAGGGCGCGCGCAGGCCTGGGGTGGGAGGGGAACGAAGGGCGCGCGCAGCCTTGGGGGGACGAAGGGCGCGCGCAGTCAGGCCTCGCTGGGAGCTGACGTCATGGGCGTCATGGGCGTGGCTGGGTGAAAAACAAAAACCCCAACTCGCGTCTAGAGTAGTCACCACCATTTACCTCTCAGAGGTATTTCTTGGGCTTTCGAGGTTTGATTACGACAGGAAAACAGGAGGGAAACTGAGGACGTCCATCCAATCATAGCGGGCCGCGTGCGCCCCGCGGACCCAGCGGTTCAGGGAGAGCCACGGTGCGCGCGCGTGTGCCGTGGGACGCGAGTTTGACGCCCAACGCCGGCGTGTGGCCCGCGGGGCAGAGGGCAGACAGTGTCACAGAGGTCAGTGCTGCTGTGAAACTTGTATTTTGTATTTTTTAAATCTTCTGTCTTTTAGATGCTGAAATTCCGCCAACTGAACTTCAACGCGAGGGCGAAGCCGAACAACTCATGGTGGACAACTGGCGGCCGCTCAGCCGATGCACGCAGGCAGGTCAAGGTCCTTCCAGTGAGGCCCCCGGGCGGCCTCTGATGAGGGCAAGTGGGTGTCCCTCACCCAGCACCCACCTGCCGGGCGCACCGGGCTCTGGTGGCTGGGTGTCTGGTCTTCCTGATCCTTCAGCTCTCCCCTGCCGAGATCTCTAATAAACCATGAAGAGCCAGACCGATTGTCATGGTTGGCAGAATTGCTATGACCCAGGTTTTGCTTACGGGGTGGCCTTTCATAAAAAGAATGGAAAATGTAGCTTGACTTGGTTCGCAGCACGGGGGTGACTAGCACTCACGCTAAAATGCTATTTTAATAAACATAGGAAAGTAGGATGATTGAGCGTAGGTTCATATCATGAGATAAAGTGAGCCGTGTAACGTAAGCCAGGTAAAAATACGTACACGACTCCAAGATGTTATATTAAAGAAAATTTTACAATTCTTATATATTTGTAGCAAAGTTATCTTAAATATGAATTCTGTTATAATTCAGTGACTTTTGAATCGCAGAGCTATAAATGAAGTCTTATCAGTAAAAGTTGTCATAACTATAGTTGTCATACAGAGTATATTTCCATTCAAATAATATATCGTAAGTTAACAAATGTTGTATTTTAGATATATTCTCTAATAAAATCTGGAATTGTGTTTTGGGCGATTTTATCTGCTGTTGGGCAGTGGGTGGTAGTGGAGGAGCAAATGTCTGTTTTCACAAATCGCTTGGACTCCTCATGAAGAATGAGCCATGGTCCTTGGCTCACGCACAGTCCCAGGCGTCTGCACAGAAGGAAAGCCCCGAAGGCCTCTGCCGTGTGCGTCCGGGGGAGGCGGCAGAGTGTGCCCGGCTAATCTATGCCCGGGGAACAGAGTGGCATCTCCCTCTCGTCTGCTTCAAGCAGTGTTTTAGATTTCTCATCTCCGCTCCCGGGGGCCCACAGATGGTGCCGGGTGACTGGGGAGCAGCCTGGATCTGCGAGACGTCCCTGATCCGAGCCGGCTCCTCCGCCTGGTGGCTGGCCTGGGCCGGTCAGGGTCCCCCCTAGAATCTGCAGGCACCTGCTTCGCCCGGTCTTTGGGGGATCACAGCTGACTTACCGCACCAGCCTCTGGCCACAAAATCCTGTGCTCTCAGATGAGGGACACCCTTGTCACCCCACACAGCCCGCCTCTCTGGCCAGGTCACGTGTGCTTGTGTCTCTCACCACCTAGTTCCGATTCAGAAAGATAGGGCGGGAAGGAGGACATGAGTGCCGACAACGTCCTCCCCCTCCCCTCCCCTCCCCTCCCCCACTGCCGGCTCAGAGAGCCAGCTGTCCCTCCCTCCTGGGTGACAGGAGCGTCCCTTACGTTCTGCTTCCTTCCGGAGGCAGCGTTCACCCGGACCCTTCCCCAGGGTTGCAAGAGCGGATCACACACGCAGGAAGAAAACTGGTTTCACAACACGGGGGACGGCGGTGGCTCCTCACTGTGACTGTGCCTGATCCCGCCGGCCGGATGCCCAGAATGCTTAAAACGGTCAATTCGATGACAATGTTTTGAAACGTCAAGTCAAAATCACTTTTATATTATTTACTGTTTCATGATTCACTTCCCTCCTGCGAGTTGAGAACAGGCCTGTTTTGCACACAGGAAACATATTTATAAACATCACTTAAGAGATAGGAAGGGCCTTAAACAAGCCAGCATGAGTGGGGTTTGCAGGTGGCGAAGGCTGCGGTTGGTCATAACGGATTCTGGGGTCAGATGGTCCAGGTTCGATGCCTGGCTTTTGTCTCTTAGCTGCATGAATTGGGGCAAGTTCCTTAATCTCTTTAAATCTCCTTTTCCTTAGCTGTAAAATGAGGATTATAATACTAGCTATCACATCAGATTCTTGTGAGTTAATCTGTACAAAAGACATGCAGGTATGTTTAGGAAGCACTCAGAAATATCAGCTCCCCGCAGTGAGAAGAATCGTGGACCCCAAAAGCGGCTAAAAATGAAAAGTCTTCCATGTCGGTCTGGCTCCAGCCGAGCGGGGCCCTGCGGGCAGCCGTGGACGATCGGATGTCGTGGCGAGCCGTCTTCTGCTGGGCCAGCAGCGCTCCCCCTGTGCTGGGCTCCCCGAGAAGCCGAGCATGTCCCGATCTTTGATTTGTAGGAACCAGTAAGTACCAGGCAGGCGAGGAACAGGCATTTGTCTGGGAAGCACTTACACAACTGTAAAACACAACCCGAATGCCTCCTTACCACACTGCCTTCTGGAAAAGACGGTGAAGGGAGGATTTCAAAAAACGATGCTGGTCCAGGGAGACGCACTGGAGCCCCTCCCCCGAGCCCGGACTGTCCCCAGCCCCTGGGCTGGCAGGAGCCCCTCCCCCGAGCCTCGAGCCTCGAACTGTCCCCTGCCCCTGGGCACGGCAGGCTTGGCAACAAGCTCCAAATGCCAGGATTTCCTCCCCTTTTCTCTCGGTTGTGCTTCAATTTTCATTTCTTTCAAAGGGAGACGAAAAATCTATTTCCGATTGACATGTTTGCTGGCTTGATTACTGACCACTGTCAGGGAGATTAAAGACTCCGGTGATCACTTTCTTGGCTTATCTTAGTCTAGTGTGACGTGAACACATGAATGTCAGCTTTGAGGAAAAAGACATTTCATAGGCACCCTTGTTATCAACTGGAGTCGATAGGTAAGTTAGGCGTCAAAAACAAATACAAATGAGAAGGTTTGCATAAAAGAAGGAAGTTTAGAGCAGGAAGTATAGGCCTTCTGGTCCTACTGAGACGTGAATGCCAACTGCGTGACCTTGAACAAGCTGCTTAGTGGTTCAGATCTGTTTCTTTGTGTGTAAGACGAGGCCGTAATACGTGTCAGAGGTCAAAGGGCACAGTGTCGCCCGGCTTGTAGCAGGTGTCCAGTGGATGGCCACTCTAACCAGCAGACTCAGAATCACCTGCTTTCCCATCAAACGCACCAGCCGTATCCTGCCTGGGGGGTCGGGTGCAGGAAGGCAGAGGTTCGCTGTGAGGTCGGCCAGCCCGCCGGTGTTGGGACCGGTCCGCCGTCTCGCCGAGGGCTGATGGGCTCAGTCTCCTCGCCACCAGTGGGCGAGGGGGGCACCTGCTCGTCGGGCTCCTCTGAGGACGTAAGGAGGTGACCCAGGTGAAACGCTCCACGCCATCCCCGCTCACGGCAAGTGCTCAGTAAACCTCAGCGAAGGCGGTGAAGACCGTGTCGAGCCGCCACGCAGCCTCCGTCCGCCACGGGGCAGCTGGGGTTTACCTGGGCCCGGGAACGTGTGTGACCGAACAGGTGTGCACGGCTGCCTCCAACGGCCACGCCGAGGCCTTTCGCTTAGAGCCACCGGCAGCCCAGCCACAGGCCCCGCGGTGCCCGATTCTCCCGAGGGCATGCGGGGAATGGCCACAGCCACATCTGCAAGGCTGGACGCTGGCCAGCGGACGAGCGCCCGTTGACCGGGAGTGACGGCCCGGAGCGAGCGTGCGGAGAGACACAGGGCAGGTGTCCCTTAGGCGCAGAGACAGAGCTGCCGGGCTGACAGGTGCCACCATTTACGCTTTCCGCTGACCTTGTGGGGTTCAGGAAGTGCGCTGGGGACAGTCCCAAGCAGCCCCCAGTCGCCTCCACGTGCCAGGGAGCCCGGCTTTCACTTGCCGGCCCCTCAAGTGAACTTGCTGACGACAAAGCGGTCGTTACAGCCACGGGTCACAGTAGCGTCTGCAGAAAACCCCTTCGACAGCCTTTAAACGATTCATTTCATACCTACGTAGAAGACAGCAAGTTGATTTTAAATGCACATCAGTAAGATTGCTCCGTCTGAATTTGCATGCAAATCAGGAAACGTTTATTTAATGTTTGAATTTTCAACACTTTGATTTTACCGGACGGGAATAGATCCTCTCTCCAAGTATTTCTGTGCTCCCTGGGTGTTGACACTCTGTGTAAATTTACGTCTTCACGGGAGGCAGACATTTTTACAGAATACTTGAGTAGGTGCCAAACTGAACAAAATAAACACTCATCAAGCTACACTCACGTTGAGGCCTTACCGTGTATTGCATTAGAAACTTTCATTTTGGGGGACGCAGCGAACCTCTCGCTCGTGTCCTGTTTTCGCCAGCTTTTCGTTATTCTGCAGCCTCAGCTACCGAGGACAGAGCTGTCTCCTCAGGCCTCAGGATGCAATGCCGCTGCCAGGCCATATCATTTCTGTCATCTTCAGATAAAATAAAGCTCTAACAGCTTTGTTTGTTGACAAAAACACTTTTGGTATAAAGCAAGTAGTGCATGAATTTAGTTTTATGATAACTCCTTGAGTCTCTGAGGAGAAACAATTCACTTTCAAGCTCCTTACTTAAATGTCTCATAGTCTGGCACGCCTGGTTTCTTTCAAAAGAATTCAGAATCAATACTTGATACAGTTGTCCTTTGTTTTTGTGTTTTTGTTAGTTTGTTTTTGTTTGTTCCTTTTTTTCTTTTCTTTTTCAGGAACAGGAAGCAAAGCATTAGACGAGTATTAAAATGACCCAGGGCAGAGTTAGCCAAACTTCATGCTGTTGATGCCAATTAAATGAGATCATCAGGGTAAAGGTCACAGGAAGCAAGGCCACGACCACACTGCCAGGTCCCCTTCCGGCCCACAGTTCTCTGCTCTGAGAAGCAGCACATGGTGTTCTCTGGGCACCGCCAACCACTATCGGATTGAAGAGGGGACCCAGCTCGAACGTAGACCAAGAAAGGCCTGGAACAAAGATTTCTGCCCCAAAGAGATAACGGCGAGTAGCTGAGTCTATCAGGCCCCCTCCTCTGCAAAGGGGCCCGGAGACTGCAGGAAGAATGTCCGGCGGTCGGGGGAGGGAGCAGGCGGCACGCAGAGCCTCTGCACAAAGCCCTGGTACGCCTGGCAGAGGTGGAGAGGCCAGGCCGTCTGCCCCCTCTGCCTCTGCCCTGTGTGTGGACGCTCAGCCTCCCTTCTCTTGAGGCGACCTGGGTTATTCTTCCCTCCTGACAGTCTGAGGCACCCCACGCACTCAGAATCGGAGGTCGCCGTGTCTTGTGACTATTTGCGGAGCCCCTCCTCAACGCTGGGCCGAGCCAGACCCCCAGTCTCCCAGGAGGGCACAGGAGAAATCGTTTATACGTTTTTCTAAAACAAGTGACCACTTAAATGTGTGTTTTCCATCAAGACAGTAGCAAGAACAGTTTAATTTCTCCTTCTGTATTCCCGAAAGACTTTGTAAACATGCCCGTTTTGAAGTGGAGGTATGGGGTGTCTTCCTTGGAGTGTGCCCATGAAGGACGCACGGACCGCAGTCAACAGCTGAGGTGGAATGCAACAGCGCTTCCTCGAAGTCTAAGAATTTCTGTAGAACTCAGAACAATGTAAGCAAAAAGTAAAGCCATGTGCCGTAGTTCTGTGACAATGTTTCTGCCTGCATTGATGACGATTATATCCTGAATAGCAATTAAATTCTATTTCATTGTTACGATTGGAACCGAGACCACGCATCGACTCCATATGCTGTATAAGCAAATTAACGTCCCAGCTTCATTTCTGCCTCTTGAAAAATGTAGCTAATAACCCAACGAGACCTTTTGTGAGAGCCAAAAAGATAATGCATTTTAAAGTACGTAGCAGAGTGCCTGGTACGTGACTGATCAATAATTGTTAGTTTCTTTCCTCTCCGCCCTCCCTCTTTTCTTCCTTTCCATTCTTGCTATCAAGATGCTTTCTCATACCTCACATGATCTTGACAGCATGTGATGAGGAAGGAATTATTACCGTCCCTGTTTTACAGGTGGGCAACCGAGACTCACGGGGACTGAGGAAGCCTCTTACAGTCACATGAATAGCATGGAAAATGCCTGTACGGTGTGACACACAGCAGGCTCTCCGCCAGGGCTGGCACTGAACGGGGACAGGCTTTTAAGAGAGATGCTGCTTCTGTCCTGCACCCTGAGGCCCTCCCTTCCTGTGCGAGGGGGCGTTCCACATGGACGTCGTTCCTCCCTCATTCATTTATCTGATATTTATTGAATCTCTGTGACATGCTAGGCACTGTGCTAGGTGTTGGGTGAAAAAAAAAAAGATTAGTAAAAAGGAAAGCTTGGCCTCAATGTGATATGCCATTTGCACACCCCAAACTTCAACGTTAGAACATGTAAGCGCTGATGAAACATATGTTTTTCCCGATGGCCTAAAAGAATTTCAAACCACTTTGGCTGAAAAAAAGTTAAAACAACAAAGGTAAGAAATGTGTTGGGCCAATAATACAAAATAATTGGAGAAGATGGACCTCCATCATGCTGAGAGAGTTAACAACAACAACACAAAAGGCCGATAGTTTAATATCCTATTCAGATAAAATAAATTACTTACAAAAATGAAAATGTTAATAAGCCGGATGCTCGCCACGCCTCGTGCTGACCCGGTCAGCGTGTTTAGTGCGGTAGGTCTGAGAGTGCAGAACAGAGCAGGGTTTGTCTTTGAAGGCTCCTCCCGAGGTCAGTGAGCACCGACTGAATGCTCGCTGTGCGTCGCACCGTGTACAGGCATTTCCCGTGCTATTCGTGTGACAGTGAGGGACTTACTCGGTCCCCGGGGAGTCTCGGCTGCCCGTCTGGAAAAGGGAGATGGTGCTGATATCTTCATTTTCGCATAGTTACGAAGACCAAAGGACGTACTGTGAGAAAGCACTTGGTACATGCAGCAGCTTTTCATATAAACGTTTGTTGACTCTGAATCTGCCTTGTAATTTTACCTATTATTCTTAGAATCAGACGGGAGAACTTTTATAAGACCTTATGTGTTTTAAAGCTGGAAAGTTCTTCCATCGTCTTATTAAAAATACTTATTGTCAGATGCATGGCCAACCCTGTCTATGGCAGAGGATATAATAAAGAAAATGATAGAAAATATCTCAAAATATAAAATAAATAATTAGAGCTTGCATTATAACATTTTAGACAAATTATTCCTAAACGTATTTGAAAAAAAAATGTATTCCCCAGGAACCTAAAAGGAGCGCAATGTTTCCTACTTTTCTTTATCATGCGTTGCACAGGGCGAAGGTGAGAGCTATTTAATTAAGCAGCCAGTCACATTCCCTATTTAGGTAGTAACGTTTAGACCTCTCATAAAGAAAGCAATATATTCATCCCACAGGTAACAACGTTGCTCAATTTAATCTCATACGTATAAACAGAAATATCCACATATTGTGCGCATAAGGGTTGACAAGTCTGCAGTGACGCATAGATGAACTTATACCGTTGTTTTGAAGTTACGTTCCATCTGTCTCTGAGGAGACGTGAGGCGATGTACAGAACACAAACGGTCAAACGTCGCAACAGGACGCCGAACCCTAACACAGGAAATCAATTGCCGCCGTCAGAGCCCGGAGTAGGCTGCACTTATCAGTTCCTGGGGGAAGTCTGCTTGTCTTCCTGTGAGAAAAAACGGGTTCGGCTTCCTCTTTCCCATTCTCTTGGCCTTGGGGTCTCTCCGGTTACCGAGACTTTGGATTGCTGCCGACTAGCACCTGTGGATGGCAGGGGCCCTCCCGCCCAGCTGACAGTGTAACGTGCCATCGAGACCCCGCCGAGGCCTCTTGTGATGCAGACACGACATGAATGCATGGCAATGCTTCAGGCGGGGTCACCCATCGGGTGGCGAGGCTGGAAAGGGCGTCGGCCCCGCACCGTGCCTGGCGGGCACTGGGTTCCAGCAGCTGCTTGTCGACTGACTGAGTGAACTGAAAGGCCCCTTCCTGCAGCCCGTGCGGCACAGGCGAGCAGGGCACAGCGTGAATGCCATGTGGGGCCGAGTCTGGAACTCAGGTCACTCCTCCGACGGGCGCGGCCCCTGAAATCGGGAGCGTGGTTAGCTGGGAGTGAGGATTTCTCGTGAAGCCAACGGGAGTTAGTAGAGGCTGAATTTCAAGAGACGTAAAGTGAGAAGCCTCAAGCAGAAAACCAGGGCTTTTGGTTTAAAAGGATCATTTGTGAGACTTCTGGGGAAGATGGCGTAGAGGGTAGACACCGTGCCCACCTCCTCCTGCAGCCGCACGGAAACTACAGAACGGCCAGAAGTCCTACAACCAGGACTACAGAAGAGGCCACCTGGAGACTGGGAGCAGGAATGGAGACGCAGAATGACCCGGTCCCACACCCACACGAGGCGCTGAGAATCGGGGTTGTGGGGGGGGGAACTCAGATCCAGAGCCCTTCCCCGCCCTGAGGGGCGAGGGGTCCCGGCCCCACGCTGGGCTCCCCAGCCCCGGTTCCCGTGCCGGGAAGAGGAGTCCCCACAACTGGCTGTGAAAGCCAGCAGAGACGGTGGCTGAGTGACATGGAAAACTGAAGGACCGGCAGGCACTCCTCCAGAGGGATCCACATGTGGACTCACCACCACCGCCAAGCCCGCTCTGAGCTCCGGCACTAGGGCAGGGGCTCACAGGGCGCCAGGGACACACAGGGAGGGACTGAGTCATCTGGCTTCGGGGCGAGGGCTGGGGGAGCAGTTTCCTCCCTGACAGAAGTGCTGGTAGAATCCGTCTCCCGCCACGGCATGCGAATGCAGGCGGCCCCGTGTCCGAGTCTCATCCGCCTGGATCACCCCTCTCGCCCCGCCCAGGTGATTCCCTTTTGCTGAGCAGCCCTACGCCTCACACTGGTGGCAGCCGGCCTCAGTTCCTGCCTTGGCCCTCATGGCGCCCATGAACCTAGCACAGGTGGCGGCCATCTGGGGTTGCCTGGTAACTCGCCAGGTGGCCCCAGAATTCACAGGCTGCAGCTGAACTTGGTCCGTCACGGGGCTTCTCCCAGGAGGCCCCTCGGCCGGCATGCCCAGCGGCCAGCTTTGACGAAGCTGGAGCCGCAGCACCGCCCAGGGCAGCATCCGAGGAGGACACACCTGCAGGCAGACTCGCAGGCGCCGGAGCCCTGCTAAAGCGAATCCTTCCCCGTAGGGTCGGCCCCTGCACAGCGGCTCCTCCACTGTAGTCACCGGCCAGTCCTCACGACGCGTCAGCACCAGGGCCAGTCCCTCCCGCCAACAGCCGCCAAGGCTCAACTGCAGCAGGAGGGCACACACGATCCATGCGAGGGACACAGCTGGGGCGCCCGGCTCCGTGACTGCACCGCTGGGCCCACGGGGCGCCTACGGCACAGGCCACCCAGCCTAGACCAGGAGACACAGCAGCTCTGCCTGACACTCAGGAGACAGACTCAGGGAGGCAGCCAAAACGGGGAGACAAAGAAACGTGTCCCAAAGGAAAGCGCAGAACGAAGCTCCAGATAAAGGACCGAATACAACGGAGACGCACCGTCTACCAGACGCAGAGGGCGAAACGCGGGCCCGGAGGGCGCTCGGTGACCGCGAGAAGAGCAGACGAGCTGTGAGGACTCCAACGCAGGGCGCCAGTCGGAAGCGAAGCGCACGGCGTCCAGATGAAGAGCACGTTCGGGGGAGTCGCCAGCGAGTGAGGCAGGGGATCGAACCGGCGCTTCAGAGGACGGGGTAGCAGGGGGCACCCAGTCAGAGGCGGCAAGAGAAAATGATCCGAAAGAACGAGGAGAGTTTAAGGGGCCCCTGGGGGCATCGGAAGAAATAACGACAGAAAACTTCCCTACCCCTGCGGTCTCCCCCTTAAAGAGCTTGTGTGGAGTAAACGAATGGGTGCACCAGTGGACGAGGGAAACGGACCATGGGGTGAAGCAGGGAGGTGACCCCAGTCGCTAAGCCACGTCCTCTCACCTAGATTGTATAAGGCAGGTGCCATGACTGCCCCGGGCCAACGGGCTCAGAGGCTCACGGTTTGCCCCCGACCCACAGCCAGCATCGGCGTCAGGGCGAACCCCGGCATCTGGCTGTTAAGATTCCTTCCTGTTATTATCGTGAGAAGAGAGATTTCCACGCAAAAATGTTTCCTCTTCTTGATGCTCGCATGCCACGCGGCGGCCAGTGAGCCAGGCACTCGGAGCACAGCTGTGGCTGAGAAAATTCACGTTGCCTGGGGCCCAGGGGGCGATCAGACAGGAGCCCCAGGCCGTTTTAAAGGTGCCAGATGGGGAGGAGGCCCCGGGGTGCCTGTGGGAGCACAGGGTGAGGGCCTGCGGCTGGACGGGGCTGGACGGGGCCGGGCAGGGCTGGAGCCAGACTCCCCGGACATTAGCTCCACGTGAGGTACAAGCGTGGGACGCCCTGTCTCGGTTCCTCCACTCTCAGACGGGGTGACTGTTGGGGCCCAAGTCATAAAGCTGGTGTGAGACTTCACCGTGACGGCCCCCTGCGTTGCGAGGCACGTGGTGGGGGCCCAGCTGAGACCTGGGGACCGAGGGCGAGCCCGGTGACAAGGCCTCGCCGACTCCGTGCCCCCTCCAAACGCGAAGCCCCCCCCCCCAGCAACCCACGCAGAACCCAAACACAGGGAGAAATCAAATTCCGGTCTGTCAGCAGACCGACAGACTACGTGAGCCAAATGAGAGTGAGAACCCATTTTAAGTGTTCGTATTGATTGTCCTGTTGTGATTTCACGAGTCGCGCATTTTCCCCTCTGAGATGCGTCGTGCGAGGCCGTGGCTGTGCTTCCTGATTTGCAGAAACAGAGCAATGCGTTCTGTGGTTAAACTTTCAGGAACGGCCCGCGGGGACTTCAGAAATCGATCCCTCCCACGGTCTGTCCACTTCGTAGCTATATTTAGTTCAAAGATTAAATCTCTAACTCCCGGAGAAAAGTCACCTGGCATCTTAATTTCCTGTAGGGGAAAAGCCAGTGTCTGCTGTGGGGCCCGGATCACCGGGGCTGACCTGGGTCCAAAGGGCTGTGACGGCCGAACACTTGGGGACAACGCCGCGGTGCTGGTGACCCTCGCGGCCGCCGACTGGAGGAGCAGGCTTTGCCCGTCACGTGGAACCAGGCGGAGCCCAGGTCCCGGGGGCGCTCAGACGCGGCGGGCGCCCCTGCCACGCTGGCATCTCCCGGAGGGGCCGACACCCTTCTCCAGCTCGATCGGACTTCGCCCCGTCCCCACCCCAACACCAGCCTTCGCGAGGGTGGCGGTGACCCCATCTGGTGCATGGGCAATGCCACCGTCCTGTGGGGAAAACCTTTCCTCCTCCTACGCCCTCGTAGCCTGCAGGCTCTGCCGCACCCACTCTCTGCCCCTCAGCGCGTCTCCCCGTTTCGGGGAGCGGGGGAAGGGGGGGGCTTAGCACTGGCCCCGACGTGAGGAGGTGGCCACCTCGTCCTTCGAGCAGGACGTCGCGAGCTGACGGCAAGCCGGCAAGCGATGATGTGTGGTGGGCCGTGTTCAGAGCCCGTCACAGGGTCAGCCGCACCTGCCCCGGTCAGGCGTGGGGAGCCCCGGGCTGGGGACGCCGTGAACGTGACGATGGTCCAGGCTGGCCGAGAGCACGCAGACGCGGCCCTGGGGCCTCTCGCAGGAAGGAAGAGCGAGGCGAGGGGCCCTCGGAGCTTGGCTGGATGCTGTTGCCGACCCGCAGGCGGACATTCCGCGGGGCCCACACCTGAACCCGCGGGGAATGAGGTCAGGGGCGGACGCACTGTTTCTGGCGTCGGGCATAACCGCTCGCTGTCTGTGCCTGTCGATGAGTCCGGGGAGGGGGTGGGGACACACCTGGCTTCCTGAATACGCTCCGTTCATGCCGCTGTCAGCCCGACTGGCAGGCTCTGAGCCTGCATGTGTGAATTCCCTCTTCATCCCATTTTTCCTGCGGCCTGGGCTGGGCTGGAGGCCTGGGCTGACAGCGATGTAATGTTCTCTCTGCAGACGGTGCCACACAGTCAGAAACACACTCCGGTGCGTTTTTATTTTCAGAACGATCCTGCCTGTGAATCCGAAACGTCCATTTGTAAGGGTTATGTTTCAGATGTCACTTGAGAGATGTTGACATTTGCTTATTAAAGGTTTAGGGACTGCGCACATTAAGATTATGTCCCTTTTATTACTCAGTAGGGACTGGGATCCAAAGAAGACCCGGGCCCAGCCCCCGGCCTGCACCGGGGTGAGGGGCGGCCTCGCCTGCGCTGGCTTCACCGGGCAAACTTTCCGGGGACCTCAGAGCTCCAGGCCCAGGGAGGTGGGGAAAAGCCATTCTGTGAGGAGAAAAAGGTGGAAGTGTCACTTCTTCCTGTTATCTGCCACTCCAGACCCCAGACCCTGGAGCAGTTGGTTTCCAAGAGGCATTTTCTTCATAGAAGCTGGTGCTATGAAATATTTCCGTTTCTTCTTATCTAAAGGAAAAAATAAGTTATTACTCAGCCATCATCTCTCCTGTGGATCTTCTTCCCCGTCACAAAAACAATTGCGGGGACTCTAACTTAACCTTAACCTGTCCCCCTTCAGGAAAGGGGACATTTAAGTTCAGAGGCAAACAAGCCCCTCTGCTCCATGCAATAAAAACAACCTGGAAATAACCTGTGTGCGCATAGAACTGCCTTTGAATTCCGAAAAAGGTTTGTGTCACATTTTCAAACGCTTTAAGAAAACCCTGTAATTCCACCTGTAGCCGAAACCCACTTCGTAGCCAAACTGGTGGGGGAAAAATCAGATCGCAGTCTTCAATTTTAAAAACCAAACTGCTGTGTTTATGAGAACAGCATCTCAGGAGGGAGCGGGGACCATCAGAGTCGGGGTTCGCTGTGCCCTGTGCCCAGGCTTGAGAATGTGGGGCTTTCTTCCCGCTGGATGGGTAGGGCTGCCCTGCCCTGGAACCAATACCCGCCTTATGTATAGGAATCGCTTTCCGGGAATGGCTTCGTGATTGGGGGTGGGGGGCGGGCGGGGTGCTCACAGGGAAATACATTTTAAAGTGAAAACCGATAATATACATTTGAGAATGTCATCGTCACCATGTCTGCTTGGGAGAACACAGAGCAGGATGACACTGAAGTGCCGTGCGAGCTCCAGACGGTGCAGCAAAGAAAGAAAACGTGAAGCTTTTTGGGATGACCGATTGTCCGTGGGGACATGTAACGTGAAGTTCTGCGGGTTACGAAGGGACCGTGACACTTCACCAGCCACCTATGCGTCTCCACCGAGTGTCACATACGCAGGACGATGACCGACTCACCCAACACCCTTGGCAAGGTCGTGATGTTGTCATCGGTTCATTTTGAAAATGAGGACGCTAACCACGGCGAGATGAAGCAACCTGTTTCAGGGTTCAACCACAGCTTGAAAGATGGAGGGAGGCTTTGGGCGGGACCCTGGCCGCCAGGCACCAGCTGGAGCTGGAGGCAGCCGTGACACCTGCCGGGCGAAAGCTCCTGTCTGGCGGTGTGTTCGTAAAGCTCACACAGCTTTACGGGCAAGTGGATTCCAACTCCATTCCTTAGGAGTAGAACTGTCTCAGGACTTGTCCAGTGAATCATTCGGTGTGCTTGACGAAGACAATGTATTTGTAACTATTTAATTATAAGTAACCTCGTTAACATTCGCAATTACACCACGTATACTGTTTCACTTATACACCAGAAATAAGGTTTTAATTTCCTCCAAGTACTTAACGCTTATCTTCTATCATTCAGTTATAACATTTCATTTATATATCTACAAGTCAAAATTTCCAGAAAAAGTCATGGATTAGGTTCTAAGGGTCGGAAGCTAGTAAATGCTAAATGCGTGAAATGATTCGACCTGCTGCGATTAGGATGCTGAGCGCCTGCTTCAAAACGTGGAAACAGCATCGGGGTGTCGGGAATTCCCGGGGCGGAGAAGCCAGGACGTCCACGGGGGCGGTAATGACTTCTCGAGAACGAGAAGCGTGAGTCGCCTCTCCCTTCTCACGTTCGGGCTCCATGCTGACGGACACCTTTACAAACGGAGTCTGCTTCCTTTTTTTCCTAAGAGATATTTATCTTTTAAAATGGAAACACACCCGCTTTGGGAATTGGGATCATACGAAGTGGATCAGCAGAGAGGGATTTTGAGAAGAAAGCAGTGAGCTTAATGAGTCAGATCCGAGTCACAGGAAATGCACGTCGTTCACGTCGCCTCAGAAGAGGAATCTCCCAGCCGGGGCCATGGCAAACATGTTCGCCCTTGTAAAGAAACAGGACGGGAAATTAACGGTCACACTCTCGGGGTGCCAGATCTCTGGAGACCCGCAGGGTCTGTCTTTTGCAAAGTAAAAGTTAAAAATAATGAGTCATCGATGCACCAAAGACTAATTATGGGAAGGAGAAAGGATGGTCTAGCAAAGGGGGTGGGGAGCACATGGTGGTAACCAGTAAGTATTCTCAGGTAAAGTAACAGAAAATGTTGGGAAAAATAGAAATATTGGAATGAAAGAGATGATTCCTGGCAATTGGTGGACAAACAAAATAATCAGACCATCCTGCTGATGATGGGAGGAGAAAATGAGATGAAAGCCTTAAAAACTATAAAAACGAATTGCTTAGGATGTTAGCAGTAGACTTTTAAAATGATTTAAGCACTTGTATTTAGTTCTCTTTCTTATGAATAAGAGAAGCTAAAAAGTAAACTTATTTGTGAAAGAACTTAAATTCCCAGGACGAATCTATTCATGTGAAACTGTAAAAGGAAGCCGTTTGGTGTGGGATGGTGACAACCCGGGCAGCCCAGAGGGCGAATCGGCGACTTGGGTTCAGTCAGGAGAAGCGAACGGGCCTCACACCCAACCCTGAGAACGCCACAGCTTAGACGCAACCCAGCTTCAGTTTCCTTAATGAAGGGAATTTTAAAAGCCCCGATGTGCCAAGCACTGATGTAGACATGGGAGTATAAAAGAAATGAGAAAAACACAGATTCTGCCTCAAGGAACTTGCCAGTATGGCTGAATTCTCTATGGACAACTACTTGTGCCTTGCTTCCTCTAAGGAACTTTGAAAAAGACAGAAAAAGATCCAGGCATCACGAATGACAAAAGGAAACAATTTGGAAGTCGTTTTAATAATTTGCGCAGAAAATGCCTACTACGAAGTCCGCCTTCCATTGCTCGAGTGCATTTCATCTACACTCAGTTTGGGTCCCATGTGACCCAGAGACAGCATCCCACACAACCTAGGGGCATCGCAATGGGGGTGGGGGGCTCTCCAAGGACCCCCCCCCACACAGTTTGGACCACTTGCGAGTCATCACATGTGGTCTGTGTGGGCTCAGGCTACTGAATGGCCCCGCTCCGGGCAGGCTGACTCATCAGCCTCAGCCATCTTGGCCTTGGCCTCGGTCTTGGCCTTGTTCTTGGTCTTGGTCTTGGCCTTGGTCTTGGTCTTGGCCTTGGTCTTGGCCCCCTCTGTCCACTAGCACTCATGCTTTGGTTGCTCCTGAATCAGAAGCAGAATTCTGACTGTGCTCATCCCTGGACACTGCATATTTCTTTATAAGAGTTCCTTTATTTTTTTAAAAACACTGCATGCCTGAGATCTTGTATTTCCGTCTGATCTCATACCTCTGCAACTCTGTTTTTCTCTGCCCTCACAGTGATACAGTGTTTGTTTCCAGACCTCGTAATCACCCTGTCGTGGGAGAAAGGGCATTTTTCTCACAGCAGATGACATTACGTCGTCTGTGTAAAGTAAAGCAGAGCCTTGCATAATTATCCAAATGCACAGACTATTGAAATAATTCCACCTAAAAGCTTTCATTTCCTGAATTAGTGGGTTCGCCATATTGGCTCTACGGCCTACGCATTAAAAACGCCAGCAAAGAGAATTCCAGTGTCCGGGCGCCTCGCCTACGGTGCTCCCCTGAGCGGGGCAGTCGCTGAGGGTCCTCAGCACCCAAGGGGAACACGAGGCCTCCGAGCCCCAGACACGGCCGGTGGAGAGAGGCCTGGCCTGCAAGCAGGAGGGGGAGCCCCATCCTGTTTCTCTCTGAGAATGACAGGTTCCCAGGGCCACCACCCCCTCTCCCCGGTGGGGCCGTGAGGCCCACGGGGTGACACACGTCTGTCCCCTGAGATCGTCGCTCCTCACAGCTACTGCCCGGAGTCACCCAGGCGGGTCGCATCTCAGGCACAGTTACGAGCACTTGCCGGACCCCCACCTGCCTTCTGCCTGTGCATTGCGGCCCTGGGCCCATCACCAGGCACACACTGACCCATCGGTGATGAGTGACTTGTCCTGCGGTGAGGGTTACCACCGGAAACGGCCCTCGGGGACAGGGCTCCTGCGGCCTGTGCGGGCACACTGCCCTGTGGGCACCGTGAGCTGCCACACCTCCCCGTGCTGGAGCCTCACGGAGAACGGGGCGAGGGGAACAATGGGGGTGGCGGGGCCCGGGACACCGCGGGCGCTGAGACAGAGAGTGGGGGAGGGGAGGTGTGAGTGAGCAGCCGGGGCACTTCCCAGACCATGGCCTGTGATGGCGCCCAAGGGCAGGAGGCCACTGGGGGCGGAGATCAGAGCCCAGAGCAGGCAGGGCCTCCCCGCCCTGCCTTCTCCACCGCCTTCTCCACACCGAGTCTCCGACTCGCCACCTTGTCCTCTTGGCGTCTGTCACTCTCCAAGGAGAAAGGGGTGTGGGGGGGGCGGTGCTCATGAAGAGTTCTGGCGGGCTGGACCCCGGTTCGTGCAGTGGAACTGTACCCCGTACCGTGCTGTTCAGTACGTAATTGCTGAGTCATTACATGTGGGTCTTTTTCCTTCCTGCAGTAGATAAAGCACAGTCGGAATCACAAATAGTCCTTTGTTATTCCCCCCTCCCCCCCCACCACCGGAGCCCCTGGATCCAAGGAGCCCTCAAAGTCTCCAGCTGAAACATGAGTCCGGCTCTGCCAGAGCGTGTGATCCTGGCAGTGACCCCCGGGAGGTCCTTCGTCTGCCTGGCGGTGAGCCTCACCCCGCACTTCCAGGGCCAGCCCTTTCCTGGGGTGGGCTGGCCTGGGACTGCAGCGAGATGGTGGCCGGCCACGCGGCCTCAGGGGCACAGGGAAACCTGGAGATGTGGAAAAAATGAACACTTTCTTCTCGCAAGATCATGCATGTGTTGCAAATCTCTTTTAAAGCTTCTTTTATATCATTTCACATTTCGCCTTTACTTTTACCTTTTTTTTTGGTGACGGAGGCATTTTTGATTTTTGCGTATTGAAACGTACGATTCTATTACTTCGTGAATTCTGAGTTTGGGTCATACCCAGAAACGCATCCTTTAAAGCGAGGAAACAATTTTTTTCTCATACTTTGGTAAATTGACTTATTTGCATTAAACTATGAGAAGCATTCGAAATCTCGTCTGGAGGCAAGAAACAAAGTAAGGATTTCATCTTGTTTTTTCCAGAGGCCGTCCCCACATCGAAACCCGCAGCTGGCTCCTTCTCCACCAGACATGTGGCTGCTGCCTCCTTAGCAGGTTTCCGGAAGGTGACAGCGTCCAGCAGTCCAGTGGAGCAGAGTCAGTCCTTTTCCCCATTGTTTGCCCAGATCGAAAGCATCTTTAAAAAAATGGTTTCTTTTCTCCCTCCGAAGCGACCTGCCCCTTCGTGCTGGCAACGCACTGGGTCAGAAGCTCCTGAGAACGGCCATTCCTTACGCAGTCACGTGGCTGCTGTTCACGGCTCCGCTGACACCAGGCTTCACAGGCATCTGGACCCATTTCAGATGTGCTCTGTTTTATTGTTCTGTTGAACTTGATTTTTCTTTTTTACTGTAGCGAGAATTTGGCAAGCAGCATACTTATGTGCCTTTCAAACCATCACTTGGCCTAAAACCAGTAAGGCCTTTAATAACGCGGTTAGATCGTGCTTGTAAATATCTGTATTTCGTCCTTCTCTCCCAAGCCCCAGAGCGTCGGGAAGAGCTGTTGTGCAAGGCCGCTTCTGACATGACTCAGTGATCCTCCCTGCCGGTGTTCGCCGCCTTGTTCCTCCCTCTCCTCTGTGTGGGCTGGACCGAGTCACTTGTTTCTAAAGAATAGCATGTGGCAGAAGTGATGAGATGTTGCTTCTGAGATTCAAGTACAAAAACTGAGAAACCGAGACTCCTGCCTTGCTGACACCCTCCCGCTGCTGCCTCGTCTTGCCCGCCTTGATGGAGCAGGGAGCCCTGCTGGAGAAGTCCGCGTGACCAGGACACAGGGCAGCCCGCAGCCTTGGCTCACGAGGAACTGGATCTCGCCAACAACCACATGACTGGGCTTGGGAGAGGCTCCCCGCCCACTGAACCTGGAGATGCCGGTAGCCCTGGCCAAGACCTTGATTCTGGCCTTGAGAGAGACCCTGAAGCAAAGCACCCAGCGAAGCCCTGCCAGCGTCCTCGCCCAAGGAGGCGGAGATAATAAATGTCATTGTTTTTAAACCGCTGGGCTTTTCGGTAATTTTGTATGCACCAATGATTAACTAATAGAACCAATGAGAAGTTGGATAATAATGTTAAATAATATTATCATTACCGTGTTGTTAATAACATTGTTAAGGTATTAAAATTACACTAATGATGGCACAAAAGAATACGATGCTCAAAGCTGACATTCCTGGTGGGTTTCATAGGTAGAAATCGCTCGTCTAAGACTTTGCTTACTCTGTCTAATCTTCAGCACGGCCCTTGAGAAAGTTAGCACGTGCATTTGCGTTTACAGAGGAGGGAAAGGAAGTACCGAGGCAGACAGAAGCAGGATTCTCATGCGGGGCCCGAGCTCTGAACTGTGCCGTGGGTTCGGAGGACGAAGGGCACCGCCCCCACCCGCCGGGTCCCCTGGGCGTCCAGGATCGGTACGTCCTTCCCTCCCCTCACAGGCTTCCACGTCCGTCACCCAGGCTGGGGTTTGGCGTGACTTTGGCCTTGGTCTGAAGCCCTGGTAACCTCCCCCTAAGCTGCCCGCAGGTGCGGCTCGCCAGGCCCGTGGCAGGTAGAGACACCTTGTGGATCTCCAAAACGGAGGGGAGGGCTCGAGGAGGAGCCGAGAAGGTGTGGGTGCACGCTGGCGGCATTCACGCGGCGACCCCGGACAGACTCCGCCAGGGCCAGCGCGGCCCCTGGCCCTGTCCGCTGAGGCCGGGCTTACCGCAGAGCCCGCCGGGCTCGGGGGCTTGCTCCTGCCAGACAGAGGGGGTCAGAGCCTGCCTTGGGGCGTCGGGGAGGGCTCCCACACTCCCCGCTGCCGGCCTCCACGTTTGTTTTGCTCTGCTCGTTTTGCAGGGGAGGGGGGTAACGCTTTGGCAGTTTCCGGCAAAATTTACATCCATAACGTACACACCCCTTTGGCCCCGAAATTCCATCTTGAGGACTCTGCTGTAGAAACGTTAGCACGGCTGGTAAAGGGTGCCTGAAGAAGATGCTCGCTAAAACGGTTTTGGACTAGCCGTCAACAGGAACGCTGGGAAAGTCATGAACCGCCACCGTGACGCGCACCGCAGATAAGAAACGAAAACGAGTCTGTACACGGAAGGGTGCCCGTGACACATTACTGACAAAAATCAAAGGCACAGCGCAGCCCCAAAAGTCGGGTGAGTGTCCACGCACTGCGCGCGTTGGGAACGGGTCTGCAGGAACGCGGCCGAGCGGGGCGGGGAGGCTGCATATCCTCCTTCATGGGTTTCTGTGTTGCTTGTTTTCAGCTTGGATGCATTGCTTTGTTAATTTTTAAAAGCAATTTGCAAGGGAAGATGGTGCTGTCTGCTGACTCACACTGCTGCCTTAGAAGAAAAACTTAGGCAGAGCTCCCGGGAGGGCAGGAACCGGGCGGAGGCCGCGGGGTTCGGCTCGGCTCCCCCTCTGATGCGCCCCGTGACCGGGGTCCAGTGCTCCCACCTCTGGCTTTGTCCATTCGCCTGAAAAACAGGACGAGCTCCATGGCCACGAACATCCCTTCGTTTTCAACAACTTACGAACACAGATCTATTTTTTTTTTTTAGGTTGATGAGGCACGAACACAATTTCTGAGTTAGAATGACATTTGGAAGATATACATTAAACAAGATGCTTAAGAATTAAACACGTCTTAATTATAGCACGGTGACCGATATTTTAAACCCAAAAGACTGATTTATCTCTTTCCTCTAAATGCAGGTTGTTCCTAGTGAAGTGATTACGGTGTCGACCTTTCTGTAAAATCAGATGCAGCCCAGGATGCTTCTGCCTTACATTGTGGGGTCCCCTGCAGGGGTGAAAGTTCTAGAAAAGGAAGGATTGTGCGTGGTCAAGCCCGGGGGGGCAGGGAAGGGCAGGGCGGCTTCTGTCCCCCGACGCAGGCCTCCCCGGCGATGCCGCTGCGGGCCAAGCCCGGCTTTGCGACACCGATCCCTCCCGGCCAGGGCTGCGGAGCTGAGTCAGGAGGCCGCCCTTTCTTCGGCACCTGTGGCCCCCGGCGGGCACGTGAACCCTCAGACGGGGCACGCCCTCTCCCGTCAACTCGGCTGCCACCTCCCTCTTCACACGGTGCCCCGGCTGCCAGGCCGTCCAAGTGCTGGGGGTTGGGAAACCCCTCGGCGAGTGTTCGACCCGCCTGCGGGTGACGGAGTCGAGGGGGACAGCAGCTCCAGGCCGCATCGCAAGGACGAAGCAACGCGGTGACCTTGGCCTCGCGCACGAGGCAACGCGGTGACCTTGGCCTCGCGCACGAGGCAACGCGGTGACCTTGGCCTCGCGCACGTGGCAACGCGGTGACCTTGGCCTCGTGCACGAGGCAACGCGGTGACCTTGGCCTCGCGCACGTGGCAACGCGGTGACCTTGGCCTCCGCACGTGGCAACGTGGTGACCTTGACCTCGCGCACGAGGCAACGCGGTGACCTTGGCCTCGCGCACGTGGCCCCCCCTGAAACTGCCACTGCCGCCGTGGCCGGGCGGCGGGTCCGCTGCCTCCCGCTGGCCGCTCCTCGTCCGCTCTGCCCTCACCTTTGCGAACTCGGCTGCTGGGCCGCTGGCTGGTTTTGCGAGACAAACAGGTCTTTTTTCTTGGGAACCACTTTCGAGCTCATCCGAATAGGCAGCTGTTGAGGCGTCGGGGTCGCCCCCTGGGCAGTGACGGTCCTAAGGCCTGAGTCGCGCCATCACACCTCGTGCCAGGCCAGGCTTCCGGAAGCTTCCCAACAGCCCTGTTCGGTGACTGAACGAGGAAGCAGTGACTGGCACACGAGTTAAATGACCCACTGTTTGTTTACGGCTGGACGGTGATCGAGATTCCGGGGAGGCCAGCCCACAAACGCAGGGGGTTCTGTGGTTTCCTCGGCCGCTGGGTTCCAAGTGCCTGTCCCCTCGCGACGCCCCCACGCGGCTCCTCGAGCAGCCACGACTGTCCCGTCCTGCCGACATCGCTAGCATCACGTCCCCACCCCGGCAGCCTCCCGCCTTGCCTCCTCCAAATCCTCGCCGTTCCACCCAGCCCCATCACGGTTCTTACCCCGTCCTGCTCCGACCTCCCCTCCCAGAGAACGTGCAGCCTCAAACAAGCGACCCAGTCCCCTGGACCTCCGACCCGGCCTTCCTCACCGGGGCCACCGTGGCCACCGGCCGAGCTGCCGATGGCCCTCGCCAACGACCGCGATGCTCAGCCCGGTCCTGTCGACCGGCTGCGCTGGTGGCGTTTGGGAGGGAGCCCTCGGCTCCCCGAGACCAGCCGCAGGCGTCGGCGGCGTGCTGCAGAAGCAGACGGGGAGGGGTTCAAAGCCCCGTCACGCCTGCAGCGGGGTGAAGTCAGTCCCTGCGAGCCCCCGCCAGCAGCCGGAACCCGGACGCAGACATGTCACACCATGAGCACCGGCTCGTTCCCAGGTGGCAGCTCAGCCAGACCTGGCGCGTCTGCCGCGTCTTTTTGATCTTAAATTACGTTTCTAGAGTTCGAGCCAAAGGGTGCCAGGCGAGGGCTCAGGAAAGAGCAGAGTCTTTCGGACCCACCCTTGCCTAAAAACGGCCACGGAGACATGACAGGGCCTAGCTCACGCATCGCTGGAAAGTGTCTGCATGTGGATTGACTGCAGATTTTCACATCTTGAGTCCCTTTCCTAGTCTTTCCCAGGAAAAACAAGTCCTCCCGGGTTTTCTCAGCGCGCAGAAGGCCCTCTCTGTTTTATCTTCAAGGCACCCAGCTGGCAGGAGAAGCCAACTTATCTGGTTTTACACAGCGGTAGCTCCCCATTGTAATTCAACCCGCGGCTGAGGCAGCCGGCCAGAAGTCCCAACGGTATGCATTATTTAATAGAGGGGAGAGAAAGGGAGGCTGAAGCCACTTTGCGATGAAAAATTTAAATTCCGCTGCCCTCTCAGCTGGGATGTCGACAGAGCGCAGGACTCAAGAAAGGCTAGGTCTACGCTCTAAATCCGAACTACGGCATCAACCCTCCTGCCCCGCCCCAAAACCCCAGGGTAGGACGGTTCAGGCTGATTTGTTTGATTATTATTGTTTTTTTTGGCTTTGCTTTTTTGTTTTACATTCTAATTGCAGAACATATAAAACCCCGGGCATTTAATCCAAACATAATACGGACTCCTGTATTGCTTTCTCTCTCCTAAGCTATTCAAGACTGAAACACCAAATAATACATGAGAACTACCCCCCCCCACTTTCTTCAAAGGAACAACGGGTGCCCTGGTATCTCTCGGGCTTCTGAGAAGCACCCTGACTGTGAGGTCCCTGTCTGGGAGGCAGGCTGGAGCGGCGGGCCTTGGAGAAAGGCCGGAGGCTGGAGGTTAGGTTACTTCCTCCTCCCGGCGAGTCAGGGAGGGGTCTGTCAGTCGCAGCCTCCTGGCCAGAACCGTCAGGCAGCTTCTGTGTCTCTGACCCAGTCTAGGGGTGGGACGGCTCCCAGCCAGACACACACGTTCCCCAGAACCAAGCCCCAGGAAGCTTCCAGAAACCACTGACATTTCCAGGCCTTGCAGAAAAACGTGGATCTAAACAATTTCACCTGCAGTGGCCCAAGCAGTGCCGTTTTGACAAGGAGTCTCTGTCTTGGGCTGTGAACCCAATGGGTCTTTTGCCCATGAATTTGTCTTTCATGTTATTTTTTTCCCCACTCAGCCGTCACAGAAAAATGCCCCTTTCTTCTATTCCTGTATTTATCAAACGATCTCGTTTAAAAAAGAAAGTTTTATTTTCCCTCTCGTCATGGTAAACTTTCTCTCTTTTTTTTTTCTCTGTGGCCTTTTCTTCTCCTCTGTCTCTGCCCGCAGCCCCCACGTCCCATGAAATAAGAAAAATGGCTGGACATAGGTCATGCTAATTAGGTGTTGAAGACGGTCTGGGTGTCGCGAAACCCGGCCTCGTGTAACCCGCAGAGCAGAGCCTGTGGGGAGTATTTACAGGCCCAGTTCACAGTGTGTGGCTGCAGGGCAGCGAGGCCTGGGGCCTGCGCTGAGAGGCAGGCCTGTCCCACCACACCCCGCCCCCGGCCGACCTGTGGCTTCCCAGGGCTGGCTGCATGTGCCACCTCTAAACATGCATCCACGGCAAAGGGGTTGCTTTGAGCGGATTATTTTTAAGACATTGCAGACACAGGAGAAGCCCTGGAAACAGCCTCCAACTTGCCCTTTGGTGAGGGGCATCTACGTTTACAAAGGGGACTTGCGTGGGAAAGGGGGCCTGTGCCGGAAGTGAGCTGCAGCTGCTGTCAGAGGTAACCTGCACTCGAGGGGAGTACCTGTTCCCAAACATTTCCTCTCCTCGCTTCCAAGTGAATCGTGCCCCTTCCCCTCGCACCCCCAGCCCCCAGCCCTGTGTGTGGCTCAGGAGGGCACAGAAGCCTCAGCTGCCTGGCTGCCTTTTGAGTCTTGTGTCTTTGTGCAGCTCTTATACTTAATTAAAATTGCCCCCCCCCCCGTTAATCTGTCTTGTATCACGAGGGTGGGGAGCTGGGGGGGAGCTCAGCCAAGAACTCAGAAGAGGAGAAGGAAAATCACTCCCCCCCTTACGACAGGTGCCCTCATCTCTGAGCTCTGCAGAAGCAGGGCAGGTGGAAGCTACCTCTGGAACCTTCCTCTTCAAAACTGTTTCCTATAAACCACGGCAGCACTTACACCGTGGAGGAAAAGGCAGAGGACAAGCAAAGGTGTTCAGCGCCGTGCGCAGGTGCCAGCGAGCTGAGCCTGCAGACCGCTTGTTTCTGCAAGAAGAAACAACATGATCTGATCTCATCTGCTCTGGGACTGCCTGTACCAGGCGAGGGATTAAGCTGTCTCAGAATTCCCCGGGGCGATCTGACAGCCGTCATTTTAATGGACTTCACAGGGGCCAGACAGGGAGAGAGACACCTCAAACGCGGTCTCTACCCCTTTAAAGAAAAACTACCAAAATAAGCAAAATATTCCGCCTTCATCCACCCGCAGCTTGGAGTAACGCACGGTCTGGTGACCTTGGAACGTGGATGTCAAATAGAATGGAGGGACCGGCCCCCAGCACACATTTTTGAACGTCCAGAGGTCACAGTCGGCAGGAAGACTCCTTTGCCGTTTATTCTAGCTAGTCCGCGGCTCATGGTCAGCGTCGATTAATTGAGAAGAGATGTGCTTACGGTCTCTCTCAAAAAGAAAAAAAAGGGGTGGGGGTGGATATCTCTAGACGGCATGAAAGGATGTCCCCTGAACTGGGGGAGATGGCATCTCGGAGTCTCACACGCGCCCTCAGGAAAAGGAACCTTGAGAACAGAGTGGCCGAACCCGCCGATGCCTGGCGTCCAGGGCAGTGAGCGGGGCCCCTCCCGGCCCTCGGGCCAGGGGCCTTCCTGCCCGGCCTCGCCGGACTCCCCCTCGGCCCTCCCTGTCCATCAGTGCAGCGCCCCCAAACACTCCCGGACTCGCCTGCACGTCCTCTGCTGCTTCCGGGTTCTGGCCGGTGGAGCCTGCCTCAGTTTACCTCTTTGTTTCGTGTGACGATGGAGAATCAGGCAGCATGACCTTTGTAACAGACGTTTTGTGGGGCCGTTCCGGAGGCCGGGTGTGCCAGCCGTTCCAGACACGGCCCAAGACGATGGCGGGGGTTCGGCGGGGACAGGAGCCGGGGTGAAAACACGCAGAGCACCAGCAGGTGCGGGCAGAGGCATGAGGCCGGCCGTGGGCGGGAGTGAGGTGACGCGCGCCCGTGTGGCCTGCAGGCTCGATGCAGCGCATCTTCTTCCCATACGAGGCAGCAGCCCGGCTCGGTGTCATCACCACCGCCGAGTCGTCTTCCAGGGGACCCAGGATGGGCGCGACGCACCTGAGTCGTCTCTGACCTAAGCCAAGGGAGCGTCGTCTTCCCCAGCAGGCCAGGAGGGGCCAGGCCACGGGGGGCAGGTGGAAAGCCGCGGGGGACGCTCTCCCACTTTGCCTTGTGCATAAAGCCATCTGAGGAAGGTGAAAAGCAGGAGGAAGACGTGGAGACTCGAGCCAGCTCGTGGACTGTCTTAACGGAAGACTGAGGAGTTCGTTTCTAACTTTTTCCATCGTCTTGGGAACCACCGACAGTTTTTCAAACAAGGGTTTTTGGACGATTGGAATTTTGTTTTGGGAACAGGAAGCTTAAACTCCACGAGGAGAGAGATCTGTTTTGCCAGGGACGCATCCCAAGCACCTAAAACAACCCAGCGCACAGGGCACGGAGCAGAAGGTGCAGGTGCTCCGGACAGTGGCCGCAGAGAGAGAGGTGTTGGCCGTTCCTCCCGGGACTAAATCTCACCACGTTCCTGCCTGGACTCGGGACTCGTTGTCATTCCACACTGCCACGTTGGACAGAGAGAATCGTCGCGGTCCTTCCTTATTTCAAGAAAGGACCCAGAAATGTGTGTAGGGTCGCCAGGAGCGAAGCCAAGGGTACGCCAGTTTAAGAGACGTAGCTCTGGTTCATTGAATTTGCTTTGTGATGTGCTCAGAAAGATTCACGGGAAACGGAAAAGCGTTTCCCTCAACTTAAAGGGCCGAGTTTATTTTTATAAAGGATTCTTTCACAAGTCTGGGCCTGGGATCTAATGGGTTCCCCCACAGGCCAACAGACTTCGACTCTGGGTTTTCCTTAATCCTTTGATCGTGGTCTGTGATCATTGTTCTGTGATTTTATTCCAAGTAATTTTTTTTGACAACTTTTTTTGTGTGTTCTGACAGGACTTAATTAGCTGGGCAAATTTGGTGATTCTTAACGTTTTTTTCCCCTCTACCTCAACAGGTGCGACAAGGGATGGTCAAATCTGGGATGCGTTCTCCTGGAGGCATCTACCGTTAGGTGCCACGCTCAAAGCAAAGCCGAAAGCTGGGATGCTGGGGGCTGAATGCCTATGCTGAAGCCCAAACCCCGGACTAGGAGGCGTGACAGACGGGCCTTGGGGACACAGTGAGGCCGCGAGGGCGGGTGGCGGCCAGGGTTGGTGCCGTGGGAGAGCAGGCCTGCCACGGCTGTCTCGTGGTCGGCCATGCGGGCGGTCCGCCGGAGGGCGGCGTGGACGAGCCAGGACGTGGGTCTCCGCCGGCACCGGGTCCACCGGCTCCGGGAGCTTGGACGTCCAGGCCGCACGCAGAACCTGAGCTAAGCGTCTGTTGTTTGAGCCTCCGGTGCTCGCGACAGCGGCCGGAGCTGACTGAGACGCGCACCAGTGAGCGTCGGTGGGAACGGCAGTACGGGGAGAAACGCGGATCATCTCTAATTTACAGACAGAGACCCTCTGAGCTTCTGGTGCTTCGCGACGGCCACGCACCACTTAGTGAGGTCGCCGAGCGGTTCTGCCATCGTGCGGACGTCACGGAGGCGCCGAGGTGGCACGGCCCGCCGACGTGGGGCGGTGTGGCGGAGCCTCACACCCCGGGCTCCGAGCCCGCGGCAGGCGGCGTGACAGGGCAGTCCCCACCCGTGCATCTGAACGTCCGTAAACATAGACGAGGTGCAGTGAAACCGCAGCGCCGGGTTTTACCCCCCGTTTTGTTGGGGACATAAGTGCTGGCTTTGGCCGGTACCGTGGCAGAAAGAACTTCCGGACAGACCCACCGGCCGTGAGCGTCCACAGGGCGGGAAGGACCGGCCGCCCGCAGGGGGACCTCGCGCTGTGGCCGCCGCGCCCCGCCCCGCCCCCTTCTCCGTGTGGCGTGGAAGGCCACTCCTCGGGCCGGGCGTTCTGGGCAACCGCTGTCATCCCGGGGGGCGACTCATCTGATCTCTGCAAACGCAAGGGAAGGCCGACGCTTTCAGCATCTTTGAAACTGTCGTCAATGTCCAGCAAAGTGGGCTTCGCGACGCACTTCGTAGAGAGATGTCTAATGTTGAATGTCTCTGTTAAGGAAGGGGGACTTCGAAGTAACTCAGCTATACCAGAATGTTGGGCAACCTTGTATTCCGCAGAGATGCCGAACCCCCTCTTAATGTGCTCACCCCTGTGATTGCACCTACACTCATTCTGAATGTCACCATGGAAACCATGCAAACTGCCCTTAGTGAAGAATAACAGGCTTTTGAAAATCCATCCTGAAATCACCTGTCAGTGAAGCCTCCAAACCCAAAACTCTAGAAACAATCTTTCTCTCTTTATGAGCCCTAAACATAATGAATATAATTCAGTTACCTAATAAATGGCAGTGAGATGCTTGTGCAGGGAGAAATGGACCTTTGATATGTCTCCAGATTGGAACAAATGTGAATAAGTATGTTGCCCTGTTTTTTGTTTGTCCTTCAGATTATTCTGACCCAAGACAAAACGAGAACACACTGGGTTACAAGGAGCATCTGAGTTCCAGTTATTTCCAACTTAGATGAAACGGGAACTCTCAGGAGAAATCAGTTATATTTTGTGAAGGAAAAGCATTTGGGAATAAAGTCCGTGTGGACTGATTTTCTCTCTCGGCGTTGCACGCAGTGCTGAGGGGGCCGGTTCCGTCGCTTGGGGCAGGCGAGGGCCCCGGGCTCCGGGCAGCACTGGTGGTGGGTCAGAGGGCACGGCTCCGTTCCCGCGGGACGAGGCTGTCACTGTGCCCGAAGCGCCCAGCTGGGCTCTGTGGGAGTCGTGCTCGTAACGTTTACCCAAATCCAACAGAGTCAAGGACTCCGAACGCATGGAGAAGGAGGCTCGGGCCCCAGCCCCTGCTCACTGACCAGGCCAGCAGTATCGCCGCCCCGGGGAGTTGAGGAGAACGACCGGGAATGAGAGGGTGTGACTTGTCCCTGTCTGAGAGGCAGCGGCTGGCTAACAGCCGTGCTGCACCAGGGCCCGCAGAGGACAGAGGCTTGACCCACGCCTCTCTGTCACTGGTCCAAAGGCTCCAGCCCACGACCCAGGTGCCTCTTTGAGCGACACGTTGGCATACGCCCAGTTCCAAAGTGCTTCCTTCGACCACAGAGTCTGAGTCAACGTTTCGAAGCGCAGGACACAGGAGAGTACGGGCCCCCGGCCGAGGTCCCCTGCCGTGCAGCAGTGCCTTCTGGGGGTGCACAGACCCTCTGTCCCGACGCCAAAGCAGGTTGAATCCCCAAGCAGGGCTGCCCTCGGAGCTCAGCTCTGTGTTTCACACCCAGCCATTCCCTCCAGGGCAGCCACACCGCCCTGCATAGTCCTCCCTGGCCCCAAGGCCTTGACTTTGAACTCAGGTCAACCCAGGCAAGACCCTTGCTGGTGCCGAGTTCCTTCTTGGGGCTCCTGCCACCCTGCCAAGAACACGCCGATCCACCGAATGAAGATTCTCAGGCCCCTCTAAACCTTCAAGGAGAGGCTCTGGGGCCAACACCTCTTCCTATGAAATGGTTCTTTCTCCCCAAAGCTTCAAATAGATGTTTGTGGAATGTACCTATTTTCATCCAACATCGATATTTGTATCCCAGATAGTTGCAAAGCTAAAAAGTGCTCTATCATCTCTTACCCTTAGGGTATTTGGCTTTCTTTCTTTTTTTTTTTTTTTTAATTAAAAGGACCATTTGTTGGCCTGTCACTGAACAAAATCTATGAAAAGCGATTCAATTTCTACATGTCTCAAGCTAGAGACTGTTAGCAGCAGCTTTTAAACAGTAATTCTTTCACATAAAAATCACCCAAATAAAACCAGTCCAGAAAACCACACATTTTGAAATGTTCTCTGCTGTGGTTTGACATTAATATAACCAAATTGTGAAGCACTAAAGCCTTTATGCAGAGTAATTCTCTTCTGCAAAACCGGTGGTGTGGTGTTCTCAAATTTGTTTTACTTTGGGAGAAAGTTTTCACTGCTGCAGATAGAGGCACGTAGCTGTCAAAAGAAGCCTTTCTGAGACAGTCTGTTCCTGTCACAGCAACTACGGCAGCAGAGGCAGAAAACTTGGGCCTGGATCTGTTTGTCCTTTCACTTTTCAGTGACTTCCTGTATACTTCACGCTGTCAGCAAGGCGCTCCTCGCTATACTTGGTCCTTCTTCTTCATAATGGGATTTTATCTGCTCTAATTCACCGGCCGAAGAAAAACCGTGCCGAATTAGCAACTGTGTTTGGCCCTTGAAGTCTTGCACTGAGCTGAGTAGCTATTATGCCAACTCAACGATAAATAACTAGAGAACCCATAATCCTTCTATTTAATTTTTTTTTTTAATCGGGGGCAGGGTGGCGGGACAGAGAACTGCCAGTCTGGCTTTTAAAGGTGTCCATCGCTTATCTTTTGCTTCTCGGCGTACCTTCCTTTTAAATGGTTACTTGGGTGAACTTTTGGCAGAAGCGGCTGGGTGAAGGGGCAGGAGGGAGACTCTGATGTTCGGCGGACGGGTGGGTCCTTCTAGGCTGGCGGGGCGGGGGAGGGGCGTGGGGCGCCCCGGACGCAGAGGCGCTGCGAATGGCCGCTTCAGGCTGTGGCAGCTCCGAGTGTCCACGGCAGGAATCTGCAGTGTCTCTTTCGCCCTGGGCCGGGTGATCTGGTCAGTGTCCTTGCTCCTTGGGCCTGCATCTCCCTCACTTCTTAACCCCTCTGTACCAGCCCGGGGCAAAGGTGCCGATATTTTCACTAGCTGTCACCCGGGGTGTTCGACGACAATGGGTGTAATAAGCAGGGACTGGCCCTTTTTCAGACAGCACTTACATCTTATTCGGGCAGCAATAAAATTCTGCAGTAAGCAAAAAGCTTTTCAGGAGCACTTAGCCAGTTACAAATCCTCTACCACAAGCACTCAGGAAAAGAAAGACTTTGCTGATGAGTCAATATAGGTTTTCTGCATTTTTCAATAACCACATTTATGTAGCTCCATAGATTTTTGGGTGGGGAGGGTAGGGAGTAAGGAGAAGCAAAATGAAGGTAAATTAGAAAGCCACCGAGTAAGACATTTATGCCACTTGCTAAATCAGCACCGTCCTGCTGAACTGCAACCTGAGCTGCAAATGTGAGGCATGTGTGATTTCGAAGGCCACGGTCCCTCGTGCGTGCGTGCCGCCGGGCTGCGGGGCGCCCCTCACAGGGCTGCGAGCTGTGCCATCGAGCGCGCGATCCGCCTGGTACAGCTGCGGCAAGGTGGACGCTCCGAACGGGCTCGCCGACCGAGGTCACGCAGCAGTGATGAGGTGGGTGGTGCCAGAGAGCGGAGCCGACGACTGACGAGAGGCGGCCTGGCAGGTGGAGACGGGAGGCGCTTCGGTGTGGCCGGGACGCAGCGTCCAGCGAGGCCCTGTGGGCACGACTGCTGACCGCGGTGACGCCCGACCCTCAGTGCGCCGTGCCCACCCTGGGACCTGCTTTAAATGCAGACTCGGCACGGTGCTGGGCGTCCGCACCCCTAACAACACTCCGGGCCACGCCGACGCTGTCCACGTCCACGGCCTGGGTAGCGAGACCTGCAGGACCCCTTAGAAGGGCAGGCGGCAACACAAGGGACAGCCTCGACGGGGCGCGGCTGGGCACGGCGAGCAGGCCCTGCGTGCGTCCCCGTGATGTGTGGCTGTCTGCTGCGTGAAGACTCCGAATCGGCAAACGCCGCCATCGCTCCTGCGGGCCCCCGGCAGGCGGCCGGCCAGCCCGTGCGCGGCCTCGGTTGGTGCGCGCGTCTGTTTAAAGATGCTGCATTTAACGAGCACGGCTGACGCACTGGCACTCGGCCCTCAGCCTTCAGCTCACGTGACACGGGACGGGCCCGGCCAGGCGCAGCGCGGCCTGCTCCCGCTCAGGACCCCAGGCAGCACCCAGCATGCTCGTGGGGGCGTCGTCAACAGCAAAACCACCGCCAAATGCAGAAAACGAGAGAAACGCGGCATTGACCACACTGCGGGAAAAGACTCGTGAGGGCCGAAACGGGAAGGCAGCACGTCCCCTCGCCGGCGCTCGGCTGGGCGTGCGACCCAGGCCACGCGGCGCCCCCTCCCCACACGCGTCTGCCGCCCACGTGGCCGCCGGCGGTGCCAGTGGCTCCCTCAGCGTTTCTCAGAGCTTCCCCGAGGCTCCCCAACAGCAGAGGAAGGTAAAACGCGCTCCCCGGGGCCTCGCCAAGGGCCACCGACCCGCGCTGACCCGTGAACTGTCTGGGCTTGTGCTTCGGTAGGAAAGCGTTTCACAGTCTTCACCTCCAGACAAATGGCCTGTCCAGAGGGACCCGCGGCCTCGTCATCCTCCCAGCACATGCGGTGGCCTCAGGGGCCCTGTGGTCAGCCTGCGGGCGGGTTGCCCGGGCTGGTGGCTGGTGAACTGCGCCCCAGGCCGCGCTGCCCACCACCTGCTTCGGTAAATAGCCGTGTCCTTGGAGCTCGGCCACACCCAGTTACCACGGCTGCCCTCGCCCGCGAAGGTGAATCTGGGTCATGGGACAGAGACTGTGAGGCCCCCGGAGCCGAAAGTCCTTGCTCTCTGCTCACTGCAGAGAACGTTTGCCCAGCTCTGGCCTCAGCCATTCTGTCGCTGTTTCTGAATAAAGGATGTTCCCCGACTTTGTGCGTAGAGGCCCTTCTGACGGTGACAGCAGGCGAGGCTGATGCCATACGTGGTGACTGCCAGCGGGTCTTCAGCGAGACTGTCCCCTGCGGCCGGCAGACAGGGACCCTGCTCCCAGCACGCTGTCCCTCCCCCTGGGACGGCCACAGTGTTTCAGGCCACTAAACGCAAATGCTTCCCGGGTCGCCATCCCGAGCCTGGCGAGGGCAGGGGGATTAGCGTTTGGACCGCCCAGTCTGATAAACAAGGATCAAAGGACGGAATCCAAACGCAGAGGGAGGGCGTGCCCAGTGCCCAGGCCCCAGGCCATCGACACAGAACCAGCCCGGGCAGAGTTCAGACAGACAGAGCTTCGAGAAACTGCTGAGCGCTTAATCTGGGATAAATGTGACTGACGAATGGAAAGGACCAGCGGGGAGCTAAAAATAGCAGATAAGCCCCGGGGCAGGAAATGGCTTTGAAACTGAGGGGGAGGAAGGGGAGCAGCAGGGCGGGGAAGGGTCCAGAAGCTCGCTCCCCAGAGGAAGACTGGCTCGCCCTTGCTGGTCGCCGGGCGTAGTGGCTGGCGTGTGAGCCCCTGGAATCGGTCAGAGGAAACCAAGCTGGTCAGGGGGACACATCCAGTCGATAAACAGAGTTTCCTCAATGCTTCTGAAAGTGTACGTTTTGTTTTTCCCTGAGATTGAGGGCAAGAGTTAGAGAACCACACAGGGAAAAACATGTGGATCCCAGGGACGGAGCGGGGACAGCCCCGGGACCGGGGAGTGGAAAGACAGGTTGGGTTTTGTGAGATGCCGCACGGTTCTCCGAGCAAAGGTTGAAAACTTGCCCCTGGAAAGGCTTGGCTGGCTCCAGGGCACGTGGGGAGGGTTGCGCGCTGGGAAATGTAAAGGCTTTTTTTTTTTTTTTCTTAACCTGGGTAAGCATGGTATCCGTGATTACATTACACGTGTGCGATCTGATTGGCTTTATATACATTATTGACCCTGAGAATTTTTCCGTCTGGGTCAAGGTCTCCAAAGGGGTATGATCTCATCCCGCCCTCGGCAAACACGCCTGGCCCCGTTCCTGATGTGGGTTATCTACCCCCAGCCCGGGGCACGGGAACGTGCCGGGGCGGGGCTTCTTCCTGAGCGAGGTCCCTCGCCAGCACCTTGCCTCCTGCGGGCAGCCCAGCAGGTGAAGGGACCCAGCACCCCAGGGCTTACTTAGCTCAGCGGAGAGACGGGAAGAACCTTAGTCCTCGCTGGAGCACGGAGCCGCTGGTGTCCCCCGGGCTGGACTTCCAGTTATACAGTACCCTACTCATCTTTTGTATTTTGGAGGTCATTTTGATTTGGAATTTCTATTATTTCTAGCTGAAGTCATACCTGTGTGTACCAGGTTCTCCTGCAAAACCAGAATATTCAGGTGGTGAACATGCATTAGACCAGGGCCGACTGGGAGGGCGGAGCAAGCAGAGGATCGCGGTGGGCTGGGCTCTGCCGGCCCTCGGCCCGCGCTCCCTGGGTCTGCCGATGCCGCTCTCCACAGCGCGATGTGTGGGGAGGGGACGGGATGTGCCCTGGGCGGAAAGGGCACAGCAGCATCCCAGGCCACGGTGGTATCCCCTCACCTGTAAGTAACTGTCCCCTGGTCTCTGAAAGATGGAAGGCTGTGAACATCTGGGAACGCGATTAGGGGAAATACCCATTCGGAAAAGGACATTACGCTTGGATTTCTACCATTCGATTAAGCACTATTTGCTCACTCTCTTGTTCTCTGGGACATCCAAGAACATCTTGAGAGGACTTAGAAATGTGCTGCTTTGAAATACTTTCCATTGATGAGCTTTTGAAAGCATAACACCCAAATACATTACAGATCTTTCCACGGCTCGAAAAATTCAAACTTAAAGGGGGGCGGGGGGAGGCGGAACTCAAGTAAACTAAAAGTTGGCCAGAAATTATGATTTCAAAGGAAGTCTTGTTTGGAGTCAACTTCCTAAAAAGACACTGGGCCTGTGGCCATGTGTTTCTTATTGAAAAGGTGAGCGAGCATCTGTTCTCGTCTAATTCACTTAATTCACTGTGTCAAGAAGAAGAAAGAGACATTTTCGAGAGATCATGGGCAATATCCAGTCAACCCATAATTAAAAAGCTGAACGGAGAGGCGGCGAGTGTTTATCTGCGATCAAAGAATGACAGCCGATGCAGCACGAAGTGGGGCAGAAACCCCGCGTCTCGATCACAGGGGGGAGGGAAAGGAAGTGACCGCAGAACAGGAGGAAGGGATTCCTGTCGGTGCTGGCGAGCCGACCTCCTCTCCAGCTGCGATGGCTGGTGACTGGTCTGTCTTCAGAGACAGTCCCTGTTGCCAGTCCTCGTGGGCGGGCCTCTGCTTTTGTTTTTTTTGTTTTTTTTTTGGTGACTTTTACGAACAGTTGTTGGAACGGCAGTGTTGGTTGGGCCCCGTCCAAACAGCCCTGAGATTCGAGGAGCGAGACGGGGGGCAGAGGAGGCCGCCACGGGGCCAGGGCTCACAGTCCTGAGGTGTGGTGCGGGAGCAGGGACATCCGTAGGGCCGTCCGCTTCCTGGCCTCCCTCAGCCACGCGTGGGTGGCGGCTTGACCTTCGCCTTCGCCCCCTCCTGCGAGCGATGAGCACCGCTCCCAGGCAGAACCCAGCAGACTCACGAGGAGCCGGTTATTGTCTGAGCGCGGAAGACGTCGCTGCGTTTTGTGTGTGCGCTCGCTCATCGTTTGTTTATGACATTGAACATCTCACCTCAAGTGAAGACATCATTTTGGAGCGCATGAATTGACTCTGTTCGGAAATGGTGCAGATGAACTTTCTTTAACTAAAGCGCGCATTTCCCATGACCTATATATTTTCAGGGTAAATACTGAGTCATTGGTGCTGCGTTGAAAAAAAAAAAAAAAGTCTTTCTTCCTCCGACTCTACCCTTCAGGACTGGAAACGAATGTGCCAAATCCCATGGAGCAGTCGTTCCCGGAGGCGTTCCAGGGCTGAGGACACGGGAAAGGAGGCCGCTCACCAAGCCTCCCTGCTGGCCTGGCGCCTGGCACGGCCCTGCCGGCCTCCCCCGAGAGCGGTTCAGAAAAGTGGGGTCCTGGGCCCCCTCACACCCGTTAGGTCAGGACCTTCACCCCAGTCCAACCCGCCAGGCGACCCTTGTGCCCGTCGACATCTGAGAAGCTCCGATCGGCAGAGCCGACAGTCTCCGGAGTTTCGCTTCAATCATCGCTGTTGAAAGACAGCGTGACAAATGGCTTCGTCACCATGGCCTTCCCCAGACTGAAAGTTTCCACATGTAACTAGCTCTGAGATTTCCCTTGCGATCACGTGACAGCCGCCATGCTGCGGTTTAAAAGTGTCCGTGGTTCGAACATGAGTTTTCACAACGCCTTTCTGTGGAATCTATAGGTGCCTGTGTGACGGCCACAGGCTTTCCCAGTGAGGACAGGGGTGGCGCCCTCCTGTGAGCCACCGCTCTGTCCCCAGACGCCTGCGTCTCAGGCCTCCCTGTGCAGAAACAGAAAACCATGGCCCCCTTTTTTTTAAAAAAAACCATAATTTTAGCTCTGGTTCATTTGAAGCGTCCATTCCGCCGTGGGCTGATGCCGGTGAGGGTTCTTCCTCTGTCCTCGCCGCCCTGGTCCCCGAGTGCTCAGCCATGTCCTCGAAGTGGGTCACTGCGCAGTTCTGCCCAGGCCAGGTCAGTCACCTCCTGTCACTCCTCTGGTCTCTTTCCAGCTTCTCGGTCTTTCTGGAGTCCAGGAGCCTGAAAATAGCACTCCAGATGTGCCTGCCTCCCATCCCACCCGCCCTGCTCCGTGACAGTCTTCAGAGACAGCCCGAAATAGCACTGGCCTCTTCTTGCTGGAACTTCAACATTCTCAGGTCATTTTGCATTTTTAAAATGAGGAAAAAAAAAAAAAAGCTAAATTAGATCTCCGACAGCTCAGGCCACTGCTTTTCTGCAAGGCCAGGGTTCCGTCTGGGCACTCGAGGTGCTGGTGGGGAGGGCTCGCCCCAGCACGCAGTGAGCTGCAGCTTCTGCTCGCCGGCCTGGCTGGTGGCCGTGGGAAGCATCTCGGGGCTGTCCCCGAGCTTGAGCATGGAGCAGATGACACCCCTGCCCTGCCACGGTGGCTTCTAAGGGCATTTTAAAAGGATGGATAACATTGAAGATCTAAAGAATAATGAATTTAACCAGAGTTCACTCCATAAAACTGGTAAGAAAAAGCCGGTATCTTAAAAATGATTCTGGTCAGTCCCTTTTCCACATCTTTAGGAAGCCTGCATATTTCCCCGGCTGGGGGAGCAATCTGGGTTTGAGCCTGTCCCCGCTGGAATGGCCCACGTGTTTCATCTCCGTCTGCTCAGTCTGGGGACTGTGTTGATAAGCCCGTAGGCAGTGAAGATACCTCGCAAGGAAGAAACAAACACTGTGGTTTTCTCTCTGTGTCCTCTGTCCGGCTTCCGTGTCTCACGTCAGGACCCACTGAGGACTTCTCACCCTCCCTCTAGGCTTGGGGTCCGGCTGGGAGGTCCCTGCACCCTATAATCCCTTCCTCCCCCTGATCGGGCTCCTGGTTCGGTCTTTAGTCTGCAGGGAGCCCCAGGAGGAAGGCCTGTCAAGTCGATATGACCAGAAAGCCACTGAAGGGTGGGAAGAAGCACTGAGCATGGCCCTCGGCCTCGGGGTCTCTGAGGAGAGGGCTGGAAGCGCCCAGGGCATCTGCGCAGCGGTTGGGGGGGGGGGGGGGGGGGGGGCCAGATCCAGGAAGGCGAGGACTTGCCACTCCAGGAAAGGGCTTCAAAGATGAAGACTAAAAGCATTTTATGAGACCTTAATGGCAGAATGATCATTCGAGGGCATGCTTAGGAGTTAAACTTTTACTGGAAAATTCTGAAAACATAATGGGATCATCAAATGCTTTAAGGTACACATTATCAAGATTTAAACATTTTTTAAAATTGATGTAGGAATTTATAAATGCAACAGTAATTTACTTTAAATTGCTTATGGAGAAAGGTATAATGTAAATAAATATAATTTATTAAAAGTTCTAAGTACATCAAATAAGCTAAATAGGTTCTTTAAAAAATTTTACAGTATTTATACAAGAGAGACACTTCAAAGCAAACAAACAAACGAAGCAGAAAGCACTGCCCGTCTTCACACACGGGTGACTCTCCGTCACGCACTCCGCCTGCCCTGTGGGTTCTCAAAGGCCTAGTTGGAATCCTGGGCCCTTCCCCATCACAGCTCATGTCTGCCCCACGCCTGGCTGTCCTTCCTCTCACCCCGCGGGTGTGCGCCCAACGGCCTCCACGCAGCTTTCACAGCAGCCAGAACAAGTCTGCTGATGAAGAAGCCAACGAGATGACCCCGTCCTGTCACCCCCCTGTCACCCCACCTGTCACCCCCCCTGTCACCCCACCTGTCAACCCCGCCTGTCACCCCCACCTGTCACCCCCACCTGTCAACCCGCCTGTCACCCCTCCTGTCACCCCCACCTGTCACCCCCACCTGTCACCCCGCCTGTCACCCACCTGTTACCCCCACCTGTCACTCCCACCTGTCACCCCCGCCTGTCACCCCACCTGTCACCCCCACCTGTCAACCCGCCTGTCCCTTGCCTGTCACCCCCACCTGTCAGCCCCGCCTGTCACCCCCACCTGTCACCCCGCCTGTCACCCCACCTGTCACCCCCACCTGTCACCCGCCTGTCACCCCACCTGTCACCCCACCTGTCACCCCGCCTGTCACCCCACCTGTCACCCCCACCTGTCACCCCCACCTGTCACCCGCACTTCCCTGGACGAGGACGACCCTGGGTGAAACCGGGGTGAGGAACGCAGTGAGGTCAGCGCCAGCCGCCCCGGGGTTTGCTGCTCGGAGGTGGGAGCCGCCGCTCCGCCGGCCTGGCCCACAGCGTGGTAGCCGTCCAGTGTGTGGCCCTGCTGGCTTCGCGGGGGGAGGGCACGCCACAGAGCAGGGCAGTGCTCAGGGGCAACTCCGGCCAGCGAGAACTGGGGCCGGCGTGAGGTGCGTGCAGGGGTGCGTCCTCGCAGGGACCGGCACATGCCTGGAGCATCGCCGTCCACCGCGTGGGCCTGGCAAGGACCCGGAGGCTCGAGGAGGCCCAGGCCCTGCCTGTCCTCGGGCATGCGTGCCACTGATTGCCTTCGCTGTTTCCTTGGACATGGCACCAGAGGTTCCGTGACCAACAGACAACAATAATGTATGTAATAATATATAAAAATAAAAACATGTATATAAATCGAACAAACACATGAGTTGTCATTGGACAAAGCTAAACCCCATCAGGAAGAGGGAATGGGGGTGGGGACGTCAGGACTGTCCCCAGGTAACGCCACGCGAGAACCTGTCTCTCAAGACCTCACAGTAACCTTGGCCTGCGGGTCCAGGGAGAGGGCAGCCCTCTGGCCTGCATGTGACGAGGCCAAGGAGCGAATATGAGGTAAGGAGAAGTCGGGGGAGACCTGGGCTCGGACGCCTGGCTGAGCTGGCCGATCAGGCTGAACCATTCCACCCTCAGGGGTAAACACAACATGCCTCAGTGAACGCTGGGACTCAGGGCTTGTTATTTCTTAACTTTAACTTTAATGTCCATGGCTGAAACCCTCTCAAGCTTTCTACATTCCACAGCTGTCAGAAAACAGCAAGCACTCCCTGGCCGAAACCCCCAGCAGGAAGGAAGTAGCTCACGGGAACATCGGCGGTGATATTTGACATTTGGCCAGTGTTCATGTGTTTCTCCTCACCCCCGCATCAGGAAACTCTGTAAGGCAAACTCTCACACGGCAGGTTACCTGGGGAGGTGGTCGAGTGCCAGGTGAATCACCGTGACCGAAGAAACTCGGCTAAAGAAATAAGCGTTTCTAAATATCAAGGCTGAGGTTGGGGGAAACAGGTGGCCAGGACGAAGCTGGATGTACCGCGATGGTTATCACCTGGCAGAACCAGAGCTGCAGAGCGGGGACCTTGGGGACAGGGCGGTCGCTGAGCGTTTAGCTAGAGACACTCAACCAAGGAGCAAGGCACACACAGGGGCACTGCCGGAAGCGTCATCCGGAGGACTACTGGAAGCCAAAGATGTAGCAAGGCCCACATGAGCTCCGTGAGGACCAGAGAAGACGACGTAGGTTTCAGAAGCGTTCTCCCCTCTTCTCGGTGGAAATGGAAGGTGCTAGAATCGGCAGATGACTGGCTCATTTGTTTTTATTATCTACAGAAACAACACCAAAGGGACCAACACGCCACGGTACGAGGTCCAGGAACGTCAGGGTGCCGAGGGTCATTCATTCACAGCTCCTTCCAGTCAGAGGTCTGCCCCACAGCCTGCAGGAGCAGGCCGGGGGTTCTGGAAGCCGGCCGCCGTGGGGATGGACGCCTGGCTGTGGTCATGCCCGGGCCGCCTCGGCCCCGGGTCACATGACTCACCAACCTGCCCGCAGGGACCTGGCCTCTCACCCGTTCCTGGTTCTACCGGTTATGACTCATGAAAAAGCTCCTTTGTTCAACCAACCTGCCATCTCCAGACCCTTCTAACGCAAACGCCTGTTACTTCCTTGCCCCAGAACTTTGGCGGTGCCTTCTGGAACACGGCGGTGACGGCCTCACACTCTCGGCTCCCTGCGCCTCCCTGCCGTACCTGAAACCCCTTCTCAGAGGGGCCTGCGTCTCCTTCTCTTACTTGCCAGGCCACTTAGAAGTGAGCGGCAGGGACGGCGTCACCTTGCCTTCCCTGTACCACCTGCGGGCCACGGCTCGTCACCCCCGCAGGGGCCCCCCGACCCCACCCCCAGCTTTCAAAGGAAAGCAGTGGTCAATCGACTTACAACAAAGGAGCTGGGAACGTCCCACAGGAGTCTCCTCAAGAAGGTGTGGGGGGAAAACCGGACGGCCACACGCAGAAGAATGAACCCAAACCGCCGTGTTTTACCTCGTACGAAAAGCCACGCAGACAGGGTTCAAGGCCTGAGCGTGAGCCCCGAGAGCGCAAAGCTCCGGGAAGAAAACAAGGCGGGGTGCTCTCTGATGGCAGTGTGGGCCACGGCGTCTTACATTTGATGCCAAAAGCAAAGTTAACAAGTGGGACCACGTCCAGCTAGAGAGGATGCAGGAAATGTACTCTGAGGCTGTCGCAATACAGCAGAGGCAGCACGGACTTGAAACAGAGCCGTGAAGGGAGACGGAGGGAAGGTCACGGGGTTGCGGCTCCAGGACGGGGCGGAGGAAGGCCTCCGGGGTGGGCCCCGGTCCTCAGGTCGGGGAGCTGCAGGGTGCGGGAGGGCCTTCTTGGTATTGGAATTCAGGAGAAGGGCCAGATCGAGAGCCAGGATGGTGAAGTCCAGCGTCACCTTGCGAGGCGTAAGGCCCCGAGGGGCTTAGGAGAGATGCCGTCCCACAGGCAGACTCCAGGACAGACGTCTGCGCTGGGGACGTGTGTCACAATGTCACCAGCAGGGAGGTGGTGGCCGGACCTCAGAGAATAAGAGGCCCGAGGATGGTCACCGTGACGGTCACCGTGATCATAACACGTGTTGTGCATTTCCTCAGGCCGGTGAGTGGCCTGAGGGTGGGTGACCTTCTCCAAACCCCAGATCGCTCCACATCCTGGGGCATTCCGACTCGGGTGTCGCTACCATGCCCTTCAGCAACAAACACTCGTAAATTCTCTGCCACTTCCTGCTTCTGTAAACCTCTCTACCAACAGGAGAAACACATGACTTATCCACGGAGATTCTCTGAGTATCTGCATTGTCCAGGGGTAAGACCCTCCGGGCTCCAGGCTCGTTTTTGCCCCTGACTCTCGTGTGATCCATCCCTAACCCTCAGCCTCTGCATCTGTAAAATCGCGGGGCAGGGCCCCGTCCAGTTGTGATGTCATGTGGTGCCCCTGACTCTCAAACGGAAAGTGTATCCCTCGCTGGAGGTTCCAGCCGAGGGCTGATGAGCCTTTAAAACACGCGGAGCACAGAACCTCTAACCAGCAGAGTCTGATGCGCTGAGTGAGGACGCCTTCTCGCTGCCTAGTAATTTTCTCGGCGAGAGACTTTAATTGTTATGTGGGTTCTAGAGATGACAATAGGCTAGAATCTGCACTACACCTCAAATAAATAGTGATCCTGAAATAGCAGGTTTGTGTGAGGACGGGGCAGGCAGAAGGTGGACCGAGAAGGGGAGAGAAGTCGCCACCGCACGGGGCTGCTGGGGAGCGTTGGGGAGCACTTCTGACTCACGCACAGTTCATTCACCGATGCGCGTGCATGTGTTTGTTTACTTGGGGAAAAATGCCATCCTGGGGAGAATTCCGCACATCTAGGAGCAGAGCCAGAGGCTTGCCGCAGGGCTTCTTTAAATGCCTTTCTTAAGTCCCTGTGTCTTTATGCTGACGTCATCGTTAACTGTTTGCTTCTACCTAAAGACGACAGGCATGCGGCTCACTGAGAGAGCGTTTGGGGCGTATCTGAGAAACGTTTGTCTTGCAGGTTTAATCGTGCCACAGTCTGAAACAAATGCTCTCTGATCAAAACACCGCAAAACTAGCAGCTCTCGAAAGTTTTTCCAAGTTAATTTTCAGTGTATTTGAAAAATCATAAATTAGTATGGTTGAATTGATGCCAGTAGTCCTTTAAGTAGTCCTTTAAAAAAATAATAAATATCAAAATGGGCATTTTCGTGTTATTCAAAGGGCAGAGCTGTGTTCGACCCAAAGTAAAATGTCATTGAAGTTTTTAGCAAGATTTCATTCAATTTCACCTAATTTCCACACTTGCTGTGTTACAACCTAGAAACAGGCATCATTTCTAATATTTTTGAGAAAGACAATGAACATCTGTGCTTGGTTAACCCAGCCAATCACCTTGACTACTGACCTGTCCCTCGAACGTAGTGAAGTGGCCCCGGTCACGAGGTGAGCGACAACACGACGTCACTGAAGGCCAGTTGGCCGTGCGTGAAATCACGTCGGGCGGAAGGCGAGTCACACACGGGCGGGAACGTCCCTTCCCTGCAGGACTTCTCAGAGCCCTGAGATGCTAAGGTGCATTTTCAATCTTCAGAGAGCGTTCGCAAACCCAGATTCACGGGGCCTTGGAAGCCCTGCTCCTTCCGCGTCCCCCCCGTGGGTGACGAACACGGAGCGCAGAACACCCACGTCCTGCAGATCCCGAGCCCATCCCGGGCTGACCGGCCCAGCGCAGGGCTGCACGTCGGACCCCTCGGGCCTGTACGCAAAGAGCTCACACGCAAGCGCCCGAGAGCTGCCGGCGCGGCCGGTGCTCCCAGCGCGGCCGGTGCTCCCCAGCAGTCCTGGGCACGACCGCCTCGTCTCCCACACCGACCTCACCCAGAGGGCTACCTGCGTCTCTACCCCCCCTGGGCCCCATGTTCGGGCAGAGTTTCCTGTAAATATACAAATGAATTAGTAAAAGCCGATTTTTGTGGTCGTTCAGAAGCGGCCAGGGTGAGGCTTACCGCTGAGGAACGGTGATGAAATGGGGCTGTTAACCGGCCCTGGGCATGCGAGACAGGCAGCCCTGGCCTCCTACCACGGAGCGGAAGATTCCTGCGGAACGTTCTCTCCCACACGACGAAGCCCTTCGCTGGGACCGGAACCCAGTCGCCGGCTCTCACTGAGCAAGGAATTGAAACCGGAATCGAAATCCTTCTCGATTCCATCAGGATGGGCCTGGCGCCTCTTTCCACTCCACGCCCAGACGTTCTAGACAAAATCTCCTTTTATATTCTTAAAAGACATTGTCATACTATTAATACTCTCGGAAGGCAACTTTAATGACACATTAATTTGCTCCATGTGTTGATTATGTTATTACTTTATTAACATAATATTAAATAGTAAAAAGCAGCTCAGGAAGGATTGTGTTTTACGTGGAGTTGGCCCCAGAATCGAGCAGCGATCTGTCGACCCCCTGTGCGAACTTCCTCCTCGTCCCACTGAGCCGTCTGCATGACGTCGACCAGCAGAAACGAAGGGAAGAGCCACGAGCTGGGATTGTCCCTAACCGCCCCGTGACCATGCAGACCACGAGGGGGATCCGTGGGGTGTGTCTTTCCCCCATTTTGAAAGAAGAGCAAATCGCGGTCGGTCTGTCCTTCTGCCTCTGCCGGGTGAACCTTTGTCGTGCCCTGGCCGTTGTTTGGTTTGTGCACAAGCCTGGAGCTTGTGTAACTGGATCCAGAAAGTTTAGCGGCAGGAAGAGCCTCGCTGGCTACAGACCGGAGTCCAATGACAGTGCCGCGGGAGAAGCCGGCGTGCCTGCTGCGGTCACGGTGTGGGGAGCACGGCGCAGAGCGGCGGCCGGCGACAGCCTGGCCCGCGAGCTTGGGGGCTGAGGAAGCACGAAACCCGAGACACTCTGTGGGACGTTGGTTCAGGCCCCCCCATCACACAGAGGAGCCCCAGACAGGTCGTAGGGGACTGACCGCCAGCCTGCTGGCCCCGCCCCACCTCGGCACTTCCTGCCCCCCGTGGCCCTTCCCGCGGGAGTCCGGGCTCTTCCCCAGGGCGGCCTCCTCCCCCTGGTTCTGTTTGGGAGGAGATGAGAGGAAAGCCTTGGGTCCCCAGGCCCCGGACGACCTTCGAGCCTTGGGTCCCCAGGCCCGGACAACCTTCGAGCCTTGGGTCCCCAGGCCCCGGACAACCTTAGAGCCTTGGGTCCCCAGGCCCCGGACGATCCTAGCATGTAGCTGGAGGTTGGGAGGTTTGCCAGCGATGTCAGCACCAGACCCGCCGCGGTGCCCTTGAACCCCACCAGACGTCCGGGTCCACGGCACTTCCCCAGGGACCCCACCAAGGTGTCCCCAGGGTCCCTTCGGGGCCTTCCACGGCCCCCATCGGCAGCGGCTCATCGCTGCCCACCTCCGTTAGGACTTTGTCTCTCCCAGAAAGCACTGCCGGAGCTTCGCTTACTTGCCGTGTGACCTGCGGTGACACCGGGAGGACTCAGCAAACGATTTCTTCCTCTTCGAAACCGAGCTGGTTTCCGTGTCCCCCTCGGAGGGGACGACGTCCAGACCAAAGTACACGGAACAATCCGTGTAGCGCTGTGAAACGTGGCCCCTCATCCGTCAGCGCTTCTAACGCACGAGAAAGACAACACTCCCAACACCATTTCCACGTGCCTGATTTCACAAAAAGACGAGAAAGGCCAGGGTTTGTGTTTCAGACAGCCACAGAAGAGGGCGCCTTTTGTGGTTACCGACACAGGCAAAGTCTGTTTTTCCCAAAGAAAAGTTGAATCGTGCCGGGAGAGCGCCAGGAACACACACGGCCCGGTACCCGCGTGGTAAGGCCACTTCTGAGCAATGGCCCTGGCCGCTTGACGGGCTTCAGTAATCACGGGGTGTAAATGCTCACAGAGCAACTCTCGAGAGAGACCGTCTGCCGACCAGGACATTTGTCCTGGAAAATATTGTGGCACTTTTGTGCGCAAGGATGGTGCCAACCGAATGGTAACAGTTTTCTCTGATTTCGGAGTGCTAAGGTGGTGACAACCTGGAAAAAAATGGCCCCCGGCTGGGGGAGTGACTGAAGACCAGATCTGTGAGGTCTCAGCGGGGGACCCTGTGTGGCTGAAATGGCCTCACCAGCAGTGGGGTGCTCTCGGGGAAGGGGGAGAGCTTAGCGTGATAGCGTGCAAATCAAAATTTAAATTCTTAGCCTACCTAGCAATTGCTGTGCTGTGTGAGGCATGACAGGTAGTTTAACATGGCACCTATATAAATCGATACTATGGTCATTGAAAATATCTTTTGGCTAGAAGCAGTGTATTTGAGAAATCTTTACTTTCCTTGTTAATAATTAACTTTTCCTGGAAGTGGATGAAGGTGCAAGGATGTATTTTTCTAAACCTGAGTTTCAAGAACAAATCTGCTCATAAAGGTTTACCACAAGAACCGTGGTGAAATGTGATCTCTAACTGTGGGACCCCGGAGGAAGGGGCTAGACACAGTCCAACATGCTTCCTGAAATCTAGGAAGTTGCAGATCAAAAAGTTCAAAAAGAGTCAGACATGGATCTACTTTAAAGGAGAAAAAAAGACTCAAAAGGGCAGAGAGATTATTCTACATACACTTAACACCTGTGAAAAAAAGACGCGGCTCATCGATATGGTCACAGAGGGAGTTTTCCAGATTTTAAACGGCCTGTAGAGCAGCTGGAAGAACCAGGGGCTGATACCGCGGTGCTTGAGACCACAGACTCTGAGATAAGGTCACTCATTTTCATCACAATCTACTGAGTGCCAGGTGCCTCTGTGCATGTGCTTAATTTCTTTTCTGTAAAATGGTCCCTAACACATACCCCATAGGGTATGGTATCAAATAGGATAACGTGTATAAAATGCTCGATGAATGTCAGATTGAATCGGGACACATAGTTACCAATACGAAGTGTGACCAGACCTACCGTAAGAACAGTGTGACAGAGGTTAAAGTTGGGAGTGGTTGTTAGCTGGGCTCAAGCTCACAAATATCAGAAACAAATCTCCAAGGTAAGTGCAGGCCCAGGAAAATAAAGCATAGGTCAGACGACTGAGGCAAATAGCATCGTATTAACAAATGACAAAGTAAAAACTTTCCAGCGTTCTCTCTGACCGGTCTGTCAAGGAGATGATTATCGTATTAGGAAGGAAAATACTATTTTAAAATGACACAATGAAATGATAGCAGAAATTAGGCTAGGAAATTGTAAGAGAGCAAATTTTTTATTTCACACAAGCTCGGCATCCTGGACGAACTGCCTTGCTTATTCGTAAAGTATTCAAGGATTATTTATTATATTTGCCTTTGTGGTCTGGCTGACTTTTGCTCACTTTTTAAGTGACTTAAAGATGGGACAGGTGGGAAATTCTGATGTAACCTGAGTTTGTAGATGGCAAACAGCATAAAGACATTTTATTCAAAGTGTATTATAATTGTTCTAATTTAATACACGTGCAATGTATAATTGTTATTGTACTAGCTCAGAGAGAATCTTCTCAAAGCACAAGCAAAGACCCATTGCTTAATTCATGGGCAGTGGCAGGGAGCCAAATGAACGCCTAAGGTGAAGATGAATTAATTATGTGTTTGGTGCTTTATTAAGAAAAACACACACATATAAAAATAAAATTCGTAAAGTAACTACATTGTGACGAGATTTGCATTATAGGTCATTTCTTCCCGAACTAAACTTATTTACACTGGATTCTTTAATAAAATAATTTTGAAATGTTTTTCAGTGGTTACACAACATCTGTTTTGCAGTATCCCAGCCAAGAACGCATAACCCGAGTCTAATTACAAGGAAACATTTGAAAAACCCCAAATGAGCGACATGCTATGAAATAACTGGCCTGAACTCTTCAGGTATGTTGTTGACGTCATGACAGACAAACGCGCAAAACCAAAGGGCCGAGAAACCGCCCCCGCCCCGGAGTCCTGCTGGAGGCAATGGCCTTAGGGAACGTCAGTGTGAGTATTACGGAGGAAAAGAAAATGATATGTGCAATTTACTGTCAAATCGTCTTTAAAACCGTGTGGGGGGGAAAGCCACGAGCAAACTGTGTGTGTGCGTGTGTGTGTGCGTGTGTGTGTGTGTGTGTGGAAAAAGCGAGCGAGAAAAGGAGAGAAAATAATAAAGCAAATGTAACAAACCGGGTAAACACTGGTGAGCCTGGGTCAAGCATATATAGATGTTCTTTGTTCAAGTTTCTAAATTAAACATTATTTTTCAAAATTTAAAAATCATAAAAAAAAAAAAAAAGAAAAGGCTACGTGAGGGAAAAATAAGACAGAAGCAATCTGCAGATCCAAGGCTTCCAGCCTGTGGCCTCGATTTCACATGTCATGTGACTTATCTGAACCGGTTAAGGAAATAGTTAAACCAAACAAAGAAAACGCCAGGTAACTGTGGCAAAACTGGAGCCAACGAAAATAAAAAGCTTTCAAGCCTTCACCGTGAGGCTGACTGGGTGCGACTTTTTCCTAAGACATAATTTTAGAGAGGCCGGAGGCAGGCATCCCCCCTCCCGCCCCCAGCACTGTGCGGTAAGAGCTTCCTCCAAGAGGGCAGGAGGTCAGGGGCCTGGGGGCCGGGTTATCTGCAGGCCCAGCCCTGTCTTATCATGACCCTGGGGCCTGCTCTCCCCGCCGCTTGGGGAGTAAGGGGCATGCCACACAAAGGTCTCCCAGATAACAGCTTTCACCTGAAATGCTCTCTTGAAAGCAAAGATTATTTTCTGAAACACTTCCTGCCAGTAGGCCACACTTTACCTATCTCTTTTCATCCCGGTCAGCTAACGTTGCTTGGGTTTATCTGTCCCTGCCACAAACTTCTGTTCCATTGGCTGATAGAATACGGTGAGAAGGCGAGTGTCCCGTCAGGGGCACGTGCACCGGCTTCCTGACAGCGACGCAGGGGGTCATCCGGGTCGTCCCCGCCCCTGCTGCCACCGGTGCGCTCCGTGAGTCTTGGCAAACCAGTCTGGACTCCAGGCCACGTGTAGAAAGACTGAGTTGAATTACGTCGCCCCCGAGATCCTTCCAGACCTAGGAACCCCCATCACCATCCCTCCTCGGGACGGAGACTATGTCGGCGTCCGTGACAGGTGGCCCCAGGCCTCTTGTGCTGCTCTCCACCCAGGAAAGCTTAGGTGTCGAACCCACACGAGACAGCGTTTACTCACAGGTAAATTGAAAAAAAAACAAAAAAAAACAACACCTAAAAATCGACACTGAAGATGAAAGAGACAACGTGTCCATTACAAACAGGAGCCTGGCGTGCCCTGCCCACGCTGCTTCGGATGGACCGTTCGGTAGGAGCCCGGGTTACGCCCCGTGCCATCCAAGGACGGTCACCCTCCACTGTCCCCGCCGGCCTCTCTCCCGCCTCCGGCCCCCCTCTCCGCTCCCGCCCTGGGATTTGGGGCTGTCCTCTGAGCACATCGCGCACTGCCACCCTCCTCTCTGCGCCTGCTTTCTCCTACGTGCCCAGCCGGGGGGAGAACGCGACCCACTCTTTAGGACTGTGACCCCACGTCACCTTTCTGTGAAGACTTCCTCCTCCCGTCACAGCACGCCGCCTGCCCTCAGAGGAAGGCGCGCAGGACACTTCCCCAAAGCCGTTTCCGAGAAGAGAGCCACATGCGTGAGGCGTGCGCGTCTGTGAACCCCTCCGCTAAATGCCGCTCAGAGGCCGACTTATTCTAGCTTCCCTGATCTCCGGCCCCTTGCACGTGGCGAGGGATCAACACCATGCGTGGATGCAATTGTTTTAGTCAAACTTAATTGCTGCCAAAGAGAACAATTATGATGACGCTGTCATTCTCGATTTCGTCTTTCACTCACATCTTTCAAAATGTTGTTCAGAGAATGCTATTTCTGCGAGATATGAAAGTAAATAAAATGAAATAAAAATAGCCTTGAGGTTTTAGCCTCTTTCATTTCATAGTTAACTGGATCCAACAAATAACAACACATTTCAGGAATAAAGAATGACCATTTATCTGTTTTTTTCCCTAGTTCATCTTTAGCCTTCTGATTCACGATGAGTGTGGCGGAGTGTCTCGTGGTTCTGCGAGGGGCCAGCTGCACCGAGACCATGGCGTTCCTGGTGCACACACACACACACGCATGCACACACGCATGCACACACATGCACACACATGCGCATATACATGCACACACATGTGCACATACATGCACACATGCACGCATACATGCATGCACACACACACACGACCACACTGCTCCGCGTATGTAAGAACCAGAGAGATCCCACAGCCTGCTCGTTCGCGGATGATGTTGCAGGAAGCCCACACGAGGAAGGAGCCGCTGCCCTTGTGGCTATGACTTGAGACCTTCTGCGTGTAAAAATAACACGGGCCCCTCGGGGGCTGACATAGCGCCTGCTGGTTAGCTGGGCGCTAAGCCTATGGTAAAAATAAGCCTGGTCGCTTTCAGAGCAGTGAGGAGGCCTAGACCAGGGTTCTTAAACCATTTCTCTAAAGAGAGGCGCCGTGAAGCCACCTCAAAGACTGTCACCCTCTTGGGAAGACCCGTGTTCCCCGGGACACCAGCCTAAACGGCGGTCAGCCTCCTTCCCCTCCTCGGGTTTCGTGATTTTCGTGTGCAATTCATTGTTTGTGTGCATTGTGCTTTTTTGCTCTTGGGATGTTGAGTAACGTCTTGGAACTCTGAGTGTTCATTAAGGTCTCCAGAGAGTTTTGGAGAGCCCAGGATGAACTTCCTGAGAGTTTCAGCACAGACTTCTTAAGAAAACAAATAAACCAAACATCTTGAATTATATGGTAATTTCTAAGATACCTATTTTCCTAATAAACTAAAGAAGGCATAAAGTTTTAATCCATATTAGAATTAAGTCACCCCTTTCCATGTTAAACCTGGTCCCTCTTACGCCACCAGTTATCAGTGAAAAAACCACACAGAGCCCCAATTATATGGCCAGTGTTGAAAGCTGAGGTGACTATTTTCTTTGAGTCAATCTGTACTATTCGCTTTGTGAAATCTTGAAGAACAGAAAGATTTACATGACTATTCTGTTATAAGAAATTCTTTTTTTTTTATAATAATACATTCACTTCTTACAGTATTTTCCTAAAAAAGAGAGAAAAAAAAAAAAAAGCTCCGGCCACAAAATCAGCCAAAGGATGAATAGCTCTGAGGATTCAGCTGAGGGAAATATTAATACGGGAGGATTATTATTTTGTTAATTTTGGTATTTGGCCACAAAATAGAACGGCAGATGTACAAAGTCTTAGGCCTGTGTGTGGTTCTGATTATTCCTCTATTCTGAAGGAGACTCTAAATTATTAACTTTCGAGTTAACCATTACGCGCCTTAAAACTCCAGCTGATCACGTGCTGGCAGAGCGAAGGGGACATTCAGCCTCGCCCCACGAGAGCCGGTCAAGGGAGCTGCCCTAAGGGCAGAGAAATGAAGAGAGAAATAAAAGGGTTCTAAGATATGTACGTGACTTCCCCCAGAACCTGAAGTACGGAGGAACTCGGACATTTCCTCTAATCCTCCTGTCCCCACGTCTCACCCACGGTGAGCTCACGTTGGTGCGAGGGCCACCCAGCCTCGAAGGGCAGCCGTCTCTCACTGGCTCTGGGCCGGGACTTGGATCCTATCTCTCCTGTTTACCCCACACACAGAGCTGCTGTTGCCCCAACAGTCAGTCCAGCCAGAAGCTGTTTTGACTGAAAAGACCACAAGCTGACAGAGAGCCGGGTCCTGGGGTGAGTGTGGGGGCCAGAGAGAGGCTACAATGCCGTGAGCCCGCCTAGCGACCGGCAGTGGGCAGAAGCCACCGACACCCCGGCCGGAGAACTCCGGGCTCTGTCACATGATGCCAGGGTCCGCTGAGACGCTCTGTTTGTGGGTGAGAACCAGCTGATCCCAGCACAAACCCGCCCACAGTGCCCGGCTGGAATCTAAGAAGCAAACCAGAGCTTACCCAGCCATGACCCAGCATTCCGTGGTCACGGAGGGGACACAGTGACACGTCCTTTTGTACCGACGACAGCTTATCCTCCGTGCCACGTCGGAGATGCGGGTGTCAGCGCTTCTCCGGCGCACACTGTTCTCCCGGGTTAACGTCTCTCGAACCAGGATGCCCCTCGATCGATGACATGTCGCAAATGCGGTTGACAACACTCCCCTTTTCTAGTGGTGCAAAAGGCATGTCACGATCCGCGGCATCTTAGGGTCGAGGAAAATCGGCCTCACCGGCCTTAGGAACCCACGTCACTCACCAGCCAGAGCCCGATTCTTCCGCTCCCCAACGTGCACATGGGGTTCCAGATTCATACTGTCGCACCCCTAGCCACTGCGAGGTCACCGCTTATATCCTGGGAATTCATCAAGAATCCGATCGGCAATGACGGAAACACCATAACCCCCGAACCAACAGAGTCCAGATTCCCGAAGAAAGATTCAGTTGTGTCCGACCGCACCTTAGCATCATGTACTTATCGAGGCAGAGATACAGATCGACATGTTTTAAACGATTTTCGGCCAAGACGGAGTTCAAAAGACCTCATTCTTTCCTTTATCGCTGAGAAGCAATTTGCTGTTTCCTTTCTCTTACAGCGCTCAGACTTCCCAAGAATCCTAGGGACGCCAGGAATCTCTCACAGGGCTCTGAGCATGCCGTCTTGCCGGAGAGGCTTTACCTGGAATGCTGGGGTGGGGAACAAGGCGGCTTTTTGAAAGCGAGTCCTCTCTGTAGCCCACATTCCAGGGTTTCCTGCCACAGCGAGAACTCCTTCCGAGGGCTGCTCCACCGGACGGCAGAAGTCCCGATGCCGCTCGAGGTCAGAGAACCGTTTAGACTGTCTGCCGCGCGGCTTCATGCCGGCCACGGCTGCCCCGCAGGGCAGACACGGCGTTCAGCCTTCGCACTGGGAGGGGCCGGGCCTCGCCGGCTCGTCTGAGAAGCTCCACGTCAGTGTGAAGCGAGTACATGTTGGAAGCAGAAACTCATTTTCAAGGTTGCCCTGAGCTGTGTGTCTCCCGCATTTGCCCGCTGGCCCGGCCTGACAGTACACGGCTTTTCCTGACCTTCCGGGCCAGACAAAGATTCATTTTACAAACAGTTGGTAAGTACCAGCTGCACGTGGGTGCTCTCTGCCAGCTCACTGAAGGTGCAAAATAAACTCCCTTCAACGGACTCACAGCCGTGGGACCTCATCTACCTCCTGAGAACGTCGCTGTTGTCTGGGACGATGACACTGGAAAACTGTTCCGGCATCGACACCTGCTCTGAGGTGGGCTGAAGCAGGCAGAACCAGAACTGCACCCCCACCCCCTTGCGTTATCTGGATGTCAGAGGCCGAAACGTAGCATGAGCATCTTTAAAGGAACTGATGCCAGGAGACACAAACATATTAAGAAATCAATACCCATTTGGCATAAAGGACCAGGTTCTGCAGTTCAGAAACAGACGACTCCTCTGAGCTCCAGGGCACTGAGGTCCCAAGAAGAGGAACCTCTGAGAAATGGGTTGGGGGCGTCAGGTAGACGCCGGAGGAGCATGTGGGTTACCTGACAGCAAACTCACAGGGTCACAGCCTCCCTTGGGCTGGGAGGAACTCACTGCTCTCTCTGGTCGCAGACATCGGAGGACACAGGTGGCCATGCCCGCACCTCCAGATGGCCAGGACTTGCAGCGAAGGGCTGCTGAGGACGCGTGGTTTTTCCTTGGGGGAAATGTTTAAATAGGGCACAGACTGAATCAGAGAGGAAATGCACCCGAGGGGTCATAAATCGTTTTAGAAGGAGGCCTTGCTGTTCACATGATCTTATTTTGCATGGAATTTACATGTGCTGTAATCAGGTCAAACGAATATTAGCTACAAGAATAAGCAGAGTCAAGTTTATCACAGAATTTGGAAAAATAGGTCTCTCAAAATCTGGACTGCAAAGATGTCCCATTAGATAATAAAATAATCTTAAGAAAAACGTTGGGTACAATAAGTAAATAAAGATATCGGTCATTTAAGAATAGCTATGACGTCCACAGCCATCTACCATCCAAAATATATTACCTTGAGTGGTTGTACGGGGTAAAGAAAATGAACCGAATTGGGAGTTAATGTGATGGTTTTACTTTTTAAACTGAGATTTTATTTTAAAATTTTCTTTGGTTAAAAAGTCTACGGAACTATCAACACAGGTTCACTGCCTCACCCGTGCGGTTTCATGGAGGCCAACCGTGTAAGCCTCATCGAACTGTCCGTTTTGAACAAGTGGCCCTGATTGCCGTCAGGGGTACCCCAGCAAGCCCGCCGACGCGGTCTCTGCCGGCGACCGTGAGGTCCTGCGGCACGCGGGACAGCGCGGCGGGCGCACGGCATTGTTTCAGGAACGGCTCTCAGCGAGGGCTCGATCTCCGGGCTTCAGCCACGTCTCGATATGAGTTTATGCAGAGCCTCTTTCTTTCAGCAGTGGAACTTGCTGAAGCAGCTGTGGCGAACGCATAACAGGACGAAGCGGTGAGTCAAATCAGGAGCCATTGTACGCTTGGTGAGTAACGGCAATAAAATCGTCGCTGCCATCACTGTACATCTGGAAACCCTGCGCACTCTTCTAAACTTGGGTGGAAAATGCTAGGCAGAACTCAAAGACTGTGGTCTATAGAAGACACTCTTCCTCCTAAAAACAGATGTGGCAAATGGCGTTGCTAATTATTGAAACCTTACTGTACTTAATCCCAGCCCCAAATCTTTGATAGTTACGGGGAGAAAAATTCCTCTCGAATGGTGGAAATGTGATCTGTTACCTTCCACGACTTCTTTCCGTCGAGGACAGTAGGTAATTCTTACACGGCCTCTCTTCCGCGTTAATTTCCACGTGTTCTTTTCGATAAGAAAAGACCAGGGAAAAGCGTGTTCGAATTAAGTGCCGTTCTAACAGGAAAAGCCATTCGGATGGAAAGAACTGTCTCAGCCAGGTTTCTTGCCTTTTTGAATTTTGAAACACACCAAACACTGGATGAGCCCAGCGTAGCTGAGGGGTGGTGTACACATGACGGTTCATCAGTGTGTCGTCTACCTCTGAGGTTGGACGGCCTACGCAAATAAAGCAGGGCAAAGGAGGCGGCCACCAGGGCGGGAAGAAACACACCGCCCCGTTTCTGCTGCGTTTGCCCGCACACGTACAGAAGGAAATAACAATGTACGGCGTGTGGTGCTCAAATGCAAAAAAGAATAGAAGCAGGAAAAGGTGTGTTTCATCCCGAGCAGTTTGCGAAGGCCGTCGAGGCCACGCTTGCCGAGCTGTGTGTGGGGACCGGGGACGTGCTCGCTTAGGGCAGCGCAGTGGACGCTGAGCCAGAGCTTCTGGGTAAGGCCGGGCCCTCACGGCCTTCCGTGAGTGGCTCATGCTCTGGCGTTTCGACAGACTTGGGGCTGTGGTCACGTTAGGGAGGGTCTTCCCGGAGGCAGGAAACCAGACAGGCCTCCCCTTCAGCCGTCCTCGCCCAACATGGCCAACATCGCACAACGCAGGCTCATAACAGCGAATCCTTCCAGTCTGTGAAACCGGTTGAGAGGACGAACGGACTCGTAAAAACGCGACTCTCAGGCCGCTCGGCCCTGCAGATGCAAAGACGGAAGGACGCGGCCTCCTGCGGCCTCACCTGACGGAGAGCAGGTCTGCTGCGGCCAGAGGTCACCTCCCCCGCCGCCTTCCCTGCGCCCCTCCCCGCGCCCCTCCCCTTCCCCTCCTCGCGCCCCCCCCACCCCTGCCTCGCTCATTCTCCCCCCGGATGACATGGAAATGACACACAGGGAACACACGTTAAGGCGGTTTGGGGTAATGACTCCTCTTAGCAGAAAACCACAGCGCGTGTTCCTTGAGGACACGGCACACGGCAGGGCTTCGGAGCGCGGAGCCACAGGGTGGGGACTCTTCGGGGGCGAGAGAGCCCTGCGTGGAGTCTCACCCCCACCGCTGCCGGAAGCTTGCCATCCCGCCGTCCATGCCTTGTCCCTTACAGAGGTCCCCAACCTCAGCTGTGCCACAAATCCCTCTGAGACCCTGACGGCCTGTGAGCTGTCTTTCTGGGGGGCGGGCGGGGGGACTAGTCTCCATTCCCACGAAACGCTGCCTATAATTTCAGGGCATTCGGGGGAAGGAATTGGCTTTTTCTTAAAGTTTTGACAGCTGTCAAATAAGTGACCGGATGGAGAGCCTCTGCGTGTCACAGCGAAGCCGGAAGGTGACAGGGCTGAGGCGTCACACCCCGCAGGGGACACTCCCTTCTCTCCATTCTTAGGGGCTCTGCACATGATGCAACCAGCTCACTTCTGTTTTTAACAGAAAGATTGTCTCTTTCTCATGTCCGTATCTGCTTTTTTAAGGGAGACTATGCTATCTTAATAGATATTAATATACGTGTATATATGTACATATAACACTATATATTTTAATATGTAAATTATCATTTTTATGTACAATATAAGGTGAGTTTATATTTGCAGATGTGAATTATCTTGGAAAATGACGTCCGTATCTACGTGTGCAACCACCCGTCACATTAAAACACTGTTTGATATTTCTGGAAATATTTCATTTTCTGCCTAAGCAGTATCTCTTTTGTCTCTTTTCTCCAGCAATAAGTGCTGCGGTGTTGTTTATCAAAGGAACAAATAGGAAAGAACATGCTCTGCTCTGAAGAGAGGACAATCTGTCAAACGACAGCTTGAAGGGCAATTTCCTAAAGTTCAGATTCCTGAAAAAAGAAATGAAAGAAACTCGGCTCTTGGGAAACTCCAGGGCCAGCTTTGATCTCGGTTGCAGGAAGTTATCAGTGGAAAGTGTCTGTTTACATGGAGGATTCTAAGGGGGTGTTGCGTGAAGAATCGAGTGAGGGGCAGTGAGTGAGTGTGCTATTCCGCCGAAGGAATTGTGTCTTTCCTTAAGGCAACTGAGCATTGAGACGGACGTGTCACAGGAGGTGAAGCGGTCCCCAGCCCGTGAGCCCTGGAAGCTGAATGTCGTCGGGGGAGCCGGCACCTCGGAGGCCAGGCCTGGTCCCCTCTCCAGCTCTGGGCAACCACGTGTGGTGTACCCTGCCTCCTGGGAGCGAGTCGGGATCACCTGGACCAGCTCTGAGATGCTTCCTGTCAGCTAAGCCATGCTCACCACCTCCTTCCCCGGTAAACACAGGCTAAACCTCAGCCTTGATGGGAAGTAGTTCATGAAAAAGGAATAGTAACAATCAAATAGAATCACAGGCCTGGTCACCCGCTGGACGTCGTTGGGGTTCAGCCTAGGAAAGGCACCAAAAATCAAGTCAACTTTCAGTATTTGCATAAACGCTATGCCCTTGTAGGTATCTAAGAATCATTTTTATCAGGCTAAAATGTTTTAATTAATGCTTTCATGGGCCTTTGCCTGTCGAATGTCACTAAGCTCAGTGAAGGAATGATTTCACCTTCTCTCGGCAAACATTTTTGAGGTGATGGAAAAGCCTCTCGGTACAGTCTAGAGCAGCCAAAGGCGGGGAGCGGGGGGGAGAGGGAGAAATGACCCAGGAAGTGCAAACTGTGGCCCGTGGGCACTGGGGAGCAGCGCGCTTCTATGAGGAACAGAGGGGGCACACGGGCAGCCGGGGACAAGCCGACCCCACCTGCCTGTTGACAGCCGGCACGTTTTCATCCTCGCTCGCTGGGTGAAGTGCTACGAGATTTGTGTTCGGACTACAGCGTGCTTTCTTTTTCACAAGCCACTTTTTTTTTTTTTCCTTTCTGATCCTTTTTTTTTCTTTTGAGAAAACACATGTTCTGCCCAGATGGTCTGGAAATGAGTGTTCTTCTTCCTCCTGGTCCTTCTCATTTTCTTTCCTGGTTTCTCTCCCGTTCTTCGCAGTCCCTGGATGAGGTAGGCCCAGCAGGGGGTGGGGGGCTGCCACCCACAGCGGACCCTCAGTCCTCGCCTGTGACCAGCTCCTCCACCACTGATGGGGTGAGTCGGGCCTCCCTGTATCATCCGGGCCCCCCGAGTCTCGAGGAGGAGTGACAGGTCATCCAGTCCTGCCTTTGTCCACTTGGAAGCTGTTCGGCCGCCACCATCAGACTTTGTACGTAGGTATCGACTGTGCTACTTACTATTTAGTGAATATATTTCTTTAAACGGTCTTTTTTTTTTAAATAATGTTTTTAAAAACAAAACGGTATCTTACTGACTGGTTTAATTCAACGAAAAAGAAGTTAAATACAAATATATGTACGATGGAAGCGATGCAGTATTATTATTCAGTCCCTGGAAACTGCAGCCTGGTCCCTGCTCTCTCTTAGCTAACGAGGAAAATCACTAAGATGGCGGAATCTCATTCATTTGGAAATGAGGCATCTTCCCTTGACATAATCAGTAGGAATGAAAGATAATCGAGAAGGATTTTCTCACTCTGTGATTCAAGATTACGTAATGCTCTATGAATCATTAATAATGTTTCCCTACTAAGCTAGGGTAAAAACAAAATGGAAATAGGGTATTTCGCTGATATCACATAAGATAAAAAAACAATTTATTCTGCAAGATTCATCAACTTTAGATCCATTCGAAAGCAGTCTAGTCTTCCTCTTCACGGTATTTATTCTTGCTTGCTCAGTAAACACCTTGAAAAGTAAAAACAAAAAGAAAAATCTTTGTCCTTGGTGAAAAACCTTATGATTTGTTTCCAGAGAGAAAGCAGCCTCTTAACTAGAGAACAGAGCGATCGATGGATTGTGTGTTTAAACGTCAGATAAGGCAGGAACAGCTTCTCTTTGTCCTTTCAATAATCACAGGTAGAGCGGCTGCCAGCAGGGAGCTAAGTGCTGCGCAAACATTGTCTTATTTAATCTTCCTACCAATCCAAGGAGGCTGGTGCCTGTTAGTCCCTCTTTCAGATGAGGAAACTGAGATTCAAAGAGGGACGGAAACAAGCCCAAGGTAAAGGGACTCGACCTCGGTGCTCTACACTATTTATCGCACAGACGCACGGGGGCCCCGAGGGGTGAGCCGTTTCTCCCGCACGGCGATGGCAGCCTGGTCCAGACCCCCACGCGTAGGTGCGGTTCGCACCCCTGTCCGCTGCCAGAGCCGCCCGCAGAGCCCCCCGGGGAGCCCAGGCCCGCAGCATGTGCTGCGGCGTGGCCCGGGGTGGCGCCGGTGCTCAGAGGACTGCCAGGCAGGGCTGCGTGACCCGCTTCCGGCTGCTGGTCCGGGACCCGGGCTCAGCAGCACGCCCGGCGCGTCGCTTTGAAAGGAAAGCAGAGGCCTCCTCGCTGACCATCCCCGTGCCGGGGTCGGGGTCAGCTAAAGCGCCCTGGTCTGAGGCGTTTCCGTGAGGACAGAGGGCGGACTGTTGTTCCAAAACCTCAAGCTTACACTGAAGCAGGACTCCAAGCTGAGAGCTGAGTTTAAGTTAAAATCACGGACTAAGGTACGGCAGAAGGCCGCGGAGAAAGCTCCAAGGGGTGCCCGCGGCGGCGGCAGACGGTGTCAGGCGAGGCCCAGCCACGCCGGGCGGCCTCGGACTCCAGCGCCAGCTTCGGGAGCTGCTGCCCGCGGTGCCTGGGCTTTGCCCAAGGCCGGGTGGCCCCGTGCCAGCCGGCTGCTTTACCCCTGAGCCACTCCAGGCATCAACTACTGTCCTTTGTACTCTCGCCTCTGACCTGGCCCGACCTCCCGAGCTCACTGCCGTCCACGAGCAGCATTAAGATGGAACGCCCATGACGTTAATGTCCGTTGTTTACCCGGCAGCCTAACCTGTTGCCGAGGCGAATGTCTAGCCAGGAAAAAACGTGGTTTTAGAAATTAAAGGGCAAACAAGTTACAACTGTTTGCACGTAAGGAATACGTCTGCTATGACAAAGGAGCCAAGGCCCTTCTAGAGGGAAAGGACAGTCTCTTCCAGAAATGATTCTGAGAAGTCGAGGCGGCCACATGCAAGAGAAGGAAGCTGGGCCCACCTCACACCATCTACGAAACTAAATTCAAAGTCGATTAAAGACTCACGTGTAAGGCCTGAAACCATGAAGCTCTCGGAAGACACCGTGGGCAGTGAGCTCCTGGGCGTGGGTCTCGCCGATGACTTTTTGGATTCGACTCCAACGCAAAGGCAGCAAAAGCAAAACTAAGCAATTGGGACCACGTCAAACTAAAACGCTTCTGCACGGCCAAGGACACGATCAGCACAGGAAAAGGCAGCCTACCGACCGGGAGAAGTTGTCTGCAAATCGTTGATCTGACGAGGAGTTACTGTCCGAAAGATAGAAAATACGCGTAGGGCTCAAAACACAACAAAAACCAGCGACCCAACTGAGACGTGGTCAGAGGATTTTCCCAAAGAAGACACGCAAGTGGCCAGCAGGCACGCACAGAGACGCTCACTGGCACTGGCTGTGGGGGAGACAGAGATCAAAGCCGCGGTCAGGCCTCGCCGCACACCGGTCAGCACGGCTGTTCCTCCAGACGACGAGAAATGAGCGCTGGCGAGGATGTGGAGAAAAGTGAGGCCTCGCGCATCGCCGAGAGGCACGCGCGTCGGGCCAGCCGCTGGCGAAAACGGTGTGGAGGCCTCGGAACACCGAAAACAGAGCTCCCTCGGGACCCCGCCACCCCGCTTTGGCTCCTCACTTAACGAAAAAGGAAACACTAATCAGGAAGATACCCGTCCGCGTGTTCACAGCAGCCAAGCCCTCACTCCACCGAACAAGGAGGAGGCCACCCCGCCGTCCGCGACAGCGTGAACGGACCTCGAGGGCCTTGTGCTGAGCGAAACGAGCCAGACAGAGGCAAATCCTGTACGATCCCACTTCCACGGCGAGTCTTAAAACACAAACAAGCGAAGCCGCCAAGCTCATGGACAGAGGTGGCAGCTGGCGGCGGGGGACACGGGGGGGGGGTCTGCAGGGACGAACTTCCGGTTACAACATGGAGAAGTCGCGTGCGTTTGGTGCACAGCCTGGTGACCGCGGTTAACGAACGATACGGTTTCTGAAAGCTGCTAAGAGAGCAAGTAGATCTTCAAAGTTCTCGTCACAAGAAGAAAAGCAGACCTGTCACTAACCGTGTGTGGTGACGGAGGTGAACCAGACCGATCGTGGTGATTTCACCTCCTATGCGCGCATCGAAGCATTATGCCGGAAACCTGAAGCTAACGGAATGGCATGTGTCAACCATACCGCGATTCAGGAACAAGGTTTCCAGAGAGAAAGCAGCCTCGGTGTGGAAAAGGCTGGTCCGGAACACTTTGGCTCGAAAGTCCCCAACATACTTCTTTTTGTCCTTCTAACAGGAACGGAAGCCAAAGGTTCTTTCCGATTTGCTTTACTTCCTAGCTCGATCTGCCGAATCCCTGGCAAAACTAACATTAACAGGAAAAAAACATCGGAAGCCATCTCGCGCCAAACCACGCAGCGCCCGCCTCCTCACACGCATTAACTCGGGATCATTGATCCGTGTTTAAAAGCTCATACCGTGGGCTGCTGCACGACGCCCACAAGCCTCTTCAACACCGAAGTCATTAGGCAGACGGTGGCCCCTGCTGACAGATGGCATGGCCTCCCTCGCCGCGGGCAGAAATCGCCACGTCGCAGGCTGTTTGTGAAACTGCTTCAGGGCCGATGGTTTTTGAAAAGACTTTTATGCACCTGAAAAAAAGATCGCCCTTAAAGGAGTCCTGTCCTACGGGCAGCTAGCAGTCGTCTGTCTGTCACACACCGGTGTCCAGCCGAGGTGGCAATCTGTGGCCAGTGCGGTGACGATGGCCTTCATGGCCGCCCCACCTCCCCTGTGCCTGGTCTGGATCTTCAGTCCAAAAGTCCCTTTCCTACTTGAAATTAGATGTGAATTTTACGTGTGTTTTTCTGCAGAGAGGCTGGTAGTTCTCAGAAGATGCTCCGGATGGATTTATGATCCCCCCTGCCCAATGTCTAAGGGCCACCGCACTCGTTAGGGCTCCGTCACAGGGCACGCGGCATCCGGGGCTCAGGGTGTGTCCTCCTGGGCCGTGGGGGGACAGCACAGGAACGCGGGGACCCAGCCTGGACAGCGTCGCCTGGCGCCGTTCGTTTTCTGACTCCTGAAACAGTTGATGTTTGTGGAACTTGGAAACAGTGTGTTTTTATCCTCCGCAGCACAGACGTCTCTCAGCCGGAAGCCGTCTGACTTAGTGTGATGCGATGCTGTCACACCAGCGACCCTTTAAAACACGCTGGCCCTGGAAGCACGGGGTCTCATGGAGGCCGCGGGTGGCGGGAGCCAGGTGCCCACTGTGCCTCCCGGAGCGGGCCCGTGTGCTGCTGCGGGTGGAAGCCAGGGTCACCCGGCCCAGAGAGTGCGGGGCATGGGCTGGGGCTGGGAGGCACGCGCGAGACCAGGCGTGAGTGGGCAGCAGGCTCAGTGCAAGAAGAATTTGTTCCTTGGTAGAGAGAAGCAAGAAAGGATTCTTTGGGTCATAAGGAACTTTGTTTGATTGATGAGCAGCTGGGAGCGTGTGGGCTGTAACCAGGGTGATGAGCGGGCCGTGGTCCAGGCCGGGAGAGTCAGGGACAGGTCACCTGAATGCCTCTGCTGCCTCCAGGGGCAGCGCACCTGCTGCTGGCTGGCGCTCACCTGTGGGTGGACAGGCCGCTGAGACACAGCCTCCTTCATCATGGGGCCTTCGGAAAGGGGGGCAGGAAAGGGGGAAAGGCAGACGACAGGGGAGAGTGAGGCAGGACACGCTGGGGAACAACAGTCGGTCTGTTCTAGACACGCGGAACCGTGTGATGAGAATCCGTGCGTGACAGTGACCACACTGGCCACCAGCCCTCTGCAACCCCGGCCAGCGCTCAGCAGGGAGTTGCCTGCTGCCCCAGCACCTGGTCATGGCGGGCGGCTACGCGAAAGGGAAGTCCTCTCTCACGTGCTCAGTGAAAAACTTAATTTCTGATAGAGAAAAATAACCAGCTGTGTCGGATTAGCACAGCGTGCGAAGCCCACAGACCTGTGACCTCCTGGGTGAAGAGCCGTGACCGCGACCAGGGACTTCTGGGACATCGGGGGGCGACGGTGACTCTCTGTCTTCTCGGGTCCTCGCCTGTCCCCACGTAGAGGCCGCAGGAGCGTCACGGTCACACCCGCAGCCCCTCGGATGGCCGTCTGGGAAACCCGCCACCCAGCGCGTGGCCACGTGTCACTGCCGGCCCCGCTCATGTTCACCCTGCCACCAGGCCTGACGCGGGCTGCAGTGTGGCCGAGCTCTCCCGGACGCCCCCAGAGACTCGCTTGGCCCGTGCCCGTGAGGGCCGACGTCGGGAGACACCCCGCTTCTCACGCCCGCGGCCCCCGCCACGGGGCCTGCGCCTGCCGCTGGCCTGGGCCGCGCACGCCCGACGTGGCTCCAAATGCCCGTCACGTGGCCGCCGGAACGCACGGGAGGCCCGAGCGACACTCTGGGGGAGACGCCTTCAAACACACGTGCTACCGGAAGTGTCGGGAAGGGCTTAGCGAGCGGGCCATGTGGAGCCGGTGACTTTCACGTGGCCCGTCCCTCTCCCCCGCAGGGCGGGCGGCCCGAGGCGTCCCTTCCAGGGACGGGCCCTGGGCTCTGCCCGTAGCCGAGGTGCTCGGGCAGCATCCTGGGGCCGGGCCTCCCGCCACCGGCCCTCACACGGATCCTCAGGGGTCCTCACCGCGGTGCCCGTTTGAGCATAAGCCTCACGGCCATGAATCCAGCGAGCAGCACAGGGAGGCGTGCACCACGCCGCGCGCTAACACGGCGGACGTGGCGAGGTGACGGTCAGGCGAAAGGCGCCCCTGAGCCAAAACCATCGCCAAGGACGAAACCGTCTTACGTCGCCAGAAGGGTCCGTTTTGCGCAGGGCAACGGCTGAAACAGTCTCTAAATACAGAAACCGAAGCGCGACAGAAACACGAGGAGCGATGCACAGGCCGCCGCGGCTCCGCTGTCGTGAGGGGGTCACCACACACGCTGCAGCTCTAATTCCAACGCGGCGAGCAGTGTGCCGTTCGGTGAGCTCCACAGGTGCCAACGGGATAGCCTCGCCGCCCCCCACCCCAAACGCTGTCCGACGCCCCCGTCACAGTCGCCCTGCCCTGGCCGCCAGCCCGAGGCCACCTTTCACCTGCTTTTCTGGCACCGGCGAGGTCGACCAGCTGGCACTGCCCAGAACGCGCGCCGCGCTGCTGTGGGCGGACCCTCGCTCGGCCACGGGTGGCAGGAGCTGTCTCCCCTACCGCGTCCCTCGGGAGGCCGTTTTTAGGGTGCACGGTGGTTATTTGTCGCTTAGAATAACTGAGCCTTCGACACATTTATGTTGCGTACTAAACCACATTTTCTCTCTCTCCTTTACTCATTTCTGCGTTGGATCGGAATTCTTCCTGAGATACATGCATTAAAGGCCCAATCAAGACATGTGGTTACGTCCGTCAAGATAAAGTCACCTAAATAAAGGCTCTGTGTCCATTTGGAAATGTCACTAAACTGTCGAAGTCAGTCGATATAGGGAATTTAAGGATTACAGTAAGCAGAGTATGTTTAAAGAATCTTTGTATCCATATTTTACACTCATGTTATAAATATTTACCAAGGCAGCAGCCAAATGAAAATGATTTTTACATAAACTGTGAATTGAAAACTTTAAGATACAAGGGAACCTCATTTAAATTTATTTCATTTAAAAATAGTCATGGTTTTTACAAAATGAATCTCTTGTAACTTTAAAGGAACCATAGGGAATAAGCTCTTAAAACGGCTAATTTTAAACCAGCATCTTGTCCTAAAATTCAACACACCTTTGACTTCACCATAACAGAGTCTAGGAAGTACTCGAATCCAAACTCACACTTCATTTCATTATTCGGGGACCAAGCACCCCATTAAAAGGTGAAGCTGATAAATGTATCACGTTGGTCATATGTGTAAAGAAACCACCCCGATGATCTGCAATTCTTTCAGTCGCCTTCGGAGCCCCAGTGGGTAGGCTAAAGTGCCCCATTCCGCACCCGAGCTGGGTGACAGGTAAGAACAACATCACTGTTTCCCTGTAATTCACGCCCAGGATTTGCGCAAGACTCCATCTTGTTGACCCTGCTACTGACTTTCTCTCCTAAATCTCGCCTGATTCTTTTATTTCCTGGGTCAGTCAGGGCCGTTTCTCCGCACACCTTCTCGCTTTCTGCCCTAACTCCTTGTTTTCTGCCTCCTCGCCGATCCCTAGATCAATAGATACTTGAGGCCAAGAACTCCTTCGCAGTCTTCCCTTCCTCCTGTCACTCCACCTACAAATCACCCCAACTCTCCCACCTTCGCTGTTTCCTCTCCAATGCCGCCTTGGGTTTGAGTCCCCAATGCTCCCCATGCACGAGCCCCCCGACATGCACCCCGTACTCTGCCGCCTCAGCCCCCAGCTCTTACCCATCGTTTTTGTGATGGTTCGACAGGTAAATTTAATACTACTAATGGTATTTGAAGGACTTCAAACAGAAATGGGGAAAGGCCCCGAAGATCATTTTTCCTAAGACCGCAAACACTCTGAAGGACGCGTGTGAGCTCTCTCCGCAGAAGCCGTGGGCCAGACTCACACCTGTTTGGTGCCTCAGCCCTGAGGCATTAATTGCAGTGGAGGGCCTTGGCTTCCCTGTTTCTGAGTCTCCACTTCAAGACCAGAAGCGGTTATTCCTAGTCTTTGCTTCACCTGCAAGGCTTCGATGAGCCTGATTCGGCGATCAAGGTCATTGCGGGAATATGGTGCAACGTTTTCTGACTCTGACCTTCAGCAGTTGCCTGGGGTTTTCACATATGGTTCATCTTTTAACCCACTTCAGTGTAGTTATGCAACAGCCTGATTCATTTAAAAGATGAAACCAGCCTATACCACTTTTTTCATTGTGTTTACAGTCACCAAACATCAAAATTAAATCTGCATTTTTCATCACACAGAGCGTATGGAACGCTCCAGGATTATAGGGACTAGAATACCAAAGACATTGTGTTCTCAATCAGGGGTCCCCAAACCCCAGGCCGCGGACTGGTACCGGTCCTGGCCCGTTAGGAGCCGGGCCGCACAGCAGGAGGTGGCAGCGAGCGGGCAAAGCTCCATGGGCGTCCACAGCCGCCCCCCGGCGCCAGCGTCACCCCTCAGTCCGCCTCAGATCCTCAGACGTTAGATCCTTGGAGGGGCACCGGTCCCTGGGGCCACCAAGGTTGGGGACCGCTGCTCTGAATGATGACTCATCATCACCATCGTCACCCTCGGCATTCACTGCGTCGTTGCCATGGCCCAGACGCTGCGTTAGGTGCTGTGTACACACTGCCCTAATCAATCCACTTCTCCAGGGGGTGCCCTCCAGCGTCCCCATTTTACAGAAGAAGAGCCTGAGGTGGACAGAATGCAGGGCCTGCCCGAGGCGGACTCCTGCTGGGGACCCAGTCCCTGCCCTGAGCACTGCCCTGCTCCCTGAGCCCGGACTTGCTGTGGCCATTCCGAGCTGCTGAACCCAGGGCCTCCTTTCTTAGTCACGGTGATCTCTAAGAAGCTGCTAATCACCACTCACCTCTTTCCTGTTACTTCACCTGAGAACCTATTTCTTGTCCTAGTGCCATATTTAGATGTATCGAGGCCACACATTTGTGCTTGGAGCTTTTATTTCAGTGAAAGAGAAAGCGAGTCCTCGGACTTCAGAGGCTTCGTGGATTGCCTGCCCTAATTTTGCTCATCCTCCCTGGAAATGTGCGAACGTCCCCATACCCCAATGTCTGCGTGTCTGAAACTTCCAAGTCCGACAGAAACGTCCCTTACATCACTGTCCGTTCTTCGCCCTCACGCCGGCCGCTTGTCGCCCGCAAACTCCGTCCCCTCCTCCCTGCGTTGGCTCCCAGCATCTGGCAGCCGGAGATAAAAGCTGGCCTTCTCGGGCTGTTTTGCGGCTGGCTGACTTTTTGTGCTCTTGAGGTTGAGTAAGTTACCAAAAGCCGGTTTCTTTCCTGGATACGTGAAGACGGAGGTGCGTGGAGTTAGTGGACCCTGTAGGTGATTTCTGGTTTTGAAATCACGGGTGGCATTTGATGAACTAGAGCCCCTACGTGCCGCCCGCAGGCATCTGCATCGTGTCTAACGCAGACGGTCTAATGCAGAGAGCCACTTGACATCCAGCTCACTCACTCAGGAAGGACCACAGCACCGGCATGTTCCTCAGTGCCTCGTGACAGCAGGACAGGCTGCCCCAGTCTGTCATTATTGGCAGGTGCGAAAAAAATCGTCTTCGCCTACACACGACTGGGTTTAAATAAGGGGAAGGAAGAAATTACTGCTGCTGATAGTGTTACTTTCTCTTTGAGGAAATAGCTGACCATTTTTGCTCCAGGATAAAAGATCCCACAAACCATCTGTGCAAAGAGCTCTAAAAATTCAGACTCACAGGGGACTTCCAGGCAGCCACTGACAGAGGCAGACCTACTGCAGAGAGCCCGGGTTTTCTGTTTCCCAGGGGCGGGGACATTGGCGCTTGAGCTCTGCTAACCGGACGCCTGGTCTGCGTGGACGGCTCCTCACGTGCTCTCCCACGGGACCCCGGAGGCCCTCACACGCCTCGAGGCAGCGCGTCCAGCCACAAGTGTTTGTCCCGCAACCGAGGACCAACTCATTGCCCTCTTGAGGCGTCTCCTGTCTCTGGCCCTGCCCAAGATGTCTTTCTAGACAAAGCAGAAGAATCCAAAATCCAAGTAGAAAGCAAAATGAGAGGCGACTCTTCTTACACATTTTCGCTTGTGCTCGAGATACCTTCCTTCATCACACGCGCGCGCGCAACACACACACACACACACAGAGGGAGGGAGGGAGGGAGGGAGAGGAGAGGTTTTGAAGCCACACTGGAGGCATGCTTGAAAAGTTGGTGGTTGCTATCATGCTAACATCGGAAGCAAATTAGGACCTGAGACAAAGCTAAGTGTGTTGTTTATGTGTGGTGGGGAGGCACGCATACCTTCTCCTGGGCACACAAGGAGGGATGCTCGTATTTACAGCCATAAGGGAATCAAATACATGACAGACCCCAACTCCTCACGAGTCACAGTCGAGAGTGTATTAATGTCCGCCCGCCAATAAAGCTGCGCCATCGGCATGGCGTGTTCTAAGTCACCTTGAGCTGCTGTGGGGGGGGGAGGAGGCTAAAATGTTTACAGCGGATGACAAAGAGGTGAATAATCCTGCATCCTAACGCCTTTCTCAGACGACGGAGCCCGCGTCCGAAAGGTGGCTCGTATTGCTCTAGAATTCGGGCACATGCTGAGTCCATCACTTTCTCGATCCCCAGAACTAACCCAGTTTTAAAGGGCAGAGTGGGAAGTATACACGGGGACAAGCCCCTGGTCCCAGCCCTCGGTGTTGACATGACGTATGCGCAGACTTCGCGTGTTTCTCCTGTGGCCGTGAGATAAGGGGTTTCCGTTGTTGGCTTTTTCGTTCAGGCAGCGAGATATAATTTGTGAGCATTAACTTTTTTTTTTTTTTTTTAGCCGTGGCTCTGGGATGGTTATTTTTCATCATAGAATAATCCTTGGCACTACCAGAAGGGAAAATCACACATTTTTATTTTGTTCAAAACAACTGTGGTGTATGGAAAAGAAAAACGAAAAAAGAACAGTAGGGAGATGGTTTTTTCCCTTTAGTGCCTAACCGACCTGCTATCTGGCCCTCCTGACTTCTTCCTAGTTTCCCACCACAAACGCGGGAAGCGGGCCTGGCCCCAGACAGCCTGCTCTGCCACCCGCTATCAGCGGACTGCGGCAGATCGCATCTTCCACGGACGGCTGCAGCGTCGCCTCCCATCCCGAATGCCCGCCGGGACCTTGCAACTGCCCCTCCCCCGTGGACGCGGGCAGGCGCCTGCTGCACTCTCAAGCATTAGAAGGAAGCGGAAGTGATGCTGCATGTCCCCAAGGTGGAGCCAGCTGCCCCTGGGAGCCGAAAGACTCCGAGTGGAGGGCCGAGCAGCCCTGCAAGCCCGCCCGCTGCTCCTGGGCGGCCATGCTCGGAGGAAGCCCAGTGTCACCACGGGAGAGGCATCCAGAGCGGTTCTGGGAAAGGAAGAGAGGCCCCCGCCGGGGCAGCCCCCGCTTGTCCAGTGCAGCCACGGTCTACAGTTGCCAGACCACCAGGCAGACCACCCAGCCGAGGCCCTCTTCCCAAAGGGCAGGCCCACAGAAACAGTGCGCGTAGGAAAATAACCCTGTGTTTTAAGCTAGGTTTTGTGTGATTCAATTACGTAGCAATAATAACTAGAACAGGGATACCCCGAAGAAAGTAAATTGCAAATCAGGGTAGTGCCCCGGCTTCAGAAATTCGTGGGCAGAGACTTTCTGGCGCGTCTACTGGAAAGCAGTCACGCTGCCTGGTGCGTTCCACCATCTCGCACGTCCACGTTGCAAACTCTAGCTCGCAGTTTGTGTAGAGGCTGAATTATAAAGGTTAAGCGCACTTCCTTCAGTCTATAACAAACGAACCCAAAAGGAATTGCAGAAGAGTCCAACCCAGAACGGAAGCAGAGTCATCATATCAAGTCGGTTAGAGCTACTTCGAATGAACCAAACATTTCCTTGAGAACTCATCCCCTCTGCAGTCACCAAGTTCACTCCCCATCTTCAAGTGACAAATAAAAGAACAGCCTCCTGCTGTGTGTCCCAGATTTTATGCCCCTCCGTGGGAAGGGGAGCTGTGACTCAAAGATGAAATGATCCAGCAGGCGACATTTAATCATCCTTTCCCAGAGGGTTGGGTTTTAGGGTCACTAGTAAAGATGGCGTAGAAGGTAGACACTGTGCCCACTTCCTCCAACGACCACATCAAAATTACAACGAATCTACAGAACAACCATTTCTGGAAGTTGCCTGAACAGAAGTCCTACAACTGGGGACACACAGAAGAGGCCACCTTGAGACTGGTAGGCAGGGCAGAGACACAAAACAGCCGGTCCCACACCCACATGTGGCAGTTGAGAATCGGGAGGGTTGACTCGGTTGCAGAGCCCCGAGGAGCAAGGGGTCCCGGCCCCACACTGGGCTCCCCACCCCAGGGTTTCCAGTGCTGGGAAGAGAAGTCCCCACAACTTTTGGCTGTGAAAACCAGGGGGGATGGTGGCTGAGTGACGCAAAGGGCATGGGAGTGGCAGATGTTCCTCTAAAAGGGCCGCGCACAGACTCACCACTGACGACTCGCTCGTTGGCCCCAGCGCTGGCGCCATGGCTCAAAAGGCACCAGGGACACACCGGGAGGGACTGAGTCGTCTGGCTTCAGGACGAGGGCTGGAAGAGTGGCTTCATCCCAGACAGCAGTGCTGGTAGAATCCCTTCCTTCGTTGAGCTCTCCCCCGACACGGCGTGCGGACACAGGCGGCCGCCACGTCTGAGTCTCCGTCAACCTGGGTAACACCTCTCGCCCGGCCCGGGTGATTCCCTATGACTCTACCTCTGTAACATACGGGCTGCCCCAGCTGCCCCCCGTGGTTTATTCCGTACAAACGGCCTGTCTTGGTTCACGCTGTGGACTTTCCTAAATTCTCTCAAATGCTCACAAAACCCAAACAAGCAGCATCTGGCTTTGGCGTGCCTCGTACCTCTTGTTGAGCAGCCTCAAGCCTCACGCAAGTGGCGGCCAGCCTCGGTTCCTGCCCTGCCCTCCTATAAGCCCAGCACAGGTGGGTGGTCATTTGTGGATCGCGAAGTGACTCTTGCCAGGTGGCCCTGGAAGTGCACAGAGCTGGAGCACCGCCCAGGGCAGCATCCAAGGAGGATACACCTGCAGGGCAGACCGGCAGGCACCGGAGCCCTGCTAAAGCGAATCCTGCTTCGTAGGGTTGGCCCCTCACTGGTCAGTCCTCACAATCAAGCAGCCTGAGGGGCCATCCCTCCAATCAACATGTCAATAGCAACCAAGGCTCAACTACAACAGGAGGGCACACACAATCCCTAAAAGGGATGCAACTGGAGCACCTGGCTCAGGTGCCCAGGGAAGACTGTGCCCCTGGGTCCCACAGGACATCTACTACGTAAGGCCACTCTACTAAGATCAGGAGTCTTAGGAGCCCTACCTAATACATCGAACAAACACAGGGAGGCAGCCAAAATGGAGAGACAAAGAAACATGTCCCAAATGAGAGAACGGAACGGAGCTCTGGAAGAAGACCTAGACGAAACGGAGAAGAAAGTAGTCTGCCGGACGCAGAGTTCAAAACGCGGGTTAGGAAGATGCGCGGTGAACTTGGGAGGAGAGCAGATGAGCTCGGCAAGAACTTCAACAAAGAGAACCCGTCAGAAATGAGGCCTACGACGTCCGAGATGAAGAGCACGTTCGAGGGAATTGGCAGCGAGTGAGGCAGAGGATCGAACCAGCGATTTAGAGGACGGGGTAGCAGAGGGCACCCAATCAGAGTGGCAGCAAGAGAAAATGATCCAAAAGAACGAAGATAGTTTAAGGGGCCTCTGGGACAACATCAAGTATACCAACATTTGCACCATAAGGGTACCAGAAGGAGAAGAGAGAGAGCAAGAAATCAAAAACCTATTTGAAGACATAATGACAGAAAACTTCCCTAACCTGGTGAAGGAAATAGACATACAACCCAGAAAGCACAGAGAATTCAAAACAAGATGAACCCAAAGAGGCCCACACCAAGACACAGCATAATTAAAATGCCAAAGGTCCAATTCAATCTTAAATGCAGCAAGAGAAAAGCAATGCGTTACCTACAGGGGAGTTCCCCTAAGACTGTCAGCTGATTTCTCAACAGAAACCGTAGGCCAGAAGGGATTGGCAGGAAATATTCAAAGTGATACAGAGCCGGGACCTACGACCAAGATGACTCTATCCCGCAAAGCTATCACTTGGAATTGAATGGGAGATAAAGGGTTTCCCAGACCAGAAAAAGCTAAAGGAGTTCATCACCACCAAACCAGCACTACAGGAAATGCTGGAGGGACGTCTTTAAGAATAAAAAATGTCTATCAAAATATAAAGGAAGAATGGCCATAACCACACATCTATCAACAAATATTTCAAATGAAAAAGAATTAAACGTTCTTTAAGAAAACAAGACCCTGACATACGCTGCCTACAAGAGACTCACTTCAGATCAAAAGGCATACACAGGCTGAAAGGAAAGGGATTTTATGAAAAAGGTATTTTATGAAAATGGAAATAAAAAAAAATCTGGGGTAGCAATACTTACACCAGACAAAATAGACTTGAAAACAAAAGCTATAACAGAGACAGAGAAGGACCCGTCATCCCACTTCTGGATATTTAGTTGAAGAAATCCCCAAAACGACTTTGGAGGAACATGGGCATCTATATGTTCACTGCACATGATTTACAACAGCCAAGAGCTGGAGGAAACCTGGGTGTCCCTTAATGGATGATGGATAAGGAAGAGGTGGTGCTCATATACAATGGACTATTGCTCAGCCACAAATGAATGAATGAATGAATGAATGAATGAATGAATGGAACCTCGCCGTCTGCAACAACGTGGATGGACCTAGAGGGTACTGTGCTGAGTAGAGTAAGTCAGACAGAGGAAGATAAATGTCGTATGATATGACTTACGTGTGGAATCTAAAGGACCAAATTACAAATAAAACAGAAACAAACTCAGAGAGACAGAGAGTGTTTTGAGGGTTACCGGGTGGGAGGGGGTTAGGGAATGGGTGGAAAGAGGAAGGATTAAGAAATACAAGTCGGCAGTTGCAAAACAGCCATGGGGAAGTGAAGTGCAGCAGCGGGAACACGGTCCCTAACATTGTGAGAACCGCACGTGCTGTCAGACGGGCACTAGGTTTACCTAAGCGCTGTGTCCTACACCTGAAACCAACATAGTATTATATATCAAACTATAATTGAAAAATAAAAAAATATTTAAAAAATAAAAACATAAAGGGTCGGGTTTTGCTTTTGGGGGCACGAAGTTGTGCCTCTGGGTAAGCAGCTTTGTGAACGGGGTTCCTCTCGGACTCTCGTCTCGCACAGATGCTGTGTGCTCGGTCTTCTCAGCAGTAGAGAGAGGGGCCCCGTCCGCCTGCTGTCCCCACGACACCCGCCACAGCCCTGCACCCGGACAACGCGTGGGGAACGTGCCTGAGGGGGAGCATCCCAGAGAGTTAGAGGCCCGGCAAGATCTTCACAGTGTCTGGGAGGTAATAAGGTCCTTGATCTTCGTAATAACAATAACATCTAACATTTACTGAGTATTTACTCCGCATCAGGCACCGCACGAAATAGCTTACGGCGTTGTCTCATTTAATCTTCATAATATTCACTTCACCGGCATAGAAAGAGCACCGCTGTGTGAGCGTGTGGGAGCATGTGTGAGTGTGTGTGAGCACGTGTGAGTGTGTGTGAGCATGTGTGAGTGTGTGGGAGCGTGTGTGAGCGTGTGTGAGCATTGTGAGCACGTGTGAGCACGTGTGAGCGTGTGAGCGTGTGTGAGCGTGTGTGAGCATGTGTGAGCATGTGTGAGCATTGTGAGCGTGTGAGCACGTGTGAGCGTGTGTGAGCGTGTGAGCACGTGTGAGCGTGTGTGAGTGTGTGTGAGCATGTGTGAGTGTGTGGGAGCATGTGTGAGCATTGTGAGCGTGTGAGCACGTGTGAGCATTGTGAGCATTGTGAGCGTGTGAGCAGGTGTGAGCGTGTGTGAGCGTGTGTGAGCGTGTGTGAGCGTGTGCGCGTGCATGCGTGCGCGTGCGGGGCCCTCGGGTTCTTGGCTTTTGCTCTTCCTTGTCCAGCAGCGTCACGATGCGGCGAAGGTCCCTGGGCGAGACGCGCCTTCGCGTGGCAAAGCGCAGGGCGCACAGCAGCAGGGACGGGGTTGGGGGGCGGGGCTGGGGGTGTCAGGGAAACAGAGCAGCGAGGGGGGGGGTTGGGGTGTCTGGGAAACAGAGCAGCCGCAGCCGCACAGGCCCAGCCGAATGGCTGTCAGCGTCAGAGTCATCTCAGCAGGACTCAGGCAGTCACATGACAGGAAGTGACAAATGGGATAGAGTGAAGGAAAACGTCACCTCCTGGTAGATGCCGTGTTCCCCACGGGCCTCGGGGCTCGCAGGACGAGGCTGCGTGCCCCCGGCGACCAGGGACAACCGGGCCCCCCGCGGTGTCCCCAGGGCCCGGCGCTGAGCAGTTTGTTGGATAAATCACATGGATGAGAACAGACTTCAGGAAGAACGGAAAGGAGGGAGGTGGGTGAGGGAAGGACTTCGCTGAGAAGGAAGGACACCTGCTCCAGGGACCGGGGACAGGCCGCCGGGGGACGCGCGTGAGGCTCGCTTCAGCGATCCGGGCCAGACGTCTGCCCGCCGCTCTTGGAATTACGCGTCCAGCGTCCCTGAGATGAGAGGTCGGGTTACGCCCTCCTCCTCGTGACCTTAGCAAACAGCCTGTGTCAGCATCGCGGGGACAGCGAGGACGGAGGCCACGTGGACCCTGCCTGGCGGCAGCGTCTCAGTGACGGCCTGAGCGGTGCCGCCCTCCGCGGAAGCGAGCGACCGTTGCTTACGCCGCGGTGTGTTCCCCTCCCCGCACCAGCCGCAGATTCTGTGATGTCCTGGGAGATTTCCCGTGGAGCACGTTGTTCTGTCTCCTTCTTTCTTAAAACAGAAAGCGGGGGTGGGGTGCCGGCCGCCCGCCTGCGTGCACGTGGGGACGAGGCCCGAGGACCTGGCGCGTGTCACCTCTCCGTCACTGCCTTCACAGCCTCCCTCGTTCCAACCCCTCTCTTCTTCTTTCTGAATTTCCGACTTCATGAAGACAGTGTTAAAGCCCCACCTGTCGAATTCAGTTTCCAGTGCGTGCCAGGTGGGACCCACGCTCACGAGCTGGTCGTCTCGGGGGAAGCCAGGCAGGCACGGCCGTCCTTTACTGCCCCAGGAGACCTGATTCCCAGGAGGTGCGTGTGGGCCAGGGCAGGCGGAGCCGAGGGCGCGGAGAACCAGCCAGGCGGGGTCGGGGCCGAGAGCTGGAGAACTGCGAGGCCCAGAGAAGCGGGGGGCGGGAGGCACGTTCCAGGCAGCTGGACACCCCGAGGGAAGCTGGGGTGCAGGGTGAGACAGGGGCGTCAGCCTCTGCCGCGGAAAGGCCCGCGTCTCCGAGTTTTAGAAAGACCTGCGGAGCCCCGTGATCATTCGCGCTTGTTAAAAGCAAAGCGTCGTGTTCAGCGTGGAGCGACCCGCGGTGCCGCCATCGGGGCTCCCCGTGTCCCCTCCAGCGGAGGAGCCTCCACCCGCACCGTGTCTGCACCGACCCGCCCGCTTCTGCACCAGGTGGGCCCTCCAGTCGCGGTCAAGGCTGGAGCGTGGCCGCCCGGTTGTGGGTGTGTGGGGACGGGGAGTCCACCAGCTCCTCGGACATCCCAGGCGCTCAGCGGGGTGGCCAGGAACACCGCAGTCTGCGTGTCACGCCCAGGACACTTCCCGCCCCTCCCCCCGAGTCTCCATTGCTCAGGGAGCTGCTTGTCCGTCCCCAAGGCCCCCAGGTCCCCACCGAGGGCCCGTGCACGTCTGCAGTGGCCTGGTACTCCGAGGACGGCCGGCCCTGTTACGATTAACCGGTAAATGCAACCGTTGCCGTAAAAGGCAGCAGAGTGGGCGCAGCTAAGATGGGGCCCACACTGCTTTTGCAGGTTACCGCAGAAAGAATGGAGCGTCCTACACTTTGACCCCTGAAAGGAAAAAGCGCCCTTCCCACTGCCACCGCGCCCCTGCAGCTCAGAGCCCGCAGCCCAGGTGCAGGGTCAGGGCCGGTCCCCCCAGGGGCCAGGGGTCAGGTCGCCGGTGTCCCCGGGGGGTGGGGATGTGTCGTGGGAGCAGGACTATAGCGGTGGACACTTTCATTTCGTCCACGTGCATGTCGGGTCATGACCGATTTTGTTTTTAATCCAAGAACGTGACCTAGTCCAAAAAAGGAGACCGGGGTGCATCAGCTAACAGTCGATCAGGTACATTCAGCTAAGGGGAAGGCAGACAGAGGCACGCCCCTCGCTGGCGAGGAGGACGCGAGCGCCCGGCCTGCGCTCCCGGCCGCCGCCGGCCCCAGGCGCGGGGCCTGCGTGGCTGTGGGCGCGGGACGCGTGCCCCTCGCTCGGCTCCTCGCGCCCGCCACGCCGCACAGCCCAGCACGCGTCCTCCTCCCCCGCAAGGGCGACGTCGCGCGGGGCTCCCGCAGACGCGGGGCAGAGCGCAGCTCCCGCCTGCGGCCCACGCGGCGTGCGCGCGCGCGCCTGGGCGCACCCGGTCCGCACACCGCTCCCTCCCGCGCGTGTCCCAAGGCCGCCCGCGACCCGCTCTTCCCTTCTGCGGAAGAGATGACGGCTCAAAAGGAAAAAGTGACTTCCCTTGGGTTTCGCTCTTATGCGGTTTCCAAGCATGTTCCTCATCCTATTCGCTGAGCATCTCTGAATCACCGTGACATTGGTTGGTCCGTTGGTTGCTGGATATTCATGGCCGTTTTTATTCCAGACCGACTGACGATGTTCAGGGAAAAAATAGCCGTTTGCGGATTTTAGCGGGTTCCAGAAAACACGTGTTACCATTGGAGGAAGCAGTGGTTTCCTTACTGGAATTCGTTCCTCGGGGTCTTTTTCCAAGTACTAACTGACCCCGGCCGCAGCCACGCACAGTTTTCTGAGAACGCAACCCCGCGGACGGCTTCTGGCTGTTTTTCAAATTCCCTTTAAGGCCGATCCAGTGGCTATGGACGTCCCTCCTGAAAGGCACAGGAAGGAGCTAGAGACCCAGGGGGCCGCAGCTCAGCTCGGAAGCCGCGCGCAGGGCGCGACTGTTCCCAGCCCCGTCCAAACTCTGCAGCAGGATCAGCGGGCTGAGTTTCAGTTCCTTTTGTTTGGGGGGCTGGTTCCCCCCAAGCAGAGGTTTGGGCTGTTCGCGTGCCCAGGGCGCCACCCGGTGGTGAGCAGCGGGAACACGCGCCTGGGACGTCTCTGAAATCACGCGGACCGATGCCGTTTCTCACCCAGGAGGCAACAGCTGGGGGCTGTCTGCGATCACCTGGGACCTGGGCTGCCCAGGCGGGTTAGCGGCGGGCGAGGGGGCGGGCGGTGTCTGCCTGGTGCGCGTGGAACTCACTGCAGACCGTTTCTGTCCTGTTTTCAGTCTGCTGGGCACCGCTGCCCTGTCACACTCGGCCAGGACGAAAGCAGGCCAAGGACTCGGAGCGCCCTCCCAGGCGTCAGACGCCAGGAATTGAATTTCTGGCTCTGCTTCCTATTACCCGAATGACCTCGAGTCACGTGGTCAGACGCTAAGTCTTTCTGAGAAACTCACGTTTAACCGAGGGTCTGCAAGAGAGGAGCCAGTCACATAGAAGCCAGCGGCCGAACATTCTTACGGCCGAAGGGATGGCGGTGGGGAAGGTGGAGGTGAGCTCGGAGGCAGCGTTCCCCCGGAAACCCCCGTGTCCTCCCGACCCCGCCATGAAGGGGGAGCAGCTCACAGTGTCTGGCAGCTCCGACCGCTGCCTGCCCTGTTCTGAAAACGTCGCTAAAAAGAGTTGAGAAACCCAGACGGTCAGCGAGGACCCTGGACAACGGCCATTAAGAGATGGTCGATCTTATTTTATCGCTAAAGAAATTGCATGGACAGTTTAAAAGCCAAGCCGCCCTTTTGAATGCGGCTCGATCCGGAACAACAGGGCATGGCGGACCCGAGCACAGTTCTTTGAGCAAATGGAGCATCCGGACCTCCTCAGAGACAAGGGAGAAACTGGCATGGCACAGAGCGTGATCTGTCAGCCTTTAAGTCAACCCACAGTGGCTGGCGTAAAGGACCGTGACCACCCCCGTCCCTCTGCCGAGCGCTGGGAAGCTGTGCTATCTTACACATCCCCAGGTGAAAGCCGTCACTGACAATGCCCGGTGACTTGGAGCAGGCAACCCATCCCTGGGCCATGGGTCACCACCCCCTGCACAGACCGACCGTGACAGGTCACGGCATCACTGCCTTGTGATTGCCCGTCTGAGTCACGACTTAGTAACACAGCGAAGCGTCTTTCACGGACAGCAAATCCTTTCCTGCACAGCTACCCAGTTCTGGCAGCTTTGGAAGGTTTCTGCTTGTCCAAATCAGAAACGTTTGATACTATTCTGTAACAGTTGTTAATACCGAAATCATTTGGCTTATGCTCTATTCGTCAGGCAGGTTGATATGATGTATATACAGAAACCACGCAGATCACACACTGTTCGAATAATGCATGTAGAGCATATGTTTATATATCCTCAGAGAGACATCAGGCACTGAATCAGGATCAACATGTTTCTAGTTTCAAGCACACACACACACACACACACACACACACACAAGTAGAAGCTCTCCAAATATAAAAACTATTATAGCAGAAAATATATTCAACAATGGGTTTTAAAGGCAAAGTTGAAGGAATCCGATTAACTGGTCAAGTATCTAATAATTGAAATTCCCAAGGGAAGAAATTAGAGAAGGCAGAAACCGAGACCATTTCACAGAATGGACGGACGTGCGATCCGGGCAGGCGGCATGCAGGGGTCATGTGCTTTACTCGTGAAATGTACGTTCAGTGAGAACGGTCAGCATCACTTTACATCCCTGAGTGGGTGGAGAACGATCTGTTTACTCTGAGATCATCACTCTGTGTAAGACCCAACCAGCAACCTACGGGTCTCAATAAAAAGGAAAAAAGAAAAAAAAAAGATGCCTCTCAGTGGCCACGGACTGGAGCCCCCTGGCACCCCACCGTCCCTGGCAGGCAGTGACTTTGCAATCCTGACCCAGCACCTCCTCCTTCCCCGGGGGTGGGGTGGGGAGCCCCTGAGAGCCTCCCTGAGCCTGCTCTTGGCAGCTTCTGGGAAGTTCTCTGCTGATTTCCTGACGGTTTGCTTTGCCCTCTTCCCAGAAGAGATTTATCAGGAGAAAAAAGAAGGCAAAGTGAAGAGATGCCTTGAAACTGTGAAGAACGCATCAAGGCCGTTAGGCAGTGCGTCATCTCAGGACACTTGGAATTAATTTCTGCCACAGCAGCCCGCCTGGCCCCAGGGAGAGGGGCCCCCCAGAGGGGGACAGGGGGGTGGGAGGGAAACGGGGCTGTGCCCTCAGGCATGGAGCGAGTTAATCTTCTGGGTGAGAGGAAGGGATTCTTGAAGGGCTTAAATCTAGGGGGCATCTCAGATGCTGATGGAGTATGACTCTGTGTTTTTCTGACAGACATGAGAGATGAGCAGACGAAACAGAGCATTGTCTCTTCCAGAAAGAAAAGACCACAGAAGCTTATTTTGATCATTTAAGTCGTGTTTCTGTACGAGACTCTGCACGGGCCTTTTCAGCTCATTTGAGGAGGGGCTGGTGTCGGTGAGATTTCTCTCCCCAGAGATGACAGAGTGTTCCACCAGTGAATGTTCGCTTGGGGTGTCACTTGGAAAATCACCCAAGCACCCCAATTTTACAATTGACCCGAGGAAGGAGAGAACGTTCCATTGGGAGGGATATTGAAATGCTGACTCAGCGAAATGAGGCTTTGCTTCTAGATGCAGCGAACCCCGCGACGGAGCGAGCTTCCTCCGCAGGCCACCCGAGGTCCGGCGGGCCGGCCGGACAGCGCCAGGGGCGTCGGCAGCCCAGGGCACCTCCCTGCATCTCTACGCAGCCGGCGACCTTCGTCAGAGGGAACCACTCAGTGTCCTGGGCCCAGGGGAGAGGGCGCGGGAGGAGGGGCCGGGACTCTGAAACCCAACTCGTCGAGCTAAGTGGCATGAAGGGCCCCAAACGGCTCGAGGTTCCCAAGCTGTGAGGGAGAGGGTGGCAGAGGCACAAAGGATACTGCGAAAGCTTCTCCCTTCCGGGCTGAACGACAGGTGCTCGAGAACCAACTCAGGGAAACCGCAGAGGACAGCGAGGGACGCATCACGAGGCCACGCTGCGGGGTCTGCAGTCCTGGACACCCGTCACCGAAGCCGCGCCGGGGACCCATTTCACCCGCAAGGAAGTCCCAAAGACCATCCATTCATCAAGGGTCAGAGCCACAAGCCGACTGGAGACGCGGGGCCCTTCACAGGCGGATGGCCCTCGTTTCAGAAGTGGCCCCTGCTCGGCACCTCACAAGACCCACGCCTCCTGCACTCCCCCACGGGCACACAGGCCGGCCCGGTCCCTCAGGGGCCAGCGGGTGGCCCGCGGTAGCTCTGAGCTTTGTCAGAACACAGAACTGCACACCTGAAGAGCGACGTTTTCTGCACGTAAACCCCCCCCCCCAAAATGCGGGGCCCTGTTACACGTGTTCAATAAGAGGCTGACTTTGGAAAAAATCGTTGGAATGACAGGGATTCGACTCCGATGTCTCAGACCATCTGGGGAGATCGTCGCTTCTGCATTAAAATAATTGTCATTAAAATAATTCCTGATCATCGTCTTAAACAAGAACACGTACCACGGCACGTGTAGAATGACGAGCTGACGGCACCTGCAGCCTTGCCCGGCGCCGACGGCCCCTTACACACTGGTCAGGTCCCCATCCCACCTCCCAGCTCTTCCTCTCTCCAGACCCTTGTCAGCTAAAATGTTTCAACTGAAAGGATATAGAGAGACACAGATAAATGTATCGTGAAGCACGTGGTGTTTACCAGAGAGTCACACACCCACCCAGCAGTGGAGCTAATTAGTCTCGATCACGTGCCACATTGTTTACGGGTGAAACTCAGCCGCCTTTGAGTCTAATTCACCTCTATGTCCCCAGAAGCTCTTCGACCTGCTCACGTCAGGAGCAAAGACCTTTCCCTTGGGTGGAAACCGCGAACGTGCGAGTTAATGAGCTGATCCTGTGGCAGCTCTGAGAAGGCGTCATCTGTCCTTCCTTCCTCCCCAGACTGTGAGGCTCCTCTGCTCTTCCTGACTGAGCAGCAACCCTCCATCCCCGACCCCAAAGAAGCTGGCCGTGGTCGGTCCAGTTCCTACAGATTGTGTGTGTGCGTGTGCATGGGTGTGTGCTTGCGCACGTGTGAAATGAGAAATGAAGTCGTCTGGGATGTTTTTGTAAAGATCTCTCGGACAGAAGTAGCGACACCTTTTCTTTTCTTCAGTCAAGGAGGCTCCAAGCTGGTGTGTGGAGACAAGCGGTGTTAACTCAGACCATCGAGGGTGATGCTTCTCATCCAGTTACGAGAAGCACTTTCCGGTTTTAAGCGGGGTGTTGCTGTGGGAGTTACAGTTTCCTCTCTAGTCACAGGTGAAGAGCTTAAACGTCCCCCCAGCTCCTCTGTCTTGCTCATCTCATTTGGCCCATCAAAGGAGTGGTTTCACGGGGAGATTCGTCGTGGTGGACATTCAGCAGTAGCTGGGCAGAGTCTTTAAACCATGATTTTCCTTTGCTGCCTCCCCCCCAGGCGTAGGTGAAGGTTTAGAGACCTGTTCTGACTCCAGCGACTGACTTGTTTGGCTGGAAAACAGCAGGGCCATTTGGGTTTGGGTTAATAACTGCAGAAACTTACGAGCTGCAGAAGCAACCGGAAACGTCCGAGAGACTCATCTGTGTTCTACAAATCTGTTCTCCTCCCAGCAACTTCAGGACTGAGATTGCCTCTCTCTGTGGCCTCGGAATGCGTCACCCGTCGCCGTGACTACAAAGGAGCCATTGATCTGGGAACAAAGGGAGTGGGGACCGTGCCTGTGTCCCAGTCTCCCCAGGCTCACTCCTCTGAGCTCAGCCCGACAGAGACAGAGAGGTCCTCATGGCGAATAATTCACAATTCATCCACTTTAGCTACCAGTTGTTTACAAATGTATCAACGTGACTTCCACAGATTAGAAGATACTTAACCAAGGTCAAGCCTCCTGGATCTCTAAGCAAATGTTTGGACTGAGGCTCTGTCCTCCGGCTGTGGAAGAATACCGTCTTAACTGATTTCCTGCTGAGGGGCAATAAAGAATTTAAATATGCACTTATCTAATCAAATAGAAATGCACACAGACCCATACAAAAATGGAAAAAAGGCATGCTCTCCATTTCGAAGTTTCTTTTATTGGTTTTGCACTGTTTTGTTTTGTTTCTTTTCACATGTATGGATTTCTAGGATCTGAAATCGAAAGCCATTAATATTATCTTCTATTCTGAAGGAATAAAATAATAATAATCTTAAAAATAATGTAACAACGTAAAGGACTGGCGACGTGTACAGATGTACTAAGGTCAGTTTACGTCCGTATCCGGTCACTGCCAAAGTCCACACAATTTTCAGAATCAACGGCCAGAGGCCGAGCCCGTCTCTCCACAGGCCATCGCGTGAGCCTGACGACCATTACGTTTTAGGGTCACTGATGCAATGTCAGTAAAATCTAAGTCCTCTCCTCTCCAGGGAGGGGCATGACACACAGAGCAGAGGTCACTCCGCCGCTGGGCAGGGTCTTCGTATTTCTGGCTTCAGAAAACTGACTGAGACGAACCTATACCTCAGCAAGACGTCCCTCGCACCTTGGGTGACTCCTCGCTACCCCCAATAATTCCGAGTGCGTTTGCGTGGCACGCAAGGCCACCAACAACCTGCGTCTGCCCCTTCAGCACATCTGCCCTCACAATGTGCTTCCAAGTAGAAGAGACTCAGATCGCTCATCTTTTCCAAAGTCAGCACTCCTTTTTCTTTTTTTTTTTTTTTTACTTGTTACGAAGCCCTGACTGTGTGCAGCACTGGAAGTATCAGGGCACAGAACAGGTAAAAACGCCGACTGCTGTGGGCCTCGTTCTGACGCACGCTGATTTTATTGCTGGGTCAAGAGAGAATCCAAAAAGCGTTCACATCAGTTTCAAGCCTGGTAGAGACCAGGCCTGTTAGGATTCCTAGACAACGCCCGCTCTTTCCATATTTATTTGTCAGCCGTCGGCATTGTGGGAGCAGTGTGACGCTGGCTGGGTGCACTCAGAGCAGAGTGAGTTCTGCCTCTCTGCACCGAGTGTGTGTGGCGTTCCCCGACGGGTCACGCTGGCGAATCATCAGATCACGTCCCTGCACGCCTGCCACGGGCACACCTGGACTTTGGATTGCATTCCAGACATGCTGAGGAGGGGGAATGCCCGTGAGTCCTGCCGGTCTGTGTTTGGATCGCACCTCAGAGCGCGCACGTTCTCAGGACTTAACTATGAGGTGCCCAGGGCATGAGCCAGCCGCGGCTTCGGAGCCGTCACGGGGAGAATCGTTTTCGCTGCTCACGTCAGGGGGGGGGGGTGGCGGGGAGGACGGGGTGGCCGTGGCAGGCGCGCCCGCGACCAGCGGGCCCGCAGGGTCCGGCCCGGCCAGCGGCCCGCGGGCAGAAGGCCGGGCAGAGCGGGCCCGGCGCCCTTACTCAGCCCCAGGCCGCCGAGGTCCTTTGCGCCACGCACGGTCACACTGTCCTCCCGCACACGCGCTCTGCCGACTTTGGGCAACATCGCAACTTGGTTCTGACCTCATCAAGACACCCCCCCCACCCCCAAAAAAGTCTTTAAAAAAGGAGATGGCGTGGCTAACAGGGTGGGCCTCGCCTAATCAGGCGAAGGCCGCGAGCGCGGGGCTGAGGCTCCCCGGGGAAGAAGGGGGTCCTGCCTCACGACTGCGGCGGAGAAATCCCGCCCGGTTCCCCACGTCCCGCTCAGGACCGCCCCCCTCCGGCCCCGCCCCGGCCCGCTCTCCTCTGTGACTCTGCGGTTGACCCCTGACCTCTGGCCGTCTGTCCCGGGGGCCTGCGGACGCGGTCGGTCCCGTGCGGTGTGTATTCTGTAGCTGGCCACCGAGTGTGGAAGCACAGGAGGGCTCTCTGGGGACCGCTCCCCGCCCAGGAAAAAACTCTCCAGAGAGGATAGCTCTAAGGTTAATTGGATAATAATAAGCTCGTGTTTGTATAAAATTAGGGATCGTTTATAAATCACTTGTTAAACAGTGGAACGAATCATAAGTCTGAGTCAGAGCACCTTCATTTTATCCCCCATTCTGCCATTGCGATTCTGTTAAAAAATAAAAATAAAAATTTCTTTACCCCTTTCTCCGGGAAGCAGGATTTCCCTTCCTTTAAGGAAAGAAGACTGTTTTTGATGTTCCTAAGTTCTTCATTATTTCCAATACGTTTTAAAATTCTGTGTGGCATGTAAAGCACTCTTACATCAAGAAATTTCCAGAAAAGCAGAAAAACCATTTCAAATATTCTTAAAAGCCATTGGGTAACAGTTCCTTTTTAAAAATTGGCAAACTAAATCAAATAATCATTTTATTATTATAAATTTTGAAGAAGTGGAACTAAAGAAGACCTAGAACTAGCTGATGGAAGCACCTTTTTCTTTCCTAGAAAATAGATATTTCTAATACTTGCAGGTCACTGGAAACGTCATGGTTAGCCTCAAAAGCCATGAGTGCCCCCTACATCTGCAGTTGGTGTGACATGGTGCCAAATGGCCTCTGGGGGCCCTTCTTATTCTAAGTTTGTAAGTTTTGTGGGTATAAAACTTTTTCTGATTACAAATTTTAGCTCTGTGACATTTTTCTAGATTTGTAAAAAATATAAGAAGACATTGAGTCTATAGCCATGCTGCCCTGAACAAGCCTATCCTGTCTGATCTCGGAAGCTAAGCAGGGTCAGGCTTGGTTAGTACTTAGATGGGAGACCACCTAGAAAGACCAGGTGCTGTAGGTGTAAAAAATTTTTTTAAATTAAAAAAATAAAGGATTGTAAGCTGACAAGGTCCTTGCAATCCATGAGGTCAACCAAGGGTTGCCTCACCTAATATATATATTATATATATATGACATTGACTTTCCTACCTATAATCATTTTTCTTAGTTCATACTTTCTCATAAAAATAATATTCTCTGCATAATAATGCCACTTATTATTCCTGCCGGTGAAGTTTTCATCGTTATTAGTTTACGTAATTACCACACGAGCCATTCCTGTAGCAAAAACAGATCCTGGGATCTCTGCCATCAAGATAGAAAAAAATAAAAAATGGAAAATACTTGGAGGGGAGAACAAAACATGGTAAAGCTATTACGTTTTAAAATACATGACTTTGAAAAACATGACTTGTCCAAGGTTGTTGATGGCATTCATTGTCCCAGCGAAGGGCTCCCTCGCTTCATCAGTTGTTTGGAAAACGCCGTTTTAATCACCAGAACACGTCTCAGGGACGTCGCTCGTCAGCAAGCGCTTGGAGGGTCCCAGAGCCGGTAGGTGTCCCATCCATCCACTGTGTTTCTCAAAACTGTCCACAGAGCGTTTCCCCTGCCCCACCCCATCCCTTCCACAGGGATCCTTAACACCAGGTTAAGTCGCTGGAATAAATAGGGCACATGACACCAGGCTGTGAAATAAGACGGACCGATTAAAAAGCAGCTTGCTGCATGGGAGGGAGGAGTCACTGCGTGCGAGACCAGCCCTGCTCGGGGGGTGGGGTAAGAGGTGGGGGGCACAGGGCTCCTCGGCACCTAGTGAGGCGTCTGAAGCAGCCTCCACAGAAGCCACTGGAAGCTCCTCTAAACTTGGACGTGAACATTTTTCAAATGAAAACAGACTGGATAAGGTAAAGCAAGGGCAGAAGCCTGCTGTGGTGTTATGATGACCCCTTGTGGTTCCAAACTAGAATGACGCCCTGAACAATGAATTCTTAGCAAGTGGCGTTGAACTAAGCTCCTTCGAAGTTCACGTGCACTGTTCTCAGTGTTTATCCCTTCAGCTCGGTCTTAGAGGACATTCCGTCCCATCTACTTCTGTAATGGCGGGGTTTTTGCAAAAAGTTTGCATTGCTCTGGTGAGCAGAAAAGAAGACCAAAAAAGACAGAACAAAATAGAAAACATGAGAAAAAATGGCATCTCGCTCGGGTAATTATTCACTTCTCTGCAAGTGAGAAGAGAGGATTTGGATGAAGTACCAGTTTAAGCGCTTAAGCTTTTGGAGTAAAAGTCATTCCAGGATTTCGAACGGTTTACCTTTGATGTACAGTGGTACCTACGTGTGCGTCATCTAAATATTGTGAGTGATGGCTGCTCCTTGTAAATCTCTAACCGGCTAAAAGTGCTTGCCATGGAACAGATTTTGTGATGAGAAATGGGACAGCGTCACTGAAGAACAGTGAGACGTCGTGAAGGCAGACACGGGCCCAGGCTTAACTAACACCACCTAAAAGCGAGAATATCCTTTTGTGTAAGTACAAAAGAGGACCCACGAGGACAAAGAGCACATCACGGTTCCCCGATGGGACAGCCTCCACAGCCGGCCAGCTCCTGAAATATCCAGACACCCTTAAAGCTTTGAATTATCCCAAGTCAACAAAGTCTAACTAGTCCCACGGCTAAGCTCAGGCATAGGGACCTTCCGGCCGAAGCAGCCCAAAGGCCAGCAGAGGTGACCAGGGTCACAGGTTCCTGCAGGAGCGCCCCTGGCCGGGGGTAGCTGCTCTGAGGCACAGGACAGCCCGGTTTGCCTGCAAGGTCCTGTACTCAGCTGTCACAGGCTCCTGGTTTTGCTCACGAAATCCGCCTTAGTCGGGTCAGGATTCTTGAAGGACATGCACAGGAGTTACGTTCCTGTGGCTTTAAAACCCAGGTCTTCGGCACCATGTTTTTTTTGGACTGACGGGGGAGGGGGTTGTCTTGTTTCGATGTGTCCGTGGACCCGCCTGCCACAGCGAAACCACCTGCTGGCGGGAGCCTGCGCCCAAGTGCAGTGACCTGGGCTTTGGGGGCCCTGCGGGGCCTTCACCACTGGCCACCGCCCACTGCTCAGCAGAGACGGGCCTTTTCCTGAACACGCCTGAAGAACTCTAATGTCACACCAGAGCCCCTTGGAGAAACGGCCGAGCCCAGATCTGGGCAAAAACCGTCCAAAACGCTCATGGAATGGCCTGTCTTCGCAGAAAGCAGGGACATGGCCAAGACCACCAGAGTTACATCAAAAGGATGCGCTGACTATGTTTAAATGCAGAAGTTAATAGCAATATTTAAAAAAAACCTTATTGATCACTTTTGAAGGATGCAAAGGAAGCCAACTCATTATTTGAAAAACTGTAAGTAAATGGAATTAGCTAAGCTCTTATCCTGCTTTCTTATATGAATTGCGAACTAAGATAACCAATAGTCGATGTCGAAAAGTTTCTTTTATAGAAGTAGTCCAGCTAATAAATGAAGAAGAAATGATAAACAAAATAATAATAATCGTTTTGTTATTCCAAATAAAATGGGATCTAGGTGGCGATCATAAATGGCTGCTGACATTTAAAAAAAGCAGGGAAGAGACAAACATTACATGCATCCTGTGGAAAATATGCAATACTGCTGTGAAGCATGCTTGCAAAAAAGAAAAAAAAAACAACTAACTAACGTAAAAGTGCTCCAGCCCCCAGATGCAACCACTGATTTATGAGAATTACAGGAGACAGAGAACAGCTCAAATGACACCTCGGGATGCAATCGGCAAAATCCAAAGATGGAAAGCTCTTGAGACCCGCTTTCTTAAACAGAAAGTGGGTGAGTGCCTGGGGAGGTGTACCCTGGCGGAAGTGAAGAGACGTGTAAACCAAAGGCCAGGTCTCTTCGTTCAAACAAACCCAGGTTAAAAATAAACAGAAATTATGTTGAGAAAACTTGAAGATGACAATATATTTAATATTAAGACATAACTTAAGTATTTCAATAGAGCTGTGATGATATTCTACAAGGACCTTTGTCTTTTGGAGACAGCCATTGAAACATTTGTGGGCAAAATAATATGGAATCATGGATTTACTTGGCAATGATTCGGGGCACAGAGGAAGTGAATGAACAAGGTTCTGGAGCAGGGCCGGCAAACCACGGCCCAGAGGCCACATCTGGCCCGCCGCCTGGTTTTGTAAATAAAGTTTCATTGGAACAGTTACGTTCATTCGTTTACGTGTGATCTATGGTTTCTTTCTCTACAATGGCCGAATTGCGTGGTCGCAGCAGAGACTGCACGGCCATGAGGCCCGAAGTGCTTGGCATCGGGCCTTGGGCAGAGAGCTTGCTGACTCCGGCAAAGCCAAGCAGACAGAATGCCGGGCTGGGCCAGGAACATGGAAGCCAGGTGATGGGTTCCCCGGGGTTAACTCTGCTATTGTTTCCTTTTGTATCTGTTTGAACTGTCCCATCCAAAAGGGTTAAAAGTGTAAAACTAACTAACAAAGCAGCGCTGATAGCTTTAGTTTGTTTTACAAGCAACTATGTTGCCCAATTAGCTTCTCCGGATTCTTCAAACTGCCCAGGTCAGGATTGATCTATTCATATAACTTAATGTTCTTAAATGCCCCCTTTCTTCACATTAATAGTCCTAAAGACATTGGAACAAATGGGATTTTCGCTTGAAAGGTCAGAAGCTCAGAGCTTTCAGGCTGGAGGGGTATTTACAAAACATTCAGGGGTTCACCTTCCAGGGACACAGCCGGGAAGGGCCAAGGGAGCCTGTCCTCTGTCCCTGCCCCCCCCCACAGCCCGCCTGCCCCTCCCCTCCCCCCGCCTCGGGGCTGGTGGGCTGTGGAGCTGACTCACTGGTGCTCTAAGCACAGGGCTGAGCACGAGGTGCAAAGTCACTGGAACCGGAGGAAGCTGGTCAGGGAGGAAACCATGACTATCAGCTGATGCCTCCTGATAACTCCAGGGAGCTGCTGGCAGTTTCCAGACCAGGGCAGGTCGGCAGGGGCTGGGGACACGGTGTCGGTCTGACCTGCGGCCTGTGCCCCGTGATGGAGAGCGACGAGCTGTCTTTCAATGTGGACCACGGGTACCTGGAGGGCCTGGTGCGGGGCTGCAAGGCCGGCCTCCTGACCCAGCAGGACTACACAACCTGGTCCAGTGCGAGACCCTGGAAGGTAAGGCCCCTGCTGCCCAATAAACAGGAAGCGGGGAGTGTGGGTGAGGGGGTGCAGCTCCCCACCCCCCCACCACCGCCTGAGAGCCAGGGGCTGTGCCCTGCCCCCAGGCCCAGACGCCAGGGGCTCATGAACTGGGGTGTGTTACACCTCCACGTTCAGCATTCTCTACATGAAACTGAGAGCTTCCTGTCGTTACGAATGCAGGCAAGAGGTCACCGTCACCGTGGCTGGCGCTTGGTCCCCAAGGGAAAGCCAGTATTTTCACATCTTGTACAGCTCTCGTAGATGCTCAGAAATTTCACCGACGTTCTCCTGTCTCCTTAGCGTAGATAATCACTCATCCTTTAATCCTGATATCTCATGTCTTGATAAAGGACAGTATTGCATATTTAAAATATACATATTTATGAATATTAATTGGAGAAAGATGTCACCAGACTGCCTAGGGATCTCTGGCAAAAAAAAAAAAAATGCTAAGAACCTTGGATCAGAGAATTTTATTCTATCCCCAGTTTATCTATTGGTGTGAGAGTTTATGTGAGGTTTTCTTTAAATGAAGCTTAACTTTAAAAACCCCCACCGAGGATGGGCCTGGGGTGAGCAGCCCAGGGTGCAAAGCTCCGGACTCTGACCTCTGCCAGGGCCAAGTAGGTGACCTGAGCCTCAGAGTCCTCGTTAGTGAAATGCGGTGATCACACCTGCTTTGCTGAGTGATTTGAAGGAATAGATCAGGCAGCACTTGAGGGCATGCGTCAGAATGTGAACCTCTGCAAATGAACGTTAACTTTTTTTTTAAACCACTAATTGCTGAGGTATGAGCGACATACCAAAAGCTGTGCATATTTTGTAGACTTGGTGAGTTTACAGATGCATACACCGTGAAACCACCATGATCTATGCTGTAAGGCTGTCCATGACCTCCGTCCGGGGTTTTCCGGTCTAGCACCTGGAAGGTGACCTAGCTCCTGGGCCCCCTCCACCCCCATGGAGAGCGGGGGCCACCTGCCTGACAGAAACCCTGGCATTCCCCCCCCCAAAAAAAGACTAAAAGTAATCCTTTCTTCACTGATAGTGTCCTGCCCTGGCCCCACCCGTTTTCCTGCAAAACCCTTCCATTTGGCTCAAGTCCTTGGGCCGCCCCTCTGCCCGCTGGACGGCAGGCTGCCCGGTGAAGTCCCCACTCCTGAACCTCCCGTGAGGTCCCCACTCCTGAGCCCCCTGACACCCCTTCCAGCTCCCCTTCCTGCCGCATCCGGTTCGGGCAGCCTCCACCCTGAGCTCTGCTGTCCCTGCAGCGGACGTACCTGTGACGTTGCATGGGTGTGTCACCCCGGGCCAGGACATCTGTCCCCTCATCTACCTGGTCCCCGAAATCCCTGTTAGGGGCTTAACTCATGAGTGCCTTGGCCCTATCTCCTCCTCTCCTGGAAGCGTCACCCAACAGGTACATGGGCTCGTGGAGGTGTGCGTTAGCTAGGTGGGGGTCACCACGCTGTACCCTGTAACTACCCCGCAGTTCTGCCTCGACAAAGCTGAAGTTCAAAGAAAAGAACTCTCATTGAATAAAAAAGGGCAGAAGCTTCCCTCGCACTTTCCCTCCCGACCCCCCAGCCCCAGGCTGGGTTTGCACGTCCTGAGATCTAGAAACACACGCCTGCAGGGAGGGGGCCAAGTCCCAGCACTCCGCTCACGCCTGGTGCTTCCTCATCTGATGTTAGGGACGCATCCCTGGCCTAGCTCCAGTGTCAGGGCGGCCGGAGGTCTCCGAGATGCTCCCTGAACTAAAGCTCAAGAATCCCAGGAAATGCCAGGGCCCCAGAGGGCAGTGTGTGTACATGGGACAGGAATTCGTGTGCCCTTTCCTGCAGACTCCCGAACCCCCGAAGCAGCCGTCCCCTCGGTTAAGGTGAATGGTGTTTGGTTGGTGGCTCTGCACTTGACCCTCTTCTCCTCCCGAGAACAGCAGTTTGTTTTGGAAATACCGGTCTCGGGAGGAGGAGGAGGAGGAGGAGGAGGAGGAGGTGGAGCTGCTGCTCTGGCAGGTGCCCTGAATTCCCCAGGGAAGGGCCGTGTGACCCCGGGCTTTACAGGGGCTGAAACTGCGAATACTCAAAGCTCATCTAGGTGATGGAAATTGCATTCCGGAATGTGGAGAATATGATAAACTGGCATTATTCTCTCTAAACAGCATCTAGTTGAGAGGATATCATAAGTAAGTAAAAACAATTAAAGTTTAAACCTACAGATAGAAGACAGATTTGAAAGTGAATCAAATTTTGGAGAATAGGTTGGGAAAATGCCGGGGTGGGGGGGTGGGGGGAGGGGAGGAGAGGCCAGCTGACCACAGGGAAAACCGATTAGGAAAAGTTACAGATAAGAAAAGTAAACGCGGATGGGTGGGGAGTGACCCGGTTTGGCTGCAATGCTGGAATACCTGGAGATAAGGCTGGAATTTAGGTGGGGAAAATGCTGAAGGATCTCGAAGGTCCCAGTGTGGAGCTTCGAGATACTGAGTGAGGACAAAGGATGTGTCTGACCTTCAAATACTGCAGGCGGGAACACAGGAACAACTTACTTCTCCGAGTCTCCGTTTCTCCATCTGTGAAATGGTCATGACTGTTAAGGTTGGGAGATCATGTATATCAAAACCATTCTTCCCATTGTAAGACATTCTACAAATACTGTGAGGTTTTTAATCGGCCTGAAACTTTCCGTGGCTCCAAGCTGCCTATGGGATCAGTACAAGAGCAAAATAATTTTTAGGAAAGATTAAAGCGTGAGGAGAAATGAGCTCGCAGACGGCCAGTAACCCAGGCATCGGCTGCTGACTCTAAACCAGGGGCGTAAGGGGCAGACATCAGGGGGACATTGAGGAAAACGCAGGCCACGTGGAGCGAAAAGCACCGGAGAGGACTTGACATTTCATCACTATGGGAACGGCGGTAACTTAGCAAAAACGGAGGACGAAGTTCGTTTTATAGATATTGACACATTCAGTAAAATCGGGATCATCGTAAGACGCGGTGGGTGGTTCCAGCACGTTGCTTGAGAAAATTCTGGCTTAGAGACTAAAATCCAAAGTCCTGAGCACGCCGAACCCAATTATTTTAGAAGCAAAAGGCACAAGCGAGAAGAAACGGAGGCAATTGTGTAGGGGCTCCCCTGGGCCGGCTCTTCCCCGCCCGTGTGCGGTCCCCACAGTGACCCACGCAAGGGTGCTGTACGCAGCTCGCGGGCCAGGAGTCGGAGCTCGGAGAGGGAATGTCAGAGCTGGAGGTGCCTCTTGGCATAAGTGCCTGGGGGGTGAAAGTTCCCTCCTACAGAGAGGCCCAAACAGAAGCTGCCAGAAAGGAGCAAAAACAAACAAAACACTCATCATTTTCTAGAACCGATCTGCCCAGCAAATCAATAGAAGAGGTCACCACGACGCTTCCACACGTGACCGTGAGCACACGCCTGAGGCACATGTGCACACACGCCCCGTGAGTCCTGCCCCCGTGGGCTCCCAGGGCCCCCTTGGCCTCCGATTCCATTGCCGGGTGAGACCTGTTCAACTGATTTAGTGGGTCCGATCTCACAGTCTGGAAAACACTCCATTTCCTCATTTGAATGGAAAAGAAAAATAAACCACCACTTGCCACACGGCCTCTCCGGACGAAAAGCAGCGTTGCTGCCCAGAGCGTGCCGTGCGTGGCCCGGGGCGGCTTGTACCCGAGGTCGCTCGGGGTAAGGTGCGCAGTGGGAAGCCGTGGTCCCGCCTTGTCTGACGACGAGGCCTCATCCCTCACATACCCATGTGGAGAAGTGGGTCTGGGAATGACTGAACCCGTTTCGAGAGCCCTAAAACCACACGCGAGCATCGTTGTCGTGACTGGCCGTCAGTCGGCCTTCGGGTCTGAACGCAAGAGTCCCTTGGCTCGTTTTGGTTTGGGGACACGAAGGTCCTCCCCTCACACTCGCCTGCCTCCCTACGAGGCCTGTGACGCTGGCGACATTTGATCGCAGGGCCCGCTGGCGCCCGAAAGGTCTGGCAGTCATTTTGCTTAGACACACGTCACACGAGCGAAACATCATGCTTCTGAAAGAAACACTGTTCGCGTCCCCCCCCGTTGGCAAATGTTCCTCAGCGCTCAGAACGCAAACTGTCAGATTGCGCAAAAGTCTGCACTGCCAGAATGAGAAGACGAACCAGACTGGGCACGAGAGAAAAAGGTACAATTTTTCAAAATTAAGTTCAAAAGGCAACTAACTGAGCAAGTGAAGGGGGGGGGTGCAGACAGAGTCTGCTTGGCCGGGGCCTGTGCTGGGTCCCGACACCCAGGAACCCCGAGCGCCTCCTTCAAACCCGCCTGGCCCCGGCCCCCCGAGCCACCAGCCTGTGGCCCACAGCGGCTCCGTCCTCCGCGCCGCCCTGGGACACCCCCGCCTGCTCCTCCTGCTCCGTGTCATACCTCCCACCCTCTCCCCCTCATGCTTCGGGAAGTGGAGCTGCCGGGAGCCCCTGCTCACGCCGCCCGCCCCGTGGGGGCCTCTCCCACACGGCCCCTCGAGGCTCCTATCTGGCTCGATGTCCCGTGTCCTTCAGGAACTTTCCCCGGCCTCGCCCTCCGTCTCTCTGTCCTGTACGTGGAGGTCCTGACCCTTCTCCCCGAACCTGGCTCCCGGGTCAACCTCTTTGCGGTGACGAGTGCATCCGGTCCGCCTCCGGGTCTCCTGCGGTGACAGCACACAGTAGGCGCTTAATAAATGTTTGACGGAAATCTCCTCAAGCTCCCTCCCGGCTGCCACGTTGGCTCCAGCTGTGTGCTAGATGGCGCCAAAGACATGCTCGATGTTCCGATGCTTAATACTGACGCGTAAGCGTCCGGTCGTCACCAGGAGATACAGACGAGAGACACGAGGGAGCGAGTGTGGCTGCCTCTTCGGCTTAACACACTCAGGGCTCTGTAGCACCGTGTGACAGGTGCTGTGCTGGACGCACCACCGAACGCCGAGATTCCGATGCGCGAGCTCGAAGAGTCCCGCCCGACCGAATTAGGCTTTACGGAACAGTTGGTGACCTGGTTTACTTGACTGGCAATGAAACAAGATTTTCCGTGGCTTTGGGGGTCTGACTGTGAACCCGTTTATCGGTGTGATGTTGACAACGCAGAGCATCGGTGTTCTTGTCTGTCAACGCGGATAAAACTCATTCCCAGCTCAGGATTGCCGTGGGCGTCACCTGCGGTAATCCGGGCTCGGCACAATGCCTGGCGGGTCAGAGGCCCTCCGCCGCCGGTGACCGCTACTTTAATGCCGAAGGACGCACTGTGAAGGGCGAACCTGGGAAGGGGCCGGGGACCGGAGAGAAGGGTGGGGCCGCGGCTGCCCGAAGTACACGGCTGGACGGCCATGGTCTGCCCAGGGGACAGCGATGACGAATGGCGTCGGAATTCGGTTCGATGATCCGGCAGCGAGATCCACTGTCGTTCAGAGAATGCCGCGTGGTCCCGCGGAAGTGGCCGCGCTCAGCCCCGCCGCCCGCCCCCAGTCGGTATCACTAACAAACGCCGCTTCCCGCCACGCTGGGGTGGAGCCCGGGCGCCCTTCTCCATGGTTCCCGAGCGAGCATTTCCGGCCGCTCACCTGGCGCCGGTAACAGCCGCTGCCGACTCTGCACGCGGGGGGGAGCCGGCTTCCCGCCGCGCCGACCTGTCCCGGATTCCCTCGGCGACGGAAAGGTTTGGTGTTGTGCTAGGCGCTCTGTGCTCACACTGAATTCTTCATTACTCGGAGGGAACGCGCAGGTGCACACCGCAGGTAGCCGCACGTTCAGGGTTAGCAAGGGAACGCGCTTACCGGGAAGGTGACAGAGACCCTGTGATGTCGCCAAGGCCATGCGTGCAGGATCCAGATTACACCCATGTGCGGTTCCGTTTCATTTCAGATCTGAAAATCCACCTGCAGACCACTGATTACGGCAACTTCTTGGCTAATCAAACGAACCCTCTCACTGTTTCCAAAATCGACGCGGAGATGAGGAGGAAGCTGTGCGGGGAATTCGAGTATTTCCGGAACCACTCCCTGGAGCCCCTGAGCACGTTCCTCACCTACATGACGTGAGTGGCACCCCGGAGCCCGCGCACCCCGAGGACGCAGCGCGCAGAGGCGGGGGCTCTCCCTCCGCCCAGAGTGTATCTGGGTGTCAGGAAGGAGACGAGGGATCCAGCTCCCAGTTTCCCCCAGTGATTTCTATACCATTTCTGTAAAGAAGCAGGTGCAGAAGCAGCGGTAAGAGGACGAGGACCACGGTGCGAGGCAGGATGTGATCGTGGGTGTGCCTGGGAGGGCCGGGCCCCCTGCTTATGCCCTCGGCCTCCCGCCAGGCTGTGGGAGGACTTTGCTGATAGACGAGGCACAGGTGCCAATGTCTGTTAAGAATCCACGGTTTTAACAGCGAAGGGACAAGTACTAGATGTGAACTTGGGGCAGATTCAGCCCAAAGCCCAAGCACTTCCTTTGAGAGGGTTCTGGAAAGCCTCCCAGAAGGGCTGACGTCACTGCCGTGCCCAGAGCGGGCGGAGTCTGCGGCCAGAGACGGCTGGGCCTCCGGGCTTCAGCCCGAGGGTGGGAAGCAGGCCGGGTGTCCCATGAGTACCGCTCCGTTCCAGCTGGAGTCGGGGTGCCGAAAGGGAAGGGGGGACAAGGGAAGGGGCGTTAGAGAAGTACGTTCCAGCCGGGTTGTGGACAGTCCCCAGTGGCAGACGAGGGAGGCTGGGCTTTATCCTAGCAGAGTATTTTCGTGTGTGTGCGTGTGTGTGTCGGCAAGACCTTCCTTAAAAATAAAAATCTTAAGCAGAAACCCATGACAGAAGAAACGAAAGGGGGGCCAGGTCTGCTCAGAGGTGGGGGGACAGCGCTCGGGCTCAGGACGAGTCAGGTGAGGTCCCATCTCGCCTCCAGCGGCCGCCTGGGGCGCCTCCTGCAGAGGGTCCTGTGGGGGTGATGGTGGACACAGTCAGGCGCCCTGTGCTGCTGGGCGAGGTGGCCCCAGCTGTGTGGGAGCAGAAACGGCCCCCGAACGTGACCCGGTGCCGCGGGACGCTGCCAGGTGCTGGGCCGTGCGACGTGCTCCACACGCGCCCACGCGACCCTCTGACCCACCCACCAGCCTCCCTCGGTTCTCGTCCCCACGTGGAGGAGGAGGGGACGGAAAGTTAAGGGCGGTGACTTGCCCGGGTCACAGTCTAACAAGAGGAGGCACCGTGATTGGACCCTTTCTGGTTAGGCATCGATCAACCACTAGGGGGCATGACGGATCCCTGGAACCCCTTCCAGGAGCCTGGCTCCTTCCCCATCAGCTGCTGAGGCTTGTCCTGTGTGTGTGGGGGCGGGGCGGGGGGGGCCACCCTGCTGTGGGTCCAGATGTCTGCTGCCCGCGTTTTCTCTTCCTGTGTTAGTTTATGTATTTTTTATTTTTAAAATAAAAGTTATTAGAATTTGTTTGGTGCTCACTGCAAGCCAGGCTGCTATAATCACCTTACGTGTGTGAATGCATTTACTATTTCCCCATCGGGCACCGATATTACTGGCATTTCAGAAATAAGAAAACTAGGGATGAAGACGATACCCTTCAGAACCGAAGGGCCACCAGGAAACCTCTCGACCTTCGGAGATCTCGAAGGAGGCCACGCAGGGCAACGCCGGGGTCACACATGCAGGACGGGGGGGGGGGGGTGACAGGCTTGACGAAGAGCCTGTGGGTCAGACTTAGGGCTGAAATCCCGGGCTGCAGGTGGACGGTGACCGAGGCGCTGGGCTCCGCGTCTCACCCACCCGCACGGACGGCCCCTCACCTTCCCAGGGCGAGGGGTGAACTTGGAAGGATTCTACGCACTTAAACTACAGGTGAAAGAGACTACAGACGTGTAAATCTCTGGCCAGAAGGGAGGCCTGGAAAGGTCTCTGTGGTCTCACAGGGATACAGACTATCTTAAATAAATATTTACTAGTAAAATTAATAAATGTAACATTTTAACTTATTTTTAAATACTTTACATTCTGAATGCTGGGCGAGGGGCTTCCTCGCAGGTTTAAGCAGCGTTGAAGGAGAAGGAACGAGGCTGGGTGCGGTTCTGAGCCCCGCAGCGCGCGCTGATGAAGCGCCCGCGCGCCCCGCGCCCCGCGCACAGGGGCCGCTGCTGTGTGGCGCTTTCCCTAAGCCAGACCGAGCTGCGGTTACGTGGAACATGGGGTTTCCGACCCTGACACCGCCGAGCGGCAGGTGTTTGCCTCGCTCGCTCCCCAGCGCTCGGGTACAGGGACGGGGTCGGGGCGCCGGCCCGGGCGCTGGTCTCCGCGGCCGCGCCCCGCTCCCATGGGGGGGGGGCGATGCGGTCCCGGCCACCGCGCCTTCCTCTCGCGCAGGTGCAGCTACATGATCGACAACGTGGTCCTGCTGATGAACGGCGCGCTGCAGAAGAAGGCCGTGAGGGACATGCTGGGGAAGTGCCACCCGCTCGGCCGCTTCACGGAGATGGAGGCCGTCAACGTGGCCGAGACCGCGTCCGACCTGTTCCGCGCGGTGCTGGTGGAGACGCCGCTCGGTGCGTGCGCGGTCGGGCCCTTCGCGGCTCCCCGGCGAGCAGCGCCAGGCTGTCCGGTCTGGGGCATGCAGGAGCCCCCGGTCCTGCCCGTTCACTCCTCAGGCCGGGACGGACCAGCCGCCGGCCAGGGCCCCGCAGAGCCGCCTGCGGCTGAGAAGGGGCTGAGGCTCCCCGCCCCTCCCCCCCCGCCCCCCCCCCAGGCCTCTGCGCCGGACCCCGCACATAAGTGACAGGGCCTGCCGTCCTTCCGAATACTGTTTTTAGAGCTGGGTATTACGTAATTCACTCCGTAGCCTTTCATTTTTAAACTTCCGTCTCGTTAAGGCTTCATATCCGGAGCGTTTTGTTCCGAGACGTTCAGGAACCCCATTTTCCCGAGGTGCTGGGGGCTGTCTGCGGGGTGACCCCAAGCACTGAGGCAGTGAACGTCATTTCGCCGTGATCTGGCGCTGACACTTGCCGTAGGGTCCGCAAGGCTAAGGGGACAATCCCGTGTGCAGGCCTGTCCGGAGACCTGCCACTGCAGGCCATTTCTCAGAATCGTTGCCATTTAGGACAGACTTAAAAAAAAAAAAAAGACTGTCATCGTCAAGCGCCTGATGCTGACTGAGGGTGCAGGTCACAGAGGAAAGACGATGGGTCTGCCGTCACGCACCCGTGGGCGCGAAGCCGGCCTCCTCTTGGTCCGACTTGGGGCCGTTCCTCGCTTTAGAGTTTGGGGAACTAAGTAAGACACAGTTTAAGTACAGCTCAGGGCTTGGCACACAGGGAGGTCGCAGATGGTAAGTACCACGATGCGGTAACGTGGGGACTTCCCACAGCGAGCCTTAGTGCGAACGGTTTCAGGGCGCCGTGAGGATGAGTGAGTGACAGCATGTCCCATGTTTCACGCAGGGCGCGTGAAGTTACGCTTCACGGTCATCCCCACTGTCCTCATCACCTCTGGGCCGGCACGTCTGGGGGTTGAAACTCCAGCGTTCACACCTGGTGTGGAGGGGGCGGTGCGTCCCGGAGAGAAAGTCTGCGGTTTCTGATGAATTTATTTTGTATGATAATTTCTGTTTTCAGCTCCATTCTTTCAAGACTGCATGTCTGAAAATACTCTAGATGAACTGAATATTGAGATCCTGCGCAATAAACTGTACAAGGTAACTATTTCTCCAGACACTATGTTCTCCTTGGTTATAACATACATTGTAACCAGAGTTCTTTACGAGAAGTGACTTTGCCCATTCGCTAGCTTCTGCGATTACGAGCATGCATGCAGGTCAGCTTCGCCCACCAGCAAGACAGTCGAGAGGAGGCAGCACCCCATTCTTCTCGTACCCCCAGCTCTTTGCTTGGAACACGCACAGTGCTGACTGGATGGGTGCGTAGAGCAGAGAGGCCAAGCATACCATTTGTAAAGCAGCCGGCATGCATGGCGAACCTCCTGTTACGCAGTCCGTCTCTGCCCTCCGTCCTGTCCCTAACCCTCACAGTTAATCTGTCCGCACAGTTTTAGTCTACTGCCAGTGGACAGCATGACGAGACAGGCACCTGCAGACTGCATCATATGTACCACTGTGCGTAAGCCGGCCGCTGACTGCGTGAACTATGCTGCCATGTGTAAAGTGGCTGAGCAAAGCCTGTCTGCTCTCCCCCACGTGAGCACAGAGCAGCTGAACAGACATCACTGCCATGCCGTAGATCCTGGCCGTCATGCCGAAGCATGTGGTCCCCCCCCCCAAAGCTCTGCGTTCAGGCACTTCTCCCGGTCTTAAAGAGACTTAGGGGCTTAGAGGAGGCACCCCTAACAGACAGCCAATGAGAGGGGCTGTTCTAAGCGATCATGGGCATTACCTGGCTTCATCTGTCCCGCAAAACCGTGTCGTCTCCATTCCTCAGTGAGAAGACAGAGGGGTGGAGAGGCACGGCTTCTCGTGACTGTGTGGAGATGTGGGCACAGGCGGTACGACCGCAGCCCAGACCCTGCCTCCCATGGCCCCTCCGACCCACGGCCATCCCCAAGGTGTCTCCTGAGCCCTCAGACGTGAAGTGTCACCACAGGCCAAATCGAGAGCCACCCGTTCAGCTCATAAGAGTGTGGCTCTCTTGTTAGAGGAGCAAGAATTGACCATGTGGCATCGTCCGAGAACCATGCAAAAAAGTGCTCGTGCGTAGTTATAAGGCACGGTGAGGATGGTTTTCAGGCTGTGCAACACGCTGCGATGTGCAAACCTGTCCCACGTTACTATAAAATGTCGCCCTATGGGAGAAGCGATTCCATTCCCATTACAGCGTTTAATAAGCCATGAAAAGCTGATGTAGAAATGTTCAAAAGGAGGATATATTCACTTTATTGTTTTATGATCTATCTTCTTTTTAAGTCTTACCTCGAGGCGTTCTATAAATTCTGCAAGAACTATGGCGACATCACAGCAGAAATTATGTGTCCCATTCTCGAGGTAAGAGTCTTCGAATTTTTTCATGCCGGACAATGTGCTGATACACGTTTCCTTTACAGACTCTCGCTTCTACTTCGTCTTAGATGCTCCTTTATCTCAAGGAAGCAATATATGTTAGTATATGCATGTCGTTTGATGTCTTCACTTAAAAGTGGCATTCTCCCAGTTTTCTACGTAAAAGTGTTATTTTGAAATTAGAAAAGAATAATGCTTACGAAAGTTTGGGTCATGATTCATTTGCTGTCGTATAAATGAAGACCATAATTAGTTAAAAATTTAGCATACTACAGCAGTCGGGGGACCGACTATGGGCACTCATAACCATCACCCAGATTCCCTTCGGTGAGGGAACACTGGGCGCGGGGACCCTACAGCCTGGCAGGGGAGTCCGCGGTGGGCGTGAGCCTCGAGCCTCACAGAAATGCTAACGCACAGGCGGCCCACGCCCTCCACGCACTCGTCTGGGTAGGAAGACGCCATGGCTAGTCACGCCATGGCTAGTCACTGCTGGCATGCTCGGCTACTTACGGCAGACGCCGCCATTGGTTCCTATACTCTTTCTAATTCCTCTTCATCATCACAGATTTCATCTGTGCCCAGAGGCCTCTGGCTTGCAAAAGTTGATTTGCAGATGCATGGGAAATTCAGGCTGGGGTCAGAATTGGAGAGACCTTCAGGGATCTACACTCGCTGTGGTGTGTAGCTCTCTCTTGCTGGCTCCCTAAGTCACTCGAATTAAGAAATGCTTATATAATATATTTCAGTAAAAATACAGAAAATTAAATATGTAATAATATACATATTATTCTGGGCTTGGAAAAGCCCTTGCTTTCCCCTGTGATACCAAGTTTCGCCCAAAGAATATCTTTAATCACCAGATTATCTGTTACACTGACTTCGTTGGCAAGTAGATACTTCAGGAGTTCAGTGACTTCTGATTTTAAGAAAGCCTGATAATAAGAACTACCCTTTCAGTTAAAAAGATGCAAAAAAAAAAAAAAAAAGAAAGAAAGAAAAAAGAAAAAACCTGAATAACTTCATCTGCATATGTTAACCTAATGTCCTGAAACATCTAATCATTAACATTTTACAGTTAGAGACCTTTTGCTATCCCCTGTTGAAACTCTTAAAGCCAGAGCAGTCCTCGAAGGAAAAAGCTCCTCACCGGAGAACTCCAGTCCTTACTGGTATTACACAAAACATAGGCATTGATGAGTCACATTTTTTTCATGGCACACTAAATGTCAGGAAGCGAGTGAGTCTCCTTCAGACATGCTGGTCACATGACACGAGTAACCTGGCCACCCCAGAAAGCGCTCTCCCTTTCTCTTCATAAGTTTAACGACCGGCCGCCGTATAAGCAGCCACATCAACCCTGGCTCAAAAGTGTGGTTTCCACACGCAGAACTCTCCTGGTTGAGAAGTGGCTCGTATACTCTATCCTGACAAAGCGTAGGAAACCTGAGCTACGCTGACGCCGGCAGCTCACGGCTGACGTTTATTATGGGCCGGATATCATCCTAAGTGCTTTATACACACGAATTCGCTTGGGCTTCGAGCTAGCACAGCGAGGAGGGGAGCTGAACGCCTGCTTTTCAGAAGGGGCGGCAGAGCACGGAGGAGGCTGGCGACTTGCCTGACATCACACAGGTAGTAAGTGGCAGTGTCAAGAGTTGAACCCGGGCAGCCTGGCTCCGGTTCCTGCAGATTTATCCACTGCGTTACAACCCCTCTGTCACGACTCGGATATAAAAGGGAGGGAGTGCTAAGTCAAAAGCAAGATCACACGGCGTGGGCTAGAAAGAATCGGAACTAACGAGGGACGGTTGCTGGTGCTGTGACACGCCCGCCCGGTGTCATGCGGAGGCGCGTCACGGGGCGCGTCTGACCGCACCACACGGCACACCCAGTGCTCTGTCCCTAGAGCCTTGACACTGTCGCGTTAGGCTGTTGTCGAGCAGCGTTAACAATAAAAACCCATTTAACCGTCTTGACACGTTTATGCAGAAACACCAGGGACACGTGTCATGCAAATGTTTCTGCTGGTCTGATCAGACGGGACCTGTCAGATTCATGTGAACAGATCAGACCGTGTCATTCCTTCCTCTTTCATCTGCGCCACGAGAGGGCACTCAGAGTCTGCAGCACCGCCTCTACGCAGGGGCGCATGCCGTCTCCTTTGACAGGAGACTTCCAAAGACTCTCTGTGGCGGAGGAGAGCAGTAACCTGGGCGTGGATGCAAAAGCGGGACCTAGTTACGGGATCGTAGCTTCATACGGAAAGCAGCGGACTCGTGTCCGAGGCACACGCATGGCCCTGACCCCCGCTCCCCCGTCTGGGTGTTAATGGAACCGGGAAAAATAAGCACGGAATGTCCTTCTCATCTCCCGTCGCTGCACGGGCCAAGGAGGCTGGTCTTAATTGCAGCTCTGTCACTGTCCTCCACTGTCACTGACCCCCCCCACTAGGCTCAGAGCCCACTAGGCGTGAACCCGTGGGAACGCAGGACTCCGCCGAGCCCGGCTGACGGCGGTATTGTATAAGGTGACAGTATAGTGTCCTATTTTGCAACAAAAGCTGTGGCTTGATAATGAACGAGTGTGTGTAGGGAGGAGTGGAGAAAGACAGGGACCTCTTACGTCACTACGCCAGCAGGAGCCAACCCTGTGGCAGGCGCCACGGGCTTCGGGGAAGCGGATCCTGCCCCGTGGGCTCTCCTCCTTGATCAGAGGCCGTGTCAAATGTCTGCTGAGGCATGGCCGAGGACAGCGTACTAATCTTACAACTCAAAATGATAGTTCTCTTCACCGAGAGGACACACACGTGCAGCCTCTAGACTAGGAGAATGTGGTGAGGTAGACATACGGTCAGGACACTGAAGAATGGCAGGGAACAAAGGAACCGTGCCCCACTAGGGGAGGAAGAGAAGAGCTCGCTAGGAGGGACCACGTCCGATGGGGTCCGCAAACGCAGGCGGGATTGCCTCGTGGGGCGCCAGGGCCTGGCGCCTGCCTTGTAGGCGAAGGGAAGGTGTGAGCAGGCAGGACCCTGGGAGCGTGTGGCCCGTCCAGCCCGGTCCAGGCCGATCTCGCCTCGACCGGGCCTGCGATGCCCCTCCCACCTCTCCGTGTCCGCACCCTGGCCGTTCTCCGAGGGACCGCAGTGCCGCCCGGCCTGGTTCTCTCCGCGAAAGCCCTGACCCCGTCGGACCAGGGAGCACCAGAGCTCATCAGGAACAGGGAACCCCCGGGTGCTCCTCCTGCCTGATCTTTATTTTCAGGTTTCTTTTGCCATGAGATCTCCACCTGCCATTTCTCCTCTTATCCATGTGAGGTGGAACATTCCCGGCAGGCCCAGCTCTTTTCGGTAGCCAGAGGCCGCTGCCTTTGTCCCCAGACAGGCCACTCCCTGTTTCTGGCTCCCCCGGAATTTCCGGAATTTCCATGAGAGCAGTAGGAAGGTCTGAAGGAACTGAGCCCCGCCCCTCACAGGAAACACCTGTTCTGACAGAAAGGTTCCAGTAAAATCTCTGGCAAGTCTGAATTTGTTATCAGTTCGTCAGAAACACGCTGATCAAAGGATATCCTAGATTTTCATTCCGCCTCCGTGTGCGGATGACTAGCCTTGGAATCTTGCTAAAATGCAGCTTCTGTGGTTCAGTGGGTCTGGACTGTGGCCCGAGACTCTGCATTTCGAACGAGCTTCTGGGTGACGTCAAAGCTACCGGTCCGTGAAGCACACGTGGAGCTGGTGCCCGGCGGAGGACGCCGGGGACGCTGCACGTAGCAGGACCGTGGCGCGTTCGGCGGGCTTCGCAGACAGCTCAGATCCTCCCGCGTGTCGGGCCCGGGGACCACAGCACGCACAGCGAGCGAGAGGCGCGATCCGCACGGATTTTAGGCTGCCGTAGCGGGAAAGCCGCGCTGGAAGGCGGTGTGGCCAAACCCCTCGTCTCAGACAGGAAACGGAGCCCCTGACGGGAAGGGGCCTTGCCCTCCGCCCGGGATTCTTAGCCACGGAGTTAGAATGGCCGATGGCTAACCTAGGACTTAAAAAACAAACAAAGAAAGAACTGCGCACGAAATTTCACTGTGTAAAAACTCACACTGACACACGCCGCTGGCAAGGGGCGTCAGCATGTGTGACAGGCGGGTTTTACTCCCAGCGCCCTGCCACGCACTGCCCCGGAGGGGACCCCCGCGAGAGGGTGCCGCTCCCGTTCTGAAGGAAGAGGCACTTGAGAGTCTAGTGGCCTAAACAGGTGCAGGAGAAGTCACAGAGTGCCTGGGGACGGAAGGTTAGCAGGGGCTCGGGGGCACGGCTGCGCGAGCCTCCTAGCAAAGGACGTCGCTCCCCTCCCAGAAGAGACTAGGGAGGGCTCCACACGCCCGTGTCATGGCCAGACCCGGAGGGCAAGGGCACACTGCGGGGACCGCCTGGTCTCTGGGGTGCTGCGGGGACCCCTGGTCTCTTGGGGTCGCTGCAGGGACCCTCTGGTCTCTGGGGTCGCTGTGGGGACCCCCTGGTCTCTGGGGGTCGCTGCGGGGACCCCCTGGTCTCTGGGGGTCGCTGCGGGGACCCCTGGTCTCTCGGGGTCTGGCTTTCACTGACTCTCTGTCTTGCACACCAGTTCGAGGCTGACAGACGTGCCTTCACCATCACGCTGAACTCCTTCGGCACCGAGCTGAGCAAAGACGACCGGGAGACCCTCTACCCAACCTGCGGCCAGCTGCACCCCGAGGGGCTGCGCCTGCTGGCCCAGGCGGAGGACTTCGAGCAGATGAAGAGGGTGGCGGACCACTACGGAGTGCGTGGGGGCGCGGGGTCCCCAAGCGCCGCGGTGTCTTGTCGGCGTGTGTCCCTCACGAGTCACACTCACACTCTGCCCTGACGCGGTCCCCGCGTCTGAGGGGGGGCGGTCACCCTTGCAGTCCTGCCTCTCCCGAAGGAGTCCTCCCCGTCTCCCGCCCCGGTGCTTCTCCCCAATGTCCGCCACGTCCACACTCGGAAGTCCACGTGAATTTTATCATCTGTCATCTCACACAACCTGAGTCCACGCCGACCCAACCCCCGGCCGTGCCGAGCCTCTGTGAGGTGGCGTCCCGGCCCTCAGGGCTGCAGGTGGAGATGAGCTCAGTGCAGTGTGCCCTGGGGTGGGGGAGCCGTCCCATCGCACCTCTGTCACCCCAAACCCTACTTCCTCGAGAGGCCCGAGATTTACCTAAACTCACACCCTTCTGGACAGGGTTGGCTGGTTTGTTTAAACGCACAATTTCTCTATGGTTAAGAACATATCTTCACGTGTATGTACAAGGAAGAAGGTGTTAAGACGGCGTCTCCTGTCCTCCCTGCAGGTGTACAAGCCTCTGTTCGAGGCCGTGGGTGACGGCGGCGGGGGCAAGTCGCTGGAGGACGTGTTCTACGAGCACGAGGTACGCCCGGGGGTGCGCCCCCTCCTGCGGGCATCGCGAGCTTGGTGCCCCGCGGGCCCCGTGGCTCTCGCGCGGTGGGGTGCGCGCCCCGGCCCGGGCGGGGCCCCGCAGAGAAGGCGGCTGTGCCGCATCCACGGGGGAGGGGAGAAACGCCGGGTCCTCCACGTCCCCCGGCCTCCCGGTGCCGCCCCGGCCGGTCCGGCCGCTCCCCTCCGCGCGGAGTATCTGCTACAGGAAGAAGTAGAGCAGGTGTGGCGGCCCGTGCGTCAGGTGCGCTAACGCGCCACGTGACCGCCGCGGAGGCCGGTGGCGGCGGGAGGAACAGGTGTCTGTCCCGAGGCCGCCACGTGCCGGCTGCTCTGCTCGTCGGGCCCAGGGCGGCGCGAGGGGCCGGGTCCCTCCCCGTCTGCCCAGAACGAGAACGCAGGGGCGCTCCGTTTCACACTGGACCCCGGGAAAAAAAACGTTTTTGAAAAATTGTCGCCCTTCACCCCTCTGCCTGCTGCAGAAAACACACACACGCGCTCACACTCACACACTCGTGCTCACACATGCTCACACTCACACCCTTCTCACACACGCGTGCGCTCACACTCACACACTCGTGCGCACACACCACTCGTGCACACACACGCTCACACTCACATCCTCTCTCACACACACACACTCGTGCACACACTCACACACGTTCCGAGACCCGCTGGGACGCGGAGGCCGCGCGTGCACAGCCGGGTTTGGGCCTCCGGCGCCGTGTCCGGCCGCGCAGCTGGCGCCGCCTGGGCCGCGTGCACGCGCCTCTGCCCGCCCCGCAGGTGACGCTGAACGCGCGGGCCTTCGGCCGCCAGTTCCACTGCGGCGTGTTCTACGCCTACGTGAAGCTGAGGGAGCAGGAGATGAGGAACGTGGTGTGGATCGCGGAGTGCATCTCGCAGCGACACCGGACGAAGATCAACAGCTACATCCCCATTGTGTAGCCCGGCCGGCGGCGTCCGGCGCCCGCAGGGGGCTCGGGAGGAAAACCGGGCGTCGCGCCTCCCATGGGCCGCGCGGCAAAGCGCCTTTTACTCCCGCAGCCTTCGATCTGGCTCTGCGTTTGTCTCCGTCTGCGCAGCCCTGAGACGTGAACCTGAATTAGCCCCTGGGCCCTCCTCCTACGCTTACTGTTGGTTGCGTTAAGACTCAAACCTAATAAAAGCGCGTCGCGGCTTTCCCTGCTTCTCCACAGGCAGCGGCTCTGAGTGTCTGTCTTCCTTTCTGTCTGTCCTTTTCCCCCGTGGGGCCACACAAACCCGGGGCTGTTCGCAGCCCACGCGGCCGCGCTGATCATCGAGGTCTGTCGTGCTGTCTCAGCCTGCCTCGCCCGCCGTGTCCGGCCCACTGGTCAGTGCCACCCAGGCCAGGCCTCCGTCGCCTTTCGATCACTGGCATCAGCCCGGCCTGCGGCGGCATCTCACTCAGGTTCATTTAATGAACGAATGAGCAAAGTTCCCCCCTGTAAAATGCTGATTCCAGTGAGGGAACCGCTGAAGGAAAGACGCAGCATGTTAACGCGTCTAGTGGTTTATTTGAGCGAAAACTACGCCCCCCGGGCGGCTCCGGACGGGGGTGGTGAGCAGTGCCCTTCCGGCGGGAGCCACGGGAAGGGGAAAGTGTGACGAGGGGGGGTCCGGGGGCCGCGGCTGGACGAGGCCGGTGGCCGTCGGTGTCGCGACCCTGCGGGGGCCTGGGCTGGGACCAGCTTACGTGGGCGGTGATGGTGTCAGAAGCCCCACCGTCCGGTGGCTCAAGCGACGGGACAGAGGGCGAGGCCAGACGTGACTAGGCGACGGGTCCTCGTGTTTCCCGTGGGGCACGGACGGTGGGTGCCGGGCGGCAGGTGAGGACTGTGTCCCGTGCGTTTCCTGGGACTCGCCGCCCCCTGTTTGGGGCGCCCTCCCCTCCCATGCCTCAACTCTGTCTTACGATAAATTCTAACAGGAAGTTAGATGGATCTGTCCCCACGCTGGACACCCACTCTTCCTGATGGCCCGAGATCCTTCCCTTCACCCCCCCCCCCGTGCTTTTGTTTTAGTTTTTGTTATGTTTCAATGATTTGCCTGTTTAGAAAGTATCTGGAGGGCCACCAAGTCTGAACGGAAGAGCGGTCCCAGGGCACCTGCACGGACACCTGAGTCCTGCTCCTGCCCGGTCCTCAAGGACACAGGCACCGCTCACAGGGACACTCACCGCGGATGACTCGGCTCTGAGGACTTACCATTACTGTAGACCTCAACTCACTTTCAACTGTCTGGGGAGGGAACAAATAGCCGATCGGCCCAGCCAGACTTGGCATCTCTGCCCTTGGGTGAACGGACAGCGCCAAGGACCAGGGCGGAGAGGCAAAGGTCCGGCCGGGCCACGCAGCACGTCGCCGCACCCAGCGGCACCCTGGTCGGCATCTGCTGTGATCGGTGAACCGCGTGGGCGGGCTCCAGGCTCCAGCAGCTGTAAACGGAACAGTGGTTTCCCTGTGTTTTTAGCTTTTTAGATTAATGAATAATTTTGCTTTACTAAGTACCTGCAGTGTCCCGGGGTGAAGACGAAACTCCAGGTGTGAAGAAGACACACTCTCACTCTAGGAGGGCGGGCAGCTGTACCAGCAACGCCTTAACAGACACGAGCCAGACGTGCAGGAAGTTCGTAGGAGCTTGGAGGGGAAGTGTCAATCCACATACTTCCAGGGAAGCTCTCCAGAGGGAAGGCTATTGGAGTTGGCTCTGGAAGATGATAGGGAATTTGCTCTGTAATAGGGGACGAGAGGCACGGCCTGTAGCAAAAGCGCATTTTCCAAGCACACGACCCCACCAGCGGGTAGAAGCTCGGTCCCCTGGGAGCTGTGGAGTCTGGAGGAGTTGATGACCGTGGGTGTGGAGAGAAGCAGGGTCCTGACACTTCTGTCATGCAACAAGAGGGGGAGTAGACCAGACCCCTCAGTCAGTGAAGGGTTCCCGGGCCGGGGCAGTGAGCTGGTCAAAGCCGGTTTTAGAAAAACAGCAAGGCGGAGGAGAGCATGAATGAGAGCAGGCCGGCTATGACGCAGCTGAAAAACCCCCTCTCTTGCTCCAGCAGATGCTGGCTGGGCTCCTGCCACTCCGTCTGACCTGCAGATTCTAAGGTGAACACTGAAGCATTCAATTAGCACTGATGGGAACACAGCGAGCAAAGACCAGGAAAGGGGCTGACGGTACAAATGGTCTGAGAGGTCAATGGCGTGTCACAGAGGGCAATCTGTTTCTGTTTGCCCACGGCCCCTTCCTAAAGGACTGGTCCGTGTCCAAGGGCCTGCTGTCCCCACGACCCTGGTCCCCGGCCACCCTTCACAGCCTTGGTGAGCTGGCCTGATCAGATTCCTCCGTGGCTTTGATGGGTAGGTGAGTGGCGGCTGGGCCAGGAGGCGTCAGGGCTCAGACCATGATGGGTCACGTGTGGGCGAAGCACAAGGCCTGGCCGTGGCCAGGAAGAGAGGGGTCTCCTGCAGAGAGGGCCAGGGGCCGCGGACCCCGAGGGCAGCGCGTGCGTGCGGGGTGCTGCCGGGGTTCACACCAGCAGGTGGGCGGCTCGAGAGCGTCAGGATCACAGCAACCCCGGCCTGAAAGCATTGCTCTTCTGAGGGGGGCTCAGCCCGCGTGAAGCTCTGGGCCGTGCTGACGGTTGCCCTTGCCATCAGAGAGGTCACCTTCGAGAGAAACCAGAGCACTTGGAAATCACTTTCTCCACTAAGAAAGCCAGCTGAGAAAAACAGTCATTCCCAAGACAGGAAAAATAAATTCAATCGTAAGCAAATCCCCAAAGAACTCACTTTTAGGTTCGTCTCGGAAAACGTCCTGAGCTACGGGCCAGCCAGGGGCCTGGGCCATGCGCTATGCTAAGCGTGTTCCTGTTTCTCCAGGTGGATTCATAGCTTTGACAGGTTTTTTTGCTTTTTGCTTTTCTGTGTTCTGAAATGTACCCCCTCAAAATTTGAAACGAATACCTAGCTTAGCCATGTCCTTTAATATAATTGACTTTTTCTCAAGTAGCCAACTATCTTTAATGTTTGTTGGAAATATTGAAAGGATGAAGATAAATTAGCAAGATGTAATGGGGTTGGGGGGGAAGCAGTTTTGAGGCTGACGAGGCCACAGGTACCTCCTGCATGATCTGCAGTGCGTTCTGATCCTAATAACCTGTGTGACTGTTCTGACTTTGCCTGAACATTTTCTAGTGTGCTTTAAGGAGCCTTGGCGCTTGTGGATTACAAGGGCACCCTCTCTTAAAATGCCAGAAATTCATCCGTCTACCGCGTCACAAAAATAACAGTCAGTGAAACACGGTGGCAGAGGCTGCATGGCTGGCCTGCTCATTTCACCGCTGCCTGGTTCAGAGTCACATCCAGAGAACATCTAAATAATCGCCTCTGGAGAAGAGCTATTTCTACTGCACGCATCAGAAGAATTGCTGAGCCCTTGTTACAGGCAGAGCAATTAAATGCATAATTTCATTTAAGCCTCACAGCACTCCCAAGAGGGTGGGACGTTGTCGCACACAGCCCTGCCCTCAGATTCTTCGCCTCCAAGAGTGACTGACAATCGTCACTCTCAAACTTTGTGTACACCCTGATTTAAAAACCCTTTGGCTAAATAGATTCTCCCGTTGGAGTCTGAGGCCTCTTTGGACCGGTTTTGCCACAGCTGAAAACATCCTCATCGCAGTCAGGTTCTAGCCCAGTCAGCCGCTCTGTCATTACTGATGCTCAAGTGTGTCAACAGACTTTTGTCCTGCAGATGCGGCTTGGAGACTGTGATCCCCTGAGGCTGGACAAGAGCCATTTGCAGCTCACACACAAGATGAAGAAGCAGATGGCACTCGCCACAGCCACAGCGTGTGCCCACGATCTCTCACTGGCTTTCCCGAAGAGCCGCAAAAAACCCTGCAGCATTAATTCCTGACGGCTACGGCTTCGGCTTCGGCTTCTCAAACCATCTCTCTCATATCCAGCCTGCAGGCTCATGAAATATTTAGACATCAATCACTGCTTCTGTCCAGAGGACTTTACACAAGTTTAATCATTTAAGTCATTTCCTTAATGCCGGCCTGAGGCGAGGTGGAGTCTATCGAACCAGCATCAGAAACATCCCGAAGTTTTGACTCTTGCTATGAACATTATGATTTCTGCAGAACTTGCAGTCAGCTTCTTAAAAAATTCCAAAACAAGAATGGGCTTTGGATTCAGCTATGACGTTGAGGGATCTGTGAGCCAAATGCTTTTAGCAAGAGACACAATGCATGTTTCCTGCGAGCAAAAGAAAATAATATGATCTTTGACTTTTCTGTGCGGTATTCTTTTTAAAACACAAATTGTTATGATAAGATCGAGGCCAACAGATGACGAAATTCGATTGGAACTCTGCTTGGTGCCCAGAACTAGCCCATCAGTTCCAAAGGTGGAGAGAATGACAGGCTGCTGGCTTTTACGAGGGACACTTTGTTCCACGGAATCTTTGCAGATTCATTTATTTTAATGAATTCCGCTTATGGCAAAATGCTCAATGTGTATATATAGAAATTGCATTCGATGTTACGTATCCCTGTGAGATTCTCCGATAAAATCCAAGGTAGGGTAAGAGACAAAGTCTGTTCTTGACACAATCCAGAGATTTCCCTCGGGGGCTCCCGGATAATTTCCCACGATGCAAGGGGCTACAAGTCAGTAGTAAGTGGCATCACACGATTTTTGGGGAGCACTTCGCATTTTGCCACTTACCATGCCTGATTGGAGTAGCATCTAAAGAAAACCTGATTAACCTTCTCTGCAGAATAGCTATTTCTACAGCGCATATAGGAACAGTTGCAGTGAGTGAGGCTAGGGTATCAACGGCTGGAAAAGTCAGCTTAGAGAATTGGAGAATTGGAACAATAGGGTGTGTCTATAAGGAGGGGGGAGAGAGGAAGAGAGAGAGAGGAGAGGGAGGTAAAGGTGTGGAGATGTATCCTAGGGCCTTGACTCACGTGACTACAGAAGTGGGCAAGTCCAAAGACTGCAGTGTGGGCCGGCAGGCCGGGGAGCCGGTGCTGTAGTTCGGGTCCAAAGACCACCTACTGACAGAATTCCTTCTTGCTCAGCAGAGGGCAGTCCTTCTGTGAAGAGCTTCAACTGACTGGACGAGGCCCACCCACATTATGGACGGACGACGATCTACTTCACACAATGTCCACTGATCTAAATGTTAATCTCATCCAAAAAACACCCTCGCAGAAACCTGCAGAGTCATGTTTGCCAGCCAGGTGGACACTAAAAACCAGTCATCACACCGGGTGATGGCTCCGCATCCTTGACAAGCCCTGTGATGTTTGTGGATGCCACGTTCTAGGGATGAAGAGCGACGGGGATCAGAGTCGGCTAACCAAGGCCGTGGAACATCTTGCACGCCGACTTTCAGAAAGCCTCTCTGCTTTCTGAATGCACGCCTCCAAGCCCAGGACCTTGAAAAACTCGGAGCTAAGTGGACAGACCTTTTAGATTGAATGACACTTGCGGGGCGGGGGGGGGGTGCTCGTACAGAAGTGCTCTCTGCTCACCTGGCTGTCACACACACCCGTCGCCTGCCACAGCTACCCCGGGGTAGAGAGGTCACGCTGCAATCAAATGAAGACACAGGAAAGCCGTTCCTCTAAGGCACCTCCGAATTGAAAGGCTCGAAAAGGGAACGAACCACGACACGCAGGCTTCTGAAACAGCTTTTAGGTTGAAAAAGCCACTACTGGTGGGAAAAGCTAGCGAGACGGATGGGGTCATCCCGTTCGGATCGGCGCTGAAAGGACTTGGAGGAGGAAGACGATGCTTTTTTATTTTTATTTGTCAACTTTCATTACAGCCCCTCACACATCAGCAGGTAGGCGGGGGGCAAGCAAAGGCAGGACTGAGACTTCCGCTTTTGGCCAAACAAAACAGGTTGAGCTACACTAAACGATTTCTCGGTGATTTTTAGAGCTAGGTACTGTCTTTCCTCGGCACTTCTTCGTACATATCATCTCACTTGAGGAAAGGCTTTCCCGTAGGCACTTCCTCGTTAACATCGCGTCCCGCGCACAGTCCTGATTTGGGCTTCGGCAGGGTTTAGAAGGCCACCTTTTTGTTAACACCTTCTGCTTCTGACATCTGTGCATCAGACACGTCGGGGATGCAGACGTTAAACAGCAGCTGCAGGTAGCACGTCACCTTCTGAAACCCAACCAACTTCCACTTACAACACACGAAGGGGACGTAGAGCAGCAGTCCGCCGACGATGAAGAGGCACACGTACATGTAATGCATATGCGGGGCCTTCACCAAAGGGATCAAAACTAAGCACAGGCTGACGGCCATTGTCACCAAGGGAAAGGGCAAAAACACCTGGAAAAGGCAAAATCCAAAACCAATGTTAGCTCTGAAAGCCCATGTGCTGCCGCGTGCTTACGCGCAGGAAACGGGGATTGAAGCGAACGGTGGAAAATGGGCCAATCGCCATTGACTGCTCATCCGTGGAGTGAGTCTGATCTAGGCGACATGATTTGTTGAGAGGGAGTGTCTAAAGCCCAGTGGAAGTCACAACAATTTTCCCAGGAAAATATCTCCAAGCAGTGAGAAATTTATGTCAAAACCGGTATCTTCGGACCCTCTGCTACTCACGTAGACATTGACAGGTACTTATTATGACTTTAGAGACTCAGCTTATTAAAAACAAAACAAAGCAAAGCGAAACTTTTGGTCAAAACAATTCTGCTATTTTTTGTGTTTTTTTTTGGGGGGGCGGGGGTTGTTTTTTCGTAAAAAACAAACAAACACTCTTTGAAGCCCTTCCTCAGCGTCTGCTTTGTATTAGGATTATAAGTGTCCTCCAAACATTACCCAACCTAGGAGAAAATTTAGTAGGTCACTTTTGAGATGTCATCAGAGTGATGAATCTGTACCCAGAAATGTAACGCCACTCATCATAGTTTTGGGACCCTTTAATTAAAGGCTCATTTACTGGGGGCTTCAGGCATGAAGAATCTCCTTTGAATCTGTAAAAAACCCTGCGAAAGATGACCTGTCCTCTCACAGCTTAGTGTCAACTATCAAATAAGTGAGGAGAAAAAAGCAGCCTGTGGGTCATCGAGACAAATTTCAACCACTGACGTTCTCCTGGACTTTTTTTGATGCAAATGTGCATAATATAAATAGTAATGACTATCAAGGTAGGATGCCTTAGTGGTCCCTCATCCCTAGGGGTAAGCATTATTTATTCTCACTTTAGATCTGAAGAAACTAGGATCAGAGTCAAATAAGGAGATGGCTCCCCTCCCCCATGTCCCCTCTGAGCGTCCCCGGAAGCCACTATGTGGTGATGACCATACTGTGGTGGGGTCACCCGACTGTCCGGAGGATTATGCACGCTCAGAGGGACAAACAGGTAACGATGCTCAAACGCACACAGCAAGGGTACTGGTGCAAGCCCGGGGAGGGGACCAGAGGAAGGACAGCGGGGGGGGGTCCCCAAAGCCCACGATGAGCACACCACTTCCTTCCCACTGGTGCCTTTCTGAGGTTTTGTGCGTAGGGAGCGAACTCTCCAGACAGGCTGCCTGGATCTATCCTGCATGAGCTTCCAAGGGGCTTAACGTCTCTAAACCTGTTGCCGCGTCTATGAAGTGTGATGACGGCAGTGCCTGCCGTTCACGGGACTGAGAGGCATAAATGACAATCCAGGCAAAGCTTTTGATGGATGCCTGGTCAGCCAAGGCTGCCCGATGACTGGCCGCAGGCCGCTCTCTCCGACAAGATGTCCTCACAGACACACACGAAGTCACGTCTGGGCCAAAGACACGGCCGCTCTGCCCGGCCACCGCGGGGGCTGCCTGCCCTTCCTTCTCGTGAACCGAACGAACCTAAGCAAGTTCACACTGTGCAAATCTACCCAGAACGCTGAGAATTAAAACCCGGCCAGCTTCTCTTTCTGCGTTTTCCAATTTGTTAGTATTCGCACAGAAAAAAATAGAGAGCTCACTTTTACCTTATAAGGTCTAGGCAGATCGGGCTCCTGGTATCTCAGTTTTAGTATCCCTATCATTGATAGCACCGTCCAAATGGAAACCACGAAGTTAACATAATTTATCAGATTGATCAGGTTCGTGGACAGCCCGCGGTGGACGCAATAGTGACAAGCAACAGCACGGCCAGGGTCGGGGAGGAGTGCCCGTTGAGCATGTAAAAGAGTGCGGGCAGCTGGCCCTCTTGCCTGCGATGTATGCCACTCTTGACGACTGAAACACATTCATCAGAAGGCTGCTAAACAGCGAGGCGGAAATGCCGACGGGATGACCACGCCAGGGAGGGGAAGACTCTGTGCGTCCACGTGACGGCCACTGTGTCTGCGGAAACAAGAACACGCGAGGAAACGTGTGAGAAAGGAGAAGCCGGTGAAAACCCTTTCAAGTGCACTTCCGGGTGAATGCAGGAAATTCAGAAGGTAATGAAGGATGGAACGTTGCTGATTTTCACTGTTTATGTCTTCACTTCACACGTACACAACGCCGCATGTGCGTGTCATTGTAGCCTTGTCACTCTGTATCATGAACCCTGTCACTCTGTCTCATGAACCCTGTCACTCTGTATCATAAATGGTTATCATCTTACCTGTCTTCCCCACTTCACTTCCTAAGGGAAGGGCCATTCATTTCTTTGCTATAAAACTAACGTTTCACTCAGTGACGGACACGGTGTAAGTTTTCAGTAATACCGTGAACATGCGCTGATTTTGGTGGGGGGATGCTTTGAACGCATGCTTATGTTGTAAAAGAAGTTTACAGAGTGCGCACAGTCGCAGTCAGAGTTTAGAAAGCACGGGGCGATACCGCCCAGACAGGAAGGAGGTGTACGACAGCCCATGTCATGCTGCAGTTGGAAATACTCAACAGAAGTGAAAATGAGCCACCCGGGCGGAGAAAACGAATTACACGCCCGTTAAAATTCTCATGACATTTGGGTGCTTGTCTAAACCGCAGACCAGGTTTTCAACTGGAGGTGACCTGGCTCTTTGGGGGCTATTTGGCAATGTCTGGAGCTTTTCTGGTTGTCCCAGCTGGGGAGGCCGGGGTTTACTACTGGCATCCAGTGGGCGGAGGCCGGGGACGCCACCCAACCTCCCGCAACGCACAGGACGGGCCCCCAGGAAACCCTGTCCGTGCCGGGATGGAGAAACCCCACGTTCAGAGAACATTCTGATTTGTTACTTAAAGGTGAAGAGATCTAACGAACACTTGTTCGCTCTAAGTTAGTGGCTATAAAAGGAGCCAATGAAGAAAAGCCTCCATTGCTCAGGAGAACCGATTCCAGTCCAATTCGCATCACGTAGCTATAAACAAGGGCATGTCATGCAGACACGAGAAGCTGCTTTTTCAACTGAACGACTAGGCAAGGCACGTGCCTCCGGGGTCACGCTCTGGTGCCAAGGCTGGCCTCCCGGGTCCCAACGGGGTGGCTAGAACGACCAGTAAAACTTTTTCAACAGGAGAGAATGAAAATGTCACCAATCGTTTTGTTCTGAACCTCTTGTTTTTGAACCTCGTTCGAATTTGTCTCAAGCACCATTTTTCACTTCTCTCTCTGGAGCTATCCGACCATCCCGGGTCTTGTTTTAAAGTATCTCCTGTGTTGCTCATTGTTCCGATTGGGAGAGGTGTCGGGGGTCCACACGCCCTCACACAGTCTCCTCTTCCGGGCCGATCCAGAAATGCTCCTGTCCAGGAGAGACCCTGTCCTCTCTCCTGCCAGCTCCCCCAGACCGCTCGCTGCAAGTCGAGGAGGTGCTAGTTTGGCTCTGCTTTCATCTCCGCCCACAAGCGGCTCTTCCTTTTCTTTATTACTTTCCTCACATGATCTATTTTCCTGCCTTGGTGGGTTCTGAGCTCTGTTCCCTCCTTCGGGAGGCTGAAGGGCGTTTTATGAACACACCGTGCCTCCAGGTCTGGGCGGTGCCATATGAGTGTCCTCTCAGATTAGTAAATTCTTAGAAGTGAGACTTGTGGGTTAAAAGGCCTACCCTATTTTATTTTTAAAAAAAGAATGAGATATCACAAAGCGACCCTCCCTAAAACTTTCCACCCTCTTCTTGAAATTCTCAGCCACACCGGCTTGGCCAGCTGCGGGCCGGGAGGGAGGGTCAGGGCGACCCTCTGGCCTCTGCCCCCAAGGGTCCCTCACCATCAGGGACTAGCTTTTCCTGTGCCGACATGGTCTAGTTTTAAATGGAACGTGGAGCCCTCAGGAACACGGTGTGCCCAGGCGCGGTGACCTGGGAATCCTCCCACTGGCAAAGCCCGGAGCAGGCCCTCACTGCCAGGGGCCAAAGACCTCATTCCAGAGGGACAACGCTCCCTGCTCTGTCATAGAACTGGTTCAGAACAAAAGCTCCTTTTCCTTCCTTCAACAATCAGAGAAGAAGCAGGCCAGAGTGCTGATGACCGCACAAACAAAAGCCTGACGTGACTCACGTCGCTGGTTCTTTTCCTGCGTAAACCACAGACTCTCATGTGTATCACAGCTCGGAACCACGTGTTTTCGGTATCCATCGGATAAAATGTGGCGTTCGAGTCCCACCACACCCTAGATATTCTCTGTTCCGCAGGAATTTTTCGGACCTTCTATTCCCATTTGATTGAAAACATTCACTCTTCGATCCTCAGAATTCCTCAATTTAGAAATCCATTTCTCATGCTTATCGTTTTTCTCTCATATAATTGTGTAGTTCATTAAAGAAAATAAGGAAAATTCAGTAAAGAATAAAGCACACTCACCCACCATATCATTCCGGCAGCTTTCCACTCTTAACTGCTTACTTTCTGTCTCAGGATAATATAGATCCTGCTTTTTCCACATCGTTACGTTATAAACATTGTTCCTTTGAGTATTCATCAACAATATGATCTTTGAAAAAGCTCAGAATGGTCTATTACAGGGATTTCCATAAATTACTTGTTCATTTCAGATTTGTTGGATATTTTGATGATCTTTCATTTTTTGCTCTCATATGGAATGCATGATAGCTGTCTTGTACATACACGTTTCATCTATAGCTCTGATTTTCTTAATTTAAATTCCTAATACAAGAAACGGTAGCTGTAGGAATTAAAAAAATTGTTTCTGAATTTAACGTGCTCTGAGAATTTTGTGCCTACACAGTAAGCACTGTAAACTAAATTACAAGCAATTAAAGTCAAAACACACGCGCCAAAACAATGGTGCCACCGCAGAATGGCTGCCACCATTAGGACGCACCAGAGGAGACAGTCACGGTTTTTTAACCACCAGTGTGGCCAGGGCCGATGCCTCAGTGACCGTAACAACCAGGCAGCCGACCAGCGGCCCCGACCACACCCATAATTAACTTCGTAAACTGATTCTCTACATCACCCAAGTAGTTAATAAGTCACTTCTTGTTCGCACCCCATTCAGCGTTTGGTTGGTTCCCACAAATAGCCAGGATCTTGGTGCTGCCTGGCGTCAAGGGCCCGCAGGACCCATCACGGGTGCCTCGCTCACGGTGCTTCCTGTGCGGCAGGGACTCAGAGGTGAGGCCAAGTGTGTCAGGACTTTGATATTCGACGCCCCTCAGGTTGGCCCCCAGGGCCCCTGAAGACTTTACGCAGACAGTGATAGCGACTCAGAAGCGATCAGGCCTGGGCTGGGTGGTGGTTTACCTCAGAGGTTAGTCCGTAAATCTGTTATTTGCTTTTAAATATATGTTTATTTCCTGAAGATTTTCTTATCCTTTCGTTGTTTATTCTATAATAGACAGTTACCTACAACTAAAATAGTTACCATCAAATCAAATTTTCACTATGTTCAGGGCCTTTTGCCACCATGAATTTTTGCATCATTTACAGTAAACGACATTATACAATATGAATTAAATCTTCTTTTAACTGCTAAAATCCTACATTTCAAGTTTGTCATTCTTTACATCAGCTAGGATAACATTTGGAAAATCGATGTTGTACAAGTTTTAGTCACTATAAGCCCTGAGGACACAGTGCCACTGCTCAGAAGAGGTCACAAAGGGACCCAGGCTTCGCCACACCCCGGCCCAGGTAAACTGCCCCACATTCCCAGAAAACACACTGCCAAGTTTAAGGATGAAGCTGTTTCCTCAGCCAAACCATACTTTGTCATCTTCAAAAATCACCAGTTGATTCTCTAAACAAAAACAATGAAAAGCAGTCCACTTATGCCTCCTAAAAGTACCGGAACTGTCATTATTATTATTCATTGCCGTAGTCATTTGCATACAAACCTGAAGAGAGAATTTCCTGGGGTCAGAACAGCCAGGTAAGACACGTTAACCAGTAAATAAAGGACTGTCACCAGAGGTAAGGCGGTGAGTATGCTTTTCGGGATTGTCTTTCTGGGGTTCTCCACCTCCCTATAACACAGAAAAGAGCGAAATCACAATTGGTAAAAATCGCATCTTAAATGTGTCATGCCGGCGTCCTCCTCTGCCCCGGCGCCCGCCACACACCCACACACACCACACCACACACACACACACACACACGCACACACGCACGCACCCGTGCCCCAGGCACCCCACGAGGACCCGCGTGCCCACCCCTCTCTGAGCTTGGTGCTCAGTGAAGAACAATGGGGAGGGGGCATTTCTTCATTTTCTCCAAAGATGGTAAAATTACTGAAGAAAAACACAGGAATGAAAAACACAAAAGCCGAGCCCACAGGACGCGCGGTACGGTTGGGAGCCGACGGTCTGCGGCCCCCGGAGAACGTGGCGCGGGCTCGGGCGGCGGCGTGTCCCGGCAAAGCCGCCCGCGAGGGGAGGAGACACGCGATGAAACGGCCACGGAATCAAGGCCAGAACGGGGCCCGTGGCGCGCGCCCACTGAGGGCCCGCGTGCTGTGAGAACGCACCGCGTGGCAGTCTGGTCCCCTCTGCTCTCTGGGCGCCTCACGCCCGGCAGTCACCAGCCCGTTCTCTCCTTTCCTGGCCGCCTAATCAGACTTTGCTTGTCCTTCGGACCTCAGCAGATCATAATTTCTGGGAAACGGGAAGACACTTTCCCTGGCCAGCAAAATTGCTCTGTGATAAGTTCCCAGTGCACACACGAGGGGTCCGCACGACCCCGCCCCCGGCGGGCGCTCTGCCTCCCTTTCTGTCTCTGTTAAGTGCAAAACAGAGAAGAAGAGGCCGTGAGGTGGCATCCTGCAGAGCGGATTTTCTAGGATCATCTATTCTCAAATACTGTCCCATTTGTCACACTGTTCTCCCAGTGTCTCCATTCTCCGAGGAGGGACCCTGACATGCCTTGACACGTCACAGCTATGTGCACCCAAGTCGCCCTGTGCCCCGGCCACTGCAAGGGCCAAGCGCTGACCTCCCTCGCTGGAAGCCAGTAACTGCCAGTCCTCGAGATTTCATTCAAGACTGAACCAGATGTCAACAAAGCCACACACACACACACACACACACACAAGCAGTGTCATGGTGGCAAGAAAGACAGGCCGCTGAGGACCCTGGCTGTTTGCGGGTTAGAGCCCCCCGGCCCCTCTCGCCCACGAACACTGGTTGCTCAGGTCTCCCTAAAACACGGCGTGTTCTTCCAGCAGATTCCCCTTTGGCCGTTTAACGCACGTATGTGGGTTTCTGCTCCTGGGAGCCAAATCTCTCCGTCTGCCCTCTGACGTCCGTCACATGTCACCACCTGCAACGCAGCATCCGTGGTGCAATCCGAGGGGAGCGGGCGGAGCACTCGAGGACCAAAGAGAAGGCGCTGGTGGGGACCTGCCCTGTACTGATCACAGGCCTCTGGACAATTGACCAATGAGGTTTCATACTGGGAGAAATGTAAACTCTAGAGACAATAGAATTCCAGTCAACTGCCTGGCACTTAATGAGCTGTGAATGGCTCTGGACGGAGTAAAGCTCTTGGACAGCAAAACCACGACTCTACCTTCCTCTGGGCCTTTTCCTCTTTCTCATTGTGTAAGAGGTTTGTAGAGAGGAGGGAAGCGACATAATACAACAAAACGTAATGCAATTCCAGGTTACAATGGCCAGGCCGGTAGTGAATATGTCGGGGCTTGACCTTCGAAGGTGAATGTTCCTACAATATGCAGAGTCAGCTGTCTACAAATCACCCTTGTCCAGGTGAAAGTGTTACTTGGAATTTAGTGGTATTTAAATCAGGTGTAAGTAAATTGACAATCCCACCGAAATTCCTCCAGCTTTTGTTTGCTGCCAGCTGCCTGTGAAGGCCCCTACAGGCCAGGAACCTTTGTCAACCTATTTTCAGCAGCAAAGCACGATCGAGCAAGAAGACGTCTCTGGAGACGGAACAAGGTGTAATCGGCTCCCATAGAAGCCAGAGACAATTCTTCAGCCCTTCGGCGGGCGAGACAAAGGGCAGGTCGAGAAAGACTTGCTAATCGTGCCAGGCTCTCTCATCGCAGCGGCCCGTGTCAGCACCGACCGCAGAGGGTCATCTCCTGCGCGGCTTCCTTCCTCAATGCCTCCCTCTTTAACTCGGTGCAGACCGACTGACCACTCCCACTCAAAGTCCACCAACGCCCTCCGACCTAGTGAAATGGCTTCTGGTCAGCACTGCACTATGTCGGTCACACCCTCTTGGGGGAAAGATGTGAGTGTCACTCATGATTCTCTAAACCGCCTGGGGGCTCCTTCGTTAGGTCCCCACCTCCGGCCTGAACGCCGGGCCTCCACTCACCGGCCGCCAGCCCTGCGCCAAGCCGCTCTGCCTCTCTGCGCACTCGCCCTGGAAGTCACACCTGTCATCAGCCCACGAGATGGAAACCGGGCGGCTGTTGCCCACCCGTGTCCTACACGCACCTGCACGCTCTGGTCTCCGCAGCTGGATCAGGCACATCACGACAGCTTTTGAGCCCTGGTGCCCATTTTTCCCGGTGGGAGGAAAGAAAAAAGAAAGTGCAGAGAGGTAAAGACACTTGCACAGCTGGCGGGTGGCGGGGTCAGGCCAAGGCCTGGGTCCGGCTTCTTCCGCTGGGCTGCAAGCCTTTTACGGGCAAGAACACATCTCGCTCAGCTTCAGGCCCAAACGCGGGGTTTTAAAAGTGGCCCGTGGTTACAGAGATATGTGCGATTGAATCACTTACTGAACGATCGGCCATGATGGGGCCCCGGAAACGGAAGGGGACTTGGTCCAAAAGCAGAGAGTCTGCTTCTTGTTTAAACGCCCAGGGAAAGAGCTCGTAATGAGGCTGAAGCTGAAGAAAATGAGCTCGACGAATGTGGACAGTCCCCAAGGAGGCGAGGGAAAGGATACAGACGGCGTTCAAGGGAAGAGCCTGACTTTGAGTGTGGAGGGAAAACTTCTGTCCTGACATTGGAGGCCAGAGTGTTAACTCCAGCCTTGGAGCAAGCTAGACCTGCGATTCTCTTCTCTTGAGACGTACTCACGAGCCTGGGTGGGTCACAGGCCCCCAATACAAACACGACCTGGCACTGCATCACTGCTGGACTCAGTGTCATGGGAGGGAACGACTTCCACAACCCCAGACTGCACCCTTTCACAGAAAGGAAACCAGAGGATCATGAAGAGCCCTTATCCACGGTCCCAGAAAAGAAAGCTGGAGAAGAGAAGCACTCTGGACTAACTGTGGGGGAGGAGGGTTAAGAACAGGTGGCCAGTGCGAGGCTGGCACATTCTGACCTGATTTAGAAAGTCACAAAGAAGAAAAAAAAAATGGAATCATTGATGTAACATACAACTCACAATGAATAAAAAAAATGTCCATTTCCTACTGTATGCAATAAATCACGGCTCAAGAGGTTTTTCTCAGTGAGCTGTTGATCACCTGCTATGAACATAAGGCATCCCCGCCCGAGTACGCGAACAATCCTTGGAAGATGGCTTGAATGAACTGGGAGGCGTCGGGGTACTCGGCCTGGAAAGGGTTCCGGAAGTTGGCCACGTTCTCCTCCCTCCCTCTCGCCAGCAGCACCACCCCGCTCAGGGAAATGAGGCCGAGGATGGCCGTCTTCAGCACGGTGCTGGCCATCTGGAGCCAGGCTACCTCCTTCACGCCCCGAGAACTCAGGATGCCCACCACCCACAGGAAGGCCAGCGCCAGGCAGCGCGTGGGCAGCCCGGGCGCGGGGCAGCCGGGGAAAAAGGGCTGGATGCTGTACTTGGCCAGGAGCAGGGCCTGGCTGGCCATCACGCCTGCCCCAGGAACAGGCTGTCCAGAGGTTCAGGAAGGAGACGGTGCTGCCGAAGCATCGCAGGAGGAAGTAGTAGTGGGCGCCGCTGCACGGGAAGGTGACGCCGATCTCGGCCGAGCAGAGCGCGTCCATCAGGGCCAGCAGGGCGCAGGCAGCCCAGACGCACAGGGACAGCCCCACGTTCATGTGGCAGTACTTCAGCACGCCCGCGGGCGCCACGAAGATCCCCGCGCCGATGATCTTGACCATCAGGAAGCTCGTGCCCCAGCAGTAGCCGAACACCCTCTGGAGCTGTATCTTCTTCCCTCTGTCCATCGTGGCCGGAGAGTTTTACGAGTCTAGGTCAAGGCAGTTTCCGAAGCGTCCCGTCCACACTGCCGAAGAGGCTGCTGGCGGGTGCTCCGAGGCGGAGTGGTGCTGTCCTCTGCGCCCCACCTCCGCTTGATGTGCCCTGTTTTTAATCATTAACAAAACATACGTGACATATCCAAGGAAAGTGGCCTAAGATTCCTCGGAGGGGTTTGGTTTGACTTGTTTTTTAATTATTATCAAAATAATACATTCGGATGGAAAAAGGAATTTAAAACCAGACAGGGCGCTGCGGCCAAAAGCAGCGTCCTGCGTGGCTGTGGTCCTCCCCGGGCTGTCCCCACGTCCTCCGTCTGCGAACTCTCGTTTGTGACATGCGTGGTCGCCGCCGTGACTCTAAGGACCACGGGAAGACGCTGACGGCGAGCATCTCGACTTGGGACGCGCCCTTCGCCTTCCGGTCGTGGGTGCTGGGGACTGAGCCTCCCACCCTCTCGTGGGTCCCGCTCCCTATCCCTCCCATCTTCGACCCTCAGACTTTCCAGAGACGAAGTGTTCGCCTTGGTCAGGACCACGGAGGCCAGTCCACAAGACGAGAGCGTGACAGACCCCACACACAGGCCTGTCCCTTGACCACTCGTCATCCCGGTAGCCGGGTCAAAGCAGGAAGAGTGGACAGGGCGTGCAGGAGGACACCTGCCCCGAGGACGGGGGGTGGAGGGTGCTGAGCACCGCAAGGCCCGGCTGGGCCCGTGTCGCTCTTACGGACGCCGCTTGACCACGCCAAGCACCCTTCTGAGTCCTGCCTCCAGAGCCTCACAAGTTTGGAGCACACCCTGGCCTCCTCCGACGTAAATCATTTCCGAATCATCCTCTAAGAGTAATGAAGACATTTATGATTTTGCTTCGGTGGGTAAACTGGCTACTGTCTGACAGGCTGCAACCCAAAACTCACTGATAATACTGTGTAGGTCTCAGTAAACACGACCAGGCCCTCATCTCGAACAAAACCAGGCTCCCTGCCCATCCCAGAGAGATAGATAGAATGGATTTAAAAAAGAAAAGAAAAAAGAAAAAAAGCATATCCAATCAGTCTATAAGCGATATCTTAGATTCAAAGATACAAATAGGTTAAAAGTAGAAAGATACAAATCGATACATAATGGAAACAGTATCCAAAAAAGCTAAAGAGACTTTTCTAATAAAAGGCAAAATAGGCTTAAAGAAAAAATTGCTACCAGACTGGAGAGACATTCTATAATGACAAAAATATCAACTTAGCAAGAGAAATGATAATTATAAACTGTGAATACCTAACAACTGAGCCCCTAATATATGAAATTAAAATGGAAAGATTTGGAGGCAGAAACAAAAAAATTCAACAATAGTGTAGACTTTGTCACTCTGCTCTCAGTCTGATAGAAAAACTAAAAGAGTATATACAACTTAAAGTAGAAAACAAGAATATGTACAACTTAAAAATATCGACCCACTTGACCTAACACCTATCGAGAGCAGAAAATAAATTCTCTTCAACCACACATGGAACATTCTCCAGCAGAGATGATATGTTAAGGCAGGAAGTAACTATTAATGCATATAAAAGAATTTAAGTTTATTAATGCTTATGGAGTTAAATTCAAAACCACAAACAGAAGGAAGCTGCAGTAATTGTGAGTATGTGACTTTGGCAAAAGAATAGACACAGGATCAATGGAACAGAATCAAGAGTCCAGAAATAAAGCCTTATATTTTAGTCTAGTGGTTTTTTTTTTTTTTTCCACAAAGGTGCCAAAGCAATTCATTGGGGAAGGTAGTCTGTTCAAGAAACAGCCTGGGACCATTAGATATCCGCATATGGAAAAATCGACTAGACTTTCATCTCAGACCATCCACAAAACCTAACTCAGAATGAATCACATAATTGAATGCAGGAGTTAAAACAATAAAAGTTTCTAGAAGAATACATAGAAGAAAAGCTTCAGAACCTTATGTTAGGCAAAGCCAGAAAGCACGGTTCATAAAAGAAAAGACTGTTAAATTGGACCACACCAAATTTTAAAACTTTCGTACTTCAAAAGGCACTATTAAGAAATAGAGAAGGCAAACAATAGATGGGAAGCACATATTGTTAAAACACATACCCAGTAAAGGACTTATACCCAAAATTTACACACACACACACACACACACACACACACATAAATGCTTATAACTCAATAATAGGAAGACGATCCATCAAAAATGGGCAAACATGAAAAGACATTTATGAAGGAAGATATAGAAATGGCTAATAAAAAATAAACCAGTGCCTGGCGAGATGCTTAACGATATCAGTCGGCAGGGAAATGTAAATTGAAACCGCAATGGGGTACCATGTCCCACCTCCAGACCGAATAGCTGTCATAGTCCAGACAGGCAGAAACCAGTGCTGGCCAAGGACCTGGACAAGCAGGAGCCCCCGCCCCTCCCCTGCCCAAGTCGCTGGTGGGGCGGGAAACAGCGCGGCCATTCTGGAAAACATTTTGGTCACGTCTCTAAATGTGAAACTTAAAACGCCATATCACCAGCAATTTTGAAGGAGAAAACGCAAGCTGAGCGAGCCCCCAGGAGACGGGCCGGGGAGGCGTTGGAGTGCGGCAGGCGAAGTGCTGTGTGGAGGGTGGCCCTTCGGGGTGGCCGACTCTGGGGCTTCCTGTGTCCGCAGCCGGAGGGCCCTGCGTCCCGGGAACCCCTCGTTCTCTGGCACATCAAGGTGTGGCCACGCTGCTCTCAGCCCACACGTCCCGATCGAGTCTTGGAGGACCGAGGCAGTGGTGTTGCTGGGGACCCAGAGAAGACACTCGTGCCCCGATGCCCACTGGGGACTCCTGAAAGCCAGGAGCCTGCCGCACCCGCCAGGAACCAGAAAGGGGGTGCAGCAGCGAGGGCGGCGTGGCAGGCCCAGGAGAGGAGAAGAGGCGTGGCAGTCACCGGGAGGAAGACGGCCCTACAAGTGGAACAGAGACGCTGGTCCAACGGGTCCTATGGGGCACCCTCCAAAGAGACGCGCTGAGAATGGGCTGAGGGTGCGTCAGAGCTGCGAAACAGAGCGGGTGCCAAGACGAGGCCACACTCCACCCGGGCCGCCGTGTGGGAAAGCACCGGGCGAGCCTCTGCCAGGCATCCGACAGCGTCAGTCACACAGGTGGCAAGGACCCAGGGCTGACGCAGCAAGGCGGGGCTGGGACCACGCCCCTCTCACGTCCCCCACCGCGGCCGCAGCGCGCTCCTAAGATCTGAAAGTCGACCCCAAAAAAGGAGAGCAAGAAAGACTGAATGAGGGGCACCTCCTGGATACAATTATATTTCAACATCAAATGACTGAAAAATACCTGAATTTATTTTTACTTAGAAATGACTGTGTTTTCTGCCTCAGGCAAAATGAGAACTTTGAGGCAAAAATCAAAGCGAATTGTACAGCAAGTAAAGGAGTGGGCATTTGAGAAGCTTCTGAAACAGGAGCTCTACCCTCACTGAGGCCCTCGGACTTCACCTTGCAGAGAATGGCAGGAACAGTTGGCCTGGAATTTGCCCGAGGAGCCTGCTGGCCGTCGCTGCTGACACACAGGTGCCCGCACCACCGCCAGCCCCCGGGGACGAGAGTGGGTGGCGCTTTGCCAACAGCCCCTGCACCTAGGAGAAGGCCTGGGAACCCTCACCCACTTATTTTAATGATTTGCAGACTGAGAACGAAGGTTCACTTCTGCAAACAGCGATTTTAAAGTGAGAAGTCGTTCAGCAATCTTCCCCCGGAACTTTGGACCCTGGTTAAATAGTGTCTGTTCAGATCTGCAGATGAATAGGGGCAGAGGAACATGATTTTAGGACGTTGTCTTAAACGTTCCTGAATTGAGTAAAAACTGGAATGTCCTATGTTGTTTCTTTCGTTTATATTGCCTAAACGGCGCTTCTGTACAAGGAAATGGTGTAGGCTGACTTTCGATATATTTTGATCAATGATACACATTTTCTTCTGATCCTGTTCCGTTGAAAGCATTTATCACATACCAAATGACGTTATCTCCTCCTATCTTTTTTCTCAGACGCTGGTGGAGTTATGCCCTTCAGCTCTGTGATTAAAATACACACGAGTGGGAAAACATTGGTCAATCACTAAATGTCATGACCCTTTGTGACCTCGCATTCTGGCTGGGATCGGACATCCGCCGCTGTGGCGTAATGGCATGCACGTCGAACAAGGATGGGTTTCTACAGGAGAAAAGGCGGGTTATTTGGGGCCGAGGACCTGAACACCGTGTGTGTCGCTGGCTCTGTTGCCCCACATGCTGGCAAAACCCCCACAGGCCCCAGCGGGAAACCAGGTCTGCCACAGAGGCCCGCGACACTGAGGAACAGTCTGCATTCCATACGGAAGGCAGACCACGGCGCGCTGATAAAACAGCCGACCCCACGCCGGAACAAATGGGAAGTGGGAAGACCCCACGCAGACAAACAGCGAGGGAGGAAGGACGAAGTCGGGAGGAGAAGGGAGGTCCAGAAGGAAGGAACGGAGGCCTGTTCACCGCGCTGTCCAAATCTCGGGAGGGCCGGGCAGCGGTTTTCATATTGATCTGCAAGACTGTTTTGAGGGCAAGGGCCACTTTATAAAAACCACTGCGGGTCAAGCAACCTGCCCAGCGCAGAAGAGGTGAGACTTACCATGAGGCCGATGACGAGGACGCGGGTAAATGGCGAGGGGCAATGAACGGCCAGCTAGCAAAGGCGCTTTTCCTTTCGGAACTCGGGTCTTGACGTTTTCCACCGCGCTGAAGAAGGGGACGAGGGCCGGCTTGGTGTCGCCTCCCGAACTCCGGGCTCTGGCTGGCGCAAAGATGGCAGGTACAGCCTCACGTCGCGCAGTCAGTTAGGGCCTCATGCGAATCAAGCGACAGGAAACACGAGCGGCTTTTAAAAACGCGGGCCTGATTTTTTCCTTGCCCCGAGGAAACAGGCTCTTCCTCAGATCAGTGGCTTACTGCCGCCAGGTCCCTAATGGTCACAACACGGCTGCCAGACTCAGGCAGAGCACGCGAGGCCAGGGCACGAGGGGGGAGGTGGCGGCCGCCCCTCGCCTGTTTCTTTTACCAGAAAGTCAAGTTCATAGAGATTCTCCTTCTGTCGGGCAGGAAGAACTGCCCGGCCGGCCCACCAGCAGGATTGGCAACCGTTTCCAAGCGCTGTTCCCAATCCCTGGACCTACGTAGGAGCCTCGTTATGAACTGAACCAAGTTCAAGAGCTCCATAACAGAGTGCCAGGACAATATTTCAAATGAGCTAAATATTCCAGGCACCTGGCTAATCTTCGGGGTCCTACTCCGTGTCACACGCCGTGCCGGCAGCGCTTGGCCGCGCACCCCTTCCCCAGTGTCTCCCAGGGGCAGGCGGCGGGCCCCGGGCGCCCAGCACGCACGCGGTGACAAGGTGAGTGGCCCTTGTCTGCTCTCTGTGAGCTGATCGCTTCCTCTGTTAAGAAATTAAAGCGGGGACCAGAGGCAGAAACGGTCGCGGCTGCGAAGGTGGCGGGTGGCACTGAGGAAGGAGGCTATGCCAGGCGCGAGTTCGCAGGGCGGACGAGGAGGGCCCAGGACACACCGCGTGCTCTTTCTGTCTGTCTGTCTGTCCTTTTCCCTGCAGGACTCAAGGATCAGTGCGTTGAAAACGACAGGCTCGTGAAATGCCCGCCTGACGGCAGGGGAAAACGAGGAAGGCCAGGTTTCAAGAAACGTCTGTTTCATGAGGAAAAGAAAATGCTCCTCTTCATCCCGTTCTTCGCGCAGACGTTGACTTACGAGTCAGCACATCGCCCAGCGTTGGCGGCGTCCGCCGCCGCGAGCATCGAAACCGGCCTCCGCCGTCCACCGCGGCTCTGGAAGCTCGCGACCCTGTGTTTCAGGTCACGCGCAGACGAGGGGTTCCACCCCACCACTGACAGCAAAAACCCTGAAACGCGCCTCTTTTTTCTGGACCGAAGCAGTAGGTGTTGTTTTTTTTTTTTTTTTTAAGTGGAGAATTGTGCCAAAATTTGGTTGCCTAAGAGCTTTGTTTATCCTCTAGTTCGTTGTTTATTTTTCGGGGTTCACAATGTTTCCCACGCTTAGCATGCCCGGCAGGCGTGGCGACCATCCTTCCTCTTTCTGCCGGCTGCTCGCATGGGTGCTGCTGGAATCGCTCTCAGGGCTGGGCCGTGGACTCGGGGTGGGGGTGGGGGGCCGGGACCGGTCCTCCGGGCCTCACAGAGCAAGCGAGCGAAGCCGCGGACCGCCCCGCTGCTCGTCCCAGTGAGGTGCCAGGCAAGACACGTGCCAAGTCCGTCAGCAGACTGGGGTCTTCAGGTTGTCTCTGGAAGACTCCCGAGGCCCCTGCCTGGCTGGACGTCCTGATGGAGACAGGGCCTGGCCACCGAGGCCCTGCTCCCTGTCTTAGAGGGTCTGGTAGGGACAGTGGCTCTGCTGAATTCAGGGAGACCCGCGCTTGAGGCCCTTTACATCTAGAATCATAGCTCATATTTGAAGAAGTCACAAGAGTCAGGCCACGGCAGACTAGGCTGCACGGTGCGGTGTCCGTGGCCAGGAAAGGTCGGGCACACACCCTAGGGACTATCTTTGACACCTTGGAGAGAGCAGCCTCGCTCTGCGAGCTATTTACAACCCGCTCCGAGCTTCTCCTCACGGGTCTCCCAAGCCTGTCCTTAAAGTCCCGGCGCTCCACTCCACTCCAGCACACCTGACGCCAGCCACCTTTCACGCGGCACCTGGACGCCCGTGGAATGACCTCCGTGAATATCCGTGCACGCAGGGAGTGCAGTTAACCCCATTCCAGAGACCAGCCAGAAGCTGTGCCCTTGTCCCGAGCCAGAGAGAGAAAGTGAGGCTTCGGGGCACTATTTTGTGTGAGACGAACATCTGATGACCCTGCGCTGTGATGATGCTCGTTTGTAATTTAAGTAGCTGCTGTGACGTTGAAGCTAGGAGGCTGGATCTGCAAAACGGGTTAATAAACTACAAACCCGAAACCGTAAGAATCAGATTTCGCCACATAATTATGGTATTTGAGGAGGAAATTGATACGAGCCTCATTTTGAATTGAATACACACATGATGACATTGTTTCTCGAAGGCGTTTGAGAAATTTTTAAATGCACACAGGAAAAAATAGAAATAAATGTCCCAATATATCAGCCTGCCAACCTACGAATAAAAGACGAAGGGAAAAATGTCGATTGGGGAAATGGCGTCACCCACATCTTCAAACCAATATCAGTAGAAACTTCCAGAAAAACGGAAGAAGATATTTTATTTTATTGTAATTCCTTCCTTTTAACTGAGCATTGACTTACAAATTCAATAGAGAAAGCAGAGGAAGAAAGAATCAAATATAAGCAACCCTTTTATTTAATGAGATGATTGTGCAGATCAATTTTAAAGAGGTACACACTGTCAAAAACAACACGAAGCTGCAGTAGACTGGGTATGAATTCAGGCACATTTACATCGCATCTCATTTTGGAAATAAATGGATGATAGTATTTCACCATCAGTGACTTAGCAAACACTTACTCTTTATTTGAAATTTGGAGCATCCTCGCCAAGCTGTGATTTTATATATACATATGTGTGTGTGTGTGTGTGTGTGTATAGCTTCCTGGTCTTCATTAGCTACATCAGGTAAAGAAGCATTTGACAGCAATTGTGTGTCAGTGATTAACATCAAAAAATGAAACGTGATTTAAAAAATATGAAAGTAAATACAACACAACGCACGGAGCCAAGGGTTATGCTGAAAAATAAAACAGGGGAAGATGTCAGAAGTGATGGGCCATCTCATTTGCATTCACAGCAAAATTAAGAGGCACAAAGGAGAAAACACGGGATTCTCCGAGGTCAAGTAACTAGACCAGGGCCACACAGCCGGATGAGTGTGAAAGGTGAACTTGAGCTCATTGCCACCGTGTGGGCTCCCGTGCTACTTTATTTAATTGTGTTCACTATCTGATGGACGAATGAGACAACAGCACAGGAGAAAGGGAGGGAGACCCTGTACCTCCTGGGACTTTGAAGGAGGGCCCATCACAGGGCAGCGTCCCCACAGCCAGCATGGTCCTTACCTCACCGTACTTACAATTCTTTGCTTATTTCCTAACCGTCCCATTGGCGGTGAGCTGCCGGAGGACCGGGGCTCGGTCTCATTTCTTTCTAAACTCACAATACCTAGCGCAGTCCCGAGACCACAGCTGGTGGCAGTGAGTAACTGCTGGGTGAATGAATGAGCCATTGCGTTAGAGTCTGAGAGGAGCCATCTTGAAGACGACGGGCCGGGCCGCCTTTGCTCCAGGGTCACCTTTGCTCCAGGCGTTGCTTCCAGCACCCAGGACACCACAGACCCGGCTTAGGGGCCGAGGGCAGAGCTGGAAATCCAAGGTTAGGCTCCCAGCCCCTGACTTGGTGGTTGTGTGCCCGCGGCTCCCTACTCGACTTCTATAAGCCTTAGTCTCTTTATCTGCAAAAAATAGACAATGAAAGCATCTAACTTTCTGCTGATGTATTAGCTTTGAGAGTTAATGTTCCACCCCTAGCATAAACCCAATATTTTGTAACAGCTTCATATACGCTCGGTGGCTGCCACTGTTACTATTATATTAGGTACTTGTCACAAGTTTCTCCTTAGAGCACCTTTCCCTAGTTTCTTTAAGTCCAGCACCTTCTGACGGACAATTCTGCCCAACGGGAACGTTGTTACTCGCTCGTCTGTCAAAACTCTCCTACCTTTTGAGTCCCTGCAGGCAAGTAGCTTTCCAGATGACAGGAGGAAGGTCAGGATGGGAAGTGCACAGTGTGGGCTGGCACCGTGGGATTTGAGTTCCCAGAGCACCACTCAGGAAGGTGCCTGCTCTGCTCGCCACACGCGTAGATGGGATAGCCCGGGGGAGCCTCTTCTGCAGGGGCGGGAGAACTCACACGAAGCCCTTCGGGGTCACCGATGTCATAGCAGCACCTGAAATATGATGTCTTACCCAACTATTCCGTCCGGCCAACCAATTCCTGAGAACTTTTGTGACTGCTCCGATACTCGGCTTCTGGTGTAAAAGTGAGTGTGTCGCCTTATTTTTGTCACAGAGATGAGTAGGGGTAGAAACTGGTTCGTCGTGAGCCCGTGGCGGGAACACGCCCTGTGCACCCCCACCCACCCCCTCTGGGGGTGTCCTCAGAACGCGCTTCCTCTGCGTCTCCGCGCCACTCTGCAACACACAAGGGCCATGACACGGAGTTTCGGCCAAAGCGCCGGGGGCAGAACTTGCAAATGCCACTTCCAGGCCCACGAGAGAGCTTCCATTTCCTCTTCCTTTCCCACAGTGACTCTGGGAGGCATATGTTGAAGACGAGCCTCACAAGAGAAAAGGAATTTAGTCCCTGAATGACACTGGTTCCCTGCCCCGCAATAGGCTCCCTGGACCGGGACCTAAGTGAACTATACTAAACTTTTATGGAGTTGAATCTGCAAGGTCGAGAACCGCTTGCTACGCAGATAGGACGCCCTCTCTGATAACCCCGGCACGGAAAGCCGGGGAGACCGCAGACATGAGCGGGACGGAGCGGGTTGTGTTGCCAAACCGGTCGCCACTTCCTCTGAGTGACCTTCCTGCCATCACGCCTTGTGCTGTAGAAAACGGCTCTAAATTGTATCACAGGAAAGAACGTCAACTCCCTTTAGGCGCAGTGGAAAGCATTAAATATAGTAGAGCAAAGATAAATCCTGAACCCCACCACCCAAACCAGAAAAGGCGAAAAGGAACGGGAGACCACCTGTTACGTTAGTAAATAAGACAGGAGCCCAAACAAGATAAAACAACAACGACAGAAGGAAGAACGAGATGAGGGAGAGAAAGTGACAAGGAAAGGCGAAGTCAGGCCAAGAAGAAATCCTTTAGGCATTAGCCAGGAAAAAAAAAAAAAATCTCCTGAAAAGGGAAAAAACAACAATCCAAGCCGAAACCTAGTGGAGAAATATATGAGACGATTTCTAAAGGCGTGAGAAGGCGGAACTAACGGCCCAAGGAGATTCTATTCAACCCAGATGCCAGAACCTTCCAATCTGGAGGGACTCGAGGAGCCCAGGATGCGGGGCTTCTCGCTGGGAGGAGAAAGAACAAAAACCCAAACCAGTGAACTCGGAAACGGAAAATCCCCGTACAAGAACTCGGGATGGGATGAAATCCACCTAAATATGGAATAAACACCACACTCGTGTGGCCAGACGACAACGTAAAACATGACACACGGTTTGACAGCACAAAGGGGGCCCTGGACGGCCCTGTGGGGACCCAGCACCCGGTGCCCGGAGGCGGTGGCAGGGAGGGGCCGGGGCTCGGGACCCGCTCTGAACCCGCACTTGGCTGCTACCTCATGGGGTCCTTTGAGGGTCACGTGATTAATGCACTTGGGGCATCTGCACCAGTGCTTGGTCACTGTGACCCTTCCGCACGTGCTCGCTGTTAGCGATGGCCTTGTTTCCCACAGTGGAGACTTCAGTTAATACTGTTTCAAATGGAAATAAAGAATTTTTAAGAAGGACTCCGCCTTCTTGTGTGCTTTATTATCTCTCTTCTTAAGCGTAGAGAAATCGTTTAGACTATAATCTTATCAATTTTATTTCTCTTAAATGCAAATTTAATATTTTTAGTTAGAATATGACATCATTAAAAATTAGTTCCACCAATTTATGTACCTACACAGCCATCTGTATATACATGTACAAAAATGTCTGGAGTAGAGTTATTTCTATATAGTGGGATTGGTAGCAATTTTCAAAACCTTTTTTTTTTTTTTACTTTTTTTTCCATTCTTTAACTTCTTTATATTGATCTTGATATTAAAATTAAAAAAATATTACATGAGAACAAAAACTGTGTTTCTTGCACTGCTGGGATTGTATACCTTTGGGAGCTTTGTACCTAGGCGTGTTTACTCCTGAGCTATTAAGGGAGTTTACATGGCCAAACACCAGGCCCTCGGCAAAGCCAGTTGCTTTTCAGTCAGATCTTCTGGTTCGGCCTCTACCCTAGAACTGCCTGCAGGAGCTTTTCATCATATTTGATTTCATTTTTCAAATGGTTTTTTAACGTTCTCTGTTAGAAAAGTAATGTAAACGCTTAGAACACGTCGAAGAAGAAAAAGGCACTGAGAAAAGTGTGCTGTAACTAACAGCTTCCAATGTTGACCCTTTGTGGGTGGACGGCTCTGTGACATCGCTGCGTGACCGTCGCCACCGTCCGTCTCCAGGGCTTTTTCACCTTTCCCGGCTGACACTCTGCTCGTTAACACTGACTTCCCGTTGTCCCTCAGCCCCACTCCTGACAACCCTTTTTCTGCCTTGTGTCTCTATGAATTGGGCTACTCTGGGTTCGTAGAAGTGGAATCGCACAATATCTGTCCTTTCGTGACTGGTGTATTTCACTTGTAATGGCTTCCGAGTGCGTTCATGTAGTAGCATGTATTAGAGTTTTCTTCCTTTTTAGGGCTAAATAATATTTCCTTGTGTTTATATTACCACATTTTGTCCATCAATTTTGTCAATGGACACGTGTCACTTTCCCCTTTTGGCTATTGTGAATCATGCTGTCGTGAACATGGGTGAGCAAATATTATCAAGGCCTTGTTTTCACTTCTTTTGGGCATATGCCCAGAACCAGAATTGCTGAATCTCATGGTAATTTTATGTTTAAGTTTTTCAGCACTCTCCGTACCATTTTCCAGTGGATATACCATTTTACATTCAACCAGTAATGCCTTAGGGTTCCGATTTTTCCATATCTTCATCAACACTTGCTATTTTTTTTTTAAGTAACAATCATCCTCATGGATGTGAAGGGGTAGTTGTTCTTAAAAGAGTATGTACTGAGGACTCATAGAAATGTGTCAAAAAAACTAACAACTCATAATGTTCTCGTGGTTATAGTAAGTTTGAAAATAAGCCCTTAAAATAATGAACAGTGGATAAAGCAGTATTTTAGAGTCCCGGAGAAGTACAGGAAGTGGACAAAGAGTAAAAAATACACACCACAAAAATCTCAAAGAGGAGTGTATTAAAAACGGAAGTAACCACAAAGAAAAGCGAGAACTAAGGAAGCAGGAAGTCAGTACTTACCTAAGTAAAACACTAAGCTGTATTTACTTATCTACTGTAAACACTAAAAGAAAATTCCCCTTTGGTACATGACTATTACCTCTTTAGTGGATGTCTGAGAAAGTTCATATGAGACTTTAATAATGGTTTTTGGTTTTATCTTTGTTCTCAAATTATGCCAAGAGTAGATGTTGGAGTCCAATGATCCAGCCGTGCTAGGGACATGCTTGCTGGACAAAAGCCAGGTCAATTTTTATGGTAACAGACTTCGAACACGTTTATGTAGGAATGAAAATCAGTTAACTTTCAAGAAGTGTGAGTGTGCCGTGAATATGATAATAATTTCTATATAGTATAACAGTTTTACTTGGATGTGGGAACACCGTATACTGAATAGAATGTGAACTGCTTTACTCTTATTTAAAATGCCTACTCTTAGACTAATTTTGGCGCAGCTTTTCGCCCCCAGCCCCCTCCTGCTTCCTCCTGTCCTCTGAGCCCATTCGTGCAGTCGGTCACTTCAGTGAGATCCCTGCTTCCAGGCCCTGTGCGTGTTCGAGGAGGCAGCCCTAAGAAGCGGCCTCTAAGGGTGAGATTCTGGATGTGGGACACTTGCCAGTTCCATGGTGATGAAGACACACCATGGGGACACGGGAGCATCGCAGTCACTGTCCTGCTGTAGCTGTGTGGCTGTTAAGATTTCCACGTCTGGTACCACAAGGAAGTGTAAGGCACACGGAAGCTGTGCTACGTCTGGGCGTTTGAGAAGGACTGGACTTTCAGCAGACATAAATATTGGAATGAGTTCCCAAGTGTAATGATTCACCGAGGAGAAACGGTCTCAGATTTATGAGCCAACAGCTCAGCAACCTGTGGACGGCGAGGACGTCCTTGGCTGTCCTTAAAGGGACTCTCGCCTGCTGCGGTTGAAGCACTGAAGAGCGGGAACAGGATTTGACTGTAAAGTGTTAGAACCACGGCAACGGCTAGATTCTGACTCTGGCAAAGCCAGGGACTGAGATTTGGGATGGGGGAAGCTGGGTCGATGCACCACAGACGCACCACACACCTTGAACCTCCAGACCCCGCGGGGCCTCTGGCGGGGAGAAACGTTCCAGGGGTACAGACGCGTGTGGCCTCCTCCTCGCTGAAGCCTGTGCGGAGGTCTCTCACCAGGCAGAAGCCTGAAGGTCAAGGCCCTGGCGAGATCTGCCCTGCCCCCGGGGGCTGCGGGCACGTGATCGGGGGCAAGTCCGCAGGGACACAGACTGGAGGGGGGAGAGGGGAGGCCGCCCGGGGCGGGAAGAGATGAGTGCTCGGGAGGCTTCGAGCCGGCCGGATGCTGAGTCCCAGCAGGGCCTGGGGCAGTGAGTGTGCGCCGAGCACTGGGTCAGGACCCACGGACTACGAAACCGGACACGCGGGTCATCAACACGGGGACATGCTACCCCAGTGTGGGACTCAGCTCTTGGAGGGGACCGTGGGAAACTCTGAGCTAGCTCCTGGGAGCTCGGAGAGGTGATGGCGCCCGCTAACTGAAGGCGGGTCCACATGAAGGTGGTCAGAGGGCTGGGGAAGGGGGCACAAGACGGGAAGAGCCTCCACGTGACCATGTTCCCTCCAGACACTTCTCATGTTAAAGAAAGTGCATTCAGGATGTGGTTCCATAGTGCAGTGGTTAGCAGCGTCTGCTTTACATGCAGAAGGTCCTGGGTTCAGATCCCAGTGGAGTCACAGTCCATGGTCTATGGCCATACCACCCTGAATGAGTGTGATGTCTGATCTTGGAAGCTAAGCAGGGTCCAGACTGGTTAGTACTTGGATGGGAGACCACCTAGAAGACCAGGTGCTGCATAAATAGGTAAAAAAAAATAAGGGATCATAAGCTGACAAGGTCCTTGCAATCTATGAGGTCAACCAAGGGTTGCTTCGTCTGAAAAAAAAAAGTGCTTTTTAAGTGAAAATTCTGTGCAGCTTTAAAAATATACCATATCCTAGATGCTGTGTATCTAGGAATATGGAGCTATATGATTTTATGCTTTAAAAACTAAAAACGTTGACTAAAACTTCCATGCTGATGCTTTTATCAAGGTTTATCTTTATGGAAAATCTGGAGAATCCATTTCCAGACACTTCAGAGAGAGACACATTCAATGGTAATTTTAAATATTAAGTGATTATTTTCAAATTCAATGGAATAATATTGAAAGCACATTCAAGTTAATTATAATAAGAATTCCTCCAGAAAAAAGAGAAAACCATACATTAAAATGTATCTGTGGAGACTGGATCATTGGAATTAAAGTTAAGCAGAAATTAAGGCTTTCTGGCCAATAAAATAAACACATTTTTTAAAAAACCATCTATAAAAATCTAGATACATTTTTATCTATCTTCCTGTAGAGATACAAGAAACAACAGATGAGTTACTAAGGAAAAATGAGCCAATATTAAGTTGTTAGCTAAGAACGATTTTCAAAGACATATTATAGGTTATTTTAAAAAGGATATTGGCCCCGAAATTAACGGGAAGCAGCAGACGGGTTAGGCAGTGCCTCTCTTTCGGAATGGTGGCAGTGGGCTATGGTGCCCCAGCTCTACTGGCCAGGTGACGGAGCAAATCGTTTACAAAAGCATCGGTCTGTGTCATGAGCTGACTCTTAAGGCAAGGAACCGCCAATGATCCAAACCCAAGGCGTGTCTTCAGGTCTATTGTTAGTTACAGTAGGAAAAGGTCAGCACCCAGCGGTGTCATTTCAGGCCTGTGAAGGGCTGGGGAAAAGAGTTCTCCTTCAAGTCTGCCAGGAGAAACACAACTCCGTGATTAGGCTGTCCTTTGATCGAGCACTTTGAGAATCCAGCACTAAACTATAAAGCTTGGGGGAAAAGAAAGTCGGCAGACACTTGTGAGGTATAATTTGAGAAAAGCAAGCCTTCTTCTCTACCCCAAAATATCTCCACAGCTAGTCTCCGATTCTGTAACCCATAATTAGTGTGCGTTCTTTTGGGTCTTGAAGGACTTTTGGGGCGGGGAGGCAGGGGGGGGGTGGTGGGGAGGCAGGGGGGGTGCAGGGGGGTGCATGGGGAGGCAGGGGGTGGGGTGGCGGGGAGGCAGGGGTCGGGGTGCGCGGAGGCAGGTGTAGGCGCGCAGAGGCGGGAGAAGCCAGGGCCGGGGTGGCGGGACGCGGGCGCGGTCGCGAAGGGGGCGAAGTCGGTAAGTCGCATGACTGTCCTTTGCCACCCTCCGCTGTCCGGCGCGGCCCACGAGAAGGGAGCCGGCTGGGCCCGCCTGCGATCGGGGAGGTGCGGACGGGGCGCCGCGGCTCAGCGCGTCTTCCTGGGGACCGAAGCTTGAGCACGGCCCCGAGAGCAGGAGGGGCGGCGGGTGACCGCGCTGTCGCCCGTCCGCGGCGTGGAGGCCTCGACCCGCGGGAAGGACGGCGGCAGGGGAGTGCCAAAGGGGGCGGTTGGACAGTCACATGTGTGAGAGCAAATGTCGGAAAAAAAGACGGAGTTCACGGCGCTCACGGCGCTGCAGAAACAAAGCGTCGCCACCACCACGTGACTCTGCTCAACAAACTCCCCCAAACCTCAGCGGCTTAGCACACCCCCGTTCTCCGCGCCCGCCTCTCCGCTGCAGGTGGCCAGGGCCGGGGGGGGGGGAGGGGGGTGGAGGAAGGGGGGGCGCAGCAGCCTCGCTGGCCCCCCTGCCGCTGCAGACTGTGGGGCGCGGAGACCGGGAAGGGCGGGGAAACCCAGCCCGTTTTGCAGTCCATCGCTGGCCACATCGCGCTTCTGCATGGCTACCCTCCCTCCGGTTCCTGCCGGGATGAACACGTTCAGGAACACTGCCGGGAGCAGCGCCTCTGAGTGTGAAAACCCTCGTGACTCTTTAGATCAAGCACTTAATCCCAGTGGACAAAGAAGAGGCGCTAAGTGTTGTGTGACTGGAGGGAGCAGGGTCAGCTTTGCTGCAGGAAGCGTCCCCCGCAGTGAGGGCAGTTGGAGGAGACAAGTGAGAAGTCAGAGAGCTGGCGATAAGCACGAGTGTCAAACCTGGGCAGCGGGCACAAAGAGCAAGCGACAGATGCCAGAAATCTTTAGGAAGAGAGAAGAAACAGGACTCGCAGACCCACCGGTACATGCAGACAAGGAAAGAAGGGAACTAAATAGTGAATTCCAGGTCTCTAGCGGGCATCTGGGCAGAGCCTCACCGCGGGGACTGAACACAGGAAGCAGGTTTGGGGTGCGGGCAGGGGCCAGTGAGTTCAGGTTTTGATATGTAGAGTTAGAGATGCCTGGAGGACTTCGGCGAATATTAAATGGGCCGTTGGAAATATGAACTTGGGTTCATATTAATGCACAGTTTTAAGTCAAGAGGCTCTGTACTGGTGAGGGGAGTGGCAGTGACCCGTGGAGCCCACTCCTGAGGCAGCGAGGTAGAGGAAGGGATCCACGGGGCCTGAGGGATGCCAACTCTGAAGGGGCGGTCTGAGAGAAGGGGAGCACGGTCACTCGGGACGTGAAAGGGGGCAACGCTGAGTGCCACGAACAGAACCAAGGCAGAATGATGTCCCCAAGCACAAGGGAAGATGCAAGGACAATCGTCGAGGACGCAGGACACAGCTCACGCGGGCCAAAAGCGAATGAGCACCTCGAGATCTCGCCGCAGTGACGGGCGAGGTTCGTCAACTGGGGTGGTGTCCCCGGTGTGAGAGGCGAGGGCCTGGGCGTCGGGTCTGCGACGCTCTCGTGAGCAAAAGAACAGGGTGTGACTCCTGAGGCCACGGCAGGAAGGGCGGTCCAGCTCCGCTCCGCTTTGCTGGCCAAGACGCTGCCTCTGCAGCGCTGAGCCACCGAAACAGAAGTCCACCCCACAGCTGTCGCCATCTGAGGCCACGTGGAGAAGCCGTGATCAGCGCTCCGGCCACCGCTGCCAGCTGAAGTCCCAGCCCAAAGCCAGCATCAGCCGCAGACAGGCGAGGGGCCTGGTCTCCAGGAGATTCCAGCTTCGGCCGCGGGGCCAACCTCAGCTTTCCAGTCTCCTTTCACGAAGCTCGGGACGTCATGACAAGCCCTTCCCGCTGAGCACTGTCCCTGTTTCGGACCCACAGACCCCGAGGCCATAATAACATGGTTGTTTTAAGCGACTGAATGTTGCTGTAGTTTGTTAAACTGCTCTGAAACATCACGGGAAGGAAGTCCGTCTCCCGGAGAAAAGATAAGAAAAGTTGATGACATGACAATTCTTAAAGAACCTTAAATTACAAAGGAACTTTCCCAGCTCAGACTGTCATCTTTCCAAGTTTCAGTCACTGATGACACTCGAATCAGTCGTATCTCCCCACGTTCCCCAGAATTGACCAGAAGAGGGCCCCACTAGAATTTCCTGCTACCTAATCTCCTAAATCCTCTATCCTATCTGCTCTCTGAATCCTTGAGAGAGCACTTCTGCTAAAGGTAATCCTTCCCACAAATTCCTTTAGACAGTTCGCTTGCTTTTTAAAAAGAACATACAGCCATCCCACCAAATCTTCCAAGCCTGGGACACACCTCGTTTCCTTGTATCACATTGTATTATTACCTCTCTCAGACCATTTTACACAAACAGGTTTTCAATACATACCTGTCGATTGACTTAACTCTAATGCAAATATCATTACGGGATTTTATAGCTGATTATTTCATTCTGCATCTTAACAAAATTTACCCTAACTTCCTGCTTTCAAAGAAACACAGTGTGTGTACAGTCATCATAGAAAGTAGACAGCCTCTTCGCGTCTACGAAAACTGGCTTTCGTTAACAGAATGCTATTTTCGCTCTGATTACACCGTCTGAAGAAATATGTATTTCGAGAATGGCAGTGCTCATGCTCTGTGAGTGTTGAGCCAAGTTTCTATTCATTCAAACCATTTCCTAAGAATGGAACAGGAAAGAGCGAGAGGCAGGGGGAGTGCCCCCGTGGGCGGCTGCCTGTTAATTAGTAAACAAGTGCCTTACACATATTGAGCCAGGCAGCTGCTGTTCAAAAACAAAGTACATGGAGACATTTCGGCTATTTTCTGAAACTCTGCTCACTTACACTTCCCTGGTGAAAGATGTTTTATCACCTGTGAGAACCGGGGTGGAGGAGGGCGCAGCTGCTGGAGCGTCATCTCAGAGGCGGGCTGAGAGAGAAATTGGTGGCTGAGGGCTTGTCAGCAGAAACGGTAGAAACATATTCTTCTCCCCAGAAGGGCACAGTCACACCTTATCTTTTTAGAACATTTGCAAATTGGAGTTGAGGACAGAATGTGGACGTGGATGGGGCGTGAGGTCCCTGACAGTTGCTGACACGAGGTAAGTTTTCAAGGTATGTTTAACCTGAGACCTTTTAATCAAGCACTGTCAGGGACTCCAGGACTTGGACTTGTTTTCCAGGCCTTTGGCTCATGACCATGGCCCTGAGTTCATGGACTTTGCCTGCATATTCAATAAGTATTTACTGAAAACATACTAAGAAACAAACTTGTTCAATACACTAAAACATGGCGATGGGGGAAAAATCAGATTACAGTCTCTGCTCTAAGGGATTTACATTTTACTGGGGAGAGAAAAACAATAAGCAAATAAACAGTAAATCAGATTTGCAGATGGCAATAAGTATCATGAAGAAACTAGACTTGTGTGCTAGTACGTGACCTTGACATTCAGCACAAGGAAATCCCTCCATGGCGCCAGATTGGCTCCAGTGGGGTCTGACCTGTTGGAAGCCCTCTGGGATCGTGGACTATTTAAATGCTAGGTCTGCAGAGACGGAAGGCACCTCGGTCCCCGTTGGACAGCAGCTCTGTCCCAGCCCTGCCTTGGCCACAAGCGGCTGTTTATGCCCAGAAGCAGGCCTGGCATCCAAGAGCTCCGAGCGGCCCTGCAATTACTGCCCTTTCAGCAGACGTTGCTTGACTAAAATAACCGCTCTGCGCAGGCATGCCCTGATCCGCGGCCCACTGCGTGCTTTTCTTGACTGCCTTCACATGCCCATATCAGATTCCGTTTAACCTTGAGCCTCGCTCTCCTCCGGTCCCTGCTGCCCTAACTGGACTCCCCGCTCGCTTTCTGCAACAAGGCGAGCTTGTCCAGCTCTCCCGGCCTAGCTCCATCTCCTGTAACTGAGGTGGGACACACTGTGCCCAGGCCCCACGGCGACGACATGCCGGCAGGGCCAGGCCTTTGCTTCCCCTGCGCCAGGGCCAGGACTTCTGCCGACTTGCCTGTTCTTACGGACGCTCCGGCAAATGCCTTTTAAATGCGCGCTATCTGGAATGCCTTGCCAACCGAGGTTAAGATGCTATGTTTTCAGCTCTTGGTGGTAAAGGTCCTGAATAAGATATCTAAACTCTTGGCCTACTGGTTGGCAGAGAGGAACTTAGCACCCCCAAATGTCAACCATTTAACAGGCATATTTCTGCGCACAAGAATTTGAACTAAGAGAGGGAAGAGTTTGACTTGCTGAGCAGCAGTGATTACTGGAGCTGTAACATCAGGTCGTGTCTGAACCAAAGTGGGTCCAGAGCCTGGTAGAGGCTCCATTCAGCTGAAGTGACTCAAGAACAGAAATAAGGGCCTGGAAGAAGTCTGGCTGCGTAAGGAAGAACGAAATGCAGGTACAGATAGAGAGGTGCAGAGAAGGGGTATGGAGCTGCCTGAAAAGAAACAAGAAGTCCTTGGTCAGCATCTGTGGGGCCTGGCGTAGCTTTGAGCACCGTGCTAGTCACGGGCCCCTCTCAAGGCACAAAACACGCAGATGAGGTTCCTCGTTAATGATCATGACACCCAAAACTCACATTTCAAACAGCTTCATCAGAACTTTAAACCTGGGGGGAGACTGTCAGATCTTATTACACCTTGTTTGACCATGTGGTTGTCAAAAAGCTTGTTCACAGGGACAAGAGTCATGGCTACATCTTTCTCTTTTGTTCGGTTGTGCCCATGTTAATGGTTTTCCCTGTTATTTCCTTGTGGGAATTTTTTAAGTCACTCGTCCACTTCATGGTTAGTTCAGTTAAAACTTAGCCCAGTTAACCTGCAAAGCCTCACAAGGCAGGAATGGGAGGAAGTGTCCTTTAATCTGGGGAATGTAATTCCTCCCCCCTTGCTTCCATGTGACACCATGTCAAGTTGAACACCATCGTCAATCCTTTTATTAAATGTTAGTAATGATAAAATTAATTCATATGCCAGGCCCCACAGAATGGAGGCTGCCCCAAAAGGGTTAAACTATTTAATGGAAAAGTGAAATTATCAAGCAAGTAGAAAAAGATAAGGCAGATAAATGATATGATCTCAGGATAGGAGAGGTCTTGTGAAGCAAATAATAACAGCGGGTTTATGTAGGGTCGATAGCTATATTATATGTAAAGTACCTTTGTGTGAATAAGAAAATGAACAATGAACCAAGAGTAGAATTCCATTTTCGCACACACGAAAATACACCATGATGACTCTGAGGAAAGACTGAAGACAGGGAATGTACACAATGGAGTCACTTGAAGCGAACTGCTGAGTCTGAACCTTACGAAGGCTGAGGCACAACAAAACACCATTCTTGTTCTAACCAGCCTGGCAACTTACACTTTTTGAACTTTCGACTCCTGCATCAAAGCCTGGATAGACATCTGGACCTCCAGGTAGCAGTCTAATTACTTTGAGGGACTCATGCAGCAGGCCACCTGATTACCCCCTGAAGAATTCACGTATACTTCCACTGACCGCCATCATCCAGACCACTGGGAGATGACCAGGCCTCCTGGGACCTATCTCCTGGACCGCCTGGCATCCATCATCCTGCCTGTCACCTGACTGATAACTATTCTGGACCAATTCCAGGCCTGAGAATGCAGGACTGATAATTCTCAAGAATGTGATTTTTTTACCAAGTGCTTTTAACCTTTCTTCCTTCTCCCAAACACCTCTGGGTTTTTGCCTAGCTCTATTTCCAGTGTTCAGACTCCAAGGTCCTGGGATAAATCTCTATCGTTCATTTCTAGAAAACTTCCAGACTCTTGAGTTTGTTCAACGACTTTGGCACAGTGAAGAAAGACAATTACATACTCTCATATGGTGCTATGGGAATGTGATAATAATGATGCAACAGTAATTTATCATGAGCCATGCAATTCTAGGCATTTTATTTGTAGTAACTCATTTGCTTTTTACGGCAACATTGTATGGTAGCATTACATCAGTCTCCTGGTTGAGGCGCAGCCAGATTAAGGAACTTGGCTAAATCTTCTAGCAACAGGCTTGACTGACCCCAACTGGCATGGTGGGCACAGTACCTCGGGTGCCATACTTCTGTGTATGTCACATGCTACTGAGTTGGCTCTGACTCTGGTGACCCTGTATTGTGCACAATGTCCCACCCTCAACAGCCCAGTCCTGGAGACTCCTTCCTATGGCTTTTGTTATGAAGTCGATCCTCTCATATTTGGTCTTCCTCTTTCCCTTCTGCCTTCTATTTTCCCCAGAATTATTGTCCTTTCCAAAGGACACGACCTTCTCCTGATGGGCCTGAAGTAGGACAGCTTGTGTGTCAAGTGTGCCTCCAGCGATGTTTCTGGCTTGATTTGCTCTCCGACCCACCTGTTTGTCCTCCTGGCTGTCCAGGGTGTCTGCAGAGTTCTCCTCCAACACTGTATCTCGAGTGAATGTTGTTTCCCTGTCAGCCTTCTTCACTGTCCGACATCCACATCCCATCATAGGAACTGGAATGGGAGGGTTTAAATGATCTTAGCCTTGGTCTCTAATGACACATCTTCGGTCTTGGTGATTTTTCTTAATTCTTCTATTGCTGCCCTTCTGAGTCTCAGCCTTCTCATGATTTCTTGGCTGAAGTCTGCATTTTAACTGATGACTGAACCAAGTGAAACAAAATCTGTAACAATTTTTGTCTTCATTGTCTACGTTAAAGTTGTGGATTTCTTCTGTAGTCATGGTTTTTGTCTCGATGTTCTAATGCAGTTCTGCTTTGGCACTTTCTTCTTCGACTTTTATCAGAAGTTGTTTCAAATCATTGTCTCCATACTTTTAGGGGCCCATAAAAATGTTTAAATTTTAAAATCAGAAGAAAAACAAGGAAATGTTGAAGAAAATGTTTTAATGTACAATATCAATAAGTTCATCTTTATGTCAATTCAGTTATAAATGTAATTTTTAATATTATTTTATGGAAGAGGCCCACAAAAGTAAAAGCATGCAGGGCCCACGAACGTCTGAATGTGGCCTTGTGTGGCAGGGCTGCATTTTGATCCCAGGTAATGTGACATCTAACTGTAGGTTTCCTAGAAGATAACTTGCCAATATGTTTCAAAAGGCTAAAATTATTTATTCCTTTACTTTTTAATGATTTAAACATAGACAGTAAGGACATGAACAACAATTTATGAAAAGATATTTATTCATCATACTCTTCATTTGAAGCAAACAAACAAAAAACGTGAGAATAAAAGGCTGGTTCACTATTGGCTGTCCACTTAGGGGCCTAGGTAATACTAGGAGCTTCTGAATGGAGCTGAACTGAGGAGTAAACTGAAGCCTCAGGAGAGCTGACATGAAAATGAGTGGAGCAGGAAACGGAAGGAAGCCTAAATGCACTTGTAAGCATGTTCTTGAATTTATTTTTAAAGGACTGGACTGGTGAGGAAAAGGTGAGGCAAGGGTTAGAGGCCCCAGTACTTGGTAAAAAAGAGGTCAGCGAACACAATCAGAGGACTCTGAAGCATGTTCATAACAGGGAGACTGAGCATTTGAACTCAGAGGCCTTATGCTCATGTTAACCTTTGTCTTGAAAGCTCTGCTGGGCCAGTGAGAGATTTTAAGCGGTGGGGCGACATGCTCGGATGCACATTTTAGAATAATCACTGTGAATATAGTGTGCCTCGCATCTAGGTATGGCATAGGAGAGTGGAAATGATGCAGTGGAGAGTGAAAGAATGTGCATTCATCCAGATGAGAGATGTTTATTGAATCCTACAAATATTCACTGAGTGTCAGTGTTGCTCCCGGCACACAATTCTTTCAAAAGCTTAGTAACGATGAAAGAAGAAAGAGAATTAAAAAGAGGTTTTAAAGCCAAGGGACAGTCTAAGACAGAAAAGACTTAAAATGCGATTATGCTGAGGAGTTGTAGCCAATAGAAAAGGTGGGGTTACAGATATAACAAGAAGGAGGTTGAGGGGGCATGGGAGAGCTGACAGTGACAGGTTGCTTTGGGAGGAGCAGGGCCACCCAGCCTTGAGACAAAAGGGAAACTAGTCAACTTGGGTGTGGCTATAGGTAATTTGTAGGGTTTGGGTGAGGTAGTTGAGAAGAAATTGTAGAAATCCATGCTATAATTTTATTATGTCTCTTAAGTTATAAAGAAGCTCCTTATACATGGAAGTGACTGAAGTGTCCTACGACAGATGATTGGATAAAGAAGCTGTGGTACACATATACAATGGACTATTATACAGCCATAAGAAGAGATGAAATACTGCCATTTGCAACAACATGGATGGACCTCGAGCTAATCATGCTAAGTGAAATAAGCCAGACAGAAAAAGTTGAAAATCACAGTATATCACTTATATGTGGGATATAAACCTAAAAGGAACAAATGAACAGGACAAACAAACAGGGACTCATGGACATGGGCAATAGACTAGTGGTTACTAGAGGGTAGGAGGAGAAGGTAAAAAGGAGGTAGACAGGGTAAAAGGGGTCAAATATATGGTGACAGAAAGAAATCTAACAATGAGAGCTGAACACACAATGTAAATATACATATGCCTTACTGTTAAAAAGTACAGTTGAAACTTACTAGATTTCATTAACCAATGTCACCATAAAAAATAAATTAATTTAAAAAAATAGTAAAATAAAGAAGCTCCTGGTATTATACTTTGACCAACTAAATGGAGGCCTGCCCTATCCCATCATTTGCATCTTTATAACCAATCAGAATAGGCCATAACAACCAATCAGAACACACAATTCTGACCAATCGAGACAATGCAATTTAGACCAATCAAATTGTGCAAATTAGGATTCCTCATTTGCATAGAAATGGACCAATCAGGGACCAGGGCTGGAGCCTCCTCTATATAAGCAGCCTCCCCGTCTCAGGAGAGCACACCTTCCTTTCCTCCAGAGCCTGCCTCCCCAGTGGGCACTGTTCCCCTGACAAGTCTCTCCTTCCCCTTGCTCCCCAGATGGGAACTCCTGTTGGCCCTGGCTTGGTGGCTGCAGCCTTTTCTTGACAAGGTCACCTGGTGAGTAATGTAGTCACCGCTGACTTCCATTTGCACAAAGAGAGGCGACAGGCCCGTCCTGGTGTGAGCTAGTGACCCAGGCCCTGGCCTAGTGCTAGTGTCATTGCTGTACTCACGGGGGCGGGGCAGAGCTGGGCGACCACCACGGAGTGGGCGTCCTTGGCCATCTGCATTGGTCTCCCAAGCGCTCAGCCCGGTCGAGGAGCGTGCACTAACAGCCTACCTTTGCCGCCAAGCATTCCACAGAGAGCCGCCCCTGCCCCAGGTCCTCGCTTGAGCTGAAGCTCAGTCCGCCCTAGCCGGGCACGTCAGCAGCACGCACCTCCCGCCCGGACTGGCCCCGCCCCAGGCCCCGCCCCCAGATCGGGCCCCGCCCCTAGCTCCCATTGGCTGGCTCTCCGGTCCCGCGATCGGCCCGAAGACCCGGAGGAGCGGACTTTCCCACAGGCGTCGCCGGCGCCCTGGCTGCGCATGCTCCGGGACGCCGGATCCGCTCCGGAGTCGCGGCTCGGGGGCCGCGGCGGAGCGCGGGGTCGGCGGGCGGGGAGGCGCGCTCCTGGGTAGGGGGTGCGGGGCGGCGGGGGCGGCGTGTGCCGCGGCGGGTGCAGGCGGGCCGGTGTCGGCCGGCGGTTCGGAACAGCTGCGGGCGGCCTGGGCGGCGGGGCCGCGCCTGCGGCGAGATGGCGGTCCTGGGCGCCGAGGGCTGAGGCGCCGCCGCGGGGGACGAGCCGCCGCGAGGCCGCGGCAGCCGGTGAGGACAGCGGCGCGCGGGCTGAGGGCGGGGGCGCGGGGCGCGGGGCGCGGGCGGGTCCCTCCGGGCTGCCGGATCGGCGCGGCCCGGACGTGTGTGGGGCGGGGTCGCGGGTCCGCCCGAGTCGCCCTGGCACAGGCCCGGCGCCGAGACCCGAGCGGCGCCGAGCGTTGAGGTGACTGTGCGGCCGCGGCGGTCCAGCCTCCTCGCCGCCTTCTCCCCCTTCCCTGACACCGCTCCCGACCCGCCGGGGTGGACTTCCTGCCCGGGCGGCGACTCGCCCCGCCGCGCGTCCCAGACCCGCGCGGCTGCGGTGCGCGCTGACTGCAGCTCGCGGCGCAACCCCACCTCCACCTCGCTGACCTGCTAGGTCCCCGTGACCTTGCAGTTTCTACTAGTCCTTATCTCATCTGTGACTTGGACCGTCTTCCGTCGCGTCCTTTAAATTTTTTTTTTCCTGTAGTTTGCCCATTGCTTTTACATTCTTTAAAATAGGGTCAGACAGCGCACGGTCTTTTCTCCACTCCGTGGATTTCGAGTGCAGCGTCCTTCGCTCTTGGGATTACATGAAACCTACATGACCAGAAAGAACAGTATCTGTTATTTTGACACTTTTTTGCTCTTCCAAGATAACATTTTACAGAGGCTTGAGTGGCTTTCTTTTTCTATTTGGTAAGTTTTGTATCTTTTTATGTAGCCTAATGTGCAAAAAAGATTTAAGTTTCTGCTTTAAAATACCATTGGGAACAATAATGGAAAAGGGTCATGTTCAAAGTTATCTTCCCCTCTTCGGGCGTTTTTGCCTGAAGTACCTAGTGAGCAGTTGTGTACAGGTTTTTCACGAGTTCACGCTTATGTATAAATCCAGTTTATATGTCTCACTAAATCTTTGTGTTATACGGGCATAATGCATCTTTAAAAAGAGAAAGGCATTCTTTTATTTACATGGCTTGTTTTTAAACTATATAACCTAGTAAATTAGCCCTGACTGGAAATGATCATAGTTAATATTTTTTGAATTGAAAACTTAATGGCAAGGGTTGGGAGGTAGTCAGATTCAGAAGTGTAAAGTATGTGAAATAGTTATTTTAGATGTAGCTTATTAACATGTTCAATAGTTCTTCCTATGACCTGGACTTTGGAAAGCCTGGCATGACAAGATGTCATGGAATTTCTTTTACTACTTTGTGCAATTATTAAGTATCTACTGCATCTACTGCATGACTCTGCGGGGTGTCTTGGGCTATATCAAGGTGAAAATGATAGCAGTTTCTGTCATCACAGACTAGTTAGGCAGACAGAACTGTACACAAATGCTTCATTTGTCTTTTGATAGTTAAGTGCGGAATTCATATTCAGGGGTGGTTAGAGCTCAGGTCTTGTTTGGCAAGGTGAGATTAGGGGGGTTAGTTGTAGAGCTGGCTTCTGAAATCTTTGTTTTGGTGATGATAGTCTCCTGATTGGCTGGGTATGGTAATCCAGGCAGAGAGAAGGGGCAGAACACAGATTTCATGCATTTGGGGAGAGGCAAGTAATTATATAGGGATGGAACAATGTATTTGTACCAATAACAAGGGTGATAAAGCTTGAAGTAAAAATTGAACAGGATTTTGATTGCTTTTAATGCCAGGCTAACGACCTTGGATTTAGTAGGCGGTGGGGGTCTTACAGATTTTTGAGTTGGGAATGTAACGATTAAAGCTTTGTTTTTAGAGGATCTATCTGGCAGTAGTGTGTGGTGTGAACTAAAGTAGAGAGAACCTGGGGGTAAAAACCTCTAGATTACTCCAGTTGTAGATGTGAGGGGCTGAGCTGTAGCACTAATAATAGGAATAGAAAAGAGGAGGAAATGGATTAGACAGAATTGATGATGAGAGAGAAAATGAAGAAAGTAAAAATAACTAAGATTCTGATCCAGGTTGGGTGAGAGAATAGTGGCACCATTTCGGGCAGCATCCATGGAAGCTTTATCGTAGGCGTGTGCATGTGTGTGTGTGCACATGCTTGTGAGTGTGTTTGCAGCAGTTCTCAATCTTTCGAGGATTAGTAATCCTTTGTGAAATTAAAGAAATCTGGTCCAGAAAATTTCCAGGTGCACCTGCGTTTTGTGGTTATAATTTTAGAGGAACCCATGGACCACCTGAAGTACATCCGTGGAAACCACGGGCTGGTGGGTTGGCCTGCACGTGGCTCTTAATTACTGGGGACTTATTAATAAGAGCCCCTACTGTAGAGATATACTATACATACACCCAGAGACAGTATTTTATTAACACTTGTGGTTTACAGTGAGTTTTGACTAACATGTTATTTGCTATAATGTTACAGAAGTAGCCCAAGAGATAAATGACTTGCCCTAAGTATTTCAATTAGCAGGTGGGTAAAGTAGAATCAGGAGTTGATGACAGTGATGGTTTCTCTTGTGTATAAAAATGGATGCAGCTGATTTACCATCCTTGGATATAGTTACTGCCTTGAAGTGACCTCATCAGTGAAGACCAGACGATCCTGTGAAGGCCCCTCCGGTTAACCAGTTTTGTGATTCTTGGGACTTAGGTTTTCATTGGCCTCTCTGTACCCTTCTCATTTTCCATGGGTGGGAGAGCCAGTGAGGCTGAGAAATGATTTGGATATATGGAGAGCAGACAGTAAGATCAGACTGGTCTTTTATTTATTTCCTTTGTATCTTTATTTGGATGGAGGAGGGGGAGTAAAGTAAGTGAAACAAGAAACTTTAAGAACTTTATTCTACTCTTTTCAGGGATGTGCTGCTTAAGAATACTCCTCTCCCCCATTCAGGAAGCCTTTATGAAATAAAAGTTGAAACTTTACAAAATAAATGAAGTGCTGGGGCCTAGTCAGTGAATTTTTTCATTGGACTAAGTAGCCAGCTCTCCCTAGTATGGTTAAAGCATAATTTGATTAGTAAACAATTGACTTCTGCACTTATAGATTATCTTTCTGGTAGAGAACCGAAGAAAACTATTAGTATCTTTTATAGCTCTAGGAACTTTGATTCCACAATTATTATTAGAAATATTGGGATCTTTTTTACTCTTCCTGTAAATATATGATTACAACAAGCAGTAGAAAAACCAATAAATTGGTCTTTATAGTGATGTATATATATTGAAATAACTAGTTACTATTAGTGGAGGAAAACTATCCAACGTAGTTGATTTTCCTGTCTGCTCGCATTCAGAAGAGGGTCAGATTAGGAAAGCGTTTATATTTTTTCATAATGCCTCTGTATACTTTATCATTGGATTCTCATGACAGCTGAGCAGTAGGTCAGGAGATAATCATTACTTTCTAGGTGAAGACACTGAGGTCCAAAGTAAGTTAAGAGTTCCAGGGCGTATAGCTAGACAGAGGCTGAAGTTGTACTAGAGCTGTAACCTATATTTGCTCCTGGACCAGTACCCTTTTCCCACTGACTCTTGTGCAGTGGAAATGTAGCTGTGGCTGCACGTGAGGGGTCTGCACCTGCCTGGAGCCTGTAACACTCTTGTGCTATGCAGATCTGAACTTGTCTTAAAATGGTAACCTCAGTGCAGTGGTTTTTGGTTGATAACTGTGAAACTCATAACTATCAGAATGGTTATTCTCTTGTCACGGAAAAAGCGAAAGTTGATTTCTCATCTGAAAAAGTGCATCAGTGAAAGGTAGGTGTTTCCTTTTGAAAACTTACGGTTTTTCATTCAGATACTCTTACAGATGAAGTTTGTTCTTTTATAAAAGCCTACTCTACAAAAATTTGTATTGTTGGAGAAAATAAATCAGGATCTGATTTCCAAAAGTATATCATGATATTTCATGATTTTTACCATTACACGAAACGCTTTATCATTTTTTTAAAAATTAGCATTGCAAAAGTTTAGTATATGCTCCAAATTCATGTTTAAACAACTTTTGGGGGAGCAGATTATGTAAACCCATATGTCAGATAGTTCCTAATTTATAAAGAAGGCCAGCGTTTGTCTTAGCATTCCTTAGCCCTGCTCCTGGTTCGCAGCACATGTGGCGTGCCCACTGCATGCGGGCCTGTGCGAGGGGCTGGGGTGCGGCGGTGAGAGGACACGCAGGGAGCCGACCCGAGAGGGCATAGCCCTCGTCTTCTGTGACAGTCGGGAGTTACAGGCACGCCTTGGAGCCATTGTGGGTTTGCTTGCAGACCACTGCAGTAAAGTGCGTTGTAATCTTTTTGCTGGTGGAGGGTCTTGCCTTCAATTTGTAGAGAAAAACACAGCTGTGAAGTTCAATAAAGTGAAGCTCAATATAAGGTCAACCTGTAATTCTACCCCTCCTTTTCTCTGGGTTTCAAAGTAGTTATGCAAAAACACGAACCAGGTGAGCATTGTTTTGATTATTGCTTTGTAACAACCCCAAAACTAAGTGACTTAAGACACCTTTTTTTTGCTCATAGTTTTGCTGTCATAGGCTGGAGTCATGCGAGCAGTCTTGGTAGTCGCTCTAATCGCAGTGTTCAGGTCGGTGGGTCTCTCTTTCTTGTACTGTAGTCTTGCTTGTACGTAGTCCACTTGCTCTCCCGATGGCCTTTCCAGTACTGCCAGCCTTGCATGGTGGCTGAGGGCTCCCAAGGGGGAAGGGCAGAGCAGCCAGGCCTCCTTAAGCTGTAGGCTTGGAACCAGCATAGCATCATTTTTGCCACATTCCGTTGGTTAAGGCGAGTCACAGATCCAGCCCGGATTCAAGAGAAAGGGACTGGAGAAGTGCGCGAACCCCGGGGTTCCCACGGACAGCTGAGTATCACACCAGAACAGGGCTTCTGGGAAACTGGGAAGCTGAGACGTCAGCTGCCTGGTCCTTCTGCTGCTTGGAGTCTGGGCCCTCCTTAGGGAAATGTCAGGAATAAGGGGATGCTCGTCCCTTCCAGGAATAGGCAGGTTTCTTGATTGCTAGCTGGATTTTTCTCACTTTATCTTCATCATTTGTTTTTATCTCCTGTTGCTTTATTTAGCTCTCAGTAGTTCTCTTCGTTTTGTTTTTTAGTTCAAACTGAGTAATGTGGTAGCTAGCTGGAATGAGGACAACGGGCGTTTCTTCGTTGTGACATGATAGCTTCCAGGGGGAGTGATGAATTGACAGGTGAGAGAATTTGAAAGAATTTAGCTGTAACTTTGGAACACTTTTGAAACGTTTCATGTACACTCAAAAACGGACCTCTGCACCCTAGTATAAATTTCTGCAAATTTCTGAAAATAGTACACCGGTCATGTGAGGAGTTCAGTGATTGAATGTACTGAGAAACGTGACTTACCCAAGTAGGGCAGGCGAGGACACAAAGCAGGGGACAGTCCTGTCACAGTGCTTCTTGGTGGCTCTCCCCCTCTTAGTTACTGGGTAGTTTAAAAATGCAGTAGCATTGGCAGGGTTGTAGATGTGATAGCTTTTATTTAACTGAGGAAAATGGGTTCTTTTGGTAGGTGCTTAGTGTACCCATAATTATGATTAAATAGGGTGAGTGGAAGCAAACTGTTGAGTCGTGACTCGAAGCGGGATACTGTGGCCACGTGGGGGCCCCAGCTTTCCAACATGTCCTGCTGTTTGTATGTGCTTGGTTCGGGAGAGGAGGAGGATAGTCAAGTGAACCTGCTCTGTATACGTTGAGACACACTTTGCCTTAAAAGCAAGTAAACTAAAGGATTCTATTGCAGCTTAAGAACTAAAGGCATGCTGGCATATGGGTTTAGAGTTGTGGTTATAAAGTCTGTCAGTACAGTGTTGCCTCAGTTTTATCTTTGGTAAAATGTAAGCAATATCTTTCTTACTGCATTTTTTAAAGGATTAATTGAAGTAAAATAGCAAGTATGGTCTTTGGGACATAAGCATCTGTCAACCATTTTTATTGCTCATAATTTCATATTAATAGGTTGAAAATACAAATAAGTCCACTGTTCTGTGAGCTACTCATTTCTCAAGGACAGTCGTTTTGGCGTGAGCAGAGCTGCATATCAAGTCTCACCTCTTAACTTAAACAATAAGTTGCTAAAATGAATCTGAGAAAGACCCTGACTCGACACGGCCGAGTGGCGCTGCTGTGGCTGTGAAGGAGACTCTGTGAGCACCGTCAGGAGATGCAGCACAGTGCACACCAGTGTTTGTCAGCACGTCTCTGGGACGTTAATTATGCGGATTATCGAATACCCTTTGTGATCTGTGGTATGGTCCTTGACAGTAGAACTCCGGGAATTTTCATGTTTAACAAAAAACTCAGATACACATGAGAGCTGCTTGTGGAAACAGTCTAATTTGGGGTTCTGGTGTTTCCCAGTGGGGTTCTTAGACCATTTCCTGAGCTACAGTTCATGAAGCACATATGCATAACATGAACACACAAAGAGCTTAACATCTGAACCTTTCAGATGTTTAAAGAGGCTTAAGATAATTGCCAAGGACTTGATCCAGAGAAACTGGAAACCCGATACTGGGTGATTACAGTAAGGAGCAGGCAGGAGTGACCCTGCAAGAGGCCTCTCTGTCAGGCGCCTTGTTCAAAAAATTCCCTGTATGTCTGCAAAAGAATGAAGACATTTCTTAAAAACAAACAACAAAAAAACCCCCCTACTGAAACAGTTAAGTTAGATGTTGTGATTATCAGATAATCTGATTGCTTTTCGCTTTGCTAATATAAGCTACTCAAAAATAAAGATTCTGTCTGAAGTGTGTCTAATGGAGTTTATGCTTCTGGGTGGAGAGCAAGTTGGTTGGAGGCCACCATCTGTCTCCTGTGGGGGAAAGCCATTCCCAAGTCAGGGCACTGACTTGGGAATCAAGTCATGAGAGAAGATTCAAATTTTAAATCAATAATAATAAAACCCAAAACCCCCAAAACTTGAAACTTATTTTCTCTAACTTTTGCTTAAGCAGTGGTGGTGACAGTCTGTGTCTCTTAAATCTTCAGTCTTATGACCATATCTGTCATTGGAGTGGCAGATCTATAAATTGGGGCTGTTACTGGAAAAACTTAACCTATGTTTATAGCAAACATTTTTATCATGTTAGTACATTTTGTGGTAAAAAAAAAATGCCAAACCCATGAGTCCGTCTAAATTTGAGTAGAAAAGATTAGTTGGCATTTGTTTGAGGAGCCTATTGTTTGTTTTCACTGACTGGCTAGTAAGTAGTTTTGGGAGAAAAACAATAAGATCATCTTTTTGTCCTGTGAGTTGTGAAATATGGTGTTGACATTTAAATGTGACTTCGCAGACTAGAAAGTACACACTGTACTCAGGAATTTCATGTTCCTAGGCTAAACGTTTTGTTAATAACTTGTTTTAAGACTTTCTTTTGTGATTAATTTTCCCTTAAAGTGTCGGCTATTTTAGAGCTTAGGCCTTCAGGTAAGACAGACCTTGATTTGAGTTCTGGCACTCATTTATTGGCGGAATGAACTCGCTCAAGTTAACTTTAGATTAAGCTCTAGTTTTATCATATTTAAATGTATTCATATGTAAAGCGGTAATAATAATTCAGAGACCTATTGTGTGGTTTAAACCTGGCATTTAGTATTCAGTAAATATTCACTAGGATGAGTTCACAATACCTTGTCATTGATGTCAGATGTGTTTCAGAATTACTTAATTTTTTTTAATGTTAGAAAGGTGATACACTCCATATACTATGTTATATAAACCCGAGTGAAGTCCAGGGCGGCATCCTGTACTTCCTTTGGCAAGTGCTTAAGTGTGGGTAAATAGGGCAGAAAATAGCCACATATCTAGTCAGATTTTGCTGCTAAATGAACTCGGGTCAGTTCAGGTTTTGTCACTGAAGTTATGGAGGAACTAAGATTTTTGGATTTTGGATTTGTGGTTAAAAGATTGTGTTCCTGTATTTTTACTGTATTTTTATACTTGAGAAGAATCTCATTATTCTAAGAGTAAAATTTTAGCTGTTTAATTGATTGTGTCATTTAGGGAAGTTTCTGTGTATTTTGGATTCTAAGAGTAAGGATATCTGATGAAAGTTTATACATAGAAGCATGCTTTTAAATTCTTTGGAAGATTATGTGTTAATAGTCAATTAAGGCTTTGTTGCTTGAGTAGCTTTAAAATAGCTTGAAATTATATATTTATAACAAAAACTTTGCAGTAATATATTCCTCTCAGGTGCCTATATGTAATTTTGATCTGATCTTGCTGCAGATGTGGGGGTTCGCAGCATGGCCTGGTGACAGAAGTGCTTTTTTAACCTACCGTTCTTTGTTTTATTGGGGGAAGACAGTGGAGTTTCTTTGCCTCAGATAATTGAGAGTGTAGGCGAAGTGGCAGTGGCGCTGGGAGGATGGGCACCTTCTGTGGGCCAGGGCCTAGACACAATTCTAGTTTCCTGGGTCTGGCGTTAAGACTTCTTTCCCCTTCATGTTTGCATTTCACAGACCAGAAAACAGAGGTGACAGACACACAGATAATAGAGCTGAAGTTCGGACCAAACTAGGTCCGCTCTGAAAGCTGCTATGTATCATATCACCCAAACAGACCCTTCTCAAAGTCAAAATTAATTAGCACTTTGGAATTGAAGAGCTAGCAGATCTCCATGGCTACTCGGATGCTCATCAATTGGAATCCTTAATGTATTCAGAAACAGGAAGTGTTTGGGGTGAACTTCGTACTCCCCTGGTGGCCGTGCAGAGGGCCGCTAGCCTCACCAGAGGGTCTGACATTATGAAGCTTTGTGTCCCTGGGAAGGTGTCTCTCAGCCTCAGCTCTAGGCTTTTGTGACTCTGCTTTCTATTGCTTCATGAGACGGCAAATCCTATGTATATGAAGAATACCAAGTGTTTGAAATTTTGGATTCGAGGGAAAAAGTCTGGTAAGCCAGTATTGAAATACCATACTTTGAAACAAATGACAAATTATTTATGGAAATGTTCATCATTTTGAAATGTGAGATAGTGATAATATAATTATGTGCAGTTTGATCTTTGCCAGAGAAGAATCTTATGTTGCCTTGGACGTTTTTCCTGGAACACATGGCAATGCTTTATGCATCAGTCCTGACGGCTCACCTCTTCAGTGCTGATGTGCTTGCACCTGTACATGTATTTTAAGATTACTTGTTCTTTCTCAGCCTAAGAAAAAGCATTTTCAGTGACTAGCTTAAAAGCCCCACAAAATCATCTGACTCTGAATCTTTAAGTAAAAAAATAAGAGAATAGTAAGTAACATCTGATTGATGTGGCTGACTGCTAGTTTTAAGGCATGGGTCTAGCTCAACATTTCTTAGTTTATGTTCTGTTTTTACAGTGCATATGCAGTAAAAAAGCTTTGGCTTTAAGCCCAAGAAATCTGGGTTTCAAATCCTGACTTTCACTACCTTTGTGGCCCTGGGCATTTTCAGTTCCGGAAACCTAATTTTCCTCATTTGTTAGTAAGAATAATAAAGACTCTGAAGGGTGATCTTTAACACTAAAGGTGGTTTTTTTGGTAAGGCGATGGCAAATAATAGCCCAGTAAGTGGTCACTGATACTCTTACTATTTTTGGAATCAGACCTGATTCAGATTCCAGGTTTAAACTGGCGGTCTTTCTGGGTCACTTAGACACCATGGAAGTGCAGTTGGTCCCAGATCTGTTTATACAGTAACTTAAGTTTTAAGATGCTCATTGTTATTTGAATTTTATTTTCTTAATTGACATGCAGCGAAGGAGTGGGAAATCCGTTTCTACTGATAATCACTAAGGCATGCAGAAAAATTACCAAATGTGAAGATTTTTGCTTGAAAAGTTTTGATATTTTGCCATTGTAAACATAATGCTGAATATTATAAGAAATTGAGCAAATTATAGCAAATTAAAGATTATTCGATTCTCATTAGTGATACCATTTTGGCGCACGTGACATAAATAAATTTTAGTATCAATTCTTTTAAAACCGAAAAAACAATCCTCCCCCTAAATTAAGAATAATTATGGAAAATAAAGTTAGTGTGTGCTAAGTAAAAATATATTTCATTTCTATGACCTGAGGAGGAAGGGGGTGGTGCAAGCAGAGAAGGAAAGATTAGTGTGATAAAAGACAGTACTAGTGCCAAAGGCCTGTGTTTTTGTTTTTAGGACTATAAGTGTTTAGCTTTAAAATTTGAATAGTTGCTGCTAAATTTAATGAATGTTTTTTCCTCACTAAGATTTTCCAGTAAAGTCCAAACATTTTTGATAACCCTTACTTGCAATAAAGGAAAACGTTTATTTTTTCGGAAGTTGATATAATGTATTATATTTTTTAAAAGTGTATTTTACGGAGCAACAACACCATCTTGTGGCCTTATAGAATAATTTTGCCAAAGTTATATTTTCACAACTGTAAACATAAATTGTTCTGATGTTGGCCAAGGGATCAGTCAAGTTTGTAATTGGACATTCTTACTGTAAATCGAGGTTAGGGAGTAGATAATAAAATTATTTGTGTACTAGGGTTGTAACTTTGTAAATAAAATGTATTGGAAGAAAATAATGGTATAAAAATGAAAACCGAGTTGGTATGATTATGGATGATTGCTGCTATTTCATATTTTCACGAAATTTTTGGGAACTTAAGTAATTCTAAGCTAGAAAATCTTAATGTGTTCTGTGCTCTATTTCTAATTTACTCAGACTGCCCAGGCGCAGGGACTTTGGACGTTCTTGCCAGCCATTTAGCAAGGCCGCTTTTGTCTAGGACAGTGTTACCTGAGCTGGCGGCTCTTGGAGGAGTATTTTCTTCATGAATTTTTGTACTTTTTTTCATTTTGATGACCATTTTAAGCAACAAAAAATCAGTTTGAAAAATATATGGAAATTCATTTAAAAGAGCACCTAAAACTAAATAATGTGCTTTGGTTTTAAGCCTGTTTGTTTCAAGATCTTGATGACACTGTGCCCTCTATTAGCAGACAGATATTGAACACTTTTGGGCACCAGGCTTTAAAGGAGACACGTGGTTACAGTGGTGAGGATTTGTCCTGTACTTTTGCAATTTACAGTTTGCAGTGAGAAACATACAGCTATTTTGATGAACACAGAAGTTTGAAATCAGGGATCCTGTGTAAAAATAGAAGTAATTTATTGAGTATTTGCTGTATGCCAGGCACCATGCAAAGTGCTTTTGGTACCTTTTTGTAGTGTCAGTAACTTATTTTGGAATTTTGCTTTGATTTTGTGGGAGCAGTGTACGTGGCTACTAAGTGTTTGTGTCAGCCCTGAAACATCTCTGGAATAGTAGGTTTCTTTGCACAGGACACATGGTTTAGATGTTATGTGTCTGGTGGGCATCTGCGGCTTGGTCTTGATAGCCAACCACCATTTACTATGTTTCTACGGGGAATTTTGTACTGGGTTCTAAGCAGCCATCTTTCTCCCAGACTTTTAGAAAAGTCCACTTGATATGTAATCTGGGGATTAGTATGTGACTTCTAAATTATTTTTGAATGATTAGGGCTAGAGAATGTCCAAGTTTAATGAGTTTTTTCCCTTGTTTATGCACTTTTGGCGATTTTATTTAGTAAGATGAGCATTTTAGGCAACATTTAGGCTTTACTTTTGTATTGGACATTTTTGTATTGAGCATTTTGGGGGAGGCTGTGGAGATGAAATAACATTGGTTAGGTGGACATGGACTTGAAGCTCAGAATTAAGGCAAAGATGGGAGAGGGTATACAGTACCTGTTCAGGATTTTCTTTGTAATTAAAATTTTCAGGTCTATGCTATATAGCCCCCCTTTTTTTAAACCTAGGCACCCTAACCAAGTCAACAGTACTGTTTTATTAATTGTGAATCTTCATTTAACACCCATTTATTGAGTATTTGGTAAAGGCTGAACATTAGGCTAGGGGCTGGAATTATAAAGGTTAGTTGTGTACCCAAAGGGCAGACTGGGCACACACCACAGCCCCACTAAAGCAAGTCCTGCTCCATAGTGTCAGCCCCCACACAACAGCTCCTCCTCTGTGGTCATGGCCACATCCCTCACAGCCACTCATCCTGAGGGTCAGCCCCCCTGTCAGCGTGCCAACAGCAGCCACGGCTCAGCTACAGCAGGAGGGCACACACCACCCCAAAAGGGACACAGCCAGAGCACCCGGCTCAGGAGACCAGGAAGACTGAACCACTGGGTCCCACAGGACACTTAAGTACATAAGGCCACTCTACGAAGATCAGGAGACATAATAAGTCTACCTAATGCGTAGAAATAAACACAGGGAGGTAGCCAAAATGGGGAGACAAGGAAACATGTCCCACTTGGAAAAATAAAAACAAAAACAAAACAAAACAGAATAAAGCTCCAGAAAAAGAACTAAACAAAAGCAGCAAGAGAAAAGCAGTTAGTTACCTATATGGGAGCTTCCCTAAGACTGTCGCTGATTTCTCAACAGAAACTTTGCAGGCAAGAAGGGATTGGCACAAAATAGGGAAAGTGATGAAAAGCAAGGACCTACAACCAAGATTACTCAGCAAGGCTATCATTTAGGATCAAAGGAGTTCAGTATTGCAAGAAATGTTAAAAGAGCTTAGTTTAGAAGAAGATAAAAGATAAATGTGAACAATAAAATGGCAATGACTGCATACCTATCAATTACTTTAAATGTAAATGGATTAAATACTCCAAAAGACATAGGGTGACTGAATGGATAAGAAAACAAGACCTTTCAGTATACCGCCTATAAGAGACCCATTTCAGATTGAAAGAGAAACTACAAGGGAAAGAAAAAGGTATTTCATGCAAGTGAAAACAAAATGAATGCTGGAATAGCAATACTTACATAAAATGGGCTTTAAAATAAGGACTATAGTAAGAGACAAAGACCCAGCAATTCCACTTCTGAGTATTTATTTGAAGAAAAACCAAAATTCTAATTTGAAAAGATATATGCATCCCTGTGTTCATTGCAGCATTATTTATAATAGCCGAGATATGGAAGCAATCTGTGCCCATTGATAGACAAGTAGATAAAGAAGAGGTGGTGTGTGTGTGTAAAATACCTATAAAAATGAAATCTTGTCATCTTCAACAACATGGGTGGACTTAGAGGATATTGTAAGTAAATTAAGTCAGAAAGCTATATACCACATAATTTCATTAACATGTGGAATCTAAAGAAGTCTATGAACAAACAAACATACAGATGAGGGGGGTTTGAGGGGATGGATGAGAGAGGGGAAGGGATTAAGATGCGCACATTGCCAGTTATGGAAACAGTCTCTGGTATGTAAAGTGCAGCATAGGAAACGTTGTTAATATTATAACTGCATGTAGTGCCACGGGGGTGCTAGACTTATTCTGGTGATCACTTTGTAAGTTATGTAAATGTTTAATCCGTTTTGTACCTGAAATTGATATGATATTGTATGTCAAGTGTAATCGAAAAATGAAAAAAGATGAGTCATAAAGAAATTTACAGTGTAATGGGGAGATGGAGAAATAAACATGATTACAGTGCTATGAAATGCGTAGCAACTAGTTCAAGACTAGAGAGATGACGAGCTGAATCTTGCAGGGTGATTCGATTTAGGTCGATGACCAGTGAGAAAGTAAATTACAGGAAATTAGTGGTGGGCAGCAGTTAGGATGTTATAAGCCATGATGATGGAGGAGGCATAAAGTTAAATTCAGCAGAGCTTTTGATTAGCGCGCTGAGGAGTATGTGCAAATGTTGATCTGAGTGAGAGAAAGACATTTGTATAATTGGTAGATGAGTTATAGAGTAATTTTGAGAGCAAGGCATTCACATTGTTTGGAAAAGGTTGAAAATGGCCATTAAAAGGGTATCTAGAGATGGGTCAAGATTTAGAACTGTTAAAAGATAAATAGCCATATTAAGAATTTTAAGAGTTTATTTGAAAAGGGTCTGATTCGAATGGGACAGCACCAAGCCCACTGCTGACAGGAGCCAGAGGAAAGGCTCACATAGAGAGAGTGCAGAAGCAGGGAAGGAAAATTATTTGACTGGCTATGGCTTGAAGCCTGGTTGGCTTTTGGAGGTTGGCTGTCCTTGCGTTTTGATTTCTAACCTCGAGGCCTTCAGGCCCAGATTTTGGGTTGCTTCTGTAGACTGCCATACATGAGACACATTAGTGCCTCGAATTGCCTCCTTACCTAACTTGGCAGTGCTTAGAAAATTAAAATTGTGACATGTATGGTGTATTTCAATGTAAAATTTTTGAGAAAAGTTAATTGTAAAGCAGAGAGATTTCCCATGTCATGTTTGAGAGGAATAACACTTGAAAAATACAGTTGAATGTAAATTCGTTATGCACGAGAAAGTGAAGCAGGTTAAGAAAATAGGAAGAGATGGAAGATGTGAGATATGTCTGGAAGAGATGTCAAGAGAAGGCTAGCTTTGTGTTGCTGGAAAAAAAGGCATAAATTGGAAGACTGAAAATAAAGTTTGGGAAAAATTCACGTATTTACTTCCTCTGGTTGAAAACCCGGAAGTGGGTGGAGATAATAAAAGGTGGGTATTAATACTGACTTAGGAAATTTGGCATTTGGAAGATGAAAACATTTTTCTCATCCAAAGCCCTGCTGTGATGCCCCCGTATGGTGCTGTATATCATGCACTGAAAGGAACATTGAAATTGAGAGTACAGAAAAAGTGAAGAGAGAGAGGTGAAGTTATTAGATCCTATGGCTGGATAGGTATTTTCAGATTGAAACAAGTAACCAAACTCTAGACGGAGGTTAAGGGGTGCCCGGGGATGCCCCTCTGCTTTTCCTTTGGTAGGTATTGCAGGTGCTCTTCAAGTTACTGGAATGGCAGTGTTTAGAAGTGTTCTTTTTCACCCAGTGTCACTTATAAATTATCAGGAGGGTGACATTCCTGCATTTTGCATGTAAGAGGATTAATCAGTGACTTTTATACAGAGAGGTCAGTGTAGACAAAGATTCTGAGAAATCAGCCGGCGTTGCTCCCAAGCAGTTGAAAGTACATACAGGTTCAGACCTTAGCCCCGAGCTTATCTGAAGGTAGAGGGAAGCTGCGGAGAGGTCCTGGGCAGAAAAGGCCTGTGGGACACAGGAATTAAGGTCATCGTCACATTGCATTGTTAAGCTTGGAACCCACTGCACTTCTCCTGTCTCCCTAAGGTGCATGTGGGGAGGTTTGGAACTCTGAAGCGCTTTGCAGACATAAAGCAGTGGTGGTACTGCCACTACTGGGGCCGAGGGTGCCGAGTCGAGGGACAGATGCCGACGTTGGATGGGGGGGCTGTGAGCAGAGTGGGCTCTTCCATGGCCCTCTGTGCTCGTCGCTGGAAGGGGGAGTGGCCAGATCCGAGGCCAGCAGTTGATGCCGAGACAGTGGAGTGGAGATGATGGCACGGGGTGGGGGGAACAGTAGGACCGCGTGTTGTGAGGAAGCCATTCGGGGAGTCGGAAGTGTCTTTAGACCCTCGGGAGACAGTGGTGATGATCTGCAGAGTTTGGTGCAGGTGATTCTGAGAAAGCTCCCGCCCCTTCCTCCTCCCCACATGTGCAGCCCGTTTGCGTGACATCGAGGCCTGTGATGAGCAGTCCCTGTGAAACGGATTTTCCCCTTTGAGTATTTGGGTCATATAGAAATGTAAAATTGAACAGAATTATGTTTTATTATAAGAGGATCCAACTAGAAAAGTCTCTTTAAGAGTCGTCAAAAAAGCTGCCTATGCACTTAGAGCCATCCTGTTGTTTACTAAGGTTACCCAGTTCCCATCCAGGGGGTTCTCCCAGGGAGCGGGACCAAAACCGGAAGGTCCAGGCAAATCAAAACAAGCTGTCACTCTCTTGTTTCCTGTCGCATATTATAAACTCACTGAAATAACCAACAATATCTTTTTCTAAATGTTCTCTCTCTCTAGAATTAATATTTCCGTATTGTTTAAATTTTCCTATTTTTGAGTTTGTTCTTATGAAATACTTATTTTCTGCTTTAGAGTTGCTGAATCTTGGATATTTCAGGACATGGGAGGTTGCTTCGTTCATCTTTATCTTTTCCACATTCGTTGTTTTAAATTTTGTGCTGTTGATGCAATAAATTTGGCTGAATGCGGGCTTTCTCACCTTTCTCACCTTCCAAGTTCCATGTTCACGAGACTCAGCTTCTCTAGCACCTGATAGCACCATCCTCTCTTGTTCCTGAGGTGTTTCCTGTGCATTAATATTGTCTTCTAGAGTCAGAATCGAAGCTAGGACTTTGTCTTCTACCATTTTTGTGTTCTTGCCATACCCACTTTACAGACTAGCCAGTCAGTATGTTGTTATTAATTGGTCCAGGCAGACAGATGCATGCCAGTGTTTCCCCGGCTCTTCCTGGCATTGGGCAGAGTGTGCAAAATGGATCAGATCTGGTGCTGTTTTTTAAAATGTTGCTTCTGACCTAATGACATCTGAAAGTAAGCAGGCAGTAAAGGTATATCTTACATGTGAGGACTGGACAGTCTGGAACCTTGGAGGACAGGAACTGTAGTTTCATGCCTGTGTTAAGGGCCCTGTATTTGCTGTAGCTGAATAAGAACGAAGCTTCATCTTCTCTGTGGCATTTTAAAGGGTTCTGCTGGATGTCATCAGCTTACATGTGCTCTGGGCATAGGTTATGACCTAAATTCATTTGGATGAATAACCAATTTGCTTAAAGTTTGTTAAAACTCAAGCTTTGCTTTTTCTTTTACCACGCTTGGTCACACAGCCGTGAAGTGGCAGAATTAGAAATGAAATCCAAATATTCTGACTCTAGAGTTGGCTCTTGAAAACTGTGCCGTTTTGTCTCCCACAGTTTGCTCCTTTTCTTAAGTCTTTATCCTGGTTACGGCGCCTTCATCCCCCCAGAGAGCGAGGTGGGAATTTTAGTCTTTCAGACGACCTTTCAAGTCCCCAGCTACCCCGTAATCATCTGGTCACAGATCTCATACAAATCTTCAGCTGGTCTTTTTTCGTTCACACTCTGGTTCAAATAAACTCGTTTTAAATCTGACCCCCACGGCTGCCAGATTTGTCTTTCTCTAATGCAGTCCTGGTCATTGAAATCTCTCAGTGTCTGTGGGTTACCCTCAGGATGAACTAGGCTACTATGCTTGGTATATGTCGAATGGCGCATGAACTATTCCATAGGAACCTGTACAGTTCAGGGTACCCTGTGGGCTGTTAGCCCCGTCTCTTCACACTACCCTTACGTTCCATTTTCTAGCCGTTCCAATAGTTCTCCGAACACTCAGACTTGCCATGATTCAAGACACAGTTCATTCAAAGGCGGTTTTCTCTGTGAGCCGCCTCCTGCCTGCTGAAGGCTGGGCTCACCACTTGCTCTTGGGTGCCCCCAACGTGCTGCTTGACGTTCCGCATCCGTTTCAGCGATGGTCGCACTGAAAGCTCTGTGTGTGTTCACAGGTTTATGTCCTCAGTGGACTATGTGTGCCTGGACGGAGGGACCCGAGCCTTCCTCACCGTCACGTCCCCAGTGTCCAGCGCGGTCCTGGCACAGGGTAAGCGACGATGGCCCTGCTGTGCTGAGACCGTTAACCCGTCAGGCTCTGTGTGAGTCGATAGTTCATTATACTGTAGCCCCGTAATACACATCGTCACGAAAAATAAAGCCGTGCACGTGAACGCTGCTGAGGCTCGACGTCCTTGGGGTGAGAGGGAGTAGTGCCTCTGCTCACACGGTCACTGTGACGCTCAGGTTCAAGGGCACGTGGAACCGTGTGTTCTGTTCTAAGTGCCACGCAACTTCACGTTGTTAAACGCAGTGGGGAACTGTTTCTTGAACTCGATCATTTCATTTGTCGTGTGTCTCCCTTCGAAGGCGAGAAGGTGGCAGTTTTGTGTCGCCTCTGTCGTGTTCGGCAGTTTGAACGCGCAGCTGCGGGTTTCCAGAGGCGCACGCTCTGCAGTCGGAGGGCCGGTTTCCGTAGAGCGAAGGGAGGCGCAGCTCCGGGGCGGCAGGCGGGACACAGGAGTGGGGTGAATGGTCCTCTGCCTGCTTGGCGCTGGCTCCCGGGCTGCGCAGTGTTTCAAGCTTCGCAGTTCTTCTCGAATAACTAGTCCCCTGTCTGTTTGTCTCTCTTATTCTCAGCAATTATCTTCCTGCCTCATTCATTTAATAAAGCCCCTCGATTTCCTTTTAATCCACCTCCAAACGAGCTACCTTCCCTTAGGTCCCTTGTTTACTGTTCAGAGGACGGAGTGTGTTTTTCCTGGAAGACGAGTTACACACCACCCGCGTGGAAGCCGTGCCTCTCCCTGCTTTTCCTTCACAGGGTGCAGGCTACGCCCTTCTCATCACACCCGACGACTAGCGACCGCCACTTCCCTGTATCTACTTCTTTGCCTTCTGCGCGTTCTTTAAATTATTGAAAGTTCTGTAGTTTGAACATTCCGGCTTATGTGTAACATACGGAAGTTAAAAACAAAAGCAAACGTTTGGGAACCAATCACTGACTTAAGAACTAGGTCAGTCTCTGCAGTTAGAGTTACCGCGAGGGCCTCTGCCTCATGGCTGGTCTTTCCTAACCCTTGAAGTAACTGCTATTCTGAATTTTTTTAACTCCTCTTTTTAAAATAGTGTTAACACAAATATATATATTTTTTGTTTTGAGTTTAATACTTTTTCCATTTATAGGCTTTTTAAAGCTTGTACAAGTGGTATTTTGTTATAGAGGAAAGTCTACTTAGAAATCTTCATACATTTCAAAGAGAATATTCAAGCATCCTAAAAGAATACATAGGAAAATCTCGTGTGCACATTCAAATTTATAACGAGAAAATAATGGTGGAGACTTATTTTTGGACCTCGTGGATGCTGCTGCACCACACACAGAGTAAGCTCCTTGCCCACAGCGGAGTGTAGCAGAAGCGCTCAACATGAGTTCGTTAGTTTGCGCAGAAACGTTTGGGTGAGGGTCACAGTGTACTCACTGAAAGTGACCGCTCTTCATGTGACTGCCTTTGACCTCTGCACTGGCTCTTCGGGGGGATGCATGCAGGGTCTGCTGACTGTCTGGCTTGAGACTCAGGATCCACAGTGTCTTTGGATTTCTTTTTCAGTCATGGAAATGTGGTATTTTCAAAGGAAACACAGGGCAAAAGGTGGGGTCATGATAACCGCCAAGAGAATTCATTTCTTTGTGTTTAAGAGAGGCAGCATTTCTTGATGGCCTCGGTGTGGAGTGTCAGATCTTAGAAGCAGGACTGAGTGACAGGCAGGGTTAATACTTAGAACACTATTCTTTTTGTCTTTTTCATTCACTGTCATGTTCCTAAGATCCAGTCATAAGTTGCCTTGCCATCGTTTGTTCATCCTCACTGCTGCGGTATGCTCTATTGTATGAGCCTAATTTAACTATTTTCTACCCATGGGCGTTGAGTATGTTTTGTGTTTGTTTTTATGAAGAATGCTTTTACTTGGCACATGAGGACAAACATTTTCATAGCATATACCTAAAATTGCTCACCGAAGGACATGCAAATGTTCGACTTTACATGATAATGCCACATTGTTTTCCAACAACCTTAAGGCAAAAGATTTATATAATCTGAAGAAAATCCAGAGTATGTTTTCCAATAATTTTCACACCTGCCAGCAGGATTTTACCAATTGAAACACCTAGTACCACTGTCTAAGAGCCATCACTGTTCCACCTTCTTGGCCATTATTTGGTGCTGTCAAAATGCCTAGTTTTTACCCTTTCTAGTGAGTTTAAAAACATCTCGTGATCATAACTCATATTCCTCTGATGCTTCATGAGATTCTGCATCTTTTCATACACTTATTGGCCTTGCAAGTTTCTGTTGATTAAGTTCCTGTTCAGATTTTTGCCCATTTGCCTATTGTGCTATTTTTTATAGAAGTAAGTTCTTATATAGTTCACATACTAATCCTTGACTAGATTTGCGTTTAATGAATATCTCCCAGTTTGATTGTCTCTTGGTTTTCTTGATGATGTTTTACGATAAACAGAAGTTCTCGGTTTCCACATAGTCAAAATAATCACACTTTTTTTGGTTAGTATGCTTCTTTAACCCTATCTACATGCTTCTTTAAGAAATCCTTCTGGGAGACACAAAACAATAGTTTTCAGCTGTAATTTCTTCTAAAAGTTTTAAAGTTTGCCTTTCGTATTTATATCACCAGTTCGCCTTGAATTGCTTTTGTATGAGAACATAAGTGTTTGAAAAGTACATTCGTTTTAATTTATCCAGGATCCATGTACATTAAAGCAGGAAGACCTTTTAAAATGGCTATGAAACCTTCAGTTTTCAATTGGTTTTCATTGATTTTCCGAAGGCCTCCGTTTCCACTGCTTTTCCCATGTAAGCATGGCAGCCGAGGCACCTGCGAGGAGACGCGGCCCCTGAGCCCATTCTCTCATCTGTGGGCTGCGTCTCGGCCTGAATGACATCTCAGACCTTGTGACTGCATGTTAATTAGAACCTGTTATCTTGTCTTTTTACGCACACGAACACGCATATGTGTGCACACACATGCATACATAACACGTGCCACTGTGAAGAGGTAAAGAGAACATGGTGATTTTGGAGTATTAGGTCCCTGAATTTGGCGAAGGCTCTAAATGGAGCACAGAAAAGACTACAAACAGGGAAAAATAGAGTAGACATTAATATTCATTAGCATTTCTCAGTCTTGCCCAGAATGTTCCACTTTATCTTCAGTAGGTTAAGGGTGGATAGAAATTTAGCCTTAAAATATTCATCGTGCAGAAAAAAGCTGAAGTAGTTCTGCTTTGCATTTTATTTAAAAAGTAAAAATTGGAGAGAAGGAGTGAAACAGCTTGAAAAAATCTGTAAAAAGAAGCATGCAGGGTCGGGCCTGGTTAGTACTTGGATGAGAGACTGCCTAGGAAGGCCAGGTGCTATATGTATTAAAAAAAACAAAAAATCATGCAAGGTTTACTTGGGGATCTGACAACCGATGCAGTGTATAGACTGAATTAGATACCATGTTTAAAAATTATGATAAAGGGTGTTGTTGGGACAGTTGATGGAATTACAGAATATACATTAAATAATAGTAATATATACTAATTAAATTCCTGAAGTTGATCATTGTACTGTTGTTATTTAAGAGAATGTTATTATTCTTAGGAAATACACACTAAATATTACAGGGTAAAGGGGCAAACTATTCAGATGGTGTAGATAATACATATATGTTACATATGTAAATATTAAATTAATAAGATAGATTAAAATTATTTGCTTGCAAATCAACACGTGACCTGGTTTATTTGCTCAGATTGACCCAGATATGGTTTATTGGCCATATTTTTCTGTAATACTTGTAGTACTAAGTCTTAATTTTAAATGGAATATAACTATGACTATACCAACATGTGATGAGTTGAAAATATTCTGTTAGGTGTGATTTTCTAATTGATTCAACTTGTTTTAATCATTGAAAATAATCTGTTGTCTAACACATGAATAAATTTTTTCATAGGTTTAAGCTGAATTTTGGGACATGGCCACTGCTTCACCAAGGTCTGATATTAGTAATAACCACAGTGGAAGGTTACAGTTGCAGGTAACTGGTAAGTTATTTTTTTCTAATAATTTAAAATAGTGATTTACAGATGAAACTTTCCTTTAATCCTAATTCAGTGGATTTATTTTGTATCTTTTAGGGTCATACCATAGTGTACTCAAAGGTAGATACCCTCTAAAAGCATTTTATTTATTCAGTAAATATTTATAGAACCTGTGCTGGATGTAGAGAGGATATATCTTGGGTCGTGGGAGAATTTGAGTATTGGAATAGGCATCATTGATTTGGTCCGTAAATGATTATTAGGAGGGAGAAGGAAGCCACAGGCTTCCTTTCATCCATTTAGCCATCCATTCAGTCATTGGGCAGATACTTGTTAAGTGGAATGGCACACATGAAAACACAAGGCCCTGGTTCCCCAGGAATTTACAGTGGTGAAACAGGTACATTTTGTATGGACAGTTACCGTGCAGTGTGTTCATTAACCTGGTGCAGCGAGAGCTTAGGTCAAGGTCTGCTCGGGACTGGAGGAGGCCTGTGGACTTACGGACTGGTGTAGGGGAAGGACTCGCGGAGGGCGACGCTGTAACTCCTCAGCAGTAGTTGCAGTTGGTCTCAAGTTAGATTGGAAGCAGAGAGCGTTGGAGGGAGGGGTCAGCATTTGCAAAAGGATGAAGGCTTCATGGTTCCACGGTTAGGGCCCTTCAGATCAGTCGTCCTTGCTGGTTAATACACGTTTCCAGGCGCAGTGGTCCGTAAGCCAGCGGTTGTACTTGTAGAAATTTATTTTGTAGATTTTATACTGTTTGTAAAATAAACAGTACCTTATAATTTATTAAGTATTATATCACTTACATAATTGTGAACTATAATTTATATAATGTTTATATTTGTTATTTATATAAACGATATAAATATCTACAAGATAACTTCCTAGAAGTAAAGTATGTATAGATTAATGTATGTGATATATAAATAAGAGTGTGTGCGTGTGCATAAATGTAGAGAGACATGGTGATGGAGATCGAAATGGCAGAAACTGGCAGTGGAGTTCTGGGGAGACAGTGGAATGAAGGGAAGAGAAAACTGCATCTGCATACCAGTGGGAGCCAAGTGCCGAGGTCGCGCCGCCGATCAGTGAAAGGCAGGGTGTGGAATAGTGTGTAATAAGCTACCACGTGTGGCAGACCGGGAGGTGTGTGCGCATGGCTCTGCGTTGGAGCGTTAGGAGTAAGCTGTGTCTCAGGAGGGCGGGAGTTGGGTCAGGTAAGCAGCTGCCCTGTAACCCTGTGGCCCTGAGTGTGAGGTCAGTTGTTTCTAGGAGTTCTTGGTGAACAGAGGGAGGACATGCTTCTTATCTTAGGAAGCAAAGAACAAATCCTGACTTCCCTCTGATGTTTTTATTTTAGAATAACAAAAGGCATTTTTACTTAGTTTGACTTTCTCTTACCCCAAAAGTCTTAATTCCAAATGGCAACATAGTTTTATCTGTTCTCTCCTAACACACACAAAATAGCAACATTAAAACTATCAAAAACAATAGGGCTGCTCAGTGCAGTCTAAGATCTCTGTGAGTCCCCCCTAAGGGATGTAGTCAATACCACGGCTCACAGTTGTTATGCCACCCACTGGGTGATCAGATTCATGGTTTCCAGTTATTTAATTACATTTTGTCACCATGGAGAGCATTTGTGCAGTTCTCGAGTCTTAAACCCCAGGCACATTTGGAGATGCCTGGCTGCTCCATCGCATCCCTCCCTTGCCCCATAGATAGCGTTCGCTTTGGTCCACCTTTCCATGGCTTCCTTTTGGAAGTGTAAGTAGATACGTATGATACACGCGATCATCTCTCTCCTCTCAAGCCCCAGCTCTTCAGAACTTCTGCGCTTGCTTCTCTTCATCTCATAGCGAAGCCGAGTCCGCTCCGCGGCGGGTGACGGCGCACACCTCTCCGTCGCTGTGCGGAGCTCCGCGCTCCGCGGCGGGTGACCGCGCGCACCTCTCCGTCGCTGTGCGGAGCTCCGCGCTCCGCGGCGGGTGACGGCGCGCACCTCTCCGTCGCCGTGCGGAGCCCCGCGCTCCGCGGCGGGTGACGGCGCGCACCTCTCCGTCGCCGTGCGGAGCCCCGCGCTCCGCGGCGGGTGACGGCGCGCACCTCTCCGTCGCCGTGCGGAGCCCGCGCTCCGCGGCGGGTGACCGCGCGCACCTCTCCGTCGCCGTGCGGAGCTCCGCGCTCCGCGGCGGGTGACGGCGCGCACCTCTCCGTCGCTGTGCGGAGCTCCGCAGCCAGCGGTGCCAGTCTCCCCCAGGGGCCGGGGCCTCCACTCTCCCCTTCTTGCCTCCTTCGCCTTTCGTTCTGTCGAGCACCTTACACCTGCAGCCGTACGGGTCTAGCAGTACCTGCTGGAATGACTGTGCTGCTCTCATTTGTCCCACGTGGAAACCGAGATGGATCCGACACGTGCCTGCCCTCGGGACGGAGGCCAGCAGACGTCTTAGGCTCCACGCTGCGGGCCTCTTGCTAGAGAGCGGTGGCCGTGGCATTGGTTTTCTCTCTTTAAGATGATCAGATAGTGTGACGATGAAGGCTCCTTGCCTGTCGCAGTCTGGCGGGGTGTGGTCTTTAAACCGAGAAACTCGATTAGCTGACTTATTTTTATTCTTATATCTGTTCTTAACCCACATCCGATTGGCAGCAACAAATAAGGATTAGAACATTTATCAAGGAAAGCAGGAAAACTAACAGAAAAAAATCAGGAAACTACCTGCCATGATATGGTTTATCCTGTGGTGTGGTGTGCACGTGTGTGTTTATTCTGTGGTGTGGTATGTACGCGCATAAGAGCACACAGAAGTGAATCGTCAATATTTCAGATTTCATGCTTTCTACTGGGAAAGGTCAGAAACCAAGTGTGTAAATGTATAAAAAGATCAGACTTGAGAGTGGAAAACTAATGGACTCTTATATCCACATTTATAAATTATCAGCCTTTGTGTGTTTTATCTTAATAGTTTCACTTTAAAAATTTTAAATCTTTTGTGTCTTATTTTTGTATGAGTGTTGTGAATTATAGATTCAACTTTATTCTTTTGAAATGCTTCAACATTTATGGAATAATCTATCTTTGTCATTGATTTGAAATGCTACATTATCATAAACTAACATCTTACTCTGTTCTTTTCATCTCTGCTTTCATATCACAGGCAAACTGTTTTAATTATTTTATGGTGCTTTAAAATATATACATTGGGAAAAAGCGCTCATTACTTTGCATTTTAAAACATGCCTTCGCTAGAGGCTCTTGAAAATAAATGGAGAGAGGCTTCGTTCATGCCTCTTGTGACCACATTAAAGTTGTGACAGAAACACAGAGCAAACAGCAAGCAAAGTCACCTGGGATCTAGACTAACAGAAGCCCTGCACCTAGGGAGAGAAATAATTAATCAACCTGCAGCGGTAGAAGGGAGGCGTGAAGGCGCCCGGCGGCCCAGGCCCAGCAGCTGAGTGGGACAGAGGCTGCGGCAGCTGCAGGCTCCTCCTAAAGGGGCCGTGTCCACAGTTGGACTTTCATGGTCATGGACCTGCTTGTTTTGAGCGCCAGGACTGGGTCAGCTGTGCGGGGGGCATCAGGCACTTACAGGGGGACGTGGAGTTCTCAGAGCGAGGGCTGGGGGCGAGGCTCTCGCCCCGGCGCAAGTGCCGGCGGTGTCTGCCGTTCCTCGTGGAGCCCTCCCCGCTCCCTGTGTGCGGACCCAGCGCTGCCACAGCTGAGACATATCCCCCAGAGGATTTCCCAGAACTCCACGTCCGCCAACTCACAGTCCCACCCAAGCCACATCCAGGATGTAACCTCGGCAAGTCCCGTGCTCCCTGCTGAGCCAACTCCAAGACTCTCACTTGTGGCAGCTGACCTCAGTTTCCCACGTGGCCTTTTGAAGCAACCAACTGTAAGCACAGCATCTGTGGGTCGCTTGCTGAATCTTAACAGGTGGCCCTGGAGGGGTAGAGGCTTGGGCTAAATTTGGCCTGCAGCTGAACCCTCTCAGGACTGTGCCACTGGACACCTTCACAAAGCCACACTAATAAGACTGGGAGACTAAGAGCTTTGCTTAGTACGTAAAAACACAGAAAGGCAGCCAAGATGGGATGACAAAGAAGCAGAAACCATATGAGGGAACAGAACAGAGATCCAGAAATAATGGAGTCAAGCAGTCTAACAGATGCAGAGTTCCGAACACTGGTTAGAAAGATGTTCAATGAACTTAGGGGAAATGTGGATGAATTCAGTGAGAACTTTAACAAAGAGATAAAAACCATAAAAATGGAAATGGAAATTATAAAAGGGAACCAGTCAGAAACGAAGAACACGTTATCTGAGATGAAGAGTATATTAGAGGGAGTCAACAGAGTGGATGAAGAAGAGGCTGGGGATGCCAAGGACACTCAACCAGAACAGCAAGAAAAAGGAGCCTATGGGACGCAATTAAACGTGAAAATATCCATGTCATAGGAGTTCCTGAGGAAAACGACATTGAAGAGCTATTTGCAGAAATAGGGATGGAAAACTTCCCTATCCTGGTGAAGGAAGTAGACATACAACCCCAGGAAGCGTAGTCACCAAAAAGGCAAACCCAAGGAGGTCCACACCAAGACACAGCATAATGAAAATGCCACAGGTTAAGTACAAAGACTCTTAAAAGCATCAAGAGAAAAGCAGTTACCTACAAGGGAACACCGATAAGACTGGTCGCTGATTTCTCAAAAGAAATTATGCAGAACAGAAGGGCTTGGCACAGAATATGCAACGTGATGAAAACCCAGGCTCTACAAGCAAGCATCCTTTATCCAGCAAAGCTACCATTTAGAGTCGAAGAACAGATAAAGAGCTTCCCAGACAAAAATAAGCTAAAGGAATTTATGAACACCAAGCCAGTATTACAGGAAGGATAGGAGGGACTTCTTTAAGAAGATAAAACATGTATCAAAAACAGGAATATAGAATGGTAATAACTACGTTCCTATCAACAAGTACCTCAAATGGAAAAGAATTAAGTGCTCCAACCAAAAGATAGAGTGGCTGAATGGATAAGAATACAAGACCCCTGCATATATTTCCTACAAGAGACTTCAAATTAAAAGACCCAGACTAAAAGGAAGGGGATGGAAAAAGATATTGCCTTGACGGACCTAGAGGGAATTGCACTGAATAAAATGAGTCAGATAGAGAAAGACAAATATCATGTGATTTCACGTACATGTGGAATCTAAACAAAATAAACAAAAATGGAAATAAACTCACACAGAGAATATTTTGAGGGCTACCTGATGTGAGGGGTGTTGGGAGGGACAGTGGCAAACAGCAGAGGGATTAAGTACAAATGGATAGTTACAAAATAGACACGGAGATATAAAATGTAGCATAAGGAAAATAATAATGTCATAGATATGTAAAGGAGAAGAAGGGTACTAGATTTAGTGTAGTGATCACTTTGTGAGTTATGCAGAGCTTTATTCACTATGCTGTCCAACTCAAACTATGTTAGTAGTAGTAATATATTGTTGTTTGTATGCCAACTATAATTGAACAAAAACTCAATGGTACAATATACATATGAGCAACTAATTATTATATTTCAATAAAGCTGGGGGGGATTTTAAAATAGAACGTGCCTTCGTACTCTCTAATTTTCCTTACCTTTCATTTGAATTTGAGTCCCTTGCCCTTTTCCTCCTTTGCCCCTTCAACAAAAGCCTTCAAACCAATGTTAGTCTTTTCATTTCGATCATTTAAAAATATTGTATTAAATTGGAGATAATTGAAATTATTCAGTATTAAAACTTCCAAATCCGGGAATATGTCATGTCCTTTTCTTCAGGTCTTCTGTCCATCAGTAAAGTTTTATAGTAATCCTCATTGTATCCTATACATTTAAGTTTATTACTGGAATTTTGGGTGGGGGGTATTGTAATTGAGATCTTAAAATGTCCTCTCTTTATATCACACAACTCTTTTTTTGGTAGATTTTCAATATTTATATAATTTTACATACAGGACATTCTATGTAGAATACCAAATTAAACTCATTAATGAGAAAATAAAATCTATGTATACCACTAATTAGAATTCTTATTTTAATAAGGTTATCTTTCAGTCATTTAAAATCATACTATTCTAGTTATTTGTATGCACATTTTGCTAGCATATTGTAAATTTCTTATGAGTTTAAAAATTATCTTTTAAAAACCACTTTCCTTACCTTGCCAGCATCTGGTATGATTGAGGACTTTGCTCACTGAAGAGAGACAGTGGGTTGTTTTGAACGTTTCCGCAGTTAATGCAGAAGAGTCAGTAATGATGGGATGATAGTCACCATTGTTGGGCGCTGGCTCCGTCGATGACAGCAGTGCTTTGCGGGCCTTCACTCACCAAGCCTAACAGTCAGGTGCTATTGTTCCCGTTTTTCAGATGAGAAAATTGAGGGTCAGAGAGGTTAATCGACTGACTTAAGGTTAGGTGTCTAGTAAGTGGCAGAGTTAAAATCTGAGCTCAGATACGTGCAGCCCGGCACCCTTTCTTTTTAAAGACTTAATTTTAAAAGCAGCTTTTAGGTTTGCAGCAACATCGAGAGGCAGATACAGAGATTCCCACATGCCCTGCCCCCACACACGTACAGCCTCCCGTTACCATCACCCCACCTCCCAGTGGTACATTCGTTACAGCTGATGAACCTGCCCAGCTACAACGCCATCACCCAGAGTTCACAGTTTACATTAGGGTTCACTCCTGGTGTACATTCTGTGGATTTGGACACGTGTGTAATGTCTTCTATCCATCATTATGGTATCACACAGATTTTCTGCCCTAAAAATCCTCTGTGCATCACTTACTCATCTTCCCCCGACCCCCAACCCCAGCTCCTGGCAGTCGCTGGTATTTTTACTGTCTGCATAGTTTTGCCTTTTTCAGGTTGTTGTGGAGTTGGAACCATGCAGCGTGTAGCCATTTCACACAGGCTTCTTTCACTTAGTCATACGCATTTACGGCTCCTCCGTGTGCGTCCACAGCCTGACAGCTCATTTCCTTTTTTGTGCCAAGTAACATTCCATTGTCTAGGTAGACCACAGGTTATCCATCACCTGAAGGGCATCTTGGTTGCTTCCAAGTTTTGGCAATTATGAATAAAGCTGCTATAAACATCCATGTGCAGGTTTCTGTGTGGACATAGTTTTTACCCCTTTGGGTAAATAGCAAAGAGTACAATTGCCAGAGTGTATAGTAACCGTATGTTTAGTTTGTAAAACCACCAAACTGTCCTCCAGAGTGGCTGTACCACTTCGGTTCCCACCGGCAATGAATGGGCGTTGCTGTGGCTCCGTGTCCTCGTCGGCTCTTGCTGTCGTCCGTGTTCTGGATGTCGGCCGTTCTGATGGCTGTGCAGTGCCGTCTCCCTGTTGTTTTAGTTTAACATGTCTCTGATACAGAGACATAGGCTGTGGAGCATCTTTTCACATGCTTACCTGCTGTCTTACGTCTTTGGTGAGTGTCTGTTAAGCTTTGGTCCGTGTTTTAATTAGGTTGTTTTCTTGAGTTTTAAGTATATTTTGGACTACATTTCTTTGTCAGATGTGTCTTTTTGTTCTCCTATTTTGTGGATTGTTTTTCCTTGACATCTTTCACAGAGAAGTTTTAAATTTTAATGAAGTTCTGCTTATCAATTATTTTTCATGGTCACGCCTTGGATATTCTATCTAAAAAGTCATGTTCACACAGAAGTGTGCACTAATGTTCATAGCAGTATTATGCACAATAGCCAAAAAGTGGGCACAAACTAAATGTCTGTCTGTTGGTGAATGAGTAAGAAGTGGCGGAACGTCCATACAGTAGAAAACGTGTCAGTAAAAGGAACGAGGTACGTGCCCATGCTGCCACCTGCACGGACCTTGGCGGCGTGCGGAGTGAAGAAGCCAGTCACGAGGGAACCACATGTATGAATTCAGTTAGATGAAACATCCGGAGCAGGATATCTGTAGAGAGAGAAAGTGGGTTACTGGGCGGGTGTTAGGGGGTCCTGACCCCTGTATAGTCAAAAATCTGAGTATAACTTTTGACCCAATGACCTACTGACCTACTAATGACCAGAACCTTACCCGATAACAGTGAGTTAACGCGCACGACGTATTACATACTGTGTTCTTACAACGAACTAGAGAAAAGAAGATGTTATTAAGGACAGGGAAATACAATTACAGTGCTATACGTGTTTTTATGGAAAACTGCCAGAAGTGGGACCTGTGTAGTTGAAGCCTGTGTGGTTCGAGGGTCAACTGTAGTTTCCTCGGGCTGGGGGGACAGGGGAGCTGGGAGGTGCTGGGAGGAAACAGGGCGGTGACTGGCTAATGATATGGGATATCTTTTTAGGGTGATGACTGTTTTTTAAAATCGATTATGGTAGTGGTTGCACAACCACCATTAAATTGTATAGTTTAAATAAGTGAACTATATGGTATGTGAATTATATTTCAGTAACATTGTTAAAATGTCAAATGGTTCTCAGGCATCATCATACTTCTGTTATAATTTTTTTTTCATTTTTTCAATGAAAAGAGTTTGAGTTGCACAAGAAGCACAGTTCCATTTTATTTATTAGTACAAAATACTGTTTTCTGGCTGCATATGTTCACTAGTGATTATCATATTTCTGTTAGTTTCTAGTGCCAAACTAAAACGAAAAAAGAACTGGTTTGGAACAGCAATATATACAGAAGTAGTTGTAGATGGAGAAATTAAGAAAACAGCAAAATCCAGTAGTTCTTCTAATCCAAAATGGAATGAACAGCTAACTGTGTAAGTACCTTATATAGAGAATGCAAAATTTTCAAAAGGGAATGTGGTTCTTGGAATTATTTTTATTATTTTGTGGCATAACTTATAATAACGACTGTAATTATCCAGTATGAATGGACAATTTAAAATATGAAAAAATGTTGGGTTATTTTCATTGTCTTTACAGAGGAAGCATACTAATCCTTTCGCTTTATGAAGTAAATTATTTCTATATAGCAATATTTTATTACTATCTTGTAAAAATAAGGAGCAGAAAATCAATTATTCTTAATTTTGGCATTTCTGAAGTATAGTGTTATAAATTTGTATATTATAACCAATGGCATCAATCGTCTTAAATCTTTAGAAATTTTTTCAAATAGAAATAGTCCTTGTGAAGTCTCAGACTCTTGGTGTTTTGGTTCACTAATTATAAACATTCTTATCTGACTTTTGAAGTCCTAATGTTCTTGAAAGTAAATACTTTTTGTAATTCAAGTACTTTACTTTTTCATACATTATTTTTTTTTCAGATAAAGTGAATCATGGCTTTTAAAAAATTATTGAAGTAAATTAATAGGAATTATCTCTTAGAATAATGGAATATCCTCCTGTGTTTTTGTTGTAATTTCACCTGTACAGGAACGTGACCCCACAGACCACACTGGAATTCCGAGTTTGGAGCCATCACACTTTAAAAGCAGATGCTTTGTTAGGAAGAGCAACAATAGATTTGAAACAAGCTCTGTTAAGACACAACAGAAAGTGTAAGTTTTTTGTTCTAACCTTTGTTTCTTCAAAGTGTTAGACACTTTGAACATGTCCTGAAGCCCGAAAGCAAGAATGTAGTTTCGCATTTGTGAAGGAGAACTGGCGTTGGCCCGGGCTGTGGTGTTATATGCGATAGGAAAGGTGTTCGTGGCCTTCGTCCGCCCTGCAGACTTACAGGACGATCTGTCGTTTGCGACTTCTCCACAGCACGGGTACTTGCAGTGTGATGACGAGGACACAGGTTTTCTGATTCACAGGTGCTTAATTTTGATTAGAAGCAGTAGAAAATTAATACGACTCTAGACAGCCTTGTAGAATTGGAAAACATACTGACAGTTGATAAAATTCTTGGCTGCTGTCCTTGTGGCCTCCTGGCTTAGCACATCACTTGGGCCTGAGTTTGGCGTCAGTTGAATGAGCTATAATTAAATTTGGGGGTGTTGTGGGATTTATTTTAAAAAAAGGCAAACCAACTAAAACTGCTTATAAACCAAACAATAACCCAACAAAAAGACAACCTAGTAATGAATAAAGTTATGTTCAGTACTAAAAACATTTCCTGTCAAATACGAGTTCACTCACTCTGTGGGGAAAGGTGGTTGATAAAAAGGTGTTATGTTTTTGAGTGTGTACCCAGAGAATGCTTGATAACCAGCACCCTAAATGCCCAGAATCTGGCTGCACAGAGAGCCCCAGCGGAGGGGTCGGCGGGGCTTCTGCACCTGGTCACAGAGTGGGTGTCACGGGAGGAAGCAGCGGCATGGTGTCCCGAGAGAAGGAAGGCGGACTGGGACTTTAGGTCTGGAGATGGTGACAGAGAGAGGAACGCCAAGCATGGGTCTGCAAAGGAGCCCTGGATCTGCGTGCCGGAAGGTTCCAGGACGCTTTCTGGCAAGACACTTCAGAGAGTTTGTGATGTGAAGGGCAGGCAGGGTAAAGTCCTCAAAGGCAGATCACAGTATGGGGAGGTGACTGGAACCAGAAGAAATATCTGTGGGGACTGTGATACGCTAGGGTAATTTTAGGGACCAAGAGACATGATGTGGTCACAGTGGGACATGTGGCTAGTGCAACTAAGCTTAGTTTTACATTTTATTTCACTTTAATTAACTTTACATGTAAATAGCCACACGTGACTACTTGTGGCCATCATGTTGGCTAGTGCAGCCTGGAACTATCTTATGTTCGAGTTACAAAATCAGGATTTATTCCTGTTTTTCGAAAAAAAGCTTGTTGTGCGCGTATTCTGTTTTCCTTCGTGGTTTCTGACAGTAGCTGTCACGCCGGCTCTCTGGTAAGGGTCAGTTCTGGAGGCTCCTTGAGTGCGTTTTCTTAATTGCTAGTCCGAAATCTGTTTTGTTTTAGGAAAATCTCTAAATTTAGTAGATTCTGGGTTTCTTCCTCACTACGATTCTCTGCCGTTTGTCGTCTGCATTTCTTCTGGCCCCCATGTTCGTGTCACTTCATCACGGTCGTCTTTTCTCCCAGACGTGCCATCTATTAGCTCGTCTCTATTTTATTTTAACTCCTTTCTTTGTTGTCTTCAGTATTGTTTTTAAGTTTTCATGATTACTGTTATGTTTCTAGTTTTCCTTCCAAAGTCATTTCTTTTATAATCTTAGGATTTTATTTAAAAGTTCTCAAAACATGTATTAGTCAATAGATCTTTTTTACTTAAGATCTTAAAAGCTTTTTCTATAACTTAAGGATTTTTTCTTTGGACCTCTGCAATCTTTTAAATCAGACCCAAGTTGCTTTTAACTTTATTTTTCCACTTGTTAACAGCTAGTAAGGCTTATCTTCCCATTTCTAATTACTTATGATTTTAAAATAAAGATGCCTAGATGCCTTTGTTTTGTTTTCGATATATGTTTGTTCAATGCTTCCTGTCTTCCTAGAAGTTGCATATGATATATTTTGTGCTCTGATAACTTGAGAGAAGTTAGAAGCCCATAAAATTAATTGTATATCCACTTTATTAGTTCTAGGACTTTTATTTATTAAATACAGTCTCAGAGCATGTGTGGGTTTAAGCCCTGATTTTTGCCTCTTTTATGTGATCAGATCACTTGAACACCGTTCGAAATTATGGAAGTTATTTCATTGGCTCTGCAGATATGTGTGGTATTTTAAGCTTGCTTTATGTCGCTGGCGTTAGAGACTAATATCTGAGATAGATTTCTCCTCTTAACCCCCCACTAGTTGTTAAATTGCAGTGGACAAACGTCTCTGTTATCAGAGATCATCAAAGCTGGACACTGAGGTGGTGAGGGCAGACTTTAATCCATGATGTGCTAATAGAGTAAGGAGCAGGCCCGCTTGACCTGACCCTCCGTTTGTAGGAAGTTGCTGAGCATTTCAAAGGGAAAATCAGGGAGAGGCAGGGTCAGTGGAATTAGTCCCGGAGAACCTGGAAGTTAGAAAGGGTGAGTGGTGTGTGTGATTGGGCCAGCTTTGTCTTCTAGAGTTCTGCTCTCCCACAGACCCCAGGAAACTGAAGCCCTGTCCTTCCTGACAATTACATTTCATAAAAATGGCTTCCGGGTCCTTAAGAAAGGACCGGAATTAGTTATGTGATAGTCTCCCCACTTTAATGATTCAAAAATATTATACCCAGTCTTCCCTCTTCAGAATCGTGAGAGACTAGATGATGTGGACAGATTAGTTGGGTCCTGGACAGATGAGTCCTTGTGGCACTGATGCTTCTTGCTGAGACAGGAGCAGTCTCAACACCAACCACCACCACACACACACAACACACAACACACACACACCCCCCAAAAGACAAAACCTTACGAACTCGCGTTAGAATCGTGGCTGGTGCTGCCAGCAGCTTCCAGATACTGTGCTTTGGCTGACAGCTAGGTAGCAGAGCTGACTGGGATGGTAGTAGCCTCGGATCGGGGTGCCCTCAAACCATGGGCAGAAACCGAAACAGACCCGACTGTACTCAAGCCCAAAGGTAACCCTTAGATGAATATCCAGAATGAGTGAGGAGATAATTTAAGAGAAATGCCTGTAAGTTTTTGAACACTGATGAAAAATATGAATCTGCAGATCCATAATACCCCAAGCAGGGGGTAAAGAGTAAGTCATGGCTAGCTCGACACAGCACAGCGATGCGCACGGCACCGAAGACAAACGGCAGCTTTAGAGGAAAACAGGGCATTTGCAAAGATTTATACATTAGAATTGCAGAATAGCCATAATGGAAGAAGACAGTGGAAAATGTCTTGGAAGAGTTGAGAGAAGGTTATACTCAGCATGAGATTGAATGCCAACAGAACGTTGGAGGATGAAATACAAACATTTACAATTAAGAAACAGAGCATTTACCACCAAGAGACTTACACTAAAGGGTTTAAAAACGCCTTTCTTTAATAATCTACTCAAGTGTCTAAATGTTTTAGGAACAGGAACTAAATCTCCAATTCCAGATAGTTTAAGTGTAGCAAGATGACAAGAATGAAATAGAATGGTTGCCAGTATAGGTTTCTTTACATACAGATTGTTTGACTCTGATAAAGCTGAAGTTCATGAACTTGTAGGGGTTTTTTGTATTCTGCTAGTTTCCCTAATTGTTTTTATTGTTTTTGTGATGTGAAGTGTGGAACCGAGGTTTATGGAGATACAATGATGGCACAGGAGCAGCCGCAGACGGTGCCGGCGGAGCGGGGCTGAGACAGACGCTGTGCTGTTTGCCCGCGGCACGTCGGGGGGAGGGGCGTCCGCCGCTCTCCACCGCGGTTTGGTTTCCAAAACATGTTCATGCGTGGCACAAGATTTTAAATTAGGACTTTTTTTTCTAGTGGAAAGAGTGAAAGAACAATTAAAACTTTCCTTGGAAAACAAGAACGGCATAGTGCAGACTGGCGAGTTAACCGTCGTGCTCGATGGATTGGTGATTGAGCCAGAAAGCCTCACGAACTGCAGTTCGTCTCCAGCCAGTAAGCGCACTTCATGTGTCAGTAACATTTGAAGGAAAAAAATTAAGAAATGAATAAAAATCTAGTTTCTTTCTTTCCTGTTGTTCAGTAGAAATACAGCAGAACGGCGATGCCTTACATGAAAATGGAGAGTCTCCAGCCAGGACAGCGACCAGGTAGAATGTCATATTTTAGTGTCTGTGGCAAAGCAGTGTGCCATTTCCCATATGTGAAGTTTTTAATTTTAACCTTTGTTTAGCGTTTGCCATAGAATTTGAAACATGTCATTTGATTGAATTCCTGAGAAAGTAGTTTTTTAAAAAATAACAGCTCTATTGCAGTGCAATCCACATACCATGAACTTCACCCCCTTAAAGCGTATAGCCGTGTGGTCCGCGGCGTGATCGCAGCCGCGTGGCCGCCCCTGTGTGTTAGTTTCGAGCGTGCTCGTCCCCCGCAGGAAGAAACCTGCCCACGAGCCGTCTCTCCCGGCTCCTCCCCTCCTACCTCCCGGCAGCCACCGATGTCCTCTCTGTCTCACGGATCTGCTTGTTTTGGCCGTTTCGCGTGACTGTGACCATGCAGGATGTGGCCTTTTGTTACTGGCTTTCACTGGGCATAAGGTTCATCCACATTGTAGCGTGTGTCAGTACTTCTTACTGGAAGTGGGCTTTTAAAAATCTGAGTTTGGGTGTGGTTCATCAGCACGTAGTCAGGTCATGTGGGCGGATGGGCATCTCACTGCCGTCTGAACTGCCAGCTTCCCGGAGATCCCTGGCAGACGCTCTGCAGATCGTCTGTCCCCGGAAGTCACCCTGCCGCTTCAGAAACGCCCTTGCACTTACTTTTGATGACAATTAATAGGGGCTTTCTGTTGGAAATGACAAATTGGAATAAAAGCATACAACACATCAGATGTAGTAGAAGGAACAGCTGCAATGATAAAACTCTGCTGCTGTAAAACTGACTGGCGTTGGAGAAGCGTGCTGGCGCGCGGCAGGGCGACCTGTGTCCCTCGACAGTTCCCGACGTCGGCACCCTCCAGGCGCCACTCGGCGGTTCTGAGTGCCCGGACGCATGAGCCTCTCTTCTGAACACATACGTGTTTCGTGCCCATGTGATAATGCACGTTGAGCCAGTTGAGGACTGAATGTGTAGAGCAGTTAGGGTAGCTAATGCGACTAGCGCACAGCTACCTGTCTGTTTTAGACGGCTGAAGGCGGCTCCCAGTCTGACACCTAATGTCGCTTCCTGCACGTAACACGTTTTGCATCCAGACGGTTCTTCAGCCCCAGCAGAACTTCGGACGGGCTCTCTTACCCAGACCTCATCTGGGTGGCTGGGGGAGCGTACAGATCGGGATCACTGGGAGCCATTTGTAGACTTTACCTGCCAACCTTCCTCAACACATCTTACTGCAAATATGTAGGTGACGAGGGAGAGGAGGGTGGCCTGACCATTCACCCTGCAGGTGCTCACTGTGTGCCTGCGTGATGTGGCTATGGAAAGGTCCAGATCTTATTCCGAGCACTAGTCCCGGCACTCGGCATCCCCTGTTCCGGGAGTTGTCATTAATGAACAGTGAGGAGATCATTGTTAGCTAATAGGAGATGGTGATAAGGACTATGAAGTCACTGAAACAGGGTAGGGTGACAGACCGGACGGGAGCCTGCCTTAGAGATGCCTGGACACCTGCTCCGAGGAGGTGCCATTCGAGCTAAAATTAAAAGGCCAAATCTGAGCCAGTTATGCAGAGTTCTGAGGGAAGAGCAGGCAGAGGACACAGCAAGTGCCAAGACCCCAAGTTTATTTCTGGTTAATTGGTGCTCTACAAATTCTTCTAACTCCAGAATACAAGTCACCTTTCTGGTAATCTCGTAGTCATTTATATCATCTCACTGCCTCATATAAAATAATTTGTAACGAACATCTGAGGGCCTTTCAGCATGTTTTTGTATTTAGTAACATTGATACAGTGTATCTGCTGTGAGGTGAGCAGGGAGGAGCTAGGAGACAGGATCAGAGAGACAGGGTTAGGGCTGATTCTGAAAGCTCTGTGGCTATGGAAAGGTCCAGATCTTATTCCGCGCACAGCGGTGGTCCGGCAGGAAAGGGCCGCGGTCTGATTTCTGTTGTAGAGACCCGTGAGGCCGCTCTGCGGAGAGCAGGTGCGGAGTGCCCTGTGCGTGCGGCAGAGCTCCGCTGGTCACTCGCCTTCCAGCGCCCTGTCCACTGCCAATGGATTTAAAACGTTTGACTCTGTCGTTTTCGTTGATTCGCAGTTAATTCACACACTGTAAAGACTCCTAACTGTGGTGTCATATTTAGCTTTTCTGATCACCGCGTGCTCATCATTTCTGTGCGTGGTAATAACTTACCGTCAACATTCGACAACTTCTTTAGTATTCAGTAAGATTACAGTAGTTTGGAATTGATTTTTATAAGTTTCATGAGCATTTTGAATATGCTTTCAGAGCATTTAAAATGAAGATTAATATTCTTAGACTTAAATATTTAAAATGTAGACTTTGAACATTACTTCAAGGGACTGAATTCATTTTGACTTAATATATTTGTATTTTCCAGTATAGATTTATCTGCCAGTATAGATAGAACTGAAAATGAAGATTTTTATGTAATAAAAGCATGCCACGTGTTTGTTCCTTCTCTCTGTGCCTGTCGTTTTGCTCGAATGCTAAGAGCTCAGTGACTGTCTCTCACGGCGTGTCTGGTGAAGTCATTTAACTGTGCTCAGCCTGCTGAACTCAGTTGAGGCATCTTCTTTCCAAGGCCGGCTGTCGAGGGTGCTAATGGGGTAGAGCCTGTTCCCGCGGACACTCCAGCGCAGAACTGCTGCCCCCCTGTGGCCAGTGGGGACAGCGCACCTTCACCTCCTCAGGTTGCTGCCAGACCCCCAGATCCGCCAGCTCCAAAACCACTCGCATCTGAGCCTGCTGGTGACTCTGGTAAGTGCAGCTGTTTGTGACACATTGTGCAAAGAAAACAAAACAAAATTGTATGTATCTGTGCCTGTACTTTCATTGTACACTCTTTGTTAATCTTCAGTTCCATGATCGGAGTTAAAAAATTCAATGTCATAACTTTTTTGTAATAATTTGAATTATTCTAGATTATTTAGGAAGATATGCCAAAAACCTATTCGAGATCACAACACATTTCACTAAGGAAGAAAGTACTTCTAATAGCTAGATTCTTAGGCTTTATGCCACAAAATATTTAATATATAATGTGGAATATATTTCTGAAAGAACTGAAGTGAATTCATTGATTTGTTGGTAATGAATGGTTCCTTTAGCCTGTCTTTCAGTATACAAGTATTTACTTCTAGGTAACTTAGTAGAAAAATGCATGGAGAGCTGACAGAACTCTTAGTTTTGTTTTCCCAGAGCAAGTGCCCTTCCGCTGGGGTGGGGCTGCCTTGGGAAGATTCCCTCTGCGGTCCTGGTTTTCAGGAGGCTCAGCTGTAAATCTCATGAGCTATTTTGTTTGATCTCTGTTTGTTAACTCTTTCAGATGAACCTCTTGTAGCACAAACGCTGAGGACTTGCTTAGGATGACTAACGTGTGCGCTGGGGCCGGACTGGGATCTTGATCTCTGGAGTCCAGAGCCTCTGTTCTTTCCTGTGTTTATCCATTTATGGAAAAGTATTCACAACTGGAAACATGTCGGGGCGTAATTCAGTGGCGAAGTGAAAATGGGTGGGTTTATAGATGAGGCAGTTGTGTCTTTATACATAAAGGTGGGGGGATACCGTCCATGTGTTATGCTGAGAGTTTTCATAAATACGTGAACTGACGTGAAATTAAACAAAAATTAATTGGTTTAGTTAATGCTGTCCTTTTAAAAAATATACGATTGTAAAGATGCTAAGTACCAGAATAGATAAACTTTTTAGTCATTAATTTATGGTGGCTGAAAATGAAGAAAAAATACTTCTAACCAGGGTAAAATGAATGAGCAGATGCATTTGTTTTCTGATTCTGGCCAACTTTCTAGTAAGAAATTTGTCTAAGATTTCTATTAGCAAAGCAGAAAAGGAAACATCTTAGATGATTCGGAATTGTCTCTGAATTACGATTTGCTCAGCGAAGCAGCCACTGCGTGAGGAGACGCCACGTGTGAGCGGCATCCCCAGCAGCCACAGGAGCGAGTGCGATGATGAGTTTCCGTCCTAAGTTAGACTTTACACTTTAAAAAATAACCTGAGGAAGTACCTATAAGAAAGACCAAAATTTTATTTTTTAAAAAATATCAACACACAGAAGAATGGTTTATCAGAGTACCAGAGTTTGTCACAATTAAAGCCTGAATCTAGTGCTTTTTGGCTGGAGTGGGTTTTGAGTTGTCAAATACCCATAACAAAAAACACGATGGAAAAAAACCTAGTAATCCACCCATTAAAAAATTCTATTTTAAACAACGTAGCTTCTTTGCAAACCCTCCAAAGAGGTTGTAAAAAAATGAAAATGATCCCTTGCGTGACAACAAGCATGTCGATGCGTCCTGTGGGACCACGACGGGCTCAGTGGGGGACCCCGCCCACGCGTCTGGGAGCCGTCAGGTGGCAGGGCCAGTGGGTTACTCGTTAGTTCTGCTCCCGATTCGTGAGACAGGGAGATGTCAGGTGTCGTTAGAAAAGCTTTTGCCGCCACCCTCTCTCGTTCTTGTCATCGCCCTCCATTTGGAGGGTGTGGGATTTGGAGCCTTGGCTCTTCCTTCTGAAACGTGCACTGTTGGCGTGGACCGCCGCGGACGCTCCGCGACGCCAGGGAGCTGCGTGTCCCGGCGTCGGGTGCGGTCAGAGGCCGGTGCATGGCGAAGGACTCGCTGCGGCTCCCCTCGCCGTGGGGTCTCAGGTCCTCTCCGCAGCTCGTCAGAGCTTTATGGACCCTGTGTGTGGGAACGAAGTCGCTCCCCACGTTCTTACTCTCGCCTGAAATTTCAAGGTGGAAGCAGAAGACACGTCGGAGGAGCTGGAGGCGAAGGCCGCTCCGTCATCCGTGACCCACGACGTTCGCAGTCACCGTGAGGAGAGCTGAGGCAGTCTGGGTGGTGGTGACAGCTATGACGACAGCCAGCGTCGGCCTGTGCGTGTCCTGACCCCACCTGCGCACTCACCGAGTGAACCCTGGTGCTGGCGTTGGGGGGACTGAAGCCCGTCGAGGCCACAGCGGGGAAGGGGGGCGCTGTGGCCGGCACCGGCTCTTGCTCCGCTCCCGTTCTCTGAGTGGCTTTCCCGGTGTCTCGGAGTCGTGCACCGTACGATGGTCTCGGATCTTATCCCCCCGCTCGATTCGTGTTGCGCCTTCACCTCCGGGTATTGTCGTGGCATCTGACGAAGCAGTCCGGCTCTTGTCCGTCCGTCGGCCTTCTCACAGACAGGCTTCCGGAACCTGCTCTGCGGTAGCAACCGCCTGACCGTTGTCTTTTGTCAACCCTTAGTGGGAGGATGAATCCAGGTGTATTTTCAAGGAATGGGGTAACCTCTTTTAAGGTGTTAGTGTGAAATGGTATTCCTTTTTGAATTAAGGATTTTAAAAAATTAGTTTTCATCATTGGAGTGGGAGTAGGAGTGTGCATATTCTGGGTATAACGCGTGACCTGTGTCTCATCCCTTACTTGCAATTCCAAAGCCCCAAATCTTGAAAGCCGAAAGTTTTCTTTTAAGCTCCTTTAATGGCAGACTAACTAGAACTGATTTGAGGGTGTTTGAATTTATCACCTTATGTCAGTATTCCTACCTTTTGCAGCAGAAATGTTACCATGTTTGCTAACGGCGTTTACCGCCGATCTGCTCAGGTGTTAGTGTGACACGCAGTACATGTTATCTGTCTGAACTCCAGAAAGGCAGTGAATTCTGGCGCACACTTGGTCCTCCGTGTCAGGGACCTCGCCTGTGCTGAGGAGCCTGAGACAGGACTCTACCAGAGACGGTGTTGTACGTGAAGGCCCCCTCCCATTAACTTTCGATTTGATAAATTTTGTCGCTGTGAATATTGGTCAAGATTTTACGCTGAAACGGTAGGCAGCCATGTGGTGAAAGATGAGATTCGGCCTCTAACAGGATCAGGGTGAAACCGCAGCCCCGCCCTTGTAACACAGCACCTGTGGACAGATTTACCGCCCTCGAAATTCAGTACCTTCATTTATGAAAAGAGGATAACCACCCTCTTGGATCGTGCAGTCATCTAAAACACCTTCCATAGTCCTGGGACAGCAGTAAGTATTTAAGAAAAATGTGTTTTTGCACTCTGAACTTAATGAAAAAGGAAAAATAATGATGTCACAACATGAGAAACAGAATAGTACAATGCGGAGCCCGGGGTGGGCGTGGCACAGGAGCCTCCTTGAGTGAGGTGCTCGAGGCCGCCTTCCCGAAGGGTGACGAGGGGTGACACGTGACTGCGCGATGGGGCCGCTAGTCCTGAGGTGCCCTGAGGCCCGGGGACGGCTCGTGCCCCCCTCGGGCAGGGGCAGGAAGGCCATGTGAGGCGTCAGGGGTGGCCGGGGCCCCACCGGCCAGTGTCCTCAGTGTGGGCCGTGGCCAAGGGGCTGGGATTTTTGCTGGGCATAAAGGGACCCCACTGGCCTTTGAATAGGGGCGTGGGAGCCCCGTTGTGTGCTTTAAAGATGACTTCGGCGGCTGCTTGGGGAACGCGCTGTGGCTGAGAGAGGACGTGGCACAGTCAGGCTGCTGCACTAGGGCTAGCGAGAACTGGTGGGCGCCCCAGCAGGCCGGGGGGGGGGGCTGTGCGCCCCGAAAGCACCTGCTGCTGAAGTGCTGAGTTTTGCCTCGAACAACGGAGCACGCGGTTTCATGTCCAATGTGCTCCTTCTGTTTCTCATAGTTTGCGTTCTGTATCTGTATTTTAGTGCGCACGAAGGTTTATGACTGGTTCTCGCTGGACTGGAGTTTCTTTTCCCAAATATCCCTCGTTCCCAGTGAGCACGACTGCGCTTTGAGAGGGCGGCTGCTCCTCTTTTCTCTTGAGCACTGTCGAAGGGTAAACATGCCACCAGACGGGGCGCCAGCCCGTCGTCTCCCTGCCCGCGCTCTCCATTCTTCCCTCTCATCCAGCGGCGCCGGGGGCCGCGCCACCGTGAACACTTCGCTTCTTAGGCATCGTCATGGGTTTGTGCCCACGGAGCGGTTCCCTCCCACGGCACAGAACCGGACCGATGCTGCTCCTGTGCCAGCAGACTCTTGTCTCGCCTCTCCCGCTCAAGTTTCTTTCTCTAACGTGCGATGGTTCCATTGCCCTTGCCTACGGCCCTCACCCCATTTCAGTTACAGGTTTGGTATTGGACCTTCCCACAGGTTTTGTTAGTCATCTACTTTCTTTCCAGTTTTGACTCACTTTTATAGTGACCTATAGTTGAAATGGATCAGTCACATTTAAAGTGAATTAAGAAAACTGTATCACTGGATCCCAGTACCGGGTTTTTCTCCTGCGCGTGTGGAATGAGCTCCTGGACCTTTCTGTGGGCCCCTGTGGTACACTGTCCCGGGAATTAATGTCACTGTGTGTTTCCCACTGTTAGCAAAAGACTTCTTTTGACGTTAGTACAATTTGCACGCAGAAAGGGAGATTGAAAGGGATCATTTTAAAGTTTTTTTCTAACCCATGCAGACTTTCAGAATTGATAATTTGGAGGAAAAAACATGTTATTCTAATGTTGGTTTCTCTTTCCTTAAGCTAAGGTTGTGTTTGTGTTTATGTTGTTAAATTTTTATTATTGCTATCTTCATCTCTAAAATGGGAGTAACAAAACATAAGCTGTCTTATTTGCATCAGTAGCTGTCTGTTACTCTGCGTAAAGGCCTGTTTGTGCGGTGATTGGTTGCTCTGTCATTCCTTGTCAGATGGCTTAGTCATGTTCCCTTTTCAGTTAACGAGAACTGTCCTCCCCTGCAGCCACCGACCATGCTTCTGCCTCGGGGACTGCGGAGGTCTCTGAAGATGTGGGCGCCCCAGCCGGGGACTCCCCAGTGCCAGAAGTGCCGGCTACCTTGGGACAGAGCGGGTGTGCCCCCTCGGACAGTGCAGCCCAGGCTGGACCCAGGAGCACCGTGGACCCCGCCCCGCCTGGCTCTGCAGACAGCCCTGCCCTGGAAGCCCCCAAGTCCCGGCAGCCGGGAGGAGGCATGGAGCCCAGGAGGCAGCACTCGGGGCCTGGCTCAGAGACTCTGCCCTCAGGGTACGTTCCGTTTCTTCTTCAGATGCGTGACTTGCATTTACTTCACCTGGCAGCGTAAAATGTGTCCATTGTTCAGTTACTTGAAATCCGAATTGGAATCTCAGTCGTAGTATTTATTTGCTACAAACCAAGATCTGCTTAAAATGAAGAGCAGTCTACCCTGGCTGGAGTGCGAGCAGCGAGAAGGGGAAGCAGAGGACTGAGGGTGATCGCAGGACCCCTCGATTCGGTTCTTGGGCCATCTCGCATTTAGTAAGAGCAGCCAGATGCCACCCTCTTACCCCGGTTCTCTAGCTTCCTTTATGGCCCGCTCCCTGCACCCCAAGCCTGAGGACAAGTGGCCTTTTTTCTCCATTCATACTGCGTGCTGGGGGCCGCCTAACCCTGCCCATTGGCCGTCACTGACTCAGGTTTTCGCCTCTGAGTAATTTGTAATCTCTCTCAATGGTCCGGCTTCCCACGATTCCCTTGAGTGTTGTGTGTGCATTCCATGTGGTCACCTCCCCCGTGTTTACTTAAACAGTTCTTTGTTCTTTCTTGGCTCCGATGACAGCAGTATTAATGATTCATTGTCTCCGCTCTCAAGAGGCCTGTTCGCTACCTCAGACTTGCGAACACAAGCCCGCGATGCAGTTTGGAAAGGCTGGAACGGGGCTCGCGGCACGGCCCTTCCCCGCCCGGCTCGCGTGTCTGCTCCGTGCCCGCGCCCGGCGCCTGCACGGCCTGGGCCACGGGTGAGCACGGAAGGGTTTTCGGTAGAAGAGCAGCATGCCCGTTGGTGGTTGCCTAAGGTGGGTCTAGCAGGGCGGACACGGGAGGAGTCAGGGAGGCGGGACAGCAGCCGGCCGTGCCGTGGGGCGGCGCCCGCCTTCCCGTGCAGGCAGGAGGCAGGGTCACTGATGCTGTGGGGCCGAGTGAGAGCTGCAGCCGGCCTCGCGCCGCGTGCCGTCTCGGCCGCCGCCCGTTGTTGGACGGTGATGCGGGTGTGAACACGTAATGAAGTGAGTCAGCGTAGACGAGAATCGAATCCCGAAGCGTGTGCCGGGCGCTCACCATGAGCGCTGTTTCTGGGAAGTTGGCTTTCCTGGTGTGTGCGTGTGGGAAACTAAACAAGGGCTTCCGGGACACGCAAGGCTCACTCTGTGACTGCGGTCAGAAAGTTTGGAAGCCGCTAATGCAGGTGAGACGTGCGAGCAGCCTGGACTCGGGTGGCCGCCAGTCCTCGAGGGCGACGCTGAGCGGGCCGCGGGCTGCTGTGAGGGCAGAAAGCCAGGGGCCCGGGTGGCCCTCGGCGCGTGCGGCCGACTAGCGAGCAGCTTCCCCTCCCTCCTCCTGCACCTGTCCCCCTCCCCTGAGCCTCGTGTCTGGCCTCCGCGTCTCCTCTTGGGGAGCCCGCTCAGCCGCTCGGCCCGCTGCTGCCGCGTGTCTCCAGCGCATTCTGGCCTGGAGGCGGGTCCACCTGGGAGTCACCTCACACCTGCGTCGGCCCCGCCCGCGGGGACTGCTGCCCCTGACGCTGGCGGGGTGCAGCCAGGCTGCTCCCTGCAGAGCCATCCTGCCCCCTTCCCGCACATCAGGCACCCTCTGTCCCCCTCCCCCCATCCTGCCTTATTTTCTCCAGCCTTTTGCTGTGAAAATTTACAAACGTGCAGAAAGGTTTAAGGAGTTCTGCAGTGAGCACCTATGAAGCCACCACGAGGTTCTGCAGCTGCCACTTCGCTCCGCCTGCTCCCTCCGTCTCCCTTCATCAGTTATCTGACCGTCGCGTGCGGCTCGCTGAGGTGCAGGCACCCCTCACCCCTCAGTCCTCAGCCCGCACACCGTTCCTAGACGCCGATGCTTGTTCTGTTTTTTCGGTATGGTTCGCTCAGAAGCAGACGCGCAAGCCCTGAGTGTGTCCTTTTAAAGAGCTTTGACAGGCGCAGACACCTGTGAGCCGAGGCCCTCACCGAGGTGGAAAATGCCACCACCCGCCTCCCCCCCAGTTCTCACAGGCCCCTTCGCAGCAGGTCCCTGGCCCTGCTTTCAGAGAGGCGGTCGCTGTTCTGATAGGTTAGCTTTCCCACTTCTAGAGCATACCACAGTGGAGTGAGTGTGGGCTCCTGAGGGAGGGCTGGTGGTGGCCTTTGTAACACGTCACCAGGTGACATTTTGTGTCTCGTCGTCAGTTTTCTCTCCGCTAGACCGAGAAGGGAGCTTTATTTGGTCCATTTCTATATCCTTTGAGCCTAAGACTGTGCCTGCCATTTAGCTGGTACTCTGGAAGTATTTGTTAAGTCAGTGAGGTAGAGCTTGACTCAGTGATCCTGAGTGAGTGAGCGATTGCGAATGCCTCTGAGGAAATGGTCAGCAGGGTCAGAGCCTGCTGACAATTCAAGGAAGATGAGAGCCGAAAGGCACCCGCTGAATTAACAGCGAAGAGATGACTTACTGCTGACCTTTGGCGCTGTGGTTGCTGGGAGGTTGAGCCCACTGCAGACTAGGCGGGTGGAGGGGGCCAGAGGAGCAGGGAGTGACAGAGCACTCTCCCTGGAACACGCCGGGAGGGGACATTCGGTGGAAGTTGGCAAGGAAAGGCAGAACCCCAGAGGCAGGGCGGTCTGAGATGGGGGAGCCTCACAGGGCGGGGTCGGCGGGCGTGCAGCTTGGAGGGGCAGGCTTCCATCGACCCCCCGATCCAGCCTTGAAACCCGCAGTTATCAGTCAATAACTACGTTCTCTTACTATTGTCAGATATTTCAGAAAATTCTTCCAAATTTACTTTGTTTTAACAAGGTCTTTATTCAGTGGTCGATTTGGAAAACTTACCACGTCTTAGCGAGACAGGGAGACGCTAGAGGAGCGTTTGTGCTTGAGGGAGCAGTGTGACAGCCACGGATGAGCACTTCCCTGCAGGACGCCAGAGAGCCTGTCGAGAGGCCTCGTCAGTCAGCGGACAGTGTGCCTGTGCAGGGCGGGTGTGAGCCCCCGCCCCGGGGACCGCGCAGTCCCCAGCCAGTCCCAGCCCGCCCACTTTGCAGGCGCCGCAGACACAGCTGTAGTGGGCTGTCACCATGAGTCACCCAGGCTCAGAGTGTCCCCCTTGGCCCCTTTATTGCGTCCGCTCCCCCTTCCTCCCTGTGACTGGGAGCGACAACTTAGCAAGTCGCCTCCCCTTGGCCAGCTGCTGGCGGGGAGAGAAAGAGTCCCCGGGGTGGACAGTGGAATTGACCAGGGTCCTTCCCTCCATACCAGTTCTGTGCCCCAGAAACGTCAGCAGGGGCAGCTGGGTGCACGGCGCGCCCAGCCCAGGATGCCCCAGAAGTCAGGGCGGCGCTCACACCTGCCGACTCGGCGCAGCTTTGCCTCTTCCCCCACAAGGCCCAGAGCATTTACTCTCTGGCACCTGACAGAAAACGTTTGCCTACCCTTGATCTGGAATAGCATGTAGAAACTATAAAGGAAGATATGCAAAATTAGTTCTGACATGTTCTGTGTAGCAAGCAACTAGTTGAGAAAGATTAATTCTGCTTAGAGCAAACACTGAGTTCTGGAAGTGATCTTTCATTTTGGAATAATTAAAAACCAGTGGCTAGTATGAGTGCTTGCTGGATAGTTGTTGGATGTTAAAATAGAAATGTTTGCAATTGATTTAGGCTAAAACTAGAAAAGGGCTTCAGAACCCTTTATATGGGTGAAGCACTTGGTTCTTTCCAACCCAAATCCCAGAATGCTGGCAACCAGGGTTTCACCTTCCGCAGAGGAGGTTAGCAGCGTCTACTACCGAAGGCCGTCCTCCTCCCGCCCTGAAGACGACTGAGAAGCACTGGCACGTGTTTCCCAGTGATTGCCCCCGTCGCACCACCCTTCCATTAGTCCCGCACCCCGTGGGCCCCATCAGGCGCACGAAGCCCCGCCGCGGTTTGGTGCCTGCTCATTAGACATCCAGGGAAGCCTCTTGCGTGAAAGTGCAGGGCAGCCTACAAAATGCTGCTTGGAGGAGACACTTCTAATGTTCTTAGAGGGGTAAGAGTAACTGTGACACAAACGAGAACCAGGCGTTACAGACGTGGAGCGCTGAGGTTTCGTGGAAGACTTGGCTGATGAAGGCCAAAAGTTGCCCAGAAAGGAGAACAAAAAGAGAAATTTAAAAAAATGTATAGAAAAAAGAGGACCAGTTCAGAAGGTCTGTCTGATGAGAGAAGTTCTCGAAAGAGAGAAAATGGGAGGAAATCCTTAACAAAATCAACAACAGATCTTTCGCAAACATGAAAGACTTGAATTTTCATATCGAAAGGGCTCACCAAAACTCAGGAAATGAAGAGAAAACAAATTATATTAAGATACCCCCTTGTCAAAATTTTAGTATACTGGGGGCAAAGAAAAATCCTTATGCCGGAGGCTGCAGACAAGGGTGGAACGCAGGCCCCGGTCTCCTCAGTCTGCAGGGGAAGCTTGGGGACCGAGGCCGGCACCTCAGACACCGTGGGAAACCCCACGCTGGGCTCTGCGCAGCCTCGGTGCCCAGTGCTGTGCGGTCCTCGCTTTATGCGCCTGTCCTGCCTGCGTGGCCCTCGCAGGCAGCTGCCAGGCCTTGTGAGGAGAGATGGGGGGCCCAGGGAGCGGGGTCTGACAGACGGGGCGGGGGGCTTCCTACACACAAGGCGTTGGCAGGTACCTGCAGTTTAAATCAATAGTGAGTACACAGGAATAGGGAAGTGGGAGGAAAGGAGAGAATGAAAAGAATCATCGTCGTGCTCCAGGGCTCAGCTGCCGAGGGTTTCCGGAGTCCTAAGAACTTGTTCTCAGAGGGACACAGCACGTGTGTGCATTAGGGATGGCTGGGACGAGGGCATTGCAGAGCAAGTCTGTGTGTGCGCACACGTGTCTGTGCACGTGCAGGAAGACTCGCCGCTTCAGCTTGTGCACCTTGAAGAGCAGCTTTCGTGTGCGTGGTCATCGTGTAGGGAAAAAATAGTCCAAGGCCTCTCTGATCAAAACGAAATCAGATTTAATTGGGCCTGTGTGTTTAAGAGCAAGAACAATATTTCCTATTCTACTTTCAAATCGAAAATGAGTATGTTAAACTCACAAGTACCAAGTTTTTATTTTTTGTGTTTAATATGTTTGTTCTGTCCCACATTAAGGACAGACTGGAGGCAGAAATGGGGGTCCCAGAGGAGGCCATGGCAGCGGGGAAAATAAGAGCTTGGGAGTCTTGAGGTGGAACAGAATGAAATAAAGTTGGGGGTCTGTAAACTCGTGGTCGAGGGGTGGTGTGAGCGGGAGGAAGACACCCGGTGCGTGTGGAAGGAGGTCCTGGTGCGGGGTGAGCGATGCCGCACACTCGGAGGCCTTCACACGCGCACGGAGATGCTTCATCGGCGTTTTGTGCTTTGGGCTCGACACGAAGCTGAAAGTTCCTCTACCCCTGATGAAATTTCTGTGTTCCGATGATGTGGAATTCTGTAGCTTAGTAACGTTAAAAACTTCAGGTATTATTCTGCTCTCCTTTGCTAACTATACTTACTGAGTTTCTTAGTGTTAACAGGAAATAATTAAGAACTTAAAAAGCACTAATGGGCAAAGAAACAACTTCATAAATATCTATATATGCACCTACATATATAGAGATATGTACATATAGGCTTTTAAGTTAAACTTAGCTGTGATTTTCCTGACTATAAGAACGATATTTCCAGGTGTATTAGTCTGTTGTCTTTTACTTATATTTTTGCGTTTTTGTTAAAGGTGGGAGCAGAGGAAAGACCCTCACGGCAGAACCTACTACGTGGATCACAACACGCGGACGACCACGTGGGAGAGGCCTCAGCCTTTGCCGCCAGGGTACTGTCGCAGCCCCACGCACCTTCAGCTGTGTTTTGTCAGACACGTGCTGTTAAAAGTTTACCTAATACAACACAAATGGCTCTTTTATTCCGCATACTGTTTCCTTGGATCTGCTTTTGTGACTCACGAGTGTTCAGTAAGTGAGGCTTCCTGGCGAGGTCGTCAGACGCTGGCGTGAGGTACCGAGCGCAGTTAGTTGCAGAGTGTCGGCTGGTCCAGTTTCGGCCCCGGTTCTGTGTGTCGGCGTGGTTCTCCACGGAGGCTGCTCTGAACTGTGCTGCTCCTGAGATTTAGTGACAGATCTTAGGATGGTTCAGAGTTATCCACAAAGATGCCGGGAGCGAAACTATTACGTTCTGGCTCAAGTTACAGAGGGTTAGAAATGAATAGACATTTAGTATGTAAAGTAAACAAAGTTCACACCTGAGGCTGTTCCCTTAAGGCCATCCACACACTGACCTTCCTTTTCCTTTGTTTCCCTCTCATCACTCTGCACGCGGCCCTGGTAGTTCAGTTACACGTATTTTCCCCGAACACTGTGCCTGTCCCTGGAATTTTCTTATTGTCTTTGCCACTCAGGAGATCTGTCCTTCCAGATGGGACGTAAAGTCCACCAATACAAAATGCGTTCAAAGTCCAGAAAATTCAAGGCAAGAAATGTTATTTTTGTGAGGTTGGTTGCTGAGAGGATTCTGAGAGTGTCACATAAATTAATGACCAAACTTGGTTTGAGGTGACCTGAAGCCCAGGGGCCGGGGTTTTCTGGTTGGTGGAGAGGTAGGGAAGGGCGTTCTCAGGGACGGGGAAGCAGGACACACCTGGGGCCAGTCGGCAGTTGGTTTGGCTCTGAAGGAACATGTGGTAGGGGCTGTGGCGGGGAAGCCGTGCCGGGGGGTGGCGCCCTCGGTCCATGGCAGCACAGGAGCCAGGAGGTGGGAGAGGTGACCGTCTGAACGTGCAGGACCGTGGGGGCCGGTCGCTGGTGTGGCACAAGCATCCAGCTGGAGCTCACGACGCAGGGCGGGGCGTGGGGCTGGCACGCGGCCTGCATGGCGGCGCCGTGGCCGTGTGTAGCCCGAGCCCACAGCGAGTCCACGCTCGTCGGTGTTCTGAAGGACACTCACGTTTTTGGAGTATTGGATCACGTCTTGGACTCGATTTTAAGCCGTGTGCTTGTGTGCAGTACTCTCCGGTGTCCTGAGTGTCGTTTTTGTCTGTCTCCTCGGGCAGCTGGGAGCGCAGGGTGGACGACCGTGGGCGCGTGTACTACGTGGACCACAACACCCGGACCACCACGTGGCAGCGGCCCACCGTGGAGTCCGTGCGCAACTTCGAGAGTGGCAGTCGCAGCGCAGCCAGCTGCAGGGCGCCATGCAGCAGTTCAACCAGCGCTACCTCTACTCGGTGAGGCGCGCGCCGGGGCGGGCCGCGGTGCTCCGGGCCCGCACGAGCACGTCACGGGTCTCCTCCGAAACGCTGGTGCTGCCGTACCCTGATGCAGCGTTTGGTCCTTGCTGGTGGCTTCGTGGTTGCAGTTTCTTAGTAAAATACCATGTCTGCCCATCCCAGGCTTCTGCCTTTAATGGGAAGGGCCCTGTTGGCTTTCAGTGAGATCAGGCCCCACGACCTTCCGTCAGCCAGCCTCGGCCTGTCCTTGCTGTCTAAAATATGCGGACGTTCCCGAAGTCTGAGCAGTCAGTGATTTATTTATGGTCATAAGCAAACATCCACAAGAAGAGAGGGAGAAAAAGCCCAGCACCTTTGTTAAATTGGTTCGATCATAGGAAAGAACAAAAAGTATATATTTTAAATATGGGCACCTTTAGATAGTGTTTTGAGGCACTTAAACCCAAACATAGTAGGCAGAAAGGCTCAGCAGTGCCATCGAGGCCCAGGCTCGCTCTCCCCTGGGGCCTCTGCCCACGTCTCACTGGGCACAGCGGCCATGCCACCAGCCCAGCCTCCCAGGAGGCCAGCGTGGGGCGCCCTTAGCCGGACGCACCGCTGCGGCGGAACAGGCTTGGCCGTCGAGAAGGAGCGGGGCCTGGACAGCGAGGATCGGTCAGCACTGCCGGCCTCGAGGTCGTGACGGCATCAGGGTGCACGTACTTCCTCATTAAGAAACTATTTTTCACTGAACGATTTTCACACTCGTTCTTTAAAATTGATGGTAGAATATTTACATTTTCTTCAGAATATATTTGTGTGTACTGATAATGTGTAAGCATAGATGTTTTTAAGTATAAATATATAAAAGACATTAACATCAAGATAAAAAGTTTATTTGTATAATGATGATCCTGGAGTTGAATGTCGGCTTTATTACATGTTTGTTTTAAAAAGAACTGCGATAATTGTTCTGTTCTTAAATAACATGTTGCCTCATTTAATCACTGCAATTTTCTGTGTTCTTATCCTCACCTCATCTCGTGCCTTTAGATTATTATAGAGGGACTGATTCAAGTATTGATGATCAATATCGTATTTCTGAATCGTTTTAGAAAAACTGTGTGTCAATTGATCAACCCCTCTTAACTAATGGCATTTTTAGGACTTAGTGTCTTGAAATTACTATATTCACATTCCTTTGTTTTTTAGAAAATTATAAATGTGATTCTGCCAAGCGTTTAGTTTATCTGTTTTTATATTAAGATACCGTGATGTTCTTTCTCCCCCAACCCTTTCTCCAATCAGGCTTCCATGTTAGCTGCAGAGAATGACCCGTACGGACCTTTGCCACCAGGCTGGGGTAAGCAGATGTGCTGTTGGTAAAAATATCTGGAAGGTCCGTATAGCAAATATTACACGTTGTTAAATGCTCTTCTCTTTTTCAGAAAAAAGGGTAGATTCAACAGACAGAGTTTACTTCGTGAATCATAACACAAAAACCACCCAGTGGGAAGATCCAAGAACTCAGGGGTACGTACGTGGTACAGCCCCGCTCACCTCACCCGCCTGAGTGTGTCTGTGTGTCGGGAGAATCAAGTAAACCGCGGTTTGCATGGCCTCGTGCCTGGAGCGTCCACCCTGTGATCCCCACTTCGCCTTCCAGCTTGCAGAACGAGGAGCCCCTTCCGGAAGGCTGGGAGATCCGGTACACGCGGGAGGGCGTCAGGTACTTCGTCGACCACAACACGAGAACGACCACGTTCAAGGACCCTCGCAACGGCAAGTCCTCTGTGTAAGTGGGAGCCGGGTTCTGCGTGCCGTTTCACTAGGGCGTCAAGCTCAGCCGCTCATTTAGCCTCACCTCGTACTTGTGGATCAAGAAAACCTACCCGGGGACGACCCTGGCGCTCCTGGCTGCGCTCTGCCTCGGCGCAGAGCGGGTTAGCGCCACGCAGTTCCCCGATGAGAGCAGCAGACGTTTGCGTAGTGGTCACAGCGGGCACAGGCTCGTTCTGAGCCCTTGACAGGTATTAGCTCGTTCTGTCTCCCGGCGGCCCCTTGAGGAAGACGCTGTTATTTCCCCTGAGGTGGAAGGAGCAGAACTAACTTGGGAAAACCCTATAGCAAGGCACGGGGCCGGTGTCAGACCAGGGCGCGTGCCCTCGGTCCCCCTTCACGGGTCCAGCGATGGGCATCTTTCTTCCTACGTTGTTGGTTTTTCTTTCTCTACTTAATTTCTCTCCTCAGCTGTTGTTTCTTTTAGATTAAAAGTTAAACCTACAAGGTTTTATTTGTAAGGTGAAGAAACACAGTCCATTCAGTAAAAATTTGCTTTTATTGCTGCCCTTTCCAGGAAAACTCCCTGAGCTCTGTCCCCCTGTGGCCGCTTCCGATTTCTCCCCCAGCCCGAGCCCTGGGCTCCCTGGGCGCTGGCGCTGCACGCGGCTGCCGCAGGTGGCTTGCGTCCCGTCTCGGGGCCTCGTCGGGAGCGTTTGGCACAGCACCGCTCTCTTGTTCTGAGTGCTGCAGGGACTGACCCCTTGGGGCCCCCTCTGCCCCCTGGTCTCACTGCTTCGCCGGCCCTGCTGGGCCTCCTCTCCCTTTAGAGCGCCGTCCTCGGCTGCCTGTCCCCGGTCTCCTGGTGACTCTTACCCACTGCCACGCCTGCCAAACGCCGCTGTGCGAGGGCCTCGCCGTGCGTCTCCAGCTCGCGTTTCTCCCTGACACCGCTCCACGTGCTCAGCCGCTCCCACTTCCTGGTCACTCCCGTGACCCGTTCTGCCCGGGCTGCGTCTGCCGTAGCTCACGGCAGCTCTGCTGTCCGGTGTGCCTGGGCCAGGACCCTCAGAATCACCCTCACCTCCCACGCTTAACTCGTGAAGAACCGGCTCACCTCCGCTAAGCGTGCGCAGGGACCATGCCCTCTCAGCCCCCGAGTGCGGTCCACCCCACCCACCTTGCGGGATGATGCTCTTCTGTGGCAGCGAGACTGACTTTCTCAAACTCTTAGTAAAGGGTGATTCCTCTGCCCGGAAGCCCTCGGTGGCTTCCATCGCAGAGTGAAAAGCCGGGTCCTAACCGGGCGACAGCACGGACCTGTGAGCGCGTCAGCCTCGTCTCTGCTCTGGGCCCGTTGTCCACTCTGCTCCGGCGTCGTGGCCACTCGGCCACCCAACACCCGCGGCTCCTGCCGCTGGGTCTTGGCTGTGCTGCTGTGCACGCTCGTCCCCAGATGCTGCCGCGGCCCTGCGGCCTGCTCTGCTCACCTTTCGGGGCGGAGACCCCTCCCCGCCCGTCCCACTCCTGCCCTTCCCACACCACTTGCCCTCCGACGTGACCCCTTCTGGAAGGACGCCTCAGGTGTCCTGATTCCTCCGCTGGCACTTCAGCGCCACAGGAACAGGCCCGTGTGCCCGTCTCACTCGCAGGCACCCTCGCTGTCTGGGGGCGCCCGTGCGCACCGCGCGGTCCGCGGTGGTCGCTAAGTGGATTCGCGCGCGCCCGACAGCAGGGGCGCCCCTCGCCCCTCGCTGCCACGCGCTCCCTGAGCCGCCGAGCGCCGCTTGTGCTCGCCTCCGGGGCCCTCTTCCTGCGCTGAGCTGCGTTTGTCAGGCCAGCCGCACGGCCCCGCCCTGCCCTCCCTCACTGGCGCTGAGCCCTGCGGCCCGGATGCCACCTCTGCCGGGCGGTTTGCTTTTGCTTGGCTCCCGTCTCCAGCAGTGGCTCTTGGTCTCAGCTCAGGTTTCACGTGTGGTAGAAGTTCCTTCCGTGTCTCTTCTCCCCAAAGCCTCTGTTCTCCTCAGGAGTGGGGACCGTCCAGGTTTCCTTTGGAGCCGTCAGCATGGACTCGGTGTCACCTCACTGGCTGCTTTACACGGCCCCATCCGCGACGCGGCCCCTCTGCGCTGGGCCGTCGTGTGGCTCGTCGCTCAAGCCTCTGTCGGCCCGCCAAGGGCACCTTCACGCCTGTCCCAGCACGTCGCCGTCCTGTGTCGTGGGCAGGACTGGCGCGCTCCACTTCCGTGCGGGCGTCCGGCCGCCAGCGTGCCCGAGCACTAACGCGCTCTGTTCTGTTTCTCTCTAGGACGAAAGGGGGGCCACAGATCGCTTACGAACGCAGCTTCAGGTGGAAGCTTGCCCACTTCCGTTACTTGTGCCAGGTACTGCAGTGGTAAATAGACCTTACGTTACCGTCGTTGAGTTTTGTCTTTGCACACGCGTCTGCCATGGCCGGCGTGACACTGCGGTGTTGTTTCTGTCCCTAGTCCAATGCACTACCCAGTCACGTAAAGATCAACGTGTCCCGGCAGACGCTGTTTGAAGACTCCTTCCAGCAGGTAAGGGCGACGCCGTCGGAGGAGCACGGCGCAGCGCGTGTCCTCGTCAGCCGGAGCGCGGGCCGCAGCGGCCAGTGTCGGCCGCGCACTGCGCACCGGCGTGACGAGAGCCCCCGCGCAGCCCGTCACCCGGAGTGGGTGCGCGTGCCCGCACTGGCGTCGCTGTCTTTCCGTTCAGTCCGGCCCAGCAGCAGCCGTCTGAGACACCCCGTCGCTGTCCCCGCCTCTCAGGCGAGGGTGCCGGGGCAGGCAGGCTCGTCCCGCGTGAACGAGTCTGCTGAAAGGAAGCAAAACGGCTTCTGAAACACACGCGCATTTTGACACTTACTTTCCTCAGACTTTATTAACTCAAACAAGCCTTGATACTAGCACCAAACTAAAGTCAAGCTGTGTCGGTGCTGCGGCCATCGATGTAGGAGGCCCTCAGGAGCCCTGCGTCGGATGCCGGCGCCTGCGGGCCGGCGAGGCGCCTGCGCACGCTGCTTAGGGCGGCAGGCCCCGCTTGCGCCCTCGAGCCCCATTCTGGCCGTGTGTGGTCCTGGCCCCACATTCTGTCCATCTCCTGACAGAAGGTGAGCTCCACAGGCCAGCACCTGGGGAAGCCCTGTCCGGGGCAGCTGCGCAGTGAGCGCTTGAGGCGGGACACAGATGTGGCTGTCTGCTCGTCTGAGTTGTGCGCAGAATGCTGAAAGATAAGCAGGCGAAACTGTGTCAGTTTTTTGTGGTGAGGTGGAGAGCTGCCCCCCCCCCCGTGCAGCCGGGATGCCCTCTGCACACGTAGAGCGCGGGGACCTCAGGCGGCAGGCCAGACAGGGCCAGCAGCCCTCCGAAGTCGGAGATGCCCCCATGCTGCCAGCTGTCGGGTTTTGAACAGGACACTTCAGACAGCTGTTATCAAGTCATTTTTGTTTGAATTAATAAACTCTCAGCCAGGGATGTAAATGTCAAACGGACCAGCCTCGGGCAGCCCTGCGCCTCTTCCAGGGAGTGTGCGCCTCAGCTCACAGCGGCCTGGCGGGGCTCTGCCTCGGGCCCCGGCGCGGGGCTGCTGCGCAGGACGGCCCGCTGCCTGAGTGGCCGGCCGTCGCGGGCAGGGCCCGATCCATGTGCCAGCCTCAGCCCGCATCCTGGCGCCAGTGTGGCAGGAGGGATTCATTTTTATCCGAAACTAAAGCCTGTTTACTAGTCACCTTAGCATAAGCCATGAAGAATCATGAATGCTTGGCTGTAGCTCTGGTTTTAAGATGTACGACCTTATGTATAAATGCATCATCTTGGACATAATTCCTTGCTGTAGCCGGGTCCGCTCCCTCCTGAGAAATGGGATGTGTGCCCTAAGCAGGACCCAGAGCAAGGTCTTCTGCTGCTCATTAAGTGTTAGTAGTCAGAAAAAGTTAAAAGTCACTTTTTTTGTAAGATTTCAGCAACATTTGGGGAATGATGGGGAAGGGAATATTTTCTAACCTTAAAGCTTTGTGTCAAACTTCCTCTGCTGCCACTGAGCCACGGTAGAGCTGCTGCTCAGTACGCGCAGCGGGGCAGAGGTGAGGCAGAGGGAGACGCACCTGTCCCGGTGTGTGGACAAATCAATTGATCTTGAGCGTTTTTAAAGGCCTTGTCATCTGAGATAAGAAAATGTGTAATTTTGAAAATACAAATGAAATTTAAATTGAATTGTTTTTGGAAGAAACTTGTGCTGTATATGAGTGTTTAAATATCCATGTTTTTGTTTTTAATTAGATTATGGCATTAAAACCCTATGACTTGAGGAGGCGATTATATGTAATATTTAGAGGAGAAGAAGGACTTGATTATGGTGGTTTAGCAAGGTAAAAAAAAAACACATATCTGCTTTTAAATAGTGTATCTCCATTGTATGCAATGGATATAGTCTTGAAAAGATATATTTTTAATAGGAATCTAGAATTATTTTTAAGAACAAAAATTTAAAAGTCACACAGTTCTAGAGGTAACCATTATTATCACTTTCTTGGTTATCCTGTACATTTTCTCTGCACATATATAAATTTGTATATATGTGTGATATGGTACGAGTTTGCTGTGTTTTTTAAACAGAATCGATCATGCAGTGTGCACAACATAGCACCTTGACATTGTCGTTCTGTGTGTCGTGGACATCTTTCTGTGTCATAGCGAAAACGCTTTATTTAAAGGCCACACAGCACTCCATCATATGGAGATAAAATCAATGGATCAGCATGTGTGAAGGTGTTTCTTATTTTTTGCTGTTACAACAGTGTATGTTGGTTTTACGTTTGTTTGTAATCCAGTTTGAGTCCTTTGGAAAATAAAGTTTTCCACACTCACTAAATATATTGTGAAGCACTAAGTGGGAAACCCTTTTAATGTTTTTTTTCCATTGTTTTGCCCAAACCTAATTTGATAATAATTTAGTTTTTTAGCAAAATACTTTCATTAAATCTTTCCAAAGAATTAGACTTGCTTTTCACAGAAGCAGCTCTTTTTGAACTCATATTGCACAGCTGCGTAGAATCCTGAAATCACAATTCTAGTACAACGGGCAGAAAGGGAGGTGGGATTAGGCGCGGCTGGTGAGCGTGTGTGGGGTGCCGTCAGGGTTCGGGTTATGTTAGCATCTGTCTGTCTCATCAGGAACGTTATTAAGCTTTTTTCAGAAAAGAGACACTGCCTACCACAGTGAGTGTTCATGTCACAACTACTGTGATTTCTCAGTTTCAGAAAGAAATGTTCAGACATTAAAAATAAAGGTAATGTGGCGTTATTTTTAGTGTCTGACTTTAAAACCTTCACATTCTTGTCTGAACCCTTGTTTACCTCAACTGTTTTGGTTTGGTTTTATAGTTGGACAGTTTTAGTTCATGGCCAGCTCCTTCCAACCTGATTTTCTTACTCCCAAAGTTCTTCGATTCGTGTGTTGGTTTCGGTGTGCTCAGGAGTTCACAAGGGCGGTATATGTGTCTCTGCAGCTTTGCACGTTTACGGTTGTGTTTTCCGCTGCTTGTGTCCACACACAGCGATTTGCCGGGGTGTGTGTGTCCTGCACAGCACTCTGCTGTCCCCAGCCACGGGTGCCAGTGCCCTGCCGTGGAGCCCGGCCCACACAGCCTTTTCCCCTGAAGTTCATTAATTTCATTGTTGATTGTTTTATATATTTTTAAGGAACATATTAAGATCTTACTTAATTTAAGGAACCTTTTTTTCAATTACGTCTTTGAATATTTTTCTGTTCCATTTGTTCTGCTTTTTTTGGAACATCCATCGTGGGTGTGTGGAATGTCCAGTCACTCGTACATGTGTGTCATCTTTTCTGATCTTCTTTATCTCTGTGCTTTTCCATTTATTTTGATTTTTCTCAGACCGGCCCTCATGTCGCTGTTTGCAGTGCTGCCTTGACTGTTGCTGCTTCTAGTGAGATTTTTCTTCAGTGGCTTTGCTGTTTCTCCCCTAGGCGCTGCTGGCTTACCGGTTGTCTCATGATTTCTCAGTCTCTGTGTCCCCTTAGTTTCTGGAGAGTACGGAGGAGGGTGTGTGGAAGGTGAAGTCTCGCCTCTTGCTAGTTGGAATGTTTCCTGTCCCTCTGCTGTGTCAGGTACAGGTGTGGTGGCACGTGACATCACTCTTCTCTGGAATGGGTTCAGCCCTCTGGGCTGCTGTTTGCTCGTGGTGGTCTGCAGCAAGTGTGATTTCCTGATTTTGTGTCTGAACACGTTGTCCCCGGGACGAGTCCCATGTCCCGTCTCAGCGGGAGGCCGGCTCGGTTCAACTGCCCGTTGGGACCCGGCGCAGGCCTGGGGCGCGGTGCTTGTCATTTCTCAGTCATGTTGTTTGGGTTCTTCCCTCTCTGCCCTTCAGGCCTCTCCGAGGTCGCGCTGTAAAATTACTTGACAACTTTAATCACTGGATTATGCTTAAGAATCAAGATTTCTGGCTTTTTAAAATCACCTGGTCTACATTCCCACTTTTTCACGTGGCCTCAAGTGGCTAAATCCGTGGCCACCCCTCTCAGGGGAGTGCATGCCCCTCACCCCGTGCCACCCCCGCCCTGTCGTCTCAGGATGACAGCTGTGTGCCCAGAAATGATTTTTCTTTAAAACTGACACCAAGTTATCAGGGACACAGTGAGGAACGGGGCGGGGCTAGGCAGGGACCGCGAGGCCGGGAGCCCAGTGCTCCCAGTGGGGGGGCCCCGGGGACGGGCGCTGGCCGTGTGCGGTGATGTCATTACTCAGGTCTCATCACGTCGGATTTCACGTGTTGGACTTTTATCAAGGCGGCAAAGTAGGTGGTGAGGCATTAGAGAATGTGTATCCCATTTAAAGGTTTTACTTTTAAAAATTTACTTCCATTTTTAAAGCATTGGCAGTAAAATTAAAACGGTTCCTTAAAGCCCACTGTGCGTCAGTCCTGCAAGGCCCGCGGGGGTGAAGGACTCAAGTCTGTGTGACGCCGGGGCTTTTGCCTCTGAGGAGCTTGCAGTGTGGCGGGTGGGGCAGGTCACTGCAGGACGATGGCCGATGTCCTGAGGTCGTTACTGAACGCCACTTCACAAGCGGCTGATGGGGGCGACGTGGTGGTGAGCAGGGCCACCCGACAGTGCAGAGAAGTCAGCGTATCACGCGTGGGGACACCGACCTGACGTTTGGCAGTGCAGGGGCTGGCAGGACGCTGTGTGTGTGAAGCTCACGTCCGTGCGAGTGCTGGGCGTAATCTCGGCTCGTTTCCTTCTAGAGAATGGTTTTTCTTGCTCTCGCACGAAGTGCTGAACCCCATGTACTGCCTGTTCGAGTACGCGGGCAAGAGCAACTACTGCCTGCAGATCAACCCTGCGTCCGCCATCAACCCCGACCACCTCGCCTACTTCTGCTTCATCGGCCGCTTCATCGCCATGGTGAGCCCGACTCCCGCTCCTCACTCCTTCGTCCACACCTCACTCGCTCCCGGTGTCCTCGCAGCTTTTCTAAAAGCAGCCGGCGTTGTCGGTCACGTCCTCATGGTCACGCAGGCACCGTGTAGCACAGCGCTCCGGTGGCAGGGCGCGGGGAGGGCGGGCTGAGTGGGGTGTGGCGGTGGCAGCAGACGCGGCTGGCCGGTTACGTCCAGGGGACGAGCGGGTTGAAGGTGCGGACAGGTGTGCGACAAAGGGAGATGGCTGGATGAGGCCGTGCGATCGTTTAAGGGACAAGGGTAGCCGGACGAGAACGCGAAAGACACTCATGCGTCAGGGAGGACGCACAGGTGCGCGAGAATGGTTCCCAGAAGACAGAGAGAGGGAGCGTGCGCCGGGAAGCACGGACTATGGACGGGTGACTGGCCGACGCGCAGGGGGACGAGGCAGTGACCGGACGTGGGCCTGGAGTGGAGGCTGGAGGAGACCCCCACCTCCCTGTGGGGGGCGAGGGCAAGTCGGTCAGTGGATGGGGCTGTGGAGTGGTGGCCCTGACGACGAGCGGACAGGCGGGGTGCTGGTCGTGAGTGCCCGGGCCACACAGAAGTCCTCCCAGCGGCCATCTCCTCGGCGACATGGCTAGCAGGCCATGGGCGGTGCGCAGGGTGGGCGAGGACCAGGTGGCACTGAGCCAGGCACGTGGCTGGGTGCCCGTTCTAGCACGTTCCACCGCCCAGGCACAGGTGGGGAGCGGGCTGAGAGCTGGGTTCACTGCGTCCTGGGGTTCTGCCAGACACGTGGCCAGAAGGCGGTGCAAAGGTGCACGGGGCGAGTGTAGTGGCTGACCTGGGGGGCAGCTGTGGGGGGCAGGCTCCAGGACTAGAGGGACCCCCTGGGGGCAGCCGGCGGGGGGTGTGACGCGCAGGCCGGGTGGGGGGGGCACACTGCAGCTGCTGGAGGCGCAGCGAGGGTGCACGGGGCAGCACCCAGCCGGGGAGGCTTGTGTGCCTCCGAGGGGGGCCGAGGGGACGAGTCCCGAGGCCTTGCTGACGCAGCAGCGCTGGGTCACCTGCCTCCAGGGAGGCTGAGGCCGGGGGGAGGAGGGGTCTGTGGTGAGGCGCACCGCACCCCACCTCCAGCCTGCTGACGCAGGGAGAAGCAGCACCCCTGAGGGGACCGGAGGGGAAGCCGGGCCCTCGGAGCTGTGCCGGCTGCCAGGGCCATCGCTCCGCGGGTCATGGCATCAGCGCGCGGGCAGAGCAGGTGGCTGTGGGGGTGTGAGTGGTGGTGCGAGTAGGGTGCCGAGGGGCTCCCCACGCTGCCCGTGGCTGGGGAGCGTTGGCAGATGGTGGGGCTCCCAGAGTCCCCTGGGCACCTGCAGGGTCCGGAAGGGGGCGGTGGGGTCAGTCCCCTCTCAGGCTAGGGTGGGGTTGAACTCCTGTGTCATCCTCTTCCGCTTACTGATAGGACCTGGCGGAACCGTGTGACTCAGGTAAAGGGATTTCACCTGTCAGCGTTTCATACTTAGCCTTTTATAGTTTAGCTGTCACGATTCATGCTAATTAGTAATTAGTTATTAAGTTTTTTTTTTTGTTTTTTTTGCCTGCGAGGCCTCATGATTTCTCTGTTAGCATTGTGCTCGAAGAAAGACCGTTATTTTGTAAGTTTTAAGAAAAGCTTTTGTTTTCCTTGGCAGGCACTTTTCCATGGCAAGTTTATTGATACTGGTTTCTCTTTGCCATTCTACAAGCGTATGCTGAGCAAGAAACTGACCATTAAGGATTTGGAATCTATCGATACCGAATTTTATAACTCCCTCATCTGGATAAGGTTCAAACATTTATCTTTCAGTAAAGCATTTTTTTAAACCAATTTACGTATCTTGTTAATTAGTGTGTGTGTATATATTATATTTTTTATCACCCAGAGACAACAACATTGAAGAATGTGGCTTAGAAATGTACTTTTCTGTTGACATGGAGATTTTGGGAAAAGTCACTTCACATGACCTGAAGCTGGGAGGTGCCAACATCCTGGTGACGGAGGAGAACAAGGACGAGTACATCGGGTGAGATGGTGCCCTTCACGCGGTGACCTCGGTTTCTAGGACGTGCAGAGCACGCCGGCGCTGCTGTCCGTCTGCACCGGGCTTCACCCCTGGTCAGCTCCTGGGAACGTCCCAGTCACCCCCCGTCACCGTCCTCGGAGTACTTCTCCGAGTCTGGGACCCCGGTGGCCCGCAGGCCCCTCGAGCCGGCCGCCACCCCCGCTTCCAGACACCTGTCCCTTGAGCTGCGCAGCCCCAGCGCCTCCTGGTTCTCGTCACCTCTCGCCCAGCGCCGCCTCTGTCCACTTCCGGCCGGGGGCGGGTCCAGGGCCGCGCTCAGCCCGCCCCTCCGGCTGGACGGCCGCGGCCATGTGGTCCAGCGGTCCCTGCACCTCAGAGGTGATGCCCATTTGCCTGCCAGGTGACTCCAGGAAGAGCCCGGGAGCCACCGTCTGCTGTCCTCTGCGGTCACCATGTGTGCTGTGTCCCAGTGGGATTTGATTTCATATAGTTTTTAAATCCTTGAATATTTTTATTATTTTTCAATCATTTAAAGGAAACGTAAAGACTGACTACTCTGGCTCACGCTGCGCGGGGCCCACAGCCGTGGTCTGCCAGCCCCGGGGGCTGCTGACGGCCGCGTTGGGGTCACGTGCCGCGCAGACTTCTCGTGCTGCTCCACCTGTCGCCTCTTCCGGACCTGTTCCTGCTGACGCTGCCACCATTTTCCCCCTCCTTAGACGGGCACTCTCCATGTCATCTTTAGCTCTGAGATTTTTTATGTTTGCTTTTATAATCGTTTCCACAGTGGGATCGTGTGATACACGTGACTCTGTGGCTTGCTTTTTCCACGTCAGCCCGCACAGACCTAACCCCTTTTCTCACAGCTGGACGAGTCCCGGCACCTGCATCATGTTTGAAGCCATTTCTGCTATTAGGTGTCACTCGGTTATGTCCAGTTTGGGCCACTGGAAACAAGGCAGCAGAACTACACGCGTGTGAGGGGCGTGTGCGGCGCTCAGGAGGGGGAGGGGTTTGGGGCGCTGGCTGTTTCTAGCCTGTTGTCACGTTACAGATTACTGTGCTGAACGCCGTTTTTATCTCAGTTTGATGGCAGAGTGGCGTTTTTCTCGAGGCGTGCAAGAACAGACCAAAGCCTTCCTCGATGGCTTTAACGAGGTCGTGCCCCTTCAGTGGCTGCAGTACTTTGATGAAAAGGAACTGGAGGTGAGGACCTTTGTCACGCACTGCAGGGGTGCCAGCAGGAGGGGCCGTCCTGAGTCCTGTCACCCTCCATGTGTCCGGGGGGCTGTGATCCCCTGGGCCATGGTGATGGTGTGGCACAAGGTCACGAATCGGTGCCAGGGTCGGGCCCTCAACGGTGAATGCAGCCTCGTTGCTCATTTTGAGAATTCTCTGAAAGTAGTGAGTTGCCCCAAATACCAGATTTTAAAGTCAGGATGGAGCTGTTTGCGGTCTTCACTGAATTTAGACTTGTTAAAAGTGTATCAGGAACTTTTTTTTTTTTTTTTGGCGATGAAATGCGCACATGGTTTATCACCTTAGCCGCTTCTAAGCACGCGCGGTTCATCACGTACGTCCGCATCGCCGCGCAGTGCCGTCACCCACCCCCTCCTGTCCCTGGCAGCACCGGCCCCTGCGTCTCTGACTGTTGGCGGTGTCTTCCTGGGGCTGGGCCACACGATGCCCACGTGGTCCACTGAGTTGCAGCACGGGGAAGAATTTCCCCTTTTTAAGGCCAGTCGTGTCCCGCCGTCTGTGCGCACACTTGGGGTGCTCCCACACTGTGGCTACCGTGAGTGCACTGTACCGGCCCTTCGCCCTGTGTGTGGGTCTCGGCACGGGGCGCTGTGGCCTGGCCCGATGACCGGGTCTGCTCGCCCCCCAGGTGATGCTGTGCGGCATGCAGGAGGTCGACCTGGCCGACTGGCAGAGGAACGCCGTGTACCGCCACTACACGAGGAACAGCAAGCAGATCGTCTGGTTTTGGCAGGTGTGTGCCTCCGTCTTCATCCGGTTCTAGAGGCCGAGGAGTGTGTCTCTCGTGAGACAGTCGGAGCAGACTCTGGATGCTCCGAAGGCGACGTGCGCAGGGCAGCCGAACCCTCTCGAGGGCGATGTCCAAGGAGGACCGTGCTCTCTGTCACTGAGACTCGTTTGAGCCACTCAGCGACTGACCCGTTTCACGTCGCTTAACTGGTTCACTGTCAGGGAAAAGTCTGAGTTGTTACTGTAGAAGATTTCCCAAAAGTTGCATCTTAATAGTTTAAAGACGTGCGGACACATGTAGAGTCGTGTCTCACCGTGCACCGTGGTGCGCGCCGGAGCTGCTAGTGCACCCCTGGTGTAAGCTGTAAACAGCCGTTCTGTGATTCTATGCCTCGTAACCATTCTTTTTTTAAAAATGAAAATCAGTAAACAGGACAGGAAGTGTTTCCATGCGGTGTCGAGGGGGAAGGCAGTCTGTCCGTGTCCGACGTCAGGCCGGGTGTGGCGGCCGCGTCTGCTGTGCAGACTAAAGAGACCGGTGACAGTCCCTCCCAGGCCTGACACACTCACACAGACCGCAGGCAGGGACCCTCCCCGCGGGCTCCCCGAGTGGGCGCTTCTGTCTGTAAACCCGAGGAGCTGCCACCGCGGGGGGGGGGCACGTGTCCCCGTGAACAGCTGCGGTTTCTGAGGGGCTCGTTCTGTGCCTGACCTGGCAACAGAGCCGTTCCCTGTGTCCTGATGGAGCGTGTGCTCAGCACGGCTCTGTCCCCTGGCCAGTCTGCTCCTGTCTCTGCTCAGACCACCTCAGGTCAGTGTGTCACGTGACCCATCTGTGTTCTCTTTGAAGCAAGTGAACAAGGCACCCTGGAATGCACCCTCCGGCTTTCTGAGTGCGGGCGCGAGCCGGGGAGGTGGTGGTCAGAGGGCGACAGGCCGCGTGCTCGCGCTGGCCCCGAGCTCAGATGCAGCTCTGCCGCTCACCTGCAGTTTGGGTCACTGACGTCGCCTGTCTCCTCACGTGGAGTGGGGACAGTGTCGCCCTCAGCACTGCGGGCAGCGCCCGACGCGGCTGGAGCTGTCCCAGCACCTGTCCTGCCACCTCTCAGTGAGGGACAGAGGCAGTGCCGGCCTGTGGAGTGGTGGCTGACGGAGGCAGCTTCCCTGGCCCGGTTCTGATACGTGGTCGGTGCTACGACTGGATTCTGTCACGTGTCTTTTGTACTATTTCAGTTAAATTGCTTATTCAAATTAATTCTTAGTTCTGTGGAGGAAATTTAGGAACAATCGAAGGTGAACTTGATCGTTACAGTTCGTGAAGGAGACAGACAACGAGGTGAGGATGCGGCTGCTGCAGTTCGTCACGGGGACCTGCCGCCTGCCCCTGGGAGGCTTCGCGGAGCTCATGGGTGAGTGCGGGCTCCGCGCAGGTGCCTCTGCGGTCACGGCCTCACGCGCCGGGCTCGGACCTGAGTGCTCGGGAGGGCGTCTGCACCAGGAGAGAGACCTACGAGTGCCTAACGGTGAGGGTGTCACGCAGCCCCGGTGGCCACTGCTGTGACCCCGCCAGCACTCTTACGGGGGGCCTCTGCTGCCGTAAGGCCCTTCGCTAGGCAGGAGCCAGTGACACTCATAAAACTGTGACATGTTCTGTTATTTAGTTAAAACCAAAAAGTTTAAAGGATCGGACACATTCTGTCGTATTTTCCTGGTTTAGGAAGTAATGGACCTCAAAAATTCTGCATTGAAAAAGTCGGCAAAGACACCTGGTTACCAAGAAGCCATACGTGGTAAGTTTAAGATTCCTAAATATGGGGTGAAAGCCAGTCTTCTGGTTTTTAAGTGTAAGTGCTCACATAACTGCTAATTCACTAGAGTAGCCAGGATGTCACTTAGAGAACAGACTAACGAGCACCTCAGCAGGGTCCACAGTGACTGAACAAGTACTCAGTGTCCGCTGCGTAAGAGGGAAGACCACACTCTGTCTTCTGTGGGGTTTGCACTGCTCTGGGGAAGGGCACACAGGTAACACAATAACTCGGTCAGTTCTAGGAAGTGAGGCGGACAGGCCAGTTCCCAGGGAGGGTCGCTTGCAAAGGCCCTGAAGAAACTGCAAGGACATGAGCTGACTGGGGGGAATGAAGCAAGAGGGGGTAACAGACCTTGGAGGTCCAGGCAGGGGACCTTAGGAGACCCCTGGAGTTTTAGGTACGTTAAAGTATTGGAATACTGCAAAATTTTTTATGTACTTCCACCCATTTAGTTTTAAATTATATTAGAAAACATATTAGATGTTTCATTGAAGACATGTGATTTTGTCTTTCAGTTTTAATCGCTTGGATCTACCGCCTTATAAGAGCTATGAACAACTGAAGGAAAAGCTTCTGTTTGCCATAGAGGAGACCGAGGGCTTTGGACAAGAGTGAAGGTCTCGCCTCGCGTCCAAGTACGCTGCCACGGAAAACCGCCCAGACGGTGTGTCACCTGTTCGTCTCTAGTGACTTTTCCAAATGTCTCTAAATGTTTTCTGTTCTTCCAGAGAAATATGCAAAACAATTCATCCTTTCTACTTTATTTATTGTTCCCTTGAAGTGACTGACCAGGAAAAAGATTATTAAATAAACATCTATGTATCTAGACATACACGACGGTGGCTCTAGTTTTATAGAGCTCCGGGTGTATTGAACAGGACAGCTGTTCATTCAAATGATGTGGGTTTGCTTTACCTTGTTTCTTATCCAGGGAAAAAGTGCGAATTGCTCCGTGTTCCTCTCCCTTCTGTGACATCTCCTAAGGGTGTTGAGTCGCGTGGCTGTTGAGAAAGGTATCAAGGGCTTAGGCCAAATCTTACTTTGAGTATGTTAAAAAAAAATGCTGCTGGCTTTTCTAAAGACAGGCTGAGCCTGTCCATTTGTTTTAAACTCGTTCAACATTTTCCCTCTTTGCTGTACCAGTGACACAAAGAATGAACGACACTGCTCTCGCGGACTAGGTCCAGTACCCTTTAGTTTACTCTAGAGCTTGGAAAGAATTGAGAAGCGTAGCGGTTTACATGTCACTTTGGGATGCTAGGTATTTGTGGAATTAAAAAGAATCAGGCACGCCTAAACTTTTGTTTTCAAAAGTGATGCTCTTTAAATTCAACTCATAGTAAATTGATGCAATTTGGTACTTAGGAACATGAGAAAGGTAATGTGAACTTTTATACTTTCTGTTCAAAAGTTTTGGTTCTGTAAAACCAGGTGGACTGAAGAGCTGCATAGCCATCTGAACATTCGTGACTCTGAGGATTTTCTATTAGTGTTTAAATATCTCAATTCATGAAATTCTATGTACCAGAATTAAATAAGCATATAAAAAAATCTTTTGGTCCTCCCCCCTTTGTTTAGAGATTGTGTCCTAGATTTTCAATTGTTTTTCATTATTAAGGGCATCTGCTGAACAACAAATCTGATGTGAATGATATTAATGCTACTTTAGCAAACTGGGCTTCCTTATTACTATAAAACTTAAATTTGTATCATTTCAATATGGACTGTAAATTAATTTAAAAAATTTTTTGTAACCATGGAGCTGACATCTTAGAATGTTATCTGTAACATAATTCACTAAGTACATATGAAACTATTAGTATACAATTTACTTTCCCTAAAGTTTGTTTTGCCAAAATTTTATTTTTCTATAAATTAATGAAGATTGTGCTGTGCATTTTTATTGGGAACTCACAGTGATGACGCAATAAAGGCCGTGATCCGCGTGGCTGAGCAGACTCCTTTCCCGCATCCCACTTACTCACACCGGTTATTTTCAAGCCTAAAGAATTCAAACAAAACTAATGTATACGAGAGAGTATGTAACAGAAAGTGACCAATCTTCAAAAGTGCTACTCAGGTTACACCTTGTTTGAGACACAAAGTGCCAGCCACTGCTAGATGAGTTCTGCTGTGACAAGTTACTGTCACTCAGCGGAGGTGTGTGACCACAGTGTTCAGCAGACTTGGCTGAAGACAGGGTTTCCAGGGTGCTGGTCCCCCTCCCCAGGTAAGAAATCACTGTCCCCAGATTAGGCAACAAAGAGCCCAGGCCAGCTTCCTGAGGGACCCTGTCCCAGGCGAGGCACAGGAGGGCAGACAGCTCATGAGGGGAGGAGGTCCAGCCCAATTTCAGCGCCCGTGGACGCCAAACAAACATGGCTGTCCCCCCGCAGCCTGGTCAGGCACCTTGACTTCACACCCTCTGAGCCTGGCAGGGCGGCACGTGTCCGCAGTACCAACCAAAAAGCCCAGGCCACCTTGGAGGGGCCCCTGTACCTACCATGCCCCCTTCTGTCACCACACGCAGTCACTGCTCCAAGGGCAGGGGTCAGCCCAGGACTTCTGTCTGGTTAGCTACCAAGGCAGTCGGCCCCTCCCGTCTCTCCTGCATGATGTGGTCCCACGCATGGGCCAAGGCAGTGTGCAGCGAGCGCCACATGCCTGGCCTCGCCCAAGTTCTGGCTTGCGCCGCCCCCAGCCGCAGCAGAGGGGAAGTACTCACCGGGACGCGTGGTAAACCCCGGCCTGCTGCCAATCCTCAGCTCCCAGGTGGTGGCTTTGGTTTTGCTTTTTCTTCGTCGTAACGATGCTTAATTTAGAGATATGGAAAAGTGAGTCTGGAGGTCATTTTACAAAGGCCACAGCCTGCAATTAAACACTCTGCTGGGACAGTTCCGTCAACAGGTTAACGGCCATTTCTGAGATCCAGAGCCTCCCCGCCCTCTCAGAAGAATGCACACGTGTCTCCAAGGAGAGGTCACTAAAGCCCCCCCTCCCGCCCAGGTCACTGTGTTCAGGAGACACAGACAGGGGAAGTCCGCACTCGGCTCGGGGACAGGAGCCTGGAAGAGCGCAGACCGTGCCCGAATGGGAAAGTGTGCGAGCCGGGGCCTCAGACGGAGGACAGCACCGCGGGCGCCAGACTGGCAGGCCCGGGCACAGCCGCGCTGCCGGCGTCACCCCAGGGAGGAAAACCGACACTGCTGTGACCGGGACCCAACGCTCAGAGCCGCCGAGGGTGGGAACAGCGTCTGCACGACGAAACACAGTCAGCAGGAAGCAGGACCCTGCACGGGCCGAATTTAGACGGACCCCGAAGCAAGCGCAGAGAAAAGCCACCTCTGGAGCCGATGTCCTACACAGTTCCAGTCATGCCACGTCCCTGAAATGAGGACTCGTGGTTGCCAAGCGGGGGGTGGTGGAGAGATGGTGTGGCTCTGAGGTGACGGACAAGCTCTGTGTCCCACCGAGGTGGCCGTGACAAGTCTGCTCGCGTGAGCGAGCTGCACACCACGCACACGTGTGCACACGACAGCACCTACGGTGGCGACACCTGAATCAAAACACAGTCACGTGTCACCACGGGGCAAAGTGGGGGACGGACGCGCAGGACCTCCCTGCTCTAGTCTGTGCAACTTCTTGCAACCTTTTTTAAACGTCTGTAAAGTGTCGGAGGATGGTCCCTGGCCTCAACGACAGGCTTCACTACCGGAAGATGCCGCACTTCATGGAAACCACTTAGCAGAGGCTCTTGAACTAAACCAAACCTCTCGCGTCTCACATGACGGCCTGGTGTTGACCGATGGTAACCACACTCACAGAAACCACGTCCAGGAAACAACATTCAGTCACTCGAGAGAAAACTGAAAATGAGGCAATTTCAGATCAAAATGTTCAAAATACAAGAAACAGCAAAATTTGTTAATGCCATATACTAATATGTATTAAATGTACATAAATGTACATACAAAAAAATCCAAATTAACAATTCAAAACTCAGAAATGGACATTATCATCTAAAGGTGTGAAATGCCTGCTGACTGAAATCAGGAAAAAATAAGACAAATAGAAGTGAAGGCGAAAAGTTCCTAAGAAAACGATCTAGAACTAAAGGGTCACAGAAGATAGAAATGAAGCGAGCCACAAAACAAAACCGGAAGGGGCAAAAAGAAAAACCAGAGAAAGTCATGAGTTAGGCAGAGAAATCTGCTACACGCGCGCTTCACTGGAGTCCCTGAGCCACGGAGCAGGGGGTCTCCAGATGCATCCTGTAAGGCCAACCTAGAAAAGGGACAATCTGAGACAGCTGTCCTAGCTCTGCGCAAAGTCAGTGCCGTGAGAAGGCGGGAGGACTGGTTCAGATGGTCAGCGAAGGCAGCGTTACGATGTTTGGATCCTGGTTTCAAGAAGTGTGAGACATTTTGGGACGTTCAAGAAAATGCTACTGTTAACTTTTCAGCCGTGACAACGGGTCTGTGAAGGATGTCCTTACTGTGAGACAGTGCGTGCTCAGGAACGTGTGGATGACATGAGTCGTCTGCCATTCCAGGACTGCACGTCCACGTGTGAATCAGACAGGTGTGCAGAGTCCACTGTTTTCCTTTTTGTTGGAAAACACATGATCAAACAGCGCACACCCACGTGGTTCACTGGGACACACTTCCCTCCCCTTCTGGGGAGAGGCCGCCCACACGTACACTCAGACCTAAGTGGCATTCAAGGTCCTCCTGTCCACAAAGCGCTCAGCGTCGGCAGTGCCGAGGATTTACCTTTCCCCCATCAGGACACAGCATCTGGGCCTTGTCTAGACACAGGCCACCCACCTGTGAGGTGGAGTCACAGTGACAAGGAAATCAATCCTTCCCAGTCCTGTCCTGACACAAGGCTGGCTCCAAGACACGTCACTTATCCTGTGGTTCCCAGCCTCCCGACAGCCGCGCGCCGTCTCGACAAGATCTCAGCTGTGCCCATCTGGCCTGCAGTGTGGTCCCCACTGCCGCCTCCCCCCCCCCCAGAGCTTGTCCTGGTCCCCTCCCAGCCTGATGGGACCAGTCCTCAAAGCTGATCCCACTTTGCATTGCTGGGGTCCCCAATGCACAGTAGTCTCTGCCTGAGCCAGACAGCCAGACCACGCTCACGGCGATTATCTCTTTTGTATTATTTGTGAAATGGTCACAACATTAAAAGAACTAAGAAAACAGACAGAGAACAGTTATAATGTACTTATAATTTGATGAAAAGGTGGTGTTTCCCAGGTATTTCATGCGTTTTCTTCTCTGAAAAACTCTCAATTCTTGTCGCTGAAACTTGTAAGCAACTGAGCGGCTTCCATCTGAATCTAAATGGAAAAATACACATTATGAATAAACAGTATGGCATCGAACAGAGATCAGCTTGTCAAATTCAAGTGCATAAAGCGGACTGCAGCTTCTGAGGGTCCCCAGAGCAGAGGGCACACGGCAAGCATGAACTTCCTCAGCGGTCACTGGGTGGCCCTCAGAGCCCGTCCGCATCCGCGCCCGCCCTGCCGCGGACACTCTGAAGTGTCATCTGACGGCCACGTGACCCTGTATGCAGCACGTCCCTCACAGCACCGGCTGCCACAGCGACGGGCCGCGTGGTGCAGCGCTGACGCGCCCCGACAGCACGGACCCCTCTGGTCCAGAGGTCCCGGCCTCGCCGGGGCTCCGCGCGAGCGGCAGGAACGCGGGGCGCACCTGCCGGTCCTCCTCGGTGTGCGCGGGGTAGTCCCTGGCTTTCCCCAGCCAGAAGGCGGCGAGCTTTCTGTTGTGCAGCTTCAGGTACGTCTTCCCCAGGAGAAGCAAGTTCTTGCTGTAGAAGTTCGGATCCACTGTGTGTAAGGAAGAAAAATGGATGTCAGGTGAAATGCTGGTGTGCTTACTTTCGAAGGCTTCATCTTGGGGCCTGAGCTCTGATACGTTTGCGTGGTCAGTGAGGACGAGCAGCTGACTGGGCGTCAGCCTCGTGGTTCAAGCCTGAAACACCTGGGAGACGTCCCCGGCTTGCTGCGCGTGGCTCGCAGCTCCTGTGCGGGCTCCCCGTGCGTCTGGGGGCCGGGACAGGCTGCGGCCAGGACGCGGCCTCCCTGAGGGCAGGGCCTCGCGTCACCACCCGGGCTCCGAGTGCCGTGCCAAGTGCCGGGAGCAGCGCGTCCCCACATGGGCGGGGTGGCGGGGAGGGGGCGGGGCACCGTGACAGCGCCGCCATGTGCCAGGAGGGCCATGCAAGCGCAGGAGGGACCCAGGCTGCGTGCCTGAGTCACGATGATGAGCATCGACGATGACGTAAGATGAAGAGAACGCTCCCATCGGAACCCCATTTTAAAGTGCGATGAGAAGCCAAAGGAAAAAGCAAGCCTAAGAGGTGGCGGCGGGGCTGGACTGGGGCCGCACGGGGCGCTGACGGCTGGGAGGATGCCCTGCGCGGGAGGGAAGGGGGCCTCTCGAGCCCCCCACTGTGTCCTCCCTGTTCTGAGCACGCCTGCCCCGCTCACGGCCGAACCCCGTTTGCTCCCTGGCCGGACACTGCCCTACTTCCTCGATTTGAACATGTTTGCAAGATGCCACCTGAGTGTACCTAGGGGTGAAGCAGATTCATTCATTCACCTCTTTACTCTGTCACTGAGCAAAGATGCCCAGTGTCATCCTAAACAAGAATGCAATTGTGAGCAAAAATGTTCCCGGCTTCCCTGAATTCAGACATGTAAATATCCACACTATGGACTGATAAGGGCTGCGCCTGGGAAGGAGGGTGGGACAGCAGGGGAACTTGAGGCAGACCTGGGTCTAAGGGAAGGCCGCCCGAGCAAGACATGCCCTGACCCACCCCACTGTGTGGAGGGCCCACTCGGCTCCACAGCGACACCCCAAGCCATCAGCCTCCAGCACCCTGTTTTTACTTTGCTATGACACTTCCCAGTCCCTTTGAGGACACTTCACTCCCAGATTCACGTCTGTGATGTGTCTGTAACTCCATTGTGAGGATGTTTAGGGTAGAAGCAGAATTGACGTTTGTGTTATAGAGGTAGTTAATATTCAGAAAAAATGTACTTCGAAAAAAAGGTTTTTTAAAAAATGCTTTGCTGCTATCATGAAAGCATTTGGGCAGGTCCATCTGAGCAAGACCCTTGAACTTAATTTTTTGATACGTTCTACAGGAATATGCAGTGGTTTTTTGGCATATCTGGCAACACACTTTGCCTCTCCCAGTCTGTGCTGACATGAAGAGACAGCGTGGGCTGGCGGCGGTGTGTGGACTGGCCATTTCTCCGAAGCAAGAGCGACAGGAAACTCTCCTTCACAAAAGCAGACAATGTCTGCGACGGTTCAGAACCAGAGTCCTCATTTAAATGCATCTCATCAGCTGTGTGACCCTGAATAAGACAGTTCAGAGCCTTCTTCCCAAAGGGCAGGCTGACAGTGAGCCAGGTGGGGCCCCTCCAGACCTGCGGCCCCAAACTCAGGAGGGCCACTGCTCACCCGGGCGATCTTCACTGAATACAACTGACAATGTCTAGTACAAAAGAGTATCAGAATAAATAACATTTTGTTTTAAAAATTCCTATTATACATAAAGCATCATACAATTTAAACTACATTAGTATCTGAAATAAAAAACATTTTACCTTGTTCTGCTCTTTGGAAGTAGCCCAAGGCCTGTTAAAAACACAGAGAACCCAAACAGTGAAAAGGATTGAAAAAGAATCAATATTAGAGCATTTTCTCAAAAGGTCTATTCCTGCATTAACGGTCAGTTCATCAACAGTGAGTTAACAAAGCGGAATTAACGCAACACTGCACCAGCCACCAGAGCAGATGGCAGGGGCCGTCCTCACGGCCTGCACCGAACGGCCTCTCCTGCAGAGAAGTCACCGTGTGCGACTCAGCTATTCTGACCTCTCCTTAAGTCACAACAGCGACTCCCAGAAAAAACTGGATACAAAGGGTGTACCAGCGAATTTTTAAAAGTCCTTTATTATTCAAATTGCTATGTAAAATGTTACTGAGTCTGAAACCGCTACATTCCTTTTGTCCCACTTAAGCTGTTTTATAATCATTAACTGAGGACTGAGTCTTTGGAAACATAAGTAACTTGTTACAGTGAAGCCGATCGTACCTTTTCTCAGAATGTACTTTTTAATAAATGTTTCCCAACTGTGTCTTAATTATACACTTTCATATGCTTTACATCAAATTCTACACTATATCTTTCCAGAAAAAAAATAGCTCCTTATTATCATATAAGTACTGGGAAAACTACTTAAACTGCCTTTTTCCTTACTCTGAAAATTTTGAGATGAGTAAACCCCACATGTCTGCCCAGAAGTCCCTTTCAAATTTTTTTACCAGGAACAGAAAAAGCCCTTGAAGATACGAGCAAGAGCCTTTCGATACCCCTTTTAAAGAGTTATTGTTACTCTTCGTTTGTGCCTTCTAGGGACATGACCATCGCTACGCAGAACGTGCCCCTAAAACATGTTGAGTAAGAGCTGCTGTATTTCCGGTTTTCTTTTGTGACTTCTAGATGGTGTAAATTTCATGGGCCATCTCAGCTGACAATAAAGCCGAGTTAGCCGCCCGGCAGCCACGGACCGAGGGCTAAGCCTGCGCTGACACTCGCTCTGGACAGTGGGGACAGTGCTAACTGCTTAGACAGGGAGGGAGGCGGGGCCTGTCACGCTACCTCCTCATAGGTGGAGCTGGGCGGGGCTGCAAACAGCATTTTAGCAACTCTCCTCTGATACCAGGGCATTTCAGCAAACGTGTAACACCTGCAGGGAAATAAAATAACCTTCACACACACTCGAATCGGACCTTGTCTTCCTCTTAAAGAGAACCAAGCAGCTGAATACCAAAGGAATCTCCTACTGCACATTTAAAGAATTTGAACTTGACATAAAGTTCAGGTCACTACTCGTACTGAATTGTCTAGACACTGACTGATGTCAATCCATCCATTAGGACGTGCTTTGTGATCAAATAGAAACAGTGGCGACAGCACTCGCACGGTAACACGGGGCACTGTTCACGCCAGACGCTCTGTGCCAGGCGCTGCACTCAGTGCCCGTCCCATCTGCTTACGACTGCCAAATGAGACAATCGCCACCCTACTTTTACGTGACTCAAAAGTTAAAAAAGGAAGTAAAAGGACAAAACGGCATCCGACGGTTCCAGTCCACATGTGCGTGGGGGGAGGGGGGGTGGACGGCGACACTGGATGGTCTTGCCGAGGCTGCGGGGGGCAGAGGGAGTGCCCGCCCCTGACCCGGTCTGCGCTGCGGGCGAGCCTGCTCCCCGCCCGCTCGGGCTGCCCCGAGATCACCGTCGGTCCCTGGTAGGTGTCTGGTCACTGTGGTATGTCCTTTGTCCTCAAGGACTCTCTCCTGAAGAGTCCGATACAGGACTTGGAGGACGGTAAGCACTCAGCCCTGCAGACCACCCCCAAGGGAGACGGAATGACCCCGGCTTGAGACAGATGCCTGGACGGGGCGGGGGCAGTGAACGCGCTGGTGCGCGCTCACCCCAGCAAGCCGACGCCGGACAGCGGCCATGCGAAACCCGACACAGAGTCAGACGACCATGCCGCTCAGGTGCCAAGGACCGAGGCGACCCTCTGAAGACGCAGAGGCCCCCGCAGGGAGCTGTCCCAACAAGGTGAATTTTAGAGGGCCACACGCACGTCAATGCCGGTCACCCACGTGCAGCAGACCCCCGCCTCAGAGTCGCTTTCTGCAGCTTCGGTTGCTGTGGGTGACCGTGCTCGGAAACTAGCACGTGGGAAACTCCGCAGGCGCATGAGGACGTCTCACGGGCCCTGCTCCGTCCTGCTTAGGACGTGGCGCGTTCCTTTGTCCAGCGTACACGCACGTCAGTCACGTAGCCGCTGTCTCAGCCATCGGGTCGACTGTCAGGGCATGGCAGCACCTGTGTTCAAGTCGCCCACGCTTTACCGAATGGCCCCGTGCGCAGGAGCGGCAACGGGGCGATGGGCCATGCTGCGGAGAAGCGCACGGCGCCCCCGTGAGCAATGCAGCGGGAGCGCCCGGGGCGCAGAGCAGGCCCCGCACCGTCCGCGGCCGGACGTTTCTAAATGAGCCGCGTGACGAGGTTTAATGTGATCACAATCAAATTTCGTATTTTCTAACAAGACATGTACAAATGCTAGTCGATTTAATGGAATAAATGCTGTTGACTGCCAAGTAAACGTTTTTAAATATTTTACATCCTACTTTTTTATACACTACAAAAGATCATGCTAAATTCCACTGAAAACTTTAAAGAAATTTTCTTACCAAATGCCCATTAGGTGAATTGAAGTAGCATCTTTAGGGTTCAGTTCGATTGCTTTCTAACAAGAAATAAGAAAATCAATCATTTGTTTTCTAAATACTAAACACCAATAAGAACTTCACTATGTCTCTGAAGAAGCCATGATTTAAAAAATAATTTTGCAACCCTACATTTCAATTATTCTATGATAATCAACGCCAATTTCTTCCTCCTGATTCTTTAATTTGTTTCAGTACACAAAAACAACTGTACTAAGATGACTATTTTACAGGGTTCAGAAACTCTTAACGAGATTTATCAAGATGAGAAACGTAAAATCTGTAAGTGAAGGTAATTTTGAAAGCAGTAATAATCTATAGCTCTCACTGCTTCTTTCTTCTAGATTAGATGAAAAATGAGTTCTTTTTGCCAAGTCGATGAAACTATTGAATAAAAAATACTTTTCTAAAAGAACAAAAAACGTAACTTTAGAAAGTCCCCTCCTGTATGCAGATTTTGCTCAACTTCCCCATCTATACTTAACGAAGGAAAAACACTACTCATTCACTGTAGGTTTTTACATAAAACCTACAGTCTTTACTGTTTCTTTAAAGTATATTCTCTGTAATTTTCATCATTCGCATTGGAAATTCCTTGTCATGTATTTCTACATCTCAAGGCACAGAGTAATTTAGGAGATTAATGCTACTGAGCAAGATACTGTATCTCACTGAATCTAAGATACAGTAAGTTATGATACATCATGATTTTATGTACTGCTATGAAAAAAAACACTGCCAAGATACCACTGAATATAAATGCAATCTGATTTCAAAGGTCTTAAAATGTGAAAAACATACATTAAATTGAAATACACATACACACGTGTGTCACACACACACACTGAAGGCCGAGCAGGAGGCTACGTCTCCTGACTCCCAGTCCCAAGTTCTTGTTCACTACTCATTTAACAAACGAGGACTGAGACTACAGCCAAGAAATTCAGAAAAGGAACTGGACACCTAGCATCACCCCTGAATGTTTTCACTGCGTTTCCTTCCTTTGTGTTTCTGAGATCGTGTAGAATACCGAAAGAGAAACAGACTGCTGTTAGTGGCAGTTTTGTTTTGGGGACAAGGTGCAGTGCAGCACATCGTAAGCCCAGGAAGAGCTCACGATAAACATGTGGCTGACGTCAGGGGGCACTTTGCACACACACGGCGCTCACAACTCCAGGCAGGACTGTCACGACCGGGAACGGCGCACTGGCTGTGGTAGACAGACAGGCCCCGCCTCCTGGCGCCGGGGCCTGGTACGGTCCCCTCCCGCAGACGCTGGCCTTGGCTGCATGGCGTGTTTGGGTCAGCAGGCCGTGACCAAGCGCGAGGCAAGGGAGGCTCACTAAAAGCCTGCGTGCTGGGACTCTTCCCTGGGAGCACTCACTCGGGAAGCCGGCAACCACGCCGTGAAGCTTGGGCTGGACGAGTGAGGGGAAGGAAAGAAGACATGGCAGACGCCACCCTGCACACCCCTTCCCGGCTGCGGGCCCAGGAGGACGCGGCCCCCACAGGAACTCAGTGACACCACACAGCAGAAGCACCGCTGGCAGTTAAGCCACACGACCGGGAGAAGTGAACCGTCACTGTTGGAGGCCACTACGCTTTAGATGCTTTGCTATACAGCAACAGACAAGTGACACAGAACTCTACCGAAAACTAATGACTTTAAATTCAGCGGTACCTCAAAATGCTCCTTGATAACGTAGGCGTTTGCAATCTTGGCCTTGATGCCCTCGTAATCTCCAACATCACTAATGCAGATGGCATACCACTAAAAATGAAGAAAAAGGTAAAAGAAGAAAAATACTCTTATTATTCCGTTTAACACGAGGTATAACTGAGTGACTATTCCTCAGCAGTCACTCTCATTGCAAATGTTTGAGCACAAACACTGCATTAAATACCTTTTCGTGGACCCTACCGAGAAGAGCGACGTGAGCGTAGAGGGCCACAGCACAAGGCAGACACCAGCGCGTTTCTGAGAAACTTAACACAACACGGGCGTAACGATGCGCGCCTGGGGCCGCGTGCAAATTTAGAAATATGTGCAACTGAATGACTCTCGTTTTATTTTCTCATCCTCTGTTCTGAGAGCTGCCTCTTCTCCCACATCTGCATTGCTATAGAAACAAGAGCCACATCTGTCAATTGTGACCTTGTCCCCACAGCCATATTTGGACAATGTGAGTTTATTCCCTAAGAACTGAATCCAAAAGAGCCAAGCTCCATAAACCTAGCTGCTATGGGAAATCATAAAAATCTATAAATATATAAGAAATAGAAAAGAATCCAACATGACACTATAGAAAGTCATCATCATAGAAGAGAATAAGAAAGGAAGAGAAAACCATAAAAAAGTCAGAAAGCAAATAAATGACAATAACCACATATCTATCAGTAACCAAATGTGCATGGATTAAATGCTGTAACACAGAGGTCCCCAACCTTTGTGGCACCAGGGGCCGGAGGACCTGAGGTGGGGCTGAGGAGGTGACGCTGGGAGCTCTGCACTGGGGAGTGGCTGCAGACACCTGCACGTACGGGGGCCGCGTCGCTGGCCTTCCTGCTCGCGGCCCTTAGAACGGGCCAAGACCCTGCTCTCATCAAAAGGCACAGAGCAGCTGGATGGGTCCAAGAAAGACCCGTACACAACCTGCTTACGTGAGACCCAACAAACAGACAAGCGATAAAAGGCATCCATATTAGAAAGGAAGAGAGAAACTGTCATTATTTGCAGATGACATGATCCTATATAGAACACTAAAGATTCCATCAAAAAACCATCAGAATAAATTCAGTAAAGATACAAAATTAATATTCAGAAATTGGTTGCATTTTTATATACCAATAATGAACTATTAGAGAAATTTAAAAAGCAATCCCATTTACAATTGTGACAAAAAGAATCAAATATCTAGGAATAAATTTAACCAAATAAGTAGAACACCTGTAAACAAAACTGTAAGACATTGAAGAAAGAAAATGAAGAAGGTTCAATAAATGGAAGCATATACTGTGCTCATACATAGGAAAATTAACATTGTTAAAATATCCATTAGTACCCAAAGCAATCTACAGATTCAATGCAATCCCTATCAAAATACTAACGGCATTTTCCACAGAACTAGATCAAATAATCCTAAAATTTATATGGAACCACACAAGGTCCCAAATAGCCAAAACAATCGAGAAAGAAGAGTTGGCAATAACATGCGACCGGATAGCAAACTATACTACAAGGCTAAAGGGACTGGCATAAAACAGACACGGAGATCAGGAACAGGATAAAGGGCCCAGAAATAAACCGACGCACACGTGGCTGATCTACGGTGAAGGAGGTGAGAAACTACAACGGGGTAAAGACACTCTCGTTGCTAAATGGTGCTGGGGGAACTGGACAGATTCATGCAAAAAACTGAAACTGGACCACTTTTTTATGCCATATATGAGAACAAACTCAAAATGTATTAAAGACTTAAATATAAGACCCAAACCATAAAACTCCTAAAGAAAGCAAGCAGTAAGCTCCTTGGCATTGCTCTTAGTAATATTCTTTTTGGCTATGTCTCCTGGGGCAAGGGAAACAAACAAATTGGACTACATTAAACAAAAAGTTTTTGCACAGCAAAGGAAACTATCGACAAAATGAAAAGACAATCTACTGAATGGATCCCAAAAATATTCGCCAATGATGTATAAGAAATTCATACAACAGCAAAAAGCCCCAAACAATCCCATTACTAAACAGGCAGAGGACCTGAATACATATTTTTCTAAAAGAGACATACAGATGGCCCACAGACCTATGAAAAGATGCTCAACATCACTAATTAGGGAAATGCAAATTAAAACTACAGTGAGATCCCCCCTCACCCGTCAGGACGGCTCTCATCGATAAATCAACAGGTGCTGGCGAGGACGGGCAGAGCAGGGAGCCCTCCTGCGCTGCGGGTGGGGTGCGAGCCGGTGCAGCCTCTATGGACAGACAACAGCATGGAAGCTCCTCAAGAAGTTAAAGAGAACTCCCGCATGACCCAGCAATCCCTCTTCTGAGTATTCACCTGAAAAAAATCCAAAATACCCTTCAAAAAGATCTCTGCACCCCTGTGTTCACTGCAGCATTGTTTACAACAGTCACGATGTGGATGCGACCTAAGTGTCCATCGACAGACAGCTGGATCAAGAAGGTGCGGTACATCTATTCACTGGAATATTACTTGGCCATGAAAAAAATGGCATCCTGCCATTTACAACAACATGGATGGCCCTAGAGGGTATTATGGTAAGTGAAATAATTCAGAGAAAGACAAATACCGTATTTCACTTACACTGGAATGTAAATGAATTAATGAACAAACAAAACAGAAACAAACAGAGATACAAAGAAACTGGTGGTCACCAGAGGGGAGGGGTGTTGGGAGGTTGTATGCCAACTGTAACCGAAAAATCAATTAAAAAAAATTCAAACATTAGCAAAAAACAAACAAAAAAACAAGATTTATAAACTGCTTACAAAAAGTACATGTTAAATATAAAGAAATAAGTTCAAAGAACAGGAAAAGGATATAACATGCTAACATTAATCAAAAGAAAGTGCCAGTGGCCACACTACTATCAGACAAGGCAGACTATAAAACCAAGAACAATTCTCCAAATAAAGAGGCTCATTTTAAAATGATAAAGAGGTCAAAGCATCAAGAAGACACAGTAATCCTGAATGTTTATGCTCCTAATAACAGCACTTTAAAGTACATGTTGTGAAAACTTGTAAAACTGCAAAAAGCAACAGACAAATCTGCAATTATACTTGGAGATTTCAGTACACCTCTCTCAATAATTTATAGAACAAGCAGCAAGAAATCAGTTAGGACACAGAGGACTCGAACACCACTATCACCAACTTGATCTGAATGACACTTGTAAGACACTCCCAACCACCACCAATAACTGTTCTTTCCATGTGCGCGAATGGCACTTACAAAGATGGACTGACTATACCTTGCGCCGGAAAAGAAGCCTCAAATTTAAAGGCTTTGTATCTGGTTTATCCTTAGTATAAACCAGGAGCAATGGGGGTGCCAGCCCCTAAAAGGAGCATCTGGAAATGTGTGGGGACAGAATCTGGTTGTCACAATGACTTGGGGGCTCACTGAGGACAGTTCGACATAATGAAGTGATGGACTAATCTAAAGCACCAATAACGCCCCCCTTCTTTCACCAGTGTCCATTGAAAAAGGTTGCTCTAAACCAGTTAAGAAATCCAGAAACGATCGGTTATGTGTGAAGTTATGCTCGGTCTCATAGCACAGAAAAAAGAACGTGAGGAAAATGGGAAAACATTTGTCAAGAGCTTGTACTGCTAGGAGTAAAGACAGGTAATTCGTGAAATGACACTTCGGTTCAAAAGCAAATCCCCTTCCTCCTTAAAATAGAGCAATTCTCTTCCCTCCGTAAGCTGGGTACAGACGCCGCACCCCTCACCTTATGAGCTGCGAAGCTCGCTTCGTTTTTCTCTAACGCTCTTTTGGCGTACTCCAAGGCTTCGTACACCAGCAGCTTCCTCTCCACTTCCGAGGTTCTGCTAAGCTGAGCTACGTCACGTGACACCCGTGCCAAACGCCACAGTAACTCTGCATCTTCGCTAATTTGAAACAAATACAAGAGAACGTTTTTAGCTTGCATTTTAAACTAGTTAAAGGCCATGCTGCTAATGAACACACATCATCTGTCAGGTCAGAGGATGCACTGAGCAACATGACATTAAATGCCATCATGCATGTGAAATTTGATAATTCCTTTCACATAACTATAAATTTTCCTACAAAATATCCAATATTATACATAAATATTAACTTACCTGTAATAGCTAAAATAGTAACTTCCTAAGAAAACACCTCTGTATTTGAATTCTCCAAATGCTTGCCCTATAAAATTCAACATATAACTGGAGGTTGACTTCATTGGCACCGTGCTTCAGAAAACTAACTGGTTCAGACAATGTCGTAACATACATGAACTTGACAGACAGGGTCATGTTCTAAAAAACAAAACCCCGAGTATAGCACCTGGCACACAGCAGGTATCTGATAAGTGCTTCTGAATGAATGAATGAATATAAGGTAATCTCAAGGTAAATTCTACGTTTGAATGACTCATCCATGCCATGATACATGGAAAATTTCAAGGCCATTAGATTCCTTGAAGAACTGTCTTTGAAGTATATAAATTACATAAAAGAAATTATTAATAAATGAAATAGTAACCACAATTAACAGAAATATTTTTAAAATCAACCTTATATTCCTTTTCAAAACCTTAAATTCTTTTTATTTAATGTTTGTTTTTAAGCCTATTATATATTGTTTAACAAAAAATTGTACTCATAAAAATTTTAAAGCAATGGTAGCAATAGTACATTTATGATTCAATGATTAGGGAATAGCTTCCTTACAGCTTACTTTTCAAGTAATTACTGGAGGGGTATAAAATGTCCAACCAACCACCTCAGGTTATTGAGGGGAGAATGGGACAAAAAAAAATACAGGTCTTAATAGACATTTAGGAAGTAAAAGATGGATCCTTAGGGAGAAAACTGGTTTTGGGAATCTAAGAAAGTTAACAGAAAATGACTTAATGTTTTTGGTCTGGGAGATGAGGTTGATTAGCAATCTGGAAATGCCACACAGCATTATCTGCTTTACTGTAAGGGCTGAATCTCCTTCCACCTATACCTCTCCCTGCTCCAAAAAAATGAGTACACGGTGATACCCTGGACTGAATATATCATCTACTGGGGAAAAAAAATAAAAAGGCATTTTTAGTTTCTCTAAAAGATTACGCTTCTTAAGTGATACACTGATGAAGGCATTCGATGTCCATTCAATGGAGGCACATGGTCATCCAAATTCATAAAAATCTTGTACCAGTAAGAAATTAATTGAAAAGAAATGAGAAGTATAAAACAGATGACATAAACATATATGCAACAACGGCATTAAATGATCCAAAGCAAAACAAAATGGATAAAGTAGTATTTCAACATTCTATTAGAATCGGTAAGTAAAAGAACCTTTTCTAAATCAATGATACACATGTAGCATTTGAGTCATTTAATGTAAGAACATACTATAAATTAAACTCTGAAATATTATTTTGAAGTAAAAGCTTAAAAAAATATAAAAATTTCAAGGACCAAGAATCATTTTGTGTTAAATAACAAAAATTCTGATGAAACTGCAAACCCAGGCCCATCATGCATCGCTCACCTGTCCTTGTACTGGGTCAGCAGCTGATAAAGTTTTTCTGTTTCTCCACTTTCGTAGAGGTAGTCTGCTTGTGCAAGGACTTCTTCAACTCCCAAGACTATAAAAGAAAAAAGAACATAGTAAAGTAGGTCTTCCCAAGCCAGATGGCAATAATCCTAAGAAACAAACACACTTTCAAATACATACATACATATATATATATATATATATATAAGCATATATATATATACATATATATATATATATATATAAAAATCAGACCTAGAAATCACCTATAAAGACAGACCAGAAATTCTGAAGTATCTAGAAGTAAGTGTAGTAGAAATAAGTATGGAGCTATCAGTGATTTATTTAAACCATGAAAAATAAACAATTAGAAAACTGATTCTGGTACTAAGTACATTTTTGAAAATGGAAAAAGGAGTTCCCTGTGAGGGGTTGCTGGAGTCCTCACCCGCCAGTCTTCGCTGCTGCTAAGCAGAAAATGGCATAATGCCCACTTATAGCACTAAAAGTTATTAATTTGCATGGACTGAACCTTGGTGTCTTACTAGATTCTCTTTATGACCAAACTTATACAGTTATGGAAAAAGAGTGAAATCGGTCATCAAAAGCTTAGATAAGTTAACTATACAGAGATTTGAAACTTAATTCATTGGCACAATGCTCCAACCAATGCATTAGTTTAAATGGTACTCCAAAACGCATAAAACTCAGACAGTGTAATGCTTTTAAAAAGTTGACTAGTTATTGACAAAAATACTTAAGTCTGAATTTCAGGATATTCCAATTATTACTAAGGAACACATTTCATTTTGTCTTCCATAAGGACGATGTATTCTCAGTCCTTCGTATAAGCCAACATTTCAATGTGTTAAGTTTATTATTTATCTTGGTATGTTTTTATCATAGTGTATTTGAAGTTAAATTTTTAAAAACTTTTTGAAAAAAAAACCTAGATCAGCAAAAAAAGAAAAAAAAAAACCTCATGAATTTATAACACAAGCACATGAAGTACCTTTTATTAAGTTAACATCATGATGTAATGATATTAGTTTTAAAAAATTAAATTATAATAGCAAAGAAACCCTAAAATTAAATAATGATTTCTTTTTTCCCTCTTTAATCGTACTTCAATCTGGTTAGGTGCTAGAGATTAGTAACATTCACATCGCTGGGAGACTAAGTTTGCTTCCATTTTATCCTATATTTTTATCAGTGGCTGATTCTCCAAATCTGGGTTATAACAACCCAAAGATTCTTAAAAAGAACCAGTCTTGTCAGTCGTAGTTGATAACTGTGGGAGGCAGAAAAATGGCCCCAAACGCCCTGCCCCAGAGCCTGTGAAAATGTACAGGCCACATGGCAAAGGGGATCAAGCCCGTGGACGGAATAAAGGCCGCGAACCGGGTGACCTCGAAAAGGAAACCGTCCTGGAGAAGCCAGGTGGGCCCGCTATAAGCACGAGAGTCCTTAAAAGTGGGAAGAGCGAGGCGGAAGGACGTCAGAGGTGGTGACAACAGAAGCCGGTCAGGGTGCTGTGGCTGCTGGCTGTGAACAGAGGAGGGAGCGTCCAGCCGAGGACCACGGACAGCGCCAGGAGCCGGAAAACCGCAAGGAAAACGCTGCCCCCTGGACCCCCCCAAGAAAGGAGCGCAGACCCGCCCCTCCCGGATTCAAGCCGCTGGGGGCCGGCTTGGACTTCTGAGCCACGACCTGGGAGGCAAGAAATGTGGCTACGTCACTAAAGTTGGGGTGATGTGTTAGAGGAGGGGAAAGCTCACAGGACAAGAAATGTGGCTACGTCACTGAAGTTGGGGTGATGTGTTAGAGGCGGGAAAGCTCACAGGACAAGAAATGTGGCTACGTCACTAAAGTTGGGGTGATGTGTTAGAGGCGGGGAAAGCTCACAGGACAAGAAATGTGGCTACGTCACTGAAGTTGGGGTGATGTGTTAGAGGCGGGGAAAGCTCACAGGACAAGAAATGTGGCTACGTCACTGAAGTTGGGGTGATGTGTTAGAGGCGGGGAAAGCTCACAGGACAAGAAATGTGGCTACGTCACTAAAGTTGGGGTGATGTGTTAGAGGCGGGGAAAGCTCACAGGACAAGAAATGTGGCTACGTCACTGAAGTTGGGGTGATGTGTTAGAGGCGGGGAAAGCTCACAGGACATTCGACTAGAGGTACCGGTGCGGCATGTCGACATGTGTGTCTGCGTAGGCAGCAAAGCCACATTTAATTCTATTCAGTCTCCCTCCAACTCCCTGAGGACAGTGACAGAGACTAAAGTCCTTACACCACCTGGGATTCTACATCTCGTCACCCGTGTCACTAAAGAAAATGGAGAAATCTAGTGAGTAATTTAAAATAGCGTAAATCTTTTTCGTGTATTATTCTTTTATAACCTCTTATATCACTTATCTCCCATCTCTTTATTATGCAGTACAGTACCATGAGCCATTGTATCCAGGCTTTAAATATATATATATATACACACACACATATTTTCCTGGTTCTAAAAAGAAACGTCTAAAATCATCTAGAGTGCAACGTGTAAGAAAAAACACACTTACTCTGATACTACAGACTCACACAGGCACTAGAGTGGGAGCACAGAGACCCAACCGGCTCTGTTTTAATACTTGTTTAATAGTCAGCATTTTTCCTGAAAATATTTAAAAATAAGTTCTGTTACTGACATAAAGAACATAGTCTATAAAATGGACTCAACTTTTAAAGTAAATTACTTTTCAACTTAATGGATGAATTGAGAAACTAATTCACCTACAACTGTACAGTGAATTTTTAAATTCAGCCTAAAGTGAATATGCACAAGATCATAATTCTTAGAATCAAAAAAGAAAGTCAAAGGAAAAACAAGGCGAAAGATGTGACATACTGTGTGTATACATGAACGCTGATTTTCTAGTTTCCTTGCCGAGTGTGCTTAGCCGTGTGAGGTATCTGGACAGGAACGAAATACTCTCCTCTAAGCAAGTACGATGGCTCTACTTCTGAGGTCTCTCCACAGATTTACAAAGCAAAACATGAATATCTAGATTTTCTAGGCACTCCAAGATTTTTCTAGACATGAGAAGGCTCTACGCAGAGCAACATCATAAAATTTGAGGCGAACGTTCACACCAACAAGAACCAGTCCTGGAAGCAGTGTCTCCACACGTGCCTGCAAGTGGCCCAACAAAGCCTGTGTGCGGGAGGAGGGACCTCAGCCCACAGTCCACTGGGAAAGGGACGCCAGTACCAGGACAGGAAGAGACAACGGAAGGGATGACACGAAGGCCATGTGCACCGAGCCCTGTGCCATCACTGCCTTTTAAGCATTTGACAAGTGACACCTCTCCCCCCACCCCCCTCCCTCCTTCCCTCCCTCTCTCCCTCTCTCTTTCTCTCACACACACACACAGGAGAGTACTGTGAATATATCTTAAGGAACTTTAAATTTTGCTTATTTTAAGGAAATAATGAAAAATTTTCTACTGGAGTGCTTCAATCACTGCTGACAAGTAGGCATCTAGCACGATCTGTGAATACAGACGTTATCATTTAAAAAATAAGTCCCATGATCCCAACCAACTGGGATGTGAAAAATATGTACTTAATTTCCAAAAAAGTCTCACTTCAGAATATGATTTAATCCTTGTAAATGGAAAAAAAAAATATCTTTACTCTGCTTCAGTGAGCATGAAGCAGATCCAAAAAGAATTAAGCAGTTTGGATGAGTGGAATTATTTGAAGACCAATTCCTAAAAATATGAAAACTAAGGATCACAGCACCACGAAGGGAGATATATGACAAAGTGACACTGGTGTGGCCCAATGAAGTTCTATTTTCACAAGAACAGAGATTATTTTCCAAGTTATAGAAAAATAGTTTCTATATTTTATCAATAGTTGATGTTTTTCCAAGCGCTATGGCCTACTGTCACAAATAAATTATATAAACACGCCTATCAAGTAATTATAAAGTGAGGCTTTGTTTAAAAAAACAAAGTGAAAGAAATCAAGAAAAGGTAAATAATCATCCATGTTGTTCTTTGCATTAATGTCTTAAGTACTCAAAATACACCTGAAAACAAAGGATTCAAAAATATAAGGCAATTTTCATTAAAATCAATAATAAAAACAGTAAATTTAGTTTTCAGAATAAGTTACATTTTGGAATACTAAAATGTTTTTTTTTTCAAGGTTTATTTCAAGGTATTAGGACTGGAACTAACATTTAGAATTAATTCTGCAAGTACGTATTTTTATTTTCACATTATAGAAAAAGTTATGACTTCTTTTGAATGACACATACATGTACATAGGTGCAAGCCAGCAAAATGAAAGAATCAGCATGTACTGGATAAAAAGAATCAGAATTTCTATAACACGAACACATACACCATACATACTTTTGGGCCATGTGACAAGTACATGTGTACATAAGGCAAGTGCTGGTACATCAGAGGTCCCGAAAACGTCTTTGATGCAATCACTCAGGAATGGCAAAAAATAACGCCCAGCACCTGTGTGCCAAATGGAAAACCAAGCAAACACCTGGAGGGCTGTGCAGGGCTGTGCAGGGCCGTGCGCAGCTCAGGGGGCTTCGGGGGGCCAGCGCCTCCCAGTGTCCTTTCAGGTGACTGGATACACAGTGATGCATGTCGTCAAAGGCGCGCCTGAGAAAACGCGCCATGGTCACGAAGGGTAAAAGTGACCGGTTTCCCCTGCCAGGCGCCGCCCTTCGTGGCTCAGGGAGGCAGGGACGCTCTGCGCTCCTTTTGCAACAGAAGGATGCTGAAGCGCACAAGCTGAGCGTGATGGACGCAGAGCCGGGGAGCGTCCTCACCTCTGCTCCGACAGCTCCACTTGGAGCAAATTTAACCTGGCGAGGGTCTTTTTGAAAATTAGTATTACAGTGAAACACACACACAGAGAAAAATCAAATGTGCAATCACTAGGCACATCTCAAAGATGTTTTTTAAAAAATATTATAATGTGATAATACAGCTGTCCTAAATACTTTACAAACTTGCTGTGAATAGTGAAGTTATGGTGAAAAGTCTAGGAAGTTTTAAAAAGCTGAGTTCTTGTATTTGTCAAAACACTCAGTGACAGAATCAAGTTCGTATTTTGTCCTTTATGGAAATGATACATTAAAGGATGAAAAAAAATAACACATTCTCAATTACCTGCTTTTTAAAAGAATAGTCCAAGATAAATAAAATCAAGAAATAATTAGTTATTTGTAGATAATATTGTCAAAATCCTCAACTATCAGATTTGTAATAAGAACATCTATTCAAAATCAAATCTTTGCTTCTTTCCCCAACCACCTTCTTGATAAGAAAGTTGGGATTGTGAAAAACAAAAGGCTTGACCCATAAGACTTTTTCTCTAATATACTGAAATTTTGGCTAGTCTACATACGCAACTGGTTTGATTAAAAATAATTTTTAAAATATGGCAAGTATTACTGTTTTTTTAACTATAGTACACCAGATAAGAAATTTATGTAATATTCTACTTTTCAACCAGTTATTTGATACTTAGTACCAAACTGTATCATTTGTAAAGTAACTGAACCTGTCTTAACTAAATCAAGAGGAGTGTAACAAGGAAACAAAAGAATCACTGTATCTTTGTAAAGCTGTAAAGATCCAGAGAGTAAATATTTGGACTTTGTGGGCCAGATACGGCCTCTGTGGTATATTTTCCCGCCTCTCCCCCAATCCCTTTAAAAATGAAACAAATGTTCTTAGCCTAAGGGCCCTATAAAACTATAAAGTATCAAGAGCACTTCTCAGGGAAGGAGCTCTAATTGTTAGAAAATGTATCAGACTGACAAGTAAAGCAAAGCAGAAAATAATCTAGCCTATACCAATGTCAGTTTCAATTCTTATTCGAAATACCTGTTCGTTCATTATTAACAAAAAGATAACACACACAAATCACTAAGTGTTCCCGATGTTTAGCTCAGACTCACCTTTGGCTGCGGCATGAACCACAGCAGTCTGAGAGATGACTTGATAAGTCTCAAAACCCAGATAAGACAAGGCTGAGAATATGAGGCTTCTTTTAAAGGCTCCTGGGTTTACCAGCACCTATAGAAACAATTACAGGCAGAGTAAAACAGAAAATCTGAAGTAACTGCTAAATCAAACAAAAATTATATCACTTTTCTCCCACCCTCACAGCGATTAACTCTAAGAATACTGAAATCTCAAAATTTACTTCATCAAATTTAATAAAATTTTACATTATTAAAGAGATTGCATATTCTCTTAAGAAAGCTTTCATAAAAATGGTTAAGGGTGGTAGCTTATCTAAAAATCAGTCGTGCTGATAAGTGCTGGATCTATATTTTAGAGGAGGCATGGATATTAAAATTGTATAAAACAAAATGAGACACCAACATATAAATATCGATTTTAATAACAGACAAAATGAAAAAAAATAGACAAGTTGAAAAATATCAAATACGGTAATTACACATTAAAAAATGTACACGGCTTGAAGTGAAGATATCTTCAAGAGACTCAGAAAACCCGAAAGTTTTCAATAAAACAATGAAAACAATCAGGTTTAGAAACTGTCATAATTGGCCAGAATTCTCAAGGCCAATGGCAGAGGAGTGCATGGATCTCACCTCCCTTTACCGTGACAATTTTTCTTTCACGGAGCACCACGTTTTCCCTTTCTGCTGACTCACCCCCATCAGCATAAACACAAGCTGTGCTGTTGTCTTTGTAAGCGGGGACCTTTACCTTTATAAGCAAACAACAAGACTCCACATCTCCCTTCAGTCTTTTTCCAACTTCTCCTTTCAGCAAAACTCTTACAAACTTGTCTGTGCTCTATTTCCACTTCCTCTTCCCATTCCCCCTTCACTCAACACAAATCACACTTTCGTTCCCACGACCCCACTGAGAGTGTTCTAGTTCAGGTCACCAAGGAGGCTGCTCTTATGGTCATGCTGCATCCTCATCAACAGCATTTTACAGCTGATCGCTCCCTCCTTTTTAAAAAAATCATGAATGGAAGTTTTTTACGAACAGCTTTATTGAGCTATGACACACAAGACACCGCACACACATTTGCACGATTTGAGGTATGCGTGTGATCCCGTCAGCCCGTCACCATGAGCGCACAGAAGATGACAGGCATCTGCCGCCCCGATCTCCCCGTGCCTCTCTGTAACCCGCCGGCCTTCTCCGTCAGCGTCTGCTCTGTTCTTTCTCGAAACATTTCGCTTGGCTTTTGAAATACCCCTCTCTCAAATTTCCTGTTTCAACCACTGTTCCTTCTGCTTTGTTGGCTCCTCATCGCCAACCTCTCGCTGTCCCGCTGTGTCCTGCGCTCAGCCCAGACCTTTTCTTTATCTGTAGAATTCAGTGATTTCATTTCCTTTCGTGACCTGAAACACCACCGGCATGCCCAAAACGAGCACGTGCAATCTGAGCCCAGCATCCTCTGTGCTTCGGAACCCCAAATCCAGCGGCCTCATCGACATGTCTCCACAAGAAGTACACGGGGCCGAACAGCGACTGCCTCCCCAAATCCCCCGTGTTCCCTCCCGTGGTAAATGGCGACTCGCTGCTTCTGGTTGTGCAGGTTAAACACACACGCGCACACACAGACACACACACACACACTCCACTCCCTTGGGGTCACTCCTGACTTCTTCTCTTCCCACCCACACCCGATCCACATTTCAACTTCTAGTAAGTGTCTAGAGCAGGAAGGAGGAATCCGACATATTCCAACTTGCTAAGCACTTTCTTTACTTCCTTGAGCATCGGCATTCAAGATATTGAACCCAAGTGGATTCAAAACAAATCAACAGCAAAGCAGTAAAAGTAAACTTGACATAATCTCATTTTTAACACTTGATTTTCTGAGTTTACTTGTATTTACTGAAGAGAAGCAAGGTGGGGTAGGGGCAGAGGATATAGCTGTGTGGGGAGGGTGGAAGTGTGTGTATTGCTGTTGGCACCCAGAAAAAACGGAAAGAGACTAAATTTCATCAGTGAGTCTCCTCGCTCCCTCCCCACTGCTCGGGCAGGTGCGCCGAGCACACAGCAGGACAGCTGTACACACGGTCAACTACGGCTTGAGAATTCCACCTCCCTCCGCTGACCTCGTGCTCAACAAACACGGGCCTTCCCAGAGGGGAGGCAATGCACTGGGCGCCTGACACTTCCAATTCTTGCTGTAAACTGCTGAAGTAACAGTTTACCAGTTGGACTCACGTCAGTTTGGTTAATGTGAAGGGCCCTCTGCTCATCTCTGGGAAAGGAGATAAAAATCATGTTTCTGGAATTAAAAAAAAAAAAAACCCGATGAAAAGAATCAGGACTCAGTGACAACGTGTGCGACTGTCTGAGACAACCAGAATCTGCCATTTCACCCGGTGCCTCCCACACCCAGCACGCCTTTCCTACGATGAATCCTCACAAAGTGCCAGCTGCACAACAGGCGCGCGCGATCTTAGATGTCCTGTGTTCAACACTAATCACGCTAACTTCGAGCTATGAAGAATTCGAAAATACAAACTCGTCACTAGATAGGAAGGGATGTGTCGCCACCGTCTCTCGGTTTCCCTAACTTCCTGTGAGCTCCTCCTCCTCTTAAATGCGGGGTCCGCTCCGTGGCGGTACGAGGCCCCCTTCCGGTCTTACTGCGAACACTGTGGACCCCTCGCCCCGGCACTGGTCACAGCCAGGCTGACGGCTCCTGGACCTGCACCTCCAGCCCGGCCCTGCCAAACCGCCTCTTCCACGCCAACCTGCACATCTCGTCAGGCCCCCTAACTAGCTCAAAACGTGATCCGCCTCCCCCTCGAACCCCCGCCGCTGTCTGGAGGCCTACCCCAGGAAACGGCGTGGCTGCCCACACCCCGCTCTGGCCAGAACCCTGAGCCTCCTCCTCGCTCCTTCTGTGAACTCCCAAAGCTCAGCTGTCAAGTCTGCTCCGTCCTCCTGGGCGCTGCGAAGGCAGCCACTGTCCCCAGGGCTGTTTCACTGGCGAGGTCCACACCACCAGTGCTCACCTGTCTGGCAGCAATAACCTCTGATCTGGTCTCCGGCACCCATTCTAGCCTATCCATTCTTGACACCACACAAATTATTTTTTAATGCAAACCAATCAAATAAACACCCCTGTTTAAAACCCTTTCACGGTTTCCTATAACTTCAGAATCTCAGAAATACACATAATTTACAAGGTTTTCAGAATCTGGTTGTGGCAGGAACCTCAAAAACAGCCCCCAACAGGTTCCCATTCATGATGGCCATGGGGGGCAGGGTGTCCCTTTTAAAACGTCTCCTCCCAAAGGACACACCAAATCTACAGCTATAAACAGAACAATATCCTCTGAAAGAAACCCCAAAATAGCTGAGGGGCTCCTGCACACCAAGTAAATGAGGAAAAACCCAAGAGAAACGGGTAGGAGGGCCTGAGACACACTCTCTACAAGCTCCACAGCAACCCCCAATCAGCAGAGAACTCACAACCCCAAGCTCCTCCCTGAGGAGCGAAGAGTTTGAACCCCACACAAGGCACCCCAACTTTTAAGGCCTGCACCTGAGATGAGCTCCCCAAACAACCTGCTTAGAAAGCCAACGAGGTCTGCGTCCACGAGACCCATGGGTGACAGCACACTGAGCAGCAGTTCTCAAAGGACCCCGCAGACTGCCCACCCACCAGCACCGCAGCTCGACAGCAGACCGCCACGCACCTCCAGCCTTGCTGCCAGACAGGCCCATTGGCTCACCCTCACAGCTACGCCCGAGGGGCAGGAGTCTAATAAACACAGCTAGTGGCCAACCACAGCCTCTCCCACAGTCCGGGAGGGCCGGCGGGGGCGAGGTTCAGGCTCTACCCCCCCCACCGTGCCCCAAGCTGTGTCTGAGACAGGAGTCCATGTAAACATCTGGCTCCCCACTCTGGTGGCTGCCACTCCGAGGACGCATCCCCTGACGGCCTGGCTCTGGGGGCCAGCAAGGCTGTGTTCATGGTTCAGAGAAACAGCAGCAAATGAAGAAACCGGTCTTAACTGGAAATCGCCTCAGAGCTCAGTGCAGAGGCGCAGACAGAAGCGCCCCCATCTCCGGCTTCCCCTGAAAGAGGCTATTTCTGCATGTAAAAGCTGCTGCCTGAGGGTCTGGCTTCAAATCCACCTGAATCCAGGTGATGACTAAAATGCCCCCCTTTGGGACACTGACAAATCGTGGCACACCTCAACTGCTGGGAGCCACTAGGAATAAAGTAGAATACTTGAACAACCACAAAGGCTTGATGACAACCAAGAGCCAGGAAAGGGTTGGCCAGTAAGTCTCAGCTCTATACCAAACCGCTCCTTCAAGACTGTGAGAGGTGCCTATTTTCTCTGGTGCAGAGAAACCAACGCGGAAGGCTCCCCTCCCCACATAAAGACAGAGAAAAATGTGCTCCAAAAGAAAGAACAATTAAAATCTAGGAAATAACCTTAATGAAATAGAGAAAAGTGATTTACCTGATAACGAGTTTAAAATAATGGCCATAAAGATGGTCACTGAGCTCGGGAGAAGAATGGGTGAACAAAGTGAGAATTTTAACAAAGAGAAAATATAAGAAAGTACCGAACGAGAGTCATAGAGCTGAACAATTACTGCACTGAAAAATACAACAGAGGGAGAGGTTCAATAGCAGATTAAATAACGTGGAGAAAAGGACCAGTGAATTTGAAGACAGGGCAATGGAATGCATCCAATCAGAGCAGCAAAAGAGAAAAGTGACAACATCAAGCCAACTTATATTTGTATTATGGAATTCCAGAAGGAGAAGAGAGTAAGGGGCAGAAAGTTTATATGAAGAAATGGATGAAAACTTCCCTAACGTGGAGAGGAAAACAGACACCTAGATCCAGGAAACCTAGGGAATTTGAAATACAATAAATCTAAAGACTCACAAGATACACCATCAATTAATGTGTCAAAAGATAAAGACAAGGAGAGAGTCAACACATTTAAAGAATCACACAGCATGGTCACGTGGGATTTATTCCAGGGATGCAAAATGGTTCAACATGACACACCACACTAACAAAATGAAGGCCAAATATCAAAAAACCATCTCAAAAGATACAGATAAAGCATTTGACAAAATTCGACCTCTATCTGTGATAAAATGCTCAACAAGGTGGGTATACAGGGGACACACCACAACATAATAAAGGCCATATATGATAAGCCCACAGTTAACATCACTCAACAGTGCAAAGCTGAAAGCTTTTTCGTTAAGATCGAGGACAAGACATGCGTACCAAATGCTGCCACTTTCATCCAGCACAGGACTGGAAGTACTAGCCAGAGCAATTACATGAGAAAAGGAAAAGGCATCTAAATCAGAAAGAAGTAAAACTGTCATTTTTTGGCAGATGACATGAGATATACATAAAACTCCACCACAAAACTGTTAGAATAAACATTCAGTCAAGTTGCAAGATACTAAATCAGTACACAAAAGTCTGTTGTGTTTCCCTGTATTAACACCAAACTATTAGAAAGAGAAATTAAGAAAACAATCTTTACAACTGCATCAACAAGAATAAAATACCTAGGAATAAATTTAACCAAGAGGTGAAAAACCTGTGCACTGAAAACTATAACACATTGATGAAAGAATTAGAGGATTCAAATAAAGATATTTCTGGATTGGAAAAATATTGTTAAAATGTCCATACTGCACAAATGAACAGATTCAATGTAATCCCTATCAAAATTCCAGTGGAGTTTTTTGTAGAAATAGAATAAGTAATCCCACAATCTGTATGGAACCATAGAAGATGCTGAATAGCCAAAGTAATTCTGAGAAAGAACAAAGTTGAAGGTATCACTCCCCCATTTCAAACTATATTATAGAGCCGTAGTGCTCAAAACATCACGATCCTGGCATAAAAACAGACGCACAGATCAGCAGAACAGAATGGAGAACCCAAAAGAAAACCACACCTATATGGCCGATTAATTTACGATAAAGAAGCCAAGAATACACAACAGGGAAAGGACGGTGTCTTCAATAAATGGTGTTGGGAAAACTGGGCGGCCTCATGCAAAGGAGTGAAACGGGACCCACCTCACACCATCCACAAAAATGAACTCAAAGTGGATTAAAGACTTGAACATAGGACCTGAAACCGTAAAACTCCCAGAAGAAACATAGGTGATAAGTTCCTTGACATAGACGTTGACAATGATTTTTTTGGACCTGACACCAAAAGCAAACACAAAAAAAAGCTAAAAATAAAGCAGAGGGACTACATCAAACTAAAAAGCTTCCACCTAGCAAAAGAAACTATCAATGAAATGAAAAGCAACCTACCAAATAGAAAATATTTGCAAATCATATTTCTGATAAGGGGTTAATACCCAAAATATATTTTTAAAAAAACTCATACAATAGCCAAAAAACAAACAACTTATTAGGAAATGCGTATATCTAAAGTGACGTTTTTCAAAGGCATACGGATGGCCAACAGGTACATGAAAAGGTGCTCGACATCACTAACCATCAGAGAAATGCAAAGGAACATCACAATGAGACATCACCTCACACCTGTCAGGATGGCGACCACCAAAAAGACAAGAAATAAGTGCCGGTGAGCATGTGGTGAAAGGGGACCCTTGTGCACTGCTGGTGGGAATGTAAATGGGTGCGGCCATGATGAAAACAGTGTGGAGGGTCCTTGAAACATTAAATATAGAACTACCATGCGACCCAGCAATCCCCATTCTGGGTATCTATCGAAAGGAAAGGAAAACAATAACTCAGAAAGATATATGTACCCTCATGTTCATCGCAGCGTTATATACAATAACCAAGACATGGAAGCAATCTAAGTGTCCACAGATGAATGGATAAAAAATAAATGTGGTATGTATGTATGTGTACACACACACCCACACACAGGAATATTATTCCCCATAAAAATGAAATTGTGCCATTTGCAACATGAATGGACCTTGAGGGCATTATGCTAAGTGAAATAAAGACAAACACAGTATGATTTCACTTATTTGTGGAATCTAAAAAACATAATCCAAACTCATGGATACAGACAACAGACTGGTGGCGGCAGGGGGCAGAGGGTGGCTGAGATGGGAGGAGGGGTCAAAGATGCAAACTCCCAGCTATAAAGTCAGTCCTGGGAGTGAATGCACAGCATGGGGACTATGGTCAATACCACATTATATATTCGAAAGTTGCCAAGAGACTAAATCACAGAAGTTCTCATCACAGGAAAAAAACTGTGTGGACTCGGATGTTAACTCGTGATCATTTAACAATACATCAAGTATTGAATCATGTTCTACACCTGAAACTAACGTTATGTCCATTATTCCGCAAATAAATTAATCAACTAAAAATAAAGCGGCCTCCGGTGATCCCTGCCTCCTGATATTTGCTCCCGTGTGTAATCCCGTCCCCTTAAATGTAGTCTGGACTTACTGACTACCTTGGGAGAAACAGCACGCAGAAGGGAAGAGAGCTACTTCCAAGGTCAGGGAGACTGACTTCCGTCTCCGACACTCGCTCTCCTGGGTTCTGCGTGCTTGCCTGCCGTGGGGGAAGCCAGCCTGTGGGGAACCCTCCTGGTAAGAAGCAGAGACCTCTCTACAACCACAAGAGTGGGCCTGGAAGCAAACTTTCCCTCTATCCCCAAGCTGAGCCTTCAAACTAGACCTTAGCAGTTAAAGAGCCTGATTTAACCTCAGGAGAGATCTTCAGCTAGAGGCACCCAGCTAAGCCTCATCAGCATTCCTAACCAACAGAAACCGTGAGATAAACGTCTGTTTCAAGCCATTACGCTTTGTGATAATCTGCTGTGTAGCAGGAGATTCCTGCCTGACCTTTCAGCCTTGGCTTATTTCAGTTTCTCCTATTCAGCCTTCAGCCACCCTTTCGGCTCCTCAACAAAACCACCTTTTCTTACCTCAAGGTCTAACCGTGCTACTCTCCTTACCGAAATTTGTCCTCATTTTCCCTTTAGCTCTCATCTTTAACTGCTCACAATTTTTCCCCTGCTCCCCTTCAAAATCAGGTCAGGAGTCCTCTGCTCCCCTTTTCCTAACACTGAGCATTCACATATACTCAGTGGCCACCTTTCCTTCTCATCGGCAACATCCGTGAGAAGAGGGTGTCTGCTTCTCACGTTCATTATACCCTTGGGGCTCACAACAGAGCCCTGCTCAGGGTAAGCGCTTGGTACCATGTGTTGAAAAATAAACATTGAGAGATGGGTGTTTTATAACAGACTGCAAATAGAAAAAGAGATATGAAACGTCTTCCAGCCACTCAGAAGTAGCCTCTGATTTCCTGGGAAGGAAATACCTCCGACTTGACTTACTGACATTAGGTTTAGAGAAAAATCTGGGGAAAAAACAAAAACATAAAGGCTCGAAAACACACAAATAACTTGAAAGTTGGTAATAATACATAGTTCCAACTCTCTAAAAATGCAGTACACCTAGTGGGGAGGAATTTTGTAACTGCCTTTGGCTTATAGTGGAGTTTTATTACAGCAGGTCCTGGAATAACTTTCTCTTTCAATGTTGTCTCACTATATGGCTGACTGAAGAGATGCCATTAGAACCTAACTCCTGTTCATATCAATCAGCCTGTGGGAAACCCAGTTTCGTTACACAGGTTTACCTCATTTCACTGTGCTTTGCTCACCTGCGCTGCACAGGTGTTGCATTGTCAACAAATTGAAGGCACGACCCTCCACCAGCAAGATGACCACTCGCTTCGCTGCAGAGTTCCGGAAAGGAACCCACAGTATGAGGTTTGCCAGGGCGTTGTTTTGCCAAAGTCCCAAGAACCTACCCACGTTGAGTGAGCACTCACTGTACTTTTTACATCTTCCTAGTTCCTACTGATCCTGGCTTTCTTCCTACTGTTTCTATGTCGCTCCTCTGGTTTTCAGTTTTTCAGCAGCGGCTATATATGCAGCTAGCTCACCGGCCCTGGAGACATTCCACCTGCCCTCGATTTAGCTGTGTGACTCGGACACATTATTTGACCCTGTTTCTGTTTCCTCTTTTAAAAAACGGTTAAAGTAACAGTTCTTACTTCATAAGGTGGAGATGAAGGTTAAATGAGTTAATGTTTATTTAACACAACGACTGGTTATAGCAAGCCTTCAATAAATATTAGCTATTGCAGTTATCTAAACTATGATCACCTGAGAATTTAAACTCGCCCACGCTCTCATCTGAAAACGTGAAGCTAACTGGTTTCACACTCAGGACCTCGCCCCTCCCGCTGCCCGTGTCGTTTAACACATCCCACCGGGCTAGGAGCTCGGGGGAAGGGGATCAAGCCTCAGCCTTTCACTGGCCCCCAGCCCCACCCAGGAGCGCAAACGTCGCAGGCAGAAGTGGGTATTTTAGAGTTTAAAAAAAGGAAACGCCGAGTTCAAATGACAAGCATCACGTGCATCAACGCCCACCCTCACCTGTCACCTCTCTTCCAGGTACAAACGGACCAGGGCTCAGGACAGCCTGACAGTAACGCCCAAACCGGCGCTGCACTCAACGTCCATCCCAAAGCCCTTCCTTAACGTCATGCACATAAAACAAGCAACTCAACTGAAAAAAAAAAAAAACCTAAACAATGACAAATCTTTGCTCCCGAGTCGGAGGGATTTTCAAATTTACCCCACAAAGTTTCAGTCGAGCAGGCCGATAGCCTCAGGTGCCGTGACCTTAAGTGGCACCGCGGAAGGGGACAATGACTTCACAGCGACCGGGCTCGTCCCCGCACGCTGCCTTCACACGGGGAGGCCAGGAGGGGCCTCCTCCCACCCGGTTCCGGACAGAAGGGCGGACCGCGAACGGACGAGCACCCGCGGGTCCGGGAGCCTCGGGCACGCCCGGCCCGAGTTCTGTCTCAGGTCGCCACGCTCCCGAAGGCGGCGCGCGGCCGCCGGAGCCCGCGAGGGGGAGCGGGAGCCAGGACGGCGGGTACCTCAGAGCCGCCGAGTCGCCCAGGCCCGCAAGTCCCGCGGCTGCCAGCAGCACCCGTCAGAAGCCGAGGTCCCACAGCAGCGCCGCGTCCCGAAGGAGAAAGCGCCAGAGCCGTGCAGCCAGCGCCATGACCTAGTCCCGGGCCTGACCCTTCACCTCCAGGCCGCAGAAGAACAAGAGGGGCGGGGCGAAAGACTCCCCTGTCCAATCCAAGGAAAGCACGTCCGCCCGCTTTCTGCCGGCACCTCTTCCTGCTTCCGGCCCGGAGTTCCGGTGGGCGGGGCATAAGCCCAGTGGGTGGGGCGTAGCGCCGCGCCTGCGCCTGGGGACTGGGGCCGTGAGGATTCCCTTATGGCCTCGGGCGCCTTTCTGTTCTGAGTCTGTGGGCATCCGTCGTGGGTTTGCACATAGCTAGATCACCAAGCAAAACTGAAAACTCGGAAACATACCCGAGAATTTACGTGCGCCAGAGAAAAAAATGACTTGTTATTTACACTTCTCTGCTCTAAAGCGAGGGAAAATCTGGTACCAGGGGGCCTTTGGGGAAATCAGTGCTTGGAGTTGAACTGCTCCACATGAAGAAGGTGGAGGACGGGACTGCAAGGGAGTTCCTCGCGGCAAGAGAGGAGCCAGAGGGAACGAACGACGCCTGCGAAGCCCTAGCTAGGCTCCGAAAGGAACCAGAGGGCAGGCCCCGTTCAGCTGTGGGATGTTGGGCGTCGACCCCGGCTTCCCTCTAAGCAAGCATTCAGCAAGGTCCTACTTCTCGCCGGAGTGGCATTCCTTTGGAGGGAATGAAGTGGGTGAACACACAAGCAGCACATGGAGTACCTACTGTGTGGATTACATGAAAACTTTATGGGCGATAAGGCAAGATAGTCCTAGGTTTTTAAAACTTAGGTTGCATTTATATAGTACTCTTAAATCTAATACATAGTGAATTAACAAATACTTTTATTTCGTTCAATCTTCCCAACTATCTTGTGAAGTACAGGACATAGAGCTAGTAGATGTTAGAAGACGAACCCATGAGTCGAATGCTTCTAAATGATTGCTGCCTTCACCACGGCCCATTAAATCATTTCCTTAGGATCACATCAGTGCTATTACTATTTTCTTTGTTTTAAAAGTATGTTTTAAAAATACACAGAGATCCTCTTCCCAACTTCTGCTGAGTCCTAGTCTTTTTTCTTGGAACCATTTTTACATATTTCTGCTGGTAGCTACCTCAGTACTGCTAAATATGTTTATACTACTGGATGCATGATAATCCTGAAATCGAGTTTTCGATATTGCAGCCAGAGTGAAATTTTAATGACATTTTTCACTTTGAAAAAAATTTATATTCTTAGAAAAGATGCAGAAACTCTAATATACTTCACCTAGATTCAGCCATTGTTAACATTGTCACATTTGTTTTATCTTTCTTTACATGTATTACATATAATATTGATGTTATAGTGCTATTATTTTCTCTTGAACCTTTTGACAGATTACAGATATCATGACTTTATGCCTAGAAACAGACAGTCTCTTGTTTAGTTCCAATACAATTATCAAATTCAGGAAATTGACAGAATACTATTGAGATTATAAGTTTTGCTTATTGTTCCAATGCTGTCCTTTATAGCAACTATTTTTCCTCCAATTCAGGATAGAATACTGATTATGTATTGCATTTAACTCATGTTCCTTTAGTCTCTTTAAGTCTGCACTATTTTTCTCTCGGCTCCGTGCACACTCTTTTCTTTCCTCCAAAGGGCCCCAGATCTACCCATAGGATACTGTCGGGATTCCTTCTCGTCCCTCCCACCTCACTCCACGGTTCCTTACCTAACCTATTCATCTTTCAGCTCTCAGCCAGATGTCACTTCCTCAGAGAAACTATTCTTGATTCCCTCAATATACTTTCACATCCTTTGTGGCTTTGAGTGTGTTTTATAATTTGATTTTTCTATTAGAGATTATTTGTTAATCTGGGGCATATTTTGGAGCTCCAGTTCCTATGATTTGGTAATGTGTGTCTTTGCTATACCGTAAACACAATGACATATCTGATTTTTCTCTATTACAAGTCTTAGCACTATTTCTTCATTCAACAAATATTTATTGCATATCTATAATATACCTGGTATTTTAGATGTGAACGAACAGTTCCTAATGGAATATATATTTTAGTTGGGGAAAAATAGTAAGCAAAATAAGTAATAGGTATAATAGATGATAATAAGTTCTACAGTGGAAGGTAAAGCAGGAAGCAAGCAGTATGGAACATATTTCTGTATAGGCACTGCAGTTTGAAACAGGGTGGTGGCCACAGAAGACCCTCATTGAGGAATAAAGACCCAAAGAAGAGGCAGTGAGCTGTGATGGTATCTGAGGGCAGAGTACGTCATGTAGAGGGAAAGGAAGGTACAAAGGCCGGACCTGGGAAGGCAAGTGGCATTTTCCATGGATGGCAAGTCCACTATAGAGTGCAGTGAGCAAGGAGGAGAGTGGTAAGAGGTCAGAGAGGAGTGGAGACTGGGAAGTGCAGGACTTTGTAGGCAACTGCAAGAGCTTCACTTTTTTTCTTTGTATGACTGCGTGTAACATAATCTAAAGGATCTGTCCTTCTGATCTAATTTGAAAATAGACAGAAGGGGAGCAGGAAGGGAATGAGTTAGTAGGGTATTAGAATAATCTAGTAAGAAGTAGTGCTAGCTTACAGTAGGCTGGAAGATATGAGTGATCAGAATCTGGATATATTTGAAGGTGGAGTTGACAGGATTAGCTGACAGACCAGACCATATGGGGACAGGGTATGAGAGGGGAGTATCCTAGATGATTCCAGAAGTTTGGGCCCAGACAACTGGAAGAATGCTTCTCCATTGCTTGAGACAGAGAAGACCATGGGAGGAAGAGCTTTGGGGAGGAATCAGGAAGTTCTGTTTGCACATTTGGATTTGAAATGCTTATTGGACAGCTGTGGTGGCCAGCCTCCCAGAGAGCCAGCAGTGGTCCTCACCTCTTGGATTTACTCTTTTGTGGAAACCTCCTCACGTTAAATCAAGGCTGGTCTGTTTGACCAATAGAATACTGCAAAGTTGATGGTGTGTAACTTCTCGGGCTGTCATAAGGCTCTGCCTTGATCTCTTGGATTGTTTATCCTGGAGGAAGCCAGCACCATGCCATTAGGACACTCAAGCAGCCCTGTTGAGAGGCTCATGTAGAGAGGAAGTTAGGCTCCCCCCAACAAACAGCACCACTGTTCCTTGTGAGTAGGCCACCTGGAAGTGTCTCCTCCACCCTGTAACATGACTGCCGCCTGCTCAATAGCTGACTGCAGTGTCATGAGAGAGGATGAGCCAGAACTACTAGCTAAGCCACTCATAAATCCCTGAACCACAGAAACTATGAGAATAAATTACTGTTAGTTTTAAAGTTGGTGTAATCTGTCAACTGTGAACACCTTATTTACTGTAACATCTATGTAAATTTGCACAAGTGTCAAGTCCTATATGTGTTTGTTCTTTGTTTCTGGAATCTTGTTTTGCCTGATATAAAATATATGTCAAGTAAATGGGTGAACGAACAACACATGTTGAATAAATGGGTGAATGAATAAGAATACAGAAAAGAATTTAGACTATAGTTTGAGGACAATGAATAAGTAAGTACACTGAGTAGCTATGGCACTAGGCATTGAAATGAGATTGCTTACTGGGTACTAAACACAAGACCATTTCCTTGTCTCTACTTCCTCCTATTTTAATGGAGACAAAGGTCATGAAGATTAGATATGGAAACTAAGTAGTCTAGAAATTTTGAAACTTACAATTAAATTACTGGTGCCTGAGGACTTCCACTTAAATGTAAAAACATAAGAATGTTTTTACATTTTGTTTTGTTTTAGTAAAACCAAAACAAAACACTTCTCCTTCCTTTCCACTATGCTCCAAACACAGAAGTCTTGTTTTTGCCCCTGCCACCTGCTGGGTCCATTTCTGCACTGGCCCCTGCTTTTGCTCCACGGCCCTCAGATCACTGCGTGATTGGCTCTTTTTTATTTTTCAGGTCTCAGATCAAATATCACCACCTTAGAGAGACCTTCCCTGATCCCCAGTCAAAATAAACTCCTGTTATTCCCAAATCACTCTTACTACTTTCCTCATGGTAGTTATGGCTACCTGGAATCCTCTCATTCGTTTTCGATAACTTATTTCTTCTCTCTCTAGGATAGAAGCTTCTGTCACTAGTTTTCTCAAGATTAGACTAATACATGGCACATAGTAGGCATTCAGGATGTGCTGAATCCTCACTTGCACTGATTTATTTAAAAAGTATTTAGTTTCCATTTTGGATTAAAAGTAAAGTTTTACTTAGGAAAGCCTATATTTATTCAATCATTTCACTTTTCATTCTGTAAGTAAAAAAATTATCCTTTGCCTAATTTCTATTTTTTAAAAATCAATTTATGCTTAAGATACTGACCCTTTCTTTGTACGAAGTTAAAGATGTGAAATGACTCCGGTAGAGAGCACATCGACGTTCTCTGAGCAAGAATGGTCAGGAGCTAAGCATTTCACTACTCTCATTCCGATTCTTCCTGGGTTCAGCTACTGGTATAATTTTCTCAAATAATTTAATTCTTGTACCCTTCGGGAATTAATTTTGGTGCACCGAACAACTTATTTTAATGTCCAAAGTCAACTTGGGGTTTTCGGTCAGCAAGCGATCTCTTAAGCAGCCTAGAAGCATCAGGTCTGCCCAGCAGCAAGATCAGGTCTATGTGGGCCAGTGCCCGGTCGGCCCCGCCCTCTTCCCGGTATGCCCCGCCCCTCCTCCGGCCCGCCCCCCCCCGCCCCGCCCCGCCCGGTCCTGCCCGGCCAGCCCTGCCTGGTTCCGGTGAATCCCGCGGCCCGGCGGCCCCGTGGACCTGCTACCTCGTGTCCACCCGTGGGCGACTCCCGCTTCGGAGACCAGAGGTGAGGACCTCGGCTCCGGCGGTGCGGCGGGCCCCTGGGCGGAGGGCCGCGGGGCTGCTCTGGGGCGGCCCGGGAGATCGGGGCCGGAGGGGGGGTGGGGGGGTTCAGTCCCCTGTGGCCGCGGCCGGGGGCGGGGAGGGGGCGCCCAAGGTGGCTGCGGCCGGGGCGGGGTATTAGGGGGAAGGGGGCGCCCGAGGTGGCCGCGGCGGGGGGGGGGGATGGATTGGGGGAGGGGGAGCGCCCGATGTGGCCGCGGCCGGGGGGGGGAGCAGATTGGGGGAGGGAGGCGGCCGAGGTGGCCGCGGCCGGGAGGGGTTGGGGGTCGGGGGCGCGCGGGGCCTGGCCGGGCGTGGAGGGAGCCGCGCGTCCGCCCGCCTGTCCGCCCCTGTCCGCCCCGCCGGCCGGCCCCAGTGCTGCGCGGCCCACGGCGTCTGCGAGCTCCTCTGCGCGGCCGCCTCCGCGGCGGAGAAGGCGCTGGACCCTCGCTGCCCATCGCAGCGTCCACAGCACCCCGGCTGCAGCGCTGCGCGCCCACAGCCCCCGCTCACGCGCCGGGGTCATTCTGCCTCACACGCGAGGAGACTGAGGGCCAGCGATCTACCCGCAGGGGTGGAATTCGGGTCTCTGAGATTTCGGAGCACACGCTTTGGGGCATAACGTGAGACCATGACTCTCTGGGAAAGATGGGAACCCAGGCCTCAGCTGTGCTTTGAGGTTTGTGGGTTATGTGACCTTGGGCCGGCCGACCTTTTAGGGTCTGTTTGTGTACTTGTAAAATGGAGGTGAAATGCCTCCCATGTCTAGGGTTGTCATGAAGACCAAGGTCACATTCGTACACGTAGCGTGTCGGGCACATCGTGTAAGCTCCCGGGTCGCCCCACATATCCTGCCGCTGCCATCAGGTGGGGTCGGCACAGTCCCGCTCTGAGGCCCCAGCCAGGGTCCAACAAAACTGTGGGGCCCAGAGCATAGGTATGGAACCAGGAGGGGCCACAAGAGAAAGACAGTTGTAAATATGTTAATCTGTGGTACCCGGGACATTTTCTCACCTTCGTGAGAATTTTTTAAAAGGTGAACCAGAAAAATACATTTTACTCTGAGCAGAAACCCTCCGAGGCCAGACCTGCTGAGGCAGAGGAGGCCTGGTTTCAGCACCGCAGCACGCGCCGCTGTCTTTGGGGTTTCTGCTCCGGCTCTAGTGGAGAGGGACAGGTGGTGTCAGCACAGGGAGCAAAGGGGGCTTCGCCTTTTAAGGGCTGCTTACCGACTGGACACCTCTCCTAACTTCACCTCCAACTGTGCACACTTTATGGACAGTGAATTCCAACTCCATGTGACTACAAGGCAACCTAAGGATCACACATTTTGAAACATTTGATTTTCACCCGCGCTTCCGGATGCAGCCGTACTGCCCTGCCCATCTCCTTCTCAGCATCTGCTGGGTCCCCAGCGGCTATCAGTTCTTGGCACTGCAGCTGAAGACAAGGTCGCACTTTGTCTACTAGTGTGTTTTCTTTCCTCTCTCATTTTCTAAACTTTCTTTAGTTGGTGATTTATTATGCTAGAAAGTATGCCTGTCAGCAAAACTGAGAAAGTTAGTCTTGGATGAAATATGATTAAGTCACATTTTGACCTTTGAAGAGTTGTACTGACCACCACTGCTCATCGGGAACACACACTTCAGGTGCCATCTCTGTGTGAGGAGGGCCAGAGCCACGGTCGCTGGGGGAACTTGGTCCCTCCTCCACTGTGCCCACTGTGCCGTTCACCCTGCAGGCTGGCCCCCTCCCCGCCACCATTGCCCTGCCCCACCGTCTGCCCTGCCCCTTCTTACCTATCTTGGAAAGACTGCTAATCGAGTCAAAGTCCAAATGAATCTGTAGGATGTTTGCTGGAAGATTTGTTGAAAGATCGCTGGAGAAAGACGTTTAAATTAGCACCTAAAAGTAGTATCAGAGATTTTATTTAACTATATTGTTTGAGTTTCCGATATGATAATCGAAAGCAAACATGATGTATACATTTTGATAACATTATGATAAGTACATTTACTCCAACTATACTCCCTTAAATGTATTTGAAGAAGCTGGGGCTGGGGGTGGGGTGCATTCTTTTGGAGAGGATGAGAGACTGTTTATTCTTTTAATATGTAACAGCTTACCAGTAAGCAGTCATAATTTTTAAAAGCACGTTAAAATTACTGTAATGGTTAAATTTACCAATATAAATTAGGTGAGTAGCAAATTAATATAGTTTCCCCATGAAAAAATAGAAGATAATACTACATACTCACTTTAGCAAATCATTTTGAAATGTTCTCTTACCAAGCGGATGCATTGCATCTGGTTCCTGTGAAATTATCAAAGCAACAGTGTGGCTGTAACATGCACTGTCATGAGGCCTCTTTAATTTTCTGAGTGTCTCGTTCACTGTGCCTGCGTACTCTAAGGTGATAGTACATGTTAAGATTGATCTCTGCAGCTGTGAAGAGGAACTTGTCTGTCCACATTTTTCTGTTTAGAGATCAGGATTTTTTAAAAAGTGAGAATCAAAACAAGTATTTCCTGATGGTGCTTGTTGTTAAAACATGTTTATAAAATATCTGCCATTGCCCACTCTACCTTCACTACTTCCCTGCTTTATTTTCCTCGTTAGCACTTCCTCCTACCTAGCATACGCCACATTCTGCTGATTTTCTACCTGTCTCCCTATAGCACAAGCTCAGGAAGGCAGGGGTGTTGTGTTTCGTTCATTCTCGTCTCCCAGAACCTTAGAAGGTGCCTGACACACAGGCGGCCTGTGAGTATGTGCTGAGTGAGAGTTCAGTGAGTGACTAGTACAGACTGGGAAGCATTAGAGGTTTGCCTGAAAGTTAGAAACAGCCGGAATGGATGTGCTAAGCAACCAGGACACGAACATTCTTGAAATCAGGAAATGTATACACATCTCAGCAGTCCACTTAGGCCTTGAGAACAAAGCATAGTGGTCGCTGCAGCTCTACACAGACAGGATTTCATGTTGCTTCATTGTGACTAGAGAGGAGCACTTGGTGACAGATGCGAAATGCCATCTTGCCCAATGAAATGGCTGTGCCCACCGGGACGAGAAGGAGGGAGCCTGGTTTTAGCACTGGCACACTGGGAAGCAGGGCCCGGTGGGAAGTTCTGACTTCTGGTCCAGCAGCTGGCTGATTCAGAAAGTGCTGTAGGGGAGCGAGGGCCCCACGGGACTTCGGTTTCCCAGGTGGCTGTGCCTGAGTACGACAGCCAGCGTGCCTGTGGCTCAGCTGGCTAGCAGCTTCCCGAGGCTTTGTGATCTGAAAACTTTCCAGCCGAGCAGCCGGAACTTCGGTGGGTGAGGGGACGCAGCTCTGGTTTTTGCCATGGCGGTTCTGGGTGAGTCACGTAGAAGATGGTGCGTTGTGGCTCTCTGTCCCGAGACGCATGGTGATGGAGTGAGGCGACTCTGAGGCAGTGCGCGGCGTCTCGTTTTTATTAAACCCTCCATTGTTCATTAAATTGTTAAACAAAACATACTCACTGACTATATATTAAAACTCTTCTCCTGATAAGCTTGCAGATCTAGTCAGTGACGTTTCTAAGACGTGTGTGCCATAGTCAAGGGATTGGAAGCACACGTTAAGTCAACTGTGCCACCTGCTATGGGTCAGAACAAATCGACGTATCTTAGGGATTTTCTAGAGAAATCAGGACGTGGCCTTAGTTAATCGCTCACTTGGTACATACTTATTTTTAAAACTAAGAGTGATCAAGTCTCAACACTCCTCTGTTAACTCCCGCTTTCCCCGATTTGGAACGTTCAGGCTGCAGTGGTTTTGCAGATTTTATTCAGAATACTTCAAGAATCTGGAAACTTATTTTTAAAAAATGGCCAAAAGCTGATTCCTTGCCCTGCTGTGAAATGAGCTGAGGGTTTGATGTGGAGGCTCTGGGGTGGGGGGACCCCCTTCCTTGTCGTGCTGCCTGGACCCAGTGGGGTGGCCCTGTGTCTTGTTTGTTGATGAGCATTGTTTTTCAAGTTATCAGGATACAGAGATTTTAATAACAATCTGAAGCAAAGGTACCTAACTAGTGGGATAGTTATCTTCTATATTTTTTCAGATACAGTTTTTTTAATAGCAGAAGATGGAGGCTGAATTTGAGAAACTTTGTCTTCCATTTCTCTTTTTGGTTCTTATAAATTTTCTGGTATTTTTCTATTTTTTTTTTAAATTTTCCTTCTCTGTTAGTACTACTTTCTAAATATGTTCCATTTTCACTATAATTAAAGAGCATCATTGAACATCACTGGGAAGAAGATGTAGAAATTACCTAAAGTGATTGACTCAACTTAGATCTAACCATTGAAGAAGAACTGAGGCCTGTTAGGACACGTGACCACATGCCGTGCGCCTGACACAGAGCTGCAGGCCATTTTGGGGCTCTGATCTAGTGACCCTTCCTGTTAGTCCCGTTTTCACACTGAAAGAAAACATCCTTTTCTGTTTACGTGCTTTAATGCTTGACCTAATCCCCTACCCCCATTGCCAGTATCCCATGGCAGGGGTTAAAAAAAATAGTGGGCCTCACTTCCTTGCTAAATACAGGAGGGGCTGGGTGTAAACCCCTCAGCGAACAGTTCTCCATCTCGGCTGGTACCGAGAGCAGAGAGCAGAGCTCCTGCAGACCGAGGAAGCCCGCAGTGCCCTAGGAAGAGGCGGCCCCCAGCAGGGGAAACGCTTTCGGCCTTAGGTAATTTACAGTCCCCGCGCTGTCTCGAAGAGGACTTGCTGTGGGCGCAGAGCCACCATCCAGCCCCTCCACTCCTTCAGCAAGTGACTTATTTTGGTTACATGTATCTAAGAAAAATATTAATAGCTGTGGCCTGAATATTCATCTTGTAATTTTTAATATCTTATAATTCATTAATTGGTACCAGGCTGAATATTACATTTGATATACTAACTAAAAAGCTGTAAGAAAATGAATTAGGGAATATTTCTGTTATACTAAGTAATGATTAACTCGAGAACATGGTGCCCTCAGGGCATTCTGGTGTGAGGAGAAAAAAATCTGGGTTCTTACCCTGACCTTGCCACCTATTAGCTTGTTTATCATAGGTGAGTAATTTTACCATTTGGAGAAATTTTTTTTTTTCCCAATAGACACTGTACGTTCTTTTGAAAATTAACAATGTGCTGACAATCATCGGCACCTCCTGGGCGGCGGAGGTGGCTGTGCCTGCCGGGCACACCCTGGCCTGTGCTGGCGACCCTCAGGCTGCCGGCTCGCTAGGTACAGAGCATAATGCGTTACTTGGAAGCACTTTGAAAACTGTGAAAAGCAGAACTAAAATTTATCCAGATGTGTGGCATCATTCACTGTCTTTCCTGTCCCCCTCTCCATCCTTTTAAGGGGACAAAAATCTGGTGGCGAGTGGCCACACGAACAGTCTCTGTGGGGGAGAGTAGTTCAGTGTCCCCGCCCCCCAACAGGCGTGCCCCCCGGGCCTCCCCGGCTCCGAGGTGCCGTCCGCACTGCACGGCGCACGGGCCGCCCCGCTCCTGCTCTCCACCAGCGGCCAGGTCCCGACTCCGCGTTGGCCGCCCGGCCCCTTGCAGGGCACGGAGAGGACAGCCAGCTAAGACTGCAGAGCGGGTGGGGCTCCCTGTGGCCGTCCCCCGCCATGAGCACAGCAGGGGGCAGTCAGAGCGGGACAGCGGACAGCAGCAGCCAGGTCGCCCTCCGCAGTGTTTTCAGAGGGGCCCTTTGCCATCCCCGAGCCCGGCTGGTGCTGCGGGGCCCCCACATCCCGGGCTGGCCGCTGGGAGACGCGTAGGGAATCCCGCGCTAGCAGGAAGGGACCTCCTCCTCTCAGAGCTAAAGATGGGAGTTGACAAGGGCAACGGGGGTGGGCACTGACTTCCTTCCCAGTTGTTTTAGGACAAACAGTGAGTCACTGTCACTGGCCCTGGGCCCCTCCCCTATGTACCCACTATGCAGGAGCTCAGATAAACCACCTCTTCTGAGAGGACAGGAAAATTTAGCACTTGTCTATCCTCACGGCCACGTGCTGATTTCTCTAGAAAATCCCTAAGATACATTGATTTGTTCTGACCCATAGCAGGTGGCACAGCTGACTGAACGTGTGCTTCCGATGACACTACTGTTCCAATCCCTTGACTAGTACACACGTTTTAGAAACGTCACTGACTGGATTTCCACGCTTATCAGAAAAGCAGTTTATGAGCAAGGAGCCCCCACGTTCCGCCGCGGCCCTGTCCTCTCGTGTCCTGATGGAGCTGTTTCTTGCAAGTCCTGAGGGAGGATGAGGCGTGTTTGCCGGACGCTCTCTGTGGGCACTGGGTCTGTCGGCCTTGTCTGCACCCTGGCACGGGTTGCACCCTGAACCAGGGTGTGTGTGGGGGGCCTCCCTGGAGGTTCTGGTGAGCGGCCCAGATGAGACCCCCACTGCAGAACGAGCGGGGGTGGAGTGGGGATGGCGTCTCTGGGGTCTTTTATTCCCCAGGTTTGGGTTTTAGCTCATATTCTTTGAAAACAGAAAATCTCTCACTCAGTATTTTGATAGATGAATGAATGAATGAATGAATGAATGAATGAAATACAATTAAGGTTGCAGTTTAAAGTGTTTTGCTTTGTAGCCGAATGCTACTTGGACCTTTTCTGAATGGTAAAATTTATCGTGACGCGGAAAGGAGATTAGCGTGTCTTTTTTGCTGTCTTAACAACTGCGTTTTCTGCCAGAGGCGAGTGGGTTCCCCGCGGCGAGACCCACGCGCCTGCAGCAGCCCCAGGGGCACCCGGATTGCCGGGGGCGCAGACGGCTTATCGCCGCGGGCCCACGCTGGGTCTCACTAGCGCCGCTGTTCCGTGAGGCGTGCGCTTCAGATGCCAGCTCACTGGCTTTCTCATCGCCTTGGTTTTCTCACAGCTCGAGAGATGGCTGCCCAGTGCGTGACGAAGGTGCAGCTGAATATTTCCTGTGACAACCTTCTGGATAAAGACATAGGGTCCAAGTCGGACCCGTTATGCGTGTTATTTTTGAATACGAGCGGCCAGCAGTGGTATGAGGTAATATTAAATACTTCAGGTGAAAAGCTCTTTTAACAACATGGAGAATTTAAAAATGTTAAAGATACTCAAACCATCTCATCTGTAAATGCAGTTTTTGGGACAAGTCAGTCCTTGATAGTGGAATTTTTTACACACACGTAGAAACGTCCTTAACTATCGTGACTGTGTTTAGTTAGAGGCAGGCCATAACGATGTCGAAATGCAAGTCCTCCTTGATCTGAAGAGACCTTTTTGTTTTGGGGCGGGTATAGGTTGAGCGCACAGAGAAGGTCAAGAATTGCTTGAATCCCACATTTTCCAAGACTTTCATTATTGATTACTACTTCGAAGTGGTTCAGAAGTTGAAATTTGGGATTTATGACATTGACAACAAGACTGTCGAGCTGGGTGATGATGACTTCCTAGGAGAGTGTGAATGCACCCTTGGACAGGTGAGTGCACATCGCTGCTGTGCTTACTGTGTTGTGTCTAAATTTTAACCAGGGACCTGGGTGTTTTGATAAGTGCTCAGAGTTTAATTTTTCAAGCTGAAAACCATGCAGTCACCCTAAAGACCACGTTTACACATTAGTGCGCTTGGCTTGAGCAGTCTAGGGTGACTGCTGTTTCTCATAAGGCTGCTAATTCTTTTGAGTTAGTGGAGTTCATTGGGCATGTCAGTAAGGGATGCCACTGCTCTGGCCGCTTTGTGTGCATTTTACAGACTTCAGTACAATTCTGTTCTCAGGATTAAGTCATAAAGTAGCAGCAGCTTCTGACGACCTAACGGGCATGGCTGGTACCCTGATGCCCGTGCCACGTGGGTCCCCGCTCACTCCTCCTAAGCGAGGTGCACCTGCTTAAACCCTGCTCCCCAGGGAGCCTCCTCCATGCCTGTGCTCGCTGAGTACTCTCTTCTGCCTCTGCCCGCAGACCCCCTGCCGTGTTGCCCTGGCCCAGATATGTCTTTCCGGTACAGGACAAACGTGGTCAGCTAGGGGGTGTCCTATCTTGCTCAGCCTGACCCCTAAGGAGAGGGTGCGGCTGTCTGCCCAGAATGGGGACGGCCGTGGGAGAGGGGACCTTTTTTTTTTTTAGTGGGTAACATTTATTGTTCAAATTTGTCTTTGAAGAGTTCGTTTTTCAATGTTGAATTGTTTGTGGTCTTGGCTTTTCCTGTGTCTCAAGGACTATATGGAGTTGATCAGTTTTTTAAAAACTAATAAATAGTATCAAAGAGAAAATTAAAGAAGTATTTGTTTTTGTGGAAAAAAGTGTAGCTAAAATTAAAATGAATTTGAGAGCTATGTCTGATTAAGAGTACCTAGGCCTCCTGTCTTATTCTGAACACAATGGTGTTTTGTGGGGTCATATATGAAACGTACATGTCAGGTAAGAGGCGGAACCCCCCTTGCCGAGTGTTCTGCAGGGGGTTGGGCTCAGAGCTGTGCTGCTGGGAACACCTGGCTGTCTCTGCACTGCTTTGACGCAGGACAGAGACGCCAGCGGCTGGTCGCGGGGTTAGGGTGGGGGGCCGGGATCGGGTCCTGGCAGGCGGTCTCCAGTGGGTTTAAGCGTGTCCATTTCATAGTCAGTCCTTAAGGAATGGACTTAATGTGTCCGTTTTTAATGACCTCAGGTGAACTGTACACTCTATCTTTCTAGAAACCATTCAGTTTAAAAATTAACACGATGACGTGAAATAGCTCTTTGCACCGTTTTCTAATTTTAACAGATTGTGTCCAGTAAGAAGCTAACGCGACCCCTGGTGCTTAAGAACGGCAGACCCGCGGGGAAAGGCAGCATCACGGTAAGCCGATGTTTGTCTTTCGCTTCGAGAGGTTCATGTGACGGGACGTGCGGAAACTGTCCCCGTCAGACCCCCACCGCCGCGTGTACCATGAAGTGCTGAGTGGTGCTGCCCATCCACCCTCGCCTCACAGCGCTCACAGATGGGGGGTGCCCGTGGGGTCAGGTGCAGCGTGGTGATGCTTCCTCGACCCCGTGGAGGCCTAAATTCCCAAGTTAGAGAGAAATGACCTAATCATCTGAATGCATCAGTTTGACTCTCTACAAAGCAACATGGTCCCCTTGACGTGACAGAAACTTCCCCGATGGACTGACTATTCTATGCGGCTTTCGCATTGCGACAGGCCCTGGAGCCTCTCCCCGCGACTGGGCCTTTCTGCACCTGCTCTCTGCACCTCCTCCCGCCTGGCTGTTCACTGCTGATTACAGGCCCTGGGCAGATGAATATATGAGCCTTGTCCTGTGTCAGATTTCCGTTCATGAAACAACACGCTTTGAGTTTCCCACCTGCTAGAGCTGTGCAGGCTTCCGCTGCCGGGAGCCGCAGCTCTGGCTGGAGCTGCGTGTGGGAGGGAGGCAGCTGCGGGGGCCATGTTTGAGGGCTCTGGTGATTATCAACATGTATCTCCCAGCAGCTCCTTGCTCTAGTTTAAACTTCCTGAAACAGGAATGTTGGCTCTGTTGGGGCGTTGACCTCTGTGGCACAGAGAACTTATCAGGAGTTAGCGCGATGGCTCTTGGAGCCATGACAGCCTGGGATTTGTTTTTAAGTAGAGTAAGTCATTCTACTTAAAAAGTTAAATTGGATGAAAAACGTTAGCCTGATATTTCAGTTGACAGTGTTCTGCAGGTGTGACTTACCTGTCTCGGTGTTTGAAGAGCTTTAGCTGGTGGTGTGAAGTTTTCCAGGGCTGAGATTTTTCACTGGAATGGGGGCAGCTCCAGTTTGGGCAACAGCCTCTAAAAAGGATGTGGCATAATGCAGATTTGGTGTATTTGGGGGAAAATGTTTATTTCACACGTATAAAAGATAAAATGATAAGTCTAACTGTACAGTTTAGTTATGAAACATTTTAGAATTCTTTTATATTAGAATAGACTTTATATGCTATTTAGATAACAAAATAAATCAGTACTTCCTGAGTCTATCAGAATCCCTAAAACACTTTCTTCTACTTACTTTACTGCTTGTAGATTTCGGCTGAAGAGATAAAGGATAACAGAGTCGTCTTGTTTGAAATGGAAGCGAGGAAACTGGATAATAAGGTGGGTAGGCGATGCAGATTTCAAGGAGGATATCCTGTTTTGCCTCGCACTGATTCCTGTTTGAGAAAATAATAATGTTATTATATGAACTCCATCATCTGAGCATCACTTAAAGTATTAGCTATTTCCAAATTCTGCTCGTGTGTGTGTGTGTGTAAGCAGAACCCATTTCCCTTTACGTCTTTCCTCTAGATGTAATCGTTTCTCTGGCGTAAAAGAGGAGTTATTACAAGCATTCATGTTATCATAAAGACGTGAGAACGTGTACTTGGATCACCTTAGGAGAAAAGCAAAGATTTCATGCTTTATGAATTACAGAATTTCCTCTTTGCATTCAAAACTCAGTATTTTTCATGAAGGGTGAGTACTAGCATATAGCAACACAACAATGTAGTATATAGCATGAGTTGGAATAATTCTGAGTAGTTTTAGTACTCATATAATCCAATCAGTATTCTTCATCATTAAATTTACATTACAATTCAGTTTTCAAACATCTTAGACTAGGGTTTTTTTTTTTTTTTCCTTCAGAAAAATTGAAACATACAAAAATAGAATAGTATTTAAAAAAGAAATCCCAGGTCTCCATCACCCATCCTCATCCACTACCACTCACGACCGGTTCTGTTTCCTCCCCACCCCACCTGCTGTCCTCCCCTGATGTCATAGCATGCCATCTGTAACTGGTGTCTCTCTAAAGACTCTGACAAATGTAATTGGGTAATATGTCTCTTAAAGCTTTTTTAAACTATAAATTCTCTCCTTCCTTTTACTTCTGTCCTCTCCCCCTCCCTCCCTCCGTCCCTCCCTCTCATCCATCCATCCACCCATCCATCCACCCACCCATCCATCCATCCATCCATCCATCCATCCATCCATCCTTCTGGACTTTATTCAGTAAAGAAACTGACGACTTTCTCCTGCAGAAGTTGCCATAGTCTGCGTGGCTGAGTAAATCTCTGTAATGTTATTTAACGTGCTCTTCTCCCCACCTTTGCGTCCTCATTTCTGTGAGCAGGTGATTGAACCTCGAGGTACGATCTGATGGTATTTGGAACTGTTGGTAAGACAGTTTCAGAGGTGGTGGGCTATGATTCCATCAGGAGGCTCGCATTGTTGGGTCGTGTCTTTTTGGCATGTTAGGCACCACTGATGATGGCTACCTAGATATATTATTTCACTAAGGGTCTGTAAAATAGTGATATTCTCAGGTATCCATTGATTCTGCATTTATTAGTGAGAATAAGTATTCTCTACATTTAGTATTTATTCTGATAGTTTGTACAGAAAAAGCAAGTAAAAATATTTTATTTTTTCCCTATACTTATTATTTTTCAGAATAAAAAATTTGTTCTCTACTATTCTCTAAATGTGACCAGTGAGTTAATCAATAAGATTAACTGTTATTGATGCTCAGATAGCCCGTCCCTGTGGGAACCTCTTTAAGTTCGTCCGTGAGACCATCTGGCACAGCCCAGGGATCTCTGGGTGGTGACCCAGCTCTGTGTGGCGTGACAGCTGCTCTGGGCTCATTTCCGGCCCTGGCTGGCAGACGCCCTGGAGCCTCCCAGCACGTGGCGGGAGCTGGCGCCGCCGTCGCCTGGCTGCTGGTGTGCCTCTTGCCGCTGTCCGCGGTCTCTGGGGCTTGTCGGCACCCGGATATGGGAAGCTTCTTTTTTTTTTTTTTTAAAGCAAAACTAAATTATAAATTTACACAACTATTTCCACGTACAGATATAGAATCACCTGGCTTTACTTCCTGAGTTCTGTATTTACACTTCTTTTCTATTATGCTGAAAACCTTGGTCCCTAAAGATTAATGTAATTGTTTCTCTTTATTCTTTTTTTTTTTAATGTCTACAGCACCTGGTCTTCCTAGGTGGTCTCCCATCCAAGTACTAACCAGGCACAACCCTGCTTAGCTTCCGAGATCAGACGGGACATAAATGCTTCTCTTTTGTCTTCTCTGACATTTGATGGTTTCAGAATAAAAGTATCCATGTGCTGATTAGAATATTTTCACCGAGAACAGTTTGAGCTTTCTCTGAAGTTCTTTTTGTCCTCAGGGTTATATCCTGGATGGGTAACATAGTCAGATTCTTATGTTTTAAAGAAATAATTCTTCTCTGAATGGTTATGCTGTGCATTGATATATAGTTGAATTTTCCTTTTGCTATTTAAAAATTTAAAAATTTGATTTAATTTTGTTTTATAATTATGTAAAAGATTTACGTGGTTCCAAAGCCAGATCTCTAAAACAAGTGGTTTCATTTGGTTTCAGAGGTGAATAATTGCTTTTTCTTTTTTAACCGTAGGATCTCTTTGGGAAGTCAGATCCATACCTGGAATTCCACAAGCAGACATCTGATGGGAACTGGCTCATGGTTCACCGGACAGAGGTGAATATCTGAAATGTCGAATCAGTTTCCTTTGGAATACAGTAATCTGAATTTTTAAAAATTGTTTTTATAAAAACATTAGTCTGAGTTCACACGTATAGAGCTCTCTTTTCTTTTGATGAGGACGTGCTACCATGCTTAATTATTAGTAAAGTTTTCTTGAGAAATTTAAAACCCTGTAAAGAACACTAAAATGTATACCCTATACATTTGTACCTTTGCCTGCACACGTCTCACACACGCATGCACACACATGCGCATGCGCAGACACGTGTATACCTCCCTCCCTTCTGCAAAGGCACCTAAAGTAGGCCACAGACATCACGGCTCTTCACCTGCAAGGAGCTCACAGGTATTTCTCAAGGAGGGCATGCTCCCGCACGGCCATGCTGGAGGAACTGTCACTGACTGAGCCGCATCAGCCAGTACCCCGTCCACTTTCAGATGGCCCCGCCATCCCATGCGAGTCTGATGTGTGTATGGTTTTGTTCTGTCCAGGATCAATCAAGGTTCACATTTCGCATTTGGCTGTAATGTTCCCAACGTAAGACTCTTCTCCCTGCCTCCCTTACACTTTCCTGCCGTCAAATCTCTTAAATAGTCGAGACCGGTGTGTCCAGCATTCTGGAGTCTTGTTTCGTCACAGCTAGGTCCAGATCAGATGCTGCTGTCAAGAACGTTATGTGTGTGCCTTGCTCTCATCAGCAGGGGACCCATGTGTTATGCTGCCCAGTGCTGACGACGCCAGCCTTGGCTTGCCCTGCGGTTACGCTGGTGACCGAGTCCTGAGTGGTGTGTGGTGTGAGACTCTGAGGCTGTGTCAGTGACCTCTTCCCCAGCATTTCACCCAGAGGTTTTAGCGTCTGTTGATGATGCATACCTGAATCGATTATTATATTGGGGTTACAAAATAGTGATTTTTTTTCTAAACCTTCCATTCCTTTTCATGTATTTGCAGATACTCTATCATCTCTCTTCTCTCACTCTCTCTTTGTTTTTAGTATCATCGTAGACTCACGGGTTGTTATAACATAGTGAGTTCCTTATGTAATAATTCATTACTGTCATTTCTGCTGCTCAAGTTAACCCAGGTTTGGCCAGGGCAGGGACTGCAGACGGCTCCCGGCTCTTCAGCATGACCCTCGCCCTTCAGTACTCGTGTTTTATGTTGACACATAGCTGCAGGTGACCTGCACTTGCCCTGGCCCAGGCCTGGAACGAGCCTCCTCCTGAGCAGCGTAATCCCTTGCTGCAGGGGGAGATGGTATTCAGACCCCAGGCCTGAGGCTGATGTATCCGCTGCTGTTGCGTTTAGCCTTTTCTGTGGGCACAGCTGAGAAACGCGCAGATTTGCTCATCTGTTGCTGATGTGTGTGTTTGGAGCATGAGTGCAAACCGCCTTCAGTGTGAACGCAGCCTGGCAGGCCCCTTTCTCACTTCATGTGTGAAGCCCCTGTGCCCTGCAGGGGAAACCCTGGTCTCCAGCCGCGCCCGCAGCCTGCAGTTTCTCGGGCACCTTTTCATGGTGGATGTGCTTCAGATGGCTTTCTCTTTCCTCAGAATGTGTCACAACTACACAACCTATCACAGTTTTCATGTAATAGCCGTATACAGTATCCTGTTTAGTGTTTCAGGGAAGAAGTTGACTGCTTGAAGAGGCGAAGGATGATTGGTGAGCGTGCAGCAAGAATCTAGGGGAAAAAAAGAGCAAATGTTAATGAACTGAATGTTTTTCTAATCTGTCTCCAAACCTTCATTTTCACAGGTTATTAAAAACAACTTGAATCCTGTTTGGAGGCCTTTTAAAATCTCCCTTAACTCCCTGTGCTATGGAGATATGGATAAGATTATTAAGGTAATTTGAAATTACATATACATAAAACTGATCAGTTAGTTAGTTTTTAAAGAAAGTAAGGGACACAACAGAGACCTGGAGGATTCAGTTTTGTTTGTATTTAGGAATACTGAAATAGAAGTGTCTGGTAGGTAAACAGTTTGCAGAGTTGACACATTTGATCTGTTGATGCTGAATCAAACATTGCGATTTTTATTTTATTCTTCATTTTTAAAAATAAAATGTCAAATTTAAACCTTTCTTTCTCTTACTGAGATCCCTTCGATTTACGAATAGGAACCTTCAATGCCTCTGGCGCGCCCCTTGCAGATGGAAAGGGATGTTGCTTTGACTAAGACCCCAGCCCCTCCTGCCCCCAGCCCTGCCATTCCCTTCGCCTGCCTGCAGGGCGAGAGGCTTCACCGAAAACATTTAGCTGGCTGTAGCTGCAGAGCGTCCGGAAAGCCGAGTGCCATAGGGAGCAGCTGCAGATATCTCAGAGTTTTCTAAAACATGATTTTATTTACAACCATTTATTTAAAAATGTTATTTTTAAGGCACTTTTGTGCTAGAGTCACATCTTTACATAAGATTCCTTATAGCAGTTTTTTTCTCATGTTTGGATGTCAGCAAACTGAGAGGGTTTTTGTTCACTTTGTTTGACTTTTTTTGTCATGAATACAGTGGCGTGCACGGGCACAGGACTCAGAGTCAGGCCACAGTCCAGGTCTTGATTTAGTCCTTTAAGCAGCTAAGGGATCTCGGGGAGCTTATCTAACTTCTTCACTTATATAATGTCTATGCTACCAAAAAAGTAAGGATCAATGAAAGTGAAAGTCGTATAAACTGTTGAACACAGTACAGATGCTATTATCAAAACTGTGTCATTTCTTAAATCCATAAAAATTTGTCCTTAGTTTGCAGAGAACTTTAAAAATCAGCCTAAGTATGATTTGTGTGATACTTCCAACGGCAGTGAGACTCTAGGTGCCGTGGGGAGGAACAAACTCTCCTCACCCTCAAGGTTCTCTCGGCTGGTCTGATGATCTGAACTGAATGCATGGGTACCTGTGGGAACCCCGCATCCCGGAGAGGTTGGGACGGGAAGGGAAACTGAGGTGCAGCAGGCAGCACAGCAGGCAGTCCGTCCCCCGGGCTTCAGAGAGCCATGGCGGGAAGAGCCCGTGTCCAGTCTTCAGTAGTGTGCTCTGCCCTACAGATGGGCAAAGGTCACGTCTGAGGATAACTCCTATGACCTCCAGGCTCCTAATTTAAATTCTTCTGACAGTTTAGGGGGCAGTGAATGTTCCTCTCAAGCCTGCAGGGTCTCGGTGGTGCCTTTAGCTTGAAATCATCTGCATGCAAAATAAATAGTAGAAAAATAGCTTTAAAATTACTTTTAGGAGCATTTGGGATCTTGTTCCCAGCATATGTCTTCAGTTTGGCTCAAACTCATATACAAACTCAAAAAATTTACTTTTTATTGTTATGCTAAATCTAGAGCTTTTGCTTTTCACATTAAAACTAGTAAGCTGAAGCTTCATTAGATGTGAGAAGGAAGGAAGGCTGGGGAAAATACACCTAAATCAAAACTATTTGATTGTTTGTTATAATATGTTAACGATGAAACAATGTTTTTTAAATTTTTTTCTGCACACAGTGGCTTGCCTACAGGGCTGTTTTACTATAGTAAGTAAACTGATTTTCTGAGCTTCCTCTGATGAATGTCTTCCATTCTTAAAAGCTTCTCAGTTTGTTTTAATGACACACAGCTTGGTTTGCCACATCATCACTCTGTTTCTCTAGGTCCGTGTTTCTTGGCAGTGTCAGGAAGTCATACGTCTGTGGTTCTCGTGGTGTTTGGAAATCGCTTAGGGGTGTAGTAAAGACGCGGAGAGCAGAGAATAGAGTTGGAGCCGTCATGATTTCTCGGCTGCCGTGTGAATGTGCAGTGTTTCCACTCTAGCATGTCATGCCATTTCCATGAGCTCCAGAGAATGAGTGGTCCTGCATGCCGCCCCGCCCGCCGCGGCGGGCTGCCCCAGCTGGGTGCTGTGTGCTGTGTGCATCCTTCCCGTGTGTGCATGTGCACAGACGTGCACACGCACATGTTCCAGTTCACGGGCACCACTGACACTGTTGTTGAAAACAGACAACAGTACTGGTGTGAGAAATTACATGACAAATCATTATGTCATCTTCCCCCAACATATGCCGTCTTGTGAACGTCACAGTTTTCTTTAGCACCAAACATGTCTGCACTGGGGCGACAGTGAGCTTTTCCTATACATTATAAGTGAGTTATCAAACTACAGTCAAAAATACTCTTACGGTCCCTAAAGTTTCAGCAGACTAAACCTATGAACAGTGTTAGCTCTTCATAAGCTTTGTGTAAATAAATCTTGGTATTATCAAAGCTTGATCTTGTCTCAGGTATAAATTATAGTTTCCTGAATGTAAATTTAAATGTAAAGTTCTGTTGTTCATAATTTAAAAATTAGGATTATTTTTGACTTTAATTTCAGTTCATCTAGAAAAAAATCATTAAAATCATTAATATCCTTTTCCCCTGACACCTTAGAGAGTCAGATAATGGGCTTTCGGTTTAAAAACTGAGCATCAAATATAGGGCGAGAGGCGAATTGTCATAACTAGTTGGTGACCAAAGTGCTTGCCAACAAATAAAAACTCTTACCAGTTATTCAAAATTTCAATTCTGGACCTTGTTTGTTTTTATTAATTAATCTGTATTCAGTCTTCCTGAATAAAAATGGAAATAAAGTAAGGAATGAAAGACTTCCTATTACGAGAAGCACCCAAGTTACTTCTCATAGAACTGAGCAGAAAAAAATCACTTTGCCAGGTGAACACGTATAAATCCTGAAATTTATGGTGAAGTTTATGACATTTATTAATTCCATGCTATGAAATGCCACCAGCACATTAGCTTGGCTAATATGACTTGTAACAGCAAAGGATAACAGCAAGATGGAGGGCTGGCGAAGGGTAAACGCTAATTGCTTCTGAGTTCCAGGCTCGTATTTTCAATCACAGGCTCTAGGGCAGGGGTCCCCAGCCCCCGGCCCACAGACTGTACTGGTCTCTGGCCTGTTCGGAACCAGGCTGCACAGCAGGAGGTGAGCAGCGGGCCAGTGAGCAACGCTCCATCTGTATCTGCAGCCGCCCCCCAGCGCCAGCATCACTGCCTCAGCTCACCTCAGGCATTAGATTCTCATAGGTCCCTGATGCCAAAAAGGTTGGGGACGGCTGCTCTAGGGTTCAAGTGTCCCTAGCACAGCTGTCCTTTTAACTATGACGGTCACCGCACCAGCCTACCTCACCAGCCTCACTGGGTAATATGTGTAGACACGTGATGTCTGCAGAAATGAAATAATCTGTTTTGAAATTACAAAGCACTACAAAAACACTGGTTACTCGGTGGCCACAATGAACACCTCTGCCTGCCAGCAGTTCCCACCTCCCACCCCTTAATTTTCTTGCTGCCGGAGTACGCAGGTATTGTGAACACTTACTCTCCGGCCACGTGTCACCCGGCACTGACCTGCACGCAGACCACACATCCTCAGCTCTGTTCCGTCTGCTGGAAGAGCAAGCATTAGAGCCGCGGCCCGCGCTAGGCCTCACCTGTCGCACCGGGGCGTGGCGCTCTTCCCGGAGTCCTCGCTGCTGTCGGAGCTGTGACTCTCGAGCTGCGACTCGGGGTTGTGGATCTAGCTCTGTTGCATCTAATCTGCCTCGCCTTGCCAGCGGGCAGGACTGGGGACGGTGTCCGTAATTCTGAGTCATCAGGAATTCACTTATGCAAGTTTTAGCTGCCTAGGATGCCGACTTCTTCCCTTCCTCCAGGCAATGGCTTTGAGCCACTGGGCAGTGACTCAGGGTCAAGAGGTGGCGGAGAGTGAGGTGTGACTCTGTTTTGACTTCACATCACTTGTAAAGGCAGGACAGAGGAGCTGCCTGATGCGGAATCTGAACAGTGCTGCTTCCATCCGCCTGCGACCTGTTCTAGAATCATCCCAAGGATAGTTAGGGCTTGAAAGGGTTTCAGCATCGTGCCTCCAGGAAGTAGTTCCTGCTTCTCCAAATAGGACTGCTTATGAAACATGTTCACTTATTGCAATTAAAAGGGCACATCTAGATAGGTCTTATTTATTGCGGCCAATCCTTTTTAACACAATACATTGGTTTTTATTTATCTTTGTTATACTTGATTCCAGGTAGAGTGCTATGATTACGATAACGATGGGTCACATGATCTCATTGGAACATTTCAAACCACCATGACGAAACTGAAAGAGGCCTCCAGGAACTCACCTGTAAGTTGTATCTCTGTCGTTTGAGCATACCTGCCAGTTCGGCTATGTAGTTATTATTTCAGTTTTTCCTTTGTTATAACAAACAGTGTATCATTTTTACTCTGTGCTACATAATGCTCAAAAACCTGTGGCTGTATTTGTTTAGTAATCAGACAAACCAAAATTCATACTTGAGTCATGAGTTTACATTACTACTTAGAGGTCTGGTTTTCTTGGCTGCAGACGACCTACATTATTTGAAATTCCTTCATTTTAAAGCATTTGGCATTTCATTGGTCACAGTAATTAATATACACAGCACTGGACAGTACCTCGTTTTGAACTGTGCACACTTTTACAGCCTGCCTCTGGCTCTCATGAAAGGCATGGTCATGGTACCTCAGATGAGGGAAATGGAACTGCTGTCTAACGGCACTGATTTTGTCAAGATCATTTGTCTGCTTTCACTACATCCGGGTCATCGCTTAGCATCCAGCACCTTTCTGAGAGTGACTCTGAAACGTCCACCTCTAAGCCAGGGTGGCTAAACACTGTCCCAGAGTGCTTCGTCAGTAAAACTTTAAACTGCTTGCCTTTCTAGCTGGAGTAAGATACACTGTTAGTTCTCTTTGTAGCTTAGAATAATACATGAGTGTTTGTTAGCTGAATAATGCTCGTGTATATTTCATTTACTTTTGAAAATACAGCCATGGAGTTTCAGAGGTAAAAACTCATGGCCAAGTGGGAAGGTCTGTTTCACTGGTCAGGAAGGTGAGGCGACGTCAAAGAAAATGCTGATCGTTTTAGATCGAAACTTCACAACTAAAGGAATCAAGAACACCTCTGAGCTATTTGGTTTAACTAACTGAGAGATGAGTTTCAAACAGACCGAGGGACCGGAATTCGCAGCAGGTCACGGAGCGATCTCCAGTCTGTCCCTGCTCCATGTCCTGGGGCCTGGGGACAAGGAGCATCCTGTACAGAGGTGCTGGTGGGGCGTAGGCAGGGCTCGCCAGAGCTCACCTGTGCTTTAAATGCAGAGGTCGACTTGGCTCTGAGTTAACAGACTCTGAATTAAAACAGGAAAATTCAGTTGTAAATATTCTATTTAAACATTTTTTAAAGGCAGCGCTAATGAAAAATGGTGAAAGCGGGAACACTAGTGTAAAGCGGGCCACCTTAAGGAACTGGGCTGAGTGTGAGGAGTGGTCTGGACAGTCGATTCAGTTGTTATTTTCCAGACTCAGTAAATGACCCGCTTGGAGAAGATAATAAGCTAACAGGTAATTGCACAATGCTTTTGTGAACCATGTCAAGTTTTCCTAAACTCACCTCACTTGTGACAGAAGGCGGCTTTTGCTGCTGCGGCGGCGACAAGGCTCGCTCGCCCGTTCCTGCACGGCAGGCTGTCTCCCCATCTCTGAGCGCTGCGCCGAGAGCAGCGCCTGCCGCGGGTGGGGCTCGGTGAGGCTGTGAGCCCAGGAGGGGCGGCTCAGATGCTCCCTGGTTAGCGCCGATGCGGCGCCCGAGGCCCACTGGGACCCGGGGCCCGCAGGGGTCTGTCTGCATGCCTGTGCCGTCTCACTGTATCCAACGTGCACTTTGAAAAGGCGTCTGACGTCAGGGCGCCTTGCGGAAGCGTCACCGACGCACGTCCCGCACACTTACCGCGCTGCGTCCTTGTTCCGGAGCTGTGTTCTGCAGCGGACCTGCAGCAGGGAGGTGGTTCGACTCCAGGAAGAAAAAGCCACTTATGTCGATTGACACTGGCAGTTCTGCTGTCACTAGAGAGAATGAACATTTTTTCTTTTCTCCCTACAGATTGAATTTGAATGCATAAACGAAAAGAAGAGACAGAAGAAGAAAAGCTACAAGAATTCAGGTGTCATCAGTGTGAAGCAGTGTGAGGTTAGTCGATCGAGACCGTTTTTAGGTCACATTTCCAGTTCTTTTATCGAGATGGTATATATCACACACTTGAATTTGGGGGAGCTGCAAATCACATGAGCACCTGGGGTACTTTTAGGGAAAAGAAGAGAGTAAGAAACAGTAAAGAAACCTTTCAAGTAACTTTACTTCCAAGGTGTGACTTTTTTAGCAAAGGACAAAGAATGTCAGTTTTTCATGATCTTAGGAAATGTGAGGCACCGTGGCATTTTCCCAGTGTGTTCGTGGAAATAATGTTATGAGTGGAGAAAAAAAGTCCTGATTTTTAAAATAAACAAGCGGGTTTTTAAAAAACCTTGGATCATTATGCTTATTTAAGCTTTCAACATATTAGGCTCATTATTAGTTTCTTAAAACTTAAAGGGAGTGTGTTTCATCTTTGGCCATTAATAGTCTAATCTGAACGTCGTTACAGCTATCTTGAAGTGAAATCTCAGATTCATGACATGTAGGGGCGGGGCCTTAAACGCAAGCGCAGAGGCGGTTTCCACATGTTTACATCGTGCTCCGTCCATCTATAAACTTACAGATACCTGCCAGAGCTCTTGGTTTCTCTCGTACAGCAGGAGACTTACTTTTACTTTTAACCGCTGCTCTCTGATTTTAGATTACAGTGGAATGCACATTCCTTGACTATATCATGGGAGGCTGTCAGCTGAATTTTACTGTAAGTAACTCACCGACGTTTTCAAAGTAGGCTATAATATGTTGCTTCTTTTCTTTCATTTTGCAGTATTCTTTCCTTTCCCGCAAACGTGACTTCATGATGACATTTACATACTCTGTTTAGTATGGGCTCCTTAGACAGGTGGTCCAGGCATGTCATGAGGCCTTCAGCTCTGTTGATAAGATCTGTTCCTTCTGACAGAAAGTAGACACCAGTGATTATTCTGCAGCAATTCAAATAATAAAAAGCATCAGTCAGACATACAAAAACAGGCCCTATGTCCAAAGTCATGGGTGTAATAATCCACGATCTAAGGCATTTAGCAAACACAGACGGCAGCCTGTTTCACGCTGAGGCCTGAACCTTTGGCCGTGGAAACACCTGTCATCTCAGCCGTTTGTTAGGAAACAGAGCAGAGGCTCCGGGATGAATGTTTGTGCCTCACCTGGACGTCAGCACAGGCGTCCTGGCTGCTTTCGTGAGGGCTGTCATTGTTGCTTGCAGGTGGGGGTGGACTTCACTGGCTCCAATGGTGACCCACGGTCTCCTGACTCTCTTCATTACATCAGCCCCAATGGTGTGAATGAGTACTTGACCGCCATCTGGTCCGTGGGGCTGGTCATTCAGGACTACGACGCGTGAGTATGACCGAACGTCCTCGCTCACAGGGCTGGGGGGGCAACGCTGCTGTGGCAGTAGCTTCCTCTCTGAGGTTTCTCTTGTCTCACCTTGTCTGTTTTTTTCTTGGTGGCAGTCCTGGTGTTTACTTTTGATCTCTAATCGTGGTCTGTGGTCACATTTATAACGTATCATGTACAACATGCTCTGAGTCTTTGGTCTAGTTTTCTTGGAGTTTACTCATTAGAGAAAAGCTATCTATCATGTGACTGAAGTCCAGGTGACACATTCTGTAAACATGAACTATTTCCTAACACGTCAATGTCCTTGGCAGACACTGCCAAATTCTTTTCTTAGTGGTGACTTTGAACAATTGTCGAAGGATAACTTGACCTAATTGCTATACAATATTTTGAGTGATTTCTCAATGGATAGATTTTGAATAGATTTAAATAGTGTTTTCCAAAGGTTTACTAAACAATAGAAAAAAAATCTACATTTGTAATTTTTTGTTCTGGATCTGTTAGGGCACGGTATAAAATTTCACTTGTTTTTACCTGTTATTTTATGATGAAAGCTCTTACGTATTGATGGAGCTTTTCATTAAATTGTTACGACAGTTAAAGAAGTGAAATTTTCAGGCAAATAAAAACAAATCTAAAGCAAAGGTAGCAAGTCCAATATTAGCCTAATAGAGTTTAAGGCAAAACTCAATAAATATAAAAAATTACTTTATAAAACACTGTTATATAATCCAAAATGAAAATATAACCATGGACATGTTTAATAACAGAGTATTAAAATATTTCCACTGAAAACAGCTAGAAATATAATAAAAATTTCAAAGTAATACAGTTACAATGGGGCTCATATAAAGAGTAAACATTTCCAGGGTTACTTTCTCAGGCTGCCGTCTGGGAATTAATAACAGCAGGATAACTAAAGAAAGTTTACCGTGTGGAAAGTAAGAAGTTTTTAGTGGGTCTTAGATCAAGCGGAAGTGTGATCACAGACTGTCGAAATAGTGTGTGCTAAAAAAGTGGGCCGGGAAGGCCACAGCAGAGCTGTGTTCACACAGGAGAATTTCCGGCTTTATGTGCTCCTGTTTTTAAATGAGAAGAACTGAATATAAATGAATTCTCATTTTCAATAAAATTCTAGTTTTTCAACAAAATAAAATTAAAGAATAAGAACAACAACAACAAAAGAATAGTAGTAATAGATCCCATACAGGTGTGTCAGAGACAATGCAGAGTCCTTCCTCAGGACGTTCTGCTGGTCCTCGTCCCCGCCCTGAGGCAGGCACTGTCGTCCTCTGCGCTGTGCAGGGTGCACTGAGGTGTGGTGGTCAGGTCACTTGTCCGGCGTCACTCTGGTGACTTGCAGAGACAGGATCGCGCTGGCCTGTGTGGCTCTGGAGACATGTTTTCCCACTGTACCCCCGCTACACACAGATAGTTTTGAAAAACCCACCAAATTACAGCATTAAAGGAAGAGATGATTGTTTGAAACTGGGACAAATCTTTGCTCACACTGACCCCCGTGAAAGACTGAAAATGTGCATATAATATTAGTAATGAGACACATTATAAGGGTAAATTCATAAAAAAAATTGAAAAGTGTAAGTACTGCATAAAACTTTGTTATCACACTGAAAATCTGACTCACGGGAGACTTTTTAGGAAGCTTTAACTTACCACAGTTGGCTCAGAGGCAGGAACCCGGAACACAGTGGGGACCACAGGCCGGACAGAGCGGCTGATGCTGACGCAGGCCGCAGGCTGGGGCGGTTTCGGGCATTCCCGCCAGCAGACCTACAAGGAGCAAAGTCCAGCTGAGCGAGTCCTGTGAGAAAACGCTGTCGAGGGGTGAGAGTTCAGAAAGGTGGTCAGAGATGACAAAAAATCAGTTTCTCACTCAGCAGCAATAACTGTTTCAAGATAGAAGAACAGGATTCCTAATGTAATAAAAAACGAGAATGAATTAGTTAAAGGTCTGGGATTGTTTGTTAGTGAGGGAAAACAACAAAATCGAACCGAGGAACAGAGGAGGAAGCTTATTTCAGTGGGAAGATTCTACGATTCTAGACACAAGTCATAGTGATGTGAGATGTAAAATTTCTCCCTGAATTAATCAATTTTAAGCAAAACTGAAATGAAACCTTGACAAAACGGTTCTTAAAAATTTCTAGAAGGAAAAATGAATCAGAATAGCCCATAAAATTTTCAGAAACGAACTTATTCTAGAAAATAGTAAAACATTTTAAAGCTATATTAAGATGATGGACCTAATACATGGCCAGTGGAACATGCAAGAAATCCTGAAATAGATCCAAGTGTGCATGCGAATTCAGTATGTGACAGGGATGGCATTTAAGGGACAGCGCTGTAACGGCTGTCGAGCTGGACAGGAGCTGAACTTGGACCCCTGACCCACCCCTGTGTGTGTTAGGACACAACACAAATCACAGTTTGTGTAAATTACAGACAACACTGCTGAAACGGACACCCCCCAACAAAGTGGTCTTGACAGAGCGGAGGCTGACTTCCCTTTCGCTTGCGGGCCTAGGGGCGAGAGGACGTTCTGCGCCCAGACCTGGGAGCTGCTGTCATTCCCACCCTGTCCAGCCCGGAAGAAGAGGGGAGCGGGAGTGTACGGTTCCGGTGCGATGAGTGTGGCTGCCACGTCTGCTCACGCCTCGGCCGCGCCTCGGCCCGCGCCAGGCCCGGGCCCATGCCGCGCCGCCCGGAGGGGCCGGGTGGCCTTGGGCTCCGGCTTGGTGTCCTGTTACTGAACACGGAGGGCCTGGGTACCACGGAGAGGCGCACCTTCTGTGTCTCGTCGTGCTCCAGAACCTTCCAGGTGGACTGAGCGTTTAATGTCAAAAACAAACCCGAATGTTCTAGGAGAAAAGATGCGTGACTTGCTTATAGTCGTGCTGTGAGGACGGCCTTTCAGCAAGAGAGCAGAGGCAGAAATAATGAACGAATTTTTAATGTCCATATTAATATTAAAAACTATAAGAAAAATATTTTAAATAAAATTAAAGACAGGTTATAAACTGGGAAAAATATTTCTGACAAATATGGCATAGGGTCTATCCTCAATGTAAAAAGAACCATTAAGAATTAATATAAAAAAGAATATCCTCAGTAGAAAACACAGCATGTTTATCCCAGTGATTTCTGAGGCAGGACACTGGGGAGAATGCCCACATGGTGGACACCTGGCCCCACTCGCAGGGCCACACCCGCGCAGCCCTGAATCCCTGGGGCCAAACAGTCATACGTTTTGCTGCAGAAACACGAGAGTCTCATGTGTGGCACTTGTACCACGTACCTGTGGCCGAGTGCACGAACATTCATACTGTGTGGCAGGAGTAAAGACTATAAATCACCTGTCAGCTTTGCTCGGGTGTCACTGCCAAATGAGTCTGCAGCAAACAGATGAAAACCTCATGTATTTTAGGGCTTTCTGGCTTATCTACATATTTATTCAATGAAATGATATCCAGTATTTAAGTAGAAAAGAATGTTACAAAATATGAACATAAACTCAAGTTTTATAAATACATAGACATTTTTTTCCCTCAATGCATATAAAAATATTTAGAAGAAGAATTGCCAAATACCAGCAGTTTTTTCTCTGGCAGTTATTATGCGTAATCTTTGTTTTATCTTTATATTTTCTAAGATTTTAAATTAAAAAAATAAGTTCACATTGGTTTTATTATGAGTCAAGATAAAACCCTAATTTGAAGAAAGAGCTTTTATTTCTTTTTTCAAATTTTCTTTCAGCGATAAGATGTTTCCAGCCTTTGGGTTCGGAGCTCAGATTCCTCCTCAGTGGCAGGTAAGGGGAAAGGCCGCGGTCAAGGTCTGCCGCCCAGAGCACGGAGCCGGCCTCACCCACCCTTCTTTCCTCTCTGCAGGTGTCGCACGAATTCCCCCTGAGCTTTAACCCATCCAACCCCTACTGTAACGGTGAGTGAGAGATGCGCGCGGCCCGTCAGAGCCGCCCAGACGCCTTGGCAGGCCTCTCTCCTCGCACGGGGCCCTTTCCGTCCGTGTGTGAGGCGGAGGCGCTGCGCCCTGGGTGGTTGGGATGACGCTGGTGGCGACGAGCGGAGGCGGCCTTGATTTCAGGCTGTGCTCCTCCCTGGACAGGAGAGTTCTCCATCCTGAGAGCAGATCTGCACACAGGGTCACGCTATTTTCATGTATGAGTTGACTTAACACAGACCTCGATGGAATGAGCAATTTGGGGTACAGGTCTTTCGAAGCTCTTCTCAGTGGCAGTCACTCTCTGCGAGGAGAAAGTGTCCAGCATCCGGTTGCTTGTCACTCGGTGGCCGTGAGCAGGTGGCCGTGCTCAGGGAGCTCAGGGAGCTGCAGCAGCAGCAGCAGGAGCAGGAGGCCAATGCTTGCGTTCCGCTTCTTCCCTTGTACTTCAATACCCAGCTGCTTCTTCCTTTTGACCCCACTGAACAGCTAACTGCTAAATGCCACCTTTTCCCCAGAATTCTGTAAGCGTGGGGAGGGGAGGCGGCGGCCCAGGGGTGGCAGGCCTGAGCCAGCTTCCTGGGAGGGCCCCTGACAAGCACAGGACGCAGGTCTCCACGTGTGAATGTCACGTCCTCAAAGGTTGTTCTTGTCAGTCTTGAGTTCAAGGTGACTAAGAGGACCATCTACTGTCTTAAGAGGAGAGAGGTGGTCTGGTGAAACTTTTAAACCAAGTGCCTGTTTCTCCCCCGCGATCTCTGTGCCGTTGGACTTTTCATGCAGGAAACCTGTTTTGCTTTTCATCAGCCACCTTTGGGGCAGACTTCCCTGATGATCTCAGCAGGAACTCGGGGCACTTGTAGAGGGCTTCTCCAGTGTCAGGGGCAGAGTCTGCCGTGTCGTGTGGCGAGAAGCCCCACCAGCAGCACTCGTGCAAGGAACGTCGTTCGGCTTTCGCCGAGCTGTGGCCACGTCTCCAGGTCTCAGTGACCTCCTTGGCACGTCGGCTCCCACGTGGCTGGGCTGCAGCTCTGCCCGTTCCTTCTCCGTCTGGGACCCAGGCTGAGGGAGCCGCCGCTGTCGGGGTGGGGGGTGTGCTGCTCCCTGGCAGAGGGCATGAGCGGGTCGCTGGTGAAAACGGGCAGGGCGTCTGCCTAGACGTGAGTGTCACGTCCACTTACACACGCTGGTCAGAGCTAGTCAAGGGGCCTGGCCCAGTCTCCTGCCTCCTTAGATGCCTGCAGGCCCGGGCGGCGCCCAGAAACCAGTGTGTCAGTGTCTCTAGCAGAATGCGACACTGGACTTGGAAGTGACTATGTGGAACTCTGCAACTCACTGCACCACACTTAACCTCTAAGGCAGCGGTCCCAGCCTTTGTGGCCCCAGGGACCGGTGCTCCTATGAGAATCTAATGCCTGCGGACCTGAGGCGGAGCCGAGGGGTGACGCCAGCACTGGGGAGCGGCTGCAGATACACATGAAGCTTCGCTCATTGGTCCTCTGCTCACCTCCCGCTGTGCGGCCCGGTTCCTAACGGGCCAGGACCGGTACCGTGGCCCAGGGGTTGGGGACCTATGCTCTAAGTCACTGAGTACACCCTAGACTGGAATCAGCAGTAGGTGCTTAGCCAGATGGCATTTTTGGAGATCCTCTGGCCGTATGTGTGAATGTTTTTCTATTTAATCAGTAATTTTTTTCTTACCTCTCAACGTCAGCTGTGTGATGCCGCGTCTTTTTCATGGTTCTTTTTCCATCAGCGTCTTATTCCTAAAACACATCAGAATTAAGCATGATAATTCTACTGTAGAACGATTTAGCTGAGCTGATAACACATGTCTTCTACGGGGGAGTGCAGACTACAGGTTTTTGAGATGGAGCACAGCTATGGCCTTCTGTGACACATCGCTTACAGGAACTCCTGAAGATACACTTGTGACTATTGAAAGCACTGTATGTTGATATGTATAGATGATAAGTTAGCCAGTATGGTGAAGAATGAACAATCAGATTGTGCTTGGGAATTTTAATATTGCTTTATTTTGTCTAGGAATCCAAGGCATTGTGGAGGCATATCGAGCCTGTCTCCCTCAGATAAAACTCTATGGACCAACAAATTTTTCTCCCATCATCAATCACGTGGCCAGGTTTGCTGCCGCAGCCACACAACAGCAGACAGCGTCTGTAAGTGCTGCCACAGGGGACAGGGAGGACGTGGGTGGCAGTTGCTGCTGGTGACCCTTTTCTATTGATTTGGTCTGTCGAGATACAGAGCAATGGCAGAGTCATTCTTGGTTTAGAAGTAGCATCTGTTGTCACTGAATTAGTTGGATCATTAAAAATAAGACAAGAACAAAACAGCTCTTACATCCATGAGTCTTTTCTCTGTCTTTCGAATTAATGTTTTAGATAGGTTCTACCCCCAAAAGATGGTTATCATCTGCCTTTCGAAGGTAGACCTAACAAACTAAGGCTTGAGGAGGCTTGTGGCGTCAGCTTATTGCGGAGTTACTCGCCGTGCTAGACAGCCCTGTCCAGGGGGCCGTGGCGCCATGTCTGTCCTAGCCTCGTGCTCTCACAAGGGTGGTGGGACGCGCCTCCATGGCTGTGGGAAGGGCGGACTGAGACGATTCACGTCGTGTGCACGGGGCCCGGGCCAGAGAAACCCCTCAGCACGCTAGCCACCATCACAGACCTCATTCCCCCTCTGGAGTTACGTGACCCTAAAGATGGAGTCACGACTTTATGTAACATTTACCACTCTCTAGAAGGTTTATCAGAGGTGACAGAATTGAGAGAAAGATCCCCCCAGCCGGATCTGTTCCTTCTACAGTGTATTTTAGTTTGATAAACACTTCTTCCTCCACGTTTGATCTTTTAAGAACAGAGTTGGGGCTTGCTCCCTTCACGATGCTTTGATACATTCAACACTTCAGTTAAGCCCCAGCGCTCACTCCCAGGCTGCTGACAGTGTAACCTCTGACGTGTCAGTGTCCTGCTTCCGTGGATTTGTGGCCTGTCGTGCTTTAATGAACCTGGGGCTGTCCTGTCAGTGAGTGTCCTGGCGCTCAGAGAGTCTCAGGGTATTGTAGGCAGACGGTGCCCTGGGTGGAGACTGGCAGGGACGATGGGCAGGAAGGAGACCCGAGCTGGATGTCGCCGGCCCCTGCCCTCGGTGTGGGGAGCATGACCCGCTCAGCAGGCGTTCTTTTCTTCTTGGCAGCAGTACTTCGTGCTGCTCATCACGGACGGCGTGATCACGGACCTGGACGAGACCAGGCAGGCGATCGTCAGCGCCGCCAGGCTGCCCATGTCCATCATCATCGTCGGCGTGGGCGGCGCCGACTTCAGCGCCATGGAGTTTCTGGACGGTGACGGCGGGGGCCTGCGCTCCCCGTCAGGGGAGGCCGCCGTCAGGGACATCGTGCAGTTCGTGCCTTTCAGGCAGTTCCAGAACGTGAGTGCCGCCCCTCCCGTTCCGAGGCCGTGCCCGGGGTCGTGGCGGGGTCTGGGGCATTAGGCCGGGCTGTCGGTGCGGGGAGGCTGGTTAGACAGGCGGTTTTGCTGCGGGCAGTGAGCTCGCGTGCCTCGTGCAGTCTGAGGAGCTGTTTGACCCGTGCTGTGGCGAACGTCTTCACCTGTGTGATAATAAAACCACACCTGCACAGGTGCCACAGCGCTGGCGCCAGGGGAGAGCCTGAGAAATGCTGGCGGGCAGGGCAGCCTGACCGAGACGCGGGCCTGGGGCTGGGGCCCGCTCCTTCCTGCTGCCTGGGGACGGGCCCCGGTCTCTGCAGGTGCCTGTGGGTCCGTCGCGAGTCACTGATGTTGCTCTGCTTTCCCAAGGCTCCCCGAGAAGCGCTGGCCCAGTGCGTCCTGGCGGAGGTCCCCCAGCAGGTGGTGGGCTATTTCAACACCTGCAAGCTCCTGCCCCCAAGAACCGCGCCGCCCAGTGAGGACGCCCCTGCGCCGCGCCGCGGGCCGCCGTGTCCCACATGCCCGGCGTCTGTGACGGACACCGCGTCCCCATGCACTGCGTCTCCTTAAAGCATTCTTCTACACTTTTCTTGGGAGAAAGTTCTTACTTAACCTTTGTCCAATCAGTTCAGTGATCGCTAGTGATTAGAAACGCCGAGGAAAGCCGTCTTTGCCGTGGTAACTGTTTGCCGCTTGGAACATTTGTCAGTAGAAAGGACGAAGACTCGTTGGGGGGGATTTCAGGCTGCTGCACTTCGTTGGCTCGAGGCCACATGTACTACAAGTCAGTGTCCGTCCCCGGTGACGGGCGCTTCTCAAAGCAGATGTGTCAAACCTGTCCCTGTAGTTGCTGAGAGCCCAACCCATGCCTGAGCCTCGCCGTGGCTCAGCCATGGCACAGCTCCCCCAGCCGCACCCCAAGACTCTCCGAAGAGCGCAGACGAGGACGGGCACCCTCGCACTTCTCAAAGGAAGGGAGCCTCAGGACGCGTGCGTGGCTGTTCCTGTGCACAGAGGGCAGGCCGACCTGGGCTCAGCGTTAGGAGTTTGTCAGGATGCTTACGACTGCCTAGTCCAGGAAAGCTATGAGGACCAGACGTGTAGAGGAAACTGAGAATCCCTTCCCTTTTAGACAATGAAAGACTTCACTAAAAAGGACAATTTTTATCCTTGCTAAGGTCCTATATATTGATTTGTACATTTCTTCACATTCATGTAGACATTTTTTCCTGTTTTCTTTAGTTACATTTTTAGTCTGGTTTTTAAACTCATGATAGTAGTCGTCTATTAATCAGAATCATATTTTGCATCTTAATAATGTGCCATTTCCTAGGCCCAGAATGTACTGTATTAAGCGTAAAACCTGTTGCAACTTAAAAAATATATCCAACCTGCTCTAAGAGCAGAATTCCCCCTTTTAGAATACATTACTCAGCAAACATGCTGTCAGAACAGTCAGTAATGTTTTATTGAGGACCTGTGTGCCAGGTACCACGTACCCGCATACCCCTGTTGGCCCATCGTCTTTGATGATTTGACATGAAAATTTGCATGTCTGTCACGTACCCTCAGGGGACGCGCCCAGTGCCATGCCGGCATGCACCACGGCTCTGGTCTCTTGTTCTCGGAGATGTCTGAAGGACGTCGGAGAGGGGACCTGCTTGCTGTCGTGGTCTCCCAGCCAACCGGGCAGTCACCGCCTTCCCGCTCAGCCCGCTGGCCCCTGGCTGTGCGCTATTGACCTGAAGGTGCCCGACTGGCCGTCTGTACTCTGGGAGCAGTTCCGTGGCCGGCAGCGAGCCCTTCTGTGTCAGTCAGGGGAGGGACTGACGTCCTACCCAAAGGCTGGGGCCTGCACTGTCTGAGTCCTGCTTCCAGTCCTCCCTGTGCCTGGGACCAGCCAGCACGCGTGTGCCGCAGTGGTTTTAGGACTTCCTTGTGCAAACACGCAGAGCCTTCTAGAAAAGGTTCTCACACGGCCCCCGCCCTGGTGGGACTCGGGAGCAGAGCCCTCTGCTGGGGCTGCTGGGCTGCACACCACTCCCCGGGCCTCGTCACCCCCCTCACCGCTCCTCACAGCTGTGGCCTCTGCAGGGCACTGGGGCCCGCTGTCGTGGGTGCTCACTGAGGCCCTGGCCCAGTACAGTGCTCTGTCACCACTGTCAAAATGATTTGGGCTTCACAATCACAGCTATTTTAACCTAAATTGTTCCCTTTTTAAAATTAGTTTTTGTTATTCATTCTTGATCGGGTTCATCAGTAGATGCTGTTATTCATAAGAACTGTGATTCCAGCAAATTAAGGTAATTGGTACCTTTTTGCAGTTTTGAATAAACGCATTTACAATTTCTAAATTATATAAAATTCATACAATTCCGACATTTCACCTCATTATGCCTGCTGATTTAATATTGTTTTATATTAAAACAGTCATTTTCCCTATTGTGCCACCGTTCATTTCAAGTGCCATTAGTTCTTAAAACGCCTTTACAGAAAACACAACCGGTTGCCTACACCTCCTGGCGTGAGGCACGCGGCACCCTGGGCAGGGCCCGGCTCCTCCCCGCCCGCCCGGCCCGGCCGGGGCTTGGCACTGAGACTGTTGCGGGCCCAGGTCTGGCGTCTCAGGTCGACACGCGTGCGCCGCGCCGTTTCTTCGCAGACTTTCCAGAGCAGGTTCAGGGCCCGTCGCAGCTTCTGCTTCATTCCGCACTTTGTCCTTTTCCTTCCGTGGACGTCGCATGATCCACGTGTGCCGCTGACAGGCATGGAGGTGGCGCGTGAGCCAGCAGTTGGGCTTTAATTGCAAGGACCTATTTTGTGCTTTTTGGATGCCATGCTCGACACGTGTACAAGTTACAAATCCATGAACCGATGTTGAATATATCTCCCATTTGAATTCCCTTTGGATAAAGTTATTTCTTGATGTAACAGAGTAGTGCCTTGTTCTCATTTTTATTTTTTGTCTGTTATCAAAACCAGTAGAAAAGTTAGAAATAAAGTGAATGTAGTATTTTAGGTGGCCTGTATTCTATGTTACTGAATTAAAGGGTTTAGGAGTTTTATTTTTTATGGGCTTTCTTCCCTGAAAAGGTACTGACTACGTTCAAGGTTCTCCGCTGGGTGCGGTAAGGAAAGGTCCTCAGCTCCTGGCGAGGGCGGCCTCACTGCGGTGCTAATGTTTACCAGGCGCGTCACGTAGGACAGCATGCCCGACTTTTTTTTTTTTTTTTTTTTTTTGGCTTCTATTACACTGAAGTCATTGGACAAGGTCTTGGGGTACAGCAGTGACCTAGGCAGCCACAGTTGCCGCTGTCATAGGAATAATGGCCTGCAGGACAGAGAAAGTATGGAATGAGTAGTTACAGAGACATGAGGGTTGTGTGTGATGTAACACTGTGGGGACCTGACCCATCTGGCTGGCAAGGAACGTGTCCCTGGGGGTGTGCCTTTTACGCTGAGACCTGAAAGCTAGCTGGGTGATAAAGGTAAGAGCATTTATGAAGCTGTCGGGTCAGCTGCAGGTGTGGAGTTGGATGGATTAGGAAAGAGATTTGCTTGCTGGAATCAAAGTGTGGGAGGGAAGGTGGTAGAGATGGGGTGGGGCGTGAGGGGGAGCAGGGCCCTCTGGGCTGTGCCGGGGGGTTCAGACTTGGGCCAGTGGTGGCCGCCACATGGACTCACACAGAGCGGCGGTGGATCGGGTTTGCATTTAAAAAGCTGAACAGCCAAACAGCCGAACGCCCGTGGTCTGGCCTTAATGGCTCTGCCATAGTGAGGCCCTCATGACGAGGTTGGTGTCACCTCGGGCGGAGACGCCGCTGCTGGGCCACATACTCGCTAAGCGTCTGCCTCTAGGTCCGGTTCCGAGTTCCATGCCCTCGCCACAACCTGCCCCACGTCACGCCAGCCTGGAGGCACACGACCTCGTCAGTTCGGAGGCTAGCTCGTGCCACAGCTGCCAAACTCTAGCTTGTAGCAAGGACCTCACCCTTGTCACTTGTCTCCGACCATGGCTATTTGGGGCTGAATTCCTCAGAAAACTCAGCGGGTTGCAGTGTCCTTGGAGAATTATACTTTGGCTTGGCTGTTGATTCTCCCCTCCCAGAAGAAAACGATCAGTGAAGCGAGCACCATCACGAGCTGCATTTTGACTTCTTAAATGGGAGAGGACGCCGTGAGATCTTAGATCGTCACAGGCAGACTCGCCAGCTTCTAACAGACCGGGTCTATCCGGGCTGGACTCGGAATCTCAGGAGCTGGGGTTAATCTGGCAAATCATCAGGTGAAGTCAGAATGAGCCAATTCTTCCCAACTTCGAAGAGTGAAGTGAGGTAGTCCTTCGTGCTTCGAGTGGGATGGATGTCCCCGTCGGCCTCCCTGCCTCCGCTGTCATGAGTGCAGAGGGGACCCCTGACCTCCGCTTCCGGCAAGCTGCCCCGCCCCCTCCCAACACTCACGGTCAGTCCTGCAGCCGTCACAGGGCGCTCCCTCACGAGCCTCCCCTCTGGCCCCACCTGCCACCTCTGCACCCCCCGTGCTGACCACGTCGCACTGCTCTGCCCTTGGGAACTGGGCCATTCATTAGCAAAACCCCTCTACCAGTGCTTTTCCATGTTTTCATTCTAACTGAACCTGGCTCTCCTGCGGAAGCCCCTCCCCTGCAGCCTGCTCAAGTGGCAGCTCTCTTCCCTGGATGTCACGCCTCCGGGTTTGGAGGCAGGTGAGTGTCCTTGGTCCTCTCTTCTGCCCTTAGATAGTGTTTGCCTCGGAAAACCTGCAGCTTGGCATCTTGTCTGACGAGCTCACTTGCCATTCCTGCTGTGGCCCTTGTCCCCCACCTTCCCGAGGACCCACCCGAAGGCCACGCCCTCCCACGTCTCAGCCCCATGCTCCCCGGGTGCAGTGAGAGTCCACTCTCCAGCTCACCGCGATGCCACTGGCCACTGGCACCTGCCTCTGGGGCCGGCCAACTTTCCGCGGTACCCCTGGTGGCCCCTCGCTGCCTCCCCCGCCCCCCCAGTGATGCCTCTGCTGCTCGCCCTGGTTAAAACGGCGCCTCCGTCCCTGGCCCCTCCACACACACACACACACAACACACCACCCCCGCCGCCCCGTGCGGGGCTGACTTGCTTGTCTCGTCCTCTCTCCCCCTTGCATGTAAGTTTCAGGACACCGAGGCTTCGTGTTTCCTTCGTTCATTGTTGCACCCCCAGAGCCCGGAGGAGAAGGTGGCAGTCAGCGGGGACCCCCTAGCAGACATGGAGGCTGAAGGTCACTCAGGGTTCTAGGACATAGAGAAAGCAGATCGTCCAGGCAGGAATGACAGTGAGCGGCTCGAGTCAGCACGCGGGGTGGCCTGGCGACTCTGCTGCACGCGCTGCCACGGTCCTTTCGCTCCCCCACTGAATCGCCTCACTCTCTCACAAAGGGAGTCGTCACGGCCCACTGTGCCCCTCTCCCGCGTTCCTGTTTCAGCAAGACCTGGGCGGGGGGGGGGGTCCCTTTCCGAAGGACAGGCTAAATCTGGAAACTTCCTCTCCGGTTTGGAATATAAATGGCGTCCTCACGTGCGGACTTGACTGTTGTTTTGCCCCATGAAATCCCGGGGAATGTATTTGAAAGAGTTCTTCTTCAGGCGGATGCTACTTCTTCCACGCTGGTCCCAGACTTCCGTTTGAGAGCACTGCGGGGTCTTCGTCCCTGGGCTCTGCCCTACCCTGCGGTGGTCACGGACACGGGGCCGCTTTGTGATCCGTGCCGCGGGGCTTGGAGTAGGAATCTCTACATTCCCTGTCAAGTCGAGCCTGGTGTGAAGCACAGAGTGGCTGACTTGGAGCCGGATGCCGGGGCCTGTGCCGTGAGTCCGCCAGCAGGCCCGAGCACGCCGTCGGCACCTGCCCCGCTGAGCATTCCGGGCGGGGGCCGCCGCCTTGCCGCAGCGCCTTCGCATGCAGAGCGGCAGTAAGAGGGGCTGCGGCCTTTCCCGTGCCTCACTTCCCTCACCCAAGGGACTCATTGTCTAGAAGTGTCAGGTCGTAGCGCTTAACGACGCACATTTATTTGACCTTTGCACCATCACTTCTAGCCACGGACATTAATAGCAGGAAAAATGCAGTCAGTCATCAAACTCATAGAGGAAAACATCAAGTTTTACTACAGTGTATGGGAAAGGTACTTAAAACATGAATCTCCAGTCTCTTCGGTCTGAGTAGATATAATAAATTCCAGAGCAGCGTAAAGATTAATATCTTCCCAAGATTTTAAAAATTCCCCACAGGAAGGTAAATTATTATGCAGCAAAGGCCCAAATCGCAGAGAGGGCTGATGCTTCTCCTGTCGGTGTTCGGTAGCCGCCTGTCTCTAATGTGTCACTGCGGGCAGAGTCCGCGTCTATCACTTTAGGGCTATTTAGGACCAGTGTTACGCCAATGACGGTCCCTAGAGCCCGCAGAAGGGCTGGCCCCTCCTTTCCCGTGCGCCTCCGAAAAGCCTTTGGCTCACTCAGATGCAACGTTCAGTAGTTATACACTAGTTCAAAGTTCTCTTTCAGATAATGGAAGGTTTTGCTTATTTTTGACATGCTGTGTGTGTATGGTTGCCAAATTTAGCAAACTCAAATACACGACATCGAGTTAACTTTGCATTTCAGATGAACAGTGAATAACGTTTTAGATCAACAGGCAATGGTGTGGTCAACATGTATGGAGGCGACGATCCAGAGTTCAGCTGCGGTTCTGCCCGGGTTTGGTGCTGGGAACCCCTCCCTGCCCGTGACGCGCCTGACAAACGAGCTGACACCACCTGCGGCTGGGACTCACCGCCCTGCCCGCAGTGCCCCCGGGCCCATCACTCCACAGCCCCCCGGCCCGTCTCACCGCTGCCTCCAGGTCCCTCGACGTCCCCCTCACCCTGCCCCACGGTCCCTCTTCCCCCTCTCTCTATCCAACACCCGCCGGCCACCAACCTTATCGAAGCCGCGTCCGTCAACTGCTAGGGCTGCCGTGACAGAGTGCACAGAATGGGTGTTTAACAACGGAGATGTATTTTCTTACAGCGCTGGAGGCTGAAGGTCAAGATCAAGACGCTTGAAGGGCTGGCTTCTCCCGGGGCCTCTCTCCTTGGCTTGCTGTCTTCCTGCTGTGTCCTCTGTGTGCACATCCCTGGCGTCTCTCCTATTCTTATAAGAACAAGGACACCAGTCCGACTGGGTCAGGACCCCGCCCTATGGCCTTGTTTCACCTTCATGGCCTCCTAGTGACCCCAGCTCCACACGCAGTCACACTGGGGCTCTGGGCTCTCGTGTGCGGGTTTAAGGGGCATACAGTCCCATCTCTCCATCACCTCACTTAGCGGTGTCTGCAGGGTCAGGTGCAGGCCTGCCCACGTGCAGAAGAAAGCCTCAGGGGCCGGTCGGGCCCCAGGTGGCAGGTGGAGTAGCAGCCGTGTCTACGGCGGCTGCCAGTGAGAGGGAAGATCCCGACGTTGCTGGGGCTCTCGCCGCCCCCGAGCTTGTCACTAGACACAACACTGGACCCAGGCGCACGGCCTGTGTTAGTCATGCTTCTTAGTCCACGGCACGGTGTCTTGTTAGTTGATGACCCTGACTACAATTTTTCACACATCACCTGTGCCCACCACGCCCCCGTCCAGTCTCCCCCAGTCACTATCTAATGTGCAACGTAATTCCTCAGACACGCACATACTTCTGAAAGACACAGTATTTCGCATGTGGTTTAGACTGGGAACCTGCAAACATTGCTTCTGTCAACAACAAAAGGACACAGCGCTGGGAAACTGTTCTCTAGAATCACGGACTATCAGAAATGTCACTGCGTGGAACACTACTTGGTCTGGAGGCCAAGTCATTCTGACAGAGTGGCGCTGCCACACCCCTTAGGACGAGGGGCTTCTGGACACGCAGCGATGTCTGTCTCCGCTAAGTGGTTTCCAAGGAGACAGGACCCCAGACTAGGTCTGCGGCTGGCCCCGCTCTGACATCAGCTCCTCACAACAGTCCTGCCCTGGGTGAGCCCTCGGTGTGAGTCCCCTGCCGGGCCCCTGCCGCCCCCGTGTCCTGGGGATGTGGGACAGCCATGTCCTCCCTGGAGAGTGGCCTCCCTGTTGCAGCAAGCGCATGCACTTGGCTTTGCTGGGCTACCGCTCGGTCCCTGCTAGCTGTCACCTGATGAGCCTTACAAAACCTACGTGCACGGTGTGACTGAAGAGCTCGTTCTCTTTTCTCATTTAAAAAAATCCACTCGTTTTTTAAAAAAAGACCTATCTAGGTCGTTATGTGTAAATCTGATTTGTGACTTCTAATGGGTGGATAGAATTTTATCTTAAAAACACACCCATGTCCCACACACGCCACATTTTTTATCCACTTCCCTGGTGTAGACGCCAGAGTCGCGCCGGTTCCTCTGTGCCTCAAACAGCGCACTACCCTTGCGGGCCCGCTGCGGGTGCCCCCGGAGGTGCGGCCGGGGCGGCACTGAGTTCTCAGGCACCGCCGGCCGCAGCTCCGGCTTCCACGCCAGCCGGCGAGCAGGCTCAGGCGCCGCTCTCAGATACGTCCCGCCCTGACGTGTGTCGTGTTGTTCTGATCGGTGTCGCTTTGAGCACAAGGAAGTCAAGCATCTCTTCTATGACAATTATCTATTTATTGTGTTTCCATAAACTGCCTTTTAATAGTCTCTCTCCCTTTAAAAAAATGGGCTTTCTGTCTTTGTACAAATAAAGCATGAGAGCTGGTCTTTGTCTGGTTATGACTTCCAAGTGAGCAGAAGTTAGAGAACAACGGAGCGTTTCCATGTGGTGCTTCCTGAAGTGCAAAAGATGATCTCGCGATTAGACCCATCATCGGTTGGTGTTTTTAGAGGCAGTCGGCAGAGGCTTTGACGATAGGAAAGAGGTAAGTGACGGAGAAGGGACAATGCTCCACGTTGTGGCAGGCGGCATTGACAAATGCAGAGGAAGAAAAGGTAGGTGGCAGTTCCTGAAAAAGCAGAAAGACCGACTCCATGGAGTCGGTGGGGTGGCGCTGATGAAGTCAGGGCAAGGAGCATGTCATCAGTGGGGGGGACATGTGGGCCCCTGAGCAACAAGCCACATGGTCGAAAGTCACCCTCCCCAAATTCATAAATGGAGATCCTCACCCCTAAAGGTGACAGCACTAGGAGGGGGCCTCTGGGAGGTGCTCTGCCCCCACGAACAGGACCTGTGGTCCTCTCAAAAAAGCTCCGGCGGGATCCCTTGCTCCTTGGACCTGCGAGAATGCAGGGAGAAAGCCTGCTGTGTCGACCAGGGGGGGCCTCAGTCCTGGACGCCCGCTCCAGAGCTATGAGGGCCGAGTTCGCCATGCAGAAGCCGCCCAGTGTGCGGTGTGTCATCACAGTAGCTTGAACGGGCGAAGCCAGCGGTGTTTTAGAGACTGAGCCGGGCGACTAGTGATTAGAGCCAACTGCAGGCGAGAAGCCAGCGTTTATCTGGGTTGAACACTGTGTGCTGCGGCGTGAGCACTGAGGCAGCAGGTCATTAGCTCTGAGAGAGAGGAAGGGCTTGGCGACACTGGACCACGGGAGACCCCCTGACTGGTTACTCCTCGGTTTTAGTCTGAGACTAGGAAGGCGCCGCATCCTGTCAGCCTCTGTGGCGACGGGGACGTGCCTGGCCTCCTGTCGGCGTCTGCTGGGCCCTTCAGGCTGGCAGGAGGGAAAGTGGGAACATTGGTTCAGGCGTGGCTGCTGCAGGGTCCACCGCGCCGGCCCTCTCCAGGCTGCCGGGTCACTGACGGCCTGGCCTCGGGGCTCTTCGCAACAGCGCTCTGCAGGCCCCGCAGCTGGGCCACTCAGTGACGCCTCGTCACATCTGAGTGGCAGCCACCTGACTTTTGACGCTGGATTAAAGTCTCATACTCTCCTCCTCTGAGAGCTGCCGTGGAAGACATTAACACGCACGCAACTAGAGAGGAAAGGCCGGTGGGTCAGAGCCAAGACCAGGCTAGTCGGAGAGAGGAGAGAAATGTCATCAAGAACAAACTGATGACGGAAAACCTACCACGTGCCATTGGGAGCATCGCTGCGTGCAGCACAGCTAACCCTCGTCATCGGCATGGGGCACGCCCTCGGACATGCCGCTAGGGGCCGCCTGCGGCTTCTCGATGGTTCTTGTCAGCAGGCTGCAGGCCTGGTCCACCTCTGAGCACATTGGGACACGCAGCCCTTTACTGCTGAGCCTCTTCTTCGACTTCAACTGTCAGCACCTCTTCCCCGGCCTCGGCAGAGGGAGCCATGCTGACCACAAGGGATGGCCGGGCGGCGCCTCTGGGCCACGCGGCCCTGCTAGCGTGATGGGAGCCGCGCCCCGCGTGGGTCTGCCCGTGGGTCCTCTCCCTTGACCTTCGCGCCCTGTTTCTCCACACTCTCCTCTTGGAGCTCCCACCGTCGTTCTGCAAGAAGCAGTTGCAAAGAGTTGGTAGTGAAATCATGATCAAGGACACTGGAGTCTTTTGATTAGTACACGAGGACAACGGTCACCACCAGACAGTGGCGTGAGGCTGTCGAGCCCGCGTGCGTGCGTGTCACTGGGGCGAGCTTCCCGATGTGCCCGGAGGGCCTCGGCTTGGTGTCTGGCTCACGGTGCTGGGCGGGGCTGCATGTTTGTCTCTGCCGAGGACTCTTCCCCTGTCGGTCCTCACGCCCTCTGGATTAGTAGATTTGATGCTAGGGACTCTTGGCTTTGCTATTAAAATATTTACTTTATGGAGATGAAATTTTAAGTATTTATTTTTTAATGGAAAGTATTAACTGAACATCATAAAAGCGCTGTGGACAGTGCGGTTTCCTCCCGCACAGGCCCGTGGGAGCCTGGGAGAACCCGCATCTCCCCCCCGTCCCACGGCCGCCGGAGCCTGTCTGAGGACGCGCGGCTCGGCAGCGTCTGGAGGAATTTCCTCTTCACGGGCGATGCGGCCTCAGTTTCGGAGAGGCTCGGATGAGGCATGACAGTGTGTGTGAAGTCGGGGGGCCTCACTTAACACAGTGACTCATGTGCTCCTCAGCCACATGCCCACGCAGATGACCATCATCACGACGGACGTGAGGCGCCTGGCGCGCGCTGTGCCCCGCCTCGCACCACAGGGAGGACGGGGGAGGAGGAGATGCTGTGCTCTCCCCAGCGTGACTGACTACCTCTGCTTCGTGAGTTTCTCGAGGAGCCAGCTACCCATATCCTACAGTGAGAGACGACACAGTGACTGGGGTCAGAACACCTGGAACCCTGCTGTTTTTCATCATCTGCCCTCATAGGCTTATTATGAGAATCAAAGGAATATATATATTTTAAAAAGGAACAGTGGGAACACCTGAGTTTCTTGACGTTCCTAGGAACTGGGCGGCTGCTCGGGGGGCCTGGAGGTCTGAACACCTGCGGAACAGCCTGGCTGTGCCACTGACCGTGACCTTACCACACACGTTGATCTGGGTCTCAGTTTGTGCACGTATAACATGAAGGCCCTGAACGAAATCTCCAAAGTCATTTCTGGCTTCGAACATTCGTGCTACACAGCTGACTGAGCACCTGTGCACATGTCTGCCGGCTTGCTGGTAAGCGTGTTACGTATTTTACAGGTGGATGTGCACACACACAGTTGACTCTCATTACTCGTGGTAGCTTCGTTCTATAAAGCTGCCGCGGACGCTGGATTAGCACACGCGGACCCGCTGCGCCAGGGGTAATGCAGGATTAGGCTCCCATGAGCCCCTGGCCTGAGCGTTTTTGTCAACTGATCAGGACGTGACCCTGTTTCACGGCCGCTTCTGTTTAGAGACACGTATGTACTAGGTCCCGTGGACCGATCGCACTGAATGCCCGGCCACAGCCACAGCTCAGGCCGGGCGAGCTCGTCTGGCCTGCGCGGCGTCCCTGAGAGGTGCTCCGGCATTTCCGCGCCAGGACGCCAGGCGGCGTGTCGGCATGTGCTCGGGGCATTTTCACCAGGGGACAAAGGCGCACGAAAACGCAAAAACATAACACTTAAGCAGACCACGAAAAAGCCAGGGTCTCTGTCTGACCTCGGTGGAAACGTGTGCTGGCTGCTCTGCTCGTGCGCGCGTCTGCGGAGGCCCACGGAAGCACCCTGAGCACAGATTCTAGGGCCACAACAGATCAGTGAGTGGGCAGATTCCCAAACACAGGACCCACGAATAAGGTGTGCTGACTGTATTTTTATGTCTGTTAAAACCACCGATAATAAACCCGTGAGGCTTAGGTGTGATGACGTACAGGGAGACGGTTTCAATCACAATAAGCGCTGTACATAGTGTAGTAATTACTTGCATTATCTGACTCCCGACTGTCCCCGGGTCTGTGTGGCACCAGAGCGGGCCCCGTCTGGCCATGCGGGCCCAGGGCCCGCCCATTGCGCCCGCTCTCTACTTACCAAGCCAGCCTGCTCTCTCTTCAGCCTGAGTAGCCTTGTGAGACCAGCTTTTCCTGGGCTTCCTAGGAGAGCCTTCAAGATTCTGGGTGTCTCTGGTTTGGGGGGGAAGAGCAAGGTGGGTCCTCTTCTTGGCGAGGTCGCCTCTGTGGCGGGGGCCTTCTTCCTGAGCAGCACTCTGTGGACGGGAGAGAAAGGCCGCGTTAGATGGCACTGGGAGTTCTAGAAAAACCTCCTGCAAGTAGTCATTTCTCCCGATCTGTGGCGCCGTCGATGGACGGCCATACACACACGGTTGTTGGCTACGTGTGTGTCACGGAGAAAGACCCCGGCCACACAGTCTTCCTCCCAGACGGTCCGGAGGAAAACCTGTTCCTCTCCGATGGGTTTTGAAAGGCTGTACCTGGCTTTCTTCATGAGCAGCTTTTCAGAATCTGGGTAACGCAGCAGAATTTCTCGAAGGGTCTGTTTGTCCAGAGTTAAAAGATTGGCGAAGCCGTGGGCCACCACGTCGGCAGTCCGGCGGTTCCCTCCTGCCGCTGCAAGAAGGCTGAGGAGAGAAAAGGGTGCCTGTCACCATTTCACTCTGCCTCAATCGAACTCTTGAAAAGTGAACTCAGACCTAGTACCATCCACACTGCCAGAGACTACTCCCTGAGGGGAGAGTGCGGGGGACTGTGCATGCGTCGCGATGTGCCGGCCACACTGTGGCGATAGTTTTCCACGGGTTCTGCCTCCGACTCCCTCCACACCTCGAGGCCATGGAGCCCTCTGTGGCCCGAGACCCCTCCCCAGACTCTGGAGAGCAGCCTCTTTGGCTGGGGTGCCTCCACCTCCACTTCCTCCGCGCTCCATCCTCCCCGTCCCTGTTCCCGGAAGCCGGCTCGGTGGCCTGGCCCTCTGACTTCCATCTGGCTTCGGCCCACAGGAAACAGCAGTGGGCAGGAGGACAGTGGGGCTGGGGCGCCTACCACGCCCGTCCCAGCCTAGCTGTGGAAACGGCTCCCTGGCTGTCGCTGGCGTCACGGTGCCACCGTTCTTGTTGGGTCCGTTTAAATCTCCCTTCACTTGTACGCGTCACCTCTCTCGTAACGTCTCCCAGCCACCGTGCCTAGGTGCACATCCTGTCTTCTGCTCGGCTCAGCCGGACGCAGCTCTGACGTCAACCCATAATGGTGCTGGGGACATCAGGCGAATCCAACCTCGTCCCATATCAACTCCTAAATCACCCCATTCCTCAACACCACGCAGCACGCAGCACAGTCCTTCAGACGCAACTTCCCACGCGGAACGTGTCTGAATTCTGGGCTTTCTGTCTGTCTGAGACATAGCTGGGCATTCTGCATTTGGGAAGCAACCAATAAATACTTAGAATAAATGAACACACAAATGAATAAAGTGAGTACAAATTCAATCACTCGCCAGTGATTGGGAAAACGAGGGCTGGTCTTTGAAACTGAGGCAAGAAAAATCACATTTCAAATGTTTTAAAAAACACTACAGACTCTGCAGTGAGACAATAACACGACTGATTGACTGACTCTCTTGGCATCAACCAGTTAGACACAAAGAAAGAAGACTCACATCAATAAAAACACAATCTCCAGGGGTGGAAAGGACAGGGAAAGATCCTGGAACAGAAACATCCCCACTGTCACAGTCCTGCAGAGCTGTGTGGAGGTCACGGGTTCTGTGCCTGAGGGTTTATGGTAGACAACGTGTACTTCCCAGGCACTGTCACCGGCAAGAGAACGTTCGACTGGCTGTCAGTGTTAAGAACCATGGGACAATTTTAAAAGGTATCCATGCTATTTACATAAGCACACACAACGTTTTCTAATACTAGAAGACTTGAAATAATAATGGCAAAGAACTTTCTGAACTTAATGACAGACACCAAACTGTAGCTCCAGAAAACTCAGAAAATATCAAGAACACCGAAAAACTGTTCCGAGGCACATCATGTTCAAACTGTAATAAATCAAAGCAAAGAGAACCTGGAAGAGCTGGAGCGGGTCACCCTTGCTCCAGAGGAGCAGAATCACAGCCGACTTTTCATCAGAAATCACGCAAGAAGAGAGTGAAACATGAAGCGTCATGACCCAGAAGTCTATGTACAGTGAAATTAGCCTTCGAAAGTGAAGGAGGCTCAAAAGATTTTGTCAGGAAAACAAAAACCAAGGGATTTCAACATTAGCAGAGCTAGAAACGTTGAAAGGAGGAAAATGATATAGGTTAGAAATCCAGGTCTATGTAAAGAGTGGAAGATCACTGGACAAGGAATACAGAGAGGTAAAATAAAACTAAAATCTTTATTTCTCTTATTAATTGCTCTAAAATGTAACTTTAAATAATAAAGCAACAATTCATTGGGTGATTATAGCCTATGGGAAAGAGAAATGAATGACACCAATGCCCTACGGGCTGGCAGGGAAGATCCGAGAAAACTGTCACGAGGTTCCTACGCACATGTGGGTGGCACAGCGTTACGTGAAGGGAGACTTAGATTAGTTTAAAACGCACATTGCGACTCTAGGGCCACCGCTAAACTTTTGAAAATAAGTATAACTGATATGCTAAGACAGGAGAGAAAATGGAATCACATAAGATGCCCCATTAAAACCAGAGACGGCAGGAAGAGGGGGAAAGCGTCATGTGAGGCCGCCGTAAGGCATCAGACAGGGCCTCTCCCTGCACTTCACATTCAGGTTGGGTCCGGGACCACCCACGCAGCCCACTTCAGAATGGACTACCCTGCCAGGACAGAAAGTCTGTGCTCAGACTCTACAAATGTTGACCACGTTAATATCTACTTATTTTGCGCAATGATTTCATATTTTAAATGTCTTGCTCCATGGCAAAAATCACTGACTTATCTGTTCATCCTTTCCTGAGGTTGTCCCCAAGAGAGGCTCTGCCATCAACCCTTTCTAAGGAAATGAATTTTACTCTATATCTACCTATCTCTATCTATCTATCTATCTATCTATCTATCTATCTATCTATCTATCTATCTATCTATCATCTACTGTCACATATCCATCTGTCACCACAATCATCTCTTTAGTCACTCGACTTCCCATCTTCCAATCTTTCTATGAAATGGATGTTAGTATGTGAAGGATAATGATTGGACGAGCTTACTCCATTTGCATTCTGTCACCCTGGACACAGGAAATCCAGGAGTCAGGAAGGGATAGACGGCGGGGAGTGGGGGGGCTTAATTTGGGCCTGAGAATGTCTCTGTGTGTGTCAGACTATGAGAGCAGAACAGAAATAACATATGCAAATGTCAGCTTTTTTTTTTTTGAGATTTCTCAAGCTTTAATTAAACTTGCCTACAGGTTACATGTTTGGAGTGCTTGATGAGTTTTCGAACGGAAGAAAGAGTTTGCCAGATGGATTTTGCCCAAACTCTCAGCAATGTTTAAAATAGCATCTTCTCCCCACCCCCCTCCTGTCCACAAAATGCTTCTCCAGCACTCCGCCAATGGAAAGTTTCATGTGTTAAACAGCTTGGTGAGAAGATCTTTAAATATGCCCAACCGCACGGAGCTGCGGAAAGAGCACGTGCTGGAGGACCAACGGCTGAGGGTGACGACAAGTGTCCCCAGGTCCGAAACAGTGACGAGAGCACAAGGTGGGAAACACAGGGATGGGGCTGATGCCAGACCCTCTTCTGTGTGCTGTGACCTCAGATAACAACTTAAAGACCTTTTCAATTTCACTCCGATCACACGGGTGTTTATCATGTGCCTGCCATGGACTCAGCACTGTGACGTGAAGGCAGAGGCATTATTACGGCTCGGTATAGTTTCGTGGAAAGAATATGAGTGTTGGAATCGAATAACTCTGTCATTTATTTAGTGTCTTTCTGAGCGGTTACTTGACCTCTCTGTTAGGAAACAAGGCCACCTTTTAATGCCCACTATAGACATCTGGTCATCTTTAGGGAGAAATAACTGGTTATAGACTCTTGATATTCAATTGTCAAAAAGATGCTATTAAGTAAAATTTCTGGCTTAGAGGTTTTAAGTTTTAATTTACTGTAACAAGGAACACTAAGTATGATGACTTTGTTACTCAGGGTTCTCCAGAGAAATGGAGTGGGGACAGATATGTATACACAGGAACTGGCTCGCAAGGTCACAGAGGCTGAGAGGCCCCACCATCTGCTGTCAGCTCGGATTTATTCCCTTTTTTTGCTACACAGAGGAGGATCTGCACGCCTGGGTTCTCATCACATTTGGCACAGACATCACAGATACTAACACGCAGCCCATCCGCCCCCAGCAGGTCTTGACTTCAGGCTTGAACTGGCCTTAGAGGAAGTGGATGGACAATGAAGGAGCTGCGTAAAAATTCTAAGAAAGGAGAAGGGGGAAATAAGAATAACATGTACCTTTTCTTCCATGCCCTGTTCATTTATGCCCTTTTAAGTGCCCAGGAGAATTCTCGGCTATGAGACTCTGGCTAGAAAATACTGCATCAGACGAATGAACATACCAGCTTAACTGTTTCTTTGGAGTCAAAATAGCTAACGACATCATATATTGATAACCATGACAACCTAGAGAGGTACGTTCTTACCTATACTTATCGACATGGACACTGTGGTCTACGCCAGTGAAGCGACTTATTCGAGAACAAATACTTAGGAGGCTTATTGTTGAAGTTCAAATCCAAGACCGGAGCTGACTTCAAGTCACAAGGCCTTTTCTTTCCACCCTAAGTAACTCCAGTGCTGCTAATGAAGTCGTCGCTGTCGTCTGAACAGACAGACAAGGGGGAGGGCAGCGTGGTGGGCCGTGCGGTGTGCGGCGGCTGTGCCGGGGTCTGGCTCGGCGTCTCTGCCGCCACACTGCTGTCCCAACGGCGGACGGGGCTGTGACTGCACCGCATGAGAGACACTGCGTACGGCAACTGTGGTCACCGTCCCGAGAACACGTGAGGCCAAGTTTCAATGTGGCACTGACAATATAGTTGTTTACAGAGATATTTTGAAACAGATGAGGTTTGCTTTTTGCTCCAGACAAAAAGGTGCTAAAGAATCTAAGATGCTATATATACAGGTGCAGTGAAAATAGAAATACGCATTCTGAAACAGACAGCATCCACAGGTTTGAGACAAGAAAAAATTGGAAATGAGGAGTGTTCTACCTCAATATTAACTGATCTTCTTATCCCTCTTCATACTTTAATGTGTCCACCATTCCTGTCTTTTAGGAAAGGCAGGTGTTAGGGTGGGAGAAGGGACAACAGAGTTATTCTGATGAAGAGTAAGATTTTGGAAATAGAGGAGTCCAAAAAACTAGAAGTCCCCCTTGGTACTCCCATTTTAACAACTGAGTGTTCAGGAGAAATAGGCAAACATTGTTTGGAGGGAAAAAAGAGGTTTAAAATTATTTTTCAAAATAGTTGGTCTTTTCACAATGATATAAAATAAATATAAAAATATCCACAGAATAAGCAATTTGAACAAAATAACTGGTGAAAATTAGAACTTAAATATTTTAAATGAAAACCAGATAATGTAAAACACATAAGGATATATAAACATGTAAATTCTACTCAAGAACCTGTTACATAGGACGAAAAATGGGTGGTAACAAAGAAAGAAATGAGGAAGGTAAAGGATCACATTTATGAAAATAAAGAGGCCCATAGAAAATGAATTCATTTAGCAAACACTTCTTGAGGACCTATTATTTTCTAGGCACTATTTAAAGAAATGCAAATTAAACAACCGTTAAAATGTAAAACCCATGAGAATAATAAAGTGATATCAGCGGTGCTAGGGAGAAACAGCTACACACTGCATGTGGTATTGTACATTAGTTAGAGTTTTGGGAAAACAATCTACCCATATAGGTGTTATAGAAATGTTTCTACCTTTTGACCTAGTTATTTCACTTTTGGGAATAAACCTCAAAGAAATAAAAGAAGGCAAAGTAATTTTACAAAGATAAACACGGCAGTGCCACTCTGAATAATGAAAACTGACAGAAAGGGTACAAGGCGATTATTCACATTTGTGACAAAAACGAATGTGTATTAGTACATTTGCGAAAATGGACAGATAACTACATTCACTTATTTACTCGATAACTATTTATTAGGCACTTACATGGGCCAAGCAGAGCCCCAGGGGCTGGGGGTCGAGTGCAGACGAAGTCAGCGTGTCTGCTGCGGGCTCTGGGGGCCTGTGTCTTGGTGCAGAACAGAAAAAGGGAGCCTCTCTGGGCACGTGCAGCCTTGTGCGCGCAGAGCTGGCAAGAAAAGTCCCCCTTTTGCAAAGTAAAAGGCACCTGTCCATGAGGGAAGGCTCAGGGCCCAGGAGTGGGGTGCGGGGGTTCCACCCCCAGCCCCCACCTGAGGCACAGCACATGTAGTCTAGCGAGGAAGAAAAACACTGAGGGAACAAATGCACCGGCGAGGTGAGTGCATAACAGCAAAGATGAGTTCTCTGAAGGAGCACACGGCAAGGAGAACCGGGGGTCCCGCAGGGAGAATCTAGAATCCTGCAGGAAGCTGAGACGAGGTCAGGGGGACGGGAAAAGCACCGGCAGAGATAACAGCCTGTGCAGAAAACCCCCAAGGGCCGCGTGGCATGCGGCATGCCGAAGGGACCCAGGTGTGGGCTGAGAGACAGGCAGGTGACGCCGAGTGCCCTGCAGGTCAGGAGGCGACGTGCATCTCATTCCGAGGAACGATGAGCAGGCATGGCACGGCTGCAAGCTGAGGGCAGGGACGGGGGTCCTGGCTGTGTTTGCAGAAGACCCCTGGCGGCAGAGGCGACTGGACTGGAGAGGACGTGGCACGGCAGTGGGGCGCTGGAGAAGGTGGGGTGCGGTGGGGGCACGCAGTGGGGAGGGGAGGCTGCGCACTCGGTTCTCCACAACCTCAAGTAACGGCCAAATCCAAGGACGCGCTGGTCCTTGTGAAGTCTTGTCTTCCGCGACATCGCGTGTGTGCTCCGTCGCCGGACGCTGGACTCTTCACGCTGTTCCTCCGTTTCCTCACCTATTTGTAAGCCTTCGAGGGGAGCGGCCGCTTCCCGTTCACCATGCCGTGTGTGGCCTACTTTGGGACACTCCACGTTATGCTGCGAGGGATCCTGAATACAGTTTTCTGTTGTTTTCATCAAATCACTACTGACTGTTTAGTTACTTCAAAGTTGCTGAACAGCTCCCGCATTGGTTTTGAATGGAGGCAGGACGGAAGTAAAAATCAACGCCATCGTGCGGTTTTCATGTAGCTGCTGGTGACATAAAGATGGAACGTTCTGGTTCTTATATTCTTGTAGCTCAGGCTGTTGGGAAGACCCATCTGAGCAAAGGCATCATCAGTCAGAAGTGACTGTCGTGTCGAAGCCATGACCAACATGACGAAAGCACAGGACAGGAGCACAGAGCAGGGAGCAACCAGTGAGACGTGGCTTCAGACAGCTGACCTGAGTTGAGTCTTGAAGGGTGAGACACTCCAAAAGAGGAGAAAACCAGTTGGGAATCCTGTTGAAATCTCAACAGCAATTCCAAGGGTAAAAACTCAGATGTATTTCTAGAAAAGTGAGATTTTAACAGAAACGGAGACAGGAAGTGGTTAGGCACATTGGGTGGATCCGACTTGGCACAACGTGTGTGTCAGGAAAACAGGGAGTCAGGACCACGAAAGGCCAGCCCTCAGCAGACCCCGGCTCTCTCAGAAAACGGGGTGTCTGCACCTTAGATGTTCACTGGAAATGTGGCCTGGGTTTTCTCCATGACAGGCTGTCAGTCTTTTTTTCAGTTGAGGCTTTGCTCTTTTGGATTAATATAAAATGTCCTTGAAAGCCCTCAGTTCTTATTTTTTTCTCAAGAAAAAGGACCTTCTTTAAAAAGCTACGCGATGGTGCTGCACTTAGCTCATTTTAACGAAGGTCACAGCATTTCTGAGTAGTAAACACGATCACTGGTGTTTCCAGGGTCTGGATGTGTGGCAGGCAAGCGTCCAGCGCAGGGATGAACAGCTGGATGAACAGCTGGTGCTCCAGGGGCGCGTGGCGGCTGTGGGGCTGTGGGGATCTGGGAAGGGGCAGGCGCACCCTGCTCCCCCTCACCCATGGCCAAGAGAGAATCAAGGCAAAAAGCTCCCTTCTGCTCAAGTCAACTGGACTCCTGAGCCGGTTTAGGGCGTGTCTGGCCTGCTGGCTTCTGCTCAGCCCGAGGAGCCAGGTGGGTGGAAGGAGACTCGAGTGAGAGGCTGCTGTCCGGCCTGAGCTGGCCCCGGGTGCTTCCTCCAGGATGACGACGATGCAGCTGTGATGTGTGTCCCAGTGCTGACAAAGCTCTGCTCTTCTGGGAACACTCGGCCCTTGGGAAAGGTTGGCTGATTAACTTCTGCATGTTTCCCATGAGACTGTTGTATGTTTCATGACCTCGAAGAGCGCAGTGATTATTAAGTCACCAAAACATTAAGTCCCTCTTGCAAGGAGTCCGACAGGAAATGGGCAGAGGACTGGACCTCGGGCCTTCTGAGACGTGTCCCCACCACTGCCCCACAGCGGGGCCTCCAGCAGCGCCCGCCGGCTCTCAGCAAGGAGGGACATAAACAGAGGCCACGTGGTGGGCGGGGAAATAATGAGCCTCGACACTGAGGAGCCCCTACGACACCACGGTGAGAGCTCCCTGGTATGTGAGTGGCTTCTTAGCAGCTACGTGGTCCAGGGCTGGATGGACGCCTTCCTTCCGGGGTGTGGTGGCAGGATCTCTGGACCCTGGCCCATGAGACACGGGTCTGAACACTGTCCCTTCCTGTGTCATCGTGGGCAAGGTCAGTGGCACCTGGAGGCACACTTTCTTCAGCTGTGAAACAGACATTAACTGCCTGACTGTCCGCTCTCCCGCTCAGAGCCAGTGTCCCAGTCCAGGACCCGCGCACCCGCACGTGAGGCCCCGCAGCTGACTCCAACGGGTCCCCCACCCCAGCCCTGCTCTGCTCCCGCTCCAGCCACAGAGCTGCGGAGCCTTTCAGAGTCATAATCAAGGAGGTCATTCCTCTGCCAACAACCCTCTGATGTTATCCGTTTGCACCCAGAATAAAACACAGATTCCCCAGCATGAGGCCGCGGATCGCCGGATCGCTGCTGGCCGCGTGGGCCTCCTCCCCGCTCGCGCCCCTCCGTCACTGCACTCAGCCATGACCCGTGCGCCTGTCACGGGATGAGCGTGCTTTTCCCGTGCCCGCGCAGTGGCTCCACGGGCTCGCCCCCAGCGGGAGAGGCTGCCCCTGACCATGGAACCCAAGGGAGCACCCCGGCCACTTCCAGCGATTTCCCCGCAGTGCGCAGATCGGGACGTGAATCAGGCTCGTGCTTCACGGCTCAGCCACTGCCAGTTCCCGCAGGGCTGCGAGCGCGTGGGGCGCACCTCCTGTGCTGTTTTCACAGTGTGTTCCCAGGGTGAGAGCGATACCTGACACCCCAGCACTAGGCACCCGGCACACATCTGTTGATGAATAAACGAGTAGGCGTAAACATAATAAAGCGTCTAGCGCATGAGAGGCCTCAATTTGTTGTCTGCTTTCTTGCTCCTGGGGAACTTACTTGTAGGACAGGGCAATACGAAATGATAGCAACAGTTAACACTTGTTGGGCCATGCGAAACGTTAACTCACGTGCCCGCCCTGTAACACGTGCATTGCTGTTACCACAGCTGTGCAGATGAGGAAAGTGAGGAACACAGAGGTCAAGGAGGTGGTGACCTTGGATGTGGACTCAGGCGACTTGGCCCCACCGCTGCGGTTCCACCCCTCGCCTCCCTGACACAGCTGCCCCAGCCCGGCATCAAGTCTCCCGCAGCATGACAACAATGGGTTCTCCCCACCGTTTCTTTCGCTATTCACTCACTCATTCATTCACTCACTCACTCATTCATTCATGCACTCATTCATGTATTCAGTCAACATACATTAGCATTGCCCTAAGTCTCAAGACTAAAGAGCTGCATGAGCCAAGTCTTTTGGGGGAAGAAAAGGGATAAATAGAAATGAAAATCCTTATTTTATCAATGCTCTCAGCAAAATCAAACCTTTGATAATCTGGAGCAGAAACTTTCCAAATTTTAAAACCTAAGATTTTCCCTTTATGACAATGACAGCCTCCTTCCCAGGTGTCTTCTGGATACCTGATCTCTCCAAACACTGTCCCCGCTTTCAGAGTGACCAGAACTTGAGCACCGTCGGAGCCTCCGAGCACTTGGACTTCTCCTTGCTTGACTATATACATTTCCTTCCCAATTTCTCCCTAAATGCCAAGCACAAAGAGGCACTTAATTCTTGACAATTACCCCCCAAGTGAAGAAACAGAAACTTCTAGAGGAGTCAATGTAAATGAAGGAAACAATGAATATCAGCGAATGGGCCACCATTTTCAGGCCTGGGGTAGTTACAGACATGGGTTGTCAGGTGGAAGGAAATCATTGGCACCGTGAGCACTGATGCCACCGCTGGCCACGCGGAGCCATCGTGGCCAGCATGTTGTGCCAGGAGTGGGCACGGGGGAGCGAGCAGCTGGCTGTGGCACGGCCCGCCTGGCTTGGTGACCACTGCTTTGCTCGGTCACCCAGAGAGCATGGGCTGTGGCCGTCCCACGCCTCTGCCCGCAGCACTGGGCTTGGATTTAGAACCTGCGGCACACGAGCCTCTGAGCTGCCATTCTTGTTCCACACCCGATTTCTCTAGTCTTCGTCTGTGTGTCTTTTACTTGCTGTTCCTGCACTGTACGCTTTGCTGTAGTAAGTCTTAAGCCATAACATAACTTTATGTTGAGTCGTGTGGATCACCAAACTGCAAGATCCAAAAGGAATCAATATGCCTCACAAGACGCTGAAAGAGCATCTGGGCCAGAAAAAGCTGCTCCACTCCGATAAGCTGGTTTGCATGATATCAGACAAATCATTTGGATAACAGTACCTACATATCTCAATGAGTTGTCTTGATCATCCTGAACTATAAAAAAATAACATGACACTCCGTTCAGGAGGGGACTAAGTTATGTGACTTAATAAAATATTTTTGTTAACTGTATCTTCAAAGGATTAGAACGCACTAAAACTAACTCGGGATTAAATGATGTTGATTCTGGTTACTGCTCTGCGATGGGTGAGATGTCTACTGTGTCCCAGTGCTTGGCACAGGGCTTGTGACACAGACACTCATTTATGGATGAGGGAAACATAATTTAACCATTCTCTGGGAAGTTCTGAAGTCTTTTACCAACAAGGTTATTTTCTTGAACATTAATTGTATTATAATTTGGGGTTGAGTTTAAAGTTTTCACACTCCACCTCTTCGTTAACCCTTTGTGAAGCTGAAATTCTCATTTTATCTCCCCATTACCTTTATGAGGAAGGTAGAGTAAGTACTATTATTTCCATTTTATGGAAAGGAAAATAAAGGTACAGATTGGCTTAGCTGACTACCCAAAGCTCCATGACAGTCAGAAGCAAAAGGAGACCTAGAATGAGCATTTCCTAACTGAGCAATGCATAGAGTATGTTCGAATTTTGCATTGCGCAGAATATTAAGCAAATATTTATTCTCAAATATAGAGCAAAGTAGAAATTGCAATACAGATGGATCTTATTGTGATTATTTCCACGATATCAATGCTAGTAACAATATCTTGTGTTTGCATAGTAGTTTTAAAAATCGTGACAGTATCTGATAGTTCGCTCTTTATTTTAATTCCTATATTTGTTCTAACAGAATGTGCTACTTTATAACTGCAGAGCATTTTCATACACGTTAGTGCATTTAGTTCTTGCAGAAATCCAGGTGAGGTCAAATACAAGAGACTGCACTATTCTTATTTAAAAATTGGTGGTAGAGGCTTGAACAGTTGTATCTTGAGTGAACTTACAAGGCTGGCAGATGACGGTGTTGAAATAGCAGCACCTAACTCTGTCTAACACATACGGGTAGATCATTTTTAACAACGAATCTAATACCAAGACTGATCTCTTAGAAACCAATAAAATAGTAGAAAGTATTTTTAAAATAAGGGATGACGCCGGGCCCGCTGTCTAAAACCCGGGCAAGCACCAGCCTCTCTCTCCTGTCGGGATCTCCCGGCACTCAAGTTCCCCGCAGACGACGACAAGAACTGTGACTGGCATCTCAGGCCTCCCCTCTCCGCCCCCTCCGCCTCGCTCCGCGCCCGCCCTCGTCTGCGCTCTGGATCTGCTCTTACCGCGGGGCGATGAGGTGGCGGCGCCCACTCTGAGCTTCACGCGCGCGGCACTTCTCAGGGGTGCGCCGCTGAGCTTTCCGAGTTATCTCCTTTCCAGTCCCTGCTGCTACTGGAACAAGCGGAAGGGCCATTTGGGTGCAGTAGGCCATGTTGGTCCCAAAACAGCACCCTCGGGGGCCTGTAACTGAGCCGTGTTTCCAGTTCTCATTTTAATGGAAGTGATTTCCTATCACCAGTCGGCCGACTTTTATCTCAGGCTCACTTGTGTGACTGCATATTCTTGGTTTTCATTACATGAAACTTCTCCTTGTCTTCTCCTCTTCTTCCTCGGACAGCTCCCCCTCAGCTGCCATCTCGGGGGCTTCTCCTTGGACCTCCGCAAACACTGTATTCTTCAGAGTTACAGTCCGGGGCCTCTTCTCCAGCCTTTACTTGAAGTCAGCTTCTGCCACATGCCAGTTCTCCAAGTTTGCCTCCAGGTCCTTCCCTCTCATGGACAAGGCTGCTTTCCAGCTGTGCTCTCGTGTCTCCACCTGGACACCGTGAAGTGCCACATACCAGCGGTCTGCAGCCTTTGTGGCACCAGGGACCGGGGCTCCCACGAGAATCTAATGCTGACGATCTGAGGCGGAGCTGAGGCGGTGACGCTGGCGCTGGGGAGCGGCTGCAGACAACATGAAGCTTCGCTGGCCCGCCCACCGCTTACCTCCTGCTGTGAAGCCCGGTTCCTAGGAGGCCATGGACCGGTACCGGTCTGTGGCCCAGGCTTTGGGGACCCGTGCCCTACACGCTCTTTGACTTTGTCTTTCAGCTTTACCCCAGTCAATGACTTGCTTCCTTTCCTCGAATGTGCCAAGCTCTGCCCTGCCTCGTGGCCCCACGGCCTCACGTCAAATGCTGTCCTCTCCACTGTCCTGCTAGAGAACTCTTCCTCTTTAGAGTTGGCATCGCTCAACTCTAGAGGTTGCCTGACAACCTCTGCCGTCCTCCTTTGCCACCACACTGGCAACTTCTACTTCCCCTTCAAGGAAGTCAGCACATTTTGGAGTTATGCATGTATTTGATTTCATTTGTGTACTGTCGGTCTCTTCCATCAGGCCAGTGACTCTCCACTTTGGCTACATTTTAGAATCATCTGGGTGCTTTAAAAAAAATATTAATATGTGGGCTCCACCCAGGCCTCTAAATTCGGGTGACTCGATGCACATGGTGACCTGAGTACCCCGGCACTAGACCGTAAGCCCCTGGAGGGCAAGAACCATCTGCTCCTCTGCTGCCGACAATGCCCAGTACCCGGCACAGTGCCTGGCCCATGGCATTCAAAACTACTTGTTGCGTTTTACTGAGCAAACGATGCTAAAGCTTTCTACCTGGCGACTTGCTGTCTTCTGCATGCCCCGTGCTGATGCGGTCCCTTCCCTGCTGCCTTAGTACATGCTAAGTCCTTCCTCCACCTGGACGGCCTGTGTCCTCCTGCTTCTCCCCACTTCATTCTTCAAGACTTTGCTCGAACATCAGCTTCTCCAGGACATCTTGCTGGGACCTGGTGGGACAAGCGTCCTTGCTGTGTCCTACGCCAGCTCGTGCCCGCTCTCTCACAGCCTAACACACGGTTCTAGAACGATGTACGTGCTTCCCACCTGCACTCGCTGCGGACGCCCCAGAGTCTGCGGTCACCTCGCATTTCTATGAACTATGCACATTCCTCTACTTTTTATTTTGATTATTGACTGTACTACTGATTTAGTCTCCCAAGATATAAACCCAAGGTCATCGTTCCTTCTCTCCTCCCTTAGATTAGTAATCAGAGATGTGCAAAAATGTTCATTTTAGAGTTATTTATGATAGCAAATATTTGCAAATTGACTGTGATATATTCACAGATTAAATTATGTGGCTTTGAAAATGAGGTTATAGATTATTTAAGAATATGTAAAATGCTCATGATCTATTGTTACATAACAGAACAAATTTCAAAACATAAGTATAGCATAATGCCAATTTTATAAAACTATGCTTCAATCAATATAAAAAGACAGATCGAAATATATTAATAGTGGTTATTTCTGGGTGGTGGAATGTTTATCTTTGCCCTTTTTGTGTTTTCCATTTTAAAAATAATGAACATGTATTACTTCTGTAATCATAAAAAGCACATAAAATTGACTATCCACTAACAGGGTGAGCTTAATGGAGAGGTAACCGATATCGTTTTTGGAATATATTAAAAGGGCATAACCACCTTTTACTTCTGTAACTTTTCCCTCCACTTTACATATTTGGAATTCATGGGGTGTGATGCTTGATGATTTACATTTATACAAAGAAAGCTTTCAGACTACCCACTGGTGTCCTGTAAGTAATGAAATTCATATTGTCTTGTTCCATTTTGAACTCTGAGAGCACATTATTCTTTTATGGAATTATATATCATAATTATTTCTGTACTATAGAATTCACCCTGGACAAATTTTCTTTAAACAATACTCTTAACTTATGTCCGAACTCCTCAAATGTACTTATTACTTGTCGTGCAACAGAAAAATAGCATGCACTCACCTTTTTGCAGACGAAGTCACCAGGTAAATAGATGGTGGATTTCAACCTTAACAACATGTCATAAAGCATCTGTGTATCACAACCCTAAAGAGAAAAGCAATAAAAAGAAAAATAATTCTTATAGACACAGATACAGGCCAATATTCCAAATAATTTTAAAATGAAATGGAAATAAACAGTAATAGATAATGTCTGTGTTAACGCTAAAATATTAGTTGCCAATGAACATGGACTTGTCTTGACCCAAACTTTAGGGAGAAAAAGAGCCCCTGTAGTATAATGGTGAGTTTGGATCCTGGTCAGATGGATTTAGGTCAGTCCTGTCTCTAGTATCTATTACTAAATACCTCTCTTGCTCTCATTTTCCTAAATGTTAAATGGGAGTAGAAATAATACTTAACTCAGAATGGTAAATTTTTACTCATACAAAACTTAATGCTTAATTAATGAGAGCTAGTAATGATTATGACAGTATAATAATAATTTATTAGTAGTATATTAAGACTGACATCCAAATCTTTGTTGAACATTTTTCTTTCTTGTAACATCTTTCATACTATTCTTAGATATTATCTAACTTTGTAAACTTATTTGTCTTACTGCGTCAATTATCATCTTAAAGGCAGAGTAATAGATACAAAAGCATATCTGTTGAGTGAATGACTGTTCACATCCACTTTAACAGTGTAATAAACAAATCTTATTTGTTAGAATATATGTTTATTTTTGTATTGGTGCAAATAATGATAACTTATCTCCATGCCAGGCCAAAGAAAAAGCTACAGATGCTTCTAAAATCTTTTTACATAGTTGTAAATCTTCCACTTTCACCAAATATTTTCATCTTTCCCCCCAGAGCTGCCTCCATGCAGCAGCTGCCTCTCGCGGCTGGTCCTGCCCGTCCTTTGGGGAATTATCCTCTCACAAGGAACTAATCGTGGTCAGCAGAAGAGGGAGGAAAAGAGAAGCAAAGTGCCGGTCTCCGCTTGGTGGCTGGCGCTCATGCTCCTAGCGGCCACCAGCTTTTTGTAATGATTGCAGCAGCAAACACTTGACCTAGATCCATATGAAATTCAGACCTTGGGGTTGCCTGGCTGATAAGGAAAGTTAATAATTTATGATTGAAGTACCTTCAAGTAGTCATTGGTGAGAAGCACTCAGATGAACTTGCTGTTAGAATTTTAAAAATTTATTTGAGAAAGTATAGCTTTTGGTTATCTAGAATAGGTAAAAGGCCAGGGCTGGCAGGAATGCCTTTTTAATACAGTTCAGCAAGTATGACAGAAGCTGCCATGAGCAAGTCCTTGTACCATGCCCTTGGAGTCATGGACACCGAAAAGAGGCTAAGTCTAGTTGGGAGGACGGTTTAAGTAAACAGAGAAGCTGTAATTGATAGAGTTATTCATGTCCTAAGAAATCCCAGGTAAATACCCATAAGGCTTCTGCCTAGGAGTGGGGATGAGAGAGCCCCAAGAAGGTGCCACGTGGATGACACATTTGAATCAAATGAGAATGAGTATGACAGATAAAATTAAAGATCTGCAGGTCGGAAAACCATAGAGGGGTTAAAATAAATAAAATTCTCTGTCTGTGTATACAGATATGACTGAACACGACAAGTAATGTGTGTGCACAAAAGCAAGGCGTAGAATGTATTCAACATGATTCCAACTATGAAAACACTACACCAAATACTACTGGCTGCCGTTGATGTTAAGATGGATCTCAAGTAAAATGATGACAGTGGGAACTGGAAAGGTACCCTCAAAATCATGTTAGTGGCCACTCCTGGGAGGGAGGATGGGGGACAGATCTGGGGAGAAGCATTGATGAGACACCAACTTTAATTTTTATCAACTTAATGAAAATTAAATACAATGCACATCCCAAGACTGTTTGTAGGAACACACACCCTCCGTGGAGGAGGACGGTTAATGGTTTTCATTTTAACCAGTGAGGGGGACCCCTGGCAGAAAGCACCAGTCAGGGAGGCCCGCACAGGGGAACGTGTTAGACCAAGCCAGGCGCCAAGTCCTGGGGCAGACCAGCGACTGTGAGCACGTTGCTCTGTGGCACTCAGCGGAGAGCTTCCCGCTTAGAACCTGGCTTTCCTCAGAGAAAAACGTTCGAACCTTTTTAAATATGAATTCTGATGAACGTGACTGCATTCATCAGATCGTGGGAAGGAAACGCAGCAGCTGTACGCAGTGAAAACCTGTAACTTAACTTTCTTCAGTCAGTGATTCTGTCCCCTTGTGGCCGTGTCTGGACACACACTGGCTCCTCCCCGTCTGCACTCAGGCTCCGTGAAATGACAGTTCATCGTGAAGTCGTTATATTTTATGATGTGTTTGAAAATGATGATCTCTTTTTTCCCTCCCAGAAAATGATTATTTTCTTGTGCTACACTTTGCTCCATCACTGTATGATAAAAAATTACATTCAGGGCTAGTTTTTTTTCCCCTTGTAATGCAGCTCTACTTCCTTTATAGATGTTGGCAGGAAATTTTCTGACTTACAAGTCAAAGCACAGTTTCATACATGTCGCCTTTTCTGTGTAAGAGCTAACAGTGACGTTATATTAACATAAAACATTTGTCTTAAACTTGCTGTTTCTCATCTCTACCTGTCTGATTCTTCCGAGCGCCCGTGACGCCTGGCATCACATAACACGCTGCTGTGTCGCCGCCGCTTTGCAGATGAGGGAGCAGAGTCAGGAAGTCTGGGGCTGTCCCCCTGAGGTCGCACCAGCAACAGGGTCAGAGGAAGAGACCCCCAGAGCGAGATGTTCTCTCTCTCACGTTTCGAGTGTCTCGAGGGCGGCCCTGCACATCGCTGCCCTCTGGCCCCACGCCCGGCGGGCCTCGGGGTGCAGCAGGCACTGCAGGACGCGGCCTGCTGTGGAGAGGGGACTGTCGCACACAGCTCCGTTCTCAGCCATGGGGAACTGAGTGCTGTGAGAAAAACCACGTCACAGACCTGTGAGGGTTCTGGAGATGTGTACGGATAACCTCTAGCTTAGAAGGTGGTCCACACACCCAGAAAGTTCTTTCAATAATGGCGAGCTCGGAGCATGACCGTAAGGTTGGTAGCATTCATCTCTGAAAAGCTTTCTGTCTCTAGGTTCATTCCCGCTTCTTCGGAACAGAACTTAAGACTATCAGCAAGTGACAAGTCCTGGGGACATTAAGTCACCCTCGAGTAGAAACGAGCTTCTCAGGGATCTGCCTGCTCCACCTCAGAAATGAACGCTTGCTCCATCTCAGCTCGACGACTCCTGAGCGAGCAGCGGTGACACATCCAGGGGAGGGGACTCAGAGCCCAGTGGCCATGCCGTGCGGCACAGCCGGCGATGGCGGGAACCGCTGGGAGCAGCAGCTGATATGATCAGTACTCTGTGCAGTATGCCCGGGTCACAGCGTCCTGAGTTCTCAGTGACGCGGGACCCAGCCCTGCATTCATTGTTACGAATCCTAGCAAAAGGCCCCTCCACAAATCGTCCCTGAGAACTGATGATAATGCCACTTCCCTAACACAGTCGGAGTGGCAAGTCTCCGCTGGCCGGAGCCTTGAGGATGAGCCCAGCCGTGCCCCTGGGGGGCTGACCTGGCCTCGGGAAGAACCCGACCTCACCGTGACAAGTCGGCTTTGTCTCTCAGTTACTAAAAACGGTGTGACGACAGCACGACTTGCTAAGGCCAGGTACTGACGCGAGCACTTTATGTGCTCTGGGTCACGATCGTCACGCACCGACGTGCCCTGCTGCCCGTGCTGGTTTCCTGGGTCTCTGGTCCCCTGCTGTGCAGTGGGGTCTTTTTCAGCTTCAACGATGCAGTTTCAATTCTAGCCACTAGGTGGCAGAACAGAGCGTTCATTAAGTTTTCTCCTGCTTCTGGTAATTTTGTGGTAGAAGCAAAATGTGATTTCCCTAGCATTTAATTTGATAAAACATATTTAAAAATAGAAATTAAAATAATAAATCATGAGAAAGGAGAGGAAATTGCCCAACTTCACAGAAATGAATAGCAGCTTATTAGCTTAACACTTGAGCTTGCACTGGAACTACATGAAATCTGCAAGGAAGAGAACCGTTTTTTATGAAAAACATTTAAAAAATATTATGACTATTCATCTCCAAGATCTTTAGAAACTTATTACCCAATGTAGAAGCAGCAAATCTTACTGATTAACCACAACTAACTGAAGCAAAGTTTTCATAACAAATCCGTGTCTCTAATTCCACCTCCTTGGTTAAGAGACAGAACCACGTAAGACTGAGGGTCTTTTCTCAGGAGGAGAGTGGCAGAGTGAGTGTGCGTAAAGGCGTCTGGGTGTGAGACTAGCTGATGGCCTAAGTCCAAGTCCGTGAAAGTCAGCCAGGGACGGCCTGCTGCGCGTGCGGCTCTGCGCCCCGAGGGAGGCGTCTCTGGCCGCCTCAGCGCCTTCGCACTCAGCCTGCCCGGGGGTGCGGAAGTGGCCGCCGCAGCCTGGCCAGGTGCACGGACTGCAGAGTGACAGAAGCGTGGCCCCGCACCCCACACCATCTCTCAGACCTCCATGGCTGCCGTCGGCTGAGCGGTTTGCATTTTCTGTAAAATGGGACAGTAATAAACTTTGTCAGAGACTTGCTATGAGAATTACTTGAGAGAAGGTAACGAAGCAGTTGCTACATAGTCAAGCTCAATAAATAGCAGCTATGATTATTTTTGAGAAGATGTGCATAGATTTTAAAATTCGGGGTTGGCAACATCTTGGTTTGCTGCCTTTTACTGAAGCACATCCCACACAGCTCTGCCGATGGTTGGGTGCTGGCACAGTTAACTTTACCTGTCGACCTGGTGAGGCCACGGTATTCAGGTATCTGTCACACCAGACTAAATGGCACTGTGAACATATTTTTAGATGACATCACCACTTAAATCATTAGACCCTGAGTAAAGCAGAGTGTACTCCATTACGTGGGTGAGTCTCACCCACTCAGTCGAGTGCTGAAGAGAAAGAAGAGGGACCTCCCTGGGGAGGAGGGAGCTCTGCTTCCCACAGCCTCTGGACTCGGGCTGCGACATCAGCTCTCCCCAGCGTCTCTGTCTACCGGCCTGCCCTGCAGGGTTCGGCCTTGCCAGCCCCCATGACTGCATGAGCTGGTTCCTTAATCTCCCTGTATAGCCACATGCTATTTGTTCTGTTTTGCTGGAAAACCCTAATACAGGTGCCATGTAAAAAATGGGTGTGGGGGAACTCCCACTGGAAACTGGAAACTCCTTTCCACTCCTCCCCAGGTTTCGGCCCCAGTGCACCCCCTCCTTTCCCCTCCCCTCCCTTCTCCTTCTCCGCTCCCCCTCCTCCCCACCCTGCCTTCCTTGCTAGGGCCTTTGCTAAGCAGTTGCTCTGTGTCTGAAACTGACCTATGTCCTGTTGGTAGCAAGACTTAGGACCAAGCCCGGTTCTCCAGGGAGGTTTCAGTCTGCGACTTAGAAATGGGGTTTAGAGTTGAACATTATTTTGCTGAACAATACAGAGCGGGGTCCCCAACTCCTGGGCCATGGCCCGGTGCCATCCGTGGCCTGCCAGGACCCGGGCCGCACAGCAGGAGGTGAACGGCAGGTGCACCAGTGATGCTTCACCTGTATGTGCGGCCGCGCTCCCCCCAGCACCGGCATCACCGCCTCAGCTCCGCCTCAGGTCCTCAGGCGTTGGATTCTCACGGGAGCGCGCACCCTCCCGTGGACTGCGCACACGAGGCATCTAGGTTGCGCGCTCAGTATGAGAACCCAGCGCCTGAGGATCCGAGGTGGAGCTGAGACGCCGATGCCGAGGCTGAGGAGCGCTGCAAACACAGGTTACCACTGGCAGAGAGGTGTGACTGCATGCAGACTCCTAGCGAAACCCTATCAGTGACTGGCAAGTGACAAGTAAGCTGCATCTGGTGACAGGCCTTAGAGAGGCAAGTGAGCTGAAGTTCTTCAGTTGTACGGCTGCATCTGGTGGCATCTGATTCTGCATTATGGTGAGTTGTATAATTATTTCATTATATATTACAATGTAATAATAATAAAAATAAAGTGCGCAATAAATATGGGCTTGAAGCATCCCAACCCCACCCTGTTCGTGGAAAAACTATCTTCCACGAATCCGGTCCCTGGAGCCAGGAAGGCTGGGAACCGCTGATGGAGGGAGTCTCATTCCTTGTCCATTTAACAGACTTTAGTGTATGCAACTTCTGCTGCTCTTGAATTTAATCTTTTCCCCACAACTAAACGTCCTCAAACTCTACACATTTTCCTTTGAAGCTATTTTTTAATGAAAGAATAATTTACATGTACTAAAATATACAAATTTGAAGGGACATTGAATTTTGACAAATGCATAGACTGTGTAACTTCCCGAGCAAGACAGAAAACTCTTCTCACCCCACACTGTCCCCTCACGCCAGTTCCTAGCCAATTTCTCCATCACCCCTCGCCACCAGAAGCGATCGCTGACCTGACTTGTATCACAGAATAGTTTTATTTATAAGACCGTCCTTTTACTATCTCCTAGGTCCACTAATCCATTCTTACCTCTAATCCCCTTGGCTGGAAGATTTTCCAATTTGTCAAAGTCCTTCTTAAAAAATGGTTATTTGCAGTGTGATATGTTAATCTAGATATAGTTGAAATAAGAAAACCAATATCATGTTAAAATTCTGGGCAATACCATACATACCTCTGTTGAGTCATATGGAGTTTGAGGTCGACTAAAACTCACAGGCCTAAAAAAATTATTTTAAAACTAACCATTGCTCTCCTTACATCTCAGTATTTTAATATTATACGTAAGCCCAGAATTTTACTTTTGTGCTTGCTGAAATTAATCTTGGCTTTGTTCATTGCTCAGGATACTCAGTTAATTTTAAATTTTGTAATGTGGCATATTTGAAAGCATTCCTTTTTGCTTTGTGTCATCTGCCAATTTGAAAATCACATGGTCTATATCGCCATCAGAATCTCGATGGAGATCACAGTGGGATGTGTGAGGGACAGAGCCACAGGACGCGGGCCTGTCGCACCCCGACACTGGGACGCCTGTGCCTCACCTCCCGACCCTCAGCTTACGCTTCTTCGTCCTGTCCCCACATCTGTCTGAACCTTCCATCTTCCCTTCTGTCTACACTTCCATCCCTGGGGTCACATCTAGCCTCATGACTTAAAATACATCAACATGCTGATATGTCCAAGTTCACTGCTCCGGCTCGGCCCTCTCCCCTGAGCGCAGACTTACTTATCAAGCTGCCCACGTGACATTCTAACTGGAAGTCTGTCACCTCAGACTAACACAATAAAAGCAGAGACCCTTGCTACTCCCTTACCCCATACTTACTCTGTAGTTTTCCATTGTGCAGATGAAATCTCTGTTCTTCCTGTGCCTCGGGCTCAGAGCCCTATCACCTCCTTGCTCCCGTTCACTCTCTCGCTCCCTTCACACAAACAGCGAAAACTGAGACCCTCCCTGCCAGATTCACGTGGAATTTGGCCATGAAGCAGCTCTGCTCCTACTCAGGGGCCGGTCGCTTCTGTGTCTTGCACAGAGGGTTATGCAGCTCCCGTTTGGCCTTCCTGCCCTCTCACACTCGATTCCTGCGGCCTGTCCTCCACACAGCTGGAAGGATGATATTTTTCAAACCAATCTCAACAGGTCACCTTCTGCTCAAGATTTCAGTGGTTTTTACATCACAGTACATTCCAGAGTCTGCACAGCAACCTCCAAGGCCTCCCTTAACCTGCTTCCTGCCTCCCCTTTCTGCTCTCTCCTGACCAGTCTCGCTCCCCATCACTCTGCCTCTGCTCCAGACTCCCAGCTCAGCACTTCCAGGCGTCCATCCTCCTGTAACATTCCCAGCCCCTGTCCTCCCCTGCCCCTCCCGGCACATGCCTGGCTCACTCCCGGCTCCCTGCGGGCCTCGGCTCCCTGCATCAGAGCAGCCTCAAGCCCAGCACCACCCCTAGCCTCCTTCATCTGCTTAATTAACCTTCACACATGATGTGTTCATCTTCATTTCCCTCTTTTGGAATGTAGGCTCCATGTGTGGGTATTTGTTTTAAAATGTTGTATTCTTCACGGCTAAAATGGTGCCTGAAACATAATAGGAACTTAATACATATCTGTGAATGAACAAATTAAATAGATGACTCAGGGAGTGTCACACAGAATGAAATGTTAGGTGAGAAACAAACAAGGCTTCTAAAAGTGAATTTGGCCATCTAAAAAGTTCACCTCCAAAGCATTTCTACAGGAGACGCGATCGGTCATGATTCTCTGACTGCCAGGCTGGTCCAGAGCCGATCTGGGCTCTGCCTTGTCAGGTGTCACAAGGCACTTTCCAAGCTGGGATCGACATGCACAGTAGCAGAGACACGGGCTGCAGAATCTCATAATATTTAAACACAAGAAGAGCCCGAAGAGCCCGTTTTCTTTGACCAATTAGGGGGGGGGGCTTCCAGAGTCAGTCATCCAATGAGGAGAGACCCATAGTTTATCTGACTCTAATCTCATAGAAATTCTCCAGACTATTTTGACCTAGCTAAAACATACGCAAAACAGTCATAAATGCTGTATAAAAGCATTTGCTCAGATTTTACACAGAAACAGGTACGGCGTCGTTCTGGTCACTGTCAAAGCACTTGCCTTGAACAAGTCGACCTTGCTGATGATGCCAAAGTTCACGTCGACGGCAAGCGCGAGCTGCATCGTGGCGGGCAGGGCCCCGAGCAGGGTGGACTCGTCTTCATGGAGCAAACACAGCCACCACAGAACAGAACAAACAGGGAAAGACATCACCGAAGTGTGAGGAAAGGATTAAAAAATAACCAAATGCCAACTATTTTTACAAATGAACAGCTGTATCAAAATCTATATTTTCATTACTTCTACTGGCCACACATACCTATCATGATAGCACTATTACTTTCATGAAAAAAAGTAGTATTTTAAGTATTGATCACCTAACAATTCTGAATAAACTCAGAGCATTGTGTTTGCTAAAATTGTGGATATAGAGTTTGATGATCATGGGACAAAGCCTGCTGGGCAGCCGAGACGGGAAAGGGTCTCGTTCCTGTCTTCTGGGTCTGCAGATTCCAGACTGAACACCCTAAGAATGCAAATGACGAGTACCATGTGGTGTCTGAAAGCTCACAGAGCTCTATCACTATCTCGTTTGACCCTAGTGACAACCGAAGGTAAGTGTTCTCATTCCCGCTTTGCAGAAAGAAGAAACAAAGCATAGAAGCTCTGAGAGGCTGTAGGTGACTCGCTCAATTGTGCAATTGGGGGCTGGGATCCAAAGAAGAAATGTGCTGAGTGAGTCCATTCAAATTATTATAATTTACTTGCTTATTAACTCAGTGAAGAATGTGAACACACTAGAGATTTCTCTACCTGTGAATTAAACAATGGGCCTTTGGGCTGATAAAACGTTCCATAAGCAAACTGCCCATTCTTAGTGTCCAGTATGCTCCACTTTGAGAGTTGATTATTTTTGATGTTTTCTTATATCTATTTAGAAAAGAAAAAATTACTATATTCTATCCTCATTTCGATTGTAAATATGAAGATGCTTTCTAAACAGCATGGCTTGTTGTGGCTTTTCGGGGGTAGGCTGTAGGCCCCTGTGCCGGGAGGCGGGGGCCGTGACAGCTCTCCGCTGCTCCTGCCCCATGTGAGATGCCTGGGAGCAACTGTGGGGGCTCCAGGGGGAGGCCCAGGGACCTTGGATTCGGGAGGGGTCTCTAAACGTGGGGCTGGGACCTCTGAACAGTGGCAGAAAAGTGAAGATAAGTTACAAAGTAGTCACAGGGACATAAAGTGCAGCATAGGGAGTATGGTCAACAATACTGGAGCCTAGACTAATTGGGGGGGGTCACTTCATAAATTATATAAATGACTAACCACTATGCTCTACACCTGCAGCTAAGAGAATATTGAATGTCAACTGTAATTGAAAAATGAGTAAATAAATAAGGCTCTGCTGTCAACAACCAGAGGCTCTTATCTGCTCTACGAGCCTCTGTGATCTGAGAATCACACTGGAGTTTGTGTTCTGGCGGCACTAGAGTTTTTGGCTTCTCTGCGGCATTAACTTTTTATATAAGAAGGAACAAACTAATAGTTGAATCTGATTATTGTCAACAAGCACATTATCCTTTACGTGTATCATTTAATAAAGGTTATTCTAAATTCCAGCATTATAGCACGAATAGTTCGCACCATGAATTGCTGAGGGTCTCCTGCAGAGCTGTGGCCTGAGAGATGTGCCTTCTGGACGTGCCCTGGGTGACAAGGTCACGCCCAGAAAGAACCCCAGGCTGACTGAGCAAGCGTGAGCTGCATTAGGTTATCTGCTGGCTCCATGGCCCTAGCCAAATGTTTCAGTTAGGAACCTCCATTTCCTTGTCTCCCCAAAGGGGTTCAAGGCACCTAATTTTCCCAAATCATGTGTGTGTGTGTGTGTGTGTGCGCGCGCGCGCGCGCGCGAAGATTATGTGAGGCAATATGTGTAATTCCTAGCATTTGGTAGCCACTGAAAAAAATTTAGCTTCTGTTCTTCCAGGATTTGTATAACCAGTAAGTTATCACCAGATATTTAAGAAAAAAAAATCCCATGGTATTAAATTAATGCTCTAAAGTCCATTTAGCTGTTTCTCAATCTTCTGTTCAAATCCAGTCTCTGCTTGTACCTTATGGGACTTCCACCAAATGACATGGTTTGCAGGGATGTGGTGAGTAATTTGCCATGCTTACCCAGCATTCTCTGAGAGTCCCACGTGTATTCATACCAAGTCCGAACCCGATTCTGCATGCTCTTGGGAATGGAATAATTGTTCATGTAGGCGATGGTGTGATCCATGCAGACCCGGAAGCTGTTCTGATTGGCTGTTGCTGCTCCAATCACATCTCGCATCTAAAACCAAATGTGGTCACTTCCACAAGCGGCAGAGGACCTGGAGGAGTTACTAAAAGCCCAGCCGAATTTAGAGTTTTCACATGATACGTTCCATAGTATACTTTGACCACTTGGTTTTTATCACACTGATAATGGGTCCTGACTCGATCACTTCTACAAAATATTGGGCAAATCGTATCATCTTTCTGACCCAGTAACGAAACAGTAAGACTTGTCTTGTCTCCCATATGAGGTTTCTGTGACAATTCGACATATAATGCATGTGACTACATGAAATTCTTTGAACACTTGTATATTATTGTAAAGACATTAGTTGACTTTTAAAAAATTACCTAGCTTGTGCTTATGCAAGGAATGTGGAAAGTGAGCCATTACCTGGCAGAGTGGCTAGTCTATTTTGGTGAGTCTCACTCTGAAAGCATCCTTTATAGATTACCCAGTGTAGCTGGCTGTATAGACTCAATTCATCATGAAATTGCAACCTCTGTAGTTCCCTTTGTGTTGTTTAGACAGATAAAATCAAATCTCATCATGCTTAAGGCACAGTATTCAGCAGAAGTTGAAATGTGCTGAAATTACTGAAGCATCATCTACTGCTGTGACAATACTTAAAGAACTGTCAGGTTTTAGTTCTTGGATGTTTATAACTCAACCATAAAAACCCACTCTAGGTTAAAAGCTGATCTTAAAGGTCTCAGCACAAAAAAAGATATATAGCTCGACTCTTCCCCTCACACAGAGGAAAGCAAGTGGCTGTAATTTGCTTTGACTGAGGGTTTATTACGGGGAGGAGAGCCAGGGCCTCACACTCATACTCTTAAGACTTTGCTCGTTCATTTGTGGTAGCTGAGCCTTTTCTGCTTGGGGAGAAATGGCTCATTCTTTGAGGTCTAGCTTAAGTGACTCTTTTATTGTAACGACTTCCTCAGCTTTCATTTTAGAGTTATTAAAAGTTATCCAAACTATCTGCTGAGCAGCCACGCAGATAGCTAGCCTAGAGGCATCCTCGTTGGCCTCTGCCTTACTTGTGGGGCTTCTCTAAGTGCCTTCTGTAGCCTCGGTGCCCAGGCCTCCTGTCTCCCAGCTGCACCTGGCGGCTGACCAACGTAGCGAGTCCTCTAGGGCGTGAGAAAGGAGCATGAGGGGTGGGGCCGGGAGATTTAATAGAGTTTTAAATTGGGAACTAAAGAACATTAAAGGTATTATTGATCGGTGCTGAGGGCCCAGACTTCACAGTGACAGTGATCTGAGCAGCGTACGTGCTGGCTTTGGTGGTGTGGGGGTTGAGGAAGACGTCTGTTCCATCTATTCCATCTATTCTGTGATGGAGTCAAGGGCAGGGAAGTGCATGAGGGTGTGAGAGGGAGAGAAGACAGTCTTTGTGAGTCCTTAAGAGAACTGACCATGCAGTTAACACACGCCCCCACAGATCGGGCCCTGGGGCCGTTCTTGGTGTGGTGCTGGGTGGGGATTTTGGATTCTGTCCCAGGCCCTCTAACTCTCTTATAACTGTTCTCCTGTTCTCCTCGGCATCTCTGTCCGTGGGGCAAGGTTAAGGCGCAAGTCTCCGCCTCCTGTCCCCCCCCCAGCCCCCTGCGCACGCCCCCCCCCTCTTTGCCTCCAGCTGCAGTCCCGCCCCCTCGGTGCAGGCGGCTCTCCCGAAGACCTTGTCAAAATGCAGGCTTTAACTCTGCAGGCCCTGGGTAGGGCCTGAATTCTGAATTTCCTGAGTGATACTGTGCTGCCGGTCTGGGGACCGCACTTGGAGTAGCAAGAATACTGAACGGAGCTGGGCATTGTTTTTAATCTTAAAAAAATTGCATTGGACATAGTGAGTGCAAATACCTGTCATTTTACTGTTATTATCCATGCTACTTTGTACGGCTCTAGCAAGTGACTGTGTGGATAACACACATGAATTAGGATGCCTCTTAATCTCTTTAAGCTGGAGTTTCCTTTCTGTAAAACTGAGAAAACACTGAATGAGACATGACTACCTCACATAGATTTTATGAGACAAAATTAAATAATACGATTTTTGCAATTTATATTCAAATTAATTTGAATTACATTTCTCTCTAATCGGCCTATTTTTAATCACTGTTAATGCAACCTCCCCAGGCGTTAAGATTATGACATTTTATACTTACAGTTTTCAACTTGGTGTTCATCTTCCCAAACCTAAATATTTTCTAAATAGTTTCTTTGACAAGTCTCTCTGCACTCTATTACCACGTTCAGGCTGGAGTCGCCACGCACCTGCACATCTATATTGACCGTGTTTTTCACTTTCCGTATTCTGAAGCTTCGCTGTCTGGAACTGCCCCTCCCAGAGTTCGCTAATTCCTAGAGAGACCTGGAAACTCTGCGGTGAGTGCACCTGTGCACGCTAGCCAACAGACCTCGAGCCTGCGCCGTCTGTCGGCTCCCACACTCCCGGTCACGCTCGCCTGCCCTAGTCACCCCGGGGCCAGGCCCCGTTCATGCCCTCCTCCAAGTCATTAAAATAGGTCCAAGTTAGTTTTTAAAAAGCACCATATAGATTTCGATTCTTCCTCTATAAAGTTTATAAAGACTTGCTCGCTTTTTAAAAATGACATTATGTATCTGGGGATTCACATCTTAATTTACCTGACCAATTAGGCTGGAGAATACGAAAACTCCCAAGAAGAAATTCAGCAGTTGAAAAACGATTTCGAATGAAGTATGTGGTTCTGGAAGGCCTCCGATGGTAATCAGACTTCGGACTGCCCAGTAATAGCACCTCAGATACCTGCGCAGAGAGAAAATAGGCATTTTGCTTTTTACCGTAACTTTAAAATTACCCCTGTGCCTGGGCATGTAGAGTACTACATCATAACACATTTCCTCCTAATTAAGATTCTCTTCTATAGGCTGCATTTGCAAATGCCACGTGAGCTCATGTAAACTTGCTGACAAACACTGTGAAATGACTCAGCAAACCCAAGGAGGGTGTTTACAACACAGCACTCCAGCATGTAACGGTTCAGACCAACACCTTTTTGGCCAGGCTCATGACTCTGCGCTGCGGCAGTCCGCGTGCAGTCCGCGTGCAGCCCGGCAGAGGTGGCTTGTCTGCGCCTGTGACCAGCCGGCCCTCCGCTGCGGCGACCTGACTGAGGCTGGGCCTGAGGTGCCTGGGGCCTGGGCTGTGCCTGCTGACTGGGTTCCTCTGTCCTCCACGTTACGTCCATGGAGTGCTGGGAGGTGATGGAGAGTTCGCTCGTGGTCTGTGCCCCCGGGAATGGGCCCTAGTGCCACAGCCCCCTGGTGTACATGTTGATTTTTGTGCACAGCCTGGGGTCCTGTTAGGAATATCTGTATAGCTCTGATGACTGGTCTGGGCCAGGCACTCCCACGAAGCCTTAGGGAACAAGGTTCTGTCTACAGAAGCATCTCCGGATAGAGAGGCTCTTGGGTTTAGTCGGTCCCAGCTCAGTACCCTATGGTCCAGGCAGACATGAAAAGGAGAGCATTGTACAGAATCCGGCCCTGGTCAGCATTTCATTTCTGGCCTGGGTTTGCCACATGTACTATAGTAGCACTTTAAGTAACTGTATATTAGTCCCTGGACAGAGTTGTCTTTTTCTTATGAAAATAATTTATGATTTTTAGATATTCAAGTACTAAGAAGTTGAAGTTTACAAAGAAAGAATCAAACCGCAGTTGAAGTTAATACTCAAATAAAAAGATCTAGAAAAAAAATCACTCATTTTGAATTCAATACCTTTTGAAGGACGTTAGTTTTTCCTCTTTTTTTTAACCTGGTAGATATAGGAAGAGAAAATTACTGTGCCAGGAGAATAAAAATATTACCACTCTGTAATTTTTTTCTAGCAGGCTCCCCGGACTTGCTAATATTAGCATGAACTTGCTGTCAAAGAGAACCACCTTGAAGAAGCATGGAATAAATTTTATGGATTGCATTTAACTTTCGAATTCCAATTTACAATTTCTCATTACTGGATTTATTTTGGTCTTGGGTCCCGGACCTGTGGGTATCTTTAAATTAAGGCACTTTATTGAACCCAGTACCACTCAAGAGTGGGACGGGGAATCGCTTTTCTCCCTATGTGACCAACTGCAGTACATGTATTGGGACTACTGTACCCTCCAAGGTCACTGGAGTGTTAAAAAGAACAAACATGAATTACTTTCTCTAATTTCCTTATTTATGGACATTAAGTAACACTCAAACGTGGAACTTAAGCATTGATTTTCCAGATCTGGAGGGCTGGCCTTGAACTATTTTTTTGTGTATGAAGTAGTCCGCTGTGTTAATTGGAAGTTTTCTGCCCTGATGCTTTGAGGGTTTTTTTTTTTTTTTTTTTGGATTCTTTCCTCGGTCTTGTCTTATACCCAGATATGCACAACCAAAGGTAAGATTTGTAATTTAATTAGATGGCACCTTACTGACTTCCTAGGATTAGGTCAATTAGTCAAGTGTGTCCACGGCTAATATTTGTGCCCAGGCAGAGAGAGATCTCTTCAAGGAGCTTCCATTTGGCTGATTTAAGACATGAATTATCTAACGGACTGTATATTTATATCCTATTATCTCCAAGTTAAACTGATAAGGCAGAATCTGACATAAGACTATAAAGAACATTTAGTGTGAAACAGAGATTCTTCCTCTGTGAAACAAATGTGACATGAAACTTTTCTCTAATAGTTGGTAATGAAAAATTTCAAACGGAAAACCTGAAAAACTTCTGTAGTGAACACCCATATATCCATTGCCCCAGATTCTACCATGAACATTTTACTCTACACCCTTTGTCACGTGACCCTCCATTTTTCCATCCATTAATCCATCTTATTTTTTGGATGTACTTCAAAGTAATTTACAGACAGTAAGTCACTTCCTCCTAAGTACAGTATTTCAGAATAAACATGTTAACTATGCAGGTTAAGTAAAACGCTTTAGGCTTAAAAGGTCAAAATGCAGTATGAAGCAATAGAAGGGGCAGATGCTGTTAATAATGCCATCTGCAAATTGTCTTAAAACATGTAAAAATGATGCTTTTAAAGGTGTTTTCTTTGTAAGGCTGGCAACCTTGACTAAATAAGGTCTATTTCTGTCCCTTAGCGGCTGTATCACCATTCTACTCTGGCTTCGTTCAGTATGTACTTTTGTTTTTTTAGACTTTGGAGATTCTTTTTATTTTCTAGAGAATTCTGCAACCTTTGAAAACTGTTGTAATTTTAATTGTATGTTAATATATCTTATAACAAGTAATTTTACAACAAAAATTACAAGTAATTTATCTTGCTGTACCGTAGAGACAGGGTGCTCTGGGTGTCTGGCCTACACTTAGCTGAGATCAGAGGCCTCAAATCCGAGCATACTCTAGCTTAAGTTTCCTAGGAGCTGAAGCTGAGATTTCTTTCTTTCTGTTATAATAAAGATTTGGTCATTTCTTCTTTTTTTCTTACTTCCTTTCTCCCTTCCTTTCTATTTCTTTAAATACCTAAAAGATTAAGTGTTCATTATATACTTGACAATGTTCTAGGCACTGAGAACAGATATATTTTCTGAGAAAGATATATTTTCCAGAAATGCTACAGAGGGGCATCCAGGTGTGAAAAAGGAAACAGCTCTACTTTTTCTCAAAGGCACCCTAATGCGACTGTATGTTACTTTGCTAATTCGATAAAGTTATCAGACTCATGCATGTAATGATGTTGGATTACATACTCACTTTTAGGCAATATTTACTGTAGTTGGTACCTTACTCAGTTTTCTACATAAATTATTTGTATTAAACTAAATACATACTTGATTCACATTCTAAAGGGAATTACTAATATATTTGGTTATAAACTTTTTAGGAATAGATATTCTGTGTGTGTGTATTTTCCTAATTGGTGGGCCTTCTAACTTTACATTTTTAAGATCAGGTCTGGTTCAAAGTTCAAAAGCTGTTGCTATAATCCCGCACACACATTCAGCTCAGTCTGGGGAGCATGCAATTTTGTGAGGGGTCGTCACTCTCTTTGCTGGACCCTGTAACTGCTTTCCTTCCCACGGCTGCTGTGAATTGCCCTTCAAAGTCACGCTGAGCCCTGCTCTCCTCCAGTAAGGACGTGGACTTGTAATCTGCTCGGTGTCATGTCGCTGGAGCAGGCAGTGAGTGGGGTCTGCTTCACGCTTGGCCCTGTACCTACCGGAAGGAAACCTCACTACTGAATGACCCCCTGCCGTTACCGAGTCTGGATTCTGCTGCCTAAGGCCAAGTGATGGCTTTTACTCCTGGGATACTTGCACATCTAGCTGTCAAGTTTAAGTTATGATCCTTGCTACTCTCTAGGTATTTAACTGAGTTAGTGGTTATAGCTGACTCAGAAACCCATAAAACACTTCAGTGGTAAACTAAGTAGCCACTGTACCTGCCCTCCAAATAATGAACATTGTCCATTACTAACAGTTAGCACTGGAGTCATTAAAAGTTACCTTACCACTCAGTTGTCTAAAACAGAGGCTTTCAAACTTCTTTTTATTAATATCCAGAGTAAGAAATGCATTTGCTAGGTCAGCCGAGGAGCATACACAGACGCACAGACATGCATGCGCGCATGCACCTACTATGTATGACAGACCCTAATGTTTCCTGTTCTGTTCTCTACTCTATTTTCCCTGAACAACAGTGTACTGTAGAGTTTTTACTGTCCATTCATGAGTTATGACTTACACTTTTAAAAACACTGGCTTAAGAAAAGTCATACACTGAAACAGAAAGTTAAGGCTCAACGAAGTTTCCTTCAAAATTAAAACGTACTTGTTGCCTTCGCCGTTATACGTCCATTTCGTGGTGCCAAGTCCTTCATAGGCGGAAGCCCAGTAATAGATGCAGGCGTTAATGCAGGGTGAACAGCAGGTACCCCGTGGTCCGGAGGACTCTGTCGGGAGGACATGTGCAGGATGAGGAGCACAGCCTGTTCCCACGTTTCCTGTTCCTCAAGGTCTCCACCAAGCCCTCTGCTGTGAATCTGTGGCTGCGGGCTGCCCTTGGCACCGCAGTAAAATGACGGTGGCCTGGCGCACTTTCTGGCAGCAGTACCTTAACTGTGACTGACAGGGGATGGAAAAACCTTCCTCTCTTTCCACAGAGGGTATAAATCCACACCCTGGAAGACCTGCTTCGGGGGTCACTCTCCATTTGGAGTCCCATAAAACACGCCACACTGATTTAACTGGGTATCTCAGAAAAGCTCATGGGGTTTTACGCTGCGATCAACAGTGACCAGAGGTCTCTGTGCAAGTGAGGCATGGAACAGCAAATAAATGAAATTCAGATTAGAATGAACTGTCATTCTAGTGGAGCTGGACAGTCCACTTGTGGCAGGGCACGTTTATCTGTGTTGCTCTGACAGGAGCAGGCGACTGGGCCCAGTTTTTGTTCTCGTATTCTTCTGAAATCGAGTTTGACTTCGTACTTTGCGAATCTGTTTGAGAGCATGACCTTCCATTTCATTCAACCAGGACCCGAGAGCCTGAGGTCGTCCTGCTGCCATGGCGGGGGTTGTGCTCTCCCTGCCTGGGAATCACTGCCGCCCCGCCCCCTCGAAGCTCTCAGGGCCACCTTTACCTGTAGACGTACGCATTGTCCATCACAGACTCCAGGCGATGATTAAACTCAAAAAATGAAGTGTACTGTGCAGAGAAGAAGCAAAAAAATAAAAATAAAAAAATCCCCAAATACTCATCTTAAAGACATCTACTCAAGTAAAACTATACGAAACAGAATTTCGTTGTTACTGAAAATATTCTACTCACGTCTTAATAAAAAACTAGGCTCTGTTTTGTGGTATTCTCCTCTAGGCGGTACATTTTAGCACGGTGCTAAACTTCCAGAGCTTCTTGCCTTATTTTGTTTCTACCCTCTAGTTAGTCCTGTTTATGATGTTTATTGAAAATCAAGCTTAAAAGCATTTCCTTCTTCTTTCTAGAGCATATAGTAGAACTCTATTTTACAATAATTAAAACCGTGCTCTCCCAAAATGTAAGTAAAATAAGAAAAGCATGATACAATGCACTGCAGACATAAACAGGTGTTGTATCCTGTGGCTCAACACTAGCAACACTTTTAAGCAAGTGGCATTAAATGTATATTTATTTCAACAAAATTAAAGTCCAGTAACTATTAGCATTGGTTAGCAATTTGTGATATTGTTCAGGGAGACGGTGAGTTTATTTACGTCTCGTCCAAACAGAGCTGCTGTTTCCTGCTGCGGTCTGGGTCTGGCTTGGCTCACACTCCTGCACCCCCGCCCCCCGCCCGCCCCCTCCATGCCTCCAGGCAGCAGCACACTAGGTGAGAGCGGAATCGCCAGCACCAGCGTGGCCTCTTCCATTGCCTCACTGTGACCGTGGAAAAGTCACCTAACATTTCTGTACTTCACTTTCCTCATCTGTAAGATGGGAACAACAAGGGAACATGCCTCCTAACGGGGTTCGTGCATATATGAGTTAATGTATTTAATAATTTAATGTGCTGGGACTCCCAGGATCTAACAGCTAGGAGGGACTATTGGAAATTATTTAAAAAATTATTTAGTTCAAAATTTCATCCAGTGTAGATATGACTGTAATACAACATTTGGAATTAAAAATAAAAACAGATATAATAGTAATGATTCTAACTAGAATATATACAAATGGTTTGTTTTTCCAGAACTCCTGAGTAGAAGTCCCTCGAACATTCAGATTTCGGTAATTTCAATTCATGGTAACTTGTTTATTGTCAGAGTTACAAAACAACAGCAAATATATACTTGAGAGTCTTGCTCCTATTCCTAACCTTTCATCCATGCGATTTTCCCTCCTGCCTCTCATCCTCACCTCAGTTAACCATTTTTATTATATTTCTTGAAGCCCTCTGCTGTTTAAGTAAATACATACAAATGGAATATTTTCCCTTCTGTTATACCAAAGTTAGTTTTGTTCTATAAACTGTTTTGTAACTAGCTTATATTTTAACTTAGCAATTTATCTTAAAGGTGTTTTCACACCAGTTCATAGAAAACTTCCTCTTTACGTAATTTTTTGCACTTCAGAGTGTCTTCTATTATATAAATGTACCACAACTTATTTAACTCATTCTCTGTTTATGCACATTTGAGTTGTATGCAAATTAAATAATTTGGTTATGCAAAAGTTATGTTTGCATTTTTTTTCTAGAATTATAGAATTTTGGATGAATAAGATAACATAGAGGTCACCTAATCAAACTCTCTCTTTTACAGACAGTATTCTAGGCATTCAGTGACTGCCTAATAAAAAAGGACAAATGGAAAAGAATAAAATTACAAAACTCACTTAGAATTATAGTTCTATTTATAATCGCCAAAGTGTTCCTATCTCAGATTATAGAGATACCTGTTACGAGATACAGAATAAAAACAGCCAAGAGCAACTTGCATCAGTAGAAGCAATGACATTTTTCCTTCACTGAGCTTTAAAACTCATAGCATTATGAGGGCAGAAAATGGAGGACGGTTTGGAAAAATTAAGAATACTGCACTTTTAGGATATTTTAAACCATTTTAAGATCTCCATTATTACAATGACAATTACAATACAATTGAGAATAATAACATGGTTACCTTACCTTTAATATCTTATTTGTTCTAAATATTGGATTAAATCCAAAGCAGAGGCAGAAGACATCCAGCGGCATCAGCGATGCGACATCCAGCTGTGGGAAAGCACGTGCACGGTCACACTGTGTTTACGTGTGTTTCAGACATGGACTGGTTTATACCGATGCGTGTGAAAGCTGACCTGGCACCACGGGTTCTCTGATACACACCCGCCTTCAGGTGCACACGCACAGGGCTGCCGGCAGGTGCGTTGGCACCACGAGAACAAGCACGCCCCGCAGCCCGCTTCCGGTCTCGCCGTTCCCACCGCCCCGCGCCTGCGCTCTCAGGCACTGCGCCTCCGGAGAGGTCACCGTGTCCTCACGCACACTTCAGAGGTGGCAGGTTGCTAATGTTAAACATGTTTGCATAGCATCTTAAACATGGGGCTCTTGGACTAAAAATCAAGTCTATTCTTGACTTTATTTGAAACCATTACATGTTCATTGCAGTGATATATTTTTATATTTCAGCCAGTTCTCCAGTGTTAAGGAATGATTATATTGCTGGTTGTTCATCCTGACTTCTCAGTTCTTTCTGCTGCTGTCTGCTCTGGGTCATGTTGCTAACAGTAACTGCTGAGAAAATATCTACCAGGGACCATGCAGGCTCAGAGAGGAGAGGACAAAAATCAGTCCCATTTACAATTAACCAGCAGCTCTGATGGGAGACGATATTAAAAGTGCTATTATAGCTAAAAATACATATTTTAAAATTTTTCCTGTGTTTAAATTATTCTGGCCTTCTATTACCCTGGTAATTGTGAAATGATAACATCATACTTGCATACTTTCCTGATTGCAATAATAATAACAATTCTTTTATGTAAGATAATTATGCACATTTATTAGTTTTTACATGGTATTGAAAAATAGGGTACATAAAAAAACACTTAATTTATTTAAGATAATTAAGAGCAGTTAAAAGCTTTCTGTGAAGCCATGCAGACGAAATGGAGAGTTGAGGTAATTAACTGTGCACCAGAATTTCACGATGGCCTAGTACCACTGATGAGCAATGCAACTTTTGGTTTGAATTATCTAGATTGGCAATTATAAACAAATTACTTACTAAAAGCACTGGTTTAGAAATTGCATCATATGATCAAACCCCACTGATTTTAAACTCCAGATGCCGAGCAGTGTTGCGAGTTGAGAGGAACACAGAACAGTGTCTGACAAACAAGGACGCAGGCGTGCGGAGCTGTGGACACGTCTGGTGTGCTTCCAGAACCCGTGTTTCCTGGCTCGAGTCATAATCAGCTTTTTAAGATGTAAAATAACGGTATGTGTACTAATATGGCAGGACAGTGACCTCTTTACCTGCTGTCTGCACCACTGCTCAACAGCCCACTTGACTTCTCTAAGCAGACTGTCACTAGTCGTGTTTGATAGTCACATTTCAGCATGGATTTGTGTAGAAAGGGTGTGACGATGATCCTTCCTTTGTTCTGCCTAATAAAGACTCATACGTTGATTTATTTCTCATTGAATTATAGAAAATCGAATTAAGTATTGACCAACACTGCTTTCTGTACAAGGTACTTTGAAAAGCATGGTGGTCAAAATAAAAGTAAAATATTGTTTCTGTCCATGAGAAATTAACACTCCAGAAATGAAATAACCAAGCACAAAAATAACTGTGACACCATGCCATAATTCATAATTCATAATGTGCTAAGGGAATTCAATAGGAGTGACCACAATTAAATAAATGTAAAATTTTACATTTATAAACCCAAATTAAATACATGACTTAATTCACCCTTATCGATTTTAAGAAAGTGATTAAGGGTTTGTAACAAGCTTGTGGCACTTACAAAGAATATCATCCACTTTGTAGAGTTCATCAAAGTAGTGTAGATCTTTTATAAATATGTCTAAGTATGTGGCTATTTCTTACAAAGAAAATTTCTTTGGAGATAAAAACAAATTGAAAGGGATTTTAACCACTATAGATTGCCAATAGGATAATTTGGCGCCTAGATGCAGGTTTGTATTTTTAAACAAAATCCGAGGCCACTCAAATGTCGACCTTGAACTGGGAGGCTGGTGCTCACTCGTACGGCTTGGGTGACCTTGGCAAGCCCCGAGCTGCCACCTATTTCTCAGAGTTAGGAGGAGCAAGCAGAGTGCAAAGCACTCGGCTGTGAATAATTTTGGCTGAAAAACCCCATAAGATTATATTGCTCTATGAGGAAAGAAAAGTGCTACATTACGTAAATTATTATTTCTATTCTATTTTTTATTTTGTTTATATGAACCAAAAAAAAAAAAAAACAGCAGTAGAAACAATTTTATAGACTTTTACACCATCATGTTGTGTGAATCAGAGGTTCGCGCTCTGTATGAACAAGACAAAGCACACCCTTTACTCTTTTTCTGCCATTTAAATCAACATTTCAACGTGGGCACGGATGTTTTGTCTGCCTAATAAAGAGCCATGTGTTGAACTACACATGTGCACACACGAGGAGGTGTACTGTGCAAGTACTGAGAAGCAAAACCTCAGGCTTGCCTCTGTCTAATGAAACTCATCTGCTTCAACTTTGTTACAAAGGCTATGTTTCTGAAAGAAAGCAGATTTTTTGGTAGAAATTTATAGATGTCTTAAAGTCAAAATGGCAATGGACTGCTTGAACAATTTTGAAATTGGAAGGCACCTACCCGAAATTTTGTAGAACTCCTGTAATGCCTCAACAGCTCATGTGAATCCACCTGAAATACATTATAGTTATATTTCATATTAATTTTACCCAATTTCATAAAATATTTTCTCACTTTAAAAAAATATTTAGATATTTTTCTTACTGGCTCCTTCCAACTTCAGCCTACAAACTTGTTCTATCCACTCATATCTTCAAATAAAAACAAACCTTCCTTGGCATTTTTTGCCTTTGTTTTTGCACTATTGTGTGTCCTCTCTTCCCCGGAAAAATGTTTTTAGCACAATTATCCCGTTACTTTCAGGGTTGTCTATGGCCTAAGATGGAATAAATGTAAATGAAACGAAAACTTGCCAGATTAAATGAAAATGCCATCTAGTGATTCTAAATCCCTTTTCTTTAGACCCCTAAATACGTGTGGTATCATTAGCTTTATGAGGCTCGGCAAGCTTACTGGTTACAGTTAGGCACTTATTTTTAAAATGTTGTCCTACTTAACTCTAAGTCCCACCAGCATGCAGGTAACCTGTTCAGGGGAAGCTTGCATTGGTAGGAATATGCTAACTACACCTAATATCTTTTCAAGAGATAGTTTTTGAAGAAGCTCTACCCAGGTGTAAATATATTTACTTATTATTTACCTTTTCTGAAAAAAAAGTTCTTAAAACCTCATAATTTCACATTGAACAGATAGAAGTGTTTCAAAATAATATCATCTGAAACAACTATAATGAGAATTATTCAAGGCAAGAAATCCTTGACCCAAGATTGCCATTCACTCACTCCTTCTAACATTTCTTGAGTATACTCTCTGAGTTGCTAATACAGAGAGGGAAATGAATTGAATATTGTTGCTACTCTCAAGAAACTTATCAGAAAGACAGCTACATGTAAAATAGGAGATGAGAGGGGGAAGTGAAGTATGTGGACATGCGTTCATTTGGTTCATTCAGGAGTTTACTGTGCATCTTCACCAGTAGCTTTATGAGGGGGGTACCACTCATCCTATTTTACGGATGAAGGAGACAGTATTTAATGAAAGGGTAAATTTATTTTCTTCTAGTAACGCTGTTAGTAAATTTGAGAGATGGAATTTGACCCTGGTCTGTTTGTTTCCATTGCATCATAATTAGCCTGTCATTTAACAAATAACAGAAGTAGAGTAAAGTATACAGAGCACCTGAGAAGGGAGTGGCTAATTTTCTTCAAGTCAGCTGATAAACAGTAATGGGAGGATTAAGCTCCAAAGCGACTGACCATAAGGTCAGGTCTGACTGAGAGTGTCACTGGATGGCACTGACCATCCCTGTGAGCCCTTGCGATGGGTCGTTTTAACAAAAGGCTGCGGGGTGAGGGTCTCATATCCCCTAATGCCCACTGTCTTTTCTGCTCTACGTCTGTTGTCCATAAGGGGAACCATAGATGAGACACTCTTTTTGGTCCTTGATTAATACTCTGCTCTGTTTGTGCAGCACCATCTTCAAAAGATACTACAGATAAACGCGGTGGAAAACTCGTGAATCCTCCTGACCCCCCTGCAGCGGCCTCTACCATCTCAATCGGTTGTCCAAGTTTCCGTTTTCCCTTAAGACGTTGGGGAATTAACATTTCCATCCTTCGGCCCTAGAATACTTGGCAACTGTGGTTATTTAATAAATGTTTGCTGAATGAAATAACGACTGACTAAATGACTGACTAATTTGGCGGTGGCCACCAAGGCCGCAGGGATAGCTAAGTGCAGCAAGGCTTCGGGTTGGGTGTTCAGTTGGCATCATCTTCTCACCAATAGGTAATCAAGTTTCAAAAACCAAAACGACCTACTCTAAATTAAGGAAACCATTAAACTTCCTTTGATCAAACAAATCAATTAGTTCCTGTTCTATGTTTGTTGCTTGTGATAACACATTTTAAATAGAGCTCATTGAATGTTTTTATTGGTTATTTTTCTTGGTTTTAACATTTCATTGTGTGCAAAAGTGTCTCAGAAAATTGAAAATAAAAGTGTCCCCTTACTGATATTGTCATTTTCCATTTGTCAAACATTGATTTTCTTCCCCCTTGTGCATCTAATGGAGGTTGAAATTTGTGTTCTTTGTTGCGTGTTGCTTACTTCTTATTTGCATACCATCATCGTCATTCATCAGGCCGCCAGTGAGCTCTGGGGATAGTGCTGGGGGGTTAGCTAAGGCTCTGACGTCTGTGTGAGGAGTACTGTGAATGGATTTCTGCTACAGCTTCAGCTCTGTCCTTTAGAATTTCTTTCTAGGAAAGATTTCCAATATAGGAGGCATTCCCAAGCAAGTAATAGTGAAAAAAAACCAAACAAACCAAAACTACTTTCAGATTTTTAATATTTTAAGATCTTCTGGGGACTGAAGAGACTATTAAAGAACCTACGTCTTCTCCAAAAACACGTATGACCCGAGGCGCCACCCCTGGGTCGCCCACGCTGGGCTGTGATGAGGCCGTGACACTGGACGGCAACAGGAAAGGAAGCTGGGGCAGCGCTGAGGGGCGGAGGCTGGAAGATCGGGGTGTGCGCCTGTGAAAACGTGTTCTGTTTCTGTCTCCGAATGACTGGGTTTGCAATGGAATTCGCTCAGCACTCAGAGTAAGTCCAGGGTAAGAACACGACCTTCTGAAGCGGGCACTGCAGGTGACGATGAGAAACGGGACGTGCCGAGTCTGGCAAGTGAAGGGCGAGCAGGAGACAGGCCAGCGGGCGCGGTAAGTGAAAGCCGCACCCAGCGCGGCGCGCCCGCGGGGTGAGCAGCGCCCTGTGCCTCGCGCGGCCCTCTCCGTGCGGATGCTGAGGGCGGGCTGCCCTCAGTCCGACAGCACTTCCCAGCAGCGCGCTTCACGGTGTGGCCCAGGCCGTCTGACACGGCGCCCTCGGCCCCAGCGGCTTTGGGGTGCTGGAAGTACTGAGAGCGTGGCTGGGAAGCCCGCGTTTTTAATGTTATTTCGCCTTAATTAATTTAAATTCAAATTCGGCTCGCTACAGGTGGCCGCTGCGCTGGATGGTGCTGGCGGTCTGCGGTGGGAACGGGTCACAACAGCCTCTCTCGTCAAGTCAGGTTTCCCCAGAGTGTCCGGTGCAATCTGGGACTTGGTTTCTGTCCCGCGGGCAGGCACTGTGCTTGCTGCTGACTGTACAATGACACGCAATGACACACTCTGTGCCCTACAGAGCTCACGGCCTGGGCTGCCTCCCGGCGACAGGGGCCCGCGAAGAGACCGCGTGACACCCTCCCGGCCCTCTGTTCGCGCCCATAATGCAGACATTCGTTTACCTCACGCAGGTATGCTACGCGTACGGCTCACCTGAGACTGGCGTTATCTTTGTGCCCTTGGCGGCCATCGCATTCCAAAAAACCTGCCAGCCTGGGCCAGCAGAGTGTGGCTGCGAGGCACGTGCGTCTGAGCCCTGCCCGGGACGCTGACCGCCTTGTGTCTTGAGCAAATCGTGCGCCCTCTCCAAACCCGTTTCCTCCTCTGCAGGTAGCATCTTCCTCACAGGGCACCGGGAAGGGCTGGGGGCGCCAGGGGAAACTGCGCACAGCGACAGGGCTTGCGCTTCCCATGCGCGCACCAGGCCCTTTGCACGCACTGATGCATGTGGGCGTCCCCAGCGCCAGGACGGTGCTGTCACCCTGTCCCGAAGATGAGGACGTGGAGGCCAGGGAGACGCGGGCCCCGGCGCAAGGCGAGCGCTCAGGGGCTGCCGTGCTGGTGCTGGTGGTGCTGTTACTGTTCCACTGCTGGTCTCCGGGGGTTAAAGACTGACAGTGACACATGCCGAGACGGCCGGTTGGACGTGAACTGAGACAACGCTGCGAGTTTGTTTTCCGCAGTCCTGCCTGGTACCCGCCTGTCGGTGGCTGCCCCTCCCAGCCCCACTTACTACGACGTCTCCTCCTCTTACGAACTGGAGCCTGGGCTGGATGAGCAACACATCACAAAGGTAGATGACGTCGCACACGAGGTCCGTCAGGAGCCAGTAGCGCGTGTTGTCCGGTGTCTGACAGGGGAAGACGAGGCGCACTGGGATGAGCCAGCAGTTCCAGTTGTAGGCAGCGGTGACGATGGAGAGCCAGAGGAGATAGAGCGGATCTAGGGAAATAGCAACTGGAGTGACCCACAGGGCCTGGGACGCGCATTCCCCTAACTGCTCGATCTGGTGGGGCTGGGCACGGGGCGAGGCTCTCTCAACCCCACAGCCCCGTCTCTGGAATGGTGCCCAGGGACCCCATGAGCCCTTCTGACACCATAATCAGGGGCAAGAAAGACCCCGACTTGTCTTCCAGAAACAGGCAGGACTATTTTATCTGTTGTCTTCACTCGAGAGGGGCGGATGATCTGCTGTATGTTTTACGTAGTTTAATACGGTTTAAGTTCTGCTTTCATGACAGAGGCAGCATGTGAGCTAGAGAAGATGGGAGCCACCTGTGACTCTGGGTTTCTGGGTCCCTGGCCGTAGCCAGCCCTCCCACTGGGATGGTCCCCCACTGACAGTACCTGTGTATGAGTCTATGCTTCTTGGAAGTCTGATTCGCTTTAGGTAGGCTGTCAGAGGCACCTTCTGGGGTTTGCAACACGACATGTGATGGCAAAGTTCTCCTTCCAGCTTGGACCTGCTTTCCGGTGTTGACAATGCAGCTGCGGGCTTTGCTTCGTAGGAAAGAAAAAGATGAAAATGTTTTCAAGAGGTTAAGTTAGCTTCATGAGCAAAAAGCTTGGATTTCTTGATGTCAGAACATTCCAGAATCTTCCCCTGCCCATACAGGCAAGTGAGGCATTTTACAACATTTAAAATAATGACATTTATGAAAATATCCGGTAATGAAAACACTGGAATTTAGAAATAAATAGCAGGTTTAAAGCTCACTAACAAATAATCCCAAAGGTGTTACAACTAAGATACTTTAAATACAAACCTGGTTCTCACAATTTTGGAGCCTAAATAAAGCCAGAGCTCTGGATTTACGTTTGGAAGAGACACGACGTACGTGCACCATTCCACAGGCGTGAGCAGTTGCATGCTTCTTTGGTCTCATGCATATCCTCCGAGTAATGGGTCAATGAAATGCAAACTATCCTCTTCAACAGACTTATCAGACTACAGTGACTGCATTATTTAGCTCTTTATGAAGAGAATATTACACAAGACATAGTTTGAGAATCCAACTTTCATCAAGGTTATGAGAAGACCCTTAGCTCCGTCCTGTGTAATTAACAATTTGACTTTTAACTGTTAACAAAGAACTTTCTTCTGTTTTTTGTTTTTTGTCAATAAATATCTAAACATGTCACAGGGATGCCATCATGGTGACCATCACTTTTGTGCTCTCTTTGATTACGTTTACTAATTTTCCTAAGCACTTTTCTAAAGTTATTAGGGACATCGACAATGGCCCCGCCTCTCATGGGATCGGTCTGTTGCTGTCCTTTGCTTTGTTGTGTATTCAGGTCGTGTTCTTTTATTTTTAAAAGCACTTTGTGTGTTATGGGCATGTGTAATTAACACCTGCAACAAAACCTGCCATGGTGGGCGTTGGCCACGCCCACCCGGGGGCTGAGGCCTCTGTGCCTGTGGCGTCCTCCCGGCCGGCCTGCAGGGGTGGCAGCGGCAGCCCGGCAGTGACCCCCGACGCGCGAAGGACAGGAGGCAGTGGGCTGACCCCCGCCCCCTCTTACGTGTGAGCCACAGACTTTCACGCTGGTCCGGCCCCGGCGGCCCACCGGGGTGGCCCTGCTGTCCACACCCCTGCCTGTCTTGGCTCCCGTCTACCTCACTTGCCCACTCTCACCTTCCTGGATCCCCCTGGATGTCAACAATCTGAACTTCAATCATTTTCTTGGGGTCTGCTTTTGGGAGAACCCAAACTAAGACACTTGCAAAGTGTATGTTCCCTCATAACTTCCTTCCAGCGCTTGGAGGAGCAGTGCTACCTGCGTGGGGGCTGGCTTCGGGGGAGGACATGTCCCCTTCGCCAACTGCCCTTTGTAGGGCCGTCCTCTGGCGCAGCCGTCTCACCAGGTCACAGAGCTGGGCGTCGGCGTGTTCATTTATGACAGGGGCTCCAAGTCGTTTGTGTGTTGAACTAAAGGAGGGGAACAAGTGGCTGTAGACATAGGTCATGAGGAGATGCACGGGGAGGGGATGAAGTCTTCCCACCTCCCAACACACCCGAGACACTTAACTGCTCCTTCCTAAGGAGAATGTTTTTTCTTTTCCTGAATTATCTAAAAGCCCTAATTGACCATATACTTGCCACTTAATCTCACTAGTTTGTATTGTGCAAACCTATCTCATGGTTAAAATGCTGAAAATTATATTAGAAAGCATGCCAGCATTTCAAACACATAGCTATATTTCAACTATTATACATTTTCCTTCTTATATTAGTTGAGCATTTATACTTCAATCTATTTCATCTTGTTTTCCTTTTTTCCAGCTTCTTTTCTGGAGTAATCTTTGCCTATTTCCTTCCATGTGTGTGTGTGTGTGTGTGTGTGTACACACGAACATGTATACACATACATATTTACACACATATATGTATATACACACATATGTACATATATACACATAGAAGCTAGGAATATATTTTTCTTTAGGCAATTTAGTGACCAAACTGAAAGAGGTAAATAGAGATGAAAAAACATATATTTCATGGGATAAACAAAAAATCGAATGGGGGTAAAAGAGGAAACCAATGGATATGTCATATAACTATGCTTCATTTGAGCTATATTGGTTTTTTTTTATTCATATTACTAATTATACATTTAAAAATTATTCCTTGTAAGTCCTTGATGAAATATTTGGTAAATAGTAAAGACATTTTACACATTTTGATAAACATAGAAAGGAAAGTCTTATTGGATGCTCATTGCTTACTGAGATGGATGAGGCTTTTAAAATTTGTTTATGTACCTATGGAAAAATAAAGAATTAATTATTGTTAGAATGATGTTTGTTCCTTTTTCAGATAAAGGTGCAGAGAAAACTCGTTTTAAAGAGCTGACGGAAAGGATGGGGCTGCGGCAGGGTTCCTCATTTCTATGAACTCCGTCAGAGACAAAGGCAGAAGGAAACACGGGGTGGACGGCTGCCCTGAGCGGGCTGCGGGCACATCTGCTCTCGGGCAGCGCGGCACCGCGACGCGGGGCGCTTGGGGCAGCCGTCCTGCTGCCACGCGGGGCGAAGGCCCAGTGCGGGAGGCGGCGTGCGGGCACGCGGACCGCCAGTTTTCAGATAGAGGCCGCACATGAGACGTGGATCTTGAAACTCTCTGCCCTTGTGGGGAATGTTTTCCTGCGCACCCCGTGACACATGTTCCCTGGTTTGAGCCTGTCGCTTCAGCACGACAACGCAGAGGGATGACTAAGTTTGAGGAGCTGAAATGGGGCGTGGTCAGGGGCGAGTCTGCGTGGAGGTGACATCTGAGTGGGACCTTGAAGGGTGGATGGCTCTTTGATCGCGTGAAGAGAACATACACTCGGCAAAGGGGACAGCCTGAGAAAAAGGTGTGTTAGTTGCTGCCTGTAGACACAGAGAAGACGCAAACATTTTGCCTGCAGAATTCCAAATCGCCTGTAATCGGGCTTAAAAGGTCAGTTGAGATCAGTGGGGAATTACAGCAGAATTCTAAGCAGAAGAGGAGCACTCTAGCTATGTTTTAGGAAAATAACTGAAAAAGAAAAGAGAATTGGCTGTGGTAAGGAGGAAGTGTGATTGAGGGGAGGGAGCCAAGTTAAAGCACGCGGGTTGGTGCAACAGCAGGGAAACTCAGGTTGGGTCAGTGTGCTCCCTCGAATGGTGCCCCGCTCAAGTTCACGTCCACCTGGCACCTTAGACTGTGACCTTATTGGGAAATAGGGCCGTTACTGAGAACTCCTGGATTTAAGATCGGGTCACACTGGAGCAGGGTGGGCCCTTAAACTAATGACTGGTGTCCCCGTACGGAGGCCAAGTGAAGACATGGAGAAGACACACAGGGGGATCAGCACGTGACAAGGGGGGCGGAGACTGGGGTGAGGTGTCCACCAGCCGAGGAGCACCTGGCTTGCTGGCGGCAGTAGTGGAAGCCAGGAGGGTGGCCTGGAACGGGTCTGCGCTGGGCTCTCAGAAGGGCCAGGCTGGCCCACGCCTTGCTCTCAGGCTCCTGGCCTCCAGGTCTGTGAGAGGGTACGTGGTTGCTCTGGCAGGCCACTAAGTTTGTGGCAATTTGCTATGGCAGCCCTAGGAAACTAACAGCAAAGAGGATAACCGCATCCACATGGGCAACTCAGAAGGAGATATGAGCTGTAAGAGACATACAGACGTTCAATCTGGTACACGTTCAACTTGGGGTGTAAATGCAGAACCGTTACTTCCCTAATGCACCCAGCACGGCATCAGCTGAGAGTGTGCGTCTGGACGTCCATGGGCTGGGCTGAGCTGGAGACGCTGAACTGGGACTCGCCTGCCGAGAGGAGGCGGGGGATCGCAGTGGGGCAGACGGCTAGTAAAAGCTGGCCCAGGACAGGAAAAGAGAGGAGGTCCAACCTTGGAATCTGCTGACATTTAAGGAGAAGCATGAGAAAAGGAAGTGGGAAGTACCAATTAGAGAGGTAGATCTGAAAGAGAGAGATGTCACGGGATCAGGAAAGCTGAGTCTGGAAAAAGAGGCCAGTGGTATCTCGTGCTGCACACAGAGTGTGTAGGATGCGGAGAGGGCAAATTGAATTCTAGCAAGTAACACTTCATCATCTTTAAGAAGCTTGGTTGAAGACATGTGCAATGTGGTAAAAGTTTATCATTTTCTCCCATTTGTCTTAAGTATTTTGTAAAAAAGTATGTAGGATCTGTCTTTGTTCTCTAAATAATATATTGAATTTCCATTCATTATTTCCCAAACTCAATTAAAAGTGATATTTATTTCCTCTAATAAATCTTTTGAATAAACTTTGGCTTTTGCAAACTTTGCCAGATTCTTCTTAATGCTTAATTAAGAATTAAATTCATTTTCCAATGACTTAACTTGTTAAAAAAATTCCAGTTAATCAAAGTCCTATAAAACCTGCTATTTCTGTTGTGTTGAATGGCAGACAGGAATTAGGCAAAAAAAAAAAAAAAAATTACACTCCACTTTGAGGAGTTTTGGGGGAAGAGAGGAGCAGGCCTTTTATCTTTTGTTGTGTTTTCACAAAAATTAATGATAAATTTAGACAGTTGTCCTCAAAAGTCACATTTGAAGAAAAGAAGCCTGCTTTGAATAAGTGAATATTTTTGTAGGAGTAAATTTCTGATTGAAAATACTTGAAATTGCTATGAAGTTCTGATTTTTACCAATGTATGTGGTGATCTACCACAGAACCTGCAAGTCTGAAGCAAATTCGGGACAGGACAGATACAGCTCAACGGAGTCTCGCGCTGCGCCCTTCTCGCGGGGGCTTCTGAGCTGTCTCTCACGCTGCAGTCATGCCTGTGGTATTGTCTGCACACATTAGTTTGTACATATGGATCGTGTGATGCACAATTTCCTAACCTAAATTATTCCTGATCTGTCGAGAATGCGCTGCAATGTGCCTGTGGCTCCGAGCTGGCTCTGCACCCCTCGGCGGCTGACCCCCCAGACCCTTCCTCTGTGAGCCTGCCAGTGTTAGAGGTCATGTCCATGGTCTTCACTGCTACTGTTTGTGACTCACATCCTAATGGCCCACAAATGTAGAGGTGCCGAACTTTGTGAAGTTTAACAACTATTTTAAGACTAAACTAAAAAGCTATAACAATATTGCAACATAGATTACAAATTTATATCCATAAGACCTATATGTACATATATGCACAAACGCATCAACACACCGATATACACAATAGCAATCCTTCCCAAATCTTAACCCAATTGGAAAGAGCATGAATACCCACATCAATATAAACACAAAATAGTCATAATACTAATACATTTTGTTTCAATAAACATCTTAAATTCCTTAATGATTTCAGGTATTTTTCTTCAGAGTAAAGTAAGCAACAACTATGTTTTTATCATTTTTTTCCACATAGTGGCAAACTGAAAGAGTTGAAGAATGCAGTAAGTATTCCTGAAAACTGAAATCTTGGTGAAGCTCTGAGGTGCATTAAATGTCTCATTCATTTAGTCAGCAGATGCTTACTGCACACGTACTTCGTATGAGAAAACATAACCTGATATTGTTCACTTGAAGACCCTTTAATTAATATTCCTTTCATGTCATATATGCCCTCACAATTGTTCCGACTTACTAGCCTCTTCTGAGTAAACTGCTGTTTTATTTAAAAGCTGACGTATCAGGATGTGCTATGGATTGCATTCTGTGCTCCTCAAATTCACAAGCTGATGCCGCAAGCCCCGACTCGGCAGCATTTGGAGACAGGGCCTCCGGGAAGGGAACGAAGGTGACGCGGGGTCGTAAGGGCGAGGCTCTCATCTGATAGGGTTGGTGGCCTTACAGGAAGAGGAAGGGAAGCCAGAGCCCTCCGTGCATGTGCAGAGGAAAGGCCACGTGGGGCCACAGTGAGCAGGCAGTCATCCGAGCGCACGCCAGAGAGAGAGGCCTGGCCAGACAGACACCAGCTCTGGCAGGGCTTCAGTCTGCACGTCCAGCCCCAGCACGGCGAGCCGTGAGTTTCTGTGGCCTAAGCCACCTGGTCCACGGGATTTGGTTATGGCCACCTGAACAGACTTACAGAATGCATGCAGGCCAGGAAAACAGGGGGAAAGCTGTTTTAAGAAGCAGATGAAAAACTGGATCAAGATAATAAGCGAAATGCCATAAATCTCTCAAAATGACAGAAAAGATGATTTAAAAAAATCTACAATGCTGGAAAACAGGAAATTGCTAGCCGGGAAACAGGAAATTTGAGACGTTTCTTTAAGACAGAAAGAGCATGGATTCATGTTAACGCATTTAATTCTCAAAGAACAGTGCTGGCTGTTGTTATTTTTCACGAAGAAGATCATGGCCCGAGCACTCACAGGAGAGGTCTGTGGCAAAGTGAGAGGGGTCCTGGCTGCGGCGGCCGGCAGGGCCACGGTCAGCCAGTGGGTGATGACTTAGGAACCACACTCGGCGGGGCAGCCTGCCTTTCTCGCCAAGCTGCACTGAATGGGTGGAGAAGCGGCTGGCTCCAGGAAGCGCAGAGGGATGGGAGCGGCCTGGAGCACAGCCGCTTCCAGGTGGAAGCAAAAACCAGAAGGCACTGGGCACTCCACGTCTGGACAGCGGGCCAGCGCTCCCGCATCACTGTACGAAGAACGCAGCAAACAGAACGGAATCGACAGCAATGGCCTCCCCCCACGGCAGGGTGAGGAGAGGGGGCGGGTAAGGGGCGGTGGGAATGACCTTCCCCAGGTACAGGCAGTAAAGGGGTGTATTGCCTGCAGGGAATTTTTAAAAAGCTATAAATGACCAAAACTTAGTCTGCTTTTTCTTATCACTATGTGCCGATAATTGTGAATGTTGGTGATAAACGACTTTTACCCCAAAGGCAGACCATTCCTATTGTCCCCTCTTTGTACACTCCTGAGCCACACAGTTATGAGCAATTTCAAGTACAAGGATGATCACACAAGCCAAGAATTATCAAACAGCTGCACAAAATCAACTATCTGAAGCACTCAAGTGAACAAACAGAAAAACTAATACTCGAGGGAACAAAATGAACCAAATAGACGATAATTAATATCTTCATAGAGATGAGAGGATATCGATTTTATGTACATTGGAATAGGTTACTGTGAAAGAGAATCAATTAGAGACTTAGGGATACAAATTTTCATCATCAGAAAACAAAAATAAAACAACAAAAACAAAACAGATATAAAGTTAGCTAAACTGCAGGACAGATGCAACTGAAGACTTAGTGAGTTGAAGGATTCTCCCAGAATGTACACAGAAGAACAAGTGTCAAAGTGCGCAGGACAAGGTAACAAGGCGTGAAAGGTAAGTCTAGAAGTTCTAACCTAAGTTAGACAAGTTCCCAAAGGACAAAACAGAGTAACAAAAGGAGATAAACCAGCCAAAGAAATGACAGAGAAATCTTTTTTGGGGGGGTAAAGAAATGTGCAAGTCTTCAAATTCAAAAAAGATCACTCAATGTGAGTGAGATGAATAAAGAAAAAACTCAAAACCTAGTACAGCTATAAATCTCACAACACCAGGATGAAAGAGGAAAAACCCTAAAATCTCCCAAGGTGGAGAGAAAACCCTGCAAATACAAAGCATTAGGTCAGCACCAGGCTTTTCACGGACACTACTGGACCCTGGAAGGTGGTAACGCAGCATCTTGAGATTTCTACCGGAAACGAACTTCCCTTGCAGTCCGCGCTGGCAAACCCTGCGTAAGGCCTGCTCTTCGCTGTGCTCAGGGAGACTTCACCTTCCAAGCACAGCTCTGCTGGCTCAGCGAGCAGCAAATTCAATTTTTGCGTCAGGTCTTACACGGTGGCCTCTCCCTTCAACACCAGAGTTATAATTTACAAGGTAAAAAGGTTTGAAAAGTAGAAGCAGATGAAGGAGTTAGGCTTTTTGTTGGCAGAGAACATAGAGCTCTGGTAAAGTTAAATTGAGAAATTCAGCTTAGGCCTTGTAGCTAAAGCAGATTCTCCAAGCCTTTCCCTGAATCTAAATTTGGGAGCCACACGCTGAAGGGAAATGCGTTCTTTCCACAGGTGAGATCCCACCACGAGTGGCGGCCACCATCAGAAGCAACCCGTGCCCGGATGGCCTTGCTGCCTGGGAGGGGCAGCCATCTAGAGAAAGGCAAGGCCTGGTTTCCTGCCTCTGAGGCACAGCGACCCCGCCACTAGCACTAAATGTCTTGGGTTCCGACGAGATTAGTAGCTTCTCCTCTATGAGTGAGTGGATTGAGACGGTGGGTAGCAAGAGGCAGATGTGACAAGAGGAATGTAGAAATATCTCAGCTCCCCCAAACGAATGCCAATGACCCTGACACATCTGTCACTGCCTTGGCAGCAGCGTGTGTGGCTGTGACGTGGGGATGGAAGGAGGAGCTCAGGATGCAAGCGCTGACTCCTTTAATGCCAGTGAAGATGGAGAGAAGAGCTCCAAACAGGTCGGGGTCGCCTTTGGGTAGTGCAGTGACTTAAATGCAAAGGGAGGTGATGGGTAGAAAGAGGGATCCCAAGACTGTCTGAGCTGATGGTGATGCAAAATCAGAGGACAGCCTCCTGAAACCCGAAAAAGCACAGAAGGAAGTCAGGCTGGGGAGGGCGGAAACTAGAGCTAGGTCCTGATTCTGCCCACTGGGCACAGGCCCGCAGAACAGAAGGTGAACTGCGGTGGCCTGTCTGTATGTGGCTTTCAGAGCCTGGGGGGCACCAGGTCCCCCGTCCTGCCCTGCTAGGGATTAGGAGGCTCAGTGTCTGGTGAGGCAAAGCACAGGGGAAGACTCTTCCTTCAGAGGCGTGAGTGGTAAAGTGATGGTAAATGGATAGCTGGGGTACAGTTCCTTAACTGGAAAATACCTGCACAGCTTCTTTTGTCTGAAAGCATGGAGAGATATTCATATTCCAGGTAAAGAGTTAACGTTACCTGAAATAAGGAAATAATGTAAAATGAATTTCAATCTGCTATTGAAATAAAGGAGAGGATACTCTGATTATCACATTCACAGTTTCTTCTTTTCCTTCTTCTAAATGTGTGAAGATGCATCAAGGTGACCTGAAGCACTAAAGAGCCAAACTAAATATGTTAGAGAAAGTGCTGGGCATGTGGATAAAATAATTGTTTAAAATATTTTTTTGCCTTTAAGCCTCTAAGTGAAAGGATGAAGTGTCTATCAGAAGTAAATAAGAGCGGGATTAAATTCAACAGGCTGCGGACAACTTCTGAGTCAGTGAGAGAACTGCTCGTTGTCTGCCTCCACCTCGAAACTTTCCTTAAGACGCAGGGAGACTCTGATGACTGCCCTTCTCTACTGATAATTATTTTCATCAGGAATTTGTACGGACTGGGTCACCGCCATTGTCTTCACTACTGTCAGTTTTCTACCGCTGGAACAGGCTACGGATGCCCATGCCACTATTAAAAAGGCACCAACTGATTTTTGACAAAAGGTGCAAAAGCAATGCTCTTTCAATAAATGCTGCTGGAACGAACAAACATCCAAGGCAACAAGGTGAAATTCAACCAAAACCTCGTACTTTATCCAACAACTGACATAACATGGATCATGAAATTTAGTGTAAAAAAACCCCATAAAACTTTTAGGAAAAAAAAAGGAAAATCTCCTAGATCTGGGGCTAGAAGAAGAGTTCTTAAACTTGACACCAAAAGCACAGTCCATAAAAGAAAAACCATAAACTGTATCTAATCAATATTAAAACTTCTCTGTCAAAGCTCCTGTTAGGGTGGGAAGACAAAACAGGGAGGAAATATTTGCAAGCTACATATCCAACAAAAGTCTAGAATATATAAAAATCCTCCAAAACTTAACAGCAAAAAAATCAAAATACAATTATAACGTGAGCAAAAGACATGAACAGGCGTTTCGTGGGCGAGGGTATACAGACACAGGCCACACGTGAGCACATGACAAGATGTGCAGCGCCGCTGGCCATTAAAAAATGCAAGTTAAAGCCACAGTGAGATCTCACTACACGCCTATCAGAATGGCTAAAATAGGAAATAGTGAAACGCCAAATTCTGGCAAGGATGTGGAGAAACTGGGTCACTGATACATTGCTAGTTAGAATCTCGACGATACAGTCACTCTGGAAAACAGCTTGGCAGTTTCTTATAAAACTAAACATGCAATTATCATGTGATCCAATAACTGCACTCTTGGACATTTATCCCAGAGAAATAAAAATCTTTGTTCACATAAAACTTGAACACAGATGTTGACAGTAGCTTTATCTGTAATAATGCCAAACCAGGAAAACTTCTATGACTGAATGGTTCCACAATGACAGAATGATGTAATGGAACACCACTCAAAAAAGATGAAAAGGCATCACTGATGCACACGACGACTTGCAGGAATCTCCAGGGAATTAGACTTACAAAAGCCAATGCGTAAACGTTAAGTCATATGATTCCATTTATATAACATCTTGAAATGACAAACTCCTACAGACGGAGAGCACAGCAGTGATTGCTGGGGGGGGGGACAGACGTGCGGCAGGGAGGAAGATGCGGTGGTCATAAAGGGTGACAGGAGAGATCCTCGATGGAGTGTTTTGTATCTTGACTGTGGCGATAAATACATGGACTTACACACGTGATAAAATGACCTGACTCTAAATACACGCGCACACACAATAAGCACAAGGAAACTGGGTAATCTTGACAAGATTAGCGGGTTATCTATGTTAATATCCTGGTTGGGATATCTACTATAGTTTTGCAAGGTGTTACCATTGAGTGAAGAATAAAAGGAACTTTCTATGTTATTTCTTATAACGGTATGTAAATCTATGATTATCCCAATTTAAAAGTTAAAAACCCCAGCATCGTTAACTACCCTGATGGCGGACTCAGTGTTGGCAGAGAAACGTGGAGCGCACTAACGCCGCTGCTCAGAGCAGCCGTGTGGCTCGGGGACGCGTGGCGCAGGCACGCCCGGGAGCCCGGCAGAACTGTGGACTCGCAGGTCCACCCCGGACCGACCCAGTCAGGCCACGCAGCTGACGAGCTCCTCGGATCATCTGCACGCTCATTAAAGTCTGTTCCCCGAGTAGCCTTGCGAGGTTAAATCTGTAAAGTGTTGGCGAGAGCCACACTTTTCCACTGGCTTAAGCATGCGTCTTCTCGTCTCGAGGGAAGGCCAGAAAGTCCTAACTTTCCTTGACAGCTAGCTGTGTCTATATTGCAAGTGATCCTCACAAAACTCAATGAGATGGGTAAACTGAGTCCCAGAGCGTCTAACTGGAAGTTATATATGGAAAATAGGTGAAAGTTACATAAAAATTATGACAGAGCTATACAAGAGAAACTGCAAATAATCAGAACTTAATAAATGTTTGTTGATCTTTAAAAGGTGTTTTGATTTTAAGAGACTAAACTAGTCTTAAAGTGAATTACTTCTCTTAAAAAATGGAGAACATTAAGAATTCATGGAACACAATGAGCGAGAAATCTTGTCACTTGGGCCATATTTTAGCAGTATGTGTGCTGGAAGGTGAATCTGTTAAAACAGACTGACATTAACTTAAACTTAGTTTGCTTACGTGTAAGGTAAAACTAATATTTTACAGAGAATAACATGATACACTGCACAAAAACACTTTAATCTTCAAGAGGAAAATGTGGAAAATCAAAAACACCATATGGCACTACAACATAAATTTCCAAGGCTTTTCCGAGAGGCAGGATACTCTCCTGATGAACATTGTAATCAAATTTTATGGTCAAAATTACTTACCATGTCTTGTGCAAATTATGTGTATGGTCATTCACAGCCTGTATTGCACTGAATATTCAATCCAAATCACCTCTTTTCTGAAGGGTATAACAGCACACAGCCGTGGAACCTGCCCACGTGTCACCGGGCATGGCTGAGGGAGCTCCCATTTGATCTATCTGCAGACAGTACTGATCTTGTTGTGCATCACAGATTTTTATGGGAATCGAGGACATCAATAGTCATATAAATCTGCATTTGCAGCTTGATTCCTCTTAGTGGATGCAACAGAATCATTCTATTGGCTACAAGAAAGCTGCAGAAGCAATGTATGAGAGATTACAGCTTTCAAATACTGTGGACACCCTATGGCTCTGTTCCTTTTAATCTGGTATTTGAGAAGAGCGGTAACTGTCAGCAGAATCATGTAAGTGGCCTTTTGGAAACAGAGCTTTGTGTCTGGCTTTCCAGGCAGTAACCTGGGCTCAGGGCGTTGTGCCATTGGTGACTGGCTGGGGTTATTACGGTTCCCGCCATGGCACGCGGAGTACTAGGTTCTTAAACTTCTTACTCAGGGCGCAAGATACTTGTCATAAAGGCTGTGGTGACAATGGAAGCAAAGGGCCACCACTGCAGCTGGCGAGAGGCGCACTGCCATCAGACTCGTGCATGGCAGATGTTCTTACTTGCTTGTGTGCAGGGAAAACCCAAGTTTTGTGGGGCAGAAAACATAACTTATAAAGCCCTTTTAAAGAAAAAAAGGATAAGAAAATGATGAAACTCTAATTCAACAGAGTACTAAAGGGAATGACTTCTGAGCACTTCAGAGACAGACTCAGACGTAAGCTTTATGAGCTTCACAGTAACTTCACCTCTGCAGGTGTTAAAATGCATTCAGGACAGCTCAGCTCAGCATGTTAGAAAGCACCATCCGGAGGACCACTGCTCATGCGGCAGGACGGCCATAACGACAGAGACGGGAGGTCAGTGTTGGCGAGGCTGTAAACTGCAGCCCCTGTACCTTGTTCATTATTGGGGTCATAATGCTGGCTCGGCAGCTGCGGAGCACAGTCTGACCACAGAATTATCATACGATTCCACAACTCTGCTCTGAGGTTTATACCCAAATAGTGGAAAACAGGTACGTAAGTCTATCTAGCAGGATGTGTGACAGCCCTATTCACGACAGCTGAAAGTGAAACCAGCCCAAATGCCCATCAGTGGATGAACGGGAAAAATACAGAGTGTGTGTGTGTGTGGTGTGTGTTGTGTGTGTGTGTGTGTAAATGTATAGAATGGTTTATTATTCAACCAAAAAAGAATGAAGTAGAGACATGCCATGACATGCACGAACCATGACAACGTCACATTAAGTGAAAGAAGCTTGACACAAAAGGTCACGTTCTCTAATTCCATTTAGAGGAAGTGTCCTAGAAGGGAAACCGGTGGCCACGGAACACAGGCCTGTGGCATGCTGGGTGCAGATGGGAGAGACTGGAGAAACCGTTCAATGGGTAAAATATTTTAAGATGATGGAAATGTTTCAGAAGTAGACGGAAGTTGCTGCTGAACTACATTGCTAATGTACTGAATGCTACTTAATTGTTCACTTTAAAATGGTTAATTTTACATTTTATGACTTTCACCTCAATTGATTATTTTTTAAATCCACCATACGCTCCTTCACTCAATTAGTACTAATTGACTGGTACTAATGTAATATGACAATACGACATTACATTTCACGCACTAAGTTCCATGGAGAAGCGATCAAGTGCTTAAGGAGTACCTGCGTAGAAGTGGCTGTCAGGAGATGCTAGGGTTAGTCATGTTACCTGTTCTACAGAACATAGTACCAAAAACGAAAAACAAAAAACCCTATATTAACAGTCACAGAATTGTGTAACATTTATAATGATAAGAAAGAACTGTCAGGCAAGGTTTTAGAACAAATGGGCTTCAGATCATCGTGAGGGTGTGTGGTCTAAGTGACGGAGGGGACACAGCGGTAAGAGAGGTGGCAGAGACATGGGGACAGAAATGAGTGTGGGTCCCACAGGAGCTAGAGAGAAGGCCTCCGGGAATGTTTGGGTGGTATCTACATATAGAGTTGGCTAGTTACTATGGGGTCAGATAACAGGATTGGGGGCCCAGCAGGGGACAGGTGGGAGGCATGCGAGGGGGAGCAAGGTGCAAGCACAGGTGTAGAGGCGGGAACATTCAAGGGAAGTAGTGAACGTGCTCCTGCAGGCTCTTTACATGGGGTTGGGGGTCTCTAGAGGCTCCTAGACTGGATTCAGAAATTCCATGAGTCCATGAAGTTGCATACTGCTTTTAAAATGTGCATACATACTTTTCTGGAGATGTCTATATATTTTTAGTAGATTTTCAAAGAAGTAGCACCTCAAACGTTAGGATTTAGCAGAGATCGCGTATTGCAAGAAAAAAAATGCTGGCAAACACTGTTCTTTTTCACATTTTAGAAACTCATTTTCTTCATAGAGGCAGAGGCTTAACCTTGGGTATGAAATATCAAAAGAAACGTCTTACATCCTAACGAGCTTGTAGAGCTTGGCACAGTAACCAGAGAGGCTGGCCCCAGGGGAATCTGAGTGGCCTCCCACTGCGGCACCTGTCGCGTCCCTGCGAGAGGGCGGCAGGCTTGCAGACGCGCCCCTCCCTCCACCGTCGCCAGTGTAATGACGGGGAGACAGTGGTGGCCCTTGCAGCAGCGCGAAGCAAAAGGAGGTAATTTGATGAACACTGTGCCCCGACATTTCTAGTGGTTTAAAGGGGTATGGCAGGCAGGGCTTCCAGATTCCATGCCCTGCATGGCCTTCCACTCAAAGAAATCTCTCCGCTTCATTCCAGACGGATGCCATCTGATCTCTCGCTGTCATCAGGCACAGTAACTGTCTTTCATTGTAAGCAGCCTGTTACGTAGATAGCTCTCAGGACTGCTAAGACCTTTTAAAATTAATAGACTTTATTATTATTCAAAAATATTTTAATTTGGGGGGTAGCTTAGGTTTACAGAAAACTTGAGCAGAAAGCACAGAGAGCTCCTCTGGTTTATCCAGCCCCGCTCCACAGTGTAGCTCATCTACTACACTGATGAATGAACGTCGACTCATTATTATTCACTCAGGTCCATAGCTTACATTAGGATTTATTCTTTGGTTATACAGTTCTGTGGTTTCTGACGAACACACAATGATATGAATCCACAATTATACTATCACACAGAACAGTCCCACTGTCCTAACAATCCCGCACTCCGTCCCGTCCCTGAGCCCTGGGCAGCGCTGACCTGTTTATTATCGCTGTGCCTTTCCCAAATGGCATATGGCTGAAATCGTACAGTGCACGACCTCCTCAGATTGGCTTCTTTTACTTAGCAACTTGCACTAAAGTTTTCTCCATGTCTTCTTGTGACTTGATATCTCATTTTTTTGGTCACTAAATAATTCTCTATTGTGTGGATGTACCACAGTTTATTTATCCATGAGCTTACTGAAAGACATCTGGGTTGCTTCCAAATTTTGGCAACTATGAATAAAGCTGCCATTAATCTCCGTGCTTACAGTTTTGTGTGGACGTATGTCTTCACTATATTCAGTAAGTAGTCCCTAGGACCGTGCTTGCTAGGGCATATGATCAGTCTGTGTTTAGCTTTGCAAGACTGTTTAGCTAAACATTTTCCGGAGTGGCTGTACCATTTGATTCCCACCAGCGATGAACGAGATTGCTGCTGCTCCACGTCCTTGCCAGCATTTGGAGTGGCCAGTGTTCTGAATTACAGCCATTCTAACAGGCACGCAGTGGCACTGCTTTGTTATGTTAATCTGCATTTCCCAGATGATAAATGACATCAAGCTATGCTTACTTTCCATCCATATATCTTCTTTGGTGAGGTGTTTTCAGATCCTTTGCCCATTTTTTTTTTTTAATAATTGGGTGGTTTTGTTATTGTTGAGTTTTAAGAGTTCTTTGTATATTTGGTTAGCAGATACGTGTTCTGTGAATACTTTTTTCCCAGTCTGTGCTTTGTCCTTTCACTCTCTTCACTGGCAAGGTTTTATTGTAAACCAACGTGAGACAAATGTCACACATGATCCTTAATTTGTTTTCTGAAACTACACAGGACAAATCTAAACCCTCTTCCATCCAATGGATGAAACCACCTGCAGACAACCATCACTTCCTCACTGTGAGCTTTCATTTTCCAGGACCCCAAGTTGCTGAGGATGTCCTCGTCGTGGCGAGATCCGAGGCCCTTCGCCATCACAGTCGGTGCCTTCCTTGGGAAGCACTCCTTCTCAGAAATGATGCTGAGAGACAAACAGAATACTGAAGGTGTGTTCTGATGAACACAAATAACAGTGGTACTAGCATTCTGCTTCCATCATCATCACCATCATCTTGTTTTAAATTAGTTAAGTGCCAATGTTGCTCATATTAGTCACTTTCCTCAACTGTCTCCCAGCTCTTCTTTGAGGCTTTCTCTTCATCTGTATTCTATTGAATATTTTTAACTTCTATTTAGAATTCTACATTTCTATTACATTTCCAAATAATTTTTAAATTGCACTTCATGCTTTCAAGTTTTTTTTTTTTAATAGTCTTGCCTCATTTGACTCTCCCAACAACCCTATGAATGAAGCTGCTCAAATGTGATCACTCTCCTTTTCAGATGAGGAACCTGAGGTTCTAGCAAATTAAGAAATTTGTCCAAGTCTCCAAAAACAGTAAGTGGAAGTCTGAAGACCAAGTTCCTTTAGTTTTGTTTGTTTTTAATCTATCATTCTTTTTGTCCTATCACAAATATTTTCGCTTTCCTATCTTATTTCATTTATAGACTTGGGACTTTTGTCATCTATGGCTTTTTCCTAGTCACTGAAAAAAAATGGTGAGCTGCACAATATAAAACACAGTCTGTATTTATATCTTTAGAGATCAGGTTTATACTGGTCCATTTATGAAAATTTAGTAGTTACACACTTTTTCAGCTATGAATTCACTGAACAAATTTTTCCATGTTGTTTGAAAAGATATACTTAAAGGCTGTCAAATTCTTTTCTAAATAAAATTAACTTGACTTGTTTTTTTTGTTTTTTTTTTTTTTAGTAAACCCAATTGCTGTCTAGGGACACCATTTTATTTTCTAAGCACTCACAAATCACGTTTAACAATCCATTCTAGTGTTCTGCCAGGAATCACCATAAAACTGATATCTAGAACTTCTAGATTCTACATCATGCCCCTCTGTGAAAATTAATACATTTGCCCATTTTTATATAGTAGATTAAAATCCTCTGTAAATGATACTTCCTCTAGATGCTATGAGCTGTTACTTAGAGACTCAGTAGAAACATGGTTTTTGTCAGGGCAAAGTGATGCTGCCAGCCTGCGAGCATCGTCACGGCACGCAGCCGAAGGTAAGCCGCCCTCCTTGATGAGTGGGTCAGGCTCATACGGGCGATGGCTCTCACTGGGGCAAGGACGTCTTGTTGTCTCTGCGGCCTGCGGGGACAGCGCTCCTGTGCCGCGGCTGCAGGGAGCATGGCCGGGGGTGGCGGCCCCCCGTGGCTCGTCTGCTCGCTCTGTCACTGCACGTTTATGAGCTGGGTGCACTCTGCATGAGCACAGATAATGCTGCGATATTACCCTTGCCCATACAGCTTTCATACAGTTAAGGATATTTCTTTAGAATTGTTGAAATCAAAAAGAAACGGGGACCAGCTTTGAAAATTCTCTGAGCAGACAAACCTAGTTCAGTCACATATGCAAAGCTTAATTTAGCTGATTTTGCAAGTCTAGCTTGACCTGGGTCATTTCTTTCTTATGCCTCTAGAAATCATAAACAAAAGTGGCACTGTTTCCCAAGGTTGATGTGAGAACCTCTGACCAATTCCCTACCATTAAGAAAATTCTAAGACGACCACTCGCTGTGAAGAATGAACGGTCGATGCTTTCTCCACGTGTCAAAAGTAGGCCGCTCCGTGGCAACGGCCCCATAGCTTCAGCTCATGATGTGGTCTGAATGCTTCCTGTTTGCAAGCTGTCTTTTTGGTGTGTCCACAATAAACTTTCACTAATTGCTACTTCAGTGATTCACTGGTTTTACTTGTCATTTTCAAACTTTTTACAAAGCAAATTCTCAAAAATGGTAGCACTGCATATTTCTGAGTACGGCTATTTCGAAGAGTCCTGATAAACGCCAATTTTTAAAAAAGGCATACCATTAACGTTTTGGAATGTCTATTTTACCTTCCCTTCTCCAGCATTGGATATCCTCTAAAAAACATTTCTGCTAATTTGGTAGGCCAAAAAATGGCATGTAATTTTAATTAGCGTTTTATTGGTTACTCTCAAGGTGAATGGTTTCACATTTCCTTTTAAGTCACTTTTTACTTGTTAATTGCTAATTTTAAAGTCATATTCTTTTTCTTGTCTTTTTACATGAGCTTTTCATATACTACATTTTGTTTGTGTCCCTGTTCATGTTTTTTCTTAACATAGAACAGTTTTTATTTTGATATAGTTGGATTATCCACATTTCCTTTGTCATTTCTTCCAGCTTAGAAGGTTCTCCATATATTTGATATTCACTTTAATCTTCTCATAATTTTTGAAAGTTGATTTTGTTTTAAATTTCATTCACCTGAAATCTATTTGGCTCCTCAGTCTGCAGTGATGATCTAAATACATCTCCTTTCCTTCCAAATAGCGCAGCACCTAACAGACTTCTTTGATAACCTTTGACAGTCTTCTGATTTTTGATGCCATTTTCTTTTTCCTTTAGTGTATTATTCTTTTTCTATTAATGAGATTCTTATTTTGAACATGGCTAATTAATCTACCACACACATCCAAACGTATGTAATAGCACATATTTATTTACTCATAGCTTTACTACAGGAATCCTTCCCTTCTCCTCAGAGGCACGGTCAGAATGAAAAACGGCGCGTGCAGGCGTTAGTAAAGAGGGGTGGGGTGGGGTTGCCGTGGGGAGGAGGAGAAAGCGAGAGCTCTTTGATAACTCATTTTCCCATAATAGAAATTCACCAAGTGCACACAATTTAATTTCTTTTCTAATCGTTTCCTTCCACCCCTTAGTCATTGTTTCCCTCTGATCTCTTTTCAGCTTTGCAATTCTTCCGATGTCAGCGGCTGCATGACATCTAGTGGGCGGGCGCTAGAGGGCAGTGTACGCGCACGTTTTTGGTGCAGAGTTCAAGCTTTGCTGTGGCGAGGGCTGCTGCGCCCTCCCTCGTGACTGCGTCCACACTTGCACTGAGCCGTCCCCGTCACAGCAGGAGCCAGTGCTGGGCGGACTAGTGTATGCTGCCCGCAGACTGTACGTCCAAGCAACGCCTCGTTTTGGTTTTATGCTGTCACCTTGTTCATTCATTTATTTGTACTTTTCAACAAAGAGCAAGTAGCTGTGGTGCTATATCTGAGTATTGGAATTATGAGTGATTTTCACTTTTATTTTGTGCTATTTTCAAATTTCTGCAGTGAATATATGAAAATGTTGTAAGAATAAATGCTTTAAAATTATTAATTCTTATTTCTAGCAGAACTTACTGTAAATTATTAAAGAAAGTGTGCTTATGATAGGAACAGAAGGAGAGGCAAAAATCCATTAGGTCATATTTTCCTGTACTGCTAAGCTGGGAGGTTGAAAACTTAGCTGCCGGGCATTGCTAGAACCCATGGGAATTGCTTGCTGAGAAGAAAAGAAAAATGCAAGTCCCTGGAGACCAGGCTTATCTGTGGACCCTGGATGGGAGGTTCTGCCCCACGCAGCCCCTCACCTCCTGAGGGCCTTGTAGCCTTTGACGCTTGCATGCAGGCGTGGCTCTGAAGGACTCTGTGCTGAGGCTTCGGCGACCACACCAGGGCCTTGGCAGTTCCTCTCTAGCGACTGGCCCCTGGGGCCTGAGGCGGTGAGCTCCGTGTCAGGGCACTGCGGCAGTGACGTGTGCCAAGCTGGACCGCGACATCCAATCTCTCACGGATTAGGTCTACAGTTCTTTCTAATTACAACCTAAATTGAATTTTGTAGGTCTATGCTGGCACCTGTTATGTTTAACACGTTACAATGATAAAATACGTTAGGGGACTCAAACAACTAGCGACGTTTAAAACACCATCTATTTTTGGGGGGAGAGGGATCATCTGTATGACCAAATGACAGGGAGAGAGAGGGTCAGTCTCCTCCCTCAGGACCACCAGCAACCCAGGACCTAGCAATGTGCTATCAGCAGCTATACTAGAGGAGATTAGAGTAAAAGCCAGGTCTGGAATTTATTTAGATAACCCATGTCCGGGCATTTAAAGTCATCCACAGGGGACAGACCCCTCCTTACAGCCCCGAAGCCACATCCTCGAAAAAGCAAATTGCCCAGGCATTCTAATTATCTGCTGAAGTCCTTTGCCAATATTTCACTTTGAGCAGAATTCTCATATGTATTTCTGTCAGTCAGTAAGCAGCTTTGTTCTTAGCCAATTAAAACTCAAGTCTAAGGAAGTTTTCGTTTCCATCGTTAGACGTTTGTCCAGTCTTTTGCTGTACTTACCCAATGGGTCAGTAAGCATTTAAGTCTCGTAAAAGGCGGCCCTCCGTCCGCGTCTGTGCTCCCCTCCTGGGAACCCTGCCGTGCCATCGCTACGTCACGTTAATGGCAAAATAATTTGCAGGTTACAGTCTAAAATGCAGGGATCATCGGGTGCGCCCAATCTAGTTACAAAAGCCCTGAAGAGCAGAAAAACCTTCCCTGGGTACAAGCAGACAGGTGCTGTGGAAGAAAGTGGTCAAATCCGAACACAGGAAGGTCGAATACAAGGAGTAGCAGCCCGAGAGCTGGGACAGAGCCACACGGGCTCTGTCCTGACGTGGGCCTGGAGGCGGGCGGTCGCTGGCCTGCAAGACTTGTACTCGTCCCAGTGTGCAGAGGAGACCTGACCGGTGTGGACAGGGTGTGACGCAGAGCAGGAGCGGCAGGGGCGCAGAGGCAGAGGGCGGGCTCGGAAACCAAGAGCCGAGAGCTGCTGCCGCCGTCGCACCTGGTGGGACCTGGCCGGTGTCAGCGGGGAAGAGCCGCGAGCGCCTCGCTGCCTTTCCGGAGGCCCCGCACGGCCAGCGAGCCAGCGCGGCGCTCAGCAGGAGCTGCCCTGGAGGGTCCTGATAATCGGAGTGTGGCGCTCCTTTCGCATTGTAGTTCATGTTCCTTAGTGGCTGGTTTAAAAACTGTCTTCATAAAGCAGGGAATGAAGTACCTTCATCAGGCCCTATCGAAACCAACTATCTGATCCTAGGAGAAGAGACGGATGACCGAGTAGAGGCTGCCACACCTAAGGGGGCTGGCGAGGCGAACAGCCCCTCTTCTCCTCACACTGATGTCTGAACGAGGCCTGTTTAAGTGTACATGAACCATATGTTACATTTCCAGTTCCTCTCAAAACACATGTTGGTATGTTTGAAGCGAAGCATTCATTACTTTAAAAAATACCCTCTGATTCTAATTTTAAAAGCTTGTGAGTAAATGCATTGCTCATTAGTTCGAGAAAAACACCGCGCTGAGCTCCAAGGGGGTGAAAGGGGAGCGGGCCTGCGAGCTCCCGCACGGGCCACCCTGGGTCTCTGCCTGGGTGGCAGCGAGACCCCCTCCACCTTGCTCTGCCCTGAAGAGAAGGCTCCCTGTGTCCCAGCGGCCGGCGCTTTCGTTACATGGCCTGGCGCCAGCTCAAGTCCAGACTTCAACCTTCGTTCTCCTGGCTCACCGAGTGTAGTCACCTCCTGACTATAGTGGTTTCTCCAAACCCGGTCATCACAGGCGTCATCGGAATGACTGCAGCGGAAACCAGCGACCACAGAGGAAATCGAATGCCTCACTTGTACATCCCATGCTTGAGGAACCAGTTAAAGCATAAGGGTCCGATTTTGTTCTTGACCCCAAATAGCTTAAAAGCACATTAAATTGTGAAGTTGCTATGAGCCATTGGAAAAGACTTGGTGGTATTTTGTGATAAAAATATTGTAAAATTAGACATGGACTTTGAGCAAATCTATTCATGGAAGAAAATGTGCAGAATTACTTAGAAGAAATTAATCTGACAATACATTAAATTTGAGAATTTTAAAAACAAAGTCATAAATCAATGAAAAAAACTACCTTAGCTCTACAATTCTGTAATTTGGAGACCCATTCATTCATTCATTCATTCATTCAGCATTTGTTTATAAATGTAGAAGCAAACAATGAAATCTTAGCCTCAAATACCTAGTAGGAAATGATGAATGCTACAGAGAAAAATAGACCGGGGTAAGAGGTAGGATTCAAGGACTGCTGTTTTCTATGCATGGTCGGGTGTGGCCCTCCTACAGATGACATTTGAGCAGAGACTTAGGGTCATGAGGGAGGAAGTTATGGGGATACCTGAGGACTTATCTGAGGGAGAGCTGCCAGTGTGGTTGGGTCAGAGTGAGTGGGGCGTGGTGGGCACTGAGCTCAGAGAAGCAGTGGGGAGGCTGGGGGCAGATAACGGAGGACTTGGGCTGTGAGAACCACGGGTGTTGCTCAGCATGAGATGGGAAGCCAGCAGAGAATCAGAAGGAGAAAGGGCTGATCTGCATCTGTGTTTCCAAGTGACCCCCGGGCTGCTCTGTGGAGTACAGACCATAGTGGGGCAAAGACTGGAAGTGAGGTGACCGAGTCACATGAGAGGGGTGGACCAGGTAGTATCAGTGGAGGTGCTGAGATGATCTAAAACGTCGAATATTTCTCAAAGGACGGTGAGCAGAACCTGCTCCTGGATGGGCCGGGCCGTACTGTTCGAGAGCAAGAACCCGGCGGGCCTCGTCGTGGGCAGATGAGAGGAGGAAGGCGCCTCACATGACACGGGGAAGATGACAGGAGAAGTGGACTCGGAAGGACGGAGGAAGCGAGGAGGATTTGGACATGTCTAGCAGACACCACAGTGGAGACGCTATGGAGGTGACCAGTGTTTGAAACTGGGGAGGGATCGGACTGGGGATAGATCTGGGAGTCCTCAGGGTGTCGATGTTGCCTAAAGCCACAGGGCCAAGCAAAACCCCACGTGAATGGACCTGCTTTCGGGGCAGCTGGGAGGATGGGGCGACGAGGCAGAGCCGTCCAAGAGAGTGATGCTGGGAAGCTGAATGAGGGCAGGGTTTCGAGGTGGGAGCGAGGGTCACCTACCATTGCAGTTGAGGGGTGAAAAATGCAGCACCCAGGGCTGGCCACTGTATCGGGCAGTGCAGAGGGCCTTGGTGACTTTGGTAAAAGTGGACAAAGGCAACAAAAGCTTTCACAGAAGTAGATAAAAGTTGGTGGGATAAAGGAAAAAAACCCTGGCTAAAACAGGTTCAGGAGGGCACGGGAGGTGAGGAAGCAGCAGGGGTGAGCGCAGGGCACTGGTCTGAGAGCGCTGCAGAGGCCCAGGGACACGGGGCGGCGGCCGGCTGCCCACACGGAGCTAAGCGGGCGCTCTGTTCCTGCTGGTGTTTACACACAATGTGCAAGATGTTTACATGCTTACAGAAATGATCCAATAGAGACAGGACAATTTACTCGTTGCTGGAGAGAAAGAGAATTATTGTCAGAGTGCCATCGGTGAGCAGGTGAGAGGGGACAGGCACACCGGTGGGGGCTGGCCTTAGACACAAGTGTGTCCAGCTTGTGCTGACTGAAAGGATTAAATGGACACAGATACGTGTGGAACTTCTGAGAGTTCCTCTCCTGTCAGCTTGTCCCCTCGCTGCTTTTCTCCCTCAAACCTGCGTGTTACTCTCGTCTCTGTCGGTGCCTTGCCAACCAGAGCTCGGCTGTTCTGGGAGCTGGATGCCCGAGCAAGGGCGTGGCGAGCAGCTGCAGCAAACACCTCCAGTGATCTGAATCCTCTAGGCGGAAGCGACTTTCCTAGCTGGCTGTTCGCACACAAACCAGTCGCTAGACCATTTGTCTCAGCAGAATTAGGGTGAGCATTTATTGGTGTAGAATGATTAGACACGTAAGCTCTCACTTTGATGTAACAAACTGTCTAGATACTATGGGATGCTGAAAGAGGATAACGATAAATGAAAACATTACCTTGCATATAAAGGAAGAACTGCCAAGACGTTTCATGGCTAGTAAAAACAGCCATATTTGAAAAGATTCTTATATTTAAAATGAGAGCAATATTTAAGCCTAAAACTGCACTCATAAAATTTCTATCAGAAACTTTAAAAATATGTATGTTTCACTCTGTGATTGCCCTTTAGGAATCACTTGGAGTAGAGTAAAAGACACGATGTTTTATTTACAAGGGGATAATCTCGAACTGCACATAGTAAGTGCCAGGCCCTGTGCTAAATGTCTGAGAGGGAACTGTCAACGCCACTGGCAACTGGCCCACTCTGGCCGGTGAGGACTGCCCCCACACCTCTGCTCGCTGACTTGCTGAGACATCCAGTCCCTCCCTTGCCAAACAGGGGGAGAGAGTATGCGGAGCCCCCACCTGGGCCCCACAGGCCAGCTTACACTTAGGCTCTTATGGGGCTGCTTCCCTCAACCTGTGTGCAGAGCACATGTGCTGCTTCTTGAAAATCTACATGCTGCAAATCACCTCTCACTAGCTGGAAATCTCTTCTTCCTTTCCTAATTCAACTCTTTTGTCTCCACCTTCACCAGGTGTCTCCCTCCCATATCTGCACCCCCCCCCCCACTTTGTCTCATTATGCTCTTTCTCCTGCTAATGCCAGGTCCAGGCAGACGGGTTACTCTCCTCTTCCCAAGGGGATAAGAGTTTAAGAGACACTATGAGCCATCCAGTCACCCTCCCACAACTGGGCCTTCCGTTTTACCTATTTATCTGGATCTTCCGGCCTCCACTGATTAACTTCCAAGTAGAATCAAAAGAACCTCTTTCTCAGGTTCTCACTACAGACGCATGCAGGCATTGCTCTGAACGCACTAAGGAGACTGGCTACAGAAAATGCCAGCAGCGTGGAAGACCGCTTGTTAAGTGATGTCAGACAAAAGACATCTAGACTATCTAAAATGCAATATAACCCCAATCCTAAACACAACAAAGTCACACTGAAGGAATGCAGCAGTCATTAATTAAAACACATGGACTGTTCTCATGGTTTGGATTCTACCCACCATGCAAGCTTTATGCAGGGAACAGCATTAATGGATGTCTTCCCGCAGACATCTCTAGTTTCCCAACAGTGAACTTGTCTGAACCAATCTATTCTTTCAAGGCAGAGACGGTAAACTGGCCATCTAAAGCTGTGTTTTGTTTGGCCTACAGTTTAAAAGAATTCAATTTATTTTGGTAGTATTCAAAATATGGACTTCTAGATTTTGAGATTTTCTTGAAAAAATCAGATAATGCTGGCGTCGCCGCCCTTTTCCACATGGTGGCTCTCAGATGGGCTCTTTCCGGTGAGGTAGCATCCCAGGTGTGCTGGGGTTCACCGGCCCCTCCTCCCCGTCTGTCATCAGGCTCACCTGTTTTCCACATCCCCAGTGTGTTTACCTCATGGATGTGGCCTGCCTGCCTCAGAGAAATATAAGTTTGTGTAATTTTTAAACCCTTTCACTCAATCCATCAGTCACATTATGGTTCCCACCAGTCTGCTAGGTGTACAAGACCTATGTTTCAGACTCGTAATTTAGGTGCCATAAAACAACACAGAAATTGTCTAATTTCCTTCTTTCTATATGGAAAGAAAGAGACAGTTCTGTCTGCTCTGGTTTTCTATGGCAGCAGGCAACGGATCCGTCATCTCTGCATGACGAAGAGCGAGAGATTTAGCAGGGGACCACAAACCATCTGCGGGTGTGTTCCCCTCTCAGGGCGACTGCGCATGCTCGCCTGCAACTCGGGCCTAGCTGCCCAGGGAGCCCTGTGGCTGGGTCGCCCCCGGCCTGTGTCCCCTGGCACACATTTCTAATGGCGGATAAGAGTAGAAAGCATAGGCGGCCGCTCTAGCAGCTAATGTGCCATCAAATATATACATATATGAACAATAAATATGTGAATATTATATTACATATAACCTATACTTACATATCCACTACTAATACTTTTGAGGTAAAGATGGACCTTCACACTGCACCGTGCTTTTGCTCCTGGGGTCACATGATACGTTGGTTCACTCTACGCTATTAAGCCCACGGTGCTTCTGGTATTACATTTTGAAAAGAAAATGAAATAGTGGTAGTAACATATTATGAAGATATCAAGCTGATTGAGTCATTAACGATCTTAAAGTGTCTTAAAGCAAAACAACACTAAATGACTGTTATCAACCCCAAAATAAAGTGACCAATCCCCAGCGAAAGTTTTCCTGTTTATTTTGGAACGCAGTCTTTTTTTCATACATAATAAAAACGTATCAAGCTCTTTTTTATTGCTTCTGAATTCTTAGCCTTAGGACATTTCCCAGTTATAGAGGAATTTGCACATATTTTTTCCTAGTACATGGTTTCACTATTTTACATTTAAATCTGATTCATTAGGCATTTATCCTTATGTGGGGCATGAGGGACAGATCTAATTTTAGTATTTTTTCCATATGGCTATCCATTTATCCAACACCACTTATTTAAATCTGCCTTTTTTTATACTGATTTTAGATGCCAACCTTATCGGACACTACTTTTTTTTTTTTTTTTTGCATTTAGATCTATTTCTGTATTCTCTATTCCTTCTTGCTGGTTTATCTATTCATGTGCCAATATCATACTTTCCTACCATAGAGGTTTTAAATAAATTTTAATATCTGATAAGTCTACCACCACCTCCATCGCTCTTTCCTGCTATTTTTGCTTGTTTGTTCTTTCAAGTGAACTTTATAATCAACTTTTCTAGTTTAAAAAAATAAAAGGTAAAGGAGGGGAGCCTAAAACAACAACAACAAAACCCAAAACGAATACCTATTTTTATTGTCCCATAAGTTCTATATGCAAGATTTTCATTGATGTTCCCTTCTAAGTATTTTCTAATTTCACTCATGATTTATTTTTGGACCCAAGGGTCACTTAAAACTGTGTTTTAAATTTTAATGTGTGAGTTCTGAGCTTTTAGTTTTAAAAAAAATTAACTTCTAAAAAAATTAACGTCTAACTTTTGCATAGTGGTTAGAAAATATATTCAACATGATAGAGAATCTTTAAACTTTGTTGAGACCCACTTTATAATCTAGTGAAATGCTTCTCCACTGTGAATGTATGCTCGGGTCATCTGAGGATGTCTTAAGACATACTACGGCCTGGAACCCACTGCAGACCAGTTTAATCAATATCACTGGGGTGGGAACCCAAACACTGGTATGGTTAAGGAGCTCCTGAGGAGGTTTAATGACATACTTTGGTATAGCATATGCTCAATTTTTGTATATCTTCAATGTAAGCTTGAAATAACTGTCTATCCTTCTATTACTTGATGTAAGTATTCTTGAAATGTCTAGACTTAATTGTATTGTTCACTTTTTATGACTTTTAAAATGCTTGATCTATTAATAAACAAAGAGAAATATTTCAAATCACACACTATGACTATGGAATTATCAATTTCATTTTGTAATTGATGATTGCACACTCATCTATTATCTTAAGCATTAAAACTATGTAAGTTTAGTATAAAGAGGTTAAATACTCTCAATTTAGTATTTTTCAAAACTATTTTAATGTGCACATTTAATTCAGAAGTTCTGAAATTAATCAAACTCTTAATTCTTTTGTATTCCAATCACCCCACTGTAGAGGAACTAGTTTAGCTCTATCTCATTTTTTACCCTCATTTTAGACATTATTATAATTGTTTTATGGTGTCAACGTTTACTTCTGTTCATCCACATGCTTGCCTTTTTCTTTGTTCATGACTGGATTCTATGTGCTGGATTGTCTGTTTGCACTCAGCATTTTCGTTCCGTTTTTCACTGCCCCGTGTTACTTCAGTGACTGGAAGTGTGGGAACCTCATTTCTAAGGATCCCTTTCCAGGATTGTTCTGGTTTAGAATCTGCTGATGAGCGACACCTGTAGATTTGGAAGCTGACAGGAAGGCACAGCTCATTTTCCATCCGGCAGAAGACAGAGCATGCTTTCTGGGGCAGAAGCAGCTTCTTGAATCTTCTTCAGACTTTACAGCCAATGGCCAGTCTCCAGCTTTGGCTTCAGGGAACAGCTGTATTTTGGCAGCTACTTTTTGCTTTTTCCTAATTTCTTGGTTGCAATCTCCACCCATGAATTTTGTTCTTCCACCCACTATGACAAATTTTAAACAATCAAATTTCTTGTATTTACATTCTTCTTGAAATATTTAGAATAAAAAATTTTTCCTGACTGAACCCTGACTAATCCAATTTGAGTTTCCCCTTCTCAGATCATTTTTCTTTTTCCTGAAGTATACGTTAAAATTTTTCTAAGCTCACTTCATTTTTGCTGGACTGAAAAGGTCTATTTTACCTTCGTTTTTGAATAATTTTGCCAGGTATAGAATTCTAGGTTGACTGTTACTTTTAGAATTTTGGTAATGCTGTTTACACCATCTAGCGGTTTCCATTGTTACCGTTGAGAATTGAGACATTAGTTTATTTTTCCTATTTTAGAAACTATTCTCTGGCTAATTTAATCTTATTTTTGTCTTTTGTACTTTAAAGCTTCACTAGAATGTATTTAGGGTCAATTATTTTATTTAAGCTGATTTGCATTCATTCGGTTACTGAATCTGAGAATTGGGCCTTTCATCCAATTGTACTATGTCTTTGAATATTAACTTTCCACCATCCTATTTATTATCTCCTCTGGGATTCTGATACGCATTTGTACCTTCTCACACTTTCCTCCATACTTTCTAATATTTCTCTCTCTCTCTCTCATTTTTCATCTTTGTTTTTGTGGTGGAATTGTGGATGACTCATTTGGCCTCTTATCCACTTTACTGACTCTTTGTCACATCTTCTGTCTAGCTTTCTAATTTTAGATATATTTTTTTACTTCTAGACATTCTGCTTAGTTTATTTGCAAAAATGCCTTGTTAATTTTCACAGTTCCTTGTTCTTTTGTCTTATTTTCATTTCCTTAAATATATTTAATGTATTTTTTATACCGTTTTTGGTAATTTCATCATCAGCAAATATAAAAATCTGATTTTGTGGTTTGTTGTTTCTGTTGTCTTGTTCACAGCGATTTCTTTCATTTATTAATTTTTGATTGTGAATTCATGCCTATTGGAACTTTATAGGGATATTCTGAGATCTGGTTTTAAAGTTTATTTTCTTTCAATTGCATTGGTTTTTGGAAGATGTCTAGGCTCTCAAATTTAATACTTTAAAATATATTTTTAGCCTCATTTTTTTTTTTCAGGGTGTAGATGTTGGAGGCATTCTGGTTCTAGACCTGTCTGAATATTGTCGTATGGTGAAGGATTCTCCTTCTTCTCTTCCCTTCTCTTTCCCCGCCTTCCCTCTGGTCTACTCTCCTCCCTTCCCTGCTCCATTCCTCTCTGCTCTTCCTTCCTCTTCCCCATGTCACATTTCTTTCCTTATTTTCCACTCGGAACCAGAATAAAACAAGTATTATTTCCACTGTTTCTCTCTGGAGGATAGTGCACCTTCCAGTGGGTTACCCTTTTGTAATCCTAGTTTTATGGAGGAGTCGCTAAGGTGTCCTTGTATCCAGTTTAACCCCAGGTTTTGTCTTACTGATGACACATTTAAAATCATATCCAGGCCATAAGGGTTTGGAATAAATCCTCAGAGAAAACACTAGTTATTGAAACTTTCTAACAATGGAATTTATTTCTCACCAGCTCAGACATGCATTCAAATGTAGGTTTTCTATTTCATCTAGTATTTTAAATTACACTCTCCCCGATAAATTTTTTATAAACATTTATTCTGCCACTATGCTTGAAATAAAGTGAGCAATTATTATTAAAAATAAATGGTTAATCTGTTTGTAAATGTGTTTGCAATGCCTAATTATAAAACTATTGCTTACCATAAAGGGAAATTTTAATTTGTGGCTAAAAGTAATAGTGCATCATTTTTATTATGCATTCCACAAAACTGGCAAATGTGTAGCTGATTTCCTTTTTACAAGCAAATAAATTACTGAAGTATAAATTGTATTTTATATTTGTGAACTTGATAGTTGGCATTCCTTTTCTACTTCAACTGTAAAGTCACATATGGATTTTTAAGCTTCTTTGCTGCAGTGATTCTTGCTTGTCTAGCTGCAAGACAATAAATGTCAGTGCTGATGAGTGCTGATGAGAGTCTAAATCCTATTCTGCTCTCATTGTTCCTGCTGCGAAATGACTGCCTATTTTAAAACCTCCCAAATAGAGACTGATTGCTGTTATGAACCAAGAAGACTATTCATAGGAATAATCTTCCTTCTCGGCATTACCGGTAGCAATGGTGATGAAAAGTCATATGCTGTACTGTAAAAGTCAGTCTCGCAGTACACCCTGTCACGGGCACCAAACGTTTCACTCACTCGCTTGTTCATTACTTAACCACTTAACCTATCAGCATTCACCTCTGTCTCACTTTCCAGACACAGCTATTTGACATTTCCAGGCAAAACACATCTTCTTTTGCTTGCTATTCATTAGTGTCCATCAAAATATACTCTTTGATATTAAAAAATAAGAATGCGTTGAGATGGAATGCCAGAAACAAGCCATTTTTCCTGGTAATAGACAAATGGCATCAATGAGACTTTCCAGGGGTGAACTCCATGTCTTTCAGAAGCTAAATAATTCATTTGACAAGATAATGAATTTGTTGCTTTTTCAGATTTGCAAAGAATTTTTTTCCTCAATAGATAATTTAGAAAATGTTGTGAAAGGGTATAAACAGAAAGCAAGCTAGTCTCCAGCTCAGCTTCCTTAATCATGTAAGCCAGTCTCTGACAATAAATTTTACTCTCCATCTGTCCATCTTGTCTACCCCGTCTGTCCGTCCATCCATCTGTCTGTCCGTCTGTCCATCCGTCCATCCGTCCGTCCGTCCATCCATCCATCCCCCATCCATCCATCCTGGTTTTCTGGTATCTACCTTTGCTCATTTCTGAGTGTGACAGAAACTTAACACACAATCAATAATATTACACTGTACTTCACACACACAGACAGCAAAACCCCCAACACTCATTCCTCTCCAATATTTATTGATCAGCCTTGCCACATAATCCCTATTCAGCTCAGGGCGTAGGCCAGAGGACAAGATAAAGGTATTTAGAATGAGAAACTTAATTTAAAATTTTATTTATGAATAATCTTTTTCAAAATTCAAAAAATTGAGATGAGAATCAGTCACTCACATAGCATCTATATTTAGTGCCTGCAATCAATCAAATCCTTACTATTTTTCTGAGAGAAAGAGCATTTTAAAACCTGACCTTACCCAAGGTTGAAGGCATTGACTTTTAATAACTGCAAATACCAAAATGCTCTTTACTCATTGAGAAAATTATGAAATAAAACTTTTAATAGAAAGCTATTTTATCATTGATATTTTCTAGTACTGTGTTAAAACTGCCCTCTAAGGATTCTAATGTGGTACCACTGGTGCCGTGAAGCCCAAAGAGGAAGCCTTCATAACGTCTGCGTAGTACTGGAACATGAGGGTTCCAGTGTCCTCTCAGTTAAAAGTGACACTGGAACTCCGGTGCCCCTTTTAAGTTGCTCCTTCAATGCAACTGCTTTTTACTCAGTCCTGAGGGAAAGTGTGACCAGCGATGTAAGAAGAAAGCAAGACCTTTAAGCTAACTTGGATCTACGCAGCTTGTCAATAATTCACAAGCCACGTTGTTGCCTATACTGCAGGAAGAACAATCACTTATTCCAGAGAATAATCAACTCGTGAGTTCGATACACTGAGGCAGGACTGGCATGGCGAGTTGAGAGACGGGAAGGGAGGGAAGAAGCTGTGTCAGGAGTGGACAAGTGACAAGAGGTGGGGCACGGACCTGGCGGGGGTTCTGTATTTTGAGACACGCTGACCAACCCAGTCTTGGGTAATTGAATGGTTTCCATTTTCACATTTCAGAAGTGTGAAAGTATGAAACTGGGTATGAATATGGGTTAAGAGGACTACGTTCCTAAAAATGTTAGTTATGGCTTCAACTCCAGGCCTTTGAAAATCTACCTATCAACAGTGGTTATTACAAAAAATTAAATATACTAAAATAAATGCTAGAAAGAAAGTTTAGTTCAGATGTTTAGCTACTGATTAAAGGTGAGTGTACTGTTGGGAGGGAGGAAGAAGTGTCACTCTGGAATTTGAATCCTTTGCAGTTTGTTCTTGGCTGAGCGACCCTGTCACTGTATGTGAACTATTGACCTTTGTGCCTTTGCTGCTTATCTGTGAAGACAATAAGGACCCACTAATAAAACTGCAAGTCACTCTGTAAATACCAACAGTTATAGAAATAATAGAAATAATTACTTACCTTAGTTGTAAAGACTTGAGTTTAAACATCTCTCTGCCAAGTTTAAATTTTCTTAAACAGCATTTGTGTGTGTGTGTGTGTGTGGTACAGTGAGTTTGTGTTTATTGAAAATGCGCTCTTTCTGATGCCAGTGTTCAATGTGCAACACGCGAGTCCTAGATTCTCCTGTAACGCCCACTGGCAATGCACAGTTTAACACAGCAGAGAAGCTGCTGAGAGACGGCGGTGGGGGGGGCCGGAACAGGCACTTTTAACTTCTTTTTAAAGGACAACTCCTCTTGCTCGTTAAATATGAAGAGTACACTTACCATTTCACAAACCTACTGCAATTATATTAACTATAGTTAAACAACTCACACTGGAACAGCAGGAGCATAACAACACGCCAAGAAGCAGCAAAATGAAGGGGCCCCTCATTGCGATTTATTGTGAATTTACTGATTCGCACTACAACTGCTATCTCTTTTGTGATATCTCCAATAATTTTTCAGAGAGAAGTACTTATAAAACTGTATTCCTTCAGTGGCATAAAGATCACCCATTCCCCTCATTATGCTTGGTTATCATGCCATGCTTTCCTTAGCGGATGAAAGGAAATAAGAATCTTCTGGAACAATGACACATTTACAGAATCAGAATGGCTATATCTCTGAACCTGAAGAGGAACCATACATTCTCTCCAATCTCTTCCTTTTAGAATTGATGTCTAGCAAACACGTTAGTTGTTTCTGTGATGTTCATGACTCAGACATGGAGCTGCGGTGTTTGTTTGAGGCCTGACCAACACTTGAAGGGCTACCAAGATCCTGCTTGGTGGCCACGAGTGGCCAGTGAGTGACAGCAGGCTGGAGAGGAGCTACCTTTCAGCTCTGGCCAGTCCCCTTGTGTCCTGTGACTGCTGTCACTCTCCCGCCCTTTGCTCAGCTAAGTGGGGAGACACGTGATTGTCCCGAAGGAGGCTGAGTGGTCCCCCTAACATGTGTTACGTGTTACTGACTTCTCACCTGACCGGATCTTCTTTCTCAGCCCCCATTTCCCTCTGCTCTGTCATCGTTCCAGTGGATTCCGCTGGACTTCGAGGGTCAGGGTTTGTGGTCAGACCTCGGAGTGAATGTTTCTCGGAGGTTTTGTCTGTGGAAAGGAAACAACACATAAGTGGAAGAATATACGCCACTCTTGACACAGCTGTGACACAGCTATGCTCCACAACGCAAGCTCCAGAGATGCTGCTTGCTTTCCCAGCGCAGGCTTTTCAGAAACTCCACCCCTACGGCTCCCGCTGAACAGAGCAGGACGTCACGCAGGAGGCGCAGCCTGCAAATACGTTCAGGCTGATGAAAAACGGCCTTGAAGCTGGTGTGCTATGCAACAAGAAGTTGACATAGCATATTTCTTTTTGAAATCAGCAAAGATGAGGAGCCATCATTCAAAAGGTATTTTTGGTTCTGTTAAACTATTCATAATTTATGGCTGAAAAAGATACATCATAAAATTCCAAAAAATAAAACAGAAATGATGTCACTGACAGTATTTTAAAATTTTTAGATACTAATTTTTTAAATGCAATCAAATCTTGATCATCTTTAGCTATGATCATCATTAGTTATGACATCTTTTCTGAAGAAAAAATACAAACTCATGTGTACTGGTTTCATTTTCTGTCTAGAAATTAAAATTTACCCTCAAGTCTAAAATACAATTTCCAATTAATATAGTTTAAATTGCATTTTACCCAGAGAATAATCAACTAACTCACTGGTAAATATTTGAATTACAGAGAAGATTTTAATGAAAGTAAATTATTTAATATAAAAGAAAATACAGAACAAAGAAATATAGTGAACATGATGTAATGGTTATTCGTTATCCACAGTTTCTAATTTGTTTTTAATTGGATGTACTATGCTTAGGAAATTAAGATCAAGGCACAAATCATAACTCTTATTTTATAGTAATACATTATAGTTTCAAAAGTTAAGCTAACCCAGTTTTGAAAATCTGCATAGATTGGGGTGATCACTTAGTTTACCAAAGTTTTCACCGTGTGAGTCTTAATAATATGAACATTCCTATAATCCATCTGAAATCTTTCAGTGTACTAAACTCTTCAGGAGAATATTTCAGGGTTAAAGGAAGTCATAATATTGAGTTATTACTTGTATTTTTTTAAAGTTAATAAATGAGAAAGCTTAAATCCTGCATTTCCCACGGTGGTTGTCTGCATTATGCACCTCCTGTCTACCTTCATTTTATAATTATAGTAAGTTTAGATAGAATATAGGGAGCACAGTAATAAGTATGTTTCTGTCATGTTTAAATGAAAAGGCCTCCAAGTACTCGCCTTGGCCGGGATGTAAGGAACTTCCCCGTAATCCTGTCCTTGGCTTCTGTGTCTGAGGACTCTATTCCAGGTGAAGTACTGCCATTTGTGCACAGTCTTACCGAGATTTGTAGGGCAGGGTCCTTTTGCACAAGCACGTGTAGGACATGAGTGAGTTTATCAGCACTGAACAGATTTCAGAGTAAAAATAGCACTTTCAATTTGCAATTTTGTACTAACAGGCTCTTGATAGAAATACAGAAGGAGCTATTTCCCTATGCGTTTGGATTCAGCCATATTTTTCCATTTCTCTTTATCCAATGGAAAAGCATTATTTTCAGATCTCCGACAGCGTATCATGTGTTGCTGCCTAAGGACGGGAGAGCCGAGTCCTCCTGTGTTCATAGGCACTGGAGTGCCTGCTGCAAGGTGTTGTGGAGTTGAGTCCTCAGCCCTGGCCATGGGCATCTGCGCGCTCGTGCGCAGGAGCCCTGGAGACTGCATGCTGCATGCGCATTTTTTACACGGAGAGGATCTAGGGTGGCCATGAGCTCCTCACAGGAGTCTGGACCCAAAAATGGTTATGAACTGCTGGGTTTACATACTTTTCTAGGAACGCCTGCCCCCAAAAGAGAATCAGGATTGAAACAGAGCATGAAATATGAGTAGAAGGATCAGGAACAAAGCTTCTGGATACGACTGTAAAACAGTATTTCGCAAGAGGCTTCACTGAGTGCGTCTCATAAAAGCACGTGAACATGAACTGCGTCACACGCTTCCAGCCCTCATCCGGGCCACGGCACGTGTCCTCCGCTCGCAGTGTGACTTTCCTGCTAGACCCACAGAATGACTAACTGTCCCGCAATGGTTCTCTTCCCCATGCCAGTAACATTGGGATTAAATGAACTCTGAGCAGATACTCGCCCCTTTCTGGTTCTTCTCTAGACATCACTGAGACCTTCCGAAATGATGCTGCCTCTGTTATGGCAAGGCCAGGCTGTTTAGAAATTAATTACGGCCTAATTTGCTTTGTGAATAAGGATCTTAATTATGAAATAAATGCCTGATCATAGCTTGTTGATGAAGATGAGGAACCTGTTATTGCCCATTCTTGGACTCTCAGCACAACAACTTTAAAAATACCCATAGGACTTAAAACAAAAGGGTCCTCGTCAGCTACAGTCAGCTGGGTGTCTTGTTATCCACGCGGCATGTTGCTGGGAACAGATGGTCAGATTGTTTGCCTCATCCTCATTATGAAAGAGCAATCTAAAATCCATGGCAAGTCTTGCTCTGGCATCTGGGTGAGGTTCTGTCAACTGCACGCGGTGCTTCTTCCCAACTGCATGCACGGACAGCAGGGTTCCCTCCTTTGTCGCTGCCCAAATGAAGAGCGGAAGCCTCTCTGCCAGCCGCGCCCTGCTTGCCATACTGCCACTGCCAGGGCTCGTGGGTCTGCTTGGTCGCCGTCTGTCCTGGAACAGGCCCATAGCAGACGCCAAAGTCTGGAGTCTCAGAGGGCCCCCAGGGGGCCGCTTCTACTGACTGAGCAGGAACGAGGACTGGCTGCCTCTGCCCTCCACGTGCCTGGCTGACGCTGTCTTCGGCCTGCGGCATCCCTGTCAGTCACTTCTGAGCAGCCTGGTCCCGTGGAGCAGAGCACCACGGACACCTGTGCAGGCGTGAAAACACCTGCTTCCCTCTTCACACGAGGAAGCCAGTCACGCAGGAAGCCATCAGCCTCCGCGTTTCATCAGTGGTACTAAGTAACTGCTGGAAGAGGAGGGATTCAAAGAAAGAAACGGATTTGGGATAACAGTGTGACTCTGACAGGCACTGGTTCAAATGGCTTTTTGGGGGGGACGGATTTGACAAGGAGAAGGCTTGAAAATGCCGCATCAGCTGGAATGTCTGGTGCAGGTGATGCTATCACTTGGTTGACTTCTGAATTCTTAAAATACCAAAAGTACTGTGGGCTTTGTCTCAAAAACAAATCTCCTTTTACTAGACACCAATGATACCTGAGTAACTAGATTTTGGATGAATTAATAGACTCAGTCTGAGCACTTTGATTAGGGGCATAAATGATATTATTATTTTCATCTTAATGAATGAACATTTGCAGTTAAACTAATAACATAGTTTTAAGAAGTGTATGATTAATGATTATTTTCTGGCATCTAAGATTGTATTTTTGACTCAGCTTGTGGTTACTTTTGTAGTTGCCAGAATATATAATGTTCTTAGAATTATTTTAATTGTAACACTTGAAATTTTACTTTATCTTTGTAGACAGTCAAATGACATACAGGAAGTTGACAAACACAGCAATGCATATAAAATGGAATAGAAAAGAGTACCATAAAATGTCAGAGAACAGAACAATGGAAGACTTTATGTTAAAGTGCTCACACGTCCATAAAAAAATCCAGAGGAGATGGAATCAGAGTAGGTGCGAGTTTTGGAAGCCATCCCACGTGAGGAATGATTCCGGAACTCCAGTTCATTAGCTGAAGGACTGAAAACTAACTAGTGACCTAGCAGTTATTCCAAATTCTTTGAAGGGTTGTTACACAGGAAATAGATTCCCCATGTTCCAGAAGGCAAGAGGGTCCATCAGTGGGGTTTACAAAACAAACGAAACGCCAAGCTCTCTAAGAGCAGTACTTGTTTAACAGCAGGACACATGGCTTTGTGGGCAGCCGGAGCCGTCTGTCTGAGGGGTACAGGGAGAGGCTGGCAGGGTCTTGGAGTGGGTCAGAGGTCAGAGGCTTCCATCAGCCTCAATGTACTGCAAGTCCTGAAGGTTTTTAATTTTATTTGTTTTACTTCAAGATACATCATTGCAAGTAAAGAAATAAACCAACCAACAAGAATGCAGACCCGCCTAAGGTAGCTTTGGCACTGTGTGAGGATTAGGGAGGCCTAACCTCTCTCCATGTCACGCTTGGCTGCAGAAGTTTTTAAATTGGGATTAATTCCTCTGGAAAACACATTTTATGTACAGGTATTAAGGAATGTGGTGAATTACTGGAGCTGGGTACGAAGAAAGCTCGGATCCTGACATCACTAATTTTCTGGGTGACTCTGGATAAGTCGCCTTTTATAACAGTTTCCTCATCCATAAAATGAGAAATACTTTTGTCATGGGGATTTCTGTGAGGATTAGATAAAGTCTCCATTCAAGAAAAATGCAGTATAAACACAAAGCATTCCACCAGCCAGACGAAGCAAACTGTCTTTTTCGACAAGAGGCACATCGCCTCCGCCAGCCCCGCAGCGCTGACGCACGCGGGCACGCTGGAGCTCCGGCCGACGCAAGTGGGTCCCTGGGGTCAGGGCAGCAGGACTCAGTTCCCCACAAATTAGCTACATTCTATAGCAGAAAGAAGCCTAAAGGCACACAGTCCGATTTAACTGAATTATCAAATCTGTGCAAATCATGCACACTACAAAGAAAAACGGCATTTTGAACCTCCCGACTGAAAAACCAAAACCAAAACACAAGCCCACCATATCCACGTTGGTTAGATTCTCTTAAGTTTTAAAAACAGGTGGAAACTGGAATTTTACGGCGGAGCCTGGCCTTCTATTCGCTGTTTGAGTACCGCAGCATCGGACTTCCCTTGCAGCTGATGGGCTCTCCCCACCACTCCGACTTCAGCGAGGCAGCTCTCTGCCGCATTGTGTCAGGAACAGTCCCTGTGCCACAGCTGGACCCCCGACCCGAGGGTGGCCTGTCTGCGGTTGGCTGGTGACCCACATCACGTGGCAGTATGAGGGGCCCTGTCCAGCGGGAGCAATGGCTGTTATCTAAGCCAGGCAGCCTGCTGTCTGGATTTGGACAGGAAAGGAGCGCAGTCCAGAGAGGATTCGCAGAGAGACAGCAGCCATGAGAAACGAAGCCGGCCGTGAGCGAGGCAGACTCAGCAATGAGGTCCTCGGGTGGCCTCTATCCCTCAGCAGGTTTTCAGTGCCGTCAGCCTCAGGCTTTCTTGCCATGAGTCCTTGCCAACGCCGGTGCCCTGATTATGTCTCTGTCCCTTGCCAAACCAGCATGGTGACAGATTTTCTTCACCATTTCAAACGATAAAGCACATCATATGCATCTTTTCTCTGGACCGGGTTTTCAGGAATTTCACGTGCCAAATTCACTTATTGCTTTTGTTCACCATCGCATTGGGTATCATTTTGAAAGACGATTTCTTACTGAGTTCTGTAACTGTCATTGTTTATAAGATGATTTCTTTTTGAATGAAGCAGAGTAACGTACTTGAGAAGTTTTATTAGAAAGTTGCATTCATTTTTTTTTTGTCATTTCTATATTCCCACCTTATTCTTTGCTGGTGGAGAGGACGGCCAATACGGGAGTGGACGTGCTACTCAGAGGGGCCAGACTGGCGCCTACCATGCGTGTCGGTCACACTGGCTGGTCTTACGCAGGGAAGCCTTTTCTGCATATAAATCAAATGTCAGTAGACAGCCTGGCTCTTTTCCTATCTGTATAATTTAATTGTTACTGCCCAGGACCAAAAAGTGGTTTCCTTTTTAAACATCCTAAGATTTTTCCTCTATTTTTTCTGCTTTTATTTAAAAAATTAATACATTTTTAGTTTGTTTGTTTTGAGCAACTTTAGTTCTAGAACAGTTTTTAGCTTTCTGGATTTCTGTCCAAACTGAGAGTTGGCTGAGACACAGGCTAGGTAGTCTGGACAGAAGGGGGGACTGGCAAGGCCTGGACGCTCTGAGGACCTGGAGCTGTGCTTGGCATGGAACCAGGGGTCCTGGCTGTGGAGAGCGGTTTGGTACCTGAGGCCCAGGGAGGACACTGCACCTGGAGTCTGCCTGCAACACGAAGTCTGGGATGGGGGTTGTGAGTGAACAGTAAGGAAAGAGTAAGAGGATAACTAAAAGTGCTGCCGGGTTCAGATCTTGTCTCGGGCTGTCAATGTTCACAGCTATGAGCAACACTGAGTACCTACCATGTGGTTGGTGAGTGGCACAAAATGGGCTAAATTTGAAGAGAACTTGGTTTTTCTTTCAGTGAATTAAAAAAAGGAATATTTAAACATTATAAAAGCCAACATTTAACATTGGGAGATTTCAAATTAAAATTTGTGTTTGCAGTTGCTCTAGACTGAAGATGGAGTACCTGGTGGCACTTGACCCTGATCCCCACATGGCAGCGATGGGCTGGAACTGAGTGGCCTCTGGCTTCTGGAGCGATGTGCACGGTCCTCACTTATACTACATGACTTCTATCAGCTGTCAGCATCGGAATTTTTCTAACCTCAATGCTAAATGCTTTACATTATTAACTAATTTAATTTGTACCTAAAACCTGGCGATGACAGTTCTATCCTTATTTCACACATGAGTGAACTGAGACTTAGAGATGTTAAATGTCATGACTAAGGTCTATCAAGCCAGCAAGCAGCAGAGTTATAATTTGAATTCAGAGGTGTGAGACTCTACACCCAGTGCTCTTTCTGGTATAATATACTGCCTTTACTATGAATTTATATAATTTTTGGAGTAAAACTCAACTTTGTATTGCTACTTTTTAAAGTAACTTGTTTTAAATTACTTTAAATTTTAAAGTAAATTTTTACCATTTAAAGCTTTTAAAACTGTATTAGTTTTCTATTGCTGTAGCATGACACGGGCGTACCGGCTTAAAGCATCACAGGTTTCTTCTCTCCTAGTTCCGTAAGTCAGAAATCTAAGACAGGTCTGAGGGGCCGCATGCCTTCTGGAGGCTCCAGGAGAGGATGTTTCCTTATCTTTCCAGCCCGGAGAGGCCACCAGTTTTCCTTGCTTCACGGTCCTGTCCTCCATCATCAGACTGCTTCCATCACCCCATCTCCTCCTTCTGCCTCTTGCGTTCTTCTCATAAGACACTGAAGCTTCCTGGATAATCCAGAATAATCTTCCCATCTCATGATTCTTAACTGAGTAACACGAATGATGTTTTCCCCATGTATCAGACCCATACGTTGGGGGATTAGGGTGCAGTTGTCTCTGAGAGGCTGCTGCCCAGCCTGCCACACCACACAGCTGCAGGGGCCTAATTCTGATCCATTTCCTCCAGAAAGAGAGTCACCTTACGGCATCATAAACTGATAGGTAAGTCATTTACATACCCTCCATCAGTACCAAGACATTTATTTAATGAAGCGTGCAAGGTGATACAAGTGAAATGGAAGCCTAAGAAAGATGCTTGTAATCAAAGGAGGACTTTAGAAAGTTATCTTTATCTGAATCCAAAATGTATTGCGTTTTTCATTCCATGGCAAATATAAATTAGACCATGCTCAGAAGAAGATAAGAGTTCTTTAATCAGAAACCACATCTGCACACATTGTGACACTGTCCCTGCATGTTTTGAAGTGAGGAACATAAAAATACCAAGCATATATAAGAAGCTATGCTTAAGCACTAATAATTTTGCTTTTTCTAAACAAAATATCTTGAATATAATTGTTATTGCTATTAAAGTCTTCGAAGACACACTGCAGATTTAAGTCTGCAGATTTAAATGAAACTGTTTTCTTCCCTCCCATTCAAATAGCTCCACTGTTAAATGACGCTTCCACAAAGGAGTTTTTATAACCAGCTATGAAAAACTAAGCTTACAAATGCACTGTGAAAAAAGCATAACAGGGTAAGAATAAACTTGTCATCCCAAAGATGCAACTCTTGGTCTCATGCCATTAATGTTGTATTTTTACATGAGAAGAACTGTAGATTTGAAACCATCACTATTATAAAATAAGTCATAGTAAAATAGAATTGTAGTTTAAATGATCTTGATAGTTCTCTTTTTGTTTCTGGACAGAGATGTGAAGTCAAAGTGGTGGTTAATGGAAAGGAATCTGCTAACAGTGCTTGGGCTGGATGAAAAGGGGAGAGTCTGGGTGAAACAGTCCCAATAGAAGAGACCACTCAGCGAAAGCCTAGGAGGACTCTACACGAGTCATTAATGAGGATAGTATTGGTGGAACTGGAGAGGATGAAGTAGGTTTGAGAGGCACTATGAAGAGAGATTTGGTGACTAATTTCCTTTACAGGATAGCCTAAATAGACAAATGAAACACAAATGAGGTTTCATGTTTGGGATACTGAAGAAATGACAGGGCCTGGAAGAGAAATATATCATGAGAGGGAGCTTATTTGAGGAGAAGAATTCAATTTTAAAAATTCTTTATTTGGGGTGTCCGTGGAACATACAGGTAGAGATGTCAGTGGTTACTTGGAAAGTATTAGACAAGGTCTTAAAAAGGAATTGGTTTGGTATGGATCTGGAACAACCAATGTAGTAATGAGTGTGGCAGCCTAAGGAGTAGATACGATTGCTAATGCAGAGTGTTCAAAGAGAGAAGAGCAGAGGTGTGAGCACAGAACTGTTAAACATGTATAGTCCACCTCTATTTTATTGTTTTTATAACTATTATCTGAAATTACATTATTCACAATGTGCTTATGTTAAAACAGTCTTGGCCCATAGTGTTCACTATTCTATCTCTAGCCCACGAGTGCCTGGCACATAGTAAGTAGGTGATAAAAAGCATCTATTGAAGGGATGGAAAAAAAGTATGGAGGTTCCTTAAAAAATTAAGAAGAGAACTACCATATGATCTAGCAATTCCTTTCCTGGGTATTTACCCCCTAAATAAGCAAACACTAATATGTAAAGATATATGCACCTGTATGTTCACTGCAGCCTTATTTTCAATAGCCACGGAAAAAACCTCAGTGTCCTTTGATGGATGACTGACTGGTTAAGAAGATATGGGGTGTGTGTGTGTGTGTGTGTGTGTGTGTGTGTGTGTAATGAATATTAGCCATAAAAAGAGGAAATACTGCCATATGCAACAACACAAATGGATCTTGAGAGTATTATGCTAAGTGAAGTAAGTCAGCCAGAAAAGGACAAAAACTGTATGATTTCATTCATATATATGTGGAATATAAAACAAAAAGTAACAAATGAACTAACAAAACAAACAAAAACAGACTCATAGATACAGACAACTGAATGGTGGTTACCAGAGTGGGGAGGGAATTGAGTAAACAGGGTCAAACATATGATAATGGGAAGTAAACTAGACTTTGGGTGGCAAGCACACAATAGGGCTTTCAGATAGTAAATTACAATGCTGTATACTGGAAATAATATAATGTTATTAACCAATGTTACCTCAATACATTTAAAAAGCATCTATTGATAAGCGACTGAATGAAGAAATGTTTTTGTAAATATTCAGATCTTCAAATAGTGTCAAGTGTTTCATCAGACACCACATTTCAGAGAAACATGCATTTTACTTTTCAGTTTTTTGTACAGATTTGAGTTCTGACCTTGTATTCTGATGTGTGACTCTTCAAATGTAACTGGAGTCATCTTGGTTTTGAGAGATTTCTTTTCACTTTTGTTTTCTCCCTTTGAAAAACAAAATAGATTGTACATGATTTGTTTACATAAAAATCAATTTGAATGTAAAATATAAGTTTTTTATCCAATTATCAAGACAAACATTAACGTCGATCATCTGTTTATGATATACTGAAAATAAAAATTCTTGCACTTGAATGAACACTCTTGGCTGTTCGTCAAGCCTGTTCTCCACAGCCCGCTGGCCACGGTGTGGCAGCTGCACCTCCCCGGCACACACCCTTCCCCATTCCGGTCCTCATGTCGCACAGCCCTGGTGCTGGTCCTGGTAGGCCGTTATGGTAGAATATACAATGTTGGAGAGAAGAGTGCTTAGTGCCCTTCCCAAAGCTCTCTTCTTTCTGCCCTCCACGACTTCCTTTGCCTCTCTCTCATCATTTGCCTGCATGACGAAGCTTTCCTTTGAAATGCAGGTGTGTCTCCCTGGACATGGTCAGTGTGTGTGCACCTTGGAATCTTTCTATGGGGACAGAGTGAAACAAGACATGGGTTAGGGCATGACAGAGCAGCTCCCTAGTCGCTCAGTGTAGCAGGGGAACAAACACATAAAAATGTAACTACAACACAATGTCACAGGTGATGGGACAGTGTCTGTAGAGGTTGCAGATGGGGCAAAAATGTGCAGTGGTCAATTCTCCTGGAGTATAAGGGAAGGGAAGCACACTATTAAACAGGAAGTGACTAGTGATTTTACAAAGCAAGATGAGATTTTTGTTTTTCAGATGGACATGGCACAAAAAATATTCCAGGCGGGGGATGCACGGTCAGCAAAAGCCTGAAGTGTGATTGTCTACAGGAGCTGGGAGGCTACAGTGAAAGTGGTTGGAGAGAAAGAGTGTGGGACTGTGAGCCTACAGACATGCAGGGACGAAGACCCGGACCGGCCTGGGAGCCTCAATACGCAGTTTGACTATTTATAGATGCTGTGTGTCAGAAACATTTTAAACTGAAAAGTAAATTAATCAGATAATTAATTTAAGCCTCACAGTAACCACATGTATTAGGCAAAGCAGCTATTATTATTCTTATATTACTGAATAGGAAATTAAGTGTCTAGAAAGGTATAGATCCCTGGATAGGTTCTGAAGTAGTGATAAAGCCTTCTGACTATGATCAGGTACTCTTACATCATGTTATGTTATTCATAAACATAGCCTTCATGCATATGCAAATGTAGGTTCATGTCTTCTAAAGTATGAGAGAGTTTGGGTTAGTCTGAGTTTGCAGTTCTTGATTTATTGGTTATTGACAAATCTGAATTACCTATGACATTTCAGTTTAAGAATTAACTATTTAAGTGACACTTTGAAAAATACAATGTAAATTGACATTCATTTCTAGATATTTTCTTATAGAGCTCAAACCATCTGTTTATATATCAGAAGTGTATTGTTTAAGGGCCTGAAAGGTTATATTCTGTGGAGGAAAACATGGTTATAACTCTGTCATTTTTAACATTTAGCATATTTGAAACTGGAGAAAAACTATTTTTCCTCTATGCACGTTATTGGAAAGAAAGATGCAAATTAGTCACCCAATGTGACTTCTAAGATATAATGTGATGCCAGTGGACTTTATGATTAATATCCATGGCTGTCAGAAAGGTGTGAGGTATTCTCAAGAGTCCCTCTACCTGTGTCTGGTCCAAGTACTGCTCCAGTATTACTGTTTCTGAAGGAAAAATGACTTTTTAAAGAGTTTCTGCTCTTTCTGCCTTCCCTTAACATCCCTTTATCCTGTGGGTAGGATATTCCTCCTGTTCTTAAGCAGGGTAGCCTAGCGATTTAACTCTCAGGTGCTGAGTTCCAATTCAGGCTCTGCAATTTGTTACTTGTGTCTAAGCAGCAAATTATAATAGGCCCTGTGGTTACTGTGGGAACTCGATATAATAGTGTCTGGAAAGGGGACAGCACCGTGCTTGGCACATCGTTAAATGCGGTGAGCTACTGTGTTCTCCAAGAGAATGACATGTAAGCTATTTCCGAGTGCTCCATGGGAAAATCATCATGAATGGCAAAGCTTAAACACCTGACTCTCCTCGAGTGACACAGCAGCTGGAGGGAAGTGCCCAGCTCAACGTTTGCAATATTCCATGAGTTTTTACACATATCAATAACTTGGGGCCCATATGTCATATAAACACACACTATTAATAATAATGGTAATAATACTAATTGCCACTTGGGAAGTCCCTACTATGTGCTTTATATATACTGTCTCTATTGTATATACCAAGACTACGAAGCAAGTGCTATCTTCATTTTACAGATGAGTAGACTTAGGATTTATGAAAAGCTTTGTCTAGAGCAGGTTTCCTCCACTTGGCAGTATTAAAATTTTGAACTGGATAATTCTGTGTTTGAAAGGTTGTTCTGTACATTCTAGAAGGTTTAGCAGCATCTCTAGCCTTTACCTACTAGATGCCAGTAACAGCCCTACCCCTGAACTGTGATGACCAAAAAATAACCACAGACATTGTCAAATGACCCAAGTAACAAAACTGCTCCCTGTTGAGATCAGGATGTTTGACATTCTTTGTTGCAACTACATCATATAGCCAATTTAATATTCAAGAAATGATTTCATTCTGGATGATGGTAGAAGTGAAAATCAACTATGAGAAGACTTACTTGGCTTTTCCAGATCCTTGGAGTCTTCAAAACATTTATTATTCTGTTTTAAGGCATACACACATACACATATACAAAGAACACATAAAATAATGGTGATAAACCCCAAGGACAAATAGTATGTGACCCAGACAGTAGGAGTAAAGCTGTGAAGCAATTTTACGCATCACAATGTTTGTTAAAATCCATCGCCAAACAAGAAATACCGAGAACGAAGACTGATGTAGGAATGTAAGGAGCATACCTGCATCCCAAGCCACTGGGACTGACTGCTCGGACCAGGATCTTGTATATTCTCATTGTCCCCTTCTCTAGGTTGTACCTTGTTGAATTTCATTGTCAGTGATTTATGCATCTTCTCAGAAGTGGTTCTGAAATCTTCTGTTTTTCTAACTCTGTGTCTCAAGTAGAGAAATGTATATGTACTTTGTTTTTCTTTTCATGAGTAGACAAGCCAATTATTATTTAATCAGGATTTTGATCTGGTTAATTCCTAGGGGCAATTTGCTAGCTAGTCAGGGCTTTGGCTTAAGAGCGGCATATGACTTCTGCTTGGTTAGTTTGAATTCTGTTTATAACTTCAGAGTCAAAGTGCACCAGAGAGTAATTTATAAGTGGAGGATTAAACAAAACTTTATTGTTGATTTGACTTGTTTAAATGTGATCACGCTGCCCACTGGTTTGTTTCTATTTTCTAATTACCCACCTATTTCCATCTATCTAATTTTAATCAAAGTAACATGCAAATGATTTAAAAAATAAATATGCATAAGGGAAAAAATAAAATTAAAAAAAAAAAAATCACTCCCAAAGTCCTCATCTCTAGTCCTATAGCATGAGGTAACTATTTACTTTTTCTGTTCTAATGTTCCTTTTAATTAGGCATCAGCATTTTATTATTTGATTAGATTAATAGATTTCTGAGAAAATATAGTGAAAGATGAGACATATTGTTTCCCATTCCCAGTAGCCTAAATACCCACTTCGATCAATAATGATACTTACACTGAAATCAAGCCGGCGAGTGTATCAGGTTTCCAGGGCCGCCGACCGAGGGCTGAAACCACACACATTCATCTCCTCACAACTCTGGAGGCCGATGCCCAAGACGTCAGCAGGGCCAGCTCCTCTGGAGGGCTGCGAGGGAAGGGGCTGTCCCACGTCTCTCTTGGCTTGAAGATGGCCATCTTTTTCCTGGGTCTTCGCACTGTCTTCTTTCTGTTCATGTTTGTGCCCAAATTTCCTCTCCTAATAAGGACATCAGATATATTGGATTAGGTCCCACATGAATGACCACACATTAACTTCAATTTCTGAGGTACTAGAGGTTAGGACTTTGAAGGACTACAATTCTGCTCAAAACAGTGAGACAGTATGTTCGAAGTAAATTTTCTTACACGTTTATTATTTTCCTACAAATCACTGAAGTATCATGAAAGCTACATATGTGATTCCTAGTTTTATAAACTTAAATAATTCCACTGGATTACTAATTTCATAATTTGAAAAAAAAATGTTATCCTACTGCAGCATGGAGTTTCCCCTCTGATGCGCCATTTAACTGATAAGGGTCAACTCCTTGGAGGACACTGGGCATCATTTATTTTAACACCACAAAGCCTTCATATGAATAAAAACTCAGGTCTCAGCATCTGCTGAACAGAATTTATTCGAAAGTCCTTTAAGAGATCTGACAACTCTAGCCTTCACTTATATGTCTGCTTTAACTCAGACCGAACAAATTATACTCTTAAATTTATGCATTTCTTCAGTACTTAGTGCCACAACATGCTGCTTCATTCATTTAATGTTGTCATGCATCTGCGTCTTCTTCCCAAACACATGGAAAGGTCTTCACCATAAGAACCCTCTGCTCTGCTGCTTCTCCTGGCATCACTTTTTCATACAATTTACTCTGACTTCACCTGTATCTTTTTACCCAGATATGCAGAGTATTCTAATATTTATTTTGCAATTTGACTTAACCAATTACTTTCTGAAAACTAAAAAAAAAAAAAAAAAAAAAAAAAAAAAAACTTGTAAAAGGGCCAGGTCATCGAAGTCTACATTAAATAGAGGTCTATGGAATTCCAGTGAAGAACGCATCTTTTCCTCTCAGAAGTCCAAGATCAAAGCAGGAAGAACAGAGGAAGGTTGCTCACAGTCGAAAAGAGCCATGAAACACTGCATCCTGGTGATGACATGTCTACCCGATGCAAAGAGACCCCAATAACCATTTGGGTTATTAAGATAGTTATCACAGATGGAGTGAACAGGGACTGAGACAATCTCAGGCTATCACACACCTTAGCTCTTCATGCCATCCAACAGTAAGCAACAATATAACTGGAATGGCTACTTTTTATCACAAACTAAGTCATTTCTCACAATTCGTCTCTTCGTGCACTATGTCTACCCATACAAATATCTACAGATAACCATACCATCTTCGATAGATTCTTCCAAAACATCTCAAAGACCAAACTGGGCAGTCTGGACTCAATGCCCTTCTACAATACAAAGTATTAAGTCATGGTTTTATCCTCTAATCATTTTGCTTTTAAAAAAATATATTGGATATTTAAAAAAAAAGATATTTTTTAAAAAATTTAAACAAATTTAAACAAATTTCAGTTACAGAAATTTTTCTGTTCTTCTAAAATTAAGTAATTTACATAACAGAAAATCTCTTTACAAAGTTTAAAAATACTTTTAAAGTGAGGTCCTGCTTACTACATGGAGTTCCAAGGATACCTGAAACATTAAAACACTGGAAAAATGTACCTAATGAATTAAATCCTACCTGTTTTTATGGATACTATAAATATTTTATACAAATATAAAAATGTTATTACTGCTTTTCTTTTTCTAAATACATGACTGCAATTGGGGCATAAAAATACTTGCACATTTTGACAAGGAATTGTCAATATTCAGCTATTTATTAATGGATTTTATTCCTTAACTTGCCTTATGTTAAAAATTATTATTTTATATAAGTCTAACTCTAAATTCTGTGATATTGTGTCATGCTGCATGTTATTATATACAAAAATGATAATGAAGCTGTATGAATGTAAAAAAAATATCAGTAGCAAATAGTACCATATTCTTGTTGTGACTAGTAATTTAGTTTCAGTACAGCATTATCCATCAAATCAATGCTGTTAATCTGATTGATTTTTTAAGTTTTATGTTAAGTTTACAGGTAGGGTTTAGCTTTACGTTATATGAAAGGTATAAGCAAATGGAGTTTACATCTAGCTTCAGGTTTGAACATACTTACATATTATTCTATAAAATTATTCAGATCAATTTGGGAGGGTCCATAATAAAGTTTCCACTTAATAGAAATCAAGTTTGAAAAGTGCTACATTTGAAGGAATGTTTTGTGATGAGATTTTAAACATTCCCATTGTAGGGAGATTTGGATGGGGAGAACTTTCCATTCATGAAATATGTATATTTGCAGGGTGATTTTATGCAATGACAAATTTAGAGTATTTAGGTTTTTCTCAGTCTCTGCAGGTATAATATGACTAGATGTAACGCAACCTACCTGACATGAACAAGTTATGAAACTAAAGTGATTTTTAATACAGCATTTCGGAAGTAGATATGCGCTCTTTTTCTCTGATTATAATATTTGCATTGCTTTTAATTTATAATTAAAATGTATGAGCAGCAAATGTAACAGATATTAAGGGTAAAAATGCCTTCAGGAGACTGTTAATAACTAGTGGCATCTGTGACTAATGAATGCTATATTGGTTTAGACTGTGACTAATAGAATAAATGTTTTGAAAAAATCCTTATGTTAGAATTTTATAAACAGTAATCTGGTCGTGATGGATTTGTTATGTGAATATGGAAGGAGAAACTGTGGAAGTATCTTCATTCTTTTACATTCTTTTACAAAGTTGATTGGCCCACTTCAGTATTTGCTTCCAATTATGGACTCTCATTGCTTGTTTATTTTTTATAATCTAGTGAGCTAACTGAAAGCACTTCAGTTAATTGAACATCATGATCTACTTTTATGTTTAGTAGTGCATTTTGTAAAGAAGATTGTCTATATACAATTAGCTCCCTAGCTAAACTGTTTTTGACTGGATTCCATTCCTCGGCCACCTTCCCTCTCCCCCCATATTCTATATTTATCAATGATCTGAACCTGATGTTTTAGGAATTTCTCAGCTATACCAAGATATTCTCAGTTCTAACAAAAAATATGTCCAACTACTAATGAAAGTGACTGTTGGCTTATGAAAAATAACTGTGGGTTATCTCAATAAAAAGCCAATGCATACAAAGCAAATATATTAATCCTTGACCCAATATTACTTTTCAACACTCATATTTACCGATGTTGAAAACTTTATTGGTCTCTTAGGTTTGAGGAATGAATGTAATACATAACAATTTAAAAATCTTCTGGAATGATTATTAGTCCTTTAATTAGAAGCCAAAATCCATTTCTTCTGTGGGTTTTAGCCTCATGGTTCTCAGAGTCTGCTGGATGTTTGATGGAATGTCTTGTAATCACTTTATGATCAACCAACTTAAAAACAAATTTATCTTCTTTACCAGCACTCTAAAAGCTTCTTCTGACCTCCTGTTTTGTTAAGGCTCTATCATTCCTTTAATCTCCTCCCTCATCCTTATTATATGAATCAGTTACTTGTTCCTCTGATTCTTCTGTACAACTTCTGCTCCTTCCTTCTTCATTCTCATTTTACCATCAGATCTGTTGAGCACTTAGAGAATGCTTTACTGTTGTAATAACTTCCGGGTTGGCTACAGGAAGCCACAAGCAATATGTCTGGAGTCTAGATGGCTGGCTCAGGTGTGTGGGTGTTGGGGTGGGGAATCTCACCCACAAGAGCCAATAAGGAGTCCACCAGAGCAGTTGTTTGAATAATGTGAATATTTTTCAGTAATATCAAAGTCGTCACTGGTTTCATTGAATAGAAGTTCTGAAATTGATTTATAAAAATTTCTCATGTTTCAACTCCATATGCACTTGTTAAGAAATTTTAAAAATAACTTATTTTGAAATAATTTAAAACTTACAGAAAAGTTAGAATGCTACAAAGAAATCAGTATCTGCTTCATTAAGACTCTCTAGTTGGGTGACATTTTACATTTTACTAAATTTGTTCTCTCTGTCTCACCATCTCTCTGTATATACGCTAATTATCATTAGTCTTTTTCTGAACCATTAGAGAGCAAGCAGCAAACATGATGCCCCATCATTCCAGCGTATTTCCCAAAGACATGCTCTCCTGTATGTAATCACTGTTCAAACCTCCAAATCAGAGACTCAGTGTTGATGCAACACTGCCACCCAATCCACAGTCTCTGTTTAAATTTTGCTGGCTGTCTCGAACCAAATTGTGGAATTTATTAACAATTTCAATTTAAAAAGCCAAGTAATAAAAGAGAAGGCTGGATGAACTCAGTTTTCAGAAAATTCTTATAAACTAGAAATTAACCAATTATGGGTATATTAGGAACTTTTATCATTTTTAAATTTCTTAAGGTTCTTTTTATTTCAAATAAAAAACCCCAAACTAATTTAAGCGAAAGGGGGACTTTATTAGAGAGACAGGGAATGACTCATGGATTCAAGGACAGTGCTGTCTTGCCCTCGGGGTACTTAAACATTTCTCTGTTCTCTGATTCTCATCTCTTCACATGTTATGAATTTTTCTTTCTTTTCCTCCTCACTATGTATGATGGAAAACAGCTGTTAACAACACCTGGAACTCAGAGTGTCACCGTTCAGAATCTTAGAGAGAAAATGTCTTAAGTCCAAAATTGTTGGACCCAACTTATTGGCCTAATTGTGTCACTGTCAGATGCCCATTCCTTGAGGGCACAGTAACACTGTACAAAATGACCATTCCTGTAGCTATTTTGTGTATGGAACAGGAACCATTTCCAGCAAATTTTGAGAGAATGTGTTGGGAGGAAATGTATATAGAACATTCTATATGGCCTTCTGCATTAAACATAAATGTTTCTAATTGTTTTCTCTCTTTCGCTCTCAGCATAAAAGAATCAGTCTTCTTAAGTGCTAGAAAGACAAATTTAGATAAATTTCAATATCATGGGAGGGCTCAGTAGACAGAAAGAAAAGCTGTGTGGGTGATTTGAGCGAGCATCATTCCACAGTTGCTCACGAACTCTCATGGCCTATAATTTATTTAAAGAAATGCTTAGGCATAATGAGGAGGGTCTTAAAGTTTTACTCTCATACTGCTTTTCAATTTCACATATAAATCAAGAGCTGGAAAATTCAAACAATGCAGAAGTGCTGACTGTAGATACTGAAAGCTCTCCAAGCTCTCCCTGAGCCCTCACCCCATCAACAGTTTGGCACATAGTCTCTCAATTATCTTCCATATTTTTGGGGAGGAGTATGGACGAATAATAACAACACTGACCTTAAAAGAAAAATCAATGCTATTATTGGTCAAGCTCTGATCAATTTGTAGGTAAGTTACATCACAGCAGTTACTACTACAGTTACTTTCTCCTGCCTATGAGGAAACACACTGTGAGTGAGTAACTTTGGAAGTCGCAGTGAGGCAGGAGAGCCATGGTGTGAACGGAGGTTGCCTGATCCCAAACCTGTGCTCTTTCCACTACGGTAAGAGTTCAATAGATCCAATTCAATGAACCTGTTACTTGCCTAGCACTTCAAAAATTATTTCTTATTTCACAAAAACTCGGTAAGATCACAGCGATCATTCCTCTTCTGAAGAAGAGATCTGGTCTGCCAAAGCCGAAGAGTAAGGCCAGAGCCCAGATTCGCAGCCAGCGCGCTGGGGCTCCATGGGCTCGGCCTTTTCCTGCACACTCTAACACTGCAATAGGTTAAGGAAGCAGCATTCTGTCTCTCAACACACTGGCGTGCACAGCATGTCCTTTAGAAATGATCTGAACAGGTGTTCGATCGGTTTCCACTCCTCTGTCCACTCTGACAGAGGCATGGTGGCTGCTCAGAGCCCGTGGGTGAGGGTTCCTGGGCCAGCTCTGACTCAGAGCAGGGAAGTGCCTGTGATGGACTCGTGACGTCTCTCACATATGGAAGGCGAGGAGTTGTGGCCTTAGTGCCCAGAATCCGCCATCCCTGGCATGATTATTTTAAGAAAACAAGATTACTCACCACTAATTAATTACATTTTTTACAATGATCAGCTGTCCTCCCCCCTTGAATGGTCTATTAAGGAAATGAAACTAGTTATAATAAAAGAAAGAACCATCTACAAGGGGGTCTACACATCTATGTAATAATCCTCAGATAATATTTTATATATCTAGATAAGCTATTTCAATATATACCGAAGTCAGATTATTCAGTACCTTATTTGCTCAGTCTGCTTGCTCTACTTCATCGTAGTGTTATCCTCTGCAGAAAGACAGAAAATTATAACTTTCTGCTCAGTCTATTTTTATGCTACCATGTTATCTTAACTTTTTGCACATCTTTGAAGCAGCCATTAATCTGTGGTTAAGAAACCAACTTTAATCAGTTTTTTCAGATATTGGGTAGAATACTGGATCTTGTTTTAATCAGGTACTTGGCTTTGAGAGTACAGATAGGTCTGACAAATAGGAGGGTGTTGGCGTTAACGTAGGAGAGGGGATGCTGGACCTAAAACTTCTTTTACTCAGTCTGCATGGTATCTAGACTAAAGTTGCTTTACTTAGACCATGAATTTCAGTAACTGCTTCAAGCAAAACTAAGAGACGTTGAATGTGTTTTTCACATGGCTACTTTGTGCAAAATGACTAGCAGGGACTGTTAGAAAAAGTCTGATCCTTAGGGGGAAGATTTTTACTTTAGGACAAAGCATAGAAGAGAGTTTGGGAAATAGAATTCCTAGGTTATAATCCTAGTTTAATAAGCTAACAGCATTGATCTTTAGCTAATTACTTATATTTTCTTAGACTCCATATTTCCTTGTCTTTTAAAATGTAAACTGTAACAAATATATAAAAATGCATAAAACAAATTTTCAATCTGAAAATTATAAACATTATAAAAATCACTAACAAGATCAACAGCACATGGCCAGAACACAGAAACCACCATTTTGCTCTCCAGAGAACCGTCCTACTCTCCAGCACCCACCAGAAGCGACGCTGCACTTTCCTCATAAAAACCTTTCCTACTGTCTCCATAGTTTTGCCACATTTGTGTGCATTTCTAAATGACAGTTTTGCTTATTTTTACTTTACATAAATGGAATGATACGCCCTATGTAACCATATATTTATTTATTGAGTATAATATACTACATGTATATATCTATTAGATCAAGTTTGTTAATCATCCTGTTCAATCTTCTATATCCGTACTTTTTAAGCAAATATTTAAAATCTCTCATTGTGATTACAAATTTATTAGACCTATAAAAAAGGTCTGTCACTTTGTGATTTTTATATTTTGATCTAATATTAGACCTATTAAAATTATATACTGGTGAATTAAGCTTTTCTTAGAATCTTTATCTTTCTCTATATCATTTGCTAATGTTTTATGCTTTAAAGGATGTTTTGTCCGATCTTAATATTGGTAGCTTTTTTCATCTTGCATTATATATATATATATATATATATATATATATATATATTTTTTTTTTTTTTTTATACTTCCAACTATCTGTACTGTTATGTTCTGGGTGTATCTATAAACAGCATATATAGTATTTGAATATTACTTTTTAGCCAGTCTAACAATTTTTATCTGGACCATTTAGTGCATTTATATTTAATGTAAATTACCAATATATTAGGTTTAAATGTTCCATTTTATTTTATGCTTTCTGATTGTCCTGCTTGTTTTGTTTGTTTGTTTGTTTTCTGCCAGGAAGAAGAAGAGTGAAAAGAACAGTCTGCGCTTGTTGTGGGGAATTTTTTATTGAGTTGTCATTTAGCACCTCAAGTGCATGCGTTATTTTTAATTATCTAAATATAATGCACCTCTCTTATTACTTATAAGATGCTGACTACTCTCATCGCCCCTTCCTCCTAATATAAATGTATGCTTTCTTATCTTCTTTAATACTATTGTTTAAAAATTATTTCCTCTTTTTTTCCCCAATGGTTTGGATGATATCCACTCTGTTTCTATTCACTTTGTGGTTACCCTAAAAGTTCCTACATTTATCTTCAGTCTATTAAAATTTGCTGTACAATACTTTCACTCCTCTCCAAGACTATACAAAGACCTTAGAATATTTAACTCCAATTACTTCTCTTCATGACATGTTATTGTTGTTTTATTTCTTATCCTCTTGTTAAAACCCCATGAAACATTATTCATATTATTTTATATAGTCAAAGTTCTTTTTGATTTAATGCATAATTTATCATGTTTGGCCCTTTGTTTCTTCCTGCATTTTAGACCTTTTCCTTTGACATAATTTTTTGTCTCTCTGAAGTACATTCACAGAAGTTTCCTTCATGACAGTTTTCTGGAGATAAATTCTTACATTTTTTGTTTGAAAATGTTTTAATTTCACCATCATTCCTGGGAAATGTTTTTTTCTTGAGACATTCTTGCAGAAGATTGACAGATTATCCTCCTCTGGCTTCCAGTATTACCGTTGAAAAGTCAGTTTTCACTCTAAAGCTTTCTTTTGAAGGTAATCTTTTTTTTCTCTGTCTTAAAGGATCCTTTATCTCATACTGGTATTCTGCAGCTTTGTCATGGGGTGCCTAGATGTATACTTCTCAATATATTTTTACGAGGTTTGCTGGGCATCTTGAATCTATGGATTAGTGTCTGTAACACACTACCTCCAAGATGGCTCCTAGTGACCACCTCCTAAGACTCATGCCCTTACAGAGTCCCCACCCTCATTCACCAGGCTTGGTATGTGTAGGCAATAGAACGTGGCAGAAGTGATATGTCACTTCTGAGATTGGGTGCTGGCTCCTTTCTCCATCTCACTCTTGCCCTCTCTTTAGTCATTTTCCTTGGGAAAGTCAGCAGCCTTGTTGTAAGAAGCCATTCTGATAGGCCTTTGCGATAAGAAATGGAAACCCCCTGCCAACACTCATGTTAGTGACCTTGGCAGCAGATCCTCCAGTCCAATCAAGCTTTCAGTGAGTTCCCATTGTATATGAGAGAAAACTGAAGACCACATAGCAAAGCTTTATGCTGCATTTTCCTTCAATGAGACTATAGGAATTATGAATAATTTATCATCTGCCAATAGCCTGACAATATTTTGGTTAATAAACCTCAAATGTAGGGAAATGAACTAGCTTTTAATCAAGAAAATACCTCTAGGAAATAAGTGGGGAGTTAAAAAGTCATGTATATAAAATCTAGCCTCCTGTTACTGTTCATTCTTTTTTTTTTTTTTTTTTTTTTTTGGTTATACCAATTGTAGTAATTGCTGCAGTTAGAAAAGTGAACACTAAGAAAGCCAGCTGGAGGCTAGACAAGGATGGAATCATTATTTGATAAGGTCATCATGTTACTGGGTCTGGCTCTCAGTTCTGCAGGCCCAGAAATTAATTTTTCAAGCTTGCCCTTAGCTGATATTCTCTGGGCATTCTTACTAAATCAAATCCCTAAGAGACTGATGTGTTGTCCAGAGTTCTACCTTATTAACTCATCATTTTAAATACCTAACTTTCAAAGTAGCATGTTTGTATTGTATGAGTGAATTCTATTTCTTCTCAGCAAAACTATAAGAAAAGACAATTTATAAGGTGAGCATGGAACCAGATCAGTGGGAATGAACTGGATGATTAAATGTCTCTTCTACCTGTCTTCACCTGGGGTGTTTTGGGAGGAGTTGGGTGTGTTTATCTCTGAAATCGATGTGCCCTCCTCTGTGGACTGTCCTGGATGCGTCCTCTGTAGAGACCCCTCCTGCTTTCCTCCTTATCATTCTCTTTTTGTTAATATTCTTTCTTCATAATGAAGACAGTGATATTTGTTTGAATATTTTCTACAGTCCTTGTATGCAGAGGCTATAGACTAACCTTAAATACAAATCTGAAATTATCCTCTTTCCAAATTCCCCAGTCACCAGTTTATAGGTTTTTGGGGGCAGGGGTGATTACTATTATTATTACAGAGATCTATTATAACTTATTGCTTGTTGATTTTCTATATTTAATTTTATTTTCAAAGTATAATTTGAATACCCTCTGTGTGTGTGCCTGCTTGTGGAAGTGGAGGTAAGATGTCTGGCTGTCGTTCTTCTGTGTTTATCAAATCTAGGACACCATTATGAGAAAAAAATGAACTGTATCACTAAGAAAAAACCTGCCAGTTATAATACAATGCTTTAGCACTTAGGCCCTTTTTACATGTACAGAAAGAGCACTTGTAGACTCATTTAAACATAAAGTTTATAAATTATATATCATTCCTGCTCATACATAAAAAGGAAATAAGAAGCATAAAATATTTTTAAAAATATCTTTACATACTAAACTCTATTCTTCTGAATCATTTTTCAATTTAGAGCTATCAACAGGGGTGATTTCAATACAGTCACCATCAGTGCCATCAAAACCACTGATGATGTAGTGTTTATTTAAAAAGTGCTCCATGGACAGTCGTTTGTAAGCCCGATGCTTCCTTTCCTATCTGACAGCTCACAGCTGTCCTTTTCCTCCATTTAATCGCAGGGCTGCTCTCTGAAGTCAGCAGAAATGGTGGGCCTGCAACATGTGAACTGATCACACCAGCCTCTCACTGCTTTGAAAATTTTCCCATTTATTTGGAGGAAACTCGCAATTTATCCCACCTTCAGTTGCATTTCTTGATGTGGAGGGGTGATTCGTCAACACCTTCAACATCGGCACCACCTGGAAGCTTGTCAGAAATGCAGAATCTCTGGCCCTGTGCCAGGCTCACTGGACCAGAATCCACATGTTTAACAAGATCCTAGGTGATTCAAGTTACAGAAGCATTTCCATGCACCCCAGCTTTATCCTCTTGTAGATACTTTGTTTCTTAATTGCTGTAATGTATTCTTGGTTGCTCTTTTGCAAGAAAATACGGATTTGTGGTCATTTCACCAACAATGATTATTTAATCATTTTCCCCACTCCTCTATTTCTATGTCTTTCTGCACATGTAATATAACTTAGTTTCAATGATAAATCATAGTCTAATTTTCGAAGACATTTAAAATGGTAATTACACTCACAGTACCAATACTGCCCGTAATTCAACTGAAGCACTAATAATATGAACAATGTAAACAATTATGGTCACCGTCCCTGGCCTATAGTGATTGTAAAATGTCGTATCTCAATTTCAGAGATATTCAAATAAGAACAAAATGAGCCTGCTTTAGGATTAATGAAATGAGGCAATTATTTTGTTAAACACTAGGCTCTTTCCTGCCCTTTGCTTTTTGACTCCTTTTTCCTGAAAGAAAGGAGGCGGCAGTGGGCTCCATGTAAGTTCAGCCTTGTGCTCGGAGGATGAGCGAGAGAGCGCGTGGATTCCGACGAGACAGGAGCAGGGAACAGAACTGGGGACAAGACCTCAGCACTGCGGACAATCCCGTCTGTGAAAATATTTCTTTTAGCATCCCTCCTCAACACAGGAGTAAGAAATCCCATGCTCTGCTGTGGCCATTGGTCTCACTCCTCCAGAATCCCCACGGCGGTCTGGGCAGGCTCCTCACAGTTGATATTTGCACTGCCACCAATTCTATCAGGTATAGTCAACTGCCAGTCCCATAGGGTGCCTCAGGGTAAGCCAGGGGTAAAATCCTGGTCAGAATAATTTGGCTGAAGTAAAATAAGGATATGAATTCAGTTTAGTCCAGGATTGTTGGATTGCTCATTCCATATTTTTTCTTGGTAAATTCTCCTACGGTCTGGGGCTATGGTATAGTCAAAGGCATTTAAATGTTAGAATGTTGAGCACAGGACAACCCAAATTTATCCACATGAAAGCTTCCAGACCTTAAATGCCTCCATATTTAATTTTCATCCTGTCCTTCTCTTCCCCTCTGTTACCAAATGTCTTGCTCATTGAAATTCTGTAACATTTATGGGCCAATTTGACCTGTAGGTCAGGCACTTATGAGAAATGTATCTTTCTGGAAGTATGTCTTTCAAAATCCTTAGAATAATATTCATGCTGAAAGGCAACTCATATAATATTTACTAGATTTAATTTTCTCTAATTAAATGTATCACGCTTGATAATTTATTTTTCCCTTCAGATATTTTTGCATTTAGAGTAATCAATTACTGGGGGGGGGGGGAGAATCCACATCTGTTCTGTGGACGAGGTCCTGTAAGCCTCAGGGCTCTTCCACATCAAGAAGGGGACAGGGTGAAAGGAAGAGACCGGCTGCTTGCCAGGACCTTCAGGAGCACGCAGCTCCACAGGAAGCCACCGTGCCGCGACACCGAGACGGACACCTCACAGCCCCCGCGTTGTCTGCGCTTCGCCAATACTTCTTCATTCTGCACTGCCACTGAGACTCCTGTTCTTTTCTCATAAATATTTAAAGTTCGTCACTACAAAAACTACATTAGCTAGTTCCAGGTGGAACCTGAATAACAAATACTTTAGGGGGCAGAACTGGAAAGTTTAAAAATAATAGAAAATATGGTTGTCATTTACATGAAATTCAAAATTTGGGAAGTGTGCATTTATTGTAATTCTATTTATTAAAGAGTTAAGCCACTTTATTTTAGCCCAAATCATTGTTCTTTCAAAACATCTGATACAATCTTATCTGCTTATCAGGAGGACCCTGTTGGATGGAGGCCATCTACTTGCCCCACTGTGAAACGCCGCGGTACTGAATTCAGCTGGTTCTCTTGAAAGAAGCCTGAGTAGAATGTGTGTTGCGCAGGTACAAGGCTCCGGGCTGCCGGCGCCGAGACGTCGACATGAAGGTAAGCATATACTTCTATTTCTGTTTCACTGCTGTACTTCATAACTAACACTTCAACAAATTGATAGTTTGGAAGTACAAAGTAGACAGCTTTGCAATATGGTTTTAAAAATAAACAGTATTTAAAGTAAATTCAAAAGCATATTTAGTGTAAGAATACACGTGAGCGTTAGAGATACAGGCAAGCAGAAATGGCTGTAACTAACTGAGCCTTCTACTTTTTAGAGATAATACTTGTAAAAACCTTAGTCTTTAATCCCCTTTCTCTCGCTCTTCATATGGATAGATACGAACGTAGATATCTGTTGATAAGTAGATATAATGTTTGGGGTTGCACTGTACGTGCTTTGCCTCTTTTTTATTTAGTAATAACTCGTCATGAATGACATTCTGCGTCAAGTATTACACTACACCTTATTTTCAAGTCCGTAATCACAGTATGAATTTAACAAATTCCATAATGTTGAACAATTTACCATGAAACAGAAACTTACTAAAGCAAGTTCTAGTCACCTTGAACTTTATTAGACTGTGTTTCACAAATGAGGGTTTAAAAAGTATGGAGAAAAAAGAGTTCAGGGGTTAATATGGTGCCTAGATGCAAGATATTTTAGAAAATAAATTGTGGTCAACTTTTAGATTAAAGAGTGCTCACAGTAGTTACATAAAATGGAATAGTTTTCTTCACTTACACAGATATAAGGAAAACAACCCCAAGGACTTGTCACAGACTTGAAATTCTCGCTTGTGCCTGGGCAAAGCCTCTTGAAACATACCTGCTGTGTATTCTTCTGCCTTTTGGAATCTGAGACTATTAACCAGTTCTAAAGGACTTTAAACTTGAAAAGATTATGTAAGGACCAAAGAATAAAGATCAGATTTTGAAAGTTGTTCAATCTCAAAATTATATAACTATACAGGATTACTGACGAATAACTAGTTTACACCACAGCGATTACGGTGTGACATAAGTAGATGGCAGAAAGCCTTTTCTTTCCGAACTTCAGTGTTTATTGAAAGACATGTTTTCCTCCAAATAATGATTTCTACTTTTAACAAGTATCTTACATTTGTTATTTTAATAACATATTTTAATGACTGGATTTAAATACACTATAGACTATTCGCCATCTAAATATGGAGAGATGCTTCCTGCAACCTCTTCACAATTTATATAACATATAATTATAGAGAATGCACGTATAGCATTATGTAGGCTTTGTCATTTGACACCTTATAAGATTGCAGGTTTTAGGAACCTGTTGCTCTCGTCAATTAAACACATCCTCCCATCTATTTAGCCCCTACTATACACATAGTTTTCAACTTATTGCTCTGACCAATATAAACAGAACATGGTCATTTTCCTGCATGGCCTCAGAATTTATGCACTAGGGTAGTGCACATCTACCCATGTAGATAAAAGAGCACTAATAAAAAAGCAGCTTATGATAAAGAAATATTAGAAGAAAGTATTCTGAAAGTATTAGGGGATAAGGCCAATTGAGTTTTGATTTGGAGAAGTCAAGTTTGAGCTATATTTTAAAGAAAGAGCAAAACTCCAATAGGCAGATAAGGGGACTACTAGAAGGAGAGGTCTCAGAGAGGACTGAGTATGAGGATATTGGATTTAGACAGACTGGGGTCGATTTGGGCTTTCTCTGTTCTGACTGCAGTTCAAGTCCCTAAATTCTTTAAATCTCAGTTTCCTTATCTAAAGAATAGAAAAATACTAGGGATACTACCTAACTCATAGGCTTTTGGGGATGAATAGTAGAATAACATTTGTGCCAAATAAACATTCAATAAATTTCAACAATGACTATTATTAGACTCTAAGCTTCAGCATCTGGTAGTATTGGTTTTGGCACATAATACATTTTTCTTAAATGAATGAATTATGCTAGAAAGATCAATTTGGACAAAGATACAGAGGTATTTACATAGGGCAAGGTAAGGGAGTGGAGACAGTTTCTCTGTCCACAGGGAAAGCAATGACGGTGTTGATGCGATGAGTTTGTACACGTGGGTGGTGCTGAGAGAGGTCATTAGGCTATGAATTAGGGCGACACCAAGGAAGTAGGATGGAGGAGATGGGTGTGCACCTGCGGAAGACATAAAGAGTCGTCTGATTGCTTGATGGAGCATGAAGGAAGGGGAAACGTGAAAATGGCTCTGAGGTTCATTGGAGAAATATTCCAAAGGGTGAACTTAACACGTTCTATTTAAATATTGTAAGTTTGATATTCTTATGGTGCAATCTACTGACAATAGCACAAACACGGATTTCGGACACAGACTTACGCTTATTACTTGTCCCTTCCACTAACATATGTGTCACTTTAGAGAAGTTACTATACCTCTGAAAGCCTCAGTTTCTTAATTTTTAAAATAATGACAATAATATTCATAATATTTGTGTGTTTTTCTTGGGTAAACAGTGAAATGCTGTACAGAATTAATTGTTTTGCTTTATTTTAGTCTAGAGATTTTGAAACAAGGTAAAGACTACAGGCAAATTTGAGAATATGTAAAGATAATTCATTTGACAATGGAAGTTGTTAGAAAAAAGATGAGAGATCTGTGTATTGTATCCACATTCAGATAAAGAAACAAATCCAGAGACTAAACAGAGGCGAGACCAGAAAATCAAAGACTGTAACTCCAGCCGGGCAGGGACTTTATCTGTTTTCTCTGCTGCTGTATTTCTAACATCTAGCACAGTGCTAGGTATATAGTAGGCCTCAATAAATATTCACTGAAAGAACAAATAATAGCCAGAGGATTGTAGGTTTGGGAATACCAATAAAGAATGTTTAGTTTGTATTCTAAAGAGAAGTTGAACAGCAAAGTCAGTATTGGAGATAAATAAAACATTGGTGATTTTTCAATGCATAAATTTTATCTAGCCTAAGGCGGAGGGAAGCACAGAAAGAGATGAGGCAGAATAAACAAGTATTGCCTCATCATCTACAAGGGTTGTAAGACATGGAAGGTGAGAACCAGGACTGTTAGTTTAGGGAGAAGCAGTGCTAGCCCTGTGCTCCTCTCATTCTGCACACCTCTCACAGGTGAGAGCATCCATCCGCGATCCCTTAATTCACGTCTGTTAGAATGGGACTCCACAGTCTTTCCCTGCAGCTTAAATCTTTCTCCTGAGGTTTAGATGTAGGTATCTAATGGCATACTCTTATTTATTTCTATTTGGATTTCATATAAAAAGTATAAACTCAGGTTTAAAATTTAAACTGGTTTCCTTTTCCTCAATCACTCCTCCTTACGTATTTTCTATTGCAGTGAGTGGTACCCTTGTCCATCTACTGCCCCAATAAGAATTTTAGTGTTTCCTACCCCACTAAAACGCCCATTCATTCACTTTTGATGAGGGACAGAATCATACTCAAGGTAGCTCTAAAACATTATGGTGCTTATTTTAAGGACAGAGAGTACTTTTTTTTAAGTACAGGAATATTAACAAGAATTCAAATGTTTTCTTAGAAATAAGACATTTAAGAAAGGATAGCTGGTACCCTAGATGAGATGTTGTAATGTTAACCCTTTGAGGGCAATGACTCTGACAATCTTTTACACTACTGTCTTCCCAATGGTTAACACGGTGCCTGGTTCACTGAATCTCACTGGGAATAAGAGGATATTTGCTGATCACAGAATGAGGGAAAAGAAAGTAGACGGACCAACGAAACATTTTATCAAGCCTATAGCAACAACAAAAAAATTACTCCGTAAGACCTAGTGGCCATAATGACCCAAATCCTAATATCTGTAAGACGAATTCAGTATATATCTTGTCTTCAGCTTGCTTCTCTCCTAAGCTACCCACTTATGTGGATGGGTAAACCTAATCATCTCTTACTTTTCCATGCTCGCTTAATGTTCCTCCATACTTTACCTAGATGATATCTGGTTGTTGATGATGAGGGGTCTGGGAGGAATCTTGCATTCTTTCGGCCCATAACTGGCACATTCTCTTCCCAAAGGCGAGCTTCACAGGGGTACACATTATACCCCCTCCCATAAGAATTAGCTAAAGCAGCACTGGGGAGTGTGTGATTTCGAACTTTAAATTATTTTATCAAAATGAGAAAGATTAAAAACAAACCAGCTAAGTGTTCCACTCACAAAATTATAAACAGCAATAAACTGAAATATACAAGAAGAAATCAAATAAAGTGAAGATATCCATAAAATACAGTATAAAAGAAACACCAGCAAAAACAATAGAGCAGATTAACTGAACACAAAACAGGTCTTTGAAATGGTTAATGAGATATGGAAACCTCTGGCAAAATTGATAAAGGAAAAAAATGACATGTAAATAGACAAAATACAGAATGAAAGTGGGAATACTTATAATCACAACAGAGATTAAAAATTAAAAAATATTAAAACTATAATCAATTTAAAATCCAAAATATATACATACTTTAAAAACCATAAAGGTCACAAAATTGGAAGAATTTTATAGAATTCTGCTGTAGAATATAAACATAAATAAATTGAAATGGTACTCAAAGACTGCTTTTTATGAAACCTGTGCCAAAATTCTACCAATCTTTCAAGAAGCTGATAATTTCAAACTTATAAAATTTTTTTCCGGAATATAAAAAGTAGCAAAATCTGTCAAGCCTATTTTACATCGCTAGCTTAAGCTTGATTCTAAAACTGGGTAATGACAGTGCAAGATGCCTACTTTACTTATAAACACAGATGTGAAACTCATTAATAAAACATTAGTTAACTGAACTCAAAAGTATGTAAAAGTTACACATTATAAAACCAGGCTTTATCTAGGAATTCATGGATATCTCGATATATAAAAAAAAACTAAGAATTTAACTTACTCATTACTTGACAAAGGTAAAAATGATAGTTATCTTAAATCACAGAAGAACAGTTTTGATAAATTCTATCTCTTATAATACCCTTAAGAGGCAAGAAATGGATGAGAAATTTTTTATTTGGAGAGGTGTATACCAAATTCTTACTGTAAGCACATTAGATGGAAAAACTGGACATATTCTTTTTAACATCAGGAACAAGATGAGGATTTCCACTACCACTTTCACTGTTTTAGACAATACTGGATGTTCTGACAAATACCATAAGAAAAAACTGAGTTGTAAGGATTGGTAGGAGAGAAATGCATCTGTCATTTTTACAGATAGTATGATTATCTATTATATTCTTTTCCTAGGGCTGGCATAAGAAATTGACCCAAACTGGGTGGATTAAAACAACAAAACCTGATTCTATCAGAGTTCAGTGGGCCAAAAGTCCAAAATCAAGTCCAAAATCAGCCGGGTTGGTTCTCTCTGGGCAGTCTAAGGGAGAACCTGTTCAGCATGCCTCCCTCCCAGCTTCTTGTGTTTGTCAGAAATCCTTGACATTCCTGGGCTTAGAGACACTGCTCCAATATCTGCTTCCATTGTCACATAGCTTTATCCGTTACCTGTGTGCCTTCACATGGCCTTCATATAAGGACACCAGTCATTGGATCTAGGGCATACCCTAATCCAGTATGACCTCATCTTAACATGCAAAGACCCTATATCTAAATAAGGTCATATTCTGAGAATCTGGGTGGACATGATATTTGGGGGATACTATTTAATTCAGTACATCTGCATGGAATAAACAATCTAACAAAATCAAGACATGAGAATGAATACAAAATTTCAGCAAGATAGTCAGACACAAAAGCAACATTTAATAACCAATAATACTTTTCTACACTTATCTAGAAAATATGATCAGATAAATATTCTCATAGCAACAAAATCTATAAAATTTATGGGACTAAGTATGTCCAGGAATACAGAAGACAACCATGAGGGAAATTTAAGTGCTCTATTAAAGTATATAAAAAGATCTAAATAAAAAGGAGATTTCCATATCTTTAATGGGATGGCTTCATATAATAAAGGTGTGTATTTTCTTATTAAAGTATAAAGTCAATGCAATCCTAATCAAAATCCATCTAGTTTTTTTGAAGGACATGATAAATTTCTTCTAAAATTTACATGCAAGAATAGAGATATAGACATAGAAAAGTCAATTGTGAGAGAGAAAAAAAGAAGGGGCATTGCATGTTTTAATACATACAAATGGAAGGCAACAAGCATATTAGATTGGATGCCTGTGGAAGGTGAGGGAAATAGGAATAAAAACTGAAGGTAATAAATATACAAGTGAATGAAAAAGGACCTTGTTTAGACCAACGTATAATGAACTAAGGCTTAAAATGTTACCTGGTGAGCCCAGAGTCAGAACAGTGGCATTCATGAAGTGATCTCAATCTCCAAAGGGCTAATGCTTTCAACATCATTTCCATACATTAGGTATCTGTGTGCCAAGCCTGCATATCCCTATGTTTCTTTCTACTTATGTATCTATGTATCAATTTTTGTATCTGTCCATCTACCCTCCTTTTCCTCTCTCCTTTTCTCTCTCCCTCTCTGCTTCAGATACCACAGCTTCCCTACATGATGAGTATTCTTTTCCCTATTTAATAGATGAGTAGCTGTTGCTCAGAGAACTCTTGCTTCTTTCTCTTCCCTCCCCTCAGCGCAATGATTTCTGCTTCCTTTACCCCTGCAGCTCCTGGCTGTCTTTCTGGTGAGTGTTTCCAGCCAGACCATTAGTGGGTCTATCCACACTCTTCTTCCCTCCAATCACTTGCTTCTTGACACCATGACCTCCTCGTTCTCCTCAACAGGTCTATCTGGAGAAGCAGCCGGACCAAGCAGTAAACTGCAGGCCTGGTAAGGTTTTGAACTTAAAGTTCAAAAGTCTTACAATGGTTGAGGAGATTCTCATGGTCTGGCCTCTCTGCCTGAGCGCGGGGACAGTGGCAAGGTAAGCGAGGCATTTAGGATGCGAAATTTAAATATTTAATATTTAAAATTAAATATGAACTGATTTCATCCTCTTGATATTTTCAGATGAGAAATTGAGGCATGGAGAGGCCATGTATCTGGCCAAACTCACATGACTAGCAGTGCTAGAACTGGGCCTGAATCTAGGTAACGTGGCTCTAAAAGCCAACGCTTACCCATGTGTAATCCCCCCACGTTTGTGTGTGTGTGTGTGTAAATGATTACCTATAATGTAAAAAATTAATATACACTATAGCATGCTATTAATTTTTAAAATTTGACTACTGCTCTAAATATGGTAACAAACTATTTACTTAAATGAACTTTAATATTATTGAAAGTTTTATTAGGAGTTTTGGATAAAATTATGGGAGAGGGAAAACACACTGAGCACTTACTAATGTGTCTAGGTCACAGTGTTAGAGCAGTTAAATGCTGTTTCCATTCTGGTGCGTTCACTGGAATATATTTTTTGACTTGACTGTTTTTTTCCCAGTAAGTCCAGGATGAGAGAAAGAAGGGAGTAAGTCATGTAGGAAGTTTCACTGTATGGGGGAGTGGGGCACAGAATAAGAAAGAGGGCAAGGGCTAATTTTATATATAACTAAAACTATGAACTTGATAAAATTATTCTTAATAAGTGAGAGTGCTGAAATTTAAGAGATGTGTGCCAGATGGTGTGATGGAAATTCAACAATATTTTTCCCCATACGCTTTCCCTTGAATTCTTGGTAGTAACAATTTTCCAAATCTGTGCCAGAAGGTTCCGGATTAGATTCCGACCATGAGAACCTCTTGCACAAGATTTCGAAGGCGGAAGAGCAGCAGAAAGCATTACTGCTGCTATGGGCAGGTTCCCCGGTGTGAGCAGGTGGGCGCATGTGAGGTCCTGCCAGCGGCTTCCCAGCACCCCGTGTGAGTCCCCCGCCAGCTGATCACCACTGGCGGTGGTGGCCTGTAGGCCTGAACTTCCTGACTTCCTGAGAACCAGCAGAGTTGTCCATGACTTGGTGCTGCCCCAACTCTCTAACTGGTTTTTTAAGCCTTAACTCCTTTTATTAAGTTTATTTCTGTGTGAACTGCCTAGACTGGATTCTGCTTTTTCTGACCTGACTCCTGATTGCTATACAGACATTTTCTTGGCAAGAATATTTTATTTGATATGTTTTAAAATTTTTCTTTCACACGATACTTTTTAAAAATTTTGTTAGAAAATAAAGGGAAACAGTGTTATTTATTGCCTTAAAATATTTTACTTGGGTCATTAAGATGGGCAAATCATATCAGTTATTCAATAATTTATATTTGATATAATGTTTATAACTTGTTTAGAACCCTCATAGTTTCTGGAATAAAGTTGATGGAGATTTCCTTGATAGAAAAGCACTGGCAGATTTTCAAGACAAAAAGAGGACGAGCCTTTCAAATATTCTCCAGAAAGAATAATCTCTTCTTCAAAGGAAGATGTACACACATCTCCTGATTTCTCTGGCCATTCCTACTTTCCACAATATTATGTCATTAAACTAAGACTAGAACTATGATGACTCACCTTTGTACAGGGTTTTTGGTTTACAAAGCACATTCCATATATCGCACCAGTGGATCCTCACACATTTAAGCTCACTTCCTGTATGTTTCCCTAACTTTCTGTACGTTCCTTATCGTAGCACTTATGTATTACATTACATTTTATGCCTCTTCCACCACTCTTAGATTTCAAACTTTTTGAGAACAGGAATCATGCACTAATGATCATTGTTTGCCTGAGTAGGCCAGGGCCAAGTTTTTAGCAGATGCCAGAAGAGGTATATTTAATGGATGGATTTAAGTGGCTGAGGCTGAGTGATCCAAGACCTTGAAATCTGTGACCTTTTCATGATGTCACTTTATATCTCATACAGAATATATTTAAGATACCAAAAGAATTGATCTGATTAAAAAAATAAAAACAAAAGCAAACCCCACAAAATATTTCAAGGAAAACTACTTAGCATAACCAAGAAAAGGAGAAAGGGCATGTAGCCTTATCATTGTTTTTAACTTGTTTTAACTCCAGTATACCTTTTCACCGTATCTCCCTTAACTCTCCAACATAAATTTTCCATGCTGTCCAGTAACTCTTAATAACAGAGAGATGGTTAACAAAAACAATTCATGTTCTGTGTCTGGACAACTTGACAAATACTACTTTTTAAGTGGTATGTCTGAGAAATTCAGGGAAGCAAAGAAAAAGCAGCGACAGATGGGTGGTTCGTTTTGAGCCGAATTTTAGGAAATCTTTGTGTTGATGAAAAAGAGTCTGTCATTCCAGAGCACTACACTGTGCACAGAGCTACACCAGTGCTGAGGAGACGGCCATGTGCCTGGCGAGGTGTCTGTCTTCAGGAAGCAAAACACCTGGTGGGAAAGTCAGCTATTCAACAGGTATGATACGGTGTGATAAGAGCAAAGGGTGGAACCTCATTTTAAGGATGCTCTTCATCATAGGCTTGTGCTGATGCCATGCCAACGGTCACAAAGTAAAGGAGTAGGAGAGACTTGTGTCCCCTTTACCAATCACCTGCTTTCAGGAACAAAGCACAGCCTGCCCCAGAGGTCATTGCTGTGTTTACAACAGTTGGTTTAGAACTAACTGTCCTAGGCACAGAAAAAAATCTTTACTAATTCATCTGTTCAACTACTTTTTAAGGTAAAGATAAATTAGTGTAAATTTTTCTGTCCTTCCTATTGCAGGCCAGAATGGATGCATATAAAAAGTGTGCATATTTAAATGTCTAATTTACAGGAATGGTGTCCAAAACAGGCACTAGAGTGAGTGGGTGATGTAGTTAAAGTGAAGGTGGACTTGGATCGGAGAACGGGTTCTTTCATGGACGCAAGGCAATTTCACATTTCTATTTTGCACTGAATTGAATTGATGCAGGTGTGTATGCTAATATTACATATTTTGGCTTATATATCTATATTAAAGAAATTTAAAAAATTATACATCATCTTAATTATACCAGTCGAAAATTTTTGCATGATTTAATCTACCATTTTTTCCCCAAAGCATAGTGACTTTTTATTTTGGTAGACATTTCTTACCAGATAAAACACACATTCATCAAGAATTGCTATGATTACCTAACAGACGTAAAAAAAAAACAAACCCTAAATCAAAAATAAGACCCATCTACTTTATAAAACAAGAATGATTACTACTACTTACTGATTACTTAAATATTCATGAGAAAAAGTCTCCAAATTTAGATGGTTGTATATTTAAAGATGGGGCACAGTTATGTTTCTTATAAGGATATATGGTTAATCCTCATCCCCATGGTGGAGCTCTGGGAGAGCTGTGGAAGACATCTTTCTTGCTTTCTGTACATTTAAAAGGCAATGAGCAACAGTGTGGGAGTTTTTCTCCTGAGTCGAATGGAGTGGATCAGGATGATTTTGCCTTGGATGCACAAAATTTTTAAAATTTCTTCTGAATGCACATGATTCTTCAAATATTGAATATCTGACTTCTGAAAATGGACATCTGTTTGGGTTTTAAAAATCTTCGCAGAGAATGGAGCACTGCCAAGTGACCAGGGGAATTCTGGAACTGTCTGGAAAATACTGGACGGCGTAGCAGGACCATCTCATACACCTTGGGTACACTGTTTTTCTGACACCTCAATGTTAGAGCTGAGATGAACTCTCGGAATACTCAAGTCCAAGCCATAATTTTACTGATATTGAGCTGAAGATTCAGAGAGGTGAAGTGATAAAAAGTGAACTATGTGGCTGTCTCTAAGGGAAGCTGTTAGTGGGACAGCAGGTTTTCTAGAGACAAAAAGGAACAACCCACAGCACAAGGAACAGGGTAAGAAAGTGGCCTAGGGAAAAAGTCAGAGGAAGGGATACTGGGAGCAGAGGCACATCTTCTAATTGCTAACCTTGCTTGGAGGAAAAGCCACATGTGGGGGTTGCAGCTCTTATCCCTAAAGTCTAAGAAAGTCTACAGATTGCAAAATATCAGAAATTGCATTGAACTGGCACTCTGGAAGCCTGGATTTTGATCTCATTCCTGCTAGTAAAACTCACTTTTTATCACTTCAGTATTCCGAGAGTTCATCTCAGCCACATAGTTCAGTAACTAGAAGATAAGATGGGATAATATGGGACAATGATTGAAAAGAAAGGCAAATCATCCTTTCTCTGACATGAGATGTTCTGTCTTGTTTGAGCCTTAGTTTTTATGTATATTACTACAACTTCCCCTAGTAGGTTTTGTGCTTATAGAGGGCAAAGAAGGGCCCTGGGATTGTCTCCCCACCACCCTCTCCATTTGGCAGGAAAAGGAGAGCTCAATGAATACAATGTCACTGCATCCTATTTGAGTAGTACTTCAATTGAGCCAGCAGCAGAACACATAGCACAAGCTTAGTACGAGTCTGTGAGTTAACTAAGTCATAAAGCTGAGGACACATTTCTATTCATTTTTCTTTGAGCTTATAAAATCTGATAACAAGCCAAAAGCCATCTTACAAAAATTTAGCATGTATTGTCCAAAGTTTGATCAGGAAAACAAACACTACTCAAGATATCTCAAGCAGAAAAAAGATTCAGTAAGTTAGATAAATTAAATTAGATAATAAAGGTAATTGGATGTTTATGAAACCACTGGCAAGACTGGAAGACCCTGAAAGTCAGAATAGTGCCCTCTGCTCCCAGGTGTTATAGTTTTTGGAATGTCCCTGGAGTCACAGGAAACCACTGGTTATGTTCCCAGCTGCCTCCAGACCTGAGTGAGCTAGGAGAGTCCCAGGCAAACACCCAGCGCCAGATGCAGAATACCCCACCTGCTGATGCCCATGATCTGTGGCTGTGTCTGCCTCAGCGGAGAAACAACAATATGCTCTGTTTCTCTGTCTCTCTAATTTCATGCAAGTGCTTCTGGCTGGCACAATCCAACCTGAACCTGCCCACAAAAGTTTTGAGGAGTGTAGCTTTCAAGCTTCTAGCACCAGAAAGCATGGCCAGGTAGGTGGAAATAGTGTCAGGATTCTAAAGACAATCCATCCATCACCAAATATTTGACCCCTTTTTTAACTTTGGGTGGTGAACACACAATGCTGTGTGTGTGTGTGTGTGTGTGTGTGTGTGTGTATACATAATGTACTGAATTGTACACTTGAAATCAATTTGATTTTATTAACCAATGTTACACCAATAATTTTAAAAAACAAATAAAAATAAATACAATCCAATACATAACAGTTTACAGAGCTTTTAATTCCTCTGCTTTTACCAATTATTTTAGATTCTGTTAATTAAAAAATCCTTCTGGATATTTTATTCATTTATTCATCTGGTGACTTGAGCATGTAACTCATATATGTATAATGATTTTGCCAAAAAGAATAATTTCAGAAATTATTCATCAGGATATCCTGTAAGAGAGAATGTGGTATTTGGACCATTGAAAAAATTCTTCAAATAAAGAATGGTGTGGCTATACTCTGATGAAAGCCCACCTCAGGGAGATATTTGGCTTGAAAGAGTTTTATTTTTGAAAGGAAAATATGGTAAATGCAAATCATTTTAAAACAATTCTATTTGCTTTTGGGAGAGACTATGGGATTATAACTTTGAAGCAACTTACCAGTGTAACTAATAGGTGTATGATTTTTCTTCGCTTGTACCAATGATAGTTCCTAATATAACACACACATACCTTAAAATCTTTATAGTAACAAATAAAGAACTGCTGATACTTGAGGGAAAATAAAAGTTCCTTTTGCAGAAATAATACCATTTTCTTGACATTTCTGCAATTTCCTTCCTTTGTATTTATTTAACGATTTACACATTTCAAAGCTATCAACACATGAAAGTTAAACATCTTATTTCCCATAGAAAGTATCAACTAATACATTTTGGAAGAGAGTCACACAAACACATACATACACACACGAAGATGAGAGATTACTTGTGAAAACAGCTATCTATAAGTAGGGAGAGAAATAAAAAAAAAATCCTTTCACCGTTGTCATGGAGGGAAAACTGTACTTTTGTAGGTGTGACAGGATAATATTTATTGATTTTTTGCTGACCTCATAAGTGTCAGTAACAGGATAGGTAGGTGTTTTAAATACTACAGAGGTGGTCTAGGTAGAAGACAGCCCAGGGAGGTGTTTGGAGAAAGAGGGATTGACAAACAGGAGTCTCTTGAGAGCGGATGTGGGGAGAGTGAAAAACTGGGGAACACAAAAGACTAGCGAAGGATATGACCTCATTCCTTTAATGCCTTTTGAGAGATATGAGTAAAGCCTGGAATTCTGCTTCACTAATTATTAAAATTAGTAATATCATTTGCCTGCTTGGGTGATCCTTCCTTAAACATAATACTGCTCCTAAATGGAGCCACGTGAGTGATGGCTCACACAGGCTTCATGAGCACACGAGGCTCTCAACTGGGAGACCAGCTATGGAATGAGTGTGCCCAGGGGAGTGGGAGAATTCTGCCTGCTGCCTGTTCCCCTGGCTAGCTGCTACACACCCCCGACGTGGGGGTGCAGTTTGGGGAAGAGGTGCTCATGCAGTGTGGCATGACACTTCAGAGGCTGCTCATAGTCAGACAGTCCTACACAAAGAGACTGACTTCCATAAATAATAAGCTAATCGGTCAGTCAGCTCAAAGACACCCAGCTTTTTGTCCAGCCATCTCTTTACTTTGTGTGTTTGATCTTGTGTGTGAGTAACCCATGGGGAGGGGCTCTCATCGTCTTGGTCTTAAGGACCATCTGTACTCTTAGATTTTTTTTTCTGTCAGGATTTAGTCATTTATTTAATAAACATTTAGTGAGCATTCACTATGTATCCAGATGCATACTCAGGGAAACGGGGTTAAGAAGTACACAATTTAAGTTATAAGTAAGTCACGGGAATGTAGTGTGCAGCGTAGAGAACAGAGTTAGTACCATGGTATTAACTATGTATGGTGAGAGCTGGGTCCTAGACTTATTGTGGTGATCACTTTGTAAGGTCTATGAATACTGAATCACTATGTTGTATATCTGAAACTAATATAATATGTATGCCGACTATAATTAAAAATAAATTTTAAAAAACCAGTGAGCTCAGTTCGAGAAATACAATAAAGAAAAAAGAAAGGTAAGATCCAAGTCTTCATGGAGCTCTCATTCAAGAGGGAGAAACAGGCATTTAACAAGTAAAAACATTCTGACAACTACAGCTTCTGGGAAGTACACAATGGGCAAGAGGCAAGGTGATTAGGTAAAACAGGGGGGCGGGGACACCACAGGCCGAGAGAGAACTCTGTGGAAAGACACTTCTCAATAATGATAAAGACTCATCATGGGAAAAACTGGTTGGAGAATATTCTAGGCTGAGGGAACAGCCAGTATAAAATTTCAGCAGCTAGAGAGAGACCAAAATTTGCCAACATGGCTTCCATGTGCAAAGATCTACTTTGCTGATTCTCCGTGTTCTTTCTCTTCCATTTCATAATTCTGGGAAACTTTACTTAACCTTTTAAGCCCCAGTACTCCTCTCTTAACTAAAGAATAATGTATAATTTTAAATATTTTTACGTAAACTAAATGAGACAATAAAACACCTACCACTGTCTCTAGCACCTAAAGGATTACTTTTATCATCATCATCATTAAAAAAATAAAAATACAAACTAAAGGTGATGATAGACCTTCCAAAATTCTACCTATATCCTTTTGGTTTTATCTGGCTTTTAGAATGGCCTTAGGTTGCCACTGATGTTAGGCAGAAACTCATTTTAGAGCTGTGTAACTGGGAAACACCTGGACAGAAATCTTATAGTTGTTGCTATGGACCTCTCCCTACTCAATCATGTTACCACGTGACTCACTGAAGTTTTAGAAATCACTGTATGAGACAGAAACACTTTTATCCCTGTCCTCCTACTGCCCCAATCCATCTGTCATAAAAGAATAAATTGGCTCTTTATCAATGGATTGGGAAATTGATTCAAGATTTGAATCATGCATATAGAAAACTTAATAGTACTCTATCAATAAGTATTAATTGTCAATATTTTTAGTCTGATCGTCTGGACTCCAATGTCTAAACTTAGGACAGATTTCATACTTGGCGTGCTGCCCTGAATGTTTCCATGAACTCTGAAGCAACTCCCCACTCAAATCAGTCCAATGGAGTGTATCGCTAGATAAGCTGGAGTTGTTCAACTGTGAAGCATGAATTTCTTCTAATTCATTTCACTCATGAGACACACTTATGAAATTCTCACTTATTATTTAAGAAGTGCTTTATAAAGAAGCAAATATACCAAAATTATGTTTAAAATATACACATACACAATCCTTGATTTACCTATCTATCCTTCTTTGAATGTATCTACCCTTACTTTGAATCTATTCTTTACATTGAGTAAAATAACCCATGATCCTCCGAAAAATAGCAACACTAAATAGTATTATGCAGAGGATATATATTTTTAAAAATAATTTTCCTTAAAAGAGCAAGAGCTTCCAAACCACAACTGGAAGCAATAATTGCAAACAGCTTTGACTTCCGCGTCATATCAAAGCTTCAGTCAATTTTCTTTCGTAAAAGTCAAAGCCTCCGGTTTTCTCATCTATAAATTTGAAATAATAATAGTTTACCTAACATGCGGAGTTATTGTGAGATTAAATGCACGTGAAGGCACATAGCAAATAAAAAACACTATGAAAGACCCAGAGAGAAACTATGGAAGAAAAGAAAATTTAATGTTTAGTACCTTTAATGGAGTTTTTTAAAATTACTGGAGTAAAACTGGTTAATAAAATAAGTTTCAAGTGTACGATTCAGTAATATGTCATATGTATACTGCATTGCGTGTTCACTGCCCAAAGTCAAATTTCCTTCTGTCACCAAATATTTGACCCTCTTTACCCTTATCCACCTCCCTCCACCCCTTCCCTCCCTTTAATGGAGTTTTTTCCTGCTTTTCTGAACAAGCGGCCTCACATTTCCATTTCACACTGCCCCCCACAGCCCCACCATCTCCATCCTTTGCTTGCTGTTGCTCTGTGCAGCATCTCTCCTGCCAGACTCTTGCAGAGCCTTCCACCTGGCTCCCTGCAGCCTTGCTCTTCTGTCCGGGGTACACATCACTGACACTAATGTCAGGGGATGACTATTATTGTAACTACTAATGGAGCTTGAAATAATAAGATAAAATAAGAGGTGTTAATATGTGAGTTGCCAAGAACAACAGTGACTGAGAGAATGATTGCTATAGTAAAAGAAAAAAACTAAGTATTGTTATGCTAATATGTTAAAGAGGGGGTTAGAATGAATTTCTGTGTAAGTTGATAAGCATATGTAGAAATGTATAAATAGACATCACTCTGAATAAGAGCTTTTCTACTAAGAACAAGCCCCTAACAGCAACCCCACAGTGCTTTTGGTGTTGCTCCAGTGCTGAGCCTCTTAAACCCAGACATAAACCAGGAAGATAACTCGGGATCCAAGGAGAGGCAGTACAACAAGGAGGACAGTAAGAAAAACTGGCTTTGGGACTGGAAAGGTGGGAGTCTGAAGTCCACTGCTCACTATTACTAACTGGCACAAAGACCTTGGAGCAGTTATGTAATCTCTGAATGTCAATTCTTTCCTAAAAATTATTTTCCTAAAAATATGAACTAAAAATTTCTATTCTCATCCTCATAGAGCTGTTTTAAATGCTGCATTAGGTAACACATGCAAATTTACAAATATGCTGCCTGAGAAATACAGTCAATAAACTGTAGTTATTAATACAGAAACGATACAAAGAATATCTGGTTAAGTTTTGAAGTTTTCCTGAACATTGAAATGCTAAATCACCAATGTGGAATCATATTTTAAAAACCGCTAAGCAAGGGAAATGTTTTCACAGCAGAGACCATCTCTGTATGCGAGAAGGAAGGTATGTCACATCTTTGGATTATGAATAAAGTCCATGGAAATGGAATTTGATGAGAACATGCTATGGAAACTACAACTGAAACTTTCCTTCCTTTCTCTTTCTGAAATACCTAGCCCTCTCAGTGAATCCACTAACTCACGAGCTGCAGTATGAACTACATGATCAGGAAGGGGTGTGTGTAAGTTTCTGTGAGTCTGTGAGCGTTAGCATTTCTTCGTTTGCCCCTTCCCCTCTGCCCTAATGATTCTCTACTCTTCTCTGCTCAAGCTGAAATTCCCGTACACTAAACGCCTGAGCTCCTTTGTTCCACGGCTTTTGTTTGGTTGGGCCAGTGGTCTCCCGCTGGCTGGTGGACAAGGAGGAGACAAAACAGCAAGGCTGGGGTACTGATTTCCTCCCCACCCCCTCTCCTCCACTCTGTTTCTACAACCCTCTTCCTTTCCCCATAGGGCATAGCTCCAATTAGGCTGGTTCTTATGTTAATAGATCTCACTAAGTTCAAATAACATGAATTCCCCTTCTGCCCCTTTGGGACTCCCAGTGGATAACGCTCTCTTCTGCTGCTGGTCCCTGGGTTCCAATAACTCTGCCTGCACACCCTCTAAGAGTCCCTTTGAGGACAACTTAGCCCCGAATGCATCTCGACCAATATTGTATTTATGTGTACGTGTTTCAGAAAAGAAGAGAGGGGAAGAGATGATGCTTGACTTCTCTTGAAATCAGTCTGTGGCCTTTTGCCATTTGCCTTAATCACTTCCTACCAATATGTCACATTGTATAGGAGACCAGTTAGGGAATTTGGAATATAGAGAGATAGAAAACACAGAAAAAATAAAAGGAGGAAAGAAACAAAAATTAAATTCTAATTAAATTTGTAAAACATTATTTTAGTAGTGGATTCATTAACGGTTAAATAATCAGAGGACAAAAGATAAATACTAGTTCTATTCATTGCCAGAGCAGCCCCAAGAAGTATAAGTTGTGAATTGTTATCTTTTTTTAGAGATTCCCATCAGCAAAGAGCATCTTTAAATAAAAGAAAGCTCAGCCTTTCAAGATGGCAGAAAAATTCCATGATTGAAAAGCCATGAATGAAAATGAAAGTAATCTATATTTGTTTAATTTTGAGAAATAGCAGGAAAAATCTGGATTTAACTTTGCAGGCCAAAGTTGACTCTATTTGTTCTAGATATAAGTTAGCTCAGATAACTGAGCTTGGATTAGTAAGAGGTTTCTAAATAGTAGCAGCTCCATTTGTTAAGAGAATCATGCAGAAACAGATATATCTATAATACACTATACCTACACCCTACTGCCAGAGGTTGATTTTAAAAACCTAAATGTAAATGTAAATACAAATGAGAAAAGTTTTTTTTTTTTTTTTGGATGGCAACATTATATTGCAATGTGGATGTGAAAGTCTATTTCTGTAACTGAAAAGAAACAATCTGAAGAACTTTTCTAAAATAATTCAGCTCAAAATTTACTTCTAGTTAGATTTCTTTAACAATCCTTTGGATATTTCTTCAGTTTTGTCTGTGCAAACATAGATTCAATTTAAGAATTATGGTTCTAGTGTTTTCTAAATTGCTCCATAATTCATATACTAGCAGCAATGCAAAGAATTCACAAAAATATTTTCTTACATGTTTAGTGATGAAAAAACAGAGCTAATCCAAGATCTTCAGAGTCTATACTGCAAGATTTTCTTTTTTAAGTTTAGATATCAGTTGTGTGTACAAGATCATTTTTTTTCTTTTTTAATTAGAGTTGACATTCGATATTATTTTGTATTAGTTTCAGGTATACGGCATAGTGGTTAGACATTTATATAATTTACAAAGTGATCCCCCCAATTAGCCTTGTACCCACCTGGCACTAGACAATATTATCTACTGTAGTCCCTATGCCGTACCTCACATCCCCATGACTGTTTTTGTAACTCCCACGCAGTCTTCTTAATCCCTTCCCCCTTTTCACTCACCCTCCCTGCAAGATCTTTTCTAAGCCTCTATTTCATTATTTGTTTTGCTCTGGGAAAAGTTTGTTTTTATAATTTCAGGTACTTGAAGCTTACTTATCAAACAATATGAGAGTTTCATAAATTTATGATATTTACAAAGGCCACATCTTGAAGATATTGCAAACCAACTTCATAGACACTTGATAATAACTGGAAATCACCTTAATTTCAGCCTTATTTCCACCGTCTACTCCTTTCTCATGTGCCAATCTTTATTCACTAATTCAATATTTACTGAGTTTCTACTATATACACGGTATGTTCTACACATTGTGACAATCCAGTGACAAAACAGACGACAATCTCTACCTTCCTGAAGCTCACATTCTATCCTTTCCCCACAGGCCACTTCTGTCACGTTATCTTTGTTCTCTGAACACACTTTACATTTATAAACCTCTTTGAGAATTTAGGAGTAGGACAGAGTTGAGGAGAAGAGGTGTGAAAAACGGAAAACGAATCGGTGGGATGCTGGAGACTGAGGATGTAGAAGTGACTGAAGGGCACTACTTTGTTCTGTTTTAATAGGAGAGTTGTCTAGTACTTCTCTTCAGTTGTTCAGGTTGTCATAGCATAAGCCCCCTCCATTTCTGCTAATGTTCAAGGAGCACATACAGAGAAAGTCAAGGGAAATAAAACAGTTGTTCAAGCAAACCCATAAAGCAGCTGTATTTTTCATGCCCTACGAAGCACTAATGAGGTTTTAGGTTTTAATTGTCAGTGCCTGACAACCCTATTGCCAGGGGCGATAGAATTTATAACATTTTGGATGTATCAATACGAAAGAAAGGCACCTCGAAGAAGAGCAGGTGATGAACCTGCCACCACTGTAAATTTCTCCAATGTTGTATGTAAGATGTTAATATTTCAAATTTTACTCTTTGAGAGAAGTGATAATACAGACAATATAACATGGCAAATATTTAGAGTCTAAATTAAACTCCCGTGGAGAGCCTTTTCCTAACTGAAGTTCACAGTTCTTAGATTTTAAACGATTGGCCAAAACCGACTGGCACCTTGGCAAGGTTGAAAGCAAGATGATCTCTGGCTCCTCTCCTTCCCTCAGATGCTGCTGTCTGTTATGGGCCTTGGCAAGTAAGGACTGTGTCTTGAAAATATCATTTTTGTCTATGATAATTGTCTATGGGTTGGGGACTGGTTACTTTCTAAATTGCCTGGATGGGACCTTTGGAAAATATGTGTTGTATTAACTCTTTGGATTTTTTTAAAAAGTGAGGCATGTTAGTGACTCAGTGTTGAATGAAGGAACCACACTGATGTTAGTTTCATTAATTTATATTCTCCTAGAACATCATCCATTTCATATAGGATTTCAAATACATATGAGGCAAGTAACCTCTAAATCCTGTCTTTGAGTCTGTTCCTATTAATAATTTCTCATTTTGTGCTTTTGTGTGCTCCTTTTGTTTTTTTTTTCTCATCCCCCTTTGAGTATCTAATGGCCTATTAGGTTTCTTAAAAGAATTATTTCTTGGAATCATTTTCATGAATTTATATTTTAATGTTTATCAGTTCATTGTTTCTGGTATCATTGTTTGTTTCCTTGTTTACTTTTTTCCAGCTTCTTGAACTGGATGTTTATTAAATTTTATTTTTTTAAATGTAAGTATTTAAGGCTATGAATCTTCCTCTCAGCACTTTATCACATAATTTCTAATAATTTCATTGTTATCATTTCTGGTTGTCTTGCAGATTATTTTTTATTTCTGTTTTGATTCAAGTTTTTTTTTTTAATTAGATGGTATGCTTTTCTTTTCTGGTTTCATTATTAATTTGTAGTAAGTTTTGTGATCAAAAGTATGCCTTTGCTATTTATATTTTTTGAAATTTATTGAGTTCTTTTTGCTCATTAAACAAATTTTGTTAATGTACCATGGACATGTAAAAAGTAGGCATAGTCTCTTTTTTCATGATGAGTTGTATACACAGTGGTTACATGCTACAGTATTATGTTCTTTAAGATTGCTATATATTTACTTATTATTTGTCTACTTGCTATATCGAGAATGAGAGAAGTAAACTAATAACCTTTATTACTAATGCATTTGGCGATTTCTCCTTGTACATCTTATATATTTTGTGAATATTGGTGGTGTGTCATTTTGTCACAACTTATTCTGTGGATTGTAGACATTTTCTTATAGAGCATGATTGTATAGTTTGTGTTTCTTTGTGTGTGCTTCAAGTAAAAATGATTATGGTATCTCTTTACTTTCCATTTTCATGTGCCTTGTATTCATTCATATTTTTATTTTTACCTTTGTGATTTGTTTTAGGGGTCTCTTGGACAAACTAATACATGGATTCAGCTCACTAATATAAAGATATGTTTGGTGTTTTGTATTTTATTCATTTTATTGTAATTCTTTGTTTTTCTTAAATTTTTGTGTATTTTTTGAAACTTGCAATATGGTTTGAATTTGTTTTGCTGCTTTCCTTTTTGTTTAATTTATAATACATTTATAATTATTGTGATTTTTCCCCCTACATTTCTAACTGTAAGATTATATAATGCATTTTATTCTTTCTTAATGGTCTATTGATTAGTAACTGTCATGAATGATAAAATAATTATATTTCTGTTTTCCCACCTTAGATCCTTCCTTTCCATACCTGATTTTAGTTAACAGTAAAACTTTCATTAGTTCTTAAATGTGTTTTTCCATTATTTTCAAACTTCAATTATAAATACTGGGTTTATCAGATGTAAATGACTCTTGCTTTCCCTATCTCCAGCTACAAAAGATATGAAAATCAAGAGCTTAACTAAGAAATGCCTTGGTGTTAGATATTTTGTGTGCATTTTTTCCAGTGTCCTGTGAACCCAAAGATTTAAGTATTCTTAACTTTATGGATAATTTTTTTAAAAGAAATCTTTTAAATTTTCTCTACCATTATGTTGGATTTCTTTTTTATCAATACCAATTTTGTATATGGTGGAATCTTATTTCTGCTCCATATGTATGATTTTTCTCTCTAATCATTTAACTTGCTCATTTTAATCTCCTTTTGCTTCCTTTCCCCAATCCTGTCTTCCATATACTTTACTGTGTTCATAGTGAGTGATATGTACCTCTAAGTTTGCTGACCACATGAAACTCATTTCTATGATAGCAGTTTCCCACCACCCCCTTTTCCAAGTTCCACCTTGTCATATTTTACCTTACTCTGTTTTCCTATTTTTCTCCAGAACTAATGTCTCTTCGTTTTGAGTTTTTATTTTTTTTGGTAGAATTTATTCATTGTATTTAAAAACTTCATGATGACACTGACAGTCATAATTTTCATTTGCTAGTATTTTTCTGGTGAGTTACTCATCGCTCTTGTTCTTTTACTCCTCTTTTTTTTCAGTACATTGGTAAAGACTGTGTATAAAGTCCTTGCATATTATTAATCAATTTGTTTAAAGAGGTGGGTTCTACTTAGACTACATATTTTCCAGAAGTTCATATGAGAAAGGGGCCAAGGTGGTCTTTTAAGCTGGCAGAAGTTCTTGTTATAACGCAAGCAGGTATGTGAATGAGGCATTTTTCAGTCTTTACTTCTAGTTGTCTCAGACTGGCAGTTCCAGGGCTGTTCATGATCTAGTCTGCTTCAATCTGTCTCTCCAACAGACTGCTTCCTGACAATACAGTCTGCTCGCACAGTTCCTCATCCGTCTCTGCTTCCAGCCTCTCTTTAATGACAAGGCATTTTGGAGGTGCACCCACAGCTAGCCTGTGTGCTCTGTTCTTGTTAGCCCCTAGTTATCGCCTACTTTATGATATAAGAGGTTGTGTTTCAGGTTTCTTCCTCCTTGTTATGGGTAATTTCTGAGATGAGAAGGGATCAAGCACTATTTCAAAATCAGAAGTCCCATGTTCACTATGAATCTTGATTATCTAAATCTCTTTACTTTCTGCAAATATGCCATAATTAGTTGTCTGCATTTATTAACCCATCGATCTATATATATGTGGTGTTGTATTTTAAAAGAGTTAATTCTCTTTATTCAAAGTTGGAAAACTGGCATGAAGAAGTCATCTATTTATTTCTAAGATACTGACAGAAATTAATGATATTATTAACAACACAGTGGCTTAACACATAAGTTTTGCAGCCTAATAACAGGATTAGAATTTGGGTTCTATTTCTCACTTGCTATGAAGTCAATATGCCTTAGTTTCCTCACCTATAGAATGGTGAAACAAACAATCTTTTTCAAAGAGTTCTTGTGGGAATTCACTAATACATATAAAGTGCTAATAACATGGCCTGGAACCTAGAAGGTATTTGATAAATGAAGATGTTATCACCAACATCACCACCATAACTATTTTCACTATTGTTATTGTTTCACCATTTATAATTACAATGGAAGTTAAGTCTAAAGTTGTCAATATTGCATCTTAAAATCTAATTCTTCCCAGCAGCTTCACTTCCTTTTAAAATAGCTAACTCAGGCATGGTGCAAGATGTAATTGAGAGGTAATTAAAATCAAGTCTTAATTTAAGGTTTTAAAGAAATGATGTTGAATACTAATTTGATATAGACTATGATGAGCATTTAAAAGATGCTTAACAGAGCCAAATGTTTCAAATTTCCCCTTGATTTGATAACGATGAAGTGGAACACTAAACAAAGGAGCATTCAGGTAAGATATTGGTAGGAAGACTTTAGAAATAAAATGACCAATGGGAAGACCAATGATATTAGATGAACATCCAGTCATTTTAGAGATCATATTATTTTTTACTTTCTGAAATTAATTTATTGCACATCTCTGTGTAGGGACTATCAATGTTTATTGTTACTTCAGGAATTTATTACCTACAGAAGAAAAATTGTGGTTTAACTGGCTCTTAAAGTTGGAGGGGGCTCTCGTGCAAAAGTTCTCTTTACTGTACTCCAGGCAGGCAGTATTTTAGTCTTTGATTAAATTTCTGTCTGAAAAGCAGGCCAGTCAAATTTTGTGGCATTTGTAATTGTTATAGAAACCTACTGAACTAAAATGTGTGTCCCTATTACTTCAGTACTTGGAACCAATGTTTTCCTCTTCTGTCACATTAAGTACAACCACTTTTCAAAAAAACTACCACGAGATATTATTGTGCTGTGTAGTGAACATGAGCTTTGGGTCACCCAGTCCTGAATTAATATGCTGTCTGTTCTATTCCAGGTATGACAGGTTATTAATTTTTTTCAGTCTCAAATGAATCTATGGGTATTTTTGATTAAAGTCTGTTGCCTTCATTATGCCAGAGGTGGAAATTTGGCTATTTTTTTCTCACAATTATATCCTGAGTGGTGAACACAATACTTGGCAAAAGTAGGGAGCTTGTATGATGTCTACCCAGTGTAGCTGATCAATTATGACTCATTATTAGTTCATCAGAGTCATTTGAAGTCATCTGATGTACAACTTGATTTACAACTCAAAACTTTTATTTAGAAACATTCTCCACAGTATGCAACCTTATTCTTGCCATTTCCTAATTTATGTTAACCTTTTCCTTCTGCCTTTTCAGATACTATCTGTTCTTTAAGGCCCAGTTCAGACTCCACTACTTCCTCTACCTGCCTTGAATACTGTAATCTACGGAACTTTCCAAACCTCAATAGTACATTTTGTTATGTTATTTAACATTTAATAAGCTTGCTTGTGTTATTTAACATTCTCAAGCGTATTTCGTTTGTTTTTGATCTTTCAAGGAAAGATTCTGTTACATGGCATCTTCTATGGTGTCACAATGAAACTAAGTAGTTAATGCATACTTGTAGCGGTTTTGATTGGTCTCTGACACAGGATGGTCCTGAAGTATCATCTGACTCATTAAGAAAAGTTTAAAGAATATTCAACTAAGTTTTCATATCAATATGTGTACAGGCGGCAACAATAATCACTCTCCAGTTAGGGAGCTCAGGCTTGATGAGTTAAGCCCCTTCTGGTGCAAGTGTAGAGACTGGACTGGGTTTCCAGGTCCCTTGCACTTTGGAGTGTAACAATGTTTTAGGACATTGTGGGGGCTGGCCATATGTCACAAACAAATGAAGTCTTGTCATGTACAGTGTCACCCTGATAAGCAGCCCATAAGTGAGGTGCTACCTGCACATATAGAGTGAAATCCTCTACAGCACTGATAGTTGGACAAGCTGGTATAGATCCTGAGGGTGCAGGTGGTGGAAGATTTGACTGAGAAGCAGGTAACAGGCAAGGACTGAGCAAATGAAATAGGGTAGCTGTTTCTTGGTCTCTAATTAGACTCTAGTCTGGTAGTAGGCCTTCTTTCTGGGCAACTTTATTGGGTGAGTTCTGTGATTTATAGGGTCTCATCTGGTAAACCCCAATACTTGCTCCAATACTTTTTCCATCTGACATATTTTGCTTAGCATGATAATCTCAAGATCCACCCATATTGTCATAAATGGCTCTCCTTGATCTATTTTCTTTGCCCATTCACTGTAAATCCTATCCTCCATTCTCTTTCAATTTTTTTCCTTGTAGATACTTAGGACCTATTAAGCTTGAATTATTAGCAAATGAAAACTAGTGGTCAAGAATGGCAAAATCCTCCAACCCTATCATGAAGTGAGGGGAAATAATTACACTCGTTTTTTCTAATTTAATAGAAAAAGAAAAACTCAAACAGTTAAGTTTCCATATTGATACAAGATGAATGTTCATATCCTGCCACATGTTTCTTGTTTATATATTTTCTAAAAAATTTAAATTCAGGAGTGATATGCATTTGCCTGTTGTCTATCATCTATCAATCATATCTAATCTACCTACATAACCTATCCTCTTTTAGTATCCATCCCCTTTCATGAAACACAAAAAAGTCTATGATATATATTTTCGAAATAGAGATTTTAAGTTATTTTGATTAGCATTTTTAGCTTCTGTTAATCAGGGAACCTGGGAATTTTGGAACAAGAAAATATCTTAGAAAGTACATCATAACATTTTTACATACATAGTCCATCCATATTTATAACAACTCTTCCAAACTGCCATCTAGAGTAATTTGGTTACTTCTGTAAAAACGTAATGAAATAGGTATTGTTTTTAAAGAATACAGTCTGTTCAGATCTCCTTGAATCATCTTGACTACATAAGACCGTATACATGTGATCCAAATAACTTTTTTGCTTGAGTTATGTATCTTATGTATCAATTACTAAGTACCAGTTATTGCAAACACCACTAACCCTAATTTGGTGTTTTGACTTTGATGGTGGTCTGCTAAAGGCGATTGATGCTCTTGTTAGGCTAAAGTTCCTCCCCTTAGCCCCCCACCCATATGTGTCTAGATCAGTTCCTGTGTAGGTAACAGCCCAGCTTCACATTTTAGGAAACTGAAATATATGCTTTCTGTGGTGAGACGAGCTTCCAAACTTTCTTTTATCTCAATTAAAACACCCATTCGTGAACTTCTGGACATGAAAGAAAACAATAATTTTTTCCCCCACTTTGGCATTCAGTCATGGTTGATTCAAATCCTTGTTTTTGGACTTTATATTTTATAATTTATCTTGCTTTTTAATTATTCCTCAATAAATTTAAAAATTTAATTTGTATTCAAGTTTCAGCAAAGACTCTGATACATAGTTTTAAAAATTCTAAATATCATATTTGAATGATCAATCTAATATTTACTTTTCTGGAAAGAGTTATATAAGAATATATAACACAAAATAACTAGGAAAAAAGCAAGTAATAGCTTCTTTGAGCTCAAAGAATGTGTTCCCTTTTACTTTTCATAAATGAATAGTTTTATCATATAAGTTTAGTGGGTTTGAGGGCACAGAACTCAAAATGCACCTTTTTTGGGGTAAAGATTAAAAGGCAATACTGAAAACATCAACACTTTAGGAGAGGCTTTATAATGCATTGTCAGCAAGCTTTTCTTCTTGAATGGGCACTTATATGCTCTGTTGTGTAGCAAATCTCCAAGAGTGTCTAATGCTCATTGACACATCAGTTCTCAACAGCACAGGAAGATCTATCAGGTTTTCTGAGTAAAATCTTGCTTTTATAATGTACCTAAAACCATATGTACATTCTCATGACAGCTTGTAATGGCTTATGAGTAACTGTAATTTTTCTTGCAAAATGTATTCTTTCAAACCTCCAATATTTATGTTACATTTAGCCGTATTCTTGAAGTATAATGCACATGTGTGGATAAATATACTTTAAAATATCCCTAAAATGAAGAGTAAACAAATATCCAAAATGTCTACTTTCAAGGCTTGATATCATAGTCTTTAAAATTTTTTCAATAGAAATATGAGAATAAAAAGCACATTTTAATTCTTTTTCTTAAAAATCATTGAATAAGCATAGGTATAGACATAAAGCTTCTGTTGGCATGTACCAATCAATGAACAGTTGTATAATCTAATATGAGTGAGTGACACTGCTGACTCATTACATTGCCATGGAAAAACATCAATTTTCTCCAATAGAACAAACCCCTCATCACCTCACTCTTGACTCTGAATGCTCAGGTTCCTTGGTTCCATTTTCACTTAGTTTGTGCTCTGCTTATGGTATTGTCCCTACAATGCCTGAGGGTTCTAGAAATTTGGGATTTACTATAGTCATTGTCAACATAGTCGAGAACTGTTTTCCCACAACAGAGCACCTTTGACCACTTTCATTATTAACTTTGCTTCTTTGTAGCAGGCAATATTTTAGTCTTTTCATTTTACTGTCACTAAAAAGCTCACACTGATTTGACGCACATTTTTTGGAATCTCCATGCCATGTGCATAGGGGCCAAGGAAGGGGACAGAAGCATGAGGAAATCCTCAGAGAAGGCAGTCTCCTGTCTTCATATGGCTCTTGCCATACATGGTGAGAGACATGGATAAACCAACAGTTGCTGTACACTGTAACTGACATGCGCTGTAATAGCAGTATGCCCAGAATGCTATTGCTGACCTCTATCTAGGGGAGAGAAGAGCAGATTCACAGGGGATGTCAGTCCCGCAAAGTTTTATATTCATGATAATTTAAAAGTGAATCAAAGGCTAATTAGGTCCATAAGAAAGGAGATATAGAATCTAACCTTCTTCATAAATTTACAAGGATTGGATTGGCAATAGTTACCAGTGATTAAATATAAAACAATAGATTAAGATGGGATTTGTTTATCATCTTGTAAAGTTTATGATGTTATACATATTTATCATGGTCTTTGCCTGTGCCCATGACTCATAAATTTTTAAAAATTATTTTTTTAAAGAGCAGTTTTAGATCACAGCATAATTGAGGGGAAAGTGCAGAGATTTCCCATATGACCCCTGCCCCACACATGTATAGCCTCCCCAATTATCAGCATCCCCCACTAGAGTGGTACACTTGTTACCAGTGATGAGCCTACACTGACATATTACTATCACCTGAAGTCCACAGTTTACATTAAGGTTCACTCTTGGTGCCATATACTCAATGGGTATGGACATTTATCTGTCATTATTATATCTTAGTTTCGCTGCCCTAAAAATCCTCTGTGCTCTGCCTATTCATCACCCCCACTTGACCCCTGACAACTACTGATTTGTTTACCGTGTCCATAATTTTGCCTTTTACAGAATGTCATGTAATTGAAATCATACATTATGTAGCTTTTTCAGATTTACTTCTTTCACTTAGTAATTAGCTTTTAAGTTTCCTCCGTGTCTTTTCATGGCTTGATATGATAGCTCACTTCTTTTTAGTGGTGAATAACATTCCACTGTCTGGATGCACCACAATTCATTTACGTATTCACCTATTGAAGAACATCTTAGTTGCTTCTAAGTTTTGGCAATTATGAATAAAGCTGCTATAAAATATGCGCAAGTTTTTGTGTGATCGTAAATTTTAGCTCCTTTGAATAATTATCAAAGAATATGACCGCTGGATCACAAGGTAAGAGTATGTTTAGTTTTATAAGAAATTGCATTTTGTTTTCTTTCCCTTATAGATTATAGTACCTTGAAGACAGACTATGTGATTTTTCTCAATATCTGTCCTAAAGTCATCTAGCTCAGCCCTACCCTGAACAGCTCCTAACATACTATCTTAATAAATACTTAACATTATGTGTATATAATGAAGTGGGGTTTTTTTTTGCTGAAATCAAAACATTCTGACCTTAATATGGTTTTATAATGAGCTAATTTTTAGCCCAATTTTAAATAATTACTAAGTGTCAATCCATTTAACTTTCTTGATATTCATTTTTAAAAAGTTCTTTAAAATGAAGCAGTTGACCTAAATGATTTTTCAGATTTCTTCCAATTTAATATTCTAGGATCTAGTTACTAAGTTTTATTTATTTTTGTCAAATTTAAATTAGGGCTTCAAAATGCCACATGTGAAAAATAATACAGATTGTATTCTCTAATCTTTATAGGAGAAAAGTATGGCTGTTCCACCTTAAATAACTAATACACCTCTATAACACTTTGTAATATCTATATACTGCTTTATAATATCTCTATAGCACTTCGCATGCTGTTATTATAGATGAGGAATGTGAGATTTTGGACATTAAATAATTGGCACAAGCTCCCCCTGTAAAAACCAGCAGAGCTACCGAGCCTTCTGATTCTAGGGACAGGCTCTTTCCATCGAAGCAGTGATGGGGACTGGGGAACAGGACTCCAAGGACATTTTCAGCCCACCCTTGCTGCGACCGAAAGCTCTGTTTTCTCCTTTGACTTCTTTCCCTCTTTTGCAAAGTGAATATTCTGTTGTGAAGAACTTCTATGATAATTTCTAAATGCAATGTCTGCTGCCTGATGTGGATGAATGCACACAGAATAGAGGATGTTATCGAGAGCTGATAAAACCCTTTCTAGGAATAGAGAAGAAATATTTATAAGCTTTTGGGGATATCAGCAAAAAATTCTGCCAGGGCAGGGTATTAGGTCATTGGTGAATAATAGATTTTTCTAAGACAGTTTATTCAGGAGGGGTACTGATAACAATATTCTAAAAAATTATAAACTCTCTTCCCTACAAAAGAATGTGTGTTTTAGCAGATTGTTGGAGCAGATGGAGATATGACATTCACTACCATAATTTACATTAACATGCTACAAGATAGATTCGCCTTGATTAAAAAAGAGCCCAAACCACTTCAAAGATTCAGAAACTGCTTTTCATCAGTTCATTTAATCTCATTTAAACTTGATTTGCTTTAGTCAATTTTGAAAAAAAAAAAAAAGACATTATAAATTTATGTCAGGTACAATGATATACCGTAGTAAAATCCTTTAAAATGTTCTATCTTCAAAAAATTTAATTCATAAAAATGATCTCTTGTTGCCAAATGTGTCTCCTTACTTCATTATAATGTTCCCTGCTTACTGAAATAGAATAGTGAATGATGCATCTACTCAAGGAAGCAGAGTAACATTTAAACATCTGTCCAGTATTATCACATGTACTGAAAATTCGTTTCTTTAATCTTGAGGCCTCACTTTAAAGGAATTAAAATTCTTTGTTTTAGATTTTTCTTAACTAATTCAACACTAGAATTACTATACTTGACACTGATAAAGTACTCCTCACCTTGGAAGGTTCAATCTAATTCAAGCTATTCTGTTATTAAAAATATTTTGAATATTGAGTGGATTGTGGGAATAGGAACATGATAGGGTCAAATAAATGGGATCTAATCATAACCAAAGTGTGAAGCAATGGCTATTCATGTGAGAAAAATTACCTAGTCAGTCTGATTAGTCTGTTAGTTGTCTACAAAGGTGTTTTTCTCATAGTACATGCCTAGTATATATTAGGTGCTTTTGGTTTTCTTGTTATTGATTGGGCATATTACCGAAAGCTTAGCTAAATGAAGTTTTTCTGGGCTTTAAGGTTAAAGATGGGCAAATATTACTATCCCAAGTTGAAGCTTAATGAATACCAAGCTGAAGTTCTCAAAAATATAGGGCTTTTTCATAGAGTAGTCGCAACTGCTGTTTCACAGTGGCCTTAATTTACACAAGAATGAGCTATTGAAATTTATTAAGTTGAAACATGAAAATCCCTTTGTAGTAGTTTACTGCCATCAAAACAAAATGTATATACCAAAATGACGTGCATTTTTGCTCTCTACTACATTGTATACAAGCTCAGTTTTTATGCGATAAGTTGAGACTTGTATGTGAATCATCTTTTCCAAAACAAAGCAAGATTTATGAACTTTGATACAAATAATGACATGTAGTGAGTCAGAATAAGATCAAGTATATTAGTCAGTATATTAAAGTCAATTTCACATCTGGTCTGGGCTTTTATGAAGCCGTGCATAACTCCATGGTAATATGCAAAAGCTTAGAGTGCTTTATGTAGGAAGCTATTAATTATCACCAACTACAGGAAAATGTTTTCATGAAATAAAGAATGTAAACTCAGTAAGATGACAAAGCTCTCAATTCTTTCAAGGACTTGGGTAGAAAATAAGGTAATCTCTGGGTAATCTTCAGAAGATAAAGAAACAGTTTTTCTGCCTGGAATCACAGTAAGAATATTTGTTTAAGAAGTCATACTTTAAATGACTAGAAGAGAAAAATCCTTTTAGTATCAATTAGAGCAGGAACATTACTGTTTATGGCACATGCTAATAAACTATTTTTAAGTGCATTTTTTTAGCATAATCAAGACATCAAAGACTGGAGTAGAATAATCATCTTTTTTTTTTAAAGGCAGTGTGCCTAGAATATGATCGAGGAAAAAAAACTGAAGGGAAATTATTTAGGGTTTTATGAGGAAATATGGACTCATACAGGGATGATTGAGAAAAGGTGGAAGACAGAGTCCCCCCGATAGAATCCTGTTTAACAAGACATTCCGAGAGAATGCATTATGGATATTGTTGTGTGACTGCATCCTATAGAAAGTGAATCAGGGAGGGCTAGAGAAAGAAGGAAAAACAATTTATGGGACCATTTAGTCCTTCCATTGGTTAATCTCCTATCACACCTAATGAACACGACACAAATGGTGACCATTATTACAGTTAATTAGAATGAAGGCTTCTATGTGGATGAATGGGTAAAATTCCCGTACCATATATAATGTGTATCTGTAGGGTTATATGGGGTACATGTGGGAAGTATGTGGGTTGCAAGGAGAAGGGCATAGAGGGTGGATACTATGGGGCTCTCTTATCTGTATTACTCAAGGCAATTGCAAGCCATGGTGGACATTATGTGACAATCACTCTTCTCAATACACAATTCCTCTTTCTGCATGGAGCCAGAGACTAAATATGGGCTTATGTGGTAGCCTTTTTATTTGCATCTGTGCAATTTCCCAGATACCATTTGCACATAGACTCTGATGATGGGCATGATAAAACTTTCTTGTGAAATGTTCTCCTTGGATGAGAAATGTATAATTCTAAACTGGGCATATGTTACTTAGGAATTATTTCCACTCATAACTATATACAGGCCGGTTTAGATACACTGCTTCTTTGAAATTTCTATAACGGCACTGAAAAGATCTCAATTGTTATTTATTTTATTATACTTTGGTAAAAATTCTAAATTTTTAGTTTCTGAAACATTTAGCCTAGTCCTCCATAGTTGGATTCTCATCCAAAGCTCCTAATATATTAGTAGGCTATCAAAATGGTGATCTGTATGTCTGCCTATTATCTGTTTGTCTGTCTCTCAAAATGCCTGCTTATGTATGTATGTATGTATCTATCTATCTGAATGTGAATAAATATACATAAATATTCCTATAACCCAGGATTGTGTGCACTGTTCCTGATGAGGAATATTGATCCATAAGAAAGCAGTATTTAGACATCCCATATTCAACCAATAGGTAGCTATGTAGCCTTAGGAAAATCACTTAACACTTTGCAGACTAGTTTTAAGAGGATGAGAGGGTATAAGATAGTGGGACCACAATGGTGAGGAAATGGGAAAAAGGTGGCTTTAAGGAAGGGTTGATATACTTGATCTGATATGATTTAAAGACATTGGAGAAGAAATGGTTTGGGGGTGTACACTAGTCTGTAAAAAATGGTTTGTGTATTTACATGTAAGCATGGGTACATGAGATACAAAGAGGGGGCTATTTGGGAAGGCATGCTAACAGTCTTCAAATATTTAAAATAATAGTACCTATCAGATGAGGTATTAGGTTGTTCAGCATAGAAAAAATAACTTTTCTCAGTAGGATTAACAGAAAAATAACAAATTTTTGTTGTTTTTCAATGTGAAGAAAGGCTGACAGCATTATTATTCCTAGGATAGAATGTTCAAGTATAAGATGGACAAGCACTTGAATCACTGATGGTGGGGCAGTTATGAGCAAGAATGGTGGTATTAGGCAGACCTCGATCTGAATATAGCTTTACCACTTAACTCGTTTTGTGACCTTTGGCAGATTCCTTGACAGTTTTCAGCTTCGGTTACTTCCTCTACAATATAAATTAACCATTGGACTTTTTGTGAGGATTGAAAGAGGCAATATGTATGAAATTATCCAGCATAGTAAGTACTCTCAATACTTTTCTTATATTATAGGAAGGAGTGACTTAAGAATCATATGTGATACAGAAAATATAAACAGCAAAATCCTAAAATGGCCCCTTTCACCATTGCTGACTCCTGTCCATCTGGAAAAAGAGAGTAATTGGTGCATATTGTAAGATAATTCAAATCATACAAAAGGCAAAAAAATGAAAAATAAAAGCTTCCCTCCTCCTTAGTTCTTTCATACATGATAGCCACTGATGTGAGGCTTTCTAGAAAGACAACGGTGCCTACTCTTGCTGCTTTTATTTAATATAGTATTGGAAGTCCTAGCCAGAGCAGTTAGGCAAGAAAAAGAAGTAAAAGGCATCCAAAATGAAAAAGAGGAAGTAAAATGGTCACTATTTGCAGATAACATGATATTATATATAGAAAATCTAAAAGACTTCACTGAAAAACTGTTAGAATAAATGAATTCAGTTAAATTGCAGGATAAAAAATAAATATACAAAAATCTGTTGCATTTCTATATATTAATAAACTATCAGAAAGAGAAATTAAGAAAACAATCTCCTTTACAATTTCACCAAGACTAAAACCCCTAGGAGTAAATTTAACCAAGGCAGTGAAAGACATGTACACTTAAAACTATAAAACATCAATGAAAGAAATTGAAGAAGACAGAAATAAATGGAAAAATATTCAGTGCTCATGGACTGAAGAATTAATATTGTTAAAATGCCCATAATACCCAAAGCAATCTACAGATTAAATGCAATCTCTAACAAAATCCCAATGGTATTTTTCACAGAAATAGAACAAACAATCCAAAAGTCTGTACAAAATCACAAGACCCCAAATAGCTAAAGCAATCTTGAGAAAGAATAAAGCTATAGATGTCATACTCTCTGACTACAAACAATATTCCAAAGCTATAATCAAACCAGTAATCAAACCAGTGTGGTACTGGCATAAAAACAGACACACAGATCAATGGGACAAAATAAAGAGCTCAGAAATAAACCCATGGATATATGGTCAATCAATGTATGACAAATGCCAAGAAAATACAATAGAGAAAGGAATGTCTCTTCAATAAATGGTGCTGGGAAAACTGAACAGTCACATTCCAAGAATGAAACTGGACCACTATTTCACGCCATACACAAAAACTCACTCAAAGCTGATTAAAGACTTGAATGTAAGGCCCAAAAGCATAAAACTTCTAGAAGAAAACATAGGCAGTAAGCTCTTTGGCCATTAAGTATTGGCAATGAGTTCTTGGATCTGACATCAAAAGCAAAGAAAACAAAAGCAAAAATCATCAAGTGAGACTACATCAGACTAAAAAGCTTCTGCACAGCAAAGGAAACTACCAACAAAATGAAAAGGTAACCTACAGAATGGGAGAAAATATTTGCAAATCATACATCCGATAAAGGGTTAATATCCAAAATATATAAAGAACTCATATAAGTCAATAGCAACAACATAAAAATCCAATTAAAAAAAGGCCAGAGAATCTGAGTAGATAGTGTTTCTAAAGAAGATATAAAAAGGGACAGAAGGTACATGAGAAGATGCTCAATATCCCTAATCAGGGAAATTCAAAAAAACCACAAGATATCACCTCACACCTCCAGAATGGCTATGATCAAAAGGATGATAGATAATAAATGCTGGCAAGGATATGGTGAAAAGGGAACCCTTGTTCACTGCTGTGGGAATGTAAATGGGTACAGCCATGATGAAAATAGTGTGGAGGATCCTTGAAACATTAAAATAAAACTACCATGTGATCCAGCAATCCCCCTTCTGGGTATCTATTGATAGGAAATGAAAACAATAACTCAGAAAGATATATGCACCCTCATGCTCATTGCAGCGTTATTTACAATAACCAAGACATGGAAGCAATCTAAGTGTCCATAGATAAATAGATAAAAAATAAATGTGGTGTATATATACAATGGAATATCATTCAGCCATAAAAATGAAATCCTGCCATTTGTGACAACATGAATGGACCTTGAGAGCATTATGCTAACTAAAATAAATTAGGCAAAGAAAGAAGAACACAGTACAATTTCACTTATGTGTGGAATCTAAAAATAAATAATCCAAATTCATGGATACAGACAATAGACTGGTGGCTGCCAGGGGTGGAGGGCAGAGGGTGGCTGAGATGGGAGGAGGGGGTCAAAGATGCAAACTCCCAGCTATAAAGTAAGTCCTGGGAGTGAATGCACAGCATGAGCACTATGGTCAATACCACATTATATATTTGAAAGTTGCCAAGATAGTAAATCATAAAAATTGTCATCACAAGAAAAAACTGTGTGGAGACTGATGTTAACTAGTGATCATTTCACAATACATCAAGTATCAAATCATTATGCTGTACACCTAAAGCTGTTATGCCCAGTATTCCTCAAATGAATTAATCAATTGAAAATAAAGCAACTCCCAGTGATCCCTGCCTCCTGATGTTTACTCCCTTGTGTAATACCGTCCCCTTAAATGTAGTCTGGACTTATTGACTACCTTGGAAGAAACAGCACGTAGAAGTGAAGGGAGCTACTTACCAAGGTTAGGTTAGAGAGACTGACTACAAATTAAAACCACCTTTCAGACTGGCTATCCCCAATAAATCAACAAATAGCAAATGCTGACGAGGATGTGGAGGAAAGGGAACCCTGTGTACTGTGTGTGGGATTGCAAACTGGTATAGCCACTGTGGAAAACAGTATGGAGGGTTCCTCAAAACATTAAAAATAGAACTATCACATGACCTAGCAATCCCACTTTTGGTTATCTGAGGGAAACAAAACACTAATTAGAAAAGATATATATACCCCTATGTTTACTGCAGCATTATTTGCAATAGTCAAGAAGGAACCTAAATGACCACTGATGAATGAACAGTGCCATAAAAATGAAATCTTGCTGTTATACAAAGCATTATGCTATGGAAAATAAGTCAGACAGAAAAAGATAAACGCCATATGATCTCACTTATATGTGGACTCTTAAGAAAAAACAAATGAACAAAAAACCTGAGCTCACAGAATAGAGAACAGATTGGTGGTTGCCTGAGGGTGTATGTGGGGGGTGAGGGGTGGAGCGTGGGCAAATGGATGAGGGAGTCAAGAGATACAAACTTCAGTTATAAAATGAGTAAGTCCTGGGGATGTACTGAACTGGGTGGTGACTAGTTAATGCTGTGTTGCATATCTGAAAGAAGCTAGGTGAGAAACAGAGGGTGTTTTAACTGCTCCAACTAAAAATCAGTAGCCAGAGGAGGATACGGAGCCTTGTGACTTCTTTACCCAGCACGTTCCATGGGGAAAGTCATGTGTGCTTTTGTACAGTTAGGATGACTATAGGGAGCAGTGTCTGTCCTTCCTGCCTTCTGATCAGAGTTTACCTTGAAGAACTTCAAACTGGCTGTTTCCAGACCCTGGCCCCAGGCTCCCTGACACCAGAACAGGACGACCCAACCTCACCAGTACACTCTCTCCTCTCCATGTTAAACTGTTGATCAGCGAAATGCACGCACCCTGATGAAACCTCAACAGCTCCGGGCACACCTCCCTCTCACTTTCCAAGCCAGAGCCCCGTTTCCAGGCTTCCTGAAGTCACGTTCTCAGGCCAGTCCTCAGTTTGGGCTCAGACAAAACCTGTTTCGTTACAGTTATAGAGGTTCGGGTCTCTTTTCCATCCACTTAGCGGAGTGGATCCTGAACGTTCTCACTACAGGAAACAACAACTTGTCGCCATGTGGGGTGGCGGAGGTTGACTGGGTACGTGGCGGTCACGCTGCATCGCACAAACACCGCATCTTTGGGCCGCACACTCGAAACTAACAGGGTGTTGTCTGTCATTTACACCACAATAAAAAAAAATAATAATAATAAGGGCTGTTGGGAATGGAAGAAAAAGAATTGAGCAAAGGTCCCGATTTGTAACCGAAGGAAACTGACACGCTGTTCGCCAGCAAGTTTAGCTTACGGGTTGCGATGCTCGGGGCGTGCTCCGAACGCTCGGTTGGGGCGGACTTCCCTGACGCGGCCGGGGCGGGCGGGCGCGGCCCGGCTGAGGTGAACCGGGGCCTGGCGCGGCCCAGCACGCACGAGGACTGGGGCCCGGCCGAGGCGAAGGCGCTGGCCTGGGCGCGGCTTCCCGCCTCGCCTCGCCTCGCCCCGCCCCGCCCCGCCCCGCCTCGCCTCGCCTCGCCTCGCCTCGCGCCTCGCCTCGCCTCGCCTCGCCTCGCGCCTCGCCTCGCGCCCCACCGCGTGGCCCGACCGCCTCCCGCAGGCGCTCGCGCTGGCGGGCACCCTCAGCCAACCACCGTCTCTCGGAAGGACACCGGGCACAGCCCGCCTCGACCGCTTCAGGAAAGAACAGAAAAGAGAACCTTCTGGGTCCGGCCGCGTTCCCTCCAGGTCCTGGCCGCCGCGGCTCCTCACGCGGGCGCTCGCCCTGCCCTCCGGCTCCGGCTTCGCCCGCGTCGTCGCACCGCCGCGTCCAGGTCCTCCCGGCCGCGCCGCAGCGTCCTCCCGGGGCCCGGCCTGACGACACGGCCGCCGGCCAGGGACACGTGGAGCGCCGCGGCGGCCACACTCGGCGCGCGCCTCGGGCCGGTCCCCGACCGCTCCGCGAGCTCGCTGCGCTCGCGAGAACTGGGCCGGCGGCGCGAGGCCGCGTGCGCACGAGGTGCATCCTCGGGCCGCGGCCCTGCGGCCGGGGCGGGGGACGCGTGGCTGGTGTGACGGGCGCGTGTGCAGGACCCGGGCCGCTGCCCACGGCTCCTCGGAGGAGTCCACGCAGGCCCGGCCGCTCCTTAGTCGGCCCGTTGTCCGCCGCACGGCCGGCACGCTGTCCGCAGGGGCCGCGGGAGGTCACAGGAGTTGGCGAAGCTTTCCCCCCCAGGCCCCTCGAGGCTGCTGCAGGTGCGTGCTGAGCCACCGCTTGGCGTTCTCGACCCCGGGGGCTGGGCCGAACCGGGGGGGGGGTGGCAACAGACAAGGCGCCCGCGAGGGGATCGGCGGCGGCCACTGCCGGTGTGTGGAGAGCGCCTTAGGTCGTTTTGGGGTCAACTTCCTCGGTGATCTGTTGGTTCTCTTCTCTGGATCCAGATTTGATGGGAATTCTCTAACCCAACGGTGACCATGGAGCGAAACAAGTCTTAAGTCTGCTGCTCGTGCTAGGACTCAAAATCCGGTGAGTCTGTGGGCCGCACAGGTGTCCCAAAGGTCGCCTTTAGAGCTTTCGCTATGTTCTTGGGTAGCTTTTCTTCCTGTAACAGACCAAGAACCGATGATCTTCCAGTAAGATAGACAGAAGGTAGAAATAGCGATATCGAGAGAAAGATGATAGAGATAGATACATAGATAGGTGATAGAGATAGACGTAGACAAATAGAGATGTAGAGATACAGAGATATAGACAGATGATACGGATAGAAATAGATGATAGAGGTGGAGAGATAGAGAGCTAGAGACATGGAGATGTGGAGACAGTGAGATACACAGGTGATAGAGATATAGAGACATAGAGACAGTGATATAGATGATAGAGATACAGATGGAGAAATAAACATACATGGCGAGAGATAGATGATAGAGATATAGACAGATGATAAAGAGGTACAGAGATAGAGATGGATGCAGAGAGAGAGAGAGAGAGAGAGAGAGAGAGAGAGAGAGAGAGAGAGAGAGAGGTGAAGAACATCATGAGAGAGATCATAGTGGAGCAAGAATACCAAGGGACCAGGTGGAATCTTCATGATCTTTTCTTGACAGCCTTAGAAGTCACAGTCAGTTCCATTGCATTCTATTGATCACCAGCAAATCACTTTAAACACAATCTGCCACTAGAGGCAACCAACAGTACATTCGTATGTCATCTTTAAATAGCTTACCAAAGGGATAATGCTGCACACCATGCTGCTTTTCCTTTAGTATTTAATCTTGGAAATCTCCCATGTTAACTCTGGATCAAGCTAATTCTAATGATTTCAGGGCATTCCGTTACATGAATCTAACATTATTTTAAAAATTATTGTCATAGTCATGTAATTTTAAGTTATTCTATTTTTTTTGATATTAGAAAAACAATGTTGTGATAAATATCCTTTTAGATATGTTCATGAACGTTTGTAAGATTATCCTTGGGGAAATTCTTTGAAATGGAATTGGTTAGTTAAAGCAAGTGTGCTTTTAAGTTTGTATAGACATAGTCAGATTATGTCTCCAAATGCTGTGCTAATTTACATTTTTATCAATAGTGTATGAAAGTGCCTTGTTCCCACATGTTGGTCTGTGCTTGGTATCATACAACTCTAACATTTTTACTTTATATACGAATGAGGCTGAGAATTTTTCCCTGTGTTTACTGGTCTTTAAAAATGTATTTGTATTTGGAAGTAGGAGGGGGCAATTATCTATTCATATTATCTTTTCTTCTTTTAATGTGAGCCTTTTAAATGGTAAAAAATAGCTTTTTGCTGTCATAAAAACTGCACGCTTTCATCTACTTCGTCATTTGCTTGAGGTATTTATTGGCCATAAAATTTTAATTTTTACCCTATAGTTTAAGTGATTAATCTTATATATTTTAGTGTTTGGGTTATGTGTTATCCTTATTGTCTCATCAAAATTGTAAGCACATGCACTTATATATTTTTTTAGAACTTCAGTGACTTTATTTTTTTAATATTTTAGTTTTTGATCCATCTAGAATTTGTTTCCCACTACTAATTTGTTGATGAGGAAAACATGACCAGAGAGGAGAACTGACTTCCTTTAGTCACACAGCTAGTGAGTATCAGAGCCAAAACAAGAAGCACAGCTTTTCGATATCTAGAGTCTGACGTTTCCATTAGGGATTATAAGAGATGAAATCCATTTTGGCCCATTCAAGCAGGAGAGTTTATTGATGGAGCTAAGAGAGCCCACAGAATCTCTAGGAGAGGCACATATGGGCCAGGGAAGCCTGGTTGTTCTGACTGCCCAGCCACATACGGAGGCTTCCATAATGAAGACATCGTAGCTCCCACTGCTCACTGCAGGTGACAATTGGGCTGGACACCGGAGGCTCTATTACTGATGCCATTACAATCTGCCACCAGAGGCATCCAACTAGTGAATATTACATACATATGTCATCTTTTAAAAAGCTTACCAAATAACTTAGCCACCTCACCTGCCAGAAGATCAGTTCTCCAGGGTGCAGCCTCTGTTTTGCATTGCTAAATTGCAAACCCAACTCCATATGGTGCATTCAGTTGGCAAAATTTAGGCCATATGTTTGTGCCTTAGGTGCAAGGGATCCTGGGAATGCAGGAAATTAGATTTAAATTGGCAGTCATGAAGGTTCACTTTAGCCTCCATCCATTCTTGTCCGATTTTCACTGTTTTATGTGTTCTTTCTTGGGAACAGAGATATCTTTTGCCTACATAGTTCCTGGGAAAAGTAGAATTTTCTGGCATACCAGCAAAGTCAAAAAGTCCTCTCATGCCTTTTTATCAGGAGACAGTAAAGAACTTGAATATATCTGCTGGGTTTGCCTCTGGTATGCAGATGAGGCAAATAGTATTCACAGTACTTTTCTGAAGTTGTTTGAGAATTCAGCATAAACAAAGTTAATTCATATATGATTTAGTTATTTTCACTCAAAACGTAAATCCAATTTAAAACACCCTTGTTAAACATCTGTTGTAAACTAGGCCTTGTGCTGCTCTCTACATTCATTGAACTTGTGAGAATGCTTTCATAGTCTATAATAAGATTTTCAACTTATAGAGCTTAGTATTCAGAAAGAGGATAGGAAATACAATTTTTCATATTAAAAGCATCTAACTTTGGCAAATTTTTGATGGTCTTTTGAACAAAGTATATTTACTTGCTGCCTAAAATAACTGAACAGTCATAAAGAAATTACATATATAAAATTAAATAGAAATGATTAATCACCCTAATTATATATTGAATTATTCAGTGAAGAGTATTGACAGTACACTTGTCAGCTTTAAGCTATATTTTTCTTTATAGAGCTACTAAACATAAAATACTTTTGAGAATTTGGAGCCTACTAAGTCATAATTTAGACATTCTGTTGGCAGATATGCAATTCCTGCCTTATATTTGTTATTTTGACTACTTTCCTATCTTAAATAGCATCATGTCCAGGTAGGTACCTGAAGACAGAAATAGTCTGTAAAAGAAATGCAGTAAGAAACTCTAATCACCCTTTGGTTTTCCTTAATTTTCATAGAAAATCTATTTTGAAATTGAATACCTTTTGATTAAAAATAATTATCATCAACTCTATTATCAAGCCTAATATGAGAGTATTTTGAAATGGGTGAAATAAAAATAGTAAATCACTTTTCTCCTGTTACCAGGGCTGTAACTGTGTGATGCTGGGCACCTTTGGCTCTGTTTCAATATTACTAATATGTTGATATTGTATTTTTTAGCCTCTGATATAATATAAGGAATCAAAGAAAAGAGGAGTTGGGTGGAAAAACATTTTGCGTGGGGAATTATTGGGATTGGGTGAGTTATGGTCAGATGTGCAGCTGGGCTGCAGAGCCACTGCAGAGGAAAGGCAATAGAGGAGACAGAAATAAATTAGAAAATATGACTTATAAAGATCTCATTCTATTTTTAACACAAAATCACTCTTTTAATAAAGATTCTAAAGCCTTCAGAGTGACCTGATAGACAGAGGGGCATAGGGGTTGAGGAGCTGGGAGATGGGGTGAAGGTTTAAAGAAGTACAAATTAGTAGTTGATAGATGGTCACAGGGATGGGGAGCACGGCGGTAATGTAGTCAGCAGTAATGTATTGACTAGGTGGAAAGCCAGAAGAGAGAAGGAACAATTAGGGGGATTGTTTTATAAACTATAGAAATGTCTAACCAATGTACTATATATTTGAAACTAAAATAAATAAATTTATATAAAAAAAGTAAAAGCAAAGAAGGGGTGTACATCCATCTAGTAATTTATCCTACATTCCAGAGAAAGTTATGGAATGTATTCTCAGTGTGGTCACTGTTCCAGGATTACCAATATTTTGAGCAAGATTGCTGAAATGATTTTGGACCTCGTCCATAGCACTGTGGTGATGGTTGTGCTCCCATTTAATGGTCTCTGGTGAAAGTATTCTTGACACTGAGAACACATATTTGCAAATGACTAAGGCTGAAGAAAAGGGAGGAGTCTGCAAGCTCATGATACAGTAATCAGTCAGAAGAATAGGCAGAACTAGAACACTTCACACCAGGTTCCATTACACAACTCTAGTAGCAGTGGTAATACGTAATTATAGCTAAACTAGTACTTTTTCTCTTCAAGTTTCATGACCAGCCTTTAGGTGCATCATCTCATTCAACCTTCATAATGACCTTGTGAAGGTGCTGTTTTTATTATCCATATCTAAAAGATGGGGAAACAAAATCTTCAAGAATTTAAAGATAGACCCAATGTTATATAGGCAGAAAAAGACTGAGCCTGGGATTCATATCTGGCTTTATAAGACTGCAGAACTCCAGCTCCAAATCACTAAATTTTATTGCTCTTTCAATAGCATTCTTTTATGCAATAAATATATCACTACTTTAGATCTCTTAAAGTAGAGGGTAAAATGAAGGGAAAATTTATTCTCTTTTAAAAACTGAAACATAGTCCATAGAAAGACTAAACTAAATAAGATAGATCTAGAAGTGCATATTCATTCATTCATTTAATTAACATTTATTGAACATCTACAATAAGCCAGGCCCTCTGCATAAGATACTTTCCCTCTTCCTAAGAAAATTACAGTCTAATAGATATAAAGACAAGTATGATCGAATGTTAGATATCCCATAATAGAGATCTAATTAGAAAAAAAAGAGGCCAAAAGTAAAGAGTGATGAGATTGGAGAAGAAAGTCTTCATGAGACAGATGCGTGAAATGAGTCCTCAAAGACAAATAGATCTTTGCCAGACCAACTCACAGTAGGGGATAGGACAGGATGAGGGACAGCAGTTGGTAGTGCTAGTCAGGAATATGGACAGGGCTGTGTTAGGAAAGGCAGGGCATCATGGAAGAGCGTTGACCATTCCAGGCACTGTATAATCTAGAAACTGATCGTTTTAAAAGTTAAAAAAACAAAAACAAAAACAAAACAAAACCCCCCCCCAAAAAAAAAAAGAGGGAAAGATAAACCTGGAAAGCAGCTCAAGAGTTTTGACTTTTAATTTGCATGTTAAAAAGAGTTACTGATGAATCTTAAGCCATGACAAAAATATCAAATTTATATTGGGAATATTACTGATATATGAAGGATAAATTTGAACTGTGTGGAGAGTGGTCTGGAAATTTAGCCTAGAGAGTAGAAGATAGAAGAAATATCTATGAGATATGAAAATAAGTTAATAATTCTCACCCCCAAATCGCATGGTCATTATAATTTCTTACCTACAGAACTATAATTAATAGTCACACAATGTCTGACAAATAATACATGTTTAATGCATATTTGGCTTAGAATTACAGCCTTGAGGTAATTTTAAGGAAAGAAATAATTGTTCAGTAGAATGAATTTTAAAATGATTTTAGGGGCTTGTGGGAACCATAAAACATTATTCTGCACCATATTCATCACTTATTCCTAAGGAGTACACCATCAAGGTGAAACTGAAGAAAAGAACAAATATGTCTCAAATATGTATGTCCAATAGGAAGGAATGGAAAGGAACTTAAAAAATCAATTTGTGACTTTGTTTACAAAAAATTCTCTTTGAAAATAGCTTTTGAGTAAATGATCTTTAAAAAGCTCTAACCACTTTGGAAAATTTGATCTTCTATTATAAAATCACTTTTGGACATGAGAGATAAAAGATTTAATGTATCTTAGAATCATAGTTGCAGATCTTCATGTGGTGCTAGTTATGCTCTCTGAAATGTATTCCCCAGCTATGTCAAATAATTTATTTTAAAAGTGAAAAATGGCATTAGGATGGCAAACTCATTGCATTTCTCACTTATAATGTCTGCATATACATTATTGTACTGTGGTTTATCAGTGAAATGATTGTGTCGTGGGAAAAAAATTTCAGGGTTTTTAGTGAGTAAATAGCAGTTAAAAGATGTTAAAGTTTGCTCACTGTTACCTGGATTCAAATCATGCTAGCAAATAATTAGTGCTTGGAGGGAGTACAACTCAAAGGGCATAGCCATTCAGTAACGGAGGCGTGTCTGCAGGCCCCCTTAGGTTTGCACACACGTAATGCATGATGGCACCGTCAAGAGTGGGCAATGCAGCTGCTTCTCCCAGAAATCACCTCAACATTCTAACAACTCACCATTTGAAAATAATGGCGGATTTAGTCTGTGACCTTGTTTCTAGGTTGCAAAAAGGCAAAAAAAAATTCAAGATATTAGATACATTTCCATAACAAAAAGGTGGACATATTTCCTTATATAACCAGACTAGAAGACATTTCCTTGCAGCGTACCAAAATCATGGTTTTCTCTTGCTTTTTCTTTAGGACCTTATGTTAAAATGCTGCCATCTTGATTTTTCGTCTTCAGTCATTCCCTCTTACCTGGCCTTGAAATATGCTTACCTTTTGCATATCTAAAAATTTCTTCCCTTAAGAATTTTCTTTTTAACACCTAAAATTGATATTCTTTCTGTTTTTTTTCTTACTGGAACAATAATTGTTGTTTTCCTGACTTCTTATTTCTGAATGAAACAACATTTAAACATCAAAACTGAGCCATTTTAATTTCTTTACTTTCAAAATTCTTTTCCAATATGTTACACAGTCTATAGATTTTTACCTATAACTTTTTCCTGTATCTGTCCTCTTCCTTCTATTCTTGCTGCCCAAGAGGAAACTTTCATTATCTCTTATCTAAATTACCGTAATTGCCTTCAAACTGGTTTCTTCACTTTAGAACCCCTTCCTTTAATTCATTCTAAACAGAGCTGAGGGGTTAATCCTCCTAAAGCACGGACTTGAATACACTATACTTATGCTGATAATCATACTATGCATTAACAAAATAAACTTCATTAGCTTCTCATTTTCTTCTTAATGTCTTTACCTAGCATCCACAACCCTTCCAATTTTGACCCAACTATTTTCACTGTTGTATTTCTCACTTTCCTCTTTCATGCGTCCTATGTGCTTTCTCATTTCATTCCTTCTTCCCATCACTTCAGGCTCTCTCATCCCTGTTCATGCATTTTTTTCTTTGTCAGAAGCCCTGCCATCCCTGATCTCTGACAGTTGACGTTTTATCTATCATTTAAGGCTCATCCAAAATCCCATTTTCTCTATATTTCTTTCTCAAATTCCTTGATAGGTTATCTCCTTCCTATGAACCGAAATTTGAAAACTTTTTTTTTTATAGAAACAAGGTATCTAAGCAAAAGTTTTTTTATGATACATTTATCTTCTGCATAAGTTAATACAAGAAACTTTGTAGAGACAGGCCAATTGGCAGTTGGCTGGACTCAGAAACTTCAGTTGTAGGTGGAATATTTTGGACATTATCATCATTGATCAACTACACAAGGCCTCCTCTTGTTTATTTATTCCCCTTTATCCCTATTTCCTTTAGCCATTTCCCTCTGCTCATGGAATAAGTGCAAAAAAGTACATCTTTTGTGTGCATGTTCTTATAAAATGTACTGTTGCTTGTGTACACGTGCATTTAAATGTTTGGGTTTTTTTGCTATGCATCTCATTTTATTTTATTTTTTCACCTATGTTCCTCTGTAACTATATAGTCCACTTATTCTAAACAACGGCTGGTACTCCACACAGGACTTTTTCAGTTTGTATGCCTGTGTGTGGTTATTTGAGCTGTTAAAATACAGAAATGTCTCCATATGGTTTGGTAAATGGTCCCTGCTGAGGATCTCCTGGGGGCTCCTTCTCTAGGTCTCTGGCTCTCTCTGCAATTCAGCGTCCACAAGGTTAACCTTGAGACATTTGGGGGACAGGGGAGGTAGAAGGTCTCTAGGACCCTGCTCCAGGGCCAGTGCTGATTTTCATTCTGACTCATTGGGGCTGATGCCATAAAATTTGTTACATATTTTGAGCACCATTTTGATTGGTGTGAATCCACTACATTTTGCTTATCTGTTCTTCCAATGACAGACAACTAGATTACCTCCAATTTGCTGCTGCCTCAAACAATGCTTGATGAACATCTTTGTATATGCTGCCTTATGGACATGTTGGATTGTGTTATCAGATATAGAATTCCTGGGTGATAGGTTGAGGCTGGGTTGTGACCCATCATCATTCCACAGCAGTAAGCAGAGAAAGCCCAGCGAAAGCGGTTTCCTTTAAAGCAAGGCTTTTCGTATCCTCTGTTGGAGAAAGCTTGGTCACATAGCCATGATTTGCTGCCAGGGAGGATGAGAAATGTAATTTCTAATTGTCCTGTTGCGTGCTCAGGTACAAATATTACCATATAAGAAAAGGAATAGATTTTATTTAACAATTAGCAATTTTCCATGCAGGAGAAGGTTAACTCAGCAGGCCAGGGTTGCTCAAATCTGCACATTCTCAGGAAGAGTTTGTCTTCAGGACTGACTCTTAGCCAGTGCATAGGAGACGAGCACTGAGCCTTTGGGGTAGTCTACTTGATAAGAGTGTCTTTGTGTGCCTAAGGCCCTAGGCATGAGGTACCAGTTTGATCCGAGGATTTATGTAAGCAGTGTGATTCACAGTGAATCCTTGTCTCTGCTCTGTGAGAGGCTAGAATCTGAGTAGCTGAGGCCAGTCATGCAAGCAGGTACCACAAACCTGTGTTACTGACCCCTCACTGAACACCCTGGACTTTAAGGCTCAGGCAAACTTCCTGAGTGGGTAGCAGTTGGCACATTTCATGCATTGTCGCTGGGAGCATTAAATGCATGCATGCAACCCCGCTGAGAGGGGATATGGGAAACTCGTGTCTGATTGCAACTGGAATTTGCCTTTTAGGCCTTTTCCCTTTGCTGATCTTAATTGGTACCTTTTTTGCTATCATAGACTAGAAATGTGAGTTTAACAGTTTTTCTGAGACTGTTGATCTTTCTAGTGAATCATCAAGCCTGAGCATAGTCTTGGGGGTTCCTAACACAGACACAAATTTCATCCTTAAAATAATGAGGAAGAAAAAATTCAGTACTCTAAAGTACTTAAAACTGAATACATAAATAAAGTTTTCAGAAAGGGGTTCATCCTCCCCACTTTTTAAACTTCCTGAGAAAAATCGAGTATGTGGGAAGTTGTATTAACTCTTTTAAATCACAAGTACTCCGGAGCTCAGAGCATCTTGCACTGAGTCATATTAGAGGGTTGCACAGCCTCAAATATCCCCTGAGCTCATTCTGTGTCAGTCTGATCAGGCCTCAGCAGCTGAGGTCCAAGGGGGGCGTTGTCAAGCACCACTTTGCCACACTTGATAAGGTTCACTGTTCACTGTAGAGAGCTATTTCAAGGAGAGAATTGGAAAAATAACACCCTTTTACTACTCATAATTTGAGTTGGCATGGAAACATTGTTTCAGCAAGTTGGCATGGTAACCACTTTTCATGATCCTGAAGAACCTGAAGACGAGGGCTTGAGACTTTGGCACACATTTTAGAAGGTTGCTGGTCCCTGAGACAACACAATACTTGTCTGATTTGGATTTTTATTTTTAATTCTATTCATAGTTATTACTTTTCTTGAAAATATAGTCATTACTTTTCTTGAAAAGAAATATTTCCTGTTACTCTTCTGGGTATATTATTTTAACATGAGTATCTAGCAAAATCATTTTGCGTGATAATGGCCTTCAAAGCCATTTAATTTACTTACATGGTAGTCATAGAAAATTTTTCTCCTGAGCCAATTCATTGGCCAAATAGTATACTTTCTATTCTCCATTTATTTTCATCCTAAATGTTCATCACTAAAATGTACTCATTAATATTGTCAGATATACAATATGCCACAAAATTATTTTGTTTTGAGTCTGCAAATATCACTGAAATCCTATTACTTAGGTAAAAGACATTAAGGTGAATGCTTGGGTAAGTAGAAGTACATACTCAGTTTGCTATAACTATTATAAATTTGGGAAGAATGGTTACAGGAACAAAAACAAAATATAAACTGCTTCTTAATGTTCAGGATTTGATAATTTAATGGCTTATTATCTGTTTAGCCTAAGGTTAGGTTCGTCCATGTGAAATTATCATTTTTATAAGTAAAAGAAAATGAATGAATATTAGCAGTTAGATGTAGTTCAACTTACTATATTGTCTTGATTTTTTTAGGGTTTAGTAACAGAGCATCATTCCAAAGCTACTAATTCCTGTGAGACTGTGTTTCTTGAAGGTGGGAGTCACTCTGATTCATCTTTGACATTTCTACAGTTTTTTGAAGATAGCTTTGTATATAATACAGATTTATAGGGAATAACTGTAATTTTTCTGGCTGGTAACATCAGTGTCCTTTTGTGATGGTACCTTGCCTTTGTTTTGTGGAACCGCCTCTCTTCCGTTTTGCCCGGCTGTGGTGGCAGGTGATGCTGGTAACAGTCTCCCCCTGGGGAAGCAGAGGTACTGAGGACCTCCCTCCCCTGTGAGGTGATGGGCACATGACCTAAGCTAGGTCAGCTGACCACCTGGGAACTCTGAACGTAAGCAAGTGATGCCGGAATGGGGAAAGGTGGTTGGAGCAGCGGCAGAGCAATCACTGGAATGTTGCGCGCTCCTGTGCTGTCTGCGGCCCGCCCCACCGCGGCAACGTGGCTCCTGCTCACCTCCGCTTCTGACCCTCCAGCCCATTCTGTGAGCCTCTTAACACACTTCCCGCCGAACACTGCCATTTTAAATTAGAATCTATTTCTGTTGCTTATGACCAAGAATCCTACTGTTAAGATATCTGTTGTTTTATTGACTTATCTTCATGAGTTATGAATAAATAGGTAAAATTGGATTTGATGAAAGTGAAGAAAAGACTAATTATCCAATAAGGCTCCCCAAAATACCTAATTTACCTGTAAAGCAATCCTTACAGAAAAATTTTAGAGGAATAATCTACTACTCATATGTTGAAGAATAATATTTTTTATTCGGAATTTTTACAGCCGCCTTCTTTCTGCTATTCATTTCAGTCAGCTGAAAATTGACACAGGAAAGATTAAATATAATCAAAACACTGAATGACTAACTATTGCTACTTCCTAACATTTAATCAATTAATCAACCGATCGAGCATTTGGTAGGCATTTATCAAATAATTACTATCCCAGGCATTATGCTTTGCCATGTAGACACAAGAGTAAGCAAATAAGAAATGATGATGACAAGTTTTCTGGCCTAAGATGAATCAGTCTAGTAGTAGGGAGAAGTACATCAAATGAAATAGTATAAGCGTTGTTTGGAGTTTTGAGCATCCACATGTCTGCAAAGGAGGAGAATAAGTATGTCAAAGCAGAAGGTGATACCTAGTTCAATATTGAAAGAAGGAAGAGATTTTTACAGGTGGAAGGAACAAAAGGCAAGGGTACACAGTTGATTATTATAAGGGGAATACCATAGATAGTGGGCATATCACTGATACGAAATTTAGTGTCAATACAAGTATTTTTAAATACGTGAGTAGATTGATGAATAACTGTGCAGGTTACACTAACATTTGGAATTAACTGTGATTTTAAGGATCCTCACTCTTCCTTGTGCTAGTTCACATAGCTGAATAGTGAATTCAAGTTGCAGAATATCCCTGGCCATGTTAAATAAGAGTGATGTAAATATATCACAAACAGACCCTGATATTTCTGCAGATTTTCTGCAGAAACTCAGAATTTTACTTAATCTGAAAATGCAGTTACCTACTATGAACAAAACTGAATTTGAACATTAACCATATCACACTTTTCCTTTTTTTTTAGCTGAGAGGATACATGTTGTCCCATACTTCCAGCTATTAAGCTATTAAATTATCAATTTTATATGGTTTCCACATTCATGCCCAACATACTTGAACCATAGAGGTGAAATTTAAAGTGAAATGTTTATTTTTTGGGACTCAGCCTCGCGTGTATGTAATTTTGGAGTGTGAGGGAGGGAACTAGGCAGCACTATTTGACATATTGCTGTGCCGTCATTGTGATAGGGCTAGTGATCCTGTGCAGTGCGTTTGCGGGCAATCAGAACATGTCTGTCTTTCCTCTGTTCAATTCATTGGGGTTAAGCTTGTACAAGGACTCTAATGATATTTTTATATGTACGTACATCACACCGTTTCTTTATGTTCCTTTCTGTCTTGTGTCTATGAGGTGGGAGGTTTTCTTTAGCCAAAATCATTTATTACTTTCTCAGTCCTATTTAAACAGGTACATAAAATGTATACAAATTAAATGAAAACGTTGGAAGACTATTTTTACTAAGAGTTGAAAGCTTTAGCTACTATGACTATAATTGAATACGACTGCTCACCCTAGGAAAGAAGATTAAATGAGCCAGTGGTCGCAGGGAAAAGGCATGCCAAAATGTCTCAGATTACTTGTATTTTCACTCTAGGAGTCCAGGACAGCTGTCCCCTTAATGCTGGGAAACACTGGCGTAAACTCTCTGAGCTCTATTGTTATTGTAGAGATGACTGTTTGTCACCCCTACTCTTAAGAGAGCATTGTGGGTCCTGTCTAGGATATAGTCACTGAGCTGCAAATGCCCAGCCATTAAGAATAGAGTGCAAGGAGTTACACCAAGAGGTGGGGGTTGAGGGAGAGGAAGATATATCAGCAAGTGGCTGCCCCGCAATTCACCGATTGTGAGAGAAGGGACAGCTGGCTGGCCAGATAGACCGGTTTTATTTGGTTTCGTTTAACACTCTGGAGTCAGGCTGTCCTACTACCCAAATGCTGTTAGCAGGGCCCTAGCAGGGGAGTTTCTTATTGGGACAGGAGTAGTGAGGAAAAAACTGTGAGAAAGAAGTAGTCACAGTGTGGCCTTTTGGGGACAGACCATGTGAGGAAGGATCTCTCAGCTTCCAGATTTGCCTCCAGGGTGGAGCTTACCGGGTGTAATGTTACCCGGAGTAGGTGTTCGGTGAGCGTGCCCCAGTGAAGGACAGCTGGTGTTTCAGTTGTCCAGAGACCCGACGCTGAAGCAGAGACACCCCGGACTGTGTTTTAGGTGGCTGTGGCTACTCCAGCCAGTGACAAAGACAGAGGCGGTGCTGGAGGAGTGAAGTGCTTTGCGCCTGACCATATGTCTGGGGAGCAGGAGAAGTACTGGAACGTCCTCATTTGGAAATAGAGAGACTTTCCTACTTATTTTTTCCCTGGAGGCATGAAACACATTTTCACTGAACATCTTATAGGGTTAGATAGAGAAAAACAACTCTAAAATAGATTGTTCAAATGCTTCTCTATGGAAACTTTCAATTTGTTCTGAAATTTAGACAGTTATCTTCATATAGCATTCTGCTAGTGTCTTCCTTTTGAACTCAAAATCAGGAAGAAAGAATCTAATATGAGAAGTTTGTTTTTTATTTCTGGTTGAAATAATCTTTAAATTTTTACTTACAACTCATTTCTTTAAGAGAGTAATTTTTGATGTTTTTCTGCTTTTGTTATGTTGTAATGAAGAGTATTATAGCATGAAACTAAACAATTTTGACACGTAGGATTTCTGTACATTGAGTTAGCAAATAAAATGGCTTCTCGCTTTCTTTATCATTTTTTTCCTAGAAAACATTTATGTCTTTTTTAGAGTAACTTCTTTTCCTCTTTATGCTTTTCCTCTGATTCTTTTTAGTAAATGCCCATATTTATTTAACTTTTTGCCTTTTTTGTTTGCTAAAAGTCTTATTTGTGATCTGCGTTATATTTGCTTTTGGGCTGAAGATGTGGCCTATGTTTGTGAAGAACTTGCAGGAGGTTAAAAATACGCTTTCCTTTCGCAGCCACCAGAAGCAAAAAAATCAGTGGTATTTTTTTCTCTAACTTTAAACATCAGAACTCAGCTACAAGAGAACAGGACTTATATCTAAGAAATATAATTTTTAATCCCAATTCTGCTACTTACTATAAGTCAGTTGGACAAGTCACTCAGTCTCTCTGAGCCTCAGTTTTCTCTCTTCAGTGGAATGATGATTATGATTAATACTTTGGCATGGAAGTGAAGGTCAAATAGGATAACATTGGTGGGAATGCTTCATAAGCTGTCAGTGTTGTACACGTGTGAACCAGTATTGCTGCATTATTTTGTAAAGGCTCATAAGACAATGTTAAACCCTGGAGGACATAAATGCACCTGATGACTTCGTGGTACATTAAGTAAAAAGGTTTATTGTCTGCTATTTTCCAGGCACAATTTTGTGGACTGGAGATATAACAAGGAATAAAATATGCCCTCCGAGAGTCTAGGCGAGGCCATGTGGCCCTGCGTGCCTTTAAAGGACTGGGCTGGGAATGGTTCTCTGGCCCCGTGGGGATCCTCTGAAGAGAGGGTTAGGCTTAGGCCTCTGAAGGCAAAGGCCCCAGTTTGTCCTCATCACTTCTGAACTGTTATTCTCCCAGAGAACAAACTAACATTAAACACTTCCCTGTGGCCCCTTTTGGACCTGACCTGGTGCTTTGGGTTGCAATGAATTTTGTTCTCTTGACTTTGGTGCTAGCACCTTTCCCCTGCCTTACCTGCTTTTGAATCTTTCTGATTTCTCTCGTATGCTCTTTTTCTTCTCATTAGCTGACTTTCATTAACAACTGTCGGTCATTTATTCTGATTTTACAACCATGCCTCACCCCAATAATCCCAATGACCTCATTTCCCCCAATTTTAAGTAATGGGTGGCTTATAAATTCATTATCACTTCTTCTTTAGGAGTATTTATTTCCGCACTTCTATTTTTGACCTAAAACAGCAGATTACCTAAAGACCAGTTGTTACTGTGGGGATGACATGCAATGCACTTAGGAGGAGGTGGTAATGGAGACCCTTGAATACTCAATCATAATTTGATTTTCCCATTTTGCCGTACAGAGTAGTATGATTATAATTTTAAAAGGGACAAATGTTAATATTGAAGCAGGATTATTTATGCGAAAGTGATATTATATTTTTTTATTCTGTTACATTATTCTGAAAACTCAGGTGATTATTAATTGGCTCATTCATGTTTCTATATATTCACCTATGAAAAAACGTATATTAATAGGCTTAAGAAGTACTTCCCTTCTTTGGGGACATAGCTAACCATCAATAAATAATAGCATCTTCACCTTAACAAATTTATTCCTGACCTTTACTCCTATGTGAAGAATGTTGTGTGGAATTTGAGGAAGGCTATCCTGTCTTCCAAGATCAGAACCGTATGGTGCAAACACTGTCAAAGAGGGTCCATGTAGTTAAAGTAATGGATGTAATGACACCCAAAGGTGAATAGAATTGTCACTGTCTTGGATCTTTTTATTTTTCTAGCAGTAGTCATAGATGGCATCATAAAACAGAATATTTTCCGCACTGCGTTTACACAAAGGATTGGGAATCGTGACCGTGCCTGAGTCTGCTCCAGCAGGGGTGGCATGTAAGCGCACAGAGGCCAGTGCAGACTTGTTCATGACAAGTTCTTTCAGAAGTCTTGGGTTCCATTCTAAGTTAGGTACTTCTTAGGTTCATCTTTATGCTCAAGATATTTTAGTGCTGAAGTGCACTGCAATGCCTCTTAAATCCATGAGTCCATAAGTAGTCATTCTAAAACCGTCTTCTGAAATGATCTATTTTAACATAAAATTGTATATTGGTTGAATTTTTATTTGTTTCAGGTATCTTATAATGTTTCCAACTCATTCTGAAATTTGCGTTTTTGTAGAGTATAAAATTGAGCAGTTCACTAAAAGGGTAAATGCTCTTAGGAAGAAAAGAAAATGTACAATGACTTCTCTTTGATGAGAGTGCAAATTTAAATGCCAGCATTTACCGATAGTTTTTTGTTTTTTAACTTTTCATGAATAGACAGAGATGACTGGAACCTACCAGCAATTCCAGGCAGATCTGACGATTTCCTGGGAGACTGCAGAATGACTTTGATGCTTTGGAAAACCGTAGCTCAGAGGCATCCCAACTGGGGCTGTCAGCAGTCAGCTGCCCAGCTTGACAGTCCTTCCAGTGCTTTGAGACCGCACTAGAGTGATTTCTTTTTCTTTGAAGAATCTTTATGATATTTTCTTTAGAGCACCTGCTTTTAAAACTTAAAAATAGATACAGCATTCTAAATTTGGGGCTCAAAACATGTCTTAGACTTGATTTCAATTCAGTAAATATAATTTAATATAAAATAGTATAACACTGGGGATCTTTTTTAAGGTTTTTAATTCATTCATATACTGCCAATACAGTCTTAGCAATGACTGATGCTAATACAACCTGACAACTTTTAAAAGCAAGTGATTTCTTTTTTAAGCAGTTGTCGATCTAAGAGCAGTATTTTTGGTGTAGATTATTTCAAAATATCTGTATTGCAGTATGAAAATAGTGATGCATCCGAGTCTCTTCCTCCGTTCTATTGTGAAGCCAAAGCATGGGTAAGTTGAAGGCAGTCAGTTTTCAGTACACCATTCATGTTAATTGGCCAAGAAAGGAGTACACTCAAGTTTATAGATGTACTCTGTAACCCCAGTTACCAGTTGAAAAGATAATAGAAAATTACCTAAATCAGTTGAAATTGCTAAGGAGTGCCAGACACAAAAGTCCAGTTGTGATGAAAATCTCTTTAATTAAGTTGCCAGTTAAGTCAAAAGTAATATTCTTATTTAATCATGAAACAACACGTTTATATAACTTGCAATGTAAATAATTAAAAACTTAAAAATAAAATCTATATGACTGAGAATTTTAGAAAAACAATATCGTTCAAACACACAACAATAGTAAAGATTTGCAAGATAGTTTCATCAAATACAACGAAATACAGCGAGAGTTATGGTGAGATCTTAGGCTGCTTAGGCAATTTTTTTTCTCAGATAACCAACTAACCATCTGGAATGATGATATACATCATCTCTCCACACACCCACATGCGCACTCATCACTGTATATCTATATGTATCCGTCTCCATACATATGTATGGGGCTGGCCAGGAGCTCCCCTGGGGTACCCTTTGGAGCTGAGGCAGGAAGTCCTCCCGCGGAGGAGGATTCTGGCAGTTCATCTCCATGTTCATAAAGATCCCACTAAGCTGGCTTAGTTGATACTTTGGCAACACTGGTCTGAAGGAGCAAATTAAAAGGGGAGAAGTTGCCACATTAACAGATGCCCCAAATCACCTGCAGGAATATTTTAAAATTGGAAAGAATTCTCCCAAATTAAAGAATGAGTCTATTTAATAGGTTGTGAGAGCATTACACACTTTAATTGCTTCCAAAGGCATTAACCATAGTATAATAGTTGATGTTCTTAATGATAATTCTAAATCAAGCACAACAAAAACCTATTCAGTAGCTCCTGTTATTTTAATGAATTCATTAATATTTTAGAAAGATTTCCATCTAAAATGGCAAAAAAAAAAATTAAAAATGTTTTGGTGTTTCAGGTGTAACTTCAGTTATCCAGAACATTTTCGTCGGCCTTTCTAGCACCTGTGGTACTGTTTTGTGATCTGGCTGTGCTCCAGGTGAGGGGCAGTGAGAGCAGGTGCCTTTCCAGGTTCCCCTGTGCACGCAGCCAGTGGGCCGCCTTGTGTGGCGTGCTCTCAGGAGGGCGAATGACAGGGCGTGGTGGGGCAGGGTGGCGTGGGTGGGGGGAGACAGTCCAGAGCTGAGCTACTGTGGAAGGGCTGGACTGAGGTTGGGAATCAGTTTGGTAATGAAAAAGAATGAGCGTGTGAGGGACTGATGAGCAAGGGCTATCAGAGCACACGTGTAAGGCAGACCTGAAGGAGTCTGCAAGGCAGAGGATGGGCCATGCCGGGCGGGGGTTGGGAATGGTGGTTAGAGAGGTTCACACCCCACCTGAGGAGGGCAGCGTGGGATGAAGATACAGTGCAAAGAGCCGACCACGTCAGGAATTCAGGAATTACGTTCCGTGATGAAGCTTGTGTAGCGAATCTGTTTCCTGGGGCTGCTGAAACCAAGTACCAAAGGCTGTGCGGCTTAAACAACAGAAACTCACGTTACAGTTCTGAGGCCAGATGTCCGGAATCAGGGGGCCAGGAGGGCCGTGCTCTCTCTGACAGCTGAGGGGAGAATCCTCCTGGCCTCTTCTGGCTTCTGCCGTTTTCTGGCCATCCTTGGTGTGCCTCAGTTTGTACATGTATCACTCCAGTCACACGGCCATCTGCTCATTGTGTTTTCAGGTCACCTTCCCTCTGTGACTGTCCACATTTCCTTCCTTTTTATTAGAGCACCAGCCGTATTGATTAGGGCCCCCTCTAATCACCTCACAATTTGATTCCCTCTGCAAAGATTCTATTCACAAATAAGGCCACCTTTTGAGGTGGGACATATTGAAATAAATTTCTAGGCTCAAGATGGAGCCACGTGTGCAGCCGTGTCACTTCAGCAAACTGATATCCAGATGATTTTTGTGTTCCTGGAAAAGATCCCCTCGACCAAAGATGCAGAATATCCAGCCAGCCAATCGCCCCTGCCAAGGAGTTTTAATGATTTCCTTGTTCTAAATAAGGTTAGATGTGCAACCCCAGTCGATCAACTTGAGCTAAATGTGTTTTCCTTATTCCCTGAGTGCTGCCTTCTGTAAAAGTTTACAGCTCCATGCCTTGTTTTGTAGTTCTCTGGACTCTGGAAAGTGGAGACGGCCTGCTTCATGAAGTCTAAAATAAATTTTGCTTAGACAAACTAAATTATTCTCTTTGATTATTTTAGTAGACTTAAACTTATCATTTTGGGAGGAAGTGGTTAAACCTATAACAGGTAGATTCTCATCAGTCCTACTCTGTATGCTTTAAAATTTCATGGAGTTCTCCCAGATTTCATTATGTTATTTATCACTTTTAATTTCTGATATTATGCACTTTGTCTTTTAAGGAATTTTTATGACTGTCTTAATGAAAACTTGGAGGAATTATCCTGGAGTTGGTGTGCAGATACCATTTTGAACCATGTTGTTCTGTTCTCTTGAATGTATCTTGCGTGGTGATTTGGTATTTTGAAGAAAAATGGAAATTAGATAAGTTCAAAGATTAGCAATGAGTTGATGAGGTAGATTTGTACTGTGTCACTGTGTAAAGCTCAAGTGTCTATAACAAATCCTTTATTCCGTGTCTCTCCTAGTGGCTCTGCTTCTCTGAGCAAACCCTGGCTGATACAGCTGACAGAGGAAGCAGCAGTTCAAGCCATGAAAATCAGATAGGATTGTTTTTTTCAGATCCAATTCATCAAAAAAGTGAATCATGAACAGTTTAGGAGGAGAATTTGTTATATCATGGAAAATAGATAAAGCATCAGAACCGATGTGCTCCGGAGCTGTGTTCCAGCAAGCTCTTGCTGGATAGTTGTTCTTATCTTGTATTTGACCTGACGAGGTCAGGAATTTGCTTCGACTCAGCCATGTCATGGCCTGTAAACCTGTTCTGTGTTTGTCGCAGATACCATGTAACGAAATAATGTTTTACAAAAATATTCAAATGCACATCAGCCCTCTTTTACATGACCCAGCTTTTACCAATATATGAACACATATGCATGTTTTCTGTTCAAAGACGTGTCTAGTAAGCACTAAAATATAGTTTTAAACAAAAGCAGCCAACAAACGACAACAACAACAAACCCTGGAAAAATATGACTGGAAACAGGCTTGCTTTCTGAGCGATAAAATGTGACTAATAGTTCTCTAGAGAAAAAAATGCACAAAGGATATTTACCTAAGTAACATTTTATGCCAAAATAGCACAATGATTTCTAATATTATAGGCCATTTCAGAAGTTGTTACAGGATGCCTCGTGCAGATAGTGCACTGTGTGGTGCAAATCAAAGTGATTTGGGGAAGTGGAGAGTGGAAGATGGGACCAGTAAAGGAAGGAGAATGTTCTCCCTGCATTGCTGGGGAAGGGTGTGGCTCGGCACGCGTCCTGGGCATCTTTGAACAGTACAGTGCATTGGCATTCAGATCTCTGAAATGTCAAGCCTAAATGACAATGACAGTACATTTGAAAAAAAAAAAGACAAGATGAGAAGAGGCTCATTTGATGTTGTAAATGGTATCTCCCGAAAAGTCACTTAGGGTGTGGTAAACTGGGAAGTGCTACAAGTTATTGGGTGAAGAGGAGAATAATTTTCACTCCTAAATGAGTGAGGGAAGGGACACTGAGCAGGAGGCAGAACTTGGCTGGGCAAAGAATGTGTAATCCTGGCTTCGGTCATAAGCCAGGACTGTGATCGTTCCTGAGTCATTATATGACCTTCAGAAAGTTGAACCTAGACTGGGTGAAGTTGTAAGTCCAGCACTGCCTGCTGCACAAGTGAAAAGAGAATCGTGTGTTCAGGGCACGGAAAGCTTCGGGAGGTTCAGCCCACAGAGGAGGAAGCACCACGCGCCATCCACAGGCTCTGTGAATGCTGCCATGTCCCTCTTTCACTCCTCAAGCCACACGATCCCACGAGCTAGAAAGTAAGGCTGTGCCCAGGACAAGCCTGGACAAGGAATGATGTGCCATGCACACCTCGGGGACCCTTCCAGATGCTTCCCTAGGCAGATGTGAATTTAGCCAAGTGAGTCTTTGAGAATACCTAAGTCACTGAAGAAAATGCAAGAGAGGAAGAAAGAGAAAGAGACTTTACTGTTTTTGTTTTGTTTTGTTTTGTTTTTTGTTTGTTTGTTTTTTCTTTTAGATCAGGAGAACAAGGTTCACATCCTTCTGGGTTTAAAGTGGATATTGTGCTTTCAAATATAAATGAATTTTGGGCACCTGCAGAGTAAAATGTTGTGAATTCAAAGTTCCGTATCTGGGGAAAAGTCAAGAGAAAAAGTAGATTGTGCATCTAAGGAACGCATGCCAGCCAGTGTTCACAGCAGGCAGGAACAATGGGGCAGGTAATGCTCATCTTTGTCAAGAACACTCACTTGCTTAAATTAAAAAATTTTTCTTCTCACAAGAGGGATTGACATTTAAAACAGATCTGGGAAAATGACTATTGAACATGTTTTCTTTTGCTTGAATGGATGCTGTACTAAGGAGTCAGCCAAAATTTGACTCCTGGAGATGCATTTCAGTGGCAGGAAGACCAGAGAAATTATCTATCATAACCAAGACTTTGTTTCTGAATTTCTAAAATGGGGATACTGTCAGTTTATGCCTCATAGACTTTTGCAAAGATCAAATTAAGTAAGAGATAATGGAAATCATTCAGCTTGGCAATTGGAAATTAGTCCACGGATGTGATTGGTCATTCAGTTATTACTCTTGTGAGAATGGAAATTCAAGCAGAGATGCTATGAGTTAGCCTTCTCTCACCATGTTGAGGTAAATTTCTATCAGATAAACTCAGAGCTTGGAGCACAAACAGTGTGTGATGTTCAGAGTGAATTTTAAACAGACACTTTAAAAACTAGGGCACTTCGTGCACAATCTAGTAAAATGAGCGGCGCATCATGCTACCCTGGTTAAAAGTCTGGGCAATGTAAACATTTTCTACTATCTCTCTCTTTTATTTAGGAAAAGTCTCTCTTCAATAGGAGATGCCATCTGTTTGTGACTACCTATAAGGGAAAGAATTTTAAAATCAGCAAGAGAATATATTTCTAAAGTTTTGTGATACATTGAATGTGTTTTGAATAATTTTATGTAAAAGCCATCATGAGAATTGCTAATACCATCAAGTCTGACAAGGACTTCTGGTCACAGAAGTGTTCCAGACTACGTAGTTGTGACAATGTTTAATTATTTCCTTGAACAGTTGATTTTATTTTAGATGTTTATCATCAGCAGCAGTTGATAACATCTTGCTCATTTTAAACAGTCATTCATCCTCCATGAATGCCTTCCTTCTGAATTTTTATAGTTATAAAAAGTGCTGGGATGAAGTCTTACTTTGATTCTGTTGGTTAGATTATTAAGAGCTATTTAAGAAAGGTAGTTTATGTGTATGTTTTAAGAAAGCAGTTGTCTGGTATTATATTTTTGGAGAACTACCCTCAATTCTTAAAAAATCAAATTGCATCTGGGTTCATCTTCATATTGATTTATATATTAAAATGGCATCCTTCTTTATACGTGAGATCCCAAAATTTTATGGGTATTTTCTGAAGGATGTAGACAAGGAAAACAATTGTTGGGATTTGTGGATAAAACGTAGTCTTGCTATGGTGATGCAGGATGGGGCAGTTTCCTGAGCTGGGGGGAGCTCAAGCCCTGTACCGAGGGGGAGTTCTTGACTGAGCTCAGGAAAGAGTTCTAGTGCGTGCAGAGCTAAGAATCAAAAAGAAAGATTCTCAGAGAAGGGGTTATGCTCCAGAGGCAAAGCATGGTCTCCTATCAGAGGCAGAAAGGTCTGAAAGGGACAGAGAGACAGAGAAGACGACGAGAAAGACAAAGACGCCAAGTATTCAGGCAATTAAATGTATGTATCATTCTTAGTGTCTAGAAATCAGAAGGCTTTGTTTACCTCTTTCCTTCGATGGTGTGGGCATGCAGTACGGCAGATAAGGGTGTGGCGAGAGAGGCGTGCTGGCCACGTCTCCTCTCACCAACTCCTGACGGTCCCTTTCAGGCCCAGCCACTCTGGTCCCTTTGCTAAGAGTGAAAAGTAAGACCTGCTCTGACCTTTATGACCTTCCCAAGTTATTTACCTCTGCGTACCTTAGTTTTCTCACACATAAAATAGGGCTAATAAATTGTCCCTACTCGTGGGGTTGTGAGGGAAAATGTGTGTAGGGCATCTGATGTCCTGCAGAAAAGTGCTCATCGGTGCTGGTTATGTTCTCACGATCATGTTTATTGGTGTGTGGTAACAGAAGGGATATGCTGACTCTGCACATGTAGCCGTGGAGAGAGGTATAACTATCCCATTGCAGCTGCTACAAAAAGGCTGATCCCAGTGGAAACAGTAGCAGACAGGAAAAGGGCTCCTCACTGCGGAAGACGACGGAAGTGGATTCTTCCATCTGACCCGGTCTCATGTCTGCTGTTGACTCTGCTGTATCTGCCTTGCGGATTATCATTTCTTTCTTCATTCTTGCCTCTCACCGAATCTCACAAAGCTCCCTTCATAAAGTCCCTTGGACTAGGCGGTGTGCTTTCTGGCCTGGAGTCGCCTTTGGGAACTGTGGCGCACAGGGTATGTGGACTGTGAGCCCAGAGGTTCCGTAGTTCTCAGCCTATCAGAGACCACCCTGGGGTTCTGCTCTATGATGCCCCGAGGAAAAGAGCAGTCGTTTGCCTTCAGGGCGCCTCTGACCAGCCAGCTGCCTCTGTGTCATCGAGATGCCTGTGTCTTCTCTCTCATCAGCTATTCTGTCTCACATGAAAACCATAAATAATGTGCCTCCTCCGCCACTGCGCAGTGTGCCAGGTGAGTGGGGACCACACTGAGGTCTGTCACTGTTTTCACTGGTACCTACCCCAGATAGAAGAAATGGGGCATCTGAGGGTTGCCAGAGACAGCGGGAATCTTACTGACAGCCTGAGGGATGGGAAGAACGTAGACGTGCAAATTCTTCTACACCTGAAGCCATTCCGATTCTCTAGGTGTCAGGTCTTTCACTTTGTAAGATGAGCATCCGTGTGAACTCCCAGAGCTTCAGACAACAAATACTCTTAAAGAGGAGAGAAAACAAAGGCTTAGAGAGGTAAGGTGGCTGCAGTGGTCAGGCCCTTGCTTCTGGCAAGTCTGCTGGTGACCACCCAGAGTCAGTCCCACTGCCTCCGGGAGCTAATTAATACTTAATTTTCACTAGAATTCTCATTCAAAATTTTCAAGGAAAAAGACAATTCCCATTGCTCTTGGTCTGAAATTTATTCTCATTTCATTTTACTTTTATTTTGTAGTCATTGATTTATCATAGCAAAGGAATTATAAATGTAGAGTTAAATATTTTGCAGTTTATACAATTGACAGTATAATTTTATAGCGTCAACGTAAACCCAGAACATTTTTCTCAAGACTTCTTGTCATAGCCATCAAACTCATAGATCTATTATTTTATCACTAGTATACTGATCAATAATATGTAATAGTCCTAGTGATAGTTGAGATTTAACACATCTTCGAAATAACAAAGGTAATAATTGTGACCCTTTCAACTTCAAAAAAGCCTTTACTGTATTGAATAGGAAATAAGTGAATAATAAATGAATGCATATTGACTGAAATAAAGCATTTACTTTATTAAATATTACTTTATTGAATATGGATATTATTTTAATACAGTAAGTTTAGAGTATTGATTGAGAAGCTAACACATCTGTTTTTATGTTTCTGTGAGAGTTCTCTTTAGTGAATATACTTTGTAAATTGATGGTAACAGTCTCCAGGGGAAAAGATGTCACAGGCGGCAGCTAATGCCCTTTGAAGAAGTATACTTATGTTTAGACAAAGTTCTTCTATTAAACCAAATTAACTGCTTTTATTATTATTATGAAAATATTTTTGGATGTAGTCAAAGTTTTGTATTTCAGTGCAAGTGGAAATAAGTATTAAATGTAATTTTGACAACACTCACAACTTCTACTACACAGGTTTTATTTGTGCAAAAGAAAAAGGGTCACCCTAAGCCTGCTTTTTTTATATATATATCAGCCTAGGAGACACAGTAGCTGGCAGTTAAAAGATCAAATTAATTTAGAATCAATGGGACGAGGTATGTGCCACCCTCTGTAGTGTCTCCCAAGGACACTTAGCTTGTGCGAAGTGATTAGAAGATGAAAAATCAGGAGCAATTTAGGTCTCAGAACTGAATGGAGCATAATGAGGAGCATCGGCGCTCCCGACTTTCCGTCAAAAGTTCCCACTTGAGGTTCCGTGTCTGTGACTTCTCTCTGGAGACGTGTCCCGCTTGCTTAGTGACCATGTCTTGGTGTTAACTCCAGCAGATTGGCACTTTCCCTTAGCAAACTCTGATTGTCACTGCTGAAGCAGTGATCTCACGAAAGCGAATCTGAGGATGCTTTTAGTCTATGACGTGACTGGACCTGAATTATAAAGGCGATATAAACGGGGGTGATTCCGAATGTCCTGGGTATCAACAGGAAGGCTCAGTTAGGAACCTTACAAATATCTAGCCATCATATACTCCTTGTTTCCTTTGATGAGCTTAGTTAGGTTATGGTTGGTTAGTCTTATTTGCCTTCTCTAAAGCTTGTATGTGAGTCATATTTATTGAGGACTTTTCATAGATGTCGTATAAGCATTTTGCACATTACGTTGTCATTTCACTCATTTCTCACAAGAACATCATGAGGTCTGTTGTAGGCATCATAGCGGCCCCCAGCGATGCTCACGTCCTCATCCCCTGAGTCTGACTGCGTATGCCACGCGGCACGGGGAGGTAAGGCTGCCGATGAGATGACCTTGCGATGGCAGAGGATCTTGCATCACACGGTGGGCCCAGTGTCATCACAAGGGCCCCTCCTCCTGAGGCCGGGTCTCAGTGATGCCGGCCGACAAAGGCTCGACTGGCCGTTGCTGGCTTTGAAGATGGACGGGGTCGGGGACGTGAGCCGAGGAGTTCGGGCACCTGTAGGAGGTGGAAAAGTAAAGGACCGGGTGCTCCCCCAGAGCCTCCGGAAGGCGTGCAGACTGCTGGCACGCCAGCCCTGGCCCGAGACCTGACTCGGGTTTCTGACTTCCAGACCGTAAGGTGACTGCCTGCTGATTCGGGCCAGCGAGTCTGTGCTGATTCGGTGCGGCAGCAGTGGCGGCTAACGGGGTGCATTTCACAGCCGGGGGCCGTGAGGCCGAGGTTTCCCGCCAGGCTCGCACACGGCCGTCCAGTGGCGGAGCGCCCCCTGTCCTCCACGGAACGGATTCTCTTTGCTCAAAAACACTGGCGAGGTCAGCGGCACTGGTGTCCTAGCCCAAGGCCCCGACGTGCCTTGCCCATGCCTGCAGCGGGATGCCCTCCGAGCGCCCGCTGCATCGTGCCTGTCCCCTGCTCGCGCACTCCCACCTAAGGGAGAGAATGCACCCCGCGTCGTCACACGCCCCTCCGTCCGGTCTCCTGACCTGAAATTCAACTCAGACATACTAAGTCGTTATGCTTCTTAGGTCACATACATATTTTTTCTTTGAAACTTTCAAGTCTTTTGCTTCTATAATTTCTCTGACGTGTGTTTCAGGATTCTCACAGCTTGTTAGGGTTTACCAGGAAAGATGATTGGTCTCAACCAAAAAGACATGACCCTATTCTGGATGGAAATTGTTTTAAAGACCTCATAGTTAGCAAAGCCTAAATAGTTTCACCACCTGCGTGAAGCATCTGGTCTAAACATTGATTTCCTAGAGAGACAAAAGGAAGAAAAATGTCTTAAACGTGTTTAATAGAACCCACGAAGCTATCCGTTAGCTTTTGGCTGGAGGAAACCCCGTTTATACTTACTTACAGTTAGGAATATGATCTAGTAACTTCGGTTGGGTTCATATGCTGTGCCTCTGTTTTCTTCATGCTTATTGGCTTAGCCTTCTGAGAGAGGACAGTTCAAAAATGGCCTTTACATTTTGACTACTAGTTTCTCTGGGAGAAAGACTTCCGTGCTTTAACAGAGGGGTTTTGTTGTTCTGTTAGTCCAGCCAGCCTCACAAGATATTTGTAGGTACATTTTGCTTGTTCCAGCATATGAGGATGTAGAAGGGGGAAAAAGTATACAAGAGCAGAGAGCGTCAAGGAATTCAGAAACGAGACAGTACTTCTGCAAGTGTTTTCCTCGGCTGTTCTCGCATTTTATGGCGTACAATTTACAGAAAAGCCGAGAAACTGTCATCTTCCTGACACTTCAAGGGCATTTCCTGTAATTTGAGAGTCTTTCAGTTCTTTGGTAGCTACAGATTAAAGGAGTTGCAAGGTATAGATTTATCTGGAAAAGTGAATATTGCTCCATTTTAAAGTTTTAAACCATTCAATTCTTAGGAGTACAAATAAGAAAAAGGGAGGCTTGTCAGTAGAGAAGAAAGGTGGAGAAGCAGACTAAGAGAAAACAAGGTTGAAAAAGAGATGAGAATGGATAACTCATGAAGGAGCAAAAGATGGAAAGGGCTGAATGTCAGTGTGTCTCTCATTTGTGTAACTGATGACAGTCCCCGTGGACATCAGATGATTTAGGAAAAGAAATACTGGAAAATTATTTTCTCAACTTTAGTTTTCAGTGTAGAAGTCATTTTTTCTTTTTCTTTTTTTTTTAATCCAAAGGAGAAAAAGGTGTTTTATTGACTTCTTTTTTTTTTATTACTGTTATAACTATCTCAATGTACTTGTACTTTTTATTAGAAAATCTTGAGTAGCCTTTAAAAATTAAGTTATGACAACTTAAACGTGAGCTAAGGGGGTTCAGGCAGGAAACCTTGAGGTAAATTGCAGTGCATTTCAATCCGATCTCCCCACTAGAGGCCACCCTAGGACGCCCTCCCTCCCCTGAGTGCAGGCAGTCTGTCTCAGAAACGCTCAGGCATTAGCCCTTTGTGCCAGTCCTTCAGCCACTGAGACAGGCCTCCTTCATCTGTTCATCTTTGACTGAAGGGCTCCTCTCCGGCAGGTGGTATGGACTAGGTTACTTTTGTGGTATGGTGCTTAAAAAAGAAATTTGATCATGTGAACTCTCCACTTAAAAGTTGTCAGGGTTCTCCTCTCCGCCCAAACTTAGGTTACAATCCATTTTCTACTCTCCTCCCATCTTACATGATCACTCACCCCCCAGTCCCCTTGGCCTTTAACATTTTGCACTGGCCCAGCTCGCCACACCCTGTTCTTGGCCACTGGGCACCCTACCTTCCACCCCACCTCTGGCCTCCTCTGCTGACCTAGTGGTTCAGAGAAGGATTAAGCTACTGGGTATTTGTCTTGGTAATCAGCCACTTCACCGAATATTCTAATGGGTTGCAGTCTAGGGGGTTCTTCTGCTTTCTCCTTACATGGTTATAATGTTAGCAATGATTTTTGTCTCTTTTGTCTAATTTTTATAACCTGTGAATTTCATTTATCAAATCACATTGCCAGTACTTCCAGCAATGTGTAGCACTAGTGGATATTTTTATCTTATTTCTGAACTTGTTATTTCTAGTGTTGCAACATTAAATATAATTCTGTTTTTTGGTTTGGTATATTTATCAGGTTATGAATAAAAACTTTTTTCACTTAAATTATTTAAAAACAATATAGAATTTTATTGAATACTTTTTTCTATATCTATGGAGGTTATGATTTTTAAAATTTTGACTTGCGGTAAATTACACGGTTATATTTCATAGTTCAAATTTCCAATTATTTGACTAAATCTACCTTTGTTGTGTGATATCACTCTGTTAATGGGTTTGTGGGCACTGTATATTTAAAATACTCATTTTTATTTGAAAAGATCAGTCTCTGTTTTCTTTTTCATGCTGTCATTGCCTTATTTGGGTGCCATTGTTTAGCTTGCTCGTCAAAGTAATTCGGAGCTCTTTTTTTTGTGTTTTGAAACATTCACTTGCCATTAGAATTATTTCTTTGATAAAGATTTGATCGCGTTCACCTGTGCTCATGCCTTTGGTGCAGTTGTGTGTGTGTGGCAGAGAGAAATTACAGTGAGATGATTCTCCATTTCTTTCAGGGCAATTATTTTAGTTTTCTCTCCCTTCCAGGGTCAATTTAGGTAATCATTTTCTTGAAAAAAATATTCATTTTTATTTAGAGTTTTAATTATTTGGAGATATACTTGCATGAAATACTCCTTTGATTTTCTTTATAATATTTATAATTATTTCCCAATTTTATTTCTGACTTTGAGTACTTACATTTTTTTTCTGTTTAGATAAGCTAGTAATTTATTTTTCCCTTCAAAGAACCAGCTTTTGAATTTACTTTTCTAGTTTTTCCTGTTTCATAAATTCATTAACTTCTGCGTTTCTTTTTTCTCCTTACTATTTTCATCATTTAAAATTTTGTTTTTTACCTTTTCTGTCTGGCTTACTTTGTTTAGCAGGATTATCTTGAGGTCCATCCATGTTGTCACAAATGGCAGTATTTCATCTCTTCTTATGGCTGAGTAATATTCCACTGTAGTGACAGAAAGCAATCTAACTATGGGAGGAGAACACACAATGAGAAATATATATATCTACACACACACATGCACCTTACTGAAACTTACTGGATTTCATTAACCAATGTTACCCTTAAAAATAATTTAAAAAAAAAGATTAAAATTTATTTTTCTAAATTCTTGAGTCAAATGCTTAATTCTTTTTATTTTATTCTTTCTCTTGTAATACATAGTGGGCCTTATATTAATAAAGATAATTGATTTTTCAGTTGCACCATGGATTCTAATTTGGGATTAACTTTGTATCCACGCTTTTATATCAACTTCTAATCCTCTTTCAAGTTTACCCTGATCAAAATCCTTGATTTTATCCCCATTACAGTGTTAAGCCCCTCTACATCTGTCAAAACTCCGGCTAAGACATATTCATGAGGGGAAAACAAGATGGGGATACAATTGTAGACTTAGTACTCTTTGAAACTCTTTAAGCTTTATCCCTGTGTTAAAACTGATCACCAGAAAAGCTCAACTTCTGGTATTTACAAAGCTGCAATTTCATGTTGAAATCTTTTGGCTTTTCTTTTTTTTTTTTTTAATGAAACTACTTCAAAGACAAAATCCATTATGTTGCTCAGAGCCCTTTATATAGAGACCCTTGTGACAAATACCCTCCTGGAAATGAGGATGAGTGAAGAGGACATTTTTTAGTGGTTGCAGAGTGCCTTGTGGGCTGTGAGTACTGTCTGCCATTCTGGTTTTGAGATTGCTTGGCTGTGCCAAACCTAATGTAAAACTTTTTCTCAAGTGCTGTGGCATTTCTCAGGCAAGGTGATTTTTCAATTTTTCTCTTCTTTGCTAACAGTTCTTAGACTTATAACATCTATCCTGTGATATTTTTTAGTTTTTATAAGCTGCTTTAGTGGCGGGATGAAGATATTTGCTTTTTCAAAGCCCCTTTTTTAGTCAGAATTTCTTGAACTTTTTTGCCCTTTTCCCACATCCCTAAGGCGCACCCCTTTCCTGTCCACGCCAGTCACCGGGACTCTGGCTGCCCGTGCTAAACTGGGCCCGGAAAATGCACTAAACCAATAGTTAGCAGAAGTATTTTCTTAATCCATGTATCTAAAAATATGCTATCATTAAGATTTTATAAAATAATCTCTATCAGAAATATTAGTATACTAAAAGCATTTTTGGTGTAATTTAGCTGTAACTTGGCTCTCCTAAAATATTTATTCCATATGATGCTAGAATGTAATTACATATATTTTTTTTGTTTCTTAAGGCTTAACTGAGTAATGTAGATAAGAAAATGCCTAAATCATATAATTAGTACTTTCAGATTTATTAAATGGTATGGTTTTATGTGGCTAGCAAGCAGTTTTTTGTTTAAATTTTCCTTCAATTTCATATTTAGGAAGGTGGTATCTATTACTGATGATTAATTTTTAGATCACCAAAGGCTTAAAGAGAACATGAAGTTTCACAATTCAGTAACTTGAAATTGACCTGGGTGGCTCTGGACTCGTAGAGGACCGATTCTTCGCTATGGGTGTAGTCAACGAACGCATGTTAAAAAGCTTCAGGAACGCGTCAAGCCGGGTGTTTTCAGTGCTCCTCGCTGAAGGAAGGAGCAGCGTGCTGGTGTCCGTCGGTCCTGCGTTGCGTTTCGTGGTGTTTCTCACAGTGCACGCTCTCCTGGAGTCAGGAGAGGCCTGTGGCGCGAGTGCCCGTTGCTGGAAGGAGGCTGACCGTGGTCACTGCTCTGGCACTTCTGTCCAGCACTGGGGGACAGTCACAATTACTTTGCTCTTGGCTGTGACTACTGTCTTTCTGCTGCTTACACACTTGAACTTCAGAAGGAATTACACCCTGAGTCCAGACACGGAAGGTGCTGTGGCGTGGGTCCGGCCCAGGACGGGGGCCTGCGCGGGGCTGGGTCGGAACCGCCGGAGTTGCAGAGAGAGGCAGAGACAGAGGCCTCAAGGAAACTCTATTTTGAATTGTCATGTCCAGATTTCTGGAACCAGTTCACCTTCTAAAGATATAAGATAGGGTTTGTGAAAGGCTCGCTTCCAGAGGAGCAACAGGACATACACACGCTCCAGCGTTTACTGGAATTAAGCAAGCAATACCAGCCCAAAGTTGACGCCAATGAAAAACATCAAGTTCGTTCCTCATTCTAATCACCCCGTTTAACTCTGCCTGCATGCCAAACAAAGACTGTTAACATATAATAACACCTCAGTTTCATAGTCACAGAATTCTTTTACTATGATGAATGTTTGCAATTAAACTCTATTTACACACTTGGTTAATAAGATTACAGAAAATTACTTGCATTTTTAATTGATCTTTTTTTCCAGGCTTGAAAAAGTCTAACACATTGATTACGATCAGTTGAATGCATTATGCAACAGGAGTGGACAACAAAGCTGGTAATGTGTTCATGCCTTTCTCCTTTTGTCACTCAAATGAGTATTACTGTGTTTGTTTCATGGATAAAGTATAGTAATGAACCATGATTGACTCTCATGGATACCTGATTTATCACACAAATAAAAATGTTTGAAAACCGGAGGTTATTTGCCCAGATCGAAGAGGCAGAATATTATATGTCACATTTTAGAGGAACAATGTCGTGTGAAACAAACATAATTCATCCCTAGTTGGGTCCTCCCTAGTACTCTGAAAGCAGTCATCGGGGGGAAAAGCTTTAAATGTGTTGTGTGGTGGTTTGATATGATTTCAAGTCCACCTCTGTTTATGACTTATATGAGGTTTTGATCTGCCTGTTTATGACTAAGACAAAAAGAGGTTGTTTTAGAAGTAAAGTTGCTTCGACATGAGTGAATTAGCTGTGTCAGGATGTCCTCCTGTCGCTGGTGCTGTGGGTAAGGACCCCAGCTCAGCTGCTGAGGGGCGCAGTGGGGCTCATGGGTGAGGCCCTGCGGAGAAGCGGCCTGGTGGGGGGGGGGGCGTCTGGGCTCTAGATGCCGGAGGCCGTGGGCACCACGTAGAGTTTTCTGGTGGCGTGGCGCTAACCTGGGCAGCGGTCTCGGGAAGTGAAGGGACGCCTGCTCCTGCCGTGGCCCAGGGACTCTGGTCGGCAGTGGCTCTACACCACGCAGCGGTCCCTGGGGTGACGACCCTGGGAGCAGCCTCACCTGCACCCACACGGTGCCTCCGCCCCCGAGCACAGGGGACACGTGTCACCCCCGGCAGCTGGAAGGCAGCTCTCGGTGCTCGAGGCTGGCTCTTCTGAGCGCTCCCCGCAGAAAGGTCAGCTTTCTCCCTTTCCTCTCCCCTTGCCTGGGACACTGTGACTGATCTATCATTGCTTTCGAGGATGTGATTTCTTTATTCGCTTAAGGACCATTATCCTGTATGCTATTGGCTTGTGAACTTTTCGCAGGGAACCTGTGTTAAGTAAACTGCTGGCGCACACAGACTTAGTCTCTGAGCATGATTTGCCACTGAAAACAGAAGAGAATGGTTGAGATCACGGGTCTTGGCTGCACTGGAGATGCCTGGTTGAAATATGCTGAAGCCAAAGAGCTGGGAAACACATGGTTCAAAGCTCACAACTCCTGAGGGACATTATGCTTGAACATTTGTACTTTTAAAATTTATTTTCTTGCCAATGCCTTCACCCTGGTTGGAGTGTTGAGTGCCTTTCGTATTCACCTTGTCCACCGCCCCCTGCCGCCCCCTACCTTCCTTCACTGAGAGGACCTTGCCTCACCTTTATGGGGCCCTGAGAAAATGCCCTTAGGTACAGACTTTCTACTTTAAAACATCTCTGCGTTGCATCCTCTTAACCCTTCAAATTATTTCTGTGTTTATTCATCTTTCCTTTCCTCATTTCTCAGAGAAAGGGAAGAAGGTGTGCTCTTTGAAATTCCTTGGATTTCTCCCAAGGATTTCTCTGTGCACTCCCACCTCCTCCTCACTCCCAGTGTCTGTCAGCATGTGGTAAAGAATCCAGTGCTTGCACTCAGGTTGCGCGGTCTGAACCTTGGCACAGCCATCTACCAGATGTGTGACCTTGGACCACACTCTTGAACTTCTTCAGGCCTTAGTTTCTTTATCTGCAGGATGGGGAAGATAGAATATTGGGTACATAGAGTTATGTAAAGGCTAAATGATCGGATACATGTAAACAGCCTAGACAAGTGCCTGGCACATAGTAAGAACCGACACGTTTTATTATTTAGGGGGCAGTATATCCAAACTATTAAGAAATGGGTTTGGAAGTCAGCTCAGTTTTCATTTGTACCCTGTGTCTTCCACATAAGTTTTCAGTTTCTATACGTGTGGAATGGGCAAAAAGTATACCCGTCTCTCAGGTTATACAAATATACAATGAGACAAAAACAAAGCGAAGATCTTAGCACAGTGGTTGGCCCATGACAAGTACCCAGTACATAACAGGTAAATGTGTAAAACAGATGATTGTGGAATGTGAGTTCTAAGTAGAAAAAAAAAGGAACAAAAGAAACTTTAGGAAAGCTTCCAGTGATATCAGTGGTTGGATTTTAAAAGTGTAGGTTCTTGTCAATGTTTCTATAGTGAGAGAGTAGGATTGAAATGCTGAATGTCATGTCGAATTACATTCACGGTGCGTTATTTAAATTAAGTTAAATAGTATTCTTAAAATATATGATATTTTTTTGCATGTAGGATTAAATAGTTGTTTTAGAAACTTTGAGAAAAAAGCTGTTATAAATATTTTACTATGTGTCATTATTTACATTGACAATGAAATAAGAAAAGCCTCTTAAGCATTTTTAAATTCACTGCTATGAGACAAATATTGACTAAGATGTTTGTCATTATTCAATTTTAAGTATAATCATTTTTGAAAATTATTGAAATAAGCTGTCAAGATGAATGTTTAGCATTTTAAAAAACTGACCAACTTTTCATAGTGGTTGTCAATGGAAGATTGCATGAGGCAAGGATTTTCCAGAAACAAATGTCATTACCTGACACCGAATGACAGTAGATGTTGTTGTTGACATGTTTAATATTTGCAGTGGATTGAAAGCTGGCTGCAAGTAGGAATCAGCTGGAGGATATTTAAAGTAGCAAAGCCCACTCAGACCCCACCCTTGGCTGATCTTGATTCTTCAGGAAAAGCATCAGAAATCTGCACTTATCAAATAAAGTACCCCCAGATGATTCCAGCAATCTGCTGGATTTGGGAAATGCTGATCTTCCAGTCTCACACAGCTTTGTTCCAGCCCTAAAAAAATACTGCATGAGATTTTCATTAATTATTGCAAAGACTCAGATAATTATACTTTCCAGTAGTATATTTAAACTATATATGAGTAATTTTGGAGGAATTTTAATTATCTTGTATATTTTATCCAAGACTTTAATCAATTACAGAAACAAAAGTTTTAAGAAGGCTTAACTTAAAATTAAATTTTAATGTTGACATTGTCATAAATTTAATAATCTTAAAATATTTCTCACTGAAGCACACTATAGACAACTTTTATAGTGGGTATTTTAAAGGCATAAAATGTTTATGTTTCATATTTTTGTTATTTGCTTCTTAGAATAAGTAGTATAGAATTAAGTTGTATGCATTGAATTAAAAATCTTTCCCTTGGAAGCTATTATCTTATCATAGTTACAATTTAATTTCTCTCTCTCTTTTTTAAAGTGGGAGTACTTGCAGTATCCTATCAGCTCACACTAGGTTTATGAAGCAATATCCTAAAATATTTCTGAAGAAAGAAGTCAGACTGCCTAAACTTTTCAAACAGGACAGAAAAAGGTAACGCCGTCTTCTTTTGACAGTGGGGCTGACGTGTGTGCGTGCGCACACTTGTGCGTACAGGAAAGAGCAAATGGAACTTGAGCGTGGGCATCATGTTATCAGCTCCCAGCAGTCCAGGCTGGGAACAGCCGAGGAGGTTGAGGTCAGCAGGGAAGGGGACATCCATACACTCACTTTGGAGGAGTTTTAATTATGTGGTATGATAATTGGGACTAATGAATGTGTGTTGCTTCCTGAGTATTATCATTAAAATGAATGAACTAGCCTTATCTAACAACAGAGAAAATACTCTTAGAAATGAGAAAGATAATACAATAAATGGCACAGAGAAAACTAAGACAATTGTAAATTATGGTATAATACTTTATATAACAAGATTAATTGGATAATCTAGATGTTATTGGTTAATTTTCTAAAAAAAAAAAATACTAAATTTATTCCAGAAGATAGAAGTTTTAAAAACTGATGGTATAAATAGAAGTTGTAAAAAGTACTCCTCAAAAGCATTTTTGAAGCAAAAAAACAAAAGTGAAAATTAAAAACCTATAAATGATATCACTAAAAGTTCCTTTTAAATAAAGGTAATTTCTATGCAATTTAATTTTCCTGGAGTATATACACAATGGAAAGGTTGTAAGTTTGCCATGGATGTATAACCCTGATATCAAAATTCAAGAAGAATAACATAAATGAGAAATACTGATTTTAATTATGACTATATAGGCAAACATACAAAATAAATTATGAAGCAATACAATAGTGTATTAGCAGATTTATACTTCATGGTTAAATTGGCTTCCTCTTAGGAGTGTAAAGGAGGTTCAACATTAAAAAGGTATTGTAATTTTATAATCTTAGTAGCTCAAGGAGAAGCTATGTGATACTGTCCGTAGATGGTGAAAAGGCATTTGATAGAATTCAGTATCCATATCTCATAGTAAAAGTAAAATCATGCTTTTCCCTCTCACGTGTGCAGTTAGGTGGCTACTGAGAAACACAAACACTTATATGTTTAGCCAGCAAGAAATCTACACTAAAATAGCAATAAAAATTTCTTAAACTGAATTAAAATAAATTTTATAAAATGTATTAAGAAATTATAAATCTTCTCTCCGCTTAGTTTACACTGGTCCCTAATGTAACATGATGTACCACAGATGCCCAGAACGTGGGAATAGGGCTCAGGTAATTTAGAGATGCTTTTGGCAGAATGAAATCAATGAGGGAACATGAATCTTAGCAGACACTCAATGCTTCTGCTATTACAATTATTCATCAACAGCCTTTATCCATTGTTACCGTCATATTCAACACTGTAATTCATCATAACACAAATGTCATGTGACAGATACAATAGCAAGACTTTGAAGAATGGCACCTGCCTGGCTGTGGGCAGCTGGTGAGAATGCCTGATGTCAGAGCTCTTGCTGAATGGTGAAGGAACAGTCACATGCGAGGGGAGCGGAAGACATGCTTCACGAGCTGCTCATCCGCCCGGAGCAGTGCCACGTGAATGGAGATGAGTGGGAGACTCCGGCCGAGGCACAGGGAGCAACTCCCCGTGAGCCAGGAGTGTGAACACAGGGCAGGAATGAGACCGAGGACTGCTTGGAGCTGTGGTCATTATCTAAAATGTATTTTAATCACGGATCAACTAGAGAGAAGCTAAATTTTCCATATAATCTCAGATACAGTTAATCGATTGGACACTTTTAAAAAGAGCCTTGAATTTTGACCCAGAAGACTTGGATTTCAGTTTTTGTTTTGCCTAAAAGCCATAATGTGACTATAGAATGGTCTCTGAACATTGACTGCAGTTTTTTTAAAAAATTATTATTATTATTATTTATGCCCACAGCTCCTGGTCTTCCTAGGTGGTCTCCCATCCAAGTACTAACTAGGCCCAACCCTGCTTAGCTTCCAAGATCAGACAGTGGGCTTGTTCAGGGTGACAATGCCATAGACCATGGATCATGGACCATGGCTCCACTGGGGCAGGAACCCAGGACCTTCTGCATGTAAAGCAGACGTGCTAACTGCCACACTGTGTGGAGCCACATCCTGCAGTCACTTTTTACTCAGAAAAACAGGATAATGTTAATATCCTGCTTCAGAGTTATGCATTGAAAGAGCTTTTTAACTGTACGAGTTATTTTTATTAGTGTGGACTGTAGATGGCAAAGGTGTTTTATGTAGATTTATATCTTCGTTCACACAATCTACCTTTATTCAAACATGTTAAACAACAATAGAAATGGTGTAATACGTATAATCTTAGTAGTTAAAAAATCACTGCATTATTTACTTCAATGAATTTCTTATTACCCCTTTTAAACTACAAGAAAAGATGTAGATGTTTAATCAATGTATCTTTATATCATTTTGTTTTTGGAGAAAAAGTTTAAGAAAATGATACTAATTGAGGAAACAAATAAGCATTCATAGAATTGTGGAAACCTATGTTAAAATATATTTATTCAAAATGTGACTTATTTGGGTGTAAGAATTCAAGTATTTACAAGGAAGACTGCACTCTCACTATTATCTTATTTGACTTTTAGCAAATTCCCTAGTTGATACTATAAATGCATTAGGAACATGGACGGAGGCCTATGGGAAAGAGGAGTGATGTAGAAACAGGAAGCGAGCTCAGCTCAGGCATTGTTGATCCTCATCCACTCCCATCCCCATGTGAATCTCATCCTGAGGGATGAAGCCTGTAGAATCATCCAGATCACTGCCTAGGAAGCTGTATCCTCCAGGGCACTGATTACCAACATGGACTGTACACTAGAATCACCTGATGCCAGGGCTCTAACCAACCCAGACTATGTAAGTTGAAATCTCTGGGTTCGGGCTAAGGCTTCAGTATTAAAATATATATATATATTCCTTGTGTGGGTGGTGTGTGCCCTCCTGTGTAGTGGAGCCTTGACTGCTGTTGGCACATCAGTGGGAGGGACTGACCCTCAGGCAGACTGGCTGTGAGGACTGGCTATGACCACAGTGGAGGAGCTGTCGTGCAGGGGCTGACCCCTCAGAGCAGGATTCACTTTAGCAGAGCTCTGGTGCCTGCCTGGTTTGCCCTTTGGGTGAGTCATTTGTGGAAGCGGTTGGCTGGTGCTCTGGTGTAGTCTGAAGCTGACCACTGGGTGTGTTGGTTTTGTGGCATCCTAGAAGGGGTTATGGTGCAGGCCAAGGTCAGCCACTGTTTGTGCCCTGCCTGGGGCCACCTGGTATGAACTACAAAATGATCTGCAGATGGTTGACACTTGTACTGGGTTTGGAAGCACTTGGAAGAGGTTAAGCTGTGAACCAAGGCAGAGCCGCTAGAGCCAGGCTTGGGACTGCTTAGCAAGAGGTACGGGGCATGCCAAGGCCAGATGATGCTTATTTGGGGGTTGTAAACTTTGAGAGATTTTAGGAAATTCTGCAGTAGAAGCCAAGACAGGCCGTTTGTATGGAAAGGCCACTAGAAGTGGCTTGGGAGGGTGTGCAAGTTGAGTGGGGTGGGACGTCAGGGAATCACCAGGGCCGAGGGAATGATGTCAGCCAGGTTGGTGGAGACTCTGCTATGGTCCCCACTTTTGCCTGAAAGCTGGGTGTGGGGAGGATTCAGCAAAGGAATAAGGGCTGTCTGGGAGGAAGGTGCGCCTCTGGCCCTTACCTTTAAGCCAGACATTGCAGCTCCTCCTTGTGTGTGTCCCTAGTGCCTTTTGAGCTGCTGTCCCAGAGTAGGAGCTCAGAGTGAGTGAGTCCGTCAGTGAGTAAGTCCACACACGGGCCCTTTAAGAAGATGCCTAGGATTCCAGCCACCTTCTGTCTTACTCAACCACAATCTCTACTGGTTTTCACAGCCAGAGTTGTGGGGTCTTCTCTTCCCAGCACTGGAACCCTAGGCCACAGAGCCTGGTGTGAGTCTGGGACACCCGGTTCATTCCTTGGTGAGGGGATCTCTGCAGCTGAGATATCTCTTCCGATTCTTTACTGCCCCAAGGGAGTGTGGGACCAGCCTATTCTGCATCTCCATACCTCCTACCAGTCTCAAGGTGCATTCTCCTGTATGTCCTTAGTTAAAGGATTTCTGGTCCGCTAGACTCCAGGTTGTTCTCCATGATGGTTGTTCTGTAGTTTAGTTGTAAATTTGGTGTGGTTGTGGGAGTTGGTGGGCACAGCATTTGCCTGCTCTGACATCTTGACTGGAAGTCCTCACTCTCCACATTTCTGCCACAAAGTCTGCCATATCTACCCCCACTTCCCCTCTAGAAGAGAAGAAGACTTATACCATTTGCATTTGAGAATTAGGGCTGGGTCGGGGAAAGAAGCCAATTGCTTTATATCTGAATTCTCATCATTGTTGAGTTTTTACTGTACTTACTGTTGTAATCTATTTACAAGAGTAAATAGGGATAGAGTTTTAAATAGGGTTCAAGGTCTCTCTTTGGAATGGCTAAAGTTCTGTGAACATGTGAAAGGAGAAATGTTTGGATTTTAATTTAGCTGTGTAAGTTATGCCAGAGTATCTTCTTTCTGTATATGTCAGATAAATGTTTTACTATTAAGCTTTAATATTCTGTGAACTTGAGAGATTTTTTAAAAAAGAAACCTTTTAGCTCTACTAGCTATGAGTGATTAGACAAATTATATAAACTCAAGATGTAAGCTCCTTACTTTATAAATGGGGGATGGTATTGTTTATCTCACATGACTAATATTAATGAGATATGTGTATAACGTTTTGCAGAGTAGCCAACACATTTAGGACTGAAGTACATGGTAGATGTTAAAGTGTGATGTTGTTATGAACAAAACATCTGAAATGGAGTCACTAATGTCAAGGGCCTCTAAGGTGGAGTCAGGAGGCCATGGGGGAAGTCAGACTTATGCTTTTGAACTCCTTTTTAATGCTTGCTGCAAGGCCACATTTGGATCTTACTTCCCTGTTTCCATGCCAACACCTACCCCAGAGTCTTGCCACTTGGACCTGACCAGTCATTTCTAGACTAGTCTGAATGCCTGTTAGACAGCCAACAGGAGAAGTTTCAAAACAACTTGTGGGTTTTGCCTATATAAACTGGTGTTCTTTGTCTTCAGGTTTCCTTTTGAATCTGCGACACTCAGATTCAAATCCCCAAATACCCCAAATAAGCTTTTTACTTTGAAGCCTCAGTTCTTTCTTATTTGACACTATGGTGGTTATTATTCCATATAATGTTTATCTGAGCTTTATTTTTTCTCATCCATGTATATAACTAAAGGTGACTAATCTATGATCATTTGGGTTTTTATCGTCTCCTCCACTATTTTTTTTTCTTAAGGATGGACAACATTTGTTAGATTCTTTGCCCTTAGGTTTTACATGATGTCTTAATAGGAATGATTGGAGCTGGAGAGTGAATGGGAAATGGTCATTCGTTCATACATCTCTCGGGGACCTAAGTGTATAATATACTGCAGCAGACTAATAAAGTATGGTAGCTGCTTTCAAGGTGTTCATAATCTATGAATTTAAAAAACAAAAGCTTTTTAAAAAGCATATCATTGGTGCTAAAAAAAACACTGAAAAACAACTGGGTGTAAAGAGAAGGGTTTTAACCATTGATTTGAGATATTTCCTTAAATTATGTATACCTGACTTATTATGAAAGATGTTTCAATCACTTAGGACAGTTATAATACCTATAATCAAATTCTGCATGTAGAAAATATTTTATGTATGCTAATTTGTAGACTTAACAGTGACATGTTTAACTGCACTACTGATGACTGGAAAAAAACTAAGACATTGAAAAAGGAATATATTATTAAAATACCAAATTATCGCAGAATAGTGCATTTCCACTCTTGACAATGAAAGTTCATGTGAGTAATTTTTGTGCAATATGCAATACGATAAAATATTGTTTTTTTTTTTGTTCAGAGAACCTAAAGGCACAGAAGGTCAGCCCCAACAGTCTGCTGCTGAGTCTCATGATATAGCTGTCTATGTTAAAAAAGCACGAGGTGGCCATACTCTATATGGACCCAAAAAATACGAAGAGAAGTTAGAAGAATTCCTGGCTATCTTAAAGAAATTGTAAGTATTTTTAATATGTTACTAATTGTAATTGAAGAATTCTTTTAACTTTTTATTTTTTAAAAATGAGTTGTTTGCTGCTAGGTGTACTGTAGTCGTGAACTAGCACTAATAGTTGATCCAGGAGGGAGGGACGTGCTGGAGCTTTGTGTCTAGGTGAACACCGTTCTTCACAGCATTGCGTGGATATATTGGTAATCTATTCAATTATGACACATTTTAATTTTAAGTTCTAAGCAAAGTAGGTGTTATTTACTGATTATGTTAAATCAAAATTAGTTTAAAAATTTCCTTTCCTTAGGATTGCTCGTTGGTTTTTCACGGAATTTAAACTGCCTTTCCATCACAGGGCTTTTAAATAAACTTACCTCATATTCCCTTTAATTTCCTGGAGTACTTTGTGCTGTGATTAGAACATAATTGCCTGAAGGAGAAAGAGAAGGAGAAGGGGAAGGGGAGAAGGAGAAGGAGGGCATTAGATCTGGGTGGAGTCTGGTGACTGGAGATGATATTGGATTTATGATTCAAATTGAAGTTGAAGGGTATCATGGGAAAAGGTGATACTGGAATTGAGATTGATAACAGGAAAAAAAAAAAAAGAGCAAAAGTGTCAAGACTAGAACTGTGCCTGAATAAAAGACCAAAAATTCGGCATTTATAGTTGGAGAAATCAAGTAAGAATTCTATGGTGTAAGCACTTTTCTTCAAAATATAATTGCAAATTTGAGGAAATATGAGTGGAGCTTTCAGGAAATCTGAGATTGGTCAGATTCGTGATGCTTTTGCTGGCAATAACAATAAATGAACAAGTAAAGCAAATACTAGTCATTTTATGAGGGTATCGTCCAGAAGGAAGTCATAACCACCTGCCATCCAGGGGTATAATGAAACTGATAAGCTGTAAAATAGGAAATTTGACTAGAATGCATTCAGAGAATGTGTTAAAAATATGAACTTTAACCGGTAGAAAATCGCTAAAGCACCGAAAGTTATAGGGGCCATAAGATGCTTCGGCCCCTTTATTGCATTAAGCCATCCTGCTGACGAAGGTGGCGCCGAACTGCTGTCGTAGGTGTCAGACGCCCGTGAAGCGCTCGCTGCGCACGTCAGAGTGCGCGGGGCTGCGGGCCTGCGAGGTGACGGTAATCCCTGGCTTCCGGAGAGAGCAGGGCGGCGGCCTCCAGACCAGACGAGGCTCTGACCCGACCCGCGCTGCAGGGGGAGCTCCAGCGGCTGGGGTGGGGAACCGAGGGCGGGGTCAGGGTCACCCTGCAAGCGGGCGAGGGTGCGGTCCCACGTCTGCGCGGGCCGCGGGACAGGCAGGCGCCCCGCAGCGGCCATGCCGATGCGGACGGTCCGCCACCCTGCGGCCGCGCGGGCCCGCGTGGGCGCCGAACCCCCGCCACGGTCCGCCGGCGGGAAACGGGTCCCTGGCTTTGCCGCATCCTCGAAGCTGAGGAAGGGGCGCCGGGCTCCCCTGAGCGCACGCGGGCGCCGGGCGGAAACGCAGGCCGCCCCGTCGCACGGCGCCGCCCGGACCTGCGTGTCGCTCGGCCCGTCCGCAGGGCCACGCGGCCCTCCGTTCGCCTCGCGCTGACCCGACCGCGACCCGAGCAGCGGGCCGCCCCAGCCACGGACACAGCCGCCCCGGAAGGCTTCGCTGTCCGCCCGCCTGCGGTGCCGCACGTAGACGGCAGCGCGAGAAACGGCGGCCCCTGTTTGGAGGCGCGGGGCGCGGGCTGTGGCCCGGCTCCCCGGCTCGCGCTTCCGGGCAATGGGCGCATCTGGGAGATGCCGCCTGAGAGCGAGGGTCTGGGTGGTTAAAGGCCCGTGCGAGGAGGGGGAGACAGACAGACAGACAGACAGACTCTGTCGGCCCCGCCGTCCTCACTGCGCCCCGGCTCGCGTGTCAGGTCCAGGGACAGGGAGTCGGACTGCTGGGGTGCACGTTTGTGCCCGCCCCTTGGATGACCGTTAACCGGCAGTTTTACTCAGTTTACCTGCAGTCGTTGAAGGGGCGGCATTGCGAACGAGAACGTGCTTTAGGGGGACGAGTCACGGATGAACGTTAGAGGCTGTGAACCTGCACGTAACCTGGAATGTTCACTTCTAACTCTTCACCGATTTTACTTTTCACTCGTTGATGAGTGCAGCAAGTCCTTTCGAGCTCAGCGGGGCTGCAGCGGCGAGCCGCGTGACCTCTGCCCTCGCAGGGAGCGCGCGTTCCGGTGCAAGAAAGCGAAGGATGCTCCGGCGCAGTGGGGCAGTTTGGGAACCGTGCCGGGAAGACCAGCTGATGCAGAGGAGGGGGCGAGAGCATGACGGCGGTGACCAGAGACGTCCTCTCTGAAAGGCGACCTTGCTCAGATGACTAAAGGAATGGGGGTGCTAGCCAACCTGGCAGAGGACACACGGTGCCAGAGCCCAGCGATGGCGACATGCTTCGCACATGGAAAGAACAATGGCAAGGAAGTCAGTGCCGTGTGCGTGGCTGGGTGCGGGGCAGAGGTGACGCAGATGAGGCGTCAGGGGTAGGGAGGGGTCAGGGTGCCGCCGAGGGTCTCGTGGGCTGGGACAGGTCTTCCATCTTGGGTGATTGGTAGGAATGGGAGTGACATTTTAGGATTTACGTGATAACGGGTCATGTGTGGAGAGCTGATGTAGGGGCCAGGAAGAGATCTGGGGTGACCTGTCAGGTGAGAGATGACTGTGGCCTGTATTCTGTTTGAGAGAGTTCGATTTGACGTGTAAAATTTTATTTTTCTTTTCCTTCCTCTCCTCTCCCCTCCTCCTCCACCTCCTCTTCTTCTCCCTCCCCCTCCTCTCCTCTCTCTCTCTCTCTCTCTCTCTCTCTCTCTCTCTCTCTCACACACACACACACACACACACACACACACACACACAGCAGGCCTCAGTTCACAGTCTGCAGAGCTCAGATTCTTCCCCTAACTGGGCCACTCACGGGGAGGATGCTGGGCGAAGGAACCACTTCAGCGCTCTCGCGTGTCTGCATTTGATTGCACCGCCTATAACAGCACCAGCTTTTAAAATGCAATTATAGATTGCTTTGGTAAAAATAATTGGTTTCTTTATAAATGACTAATTTCTGGGGGGGAAAAAGTGACAGGCCTGTGTATTTGTGGGGTTTGTGGGAAGAGTAGGAGAAGAGATAAACTTATAAATGAGCTGTGAAAAGCACTGTAAATCCTCTGAGAGAACTTGGCCCAATTGTTTTTTTCCTACTTTCTCCAATTAAAGATGTTTCCTTTGAGGGAATGAGGCATCTGAAGATCATTATGTTTCAGAGGGGCAGTGAGGCAAAGCCACATCTCAGGAATGACTCAGAGAAATTGCTCCCTGAAAGGACATCAGGATTTTTGCTTTTTAAACTCAAGCTGTTAAAAATCCAAATGCAATGTGGTTCTCTCACTGCTGCCTTCTCCTGAGATGGCTTACGGGGTACAGACGCGCAGTCTCAAGCTACACGCAGGGGCTATGTGCAGATGAGAGAAAAACACTCTGGGCTGCCATTAAGTTTGTTAAAAATACAGAATTTGGAGGAAAATGACTGGAAATTGGGGGAGCCTTGTCCTAGAAAAGAAAGTCTTTCTTTGGTGCTAAGGGAACATAGTGATCATTTATGACATAAGAATGGAAACTAAAGGAATCAGATGCACAGGAATCAGATGTTGAGGGGATGAGCTACAAACCCATTGGCAGCAGCTTGACATACAGACGGGTCAGGCACTGACGCTGGGCTCTCCCTGGCAGAGGCCGAGTCATCTGGGATGCACATACTGCAAAATGCCTGGACTTTAGAGTTGGAACTGGATTTGGAACTGAACTTCTCCAATTACTAGATGTTTGATCTTGGGCAGATTTCTACCTCTTGATACTCAATTCACCAATCTATAAAACAGGCACAATTATTAACCTCATAGGATCGCGTTGTGAAGCCTGTGTTAAGTTAGAAACGTAAGGGCCCTTTGTTCATGTCAGTCTTCTCTTTCCTAAAGAACCTTACACATCTTGATAAGTTTTTTTAAATAAGATTTGCTATGTGTTTGCAGCAGTCGGAGTATAAGGGGTTCCTTTATACTCAGAATAACAAGCAGTGTCCATTTTTTATTCAAGAATTAATATGCAAATTTCTATTATAGTTTATGAATAAATAATAGCTATTAGTTATTTGTTATATATTTACATTAGTTCACAAAGTTGCCAGTAACATTTTTATACTGGAGTTTCAGAAACTACTATTTTGTCACAAATTAACTAGTATTTTTAAAAATTGTGCCTTTATACATACCTTTGTTCTACTGTTTGGAAATAAGCAAATATCCTCTATTATAATGTTTCTTGTAAAAATCTATTTTTTCACTGTAGATATGTCTTAATCCATTTGGGTTGCTATAATGAAAATACCATAGACTGGGGGGCTTAAATGACAGAAATTTATTTCTCACAGTTCCGGAGGCTGGAAGTCTGAGATCAGGGTGCCTGGGGAGGGCCCTCTCTCTGTCCTTAGATGGCTGTTTTCTCCCTGTGTGCTCACGGACAGAAAGGGTGAAGGAGCTCGCTGGGTCTCTTTATAAGGGCACTGACGCCATCGTGAGGGCTTCATGGTCATCACCTCATCACTTACCAAAGGCCTCGCCTCCTAACACCATCACATGGGGGGTTACGATTTAATATATGGATTTGGGAGGACATAGACATTTAAGCCATACAAGTTATTTCGACATAGATGTGAGTGTTAAATAAAGCTGGGACTTCTTGTCTTGGGTGACTATTTCATTTTTGCATTTCAAGTTGGAATCTTTTTTTTTTTCCCCATCAAAAGTTACCAGTTTGTGTATTTTTTCCCCTTATTTTCCTGTTCACTGATTCTCTCTTTAGCTAGGCCTTCTCTGGAGTGCTAATCTCATTCATATAGTTCTTAATTTCAGTTACTGCATTTATCATGCCTAAAAATTTCCAAGGGAATCTTTTTTACACTGTACAGTTCTTTGCCAAAATTTTCATATTATCATTTAAGTCCTTGGACATATCAATCATGATTATTGATTTGTGATATTATTTTATTTTATTTTATTATACTTAAAAATTATGATATACTTGGACTAACTATTGTTTTATTGAAATTAGTCTTATGCATTGAAATTTTGTATGGATTAAAAAATAACTAGTTTTAAGGCGTGCTTTGATACCTGATGATAATTTCTTATAATTTTGGAAATTTATTAAATCTATAAAATTGTAACTTCCTCATTTGGAAACATGGTGTATCTTTTGCATGTATTTTTGTCTTCTTTTGTGTCCCTTACTAGAGTTTCATATAGATTCTATAATTTTTTGAGTTAATTTCCTAGCTTTTCTTTTTGTGAATATTATAAATAGCATTATATTCTTATATATATTTTTTCAAGTTCAGTCTTAGAAGAAATTAGTGGGCACAATTTATTTGAAGGAGGATTTCTCTTTTTCAGTTTTATTAAGATGTCCTTGACATGCAGCGCTGTGTAAGTTTAAGGTGTGCAGCGTGAGTTGGCTTACGTGGTGTGCAGCGTGAGTTGGCTTACGTGTGTGGTGAAATGGTCACAGTACGTTTAGTGAACATCCATCATCTCATATAAAAACAAAAGGTAAAAAAGAAAAAAAATGTTTTTTTTCCTGGTGATGGGAATTTTAGGATCTACTCTTATAACAACTTTCAGATCATTGTGTTTTCTGAGTATTGTTAGTGTATGTGAAAGCTATTTAACTAGGTTTAGATTTATTTGTAAGTGGCTGCCTTAAGAACTTATATTAATTCCAGTATATTTCAACTGACATTCTTTTAATTATTTTCACATGCCATAATATCTGAGAATAATCATTATTTGATTTCCTTTCAAATAAATATATTTTGTTTTTATTATTTGATTTCCTTTCAAATAAATATATTTTGTTTTTATTTATTATCTTAATACATCAAATACAATAGCATTAGATAAATAATTATGGGGATACTAAGCAGTTTTTCATGTATTTTGTGCTTTTCATGTATTTTGTTTTAAAAGTATATACCACTAGTGATTTATCATACTATGTGATATTGGCCTTTGGTTTAAGGAAGGAAACATACTTTATGTCAAAAAGTATTGAGTCGAGAACCCAGCTTGCATCTTGCTAGATACATGATCATGAATAATTTATATTACCTGAGTTTATGTATTCTTAAAAAGGTAGTATATTTATATAAGTACCAGGATTTTTATGAAGGTTAAAAAAATACATATGAAGTGCAAAAAGGTAGAGTTTTGTCATGTAATCATAATTTTAAAAGTCAAAGGTATAATTAGACTTTTACTTTATACAAGAAGAAATAGTAATGAACAATACACATATTAAAAAATACTCAATCTCATTAATCATCAGGAAAGCACAAATTTAAATTTTAATGAAATACCAGTATATGCCCAATAGATTGAGAAAATTAAAAAGTGAGAAAATACAAAATTTTGACAAGGATTTGGTGCAGTGGCGTTCTTACACACTGATTTTGTAGGTATAAATTGATATAACTTCGAAATGCATAGCATTATGTAGTATAGTTGAACATTCACATAGCTACAGTCTAGTCCTATGTGTATATACTAAGGAGTAACGATCGCACATGTAAGATTATTCACAATAGCATTTTTTTGATAGAAATGCTGTACCTTCTCATGTCCAGTAATAGTAGGACGACATAAACTGTAGCATACCCCCACAGTGGAACACTACATTGCGAATGGATGCACTGCCACAGTGATCCATGCGTAACACCGTGGATGAAACTCAGAAATATGATGCTAAATGTAAAAAACCAAATTGGGATTAAAAATCCATTCAAGGCCAGGTAAAAATTTTGGGGAAAAACTGTTGGGAAAACTCCTGTATGCTAGAGGAAATGAAATATTCTCTGTTTTGGATGAATTACATTAGTGTTATGAACTCTTTATAGTAAAGTAAACATACCACCTTTGAATCACCTTCAAAGTCTGATCTCACAAGATGAGAATGTACTATGTCTTTCCCCCTATTTTCTTGTCATTTGAGCTAATGCTTGTCATTTTTGGTTCCTTTAATTGTTCAGTAGATAACGACGGGGAGAAATAAGCTACTTTTCACTGATGTTTACCTGAAGCCATTAGTCTAGTTTACAGAAAGCCAGTTTCCACACTGACCTTAGTGTCTCATGTGTCTGTGTGGGTGGATGAGTCTCCCCGTGAGGAAGCAGCAATAATACAACACCCAGACACAGCCTTTCATCTTATCTTCTAAAGAAATAAATGAGACAGGAGATAATTTAAACAGTGTATTTGAGAATATTTATTTCTAATTCAAAGTTAAAATTGGCCAGTGGCTTTTATTTAAAATTTGATTTATAAAATACTATGTATTTGGAATTCCTGATAAACAAACATTTTTTGTTTGTTTGTTTAAATTTCAAGGTATAGACAGAATAATCCTTATAACCATCCCACTTTTTGTTTGTGAAGGACATACTTTTTGTTTTAATAACATATTCTCATTATAGCCCTCTATGCAGCAAATATATATACTTTTGTAGAAAAAGTGCCATCTGTAGCCTAGATGTAATTTGAAGTGTATAGAGTGAAAATCATTCCAAGTGATGAATCACACAATGTGTTTTCATTGTCCTTTTATTCACTTAGAAATATTAAGATATGTCTTCAAATCAATTCAGGTCTTAAATCTATCAGTGAGTTATGAATAAATAAGATCAAATTACCACTCAGGTCACGTTTTCCCTTTGTAGTCTCCGTTGTCTTTATCATTAATCACTGAAGAACAAGAATGTTTGTTTTCTTGTGTATTTATAATATAGGCAATATATTTTTCCTTAGTTTAAGTAAGAAAATGTCAGAATGAAAGCTCTAATAAATAACACTGAGTATCTAATTCCAAATGATTACTCTCCTAGAAATATTTCTTAATAGATAGATATTTCAGGTAAATTAGCTCTTCAGTACAGAAAACAGATTTTTGTTTGGATGCCACCCTTCTGCGTATAGGAGACCGTGTAGGGAATATTTCTCTTAATTATAACATCTATTCTGCTTATTATTTAATATAAATTTGATATATTTGAGTTGAAATCTACCATATAACTCTTGGTTTTTTATTCGAACTATTATCTTTTTTTGTTATTGCTTTTTCCTTTTTCGTGCTTTCTTTCCTGTACATTATCTAACCATTTATCCCATCATTTACTTTTCTAGTAGTTACTGCATATATCCTTGATTTACAAGAGTCTCTGATAAATTAGTGCTTTTCCACTTTCAACAATTCGAAATGATCTTTGAAGAATCTCGTACCATTTAGCTGTCTTTGACTTTTCTTTTCTTCCCACCACTTAATTCAGTTGTGTGCACGTCCTCCCGATGGGAGTCATTGTTACCGTTAGTTTATAGTCAGCGTTTATCCAATGGAGTCATTGTTACCGTTAGTTTACAGTCAGCGTTTGCTGCAGTCACCAATGTGTGTATTTCTTCCTGTAGTCTTCGTTCCTGCCTGCGTTTCCAGGCCTTAACCCGAGATCACGTTTCTTCTTTGGGAAAACTTCCCTTTGGTATTTCTTTCTAGCTTAGGTCTGCTGGTGATGAATTCTCTTGGCCTTTATTTATGTGAAACATCTTTACCTTCCCTTTGTTTTTTGGCGGTCGCGTCTGCTGAGTAGACATCCTGAGGTGCAGCTGTTTTAAGTACATTGAAGATGCCGCTGCTGAGCAGCAGCCTGGCCCCCGCCCGCTGCCCGGTGGTCCCGTGTCCCTCCGCGCCCGCCTCTCTCCTCTTCTGCTTTGAAGTGAAGATGACTGATAGTCTTATTTCCCTGTTTGAAGGAATATCCTCTCCTGTCACTCCGGCTGCTTTTAAATTTTCTTCCTTTCCTTTGATTTTTGGAAATTTTCCTATAATATGCCTAATTTGTTGGGGGGTTTTTTGGTGCAGATCTTTCCGTTTAATAAAATGCATGAATCTGGGGCTTATTGTCTTTCATTAGTTTTGGAACTAATGAAATCACCTAACAGCCTCGGATAAATACTTCATTAAATGGGTGAATATTTTGCTTCTGTCCCCCGCCCCCATTTTCTGCTTTTCTCCAGCACTTTAAATGTGTGTGTTAGACCTGTAGTCCACGCTTGTGTGCTTCTGACACTCGTCTCTGCGTTTCTTCCTCTCATTTTTGAAGCTTCAGCCTGGGTATGCCCTACTCACCTGTCTTCCAATTTACTAAGGTTCTGTTTTGTGTCTAATCTGTTAAACTGACACTCATTATTTTTTTTCTATTGTAATTTGCTTCCTGGAATTACATTTTATTTTTTATAAATTTCACTTCTATGGTCAAGTCTCCATATTGTCGTCTGTTTTCTTGAGTGTATTGAAAGCATTTATTTGAAATCCATATCTGAAAATACAATGTCTGGATTGCTCGCAGGTACATTTCTTTTTTATTTACCCTTTCATTCCTCTCTGTTTCCCCCTCCCCTTCTTTCCTTGATTTTTAATCATTTGGTTTCTTCTCCCGACTTGCCTAGTAGTATTTGTTTGTGAGCTAGATGTTGAGTGTGAAATATTGTAGAGACTTTAGGTGATATCTTTTGTGGGAGAGGACTAACTTCTTTTCTGGCCAAGAGTAGGAACACATCACCATGCTGTCATAGTTGGAAGTTTCAGGACTGGCTTCACGTCTTCCTTGGGGCTGGTTCTATTTGTTTTTCCTAAAGTGCAACTTTTCAGGGTTTTGAAAACATGGAATGTTTGCTGGGGTCTTTCCCTTCTTGGCAGTTCCTGAATTCCAATATTTAATTTCCCTAGTACCGTGAGGCTGGAGAAATCTCTGCTTAGAGTTTATCCTTAGAGATTGCTCTTGAGTTGTATTTTCTATTTGGCTTCTTGGCCTCTTGCAGCTTATGAGCTGTCAAATGTCTTGACGGGAAAACAGCAAAGCCTATTGGGCTTTCTTCTGTGACTTGCCCTCCTCTGCAGCATTTTGACTCCTGGTCTACCTTAGTTTTCAGAATTAAAATTCTGCTTTTATTTGTTTTTGTTAAATTTATCTAACATTTAGGATTTTTTTCTTGTTGGAGGTGGTTATCTGAGAACTACTTTACCATGTAGCCAGAGCAGAAGGACTTGAAATCTTCATCTAACAGCCTCCAGATAAAGAAATACTTCATTAAATAGGCGAATATTTTTTTCATTTGAATGAGAATTAAGAAAGCATTTGATTTAAGAAAAACATTTTGTTGAAAGGACTTATCTTCTTATTTTCTGTTGTTAGAATTATAATACTATGTGTTGTCAGTTTGTTCTAGGACAATGAAGAATAAACATGAGGTTCACACTGTTTTCACAGAAGACTAATTGAAACTCTGGAGAAGATAATATTGGAAGACTAGCTCAGATAATTGACCTTAAGAAAAATTGTACATGAAATAATTTGTGCTTGAAGGGGGAAAACAGATTAATTGGAGTATAAAAGCTAAGAGACATCTGGGAACCTTGTTTTTATACTTTTTCTCAGAAGCTAGGGAAGGTCTAGTTCTCTAGTGTAAATAAAGCCATGTAGGTGGAACTCTCTAGAACAGTGATCCCATCCATTTTGGCACCAGGAACCGGTGCTCCTATGAGAATCTAATGTCTGACGATTTGAGGTGGAGCCAAGGCAGTGATGCTGGCTGGGGAGCGGCTGCAGATACAGATGGAGCTTCGCTCGCTGGCCCGCCACTCACCTCCTGCTGTGCAGCCCACTTCCTAATGGGCCACAGACCAGTAGCAGTACCACGGCCCAGGGATGGGGGCCCCTGCCCTAGAGACCATCCAGAGCTGCTGTAGGACAGTTTCATGTGGTTTCAACTTAAAAGCTGTAAAGAATCAGAAAGGCAATAAGTGAACAGTGAAAAATGTCATCTTCAGCAGCAGATGAATGGCAGGAAATTTGTTGTCCAACTTTATGCAGAGGTCATTGGTTATAGGAATGTTGATAGTTTTGTTGGTTGTTCCTGATGCTGATTTTTGTGGGGGCAGTGTTGTATACAATATGTATAGCTTGTCAGGCATCTTTTATTCTTTCAAAGTACTTTTATAAATGTTGGTTCAATAAGCATTCCTACAGTCTGGAAATGCTTTTGTAGTAAGTATATTACTATTCCTATTATATTTCAATGTATTATTCATATTGTATAAACACAAAAGTATGGGTAATTAAATATGATTTGGGAGCTATATTTTTTACATGTTTCAGTTACTTTATATGTCAGACATTTTAGTTTTTTTAGCATTCTGATGGCTACGTTTTTTGATCAAAGGTTAAAATTTAGAGTCATTGATGTAAAACAGTGATTCTGAACAGGGGATGTTTTTTGCCTCCCCGATGACATTTGGCAATATCTGTATATGTTTTTGGTTGTCACAATGGGGCGAAGGTCCTGTTGACATCCGGAGGGTGGCGGAGGCTGGGAGGAGCTCTTAATGCCTGAGTGCATGTGGGCAGCCCCTACCACAGAGCATCGTCTAGCTGGAAGTGTCGGTGGTGCCAAAGCTGAGAGACTGTGATCGAAAGATAAAATGAATGTAGACCGAACGTTAGAGAAAATACCTTACATGCACTGGTATTCAGACCGTAGGCATTATGAATGCCTAACATTTACTTACTATGTACTTTTTCAAAGGTGAATAGGTGTAGACCTTATGTGAGAGAAAAGATTAACACAAATGCACATTTTAATAATTGAAAGTATTTTTTCATGAAAAATAATTTATATTAGAAATGACAATAACATAACTGCAAGAATATGTGCATGTCAGGGGCTTCCCATGTTTTGACTTACAGATTCACTGTAAAATGCATCTCAGGAAATATTTAGCAGTAATTTGTAACCTAATGATTATGGAGGTATGAAATGGGAAGATCCTATCTTCCTCTTGGTGAGAAGAGAAATAAGAAATTGCATCGCTTGGCCCAATGAGGCCAATCCAATGAAAAGTAGAAGTTTGTCTCAGGCGATTCCAAGTGGGTTACCCTACCATAAGGAAGTAAGAAATACTGGCAGCTTTGAGTGAGCTTTAAAGTTTGGGCTTGAACTTTCAGATGACCTTGGTTATACTTTGTTTACTCTGGCCCTCAAATTTATTCAGTCGACAAATTTCCAGTTGAGCACACATCTATATTCTAGCCTTTTGTATCCACTATTACTGAGATTATAGTTCTGAAATCATGTCTACTTTTTTTTCCTGTAGATTGTAAAATTTGTTGCCCACCCCCTACCTCCATAAGTACAACACCAAATTTATTCTCAATAAATACCAATGGATAATAATTCTGAAAACATTTGATAGTTTATTAGACACAATTTGAAATTTCAAGACAATTTGAATTTTCCACAAAATTTGTATTCCGAATTTGAAAAAAGGGAGGGAAGAAGGGAGACAGTATGAGAAGGGAATTATTCTTCAAGCCCAGGCATTTTCAACCTTCCAGGAGCCCTGTCATCACCATTCCAGAAAAGGAAACTGAAACGTATTCTCAGATTCTTAGTATCACTTAGCCCCTGATTAAGGAGAGGAAACTTGAATGCAGGTCCTTTGAAGCAAGGGTTTGTGGTGGTTATGGATTGAATGTTTGTGTCCCCAAATTCGTATGTTAAAGTTTAATCCCTAAAGTGGTGTTTTTGGAGGTGGGGCCTTGGGGAGATGGTTGGGTCATGAGGGTGGAACCCTTGTGAATGGGAGTAGTGAAGAGACCCCAGAGAGTGGCTTTGTCCTTTCCATCATGTGATGACATAGCAAGATGGCCATCTGTGAACCGCGGAACAGGCTCTCACCAGACGCCAAACCTGCCAATGCCTTGATCTTGGACTTCCAGCCTTCAGAACTGTGAGAAGTAAGTTCCTGTTGTTTATAAGCCACTCAGTTTACGGCATTTTGTTACAGCTGCCCTAGCCAACTGAGACAGTGGTCTTTCCTCATGTCATGCTTCCTGCATCAGACTTGTGTTCATTACTTCATCGAATCTATTGTACATGAGTGATTTTGCTGAGATTAACATGAAAAATACACAAGTGTTGCTGATGAGGGACTCTTAATGCAGACTTCATGAATCTTGCAGGTTGAACACATATGTTCAAAATTAAGATAGAATATTACAATAAAATATACCTTTAATATCTCTGAAATGTATAAAATAATCCCTTAGGTTATAGAATTTGCAACCTATTTTATTTTATATTGCATTTTTATTGACTTTTTTTGATCTTTGAACCTGAAAAATGAATGTCACAGGTCCAAATACTATTTTTAGACTTTGACTTTTTGCACTATTTCCTCCTTATCCTTAGATACCTTTAATACTACTTATTTTGGGGGAAAAAACAGTAATAAGATCATGTATTTCCTTAGTAAAATTTTAATTCAAGTATTCAGTTACCCCTCGACCATCTCTCCCTTATATTCCTGAGCAGCAACCAGGCTTAATGACACTGAGGTAAAATTCATAGCTGCTCTTAATAGCTAAAGTGCTCCGTTAGTGTGGCTGGTTGTCCTGGCTTTATCAGTCTTAATGTTTGTTACGACAGCTGACAATGTCCTTGGAATTATCTGTTTTGAATGGAAACATATTATCATATATTTTAGCTCAAATTATAAATTGTATGTTGAGTTAAAATATCACTCACTAAAATTCTACATAAAAAAGAGATGTCCAGGAATTATTATAATACAAAATATATAGAAATACCTTTTTAGAATGAAATATTTGGCTACTTTTTTATAATGATGATAATGCATAGCATTTTAATAGTTGCAACTTAATTTTTGACTTTTTTTGTTTTAAAGACTCCCTCATCTAGATAAGAGTGAAAGATAATTTTGTAACTTAGATGATTGTGAAAAGAAATAATTTCTATGATCTTTGAATGGCAACTGTCATCTAAGACCATACAAAACCATGCAAACAAGAATAACCTTCAGAAGTTGTTTTGTGAGGATAAATGAAAGGTTTATGAAATTTAAAGTTAAATCATTGGAAATATGACAACTTTACTGAATTCATAGAAAGTGGCTAAAAAAACCAAAAACAAGTTAACATACTTTCGTGTGTATTGGGGTAAGGCGATGGGTGGGATGAATCAAGTACAGGGTAGGGAGGATGGATCGATGGGGAAGGAAGAAAGGGGGACAGAGTCTGTGATCCCTCATTGCGACTGACACCTTTTCTTCTCCAGGAAACAGTTTTCCAAGAGGAACACCGTTTGGTTTATAAACAGATTCGTGGGGTGTTAATTTTTCCCCCCAAGTCACCTTTTATTTAAGACCAAATGTTTTGCTTATGTTTGAAATTCGAATAGATAGATGTTACAAGCATTCTTTTCAAAACGTGTCTTTTCTGCCCCACACACATCAGGGAGACCTACAAACACTGGGAGCACTGAACTCTGTCTTTCGAAAGCGGAGCAGTTGGCAGGGCTGGGGCGGCTGTGGCTGTCAGGAGTTGGTCCTCTGCCCTCCCTGCCTAGGAGTAGAGGGTACCTCTGTAGGGTACCTCAAATCTGCTTAATCTTCAGAGTATTGATTTATATTTCAGAATGAAATTTGGAATCCGTGGGACTATCTTATGATTTGAGAAGCTTTTAGGCTCAATAATAACTCCTGATTTAGAAACAATATCAGGAAACAGAAGAGTAACACTAGGATATTATCATGTCTCATTGAATTACCTATTCAATGCATGAATGAGAAGACACATTAAAAAATAATTCTTTGTAATGTCTACTCTAAAACATAGACAAATATTTGGTTTAAATGGAAGGTGATTTAAATAGAAGAGGAAAAATCATTTATTTGTCCTGATAAAAAATTTTTTGACAATGTGTTCTCGCCTCTATTTCCCTGTCTCCCTCTTTTTTTCTTTCCCATTTTGAAGCCTGAGTATGTTTTATTTAAAAATGTTCTTTCAGATTTATTTACATGAAGAGGGAAGCATAGTATCTGGCAGGAGAGCCCCAGACAGACAGACAGACAAACAAGGAAACAGCAAAGGAACCATGGTCATGGACCTCTTCAGAGGCATATTCCTAAGCACTAAATATAGAGCCAACAAAAATGATCATAACTAGTGTACAGTTACATAACTGTACATGACAGCGGGGGAGGCAAAGTGGTGTAAGTAAGGAAGATGAAAACAGTCGAAAAGTGTGCGCCCTGTGTGACAGGGACCAGGGAGGGTGAGAAAGGGTCTCGGAGTGTTTCGTTAGGCGTCTTTTAGTCCTGTTTGAAAAAATGTTATTATTGGGGGGTAAAAGATTTATGGAAAATAATTTGTATACCATTATTTAAAGTCTTAAATTTTAATTAGTTTATTGATATTAACATAAAAATTAATTATAATCTATCATAAAAGTGAAGACCTTGACTAATTCATGTCAATTTAATTTTTAATATACTCTGAGAGGCACATATATGTGTTCAGCATTCCATTAGAAATTGGAGTCACAAATATAGTCAAGAATAAAAGTGAAATAAATTTAGATATGCATTTTCTCAGTGAATGCTGTATGTTCATTGAATTTAACACATCTGCTGAGTTTTCAGAATTATTATCATCATACAACAGAGATGCTTAGTAGTCAAGAAAAACATTAAAAAAATTTTTAAAAATGCTTGGTGGCACTAATTTGTTTTAAGCAGCTTGCTGAATGTTTTATGGCTGCGGAGTTAACAGAAGTAACCATGGAAACTGTCTCACAATGCCTTGTGGTTGAATGGGATTTAAAATATCCATTTTAAAACATAAACACTTTGACAGCTGTAAGAATATTTACATTTCCTCAAATTTTGATTTGATGGCACAGTTTATAAAATGAGAGAAATAAGCATTATAACAGAAGCAGTTTTAGATATTCTTAGAATTCTTATGACACATTCCAGTACTTAGGTTTGTCTTTACAGGTCGGCTTAGTCTGGGGGAGGGAGTGAAGGGACTAGGAACATTATAAAATCCGTACACCTGTCCAGGTGCACAGAAGTCACCTGTCCCTTTGTTCTCTCATCGCCATGTTCTCCATTTCTTTTACTCACTCTTCCCTCCTCCACTCTTCCTAAGCTACCTGGCTGAATACACTCTACATATTTTAAAATGTTTTGAAATGGAATTGCCTGCGCTTTGGTGCTCTCAGAATTCGCTCAGCGATGCAGTATGCCGTTAGTCTCAGCGAAAACGCTCGCGTTTGCCGCACTGCCGGCCGCAGGATCTGCGGGGATTTGGCTCCCGCTCAGGACGTGACGGAAGGAAGCCCAGCTCCAGCCTTAGCGTCTGTTGCAAGGCAGGCGGGGGAAGGATGGCGACGGCCACGTTGTCCACTTTTTATCTGGACAACAGCTTTTCCAGAGGCCCCTTTTCCCAGCCATGTTTCTGGTGCTGGTTCACAGTTTGGCTACGTGGATGCTTCTAGCTTTAAACAAGTTTGAAAAAAAATAAATGGGCCTTTCCGTCATCAACGTGTAATGAGATATGGCAGGGAAGAGGGTTGGAAATGGTGTTTCTGTAGCCACCAACAGTGAATCCTCCCAGGATTTAGTGTGTGCGAGGAACCCGTGACTTGCTCCTAATCGATAGAATATGGCGAAGGTGATGAGCTCACTCCCATGATTTTGTTACATTTTGTAAGCCTTGATCTTAGCGGATCAGAGAGAAGGACTCTCTACCTCAAAGTAGCCACCAGCCGTGTTTGCTTGAGGAGAGGGCCACGTGGCAGGGGATTGTATACGTGGCCTCTGAGACCAGAGAACAGCTTCCGCCCGCTGGCCAGTGAGAAACTGGCATCTTCATTCTCACAGATGCACGAAAGTAAGTTGTACCAACCGCCTGGACGAGCCTGGAGCGTGCTCTTCCCTAGACAGGGCTCCAGATGGAAGTGCAGTGTGGCTGACACTTGCAGCCTTGGGAGGTCATGAGCAGGGGCTGCTGGTTAAGCCCAGACTCTTGACACACAGAAATGGTGACATAATAAATACGTGTTTTGGGGTTTTTTTTAAGCTGCTGAGTTGGTAGTAATTCATGATACAGTGTTACAAAATTTAAGCAGAATACATAGGAAAATGTTAACCCCATCTTACAAAGATCCTGCCTGAAGGTAGAGCATCAGGACATAGACAGATCAATGGAAGAGAAGAGATAGATAATTTTGACTTTAGTCTTATTATATGTAAGAACCTAATATATTATAAAGGAACATCACAAATTACATCCGAGTACCTCCTCACACCTGACTGAAATGGTACTCTATTTGAGAATCACTGAAATAAGAAATAGATTATATCATATTGAGACAAAGCAAATCACAAGATAACTGAAATAATTTTTTGACTCAGTCCATTCTAGGCTTGGGATTGATAAAAATATGTCTCAGATAAAATAATAGTCTACATGGCCATTTTAAAGCCTTTGATCATAACAGTATTATAGCTAAAATAAAAACTTTTTAAATTAAAAATGTTTCCATCGATATTAAAAAGGATCATGCATCTATTATATGGGGAACTAATAGAATCTGAAAAGGAAAATGGGTAAAAGATATAATTCACAAAAGATAAAGAAAACGTTAAATCAGAATAGTTTTGCCCATGGGAGGAGAGCTGGTTAGGTATAGATGGGACTGCAGGGTGTGGACCGGGGGAATGCCGGATCGATACTCTCTTGCTTCTGGCTCATCCCAAGAATCTATTGGAGAGCTCAGATTTCAGAAGCAGAGAAACTCAATTTTTTTTTTTAATGCGCTATTCTTTTCCAAAAAGCCAAGTTAACGGTTGTCAAGCCGGCGAGAAAGCTTTCTGTGGTTGCAATAAGTATCGTCCTTTCTTCTCCTGTGCTAGTGGGAAAGTGTTCTGCCCACACCCACCAAGTCAGTGCGAGCTTGCCCGGAAGTCGTGCCATGCGAGAAAGAGACCAGCAGGAGACTGAGAGATAAGTGACTAAACAGGATTAGTGTCCTTAATCAGGGCTAATAACTCATTTCAAGTGGAAAATTCATTTGGATTTGGCTGACTGGGATAGCATTGACAGCAGATTGCAGAATAATATGCAAACAGTTATATTTTTAAGATGTTCTGTGATCCCGTTTTTTTCGTGAATTTTTATTTTCTAATCATAGATATTTAATCATCTGAATCCCCACCGACCCCTCTGAATGGCTTTTATAACCATTTACTCTTGTGTTGAACTTACTGACTTTTTTAATGGAGCCTCTTTCACAACTGGAAAAGGCTGTTTAGAGTTCTCCAGGACCGAATATGTTACACGCGCCCCATTCTGAGAGTTGTTTAAGGAGTCTTGGGGAGGTGATGACATTTCAGATAGCTTAATTTGTCTTTGTTTCATGCATCACAAGCAAGTGTATTTCAGAGAAGATGACCGTTATTTAGGAAATATGTTTTCAAGCGGTCTTCCCCAGATAGTTACATGTTTGTGAAAAAAGAAGCCGCAGCCTCTCCTAAGGCTTCTCCGAGGGCGACTCCGTGAGCATCCTGCTCGGGGCGTGGCCTGTCTGCACAGCCAGGTGTGAGACAGGACATGCAACAGTCATTGTTATTCAGGACCCGTTTTTAGCCAAGCAGTGATTGCTCAGCACAGATAGCCAGTTGTCCGTGGGTGAGAGTTGACCATAGTGACATCAAGGCTGTGGCGCCAGCCAAATGAGAGTGAACGGCGACTTGCCGGCCAGCAAGTCAACCCTCGGGCGAGTGCTAACATCTGTTCACACACATTGGCCAGCTGCAGAGGTCTGCGGCGACCAGGCCTCCGGCCAGTCTCCACGTGGCTTTATATCTTATCATTCAAGGTAAAGTTAATTTCAGTGGCAAATTCTCCACCACGGCAGCCTCTTTCAGGACTAATTTTAGGCCTGAGAAAACTTGACGCATCAATGCCCGTGGGTGCCCATTCCGTGTTTGCACGTGAGTGAGCTTCGTCATCCTCCTAGAACGTGGCTAAACTGTTAAGGAAAAGCTGACGTTTGGCAGCTAATACGGGATTGCTTATTGAAAGCCAGGTACTATATTAAAGCACTTTATACGTTATACCTCATTTCCCCTTACATTTAATAGGTTTTAATGTAAACCTTGGGGCTTCGGTTAAAAAAGTATTTTGCAAATCCACAATTCAAAATGAAGGACATAGGTCTTAATATAATATATATGGGATAAAAAAGAATTTTAGTTGATTGTAATCTTAGTATAAGCCGTGGACTGGTGTAGTTCTGTGAAAATGAACATGTGGCTGTACTAATTGTATAGCAACTGCAACACAGGAAATTTTAATAATGAGATCAGGTCAGACCCACTTGAAGCACGTGTTCACTGTTGGTTATGTGTTCTGAAAGAGAGTTTGGCAAACTGTAGATTGAGAAGAATGAGTGGTCTACAAGCTGCGTCATGTGATGAACAGTTCAGGGAGCCTTGGAACTTCGGGAGAGACGTGGACACACAGTAGGGGCACGGTGGCTGGGGGTAAGACCTCTTCGACACGGCAGCTGTGTTCCCGGAGCGACGAGTGTTGACCGCGTGAGTGTTCTCAGGGTCGTGACAGCGAGGTCCGTGTGGGCTCCGGGCGGATGGCCCGTTGCGTGCTGCACACCGCTCTGTGGCGCCGCCTTTGCTGGGATGAAGTGCGGTTGCGTCTGGCCTCTGCCCTTACACAGCCCGTCGCTGTAGCTTTGTGCCGAGATTGGGTCCTCATTATTTAACTTTACAGGTAGACTCGGTAGGTGATGACGTTCTCAAACCTTGTTCTTTAACATTGAGATTCATAGCTGTTTCTATTCCTTAAATCTCCATATGAAGTTTGGAATCAAATCATCAATATCCAGAAAAAGATGATTTAAGATTTTGACTAGGATTCCATTATCTGTATATTGATTTGAGGAAAACTGACATTTCAATATCGATCTTCCAACTCATAAATAAATTTATCCTTCCATTTATTTAAATCTTTCAGAATTTTTGTCAATTACATTAATAATTTTCTTAGGATAGGTTTTGGTATTTTTCGTTAGACTTATTTGTAGGAGTTTCTTATTTTGATGCTATTATAAATGGTACCTTTTAAAAAATATATTTGATTTACTTTATGCTACTTTATGGGAATGCAACTGATTTTGGTATAGTGACCTTATATCTAGCTCCTTGTTAAACTCACTTGTTAATTCAAATAGTTTATCTATAACTGTGTTTTCCCTGTACATAATCTTATCTGTGAAGGCTGGGAATTTTTCCAGTCTTTATTCCATTTCCTCCTAGACCTACTACTTCCCTGGCTTTTCTCTTCGGTAGAATGTTCTTTTGGAAATAAGACTGAGGACCCCCTTTCTCCGCAGATGCCAGTCTCCTCATATCCTCAAATTTACCCTTGCTACCAACATCTGGTTTCAAATCCATTATCTCTCTTGCTTTCTATTTAAAATTTTCTACATTCTGCTTTTGTCCTACCTTGTCTTCTTTTGCATATTTCTTATTATGTGATTTTCCGATACATTAGCTTGAAAATTAACAGATTATATCTTTTTCGTTTCTCTAGAAATTACCACATGTATCTTGGACTTGCCAAACTGTGTCGTTAATTGAATCTTTTATTCTCTCCCGAGGGAAGGAAAGGGGCTTAGAGCGCTGGAGAGCTGCTGTTGTCCTCCCTCAGTTACATATTTTTTCATGTATTATAACTTCTCTATATTTTAAGTTTCCAAAAGATGTTATTATTTTACAAAGTCAGTATTTTGTTGCCCTTTATTTCTATTCATATATCCCATTTTATTTGTCTGAAGAACAACCCTTTAGCGTCTGAGGAACACCCTTTTGGAATCTTAAAGTATTTTTCGAGGTGGCAAATTTACCCGTTTTCTTTTGTTCGTTTGTCTGAAAATGTTATTACTAATCTTCACTTTTAAAGGCTAGCTCCTCTAGGAATAGATTTCTAGACTCTGCGAGGGTGCAGGTAGGTTTCTTGTTATTTCCTGTTTTGTGTTCCCGGAGCTTTTTGGAGCCGAGGACTGTGGTCTGCTGCGGCTTCAGGAAAGCAGCCGCTCTCTCTCCAGAATTTGCTCTGCTCCATTCTCCCTCCTGCAGCCGCAGTTACGTTTACGTGAGATCTTCTCAACTCGCCCTGCGTGTCACTTATTCTCCCTTCTTTTCTGTCCGTGTGCTTCAGTCTGCCCGTTTTCTTCCGTTCAGTTTTGGTTCATAAATTCTATTTCTATGTTTATTCTTCCGTTACGCCCATCTATTCAGTTCTTAATTTGGTTGTGTTTTTCAGTTTTGTAATTTCAAATCTTCCATAGAGTTTTTATAGACTTTCCAGTTCTAATTTCGCTTCTTTTTATACCTCTGATTATGCCTCTTTGAAGCACAGTAAGTCTAGTTTATTTGATAGCCCATACCTGGTAACTCTAATATCTGGAGTTGTTATGAGTTTATTTATGTGGTCTGTTTTTCTGCTGTTTTGTTGGTTTATGATGTCTGTTCTCCTCACGGGCCTGATTGCTATTTATTTTTATGTGCCATCCACGGCATTTGAAAACTTGTAGAAACACTGTGAGCCCTACTGCTGTTAGCAGGCCTGGATTCCAATTTGTGTTCTTCATTTTCCATTTCAAAACTTTAGAAATGGACAGATTTTTAAGGGAAGGGCAACTTTGTATACTGGGTTCACTTTTCTTCGTGACATTATTAGCTCTTCAGTGCCTTCATTTAAATATTTTTACATCTTGTCCAGGCTTTTGAATTGTCCCCTGAATTTTCCACCCAATCTAGCAGTGATCTGGGGTTTGCCCGGTGACACGCCAGGTACTGGGCTCGAACCCAGCGTTGTGCAGCTGCGAAACACATCTTCTTAACCAGCGTGTGACCCTCTCCCTGCGGCCCCCGTGTTTAAGTTCCAAGGAACAATGCCAGTTATTCTGAGATGTCCCAGAGAAGTACCGGTGACGGAGGCGACGAACATCAGTGCAGCCCTGCAGCAGCCGTTAGGAATTCATCACCGACTGGATCAGATGTCATCACTGCAGGCGCGGTGACCAGGGCTTGTTCTTCTGTACAAAGATGTTCCTGAGAGCTCCGGGCTTTAGAGCCGGTGCATACCTGAGCGGGCGTTGAGCTCACCTCCCTCACTTTACAGGTGGGTAGCAGAGACCAGAGCTGCTAAATGAGGTGACAGAGGTCCTGTGGGCCACAGATGGTGAAGCTGGGGTGAGAACACAATTTTTGGGCTTTGAATCTGCAGCTCTTTCCATTAGCCCGTGTTTATTCTGAAAAAGAAAAATTTTCTGATCACATTATGTGCGCATAAAGTCATTTGTCACTATATAATAGCCTTTTTGATGTGATAAATTGATTGCAAAAGTTCTGTCCTCCTTTCCAAAGGCCAGATTATATGTGTGGCCGATTATGAATGTAGCTTTCAGACCGAAAGGCGTATTAGTTTTATTCCCCTCTGTTTCAATGACATTCTTCAAATGTTTCACCTTTGACACTGCCACCTACTAACACTTATGAATATTAAGCAGTGTTAGAGGTTAATGCACTAGTAATGATAGATTGTTGTAACTCAGTTGGCCCCTCTTGGCATGAAATTCCCAATAAAATGTTCTTTTTATAGCAAAACCTGAGCAGTCTTAGTTATATTGCGCGACTGAGGACATAGGATGTTTTGTGTATATGAGTGGCGTAGCTGTCTTTCAGGATAATATACAAAGAACATTGGTGACTTTGACAAATCATTTTATAAATTATTGATAATTTTACCTAGTTTACTGTATCCTTATATTCATAGTTATGACTCTCTTTAGTAGTACTTTTTAATACAATATCATGCTAAATGATTTAACTTTTAATAATATTTAATCAAGACATTTTAAAATCACCCTTGAAGTAAATGTTTTATATGTTAACAGTGGTAATAGTATTATCATTAGCATTATTAGGGAGGAGTAAATTTTCACACTGGTTTTACTAGCTTTTTGTTACCTAAGCCCTCATCAGCCCAGCATCTCTTGATGTTAATGGTAAAAGAGTATGTTTTGAAGAAATGAGCCTATAGCCAAGTCTCCAAGTAAATTGAAATGTTTCATGTAACAGAAAAATAATTAAGCATCTATATTGTTCTTGGTGTTTTGGTGGAGATGTATAACCAAAGGAGAACGTCTAGGTTAACAAAACCGACAATCTTGCAGAAGAAATATGGCATAAACCTAAATACACATATACAGCCTAGTGTGATATGAACTGTATGCATGATATACAGTAATTTGAGAACACAGAAAAGGTGATGTCAACAAAGGAGATTTAGGGACGATGTCAAAGAGAAGAAAGTCACTGGGTTAGGCTCCAAAAAGGCTGGGTAGTAGATGATGGAATCATATTGCAATAATTTGAGGGGTAAGGGAGGGGTGAGTACATGGGTTTGGAATTATAATTTATTCTCGCATTTTCTTTCCTTCTGATTTAATTTTTTTATAGTATTAGATTTGGATATTGAAAATGTTACTTGTTCATACTAACGAATGTCTTTCATTAGTAGCATATAGATATTTGCTAATATAGCTGATCAGTTCCTCAGATTGGGTAATCAGATATGTAGTCTTAATTTACAGATAGGAATAGGAAATTCAAGTTGGACATATTCCTTTTTATTTTCATTCTTTTTGCTCCATTTTCTTATTTTAACATTTTTCTATATATGCAAGTGTAAAATGAACACACCTTCATAATATTTTAATCACTTGATTCTCTGTACGCCCTTTCAAAGAATGTAATGTTTCCAGTATTCCATTTAATTACCGTTTAATTCATGTGCAGCTTGTGAGTGAGGGGGATGCATAGTACACAACAGATAAGCAAGCAATGATGTGACAACGTTCAAGGTGCATGTTTTATAAAGATAGCTTCAAATAAGATTATTTCCTTTTTGTCATTCCCTAATATGTCCTCTGGAGAATGTTAATTTATCTTGAATAACTGCCTCGTATGGAAATTAATAATCTCCTAAGTTGGTCACTCATGACAATACAGTGTTCACCAGTATGTGCTAAAGATGAGGAAGTGGTTGGAAATATATTAATTCATCAGAATATATCAGTTTCCAATATTCGACTGAATTAACAACTGATGCATTTTTTAAAGTTGGATTCAATTGGTGTAAAATGTTGACAATGAGATTCTTAGTTGGCTTATCTTGAAAGTCAAGTATTTTTATTTTTAATATTTCAACTTTATTAAGGAATAATTGACAAATATAACTATATATTTAAAGTACACGGTGTGATGCTTTGTTGTACAAATACACAATGGAATGATTACCATTTTTCTGTATACCAAATTATTATATATTATATTGATTTAATTCTAACATTGAACAATTATAGGTAGATAGATTAATTTAATTTTGCTGAAGACAAAACGGAGACACAGAGAAATTAGAATATGCCAGAGCGAAAATACGGTAAGAGAAACAGGAAAGGGGGGGATTTGGATGTCGTGTTGCCACTCTACCCCAGTCAGCCTCCTGTCCCAGAAGGACAGTCTGGCTTCGTGCCTAACTGCTGCATTTGGTGATTTTCAGAACTTACCGGTCTCTTCTCATTCTGATTTTTCCCTCAGCTGCTGATGATTTAGATAAGAGTCATTATGTCGCCATCTCATAGATTCGTATCCCCAGGTGTTACCTGTCCTCTGACCTCCACATTCATCTATCAGTTCTGAAATTGGATGTGTCATAGTCACTCATATTCAGCATTCACAGAAGTTAACTCATCATCTCTCCAAAACCTGGTGACTTCAGACCGTTTCCTTCCCAGTACTGCCTCTCAGTAAGATGAAGGGCCTTTTTGTCATTGCCATAGTCATGTGACACAGAAACCCTGGCGTCTCCTCTCTTCTTCCTCCCTTCCCCAGGCACATCTGCCCCTGGAGTCTCTCACTTCTGTCTGAGACGAGGCTGGGGTCGTTAATGGGTGAATCCACACAGTCTTTTCTGCTCCTGACTTCTGGGGTAAATGTGTCATCATTTTCTTTGTGAACTCTTGGCCACGCCTTTGCTGCATGAGTTTGGTATGTGGGCCAGTCCTTACAGGAAATGCATGGCATGGGGCTTCCCCTTTGTGGGGACCTTGGGTTTTTGTCGGGGGTGGGTAAAACTGCTACTTTTTTGTTTACCTGTGAGCAGCAAATGACAGCTGGGAATACAGATGGCCACTCTGGCTGGGAGAGAGTGAGCAAGTCACATGACATTGCGCAGTGCTCAGGGAGATGGCAAAGGGAAGTGACAGGGAAAGCCCCACGGCTGGGAGAGAGCGGCATGCAGAGAGGAAAAGCTGATCGCCGTGAGACCGGGAGTCACGGTGTCCCAGGGAAACAGAACCAACGGGGTGTCTGTCCATCTGCCCGTATGTCCGTCCGTCCGTCCGTCCATCCATCCATTCATCACCCATCCACCCACCCACCCATCATCTCCTATCCATCCGTCCACCCATCTCCATCCAGCCGTCCACCCAGCCATCCATCCCGCATCCCTCCACCCACCTACCCTCTCACCCACCCATGTAGATATTCACTTGAAGGAACTGGCCACGTGAGTGTGGAGGCCAGCAAGGCCTTCTGAAGGGAAGGCTAGAGACCAAAAGGGAGACCGGATGTTGCAGTTGGAGTCCTAAGGCAGTCCGGAAGCAGAATTCTTTCCTCTAGGGGCGACCTCAGTCTTTTTTCTTAAGACTGTCAATCGATTGGATTAGGCCTCGCTCCTTCCCGTCTTCCGATACACAACTCTTACGACCCAGCACTCTAACTCCCTCTCCAGGGCGTTCCAAACTCATTTACTCCAGGGCCGTAGAGGAGTGTGGGGGGTGGGGGGACGAGGTCAGGAGTTCTCTGGAGTGAGCAGGAAGACAGTCCTAATGTCTGGGGTCTGGAATCGTTTCTTAACCTGCTTCACCCATTTGGAAGTTCGGTACTTTCTCCATATTTATCTGAATACCCCCTTTCCTTCACCTGTAATCTCATATTTATGATAATGGCTTTTCTGGTGTGCGAGGACCTTTTATGGCTTTCCATGTTTGTGATGAAATACCCTTTTGGGTTTCAGTTCCTTAAATCTCTTGGTGTGTGTGAGAGCCAAGCAACTTTTATGGCCTCGATAGGAAAACATTGTAGGCCTTCACAGGTAACAGAAAAGCATTTGATAAAAGTTCTTTATACAGCTGGCAAAATGTTATTTTAATTTACCCTACACTTTATCCTGCTTACTTATTAATGTTTTAACTGACTGACGGTTAATATAGTCAGCTTATCCAAGCACCTAATCAAAACTAGACTTAATTACAGCAAAATCTGGAAGATATGAAGATGGCAAAGAGGTTAAGTTGAAATTTATGACATCTGTCTCCTGTAAATTACTGGCTGTTGTCTCTTGTTGAGGGGAAATAAATAAAGGCCGAGATTCAATCCTAAGTGTATCCAGCAGTAGGGGTGGCACTTCCGGTCCCTGGGACTGTTTCTCAGGGACCCTGACGGCATCACAAGCTGTTCACGAGTCCCTTTGGCATCAGCGTTTGTACGCGGAGGTGGAGGGATGCTGCTGTCGGGAGAGGCAGCTTCGGCGCGCTGTGGCGAAGAACCAGGGGTGCTGTATGTTTTTAAAAATTTGTATCAGTTGTAATAATAATATTACCGTAATTCAGCTCATACAACAGTTATTATAACAGAGCTGTGTTAGTACACCTGAGCCGAGTAGACACTGTAAACGTCCGAATTGCTTCCCGCGAGAATCCTGAGCTACACGGCGTGAAGGGAATGGGCAATGACAAGGGACAGGGTGTCCCTGTCCCGCAGTTTGCAGTGTGTCTCGTCCTTGTCCCTGGCATCCCCAGCTTTGCTTCTTCCAGCGCCCTGTCCACACAGCCGGTCACTTGTCACCGCCAAACGTCTGCTCATGTTCTCTTCTCGGGCCATGCTTCTCTTCGTAGAGAGTGGGCCGGGGGGCTCTGCCCTCGGGGAGCTTCCCCCCCACTGTCTCCAGGGCCCCCTGCACTGAGGCTGTAGTGTGGTGGCAGCTTCTCTGTGGCCGGCACGGTGCCGCCCGGTGCGCTTTGTCCAGGGGCGAGCCAAGGATCCCACACAGAGTTCCTGTCCGTCACTGATGCCCCAGCACGGGACCCACTGGTGTGCGGCGCAAGCGCGGAGCAGCCTGGACCTGCCCTTCTTGTCTGGGCCCCACGCACAAGTGACCGTCCACCACATCGAGGAGGTGGTCAGAGCCACAGTCCCAGGCACGGGCCCTCCGTGCCACTCCGACATACGGCGAGGCCTTCACGTGCTGCTTCCGATGCTGCGAGGGGCGACACGCGACGCGGTAACTTGGCCTTTACATTGGAGGCCCGGTGGCCCCGCCCCCCAGACTGAGGAGCGCGTTGGAGGCCCGGTGGCCCCGCACACCCCGACTGACGAGCGCGTTGGAGGCCCGGTGGCCCCGCACACCAGACCGACGAGCGCGTTGGAGGCCCGGTGGCCCCGCCCACCCAGACCGACGAGCGCGTTGGAGGCCCGGTGGCCCCGCACACCCAGACCGACGAGCGCGTTGGAGGCCCGGTGGCCCCGCACACCCAGACCGACGAGCGCGTTGGAGGCCCGGTGGCCCCGCCCACCCAGACTGACGAGCGCGTTGGAGGCCCGGTGGCCCCGCCCACCCAGACTGACGAGCGCGTTGGAGGCCCGGTGGCCCCGCCCACCCAGACTGACGAGCGCGTTGGAGGCCCGGTGGCCCCGCACACCCAGACTAATGAGCGCCCGCAGCCTTCGCCGGTGAGGCAGCATCTCCTGTCCTCTGCGGCATGCGTCCGACTTAGGGCGTCCACAGTGCACATCTCTGTCATCAAGTGTAATCCATGTGATGTCATCAACAGGATGGGCCTGTCTGTTCCGTGGACTATCCCGGTGGTTCAGGACCTGTGGGGATTACCTTGTGACAGATGGCCTAATTAGACATGGGGCAAAACAACAAATCCATGTGTTTTCCATCACATGTGAATATTGCATCGTAACAACTTAAGATAATGGAAAGTCAAAAGCAGTTTTAAAGAGTGAAAGAAAGTAATAAAGCTTCTTAAAAAATAATGCTTATATATTTGTTTATATATATAACGTTTGTGTGTGTGTGTATATATATATACATATGTATATATATACACACATGTATATTATACACACACACACACACACATTATACACATGTACTCTGTGTACATACATACACTTTTCAAAGTTTTTTGGAGGGAACAAAGCTCTTCGCTTTGGAAGTCGTATTTAATCCACACATGGCTCTGATTTGTTCTGCTGCTCACAGAGTTAGAGAATTTTCTAATGCTGTCAAAATATTTCCCACATCACACAGGCAAATAATGGAGGAACTGCAATAACTTTTGATGGCTGTATAATGGTTTCGAATGTTAATATAGATTGTTAGATTTTTAAACCATTATTCAAATCGGTTGTGCTAATCTGATTTCTCTAATTCAGTTCTGCTTTTCTTTGAAAGAAGACAGTATATATGTGTCTGCTTGTTGTAAGAAATATTTTAAAATGGGCACAGCGTGATAGCAGTGACCGTGTGAGAAGAGCATGTGTGACTTTCACGCAGTTTTACTCCGTGTCTGGTGACACTGTGCTGAGCACATGAGATTTGTATCTTCATAACTTGATGAAAATTAAAAGCAGGCAAAGAAGAGAGAGGAAAGGAAACACTGACATAAACACAGAAATGTGTATTTAGTTTTTCACATTAAAAATGACAGCTATTATGTAAGTATATTTAGAAAAAAACGAATGCTTTTTCTACACCGCTTTAGCCATATCCCATAATTTATGTTAGGTTGTTATTATCACTCAATTTAAAATATTTTAAAAATTTATTTCTTGAGTTTTTCTTTAATTTTTTTTCAGAAGTGTGATTTTAATGACTAAATATTTTGCTTTCATTCAAGATACATTGTTATTGATTTTTAAATAATTTTATTACTATCAACATACTAATATTTTAAAATTTATTGAGACTTGTCTTATGTCTCAGTATATGTTTTATCTTGGTGAATTTCCCACATGCCCTTGAAAAGAATGTGCACTCTTTGGTCTTCCGGTACAGTGTTTTCTAATCGTCAGCTAGGCCAAAGTGGATGATATTTGAATTAAACATGCCAGAAATAGGATGGAAATTTGTCTCTTTTCCTTCAGAGATTTTGCTCTTCTCTTTTATTATAGCCTGAAAGAATTGACACTTCCTCAAACATAATCTATTTTATTTTCTTCCTAACTGCTGGCAAATGACTTTGAAGCATTGAGCTTATAGATGACTATCCTATAAAATATTCAGTGTAGAAGATCTTTGATGATTTAGGTAATCTGTTAATATTAAACAGAATGATTTACCAAGATGTTGACATTTTTTTGAGCCATGACATGAAGTGAGATTACAACATAGTTTTTATCAGGAGAAATACGACTTTCTTGATAATTTTTTATATTTAATTTTTAAAATTACAGTGTATCAAGAGATTAATGTTAAAAGTATTAAATATTCAAAGATTCAGCCATTTCAGTTTTCAAGATACCATAGCACATATAATCCAAAACTTCAATAAGAATAAAAATCACTGGGTGAAATGGCAGGAAGCCCCAGAAAGAGTGTAACTCGTGACAGTATGTGTAGTGGCCATTATCACTTCATCTGCAGGATACATCTCATTCCTGGTCCTGCCTTCCTGTCATAAATAATACAAAGTTACTTTCTGGGTCTGCTCCGTCTTTTGCTATTTTTAGGAAATATTAAGTTTTAAAAAAGACTATAAAAGGAACATGTCTCCTAAAGTCTTTTCTGAACATTAAAAAATATGTCCACATTGTTATTTTTATTTTTAAACATCTACAGGTTTTACAGTTCATGGACAGTATTTACTACTGTGTGTTTCAAAATCTGTATCCTGAGTGGAAACGATTTGAGCTTTAAACAAACTGTCCAGCTTCCATTTAAACTGTGCCCCTACCTCGTAGAGTTCGGTTCTCCTCTTACAAAACCCGGCCGTGGCTCACGTCCGTGTCCCTTCTAGGGTTCCAGAGACGTCGTGACAGGGGAGTCCGTGCTGTGGTAACTGACGGACGGACGTGTACAGGTTGTATTTGCTGTTGATGTCTTCGTTCTGCGAAGGGGAAGGAACTGTAAGATGCCTATGATCTTATTCTTTTCACTCGGGCACTCATATTATAAAAGCTTAGTTCAATCATTGTGTGGATCTGGCTTCTAAATTGTCAAAAAATGAGAACACACCGCCAGTGCTCCTAACTATGGCCAAGCCGACGTCCACTCCATTTCGGACGGATGGGCTCCAACCGCTTTTACTGTTCTCTAGATTTAGGAGCTTCCTACATCCTCGTAAGTAGATTAGTTCAGTAATTTATCCTTTATTGGTCTTTGTGTGTTACATTTTCAAATCAGAATAGCTCTAAAAGGTGAGGCTATGAAATAATCATAATATTAGGTGAATGAGGAGCAGCAGCTGTCCTGTTAACCTAATGCACGAGGCGAAGGACGCGCTCAGCCCCTCCGGGCCCTGGGGCACACGTGTGCATGCTGCAGTCTGACCTTGGATCCAATCATATTTTGTACCCTGAAAAAATGGAAACGATCTCTTTTTAAATTTTGCAGTACTCAGGGTCCACACTAAATCTTTCATGTTTTTAATACCAGCTATATACATAAATTACTTTTATAAGGTAATTACTTCTTTAAAATTGGGTAGATTCACAGCAAAGAGTTTTAAAAGACTCCTTTAACTATGAAACAGATTTAGCTGCATAAAATGAATTGGAACATGCTCATTCTGCTCTTACACAACTCACTGTTTATTAATGTATTCGTCAAACCTTTATTGAAGTCTGGCTCTTTGGCAAGAGAGAGCAAAGAGAAGAAAGGGGTAACGATTGCACGAAGGAAAGCCTTTGGGTCACCTTTAGAAAATGAGGGTAGGATTGTGTTTGGGAGAGGTGTCAAAATTGGGAAAAGCTTTTACAGCAAATAAGAAAGAACGCTGTTTGTAGATGAGTAAAGGTTTTGCAAAAACAGTGAGGCTGGGAGTAATCAGAAGTGAAGTCCTGGACCACAGTTCTATGATATTTGTCTAGCAGCTTCTAGCAGGAGTAGGTAGAACGAGCTGCGGGCTTTTGACACGTTGGAAACTGCTGGGGAGGACTAAGATGACCTGTGACAGGGAGGACTGGCGACGGTTGAGTTGACATACTTAACTACGAGGCTCAGGGTGGACATGGAGTCACATGAAGCCAGAATAGTTCAAGCAATCACAGTATTTACCTGTAGTGGAATTAGCTTAAATGCCTGTAACTTTTTTTGCAATGTTATGAGAAATCTGGAAATAAAATATAAAGCAAACATAAAAATCACATGAAATTGGTACTAAATCATATAATGTGACTTTTGTCAACATTCGGAAAAATGTATGTTTTGTTTCTCTTCCACGTTTATAATTACAGAGAATTAATCAGTTGTGCACAAGTAATGATACTTAATTTTTTGCTTCTAATCCCTCAATAATTTTAAAGAAGTTTAGATTAAAAGTAAACAGGGTTCTATACACAGAAAAATCCTGTGAGGCATTTTCACTATCCTGTCTGTTCAATGAGTCATTTTATTTTTTAACAAGAATTTCAGGAGCTAAGCAGAATACAATGCAAAAATACAAGAGGTTATAGAATTTGGAAGCATGGTTAAGAAATGTGGATGCTAGGATGAGCACTGATGTCTAATAAGAACTCCAGAAAGAGAGAGTAAAGCGCATGGAAGAGCAAGTACTGATCTGTCAGTGTTTAGCTCCGTCTTTAGTTGGGTTTATGCTACAAAACTAGCTCGCTAGTCCTGCTGCGTCACGTACCTCCGAGGAGGAAAACAGGATTCGATTCACTCAGTGCACATTGTCCTTTGCTTGAATGCAGTACCATGTAGAATTATGTAGCTAGTATTTCCATTTACTTTACATGACTTTGATTTACACCTTGGAGAACCAAACATCCCCTCTTCAACTGACTGGTGGTGGCCCTTTAACTGCACTAGGAGAAAAATTTAAAAAAAAACAACTTTGTGTGAAAATTGGTGATAACTGGCACTTAAGATCAGAAAAAAGTACCTTAAGATGCTGTCTGCCCAAAGCTCTGAAAGATTTTAAGATAGGCAGTAATATTTACAATAGTGCTGAGAACTAGGTACCCAGAATTATTGGATTTGATAATAAAACTCACCTGTTTAATCTCAAAAAAGTAAATAAAAGAATGGCAGTATTTGAAAACATAATTTATGATTTTCTGGAAATAATTAAAGACATCAATATACAACAAATACTATGAAGGTGTCAAAAGCGATTCTTAGGTGCTTTGTAGTGAACTTGCAGAACAACGATAACAAAGTGAAAATCTTAAAAGGAGTCAGAGAGATAAAAAACATCAATTACAAAGGAATAAAAAAATAGGCCGAGAGTAGATTTCTCAATAGCATAATACATGCCAAAGGACAGCAGACTAACAATCTTTAAATTCCTGAGAACAGTTTATGTCTACTTTAGAACCTGTGCCCATCAAAAGTACCTTTCGTGGATCAGAGCAAAGTAAAGACATTTTCAGACATAAAATTTAATACATGTCACCAAAGGAAGTTTTGCAAGGAAATATTTTAGGAAGAAATGAAACGATCCCAGGCTTCAGGTTTGAAGTGCAGGAAGAAATCATAGGCAAATAAACTGGATAAAATTTATGTAAATAAAAGAATTATTGTCTGTACAAAACTATAATGATCATGGTGGGAATAACAAACTTCAATTAAATGTACAGATTAAATATACAGAGATAAAAAAAAAGAAAACTGTGTAAGATAAAGGTCGAGTAGACTTTTTATTAGTGTGAGAGGGTTTAAGGTATTGATGAGCTTTGCACTCAGTGAATCAAGAGGTTAATACGTATCAGCAGGAACAAACTATAGAAAAGGGTTTGGGATTTCTGGGTTCTCAGGGTTGATGAATCTTTCCTTTTATTCTGACTCCAGTTCATGGGTACCACATTTTCTCAAAAAGTCTCGATTTACACTTACTGAACCTGACCTTGGATATTGTTCATTAAATATGTTACATGCATAACAGAAATACTTTTTGCCATTTTTAATTAATATATTTTACTTATATAGACCATTTTGTAAATGTGATTCTTTGTTAATAACAGCTAGTGGTCTTGTCATCCAAGAATTAAAATGTACATTTCTGACTACATTCGTAAATGTCTTATTAAATTTTTGAATTAACATAAAACATTTGAAATAATGCTCACAGTAATTTCTACTACACTGGTTGAACTTTGAGAAATTCTAAAAACTGTATAGTAATTTACTTTAGTCAAACAGAATTTGAATATGATTCAATCTGTCCTGTTTTTTAGTACATGAAACTGTGAATAACCTCCAGAATGATTAATTTTACCTTTGAGTATCCAAAGCAAGAAAATGAAAAATCAGGGCAGATCCATTTATTAGTGAATTCCTCTGCACTGAAGGATTGATGAACTGTGTTTTATAAAACTATATTATCTCTTCAGTGCTTCTTCACTGTTTTTACTTTCTCATTCTTTATGGAGTGAGTCTTCTTATTTTCATATTTTCAGTATAAATTTTCTCTATTTCGTGCAGAATACTTTTCTGAAAAGGGTCTCTGAAATTTCTAGGCTATTTTTTTTTATTTAGTATGTTCAATTAATTTTTTCTTTGAAATTTTAATATTACATTGTAGGAAATACATCATCCGGTAGGAAACTTGCATATGTATTCAAATAGCCATGAGATTAACTTTCGTGTAAGTTCCGCAGAAAAATATTTTATTATTTTGAATAGTATTTTTATAAATTAAGTTCATGTAAATTAGTCATATTTTTTACTTTCAACCTTGTCAGAATTTGATCTTTTTTCCTTCCACTCTGGTTTCATGCTAGGTAGCAGTCTTTTATAGAAACATTTTACATTTCTCAGAAATTCTCTTGCCTTAAAGGTGGCTTGATTGGTCATTAAGTTAATTTGGAATTACTACCTGTCGAACTTTATGAATAAACATGTGTACATAATTCTGCACTTAAATGTGGTCATTCCCCATGACAGTCCTGAAAAATACATTTATCACGATTGCTGTTTATTCACAGAAAACAGATTCAGATAGGTTAATGACTTTCCAACACAAAACTAGGAGGAAGCAGAACCGAATTCGAACTCGGAATGTTCTGCGGCAGCTACGGCGAAGTCGTCACCCCGCACAGGACCGCAGAGTCGCTGCAGAGGGTGTCGGCGCGGGCCACCCGCTGCCACCCCGCCCGCGCGCGGGCTCTGACGCGCGGCCACGCGGTTTCCAGACCTCGGCGCCCGGGTGGACGCAGACACAGGGTCCCCGTCACTCAGCAGTTCCTTGGAGCCGGAGTCCGGCGGGCAGTGGGGCGGGGGGCCGTCGGCGTTGCGGGCGTGGGAGTCGCATGTCCGAAGGTCCCGAGTGAGGTCCGCAAGAGACGCGGCGCGGTCCCCCGCCCGCACCCTGGGCCGTGTCTGCTGAGCCTGGACCAGGCGCGCCCCTCTGCCCGTGGGGCGCAGCGCGCCGCCTGGGTGACCGCCGCGGCCACAGCTGCGTCCCATGTCCGACTCCCCCTGAGGCCCAGCTCGTGTGCGGCAGGACCGTGTGTGCCTTTCTCCCTGTGTGCTGGCTGACCTCTAGAACAGTGCCTGAAAGTTAACCACTCTCGAAATTATTTGCTGAAGGAATGAACGAACGAATAATCAGACAGCAAAGGCTCATTTTGAGCTGACCTCAGAAGTCCAGAATGTGAGCAGAAGCTGTTCCTTGCCTTCTGAGTCTGACATGTATCTAATCTATTCTTCTGAGCACAGAAGAGAGAAACGGGGGGATCAAGTCAAGGATAATTAAAATTCCCAGCAAAATTACCTGTCAGTTTCCTCTTCAGAGAAATCATCCTATTTCTGTCTTGGAATCAGCGCTTTCAAATGTCCGAGCACAAAAGATGTAGAAAACCTTAAGCAAAGTTCTCAACACCCGCGTGTTTCAGAAACCCCTGATTGTCTTGCTCGCTGCTGCTGGGCGTGTTCAGGGAACGCATCACAGGGGACTTTTGACAGATTTTGAGAGCTTCCTCCTGCCCGTCTTGTGTGGCTGTTGCCCATCACTCAGGTCGTAGGGACTGAGTCTGTGACGGGCTAAGAGGTGTTCTTTGGTGGCGCACCTGTCTTGAGAATGCTTAAAGTTCTCGTTCGGTCGGTGTTGGAATCACAATACAGAGATAGATTAAACTAGTCGAAACTTGTTTTATGAGCCCCACTTTTTAAATCCCAATTAACAGCCTAGTGTATTACATTCTTTAGTCCTGTCCTTTCACAAGGACCGGACATCGGCTGTTTACTCCAGCACGTTTTACCGTCTCTCTCTCCACGGAGGCAGCCCAGCCCTCCTCCCCCAGCAGCAGGAGAGAGACGTTTAAATGAATATCTATTTTCTAATCATTGAAGTTTTTTTTTTAAGCTTGAGGAGAAGAGTTCAGTCGCTGTCACCGATCCTTCGGTTTCAGCTACCTGCAGAGAGAACCGAGCGCGGCCGAGCCGTGTGCGGCTCTGATGTCCGCCGTCCGCCCGTGCCCAAACCCGACTTCTGGAAAAACCGATAGTGATCAACATTCGTCATCTGAATTTAGATGATCAGATAAAATCAATTGTTATTCTGCGCATTCATCCTTGACTGATTAGGCGATTCAAAGGAGAAGTCAGGCAGAAGGCGATGCGCATATTGATGATTAATGATTCGAGAAAAATTCAAGCACATGCCAGATTCCAGGGACATAGTTTCATAGTGAGTTACTTGGACATACACCGGGAAATGGGTAAATACATAAAATTTGGGGAAATCACATTTTAACTGTCATAAATGCTGCTTTTAATGCTTGTAAGGGAGCCACCAGCATGCGTGTGCACTCTTAATTAAAGTGACCTTTTCAGCTGGATTGTTTAGCCTGCGGATCTGTGGACCACACCCATCCATTCACCCGTTGTACACCTGCTACACCCCATGGATGTTAGCTGTGCGCGGTCCAAAAACGCTGGCGTGCCCCCATCAGAGGCCGCCCGAGTTCAGCAAGGGCGGTGGGTCCTTGAACTCGCGTGGCCGGGCGTGCAGGGCCGGACCTCCCCTGGTGGAACACGCCCATGACTCTGCTCGCGGCCGAGGACCCACACTGTCACGTCTACCATTTTGTCGCCCGCTGCCCCAAACTGTGGATTTGAGCCAATTCCTACATGGCCTCTGGTTCAGGCTCGGAATTTTACCCTGCTCTGTGTTTCTCACTTCATGCCTTTTTTTTTTAATTTAAATACTTCTTGCCAGATTCAAATCCAGGCCGATATCCGCTTTTGTTTTCTTCTTAATGTTTCTTTTGCTTAATAACGAGATCCTAACTCAGAGGCAAATTTACCTTGAAGGCCATGAAGCTTGAACTGTAAGAATCTGTAAGAAAGCAGTAAAAAAAAAAAATGAGAAATCTAATAGAGGTACATAGGGAACTAATTAATAAAAGTACTATAATATTTTTCTGGATTTTGTGATGTTTCAAATTATTCAGCTTTTAAGAATTTGTGATTCATTGTACTTTCTTGTTTTTCTAAACATTCACATTTCTACTAACTTTACAATTGATAGATTTGTGGGTTTTTTTGTTTGTTTGTTTTATGTGTCAGACCTAACAAAACCCGGAATAGTTCCTGCTCTAACTCAGTTATCCCCATAATTCAAAATAAATGAACATATAGTGAAGATGCGACTTAGTGTCGTGACTAAGTGGATGGTAACCTGGGCTCTGATGTGTCACTGTACGGGGTAAAATCCCGGCCTAATAATTTATTATTCTTGTAAACTTGGGCAAATTACTTAACATACCTAAGCCTCAACTCTCTTTTTAAAAGGAGGAGATTGGATTAGAAAATGTAATTTCTCTCTCTTTTCTTTTTCCTTTCCTTTCCTTTCTTTCCTTCACCCCCCTCTCTTTCTTTCTTTCTCTCTCTCTCTCTTTCTCTTTCTCTCCCTCCCTCCCTCCTTCCTCTCTCTTTCCATCTTTTGCTCAGCATAAGATTCTTGAGATTTATCTATGTTGTTGAGTGAATCATTAATTCATTCCTTTTTATTCCTTAATAAACACTACCGTTAGCAGCATTTTTACCAGACATTTTGGATTATCCCGCTCCCAGGGGCCACGTGCACTGTCCTAACCCCTTTTCACTGGGGCTTGAAACACGTTGACCTTGCACTGTGGGAGGACTTATGGGTGTTGACGCAGATCAGACGATTTAGGATTCTTTGTGGCGTGCACGACCTCTAGAATGGCAGGGTGTGAGTGTCTCTGTGTAGCTACTTCCTCAAAATGCAATGAAATTCTGGTGAAATTGTCAAAATAATTATTTACAGAACTCCGAAAAATTACTTAAACGCTTGCAACAGTATGAGGAGGAATTAATTCAAGAAAAATGGTGGAACCTTGGGAGAAGATTAGGGTTTGTGGCTTTTTGTCCTGACCTGTTTTAATCCTCCTGTCTCAAGTTGGGTGGCGGTGCTGAAGCCAGCAGCCTTGCAGCCCGGGCAGGCAGACTGGCAAGGAGCGCTCACACAGCTCCACTCCCCGGGCTGCCACAGCGCCACCTGCCCAGCAGCTTCTGCAAAGGCCCGTTCACAGGTGGGAAACTTTTTTCCAGAGCTGCCACATTATATTAGCTAAAATATTTAACTGTTCAACATAAATTACAAGACAAGCAAAGAAATAACAAAGTGTGTCCCGTATGTAGTGGAGGGGGCCGGGGAGTCAATAGCCAGAGATGTCCTGAGGGTTGCAAATGTCGATTCTTAGTAGACAAACTGTTACAAATAGATTCAAAGAAATAAAGGAAAGAATGTCTAATGAACAGAGCTAGCCCATTAGCAAAAGTGAAAGACGTATTGGTTCGGGCATTTAAAGAAATCTCTGAACAATTATTAAATGGCCACTAAGTGAAATAGCAGAGACAGGTAGGTGCACACTACAGGGACTACAGCCTGTAAAATTGAAGTATGACAGCGATATCCTACCACGTAGACGACAATAGAGATCACAGAAGGAAAGGACAGAGAAAAGGAGCAGAGAATATATGAAGGAAGAATGGCCCCAAATGTCCTAATTTGATGAAGAACATCACCTACTCATCCAAGAAGCTCGGTGAACTCCAAATAGGATAATAACAAAAATATAACCTTACAGTTAACACGCCGAGCTCTATAAAAAGAAAGTACGTCTCCTGAAATGTAAATTTGTATGGAGATGCTTCTTAATGTTGGAAGAACAAATTCTGTTTCTAAAGTTGATTACCAAGACAAAACAAAACATCATCACAGCATCCCTTAAATGAAAAGGAAATACACATTTGAATGCTCAAAAATTAAGAATGTTTTGATCGGTTTGTTTCTTTGTATTTATGCTACGGTCTCTCAATTTGCTTTTTTTTTTTTTTTTTAAGGCCCATGCGCAGGACGCTGCATGAACACAGAATTGTGTGGATGATGCTGAAAACGATTCCAGATTTAACTTCCCAGCTAACTGACGAGGATCTAAAAGCACTTAGCAAGAGTGTCACTTCCGAAACCTGGGTGAAAGGCAGCACAGGTAACCGACTGCTCTGGAGGGACATTGGCAAGATAAAGCCCATGTCACTATCATTATAATAGTCGTAATTTCACTTGACGTTAAAAATCCACCGTTTAGGCATATTTCATTTGTAAGTTTATAAGTAGTGGGACATTTCACATTTTAGTACTTACGTTTTAAAGATGTACACTAGCATTTGCACACATCAGAGTCACCCAGAGGACTCGCTGAAATGTCGCTGTGTTCAATACTTAGAGTTTCTGGTTTGATAGGTTTGGGAGTGGAGCTTAACTTTTATTTCCAGTAATAGTCCAGGTGATGCTGCTCACCTGGGGACCATACTTTGAAAAGCGATCATCGACACACACATTCAGTAACCATCTAGCATTGGTTTTCATTGTTAAGACAGAAAGTGGTCAAAGTGAGCATTTGATGGCTCCGTACTGATCGGATATTGGGAAAAAACCTCTCTAGACAGGTTTTAGTTTCTTCATTGTAATTTCTTATCCCTTTACCAAGGATATGTACTGGATACATTAATTTAATAGCAGTATTTTATATTTTAATTTTTTTTGTAGGGGAGCACACAAGTAAACACACTAGAGTCACACACACCTAAACTAATAGAATGCAACATCATCTTTTTTTGTATTTATCAAGTACCTATTAAAAAGGAGGAACTAAGTTTATTTAATGCATTTGCTGCATGAGGAATATTCCTTCTTTATTCCTCACAGTGACAAATGAAAGTAGATATTATTATGATTTTTTTAGATGAGGATCCTAAGGCACAAGTATTTTGTGGCGCGTTTCTGATTAGAGTGGAATTTCAAACACACTTTAGCCCTAATGCCAAATGCATTCTCAGCCCATCATGCCTCTGGTTCATTGGGATCATGGCATTTAAAAACTAACTGGAATTTTGGAAAATGTGTCTATTGAAAAGATTTACATATTTTAGGAGTTTTCCCCCAATGGCCCTCTCTCGTAATTAGTTTCATTAAATTCAACATCAAACCTGGAAAATTAAATCATAGGAGTTTTGCAGAGGATGAACGATTTTGAAAGGGAAGAAAGAACAAACATTCAGCACTGCTTTTCCATTAGCTTGAGGATAGTAGTTAAAATTTTTGTTTTATCACAAGTCCCTGAAATTATATTTATTGTAAAAAATATGAAAACAACCTGAACGCCCTTCACACGCGTGGTGAGACAGCCGCTCCACGGATGGCATCCCGGTCAGCGGTGGACGGGGCTGAGGCGGGTCTACGGACTCTGATGCGGACGCTTATTAGTGACAGCCAAATAAAAATAGAACTGCAGAGGCCTATAAAAATATAGCCACATGTATCGCATGCCCCTAAATGCCTGAAGTTAGAGATACAGATATGTGTACATATACGCACGCACAAGAATGCATGGGAGGAGCCCCAGGAGGGCAGTGGGAAAGTACGTATTTGTTACCTTAGTGGGGGTAGAGGAATCGAGAGGCAGTGAATGTGAACCATGAACTCTGGTTTTAAAACTACCGTTAGAAGCAGATATCGTATTCTGATGGTATCTCGACAACTCAGGTGATTAACTGTCAAACTACCAACTTTCATTCCTTGGCAAATATCAACTTTAATTGATCATTTATATATTAAGTAAGGCATTTCACATTTGATAACTCACATTTCAATAACTCACATTTAATATTAAACTCGTATACTTTCAAACACTTTTAAAAAGTTAGGAGTCTCTGTGTTTACATCTACCTGTGTCAAAAGCCTTCTCTGGAGTTTTTAGGACATGTGATTCTGGCCGTTCGGGTCTGTCTCCCTGCGAGGCAGTCAACGCATTAACTGTCTGGCCTTCGGAAATGGCTTCGTTCATCCAACGTAAAAAAACAAACCCTACGAGGTATCTTTCCTTCCCTTTCCTTTATTTCCCCTCCCTCTGCCGTTGTTTGAAGTGCCCCCTGCAGCCCCTCGTCACCCGGCTGCTGGCCCCCAGCCGCCGCCCGCCTCGTTTCCGCCGCAGTCTTTTGAGCTTCGTTGTTTGAGGCAGCTTCCTAGGCTCACCAGTGCTCACTCAGTCTCCTGAAATGATGGAGCATCAACAGGGATGACAGTACCAGCGTGATTTGAAGTACCGAGTAGCACGCGTACGTCTCTCCCGTTCCAGCGAATGTGGTACTAAATCCTGGTTACTGCATTAGGATTACATAGATTCTGCAGTAGAAATAACATATGTCATGTACATCCATATAGTGATCACTTCCCATGTGCCGCGCCGGTGTATAGTTTACTCCGTTCCAATGATCTCAAGAATGATTCCTTGGATCCCTTATTTCATGGCCTGGGCAGGGGCGTTGTGACTTGGCAACCTAACACTCTCGCAAGCTGAGATCGTGAGCTTGCTTGCAAATCCCATGGAGGGGCCGACCTAGAGTTAGAGTCTCGATCAGAATTTTATTACTATATTCCTTTATATTAACATTGAAATATTCTCATGAAATGATTGATGTAAGGATTTTTTCCTTTATTATCTATTTCATCTGTGCTCTGTTTTCTTAACTTGAAGTCCATTAAGTTTTATAGTGTTATTTCTCTTCTATTTCTTCTATTTTATTTCATTTTACTCCCAACTTTCATGAAGTTATATCTCAAAAACGCCATAGCTTCGTATTTTAATAAAATTTAATATTTATTTTTAATACCGAGGATATTTTTATATTACTAAATTTTTAACATTTTTTTAACCTGCATAGACTTATTTTCCATTGTGGTTTAAATTTCATTTAACATATAATAAAACATAGTAGCTAAATCTCCTGAAAGAACGTAGCGAGCATCTCTACCATATATGTTACCCATAATTCAAATAATGCATTCGTACAACATAAGTAATCAAATATTTAGTCCTGCCATAAACACGTGGCTCCCTTAAAGCAAACCTAGCTCAGAAGAATGCCTGTTGGCCCTAAAGGACGGTCAGCTGAAGTGTTTCTTATGGTTTATGATGACCTGTCCTTGGAAGCTGGCCAGAGTCTCTCAGTCTCTCTGCATTGTGAAACCCAGTTCCTTTCTTGCCTTTCCCTACCTGAGAGGTGACAGAGGTTTTGAGAAAATTAAGGCAACAGCAACAACTCTTCAGTCTCAGGAAAATGCCAGAGACGCTTGCCGTGATGTTTATTTCTCTCACTGTCATTTTGAATCTTAATTTCTACACAGCGAAATTTGTAAGCAGGGTCGATTTCTGAAATATTTAATACCTGATTAGACAGGTGTTTTCTAATCACAGCAAATGCCTGCTCTGAACAGCCAGCACAGGTGCCCTGGCAGCCCACAGCAGAGACAGAGACCCCACACGCACGGCTTCCTCCACGCCCGGAACTGGAATACTTTGAATTGATAAAGAAGCACTTTTTAAGTTGTTGAACATAAGTCTATTACTCAGCATCTAAAATCTCATAATTTTTTTTAAAACCTATTCGACTTTGTTGGAAAACAATCAGAATAGAGCTTGCATTTGTTCAACCCCTGCAGGCTAATTCCTGGGTCAAATATTTCAGAAGAGTTGGCAGTTTTGTCCAATAGCGAAGAGTTATTTTTTAAAAAATCTTTTATGTAGTTTTGTCACGTGCAAAAATGCAACATGGTTTTGTGCTAAATGCTTAGGAAGAAAACTGCATAGACCTGGTTCCCATTTCCTACGATAACATAAAAACAGTTCATTTATTTAACAACCGTGTCTTAAGTCTTTGCTGTGTGCTAGTGACTATCATTGGAACTTACTTTCTAGTATGTGATATAGGAAAGAAGGAACGAATGAAAATGTGGTATAAATTTAGGAAATAAGTTTTATGAAACAGTAAGTAGAGAAAAAGAATTAGAGGGGCTGGTAACGAAGAGGAATTCTTTATGATTGTAATAATCAGATATTTTATATAATTTTTTGATCTGCTTTTCTTAATAATTTATAAGTACTACTTTGCTTAATATTTTTTAAACTCTGTAAAGTGTGTGGTGATTATTCATTTTATAGAAGAGGAACGTGGGGAACAGAGATAGTAGTAAACTAGACAAGGTAACATATAGGCAGACTGTTCAGATAATACATCTGTATAAATGCTATATAAAGATGTGAGACAAGAATGGAAAAATGACACGTAATTCAATATTTAAAAGGCAATATGACTCTTGAAAGTAACGTTGTCTTCAGTGTTTTGGACATTTCCTAGAGCGTTCATGGAGTTTAACTACAGGTGATAACATGTTACAACAAATAGCAAAAATAAACCAACTAGACAAATACTTTGAGAGTGGGAAGATAAGGACCTCCATAGATGGATTGAAACGTTTTTCAGAATTCTGGAAAAGACCCATAATAATCCAAGGCGTGTTTATTGAAGAAAAATGGTGGAGTCTTGGTGAGAATAGCGAGTTTTGTGGCATTTTCACTGGCCCTGTTTCCTCCATCCTGGAACCCAGCCTGGCAGCCGTGGTAGCTGTGAAAACCAGCCACCCGGCAGCCACCAGAGGCCACAGCTTCGGTTTGGATCTCTCTTCAAATTTCTTACCCGATCGATTCGTCACGATTTGACCTGTCTTCCAGGAATAGGCCCGTTCACCAAGCTGTAGATTAAAAACAAAATGGAACAAAACTCAAATCAATAGCCTAACCTTCCACCTTAAGAAATTAAAAAAGAAGAGCCAGCTAATCCCAAAACAAGCAGAAGGAATGAGATTCCAAATATTATATTTTGAGCTTCAAAGAAACAATCGAGAAGGTGGAAATGCAAACCTTGGAATGGGAGAAAGTTTTTGCAAATCATACACCAGATAAGGGTCTCATATTCAGACCATGAAGAACTCTTACAGGTCAATAACAAAAAGACAATTAACACCACTGAGAAATGGGCAATCTGTTTGAATAGATGCATTTCACAAGAAGACATACAGCTGGCCAATAGGCACATAAAAATGCTCCACATCATTAGTCATCAGAGAATGGTAAGTTAACACCGCGATGGGATGCCATTCCATCCCCACTAGAAAAGCGTGAATGAAAAGGACGGTGAGAGCCGAGGCGATGCGGAGAAGCGGGGCCTCTCGTGCGTTTCGGGGGGGGGGGGGGCGGGGCGGGGCGTGTGAAGTAGTGAAGCCCCTCCTCTGTAAGACAGTTTGGCAGCTCCCCAAACGTTAAACACAAACTTAGGTCTGACCCAGCAGCTCTACCCCTCGGTGTAAACGGAGAAGTGGAAACGTACATTCATTCAGAACTCACGCACACGTTTGCAGCGCCTCCACTCACAATAGCCAAAACGTGGAAACAGCCCAAAGTCCCGTCAGTAGATTAGATTTTCTTTAAATGTGGTATATCCTTATGATAGAATATTATTTGGCGATAAAAAGGAATAAGGTGCTCATACATGCTACAGTCAGGACGGATTCTGAAAATGTTTTGCTAAATGAAAGAAGCTGCTCACAAAAGGCCACATATTTATGGTTTCTTGAGTAGATCTTTTTCTAAAACCTTTTCTGAGGTTTTTTTCCTTTGTTTTAATGGACCAAAATAGCTTTTGATAACCACTTTAAAATGTTCAACTGTATATAATTTGGGGTCAGGAGCTTCCATTTATCCCATTTAGTTTTAGAGGGAACATGGACATGGACAGTGGATTAGTGGTGACCAGAGGGAAGGGGGGAGATCAGGGGATGAGAGTCAAATATTTGGTGACGGAAGGAAAGTGACTGTGGATGGCGAACACACAATGCAATACATATATGACATTCTGTTGAATTGTACACTTGAAACCTATTAGATTTTGTTGATCAATGTCACTCTAATAATTTTTTATTAAAAAAGTAAAAAAATGACAATAAAAGTATTTTTAGCTCTGCCAGCTGCATATGTCTAGGCATAAATACTACGACTCAGGTGAGCTCTTCAGCTTTTGGAAGTATCTGCCCCGCCCCCGCCCCGCCCCCAGCCTCACCCCGCCAGCAGGCCTACTGGGATCATGTGCTCTTAATCTGAAGTGATGACATAATAGCCCCACAATAAGTATTTCATAAATGAATGTAGGCATTAATCAGTACTGCAACTAGTATAGCCTTAAATACACAATACTGATCTAAAGTTTGTTCAAAGTGAAATAATTCTTGTTGAATGGTGGTCTCCAATAGGTAGTCCATTCATTCTTTCAGAAAAAGTAGCATTTTCTTGGATTGTATTGTTAAATCCCACAGTTGCATACCCAGGGCTCTGCTTTTGATCTTCTCATATAGAAATGATTTTAAGTCCTTAGAAATAATATATTATGCCCTGTATTTTAATAATGTGCTTTGTGAAGAATTTAGTTGTATTTACATTATTTTCTTTTTTGGGAACTGGGAGAAATATTTTCAGTGATTTGGGGACTTCTAGGCAAGTCATTCTTTAATTCTTTCGTAGCTACTAAATCAAGTAACTGATCACATTTTTTGTATTGCATGTGAGATAGCTTAAGGACTTTTTAAAATAAGCTTTTAAAAACTCTTTGATTTAAAATATATGTGGCATTATTTTGATTAAAATTTTAAGCATTAAAACTTTTAAAAAGGCAAATGGAGCAAAAATGATCTCCTTACTCAATACTATCTCCTTATAAATAGGCAGGATTTCATGGAATTTGTTTTATAATTTAATTTATTCTTGCCTTCATCTTTTTTTCTCAATTTTCCTTCTATTTCTTCACTAACTTTTAAAGCAATATTGTATGTATTTTTCTAAGGTCACTTATAACTGAGATTAACAAGGTTCAAGTCTAAATGAATGAACAGAATCTTTTACTGAAAACAAAGGCCTTGACCTTAATGTGTGTGTTATGAATATGAACAAGCAATTTTGAAATACATTTTTAGTGTTTTTTCTTAGTAGGAAAGACTAGGTAAAAATATTAAGAAATAATTTAAGGTTATTAAAATAATCACTAGCAATTTGTAATATTTTAAATTCTCCCTTTATAAAACCTTTATAAATATTTGGCAGGAAGCATCAATATTGAGAGGCTTTCCAATGCAAGATCTTGAGGCCAAAACAAGTTGAAATGAATTTCTTTTTATCCCTTCCATTTAGCTCTATGATCATATGAATTTGTTTTTTTAATCTTAAAATACACAGTTTTACTTGTACCTTATCTTCTGCAAATTATACAAATTATAGAAATAACCTAAATAAAATGATTAGATGTGTGACTTAAAATAACTACTCCTGGCATCTTAAGAAAGGACAAATTGTCCGTAAGGACAAAACCCCATCTACAAAGACACCTTAAATTAGAAGAGCTATGAAAAGGCCATTCATTGCTCTTGTTATGTTATCTCTGGGACTATTTGGACTGTATAAGGGGGTTTCCACAAATTAAACCACCCGGCTTCAAATGTAAACTTCCCGGGCTCCCACCTACCTGATGATCTGACAGGAAGAAGGGCATGGAGGAGTTTTATCTCATTTCTCCAAAGACAGAGTTCTAAGGAAGGAAAAGAGAGTTGTTCCCCAAATGTTTGATAAGATTCTTTGAGAGAAGCACAGTAGAGGACAGTTAATTAGGCTTTCATTCGTTCAGGCATTTGCTACGTGCCTAAAGTCATTCGGGTGACGAGCCGTGGGCTGGAGATAACAGAGCAAAGTCAGGGGTCCTGCTCCGAGAGGCTGCGTCGAGGAGACTGAAAAAGCAGAGCGCGCCAGCGGAATCCTGCGGGAAAGCCTCCCAGGGGGGCGGCGGTCAGGGGGCGGGGGCGGCACAGGCGCAGGTCGGGGAGGGCTCCTGGTGCCCAGGTCACACTCACACTCAGGTTTATAGGCCAAATGAGAGCGAACCAGGTGCAATGTGACCGTTTATCCAGGGCAGCTCTTGCAGACATTGACATAGTTTAGAGTGGAGGAATTCAGCGGCAGGTTCTACGGACCAGAGTGGGGGCTGGGGGCGGGGCCTTCCTAAGCGCTCACCAGCGCCTTTGCTTCAGTCCCTCTTGGTGTGTGGCCTTGAACCTGTTGAAAAGTCACAATCAAAATGATTAATTAAACTTTCCATTATTAGTATTCTTAATTCATTTTGAATATCTCTTGTTCGACTAATACAAGAGCTATTCTAAAATACAAGGTCCTGAACTAGGAAATTTCTTCAAGTCCTATGAAAACATTTCTTTTGGCTTTTCATGTCATGGAGGGCAGCTAGATAAATAATTGTAGAAAACTTACTCCTAACCAACTTGATTTTATCGAGTTCCTTTACTTTTGCAAAATCTGGGAATAAAGATTTAATGCCATTTTGATTCATTTTAATGTCATTTTATATTCTTATAGTCAATTTTTTCTTTGTTTTTTGGAGTATTCATTTTTTTCCTAAAAATTACACAAAATAATTTTGTGTATTTTAAAACTTGAATAAGAAGCCTATACTATGTTTCTTCTCATTGCTTAGGAATTTCAAAAGCTTATAGTTATCTTGCAGTGTTTGTCATAATTCATAAATTTAACACAGCTTTGTGATTTGTAAGTAATATATTTCAATTACTACTTGAGAGCGCAATTCTATTGCATTTTTTCTTTATACATTTTTTATGGTATTTATACCATTTGTCATATATTTGAGAGCTGATTTCATATATCGTATGAATTCTGAGAATTTTCTGTTAATTGTTTTATTTCATATATTTTGCTTGAGTGTTCATTTTTAACTCAATTTTATGCCATTTTCTGTTTGAGAATGTTCTTTTTTCTCCCCTAGCATTTGTATGAAGATGTCACCCCAAAGCTCATCACACTCAGCATATATTTCTTAAAATTCTTAAAAATTCTTTTACTTTCAAATCTCTACCAAACTAATTTTGATAGATTCATAAGTGAACCAGCTACATTAATTTCAGGAAATAATTGAGGTTTAATATTTGAACTGAACTTTGTAACAAAATGCTAAGAATTCTTTCGATCCTCTTTGAGATTCTTTATAAAATCTATAAAATGATCATCTGTGTTTATGTATATGTGTATACGTGTATATATATCCACACGAATACACATATGCCATCCTGCAAAAATATATGTATGTATATGTATATATATATGTATGTATGTGTGTATGTGTATAAAATACTGCATGCACACTCCTGTGTGTGTGTATGTATTTTATGGGTTTGCACATGTGTGTGTATCCTTCAGATGTTGAAATATATTTGAAAACCTCCAGAAACTAATGTGCTTTTTGACTTTTGACGTTACTTAATTATTCTGTGCCTTAATTTCTTCGTTTGAAAAATGGACTACGGATAAATAACACTTTGGATTATTAAAAGTTTCAGTGATAGAGCACCTAGCACAGTGCATGGCCGATAACTGATGGTCGGTATGTGATAGCTGTTTTTCATGGCAAGTCTAGCATGTCTGGGTAACAGGAATTACTACGTTTCAATTTTTGGAAGTCTATAGAAAGATTGTTTCTTAATGAGACAATTTTTTAAGGAAGAGTCTATCAACCTACTTATTAAGATTTAAGAGCAGTAACCTTATGGAGAAAAACTAGGAAAAGGTATCATTGCAGTTCAAATCAAGCACTTTTATTTTGCTCAATAATTAAGTGTCTTTTTTTGATGAGTTTTATTTAAATAACAGTCCGTTTTCTTATGAACAACTGTAATATGAAATCTCTTTTCAGTCTCGTTTATGTTAAATAATGTTTATGCCATGAACATATATTGGTAGGTACACATATACTATTATTATTTTTTTATTTTCAACATTTTAAACTAACCTATTACTTTGAAACGTGCTTTCTTTCCACCTAAAATGAAACATCTGTGTAGGTCACACATATAGTCTTACTTTCCCGTAACCGAAACCATATTCCTACCAAACATATTTTGAGGGAAAGAGAAAGGGGAAGGATGGGTTGGGGGAGAGGGAGTCAGAGTCGATGCTACCGACTGACAAGGGCCGGCACAGCGCTGTGTGGCCGGATGCAGTGGTGTTTGCGTACCGTGGCTGGCTCTCCGAGCTGGGGCGAGATGCTTCATTTCTCAGTGCCTTCAGTGTGCTCAGTTATAACGTGGGGGCAGCCATAATAGCTGACTTATCGGGTTGCTAAGAGGATAGGAAAAGTTACTAAGTGTATGATGTTTGGAACGGTGTCTGGCTTAAGACACAGGAAGAGATCGAAAAATGTTTGTTATCACCTTGTAGCTGCACAGTTTTTCCTACAGTTTCCCCCACAATGTTTCCGTCATATTCCGTTCTATTGATAGACGTGCAGCACGAGGACGTTGCACCCCTGAACACTTCAGTGTTTACCTAGATTCAAGATTCGTTTCCAGGCCTTTATTTTTTTTAAGGCAAAATTTACCTACAGTAATGTGCGTAGTATTGGTACCTTAAGCGTATTGTTCGATGAGTTTTGAGAAATACCGTGTCACAGGGGCCCCCACCCCTCGGGCTGTGTACTGGTGCTGGTCCGTGGCCTGTCAGGAACCGGGCCGCACAGCAGGAGGTGAGCGGCGGGGCAGACAGTGAGCTTCATCTGTATCTGCAGCCGCTCCCAGCGCCGGCATCACCGCCTCGGCTCACCTCAGATCCTCAGGCATGAGGTTCTCACAGGAGCGCTGGTCCCTGGTGCCACAAGGGTTGGGGACCGCGGCTGTAACCCAAACCCTGACCAGATATGGAACTTCACTGTCACCCCAGAAGTTTCTCTCTGTGCTTCTTCCCAGGCCCTCTCTGGCCCACCTGCCAGAGGCAACTGCTCTTCTGTTTCCTTTTCTTTGTCTAGTATAAATCAGCTCTGTATGAGAACTTTATAATGAAATCAAACAGGGCGTATTTTTTGGCGAAAGCCTTTCGGTCAGCACAGTTTTTCTGAGATTCATTCATGTCACTTGAATCAGTGGTTTGTTCATTTTATGGCTGAGTGATGTTCCCTTGTGTGTACATACAAGAGATTTTATGCATTTTCTTCTGCATGGACACCCGAGCTGTGTCCAGCTTTTAGCTATTATGACAAAACTGCGAGTAATGTTTTTGTACTTTTTTGTAATCGGTCGCAGTGATTACCGCTGTTACAAAATCGCATTGTCTTTTACCGCTGCAGTGCACTTACTGCAATGTGGTCCTCACACAGCTCACCTGAGGGTTGTTGAAAAGCAACATGTCTGCAGCGCCTTGCCACACAGGCGCGCTGTCCGGTGAGAAGTGCTACTGCTACCCAGAAAGGACTCTGTTTCCAGCTTAGGCTTCAAAGCAGACACGACCTTGCCTTAGAGAAGCCTGAAAGTCGCTCTCCTGTGATCGCTGTGTACAGATGGTGAGCAGGAGAATCCCAGTTTAGTGAAAAGCAGAGAAGACAGACAGTCGACATCTCTGAGGGCATGAAAGAAACACAGTTGTCCCTGAAAATCCATTTGTGCAGTTTTTGTTTATGTGAAGTTAACACAAAACGACACTTCATTCATTTGCTCCAACCCTGTCAAGAGTTAAGAATGGGGAGAGAGCACCCGGTCCCCAGGCCTGCCTCGCCCCGGGGACCAGCTGCAGAAGACCTTGAGCTGCCTTAAGCAAGCGGCATTGCAGTGCTCACAGGTGAACAGGCTGCCAGACCGGCAGGGACAGAGTGGAACTCGAGGAACTGGGGTCACACGACAGATTGTGGAGAGTGACAGTGTTAGCGGGAGCAATACGGGAACAAGCTCCCCTGCCGAGTAACCACTCGCCGTCTTTACTGAGTTCTGTGAGTGACCATCATCACCTCCAGGGCCAAGAGGGATGGAAACTAATAGTAGGTGGATGTTGTGACTAATATAAAATAGGCAAAATGGCATTTTTGAGGGGAAGGTAAACATTTCAAAACTTCAAGGACTTTTCTGGTTCTGCTTTTCCCATAATCTCTTAAATTTACATTTCGACGTGTTACCACGTTTCTTCCCTAGACTCGATCAGTTGCGTGGAGTGTTGATTAGCAGCCATCGGGAAGGGATTCTGCGAGAGTGTAGACATATCTCTGTTGTTCTTGTTCTTTGAGGAAATCGTCCGTAAATGCCTCATGCTGCAGCAGAGCTGCTGTCGTCGCGGTAACCGAAAGGGACGTGCGGACGTGAAGCGAGGGTAACGGCGTGTGGTCGTCGCGTCCGTATCCGAGAGCCTGGGTTTCAGTCTACAGTGTCTCTCTCTTGGTTTTATTTTGTTACAGTGGCTGGAAACGATGGATTTTATGTACTACTGAAAGGCCTGGCTCGACCTCAAACACAGGTGTGTAAAAATCTGCTCGAAGAAAGCGAGTCAACAGCCACTTTTTACCTCAGAGTTTCCACAGCTTTGTTTTCAGTGACAACGTAGAAAACGTGGTGCTTGCCGAGATACACACGCCTCCGTGCGACCCAATGGTAAGACCCGAGCCTGCCCCTCCACCGGCAGCGGGCGGAGCTGTGGCGGGGCTCTGTCGCTTCCTGACGTTAGGTCCAACGGTGTCTCACTTCAGTGAGTCCAGAAATATCTAAGATAACATAGCTTTTAAAAATAAAAGCTACACTATTAACGTTGAACTTGATATTTGCTTTAAAGTTTAATGAGGGATGCCTTCAGCAGCATATGGCCCGCCGGCCGGGGGCCGTGGCGTATTTGGCAGTGGAGACGAGCCAGTGTGGGCGAGTCACTGAACGCGGGAGGAGGGTAGTTAGCGATGAGGGAAATGGAACAGGGGACTTGAGGGGACAGATCACGAAAGGCCTTTAAACCCTGTTAAGAAGGGTGCTTAGCCTTTTTACCTCAAGAGCAATGCCAAGGTTATCGAGGCGTCGATCCCATTACAATCAGCACATCTTACTTGAAGAAAATCCTTCATTCATAGGTAGTATTTCAAGACGACCAGCTGGTCAAAAAATAAAAGTTCAGGATCTTTCCGGACCTCTGGATACTCCAGGTGGAGTCAGATCTGCTTTGCCAAGAAGAATCGTGGCTGAAAAAGCCAGGTTTAGATCGAGGGCGGTAAAGCTGTTCAGAGTAGAAAAAGCCCACGGAACCACTTCGAGCTAAATGATTCAGCACCACAGAACCGCAGAAGACACTGAAGAGCCCCAGGTCCAGCCTGCTGTGTGGCCGCACCATCCAGGTCTGTGTAAGTGGCGTCTCTGACGTTCGCACGGCCACGAGCCCGCCTGACGACACGGTCCTCAGCGCGGAGCCCCGCGGCGAGGAGGCGCGTGACTGGACTCTGGGCTCAGGGCGTGTGACGCCGCCCGCTCTGCTCGCTCTCAGCATCGTTGCGGCCGCCCGAGGTCCTCCGTGGTTCTGTTACTGTAGAATTGCTTTTCTATTGTAAAGGGTGCTGCTGAGATCGTGATTGGGAAGGCATTAAATCTGTACATCACTCGGGTAGTATGGACATTACAAAGTTTTTTTTTATAAATTAATTTTTACACTTGGAGATATAATTGCCATGATGCCGTGTAGTTTAAGAGGCACAGTGTGTTTATTGCTACATTTATATATCACAACACGATTGCCACATGGCATTAGCTTAATATCTGTATCATATCATATTTAATACCTGCATCAAAAGACATGATTATCATTTCTTTTTTTGTGGTAAGAACAGTTAGGATTTAGTTTCCAGAAACTTCGAAGTCTATGATAGAGTATTGTGGATTATAATCCCTGTGCTGGCGTGAGATCCAGGGCGTGTTTGTCCACAGGTGCACGTCTGTGCTTTCAAACACTCTCTCCCCCTTTCCTACCCCCTCCCCGGGTGGCCACCACTGCACTGTCTGCTTTTACCAGTTTGGCATTTTAAAATTCCACGTATAAGTGAGGTCACGCAGTATTTGTCTTTCTCTGCCCGGCTTAGCTCACTTAGCATAACGTCCTGAAGGTCCATCCGTGTTGTCGCGAATGGCGGGGTTTCTTTCTTATGACTGAACAGTGTTCTACTGGTATGTGCACACACAGGTGTTTGTGTGTGTGTAGACACATACACATGCCACATCTTCTTCCTTCGTTCCTCCACGGACAGACGCTGGGGTGGCCTCCGTATCTTGGCTGCTGTGCGTCATGCTGCCAACGATGGGAGTGCAGGCACCCCCGAGATTCTGCTCTCCTTCTCGAGTATACACTCAGCAGTGGAATGGCGGGATCTATTTTTAATTGGGGGAAAATTCTATGCCGTTTTCCATATTGGCCGATCCAGTTTACATTCCCACTGGCAGTGTATCAGGGTTCCTTTTTCTCTACTTCGTCACAGACCCTCACTCTATCTTGTCTGGCTGATAATAGCCGTTTTAACAGGTATGAAGTAATTTCTCGTTGTGGCTTTGATTTGAATGAATCTGATGATTAGTGATGCTGAGCATCTTCTCTTATACTCTTGGCCATTTCGATGTTTTCTTTGAAACGTGCCTATTTAGGTCTTCTGCCCATTTTTTAATTCGATTTTTGTTGTTTGTGTTGCTGAGTTGTAAGAGTTCTTTGTATAGTTTGGATATTAACCTCTTACCTGACGCATGGTTTGAAAATATTTTCTTCCATCATATGGGTTTTTCGTTGCTGTTGATTATCTCTTTTGCTGTGAAAACTGGAACTCTACTGAATTCATTTGTTATTTCTATTATTATGTGTGTCCTTAAATCTAATCTCTTGTAGACAGCTTATCACAGTCTGTTCTCTCTTTAAATACCTTTAGCCACACTGTCTTTTTATTGGGTGCCGGGCTGGGGGGCGCACGGTGGCTCTAGCTCCAGGAGGTGCAGGAGCCTGGGCGCCGTCATCTCTGTCGGCCAAGACCGTGGCCGTCCTCAGTGGCAAGGGCTGCCGGTCCCGGTCCTGGTCCCGGTCCTAGTCCTGGTCCCGGTCCTGGTCCCGGTCCTGGTCCTGGTCCCGGTCCTGGTCCTGGTCCTGGTCCTGTGAGGGAGAGCTCGCCACGCAGCGAGTCCTCCCGTCACGGGGTGGCGCTGCCTGGGGTGAGCCGGGGCAGGTGCAGTGTTCCTCCCTTTCTCTCCCTGACCGTTCTCAGCGTCCGTGCCCGCCCGGGGTGCTGCGGCTTCCTGATGGAACCCCGGCACTCGTCCGCAGCTGCTGTCGTGTGTTTACTGTTGTCAAATCGATGCTTTGTGAGGGGACGAGGGCTGAGTGGGACTTCTTGGTCCTCCACGTTGCTGACATCTGCCATGCAGCTTTGATTCATTGTCTTGGCGAGAGGAGAGCAATCTCAGAGGCTTGCACTTGGCTTTTCGCACCGGCAGCTCTTACTCCCAAGGCCAAGAAAGCATCTGGGGATCTACCAGGCATCCACCAAGTCATGCCTTTAAGGTGTGTGGAAATTGCCATGAATTAGACTATGATGATACTTTGCGTACCCAGGTTTAAAGTCACTGCTCCAGCTTTCGGGGTTCAGTGGAACCCTTGCTAGGGCTGTGAACACACCCTTATCTGTAGCTACGCTGTCCTCGTCATTACGTACCGTGCCAACGCCTTCGCTTTTTCTGTCTCATACCTATCGAGGAGGTTTCTTTTATGTTGCCATGGAAACCTTGCAATACATACCTCGCCTTAAGTTGATGATTGATTTTCCTCGGCCTTTCATTGTGTATTGACAGCCCCCAGCAGCGGTTACTCTGTTCTGTGGATCTTACACCTACTCACCCCCCATCGCAAAGGCCTGAGATGTCATAACTCTTGGAGCATTGTCTTCGGCCAACGCCCCACCGCTGTTCAGCACCGTCTGACCTTTTCTTAGTTGCACGCCGCAGCGTGTCAGAGACCCTCAGCACCACGGCGACAGGCTTGTTATTGCAAGCCGGCTGGCAGGCAGTCCACGGCTCTAAAGTTCCTTTTTTTTTTATTTTGTACTTCTGATAGAATATTTTGATAAAGGATAGAAATAAAGACTGACAATTTTGTTACCTGTCAGCAACTGTAGAGCTTTTGCTGTCATTAACGTCTGCCAAAGGACAAGTATATGACTATTCACTAAATTGATCTCAGATTACCAAAAATTTAAATTATGCTTCCCAACATGGTGCCCCATAGAAAATTTGAGTTATATTTATAAACATGTTGCTCTTTTCCTAATTGTAGGAACTGGCCTTTCTGTGTGTTTACTTAATGGGACTTTTAAAAGTAAAAATATTACTATTTCCAAATAGTTGTGCTCAGAAGACATTTTTTTGGCTTTTCACAAATAACCAAAGGGTTATATATATATATATTTTCTCTATCTGTTTGCCTTCTTTGTCATTATTTGCTTTTTTATTGTGTTGTATCAGAGAACCAAACTACGAAGAAGAAAAAAATACCTTCACTCTCCAATTTGACTTGTCCGTTGACAAGTCAGCATCATCCAAGCACAGTGACCATGAGGTGAAAACCGCACAGCCTGAGAATCCAATCCATTTTTCATGAGATGACCACGCCAGGACAGAGCACAGCATCCGCTGCGTTTACTTCCTGCTACAGGCGTGAAGTGGACGAAAGCCATAGTGCAGTACAGATAGACGGAGACGAGTTTGGGTTTTTTGATTTTGATTGATGCATTGAAACGAAAAGCCTTTTTATTCTAGTGCAGACGCATGTCATGAGGGCAGTAGCGCAGCCTTTCGAAATCAGCTTTTGAAACAAACTTTCCTCCCTCAGTCGGCCGCTTACTGACTGCAGCGCTGGACGGCTGGGGACTTTGTCGCTTCGTATGCAATGTGGGAACAGTGAAAGCGCCTGCCTCCGGAAGTTTTGTGGCGATTGCATGAGAAAATGCAACTGTGCTCTGGCACAGGACGTGGGTTTAACAGATAATAGTGCATTTTTTTTATTATTGTTTCTATTATTATTATTGTCATGGAATCGATTAGGAGTAGAGATGTTAACAACACGCCTGTGTGCTGCCGGATGATGGACTCTTCCCAGCTGCCGCCGAGGCCGGCTCCGAGTCGGGCAGCGCCCGGGCAGTGGCTCCGGGCACAATACACGCAGCAGGGCCCGCTCCGTGCGCGCAGACTCACCGTGTCAGGAACCGCTCACGTCCCGTCCCGCAGGGCCCGCTCCGTGCGCGCACACTCACCGTGTCAGGAACCGCTCACGTCCCGTCCCGCACGAGGTCCTCACGCGTGGGTGCCCACCGAGGGGCCGCGGCCGTGCGGGAGAGGCCTCCGCAGCACAGGACACTGCGCTCGCCCCTCCTCTCCCTTGCTCTTCCTTCCTCTGCTCGCTTACCTGAGACAGGTACACGGACGGGCCTGCCTCACCTCACCGGTTAACTCACGAGAGCCTCCTTGCATCTCACTCATCGGTTGGTCGTCAGGAAGCTCGGTCAGTTGTCTGATTGGGCATCTTTCTAATCCATGATCCTGAAACTCAGCTTTGGGTCTTATCTCACGTGGCTGTGTGTGTGACCATCACTGCTAAGTAACGTGTACTTTCTGAATACAATTCAGTTTTGCCGTAACTGTCTAGCCTTGTCACAAGCTCCAAAATCTGGTTTCGTTACATACCGGATCGAAGCGTATCATCTCTACCTTGTATGTACATGCTTAACAGACTGTGTAGGACACCCGTGTGCATCCACAGCAAGAAGGAGCTGTCCTCCTTGATGTCCTTAGGGAGAGACGGTGGAGAGCAAGGGGAATACTCTCTGCCGTTCAGAATGGTAGAGGCGAAGGTAAAAGCACAGGACTCGATGGCGACACTCCTCAGCGTGGACCCTGCCCTGCTCCTTGCTGCCGCTTGACCTTGCACATGTTCCTGCACATTCCATGGCTCTGTCTCTCCATCTGCGAGACCGGTTTAGTGGCAGTGACAATATTAATAACATCTTCCTCAGAGCGCTGGTTCGAGGATTAAATAAGATGATTCATGGAAGTGCTTAACACCAAAGAAGGGCTCAGACATGTTCTGCTTTGATCATTACACATTCGTAATAGGTATGAGTGGCCAAGTGAACTTAGCGGGCAGCAGTTAATATCTGAGCTTAAAGGAAAGAGTAGTACCTTTTGGCAGGATGTAAAGAAGATAGATTGAAGAGATTAGATTTTAAATGGATAGACTAAGCAGATTCGGGAAAACATTTTCTGTGGTTTTAGAGGGCTGTTACGAAAACTAAGTCAGAATTCACAGAATATTTTTGGTGTCAATGAATAAGTTATAACACCGGAATGATACATTCTTCTAAAGGAATATTTTGGAGATAGGGCTAAAAAAATAGGCAGGAGAGTACACAACCTCAAATTTAAGATTTAAGGAATTGATGCTCATTTGGACATTACTTGAAATCACAGACATTGACTTATATCCACATTAGCATTTAACACAACAATTTACATGAGGCTTATTTTTGAAAGAACGACAATAGAAGCATCTAGCATGGTGCTTGGTACATGATGAAGAGCGAACAATTATATGATCGCTGCCTTGCTTCGGGAGTGATGATTATAAAGACGTTAAATCCACAGTGATTAAATTAGTTTGTGCCTGTCCAAATCACATGGTCTCAGTCACGTGATACAAGGACCAGTGCGTAAAGAAAACAAAATGATATTTATTTGCAATCAGTTTGGCACCTATAATTGTACCATTTATACTCATTAAAATAGGTAAAGGCAATGGCTCTGTTTGTTTCCCATTGTAATTGTATAAACTAGGCAACCAGAGATAAGCAGCACACAAGCATAATTTAATTGCTGGGCGCATAGATTTTATTCTTGATTTTAGATTAATTCTACGTTTTGTGGGAATAAACCCCCTCTGAAAGACATTCTTTACTGGCTTGTATCCATTCCAGCCAGCCAGTCAGTACCAGCTGTGTGAGTGAGGGTTGGTGGGGGCGTGGGGGGGACTGGTGAAACCAACTTGCTGCCAGTATGTACGTGTCCTTGATTTGCGGTGAAGCTATTTTAAGCAAGCTAATCACTAAGCTATTGAACCCCAATTTCTCAGTTTCCTAACTACAAAATATTTCTAATCTGTGTTATCAGTGCAGGTGGTATCTTTCTTAGCCAAGGGTAATTGAGCCATGGGGATCTTACTCATACCGCCCGGTACATTTCAGATGTTATCAGATATTTGGGTACAATTTGGACAGACTTCAGAGGCATTGGTCCCAGTCCAGAAGTCCGCTGATCCCCCCCACTTCTTATCTCATTTGTTCAGACTGTCTTGAACGGTTCTCTGATGCTGATCTTCCCGGACACCTTTCCCAATCCCCCAAATCAAGGTGACTTCCGTGACATCGGGAACATACTTTTTTCAGTTGCCTAGTATAGTATTCCAGGAACTTTTAAGGTGTTCAATAAGAATAAATTAAATTAACTTCAGTTGAATTTAATTAGACAGAGCCTTCAAAATATCAAAGATATCTGTGAAATGAGTTTTGATTCCATTAAATTGCAGATAATAGAGGATTTAATCCCTATCGATTTAGTTTCTGTTTTCATATGCTACATTTATTTTGTCTTAATTGATGTGTTTAAAATACATACAATTATTTTGTATTTAAAAGTGAAACATATTAGAATATTCAAAAGTTAAGAAAGTCACTTAGGAAATATTTTTGCTATAAAAATGGATTGGAACATAACATTTAATTGCCTCTCCAGTTCTTTAAAAGTTTAAAAGAACTATCTTGAGATTTAGTTACAACATGATTGTATTTTTTATCATACTACATGTAGTGGTCTTTTATTTTCAGAGAGTTCAGGTGTGGTATATAACTAAAACAAGTCTACTACTATTTGAAAATAAAGTAGAGGAAGAGTAAAAAGTACACTGTTTATACCTAGAAATAAGTTTAAACAAAGAGATAAAGTTCTTTATATTGAAAATTACAAAACATTAATGAAAGAAACTGAAGAAAACACAAATAAGTGGAAAGATAGTCCATGCTTACGGATCGGGAGAATCAACACTGTTAAAAGGTCTGTACTCCCCAAAGAAATCGACAGATTCAGCACAATCCCAATCAAAATTCCAAAAGCATTTTTCAAAGAAATAGAGTAAATAATCCTAAAATTTATATAGGACAACAAAAGAACCAGAATAACCAAAACAGTTTTGAGAATGAAAAACAAAGCTGGAGGCAGCATGCACCCCGATTTCGATATATGTTGCAAAAGCTATCGAAATGAAAACAGTGTGACAGTGGCATCCTATACTCCACATAGATCAGGGGAACAGAATAGAAATCCCAGAAATAAACCCACACATGTATGGTCAATTAATTTATGTCAAAGGAGCCAAGAATAAGCAATGGGGACCGCGCAGACCCGGTTCTTCCCCAGGCCAGGAGCAGGGCCCCCCCCCCCCGCGCGGATGCCCGCGGACGCCCCCGCTCCCGCGGGTGGGCGGGAATGACCTGTCACTCGCGTTGGCTTCTCCGCAGCTTCGCCCCTGGAGCACCTTCGGATCCCTGGAAGTCTCGGCTCAGTGTCAGCTGGACCCGAGGGAGCACTCCGTGGTGACGGAAGAAGACTGTGAAATTCTCAAGATCCCCGCCAAGAATTACGCAAAGATGAAATTGGTATGACCCGACCTAATCTAGATATTACTCCAAAACCGCTGTAAAATCAAGCTACGTTTTGCCTCTCTGGACAGAATGTGCCGGTATCGCTTTTTATTTTTCATTTTGCTTGACCTGGAGAGCGTAAAAATGGGGTTAATTCGATGACCACTGTTTAAACGCCCAATGGTGATAGTGGAGGGGAAAGAACTCTGTAAATACATTTCGTGTATATTTTTGATCGCTTTTGATTTCCCATGAATTTAGTCCCTCCGTCCTCCCCCGCGTTCGGCCTCCGGGAAGAAGCCGCGCGGGGGGCGATCGGACCCCGGACTCCTCTGCGTGGAGATACCTCCCTCCCTCCACGTTTAACAATTTACTCGCTTTTAGTCACATCCGGACTTCGTCCTCTCTCCAAGTCTCCCTCCCCCGGTGGCAGAGCCGGTTGCGTGAAGGACAGGACAGGAGGTCGCTGGCCTGCTGAGCCACCCCCGGGCTCGCGCGCAGTGGGGCCCGCGCCCCGCAGGGCGTCCGCGTCCGCGCTCAGTGGCCCTGCCGCGGGTGGCTTCCTCGAAAGGCACCTTCGTTCCGCATCCTTGCTTTCACGGCGGCTGGCTTTAAAGAAAAAGTTTTCTACATTTTGTTTCCATTTCCAAATATCAGTATTACTTCTTCGTGTTATCAATGACAACATTTGTATTTAGTCTTAATTATGACAGGGTTTTTAAAAATGCTAAAACATTTAAAGAATCTAAGAATATTCCGGAAGGTGGGAAAGTATTTTAGTAGCAGCTTTGAAGGTAAAAAATTTCAGTGTGGTTATATGATCGTAGAATGCTGCTCCTATAAAAGTCAAATGTCTTTTCTGCCAATTTATATCATGTAACCTTTATTTTTCTTGCGCTGCCATTAATCTACTATACTTTTTTACTTCTTTTAAAATTACCTGACATTGAAAATTCGATATTGACTTTTTTTCAGGAAAAAACGAAATTTGAAAATAAGCAAATAGTGAGGTTAATTCGCAAGTGCCCATATTACATGGAGTGGCCCACTTTGTCCATACACGAGCTGGTTCTGCTGATCAGATGGAGGAAGTTTCCTCCAGGTCATGGTGAGTTCGATGCAATTGTGGATTGTTCTTTCACATGACATTACACTGTTGGAATTGGAAACTTTTCATGGTTTTCATGTTTTATACTATTTCTTCATATGAGCGTCTTGTATATTTAATGTTATCTTTCAACTGGACGTTTAGATTATTGTCCCCTTTTTTGTAACAGAAATCATTCTGTATGGGCCTGGACAGTGACCGCATCCGTCTGTGTCTTCCCAGAGCCCTGCCCCTCCCGCCCCCCTGACAGGCAGTGCCGGGACCAAACTGAAAGGGACGTGCAGTGAGGTCAGAGTCCCCTTCTCGGTCCTGGTTGAACGGGCAGCAGCCGGCTAGCGCCTCTGCCCCGTGCGCGCGCGCCGTCCGTGGGAAAGGCACTCGGAGCGGAGACGCGGCGAGGCTCGGGCCAGCAGGTGCGCGGCGGCCTCCGAGCGCGTGGACGTCCCGGGTGACGTGTGCGTGAAGAGTGGAGGTGGCATTGGGAAACATGATGCCTAATGAGGTCTAAGTGCCATTTTTTTGGCCAGCAACACGTACGGAAGGCCAGTAGTAAACTGACTTGTAAAAAAATGGGACGCGAGCATTCCTAAATTCACCATGTTTACTGTTCCAAAACAATTCTTTTTTTTTTTTTTAATGTGGGTGTTTTGTAGTTATGATGGCTATCCCACGTCGTATCAGAAATTTCAAACCTTGGTCCAGGCCTCATTTTTAGGGCTCTTTTATCTAAAAATACTATCTCAGCCTTGCCAGTATATCAGGGCATGAATATTTTTTAGGTGATTCAAAAGGAGGAGAGAAACCATAATCAGAGATATTTTTAATTATGTGAGTCGAAAGAATACAAAACTTGGAAAAGGGGAATAATTGTGTGCTTTTAATGTATTTGATTACTAATGATGAATAATCTGTCTCCGTCTAAAATACTTAAATTTAGCATCGAAGATTTAAGAAGGTATTGACTTGAAGCACAATTTCTTAGACTAATGCTGGGTTTGAGTTCTTTTAGTAAATGTCAATAAAATAGTGGAAACTATATTTCATTGGACAATCTGTGATTCTATTGAATAAATCAAAAGCGGCATTATTTTACAAAATATATAAATATATGGTGTTGCATTTATACTGTTTTAAAAATCATTTATCCTCCTTAGGGAGGAAATGACAGTTTGGCCGGATGATCTTCAAAGCCCCTTCAGCTCCGAAATGCTGTGCATCTTATAAATAAACATACGTAGTGAAGAATAAGGCCTGTCACCCTAATCTAATTTTCTTTTATAGTAGTGACACACTTGATATATCAAAGGGAAGCATTAAGTATAATACATCTTGACTTTACTCAAGATTTGTTTTGAATTTTTATCAGAAAATGTAGAGAATGTAGCTCAAATTACACTGTCATTATCTCGGTTTAAAATTAGCAGTAGTCTGATTTCCAAAGCATAATTAAATGTGTTTTCATCTTATTTTAGAAATGTGTATTGGATGAAGTTTCAGAGACATCAGTTAATTATTCAGAAAGTTGATAGAACTTAGGATTAATCTTGGTCAGTCCATGAAATAAGTGAAGCTTTTTTCTGGCTTTATTTCCTGACTTCGGTGTCGTACGTCAAGGGACCCTGGCTGTGATGGACGTGCCCGATGTTGCTTCTAATTTAGGCCTGTCTGGTCTGTATCACACCAACCAGTCTTCCCAGGCGTTGTTTTACCAAGGCGTGACTGGCTAGGAAATGGCAGCCCGCTGACCTCACTAATCAACCTGCGTCCATATGTACTATGTGCATAAGAACAACGGGAAATGAACTTGGCCTCTGTGAACTGTTCACGTACATTTTATTGTTATCCTGCTTATGCTCCCCTTGAGATTTTCTGTTTGACCCACATATTATTTAGAGGTGTGTTGCTTAAGCTCTACACCTTCTGAGATTTTCTGTTTCTCTTTCTGTTATTGGTTTGTAGTATATTCCACTGGGGTCTAGGAGAAGAGATTTTATTACCACTGTCCTTTTAAATTTGTTGTGCTTTATGGCCAAGAATGTGGCCTGTCATGGTCACTGTTCCATGTGAGCTTGAGAAGGAGGTGCCTTCTGCTCTTGGTGGATCAATTAGTATAGATGGTCATTATATCCAGTTGACTGGCGTGTTAAGTTCAGCCAAGTCCTTGCTGCTTTCCTGCCTGATGGACCTGCCCCTTGTTGAGGGAGAGGAATTCACGTCTCCAAATGCAATCACGGATTCATCTTTTTCTCCTGCCATTGCTGTCAGTTGTTGCCTTACATATGTTGATGTCCTATTAGCAGATACGTCGTGACATCATTGTTTTCCTGCAGAATTAACCCCTTTTCCACTATGCAGCACCCTCTTTGTTACTCAGAACGCTCCTTACCTTGAAGTCGGCGCTGTCTACACTAATACAGCTACTCCCATTTTCTTTCGATTAGTGTTATCATGATACGTTTTTCTTCATGCATGTACTTTTAATTTACATACACCTTTATGTTTAAAGTGGTTTCTTGTTGATATCATATAGTAGGGCTTGTATTTTGATCCAAATGACAGTCTCTGTCTTTTCGTTGGCGCGTTCAGACCATGGACATCCAATGTGATGACCGATGTAGTTGGATAATATCTACCGTATCTGTTACCGCTTTCTGTTTGTTGTGCTTGTTCTTTGTTCCTGTTTTTGGCTTTCACTTGTTTTTCACCTTTTGTGGTTTTAATGAGTAATTTATATGATTTCTTGTTCTCTCCTTCCTTAGCATGTCAGTTATACTTTTGAAAAAACTTTTTAGCGGTTGCTCTAGAGATTGCAATATATATTTTTAACTAATCCCAGCCCATTTACAAATAACACTGTACCACACTTCATGGCTGGTGAGAGTACCTCATAGTAACAGAATTATCCTTCTTCCTCTGCCTCATTCCTTGCATTATTGTTGTCATTCACTTCGCTTAGTCGTCAGCGTAGCTAAGCAGACATGTATTCATAAGCTGCAGTCAAATGCAGTGCCAATATACATATATATCATTTTAAATTTCTAGTAGCAACATTTAAGAAAGTAAAAACAAACAGATGAAATTAAGTTTAATATATTTTAACTCTATTTTCAATAGGCAATCGACATGAAATTATTAGACGTTTTACATCATTTTATTCATATTAATTTTGTGGTAAGTCTTTGAATTCCATGTGTGTTTTGTACGTAAACGCCCATCACTTGGCCATACTGAGCTTTGGAAGCTCAGGAGTCCACTTGGCTGGCGGCTTTGCATTAGACAGACTTAGAACGCGCAATACCCTTTCCGAACAGAAAAAAGACAAAAATATTGGTGTAGCAGATTTATAGAACTGGGCTTTTAAACTGCTGACAGTAAGGATGAACTCTATGACTGCTTTTTAAAAGATCTTATAAATCATTTTAATGACTACTTTCTAACAAGTGACCACAGCTAAGAAAGTAAACCATGTCATTGTAGGTTTGCTGTTCTTACTCTGACTTTTGTCTTAAATTTCTCTGAAATTACACGTTTAAAGATGTGTGTTTGTGTAGGGGGATGATAATATTATCTCAGGAAAATGAAAACATTTGCATGTAATACTCGTATTTTAACTTTTAAACGGACTCTATTAGAATAACAAATAGGTATATTGGGATACCACAAATCTTTTTCTTCATAGATGTAATGGACTCAAAAAGGAACATTTATACTTTAAAATTATAAATGTAGAATTTATGCAAACTAAACTGTATTCTGTACAGGGAACTTGGTATTTGAAGGTATCCTGTAACAATTTACTTGAGAAAAGAATCTTCAAATACTTTATAAATGATTTTAATATTGAGATTGTAACTACATCACTATAGTTTTTTAATAGCAAAAGTGATTTGATATTTCATAAGGCTAGGCCCTGAATGCAAATATATTCTTTCTGTCACATATTTGGAACTGGTAATGTCCCCCCTCCCATCCAGAAAACAGTATTAGCCATTAGGACAATGCACAAAACTGTTACATCACGTTACCCCAAAGTATGATGGAAAACTTGAAAATGCCTTCTCTGCTTCTGAGAATGAAGCGGGACCCCTCCCCCCCCCTTGCCACCATCACGGCCACCACTCTGATCCGCTGAGCGATGTAAATGGTTCTTTGGAATTTCTGGAATCTGTAGAATGACTCTTGCTCAAGATTATTATAAGAAGAGTTTTGTAGGCTTTCAGAGTTTCAACAAAGCAAAAAAACGGTGCATCCACATCCGTTTGTGTATCTGTCTCTAAAATCTACATCCACTGCCTCCTGGACTGAGCCGAGCCTGGAAGATTTTCCCTCGCTTTCAAAAGCAAGTTGCTCTGTCGTACTTCGTGTCCGCGAGGCGGCGCCCAGGGCTTCGCGACCCCGGCCTGTTTTCCCGCATCGGAACCGTTTCCTTGGCAGCCCGCTCGTCGAGGCCGTTGTCCACTGCGAGGTGTCGGTCCTGGCAGCCTTCCGGTCTCTCTCAGGACGACGGCCACACGATCGGTTCCGCCCCGTTGCCCATTTACAGTGTCAGCGGCATCGCTCCTCGTTTTGGTTCCCAAACACATTTATTCAAGGTTTCCTAAACTGCTATTTCATGGGGCAGGTCTTCAGCTCCTCAGAAATAACAGTGTTGGTTGTAAAATATTTGCATTGCTTATCGAAGAAAGAAAAACAGGACTCAGCTGGAGGCAATCTACCTCTGACTATAGCATTCTTACCCTGTTTTAATTTTTTGCATTTCTCCATGCAAACGACGGGCACATGAGTAATTAATTATTCATAACTGTATGAAAATTCTCAAACTTTGATAAAAAGTGTTACTTGCATGTTTTGCATTTTAGAAGACTTAGAAATTTGACATAATAATACTCTCGTAACAGTCCTTTGTTGAAACCAGGCAAATCTTGGATCAGCAGAGGGCAGCCACATCCCAGACCTGTATTTCTTTTCTGGTCTCTTTAGAGTCCTAAATCTTATGGAGCTTTTACAAGATACTTATAGCTATGAGATTAATATCTGCTCTGAGAAAAATGTGAGCATTTATAAATTCAGGCTTGAATGCCATAGTATTTTTGCTTAAACTTCTCAATAGCATACTTTTAATTTTTGAATTATTTTTATTGTTTAATTTTTGACTGTTTGCCAGTGGAGTGCTTATCTGATGTCTGCTTTAACATTAACTCAACCCTTCCCCAGAAAGTGTGGCTGGGCTTTGTGTTACAACACCTTGTACCTAAATCCTGTTTCAACAGGACAAAGCTACACTGAACTTGAGAAGGTTTGCTTCTTTTTGCACATACTTTATTAACATGAATTCACTTACATTCCTTAGACAAATGTTATTTCAGAAAATATTACCGAGACTATCTGGAGGTAATATTTTATTTGCCATAGAGTGTAAAATGTAACTCAAATTTGAGTTACTATTCAGGAATAAATGACTTGGATCTGAATAATGTGACAATAATTATTGAGGCATTTTGCACAGAAGACTTTCATGTGTTTAAGCAGTTGTCAAGAAGTGCATTGCCCCCTTATTTATTCATGCCATTGGTCAAATATGTGAGACAGAGTTTTAAAGAGAAGAAACATAACATGCGTTACTCGAACAAATCTCTCAATCATAAAGGAACTATCGATAGGGTTTAATGCATGAGAACCACAAGACTGTCACCCAGCAAACGACCTCAACTGCTCAGTGGCCTGCGTAACCTACAGTTTCTTTGAGAAAAAAAGTGATATTTCCTCTTATCACAGGAAAATCTGATATCTTATACTTTGTTCTTATGTTCTCTTCATTAGATTAAAAAGTTATATGCAGTTTTCAAAAATTATATGTTGTTAAAAATGGAAATCTATAAAACAGAAAGGTCGATCTGAGTTGTCCTCGCATTGTCCTAAAAAGTGTCACCTAGAGCAACAATAAAACCAGTAGGTGACAAGTGCAGCCCCCTTCTCCACGGACGGCGCCTGCGAAAGCTTCGCCTTACGTACCTGGAGCTCAGAAGGGTCTACATCCAGTCATCCGCAGTGCTTTCCCATGAGGAATAATGAATGGACGAGCATAAATAATCTCAAATCGTTGGAAAAGCCCTTCTAGACACACACGAAAAAGATTTTAAAACAAAACTATTACGAGAATTTTGGAGACACAGAAAAAATATTTCTGAGACTATTTTCAGTTGTCTCTGTAAACACATCTTGTGTGATTAAAGCTCTGGAGTTTAGACAGGAAAATTATTTTGTCAAAAGTCAAAATTATGTGCCATCTCTTTTAGGTGAATGATTTATTAATATTTCAAATAACTGAAGGAATGTTTGTTCATAAGAAATTGTGTGTGTGTGTGTGTGTGTGTGTGTGTGTGTGTGTGTGTTACCCAGGATATGTTTCAATGGAGAAGCAATGAAAAATATCAATAACTCGAAGGTAAATCTTAACACCAATGTATTTTCATCGTGGTCAGAAACAGAAAGCAAGTGACGTACATGACAGTTTTAAGTGCACAGCGGTTCCTATGAGCACAATGCTGTACAGCGGACCTCAGCTGCCTTACGTAGGACAGTTGCCTTTTCTTGCTGCTTTCAAAATTCTCTCTGCGATGTTCGACAGTTTTATTATGATGTGCCTGTGTGTAAATCTTTTTAGATTTAGTTGCAGTGACTTGAACTTCTTGACCTTAAGTAAGTCCAAACTTGAGAAGATTTTAGCCATTATTCCTTCAGACAGGGTCTCTGTCCTCTTTCCTCTCTGTCTAGGACTCCTAGATAGTCGTCATCATTTTTCTTTCACCTCCTGTGCTTTGGTAAGTTCAAAAGTCCTGTCTTCAGGTTTGCTGATTAAGTCTTTCTCTCTTGGTCAAGGGCTGTTAAGTCCCTCTAGTGAAACTTTCAAGCCAGTTATTCTTCAGTGCTGGAATTTGGTTCTTCTTCATAGTTTCTGTCTCTGTTGATACTGCAATATTGTTCATGCATCATTTTCCTGATTTAATTTAGTTGTCTGATCTCTTTGAATTCATTGAACATCTCTATGATGGTTATTTTAAATTCTTTGGTAATTCATATATCTCTACTTCTTTAGGGTCAGTTTCTTATGATTTAATTGGATCCCTTAAATGGCCCATGTTTCCCTGCTTCTTTGTGTGTCTTATAATCTGCTATTAGGGCTTTAGGATTTGAAAAACTATCCACTTCTCCCATTCCTTAGGGTCTGCATTTACACAGGGACAGACCTTCACCAGTCAGTGCAGCTGGAGAATTCGGGGCCTCTGAAGCCTTTCCCGTAGATGTGTCTTCTCTGGATTTGTGTGTGCAGATTCCTAATTAGAGGGATTTGCTGATTACTTTTTTCCAGGAATTCATAACCTCTTGCTCTCTCTAGGTCCGTCCGCTGTACCATGAGTCCTCTACAGCCAGCAGCAGCAGCAGGCCGCCCAGTTCTTTTTTTTGTTCTTGGCAGCCCCCAGATAGCTAGAGTACAGGCCCCACGCATGACCTGAGAGGTAGTGCAGAAGCCAGTCCATCGGGCAGCCTGCCGAAGAGCCAGAGCGCTGGAGGCAGGCACTTGTTCTCTAACCCTTGAGAGGGAGGCCGCCCAGCCGCGCAGCTCTATCGGCCCCTGTCCGCTGTGCCGTCGGTCTTCTGAGGAAGCAACCGGCCCGGAGCTCTTGCTGTGCCCAGTGGCCCCCGGCATCTAAGTATGAAAATAGTATATACTCAGTGTACAGTTTTGGAAAACAGAAGGTGATACAACCTATGTAGCAAATAATTATACTCATAGAGACACATCAACTATTAACATTCTCCTATAGTTTCCAGGTTTTTAATTCAGAAGCAAGTAGCTTTTGTGTATTTACCCAAAGTCGAATGCTGTAGAGTTGATGGCACTCTCTTCCTAGGCTATTCTAAAATGAGCATATTCCATGCCAGTAACAGTTTTGAGAGTTATGAATTTTAGTAGAAGCATATTTTCTGTGAATTATCACAATTTATTTTAAAATTTCTCTATTAAGTTGTATAAAATATCTTACATGCTTGGTTTTGAATACTCAGTGCATAAATACTATTTACCTGATTATTTCCGTAGGAAAATTTCTCATAATTAGAGGTATTTCTTCAATGCGTAAGTATATTTTATCATTCTTGACACAGGCTATAAATTTCTTATAAAAGCTCTAGCCACATTTTATGCTCTTGGCTTCGGTTTTTATTAGCGTGTTAGCTTATACAAGACACTAGAGCGCACGAGAATGTGGGCAGCATATAATAGGAAGTGTCATGCATTAATGGGAAAGGTTAGCACATTTTTTCTAAAATAAAAAGTGTTAGGAAATAATCTGCAGACATAGGGAAATAGGTTAAGTTAGAGTTTTAACTTGTCATGTGGCAAAAATTATTTTAAATAGATTAGTTATTATGTTAAAAATAAAAATGACAATTGGAAGGAAATATGAGCAAACAATTTGAATGTTCGACGTGTAAAAGTGATGAGATTAAGAGGAAAACAATAGTTTCAGAATCATCAACAAATAATATTATAAAAGAGAATATGAAAGAGTTCACAAAATCTAATAAGAAAAATGGAAATGAGAGTTATCATATCTTTTTAAACTGTTTTTGAAAGTGCTAAAATAATAAAGAACATTTTTTACATATTTTTGTTGGAATATTGCATGCAAAATTGAAAACTGGATCATCAGTAGGTGTACTGAAGTATGATTTTGCGTAAATATCATATAGGGTTAATAAACTAATTTGAGTGTAAATAACCAATGTTCTGAAGTCATGTAATAAAATAAATCTCTTTATGCAATGGTTTGCCTACACTGGTCCAGAGTACATTAAAGAATACCAAAAAAAAAAAAAATTTCTTAAATCAAAATTAATTATTGTGAAATGAATGAGGTGAATCATTATCTCAAACAATGACTAAATGTCATTATCGTGTGTACTTGGTCTGAATGATAAATGCATCATAGTGTCCATGTACTTCCTTGGGCCAGTCCATTTAGTACATGATTATTCATCTCTGAAGCAATGCTGCTCACGTAATTGGATGAAATCAATGTAGATGGTTAGGTAGTGTCAAAATGAAGTAACTAATCAGCATATCATTGTTAAATGGACAATTAACCATGATTAACTACAATTTATGATTAAAATATATGATTGCCAGGTGATAACTTAGAAACTTTTCTTTTTCTACACAAATATAAAGATAATTTTCTTCTATTAACTTAGTGCTATTTATAAAGCACTGTATCTTTCAGGTTGTTGGATAATCTCTTTGCTCCTCTAAAGACCCTGTGAGATAAGGACATGTTGCCATTTCAACTGAAAGCAGAATTTTGATTCCAGATGTCAGGCCAAACATGACTGCTTACTTGTCCTAATACACAATATCTCATTGGAATGAAATACATACACCTATCTGTCTGTTTCAGCATCCTTCTATATACATTTATATCCAGATTCATCACAGTGCTAGAAAAAAGCAATGTTTTTGGTGAATCAGAAATATTTTTGACAGATGGTACACTTCCTGTGTTATTTAAATCATACCCTTCTTATGTTATTTAAGTGTTTCTATGTGCTTAGCATCTAGTCAGTCACTGGTAATGTCACCCAAATTCTTCTTTGGTGATGAACAGCTCCTGCACAGAAGGAATTTCTCTGTGGCTCTGCTACCAGACCCAGTGTTGCTCAATATGACTTTTCCCTGTGGAATAAAAATCTTGAGAACCCAACGAAACCACAGAAAGCAAAACCAAAGACAAGAAGGGCCTGCAGTGTGCATGTTACTGAGCACTCATAGGATCTTTCTACCTGTAGGAATTCTTTGAAGCCTGGGATGAGTGCTGATTCACCTGGAAGGGATCGATCTCTTTCCCCTCCCCCAGGCATTTAGACTTACAAAAACAAAAACAAGAGAATTTGAAATAAGTGTTCAGTGCCTCACAGGTGGTGTGAATTCCAGCCCCAACACCAGGACCCATGGTAAGTAATTTTCAGAGACTTTGTCCTTTCCCTTTTTCCATTCCATCGGGCACAGCCAGGAGAAGGGGAAGGCATCTCCGGGAATTCCTGTGAGGTGGCTTTTCCTAGTTCACCTTCGAAGGCTGCCCTTTGGGGCTTTATGAGGGCGGGTGTCCACATCTGAGTTATTTTTTCTTTTCTATGCTAAATGATAAGTACTTAATATACATGAGGGCATTTTAGATATTTAGATATTCTTTACAAGAATGACCTATTTTATTTTAAGGCACCATGAACTCAGAAGACATAGAATAATTGGAAGGTAGATAATGAATCAATGATCAATTCTGATCTGTATTTCTATTCAGCCATAAATGCTACTTACCTGCACATGAAAATACATTTCTAAATAATGCAAAGCACTTTTTAATATTGTTTAAAGTTTCTTTAGTACACATCCTTACAGAAATAGTCAGAAAATGCAAACCCCTTTCTAACCAAGATGTTTCTTAACATTATAAGAACAAACTAAATATAATGAAGACATGTTCAGATTAATTGCTCTCAATAGAAAATCAAATTAAAAAGTGGCATTCGTTGCCTATTCTTTCATATTGTTCTATGCCTAGTCGTCTAGTTTTACAGGAGCTGATATCTGTCGAATAATGAATGGGTTGGCTACTCAAGGCCGCATTAGCCTTACTGATCAGATGATCTTCTGTTCCCAAACCATGTGCAAGTCCGTGAGGCCAGCAAGCTGGGGTTTATCTTAATTAAGAAGGTGTCCTATAATAGCCTTTCTAATCTCTGGTTTCTATGAAACTGAGACCTCATCTGTCCCAGTGTGATACCAGTAGCCAGGAAGGAATTATGTGCATATCATGACTTCTAACTGATCCGAAGATGGGAATGAGATAGTTTTATTAGACTTGTGATTACCTCCTGGCATGTGACAAACAACAGAAAGAAAAATAACGATGCCTGATACCCAGTTTCTATGAATTCTTCTTATTTTTTTCTCATTATTTACCTTTAAGATAAAATTAAGTTTGTTCTTTTCAGAGTGGTCTAAAGCTTTCAGGCTTAAGAATGTGGGTCTCAGTTTGGACGAGGCTCTTTAAAACCTAACTTTTAAATGCAAATCAACTTTATTTTCTAATTTATGAATGACCTTTAAATAATAATAATTAAAACCTTATATAGTCCACGACTACGTCTTTTCAATTAAAACTGGGTTGGAATCTTTTGGCTCTTTCGCTGTCGTTTGTCATTTCTGTGCCCCAGAGGAGAGCGTGTGAGAGAAGCAGTACTTACCTTGACGTGACTGGCGTCAGGTCTTCCTGAGGGGACACAGGGTCAGAGGCCAAATGAGTGCAAACTAAGAAGCACAATTAGGGGAATGTTAAGTCTTTCACGGGTAGTCAGTGTGGTTTTTTTCTTGGTCAAAAATAGTCCTATTTAAAATTTCTTAAGTGCGGCAACACACATTTGTGTCAATGTCGTTAGACTCGGGCTGCTGAGCTAGAGGAAAAGCGTTTTGAGGCGCTGTCTTCATTAGGATGCACGTTTGCAATGAGTGTTAGACCACAGGCACACACTCAGGGCGCGGGGCGCCCGTGTCGAGAGAGGCGGCCTCGCCGGGTTTGCCGCAGTGGTCTGGCGGCTGGCCTTTGTCTTCTCTGCTACCGTGGGTGCTTCTCTGTGTCTGTAGGGGGCTTGGCTTTCGAGAAAAGACTGACGGGAGTGATGTGTTCTTTAATGTCTGTTGAAGCGCGCCCTTTCCTTACCTGTAGCCATGGCCAGGATGCTCTCTGTCTTCCCTAACATCCTACCGATCGGCTGAAAGCAGCAAAACAGTCTCTACTATGATATCACCCTTCAGGAGAAGAGTGCTCTACTCTAAGAGCATGGTCTGTGAGAAAACCTCCCTTCGTCCGTACAAGTCACACACAATTCTAGAGACATAGTGTAATTTGAAATCTTAACATCTTAAGATTTGTGCTATTGTTTGGCTGTAAGAAGCGTTGTATATAAGACAGCATTACCATAATAATTTATTTTAGCAAAATCATATTTAAGGGACCTAGATGATTGGTGGCAGTAGAATAACCTTTCACATCTTTTGTTATCAACGCTGAGCTCTGAATGCTCTACGAGGAGAGATTACATAGTCTCATGAACACGTCAGCAAAATACTGAGTGCCACTCGATGTAGCTTAAAGTATTTTTCTGTTTTATGTTGGTGTTTATTTATTTTTTGCTTATGGTAATATCTTTACCAAGAGATATCTTGTTCTTTTTTAACTATAATTTTTAAGGAGCTGTGCTATTCTCTAGCTTATTATTTCAATAATGTCAATAATTTTTGTCATGCTGATATATACTCATAATGTGAAATAAATACACTGACTAATCAAAAATTCAAAAATTTTTGTTTTCAGTTTTCTACTTTATAAAATCATGGAAAGATACACATGATACACATGTGTTTTATATTTATATTATCAGTTTTAGGGTTCTCAGAAAAAAATACTTATCTGCTTCAGAATGAACAAAGTAAAAAGTCAATTTGAAACAGTAATTTTAATTTATATATCTAATTGATTTTACTTAAATCATGTTGATAATTTAAAATGTTATATAGATCAGGAAGTTTTTAATTGCTTTTTAATACACACATTGATAGTTATAAAAGTATTATCCAGTTAAGCTTCAAGTGTATCTTGGCCTTAGGGTAGTTTCACAAATTTGAGCAAAAAAAAAAAAAAGCTATAAATAACATGATATATCGTGGAATGCGTCCTGCTAAATTCTTCATGTGAATTCTGTGTCCGCACTGCTTTGGAGTATGGAGTGGGCACCCCTAGCTTTGCCATTGTTAGGATGAGAGGCCAGCGCCGCGGAGGCGACACGCTTCCCCTGGGGCCTCACGCAGGCGGGGGAGCAGGAGGAGAACGCGGTCCAGTGCGGCCTCGAGGCCTTGCCGGAAGCGCGGGGGTCGGGCGGGCCGGGTCCGCGGGCCTGTCCCGCGCCGTCGACCCCGTCAGCCGTGGTACGAGCCCGTGAGCCGCCAAACCCAGCCGCCCGCGGGGCGGGCTCACCCCACTGCCGTCGCTCCGCCGCGGGGTGCTCCCCGCACGTGGCGCCTTGACTGCCCGTGTCCTCCGGCGCTGACGTGCATGTCAGTTGTGGGCGTGAACGCCACACGCCAAGTGCTGCCTGTGAGCTGGTATCCGTTAAGAAATTTAACACAAGTGATTATTAAGTGCGTCATATTTTGTTGTCATGACATCTAAAATAACTTGTTATAGAGAAGAGTGCGTGTGAAATAATTATTTCTTTTATTTCAGTGATAGTGGAATGTGGCAACATAATTTCTTTCGTGGCTTTTATTAATTCTGGATATTGTAACATTTATAAACCTATTGTTGGACTTGTGAAAGTACAGCCAAAAAAAGTGGTAAGCTTTAAACTTATGTATTCTCTAATCCATTAAGCTACTCTAATGAATAACGAACATCTTTTTTGTGCTTATCAGACATTTATTATTTGTCTTCTTTTGTGGAGTTTCTGTTCAATATTTTTGACTTTTTTGTTGAGTTTCTTTTCCTTTTACTGAGTTTCAAGCAATGCCTCTGATAAGGGCCTGATATCCAAAATATACGAAGAACTCATGCGACTCAATAACAAAAAAAAAGTAACGATCCAATCAAAAAATGGGCAAAGGACCCGAACAGACACTTCTCCCTAGAGGACGTACAAATGCCAACAAATATATAAAAAGATGCTCAGCATCGCGAGCTATTAGGGAAACACAAATCAAAACCAGAATGAGACACTGTCTCACGCCTGGTAGAATGGCTATGATCAATCAATAGGACAAGTAATAAAGTGTTGGAGAGGGTGTGGAGAAAAAGGAGCCCTCATACACTGCTGGTGGGACTGCACATTGGTACAGCCACTATGGAAAACAGTATGGAGGGTCCTCATAAAACTAAGAATTGATCTGCCATATGATCCAGCAATCCCTCTACTGGGTGTTTACCCCAAAGACTTGAAACTTCATATCCAAAAAGATTTTTGCACACTGATGTTCACAGCAGCATTATTCACAGTGGCCAGGACATGGAAGCAACCAAAGTGTCCTACAATAGATGGCTGGCTAAAGAAGCCATGGTACATATATACAATGGAATATTACTCAGCCATAAGAAGAAATGAAATACTGCCATTTGCGACAACATGGATGGACCTTGAAATAATCATACTAAGTGAAATAAGCCAGAGAAGGTTGAAAATCACATGGTATCACTCATATATGGGATATAAACCTAAAAGCAACAAATAAACAGGACAAACAAACAGAGACTCATGGACATGGAGAATGGACTAGTGGTTACCAGAAGGTGGGGGGAGGAGGAAAAATAAAAAAATAAAAAGTTAAAAAATATATATATATGTATATATACACATATATCCATGCTTGAAAAAAGAAAAAAGTTGATTAAAAAAAGATTCTAGAATGTAATACAAGTTATAAGATACATTGAGCTGTGAGACATAGAAATGACCAATAAGCACATTAAAGATACTTAATGTTCTTCTTCATTAGAGAATTGCCCATTAAAACCACGAGGTACCACTGCAACCATATTGCATTAGCTAAAATACACTTAACATATGACCCAGACCATGGTTCTAGGTATTTACTCAAGAGACATGAAATATGTGTCTATAAAAAGACCTGCAGAAGCCACAAACCCAGCGAGCCAAATGCCGCCGGCGGGTGAACGGAGAGACACATCGTGGTGTAGGCTTACGACGGAGAGCCACGTCTCAGGGAAAAGCCAGCGTCTCACGCGAGGATACGGACGAGTCTCCAAACACCAGGTCGGGCAGAAGCGTCAGACCCCAGAGCGCAGCCGTGTGCGGCCAGTTTCACGGTGCTCTGGGACAGGCGAGGCCCGAGCTCGCGTGGTGGGCACACCAGACCGGGCTGGTCCTCCGCCGGCCACGCAGCGTTCGGTGAGCGCAGTGGAACGTGGGAACCTCGCTGAATTCTCTGCGCGAGTTGCGTTCGGTGTGAGGACCGTCCATTTCTAAAAGTGGCCTGTCTTCCCGTTAGATGTTGGCTTTGGACCCCAGGACACTCAGTAGGGGCTCCACCTTTTCAGAGTTCCTGTCACCCTCCTCCCCTGAAGGCCACTCTCTTTTTCTGGTATTTTTTAAGTTTTAACTGGACTGCTCACCAACTCATCCCTGTTTGGTACAGTTCAGCTCTCCCTGAGAAAATAACTTGGACCTGCAACTTTTTCCAGAACTGTGCACACTGAAAATCCTGTAGGCCCTTTCCACAAAGTTCCCAGTCTGGGCCTAGGTTGTCACTTCCCTCGGTCAAACTCACTTTGCGTGTTTCTTTTTTAACTAGCCAGGGAAACCAGTTTATTTTGCCCTTAATCCCTTAATCAATTCTGGTCCTGTCACTCTCCACTTATTTTCTTTATTCTCTGTTAATCCAGCGAGTGGGCCTTGTGACAGGGGCTGAGGTGACAGTTGGTGGTTTAGAAAGCATGCTAAGCTAAGCTGTGCTTACCAAGTGGTGTCCTAGGGCTCCAAAAGGTGGGATGAGTTCCATGTTCCCTAAACATCTTGGCGGATTGAAAGATCTACCTTGCACGTCACACATGATGGCGCTTTCCATTGCTTTAGGCGTGCTGGACTTGTGAGTTTACTATTGCTCAAATATAAGTTAAATACGTGCGTAAGTAAATGTTTTCTCTGATTTGCATGAATTACAATTTATTTTAAATACCCTGGACCAAAATGATTTTCAAAGAGTGTTTCTGACAGTAACAGTATTTATCCAATATATGTAAGTGGTTTAGTTAAACATCAATTATCTATTTCTCTGGCAGAAAAAAATGCGAAAACTTGTTTATGTGGGTAAAGTTAAGGAGATGGAGTCCTTTGGGGAGATTAGCATTCTTCTTCAAATTCCTTTCAAATGCACGGTAATTACCGGAAACGAGGTTGAGATGGCAATCATTGAAGACAAGGACCTTTTCAGTGAGTACGCAAATCCTTTTTCTTATTTTAACTGTCATACCATTTTATTTGTTGAGTTTTTGACAAGAGTGGGCGTATTTCACACACAAATCGGGACACTCGAGTAAGTACAGGTGTACTTATGTTGTTCACAGAGCAACATAACTATAGATAGCCCTCTTTTTAACTTCATAATATGTCCGATTTAATTGTGCTATTTTAGAATGTATTAGCACTATTTTCAAAAGGCTTTGATTTGAAATTACTAAAAATCTCCTAATTTGCAAGTTACCATTAATAGCAACACGCCCACTTTTTCTGGAATATTTTTTTTGTTTTTTCATCTCTAAATTTATTGCTTCTGTATTTCTGGTTTGGGTCAAGTGTGTACCATTCTCCAGCATACAGTCTAGGTCAAGTGTCTATGAGGACTATGGCTCGTATTTAAGCCTTTACCTGAAATTCGAGAGATCTAGTAGTATGAAAAGGATGGTCAGGCAGCCACCAGTGTTTGGCCTTCAAACATTGTAAATACTCAGAAATGACATGCAATTCAGTATAAAGGATAAATGAATAGGGGTGGCTAAGTCATAACATAATAGGTTATTAAAGAAATATCATTTTATATGCAGTAAAACAAAATGTCAAACATCGAATAAGAGGAGAAACCCATAGCAATAAACATGGGTGAGAGGCTTGTTTTAAATAAACTCAATTGAAAAGGTTTTCACGATGATTCATGTGTGCCGTGAATGAATCCCCTTGTCCTGAATTCCAGTATTTCGCGTGTCTCTTTAAGACTATGTGTCTTCTAGCTGCTTAACTCTGATTCGGCTTACCTCCAGATTTATGTATCCATTTTTAAAAATTATAAATTCGAAAGTGCAAGGATTAATTTTCTTTTCTTCTGTGACATTCAGATGCAACCCTCCCAAAGTAAATATCACTTTAAAATAATTGCTAACCAGCAATTAGAATTACACGTTCTCACTTGATGCAGCTCGGCTTCTCTTTTCCTGTACTAATTCCGTTAACTGGTGCATGGCAAATACACTGTGGACTCTTATGCAAATCCGCATTTCACGCAGAAAAGTGCTTTTTCCAGGCACGCATTAGAATCTTCTTTGCCATCTGGCAGCCTGAGCTTCGACTGGATGTGTGGTAGAAGCGACCGTTGTGTTTTTCGTGTGTGCCGTCCAAGGTTTAAATTCCCTTCCATCTTTTGTTCGCCGGGGCTGATGTAAAGTGACAGGCGTGTCGCGTGCTGGTCAGCCGCACCCCGCTCCGCGGGGACGTTCTCAGGACTGTGTTCGGCTTGTGTTCCCACCTAACGAGGAAGTAGAGGGTTGTATTTAGCATCAGAGTCTCTTCATTTCTACATTCTAATTATTTGGTATTTTATTCCAAAGAAAGTTTGAAAAAATAGCTTCAAAGCTAGTTTTCATAAAACATTTACTAGTTAATTTTGCTGAATCGTCTTTGCGCATGAGAAATGACGATCTTCAATCTCGCATCTTCATGTCACTTCATTGTTTCCATTCGTCCCACTCCTCCACCAGCTGGAGTAGGCACCCTTCTCTGCTCAGCGGCGGAGGGCGGGCCCCGGGGGGCAGTAGATGTGCTTCAGCGCCGTGACGCTGCAGACAAATGAAACCGTTAAACTAGAATTAGCAACGGGAGCACAACCCAGGGAATGCTGACCTGCCGTGAAGGTGAAATGGTTGTTTTAGCTGTTGTATTACTTTGGTGTTAGGAAAAATAAATAAATCCGGTATGTTCCAACAGAATCCTCAGTCATAGGTGATTGCAGTGCCTGCACTATCAACGATCGTTAGATATAGTGACTTTTGGGGAAACTGTAAAATGTATTCTGAAAAAATAAAGTTCATATCTTTTCTCAAGTAAATAGATCACACTCTCTCCTTGCTCTCATAGAAATCATACTAAGAGCCAGTATCATTTAAGTGGTCCACTTTGTCAGCAATAGTAAATATCTACAGGGAGTGATGCAATCACTATCCCCACATCTGGGGACAGTAGAACAGAATCCAAGAAACACAAGAGACTGCACGGATGTGCTGAAGGCCTTATCTGGAGAATTACACATCTAACTACGCAGACAATCGTGGACGAAGACATGAGCAACACTTAGTTCTGCATTATTTAAAGGGACTGGAGTGAGTTCTCTGTTCCTTTATGTTGTTAACTTTCAGAGGATGGGAAATAACTTGTTTTCTAATCTTTGTACGTACTTCTCAGACATGACTTTGCACGACTAAATGAAGATGAGACGAGTTATTATGTTTAAATAGATACAAATATACTTTATTTTTGATGTGTCACTGGGAGTAAAGTTTATCTGATTATTATTTCTATGAGGTAAAGTGTTTTGTCCAGATGGTGACTTGATAACTCAAGTCATTTAGATGAAAATTATGCATACCAACTATTTTCATTTGATCGCTATCTGGCATTCCCATCCTATTAAAACGTGTGTACTACCTTTGTGAGGAGAAAGAATTGGTTTATGTATATATAAAAGAATTACGTCTTTTATTAATTATATCTCGTTCAGCCACGTGCAATTGACTTTAACTTGTCTTTTCTGAAGGTAACATTGACACCTGACCTTGAACAAGTCAGCTAAGTATCTCCAGCAAAATGGGTTTATTTGGGAACAACAGAGAGCTGCCAGGAGAATGTGCTGGGACCGGGGGCAGGAGTGGGCTGGGCTGGGAAAGGGGTCCTTCCCGGCATGCGGGGACTGGGTGAGCGCACCCCCTGCTCGTCCCCCACTTAGCTTTAAATTACCTTCTGTTCTCTCATTTTTTACAGTACAAACTACCTGAGAGTTTTTGTTTTCAAACAGGAAGAATGTCCAAAGACTCATCTCTGGTACTGATTCTATTCATCAAAAGCTGAGGAAACCAGAATTTTTAGTGCAGATGGGTCTATTAGATGTTTCAGAAGCAATGAACTTGTCCTTATCGATAAGCTCTGTTGGCCGGCACATCACTGTTCCTCCTCCAGGAGAGGCGAGTTACAGGCGATGTTAACCAGAAGAGCCTAACTTCTCAAACAGCTTACCTCCTTTTTCCTCTTTGTTTTTCATTTTTGCTTTAAGATAAAATTTTGATATGAAATACATTTTCAAGTTAAAATAAGGTACGATGCTTAAAATATGATTCTCTTATTCCTTTTTACTCTTTACTAATCATGTTAAAAGAAAACATGCAAATATATTTGAGTAATTGTTTTGGGGGGGTTTTTTAAGACCAAGTTTTGAGTGAAAATATTATATTTCATATAGTTGTTTCTCAGTATATTATTTTATTCCACTAGGTAATTATACTATGTTAGCATACTGTTTTATTAATGATAAAACCAGCCAAAGTTTTTGGAACATTTTGCAGACATTTAAAAGTAGTTCTTATTTTGTAAAATTGTTTATCTTGTAAAATATCACATATCAGCTACACAAATTATATACAGGAAAAAATGATAACATTAATCAGAAAAAATAATGTAGACCTTGGTATTTTAGTTTGATAATATATATTTAGTTATTTATAAATTTTGTCAAGTTTTTTGTTTTATAGAAAGAAACCAATATTTTCAGTTGAGTTTGGTTTTTCAGTAAGTTATTTCATAAACATATGTTAAACCATTTCAATTTATGGATTTTGGAGAGCAGAATTCATGTAGGATATTTTAGATGGCGTAGCAGATTTAACTCGTGCCAAGGGAAGCAGCAGTGAAGTGCTGAGTACCACGTTCCCAGGTTCAGATGCACGGCGCTCTGCCTGACACTCCACACGAAGCCACTTGTCCACTAGTGAATGTGGTCCTCGCCAAGTCACGCGCTCAGCGCTTCAGAGGCTGTTTGCGTGACGTGCCGCATCCCTCGGCAGGATGCTTTACTCATAAGTAGTAGTATTTCCTGCTGATGAAAATCAGCTCACATGGTTTTGACATATTAAGCTTAAAATACTGAAATATAATTTTGCATTTCTACTGCAAGGAGATTTAAAAACTGATATTATTCTGGGCTTTTGGATGCCTCTATTAAAATATAATCACAAACAATTATTGGATACACAATGAACAACTGGTTTATTGAACAAGTTCAGTTCACAGGAAGCATCACAAAGCAGCTTTATAATGTCTCCTACATTCTTTGATATTTTTTTCCTCTATATTTCCCCCACCCTTTGAAAACTCGGTCTAACGATTTTATGATTAGGTACGTCATAAAATACCCTAAAAGTAAGTTACTTTTAGTTGCCAGATATTCTCAATTGAGATATTACCACTTCTAGCTGGTTAAGAGGCATGTGTCCAGACTTGATTTAAGGTGGATGGGCTTGCCACATGCTCGTTATTAGCTTTCTATTGCCATATAACAAATTACCTTAATTTACCAGCTTAAGACAACACGCGTTGATGATGTCACAGTGCTGTAGGTCAGGTGGCTGGGCAGGTCCGCCTGGGTTCTAAGAGTCTCCCGATTTTAAGGTCAGCTGGTTAGTCACCTTCCTTACACCTGCAAGATCTCTCTGCTGTGTAATATGGCCCAGTCCAGGAAGTCACACAGGACCCTGGAGTTCGCTACCACAGTGCTGGAGGTGCGCGGGGCGCCCTTGCCCCCCCCCCCCGCGGCTTCTCTCCTGCGGTTTCTGATTTCTCTGCTGTGGGGCCAGTTGGGGGGGCTGGGGAGCAGGATGGCAGAGACTCAGAAGGGGCGTGAACATGTTCTTACCTGACCGTGACTTTCATAAATTGGCTTCTCGCCTTCTGTGCTCCGCGGCCCCGTTGTTTCAAGCTGAGCATTCCTAGTGAGCGCGTGTGAGGGTCGCTGGGGATTCCTTAGCATTAGAAAGGGGCCTTCCTTTTGTAATTCCTTAGTAGGGGCACGACCCTTCCTCCCTCTGAGTCCAGGGATAACTTCAGATTTCCTCTGCCGGGCCACTTGGCGGCCACCCTCCGCATCCCCTGTGAAAGTCGTGGGGACCCCGCTGTTCCACGCAGGAGTCGGGGAGCGCGCGGGTCATTGCAGAGCGGCCGCTCATGCGCTTGCTCGCCCGCAGTCAGCTGGCGCGTCCCCTGTCGCATGTGCAGAGGCGGTCAGACGACAGTGTCGTGGCTCTCGACCCATGGCGCCCCAGGGCCTCCTGCTGCAGGTTCTCACTTTCGTCGGGGCGATGCAGACATATTTCTCATCGCAGCCCCTCGGGGGCTGGGACGGTGAGGCCTCCAGCAGCGTTCGCCAGAGAAACGCTCCGCAGCTCGGACACTCTCGGTTCTCCACCACGTGCAGCCCCGCCGGGGCGCTGAGGGGCCCTGGAGACTTCTCGTTCTCCTCATGTGTTTGAGAAATTAGTACCTGGTGCTGAAACGCGCGGGCTTGCGCTCCGAGCCGATGCCTTCGCTTCCAAGGCTGGGGACGTTCGCCGTGTGCCGGGCAGGAGCCGGCGCTTCGCGCGCCGCATCATCAGGCGCGCGGCAGTCCGTGGGGCGCCGTGTAACGCACACCTGTTCTCCTGGCTGCGCCATTGCAGACGACACTGCAGTGAACGGGGTGCAGAGACCTTTTTAAATCGGTGCTCTGAATTCCTTCAGATAAATAAATACCCAGCAGTGAAATTGCTGGATCATACGGAAGCTCTATTTTTAATTTTTTGAGGACAGTGCAATCCATGATACTTTCCACGTTTCCTGCATTCAGAAAGAGCTAGTGTCAGCATCGCCTTTCTGTGGTAAAGGTGGCTTCCTTTACCGAGGCCGACTCGCCTTATTATTTTTCGTCCTTTCTCTCCCTGCTCTCCCATTTCTGCTACTTTAATTAATTTTTAGTTATTACGTATTTATCTTATATCAGATTCTTTTCTATCATAGATAGGTAATAAATTTTAAAAGATGTATCAGGTATCTAATATAAAAGTAGATGGATGAATTCTTTAATTAAAAATGCAGTTTATGTATTTTTTATCTAATTTAAAAAGGCAGAGTTTACATATAGTTTTTAAAATACTGGCTGGATTTTTCTCAAGAAAAAAGGACGTGTTATTGGAAACTAGACTCTTCTGAAGATGATGATTAATGACCAGTAATCTGCCACCGACCCTGAATTCGAGAAGAATCAGCTCAGCGGGTTCAGGTGAAGCCCCCCACCTCCCGGATGATACTGAAGCAGACAGCCGACCCCGACTCCGAGCAACACGATTTGAGATGCCCCCAGGCGTCACCACAAGCAGAGTGCCTGGCGCTTCTCTTGCTTCCCTGGACATGAAGCCTCCGGACAACAAGTATTTCATTCAGTCTTGGTCCTTAACTTTCCGAGATGTTGATTCTTCAATGTCATAGTGAAGCCTTCGTCATGAGTTTATTTTCAGCAAGAAATTGGGATGACAAGTCATATAAAGTTATAGGTAGTGTGTTATCTCGTTTAGGAAATGCTTTGTCTGCTTCAGAATTACAATTGCTTATAAATAAGAGGAATTTTAATAAGTTTTTGGCTAACAGGAAATTAGCACGTCGTACCAGAGTGCCGTCCCGGTTTAGCAGACAATACAGTATTAATCAGATATCAAGTTCCAACCAACCTAAAGACTGGTGAAATTTTTGTATTTCTTAAACTTCTTTCAGAATTAGGTCACGTAAAATTTCAGGCCAAGTTTCTCTATAAATTCTATGCTTCAGTATTTTTTAGAGAGACTCCCAAATCTATGTCTACATGAATATAATTTTATAGACTTATACTTAACATTGTATTTCCTGATAAGTTTTAATGTTTATTTATAAAACCTTGCTTAATTGCTGGAAACTACAATAATTTGCATCTGATTAATTCGGTTACAGCTTCTGATAATTCTGGCCACGCTTTTATAATGTAGTATTTTTATCTTTGGGTTACTTATATTATGTGGCAAAACTAATCCCCTACGAAGTACATATCCCTTACTCAATAATTCATGAAAAAGAAAGTCAGAATATAAGAAATAATGCATCCCATCCATCAATGTGGACATGGCCATTAGAGCCAGTACATAAGATATTGTGCCATAATGTTTTTTCTGGAGTATTTCTGATATTGCATGTTGGCTACTTGCTAATATTGAGTATTACTCAATTTTTTAGGAAAGCATATAATGGAGCAGAATGTGCCCTATAAGTAATTCCACAAAGTCACTTCTCTTGATAGTTATGCAGAAATAAAAAAAAACTACCCCATTTTGAGACGGGACTCCTTGAACCAAGTTCCCAGCTGCTTTTTCAGTGAAAGGACCGTCGCTTTGGGCTCCGGTTCCCACTGCGGGCCCCGCTGCGGCCGGCCCAGGATCGCTGCACCGCGTCCACTCTGAGGCCGCGGCCGCGCCGTCTCCTGAGCGCTGGGAGGCGGGGTCCCCGCGCCGCGCGCGTGCGGTGGAGCCGCGTGACGGGCTCTGGCTAGTGGGAGGGAGGGACACCCCTGGAGCCTGGCGTGGCACACGTGGTCTCCCTGACCGCTCCGGTCCGGATGCGAAGCGCGCCAGGGAGCAGAGGCCCCTGGCAGTGGGGCCCTGGGCCCCGGGGCCCTCTCCTGGGACGAACCCCCTGCGGGCACGGCTCAGCCAGGCGCAGCTGTCCGAGACTCTGTGCACGTGTCCGTTAGACACTTTTTGGATTAAGCGACCAAGACTTCGCTTTGTTTGTTATAGCAACTAGCAAGTACTGCCCTGAGTCACACACCTGGCAATAATGCAAGATCTTATGCGGAGTTCTTAACATAGTAAAAATTTCCAAATTAGGACATAAAATAAACATTTTTCATGATTATTTTATTCCTAACATTTAGAAATCTCAAAAAGAGTTTCAGAGCATGTTTAGAATAAGAATATATATGTGCATAAGGAAGGGATATGCTAAGTTTTAGAATGCATTGCAGAATTATTTGGGGGTAGTATTGCTGTAAGAACATAATATATACAAGAAATAGCAGAAGCATAAATCCAGCTTTTTAAAAAAATGAATGCACTTTAGAAATCCCCTGACAAAATATTTCTAAAAATAGCTTATAGTTTAGTTTCATATTTCCAGAACGTAACCAATGCCCTAGACTAGCCTGTGTGGTGTCTGTTAGCACACAGAGGAAGAAGTAGAAGTTAGTACATTTCAAGGGAAAAGTAAAAAGCTAAACAAAACCAGTGATCAAAATTAGCCTCAATAGACTTATGTCAGATGAAGTCTACCAAGATTTTATGTAAAATGACCTGGAAATATGTGCAGACAAGGTTCTCAGTAGATTTACCGAGAAAGTTCGCAATGGCCACCCCTTCCAAAGGCGTGGGATTTGGCACATTCAGTTGCATATTCAGCGCAGGGATTACGTAGAAACGCTTTTCTCAGAATGGGCATCACGGTGACTTAATTAAGACTCTTGGATTAAAATCTTGATTTAGAAACCGTTCTGCAGTCTCGAGTAGAATGCCTTGGGACATGCAAGACAAAACTTGCATCCTCTGTTTACCTTTTCAATGCCCTCGCACCTATAAAATCCCACGAAAACTGCCGATATTTTATTAGAAGTTAAATTTGAGTCAAAATTTTCAAGATCTATTCCCCAGAAGCACTGGCTTCCCGCCCTGACCATCTCCTGAAGTGCTGGTGGGAAACACCTTCACCGTCCTCTGTCCACCCGCTGTAGGCCTTGGAGCTACTGGGCAATTCTGGTCAGAGAGACATAGATCTCTGGGGGAAACTGCACTTTCTCTGTAAACATGTAATAGTTTTACTATTTAATTATATGTTGGCTGAAAAATTGAAATTATGTAAGACTAGGAATCATAACATCAGATAACTGCTGTGAAACAGGAGTGACTTTCCCCAGGCCTCAAAGACAGCAGGTGTAGGTGCACTGATGGGGGGCAGCAAGGCGACCAAATTTCGGGAAAGTGTGCATCCACGCGAGCAGGCTGGATGCACACCGACTGTTCAGGGCATCGTGAGCCAAAGACTTGGTCTTCCAGGTTCTCTGTCGCCCGGTAGGTAGTAGAGTTCGTTGAAGAAAGAGCAGCTGAATGGAGAAGAGGGTGCAGTCAGCTACCAGGTTAAAGGACTGGCAACAGTAATGTTAGTAGCGACAACAGCGATATCGAATGATAAGCTCCGTGTTTATTTTTGTGGACATGATCAATGGGTGGACTCCGGCACCTGCCGACTGGCTGTAATAATCGTCCTTGCTGAGTATATGGCAAACATGCTGGTGTAGGAGGGACGACGTCGCGTCCAAACTGCCTTGAAGGTCAGTTTAGCCTAGTGAAGCAAAATGAGGCCGCTAGCCACGCAGAGCGCTGTGAATGTCCAGTCACGGTTTCGGCTCGGAGCATACCGGCTGTGTGGAGGACGAGATGACGACGCCCCGGGGAGAGAAGCCGTGGCGTCCACCTTCATGCAGATTCAGACCCAGCATGCAGTGTGAATCCAGAGATCCGAAGCCCGGAGAGACCGTCTCTTCGGCCACTGGCTATTCTGTTGTCTCCGCGCACGTGCCGCCCGCGTTCTCCTCTCATCATCTCCCTCCCTCTGTCTCCGTCTCAGCGTGCGGCACCTCCAGACATGCGCACCACATGCACACACATAATGCATGTGCACACACAACACTCATGCACCCATGCACAAACACGCACACATGCGCACACGCACATGCACGGACACACATGCACACACATGCACACACGCTCAAACGTGCACACATGTGCGCACACGGCACACATGTGCACATAGTGCACACATGCACATGCACACACACACACGCAGAGACACGTGCACACACATGCACATGCATGCATACACACATGCACACACACACATGACTAATCAACGCCAGAATGATTATTGTTTACCTGCTTTAATCTGCATATCCAAGGCTGTGGTGATGAAAACCAACCTTCATAGGTGATGTGCGTGCTTTATTTTCAGAACACTTAATATTTAAGAGCTTCTGTGTTTTTACTTCTCTGGTTAGAGGTGGCTATCCATATATCAAAAGGAGACATACATTCTTAGTTATTTTTTAACAAAAACATTTAGTTCAGGTTTCAGATAATTAAACTCATTATTCATGTGAATAAGCCATCTTGATTTTCAAGTTTTTTTTATGGCTCTTTCTCTGCCGACTCTTAATAAAAAAGAAACAGGTAAAAAAGAAGACATCATTTTTTATGAGGGCTTAAAGAAATATCTCTGTTATCGTCATTACTGCCATGATGAAGCAAATCGAGGTCAGACATTATTTATTTCCTCTTAAGTCAAGATACTAAACCTCCAAGTTTATTGAATTAAAGTAAAATGATATTGTTTTAACATTCTGTCCCCATTTTGCTCACTAAACACAGATCAGCAGCTCAGTGTTTTACTTAATGCTTCTCACTTGAGAATATGATATAAAATTAAATATATGCTTTGAATTTAGCATATGTGACTATAGCCTCCTAGATGAAGATTTAGCATAACAATTATAGATAAATTGATTTAAAGATTGTGCAGATATGTGGTTGTTTGTATGGGTTGCTATTTATGATATTGGCATGGCATTTTTTTTGTTTGTAATGAAAACAATTATTTTTAATGCCATGGTATGGCTTTTGGAACACCAATTCTGGAGAAAAGGGAGAGAGACAATATTTTAAAAGCATATTATATGTAATACAGCATATTGAATTGTAAGTGTTCAAGGGCAAAGCTAGTGCTTTAATTTTTATGCTTTCCTTTTTGTAACATAGGTTTTTTAAATAGCTAAGATTACTTTTAACATTATTATTGTGGGAAAAATCAAGATAGTACCTAAAGGTAGTGAAAATAAATACATAGCACACCTAAAAGTAGTAAAATTCCTCTTCGAACCACCCTAGTTTTCCACTCTCAAGGGAAGAAAGCTTCATTATTTTTTAAATTTCCTCCAAGACTTTAAACATACATTTACAGAGGTTTATATGTATGCAACATTTTAAATGCTAACACGAGTTGGGTCTGTGGAGGTAAGTTATACGTCTTGTTCTTCAGCTTGCCTTTCCTGATGGGATACATGGGATGTGTTCCTTTTTATTTCTCTCACGGCTGCAAAGTCCATGTGTTCTAGTACTGAGCAGGTACTAGTGACACGATGCACACAAGTCAGAGGAGCAAACTGCATCCCATGACTAGAAATGTTTGCATAACGCGGCGAGTACCCCCACTTTCCTGCTTGTGTGTACTGCGTCATCTGTCACCTTGATCCAGCCCCGTAAAAAAGGTGGCAGTCTGATCAAGTCCAGCGATCATTTGTTTGATAGGCGTGAGATCGAAGAGGCAGGAAGTAGGGGTGAAACAATTCAGCCACAAAACTAGGGGCGGACCTTGTGTTTCTCTCGGTTAGTGATAGAGATGAAGCGAGATTTTCATCCGCGGTGTTCAGAACTCCACGCCCACGACCTTCCTCTTAGCAAAACCTGGAATAAGCACATAGGTGCAATTGACAGCTTCGGTTACTGTCATCAAAAGTGGATGATTAGGTTGTAATCGTCAGTATCCTCCAAGTTTTTAGGCATCAGCCTCTTTATATTACGGTCTGGGTCATACTTGTGTTACAGACAGACAGGTACTCCCTTGTTAATGAACCAATTTGAAGTATTTTCATATCTTCTTAGTTATTTATTTCTTGGAGACTCTAGATATTCATGTATGCATTTTGTTAAACTTTTTAAGAATTAAACCATTTTTTCATTTCTGGAACCACCTCATTTTATCCCTATGTGTCGACATATACGGGGCACTCTTTTTTTTGCAAAAACAGACCTCCAGAGAAAGTAGGATTTCCCTAGTTGTATGTGCTGCTCGTTGATCTGTGTCAGAGTGTAATAAACACCGTCCATATCTGTTCGAGCTGTACAAAGTTAGCATGCATTGAATGCATGGTCCCATGATCTTTCTCAATTTTTTCAGACATCGTCGAGCATATATTTACTCACAGTTGCATACATTTTCGTAAAACCATAGCTCTCTTTCTGTAATCAGCTTTTCTTTACATCTGATCCACCCTCCTGGGCTGTGGTCCGATCGCGCCTTCGCCCGCCCCACAGCTCGGGGGCCTGTCGTGTCGTGTGTATGACGTCACCTGTGCAGTTCCTGCCTCAGAAGTTCCCGCTCCCCCCGTCACCCGTGCCCAGTCCATGAAGCGGTGGGCAGATTTCGCCCGAAGGCTTCTGCATGACTTTCCAAAGTGTCTCCTGTGACTTCTTGGGCTTTAACTCTGTTGCTAATATTCTTCTCCGACCAAGAGAGGCAGTTAATCTAAAACAAGCGGGCAGGCTCTCCTGCCGGACCTTTCAGACCCACCTGTTCTCCCGTGAGGAGAAGATTGCTCCCTTGGTGGGAGAGCCGTTCCCCTTGTCAGATCGTTATTCTTCAGCGGTTCATTCTTTAATTAAATCAAGGAGAAATCCCCCCTAGAGGTTAAAGATGCTAAAATTGTTGATTTCCATTTATTTGTTCCATTAAAATGACTATGTATGTGATATATATATATATATATATATATATATGTATATGTCATGTATATACACACACACACACACACGTGTGTGCATTCTATATCTGAGCCTGTGTCCTCAGGCAGTGTCGGCCTTGGGCCCCGTGCCCCACGTGACGCGAACACTGTCTCGTTCTCCTTCCAGCTCTTTCCCGTGCCTCCCGCCCTGTAGTCTGTGACTTTGAACTCATGCCGTGAGACCGCAGCTCACCTGGAGGAAGGGGCTGTGGTTTTGTGTTTTAGAGCTTCGGCTCTGGAGCGAGCCTGCGGGGCTCCAAACCCTGGGCCCCTGCGCGCAGTTGGGTGTCCGGATGATCCGTGAGCCCACTCACACTTCCCGAGCTGAAGGCTCTGTCAGACGGGTGGCGGGAGGGCCTGGCTCAGCACGGGCCGTGAGGGCCGCGACATGCCATTCGTCTTGTGTTGGCGAAGTCCCAGGTCTAGAGCGGCTGAGGCGCTGGCGGGACTGAGCTCGGACAGTGCATGTTTAAACTTATTGGTGTGGAAATTTTTCAGTGTTTTCAATTGTAAGCTGAACGGGAAACGGTCCCCGATGTTAACGTATTTGCATCAGGTCTTTTCCGGTTATATTGTTTTAAAAAGAAGAACGATGATGTCAGGCAGGGACGAAGGACAGACACAACCCGGCTCCTCACAAGGGCGAGCGGGAGCGGGAGCCCCCATGGCGCGCTGCCTGCTTCACAGGGTCCTAGTCCACGGTCAGGCCGCAGCAGCGTCACCTCCTGCGGTGGCCTCCGGCGGCGCCTCGCCTTCCCTTGTTCCTAAGAGCGACTCCAGGATTTCCAGATGCTGGGAGCAGCCAGGCACCCTCCCCTGAGGTCCCGCTCTGCTTAAGCCCCCGAGTCACCCTCTCTGCTTCCCGGCTGAGAGCGCCGTGCAGGGGTCTGGTACCTGGGCGCGTTCCTGGCCCCGATGCCCCGGGGAGACCCGACGCGCCGCCGTTCCCTGACAGGCCGGATTCATTCGCTGAGGGACTCTCTCCTTCCTGTGTGGAAATCTCGTGTATTTGTTGCTATATTTGGTTAAACTATGGCTCGTCGTGCACTTGGGATCAGAGCGGTGTCTTCAGGGACTCGTTAGACATCAGAGGTTTGCAGCGCGTTGTTAATTCTTGTGGCCAGCATTAAGATCTTTCGAGAACGAGAGGAGGAGTAAGAAAAGACAGTTTGCAATGAACACTTTCTCCCTGTTGCTGCTCTCCACATCGACGGATGCGCCGCTCGCCGGACCCCTAGTGCTGATGGAGGACGCGCTGCGGTGCACACGGAAGGTCTGGCAGACCGAGGCCGGACCGGCTCTCCAGGGCCAGGTTAGGTCAAAGGTGAATCAGGCCCCAAGCCTCTTCCCCATAGCGCTGGCCAGTCGAGGGGTTTCAGCTTTGGCGGCATGTGGCGTTTTAAAAAATAATGATGCTTTGTTTCCAGTCCCTGAAATCCTTATTTCATTAATTTTTCTTAGAGAGTGGTTTGAGCACTGTTTTTTGAAAACAGTTCCCTAGGTAATTCTTGAAGAGTAATTCTTTCTCATTGAAGACGTCTCTGGAATGGAGCCTGGAGGACAGGCTCAGAGTCCAGTTTTGATTCGTCTTGGCCTGAAGCCATGCGTTTGTGAACAGGAGGGCGGTCAGCACACGAGCCTCGCTGTGAGGAACGGACGGTCTCCCTCTCGTGACTGTGATCTTCGGGGTTGTTTCTGGCAACGAAATAAACCCGAAACAGGCACGTTGAGCTTTTCAAGATAACTGTATTGAAATAAAATGCGACTTTAATGTTCTGTATTTTTATTCTCGTGACAGCGAAGTGAAATGCTATTCGTGAATTCCCTGGCGCCTCCCATGGCGTGGCACCGACGTGGCCCAGAGGTTTTACTGGAATTCCTGTCCTGCCGTGGGAGCCGCTGTTGTCGCCTCCCCCACGTTCCTCCCTCCCCTCCTCCCCCCCCCACACCCAGTGTCCCGAGATGAGGCCCGGTGCTTTCTGGGTGCGATGTCCTTATAGTACCTCTGTAAGGCAGGAGAGGGCCGCGCTCTCGGTCAAGGTGTTTCCTTCAGCGCGCGCCTCCGCCGGCCTGGGCGGTGGCCGGCCTGGGGGCCGGAGGAGGCCGAACGCACAGAGCAGGTTCCCGCGTGCTGCGTCCAGCTGGTGGCCCTGCGGGGCGAGGGCCGGGCCAGCATCCGCCCGCCCTTTCCTCCTGTTCGTGCCCCCAGCATTTACCCAGTCTTTACTGGACGAGGCTAATGGTGTTGAAATAATTTGGCAAGCCACATTAAATAATGAGGCAATGTCCGCAAATGTCTCGTTTCTGGGTGTTTCTTTGGATGTAACGTGTGCCCTGTGTGGACGGCGGGTGTGGGGCAGGTTTGCATTTACCTGTGTGTGTGTTCGGGCAGGTGGAGCTGCTGATATCTTTGCAGCGTGTTGACGCTGATTAGCTGTCCAGATCCCTCGTGGCTGCTGACAGGTCGTCCTGTCCACTTAATCATTTTCCAGAGGCTTCATGATGGCGCCAATTGAAGTGGCATCTTCTCTCATTTCGGTGTCGTCTGGTCTGGGGCTGCACCTGCTCCTGTGCCAGTGGCTTGGGCCAGAACCAGCCTGAGTTATATCTGGGACACGGCAGGAAGGAATTCGTGAGTCATAAAATTCCCATCTATCGGTGCTGGGTCGAGGCAACAATAAATCATTTCATTTATTTAGAAAGTAAACAAATGATTCTGTCTAAAGTTCTACTTGGGGAACTTGATATACTCAGTGATTGTTTGCAAAGAGAAGGGGTGTGGGTATAATAAAATGCAGCTCAGGGCTGAGAGAGTTGAGTGCAGATCCAACCTCGCACTTAGAAGCGATGTGATAAAGCAAGTTTTTAACCTATGAAGCCCTCACTTTTAATGGATAATATGGCAATAACTTTTACTACAAAGCATAATTTTGTAGATTAGAAATAATGTAATGTGCTTGGCAAGTAGTAGGGACTGTGATGGTTAGTCTCATTTTACAGAGAGATGATTAGGTAAGAGATTCTTAGAGAATATTCCTAAACGAAGTATGCTGAGCTCATGGGATGCAGCTGCTTCCTTGATTTTGTGACAGCGTCTTCCAATATATATGGCATATGTGTAGCAATATTGCCGATGGTTTATTGGTGCCCAGGCAAGGTCTCCAGTTTTCTAAAGGTCGATTTGTGAAGGACCTCAGTGAGAAAAGATGCAAGTTTGTTCTGAACAGGAACACATAGGCGGAGTGGAGCAGGAAAGACATCCTGCAGTCTCAGATGCTGTGCATCTCGTGAAAACTCCATCCCTGGGTGTACAATTATTTGGCATGAAACATGGCTGACAACATTAATAGCATGAGGAAAGGCTGTCGTCCCGTAATTCTGGGCCAAGACTCCCAGGTCACTGTTTCAGAGAATCTGGAACTATCTCGGATTCTGTTGTGATTCGCATTAGGAATATTAGAATCATCGATATCTGTTTCACCAGTGAAAACTTTAGATCTGGTAAACAGCAAACATCTGTTAACTGATAACTTAACGGGTGTTCAGGAGATTAATCATCCAGTAAAGCTGAGACTCCTGACGTGTGCCTCTTACTCTCCCTCTCTCTGTGGCCGTGAAGCAGAGTTTTTCTTTTAGGATCACCAAATGGTGACATTATTTTGACTTTTGTATCATTCTAAAATATCTTCTTTAGGTAATCATGCAGTCAAGAGGAATTAGAAAACCATTTATTTAATGACTGTATTCAAGAACATATCTTAAGTTGATGTCCAATATTTTTTACATCTAGAACATTTTCAATGTGAAAATATTTCATAAACACCTATACTGGTATTATTATCGGTAACTATTGATTCACAAAATACCTAATAGCAGAAAGCTACCGTGATTTCAATAACAATTTAAGTGATTTTGTATTAATCAAAATAAATTCCCAGTGCATTTAAAAAATAGCACACGTGAAAGAAACATTCGTTCACTAAAGATACTTGGCTTATGTATGGATTCACATGCCACTGGTAGTATCTCCACGGCACACAGCCCCAGACCGAGAGCCAAGCTACAGATCCGACTTTAACACGCCTGGAAGGCCTTGCTGGGCCTCTCCCATGTTCTAACACACCTGCCTGTGCCGTCAAGGTCAATCTCCAGCCTCCCTGGAAGTCTGCGAAGAACCTGTGCTCATTTCTATGTTTATTTCTAAGAAAACTGTGTAGTTTAGTATACGACCTCCTTTACTCAGTATTCTGTGTGCAAGATTCATCCATATCATCGCTGACGTCAGTATTGTTTATTTTTATTACTGTGTAATATCTTTTTATCTGAATATACTATATATATATCAGTTCTATTGTTAATGGATATTGATGTTGTTTCTAATTTCAGTCGAGTATGAAAAATACTGCCATTAACCTCCCTGCATTCTAGTAAATGCCTTTTACTGCACTTATTTCAAGTCGACTGTTTCTCAGAATGAAATGTCTGGCTCATACTTTATGCATAAGTTCAGCTTTAGCAAATACTGAAAAATGATTTTTCAAAATCGATACGTACGCATGTTCACTCCGTCCATCAGCCTGTAAGAATTCTCATTACTTTCACTACTTGCCGTTCTTGGTATTTCCTTCCTCTTTTCAGCAACTTGAATAGGTGGTGATGTCTCAAGTTTCGGTTCACATTACCTTGCAAAGTAATAAGCGATCTTAAGATACGCTCATGCGTGAGCCGATGTCCTCCGTGAAGGAGTGCCTATCCAAACCTTCTGCTCATTTGACTGTTGGCTGGCCTATATTTTTACTGATTTCTAGATATTTTTTTTTCATAAATTCTATCCGTGAGTCAGATAGATGTAGGTATTGAAAATATTCTCTCCTTTTGGGCTTGAATTTTGTCTTAGTGTCTCTGTTTCGTTAGTTCTTAACGCAGTCCGACCGACCATCCCCCACCCCATTCGGACACTGTCTTTGTGTTCTTTCAAGGAAATTCATGAAGATATTTTCCTACATTGTCTGCTAGATATGTATTTTTATTGTATTACCCTTCTCTTTGGTTCTATAACATACTTTAAATTAATTTTTGTATGTCATTTGAATTCTTGGTAATTACCTCTTCAAATATTGCTTCTATTTCATTGTCTTCTTTCTTCATGGAACTATCATTGTGCGTATGTTAGACATTTTCTTAACTTTTTTTCTCCATATTTTCTAACCTCTCTTACAGCTTCAGGCTGAGCCTTTTCTTCAGAGTTATCTGAAATTCATTAATCCTATGTGTCTACTCATAGAATCCCACCTATCAGGTTCTTAATTTATGCTACTTTTTTTTAGTTCTATAAATACCTTTTGGTTTTTATTAGCAGATATTAGCTATTTACTAAAATTTCCTATCCCAAAATATATTCTTATAAAACTACGAATCACAGTGACTATAAAGTCCTTCTATGATACTATTAACATCTGGGCCACCTTTGAAACACTTTCAAATGTTTTCATTTTATTTTTATCTCTTTAGTTGTACGTGTGAATTGATCTTGTGTTTTCATAGCCTGTGATTTATGACCGAATCCTAATCATTGTGTAAAAATATTTTAGGGATAATTTCCACCTCTGGACGTTGTTTTCCTCTAGCGGTGTTCGCGTTGCGTATTTCCGGCTTCTCTGCTGAACTCGGTGCTGGGACCGGGCAGATTTCAAGCTGGGTTTCAGTGTCTTTTGCGGGGCAGTTCTCCTTCAGGTTTGCCCTCCCACCTTGAGCGTGGCTTTCGGGATCTGCTGTCTGAACCGGGCTCCTTCCGGGGCCCCAGCTCCATCGCCACCCCTGCCCTGGGGGACCCTGGAAGGTCCGCACAGCTCCCCGCCTCTCACACACCCTTACACACCACTCTCCGCCTCCCTCTCAGCCTGCGGGCCCTGCTCAGGAATCCGCAGATGCCAGGGAAGGAGAAATGGCACCAAGAAGTTTCATTCCGGCATTTTCTTTTCTGTCTGAGGTTTTGTCCCCTGAAATCTTGGTTGTCCCGGTAAATTTCTGAGCCCCTGAGAGATTTGATACATTTTATTCAGTTTTTCTAGTTATTTCTGGTCTGGAATGAGCTAGTCCGTTATAACCACAGCAATGCCCCAAATGTAGTGGGTTGTTGATAGGTTAGGCACGACCCATTCTTTAAGAACCCGAAGAAACAACGTCACAGAGTTGACGTCACAATTTCTTTAACGCAGAAGCATCGTTGGCATTTTCCTCTTACGGGTGTGTTTCTAGTTGGCATTGTCTTGCTAAATGTCTTCCTCCTTTATTCCCATTTTGAAGTGGAAGGCCCCAAGCTGACCCTGAACTTGGAGAGCGCACCTGACGGACAGCAGGGAGTAGCAGACCTTGGTTTCCTGCTGCCCACACTGGAGAGTCTGCTCCCCGAGGCGCCTGTGCCCCCCTCCCCGAGCACGCCGGCCGCGGCCCGCGGCACCCCCATCACACCCATATAGACGTGTCAGGACTCATTTTAATTATTTTAACTACTTCTCTGTCTCTAGCACAAGAATATATAGCTGTCCAAGGTCAAGGACTATGCTTTATTTACCCTTATTTCTGACATACAGTTGGAGCTAAATATGTTTACTACATAAATAAGTAACAGGGTTCCTTATAATCCCATGTTTAACTCATAATTCACTAAAAATACCAACTCTTTTTCCTTCGAGAGCTATGCTCAGGCAGGATTAGCCTAGATGTATTTTTAAATATATCTTTACTTCATTTACACATATATTTTAAAAAACTCATCTACAAATCCTCACAAACATTGCACTGTTGTCAAAAGCTATTCCTTGGAAATATATTAATAAACACACAGTAAGAAATAAGCCACCTATCAGAAGTAGACTTACTGAGGTTTTATTGAGAGGCATTTATTGATAAATTTTTGGTCTTTTCCTGTCATAAGCATATTTTTTATTTTTAATTTTTTTACATCCATTCCTATAATTGTAATCCAGTGATTGCTGTTTTCTGAATTCCCACCAAGTTACGTGTACTGAAATATTCCCTGTGAATTAGATGATTTCTTTCCATTGAAACAACCATAGCAAGTTGTGACAAAAGCTATGTTAATGACATTAAAAACATTATTTTTCCATAAAGACTAACGAATGGCCGTGAAGTAAGTAGAACCCTAAATGATATTGTTTAAACAGTATGTGATTTTCAAAAACATACGGATGAGATTTGACATTCCTCTTTATTTCTTATTGCAACTGAATGAAATGTTATGAGGGCTATGACAACAGTCATTAGTACTTTGGGGTCACAAAACCCCTGGGTTGCCCTTTCTGATAATCAGAACTGACTTCAGTATCTTAGGTTTATAATACTAAAAATTCAGGAAAAATTTAAATAACCTGTTAGGTTTTTCCAGTTTAAATTGAGATGCTCTTACCTTTTATCGTGTCCATTTAGGTAAACTGGGAAAATGACATTTATGTGTTGTTGTTTTTTTTAATAATGTCATTTTCTTATAACATTCCAATTCCTCTGATACAACATGTGATTTTGTATGTGTTCCCTTTAAAAACGAAAACTAGGATGAAGTGGCATCTTTAATGAAAGCAAAATGTAAAATTAACGGAAGCGAACTTAATCCACATGAAACCCTGGTTAACCAACAGGGCTAGGATTCCGCTTCTCCAACGTTAGACAACGTTAGACGTGCCCCTAGTGCAGGGGCGACTTTATCTAGACATGCCGGTGTTCCGAAGCTCTGAAACACACCCATCAACGTGTCCCCATTCAAACAATTATTTTCCAAGTGTGTATGAGTCCAAACTGCTGTGGGACCATTACCAAGAAAAACGTGAACCTACGTAGTGCCCAAGGAGGCAGCGAGTTTTCATGTGTGCAGTTCTTGCTGCTTTGAGTTTCTTTAGCTGCATTTTGAAATGATTCTTTTTCATTTACTCGAAGGACTTTGAATTCTAATTTAGTTATACCCTTTGAATTTTAACCAATGAAGCTAAACAGCTTAGCCACTGCTGGTGTAAGTATTTGTGTTATTATTGTATCTGTCAAATAGCCAGATTTCTCCTACTTTTCTGTTTTGCTTTGTTTTGCTATTTCTTCTGTTTTTCTGTCTTGCTTTGTTTTGATCGTCTCCGTCATGTGTCTGCCATATGAGCGCTTGGAAGTGAACACTTAGAAGGACATGGCGGGGAAGAAGGCAGGGGTTCTAGACATATGCTAATAATATTAACGAAACATTACCGGTTACCATTGTTACGTATTTTTCTTTATACTTTCAGTTTATTTCAAAATTGATGGTGAGAAAAGTAACAGAACAATGAAAGTAAACAAGTGTTTTCTCATCAAAGCAGCATTTCCTGTAAGTCAGCACTCAGCGTTTTGGGTCCCATTGTGCAAGCTGCGGAGCGTTTGAAGGGAAAATCCACCTTTCTGACGATAAAGCTGAGCTTTTCTGGCTTCATTCCCCCACCTCCTCCCACCCCCCCCCCCGACCTGCAGGGTGACGGGAACTCCATCCTAGGCGCCTGGACGCTGCAGATCTGACTCCCCCCCCCCCACCCCCCCACCCCCCCCCGCCAGGCTGCCCAGTGCGCAGCGCCCGCAGGGCTCCCAGCCGCTCGAGGCGGGGGCGACCCACTGCCCCCCGGGCGGGGAGGCGCTCTCCTTGCGGGTGCCGGGGGCGGCAGGCTGACCCGCTTAGTTAAAGTCAGAGGCATCCTTGTTCTCATGGGTGTGGCTGTCCCCTGGGGTGCTGCAGGGGTTCCGAGAGCCTGTCGGTCAGTGGCCCCTGCACTGTGTCTGGGGGTAGGTCCGAAAATACATGGTTGTGACCAGGACCCAAGTGTCACCGGCCTGAGAACCAGTGCCTCACGGGGCCTTCTGAGGTCACAGGTCATTTCTGCAGGTTGTCTGAGAACGCCCTGAGCTGGGCCCCCAACCTTTCCCACAGCCGGCATGAGGTCACAGGTGAGCACTCAGAGGGCACTCAGAGCAGGTGGCACTGCCGCCCCGGCCTCGCCGCCGAGGTGGCCCCGGGAGGCCCAGGCGGGACCCCGGATGCTGGCCTTGTGGGAGCGGAAGGAAGAATTAGGTCTCTCTCCTGATGACGTCCGTACTGCAGAGAACTCCCTGGAAGGTCACAAAGCAGCTGCCAGCATCAGCGGTCTGGTGCCGATTTGTGCTGCCACGTGATGAACCGTGAAAACATCCCGCAAAGCAAAAAAGCCCAACACAGAAAGCTGCGTGCTATAGGATTCTGTTTGTACGAAACATCCAGACGAGGCAAATTTGTAGCGACAGAAGGTGGCCTCGTGCTGCTGGTCCGGGGAGGTGAGGATGGGGGGCGGCTGCTACCGTGTTTGTTCTGGGGATGAAAATGTTCCAGAATTAGACAATAGTGATGGTTGCCCAATTTTGTGAATATATTACAAAACACCAAATTACACACTTTTAAATAGTGAAAGGGGTTAATTTTATTATATGAAAAGTCTGTCTCGATGAAAAAATCAGTAAGAATATGTAACTATACATCAAGGTACATATTTATAACAATTGATCCTATGCTCTAAGATGGCACATGTCACCAGATTTCAAAGGCTGTAATCATTCAGAATGTGAATCTACGAATAAAACAAACAGATAACTAGAAAAGTTCAATGTGATTGTAAATGAAGACACATACTTCTCAGAAGCAACAGTTAAGAGTAACTCACAGTGGAAATGGAAAATAGTTTTGACCTTAATTGAGGTGAAAATACCAATTACACCCCAGACTTGTTGATTATAATGGCAATCATCATGCTGAGAGAAAAATTTAGTAGCTACAAATGGCAAAAACAGAAGGGATGAAATCAAAGCACTCATCACCTGCTTTAATGTATTAGAAAAAGAATACCAATTTAAATAAAATAATTCGAAGGAAAAGGTAATAAAAACAATTCGCTGTACAGTAAATATACGGTGGCTATGATCATCAGAATCACAAGATGGCTCCGAAAAAGAGTAATGACGTTGGGAGAGCTTTGGAGTGATTCATACCACAACGGGAGGGGGGAGTGGGGTCACGTCATCTTTTTAGGTACAGACAGAGTGGGAGTGTCACTGATGCTGACCTTTATGCGCTCGAGAGGCTGTGATAGACCATGACATCCAGCACGTTTGAATGTGTAGCTAAAATGGACAGCCTCCTAGAAAAGCAAACCTTAGATAATCGTCACAAAAATAAACATAAAATGTAAATGATTTTAGGTCTAGTAAAGAAGCTGAACACGTAATTTAAAACTTTCCCAGAAAGGCCCATGTGGTTTGGTAATCCATGAAGTCTGCCAAATGTTGGGGAAAACATGTCAGTCCTGCAGAAGCCCTTCTAAGGAACTGGGGAAACAGCCCTAAACGTCAGTGAGCCTTGATACCAACAGCTGATGAGGACATTACAAAAAAAAACATTATGGCCAATCTCATAAGGAAGCATACATGCAAAAGTGTAACAATAAGAATAACGAATCCAGAAATGTACACAAAGGACTATTTATCACAACCACATTTGGTGTATTTCAGAAATGTAAGGTTAGTTTAACATTTAAAGTTGTATCAATGTATTTCACCATATTTTTAGAATAAGTGAAGAATATCATGGAATCATTTTTCAGAAACTCTTTAAGTTTTTCAAATTTTTGTTCAATGAACCCATCTACAGTACCATTTCTGTAACTATTACTGAGGCTTTAGAGCTCCGTGTAAGCACTGTAATAAAAATCTGTCAAGTCTTCGGGGGCATTCTTCTTCAGGAAGGCTTGCTAACAGCAGGACCCTTTAAATCACATCCTGTAGATCAATCTGACATTACTTTTCAGCCGTCCCTCCTGAGGTCTCTCTGAAGCTACAAAGGAAAGGAAACAATAATTCTTTTATGGCTATTGTAATCACCAAAATGGAGTCACATGTCTTTCTACACCCACCTTTGCAAAAGCATGCCTCCTTCCTTCCGGAAACTGTTAGGAAAAGAGCGAAAAGTTGTGTGCGTGTCAGTCGACCGTTATTCAGAGGTGGTGCCGTCCCGGTTTGAATTCTTGTCTGTGGCCGTGACTGCTTCTCGAATGGCCACCCACTCCCAGATCAATATATATTTTTTTGCTATTCAAATACAGTTTAAAAGTTAAACTGCTTTCTAATTTTAATATAGCTATGTATTCCTTTCTCTGATATAAATGACTTGCTATTATGTTATTAATGAAATACAGCCTCACGATTTGGGTAATCTAAGGATGGCCTGAAAAGCATGAGTATTATTGCTAACATCTGTTACGATGGTGATATTCCTTATGCGTGCCACACCTGTCATCAAGGGACAAGCCGTACAGTCCTGGGTTCTGCCTTGTGTTGATGAAAATCAATAGCAGAGACCACACCTATCACGTACAATGAGGTAATTAGCCTTTTCTCCTTTTTATTGAGGTAGACCTTGGCTAAAATCCTGGCAATGTCTCTTGCTTCAATTTTCTCAAGGCAGCAGCTTCTCGTTGGTAAAACTGTTGCCAGAACACGGGCCTTGTAGGAATTACGTGCGGGCGGCATGAGGTAGCTGAGGCTTGGCTGCAGCGGTGCCTGGAATTGACTGTGCACGGCCCGCGTTGAGCTTCCTGGGCCTCCTCGTACCTGGCAGTGTCATGTCTGGGACCTGTTCACAGACCCAGAAGAGAGAGCTCCTCAACCTGCATCCTCCTTAACCTAACGGAAACGAATTTATAGGTTTGGACAAGCCAATTCCCTTTCCTCAGTAAATAAACGCTCATAAATCCTGGGGCCCCAGGGAGTTTGTTGCTGCGTTTGGAGTGAGGCGGCGGAGGATGTGTGTGGATGTGGGAGGGCGTGTGACGCCACAGTGTGACAGGGACCGTGTCGCCCAGGCGTGCTGAGCCAGCACCCCGGCCCCCTGTCCTAATGTCAGGCTTCGTTCTCTGTGCGCCCTGCTGAGAGAATCTGCTGTCATTATTTCGTGTGTCCTTTTTAGGCACACATCTTTTTTACTTTAGTTGGCTCGGCTGTGTTCTAATCATTACCATCCAATGAGACTGAGTTATGAACTACTCCACACCGCTTTTTAAATTCTGTTATTTAATGTGACTTTTGTTAGTTTTGAAGGTATTAAATTATTTTCTTACTGTAATTTTAAGTAGACTATAAGAGTGGTAAATAGTTTTACTGATGTGTGTAGTGTGTTTTGAAATTGACATCTTTGCCTTAAAAATATTAATGGATTCTTCATATACTCCAATATTGAAGAAAAAAGAGTTTACATAAGCCTAGAGGAAGAATGGATAGAACAGCTTAATTATTGAATGGGTTGTGCATGAAATACCCACGGTCCTAAATTTTATTAAATATTAGTATTTATAAATATTGGGATGCTTTCAGTGTTAGAAAAAAAAAAGGAGCTAAGTAAAAGGATGACGTTGTTTATGATGTAAAGAGGAAGCAGATTATTCCCTGATGGTCAGCAAAGATTCTGGGCTGCCCACCTTCTCACACAGCTGTCCTCAGTGTGTTGACTCCAGCCCCCAGCCTTGTCTCCTCACGCGGCCAGGATGCTGCCGCCGCCGTGAGCCAGCACAGGCTGTGCACACACGGAGGGGATGCAGCTTCCCCCAGAAGTCCCCTGCACACGGTCTCTTAACCTCCCATTGGTCCAGTGTCTGGTGTGCTCCGCTGGCCAAGCAGAACTGTAAATACTTCCCTTTTATTCTCAAATGTGCCATTTGGAAGGGAAATTACGCCAGCTTAAGGTTTGGTAACATGCTTATGCCTTGGGAACAGAGGGTCCTGGAAAAAAAGCAAATATCTCTTTTTTAAACTCTGTTGTAGAAAGTGGTTCTGGCCAGGGTTAAGGTACTGAGTGGCTTTGGGGCGGGTAGCCAATGATGTCTGCCACGTGGTAAGTACTGAACAATACCCAATTTCTGATTATGAAATGAGACTGGTGCAAATTAGGTTAAATGATTCATGTTAACTTCTCTGTGGTGATTTGGGTGCCTTTGTGCATTTTGGACGAAGTATCAATGAATCAAAATTTTTTTTTTTATGAGAAATCCAATTCCGCTCCTCTATATCAAAATATTGATAAAGATAAGATTAGCAACTTCTATTTTTTTTACTGTTGATGAGATTCTAATTATTGTCTTTGGTTTTCTTCTAGGATTAGACCCAGTGACCCAGCAACTTATGCTCCAAACAGCTAAACCAACTTTTGGCCATCTCACAGATGTAAGTAAAATATTCAAGTTACAAGAGATATCACTATTATCCACTCTCTAGAAAATAATGGAATTAGATATTTCTAAAAGTTCTTACGGTAATCTACCCGCCTACTTATGTGTTTTAATATTACTCATGATAATATTTTTGGTAATATGATTTATAACAGGATACAGACACTTTCACAGCCTGTCTCAACAAAAGCATACCATATAATCAGCCTTAACATCAAAGAGTTTCATCAACTTTTTCTTCTAGGCGTTGTATAGTTTCAGATTTTATATTTTAGTCTTTTATTCCTTTTTAGTTGATTTTTACGTGTGGTGTGCGATAAGAATCCGGTTTCATTCTCTTGCGTTCTACAGCATCGTGACACGTGGATGAACCTTGAGGATTTTATGCTAAATAAAATAAGCCAGTCACAGGAGGGCAAGCGCTTTATTATTCTGCTTACGCGAGGTCTCTCTATTAGGTAGAGTCATGGAAGCCAAGAATGGAGTTGTGGTTTCCAGGAGTTGGAGGAGTGGTAAATGGGGAGTTGCTTATCAGTGGGTATACCCTGTACACACGTTAATTGGTTTTACCAAAATAAAATAATAAAAAAGTTTTATATTTTTAAGAACAGTACAAACATTTAAACAGATATTTCGAAAGCCGTGAATCATTATTTTTTTAGTGTTAGCATGCCCTTTTTTACATCAAAATATTGCTCATAGTTGCAATAAATATATTTTGTGCCAATCTCTATAAGACTTATGTTTATAATATGCTATAGAATGCAGAGGACCATTATGAATTAGACCATATTACAATAGTTAATGCTCAAATACTTCATAAGCAGGAAACGTAAAGAAAATGACGAACAAGTTTATGATATGATGAAGAACATGGAGAAAGTTCAAATCAGCAACACTCCAGAGAGATCCGCGAAGGCCAGGGGCCCTGACGGCATTGCCGTGGGTAGGAGGCCGGCAGAGGCCACGTTGAGTTTGCTGGGGGCGTTTGTGAAAGGTGACAGACTAGGACATGTGATACGACAGGATGGTAGAGAAGTCCAAGGGAAAAGGAAAGGACTGGCAGTCGAACCAAATAGAGTCTTTGGGGACCAGAAATCCCGAACAGAATTTTTGAAGACGAGCTCATTTGTAGTGTGGCGCTCGGGGCTGGCCCTCCCGCACCTTCCCACAGAAGCCTTAGTGAAAGCCACGTGACTCGCTCTGATGCTTATAGCCTCAGGAATACCTCTTTTCCTGAATGAGTACCTTGTTTTCATTTCAAGGATGCTGTGACCCATTAAACGCACCACCGATGCTCCTTGGCGTGGACTACTCGAGAGCTTTGGGCTGAGGCTGTGTCCCCTCCCTAGCAGACGGACAGGGACGTTCGCAGTGCTCCAGGCCTGCCGGTCCCACTGCCGACGGCACCGCCTTAATGCCCCCGTTTTCCTCTGGGCCAGTTTTCTCACTCGGTCTTGTGATTTTATTTGCAGTGTCGTTTGTACTTTTATAAGAAAACCTTTTTAAGATATATCAGGAGAATAAAATAAATAGGTTGAGATTAACCATTTCACCTAGCAGCAACCACCTAATTTAAATCACTATACCTTTAACCCCCTATTATCAGAATGACATAATTTTATATGTCTAGAATACATACCACTATATTATTTTATTCGTGGTTCAAATAAGAATATACTAAAGCAATGTATAAAAATGACCAAGACTATTACCAGAGAATTCTAGGGGAAGTTTTTGTTTGTTTGCTTAATGAATTAATGTATGATACAGGAGAATTAGCAGAATAGTTATAATATTACTATAATTCAGAAAATATTTTTAACTAAATTGATAAAACACAGTCTTCCCTTTTAGACTCAATAAACTGACATTTAATTTTATTAAGTATTTGACTTGGTTAATTTATCCTATTACATTTTCAGTCCTAAATTATGATTACTGTGGATCATCTCTACCATATAATACTTGATTTTTAAATTTTGGTTTAAACCAAAGTGCTCTTTAAAAGAAATAGAAATAATAACTGTAAACACAAAGGAATTTTAAAGGATCTAGCGTGAGTACCTTATTTTATATTCTTACCAAACCATCTATGAAAATAAAGTTTAAAAAGTAAAATGCAAAAAGCAAAAAGCAAACATTATGTTGCAATAAGAAAATTGCCCTGCTTCTAATTAGAACAAATGTTATGGTCTTTAAAGTTACTCTTGATTTAATGTGCTTTTCTTTTAATGCATAATTATTGTGAGAAATCTTTCTGTTTGTAATTTTTCAGAAGAAAAGAAATATAAAGCAAATATCAGAACATGGCAATGATTTCCGCTTTCGAAAACAGGTTTTCAAGTTTTCTAAAAGCATTTCCCTTATTGGAACAACATTTTATTTTGCGTAAATAATTTAAAAACAATACAAAGCATTTGAGGTTCTCTATTATTTTAACGGGAGTTTTATTTTTGAACCAAGACGAGAGCGTCGCGCCGCTGCCCGCGTGGTGGCGCTATCGGCATCGCCGCGCCCCACGTGTCCGGTGCGCCGTCCAGCGTCGCCCCTGAAACACGCCCAGTGTGGAGAGCGAGTGCTCGGTGGTGGCTTTCGGCTGGGTGTTCGACGTGCAGTTCCTGTCGTTAGGCTTTGCCTGTCGTGCCCTTCAGTCATCATGTGTGCACGGTGCAGTGTGTGCGACAGAAGTTCACCAGAGCCGCACTCCTTGCACGTGACACCCCAGGGAGCTGGGGGCCCCAGGGGGCCCACAGCCGTCTTAGCTCTGCCTCGTGGGAAACGAGAGTCGTCGTGTGGCAGGTTGATTTTTTATTTATCAGGCGTAAATTGATATGACGTGTTCCATTTTTACCGCACCAACTCAGTTCAGTGCTCATCTTTTCTCATGGGCAACGATCTTCTAACGGCTTCGATTCTAAGGAAAGTTACGATTTGCTACTTAGGAATAGAATTCCTTGTGGCTCTTATATTCGTACCTTGGAAGAGTAATGGTTTTTCACATTTAGAAGTCTTAATTCACAAAAATCTAAAGCCTTGCATTTATTCGGGTTTCGTTCAAATTAGCGATAAATACCTAGCTAGTTTAAAGCCACGTGATTCGTGTTTACATTGCATAATGGTCCTAAGTGTATGTATGTGAGAGGGAGGCTTCGGGGTTTCCCGGTCGTGTCCCTTACGAACGCTGCTGTCGGTCCCGGCCACAGGAGAGGCACAGGGAGCAACCTGCGCCCTCTCTCACCCGACGAAGCGGTGGCCGCTGGACAGACACAGGGACGCCACTGAGCATCCAGTCAGTGCGCCGTGGCAGGTGGGCTGGGGACGAGCACAGGCATTCCGAGTAACACCGGGCCAGCAGCGGCTTCGCCGTCTGTTTCCCCAGGGGACTCGTGTTGCCGACCCTGCGGGCGAGGACGCACTCAGAGCGCACAGCGGGACCGGCGCCTCCGGCCCCAGGGAACGGAAAGCAGAACCACAGGGCCAGGGAGGCACCAGAGAGAAGGGGATGAAGGCGTCCACGCATGCGCGGGTGGCGTTCGCAGAGAAACCGCGCGCTCGCAGCCCTGCTCTCGAGCCGTGCTGGAAAGGGCTTGAAAAGCGGAGGGGGCAGAGTGGCAGAGCATTTCAAAGTCTTTGAACATTTAGCTGCGAGTGGAGCCTCGGCCCACGAAAGTGGGTTGTGACCTGCAGCCTGAGCCTAACCAGGTCTATTGCCTCCTTAAATAAAAATGGGATCATTCTCAATAGGATTAAAACAGCAGAAACACACACACTATAAAAATACATACGTAATTTTGGTGAATAAAATCATGCCACCTATGGTTAATTACAGATGTACTTAATGTTTTTAATCCATACATTAAAAAAAAATATTTCCTGACTCATTACACTGGCTGGCACATTCTAGTACAATGTTTAGTAGATGTTTCAATATTTCAGCATTTTAACATGTTTGAGCATGTAAACATGTTTATATATATATATATATATTTTGACAGATCAAGGAAATCCCCTACAATTCTGATGTGCTAGGGATTTTTATAACTAGTATTGAATTTTCCTGAATATTTTTTCTGCGTGTATTGAGAACATATTAAAATTTGTCTTTATTCTTTTAAGATAAGATACTAATGCATTTCACATATTCAATTAATGTCCTAGAGTAATAAAACCAACAATCAACTTGGTATTATTTTGTTATAATACTAAATTGAATACAGTAATTCTTTATTTAAATATTTTGGCATCTACTCACCAAGAAAAAAAAGTATGTGAGATGATGGATGTGTTAATTGTGTTAATGAATTTGATTGTGGCAATCATTTCATCGTGCTTACATATATCAGATCATCATGCTGTAAACTTTAAATATTTACAGCTTTGTCAATTATACTTCTAAAAAGCTGAGAAAAATAAATCAAATAAAATACTATTGAAACCATGATATATTTAAGTACACTGAAAGCTAAAAATCATTATTGAGAAAAACCGAAGAAGACTTAACTAACTGTAGAGATATATCATGTTCATGGATTGAAAGACTCGACATTGTCACCATGGTACTCATTCCCCATTCGATCTATAGTTAAACACGATTGCACTGCAAATCTCAGCCTGCTTTTCTCTAGAAATTAACAAATTGATTATCAAATGTTTATGGAAATGCAAAGTATTGACCACTTCAGAAAATATGAAAACCTTTAAAATAGATGAGCACGAGTTAGAAACTGAGGCACCAGATCTCCAGGCACACTATAGAGCTGCACTGACCTAAGGATCGATGTGAATCAGGGGACAGCATGTCCAGTGTGGAGTTAGACCCATGCATGCATGGTCGAAAGTCAACACACTGTGCTGGAAATAATGGATAATCGTATGAAAAATTAGAAACCTTGTCCTTTACCCCATTTCATATACACAGTTCAACTAAAGAATGTCCAAACTAAAAAATTTCAGAAGGAAATATAGGAGAAAACCTTTGCAACCTTGGAGTAGACAAAGAATTATTATACAGAAGACAGAAAACATTAACCATATAAAGAAAATTGAGAAACTATAAAATTAAAAAATTACTGCTGTTCTAAAATTAGATGATGGTTGCATAACTCTGAATCTATGAACAAACTGAACTGTATACTTTAAAAGTGTAAATTTTATTGTATGCAAATTATATATGAGAACTGTTATAAAAAAGACATGATCGATAAGATAACAAAGTAAACTACATACTAGGCAAACATATTTGAAAAAATATATGTGATAAAGAGCTTTTATCTAGAATATAAAAACATCTCATGAAGGAGAAAAAGGAAGACTAATTATACTACGGTCAAAGTTTTGAAAAAACACTTCACAATATACGAATAGTCAAAAAACACATGAAAAATTGCTTAACGTAATTAGTCTTCAGGATAATAAATAATAAAACTTTAATGAAACCACTACACATGTAATAAGTTATAAAGACTGACAATACTAAGAGTTGGCTAGGATGTGAAATTACTGGAACTCTCATATATTGTTGATGGGAATGAATTATGATACAACCTCTTTGAAAAACAGTTTGGCAAAATTATAGAGGCTCTGAATGCTATTATTTTCCTCCAGAGAGAATTAAATTATTTTTCTAGTTAGCAGAAAGATTATGGGAAGATTAGGTTGATTTAATCACGACTGGTCTATTTTCAGGTTGCACTTCTCCTAGAGTGTAAAGACTTCTAGAGTCTTCTCTCAAAGCCTGGGCTTGGGGTTCTAGCAAAAGCATCTCCTCCTCCCTGGATCTACCCATTTTACAAACATTTTTCAAAAAAAGTGTTCCCAACAAGAGGGGTATGATGATTAAAGTTATAGTCCCTTCCTTACAAGAGTTAAGCGTCACTGAGAGAAGCACCCAAGCTGGTTTGTCTTATGGCAGTTGAGGAGACGTGGAGCCACTACCGTGCTTTTGTTCTCAGTCTCCTCTACTTTAGAGTCTGACATTTTAAAATATTAATCTTCTCAAATTCTATTTGTTGACTCTACCAGTAAATTGGCTTGCCTACCCACGGATTTTGAATATCATCAGTCCTACCATCTTTTAGCCACTGTAGTCGGTTTGGAACGCATTCTCACTGAGAACAGTGGGACAGGAGAGGAGAACAGCTGATTCCGTGGTAGAAACCAGGGATGAAGCGTTCCATCAGAGCCCTGACGACGAACAGGCTTTTCCAGCTGGTAGGTGGTAGGAAGTGGTAAGACGGCCTAACCTTTGAGCACCATGTGGATTGTTAATATGGGAAGGAAAACACAAGTTTGAAACGGAGAGAATGCGGTGGGTATCTGCAGTAGATGAGTCTGAGTGACAGTTTGGTGTAAAATTTTGCAAGTGATTTGATTTTTACATAGCCAGGTCTTCTCCCACTATTGCTAGAAGTCCGCTGAGATTTTTAGTTGGCAAAGTGTACAGTCTACAGTTCACAGAAATCACTTATGTGGACAGTAACTACATAATCACTTATGTGGACAGATATGAGTGTCGGTAGGCCGGATATCGTCGCATGTCCCAGTCTACTTAATTGCGTGACTTCCATACGTGTACATTGAAATGAGGGAATAGAATGTAATTTCTCAGTGATGGAATTCAGATGTAATGTTTAACCTCCATGTGATGCTGGCCGTTGATAGTTTTTGGAGGGGTGTCTGTATCTACGAACAGTCAGTCACAAAAGGGTAACATCGACAAGACTTCTGTTAAGAGTCCCAAAGCCTTTAGTCTGTTGCACTATTTTTTTTTTTCTCTTGACCTGACAACTCCAGTTCATTGGGCTTCTGGGCACACAGCAAGGGAATCTGTTCGTTGAGCTTTTTGTAATTGATATGTTAATTAAAAAAGACTTTGGCTTTTAGCGTTTTGTTTGTTTTTCATAACACATATGCCCTGTGGCATTTCACAATGGTGTTGTCTTAAAGATCTCAAACGCAAATAAACAAAGCAAGCTATTCATTATTGCTTCTGGACTTAGAGCTATACTGATGTCACTCTGATGCTTTCTTTCACCTCTTTCTGGCCAGAATATTCTGGATTTCCTCCAGGATAAAGATTAGCTCAGCGGGGTTTCTGCGTCTGTCACATCTGGACTGTCTCAGTGTCGCTTGGGCGGGGCGCACAGAGGCACTGTGAAGGCCGCAGTGTTCGTAAAGCATGACGGCCTGCTTATACTTTGCAGCCAAAGCCATATTACCACATTCTCTCTTTTCTGATGCAGTTCTGGTACAGTGTTTTTGTCACAGTAACACCAACCACAAATAATCAGGACACATTTATCCTAAGCTAGAAAGCGTTGGCATCACCGCGTCGTGGCGGAGGACGGGGGGCACAGCCCTTCCTTCGAAGCCGTGACTTTGCAGGCAAGTGGTCTACGGCTTAGGAGCAGATGTGGTGGAGCCATAATGAATAACACTGAATCCAGAGCAACAACAGCAGAAAACGGAAAGGAATCTGCCTGGATGTGTACACAACCTGTTGGTAGGTTTTCCGTTGTTTATGTCCTATCCAGCCGCAGCAGAGGGGTCATCCATTTCCGAAAATGCCAAAGGTTTGCAGGGGAAGGAACTAAGCTTCAAAATAGTTATATATTAGACAATAGGATATTGGAAAAAAAAATGGAGCTAGAGTGCATCCGACGATGTGCACGGGTAGACACCGATGCCGACGTGTGGCATTCCCCAAAGGGCCACGCTCTCACGCCCCAGTTTAAACACAGTGCCCAAGGTTCCCGCGTGGACAGGGACGTGTAGCGCCCGCCCCACGGCACTTGCTGGGTGCGCTACGTTCAGTCCTTAAACCCTCACGGCAATCCTGCACCGTAGCTGCTGTTACCTCTGTTTTCCAGATACAGCAATTGAAGTCCAAGGAAGTCAGACAAATTTCCCCAAATCATCTGGCTCCTCAGGCTCGTGGGTGAACTTGAGCCCCGCTCTGTGGCTCCAGCGCCCACATTCCTGCCCTCTTAGTGCGTGTCTTCAGGAACCCATTCTAGCGGTGCCATCTTTTATGTTAACATCCCACCCTTTGGAAATTGTACGGAACAATCAACCCACACTCTCCTTTAAATGTGGCACAATTTTGTTGTATTTAATCCAGTGGACACCTCATGCTGTCTTACTTATCTCTTGCATTACTTAATATTGCACTCCAAAAAAAGATTATACATTTTTCAAGTTAGGGTGCTGTATATTTTTTTTATTTCAGAAACCCCACAGCAGCACTCAGCTTGATGTCTTGCATAAGGTACATAAATATATTGCTTTAACTGATTGAACATGAAAATATCCACTGAATTAATATTTCAGTAGTTTTGTGTAAGGTTGAAACACACAAAATGATTTAGGCCATCTGGGACAAATCACACTGGCTAATGATTTCCAACCTGATAGAATTCTTAAGGATCCTTTCTCCCAGCCCACTGTCTTCCTCACTTAATTGTGTGTACCCCGGACCTGTGGCCTCTGCTCTCAGGGCCTTTCCAGCAGTGACAGATGCTAAGGACCTGTAATGTTGCCCACTGGCCACATCCATCCAGTGACTGCAAATGATGCAGAAAGCCATGGGTGGATTTGGATAACACAACCTCTGAACTCCCTCCCAAGTCAAAATCACGTTCATTCACACCCGCGGCGAATGATGTCGCTACTACGAGCCTATCCACGGTCCGGCCCTGCCGCCGTCAGGGCCCTCTCCTGCTGCGCCAAATGCCCCATCTTATTTCACACCTCTGTGCCTTGGCCTTGCTTGCGTTCTTGTCTCATCAGCCTCGTGAGGAAGGGGCCACCTTTCAAATCCTGTCATGGGAAGCGTCCTGTCTGAAGCCTTCCCGCTGCTGCCCACCTGCTCTGTGCTGCCTCTGGCCTAGCATGTCGTTCAGTTTCACTCACCTGTCATTTAAAATGACCTCTCCCTTCTACTACATCATGTGCTGTTCAGGTGTGACTGTGTCTTCCTCCCTCTGTCTCTGATTGCTGTTGAGGTTAACATGAGGGGGACACAGGAGTCCGCCTAGGCCAGCTGTCCTATTTTACAAGTGGAGACCGATTGCTGTCAATGTTAGGATGCTGTTTCTATATTTTAAAAGTTACCTGATGTTTTATTTAGAATTAGCAAAGCATAAACCAGGAAACTCTTGCAAGTACGGTGAGTATCCTTGTTCCAGTAACATTTAAATGTCTGTTCCATATAGCAGAAATTAAGAAGGTCCATGTTCTGATAATACCTGTTCTTGTAAGAATTAGCATTGAAAATCTGCCCTTATGAGTATTTTATTTGATTAGCACACCTTTACAGACTTCTGTTTTCTTTATCAGAATCCCAACTTGCACGTTTTTAGAACTTGTCATTGTTTGTGTCTGTCACTGGTCACCTGTCACGTGGGAGGTGTGTGTGTAGGGGGCAAGAAAACGGGTTTTTATTTTTGTTTCAAATGTTTTAATACTTTTGAAAGCTTTATAGTAAGATGCATTTATATTTTAGTGAAGAAAGAAAATATGTAGCATATATGACTGAATACATTTCAACAACTGTTTAATCAAGGTCCTTCGAAAGTATTTTTTTTAAGAAAAATAATTTGGGGTTGAAAAATATCTGCTTTATGCATTGTCTTTAGTACTCTTGACTAGAGATGCCAGTTACTTTTTCCAAAATCTTGACTAATATGTCTCAAGGATGAAATATACAGAAGATAGCGAATAAAAACTGAGGTTCAGCCCGTCTCCTGTTATTTCATCCTCTTATCACAAAATAAAACATTGCTGCTGGAAACCCAGAGGAAGTCGCAATGAGCTTATTACTCAGTGATCCAGATGCAGCTTCTGTTTTCCGATTCAAAATGAGCTTAGAAGTACAAGCAGACTGACATGGATAAAATATGCTAATATGCTGCTTTACCTTCCATTTCACCTAACGTTCTTTTTTAATTCATCTGGAAAATTAGTGCAAAATTTTTAGTGATTTCTGAAAACCGGTTGCTGTTATCAATAATTTCCTCATTTTGATGCTTCAAAGCCATATTTCCAATGATTGTTAATATTTATGTTTAGCTTTAAATTTCTTCTTTCTTAGGTCTTTCAATATACCTTTTTCTCACTTGAATTTTTTAAATTAGATTTCTTTAACTTTTATGTTTTGGTGTGCCCAAACGTCTTGTTTTCGGCTCACATCCGAGTGCTCGTTTGGTTCGGTAAAAAACAAAGTGTTCTGGTGGTTTTGCGGCCTCGCTGCCCATCGCTGGGGATCAGTGATCCCAAGCCCCCGCGTTTCTCCCCCGTGTTTTGTTTTTCTCTTAATTTTATGTTTTCACTCTTCTTTATGCTTGTGGTCATTATTTTCACAAAACTATTCATAAATGTGTGTCCTTCCTTCTGATGACAATTGCGCTCCTTGTTCTGAGCACACCACTCTCTGTGAAGTTTAGGAAGATTTCCTTCTTGCTTGCCATTCATTTATTCACGTATTCACGCATTCAACAAACATTTGCTCAGTGTGTTCCGATGAGTGCTCTCAGCACAGGGGACAGAGCGGGTGGCACAACAGCCCTGCCCGCAGCCAGGTGAAGGAGACTGATGGCGAAACGTGAAGCGAGGACGCAGACCGCGATCAGCCTGGCGGGGACGCGCGTCCTCGGCTGCGGGGCGCTTTTTACAAAGCGGCGTGCGTGAGGCCTTCCGCACGCGCGGGCCCCTGAGCGGAGACCTGCAGGGACCCAGCGCGCGAGCCAAACCTTCGTTTTCCAGGCGCGGACCCGAGAGGGGCGGCGGACGCGGTGGAGGCCCGACTCTGATCTGGCCTGAGAACCCGGTCACCGCGGTGGCGGGACAGAGGAGGCCCGTGTGGCCGGGGCGGAGCGGGTGGGGGTGGGGGAGCTCAGAGGGCCGCCGTGGCCCTGGCCCTGGCCCTGGCGTCCCACCATGAACGTCCGCACGTAGAAGCTCCAACCTGTGATCCCTTCTGGCCCTCGAGAGATGGCCCTGAAATCCTGGACTCGTCTTTATTTTCCTAACTTTAGTGTCATTCTTTTTGTCTCGATTTCTCTGTACTTTTTAATGCGTTAAGATAAAACCCCCATTCGATCTTAAAGCTTACCAGAGTGAATCATCAGTTATATCATTTTACTATTCATCTGATACATTCAATTTTTAAAACCCAGTTATGTTTTTAGTGTTTAAGAATGTGACACAGCATCAGATATGTCTGTGAGGGTCCGTCTATTTTGCAGCTTCTGAACTTTGTGCGGTGAGCCCGCGCTGGCCGTGGGGCGCCTCTCTTCAGCCGCGCGGGGACTCCGCGCTGAGCCCAGGAGGACACCCCGAGTGCGCAGCTCACGTAGCCAGCCTCTCCACCCTGGCGCCTTCCGGACTGAGGCTCCCCACTCACGTTCCGATGTGGATTCCTTAACTTTACCCTGAGTCCATGCTGAAGTCCGCCCCCCGAGTGTGAAGGAACATCCAAAGAGGCCGCTTAGTGTACTCACCAACTGGCTGGTCTCCCAAGCAAGTGTTCCTTTTGTAAGAAAGGTGTTCCTTTTATATCTAACATTTGTTTATCCGATACCATGTGTTTTCTATCTTATGTAATATCTTACTAGTCTGTTCTGCTCTCAACACTTGGGTTCTTCTGACCGCATCCAACTGGAGATATATTGCATTGGATATTTACCCCATCTAAAAATGATGCACTCCAGCCTGGGGCTCATAAACAAGAGATATTAGGAACAAAGTAAGCGGGAACATTTACGTGCTTGAGAAGGCTTTCCTCTGCACATACATCCGAGTGGGAATGTACACTTGACATTTCCTTAATAGGCGGTAGCTCTATAAGATTGAATGGCAAAAACTGACAGCTTTTTTGTTTTATTTTTCCAGTTCACTGGTACTCATTTCTTCCATTCTCATTTCCGTGGTAGCTAACAGAAGCAAATTAATTTATTTTTCTTCACAACAGTGGAATATTAGTCCAAAATGCTGGGTTCTGAATAATAATGGAATCTAATACTAGGCTTTGAAAATAAATGTAACCATTCACTGGATTAAAGAGTGTACTTTTTAGAAGCTACAGGACTATTTTCTAAATTTTTCATACATTACCAAATGCTAAGTAGTGCAGTTCTTGGGGAAGCAAAGTTCCGGGAATGAGCCAGCTCAGGGACTTTTCCCTCTGTAGTTGCTTTGACTAATTTTATGGTAAAATAAGATACATTTGTTTATACAAGTTTAAAATATTTACTGCATATAATAATTCTAATAATTCAAACGCTAATAACTATTTTGCTCTAGTACCTCACATATGTATTTTTTTTTCTGAGAAATTGATATTACCATGTGAAATTTCATTAGATAACAATACCACCCTTCTTTCAAAAGAATAAATACAAGTAACAGTAAGAACATAACATAACATCTATTTGGAATTTCAGGAGAGGTCTGAAGTTCAAGGATTTCATTATTGGACTATGCTATTTTTACTGCATATTTTCATATTCAAATTTACATCCTACTTGCCAAGTATGTTGCTGCTTTTCTGACATGTTCTTCCGGTAAGGAATAGCACAAGCATTCTGAATGGCAAGCTGACAATTTAATTCGAAATGTTACAGAATTGATATAAAGAAAGATGCTTCTGATGGAGAAGAGATGTATTTTGTTATAGCCATCATGATTTCAAAAATTTTGTATGTAGGATGTGTAAATGGATTGTCTCAGATCACAGAATAAGGACTAGTGGTTGGAAGTCATAAGAAACTGTATCAAGTTAGTGTAAGACAGCATTTTTTAAGGGCCCACGTATCCAGCAATGGCTCTGCTCCACAGAGCGTAGTGAAACCCCATCCATTGGGAGTGTTCACACTCAGATTGGGAAGCCACATGTCAAGAAAATTACAGAGGGCATTCCAGTGCTCTGGTGTTAGTGTAGTCAAGTCTAAGGTTCGGTCTTCAGAATTCTATATGCTTGTTCTAAATGTTGCTTCTATCCAAATGTGAGGGTCAGAGTACTGTGTCTTTGTTCCAGGTGAGATTAATTCTTCACACAGCTAGTCAGTGTTTTGCTTTTGCTGACAACAGATTTTGTTGTACTTGGCTAATCTCTTTCTCATTCATCATATGTTAAATGACTTCCTAAAGAGTCTTTCTAAAATTATAAAACAGTACAATACAGTTTGATTTTGTTTATGCCTTTTAATCTGTTAGGCAGTGTTACTGCTTTCTTGGCATGTGAGTTATGTTTAGATTATAAGAATCAAATCCTTTTGTGATTAAATTTCACTAAACAATTATTGTAAATTTTAAAAAGCGTATGTGCAATTACTATTTTCTTACTCTTACCCTGGCACCTTGTTATTTTCAGAGACGAGACTTGGTTATAAGTTTGAGAGCTTGAGTGGGTGCTTGGAATCCTTTCCATAGAAAGGCGATAACTAACATTTGCAACCTAAGTGTATCAGACGTCTTCAATATCTTCCAGCTACAGATTAGTTAGTAAGTCCTCTATTTCTAATAGCATTAAAGTTGCATGATTACTTAAGGGTTCTTTAAATAAGAATTGGAGAAAATGCATGTTGTATAGAACTGCCTTATATGAAGAACTCCTTATAACAAAATCTGAACAAATCTTTTACACTGCGTCACCACCACCAAGAAAAAAAGACAGATTTGTCACTTTAAAATTCAAGATTGATTAGAATTTATTATTTTTCAATGACTTATATTTATATTTTTATAAAAACAAGCCATTATTTAGTTTACATGGACTTTATTAAAATTTATTTATTTCTATGCTTCCTCTGTGTGATCAAAGATAAACTATCCTTGCCCTTGACAAAGACTTGAAATAATGCTGTGACAGAGACTGTCTGGTTGTTGACCGACACCTTTTCACTTTTCTCCTGGACATGTACCTAGGTTACTCTTCCATAGTTCTTTATAGTGTCTGATTCCCCCACTCATGATCCTTCATTCTCTATCTTCCTTTGTTTGCATCTTGATGCAGAGGATCTGAAGGACTATGAGGCTTCTGCAGCGGAGCAGCCATTACATGGAAAGGGCCCAGGTCCCTGAGTGACTGCAGAGCAGGGCCACCATCCATCCCTCCCTACCAACCTGCCTCGGAGTATGATAGGAGCAAGAGATAAACATTATTGCAGTTCATTATTGCTCTTAGCTGGTCCTTTCTGATAGTAGTCAGATAAGGCATGATTTTTATTGAACTCAGTGTTATTAAAGACAAAAATACCTATTTTTAATGTAACTTTCCAGAGAATTCCTCACAGACAAAATAATCTTATTTGCCATTCTGTCTTTTGGCATCTGACACATAATGGGAACTACATGGTGATTTGCTTAATTAAGTAATTAATGCAAAACCCAGGAACCCAATCAAGTGACAATTAAAGTAGGAGATGAATTCAAGAAAGCAGTGGGTTATCAACTTCAGATGCTTTCCAGGCTAAATTTCATTTGAAATATGCAATAAAGATGTGAGAATAATAGAATAGGCACAAAAGTTTGTTTAATTATGTCAGGCAACATGTTTTGTGTTTACCAAAGACAGGGTGATCTGGAGAGATGGCAGTAGTAAGCACAGATCAGGATTCTACTGCCAGGTAATATGTACAGAGAGAGATGAGTAGTATTCCATATTATTCTAAAAGTATTCCATATTATTCTAAACCATCAGAAAGCCTTGGTTTTTAAATTTAAATTCCAATTGTAGTGTGTCAAATAGTGTGACATCAGGCTTTATATATTTCCTTGATGTGTAAACAAGAAAAAGAATGAGAGAAAGGAATCATGGGAGAATTGGGAAGGGAAAGAGGGAGGAAGAGAGGGAGAGAGAGGGATAGAAGGACAGAACATGGGAAGGATTAAAAAAAGATGAAGGAATTAAAAAGATAGAAAAATTCAGGTGTGCTAGTTTTGGAAACTTCTGATAAGACTGTTGAATAGACTATAGTATATGTTTTTAATACATATTTATTATATGTATTTATTTGCAATAATCATTGTTTTATGTGTATACATTTAATTCTAAATATAGTGAACATTAAAAATTATGAGTTTATCCCAAATGAGTTTTTAGCAGAATAGATTAGCATGTTGACCAGATATGAAATGATTAGCATGTTGACCAGATATGAAATGATTCCTTCCAAGTTGTAAAAGGATGCACTAAATGGAAAACGCATTCTTTTTTCAGGTGTCGAGGAGAACAATGTACCGCTTTATCAACTAATTTACTTGTCTCATAGGCACATCTCAAGTGTTTCGAGTCATCCAGGATTTTTTCTCTGGAACTAATGATTTCTGTGTTAAGCGTTTCCATTGACGTTCTTTGCTTGTATGTACAGTGGTGCCAAAATGTAAGATCTGAAACAAATAGCTAGTTGTAAATAGTAATAGTGTCGGTTGGTTATTTTTCACTATTAACTTGTTCTCCGTTTCACGTATAAATATATATTTTTAGTAACTAAAAGTAAGATAGGGGCGCTTCCTCAGTGTTTTCCTCCATTTCCTTCCCCTCCTGACGATTCGGCCTTCGAGCCGCGAGGACGGTTAGCGTCCCGCACACGCGGCGCATGCGCGAGCAGGAGCACGTGCCGGCAGCTGGCAGGAGCAGGTCTGCGCACGCGCAGGCCTGCGCGGGGGCGCAGCTTCGGCCCTCAGGGGCTGGCGGGAAAGGGCGCGCTCAGGGGTGCTGTCCGCGCACCGCGTGCTTCTGAGAGCCCGAGGCCGCCTTCCCGCCCTCCGAACCCCCAAGGCCGCCCCCCACCCTTGGACTCCCCGAGGCCGCCTTCCACACCTCTGGACTCCTCGAGGCCGCGGGGCTGCCGAGCGAGCGGCCGTAGCGGGAGGACTCACCTCACGCGCGTGTGAGCGTGTCCGCTTGGTGAGCAGGCGCGGGGCGGGCGGCGGGTCAGCCGGGTGGCTGCGGGAGAAGGGGGTTGTGACACGGCCGAGCGGGAAGCTAGAGGCACGTGTGTGAGGGCGCGTGAGCACGTGTGAGCACGTGTGTGAGAGAGAGCATGTGCGCGCCGCACGCCCGCTACCGTTCCCGCCGCCGAGGGGCTTGGGGCTGCGACGCGTCCGGGTTCTGAGAGCACGCGCCACTGCCCGGCTTCCTGATGGAGGGGACCCTGGCCCCGGCTCGAGGAGTCCTGGTGTTCCCCGGCGTAAGGGAGCACCCCGCGAACGCAGGTCACGTGTCAGCAGGGCGCGGAGGCCGGCCCCAGAGGAGGGTTTCTGCCGGAGAAATTGAGCTCCGGGACAGACAACGACGTGAGGGTGACCAGCTCCAAACCCACGGAACAGAATAAATAATTGGAACTTTGGAGAGGAATTTACACAGTTTCTAAGTAACTCCCCATAAAATACAGCCTGCTTACAAAGGAAAGAAAGCGACGTGGTGCCAAAGCCTGACGGACGCCTTGATTGAGTTAACAAACTTTCCTGATTTTCTTGGTTGTACCGTTAGTATGTAGGGAAGCATCCTTATTTGCAGGAAATACTGAAGCATTTGGAGATGATGGATGTGGTGGTTAAATGAAAAAAAAAAGTCTAGGAGCTTCAGTAGGTATGTGAATGTAAGAAACTGAGAGAAGTAGTAATACCATGACAAATTCTGGTATTTTGGGGATAGCGAAGACACAGTGGGAAGCATGCAAATGTGCTAGGTTTCTAATCGTTTTTACCACGAGTGACTAGAAAAATATGTAATTCTGATATTTAAAGACACAGATTCTTATAATCAATGGAAAACAATTTGGCAACAGCTTATCAAGATTAAAAACACACAGTCACTGACCCAGAATTTGTACTTCCGGGAATGTATCACATGTATCACTGGGACACACATGACGTGGTGTAAAAAGCTTTTCAGTGCAAAATTGAAAGAATAGGGGATTTTGACTGTCCAGGTGTTCATCAAGAGTCTGGTATGTCATTGAGGGAATACCAATGGACCAGAAAATAAAATGAGGAATTTCTAAATGTACTGATATGGAAAGATCGCCTAGGTATAATTATTAAGCAGAAAGGCAAGAAACAAAAAGTGCATGTAATATACAATGTTTAGTATAAAGAAGGATGAAAATAAGAGTCTTTAATTGCCTGTACATGCATAAATAAATTCCAAAAATAAATTTTGGAAATTAAACAAGCGATAAGAATACCTAGGAGATATAGGAATGGAACAGAATGGAACGGGGTTGAAAGACTGAAAGATTTTTTATTATTACCTCTTAATTTTTAAACCACATTGATAAATTACCTATGAAAAATTAAATTTAAAATTGGATAGAAAAAAACACTGAATCTAAAAGATGAATGTGGTAGGCAGAATGATCACACCCCAAAAGGTCCACTCTCTAATTCCTAGGACCTGTGAATATGTTACATGACAAAGGGACTTTGCAGAGATAATTATGGTCATGGACCTTCAGATGGGGAGATTATCCAGGTGGAACCAATCTAATTTTATGAGTCCTTAAAAGCAAGAGAACTTTTTCTACCTGTGATCATAGAATATTGCTATCGAAAATATGAACTTCAACCTGTAACTTCACTCTACACAGAGAAGATGAAGAACTAAAGTGGCTGAAATATCACTTAAAAAATTAGGGTGAATTCTTAATTCAGTTGACTGATGTCTAATGCTTCCTATCAAATTCAATGTGTTGTGGCACTGACTGTGTAAGGATGACTGTACCCCCAGCCCCATGGGAGAAAGACAGGCGGGCAAACAAAAGGACTTGATTTCTTTCCTCTTTCATTTAGTCAGCAGGTACTTATTGAGTACCTGCTGTCTCCTCAGTTCAAGGCATTGGTAGACAAGTCTTTCACTAGCTTCTAGTGGGAGGAAGACATAAGTGTGTTATGTCAGCTATTTCACTGAAATGGAACTAGAGAAGTCCACACTGAAGGTATTTGAGAAGGGTAAAGATAAATAATGGTAGAAGCCACTTGGAATTTTTGGACCAAAGAGATTAAGAAATTATTTTGATAGTGTAGATAAATTACTTTTGCATGTTGCAGTCTTTTATTATTTTATATACAAATAGTATGAAAATAAAGTTATGGTTTAAAAATAATGGGTTATTACTATTATTTTTGATAGGAAAGTCATTTGGCAGCAGTGTAGGGACTGGAATGTGGGAGGATGTCCTTATCCATTACAAGAACAAAATGCTACTCTCCTCAAACCAAATGCTGCTACTAGGAAGTCTTACACAGATGAGAGGATCTGAGGTGTCCATTCCCTACATTTGTTTAGTGTGTCACCCTGGATATCAGCTAATATTGAACATCTGCTTTTTGTTTTCATTGGAGATGTCTCATTTGGACTGCCAAAAAGAGAGCAGGGTCATTAGTTCTACAATGTGAAGTTCCCCAGCAGCCTGTCCCAGTGTGAGGAGTAGTGACGTCAGGAAAGCCATCGACACTACAGGTCATCCTAAAGCTGAATCACACTGAGAGTCATTATAGGCATGATTTTAAATGACATTGCCAAACTTTCACAAATGTGCAAATAAAAACAAAGTCATTTTATATAGCATTTAGCACTTGGGAATCATTGTACACTGACTGCTAAAGTAAAAACATAAGTAATGAACAAGTTAGGATATTATGTGCCTGCTGAATTACCAAGGGTTGAGTGATATTTAGTGCAGTTTGAATTCATAGCTGTTTGGTAAAAACAAATAATCCATGTGACTTATTCCCTATTACTTTGTTTATTTTATTTTATTAACCGTAACAACTTATTGTTAATCATCATGAACTGGAAACACTATTTTATGTCAAAGACCATATTGCAGAAGAGAATTTAGATGTTGTACATTATATGTCTTTAATATTCTTATTATATGCGATAATGTATGAAATCAGATTTGTTATCATTTGAGTTATTTTGATCATACATAGGCCATAAGGTACCGTAAGGTACAAGTTTTGATATAAATTGTTGGAATGTTAAGTGGTAGTCTTTTCTGCTTAAGAAACATGTTTTAATATTCATGTGTTTAATCATGTCCTTATGAAATATGTAAAATTTAATAGTCATATAATCGTGTCCTGAAATATAAAAATATCCTTTTACATTTGATAACTGAAAGTTCTGTAGGAAACTATTAGTAAGATAGTTGTTAGTTTTTTTTTTTATATATATTTTATAGACATTTATTCAGCATGTATATAGACCTTCATCTACTCATTATGTTCACAATTTGAATTTAAATACAATAAAAATGAGAAATAATTATATACACAAAAGAAATGGATTAAGAATCCTAATGTGACATAGTACCACAGAAATCGTCTTGGCTTAATCTTGATTTAAAAAATGGGGAGCAAGTCTAATTCCACCCCTATATTTCTTAGTTGTTTTCTATTTTACAAAATGGAAGTGTTAAGATTTAGGAATACCTGGAGACTGTTTTGAGTGTGTGTGTGTTTCTCGATTGATATACATATAGTTAAATTATTTACATATTTGATCATTCTTATAAGCTGCCAATAGAACTGTTTGTCTTGGAAAATTTGACTGTCTTCCTGACGCATTGATCAGATAAGGCATCCCATCTCAACCACGTGCCTACCCAACTCCTCTGCAATAATCTTTCCAGCTGCCCACAGTTATATACACTCAAAGCTGGCTTTGGCTATAAATATAGTAGTTTGAATCACAGTGCAGAATACCAAATAACTGCAAAAATATTGGCTCATTTGCTCAATTGAATCTTATGTCTTGTAGGAAGATGCCAAAAAGGAATATGTTCAAAAGGAACAACAAAAGGAATGGAACAATTTCAAGGTACATACTACATATGGCAATGAAATACATGGGTTAACTAATCATTCTTTCCTTGAGGTAGACTTTATTAGTGATAACCTTTTCAGAGAGCATGAAGATTAAGGGAAACAAAGTAATTATAATAAATAGATATTAACAAAAATCTTTCTACTGAAAAATGTATTTCCTGATAGCTTAATACTACCTTGTAAAAGACATGTAAAATTGTAGTAACTGTTTTTTATCTCGAAATTTAAAGGGAAACATATGCATTAAGTAGTACTGTGTGCTAAGCAATTTATATGTTATTTAACCCATGTAATTAAAATTACTGCTTTTCTTATTTTATTAAAGAGGAAGGTAAGGACTAGGGAGATTAAGAAACTTGTTTGGATGGCATGGATAGTTAATATAGGTACTGTTACTTCAACTTGCATTTGTCAATTTCAGATTCAGTGAGTTTTTTGTAATTTCATGGTGCTTCCTCTGAGGGCTATAAAATGGCAAGTTAGGATGAAACTATCTTTATTTCGTAATATATATATCAAAGGAAAATTAGTGACTGTGGTGATTTTCACAGTGTTGTGAGATTATTCCAGTTTGGGGCACTGAAAAATTGACTGCCGGAAGCATCATCACTGTTATCATCAATGATGTCTTCTACCATCACTCTTCTAATACTTCTATAAGATAGAGTGAGTGAGTGAATCCTTTAAAGATCTCATATATCTATATCTTTAAATGTATTTAGAGACAAAAAAAAAAAAAGAGAGAGAGAGAATGGGATTGTAGCACAGCTGAGGCAGAGCCTCCAATATATGTAGGGAAAAAACCACATGTGAAGGTCTAAGTGTACTGCCTTTTAAAGCAGCCACTTCTCGTTATTTTTTCTGACTAACACGGTAGAATGTGGTATGAGACGTGACACCATCGACAGAAAGTAAAAGTGGTAGGCAGAGATTTTAAGCAGGGTATTTTATTAAACAAAACAAATATACACACAAATGAACAAACTCTGATGGCCCCTCACATAACTAGAAAGAAGAAAGGGCAACCGCTTGTCACAGCCCAGCATCAGGTGGTGGCTCTGGGACACCTTAGGAAAGTGCTGCCTGGCTGCTGTGTGGCTGAGCCCCGTATGTAGTTCTCTGCATTGTAGGTGTGGAGGGCAGGGTGGGGATGCTGACCCACTTAATAAGAAATTGTGTGTTAGAAAAACTTTCCAAATATTTATTTCTGTTAAGAGAAGAACAGCGAAACAAAGAGTGGGACGAATTCCCACATTAAAACACCCCCTCCCATAACCATCTGCAGTGATGCAATCTTTGGCAGAGTGGAAGTTTGCTCTTGCCTTGATAAATTCCTCATTCTGTTCTCTTGATAAGCTAGTTCTTATATGTTAGTTCATGTTCTTGTCTGTCAGTGAACAATGATTCAGCTCTCATCAGGGATTTTCTTTGTGCCAAATGTTATAGTTTACTAAAAAATTAAAATTAAGTCTATTGTTGAAATATTTAGTATTTTTCCTTTCAAACTCTGGCTCTTTCTAAAATAAAATTTGATCATCTCTTTAATCCTATATACAAAAAATTTTTAAATAAGTAATATTTTAATACTTTTCAGTTTCCTTTAAAGGAATCCAAATCTGTTTTTAAAAATTTGCATGTGATTTTGTAAGAATTTTGCCTCTACCAAAATGTATGGCCCTACTGAACTTATATACAGTTCTTTAAAAGGCCATCTCTTGTCAGAAACACCCTTACCTGAGCTAATTTGTAACTGCTTATTGTCATATTTCATGACTGTGATTTCAGTAAGGTAGACAGACTGAGAGGCTCAGTTTCTGTCGCAGAACTGGAGCTCAATAATTATGAATAATGCTTGAATCCAAGCATACATTCTACCAGTAGATGTTTTTACTGCCAAGATGGTCCAACTTGAAGGTGCCTTAACTTGGTTGAGGTCACCCCAAATTTATGATGGAGGATACCTGGAAAGTCTGAGGGCTTGAGGCCCTTCATCCAAGCTATTATTTCTTTAATGACTTCCTGCTGTCAGACACCCCGTCATCTCATAGTTAGAAAATGGAGCTTCGAGCTGGATGTGTCATACCCTCAGATTCAATAATGCTATTGTGAGAACAGTTGACGATGAGCGAGCGCTTCACAGGGTTGACCTGGAAGCTTGCTGCTCTGGTCCCAAGTCCTCAAATCTAGACCATTTGGCAGCTGTGCCAGTTCATCTGCCACAGAAGTTTTCGTTCAAAGTGCCCCGTCGCCTAGTGCTTGATGCCTGGTCGGGGCGGGACGTCTGTTCTGGAGCCAAGATGTCGTCGCGGACACTCACCTTGATTTCCTTTCTTCTTGCGGCCCATTCGTCAAGGGAGGGTGGAACCCCTCGGCGTTTTTACTAAGTCCGGCAGGAGAGCACACTGCAGTTCAGTTTGTAGACAGAGTTGAGGGAGGAATTGTCAGCTTTTGAGCCCAGAGCCTTAAGCAGCGTAGCGACTCTGTACACGTTTTTCCGATTGAGTCATAAAAACGGGAACTAAAAACCAACTGGAAAGTGTATGTAAAACATGGTCACACACAGTGGTGTGTTAATCAGTGTTTAACAAACTACTCTCCCTTAAAAAACAAGACAACGGACACCCTTGGTTTGTAGCGTTCGCCGCTTTTTGTGGTATAAGTGTTCCCATCGTTGCCGGTTTCAGGCTGTCGCCATGTTGCCACTGTCGTGCATCTGGGGAGGGCCATGCACAGAGGCTCTCATGGGGCCTGAGCCCCAGCACACGAGGGCCTGACGTTGTGAGGCTGTGCACCCTGGTCGAACCGAGGCCCAGGAGCTCAGGGCTTTCGATTCGAGGATCTCCCTAGACAAAGGCAGCACCGAAGGGCTGTTCCTCCAGGCCAGCGGGTCGCTGGACGCAGGGGAGGGGATGAAAGACTTGGCACTGTTGCGGAAGGCTAAGGAAAAGTGGAAGTTTGGGGGAGAGCGTCATTGCTCAGTACCATTCACCACCACCAGAAAAATTGCTGGATTTCACATGTATCCTTTCTCTGTATTCTTTCTGGTTCTTCTAAGTTAACATTGCTGATGAAAGATGTTTGGTGTCAAGGCTCGTTAGCGTATTCACCTGAGAGTGTATCCCAGGCAGGCCCCATCCCCGGCAGACCCTGCCCCCGGCAGACCCCACCTGGTGTTCTGGGGTTTGGACTCTTCACACAGGCCGCTTTTCATGCTTGATTTTCCCTCCCAATGTTTTTTTTTCTGACCCTTTGCTCAGTTTGGCTTTCTGACTCTTCCGGCACAAGCTCCATTTGGGTTTGTTCTTAAGTTTCCCTCACCCCTTGTCAACTTCACATTTTCCTTTACATCAGGACACCACTTGGAAGAAGGGACAGAATGGACACAATTATTGCAGATCTCCAAACTGTGCTGAAAAAGCACAACTCAAAACACCTTCACAAAAATACTCCCTGAGAAAAAAAAAATTCTCACTCACTCATGTTTAGTCAATAGTTCAGTGATTTTTCCTTTAATGTAAAATCCCAGTTTCCATGATTTTTAATATAAATATATAAGTATTTCTTCAGACCACCTATGGTTCAAAAGTTGTTTAAAATAGTTGTTGATTATATAGCATCTGTCTAAATTGTACACAGGCCAGTTGCACATACTACATGCAAAGGGCTAGTGCCTATTTATGAGTTGTAGGAGGATGGAAATTTTGCCATGAGATTCAGGACAAGGGCAGAACAACTAAGGCAGTTACAGCTGCCACTTCCTGTGAAATGGAGCACATGTCATCGTCCAGGTCTTGAAGCGAAAAGCCAGGAACCCAAGCCCCAGAGAAAGAAAAGGTTTAAAGTCCACGCAGGGAGGCAGTGTTTTGGCACTTCTTGTTTACTTGGTTGTCTGCTGTGAATTTAGAAAGCCAAGCAGGACATAGAGGATGAGGGAATGATTGACAAAGGGTTATTTCTCAGGATTTAGCAAGGAAAAGGCTGAGCCAGGCCACCAATGGCATCTCTTGATAGGTACAACTTTCAGTGTAGACTTCAAAACATAATTCCTTCCCCAGAAAGGGTATGAAGGGAATCTGGTCTCTGAGCCCATAATTCTCAGGTACCAAGACAGCCAAGTGGGATCATAAAATAGGACCAACAGAGCACACATATCAATGGTAAAAGACTGTTGTGAACAATGCTTCAGTGAACACAGGGGTGTAGATATCTCTTCGATATTATTTTCATTTCCCTTGTGTAGATACCCAGAGGCGAGAATGCTGGATCATACAGCAGTTCTCCTTTTAATGTTGTGAGGAATCTCCATACTGTTTTCCATAGTGGCTGCACCAATTTACATTCCCCCACATCCTCACCAGCACTTGTTATCTCTTGTCTTTTGGTGATAGCCATTCTAACAGGTATTAAGTGCTATCTCATTGTGATTTTAATTTGCATTACCCTGATCTTTAGCGATATTGAGCGCCTTTTCATGTATGTCCTCTTTGGAAAAACATACGTTCAGTTCTCTTGCCCATTTTTAATAAATTTTTTCTTGCTGTTGAGTTGTTCTTGATATATTTTTAGTATTAACTCTCATTAGGTACATGATTTGCATATAAATAAAAGACATTTAAGTTGGAAAGGGAGAAGTAAAACTGCTTCTATTTGCAGATTGTGTGACATATATAGAAAAATCTAAAGACTCCAGCAAAAACTGTTAGAAAAATAAACAAATTCAATAAATTTCCAGGATACAGAAATTAACATACAAAAATCAGTTTTATTTCTGTAACTAATAATGAACTATCAGGAATATAAATTAATAAAACAATCCTATTTACAGTTGCATCAACAAGCATAAAATACCTATGAATAAATTTAAGCAAGGAGATGAAAGACATTACACTGAAAACTATAAGATACATCAATGAAAGAACTTGAAGAAGACACAAATAAGTGGAAAAATATTCAGTGCTCATGGATTGGAAGAATTAATATTCTAAAATATCCCTAATACCCAAAGGAGTCTACACAGTCAGTGCAATCCCTATCAAAATTTCAGTGGTATTTTTCACAGAAGTAGAACAAAGAATCCTGAAATTAGTATAGAATCACAAAAGACCCCAAATAGCCAAAGCAATCTTAATAAAGAAGGACAAAACTAGAGGTATCACACTTCCTCATTTCAGACTATATTACTAAACTATAGTAATCAAAAAGTCATGACATAAAAACAGACACGTAGATCAATGAAGCAGAACAGAGATTCCAGAAATAAGCCCATACATATACATGGTCCAAGAACTCATGACAAAGGAGTCAGGAATATACAGTGGGGAAAAGAGAGTCTCGTCAATAAATGGTATTGGGATAACAAGATAGCCAGATGCAGAAGAATGAAACTGAACCCCTGTCTTACACGATATATGAAAATATCGGAATTGATTCAGAGTTATATTGACACTTAAATGTAAGACCTGAAACCGTGAGACTATGAAGAGAAAACATAGAGGGCCAAGCTCCTTGACATCGATCTTTGCAATGACTTTTTGGATTTGACACCAAAGTCAAGTCAACAAAAGCGAAAATAAGTGGGACTATGTCAAAGTAAACTTCACAGTAAAGGAAATCATCAACAAAATAAAAAAGGCAAACTACGAAATGGGAGAGAATATTTCTAAGTCCGATATGTTTTATAATAACACGTTTAGATATGTAAGAAAGATGTATGAGGGCTTCACAGACATCTGTTAAAGAGCATATACTTCTGTGGATGCATAAGGAAAGATAGCCACAGCTATAATATGCACACAGTTGTGTGTTTATCTTTGTCCTGAGTACTGTGCATTTATGGCTACAATTGCCTCATATATTTCAAAGATTAAAAAAACAAACAAACTAAGTTTGTAAATAAACTATTCAGTTTCCTGAAGAAAATGTCATTTGCCCTCTGGTGGTCACTGACTTCCCCGTCTTTGGTTACAGCAGCCTAAGTTATTCCTGAGACTCCAAACCTGGCACAGGCCTTGCTCTCCCGCCCTGTGTATGTCTGTCTGCAGGGAAGTGAGCTGACAGCAGGACCGCTTTGCGGATGCTGAGCTTGCCCACTTCCCGACTGCTGCTCTGATGAAAGACATAATCATCTGGGAAATATAAATGCAGTTTCTGGAGAGAGCTGAGTCCTTCTGAGAATGACTGCCTGGTGGGCCAAGTTCTGTCATCAGAAAGTCGCAGGCAGCTCGCTCTGGAATGTGTGTTTGAGGGTGTGGGAACATGCAGGCAGATTTTGCCCTTTGTGTTTGACTTGGCAATCTCTGTCCTCACTGCTCGCTGCGTTGTTTCATCACCGTGACATCTTCCTACGTGACTCACAGGACTGCATTTTTAATAAGGAGCCCTGCTGCTTCTCATGAGCTCTGGGAAGAGGATGGACAGGGAGGCTGTTAGAAAGTTTTTGTCCATTTTCAAACCAAGCAATAAATCTAAAAAGCTCTGTGTCCAGTGTGAACCACACATGAAGAAGTGCTGAAAAGTGTTTAAATTAATTTTCCAGTGCAATGGAAAAATGCAATTGCTATAATATCAACTCCTACATTTTCCCTTTTAGAATCAATCTCTCTCTCTCTTTCTATGTGTGTGTGTGTATGTGTGTCTGTGTGTCTTAAAGATATGCTTTAATTTACAGTCTACTATGCTCATTAATTCCAATTTCTTTCTCAGCTTCGTGGCCAAACATGGTCATGTTTTCCAGATAAAGCAAAATACCATAAAAGAGGTTGTGACACCTGCTACAACGTGGGTGAGCCTTGAAGACTTTATGCTCAATGAAATAAGCCAGACACAAAAGAATAGATATTGTATAATCTCACTTACATGATGTACCTAGACTAGGCAAGTTCTATCCTACATTCATGGAGACAGAAAGTAGGGGTCGCGGTGACCTGAGGCTCAGGGGTGAGCAGAATGGCGAGTTGTTGTTAGTGGCCCAGAGCTTCAGTGTGGGGTGGCCATGGAGTTCTGGAGACGGATGTGGCCATGGTTACACAGCAGTGCAAATGTGCTGAATGCCACGGAACTGTGCCCTCAGGGAGGGTTAAGTGGCAAGTTCATTGTGTATTTTACCACATGAAGAGAGAATATGAAGGCATAAGACAAATGAATGCATCGTAGACCATATTCTAATTCCCTAATTTTAGAGAAAGATAATTAATTCTTTTTTATTTTAGCTGTCTTTGATAATTAAAACTTAATGGCCTAAATTTAATAAATAGTAGCATCTTATATTACCAGGTCTAACACAACAACAGTAAATCAACAAAATCTAACTTTGACTATTCTTAAGACATAGCTCTTTAAAAAATGGATAGTTAACGAAGTAAATTAGTAAGAATGAAAAGAATAACATGAGTATTGCTAGCACCTAATTTCCAACTGCCAGCTCCATTGTGTTTAAATGGGGCTTTAATGGGACACGGTGAATGGTTTCCGTGTGGCTGGTGGATGCTGTAAGAACAGAGGAATGTTTGATGAGCTGCTTGAAAGGTTTCCAGCCAAACTGGAGCTTTCTATGTTCACGAGAGAGAGGAGCTGTGCCAGCCGCCCCGCAGTGCCCGCTGGGTGTCATGCTGCAGAGAGCTGTGTGGTGTGCCTGGGGAGGGGCACCATGGACGGTGGCATCAGTGACAGAGTCCACCAAGGTGAGGAGAGGTGGGCTGGAGCAGATCCTGCCGTCAGTGGCCACACAGAGACCACATGTTCCTCTTCAGAGGCTTACATTGCATTAGACCCGTGACATTGACACTGTTCTGAATAGGATGGACATGGCATCCAAGAATGGCGAAACCCAATTTATCCTCAGTCCACAGAGTGAATTTAACTTAGAAAAATAAAAGGATTGCTACTTTTTAATATCCAATGGTAAAGCAAATTTTAGGACCATTGAATGAGTTTTATTAAATTTATGTTACATCTTACCACCAATAGTGTCCCTCTGTACTTTGAGAAGTAGATTTGTTTTATTCGGAAATGGGAGCCATGATATTTATAAAATATCGTTTTAACTTAGCTGCCTATAAAGCCATAAATTTTTGGTGCTAAATTGCAGTTAACATTTTTAAACAAGTGTTTCTGTCGTTTTCCTTCTGTCCTGCGACAAGTCCTTTGACCTGGCTTTATTGGTCTTTCTTGCTTTTATTGTATCTCTTATGGTAAGTTATCTCCAGTTGTTTTTGCAAATATGGCCATATAAATAAGAGATAGACAAACAAACATAAAGCAATTCGACACGGATGCCAACCAAGTGTTTCTGCTGCCACCCGCTCCCGAGAGCAGGAGGCCCCGGGCCTGGCGTCCTGCACGTCTCCCTGCTGTCCCCTCACGCTCCGGCCAGCACTTCCCTTCCTCTGTACTTTCCAGGCATCACTATGAGAGTGAGTTTTTTGAACTATTAAGTAGAATTATGCTACATTTAGAGATTTTATTGTGTCGTAACGTAAAGAGAAGACTGAATTGGAATCACATCTGGACGTCACCAGTTTTTATTTGCTTATTTATTTTGTTCATGTCCCCTTACACCCTCCCATTTGGTAACCATCATCTTGTTCTCAGTACCTATATATCTAGTTCTTTTCTGTTTTATTTATTCATTACTTTTTAAATTTAGATTCCATATGTAGGTGAAATCATTTGGTGTTTTTCTTTGTCTTTATTATTTTACTTAGAATAATGCTCTCGAGGTCCATCCACATTGTTGCAAATGGTAAGATTTCATTCTTTTTTTATGGCTGAGTAATATTCCATTATGTGTCACCTCTTCAGTATCCATCATCCACTGGCGGACACCCAGTTTGCCTCCACATCTTGCCTGTTGTAAATAATAAGGCAATGAACATATGGATGTACATGTTCCTTCGAAGTAGTGTTTTGGGTTTTTTAAGTAAATACCCAGAAGAGGGTTTGCTGGGTCCCCTGGTAGTTTTTTTTAATGATTCAAGGACCTGCCATGCTGTTTTCCACAGCGGCTGCAGCGGTTCGCAATGCCACCCGCAGTACGCAGGTTCCCTTTCCTCCACGTCCTCGCCAGCATTTGTTGTCTGTTGATTTATTGGTGGTAGGCAGTCTGACAGGTGTGCGGCGACATCTTCTTGTGGTTTTGATTTGTAGTTCCCTGATGATTAGTGACGGTGACCATGGACTTTACTGCTTTCGACATGTAGGACTCGCAGGTTGCTTACCGTGTCCAAGCCTTACTTTGGGATTCTCAGCCCACGGAGCACTGGCTCCCTGTGTTCCCTGTGTGCAGATCTCAGGAAACACTCATGTCTGTGTGGCATTGTGGGTCCCTTATCTTCATTGTAAGTCTCTGTATCACTGCTGCTTGGTACTCAGTGTTAATAGAAAAATTCATATAAATCTGTCCTGAACTCTTTGGATTACCATGTTAAGTATCTGCTTACTGCCCTGAGATTTATCTCTCTCTCTCTCTCTCTCTCTCTCTCTCTCTCTCTCTCTCTCTCTCTCTCTCTCTTAATTAGCACTGTTTTAATTACCCAAGTTTTATGGATGGAAAAGTTAATGGATTTAATATGTAGTTGTTTTCCCTCATAACAATTGCTTGGAAAATAACCTAATGGTAGTATGTTAAATGGGGGGGGGAGTTTTTCAGTCTTTCAAATGAAGAAATGTGGTATATAATTAAAAATGGTATATAAATAATATACTATACACAACAGTATAAGCATAGTGAACTAAAAACGAAAACAAACAAGAAGTTACGATGTAACAGTAGGTACCATATTTATTTTCTGAGTCCTGATATAGTTTTAGCTTATCTTTCAAATTAAATTAATGTTGACTTGAATATTATTGATTTCATAGTTGTTTATGGGTATTTGCTTTAAGTTACAAAATGTTTACGTTCCAAGAAGTACATATAATTCTATTATTATACATATTTAAGTAACATGTTATATAATTATTCACATTAATCCCAGGAGTCAACTAGAATTTTTTATAAAGAACTGTCTTCATTGTCCTTATTTAAAAATCAATCATATACTCCCTGTCTTTCAAGGTTGAGGTGAGGGTTAAATGAGACATAATAGGCCATCAGCACAAACCCATTCCCTTTACTTATTCATAAATGTCACTTACTCCCTATGGCTTTTATTTTATTCCGTTTTAGTAAGTGAAGCCAATATAAACAAAACCAAAGTAGAAGCAGGTATGTTTTTATAATAGTGTCGTTCTCCAGGTCAGACTTCATGCTCCCTGGCACAGTGACCCCTGGGCCTCAGTGACGTTCAGCAGCACAGGCTCCCTCCTCGCCTGCTGGCCCAGCACAGGCTGACGGCAGGCCACGTGTGCGGGGCTCAGAGTGTCGTTCTCTGTGGGGGGGGCAGTGGAGGGGACACTCAGCGCTCTAGAAGCTTCTGCCATTTTGGGAGAGATGGCACAGCTCATGTCTTCTCTTGCTGTGTTGACCAGAGCAGGTGACACGCTCTGCCCAGAAGCCTCAGCCTCCGCAAGAGGGGCGGGTGGAGGGGGCCTCCAGAGAGGCAGCTGGCACTCGGGAAAGACCAGTTACAATGAGTGTCTGGCCTTCATGGGTGGCAAACAGGACCATAATTTCTTGTTACCCCTTTAATGTCAGCAGCATGAGGACAGACCTCATGCCATATGTACAGAGTTTAAGGGTCACAGAAAAAAGCCTGCTTTATCGATTCCAAGCTACAGTTTTTCCTCATATTTTTATTCTTAACAGTTCAAAAATAATTAGTTTCATTGAGAAATAACTCATAGATATTAATTTTGAAAGTTATTTTTGTTTGTAGAATTTGTGTATAAATTATATTTTCTATAGATTTTGCTTAGATGAAAATTCTAATCTTAAAAGTTATGAGAGCTTCTCTTTTTTTGTTTTTCTACTTGTTTTTCTGTGAAATTCATACTGTTTATGCTACTATAAGTTTTAAAGTTTAGGGGTGACAGGATTAATTATCTTTAATCATCCTTTCTAGGATAAGACCATGAAAAACTCCTTGTATTATAATGGAATTATCCCAGGCTTTGGAAAATGGGACCATTACTGGACAAGCATTCCCAGGAATCTCAAGGACACCTTGGTCAGTTATTAAAAATACCAGCTCATAAGATGCTGGGGACTTCCACATGGATTAATTCTTTTTAGTTTATTGTTTAAACTGACTGTAAAGGTCTACCAAATTACCTTACACCTCGATTTATTCCTCCAGACAAGCTTCCTACTAATTAATTTATTTACATAAATACATTCCTACTAATTATATTGATCAACTGAATCTTCTTTCAATTCTTTTTTTCTGCTTTTTCTTTATTAAGGTCTTAGATCATAAAAAGAGATAAAAAAAACATCTTCCTTAACAAATTTTAGAGGACCAAAAATTTTAAAATAAGAGTTCTGACATCTAAATCCCAATTAATATTTTTAAATTAAATGCTGTGCTTTGGCTCATTAGATTAAGGATGAAATTGAAACCAAAATAGGAAGCTTATTGTTGCTTTACAATACCCATGAAACAGTACAGTTTTTACCATCTTAAACTCGTTTGCAAAGCACATCCTATTTTCTACGCGTTCTGCAGTTTAAGATGGCTTAGTGCATTTGGGCTGCTGTGTCAAAATACTATAGACTGGTGGCATAAATGACACTAATACGTGTGTCATGGTTCTGGAGGCTGGAAGTCCAAGGTCAGGTCACCAGTGTGGTCATGTTCTGGTGAGGACCCTCTTCCTGGTCCCTCGCCCGCTCCTCCTTGCCAAGTGCGCAGCAGTGGGAGGGGCTGGGAACTCTGTGGGGTCTCTTTTCTGAGAGTGCCGTCCTTCTGACTTAAGTCCCGCCCAAAGGGCCACCTCTGAACACTGTCACCGTGGGCATGGGGCACAAACTTTCGAGCCACGCTACGTGCAAGTAGAACATCTACTCAATACATTTAGAAAAAATACTTCATAATGTCAGACTCAAACATGAGTCTAAAATAGAGTAAATAAAAATGTGTAGCTCTGTAGCTCTTCAGTCATTATCACCCTTTTGATATGTTTTCTTTGGCGCCATGAGTCCTGATTTCTGTAACATCTCCTGTAGAGGGGCCTGCATCATCATGTGGCATCTCTCACCGCTTAACCATCTGATGTTCAAACATTATTTCTGATAATTTATGCTTCACAGTAATAATTTATATGGTATCTGCAAAACTTCTACTTTAAGCAGAAATAATGGTAGAGAGAAAAAACAATCTGATCCAAATATCAATAGAAACAGAAAAATCTCAGTTGGCTTCTCTTCCCTGCTGAGAGGCAGGGAACCAGCAGATTCAGAGTAGGTTTTGTCAGTGACTGTCACACTGTGCATGGTTTACCAGACCAAGTGTTTTAAACACCATTCTGGTGCTCCAAATGTCTTCAGGTACAGATCAGTTTCAAATTCACCCAAAGTTTAAATTCGAGCTAGAATTATAGCAAGTTGTCAATCTGAAAACTTTCATGAACAGTGCAAACAAATATTAGTGGCTCGCAACTTCAAACAATTTAGAATTGCTACCATAGATGAATCATCCAGAATCCACTTATGGAGTGTTAAAGATACGTCAGGCACTGAGCCAAGCATGGGAAGTTAAAATCTAATTAAGATGTGGACCCTCCTCTTGGAGCTAATCCAGGCTTAGAGAAAAACACGTAAGTAAAATCTATAATTACGTGACAAATGCAACCATAGCTCTGTGTGTTATGGTGTCATCCAGAAGCAATGATCAAACGATTAGATTTTTCAGGGACATTTCATTAGAAAAGTTGCATTCTTAGAGAAAGTGCGCCTTTTCCCAGCACAGCTGGGTGAGGAGGCGCCCCTGACTGAGGGGGTGAGTGGCACTGCAGAGGCCGGGCATGTCAGGATCTGCAGTCGCTCATGTGTTCCTAAGCCTGAGGCATGGTGAGCGGTGAGTGAGTCAGGCCAGCTTCTCATCAGCTGCCCGTACCATCACAAGTGCCTCGTGCTTAGAAAGCCCGTTGTAGATTTAATGCTGTTGCCATCATGTCGAACTTCTGAATGATTTATAAATAAGGGGCCCCACATTTTCATTTTTCACTGGGCTCACAAATGTGTAGTTGGTCCTGAGTGCATTCTATGTCCCGAGTAAATGTGTATGCCACACCGGAGGCTTGGGTTTTGTCCTGTGAGGCCTACAGGTCCTGGGACAATTTTATGTAGGGCAACGATGCCATAATATCTGTATTTTAGGGAGGTCACGCTAGTGGGGAGATCACACCAGTGGAAGCAAGAGCACAGTAAGAGAACAACAGCGGTAATCCAAGCGAGAGAGGAAGGAGGCTTGCTCGAAGCCGTGCTTATCCGAGAGAAGCACTGGAAGGACTTGAGTGAGTCACACACAGAGAAGCCGCTGGAGGAAATCTGTTGTCTTCACCAGGTCGCTTTCACATATTTTAATCATTTAACAACCTGTGACGGCAAAGTCTAACTAGTTGTTGTACCCTTATTCTTTGCAGTGACATGGGCATTAAGTCCTGCCTCTGCCCTCTGACTGCCCACCACATGTAGCTGATGCAGGGCGCTCTGCATTGTTGGACTGTGGAAGCAGATCTATTCTAAATCATGCAGGAACACAAACTTGTTACAGTTACAGACTTTATTATTTTCAAAGAATAAGACAGAATTAGAAGTAGAGAGAGTTAGATGTAGAAACAAATATAATATTTATAGTTGCCATATATTTGTGCATATAGATACATAGAGTTAGGCAAATAGACATGATAGATAGGTTTTTGGGAATTTTGATATTACATTTCTTGTTAAAGTGAAGAGTATTTCTCTTCTGTCACAGTCAAACACCCAAACACATCTGCAGCCCGATGCCTGTTTCCTTCCTGGGCCACCTTCTCCTGCCAGAGCCGGTGTCTTCCACCACACCAGGCCGTCTGGGTCAGCACACAAACCTGGAGCCATAGTGACACCCCCCCATGACCGCCAGTCATTGGCCCTCAGCAGACTTCACTGTGAATAGACCCTCTCCTTCAGTGCCGTCTCTGCAGCCCCGACTCCATTCACTCTTTTATATTATGAAATATGCAAACTCATGAATCCAGGTAAAAGAGTGACATAGGGAATGGCCATCTGCGCTGTACTCCATTTTATCAAATAACACCCTGTAAGCCCTCTTCCCAACAGAATCCAAATCAGCAGTTAACTAACGAGAAAAGTTGGTTGTATTGAAGAAATGCGGAAAGTGACATAGCTCATTTATATGCATATAAACATTATAATTTTAAGACATAATGAAATATCATATTTTGATGTATCATATGAGTCCCATGATTGAGAAACTGGATTTCTCTATCTTCTTTCTGGCATAAACTACAACCAAAAGCAACATCTACAACTTTCGGGCTTTTTTTTTTTTTTTTTTTTTCCAAGTAGAGTGAGAGGTTAAAGAAATCTTCAATAGGCTCTAAAAGCAGAAAACATCTATTTTCTATGATTTTTTTTTCAATCGAAATATTTCCTCTGGTTAAACCCATGATTATAGTGTGACCGTACTTTTGGGGCTCATCTTTCTCTTTATAAAGATTTCAGAGGTATTCAACAAAACTTCCATATGAATTAGAACATTATTTTCACACATTATTTACTAAGTAGTTACAGTACTTAATTGTAAGAAGTTCAGTATGCACAGAAGTGTTTCTAAAACTTTGCAATAATTGAATGTAAGAGAGGGCCTTGTAGCCAAATACATCTCGGTTTGCTTTGCATAGTAATCATTATGTTTTTATGTAGGAAGTGGAGAGTATTGGTTAATTTGGTCAATTTATTAACTAATCCGTTAAGAGAGTTTACAGTAATAATAATAGTTAACATAAGCAAGAACTTACGAGCCTTCAAATGGATAAATTCTCTCCAAAACCACATGAAGTAGATATTATTGTTCACTACTCTACAGGTCAAGAAATGGACACGTGGAGGTCAGTGTTTTCGTGAATGTTAATAAGTGTTCTTTTGTGTTTGTCAGTTTATTTCTGATGAGAATTAAGGAAAAGTTCAAGTCATAATAAACCCAACCAAAAGATATTTATGTTGTCAAGGTTTTATTATGCCCCTAAGTGAAAACGAAGCAAAGTTTCTGGGTACACCATGTGATTGCGTTCATTACTGTGTAAAAGCCATTTCCTTAGTGGTTGCTGGAAGAGGTCCATGACCCTCTGCCACCATCCTCAAAGTCTGGACTGTGTTTGATCTAAAAATAGCATAAACAGTAGGGCTTTCACCAGCATTCTACTACTCCTCTGTTTTAATTTATTTTATGGCATACTGTTTCGTACCTTTCCTTTATAAATAATGCAGTCTTGGGTACAGTTCTTTTAAGTCTTTCATGCTTACAAAACCATGAAAATATATCAGTTCATGTATAAATTACTTTTCAAACTCTTGTCTTATAAATGAAACAAAATACAAGAGTTGATGCCTGTTCACATATATAGAGAATATAGACAGTATCAAGTGGTTTGAATTACCATGAAATTACAGAATTATAAAATAATGGATCTGTAAGGGCCTTGAGAAATCATCTGTTCAAGCTGCCTGCCTTTAGGCAGGTAAGTGTATGAAATACTTTGTGAAAATATTTTTCTAGTTTCTTTTAATATCTCCAAGAAGAAAAACTCCAAAACCCACCAGAGTACCTCATTTGAATAATTTTTGGTTACAAAAGAAAAAGAAACCATTATGCAATACCAAAATTGCTTCTAATTTCTATTCAGTCCTATTCATTTCTTCCTGTAGTCTGAAGAAACATGTCTCTTCATGTTTCTTCTAAGGACCTCTAGATTCTGAGATAATTTTTTAAATGGAATAGCCAAAATTTAATTGTTGCTAGTCGATTCTTGTAGAATAATGCCGCACAGTAATTTTGTTGCTCAGTCATCGTGATTTGGGTGAAACAATTGAGTTTTTCTGTTTTTTCATGTTTTTCTTCCATTTTTGTCTAACCTTAGGGGACCCACGATAGTAACTAATTTTAGTGGTCAAGGGACTGACTACCTGTTCCTTTGGCAGAGCCTTACCTGATGTTTTCCCTTTCGCTAAGGGTCAATAATAACAAAAAGGATTTTATTTATCATTTCCCCCCAATATGTAAATTTTTTTCACCATACATAATTGCTCTTCTTTTAACAGTCTTGTTTTTCAGAGTTTTTCATAATTCAGTGCTTGCTCTGTCTCTAAATCCCGTGGAATTCTGCATGGCACTTTTCCTATATTCATCGCATTTGGCATTCTAAGAATAGTGTTCATCCTGAAAATCTTTTAAGTGACAGAGGACTGTCCATTCGTTGTGAAAAGAAAACTAGATTTAGAAATGACATACATAAAATGTTATCGTTTCCTCCAAAATGTGATTGTAGGAAAAAACACAAAAACCCTATTTGTGCCTATTTTGTATTTTGTAACTATTTTGTAGTTCTGTGTCTATTTTTTAACTATTCGTGACATGAAAATTTTCAGATTATGAAATATTTGCACAGATGAAGTACAGTAGTATTCTTTTGAACTTAGAATGACATGACTTCATAGAGAACTTTGAAGTACGTTATCAAATCTTTAACCTAGGAAGGAAGTAAAGTGATACTTGAATTTCAGCAGCATATTGAAAAGTAGGCAGTCAAAATTTGGGGGCCTTAGTCGTACTTTGAAGTTTAGGTAGATTACTGGAAGAAATCAAGATGAGACAATCTCTGTCCATCTTAAAACGACATGCAAATGAGCCGTACGGACATCAGAGCCACAACTCAGTATCACCTCTTAAGAGCTACTTTAGTTTCTTAAATTGTCTGTTTTCAGTTACATGTTCCATTCACATTTTCTTACTTTTTACACCTGTTTTTATCCCTGGCATGGTCCTCTAGCCTTAATGAGAGAAACTTTGCAGAGAGAAAGCCGGAGTATCTGTCCCCTTACCTTCTCCCCAGGGGGCAGTGCTGTCAGGAATGAAGGGACACAGTTGGGCGTCCCCGAAAGACCCCTGTGCTGTAGAGCTGGGGAGGAAATGACAGCAGATGCAGCTTATTCTACCAAACGGTGAACAGATGCGGGCCTCGCATTAGGTAGAGCGACATGTGCTCCGGAGAACTAGACCCGTTATGACAGAAAGTTATTTTTATCAAAACAAGTTATTCATTTGTCTTTGTATATTGTATATTTTAACAGTCTTTAAGATGCTTGTCTGTGGATTTATTGGAGCATGGTTAGAGTCACTTGAAAAATAATGTAAAAAGGAAATAGAATTACTAAAAGTGACCCTCCTCAATTATCACTGTCATTCTTGTCACATGAATTTGGTACCGTCCTTATGTCTACTTCGCGTTTCCTCTTGGTAGTGTTTGCCCCCCCCATCGACTAACAAGATCTTGTGGAATATTTCCACCTGTCGACCACACAGACACCTCAAATGCAATATCTTCAAAACTAAGTTCACAATTTCTTCTGAAAATTCTCTCTTCATCCTATATTTTGAATGCATCATCATCCATTTAAAATTTTACTTTAGAAATTACTCTTAGCATGTTTTAGTTCCCGAGTTAAAAAACTGTTGCATCTGGTGATGAAAACAGGACTGGTTTGAAGCAGGTAGAGGGGGCCGAATGGTGCTCCCGGACGTTGGGAGTGGCTTCCGGATGGCGGGTCAGTTAATGCCATCTCTATTGGAGTCCTGACAGGTAGGGTCTTTTTATAATTGGGGTTGAGACTCTCCCATCAAAAGGTCACTTCTGCACTTCCTCACTGTGAACATGGGTGACCTTTTATAACTGTTTCAACCAATAGAATAAAGCGAAAATTGATATTGTATTGTCAGAGGGTAAGTCGTTCGTGGTGATAAGACTTCCATGTGACACTTTTGCTGTCTTTCAAAACACACTCTGTGGGAACTCTGAGCTGGCATGTGAGAAGTCTGGTGGCCTTGACGCTGTTGGGCTGAGAGATTTGCCATTTAGAGAAAGATTCAAGGGGACCCACCCAGCCATTGGAATATTCTTCGACCAGGTTCTACACACATGCGCGACAAACCTTCAGGATGAACCCAGTAATGCCACCGTCTCACTCGAGCAGTGCAAGATCCCAAGGCACCCTTGAGTCTTCACACCCTTGGAGGAAGAGAGGCTTCCCTCGTGATCGCGTCTGCTTCCCATGAAGCCACCCACTGCCCAGTTACATGTGCGCCGAGCGCTGGGCCGTCTCCGTGTGCTTGCTGTCGGGGCAGCTGTTGAGATTGGGCACAGGGCCTCAGGCTGAGTGAGCCGAGCTCCAGGTGACAGCAGGGGCTTTTCCGGAAATGCAGCTCCATTAGAAATGGGCGTGGCTGTGGAATCAGCTTCCGTCCAGGGGATGCCAGCGGATCATCTAAGTCGGAAATCTTGTGCTGCTACATAAGTTGGATTTCGTTTCTCTTCTGGCCTGTAAGTCTAGTCTGTTCTTTAGTGTCCCCATTTCAAAGTGGCATGTTTTCCTCGGAGCATGGAAAATACGATCTCGCATGGGAAGCAGCCTGTTTTGTCACATGAGGCTGCTCCTGTCAGGAAGCAGAACGGGGGAGGCCGAGTTGGAGGAGGAAGCAGCGAAGACGCCCCAGCCCCTCTGGCTTTCCCGAGACCGACGCTCCGGGGCTTGGGCGCAGCCGTCTTGCGGGCAGACAGGTCCGCAGCACGCACAGCCGTCTCGCCCTGCGGCGGGGACAGGCCCCCAAGCACAGACCGAGGCGCCCCCAAGCAACAGCCCATCTTGCTGCCTCCTTCCTTCACAGGGGTCGCTGTGTCCCCTCCTCATTCTCCTCACAGCCGCAGCCTCAGGGGGCATGGGAAACATCTGAAGATGTCCATTTACCATCCACTTTACTGGTATTACGTGAAATACTGTTTTCCAGTCCATAAAAATGACAACTCAGCTAACATCTACTGACGGCCGGACTTGGTGCTGTGTGATATAAGTGTATAAAATGACCAGGCTTGGTCTACCCAAAAGCACCGGACGTGGGGATGGATGCTGTGCCCACGTACAAGGAAAGGAATGTCGGCCTAGAGGTCTAAGACTGGGTCATGGGCTGGAGAGGTTTCCTAGGTCACGGGGCTTTGGGGACTAAACCTGAGACCTTTCTGGGTGATCTAGGATGGTGTTTATGTACCAGTGGTTAGGACAGAGTCCGACTCGAGGGCCTGAATTCCAAGGTGAAGAGCAGTACTTTTATTTTATTTCTTTTGTGATATAAGTATATCCGCCCCTCCCATTCATCTTGACTTAATCATTTCTATAATTTTGAACCTTTCCATTGAAATTTCCTAATTGTAAAACCAGTTTCTCTTTCAGTTCGAATTTGTTGGTGGCAGTTACCAAAACCCAACGTTATCTAGTTTAATGCAAGGAGAAAGTTTCATCATTTAATCAAATTTATAAAATGCTAAAAAGAAATCAAGATAATATCTGAGAATCATTAAATGTTTAATTTAGGTATTTTAAAAAGCAGTGTTGTAACCTTTTGGGTGAATGTCTTTCCTTTAATAGTCAAGCAGAAAAACAGTTTGAACCCTTGCATTAGTGACAATAAGTCTGCAGTGTCTTTGCTGAGTATTTCCAAAGGCTCCCGCCTATGCTTACAGTCTCCCAGTTTTGTTTTAATTAAATTTATTGGGGTGACAATGATTCATATTATATAAGTTTCAAGTGTGCAGTTCAGTATGACATCATCTGTATATTGAGTGTGTTCACCACTCACAGTCAGATCTCCTTCCATCACTTGTGTTGGACCCCCTTTACCACCCACCCCACCCCAATACTCCTCTCTGGTGACCACCATGCTGCTGTCTACGTCTGTGCGTCTGTTTGGTCAGTTTGTTTGCTGCTTGTTGTCTTACATCCCACATATGGGTGGGATCATATGGTTCTCTGCTTTTTCTGTTGACTTATTTCGCTTAGCATGATAATCTCAGGGTCCATCCATGTTGTTGCAAATGGCAGTGTTTCATCTCTTCTTACGGCTGAGGGATGTTCCGTTGTTGGGGGAGTGTGGAGGAATGGGACAGAGGTGCTAGGTAGATGCTGCCATAAGCTTCGTAACACTGGACCTTCTTACAATGCACATATCACTTTGGTAAATATAGCGGTTAGAATGTTAATAATAACTAATTCACTAATTTAGTAACTTTGCATAATGTTTTTTAAACTAAGGCAAAAGAACCACACCATAAAATTATAACTCTTGAAAAAGTTCATATCCTTATTATTCCAAGACGTCTCTTAAATAATGAAGAAAAAGATTAATAGCCTTTATGAAAAACTCAAAATATTAAACAGGCAATTCATGGAAACATATTTTAGAAGTCATTGAGTGTGAAACTCTTCTCAATTTCTTCTTAATTAAAAAAAATAAAGTATTTCAGATTGGAAAAACATTAAAATAATTACATTATTCATTATTGTTTCAGTGATGTGGAGCTGTGACACTTTGGAATATTACAAAATTGTAAAAACTATTTGAGAAACTGGGTAATATCTATTAAAACTTTTAACATCTTCAAATTTCAAACTAATTTCTAAACTGAACCTCAGATATACATTGTCTTATAACAAAGTCCCACACTTGCTTCAGAGTCAAGGAGAGCTTCTGCTAATACACTACTGCAAGTAGGTACGACTTTAAAGAATATCGATGTTCATGTCAACATTTTTGGTAACGGGTACTGATCCCATTGGCTGGACTGCCATGCAGCCCTTGCAAAGGAGCTGCTAACATTAGCTGCATGGACGGGCAACAGGAGGAAAAGCGAGTTGCTAAATATTTTTTGTATGACTCCACCTATGCATATCATGTAATTTAAATATTTGTAGGCAAGTAGTATGGAGAAAAATACAGTTAACAGAGGCTAGTTGAAGGGATAGCTATAACTTATATCTTTTATATCTTTTAAAGATATAAGTAAGTTTAATTTTTTACATAAATTTGGGTTTTTTTCAAAGATTGTGTTACTTTTCTACTGAAAATAGCATCAAAACAAACTGCTTGTGTGCTTTTGGTCTGAGCAAACATCATTCCTAGAGACCTCACACGTTTAGATCATAGAGGTAGAAGTGGGAGCAGCAAGTCTCCCACGTCCAGTTCGTATTGATCACTTAATGACGTGGTTACAGGGGAGCAAAGGTAGAAAGAACATGATCGGCTGCTTGCTCCAATCCCTTTGGAGTGCAGGGAAGAAAGCAGGAACCACAGTCATCAGTGAGTGTCCAGTCACCAGGACTTAATGTTCATATCCTCCGTCCCCATCACAGTTCAGATCTATTTATTTTTTACTTAGATTTTATGATGTAATAGAATCATATTAATTTAAGTTGACCCATTTTTTTTCCCTAAATCTTCACAGCAAAAAAAAAAAAGTGATTTCATTCTCAAATTTCAGCAATGAGTATTGCATACAGTATCCTATTTTCCATATCAAGTTTTTTTTCCTTAAGAAGTAGAGGGGTCTGAGGAGCGTTGTGTTTAACACCGCCTGGGGCAGCTGTTTACTCCCTGTTAGCCCACCTCTGAGAACTAATGCGTCTCAGGTCACACCTTGGCTGCTTCATTCTACTACCAACATTGATTCACAGAGCCTCCGCTGATCTGTGTTGAGTTCCTCACATCATGTTTTCTAGTTGGAGAACAATGACTGGATTTAGAGAAGATGGTCAAATGAGCTCAAATGAGTTCCATACCTGAAGTTTTAGTTACTGGTCTTGTATAATTTCAAAAATACAAAAGGCCTTTTTAGGCCAACTAAAATAATTTATTGGAAAATTATAACGTTTAAGCTTACATAACTAGTTTATAATAGTTACCAGGCAAAGAAATAACAATTTGGAACAATCCTTTTTCTTAAACTTAAAACATATGCTCCAAACAGGCATGCTTTGCTTTCTAGTGCTCTCTCAAAACAAACCCACCTCCTCCTGGACACAGGACCCAGCAGAGCGAAGCGCGTTTCCTGGTCGAAGCCTCATGCAGTACTTCACACTGCCCCTCTGGCGAGCGCCCAGACTGCTCCTCGCAGCACAGCTGTCCTCTTTCATTCAAAGTCAACATCTCCAGTTATTGCACAGTTAAAAGCCAGCCTTGAAACAAGCTAATGTAGCTCCAAGGGTTGACTGCAGGCGGATTCAGGCTGTTTTGACTTGTAAGCTAGACATGATGTTGTTTTGCAGAAAAGCTTTGAATTTCAGCCTTTTCTCTCTAAGCCTCCCATCTTTAATTATGCACAAAATGAAACAACAAACTCTCTCGTCAGTGCTGTTCCTGAAACCATCCAGATGTGTCTGTGTGTGCATTCCTGTCTAGCATGCTATTTAGCTCTCAGCCCTCAGTATTGGCTTATAACTGGAAGGGAAAAGATAGGTATACTGATACAAAATGGGTCTGCTTCAGCGATGTGGGTTGTCTGTCCACTGGCATTTACATTCCGTTCACGTTCAGTTGGCCTCTCTCCTCCTGGGAGCCGCAGGGTTCAGTAAGCTGTGACTTCTGCTTCCGAATTTTACAAACAAAATACATCTTACAGTTTCTCTGCTTCTACCTTCCATGCTCAGTATCATCTCAGACTGAGTTCCTTTATGAACCAAACATAATTCTTACTGGTTTTAAAGGATCTGAAACTCTTCGAAATGGATATAGTATTTGTACAAAATACGGATTATTTTTAGGAAACAACTGATTAGTGTACTCTTCTGAACAACATAACTTTCTAGCATTCTTAATTTCTATCCATTAGCATACATGTGTGAATTATGAAGTCAATAATTTTCTTATTTTTTTTCTCTAGAAGAAAGATCCATTAAGAATTAACATAGTTTTAAAGCCATTGGGAAGGTGTAGCGCATAAGATTTAAAGGAACCCATGAAATCGTTGGGGACATTTGCGCAGTTTCCATAAGCAGTAGCGGTAACTCAGAGACTCCAACCTCTGTCAGGATGTTACATCTTCGAGAGTGGACGCTGTGAACCCGAAACGTACCATGCACGCGCCACCACGCTAACACGCGTGGGCTTTGGGCGACAGGCATGCTGTGTGATTGGAGCCCTCGACGACTCTGCTGGGTTCTCTCCCTTCAGAACAAACTGTTTTGTGGCAGCACAGTCGCTCCCCTGCTGTCCTCGCATTGATGGCATGTCTCTCTGCCATCATAATAGTGACACATCAGCAGGTTGGTATTCATCATCTGCTAAAAACAAAGGCTGTGCAGACGATGTGTGACCCTGGATATGTAATAGTCCTTCTTTACATTTTACCCTGTACAACTCCAAGGGGAAGGAACCCCAGAGGCCCATGCGTCTGCTGCCGGGTGGGGAGGTGTGGCAGACAGGCTCACTGGTAAGGTGAGGATTTCCATGATTTTTTCTTCAAATATTTCACACATCCATTTTACTGATAGTAAATTTTTAGACACTTATAAAGGCAACATTTCAGTTGAACTATATGTGAAATATATAGCATAGTTAATAAAAAATTCCGACATTGCTTGTAATGTAGATAGCATTAATTCTATTTCCAGACTTTACTAGAAAGAGTTTACAATTAAAAAAAAAAAGTCCACTTTGGACGTTTGCCTTATCTAGGTATTGGAAGTGCTAACCAAACAAAACGAAAACCCCAAATCCTGATTTTTCCTGTGTGGGAATGCCGTCTGTGGAGGCCAGTGGCTCTCAGAGCCTGACGCTGCAATCGGAAGCGTCGGCGTCATCCGAATCTCACAGAAGCGTGAATTCTGGGGCATACTGAGTCGGAAATTTTAGGACAAGAGCCCAGAAATATGTACTTTAAAATCCATTCATGCAATTCTGATGCAGATTCCAGATTTAGAAATACTGGTGTGATAGAATTCTTACATTCTAGTTTTCTAAACACTTATTTGGAAGCTTCCTGGAAAAGATGGCCTGAGGGGACACAGTGCCACAAACTCACCTCACCGGCAGCTTTGCCACAGTGTGCCGTCACCTCCCCAGGAGGGTCCCTCTTATTCCAGGTATTCAGTTCACAATTCATGAACTGATTCACTGAAATAGAAGTTTTGAGGCGTTGGAGCCATTAAATTTAAAAGTGAGAGGACAATGCGAATAGAGGGTTAACTCCTAGTTCATAGATGTTTCAGAAGATGGCGCGCGTTTGCCGCGCGTGCGGAGAGCCCCGCGTGCAGGACCAGTTCCAGCCCGTGAGATGGATTTCCATGGTGGAATATTACCGACGAAATGCTTTGCTCCAAAAATATACATTATGCCGAAAAGGAACATGGAAGCTAGATTTCCTACTCACCACGTTTCAAAGGCTGCTTCTTCCTCTTCTGTATGTACATCGCACTACACCATGATCTGTATAACCAGTGACTGTTGCTCTTAAATCATTCGTGTCCATTTTAGCAGAATAAGCTGTGGAAAAGAAAATAGATTTTCAATATCTTAAGATAATTTTATATAAATCTTTAATCTTATTAGTAAATGAACTGCCAGTTGGACTGAATTTATCCCTAGCTGTCTCGTTAAGTTTCTCAGGAGCAGGTCTGAGAAATCGTTTATGTAAATCTGCTGAAACTTGGTATCACAGGGAAGCACTGCTTCTCCTAACATATCTCAGAGCAGCTAGCTTTTAGTGGATCCATGATTAATGTAAATGAGATGAATGCATATTCTTATACCAAACAGCGAACTATTGTTCAAATTTTTATGTTTTGATGAGGTAAAAAGAACAATTTCCATATATATTTTATTCTCTAAATCTTTACTCTAAAATGGACACAACACATACTGCCAGGATTATTGTGAAAATCGAAAGCCTGCATTCAATGACTATGAGTTATGCACACACATTAAAAATAGCTTGAGCAGATCACGTAGTTCCGACAATCATGACAATTCTGTAAAATGATGAGGAGTATGCAAATGTACAAAACAAAAGGACAGGTAATCATTAAATAAGGCAACAGTATATCAAGAAATAAAGTGTCTGGGAAGTGTAAAAGTATATATAATCGTGCTAGACATTCAGAATAAGAGGAGAGGCCAGAGGTTTGGAGGGGAAAATACAAAAGTAAACACGGAAAGTAGAAATGAAAAATGGTAAAAGAATGTCGGTGTGAGGAACTAGTAAATGTCAATATTAATTTATATTAGCAGATGCTTTAACACTATTCACTAAGCGACTGCAGAGCTAGCAAGATGTGCCATTCTGTTGATGTTATGTCTCAGTGGAAAAGGAAGTGATCAAAGGCAACTCAAGTGTTTATTATTTGAACATGAAAGGCTTTGCAGCTCGCAGCCATTTGTGAGGTCTCTATTTTTAAGTCTTCCTCTTTTCTCAAAATCTTTGGGTTGATGTTATTCCTCCATTTGGATTTCTTAAAATAATCACAAGGAGACGACCTTAAGGAGACTTACTGGGGTGATCAGCATGGGAGACGGGGTTGGAGCTGTGATGAGGGCGTCGTAGTTCTCGGCGTGTTTTTCCGCTGCGTGACTGACCCCTCGGGGGCACCCTGTGCTCCTTGCCCTGCCGGGTGGGGCAAGTCCCACAGACGTCTGATGAACAGGTCACGCTGGCTCTCTTCATGGCTGATTCAGGATGTGTTCTCAAGAAGGCCATGGTCACAGCGCGGGTCCTTGGGACTAGCCTGGGAGCAGTGGGGTTTTGTGAACAGGAGTATTGCTTTGCGGCTGGGCCTTGACCTGTGTAGGCGACAGCAGAGTGGTCTTTGGCCCACGCATTGCGGGGTTCCTTTGGAAAGGTCCCGCACCCAGAAGGCGGGGCGGCGCAGTGTTGGGGGCTCTGGATGGGGCTGGGGATCAGGCGGGGGCAGCCAGCATTGGAGAGGCCTCTCCGTCACTAAGCGTTGCTGTCACTGACTTGTTGGCTTTTCTCCCATCTAACGTGATGAGGTGCGGAATGGAAGTAGTGAAAGGGCCAGGTGCAGACCCCTGGCTGCCGAGAAGGCGGGGACAGGGCCCAGGGAGTGAAGCTCCGCCCCCTAGTGACAGCCCAGCCCGTGGTGGCTCTCTCTGCGCATGCTGTTCCTGTGTGGCGCCTGGGCCCGCGGTGCAACAGGGGGGCAGGCTGGGCACCCAGCTGCCGTCCTCGCCTTCATTCCCGTGGACTCACAGCGTCTGCGTTCAGTGTGCGGGCGGCACGCACTGTGGGGACGCGGGGTCCGCTTCCCGGAGAACACTTAGGAGGACACTTAGCTGGCAGGCTGCATGCAGGAAAGCGGGTGGGTCGCTCCGTGCAAGGGATGGAAGTGTGCCGGGCAGAGGGGACAGGTATGTCGTTGCTGCCCGGGACCCTGGCAGGGCCACGTGGTTGATCGACAGTGGCGGTCAGTTGCTACTGTCCAGTCGGATGGTGACCACACTTGCTCCGTGCCGGTCTCTGGGCACCAGGAGGCCGAGGGATGGGCAGCAGCAGAACTGCTGTGGCCCTGGAGGGACCTGTGCGCCCTCTGAGGGTGAGGACGTGTGACCCGAGAGCCCGCGAGTGGGGACAAGACGCCGCGCACCGGGGTCAGGGCGCCGTCGGCAGCTGGGAGGGGCCCTTCCTGCTTCTGGCCCTTGGTGGCCAGACCCCTGTGCTGGGGACACACGTGAAACAGCACTCATCAGTCCGGGACATGCACTGTCGCGCAGGTGGCGTCTCGGAGCTGGAGCTCTCGCTGTTCCTTCACTGGACTGTGGCGTCTGCCAGGCCGGCGGCTCCGGGTTTGGAGCGGAGCCAGAGGAGCTCTGGGTCACACATGTCCCGCTGAGCCTCTCGCTGTGGAAGGACCCTGGTCAGACCTGACACCCAGTGGGTGCTGCGTGGGGGGTCGGGTGCGCGCAGAGCGGAGCAAACTCTACAGCCAGGTCCCGGAGCCCGCGGGCCCCACCCATGAGGATGGCGCAGCCTGCGCCAAAGCGGGTGCCGCGGCCACCGCGCGGGGTGCGGTCTGCCGCGCGGGGACTGCGTGACGCCTCCGCTGCCGGCCCGGCCCGCTCGGCGGAGGGGGGCTCGGAGGGCTGTCCTCGGGCAGGACGCGGTCGCCGAGGGCCGGGCTCACGTCACCAGGCGCCGTCCTGCCGTAGGCTGACCGCGCCTCCCCGGCCGCCAGCTCCGCCCTCCGTGTCCACGCGCGGGTGTCCTCCCACGCTGTCCCTTCCCGGCCTCCGGACAACCAGCCGCGCCGCCCGCGGCAGGGGTGGTGGCCCACGCTGGGCTCCGCGCGGCCTCCGCTCTGCTCTGGTGTCACGTGGTCAGGAGCCCCGTGTGGCCGCCGTGGCCGCGGTCGCTGTGGTGTTAGGAGGCGACGCGAAGGTCCGGGCAGACGGTGGACTCTTGTCCTCCGGCCCTGCTTGTGCCCAGGCCGCCCGGGCAGCCGTCTCCGCTGCGCTGCGGGTCTGCCCAGCCCGATGACTCGGGGGAAACTGGCACGCGGTTGGCACTTGATGTCCTGCGGCCACGTGCTTTCTTTCTGTGACATCGAAGAGCCTGCCGGGAACAGACTTTCTGATATAAATTCAAATTGGTATATTTGCCATTTGTGCGTATCAAAGAATTTTGCATGTAGTGTCGAGGGAATCGGCCAGCGCGCTTTTCTTGTCGTGCTTCGTCCGTGTCCGTGAAAGGCGCGTTTGCTGCCGTCCTCCAGGGAAGGCCTGTCTTTCCTTCCTAGCACTTGGCAGAGTTCGTTGGTGATGCTGTCTGGACCAGGACTTTAATTTCTGGAATGAGTTTTCATTATAGTTTTAATTTACTTAACTGCATAGGACTAGTCAGGTTTCCTCTTTATTTACAGTCCTTTGATCAAATTGTATTTTTCCAAGAATTGGTTCATTTGATCAGACTTTTCAAATTTTTTTCCATGAAGTTGTTTAAATTCCCTTTTACAGTTTGTATAAGGTGTGTAGAATTTTAGTGACTTCCATTTGACATTGCTGATACTGATGCTTTGTGTCATTTTTTTAAACTAGTTTCTCCAGGATTTTATCAATGCTTTGTTAAAAAATAGAATATTATCTTTGTTGGTCACTTCCATTATGTTTTTCTTATTAATTTTAACTGAACTTTATTATTCACTTCCTTTTAATTTCTATGTGTTTAATGTGTTGGTATTACTATAATTTCTTGAGGTGAATACTTAGTTTATGATTTTCAATCCCTCATTCTAATATATGCTCCTAGAGTATAAGTTTCCCAGCAAGTGTACCTACCATGTATATCAAAAGTTTGATATTTTGTGGGTTTTTTAAAATTAATATTCAGTTCAAATTATATTTTAAAGTTTTACCAAAACTTTGGCTCTAACGTTTTTTGGTGTGCTGTAGGCATATTCTCTTTTTTGGTTTGCCCAAAAATGTCTTCATTTAGCCATTATTTTAAAGTATATTTTCCTAGATACAGAATTCTAGATTAGTAGTTTTTACTTTCAGAACCTTGAAAGTGTTTCATGTCGTTTTGTCAGTCTAATTGTCGCTCATTGTAGGTGATCTGTCTTTTTCTTTATGGATGCTTTTAAGATGTCTTTTTGTCTTTGGTTTTTAACAGTTCTGTTGTTATGTCTCAAGTGTGCATGTGTTTTGTCTGAAATTGTGTTTGAGATTTTATAGAGCTTTTAAATCTGTGGCTGGATAGTTTTCTTCGGTTTTGGAAAATGCTAAACTGTTTTCTCTCCAAACATTGCTATGTTCTTTTCTCCTCTTGGTATTCAATTTCACATACAGTAAACTTTGTCACAAATCTTTGTTTGCTTTCCCTTTCTTCTGTATTTTCATCCTGTATCTATTTGTAAATTATTCTAGGCATTTTATTTTGCCCTGTCTTTGACTCATGATCTTTTTATCCTATGTCTAGTCTACTGTTAGTTTTGCTTATTTCAGTATTAAATTCTCCCTCCTTCCCTCCCTCTCTCCTTACTCCCACTCCCCATCTCTCTCTCTCTATCACCTCGTCTTTTCCACTGCTGTGCCTAGTTATTTTGTGATGAGAAAATATGTAAATCTGACTCTTGCCAGATGCAGGGGCTGTTAGCAGTCTGGGGTCATGTTAACCATCAGGGATTGATTGAGAATGTGTGAAATGGAACTTTAGTCCTGGAAAGAGACACTCTTTTCTCCTCATTTACCTCATTCCTGATGTGCCTTCTGTCAAGATGCCAGCGCCACCTGAGGACTTGAGAAGGGTCCCCGTCTTGCAAGGTCTGCACTCCAAATGTTGCCCCTTTGAGTGTGAGGTGCTGTTGGCACTCAGCAGCTCTTCTGAGCAAGGGGGGTCATCCCAGTATAATAAAACTCTTCCTGGACTTTCGTAATCTTGTCGGCCTTGGGACCGTTAGGAGGTGCGTGTAGGGTACCCCCCAAGGAGTCTCCGAATTAAATTAAATAGAGGACAGAACAAGGAGGGTTGTGTGACCTAGAGCATGGGATGCTGGTCTAGACTCAGATCTATGGAAGTAACCAAGGGCAGAATAAGAAACGCACCAATACAAGACAGTATTAGGAGTCGTTACGCCTGATCGCAGGAAGAGGGGAAGAGGAAATGCAGTACTCTGCTGTGCACTCAGAATGGGGAGCACAGGGGCCCCACATTTCTGTCACATTTTCTGTTCCGATCCTCTTGAAGACAGAGTTTGGATTTTCTTTGTTCCGTATGAATTTGTAAGTCCAAATTGTAACATAGATTAAAAGAAAAGGGACAGTTCCTTTGCATGTTTGAGCATGTAGGATGATCTCTGCAATGATGCGTTTCCAGGGGAGGCTTGGTGCCAAGGAAAGAAAGGAGCCAGCGGTGTGGGGGCGCTGGTCGCACTTACCCGGCTGGGGCCCCACTCCTGTGTGTGGCTTTGCCTGAATTCTTAGCTGTGTGGTTCGCTAATGATATGAGAACAGAGTATAATGGGGGAGCCAAAAAATGTTCAATTATGTAGCCAACAAATGTTAGGTTTGTGCCAAAAGATATGGCTTTTTTTACATCATACATTATAAAAGTATGATATCATTTACAATAAAGAGTGTGAAAAAAAGAGAATGCCTAATAACATATCTTGCTGACACATACAAGGAATATTTTTTACTAAAGGCAGCTTGTGTGTTTTTTTTTTTAAAGAATAAGACATCCATTATTTTTAATCACTAAAAATCAGTCACACAAAGAAACAAATTAGTTTTCTGTCTACGTATGCGTTTTCCATTATAATCATGGAACACATCTTTTTTTACACTAGCAATGTGATTTCATTCAGTGCCTGCAAGTGCCTTAGAATCATTTTTATTCTGCAGAGTATTTCGTACAGAGCTTGTGTCTGAGGGCGGATGAACGTGAGGAATAGGCACATGGGAGGTGTGGGCCAGGGAGGTGATCCTGAGACTCAGGTCTTAATTTTCGTCATAAACGTTACACTGTAGTAATGTTTCTCTTCCAACACTTCCAGTTGGGCAGGGTGTCCTGGTGCCCAGGACCTCAGAGCCTCGTCCCCATGCCTCGCTGGTGCGGGTTAGGTGTCTGTCCCTCTTCTGAGAATCTCTGCCTCCAGAGTCACGTGGCCGGCTTACATCGTGCAGGGGTGGGGATGTAAGGGCCGGGGGCCAGGAGCGAGCAGGAGCCCCGTGTCCTCCGAGGCGGTAGGCCGGCTGCGGAGAAGCTGCCACAGGGCAAGTCTCTGTCCCCTGAGTTTACGTCTCCAGTCTGCATAGTCACTTTATTACTATCTCCTTGCTTGCGTACTCTCCCTTCCTCTGTTAACATTGGAGACGATGTCTGTATATAAATTGAACCCAGAGTGATAGATGTGGCTGAAATTTTACATAAAATGAATCGAAGTCATTGTGTTGTAGAAAGTGTCAAGCTCTTTGTCCTGGGGTATGACATTCATTTAGGACTGCAGTCCAGTTGCGAGTTGAAAAACCACAAAGAGTTTCTAACACATTAAAAACATTTTAATAATCCTGTATTGAATGGATCTTATCAACTCTTTACCAGGTCTTGGTTGTGTACCGTATAGATAAGACACCACTGCTAAAATGCGCAATGAGTTCTCGTTTCTGAACACACCTTAAGTTACTTATCACTAGTTGTTTTTTAATCAATAAAGTAAAACTGAAATGTATTTGATTATTAAAGTATCTTTGGGTTTCTTAATGTTAACTGTGTTTTGTTTTTTAAAAAGTGACTGAAAGCAAACAATTATATTCAGTAATAGTGGATGCACAGTTTGATCCTAACATATTTTTACGCTCTGGCATTGAACATGAAAACTGACTATGCTGTGCCAGAACAAGTTACTTGCATCATAAATATAAATAGAATAGCTCTACCTGGAATGGATGTGGAACATGTGACAAGCATAAAGAATGTTAAACGAAGAACAGAACACACGCAGAGTACATGAAGCTGTGTTTCTGTGCAAGCAGGCACCACCCTGGGGAATATAAATGCACTGAGCAACTGACCCCACACCAGACGAATCAACGTACAAATCTTCTTAAAATAGTGTTATATTTACAAAATAAAATATGTAAATTGTATCTCCCCCAAAAGAGAGAAGTTGTAGTTCATAATTAGCAGGAGGGCAGGTCTTCTAGAAACAAAAGAAAGAATTTTAAGTTTGGAAGCAGTTTTTGAACAGCACCTGCCTTAGCTCCGACGGGCCTGGCTGTTCCGGAGGCTGGGTGCCCCAGGCCAGGGCAGCAGGCTCCGTTCTTGGAGGGCCCTCCTCCTGGTGTGCAGGCGGCCACCTTCTCGCTGTTCCTCACATGGAGGAGACAGGCAGGCGCAGCTGCTTCCTCCTCGAAGGACATGCACTCATCGTGGGGATCCCACCTCCTCTACACCTAATGACCTCTTAAAGAACACGAACATGTCAAAGAGAAAGAAGCGGGTTTCTTCTCTGACCTCCGGTAGGACATTCCTTTAGGAAGCAGGGTTTCTTCTAAGAACTGTTACTCCTTACCAGTTTGAAGACCTGCTCTGGTAGCAAGCACTGTGCTTTTGGCAAAATGATCAAGAAGGACTTTGTTGATGCTAGGTCAGCCACAGGTTTTCTAAGACTGCCAGACAGTCGCATGGCAGGACCCTACACGCACTTCCTGAGTGACAGAAATCTATCTCTGCACGTTTACACACTCCCAAAGACCAGTCTCAAAGGTAATGCGTCCATCTCATTTTTACGGTTGTCCAACCAGGAAACAAGTTAGAATTTAAATCAAAGTTAAAGAACATATTAAAAGCCAGTGACACTGACACAAGTTTTCTTAAATCTCTTCTGCATGTAGCTGATGCCATGCTTTAGGGATCGTACCAAGATTGCTCCCTGAGATGTGCCTCTTTTGTGTGCTACGACGGGATTAACACAGCACCAGGAAAGTTTTGATTTCGTGTAGCTAAAGTCCAGATCTGAGAAGCAGAATTAATTTCAGGCAACATCATCCAAAAACTTTTTAGTGGTCACTTGGCGATTTCCTTACCTCGGTGCAGATATGTCTCAGGGAAGGCCTTGCCCTGCCCAGCTCATTCCAGGTTTGTCCCATACGAAGCACAGGCTGTTCTCTTCCCAGTCACGTCTGTGTTTTGCCAAATATGAGAGTTTAAACAAAATCATGTACAGGAAAACGACTCTCGCCCCTGATGAACACCCAAAGGGAAATCTCGTCAGTGTTCACGTTTTGGCAGACAGAGATAAAGTAAGAAGACAAAGACATTTTGACCATTTCTGTTCTGTTTTATAAAAGCATTCCAGAGTGATAACACATTTCGACTGTGCTCAAATGCAATTTTTATTACACTTTTTATCTCACTTAACATTATGTCCCCCAGAAGGGAGTCCGCAGGTGCATTTCTGTCATCAGGACTCTAACTGGAGCCCTTTCGCCCCAGCAGAGCCTCGCATAAGCAGAGACCGCGACCAGATGCGGGACTTCTCAGCTCTCCCTTCGAAACAGACACTCAGCTCTGTGGTGTGGCAGGATTCTCATCCGCATTTTCCTAATTTTTTTTCTGAAGGTTGTGTAGTTTGATTATTATAGAGCTTGCCTCATTTAACCTGGTCGGTGATGCATTTTGTTAATATATTGCTTCAAATCTCCATTGGGTTGATTTCAGGGCAACTTCTCTTTGGTCATGGTAGAATATCGTTTTAATATTCAGTTAAATTTAATTTGGCATATTTTCATAAGCAGTATTGGTTGATATCTTTGAACTGGGGATGTTGTTTGTATTTTGGTGTCAAAACACTGCTAACATTAGAAAATGCATATGAATATTTAAAAATTTCATCTTTGTCCTACATGTTAGCTAGGATTTTTAGAAGTGCTTTATAAAAGCGATTTTCATACTACCAGGTCTGCTCTATGTGAATGGAAACAGAATAATTTTTGTTTTTTCAGTAACTATTGAGAAAATCTGAAAACAATTATTTAGTAACCATCAGAAAATTATAACTAAGCATGGTTTCTAAGTTTTCTGATTTTACATTGGTATTTTAAGCCAACGAGGTGTCATTAGGACTCCTGACGGGCCTGTGGTTTCCCCATGTTTGTGAGCTAGTGAGTTGGTCTGTGCTGGTTTCGTGGATGCCGAGAGGAGACCCGGGTCCCACACAGGACTCCACGGCTCGCGCCTCTGCGTCGGTCCCCCGCACGTCCCACAGGAGCCACGTGAGGCAGCTCTGCCGAGGGCCACACCCAGCGGGTCACGTCACAGTGAGGGCCACTGAATGCCGTCTGTTAAAGAGTTGCCCGCACGCCTGCCCCTGAGGGAGACGTGGCCTTCGTTGTCTGGACAGCAGCCAGGTGTGCCCTCTGCCCCGGGGCACGCCGTGCCTGCCTCCCATACTGCCCCGAGCCAGTCCCTAGGACGGTGGGGTAGGGGGGAAAGGGGCAGCACCCACGCAGGGTTCCCTCCCAGCGGCCACCGTCTCTTCCACACACATCTTAAATTTTGTCTTCATCATACAATCTACCCTTTGCTGATGTCCTTGGTCTTTTCATGTCTACATTTACATTTTGTTCTTTATTCCTCTCTATTTTCATGGTGAAATTCTATGGATTTTTGCTTGTGATGAAAATAATCCTGGATGAAAATGCCCACCGTGTGTCCCTGAGGGTCGCATCTGTTCCCACTCAGTGCACGGGGTAGTCTTTATTATTATTATTATTATTATTATTATTATTATATTATTATTAAGTGTACCTTTTCCTCTCGACATCATTTATGTTACCTGTGGGATTTGGAAGCGAGCAGCCGGCTGAGAGCCCCCGCGGCAGCGGGGCGGGGGCCTTTGCAGGGCTCCCTCGGGTTCAAGAAGGGCTTCGTGTTGCTCTTCGCCTTGATTTGCTCCCTCCCCAAGCCTGACCGAGAACAAGTAACTCACTGGCCTCCGATATCCTTCAGTGCCCCGCGGCCGACAGGGAGTCGGCAAAGCCCTTCAAGCACTGCGGGGGCAGAAGGTGGAGCAGGAAAACAGGGTCCTTGCCCCGTAGGGCTTGTAGAGCTCGTGGAAGCGTGCACGTTCGTCGTCGTGATTTTTCTACCACTGTGGTTTTGCCATAGTTGGTAAGGTTGTTTTTTGTTATCTATTGTTCCTCGCCAGGCTGCCAGCTCCATAGTAACACTGAGTCGATCGTCCATTAATGATGCTGCTACGCACACGTTGCCTTACTGTCTTTCTCCTACCCTGTAATTCCGCATAAGTGGAACTTCTTACCATCTTGAAATATTTAACGATTAGCTCCTCAGATTACGTGCCTTTATTGCCTCAGTTTCTTACAGTGTACTTAATATTGCATTTTATTTATTTGGGCAAACTTTTCCTATTTTTCCTAAAAGGGGGTCTTGCAGGACTTCTAATAAATATCTCTGAGGCTGAATCATATGTCAAAACACATTATGACACTAATGAAAATGTAGCCTCATCAGCCCATCTTCCTCAGTTAAATTGAGTATCTTCTCTTTCTCTTACTTTGCTGTTACATCTCAACTCGTTTGGAGCATTTCTAAGAGATACTCATTTACCATTTATCACATGGTAACCAGAATTAACATGTTTCTAAAAAACAATTTATATCACTTACCCATTTTAAAGACTTTGATTTTCTTTTTTCCTGTAATACGTTGTATTCCAAGCAAAGCATTTAAGAACATTCATATATGATTTTCTGGAATTAAGACACATCTTGCACAACTATTCTACACACTTTTTTTGCACTCTAGCCACTACTGGTCACTTTTACTTTTAAACTTTATATACATTTTATGCTTCCGTACCTTTCTTCAGCACTCTATCTTGGCCCAAGCCAAAGAATGAATGGTTAGAAGACAAGACAGGGAAAGGAAGTTAACCAAAATAGTGTAGTTAAAGATTGTAGAGGACAGATAGTTTGAGAGGCATGAAGAAGCATTAACAGAACATGCATAGATGGGCTTTCTGAATGAGTTAGGGGAAAATAAACAAACATCAAATGCACAGAAATAGAAGGATCCAAAAAAGATTGAATTCCCCAAACTGTTTGGAAACAAAAGAACAAAAACAATAACAAGAAAGGAAGGTTGAAACCATCTAAATAACTATTAGAGTTTTAAAAGAAGTTATTCCCAAGGGCTATTACGAAGACAATAATTTGAAATTGGGCACAAAGCCGTGAGTCTGGAGGCAAAACTTGCTAGGTCATTACCGGATTTCACAATCGGGTTTAGAAAATTGCTGCTGTGTAAGTTATAAGTGGGAGAAAATGCAAAAGTAGTGTTAATGTTGCTCTTGGTCCACTAGTGGCAGAGTCTGATGTAATCATATACACTTTTAAAAGGAATCTTGTCATTAAGTTAGTAAACATGATCTAAGCTTGATTTTTTTAAAAAAAAACATGACCTAAACTTGATCTAAGCTGGATCTCTTCAAATAAATAATCTTCATAGAAACATCGAATTAGGGATTTTGAATAAATGGGGATATTAGATTGCTTTGAAGACAGAACATAAAAGAATTGACATTTTACCGGCCACGCGCTCTGTGCCCTCCTGCCAATAGCTCTGTTTGAGCAGATGTCGTGCAGATATGGGAACACCTGGCATGTCACTCCACTCCGCTGGCCCACGTGGGGCAGGACTGTGCGCTTTTTGATGCGGAATTGTTAAGCAGGAAAAAATTGGTGCATGGTACCCAATGACATGTCTCCACTGGCTTCACTTTCTTTCCAATAAGTATTTTCACATATCCTCACTAGAAATATTTTGGTGTTCGTGGTTGCTTCTTGTTTGCTTTAGAATATACAATTCTCATTGGTCTTTAAATCATCAACTGCTCAAGTGTTAGGAACACAGAGTTAAAATCAGTGGATTTATTTCAGTCACTCATTTTTTCTCCCCCAAAGGGTTTGTGGGTTTCATTCATACAGGAAAATTGTTTCAGTTGTACACGTCAAATATACCAGTCTGTCAAGTTCATTTAGCTCGCATGCGTCAGAGATGGGTAGAGCTTCCTTCAACATTGTACATGACCACGGGAGAGACTGCACTCGGCTTCTCTCTTCATTAGCATAAACACACGGGGCTGAATGTTCTATTTGTGCTGTGAGTGAGTGTGTGTGTGTGTGTGTGTGCGTGCACGTGTTTGCACTTTTAGGGGGTTTTTTTGGTAGAGGAGGAGTTAAAAAATTGGAACATTTGAGGATTATAGATTTTGAAATTTTTATAATAAACATTCATAACTAACCAGTAAGAATCTGCACTTTTTACTTTAAACCATTGCTCTGTTTTTATGAGCCAGGTAACATTTGTGAGACTCAAGAAAACATTTTGCAGAGATTCGTGTCTGAATATCTGAAGCAGTTTCCCAAATCAGAAAGTGAATAAGGTTTACAGCGCTCTGCAGAGAGTGTTAGTGAATCCTGGGGGGAAAGGCAGACAGTATCGTCCCATTCAGTGCTGGGGATTTGGCTGAGACGTGGTGACAATGAGAGACTTGTCAGTCCTGAAGAGACTGAAGTTGTGTCACCCCAGGGACCGTCATGTGCTGTGAGCTGCTGTAAAACACATCTGATACTTATCAAGATGTGCGATGTAATGAGAACAGCCTGGAATCAGACACCGCCCAGACTCCGGCCTGGGAACAGGATTGCACAGCGAGGCGATGCGATCGCAAGCCAGGTTCTCAGGCTGCTGCTCAGCCTCGTCTCCAGCTTCCTCAGCCGTGTGTTTATTTTTCTAGCTACTTTAGAATTTCTTATTGAAGTAGATTCATTTTCAGATGCATCATGAAATATCAAAATTGCAAGGTTCTTGTTTGTTTGCCTGCTTGCTTGCTCTTCTTCAAAACATATAGGTTTCTTTTTTTTTCCCCCTGAAAAATCTACTTTTGTTTATGCTTAAAATCAGCCACCCAGCACATTTTATTCAGGTTACAGTAATCCTGAATACTAACTCTGGCTCAGAAGTCCGCGCCCACCCCTCCCACTTGGATCAACAACAACGTGAATTGTGAGGGAGGGCTCGAATATTCTCGTCTCCTGAGGTTTTCCATTGCAGATAGTCACTGAGCACGGATTTTTTTTTTTTTTTTTTTTTTTTGCAAAACCGAAGGTCGTCACAGCGTTGCGCTGGGGAGTCCGGGAGCTCCCGCAGAACGATCCACGCGACCAGGAGCCTCCCGGGCCAGCCAGGCCGTTCACAGGAGCGTGGAGGGTCCCCCAGACGTGTCCGCGCAGTGGTTGGTCCGCTTCTGATGACAGACGATGACATTTGTTGGAGCCTCTGCATCTCCAGCGTCGTGAATATCCCCGGTTCGGGTGGGGACCTGGCCGCTCACCAAGCACATTTCCTCACCTCAGACTTGAAGCCTCGGGTTCTGTGCTTCTGCTCTCTCTCGCCATTTGTCTTTGTGTCCCTGGCTTGGGTCCAGATCAGGTCTCTGCCTCCTCTCCTCTTCTGCCAGTGTTTCCCAAACACTTCTCGCTCGGGCTTTGAACTGCTCCCTGCCCGTCTCTGGCCAACAGGAGCGTTTGCGTCCCGTGGGTGTCGCTACCCCAGGGTACCCTGGGCTGATTCCGTCCAACGTGGGCGCCCCTTAAATTGTCACACCACGCAGAGGGATGTCTTGTGGTCTGCTTCCCAAACAGCAGTGTCCCCTGGACCCGCGTTGCCGTCCCCGGAGCCTCCATGTGCGGGCAGGTCGCTGTGGTCCTCGCTGCCTCACGTGTTAACAGGAGCTGGGTGAGGAGGGGACGTCGGCCAGTGAGCTGGGAGGAGAACTTTCCTTAGGGTCTCTGAGGATACGTTCCCTTCTTTTTCAAAAAACTAAAAGAAGTCAAGATCGCTGTCCTGGCAAACAGCGCCAAGAACTACTGTAGCTATTTCATATTTCTTAAGGACGACTACGGAGGGCAAACGTTTACTTAAGGCGACAGAGTAGAGCGAGGGGGAACATCTGGATTCGTGATGACGTCAGAAGTTTCCAGTTAAACCAGGTCCACAGCCTGCCTGCCTTCTGCCTTTCTTCTTCAGTGATGTAAGTGGTGATGACGGTGACGATGATGGTGACAGCGGTGCCATTATTCAAGACAATGCGAACTGAGTTTTTTCTGTTTCTTGCAGCCACAGTATTCCTAAAGTGTGCCAGTTCTTATCTATACCAACAGGCTCTGTCTGGTAATTAGCATGGAATCAAAGTACAGGGGCTAAGAGCTCCCAAAGGAGCAGGAGAAGGACAGTGCTGGGCATTGCCTCGCGACTGCCGGGCGCAGCGGACGGCCGCTCGCACTCATGCCCGCCGTGCGTGCCGCCTTGAAGAAGAAAGGTCAGAGTTCAGAGTCTTTCCCCAGAGCATCTCGTGACGCCAAAGTAATCAATTACTTTGACGGCATTGATATAACAGCATTTACGTCAATAATCATGTATTACGAAGGCCAGACAATCAGTGGATTGACTTCATTTTCCTATGGCGTGTTTTGGCTAATGACTGAGAATCTTAATTGCTCTAGTTGCCCAGTGGGGAGATGCGGATTGAGGACAGGTACGGGGTTCCACGAACCCTGGGAAGGGAGTGACACACAGACTTAGCCCAGACGTCCCTGCGCAGAAGTCACGGTGTCAGCGCAGGAGCTTCTCAGGCGTGAGAGTACGTGGAGTCGATGCTGTGCATCTTCTTCACTCAGAACTGTTTGCCAGGACAACAGGAAGGGCAGAAGGGGATCTTCGGACTCTGTGCACGGTGCAAACGTCGTGCAGAAACCAGCCGGCAGTGTGCTCGTGCGGATGCTCCGGTCCATGGCCAATTGTTCCATTTTATTTGATAGGCCTTTTCATATCTAACAGAATGGACATGAAAATCTAATGCGATCATTTGCTTTTATTAAGAAGCTGCTATCAAAAAAGCTTCTATTGTAATGTTATCCTATAAAACTTCGGGATCCATTTTGGGTCACGTAATTTTAGCGAGAAGAGCATGAAATGCCTTTTTGGACAGCGTAGCTGCCGTGTGTTGGAGTTTCAGTGTATGGCTGCTTCCTGCTGTGAGGCACTCGAGTTTGCAAGGGATGATAAAGACGCAATTAAAATCTTGTCTGTTAAGGAATCTTATGAATTATTAAAACCCAGATCCTAGTGGTCCTTCTTAAATCGTTCATTTTGACCTCTCGTTACCGCACGTGCCACCCTCTCAGACGTTAAGCAGTCACCCTACCGAGGGTCAGAGAAGCCCCCAGGGCAGTCTGGAGAGCGGAGATAAGGGCGTGCGGGTCAGCTTCAGTGGCTGTCGAACGGAGCCGCTGGGATCAGGCTGGGGGGGCCTCACCTCGGGGCTTGCCGAGCAGCACAGAGATTGGCTCTAGAGCACTCCTCAGCAGGGCCTGCTTCTGATACAGCGTCATTCTCATCCAGTTCGAAGTGTTGCCTTGGTCTTGATGTACACGAAATGCGGGGTTGAGAACTGAAGACAATTTGCAGACTAAACATACTTTATGAAAGATGGATCAACTGCCTGCTAATTTCACTTAAAAGTATTAAATAGAAATGATTCTTATTGAAGTCATCCATACTTGAGGGCGATTGAAGATTCATTATTATTTATTTATTTATTGAAGAAATTTTCTCTCTATTTCCAGATGAGAGAAAGGTTTGTTTATTCAGTGCTTGAGCTTAAAAATAATCACAAACATTCCACCAAAGGAATTTACTGAGTTAATGCTATGGCTGGGCGTTTGCCTTGCAGACGTGCCCCATTTCCACAGGGGAAGTTATCCGAGAACCTTCCTAGATGTTGGGCTCTTCCTTGCTGGTTGGCGCAGGACCCCCGGTCGGCGTGGGGCGGGGCGGGCAGTGCCATGGCGTGACGGCGGCTGCTGCTGAAGGGAACGGCCCCCACCGAAGGAGACAGCAGCAGCACGTGGTTCTGCGTCTCTCGGTGCTCGGGCACACGCAGCCATGTTTCCATCGGTCCCAGAACTGAAGCGGGTAAGGGTAAAACGCGTCCCTGTGCTGCAGCTGGGCCGGAGCGGGGGAGAGGCGGTGCACGAGGTCTTGCCGAGACAGGGGCCCGCGCAGGCACCGAGCGTGCAGCCTGCACGTCCACGTAAGCAGGACAGCCCGCCGATGACGTGTGTAAGCGAAGGCCCTGCGTTCGCACGCGGTTAAACCGCCGTGCCGGAATCCTTCCGGAGGGGCGCCCGCTCTCTGCAGCGTGCGCGCTCTGTGCTGTCGCAGCGGCGTCTGCCCCAGCGTGTCGTGCAGTGCGACGGGAGCAAGAGCAAGGTTTCCTCTGTAAGTGCATGTGCTATTGTGTGCTACGTGTAAACTTACACATAGTGCACAATGTTATGTGACGCTTTACATGTGATATGTGATGTGTATACGCATCTGCATGTTTTATATGTACATGTGTAAACCAGATTAGCTCTATGGTGCCAGGATCTCATGCATTACCCCATTTAATAGTAACAAAACCGTCAAAGTGATACTGTCATCACTCTTCTGCGGAGGAGGAGATCAGAGTCCAGGCAGTTTGACGTGGTTGGCATCACACAGCTGGTCAGTGGTGACACTGTGATTCTGGCCCTTGCATCAGAGAGAGGCGTACGTGCTGGAGTGAGTGAGGCTTCTGTCTCGTGAGTGAGAGGTCAGTGACCAAGGGTGGCCATGTGATCATGATGGGATCAGTAAATTTGTAGACATTTTAAAAACAATATTCATGATTATATTATAATTATCGCTTACTTTCTCAGTTTTTCACTGTTTTAAGTGTGTTGTCACAATTTCAAAATCTAGGGTGGCCTCTCCTAGTTCGTCGGTCTCAACTCGGGCCCTGCAAGGTGGGCATTTGTGCATTTTAAACTGTCCTGTGGGACCATCCTTGTTGAGGCAGCACCTCTGCCATCCCATCCCCTCTGCGGGGACCTTTCCTCTAGCCCCTGGCAGGCGACCCCGGTGCCATCTCTTCTCTGAAGCACACATGTTCTGTATTTCTTTGTTCACATCAACTAGCTTTACGTAAACAGCCAGATTCTCACGTGACGCCAAGGTGGAGATGCGAGGGCTGGCAGTCGCTGGGGCGCTGGGCGCAGGGCCCAGGGCGAGGCACTGGGGCTCCCTGGAGCGTCAAGATCGCAGTCGCAGGGTCTGGTTCAGACCAGGTCCCCAGCAGTCCACGCTTCTCCCTTGTCATTCGTGTAGAAAGCCACGGAGCCCCTGTCCGGAAAGCAGGACTTAGCTGTCCGTTCAGCTGTCTTTACAGAGTTGAAATCATGCTAGAATCAGTAAAGTTTGAAGTTGAACATTCTTGGTGTCTTACCACAAAAATGATGCCTGATTTTTACCCTCACAATCCACATTGTTTGAGAAGAAAGTAGAAGAGTTTAGTCTCACGGCCTGTGATGGAAGTTGGCTGGGATCGGGTATAGAATTCAGTCTTTAAGATCCGGGAAGGAAGGAAGGAGGGAGAGAATTCATATATTATATATTACTTTTTCATGAATTTTCTAGTAGCAAATAAGAGTAATGTTTATTAAATAATTCCTTTATGAAGGGATAGACCTAAATTTTGTGGGGTCTCACAGTTATAAAATGTGGGGGCCTTTGAAAGCAAGCATGTGCATAAATTCAAAAATAGTGTCGCTGTGGCCACTGCAACACAGCTCGATGTGACACGTCTCCAAGGCGAACGCCCTCATCTCTGGGGGAGGCGCCCCGAGTGGAGTCCTGCTGTCGAGGCCCCGAAGCTGCAGGCGACTCTGCCTCTGGCGGAGGCTCAGGCCCTGCTGAGCTCACGTCACCCTCACGTCAGGAGAATGAGGGAGGAAGCTGAGGCTGGGGAGGTCGCGTTGGCTGCCCCAGGGCCTCGGGCCGGACCATGCAGGTCCTGCCTGGGGCCTTGGGACCGCGAGTGGCACTGCCACACGCGGTGCAGGCGGGGCCGCTGGCCAGCACTGGCGCTCCGTGAGTGCGCGACCTTCCGCATCTCCATTTCCACCCTTCCTGCCGGGGCTGGCTGGCAGTGTCTCTCCAGTTAGACGCATCAGCTCCTGTGTTATGGTGGAAGCGTGTTAATAACAAACCCTAAAAAATGTCAGATGGAACCAAAGTTGGTCCAGATCATAATACAACAATTATCTGAGACATGGAGACATTTTCATATTGAGGGGAAACTAAATCTTCAGCATTTATTGTTATATTTGTTATTTACTGGAAAAAGAAAGGAAAGCTCATAAATGGCTTGAACCTTTGAACGCATGGATTTGGTAAACAGGCAACGGGTTACCCACTGCCCCATGAGAAGAGGGGGGAGGACGATGCTGGAAGAGGCGCAGGACAGGAGGGTGCAAGTCCTCCTCCCTCTGCGGCCTGCTGTCCTCGAGGGGGCCTCAGTGTTTTCACTGCAGATCCAGGAATTCTGGGACATCCCGGACTCTGCCTCCCCGCCCCAGACACAGCTGCCCCTGGATCGTGCATTCTAGATGCACATTTCTTTAGAAAGAAAGAAAGCAAAGCAGACTGTTTCTGATGGAACCCCGGGAATCATGTCCTGCAGATCCAAGGAAGGAAAAACAGTAACATGCTGGTTTTAGGGCTTTGTTGATACATGTGGAACTAACTAGAATCAAATCCACAGAGTTTTGCTTAAGCAAATAAGCCGCGGCCGGGACTGGGGACTGAGGTACAGAGCAGGGTGGCATCAGGGAGCCCCCCACCCCCGGTCAGCCAGAGTCCATGACAGCCCATGGCTCCGACATCCTGCGACCATACCTGTCTGGAGTTCAGAATTTGAACAATTGGGACAATTTCAGAAACGAGTTCATGTGCTACTAGCTTATCAAGTTTGAAATACCACGTTCTGACACTCAGTGTTTTGCATCAACTCCAACAATTCAATCTATTGTCTTTATCATTATTTCAAAAAAATTCACAAGTTATGTTTTGTGAGTAAAGAATAAGGAAATTTGTGTTTGCTCCTAAGTCTTGACGGAGAAGTGAGGAAGGGATGCTGAGCCACCACTGGCCATAGCAAACGCAGAGATGCTCGTGCAGCGCGCGGTACAAGCTCAGGACAGTGTCCCTGGTGAGTAAGTCGATGAACGAACACCATGAGCTCCGCTGGGCGCGCAGAGCGCTAGTGCTGACTGCGACGCAGTGAGACAGCTCCAAGCCAGCTGGGGCGGCTGGTTCCAGGGCACGGAGAAGCCTGCGGGGCTGTGCGGGGCCGTGTTCTCGGGAGGCCACGCAGGCGGCCTGCATGGGAGCTGGGAGGCCCGTCCACACGCTGCACTGGAGGCAGAATGCTCACCTCGCTTCATCTTCTGAGTGGGTGGACTTTGAACGCCATGTACGGACGCTGAAGCCCTGGCGGTTAGTGCAGAATTGCCAGGTGGAGCCTGAGTACAATGTGTCCAGTGAAACTAGAAGAGCTATTTCTGAAAGGAGTTGAAATTTGTGCGTGCTACTATGTTACTAAACTGTGAGCCATTTATCTGCAAATTCACAAGCCCTGGGCCCAACAGCGGAGGGAGAGAGAGAGGGAGGAAGGAGAGATCGGAGCGCTCAACGTTCCATGTAGGGCTGCATTCGCACAACTGCGGATGAACATAAATTGCCTTTTGACCTGTGACAGGCTTGCTGAGAGCTAGGTGCAGGGAGAGGTGTTTTGCCCCCACACGTGCTATGATCCTCATAACATTTAGCTTTTAATGCAGCAAGAAGAATTAAGCCACAGTGTGAAACCTCCATAGAACTTTTGTTTAAAAATGTAATCTTATTATAGAAAATGAAGCTACTTAATGTCTTATGCATCCCACACGATCATAGGCAGAGTCCTGTAGAGAACGTTATAATAACTTATAATTTAGGATTTACTGAGCACAGGAAACATGCTGGATGCTGGCAGCTGGCAGAATTAGGTGAACTCCTTGCTTAGAGGGTTTACAGAATGAGGGTGATACATGTTAAAGAAGAGAAATATGTGTGAGTTAGCACGTTGTCCAAACGGAAACAGCTCTCATTTTTCTTATTGAGGTCTGTGTTTTATACAAGAAATCCAATTCTATTTTGAATTTTATATTAACCTTAATGGCACATGTTAGAGAATTATGAAATAAGACTTATTTTAGCCAAATATTGACAAAGTGCCCTAGGTAAGTGTTTAATGCATATTTAATGAACAAAATTTTGGGTTTTTTTTTCTGTTTAGCATTATGCTCAGAAATATTATCTATCTACATGAGTTTCAAAATTGGAAATGTGCCAATACACAAACTTTTATAAATGTGCTTAGTCTTCATACTTCCCCCTGTGGCTGGAAGACAAAAGCTAATTATTTATTAAGAGAGTCATGACTCCACCATTTAACTGAACTGATCATAAAACACATGGTGCTGAAAAATGCTAAAGAGCCGAAACCGAAGTTTTTGTATTCAGAATATATTGTGTTTTCTACGGATGTGGGTGGAAGCTGAAGCTAGGGACGGGGCGGGCAGTTAATGAAAGGGAATGATTCTGTTTAATTCAGTTTCGAATATAAAATTATCAAGGAAACACTACACACTGAGTATCACATTGGACACTGAGGACCCGAGACGTGGTGGACTAGGAGGCGTGGCCGTGAAGCCAGGGACAGCGGCGTCACGCTGCCCGGGAGACGGACGGCCTCTGAGGAGCGGCCTCTCGCGGTGGAGGCTGAGAGAGAGAGTCTCACAGCCCCCTTCAGTTAACAATGAAAACACACCTGTTTGCTTTAAACTGAGTACATGTTCATTCACTGACACATATGAAGGTTTCTAACTTTGCTTACGGTTGAAGCTTTTCTCCTACAGTATTATAAAAAATGTTTAAAAAGAGCAAAATTGAAAGAACTTTATAAATGCCTTCTCCCCACCATGTTGATTCTGTTCTACTCGTATCTCTCAAATTATTAATTTTTATATACATTTACTAGTCTGTTTTATTTAATGCACTTAAATTGCAAACAATAGAAAAATCTCCCCTAAATACATACACATGTGCTATTAAATAGACACTATACTTGTTTATGATAATTTTGATGGAAAACCAAAATGGACTAAAATGTACACGTTTATGCTCTGAGTTTAGTCAAACTCTCAAGGTGTAGAACATAGAATCACTTCCAAACATTCCTCTTCCTCCTCCCAGTGAACATCTGCCCTCGCGTCCAGAAAGGACGGCTCTTGTGATTGTTTCCCAGCGTGATTTTGTCTCTTCTGGGAGACCACAGAAATGGGATCATAGAGCACAACTTCTTGTGTGTAAGGCATGGCTTACTCAGAATGTCTTTTAGACTCATTTGTGGTGTTGCTTATATCTGGAAGTCATAGCTTTGTTTGTTTGTTTTTGCTGGCTTTTACATTGTTTTCCTGGTGGATTTCTGGGCTGATTTTTACTACGGCCATTAGAGATGAAACTACTACAAACATTCTTACGCAAGTCTTTCATTCCCACGGCCCGGTGTGTGGGATCGGTAGGGCATGGGGGTTAGAATTCAGTTTATAAGAAACTGCTATAGATCACCAAAGCGACGAGGAGAGAATTTCCCATGAGTCTCTCACGTTTCTGCACAAATCCTGCAGGGGAGGCTCTATCACCCTTTGATTCGAGCAGCTGTCACATCCTGGGCGCACAGAGCTGGCATCCTCTCCAGAGCGAGGAGCAGGCCGCTCACTCTAAAAGTCACGGTTCCGTCCTGTAACATGGCCCTTTTGTGTGTGCAGGTGTCATCTGCCCCCTTCCCACTGCCTCTGAGCGCCGGTGGACAGTTCTGACGTTCCACTCCCTGCCACTGCTGTGAGTACCATTTCCTTTTTCTGTGCCCAGTAGTGTCCAGTCTTCTCCCAGCATGTGTGACACTGGCAGACTAACTGTTCACCTGTAAGGAGGGTGACTTCTCAGACCTCCGGAGATTCTGACAGGCCTTCACACTCCTGCCAGCGTATGAGCGCTCAGGTGTTCTATGGCCTCGCCAACACTGAGCTTTGAGAGTCTCAGTTTTTATGTCTTCTGGAGTATGTCTAGTGTACTTGACTGTGATTTTAACTTTTCATTTGCCAGGTAAGTGATGAGGCTGAAATACATCTATGATTGTTTCAGACATTCATAAATTTTCTTTTGTAAAATTTCTATCCAAATATTTTGCCCATCTTTTCCTGCTTTTTAAAAATATTAATGAGAATTAGGAATTTGGTGTAGGCATAAGCCCAAAGTGTAGCTATAGATCCTAGATACCAGTCTTTTGTCTGATATGTTTTGTCAATATTTATTACAGATGTTTTTGTAGCTCGCTCACTGATTTTCTTAACGGCATATTTTTTTATCTTTTTTTTCTGGTATGCTTATTGCTTTTTGTGAACTATATTAAGAAAAAATACTCTGCCACCAAGACACAAAAATACCCTCTTATGCTTTTACTTAAAAGCTGCTGTCATTTTGAAAATGAACCTTTTCAGATAATTGTAGATTCACATGCTTTTATAAAAAATAATCGCACGATCTCTTAGAGTGTAATTGTTGAGTCATATGCTAGTTGCGTGTTTAGTTATTTTAACAGAAAAACTCTAATTCCCCTATGGCCTGATGGCCATATAATTTTGCATTCTTACCAGCAACGTATGATGGTTCGGTTTCTTGGCACCCTCCCCAGAATTTGACGTTGTCACTACTTTTAAATTTTAGCCATTTGGTTACCCTAGGAGGGTTGGGCTAACAGGTGTTGTGACTTTTCTCACTGCTGGGCTCTCCTGCTTCGAGTCATGGGTCTAAGAGCGTGTGTTCCACTCTGGTATTTCAACCTGGCATATGGGAGAATCCAAAAGAGAGTTTATAGAAAGATAAAAATCTATCATAATACTTACGCTTTCAAAGTGCCGTCCGTTACTGTTTTAGGACACTATCACAGTTTGTAATGGTGTATTTTTGTGGCTGTGTGAACTCATTTGCCTACCGTGCGTCTCCACCAGCAGGGGGCAGGAACCCCAGCTCCAGCTGGGTCCCCACCCCGCCTGGGCCTGGCATATCAGAGCGTCCAACAGAAACGAATGACGATCGGATGCCAACACGTGTTCTTAATGCGTTCACACCTTGCTGTGCAGATACCCCATCGTTGCTTGTAAATAGTAGTTGTAGAAAGACTTGCTTTAACGTCATCAGTGAGCATTTTATATTCAATTGGAATGGCGCACTGGCTCAGCTCCTTTTTACCGCGTATACGAGAGATGGAAATAGAGGCCTGAGTTGATGCCCGCTGCTTCGCAAGCGTCAGAAGGTTCTGCTCTTCGAAAGGGAATTTTGTCCTTTAAAACATTTATAATGACAGATACTTTTAACGGTTAAAACTCCGACTTCTGGTGCAGATTCGCAGGCCCCCTTTGCATGCCTCTGTGTCGGCGGCTCTGCCAGGCGGCCAGGGCGTCGCTCTGCGGTCCCTGCAGAGTCCCGCGGCGGGACTGCCACCAGCCCTCACCCCGTCCGGGTCCCCCGTCCCTGCCCCGGGGCGGGCAACCCCCCGTCCCCCGGCCTCGCTCAGCCAGGGCCACCTCCCCGCAGGGTGAGTGAAGAAGGCTGATGGCGTCCAGAGCCCCACACGGCCCCTGCGGACACCGCTGGAAGGATGTTCACATGTTACATAAAGCTGAAGCACTGATCTCACATGTGCTTGCAGACACACTGAGTGCAGAGGCGCACTGTGCACGCACACACTACGTGCAGACACTGAGAATAACGGCTTTTGTGGAGGCTGGTTCCCGGGGTGGCGCATGGCCTCACTCGCTCGCCCCTAGCTGCGGGGGCCCTGCTGGATCTGCTCCCTGAAAGCCAGCGTGCTCGTTAGCCCGAGACGTGAACGAGCACAGGCCTGGAGTTTGAGAGGGCTCTTGGTTGTGTCACTTTCTGTTTTCCTTTAAAGGAAGAATTCCTTGAGATAAGTAAAGAATTAATTTAACTAGCTATTTGCAGCAATATAGGGATTTGTGGCATTTTTCAGAAACTAAAATCATCCTCTGGTTTGTAGAAGTTAAGTGGTGCTTAAAACCTCCATTCAAAAGCTGTTATTTTCTCATTCCATAAAAATGATTAAGTGTGTTTGCTGGAAAGTGAAATCGCACGCATTCCACCTGTCAGTGACTTGCTCGGTTTGCAAATAAAAAGCTAGGTCTTCCGGGTCCAGGTGACAGGTGGGGCCTGAGCCTGAGAGGAGAGCCTGTCCCCACAGCGTCAGCACCGGCGGGGTGGCCGCTGGGCCGCTGCCGTCAACTCGGGCGGTGGCTGGGCGCACACTGCCGGCCCCTAGCCGGTAGCCCAGGTGGCTTTGCCAGCAGCCCTGAGGGTCTCTCTGGCGAATGACTCACGCGGACGGCAGAGGCAGCTCAGGCCGCCTGTCCCCCAGTCAAGGCCTGCGCCACAGCCCCGAGGGGCAGCAGGGCAGGAGCAGGACAGGGCCACCATGGCGGGATGCCATCGCCCTGTCCAGGGCCTGGGCCTGAGCAGCCCAGCAAGGACGGTGAGGAGACAACGGGGCGGCGGCGCGGTGTGTCAGGGAACTGCGTGCTGAACTGCTCCACAAGCCGCACGTGCGGGAGAAACCGCAGCAGGCGCGCAGTGTCTTTTCAGATTTCCGTCCTCTAACTTGGGTTTTATCTGCATGGGGCTGGCATCCGTGGCAGCAGGAAGGGCCGCTCAAGCTGGATGGTGTCCTGAAGAGCGCGCAGTGCACAGGCAGTAGAGCTTCGCGGAAGTGGAGTAGCTCGTGTCTGCTGGGAGCGACGGATCCGCCACGCACTGCGCCGCGCAGACTCACCTTCACTCTCCCAGAGCGCCTCTGAGCAGGGCCTCAGCCCGCCCACGGACGTCCCGGGGCGCCCCGGCCACCCTCCTCTGTCCCCGCGGAGCGGGCAGGGGCATTCTCCAGGTGGCGTCCTTTTCTTTGATCCTTGATGTTCTGCTTCTCAGACTCTGGTGAAGCTGTATTCTTTCAGCCAGTGTGTTAGTAGAATCGTGCACATCGTCTTAGTTAACAAAAGCCAGAACACGTTTTCACCGTTCCCGGTGGTAGTCTATATGATAGAGAGAGTATCTGTTGGTACCCTGATGTCAAAGATAGCATTGAACTCAGGACCTCAGGTGAAACTGTGTAAACATGACAGCAACAGATCGTTCCACAGCTTTCTGCAGGATTTCCTTTTGTCTTTAAAATTAGAGTAACTAAGATTGCCATTTGGATAACTCATAAAACCCCAAAAATTCTCACAGGAGGGAGGACCCCTGAAAATGGGGAATGCATTTTGTCACAGGTAGGATAAAGGCTTGGATCTATTTTGTTCGAATAGCTCCAGCTATAAAAGATTAGCTTGTAAGATCAATGTTCCCACCAAGAAAAACCAAGAAATCTGGATCACACAGACACAGAACAACAACAAACAAACAAAAGGCAGCTCGAAGGCAGTGGAAGGAAGCAAAGCAGCCAGACTGAAGGGACCAAGGTCCCAGGAAGCGGGGAGACACTGGCAATGAGCCCCAGACTGCCTGACACCTTTCCCATCCCGGCATTCCCGACAGGGCAGAAACCTTGGGCTCGGTGTTCTCCAGGCTCATCGGCTGGGCAGATAAAATTGCAGTTCAAGGCAGCCATCCCATGAAGAGGCGAGATCCAAATAATGTAATCTACAGAAAAGTGAGTCTCATGTTCTGGACTGTTTGTTCTCTCAAGGCATTCTGCCAATTCCTAAACTGTGCACAAGATGCTGAAAACTTAAGCAGAAATTGACATATGAGAGGCTAAAAATTAATCAGAGACTTTAGTAGTCCCACATGGACGAGGGAACAAAAATTGGAGTTCACAGCCTTCCAAAGAAAGATTGCTCTGGCAATCAAACCTAGGTGTTCATTCGAGTCTGTCAAGGACACACCCTAGGAGTGAGAGCAAACCAAAATAGAGAAGCCCTAAAAAAATCTGAAACACAGTCTTTAATCATCTCAATCGCTGACTGGATTAAAGTCATTTCCCATGAATTCAGCTGCTTTCCAAAAGAAACATAGATGCCCCTAAGGAAAATTGGCATCATTCGAAGGCCGAATAGTTCTTTATGTACAATGTCTGGAATTTAATTATAAACCTACAAGATTTGCCACGAGATAGGATAAAGCAGCTGAAAATCAATGTGAAAAAAAATAGAAAATAGAAATAGACCCACAGGTTATTCAGCCACTGAGGATATTAGACACTGTGTTAATCTGACATTAATGTATTTGTGGCTACAGCGATAAATGTATAGTGAAAGCTATGATTAATATGTTTTAACAATACTGGATGGAAAGGGGGAAAGCACACCTGAAAAATGGAATCCAGAAAGAAGAATTCGGTGGGCATACTAGAACTAAAAAATACTGTAGGTGAAATTAAGAGATCAGTAGAATGTTTAACAGCATTATAATCAGTGGGTCAGTAGCAGATAGCTACATTGACTCAGGCACAGCAGAGAGAACCCAAATGCAGAAATGCACATCACACCCAGATAAGACATGGTGCTAACCTCTACCACGTGTGTGACTGGAGTTCACAAGAGAGAAATAATGTTTGAAAAGATATTGATCAAGACTTCTCCGAACTGATGGAAAATGTTAAGCCACAGATTAAAGAAGCCCTGTGATCTACCTAGAAGGATAAATAAAATTTAATCACGCCTAAGCACATAATAAAGCTTATAAAAATAGAAAATAAAAAGGAAGAAACAACGGATAATAAAAGACAGGATACGTTATCTTCAGAGAAGCAACACTAACGGATCAGTTTTAAACCAAAACGATTGCAGCCAGAAGAAAACTGTCATCTTTAAAGAGTGAAAATGAAACAAAAACAACTAAACCAAAAGACTAATCCATCAAAAATATCCTTCATCCCTCCTAAAGAAGACTAAAAGAAGGTATTTTCAAGCAAGTCAAACTGAGCTCAGTCACCACGGGCGGCGTGGTACGCACACTAGTGGGTGACAAAGGGCGGCATTGTGCAAGGGGAGCTGGGCCGGCGGAGCTGGCCGGAGCGGACCTGGCTGGAGTGGACCTGGCAGATGGGACCAGCCCGCCAGCCGCCTGCTCTTGTGAAGTTTTGCTGGAACACAGCTGTAGACGTCATTTCCGTATCGTCTGTGGCTTCCTCTGCACAATGGTTGGGTTGTATAGTTATGAAAGATACCATGTGATCCACATACTAAAACATTTACTATCTGTCCTTTGAGGAAAATTTGCCTCCCCTATATTAAGAGAGTTTGAAAACAGACTGAAATATATATGACTTATGACACATGTAACCCTGCTCTGCAACACGTGAAGTGTGATCGTTTTGGTAATGGGGCCAAGTCACACAGAAATGCTTAGCGGAGACCTGACTCTTGCTCCCGTCTTCATGTCACACTCAGAAACGATTCCAAGAAAAGTGCACGTCTAACTGGGGAAGGCCACGTTCGTGGAAGGCTTTGGAATTAACAAGAGACTATCTTTATAACCTTTGCGTAAGCAAACGGTTACTGGACAGGAAACAAAAAGCACTGACTATAAAGAAAAATACGGAAAATTAGACGTTGCTTAAATTAAGATTGTTTGTTTATCAATGGATACGGTCAAAAGAAGAAAATGAAAAAGCAACCTACAGATTAAGATACTATCACTATATCAACATCTTATCTGTCTGCACAAGCAGACATGTGCAAAGGACTTATTATCTGAATAATAAAGACCTACTACAAGTCAGTGAGGAAAAGACAAACATGAAAATATGTATTTCTTGTGGTAAAGACAGATTATAACAATTATTTCACAAAAAGAAAACAACATAAAATTTCCAGTGAATGTATAGAAAAGGTGCTCACGTCAATAGTCATGTCAGTAGTCATGCGGAGAATGAAAATTAAAATTACAATAACTTACATCTACATTCTTATACACATTTGAAGAAAAACCGACAAGTTTTACGGAGGAGTTGGAACAGCTGGACTCCCTCACCCAGTGACTCCACCCCGAGAGAAATGTCCCTAGCCCTGTGCCAGGGGACATGAGCCAGGTCCCCAGGTCCCATCAGATGCCATCGTGGTGGTCACTGTACACCGTCTTCCAAACAGATGTGTCGCCCACCGAAAACTCCTAGCTTGAGGGCCTTTCCTCATTTCCTGGCATGTACCCCGCTGGGATTCAGTGGCGATCAGTTTTCCACAAAAGACCACAAATACTATGACCATGGGACATGCCTCAGTTCGCCCACCTCGTCCCAGGGAAATGTCTACGAATATTACGGGATGGTGCTGAACACTGCTCGCTGAATAAACAAGTCGCTGCCTGGGAGAGGGAGTGAAACAAGAAGTACAGAGAGCGGGGTGGACCTACGAGGGCAGCGGGCTCAATGCTTCGGTTTGGGGGCGGGTCCGAGGGGCCCTGTTAGCAAACGTGTCTGACCATCAGGTCGCTAAGTGCATTGAGTTCAAAATATTAGACACTTGATCTTTTCTTAGACATTTTCTGGTAAAATGCAATTATTCATACGCAAAGATGCTACACTAGATACTAATTCCAAGGCTGGTTTACTAGAATCTGTCCATTTCTGGATCTGTCAGTATATGGGGAAAAGGTCCCCTTTCCACATTTGTCCTCAGGGCCTGGCGAAGTAGGGCGTGGGGGCGAGGAGAGGGAGGGAAGGATTGGGGAGGGGGGAGAGGGAGGAGTGGGGAGGGGGAGGAGGGGAGAGAGCAAGAGGCGGAGGCGGGACTCAGAGCTGCCTCACCAGTGCTTGGAGCTGGGCTTTGCCTGAGACGCTGGCGCTGGCGTCCATGCCCTCTGCACTCGCTGTGTGTCTAACAACCATTTAGCCCCATCGCGGCCTCAGGCCCCTCGTCTGCCACATGGGCTTATAACCGTGCCTGTGGCATCAGGCACTGACGGGGCCAGGGACAGCAGTGTGTGCAGGGATGGCAGCTGTGAGTGCTGGGCAGGTGGACACCCTCGTCCTCCTCCTCACCTTCGCACGTGTTGGGCCCAGAGGCACGTTGTCGCCCTAACCGGAACCGTCTTAGGAAGAATACTAAGTTGTGGTCCAACATTTAGAAAACACTGCTCATGGAGTTGTAGCGTTTGTATTTCCTGTGGCAAAGACAAAAAAGTTTTAGGATGGATAGCAAAACCGAGGACGCGATGCAACGAAGATATTTTTTACCGCAACTTCTTTTTCTATGTTCCAAATATTTTATATCTTTATTTTATAGACGATATAATGAGCAAGAATGCACATGCTGTCATTTTAAACATGCATGCAGACATACGCACACACATGTAGATTCATACATACGTGCGTGCATACATATACACATATATAAAAGTGGAGATTAGGGCTTTCTAGAACCAACTCTATCTGCCTCACAGCCCCTCACGGGGCAGAATGGCCACCAGGTGGCACTTGGATTTCAAATCATGATGCAAATTAGTAAGGCAAATAATTACCCAAAATGCTCATCGTTCCCCAAACTTGGCTATCCTGCTGAATAGCTGTGTCTCCCCTCATCTGTCTAAGGACTTAGAGGTCCCATAAATTGAATCTTCACTGTACAATCAAATTAATGCTCACAATTTTAATTAAAGATTTAATAAGGAATACATATTGTTTCTATTGTAATACAAATAGTTATCATTTTGTTTTCATCCTGTAGCCTAAAATGTTTTAAAGAAAGTGCCATCAAGATATGTCAAGTCTATCAGTCTTAACATCAGTCTTAATACTTTCTAAACAGAAAGTGGCGGGAACCACAATGAGAAAGATCGGAATTTGAAAGCAGTGCTTAGACCCCACCTCATGCCCTGCTCTCTGCACTCTGGTTTGTACCATCAGGGGACATGCTTTCTCTGTCCCCACTTACTATAATTTTATAAAATATCTACCACCTCTCTAAAACTGTCATATTCTAAAGATAAGCCTGGTATAAGAGAAACGTGGTTCACTTGTAAAGTCATAATGCAAATACGTTGGGCTTTCTGTGTCAGGATTAAGTGAATTTGAGGACATTGAAAAGGAGCTTTCAAAGGTCAGTGGAGGCCAGTTCACTACAAGTTTGAAACAAGGCATAGGCACTAGAAAGATGCTTCGGCCTTAAATGCTCTGTGCCAAACAAAAACGCATACACGGCTCAAGGCTGAAATGCATTGAAATCCAACTACATTTCAACTGGATAACTGTATTTATAGTCTATTCATTTAGTCTTCGGAAATTTACTACGGACTTACTTTGTACCAACCATTGTGCCTTACTCCAGGTTCACCGCTTAAATGCTGATTTTATCCAGAAATCACCCTCACAGAAATATCCAGAATGTTTGACCAAGTATCCGGGCATCGTGGCCCAGTCCAGTTGACACCTAAAATTAACCCTCAAAAGTATCAAACCAGGGCTGAGCGAGGCAAAAGGCTCTACCTTGTTCTCGCAGGTTTCTGCCTCAAGATCATAATTTTAACAGGCTTTTATGTCCCCTTTGCATAAATCTCATCAGTCTGTTCTTTGTCACAGTTTCTATTCTCCGCACCTCACAAGACATTCAGTGCACAGGATGTGCTCAGTAGACACCGTGTTTAGACATGAATTAAAAGCAGATTAAGTCGCGTCCATCGGTTTCCGGTGGAGACCTTCATTCAACCCCCCTAGCCACCTACGCGGGGCTCAGCACACGCTCGTTGTGAAAGGTCATTCAGGGACTCGGCACCTTTGTCTCACCTGAGGTTTTTTATGATCAAGTCAAATAAATCTTCTAAGTCTCTTCTAAGAGACTTGACATTTGTAAAAATATTCTTACTATTTGAACCTCGTGTAAAGTAAATAATCTTAAGATAACGCTGAACATATTCAAATGTATTTCATCATGAACTTATAAACAGTCGGCGAGTCTTCGCCGGGCCCGGAGCCCCGCCCCGTGCTCCGCCGTGGCGTGGTCGACATCGCCGCGTGCCCAGCTTTCCGACGCCACACGGTCGCCGCCGTGAGTCCGCTGCACCTGGGCTGTGGGGAGGGGACAGTGTGCGCGCGGAGGCGGGTGCGGAGCGGAGCAGACGCGGCGCCCGCCCCGCCCCGCCCGGGGGCGCCGAGCCCCCAGAACCGAGCAGGCGGCCCGTGCGTGTTCGCGTCGCGGACAGTCGTGCCCGGGGCCCCGGGACGCGTGGCGGGGCCGCGCGGGACGTGCCGCCGCTTTCGGGGCTCGGCTCTCCGCTTCGCGCCCTCGGACGCGGGCCCCGCTTCGTCTGGGAACCTTCCCGGGGCCGGAGCCGCAGGACGTCCCCGCGTCCGCCCCGTCGGTGCCAGGCGGCCCGGGGGCGGGGGGCGGGTGGCCCGCAGAGGGCCTCGCGGGCTGGGCCGGCGGCCCGGGCCCGGGAAGCTTCTCCCGCCGCCGGCGCGGAGGTGGCCCGAGCGCTGCGGGGTCCTGCGCTGTGCGGCTTCAGAGCGCTCGTCCCAGGTTTTCTCTCTGTGGGATCCACCTGGAAGGCTGTGTACACGAAGTAGATTATTTTGAACCACATTTTATAGTGAAATATAAGGTGATGTGTGTGCATGAAACCTACATAATTTATAGAAATAATAACTTCAGTGTGTCTCGGAGGATTCACCTCTTCCCCGTGCTGAGCTAGCACGTCGTCCTCACACGGCTCACACCCGCGTGTGCGTGTGCAGTGGACACCTTGGACACCCTGACGTTTCACAGGGAGCAGCCGGCCGGTGGGCAGGGGCTTCTGTTTCCACATGTTCCATTGACTAATGCCCAAGATGAAACTCATCTAAAATTGTTTTACAGTTGAACTTTTCTATTAAATGGCTAAGATCTGATTTTGCTTATTCTTCAACTTATAAAAATCATCATTCAAAAATTTACTGTTACTAAGAAGTGATATGTGGCTTCTTCTTAATCCGTTAGGTAATAAGGACATTACATATTTTTTCAGGATGCAGATAAGTTGCTGCTATTAGACCTTAAGTTTAGATCCAGAAGTTGTGAAATAAAATCTAATTTACGAACTATTGCTACATTTAAAAATTATTTTCTACAAAGATTTATACAAAATAAACATGAAGTTATTATGTCTCTTATAGAGTCAATATATTTCCATAAAAACTCTCAAAACTCATAAAAGTATTATCCCTTGAGATATCTTTCTTGGCCGTTTGTGAATATTTAAAATCTCTGGAGTTATTTTGGCTTTGGACGTGGTAGGCGTATGTCAAAGTGAAGGCTGTTGGATGTAGACCGACCGTTCTTGTGGCCCCGTGTGCCATCCACGTCCCCTCGGTCACCTTGACTTTCCTTTGGGGGGCCCCTCCATTCCCAGGCTGGCCGTGGAACCCCCGCCTGGCCCCCAGCCTTAGCATGTTGCGCGGATGGCCGGACTTCACACATGTGCCCAGGTTGTTCCAAACGACGCAATTCCTACACTCTTCCTGGGACTGTTTGGAAAGAGAATGTCTCTCGTGGAGCTCCTGAGGCCAGTGGTACAATCACATGCTTTGCAAAGCACTTCAAGAAAACAGAACAGCAGCAGGGAGTAGAGGCGTCCACTTCAGACTGGATCTTCAGCAGCGGCTCCTCTGAGGAGGTGACGTAGAGCAAAGTTCTGAATACAGAAACTGCGAAGAAAGTTTCCAAGACAGTAGATCGAACGTTAAAAACAAAGAGAAGGAAGACTTACTATTTGGCACAAAGATGTGGCCTTGACAGAAGATCTTCGATCAGCGAGTCACTGCCGAGTCTGTTGGAAATCTGATTTTGTTGGTAATAAATGCAGAACACATGGGATCTCACAGGTCGCTTTGCCTGTTCCCTCTGTGGAATGTTAGGGTTCTCCAAGGTTATGTCAAATTTAAAGAATGTATTACTTTTCCCCTCAAGCCCGTGCAGTTCCCTTTGGCAAGGTGTATACCACTGACCAGTCAGAAAACAATGATTTTTAAATTTTCCTGACCAATAACACTTAAAAGACTCTTAAGGCAATTTGTCAGTATTCTCCCTGCAGGAGCATTGGCCAGACTTTGTTATTTCCCCCTTCGTGATGAAGCGTCGCCTTCAGCTCTGAAAATCTTACTGTCTCATCTTTGTTCACTAAGATTGCAGCGTGACCCAAATGCACGTGAGAAGTGAGCAGTTTACCTTGCGGGGAGCGTGGATGTTTTCTGCAGACACACTGCGCTCTTCTTGCTGAAAACGGCACAGTAAATCAAACCACGAGCTGCAACCTCCTCACTAGTGTGTCTCTAAATAATAACAACAGAAAGAGCAGCACAGGGATGGGGCGAGCAGACTTGGGGTGGGTGGAATTCACTGCAGGCGCCAAGCACTTCGAGAGTGATCCTCAAGGAGTCGGTGAATTTCCACATAAGGGAGATCGCCAAGTTCTGTTTTCTTTCCTTTAGCAAACATGTTGGGTAAAACTGACGATCTGAGGCCCCGAGCGCCATGGAGACGTTCTCAGCAGCGAGCAGTGTGTGACGAGGATGCATGTGACGTGGAGGGAGACCGCGGCGGGGGGAGGGGGCAGGGGGGCACCACGGCCACACAGGTGACCACGGACGCCGCATCTGTGCTCTGAACAGAAATTAGACTTTTCTCCTAGGTAAAACCATGGTTGTCCAAAACCATTTCCATTAATTCAGAGATTTCAGAAGCCTTTGGAATTTTACAGTTGAGGGATCATATCTTATGACATTGGCATGTATGTAAATTGATAAAAATGAAGAACTTTCTTCATTAAAAGATAGTAATTCCTACTGCCTACTGAACATATCTGACTTAGGTGCCAATCTTCATGATCTTTTCAAAGTACAAAATTTCAAAATTGTACAAAAAGAGAAGATAGTTTCACTGCACCAAAATTGTGTACAGTTGTGCCACATTGTCCCCAACATTTTTTGGAATTACAATAATGTCTAATATAATTTTTATAAAAATAATACTTTTCACAAATGAAATTTGAGGTAGTAGTTACAAGTAGACCTGTGTTTTTGTACCTTTGTAAGATTAAATTACATTTCTTTTCAAATGCATACCCTGTAGAGAACACACAGTGCCTGTATATCAACATATAATGTTGCATGTTATGACATGTTACATGTAGATAACAGTGTCTAACAAGTCCTCCCTGGGAGCCTACCAGGGGACTGGCGCCCCTGTGGCACGAGGGGACAGCAGAGCGCACACCGGGCAGAAGCACCTGGACCCGTGGGCTTGCATTTCAGTCAGGGAGGGGAGGAGAGTGACGGCGGGCAGGGCGAGCACTGTGGAAATGGGGAAACATGGAAATACTACAACGGCAGAAGTTTAATTTTTAAAACTCATTGCTTCACTTCATACGATAGGAAATTACACTCAGATTTGCAATTGATAGTATACTTTGATTTTATTTCTGAATTTCTTTTTAACCTCATTGCTTAAAAGAAAAAAAAAAAGACATGTAGAAATCGTTTGGATGTTTCCTTGACTCTCCCTTCTGCGTGAGGACCTTTCAGGTACTCTGAAGTGACCACGCCTTTCGCTCACGCCCGCCTCCTGCCCTGTGGGCAGAGGATACCCTGCCTGGCTCTGGCTTTTGTGGCTCTTGTGTGTATCTAGTCACAGCAGGGGTGTGGCGGGCACTCATCTGTGCGGGGTGGCGGCCTGCGCTCGCCATAGTCGATGAACGGCCCAGACTCCACCCTGAAATGAGATCCAGGGTCCCTGCCGATTTGTTAAGATGTGTTTTTAGAAAATCCACTTTATAGCGCACAAGAGTTGAATACCACTTTCAAATAACAGTTTTCTCTGAGGACCTGGACACTCTGACCCCCAAAGAGTTAATAACGTCCACTCAACTGGTCATTAACTGACACTGCTGTTCCAAAGGACACGGCTGGCAGGGCCTCTGTTTCCCTCAGCTGCAAAACCAGCCTGCATCCGATAAGGAAGAAAACGCATTTGAATGGGAAATACAGACGTGTGAACCTTTTGGAAAAACGACTGGCCCTGAGCCCAGCACAGTCTTAGGTCTTTCGAGCAAGCGGGCACTGTCTCAGGAGTTTGGGACGTGCGGGGAGTGCCCGCACTTATCGTCCACCCCCGCATTGTGCGACTCCCTCGCCGTCCCTCTCGTTTTCCATGAGTAAAGTCAGTCCCTGCGGCAGTGCCAGGAAGTCCTTCGCGGAGAGGAAGCCTGCTGGGACGGAACGGGACCAACAGCTCGCACTCCGTCCTGCTCTTCTGCGCACACACGCGCTTCTCCGCAGAGGGGACACCGAACATTCAGAACCGCAGCGCTCGCTCCCCCGGACGGCAGGAAAGCCTGCTGGTCCAGGTGAAAGCACAGGTCCCTTGGCGACACGTGTCAGCATTCCAGATTCTTCTGGATGACTCTCCTCCTCTTCCTTAAAAGTTTAAGTCCTATTGGAAGCCCCAATTTGGCTGTTGGACCAAACCGAACAGCGACCGTCCAGGAGAGTGAGCTGAACCATGTGCACAGAACCCGCAGGCTGACCAAGCCAGAGGAACTTGGGGAAAGGCCACGAGCCAGCACACCTTCTCCATTTCTATTCCATGGTGATCATGTTACGTTGGTAAACTTAGTTGAAGACACTTGTTAGCTCTGTAACATGGTGCTGTTTTGTTGATGAAATTGGGAAGGAAAAACATCAGGTTCATTTTTTATTTGTTTTTAGATGGGGCTTAAAACACCAGTCAATAAGTAAATGAAACTGTTATAATCTGTTTCGTTCTTGAGGCTTATAATCTTTTTAGGGTTTCTGGGATTATGCGCCACTCTAATTGAGCATCTCTACTTTGTCTAGACCTGAAATGTTTCAGTTGAACAGGATTAGTAATAATCTGGAAAGAGGAAACAAGTCATGTTATTCATTCAAAAAATGCTAGATTACCCTCAAATGAAAAATATTTGGCACTAATATAATCTAAACATTGCACACACTGCTATCAAGAGCAAATGGCAGTGGCAAATCTCCAGCTCAAATACATTAAATCTATATTTTAAAAATTGATTTTTATGCATATTGAAAGGCATAAGAAAAAAAGATATTCTAATTAATAAGAGTACTATTTGGAAACAATTCTTAAATGATGTGCTTGTGTACTTTCATCTTTAATCCAGGAAAATCATTCTGTATTTGTCATTTATATTACTTAAAAGTAGGAAACTAAACAAACAAACAAAAACATGAATTCAGTAGACAAAGTACGATAAACATCCAGCTTAAAATGAAGTTTTCAGTTACAGTAGGTTTGGATGTGATTTTGAAGCTCACATAATTTTTAAAACCTAGTATTTATGGCATTAAATTTGGAGCTTCACATATTTTAAAGCAGTGTGTTAACATTAATGTCACAATAGTAATTTTAAGAAAAAGATTACTAATAACAGCGCCTGGCAGGGAAAAAGTAGTCTGCCTAGGATTCTTGCTGTTAATGAGGCTTAAGTGTTGAAAGGGGTGGATGGATTCCCTCCACCAGGGCTTTTCCTCACCCAGTATTTCTCACAGCAGTGGGGGGCTAGCTCCCCCTTTCCTGTGGGGCAGGGAGGCATTAGTGAAAGAGAATTTGGAGATCAGAAGCGGCTCCTTAGGGGCCCTGTGGCCAGAGTGTTTTGCTGCACTCACCTGATTTGCCAAGTTTCCTCTTCCTGACTCTTTGCCTCCTCATTTCTCAGGCCCAAATTAGTAGTGACTTTTTGTTGCCTTTTATTTCTTGTTGGTCAATTTTTATTTCTTTTCTTTGAATATGTTATATTTGCTTTATCTCTTAAGCAACCAGAAGATCAAAGATTAAATGCACATATGAAAAAGATGTAAAAGTGCAGATTTGGAGTAGTCAAATGGTAGAAGCTGTGATAATTAACAGAATAATAGTAACTAAGACTTGGTGAAAGCTTACTATATCCCAGGCATTTACCTAGTGCTCTATTAAAATGATACATTCTCCCAACAAAATTAGGAGGAAATTTTTCTTCATTTTATAGATGAGAAAAATTGAGGCAGTGAAGGCAAAATAGCTTACCTACAGTTACTAATAAATACTTTTTATATAGCAAGAAATGGTCAGTTATATCCTTATTATGTCTATCCAGTTATTGCAAGATAGAGATTTTCATTTGATATTTGTTAAACGAATAAACTAGTTAACAAATTCATCAATTTTAAGCAAGTTTTAGAAATCAAGAGATAGAAGCTATTTGGGCTTTAAAAAGGAAAGGTCGACCCAAATATTAGCCAAGTAGCTGATGGGGGGGTTGATAGGACACAGAAAAGGGGCCTTGGGGTTGGGTTTTCGTGTACCGACCTGACAGCAAGGTGTGTGTCAGCAAGGAGGAAGGAGTCTTGTTAAACCCAGTAGTGCGGGGGAGGGAGAGGTCTGGGTTAATGAATGCAGAAAGCTACACGGGCCAGGCCTCCTGATGGAGACCTGAACGTAGACGCTAAAACTATAAGCTAATAGAAGAAAATAGGGGAGATGATCTATGTGAAAGAAAATATTGGAGAATACGTTCATGATGGAGAAATACTTTATGATGATAATTACCAAAACACACTCCATGAGGTGAAAGCTGGATGGATTAAATTAAATCAAATTCAAAGGTTTTGTTTTGTTTTTTTCTTGGCAGATAGAAATCATTCTCTATATATCCATGAGAAATTTCTTAGTGTCTCATGTAGCTCGTAGATTGGGGAACCATGTCTGGTTTTGGTCAGTGGGCTGTGCGTCAAAGCGACGTGCGTTAATTCTGGCCCAGGACACTTCGGAGAGACTGTGGTTAAACCATGCTCTGGGTTGTCCCTTCCTCTGCCCAAGTAGAGGCCACATTTGAGATGGCAAAACCAACAGACGGGAACATTTTAGATCCCTCAGTCCCCTGCTCGGAAGAGACTTTTATGGGGACTGGCCAGACTGCGCCAGCAGAGAACACCCACCAGAGCCAAGGGCTAGAAGGGGGGTGGGGGGGTGGGGCACATGTCTGAAGCCAAAGGAGTAAATAACTAGAAGATGAAGCAGCCTCCTGTGAGTCAACAAGAGGATGCAGGAAGCCTAATAACAATCAGAGAACAAAGGACAGGGACATTCAGAACAGAGAATCACCAAACAGCCAGTAGTGTTTGATGTTCTAATTCACTGGGAAGCTTGTCATTGTGAATTTAAGAAATGAAAATGCTGAAAACAGAAAGAAAAAAAAAAAACAACAGGTGCCAGTGTTAGTGAAGACGAGGAAACTGTGACCTTCGTACGCTTCTGTTGGTAGTTTGGGTCTTTCCAGATGGTGGGGAAGTGACCCTGTAGAACACTTAGCAGAAACCACGGCAGGCAGAACACTGGGCCCGGACTCCCCTGCCGCTGCGTCTGCACCCCCACTCCGCTCCAGCCTGCTCCTCAGTTGTTTGTGGTAGATGTCCATTTTGAGAGGAACAGATAATTAAAAGGTAGCAGACTAAATTATAGAATATTATGTAGCAGTTAGAAGCAAAAAATAGATGTATATATAGCAACACAGATTGTAAAAACATAATTTTGTGTGAAGAGGATAAGACATTTAGATACATACATCAATAACATTTATGGAAATAAAAAAATGCAAAATACAAATCCATACTTATGCCCAGCTGCGTGTATATTTATGACATAATCAAACACAATAGAGCCACCTGTGCGAGAAGAATAGAAGAGTAGAGAATGAAAGAAGACGTGAGCAGAGGGAGTTCTTGGCGTAGGAAGACATGACAATGGCGTGTGAGCTGGAGGGTACGATTAACTGCAATGATTAAGTGCCAGTGAGGCCAGGGAGAAACAAGGTAAAGGGATAAAATATTGGGAAAGCAAGAGTACTTAAAAGAGTTAATAAATTTACAAATGTGACCATCATTAAAACTTGATTTTTAGGCTCATAGAAATAATATGAGAAATAACTCATTAAAACAAACACAAAGAAGGCAATAAAGAAAGAAACAGACAAAAACTCTGCTTGACCCAAATTTTTATTCTAGTATCTGGAGCACACATACAAAAAGGCACTTATTAGTCCCAGTACTTCTGTGGTCAATATCTTTATTGAATTACCCTCCCACATTATTAAAAGCCAAGAAGAAATATTTCTGTACTTTGAAACAGTCCTCGTTTTTTGTATAATCACAAAGCGCCAAGAGAGAGAAAAATATTTTTTTGTAATGCCATACAAGGTAGACTGGTATTAAATATAGCTTTCTTTGGCAAGACTCATTTGTAGTAGATTTTCCTTTCCTAAATATGTTTATTAAAGTGGAAGTAAAATAATAAGCGATTCCTAGTGAGTCACCCACACAGAATAAACTAGCTTGCACGGCGACATCGGAAATACAGTGTGAGACAGTGTGTGGGTATCGTTTTGTCAGACATTGAGGGAAATAATCGCCACAGGAAGCACAGATGGGGCCAGAGGCCAAGCTCATGAGCCCTCAGGTCTTCTAGTGGCATCGAATCATTCAGTTCGTAAGCAGTTTGCATACTAAGTAAAAATAAAGGGACAAACCCGTATTTTGTGGACCTACTGGTGCTCATTTGTTGTAGTAAATTTATGACGATTTTTTTGGACAGTGCACGGTGAGATTTGTGACAATGGCCACTAACCAAAGCTTTTATTCTAAACAATTTGCTAATTTTCAAAAGAGCCTTTTGAGCATGAAACTATATACCACCACTTCTTTTCAGCTTTGGGTCAAAAAAAGGCCACTTTATGGGAGTTATTGTTGATTATATGTTAACATTCACAGGAAGCAGACGGTGGTTATTTTGGAATCAAGATGACAGCTATATGAAATGATGATGTCGCTATATTGGGAAATGTAATTAAACTGCCTTGTGTCTTGAATGATAATTGTAATGAGACTGCTCAGTGCAAATCCGATGATGAGACGTGAAGGGATTGGAAGTGGCACTGACTCCAGGCTTGCGGAGAAACACGAGCTCCAGCCCAGACCAGTGCGGAGTATCTGCTTCTAAGCAAACGCTGAATGAACCCCCAGCGTCACACTGTTCTCGCTTAAGGCAGAACACCACCCGTGACGACAGCCTTTCCCAGACGAGGGGAGTGTTTCTCTTCGTATAATTCTGAGCAGACAGCAGGCCGACCGTTTGCCCCACAGTCTTCTCCCGCATAGGCACAGCAAGAGACCAGAGGGCAGGAGCCCGGAGACGCGCAGGTTGCCGCAGACAAGGCCATGTGGCCCGGGCTCGGGGAGCCCCGCCGGGCGCTGTTCTTGACGTGTAATTCGCCTCCCTCGGCTTAGGGCGCGGCACACCGCTGTGATGGGGTCCTCAGCCTAAACCACCCTGCCAGTGCATAGTATCCAATCAGTAACACATTTTAAGGTACTTTGTTACTTTTAATTTAATGCACTCACATGTGACAAGACTGTTATTTTTAAGTTTGTATTCTTGAAGGATACTTTTCTTAATTCATGAAACTCAAAACTTCTGTCAGGATACATATACACACAAGAATTACAAGGATGGCACAAGGGGGTATAGGTATGTAGGTATATATCTCTATCTCATCTTGTATCTGTATAAACCGTTTTGTAGCCTTTTGTACAGGAGATGGAGATGATAGATAGGGATAGATAGATGGAAAAAGAGAGTTTTTTCATTGTCATTACGCTAAAGAAGGTTGATGATTTTGCTGTGTATTTAGCCCAAATGTTTGTTTATCTCTCTGGCAGTCATTAGTTCTGCTCCCATCTCTTAAAATTCTGGTAATCTATATACATGGGATTATTTCCCTTCCCTCCAAATATGTCATCGTTTTGATCATTTTCTTTCCTTTGTTCTTTCCCTTTTACTCTTGAAGAACTTCTCGAATTATTCCTCGACATCACTGATACAATTTTCTGTGATGTAATGTTATACCTTCTCTCTCTCCTCTCGAATGCACATTAATTTGCTATGGTGATTTTAATTATTTACTTTTTCGTTATCTCTATTAACTCCTTTTAATTTCATTCTGTGTCTCAAAAAGCCAGTTCCATTTTCATCTCAATTTTTTCTCTTATGTAACAAAGTTTTTATTACTTGATTTTATTGAATACACAGTATGTGTCTTTAAAACATTGTGTTTTGTAGCTTTCCTCTACATATTTATAATTTTTTTCTGCAACTTAGAGCCGATAATTCACCCTTTGTTGTTGTCACCACCTGAATAATTTTTCCCTTTCTTTATTCTTGAAAGGAAGATAACCTATATGTGCCCAGTATTTGATACCTGACAGGCATGCGGACCCCTTTGGACCACACTACAGCCACACGAAATGCCCTTGTGCAGTTTTGTTCTAGGAGACGCCTGTCCCGTTGCTCCCCGCTCTGGGCAGGCGTTTCCTTCGGCCCCCTCTTCCTGGCACTCAGAGTGCGGGACAAGGTGGCTGCTCTCAGATGCAGCGGGCAAGTCACGTGGCCTCTCCCGGGCTCGTGGCTCCCGCGGGTCCTCCTGTGAGTGGGCGCCACCCTCACGAGCAGCAGGTGCCAGCGGCTGGCTCCCCCATGGATGGACCCCCGCATCTTTGGGAAAGGATAAAGGACCTCAGAGTTTTTCCTTTTAAATTTTATCAGTAATTTTTAATAGTATGAGATATTTAATTTTTAAAATTATGCTTGTTCTTTCATAGTCAGTCTCAAAACCTAAAGAAAGGGCTACTTTGTCAGCTAAGGCCCGGTATCATGAGATAGGACCGACATATTTCTAAAAGCTAAGATAAGATCTTACTCATCCTTGAAGTTTCCCAAAGCCATTCTTTGATTTTAAACAATGAATAGTTCTTCGTCTAAGAAAAATAGCATTATTAAATTATCTTCAGTAATTGAAAAGGAAGATGATCTGAGTTGCAGGAAGCCCAGAGTGAAATAAAATCGTGTGACGTGAACTAAACTGTCTTACAAATGCCGTGTGTGCGGACTCTCTCCGCGATGGCTTTTGCCGGTTCAGCATGAAGGCGATAGAACAGGAGCTTGTGTTAAATAGAAGACGTCTTCGGCGATTCGCTGAGCGAGAGATTCCATACGTTGACACTGCACTTGACCAGACACACGCGCCATGCTCTGTTAGCGAGAACGTGGGGTGCATAACAGGAGCCCTGGCCAGGCTCTGTCGTCGGACCGTGGTTTGGAGCATAGTGGATGCCCCTTCCCCCACCTGCCGGGCGTAGAGCTCTGTCTGTGCGCACCCCAGCACCGGCCACAGTGCGGTGGGCAGTGGGCAGTGGGCAGGGATGTCCTCACGTGGCCTGTAGGGGCGGTGGGCAGTGGGCAGGGACATCCTCTCATGTGGCCTGTAGGGGCGGTGGACGGTGGGCAGTGGGCAGGGATGTCCTCACGTGGCCTGTAGGGGCGGTGGGCGGTGGGCAGTGGGCGGTGGACAGGGACGTCCTCTCAGGCCTGTAGGGGCGGTGGGCAGTGGGCCGTGGGCGGTGGGCGTGGGCAGGGACGAGCCTCAGTCCTGCTGTGCATGCGGGAGCATGTGGCGTTGTCCCCAGTGATCTCAACTGAGACAGGGCAGCCATACTTCACCTCTGAGTTGCGAACGCTTTCGGTGTCCCTGTCGATTGTCTGCGGGGACGGCCGTGCTCACAGTCGGCGACGCTGACCAGCTTCCTCCTCAAAGCCTTTCTCCACCCCCTCCAAGCTCTGCTAGGTGGTCCGCAGGCTGGCCACTGAGATGGTGAGGAATGGCCTGACAGTCCAGGTTCGGCGTTCCGTATTCGCCAGACCGCGGGCCTGGCCTCCGTCTGCAGTGAGTGGTCAGCACAGCGAAGGCCTGTGTCGTCACGGACACTCCCTGGTCCCCTCCCACCCCCCCGTGTGGCAGATGACAGAAGTGCTTCTGCCGCACCTTCGGAGGCCCCGCCGCACGGGGAACCTCACGGCATCTGCAAAACCTCAAGTAAAAATTTCATGGAAATATTAAAGAATGCCAGAAATGCTGTTTAGGAATTCTTTATGGTCTTTCTTTCATGAAAAATAGAGTATTTTTATCTTGTGGAGAGAAAATTTTAACACACAAGGATTTCAAATAAAGTTACAACAGGGCAGGTAGGAGTTTAACGATACAAAATGGATTTCGTTCACGTGTCCCTGTTATGACGGGCAGACTGGTCCGTGTGGGACGGTCCTCTGCGAGATGGACAAATGCTGAAAGGGGCCTTCCTGTCCCAGGACGTTGGTCAGGCGCGTTTAGTCTCAGTGAACACGAGCGGCCCCTGTGCTGGGTCGACGCGGGGCCTGTCTCCTGGAGGCGCAGACATTTAGGGGGGCTCCCTGTCATTGGAGCCCGCTGACCAGCAGCGCGCTCTGTGGCACAGGCCCACGGCCAACACCCTGAGGCTCCCCCTCTGTGCTGTGTCTCCTGCTCACACGGTGCCGCCGCCCCTCCCCCACCCGTCACCGCGCACCGAGACTGTCACCACCAGTGTCTGTAACTTCGCCTGCTCAGTGTGCAGGAGGACATTACATCCTATACACTACCCCTGAACTGGTGTTGAGACCAAAGTACTTAAGTTACCTCCTCCTTGATTGTTTAAAATACATCACCTCTCCTAATACGCCGATTGCCTCAGCAGCCAACTGCCTTCCACCCCTCCTTCCTCTTAGAAGGAGGCCACCCCTTTCCCCATTATTTGCACCACCACAAGGGACGTTTGTGGTCCTCGACATGCCCCTGCGTCCACACTGCCTGCCATCTGCCATTCTTCCCACCAAACCTCAGGCACACCATATCCTCAACACAGTTACCTACTCAACGCGAGAGCCACAACTTGGTATTTTGAAAAGATTATTGTACCGGACTCACTTTCTTCTCAACCTGCCATCGTCAGAATAACAGTATGCGTGACCGTCCCATCAGAGGCCCCAAACGGTCAGATCCTGCAATTTAATGCCATTCCTGTTTTGTGGTTTTGTTATCTCTCTACTTTAGTAGACTTTTCATATGGCCACAAACAGGATGAAGAATTTCCCACTCTCTCCCGCAGATTGAAATTTGAAACTTCTCTGATCCTGACATCCTTTTTGTCGCCCCCTTTCAATCCTCCCACTGACTTCAAACCCACCCGTTCCTCAGTTCCTTTCCTCTGTGCGAGTCTCCTGGTCTTCCAGTTCCTTAACTCTCTCAATTTTTTTAAAAAGATAATTCAGCAACATGCTCACCAGAATAACCTCATCCCCACGACCTTCTACTATACTTGATCTTGCCAGTTCCCCAATGTGGTTTGAACCAATGGGCTATTTGCATTATCTGGATAAAATTACATAATCTGGAAAAGCGGATAGTTTCCAACCTCAAATAGACCCTCAACTGCTACTTGGTGGTCTCTTCACTAATGTTTAGTTGGTTAAATGTTCTATTTTTCTATGCGGCTAGTCTCAGCCACTTCCTTTCACTCAGCCAAGCAAATCCAAGTAAACAAGATAAACTGTCCCATAAGAAAATGAACACGTGAGACACACTCAAAGCTTCCTCTGGGCTCACAGTTCCTAGCACCTTTGCCTCTGGGCTCAGGGGAAGACATTCTCTGTCTCAGCCTCGGTGATCCTGTCCACATGTCACTGGCCACAAAGCCCCCCGTCCTCTGAAACACGCAGCCTCGTCACCCTTTCCCTGTCTCTCCTTCCACTTATCCCTCTCAGTTGGCCTAAAATATGTTAAAATACTCCCCATTCAAAAAAAGGTTAATATTTAAAATTCTTTCTTAATGGAGGAGGGGTGAATGAAGAAATGTGACAAACCTTGCTTCAGCCGGGTGACCAGTGTCAGCATCAACAGTCATGACTCATGTCGACAGGATGTAACCTTGACATGACATAATGAAAATGACACTTTCCCTCCGTGACCAGCCTTCCCCAAAGCCATAGTCCCGGCCTAATCATAGGAAAGGGTACTCTTTCACAGCTGCAAGTTCACCCAGAGCAAGGGAAGTCAGAGGATCGTCACACTCGAGAGGAGCGGAAGGGAAATCACAGCTACACGTGCTGTGGGCCCCTGGGTGGGATCCTGGACCGGGAGAGACATCGGTAAAAACCGAGGAGATCTGAGCAAATTGCAGGCTTCGTTTAATGATGCTAGGTCAACATTGGTTCATTATTTGTAACAAATTGCCCTAATAATGTAGGATGTTAACAGTAGGTTAAACTGTGTATAGGGGGTATGTGGGAGTTCTTTGTACTATCTGCTCAATTTTTTTTAATCTAAAATTTTCCTAAATTATTAAAAGTCTATTAATAATATTAAAACAGAAACGGTAGACCAGGAGCTAGGTGCGCAGAGACGAGACGTGAGCCCACGGTGACACTGAAGCTCACATCCACCTCGGCAGGTGCAGCTTCAGCGCGTGGCCGTGATGCAGCTGCCGACTCCACCCTCCAGAAGTCGTCAGAGCCATGAGCACAGGGAAGGCTGCAGTGGAAAACGCCGGCTCCCGTACGCCGGGGTGCGCCCGCGAGCCTTCCCGCGTGGGAGGACGGCGCGGGTGACCGGAGCTGCCTGCCGGCTCGGTCAGGGCCGCCGGCTGCCAGTCGAGAAGGTAGAACGGGGTCCGCCCCGCATGTCCGCGTCCTCGAAGACGCCCTTGGAAGGCAGCAGCAGTGGAGGGCGAGGGGCTTGGCAGCAGGCCTCATCGTGGCAGCGCGGGGACTCAACAGAAAAGGTGGCAGGGTGGCATTTCCTGCTGAGAGAGAAGGGACTCGTCCCGGAGGAAGCCTGGGAGCATGTCGCCGGTGCGAGCCGTGTGTGTGTGTGTGTGCGCGCGCGTGTGTGTGCACATATATGCACACATAAGACCTCAGCAAGGGGAGAGCTGTCATTGCTTAGAAGCCTGGCCCAGCTGGCCCACGACAAGTCAACCAAGGGAAAAGTACCCTCAGGACGCTGCCGACTTTGGAATGTAACAGGAGGACACAACAGTACATTTTGCAAAATGGACTCTTGAACAGCAAGTTCAGTTCTTCCTAATTATTCATGAAACTTTTAGGAACTGCAATCGACAGATCGATGGAACCAGCTGCTCGCACTCACCAGAGTGAACTCGTTGACAGGTCACTCACTGTGGTTCTCCAGCGGGGCAGTTCTGTGTCCCGTTTCCTGTGTCCTTTCTCCTGGGCGTTCTCGTGACTCTCCGTTGTCCTCATCATCTAATTTAACCTCTTCTCCAGTGTTTCAGCTCCCTCGACATTTCCCACTCATTCTGATTCGCTAAATTTTTAAATTTCCAGCACATAGGACACGCATTGTTCAGTCAGATTTGTTCGTTGTCACCATTTGGGTAGGAAGAAGAGAACCACTGAAAACGTGCATCTCCCCCTTAGTTCAGTGTGCCTGCGGCTCATCCCCGTCCCCGCCGCGGGCGGCTCATCCCCGTCCTCGCTGCGGGTTTCACAGGATTCTCGGTGCTGCTCCAGAGAATCACACCAAGCCACCCACCGAGTCCGCATAGCTGGGAAGCCGCTTTTCCCACCGGCGCTGAGACTGTGTCATTCATAGCCCGCTACTGAAAATACCACCCCCTGCCAGACACTTATCAGTTATTGGGTCCAAACGCTTTCTGCAATCGTGCCACCAAAGATAAAGTGAGAGTGTTAACAACGCTGAGGTAGCTAACACACTATGACTGTTGGTCATTCCCAGGAGGTCACTTTCTCAGTAAAACTTGATAGATTATGTGCAGACTTATACTCTTTGTATATATACTCTGAGGATGCAAATGCCTTTGAAATACTGGACTTAGCAGAATGTAATCAGACAGGCGGACTTCTTTCCAAATACTGAAAAGATGTTCCAGCTTCAAAGACTACAGGCTCTCTGACTGGTTTCTCGGTGCCTGCCTCTGCCAACCCTTACATTCCAACGCAAGTGACCTTTTTGAAAAACAGATCTGTGCTCCTCCTGACTCCTGCATGCTTACCGTGTTCACACATCAGAAGAATTCGCGATCGCTCTTAGATGAAGCCCAGCATCCTTCCTGGCTAAACTGGATTGTAATGTCATTTCTATTGAGAGGGTGAACTGTTGGTTAATGGCAGTCACAAATACGTGCAGGTGGCATTGCTTGCCAATGAGTGTCCGTTCCGAGCACCGCATCCTTGTGCGAACGTCACAGAGTGCACTGACACACTCCTGGGTGGCGCAGCCGGCCCCGGGGCCGCCGGCCTGAGCGGCTTCGTGGGCAGTGTCTGTGTGTCTGCACACGGCGGAACACAGATGAGGCTCGGCTCAAATGCAGCAGAAAAGCTTTTCTTAAATGGTTCACCTGTACAGGGCGCTTACTGCGAGCGGAGCCTGCAGGGCCAGCAGGTGCTCAGGGTGGGTCAGCGAGTGGGGCGAGTGGCCGTGAGGGCCGGGGACATGACTGTACCCCGCAGACTTTATGACACTGCCCGCACGCCTCCCCCAGCTTCCTCCTCGCGCGCTCGGGGAGCGGACACGGCGGCCGTCACGCTGCTCTCTGGAAACGCGGAGGAGGAGCTGCTGAGCCCGTGCGGGCCACAGCGCGGCCGTCGGGAGGAGGGACGGGTGGCCGAGGCCCTGGGCATGGAGGACGCGGGGCAGCGCGGTGCACAGGGGCTCGCCAAATGTCCCATGTGGCGCGGATGATGCGGACGGCACGGCGCAAGGCGCGGTCTGGCCACAGGGAGGCACGGGCTGCGTGGCCCGTGACGCCCGTGTCGGAAGCGTGGGAAGTCGTAGCTGGGTGATGGTGAATGAGTCATTCACCTGAGTTTATTCTACAAAATGAGGACAGTATCTGTGCCACAGTTATTGTAACAAGATAATGAGAACGTTAACTGCCGCGGTGACAGTGGCCTTCCTGTGCCCGCGTTCGCGCCTGTTTCTGCCGCGGCCTGTGGATGGTGACGATGACAGTAACACGCTGGCACCTCCGTGATCTCAGAGCCGGGCAGAAACAGACCAGCTTACCTGGAGAATGAGGCCATCCCGGACATTTCCGGTACCAACAGTAAACAGTTTAGACGGGGCCACTTTTTATGCAACTCTTTTTAAATGTTTTCCACTCAGATTTATTTCTTTTTATAACTGACCAGGTTAATTATTTTAAATGAAGATTTGCTTTCCTATTTTTCCACAAAAGACATTTTCTCTGGATTTTGCAATCATTGCAGCCTCACCGGTTTTCCCACTACACAGGAAAAGCAAGTGATCAATACGGAGTTGCCTGCAGAAAACCGGTTGAGGTCGTTTCCATCGATACGTTTAACTTGCAATCGTTTACACTGCAGGCTTGCAAAAACACAGAGCTTAGTTCACTGAAGCTCATTTGGAGTCAGCAAAAATTGTGTATCAGAATTCTAAAGTTGTATTTCATTGTAAATGTGGAAAATGAAAAAATTTTTTTATATTTTTAATGAATAATTTGTTCTACTTTAAATTTTAAATGCACTAAAATATTTTTTTGAGCATGATCTCAAAATATTCATGAACTTGTGAATATTGGGATAGGTGACAGTGTCCTTGAAGGTAATAGACCAGTTTTGCATTCTTCATTTTTATTTTATAATTTAGAAGTAGGTAAATATTACTATTCACATTAACCTTCACTGATTTATTTTTTTAAATCTGAGAAAGCATTGGTGGGAAAAGTAGTAGTTACATTGTTAGAACCGATGGAATAATGCAGAAAACAGCAGGTAAAAATAATCTTTATAAAATTCATTTTGGGAAAATATCCCAAAGTCAAGGGAAGATTAGGTAACTTTTAAAAATTTTCCTCACATTAGCTATGAGGCAAAAAAAGAGATCCGTTACCCTTTTATTCCTCATAACACTCCCTTCCCTCGTAAAGCACCTCAGAGCCTCTGGATTCTCTCACTGCTTTATCTGCCGTGATCCGGCAGTGACTGCGAGGTGAGGAAGGTCGGTAAGTGGGATTTCGACTGGGCAACTGAGCAGCGGCGACAGCTCCTTTCCCACGGCCAGCCTGGCGCCGGCGCCACACGCGGTCCTCTTCTGAGCAGCGTGCGCACAGACCACGCACACGTGTCAGATGAGGCCAGTGGAGGAACGGGAGAAGCCCCATGTTGTCAGATTGTCATGTGTGAGAACAAAACTGTGAAAAGTGACTTCAAATTCATCATTAAGCAAAAATAGTAAAATTCACTGAAAAATGCAAATGTAACTTGAGCATCTGGTCCCCAAATCGAAACTTAAATTTAATATATTTAGCTCTATAGTGATGTCACGACGACGTCCTTTTAGGGAAGCAGCCTGCCTGTCGTCACCATCGCAATCGACAGGGGCACCGTGCGCGGTCAGGCTTCCCACTGTCGCTGCCAAACGCGGACGAGGGCGGAGACGCCGACGGCCAGGGGGCCCCCCGCGATGGCCAGGCCCCCCCCCGCGGCGGCCGGGGGCTCATCTGCGCTGCTTCCTCCTCACAGGGCCCCTCGGGGCGCGGCCCGAGCACCCGTCCTTCGGCCGCCCAGGCCGGCGGGCGGCGCCAGGGGGCTGGGCGCTGGGGGGTGTGGCGCCCTTGTCCCTCCCCTGCATTGTCCGCGTGGTCGGCATCAAGCAGGCGGCCGAGTCGCCCACGGTCAGTGTGAGGCGCCGCGCGTGTCTGGCTGTGCCCCGCCCGGTCGCGGGGCTTTGGTTCTCTCCCTGGCGACGGCGGGCGGGGCGCCGGGGGCCACGCCGAGGGCTTCGCTGAGCGAAGCCGGGCCGCGCAGGGCTTCGGGGCGGTTCTGAGGTCCGTGGGCGTGGACCAGGCGTCGGGGACGCGGGCCAGGTGGGCGTGGACCAGGCGTCGACCCCTCGCGTCCCAGCCTGTCGCCTCACGGCGCTCGGCGCGGGGTCGCTTCTCGGTTCAGCGCCCTTGTTTTCGTTTGTATCACTAACCTCGGAATGCTCAGCGTCTGACTCGCAGTCGCCTCGTTCAGAGCCGGTCCCCGAGGCGCGCTGCGCGGCGCGGGCGGCCTGCCTGACCCGCGCCCTGGCGACCCCGCGGCCCTGGGCGCGCACTCCCTCTTCTCTGTCCCCGAGCATGTCGCCCCGTGTTTGCTGCCTCCACCGACTGCACCTCTTTCCTCGGGAGTCCTGCTGGGACCCAGGGGAATACGACCCCTTGTCAGGAGCCTGGAGGTGTGTGCGCATCGGGAACTACTGTCTCCCACCTAACACCCACGTTCATGTGGCCCGCAGGGGACGGGTCCTTGTGCTCCTTGTGCTGCTGTCCTGAGTTGAGGGGACGTGGTTCTTCAGTGTGATAAACGACATGTTTGACATTTGCTCTGCCTGAAGGCCCACAAGCTGCCCGCCGCCAGGCTGCGGGTCCTGACGGAGCACACAGGGCTCGGGCCAGAGACAAAGAAGCTCGTGACGCACGGCGTCTTCCTGTGTCGGGTCCACAGTCCCGTTCCACAGGGCCACTTAGGGACGGAAGGTGACGCGCATCGCAGGAGAGGGACCCTGGGGCCCCGCGTGTTTTGTAACAGGCAGTCAGCGTGCTGTTCTCTGAGCAGCTGAGACGTCTCCGCCTCCCGCGACTGTCCACTGCGCAGACACCGGGAACGACGCAGACCGAGCCGTCGGCGCCTCTGCCCAGACAGGCGCGGATGCAGGCAGGCCGCGGGGACGCGCCTCCCGCCAGCCCGCCCTCCGTCCTCACAGTACCGTGGCTTCTGGCGAATCTTCCTGCTCCGTCAGCCTCTAAGATTAACACCAGACCAGTCTGCGTGGTTTTTCTCATGCGACACGTTTAATTAAGAACTCTACCACAGGACTCCCAGCGACGCAGGAGGCCGTGTGCAGGGCCGGCGGCAGGCGTGACAGGCGGTTGCCATCGGGATCTGCCCTGCGCATCCAGTGGCTTTCCCCTCACGCCCCTGTGGTGGTCTTTTTGTTTCCCTGGGCATGACCCAGCACCCAGGGGCGTTAGGAATTACACCAACTCCGCCTGGGCTCGCCGGGCTGGGGTGGTGATACCTCAGCCAGCGTCAGAGACGGATTTCCTACCATCATTCCTAACTGCGACGCCTTCATAGGGGTGACTGTCTCTGTCCCCTGAGCATCATGGCGGCCTCGTCCGGAGGGGCCTCTGTAGTCATCTGAGGGCTATGGCTTGTACTGTCGTGTCTGTGGCATTTGAAAGCCCCTCACGATGTCTGCTACGCCATCAGCCTGCACAATGGGGAAGAAGCTGGTTAGTGACAAGAAGCACAGTGTCGGGCGTATGGGCTGTCCCTGGAGAAAAGCAGTTTCCACAGTCATCGAGACCCCGAGTGGCACCTGCATCAGAGGGGCCTGGCTGGCTGTGTCCTTGCTGTGGCCTCCGGGCAAGCTGGTCAGCCTGGTCCCCCTTTCAGCTCAAGTCATTATGACGAAGCACGTTTTGGGGTGGAGCTTCCCAAGGGCACCAGTCTACCTTTGCCATGTGTTCATGCCACCAAGAAGAAGCCCCATCTCCGGGGACTGAGTCAGTGACAGAGGTGGGGGGCGAGGGGCAGCCTGCGGTCTCTGGTCTCCCTGGAGACCACGGAGGTGGCAGGGTTGTGAGCAGCGCTGCCTGGCGGGGCGGCGGCAGTCGACTGAATTAAGGAGCTGGATGCAGCAGGCCATGTGCCTCGTCCGAACGTGGCCTGACTGAGGAGTGTCGCGGCTCTGAAGACGGAGGTCAGCGGTGTCCCCGGGGCCCCACTTCCTGCAGCCTGCAGCCGCCTCCCACAGACCCCGTGACGCGTTTCTGCTTCCCCCGCCTGGTTCTTCGTGCGCCGTTCTGGCGGCTATAAACTCACTTCGTCATCAGACATCTCTTACTGAACCGGGCCTTTCGCCCCAAAGGTCAGGTGCAAGAAGGACAAAGGTTGCGCAAAACTTCCTGAGACACATTCTGGCCCACGTAGGCCACTGTTAGGACACTTGGCGTCCAGTGTCCTCAACCAAGTGCCATGACCCTTGCGATCTAGGACCACATCCATTCAACAAGAGAATCCAGGTGGCGGAACGAGAATGACTTTGAATTCCCCAGTCCCCCTTTGCCCACGCCCAGGGCCCTAACCAGACGGGCCTGGTCTTGCGCGAGGGCCAGGGAAGAAGTTCTGCCCAGGAATGGCCCGGGTGGGATCTCGGATTTTAGAAAGGTCTGGGTAGCTCTGGGGCCCACCATCTTGCCATGAGAACTAGCCAGGAAATAGAGTGGGACAAGATGACCGTCTCCGGGGACAGCCGTGTTCAGCAAATGAGACTGCCTTCCTAAGGAATGTGGGCAGGAAGGGGAGAGGCGAGCAGGGCTGGAGGCCTCCGGAAGTCTTCCGCTAGCAGCAGCCCCGCAGGCGGCCGCCGCCTCTGCTGCGCCAGGTGCTGGCTGCGGTGACGTGGGGGCTGTTTCCTCACTGCTGCTTTATTCAACTGTCGACTTGTACCGTAAACTTATATATGGCTTTTTTCAAACTTGTGCATTGTTCATGGACTACTAATAAATAAAAAACGCAGTTTTAAAGGCACTGATGTTGAGTCAGCCATCTCTTCAGACTCTTATTTCAATAACTTTAAAATCTCATCGAGCTTTTGTTTTAACTCTGGAAACATGTCTAGGGAAACACATAGCATACATGACTGGTTTTAAACATCAAGTATTATACAAACTAAACGCCAATGGGAGCCATGTTACTAATGGAGACAGCACAGTAAAGGGGCAGGGTCTTAGACTTTGCCACTTAAAGTTCAAGTCTGCAGATTAGAGAATAAGGGGTCTTGGGAATGTCACGCGACTGAATTTCCTTGCTGGAGGAAATGGCTCACCATCTAGTTAACTGATTGAATTGATAAGGGCACTGAAACAAGTTCTGTAACAGATTCAGCAGAGGCCTAGAGAATAGTGAGACACGTTACCTTCTTCTCCATCTGGGCGTCATACTAATAGAAATGCTTCACCCATCTTCATAAACGGAGAGACCTTCTCCCCCCGGTCCTGCTCCTGGAGGTTGGGCATCTCCTCGGGATGCTGGCCTCCAAGTGTCTCCCAGATCAGCCAGAACACGAGCATGGTGCTAGTCCATTTGGCCGTCAAAGGGAAGAAAAGGTTTTCCCTGGAGTTGAACCTGAGGTTGACTCCAAAAACAAATATTACAGTGCATTCTGCAGCTTACATTTTATGTCTTCACAAATCTCTTTTCATACTCTAGACTCACGGAAATCCCTGGAAAGTAGAATATAGGAAGAACAGTATTTTAGAAGTGGAAAATTGCTTCAGCTTTCTGAGAAAGACCATTATTAAGTTTCACTAGTGTTATTTTCTCTTGAAAATATATTCAACTTTCAAATGTGTACGTAGACAAATAACTAAATTCTGTATGCCTCCAACAGTATCTGACTTGATTCATGTCTGTTAGCTGTAGAGAAATAAAGCTCACTTAAGAAAGATGAATGAGACCAGTCATTCCTTAAATCACAGCCCTAGTTTTTGAAGTAGGTATATTTGTTTATTTTCTAGATTTATAAAGTACGTTCAGTGTCTAGGTAACTGCACAAAGAGATAAACCATCCTCTCCTCCTGAGATGCAGTTCTAATTGAAAATGTAGTATCTTCAAACATCCCGAAATGACGCATGCCTCTTTGAGAGAGCCTCCTGCAGGGGGCCGGTAGGATATAGTGAAGAGATGGGCCTACAGAGCGTGATGTCCCGAGAACCGGATTTAGGGATTAATTCAATACGTAATAGCCAAAGTAGCATCTTATATCTGCTTTAGATAGGATTGTGTGTACATTTATTTTGATGAATAGAATACTTGCTCAATTTAGCCAGATTTTAGAATTGCTTTCCTGCTTAAATGGCCCAATGAATTGATTCAGGTTATCACAACGGCTAGTTTAAGGCTATTTTATTTTCTCCTAAATTGACTCCTCGGTTTGTCTCCATGTAAGACTCAGTGCAGAAATATTTCTGCTGACCCAGCATGACCACTTCCTGCAGCCACGAAGCTAATTTCAGCAGAGGTTTGAAATCAGGCAAGATAATGAAATAGGCTGACAGTCTGGCTCAGACCCTAATTTGCAGTCTTGTTTGAAATTAAGGTTGGCCTTCCCTTGGCCCTGAGACCAGAAGGACCCTGGCTGGCCTTTAGACCTATCATTAGATCAACCAAAAAAACGCAGCTCCTTCGCAACTATATTTGTCCTTAGAATGGCGTGTTTTCCTCACTTCTCCTTTCTCTCCTGCCTTGACATGCCCATAGCCCCCGGGCTCCCCCTCCACGCGTCAGGCCCACAGTGGCACGTGCCCCTCCCCCCTCCCGGCTCTCATGTCCTTCTCCGACAGGGGGTCTAGCAAGAGCTGCTCGACATCATCCTGATCGCGTGATCCGGCGATTCCCGCTTAGGGCCCGCGGGCTAGAGGCGTCACACGGTGCTTCCCTTGCGTGCCCTTGACGGGCGCTAAGCGGCGTTCTGGAGGGAGTGCCTCGTGCTCAGGCACCCTGTGACACTGTGCACGGTCCCTCTGCCGCGGGGTCTGTCACTCACAGCTGTCCACACAGCAGCTGCTTCACGACACGACACCGGGAAGAAAGTGACCAGTGGACACTTCCCAAATACGTTTACACACAGAAACTAACTTTGTTCTAATCATTTATTATTTTTCAGAACACCGAAGACCCACACAGCACAGTTTAGGAAGTTGTCTTATTCTAGAACACATCTAGAACATATTCTCTTCACAAAGAAGTAGAAAATTTGTATTTTTTCAGGAGACTTTTGAACCTAGAAGGTCTACACACAAGAGGTCGACCCAAATACTGGTGGAGGCGCAGACGCGGGCCGCCTGCTGATCTCCAGCAGGGCACATGGGGGCGAACGGGGGTCTTGCGCAAGAGAAGTGGGTGGTGTTAACACATCAGCAGAAATGTGCTCGGTCCTCGCGCTTCAGCCTTTCGTTTAAGGAGACTGGTCACCAAACCAGAAAGCTCAGAGCAAACACCGTAAACAAAACCGGAGCACGTGACGAGTGAGGGTGTACTGAAGCTACCCAGCACCCTTCTGAAAGTTAAGCTGCTGATGCAGCAGGACTTCTAAGGCAGGGTACGTTTTAAGAAGAGACACAGGGCTGATTTCGGACGCCACAAACTTGTAAGCAAATCTGAATTCCTAAGAGAAGAATCCAGAATATTATGTTAAATTGCGAATTTGTAAAAGTTCAGTAAATGTTTAAAATAATGAAATAAATCATGCCAAAATAATAACCCGATTTTATTTTTTCATTGGCAAATTAATATAATATTGTAAATATTGCTAAATGTTTGCTTAACATAAGCTACATTGGGCAGTTTATGACCTTCTGATGGGCTATGTGATAAAATATTGTCTGATGGTTAGATGAGTCTGTGGGTCCCTCTCTGATTGAATAGTTTCCTAAAAATATTGATGAATTGGTTGATGTTTAGCTGGAGAAGGCATTATATTGACGCCACTGAACTCTGTCTTCGATCTTATTTCAAGGAAAATTATCCTAACCTGCTTGGCACTTCTGTCAGCAGCGCTGATGGAGACATTGATAGCGAACTTATCGAACTCTCGAGCAAGGCAAAATGCACTGGTGTCCAAAACTCCGAATCAGAAATAAACAGCATAGGTAAGAGTTTGGCCTCGAACTGCGATCAGCTTTTTGAACATATGATTACCTGTATATGGGGCCAGTAAACCCCTTGCTCAAATGTACGCCAGATTGGACTAGAATTTAATAATGTTCATAGGAAAAAGATTTGGGAGATTTATTGGATTGCAAACTTAATAGGTTTCAACACTGTATCGGCAATAGTAAGCGGCTCACAGAGTATCACAGGGACGTAACAATCGTCGGTCTGGAGCTTAGATTCAGACATGCTGTACTTTGCCGCATCTGGAGTGTGTTTGGTCGTGGCTGTGATGCTCCCACAAGGGGCCACCGGCTGCGGGCCTTGGAGGTGCAGACGCTAGAGTGTAACTACACTGCATCTAACCTGTCTGAAGGAGCCGCCAGGTTAGCTTGGGCAGAGCCCCCTGGGAGGTCAGGGCCGCTGTGTGTGTCCTCGGTAAGAGGGGTAAGAGGAAATAGCTCGGCAGGCAGCGTCCGCAGTGAGAGGGAAAGGAACCGCTGTCATCTCCTAAAGCTCCTCAGACCTCGGTGTCGTCACAGCTGCCGTGCGTTCTCTGACAGGCCCGGAGGCTGGGAGGGCAGGCGAGCTGTCGGCAGGGCCATGCTCCCCCTGACACTTGCGGGGGACCCTGCCGCCTCATAGCACATCTGTCTGCTGCATCTCAGGAAATGGGGGCATCCCCCATTTCTGGGGAGTTACTAAAGACGCAGCAGGAAGGGGCACTTTTTAGTACAGGACGTTTTTTAAAGCTGTTTCTCCACGAATCGTGGTGGAAGAAGGGGGGGGGAGTAGATAAATTTCACAGCCATCTTCGCTCCTTCTTGTCTCTATTCCATGGCTAAAATCTGAGACTTCTTCGGCTTTCACATCAAAGCAGCAGAAGGCTGACTGAAGTTCATGGCCGCGTCTGAAGGCTCCCTGAGTTCCCGGCCTGGGCGGCCTCGTCTTCACAGATGGGTGGGATAAATGTCTCTCGCCGGTTTACATGGTGTCGATTGTCACGTATTGACCACAGTGGCTGCTCAATGTTTTAATAACTTGTTTTGGTGACTTAAACTAATAATGACATTATAGAAAGTGCAAACTACAGTGCACACTGAGGGATGAGCTGCCTTTTTGTGTTTTGCGTCATCCAAGCAAATCCAGTTGTTTTTTCCTCCAACATTTGAGGCTCTACAAAATACACATTGGCATTTCATAAGTACTTTCTTTCAATTAAAACCCCAAGTATATGCTATAGGGAATTTATTTCACGTGTGAATGACTCATTTGTACCCAAGTCATCACTTGGTAAAACTCTCCTGGTCTTAGGGTGACTTTAAAAAAATATGTTGCCCTTTCACTTGTCAGAAATTAAGCCGAACCTTCAAGGCTCAATTTCCGATTTAAATTTCAAGTCGCAAGGTTTGATGTCAGCCTCGCAACCTTCCCCATTGTCTGTCTGTGTAGGACATGTACATTACCCGATGTGTGAGCAGGTTCCATACGAAGCAAGATTATGTTCTGAAGTTATCGAAAGTGGGTTCTCAACATGTTGAAGATGCGGCCTTTATCTGTTGGCTGTGGCTGTCCTTGCTTCCACCATAACCCTCAGGCATGAACACATTTCATACTCTGTCGTAGACACACACACGCTCACACACACTCACACACATACACGCTCACAAATAACCGAAACAAAGTTCTAATGAAGCAACACCTAAGCTCCCGTGGGCAAGTGTGTCCTGATCACGTCTTTTCCGTTTTATTCTGTTCTATCTATTCTACTCCATTCTGTTCTATTTTATGTAAAACACAATGCTCGCTGGAGCTTACAACCTATTCATGGGTTAAAGAGGCAGTGAGATGAGACCAGGCTGAGCAGGTGTCAGCGATGACTGCCGAGCAGCAGCCCGTGGGGTGCGGGCGACGGCAGGTGCCGGGAGAGCACAGGCCCTTCGGCGGCGCCTGTCTGCGGGCGGCTCCGTCCTGGGGCAGCTCCCCTCGCGGCCTTGCTGTCCCAGGTGTCGGCGGGCGGCGTCTGGCTGTGGCCAGCGAGCAGGGTGCCGTCAGGGTTGTGTAATTCCCAGTCGCCGTGCAGCATTCCAAGATGGCATGGTGACATCAGGGACCGGATCTCACAATAAGACTTACACAAATCCCAGGTTTTGCTTACTCTACAGACTGAGTGGTCATTGTAAGGGGCAAGGCAGGGACCGGGCACAGGCAGGGGCACGGCGGGCAGGGGCACAGCGGGCAGGGGTTGGGTCTCCCGTGCGACGGGACGCGCTCTGGCGCCAGGCGGGGCTGTCGGGGCATGGGGTGTCTCCATCACCCTCAGGCCAGTGCTCAGGAAGCCGCCAGTGGGTCTGTGATTCCCAGGTCACGAGCCGCTCCGGAGCGGGGTGGGGGGGGGGCACGTCCGCTAACAGCATTCCCCAGACGGAGACCCTGGCTTGCCAGTCGGGCCACGTCGCTGCACTGGCCAGGAGAGGGGACGGGGTCACCTTCCTCCCCTGCTTAAGAGAAGACACAGATCCCTGACCAGCATGTGGCCACTGACTGCCCAATGCCCCAGGGGAACCAGCACTCTGTACGTCCAGAGCACGGCAGACGCGGGCGCAGGGACAGCCCTCAGGTCAACACAGGGTTAAGTGCAGAGGCCTGCGAGGGGCCCCAGGGACCACTCCTCTCTCCTCCGCTCAGAGCCTCACAGCCGCCCCTCCCTCTCTCGATGCTGCTGAAGTGCCCGTCACCTGAAAGGCTACGACCGCGCGGCTGCGACAGCCCCTTGTCCCGGGGTTCGTGCCGGGCCTCAGGCGGGCACCGCACTGCCGCGGCCTGCGGGGCCTGCGGGGCCTGCGGGAAACGGGCCGTGTGCACAGGCGTGCCGTGAAAGGCACGCTGAGCAGGCTGCCTTCAGCTGCGCGCGACAAGCAAGCCCGTGCGCCTCACTACGCACGTCTTGTTGTTTGTTCCATGGCCCAAATCTAAAATGTTTCTATTTCTCATGAACACTTTTCTTTTGCCGTCAACCTTTTATGCAACTTTGAGCTTAACAAGTGCATGTTTGGTTAAAACAGATTTTTTATTTCTAAAGAAAATGGGTAATGAATGCACAATTTGTGTAAACTGTCATCATTTAACACATCAGACACGCGCTGAGGAGGGAGTGTTGTTACAGATCACAGGAAGGTAAAGTTTACTAAGGAAGCACTAGCACTTAATTGAAAAGGTAGTAAACATTTTAAGACTATTTCAAAAGGTAAAAATTTCAGTACCGCGGCAGAATTTATGTTTAATAATACTCTGTAAAGTAGGACTTTCATTTAGCTCAAGTGATAGTTTTTAAAACTAATTTTGTTCATTTACTTATGCATGTAAAAATTATGAAGCCATTGCTATTAATGTAATCATTTCATTAGCAGAAAATAACATAAACTTTAAATGGTAAATTTTTTCTATCATTAGATACTTCAAATGGAAAAAGAAAATGTTAGTTGTTTAGACTAAATTTGTGGGTTTTGGTGAGGGATCACGGCCCAAAGGAGAAACCAGGATTACAGCGCGGCTGGCTGGGGTGGCCCAGGAGCCCTCATGCTGCTCTGTGATTGACTCCCGAGGGGTTCGCTTCTGCGGGTCGCGTCCGGGGGTGCCCTGGAGCCAGCTTGCCCCGGCTCACACAGCTGATCGCGTGTGACTGTTTCAGACTCTGTGTTCAGTAACATCACCTTGGTGGCTTGAAATCGGCCATCATGGGAAATCAGCAAACACTACAGATCAAGGTTTGAAACAAACGAAAAAATGGGTTTGAATGTTCCGTTTTAGACAGTTAACAGCACAGTACTAGTTCTATCAATTACTATTTAATATATTAGAAGTGAAAATTGAGAAATATTTAAAACACAAGAATTTCTAATCCCCAATTTAAAAACCCCGTATCTTGGGCATCTTTCTCTAAAGCAGCCATGGGCAAAAGGAGAAAGGCTTTCATTGGTGGCTTAGACCCAGCGGGAGCCAGGTGACTGCCAGGCAGAGGAGGAGCCCACGGCCCACTCACAGACACCACGTGCCCAGGAGGGGCACGGGGAACGCCGACGACACCGAGTTCCTTGCCAAGGAGATGAGCGAATCAGGACTGCTTCGAGGACGTGGACTTGGGCGGAGTGCGTATTTGCCACAGACAGGGCGGGAGAAAGGAGGCCGAGGGCGTGCGGGAACCGCCGGGACGCAGAGCAGACGGGCCGTCTCCCCTGCTTCTGGGCAGTGGGCTTCTGAGCCGGACTCGATGCAGACACAAAGGAGGTCCGAGAATGGGCTTTTCGCACGCCCCTTCGTGAACTTCTCTCGTGTTTAACACTGGCCGACATTACATCATGGCTCAGTCTTAATGCCTGTGACATTGGGCAGCATTTCACAACGGAGAGATACAAACCCAGACGAGAAGACACAGATACACTTGTCACTCTACATATGCTTGAGTATTTTTTAAAAAACCAAATCTTGTAAAGAGCCTCTAAGCTAATGAAAGAGGTGAATTTAATATCTCTTCGCCTTAAAAGAAAAATAGCTAATGAATGCACTCGAAAATCCTAGAAAATGAATGCCACAAAATTGGGTGACAAAATATAAAAATCTTGCTGTAAACCCAGGGAAGATGGGGGCCTGGGGAGTTAGGAAAACGCTCCTTCCCCCGGGGCTGTCGGCGTGCGGAACAGGCCTCTGGAGGAAGCGAGCGCTGCTCAGGCGTGGGGACGGCTCAGGCATTTGGACTGTGCGGGGCGCGGGGTCCTCCGGAGAGTGTCGCTTCCACGGTGGGGGGCAGGAAGGAATCGGGATTCGTGTTTCAAACCACAAACCGTTTTCTTCGTTCAAAGATCATTAGAATGTTAAACGAGTGGTTTCCGCTGCCGTAAGAAGCAAGGCAAGCAGCGTCAGGCCGGCCTGGCCGTCGGAAACAGCGCTGTCTGTGGTTAGCGAGGGCCGAGGGAGTGAAAGAGCCATTCAGAGTTACTCACAGGACGGACGTGTCATGGAGCGCGGCCATCTACAGGGACAGCACAGGTCAGCTGGCACGTGGAGCGTGTGGCAGTTCTGACGACGCGGAACGCGGGCGGGACCACCTCACACGCCTGCAGACTGAGGACCCTGAAGGCAAACGTGTCAGTAATTCATCCGGGCATCAGAGGCAGAGAAGGTCCCCGTGGGGCACAGGAGGGCGGGTGCTCCACGGTGAGCGGGATGCCCTGCCGGGCGGGTGGTCATCAGGGCAGTTTCTGGCGACAGCTGTTACTGCGAGGCTCCGGTTCACATTCTCCTAGGCGGCTGGTGGGGGGCAGTCAGAAGTTTCTCTTCTGCGCGCAGTTTCAGTTGCCGTCACCTCCAAAATAATCCGCCGACCTCAGAGGCAGGTCTTGGGGTGGCTCGTTTCAGACTCTACACCACACATCAGGCACACGCGTTTAAACCAGGAAGTGACAACAGGGGACTTCCAGGCCGGGCTGTGGCGCCAGCCCCACGGGTGCCGTGCGAGGGGGCGGCGAGGCTGCGCGTCTTGCCAGTTGCTTTTCAACAGCAGAAAGGCCATCATTGCAAAGTGAGGTTGTCACCTCCGGGGTAGAAGGTTCATGAATTTGGGCCCCCGGCGATTTCCCGGGGTGCGGCTATAACGGGGAGGCCACACGGGTGTCAGAATGACCTGTATGGTGCTCGGGGGTTTCTCGGATGTTTCTAAGTCGTGTGTCCACAGAGCTAGCCAGGAGACCTCTCCATCTGTCCGGGTCACCTGCCCCAGTGCCGGGGCGTCGGCATTGCGACGGAGACCTCGGTGGCCCGGTCCTGACCGGGCTCCGCAGGTGGCAGACTGGGTGCGACCAGGCAAGGACGAGCCGCAGATTCCGATCTCTGTCCTAAGGGGCAGGAGCCCCACAGCCCGGGGGGTGCCGGGCGTGCTGAGCCCTGGGGCCCGGCCAACGTGTGGCTGAGAGGATGCTGACCGTCGCAGACGACAGACGCGGTGGTCTCCGTGGACGCGGACGCACCATCTGCTGTCTCTGCAGCTGGAAGAGCTAAATAGAGCTTCTGTTTTTTCCCGAAACTCAAGTTTTAATTTTACAGTAGATTTTACATGATATGAGCTGTAGAGAAAAATGGGATGTCTTAAAGCGTTTAAATAACAAATATTTCTCAATTTGGAAAGAAAAGTAGTGATATCACATTTTACACAACTCCTTCAGGCTTCACTGTCGGCTTCTCACCTCCTTTTTCTAGATGAGACTTTTTAAACAATTAAGTTACGGCCTTGGATGACAATCTGCCCCCTGTACCCGAATGCTGGCTCCTCTGACCTGAAGTCAAACGCGGCGCCCGGAGCAGCCGGCCCGCCGCGGCAGACCTGCCTCTCCGAATTATTTCCTGCGGAAGCCGGACTCCTTTCCTTTCGCTCTGGGTTACGGTCCAGCGTGAGGTCGCCACAGTGGCTTCAGCCCCACCTCAGCATCTGCATGCGTTTTCAGACCCCACGTGTCTGGATTGCAGGAGTCACCCCCATCGGACTGTCCGTTTGGTTTCATTTTTTTAGCCGTTAATATAAATCCTATAGCTGTGAGTTAAAGATTTGCCTTCGGAGCTCGAATCGCTTTGATGTGGACCCGACGTGTTGTTTGAACATTTTCACACGCACCTTGTCCATCCAGTCGGCATAACTGAGTGTCGGGGGGGGGGGTGGTGGGAGGGCTCGGCAAGACACAGGACGCTGATGGGATGCGTGCCCCGCCTAGACAGGAAGCTGGTGCCATATCGAAGGTTCAGAAGTGACTTATTGGTTCAGCAAAAAATCTACCCTCGTAATCAGAGACTTATTTTCAAATGAATTGCTGGCTATTTATTAGCATGGCATATTCTGAAAAGAAAAATAGCCAGAGGTATTTCAGAAGATTAAGTAATGGTAATTCTCTGACTTCTTGGAAATCCAATAAGAAATTTCCGATGGGTTTCCAGACAAGGCGCAACAGCTCTGAGTTCAGAAACAAAATAATAAATTACTTAGAGTGTTCTGAAAGGGAAGAAAAGTAATCAGCATTATTTTTCATTTGGAAAGGATAAAATGAGTTTCAGAGGGCCATACTGGGTGTTTTGTGAGCTTCATTTTATGGAGGAGATTTTTATGTGATAAAAGAAGGAAGAGAAGGAGCAATTAATTCCTATCCAGTTCTAATTTGTGGTTTTGAAATTCTGTTGTTTTTCTCTCTGAATATCTGCCTCTATTTTGTATTTTTTCCTAACCCTACCGATACCAGTATCAGCATCATTGTCAAGTATGATACAAACATCCAACTGAAAAGTGGGAAGTTCTGACAAACATGTATATTTAGCTTTGTGCTCACAGTAAATCTCAGTATTCACCTAAAATAAACCGATGCATCTGAACAATGGAATTTATTTAGTGCTAAAAAGATATGAGATTTTAAGCCATGAAAATATAGGGAGGAAAAGTAAATGCACATGATTCAGTGAAGCGAACTGGTCCAAAGGGGCCCGTGCTGTCGCTCCAGCCGCATGGCATTCTGGGCAAGCAAGACCGACAGGACCAGTGGCTGTCAGGGGCCAGGGGTCGGGGGGGGGGAAGGGGATGAATAGCCAGAGCACAGGAGGGGGGTTAGGGCAGTGACACTACTCTGTGTGACACTGTAATGGTGGACACATGTCATTATACATTGGTCCAAACCCGCAGAATGTACAGCACATGAGTGACCCTAAGGCAGCCTATGGGCTTTAGTGGATTGTGACGTGTTGTTACAGGGCCAGCCTTGGTGAGACAGGATGTGCCACTCTGGGGAGTGATGTCAATAGTGGGGGCCGTGCACATGTGGGAGCAGGGAGCACCTGGGAAACCTCTTTATCTCCCACTTGATTTGCTCTAAAAAACTAAAGGCTAGATAGCTAGATAGATAAGTAGATAGATTTTTAAGAAGTAATTTTTATAATCCATAGGAGCACTGTTTTATTGCCATTTACCAGAATATATTATCGAATCTACTAAAAATGAAAGAAATTTCAGCAGAATGAATGTATGATGTAGAAAATGATGGTGGCCATAATGATTTCAGTCTTCCCTCATTTTTCCAATACTTCATAAGGTTTTGGTTACCAGGCAGTTTTCCCATACCTCCTGTCACGTTCGTAACGTGGATGCCAGCTGTGTGCGCTCAGAGCGTGGGACTCAGTGCAGTGCTGTGGCAGGTCCCCACCCGAGTGTGAGCGGACTCAGCACGCGGGGGAAATCTCCACGTTAAGTCTGCAGCTACTCGGCAAAACACATTAACCCTGTGGCCCTGGGCCGTCCGCAAGGCCAGCTTCTACGGGCGACGCTGGAGACTTCTCATGAAGCAGGTGCCAGGGAAATAATTTCATGCAACCTTTTCAGCACATGCATATTCTAAACCCCCCGCAGGGCGTTTCTTTAATGAAAATGAGAGACTTTGAGGTATTACTCAAATAAATCACAGCATTCCCATTGGCCTTTGGTCAACCTAATTAGTTTTAAGAAATGTATTTAAACCATCCCTAAACTTTAAGATGTTTTCTGGTCAAGGAATTATCTGTCGATTGTCCAAATGAAGGAATTATACTTATTGTTCTCATGTATATTATATTATGCAACATTTATTTCTTGTAAGATAATTTTATGTGTTCATATTACAACACAAGTTTAAATGATTGGTTTATTAGAAAACCATTTTGGAGAGAGAGATGGAGAGATCTTCAATCTCTTTCCAAAATATACAGAAACTTATCCTGTAATCTCTATTATGTTGCATCTAAGTAAATACAATTCAGAACAATGAGCCCTGAACACTGATGAAGCTGGTCACAATGTGTTAAGAGACACTTTGGTCCATTGAATAACCTTGAACAAGTCAGCTCATTAAACCTTCAGTCTCCTATTTTGGGCTTAATAATGAACTAAGCCTCATAGCATACATCCTGTATTTCCTTTTCTAGAGAAACACTATTTACAAAAGAAAACACCCACAAACCTTGAAATAAAGTTGATAAGTACATGTTATTTTCTTCATATTATTTCTAACTGGAATCCTTTACTATGTGATGTATTTCCTGCATTTACCTCTTCTGATTTTTTTGATGGTTCACCTGTTCATTTTAAGGGTTACCTCTGTAATGCAAACTTAACTCTTTGTACACGTCCCTAAATCCTTTATCTCTATAGGCAGGATCCATTATTTTCCCAATAATGAACAATAATGAAATTAACCCATCTCCTCTTCCTCTCTATCTTCTCCTTATATTTTTCTATACAGAATTTTAGATAATAATATTTTCTTTGGACTTCATCCTTGTATCAACACAAGTTTTGTTAGAAATACGGGGCCTGGTGTTTTGCGCTATTGCATGCCTCGGTGTCTCGCCTGCCTGCCTGCAGTGTAACTTCTGTACGCTGGAAGCCTCTCAGCGTCGCTGGAAGATGCCTGTGTGGACCATTTTACGTCATGGTCCCCTCTGACATTCAGTGTGCTACTTAACTATCTACTTAACAGGCATGGGTTATTTCCAGATTTTTAAATAAGGTATACTCAGTAATATGAGTCTGTACCTTTACATTCCTCCTCTCTAGAGATTCCAGTTATCCATCTGGTAGGCGTCTCTGCCTACCACTTCAGCTGTTCTTTTCTTCCTAATATTTTTAATATGTCCCATACGACATGTCGTTTTGTCCAAGCGTCTCATTTCCCTCCTCTGTATCCCTTCCTGGGGTCTCCGCGGTGTCTGCTTTTTCAGGTGCTTCTCTCACTTTCTTCATTTCTTGGATTTGTTTTCCTTTTTCCCAAGTATTTCCAGTTCACATACCGTTTCCGGCTATTGTAACATCATCTCTTTTCTGCTGCTTGGATTTCTGTTTCCTGGACTCCTTTTAAGGCGTCACTGTTTTATGGGGGTTTCCTATGCCCTCGTCACAGCAGCATAGCTAGCCATAAGTTTCATTTGTTCACGGGCAACGTTTTTTTCTGCTCAATGCCCTGTTGATAACTAATCACTCTCTTCTCTATTTATTACATTATTTTTGTATCTGTGCTGCTCTAGATTTTTCTAATTTCTTCCCCCTGAACCATCTCTTTGCAAGAGTTTCAGAGGAGTGGCACGAGGGATCAAAACAGGCATCATCTCAGACTGGTGTCAACACAAAGGAGCTCTTTTCCTCTCTTCCGAGAGACTAAAGCTATCTTGCGCAAGTGTGCACGTGCACGCGCGGCGCACACACACACACACACACACACACACACACAGTGTGTCAGCAGCACACTCTCAGCATCTCAGAGTCATGTCGTATCCTGGGGAGAGTCTTGTACCAGCTCAGCTCACCCCAGGTTTTACCCTGCTATGAGAAAACACAGGCACAGAGCTCCGATCTCACGGCGAGACCCTCGTCCCCAGCATGTCCTGTGCGGGTGCTTTCTGAGACGCACCGTCCCGGCCAATTTCATGCTGCGCTCCCCACGGCTGCTCAGCTGTCCCCCCACACACAGACACAGCTTCCGCCTGATTTCACTCCGTCCACAGCCCTTACCTCTCACACAAAACCTGGGGATTGTATCGTCTCCTCATTTTGCTGAGTGTGCACTTGTGACGGTTTTTGTTTTTCATTAACTTCCCAGGGGAAGAAGGGAGACAGATGTTGATTTACATTCCTACTAGAAGTCTATCTCCATATGTTATAACAACTCATTTGGTTCCTGTTTACTGACTTTTCATTTGTAGAAATTGTTTAAAATTTCCTACAATGGAAGCAAAGCTTCAAATGTTTTTCATCATTAAGCCCAAACAAAGGCCAGCACGCCCCTTTTTCCCAGGCTCACAGTTCAGCTAAATTATAATTTCAAGTTAAATGAACAGTCAGTGTCCACATAGATAGTATTAGGTGATAACAAAGTAAGCCGAATGGTTACTTCATATCCGTGGTTTTTAAACATTTTAAACATATACTTCATAATGAATACAATTAAAGATAAAGCATTTCACCACTGAGTTCTATATAAAGTCTTTATTATTGCAAAGATTAATTTAATTCTTTGAGCAGTTGTTATCCTGTGACTTCATTTTCTTCTAGTTTTTTATTAAACATTGCTCTTTTAAACTGAACATATAAATACATATTTTAATACCATCAAAGATGCTGGAGAAATAGGGAGAAAGGGAGTTATAACAAATAGATGTGACTATTGATAATGAAGCTTCTCTTATTGGAGGATTAATATATTTCAAGTAGGACATGATGTATTCTGCACATGTTAAGACTGGAAAATTGACAAGGTGAGCAATAAGCACTTGCCGCCATCAGAAGTAAACATAATGGCGAAATGTTATGGGAATCTTTGAAAAAAAAAGTAGAAATGATGGTTAGGAGAGATAAATTTTGAAAACTTCAAATGCCACACGATGTGAGCGTCAATATTGTTATTTCTCTGTGTGTCTGTGTGTGTGTGTGTGTGTGTGTGTGCGTGTGCGCGTGTGTGTGTGTGTGTGTGTGTTTCCCATTTGGCTTGTCTTGACAATTAAACCTTTTTATACAATTTCCAAGAAAATTTTCCCATTGATATTTTCAGCTCAATAAAATCAGGAAATACCATATTGTGAGAAAATGTCCTGCCCAAAGAGTGTGAACATTCGAACAGTTTTATGGAAGTAGGGACTTTGGAGGGTCCGGTCGTCCCATGTGTATGTTTATACGAACTTGACCCAATGTTGCAGTGATGAAGTTCAGCCATGATCACCAGATGTTGGAAACTCTGTTACTGACTAACCTTCAGTAAAAGACCGTGGTGGAAATAACCCTCTGAACCAGATGAAATGGATGCGGTAAGAGTTTGAGGCCTCTGTGTAGATGTGCGCCTCTGTTCGCAGTCTTTCCATAAGCTCTAAGAATGTTAGGGTTTTCTCAGATTCTTTGCTTCCACAACCCAATTTAATATCTCCTTCTAAATCTACTTTGCTTCGTAAATTTTCTAACTTGATGTGTGACACATTTTTCTATCCAATTATGCCAAAAACCTAAGTGTCACTCTGATTCTTCTCTACACCAAAGGTCTGGTCACTAGATTTTATTATTTATTTATGTATTTATTTACTTATATTCCATTTTTAAATATTTTCAGAATTGTCCCTTGCTCAGAGATCTTTCCCGCCAGCCTCTATAAAGCAGCCTGCTAATGCCTACTGCCCACTAGTGCCTCATCTCTGTCTAACTTATTCCTATACCTCTCAGTTTGGAAGTGATTGTATTTATGTGCTTGTTCTCCATGATTAATCTCTGCTTCTTCGCTGGAGTGTAGACTCCAGTCAAGTTGACCTAGCTCATCGCCGTACTCAGAAAGGATCTGGCTCATGATAGCGACTCAGTATATCACTTGTTGAGTTAATGAATCAGTGTTCACGTAGAGTGTTGTCATTAGTTTTGCAGACGCATTTAGAAGAGTCTTTTGCTGACTGTTCAGAGAAGCATCTCTTAAATAACTAGATTTTCTTAGCTGCAGTTCCGATTAGGGATTCATCGTGCCAACAAACTCAGGGGGGTAAAAGATGCTTGAGTCCTCTGAGAAGCCTCTCTGCTTCTGACAGTCCTGCGGACTGACTGACTTTTTTTTCTTGAAAAACTACCCATTCTTTTAATAAAGTATGATCATAGTTTTTAACAGGCTTTCATTTTTTCAGGTCTATTTCATTTTAAAATATAATTTCTTATTAATGATCAGAAAATAATTAAGCTACAAATGAGAGGGTTCTTTAACCTCACACAAGGTTTTTAAAATCCTTTGACCCATATGATCAAAGTTTTTTCATTTATTTCTTTTAAACCCAGTATTTCTTGATGTGGGTAAAATAAACAAAGTAGGTCAAAGAGAGTGCAAGTTGCTCATGTTAAACACAACCTGGAAACGATACATTGATTAATGCATGCGGTTGTAGACACATGTGCTGAAGAGCTTCTCCAATTAGATTCTCTGTCAGAAGTAAGGGTTCTCACTGTTTCCAAGGGAATCCCGTTACATTTTTTCATTTTTCTCTTTCCCACAGGGAGAATACAGGGTTTTCCCCCTCAATTCTCTGCTTCGGCTGTATTATTTTAGTCTATAGAACAGATGGCTTTCAAATCATTGAGCTGGCTCTTGAGAAATGTCTTTGCAAATACAAACTCTGTCAGAAAACCTTTAAGCAATTTTTCATATGGTTTTCATAGAATTAATCCATGGGACATAGTTTTGAAAATGGATAGCATGAGTCATAATTAAGATACTGTAAATTCAACTTCATCTACATTTTCCTTAATGAGTGGAATATTTTAAAGGCAGTTAAAAAGATTGAACTATACTAATCGTAGATCAGTGAAGAGAAGCAAAACTTTAAAATGAATTTAAATTAATTCAGGGATGCAGAGGAAAGAAACCGAATTTAATGCTCTTCGACAGGTTGTTTGGTTTCATTGCGGATGGCTTCGTGTTTTCGGAAATGGCTTTGCCATGCCCATGTTTCAGCACGGAAGAGTGCCTGTGCCCTCGCCCCTCTTCTGCGCGTGAGGGGCTCGGCTCGGGACGTCACGGAGGCTCTGCGTGTCCCGCCCCTTGCGGGCTCTGCGTGCGGTACGCTGTCCAGGGCGGGCACATCCCGTGTCCAGCCTGACCCACGCCTCTCCCCCGCTCACCCCGCTGTCCGCTTCGGGCCCCGCGCCGAGGCCTCACAGGGCGCGCGGCGGGCGGGGAGCGGGGAGCACAGGGAGACACCTCCCCGGCCCGGCCCAGGCCCCGCGGCCGCGCACCTGCTGGGACCTCGTGCTCAGGGCCCGCGCGCAGTGGGGCGGCCCGTGGGCGTGGCCCTCCCGACCCTCCCCCAGTGTCACCTCCCAGGCGGGGCCGAAGCAGCTACCACTGCCGCTGGGTCGGTGAGCAAGGGGACTGCCCCGGGGACGCATCTCGGGCACCGGAAGGCCAGCGCTCAGCGCCTGCCGCCAGGGTCCCGGGGCTGCACGGCCATGAGTGGGCTCCAGGCGGTTGAGGCCCACGAAGGTGCCCGTCCCATGAAGGTGGCCGTTCTCCAAGCGTAGGGACAGCTGGCGGTGCTTAGAGGCCTGGCATTATGGTGCCCACGCGGAAATGGCAAAACTGGCCCTTCCGGGGACAAGCCATGTGGCAAGACCTACGGCAATGGGACAGGAAAAGGACGCACCGGTGATTCACGTTTCGGGCCCCGCCCCTTTGGTGACTGCAGGGAAGGACGGGCGGAGGCGCTGTCCGTGCTGATGGCTGGAGAAGGCTCTGGCCCCTGACACGCCGTGGGCTCCGCAGGCGCCTGCAGTGGGCGGTGCCGAAGCCCTGAGGTGGCGGAGCAGCACCGGAGCCTCCCCTGGAGGTTGGGGGGTCACAGGAGCCCGCGCCAAGTGTGCGCAGCGCATTCGGCCGCACAAAGCCGGAGCGCATGCGGGTAACGGGGTCCCCCTGGCAAGGCGCAGGTGGGTCATGTAGGGCCCCCTCCGAGCTGCAGGGGCGGCCTACACCCTTGCAGCAGGACACATGGCTCCCGCGTTTCCTTCGGCCTCCCGAGCCCGGTATCCCACCTTGACACCTCAATTCTGCAGCGGGCTGGGGAGCCACGAGAGTGGGGAGCACACGGGGGCTGTGACAGTCACACGCGCAGGTCGGGTCCGAGGTGCACACGTCACTGCCCTCCGCTGCTGCTTCTCTTGTCGGGAATGTCTCACACCGCACGGTTTCCCCGTATGAAACGAACACTGTGCGTGTCTCTGTCACAGCAGCAGTGAGTTGCTTCTCCGCTTGCGTTCTGCACCCAACAATCATTGTGAAATGACTTAGAGTTCAGTTCCCAGCGGGCTTCCCGTGATCCCGTGTTTTCGTTGCTTAAGGGTGGCTCGTAATTGTCTCTGTGTTTTACGAAGACATAATGTCATCTGCCCACGCACACACAGATGATGTTTTAGCGCCCGGTCCTGTTCTCAAGGCTCTGTCCTCACCATGAGCGGAGCATCTCCTTCGGGGCTCAGGATCTGGGTTTCCGAGTCTGTGTCGTCACTTCTGCTTGGTGGCCGAGCGTAGATGAGTGCCATCATTTCCGCTCTTAGGATACTGGTCCGCTGTGTCCGAGCGGCGCCTGCGCACCTGCCCGTATGTTTGCATTTTCCAAGGCTGGGAGCGTCCCTTGCAGGGACACTTGGCAGCAAACCTGCTGTGGTTCTGCGCCTTTCCGCGGCCGCGATCAGCACTCTGGGCGTGACGCCGCTGCCCTCGGAAAGCCGGTCCCCACGGCAGTGCTCGGTGAGGGACCTGCCGGCCTGACACACGCGTCCACGATAAATGAAGGACAAAGAAACAAACGCAACCAGAGATCAGGTGACGATAGAAACGCCGATAGCGGTAAAGAACAGATTTAGGTTTCATTGGGACTCAGTAGATCACTTTTGGTCACTTGAGTTTAGATTATTGATTATTTTAAATCAGAGAGCGTAAGTAACTAAGGATAAAGCATCAAGAAGAATAGTGCTTATTTATCATGATGGTAAAATGCTTTTATTTCATTAGGCAGTTTTTCCTTCTCTTTGTGCGTGTGCGTCGGCATTGCTGCCTCACTGGCTTTGGCCACCAGCCATCCAGCAGAGTCAGTTGTCACAGGTCTGCGTCATGGTCCTCGGTCCTCGGAGCCCCGGTGTCTGCAGGGTGGAGCTTGAAGTGGCCCCACTCGGCAGTCGGAGGCAGATGGAAATCGTCAGGCCCCCTTCCTGCCAGACATACGGGCGGTTTCTACTCTGGACGTAGTGAAATTTCTCTTTCCATTTAAAATAGTTTCACTTTGTTCCTCCAAAATGATAGATGACCCTTAAGAAGGATTTAAAACGGCAAGCGTAGCTAATGGTCTTTTGAGTATATTAATTTACAAAAATATTTTCTTCTGTTTCTCATATTTTATGGTGGAAGAATTTGGCTCTTGTTCTTAGTACCTGCTGCCACTACAGTTGTGAGTGTGTTGCTGTCACTACAGTTGTGAGTGTGTGTGCACACGCTTCAACAGGGAAAATATGTTTCTAAATCTAACAGATCATGGTTGCCAATGAAAAGAAATGATGATAACCCTTACCAGACAATCCTGGGAAAATAGTACATAGACATTTACTTAACTTCTACATCATCAAATGCAGATGCTCTCGAGAGTAACAGGAGATATCGATATTACATGAAAAATGCTATATTTATCCGTCAAGATGGTCAAATATTGCTGGTTTCATCTGGTTCGCCCTAGGAGGACCAGGGGACAAAGGGATGTCCTAAGAACTGGGATGCGGGTGTACCTTCCATTTCTTTCCAGAAGTGTTTTAACTCTCAAAGCCTGACATAGCTTGAATCAGGTGCACGGCGGCATGAAGCGCGGTGCTGGAACTAGCTGTCCAGCGTGTGGCTGAGCGAGGGCTGTCACCACGGGCACACCTGTAGCACTGTCAATTTACAGGTGGCAAATTTGCCCACGTTTCTCGTGGCGCTTTTGCGTGGCACCAGTTCCAGGGTAAAGCCAGTGGCCTGCTCGGCCTGTGGGATCTGCTGCTCTTTACCAACCTGGGTCCTTGGGCGTTGCCACCCCTGCCGCCAGCGCCCTCCCGAGGGAGATGCCGCACCCAGCTCAGTGTCCTCTACCGACGCTTGCGCATCCGCTCGCCGTAGGAACCGGCCCAGCGATTGGCCATCCGGACCATTACGCTAATTTACACTGGCATATCAGGCAAACCCGAACTGTCGTTCCACCCAGAGGACAGATGTGTGCGTTAACAGGACTCGAATGGCCCACAGCACAGAAGCGGAGAGCTCGGTGGTGGTGACGCTTAGGCTGGCCAGTGACTGAGACGTCTTAGGGTCAAACGCTTTCTATCTACATATCAAATCTCGTCGACATCTGACTACCAATAGATAACGGCAGGCTTAATGATTAATGATTAACGTCGCAATTCATGTTCTTAACAGCGTAGCCCACAGGTCTGTTGTATTTCATCCAACCTAATTATAGAGAGTCTCTAAGTGCTCACGTCACATCCAGAGTGTTTCTTTCCTACTGTCACAAATATAACTGTTCATAAACATTTAACGTGTTGGGTGCCTAATTACGTATCTCTCTCTGTGTCTTATTTTGGATTACTTCTATAACTTATAAATAACTCCCACATGGTATTTGAAGATGTGAGCCAGAAAAACTCAATTCCTAGAGTATTAAATAAGATGATACTTTAGTTTGTCACACAAAGCGCCACAGACTGGTGGCTTAGACAAAAGAAATTCATTTTCTCTTAATTCTGGGGGCTGGGAACTGGAGGTCAAGGGACTGGCAGGGCTGGGTTCTGGTGGCCTTTCTCCTTGCTCGTCGATGGCCGTCCTCGCATGCTCTTCCCTCTGCGTGGCGCAGGGTCCCAGCCTTTTCTTATCCGATGCGAATTACGTTGGATTAGAACCCAGCAATGTGATGTCGTTTTGACTTCATTACTTCTTCAAAGACCCTGCCTCTAAATACAGTCACATTCTGAGACTGGGGACCGAGACGTCAGCGTATGAACTAGGGGGGAGGGGATGCTGCACGTCAGCCCATAGTGCGTGGTGTGGAGTCTTGACCATCCTGTCCAAAGAACTCCATGGTTTGGTCTGAAAATCTATCAGGTTTCATCCCCAAATCAAGTTTTCGGAAACAGACAAACCCCCTCTGAAATAGTGATAGACAGGATTATTCAAAGCAGAAAGTACCACCAGCCAATTCTCTGTGATTGCAAATAGCGTAACTAAGTCACTTAAAAATATATTTTGATATATATAACCTCAAAAATCGTTTTTATATGAACAATTATTCTGTCACCTCGTGGAATTCTGCATGTTCAGTGCTTTGCCCAGTCACAGTGCAGCAGAGCGAACTTGGTGAGAGGTGCCGGATGACAAGGCTATCCCTCGGGCAAGGTCAGCCACAGCTTAGCCTGTGACTAACCTCGTTTTCAGTTTTCTATCCATAACATGAAGGTAATTGTTCACTTTAAGTTGTTTTGAGAATTCTGTTAAATGTCCTGAAATCCCTAGTTTTGCAGGCATGCAAATAAAGCTGGTCCCTTCACTTCTTCGTTGCGTTTGCTTTGGGCAGTATCCAGCTGAGCCTTGCACACTGCAAACCCAGTTGGCTCCCGAAGGCCCTCCTGGGACAAGCTGTGACGTGGGCCTGGGAGACTCTGGCTCAGCCTGGACAATGGCCTGCAGTGGAGGGACGTGCGTCTCTTTTATGGTTTCTCCCCTGAAGAGCAGAAAGCACTGCTGTTTTTAATGTTTGAAATCTGACAGAAGAAAACTCTTGGTCAGGACTGTCACAGGGATCCCGGTATGGAAATTAAGCACAGTGCACCCACGCAGTTTGAGAAGGGCGCCCGGGAGCCACGGGTGAAGAGAACGAGCTTCCTAGAACATCCACAACCACAGATTCTCCGGGAGGCAACGTCGCCGACACTTTCGGAAACGCTTTCTGTGCATCAGCAGGTGAACAGAAGGGCCTGTGTGGGGCGCTGTGCCCCCGGCCACGGGTCTCACAGGCTCAGCTTCTGGGAACTGGGGGAAGGTGCCCCTGCGCAGTGTGGGCGCCCGCATCCACCCCCAAGGACCCATGGGAGGAGCCGGGCCGGGCCGGAGGGGCACAGCAGGAAGCCTGGGACCTCCCTGCCTTTTGCCTTCACCCTGGGGGGCCTCCTCTGGTTGCCCCGGAGGGTGCTGGTCAGAACGGGAAAGGCCTTTGGAGCGCGAATCTAAAACTCGAGAGCATGGCGTTTAGAGAACACATCACCGGGGCTTTCTTACATTTCTTTGTTAGTCACCGTCCCACGTGGTAATTGCCATTTATAAACATTCAAAATCCGCCTCCGACAGCTTCTTACTGCCTGGGAGTCCACAGGGTGCGGCCTGAGCTGCCTCTCCTCTCCCTCACTCAGAGCCCCGTCCTCTGCGTCCTGCTGTGCGATGCAGTTTATGCAAGGCTGCTCTTTTGTTTCCTTGGGTTTTTTGTTTGGTTTCAGTTTACTGCCATAATGACACATGGGCATTCAAAACAAAGGAAATTTATGAGACCAAAAATATGCTACTTAGTTCAATAAAGCAAACAACTTCCCTAGGTTGATAAAATGCATTCATTTCTTTTAAAGGTGTTTTTAAAACAAGGCTTTTGCATTCATTTGCTACTAACCCAGATAAAGATAATTCAAGCTTTTTTGGAAAAGATTTGAAAAAAATCTAGAAAAACACTTTAACTTGTGTGGATATTTTTGAAGAACTGAGAACAGTCTTCTGTCTGTGTCCTCCTAGTCTGATGGGGTCAGGAATACAGGGAGGGTCCAGTTTGTACATTTTCTTCAGGGCTGTTAAAAATAGTACAATTTGAGATGAGTCAATGAGATATACATTCCAATGTACACAATCGGATATGCACAGTAAAAGAAGACTTAATTGTTGAATATTTACAAACCCAAAGCAGAGACGTGTGAAGACTCAGAGGACCACACATTGTGTGACAGCAGGTCCCTTACAGACCAGCTGATGAATGACAGGACCCGGAGGCCAAAGCGGCGGACAAGGAAAGGGGGCGACGGTTCACTGTTCACATTTAAGACATAAGGTATTTCCTATAAAAATAATCGGAAGGCCGTTCTGCGGTTCCGTGTAACAGCAGTTTACTGAGAACACGTCTTAGTGCTCGTTCTTCGCTTTTCCCTGCCGTCTGGGGAGCAGCAGTTACAGGCGGCCTTCGTAACCGCCGGGCCGCCCGCACGTGGCACGCCGTTTCAGCACGAAAACCATGTGATTCCTCGTGTCGCGTCCGCCACTGGCCTGGTGAGATGACTGTCTGTAAAGCGCACGCACAGCGCGGATAACACAGAGCCCCGAAGCCGGGGAAGCGAGAAGCTTCGCCGCAGGCCGGGCGCTGCGCCGGCCCCTCTGCGTCTTGCTCGTGCTCGCTGACTCTGGGGACGGTGGCAGCACATCTTTTGATCCTTTATCCTTTAGGGGCTTTCTTTGTTTTTGATCCATTTTGTCATTCTAAGAGAAGACCCAGCGACACATGGACCCTCGATTCACTTCCTTTAGAGATCGAAAAGCTGCCGCAGGCTGCCGTAGCGTGCACGCGCACACGCACTTCACGCTGTTCTACATTTGCTTACGAGTGGCTCAGCCCCTGCCCATGCAGCGTAATAGTGATGTAATCGAGTCACATAATAACTAGACTGTGAACTTTGTAGAGGAGAAAAGAATCATCATTAATTTTCGGTAACTACTCTCGGTCATTTGGCACTACAGTTAAAGGATGGTGATTGTGTAAGACGATTGCACCGAGGAAACAGAAATAGCCAGACCCCTTACTCAGTTATTCCTCCTCTCCATGTGCCTGGAGGAGATACGTTCTCAGGCGATGAGGCCACATGCTCCTTTTTGCTGATAAGGGCTCCGGTCTCAACCATGATAGACACACAGAGTTCTGCCGGGGCCCACGTGGACCCTCTGTCCCTGATGTACGTGGGCCTCAGAGGTCAAGGTTACAGTGCATGCCACATGCCTCTCTCTCTGCTTTCATATCAAAACCCCAATGTGAACCCAAAGCCTTAGGTCCCTGGGGAGACCGGAGAGCAGCCTCTTGGGTAAGGACCAGGTGGAGGCGTGAGGGTGCAGGACCCAGGACCGCCAGCGTGTCATGCCACAGCGAGTTCCTCTAGGCTCCGACCGAGGCTCTGCAGCGGCCATGGGACCAGCAGCATGGGACAGTGCCTCCTGCGGAAGCACTGGCCTAGGAAAAGTGGAAATCCCACAGGACCTTTACGCTCATCAGTTATCTCAGTGGCTCCGACCACTGTGAGCGCAGCAGCTGTGACGTGGCACCCTCAAGCTCACCAGCCCGGAGAGTGAGTGCCCGCGGGTCTGCGGCTGGAGGCGCTCCACACCACGGGGCCCCAGCGGCAGAACTACCAGTGGTGGGAGCGCAGACGGGCTCAGCCCTGCACCCTCAGAGGCCCCGCGCACACCTGTGACTCTCGGAAGAACTTACAGGTGAAACCGTACCGGTCACTCATCATCTCATGCTCCCTTTAATTTCTGACTTTTCTGGTTTAAGATGATAAATCGGTTTGAATAAAAAACGAATTTTAATTTTTACTCACAACTAGAGAATTGTGTGGGAGGTATTCCCTTTTAATTTGTACCTCTCCTCCAAATGCTTAACTGCAACTTCTAGAATTAAGAGTTAATAATAGTGTGCCACCAGGTCGGCCTGGCATACGAGCCTTCTCGTCTGTGGTCCACGCTCAGTCGACACTCGTCGTGAAGAGAAAGGAGGAAGAGGAGAAGGGAGGACAGTGGACGGGTGTGGGTCGTCAGCAGACGGGCTTCACGGGCACCGTGTGGCGTCACACGTCTGTCTGCAGCGTCACACGGTCCTTCCCAGCCTGTGCCCTCGGACCGCGTTTTCTGTGTGCTGTGCACTGAACGTTCATGCCCCCCGCACCCCTCGCATGCCTTGATTGGACATAGGGCCTCTTGGGGAGTAATTAGGGCGAAACGCGGTCTCGGGGTGGGGCCCGATCTGAACGGGCAAGGGCGCTTGCGACAGGGAGAAACACTGGAGCGTTCTCCCTCCGCCGGGCGAGGACGCACCGAGAAGGCTGCCGTCTGCGAGCCGGCAGGGGAGCCCTCACAGGACCCTAGCGGTCAGCGCCTCGCCCTCGCGCGCGGCCTCCGTGGCTCTGAGGAGCCGATCTCGACTGCGTGTGGCTCAAGCCGCCAGGTCCCGGCTTTTCGTTAGGCAGTTCGAGCTCACTGAACACACGGCCCTCCCCGCGCGAACGTCTCCGTCCCGACACGTTTTCATGTTTTCAACCCTCTTGACACCTCCAATCGGTTTGCTTCGCATCGTCCGTGTAGATATAGACGCACTTGTCTCCCCACTTATGCTAAACTGGTCTCTGCAGCGCGTTATATCCCATAATGCTTATTTCTGCATGAGCCCTCAGCCTTCCATCGGTCACAATTGCCCGGTTTGATTTTCTAAATAAAGTGGATCCGATTTGCCAATTTTCTCTCTGCAGCTCAGCCCCCCGCCCCGTCCCTTCCCTTCTGTCACAGAGACCGGGGCACTGGGACCTGCGCGTCTCGGGGCCCCACGGCAGGCTGTAGGCTTAGGCGCCCACGAGCGCCGGGCGTTCAGCAAACGGAGACGCTGGAGGCAGGGAAGGCGGGACGCGACGCTGGGCCGTGCTCTCCAGCAACTTCCAGACAGACGTCTTCCCGGGGCCGCCCACTCGCGGCTTCAGGGGGCCGAGAGAAGCGGCGAGGGCTGTCACGGTCGTCGTCCCGTGAGCCCCTGTCACGAGTGCTCGTAATCACGCCTCTTTCCTCCCCCCGAAGCTCAGGTTCTGCTTACTGACACCGTAGGGCAGTCTGCCTGTGTTGTCACCTTCTGTAGAGAGATTCGTGAGGCGGGAATTATCTTGTCTAGCTTCTTCCCCTCCACGTTATATCTGTGAAACGTTAATCACTGTTGTTGCCTCTACTGCAGTTCACTTATTTCCGTTGTCGTGTAGCACTGTTTTACGTGCGAGTGTGCAAAGTTTATGCACCTACTGCTGATGAGGAATTGCGTTTCAGTTTGGGGCAATTGCAAAAAGGCGTTCTTATTTGCATTCTTAGTTACGTTTTTGGTGCTCGTATTTATGGATTTCTTCCGAGTGTGCGTGTGTGTTGTTGAGTTTGGTAGCGTTTTCTAAGTGGCTGCACCATTTTACAGCTCTAGCCGCACCGAAGGGTTCCGCTTGTTCCACGTTCTTAGAACCATGGCGTGTGGTTATTTTCTGACGTTTCCGGTACTAACTCTTGATTTCGCAGTGACGGCTCACTGCAATCTTCATCTCTGCATTTGTGGTTACTAACAAGGTTGAGCACAGGACCACGTACTTATTAGCCACTTGATACTCTGTATTTTAATAAGCCCGTTGAAATTTCTTGTCCATTTTTCTAAAAATTGGCTTGCCTGTCTGTCCCTTTTTGAATCGCGGTGGGCTTTGTGTATTCTGCGTGTGAGCCCTCCGTGAGTCATCATTACTGCACTCCCGTTCCCCTCTGAAGCTTGCCTTTTCATACCCTTAACGGCAGTTTCTGATGAGCAGAAATTTCTTAACTTTTATAGAGCCCAGTTTATTCATCATTTGTCTGTAGTTTCTGTTTCTTATGCCCTTAAAAATGTTATTCCACCTCAGCTTCATGAAGATACGTCTGTGTTATAATCTAAAAACATCGTTTTAAACTTTGTTTTTTATTTCACATTTAGATCTATGATCCAAGTGAAGTTGAGTTTCATATATGAAGTAGAGATTATTTCATCTTTCTCCATAGCAATAACCGATCGAGCCTGCACCATTCCTTACATTGCCTTATCTTTTCACAACAGCTCCATAATGCTAAATAAATAAGTCGTATGAGTATGAAGGAGTCTAAGTCTAAATCTAAACTAATTAATCTGTTTTACTTACCTGTATCTTTTTTTGTATCAGTTCCACATGGTGCAGATTACTGTATGTTTATGATAAATCTCGGTATCAGGCACAGTTGCCCTCACATTTTTATTATACTTTGAGATAGTCTGATTTATTCTTAGCCCTTGAATTTTTTTAAAGGAAATCTATAATCTGATTTTCAATATCCTGTATATTTCTCGTACTCTTTTTGTGTATTTGTCATTCTCTTGTCTTTCGGATTTTATTCGTTTTAGATATTTTCTTCTGATTTATTTTCTAAATCACTAATCATCTATTCTGTTATATATAATATGCTATTAATTTTCACCATATGTCTTTGCAATTTTTAGCAACAGAATTACCAGTTTGTTCTCCTTTTTTCACTTTTCGGTTCTCTACCAAATTATCAAACTTGTCATTGTATTTTTTTTGAAGGCATCAGACCGTTCATTTTAAATGCCATGACTCAGAATACTGTTTTTTATATCTCTTGTGGGTTTTCTTCTGTTTTCTATTTTTTTTCTTGCTTTATAGTTTTATCTTGTCTTCTGATCCGCCCGGTTCTTTAACAAATGGGCATTGTATACACAAAAGCGTCGCTGATTAAGACTCTGGTAGCTTCCCCTAGACACAGTTGTTTTCTCATTTGGTTTCGTATTGTATTTTCTTTTTGAAATCTAGGTTAGAGGCAATAGCTATACTCAGACCCTCTTCATTTAATTGAACATAATAAATGTTTGGTCTATTTTCTATTCATTGTTTCTCTAATTTGAGGCCTTTTGAAGTGCTAACTGAGAGCCTGGGATGTTCATCTGGACCCATATTTTACGTGGAGCTGGACTCTCCACAAGGGAGCCCCCGAGTCTGCTGCCCCAGCTGTCTGACGCTGCTTTGGGAAGATCGTCACTTAGCAGGGAAAAGTGGCCCTCGAGCGGCTTAAACCTCTGGTTTCTCCTCTCTCCGGACCTGGCCTGCAGTCGCTCTCTGAACCCTTCACGCAATGGTTTTCTTCTTAGGTGTGCACAGCTTTCGTCATTCCTCTCAGCAGGAGTGTTGACCCAAACCAGCAGACCACTTTCCAGAAGTGTCGTCTTCCTCCGTGGTTATTTTCCCTTTTTATTCCATATCGGGTCCTGACGGCGTCATCCGAGAACACATCCCAAAGATCATAAATTCTTATTACTCCATTGCCACAAGAGTCCGGGCTGTCAGCATCACTTTTCCCCTCACATTGTACAACTTGTTCACATCATGCATCAGTCCACTGAAAAGTCCCGTTGGCTTCACCTGAACACACGCCCCGAAGTGGCAGACTCTCGTCTCCTCCGTGCCGGCAACACGCCAGGCCGCCGTGGCCTCGCGCCGCGCCGCACAGTCGGTCCCTACCCGGCCTCACGGTTCCACTCCTGCTGTTTTAAAATTAATCTGCACACAACCGCCAGAAAGCTAATTCTTTTAATGTGAGCTACATAAGATTGGCTTTCTGCTCAAATTCCTCCAATGGCCTGTTTTTAATTCAGAATAAACAAACTTCATGGCCCACAGGCCCTGTGTGGCCGACCCTGGCCCTCCCGGACGCTGTCCTCCTCACTCGTCCCTCCCTGACTGTCCGCTCCGCGCAGTGTCGGATGTGCGCAGCCTGCCCCCTTCTCACAACCTGCGGACTGCCTGTCGTTGTTGACCAACCAGTCCCCACATCGCTTCCCACGCTTCGTGCCTTTCTGTTCGACCGCCGTTTTCTCGGTGCAGGCTTCCCTGGCTGCTTTAAAAATCACCCCCCCATGTACAGCCTCCGCACGCTCCCCGAGCATTGCATTCGTGTTTCTTTGTCATACTTCGCCGCTTTTGTGACCTTACTTAACTGACTTCTGTCACACGAACTCTTCCATTCTTCGTAGTGCATAAGGGTACCCACCGAAAGCATCATGAGAAAGCGAAGGGGAACGGCTCCCTCATGGCTTTACTGCTGCAACGTAATGAAAACGAATTCTGCCACTCATCTACAATTTATTAACCATTCGCGAGCAAGCAGCCCAGCACCAACGCCGTGTGTAAACTCCTGTAAGCCAGGAGGTCCCAGCTGTCTGTCCTCTCAGGCAAACTGATAACGGCCTTTTACTACAGGGTCATCTGAGCTAGACAGGATTACTGTGGGGAGAGGTTAGTCACTCGTATGGCCGGCGTCGGGCACCTAGAAATGTGCTCCATCGGGGGCTACACAGGGGCACGCGCGGGCCGAGTCTGTGGCCTTATCTCTACGCGAGAAGGATGCGGGGTTTGCTGGAGTGACACTCAGAGCACACACATGCGCACACGTGGGTGTGTCTCGAATGCTTTAGCCCCTCCGGACATCCTGAGTACAGTCACGCTCCTCAGTGAGAGCCCGTCTCAGTCGTCACTGAAGCACGACGTGTTTGCGAGGGAGCCTGTGCGGGAACTGCCCCTGGAGCTCTCAGCCCTGTCTCTCCAGCAAGTCTGGGGCTCCAGTGTTTCCGTTTCAGCAACTGTCTTGGATTCGAGGCTCGAATCGGCTAGTATAAACCTGAAACCACACTGTCTATTAACTTTTTAAAAATAGGGACACATTATAACGACCGTATCAGATGTTACTGTAGATTTGTTTCCTTGTTTAGTTACTTACACTGGACTGAAAGCTACTGGGGACCAGGCCTGCTCATTTACATTCTCCGGGGCCTACCACAGTGCCTGGCACATGATGCAAACGAATGAAGGGATAGATAGTGGGTGGATGGGTGGGTGGATGGGTGGATGGACTTTAGGTTGAATTTTAAATGATTTTATTCCGTGAATACTTCTTGAGTAAACCTTGACAGTTCTTGATCACCACCTAGACAAGCCTTGACTCGGAACTTTACTTGTTTTTCTTTGCTTTAGTTGACAGATGTTTCAGGAATTAAAGGACCCCTAGAACGACTTGTATTTATATCTCATTTGTTTAAGATTCGTCATGATTTTTCTTGTCACTGTTATGATTTAAACACTTGCTCTCAAAGCTCTAACTTACTTTTGGAAGTGTTTTATTTAGCTGTCATATTTAAACTCCAGAAGAGAATTTCCTATTTTCAGTTTCATTATTTTACAAAGTTCCTTTAGACTGCTGGTTATTGAGAGGAGTGCTTAGAAGTGATATTACAAAAACGGTGGCATCACGGGCTGTGGCAAACAGGGTCAGTAAAACGCCGTCTTAGTAAACACTTGCCTGGCACAACTCGGCTCCAACTTCGTTCCTCCACATTGCCCAAACACTCAATTAAAATTAGCACTGATTCTAATAACGAGATTATTATTTCAAATGTGATGCTGCTCAAAAGTTGTCTGTTACCTAAAGAAACCATCCTCAAGACCCCTAATTTGAAACCCTACCAATGTAATTTATTTGTAGCAAAACAGCAGAAATATAGATAAAGACTAGTTTTCTCACACCGTCACTTAGGATTTACTATTTCATTATAAATTCAGGATTTTAACGTGTCATATGGAAGGGAAAGAATGCTCCACATTTAGTGATCAGGTAATCTAAATACATTCCCAGAATGGAAAAGGGACAGCTGTATGTTTCGAGTGTCTTGTGACTTCCCACTTGTAAAGAATTCTATCACATTTTGATAATATTATGAAAATCAGATGAAATTAACCATTTTAAAATATCGGAACTGCTTCTGATACTTTTAAAAATCACTTCCTCCAGTGCCACACTATTTATTGGACCTGGGACTTAGGTCCAAAAAATAGTTGACCCACAACTGCAGGTGCAGTGGGCGGAGAACTCCTGTGGCACACTGCCCCTCTGCGTGTGGCTGGCAGTGAGATGTCACCACCCTCCAGTGTGTAACATGTGACAGCCAGCTCAAACCACGCGGTGCGGGTATCGTAGTGAATCTGCGAAATCCGTATTTTTAAAGCTAAAATATCCATTGACGAATGATGCTGATAACCTTAGCGAAAAACTTTGAGTTTGCTTTTTTGTAGCTATATTTCCAGTTAGTCAGCTGACATGGAATGTTAAGAGAAATTTGAAAGCATTACACTTTAAAAGCGAAGTAAAAATAACTTAATGGAATATATGAAAAATATATTCATTTTATATAAACAAGTACACATGTATATACACACTGATGGTTAACATTCAGAGCATCAGTGAATATAATGGGTATTGTCATCTGTCAATGCTTACGTGATTTCTCATGGCTAACATCTATGAAATTTTCATATAACTCAAAATGCTTACAAATAGAGAAACTGTCCATCATAGGTGAACTGTTTTCATCATGTTGAACATTGAAGTTCTAAATTTTTCCAGAAGGTCACAGGCCATCTTTTAAACAGATGGTGGCATGATCATTGGACAAGCATTCAGGCATGCTGTCATTACTGCGGTTGACAGCCTTGAAATTCGAGAGGCCATCGGTGGCTGTCACGTTGGACAGCAGGGGACTATCATGATCCACATAATTTAGGAATTTCATCAATAGTCTTTAGAAGTCACAAAGATAATAACTTTGAGAAGCAGTCAGTGCATTCATAGGAAAAGTCTCTTAGTCTGTATGAAGATTTACATAACAGATTATTACTTTAGTTCAGTGATTTCTCACACAAATACTATCATAACCAGTATTCCGGCTTTTCAGTATTTCCCATTATTACATACTATGCCTATTTGGTTTGCACTCTGGTCTTGCCAAGTTAAGAGCGATGCGTGCATCTGTATAGTTTGGTAGGTCCGCCATTCTCCAGTCTGGAGGAAAACCGGAAAGGAAATGCGAGTTACGGGGTTTTCGAGCTCAGCTTATTCACGTCTCGTTCGGGAACCAGTTTCTGCCCTTGTCGTATGTGTGCGTTTTGCCGGAGTAAGAGTGTCCCGTTTCTGAGCAGCCGCCTGAGGCTGGCATCCCACTCTCTCTGCCTTCCCCCCACGTCCGCGAATGCGTCTTAGACGGAGGCAGACGACTGTTCTGCGACCCCGCGTCAGCACCCCATGAGGCCGTGGGGAGGCTGCGGAGGGCCTCCGCCTTCACCCAGCCCCGCGGTCTTCCTGAGCGCCCGGCGACCGGGCACCCCTCAGCCCCGCGGGAAGCGAGCAGCCGGCCGCTCAGCGCGGGTCCGGGGTGGCACGCCAGAGGCGCGTTGTCTAGTGCTGAAGTCGCCACTCCCCGGCAAACAAAGCCGCAGCGCGACCCGTCTAACATGACGCCCCAGTGATGTCCCCACACCGTGCCGCTTTCCCTAAGTGGGAGAGACAGGCTTATCACGTGCGCAAGACACGAGGAACCACAGATGTCTGTCACACGTTGGAGATGTGCTGGATGACATTTCATAATGCTGAGCCATGTTCCCAAACTATTTAAGAAGAATTTAAACACAGGAGTGCAGGCGTGGCATTCGAATAGTGCAGCTCGACGGTCCCAGCGTCTCGCTGGGGTCTCCGAGAGGTGTGAAAAGGAAGGGGTGGAAAGCCAGGGCCGCGGCCCCCGTGCTGCGGGCGTCTGCGCCGCTGCCCAGCTCAGCGGCCGCCGAGGGAGGCCGCTCACACGCCCTTCGTGGTCACAGCGACATGTGCCTTCGCGTGTGCGTCGGGCACAGAGACTCACGCGCGTGTGTTAAGCAAGCCGCTCCTCGTGCCGTTATGGTCTGAAATCTAGTTTACGTATTTATTTTTAATCTTCGGCTTGTAACTTACGGACCTAAAGTTATGGCATCAATGGTTGCTTATTGCTAGAAGCAGTTAAAGAATGGCCTTAATATGCAAGAAATAATCATCGTTTTGTGTTTTTATCTTCATTAACAGATACATATTTTACAACAGTTTTTAAGTATTTAACACGCTAGACAGAAAAGGCTTTTGCGTAGCCGATGGTATTACAATCCCGTATGGCAGTTATTACAAGCGCTATACTGTTCAAACACATGATTTTTAATGCATTGTCAATATAAGTAAAAGAAAGAAGTGAAGGATAATTTTTAGAAGAAAGTAAAATCATAATGTGCGTACAGTTACAAAGATAAACACAAGTGGAAGAATTAGTTCACCCCTTGATAGCAGGACACCAGGCAGGTGTTATCACTAGCTCAGAGGAACGGTCAGCACCGCACAAGTTTACGTGGAGTTTTGGGGGAGTGAGGGAGTTCTGAGAGGAAACGCACGTGGGCAAACCCGTAAGCGGTGGAGCAGGACTCGCGTCCTTTACCTGCAAAATAGCTCAAAGATCATCAGTAAGGCTAGGATATGATCAGCCCGGAAGAGTGCGCCACAGAGGGTGCATAGTTTTGTGTTGAAACAATTTTTTCCACAATTTCCCACTTTTTAATAAAAATCTTAAAGAAATCTTTAAGTTTCATTAGACTTTGCCTGATTATTTACATAGGTGCAGCAAAAGTGTTAAGCAAAAGTGTTCATTTGCCACCTGGGCCTTCTTAAGACCTTTGCTGAAAGTTTTTGCAAGGAATCCCGGATCGGACCTTTAAAAGCCGCCTGGGGCTCGGCCGCCAAGCTCAGAGCGCGACGCCACATTTCACCTGCGGCACCTGTTTATTTGGGTGAATTTTTCCTTCCTCAAGCTTTTCAACCCCACCCCCCCACACACACTTTGGGCCAGGAAGGGCCATTCTCCACTCCCGCGTGAGTGGGGGTACCCTGTGCGCCCACTGCCGCTCTCCCGAGAGGGCTCTGCAGGCCCTGGTTGCATAAAGCCAACCTGGGTTCCTGCTAATCCCTGAGTGAATGGCCTCCATCTGCAGCACGACACTGCAGCCTGGCCTCGGTCGCGTGGCCCCGGTTTCCAGTTATTTCCCAGGAGAAAGGACAGATTGTCACTGCGCCTCTTCCATTAGCTACATTGCCAAATAAGGATATGCTATGAGTCTCCAAATCCTGAAGATTCAGTAGGGAAAAAAAGCTATTGTTTACAAATGTTTCATTTCAGTTTACAAAAGTAGACTTTACTAAATTATTATGACTTAACAGACACTTTGAGAAGAAAGAGAAAAGGCTTCCTTATAAATCTAGAAAACCGGACAGTAAACAACAGTATTTCAAATAAAACCCTATCTCTCATCAGTTAATCAGTCCTGTATAATTATTTTCCCCGCTGTGGAACTTGGCCTAAGGATCCCATGAACCCATCAGCTTCATGACTGAAATTCAGAAATAGAGTCCCTCAAAATTTATCATGACGTGATTTGAAAAAGCAAATTGACACTTAAATTTGGCGTCTCTGGTCAGTTTCTACTTCAGTGCTCCGAGTGAACAGCGCTGGCCTCTCTGTCACTGTGCACTGCATCGGAAACAGCCACGTTGCCTGCATGAACTGCGAACTAAATATAAAATCATGTTGTTCAAAACATGCCTCTACTCCGTGGTTAGGTGACATTTTCTAAATGAACCCGCTAAACAGTACTTGGAGAATTTTCTCCAAAAGGTAATTTTCTACCACTTGAAAGGTCATTTTATCTTGAGAATGTTTCTGTGTCGTACTCATAGGGCATTGTTTACCTGTCAAGGGCCTTTGACTTCCACCTGAAGAAATGGGTATAATTTGTTTCATTTTATTATTGTCATAACCTCTGTCTGTTCATTTCTGAAGACTATTAATGTAAAATAATTTTAAGGCATTATGAGGAAAACGAGTTGAAAACTGAGATATAAAATTGCTGTGAGAGCATGCGATGCCTGAGAAAGGGCCTGCCCCCTGCCCAGCACACGCGCACACAGCCACACACGCACGCACACCCACACCCACATGCACACACAGATGCAGACACATGCACCATATGCACACAGACACACACATATACTCACGTACACACACATGCACATATGCACATGCACTCACACATCACACACATGCACCCATGTCCGCACTTGCATGCACACATGCATGCACATGCACTGCACACACATGCACTCATGCATGCTCACACACATGCCCATGCACACACATACACACACTCACATGTGTACACGTGCATGCACACATGTCTGCATACATGCACTCACACGCACGCACACATGGATAACAGTAATCATGGGAATGGGAGGAAGCCCTGGGAGTGATGGATACACTTGTGGACTGACAGTACTGATGTCCCACAGGTATATAATGGTCCCCAAACTACAGCTTTTTACATGCCAATTATACTTCAGTAAGTTGGTTTCAGAGAAACAGAGGAGGCCTTAAGCATCTGAGAGGACAAGAGACCTGAGCGAGCAGCACCCAGGAAGCATTAGGCAGAACAGTGGAGGCTTTCGGGTTGTGCGGCTTTTCCCTTCTCCACTCCCTTCTCCATTTTCTCTCGCCCAGAAGTTTGCTCCTTCTTTCCTGCATGGTATCTGTCACTTCTTGAAGTACTTGAAGTATTTCTCTTGGCTTTTCTTTCTTTTTTTTTTTTTTTTTCCTTTCTTCCCAATCAAATCCTGTCTGGTCCACGTGTCTTTCTATCAGGACCTCACTAATTGGATATGCTATTTTTACCCAGGTGTTAATAGCTAAAATAATTATTTTCCTATTGCACAGTGATTCTCGTTTGGTGCGTTACCTTAACACAAAGAAGGAGTGCAATGGACATTTCAGACACTGTTGACTGAGGTCGGGGGTCAGTAAAACATACCCAGCCATTTTCAAATGAAATCCGTAGCTGTCTGTTTTCCTGGGGTGTCCCAAGCGCTGAGTTGAAGCCAGGTTTGATGATCACGTCTCACCCTGCACAGCTGTAAAATTTGCTTCTCCTCAAGTGGTACTTCTGGGTCCCCCAGACCGTCAAAGCAATCTTGGTCGGGGAGAGGGGCTTGCACTCACTAGGTACCCGCCTGTGGCCTTACAGAGCCCCCCACTCTGGGCAGCTCACACCTGGGCCGTGCTGGGGCTCTGTGCGCACTGACTCGTAGGCAGGTGCCAGGTCACCGTGTGCAGACATGGCCACCCCTCAGCGCTTGCTCAAGGAGGGGACTGACGCTAAGCTCTCTGGTGTCATTTCTTCTAAGGACACTAATGCCATCCTTAAAGCCCCACCGTCATGACATAATCTAACCCTAATTATCTGCCAAAGGTCCCATCTCCGAATATTATCACATTGGTCTCAGGGCTTTAACATGCACATTTTGGGGAACACAATTTAATCCATATCAGCCCACCCCTGGTCCCCCAGAGTAATGTGCATCTCACATGAAGAGTATATTCATTCCATCCCAACAGCCCTGAAAGTCTCAACTCATTCCAGCATCTGGTCATCTCAAGTCCCCTGAAAACACACTCTAAATCCGGTATGAGTGAGGTTCACGATACCATCATCCTGAGCGAGAACGCTTCTCCGGCTGTGAGCCTGCGAAACGAAACACCATAAAAAAACACGTTTTTGTCCTTTTCCACCTGAGGTGTCTCACTTGGCACCCATGCTGTCAGGTGGCAGGTTCCGCCTTGTTTAGTGGGATAGTGGTGCTCCATGTTCCTCACCCCCTCGTCCACTCTTCCACCACTTGGCTGTGTTAAGCAGTGCTGCAGGAACACAGGGATGCGTATATCTTTTCCAGTTGGTGTTCTCACATTCTTCAGATAAATTCCCAGAAGAGGAATCGCCGGATCGTGTGGCAGTTCGAGTCTGAACTCTTATCGAGGAGCCTCCATTCTGTTTTCCGTGGCAGCTGCTGGCGGTGAGCGCGCCTTGCAGCCCGTGCAGACAGCGAATTACGGCGTCGTGCGCCCAAAATTTCTATAGTGTTGCTAACTAGTATTACCTCAGTAAGAAGAAATAATTGAATAAAAAATGAATCTAGAGACAGACCTACACCCTTCACTAAAATTAACTCAAAATGGATCACAGACCTGAAGGTAAATCATGACACTCGAACTCCTGGAAGGGCACAGGAGAGAGATCTAAGTGATCTTGACCATGGCAACGACTTTTGGGATAGTCACTGATATCGCCACAGTTGAACGCATATCGAAAAAAATAATCGATAAACTGAGTTTTAATAAAATGTAAAAATCTGCTCTTTGACATTATCGAGAGAATCACAGGACAAACCTCAGACTAGGAGATAATATTTGCAAAAGACATGCTTGATTGAGGGCTGTCACCCAAAATATGCAAAGAACTTAAAACTCAACAATAAGGAAACTAAAACCTATTTAAAAATGAGAAAAAGACCTTAACAGACACCTCACCAAGGAGGATACACAGATGGCTTGTAAGCATGTAAAAGGGTGTGGCGTCAGGGAACGGGAGATCAAGACAGGGGCGGATTCGCCACTCACCTATCGGAGGGGCCACGACCCGGACCCCTGAACCCGCCAGACGCTGTCAGGGACGTGGAGCCGCAGGCTCTCGCTTCCTGCCGACAAAAATGCGGAATGGTGCAGACGCTTCGGAGACGGTTTGCTGGTTTGGTACGCAATTTAACGCACTCTTACCGTGCGACCCAGCTATTACACTCCTTGCTGTTTACCCAAATGAGTTCAAAACGTACGTCGACACGAAAAGCTGCGCACAGGTGGTTCAGCAGCTTTACTTGCCAAGTCTCGGAAGCAGTAAAGGTGTCCTTCAGTAGGTGACGGGTGACTGAAGTGTGGTCCAGCCGGACGATTTAGTATTATCCAGTGCCAAAGAGAGATGAGCTGTCAAGCCACAAAAAGACCTAGAGGAAACCCAAATGCATGTTACTAAGTGAAGGAAGCCGACCTGCAGGCTGCATTCGTCTGCTTTCCAGCGTGCGACATTCTGGAAAAGATGAAGCCGTGGCAACAGTGAAAGGGCGAGTGGTCGCCAGGGCCTGGGAGGCAGCGACGCTCAGGGGAGCGCAGCGGATCTTTAGGCAGGGAAAATGCTCCCTGTGGTACAGTCCTGGTGAGCACGCGTGATCATACATGTCTCCAAACGCGTAGAACACGCGACAGCCAGAAGGAGCCCAGCGTGAACTATGGACTCCGGGTGACGATGCTGTGATCGGTGTGGGGCATCGCTGCCACCGACGCGCTGGTGAGCGAGGCCGTGGACTGCGAGATGGAGAGGCGGTCTCTGTGCTCTGTGCTGAAGCTTACTGCGATCCGAAAACCGCTCTGGAGGATAAAGCGCTTTCAAAAGTGAAACACACACGTAGCGCATGGCAGAGCGTTCCGTCGCGAGGCACCGCCCCGCGAGCGACGAGAGCGTGCGTCTGCCGCGGGCTTCGTGCACGTGCTCCCCGCAATGTCGCGCCCACATGCCCCACACCCCCACGTGACCCGTCCGGGCTTCGCCAGCAGGTGGGCGGAGAAGCCGGGTCTGGGACCCACAGAATGCAGCACCGCCAGACAGGCAGGAGCGGGAGCGGAGTCCCGGCCCGCGCTCCACGTGGAGCAGCTGCGGAACGCTGGGCCGAGTAGCGGAAGCGAGAGGCGGCGCTGTGCATCGGACGGTTCCATTCATGCGAACTACCCAGAAAAGGCCAACTCAGAGAACAAAAAAAGATTGTATTCGTCTAGGGCCGGAGGTGAGAAAGAAATTGACTATAAGACGAATATTTTGGGTGTGAGGAATATATTCTGAAACTGAATTTTCATGGTTGCTCAACTCCATAAATCTATTTAAAATCTTTCAATTGCATACATAAAATGTGTGAATTTTATGGCATGTAAATTTTAACTCAACAAAACTGTTTAAAAATTACAGCAAATTTTTGGCAATTTACAAGCTGATCCTAAAAGTCACAGTGAAATCAAAGGGCCTAGAATAGGCAAACCAGCTTTGAGAAAGAAGAACGAAGTCTGAAAGTCTAAGGGCTAATACTATCTGATTTTAAGACAGAGTAAAACTACAGTAATCAATATAGCATGGCATTTTCATCAAGATAGAAAGAGCAATAAAATTGAATATAGAGTCCAGAAATATGTTCACCTTTATAGAGACAAATTATTTCTGACAAAATACAAAGGCAATTCAGTGGAGAAAGGAGAGTCTTTCAAAAGGTTATACTGAAACAATTGAATATCCATATGCAAAAAGTGAATTTTAATCAATACCTTGCACCAGATATACAGATTAACTCAAAATTGGTCATAGACCTAAGTATAAAACCCTAAACCTTTCAAAGCATTCATAGGAGAAAATCTTTGCGACCTTGGGTTAGGCAAAGATTTTTAATATATAATACCAAAAACAAAACCTATAAAAGAAAATAATAAGCTGGATCTCATCGAAGTTAAAAACATCTGCTCTTTGAAGGACACTGGAGGAAAATGAGAAGGTGAGGCATAAACTGGAAAAAATTATTGGCAAAGCATAATCAGATAACTGACTTGTGTTCAGAATATATAGAGACACTTAAAACCAAAAACAACAAACAAAAATAAAAAAAGGCCAAAAACTTGAACAGACAGTTGTTAAAGAACATATGTTGGGTTTCAAATGAGCACCTGAAAAGATGCTGACCGTCACGAGGAAAAAGAAAAGAAAGTTAAAACCCAAATAAGATTTCATTGCTCCCCTCGCACAGCGTGTCGGTGTGAAACACGGACTGTACCAAGTGTCGGTGAGAACATGAAGCAGGCGGGACCCTCACGGGCAGCCGGCCCCGGCGGACCGGCGCACTCGCTCCGGACTCAGGGGCCGACCGTTTTACTCCTAAGTAGTCACCCAAGAAGAGAGGCATGTCTGTTCAAGGACTCATGCACAAATATTCAAGCAATTCTATTTGAAATAGTTAAAAGCTGGAAGCAACAAAATTGTTCATCAAGAGGTGAATAGATAAACACATCGTGGCAAATGCACACAATGGAGTCCTACTCGGTGATGAGAAGAAATTAATCACGGATACACTTGATAATGGTGGTGGTCCTCGAAATACTTATGCTAAAGAAATTAGATGAAAAGAATACACAGCGTATTACTCCATTTCTGTAAATGTCTGGCATGGGCGAACTCAGCCGTGGTGACAGAAAGCTGGTCATCGGGTTCCTGGCGAGGGAGAGGCGGCAGCTCGGGAGGAAGGGGTTTAAGGGGAAGGAAAAAAGGCTTCCGAGATGATGCCCAAGTTTGTTGTCTTGTGATGGTGATAGTTTCACAGGTGAGAATGTCAAAAACTTGTCAAACTGTAAGCTATAACCAGGTGAATTTACTGTATGTCAGTTTATATCTCCATAAAGCAATGAGGAGCATAAAATCATTTTAAGAGGCGGTCAGCCACCATGTCAGGCCGGCCTGGCAAGGTTCGCAAGGATTTGAACATTTTAACAAGAGGAGGAAATCACTGAAGCATCATAACAAGGAAGAACAAACATGGCAAATGCCTGTATTTGTGAGTGAAATTAGGAGGAAACAGGGCAGATCCTTTTCCTTCATGAGCAGAGTCATCACGCTGATGGGAGCAGGGGTGGTCCCTCAGGAGCTGCGGTGACCCAGTTAGGGGACGAGTAGTGTCTGGTGTCAGGAGAGCCGTGACTGGGAGCAGCTCGGTGGCCCCACAGCGTGAGGGTCGGGCAGGACAAAGCGTACGGGAGGAGCGTGGGGAGAAGCGGCCGCCCGGCCTCACAGGGTGCCCGCACCTGCCAGTCCCAGCATCCCCTGTTCAGTCATCTTGGTCCCATTGCGCTCCAGTGAGTTCACTTTGCACAAACCTTCCTCTCTGAAGAGAGACCGTGCGCTCAGCCACTCCCTACTGCTCTCCTTTTTCGTGCGTGAGACCTTGCCAAGGGGACACATGACGGAGTGGCTCTTACTCCCCATCAAGACTCTATGAGAAGTTAAAATGAGCAGTGAGCCAGGAGGAAGAAGACACTGAACTGGCACAAATGGAGCTGAGCCCCAGTAGAACGCGGGTAATTAGTGATAACTTACACCGATAATAAAGGTTCTTGTACAGTTTTTAAGTACGAATGTAAATCAGCTGCATAAAGCCAAGGTCCTGACTCAGCCGCCGACACGACGGTTTCATCTTCTCCTTCCTGCCAATTTACTCAGAATAGTCTGTTTTCCCCAAGAACAGAAGGTAAAAGGGACACGTCTCCTAATGAAAGCCATTTGTAACCAGAGACCGTCTTTGCTTAAGATGGCAGCGGAAGGTCCAGTGAAGGAATCGGGAAGCTAAGCGTGTTCTTGCCGCTGCGGCTTGCGAAGCCCTCACTCGCCCCTGCCTCTGGGACGGGCGGCTCACACCCAGGCACCTGGAGTCCGCTGCTGCCCGCAGGTGACACGGGTTACACGTGCACGGTGCCACGTGTTTGTCCGGCCGAGGGTTTGCAGGATTTGACCGACAAAATGAAAGCTAAAATGTTCATCCTGTTAGCACCCACGCATACTAAAGATTTCCCTTTCCCAGGAAACTGGAAACCTTAGTAATGATTTGTGTGTAAGAAGAGCCAAATTTGGTAATTAGCAAATAGGACCCCATGAAGTAGAGATAAAACCTGAATCTCAGCTTCGAACAGGAAACTGTCCATTAGATTTTTAATGAAGCCTATGAGCTAGCTGCCCTGGGGCGAGATTTTTATTACATTAACTGTGTTTAAAATAAATAACTCTTAAAATTTTAATTGGAGTGACGTTGTTTTATTTTTAGTCACTTTTTTCTCCTTTATTCCAAGTTCTTTTAAAATTAACTTTTTGTTACTGGAAGAATTTATGGATGAGGCAAAACTCAGCTTATTGTTTACGCCGTGGGAGAGCAGGTCCCTTGCAGAGTCTGGCAGCTTCTCGGTGGGGGAAAGTCAAGGTCGTGTGTTGACTGAACACGTGACTTCTGGTTTAAGGGGAGTAGGTCTGTCATAATTCTCTCTTTTTTTACATTTTTAAAAATACTGTGGTAACAATAACTTAAATGTACATTTCAGGGATAAGAATTTGTGTCACGAAGTTTTGACTCCCCTACCACGCTGAGCATGATGGCCTTGTTCATCATATGCGATCAACACAGACATGTGTGCAGCAGTCATGGCTTAAAAGGGGGAGACTTTTCTTTTCCTGCTCTGTCCTTAATTTGAAATGTCACAGTCAAAAGAATGTATTACCCCTAATAATGCCTAAAGTAATTTTAGTATTTGCCGGATTTCGCGTCCTACGTTTGCACCAGGTGGAGTGAAACATTTCTCTTGACTTGATAGTTATGCTTATCACCACCACTGAAGTCAATAACAGCCTACATGACACGCGGGAAAGCACTTCCAGCAAGGGCCTTTGGGAACCAGCACGATGAGATGTTTCTTCTGTTCATAGATGGAACTGTCGGCTTAATATCGTAATATCAATAGGTTAGCAAGACGTTTCCAATAACATGTAACATCAAATGGAACATTCATAAAACCGCATGTGAGTTTCTTTGGGGGAAATCTTCCACATGAGAATAATTTAACTTCTACTTCCAAGGAAATCTACACCAGCCTTAACTTGGTTCCGGCCTCCGCTGCCTGGGCGCTGGGCTTCAGCGTTCTTGTTCACGGTCCCTTGAGAACGTCTGTCCTTATGGGACGATCTGGGTGACATCGAGCTCACTCCGAGAGCATAGTGACAACAGCCATTCGAAGTCACTTTCCGCGTAGCACTCTTGTACCCTTCCCTTTGCAGATGCTGAGGGTTCCACAGGACGCGCGCGTGGGTGACCGAGCGTGTTACGTGTTTGTTTCCCTCTCTCCACTTTCAGGAGAGGGCTTTGTCCAGGCGTTCTTGGCCACAGGGAAATGGCGGGGCCAGGTCCCAGCCGTTTACCCACAGCGTCCTCCTGTGGGCTTGGGCGCACTTAATTCCCTCAGCCCTCTGTCGCTCCGCAGAGGGGAGGCCAGGCAGGATTTGAGTTGTCCATCTGGTAGATTTATGAGTAAACATTTATCTGCGTAAAAGGTGATTTTGATGGATAGTTTATTATGGCACATTTAATAGATAACTTTTCCTCCCTCAATGTAGTCTTTTGAATATGCTTTGTGCACGTTAAATGAAATTCTTGAAATGCTACCTGTATTTTTTTCTCCTCACAGAGAGCATAATGAGTGTCAATGTCACTATTACACAGGTAACCTTGAACGCACTCTACATGAGAAAGTAAATTGATCCATTTTACAAATTTATTATGACGCACACACACGGTCATATTGTGGTTGAGAACCAAGAAATCAAATGATCTCTTACAATATTTTCAGGACCTATTTAACGCGACATGATACGTTAGATGCAGTGTGTGACCACGGACCCCCCTGCCACCCCTGCACTGGCTGCCGGCGAGAATCGCTCTCTGCCTTCGGAGGCCCTGCCCTCGCTCCCGCCAATCTGCCTGTGACTCTCAGGAGCAGGCCTCCGTCTTCGGGCTGCACCAGGAGCTGGCTGCGGGCCACCGTGACTGGGGGAGAAGCTCCCTCCACACGGAGAGGGAGGAACACACACGAAACTCGTGACTGCATGAAGCCGGCCAAGCCAGCGTTCACATCGAAAATCGCTTTCCCCAAAATTTCGATTGCGAAAAGTCTTGAATGACCTGTATTGTGGATGTAACTGGCAGCCAAGACAAATAAAACGTAACCGAGCAGGAATATTCACTATGAACCACTAAGGGAACTTGGATGATAAGCGCATCAAGTCAGGACGTCGAACTGTGTAGAGCCGGACCGTCTAGAGAGGCTTTCGAGGGGAGCCGGCTCCCCTCGCCCAGCAGTGGCTCCCCGCCTTCGCGGAGGAGGTTCTGGTACTCCCCGTGCCACCTTCGCCTGCCCACCTCACAGACCCCACTGCCGGGGACGCGGGGCAGACGGAACGCCAGGCGGGGTGGGAGGATTTGCGGGGGACCCTTTCTCCGAGTGCCGGCTGTCGTGGGAGGCGCCCGCCATTCCCTGTGGAGAAGGGCGCCCAGCCGCTCGGACTGCGTCCCAAGCATGGCGAGGGGACACCGGAGAGCGGTCAGAATGGACTGCCCATGGGTCGGGACAGAGAAGGACGCACGGCCGCGGAACTCAGTGACCGCTGCGTGGGCTCCGAGGCAGACGCGGTGGCGCGTGAAGCCGGTGGCTGCAGAGCGAGCCCGGGCCCCTGCAGCCTCCCGGGGTACGAGCCGCGTCCCTGCGACTCCGGAAATGGCACTGAAACGATGACCTCGTAGGCAGCGTCTCCCACGGAACACTTGGACCACCCGCCCCATGGGCAAGATTAAACCAAAGGGAAAAGAGCTGGTGGAAACACGAGCTTCCCACCCTCATCTGTTTCTGATTTTTTAACAGTCCATTTTGGGGGAAAGCAGCACGTCATTCTGGAATGGACAGAATGAATGGAACAGATATGGGAACAGTCTAGTGGTCATCCGTTACACGATGGAACTGTATCTTCCCTAACAAAAGGGAGAGCCAGCCCTCAGGACGCCGGAGGGCAGAGCAGGGCACGGCACAGCGCGCGCCGTGGGAACAGGCCCTCGCGTGCGCCTGGGGACGCTGTCTCAGCCGAGGACCACTCGGTGCTCGGCTTGCTTGTTTTTCTCAGACACAGGTATTTCATTCATCTCTACAAAACTGTGTTTTATTCCAGTTTAAAATATTATGGTACTAACATCCATATTTTTAAAACAGTGCCTACTGACTATTAAAAACAAATTATTGCATGTGCATTTCAGAAATTCTGGAAAATGAAAAGCAAAAGCATAAAAAAAATTTAAGTTACGTAGAATCGCTCCTTTTACTGCAAAGAGACGCGTCCTGTTCTGGGAGGAGCAGGGTCCCCCTCACTCCACGCACGACGCGCCTGTTCTGCCTCTGGGGCCTCAGCCGGCACCACCGTCCAGCACGGTGCAGAGCGGATTCTCCCTCAGAGCATTTCATAAGACGTCAGCTTGACCCGAGACCCACGGTCACAGCCAAAATCATACCGAACAAAGGTCAACCGTCAGGAAAGGCTTTTCTCATGGCCATTGCCTCAGAGGAGACAAGGTAGGACTCAGTCCGGCTTGGCCGTGAGGAAGCAGAGGCTGGGGGTGTCTGAGGCCTTGGTGAGCAGGCGAGGCGTCCCTGAGGACAGGGACAGAGGCTGGTGACGACGCGGCCGCAGGGACCTGTCAGTGCACCTGCTGTTCCTGAGTTCGCAGCGGCTCCGTCCGCGGTCGGCCTTCCAGGAGTGGCCCCCAGGCCCGAGACAGGCTCTGCCTCCCCGACAGGCGCGTTCTTCAGGGACAGCTTCAGGTCTTTGACGAGACTTTCCCGTGGTGTGAAGCTTGCAAGAGGCTTTTAAAAAGCATTTACGTGTCAAAGGGACAGAGAAAGATTTTATAATTACAAGTTTTCTAAAGTAAATGCTCTGAGGAATGGGAGGTCAGGGCCTAGAGCCTGCGTGAAGTTTAGTCAAGCCGACAGGGACGTTAAGGCTCTCTTGGTCACCCCTGTGTGACAGAGGAGATGCAGCAGTGGGCACACAGCCAAGGGACCCACTGGCTCCTGTCAGATAAACCAGCAGCCTGGTGGGTGGCTGGGGTGACCTGGTGCCAGCACCCTGACGGTGCAGACTGGAGCCGAGATGGGGCCGGCCAGAGCCCGGGGACGCAGTGCCACCCCCAGTAGGCAGGGCACGCGGTCCAGGGGGCATGCAGGGGCAGTGGCGTGGCCTGGCCCTGCCATCGTCCCCTGTGGCTCACCCTGGCATCCGTCCCTGCACGCTCAGCCTGTGGGCCGAGACGTCCAGCTCCCCAGAAAGCATCGCATCCACATGGGGCACAGCCGTGTCCCCACCCTGCCGGCGGGGTTGCTCGGTCACGTTCTCACACCAGAGGACCGGCAGGCTCAGCCTGGCTTCTCCACGCAGGACGTCACCCTTGGAGCTGGCCAGGGGGGCCCTGGAAAGTGCACAGGCGCACACGGAGGCCCCCACGGCCACCGTCGGGACAGCAGGCAGGGGAAGGAGTGTCCCCCCTGCAGGAGGAGGGCGGGGTTCGCTGGCAGTACCGGGGGTGGCTCAGAGGACCTCGGTCTAGCCGGAGGCCACTGCCATCTCCTGATGGCGTCCACATGGCAGGGACCCAGCAGTGACCCCCACACACTGCTCAGAAACTGCACTCAGTGGCCACAGGCTCAACCATTTATCTGAGAGTAGAAAGAATTTCTCTCCCTATTTTCCAAAACCCCATCCTCTCCGCAGCAGGAAGGTCAGTGGGAAGGGCTGTTTCCTCAGGGGACCCCACCCCACATGATGCACTTGGGCCTTGTTTGTTTGTTTGTTGCATAGATAGGCAATTCCTATAGTTTTCGATATGTTTGCTGAAACCTTGCGCTGCTGTAAAACCACGTGGGGGAGAGCAGGTCAGCATCTACGTGCCTGGGGGTGCGCCTTCGCCAGTTCTCCTCAGACGTGGTGGGCTGGGGGGAAATCAGTGTGCCAGGACCCAGGGGGGGTACCCCACGCAGCGCAGACTCGAGGGGCCTGGCCTGGTTGAGTTTACAGATTCATGGATTGTTTAGAAGTGTGCTTAATTTTTAGTTATTTGGAATTTTTTGGTTACCTTTCTGTTATTGATTTTTAGCTTCATCCCACTATTTTTAGAGAGTATCCATTATATGACTTAAATCCTTAGGCAGGATATGACTTAAATCCTTAAGGCTTGATTTACATTTTTATGTGCATTTGAAAAGACACGTATTCTTTAGTTATTGGGTATAGTATGAGATTAGGTACATAGATGCAAAGAGATAAAGTTGGTTAATTTTCCAAATTGTTTATAGTCATATATATTTTATTTACCTCTTCTATCAGTTTCTTTAAAAAAAAAAGTGTTTTCAAGTTTCAAGCTCAGATTGAGGGTCTATTTCTCCTTATAAATTTGTCACTATTTTTGTTTTCTATATTTTAAACTGCAATATTAGATACGTACAAAATTAGATTGTTATGTCTTTCTGTTGAAGAGTGCTTTTTAAATTAAGCATTACTCTTTAACTTTTTATTTTTAAAGTCTCTGTTTTCTGATACTAGAATATCCTTATTCTTAAACGCTCTTTCGTCTGTTATTAATACATCCAGCCAAGATTTCTGTTCAGTAGCATTTGGTGTATCTTTTTTCATCATTTTCTTTGAAATTAACTTTGTTCTTGTATATAAAGTGGGTCCATATAAACAATATATTGTTCATTAACTAGGTTGTGGAACATAATTTTTGCCTTTGAATTCTTGTTTAGGCAATTTAGATTTTTTAAACCTTTTATTTTAAAATCGTTTTATATTTATAGAAAAATTGGAAAGAAGATATGGAGAGGTCACATATACTCGGCATCCAGCCTCCCTTATTGTTCACTTGCATTAAGGTGCCGGATTTGTCAAAAGTAGTGAGCCAGCGCCGGGGCCTTATCGCTGACGAGTTCACACTTCCCGCAGAGCCTTCGGTTTTCGCCTGCCGCTGCTCTTCCAGGGTCTCCTCCTGGACGTCACTCCAGCCGTGCTTCCTTAGGCCCTCTAGTTGTTACAGGGTCTCTCAGTCCCCTTATTTTACGACCTTGGCAGTTTTGTGCAATGTCTCTCAATAGGGATTTCTTCCCCCCGTGATTATACCGGGGTCATGTGTTCTGGAGGAAGACCCCAGAGGCGCACGTGCGCGTGCCCCGTGAGAGGCGCGTCCTGTCAGCGTGGCTCGCTGCCCCGTGACGCCGGCCTCGGTCCCCTGACCTGGTGGCATGGCTTGCCCCGCCCTGAGGCCACTCTCGCTCCCGCTCCCGCTCCCCGCGGTCCACGTCCGAAGGAAAGGCGCTGCGTCGGCCTGTGTTCTGGGCGTGGAGACTTTGCTCCAGGCCCGGAGGGCCGAGGGCCCCGCAGGTCACGCGGGCTGGTCCTGTGACGCACACGTGTCGGCTCCCCGTTCACACGTGTAGCAGCGCAGTCCGTGGACGTCTGCTCTGCGCTGCACGTGTGGTCAGGCGGGTTGTCCCAGCTCGGCCTTCCGGAGCACTTTCAGCTTTCTCCTGCGTGGCCGACAGGTCTGCATCACGGCGAGCGCGTGCCCAGGCCCAGGTTCGTGCTCCTGCCTCGGTCCCGGGTGGGCCGTCCCTCCAGGGAGAGGCCGTCGGCGTGCGGTGGACGTGGTTTCGTTCCTGTCCTCCACTTGCTCCCTGACCTGACGCCTCCATTTCTTTCTCCTCGTACGACATCAGGGATCTCTAATATTGCTTCACCTCCCTCTGTTGCCTGCTTAGCAGCGTGCCCTTGTGTGTGTTGTCAGGGAGACGAAAGGCTTCGGTGTGCTCCTCAACTCAGCACTATCTCAAGCGATGTTCTCCCCTTATGCAGGGCAGAAGCCTCGCGGCCGTGCGCCTCGGCTAGCCGCATCCCAGCCCGGCGCGCCTCGGCTAGCCTGAAGAACTTCCTCACTGTTGTGGGAGTGTCTCAACTTCTGCTCTGTCTGAAAATGCCTGCATTTTGTCTTCATTTCCGAGAGACAGTTTTACTGGGTATAGAATCCTGTGTGGGAAGTGTTCCTTCGCGCATTCGGGAGATGTCCTTTCTTGTGCTGGCCTTCAGCTTCTCTTGAAAAGTCAGCCCTCAATCCTATTTTTGCTGCTTTGACGATATTGTGGGGGGTTTTCCTTGCACTTTCAAGACTTTTTTCTTCATCTTTGTTTTCAGCAGTTTCTCTTTGACGTGCCTGGTTGTGGTTTTCTTTGTATTTTTTTCCCTTAAGGGCACTGAATCCTTGAATCTGTGGACTGCAGACTGATACGTCTTGGCGCAGTTCTCAGCCTGGATGTCTTTAAATATCCCGCTGCCGCCTCGTCTCTCTTCCCTCCGCTCTGACGCGCCGGCTGCGTGCGGTGTGTGACACGTGGTGGTTACTGTCACGTGGCGGCGTCACGGGGCTGAGTCGTGCCCCGGCAGCTGGCGTGCGCTGCTTCTGAGTGTGTCTGTGGAGGACGGAACAGAACCAGTGGGCAGCGGGAGGGCGAAGCTGCCTCTCTGCTCAGCCGGGACACTTGTTCCTGCCCGCGCCGTCGGTGCCCCTGTCCTCCCGCGGGGGCTGTGCCCATCCCTCCCCGTCCTCTGGCTTCGAACTGGGGCTGGGTCACAGCACCTGCTCTCCTGGGTCTCCGCCTGCAGACGGCGGGGCTCCTCAGCCCCAGCAGCCACGCGAGCCCGTTCCTGCAGGAAGCCTCGTGTGCGGCAGACACGTCTGTCCTGTCGGTTCTGTGTTTCTGCAAACCCCTGATTCACATAACTTATTTAGAGCTTTTGACTGTTTCCCATGTGTCTCCTTCCTTGACACAAATAGAAGGTGTTAACAGAGGATCAGAAGACTAGCAATTTTTCAAAGAATTATGGACAACGAAGCCATTAATATTTGAAAATATTATTAATGAATGTCAGAATCCCTTGATAAAACTTTTCTAATATTAGAACAAGAAAAGAATAGATCTTATAAACTCTAGATGTTCACCTGTGATATTCATTTTTAATATACTGTTCTGATTATTGGAGGTGGTTTTGTCATTTCAGTAAAAATGTAGAGACACTACCTGAAACCGCAGTTAATTTCTGCCAAAAAAACTGTCTTCAGTTTTATAAGCTGAAGATTTAATCCTTACATGAAACGAGGCAGTTGGTTGAGTAGCAGGCCATTCATTCATTTGTCCTTGGCAAGACAAGGCAGGTTTCTTAATCGTAAGTCATTTGAATGTACTCAGTGAGCGTCAAATTGCTCTAAATGGGCTGTCCTGTTGTAATACAGATATATTAGCTTCAGCCACGTCTTCTATTCCAAGCTATAGATTGAGCTATCTTTGAAGAAATGTCCTTTTCTTATAAAACGAAGTCCAGACTAATGTTTGGACTTGCTCTCTTTCTCATATAATGCACTTTCTTTTTATAACATTTCAGATGACGAATAGCATCCTGTTAGTTTAATATCTAAATATCTATGAGTGTGTTTGTACAAACCCATACATAAAAACATTTATATGGCTTACCCCGAAAGGAGAAAGATAGTTACTAAAACATGTGTAAAACTCTCTCTGCCTGCACACGAGTGATTGCCTTCAGGTAGCCAGTAAGAAAATCAGAACAGTTAAATGTGTGGAAGGGTCAGACAGAGCTGACGCTTAGGCAGCATCAAGTAAATGTACTTCGTGTGTATTTTGTACATTGGCTGAATCATCCTCGAGTATTTTACTCAGCCTAGAACTCCCTTTCTCATAAATATGCTAAAATTCCTCAGATCCTCTATATTTAACTTCTGGTCAAAACATGAATCTCTGTGATGTGGGACAAGTAGGTCAGATTCAGCATCAAAGAGACCCAATTTTGAGTTCTGTCTCTATCATTTGCTATTGGTCTGGCCTCGGCAAATTAATTCCTATGTATCTCAGTTTCCTCATCTTGGAAATATGAATTATAACGCCTCACTAAATTGTTAGATGAAAATATTAACGTAAATGTGTGCAAAGCACCCAGCACATTGCAAGTGCCATGATCAATGACATTATTACAGCTAATATTGACGTGGCCCCTACAAATAGCTCCGTTTATAAAAATATGGTTGCGCTTTTACATGAAGCTGCCATAGCTTCTCTAAAATGTATACTTCTTGAGGCAAAGAGAATTGAGTTCCTTTTTTTTTTTTTTTTACGATCATTAATTTAGGGAACAAAGTAATTTACTGGCATTTCATAATGGCTTGGTAGAATTTTGCCTATTAAACTTCATGTGTGTCTGGTGTAATTCCTCATCCACTGACTTCTCATACCAGCAAAACATACGGGAAATGGGACGTGTGGCAAATGGGACGTGTGGGAAATGGGACGTGTGGGAAATGGGACGTGCCCCAATGCTGATTTTGCCAGATAATCTCTTTAGTAAAATCTTACATCTTATTTCTTAGAGATACTTATAAAACAACATGCTTTCTTTGGTACAGGGAGGAGTGAAAAAGCTTTGTTTTTAAAACCATAGAAATATTAAGTAAATTAAAACATTAAAATAGGTTTTCTTAAAGCATAGCTCTAGTTATCTCTTACACCCACCCACATCCACATGTGTGAGCACACACCCACACACATGCCAACACACCATAAAAAACCTGCCAAACTTAATAAATTATACTTATAATTTATAACAACTGAGAAGAAATGTTTTGTTTAGAAGAATTCTTCCTCCCGTATCTCTGACAGACCATCACATTTTGGGTGTTTTTATTAGGGTATAATTCAGTGGCTGTGATTTTGATCTCAGTCTATTTTCTGTGTGAAGTTGAATAATACTGTTGTTTTTTTTTTTTTTTTAGAAAAGGTCTCTTTTCTTTGAAAATATATTTCTTGGTTTTTTTTATGCTTTTGATATTAAATTTCATAACCCATCAAGCCTAATTAACATATAAGCTCCAGATAAAATCTAGCCTTCTAGGAAAAAAATCTTCACTTTTGGCAGCAATCAAAGCTCAGGAATCTTCAAATGTCTACTCTTGAGTGCTCACTTGCCTCATTAATCGGCAGACAGAGAGTGGCTCCTTCTGTCTGTGGCCCTGCGAACTCACGATGTGGCCCCCTCTCTCAGCCTGGATGGCGGGTGGGCTGCTGCCCCATCCCAGTCAACAGCAGGAGAGAAAGGAGAGAGCAGACCCCTCCCCTCAGGGGAGCAGGCTGGAGCCAGCCCCCTCATCCACCCAAACATAGCCCTGACCTGGTCACAGGGTTTCACCCAGGTGCAGGGGCTGCTGGGAACTGTAGTCTTTATTTGGCTTCAGCATATCCAGCTTAAAACCGAGGCAGGCAGCGGAGCAGGGAGGAGCAGGGGCAGCCCAGCCACTAAAGGAAAAGGGGTAACAGGTATTTGCAGACAGTGGCCACGTGTCACCAACAGTTGTAAAATGTACAATTAACTTACGTAGCCCCATGAAGAGAAAAAAAAGCTTCAGTAAGCCATGACACAATGAATGCATTACCTCTTAGTGTTTTCTATCTTGTGCCAATATTCTCTTCGACCTGTTGAGAGGCACACGTGGTTCAGCTCTGACGGACTTGCCAGTTCCCACGCTCTGCACTCAGCACCGTGCTTGGCACTTCCGACCGTTGCACAGATATGTCTCATCGTCACCGTTCCCTGAATGCTCTGAAATGGTGAAATCCCTGGTCCTTGGCCTCTTCAATTTTTTTATTCTTGCTCTAGTATTGAAGTTAAATATTTTTCCCACAAAATGATCCATTTCATCTATATCTAAATGTATTATACCATTTTAAAATTATTCATAATATCCTTTTGTTTTCTAATAATTGTCTCTCTGAAACAATATTTATTCATTCTGATTTTTCTTTTTTATTCTTTTTTTCATCAGCTTTGTCAAATATTTGACAATCTTATGTACATTTTAAAGGGCTATTCTCTAGTTGTTCTACTTAATAATGTTCTGTGGGTGGTGGTTATTGTTCCTGATTTCACTGGTTTCTTCTATATATTTATTTTGACGTCCTCCTTTCTGTTTTTTAATGCTAATGTTTGTTAGTCTGCATTATACTATCCCTTTATATAATGGTATATATTTTTAGTTTGCAAACGGAAATACGTTTTTAGCTTTTTTTCTCGGACTGGCATTTTCCTGCAGTGCACTAAAGGACACGATCTGCCTGACGTCATTTTTGCACATTTTAAGGGCTGCCCCGCGGCCCCACTCGCTGGAGGCGGGTCTGCGTTCCTTGGAGGTTGAGCTCCACGGGCCCGTCCCAGCGTGTCCTCTGTGGTAACTCGTTCATCTCTGTGGCCATCGCATCAGCAAACGTCGCTGGTCAGCTCAGACTGGCAGACGAATCGGACGTAAGCGGTGTCGTGCGTGACAACAGGATCCGCTTATCTAAGGGTGACAGTGGGCACACGTGGTGGACACTGCAGTGTGACCCTCGGCACTCGGGGTCGAGGCTCTCAGGCCCCGAGGAGCAGTACCTACTGAAGACGGGGTCCGAGGCGGGGCGCACCACCCCTGAGGCGCAGAGCCGGCTCCCGCCGCGGCCTTTTCCCGCACACCCACACCCAGGCAGTTCGCGGGGCGGGCAGCAGATCACCTGCACTGGCACACCTCATGGGTCATAGTTCAGTGGAAGGGACAGCCGTGCTCACGTCCTTGCTCATTCGTTAGCTCTGCTGCTTCGGTCCACACCCCTCCAGCATCTCCCCGCATCTCCCCGCATCTCCCCACATCTCCCCAAGTCTCCCCGAGTCTCCCCGAGTTTCCCTGAGTCTCCCTGAGTCTTCCCACGTCTCCGTGCCTCTCCCCACCCATCCGTGTCCCCCAGCCTGGGTCCTGGGCGGGAGCAGGGAGGCCTAGGTGTCCACGACAAGTCCTCTTGTGAGTTTCGGGGGAGCATCCCTGGGACACAGGCTGGGCTTGCCGTCACGTGTGCCACCTCCATTTGCCCAGCGCGCCTCCTGTTACACTGTGACGGAGAGGGCTGTATCCCCCCAAACCAGAAGGTGAAGCCCTACCCCAGTTTGGTAGTATTCGGGGGTAGGGCCTGGGGAGGTATCGGGTCTAGGCGAGGTCATGAGGTCATGAGGGGCGAGGTTCCCCAGAGCTGCACGCCCTGTGAAGGAGGCTGTGTGAGGGGACAGGCCACGCGAGGGCAGTCCAGTCCCTCCAGTGCCCTGATCTTGCCCTCCAGCCCCAGGACCATGAGACGCACATCCCTGTGGTGGACCGTCCTGCAGTGGGAGCGATGGGGTCGAGGCGGTGGCTCACTTTGCCTCCCGCACACGCGCCGAGATGCTCCTCACTCGTCCCGTCTGTAAGATGCGGACCATGTTTCACAGGTCGTTTAGTGCGTGATGGGGCCGGGCACGCGATGGGGGCCGTGCGACCTCACGGCCATGGCAAGCCCCAGGGCTGGGGGTGTGAGGAGATTAAAAAAGAACCCGTTTCAGGCAAAAGGAACCTACAGAGTCTGAACTCGGGGTGCACATCAGCCCCGAAAGTGGAGGTCATGGCCCGGGAGCCGACAGACGGAGCTCTGGGGCTCGGGGTGTTTGACTCTCGGCCCGGCACGGTGCTGCGGCCTCTGTGGCCTCAGCGGTCCATCGAGCCACGGGGCTGTGATTTGTGCACTTCCCTGCGTGTGTGCTGCGCTTCGGTGAAAAGCTGTTTAAAAAAACAGGCTCTGACACGGCCCCCATCAGCCGCTCTGTGCCTCACGCACAGTATTTACTGCGGTCTATTACGAGTGTGTGGCACTGCTCACTAACCTTCAGGCTTTTTAAATTGTCTTTTACTTAAAAACGGGTCGTTTTCATGATTCATTTTATGATTCCGCCCCTTCATTTTTTTCTTCCAATTTCTCCCAATGACGACGTCACAGCATCCTTCACCTCCACACGTGCGGAGAAGAGTCCTCAAGCCTGCGGTGTCCACCACGGCGCTGGGCTTTTGACGTCAGGGGTTTCGATGCATAGGATCATGATGTGATTTACAGTGTCGCTGTCAGTGGGGGAATAAATCCTCTGGTATGCGAGGTAATGAGAGCATCACTTCTTTTTTAATTAAACCATATTGCTCAATGCTCTGAATTCAAGAGATTTTTTGTTTTGTTTTAAGTTATGTTCGGTTGTTGAATTCACGATCTGCTAAGTCTCAGCTCTCTGTCCCGTGCTTCTGGGGCCCGACGGGTCCTAGCCGTGCGCCGGACCCCGCGCGGGCCCCTCCCCCGCCGCCGTGGGGAGCGCGCTCATGCGGTGCCGGCCACGCCGCGCCCTCCGGGGCGTCCCTGCTGCCCGAGCTGGACGCCAGCAGGGCCGAGGCGTCCACGGGAACGCCTGGTGCCCGCGTGGTGCCGGGGGAGACGCGTGTGGACCGTCCCCTTGTCGCTCACCCACAGACTGGCCAGCACTCGCAGGGACACTCCGAAGCACGCACGCGGGGCCGTCCGCGCTCCAGCGCCACGTTCCTCCTCGTGCCGCGCGGGCGGAGGGTCCGCGCGCCCACGCGCCATCTGGCAGCCCGTCCCGGGGGCGGGACGCGGGAGGGTGCGGGGTGCTCCCGAGACGCCTTTCCGTGAGCGAGGCAGGGTGGCGCGGCTGCACAGAGTCCCCCGGGGTGGCCGTGAGGTGACCTCCACCGCAGGGTGCCGCCACCGCTCTGCATCTCGGACAGGTCCACTTCGTCCCCCGTCTCTTCTGAGAGCTTGTGTGTTGTCAGCGGATGTTTCTGCGCCCGCTGTGCTGGCCCCTTATCTGTCCTCGGCCCGGCAGGGGTCTATTTTGGTTCGGTGATGTCACCTTCCCGTCATCCCGCCAGCGCGGCCTCTGCACCATCTGTTCGCGACGCGTCTGCATCCCGCATCGCGGCCAGGAGCGCGCTGACCTGGAGCGCTTCCCGTCCCGGGTCAGCACAGGGCCGTGGCTGCAGGAGGCCTCGGAGTCAGCGCATCGCTTCTGTTTTCAAGGGCATCAACTTTTTAAAAAGCTTCAGTGTTAATGTGGTAAAACCAGGAAGGATCTGCCCTGGTGTTCTAGATGCACCTGTTTTCAACAGTAAACACTGACTCCAAGATTCAGATTGTTCTTGGTTCCCTGGTCCTTTAGCACAGTGTAACGCCCGCGTTGACCTTCAGATGATTCATGGACAGGGGAGCGTTAACTATTAAACTCCAGAGGGGTGGGGAAGCTGGACTTGACTCAGTGGCGGTGGAATGAAGTGACAAGGACGATAAGATACACTGGTCTCCGGTGATGAATGTCCAGTAGAGTTCCCGTCCCTTAACCACCTCTCAGGCCTGCTGATGGGTCACGTGAGTCGGCACATTAACAGATAACAGCGGGTGAGTTCAGCTGCGAGGGCTTCTCCCATCTCACTATTCCTCATCCTAAACGCCATCCACTCAAACTTTTTTATCTACCCGGAGAAGAGTGGTGGGAATTCTCATCAACAGGTAGTTCCCATGACTCCTTTTGAATTTTATACACACACTTATACACACACACGGTATATACGCTCAGTATGTACACACACTTAAAATGCTCACTCTCAGCTCTAAATTTCGATAATGTACGTAATTAACAGCCTTGGTCGTTTGAATGAGTTAGGGCCTTAATGCTGGTAGATTTTAAGCACTGACTCCGGGGGGCAGAAGGGGGTGAGAAGTGCAGGACGGCGGGCTGCAGGCTCCCACACTGAGCCGCCCACCGCTGGGTGCACAGGTGGACCGCGTCACAGAGGCCAGCCTCACGGGCACACGCATGGGGGCCAGCGGCAGTGCATCTGGGGGCAGACGGAAGACCCCTGGCCCCCACTCCAGCCAAGGGATTTTGTAAGAGTCACAGAGACTTCGTAGACGAGGTTTTTGCTGTACTTGGGGTGTGTTTTCGTCTAAAAGTATTCACATTCAGTCCCTATGCTATGGGAAGGAGAGTTCTGTGGCCAGTTTTAGTTTTACGTGATGTCGTACGTTAGAAGAATGAACTATAATGTGCTTCAATCAGTTCCTTTTTATTCAGGATGTAAGTAGTTTTCATTTCTTTGTTTTTATAGAAAACATAACTAATAAATATTCCCGTCTTTTTCCACCTCTGTATTGATTTCTTTGGAAATAATTCTAAAGCATTTATCACAACCGTTTTAAGACTTCCGATACAGAATAACATATTTGCCTGTTAAAAAATGTGCCAAATCACTCTAACACCAGCAATATGAGAGCGTGGCTTTTCAAACTGTCGCCGGCCCTGGGCGCGAGTACTGTTTCGTCTTTGCCAGTTTTATCGTAGCATCTTTAGACGTTATATTCCGCATTTCAGTTATGTTTGAGTAAAGTGTAAGTAGCGTACAGGCATACGGCAGGGGACCGAAGCCCGTGGCTCTGCGTGACGGGGTCGTGTCTACACTGCGTGTTGGTTCCTCTGCATGATGAGGTCATGTCTACACGTGTGTTGGGACAGTCGCCCACGGGTCTCCCCCAAGTCCACATGTTCCCTAACAACTTCAGTTGGGGAACAAGCGTTTGTTCCCAGCAGGGTCTCCCCCCAGGACGGCGGGAAGGCCTGTTTGCCATCAAGACAATGAAGGGAGGCACCCTGAGGGGCAGGCGTGTTGGCAGCAGCTTTAAAAGGATGAGACTTCCCAACGGGAACCGTTTCCCCAGTGGTGACAAAAGCTTACTGTGTGCAGCCACGCCCCTAGCCCCGCTCCCAGCCCCCTGCACGCCTGTCCCCCTGCCCCCTGCCCCCTGCCCCCCGCCCGCCAGGAAGCGCAGGCGTGAAGGTCTGAAACGCGTTATGCATCTTAGTGTGCTTTGGGGCCCTTCTCTTCATAAGTTCAGGGTTTTTCCAGTGGTTATAATTAATGCTGAGTGAGGAGCAGCTTTCTAGAAATTAATGGAAAGGTTAAATTTACAATAACAATAAAATAGAAAATTATTGATATCTACATGCTGAATATTGTAGACATCTCTTTAGAACATGTGCATTCCATGCCACTTGTGGTACTCCTGAATTAATCAGGCCTTTGTTATTTCTAATATTCCTGAGAACACAAAAAGCTAATTTATAAAGTAGAATTTATAATTTTATCCGCGGAATAGGGAGCAGTGGAACCATAGTGACACTCTTGTTTTTAAGTGTTATAATGGGTGAAGCAAAAATCACATATAAATGAAACGCATCTTTTCTCTCAAGGAATTTATAACTTATCAGAAGCAATAAAATAGACTTGTACACGGCCGATTACTGCCCAGAAGATTTTGCTAATAAGGGTATGTTATGGTGCGATCTTGAGGGATCATTAGTTCCACCTAAAGGAACTAAGGACACTCGTGGGGAGCTGGCCGTAGGGCTGGACCGGAAGGAAGGCTGGGGTACACCTTGGAAGGATGACAAAGGGGGAGTTTCGTACAGGGAACCAGGAACCAGGAACCAGGACAGGAAGCGCACAGTATTTTCGGGGAGAGCCGAGCCGCCCCGGGTGCACCCCGTGGGTGGGACAGAAACGGAGGACAGCAGGACGGGGCCCCCTTCCGAGCCGTCGGGTCCGCACGGTCATCCGTGCGTCCTGGGACGGCTCCACACCGCAGGGCCAGCCCAGCTTCGCACCGTCTCTGCCTGTCCCCTCGACTGCCGCGTGGGCCGCAGCGGCTCTGTGAGAGGGATGAGGGGAAAGTGATCCGGCCGTGTCGAAGCCCGGCACAAACGCAGGCCAACACACATCACCTCCCTGCCTCCAACTTGTGTGAAAACTTACTAAAACGCTAACTGGATTTTAACTGTACGTAACGATGACTTTGAATCAAAGAAAATACATCATCACACTGATCTTCGTGTTCATTTTCTGAAAAGTTAGTCATGCATGGGTGAAGTAAGTTTTTTTTTTTCTTTTTTCACATGATTCATGGTGGCTTTTTCACAAGATAACTCTTTTTATAAAAGAGAACATTCTGTACTCTGGCCAGCTCTGTAGCATTTACGCACAATATGTTCAACTCACATGGCTGTCTGTCCAGATAAATGACTCCAACTTTAGGAAATACGTATACATAGATTTGCTAGAAAATCTGCAGTCTGAGTTACGTTTTACATGGAGTTCGTGGAGGCAGGGAAATGACAAAATATGAATAATGGAAAATGGGTTTAGGGGTTTCCAAGAAGTAAGAGTAACAGTGTGAATCAGCGACGGCTGTGTTGTTCGTGGTGTAAGAATGTGTTCGTTCTTCGTGCTCGTCAGAAACCAGTGTTCTCGTGCATCGTAGGACTTACAACGGTAAATGGGTTCAACTGGGATGGGGGAAACCCTCAAATTACATCATGCGTCTGAAGCCAGAGAACAAATATCCTGTGAGACTGTCTTGCTTACGGGCACTCTGGCGTTTCTGCTTGCCTGTAGGGACAGTAATGCACAGAAAAAGACGTGTCTGTCTCTAGCTGGCACCAGGAGGCCCAGCAAACAAGAGTGAAGATTCCGGTGAAGATTCCAACCGGAGCTCTAAGGTCCCGGCACACAACGGTCCGTTTGCACTTCTCAGCGGGGTGTGGCCACTATGCACTTCCTTCCTTTGCTCCAGTGACCAACGGCTGAGATGAGTTTGACAAAATCACCAGTACCATCTCTTAAAAATGAGAAATTGTGTGTATCCTATTTTTTACAAAGAAATCTATGATACTGAAACCCAGTTATTTCCGAAAAACCTGCCACCATAACGACCTCAATAGTTCTCTGGGCCGCAACTTCTCGTTTCTTCTGCACTCACGGATCCCGCGGTGGAGGCTGGTCCTGCTCGGTCTCTGCCGGGCCGTGGTGGGGAGACGGGGGAGACAGGGCTGGAGTTCGCTCGGGTGACAGTGGCCGGACATCCCTGGGCCCTCTGCCCTCTTCGTGCATAAAGCCTCTCAGACTCCCTCGCACGGCTTTTTTTAGCGGTGTCGTTTATGACTTTGTCAAGAGGGTGAGGAGCAGTGGAACCATCACGACTCTCGCTAGCTCGCCGTGTGTGCAGGACTCAGAGGTGGCCTGGTGTCTCTGTGGGCGTCAGGCAGGGCCCCACGCTGGCCGTGGCGGCCGGCCCCCACGACAGACCACCCCAGCATTCCGCACGTGGCTCTTCCAGGCTCACAAATGCCTCCTTAGCAGATTTTTGTGAATCATTTCCATTTTTAAGACGACAGGGATAGCCAGGGAAATTTGCACAGATTTCAAATCTATATTTTGACACTGTGAATTTCCATCAAGATAATAATTTAGCTTCAAAAGTATGGTTAACTAGAGAAGAGCTAGAAGCTGCTTCGATAAATCAGAAAGAAATATGTGCAAATAGTCAAACTTCGAAATGCTGCAGGATGTCAATAAGATATTTTTGAAGGATTGAAAAGGAATTTTACATGTATATAAATACAATGCACATTCATCATAATATTAAATAGACAAGAAGTGACAATTATGTATACTTGTGCTTTGTGAAGTACATTTTCTATATACAGGATGTAGATGTTCTTCATTTTATGAAAAACATTACCGAGTATTTTATGGAATAAAATGCAGACAGTATGTGTGTATGTGGGCATAGGGCATATTGTAATTTTTAAAAACTTTGCGGGTATTAAAATCCCTTGATAATAGAGAATAATTTAAAACGTACCTCTTCATATCTGCTTCTTCATGCCACTGGGAAACAGTTCCCGGTCCAGGAAACAATAATTTACCAGCCGTGGCACAAGAGCCTGGCAGCCCGGCGCCTGTGGTGGCCGGACGGTCCCGACTGGCCTGGGTCCCCTGCTGCGGACATGTGGGGGGGGGGCGATGCTGGGCCGTTGGGCACTCGCGCCCACGCTGCATCACCCCACGTCACCCCGCATTTCCCCGCATCACCCGCGTCCCCCACGTCACCCCGCATCTCCCTGCGTCGCCCCAGTTCCGCCGGGAGCGAGGGCTTGCACGGCCTGCTGATGATCTCGCGCGTCGTCCTGTTGGGCTTTGCGACGCGGATGTGCGGGACACCTGAAGCAGGACAAGGGCCGCCCTTCCAGGTGGCCGAGGCCAGGCGTGGGGCGTCTTTCCTGGCCAGGCCGGCGCTCACACGCTCTCCGCAGCTTCCGTGTTACAGCCGACCCCATCGCCAGCTTAGAGAGACGTGAGGAGCATCGCATGACGCTGTGACCGTATCTCACAAAGGTCCTCGGGTTTTGAAGAAAATAAAGAATGTCAAATGCAGTCAAGGTCGCGGGCCTCGTGGGGAGTGGCCTCAGGATAAGTCCCCAGGCAAAGGCTGTGTAGACGTGCTTGCAGCCGAGCCCGGGTCGAATCAGAACGAAGGGAGCTCTGTCTTCCGTGTGCGCCCGAGGCTCATCCACGAAGCCTCCATCGAAGAGTGAGAGAGTCAGCAGTTAGTTTCTTATGTCGGAAACCTGGTTCCATCTGCTTATTTGGTTTTTTGTTTCCTCCTTTATGGCCGGTTGCTGGAAAGGGTTGACTCGGTCCACGGCGATGCCATCTGCATGCGCCGAGGTCCAGAGCATCTCTGCCTCGGGTCCAGGCCGCAGCCACTAAGCGATTAGCACCACCAGAATCCTTCCCTTCCGAGAATCTTTACGACCTAAAGATCATTATTCTCAAATAAACCCTTCATAAATCCTTCACAACCATGATGATTTATGTCGCCCTCTACAAAGCCGACAATAAGTACTACGACATTATACGTCACACGCTCCAACTCTTCTCACAAGGAGAGTTTCGTATGATTAAGATTGATATAAAATTGGCTCTTTTTCAAATGTTTAAATGTTCGTGTGTTTGGGGCTTAAGCCAGGCATGTGACATGCAGTTCACACTGCAGTTGGCAGTTGTCTGGCGCAGAAACCTTGGGGTGGAAGGTGGTCACGATGTCGGAACCGGTGGTAGAGAGATGCATGAGAGAGAGAGAGAGAAGGTTTCCCATCTGAGATCCGGTCCCAGGGCAGTGGGACCCGCGGGTCCCACCGGGGCTTTGGAGGAGGTGTGATCGCACATGCTGTGGTGGGACTTGTCCCTCCGTAGGGACACCTGCGACCTCTGGGACCCAGCGGAGAACTTCAGTGTCACCGTGAAAGGGGGAGAATTTGGAGAGCCTGTGACACTATGCCTTGTTGAGGTAGAAATAATAAATTTAGATTGATGTGTTAAGTCCCCAGGTGGTCGAGGCTGCCATTGAGTGTGGGCAGGACGAACGTGGACACTCTGGCAGAAATTTAAGGTGTAAAACAGTAGGAAAAGGAGTGTGATGAGAGTCTCTTACTAGGTGATTTTTTTAATAAGAAAGATCGTGACAAAAATGACTTGAAATTGGAGCAGAATGGCTTTAAGAAAATTGGTGTTTTGCATGAGCAGATTTCTGTTTCTTCTTGGAATAAATAATGAAAACTATAACCGCACGTAAGTGATGCATCATCAGAAAGCATTGTTTCCTCACACACATTGCCGCTGTAGCCCCACATAAATTAAATGAAAACTAATTAATAACAGACTATTTGCTTTAAAATCATAATAATAGTATTATACATTATTACACAAAAGTCTATTATGAAACCATAAATGCTTGACATGGATTTCAAGTATCATTCATTCATTTACGTTGTTTAACACGGGGAGTTAGACTGGTTTTTGTCACACTACACCTAATAAAACACGAGTTCTTATTTCAAGGACCATCAATCTGTTAGTACAAAATTGAATGAGGAAAGGGAAATGAAAGGACACAATGGAAAATCGTCTAAACATAAAATTAACTTTCTGAATTCAGGAGAAATAATTTAATATTAAGTGAAAAATATCTGAAAGGATCTGTAAATTAAATTAATGAAAGTGAATGTCATTATCTCATAAAAGAATTGGCTCATCTACATAGGAAATAAATTGGCAAATAAAATTGAATTAGAGAAATTATAAATTTCAGTGATAAAACAGTGGTTTTAGATGTTTGTATAAGATGAACCCATATTTTCCTTTGGAATATACAAATTCAACACATTCGGTTAACATTTAAAGTTTTTTTAACAAAGCATTTGTGACAGAAATGCTTTGTATGTTTCTCCAGCCTGCCCACCTTAATAATTAAGTACCTGTTTGTTGCCGGTTGTGTACTGGGTGGGTGCGATTTGTCCTCTAACAATGGATGTGACATTTTATAGACTACAGGTCTCAAAACACTGAGCAGAAGCAATCTGACCTAAGAACTATGTTTTCATCAACCTAAGACGAGGACTGAGGCTTAGAAAACTGAGTCTTTAAAAAATTCTTAATTCAGTGGCCGCATTGATTTGTCTCCCTGGTGACCCGTGCGAAACCGACAGACACAATAACCGATCAGGCTCGTGGAAAAGCGTCTTCACTCAGACCCGCCAGGTGTCAGCGAGCACCCGACCCCAGCCACGTCTCTTCTCGCCCAGCGAGAGGGGGGCCCGCACCCCTCAGCTGTCCCCACCACCTGGCACCTGCTGGCACTTGTGCGTGCTCCCTCACTGGCTCTGAGAGGGGGCCGGACACACGCTCCTGAGCATTCCAGGCCCCAAGCGCTGTCCGCGTGGGGGCTCCACGCTGTGTCTCCGTGTGTCTGCTGAGATGGTCGCAGTTCCTGGGCTGCCCAGTCGCAGGCCGAGCCACAGTTCTTTTCAGCAACGCTGCCGCCCGCTGCGGGAGCTCAGCACCCAGCTGCCCTCGCCTCTCACCTGAGCTGCCGAAAAACCTTCTAGGGATGCTTTAGACGCTCTCTTCTGGGGTCATGATTTCCATTATTCCTGAGAGTGCTGTGATCCATCTGCGATTAATTTTTAGGCGTGGTATAAAGTGGAAGCTGAGGCTTCTGTCCCCGCTGGGGCCATCGGCGGGTTAGCTCAGCTCCCGGAAAAGCCCTCCCTTCTGCAGTGGAGGGCCGAGCCACCGCCCTCCCCAGCCCCCGCTCCTGGGCCAGTGCACTGTGTGTCCGTCCTTATTCCAACGCCGGCATGGTCAGCAGTGAATTTTGACTCCTAGATCTTCATATTCAGTCTCGAAGACAGCCTACCAACTGCTTTTTTTTTTTTTTCCAAAATTGTTTTACCTATTTTAGGCCCTTGCCATGTCCATATAAATTTTAGGATCAGTTTATTGATTTATAGGTGTATATGTAAGTAAAAACTTAAACTCTATGTTTTAAATAGGTGTGGTTTACTGTACACAATGTTTTTAAAATATTGGAGACTTTCAATTTTAGGAAGATGGAATAGACATATTTCCAAAACTCAACAGTAAAAAGCAAAAAATTTAAATAGAAAAAATGCAAAAGACACAAAGAAACATTTCACCATAGAAGATGATGCGCAGATGGTAAATATGCAACTGAAGAATGTTCTACATCACTCCCCATGAGGGAGATGCAAATTAAACCATCACGCGTTATTACGTGCCCATCAGGATGGCCAGAATGAAAACTGGTGACGACAGCAAGTGCCCGCAGGGCGCGAGACGCTGGACCCCGTGCGTCGGGGGCGGGAACGGCACTCTGTGCAGCTGATCTGGAAACCAGAGTGGCCGTTTCATCAAAAACAAGATGCGCAGTTGCACTTCTGGGCATTTATCTCTGAGAAATGAAGATTTATGATCACGCAAAGCTGTACATGAGTGATTTTTCTAGCTTCGTTCATAAGAGCCCCAACCTGGGACCGACCCAGATGTCCCACAGCAGATGGATGGTTAGGTACGTGCCCACCATCGGATATTGCTCAGCAATAAATAGTGTCAGACTAGCGACTCATACACCCTGTGTGTGAAATGCCAAAGGCCGAGTGATAAAAGCCAGTCTCAAAAGGTTACGTACCGTATGATTTTATTCATGTGGCATTGCTGACGTGACAAAATTCCAGAAACTGGGAAAGGTTAATGGTCGCCAGGGTTTATGGGGTGGGGGGCGGGGAAGAAGTCAGTGGTCAGCATGTCCGTAAGGGGAAGTGCGAAGAATCGGTGTCATTGTCCTGCTTGTGACACCGAGTCAGTCTGGTAGGTGTTGCCTCCGGGGTGGGTGTGGATAGTGTGCGTGAGCTCTCTGCATTACCTCCTGCAGCTGTGTGCGAACCCGCTGACACCGCAAAGCAAGACGCCAGAGTTCCAGGCTTCGCACCCAGAATGCATCGTCCTGACACGCGAGACAGAGAAACCGCTTACTCCTTGATGTTGTCGTGTGACCCGCGTCACAAACTTCACCAACTCCACAATACGGGGTTGCAGATTTCACTTGACATGGTCCTGTGAATTTTAAAGAACGTGCTAGGAAAACGTCGACTTTTAATCGTTCCCTACAGCACCATTTTCTGTGATTGTTTTACTTCCCAATGATCTGACTGTAAACAGACTCACCCAGCCTCTCTCCTTTTTCTGAGTGTCCGCACTGTCCCTGCGTTAGCTTGTGCCGCGTGTGTGAGTGTCTCACGTCTTTCGTTGAGTTCGCAGCATTACCTGTGGGCCAGCTGGTCTGGGAGAAGTCCCCTGGCAGAGCCTAGTTTTAACACTTCTACAAGTTCTAACCTTGAGTAAGTCGCTTAACCTCGGTTTTCTTATCTATAAAGGCCTCTGTAACTTCTCCTTCAGATCTCCCTAAAACGTAATTCCATCTCGTCCTACAGTTATCTCTTACACCTGAGTCATCCCCTACACACACAGCAAGACCCTAATCTCCCTGAAGGGGGCGCAGCGAGCTCGTGACTGCTCAGTGCAGCGCTTGCCTGTCCCAGACATTCTGCAAGTTCAGAAATTAAAAGTGGTTGACTCCTCTCATCTTTTTATTTTCCAAATTAGATTATATTAATTTCTTCCAATTTTCCCCCAAATAATACTTATCACAGATCCTTTCACTTCTCCATTGAGATCAGACACATGTGGAGACTGTAATATAAATTAACACCCTCTCCAAGTCCTGAGCCGAGCTGGGCATGGGGCGGTGAGATGGTTCGTCTGGGCGCAGACCGCAGCCACGCTTCTTCAAGTGCTTAAATACAACACAGTGTCTCAGTGCTACGTTCACTTCAGGTTTGTTCGGACCCTCAGATCTGTAAACCCCAGTCTGTGTAGTTCTTGGGTTACTGTGTCTCTAAGTAGCTAAAATTTTGGAGGTGTTTAAATGCATTTCTGCTCTCTTCTTTGGATCTCCTAGGCAGTGTTTGTTAATTTTGAACATATTTTGGTTATAATTTTGCACCTGGAATTTATGTATAATTTGCTGCTACTGTTTGAAAACTGTAGTGGATTTATGACATATTGTCCTATTGAAATAGCATATCAGGAAACTGAGTTATAACTGAGGTGGATGGCAAGATGTGCCTTTTGCTGCGTGTACATGTTCGTACAGATATATAAAGCAATTTATTTTGTAAATAGAGCATAAATCTATAATTATCCGTAATAAAACATGGCCTTATTTTATGATTCAAACGATTATACCTCTGTGGTAGCAATATTAGGGAGCATTTTCTAGTGGCCTGAGGACATGTGCCCTGCTTCCACAGTGTGGACATTTATTTTGATGAGGAAAAGTGACATAAACATACGCTCTATGTGACCACGCTTCCAAGCTTTTAAGATTTCCTGAAATACCTACCTGCAGCTTTCTCTGGCCTCAGAGGTTATAGTCACGAATTAAAGGAAGAAACTGTTTCTTCCCGGGTGAGTTGAATTTCTTTTAATGGGACCATCAATAGCAACTATTCTCATTCTGTCAAATACCTACCAAAGAGAAGGACTGAAATGAAACACATGAAGAATTTAATCATGTACTGCTCCAGGAAAGCAATCTGTATTTGTCCCTTTGTCCCAGTCCAATCTCGTTACCAAAGATTTTGGCCTCAGGAAGAAATAACCCAGAGAGGAAAACAGAAGTATCGCCGTAAACGGGGATCAGCTGTAACCGCATGCCCTGGGCTGGGCCAAGCTCAAGGTGCTTCCTGCCAATGGAAGAGCATCCAAGTGCACAAGGAGCCCGCGTGCTGTGGCCATCGTCCACTCGGCCACAAGCCATCCGTGGATGGCACCCAAGTGTGTCTTCCACCCACTCCTGACAGAGCCAAGCAAGGCAGGTGAACTGCTTCTCCAGTCGATGGTAAAGAAGCAATTACATTTTTGGAAGATCGTAGTGAAATTTTGCTGGCAAAGAGATGTTCCCAAAATGTCTGTAGCAATGTCTGTAAATTGCATTTTAGAAAATACCTTCCAACTTTAGATAATGGAGCAATCCAATACATAAAATTATTCTGAAGCAAGTAAAATGTAAAGTTTAAAAACACATTGGAAAGTGAGTGGCTCTTCATCTGCTTCCCAGCTTCTGTGTTAATTTTCAGGTGTGGGTCAGGGCAGGGCACACCCATGAAGAACCAGCAAAGGCGGAGTGGAACCCTGGCTTCTGACTGTCACTGTCCTCTGTGATGTAGGAACCTGATTAACTCCATGAGGAGTGAAATAGAACCGCGCAGTGTAGCATTCTAGAGAAAGGCCTGAATCTTAGATCTAAACAGCTGTTTATATAAACACAGACTTTTCATTGAGGTAAAATTCACACGATGCGTAATGAGCCATTCTGAAGTGAACGGTGCAGTGGCATTAGGTGCATCACGGCGCCGTGCAGCCCGTCCACCTGTCCCCATCTCCATCACGCCAGAGCATGGCCCAGGCTTACAACGTCGTCCCTCCTTGTCCCCTGCCCCCCGGCAGCCCCTGGCAGCCGCCCGCCTGCTCGTTTCCCCAGCGGATTTGCCCATTCTGGATATTCCGTGTAAGTGGATCCTGCAACATGTGACGATTCGTGTCTGTCTTCTTTCCCCTAGTTTGGTGTTTTTGACGTTCATCCATGTTGGCACCGTCAGTCCTTCCTGCCCTCATGCGCTGAGAAAAGTCCCAGTGTGTGTGTGTGTCACGCTGTGTGTGCACTCTGTGTGTGTGCACGTGTGTGTCCACTCGCTTACGTGTCCATCTGCGCGGGCACTTGGGCGGTCCCCCGGCCTGGCCGTCGTAGGCGGTGGACACCCACGTGCTGGCCCGTCCAAGGCCCGTGTCCTGCCCCCAGGCGAGCGCGTGGGGCTGGACAGCTGGCACACTCAGTAAATACATGGGATGCAAAACAGTGCTCAAGACGTGCTCTAAACAGGTGGTATTTTGGGTTTTCATTTTTATGCTTCACTAAGGACATAAGCGTGTGAAAGTCTGAAAGGCAGAAACAGCCTTTTCCTTTACTTCCACCTGCAAAACAGCCTTTCAGCGGGGTTATCTACGTTTTCACAGAACAGAGCTGAGGGTTAGAAATTGGGTGTTTTATCCCAGCTCATTGAGTGACTCAGCAGCAATGCTGGATTCAGAGTGGAGGTGTCCGTTCTTGAAGGCATATTCCGGTGACATGGTGCCCTTGCCTGTTTGTTTAAATACCATATTTATGTAGAATTTGTTCACCAGATATTTTTTTCTGATTCCTACCACTTGGTCAAAACATTGCTGTTTGCTGAAAATAGAGCATGCTCCTCTTCTACGTCTTTTACATTTCCGCCAACTCCCACATCCCTGGGCACAGAGCACAGTCACTTCCCAGGGGCTCGGGACCAGGTGGGGCCTGAGCACGGGGAAGCAGCCAGCTCCCTCCTCCCACGCACCCAGAAGTCGGGTGTTTATCCAGGCGGGCCTTCCGCCCCACCAGGAGAAAACCAGGCTCGTTAAATCCTGGCTAGCACTTATTACTGCTTGGATGAAACTTTTTAAAAGAGAATTTATTTTTGAATATGTACTGGCTGGCACATGAGACCCCCTCCTTGTGGAAGTATCGAAATCCCCGGGCAATTTGACCTACGTGGTTCGGCAAGCACAGCCAGCAGTCATGCTGACGGATGAAGTCCACTCCGGGCAGGCTGCCCCATCTCCAGTGTCTGACCCCAGAGTGTGTACTCCACAGTTGTCCCCTCCGAGTCCCCTACGACCGTGAGTAGACGCTGGATTTCTGACTGTGGGCACGTCCTTCCGCCTGCAGAGAGGACCAGGCCTCCCTGTCCTCACAGAAAGGCGACGACTCGCTGAGCACCCAGGGCCTGCTCTGAGAGTCGCTTCGTTCCATAGTAACACGCTTTTCATCATCTCATGAAGAACCACAATGTCAAATGTGGCCACTGGCTGTCACCGAGCAGCAGTGACAGAATAATGGACAAAATGAGCCTGACAGAGCTCAAAAATCCTTCACTTTCAGCTACTGCAGGCTTGGCAGTCAGTAGCAATTATTTCAACATGATTATGCTTGGATTTCTAATATTTATGAATCTCTAGGAAATTTTCTTCCTAAAGCATCCTTAAAGGCTATTTTTTGTTTGTTTCATAAGAACAAATATGTTTGGGGGGTATCTTTTTCTAATATTTTCTTGTTTTCTTTAAACTTTATATACATCATTCTGTTTGAATCCTAGGCATAGTCACACAATATTTTGAAGTTTTCTACATGTGATTTTTAATACTTTTCAATTTATCTTCCAAGGGTGAAGAATTCTCATACAGGGTTTTTTACTGGAAAAATGTGGCCTAAATGAGAGTAAATAATTAAAAAAACAAAGGCTGCTTAAATTTTATTTTTTTTAATATTATGAAGGCGAGTTATTTTTAAATGTCTAATAGAAATATAGCTTATAAATTATCCCATAAATATTAAAATATATTATAATCTTATTTCTATTATCCTGCCTCAGATAATTTAATATTTACAAACATATGTTGCTAAATGTTTCTCACACATTATCCAGCTAATAGATCTTCTTATGATAATTTACTAACTGAAAGTTTTTCCCTTTGTATTTTGAAGTTTCATCATAACGTTTCTATATGTAAAGTTAGACCTTACAATAATGGGTGATTTATATTTTAGATGACTGATAGAATTTCACCATGCAAACACACAGAAAAAGATTTCACTCCGTGTAACATCTACAGTGCTAACCAGTGTTTGCGAGGGAGTATCAGGCATCAGAAATGAATGTGAATGGCCTCTGAGGCCATCGATCAGCTTACGTCGTCCTTGTGTGAATGTTCTCGTGCTTTCGTCTCTGTTGACCACCTATGCGTTCACATTATCAATTAGGCACAGGCTCAAGCTCACCAGGAAAATATTAGTAAGTGGGCAGTGGTGACTTGACCTTCCAGTGGCTGAAACTGTAGTGGAAAGCAGAATTTGGATGGAGGACAGATAGCAGAATATGGAGGCTGATTCCAAAACTTGGGTCATTCTTTTATTCTCATTTTTCCGTAAGATGGGACAGTAAAACCTGGAGCTCTATTGTGTAAAAGGATTGACAAAAATTTTAAAAATCTTTAGTGCTGGACCCCAGAAATCCCCTCAGCATGTCCCAGCCCAGTAAACCTGGGGTCCCGTCCTCACTGTCCTTTCTGCTCGTTGTTTGTTTGTTTCTTGGGAGGAGAGGTTATTTCATTGATGGAGGAGGCGCTCAGTTATTGATGACAGAGATGGTGCGGCCTAGCGGTGCCTGAGGTCATCGTGCTTGCTGGACCCGGTTAGGGTTTGGGGGTTTAAGGGGAAAACGGCCAACTGTTGGTACCTGTGATTTAAATCCGTGAGAAAAGCTCTTTACAGAAGGTAGTTCCTTCGTTAGGCGTTTCCGAGTGATGCTGAGCGTTCAGAAACATCGGTGGTGTGAACGCTGTTCCTCGGTTGTGTGGGCACCGGAAGTGGGCACCGGAAGCGGCCGCCGAGGCTGCCCACAAGTGGGTTTGCAAAGCGCGACGACGGCGCGGTCGGCACGCGCATGCGCTGCGTGACGTGCAGGCGGCAGGGCCGTCTGCACGCCCGGCGTGCTCGGCCCCTGTCGCCGCCCCCGCCCTCTGTCACCTTTCCCAGCCACGTGACCGTCATTTTATGAAGGAAGGAAGCAGTGGATAAACAGTGAGTGAAAAGCTACTTGGGGTTTGATTTTTTTTTTTTTTTTTTTTACCGTTAAAAACATGCCACACGCCCAGACGCCGCACTGCACATCCGTCCGTGGTCCGAGACGCCCCTCAGCCAGGGTGGTCTCAACGGCCGCATTCACGGAGCGGGACACCGGGGAGCGGCCCGGGAGACCGGCTCGTGGGCCCGGGGTCTGGCGGGGGCGCGGCCCGCCGGCCAGCTCCGCACCCGCCCCGCCGCCCCGTCCCAGCCGAGCCGGCCCAGGCGTGCGGAGGGGAAGGGCGGTGCCGCCGCAGGTCTGAGCCCTGCGGATGAAAGAGGCCTCAGTGCCGCGGCCCAGACAGGGCCCGCCTGTGCAGCCTGTGCAAACACCGCGCGTCCCGGGGGGCTGAGTCAGAATCGCCGCTGCCCGCTGGCTGTCATCTCAGCCACCACAGTGCCTCTCTCAGTGGACGGCGCTTCCAGCCGTGGCCCCGGCCACACAAAGGGAGCTGTGTGAGGACGCCGCCGGCTGCGAGGCCACGTGGGGGCCTGAGCCCCGGGGGCCGGAAGCGGCGGCCAGGCCCCTCGGAGGCCGGCCTGTCCGGACGTCTGCTGGTTCGTGTACCAGTGGCGGCTGCATTCGGACGAGAAGAATGAATCGCACCGTTTCAAGGAGGTGCGGTGTGCGTTAGAGACTCCGGGGTGCTTGCCCCCTTTCTGACCTGGGCGTGTACCCAGCCGGGCCGCGTTTCAGCAGCGCTGTGTGCCCCACTCTGCCTTCCCGGCGCCAGCGCCCAGCCGGCCTCCGGACTCGGCCCCGGCTGGGATGTCGCCTCGCCGGCCACCACTCCCCTCGAGACGTGACACTTATTTATTCGTTTTTAGTTAATGAACCATTTGTAGAACAAATGGTTCACAGCAAAGTTGAGGGGGAAGTACAGAGATTTCGCAGGCGACCCCACCCCCTCAGGCACCCCGCCTCGGCGTCCGCACCCCGCCTGCGCCGACCGTACCCTGCCTCGGCGTCCGCACCCCACCTCCGCCGTCCGCACCCCAGCTCCGCCGTCTGCACCCCAGCCCGGCGGCCTCCCATGCAGCCGGGGGACCTGCATGTCACGGTCGCCCAGAGGCCACGGTTTGCATCGGGGTCCCTGCTGGTGCTGCATTCTGAGCGTTGACGACTGATGGTGCGGGCCCACTGCTGTGATGTCTTAGAGAATCGTTCCACAGACACTCTGTGCCCTGCCTTCTCCTCTCTCGCCCCTCAGCCCCGACCCCCGCCATGACTGCTGGTCCCCCCCCTGCCTCCATGGTCTCGCCTTTTCCGGAATGTCACACAGCTGGAATCCGTGCAGGCTTCTCGGACTGGCTTCTTTTGCTCACGCATGTGTACTCATGATTTCTCAGTGTCTTTTCATGGCTTATCGGCCATTTCTTTTTAGCAATGACTAATATTCCATTCTCCGGGTGAATTGGTTCATCAGTTCACTCATCTCTGGACAGATGCCTTGGTTGCTGTGAGATTTTAGCAGTTCTGAATACAGCTGCTGTGGACATCTGCGTGCAGTATTTGTGGTGACCGCACACATGTACACCCTGCGGTAGGTAGCAGATACACGTGCCATCTGCTGTGACACAGGTGTGACCTATAGGAGATCATAAGAAGTGTGCCTGAGACAAGGAGAAGCATGGAACCTCTTCATGTAATGTAATGACGGTGATGACGATGATGATGGTGGTGATGACGGTGGTGATGATACCTCAACGCTACTGGATCATGAGTCTGTGCACCGGACACTCTAAGTGGCTTTCTTAAAACTCGCCAAGTCCACTCAGATTTCCAAAGGAACGACACTTTCAAACAAGAAACAGGTCAACATGCAGGTACTCCTGCGAGGTGGGAAAGGGAGAGCGCTGAAACCCGGGCGGGGCCGGAGGACAAGGCTGCCGCAGGTTCAGGAGTGAAGCGACCATGAGAGAAGTGGGAAGGAAACCATTTGAAGCATCTCGTAATAAAATAATGGCGATAAACAGGAAAAACAGCAAAAACGCATCAAACGCTTCCTGTTTTCCCGGAACTGTTCGTGTCGTCAGGTGTTGTTCCACCACTTTACATCTCGGAGGTGGTTTGGTCCTGAACGTGAAACTGGGGAGAAGGGGCGTCTTCATCCCCAGTGCGCAGCTGAGGACGCCGCGTGGAGCACAGAGGGGTGGAGTAACTTGCCCTGCAGAACCCGGCCGCCGGGGCCAGGACCCCAGCGGGGCTGTGCCTAGGGCTTCTGGGCTTCTGGGCACGAGCAGCTCTCGTGGAAATGTTTTGTCACTTCGAGGGCATCCTGAGGGAGTCCTGATCTGAGCGTAATCTTCCAACCCAAAGTGGTTGTGACTCTTTTTCTGGCCTTTTCAGTATTTGAAATAGTCGTTGACGCTCTCTCCAGCCGCACGTCCGTCCTGGTTCATTTCTCTGCACGGCACACAGACCGTGTAGCCCGGCGACGCCGTTTCTGCGGGCACTGGGTGACAGCCCCGCGGCGGCGCGGGGTCCTGGGAGAGAGGACGCGTGGGCCTGGTGCGGCCGCGCGGCTCCCCGGAGCCGGCCTCGCCCGAGTCCCGCGTCAGAGGCGGAGCCACGAGGCTTGTGGTCCGAGCAGGCTCTGGAGCCCGGGCCGCCCAGCCGCCGCAGGACAACACCTGCCTCTCACTCAGAGAAGCGCCCCCCGCGCCTCAGCTGCTGTGAGCCGCGGGCCGAGCGCAGGGCGGGCAGGTGCGGCCTCGGAGCTAAGCGCGCGCGCGCGTTCCGCCCGCTCCGCGCTGGCGGCCACCGCGGCCGGCCGTCCCGCTGCGCCTCCCCGCGTCACGGACACTGAGGCTCGGCGGGGCGGCTTCCCGCGACCTGACGCGCTGATGAGTCCGGCCGGCGCCGTCGGGGTGGAGGCACCAGACGAGGTTCCGAAGAGCGGACGCGGGGCCGGCGGGCGCGTCCCCGCAGCCCCCGCAGCTGGCGGGCGGGCTGCGCGCGCGAGGCCGTAGCCCTTCGCGTCCCCGGGTCCCGCTGCCGGTCGTTGCTGGAGGGGGTGGGCCAGGCGTCGTGTAGGGGCCCCCAGCTGGGGTCGTCTGGCGCGTCTTCAGCAGCGGGTCCAGCTTCTGCGTTCGGGGCAGGAACACGGTGACGTCCTGCACCCTCCAAGCGCCCCGTGGGCAGACGTGCCGCGTCCCCCGCCGCGGGTAGAGCTGACCTCGTCCCTCTGGTACGCGGGACCGCCCGGTGTCTCCGCTCAGAAGCTCCTGTCTTCCACGTGTGGGACGGCGCGAGGCTCGGAGCACCCTCGCCTCGTTCAGCGCTAGCCGCTGACCTCGCATCCGTCGGTGGCGTCCTAACTCCGTCTTTCTTTGTTTCCCGGCTGGCGTCGCCCACGGGGAAGAATGCGTCCTTCTCTGTCATTCCGCCGCTGCGTGTTCACACCAGGGGGAACCCGTGGGTCTTTGTTTCAGTGCGTTAGGATCCATCACTACCTCTTTAATACGCTGGCCTGGGCCCGCCCACCGAGCCCCCTGTGCCCGGCCGGGCGGGTCCCCGCCTCAGGGTCTTGTTACGGCTGGCACCGTCGAGGGCAGGGGCGCTGCGGGAGGGGCGCGGCGGGCCATGCCGTCCCCAGGTCTGCGCAAGCAGCTTGCAGTATGGATTGTAAGTTTGCTTCCCGGCCCCGGAGAGGCGCCCTTCCCCGGCTCGCGAACCTGCTCCCCGGCCCCCTCCCGGCGGCTCGGTGACGTCACACACACCACAGTGATGAGCGGACGCGCGCCCGGAACCCTGAACCGTGTGGGTGGGGTACGCGTGCCCCGCGCGGTCCTCCTCTTTCCCCGTTATCTGCAGCGCAGCAGAACGTTTTCACACCTGTGTCCGCAAACTGTCCCCGGACGAGCGCAGGAAGCGGCAGCACCTGTGTCTCCTTTGCTGGACAGGCCGGAAGTCGGGGTGAGCGGGGACGTTCCCCGGAGCTCCTCTCCCACGCGGCACGTGCCTTCGTGGGCTGCGGGGGTCACCACGGTGCCCGGCCCACCCCTGACGTCGTGTCGCGCAGACCACGGCTGGGATCCACGCCGGATTTCGGGAGCCCCCCCCCATGCCACAGCTGTAGTCGCTTGGCCACCTGCGGCAGGTGTGCTCTGCAGCCCAGCGCTGGCCAAACCCCCAGGAGATGCCGGGCCGGCGAAGACCGTGCGGGCCCGACGCTGCGCTGCGGACCGGTTCACCACGGCCGTTCGCAGCGGACGCCACAGCTCCGGGGACCCCACGTGGAGCCCGGAAACCCCGCCCCCACGCCCCCACGCCCGAGGGCGGCCTGCTCTGCTGCCGTCTACCGGGCGTCAGGCGTATGGACACCTTGTTTTAGCCAAGTCCATGGGATTGAAAAAATAATAGTTCTTCTTACTGACCTTAGTTATAAGACTATGCTAACAACATTGAAAATCTAAGCCAAGCTAGTACCTGCTTTACCGGTTTGTTTCTGTAGTTCAAGTCTACAAAATAAGCCACCTTTTAGAAATACTAATTTGTTTACTTTTATTCTTTCTGACTGATATTTTAAAATTATTTTTAAGGAATTTAATTTTAAAAATACGACTGCCAGTGAGAATTAGAGATCGGCTTGGTTTTTCTTTAATTAGGTGCTAGAAATATCCTGTCCCTTTATGGAATATATTCATAATTTTTCCTTAAAAAGAAATGCTTTTGCCCCAGGCAGATGATATGCTCAAAGTAGATAGAGCCTTGCAAATAATTTCGCTACCAGTAAAATCAGCAGTCATGTTTAATTTATAAATGTTATTCGCACCCGGGTCTGTGGACATTAAACCGCGAAGGTCCAGAGAGCGGAGGACGTCTGACCGCGAGGCGGGGGCCGCACCCCCACCCCACGGCCGCGCGCGGGACACGCGGGGTGTCCCTGTCGGCCCCACAGCTAGGGGAGCGCCTGACGCCTGGGTTCGTGGCAGGCGTTTTGCGGCAGTTCTGCCTCTGCCGTCAGGCATCCATGGACCGAAGCGTTAAAAGAAAAGAAAGGCTCCGACCCGTAGGATGAGCAGGACGGAACTCTCAGCATCTGCCAAGGGAAAGGGAGCAGGGGACCCTATCCGTCCTGAGGAGCGAGGACAGTCAGCCGCAGCACGACCAGGGAGGGAGCTCGACGCGCTGCGGGCGACGCAGCGGGACCCGAACCCAGGCGCCGCCGCCCCGCAGAGCTGCGTTTTACCCCCGCGGGCGCGCGCGGTTGGGCGTGGCACATGCCGCTTCGGGGCGCGCGCGGTTGGGCGCGGCGCGTGTAGTTTCGGGGCGCACGCGCTAGGCCTGGCATCTGGATCATCGCTGGGGTAACTTGTGGGCAGCACCGCGTGCCACCTGCAGAGGGCGCTGCTCGCTCCCAGCCGACTATGTGCGTCACCGTTACAAAGCGCTCTCTACATGTTACATGTGGGCGCCAGAACCAAAGAAGTCACGTGTCAAACGCCAACAAGACTCCGGTGCCCGGCGCGTGCTGACCAGGGCCAGGCCCCTCCAGCTCGCTGGAGGCCCTGCGGGATCAGTGGGGACACGACCTGCCGCTTCAGACCCTGACGTTTCGGAGCTGGAGTGACGTGGAATGATGTAGTCCACTAATTACAGGCTGGGGCCGAGCCCCAGTAGGACACCCTTCACTCAGACGCCTCCCGGAGACCGCAGGCCTGAGCCTTTTGCTCTGAGCCACGGCTGGCCGAGGCCTTGGGAACGGAGCCCCCTGCAGCTGGGGGTCGGGTGGGCGGGCAAGGAGGGGGCCAGGCCACCCCCGCAGGGAGACGCCGGCTGAAGGGGCCTCCGTTGATAGGGCAGCACAGAACCTGTTTCCTGGCTGACGGGAAGTGACAAAGAACTTCCTCTCCAGCGGCAGCAGCAGAGTTAAACGGTGCGCAGGGACGTTCTCAGCTGTCAGACTGCAGGCCGGAAAGTCAAGGAAAACGAGGGTGGGCCCGCATGTCACTTCGGGGGACTTTAAAAATAGAAGGCTGCCGGAAAACAGGGGACGCATAATCAATGTGGTGATTAATGGCAGTGATTTCTCACAAACATCTGGGCAATTAAATATGCTCTTTCGGGACGTTCGCCTCACAACTAGCGCAGGCATGAGTGCGTTTCAACTCACACGCCACTGTCAGGATAGTGAATAATTCACAGCCACAAGCATGCAGGTCGGGACGTTTCCAGTGTGGAATCGGTAAGAAGTCTCCTTTCTTTGGGAGGGAAGTAGGTCCTGGGCGACCTCTTCATTCTGCAGTCCTTGTCGTTACGAGCACCTGACGTGTCCCACACACACGCTGTCCGTGTTCCCAGACTGGGCATTGTGGGCCCCTGCCCGCAGGAACGTTTAGATTTTTTTTGGTGAAGCAAAGAATATTCTCAGGAAAGATCAGCCAGCAATGCTGATGGCTGAGTTTCCAACTTTGGCCAAACGTGAAAAACTGTTAAAGTCAGTTCGGGAAGTCTGAGGCGGGCCAGGAGCCCCAGGGGTGCCCGCGCCTCGTGGGTCGGCGGGGACCAGCCAGCTTCGAGAGCACCGCTTGCCGGTGCTAAGGACGCGTGGCATGCCACCAGTGGTCAACCACACAACCCCAGAGGTGAACCCGTCTCACCCCGGAATTGCCCCACCTCGAGCTGTCGTGTAAACACCCTGTCCGCTTCATCAGGTGATTTTCCATGACCCTTGCCCTCTGATAGCCCTCCTCCTCACCGCGGGGTCCTGGGCAGAAAAGCACTAGTGAAACAATCGCGTTTATACGACTGAGTGCCCCGGAGGCAACAGCCCCCAGGGACTCGCCGGGCCCCTCCAGCCCTGCCCTCCCAGGCGCCGACCCCGTGGCATAAGCCAGCAGCCAGGGTGGTGGCAGCAAGAGCCCACCGCCCGGCCGCGCCGATCACCCCCGCCTGGCCCTTTGTGCGGCCGGCCGAGCAGGGGAGCAAGCCACCACCAGATCCCGATGTGGCGTGTGCCTCTCAGCGGTGGCGTCTGCCATGTGCAGCACTTGTAACTTCCCACCAGTTAGTGGAGAATGTTCTGACATGCCTGAATACCTGGACGTCTAGAAACTTCTTTGGATGGGACAGACGGCTCGCGACATTCCTGTTGGGCTCACCCTAGCCAGGCGCTGTTGGCAAGCTCCCAACACACTCTCGCTAAGTCGTCATCTGCATTAGATTCTGGAGATAATTCCCAAAATGAAAAGCAACAAAAGGTTCTTTTTCCAGCTCTAGTGAAGCCTGGTCTGTTTGGTGATGGCGTCCGCCCATCTTCCCCTGGCAGAGCGGATTGCTCGGCATGGGTCCTCCCCTCCCCTGCCGTGAAACCCGTGGAGAGACATCCCATGATCCAGGAGGTGCCACATGACAACCGAGGGCCCAGGCTATACCCAGCATCCACGTGTGGGAACTGCGGGTGGGCTGGGCCATGTCCTGGCCCCACGCACACTTTTAAACCACCTGCAGGAAGGGCCTAGGATAAGAAGCAGATCAGATCGTGTGTCAACAGAAAAAGATTACAAACGGTCTGATTGGTAACAGTAACATTTGCTTGATTCAGGGTCTCTATCCTTTATTACTTAGTAATTATTTTTGTAAATTGTTACTTAGTAGTTTGTTACATCTGACTCAGAAAAGCCTCACCCTCTGATTTGTAACAGAAGTTGTCCTCGGACATAGTAGTTCCGCTGACCCGGTGCTCCGACATGGCCGTAGCTTGCTTCTCCACCTGCGGGCCAGGCCAGTGGCCTCGCCACTCAGGGCGACCGCTTCACACGCCGTCCAGACCCGTTAGTAACATGCAAAACAGTGATATTTGGCTAAAAGCATAAACGAGCTGCTTAATTTACATAAGCAACATTACTTTGTTTACATTTGCATTTAAAGTAATGAAAAATCACGTAAGAGAAGGAAAATTACTTTTTGCGATCGTGCATGTCGTTTTAATTCTAATTTGGGAAGCTCTCTTCTGAGCTTTCTGCTATCGCTGGGGCAGTGGGGCTGTGGGGCCAGGTCGTGTCCCCCGGGATGCTGAACTGGCACATATGTGGCTGACCAAGGAAGTTGAGCCTCGTTCCTGAACCACTGTTCTGATGTGCGACATCCCTCATGCATCAGCCACATTCTATTAGGATTGAGGTTGCCCCTCCCCCACCCCCAGGAGGAAGAGGAGGAAGAGGCAGGGAGCGCAGGGGGCGGTGGCCAGAGCCCAGTGCAGCCTGATCCCGAAGCGGATGCTGGAGACTCGGCTGCGCCCGCGGGCCTGCTTGTCCCTCCTCGTCACACGCTCATCCTCGCCACCTCCTGTCACTGCGCCACCTCCCAGGTTCAGGCACAGATGTCGCGTCCCTTCCTGCACAATGTCAAGGTCACTTTTCTAGCCTTATTACTGCCGTCTGACGATGAATCGGGCCCTGTGACACATTAGCAAAGAGGCAAGTGATTGCTGCTTCAGCTTTTTTCTCATTTAAAAAAAAATCAGTTTTCAGTGTCGGTTGATGGAATTCCTCAATGATTCACACGTCCCCAAATGACGTAGTTCCTCAATTCGATCTTTCACAAAAGATAGTTTCCAGTCGTTTTGTTTCCATGATATCAAGGTCCTAAAAGGATTAATCACTGTGCCTCCTCTAAAGCCACCTCTTTGTTAACCGTCCCTTTTCCCGGCCACGCGCCTGTGTGTCCTGTGTCCGGCTTATAAGAAATAAGAGTCTCGTGACTCTGGGTGCACCGCCCGCGGTCGCAAACGGCTCCACCCCGCCCCCCCGCCCCCCCGTCCCCCCCGCCCCCCCGCTGCGCGGCTGCGCGGTTAACTGGGCGCAGCCAGATGCGCGCGCCCTGCAAAGTGAACGTGAATGCGGGCGGCAGGACCGCGCCCTTCCGTGCACACCGGTGATGCAGGGACGACTCTGCGACCCTGGGACCCCCCCGACCCCCGGACCCCCCGACCCGCGTCAGCGGAGCAAGGGGTGCTCACGAAGGCAAAGTTCTCGTTTTCCCGAAAAGCTGCACTGGCCGTTCATGGAGTTCAGGTTTTTCTCCTTTTTTTTTCTTATAGTTTTATATTTATACTAAAATGATGAATTTAGGCTTTAAACTCTGTTACGGGGAAGTGAAAAGTCGCCTCTGCCCACAGGCGGGTTCCAGAGTGTTCGCGAGTGCGGCGCCCCCTGAACCCCAGCACCCCCCCCACTGCACCTCCCTGCACCTCCCGCCCCCCCCCCCGCCCGCCGTGCCTGGGTTCAGAGCGGTGGCTCCGCTCAGCCTGCGACTCTGAAAGGTGACCTGACAGCGCCTCGTCTCCTCCATTGGCCGCTTTGCAAGCGAAGGGCCGGCGGGCGGCGCCGCGGAGCAGGCTGTGAGGACCGTGCAGGCGCCGGGGCGCAGCTGCGGGCCGTCCGCAGACTCGCAGGCAGGTGCGAGGCTCGCTTCGGGGTTGCAGGGAGGAGCGCCCCCCGGGCGCTGTCACGCAGAGCCGGCGGCCCCTGGCACCACCCGGCAAGGACTTTGCTCAAGGAGAAAAACGCTGACGCCACGTGCCCCGCAGGTCGCACGGGGACCACGACGCCGCTCCGGGGCACAGCGCACCCAGCGCGACGCCCTGCTGCTCGGCCCGCCAGCCGCCCAAGGCGGCCGGATGCGGGGGCCGCGCGACCCCCGCAGAGCTGCGGCCGTTGCACGCGGCGGCGACGCCCCGACCCCCGTCCACCTCCGCGTGCGCCGCCTGGCCGCGGCGGCCGAGCTGTGCCCCGCGGACTTAAAACAGACATGCGGGGTGTCTTACAAAAAAGAAGGCCTGGGCTGTTATCAGCAGGTGTTCAAATAAAATCCGCTCTTACAAGATACTTAATAAAATACCTTTTTATTTGCCAAGAAATGTTTTGGCAAGTAACATCATCTCTGTCATAAATGCATTTCTGTAGTACCGTAAATCACTTAAAAATTACATGGCTATAGGGTATCTGTTTTAAAAACCTGACCTTGAACCTGTGCCTGCTGTCACCCTGCCCAGTGGACAGTCCACCAAGGAGCAAGACCGACAGCCTGCGACTCTGAAAGGTGATCTGACAGTTCTCGAAGGGTCACCGGACGCGCCACTGTGTCGTGTGCCTGACGGAACGGCTGTCACTGCACCTCCTTAGGGACGTAGCGCTTCTCACTCTGCTGCAATGACAGACCCAGGAAGGCCCGGCCAGCCTCACGCAGCTGGGGCGGGGTCGCCGCAAAGACGCGGCGGGGGCGGGCGGCGCCACGGGAGCGCGGCTCCGAGCGCGGGTGCCGGGGTGCGGGGGACGCGGCTGAGAACAGCTGCGGACAACGGAAAACGACGTGTCATTAAGGCTGTTTCCATATGCAGAGAGTTGGCCCCTCGGGTGCGCGGCGCGCCGGCCTCACGGGAGCAGGGCGCTTCCCCAGTGGCCAGAGCGCCATCTTCTTTGGAGACGAAGCTGTTTGGGGTCTTCGCACTTTCCTAAAGGTCAGCTGCGGTCTCTGAGGAACCTTTTCTAATCCGTTTGCTTCCCCTCCCCCGACGGGCTGAGCTCGAAGGAGACAGTGCCATCCACCTGGAAGGAGGCGCCTCTTCTCTCCTCGGACTCCCTCCCGAACACCGCGGGCAGCGCGCCTGCAGAGGAAAGGCCTGGAACTGAATGACGAGGAGGGACAAAGGACCAGGGTGGCAGGCTGCTTTGCGTGGCGCCCCCACGGACCGGCTCCGCTCGGCGCAGCTCTGGGTCTGAAAGGCCCCCCGCCCGGCCGCCACCTGCCTGCCGGGCACCCGCGGAGCAGCGCTGGCCTCCCTCTGCGGCCAGCGGGCGTCACACCCACTTCCTGCATGAGCGCTTGCAGTACAGTATGTGGCGAGGGCCCCTTTGCGCTTGAACTGCAGCACGGTGTAGACCAGCACCAGCAGGCACAGGGCCAGCGTGCAGGGGATGGCGATGGCGATGGCTTTCACAGTGCTGGCCGTGTTGTCCAGTTTGATGACGATGTCCACGTCGTCCGGCGGGCTGTGTCCTTCTTTGTCCCTGTCCATCGCCCCGTCACAGCCCATGAAGTCCTTGAGGATGGACCTGGGGAACCCGGGCTCCCCTTGAGCATCTGGTTGTTGAACTTCCAGTACTCCTTCCCTTTGTAGAAGTACGTGAAGCCTGGCAGGGACAACACACAGGACGCTTACTGGCGACAGCGGATCACCCAGGAACTCAGCCGCACAGGCCACACACGTGCAACCCAACCGACAGGCCACGCACACATCATCCAACCCGACAGGCCACGCACACGATTCAGCCCCACAGGCCACGCACACGATTCAGCCCCACAGGCCACGCACACGATTCAGCCCCACAGGCCACGCACGCACGACCTCTGGCCCCGTGGTGTGCACAGGCGAGAGCACTACTCTGAACCTGCCTGTTGTCCACGTGGACCTGCCGTGAGGCTGTGCCCGCCGCTGCCCGCAGCACTGGCCGGGCCGTGCCTCTGGGAGGAGGGTCTGCACACCCGTCTCCATGGGGACAAGAGCGCCACCCCTGCTCGCGGGCTGCACAGCGGCACAGAGCTCCACACCGTGTGACGACCCCCCGTGCGGAGAGATGCTGCACGCCTTACAGACCAGCCCGGGCAGCCCCGGCTGCCACCGGGACAGTGCCACATGTTCCCGGAGGCCTCCCTGGGGTCACCTCATGGGACGTGGAAGGGCCCCTCCTCGACAAAGCTTGGCCTTGTCACGCAGACAAGAAAGCACACCGAACCGCAAATCGCGCCCGCCATGGCGGGAACCGCAGGGTCACGTGTCCCTGGGCCGTGGGGGGGGGGGACAGCACGCGTGACTCTAGGCCTGTTCCCTTTCCTCTCGCTCCTTAACTTTCTCACGGACATGACTCCGCTAACTGTCACCTTGTCACATAGCTGTGTTTCACAGACCTTCTCAAGCCATCATTAGTCCTTTTAGAGTAAGGAATTCACAGAGCGGAGTGGAAGTGAGTTCGCAGCTCCATGGGCGGTCCTGGGGACAGCCACACGTGCGCGTCACGTTCCGAACCGTCACGGATGCAGCTCGCGGACTCGGCCACGGCTCAGCAGCTACCCTGCACGCGCGTGTGCTTCTCCTAGGAGGCGTCTCGGAACACTTGTCGGGCACGTGTCCAGCTTGTGTTCTTCCGTCCATACCCCCTTCCTGTCGCGTTTCTTTGTGAGGACACCATCGACTTAATTCTAGCTTTGAGCTAAAGTTCAAGAGACAAAGAAGAGACAGTTCACTGCCGTGGTCACTGCCTGCGTCGCGCCCTGTGGAAGCCGCGCTGTGCGGGGAACTTAGCACGTGACCGTCCTCCTGGCCACCGGCCGGCAGGGCCGGTCACCTGCTCCGTTCAGGCGAGGTGCTGAGGCTTGCAGGTAAGAAGCCGCATGGGTCCTGGCGGGAACAGGGCTTAAATCCCGGTCTAGCTCTGGAGCCTGAAGGCGAGTGACGTCCCCAGCAGGGCCCCTTCAGAGACCCGCCTGTGAACAGCGGTCCCTGGGTACGCGGGACAGGCTGTGAGAGGTATCACCCAAACAAGCCACAGGCTGGCAGCCCGAGAATTTCAGCCAGGAGAGCCTGTCACCTCGGGTCACTCGTTTGGAAGTCGCTCTATTCAGTGCCACAAAACCTGCGGTCGCTTTGTGCTTCAAAGGGCAGATTTGCCATCAGGGCGCCTTGCCGAGCAAAAGCAGGTGTGTGTCGCTTCGCACGCTTCTGCGGGGAGCTGAGGTTTGACGGCACTACTGAGACCCAAAGCAATGGCTCGACAAGCTTGGAGGAAGCAACGCAGAGGCCCTGCCAAGCCTCGGCTCGCTGGAGGAGCAGCGTTGGTGATGGCGCTGACCTGGAAGTCAGCGGACTTCAGAGCGGGGCACGGCGCTGCTATGCGCACCAGCCGGGAGCCAGCGGCTGGAGCCGTCCCCTCTGGTTCTCAGTCCCAGCTAATCAGGATGACGCTGCCGGGTACCTGCAGAGGTCGGAGGTGTGTTTTCACACTGAGCACGTGGGCAACACTCCCCACGCGGGGCTGGAACACAGTTCTCCGAGGACACGTGTCAGAGGTAGGTCTGGGCAGTGGGATTAAGGCATGAAAGACGCAGCCTGAAACCTCGGGTTAGAACTCTGTCGGACCTCGATCCCACAAAATGCATCTCATTCAACAATTCAGGTTTGTTTGGTTTTTTCCACTTATGAAATGGCAGCTGAGAAAATGTTTACATACTCAGACTTTTTTCCCTTTTAAGAGTAGCTTTGATGTTATATTCTGGTAGACGTTAGACTTACCAAGAGTAGCTAATGCTTACCAAAATTCTCTTTTTTTCTTTTTGAGAAATTCTGCAAGGACTCAGTGAGGCCGTGGCGTGCCCTTTGATGACTTTTTTGCCTCCGGTACGACCGTGCTGCTGGTGACTTCTCTGTTCCTCAGTCCTGCGGCGTCCTGCGATGCTGTGCCCTGCAGCGCTCTGGTCACGACTTGGCTGACGTTCCTGACGGCAGTGCCTGTGTGTCCCGTTGCCCACTCTGACGTTCACTAGTAAGAATTCAGTTCATGCTTAATAAATGTGAATGAATCAGCTGAATCTTCCAGAAACATCTGTTAGAATCACAGTTGTAGATTTTAACGGGGAGTGGGAGTGAAGAATTAACACATCGAGTCCACGCTGTTCCGTAATCAGCAAGATAAACACAAGGGTGTTAAAAGCAGAGTCTTCATTCACCCCGGGGAGGGGACGCAGACACCTGGGGGGGGGGCAGACAGCAGGTGGCCGGACGGTGTGGGGGGCCACGTGTGGCTTCATTACCGCGGCTTTAGCGCCAGCGCAAAGCTCTCGCCCTTGCTGACAGCACCGAACAGCAAGCGCCGAGAGCGGCCTCACACCACCTGGGCTGCGGTCCTTATTTTGAGGAAAATAAGAAAAATGTTAAATTATGACGGTTACAGGTGGAAACCAGGAGACTGACAGATCAGGAGCTGCGTTCCTAGCAAGCCTGGGCCCGTCCAGTGGGACAGCGCGGGGCGGCGAGCCCGACTCGGCAGCCCGCCGGCCCCCGGCCACGCCGTGCAGAGAAGACGCTTCTGCGTTGCGTTGTCCGTGGAGACGGCATGTTCGGGTGCGTCCGGTGAGGCTGGCACATCCGCGTTTCCAAGCCCAGATGCGTGATCCTGCCGCTTTTATTCTCCTGAATGCGTCTCTCAAAACCCAGCCGACGTTTTTCCTCGTTCGTAAATGACAAATGAGGCTGCGCAGTGTCTGCTGGACGGCTCGGGCAGACGCTGACGGGAGGCAGGGCCGGCACTGGCCGTGTGCCCCGCTGCTCAGGCGTCCCGGGAAGGCGTGTGCCGCCTCCGCGTGGAAAACCTGCGGCGGAACCTTCAGCTCACGGACATTTTCTTCCTTCCGTCTGTTTTTTGAAAATCACCACTAGGAGAGGGGTCCGAGGAAAAGCCTCGTGCATTGGCAGGGGGTAGGAGGGAGACACTCAGCATTTGGCACCGCTGACCTGGCGACCACGAGGCCACGTGCCTGGCCCTGGCCCTCCAGGGGTCACTCCAGGTCCAGGTATCAACGCCAGGGAGTGGACTGAGCCGCCAGAGTGCGCTCTTTCGTGCTCCCGCAGGGAGAAACCTGCGAAATCTGAGTGTAAGGTCAGAATGTGTGGCGTCCGAGTGGGGCTCGGGAGAGTGACCTGCTCCACATCCGGGAGCGGCGTCCGGAGGCGACGGCTTGGCCCGCGGCACATCCTGCAAGGCGGACGGGCACTCATGCCGGGCCACGGGGTGGTGCGCGGGGGGCGGGGGGGGCCGGACGCCCCGGCCTGGCGCGCCCACAGCTTCCTGTCGGTCGTCTGCACGGGTTTCCCAGCGTGCTCTGTTACTGTGGTTTACGATCTTACTCTTTGCTATGTGCAAAGACAACGTTAAGTTCTGAATAGAAGGAAACCGTCCGGCTGCTCGTCCCGTGAGTGGCGCGGTCAGGCGGTGCGTGCGCCGGGAGCGGGGCACCCGGCGGGACTGCACACCCCGAGACGCTGCCGTAGCCGGCCTGCCGAGCCTGGGCCGAAGCCAGCCGCGAACGACCACGCCCGCCAGAGGCCTGTGCCCGGCCACTCAGCCTGTCGGCGACCGGTCCTGCCTCACGCACGTGTCCCCGTCACCTCCACACGCGTCTCAGTGGCCTGGGCAAGGTGACTTCCACCCCACTTAAAAAGTCACCTTCATTTTTCCCTAAGAACTAAGTGGCCTGGGGTTGGGACAGAGGGGGCCGTGCCGCGGCCTGACTTGGTGCAGAGACGGGGCCAGGGTGGCGTCACCCCGTCCGCGCACGGGCGCGTACCGTTCTCCTTGTGCACGAAGGCTCCCTGGGGAGAGTCGGGGACGCCCTTCCAGACCGTGATGGGCTTGGGGTAGCCGGGGTCCATGGTCTTCATCTCCTCGCTGTACCGCCAGTACCTAGGGGGTGAAGACAAGAACACGCATGAGCGGGAGCGACCGCAGCCGGCAGGTGGCCCTGCCCCGCTCCGAGCCGCCGAGCCGCCGGCAGGCGCTCCCTGGGTGTGTCCAGGCGGCTGCGTTACTGCGGATTCAGTCTGCAGAACTGATAAACGTGCCAGCGCGTTTACAGGTCGAAAGGGCAGCATCAACCTGTTCTTTTTCTTTTCTCATCGTACTTAGGAAGCAGAACCCTTTTTTGAAAGAATCTTGAACAGGATCTTACCGATTCATTCACTCAGCACCCACTGAGCATCGCTGTGTCCCTGGCATTAATGCAGGTGCCAGACGTGGGACCCAGAAGAGCACTCGGGGCCCTCGTCAGCCCCGTGTTTTAGGCTGTGTGGGGGTTATGGGCAGAGCCCCAACGTCGCAACCAATGCACGCCAGGCGAGGAGGTGGCGCGACCGGCAAGGAACCACGGGCTGGGACCCGCCGTCCGACCTGCGGGGCGCGGGGAGGTCGGACGCGCTGGCTCTGAGCAGGGAGCGGGGTGGGGGGCAACTCAGGGCGCCGCGTGTGGGGTGAGCCCGCAGCAGGCGCTGGCCGGAGCGTCCACGGTGATTCTGGGCGACCGGACACGAGGAAGTAACAGGGCCCAAGGTCAGAGTGGAACCGGCCTCGGCGCTAGAGCAAGTCTGTGGGCTCCCCTGAGAGCCGTGACGCCACCGTCACGGCCACCATCGTCACCACCATTGGCACTGCCACCAGCACCGCCACTGTCACCACCACCGTCACCGTCACCATCACCATCCCGCCAGTCACCGCCACGGCCGGCTTCGGGCTGTGGCTGAGCTCGGCAGGAGGTCACTGCGGCTGCTGCTGCGAGTTAGATCAGCGGAGGCAGAGCAGGGGCGGGGCGCTGGGCAGGAGGTCGCTGTGGCGACCCCCGGGCTCAAGCGTGGGCAGCCAGGGTGGTGGTGCCTGGAGGGCTGGAGACGTCACGTTGAGGGAGACGCCCGGGCGCCTGACGGGCCGAGTGCAGGGCGGGAGAAGGGAGTGGAGTTTAAACTCGAGTGCGGCCGTGATGCCGGGGACAGGGGAGGCAGCGGGGCGCCGGGCGGGGTGACCCGTGCGTCTGGTGCACTCGTGCGACTCGAGATGCTGCCGAGCTGGAGTGGAGCCGGGGACTGTCGGCCTCGGGCGGGGTGCGGAGCCCGCCCCTCACAGGCGGCCCCCGGCCACGTCCACAGAGCTGCCGGACCCCCGGGGACAGGCGGCCAGCGTCCCACTTCGGATCCCTTGTTAGTGTCCATGCGCTCTCAGAATCAAACAGATTGTATCTAGAATGTTCTAAGGCTGACACAGCTGGGGTAAACGTGGGAGTTCGCAGAGACATCGCCCACTTCGGGGCTGGCGTGGGGCTCTGGGCTCCGTCTGACGTAAGCGCAGCACAGCCAGCAGGTGGCCATCACTGTCCCCGCCTGAGAGGGGGTTCTTGGAGGACGGCGACTGGCTGGCAGAGGTAATACCATTTCTGTCTGATTTTACAGCCTCTACGCTTTTCTCTATGTAGAACAAACATGTTTTCCAAATTCATTTGAAAAACCACCTTTTTTCACGTGGCGTCTGTACCATCTGCTGGCGTGTGGCCAACGCACCTTGGGAAGTAGCGCCCTTCACGCGTTATCCTGGGCGTTTGGGCTGCGATCGGAGAGAGGTTTTCCTGTTCCTTCTGGACAGTCTCCTGGTCCGGGCCCATGGAGAGCCTCGGCGGTGAGAAGGGTTCGCTGCGGGGTCCCGAAACCTCACGCGAGCAACCTCAACGTCAGCGCGTCCGCCGTCTGCAGCATCATGGCAAGGAGAGACAGGTGGCTTCAGAAGTGCCCCAGGAAGTCGGCCACAGACACTTGTCACAGAGCTCTGCCACCCGGGCCTGGCAGGGAGGCCAGGCGACGCTTCTGGAGACGTGAGGGGATCTCACGGGGACTTTCCGAGGAGGACAAGTAGGCGGTCACTGGGCTGGTTCTCCCGATCCCCACCTGTGGCCTCTGTGGCATCCCCTTCATGGGGACACCTGCCGGGGCGCCCTGTCTTTGAAAACACCTTCAGGTTTCAGAGTGCAGTGTAGACTGGAGATAATAGCAAGGAGCTTGGACAAGCCTGTGAGATGCTGGGAGCTGATTCAGAAACGGAGCTTCAAAACGCCAAGCGGACCGGCATGTGGCCAAGAACCCGTGCGCGCCAGGAGCTCGCGGGCCAGGGGCCCAGGTGGAGGTCCGGCGGCCGGCACGCGGAGACGGTGGTGCTGGATGGGCCCCCGGGACCCGCCGGGGCCCCCACAGCGGCTCGTCTCGCTCGGCGGCCGCCTCCACTCTCACCCCACGGGGCCTCTGCTCCCAGCCCCGGGCCTCTGAGCCGCCGCTCGCGAAGGCCGCAGGGGAGAAGTCGGGGACCCAGGAAGGACAAGTACACACGTTCAGGGTCCTCTCTCCAAAGTACACGTGGAAAATCACGCGAACGGGAAAGCCGGTGAAGCACGTGTGCGCACGGCGTCGGTGAGGAGGACGGCCCCCTGGCTCCTCACGCGGGAGTGACGCCGCTGGGGTGGCCGTGTCTGAGGCTGGGCGCTGCGTCTTCTCTGTGAACTTTCAATCCAGCATGAGTGTGTTCACAAGCTTGACTTCGGAGTTATATAATTACACACTATGAAGTAATCTGTTTACAAATACCCATAACTCATACAATCTCACATAAGAGCGCACACATAAAACTAATTGAAATCTATTATAAATTTTTTAAAACCTATTAAAGCAGTTATTTAGAATAGAAATAAAATCAAAGTATTACTTCTAAGGATTTTGTTGTATTTTGTATGTGCAGCTTCTCAAGTAGGAGATAAATGAACTAAAAGTCTTTTTCTCATTTACTAAAGTCTTTATTCCGTTATAAATTGTTTTGTATCTCCTTCATTGATTTCACTTCAGATAGCCTACAGTTAATTTCTACACTTAAATTTTTCAGGAAGTACTAAATTTCTAGAATGGAAACATTCTGAAAAGTCATACTTGCATGAGTCAAAAAAAAATGGCTATTTGGTAATGAAATGGTCTTTTATCACCATCTATGGAAATCCTCAGGTCCTGAAAGGGGACATTGAGCCATTAAAGCAGCCGAGGGTCGAAGGCCACATCCTGGAGGGTCATCGCCTTGGGGGCTCTGCTCTGAGTCTGCAGAATGAACTCCTTAGCAGTCACCAGGCTGTCGCTCACTGTCGTCATCCTTCCTGTTCTACCTCACTTCCGTCTTCCTGAAAAGCATACGCTTCGGGGGTGGTGAGTAGTATCTTCCACTTTAAAAAAAAAACTTTTCTTTGATGGATTTTTTGTTTTGTTTTGTGGTTTAGTAAGGAATATTTAGCAAAATCTTAGCTACATGACAGTGAATGAAAGTCTGCATGTATTCAAAACTGAAATGTAGAAAGTAAGTCATAGAATAAATTTAAAAGTATACGTTCTAATCCATGGAGGCAAATGGTAAGAGCTTTCTGTTTCAAAGACAAAGCTCAGTGTTTGAAATCATCTGTGTGGGGCAAACGGGGTGATTCTGCAATCAAAAATTACACATTGCAAAAGAAATAATGTTTCTATCCTTACTATTCTCCTGAAGTAGGAGACATTTCATAGGGTTATGTTACATCAGAAGTGTAAGGGAGACTCAGTGCTCACTTGCTGGACATTCAAGAATGTTATTTGCATGTGTGTTAATGTGTGTGTGTGTGTGTGCGCACATACTTTAAATTTCTGTGTAAATGGCACACTTAGGTCCTTCTCCGTACCAACAAGGCTACTTACAAGTGTCACATTTGGACCCAGCTGGTAATAGTGTAATTAAAATTAGATTTTTCATCTTCATTACTTTTTAAGCCAAATATTAATTTAAATTCATACAAATAAAGCCTTCGACTTCTATTTTACATGTAATGTATGTCAAAGTGGGCAGGGGTGGGACCATGTGTGCCCAGAAGCTACTGCAAGCCAGAGACCAACATCCACCTGACGCTTACAACGCACGCGGTCACTGTCCCCACCTCGTACGCGGTGACCACCCGTGTGCTGTGACCCTGTGCACGCGGCCACTGTCCCCACCTCGCATGCGGTGACCGCCCCCCCGCAGCGCACTGACCTGTCTCCCTTGAAGAAGTAGGTCTTCCCGACGTCCTCCCACCAGATGGCCGAGTCGATGCCGTGCGGGGGGACCCCGCTCCCGAGCGTCACCAGGTCGTGGGGTACCCAGGCTGGAGGGTCGTGTCCTTGAACACCCAGTATTTGTTTACCTGGAAGACACAAGTCCAGCGCGGAACAAGAGTTTAGCGCCGGCAGCCGGAACACGCCTGTGCTCCGTGGTTCGCAGTGGCTTTGCACGCAGTCCGGGCGGTGGCAGCAGCAGGTGCAGCTGGGCCACGGCCGTGGTGCCGGTTCCCAGAGGGGTTCGTGGGGGACTGCACAGCGGTTGGAGACTTGCTGAGGCGGGGAGAGGCCTGCCACCCGCCAGGAGGAACCAGCCCAGCACCCGGGCGGAGGGGCCCTCGGGGTGGGCGCCGCTGGACGCCCGCCCCGCTGCGCTGGTGCTGGTCCACTGTCCCCCCTCCCTCCTGCAGAGTCACCCCGTTGGCCCCAACTCCAACTGCTAGGCCATCGTTCTTCCCCAGGCGGGTCACGGACGGAGGGTATTCGTTCTACCCTCGTCCAAATGGCCGGAGCATGGACCACGCTGGGAAGAAGACGGACTTCCGTGGGTTCCAGTGTCGTCCCGAAACTCCCCATGGACAGCACCTCGCGTGCCCCCAGCCCGCCACGGACCCCGACAGCCCCTGGCGGCCTCCGCCGTCTCCCCCGGAGTCGCCAGCGCCTCCCGGAACGACCGTCCACCCTCGGCCACGGTTCTGTCGAGGTGCATCGACGCTGAGCGTTACATCAGCCCCAGGGGCACAGCGCAGTGACTCAGGACGCGGACGCGCTGCGGAAGCAGGAGCAGTGTGGCTGGCATCGGCCCCTCCCGGGGGCCAGTCTCATGCCTCGTGGTGGGAACGAAGGTCGCGTCTCAGCCACTTCCCAGAATGCCGATGGGACCGCCTGGAGCTGCCGTGCCGCACACCACGCCCGGGACGCCCGCTCGATGCAAGTCCGCGCTCGCCGCCCCACCCGGCGGCCGACGCCAGCCTCTCCTCTAGCCCCTGCCCGCCTCGTTCGGTCCGTGCTTTAGGCTGCACACGTAGGTCAACTCCTGCGACATCCGTCGTCCTGTCTGCACTGCTTCACTGAGCGCATCACCTCGAGGGCCACGAATGGTCCTGGTGCCGGGCTCGTTCTCGTGCAGCCGAGACACTTTCCGCTGTGCACGCCGCCCCTCCCCCGCCCCCGCGCGCCCAGCGCTGCGGTGAGCGTGGCACAGACGTCTCTTTGCATTAGCGTCTGGGCTTCTCTGGATAAACACCCAGAGGTGGGCTGCTGAGTCACGGGACGGGTCTGCTGTGAGCGTTGTGAGGGCCGTCCACACCACGTCCCACAGCGGCTGCCCCACTGGCAGCCCCCCACAGCCCACGAGGCCCCTTGCACGAGAGACGTTCACAGCAGCTCGGCTGCCACGTCTAGCCGGCTCAGCGGGTGACGTGCGTGAAAAGAGGAAGGCTTACAGCTCTTCCAGGAAGGCCTGCTGCTGTATAAAAGCTTCTTTATTTTAAATGTGTCTTGGAAATACTTCCCTACTTCGGTCGGGTGTTTTTGGAAAATAGGAGGGAGAAACACTCAGCCTTTCACTACAGAACTCAATTCATGTTTTTTGTTTGTTTGCTTTTTGTTTTCGCACTTATATTCTCCTTTAAGAAACAAAGCAAAACAGAAAACTCATCAGCAAACATTTGCTGTTAAGGTGCACGATGAGATCCCAGCAGTTAATTGTACACAAAAAAATTGAGAAAACATCTTGCCTGCTGAGTATTGGTGGCATAGAATTCAAGAAAATAATAATGGTTATGAGTTATACACTTAATTCTCAAGTATTCGTTAAGGAAATACGACGACACAGTTCCTTTTATGTGCTGATGCACTAAGGTTTTCACCTACAAATCCCAAAGTGACTTTGTCTCTGTGTTTTAGATTTTGAGCATGTGAGAGTCATAGCTGAATATTTTTTCTTTCTTTTCTTTCTTTCTCTTTTTACATAGGAAAGTTGGATTTTTAAGCACCTTCCACGAGACGGCCTGGTCCTCGGGGAAGATGCTGCCTGTGTGGCCGAGGGCAGGCATTTACCGGACTTCGCAGGAGGCTGACACATTCTGGACCCAGTGGGAGAATGGGCCCAGCGGACACCGCACTTGACAGAATGCAGAGGAAAATGCCGACGTGTCTGATTAAAGTCAATAAAAAGATGTCAGTGTCATGAAAATCAGCGTTTTACGTACTTTGCCTAACGTTTGTTCGTTTTCGGTGGGAAGTAAATATCTGATCCACATTATTACATCTACACTGGGGGCTGCTGCCCGGCTCCAGGAACCTCAGGTGCCACCCCCGCCCCGGGGACTGGCTAGGACGGTGTGACCTGCCGGCGACGCTCCGCTCACTCGGCAGCCCATCCTCGCTGTGAGCGCGGCTCCCGAGCCCACACGCCCGTGCCTGCCCGCTCCGGGATCAGCGGCCCTCTGTGCCGCCCACGGCCCCGACCTCCCCCCCGTGGACGTGCCCGACAGCCCTCCACCCAGGGAGCACCCCCCACCCCCGCGCCCAGATGCAGCGGGAGCGTGTCCCCCGCACGGCCTGGCCGCCCTGCAGCCCGTCGGGCTCCCCACTGGCTGCGGACCCATCGCCGAGCGCCCATGAGCATCCAGGACGGTGAACCCGGAGCCGCCCGAGGTCATGTCCAGGCGGCCTGCCTGCCGCACGCCGGACGAGCCGCTGCCCCCTGATGCTCCGGGACAGGACAAGCTCAGGACGCCTGGGAGAGCAGGGAACTGGGCGCTGCCGCCTGCCACAGAGCAGCCCCTGTCACCCCTCGACACGCACCGACCGCCCCAACCAGGGACAGTCGGCGAGACGCCCCGGCCGCAGCCCCGGGAACTCTCAGACCACCACGCGAACCCCGGGAACTCTCAGACCACCACGCGAACCCCGGGAACTCTCAGACCACCACGCGAATGCCTCGGCTTGGGGGAAAGCGGCTTGCCAACCACTCCCTTAGTCATTCATGCCACTTTCTTGGGGACTTTTAAGCAAAATATAAAAATTCTATGCGACCTCAACGACTCCTAAGTTTGACTTAGACGTGAGCTGCCAAACGAGAAGCCGCCGCTCCGTGAAGGAGCCGTGGGCGGCGGGGCGGGCTCACCTTTGAAGAAGACGAAGTTGCCATCGCTGTTCTCGTAGACGGCGTCGATGCCGGGCGGCAGGCCCCGCCAGAAGTACGTGATCTGCATGGGGTAGCCGTCCATCACCCGGTTGTTCCTGACGCGCCAGAACCACTGGTCCTGCGGAGCAAGCAGAGGGCGTCTCAGCCGCGTCCCCGTCACCGCCCGCGGCGTGACAGGACACGGCTTCCCGCAGGGCCCCGAACAACGTGGCTGACCAGAAACCGTGCAAATGCGCCTCACGCGGCGTGCACCACGCCCGGCCCCCCGCTGCCCGCTCGCCAGGACCCGAGTGCGGCCGGGCACAGGCGGGCACCTCGGGGCCTGGGCACACCGGCCAGACCCCATGCCGGCCATGCCGGGCGCCTCTGGTCTGCCTGCCTCACGCCATCCCGCAGAATCACAGCCGAGTCCTCGGTCACCCTCCCGGGGTCCCAGTGGGGCGGGGTTACATGGTCGCCCCAAACGAACAAAGTCACCTCAAAACAAAACCATGGGAGTAGACTCCAGCCTGCGCACTGTCCCTCCGCCTGTCACAGCAGAGGCCGCTTTAGACGGAAGTGTCTCCTCTTAGCCAGTGAATAATCCTGACTTGCCCAGACCAGGTGTTTGTAAATGCTGCTGAATTAACAATTAGCCGACCCACAAAACGTTCCACCGTAAGTTCCTACTAACGGGGAAAAAAAAAAACAAAGGATACATCTAATGACATTAAACTGGTCTCTAGTGACAATTTCCAAATAATGTACAGACTACTGAAAGTGCTTTATTAGAAAAACTAGGTATGTTTCGAGATTAGTTTCCAATAAATCTGAATTCGGCGTTTGACTTTAACCCGGCCCTCGTTACCCACGTCGGTGCTACGGCGGCTCGGGGCCCCACCCTGCCGTCTCCACGCAGACGCCAGCGAGTGACCCGCTGGACGGCCTCCCAGGCCCCTGGCGGGCACAGGCTCGCCTCACTTGTCGGCTGCTCACACACACACGCGCTACTGAGGATCCCTGCATTGGGGGCGGCTTGATGAAAATGAACCTTCTCGCATTTAAATCATTCCGAGCAGCACAGTGAGGGACCTCGGAAGAGGCGCACTGTCCCCACGGTCAGCACTGTCTCTCCACTAACCTCTGCCGCCCGCACAGGAAGCAGGAAGTCGCTCAGTTAACGGCTCTGATGTCACGTCCTGTCTTTGCTGTCCCTAACACTGTCACCGCGGTGGATAACACCGGTGAGTGGCCACAAACTCACAACTGACTCATGGCGGGACGGCACTAAAGGACGTTCTGAGGACCTGGCTGTAAAAACGTTGGTTGTCACTGTTCAGACCACTTTGAACCTGGTCGCCCAGTTTTCCTGTTCAGAGTTCTGCTCTCAGTTGGTCTTGTCCCTCTTCAGATTTCAGCCGTAAGATGGTCCGGCCGTGCTTCCCAACCACATCTTCTTCCACCATAACTGTCTGCTGATGATGTTCATAGCGCCGGGAAGCCCGAAGTAACCGGTGTTCTGATCCACATGCAGCGCATATCTGAACTGACCTTAGAATGCAAAGCTCCTCATGAAAAGATCGATCCAGGAAAACACAGATGGGCATGAACAGCAGTCTGTGAGCACGTGACGTCCTGATAACTCAGAAGAAAAAGCCTTTTTGTCGAGCCGAAACAGAGGCTTTTAATTGGTTGTGAAAATCATGCCACCCTCCACATAAAATATTCTTAAATCATTATACTATAGATCCTAAGACCATACGCACACACGCTTAGATGCCCACTGGCTTCTGATGAAGAAAACTGAGACTGTGGAATGAGGAGCTGCAGAGGGGGTGTGGGGGGCACGGGAGGAGAAGCCACACGCTGACCAGCAGTGGCTCCGTTTCCGACCTGAAGGAAATGTGTCCTTCACAATAAAAGCCAGGATCCTGCCGAACGGAGTGCAGGGCGGTCTGGCTCACGGCGCACAGGGCAGTGCAGCCAGGTCACCAACCGCCGACCGGCCATGCGGCCTCTCCTGGCCCGCCGCTCTGGAGACTGCCCCCCGCGCTCCTCGCCCATCTGACCCGGCGGCCACCCTGCCTGCCCCGTGTCTGGAGACGGCGCAGCCCAGGAGCCACAGAAACACATGAGCGACTCTTCTCCTCGGCCGGACGCAGGGGGCTGGCCGGGCAGCGAGCGGCGTGAGTGTCCCCAGGCCCCTCCCCTGCCCCTACACTCACACCTGCCAGGCGCCCAGACAGCGTGTGGGGAGGGGACGTCGCATCGCCGCGTGCTTTACAGGCTCCCTCAGGCTTCACGCCTCCGGGGACCTTCGTGTCTCGGCTTCCCAAAGGCTCGTCCTGCCCTTCAGGTGACCCTGCGCGGATCCCCACGGCATCCCGCCTGCAGCGTCCTGCGGGACCAGGCACGTGCCTCAGCCGTGCTGCACGGGGAGAGGGGGACTTGGCTCCCCTCCAGTCCGCTGCTCTGTGTCTGGACGCCCCACACGCACGCACGGAGGCCGCGCTGGGGCGGGAGACTGGCCGGGGTGACGCGTCCCCCGCTGCAGGGCAGCTCCGAGCGGACGCGCAGGCCCCGGGGATGCGTGTGGGCGGGGACCGCGCGCCCCGCCCGCTCACCGGGCGAGAGGCCCGTGTGGAACTGGCGGTGCCGAGGGACAGGGGTGGAGCAGGGGACAAGTCCCCGGATCCCGCGGCGCGAGTCCCTGGGTAACGCTGTTACCATGACGGCAGCGCAGCCGCACCTGTGCCCACGCCTGCTCGGCAACAGCCCCCTGCGGCCGCCTGGCGGGAGTTCGCAGGCACGGCCCTTCCTTAGACCCCGCCCTGGCAGCCGCCGCCTGGGGACTCCGCTGGAGGGCAGGACGGAGGGGCCTCTGCAGCGCACGCGGGGAACGAGCTCGCTGGCCGGGCGACAGCAGAGCACGGGACGGCGCTGGTCACACGGTCCTCTGAGCCCCAGGCACCTGGTGACGGGTCACGGGACACCGGGGTCCGAGCCTGGAAGCAGTGACAGGGCAGACGCTTGGCGCCTGGGTGCGGCCCCTGCACCAGACAGACCGCGCCTCTCCTGCACCTGGAAGGTTCTGGAGCCGCGAAGCCTCTGGGGGGCGACTTCAGGGCATCAGAGGGAGGGTATCAGCCCACCCACAGCCCAGGCGCCTGCAAGTGACCCGTGCCAGGTGACCGTGGCCCAGCCACGGGGGAGGGGGAGCGAGCGCACATGGAGCGGCGGTCACAGCAGTGACCAGAGCAGGGGGGCCGTGTCCCCTCGGATGCAGAGGCAGCTGCTGGCCGGGGCGGCCCTCAGCACCCCGGTCCACACGGAAACACAGGGCCAGGCGAGGCGGGGAGGAGAGAAGCCACAGCTCGCGCCCGTGGGTCCCGTGTCCTGTGTCCTGTGGGGTCCCGGCAGCCGTGGGGTGCCTGTGGCCCACGCTGACAGGTCAGAACAGGCGCACGAGGATTTCGGGGGCAGAGCCGCTGGCGCTGACCAGGGGCCAGCCCGGGCTCGGTGTCACAGTAAGTGTGGAAATGGGACGCGGGTCCCAGAGTGAAAGGGCCACGTGGACAAACGGTGTCACAGGTGACAAAGAAGCCACGTGAGGTGCTGAAAAATACGTGTTAAAATCCAGAGGTGACTCGATGCACAACCTTTAAACAGGTGACACAGTCCCTCCCGGCTCGACGGCGACGTTTCCACACGTTTCCACACGAGGACTCACACGCACACTCACACGGGAGGGAAGGCAGGGGACCCGCTTATCCAGACGAGCAGCTTAATTTTCTCTATTTCATGTATAAAACAGAAATAGATTCCTATTTACAATTCTTGCAAAGTTTCTAACCTTTTCCACTTCCCTTGATTTTTATTGTGTGGTTAAAAAGAATGTGCAGATGTAACTGGTTTTATAGATACCGTGAACTAAATGAATCTCACTTTGTCACACATCTATTCCTGAAAAGTTGATTATTGATTATTGTATGAAGCAAATACAATTTTAATTGAACTAAAATGAATTGATATTTTAAAAAACAATATTAAAGAGAATTGTTTTGCTTAATTTAGAGTACTCTTTCTACCTCAAATTAAATATATATATATACACATATATATAAAAATGATTTTGTATCAATAACAATGTTTCCAAATGTTAGGTATTTGTGGCTCACATCATTATTTTTTTTATATCGGGAACATTTACAGCATTATTTTCTAGAAGGAAAACTGAGTTAGTGAGTTGTCGCCTGCACGGAGTGAGTTGGTGACATATGCCCAGTCACCTATATTTTGGTGCTCAAACTCGTTAACAATAATTGTCCATTATTTGACAATTTAAAAAGTTACTTGTATATTAATATTGTTACTAAAATGTGTGTATACGCTACATATTTTTATAGAAATTTACAAAGCTAAAGTTAGTTGATGACTGAAAAGAAAAATAAATACGGCCTTGGGTAACAATGAAATAATTACTAGCTTCAGAGGTCGAATGTATCTCATGTGACTTTTATACAAAACCGACTCTACCAAACACCAGCCTCAGACCCACAGAAGTATCTACATTGTCTCTGGAAAATCTCGGAAATGGGAAAGTCTTTTTTCCTCTTCTCATTAATCTTCCAAAATTCATTTTTCAGCTACAGTGATTTTAATTATTTACACGCATGATGAAAAGTCAGTAGCTCCTACTGTGACCAGCGAGCAATACAGACCACCCGCTGCTTCACAGCATCCTTCCGCTGCCGCTCACTGTCGCTAAGTGGTTCTCTGAAGACGGCGCCGTGGACGCCACGTGCCCCAGACCTGCCATGGCTGCTGCTTCCTGTCAGAAGCGGTGGCCGCTGTGGCCGTGGACACGAAACACGGCCGGGGTGCAGGCCAACGCCCCCCGCCCGGGCAGCTGCTCGTGTGTCGTTCTGGCTCAGTCCTCCCGTGCGGACTGCCGCCCGCCACCCGCCCGCCACCCCACGGCCAGAGGGGAGCGAGCCGTCCTCCGGCCAGAGAAAACGCAGACGGGCCGGGCAGTGGCCACACGACCAGGTCATTAGACATGCACTGTACGTAAGAGACCCTTTTAACCAACGTACTACAAATTAAGATACAAGAATTCCATTTTTATATCTTATTAATAGTCCAAGGGTGTGGCTTCAGAGTTTTAAAGGACTAATTAATTTATCGGGCTAAGACACCGATAAATTATTTAAAACTTATTCTTGAAGTCTGCTCTGCCAGTATGGTAGCCGCTATCCACACGTGGCTATGTCGTTTAGATCACTTAGATAAAATTTTAAAAATTAGCTCCTCGCCTACACCCACCACGATTCCGGGCTTGACAGCCACCCGTGACTGAGGGCTACGTCGAACGGGGCGTCACGACTTTTCCCACCCCGAGTTGTTTCCGGGCCTCTCGTCGCTCACAGCATAACTTCCTAAACCAGACAGCAGGGGCGGGCGGGCGGCCCAGAGGCGCGGCCCGGGGTGGGGACGCTGTGACTGACACCGAGAGCCTGGACATTTCTGCTGTCAACCCCCAGCTGACAGGGGCGGCCCTCCCCACCTGCCCTAGCCCCGCACTGCTGCCGGGCTGCCGGCGCCGCGCCCCACGCCGTGCCCACGCCTCTACACGACCGTCCCCTCCGCTGACGTGAAGCGTGAGGATTCCGCCCCACGGCGCAGACCCGAGCAGCCGGCCGGGTGGGAAAACGCACCACACGGACACCTCGACGAGCACATTGCAGGAGACGGAGATTAAAGTTATTCATGGAAATATTCATGGAAATGCGCTTTTGCGAAATATAAAGGCATTTTTCAAATAAAAAAATACATTTACTTCTCTCTCCCAATTTGATCTGTCATTAATATTCCCCAAAGTTTATGTCTGAAATATAGTGACTTTAAAGTGACATAGCGTTCACATAACGCACCTCTATGAAAGCTAAACGCGAGGCCCGTCTGTCACAGACGGGCTCGGCGGTCGGCGGCAGCTGGGGGGACGCTGGCGTCTGCCGGGGAGACGCGGCCAGACGCAGAGCCGCGGAAGCACGGCAGCGAGCGCAAGCGTCAGCTCCTACATACCCTGTCTCACTGGAAAGTTTGCAGGTGGGTGGCTTTGACGGTTCGTGGTCTAAAAAGGCCGTAAAACAGGCGGATTTGGGTCAGGGGCAGGTGAGCACTGCCCAGAGAGCCTGCATCCCGGACGCGCACACGTGTGACCCAGCACGACCTCCCCCATGGGCGGCAGTGACGTCAGGGGCATCGCTCCGCCAGAAACAGCGGCCCCGGGGACACCGCGACTGCCCGCCTGCTCGGGGCCACCGGCCCGGGCCCGGACCATGAACCTCCTGCACCTCGACGGTCATCACACGGCGGCTGCTGCGGTTTCCTTTGTGATAGTTTCAGCTGTCGCTGTAATTGGTAAGTTGTCACTTTAGCTCATGAACCGGCCAGTCTTTTGTGCCCTTAGTTTGTTGACTGAGTCCTTGGAGCCTGAATCAGGGGCACGGCCAGCCCCACAAACCCAGCGGCTGGGCCTGGGAGCGGGGGACGGCCCGGCCGGGGACGGCCGGCTCCTCCCAGCCGTCCGCAGCGCCTCGAAGTGCAGCACGGTTCCAATCCACACTACCCTAACTTTCTTCTGTATCCAGATTTTAGCTGTTCTTTGTACTTTTATTTTACAAAAAAAAAAAACAAAAAAAAACAAAAAAAAAACACCCCACAGCTAAGGAAATAACAAATAACTGTCGCTCTTTGACAAAGACCCCAAACAGCGTTTTTCACAGCAGAAGAGACGCCGTCTCGGGCCGCCTGGAGGGCCGGGCACAAACGCCGCCGGCTCGCACCTCGCTCCGGGAGAGTCTGCGTTACAGCCGAACTCAAGACACAACTTTGGACAGCATCTTTCCCTTTGATCTTCATGGATATACGAGCCATGTGAACGATGCTCTGAACGTTCCCGGCTGAAACGCAGAACGAAAGGCCTTTGCGGAAGCGGCGTGTGCGCTGAGCCGGGGTCGCCCGACGCGCCGCGCCCTGCCTCTCGGAGGTGAAGCCCCGCGGCGCGGGCTCAGGGCCCGGCCCGTCTGGGCCGCGGCCGGGACGAACAGAGAGAACTCTTCGTTCCATGCGTAACACGAGCACAGGCTGTGGGTTCCTGGGGCCGCACAACAGCGCATCTTTAATGCGGGATAATTACGTTCCTCTCTCTTTCCCAAACATGCTTCAGTAAAAATCACCCTTCTGTGCTGGCTTCCTGGACGGACCCGAACGAAATCCTTGCAAATGACAGATACATGCTGGATAACCAGTCTGCAGACAAATATTATTACTACCCAAATAATGTATTGAGATTATTTTTGAGCTATTATTAAGGTGCAGGCTAATTTGTAAAGAAATTCATTATAATTTTATGAAATTGCTGATAGGTATTAGAAGACATAAACCCAATATTAACTAATGATAGTGTGAACTGATTTTTTAATTAACAATATTTTTAATGCCAAATTAGATGGGTTATTGTTTTATTTTCAAAGCTGTTTGTTGACAAAAAACTGTAAAATGATTTTTACAGTTCTCCCTGTCACTGCTCTTTATTTACGAAGCCCAGACCCAGGGTTAAAAAAAGTCATTTTTTAATTTATAAAAATATAACAGAAGATTTACGCCATCGCAAGACACAGCTCTCACGGAAACGGAAGAGGCGGGGCGCGGCCGCGGCCGGTCCGCTGACGCGAAGCCCTCGCGCCCCGTGCAGCACGTGGGGACCAGCGCTGCCTCGTCCTGGCAGGTGTGAGGACTCGCCGCACCCTGCAGACTCCGGGGGTGACAGCGCCCGTCGCGCTCAGCAGAGCGGGGGCACGCGGGGCTCCGAGGCCGGCGCACGCGGCCTCCGCAGGGACCGTGCTGGCCGAGGGCAGGAGCAGGTCCCGCCCGTGCGCCGAGGGTCCCCCACGGCCTGGCCCCCCGAGGTCCCCTACCAGTGCCCTGCAGTGACCTCTCCCAGAACGTCTGCTCTTTCAACTTCCTACTGCGAGTTTTGAAAAGGGAATCAGGGAAAACGTTTTATGACTTCGGCTTTAAATGTTTACTGTTTGAAGGGGAAAACACTGATTTAACTTAGATCGGAATCCGATCTCTACCGAGCCTCAGTAAATGAGTTGGCAAGGAGGATTTCTACGTGATCCGTGCTTCTCGAGCGTTCTGCTCAAACTACGGGAGCATCGAGCCTGGGGTCGGGACACGGGCCCCACCCTCCCCGTCTGCACCACGAGGCACTCACGACGCCCGCTTGCTCAGGGCCGCGCCGCGCACCGCGTTCGGCCCGAGGCGGGGTCACGATGACGCAGCGCGAGCTGAGCAAGTTTTCAGACAGCGAGTCTAGGCTGGACGCGCGCTGAGCCTCAGAAGCGGTTTGGGTGCGGGACGCCTCCCTCGGGCCAGCCACACTCACGTTCGGGCACTGTGCCCACCTGCCCAGCCGCCAGCAAGGCGGCCCCACCACGGGGTCCGAGGGGGAGACCACCTCGCCTCGAGCTCCGGCTGCAGGTTTGGGGGACCCCAAGCCACTCGGATGGGAAGGGCCCCACACACTCACGGACCTCATACTCAGGGCTGTGGCGTCTCACAGGGAGAGAACACGGCTCCGACTTCAGTCACAGGAAGTCGCAGAGCAACCTTGAGAGGCTCTGTGCCCTTGGGGTGCGGCCGGTGTCAATGTGTGGCGACACTGGGGCCGAGCCCCGCCTGCGTGTCCAGTCACTATCCGAGCGTCACTCGTCGGCACGCTTGAGGGACTCAGCGTCCAGGCCCAGAGCCAGCATAGCACCCAGAGCCCCCAGCGACGTCGGCACACGGCTGGCTGTCCTGGGGCCGCCAGCCCCGCCGTTCACGAAGACGCGGCCCTCAGGTGCGACCCGCGTGCCACGCCGCAGCCCAGCGAGGGCCAGGAGGCCCCTGGGCCAGGCCAGCTGCGCAGCAAGCGTTTCTTCCGAGGGTGAAGGACGTGATCACAGATTTAAAAAAATAACACACCCCAAACGACAGGCAAACACTTAGCCGGGAGTGCCCAACACTCGCTGGCTGCCAGGAAGGGGGACGTGCCACAGGAGACACCCCGGTGCCCGGCGCCAACCTGCCCGGGCTGCAGGGCGACGCGTGCGAAGGCACGGCCGGCCGTGGCGTCAGCACAGGAAGGGACGCCGACCCGCCTGAGCAAGCTCCAGATTCCCCAGGCTGTTTCAGCGTTGGATTTGTCTCAGAAACGCGGAGATGGGGGCAGACCCGGGAGGGCCCGCACCCACAGCACCGCGAGGGCGCAGTGCGCAGCCTCCGCCCGCCCCGCGGGCTCAGAGCTCCCCCCGACTGGCTTCTGACCCGCTCTTTGACCTTTGCTTGTGGGATCGGTAGGGAAGCGAGGTCGATACACACAGGACACACGTTTTGACAAGTTCACGGCTTTACCCCACCGCGGTCCCAGGGGACATGCGGGCAGTGAGGGGTGGGGGGTCTGCAGCCGCCCCCAGCGCCAGCACCGCCGCCTCCTCCTCAGGCTCCAGAGCGTCGCAGGACCCCGGTGCCCGGTGCGGAAAGGCTGGGCACCGCTGCTGCAGTGGCTGGTGCCTACAAAATGGCACAGCTGTAGATAGACAGGTATTAACTTGATCCACGAGAGGCATTGCTACTCGAGATTCACGTGCGGTGGGCACAGACCGTCCAGCACTGGACGACCCTGCCCCCCAGCGACGTCATGTCTCCGAGACCGGCCCCCGTGACTCTGAACCTGACCGTCCTCAGTCACGGGCTGAGAGAGAGTCGCGGCGAACGCGGTCACGGCTGCCGTCTACCATGGCGCGCTTCACCGTCACTGCCCTACAAGCCGCACGGCGAGCACGCCTCCTTCACGCCACGGTGTCTGGGGCTATTAACTGCGCACACGTCATCACAGCGGCGCACACTTTAGGGGTCCACACACAATTCCGTCACTCCACACTTTGCCTGACGTCATTTTTCTAGAATTTCTATGCCCTGTCAACACATGCTCCAAATGATGCAATTCATCGTACATAAAATTGTGTATTTTACTGTTTCATTTGTGTGTACATCATAATCATGTCTCATTGTTTCGTACAGTCTCCAAAATTAAACTTTCAACAGATTGTATTAAAGTCCACTGAGTTGATGTACTGCTATTTCCAACACCACTACCGTATTACTGGATAATTTGGTTGTTTGCAAAATTTTTCCCCACTGGCAAGAAAGCTGCAATGAACATCATCATTCATTTTAGATTTACTTCATTATTTTCCAGATGAATAACCTCGCATGGGTTATTATTTTGGAAACTGCATATTTCCTGCTATGAGACATGATAAGGCCGTAGTTTAAACCCTAAACATTCTTTCAATCTTACTCATCAGCTATTGACACTATCTATAGTTTCTTTAAAATAATCATGTAAATAAACGCAAAACATATAAGGCTCTGAAACTTTGAAGTAGCATAGAAGCACATACAGAAGAATAAACAAAATCCTCAAGAACCACCCAAATGGAAGTTAAATGCACAGAAGACAGAGCCAGAAGTAAAAACAGCCCCCATCTCACAAACCCTTTGCTGAGCGCAGCCTGGGGGCCAGCTACTGCTAGTTAAGTTTAATCCTATGAGTTACTTTTTTATGTCAAGAAAACTATTTTTGAGTGATACAGTATTGGTGCTTATTAAAAAAGCTCTATTTCACTTTTTTTTTTTTCTATGGCTCATGACATATGTCTCAATAATGTTACTAGTTTTAATTTTTTTCTGTTGATTTTCATGGAATTTTTCAGGTAGATGACCACATAATTTGCAAATAATGGTGAGTGACCTCTACTTTGTTTTAAATGTGTATACATGTATCTTTTGCAACAGATACAATAAATCGGTGCTTCTAAGAAATTTCAAAGAGCTGGCTGAATGTTTACTAACTTCGCACGCTCCACAAAGCCCAGCGATGACCACGCTCAAGTGAAAGTTTAGTAAAGGGAGCAGAGGATGGATCCCACCCGTGCTCCACAGACACAGAAGAGGCCAACGTGGGACCATCGCCAGTGCCGGCCATGAAGGAAAAAGTTAGAAATGTGCTCTTTCCAAAACTTCCAAAATAAGTGGCTTTTTATGTGCAATATAAATCTGCTTCCTAATCCCACATCAAGGTAAAGTGCTCCGAGGTGTGAGCTGCATCTCTGAGCACTTTCTAGGTAAGAATCTCGACATGAAGATGCACTGTGCGACGGACGTGGGATAAGGAAAAGTTTATCCTGACACTAAAATATTTAGATCGTTAATAATTCAGGAAGATTAATATCGCTATGGAGTAAGGGGTTTTTCAAGTTAATTCGCAATTAATATGCATTCAGAAAGCATTTTGCCTGACTACATAGAATTTCCCTATTCCCATTATTCCTTCATATCAAATAAAACGTACATAGAACTTTTTAAATTTCCAAAATACACACTGTAAGCATACATTAAATGTTTTATTTTATATTATTAATAAAAATAGCTTTACTGAATCCAAACCTAGAAATAATACTTAACATGTTTAAAGTCACCGCAGGCCACGGTGACGAGGGTGGGGACCGGAACCCATTCCATGGGACACTAACACGTGCCAGGACGTGTCAAGGACGGGACGTGTCAACGAAAGAATCCGAAGGTTTCAAGGAGTAAATCTTAAACCATCACCGAATACAAATATATTGAAAATCAACAAACTGTCACGAAAATGCAGTACTGTGCAAGATTCCAGCTGCTTCCTTGAATGTTTACCTAAGATACTTGAAAGACTACGATTCTGTCCCGCTGGACGAGGGCGTGTAGCCGCCCCCCGCTCCCAGGTGGGTCTCACCTGGTACCTGGAGGCACCAGGCTGTGCTCCCGGCAGACAGAATCAAGGGCGACCCAGGGCGACTTTAGGTGCCCAGTGCTGTGCACTTTCTCTGAGTATATTTTCTTGAATTCTCTGCCAACAGAAATTTAATCATTCATTGAGTAAAATGATATAACAATAACAACAAATCGTTCCACTCCTTCGCCTTACACTGAAAGAACTGGAGCCCTTTTCTGTGACCTTCATGCAGCTAAAAGTTATTTTTACAGATAATTTCAAACAGCAAGGGGATCCCAGGTGAGGGCTGTGGGGAGTGATTCAGATGCCAGCCTGTCTCGCCCCCACTTCCCGAGCTCACTCCATCCTGACTGGACTCTGAGCCACTGCACAGGTGAGGGGGCCGAGCTCGGAGGCAGCCCGCTGCTTACTGCCTGCTGTGTGCAGGACGCTGCGGGGCCCCGCAGGGACCAGAGGGGTGGTCACCCCTTGCCTGGGCCAGCGGGATCTGTCGGGGGTGTGGAAGCCTCGCGGAGCGCCACACCGGGGCCAAGCGGCACCGTCGTCCGGGAGCTGGGAGCGACTCCTCCCAGCAGAGCAGACGCGAAGCGCGTGTCAGGGCCCGACCCCCACGCCGCGGACAGGCGGCTGCAGGGCTGGGGCAGGGCTCGCAGGAAGGCCGGGGAGGAGGACTCGGGATGGGAAGGGGGTGGCCAGCGCCCCCAGCAGGACTGCCGCCACGGGAGGGGTGACACATGGCTAGATGCTGACCACGGCCCTGGCCGCCCACTCAGAAGGGGCAGTGAGACGGGGGAGAGGGGGCCTTGGGCCTGCGCAGGGAGCTCAGCATCTCGGTCCTAAGTGCTCAGGATGGGGCCCTTGGGCGGGGAGGCCAAGGGGGCGTGGACCGGACCCTCCCCCGCCCCCGAGCCTGTGGGTCTGGGGTCTGCATTGGACCTTTCCAAGTGGCCAAGGCATCGTCCCGTCCCGGCCCCAGGGCCCATCTGCGAGTCCACGCAGAGCGGAAAGCCCCGCGAAACGGCCCCAAGGGGTGAAGATGTGCGTCTCCTCCAGGCCGCTCGGCCAGTCGGACAGACAGAAGGACCACGAGAGGCGCCCGAAGTCAATGCTCACCGTGTTCTCAGACACGGGGGCCACCTCAGTGACATCACCCGGATTTCAAGGGATAAAGCTGGGACTTCAAATTCAACCAAAACACCGAAAACTTAAAATTCAACCAAAACACTGAAAATAAAAACTTGTAGAATGGACAAAAAAGCCTCATAAACTGTTTAATTTTACTCCTTGCACGTTGATTAATCTACTTAAATTGAACAGGACATATCTAATCGGCGTTGCAGGGCATTTAGAGAACTCAAAAATGCATTCAAGGGATTTGGCAGAAGGATAGATTTTTCCTGGAGAGCATGATGCATATTATATCAAATCCAGACCTTATTATCCAATAAGGGACATTGCCCACTAGAAATTACATGAAATCTATATTTTTAAAGTATAGCCTCTGGTCGGCAGCAAGTTCTGCATAAGTAGGACAATATTTCATAATTTATTGATCTGTGTCCTCCAAAAGAGAGAGCACGTTATTCTATTTTTAAGCAGATAGTCGTAGTGAAATGTGACTATTTTAATAGTCTAATGCCACCGTATTTAAGACTGGTCTCAGATGGGTTTGGTTTTGAGGGAGAAACTCTCTCAGTATTACACCCTCTTCACTTCTCCAGAGGACGAACCGGCTTTGACCCACTGCTGGTTAGTGCTCGTGCGGCGAAGCCGCGACGTTATGGTGACAAACGTGAGATGGTTTCAGCTTGTAACCTTTCTAAAAGGGACAATGGACGAGCTGGCTCCAACGCCCAACCGGAGAAGCCAGTGCGCGCGCGCCACAGCGACGCGCCCCACCGCGCGGCCCAGCGGAGCGGTCAGCAGGAGGGCGCGGGGCCGGGAGCAGGCGGGGGCCCGCGCCGCGCACCTCGGGGCTCGCCCTTCACCTGCCCCAGCCCGCTCTCCCCGCCCACCCCGGCGCCCCGGCTTCTGCGCACGCAGGACGCGCGGGCCCTACCTTGAAAACGAACATCTCCCTGCGCAGCACGGCCAGGGTGTTGAAGTCCCCGTCGCAGATGCTGGGCTTGGCGCCGGGGGCCGCGGGCCTGCCCGTGGGCGGCCGCGGCGGCCGCGGCCGGTCGTTCCGGCGCGGGTCGGCCGGCGGCACGGAGCGGGGCGGCGGCGCCGTGGGCAGGGCTCTCGTCGGCGGAGGGGGTCTTGTCGGGCGGCCCTGCAGGAAACAGGAGGACAGCGCTGGCCACCCCGGCAAGGCACAGCGGCTTGGCCGCGGGCACAGGCCGCCGGGGCGAGAGGTCTTTAAGGTCAAGTGTGGCCGAGCCAGCCGCGGCGGGTCTGGCAGAAAGGGCGCTCCCCGTGCTGGGTCTGGGCCGAGGCCTGGGCGCTCGGGTTGATTTTTAATGACTTTCTCATAGCTTCACCACAGAGCTCGCTGGGTAAGCTGCTCTCAGACCTCTTTGGGAAAGCAGGTGGCGTGTAAACAAAGTGACCGGAGCCCTCACACTCCACCAGGTGAACGCTACGCCCCGACAGACGGGGACTCTGCGCCCTGAATTCTAAAAGGTAAACAGTAAAGAATCAAAGCTGCCTCTACCCCACGTCTCCAATTCCATTTTATAAACTTTCCCTGGCTTTGACTTTTACAATTTTCTCCTAATGTTTTGACAAGTTGCTAGGAGAGTGTTTCGTGTGAATCTCGAATCTAAAACACCCACTGATTAAAACACCCCCGATGAAATGTTAATGTAAGAACTACTTCTAAACAGAGCTCACACGCGGGGTGGGCACGGATGGCGAGCGCTCCCAGGGGTCTTTGTTTTCAGAAAGAAGCTTTTCCAGAGAACATGCTCGATGCTGAGGCACGGAAGGCGTGTTCTGTTGCAGACCGTCTGTCTAGACCCCGGACTCCCGGGGTCGTGGGAGGAGCCACCACGCAGGTGGCTTGGGCACGCGGCACCCGCCACTCCGCTCTGAGCCCAGCGTTGCTCTTGTCTCGGTACCCCCAAAGGAAAGAGTGACTCAAAAGTGGACCTTATATTTCCAAACCTATTTTAAGCCTGTGAGGACGCTCAGCACGAAGCCTTTCAAATAAACTTGGTAAGAAAATCTTGTCCGTGTGTGAGGCTTTCGCGTAACCTGTGTATCAACGTCTCTGGAACCTCGGCCACCAGACCTGACGGCTAAGGGCCGCTGTCCCCCCGCGGAGGACGCCCCACGCGCCCGGCGCGGGGCCCGCGGCGGCGGACGCACGCGCCTACCGTAGATTTTCTGGATGCCCTGCAGGTCGTCGCTGGGCAGCCGGAAGCTGTCGGTGTCCATGTACTGGTAGAAGGGCGCCATGATGGCCGTGGGGTCGTTGGAGTGCTCCAGCCCCAGCGCGTGGCCCAGCTCGTGCACCGCCACCAGGAACAGGTCGTTTCCTGCAGGAGGGGAAGAGAGACGCCACTGTGACCCGCGCGTCACACACCTGATCCCGGAGGACGGGGGCCGGTGCCGCATGCACCGTCGGCGTGACGTCTCCAGTGTATTCACATCGGCCACCTCCAACGTGCCTTGTAAGAGGGGTGCGGGTGGGAAGGAGTGACGACGAAGTCAGAAAATTCATAAGCAGAAAGGGAAGAACAAGGAGTAAGAGCCGAAGATCGAGCAGCGGGTCAGGATCTGCCCCTGAAGCAGCTTCCAGAGCAGAGCCAGGCGGGCACCAGCCCCTCCCTGCCCCTCCCGAGCCCGGACCGCCCTGCCAGGACTGGGGACAGAGAGAGGAGAGGGGACGAGCGGGAGGAGGCCGTGTGCCGCACACGGGGCTGGAGCCCACGCCCGGCAGTCCCTGTCCCTGAGGTCAGCAAACGCCGTGCGCACAGGTGGCGAGAGGAGGTGGCCAAGTGGCCCGAGCCAAGGACAGGGCCGGCCTGTCCAGCAGGACGTGCCGTGGAGAGAACGGGCGGGGAGGCCGGGCCAGCCAGGCACTCAGGACGCGGACAGTCGAAAGACAGGTCCACAGGGTCACTGGGAAACAGGACTTTTTTAAGATGCCACTTTGCGTGGGAAACCAGTGAGACGCGTCCAGTGGGAATCATGCAGGGCGTGCTCTGGCCACAGGCAGAGATGAGCACAGGCGGAAGGCAGGGACTCGTGAGGGACGCGGGACGCTGCGTGTCCGCACGCGAGCAGGGTCGGGGCGGCCGGCACTGTCCGCAGCCCCAGGGGGAGGGGGCGGTGCTGCAGGCACCCGAACGGACGGCCACCCAGGGGGAGGGGGCGGTGCTGCAGGCACCCGCACGGACGGCCACCCAGGGGGAGGGGGCGGGCTGCAGGCACCCACACGGACGGCCACCCAGGGGGGGGGGAGGGCTGCAGGCACCCACACGGACGGCCACCCAGGGGAGGGGGAGGGGCTGCAGGCACCCACACGGACGGCCACCCAGGGGGAGGGGGAGGGCTGCCGGCACCCGCACGGACGGCCACCCAGGGGGAGGGGGCGGTGCTGCAGGCACCCGCACGGACGGCCACCCAGGGGGAGGGGGCGGTGCTGCAGGCACCCGCACGGACGGCCACCCAGCGCCGGCTCCAAGGCCGATGGTTCCAGGGCCGCAGCTCAGACACACGCCCGGTCACGTCTGCGGTTCACTCAATGCCCTGTCTCCCCTGGCAGAGGAATCAGACCGCACGTTACAAAGGGACAGCGTCACAGAAGGCGTGGACCGACTTTAAAAGCACCACGACAGCCACATGTGCCTTGGCGAAACTCAGATTGTAAATTATTCAATTATGGAAACCAAGGGAGATAAAATTAATCTGGTTTCTCCTGTTGCTATGAAGACAATTCTATTGAATTATTTTTTTGTGAGATACTGAATCTATAACTAAGTTCTTTATAATATTTTTATGTATTTTTCAAAAGTCTTAATAACCTTACTGAGTGCATTTCATAACATTTTGATTAGAAAGCACGGCTGCCTACAAGAACTCTGAAAACCAATTATTTCACATTGAAAACTTAAAAAGAAAAACGATAAAACTGCTGTCTACTAAGCAACATTCTATGTGTGAAGAAATGAAGAAACACATTTTGCATACTTTCATAGGGAAACATTTTAAACTCCAACAAGACAAAAGGATGCACTACTTGAAAAGTCATCCACGTTAAGGTATTGACCAGCACCCACGGCGAGGCCCAGGATGGAGCCACCGCAGGTCGGGGGCCTCCGCCGCCCAGCGCAGCGCGGCCATGCACGGGTCACCACAGCGGAGGCCGAGAGGCCTGTCCCAGACGACTCTGATTTCCCCCACAGTTTTTTTTTTCCTTATTACTTCCCTCCTCCTATTTCTCTCTGCCAAAATTATATTTTTCCCTTGATTCTCAATTCACATACTTCTTTTCTGCATGAAAATTCAATTCCATGTGATTGGTAAATTTGGTTAACATGAAGTCATATTTGGGGGTTCTGTCCTCTTTGCAAGAACTCTTCCTTACCATGCAGCTCTAATCATGTAATATCGGACACGTGTAAAAGCGCACACCAACCACGCACGTCCAGTCTGAAGCCCACCTTCTCAGCGTGAAACAGAAAGCGCCAGCTCCTCGCATGCCCGAGGCCGGGGCCCGTTCCGCTTCGCTGCACCCCCCACCCCAGCCCCAGAGCTGGGCTCGTTGTCACCGGCACGTCGCCAGTGCCCTCTCTCGCCACAACGGCGCGTTCATCTCTTGCCGTTGCTGGTTCCTGAGCCTCGGACAAATGGCATCCCTGCCCCTCATCCTCCGCAGCTTGCCCTGCCTGCTCGTTGCCCTGTGTCCCTGGCCTGCCCTATTTCACGCTACTGTTGCATGTGGCCATGGCATCTGTGTTTTCCTTCCATTTAATATTCCATTCTGTAAATGAACAAACGATGTTATATATGAATTTTCCTAACGAACAGACACGCAGATGGCTCTTCTTTCTTTGCAGTTATCAACGATGCGGTTGAAAACACCCTACTGGTGTGCACGGGCAAGACCGAGCAGATGTGACCAGTGGTCCATGTGCGACAGTTCTGAATCACAGCAAACGCAGCTGTTCACGTTCACTAGGTTTTTGCCAAACCTTTCCCAGTGGTTCGCTGCGTCTCTACCTGCGTCCACCGCACGTGAGTGCCTGCGCCCTCGCGGACACACGCCGAGACATTTGGGTGCACGTTATGAGCCATAGATAGTAGGGCTTCCTTTTTACTTATTAAAGAACTTTGCTTTATAACTGGAAAGTTTATCCACATTCATTGAGGTTATTAATATATTTTGAATTTAAAAATAATTATATTCTGGTTTTTTAGCTTGTTCTGTTTTATACCATTATTCTTGTTTTTTGAACATTATGTTTTCCTGTTGCCATTTTACATTTATTTTTGCTTTCTTCTGCTGTTCCCCCACTACTACTTTGGAAGTTATTTTCTTCTTAAAATTTATTTTTTATTGGTTTCCTAAAAATTGACTACGCCCACTCAACCAGGTTATAAGACTTCTTAAACTTAATCTTAAACGATATAAAAACCTTAGAATTACTTATTCTGCTCTCTCCTTCCCTGGTTTACATGCTGTTATTGTTCAATAAGCTTCTTCCGTCTCTTTGATTGTTTAGGTTACACATTATTATTTTATACATAGTGTAGTTATTAAGTTCTTTGATCGAAATTCTCCCTCTCACCTAAGCCTCTCCTTCCAGGACGTCTCTCAGCCGGCACCGCATGTCTTACAGAGCCTCTCACACTTGTTAAATGGATGGTTGGTACTCCCGTTTTTTATTCTTTTTTTTTCTATTTTATCTTAAACCTTGAATGATAGTTTTGCTGGTAACTCTAGGTTGACAGTTATTTTCTCTTAGCATTTAAAACCATTGCATTGTTGGATTTCCTTGTTGATTGGGTAAAGCTTCCTGTCTGTAGGTGAAGCATCTTTTCCACCTGCCGGTTTTCCTCTTTCTCAGTCTTCATGTTTCTTACCTTGATGACTCAGCTCACTCAATCACAGGGTACCCAGGAGTCGGAGCCCACTCCAGGGGCAGGCGACAACAAGGACGCATTGCTATTTATTTATGGATCTGATTTTATTAAGTTTACCATGAATGCAGGAATTCCTTTGGAATCACGCACTGCTGTCTCAATGTAGAACAAAACGTTTTTGCTTGTCTGCACTTGCTTATTTCTGTTGCTTTAACTTTCCCACCCTTCCCTCCTCTGGGAGGACCTAGAATTCTTCGGCTGCAGCTGTCTCCCGGGCTGTCTGTGCATATTCTTGATCCTCACATGACTTCATCTTCTCATACTTTTCTTCCACATGACATACTGTGCTTGCACAGTAGTAAAGGGTCTCCTTTCCCTGTTCCACAGGAAGTCTTTATGGGTATTCTGAGTTGTTCCAATATTGTTTTCCGGGTTCACTTGATACACCATTTTCAGTGAAAAGCTTTCCTCTTGAGTCTTCAAGTAACATCCCCTCCCCACGAGTCTTTAGGACCCTCTGAACAGGGCCACTTTGCTGTTGCCAACTAACCCTGACCAGGTGACCAAACTTTCTGTGCCTCGATTTCCTTGCAAAATGGAAGTGATCGCACTTTCCACTCCCTCAGTTCGCTGTGAGGAACGCATGGGGTAAACACCCAAAGTGAACTCTGATGGCGTCCAGGACACACTCGGTGCTCAGCTACGTGGGCTCCCGATATTCTTTGACCTTCACTGTGTTCTTCCTGATGCGACTTTGAGCCTGATGATAAGCAGCACAGAGGGGTTTTCGCTGCCCCTTGGTTTCTCTGCTACTTTCCCACGGACAGGTCGGCTAACCCTTGGGGAAGCATGGAGAGCAGGCTGGCCGTCCACGGTCTGAGGACCAGTCCCACTGTTTGGGACCCTGGAGGGGGCGCGGCCTTGCCCCGCAGACGGACCTTCTCCTGAGCCCACGGTCCTGCCCCCTGAGGCATCACGTCGATGACAAACTGCAGGCTCCACAGCGGGCGGTGACAGGGCCATTTCTGCTGCTGCTCTGGTACCAACAGCTGGGGAGGAGCGAGTGGTGATGACGTTTAACTTCAAATGAAGAAGAGAGTTACAAATTAAATTTGGGATTAATTAGTGGATAGTTTTGTTGTAAGGAAATTACCAAAATTGTAGTATGCCAGGTTTTATAAAGGTATCCTTGTAATTCTGCAAAAAATTTAAAAATGCACAAAACGAAGGTAGAAGTCCATTATTAGTCTTGGTAATTTAGTCAATAAAAACTATCAGATTATTAATTCCAACCAACGGATTTTTCAAAAACTTAAAGATGTTAATTTTCTATACTGATAAACTAGTGGCTAAATTTGAAAATTCCACTTCATTTGCCTAGTTGATGGCCATCTAACTTAATGATAAATAACCCAGATGAAGCTGACTTAGAAAGAAAATTCTTACTCAGACTATACCAGAAGCAAAATAATGGGCCATAGTCAAAACCCGTATTAAGGCAAAGTGTGGTTAGGCCACTTGGACAGGTTCAGGGTGCAGCCAGCGTCAACTAAGCACTGCTCGGCTTCCCAACACACAGCCCCTGGGCAAACCCTCGCCTGTCTCCAGCCTCCTTGTGATGAGGCATGGCCACCGGAGTGGACGCCAGTAGGAGATCGTGCGGGAATGTTCTCACCACTTGTGGGCCTGGCACGTGACGCCTTCCACGAGCTGAGCTGTCCCTGCTGCCTGCCTGCCGATGCTGACGCAGCTCTGGAAACCATACGCTGACAAGGGCCGAGCCTCCATGACTCCTGGTCTCTGGGTGAGTGAGTGGTTGGCCCCCCGCCCCACCACGCAAGCAAGAAATGAACTTCTATTGTGTTTTAAGCCATTGAAGTGACTGGTTTTAGCTGTTTCATTCATCAAGAGATCTATGTAACATGCATTTCAGTGTTCATGATCCATGCATATACTTTGTTAAAACAGATATAATGAAATAATATGTGTGATGACACTGATTCATCTGCTACTCTCTAATTGTGCACAGGGATCTAAATATAAACAGCTGAGAGATGGCAGAGCAATTGCATGGAGCTCTGTAATTGAGAGGTTTTGAAAAAGTCAAGCCTGTCAAACTTTTGGTCACCTACCTAGTGCAGTGAAGTAAACTCAGTGAAAGGAAGCTCATTCCAGAAAGGACGGAAGTCATGCTTGTAAAAACAAACAAGAAACCTCTCATCGTTTTGAAAGCCAAATTACTTCGAGAGAGAGCTCCCAGAGTTTGGTAAAACATGTGATAGAAAGTTAATATTTCCAGATGTAAAACCTCAAGGAGTCCTCCAGGTTTGAGGATGGCGAAGGCCTGTGACTGCCCAGCCCTGCCACGTCCTCCCTCATCTCCAGAAGTGCAGGACAGAGGCCTCTCGACGTTACTCCCAGAGACGGCAGCACTCGTGCGTCTCACAGGAAGCATCCTTGCGGTGTCCGACTTTTCCTGTCCTCAAAATTCAAAGTCCCAACCCTGCAGGCCTCTGAGAAATATCATGTAGCAGTTGCAGCTGCAAAAGGAGCAGAAAAGGCGGGAGGTGACAGACGGCTGGTGTCCTCTGGGCAGGTATTTGCTGTAGTAGGGCACCAGGGAGAAATCTCTTACAGAAAGGTGACCCTACCCGATCCCCATAAAACAGGTCTACTCAAGCATCACGTCATGAAGACATTGAACCTAAACTAGGACTATTCCGGGAATGAGCGGGCTCGACACAGAACGTGGCCATTGCCTATTTACTGGTCAGCGTCCTCCAGAGAAGCAGACCCACAGGCCGGGTATACGCGGGGGAGACGCGTAATCGGAGGTTTGCTGCAGGAGCTCACAGGTGCAGAGGCTGAGCGGGGCCCAGCACAGCCACTGGGGCCAGGCCCGAAGGCCTGGGCACCTGGGAGCTGCTGGCGCTGGTGCCGGCTCCAGACGCTCGTCTCCGTCCCGGGGCGATGGCCGCCCTGTCCCGTCTTCTGCTCTCTCTCGGCCCTCAGTGGGCTGGATGACGCCGCCACACCGGTGAGCACGGGCCTTCCTCACTCAGTCTGCTGACTCGGAGGCTAACCTGGTCCAGGTCATACCCGCACGATGCAGCCAGAGGTATTCAGGACACCTAGACGTACCCGTCAAAACGCGCTGACAGAGTTAAGGGGTCTGACGTCTCCGGTGAACTCCCCGCCACCATCCCTCGCTCCCTGCCTTCAGACAGACTGCCACCCTGCCAGCCACCGCCTCCTCTCCCCCATTCCCACCCCCGCCCCCGCAGCGACCCCTCAGACGGGGAGCAGAGCCAAAGCAGCACGCGTCGTCATTGTGAGCAGTGCAGCCACGCGGCGAGTCAGGCCTCCAGGTGACTCTGTCACAGTTCTGTGCTCCATTTCCACACGTAACCTTTCTGCTTGGAGATTATCAATTTGAAACCCTAGTACTGTGACAGATACATGTCTAACTAGAATCTTTGTGACGAGTTTTTGTTTACCTTGGTACTGCCATTTAAACACTATACCGTAGCCAAGGAAACAATATGATAATGACGCTCAAATGAATGTTAACATTTTGCTAGAGTTAAATTTTCCAACTCACATTTAGGCAATGTATACTTTTCCAAAACCACATTGCAGTAACATTTTCTATTTAGAATTACTATGCACGTGTTTTGCTTATCCATTCCATAAAATATATAAATATATATATCTAAAAACCTCTTTTAAAGAGGCATTTTTGTTAGAGAGGGGTGTGTGTGTTTATTTTAGTGTGACCGTTGTGTAATCTCCTGAATGGGCTTTAGATTGAGTTTCCGAAAGGCAGCATGGCTATGAGCAAAGGTTAGGAAGGGGGTGACAGTGAATCCGGGTCGCTGGCAGCCTGAGACACTGCTGAGCACAGTTGAGGCAGATGAATTCAAATCGCCGTCATTAGCCGAGCAGTGCGCATGGAGCTTACCGAGAGGCACTTCCATGTGCATTTCTGCTAAATGGTCAGGCAGCTACCTCTATTGTCTGGGTGTTTCAGAGCAGTGACTAGGAGAGAGAGAACCCATTTCAGGTAAGCGAGCCAGGAGCATTCAAAGACTAAGAAAAAGTTTATCAATGGAGATGTCAGAGTTACGCTGAGCCTATCTATGGCACGAAAAGACAGTCTCACCAACAGCCGGGCTCTGGGATGTCAGTGCATTAATTCTCCCCGCGTTCCCACAGCACACAAGAAAAGCTCGAGGCTGTTCTTTTGATAAATGATCAATCCTCCAGCACGACACTGCCCTAGCCGCCCTGCTGTTGCTAGTTAAAAGTCTGAATTTCAATTAAGCAGTAAATCTTTATGGTATTACATCTTGAACAGTCAGTTAACTTCTCCCTAATCCCCTACAAATCTGAAACACGATCATTTTGCAGAGTCATTTCCTGGGAGCTCACTGAAAAGGAAAAAATATTCTTATTTGACCAGTAAAGAAAACTTTTCCTCCAAATAAAACATTAAGTATTAAATAATTGTTTTCGTTTAGGTTTTTAACAATAGGCCTACACACAAAAATTATACTTCGACAGTGTAAGTTAAGACACAACCAAATGTGTTAATATATAAGGAGCCAAAGTCCATTTTCTTCACTGCGCACCTTCCACACGTACGTCCCATCTCAGAATTTTTTTCCATGTACGTATTTTTTTTGGAAGAATTCTTACATCACACAAAATGTGTGCATTCATAACTCCGACCACGCTCAAATCAGTGTAAACATTCTCATTCCCCACGTCACCTCAAATGCCCCCAGAGATTTTTTTCTTAAAACTTATTGTTTATTTAAAAAAATATATATATTGGTTGACGCCTAAAAAAAGAAGAAGAAACAGCTAAGAAAGAGTATGTCTATGGGATTTCTGCAGCTTTCTGGAGAATTTCAATATTTTAAGAGAAAATCCAGGCCGTTTAACAGGCACCATTTCCTTCATTTAGGATTTTAAAATTTAAAAGGAATGAGGCCACAAAGCCAAATGAACACAACTTCGAAGCTGCAGTTTTAAAGAAGCCTTAAGAATTAGAGCCGCTATTGGAATGGGATTTTCGCTGTTCAGAACTTTAGGGGAAAGTCTCTTCCTTGGAAGCAAATGCAGTTTTGTCCACGTCAACAAGATCCTGCCATTGTCCGCGCTCCTGCTCTCAGTCATTCAGACGCACACATTTCTCTCATTTCCTCTTCATTCAGGCAGTTTTTAACTGAGAGGGATGTCTGAGCTTCATTAGAACGCCTGTCGGACTGTAATGAAAATAAAATGTGCAGGCATCGAACCAGCACCTGGAAGCTGTTATGTTGCAGGGATGTCACTATTAGCAGCTCAGGTACAGTCAGTTACACCAGGGGTCCCCAGTCCCAAGGCCATGGGCCAGTGCCAGTCCGTGGCCTATTAGGAACCGGGCCACACAGCAGGAGGCGCGCGGCGGGCCAGCGAGCAAAGCTCCATCTGTATCTGCGGCCGCCCTCCCCCCACCCCCCGCCCCCAGCACCAGCACCGCCACGTCAGCTCCTCGGCTCTGCCTCAGATCATCAGGCGTTAGACTCTCACAGGAGCACTGGTCCCTGGTGCCAAGAAGGTTGGGGACCACTGTTAACAGGTCTGAATAGGAAGTGTTTCTATTTACCACATCCCAGCCCTGCAACGTAAGACACTGTGAAAACCAGCACGTGGCACAGGGCAGAGGCTCCCCCGGCCAACGGCCCAGTGAGCCAGCTCCCGGACGCAGGGCTGCCGGACCGCAAATGTTTGTTTTTCATTCCACTACAGTGAAATCTTCCAGCATATTTGCCACTAGTCTCCAAAGCAGTCCTTAAAAATGAAATCGTAGTTTAATATTATAGCCAATATGCCCATGGATAACAATTCAGACATCATTTTGCTTAATACTAGATATTTTATTTGCTTTAGGAAAACAAAGTTATTTATTATATTTTTTTTTCAAAATTTGATGTTATTTTAAGTTTAACAACCTAATTTATTCTGTCTGGTGTTAGAATACTGTGTGTTCTAAAAATGCAAGGATGGCTATTATACGAATCCAGCTAACTATACCTTCTAATGAGCCGACAAGGCTTACCTCGACGGCTGGGCTTAACTCCTCACGGAGGAATAAACAGCGTGTCAGTGGTTAGCCACCGCTGAACAAGGCATGCTAGTATTTTCAGCACCGTCCTACTATGGTGAGAAAAAAATATATTCACGTATTGATTACAAGAATTCAGGAGATGGCTATTAGGAGCCTTGTAATTCTGGAATCCTATAATCCTATGATTATTTTTTAAGCAAAATCGAGGTACAGATTGTTGTGAGGAAGAAACACATGCCTCTTATTTCAAGTAGCTATTCTTTTAGTCACTGAGTTTTACTTTACATTACTTTTGCATATCAGATTAATTATAAGGGCTAAAAAACTGATAGGTGTTAATATACATTGGCAAGAAACTTTGATAAAAATAAAGAAAGATGTATTACGAAATAATAAACTATGTAGTTGCATGACAGAGGGAATGGATACGGATGACAGAGAAGGGGCAAAATTGCACGAAACAGGAAGGCGGTGACAGAAAAGAGAAGAGCAGGAGAGACAGTAGCAGCCACACCACACACGTCCAGCAAGGTTAAGCTTCCAGCGGACACTGGAGTAAAGTGTAGAAAAAGCGGTATTTGCTTCACGGGGGGGGGGGGGGGGGGCATAACTGAAAGACTACGGACTCCTATGGAACATCGCGGAGGAACCGAGACCCGCGCACAAGTGTCACAGAAATGCGCGCCGCGCCGATCTTTCACCCAGAGGCTGCGCGGGAGGCCATCCGCACGCATCCCCACGCACGACCCCGGGTCCATCGCCAGGCACGACATCGGGGGCCACCCCACCCATCCCCACGCACGACCCCAGAGGTTATCCCCACACACGACCCCAGGGGCCATACCCACGCACAACCCTGGAAGTTATCCCCACCCATCCCCACGCATGACCCCAGGGGCCATGCCCCCTCCCCACACACGACCCTGGAGCCAATCCCACGCACGACCCCGGGTCCATCCCCAGGCACGACATCGGGGGCCACCCCACCCATTCCCACGCACGACCCCAGGGGCCATCTCCCCTCCCCACACATGACCCCGGAGCCAATCCCCACGCACGACTCCGGGCCCCCCCCCACGCAGGACCCGCACGCGGCCCCAGGCCATTGACAGCTCCGCTGTCCCATGGTCAACCCGCCCGCAGCAGCGTCACATCTCACATCCCGAACCTCGCCCCGCGCACACACCTACGTGGCGGCTGGGGATTCCCAGTACCTTGAACCCCGCCCCCCCTGCGCCTACCTTCGTGGTTGGGGATCCCCAGCGCCGGGAACCCGCCCCGCCCCGCGCCTACCGTCATGGTTGGGGATCCCCAGCACCCCGAAGCCCTCTCGCCCCGCGCCTACCGTCGTGGTTGGGGATCCCCAGCGCCCCAAAGCCCGCCCGCCCCGCGCCTACTGTCGTGGTTGGGGATCCCCAGCGCCCCGAAGCCCGCCCGCCCTGCGCCTACCGTCGTGGTTGGGGTTCCCCAGCGTCCAGGGCTCGTCCGAGTCGAAGTGCGTGTCGCCGCCGATGCCGGGCCCGGGAAGTAGGCGTGCGCCAGGAAGCCGCCCTCGCCGTCGAACGGGGAGCTGTCGCCGTGGAAGCCAGACGCGAAGATGATGGTGATGTCCGCGTCGCGCCTGCCGCTCTCCAGCTCGCCGTACGGCACCTCCTCGAACGTCAGCGGCGTCACGTTCTGCCACACGTCGAAGGCGCGGCGGATGGCCTTCCGCGTTTCGGGGTCCCGACCTTCGGGGTGACGTTCTTGATGCTGCAAGTGAGAGAAACGCGTGAGCGGCGGCCGCGGCCCAGCGCCGCGCGCACGCTCAGGGGCCCGGGAAGGGGCGGCCGGCAGCAAGCCGGGGCCTGCGGCCACCGAGCAGCCCGGTCTGGCACAGACCGCGCGTCCCTCGTGACACCTGACGCTCGCGGTGAGGAAGCCGTGGCGCCGTCATGAGGACGACATGCTGATGGGGAGCAAAGCTGAAGCAGGCAGGCCCAGTGGGAACTGTCACCAGAACACAGGGGACAGGGGACAGTGCTGTGGGGGAAGGGGGGGTCCCTGGGGAGACACTGGGACATGGCTGGGCCTCGGATCTATGTCGAGGATACACGTGCAGAGAGGTCCAGATGGCTGGACACGGGCTGCGAGAGGACAGTGGTGCCCAGGACGCCACCGCCTCTTCCCGCCGAGCCCGGGGCGGGCGGCGTGAGACTAGGCAGCGGGGGCTCGGCCGCCGAGGGGGGCGGCCCCGCGCGGTCTCGGGGCCCCACACAGCGTGGCGCTCTGAGCCGTCTGAGCGACGGCGAGCCGCGCTGGGGCCTCGCCGACCTCTGCCCACTGTTAGTCCCTACATCTCCGGTGCGACGGCTAGACAGGCACGCGGATTAATGCTGCGCCTCTGAATACTGTCTACGTTAATTTTCCTGGTGGTCGTGCGCTGAGTCCGCGCCCTCCAGGAAGCCGAAGCCCCGCACGAGGCGTCGGTAGATGGAGCTCCGGGGGCTGCTCCAGGTGCGAGCCACACAGCTGCTGCGCCCGGCTCTGCCCCTGCGGAACTCACACTTCAGTGACGAGAGAAACGGTCAGAAAGAACAGCGACAGCGACAACACGAGGCAGCTGCAGAGGAGTGTGCGCGGGGGCCGTGGGGGGGGGGGCGGTTAGGGAGAGGGTGCAAGCAGATGGGACAGGGATCCCACCCAAAGAGGAGACACACCTGTGCCGAGCACCAGGTTTCCAGCCGGGAGGGGCGCTGAGCAGCCCCGGCGGACCTGGCCAGAGCGAAAACGGAACTGTCCCGCAAAGTGGCGCAAAGGGAGATGGGGACAGAGGCAGGAGGAAACCGGCAGCCAGCGGGCTGAGCTGCGACCCGCGAAAGGAGGCCACGGCCACCGGCAGCGGGAGCCTGGTGCTACTGCAGTTCAACGAAGGTCGCCGCTTCTAAAGGCAGACGATGGCGACGCGGGAATGAAGCAGAAACGCGGTTCAGAGGCTCAAGCAAGAGAAGACGCAGGGACTCGAGGGGTCGTCGTGGAAATACAAAGAATGCGTTTCAGCGCGTGTTCTCAGGGCAGCGTTCATGGGGATCCAGGTCAGATTCCACACATGGAGAAGTTTTGTTTTCAAAGAGGGTATCATACAACAGAAAATAAATTAAATTGCATTGTATGATATTCATGTACATAACGGTTCTGAGAAAAATGAAGCAATATAATATAAAGAAAATAATAAATGCAGGGTACAACGAAACTGTATCACTGTGCTTTTCAAAGCTCTGGACTTATTAGCTTCCAAATACGTTTAACCACTGTCTTTGTGATGTGTTAATAAATAGAGGCCGCGTGCACACACTTCATAGTCACAGCTCTGAGCCAGGTGCAAAAGAAAACCAATTTAGAAACTTTCATGCCATGGAGAGACGTGTTTTGTATTTCTAATAACAGATAACAAAGGACTCAGAGAAGTGCTGATATTAATAGCAAAATAAGACTTATTCTAAATAATTCTAATACATGATGCACAAAATTTTTAACATACATTTGCAAAAGCCAATGTTATAAAATGAATAAAATGCAGGTTATGTTTGAAAAGCTTAATAGAGCTCATTTACTTTTTTCATAATTTGTTTGTAGAGTTGCCGTGGCTTCACTTCTCTGTTCAATTACGAGAAGTGGTCACAGACCAGAGACGTAACACAGTCTCTGCAGGAAGCCTGCCACTGACTGTCTGGCTGTTTCCCATGATGCCTGCCTTCCAGATGAGGCAAGTCTTTGTCCGCAAGGCTCTGGGTCTTATTTAAATAGAGTTTATTTCTCAGCCTGTGTCTTTTGGACATACACCTGGAATTCTTTCTGAAGTCAGTGGGGTCACCAGGCTCAGTGAGGGGAAAATGAAGAGGAACTCATCATCCCTCAGCACCGTTTAAGCTCCTGTTCTCTGCGTAACTATTAAAGTAAAATAGTAACTTCTAGTGTGTGTCCGCAGTAGTCACAGGGAGAGCTGGAGGATGAATACACTGGGAAAACCAAGAGCAATTAACACAATATAATCTAACAATGTTATCATATTAATTATTACATCATGGTTACTCATTAACATAATACAATTTTAAAAACAGATGCATCTGACAATTTATGTATGTATCCCATTGGTCATTTATTACATAAAATACTGTTTGGAGTTGAGATTTTATAGAGTAAAGGAACTTAAGCTAAGTCTATTTTATACAATACCAGTATATTTGGGAAATAAAGATGTAATTGACAAAAATGATGCGATTCATTAAGTTCCTACAATTGTTTTAAATAAAAGATTAACCAAAGTCTGCTAAGAAAACTAACTCACTCAGCCGCCCTTTGTGGAGGGCGTGACCCTTAGCAGCCCTCCACTGGCCTGTCAGGGATCGGCGACAGCCCCCCGCTGCGCCTGGAAGCAAAGCGCTCTGCCACTTGCCCTGCCCACGCACTACGCGGTCTCCGCCCCGACTGCGTTCTGCGCGCGGGCGGGGCCTGCCCAGCTCCGCTGGTCATCTCCACTGCCACCACATGATCCCAACAAAGAACACCTTAACACCCGAGAAGCAAAAGCTGCCAAAAGAAAAGTGATCATAAGTCTAGTAAAAAATTTGGAGTAGCAAATGCTGATACAACATTTACTCTACGCACTGCAACTTCTTAACATCTTATATATACCAACTTAAAAGTGCAATATCTTTAGCTCTTGCCCTCAACTTTCCATAATCCTCTTCGAAAACACTCAACAATTTCTTGCAATTTGGTAAATTAAAGGAGTAAGATGAGGGTTGGCATTTACTAAGCCCTATGTTCCAAGCACTGTGCTAAGTTTTCTTTCCCCCGTTATCTGACAATTTTCTCCCAAGCTTTATGAGGAAGGTATTATTAGAGTAATCACTTTGCACACAGGGAAATAGAGACTTAGAAGGTTAAGTGGCTTGACCCTAGTTTTACAGGGAGCAAGTATCAGAGCCAGGATCCAAATCGAGACTTTTTTCCTCTGAACCACGTGCCGTGCTGTGCTCATCAATGACCTGGACTTTTACAGGGACAGACATTTAATTTCTTGAATATTCAAATCTGGCAGAGGCAAGGTCAGTGCAGGGACACCACATGAATGGAGTCATGATTGGTTCTGAACATACTGGCCTTCAGCAGTTTCTTCCTTCTGAATTCTGTATCCAATGAAAATACCTTTTAAAGGTAAAGGGAAAAAAGACTTTCTTAGAAAAAAAAAGAAATAAATAAAAGAAAGAAGACAGAATTTGTTGCCAATAGACCTGCTTTTCAGGAAATTTAAAAAGAAGTTGTTTCAAGAGAAGAAAAATCCTGCAGGCCAGAAATTCTGATCGGTTTAAAGAAAGAACAGTAGGGGAGAAGTGAATAAAGGTGAAATGGAGTTGTTATTTAAAGTGATCTAACAGATAACTGTTCAAAATAATAATAGCAGCAATACATGGGGTGAGAACAGCTACTGGAGGGTGAAGACGTGGCAATGACGTTGCGAGGGACGAGGGGGGAGAGGACGCTGTCAGCATCACAGGGACTGGAGAGCGACTTAGATTTGCCGCCATGTGTATATCAAACTCTAGAGTGCCACTAAAACCATTTTTACAAGAATATAATTGACACGCTAATAGAAAATGGAATTATATGAACTGCTCATTTAAACCATAGAAGGCAGAAAAAAGGAAGACCAACGGCCGAAGCGCCGTGGCGACGGGCAGCAGAGCAGCACAACCATGGCGGACATCGATCCAGCTGCATCACTAACCGTGTTAAGTGGTCGAAATACACCATGGAAAAGACGGAGATATCGAAGTGGACTAAAAAACGAGATCCAGCTATATGCTCTCTACGAAAACCCACTTTAAATATAAAGACACTGATAAGATTAAAAGTATGGGATGAAGAAAGATATACCATACTACACTAGTCAAAATAAAACTGTAATGTCAGGCAGAGCGGGCTTCACAACAGGACTCTGCAGACAGAAAATAGAGAAGTGTAGTTGAACTGGACGCCACTGACAAGCAACTCGATCTAACTGATATTATGGAACACTTTGTCTTTCCTTTAACAGATCTGAACAGACATCTCACCACAGAGGATACACAGATGGCATCTCAGCATATGAAGCTGTGCTGAGCATCACCTGTCATCAGGGAAAGGCAAATTACACCAACAGGGAGACGGCACTGCACACCCATCGGAATGGCCGACATCCAGAACGCGGACGACAGCAAGAGCCGACGAGGACGCGGAGCCACGGGAACGCGCGTTCACTGCGGGCGGGAATCGGAACGGTGCAGCCGCTTTGGAGGACAGTGTGGCGGTTTCTTGCGAAGTGAGCCATGATCTTACCGTATAGTTAGCAATCACACCGACAGTAAAAGTTAATTAAAAGACTCAAAGCCATTTTCTTTCAATGGCAATTATTTATCTATTTTATTGTCCGAGCGGCTTTTCGGTCATGACTACTTGTGACAGAGTGCAGTGTGCTGAACGCTCGTCCCACAGTCCCCCGAGCACCGGCCCTCATTCGAGAGGCTGGAGGGTCTGGCTTGCAAAGGGGACCTGGCGCCTCCAGCAACGCCCGCAAAGCCCCTGAGCGGACAGTTCATTGTCTCTCAATTGCAGTTTTAAGTTCCTTAGGTTAACATCATGTCACTATGTCACCATGCAGCCAACATGCATAAGCTGTCAAACGAAATGTCAGAATAAACAGTTGTAAAAAAAAGCGGTAAAACGGTAATTCACCGTTGGCTCCGATACCTGTAGGTGATGTGTTTGTGCTGCCACTTCTGTCCTGTTAATGCGTACCGCTTTCGACGAATATTAAATTTGGAGCTACCTCTTGTCTGGTCAGGCACACCGCATCGAGGCTTCTTCATCCAGCTGCAAAAAGCAGGATTTTCCAGTTATTGATCAACAACCCTAATTGTTAATTTCAAAAGGAAATAAACTGAGAAGGTAATCTATGACAGTGATAAAGAAAATGGAAATCAAAAAGGCAAAGACTGTCCATTTTCCCACAGTTTGAATCTATGTAGAAAGCACTTTTTTTCTCTTGATGACCAAGAATCACTAGTCTACAACTCCGATCTTCCAGATACTTTTTCGTTAATTTATTTCTGGCTAACCGTAAACCCAGTCTCATAAAATAAGACTTTTAAAAATAAATTATCACTAAGGTCTCTTCTAGCTTTAACATACAACACTGTTAAAAGCTTAAGTTCCAGGAGTCAAGAAGGTATGTGGCACTCTCTTCCTGCTTACACAGAAGTCACTCATTTGTTTAAGTAACATTGCCTTTCTTCACTTTTTCTTCTTTTCACTTTGATCTTTACCTCAATTCCTAAGTAACAGCCATCTGCTTCGGATCTTTAATAATAACCAAATTCAAGGCTTACATTTTTTTTTCCTGAATATGAGGTTTAGCATCACACAAGGTTAACATATTTGTATTTGGAAAATAAAATGCTGCCTTTGATTTGTTCATTTTACGTACTTATACAGACACAGCTGTCTAACTTGAGAGTATGCTTTGACCACTGTCATGCTTTCTACGTGTTCTTGCTTCTTATCTAAGGAGAAAAGTTTTCATTTTGAGTAGATTTTCTTTAGTGGCTCAGAGGGTGGCTTTACTGTTCAGAATCCCTTTCAATTTAACAATTATAGAGCTGATGCAGGCTTCGTGGGGGCAACATGCTTCAGAAAGTGATGTAAGAAAAGAATCATGTTTTGCTACATTTCACCCAACACTTAACAACTTCTACACTCCTTAAATGAAAGAGAATTGAACTGGTTGTGGAGATGTCCACCAAAATATGTACATTCTGTAAAAATGAATAAAATAGCTTACATGTGACATGGTTAAATCAGCTAATCAGCTTTTACAAACATAACAATAATGATGTTTCATGCAATGTCATCATGACAGCTACTTTTAGGAAAAATGATGCTTTTCCAATAAGCGGTCCAAGTTTCTCCTTTTCATTCTGCCCCTGTCGTAATGTGGACATTGCCATCGGCAGACATAATAAATCCCACCTTGTTTAAAATGCACCATAGAGTTACTCCAGAAAATCTCTGCATTTATTAAAGTCTCCAAGTCAATCAGACGCCTTGTGAATGCCAACTCCAAGGGCCCGCCGGCCTATGGAACTGACTGTGGAGGTGAGGCCGGGCCTCTGCCCTTCACCTCATGGGCCTGGGCATTCCGAGGGCCCCGTACCTGAGCGCCGTTTCACTAGACTGTAAGACAGTGGGGGCAGGGGGTCTACATACTCCCAGTTCCTGCGAAAACACCCGTCATAAGCAGATATCCAGTGAGTAGATGGCAAAGAAAGATCATTATGATTTATTATATATACTGTAAGATCTAGACCTAGATTTAACCAGCAAGTCCTAAGCATTAATGATGGACTCATGATGATTTAAGTGCTCTTACATATGGGTATTTCTTTAGTTACCTCAACAAAAATCACAATATCCCTAAGGCAGCTACAAAGCTGTATTTATCTCACTAAAAGTACTGGGAGAATAAACAATATATGGTTACTGAATATGAATAAATTTACTTAATGCAGAACATGGTTATACTTATATTTAGCTAAGAAAAATATTTAAGGAAACACTCTAATGGGAGAAAAATTTTGAAATGGATAGTGGGATAGAGTTTGACAGAGCAGAATTAGCTATTATCAGAATACATTTTCGATGAGAATTTGCGCTCTAGAGTTTGTTAGCAACGCACAGAACTGAAAGGTGAAGGGAGTGAGTAACCGACAGTTAGTTTCGGTGATGCCCACGCCCGCTGCGGGCCACGCACGCGCCCGAAGGACAGGCCTGGGCGGGTGAGGGTCCCCTGCTGATGTGTGTCCTGGGCCTCTGCCCACTGCAGGCAACTTCGTCCTATGCGTCTTCACTCCGCCCTGATCCACTCACCCCGCACACTTCTGAGCTTTATAACACGCTGAGAGATACTCGACACACCACACACTGTACAGATGACGTATTACTGCATCGTACACTTGAAACCTTATAGTTTTATTAACCAATGTCACCCAGCAAACTTAATTTCAGAAACGTGGATAAAAAGATAATCGCGGCAAGAGGCCCTTGCCGAGTTCGCATCACGCAGGTCAGACGTGCAGGATGCAAACAACTCGGCGCATAACAGGCTACGTGCCCTCTCAGCTCCGCCCCGCTCACCTGCCGCCCCTTCTCGCTTCACAAGTCCCAAAAGCAGAACCACCTTCTCCCGCCCCAAACTCGCGCTGGCTGCCCCGGTGGCGCGCGCAGCCAGAAGTGCTCCCCCTTCTGATGCCCGAGCAGACCGCCGGTGGCGCCTCCGCTGCTTGCCCCGGCGCCCGGCCCAGCACCACGGCTCGTCGTCTGCCTCCAAAACCGCTCTGGCCTCTCGCTGTCACCAGGGGTCCCTTTTGCCGCCCAGACAGACGTCTTCCCAGAGTGCAGACATGCTCTCTGCATGCCCCGAGCCTGCCCCGAGCCTGCAGGAAGACCCTGCACCAGGCCTGCGTGGCAAGGTGTCCCCCGTGCTCTGCTCCCGAGGCCCCCCAGGCTCCCACAGAGGCGGGCGTCTCTGCCTCTGTCGGGGTACCTCTTCCTCGGTCACACGGAAACCCTCACGCCCCTCGCTGTGCCCTCACACGGGCGGCTTGCCGTCCCGACACGTTTGTGGGCTTGTGCTGCGTGTTCCACCCCGATGTGTCTGTCTCCAGCTGCCACCGGCCCGAGGCTCAGGCTGGAGAGACCAGTGCCGGTGACGTCCCCGAGAAGGAACACGGAGCGAATGAACCGCGTGTGCATCCTTGGCACACGCTGGTCTTCCCCACTGGCCTGCTCCGTGAGGCGTCCGTGATTCTTCCCAGCTCCGTGCCTTCAGCGAGCTCCAGCATGGCATCGTGTGCACGTGCACATAAGACTAAAGCACAGAGCAGGTGACTTAGGTGCAGGAAATCAGCATGAGAACAGGCCTAATGCCACGTGGTGCAGGCTGCTCAGGCCGACAACGCCCCAGGTTGACGTCACCAGCATTTGTACCCACGCTGTGGCACAGCGATGTCAGTAGGCATTACTCATCAAGATCTGCAGAACTCAAATGACGGGCTCCGAGAACACCCGACGCTGAGCATAGCGCGTGGCGTCGGAGATCCACGGGGCTACCAGCTTCCCCTGCCACCCGCATTTAAACCTTCTTCACTCTCCTAAGCTCCTCACGCGACTTGCTAAGGTCCGGGAGCAGGGGTTGGGGGGGCCGTGGGAACGGTCCTGGAGCAGGGGGCGGGGGGAGGCGGCGCCGTGGGAACAGGGTCCGGGAGCAAGGGGGGCGGGGGACCGTGGGAACGGGGGTCCGGGAGCAGGGGGCGGGGGAGGGCCGTGGGAACGGGGTCCGGGAGCAGGGGGCGGGGGGAGGGGGGCCGTGGGAACGGGGTCCGCCCCAGCTTCCGTGGCTCGGAACCGGGGGTCGCAGGCTCCGGTCCCGTTTCTCCTGGTCTCGCCCACGTCTTCCTGAGTCATCGCGGGAGAAATGTAGTTGGATCAGGTGCAGCGCTGGGACCAGGGCCCGGCAGACACAGCCGCTGCCGCAGTCCCAGGACCGTGTCGCCGTGTCCCGCAGCGCCACCGCGGCTTCGCGAGCCGCAGCAGCGCGCAGTGGCCCGGCCAGCAGGGCGCGTCGCGGCCCCGCGCTCACGGAAAGCGCTCTGCTCTTCAGAGCGAGGCTATCCTTGGAGTGTCGATGATGAAATACCAGCACAGGCACTGTCCTCTGTCTTCTGTAATCGAAGCAGCCAGAGCCTGTAAACAAGTTGGCAGCAGTGCTAAGGGCCACTACACGCCTCACGGTAGCTACCGTTTCGGTGAAAAGCCTTTTTTTACTGAGTTGAGCTTCGCGTCAAACACATAGAGCCACCCACTGAAGACCTCCAAGAGGGGCCCCCTCCTCGTACCCCACACTGCCTGGCGCCCTAAATGGGGCCACCAGAGGCAGCGAAGCAGCAGAGCACAGTGGGAACCCGGGCCCTGAGCTAGCAGGGGCCGTGCGGTGGCCCTGTGTACATGTCCCTACCTTACAGAGAGGATAGAAACAACTCACAAAAATATATCTTTGCCCCACGAATCAGTAACCTGAGAAAACTGTTCATCAGTGTAAAATAGTAAACAGGTTTTTACCTCTAGACTTTCCCAAGTTCCAGTGACAGTAAGTAAAATCCACTACTTAGAGTCTTCTAGACATTTCTAAATATGCTTATTTTTATTACTTTAAAAATCCTTAGGTTTTGTTTGGTTCATGGAGCCAAATCCAGCAGTTAGGATGATTTGTAAAAAGCAGCGTCATGTCGGCTCAGCTGTGGACGGGCGGCCAGTACCCCCGCCCCACAGGCTCTCCTGTCGACTCTTGAGCTGCCTGCCTGGACACGTGTGTTCTTTATGGGGCTGAGGTTGCCAAGTTAAACAACTGAAAACCCCACGCACAGAGAGCACATCTAGGAAGCCTCCATGGCCTGCGAACTGGACAGAACCTCAGTCAGCGCCCACCCTCATTTAAGCCTCCACCTGTGCCGTCTCAGGAGGTGGAGGCAAGGCCCCTGCTCCCTGCCACCCTCCGCAGCTGCCCGAGTGAGGACTGACCCAGCCTGTGACCTCAGAGTGTCTGAGCCATGTTGGAGTATTCGGAACATGCCTAAACATGCGACAGGAAGAACTTTAATTGCTGGTGAATCGCTTATATCTAATTTGACAAAGACGAGTCTTAACTTCATAAGTCAGACAAAAGAGTAAAAATCATGACACGATGATAAATAAGCCAAAAACCTTGTCATTCTTATAATATATATAGCTGAAAAAATTTTAATTCTTAAATTAGTTCAAATACCATTACAGTTTTATAATAATTATTTAATAAAAGTTATTTATTCTATCTTAAATTAACTTGAGATAGATTTCTGGCCATGGTTTGAATAAATTAAGCAGAATTACACAGCTCATCCTAAATATATATATATACCTGAAAGTGCATCTCTGTGCATGTGTACATACGCGTACACATGTGTATACATGTCTGTTTGTTAATCACAATGCTGTGCGCACGTCAAAGATAAACTAGAATTTAAAAATACCCAGTATTAACATTAGAAAAACCTATTAGGCTCATTTTCATTATTGCCTTGTTATCTTTTTCTCTCCCTGCTAAATACATCCCTTCTATGCACAAGATAAATTATTCCACTTGTTACAGAACTTAAGTGAGCTGACTCCCAAAAATGAGCTAAGAAACCCATAATTTAAAAAAACTGCAATGTATGCTAATGAGCTCGTTTTGGGTTGGGGACATGTTTTTATTTCTGTCTTGCCAACACCAATGCTAATTAACGTAAAACCGTATAATATGTCATTTAATGTAATACATACATTTGCTGCTTGAAAATAGTTAAAAAATTTCTTCAACGTGAAATGAAATAACCACAATTGGCATGGCTACTTTTAATTACCCAAGAATTATAGATTGGATGTACCAAATGTCTATCTGCCAAAGGAGGGTATAATTATTTCATTTTAAAACAATTAATCTTGATGAGAGTCTAAAATTTGATAAAAGTTTACAGCATCTGAAAATGAATCGTAAGGCATTATTTTAATATGGAGGAGTAATTTTAGGTCTATAATTATAGCCATATTTTGTGTAAGAAGGCTTAGATAACAACTCACACCTTATAATTTGACCATTTCAGCACGGGTTGTTAGCTAGCACCCATTCATCTCGGATTACAAAGGCACAGACAACTGCTTAAGTGGCGTGATTATAGGAATTTCACTACAGAAACAGTATGCCTTCGAGCTGGATACCCTCAGTGACAGCACCTCGATGCTGCGGACACGTCCGCGGAAACACACAGACAGGCGGCAAGGGAAGGAAGAGGGTTTCTGAGATGAGTGACAATGACAGTGGCATGGAGGACAGAGGAAGCATGGCAGTCTAGGAAGGGAAGATGATGAGGCTGTTGTGAGTTCACCTAGAAACACCTGCAGGTAGAACACTCTATTTCAAGGGAAAGATGCCTTTCCAAATTCCGAAAGGACTGGGTTAGAACAAAGGTTTGTTAAACAAACAAACACACCCAAAATAAAAGCAAGCCAGGAACCGGGCTGGGCTTAAATGGAAGGCCATCCACGTGGCAGACGCCTGGTCCGTGGCGCCATGCTTCACCCGGGCGGGACCTTCACGGCGGCCGGCGGGCACAGCCCTGGTCCAGGTCGGGGGCCCGCGCCCTAGGCCCGGGCAACTCCGGGTCCTCCTCCGACCTGCTCAGACCACCGTCTGCAGGGAGGCCCAAGCAAGTCCCGCTCACCCCCTCCACCGTCCCCTCCAGATATAGGCCTGTTTCCTGCTCTTTGGAGAAATCTACCCTGCCCACCACAAGTCCTCCCAATGACCAGCAGGAGGGGCTCTCAAACTGGGGGGAAACACAGGTGCCCCTTCTACCAGCTTCCACTTCCTAAATTTTATTACCTAGTAAGAAGTAGACTTTTCACAAAAAATCAAAAAAATTAATTTGTACCCAAAGGCCTCAATTTCTTGTCTTTTTTAACAGTGCGTGCTATTTCCCAAGTAAGGCCCTTGTCAGATAACAGCTCTGGCAGGGGACGAGAAGGCTGTGCCAAGCGCTGTGACGTGCTGGCGTGAGGACTCGCTCAAACCGCTGAGAGGCAGGGCGCGCGGCCTGTGAGCGCCCCGACAGCTGCACTCGTCAGGGACAAGACGAGTGTCACGGGTTGAAATGAACGTTTGAGGACGCAGTGCCGTGGTCAGAGGGCAGCCGGGGGAAAGTCCACATTCTGCTCCCAAAACTGATCACGAGTTTCTCCTTCTTGCAGAATGGATTAATTCCTGATTATCTTTCCCCAGATGGAGATCAAAGTTCATATTTACGTATCTCTTTAAAGCGCTAGGAGAGGAAACATTTATTTTTCACACTGCCGTGACATTCCCTCTTTAAGCCTTTATTATGCGCTTTCATATCTCGATGAAATGGAAAGCATGACTAACATCTGCCGGTAAGTATGAGAAGGCAAAACATAATTTCTAAATTATACGTTAAATTAGTCTAATATGTCAGCAGTGATGTGCGTCTGAGCCCACCTATTTCAGGTATTTAAGGTTCAGAAAGAAAAATGAGTGTGTCCCTTACCGAGGCGCCCGCCTGGTACCATGGACAGCTCCTCACGCGGCCCTGAAGAGGCCCGCGTGCTGGGGAGCCGACGTCGCTGAGTCTGCGCGGTGGCTGGGGGCCCCGGCCGCCCCTGCTGAGGACAGTCCAGGGACCACGACCCCAGCAGGTGGCGGGCTGGACCCCCGCTGGGTCCGGACCCAGCAAACACAGGCCACATCCCCGTGAACCGCTCCGTCCCCTGCTGGCCTCTGGGTCCAGGCCTCCGGGTCCAGACCCCTGGCCACCGCGCCCAGCCGCCCCGACTCCAGGTCCCCTGGAAGAAGCCGCTCTGCCCCTGAGGCTGTGTCTGCCTCTCACGGAGAGAGTGCCCAGAGAGGAGTTGCTGGTGAAATGAATAACCGACCAAATGGAGGGATCAATCAAAACAGTAACAAACATCACTGAAAAGTAAAACGAGCCCTTTGTTAATAGAGGTCGAAAGCGGAGGCGCTCCTGCGAGCGGCCCTCTGCCCGGCGCGGGGCGCTGGCACGCGCGGGGCCCGGCTCCCGCCGCCCGCGAGGAGCCCGGTCCGCGCTGCCCCCACTGTCCTCGGTGTCACCACCTGGGCCGATTCCAAGCGACTGCTGCCAGTCGCTTACGGGGAAAGGACAGCGCGGGGGGCGCCGCTGCCTGCGGCGACGTGTCGCCGTGGTCCCCGACTCGCGCTGGTCCGAGCGCCCCACCCTTGGAGGCGCTTCGGAGGCGTGCCGCTCCCGCCAGGGGTGCGGCGGCCCCGCGGGCGGCCACGGGGCTGGGGGGGCGGGCAGGGGCGCGGCTACTCACGCGAGCGTGTCCGCGTCCACGCGGCCCGTCGTGTTGATGCCGTAGAACTGCTGCATGGCGGCCAGCGCCGACTGCATGGTCGCGGCGGAGCGCAGCGCCGACGCGCGCGGGCCGGGCGCTGGCAGGTAGCCGTACTTCTGCAGCCACACCTGCAAGCGACACGGACCTTTTAGAAGACGGCGCGACCCACCGCGACCGCGCGCCTTCAGAGCATGTCCACGGGGTCTCCGCAGCTTCCTCTACAAGGGCACGCATGGGTTCGGTGCTTTTCCTCTGCTAACATGTATTCTGTTATTTTAGTATCATTTCGGGTTGTTCTGGATCTTTCTAGCACATGTACAAATGCTATTTGAAGGAAAAGATGAATAATTCGTTGCAAGCTTGCAGTTTATAGCGCTGGATAAAATCGCAGAAGGTCATCTCTTAGTTACCTACAAGGGAGCATCCATCAGACCGTCCTGATTTTTCAACAGACTTTGCAGCCCAGAAGGGCATGGCATAAAAATATCCAAACCCAGGACCTACAACCAAGATGACTCTACCCAGCAAAGCGACCATTTGGAATCAAAGGACAGATAAAGGGCTTCCCAGACAAGAAACAGGTAAAGGAGGTCGCCACCTCCCAGCCAGTATTACAGGAAATGTTGGAGGGACTTCTTTAAGAAGAAGAAAAATTATGTATCAAAAATATGAAAAAGAATTGTAATAACTACGAAACTATTAAAAAGTACTTCAAATAAAAAAAGAATTAAGTGCTCCAATCAATGGATAGGGCGGTTGAATGGATAAGCAAACAAGACTGTTCCACATGCTGCCTGCAGGACTCGCTTCAGATCAAAAGACACAGGGGTGGGAAGAGGAGGGAAGGAGGAAGCTATTGCATGATGGACCTGGGGGACCGTGTGCCGAGTGGAGCCAGTCAGAGAAAGACAAACGCCATATGATCTCACGTACGGCTGAAATCTAAAGAAAAAACAAACAACAACAACAACAAGAAAACAGAAACAAATTCATGGTACAGAGAACGTTTTGAGGGTTAACAGGTGGGAGGGGTTGGGGGGTGGTTGGAATAAAGGGGAGGGATTAAAAAGTACAAATCGGTAGTTCCAGAATAGTCACGGGGCTGTGAAGTCCAGCAGAGGGGATACAGCCAATCATATCGCAATAACTGTGCACCGAGTCAGAGGGCACTAGATTTTTTGAGTTATGTAGATGTCTAATCACTAGGCTGTACACCTGAAGCTAATATAATATTGTATGCCAACTATGATTGAAAAATTAAAAATATTATTTAACAAAGATCATCCTGCCCTCAGGGTCTCAACTCCCCAAACAGAGGCTGGCACTTCTTCCCCACAGTGACCCCAGGGACCTCCATGTGGGAATGTGAAGGCAAAGCGCACATCGTGCCTCTGAAATGTCCTTTTCCGAATAACTGACCAGCGGCCACCGCAGGAGTGAGTAGTAAACTCACGGGTGGGCCATGCTGTCTGTCATAACATTTTGGGCACAAATTTCATGCAGCTGGTCTATGCAATTGTCACCACATGTCTTTGAGCATAGGCAGCCATTTCTCATGTGAAGAACATTCTTTTGTATTTAAGATGGTTCAGTTCAATTTGAATAATGTCAGTGGCCACGGCTCCCACGGATAGATGGGAGCAGACAATCCTGAGCAGTTAATGGTCTGGCTCTCTCCTTAAGAACCTCTTAATCTGCCTTCTTCTCTTGGCCAGGGCAGAGCGAGCTGGGGGATGTGAAGGGCGACGGTGGAGTTAAGCTCACACACCCCGGGGTGATCACAGCGACCATTCAGAGTTGTTTCAGGTGAGACTCTGTCACCCCAAACTCGGGGTAGCCAGGCAAAAGGCCATGGAGCCGATGCTGTCTGGCTTTCCAGGCTCTGCATTCGACCGAGAGGCACGGTCCTGTGTTCAGTTCGCACCCCGAGCCACTGCCCGCATGTCCACCTCCCTCGGGTTCTACGATTTCGTCAGGTGCAGGGTCTGCCTGTCAGACGAGAAAGGCCAAGTCCCCGTGCCCATGAGACAGACGGCAGCGGTGCCTTGGAGGGAAGCCACTCCCTGCATGCTTCCCTCCCCCAAGTTGAGCATCCTGAGAAGGACGCACCGCTGTCCCTGAAGCCCCACGCGCTCCCGCCGTGACTGTGTCCCCGATGCCCCACGCACTCCCGCCGTGACCGTGTCCCTGATGCCCCACGCGCTCCCGCCGTGACTTTGCTGCCACAATGCAGGACAGCTGTTCCCTCCAGGAGAATAAGCAGTGAGTATAGAAGTTAAATGTCACCAAAGGAACCGGTACCGGATCTGTCAGCATTCTAACGGGAAACACGACAGGGCATTGTGCGGTAGTTCCAGAAAATCGATGCCCTTCGAAGTGCAGCGTCACAAGCACGACGCCCCAAAAACAAAACGTTCACTCTGAACGTGCATCAGGGAGCAGCAGACGCCGCCCATCGCCGCCGGGAGGCTCACGCGGGAGCTCCGTCCAGGGAAGTCCTCCGTGCACGGGGACATGCCGAGGCACTCGAGCCCCCTAATCTGGAGGGGGTGGGCTGCCGGGGAGGTCACAAATGTTGGGTCGCCTAGTCGGCAGTGCCGCAGTCTGAAATAGATCCCATTTTTTCTTAATGAAGGAGGCAAGATTTCACTGGCAATGCATTATTTACTAGGAAATTTGATACCTCTTATCGTGGAATTTCCCCCAAATTAGAAGATTTCACCTGGACCGTTGATAGTATATGTGCGCTAATATTCTGAAATTGAACTCTTTTCTTCCGTAACTGTTTGCATTAATTTCTGACTTGCTGGAGAGCTGACTGGCTAGGTCACTCATGGGTGCTGGGATCCTGGCAATCACATTTACAAGTGCAGTAAAGAGGAAACTGTTAATAATAAGCCTTGTGATTTATGTACAAATAGGAAGACAACAAAATATATAATTTTAAGTGCATAATGAAAAAATAGCATGTTCTAAAAAAATAAATATTCCACTTCTACTTTAGCCTTTCATACAAATTAGTTGCAATAAAAAAATAAATTGAGGTTTTTCTTTAGGTTCTCTTTTTATTATGTTACTTATCATGAAATGTTTTTCCAAATGATTGAGAAGTGGGTAGTTCTTTTGAATTGTAAAACATTAGCTCAGCCATGAGAGCTACCATTTACATTCAACATTTGGGGTTTTTTGTTTTTTTTTTTTTTGGCTGATAAATCAAAGTCATTAAGATGATGGGTCAGCTTGAGTGGACCATTCCTAATGTCGCCGTTATTTGTTAATCAGGAAATTGCTCTAATACCATCAAGAATCGACCTGGCATAATTGTCAATTGACACTTGTAAAGCATCTTTCCACCTGGTGCCGGATTCGAGTGGGAAACCAGCGAGCCCTCGAGGACATTCCGTACCGAAGTACAAACCGCCAGAGACAACCTTATTCCTGTCAACGTAGAAAGCTGCTGGTCCCACCCACGACGACCTGCAGCACCTGGACACACACTGCTTCTCCACGCGTGTGACTGCAACGTGGAGCCGGACGAAACCAAACACTTGCTTAACTGACCCTTGGATCTCCGAGAGGGGTCCTCTCGCGCATCTGTTTTTGTTTTATGCTACTTCTCTTTCATCTGCTGAGATCACAGAATTCTGAGTCTGATCATTTTTGCTGTGATGAAGAAAAAGACCCATACCAAATAGCCCTAAATGACAAGGTGTCAATGCTCCTGAGGAGCCTCGGTGGGCCCACGTGGTGACATAAAACTAGCTGGACGGCACGCTCAGAGTCGGCGGTGGCAGGTGACAGTGGCCACGTGGGCGGTGCGTGCAAACACAGACGTGAGCTGCCGCTGAACGAAGATGAGGCACGGACACTGGCCTCTGGTGCACGTGCGCCACCCCATCGCTGCAGAGCGAAGCCCAGGACACAGGCAGGCGTGGCAGGTGGCCTGTGCACAGCGTCATCCTACAGCAGCGAACAACTAGGAGTCTGGGAAATTGGGATATGACAGGTGACAGAGAGAATAACCTTTCCTTCTCTCTTGGTTTCTACTTAATTACTAACTTATAATATCTTATTTGAGAAAAAAAAAGTTATGATAAATCTATAAACTTAGATTTGAAGGTAACCTTACCCCTTCAAGACTATGCTGTAGACATCCATCCTCATACATTGTTATTTGAAATATATCCCTGTTTTTGACAGTTTTAAAATATTGCTTTTCCTGGATGATTGGAAACAGCGAATTTGCCTCCTGAGATTGTTTGCCATTTGATGTTTTTTCAGCATTTTGAAATGCGCATAGTGGACAGTCAAGGAATAACTTCCTCTCACGTGCATCTGGGAGAAGTGAAACTGCATTTTCAGGGCTGATGTGAGGACTGAGAATACAGAAATCCGGAACATAATTCTCGCTCAGCAAGTCACGTTTTGCGCTCACCAATGGCTCTGGGCTTTGGAAATTGCTCCTGCTCTGGTTCAGCTCTGTCCCTGGAAAGAAGCAAGACTGAAAATGCAGGTGCGATCTCAGCGTCAGACTTGTGAGGATGACGAACCACAGCGAGTAGAGGACGAGGTACTGGTTAGAAACTCCCCAAATCCCCCCAAAAAAGGGGAAGTATGGCAAACCTGGCAAATCCGTTCCGGTTTTTTCTTGGCTTTATTTTGTTCGCTGGGTGGGACATGCATTTGAGCGCACTGACAAAACGCTGAGAGGCAAACGCGTTCCCTTGAGGCGCAGCTCGACGCCTTCGCCTGTCTCGTTGTCGCGGGCCCAGCCAGCGACAGAAGCTCAGATGCAGCGACAAACTCCCACCTCACGTTCCGCCCCCGCCTTCCGGGGCGCTCGGGGTCCTGGCTGCCCTCTCGTAGACGGGACCGATTTCTGCAGTTGCCGCTGACATGGGGCAACGACCAGCAGGGAGAGCACTTACACACCACGCTCTGCACTGACGGGCGCCGTCGCTGGGCTGCAGTGCCCGGCGCGGGCAGCGGGCACGCACTTCGCTGGGCCCATCCAGAAAGGACGGCTCCGAGGCTAACGTTCCATGTCGCTGCAGTGTGACAGCCTGCACGGACTGCTCGACCCACGCCCCGGGGTGGCGTCTGACAGACGGCTGTGGACGGCAGCACGGAGGCGGGCACGTGCTCACCGCTGATGGCACGCGTGAGCACAGAGGTGCGAGGACACGCTTTGTTACCGAGTCTTTCGGGCCAGCACTGAGACCCAGGGAAGTGAATTTTCCTCCTGTCCTTGAACCTAATAAGTCTATTGATGCCTTAAGATAAAATCTAGACACGACTACTTGTTTATTTGGGTGAATCACAAATGCAAGCATCATACTGAAAGCCCCTCACTAACAGGACCCAACATACAGAGAGGACGCTTCCAGTGGTGCTCAGACCCCTTCCAAAAGGAAGGAAGTGACCTCACTAACGGACCCAGCAGGGCAGGAAGGAGTGCACCTCACGAAGCACAGAAACGACTCGGGGGCAGGGGCAGGGAAGGAGGTGTCTGGAACTCTCTTTAACTGGAAACGTGGCCTTGCCAGACCGCCACGCCTCCTTGCGCACAAGCCCTCATTCCAGGTGGCTCTTTCCGGGAGTGCGCGGTACGGCCAGAGCTACCGCGTGAGCCACATCGCGGTGCCCAGAGAAGAGGAGGGGGCAGAGGTGACCAGAGCATTTTGTAGCACTGACTCAGTAACGGCCACTCCCATTCACATAAGTTTGCTTCTTAAGTCATTTTTAAAAATTAGTGACTTCATGTTAAATTTTAACATATTTAGTAACAAAAGATTTATGTCTATAATAGTTAATATTAAATTCTGATGTAACTGACTTTCTTGATAAAATACAACTGAAAGAATGCATTTTTAAAAGCTAAGTTCTCAGTGTTATGAAAAGCTATTTCCCATTTTTCCATATGAGGCTTCTAAACACGTTTGTTAAATTCTATTTCCAACTAAGCCAACAACTAAAAAGTCATCACCTTCGATTTTGTGGCCTCATCAGCAAAGTCAGCAGAGGCGGATGGACATTCTCCCCTGGAATACAGCGTGTGCCCTGGTTATAACGAGTGGTAGAATTCAGGGCCTACAGTTTCTAGCCTGAAAAGTGGCTATAAATACGAATTATAACCATGTATTACACACAAAATTAAACTGGTGTGGGTGCAGACATTCAGAATTGGTAAAACAGAACGTTCGTAGGCTACGTTAACCAGGCAGGAGTTAGTCTTTCTGTTCGTTGGAAAACCCGATGGCCAGAAAGCGCCGTGCCACCGGCCGTGGGGACGCGGCTGTGCCGGAGCAGACAGACACTCGGTTCCTCTGTAATTGCACTGTGCGTCGAAGCGGCTCCTTAGATGAGTGTGAAAAGTCAGGCCGCCACACACCCTGCCACCGACACCTGCCCCATGGATGAACAGGGAACGCGGGGCCGCCAGCAAAAGCTGCCGCCGACAGGAGGCCGTATTTCTCGCCTTCACGCCAAATTCTCTAATTTAGGACAGAAACTAAAAAGTCAGGGTGCCAAGGCCGGGCGGCGTCTCCCACTCTGTGTGAGGGTGGATCGTACTGTGTACTTCGCAGCTGAGGGCAAATCCTCCATCCGCAAGGCCTGAGCTCCAGGGGCAGATAAACGAACGCCCCAAACGCAGCAGCCCCCGGGGGGGACTCAGCATCCGCCTGACTGCGCTGGGCAGTGCGAGCCCTCCAACCCCTGGCCGCCTCTCTGCCTGTCCTCGTCTTTCCTGAGCACAAGTCAGCGTGTTAAAGACGGATATGTAGTGCACACACACATACTCACTGACAAACCAGACAGAAACACCCAAAAGACAGAACTCAATGCACAATAAAGAGCAGCCGAGCAACTGTCACCCCACTGCCCCGCTTCTAAGATGGACAGAAGTAACTGCCCAAGCAGTGACCGCTTACCCCAGCCATCCGCGGGGCTCCACTCCATCGCGACCAGTCACCTCGCACCTGAGCAGGAACGTCCTGGTCAGGCCTGTGCCTGCTCCGGGTGACCGCGGAGCCCTGCACTTCTCACTTTCCTAAAAGGCGTGACCTTGAGCCTGAGCCCCGTGGATGATGGTCGCAGCTGGCTTTTATTTTGGGGGGCAGGTTCAGCATCACCAACTCCCATCAATGATGAGTAAATTAATCTCAATCTGTGTCTTCCAAGCAGAGGTGGCAAATGCCCTGAGGCTCAGGCACAAGACAGGAACGCTGCACACAGGTACACACCCGCCATGGGCCGCCCAGCACCCCCACGGACACCCCGGTCCTCCCATTGACACCCTGGCCCCCCACAGAGAGCACTGCACACAGGTGCACACCCGCCATGGGCCGCCCAGCACCCCCACGGACACCCCGGTCCTCCCCATTGACACCCTGGCCCCCCACAGAGAGCGCTGCACACAGGTACACACCCGCCATGGGCCGCCCAGCACCCCACGGACACCCGGTCCTCCCCATTGACACCCTGGTCCCCCACAGAGAGCGCTGCACACAGGTACACACCCGCCATGGGCCGCCCAGCACCCCCACGGACACCCCGGTCCTCCCCATTGACACCCTGGCCCCCCACAGAGAGCGCTGCACACAGGTACACACCCGCCATGGGCCGCCCAGCACCCCACAGACACCCCGGTTCTCCCCATTGACACCCTGGCCCCCCACAGATACCCTGAGCCTCCCACAGACACCCTGGACCCTCCACAGGCACCCTGAGTCTCCCACAGACATCCCAGGCCCATCACGGACACCCCAGGCCACCCACTGACACTCCGGACCCCCCAGGACACCCCAGCCGCCTCCACTGGCATGCCCACCAACCCTACTACCACCACTGACACCCCGGCCCTCCCCACGGGCAACGCCAGGCCCCCCATGAACACCCAGCCCCACCCCCGCGGGCAGCCAGCCCTCCACACAGACGCACCATCCTTGGGCAGGAAGACATAAAGTCCACCTCCATTCAGCACGTAGATCCGTGCGGGGTCCTCGCCCGGACAGAGCCCATGCCATGTGTCACCCGGGTCCCACCTGCGTCCTGAGGGAGGAGGCTGGGTCCCCAGGTTGGAAGGGTTGGCAGCATCACCCAGCACTTTACAGCTAGTTTCTGTGACAGGTTAAATGATTTTATCGATTGTGTCAACTTAAAAAGCAGACATTTTATAACACTCTGTGATATGAAGGGAAATGACCAAGAAAATAGTTTGTGCCTTGTAGATGTTTCCTGGTTGTCTCATGACCAAGTGCTTAAACAGCTGTCAAACTTACGGAAGTTACACATTTCTTACACAAAGACAGAAGTGCTGTCCTTTTCTGTAAAGAGTATGCTGCTCAATAATAGTTATTTGGGGGGCATTAAGAAAAGAACATTTAATCTGTCCCACCGAAAGCAAGGTGGCATTTTAGCAATGCAGGGAAAACAAACTGCTTTTGAAATAAAGGCATCCTCGGCAGAGAGCACTTCACAGATAAAGCTTGGAAACGTTTCTGTTATCACATGACTTTCCACTCAAAAAGATGGAGATGCCTTTTAAAACTCTCTCATAATTGCCTCCTTTAAACTCCAGCAGTAGAATTTTCCGCCTGTAAAATAACCCGACGAGAGAATAATTGCAGCAGGTTTTAAGTCCATTTGTTAAAGAAAAGGAAATGTGAACACCTTCTGATTTGTTTTCAGGACAACTGACAGGCATCGGGGAAGATGGGCATTTACCCTCTGAATTTAGCAGAAACCTCTGCATAACTGATGGGTGGAATTACAGACTGAGGGTCACATTTATAGGCAGCTAATGACCCGCTTCTCCAGTTGCATTGCTTGCCCTGCGCAGTGTCTTTTTTGGCCGTGGCAAGTTTTAAGATTAAAATAAATGGATCTTGAAATTGCTGTATTTCAAAATGTTAAATCAACATTTACAGAATAATGAAGACATTCACAAAACTCTCCAAGAAAAGGCAATCATTAATAATAGTTCTAATAAGACCAAAAGACTATTAACATGATTAATAAGTAAAATACAAAGAATATTTTTTAATTGTCATTTTCAGCTCATCTTAATGTTTCTATTTCAATTATATTTTGTAACATACCGAATGTGTAGTACATCCATTCATGAGTAACATTGTAAGAAAGAAGAGACTGTTACAGCCACGGATCGATGGCGGCCCAGACGGCACTGGTGTCCGGGGAGGGAGCCGCTGTGTTTGAAGAAGGAAGCTCCTTTGTGAGCCATCACTCTGCGACGTGACCCGCTTGCTGTCCCCGCAGGCAACAACATCAACGTCACGCATCGGATGGCGACTGCCAGTTCCCACACTCTTCTCTCTGCCGGGTGTCACCGAAGCTTCCAAGTCCCCAGGAACGAGTTCCGGGGAAGGACTTCCCAGCCAGCCTGACCAGTCGCGGGGCCCTTTCCGGTCCCCTGGCTCCACGAAAAGTCTTCTTCATCACGGCGACCTCCGGCCGCCCCACCAGACCCTGATGAGAACGGCACTTGCTAGCTTCCTCTGCCAGGGCCCAGGCAGTCACCTGTGTGGCCTTAGACGAGTCTGACAGTGAAGCAGTAGCATCTGCTTCATAAATGACAGACCACAACCCCAGAGAGATGAAGTAGGGTGCCAGGGGGCACGCTGGTGCAGGAGGAGCCACAGGCATCACGCAGCCCTGACGGGGCAGGCGGCATTGTCCCCTGGCGGCCTCGGGGGCCTGGAGCCCCAGCCGCCTGCCTGCCCCCTGCAGGTCCTAGCGGACCCCGCTGGCTTCATGGGCAGAGGTGGACGGCTGAGGCAGGCCTGCGGCCGGCCAGCTTCACGGCTTCAACAGGCTTTTCAGCGCCGCCATCTCACATAGGTATAGACGGGGCAAAGTCACCAGGTAATCAGAGAAACTGGGAAAAAGCAAATAATAACACTAAAAAGAGAACCACAGAGAAACCAGACAGAAAGACAACGTCAAAACCAAACCAAAACAAAATCCTTATAATTAATACCCACAGAGAGAAGAGAATTCACACAGAAAAAAAAAAAATGAGAAAAATAAAATCTCTTGGAAAAAAATCACTTCCCACTACAACAGACTATAATCAGTAGATGCGATAAATAATCTCCTCCTAAAAGAATAATGCAAATGAATGCAAAATAATAGACCACAGTGAAATTATCTGGGGATCAGCTGAAAAGTTCTAACACTGATTAACAAAACTCAGAAAGAAAGTGAAGAAAAGGGTAGTCTTACTTATTTCTGACACTGTCACCCCACGTGTCACTGAGACTCACATGCACGTAGAAGCCCGGACACTACGACCTCACACAAACCCAGGTCAGAGGGCCTGACGCTGCCGTCAAGGCCCCAGGCGGCTCTGGCCTGCTCTGCCTCAAAACACCATCTTGCTACAGACTTGGTTGTTTTTAAAAAATTATTTTAGAAGGAAATCATGCCCTTGCTCCATGTTTATTTTCTTTTTAAGATCTGATAAAATAGCTGGTAAATCCATCTGATCCTAGGATGCAGTAACCCCGAGGGGCCGCGGGTGCCCATGCCTGCCTGCACTCACCTGCCCAGGAGCCTGCACACACCTGCCCAGGAGCCTGTATACACCTGCCCAGGTGCCTGCACTCACCTCTCCTGGAGCCTGCACACACCTGGCCAGGTACCTGCACTCACCTTCCCCAGTCGGTCAGTAGTCCCCGCACACCACCTTGGGGAGCAAACTGCGGGGGTGGCACCCAACTGCCCTTTGTGGAGTTCACAGGCAAGCAGAGGTGAGAGACTTTTAAAAACATCAAGTCCTGCTCAAGAACAAGGGCAACCATTTTCCTCTGGGAGAATCAGAAGGCGGATTTCCAGCAGGAAGGAAGCCTTTGGTCGGGCTGAGCACTCAGACCCGGGAGGGGGCTGGAAGCGGTGGGGACGCGCTCCACATGGGTGGGTCGGGGCACAGAGCCAGAGATGCGGGGGGGGGGGGGGCTGAGGTTCCCCAGGACGGGGAGGGGCGCGAGGCCGTACCTGGTGCCGCGGGCAACTTGGGGCGCAGTGGTCTGAGCATGGAGACCTCAAAACGCAGATGCTGGCCCGGAGCCTGACGCGGCTCCGAGCCACAGGGAGTCCGTCCGCGCTCGCTGTGCACCAGCGTCAGGCTCCACTGCCCCTCAGGAATTCCAGGTAGGATTCTGGACACCGTCTGAGTCATACCCTTGACCAGGACACAAAATATGGCCATAGAAACAGCTACGAGCACGGCAGCCAGATGTTTGGGTTAATTCATCTCCACCCAAACTTACCTTCTCCTAATATGTGTACGTTTATTGCCTGCAAAAGGATTTTGATTCAGGCAGTTAACGTAAAACGTCAACTACGCCATTTGTACGTTAAGTGCTTTGGTGACCTCGTCCCAAACTACTACTCACTCCTTTATTCTGTTCTTATTTGTAGGATGATCTGAATGAATTAACTACGAAAGACTGTTGGAAGCAACGACTATGACCTGAACATAAATCCGTTTACAGATTTTGAACTAAAGAATTAGGTACCTCGCTTCTCACATTGTAGGACTCTCCTTTCATGTCATGGTCCCGGTCATTCCATGAAAAAAAAGCATCCCACAGTCGAAGTCATGCAGTAGAAGCTGAAGGAGATGGCCTGCCCGGCTCGCTTCCCAGAGACCCCAGCGCGCTGGCGGGGACTGGAAACGGACCGGGAGGACTGGAGCACACAGCCCCGCCAGCAGCCTCTAATCTCTGTTTGTTTCCAGAATCCCCATCAACGCCTCTGAACACAGTCGGAGGGAGTCCCGGCCCGAAGGATCAGATTGACCCCTGATCTCTGCTGCTGCTCCCGGAGCGAGGTGTGAGACACACCCTGATGAACACTTCGCGTCACGTGCCGACAAGCGGCACCTGCCGCATCATCTGGGCTGCTCTCCTTTCGCGCTGAGCCGTGGCGGCTGCCTTTCACTTCCAGCGGTCCGCTAGGGTGGTCAGGTATAAGCTCGCCGTCAATCAAACCTTCGCTGCTGCTGGAAATGGAGGTGTTTCAAATTAGTCCTTATTCTAAACAACACTTAAAAAGGAGCTTCATGTGTGATTCTGATTTCTGCTGCGTGTAGATGCCTGGAAATGCTAAAGGAGTGCCAGCGTGGGCAAATGTTTCGAAGCCAACCTGCCTGGACCCCGCCCTCGGGACCGAGCTGCTTCTCGCTTCCCCCGCGCCACGCTGGGGGCCGCCACTTCCCGCGCACCTGGGCACGCTGAGGCACAGTGGTTGTGTCAGTTTCATAGGGAACATGGCGCCTTATTTCTTTATTTTTATTTATTAGGTTGTTGAGAAGATTAGACAGTGTCCAGTTTTTTTATTTGTCCACTTTCAACTGGTATGCCCATTTTTCTTATGTAGTATTTTTTTATATATTAAAGTTTGTAATACTTTTTCACATAATTTAGAAGTATTTTCCTATTTATATGTTTGTCTTTCGGTTGTGTTCATGGCATCTATCCGTCAACATCTAAGTAGGCAGGTAGGTAGGCAGATAGATATAGATAGACGTGGATATTCTATTTTTTTAAGCTTCTATTTGATTTCAGCCCACACTTCCCAACCACAGAGGATCATTCACAGGTTCTGCGGTATTTAGCGTGAGTTGCTCCCTCGAGAAGCATGTTTTGTGATTTTCTTCATTAATCCCGGGAGTCGTTAAGTTTCTCTGTGTTCTCACATAGGTCAGCTTTCTCGCCCATAACTCTTTCTGTGTGGAATTTCTTTTTGTCATCATGGGCTTCTCACAGGCTCCTTCTCATGCTCTCGTCCCCTCCCAGTGGGGCATCTCTGAGGGATTCGCCCGGGGGGTCCTCCACTTCCTCGGGTGGTGGAGGCCTCCGTTCTGTGGAGCACTGCCCCAGCCCAGGGCGAGCACAGCGGTCAGGGGAGATGCGCTTCCTGAAGCTAATTAAAGCACGACTATTCAAAGGACCTACTATTACTTTTTCCTTCTTTTTTTTTTTTTAAGAAAGCAAACACATGAAAATATTTAGGAACAGTGAAACAATAACTAGAGATCCGATACCCAGGGTGCTCTGTTCCTGCCTCCTCCCACCTATGAACACACAGAGCTAAGCCAGAGAGGACACGCGCGCCAGCCGCCTGTGTTTCTGAAGGACGTCCTGCTCAGCTGATGACTGTTGGTCCAGTCTGCCAGGTGCCACCTGTCTCCCCAGGGAACTCAGGTACCTCTGCCTTCAGACAACTGGCTAACTCTGTGGGGAGGAGGGGGGATTAATTTAAATTTGTACAATACACATATACCATAATTAATTCCGAAGATTTCAAAAATTAAATGTGAAATGCTGAATTGCGCTTCTGCGAAGTAATGGTGAGAGCTTATTTAACACCTTACCAGGGAGGGAATTTCCAGGCTTAAAGGGATGAAAAACTGCCACAGAAAGAGTGATAGATTTCCACAACCCCGAAACCTAAAAGAGGCACAGAAATCACAAAGATAAATACAAACAGATTTTACAGAACCGAATAACCCTGTTACGCAGGGGGAGAGAGAGGCGCAGGTCTAGCCGGGCCATGTGTCTTGGCCCCGCTCACTCCGTCACCTGAGGTCAGGTGGTCGCTGGAGCCACAGGAAGCCCCCGAAGGGCCAGCCCCTCCCAGTCTTGCACCGCTCTCCAGTCCCTTCCCTGGGCTCTGCACCTGCTCTTGCTAGTGGTTAATGCTGGTTACGTTCCCACTCTTGCTCAAAGGAAGTACAAGACTCTGATAGCACAGCATGAAATTCGATTTTGGCTCCATGGCCTGTGAGTGCTTCACAAGCAGACCCTTCATATCTGACCTACGACGATCTGCTTAATTTAACTTTGAAGAGCCGACTTCCTAAAATATGTAGGAACCTAACAAATTATTGTCACGTTTTTTAAAATGACTTTCATCCACAAAGGGTTAATATCTTTAGCAGCAAATGGAAAACCATAGCACCACAATTCAGAAACTGGCAAGGACTGCATACATAAAATTACTAGAAAAAAATACAAATGACTAATGAACACAAATTATTCAAATGCGATTCATCAAAGGAATGCAAATTAAAACAAAACACTGTTTTCCCTTATAAACTCAGCAGCTCCAGCACACCACCATCTCCTGGCTGAGAGGGCCCCGAATCTAGCACTTTCTCACCCTGCTGAAGGCACCAGTCAGCAGATGGCTCCAGAAACCTGGCTGGCAAGATGCTTCACAAGCTTTAATTTCTGATCATAGCCTTTTAGGAAAGTATTTAAGAGAATAATGAGCGAACCAGAAAGACACAGTTGTGCAAAAATGTTCCTAAAGAATTATTTTAATAGAAGTATCAAAATAACTAAGTATAAGCAATTAAAATTATTAAAATAAAATATTACACAGCCATTAAAATTATTTTTATAAGCACTAATAACATGGGGAAATGCTTATGTTAAATGTTAATAGAAAAATATCAAGAAAAAATATGTATGGTACCAATTATGTATAATAATGATTGCCAAAGAAAGTTATTAAAATATAATGTGCAGTTCCTTCTAAATGACACATTACAGTGATTTTTATTTACACATTTATAATATTAAATGGAATAACTTCACTTCTGAGAATCCATCAACACCAAAATAATGAGTAAATCAGAGATATACAAAGATGTTATTTAGGTCAGTGTTTACGACGGTCACCCTCCCCATGACTATGGCTCGTATTTCCAATCAGAAGGCAACTTTAAATAAATTATGGAATAATCCAACTAGGTAATTGTGGAATCAATGAAATTACATTTAAAAGTAAGATTTTAATAGCCTAAAAATGTTTATAAAACTGAACACTTTGAGGGAATGAAAAGACAAGCAAAGAACTGGGAGAAAATACTTATAAAGGACCCATCCGATAAAGAACTGTTACTCAAAATATACAAAGAACTCTTAAAATAAAAAATAAAAAATAAATAAATAAATAAAAAGAAACAGGAGGAGATGTTGGTCAAAAGATAACAAACTTCCAGCTAGAACGTAAATAAGCTCCAGGAGTCTAATTTATAGCATGGTGACTACAGTTAATCACATTATATCAAAGCCTTGACATTTGTTAAGAGTGGATATTAAACGTTGTCCCCCACACAAGAAATGGCAACCACAGTGCCGGAGGGATTAATAGCACAATTGTGGAGATCATTTCATGAGGCATACGTATACCACAGCCCGTGTCGTACACCTTAAGTGTACACAATTTTTATTTGCCAGTTATAGCTCAATAACACTGAAAAAGATGTGTGAGTTTCACAGTTCGTTAGATGACCACGTTCTAGAGTAAATTAATCATGAGGAAACAATATCAAATCAGGGAATAAACATAAAACATATCAGAGTATGCTCTCAAATGTCAGTTTGGCTAGAAAATGTGGAAGAGGAATCCTGGAGTGGGGGGGGGGCAGGCAGAAGAGGTGGGTCCTCACTGAGGCACAGAGACGCCTCGGCCAGGGGCACACGCCGCTTCCACGAGCCAAGTGCATTTCTTCTGCTCAGTCAGCTTTCGTTTGCAGAAGGACGGCAGGGCCAGGGGGCCACTTCAGTGGCTTTTACCTGCACACCATTATTAACAAGGCTGGAGGCGCCTGGCCAGCTCAGGTGACTCTGGGGAAATGGAGAAGGAAGGACTCGAGTCGGCTGTGGGAGGAATAGACGTAAAGGCCAGTTGATGTGGGGACCGAGGGAGAGGAGGCCGATCTTGCAGGAGTGTGTCCAAGTCTAAACGACTTCAAGAATAAGTAATTCTGCATGTAAAGAATATAGAAGTGGCCCTCTATCACGTTCATCACCTCCCGAGTCGAGGGTCTCAAACCGCGGCGCGCCGAGCGTCACCCGAGGGCTTCGGGCGAACGCGGCCTGCGGGGAGAGGGCGGGGCGCCCAGGCCTACTTGGAAGCGTGCGAGCTGCTGGCAGGAGGCTGCAGCGCCATGCGGGGGCGGGGGAGGGTGGAGTGAGGGGCTGGGAGTGGCAGCGGGGCCTGGAGGCAGGTGACCTGCGGGCGGGGGCTGGCATCTCAGCGAGGGCTCCAGAGCAGGCTGCTCGCACCTGCGAGGGGGAGGAGAGCGGCGCCTCCAGCACGCGCCGCTCTGCTGTTGGGGCGTCAGGAGCGAGGTCCGCAGTGCCCAGCCTGCAACGCCGGCCTGAGCCCGAACGCGGAGCACGCGAGCGCCGCTGAGCGCATCAGCGTTTTAGTGAGGAGCAGAAATGAAAGCATTAGGAGATCGCTAATAACTAAATCTTCCCTTTACCAGATCCATCCTCCACACAGAGTAAGCCAGTCGATAGGGTAAAAGGTAGAAAGTCAGACTACATAGGAGCCACTTAAAGTTTGGGTTTTCAATAATGAGAAGGAACATTAATATCATTTGAGGAATGTGATCATGTTTTATAAAGTATGAGATTTTACGAATGTTGGATAAACATGCCACGCTGCTCTCCTTATCCACAAATTTGCCTCCTGCATCCCTGTTACCCATGACTCTCTGGGACTGGTAGAAAGCTGCGTATTGTATAAAGTCCCAGAATCAGAAACCCAGACACTCAAAGACAAGTGGCGACAGACCACTGGCACTCAGCACCTGTGCAGGTATAGGAAAGCATAGAACCTCTCAAGGTCTCAGTTTTCTTTTTGCTAAAATGGGTATGAAATTTTCCGTCTTCGAAATATTGCTGAATTAAATCGGGCAATGTCTGTCAGTGCCCAACACGGAGCCGGGTGTCAGCGGCGCACCCTGCCTTCGGTTCCAAGAGCACGTCCACCTGGACGCGGGGCGCCTGCGACCAGAAGGCAGCTCGGAGCATCAGGCTGCCCCCTTTCCGAGGCCGATGCTGCCCGGATGCTGGCTGCACAGAGCAAGCCTGACCTAAGTGCCGCGTGGAAGACAACAGACAATGGAAGATATGCCGGACCCCACGTCTCCCCAAGACGGAGCTTCTCCCCCAGCGTTCACCCACGTCTAAACAAACATCTAACGTGCAGGATGCGAAAGCACCGAGCCACCCAATGCTATTCAATCACTTTGCTTGAAAGGTCCCCAATGTGGGTGTCAAACCTAGTTATTTCTCAGTGATGATTCTATTTTATGGCCAAACCTATGAACTGACATATATTATGAACAACTTCGAGAAGCTCAGTCTAGCCTCTTGAGAGTAGTATTACTCAATTAAAGATTTGAAAGGAAACCTAGCAACAAATGATTAAATCAGCATTTCATGGAGTATATGCATCAATAAATCTCTCTGAAATATATATTTATGCTCATTTGTAGAGCTGGAAAATGCCTTAAATCATTCATCCTTAGTAAAACATAAAATGGAGCTGTATCCATGTTAGCAAACAGCAGATAGATATCTTAGAAATTCATTCAGTTAAGCAAACATGTTTATTCATCCTGCAGCCCTAAATTCATCTAACATATAAACTAAAATTTGGGTACCCGCAGGTCTAAAATGTGGCACTCATGGCTTCCTGCGAGCTTAATAGAAGTTCAAGGGCTTGGCAAGAGTAGGCTACCACTCATCGCAGGGGGACACGCCCCTCCTCACCACCGGCCCAGGGACAGTGCTGGCCCAGGGTTGACAGGTCTCCCCAGCAATTACTTTTAAATTATTGGCAGCTTTCTGACTTCATCACTGAAGTTACTTTTATTCCCTGGACCTTTCTTTAATTACAGTGAATCTTTTTGTTTCCTTCAAGAAAGACTAAGACAAATGTAGCAAGTGCATGGTTAGCCTCTGACCCTGACTCACAGCCACTGCTGGAGTGGGGCCCTCTGAGCACGGGGACCCAGGGACGTCCACCGCGGTAGCCAGGGGGAGGTGCTGGGGCCCCTCCAGAAGCCCCAGGTGGCTGTTGCCCTTTACTCCACTTACCTACCCCTCCGTCTCTTATCTTTCGGGAAGTAACAGAAGGAGTTTGCAGCATTTTCCCAGCTGCCGTGTGTGGGTGGGGGTCCTTACCCTGTGCCCCAGGAAAGGCTCCGGGCAGTCTGACTTTCTTGAAGTGCATGAAAATGTATTTATGTGACTTTTCTGTACCTTGACATTACTGTCTTCTGTGCAGGGTGGTGGCTCAGGAGGGACTAACAAAGAAAAAGGCAGAGAATATTGAAACTTAGAACTATGGGCCCCACCTCAAGCCTCACTGAGCATATACTGTGCACTGGGCATTATAAGACATTAATGTGTGTTTCTCATTTATATCCCAACGAAAACAGCAATTTTGATTTTAAAAAGTATCCATATTTAGATGTGGCCGCTGAGTCCCAAAGACATTAAATAATTTAATTGTAATCATTACCAAAAAAAAAAAAAAAAAAAAAAAAAGACTATGAGAAAAGAGGCGTGCAAACCCAGGTTTTCCTGACGGCTCTTAGACATGCACACGACGACACTGCAGGGTTATAACAGCTCAAGTCTGAATGATGGCGGAATAAACACATTGAAACAATTCGGCTCAACCATCCAGAATTCCAGCTAAAGCAGCTTCCACTACTGGGAGACGCAGCCCAGGAACCGGCGGTCACTCCCTGAACCGGCAGTTACCGGACATGGCAAATGGCCCAGCTTCCCGCTTCTCGGGGCCCCGTCAGTCGCCCTCCACACCTGCTCTACTTTCAACATCTTCAGCTCTTTGCTTTGCAAGCCATGCCATGGGCCCCAAACTGGCCCTGCCTGCAGGCAGGGGCTGGCATCTGGTGAGTGGCTCCCGAATCAGGCGGCATTGCCTCGCCGAGAGTCTCAGCCAGGTCCCCATGCCAGAAACTCCCGTATATCTCCTTTGCAAGTGAAGTAAGTTTTCACACGTCTGTAAGTGTTTACACCCTGAAGAAAGCATATACATGCGTGTGCGTGTGTTTGCAGGTGACATATACCAGGTAACATACGTATGAAAAGTCTAGTGCCTTTGCGGACGTTTTTTACGCGGGTGACCTCCTCCCTCCTTGCAGTAAGGAAACGCAGGTGGAGGGGAATTTTCTAGAAGAAGGTATTGAAAAGGAAAACACAGTTGGGACGTGTTTTCACACCCTCCCCCTTCCGCTCCGGGGGAGCGCTGCTCTGCCCAGAGAGCGCGGACAGAGCGCAGGATGTTGACGGCAGGAGAAACACGTGTCCCTGCACCGGTAGATGTGCGTCAAGCCAGCGAAACGCGTAACTCGGAAAAATAAGACACATGATGCCCTTATTTCAGTTCTCTTAACTTACAGTTAAGACTGGACATCAGAAAAAAAGGCGTGACAGAAAAGCGACACATGAACAAGACTGTAACAGGTTACTTTTTGCGTGCCCTCAGACGCAGGAAAAGGAGGGGTGGATCTGAAAGGCACCTCTTTGTGCAGAGACAGTGGGTTCTGTTTTCTTTTCCACGCTGCCTTCATCGGGTTTTAACTATGGATTTAGAAGATTCCCAAAGAAGCAGCTAAATATACAGTTTTAGATTTTATAATTTTAAATGGAGATACCAACATTCAAGCATCTGTTCAGTCATCTTTGGAGCCAAAAAGCATGCCCATGACTACAGGCAATTTTCAGGTCTCTATGTGATAAAACTCAAATGTCTACTAATTTGAAAATACCTAGAATACATAGTTTTATACTTGTTTCTCTATTTGCAACCTTGTGAATTTGTGTTACCTTAATCCATTCAGATTATTGTGATTAATATTTATTACGATCAATATTATTATGATTAATATTTCTACAGACAAATGGTCAAAACCCTATGTAATTCCTCAACAGGGAAAACACACGTTCGGTTACATCCCTGTGATGGAATATTATTCAGCAGTAAAAAGGGATGCCGTAATTACACATGCAACATAGATGAATCTGAAAATGGGGTGTTGAGTCAAAGCCAGACACGCACAAGTTTGTGCAGAATCACCCCACTGGTGTGCGACTCAGCAACGTGCAAACTCGCCTGCAGCGACAGGAAGCGGGTCCGTGTTTGCTTCGGGAGTGCGCACAGAACTGGTGCGCATGCGCATCCACGCTGTCAGACTGTGCGCTTTCGGCAGCTGCAGTTCACTGTGTGTCAGTGACACCCCAATAAAGGCTTTTTAAAAAGCTCAGTGTAAAATAAATACGTTGCAGTCTACCACTAGCGTCTTCATTTGTTCAAGTATCCCCTAACTTGTTCAAAAGCAGACCAGAAAGGCAGGCTGGGATTAGAACACGAAAGACTATCACCCAAGCCTCCGCAGCAAAGCCAGGCCAGAGACACAAATAAAACCACCAATCACAGTGAAGTTGTTATAAATATGATTTTAGAAGCCCAGAGGAAAGAGTAATTATCTTTTTCTTTTTTCTGGAAGCATTACAGGAGGCTCTTTCAAACCCTCATTCAAATCATACCAACTGCACAGTGAGGGCCTCCCAGTCCGCGCTGTTTAAAGCACGACCTGTCCGCATCTCATCCCCACATCCCTCTGTCATGCTTATCCCTGCTGGAGGGCACGTCACTCATGCCCTTTGTTGGTACCCACCCCCACCCCAAACACACACATGGGGTTGAGCCCCACAGGGGCCGGGGTTCTGTTTTGTTCACTGCTGACTCGTCATGGCTTCTGGGGTACAAGTAAGTTCTTAATCCTCCAGAGGTTTGTCTACCTCCATCAGCCTTTCAAAGAACCAAGCTGCCTTTCGGACCCACTGTATTTTACGTTTATTATGTCATTGGCTTATTCTTCTGCATGAATTTATGATTTCACCATCACTATTTCCTTCTCCCTACATTCTCTGGACATATTCATCTCTTCCGTCTGACCTTCAGCGTTGGACGTCTAGTTAATGAATTCTGAACGCTCATTCTTTCTACTGTAACATTTGGGCAACAAATTTGCTTTTCCTAAAATATTTCTTCAGCTCCATCCCACATGTACTGACATGTAGCAATTATGTTTTCATTCAGTTTATATTTTACAATTTATATTATGACTTCTTTATTAATCTCTGAGTTGTTTAGAAGCACGCTTTTAAATTTTCAAACACAATTCTCACTTTTTTTTACTTTCAAGTTAATGCACTGTCAGAAAACGGATTCTGCAAGAAACATGTTTTGCATTGAAGCTAACTGTACAGTCTAGCACCAGTTGTTTTTAATAATTCCCCAGGTACTCTTGAAAAGCACACGCCCATCCCGTGGGAGTGGAAGAGAGGCTGGCGTCTGATAGAGGAAGTACCCGCCCCACCGACAGGTGAGGCCCTGACGAGCGCTGGCAGGCAGGTCTCCTCCGTGCCCATTGCTGCGGACTCACAGACCTCTGCTGTCCTTGGACACTGGCCCCCACTGCGCCTCAGCCACCACCCTGTCTCCTGGCTGCTGTGGCGTTCCCTCTCCGAGTCAGCTAACTCGTCAGCTCCTTCAGAGCTATGATTTCCTGGCTCAGTGTAGACGCTTCTCCCGCGGGCGCCCACAGCGCCTGGCCCACAAGTCATTGCCTGACTGCTGTCCTCCTGTCCCTGCTGGACCGTGACCGTCCAAGGACAGGGACACCTGAGACACTGTCTCCCTTGGCCTGAGTGTCACGGCTCAGACACTGGAGGTGCTGAGTGAGCATCAGCTCACGAGGAAGTAAGTGGCCCACACCTCGGCTGCAGCCCACGTGAAACACGAACTCAACTCTCATGAGAAACCAGCTGGGACCGCCTAGAATTACTTTTGTTATTAGACCTAAAAAGTTTACATTGTCAAGTTGATGTTAAGAGCAATGAATTCTTTAAGACCCAGAATCTCTGTTCAAAAATCAGTTTGAGGAAATGTAATAAATGAAAGACATTTTTCAATATTAAACCAGGTATCACCAGGAGATACGATTTATCTCGAGGGAAGAGACAATTTCGGGGCTTCCCTGGGGAATGGTGGGCACGCCACTGGGCTGCCATCCCGGGGAGCAGCTGCCTGCACACGTGCCGTGGGGAGCGAGCTGGAGCCCGGCCAGTCCAGTCCTCACCCGTTCCTCCCGCTGAGTCAGGCCTGTCACCCATGCACACACGCTCCCCGAGTGTCTGCTCCGTCCCAGCCCCGAGTCACCAGCCCCTGTGCCGAGGGCGGTGGTGACAGAACCACACGAAGCCCCTGCTGGTGCAGAGGTTACATCGAATCACCAGCACACAAACGAATCGGACTTAACATTCACTAACGCTAGGATCTGCCCAGCAAGGAACCTGATCACGTGTCTGAATGACACCCACCGACACACGGCGGAAGATGCAAGGCTGTAGGGACATGGGGACAGGCCCGTCCTCGGGGGGGCGGCTTTGCTGGGTGGAGGCCGCCCCCGGGAGCCACCGTGGCCAGGAGGAGACATGCCATGGAGCAGTGGCCTGTCCGTAGGACACTGTTCAAAGCCTGTCAGCACTGACTTTGCTTCCTAGCTTCCCACCAGGCTATTTTTTTTTTTTTCATGGAAAGGACTGATTTTAAAGAAATCAAGCCTGCCAGAGCCCGGCTCTGCCAGTGGGGGGGGGGGCGCAGCGGGCTGCTGGGCACCTGTGGGACCTGTCTCCAGGTTCGTAGCCCCGCTGCCCACCCCGGAGCGCCCGGGCTGTTCCGGAACCACGCCCAGGGAAGTGCATGGTGTTTCATGTGGACATGTTGCAGGAAAAGCTATGAACTGTGTGCAAGATGTGGTGACAGGCCCCTAGAGTATAATATCCAACTTACTTTTGGAAAAAAAATGCTTACCAAAAATTGACAACAGGCGCGGTTACTCTCAGTTTTAAGTCACACTGTAACTTGAGGACGCTATTTACATGCACAGAGGCCCCAGCCCAGTGCCCTCTCTAGCAGGGCTGCGGTGCAGACATGGGTGGGGCCTGCATGCGGACGGCTCTCAGGGACCACGGCTTCCATCACCTGCCACGCTGGCTGCGGCGTCCACCGTGTGGGACTGCGGCACCCTGGATGCCGCCTGGACAGATGGAGACCTTCTGTTTCAGCACGGCCTGAAGGGCAAAGGGCGGGACAAGATGTGGCCTGGGGCCTCTCGTGTCCGCACCCCACCCGAACACATGGGGTGGACTGCGGCCGGCCCTGCGCCACTGCCTCTGAGAGTCACCCAGAAGGGCCTGGGACCCCGCCGGGCCGGGGAGAGGACGTCCAGGGACTTGGAGGGAAGGACGACAACACTCTCTCCACGCACCCCCACCCCACCCCCACCCTCACCCTCACTCCTGTACCGCACATGGGAGGGACCCCGAGTCCCAGCTTATCCCTGAAGGGTGCAGGGGCTCAGACCACACGCCTGGCGCCCCAGCTTTCACAGCTTCCCTCGAGGGGTGCCCCAACACCCGTGGGCTGGACAGCGACCCTGATGCACCAGGGCACGCGAAGCGTCAGGTCCCCGCAACGCGGAGCGCCTGTGACCGCTGCCCCCAGGCCCGGCCTGGAGCACGCGAAGCCACCACACTGCATGTTCCCGCTGGCGCCAGCTGCAGGCGAGGGGCGCGGCCGCAGCCGCCCGCCAGGCCCTAGACTCGGTCCGCGGGGCATCACCAGCGGTTCCCAGGATGGCAGGAAGTTCTCACAGCTGCCCTGGAGTGACGGGTCCCCCACCTCCTGCCCCCTGGCCGGGGGCCAGCACTCACGGGCCGCTGTGACGAAGCAGCAGCAGGCGCGCGGGGCCAGGGCCCCAATGCCAGGTGCAGCGGTGAAAACAGAACCCGCGCGGCCAAGCTGACACCCACGCACCCGGCGGCGACACCTTCCGGCACTCCCCGACCCAAATCACAGCACAGGAGGTGGCATTTCACGCCAGATGTTGCACTGCGGTGAAGTTAAGTGTGTCCCCTTGTGCGCACAGAGCCATACGCAGGGCTCCGAACACGCGCCACAGGGACACACTGTCCCTGAGCTGTCCCCGTCACTTTGCTCAGGCCATCTGAATGCCACTGCATCTGGAACGCGTGGTCTGAGTCCATCCTAAAGGAAACACGGAGCTCTGGCGTGGCAAGCACAGAAGGACGTGCTCATGGGCCACACAGGCCACCGTGAGGAACCCGTGGGGGGTATGGTTTAGGACCAGGACCGGAAAGTTCGGGTCTTTGGCGGTCCTCACTCTGCTAGCAGGCAGCAGTTACTCCTCGCATCCCCGCACCAGTGAGAAAAATGAGTGGCAGAAGCGTCATTTCTTAGCATCTATCACTCAAGCGTTTTCTTTCTTTGCTCTTTTTTGATGGCCTCAGGCTGACCGGGTACTGTTTGGGGTGGATCCTGATGGTAACACGCGCGTCTGAAAAGCGAACCCTCTGCATCTCGGAGCCAAGGTTAAATACACCCGCAAGCAGGTTTCTCTGGACCCCGCATTCTCAAGACTGTGACTTTGCAGCCCTTTCGATAAGCCGGCCTCCTCTGCCCAGCCCAGCCTCAGGTGGAGAGCCTGGTGCCCCAAATGAAAGTCGTGGTTTTCAGTAAGTGTGAGGACAGACTGACAAATTCCCAAGGTCACAGATGTCTGTGAAGGCTTCGTTTCTGACTCAAATGCCACTAGACGGCATTCTGTTAGGTGTGATTTAGGAAAAGAGATGTCCTTTGCTCACCCCTCCACCAGCAAGGGCCACAGGAAAAGCCCAGGGAAATAATTATCGGAGAGTCATGCACATAGCAAAGGCCACGACCTGGTTCTCACTTTACGGCCTCCAGAGCGCCCTTCGTAATGATGGGTGGCAGGAGCCCTCGCCACTGTGGAGACTAAAGATGCCTCATTCCTGTCACATATGTCTTCCTAATTTTATTTCCAGTCAGCATGACTTCACTAGGGAAATGAAGCTGTGGAATCTGGGGGAAGATAGAGTAAGATACTCGAAGCTTAAAGGGCTGTATTTTTTTAGGGCAAGAGTCCTCAAATTTATTACAGAGCTGCACTACACACTTGCTTTTTGCTGATGTCAGTAGGTTTTTCATGCTAATGGTTGGAAGGAGGCTCAAGCTTCCCCGAGCAGGAAGCGTCTGGTAAGCAGCGCCCTTCGTAATAATGGGTGACAGGAGCCCTGGCCACTGTGCGCTGCACGTTCATGCAAGGTGGGGTACGCCACCTCGCAGGGTGGCTGCGTGGGAGAGGGACAGAGGCCCAGGGGCTGCTCTCGCGGTGACAGGCCTCGGGCTGCCTCCGGAAGCTGGAAGCCTGGAACTCACTCCTACTGCCCTTGTCTGAGCCGGAGGAAAGTACCGACGGGAATGACGGCTGCAATGCTGTATCTTACAAAAGCAAATGAGTTACCAGAATTGTTTTTTATTAAAGGTAGTTTATGGAAGTAATGGAAGTTTTTTCTTTTTCTTTCTTTCTTTTTTTTTCCTTATCCAGTAAAATGTCCTAACAAAAAGCCTCTGGATTTGAGTTGAGTGATGACTGCTGTATCCACGAAAGTTTCTTTGGCCTGAAGCCAGCACTGTTTCCACCAAGTCCCAAGTTAAGAGACGCAGACTGCGGGCAGGCTCACTTTTCTCCTCTCTAGTGTTTACCTGCTCATCTGTTCCCAAAAACCTTGTTATAACTTGAGAAACATAAAAGTATAAGATATTGCTATTACCTTGTAAATTTACAAAGATCTACTATACTACTTATAGGATCTTAAATGTGACTGAAAAGCATTTATGAACTTGGATATAAAAGCCACATCAAACTTTGGGGAGTGAGGTTCTGAAAACTACTTGGAGAAATTTAAGGCTAAACAGTAAAAACAGATCCAATTCCTCTGTGGCATATCCTTTCTTCTCTTTATTTTATATATATATATTATATACATGTATGTATGTATATATACACGTTACATGTATATCCATATTATACATGTGATATACATATATGACTTGTGTGTTATATATGTGATACACACACCAGAGTTACTCTGAAACGACTCTGGACTGACTGTGTGTGTGAGCATCTTTATGTGTCAGGCACCCTTGTGAGTACCTGTATCATTAGTTGAATCTACCCTAACCTGAACCCTACGCAACAGGGAGGTTGAAGGCCACCTGGAGCCACGCGGCTGGGGAAAGGCAGACCCGACCAGACAGCAGCGGGCGGCCCCGTCTGGGCTCCGGCTGCTGTGTTGTGACATTATCTCTCTTCACTTTTGACCTCCATAGACAGAGACAAAACCATGGGCACCCAAGGGTCAGTGCTCCCCAGGGCCCATGAACCTCAGCCCGACGCAGGTCCCGCTCCAGCGCCCCATCTCTTAGCTCCTCCCTCCCGCACCCACACACCTGAATCCGGAGGTCGAGGCCCAGGCGGCCTCGGTTCCTCTGTTTTCCTTCCTGGGGCTTCAAAAGCAAAATCTTTACTCCTTCTCCGCCACATTTTACAGGACCTTCCTCCTATCGGCCCTACCAACCGCATCCTAACAAGCACGAGTCTCTCCGCTGGCTTAGAACACAAGCCCTTGGGGTGAGCAGGGTGCAAACCCGAGTTCTCACCTCCGGGCTTTTCCCCTCCAAGGTCTGGCCCACGGGACGGCACCTCCCCGGGCCCCTCACTGGCGGAGCTGAAGGGCAGTGGGCGCAAGGCCCAGGCGTCCGACGCACACCGCAGTCAGGCCACTGGGGGCTGAACTAGTCGCCACAGGCCCCGCGCCAGGACGGGGGCAGCAGCACCACCGGGACTGCCCGCAAGGCCGAGGACAGCCGGGCCTGCGGGACGGCCCTGGACGCGGCCCAGGAGGAGCGCGGGGAAGTGCGGTGAGGCCGGCAAGTCACCTTTATCGGAAAAGCATCCGGAACTGCGATTCGTTTAGTGTCCTTTCTGTAGCCCTTGTTCAACGGCGGGGGGCGGGGGAGGGAGGACTTCTAGGTGGGAGAAATAATCAGTTTTGGTCAGAAGTGGAGCGACTACAGTCAGGTTTTCATGAAACACTGTCACACTGATAGGAGAGACACGCGCAGTGCACATTCTGGAAGCGCAAGAAGCCCACGGTGACGGCACCATCACGCAAACCGGCAGGCAGAGGGGCGACCGCAGAACCGACAGCTCATCCTGAGTAACATTTCAAACACTGGTGAGGTCTCACTTCGCAGATGGCCTGCCCTGAGTATGGAGACCGCCCTGACAATGACGACACCCGTGTTTTCAAGCCGGCGCGACAGGCGGCGTCTGCACGGTGGGACAAGCACGCGAGAGCCCGCCGTGCGGCTGCTCGCTGCCACGGCCCCTGTCCCGCTGGCTCTGCCGCCAACGCAACAGGAGGCAAAAGATTCGAAAGCACATTCTCGCTTGAGGGACCTGCTTGATCGGCACCCGCAAAAAGCAGTGCATTTCCCTTGGGACTAAAACAGCACCTGTATATTCTTTGCCTAATTTTCAGTCGTCAAAGGGCAAGGTGGCCATTTTCAGTAAGAACGTGCTTTCCATTTAACGGTGCGCTTCATTTTGCTCATGGGCCCCGCCCCGCTGGAACGTGGACAGAGCCCCACGCGCCGCAGCGTGAGCGCGCCTCCCCGTGCGAGCGCGCGCGCTCCCGCAACCCTGCCCGGTCTCCGCGGAGCGCTGGCGCCCCCTGCTTGGGCACGTAGAGGCACCGGCGCGAAGTGCTCCGGCGTCACTTCAGTGTGACGCCCCGGTGGCTGAAAAGGCGTAAGGAAATCACACGGGTATCCAGAGTTTGATTTGGAGGTTGTATTTATAAGAACGATTTTGATATTCTAATTGAATATTTATCATTCAGATGACTCGTCACATTGTAGACTATGTGTTTTTATAAAGCACTTATTACATCAAAAAAAGGAATCTATCAAGTACTTTGATCATTTCCAGCTCAGTGACACGAACCTGAACACATCTGCGGCACACGTAAGGGATGAGTGCTCGCCTCTGGGTGGCGGGCCGTGGGCAGCGACCAGGACCCTTGAGACTCTTTAATTGCAGAATTGTCTGTCTCGTCTCTCCCGGCGATTATTGAAACCCAGCAAATCTAACTCTCTGACATAGTTTCAAAACAAGAAATACTTCAAACACTGTTTTCCAGAAGTCAGAAAATAAAATCACAAAATTGTGCGCTGACTTTCATTCTTCAAATTAAGTCTCACTCTGGATGTGTTTACTCATTTCTATATGACTTTAAGTAGAATGAATAGCCCTTTATTTAAACTATTACAGAATAAAATAGAGAATCAGAGAAAGCAGGCCTTCTGAAGGCCACGAGAAATAATGATGACCCAGTAATGAAGAATAAAACTATGAAACAGTTCCAAACACTGCAAAGGCACAATGTGCCACAGTCGATAATATTCACTGGGATTTCTTTAGTCTCCACAAAATCTTTAACAGGTACCGGAAAGCAATAGGAAAAATTTAAACAATTTTTAGAGATTCCCAATGTAATTATATTCCAAGTATAAATATTCTACAAAAATAGATTTAAAATAGAACATTTTAAATCTCATTTTGAGAATTTTATAACTCCTTAAATAATGTAAGTTGTTGTCATCACATCGGTTTTCAGAAACAGATGACGAGGTACCCAGGAGGTGTGAAGAAGTGACAGCGTCCGGAACCACATGCTACACCTGTCTGCCCCTGCGTGGTCCTGGCTGGTCACTGTTCACAGCTGGAGGACTCACTGCTGTGGTTCCTACCGAGAATGCCTTCCCGCCAGTCCAGGGGCACATGCATCAAGGAGGGGACCATAGCAAAAGGGCGACCCAGGGCACAGCCCCAGAGAAGAGGCGAGTCCTGGGTCACGGCTATGGGGTGGCTCTGGGTACACTGGTTGGTCCTTTTCCCCACATGGCCCAGGGCAAGTCCCTAACCACTTCTTTGCCATCCCCAGAAGCAGTGACAAAGTCAGGGAGCAATGACGAAGTGGGGGTGCCAGGCTGTCCCCAGGAGGCCCTCCCACTGCCGTTTCTCACCGGGACGGTGAGGACTCTGAGGCTGGCTTCACAGTGAGAAGCAATGCTGGCAGCCTGCACTCTCCACGGGAAGTGTCAGGCACGGTCCTCTCCCACTGTGGCCTTCCCCTTAAAGCCCACGGCCCCAGCCTGGTCACAAGAAAACTTAGATGAACACCAGTTAAGGGGCAGTCTGCAAACACATCTCACTGAGAATCTTCAAAACTGTCAAGGTCATCAAAATCAAGGAAAATCTGAGAAACTGTCACTGCGGCAGAGAGGAGCCCGAGGAGATGTGACAGTGAAGTGGTGTCCTGGACCCCACCCTGGAACGGAGGAGGGACAGGATGTAGACTGAGTAAATCTGAATGAAGTGTGGGCTTTGGGTCACAGCAGTGTGCCAGTCTTGGAGTCTTAGTTGTGACAAATGTACCAACTCATATAAGATGTCAATAACAGGGACACTTGTTCTGGGAATTTCTGTATCATTACACCTTTTCTGTAAATGCAAATCTATCCTAAAATAAAAGTTTTCTTAACAAAAACAGAAAAGAGTTCACGCCCACTCACGCACCCTAAACTATAGAGAACAAAGCTTCGCCGAGATCCGGGGACCTGTCTGAATCACCAAGCAGAGGCTGAATTTGAACCAGTAAAAGATTTTCAAGCCTAAAAACCAAGCTGTCCTTTAATATCAGAGTTGCCCATTGAAAAGCATTCATTGTAAATGAAGACTTGATGTATGCATTTGAGTTAAAAAGAGTAAATCCTTATTTGCCAAAAAATGAGAGGAAGAGAAGGGTTAATGGCTGGAAATGCTTACCGATGTGTGTCCCACACTCACACACACCCTGATGACAAGCTAAGCGAGGGTCTATTTTTTTGCAGGGGTAAAGCGTGCGCCACGGGCCCTCCTGTTTTGAAAATGGTGGAATCTGGTCATTTAGATCACACCTTCTGCACTCATGGCTTCAGGGAACTTTTCTGCAGAGGTTGGCTTCACTTTGTCCTACCCTATCTTTTCATTTATCCAGAGGTCATTCTTATCTCTGCTCTTAGGGGAACCTCAAGGTTGTCCCAGCTTATCTTTGTAATGTCTCTGCACCCAGTGTCCCTGATCTTATTAAAATAGCTCATCTCCTGTTTGCAGCTGGTGATTTTTCTAGGCAGAATTTTTAACCCATTTATTCTTCCTTCATCAATTCTATCTCGTACAGTTGAACATTTTCTAAGCCGAGCTTATACTTGCCAGTGATCTACATACTTAAAAATAAGGGGGGAAATGCTTGTATCATTTTCTTCATCAAAGATAGGACCTAACAAAGTCATCATGTTTTTATTTATAAAGATAATTTTCTTAATTTACAATTACCCTGTGTCCAACAGGAATCAATCTTTTTATGTAAGTAAACAAACAGGTTAAAGTTCTTTTTTTTTTCCAAAACCACAAACTGGATGGTCAAACATATTTTTCATCACAACCTCTATCGCTGAATGATCTCAACATGTGGTCACATGACCTAACGCTTTGTCTTCCCTTTTACATAAAGCCTTAAGTAAAGCTCTATGGGGTCAGTATCTGACCCCCTTCCCGCCCTAGGAAGGGACGCCCCGGGACAGCTAGAACGTAACAAACCTGCTCCCGAGTCTCACCCTGGCTTTTACACCTGCACTCACAGGTCCAAACGCGGCCACGATGCCAGCACATCCCGGCGGTGGACGCAGCCGTGAGACACATTGTCGGTGCCACAGGGGACGCCCAGGGCCCAGCGGCGACCAGCGCCCTCACGAGACTTCCAGCCGCTCAGCCACCTGCAGTCACTGGCCCTGTGGCCCGTGCCCATGCGACGGAGCCACTGCTCCATGCAGAGGCCTCCGAGGGCCGCAGAGGCAGCTCCAGAAGCCCTGGTGGGGACCGGGCTGCAGTGCCTGGGGCACCAGGGGGCAAAGTCTCCCAGGCGGCCCGTGCCTGGAAAGCTGGGAGCAGGGACACCTTGCTCTCTGAGTTCTGCATTCCTCGCCATGCTTTACCTTCCCGCAGAGCAGGACTGCAGTGGAAGCAGTGAGAACAGACTTGAGCAAGGCCTCTGCCGTGGGGAACTGGGCCCCACCTGCAGTGTGGGCAAGCGGGGGCCACTGGATCGCAAGCTACTGGCAGGAGCCATGGCGGGTGTGGGTTTTCCAGCTCGGCCGACCTCGCGGGGTTCACAGCGACAGCAAGCCAGGGGACCGGACATCCCATGAAAGACAGTGAAAGTAGGTTCGCTCTCGTCAGGATAGGCTTTACAGGGATGGCGACATATGGACCTCACAGAAGTCCGAAGCCTAGAGTTTGGTCACGCAGAGAATCTCTGTCACTTCCACCACCATTTTGAAATCTCTCTTCTACTGGAAAACTGCCCAATTACTCAGACGCCCCTCGGGGGGCGGTGCACAGCCTCAGCACCCAGGAAGCCACAGAGCTTGGGCAAGTGCTAGGACGGTCATAAGTGTCTGTTGAGTTGAACTCTTTCAGGAAAGAAACTAAAAGTGAGATGTAAAGACCATCCCAGAAAGTAGGCAGAGAAAGGAATGACATTTTGGTTTAGTTTCTACTTGTTTTACTGGTGCTGACAACTTGAAAATGATGTGGGGGATTCAGAAACAGAACGGAACTGAAGGAGATCGTAGCATGGAGCGGGCAGGTTTCTAAACAAGCTTTTTGTCTCCTTGAATAACGTTAGGCTATTATAAGATCACAAAAGGCTGGGGTTATCGAAAATAGCTAAGTCTAAACTTAAAAATTAAACAACATCAATTCAAGAAAAAAAGGCCTTTGTAAAAAGCAGCTGGTACTCCTGGGGACAGTGAGGTTTGTCTGGTGAGCTGGGTTCCAGGCGAGTCCTGTGTGACCGCTGCCCACACAGAGCCGCCGCGCTGTCCCCAGACCTCCACTGCTCTCCCTCAGTAGGGTCCAGCTCTGAGGGCGCAGAAGCCAGCGTGCCCTGCCCCACGGGTGACGCCATGTTCATGAGCGACGGCAGGAAGCCAGGGGACTGACGAGCCTAACGGAGCAGCACCTTCCTCTGGCTGATTCCGCTTCCCTCGGCCCCTGCCCTGCGGCTTCCCCAAGTTTCCTGCAATGACAGACACATGAAGGTTTACTGTGGTGAGCCACCAGCCGCCTGCCGGTCCCTACAGGACGGCCGAGAACTGCTGGAGTCACATCCGCCATCCAGTGATCCGGAGCCCGCGAAGTCCCCAGAGAGTCTGTCCATTCACCCGAGCGAGTTCAGCAGTGACTGACCGGCCTTCCATCTGGCCACAATCTTTGTTTTCTTTTCAGAGAAATCCCTTGCAAACATTTCTGCCAATGATATTTAATATTTATTAAATTCTCTTACATGTCTTGTTTATGGCTACTCTAATAGAACTAGTATTTTACTGCTGAAAGGACCTAGATGTTGATTGTTCCAGCTCAAAAAATCTTATTTCACAGACGATAAAATGGGGTCATTCAAGAGTTAGACGACGAGCCCAATGTTCTTAGCTAAGAAGCTAGACCGGAACCCAGGCCTCCTGCCCGGAAGGCGGGTGCCATCTGCACCATGGTCTTCTGCCCAATGAGAAGTTCTGTGTAGAATAATTTTTTTTTAAATTAAGGGAAGGCAAAGGCTTGAAACATTTGTTTTCCTCCATGACTGAAGAGGTCATAGATTATTTGTGGCTGATGAGGATTGATCTCACTTTAAAAGCACCTGCAGAAGGCCAGCCACGACGTGGCACACCTGACGCCACCGCATTTGAACGGGCGCTTCCCAGCACCCTCAAAAGAACTGCCGCCGTCAGCACAAGAAAGGGGTTGCCTTTGCGTTGGGGACCACGGAACACGCGCCATCCAGGTGCTGCTAACGGCGGGCACGCCCGCCCGCATCGACGGCCGCGCTCTGCTCCCCTGTGCCCCTGGAAGTCCTCGGCATTCCGGGGCGCCGGGCCCACGTGGGCCCCTCCGCACGGCGGGAGTCGCAGCCCCAGGAGCCAGCTGGGCCCGCCCTCCGCCTACGCCCCCGTCCCGGGCCTGCCACCGACTGCCTCGCAGAGAGGCGGGCCGGCCGCCACTGCCACGTGCTACTTCTGTCTCCTTCCGCCGGGAACCAGGCAGCGCTGGCCGCGGTGGGAAAGCGTAGCCTGGGAGCCATGGCCCTGCCACAGCGCTGCGGCGCCCGCGCGGCCACCTGCTCCAACCGCCACCTGCTTCTGCCCCGCGGTCTTCTCTCACCTTGTTTCCAATCCAATGACTTTACTTGGAAATTCTGTAACTAGTTGTCACTTTGCATCCTTTTAATAGCTCTTCCTAAAACACTTCTCAAGGCTGAACTTGATCTGTTTCACTTGCTCTGGTTAATCACAGAAAAGTCAGTTATGTTAAAATTAAGGACCTACATTCTCCAACACACACAGAAGACAGTCCTTGCTTTTAAAGGGTCCAGATGTCTTAGCAAGATGGCCGTGTCCCCAAGGTGGTAGATACCCATGGATAATGACCTCTAAAACCCTGTGCAAGGGAGGGACGGAGGAAGGGGTCAGCCTCCAGCAGTCAAGAGGACTCACTACAGGTCATGTCTATGCAGAATTCTGAAGTATGTGCAAAAAGCATAGCTAAAGAGAAACAAAAAAAAAAACAAATGAGAAGCTAAATGTTGTGTATAATTATTTATACACATTCCCCGTGCCCAGTGAGCAGTGACTCTCCCTAGAGAGGTGGCTGACCTCTGAGACATGCGCCATCCACGGGGCTCATGTCTCTAACAGAAAAGCTTGTTCCCATTCTGTCTAACTTATTGCCATGAGTCTCACTGGGACATAAACTCATGAGGAGGGGGCCGTTGGTTTCTGTTGTTCACTAACGCCTGGTAAACACGAAGAACAATGCCTGATTCACCACGTGCACTGGCTAAACGCATGTTAAACTGACTAAATCACAGACACCCGTGATTTCCCTTGTACGAGTGTCCATGGAGGGTTCCTCCGTTGGCTCATGCTGGGTCTTCTCTCCTAGTGAAGGTGCAAAAAAAGGTAAAGCCCGAGCCTCGTCTCCACGAAGCTCAGTTGCACACAAAGCAGTACCGTGCTCCCGCCTCTCGATAGAAAGAGACTTTCCGGGGACAGAAGGCCACATGCTGGAAGGGCACCCAATGTGGCTGCCCAGAGTGGGGAAGTCGCAGTGCAGTGACCTGACGCTGGCTGCCCAGGTTTCTCCCCATCACCCGCTCCTCCTCCGCGGCTCTGGCCAGGCTGCCCGTGTCAACGTCCCCGCCGGGCTAACAGAATCCCTTTCTCGCCTGCCTCCGAAAAGAACGATGACTAAAATGCACCTAGTTCTCTAGTCAGAAGCCTGTCCTTAAGATCGGTACCTAAAATAGGTTTTCAAGTTCAAAACCAAAGAAGGCGTACTGAGGTGAGTTTCCAGGGCGTCGGCCGGCACCCTCCTCCCCGTGTACCTGCATGGGGTCTCTGCCGGACTTGAAGGACCGCCCTCTGCCAAAGCCCCCATCACCCGCTCCTGAGTTGCCCCTACCTTAGTAGCCCTTTAGACTAAAGCAAAGGAAAGCACACAAAAAAGCAAGACTAAATAAGACCTGAACTGTAAAAAGGACGCCTTCTGAACAAAATGTTATCTTGTAATTTCCACACGACCTGGGAACGGCAAGTGTCAATGACGGCTTACAGTAAAAAGGAGAGAAAAGGCTCTGTTTCTGGCGAGGAAAACGTACCACGTTGTCATTGTTCTCTCAGCTGAACAACTTAGAAACGTTGTCAGGTCTGGAGGCAAACGTTTGCAGACAGGAGGCATAGCATGGAGCCTGGGATACTGCAGCAAGAAATAGGGAATGATCACTGATAAAGACAAGGGAAAACCTAAATACTCGATGGAACTCCATCCAACAAGTCCACGGGTCACACAGCCACGGCTCAGCGACTCAGCAAGTTCGCCTCCCATGCAGAACATAATTTGGGAACCATCATAAAAGTCCAAGGAATTCCAGGCGGTGTGGGCACGCGGAAGCAGGTCCTGCCCGCCTCCCTCCGCCGCCTCCCACAAGCCATCATCCCATGTTACAGATGAAGGGGTCCACCTCGTCACTTTTTATAAAATTCCCAACAATTAGGACTGTAGCTGTGATAACAACGGAACGTTGATTCCATTAAATGCTATGTGAACGTGAAAGATCCTGGTCGTTACGAAGATCCCTGCAGAGGGAGGCGCCCGGCTCGCAGCGCACGTGGGTGCTGCCCCTTGGCGCCCTGCCCGCGGGCCGTGGTGACCACAGACGTGGTCTGCCTCAGAGCTGCAGCCCTGGGGCTGCACGCTCCCCATAAACCACCGTGAGCAAGTCCCAAAGCCATAAGCAGCGGAATCGCTGGCTCCCTGTTCTATGCCCAAAGGTTTTATTTATCGCTACTACTAAAGGCAGAGGGCATTCGTTAATTTAGTTGACCAAGTAAAGTGAAAAGCTCCATGTAGAAATAACGTATGCACTACAAGGAAGTAGAGAAAAACAGGCCCACAACACCACCGAAAAGAAACAGACCATTAAAGATCATGTAAAATGATAAAAATTGTTCCAGTTTTTCACTTTTGTTCTACGTTTCTATATTTCTATAATATTGCTTTATTGCTTTGCAAAAAAAGAGTATAATTTCTTATTGTATCATTCTCCATATAAAATATTTCTCTCATAAAACACTAATATTTAATGAGTACATGTTTGTTTTTGCAAAAGAAAGTAACAAAGGAAAACATAACAATGGTACACGACCTATCTTCCTTGCCAGTTATGACATCATCAATTCATCTTACTTTTTCACCAAAAGGTTTATATATTTTTTTACTTTCTAGAGTCAATTATCGAAAATATCTGAATAGGTTGCTAAAAATAAGTATATGTGGATCTTTTTTCCCCCATTTTGTGCAGCCCTAATACAGCATGCATGTTACCAATAAAAACAGGATATCACCTCACTACATCTAGCATCTTAAATGACTTAATCGATTTACAAATAAAATTCGAAACACCAATCTCTTATACTTCTGCCAAGACAGAAAGCCAATCAACCCAGACCAAAACTATTAGGGGAAAAAAAATCACCATTTCAACCAATGACAGTCAGATCAGACCTAGCAACTACAGTATTGATTAAAACTTAGGAAAAGAGAGTATGTATTAAGCATAAACGTAGCTACAGGACTGAAAAATCCTCATGTTTCTTTAATGGCTCTGTCATTTTCCTCGTTTAACAGCTACTTTAACAGCTGGCTATCAGACTTTGTCCATAAGTGCATTAAGAGTAAATTATTCCCATTTGAAGGGCATTATTGTTCAAAGTCGATAGTTTCCAATATACTAAATGGCTGACTTTACATTAGCGATCTCAGCCAACGAATGCACCTCAAGAAGCACCCTGTGCTCAGGCGGCCTAGCGGCTACTGCAGCCCAGCCTGCCGCAGGCAAGACCTGCCACGTGGGAACCGAGGAAGGCAGCTCATGCTTTCTGTTGGCGTACACAGCTTCCCCTGCTGCACTAAGCAGAACGTGCTGATTCTAACGCAATCTTCCCCTGGGTCTGGAGGGCATCACCACAAACTACCGCTTCGCCATCATCTAGTGTCTGTGGACGGGCTGGGTCTGCACTGATGCTGGTCATTTAGTACATCAATATGAGAAAACGTTTAGGAGACACACGTGGCATCTTTGATTCAAATATTATTTCACACGGATAATCATGCTATCCATCCCAGAAAATCACGCTGCTCTATACTCAGCATTCCGGCCCTATGAGGAACAAGAGCACGGTTTACAACAACGCAACACCTCTAAACTACAAGTCACTGGACTCCTGTCCTGCTGCTCAGTTTTTACAACGTCCCTGATGACATAATCGATACTTCCTCCTACTTCACTGCGCGGGCGGTGTTTTCCACCCAGCCCTCAACTTGAAGCCCTGCTGCAGCTCGGACTCTCCACAAACCACTGAGCAAAACGGCATCAGGCGAACAAGACCGTGGATCACCACCCACGTCTAGGGCTAGAGATGCTTCCCATTGATTATGCTTTATACAGATGGAGATGTAGATACGGTACAGGGAGAGGGAGAGGTATAGATGTAGACACACATGCATACCACACACACGCCATATGTCATATATAGATATAGATGAATGACAGATGCACATACATAGCCATGCCATACACACCGCATGTAGCATATAGATGTAGATGGAGGTATGACAGAACAGGTAACCGTGCACGATGGAAGAAGGTAACACCCACTGTCCCCATGCACTGAGCTCTCCCCCCACCCCCGCCCCGAGCGTGGCACACACATTTCAGTATTCAACCACCACGGCAAACCTGGGAGCTTACAAGTGACTCAAGAGTCAGAAAGGAACTTGGTCAAGGTTATGTAGGTAGTATCTCTATTTGAACTCTGGTCAATCCAAGCCAAACCTCCACTCCTGCCAAAAAGAAGCACAAACAAATGAAATCATAAAACATAAACAGCCAGGACTGCGTGCAGCGGTGAGAAACCATGGCGCTAGAAACTCCTCAATGAATAACCGAATACCCCGAGAGTCTCTCCCCAGAAGATTGCCACGCAACAGGCTTGCTCAGGAAACAAGCCAAGTCGTCGTTTCTCACAGCAGGAAACGCTGGCCCATGGCGGGCAGCTAACACAGAGTCGCCGGCGGCTCAGGAAAGAATGCCACCTCCAGGCTAGTGGCAAACCGCCCTCTCCATGCCACAGGCTAAGGGTCTGCAGTGATCGGACACAGCGCACTGAAATGATGCTATTCCTAAACATTGAAAGGAAATTTCAGGAGGAAATCGGGTTATTTTACGTTCACTGGAGTCAGATGTGTGTAAGCTCATCACAGCTTATCAACAAACGAATAAAGCCAGACATAGAGAAAGTGGGACACGCACCCGCCCTCCAGGGTGTGCACCCCGCCCAGCAAAGCCCCACCCGGATCGCTCCAGATGGGGACCCACCAGACCGCACGTGCTGGGCCAAGTTCAAGGAAACAGCGGCCTGTGTCTCCGCTGTTTTAAAACGCACATCTGTTCCGCACGTTCCCCAATACTAGCTCGGCATAACAGGTCCTTTGTCTAGTTAAAGTCAAGCACACGGCACCTTCTAACACTGTCACCATGAGGTTAAAATGACAGGATCCCGGGGCACTGAAACACCTCAGTCCTGGTGGAATGACACTGCCTTCTCAAGCAGTTCCTTAAGACAAAGGACAGTACCACCTCCCAGCCCCGATGCGGTGACTCCTGGAGGAGCTCAGTCCATCGCTGGAGAAATGCCCTGCGGCCCGTGGACACGGGGACTGTCACATGGGAGACCGAATTGCAGACCCACGCCACGCGGCCCGCCACACAGCCGACAGACGCTCCTAACGACTTGTGATTCTGTGTTGAGAGTCCACTTCCAGACTTCCTGCACCCGATCCCATCGCTCTGCGCACCAGTGAGAAGAGCAGGTGGGGCCACCTGCGCGGGACTCAGAGCAGAGGATGGCGGTGGCCCCCCTGCGACCCTCCGGCAAACTATGTAACCCAGAAGCACAATCAAAGAAACTATCGAAGGTCAATGTACACTTTACGAACACACTTCTAGGTATCCCACTGAACATTTACCGTAAGCCACATGCACATTTTGTGCAGAAGGACACAGAATTAGAGACGGGGAGGGGGTGAGGCTGTGCCTCATTAACGGAAAGCTCTGGCACAAAATACACATGCGAAGGCAACCCCAGCCACTCCGCCAGTGTCAGGATCCTGGTCATTTCCTCCTCAGCGCTTCCTAGGACTCCGGATGAGCCGAAGCCCTTCCCTTCAGGCCTTCGGAGTCTGCTGCTATCTCTCCGAGGCTCACCAAACTGAGTGTGTTTACGCATGTGACCGCAGCCCCACCAGAGCTCCGAGGAAGAGCCCAAACAAGCTGAGCGTGCGGCAACCTGGCCTGGCGTTCGCTGGGGCAGGAGAACGAAACAAGTGGGAGCGCAGTGCAGGGGCCGCACTCGCCTGGGATTCGGGTCCAGGCTCAATCCCAAGAGAGCGTCGCGTAAGACGAACGCGGGCGACATACCACCGTGTGGGGAGAGCGCCAAGCATGCCGGACCCGACAGAAGCAGCGAGCGACGGCGCACGGCTCACAAGACTGGCGGCGAAGGGAATGCACGCACGGGAACCAGGAGCCACCGGCAGCCTGGCGAGGCCTGGCGGCCGCACTCTGCGCCATGGTCCCACACGTCAGGGTACGGAAGCAACCGCAGGAACTTCCCTTCTAGACCTAAATCTGGCTAAATCAAAACATGTTTTAGTCGCGTGCATGCCGCACGAATTTTGACAGAAAATGATGTCTGCATGAGCTGATGAGTGATATACATCAGGCACGCCCAGTCATGGACTCAGATGTGAGGAAAAGCTGATTCTCAAAGTGCCAGATGAGAACTTCAGTATAACCCCACAGGTGCAAGGGCAACGACAGAAAAGACCTCGGACTCCGGAATCCCGGCCAAAAAATGGCTTCAAAGAGAAGTGGTGAGAGGAGAAGCACAAGAAACACGAAGGCACGTTCTGGACAACGGCAGAGTCCGCGGAGAGGTGCGGGATGCGTGTCTGTGCACTGCGCTGTGGCTACATCAGCGGGTCTGGGGGCTCACGGGGCCGGGGTGGAGCGCTTGCTGGCAGCTAGCAGGTGACCTCTATTCAGTGGAGACCACCCCGCCCTCAGGGCGCTTCACGGCCCTGAGCGAGGGCGTGTCTGCACTGTGCTTAGTGCAGGGGGTGGCACAGAGCCCACCCAGTGAAACAGTGCTGGTGTCACATTAGTATTGTCATTGCTGTCACCAAGGCTGTCGTATCAGGAGTAGCGTTATCATCATCGATCGCACCCCATCGCCATCACCATCGCCATCAGCATCGCCATCAGCAGCAGCAGCATCACCATTATCCCCAAATCTCTGAACCTGGACAAGGAGAACGTGCAGTCACGTCCAAGTAAAAAATAACAAAGAACTGTAAAGCTTAGTGCTCGAATCAGCTGTGCACGAGTGCAGTGACTTGGCTTCTGCTTTGTTCCTACTTCTCGGTGAGGAAAACCTCGTACTAGAAGAGGATCAATGTCACGTAATAACATATATAATGAATGGAATGACTTTCAGGCGCATGTGATCGCACAGCCGTGGTGGTGACCTGCGTTGTCACGGCGGACGGGAAAGCAGCCAGACCTGCAGCACACGACTGTGAAACCTGCGTTGGAGAGGTTCGCGGGGGACACATTTCAAAATTGTAGACCAGCGTGTGGCCGGCATGTTCTGTCATCGCCCAGCGAAGGGAGCCGCGATCGCAAACCTGAGTATGTCAGGGACATTGAACGGGAGCTTGGGCTATGTGACCTTCAGATTTCTTCCCCAGAGACTAATCACGTAAGCCCCGTGGTTCTGTATTTTCAGACAAATCAAATGAAACAGAACGGTAATGGAGCTCGCCGGCTCAGCCTCCGCCACCAGGCTGGTTCAATCAGATCATCCCAGGAAAAAGGCGTCTCGCTTGCTCCGAATAGCTAAGCAGGAAAGAACCCGACTTTGATGACAGGCTGGCCCCGAATTCCCTGAGTGACCCACCTGAGGAACATGGCATTTAGCTCTGCGCTGATCTTGCATCGAGTGATAGAGAATGCGGAAATTCTGACACAGGACGGCACTACTCTGCATGCTGCCTACAGATACAACCGAGTAAACCAGATAAAACAAATGCTCCTCTGCCAACACGATCGTTTCCTAATTAGAATGGTTGAAATCAATTGGAAGTTTTTCAGAACGTTTTGCAGATTTGATGACTTTTCCCTGTGAAATACTTTTTTTCTGATTTAAATATTTAAAACTCCATATAAAATTATTGCTGAGTGCTTACAAATACTAGAAACTGTTAAAAGTCATCTTCAAACCCAATTCTTTCTTTCCCTTAATAATTTAATAGCAACAAAAACTCTGCAACAAGCCTTGCTGTTTTCTTCCAGGAAAGACTTCGGCAGTGACATGGAGTGTCACCCAGAGCCTTGATGCTGACAAAGCACACAGGAGGAGGAGACCCCGGGACAGAGGAGTGGCAGGGGGCAGCGGGGACGGAAAAACGAGTGAATAAAAGAGCAGCGCAGAGGCGGCCAGTGCCCTGGCGAGTGGAGAGAGGGTGGGGGTCTTTCCCCAAAGGAGACGCTGCGGAATCGCGGAAGTGAGGGGACACCTAGCTGGTGGCGGGCCGTGAGGGTGGCGAGAACATGCACGGGACGTGTGTAGAAGACACGTTCACGTGCCCGTGCCTGATGGTGATGGATGGGACAGGACACAGAGTGTCGCCACCATCAAAACCCGTGTTGCCATTACTGCTACGTCCACTGCCACCATCTCCAACATGGGTGCGCTTAACCCCTTTCTGTATGCAGACCCTGTTTAACTGCATTGCAAACAGAAAGTCTTAGAGGGACTGACTTCTCAGAAAATCAACATTCTGGAGAAAGAAAAAGGTGTAAAATAATTTTGGAGAGTGGGAAACCAAGCACTCCGCGGAAGGGCCGTAGGCTATTTAGCAGCGCGAAGTGTCTGAGCTTTGGGATGATGAACTGAAAATGAGACCAATCACCAAAGCTGTGTTTCTCCCCAGCCATGTTCGAGTGTCTGAGTGTGACCCCAGGGCCTGCGGCTAGTGAGCTGACCCCAGGCTAGAGGCTCGCCTGGGAGTACAATGAAGCACAGGCCAGGAGGCACTAAAGACATCTGTGAGGGAGGGATGATGGTCTCTCGAGCGTTACCCAAACCTGTAGGCACACTTTATAACATTCTTCGTGGCTGGTTCCTGACAACTATCACTTTATTTTATTTCTCGACCACCTCTAATCCTTAGTGTACAGGCATAACTGGGCCCATGCGTGTCCCTAGAAATGTCACATGTTCTATCACCTCCATGCCCTCATACACAGTGCCACCCCTTTCCTCGGCTTTCTCCAACCTCGTCCTGTCCTTCACTTGGCAAACACTGAGCCTCGGTCCCACGATCGGCCCCTGCTGCTGAGGCCCTGCGCCTCCGCACCGGGGCTCCTCCTGCCTTCCCCCGAAGGCGACCGCTCCTCGAGGACACGGACTCTGTCTTATCTGGATTCTAGATTCGTATCTCTAGTGCCCAGGACTGTTCTCAGCACAAAGTAGATGCTAAAAAGAAAGGTGTTGAATACATGTATGAAAAAACAAAACAATGGTTGACATGAGTTCACTGAAAGCCAGATTCCGACAGGCAACGGCTGCATGTAAAAGATTCAGTCTACAGTCATAATTTCTGACTCTATGAGAGGTAACTGGTCTGACCAGCCTCCTGTGCTCTTCATGGAAGGAACAGAATTAATATTTGCTATATCTCCAGGTGCCACGTGACAAAAGAATCACACCAAAAAAGAGGTATTTAAAGCCAGCCTGGTCTGGAAGTAATTAATCAGAGCAACCAACATTACTATCAAGAACATCCCTCAACTAAGCTGAAAAAGGCAGATCGACCCAATAAGTTGCTAAAACGTTCCTTAAAAGTATCCTGAATATGCACACAGAGACATATTAATTCATCATTTCCCGATTCTCTGATTTTCCGTATGCAACATTACATCTTCTAGAAAGAGAACCACATCGAGGCGTAAAGATCAGTACAAAGTCACTGTAGTTGAAGCAATGGTTAGCTGGACTAGATATTGGAGGGAAATGAAGATACTTAAAGTAGATAGAAATATGAGTATTTAGCTTTATAGTACCATTTTTGAAAGGGAACTGTGAGAATCAAAGTTGTCAGTTGATCTTCCCATTACTTCATGTAAGTCTAGCAAAGATTCAAAAAAAACACAGTAGCTAATAATTTAAAATAGTTAAAAATAGCTGATATATATGATAGATACGAAATTTACCTGGAATAAAATATTGTTTATGAGTAGATCAAGAATAAAACTAAGTAGTTATGGAATGCCCTTCCTTAGTATCTTTTAAGACTGAGCTAGGTCCCTTGGTTACTGGAACAGGTTTTGAATAATGATTTTAGTCCCAATAAGTTAGCCATTCTTTCTCAGAATCCCTTCCATCCTTTTCAGTCATTGCCATATATTACTTAATATCGAACTATTGGGATTGAGTCCCGTGAAGTGCATCAGGAGGGCCTGTTGTTAACACTGATGGTCACAAAACGACTCCCCGAGGATGTGCTTCCAACATCGTGACTCAAACTGCTGTGAGCGTTTCAAACAGACAGAGCCATGTGCATCTTCTCCTTAGAAGACAGGGATCCGTCCTGCTGAGGCCCCGCAAGCTATGACCCTGACCCCCTCGTGCCAGCCTCCCTTCCATCAGCTGACTCCACTGTCAGCCTTTGGCAAACAGCACTGTGGTGAGGATGTCACAGAGCGGCCCGCTCTCTAGCCGTCACTTTCACATCATGTCTCAAGGGCCGGGGCACCACTTTTGTCTAGGCTAGCATACCTCAGGTCTTTCAACATTTCAAATTAACTGACTTAGAAAATTAAAGGTACAAGCAAATAAATTTTAAAATCTCCAGAAGCGGATACAGAGAATCAAGCCATAGAGATTCTCTTAAGAAACATGACAACAGCTTCTGGTCAAGATGGTGGAGTAGGTAAACACTATGCCCGCCTCCTCCACAACCACATCGAAATTACAACTAAACTACATAACAACCATCACTGAGAGTCGCCTGAAGTCTAGCTGACCAGAAGTCCTTTAACTAATGACATACAGAAAAATGCACCTTGAGGCTAGTGGGAGGGGTGGAGATGCAGAATAGGCCGATCCCACACCCATATGTAACAGTGAAGAATTGGGAGGGATAGCTCAGCTGCGGAGGATCCCATGAGGAGCAGGAGGCCCCAGCCCCACACCAGGCTCCACGGCCCAGGGTTCTAGTGAGGAAAGAGAAGTCTCCATGACTTCTGGCTGTGAAGACCAGCAGAGACTGTGGCTGAGTGTGATGGAGGGCAGCTGGTGTGCCAGGCATCCTCTTAAAGGGCCTGAGTATGCAGACTTAACTGCTGACAAACTCACTCGCTCTGAGCTCCAGTGCTGAGGCTGCAGCTCCAAAGGCACTAAGACACACGGGGACGGACTGAGTTGTCTGGCTTAATGGTGAGGGCTGGAGGGGCAAAAATGCTGGCAAAAGCTTCTGTTCCATTGCTGAGCTCCAGCATGCAGACCCAGGCAGTCACCATGTCTGACTCTCCATCAACCTGGCTGACACCACTGGCCTCGCCCTGGTGATTCCCTGAGACTCTGCCCCACCCAACTTGTAGGCCCACCCAAGCCACCTCCAGTAGTCATTTCCATACAAACAGCCTGCCTTGGCTCATGCTTCAGACTTTCCCAAAATCTCTCAAAGGTTCACAAACGTCAGATAAACAGCATCTGACCCCATACCTCTTGCTGAGCAGCCTACAGCCCGACAGAAGCAGCAGCCGGCCTCAGTTACAGCTTAACTCTCCCAGGTGTCTCCAAGCCCAGCGTAGGTGGAAGACGTCTACAGATCACTTTGTGGCCCCTCCCAGGAAGCCCCAGGGCCCACATAGCCAGTGGCCACTTCAGGCCAAGCTGAAGCACCGCTCAGTCACCTCCACAAATGACACAACCAAAGGGCAGATGAGCGGGCACCAGGGCTGTGATAAAGCGAATGCTGCTCTGTGGGGTCAGCTCTTGCTCAACGGCTCCTCCACTGTCGTCACAGGCAGCCTCGAAATCAATCAGCCCATCAATGTGCAAACAGCAACCAAGGCTCAACTACAGCAGGAGGGCACACTCAACCCATATAAGGAACACACCTGGAGCACCTGGCTCAGGTGACCAGGGAGAGTGCACCATCGAGCCCTGTAGGACACCTACGACATAAGGCCATGCTGCTAAGAGCAGGAGACACAGCGCCCTACCTAATACACAGAAACAAACACAGGGGGGCAGCCAGATGAGAAGACAGAGAAACATGTCCCACATGAAAGAACAGAACGTACCTCCAGAAAAGGAACTAAACACAATGGAGATGAGCAATCTACCACATGCAGAGTTCAAAACACTGGTTATAAGGATGCTCAATGAACTTAGGGGAAGAGTAGATGAACTCAGTGAGAACTTTAACAAAGAGATAGAAAACATAAAAATGGAGATAAAACACATTTAAAAGAGTCAGTCAGAAATGAAGACTATAATAAATGAAATGAAAAATATATTAGAGAGAATCAACAGTGAATTAGATGAAGCAGAGGGGCCTAATCAGCGATTTGGAAGATAAGGTAGCAGAAAACACCCGATCAGAACAGCAACAACAAAAAAAAGAACCCCCCCCCAAATGAGGATAGTTTAAGAGGTCCCTTAAACTGTCCTCATTTTTAAAACTTAAATCATACCAAAATTTGTATCAAAGGAGTACCAGAAGGAGAAGTGTGAAAGCAAGGAACTGAAAACCTATTTTAACAGATAATGACAGAAAGCTTCCCTAACCTGGTGAAGGAAATAGATATACGAACCAGAAAGTGCAGAGCATCCCAAACGAGAGGACCCTGACAAGGCCCTCAGCAAGACACATTGTAATTAAAATGTCAAAGACAAAGAGAGAATCTTAAAAGAACCAAGAGAAAAGCAGCTAGTTACCTAGAAGGGAGCTCCCATAAGACTCTCAGTGGATTTCTCAGCAGAGACTGTGCAGGCCAGAAGGGCTTGACATAAAATATTCAAAGTGGTGAAAAGTAAAAACCTACAACCAAGATTACTCTACCCAGAAAGCTATCATTTAGAATCGAAGGACAAATAAAGGGCTTTCCAGACAAGAAAGAGCTAAAGGAGTTCATCTCCACCAAACCAATATTACAAGAAGCATTAGAGGAACTTCCTTAAGACAAAAAAATTTAAAAAAAAAAACATTAAAAATATAAATAATAAAATGGCAATAACTACATATCTATCAACAATTACTTTAAACCAAAATGGATTAAATGCCCCAATCACAAGACATAGGGTGGCTGAATGGATAAGAAAATAAGACCCATACATACGCTGCCTACAAGAGACTCACTTCAGATCCAAATATACACAGACTGAAAGGAAAGGGATGAAAAAAGCTATTTCATGAAAATGAAAGCAAAGAACAAGGACGACAACAACAACAACAACAAGGACCCAGTTATCCCACTTTGGGGCATTTATCCAAACAAACCCAACGCTTCCTCAAAAGGACATGTGCATCTACACGTTCACTGTAGCCTTCTTTACAAAAGCCAAGATACGGAGGCAACCTGGGTGCCATCAATGAACGAATGGACAAGAAGGTGGTCCATATATACAGTGCAATATGACTCAGCCACAAAAAAAGAACGAAATCTTGCCATCTACAACGTGGATGGACCTAGAGGGTGCTGTGCACAGTAAAGCAAGTCAGACAGAGACAAATGCCAGATGACTTCACTTATATGTGGAATCTGAAGACCAAAACAAAGACACAAAACAGAAACAAACTTACAGATACAGAGAACAAACGGATGGTCATCAGATGGGAGGGGTTCGAGGATAGTGGTTAAAAAAGGAGAAGGGATTAAGAAGTACAAATTGGAAGTGACAAATTAGTCATGGGGATGTGAAATACAGCTTAAGAAATATAGGCAATAATATTGTAATAACTATGTATAGTATCAGATAGTTACTAGATTTATGGCGGTGATCACTTTGTAAGTTATACGTAAATATCTAATTGCCATGTTGTACACCTGAAACTAATATAATATTGCCTGCCTCGTATAATTTAAAAATAAAAAATATTACTTAAAAAATGTGTTCTAAAGCAACATTACAACTGTGAGGGATCCACATCCAACACACACAACAGAAGCGTAGCTTACCCTGCAGGTTAGGTAGCTTCGCGCCTCCCTGATGGTCAATGTGCGTGTGCGCGCGTTTCCATGTTCTAACAATACTCTCTGGTCTCTGCAGCTTTGGTCTCAGTGTTAGCCATTTCCCTTGGGTACAATCCTGCCGTCTCCACAGAAGCTTAAATAAGATGCAAACGTGATTTTCTGCTTCCTGTGCTCAAATGTATTGCTTTGTGTTTATGCAAATGTTCAGCTCAGTCTCTTAGAAAAGTCAAGAGAATTACCCTAAATAACTGTGAAGACAAAATTTAGGGAGCTATGATTTCAAAGAAAATATTTTTTTAATTCCTTTAAATATGTAGGATTTACAATACTGAAATCCCTTGCTTCATCGGTCTATGTCTTGTGCCATAAAAGGAAGTATATAAAATGTCATTCTAATTCATATCTTTTACTCAGTACTATGCAGGGATAAGCAGTGACCTGAAAAGAAGTTAACAAACCCCATCTCTAAATGACACATATGATAACCCCAGTAAGATTCACGAATCACTCTGCATTGGTTACATTAATTCAATGTTAATTCAGTCAAGTTTCATTCTCCCGGCTTCCATGTTTTAAAAAAAGAATATTAAACCATGATTTATTTGAATGTAAAAATCACAGATAGTCAGTACTAATACACTAAACTAAAAGAATCATCTTTATTGTTGGCTAAACATTTTTTCACTTGATAAGATTTTCACCATAAAAGATTTTTTCTGTGTATTGAACAGCAGTAGAGCTAGAACATCTTAATTACAGTATGCAGTTTAAAAGAGGAGTGAAATGCGTCTGCTTTAGGCAAAAGAACATATGCAGTACATATTAACTGACTATTCTAAAGCTACCAAGTAAAACTAAAGATGCTCAACTTACATTTTAATTCTTTACTCCCATTTCAAAACATTTGGAATTTTGCATATGAGCGAAAGCCATGAAAAGCTCAGCAGCTCAACACTAATCGCTTTGGATGTATCTCCCCTATATATTTAATTTGTCACTATGATTAGAAATATTTTCTTCAAATCCCTTTAATTATGAATATTCTATTCAGGCTATTCAGAGGAAGTCCCAAAGCCTCCAGATCTGCGTCTACGCCCAGGTGCACTATTAGGATGAAACTCATCCAAGCTTTAGGAAGATGCCAAGCAAGAGGCTCGCAGATGTCTTCCAGAGAGGGGGCTGGGAGCAAGCTGTCCCACCCCATGCCCTCTCCTGGCAAGTCATAGCTGACACACGTGCTGGGCAGAGACATTCATTATTTTAAGTCTGACATATGAGCCTCGCGAACGAAGGGTGATCAGGTTTACAGAGCTGCTACTAAGGAGCGTGCCATAAACCTGGTCACTCTTTGGACAGTAGATGGAAGTGGAAGGTTCGTGGTCAGCTGCCAGTACACTGTGTCAGACCAGGGGTGCACAGGATAATCTTCATCACGTTTCCTCTTCAACTGTAAGAATCACTTGGTATCCTCACCATTGGTTCTGACGAATTCTCAGAACGATACTTTTGTTTTGGTTTTGAGAAACTAAATGAAACAGGTCCATTGTTCTCACTGGGAGGCAGTCACTCATGCAGTGGCATCTGGTGTGTGGGCATTTGATGGGTATTCATCAGACCTTCCCAGCACTACTGACTGCGTTGAATTCTGAACAACATATCGAGCATCTTTAACACGGAAGGTGCTAGTGCTGGTTACATGTGTTTGAAATCCTACACACGGCAGACAAATGGCTAATATTTTTAACAAAAGGACCAGACAAGGCACACAAATTGTCGTCATGGATCCCTTGAATCTGCTCCTCCTTCTGGCCTCATATTTTCCAAGCCATCACCACTCCAAATAAAATCCCAAAGCCTGCGTTCTCGGCCATCTTGGCTTCCTGTTTACCCTGATCCTGCATCCCACACCCTGGATCTAAAATATGAGACGCGCCATGGGTTGTGAAAACACACGCACTGCGTGAGTAGTGCCACTGCACAATGACTGGGTTGTGCACTGCTGCGGCGGCCACGTTTGGTCCTGCGACGCAGGTACATTGCCACAATGGCACCACAATGTCTTCACACACGACGCTAAGTCCCTGGGACCCTTTGTCACCGTGGAACACAGACGTGGCTCAGGTTCCAAAGGCACCAACATGAAGTTCTTCTAGATGGCTCGGAATTAAAAAAAGGAGCATGAAAAGACCTTAATACATAATCGTGAACTGTCGCTGCTCTAACCTCCCATGGGAGGGTGACAGAAGAGTCCTCCTCACCCATGGAGTAAGAGGACATCCCATTGGTTTCTCTGTCAAAACGCCAGTGGAAGGTCAGAGGAAGATGAAGACATCTCCGAAAAGACCCTACAGCGAGCTCAATGTCACGGAGGAGCAGTGATGGCCTTGGCTGCCTGGGGTTAGACGCCGCGACCACTGAGGCTGGCGCTGTCAGAATCGAATCAGAGCCCTAGCCACTGAGCCCAGGTGGGCCAGCCTTCCAGCCACAGCCCGCCCCTGGGCACCGTGGCCATCGCCATGGGCGTTTACACACCCCCGAGCCGAGGCCGGACCCCAGCTCCACAGAGCAGGGCGCAGGGCTGGCCAGCGGACAGTGCCTTCCTCAGCCCCGCCATGCTGCTCCGGGGACCCAGCCCCCCTTTCCTCGAAAACGTCTACTCGGTCTCCTGTATTTTTTTCTGAGAGCATCTCCTGACCATTCCCTGAGCTGGCCCCTGCACCCACAGCTCGCTCATGTCCTCCAACAGGGTTTTAAGTTTTGCACAAATAGTTCCTGCCTGTTCTGTGGTGATTAAAATGTTACACATTTTGTTTTAAAGAAACATCAGCAGACCCCAATAAGGAATTACAATTAATATTGAAACTCTCAGAGTTTTTCCACATGTGAACGATGAGTTAAAAATATATATATGTAATATGTATACGTATGTATACAAAGAAATATATATATAATGAACAGAAAATCTAAATTGTTGTTCGATGGAATCTATTATTTCCCAGAGGAAGAGTCATATTATAGACAATTAATGTTGAATATAACGGCTTTTTTTCAATAGATACATGCCTCTTTCTTCTTTCCTAATTACATTGGCGCTTCTAGAACAATATCAACAATAGTGCATATGATCTCTTTTAGGTTTTTGCCCCGAATTATCTAAAAGTGCTTTTATTGAATCATTATTATTCTTGATGTTGGTGAACAAATAGGTTTATTTAAAAAGTAGCCATGTCACCGAGTTCTACTCAGGCGTCTTGTTTTGTTTTCTAAAAACAAGCAGTTGTGGAGCTCACCTTGTCAAAGCCCCAGGTGTCCTCTGAGAGGACGCGCGGCCTTTGTCCGCAGTCTGCGAAAGCGTCGCACTGGCAAATGTCTCATCTCGAGACACCTTCACATCCCCTGGGTTGCGTTTCACTTGCTTCCACATATCATTCTTCTGAAAAATTACACATATGTGGAAGAGGTAACAGTATACCTTCACACTGTCCGAGACCTCCCACTGCACCGTGTTGTGACACTCCACGTTTTCTTTCCTGACGCAGGCACGGTGCCGAGTGAGGCCCCGCGGCAAGGCCCCTACGCAGCGCCGTGCACCCCAGCGCCTCACGCACCGGCTCGGCCCTCGCTCACCTGGCGACGGCCTCTGGCCACTGAGGTGGACCAGTCAGCCAGCCATGGAAACTCCTCTCCCGCGGAGTCCCACTGGTTCAACTTGACCATGAAAGATAATGGAGATCAAGGTGAGAATGGATTCGATTATAATTGTGGCAAATTATTGTACATAAAACCGCTGTGCTCATATCCTCCTTAACTTACTTTCCTTCTTTATTATTTTCTGTTTTATATTAACTCTAGACGCCAGACTGTTATGCCATGCTTCAAAGCATGAAAGGGCACTAAGAATTGTGTTTTTGAGCACTGAATGAGCACTGAAACCACCAGTGAAACTGTTCAATTCACAGACTTTCACAGATCTTGTGTCTTTAAGCGTCACCCGCTTTTGCCCACAAACAATATTCTGCCATTGTCCATGATGATACCATTAGGATATTTTCTTCATCTATTTTAGTGCAAGTGGCTTGAAAGGGCACCAGGCACCGGCTGTTAGCCAGGGCAGCCTGGCGCCACTGACCCCAAGGCCCACACAGCACAGGTTGGCACAGCAGCCTGCGGGCGTCACGGACGGGCAGCCAGAGGCACGCAGCTCCAGGGCAGTGTGTGCGACACCCGGTTTCTGCTGTCAGCGCTGGCCACGTGCGTGCGTAGCCTGTGCAGACAACGATGCCACCTGCTCTGTGGGAGGGGCCCGCAGGGCGTCAGCTCTGGGAGCGACCTTCGAGAGCCCCGCACAGGCCGCGAGCGGTGGTCAGTGCTAGAAGGAGGCACGCGGACCCCACCCCCCTTCCCCGTGTGGCCGCAGTGCCCGCCTGGACTGCGCAGCGGCCACGCTTCCGAGGGCGGACGGCGGGCCGCAGGGGATTGCGGCGGTCCCTCCCGGTGTCCCCTTTCCTCCCCCGCCCGAGGCCATGGCGACTCCAGCTTTAAGTTTCTCTGCCAGAAGCTCGTTTCCCCGCGCGACTCCCACAGGCTGACCCCAAGTCACCTCCCCAAGACGAGCTGGCCATCCCTGGTCTGCCTTTGCTCACGCTCTCAGGAAGGACAAGCGACTCCTCCAGAAGACACAGCCTGTGGCCGCCCCCTGGGAGGTGAGCGGCTCCCAGTTCCTCCGCCAGGGCCCTTTCCTCTGTAAACGCTGTCACTGTGGTGACCCAGCACACAAGTCGCCATTCTAAGTGGGCAGTTCGGTGGCAGTGCCACTGGCACTCAGCCATCAGCACTGTGCCCCTCCAGAACATTCTGGCGGCCCTTACCACACTGAAGCATCTGCCACTGGAAAATGCAGGGCGGGCCAACCTGCCCCCTCGCTCCTGCAGGGGGGCTCTCTCCGTCCTCAGAACTGGCTCTCCGTTCCCACGTGCCCGTGCCTCCCGTCACCCTCCAGTCAGGGAGCCGACCATCCTCTCCCCAGACCCGCTCAGTGACCGATGGCGTCGGCGAGCGGGTCACAGTCTCAACAGCCGCGGGTCTATCCCCCAGCCGGGCACCCATTCCCCTCTGGTCCCTCCAGCTGTGGGTCAGCATCTTATGTATGTTCTGTAGCAATGCAAAGCCACACGGTCTGGGGGGGCCTGAGGCTCCCACAGCCCTCCCTCTGCCCCCGCCGCCTTCACAGCATCCTTTCCCTTCCTTACGGGCGACCTTCTGCGTGCCCTTGACTTTGGTAACTGCTTATGCATTTCAGACTCACATATTTATATGTGACAGTCCAGCCGAAACTTTTCTTTGAGCTTAAATAACTATTAAAAATTGCTTTCTTATCATTTCCTACCAATTCCACACCCAACTCGCAACCTTCGCCTCTAAGCTGGCTCCTTCCTGTATCTGCCGCCTCCATAAACGCTTCTCTCATGGACCCGCTGCCTGAGACTCAGACTCAATCTGGACCACTCCCCCTCCCTTACTCCACGCTGGGGGCAAAGCGATGGGATGGATGGATACCGAACTGTTGGAAGCACATTATTTCAACAAATACTTGTTGGTTTTGCTCGCTGTCCAGTGTCAGCTCCCCAGGCTGTGGGACGAGCCACAGAACTGGTCTGTCTGCACCCACTCCAGTTCCAGTTTCAGTGCTCTCTCCCTGCTGCGACATAAGCCCCAGACTGCCTGCCCACTGACCGCCAAGTGAGGGCTTCCACTGCTTCCAGAAGGGAGAGGAAGCTGCCTTGCAGGCTCCGCCAGGCCCCCCACCCCCGCCTCAGCCCCAGGCACATCCGGGTCCCTCTTCGGTCCTGCCAGGCAGGAGTCCTTCCGGCCCTTCGTTTCCAGCACCCCTCCCCGCCCTCTGGTGCTACTCTCCACCCTCCTCTATTTTATGTAGATAACTCCTTCTTTAGAACAGGGATCCAATGTCCCTTGTTTGGAGAAGCCTGCCACAACTAGATCAAAGCCCGCTATCAGTTTTTATGCCTTCAATACAGCTTCTTCAGGGCTCCTGACACATGACGAGATGTCTTTTCGTTTCGTGCATGTGTATCCCCTGCTTCAAGCTTCTGACTTGATGTGCAGACCCTGTGTCTCTTTGCTCGCCATCACAGCCCCTCGATCTGAGTACCTGGGGTACAGCGGGCACTCAATAGGTATCAGAGGGACAAAATAATGGACATATGAATGGATAAGTGAATTGAAGGGCCCTAAATATTTGCTGAAAAAGCATATTCTTTCAACAAATAATTCACTGAGTATTTATTCTGTGCTAGGCGTTGTCCAAGGCATCAGCCAATAGCTAACATTGATTGACCCCTTCCTATGCGTCAGGAAAGGGCCCCAAACTTTGATGGATCAGGTATTTTTTATCATCACAAAATTACTCCGAGATAGGTGCCAGTATCAGTCTTATTTTACAGGTAAAGAAGACTGAGGCCCAAAGAAGTTCCACAATTTCCTTAAAGTCATATACACGAAAAGTGAGGCCATAGGGATATGGTCCAGGAACTCAAATTCCAGAATCCGGCTGAGTTCTCTGGGTGGGTGATGAAGCCCACACTTTTCAAACGTGACAATTTAGACAAACGCTGCCGAGAAAATCTACGTCCTTTTGGACGAAACGTCCTCCTCTGCACACTGAAAAACAAATTATGTAATTACCGAATTTTCCTCTGCCCTCAAGGCTACAGATGTGTAAGCCTTCCCCACCTCCAAATATTTTCTATGCCCAGGGCTTTGTGACCTCATAGACATGGGCTGAGTCATCGAACGATAGTTCAGTAAGTTCCATATCACTCTTGAGGCTCGCTTCTAAACAGGCCTGAGACGCCCCACCCCTAAGGCGGAAAGCAGGGGGCGACCATTCCTGAGTCATCTCTTGCTGAACCTAAACACCGGCCCCAACCCAACACGGCAAGAACGGCGCGCCCGGAATCACGACGCTGGACATGTCTGCAACCTCCCGGGTGGCAGACGGGTGACGGGCACGCGCCCGGAGGGACTCGCACCTAAGCTGGGTGTGCTTTGTGCTCACACACATCTTGTCTGCACATGCACAATGGCTGGGAAAATCTCCGCACGCAGTCGAGAGCTGAAGGGGTTATCAGTCTCTATGAGTAAAAGCTTGTTCAATTTGACATGGGAGGTCAGTTCAGAAATAAGGTCAAGTTTTAAGGGAAACAGGAGCTTTTGTTGAACTCTGGATACAGCTAGAATGGTTTAAACCCTCTCAGCCTAGAAGTGTTGTCGGGTGCTAAAACCTGTGGCACTACAGGAGGTGGCCAGGAAAGATCTTCTTTCCAGAAGATTCTATGCCTGGATACATGCGCAGAGCCCTGGAGTAAAGTCTCAGCTCATGCCTGCCCTCACCAGGCAGTGAGGAGGAAACTCGCCCTGGAGTGCAGGTGACAGGGGTGATGAGACTAAGAGTGAGGGGGCAAGGGGTGAGGAGACAGATCGCTTTGCCAGGCGGGTGACAGGGGCGGGGGAGCACTTTGCCAGGTGGGCAGCAGCAGACCTGTCCAACCAGCAGGACACACATGGGCAGCTGACTTGGGCTGGAGGTAAGGAAAAGGCCCAAGGGAAAGCCCGGCCTGGAGTTCTGGAGAAGAGTCATTAGTAACTTTTTTTTTTATTTATTTCAAGTTAATATTTAGGGTAAAATCATTAAAAATGGAAATATGAGAGAAACTAAATACACATCAAATCGCATTTCCATAAGCTCTTTTTAAATGTGAGTAACAGTTACCATGTTTGCAGAAGCTGGCGTTCACCTTAATCCTCCCCTGGGGACTGGCTAAGAAGCACCCTTGTCTTGCTTTATGCGTGAAGACACTCAGACTCGGTCAGGCTGAATGACTACCCTGAAGTTATACGTAGCGAGACCTTTGAGGGGGAGTTTCCTCTTCGACCTGCCTCGATGCACAGTCCATCTCACTCTGCTGCACAATGGGCACTGCTCTTTGGAGGCCAAAATCAATAGTTATTAAGAATTATTCTGAAAGAATTACCTCCTTTGTTTTAAAAAATATTCATTAAAAAGTTGGCAAAATCCTTTGAACGTCTTTTAGTTTAATTGTTATTCATTTTTCTTTTTAATATTAGTTCAATGTCAATAGTTTTAAGTCTTGGTTGGTGGGGGATTTTGGAGAACTCGTTCTTATGCTTCCTTTCTCCTCACTGTTTCGCCTCACTACTTATGTAGCTGATAGTTATCTAAGCTATTCCTTTTCCCAAAACTACCTACTTTTTAAAAAACACAACTCTAAAAGTTGGTGATGAATGGAAGTTTAAAGTAGCTGTAAACTGGAAGTGAGACTATCTAATCAAACCCATTATCAATTAAAAAATATCTGTCAGAGTATCAACATCCAATTTAGTTAGCTATTGTTATTTTTTAAAATAACATTGTAATCTAAATGACAATGAGAATAAACAGCTTTAAAATTTTTTAATCCATTTCTTTTAAAAGTGATCGTAACCTATGTTCTTTGAATTTTAAGAGCACATAACAAAGGCATACTAGAAAATTTCAAGTGTATACTATGTCTTTTTTAAAACCTCAATTAATCCTCAAATCTTTATGAGATTGGAACTATTACCCTGTTATCTATAAAATAGGTAACTTTTTTTTAGAAAGCAAAATAAACTTCAGCATGTTTAAACAATTTGCCCCAGAGCACACAGCACAAGCGCAGTTAGGGTTCAAGCCCAGTGCAGGGCAGCGCAGGGTCTCCGCTCTCCGCGGCACTAGTTACCCCAAATCCCGGACCCGCGGGGTGCGCAGCCACAGTGTGCCCACCCTTCTCCAGGCGCTCTCTCATTTCGTGAGAAAAAAGGAAAAGCAAGTACACAGAAGCCTGAAGACTCTGCTTAAATATGCCAAAATGAGACCAGAACTCAGTCCAATGCTATCGGTCAGTCATCGGGACCAGCGTCAGGGGACACTTCCCCTGTGAAGACATTCGGAAGCAGGTTTCCTATCCACCAGCATCGCACCAAGGAAACCTGGGTCACAGCTCCCCCACGTCGGCATCTGGGACTGCAATCCATACCGATGACGACGCTCACGGATGGGTTGCTGAGTGAACCCCGTGTGTGCGCGCACGTGTGTGTGCGTATGTGAGTGTGAGAGTCTGGGTTTGTTGCCTGGTTGCACCTGACGTGCTAGCTATCAGCGGTGAAACGCGGGAGGGAAACACCCACCTACGGCTCATTTCCCATTTTTGAGGGGTCGGTGTTGCGACGCCCCATCTCACAAAGCACTGGCGAGCTCGGGGTGTGGCATGGAGGGCACAGGACAGAGCCTCCCGCCCTCCCAGGCGTGGCCCGCAGTTCCGGGCCCCGCGCCCGGGCACTGCCTCCCGGACTCCAGGGGTCTGGCACTGGGAAGGCGCTGACAGCCACGTGAGCCCTCGCCCTGCACTCCGGGATGAGGCCCCCCCACCCCAGAGCCTGGCCAAGGAAATGACAGCTGAGCGACACCTGGGCCTTCCACGTGGAGGCTGCGCTGGGCAGGACTCCACCCCACGGACGCGTGGGCGGGGCCGGGGGCGCAAGCCACCAGCCTACTGGCCCCCGGAGGCACCGACCTGTGTTTTGAGTGATGATCTCAATCCCCCAAAGGCGCTATGTCTACAGAAAGATATTTTCAAAGCCTTCCCCCCCCCTTTATTTTTACTGTGGCTCAGATCTAATAAACGGGTTTCTGGATAGAATTCAGAAATGTTCTCCAACACTTAGTCTGTTTCCACAAGACACACGTTGGTTAGAGGTAAGGCAGTTCTGGAGACCACGCAGTGATTTCCTTGGAAATGATGAGCGAAGCGCAGATGGTACTGTGTGGCTTCTACAGGATCTCTTTATACGCAGATGATATTATCACGAACCTGGACGGTACCATTTTACTCAAACAAGACATGGCCCAGACCATAATAGATTCATGAAAAGAAAAAACAGAAAAATCAAATAAATCTTTAGAGATATTTTGCTTGACTGCATTACAGTTTCAGTGTGTGTGTGTTGTGTGTGTGGTGTGTGTGTGTGTGGTACATTATTCCTAATTACTAACTGACGCCAGTCTGGATGAGAGATACCATTTATAATCTAATCTATTCCACCTTCAGAGTCTCCGTCTCTACCACTCAGCATTACTCAGCTCCTGCTAACTGTCCTGGGGCGAACAGGTGAGTGTGACTGTGTCCCTACCTTTAAGAACCCTCACATATCTGAAATGGATGAGCAACGATTTAAACCAGGTGGCTCCTAAGATTATAGCTGGCATCGTTTATCTTTAAAAATAGAGCAAGCTCGAAATAAGTTACTGTCTGTGACTAGGAATAGTAAAATTATTACTTTAAAATTCAAAATAAATTTCTAGTATGCTATTGTAAAGAAATAGCAGATCGTGTTACTCCAACCTGGAATTCCAGTGGTTTTAATGTTTCGTAGTTCTGTTTTTATCACACTGGCTACAACATGACTTTGTCCCCAGGAGAGCTGCCAGCAAGACACCCGTGGCTGCCTGTCTGGGTGCAGGTCTGAAACAGGGACCCCAGAGGCACTGGCGGGGGGTCTGTCAGGCAGGGCAGCGTGGTGGGCCTGGGGACCGCCGTCACCAGAGCTGCTTCCAGTGGACGGGACAGTGCAGAGCGCTCGCGCGGGAAGCTGTGCCTCCCCCAGCAGGGCCCAGGCCTGAGGACAGCCCCACGGGGACTGGAGAGAAGGCAGCTGTGAGACTCCTTTGACTGAGTGCAGAGATGGCCTCCGAAAGTGGCCCCGAACTCAGGACGTGGCACAGAGGTGTGAGCACCTGCCTGCTGGGGAAGAGGAAGGACGGAGTCCCTTCCTGCAAGCCCCAGGGGCGCGCTGCGGTGGGGGCCGGGGCACAGCCAGGACCGGGAGTCCGCCCGGCTCTGCGCTGCGCTGCGGCTGTGCGGTGCTTGGCGGTGCGCGGTGCTCGGTCCTGCGCGGTGCTCAGTCCGGTGCGGTGCTGGGCGCTGGGCCCTTGGGCCCGTGCACTCTGCACTCGGGCTCCCTGCAGGGGTCCCAGCTCTCTGACTGGTCCCAGACTTCCGTTAGAGCAGCTTCTCGACCTTTCTAGGACCTCCGACTTTGCCAGTGAAAGAGCGCAGCGACGATGTTCCACCCGGCGCGCAGGTAGCTCGGACCCAGGAGCTCAGGCAGGGCTCAGTCCTCACGGGCCCCGCCCACGTGCGAAGTGCCAGGTGAGGCCGGCTGCCGCTCCAGGCGAAGGAAGCGGCCGATCTCTGAAGAGGACAAGCGGAGAAGGGCGCCGGAGCGATCGCCCCTCTGCGTCGGCCGCGTGTGGCGGGCCGACGCGTTGCGCGGGCCAAGAGGCAGAGACCCGGGCCTTTGAGAAGGGCAGAGCATGAAGGAAATGATGGGGGAAACAGAGTGAAACCGGAGCGAAATGACGCCTGTGCCCACGCACCACGATTAGAAGGCAAACAGAGAGGGGGGCGCCCTGCTAACGCTCTCTGCGGCCGCGGGCGTTTCTGCCTCCTCTTCCCTAAAGGGCGCCGGAGGGAGCGCGAGACAGCAGCCCGGCAGCCCGGAGGCAGAAAATGCCCTGCTGGTGACCGCCAAAGTCACGTGTGGACAAGAGCTGGACCAGGGAATTACAGGCCAATAAACCTGACTTCAGTTTAGACGCAGAAGGAGAAACGCGCGGGGCTGTTCACAGAGCCGACCCCCAGGGGATTCTGTGACCCGTGCCCCACAGCCTGGTCCGGGGCGGCAGCGTGGGAATCACGAGGGACAGGCAGAGGGTGGACCGTTCAACCTCAGACCTCCTGGAACAGGCCTCTGGGGGAAGGGGCCGCAGAATCACCACTTACACAAGCTCCTCGAGGTGACTGGTCTGCACGCCTAGGTCCGGGACTCACAGCTCCATGGCACAAAAAGTGGTGACACCGAGAGGGGACAAATAAGCGTACCAGGTGCTGGTGGCACCTCCTCAGGTCCGTGCTGTCTGCTCTGTGGCTGCCGACACGTGGTGGGTGTTATTTGTGTCGCCTTGCAGCTGGCATCTCACGCCAAACACACGTCACACAGCAGCAGTGCCGTTCGAAAACCACGCTGAATTTCAATACATGATTAGAATTAACTCTCAGCAGGCCTGCTGAATTTTTTAAGCATGGACAACCTATAGGTAAAATTGTCTTAGCTTGTTCCTAACATTATATCTATAGTTTATAACTTGCCTACTACAAATCCAATTTTTTTATTTTTATGCTCAACCTTTTAAAGCCACAGAGTATTGGGGAAATGGGAGGAAGGGTCCAGTGGGCAGAGGAACGAGGCTGAGCTCACTCAGGGGGGGCTCGGTCCTGTTGATCACACTCAGGCCACACAGGCATCTGCTCCCAACCGGAAGAGGGTGTACTGCAAACAGATTCATTCATTTTTTCATGGCTGACCTCTCTGCTCAGAAAGCGACTGTACAAACTCCAGCTTCACACTTTTGTTTATCCCTTTGCATCAATATGATGTTTAAAAGGCCCAAACGGAAAGACCTCTAAACTCCAAATTCCTCAACTAATGCTAACACCACAGCCACGGCCCTTGCCTGGACCATGTGGACGGCGTCGGCCAGAGGGTAGGGGGCCCAGAGCGCAATTCCTTCGCATCACCCACCTCCTCCCCGGCCTCAGAGGGGACTTGGCGAGGGCAGCACCACGGACTCAACCCCCACACCAGCACGGCTGTGACTGATCTGCCCCCACCATCCTCGTATCCGCCAAGCTCTTGCCACTTGAGACCCAAATGCCATTATTCCCTCAAATGAGTCAGTTCCAGGTGGTCTATAATATTATTAGACTGCAATGTAGCCTGCAGAGACAACTTCAAAACAGCAGTCAGATGTATCTCAGGAAACAGATAAGAGCCCCTCTTCGTCGCCAAGTCATTGCTCTGTCACCTTCCGTGACCAAGTCTATTAAGGAGTCTGTAAAAGAGCTCATGTCACCAACATCGGAGCCTGGGGACACACCGCTCTGAGCTGGCCGCGCAGCTGCCTCCCCTGCCTCCCCAGACTCCGTGCTCAGCAGAGGGCTTCATGCCACTCTCTGTGTGTCCCTGGTGCCGGACGGGGCCTGGCATGTGTGTTTACAGGCTCAGGCTCCTCTTTCCTCCCTATTAAAGCCAGCGTGAACACCTACCATGCTGAGTCAGGCCAAAAACGTCACGTTAAAAAGGTGAAAGCAAAGTGGACCCAAGTGCATGTGGGCTCTCTGGCCAACAGCAGCCAATACATCCGCAGTATCAGCGGCCACACTTTATACAGAAAGTAAAGAGCACCTCGTATCAGGAAGAATGATGATGGGGGTGCTAGCGCCCTCTGCCCTCTATCTCTCCACCTGTAAAATTCAAGCATTCTATCCTAAAATACTATCCAGCAACAACTAGACTTAACTAGTACATTCACTTCCTCAAGTGTCATAAGGGGGGGGGAAGGAGAGGGGGAGAGGGAGAGAAGGAGAGAGGAAGAGAGAGAGACAGAGAGACAGAGAGACAAGGAGACAGAGAGAAGGTGGGCAGGCGGGCGGGGGAGCACGAGCCAGCACAGGAACACAGAAGCCTTAGATTCCTCGAAAGGGCTTGTTCTTTTAGGAGCCTGAACTTGGAGCGACTCTCCTACCAGCCGATGAAATGCCATCAGTCATGAGCACAAAAATGGCTTCAAAGCATCCGTGGGCAGGAAAGACAAGAACAGCAGTGTGACCATTTTCTGCACGTGTGTCCAGAGGCGGGAGAGACAGGAGGCTGAGGATAGTGTAAGGGAAGGCATCACTTACGCCTTTATTTTTACCTTACATTAATGTGTTAGAATTTAGTAAATCGTGTTCTCTACCGAAACGGTGTCAACCTTTATTTTAAACGTAGCCCAATGAAAAGGCCAGGCAGGGTTGCCTCTCACGGGCTCCACCCAGTAATTCCAGAATGAAGGACGCAGAGCCTTTGGAATGGCCCTGACCCTGCAGGGAACACATGCAGGGAGTGGTGGGGGTCCTTCCTTGGCCTCCGGTCCCCTAGTGTCCCCTTCCTCCTCCTTCCCTGCCTCTCTCCATGTTACGGCTGTCGTGAGTATCACACACGACACTGAAGGGAGAGCTGGAGACCTGAAGCATCTGACCTGCAGGAATACACTCATCTCCTTTTAATGTCACTCTAATTTATTTGCTACAAAGCGTAAAAATAAGATGAAATTCCCAAGACGTATATAAAAAGCTAATTTACCTCCCAAAGCACCCAGGAAGCTCGCTCTCCACGCACGCGCACGTGCTACATCCTACGCCTTCGGGAGCACACACACACGCCTGGCTAGGACGCCGTGTGCAGTTAGAAGCGAGTTTAATTGTAACATTATAAGATACGTGAAACAAAGATGCTCTTATGTAACAGTGCCTAGGACGGTGACGGCTGAGTCACAGTCACAGCACCATCTCTGCTGAGGAAGGCGGTGTGGCTCTGGGGAAATTATTTCAGAGAGACAAATGAATTTGTTAAAGTCTGAATTTAGAAGGCATTTGTCAATGTCTTAATATGTCCCCTCTATCTTTTTGCCCTGTTAAGCTTGGTTTTAGGAAATACATAAATAACAAATTCATGACATTGATATTCAAGTGGCTAAAACTTTTCATTGTTTCACAAGGTATTTTTGTCCACAATGGGCAAGAATCCAAATAATCAAATAACATCTGAGACTCACATATCACAAAGGTAGTGCCTGTGCCTGAGCGCCGATAGCAGAGCGCCATGCCCATTCAGACACGGGGTCCCCTCCTCGCCACCCATGCAAGAACGCTGCAGTGCCAAGTTTGGGTCTGCTCGGCGGCCCAGAGGCCCTTCTGTGAAGCCAGAGGAAAAGCCGAGTCCTCCACCGGGCCCTCAGGTCCTCGTCCACGAAAGCATTTGCTCTGGCCTATGGTGATGGCCCTGATGCAGAAGAGGCAGGATTCGGGGACAAAGAGTGACAGTCTCAGACTGTGCTAGGGCATCTCAAACACAACCAGGTGAAGAAGTTTCCGGAGAAAGAGCAGTTGTGTATTTCTCACCTCTCGAGCATGCATCTTGAGTATAAGTCCCAAAGCTGTTGCTTAAACTCAACCTTCAGCCTCTCGCTTGCAGACCCCAGGCACCCCAGTCACACTGGCTCCCACCTGTCCTGGGCTAGCAGAGCGCTCTGGGCGTGGTGGCTACTCTCACCCCTTCGCCCAGCTGACTTCGCATTGTCTCCAAATAATAGCCCTGCAAGTAGGAAACACACCTTAATTCTGCTTGCCCTGAGACAGAGAAAGGAAAGGGGATGAGGAACAGTGAGCAGGGGACAGAGCGCGGCATGGGCGGCGGAAACGCAGCGCGGGAGGGAAAGGCGCAGGGCGGCCAGGAAGGGAGGACAGAGCGCGGGCCCGCCGGGCTCAGACCCTTGTGTCAACGTGTCCACAGACACCTTCCCCGTTTCACAGGAAAACGCTGCTCCCCAAGTCCAACTATGAGTGTCCTGGGAGCCACCACCAGCGGGCCCCACAGACCACCCCGCCACAGGCACAGGAGGCGTCCAAGCTGGCTGGGAGCTCCCAGGGTTTTCCGCAGTAGGGCTGGCCGTGTGTGGGGGGTGCAGGGGGCAGGTCCTCCTTCCCAGAAAGTGCGGGGACGGTGGCGGGCAGACGGAACACACAGGGCACACGCAGGAGGGTTCATGCAGGGAGCGTGGGGCCGAGCAGCAGAGGGCGACAGAGAGCCTGGCCAGGTACCACCCCGCCCTGGGTACCTGGTGGCTGGCCCCGCCCCATCACCTGTGAGCCAGGAGCAGCCCAGAGGTGGTACAAGGGAGCTCACAGTGGCTTTCTGTGTGTGACACCAGAGTCTTGAATCAAATGCCCAGATTCCAACACAAACGTTTGTTATTTCATTGAAAAAAGGTTTCCTGAAACTTTACGAAAACTTTCATAAAATTCTAAGGAAATATGAAAAGAACAACTCATTAGAATCCAGAAATAAAATGGAGACTATCACACTATATTTCCATTTCTTGTCATGCTGGCCCTGCCGTGTCCTCCCTGTCAGTGTTAAGTCAAAGGCAGTCTACTCTAGAATTAATTCTCTGGGCAAAATGACTAGCATTTCCATTTTTCTTAAAGGCAATGACTAACATTTGGAAACAAATGGGTCTTCATTTCCCCTAAAGTCACAATAATTACTTATGCTCTGGAAGAACCAAAAGACTGAATTAGAGGGGAAAAATGGAGGAGTTAAAATTATCTCTAAGTATAAATGCTATAACCACATACCGAGACTGCTCAAAAGAATCTCCAGAGATGGTTATGTGCTACAATGTGACAGTAACAAGGCGATCACTTGAAAATTAACACATAAGCATCAATAGTTTTTTTAAAAATAAAAAGTGCTTGATACAGTGGAAGTTTCCTTTCTAAACAGCAACAAGAAGAAGAAACTCCGTGCGTACGAAAGCCACGAAACACGACCAAAGGGAGAAGCACAATAGCTTGGCATTTTCTCAGGCGGATATGAATAAAGCCACGGAGCACATTCAGAAACAGGCCGAGGTGCACATGGGGATCGCTGCGTGGTAAAGGCAGCAATCAGATCAGCGCGGAGGGCACAGGCCGCACGCGGCTTCCTACTCCTGCCCCGCCCATGCGCCGCCTGGCCTCCTCGGAGGCGGCTGCGCCCAGTCCCCAAGCCCCGAGGTGCCCAGTTTGCGTTAGGCAAAAGCGTGTGCTCAGAAGAGCAGGTGCCTACTTACGAGGTGTCCGTGTGGCTGCTGTTCCCTAGTGCCTTTGCTGTCCCCAAAGGAACACCTTTTAGCTCAAAGCTGTGTGAAGCCACTGCATTTCACAGCCATTGGTGCTCAAAACCTGTGATGTAGAGGCCAAGGCGTATGACTCAGTGTGCCCTGCAGCCCCTGTGAGACCTCAGCGCCTGCTCCAAAAGCATCCTATACAAAGCAAAGTTTAAAATTAAAAAAAAAAAAGGGGACAGAAAAAGAAATGTATGTTTTTTAAAAGTTTTGAAATACTAGAGACTTTGTGAGCCCTGATATAAAACTACACATCAAACTGTCAATAACTAATTAATCTGAAGTAAGTAAATTAGCAAAATCTAAACAAACTCATTTTGTTCTGCCTGACAAAGAATGGGTCAGTTTTCTTCCTACACATAAAACTGGGATAAATCAGTAAGAAAGAGATGACAAAATAAAGGCAAGCGAAGAAAAATTTTGCAATAAAAAAATTAAATTAAAATATTTTTGAATGCCGATTATTGATATTAACTTAAATTTGCATAAAATTAATTTTCACTGCTCAAACCAGAAAAAAATGAAAAGTACTAGTAGGTGTAGAATCAACCATGCGCAAGCACTACTGGTAAATATTAAATTGATGTACTTTGGGGGGAGCAATTTGGCAGAACCCACCACAATTATAAAGAAACATAGCCATTAATGCAGCAATCTCACTTCTGGAAATTTAGTTAGATAAACTCACACACGCTTACGTAAACACAAAGCTCTATTATTTATAACAGAAACCACCTTGAAAACAACTATTGGCCCAGCAATAAGGCTAAAGTTAAATAATCTACCATATAAGTTACCATACGAGTATAAGATTGTTTTAAATGAACTGATAAGAAAAATTCTCCAAAATATATATTTAAAAATATATAGATCATTTTAAATAATGTATTTCCATAAGAAGGAAGGAAAGAATTTTGAGTGTGTGTGAATAAAATTTCTGGAAGTTATTCACATGACAAGAAGAAAAAGAAAACCAGGTTTTTGTTTTGTTTTGTTTTGTTTTTCAGGAAAGGAACCTACGAGCCTTGAGTGGATGTCTGTCCTCAGCCATGACATGAAGCTATAGCAGAGACTCATCTTTCCTGTTAATGCAAAAGTGAACAAAGGGTCATTCAATACTCAGAGGGCTGCACTCCCCACCTCCTGAGGAAGGTGTAAACCGGGCGGACATGCGCAGGTCGACGAGGCGGAAGAAAGGCCTGTGGCTTCCCCATCCTTGTCCTGCCGGTCACCAACGTGCAGGTGCTGAGCAGGAGAAAGATATGACAGACTTTAACGTCTGAGTCAATTCGTCCTGGGTCTTCGATACTGGGCTTGTTAGAACACTAAACGTGGTCTGATTTTAATGTAAGTTATTTCAAAGAAATCCTAATTCTTTTGTGTCCACTCACTATTGGCGTTTTCCATGCCAATGGATGCAAGAGTTGACGGCAGCATAGCAACATTTTTCTCAACCATGGAGCCAAAAGAGGTGTTGAAAGGATTTCAGACATCCAGTGCAATACAGATAAAATTATTCTTGCTTTTTCCTGAACACTGGGGAGGTTGCTGTTTATCAATAGTTATAAACTGCAACGGTAGTCACTGAACTAGAACAAGGTCATTTTCCCCAGGTGTTCTGATACACACTTCTGGGGAAAAAGTGAACGATTTTATAATTTTTTTAAGGCCAAGCCAAGAGGTACTTCTATAAATGTGATATTAATGAAGGAAGATAGAAAACACATACCAGAAACACTGATGTAGCATGGGAGAGATGTCTAGAAAAAACTCCAGAAGCCTAAGCCACTCATTAGTTAACCATTAATCACTAGGATAAATATGGCCTTCCATTATAAGAAATTGGATATTTTCAATAAAGTAGCTGAAGTAAATATCAGATAAACCAGAAACTCACACCCATGAGAAGGGACGACATAGCTCAGTCACTCCTTCAGTGCGCTTCTGCTGAGCTCCCTGCCTGTGCAAGGCAGTGTTGGGCCCATGACATACAGTTGGTAACCAAGGCACAAATTCTCTGTCTCATCATAAAGTTGTAACTGACTGCAAGAGACAGACACAAAGCTATTACTCAGAACTTTGTACAACAGATAACCTGCACATGCATTTAATTTATTCTAATATATAAAACTTAACCACATGCTCCAGGCAAAAAGAAAAAAATTTTAATTCAAGTCCCTCTAAATTTCTCCTCCAGCTGATATGAGTTTGGCCTCCATGATTCCAGAGACAGGAAAAGTAAAACTGAAAGGCACAGAGACACAGGAGGGGTTGATACTAAGCTTCTGAGTGTCATGTGCCAAGTCCTAGCCGTTAGTAAGCCACTGAATGGATTCTCAATAGTGATGTTAAGAGTGAGCTTTCGGTCTTACAGACAAATGTCAGGACAAGTAAAGGAGATTATTACAAGTGCATTCTGAGCTCCTTTGGGGTGGAGTGAAGGTGGAGACTAGGAAAAGGCCAGACGTCTGCTGGGCACTAAGGACTGTGCGGAGGCGTAAGGAGGACGTAGAGCAGGTCCGCATTTTGGTGAAGACTATAAGGACAGGCATCTTGGCCTGTCCAGGAGGAGGAGAAGCAGCAGTATGGCTGCCCCAACAGTGGTTCTCAAGTTTGGTCCAGGAACCTGTGGGGACCCTAAAACCCTGTAAGGAGTTGGCTGCGTCAAACTTTTACTAGGATGTTATTTGCCTTTTCACTCCCATTCGCATGCAATTGACAGTGGAGTTTACCAGAGGCCAGCGATTTATAACATTGCAAGTGTGAATGCAGAAACAAATATTGAAATCCAACTATCTTTTGTTAAGCCAGATAGTATTTGGAAATATGTAAAACAATGTATTTTATTTTTTACTTTTTGTAAAATTTATTTTTCATAAAAATATGTTATCTACATTAACAGAATAACTATTATTTTTCAATAAATTTCTAAGTAAATATTTTAAAACTTTCTCATGTTTAATTGTCCAGTACTGTAAATATAGATAGATGTAAACCACACAATATTCTTCAGTGTTTTCAATAGTTTGAGCCTGTATGGAGGGTCCCTAGTTTGAGGACCACTGTGCTCCATCACGGGGAACAGGAGATAAACTTGAGCCAGGAGGCTAGATCAAGGGTTGGGGGCTGGACACGAGGGCCATGCTGGCCACAGACACACGTATGTTCAGACTGGACAGAGGGGCTCAGAGCAGGGCTGAGCCAAGAGCACATGGGGCAAGAACAGACGGAAGATGCATGTTACAGGAAAAGCAACAACCGACTGGGACTAGTGGCGGGAGGCGGGAGGCGGGGGGCAGGGGGGCGCCCGCCCTTCCGACATGAGCACCCAGGCGGCAGGTGGTGCGAGTGCAACGACAGGAAGAGCCTGGGGAGGACAGAAGAAAATGCCCGGTACTGGACCCGGTGGGCTGTCATGTCAGCAAGGGCAAGCAGACACGAGAACATGGCTACACCGAGCAAAGGCTGCGACCTGCAGACCAACACTGGCAGCCGCCCTCCTGTGGGCATTCGCAGTCACAGGAACTCACTGTGTTGCCCAAAGAAATACTAGAGAGTGAGACGTGCCTGAGGCCAAGCCCCGGTCAGCCCAACACTCACTAGCGAGGCAGCCTGCCGCCACCTCACCGTCTCACCGAGGCTGTCCCCACACGTCACTGCCAGCCGTCGCCCCTCAGTGGTCGGTTCCTGCGTGCTGAGAACTGGAGGGCATGCTCAATATTCTGGAAGGTCTAACAGCTCTACTGAGGCGTGATTGACACACCAGTGCTGTGTACTTAAAACGTATGACTTGATACGTTTGGCACGCACCATGAGACCACCACGGCACTCAGGGTGGTGGGTGGACCCTGCTACCGGCGGAAGCCTCCCACCCACCTCCTGTCTCCAGGAAGGCACTGATCTGCATTTTCGTGCTACAGATTAGTGTCCATTTGCTGTCACTTCATGTAAGTAGACCTCACAATATACGTCCCTTTCGTCTGGCTCCATCCAATCGTGTCAACGTCCATCCCTCTCCCGTCGCTGAGTGGCCCCCCGCCACATGGGCTGCCTCCAGGTCCCGGACATGTCATACAGTGCTGCTTACTGGTGATGACATCGTTCAGCTTCTCAACGCCTCAAGAAAATCTTTATTTTGGCTTCGTTTTTTTGAAAGATATTTTCAGTGAGTATAAAATTCCATGTTGACAGTATTTTTTCTTTTGGCATTTTTCAAGTGTTCCTCCAATGCCTTCTTGCTTACATTATTTCTGATGGGAAAAAAAAAACTGTCATCTTTTCTTTGTTTCTCTACATGTTAAGATATCTTTTTCTCTCTCTCTGCTTGTAAGGTTTTCTCTTTGTCACTCATCTGAGCAATCTGATTATAGTGTTAGTTTTCTTCACGATTCTTATGCTTGAGATTCATTGAGCTTCTTAGATCCGTGAGTTTATATATTTTCCACCGAATTAGAAAAAGCTTTAGTAATCACATCTTCAAATACTCTCTCTGTCCTCTCCTGCTTCGGGGACTCCAGTCACACATATGTCAGGGCACTGAAGCTGTCTCATGTATCAGCAGTATTCTGTTCACTTTTAAATTTTCTTTTCTCTCTTTCACTCTGGATAACATCTATTGCTGACTTCAAGTTTACTAATTTCTTTCCTTCAGTAACGTCAAATATGCTTAAATTTCAAGTGTATCTTTAATCTCACATATTGTAGTTTCGATCCCTAGAAGTTTGATTTGAGTCTTTTTCAATATCATCCATGTCTCATTTTTTTGAACGAAGAATACAGTTATAACTACTGTTTTCATATCCTTGTCTGCTGACCCCTGTGCCATTTCTGCTCAGTTTAGATAGACTTACATTTTTCCTCTTTGGTTGCGTTTCCCAGCTTCTTTGAGAGCTTGGCATTTTTTTTATTATTATTATTGGATGTAGACAATGTATGTTTTAACTTGCTGGGAGTTGGGTACCTGTGTACCTCTGCAGACCCCAATACACTGCGCTTTGTTCAGGAAGACCACCAAGTCACTCAGGACAACCTAAGCCTTTCGGTCACGTTCACTGAGCTGCAGTACACAGCTGAGGAGTTTAAGCATTTCTTCCAATGCTGTTGCACAGACCCCTTATGGCACCTGCCTCTGGAGGAGTGAGAGACACCCAAATGCACACTCAGAGCCAAGAAACCGCAAAAAGTCAGTCAGATCTCACCATCCTAAGCGGGTTTTGAAACAGTCCTCCCTTGAAAGGCTACTGAGTGGACACGATGAGCCCTGAATGCTGTCACGGCAAAGATCTTAAGGCCTGAAGGAGCTTTCCTGTCCTCAGGTCACCACCACGTTCAGGACCCCACTGTCTGCACGGCAGAGCCGGTCACCAGACACGAGCCCTCTCTCCCCGCGTAAGGCGCTGCCCGGGTCGGGGCCCTGACGCGTCTCTGCTGAGGTCTGAGAAAGGTCTCCTCTGTCCCACAGGCAGAGAAACACGTTAGGGACAGCAGAGTGACTGTTTCCTTGGGGCCTCCACTCCGTCCACGTGGTGTTTGAAAGCCGCCAGCCCCGGAGCCCAGAGCACGCGCGCCCCGCGGGCGGGAGCCCGTCGTTCCGGCTCACGTTCTGCACCTTCACCCCAGGATGTGGTCGAGTCTTCCTCAACCCTCACGCATCACGTTTAGCGATGAACCGCACCATGGGAAATGCTTGGGGGATGAGATATTCCGAGTACTTCAATGTTATATGTCATTTAAGATTATGCCCCGGTTAATAACGCTGTACGTCGTGTGCCACGCGCAGCCGGTTTCCTGATGAGTCAAGCACCATGAAGGGCATCAGCAGTGAAGCCGCAGGGACACCGCAGAGTCAGCCCCCGCGGCGGCCCCGGCGTGGCGCGTGGGGCGCACGCAGGCCGCGCCCCCCAGCCAGCCGCGGGCTCGGGCGCCAGCGCGTCCGCTTTGCAGGGCCCGGGCCATATCCAGCGCGTTCTCCGCGCTGCCTCGCCGCGCTATGCCTCGGGCCCCGCACGTGCGGAAGAGAAGCAGGGTGCTCGGCCGCGGCCGCGGGGAGTGGGCGCGAGTCCCCGCAGCAGCAGGCACTGGGCGCTGGCACGTCACCACCGCGCTGCCCTCCCCACGGCAGCCGAGCGCCGATGGCAGCCGTGGGCGTCGCGCCGGTTGCGCAGGCCGCGTCCGGCTGGCGTGCGATGCCGGCGCACACTGTCCCCACGCTCCCGCCCGCGGAGCCGAGCACCTGGCACGCACCCTGGTGTGACTCAGCAGGAGACGCTCTGCGCGGTCTCTGCCGCCATCACTAACCTGCGCCGCGGGTAAGCCGTGAGATCCCGGGACCACTTATGGATGGTCAAAATCCGGCAAGGCCGCTTGCGACCTTTGCCTGACTCGGCCCCGGAGCAAGCAGACGACTGCCTGGACGCCCGTACAGGAGCAAAAAACTGGCGACACTGCGGAGTCGCCGGGGTGTGAACACACGCAGCGCCAAAGGCGCGGTCTGCACCTGGGAGCTCGCTCTCCACTCCGCGTTAGTCACTGAGCACGCATGTGACTCTGGAAATTACATGAAACCGTTCTACCATATTCTCAGCGCAAGAAAGGGGCCTGGAAATGTCCCCCTTTTGCAAGCCTGGTGTCCTGCAACGTAGCTGACACAGGACTGCCCTCCGGTCCCCAAGCAGGAGGAACAGGTAGGACCCACCACGCGCAGGGCGAACCCGTGACAGTGCACAGAGGGGAAGGCGTAGTGGCATCGGAACCCGCCGCCGCCCCAAACAGCGCCTCATCGAACAACGGGACACTGATGACACACAGTAAGGGCTCAACTGTGTAAAGTGTAGGAAAACGCCGCGCGACATCACTCAGCGGCGGCGCACAGGCCAGCGCGCTGCTGACCTCACCTCGGCCATACGAGATTGGGGATGCGAAATAAAGTTCAAAAAGCATGCAGCTTCCCTAAAAGGTCAGTCAGCGTGTCTCCGTAACTGAGGCTCGACTTTACCACCACTGTAAAATTCCATCCAGTGAGTGAGCTCGTTGGGTTTATTTGGTCACTTGAGTACATGACTCTCAGGACTGTCTCTCCTGAGAATATGTGTCTATGAAGCTCTAGCTTACTTCATTTACCCACATTTCACTTCATTCACTAAACTAAAAAATAGCGAAAAAATGTGAGCGGTGCTTGTGAGTGGATTATAACATCCTAATATCCACATGCCCCGATGCATAAGTGATCACCTCTTTTTTTTGTTCCCCTCCCTCCACCAGAGGTCATACAATAATCTGCTCAACTGAAAACATATCTGAGGTTTCTATTTAAAGAAAAAGACACGGTTTCACACTTTTGTGGCTCATTTCCTTCATATTTTCTAAAAAGAAATAGGTAAAAACTACGTTAAAATCTGCTTTCAATGAAAAATGTTTATTCAACAAGGTCCTATGATAAACCTTAAAAGTAAAATATCTTTAGTGTCACAAGTATCAAAAAACTAGATTTTTGCTACACATAATCTAAAAGGCATGATCAAATTAAATTTGTTCCCCCTTTAATCTGTTAGACAATTATTTTTAGGCACCTTAGCCAAAATGAGAATAGCAGAAGCACCTTCGGCCACTATAATGTATGTTTTCTGACTTATTCTATGCCTAAAAGCAAGGGACACACAGAGCAGTCCTGCATTATTTAGTCCTTGTCACACTGTCATGCCCAGAACTCCTGCTCTCCTGGAAAACTGCTAATTTCCTCCCTAGTTCATCAAATATGAAATCACGGATACCAAGTGGCTCTCAGTAAACCTGGTTCACATCTTAAATTATACACTATATCTTCACTCATTTCCTTAAACTATCTCTGATTGGATTCACTCTTTGAAGACAGACTGCACCCCTGTCCTTGATTTTTAAACCAATCCTTCAGCCCCTGGAGTCCTTAAACAGCTCAACAGCTCCCCCTAGCCTCCTTTTCTATACTACACCTCAGGTCCCCTTATCAAAGGTCGGGGCTGGGAGGCTTTACTCCCTGGGCTAAGGTTCTTTGTGTGCCCTCTCAAGATAGCGCATGATCCAAACCCAAGGACGCACATGCCAAACTGTCGTGGTGAGACACCGAGACAAAGAGCACCCACTCAGAGTACTAAATGACAGGAAATGACGATCAAATACGGTTTCGTGAATAACCTTGAAATCTATAAGTAGCTTTCCCAAGAAAAAGGAAAAGAAGGCAAAAGAAATGTTAAGTGTCACAGATGCTGTTGCGCAGCACTTTATCCTTCTGGTATGGGATTTTTTTGTCGTTCACATCAGCTGCATATTTTATAAAACAAACGCTATCTGATTTTTCACATTTGAAATCAAATGTTATGAAGAACAGAAATAACCTGCAAAGAGCCATGCACCAAAGTTATTTTCCACAAGGGGCAAAAAGGACATGCAGTATAAAAGTACTTCATTTCACTACAAAATCTGTGTATAGTTTATAGATAGATAGATAAATAGGTTTGAATTTTGAGGCCCTCCCCACCAAAAAAAAAAATAATAAGATTTTGATCTTATTCCAACTTGCCTTTTTATGATTGATGTACTACTTGTAGATTACATATATATATACATATGTATATATATTATATATATGTATGTATATATGTATATGTATGTGTGTGTGTGTGTGTGTGTGTGTGTATGTATAACATCAAGCCATGTTTTTAACATTAAATTTTTAAAGTTTTCTACCTTGGCCAAAAATTGATTCTAAAATTACATATAATTTGCTGTCAGTGTTTTTACTACTCAGCAGAAGGCTAGGATTATTTCCAAAATGGAACACCCTGCGTCACTACAAATGATAACACATATTAGCTGGAAGTGGACATTCTGTATTTTAAAAATATATGCATTTCAGAAAAAAAAACAAAAGCAAAAACTGAACACTCTAACTTTGTGATCGAGTCGCCCCGAATTGTACATGGTAAATAAGTATATTTACCTGCCCCCTCCCCACCCCCCTCAGCTTTGGCTATATGAATTAAAACTTGGAGGCTAAATAAAATAGAATTTCAAATTGGTAAATGGCTGTAGGGACGACTTAGTTTAATTCTCATTTTGCAGGTGAAAGCAGGAAAGAAATAACTTGTCCAAAGCTCATTACTACAAGGACCGAAGTTTTAGCCCACACACAACAGCGCTAGCCACACCATGTGTGTCCTGGCCACCATCATTATGACAGTGCTAACTCTCTTCCTGTCCAGTTATATGGACAAGAGTGTTTTGTCAAAAAAAAAAATCATTGTCATTGCAGAAAACATTTTAGTATCTTTTTCTGCCCATCCTCCTCCTTCCTCTGTCAGTTAAAGAGAAAGATCTTTATGTTGTGGATTTGGGATCTAATACAGAGCTGGCCTAAGCTCCACACAGAACCCCATTCCTGCTGTGGATCGGAGGCACTTGGGCCTTGGGCCAGTTGAAGCAAACAGACCATCGACTCCTGAAGGCCTATTTATCTTTGATGGTATTAGGGAAGATGAACAGATTTCAGCCAACTGAGTCTTGTAAGAGAAGGTGTGAGCTGAACTTGACACTCTATGATAGTAACAGATGACAAGACAAAATGTGAAAAGCACATTGCTGAACTAAACTGTCTAAGAAAAACCCACGGGAAGAAAATGTACTGATGTTAGCATGGTTGACTTTCAGTATATTACACTTTTTAAAAAGAAAAAAAGGCATTAACATAAAATCTTCCTGGACCAGCTGGTATGTCCTAACCTGATAGACTTTATGTAATTAGATGCTATCATGCCAGTTACCTTTGAATCAGCATTTACTTTTTTTCTACAAATGATAATGACATCTAAAAAGTATGAGCGTTCAACCATGTGAATGCATGTTCCCATCTGTATATCTAATGAGACATGCATTTACTTAATCATCTAAACAACCTAAGAGGCAGGCACTGTTAGTGCCCCCTTTCACAGTGTACACCGAGGCTCACAGAGATGAACAAACTTGTCCACCATTAACTTAATAATTCACTTGCTAGTAGAAGAGCTGGAATTAGAATCCAGGATATGTGCTCTTAACCCCTCCAATACCTGACAATGAAAATGATTTGGTGGATAGAATTATATTCACCAATACTTTAAATCGTAATGGAAAATAACATGAAAAATGACTTTCTTGACTTGAAATGTGCTGAAGGGTCAGAGAGGTCCTGCAGGAGCATAAAGAAGTAAATCTTTCTCTTTGGACGTTGACCGAATTTAACTAATTGATTCTAATGTTCAGTGACTCTTTTTCAGTCCTGAAATAATTGCAATTGGTCATTTACCAAATATTCTAAATAGGTACATTTGAGTAGGCAGTGAAATAAATTTACATAAAACAATTGATTAATCCAACTCCAGAGAAAAGAATTACACCACTGAACAGGTGCATTCAAATTTTCTTATGTTAATACCCTGAAAGAGCATGAAGAAGAAAACATAGAAACTTTAGATCTGCTGCTAACAACCTGACTCTAGAGATTAAAAAAAAAATAGCTGCTATGGGACCCAACTCTTCCCTTACGTGACAGGGAAGAAGAGACTGTAAGAGCAGAGCCAGCGGCACAGAGGGGCGGGGCTTGGCCTGCCATGCCCTGTGGAGTCCTCGTAGGGTGGGGAGACAACCCACCTGCTGACATGTGCTCACCTGGAAGGGTTTCATGACAAACCCTCCTCCAGGCATCCTGGCCAGGCAGTTCTAAACAGCGAAATGGTTCAGGTGGGATGCACAGGAAAAGCTGGAGAGCCAAGGACCATTTGTCTCTCAGTCACTGTCCCTGGCCCTGGAGCACTCTGAACAGCATACCTGGGGTGTCCTGTACAGCTTGGGGGCTTGCAGCAGACAGAAACCTTTAGGAATCAGTCACACAGGCCTTGCTGACCAGTATCAACTACCACCGTGGGGAGTTATGGGACGGAGTCAGAAGAGTTCCTTAGTCCTCAACCAGGTGATGGTGACACCAGGCTTCCATGAGCAAATGAAGCGAGGCCTGTTGGTGACTGATGCAGGAGGACACAAGGGTCATGAGAAAAGTGGCCCCGATATGTGACATTTTAAAATCTTTACATCTTTTATCTTTGGGATGTCTCTCCACCAATTATGCCAAGTTTACACGCAGTACACAGCCGCTCCAAGCAAACACTGACCTTTTGGGTAGATTAGGATGAACCTGACGAAGTAAAAAAAAAAAAAAAAAATACTAAATCAGTTAAAGGAATGTACTGCAAGAAAAATGTAGGAAATGGTTATACTCAGTATTCATAGTATTTGTCATAAAATATCTTTATGAAATCTAGAATCCCTCTTCTTTCTCTAAATAGGAACAACAAAATAAATTTTTCTTTATCAAGATTTTTTTTGTCACAAAGAAAGTAATCATCTTCTTATGCTTTGATATGTGCATCATTCAGAGAATTACATGTGTTTATTTTACCATTAAATTCTTTAAAGAATTTTCCTCACTAGAAAACAATATTGTTTTAAAAACAATAAAAATACATTGTTCATATATTTAACATTTCACAAACTATCAAAGTTGATGATAAAAGTTATGAATATTATGAACTACAGTCTATCTTAAATTTCAACACAAAAAAATGCTTGCAGCGTACCAAAAACAAAACAAACAAACAAAAGGATCATGAAAATCCCCGTAAGAACAACAAGAAAATTATGTTAGAGACAAAATAGTTTTTTAGAGCACAGCGATTGAATCATGATTCCCTGCTAAAGAGTTAGCTCCTCTGACCAATGATCACCTTGGTTGCCGAGCGCTGTCCAATGGCAGCAGTCTGACTTCCGGTTACTACCAGCAACGCCCCTCCTTTGCATCATGCTACCGCTTACACACGGGAAGGCCCACTCCCACACACAAGCATCTTTAAACGAGTGTATACTAAGAATATGGCATTAACCGGGGTTCTGTCTGAAATGGGTAAGGAGAGGAATGAACTGCATCTCTGCACAGCAGTACCCCAGGGTCTAACACCCTGCCTCAGCTGTAAATGGCCCTTTCTGCTTCTTAAAAACAAAACCAACTCAGTGGAACGCCCCTCCCCCTCCTGTCTCTCCCACAGACTTTCATCAGCATATTAAGAAACACCTGCTCTGATCACTAAAAATTCCAAATGTCTACACTCTTAAAAATCAGATAGGAAAGAGTTAACATGAATACCTCTACCTAATTCCCCCACCAAAAAATGTTGGTTTTTACATTTTAAATTGTAGAGATAAAAAAGGATTGGGGTGCCACTGATTGTGAAGTTCAGTGGGGAATGAAGCATTGTAAACTCAGTCGTCAGCACAAAAAGCATCTGTCAGAGCTCCCTTCCAACTATAATAACTCGGCGTGCTCACTAGAAAAAATTATGATCGTATGAGCTTCATGCATGATTGATACCATTGCTGTTTATTTTAAGACTGTCCTTGAGAATCAATCAAATGAAGCATGGCTAGTGTAGGTTTTGCAACTAAGAATGAGAAACATAATACAAATGCCCTTTCTGAAGACGACGTGATGGCCTATTCTTCCCATTACTGTTTCTTACCAAAAAGAAGCATCTAATAAAAGTGGATTGGGCAGAAATTCATATCAGAGGATATCTTGTCATCTCATGTTCTTTACAGTATGTTGAATTAACCAGCAGCTACACATATGATTAAAAAAGAGAGAGCGAGGTTATCATTACACATAAAGAAGCATATAAAGCTAACTAATAATATGCTCAAGTGCTTCAAAAAATTTGGGAAAAAATACAACTATCAAACATAACCTACTCTAAATCATTAGAAATCTCCTGTGTATCAAAAAAGCTTTAAAAGGTCTCAGATAGCAATGCCTCTTATCTTTCATAATTAAATCTTTGCATTGTATAATAAATATGCTCTAAAAATGAGGAAGTAGGTTTTTTCTATAAACCTCCTTTTCACTCATATCTTGAATAAAGAGAAGATATAATGGAAATTCAAAATGAAATCATTTTTTAGTAAAATCATAATTTTATCTGGCATAATATCTGATTGAAGTGACTGAGGTATTCAAACTAGGAAGGACTACAATCAAGTTTATGTTTAGCCTCAAAAAAAAAAAAACAAATAATCATCAAAACATGATGCTATCCCAAAGATATCTGAAAGCAAAGCCAAGACTTTCCAGAAGCTGCCAGCCTTGGTGAGCAAGAAGAACCTAGCCCTGACTTCCAAGCACCCCCAGGGCCCACCTGAGCACCACCAGCCCCACCACCTGCGGCCACAGGCTTTCTGCCTATGACATTGTAAGTAACGGCCTGCCACTCACATTCCTCCAGTCTATGAGCTAACTACATCTTCATGTCGACATCACATTATGTCTTGATTTAAACGACAGGTACAAACGTCCACCCGTGGCATGCAATTCTGAAAGTTCGAATTTGCAATGAAGAACAGTGGGCACTCACCCCCCTTCCCATCTCTCTTTATCCAGAAAATAAAAGTTGTATTTTTCAAAGGGCTAAACAGTTTTTGGATTTCAAATTGGGTTTGTTTTGTTGTTGTTGTTGTTGTTGTTGTTGTTGTTGTTGCATCATATAATCCTACTTAACATCTGCGAACTTCTTTAACTCATTTGGTAATGGTTGTTACTTTTTAAAATACTTTCTCTACCAACTGTCACTTATTACATTGAGTCCTAAGAACAGTTTCTATAAACAGACTGATGTCAGAATATGCTCTCACACATGGCACTCAGGCACCTTTATATGCAAATCTGTCACCTGAAACATGCTCAAATACTGTGCAACAGGTTCTGCTATTGTGTAAACACACTCCCAACAAAATGACAGGAAGCTCTAAGGGATCAACAATATAAGGTAAAAATCACGTGATTTTGCAGAGACTAAATTCTTCTGAGATGCCTGAAGCAGCTCTGGTCAGGAGTGCATCTCCCAAGCCGCTCTGGCTGTGCGGGACCCCGCCATGTGGAGGTGAGCCGGCGTCAGAGGCCGGGCGCGCACACGCCTCCGCGGACTCACTGCACTTCACTGGCTCCAGCGCCCAGTCGATGACAGAAAGGGGACTCTGGCAGAGGTCTGGCAAGTCCTCACCCTTAAGTTCCCTTTGGCTTTGTGTCTGCCTTTTCCCAGAGCTATCGAAGTCAAGCCAATGGCAGACTAAAAGCTCCCCGTTCTGCCACGAGTGTGTGAAATCAAATTAAAAACACACCTCAGAACTATTGCACTGGGCCACGTTGAGGTTCGCGTGGCGGGGAGGGGCGCAGCAGACACTTAAAAGGGACGGATTCCACGTCCTCCGTGTGTCGCCAGCGCCAGACACAGTGTCTTAACTTAGGTCTGAACGAAAAAGGACTCGGGTAGTCAAGCGTTTCATCACAAAAGTAACGTCACTAAATGCAGCAGCATCCCCCCCTGCCCTCCGCATCCTGCTCGTAACCCCCTTTGTTAGACCCGGCACACGGGAGAGGGGTTCCCCGAACAAATGCCGGGGCGGCACCGATGCCGGGCAGCGAGCCCTGGGTGCCGGAGCAGCGGGCTCCCCCCAGCTCGAGCCGCCTCCCGGGGCCGCACGTCCGCCTCTCCCGGCGGCAGCGAGGACGGCGCCGCCGCGGCCGAGCGCGCAGCATCCCGCTTTGTGCCTCAGGGATAACGGACTCGGTCTGTGCGCATCCCTCGCCCACCCCCGGGAAGCGGCTCGGGTCGAAGCTGCGGGCGACACCGCTCACACGCCGTTCTGAGCGACCGGGACCCGAGGGGCGCCCGAAGCGCCTCCGGAGCAGCGGGGCCGCGGGGAGGAAGGAAGCCTGGCGCTCTCACCTCCACATTGAAATACGGCTCCGTTCCGCAGACGGCAGCACACACGATCCAGAGCAAGGTCTGCAAGAAAGCCGCCCCCGAGTGCTGCACGAGACCCAGCCGTCTTCCAGAGCTGAGAGCGAGTAAGATCATAGTGGACCGCGCTCCGGCGGACGCACGAGCTCCCCGCGCCTTCCCTCGCCGTCCTCCTCCCTCCCGGCTTCCTCTCCGAAAACTCCTGGTGGGAAGGAGCCCGCAGGTTCACCGCGCCGGCCGGAGCAGGGCCGCGCTCGGCAGCCCGCGAGCGGCGCAGGCAGGTCAGCGGCGGCCCGCGGCCACCATCGCCGGCCGAGCCCCGGGCCCCGGCCCCGCGCCGCGTCCCGCCCGCGCGCCCTGCTCCGCGTGCGCCCTGTTCCGCCGCCGCCTCCGGCTCCTGCGGAAGGGCCGCCGCTCCGGGCTCCTCGCCGCTGCCTCTCGGTCCCTCCCCTCCGCGCTCCCTCCAGAACGTTCATCCGTAATCTACATAACTCCTCCTCCTGCCTTCCTCCGGGTCCGCTGGCTCCGGCCCCCGGCGCGCGCGCGCGCACACACACAACCACACGCGCGCGCGTGCGCGCGCACCATACATACAGCTGCACACGAGCACACACGCACGCATACGCACATCTGCACACCGGCACACGCACACGCGCGCATCTGCACACACGCAGCAGGCGCGCGCGCTCCTCGCACGAGCTGGCTCGCAGGGAGCCTCCGCGGCGCCTTGCCCTGCGGACGGCCGGCCCGTGACGAGGGCCCTGGGCGGGGACGCGGTTTGGGCAGACCCCCACCGCAGGCCCTGTCACCTCGCCCGCCCCGCGGAGCCCCTCGAGACACGTTGGCCCTCCCTGCTAGGCACGCCGGGCGCTCCTGCGCGCGGCCGGGGCTGACGGCGACCCGTCCTCCATCCACCCTCCGGGAGGTGGGGTGCTGGGCAGAGGGGGAGGTTGCCAGGGTGGTCAAGTTTAGGAAGCCGGAGGTGCAAGTCCGAGCACCCAAACTTTGTTGGGGTCCACCGACCGAGCCTGTGGCCTGCTGTTTCCCCGAGTTCCCTCCGCCATCGCCACGCCCGCCCACCCCCCGGGCTCCGGGAGTGGGCACAGCGTGGGGCCGGGGGGTCTGGTCGAGCAGGAAGAAAACGCTCACTTTCCAAAGGTGTTCAGGCCGGTGGACAGGCGTGCACACTGGGACCCAGGAAGGGTGGTCCCGGGTGTCAACACCGTGCTCGGGAGCGGGTGGGCGCGGGGCTGGGCGGGGAAGGAGGAGGGAGCCGCCTTAGCAACGGCCGCGCGCAGACGGCGGTGGGGGCGCTGGCGGGGCGGCGGGGCGCTGCCACGGGGGCGGGGAGCTGCTGGCGGGAAGCGCGGGGGTCCCTGCGGGCTGGGCCTGTAGGCTCAGCACTGTGAGGTCGTGGACCGCGGCGGCAACCGGCGGCCCCGGGCAGGTGACGCTTTGGCGGAGGACTGTCGCGGGAAGCCGGGGCGGGGCCGCCGCGTGCGCTTCTCCCCGGCGGCCAGCAGAGGGGCGACGGGGCGCACGCGAAGGGAGTGGGCGCGGCCGGCCATATGGGCGGCTCCAGGTAGGACAGAGACCTCCGGCAGGTGGAGCAGGGAACTGACCAGGCTCACGGTATGAGAGGGCTGGGCAATCGAGATTTAGGGCTGCAAGAGGTCATGCTTGGTAAGCAGATGCGAAATGGTGAAAAACACTTTGCCAGAAATTGCATGGGAAATTGTAACAGAAACAGAAAAAAGCTGGGGAATGGGACTTTGCGGCTGCTTCAACAGCGGGAGGAAATCTGACCACCCGCTTTGACCCGAGTCTGGGGACGTTTTCCAGGCTGTCTGCTCTGAGCACAGCGTCCGGGCCACAAAGGAATCTAGGAGACATAACAAGAAATACCTTCTGCGGGGCAGCCTAACAAAATTCACAGCCTGTTTCCACACATGGTATCTCACTGAAGTCTCAACATCCCTGTTTTGTCTTCGTTTCACAGGTGGAGAAAATGATGGTCATAAAAGATAGCTTTCCAGCAAAGCACTCCAGCCGCCACCTTTGCACCTGAACCTCCTGACTCCCAGCTCGTGCATGTCCCACCCACCACGCTCCACTGGCTTTCCGCACAGAAATTCACTTCTGCTTTGAACAGTTTTTTTCTTTTAACAGTTTATAGCCCAGAGATTGAGATGGCTTATGGAAAAGAAACAATTAGGAGGCAGTGTGAGAGCAAAGCCATCAGATAGAAATTACGTGTGGAGTGCCAATGTAAAGTTGCAAAATGTGATGGGGAGTTTTTGTCAATAAGTCAAGAAATTAGCAGAGTGTGTACATTGTATCTACCAATGTGGTAATTAGAGAGGGAAAAGGTATGGAAAAATTTTTATACATTGTATCTTGCAAAGTGCAAAATTAAAGAAGATATACAGAAAGATAACTTATACATTGTATCTAGCAAAGTGTAAATTACAGAAGAGATACAGGGGAAAAGTTTATACATTGTATCTAGAAAAGTACAAAATTAGAGGGGGAGAGATAAGGAAAAAAAGGTTATACTCCTTTCCTAATCCTTGAGATAGCACTGAAGGGGAGGGAGGTAAAACGAATTTATGCAAGACGGCACATGAGGAGACATCTCGATACTTTAGTCCTTGCTAAGAGAGCCAGAACATCCGAAGATTCTATCAGGGAGGAGTTTCTCAAAGGAAACACCTCTCACCGAGCTAGGAGGACACCACATTTGCTGAAACAGGCAAGCAGACAGGGCCCAAGTATTTTAGACAAGAATAGGTGTCCGGGAAGACCATCTTCAAAACGATGCAGGGAACTGGCCATGGGAGAGACAGTGCAGAGAGGGCAGTTGGGACAAGCACCTGCATGTGGAGGCCTGGGCTTCCACCAGCCTCCCCAAGGGAAGTGAAATGGAGGAGCCCTGAAGTCAAAAGATAGTCTCAAACTAGTGGTTAGTGACGCCGAAGATCTTAAACATTTATTAAATTCATTAGTGGACATTCATTGAGCAACGGATGCGTGAATGAATGTTCAAGGTTCCAGAAACACTAACAGAAACAAAATATTGGGACAGACACCTATGGACCATAGCAATTGTGTAAGGACTCAGGTAATTACATCTGCAAGATGCTACAGAGGAGAGTAGAAGTAGTTGATTTTCCCTGAGGTTTTTGGAGAAAGCACCACAAAAGTGGTGGTTCTCAGCGGGCATCTTGTAGGAAGAGTACACGTCTACTAGGTAGATTGGAAAAGAAAGGCAATTTCAGAGCTGTGTGCAATGCAGGAATGAACATACAAGGCACACGCGGACTACCACAGATGCTCTGTCAGGCTGGAGGCCAAGGTGCATGGAAAGCCAGGTCAAGTCGGAGGTTGCATGCAGACATCAGATCAGTGTCCTCTGTGCTACCTCAGGCTTTAGACTTGACCCAAAGGAGTTCTTGGGAGATCCCTTGGACATGGTCACCTTTCTAGAAGTTATCGCATGTTTCACTTCACATGTTCCGTCAGGCCTTTAATACCTCCTGTCCTCGTAGACCTGAGGGCAGTGCCAGTCCAATAAGCCCGATGCAGCTGTCCCCCAGAGGGGCTCGGCTGGCCACCTGCAGAAAGGCGATCACTTCGTCAGCTGTCATCTGACCCACAGGCTTGTCTTTTCAGGGGCAGACTCATGAAGAAGCCGGTCCTCATGTCCCTGCAGCGCTGGCTCCTTCGTGAGCAGTCTTAGCCAAGGACCCGCTTTCTTCTGCGCAGTAGGACGATGCGCGGAATGCTGCCCTTCCCTGCAGAGGATTAAAGGGCTCTGTCCTCTCAGCTCTTGGCTCTGCTGCCTGCGCTTTGTCCGATACTTTCTTCTCATAATTTCACAAAACTAATGAACAATCTCAGTACATGCGAATAAAGAACAGGGAACTAAAAGAGGTAAATGAAAAATAAATAAGAAAGCCAAAGGAAAGGAATAATTGCTGCTGGCAGAGTTTAACAGCAATTCAATGAAACGCAACCCGGGAAAGAAGGGGTCTGAGGGAGGGAAGGAATGATACATGCAACTCCCAAGAGGGAGATGGGCAGATACTTAAAAGCGAGTAGCTGGGTAGCACGCGAATGTGGGAAGGGTCAGAACTACCTAAAACCACACCACAGGTCGACAGGGTATCACGATCACCATCGAATCAGATTTTTTAATGAACCAGAGCCTTCCAGACCTAGAATGTTCAGAGTAAGTTCTGTTGTTCTCTATTAACAGTCAGTGGAACTGCCATGTATATATGTTCTTACAGAGTTTCTGGATTAGTGCTGAGCTCCTGGTCTTCTCACGCATCAGTTACTAGCAGGGGCAGTGTGAGAAGAACAGTCATCCAGGGCCTTGTCACCCATGCTGTGCTCCCTGGCGGGACCTCAAGGTCCAGAGCTCATTAGAAGCGCCTACTCTCTGTCCACAGCAGGCCCCCTGGCTCACACCGGGTGAGGACGAGAAGGGGCCAGCTCGCACCGCTGCCCATGAGGGTAGTACCACCTCATTTCCTGCGCTGACCTACGCTCTTTTCAACTCCATGACTATGAGTGTTTCTCAAATAAGTGATTTTCTGCTCATTTAATTGTTCATTCATTCCTCCACTCAACATTCATTAATGACTGTAACAGCAACTGAGGGTGTAAACAAATAAATGTGAAGGGAGCTAAGGCAGACCATGTCAGTTTGGTTTGGATCCAAGACAAATGAGAATGACAACTTGGACTTTAAAGTTGTTTCCCGTGGATTCACTGTCAACATAGCGAGCTAGTGGACGAGACCTGGAGGCGGGGTTCCGGTTTCGGCGGCGGCAATGGCCGGCACCACGGGCTCCTCGTGCAGGAGCATCGGACGTCTGGGGGGCCAAGCGGCTGGGAGGTCCCAGGAACCAGCAGAGGAGAGGCGAGACCGTGGTGGACAGCCCTTCACACCGCCGGGTGGCCCCAGAGTTGTGTCTGTCGCCCTGTGAGGCCATCCCTCCGGCGTTACGGGCACCCTCTCCCCAGGGACCTCGGTTCCCAAGCACGCACGCCGGCGTCTGCCGCATCTCAGAGCCCCGCTCTGCTGCCTCTGCCCGCCCGCGCAGGGAGACTCCTCTCTGCCACGTGTTACCTGTAACTTCTCTCTGCGAACTTCGACTTCGGATCTCCAGCTTTAAGCTCCATCTCATGGCTTAGAATCCATGCCATCACATTCACTGAAAACGCAACATGACCCCACTGAAAGTTCACCCCCTGTCCTCACATGGCGGATCGCTTAGTTGCCTCGTTCCAACCCGGACCCACTTCCCACTAAACCTTGAACACCGCTTTGGCTCCACTGCTAATGTATGCTCAGGGCTGAGTCGGCCCCAGCAGCTGTCATGTCTTCCTGCCCAAGACCCCGCTGATTCATTCCCGCACTGGCACTTGTAGTTCATCACCCTCGCAAGTCCCTACCCTCGCCACGTCATGCCTCACCACTGCGGCAGCCTACAATGTGCGGCGCATGCGCATGTCGCTTTTTTGCTCCAGCTGGTCTCCACGACAGTCTACTGACACCTTCCCTGTTAGTTTCTGACATGTCAGTTTCAACACAGACAGCATTAAGTTGGAAGAAAAAAATTTAAGTTCTTTTTCGAATTCCTCTGTATTCAGAAGAGAAGATTGAGGCTCAATGAGGTTAAATAAATCATGTATTTGGTTGGAAAAAAAAATCTATTCTGATTTACAGTTGAGTGCTTTTTTAAGGAAAAATGCATTGTAAACTATTTTAGACATGCAAGAAAACGCCATGAACAAATACCAGAGTTTAAGAAATAGTTCACTGCTGTTTCACCTATGTCACACAAATAATTACAGCAGACTAAAAATGGACAATACTCTGTGGATGATCAGACTTCCCTGGTTTAGCGTGTGGAGCTGGATGTGATGAGAAAGGACACAGGTGGCTGATAAAATGAAAAGAGAAACAGAATTCCTTTAGACACTGCATAGCTTTAGGAGAGTCATTTCATGTTCTTCATCTATAAAATGGGATTTCATACTCTCTGGGAAGTTGTGAAAATTAAATGAGATATTATGTTGGAAGCATTCTGTAAATTTTTTAATACTAAAGAGCATAAGGAGTTATAATAGCTGTGACTATTGCACACTGTCCATGCAAAAAGCAGGCTGCAAAAATCACCTGGACTCTGGTTAACAAAGGAAGTTAAAAAAGAGAAAGAAAGGAAGAGAGAGAGACAGAGAGACAGAGAGAGAGACAGAGCGAGAGAGAGAGAGAGAGAAGAAAACAGAGTTGAAAATGTTCAGAGTGAAACATATAAGAACATTCCTAATAAGTTATATTGGAGAGTAACAAGTGTTACGTGTTTAACTGGTATTAATAGAAATGATAAAGGTTTTCATTTCTTAGCAAAGAAAAGGGGCTATAGAATGGCAGTCTTTAACACTGTTATCAAAATATAATTAGTCCCTTTTGAACTATTACCTAGTATATTAAATGTACTTTTCATTAGTTCACTGGCAAAGAAAAGGAAATGGAAAACAGAATGGAAATTAGGTTGGCATCCTTAAAAGCCATAAGATCACAATAAAAATGTATGACATAGAAGTGAATATTTTATATTAAATTACAGGCACTGAGTTAGAATTTAAACTCAGGGAGTTCAGAGAAGCTTTAAGAGCTAATTTCCAATGATAATGAGAAACTAAACATCTAAGTTAAAAATCCCTTTCCTACAGATAAGATCAAAAGTAAAAGTGACAAGCCCATGTCATTGTGGCAGTAATCAGAGGAAGGACAGTAGCAGGAAGGTGAGAAAAGGCACGGGGTGATCACTCCAGTGTACGCAGTGCTCCCACTGTGCTTCTCATTTCAAAATGATTTTACCTCACTTAGCTTTGATTTCCTTAATGCTGGAAAAGACAGAATCATTCACATGTTGCTTCTTATTATTAAGGAGTGTAACATGACAATGAGTTTCACCACACAGGTCATGATCCGGCTTGCTGTCTCCCCTCTGTGGAAGGCAGGGCATTCTAACTGTCTGATGGTCAGTGGAGGTTACTATTCACGCACATTTATACTCCCCCGAGAAACTCATTTTCCTGTCACATATAGTAGATGCTCTCGTTGTTTCACTAATATTATTAAGATAACTGATCTGTTTATATTGGAATAGTGTTTTTATATCATTCACAGGGTCAAAAGCAAGTGACTCATTCCTTGTAAATTATAAAGCAATCAATGTCTGGAAATCTGGACACATAAACATTTACTTCTTTGAAAAAATAGCTATGAGCATTTCAAAGAAGCTAAGATTTACAGAATCTTTGTTTATATAATCAGAATGGAAGCACTGTGATTTCAATATAAGAACATAAGTCAATGTCAGTAATCATAACTGACACTATAGTTAATAGTTTTTTGGGGGGCTAAAATATATGACTATTGTCTATATGATTAAAACTTATCCAAATAAAAGTCCTAAAATTAATTTTTAAAAAATTATCTAAATTATTTGCACCCAAGATTTTCTTCAACATCAGATATCCTCATCTTTCTAAATAAACCCAGCATCACATTAACCCAAGGAGCCAGGAACACACATTATGCCATGGCTTAGATGCTTAGTTTCCACAGGGCAACCAAACGCGCTACCCAGAGGGCAAGTTAATTGTTGCCATCATGAGATCTAGAACAGGAATGTACACATGGAAATGCTTTTGGAATTTTAATTTATCCATATCAAAGGTTCATCTGCATTCGCTCATTTTTAATTACTTTCACTTCAAAAAAAATTTTAGCGCTGTTGTTTTAAAGATAACTTTTATTTTCTATTAAAGAATCTTTACTCATGCTTATTTGACCTTGGAAAATATGATAATGAAATTAGCTAGATATTGTTTACATTAAAAGTTGCTTCATTTTTAATTTTCATTTAAATTGGATTGAGATCAAATGTCATAGGACTGTGAAGATTCAACTATTAATCCAAAGATTACAGAACACGTCTCATCCAATGAAAAAGTTCTAAATATTCTAAATATTCCTAATAAGTAAGCAGTCAGGGATGGGAGTCCAACTACTTTACAAAGAAAATATTTAGTGGTGTGTCCAAGGGCACAGGACCATTGGGGTTTTGATCAATTTGTCTATAATCTGTCCAAACTGAAATTGTACAGTTTTTCATATCTAAAATATTTTTAAAATATATAATACCCTATCACCAGAGTCACTCGTGCATCTCCATTTAAAAATAAAATTAAAAACACAAAAATTCATGATTTTGGATACTGACCAGGAGCAGAAAAACATATGTGAAATCTGCTTATAAACTTAAAGTTGATTTAAACAAAATAATCCATAAATTGTTATAAATCCCATAAAATGTTAAATTTTAAAATTTCTGATGACATTGTAGATAGCTATTAGTTAGTTCAGTTTTCTATCCAAGATTTGAATCCTCTCTACAATGTCATCAAGTTCTTTAATTAAAAAAAAAACAATTACAGGATTGTTTAAATATGTATAAGATCTTACTAAAATTCATACTAAAATTGATGTAAAATATTGTCTATGTAAATGAAATCTATATTTTCATAGTACTGTATAGTTATAGTGCTTGATCCTCCCTCTGTTATTATAATGTATTGGCTTAGGGTTATCAAATTTAATTTTTAAAAATTATCCAAGTTTTGTCATTGATATGCACACTTAGCTATACCACAACATTTATAAGCATTTGAGACCTTATTTCTTGCTTGTTAGGATATGACTATATTCTATAGACAATAAGATTAATACCTTCCATCATGAAAGATATTATAGATTTCCTTAATGAGTATTAGGTTCCTATACAGAGCCACACACTTCTGCTCTTTTTTCCTCTTCTAGTAAATACTGTGATCTTTTAGCAGAGATACATGAGTGGATATCATCACTGCACTGAGATGGCCATCTGCAGACTGTTCTTAGTTCTGGCTCTGCCAGTACCCAGCTGATAGAATTCACAGAAGCCTGTCGACCCTCCATTGCTCTGTATGTTCTGTTTGTGAAATGAAGAATTTGAATCATATACTTTCTGAAGTGCCCGAAATTTCTCAAACTCTGTGAATGCATAAATTGACGTTCACTCAAAAGTCATAATCAGTGCCTTCTGCCTAAGAAGTCAGAAATTAAAACATTGGACTAGATATAAATATAATTTAACCTACGATTTTTTTCATGAGATTAGTAAGATTTATACCCTGACAGTACTAAGTAAACGAAAGTATTTTTAGATTACCCTGAATTAAATTCAGAGCAACACGTGAACTGACGGCAGCGAGGTGAGTTTTTCTACCCACACCAGGCTTCGTGATTAAAAGCTGATCTGCATGTGTCCGGTTGTGCACATGGCACGTTTGCCGGCTTGGCCACTAGGGGTCACCATAACGCGATGTCTCGGGGAGAAAGGTTTAAGCAGGACCCTGCTTTTTGTTTGTTTTGTTTTTTGAGTAGGTACAGCAACACATGACATCTGCCTTTTAAATGAATGTCAGAAGGAACTTTGAGGTAAAAATAGCGTTCATGTTGACATACATGTGAAATTGTTCTACCATAAGAACTACTGTTACGGAAAGAGGGAAAAATCGTATTTCATTTCCCATCCCCCATTTAACTGCTTCGGATTCGGCATCTGCTTCTCATTACAAACTTCCTGCATTTGGTTTTTCTTCTGTATTATCGATTTTTTAAGGAAATCAATAAAATTTCCAAGCATCTTACAATAACTCAGTATGCTGGTTTACTCTAAGGTAGCTATTTATCTATTTGTAAACAAATATCTGATTTTAATTTCAAAAAGATGAATTAGAGATCAGTGATAATAAATAATGCTATATAATACTCAGTTACTATAAAAGTGAAAACAGATAGTTTTATGGTGACAAGTGGAATATACGTGAATAAGAATTTTGTCATTAAATTTGGGAATTTCTAATTTTCTTGATGTAATGTTACTCATAGCTCCTGGTGGATAACTGAAACTTTTAACTTTCAAAATTATAAAATGATTTTTAACACCACTTGATTGAGAAATCTGTTTATCAGACCTTCAAAAAATACTTAAGATGGCCAAATTCAGTAAACAAAAATACAAGATTCATGGTTCAGTTTGAATTTCAGATAAACAACAAATCATTTTTAGTATAATGATAGCCTATGCAGTATTTGGGATACACACTGAAGAATTATCTATTGTTTATCTGAAATTCCAATTTGACTGGGAATCCTGTATTTTACATGGTGACTCTTCTTAGAATATAAATATATACAATCAGTTAAAGCGATCTGAACTAGACATACATATAAATTATATCTGTGTGTATGTATGATATATGTGAGATAGAGTTTTATCTCAGTTTCTGGAAGTCAAACTTTCGACTCCTTTAAGGCTAAAGAAAGAAATACAGTCGGAATTACAGACAAATTGGCAGCGGAGGAGGGAGATTGGGAAGGAGGGAGGAGGGAGGGAAGGAGGGATGGAAGGAAGGAGGGAAAGTAGAGGGAAGGAAGCAGGAAGTAATAACATCTCTGGCTCTGCAGAAGTGGCCTGTGACCACCTGGCAGAGAGCGTGACCAAGCACAGCGTGAGGAGCAAGGGACTGCGCTTCGCGCTCCACAGTGGGTACACCGCCAACCAGAGAAGCGACATTCGCATCAGCGATCAACTGCACAAAACCTGAGGACGATACAGGAGAGGGGCTGGCAAAGCAAAAAGGTCAAAGGGAAAGTGATGGAGACAAGATGCCAGGGAATGACAAAGAGCCTAGGCGATGACCACAGGCGTGGCAGTCTGGCCAGGGATGGAGGTCCAGTGACTTAAGTAGGCCCAGGCTCTGTGAAAGTGCGAGGGGCGGGTCGGCCTCTCCCTCCCAGAAACCACCCCAAGCATCGGTACACCGTGGTCCAGCCATATTTTCGCTGGCCCACTCTATACCACGGTAAGAGCAGAGATCAGCAGGGTGACAGCAAAAACATTTTAGCCCAAGTAATCACCAAAAATACAAATCTGTCCTGCCACAAATCTATACATCTCGATGGTATAAGTGAGGCTGTGTAACTTGCTGAAAGTCACACAGCAAGCAAAGGAGTAGTCAAGAGGCGACTCTATGCTTTACATCAAGAAAGTCCCACAATTATCTCACTTGGCCTGATTATCATACCAAACCAGGGATTTAACCATGCAGGAGTGACAGTCACTGAACTAAAACAACACGGTGGAGCTGTGTGACCTGCATGGTGCTTTACTCGCAGAGAGCAAATTCAAGTTAACCATGTGTTAGAACCCAACTAGTGGAAAGACTAGAGAATATCGTTACCATGATCGCATTCTAAGGGAAAAGACAGAAATGTTTTGTATGAGAATACATAGGAGTGAGTTCTGTACGCAGAGATCCAAGGACATCCGGGGGAGGTGCTGGATGTTACTGCATCGCGAGTGGTGATGGCATCACGTGTGCACTGTCCAACCCACATCCCCGCGACACTAAACAGGTGCAGTTCTGAGTGTGCACCAACAAAGCTGTTCAAAAGAAGTGCTCAGTTGAAACACTTCCATTTAAGAAATAAAAAAATAAAAATAAAAAGGTCGTTAATTTCTAAGAAAAACGTAAAGTTAGTTTTAAGTGGAGAGAAACAACTACCAACCCATGAAATTATAGAATTATGTGCAGTTTGGGAGAAACTGAATGTAGAATGTACAAAACATTGGTGAATTATTGACCATATGCACATGAACTAAGGCTGCGATTATAAGTGTCCTCAGCATAGTTTCTGCCAGGACCACAAAGCCATTACCTACACGTCGCACTATTCGTAGTTTGGGTTATTCTTATATCAGCACTTAACATTTAATAAATTGTATATGGTTTATCAAATAATAAGAGTCCAAATACATTGACTAATATTAAAATATACTGTTATGTTGAAAGAATACTTTAAATATTGATTAATAACACCATCTGAATTTTTTTTTTAATTTAATAGAGGTTACTGATCATTATCCCAATTTCTACCCTTGGAAGAAATTATCTGTATTATTTTACTACAGTTTACCTGGCCTGGTATCTGTCTTTTAAAACTACAGCAATGACATATTTAATTTGCTATCCATAGTGCCTTGAACTTTTTCTTAGGTCTCGGCCCAAAGCCAGTATGGCCTACTTGTATTTCTACAGAATGTTCTTCTCTCTTCTTAACCTGGTTACCTTCTATTCATCTTTATGGATTTTATCTGGATTTTATATGCTTTATGTCAGCTTAGGTTGCAGAAATCACATTTGACCTTCTATTGTTTAAATCTGCAACTTTAATGAATGAAGTTAAAAAATAATAACCCTAGGCTTTGATTTAAAACATCTAACCTTTAAAATTCTAAGGCATCCTCAACATCCGTAAATTAAAATGCCAGCCATTTTGCAGTAGACACAATGTGAGTCTATTCAATGAATGGCACTGGGCTATAAGGTATAGAGCAAAGGAGACAGCTGACAGGCACCTGACCCGAGGTCCAGCGGGGGCCCCGCCCGCGGGACCTGCCAGCACGAGCGCTGGGTGGACGCTGGCGGCACGCGCTGGACGCGGGCCCTTCCTCGCCAGCTCCTTGGTCTGCAAGGCCCGACCCGGCACGTGCTCTCCTTCATGCCGGCACAGAAACGAGGAACTCTCAAGCGAGAGCAAACGCGATCAGGCGCGTGACCTCGGCCGTTATGGACACAGTCGGTCCGCGGACGGCGCCGGAGAGCCGTCCCATCATGCCCGACGCGGTGCTGAAGCTGCGCCACCCCACACCCCCACACCTGCGCCAGGTGCGGCGCGTGCCTGGTCTGAGGGGAAACGACCTGGCAAGCAGGTGTCGCGGCCCGCGGCGGGCTCTGCGCGTGCGCAGCGTCCCCGGCAGCGGAGGCCACGGCGGGGACCACCTTCCGCAAAGAGCCGTTGGGCAACACCTCCGCGTTCCCTGCCAGCGCCGCGCTCCTCGCTGCCTTGAGCGGCCTGCCCTGCCGGCGCCCCGGACGCGCTGTCGCCGGCTCCTACGTGACCCCCGCAGCTGGCCCTCCCGCCACAGAGAAGCGGAGGCGGCCGCTGCGTGCTGCCGAGGCATCGGCGAAGGGTCCTCACGCCGGGAGGGGGCCGGGAAGCGCCGGGTGGAAGCGCGTGCGGACGCTTCCTTGGGTGAAAGGCAGCCTGCGACCAGACAGAGGCGTGAGGGCGGCCCCCAGGAAGGGGGTTCGCTTCACTGGTAGGCAGTGACCCTATTAATCACCTCCACGTTACTAGATTCAACAGTGCAGACCTGCTGACGCCCAGCTGCCCTCTGAGGGGCGACACACGCCATCCGCCGGTTTGAAAATGAGGTCACACGGAGGCCTTCGGGGCGGGACGGCGGTGGGACCGCGTGGGCCCGCGGCGTGCCACCTGCCACTGCCCCCCTCTGCACGAAGCACACATCCTCTGTCCACGTCTCCGAGCTCCCACACTCAGTGCTTTCGCTTTGGAACTTTAACAGATTCAGATGCTGTATTCGATCTCGATGTTCCTCAAAACTCGTCCCTCCTACCCAAACCCAAAGCTATTCACGGCGCAAATCCTGAGCCCACCCGAGAGCAGCCGAATCAGCACTGCTGGCAGTGGGTCAGAGGTTCACCCTCTGGCCAGGTCCTCCTGAGATTCCCACGTACATCCGAGTTTGAGCATCACTACTGCTGGGCTTGGGGTGAGGCAACCAGCCTTTAGCGATGAGAGTGATGCCCTCCATGACGTGAAAATACAACAACAAGAAAGGAGGCCAAAGGTAAACGAGAGAGTGAATTTGAATTAGCTCAGAGTGGATCACTGCTCAGTCTGGGAGAAAACTCTGGGCTCCCAGAGGTTAGAGATCACCTCTCCTCTTCTTTGACTCTGAGTAAAGAATGAAGCAAGAAAACAGGCTAAGGAAAACTTTTTTTCTTGAATGTGTCAAGACATTAAATTTAACAGAAATTGTCTTTAGTGTAAATGCTATTAATTATGTAAAATTTCTCATGTTCACTGATTTTTTTTTTTACTTTTATAAATGAAAACTGAAACCGACTGGAAAGCAGACTGTGTCCTTTGAGCTACAGTAATTACCTGAGAGAAGAGAACTGCAAAAAAGGAAGAAGGAAGGAAGGAAGAAGGAAATGGGAAAACTTTGTATTTCTGAAACAAAACACTTTTCTTTCAAATATTATCTCATTAATTTTTCCCTATATTGTTGGACCTTCTTTTCACCAAATCTCATTCTAGTCTTGAAAGAAAAATTTCTTAAACATTAGTGTTTTGGAACATTAATTGAAATGGTGAGTTTCAGTAACTACTTGATTCAACCTGAGAAACAAATAAGCCCACATTTATTAAAAACACAATCTCCATAATTTCTATAAAAGGACAAATGTAAAAACATATTATAGTTGTCAGACAAAAACTGCGCCAAAGTTAAACAGGCATGGAAGACTTCATTCAAGGCTACTGTGATGGGAGAAAGACTGAACCAGTTGCTCTGGGATCAAAGGCAGGAGTGCTTGCTGACGCTGAGGGCAGCTCCTGGAAATCACTGTGTGGTCTTGGGGGGTGGGGCCTCGATGGGACAGGCCTGCATTCGCAGAAGTTAGGCTCCTTCCCTCCCACAGAGACTGGGAGACAGGGCTCTGTCTTTCTCGTAATTACATTTCTAAGTGACAACCACTGAGTCCTTGAGATAGATGACCCTTGGTCATAAAACTGGCTAGAGCCTGGGAGAAGACTTACACCGTAAAGGGTCAAAGAAGGAATTCACAATTCCAAGTCTTCCAAAGAAATGCTCTGTGAAAAGAGGTCAGGGGCTTGAGTCAGAAAGAAACGGTCTAAAGTTCTGTCAATCTGGGAAGAATGTTAAGGCCATCTTGGTCAACTTTCTTTTGAAGCTTTCAGATGACAAAGAGTTTTCAAATGCATTAATTCATGTCTGTAAATCTTCATGAAACAATGAGTTGCATTAGCCCAAACTTTGTTCCTTCTGGGTCTTATGGACATTGACTCATTACTTCATTCTACGGTTAATCAGCCATATCCAATTACAGATTATCAGCTATACTAAAGTTCTGTTGAATACCTAAATGGCCTTATGTTGGTTGATTTGAACAGAAATTGCCTCCTTAAAGATTATGATTTGGGTTAAAACTAGCATTTGGCAAACAGTGTCTCTAGTATAGCCTCTCCTGATCTCTCAAGAAAATTCCCCAGAAGACACTGAAAAAAAAACAAACAAAACATAAACTGTCACATCAACTCCAGCTAAGGAGGAAGGAGGAAAACCTGCCCTTTGAAATACTCTGGCAGGAATGCAGAAAACTGTGTCCTTGTGTCCTTGAACTGAAACACGATAGCTAAGAGAGGATTAAAGTCCCCTGGCCCCCAAACCCAGGGTCTGTAAAGAAACTTCAGTAGCCTTCCGTCCTGGGAAAGCATTGCATTCTGAGACAGTGAGAACATGATTTGCTCATTCTACCCCGTCACCCCTACATGTCATCTGGACCTTCAAAGCTCAACAAGTGACCAGGCAGGAAACAGGGTAATGGCCATAGCCCTTTGCACTCTAGGGAATGGTCCCCAAGGAGAGTATCATCAAGCTCTGCAAAGTGAAGGGAATTTGGTGGCAGAGTGTCAGCACCTAAATCTACTAGCTGACAGTGGCACCACTTGGGCCGGAAGCTGTGCGCAGGTGAGTTTCCATGCACGTTCATCCCCCAGCAGCCAGCGAGGGTTCACGGTCGCTTCTGCGGACCCCAGGCAGAAGCACCCTACCCTCACGGGCTGGTCTCTAACATTTCCACGGATGATGTTAACAATTAGACTGCAGCTCCTGCAAAGACATGGTATATGAAGGGGACAGTGTTGAACTTCACCTCACTCTTCTCCTTCCTCTGTCCCCCACCAGTTGACTAACCAACCAGAGAAGCCACTGGGCAAGGAAGCCTGTTGACACAGCCCAAACTGATCAGGGGTCAGTAAATGATGGCCCATGGACCTGTGCACCAAATCTGGCTGGCCACCTGTTTCTCATGGCCTGCAAGCTAAGAATGGTTTTCACATTTTTAGAGCAACAAACATTTTGCAAAATATTTTACGACATGTAAAAATCTATGACGTTGGCGTCCATAGCTGAAGCTGTGTCACAACACAGCCGTGCTCACCGGTGACGTGGTACGTGTCCACCTCTGGACTGCAAGACGACTCTGGCCATCGCAGCACAGACCACGTGGGGTGCTCCCCCTCTGCCTGACTGCTGTCACAGGGACACAAGGTCACACAGTGACTTGACAGGCTATGAATGCCACATGCACCTGGGTATGGTGCTAGTTTATTATTTATTCACTACCAGTGCACACTCATCATGTCAAAACAAGAAGAAAGACACAAGTGGACTCTAAGTGACGTGCCTTCAATGCACAGTGGTATGTAAATGATTTTGTTATAGAATTAGATGGTGAAGATTTTTTTTTTTCAATGGCATTATAACTGTGGTAAAATAATACAACACACGTTGATGTCATATAAACACTCATGACAATATTCCCAACTCACAAGAAAGTGACAAAAAAATTAGAAAATTTTAAATGGGGGTATTTAGTAATGGTAGAGTTTCTTCACAAAAATAAAAACTGAAAATGGGACTATAACAAATAAGCTTCAAGTGGCTCATTAGTAAATCAAGCAAACAACAAAAACAAAACATTAATAGATAGTGAGTTAAATCGTGTCTGACTGCTATGGCCAAAGGTATCCAGAAAAAATAAATCCAGTTAAGGCTCCTAGCTTTTTGGTGAGAACAACTGTTCAGAGGCTTGAGAACTTGGGCAAAAGGCCAATAGTCAATTAAAAGACATAGCGATTAATTTCAAGTGGTTTCCCTTAGCACCTGGTGCATCAAGAGGTGACACTGGTCCTGCCCAGATGTCGTTGTTTATCTGGGGAGGCAATGCCAGGTTTGAAGTGGCTGAAGAATCAACCTATAGGAACATTCTCTGTGGACAGGTAAGAATATTTTCAAAGTCGTTGAGAAAACAGTAATTGGGTACAACCAGAGGGGCAACCTGTGAAAATATATTATGATAGTGACAAAAACCTATGTGTAGTAGAAAAAGGACCAATTGGACAAAGTTTCAAAAACTTGTGCAAGTGTAACGTGCTTAGAGCCTATGGACATTTACTGTCACTCTCATGCAGGTACTTTGTGGAAAGCACACCTGACCTCCATAACACGTGACTGTTGTAAATATGAGCTTCATTTGCTCTTATGAACCTAACTACTGTCAGTTCTGTCCATTTTTGTTAGAAATAGAAGCCGCATAATTAGACCTGCCTGACTTTACAAAAGTTTAAATACCTTGATGGTAAAATCTCACTGGGATCTTTTGAGCACAGGAACAAAACCAATTTCTTCTGAATGAACATAACTGCCTCAACCACTATCGGTTACAGACATGAGAATATTTCTTAATGAATTCAGTATAAATTAAAAGGCAGAATCGTGCTTGTGTGTGGAGCTTATGCTGCACCAGTCATTTCAGCAACAACCGGTGTTGTTGGAATCACGAGTAACGTCAAGCTGCTTTACACACTTCTCATGCTGTCAAAAATTAAAACAAGCGGAGAGATCTCCACTCCCATGCAGATCTGTAGTGGATCTATTTCCTAAGCTCAAAATACAGATCCAGCTGTGTATTTTTGTAAAAAAAAAAAAAAAATTGTATTTCAAAATACATTTAACCGTCCAACTGGGGAAGTTCCACCTAACCTTCAAGTAGAAGTGATTAATCCACAAAAATACACTAAAAGGTGAATATCAAGAGAAGAGTCTTACAGAATTCTATAGATGGCTTCCAAGTGATAAAGATGTTTAATTAAAATTATAAGCTTGTAGATATCAGTATTTAAAAGTGCTTATTTATATGGAAAGACATTTTCTAAAATGAAATATCATTACACAGTAGCATTAAACACTAAATTTCAATCTCCATTAAGTAAAAGGTTACCCCCCAAAAAAGCTGAAATCAAATTTTAATTCTCATTTAGACTATTACTTCTAATTTCTTCATGAATTTTCAGATTATTTTCTTTTTCTTTGTTTTAATTCTGTACCTTTAACCTTTCCTTTGAATTTTCCAAGTTTTTATGTTAATATCTGTTCTATTGTGTCTCCTAACTTAAAGTCCTCTCCCATGGCCACCAATCATCTCCTCTTTCTCTGATGTGAATTCCTGTCCCCAGCTTTGCAGTGCAGCTGTCACCATGGACTCCAAGCTGAATCTCTCCGCCTTTTCCCTTCTTCTTGAGAGTTAACATGTATGGGTCTGAAAATGTCTTTGTTTTGCCTTCACATTTGATGATCTTTTGGCTTGGTATAGAAAAAGACTGGAACTTTTCTTTTTTCGTTCCTGAGGGGTTTTCTCCACAACCTGTTAGCTTTTACTAAAATAACAAACACACTTGTCATTCAGATCCACATTTATTAATGGATATCTCATAATGATTTATATTCAATCTAGGATATTTCACTTTTAAAAACTTGAATGCTGGCATTTTACAATAGTAGACCTAGGTGTGAGTCTCTTCTGCACACAGCTCTGGCTTCCAGTCTCTGCTAATTTCTATCTCTCTGATAAGTAGTCAAATACAGGCCATCCTGTATTCTTCCTGAATGTCTTCTATATTTTTTCTAAAATTATATTTCCCAGCTATTTGTTTTTGTTCTACATGTTAGGAGAGTCCTTGAAATTAACTTCCTCTTTTGCATTTTTATTGGTTAATTTCTAGTTATATGTTTCGTTTCTTAGAACTCTTTCTGGTTCTGTCTTCACATCTCTGCGTCCCCCTTTGCCAAAGCTGTTGCTTTCCTTGGTTTCTTCCCTCAGTGCAGCCACGTTCATTCAAATTCTAGACTGGCTTCCTCTGCTTGCACTAATCAATCTATAATAGTGATTTCCTTCTACTTTTTCAGACACATGTTGAAAAATGTATTCAGTAATGGGATATCTTTACGTTTCCTTTGTTTTAATTCCTTCCATATTTTTTATTGGGTATTAAGAAAGAAGAGATGAAGTCTTAGTCTGCCATACTGAAATAGAAACACATATTCTGTATATATTTATCAAGAACCTACTATGTGGCAGAAATTTCCCGTATTTTTATAAACAGAACAAAAATGGTCTTTAACCTCATAAGTTTTACTTTCTAGTAGAATATAAATTGATAAGTAATCAAATAATTACAATATAATTAAAAATTATACATAACATGAAGAGAAAGGACAGATAAGGAATGACAGAAGAGACCAAATCTATATCTGACAGCCGAGTAAAAACCTGAGTAGAAAGCAATTAAGTCCAACCTTAAGAGATAAGCAGGAAGCAACTGTACGATGAAAAAGTGGGTAGAATATTATAGGGAAAAGGATGTTTATTTGCATAGGTCTTTAAACAGTAGAGTATAAATGAGTGACTGAGAAGCAGCCAAGGAGTCTGAATGTGAGAGAGCAGCCAACCAAGACAGGTTAGAGATAAAAGCGGAAGTTGCACCATTCAGATCACTGTAAACCATAGAAGAGTACAGATCTTATGTTCTTTGAAATGTTTTATTTAGGGCTAGAAAATAATTCATATTTTAAGAAAATCATTTTGCTTTTCTGAGGAGAAAGGTTGCAGAGGAAAGGTGGGAGGTAGAGACGAATGGCAGGAGCTCATCTCAGCAATTAAGGTGAGAGACAGTGGTGGCCTGAGCAAATATGGCAGCAGAAGGGAAAGACAGGGCTCAGATTTCAATGGGTGTGAGAGAAGGAACCACTGAGACTTACAGATGGATTACAGTTATGAGGGTAGAAAAGAGAAGAATCCAGATGACTCTCAAATTGTTTACTTCAAAACCAATTGTCACATGGAATTTTTGTTGAGATGGGGAAGAATTTGGGACTCATTAAGTTTAAGATGCCAATGAAGCATTCAAATGCAAATGCCAAGACAACAAGGCTAGACTGAGAATTTAAATTTTGTCTTATTACTACATATGTGATAACAAAAACCACGTAACCCAAGAAGAAAGAAGAGAGAGGAAGAAAAAGAGAGAACAGAACCAAATTCTCAGGTCAGAGAGAGGCCGTGCAGCCAGCAATGGACACTAAGAAATAATGTAATCAGGAAGGTTTAGGAAAAAAGCCAAGAAATTCTGAAATCAATCATGAAAGTGAATTTAAAACAGAGTTCCAAGAAGGAAGCTTTCAAATGTGAGGCAGAGAGGTATGAATTAGATCTGTTGATTTCTGATGATGGCATTTGAGAGAAGGCTTGTTGATTGGAGCATTTTGAAGAGTAAATGAGAGATAAGGAAGTGGTTGGAAAAAACATGTAGAAAATTACTTAAGAATTTGAGATACGAAGGATACTAGAAAGGAACGGAATAGGTATGTGGGGTACAGGAGGGTTTGCACATCTGCTTATTTGTTTGATCATATGATGGAAGGAAGGTGTTACACGTCATCATGTGAAGCTTCTACCTGTAGTGCTCCGGGGGGCCTGAGGCAAGGGCAGCCACTGCCGTAGGACCTGCACAGCCTCACCAGCTTTGCCCAGTGCGACTTAAAATGATTATAACTTTATTAATGAAGCGGGAAGAGAGAAGAGCACCAGAGGCCACATCACAGAGCAGGCTGCATAAATGGAACGACCCAACACCGCCGCGAGGAGGCCCAGGCCCCTCTTCGCCCAGTGAGACAGGGAAGAAGCTCCTGGCAGGTGCAGGTCATTTGCAGATTTGGGCAAGAGAAGATGATGGGCCTCTTTTGGAATGATTTCCATCCTCCATGTAAAATATGAGTCAAAATTATAACGTGAAAGCAAGGGGGGAAATACAGGGCATTGGGAGAGCAAGGAAGTCGTGCAATAGCTCTTGAGAGGGAAAGGGGTGCATTACTGGGCAAGATGGCTGAGTGCCCTTTGGGGTGCTCCTCCGTGCTGGACTGTTCTGATGACGCCAACACAACCCCCCAAGCGCAGCCGCATCACCCTCTGTTTGTAAGGCTTAGGTTTCCGTTCACCCACAGTGTGGACTCCCAGAGGCCACCTCTGTCCCCTACGCTCCATCCCTGACGTGCTGCGCGAGGAAAGCACAGCGTCCACACTCGTTCAGTGAACAAATAAATGAACAACAGCCCTGGATCCTACAAAATGACTTCATGAGACCAGGACATTGTTCAATGCACTGCAACACGGCTTGTTGAAGGAAAAGCTACCTTTTGTCCAATTACTTATTTCCTCCATCTTTTCCTTCTGTATTTACTTCCTTTAGTCCAAATAAAATAAAACACTGGAACTTCCATTTCTAGCCAAATCCTTTTTAAAAAAAAATATTGCTCCCTAATGCAAAGGTTGATCTTCAGCCAAAATGCCTATAACTGATTTAATTGGACAAATATTAGACCAGATTGAAGTTTTTATCATAAATCCTCCAACTCAGAACAGCCTTTCCAGCATACTTCCGCCGGGGACGGGCGTTCCGCGCAGAAGGCCGGAGTCAGCGCTTTCCCAGGCCAGTCCCACACCCCGCCCACTGCCTGGCTTCAGCTCCTTGCATCCGAGGCAGGCGGATGCCGGGGAAGTGGCGGGGGCATGCTGACCGCTGTCCTTGCAGGTATATGAGGGGCCCGAGCGACGTGTGAGCACAGGTGCTGGCCGCAGGCCCTAACCATGCCCAGCCGACGCACCGGGTGGGGCGCGGGCAGCGTGGGCGCCCACCTCGCTCTGCTCCCGGCTACTGCTGGGACGAAGGCTCGATCTGCGCTGAGGGGTTCCGCGTGTTGGAACTCCCTGTTTAAACAAGCAAGCGGGTGACGTGGCACGTTTCGACCTTCCCCAAGTGACCATACAGCCATTTCAAGCAGTCTTGTAATTCCTTAGACTGACAGGACAGGGGCATGGCTTACGGTGCTAGCCAGAGGGACGTCGTCCTTATCTGCTTCGGGGGAAAGCTACCTGGAGGTCCTGCCTCCCGCAGAAGGTGCTATTGGGGGGGCCTGGCTCAGATTTCAGGGAGAACGCACTCTCCCAGCCTCCCAGCCCTGCCCCGTTTGTGAAAGAGAGCTTCAGCCTTGGGGAGGCCTCACCCCTTCCGGTGGCAGGGGAAGGCAGCATCCCTCGTGCCCTTGAGCCCTTGGGAGAACACCAGGGAAAGCTGCGTCAACCATGGCACAAGGAGTTGAGGACTAGGCGGAGTCTGCTCCCCTATCGCTGTAAACCACAGAGGCCAGGCTAGAAACCGCCCTGGGTTGTCGCGCAACCTAAAATAATGAAAATTGGGAATCTTATCTGCAAATATGAAAAGTTAGATCTGATTATTATATCCAAATATAATAAGTGTACACACTTTTCCTGCTCTCTGTCAAATAAAAATATTCTGAAGTATGATCTTCACATATTATACTAACAAAAATATCCTGTTGATCAAAAATCTGTTTATATTAAAAAAGTTCCAGAAACAGATCTGACAATTTCCAAATGGTGCCTTAATTCGTTCTTTCTTAATTTCACAACTTTTAGTATTTTTATGATTTTTGCTAATTGATGGAATCAAAATAATATATGAAAAAATCCAAATTACTTAAGAAATAAAACATTTCTTTCACTTGAGTATACAGATATCGTCTAACGTTAGGAGAATAAATGCTAAGTGCTGGGTCAAATCTCAACAGCTGAAAGTGTCCCTTCTATGATCAGAGCGTCCGACTTCAGAGCCACAGTGGAGGTCAGTGCTTCCCTGTGCGTCAGACAGTGCACTAAAAAACGACCTGGAAACACCCGAGTCACATTAACACCAAGGGTGGATCATTATAATTATTATGCATTTGTAGCTACATTTATGCAGAAATCTAGATTATATTTGATATTAGTTAATATATCAATATTCTTATTTGTAAATAAAGGATAAATTATCCAAATAACTCTAAGAAACAATGTAAAATAAAGCTGATTAAATAATTCATATATAGTGTATATATGGTTTATACGTAGTTTTACATATATAATTTTTATTGCTATTACTTGTTAAATAGAATTTTAGAGTACTTCCGATGCCACTAATAAGTGTGTATTCTGTAGAATTTTGATATATTATTCTCGTTTGTTTTCTTTTTTTACAATATAAAGCTATGTGTTAATTCAGAACTTGTTTGAAAAGAACTGCCAAAGATGCTTCTATTGTTGTACTTTGAAACAGGCATGTATTCAAACAACTGTATTTAAATTATCATGTCTGACACCTCAAAGCCTTTTCGTTGTGTTATCCATCACTTGGCCAAGAAATTGCATTTGCACATCGTTTTGGTTACATGATTGGAGAAATAGGAAGATTATCATTAGTTACTTAGGAGAAAAAAAGCCCACAGGAGCACTCATTATGAAAATGAAGCCGACCGGGCCTATGTGCTGCCTTCTCCACGTGGGCCCCGGCCTCCCCCTCCAAACAGCGCCTGGTTTTAGATTCCCACGTGTGACCCACTGGTTGCAGGGTCCCACTCACCCCCCCTGGTACAGTGACTCTCTCTCTCTCTCTCTCTCACACACACACACACACACACACACACACATATGAAAAAGGTTAGACTATGAGTTAATAGGTGATAAACGCTCAGATGTTCTCTAGCAGCTGCAGTGATGTTAATGACCACGGAATAAAGATCAAGCGGTTCCCATGCAGCGTGCCAGGTGCTGCCTGCATTTACTGCTTTATGCATATTCTTATTTAATCATCAAATGTCACTTTAAGGAAAGAGAGGTGGCATCCTTATTTTGGGATGGGAGAGTTAGGAAACTGTGGTTAAGGAACGTTCCCGAGTCCAGAGAGCCTGGTGATTCTGGGACATGAACCATGGTCTGCCAGGGTGGAGACTAAGATGGTGGCCGCCACTCCGGACCACTTTCCTTGATGTGGTCTTATTTGAGCTGGATAGGTCACTGAGTCTCACGTAAGGAGACATGACTCGCATTTGTTCATACACAAATATTCTATATCCTTTGAACACAACATATACCTTAAAATAGAACTTGCTTCTTGAGGAAGCGAATTAATGATAGCATCATTTTTAGGAAACTATTAAACCGTTGCTATGATTTAAATGGTGTCAGAAAAAATGACAGGCTGTATCAGTCTGCGCGAGCAGCTTGCAGACATGTGACCGTAGGGGAAGTGCAGTGAGGCAAACTTCCATCTGTGCCTCTGCTCCCTCGGAGTGCGGGGCCAGAAGATAACTTGCCGGGTAATGAGAGCAGGGAAACTCGCCCAAATCTGTACCCGAAGCATCCCTGATGAGGCGCTCACACAGTCAGAACTACAGAGATCATCGTGGGCGTGTATTTGACCACCCGGTCTCCCAGGGCAGAGCCTCCCTCATCCTACTGTCCCTCAAGACATCGCCAGCATCTGTGTGCTGCACCCCGAAGACACCTGCACCCCAGGAAGTCTGGGGAGGCAGCAGGCGTGCTCCCGGACCCAGGTGGAGCCGCCTCTCAGCAATGTGCTCGGCTCCCTTCCTGTTCATTTTTCTCTAGGATATTGCTTCTGAAATTATATTTTTTCTCTCCTGCATCAGCAAGTTCTTTTTCTCTCTTGGCTGGATCATTAAAATTGGCACACAACATAACTTAATATGATCATTCTTTTAAAAGAAGTTGTCACGTAGCCTCACATTCCTTCTGGTCACTGCCCTATTTTCTTCTTCCTCTTTCACGCAAAGCTCCGGGAAAGACTTGCTCTCTCCCCTCCCGACTCCCCGCTCTCCCTCAACCTCCGCAAGGAGGCTGCCCTGCTCATGGCTCCAGAAAAGCAGCTTCTCCAGGTTGTGAATGGTCAGTTCTTTCTGGAAATGCACACTTCCCTTGCCCTGAGGGACCCGAGATGCCTGGTTTCCTTCCTACCTGGTCCAGCGCCCCTCCCTGGGACCCTGCCCTACCACCCAGGCAGATGTCACAGGGCCCGGCACCTTCGCCACCAGCACTCTCCCACTAGGTCACCTCCTCACGTCTAGTGATGGCAGTCACAGCCTGTGCAGAGATGACACCCAGATTTACCTTTTCCTGGACCTCATAACCAAGTTCCGGTTTACGATGGTCAAACTGGTTTTCCAAGCCCTCCTCGTACCAATAACTGCACCGTCCTACCGAAGCCCGTGTTTACTCCTCAGAGCCACGTCCTCGTGGATTCCTCCCTTCCCTGTGCAGGACTCGCTCACCCACCAGCGAGTCTCCCTGGCTCCACCTCCAACATGCTCCCTTCATCCACTTCTCTGTTAAACCCAAACCCACGTCGCATCACCCCTCCCCGGGACTACAGCACAGTCCCCGCCCAGCGCCTGCTCCTGAGTCCCTGCCTCATCCCATCCCTCCAGCTACACGGCAGCCGTACTCTCCTTTCAAAAGCGTGATCGGATCACATCACTCCACGCTCAAGCTTTCTAATGGCTACGCCCAACCCTCAGAAAAAATGGGAACTCGTGATGTGTGACCTTCTTGTGTGGCCCTCAGGACCACACATGACCTGGCGTCTGGCTGCCTCTCAGGCCAGTCCTGGGAACACGCGCTCACTCTGTTCTAGTCACTCTGGCCTTCTTCACAGAAGACAAGCTCATTGCCACTGAGGGTTGACCGCATGACTGAAAGTCCTTTTACATCCCATTAAATGACTCACTTCTTCAATTAATTTATCCGTCTGGGCAGGGGACCTACCCAGAATCTTTTCCTGATGCTCTAAAGCAGCTTACCCATCACTTTCAATGATTTCACCTTGCCTCATTTGTTCACAGCATTTATCACTATCTGAAATTAAACTCTTTGCTGATTCATTCATTGTGCTGTGTGTATATTTACTCACTCTCTGCACCATGCTGATCCTCAGCCACTGGAACATTAGGCTCATAACCGTGAAGATCTTGTTTCATTCACTAATCACTCTAGTCAGTGGACAACGACAGATTCTTTGTAAACCTAGGGATAGAAGGAAAATCAAGGGAAAATTATGAAGAGTAAAATAAAGAAAAATAGAGCATCATTTCTACTGAGAAAAATAATAGCCACGTGATTATGTTAAACTTAAAACTCTCAGGATGTGGATGCATGACCCAGACTCGTCACTGCGGGGTCACCGTGATGAGACCAGCAGCCTCTGAACACGAAACACAAACACGGGAGGAAGAGGCGCCAGAGGCATGCAGAGCCTGAAGCGCTGGAAAGGCAGGTGGAGCCTGGAGACAGCCTTCTCTCTGCTCCCGTCCGTCCTTTTCCTTTGGATAACAGTTTTCTGACAGCATTTGATCCCACTTTATTTTTCCTCTAGATATTTAGGCCTCAGTCTTCATCATCATTCTGAGAAGGAGTAATATTTGTTGAACTCTTACTAACTTTTTAAATTCCACTAGATTTTAAGATCCATATAAAAGGATCTTGGTATATGTAGCTTACCATTACAAGTCTGCTAATTAACACACCTCTGAGGACCTGAAATGTATCAGAATATTTCAGGAACTCTGTTCAGCACTTTATTGTGCTGTCTCCTTATCTTCATAAAAACAATATAATTTAGATTCTATTGTTTTCTCTTTCACCAAGACTGAATGTGCCAAGGAAATGGAAGCATAGAGAGGTTAATTTGCCTCATACAAATGACATGCTTATAAATAAAATGGGACTCCAATTAAGTTGTATGCTTCTAATGACTCATGCTTTTAATCACTAACCCAATAATTCTCAAATTGTAGTGTACATAAGAATCATCCACTGCTTCTTATAAAGGCCAATTCCCAATTCTCAACTCAGGTGTCCCCTTCAGAAGTTAGTGGGTGAGGCACATGGGTCTGTACTTGCAAGAGGTGATACTGACCTCATTGCAAGAGGGAAGGGGACCACTTGGAGGAACAGTGTAATAACTTACACTAGTCTGTAGGACTTAGAAACATTGTAGGAATTAACACTTAATACAAAAAAAATTTGGGAAAATGGAGTCTTTGACATTAAGTCACTTTTCAGTTTAAAAATGTATCAAGCATTCTCACAAATATCTTGTTATATATGACATTTCAAAAATATTTTATGAACTACAGCAGGAACACTAGCATCAACCCTTTAAGAAAACCTTTCTCATAAAATCACAGGCTTCCTTTTCAGACAACTGCAACAAAGCCTCATGAACCACACAGCTCAGAAATGAACGTTAGCCTCACTACTAGCGCACTGCCAGAACCTTCCCACACCACCTTACAAGGGAGCCCACGGCACCATATCCGTGCCCTTCAAAATCGCATAATGGACATGAAGCAGACCTAAGTGGTCAGCACTCTTTTTATTTATTTATCATTTTATTTGTTTTTGTATTCGGTCATATTCATACTTCACTACCTTCATTTGACCTACTAGAAGACTTCTTTGCTGACCTGTAAAAACTTTTCACTCTTGGAAATGTCGATTCTAAATAAAAAATATGTAGCACAGATTGAGATTGTTATTTTAGGTGTTTGCCTATAAAAAAGTTATTTATCAATGTTTAATTTTTACTACATAAAATCAGAAAGAGTTCACAATCAAAGTTCAAAAGCTTTTATGGTTATGTTGACAGGTAAAAAGAAGTCTAAATATTGTCTATTTAGGATCCATGTTGGATAAAGGCAAACCCATTCACTCAAATGATGGTTAAAGTAGGAAATAAAACAGCCTTACTAACTCAGAGAGCAAAGGCATAAACATGCTTCTTAGTGTGGAGAGACAAAAGTAATAGACATAAGGCAAGAATGCCATCATACTGTTTATAAACATCTTTAAATTAACAAGCCTACGAAGTTCAAATGTAAGTGAAGGCCTTTGCAGCGCCCCTGGAGAGAATGCAAAGATATTCATAACCTGCTAATTTAAATGATTCTTTATTACAGGGTACAAACTTCCTTTCCTCTGCTCTTTCTGTGTTAGTGATAAAGATAAACATATAATAAACACAGCAGGACAAAAAAAAAAAAAAACCTGTGCCCTAATTTTCCATTCCTGAGAAGCCATCTGTAATTTTTAAAAGTACTGATCAACTGATAAATATTAGCCAAGAATCAAACATGCCATGTTTGTCATATCAGAAAAAAAAACAAAAACAGAAAATACCAAACATATTTCCATTGTCCAATAGCTTAAAGATTAGTTGAAGCACTTCACTTTGTATGTTTTATGTTCTAATAAATTAAAGGTAAAATGAGAAATAAAACAATCGTATTACAGGAAGGAAGAAAGGTATGTGTCAGGTTAGAAATGTCCTCATGGAGAAGGTAGCACTGAAGATGCACCTTGAAGATAAACTTTGAAAGATGGCAGCAGGAAGTTCTAAGTGAAGCAAACACATGGGCAACGTCGCAGAAGAATATACAATGAATACGAGGGCAAGGGGAACTGGCTACAGCGGTAAATATTGGTGTTTAGAAAAATCCAAAGAAGAGTTCAAGAAGGGTCATGATAGAGGGTTCCACCTGTCAATCTAAGAAGGTAGGACGAGCACTGGCACGGAAGGATTTTGAGGCTGGAAGTGAGTCTGAAAGTATGATGGGAACACATGAACGTAGGAAAACTGTGGGAGAGGGGAGTAGCAGGAACACTTGGGGACTAGACGAGTCCAGATGCAGGAACGATCAGTGTGGAAAGAAAGGAGAAACACAGCCACACCATGCCACCGAAGATCTTTTGGAACATAACCTAAGAAGGCCTGAAACCTCAGACACTGCCACTCAAAGATCTTCGCTTAATTCCAAGGGAACAGAGGGCCCTCACAGATAGCTGTCACCCTCTAGAAAGTAACCAAACGTCTGAGACTTTCCCCACAAGTCTCTAGTAGGATTAATGAGAACCAGCCTCTAATTATTTTGTTTAGGTATCCTGCCTTCTTTGCCTTTGGATGTGTGAGTCCCCAAAACTAGATCAGGGAGAAACTATTTATTTTTTCCCCCACAATAAAACAAACAAACAAAAAGTTGAAATAAATTTCACTATAATTCCACATTTTCTACTCCAGGCACAATAATACCAAGAGAGCAAATGTCCTCTTCTTTACTGAATATCATCTAGAAACCGTGGATCATCTCCCTTAGTTCTATTCCAGTCACTGAAGAAGGTGTTCTAGCTCAGTGGCCTAGGTCCTTGACAATGAACTGTCTTCCTCAGAGGCCTGAGGGGTGAGAACAACATCCAGACCTTTGTGGACATGGACTTGATTGGGATTAAGGGGTATGTGAAACTGAACTTTTTATCTCATTTAGAAAATATACTCAGAATCTGGCCCAGACTGGAAAGGCACCCTATGTTTAGCAGATCCCAAAACATCTTGCAAATAAAATTTTAAAAAGAGAATTAGTTATTAAATTAGAATACTAAAAAACATGTGATATTTCAGATCTGAGCATCTGGGGGAAAAGCAGAGACATCAGGAGAAACAACAGATTTTGAGTAGACACTAATGAGTTCATTTTGGACATTTCAAATGTGAGATAGTGAGGAAATATCACACTCTAAAATATAGAAGGAATTTAAGAGCAATGGGATGGGATGTTAGCAGAGAGATACTGAGATAAAAATGTTGAAGTCACCTACACAGAGTTTAAAATCATACACCTGGATAAGAAGAGAATTTTGAGAAAGATTAGCAACGATCCACAGACTAAGTGTTGATGATTTTCCAATGGGGAGTGTAAGGAGCTATTAGCAGAAAGACCTGGGAGGAGAGAGGAGAAGCGGCATCTGGTAGGGAAATATTTGTTCATTACCTTTGCCATCTTCTGCAACTTTCTTTAAGCAATACTAATACTTAATATGAAATGCAGTAGTTACACATAATTATATTTCAGTAACTGGTTTATGAGTGAACATGTGAAAATTAATTTGTAAAGGAATCATCACCATTACTGTTATAATCTTCAAATGCTCAAAATGTGCTCTAGGGTCACATGACACCATCAATCTGTAAAGGAATGTATCCTAGTCTATTTCGTGCACTGTTGATAGTAGAAACCAGTTACAATTTGTTTTTTTCATTGTTTCAAGGCTACAAGGAAGACATGGTACAGAGTTCTTACCACATAAGGCTAAATTCCAGAGCCTTGTATCTGGACATTGGTTATCCCTGCCAAAGAAAGCAAGATTTTAAACAGAATGCCCAATCTAGCTCTCTGGAAGACTAAACCTGCACACTCTGAGGAAGTGAAGCTGAGCCTCAATCTCCTGGAAAGTGAAGTCGTCTGTGACATTCTACATTGCAGGAGGAAAACCTTAGTTACTCTAATAAACACATGGTTCTGGTCATCATGTTCTCAGCAAAATGCACAGCCCTGTGTTTCCTATAGTACAGGAAAAATGCACTATGTTCTGGGGAACCCCTAATTTGTTCAAACACAGACTGGCTTTTCTGTTCCCTGTAAACTGACCTGATGGTGACTGACTCCTGCATACAGGAAATCTAACTGCATGATTGAGGAGGATGTGACCTTAAGAGTATTTCAATTTTCTATTTAACTCTGAAAACATCAGCAGAAGTGTCCTGTGATTTGTTCTGACTCTCAAGGTCAGACATAGGCGCTGCCTATAAGGTGTCACCTTCAGGCACCAAGGAGACTGCAGCAGACAGTGGGCTGAAGGTCACCTCGTTCATAGGATGCATTCCTTGTAGATTTTCTAGGACCTGAGTGAGTGGTGACACAAATTCAACTCAAGCCCCTCAGAAACACTTGAACACTCCAGGCTTGGTCTTTTTCAGATGAACCCTGTCTGACTCATCTCTTTGTACTGATGATAACGATATTTCGGTCTGGAAGGATTTTTTCTCCTTTGGTTGTACATGATGATCCTTGCACTGAATTGCAAAACTAAGTCCAGCAACTCCTACAAACAAAACTGAGAAATATATTGGTAGCTTTGTAATTTGGTGCATGCTAACATTCACATTTATATTCATATGTAATACATTTCTGAAATGTTCAATTATTTTAGAATGACCCTGCATTTGACCCCCATAGGCACCACATAAGCAAGTGCAACAGACAGCCCAGAAGAGACAAGTATAACTTTGATTGCTGTATTATAAATATATGCAAAAATTAATCACTCTTAAAGGTATTTCACAAAAATATTCATATCATTTAGTTATAGAAATAAATATCTTAGTGGGTTGCATTCTAATGTACACTTTTAGTCAAAGCAAGGTTATTTTCTATGATACTCTAAATTTCTTATTCTAAAAATTCTCGGCAAACTAGGAGTCATCTGATGTCACATAAAGAGAAATTTCATAATTTCCTAGCTCATCCTTACAGGTGAGAACTATATAAGATCAGCAAACTCTACAACAAAGATTTCATTTCAACCTCTTTTGTGCCTACCTTCACAAAAAGAAGAAAAAATCCTGCCTGATTAATATGCAAGGCCTGCTATCCACCTTTTATAGGCTAATAGATAATCAAGACAAAAAGGACTGTTTTATTATTCTATTTCATAGCAATGCAACAGCAGTCCTGGTGAAGGCCTTTATAGGGTCTTTAAAGGGTCTGCTATGCCCTGCCCCCCAAATCATATGTTGAAATCCGAAGCCCCAAAAGTGATGACACTAGCAGTAGGACCTTTGGGAGGTAGTTAGGTCACCAAGGTGGCACCTTCATGAATGAGGTTAGTGCCCTTATAAGGAGACAGCGCACAGAGCTCCCTCCCCACTTCTACAAGGTGAGGACACAATGAGAGATTGTCCACCTGAAAAAGGGCCCATACCAACCATGCAGGTACCCTGACCTTGGCCTTCCAGCCTCCAAACTGTGAGAAATTAATTTTTGTTGTTTATAAGCCACCTAGTCTGTGGTATTTTATTACAGCAGCCCAAGCAGACCGAAACAGGTTCACACAACAACAAAAAAAAGAAAATGGGCTGAGACACGAATGCAGTATTTCTCCTCATTCCAGGGATTTAGTCACTATAGGCCACCTATCAGAAAAAGACTGGGTCAAGAGAACTTGAGGATACTTATAAACAAAGAATTAGAAATGCTGTTTTCAAATTTTACACTTGTATGCCCAATGTTAGATTCTAAGAATATAGCTTCAAAGACTATCAACGAGCAATGATTATAAATACCTTGTACATAAAACAAGATTATGAGAGGGGAAAAATTCCTTAAAATTGTTCAGTTCTTGCATTTTCCGAAGTGATTGCACATATAAGACTGTTAGAAGAGGAGTCAACTATTGCTATGTCTCAGATTTGTTTGTTTTCTTGAATGGCAAAAAAGGAAAGGTATTTGCTAGAATCATTACAGTTGGTATTGACATCCCCTGAATTAATCATTTTAGTCTCACAGAGCTAGAAATAAAATTATGGTCTTTCATTGTCATGTGCCTACTCATCATCCGTTAGATATATATTTTTTCAAAATATTTTAATACATATTTTTCTTGATCCAAATAATATTACTTCAATGAAACATTTGCGTTCTTAAAAAATTCCTTTTTGAAAATCAAGCACTGAAAATATGAGTGTAGGGGAAAACACGCTTGTGTGGATCATTTAAAATCTACGCAACTCTGTAACCACAGCTCAATCAAAAATTAGTACTAATTTAGAACATTAACACCATTGAAAAACACGTGAGCCTCTTCCTGCATGAAGCAGTGGCCCTGTGGCACGGGCATCACCTCGGAAGGCTTTAGGAATGCCCATTCCCAGGCCCGCGGAGCACCCGGGCTTCTGTGTTCTGTCACCCCCCCCACCCCCCGTCCCGGAGACCGCCAAGCAGTCTGGGCTGGCGAGTCCCCGCGCTGCCTGACTGTGAAGCAAAAGGAGGTGAAGCTGCTGGATGGCAGCACAGGAGGGGACACGCCTCAGCCTCCTCCTGGCATCGGGACCTGTAGACTAGCCCGACACCGTGACCCATGGATGACAACACAGCAAAAGCAGTGGGACAGCCCTTCAGAGACGAGCTCTGTGTGCTTCTCTTGTCCTTTCTGCTGTTACTACGTGCTGAGCGGCTCTAGGGAGCGCCACGTGGCAGGGCACCAGGCCAGCCAGCGCGCCCTGAGGCCTTCGGCCCCAAGTCCCACCACTGACACACACGAGAGCCAGGGCGCCTTGAGACAAAGTCCACCTGGGGACCCAGCTCTGCCGCACTGGTCCCAGAGCCATAGCACCTGCTAAAGTAGCGGTCCCCAACCCTTGTGGCACCAAGGACGGTGCTCCCATGAGACTCTGGTGCCTCAGGACCTGAGCTGGCGCTGGGGAGCGGCTGCGAATGCGGGCGAAGCTTCGCTGGCTCGCGGCCACTCACCTCCTGCTCCGCGGGGTTCCTAACAGGTCCCGGTTGGCACCCGGCCGCAGCCAGGGCTCAGGGACCAGGCACTTAGGCGAGGCTCCTGTTTCCAGACCAGGTGCATGGCGGCTCAGACCTGCCCCTGCGACCGCCCGAGGCACGGGTGCGGCTGGCATCGCTGGGCGACCGGCATCCGAGCCCACACCGTCTCCGCACGTGCACGCGGCCGCTCCCCACGCGACGAGGCGCTGGGGCCCTGGGCGCTCCGTCAGGGACGCGGACCCCGCGCGCCCCCACGCGGAAAGCACAGCTGAGGAAACCCCGCCGCCCCGACGTCGCGGCGCAGGCACGCCGGGCGCGGGCACGTCGTGGCGGGAGGACGCCCAGGCGGTCCTGTTCCCGCGTCTCCGTCTATCACTCACGCCTCCATCGGCCAGAAACACCGGGGCGTCAACTGACGGGAGCGTGCCATCGACATGTCCCTCTTCCAGAGCGGCAGGACCCCTGGACCGACCCCTGCGTCCCTGAGCTTGCAGGGCGCCCTTCAGCGACCACCATGAGGGCATCTGAAGGACAGCGGTACACTGCCTACCGAGGGCGGGAGCGCGAGCGGCGGGCCAAGGCCGACCTAGGCGGTGAGCAGAGCGCATGCGCGCGGCGGTCGCACGTCATTGGTGGGTTTGCAGCGGGGCCTCGGCCGTGGTCGCTCCTCATTGGTGGGCTTGCGGCGGGCGCGAACTGAAGGCGCGGGAAGCGGGAGAGCCGAGGCTCGCGCGCAGTGCGCGAAGGAGCCGGGGTCTCCCAGACGGGCGCCGCGGAGCGGGCGCAGGCGCAGCTGGGCTCTCTGCCTGGGCCTGTCCGGCGGTGTGTTTGTGCGGACCGTTCAGTTTGGAGATGCGTCCTCCACGAGGATGCCGCTTCGCAATGAGCGGCGCGGGATCCACGCTGAGGCCAGGCGCAGGCCGCAGCCCACCGCGTGCTTGGGTGTCCCTGGGTGGCCCGCAGCTCAACCAGGGACTCCGGCCTGCAGCCGGGTCCTCGGCAGCCCCGTCCATGCTGCGCCGACGTCCCTGCTCCCCGGTTGCGCGAGCTAGTTCACATCACTGAACGTGAATTCTGTGTGGAGTCTGCCATGTCCCTGAGAGTGGCCATGGAGCTCGTTAAAGTGCTTCTCACTTTGTAAGGTTTTGTCCACCCCTGTGACCTCTTTACGGACCGTGTCCCAGGTGCGACAGGAGAGGCGTCGCGGGGCTGCCCGTGCCTGCCCTGGTCCCTGGGCCTCAGCGCGTCCTCACGAGTGGCCGAGTGCGTGTGACCGCAATCGCTCTCTCTTTTCTCTTTCGTTTCCACACTCAGGGAAAGAAGTCTGTTGGTAGAATGTTGAGGAGAAGCTTTTAGTATAATAATGCATCAAAAAAGGCTCACTATTAAGCGGACAAACAACAGGACTTGCCTTGCGGTGGCAGGAGTGCCATGATGTCCCAGACTCTCCTCCTGCACGGCCAAATCTGTGTCCTTCCAGGAAGGAGAAAGGCTCGTCTAGGACCGGGCACGGGTGGGGAAGGACAACACAGGTGAACGTGGCAGCAGTGCGGCGGGGACTGACAGTGGAAGAGATTCCTAGGCACATTTTCGAGGAGGATTATGTGCACAGAAATGTGACTTGATGGAAGAGCAAGGAAATATTTTCCATGACATTTTGGCGCTCTGTGTGTTCGCAATCAGTGGTTAAACGCCGTGGGTTTTTTGTTTGTTTTCTCATGATGACCTACATATGCACACAGCTTTTCAGACACCGTGAACCCTCTGAAGAGCAACCTATGTTATATTTCCATCATTTCTCATTCACTTCTTTCAGATGCCAAGTTGTAAATGCATTAATGAGGCTCATTTAAATGAGATAACGTGTGCAAAATATTCTGAGAGTGTTCAATAAGTACGAACGATTAATGTCATTATTTAATTTTAGGGTAGTGTCTTCAAGTTTAAAGATACGACTGCAGCAATTCAGTAAACCAGTCTATTAGCATCCAATTGAATAAGCTAACTTTTGTTTTTAATCTACAATTTACTATTATTGAAATAAGCTAATAATAGGAAGCTAGTTTATACTTCCTACAAGGAGAATCTGAAACTAAGGGAAGCCTGCCCTAGGTATGATTCTTTAGGGATTCAGAAGTTTGTACTGACGGCCCCAGCGAGCAGCAGGAAAGACACTTGGGGTCAGTGACTCTTTAAGTCAATAGCATTTATTTAATACCTTCTATGAGCCGAGCACTACACTAGAAACTAAGAAAGAGAGAAGACAAAACTGACAAGGTAGCCCCTGACACCCTTCAGCTACGTCTGGGGAGGAACCCGGACCTGAGTAAATGAATGCAGGCCATTAACGAAGGAACACGAATGCAAAAGTACTTCAAGAGAAACGCGCTTGCGCAGCACAGGACTAAGTCCGATTGCTGCCCGCCCGCGCCTTCAGCACGGCCAGCGGCTGCGTGTCAGAAGGGGCAGTCATCCTCCGAGCCACGGACCGGGCACCTCTGGCCCTCACTGTGAAGGCACTCTCTGATAATGGGGAGGCGTGCTCATCCCTTTTTCAGAAGGGACCGTGGCGATGTCCATGGGACTCCCGGGAAAGACCGTGGTGGAGCCACCCTTCCTACTGCTTTGGGAAGGCTCGGTCTTGTCCTAGCTTTTGCGTAACCACTCTGGTGTCCTCTGGTCTTATTCCTTCTTAATTTGTGGGAGGACCTGGAACAATTAAACAACTCCTATCTCATCACTTCTGAATCGTAAGCCTGTATTTCACCACAATCATCACCTGCCTCCCACCCGCTACCACTCCACCACCCAGGCCTCTCTTGTGTGATGGATGAGACTCCGGTAAAGAGCTCGCCTTCAAAGAGGACAGTTTATCTCCATCAGTAATAGCATATTTTTTAAACAGATTCTTGGTGTCAATATGCATTCAATTTAATTATCCTATCTTCTACAATTTTAGTATGATTCCATAGTATGATTAATGATATCGAGGGAGAAAAAAAGCATCCAAGAGCACTAACGAATGGAGAAATAGATTATTTTCAGTTCATTTAAAAGTATTGCCTACAGCTGGGAACTGGAGTATATTTAAGAATAATTTTTAATAACAGATTAAAATCAGTGGTATTTTCTGGCTTATCTACGATTCTGTCTGTCCCCTCAGCTACTCAGCGAATCAGAGTTAATGTAGTAATATGAAATTAGTGTAGAATTATGTTTTAAGTCATGAATAGGTTCCAATAGATTGTTATGTTATAACTGAATCAATTTTATCAGACTAATTTTTTAAAAAGGTTGGAAAACCCATGTAATATCTTGCAGGATAAGCAGAGTCAGCATTAATTTAGAAGTGCACTGTGAAGCTTATGCTGAGAATAGATGATGGATATTAATTCAAAAAACACAATGACTATAAAGTGCACTCTAAATGGGGTACTTTTTACCATTTTAACTACAATCAATATTCAAAGTTTGACTTTTTTCTAAATAAATAAAAAAAGGCAAAAAAAAAAACCCACAATGTTTATATTTTAAACAAAAGGCTTGAATATAAACTAGAAATTTTAATTTAAAAATAAAGCATTTATTTTTATCTGAACATTAAACCTAACAATGACCACACCTAACAGTCCTTATTTCAGAATGAAATATCTCTTGGGATATATGCTAAACTAAAGGCATATGATTTTACACCATTTTTAACAGAAATATTGAGTTCAATAATGAGTTCCAAGAGCACTTATTATAATACCACTGACTCTTTCAAACATTGAGATAGATGCAATATGTCTGCTGGCTCCATGAAACCAGCTTCTTGCTTTAGATTATAAATCCTAGATGTGAGGAGGCAATGTTGGGTTATAAAAAGTAACTTAAGAAATTACTTAAAATTCTGTATTTTAATTTGCTTTAGTCTACCTGATCTAAATGTTAACACTTGAATCATACACAGAGCTCTCCGTTTGCTAGAAAGAGTTATGGTATTGAAAGTCCTTTAGAATATAGGTCGAATCTTATAGTGCAGAATAAACTTTAAAAAGAGTGCATTTGACAGGCTTGACCGTCAAAACGCACCACGGTGCTTGTGAACCACACTTTCAAAACTTGGCCGCAACCACAAAGTGGGCACTGTCATCGACTGCCTCACTCTCAATAACTTGCTCCATTCCTCAACCAACGACTATTCCTTTCATCCTTCTCAGCATTGCGAGTGGCCCCCTAATGACTTTATGCTGTGCAATTATACCTTTGCAAGCTTTAAGCCTAGAGCACTATCTTTTCTTGTGAAGACATAGTCGAAGAGCCTTCTTACTTGTAGATTTAATAGTTGAATTAGTCTCTCAACTTGGCTGTTTGTTCTGTATTCCTTATGTTTTTGGTATCAGAGAGTATCTCTTATTCTTTTAAGGAAGAATGTAATTTTAAAAGGAAAAAGATAAGGAAAAAGAACTGATGACATTTTCACTGCCACAGTTAAACTTGTACATGGGCTGCATCTGCCAGTCACAGAAGTTAAAGAAGAAATTGGCCTTTCACGTCCAAACTGTTTCCCATTAAGTTTCTGCCTCTTCATCTCCCTTTCTTTATGCCTCTGAAGTTTCTTCTTGGAAGCTATTGATGTGGTAAAAAGAGAAAAAACTTGCTTTAAGCACTCATCATACAAATTAGATTTTAAGTAAAAGCAATTGGTATTGCTGCTGAGTAAGTTCTTCCTGTAGATTGCTCAAACAACTCTGCAAGATTGCCTGCTGACCTGCTGCCCTGGGCAGAGATGCCAGTGGCCTGGTAGCCAACAGTATCCTATCAACGGTGACGTTTATCGGTGGAGCCGCCTGCAATGTGCACACCGTACCCAGCAAGTGCAGACGGCCTATTCTGAGATGAGATGATATATTATTATGCTGCACCTTTGATGAAAAAATGGGCCTCCTGGAGAAATAAAACACGTCCTGAAAACCAAGCTGGAAAGAAATGAGTACTTGAAAGTAGCAAAGTACTTTTCTTATCAAAACTTGTACGTAAACATGCATAGAAGCGGCTGTGCACGTTCGTGACATGTGAAGTGTGGTCCATCCTTGCAATTCTTATTTAGTTTTGTGAAATCTGCAATATCATCGCCATTTACAAATGAGAAAACCAAGGCTTAGAGTAAGTGATTTGTCTGCGTTAAAGCAGCTCTTAAAAGGGATCACATGAGCAGGACATGCGCTTATTCAATCTGCTGAACATTTGTTTCCTTGTTATCCTGTTTTACATGACGGAGTATTATTTAGTTCCAAAGACTCTTGTTTATGAATTGTTCCCTGAGGATGAAAGTGACTAAGTGTGCGGTGTGATTTCAGGGGTGTCAGGAAATTCCGTAACTCCCCAGAGCACCCGCTGTGTGGAGATCCGATGCAACCGACCTGGGGTAGACGTAGCAGCACACAGCTGGGATTCTATCGGGAAACGTGAAACTGAAGCTGTCCTGAAGATTCACACAGTTCTGCTCTGTCCTTTTACCCATACGGGTCCAGCGCCAAAACATCTTGCGTAACCTCACTTAAAACTTGGTTTCAGACTCAGGGATAGAAATAGTCGTAATTTTAAATATCGAGTTCTTGTCTTTGCTTCATACCATTTGGCCTTTCTTATCAGTACTTTCATAAAAATCTGATGTAGGTGCTCATATGTCGAGACTTCAGTGAATTCATTATTGCAGTCTGACTTTTTTTCAGTCTTGACCTGGGACTCCAATAACAGTCCTTGCAAGAGATGTGCCGAAGTAAGACCCACTGCTATATGAATGAGGAAGAGCAGGTTGGCTTGAATAATTCTTTAAACTTTGCTCAGCCTCAGAACCACGTGATGGGAGAGTTGTCACTTGTATTTTAGAGCTGCACTTAGTGCTTGTATTTAAATTTTCAGTAATGGGAAATGAAACTAATCAGAGATGGGGACATGATATATATATATAATCAATTTCCCTTAGATCTTCACCAAGCTATTATAGGCTTGGCTTTTGTTTATTTTTGCTCCCCAAAGAGAATTCAGTTTAAATTAACCAAATTTTTTAATGTTCTCAGTTACATTCCTAATGCCTGGAGATGCCTATTATAGAAGTGACAATGGAAAATATAATCATCCAGAATTAGCCCTTTGGAAATCAATGTGTGTGACTTAGAAGGGGACAGCAACGTAATCATGAATTGCTGACCCTGTCTTCCAACTTCCCTGCTAAAGAGTGCCTGCTCACATCTGCACCAGAGACCTACATGCCATCTGAGATCCAGAGGGCTTGGGGGCAGTACCACTCCCTGAGTTCCGGGCACGAGCAGAGGAAAGTGAGGAAAAAAAGGATGTGTGTGTCAGCTCACCGTGTAGTTTCTTCCCACTGCAATACCCAGAGGTCCCTGGGGGCCTGTGGGACGCTGTTCTTGGAATGGATTGCTTCTGACTCATGTGGCTGGAAAGAACCACCTGTAGGTGCCGACATCGCAGACCCCTCCCCCTTGCATCTCCACAGTGGAACAACAGCTGACTCACTCCCCCGCTACCGTCCGCATGGTGGAAATCCGCCAGGGTCCCCAATGCGTTGACTGGCTCTTTCAGGAAGCCCTGAGTTTTTAATTATGCTGCTAGAATCTCAAACCACAGATGACTAACAGCCAGCTGAGGGAGCAATAGCCAGATGAAAAATTAGAAATTGTTGGCTCCTAGCATGGTAAAATCAATGAAAAAAAATCAAATATAATTTGAGTAAGAGGATCCCAAAGGAATCCAGACAAAAATTTTTAATTGAAAAGTATGATTTTCAAATTTCAAAATTTAGAAAAATGTTCCAGTGCTTTGGTGAGATAGGTGTGGAGGGCGTGAAAACAGCCATGACGCTAAACGTGTAAACAGGAGGCAGCCCATCTGCAGGTTCCGTAGCCCGTGACCTTGCAAGGTCCATTTCAGGTGTATGTGAACCTCAGCAAGTCTCGTCAATGGTGGTGTAAATGCCTTTGTGATTGTTATTTTCATCATTTATAACACCATTAGCTGCCAAATAAAATCCCTGCTTTATTATCTTAGCTTATGCAGTGGTGTCCTGGTGGGCCGACATGATCTCCAAGCTTTGTCTTTATGCATTTGCCTTTGAAATAAAACAATATAAAAAACCTGATTTATCAATGGTAAAAAATTGTCTTTTGAAAAAAACACTCACTTCTAGTCAAAATTTGAGTAAGAAAACTCTGAAAGTGTTCTCATGGAAAAAAAAAAAAACAGAATGGATTTAAAGCCAATGAAATATAATAATAGGCAAAATAATTTTAATTTCTATATTATTCTGCACTTTTAGCTGACAAAATTTAATCTTTTCATATCAGATAACTTATGTGTACAGTGTTGTTTAGATAGCAATGATGTTTGAATTTCTAGTATGTAAGGTCAAGTATATATGAACCAAGATAAGAATTTTCTTAACGTTTTCAATATCCAAATTCAAAGTAGAGCTTCAATTTTATAAAATGTATGACTTAACTGGCTCCCACGCCATAGTTAAATCTTAAAGTGGTTGAAGTCAGATAGAAAATTCATAAACTCTTGGTGGCAGGTCTTTGAACTCGTTTGTGAATAGTGGCCTTGGCCTGAGGCGGGAGAACACCCAGCATGGACGTACGAGGAAAGAGCAGGAACATTTTTGGATTTTTAGTCATGCTTTCCCCCAGCCATTGTCTTGAGGCAACAGAAGTTACTCAAAGCTCTTGCTCGGTCAGATGTCCTCAGGAGTCACATTAGGATGGTGCTCGAGAAGCCTTGAGGATACAGGGTGACTGCCTTCTCTCACGCAGTAGCGTCTCATTCTAGCCCTCTGAACACTAGAGTTGAATTAACTTTAGGATTGTTTTCTCCTCATTCGGGGGTAAAGGAGTATTATAAAAGATTTTGGAAAGCATGAAACCATAAACCATGTCTTGTCTGGTCAGGTAGAAAGCAGCCGACTGAGACTTTCTGGAGCCAAGGTAGCTGGAACACACAACCCATCCCTTGGGTTAACCATCCATTGCCCACTCCCTGAACTGTCTGGGGCTAGGCTGACCAACCTTCATTATTCCATAGCCATATCAGAGTAACTGCCAAAAAAAAAAAAAAAAGGCATTTGTAAGCATCATTTTATTAAATAACACACAAAGAAAAGATTTATAGAGTTTTATCAGAAGTGAAACTATTAAAGCATAAAACTAGGGAATTTAAACTTAGCTTTGAAAGCATGCAGAAAGACAAGGAGAGATAAAATATGATGAGAAAGCAGAAAATTGAAACATTAAACATGAAAGGATACTAGTTGAAATACACAACTTAGGACAAGAAGAAATAGGAAATATTAGTAGACCTCTACTGAGTTAAAAAATTGAATTCATAATTTAAAAAAAATTCACAAAGAAACTTTTAGGCCTAGAAAACTTTACTAGAAACTATTAAACTTTTAAGAAATTATACTAATCTTAAGCTCTCAGAACACAGAGAGGAAAAAAAGATTTCCTGATTTATTTTATAAGGCCAGCACTGCTACGATATCCAAATCTGACTTTGATAATTTACTTAACAATGAAAAATAGCATGTCTTCCCTCCAAGGTTGGAAAGAACAAAGAATGCCTGCATACTCCACCTCTATTCTATATCCTACTGGAGAGTTTAGCTCGTGCAAAAAGGCAAGCTAGAGACATACAGATAAAGTTTAGAAAGAAAAAAGTAAAACTGTTTATTTACAAATGATATAATGTATAAACAAAAAAGCCCATGGAATCTACCCCCAAAAACTCTCTAGAACTGATAAGTGAAGGTATCACGATCACAGTATACAAGATTAATATACAAAATCAGTTTATTTCTGTATATTACTAAGTTTCAAAAATTAGAAGTTTCAAAAATTACCACTTACAATAACATTTAAAAAATATTTAGAAATAAATTAACAAAATTTGTGTAAGACTTTACTTGAAGATGAGTTAATATTATTAAGATGCCAATTCTCTTGATATTGATAATTTCAATATAATCCTAATCAAAATCTTTGTTGGCTTATTTGTAAAAATTCACTGATTCTAAAATGTTGCCACTTTTTTGGCAATCTCTCATAAAGTGAAACGTATATCTACTCTATCACCCAGCAGTTCTATCCTTAGGCATTTATCCAAGAGAAATGAAAACATCTCCACAAACAAACAAACAAAAAGTCCCCAAAAGTTCATATAAAACATATTCTTTTTATAAATTAAAAACAAAACAATTTATAAATTCAGTTCTCTAAATTTAAAAGTGATCAAAATAACATGTTGTTTTTAAAATTCTTATAACACATCTATGCTTTCCAGGAATGCGTTTAGATACGATGATGAACACAGTCCAAAATAATGCCTCCCATGGGCGGGAGCACACAGAGGACACACAGGCCCCATAATGAGATCGTCACCATGTTCTTAGTTTTGTGCAGGAGGTTTTTCTTGAAACCCACAGACAAATAAATACATAAGCAAGCAAACTGTGCCTGGATCAATCATGAGAGCACCACAAGGCTAGCTAACCAATGTGTAGCATTTATTTATTCAGAATCTCTATCGTGGTGAATTGTGGTTAGAATGAAAATTTAACTCATGATTTTGAATAACTCATTTCATCTTGTTTCTGCATTTCTGACTTATTTTGTATAGTTTCTCTATAGTGGCAGGCCCTAGAGTCTGATCTCTGGAACTGTGTATTCTCTCTGATTATTGTCGCCTATACAAAAGTACCTCTGATTTTGCCATTTCCGGCCTAAATCTGTATTCTGTGTTCCAGGGTCTGTCCTTTATATGACAGTAGACTAGGCATGGACATTGAGGTGGCCCATGTACTTTCTCAGAGGGCAGAGAGGTGTTGGTATTTTCACTGGCATGTCGCCATGCTAGATCTGCCACAGTGCCTGAGAAAGAGCATGTGTTGGATAAGTATTTGCCGAACGGATGAACGACTGTCTCAAACTCAGCCATCGAAGCTGCCCCGCATGTCCCTTAGGCATACATGCTCCTCTTCCTCCTTTGTTTTTTATGGCCTTTACTCTAAGAGTATAGCCACAATGCCAAGAAACACAATCCAGAAAGCCGTACGCCCCTCACCAGCCCCCACAAGGATGGCAATTTCTTGGTATCTTCCAGATCCTTCCCGTCACCTCCAGATTCACTGCTGTCGCCTTCATTCAGCATTGTCACTTCTCACGTGATGGCACCAAGACTCAGTTGGTGTCATAGCCTCAGGCCACCCACTACAAGCTGCTCCCCATTCCCTTCTCAAAAATCACGAGCACCTTTGAGGTCTTTCACAGTAAAGTAGAATGCGACAAAGGCTAAAACATTGCATGTTTTCCTGGGTCATGGGGAAAACATTGCCCTCGTATGTGCCTCAGATATTGCAAAAAGCTTTAAAAATATTTTAAAGCTCCAAGTTCATCAATGTCCCCCAGTAGCCCCTCTTCTAAAAATGGATGTTGAGGGGGAGGCATGGACAAGGAAAGCAGGAGGAGCAGGATCTCGTTTCTTTGAAATTCAAACCAGACATGCCAAAATTCATGCTTTCCCGTGCAAAACATCAGAAATCCTAAATCACTTAGATTGTATTGACCACACGAAGACAATATATGTTATTAACTATTCTGATTTGACTCTTTTCACAAGAGGTTGGTGCTGACCTAAGCACAAATGCGTAGTAATTTGGGGACAATGGAAAGAAGAGGAAACAGGACTTTTTCCAAAGCTTTGAAGTCTACCTCGACTTAAAATTCCTCGAAATCTTACTAATAACTGTGAATGTCATACATTTGGAAAACTGGCCTCTGGAAAAGTGGTTTAACAGACTTGAATGAGAGTCAAATTAACCACAACAGAGTCACCTTGCCTCAGTGTCTCTCTCATCAGAGACACTACGCTTTGTGGCGTTGAGAAAGGCGTGTAGGTAGTCTCGTTTGCTGCACTCACACGCAGCACACCACGTCCGCGTCTCACCGTGATGAGCTGGGAAAGCCACCCTGCCTGGCGGATCCAAGGACAGGTGTCCTTGAGAGCCGTGTGTGCGTGAACTTGCCCGTGGTGCGCGTCTGGCGTCCGTACGGTTGTTTCTGTCGCTGCTCGGTAATCCTTTTAACATTCTTCAATGGCCCCTTCATCAGTGCTATCTCTAGACCCCTTCCAAAGATGTGTTAGTCCCCCTCACACTGACCCTCACCTGTATTGAAATATTCGAACGTCCGATATCCACCTGTTCATACAGTCACTTAAAATGAAGTGTTCGAAGTCTTTGATACTGGCTGGATAACAAACCAAAGAAAGGATTATGTCTGTCCTTTTGAACTTTGAATTATTAGCACCTAACACAATTTTCTGAAATAATGTGAGATACCTGATAGGTAAATAATAATTGGCCTAATTAAAAGAACGAGTAAATACTAATAAAGAATTTTTAAAATTTCAAAATGAGTAAGTGTATTTTTACTCTTTCAGTTAAAAAAAAAACTTGTTCGACATTCACTGACAAAACTAAAAATCCATTTATTAGAGGACTATAATCTATAAATCAGGTGGGGATGTTAACTGTGTCTCGTGACATCTTCAGTTTCTTCATATTTTTCAAAGAGACTAGACCTCAGACTGGTTGGTATAATAAAAAACACGTGTGTAGAAAGAAATAATGCTTCTCCTGAGGCATCCCAGCCCAGCCACGGCTGAGAGCGGCGACAGCACCGTTCTGAAATGCTGTGATGCTCACGGGGCGCGTGCACGCCAGCTCCCGGGGGGGACCTTGCGGTGGCGACAGGGTCATTGCTGCCGCTGCCTGATCTCTGTGACAGCGCCTCCCCCATGACTTTGCTGAACACGTTTTGGCCGTTTGGTCAGAGTTTGCTCAAATTTACAATGTTCCTAGCTGACAGGATTTGCCCCTCGCCACAGAGCCCCATCTGCAGTGGGCAGAAATTGCTAGTGTTTGTGCTCTGAATCCTAAGACTGAATAAAAAGCAGAATTCTCTTCACGATGAAAAACACGTAAAGCATGGCAACTCCAGAATACAGTTCAGGTGCGATAGGCATGAGGCGGAGGAGTGAGCCCCGCCAGGCGCCTTGCTTGCCCCCTGCTCTGGAAAAGGGTGAGCAGACGGGACTGGCTCCCACGGCCACGCTGCCACCGGCGGGCGCCACCTGGTCCTTACAGCTGGGACCTTTGAGAGCGTGGGAATTAAAAAGTAGGTCCACAGGAAAAGAAAGTTACAAACTCTCAACCATGCTAAGTGACCTTTAAAGAGAGCCCAGTGTATAATTCTTAATTTCCTCTCCACAGGAAATAACAGTGAATTAGGGACATGTTTGCCTTGAATTACATATTCAACGTCTTTTAAAGAATTCAAGGTCATAGGACTTAATTCTGTAAATAACCAGAGTAAAACACATCTCATCAGTCGATAATAAAAGACATGAACAATACTGAAACTGGACGGAGTATTTTCGGATAGTTTTAAATTTACAGAAAAGTTGCAGAAATGGTGGACTTTCCATGTACTCCAGCCCGTTTCTCTACTGTCAACATCGTGTGCCCACACGATGCGTTCGTCACAGCGAGTACAGCGGTATCAGTACGTCGCGGTTCCCGAAGCCTGTTCTTCGTTCAGGCCGTGCGCGTGTCTCCCTGGGCCGTTTCTGACTCTCCTGGTCCCTGACGGCTGGCGGCTTGGAGGACGGGCCAGGTCGGGAGGCGCAGTCGGTGGTGGGGGTTCGTGCAGTGCTCGCTCACACTCGCACGGGGCTTGAGGCCTTGGGGAGAAAGGCCGCAGAGCCTGCTCCGCACATCGCCTTGCTAGCGGGCCAGGGACGTGTGTTCTGGGTCCTCCGCTCGGAAGTGGCTGCGTCCCCATTTCCGTACCTGCTCCCGGAGGGGCCACACCCACGGGCTGTTTTGAGGGGGAAGCGGCTGCATCCGTTATCGGGGATTCTGCACGGGAGGGCTGTCTGTCCTCCCTTCCTTGTTGGTTCGATCATTTACTGAGCGAGTGTAGATTCACTGATATCACTTGACATCTTGGGTTATCATTTAACACAACGTTATAATGCTGCTCGAATTGGTCCAGCTTTGGCCAAAGGGAGCCCTTTCTAGTGTGTCCCTTTCACATGTCCCCACATGCGCGTGGTGTGTTTGTGGTGTCTGGTGTGCATGTGTGTATGCATGTTGTATGTATGTGTGTGTGTGTGTGGTATGTGTCACATATGTATGTGTGCTGCTGGTTTTGTGTGTGTGGCATGTGTGCTTGTGTGTGTTGTGTGTGTTGTATGTTGTGTGTGTGCAAGTGGTGTGTGTGTGTTTTGTGTGGTACGTGGTATGTTTATGTGTTTAGGTGTGGTGTGTTTATGTGGGGCATGTGTGTGGTGCATGCTGTATGTTGTGGGTGTCGGTGTGTGGTGTGTATATGGATGTGTGTATGGACGTGAGTGCGTGGTGTGTATGTTGGGTGTGTATGTTGAGTGTGTATGGTGTGTGTGTGTGGATGCGGGTGCGGGCGTGTGGTGTTCGCTGTGTCTGGGTGTGCATGTGTGTGCACCGTGTCTGCATCTGAGCACCTCCTTCTTTTATGCTACTATCAGATGCTCAAGCCTCAACCTGGACATCACAAGCCCCGGCCAGAATCAGCAGTTCCTGCGAGGAGCCCTGGGTCCTTTTCCTGAGGAAGAGACTCTGGGGCCCGGATGCGGGGTGTGGATGGGCCGTCATCACTGAGGCTCAACTCCCTCTTTACAGTCTGACTAGAGGTGTTGGTACCATGAGGTAAAAGATAATCCCACCAATTTCCTTCAAAAATCAGCAAACCCCACGAGGCATGAAGTTTTTGTTTCATAATGGCAACCAATGCAGCTGTGATGTGTGACACAGTTAACTCCAGGTGACATGCTTACATGTCATAACACGCAGAAAAGCAGCACTGTCCGCAGTCTGAGCGACGCGTGCTGGCTGCTGGGTGCGCCGGGACTCGCACGGGGACCAGCGGTCCAGGTCTCGCACAAGCCACTCGGCAAAACCCAGCCTGTCCCCCTCGAGGGGACGCGCTTCGGTCCCCGGGATCTGTGACAGCAAAAGCTCCTCCCTAGTCACATCTGCTCGAGCATGTTGCTGCATGTTGTGTTTCTATGAGTTCTTGCTGGATCGCTTATGTTCTTTGGGAAATATAACATGAGGATATTTTTAATGGATAAAGGCAACAACTTTCACATTGGGTTTTATATTTAAAGGGCCTCGACTCTGACATTTTGACAATTTGAATCAATATTAAGAAAAAGATGTATCTACCGCAAATCTATATAACCCAAATATTTTCCTTTGTTTTTCCATCCTAGAAAATGTGTATGTATGTATGTGTGTGTGTGCGCACACATACACACTTTTTTTGTTCAGTTATAGTAAGTTCTTAAGAAGTATTAGTTTTAATAAAAATGTGACAATGTGCACATGGCGTAGGATTAGCAGCTGGGTACCGTTTGCTCACTTGAATGGGGCTTCCTCACTTGAAAGGCTGTTTCCACTGAGTCTCAACCCACCACAGTCCACAGTCTCTTTCCCTCCAACCTACAGTCACATGCATCTGGTGTCAGTCACGTCATTTGGAACGCTCATGAGATCAAGCAGAAAACTGAGAAGTAAAAAAAATCTTTCCTTGCATCAGGACTGGCCATCACTGAGATCTATTTCAAAGTCTAGGAAGTATTTCACAGCAGAAATCGAAAACCAGGATGTGAACTAAACTTTAAATGGCTGGCTCAGACCTATGCCAGGCTCAGGGAGGGGCGTCGCCTTTCTGTGCCGGAACTGCTACACCGCCCTAGAAGAAGGGCGGACGGGAAGGAAGCGTCCACCGAAAGGCTCCTTTCCAGTGTCGTGCTGTTTCCTTCCACCCGATTCTGGCTCTGTTTAAGTCTGGGACTTAAGCTGACACAGCGGGTGGGCGCACTGGAACTTGTTCCGGCTGTGGCTGACAGTCACGCTCTGGAATTTGCTCAGAGGGGACACTGCTGAGAGGCTTCCTTGGGGATTGTGAGAAAGACTACCAGACGCCGTGGAGGTGGAAAGGCAGGGTGGCCACAAACGGGGAGGGGCGCGAGCGCCCGGCGGTCGAGCAGGGTAGGGCAGCGTGCGTTCCATTCGGCGTCTCACTGGACTGGTGGCGTTAGAAGGCGCGATTCCTGAAACGCAGTCAGCGGTTTGGACATTGCAGACAGTGACCTGTGCCACTGACACTGTGGACACACTGAGTTGCGTAGTTTCATCCGTGGAAGTGAAATAACACAGGCGCTTGGAACCCTCAACGACACATCCAGAAACACTGGAGAAAGTGCAGTGTAACCCCTCATCTTTCTCCATCTTCTGAGCCACCTCAGCCAAAGCAGCTCAACAAAATAGGACAGACTAACTTGACTTTCTCTCCTAGCTCTTTCCAACGTAGCAAGGCTCTACCGCTACTGCCATTATTGACAGCAGAATAATAGCAATTTATGTCGTGGTATTTCTAAGTTAATCAATGAATGGAACCAATTATTGGGAAAGATTTTTCTAAGTAAATTTGGCAAAGTTTATATAAAATATTTAATTAATTTTGCTCTTTGAGATGAAAATCTTAGGGACTGTTTTATCCGTGAAACATGTAATTATCTTTTGAATAACGGAGAGCTGATAGTGTAGAATAAAATACTCATTATCGAATCATTTACATTTCAAAAAATGTTTGTCTGAAGCAAGAGATAATAGTTCTTTGCAAGCCTGATTCTTCTTCTTCCTGTCGACCAATCTGCTCTTCCTTCTGTATTGTCTCTTCCTTATCTCTCATTTCCCCTCCCAGTTTACGTGTTTATTTTCCTGTTACGTGGCAAGTGCTGTGTAAACACCACAAAAGAAGCCAGCTCCTTCTGCTGCCAGCTCGTCTTCAGTCTTGGAAATGTTCCCTGCCACAGGAAATGGTTTTCTTTAAATGAGTGGGAACTCCAAGGCAGACATTTCCTGGGAGGTGGAACACGTCCACACCCCCTTCAGCTTACTGTTGTCCCCCCATGCCCAGGACCCCTGTGCCCTCTGCGACCTCTACCCTGTGCCCCCTGGGATGCCCGCTCCCATGGGTTTTGGGAAGGCTACCTGTCTAGCTAGCATTTAATTCTTGCAGACGCACCAAAGTACATGCTGTGAACAGCCTGTGTGCAGTGATTACTTTTCAGCTGTCTAAGGCTGTCTCGTTTTGAAGTTTTTTCTTCTTTTTGAAAATAACAACAATGAATCATGTCTGAAATTAAACTTAGGTATTTCAAAGTGATTTGACAAAATACCGCTGAGGTTGGCATCCCTATGGTGTCTCAGGATTGAGGCGAGCGGTCGAGGCGGCTCTGTCAGTTCGACCCGGGCCTTTCTCCGCCGCTGGCCTGTGCAGTTCCTCGTGACAGTGACAGAGACTCCGAAGGGGCTCAGGACAGGCTCCTAGGATGCGCCGCATCGGCGTGCGGTTATACTGTGGCATGTGGACTCCCAGAGAGCGCTTCCCTCTCCCTTAGAGGATGTGAACTGGGCCTTCCCACTGTGAGAGTCATCACCAGAAACTGCTTTGGTGACCCACCCGCAGGGCAGGGCACCCTGCTCACTGCTGAGCACCCGCCCTCCTGTAGCCCGCAGGGACCTTCTCTGCCTCTGACGCCCACCCTGGCTCAGAGTGCCGGGCACGCGTGCCTTCCCATGTCCCCGAATCTCTCAGGTATGAGGGGCTCGGACTCCCCCTTTGTGTGGGGCTCCCTGGCGTGCGTGCGTGGATAGGTCCGGTCCTTTTCTCGGTTGACCTACCTCATGCAGACTCCATTATCAGACAGACGGAAGGACCCTAAGGGCAGGGGCGGCTGCTCCCTCCCCACACACCCGCATGGTTTTCCCTGTGTCCTTTTCAATATACACAATTCACGTTTCATTTCATAGCAATATTCTATAATTATAGATATAGCAATCTGCTTCAACACAAATGCATCTTTTAATGTTTTATATTTATTACCATTTGAAATGAATTATTTCTGTTTTACAAATGTGAATACATATTTAATACGACTGAGCTGAGCTGATACATTGAGTGTATGATGCTCATGGAAAGATTTTCTATTCACAACTTAGAGCAATTGAAATTTATTCTTTTACAATGCACACTTTATTTTTAGTAGCATATTTTTAAGAGAAACTGTTTTCATTGTAACGAGCCAGCAGGCCGCTTCTGTCGGCACGCTGTGTGAAGGTTGTGCTGATGCTAGGGGCCACGGACTGGGCTTTGAGCACCTGGCCATTCCAAATGGTGTTCCAGAGGCACAGCTCACACGCCGTAGACTAAGGAAAAAAGAATCCCCAAATAAAAAAGAACCCCCGAGAACACCAGATTTAATCTCCCTTTATGAAGGGGGGGAAATTAATGGGCTTACTGTTGAACAATTAATTTTTGTCACCTTCAGGCTGGAAGCCAGTTTCCTTATCTCCCATGCCTCATTTCATTTTTTCCTCCCAGGATTATGCATATTCAACTACAAAAATAAAAGGCATAATTTCTCAAATAACAAAATTCGTTTTTAGTTCTTGCTCCACTCAAATCCCAATTTTAAAATTAGCTTTTTCTTCTGTTTTCCCCTTTGTACCCTCGTTTACCACCCCCCTCCCCTGGAAAAACTGATGATAATTATTATCTTATTGTTTTATGAATTATAAAACGGTGATCTTTGAAAGTAACTTGGATAAAATGAAGCTTTCTGTAAAAAGCAATTTCTGCCAACCGGGATTATGTAAAGGACAAGGTATGACGTTCCAGTTTAATTTTTTTTTATCACGTCTGTGTGGCTAGTCAGCACACAATGCATGTGGATGTTTATGGCGCACAGTCCAGTCCCTGGTGGCAGTATTCTCCCGGGAGCCCGCCCTCCGTCGAGGTGAGCACACGTCTTCTGTAAGCCTCCCGTGCCGCTCGATAACCCTGCCCTCTCTGCCTCCCCATCGCTCTTGAAACAACTGACCTGCTTTCTGTCACAATACATTAGTTCGCATTTCTAGAATTTTCTATGACCAGAACCATACAACGTATGCTCTTCTGTCTTCTTTCACTCCACAGCATTATTTTCAGGTTCATCCCTGTCGTTCATTCATCAGCAGCTCGTTCTTGGTGGCGTCCGTAGTAACCCCGTGCGGAAGTGCCCGGCTCTGGCCAGGGGAGGGACACCCCGGCCGCGTCCTGGCTGGTAGAAAGCCGCTCGCGCACGCCCCCGTGTGGCTCCGCGGCCGCGTTTCTCCCGCACTAACTCCGGAGGGCAGGACGCAGAGTGATGAGCTCCTGGGGAGGCCGCCTGCCTGCGGGGCGGCGGGCCCCGCACACTCGAGTCCCCCGCCGGGGCGCACAGCGGGCCCGGCCTCGCCGCGCGTCCTCCTCGCCCAGGCGTCCGTGACGGCCTTTTGGGCATTTTAAAAATTGCGGGTTTTTCTTTATTATTGAGTTTTTAGAATTCTTTATATGGTCTGGATAAAAGTCTTTTACCAGATATGCGATTTTCAAATATTTCTTCCAGTTAGTCTCTTGCATTTAATTGTCGTAACAGTTCTTCGGCAAAGCGGTCGTTTTTCACTCGCGGAGCCCAGCGTCCCACCTCTCTTCCGTGGAACATGCTCTTGTTGTCTCACCCAAGGGATCTTTGCTTTAAGTGCGGTCCCAAAGGTTCCCTCCAGTACTTTCTTCTAACGTCTTCATGCTTTGTGACGTGCGTTGAGCCGCGTGGCCCCGTTGTGCGTTTTCGTCCCTGACGCAGGCGCGCTTCCGCGGCACCGCTCCTCGCTGCGTGCCGACTGATCGCTAGTTTCCTCTGCGCCGCTGCCGAGCCCGCGCTGTCCCCGCGCTGTCCCCGTGCTGTCCCCGCGCGCGCTCTGCCGCGGGCTCCCCGTCCCGTCGCGGCCACCCGTTTGCGTCCGTTTTCCGGCTGCACACCTCCACGGTCACTCCAGCTCTGTGGGATCCCTCCGATTTAGGGGCGTTCGTCCCCAGATCTGTTCTGCTTTGCCAAGTGATTTCAGAACGTTCTAGGTGCTGCGAAGTTCCAAGTTACCTTTAGAAGTAGCTGCTCTTTCCAGCAGAGGCCCCGCGCGGCCCACCACGGCGTTTGCGAGCGAAGACGCTTCCGCAGCGCTGTCTCCGACCCGTGCGGGTTATTTGCTCCCTGTTGCGCCGCTGAGGAGACGGGAGCCTTGCGTCCAGTGCGGGATCAAGTCCGTCGTGCGGGCGGGACCACTTTCCTGGACGCTGTTTATCACGTTGCGGACATTCCCTGCGACTGCGCGTTTGCTGAGATGTTTAGATTAGGGATGGAGTTGCATTTTATCGAACGCGGCCTCCGCATGTGTTTAGACTATTGCATGATATTCCTCGTTTTTTTTTTTTGTTAATATGATGGGTTCCTGGGTGATTTTCACGCGCGTGAACGGTCACTCTGCCTGGGCCGTGTGCCTGCCGCGCCTTCGGCCCTCCCGCGGCTCTTCCTGGGCTCGGGCACGCATCAGTGGTTGGCTGAGTCCTCGGGGCAGACCCTCCCCACATCCCGGGGTCCCTTCTGTGCAGCTCTGTCCTCCTCAGCATGGCGTCTCGAGGACGCTTGTCACCTGGTCTCCCGGAACCGTCGGCTGCATCTCGCGGCCCAGGAGACCCCCGGGGCCCCTTCTTCCCGCACCGCGGCTGGAGACTCTGCCAGGCGACCGGGTCCCACGCTCCCGTGTCGCGGCTGCTCCCTCTGACTTTCTGATACCTTGAAGAAATTTAGCTGGCATACGTTAATTTTCAAAAACCTTATATCTTGCCACCTTAATGTTTTCTCATCGGTTCCTGAGTCGAGGGAGGGGCTCCGTGTGAACCTTTCCGTTTGGCCTGTGAATCGCTTCTGCAGCCAGGGTCCGTCTCCCCAGCTGGTTTAGCCATCGGCGGGTTCATGATAAATAAGAGCGCTCGTCTCCTAGTGAGTGTCTACATACCGGGTGAACAGCTCCTGGAAAATTAATACCCTTCCGTTTCCTTCCCTGATGTTCTTGGCACCACAGCGCCATCCGTCCCCCTCCAGGAAGCTCTCTGAACTTACTCTGTCGGCAGAGTACCCTAAAACTAAACATACGATATTTACAAACCTGTCTTTGAACTCGCTTCTTATTGGACGGTATTGATTGTTTCGCAGGCCATTCAGAGTCCTTGACAATTTTGAATTCTGAGAACATGCACTGTATCGCCATTATTCATTTTCACTTTTATGTTACATATGACTATAGTCGATGCTAACGACATAGTAGAAATTTGTGGCAAATGGAAACAAAAATGTACTTATGAACAAAATATTAATGGATGGTTAGAGTTAGGGGGAAAATTAATTTCATTATAGTTGCCACTTGATATTTAAAAAATTAATTCTATGGAGATCAATATTTATCAGGTCAGTTTGTAATTCGTTATTCAACATAAATTAAGTAGTAAGTTTAGAGAATCTTCAAAAAGTAGTAATGTCTAGCTATTTATTAGACACAACTGCTTTAAGATTTTCTCAAAATTGAGTGGTTTGGATTTGCTCACCTATTGTCTAAAAACTTTGTAAAAAATATCTTTATAGGAAACATTTTCTAAAAGGATATCGGGGCAAAGTAATTTATATTTCTATCCTTGAATAATCTTTATCCAGTTAAATGCAATTTAATGTTTGCCACACAATGTTTTAATCTATCATTCTACTTCAGTACTGTTTGTCGTCAGGGAACTTTTTACTGCAATTTCACAGAAACGTGGGTTTTTGGCAGGATGGGGCAGCACATTACCGAAAGATTGTTGCACACATTTTCTCAATGGAATTCCTCTTTTCTCAGAAGAAATTAAAACTCAAAGTGACCTCCTGGTTTGGTCCAAGGAGATTAAGAAACTACTTATTCTTCAAATTGAAATTTACTTTTTAAATTGACTTCTGTGGAAGGAAGTGAAATGGCAAAAAAGGATTTAGGAAACTCTCATATTGCCTTGGATCTACTCATTATGTTGGATAAAATATAAAAAATGTGAAATTTTGGCATTTATAAAAATAGTTGGTTAAAGTAAACTAGTGAGCAAACAAGTCAGATATCATTCATGGATGAGTAGGACCAAAAAATTTCTTGAGTGCCTGAAACAGGTAATGCATTTTACAACTCCTTCTGTTCAATCTTAGTTTTATAATAATCAGTCGCTCTACGATTTCTGACTGTCATCACGCGTAGGCACTGCTTGACGTCCTGCTCGTTGCTGATGCATGTCCACCATTTGTGTCGTCGATGCCGTCGCACTGCGTTTTCCCCGCGTCGGCCCCGCGCCTTCCGCAGGAGACAGACCACGCCCTCGCCGCTCGCAGGGCTCAGGCGCTGACGCTCTGCTGCGCTTGGATTTGCTGGGTGGACTTGAAACTGAGTATTTTGCCCTTACTTGGCACATAGTGGCCATTATTGCTTCATATATTTCTGGTTATATTTCTCTCTCTTGTGGGGGCTCTAATTCTACATATATTCTCTTTGACTAGTCCCACGTGTTTCTCGTAATAGTTTTTTTTTTTAACTGTGCTTTGAATAATTTCTATTGGTCTGTGTTTCAATTTAATTTTCTTATATATTGTTTTGTCCAATATGCTATTAAACCCATCTACATTTTGATTTTCTGTTGTTCATTTCTAAATTTTTTGTTGGATTACAATTCCGGTAGAAGTTCATCTCATTGTCCATCTTCCTCTCTTCAGCCTTAAACATATTGACTGTGTCTCTTTCCTATTTCCTGTATGCTAACTCCAGTATTTCGAATACTTGCACATCTTCCCCTAACCCGTTATTTCTCTTCTTGGTTTTTGGGTGAGTTGTCCAAGCCATTTAGACCATTGGGGTAAATGAGAGATATGGAGTAGAAAAGACACCTTGTTTTCTTCCACTTGAGAAGTTTTGAAATTCTTAGCGAGACATAAAGGTTGGGGATGGTCATCTTAATTAAATTAAGAACTACTTTGGGATGAGCCTGGGATTTGGGGGAGATTTCGTTTTTCCCTGTCCTAGATTTGGGGTGCACAGTTGGCACCATGATCTGGGTAAAGGATACATGGTTTTCTGCTAAGACAGAGTTTCTGAACCTTCCTCTTCTGATATTTCGAGCCAGATAGTCCTGTTATGTCAGGCTGTCCTCTGACCGTGGAACATTCTGGGGACTCTCTGACCTCTGTAAACCTGACACCCATCATCTCCCCGCAGTTCGTTCCAGTCAAAAATGTCTCGAGTTTTCAAATGTCTCCTAGTGTTGGGGCGGAACTTTCGGTGGTTGGGAGTCTCTGCTACGACTGCTTTTCATTCCGAAGCTCCCACAGCAAGGGGCGTTCGTCAGATGAGGCCGAAAAAAGCAAGGCAGCCAGTGTGGAAAGTGCTCAGTGCAGAGGCTGCCTCGCGCCAAGGTCTCGGTTTGAAAATATTCCTCTCCGACCACGGGAATCAGTGCTCCCTGGAGAGATGGCTGATTCGGTTGGGGAAGGGGGAACAATACAAGGCTGGACCATGCTAGTGCCAGAAAGGAAGGGAGGAGCTGGGAAAATAAGCGATAGAAACGTGTCAAACGGACACAGGAACCGGTCAGAAGTCCCCGTGGGCCACGTCTGAGGGTGGGGTGTACAACACAGAACGAACAAATACTCGTGAGTACGTGGTGATACAGAAGTCACTAAAAATAGAGAAAGGAAAGTTCTTTATAGTAAAAGTCCACTTAATAAAGGTAGTAAGATGATGAAAAAGAAAATGATTTGGCAACGCCACTGTCTCGCCAGTTTGTCTTGATCTGAGAGCGGCAATGTGGACACACAGCGTCAGGTGACACGCTCCCTCTCGCTCCCCGCCTGCGCAGCCTCCCTCTGCCGGCACCTCCAGGCCTGTCTGTATCTACCTGCAGGACTCCGCGTCATTCCCCAAGGCTACTTTACAGTTTGCCTGTGAGCTCGTCTGGAGGTTCAGCCCAGCTCCCCGTGAGAGCGACACGCCCCTCTGTCACTACAGCTCCACACTCTCTCTCACCTCTTACAATTCACCGCGTTATCACTTTTCTATCATAATTAATTTAAATGTCTGTCTTATTCTTTAGAGACTATAAACCCTCTCAGGAATAGAATTCTGCTGTAAACCCATGTATACCCTTAGAAATACGTACAGTGCTTGAGACAGAGCCTTTGAAATTGCTAAGAGCAGACTACCTATCAACATAAACAATGGCTCAATAAACAAAGCAACGAACGAGTTAATCACTGGAGCAATGTGAGTGATATGGTGAGGACAGAATCTGACCGTGTCACTCTTGGGGACCATAGAAGGAAAAAGAAAGACATGCAGAAGGAGAAGATAAATAATTAACAACGACCTATGAGACAGTCTGGTTTTTATATGTATGTGTGTGTGCTTTGAGAAAGAGCTGGAATTCTGTTCTGACTGTGCTTTGAGAAAGAGCTGGAATTCTGTTCTGACTGTGCTTTGAGAAAGAGCTGGAATTCTGTTCTGACTGTGCTTTGAGAAAGAGCTGGAATTCTGTTCTGACTTTGCCTTAGGCTGTCAGGCATTTACGAGTTCAAAAGCTTCTGACTGGATCCGCCTCTGTTTATGTTAGTGTAAATCCTAGGTACCCCTACCCCAGTGTGGTTGGTTTGAATTTCAGACTCTTTGAAACTTGGAGTTCAAATTTAGACGTCACTAATTAGGTAGCAAGTTTGGATTGTCTTTTCTAGTTCAGAAGAAATGGCATTGTCCCATGTGCGCTTGCTTTAAAACACTTCTCTGTTCTCCATCAATCCATTGAGCCTCATCACAATTGTAAAATTGGTGGTATGGGGTCACTCTGGATCTCTGCTCTTCCCCAGCCCACAATAATAAGCAAGTGATTATGGTTTGTGGTTAACTCATGGTGGTTTAACCACAGAGTGATCCAAGCGCTGTGCTCTCACTAAGAGTTACTCTGTGTGTGATATAATATTAGGAGGAAATGCCTACTTACAACATTCAACTATGCAGCATGAAGACAAAGGGATTTGATAAAATCACTACGGTCCTACTATGTCCTTGAACATGCCTGCAGAAATAGACGTGACACGGACACTGAGCTCTGGGGATCCACCTGTAGACTGCAGCCCTTATTTGGATAGGTTTCCACTCACTGAAATGTGTTTTCATTTAGCTTGAGTGTCAATGATTTTAAGTTCATTATATTTTTAAAATTTGAGTAAATTTTAATAGCTACTGTTGAAATACACTATACATTCTTTTAAAATTTAACAAGAAAAATACCCCATGGAAGAATTTCAGAACTTAGTTTCCGTTTTTGATGTAACGGCTTGCTAACATTGTTAAAGCGATTGCTGAAGGCCAGATAATTAGCTCCACTGTGGACCCAAACAAGAGGGAGGTAGAAAAAGAACTTCCGAAAAAAAGGGACATGCAAAATTAAAATCAAGACATAAATGTCCTTATGATGGAGGAATTGAACGAAATTGGATGCAGGCAGCTAGCTGAGCTCATTAATCAGTAAACTGAATCCATTTTATTTAGGATGAAGAGAAAACGAAACGTAGAATGGGGTAAAGAAAATGAAAATGCAGGCTCACCGACTGAGATAATTATGCTGCTAGATTATTACCAAAGTTTCTGACAATTCCTTTACAACTGCTACAAAAATCAAAATCACTGTAAAGTTGACGTAGAGATTTTCTGATATGAGAGCAACTTTTCAGTTATACACCAGACACATGAGACAGTAATCAGGACAATAACGTGAGTTTAAAAGAAGTACCCTGACAGCACACGAAGTTTACCACAGTCAATAAAATCCAAGGAATGACCTGCACGTTGGGAACGTCCCTAAACACAAAAAACGTTTTACAAAGTAATTTTCTGTCATTACTCAGTTCTGCAAGTATACGCTTATGAGAATTATAAAGCTAATTTTACATAATTTAAAGCAATACTTGGGTTTCCTAGATTGCGAAGTCCATTTACACCTTAGCAGAAAACTAGTTTCTTTGTGGAGTAAAACTTAATTTACACACTATTTAGTAATTTACTTTCTATACTGCTTGTTGTGGCCAAGCAGTTGTACTGAGGTCATATTTTATTGTTTATGAAGGAAAGATTTGCTATTTAAGAATTCAAACAATAAAGATAAGTACTTTTAAAATATTATTTTTATGTTATTTCAGCTGTGTTATTGCAATAGTATGCTGGAAGACAATTATTTTATTGCTGCATTAAAATTATACAATAAAGTTCTCTCCTTTTTATTGTTAGAGCACATTTAGTCTTGGTCTAAAATAAACTAAATTTTATTTCATATCCTAATGTGGTTAGGTAAAATAGAAAATATCTTTCAAAAAGTAAGTTTTGCTGAACACAAGTTGTAAAAGTTCTAAATTTTTAAGTTACCAGAAATGAGTGATACATTTGCATTTCACCAATACTTAATTAGCAGAAATTAAAGTCAATATTTTATCAAAACAGGGATTCCTCTCTACAAATTAGGCATACAGTATGCTTCTCTTTAAAATTAAATTATCAAGTTCTCAAATAGCCAATACTGAAACTCTCGAACCCTAAAAGATGAAACCAATGATTTATCAGTATAGTTGAGGTAAATTTTGTCTCTGGTCTTCAACCTTAATGTCTGTTTTGATGAGGGTGATTAAGTGGAGTAATCATTAGTCAAGGTAAGGTAGAGCAACACAATTACTCATTTTTCTTTTCAGGAAATAAAAATAATAAAATTCAATTTACCTGTCTCAGTTGAAAGCTGAGGTCCTGAATACTGCCCAGTAGTGTGTAACAAAAGGCACGTGTCCACATTTCCATGAAAGTCAAGGCATATTGGAAAAATAGGTCTATTTTGTTAAGAAGATACTGTATATGCAGATCACATTTTAAAACACTTGGTGGTAGAAAAAATGGTAAAAATGTCAAGTTCCTTTTCTGTTAATGAGAAAAGAGAAATGTTTCATTACCACATTGGGAAGTAGAGAAGCACAATACACACAAAAGTGACCACAAGTGTGTATTCCCTTCAAATTACCACAGAACCAGAACACTCGATCAAGGACTCCTGGCAAAATGGAGTACATAGCAGCTGGGGCAAGTTTCCACTTTGCCGAATTAGAAAGAACACGAATATGGAAGAAATACAGGCCAAAGTCTAAACGCCAATGCAGACACACAACTCCCATTACAGTAAAAACAGGTTTAAGAAAGTGACAAAGAAACAGGGAAAACAAAGCATAAAATGAGACAATAGAAGACAAATGTATCTTTGTACAAAGGAACAAAACGCAGTTCTAAAAATAATGTTCACATTGTGATCGAACGTGGGCACAGTGCACAGAAGCAGAACACTCGATTTGAAACATCGCAGCCCGTCAGAGGAAGCCGGGGCGGGTCAGAAGCATGCAGGCGTCAGGGTCGAGTCAGTGCGTCGGGATCTGACCCTTGCCTGCCATCAGAGAAAACCTCCTCTAAAGCCTACGTATAGAAACTGGCCACATTTGTCCCCGCAGTAAACACTAGCAAGACATCATCTAATTTGTAAATCCTTGAGCTTTATTTTTGACCATTATGAAATAAAAGTTCAAATAACAAATTTCTGAAAAAATACTAATTAGAAAGAGTCCCCTTAATATTAGATAGAGAGCATAAGATACATACTTCTTTATCTTATGAATAGTGAATATCATCAAATTTTATAAGAAGTACCTGAAGTCAGAAAAACTGGAAAAGTCCACAGCTTTAGATTATTTCATTTTTAGAGACACTGAACTAAATTGTTCTGAGTTATATTTCAAGAAGATAGAAAAATATTAGCAAAATTTGCCTATGTCAAAAAGGAAGAGGAGATGAGGAAATGACCCTAACTCACCAATGGTATATAGAAGAACTCGGCCAGATGACTGTTAGCAGAAGCCTTTTTTTCAAAATGCTGGGCTCGAGAAATTTCGGAGGAGCATTCCTCGTGGCAGGGAAGAGGCAGATTGCTTTGAATAAGGCTTTTGCAGGAGGATGGCTCCCTGATTTCATTTCAGGTCCTGGAACGTTATCTTGAGAGAGAAACTGCCCTTGTCAATCAGCTGGCATTATTTTTGCAAATTGAATTTTGTCACATTTGAGGAGGAACGTTTAGGGGCCAATATGAGGTGCAAGAGACGAGGAGGGACAGCGGTGGAGGACCAGAGCACGGCGGGGCCACAGTGCGGAGCTCCCAGCTCCGCGGTGTCTCTCCTGCCTGGTGGCCAGACGCTGAGGCGCCCTCCGCCAGGACGCCTGCCTCCTGTCACTCCCGCCCGTGGAGGCGGGGCAGGACCACGCCTCGCCCACAGAGCACAGTGTGTGGAGGTGAGCTGACGGGATGTCACCCTCGTGGTCCTGTGACTTCACACAGAAGACCCGCCTTCCCAGCGGACCGCTGCAGACGCAGCCTGCTGGCCAGCAAGGCCGGCGCCGGGGCAGCCGCGTGGCGGCAGGAGCCGGAGTCCCGGGGCTCGGCGCGGGCGGCGTCAGCAGCGGCCGGCAGGATGGCGCTGCCCTCGTCCTGCCCGGGCACGGGGGGTGACCGGGACCAGGACCGCACACCGGCGCCCTGCCTTTTCCGTGTCGCTCGAGCAGCTCGCTACCGCTGAACGCGCGGCACGCCCGGTCTCTGCCTGTCAGAGGGCGGCTGCAGCGAACTTCTTTGGACATTGCGAACTGCGACCGTTTCCCACGAGGACTCTGCCCGTCCTTCTTCCGTGAAAGCAGATGCCATTAGCAGGGTGTCACTGTCCTTATGCAAGCCGTGCCCGGACGTGAAGCCGGTCCCATGCGGGCCACGTGACCGCGGGGCGGGAGGGCTTCCAGGTGACTCCTGCCCTCACCTGTGCTGGACGCCCCGAGGTGTCCAGCCATCTTATTCATAGAAATAACAGAGGGATTGTTATTTCTCATTCTCTCAAATATTTCTTAAGTTTAGATGAGAAGTCATCAGTTTTTATTCTCTAAGGGGGAAAAAGGGAGAAGAACGTAGGTTCCCACAGCCCCGTGCATGGCTGAGCTCGGCGGTGCTCACCAGCGCTGGCGCGGGCCTTGGTGGCCCCCGCCCTTGCGGGCCAGCCCGGCCACCGCACGCTTGCGTAGCACCACTCTGCATTTTTAGGTGGTTAAAAAAGCTTAAAGAATAATATTTTGTAAAATAAGAACATTTAAAATTACATGGAATTTCAATCGTGATGCCTCTGGATCAAGCCCCGTCCGGGCGCAGCCCGGGTGGCTCGGGGCCTGACCCCAGAGCGGATGGCGCCCGGTGCTCAGGGCAGGCGCACTGGGAACACTGGACCCATCCCCGCCGGCTGCCAGGCATCCACTGGGAAGCCTACCTGGGGCCGCTGGCGACCCCCGTGTCTAACACAGCCAGAGACCACAGGGGGAGGCGCTAGTGCCCAGCCTGCCGATGAGGAGGTAAAAGAAAGTGGAACCCTTAGCCAGCCGCCTCTGCTCCCCAGTCCCCTGAGCACCCAGCATTGTGACTACGTGTTGAGAGGCATGTGGCACTTCCCAAAAAGCGAGCTCACCTGATCATTTCACCTGCACGGCTTCCACGACTGTTTCTTCCATGTAAAATGTCCATGTCGATTGCTCCGTTTGGTCAATATTTTTACTACAGGAAAAAAAACGTAGCAAACCGGAAGTGTAACGTATCTGTGGCACCACGGTCTGACGCTGCTTAACCCTCTGGCTTACATCACGCGAGGACTTCATTCTCTGCCCAGTGGGTCAACAAAAATGCAGTCGTACTCCTTCAGGTTCAGAGTGAAGTGTGATGGGTTCGTGCCTCATGTGCTGACGTATCTGATGACAGTGAACACCGCCACAGCACTGCTACGCGCCAACTGCAGAAGTCCCGAATTCTGCTGCCTAGATTTCCAACTGCATCTTTAGCCATCACTCCTTCAGCAAACACTGGGTCCTTTATCTTCTTCTCTTTCCTAGGTTGCTCCAGCTTCATCTGTTCTTCAAGCACTGGTTGAGGAAAGCCACGTACAAGAAACCTCTCTGTTAACAAGCGAGACGGTCTGGTTTGGCAGGTGGTTTAGACGACACCCTCTGGTCTGCACGTGGGACCAACATAGCTGTTGTGCAAAATTTCCTCTTCGTTTCCCTCTAATTATGGTCCACTTATCTCAGAATTGCTCAAAACCGGACCTTAGAAGGTCCAGGGATGCTCACTTTCAGTAAGAATTCTTTCCACACTCATCTCTGAGCACCTGCGGCGCACCGGTGGGAGGGATGTTCCGATCCTGTCATGTCACCCATTTGCGTGGACTAAACGCCATTTACTGATACAGCAGTTACAGGCCTCTTGTGAGTTTGGCGCCTCAGGGTGATTCTGTGTAACATTTGTGTGCTGCAGAAATACAGACATAGTTCCAGAATTTTTGCCGAACAACGTTGAGATGTCATTCTTAGCTGAGAGGGTCCGTGGAGTGCTGGGAAGTGGGGGGGGCAGACCCTGGGGAGGGGAGCTGCAGTGAAAGGGAGGCTCACGGAGAGCTCGCCACGCCCTGCGGCAGTTCTGTCTTAATCTATTTTATGTGCTGAACATTCTCGTATGTATTTTATATTACATATGACGATTCTTTTGGAAATGGTGCTCTGCTCTGAGATGGAGGAAGGTTTGAAGTCAGTGGAAAGCCACCAGCTGTGCCTTTAAATCTGCAGATGCTGTTCTTTGGAAGACAGAAAACATGTTCATTGCTTCGAGTTGGTGTTGCAAACGGTACCTGAGCGGAAGCGCAGCACTGCGTGCACCATCCCAGGATGGTGTCCAGTCACCGCCTCTGTTTGAGTCAGACAAGTGCACTGCGGTCACCTGGCTGCCACAACCGCCCGGACACCTGTGGCTCCCAGAGCGTGTTCGGGTCTCCGGAGCTGCTTCCCATGCGTTACTGGAGACGGCACTGCGGGTTCCCTTTGCAGACCCCCTGTTTTTAATTATGAAAAGTAACATGTTATTCCTCTTGTAGGATAATACTTATTTTTTGTTAAAAAATTTTAGGGAGCTGCTGCTAAGTTAATCTGACCGCCCAGAGATAAGCATTAAACCTACCTTCTGATGTTGACACAAACGTACAATATTTTTCATTGTTGCTTCATAGAACATATTTCATATATTTTATATTATGTATTTCTTAAAAACAACAAATTTATTTTCAAAACCACATTACAAATGGCATTTTTTAACATATATTTTAAATAAAAATACCATTATCACTAAAAAATGTCATCACATCTTTTTAAGGCATACATTTTCTGTTAGTATAAATACCTTCTCTGTCAATTTTTTAGCACATAATTTTTACTGGCTGCATTAACTTCCATTGTATTGATGTGTCTTGATTTATTTAGATATTTATATCTCATATTGGATTATTCCCATTGCTTTACTATTACAAATATTACCTTGATACACATTCATTTTATATAGGTTTACAATATTATATTAAGATATTTTTCTTAGAACAGAATCATAGTGTTGAGGTATATATAATTTTTGTGGCTTTCGTGGTATACCATATCAGTTGCATCCCACAGTGCTTGTACCATCTTCTATTCTCATCAGCAGTGAATAATATTTAAGGCCAACATGGATTCCCAATTACAAAGAGATAATAATACCACAAGTGTCACTAGACTTTTCAGGATAAATGATCTATGAAATTTTATGGAAAGATTGAGTAAAATAACCTTTACTCTCTAATAAATAGAGAGGTCGCCCTTTAATCAGTATGTTTTATAGCATTTAAGTAAAATCTGTTCCTTCTGCTATGCTTTGTTACCCAAAATCCAGAAGAGTTATTTTTAAATGGATGTCAGCATTGTTCCTAATTGAGAAATATAAATTGTTGGAAAAAACATTTTGGTGAAAATATATGGCAAAAATATACCGTTCCAAAAAGCAGTTCTACCACATAATTACCTCTCTCACTTTAAAAATAGGTCTAGGTGTGAAAACACTGACGAATTCAGAATGTGCCTTCAGAATTCCAGTTGGTGAAGGCAGGAACCCTTGGGCTTCCTTGTTACTAATTAGGCAGGTACTGAGGAAATTTCCTGTGGGAATGAAGGTGGCCGAGCAGGTTTCGACCTAACGGTGTGGAAAGCGTCTGAGGAGGCGGCCCTTGGAACTGTAATTCAGAGTGAGTTTCTCAGCCGGTGTCGCTGAGCCAAAAGGCTCCTCGGCCATCGCTCGACTGAACATTCTTCAAGCAGGTCAGGGACGCTGCGCGGGGGGTTTCGTCTGGGCCTCGTCGTTTACTGTCTTCAGGTCATAGTGAGTACGTAAAGGATGTACCTCATCACAGGCAGGCTGCGACTGACACATTTGGAAAAGCGAGCAGAGAGAGTTTATTTAATTATGAGAAAATATAATGAACCACATTTTTCACTTGATCACACATAGTGTCAAGGAAATTATGTATGTACGTATGCATTTTCTTAGTTATAGATGTATATATAAATACGTACATGTTTACATATTGGGCATCATACATGTGTGTTTATACTGGCGTCCTTTGTTATGTATATATACCTAAGAATGTAATTCGGAAGCACATATGTCAGGATTCGTGTCTTGGCAAACATTACACAGAAGTCCGAGATAGGATTCTCTCTCTCGACTAAGGCTGGAGCCCCACGTTGGCCTGTGAGCATTGGACTGGATTGGAGATAATAGATGAAAATTGTAACTGCCGCGTGTTTTGTCCGGGGTGTGACGGCAGCACTCACGCTGCTGGGCTCTGGTGTGACTTCTGTTACATGAGCAGTGAGTCGCCCTTGCACCGCTGAGCCGCACCCTGCGGGGCAGCGGAAGTCATCGCAGGGTGCGGGAGGGCGCCGGGGCGGGGGCCAGGTGCCTGATCCTCTGGGTCAGCAGGTGTTCTCTGGAGAAAAGTGGTCAGACTTGCAGGGGAAGAGCGGAGTGTGACACTCCATCAGCCCCAGGAGGGGCTTCAGGGGACGCCACGTGGCAGTGGGGACAGTGTCTGCCTCGCCTGGGCACTTCGCGGGGCCCTCGCACTGGCACCGAGCCCCTCCAGTGGGGGCTCCTGGACTGTCACAGGCGGTGAGAAAGCCTCGAGTGAGATCGCTGCCCTCTGGGGACAGGACATGGGGTGCTCAGGGCCATGGAGCCGACTGCTCTGGTCACACAGGGAACAGTGAAGCGCGTGGGACCAGGCGGTGCTGGACTGACAGCCGCTGAGTAGAAGTGACCATATGAATAGCGCACTTGGGGGATAGCGAGGGGTGTGGCGCAGGGCCATCGGCACGTCCCACACGCCCCGTTCCATCAGCGTGTCTGCCGCCTCCGCCAGTGTCCACGTGCGTTCCAGCGTCAGAGTCATCCCTCGAAGCAGAGCTGCGTGTGGGACCGGACACGGGCGTCATCGCTTATAGGGCTCATGTCACCGAGGCACTCAGCACGGTCATTTAAAAGAGACCGCGTTTTCCACGGGCACTGCTCATCCTGTTCTGTCACTAATTGTGGAAAAACAAGGTGCAATTGACTCGAATTAGTTTATGGCAAAGAGACCGCCCCGCAGGACCAGAAACCCCGCCACACATTCTGAATTGTCCTTGTAATTCCAGGCTTAATCTGAAAACCCAGATGTGGGTCTCCAGGTCTAAAGGCAAATGGGGCCAGTTCCCATTAAAAAAAAAAGAAAAAGATGACCAAAATGTCTAGACTCAAACTGATTCCCTAATGCCGATTTGGGGCTTCATAGCAACTCTGAGCAGAGGACACAGGCCGCGTCTCTCGGACGCCTTTGTGAGTGTGAACTAGAGGAATGCGTGTGATGGGGTCATAGAGGTAGAAATGCAGTGACGAAGGGGGCTCCGAGGCGCGTCAGCGAAGCCAAGAGCGAAGTCCAGGCATCTCGTAGATGCCCAGAAGGTGTTCCTCCGTACAGCGTCCCTTCTAAATTAAACACACCTACGTAAAATAGAAAAAAGTCACTGCTCTAATCGGATGAGGGGCAGTTATTTCAAAATAACCAGTGAGGGATACCAGAAAATGCTACCCCCAAATATAATATAACTCTTTGGGTTTGTGGAAAAAGCCATTGAGAACCAGCAGGAAAAGCTATAGAAAGAGGCAAGTTTTCTTTTCTGTAAAGAAAATTTGTATTTATTAGAACTTGACATTCGTCAAGGTGTCTCTCTCTGCAGGACGAGGAGGCGGCGGCAGCCTCGTGGGAGGCGCAGACTAAGTCACTGAACAACTGCGGCTGAGCGCCCGCCGCTCGCCCCGCACTGGGGCCGTGACCCCTTCTCCCCCGGGTGCGCCTGCACCTGGGTGCGGACGGCGCCTCCGCGCTCCCACTGCCGGGCTGTCGCGTGTGTGCGCGACGCCGGTGCTCGCAGGTGTGCGCAAGCTCGTGTCATCCCCGCCCCCTGGCCAGTCTGCCAGGGCCCCGGGGCGGGGGACCCCGCGGGCACCGCCGCCCCGGCGCTGTCGAGAGGCGGCTGCGCCCCTTCTGAGGCTCGTGGCGCAGCGTGCACCTGGGACCCTGTTCAGACGCCTCGCTCAGACCTGAGCCGGCAAACGAGTCTCCTCTGCACCTTGGAGTCCTGAGTCATTTTTCTTACTGCGACACAACTTCAAAATCTCCCATCCTTTTGTGACACGGTGTTGTGACTAATGCATTATGCAAACTGCTGACACACACAGTGCCAACCTTCCAGCCGCGGCCACTGCCAGCCCCTGATGGGTCTTCGCCCTCCCGTATCCTCATCCGTGCTCCTGAGTCACCACCTGAGTCACGGTTAATGGAAGGCCCTTGTCACAAGGTTAGACGAGGCTTTAAATTTCTTACAAAATCTGGTTAAACTGACGTCATTAGGTCTTAGGTGTTCTCCACTACGGCACACACAGAACCAATCACCTCTCCTTTGTTACTAATTTCAGATTAAATAAAAATGACTCAGACCTTGAAAGATTTTTTCCTGGCTTTGTGGCTTTTACTTGAGTCATGATTTCTGGTCTAGAAACCCTTATAAATCAAGCAAATGAACTGTAATCAGAATCCTCCACAGCTGGTACCTACCACTCACTACAAATGCAGTTACTGCTCATTTTCATAATGTCGGCATTCTCTATCCGAGAAAAGATCAGGGAGAAAGAAGGAGGGTTTCACGTCCTCTTCAGACCCAACACTGAAAAAGAGTCCCACTCAGCCCTCCTGACTGACGGGGAGGGGTGGGGGTGTGGAGACGCAGCCTCGGGGACGTGGTGGGGCTGAGGACAGTCACTGCGTCGCAGTCCCAGCGTGGGAAGGCGGTGACAGAAGAGAGAACGCGAGCAAGGGTGACCCGCACCCTTGGAGGGAGAAACCTGGCTGTGTAGACTCCTGTGAGCCGAATCAGGAGCGTGTCCGCGCCGTGGGGGGAGGGCGCGCCACGACACGCCGACCCCCCGCGTCTGGCTGCTGCCCAGGGGCTCGGTTTTTTTTAACAGAAAAGTAAATCCCTTTTTCCGTCCGTGGACAGATGGACGCTGCTGGACACGCGGCCTCTCGCGGCACGTGGTGTCTGGGACGCGCGTCGGTGTCGCGCGCGGGGGTGCTGGTCCGCTCTCTGCCGCGCACGCGCCCCCTGCGGGCGTTGGACTTCTCCCCGGGGAGCCGGCGCGCACACGCGCCTGTGCGGAGCTCTGCCGCGCGTGTCCGCCGGCGAGAGCGCGCACGCGCCTCCAGCAGGCACGGCGGTGGGGGGGGGTTGCGGGGCACGCGTGTGACCGTCGTTGCTCCGGTGCCCAAAGCCCTGTCCCCATCCGTGTTCCGAAGAGCCCCGCGTTCGGGCGGCTGCTCCACACGCTTGACCGAACGCAGCACGGCCTCCTCCGCGGCAGCGCGTCTAGCGACCACGCACCTGCATCACATGGTGGCTTCGTGTTCGTCATTCAGGTGACTGAAGAACATGGACGCAGATTCATATCGCTAATGGCATTGGAAAATACTTATTTTGCGACGCGCCTTTCCAAACCCACTTTTGTTCAGTGGGTTGTCTCTTTTGGTATTGACTCTGACTCACATGTTAAGTCATTTGTTGGAAATGAAAATTGCAAATAATTTTTCTAAGTCCATAGCTTGCCTTTCAACTCCATTAACAGTGCCTTTTTAGGGACTATTTAACATTTGAAGTTCTTAAGTGAGTCTGCTTTATCACATTTTCTCTTTGTGGTTAGTGACTTTTAAGAAAAATTTTCCCTCTTAATACTGCTTTTGCTGCATCCCATAATTTTGGGTATGTTGTGTAATCATTTTCGTTTGACCCATTTTTTTTTGTTTTGTTTAGAAATGTGTGGTTTAATTTTCACATATTTTTGAATTTTCCAGTTTCACTGTTACAGATTTCTAGTTTCATGACATTGTCATGAAAAAGGGATTTAGGACAATTTCCACATTAAGTTTGTTAACACATGTTCTGTGACCTAACGTGTGATCTGTCCTGGAGAATGTTGTGTGTGTACTTGAGAAAAATGAGTATTTTGTTGTTGGGTGAAATGATCTGTATGTGTTAATTTCTTTGGTCTGTTGTGTTATATATGTCCTGATTCCTTCTGGATTTTCAGTCTAGATGTTCCATCCATGGTCGAAAGTGGGTCACTAAAGTTTCCTATCATTATGATATTACTGTCTTTTTCTGCCTTCAGTTCTGATAATAGTTGCTTTACAAATTTAGGTGTTCTGATGTTGGGTACATATATGTTTATGATTGTTATTTCTTTCTTATGAATTGATCCTTTAATCATTACCCAATTTTCTCCTTTACCCATGTGACAGTTTTTGGCTTAAAGTCTATTTTGTCTAATTTAAATGTGGCCACCCTGTCTGTCTGGTTTACACATGCATGAAGTATCTTTTTTCATCCGTTCACATTCAGTCTGTGTGTCATTAAAGGGAGTCTCTTGTGGAGAGCATATAATGGGTCTTCTTTCCCTACTCAGCTACTCTGTTTTTTATTGGAATGTTTAATCCATTTACATTTAATTATCATAGGGAAACACTATTGCCATTTCGTTCATTATTTCCTGTCTGTTTTACAATTTTTGTTCAGGTTTTCCTTCCTTGCTATTTACCTTTGCATTTGCTGATTTTTTGGTTATTGTTGTAATAATCTTTGATTCCTTTCTCTTTTTCTTTTGAGTAACTTTGTGAGTGTCTGTGTATAATTACCATAAGGCTTACATAAAACATTTTTTACTGTATCATAAGCCAATAACAATTTAACATGGAAAACTCGGCATTTAGACTTTTATCCCCCCATACTTTGTCATGATTCGCATCATTTTATGTTGCAAATCCATGAACAGGGTTTTGTAGTAATAGTTATTCTTAATATTTTTGACTTTTAACTTTCATACTAAAAAGTAATTTACACACCACCATTACGGTATTACAATATTCTTAGTGTTTTTATTTCAGCACTTTGAGTATATCATCCCATTCCCTTCTGACCTAAAAGCCTCCGCTTAGAAAATCACCGATCATGATGAAGGCTTCTTTTGTATGCGATGAGTTGCCTCTGTCACCACTTTCAAAATTCTGTCTTTTAATTTTTACAATTATAATGTGCCTCTGTGTAGCCTCCTTTGGAGTTATCATATTACGTATTCTTTCAACTTTATAAATCTGAATGTCCATTTTCCTCCCCAGATTTGAGAAGTCTTCAGCCATTAATTCTTTAGATAATTTTTCTGCCCCCGTCTCGCCCTTCTTCCCCTGGGACGCCCACGATGCAGACATCGGTTCTCTTCTGTGTGCGCCGTAAGTCCCGCAGGCTCTCTTCGCTTTTCTCATTTTGCTTGAGTTCACTCATTTTCTCTTCTGCTTGACCAAGTCTATTGCTGAAGCTCCGTACTGACATTCTCAGTTCAGTTATTGTTCTCTTTTGCTGAAGAAGTCATTTCATTCTATGGTTTCTTTCCCTACTGGTAGTCTCACTTTGCTCGTGTATCATTTTTTAATTTTTTATTTTGTCAAGTTGTCCGTGTTCCCTCATAGATCTCCGAGTTTCTTTTAGATGATTATTTTGGATTCTTTGTCAGGAATTCATACATCTCTGTTTCCTTAGGGTTGTTTGGAAAATGTATCTCGTTTTTGGTGCCGTTGCATTTCCCAGGTTGTTCACGTTCCCTGCAGTTTTGTGTTGGTTGAACGCTGGAAGCAGCAGCCGCCTCTTCATGTCTGCACGGCCCGGTTGCAGCGGGGGAGACCTTCACCTGTCAGGCCGGGTGGAGACTCTGGGGCCTCTCACTTGTTTCCTGCGGATGAGCACACCTCCCCCCACTGTGAGGGAGAAGCTTCGAGGTTGTGCACCTTCCCCCAGCCCTGCAGAGCCGTGGCGACCTCACAGCTCCTGTCCCTTTTCTCTGGAGCAGGGCGTAGAAGTGTGGGACCTTGAGTGCCGGTGCCATTTCTCTCCCTTCCTCTTGAAGGAGAAGAGGGTGTGCATTGTGCCGTCCCCCTTCTCCGCTGAGCTGCGCCAGCTTCTGAGAGCCGCCTGCCCCTGCTCCCTGGGAGACGCTGAAATGCCAGCACGTTGGCACAAGCTCCACTTCTGTCCTCCCCCCAGAGGACGAGTCTCGGACGGTGCCGCTGGCTCGCGTTGTGGCTTGAACGAGCCCGACCCACTCACTTTTCAGAATCAAACCTGCTACCCATTTCCTGCTGCTTGTTCATTGGTTATTTCCAGCCCCTAAGAATCTATAAAATCCTGTTAAGTACCTGCCACCCAACCGTTTATGCTCCATTTTTCTTAGTTTATCTCTGAAACCTGTGTACTTAGGTTGTCATGTCTGTGGCTTAGACTTCCAGCCCCACACTTCCTTGTTCTGGCCGAAGTTTGAACTCCTCTCTATCTCCGCAGAGACGCAAAAGTATCCCACGTCAGCCTCCGAAGTGTTCTAAGACAGCTCTTAGATTTTCATTTTTTTATCACAAGTGAACAAAATTGCAGTAGCATCTGTGCACTTTACTGCTGTTTCACAGTCTGTGGTAAGTTCTACCCGTGCTAATGGGAAACGTGACACTGGATCCACGGTTCCCCAACAGCAAGATGGCACCGTATGGCACACTTCTAGTGCAAGACACTGAGCTTTTATGCTACGTGCATATCATCGAGACAGGTGCAGGTTTTTATCCAAAAGCTGACATTTCACTATGATTAGTTTGTCAACTCACTATAGCTCATTATAATAATAGAAAAATATTATGGCTTTGCAAAAATGCAAATAACATAACAAGATGAGTGGCATTTTTAATGGGAATTAGTCACATCACATGTAGACCTCACTGACATTCCCAGGGGGCCTGTAAGGAGGTCAAGGGCAATGAGGAACCTATTGCCTATAAAACTAATGTCACAGTCACATCGTCTAGCAGGAGGGTCAGAAAAGCAGGATAAGATTCCTGCTTCTGTTTTGGGAATCGCCTTCAAAGGAATGGACGTGACATTCTTTGCAACTGAGAATCATGACGAGTCCATTAGCTCTTTCCCTCCCCCTCGCGGTGCCTCCTCCGCTTCCTCGGAGCCTGACCTCAGCTTCCCTCAAACGTTCCTGTGAGCTTGGCTTTTCCCCAGACTCCTGAAATATGCGTGATTTAATGAGTTCCCAGTTTCATCTTGATTGATTTGGTTTCAAATACGAAGTTTGGATAACGCTAAAGAGCAGGGGAAATATGTTAGAAGGAGAAAGGTCTACAAGAAAAACTCCAGTAAGTGGTTTCATAAAGATACAGTTTTATAAAGCTATAGGGCCAGGCTCAGCACAAACGCATCATCTCCAACCGGCTTTGGTCACTGTCCCCAGCCCTGCCTAGTCCAGCACTTGAGATCCCGCCGGCCTCCTGTCACTCTCCACAGCGTTTGTGCCAAACCCTCTCACACCCCCCGTCGCTCCGTCCCACTGCCCAGCTTCCCCCAACACAGAGCTGTGGAAACGTGGTGCTCCGAGGAGCAACATTACTTGGGATTCTAAGGCAAGACGCCTCAGACAGGGATTCAACAAGACTTCAAGGAACGCCTACCTGAGGAAGCGCTGGCCAGGGCACACGCTGTGGGGGAGCATGGGGCGGACGTGACGAGGAGCCACGCTTGGCTGGAGAAGGGACCGGGAGGTGAGGTGGCGAACAGAGAGAGGACTTCAGCTGGGTGTTTCCACCACAGACACCTGTCACAGAGGCACGTGTCATCCTTTTAACTTGCAGCTGTCCACACAGGACGAAAACATTTACATAGCCCCAAGGGCACTGGATTAGCAGCGGGGACATGCTGGTGACAGGGAACACGGGGGTTAGCAGGACAAATATGTCCCTTTACCAAGAGAAAGAGGAGAAAAGGGGAACTTAACACTGCTATTGTTTGTGGCCACGTCAGAGCAGTTGTGTATTTAAAAGGCCAGTTTGTGGATTTACCTCCTAAACGGAACAAATTAGGAAAGCAGTAGGCCGAGAGGGGACTGTGGCTGAACGAGCCCAGGGTCCCGGCCAGACCAGACGGACGGATCGGGCAGGGAGTGTCCAGCTGTCGGGTGGCAGCAGAGCAGGTGAACAGGCGAACGAGGCTGCGTGCTCGGGGACAAAGCACCTGTTTGTTCATGCCCCGTCTGAACTGCAAGTGGGCGGCGGCACGCGAGAGTAAGGAAGCGCGGGGTGGGGACCGCGTGTTCGAGCTCGCGCACGGAGTTCCTTCTGGGGTCACGTGAGCAAGGTCGTTTCAATGGTCGCTAACAGCATCTTGTAACAGTGCCATAGAGCAGCAGCTCGGTCCACCGGTGAAGGCTTAACTCTGTGCGGCGTGACGTGTGCCAGGAGGCAGCGACCAGGACCCTGGGGTGTGTGTCGCAGCCGGTAGAAGGTGCTTCGTGGCCCTGGGCACGTGCAGCCCAAACGGCCTCAGCTGGCCTTGCCGTGCACGTCACTCGCTCCCAGCGACAGGAGGCGTGGTGTCTAAGGAAGCTCGGCTCCCCTCGCCCCTCGGATTTGGGGAATTCCTCAGACACTTGTGCTGTGGTCCGACCCCTGCACCCCGCCGAGTGCATTGCATTTTTCCCTGAGGGTCCAGAACTCTTCAACTGCTAGTCCCTGAGGGCTAGCCAACCATGGTTCCAGGGACAGTCACAGGGTCCAGGCCTGGCTACTGAGAGCATTTCATTCTCCTAGCTGCAGACTGGGTGACGCGTGGGTGGGAGACACCGTCACCGATGCACAGCCCGTGGGGTTCAGCTTGTGGACCGGCAGAGCGGGAGGGGTGTGGCGGCCATGCCTGGACACGAAGCAAAAGCCAGAGGTCCCTGGCTTAAGCCATCCAGGCAGAGCCACTGTCCCTTCCGGAAGGGGCTGCAGCAGCACAGAAGGGGCCACAGGGACACCCCGGCTGTGCCCAGCTGCCGGAACCTTTGTCCAGGGGACGAGCCCAGCTCGCCCGTCTCCGCTCTGACTGTAAGAATGTTTGGGGCGATGGCCACTCCCTCTTTCTAATGTGTCACCGATGAGGCTGAGTAAGATTTATGGGTTAAAAGATAACATCCCAACCACAAGTGTTGATTCTAAACTGACCCCTGAGCGCAATTAATCTGCTTAGTCCAATTTTTGAATCTACCCTCGTCTGCTACTCAAACTTCATTTTCTTCATTTACTCACCAGTGTGATTTAAATATAATCAGAGCTTTCAAGAGCAGTTACACCAGATGCATCCTAGCTCAGAATTTATCAGATCAACCCTAAGACCACATTAAATGAGGTATAGAAAGGCCATCCTTGCTCACTATTGAACTAGAAGAAAGACCGTGTGTGATGTATCGTCTAGAACTAATTACACAATCACAACACGGGCAATTGTCTCAGTGCAGGCGAAGAAAAGAAAAGAAAAACCAAACAAGACTGTGACATCTATGAAATATTTGCGAGTAGGATCCAATATTATTGACCCGAGTAACGTCATTAGCTGATTCCACCCTAATGAGGTACTTGAAGTGGATCTTAAATATCCAGTGATTACACCGAGTAATGACAGGCGAGCAGCACACAGGCCCCCCGCGAAGCAGGCTGAAAACACTTGAGCGGTTTCTCAGTCGACTCTGAAGCCGCTTTGATCACTGAGAAGAAATGGAAATTGATCCCTTCTGATAAAGCTTGGTCTTCAGACACGGGGCAGTTTTCCGCATCACGTGGAGCGGTGGAAGAAACCTTTTAGAAGACTCCTCAGCACGTGCTCTGTGGCTCCCAGCGGCTGGAGAAGGAGCTCGTGCTGCATTTCCATCCAGACGTGTGGCAGGCAGTGGGCTCCCTGCCGCGTCCCTAAATCAGCGGGTGGCACACACACCCTCTGCCCCCAGGACTCTGGCCGCCGTCAGTGACCGAGCCCTCGGCAGGACCAAAGCCCTGTGAAATGTGACTTGCTCCTTGCGCGGTTCTGTTAAACCGTACTGCAAACTCATTAGCATGGCGTCTATTCCCACGTAGATTCAAAACAAATGTTAGCCACTGTTGCTGTCTTCACTTTTTGGTCTTGTGCTTTAGTAGAAAACGGAACAGGCAATGAGGCCCAGGCGTCCAACCCCACGGTCTGAGACCTGGCTCTGACGTCGGAAAAGTCACTTCACGACTCTTAATCTTACCTCCCTGAGCTGCAAAGTGGGAACGATAAATATTAGTCCTTATCTGGTTTAATGACACAATGCACCCAAAGAATTTAGCAAAATGTCTGACCTTCAGAAGCATTCGTTATAATAAAAATATGATTTTTTAGGCTATTTTATTTTAATGAATATAAAATATTTATAAATGTTCTGATAGGTTGACTTTGAACCTAGCTCTCCGTAAAGGTTCTCTGGTTTTGTTTTGCTTTAAAAAAGAAATGGATCTGACAGTTTGTCTTTAAATTCTTTCCCTGTTCTTTCCGTTTTCTTCAGGAACCTCACCTGAAGGTCGTCTCTCTCTATAAACAGAAATGTGAGGTGGCCTCTGTCGGGCCCTCAGATGGGGCCGGTTTCTCTGCGGTAACCCGGTCTCCTCCACAGCCTCAGCTGTGGTAAGGTCCTGGACGAGCGACTCCCTGGAGAGCGAAAGACGTGTCTGAGACGTGGTCCCCTGCCGTGTGTGAACGCGGGCCCTGGGCGACAGGAAAGGGCCCGAACTCGCCCATTCTACGTCATTAATGCACATGAGCTGTTGACGGCTAAATTTGTCACTGACAATTGCATGTTTCTTCAAGACGTATGCATATGCTATGGTTGCATATGATAATGCTTGCAATAATAACTTAGAGCACAAAACAGTCATTTTTATACTCGCCTACCTAGTCCTCAGTGAATTACAATATTCTCAAGGATAGGGGATGATGGTTTTGTCTCACTGCCCTTTTTGCCCTTAAGTGTTTTTATTTTATACCAGCTTTAATAAAATATAATTTGCATATGAGAAAATCCAACCATTTAAATGTTACAACTTAGTGTATTCACAATGTTGTGTGATTATCACACTCTGTAATGAAAGAATACCGTCCTGGTCTCAGGAGACCCGGACCCCTTCATGGTCACTCTCTCTCCCGCCCCCCTCAGCTCTGACAACCACCGGTCCACTTCCTTTACCTGCAGACTGGCCTCTTCTGGTCATTTCATGTAAGTGGAATAATGCAGTTTGTCTTTTTTGATTTGCTTCTTTCACTTATCCTAACATTTTTTAGGTTTACCCATGTCATCGCATACATTGTATGTCATTCCTTTTTATGGCCAAATAATATTCCACTGTATGGACATACCATTGTGGGTGTACCCATTTATCAGCTGATGGGCATTCGGGTTTTAACTTTTGAGCTACTGTGAGTGATGCTTGTATGAAAACTTGTGCTTTGATTTCTCTTGGGTGTGTACATAGGAGTGGGTTGCGGAGTTGTATAGTGACCCTGTGTTTAACATTCTGAGGAACCTTCAGACCAGATCCGACGTGGCCGCACCATTTACGGCCACTAGCGGTGCGTGAGGGGTCTGATTCCGCGACATCCTCAGCAACACTGACTCTCGTCCGCCTTCTCGATCGCCTCTACCGCAGCGTACATGAAGCGGGTCACACTGTGGCTTCGATTTCCGCTTCCCTGATGACTAGTGTTGTTGATCATCAATCCACGTGCTTGTTGACCATTTACATATCTTCTCTGGGGAAGCGTCAGTTCATAGGATTCACCCAGTTTTAAGCAGGGTTGTCTTGTTGAGTTGTAACAGTTCTTTGTATATTTTGTATGTAAGTCCCTTATCCAAAATGTGACCAGAAAATATTTTGTCCACATATAGGTGCCTCCAGCACCTGGTGATAAGCACATAGCAGCAGATTTGCAGGAATTACATTTTAAATTGATATTCAATGCCGTCCTACTCAGGGCATCCGAGGCAGGGCGTGCTTGTCCCCAAGAGTCACTCTATGTTTTCTTCTCTGAAATTCAGAAAGCCACAGTTTTTGTGGGCACGTTGCCTCCCTTCCGAAAAGAAACATTTCCACTTTCTCTTGCCATAAGTGACTGTTATTGTCATTAAGATGTGAAACTCTGTGTAGAAACGGAACAGGACACTCTCCCCCACCCTGCCGCCTGGACGCGTCGCGTCTCCTGGAACTTCAGCAGCCCTCCCATGCCCAGGAATCAAAGCCACACCTAGGGTCACAGAGGGACGCCGGTCCCTACTGCCCTCTTGGAAACTCCAAACCCGTCTGCGTAGTTTACTAAGACATTCCTCTGCCTGACAAAGAAATTCCAGTCATTTAAGCTGCCTTTATTGTGTACCTAAGTCAGCACCTGAGAAATAAGCCAATGCTCTATTTAGACTAGAGTGAGCCGCTCTCCAGCGAACGGGTTAAATAACAAAGCGTAGACTTCACTGATTTTGCTCCCAGCCCAGACTCCCCCGCGCTTCTCTGCTGCGTCCTTGGTGGGTGGCAGCACGCAGTGTCTAGCTCTGTATTGATTCTTCTGCGCCTGGAGGAAGCCTCGCCTGTTAACAACGGGGGTGGAGGGGGCGCCGGGAGGGGCAGAAGGGGAGGAGAGGAGCCGCCCAGCAGCTGGATCCAGAGCCGCCCAGCAGCCTGGTCCTCCCACCTGAGAAGGTCTCGCTAAGAAGCGCTCTCTCTTGGGAAGTTTTCACTTAAAGAGGTGCAAAAATCAATGTCGCACCTAAGCCTGAACACTGGGTCCGCGTGAGGGCGAGTCCCGCCCGGTGCTCGTGCAAGGGTTTCTTTCGCTCCCGCACTGGTCTGCCACAGGTGAGCCCCCTTCTCTGTCCTCACCCCACGTCATGCTGTGGTTAGACTCATTATCGGCTGGAAACCCACTTGCAGGACTGTGAGGGGTGCGGACTGCGTGTCCCTTACAGGTGAGAAGGTTCCGGCAAGAGGGAGCACCGGCCCGAGCGCGCTGGGTATCTGTTCATTGTTAAATGGATTTAGGGAGAAATTGCTTTTAATATTGGTAGACTTTGTCGTTAGTTCAAGAACAATTTCTTGTGTGTCTGTACATCCTGGGCACGTTCTAGCACTTAAGATAACAGGCAGTATTGCTGTCCCACGGAGCAGCGGTCCCCAAACCTTTGTGGCACCAGGGGCCGGTGCACCTGTGAGCATCGGGCACCTGAGGAGCTGAGGCGGCGGCCACGGACACACGTGGAGCTTCGACACCCGCCCGCCGCTCCCCGCCGCCTGCGCCACGTCTGGGTGCATGTGGGAGCTTTACACTGCATGCGGGCGGGCGGTGTTCAGCGGGACAGCTCGAATGATGTTTTTCAGTAATTCTCAAGAACTCCTTCTTGATTTAGCAGACTAAAACTCGGGGAATAAGTTCTTGTCTACCCCATCCATAAACGTCACGATTTTAGGTCCTTATCTACTTCTCCACCTTTATCGGTCCAGCTGGAGGAGTCCTCATTTGTAGCTTGTCATTACTGCGAAGGCTTCCGTACCCTTGATCAGCAGGAGAAAGGTTAAGCTTCACTTTCTAAATCGAGACCTGACGGAACTTGATAAGAGACAGCCAGAGTCAGGGTCGTTAATCACTGCCACGCCAAAAAAAAAAAAAAAAAAAAAGTGAGAAAAGTATCAAGAAACACAGCATTTTATTTGGTACCTTTCTTTCCTTGGGTTTTCCTTTTTCAAAACTTGAACAACGTGGGATGAGAGAATTAAGATTAAAAGAATTCGAGTTACTAAATAAGGTTATAATGGAAATTTGTATTTGAAGTGATCGTTTTTTCAAAATAATACGGACTTTTTATAAAGTTCATCAATTTGGAGTTAAATCATTTCTCTTCAGGCTTAACAGACTCACACAGACTTGAAATTCTGGAATTTTCTTCACATCCCTCCGTTGCTCCCTCTCCCCATCTCCCCGCTGCCCGCAAGCACGTCCTTGGCCACCAACAACATCCAGCACCTGTGACACCTGCCCCACGCGTTTGTGACCTGAGGGAGAAATCTCCCCCAGGACCCTCCGCGTGCGTTTGGCTTGGAGTAAAGGCCGCGTCACAAGGGCGCAGCAGGAACTGGATGCGGCCACGACTGGAGAAAAGAGGAAGGACGGGGTGCGGGTGCCACGCAGGGCCGCCCGAGGACGAGCACGCCGCGTCCCGGGAGCGCGGCTCCTGGCGCTCGTGTGGACGCTGCCGGAGCCGCGCGGGTCACCGGCCCGCGGGCGTGACGTCCCGCGCTGTGACACGCCACGCTTCGTACTGCTCAGTGCCATGTAAATCATTGCATTCAGTTTCATTTTTATTCTCTCTTAAGAAATTGGTAAGCATCCTGTGTTCCTTGCATTTCATTCTTGAACAGTTCCCAGTAACCGCGGGAAGCACACACATGAAAACACTTCCGCGCGTAGAGCCGGCCGACGCGCTCCACAGCAGGTATGGGATTCTGCGCACAGACGTCTTCGCGCCGGCGGGCGGCGGGGCCCTGGCCTGGGTGGAGACAGCGAGCGAGCATTTGCAGGAACATGTGTGTGTTTAAACTGGGCCGAAACAAACATTTGTTCTATCGTAATGATGGAAATAAACATTTTAATTTAGGTAGTGTTTGACACCAAAACAAGTGTCTTCAAATAAAATAATATTTAGGAAAGAGTCTCGCAAATATGTTTCTTGGCTGAGCATAAGTTTTTGCCAGCGCAGGTGTGACTGTACGTGTTAAGTAAAGCGTGGGCATCACTCTTCGTGGTAAAACAAGGAACATTAACCTTTGTTAAAATGTCTTTGCTGACTACAGCAGTGTTGAGTGACAACGGAGTTTTTGATAAGACATTAGCTTGGCTGTCAAACTTCTAACGTTGTGCTATGCTTCAAAACACGGGTCAGGCCAGGTGTGTTTGATGTACATGGTTACATCTGTTCATGTATGTCGGCTGAGCACGTGTTCCATTTAGAGCTGACGGAAACGACCTTGGGGGGGGGGTGAGTGCATGAGCGGCCCTTCAGCTGGGCGGAGCTTTCGGCCTTGGCTCCCACCTGGCTGCTGGGCACCTTTGTGCTCCAGTCCTCACCCGGTCCCGGGTCACAGGGGTCACGGAGCACAGGGCTCAACTTGGGCAGGGAGAGAATCTCTCCACTGATCCAGAGCAGCTCCGGTAAGGAACCAACGACATGTGTCAGGACATCCCTGAGCCAGAGGAGCCTGAAAACCATCACCACGAAGGACACGCAGCCGACCTCCACGTGGCCCCCGCGTGACCTCCACGTGGCCCCCATGTGCTGTGGCTGAAGCAGGCTGCTGGGTCGTTTCCAGTCAAGAAGAGACAATGGAGTCACGCTTAACACCCTTCCTGCTCTCAAGTAAGAGGCGAAACGCCAACAGCGCCTCTGACAACGGAAGCTGTGGTCACAGCGCTCCTCACGGGGACGCTGCGAGGCGCCCTGCAGCTCACACCGCACGGGCTTCGGGGGCCCCATCAGACAGCCCCCCACAGATCGCCAGGGAGCTCCTGCCCTGTGGACCTGTGCAGCGGCTCCCCACGCCTCAGCCCCCGCCCCAGCTGACTCCCGCCACGTCTGCAGACGGCTAGGAGCACGTGCAGAAAGTCAGGCCGAAGCCACGGAATGGAGGAAAAGCTCACAAACGTGAACATTTTAGGACACGTGCTATGGAAACCAAAGCAGGAGTTCGCCCGACTCGGCCGGCTTGTGGGATGGACGGAAGCACGCACTCATGAATTTGCCCCAACTACGAAACAAGAAGTGTGGGGTGGTACAGCCATAGAGAAGTTCTGGAAAATTCTCAGGGTCTCTAGCCAGACTGACTGGTGAAGATCCTCCTCACTCGGAGCCAGAGTTGGAAGGGTGGGAGTGTGAATACAGGATGTAAGACTTTAACAAACATGAAAACATCAAAAAGGCACAATGTTCTAGTAACTTGCCTCCAAAACGGAGATTATGTGCCTAACAATTTAAAATACTGTTATAACGAAGCTCAGTGCACTACAAGAGAACACAGACAACTCAATGAAATCAGGAAAATATATGAACCAAATAAGGGGCTCAACAGAGAAACAGAAATCATAAAAAAAGAACCCAACAGAAATTATGGAGCCGAAGAATACAATGAATGAAATTTAAAAGATGCAGAAGCATTACCAGACTCCGTCAAGCAGAAAAGAACTATCCACTAAGTTACTGGGGACTATCCAATCGAAGGAGAAAAGACAACGAAAAAGAGCAGAAGGAACAGCCATCCCCGGGAACCAGCTGAGGTCGAGCTGGCAGAAGTCCTGCAGCTGGCGGGGCAGCAGAAGCCACCTCAGGAACAGAGGCTGCAGAGGTCCCGCCAAAGGAGCGAGGGGTCCCAGCCCCGCCTCGGGCTCTCGGGCCAGGGTCTGAGGGCTGGGAAGGGAAGTGTGCACGTCTGGCTGTAGAGACCAGCAGGGATCCCGTCTGGGGGGGGGCAGATGGAACGACAGGTATCGCCCTGAATGGCCCGCGCAGACTTACTCACGCGTGGACTCTTACTCTGAGCCCCGTGCAGGGGCGGCGGCTGGCAAGGGGCCGGGATGTGCTAGGGCAGGAGTCGTCGGGCTGAGGGGCGGCGGCCTCCCCGGCAGATGTGCGGGCGAGACCCCCCACCCCGGCACGCAGGCCCAGGCGCCACCACCCCTGAGTCTCGGTCAGCCTGGCTCGCACCGTTCCCCACCCCCATGTGATTCCTTAAGACCCCACCCGAGCTGCGTCCAGGGGTCTCCTGCAAACAGCCTGTCTGCTTCATTTAGTAAAGACGACTGAAACACGTCTAGCACATGTTTATGGGTGTACATGAGAATCACATTTTTAACTCATTAGAAGCTCTACTTTGGTGACACTGAGAGAGGGCTTAGATCACAACAACGAAGATGAAATGCACGAAGAGTCCGCGGCTGGAGCTGGCCTCAGACACACCGAGTGCAGGTGCAGATTCTAGCTCATTCTCAGCCCCCAAACCTGATGAGCACAGCTCGGACTGATCACCCATTCAAGGAGGTTACTTGCTCCACAGTGACCCCTGCCCCCACCAAACAGTATCCTGAACGTGAGCACACGGTACGGACCTTGAGGCCCTAACGGGTGGTGGGACCAAGCAGGCAGCTCTGGGTTATCAAAGCAACCTGGTTAAATCACTGGATGAGACTGTTAACGGACCAGCTGCCATTGTCTTGAGTCATGCAGACGACTGGGTACTAGATCAGTTATATAAAAATCAGCCTTATTTGCTTTGTACATCTGGACAGTGAATGATTTTATGATGCGATTCAGTATAATAGAAAAACCGTATGGGGAAATAGATCTCAACTAAAGGGAACAAAAAATAAACTATCGGTGAATTCAGATAAAAACCATCGGGTGCCTAGAGGAGACAGACATCGGGCTGTGTGTCGTAACGGAGACAAGAGGCTGTGCTCAGCAGAGGAAACCCTTCCTGAGACGCACGTGCGAAGTCACGACGTGCACGGCAGTCACCCGCACGGCTGAGGGCACGGGGCGCCTGACCCGACCCGGGGAGTGACAGGAGAGGCTTCCCCAGCAGGGTGGTGGGCAGCTGAATTTTATAAAACAAGCAGGAATGTTTTAGGAATTAGGGCAAAGAGCAGGGAGGGACATAAAAAGGGGGTGTCACCAACACACGGTTCATTCCCCAGAGACTGGCTCCTGCAGGTCCTGGGTCACCCAAAAGGGAACAGTGACTCGTGGTTCAGGACACTGCGGACTCCATAAGCTGCCTGGTGTCCACGCAGTGCTTAGTCTCTGGGGCCAGACGATGCCATGAGAAGTCTGCGTCCTCTTTGACAGAGACCATTCTGGTCTCTCTGTGCCTCCCATCCCGGGAGGAGCCCGCAGAAACGAGGAGGAAGGCTCTCCATGAACGCATGTCCAGTCACCCGTAACATTCCACAGCTTTCCATCGGCACGCGCAGGACCCTGCTTGGGATATTAATTACTCCTCCGGCGCTGTCTGCATCAGTGTGGTCAGCGTGCCAGAAAAAGTAACATCTGACGCTTGTTCACACCCACAGATCGTACACCACCAAGAGTAAACGTGCGCGTGGACTCTGGCGACGAGGACGGGTCAGGGTAGGTTCATCCCCACCGGATGTCCCCTCTGGTGGGGCTGCCGATGGCAGGGCAGGCTGTGCCGCCCAGAGGTGACGGTTGTCGGAAACGCTGCACTTCCATTCAATTTTGCTGTGAATCTAAAGCTGCTCTAAAAACTACAATCTTAATTTAAAAAAAAAAAACCATAAAATGAGAAAGAAAGAAGAAAAATACAATAAAAATAGCAGGAATGCTTAAAGCAGTTGAGCGGCGGTAGGATAAAGTGCTAGGGAGAAACTGTTTTTGGGGGGAAGTAGCGACATTTTTAGCTCTCTTACTAACTTCAAAACAATAAATAAGGCAACTTAATTTTTCATCCTCTGTGGAAAATGTGTGGCTTTCAACATTTTCTCAAATACAATTCACAGCTTAGAAGGAGGAAATCTTTTTCTTCAAATATTTTCATATTTTATTATTTTTTTATCTTAGAACATGGGCCTAATCATTTTTTACAGAAAGTTAGTGCTCATCCAATTTCATGGGGTTACTGGTTCATATCACAGATGTAAAACTTCAAGTGTTATTTATTTCATCTTTTCTAAAAATACAAACCACTGCGGGTCAGGGAATGGCACTTGGCTTATCTCTCGAGCACAAACAGAACTTGGGGAGCACTGATGCATTTAAGGGAAGAGGCTCCAGGAACTGCTCCTGTAAAACCCTGAAGTTATTACTGTCTTCTTCCCATCCCCTCTAAATAATTACCAACAATTGCCAGACTGCTATTCTTTAAATTAAAAGAACACGTATTACTTCCCACACTCTGCACCTGCAAAGATTAATTTCCGTACAGCAAAAGGCGGTACTTAAGACTGATCACAAACCATCCCAAATCTTCTTTCCTTAAGCTCCAAATTATTTTACTGATAATTTCCATGACAGACTGAAGGTCACTATGTAACTGATGAGAGTTTGGTACACGTACCATACTTGTGCCCATAAATAAAACCTAATGCGGAGCACAGCATGAGGCGGGCAGCAAGCCCTGTAATCCCTGTGCGTGGTGCCGGACGGCGGCAGATGCCTCGGGGTCATTTCATAAGCTGTGGGGACATCTAGTCCCTGACATTTATGTCAACTCTAATGGGAAAATAAATTACGTTTTAAAAAACAGTGTAATGATGATAGCATCATAATGGCCACCTTTAGGAGACACCTAGTCCGCTGTGGCGGACTGCTGGGTCTTGCCTCTGACCCTGGGGTGGGTTTTGGCCACGGGACTCGCTCTGGCTGATGGACCCTGCGCAGACGTGGCAACATGCCACGCCCCAGCAGAGCATGCGCTCTTCTGCAGCCCTGCCCGCCCTCCACCACGTGGACACCACGTCCCAGGTGATGACCCCTCGCGCAGCCTGAGTGCCACAGTGAGATGGCTGTGGCCCGTGGGACAGCGGCCCACCCCTAAACTAACCGCGGAAGAAACGTTCTCTTAAGTCCCTGGCATTGGATCGATTTTGGGGTAGAAACAGCTAAATAACATAGCAATTTATACTGGGAGCTGACGACGCTACCACGGAAGTATCTGAAACACCGGTGTCTAGGTTTGGACTGGGGATGGGTAAGCGGCGCATCAGGTGACACGGTAGCGGCTCGAAGGGGGGAATACGCGCCGCATGGAATCGCTGCCTTGGACGGAGCTTTCCTTAAAGGCGTGGGAATGAGCCGGTTCTCAGCTGAATTTGATGTGCTCTACAGGAAAGAGATTAGTAAGAAAAGAACTGGCTTGTTTATAAGCAGGAATAAAACACAGAAGGAAATTCTAGACTTCACGGGGCTTTTCAGACTTGAAAGTTGCTCTGTTGTCCTCTCCTCTAGCAGCGCATCCGGTGACAGGTCCTCAGGACGCGAACCCAAACCACGGAGATTCAGCCAAGGGCGTGACCTCCCACCCCTCTGCGAAGGTCAACGAGTGAGTGGATGTGGCTCCAGAGAGCACTTCTCGGTGGACAAACGGCCCAGGGGAAAGGACACTGGTGCCGCAGGCTCCGGCGCGTCAGGCCCAACGCGTGCAAATCAGAGATGAAAATCACAACCCACCGAGGGAGGTGCCACCGGCTTGGATTTAAGAGGGGCTGCGACAGCTTTTAAACTGCCCAGAGGTCCCCCTGCCCAGGACAGGCGCAGGCGCAGCCGGAACCTCCCGCAGGGTACACGTCAGTGGCAGCGAGGGGCTGGTGGCAGAGGAAGGGGGCGCACAGGGCCCAGGGGACAAGGACAAGGCTGGGGCAGCAGAGCTCCCGGGGACCAGGGGCGACCTCCGTGTCCCGGACGCTTCTTGCCTGGGGATGCCACCGCTCGGACCCGGCCTGCGGCCTGGGCGCTGGCGAGGGACCCGCGAGGGGCTGCGCTGTGTGGCAAGTGCTTAGCCCTGGCGTCTCCCCAACTCCCGGCCCCGCCCCCTTCCGCACACAGCCGGGCAGGACCGGGGGGCACTGGGCCAGCAGGGCCGAGCTTTCTGGGGTCTCCACCAGACTCAGCCACAGACACAGATTATCTGACTTAAGCCGTGCGGCATAACCGAGTTAGCTGAGGCTCAGAACAAGGTTTTGAAAACTCTGGGTGATCTGGCTGTTGAGACGGGAGTGAGTGTCATGACCCCTGAGGCGGGAACCCCCTCGCCCCGGCCAGTGACGCGGCCGAAGGTCCAGTCTCCTAGCTGAGAGTAGCGCTTTTGTTTCCCCCGACACTGGGGTCGCACTAACCCGGCACAGCATCTTCTCCTCCGGGGACCACGCGGCACGCCCTTGGAGCCAGGCGCGCCCCGGCACGGGGGCCGCCTGGGACACGCTGCCCGCAGGTGCGCGGGGCCTACCCTGGAGCCCACACCTCACCCCACGCCCAGCCCCAGAAGGGGACACTGCTGGCGTCCCCTGCGGGCCACCTCGTCACAGGGCGCGTGCACGGCCGTCGCAGGCTTGCTGAACGACACGCACACGCACGCACACGCACGCACACGGGGGTTCTCACCACGCCGTGCTACTCGTTCCCTCTGACCCGGAAAACGTGCAGGGTTCGGTTTTCCTGCGACCGCGCAAGGATTTGGGAGGCGGGTATTGAATTGCGTTGCCGCCTCATTTCAGAGCGGAGGGGCAGGAAGCACGCGCCCCTGACACCCGTGTGCGCGAGGCCGGCCGGTGCGGTCTGCTCTCTGGCAGGCAGGCCCCGCACGGCGGTGGCTGTCACCCGTCTCGTTTGTTGAGTGTCCACTCACATGTGAGCCCATCACGTGGGCTCTGCGGTCAAGCCAAGCAAGGAAAACGTGCTCGGAATTACTCTTTGTAGAAAACGCATAGGACGGCATGAAAAGATCCCTTCACCGTGGGTATCCAGGACTCTGCTGGAAGCCTCCTTCCTTCTCAAGAACCGTAACAATTGCTGTGCTAAGGTATCACTTGTTAGGTGTGATTAAACTGCAGGGGACAATCCCACCATTGTCATGTCATACGTTTGTTGTTTAGAATATTGCTAGAAACAATATAGACATGTGCATGTGCACATATGTGCATCGTATGTGCACATATGTGACAAATTACACACACGCCGTTAAGCAGACGTGCGGGTTTTTAAGGCTTCACTCGATAGGAACTAGACTAAATCTCAATGCCAAAAAAAGCAACTTTAAAAAGTAGAAACAGGAAATTCTTTAGCTTTCTAGAAACTTAAAGAAAATACTAAATAATCCTTGAGTGTTTAACCCCGAGAAAGATTTGGCTGTGTGGCCCCCAAAACAGTTCGCCTGCATTTGCAGAGAGAAGACGGAGGCCATAAAGTCAGAAAAGGACGATGAGCGACATCGCGTTCTCCTCTGAAACGCGCGACCCGCAGGGAGACTTTCTGAATGACGCACATGGACCTCCCAGCCAAGAGAGAAGCGCTTGAACAGGGACGTCACCCGGGTACAAACGTCATGTGCCCGTCTTCGGCAGCTGGAGTAGAAGCGTTTTATTTTCATTCACACCCTTGAAGTCGGCTTCTGCTCGCGAGAGCGTGGAAGGATCCGGAAGGCGTGCGGGGAGAAGGGGCCCTCAGAGGACACTGCGGGCCCTGCCGGGAGCTGTTCCCCTGGGCTTGGAGGGGACAGGTCAGGGAGACCGAGCGCTCGCTCCGGGTCACAGCCCCATGGTGTCACCCGGTGTGACCGTCATGCCAGTCCCGTTTCCTTCCCATCTTCAGGATTCCTGTTTCAAACATCATTTTAGAATATTGTGTATACATTTAAAGTATTTTTTTTTCAGTTTCTCCCTAAAAAAGAAAATGTAAGTATGAGAAGAAAATTACCTGGTATTTTGAGCAAAGTCGCATGCACATAGCATAGATATTTATGTATAACTCACATTCGACACTAGACCACTTTTTCCATGTGTCAGGTTCATTTCACATTTGATAATAGTTGAAGTCATCATTTTGGCCAATTTTTTACATAGGAAGAAAGCCTCAATGAGAATTCCAGAGACGTAAGTTGTTAAACAGATGTATCGATTTTCAAGGTTTCACTCCATAGGAACTAGACTAAATCTCAATGCCAAGAAAAAGCAATTTAAAAGGTAGAAACAGGAAATTCTTTAGCTTTCTAGAAACTTTAAGAAAATACTAAATAATCCTTGAGTGCTTAAGCCCAAGAAAAATTTGTCCGTGTGGCTCCCTAGGCCTTACTCCCCTCATCCCCCAGGCGGGGACAGTAAGTCGCCCTGTCGGGGACGCAGGGAAGGCTAGGCAGGCGGCTTAGACGAAGGCGCGTGCTGAGCCCTTAAGGAACGGCGCTGCTTCCCCCGGGCCAGAGGCTGCTGCGCCTTCCCTTGGCCCCACGCGCGGCTTCAGATGGAACGCCGTGCGCTCTCACACGATGCAAGACCCCCTCGTCAGTGTGAAGCGGGGCGGGCTGGGCGGCTCAGATACCTCTGTGTGAACACACACTGCCATGCCCCCAAAGGTCCTTTGTGCTCCTATCAGTCTTGAGCGACCATTGACATGCTTTTAAAACCGTTAAATTTAAAGCCCAAGTTATTTCCTTGCATGCCCCACGCTTGCAGGTATGACTCTGTGCAGACCAGACGAGACACCAGGAAGGCAGAGGGCCCCCTGCAGGCCTCCTGGAGCATCGCACAGCAGGACGCAAGTCCACCGGATCCCTGGGTGTGGCCTGAGCCAGTCCCGGGTCCTGTGCATGGTGACAGGCTTAGTACATCTTGGATGAAGTATGAAGTCCTCAAACTCTGTCCTTCATTTCAACATTGTTCTGGGCATTCCAGATTGTAAAGTTCACAATCAACATGATAATTTCTACAAAAAGCAAAGTAAAGTAAACATATATATATATATATATATATATATATATATATATATATATACATACATACATGGGGACAGTCACATGCAAAAGCACAAAGGAGACCACCGTTTCACACCACACGCAACAGTTAACTCGGAATAGATTGAAGACTAGAATGTAAGACCTGACACTATAAAATCCTAGAAGAAAATACACATTGCAAATCATATATCTAATAAGGGGCTAATATCTGAAATATATAAATAACTCATACTACTACTCAATAGCAAAAAATAAATAAATATTTTTTTTTAATTTAAAAGTGGGAAAAGGACCTGAACAGACATTTTCCAAAGAAGACATACATTTGTCCGATGGGTACATGAAAAGATGCCCGACATCACTCATCATTGAGGAGATGCAAATCAAACCACAATGAGACCTCACCTCACCCCTATCACGATGGTCGTCCTCAACAAATCAGCAAACAGCACGTGCTGGTGAGGATGTGGAGAAACAGGAGCCTCGTGCACTGCTGGCGGGAATGCAAATCGGTGCAGCCACTACCGAAAGCAGTATGCAGTTCCTCAAAAAACTAAAAACGGAACTGTCTAGGACCCAGCAATCCCACTAATGGGTATTTATCCAAAGAAAACAAAGACACTTATTTTAAAAGGTATACACACCCCTATGATCACTGCAGCATTATTTACAACAGGCGAGATATGGAAGCCACATAAGTGCCCAGTGATGAATAGCCATAGAAAATGTGATGTATACATCTACAAGGAAATATTACTCAGCCATAAGAAAGAAATCCTGCCATTTGTGACAACATGGATGGGCCTTGAGGACATTATGCCAAATGAAGTCAGAGAAAGACAAAAACTGTATGATCTCATTTATACGTGGAATCTAAAATAAATAAACAGGCAAACAAAAAACAAGCTTATAGTTATGGAGGACAGATTGGTGGGGGCCAGAGGCTGGGAGTGCAGGGCCGACAACATGGGTAAAGGGGTCTGAATGTACAAACTTCCGATTATAAAATAAACGGCATGGGAATGTCACGTATAGCATGAAGACTATAATTACTAATAGTGTATTGCATACTTGCAAGTTGCTAAGAGAATAAACCTTAAAAGTTTTCACCACACAGAAAACCTGTAACCATGTATTGCCATTATGTATCATTGCAGATATCACCACTTACCCTGGCGATCATTTTACAACATGTAAAAATATTGAATCGTTATTGTGCACCTGTCATGTGTCAATTACGCCTCAATACATACAAATAAGTTTTTAAAATCCCACAGGGATTTTGACGGGCATTGTGTTGACTGGACCAATTTGAGGATATTAAGTATCGTAAAAGTGCATTTCCTAATTTATAGACTTGGTATATCTCAAAACTTATTCATGTTTTCTTCAGTTTCTAACAGTAGAATTTAATGTTTTGTTACACAGGTCTTACACACAGTTTTCTAAATTCATCCCTATGTATTTCTTGTTTTTAATTAAAAATTTTATGTCACGTTAGCGATTTCTTTGGAGTTTTATCCAAAGGCTATCATGCTCTGGTTTCCCCACTGCGCGCGGCCTTAGCCGCGGGGTCTCCGCAGGTGCGCCTGACCAGGCTAGAGAAGCGCCTGCTTCTCCGGCAGCTCCCTCACCGACGCGACGAGTTTGTGAGGCGCTTTTCCTGCATCTAGTTGGATGCTGACGGGGTTTCCCATCATGTCAGTGTGATTAACGTGTGAGTGTCTTCGTCATAGTAGAAGTGGGCACGATGACCTGCGACTCTGACTGCAGGTGACAAATGGTTTGGCCTACCCTGGAGTGACTCCGGGCATTACACATGTAGGTAGATGGCCAGCACTCCCTGAACCCCATCGGAAGGGACAAAGACTCGTTCATACAGCCCTCCGGGTCCTCAGGTGACTTCCAGGTGCCAGGCGCGGGGGGGAGCCCCTTACGAGGTCAAGGCACCCAGAGCGCACTCTCTTCTCTCCGACGTGACAAATGCTGGGTGAGTGTGAGGACCCCACTCGCCGCTGAGGGAAGGGGTGTGAACTCGCTCCCCGCACCTGAGAGGTGGGGGCGGGGAACGTTCTACCACGTCGGGGTTTCAGCGCCTTCTCACCGCTGCTGGCCCCCTACTCCTCAAACCCACCCCCTGCTTCCCGGCCCGTCCACCTCCTGCTCGGCTTCCCCGTGGCTGAGGAGCTTCTGTCGGGGACACCCTCCCCCCACCCTAAACCCTGCGTGTCAGAACCCAGCTGAGCTGCAGAGCCCGGCGAGGCTGACGGTGCGGCACGGACGGGAGAGGCGGGGCTGGCGCGGCCTCCACCGACGCGGCCCGGGGGACGAGACGGGCCCACGGGAGACGGGTCCAGACGAGCCGGCCCGGGAGACCATGCGCTCCCCGCAGCCAGGAGGAGGGCCCGCATCAGCGACGCGGCCCGGGCGTCCGCAGTGCGCCGCGGGGCTGAGAAGCGTCCGCGACGCTCTCACGAGCTCTCTGCAGCTGCACCTGCCGCGCAGACGGACGGGAACCTCCGCCCCTCGGCGCTCCACGCCGAGGACCCGCGGCAGAGCCCAGTGGCCTGTGGACCAGTCAGACACCAGGGGAGCAGCCCTGGCCGGTGATGATGCCACGCCCCAGCGAGCTTAATGATGCGGGGAAGGGGAAGGACGGCCTAGGTCCCTGCGTGGGGCAAAGGTGAAGCCAGGCTGCTTCCTGCCTAACAGACATCTTCTAGGTGAAATTCAAGCTGGAGATTTATACGGCTCCTTCTAGGAAGGATTAAACGTGTGATGGAAGAAGTACTTATGCACAGGAAATAGTCATTTAATCAGATAATTTTAGGGAAGTGAAATGATTTAAGAAAAAGATTGAAGACTTTCTACATTGATGATTAATTGTGGGAACCTGAAACCTTACCTTCCTTCCGTGATGCATTTTTAATTTGTCACCAGAGCCAAAACACAGTCAATACGAATAAACATGGCCATCGTGCAGGAGAGAGGTCCCTATACGTGAACTCTGGGCACAATGCCTCCTGCTCCAAGTGCAGAACACGCCGACGCCCTGGAGCCGTCACCTCAAATGCCACAGGGCCGACTCAGCTTTGTCTCTTCAGTGACAGATACGGGGGATTAGCGGGTTTAGTGTCTGGGAGGCCGGCGATGGCGGAAGCCTAGATGTTCCCTAGATGTTGAATTCACTTAGAGATAGATGAATTGGCAGCCATTTTTCCGAGGACTTGCACTGGTCTCAGGTTTCCGTTTCAAAAGTGAAAGGCTTTAGCACCTTGTAAACTGCGCCCTGATGCTTCTCCTGTGGACGCCTGCTGTGTCATGAGGCAGCGTTAGCAGATAAATGCTTCAGAAGTATTTTTCCTGAAAAGAAAAGGCACACACTGTGTGCTTGTGTTATTAATTTAAGGGCATCTATTTACAACCTCTAACCAGGTCCCGGCAGGGCAAATCTGAATCGCTTGGGCAATACCGTTTGACACATACTGGAACATGTGGTTGGAATAAGGGCTGCAGTACCTCGTAAGAGCCCCCTTCACAACGACGACGCAACTGGTATTTCCCAGAGGCCTCTGCCTCGTGATCAAAGGCCCTAACGGACAGCTCTGCCCCTCCACTGCCCCCCACCATTGTGACCAGGTGCGCCCTGCCCTAGACATGCAAGGTCAGCTCAGCACACGAAGACCGCCACACGGTTCTGTCCCTGGCCAGAGGGAGCACGGCTGACGCCATCCCAGCTCGCGGCACCCTCCTCCGTCAGGGGGTTCCCGCGACACTCCCTGGGCGTCGGTCTGCTGGCCACTCGCCTTGTCAGTTGTATTAGGCTCGAAGATGTATCACACCCACATGTTGAAAATATTTTTGTTGCTTAAGAAGTCTAGTTTGGCCATTTTCTCCGAAATATTTCCGAGCTATTCCTCACCGCGCCCCGTGCAGACCGTCACCATGAGGTGTCACTGCCATTCTCGGGTTTGTTCCCGGTGCATCTCTTCATCTCTGACTGCTGTTTCAGAGTGTCTCTTGTTAGTGCAATTGTTCAGTTAATGTACACTCTAATTACAATGTGCCCTGGTATAATTCCCTTCCCCGTCTTTTGCATGGGCTCCGTTAAGCTTGTTGGGCCTGTAAGTTTATGGTTTATCGAGCTGGGGAGCGTCTGGCATGGCCTCTCCACGTCTGTTCCCCACCTGCCCCGCCCTGCCTCAGCCTGAGCACGTGACTGCTCCAGCATCTGCCCGCCCAGTGCGGGTCCAGATGTCACCCGAGCTTTTTTACCATAAGATGGTGATAATAATATTGAGCTCATGAGAACAGAGCACCTGGTAAATCCCTCATAAATAATAGCTATTATTACATAAGGAAATGAAGAAAATATCCTCATAAATATGAAAGTCACGAGTGTAGTTTAAGGGCTCGGCAGTGTTTTCTGAGGGCACAGTCAGGAGCCACACTCAGAAGGAAAGCTGTTTGTTTAAAAAAGAAATTATTTTCTCTTTTTTTTTCTTCTTTTTTTTTTTATTACTCGCCACCTCTGAATACTAAGTTGTCTGGATTTTAAAATTTATAAGTTGTCAAATGTCAACAAGAAAGTGTCCAACCTTCAGAGACCTCTAACCCATAATTAACAGCACACACATGTGTTGGAGAGAAAATTGGAATCAATTCTCAATTTAGTCATCGAAGAATTAACTGTAAAGCGTTTTTAGAGCCCTCTGCCATAACTTTATATGACTCTTGATTTTATTTAAAGCAGTAATTATCTCCTTAGTGTAACAAGTGCTCTGGATAAAAGTCTCCCACACAGACTGATCAGAAGGATAGTTCTGGAACCCCTCCCCCCATATTCCAGATTGGGGGGGGGTTCAATTTGCATCACAGAAAAGTCCCACATATTTTGGAATTTTGAGATTAAAAATAATGCTGAACTTAGAAAATATTGTTCAGGGTTGTAAGTTCCAGTCACGTCACTACAGATTTAAAAAATCAGGCTCTTCACAATGTACTGATATAAAGGATAAGGAAATGACAATTGAAGAAAAGGAGATTTTCCTCAAAATAAAACCCATGATTGGTCTTCACTTTCAACCTATGTTTCAGATCAAACAAACCACAAAGGAGAATAATCCTCATCACACCTAAATAGCAACAGAGAACTTAGAATTAAGCTGTGTTTAAAAATTAAAAAAACAAAAAACAAAAAAAGCCAGCACATGCTCATCTATCATGAAAAATGCATCCCATCCAATTTTTTTGAAAGAAATGAATGTGACGGGTTTTACAAGGGAAGTAATTCATTGACACCATGTCCCTGTACACGCGCAGGCCAGCGTTTCCTCTCCTCAGTGTCTGACAACCAGGAATCCCTTGGACCCGGAGAATCGCCCATGGGAGCGACAGGGGCCTGCCCGTTTTGACCCACAGGCTGGCGGGGGGGCGCCTCGGGGACATCGCTGCTGCAGGGGACATCCGGGACATCAGCCCGACTTAGCCAGAGTGCGTTCCCTGGGGCGGCATCTTGTGTGCAGTGAGGGCTCCTTCCGGGTTGTCTCCGCCCTCGGTGAGCCCGGACGCTCACCACACTCCGCGGAGGCTCCCTCCTGTCCTCCTGTCCTCCTGCTCTCCTGCCCTGGGTGCTCCTTGCTGCGCATGAGGGTGCTCCCTGCCGCACACAGGGTGCTCCCTGGTCACACACGGGGTGCTCCCTGCCACACACAGGAGGCTCCCTGCCACGCACGGGGTGCTCCCTGCTGCTGCACACGGGGTGCTCCCTGGTCACACTTGGGGTGCTCCCTGCCACACACAGGAGGCTCCCTGCCACGCTGGGGGCTCCCTGCTGCCGCACACGGGGTGCTCCCTGCCACACATGGGGTGCTCCCTGCTGCTGAACACGGGGTGCTCCCTGGTCACACTTGGGGTGCTCCCTGCCACACACAGGAGGCTCCCTGCCACACAGGGGTGCTCCCTGCTGCCTGCACACGGGGTGCTCCCTGCACACTTGGGGTGTTCCCTGCCACACACGGGGCTCCCTGCACGCATGGGGTGCTCCCTGCTGCCGCACACGGGTGCTCCCTGCCACACACGGGGTGCTCCCTGCTGCTGAACACGGGGTGCTCCCTGGTCACACTTGGGGTGCTCCCTGCCACACACAGGAGGCTCCCTGCCACACACGGGGTGCTCCCTGCTGCTGCACACGGGGTGCTCCCTGGTCACACATGGGGGGCTCCCTGCCACACACAGGAGGCTCCCTGCCACGCATGGGGTGCTCCCTGCTGCCGCACACGGGGTGCTCCCTGCCACGCATGGGGTGCTCCCTGCTGCTGCACACGGGGTGCTCCCTGGTCACACATGGAGTGCTCCCTGCCGCACACAGGGTGCTCCCTGGTCACACACAGGGTGCTCCCTGGTCACACACAGGGTGCTCCCTGGTCACACATGGGGTGCTCCCTGCCACACACAGGAGGCTCCCTGCCACGCATGGGGTGCTCCCTGCTGCTGCACACGGGGTGCTCCCTGGTCACACATGGGGTGCTCCCTGCCACGCACGGGGTACTCCCTGCCACGCACGGGTGCTCCCTGCTGTTGCACACGGGGTGCTCCCTGGTCACACATGGGGTGCTCCCTGCCACGCACGGGGTGCTCCCTGCCACGCACGGGTGCTCCCTGCTGTTGCACACGGGGTGCTCCTGCCGTGAGAGAGGGCGCTGGCTGTGGGCCAGCGCGGGGCGGTCTCCGTCCGGCACAGTCAGCGAAGAGCTTGTCAGAGGCGACGTGGTGAGGACACTGGTGCATGTTCACCTTCCCCACGTGGCTCAGAAACGAAACTGCTTTGAGAGACTGACACTGTTTGGCTTCTCGCGACTCCTAACCCACGTACTGTCATCATGCCTGAAGCTCGGCCACCCACGCCGCGACGTCAGTCACCGAGGCGGGGCTCAGGGCAGGCAGTCACGCGGCCGAGGTTCCCGCCATCTCACAGGCCGCTGCTCTGAGTCCCTGCCAGACACCCGGAGAGGTCGGGGCTGGCCTCCGTCCTGATCATCCCGCGTGACAGCCGTGCCGGAGAGCACTGTGCGTCTCCACAGGAAGCAAGTCCAAGCTGCGGAGCGTGGCGGGGACCGGAGGCCAGTCCAGGACGGACACAGGAGGCCACCGGGCCAAGCGTGGGGTGGACAAAGGCTACGAAGCAGGGGCCAGCGGGCACTCAGCGGCCAGAGCTGAGGGCGCTGAGGGGGCTGCAGCCACCGGCAGACGGGACGCGTGGCGAATCCGGGGTGGGTGGCATCGTGGCTGGCGGGACGCGTGGCGAATCCGGGGTGGGTGGCATCGTGGCTGGCGAGGTCGTCAGCGCTAGATCATGAAAGGTCTGGCTGCCACAGACGCTGCCCTTTACCTTGAAGGTCAGAAGATGCCACCGGAGACCCATAAGCAGGAAAATGACAGGGACAGACACTGAGTTCTAGGACAACCACCAGCCACAAGGCAGAGAGCGGGCCAGGTGCCGGAGATTTCAGACGAGGTGGTGTGCCGACCCACAGAGGAGAGGGGAGCGAGACGAGGTGGTGTGCCGACCCACAGAGGAGAGGGGAGCGAGACGAGGTGGTGTGCCGACCCACAGAGGAGAGGGGAGCGAGACGAGGTGGTGTGCCGACCCACAGAGGAGAGGGGAGCGAGACGAGGTGGTGTGCCGACCCACAGAGGAGAGGGGAGCGAGCCGTGACTTCCACCCGTGGCGCCCAGCGGGGGTTCTGGTGGGATCAGGGAGAAAAATCAGGGAGACCGTGTCCGGCTGATGTGCGTGGGGAGCGGGCACAGTGAAATCTACTTCCTGAAGGCTAAAAACACGGTTCAGGCATTACACCTTACAAGCTGGTACTCAAATCCATTAGTTATGATTTTAATTCTGTCCCCACCACAATGTCCCGCCTTTCATCACAGGGATGGAGTGTCTCCTACCTGTGCGACACCGTCTTCCCCGTAGTCTGCTCTGCTCCTAGTTCACACTCTAAAAAGCAGCTTCACGGACACGTAGTTGGCCGAATCTGCGGTCATGTGTGCCCCATCTTTACCCAGGGCTTGCTACTGTGCTGGAAGCCTCTCCTGGTTGTGGGTGCAGAGGGTGTCACCCCCATCTCACTACCTGCCACATACTTCCCGGGCGCTGACAACAGGGTTCACCCTGCTGGGGTCCGAACTAAGGGCAGCTCCCTCCTTTCACGGCTTCTGGACCCCCAGTGTCATACCAACAGATATTCACTCTGTTGTGTGTTGTGGGGGGCGGGGGCACATATATTTGAACCCCTGGAACAGTGGACTACATAAACACAGTATGAGGAAAAATTTAAAGTAGTATTTTTATGAAGAAATACAGCAACCCACACCCTACGAACAAAAGTCCTGACGAAAGGGCATCCTTCTCTTTGCCTGCCGGGAAAGGCTCGATTTTACCAGCTTCAGAGTCTGTGGAAAGTTACAATATGAAATGGAGTTTTAAGTGTCCTCCCTTTTATTCTTGTAAAAATCAACATTTTCTGCCTCTTTATTTTTTAAGTGTTAACCCACAAACTGAATACAGCCTGTGCTTGGCAAATGAATATTAAATGCTTTTTCCTGGAAAATGTGTTTGCTCATTAAACTTGACAGTCATTGCTTATGTGGTAAATGTTTTCAGTGCCAAGAACTCTCTGGCATGGCTGCTGGCTACAGGTCCATTATTTTAATTGCCTTTAACCTGTAATCAATATTTACTGCTTTCCATGGAAAGAGACTGCACAGCTAAGCAGTATGAAAAGTGAGTTTGCTCTTCTGCACCTCAGTTTCTGCTTTTACATCTAAAAGATAACATTAAATGCTTCCTCTGGGTGCCACTTTATCAAAACTGTTTCCTACCACTTATTTTGTGAAACCCTCACATCAGCCAAATCACGTCTATTTGAAGTGAAATGCTTTGAATTCCCAGCTAAGTGAGACGCAAATTCTGCCTCGCTGTAAAGTTATCTGCGAGTTTTGGTTTCTGTCATTGGAAGCCGGTTCTAAAGTTTGATAACGTTGACTGGGGAATGCATGGTCCAGGCACAGAATCGCCAGGGTTCGCTCTGGGAGGCTGGAGAAGAGCCCGCGGGTCAAACTCGAGAGCTGCTCACTGGGAGCACAGGGCTCTGAGGCTCCGAGCACGCAAGCTGGCGACGGGGAGCCACAGGAGGTGACAGAACCGAGGGGTCCGTGACACAGAGGGTCACGGGAAGAGAGACGGGACGGCACCGTCAAGAAGATGGCACAGGGTTTGATACGAACAAAGGCAGCAGCTCAAAGAAATATTGCAGCATGTGTGCCACAATGACAAGTGTGGCTGTGTGTGCGGCCCGCGGCCCACCGAGTCGCCACCGAGGGCTTTGATTACGGTGACAAATACTTGCAAAGAGCTCGAATTGTTAAAAAATCAGGGATTGGTAAAATAAACATGCCACGATCCAGTTTTAAGAAGCCTTTGAATTTGAGTCTTACAATGTATAGTTAGTGACATAAAGTAACAGTCACGACCCAGGGGGAAAGCTCATGTGCACATGACATATTCCTGTCACCTGCAAGTAAACACATCTAGAAGGAAACACTAAAATGTTATCTCGTATGACTTGTCACTTTAATTTTATTTAGCTTCATCTTCCAAATTTCTACAGTGAGTGAGCCTTGTGCACACACTACCTGCAACCGCCCCCACGATGACAGATGACAATGCTACGGATGTGATCATGAAACCTGACAGAAGGTCAGAAGCGTGGAAGTCAATGTAGGATTCAACTGGAATCTGATGACTCTGAATTCACTTGGGTTTGCAATAAGTTTCCAGTGTTTGGCCAACATTACCACAACGAAGCTCTACAGTGCACTTACCCCTTAACGTAACCTGATGCGTGTCATAACCTTAGTTAACATCGAGGAGCTTACGTCTGGTGACTTCCGGCAGCACAGCCACTAGCTACCTGGCATAGTTATTCTCAACAAGGAGAATCTGCCACCAGCAAGCCAATGAAGTTTCGGCCAGTAAGAAATGAGTGTCGTTTCAGCTCCCTTATATCCCTAACAGAATTTTCAGCTGAAATGGACAGTGACTGAAACAAAGAATGGCATCAGACAAACATCACGTAGGCTTAGCGCAGAAAAAAAAATGATCAGCTCGAGTCACAGACAACGCACATCAACCAGTGCATTGATTATTCGGAAAACAGTTTTCACCGCCTCTCACGGGCGCAGCGCTGGGCTGAGCCCCGCAGAGCGGACCTGAGCTGTGAAGTGCACTGTGACCTCAAGGGGCAGCGGTCAGATAGATGAAGTGACATAAGTACTGATAGCAAGAAAGCAGGGTGGGCACAGTGAGGCTTTCAGAAATGTGAGACCCAAGGAGAACGGCACAGACACGTTTGTGAGGAAATGCATGCGTTCAAATCAATGAAGGAACAAGAAAAATACGTTAGTCCAATTATATGGACCTCCGCGGCTAGACCTAGCCATGCTTGGCTGATTTTAATTTCCTATCCCGCATAAAATATCTGAGCATCTTGCAGTGATAGTAAGTTCTTTAAAAATGTATCTACATCTTCTGTTCACAAAAGACACATGCTCTTACAGAATATTTCATTATTTCAAAAACTAATTTACCCAAGATACCAGGTTTATGTCACTCTGTGACCAAGTGAGGATCTGTCCTAATCAAGAAAGTTTAACTTTAGACACTTCTTATTTCTTCCCACATTCTAGTATAAAGATTTTTCAAATTTCAGAAAAATGAAAAGAATAATATGATGAAAAACCTGTACCTTTTACTTGAACTAACAATTATTAGGATTTTGCCTTGCACCTTCTTTTTTTGCAGAGAAATTTGAAAGGATGTATATAAAAGTACTTCACTCCTATTACTCCAATGAGACTTGTTCTTCCTAAAACGAAAATTTCCAGTTCTCACTGAATTATTTTATTCATCTAATAAACACGAAATAGTTTTAAAATTACAGTACTAAAGTCTAGAAAAAATTAAGCTACTGAATAGAAATTCAAGATTTCTTTGCACTCCCTTGTACTCAAAATATACCCCACCACGTGTACGTGGTCAGACTGTGGCTCCAGTTACTTGAATGTGTTTTCCTCCATGTACGTGTAATAGTAACTTGCTACATAAATAAGTTTCTTTCTGATTTTTTTTTAATCTTGAGGGTTTTAACATCCAAATTTTAGCCTTCATTTTAAACAACAAATTAGAGCAAATTGTTGCTTCCATCTCTATTGCCTCCCGCCCTTTCGCAGCACCGACCCCCTGAGGTGGTTTTGTCATTAGTGTGTGGGCGGCCCCTCCCTCCTGCATAACCCACCCTGCATTTCCCTTTGCAAAAACAAGCAAAGCCATTAGAGAGAGATGCGCATGCGCACACATGCACAGAGCCGGAGACTGGGCCCCTGCTGCAGACGTCTGGTTCGTCCCGGTATTAAACTCCGTGCACACAGATTTTGTTTTTCCAGAGGAACATCTTCAGGATAGATCTCTAGAAGTGTGACTGCTGAGTCAAAAGTGGATGCGTGGGTAACTGTCGGCCGTTTCTAAAGCCCCTCCGTTAATGCTGTAATGTTTGGGGCTCACGCCCGCAACGCTCGGGAGTGGTGACAGTTTCCCTGTGGCCTTACTAACTGGTCACAGTCTAAGGCTTTTGGATTTTTGCCAACATATTAAGGCAAAGAGTATCTCTTACTTTTTTATTTTGTGCCAAACTTAAAATGCTTGCAAAGTCTCCCGTTTCCTGTATTTTTTGAGCATGAGCTTAAACTGTGTTACTGCATACATAATCACTGTATGGACCACAGCTTCACGGGCAATGCATTCTGGGGAGCAGCTTTTCCTGGCACCACGGTCATCGGAAAATCTTAACCGTGCGACCTGCTAATTCATCTGCTCAGATGTCATCCCATGCCACTAAATAAATGAATGAAAGTGGTCGTAAGTGAGGCCTTTACCAGCCGCAGTCCAGTGCTGGGCCCGGTGAGGCGCGAAGCAGCAGCAGGCCCGGGGGCCCCGCAGGGAGCGCCCCGCAGGCGTGTGCTGGCCTCGCTCAGGCCTGCTCAGGGCCCGCGGGGAGGGCGCCTTGCGCGGCAGGCGAGCTTCCTCATTCGGCAGTGTTAGCAAACGTTTTACCACTACACCTAATGAAATTGAACTTTAAAATCCACTTTGGGTTTAGTGGTTTTTAATAAAGAAGACATTTTTAAATGCCATTCGCTGGCTGGGACCCGAACCCCTCGGGGTCGGAGGCCGCATGCGAACAGAGTGGCTTCACCCGCGCACGTGAGCGCCGCGGCGAGAATCGGGCTGAAGGCGAACCCTCTCCCGCGGGTCTCTCCGTTGCCTCCCAAGCCCGCGTGGCGGCCGGCCAGACCGTGGGCTCGTTCCCAGCGCGCGCTGGGAGACGCGGACAGTGCTCACGGCTCCAGCGGACACTGCCCGCGTTTACGGACCCGGGCAGGAGTCTGCACAGGGTCACAAAGTCTCCCGATCAGCACATTAAGGCACAGACGGTGAACTGCTGCTCAAGGCCCGATGCCAGGTGACCTCGGAGCAGTGCCGGGAGCCACGGGCTTCGCGTACCACCAACATCTCGCCCTGCAAGTATCGATCCATCACACGTACATGTAAGTGTGTGTGCGAGAATATACACGTGTAAATATGCGTGTGCAAGAATATTTTTTTCCTAAATCGGGTGTACTTCGCATGGCAGTATTTTAATAGATTAAACCATTCTCTGACTTAAACCCCGTCTCTCTCTGTGTTTGGAATGCTCTGGGGAAGGCAAGGTGACTAGCTCAGGGCACCGTCATCTGACAGACCCTCCTGTGCTCACTCCACCGCCCGTCCCACGAGGGTCTGCACAGCGCCGCCCCCAGAGCCTCCCGCAGCTCGGCGAGCACCTCGCGACAGGCCAGCGGACAGGGATTTTGATCATGTCTCACTGTCTCCCTCCAGGACGGCCTGTCCTCTGTCTGTGACAGCCCCTCCTGTCTACGATGACACACGGGCGATGACGGACATGCATCCATTCTCATTTCAGGGGCCGTGCGTGCCCATGTGTGGCGGGGAAGCCGTGCATCCCTGTACCGCCCCTCAGTTTCACTGTGCACCTAACACTGCCCCCAAATCAGGTCTTTTGAAAGTCTGAGCACAGAGCAGAATGGAGCCGAGCCCTCAGCGTGAGTGGCTGTCGCTGCCAGCCCCACGAGCTGGCACAGGTTGAGCACTGAGCGTTACCACTTCTCCAGCGAGGACGCACACAAGAAGTGGCCTGTTGGTGACGCGAGGCTCTTCAGGAGGGACAGCACGAGCCAGTACAGAGGGACCTAACATCTACCACCTGAGCCACAACTGCCAAGCTGTGTTTTCTTCCTTTGTTTAAAAAAAAAAAAAAAAAAAAAAAAGGAGACTGATTCCTAGCCTGAGGGCTCTGAAAAGGGTCACGTTCTGGGACGCACAGGGCCTGGCATATGCAAGGGTTCCGTGGCGTCGGTGCCAGGCAGAACTGGGGAGCAGGCACCTGGCACTCAGGAAGGAGGAGGGGTGTTCGCGAGTCCAGCTGGGAAAAGACTGGATGGTGCACAGGTCACACCAGTCACACTGGTGGCCCCACGTGTCCACGCTGCGAGCGGACATCAGTAACACCATCCAGGTCCCTCAGCTCATTCTCTGTGACACTACTATAACCTACACTACCACATGACCTCGGCTCTGCGGATCAGACCCGCCTGAACCAGGAAGACGTGACTGTCCCCCTGGCCGTGACGGGGCCAGGGCCGGAGCTACACCTGCTGGAGAAGTGAGCCAGCCACTGCTCAGAGTCTGTCTCCACCGCCAGTGACCGACCTGCCGAGGATGGCTTCCAGGAAGATGCACTCCGATCTGGTTCGCTAGAAAGTTTTCAGAAGTAATTTTTTGGGGTGTTTCTTGTAAGTTTTGTCCCCACTTTAACTGTTTCCATTAGTGTTCTTACAATATTTCCTAATGAACGCCTACCATGGTAGTTAACTACGTGTTGGCTTGACAGGGCCGCAGCAGACCCAGGTGTCCGGTTAGACGGCATTTCTGCAGGAACCGAGTCGCAGACTGCCCTCTCCAGCGTGGGTGGACATCGCCCAGGTCCTTGAAGACCCAAGTAGAATGAAATGATGGCGGAGGGTGGGTTTGCTCTCTGCCCTCAGAACTCCTGGTTCCAAGCCGATTCCGACTGGGTCTACACCGCTGCCTCCCCAGCACACATGCCCTGGGCCACGCCTCCGCCTCGCCCGGGTCTTCAGCTTGCAGAGAGCAGACGGTGGGAATTCTCAACCTTCTAATCACATGAGCCAGTTCCTTAGAATAAATCTTATTCTCCCGATAGAGACGTGATAGATGACAGAGAAAGATGACAGATAGGTAGATGACAGAGGTAGATGGCAGATGGCAGATGATTGATAAATGACATATAATAGGTAGATCATAGGTAGATAGGTGTTGGGTGATTGGCAGGTAGGTGATAGGCAGATGACAGATCCACATGGTTCTGTTTCTGTTCTGTTCCAACCATGAGAAAGCTGGACGTGCCTTGCACATGACAGTTACTCGGCACAGCTGGAAGCATCAAGTCTCACTGGAAACTGACTGTGTCACCCGCCGATGACGGCTCCACAGTGCGCCAGCCCCATGGGTGGCCCTAACGCAGGCCCTGCACCTCCTCACAGGCTGCGACGCGCCAGCGGGGGCCTGGCCAGGACCGGGGGGGGGGGGGGGAGGAGAGGCCAGCGACTTCCGGCCTCCGCTCCGCGGCAGCGGCACGCTGGCACCACCTGGGCCCCAGCTGGAGTCGCGCTCCAGGACAGGTGTTCTCTCCTGGCCCCGCCCTCCGGGCCTTGGCCCTGCTGCTGGGCCTCGGCCGGCGACCCACGCCCCGTCCCACAATGCCCTCCTGGGGGTGGCGGCCGCTCTCCACGATGGGTAACTTCAGGCCGCCCCGCCGGACCACGTCACCTGTGCGAAACGCACCTGCAGTGCGCGGCCTCCACGGAAGCTGCAGGCGGTTTCTGTGTAGCTGGATTCGATTCTAAGAATAACAAGATACTAAAGGTGCTGATTTTCTTCCAGCTTTACTGAGATCTAATTGCAAACACAATTCTAAGATACCATACTACGTGCTGAACTCCCCACTGAGTTCAGCGACACACGTCGACCGTTTCTTGGTGAGAACATTGAAGCTCTGTGCTCTGGGAAAATACCAATTCTGCGACACGCGTTCACTGTGTTCGCTGTGTTCGCCATCAGACCCTCAGACTCGCTTACCTCACAGCTGAAAACTTGCTCCCTTCATCAGCCTCCCCTGCTTTCAAGCTCTCCTGTGTCTGTGAGTTTAACAAGAGGTACTGATTTATTTTTAAAAATTAACTGTCGACAAATCCGAGACGAGGTGTCTCAGCAGTGCCCCGCCTGCAGGAACCCCCTGGGCCCTCCTGTGTGGTGTGCGGGGGGTTTTCAGGAGGACAGTGTCGTGGGCAGGGGCTCCCTGACTGACTTCGCCAAAGAACTCTCCCATGAGCTTCCACAGACCCCTCTCAGAGGCAGCGTTACAAGGAACAGAGACGGGACACACCACTCCAGGTAAACTGCTCACAGTCAGGGGACTGTAAAAACAGGACAAAGAGCCAGTCTTTACACTTTCCATCCATGGTTATTTGACACCATTCCTGGCTACAAAAAACCTAAAACAAATGAATGAAGGGAAAGAGGCAGGGGCCCGGCACCCAAGGGCACCTCGATTTGGTCTGCGTGCAGCACTGCGGTGAGCAGCCGAGTCACCTCCTGCTGAAACACCTTTAGCGAAGGTGGTAATTGGATCCATTTTGCAGTGTCTGGACCCTGGAAATGCCACTGCGTTTGGTTTATAATCAGACCGACAGGGTCTGAAATGACATTGACTGTGCCAGATGGGGGACATCCGGATGGATTCCTACAGAACATGATTAACTTGGCAGCGGCTCAGGGAGCACCTGGCATTTCGCACGGTGGCTTTGACGCGGTGAGTGGAAACAGTGAGTTAGAGAGAGGTGGCGCTGCGTGTCTTTGCCATTTTAACGTAAATGTCTGTCGCTTCTGAACCGGGCTGAGAGCTGCTTCAGTTTCCGCCTTGTGGCTTTCGAGCTGTGACGTGGGCAAGTCCGGTCACGCTCCCCCTTCTCCCGTGGGCGAGGCTTGTCCACGTGAGCAGTCAGCAACAGCAGGAACAGTGAAGCAGTGACGACGTGACCACCTGCACATCAACTCAGCCTTCCCCACGGCACCTCGGCACCACGCATCGGGGGTTAAGAGCTTCGGAGCTTGTACGGAGGCAAGCAAGTATGCCGTGCGACGAACAGCCATTTTCATTAATGAGGCAGCACGAAAGCGGAGAAAGAAACAGAACTAGCAGAAAAGAGCAGAGTGTAGAGGACAGGCTCAGATGAGCTACAAGCGGAAAGAATCTCAGAGAACAAAGGTCTGAGGCAGAGCAGAGACGGCACCTCAGTACTGGGTCACCACGACGACGAGGAGATGCCTGCGCGGGCCTGTGTCATAAACGCCCTGAGTTCTGCCACGTGACACGTTGCAGGAAGCCCAGCTCTGGCCTGGGCTTCAGAGATGTGGATGACAGGCCCCAGCTCTGACTGTAACCAGGTGGGGCTTCGAGCGAGGCACTCAGTCACAGTCGCTCGTTTGTACCCTGCTCTGAAAGGCACACAGCCAGGTCACGGCGACTGTCATGGAGCTTACACACGGGGAGGCACTTGCATGGCGGACATATGGTAAGAAACACACACACATAAGAGAAATCGCAGGAGTAAATGGGCTGATGAAATGCGAATGACGACTTGGTGTCAGCTGAGCGGCCGCTGTCGGCACGTGTGGGTTCAGCGTCCCAGGTGCGGAGTGGCGAGGGGGTTGCTGGGTACCCGGGCCGTGAGGTGGGGAGGGAGGCGGGGCAGGAGGGCAGGCTTCACTGCCGCCCAGAGCTGTCCTCACTCACAAAGTGAGGTGTTTGGGGAAAAGGGGGCCTCAAGAACTTCACCAGCACAAAAGCCTCTGATCTGGGTGATTTCGATGAGCTCTCATGAGTACGCGGGAGGAACCAGGTGATGAACCAGGAAAACACAGGATGCTGAATGGAGTAGATGGGAGGAGAAACAGACAGTAGTGGCTGTGGTTTTGAAGAACTGTCATCAAGAGGTTTAACTATAAAGCAAAATGTAATAAAAATGCAATGCATTTACATAGTAGCGTCTTAAACAACCAGCTATGCTATATTTCTTCCTTGGAATTGTTACATATGAGATTACATTTTAGTCACAAAAGATGAAGCTGCTTTGTCGTTATTGTATACTCCACAGCGTGACGCATTTCGGTTCAGTTGCTTATTCATCTCTATCACCTGACCTGCTGGAGGTAGGCGGAACGGTCGCCAAGGCGCTCCGCAGAAACGCCCATCACGTCCTCAAGCGCGCCCTGCGGAATCGGGGCTGGCGCGTGACCACGCGGGACAGTGCCCGCCTCTGGTCCTGCGGGAGATGCGCGTTCCCGGGCATGCAGCTGCCTGGGAGAGGGGAAGCTCGTGGGGGGAGGGGATCCGACCACAGCTGCCGCTGCCTCTCGAGAAGCTTCCGCCAACAGCTCTGGGGCCGCGGGCTGACATGTCACTCACAGTTGTCCCAGACGGAAACAGAAGCCTGCCCCTTCTCATCACCCCCGCCGTCCACTCAGTGGATGTGGGCCGGCCCCAGACAGGGGGACAAAAAGGCAAGGCAGCTTCTTCCACCTGAGGACAATTTACAGAGAGGCAGCTCAGGGCCACGGGCAGCCAACACCCCGCAGGGGAACGCACCGCGCACCTGCCACACCTGGCCGCTGGGGGCGCCAGAGGGCAGCATGGCACAGAGCACGCGGCACCAGACCTGCTGAAGGGACTGTGACCTGCGAGGCTCTGTGTCAGGCGTGAGCGGCCTGGCCTGTTTCAGGCTTCGGAGGAAGACGTCGTCGCATGTAAGACAGCTCGTACAAAGATCACCTCTGCCCCCTCCCTGCTTACGTCACAGTGGAGAGCAGACGTGGCAGGCACCTCCTACACTCCGGGAACTCACTGGAGCGTCCAGATGGGTCCATGCCTCCCACAGGGTGTGGCCCCCCTTTCCTCCCACCCCGAAGGGGTGACAGGTGAAAGCCAGGGAGAACCAGACCCCTCCCAAAGAGGCACTGACGCAAACGCCACCCTCGCTGCTCCGACGTACAGGGAAGACGCCGTGCCGGCCGACGTGGGCACTGTCACAGGGACCAGGGCTCCGGGTGGGGACAGGGCGGGCAGGCCATTCCTGGCTCTGCAGGAAAATCCTGCTTAAGAAGTCCCTCCGTTCGACTTAGCCCAGCCTACCACATTTCCTAGAGCCAGGCCCAAGGTTCAGGTGTTTAGAAAAGTCAAGTTAAATTTCCTGTGAAACATTTTGTTGGTATTTTAGAGTCTTCTGAGTCGTTGAATCTTCAAGTGCGCGCTGAAGCTGTCTCTGTAGGTTCAGAAGGCACACATCAAACACTCTCCTCGTACCGGCCCTGGCCCGGGGGCAGTATGGTGACAACTCAGAGGCAGCTCCTGTCCTCGAACACCTCAGGGGGACTGCGAAGGCAGACTGCCGCAAGAGACAGAGTCGTGATCACGGGCACGAAAACCACTCCTGCCGCTGAGCTGACTCTGCCTCTAAGGCAGAAGCAAGGAGGCCCGCTGACGGGTCTGCTGAATAATTCTGCTGGATAATTCAGGCAAAAGACAGCATCGGATGGACTTCACAGTGGAAGACAGGCACTTGACAAATTATGCGTTCTGGACATATTGTGAAGGAAGGCTCGATAAAATGGGTAGACAGAGAAAGAGAGACAGACAGACAGAGGGAAAGATCCCACTATTAAATCTTCTTCCCTTGCAAAACTAATTCTGAATCTGGCCATTTAAAAAATAAGAACAACTTTATTTTTCTTACTTTTTCGCTTCATTCTGTCATCGCAGTAACAGTACAGACATTTGGGGAATACAACATTCTAACCTTGACAATAAATACTTGTGAAGCTTTCTTAGCTAAGAGTTTTACGTGAGTTTTAAACTTATTTCAGAGAAATAATCAAATAAGACAAGTTTTGGCTTTGACCTATCTTTACTAAAAATATCATTAGCCAATGTTCCAGGAATTCACAGATAAAATTTGAAAACAGTAAATTATGTGGAAACTGTGCCTTGTAGACTTTTAATAATTCGGATGATGGCGGAGAAGAAACAGGTTATTGTGAGAATCTCTGAACACTTCCTTCTTGTCCTGATGGGAAACTGAAATGCAAGATTCGCTCCCCGCTGGATGCAGACTCCGTGTGACAGCCAGACACGGATTCTCTCCTCTCATGCCTCACACGTCTCTGCCCAGAATCAGCCCGTGGGGTTCCACTTTAAACTAATGTGCTTCACTTTTTTTCATAACTAATACTTTTTCATTAATACTGCCAATGGTTCCCAAAGACCATTTGATTTCTAGGCAGACAGTTTTTGGTTTCCAAATCCAGTCTGTTCCTGAATCTCCAAACCAGTGTCGCACAGCTCACTCCAGCCCCTCACTCCACTTTCAGAATCCATTCCCAGGGTTTTTTTTACTTTTTATAGTTTATCAGCCAACAAAATGTATCTTAACGGAAACAAACCCGCAGCTTTCTCCTACAACAGTCCCTGGGATCACTTCAAGATTCAAGATGACAAAAGAAGACGTTTGGGAACCGAAGTTTTGAACTACTTGAACACAACGCATTATGCAAAATCATGTTTTTCTTTTTTCAAGATGTAGGGCTGTACAATGTGGTCCAGGCCTGGGAACGTAAATTACAATCACAGGGACTGCAGCCACCACCACAGCAATGGGCTCCAAGGCGCACGACCTCTGAGCGCAGAGAAGGCGCTAAAGGCCAGAGGACGCCGGCCTCGGGACAGCTGAAGAGCTTTCCGGAGGCCGGGGCGGGCAGCAGCGTGGCCTGCGCGGGACGCGGGACGAAGCCCGCGGCCCTGAGCCCGCGTCCTCTGCCGCGCGCGTCACCCCTGCACGTACCCGGCGTCCACGCGCCCTCTCATCCCCTGGACGTCCAGCCCCGTGCCGGCGGGCGAGTCCCTCTAACTCGGCGGTCTCAGCGCCTCGCACCCCAGCCCGCCTCCTGCCCCGGGACTCGGAAAAGAGTCCCTCTCCCTCACGCGCTTAACCACGGGCTGCTGCGTTTTGTTTCGTTGGCCCAGTGTGCGTGTCCTCGCCTCCCTCCGACCGTCACCTCCTCCACACCCCGTGCTGTCCTCGTCACTCCGAGTCCCGTGGCTCTTGCCGGGTTTCACGGGAGTAACCGCCGAACTGGGACCCCGCAATCCCCTCCTCAGTTCCCCCTACAGCCTGAGCCGCAGACGCGCACCCGCCCTGCGGGCGGACCCACTGGAAACCCGCAGTGGCCCTCGCTGCGCGGCCCGTCTTTCTAACCAGCGCCGCCCCGACGCCCGCTTTCTCAGAAGCTGCAGCCGGAATTTCGCGACACCTGCAGTCCGATCGCCGCAGACCCTGTGCTTCCGCGAGCTTCGCCTGCACCTGGGAAGTCCCGGCCTTTTTCTGGCCAGAAAGCAAGGACCTCTCTGGAGAATTTCTCCTCGTCCTTGAAGCCTCCGAGTGATTGGCACCTGGCCCGGGGCTGCCGGGCTGCGTGGGCCGAGGCGGCCGGTCCCCCACGGTCCTCCGCGTCTCAGGCACACTCTCCCCGCACAGGCCTTGGGTCCCAGACACGGCAGTCTCCAAGCTCAGCTCCCGCAGACACGGAGCCCGCCGGTGCGGCTGGTGTGTGCGGGCGACCTGGTCTCTACCCCACCACCTCGCGGTGCAGCTGCGGGGCCAACACTTGCAGAACCAGAGGTGAAGCTGCGGATACCTTCACGGTGGATTTGACCTCAGAAATGCAGGTAAATCTGACAATGTTTTCAAAAAGGGACAATAAAATAAGCATGCTTTGGCTTTAAAGAGAGGAAGTTAATGAAAATAAGATTATGATAGTCACGCGTTCATGACAACGAGCTTGGTAATTACGACAGTAATCACAGAATGCCAACGAGATGTCCAGAACATTTACAGAAAGGAAACGGGGTGATCAAGACACAGTTCCTCGGACCACAGTGAGGGCCGTGAAGGCAACGCGGGGGACCTTGCTGAGGAACAGGCAACAGCCGAGAGAAAACGACACGGTGTTCTTAAATAAATGAAAGCTTTTATTTGTGCGATTCTTATATAGCGCGAGTCTCTATGCTTTCGTTTCAAAGGAAACTGTGATTGTTATCTGACGACTCTGAATGCACAAGCAGAGAGTGAGTCGAAGGGTGGTTCCAAACAATCCCAATAGAGGCTTGTGTAGCAGCTTTAAAATCCGTTTTTATGAAACTGCGAAAGAATCTTCCTTCAAATAGTCAAGATACCAAAGAGGAAATTGAAGATACAGCGGTGAACTTTTATTCATACTGTCAAATCTATGCACCAAATAACGGAGACATCAGTAAACTTACAATCAACTTTAAAACACATGACTTTAAAATATTACTTCAAATAAGGAAAACTCATATCACTTTCCAAAGGATTTAAGACACCACCCAGAGCAGGTGCCCACATTCTGCTCGTGACCTCCCCGCTGCCCTGCTCCCAGGGGCACCGACGTCACATGGTCACCTCCAAGATCCAGCTCCCTGCGCGTCTGACCAACAAGAGATCTAACGACCACTTTTCACCAATTCAGAGGTGCACTGTTCTGCATTTTAACAGTTCTGAATTTGGAAATGCACAGAAAAATAGGCAACATGCCATGGTGAGACTGGCAATGCTTATTAACTGGAAGGACGTCACCGTCCCAGGAGAGCTCGGAGCTGAGCACCTGGATCGGGTCTCGCTCTCGCTGTCAGTCCAAGTCGTGATAACTGAACTAACATTTCCAGTTTGTTCCACCCCATGTCACAGGATATATGACTCCATCTCCTCTAGTCATTCCAAGAAAAGTCCATCTGAATTTCTAATCATTATTTCAATAAAATCTAAATGGACATACAGCTTTGATTCTTCAGCATAATATGAGCATCACTCCACTTCAGAAAGGCCACCTGGACGCTAAGAAGCCATGTCCATCTGAGACATCACGCCACTGCCCCGCCCCCATGTCCCCTCCCACACTGGCCTGCAGGGCACACACTGGTGCTGAGAAGGCCCCGTGGGGCCCCCGCCCCGGTGTGCCTCCAGTCACCTCCCTCACCTCCCCCAGTCACCGCCCCAGCCCCTTTGTCCACGATTCCCGGCCAGGATCCCGCTCTGCCCTACACCGCCCGCATGGTCCCTCTTGGCCTGGACCTCAGGCCTGTCTGCATTTAATTTTTCAGTTGTTTTGTGAACCATGTCCTCTCTCCCTGGGCTCAGCCGTCATCACAGCCAGAGCTGCCCCTGGCACAGGCTGGTTCTCAGGCTGCTAAGGGACCTTCAAGTGCAGCCACTTCCGCTCGATCGGATGTTTGTTTACACTTTTCTCATGTAAAATACCTTGAATACAATACCTACCACTTTAGAAAAAAATGTCCAAGAATGGAATATGTAAAAATTAATCTGATTAATCGAAGAGCTTTTGATATGTATACTTCTGAGTTGCTTCCTATAAAGGGAATAGAAATAAACCTCCCACCACTAACCTGTACAGTTCTGTCTTCACTTATCTTTAACATCGTTCGATACTGCAATTCTTAAAAGCCTTTGGTAATTTGATAAGTATAGCTTAAAATATATTTTGCTTTTAATTGTAAGACTTGATTTAAATTTGGCTTAAAAATATATCTTGATTTTAAATATATCATTTACAAGGATATAATCAGTTATAATTTTACTTCTGCCAATAGTCTGATCTGATGCTTTAATCATTTATCCATTTAGATTTTAATATTTTTGTTATAATTTGTATAAACCCACAGTAACATAACATTTTGTCAATTTTTAAAATTTGTTTGATTTCTGAGTATTTCCTCATGAAAGGCATACATTTATGTAACATGTTTCTTAATTCCATAATGATTTTTAGGCACCGAATGTCCTTCTACATCTGGAGAGACAGTAGACATTCCTATTCTACTCAGCATGGCTTTATTTCCTGATTTTAGTTCTAAAATTCTCCTGAAACTATCTTATATGAGCTGCTGATCCTGTTCGCAGGGTTCTGACCAGCTGCAGCTCAGCTGAGGGTCGGATTTAACAGATTCTCGCACCCGCAGACAGGCTTCCACAGTGACGAAGGGGCAAAACTCACAAAACCTACGATGACGAGGAGGTGGAAGGGGGAAGAACACGGGGAACCGAGGGAGCAGGGGGGAGTCGCCACCTGTGGCCCCCTGGCCGTGGCCACTCACTGCCGGAGAACAAGGGCAGCCAAACAGCAACAAAGGAAAGTTTGAGCGAAGCAACATTTCCACAGTGGACGGTCACCACTAATTTCTGAGCTACGCTTCTCTCAACCTGTTGCTTTTGTCCCCTTGCTTAGCATTCCAGCTTAGTGACCCCAAACTCAGACATTTGTCACAGACATGTGGGATGAGTCAGGGGAAATTCTCCAGGCGGATGTAAGGTGGTGGGGGCCTCGGCGCAGGCTGGAGCAACATGTCCAGGTGGATGACGAGTGGTGAGCGGAGCTGGACACTGAGAGTCCTGTGCCCAGTGCCTGCCACCTGCTGGGAGCCGCTGCCACCAGGTCCCCCAACAAAGGAGAGATGAAGCCCGACGCTTCAGGCTGCCTTGGCACACAGATGCTCAACAGTACTCGTCAGCTCCACTTGGGGAAGAAAACTACCTTTTCCCAGATTCTCACATTCCTGTCCCAAAGGAAAAGGGGAGTGTTTCCTTGCATGTCTAGTATTGTGCCGGATGTATTCATATATGGGACTGTGGTCGGTGACGTGGTCGTAACTGTGCTTGGGGCCAGCTGGGTTGCGAGGGACAGGCCAGGTCCCCGCCGAGCCGTGGCTCCCCGCCACGGGGCACCTCTGACGGTGTGCTGTGGGCTCCCGCCTGTCTCCCAGCCTGGCGTGTGAAGGGCACACGTCTTTCTGGACCTGGACACCTGCCCCTCAGGGACCCAACTGTCACCTTTGTGCCTAACATGCCATGCAAGCCAGGAATGGGGAGACTGGTATGAAGCGCAGGAATGTAAAGAAAAAGCTGAGAATGTCCTTGACTTGTACGCTGTAAAACGAGACAAGAGTGGTACCTGCTTAACTGAAGGGTCAAGAGGAAATTAAATAAACGTGCACATCAGAGAGGACTGCAGCAGGGCCCAGCACAGCGGCAGGGCCTCGCTGAGCCTTTGCTCCCCCTCCTCAGGGGGGGCCCTCCGAAGCCCCCGGCACACTCAGCTACCGCATGAGCCCTACCTGCTCATTTCCACCTCCTGCATCCAGAGGCAGGAGGCTCGGATTTCACCTGTGTCCACCCAGGCACTTAATCAATAACCACTCTCTGAACAAATTAAACACAAATAAAAGCCCTTTAATTGGATAGAGTTTGTCCCTAATGAATTACACTTTCAATAAAGCTGATGGAAATTACATGCAAACTCGGGTACAAACAAGGACGCTGCCTTCAGCCCAGGTGGCCTCTCAAGGAAGCGCTTCGGGCTCTGTTTCTAGACGCATCGTCCCCTCTATGCACAGGCCTCAGACACGGTGCCACGCTGTCACAGACTGGAATTAATGCAAATCGGATTTCGGAGTGTAAGGCAAACTCACCCAGGGGAACCGTGGACAGGCCTAGCTGCTGATCACGTTTGTGACCTGTGGAATTCCTCGGCAGGAGTCCTCATGCTTTACAGAATTCATTTCTATTCACTATCTAACTAAATACACAGCCAGAAAGCATTTCTTTTATAACATAGGATTCAACAGCCCTGTTTACATTTACATAAATATTTACATAAACTCGGCACTGATCTATGTGACTGTGTAGCACCGGTGAATAGGACTGTCCTCTACTGAAAAGCAAACTTAATCTGGGACATGCTGTGCTCAGAGTAGAATGTCGGGGGCCTGTCGCCCGCTCCGGAAAAGGCAGGACTCGGCCTGGAAGCGGCTCATTCCACAGCTGGAGGAGACAGGTGGCAGCTCGTGGGCACCCACTCACCATAAAGACTGTCATCATGGCAGGACTCATCCATCAGAGAGCCTGCTTCCACATGGGCATGTCGTGATGGGTCATCGCGAGGCGTGGCCATGCACCCAAGGACAGGGTTAGGGTGGAGAGTGTCCCGCCCACTTTGCGTGCACGACCACCTGTTACCAACACTCCGTCTTCATCTATCACTTCCCGATCTGATCAATGCAACACGGGCATTTCAACAGCGCACCAGCTGGAGACCGCGGTGCTGAAGAGCAACCCGTCGCTATAACAGTGCCAGAACATCAGCTTCTCCGCCCCTCACCGCTGCGCAGAGCGCTGCTGTGGGACTCTGGTGCTGGCTTTGTTAGGTGGGTCTGGGCAAGCACGCCACCGCAGAGAGCAGGTGCACCCCAAGGGCCCTGGGAGGGAGGGCGGTGTCGCATCGGAAGCTCTGGGCGGCCCTTGCACTTAGCAGTGGTGTGAATATCTAAACATGGGCACGTTTACCAAGTTCAAGCAAAGCCAAATGAACGCTTAGTTCACATAAACACGAATTATTCAGTTCTGGAACAGACATCTTGTCACGAGACGAGGCAGTGGCTGTGGCTCACAGGGTGACAGCAGCGTCAATAGAATACACTCTGTTAGTTCTATAACTTTCTGTACTTTCTGCCTTAGAATATCATCACATTACCTGAAGCCTTCTTTTTAATAAACAGTTGGCAGTATTCCTTAGGTTTCGTGTTGTGGGGAGCCCACCCCCAGAGAGTGGTGAACCTCCTTGTGGGAGGGTTCTAGAAAGAAGCTCCAAAGAGCCGAGCTTGTTGGCCCGGCCCCTGGCCTGAGGCACCGTGTGGCGCAGGCAGGAGAGGTGAGGAGGAGCTGGCAGGACAGGGCCCGCGCGGGCATCGGAGCCATGGGAAGAGCGCGAGGAGCCCACGAGGAGCCTCAGGGATCAGGACCGGGCCGCCTCACCTCTCTGCTTCCACCTCATGGAACCCTGTCTCAGGGACGCGGTGACTCACATACAGCCACCCACGCCCTCCTGCACACGGAGGCTAATTACCATTTGCTGCTGAGTAAACTGTCGTGATTTGGGGACATGAAAAAGTCACCCCTCTGCTACGAGTGGATAAAAGCAGCCCATGAGCTGGGCACGCAGAGAGCGTCTTCGGCCAAGGGCAAACCGCGGGGATGTGCTCCCAGCCACGTGGCACAGGGCCGGAGCCCTGCTAAGGAATAAGTGAGCAGCGTCCCCGCCAGTCACTGGGCACGGAGGACAGTGTGCGAAGGACAGGAAACGGCCGGTTCGCTCAGAAGGTGCTCAGCGCCCCCGGCCCCCGCAGTGCCACACCGACCGCACGAGCGCGCTCCGAAGCAGGGCATGACGGGACCGCTCTCGATTCATCAGGGTGAGTCGTGACTCGGGCAAGCGGCCTGGACCCGCAGGCTTAGGGACGAGGAACCTGGACACGGCGTTTCCGATGCTTTGAGAGCCGCTCTCCCTGGGTGCGAGAGCGAAGAACGGCTTTTGCAGATTAATGAAATTGCCTGAAAAAGTTAGCAACAACTCCTGCTTCTTTTTCCCAAGAAAGAAATAAAATGATGAGCTATCCAGTCATCTAGTAACATAATCTATGGTTGAGATATTGTCCAATAATGAGTCAAAATTAGGTGAAATATAAAAAATATATATTTTTCCTATTTGATGTCATCACAAATGCATTTTACATATTCAGTATGTGGTCATTTACTGTTCCATAGACTCTGGCTAAAACTCAATATTTGTAATCAATTACTAAATGATCAGCATTTATGTCTCTAATGGATGCAATTTTTAAACCAACAATCTTGGCTTGCATTCAGTCTTGTCAGGAATTCTCAAATAATATTTTTAAATAATAGTATTTTTGTCTTATAAGTCAAATATCATGAATGCCAGCTAATTTAAGAACAGCAAAAATTGTGAATAAATATTTCAAAAGTTGATTCATAAAATATTGACAGGAAGAGGAGAAGGGAGAAGTGTTATAAAGGTCTCATTTAAACAATATTTTTATGTCTTCCTACTCTCCTGTCCTCCTCCTGTTGTCCGCCATAAATATCCATTTCATTGCATAATTTCTCATGTTATATGCTTCCTCTGAAGCGTGTCGGTTTTACACTTGGATATAAATCAAAGTGTCCGAGTTGTGTTGTGATTAAATCGAGCTCTTTTCTCCTTGTTTAAGTCATTCCCAAGGAGTGAGGTCCTCAGAGTATCAGCCTGGGTGTCTGGGGGCGGCATCACGACGCGCCCACAGACGGGTGCAGACTGGCAGGTGCGTGCAGGTGGCCGGCGGCGACTGCGCAGAAGCATCAGCGCACGAACGGAACCAGGGACATCGTTCCCACATCACGTCTCAAAAGCTCTGGCAGTGTTCAGGCCTCAGGCTGAGGACGGTGCCTCAGGTGACCTTAGATTCCCTGCAAGCGTCCACAGGAGACCCCGGAGACTCGGTGTGTCGTGTCGTCTTTATGGCCCACGTGGCTTGATGAACATCGTCCTGTGTCTCCGTCTGTCCGGCCGGCAGGCCTGCGGCGAGGTGACCACCGCGCAGACGCACGCGGGCCTGGCGGCCGCACCCACACCTCCCCGGACAACGCTAGTAGAGGCGCGTGTGGACCGTCCGGAGGGGCGGGGGCGCGTCTCTCATGGGACGGGGCGCCTGGCCCCTGACCCAGGGGCCTTCGTTGTGCTCCCCGTCCGCCCCGGACGCCATCCGCCCAGGCGCTGCCGTGAGGTCGCCTGCACGACCCCATAGGCCGGTGAGGCCATGGCCTTTGTCTTTGCCCACGCATCCCACCCGCGATGCCCCCCACGTCCGTCCTCGTGGCTCATGGCAGAGTCGTCGTCTTCAGGCAGAAAAACATCCGCCGTGTGCGCGCCCCGTTTTCTGCGTTTCCCTAGCAGGGACGCCCAGGCCGCGTGCTGGCGGGAGCGGGGACGCTGCAGGGGGCGCGGCGCACGCAGCTCTGGGGCCGATGTCTCCTGAGGACACGGCCGCGCTGGCCAGTCCGGGCAGCGCCGGCTGAGGCCCCGCCTGCCCGTTTCCGTGGTGGCTGCACCCCTTACATTCCCGCCCGCTGCGAAGCGGCCCCGCGTCTCCGCGCCGCCTCCAGCGTCTGCTCTTTTTGGTGACCGACACGCTAACGGCGGTGTCGTGGTGGTTCCGCTCTCCATCTCCCTGACGCTTAGTGACATAGAGCATCTCTTCGTGTACCTGCTGGTCACCTGTGCGTTCTCTTTGGAAAACTGCCTATGCAGGTCCTTTGCCCATTTTTTCAATTAGATTACTTGGGTTTTTGTTATTGAGTTTTTATATTAAACCCTTATCAGATACACTGTTTCCAAATATTTTCTCCCATTCTATAGGCTGCTTCTCAGTTTTTGATGGTTTCCTTTGTTGTGCAAAAGCTTTTTAATTTGATGTAATTCCACTTTGCTTTTTTTTTTTTCATTTTGGTGTCAAATTTTTTTAAAAATGCCCAGAAGCGACCTAAGTACCCATCAATGATGACAAGATAAAGAGGTGGCACATGTCGACAATGGTGTATGACTCAGCCATAAAAAGAATGAAATCTCGCCATTTACAATGACATGGATAGACTCAGAGGATATGGACGCACTCAGAGTTCACATTTCACACCTCCAGGTAAGACAAGAGGAGTGACAAAGACTCAAAGTGGCAGCCTCCCTGCCCGGGGTGACCCAGCTCCTCTTCACGAACAGGTATGTCAGCACACCAACCGGGAAGAATCATTCAACAGATGCTGTTTGGGGAAAATGTGCTCAATAAATGATTTCTGTGAAAACCAGTATGCAGGATCCCAGGCTTTTGGGGAAGGTGATTATAATACTTTGTGTTTTTTAACTAGCTGCTGAGTCATTTTCCTGATAGATACATTTGCCTTATGTTAAACGGAGCATTACGCAAAGCCTGTTTGTTTCCAGCCGCATGAAACCCTCCATTCTTCTCATGAAGAGCTGGAGTCCACATGTGCATTTTTATAAATTGATTAGGTTTTCTAAATATTCGCAGATTATTGCTCATTACTTATTCTGACATTTACTATTTTTAATCGAACAACTCTTACGTTAAATTTTATCATTATATTTTGATCATGGGAATTTAAAATTATGTTTTTGAAAAGTAAATACTTAAGCAAGAAAACTGTATGGTGCAATAAAAAAACTAAAACTGACCATGCTGGTCTCTTTTCCTCACAACTGTTCACACTCACTCCACCCTTCCTGAAGCTTGTTCAAAACAGGGCTGTCAAAGGCGTGGGGTGGGCAGGGAGAGGGGGCAGCCCCCCAGCCCACTGCCTTTCCTTCCCGGTCAGTCCCATGGAGTGACTTCTCTGAATCACGGTGTCAGCCCCCGCTTTGAGATGCTTTTGTTAACCCCACACCCAAACGCCCTCCTCTGGCAGCCACCTCCCTCCAGAAGAGCCGTTGTAGGGCTGCTGCTTTGACCCCTCCACCAGGCGGGGGTCCCACGCTGCCCCTTGGCTCTGCATGGCAATGACACAAAGCACGTCCCAACTGCACAGTTTATGCCAAAAAGCACAGAAGAAGGTGGGGGGGGGGCAACAGGCTTCAGACTCCTGCTCCTCAGGTAGTGAGTTCGAGGCGTGGGGTGCCTTCTGCGTTCCTCCCTCCCCTTCTGAGGTGGCGGAGGGAGGCTGGCAGGGCTGCCGCTCAGAGCCGACGTGAGAAATGCCTCCTTTTCAGATCCCTATATTGGTTCAAAACTTCCTGCTATTTCGTCATAAATCAGCTCCCAGGAGACCCACAGGTTGGATGACCATGACCGAGGAGCCCAGCACTGCCTGTCTGGTCCCGGCCACAGCCCCCACGGCCAGAATCTGAACCACGTGCACACGCGGGGCCTGGTTCAGCCCGGAGAACTGTGTGGTGCCCCGCCCCCGCCCCCCGCACGGATGGAGGGCTGCCGGCACGGGGTCCTCCCACGTGACCTCGGTGGCTTCTGCACGGGTGACCCTCCCCAGCAGCTGGGCTCTTCCTCTGATCCCTCCCTCTGTTTCCCAGCGAGGCCCCCAGAGCAGAGGCCGCAGGTCTCATGTCCTCACAGACCTGCTGCAGCTTTGGGGGTCACACGTGCCCCATCAGAACCCCCCGCAGGCTGATACGTGGTGCACAGGGAAGAGGTCTCGGCAGGTGCTGTCTAAGCAAGTGCCTTGAAGCAGGTCGCTTGTCGAACACCTTCGCAGAGAAGTGACCCGAAGGGGGCCGAGCTGGGGGACCGTGGAGGAGGACAGACCCCCCCCCCGCTGAGGGGCCACACAGCCTCCCGCCGGCCCCCCGGAGGCTCTGCCCCTCAGCTCCGCAGGGCACCCCGCCGGCGCCTCCCCTCAGCGCCTCCTACACTTAGTCCCGCGGGCTCCATGACACACGTCCCGGCACCGCACTGAGTTAGCAAGCACTGCCGACTGCGACCACGAAAACCCTGCGGCAGAAATCGCTCTTCTTATCTGGCGGCGGTGACCGGCGTCCCTGTGACACGTGCTCAGAGGAAGGACGGTGGGCGGTTTGCTCTAAGCGTGCCCTCGCTGACACAACTGAGGACACAGGAAGCCGCGTGTCCCCTGGCATCACTATCACCCCGTGGGAGATGGCTGTCCTGGGCCACCGGCCCCAGGCTCAGCCTTCCGGACACACTGTGGGGTCACCTCTGCGAACTCCCCTCAGCGTCCTGTCACCTCTGCGAACGCCCCCATGCCCTGTCACCTCTGCGAACCCCCCTGCATCCCCTGCCACCTCGGTCACCCCTCCCCTGTGGCACACGCACATCCTGACCCTCCCGGGTCAGGCGTCCTTTCCCTGTTTCCACACCGGTCTCCTGGACCGAGCTGTCGGGCGCTGAGCCCCACAGGTGGTGTCTAGCCATCTGAGGCTGTCACCACACCCAGCCAAGGTGGTGACGAGCCAGCCTCGAGCGCCGGACCCTGAGGCGGTCGCGGCACGCCGTCGGCGTTTAACCCAGGACAGTCCTTGGCAGGTGGCAGTGCTTGGCCAAGACACACCCCGGTCGCAACTCCCGGGTCGCAAGGCCCCTTCGCCGCCGAGGACCTGGGACCATCTGGGGGCTGTTCTAGGGCACAGGGTGGACAAAGACCCGCCCCGTGAAGCTTCGGCCCCAGCGTGAGGCGGGAGAGAAACGTGGCCTGCATTGTGCGGACAGAAAACCTGCGGTCCCGAGCGGGAGAGCGGCTCTGCCGACCCCCGCGACCCCCGACCCAACCCCCTTCCTTCCGCAGACGCGCCTCCCGCGGACAGCCCCCAGAGCACCTCGAGACCGCGCCGCGCCGCTCTGGGGACAGCTGCGCACGAGCGCACGTGGCCTTCGACGGCCGCCTCAAGCCGCACGCTCGGTGGAGTCGCACTTACCGTCACCGAAAGCCCCGTGCAGGCGGCGGCCTCGTGACCTTGGCACCGTGACCAGCGAGGCGTCACACTCACCCCAGCGCCAGGCCAGCCGGTCCCCTTGGGCCTCCTGGTGGCAGTTGTCCCCAGTGCCAGGCTGCGGGAACAGAGGGGAGGTTCTCGTCGGGTCGAATCTCTCTTCGCCTTTTGACTGCCTTTTCGTGCTGTGTAAATGACACTCGCCGGCAGAGAGGGGGCGGGAAGCAGGGGACACCCCCTTGCAGGCCAGCGCGACCACAGCCCTCACAACACGCCTCGCCCCGATTCGTGCAGGAGTGGCGGGGCACCTCCCATGCCTCAACGCCTTGATGTACCACAGTAATGACACACGATTTCTCAAAACACGTCCCACCGAGGAAAGGAACCCGAGTGCACGCACGTGGCAAAGTGGCAGACGGCTGGTCGCAGAAGACGCTTTCATTCCGTTATTCCAAGTCCAGTCCGGACTGGAAATTTCATTATAGCACTGAGAGCTGATAACCCAGGTGACTTTTCTCTAGTCTCTTAGATTCGTTTATCTTTAAGTCATGTACATCTATTTTAATACACGTTTACCATGGACTTGAGCGTAAATCGTGAAACATGTACAGGGAGGTACGAGATTAAACTTTGAGTAAGAGGAAGTCGTGTCCAACACTTAGGAGGCAAAAAAGCCGCCCGACCGCCCCAGCTCGCAGGTGGCGGTGCTGAGAGGCGGGGCTGCGACCGCCAGGCGAAGGACCACGCGGGTGGGCGGTGGAGGAGGAGAGAAGGGAAGCGCGTCCGCGTCCTCCACGCAGAGCCGCGCCACAGACCGGCCGGCAACTGGTAAACCCGCGCTCCGCCAGCTCCGAGACGCGCGGGTTCAAAGCCACCCTCAGAATCAGCGTCCACCCCGCACTGCCTCCACGTCCGTCTGCGTGGAGACCAGCCGGGATGTCTGTCAGCTACGCACCACGTGGGAACCTGGAAGCCACTCCCACCCGACTTCTCAGCCCCAACACTGAGGGCGTCTGACGCGGGCACCCACACGGGTCCAGGTCACTGTGCGACGACGCCCCACAAACAGGTGAGATCAGAAAGCACTGGCATGGAAACTCAGTCGTCTGGAAAGGTATTTCCTGGGGCAGGAGTCGCCGTTAGGTACATGCTGCATCACCAGCTTCTCTGGGGCCGAATGGAAACGTGCACAGAAAATCGATAGGGAGGCCACCGGTCCGGGGCACGGGTCCGCGAACGCATTTCTTTCTCTTACATATTTCTTCGGAGTTTTCAGACTGTACTATATAATTTTTTATTAAATCATTTTAAATTCTATATAGCATTTTCATTACGGAATAATATCGTTAAGTAATAGGAAAATGGTATGCTAGTTACTTGGCAGCGTTTAAAAAAATTCTAAGTTGCCCGGTAAATGATAGTGTGTGTTGATTTACTGAACTAATGGTTTTATCTACCGGATGATATCAGAGAGTCTTCCCAAACACTCCAGTAGACGAGAAGAAGGCGATAAAATTTTATGCACCATCTGAAGACAGATAAACTGAGGGCAAAGACAGTAAGTATTGCAGGCTCAGGAAAAATTCTGAGGCACCATAAAAAGGGAGGAATTTCCTGAAGGTGTGAAGCACAACAGTGACGATCACTTACTGCAGGAAACAGACATTTCAGCAATCCTCTTCCCTATAGTTTCCATACCCCAGAAAACAAGCCTCAGATGATCCGTGGGGGGGGGGCACGAGAGGCACATGGCGCCGGGGAAAGAAACTGGGGCCGTGGGGGAAGCTTTCGAGGACGCTGTGTGACAGTCACAATCTGCCCACAAGCACCGTGGAGACGCCGGTCGGCGAGGGCGAAGGCAGACCAGAGAAGGCACACAGAACCCGCAGGAGCACGTGTTCTCTCTCCTCTCCGGCAGCGTTCTACCCCAGGATTTAGCGCCGTCTCTGCTCCAGCCAGTAATGGGTTTGCTTGAGCTCTTCTGTGGCTGGATAACCATGTGTACATTGCAGCTGACGGTGAGAAGACCCCTGTCCAGAGGCTCCGGGGCACGGCATCGCTGTGCGTGCGGGGAGACGCGGACAGGAGTGTCGCACGTAAAGACACTCGCACCCAGGGTGTCAAGGGAGACGTGATCCAGACACGCAAACTCCCCCAAGAAGGGAATCATGAAAGAGTTCCCTAACTGGACCGATGGGATATAACAAAAGTCATCATCAGGGGTTAAACTTACAGCTTGATATACATCTATCGGCAAAAAAAAATGAATAAAAACTACTCATTAGAAATGGAATTCAAAATCAAAGGAGAGCAGAAAGAAAAACATGTTTAAGTAATAAATGCATAATAAAATAAAAAATAAGTGAGTGCAAAGGCGGAAAAGCAATAACACTAGTAAACGGTCCCCAAATAAAAGCGACGCATGTGGTGAGTAAAGGATGACGCTGCCACCACCACCCAGAGGCGGGCGTCACCCCCTCGCGAGACACAGTCGGAAGCAGCAAGAAATAACGGCCTCCGGAGACCGGGGCCGACGTCCCCAGACGGCCATGGGCTGGGGCGGCCACCGCTGCCTGCCCCCACGCAGGCCTGCCGGGCGGAGCTGACCAGCTGCTGCCCTGGCCGTGACACCCGTAACTGAGAACTAGGTGTCCCTGTTCCTTAGTCTCTCTCTATTCTTCCCACTTCGAGGAATGGCTTTGCTTGAGAAACTATTTTTTGATTTAACCATTTTCACATGAGGCTGCAGGGTGAATGTGTGTCCCTTGAACCACCCCATGGCCCCTTCCACACACTCTGCTTTCACATGGAATGGGGTCGGTCCCCAAACTCCTCCTGGAGACGCTTTCCCTGCGAGGCGGACAGACCTTAATGTAGCTTTCCCCACCTCCTGACAACGCCAGATAAAACCTCTAACATCCCTGCGTGTCAGCAGCTCCTCGCCATCCTGTGCAAATAAACAAAACGCGAGAGATACGCACAGCTGCAGGTGTGACCACTGACCATGCTGCATTTTACTCTTGCTAATGAGTAATTGCGCTATCACTGTCATTAACCCAGAATACCTTAACGGTGAAAAAGTGACCTTTACAATATTATAAACATCATCGCATAGCCTGGGAACTATAATAGAAACCTTCTGAATATAGATATAAATATTGCAAGTACTTAAAAATGAAGAACTCATTTTGATAAAATGTTGCTAACACTTTTACTCATAAAAATGAAACACGCATTTAGACATTCTACAGTAAAATATCTTCGGTGTAGTTAAGTAGACATAAACATTTAGTAACCACATTTTAAATTATTAGCCATTACATTATTTATCAACTAAATCTTGAGGGATACTTTCTGTACAACTAGTAGAAACTGGAAATCTTATATGTTGTAACCCATATCCTGAATAACATTATTAAGTCCTGTCTGAAGCTCCCAGACTATATTTTGTACCAAAAAAAAAAAAAAAAAAGTGACAAGCCTTGTCTCAACAGCAAAGCCAATATGTCCCCACAGACGTCTTTTACAGCTGCCCTCAAGCGTCCCCAGTAGCCGTGCGAACCGGGCTAGTCACCTTACTCCCCTGGGCTTCAAACCCGCTGACTAAATGAAACACATGCCTCTCAGGGGCTCCCTGCAACACACTTAAGGAGCTGGCGTGGCACCCTCGTATCAAGGAGCAGACCAACCCAGGTCACCTGACGTCACTGCAGGGGTGGACCCCGCCCTGGGGGACCTCCCAGTGAAGGTGTGCCCTGCCCTCGGCAGTGCTCCCCCAGGTCCTAGAGCTCGGCCCCACAGGGTCCGTAAGGCCTTGGTTTCCCTTTTTGTTTATTAGATTTATTGGGGTAACACCGGTTAATACAATTATATAATTTTCAGATTTCTTCTTGAGGTAAAACAGGTTCTCCGACAGAACACTCCAGAACTACAGAAAAGTGCGTAATAAATGTGTAAAACAATCAAAAGGACGAGACTTCTGCGTCCCACGCAACCTCGCAACCCCGTGCGGCCGTGTGCCCTCTCGACTTTGCTCGCCGAGCGCGGCTGTCTGCATGACCCTCAGACACCGGGCTTGCTCTTAATTTGATTAGTTATTTATTATTCTCTCATTTCAGTTTCCCCAACAAATGCAGTGCTTTTTGAGAGCAGGAAAGATCTCATCCATTTGATTCCTCGTGTACGCACGCAGCAGACGTGTACCGGGACTTGCCGTGTGCAAGGCACACGAACCCTCGGGGATTATCGAGGCTTCCGGATCCATCCAAACTCGTCGACCATAACGTGAAGGTTGCTTTTCCCGGAGAGGGAGGGTGGACCGCAGGACAGTTTCCCGAATGACGAGAAGTGCTGGCGAGACGTCTCCCACACAGTGAAGCGTCTCGGGGACAGTGACACAGGACCGGAAACCAGCCCATTTCTAACAGACAGAAACGCGTCGGAGAAGCAGCTCCCCTTCGGTTTCCCGTCTTCGAGGAAGCTAACCCTGTGCACATAGTTTCTCAAGTTGCTCAAAGTGGCGGTTTGTCATCTGACGTGTCACACCTGCCTACCTGCGCATTAAAATATCGATGTCCCCATTTTTTATCTTATTCGTTTTATTATGGCATTTTCCTTCAAGGACCCACTCATGGGTGGCAACCCACAGTGACAGGTAAATGTAATTCACAGACATGAAACAAAGTATATTCCAAAGAGAAATGCCAAATAATACGAAACGGACATAAACCATTCTGTAGCTTGCCGCACTGCCGCTTTCTTTCACGTCTGGTCAACGTACTTCTGGATCCAGCCACACCTGGTCTCTGTTTCTTTGTTGAGACGACACCTCCTGTTACATCACGCACCTTGCTGCTAAACGAGGCGAGGTGTGGGCCAGCTCACACTGTAAGTCCACTGTGGCGAAGCTGGATGAGAGGTTTTATCACCAGCCTCTCCGATTTCAAGACAGAATTTAGTGGAAATCAATATTAGAGAATGCTTAATTGCTAAATCTTCTTAAAATAATAAACTCATTCATTAACATAGTCTTCCACCAATTGTTACGCTGTAAGTTATTGACATTGTCTAATTATTTAGCAAGGAGCAAATCCTACCTAGCTCTGCCGCTTCGGTCAATTATAAAAATTCTAAAGCACAGTCCTGAACTTGAATTAATTTGGGTATTCACATAAAATATGTATCCATACATTGATTAGAGGGACGATGGGTGCACAAAGAGAAAATGGGTAGCAACTGCTGACACTTGACAAAAATCATGGAAACCAGCAAGCTGTTTTAACAGGACCAGAGCGGGAATGTACTGACAGACTGCTCACCGAAAAATAACAGCAATTTCAAACCTTCCGAGTTGGGTCAAACTATGTGTAGTCTGCACGTGCATTATCTATGAAAGAGGGAACTCTCCATTTGCGCTTTCATAAGCAAGATTTCTGGCCACAAAAAAAAAAAAAAAAAAAAAAAAAAAAAAGCTCTTTAAAAAGCACAAAATGCAGGAGGCTACATTATCCTCGAGTTACGTTTATCACATGAACGTAGTTTCTTCATGGTCTCGGATGTTAAAGTGTTAGAGGAGAGGGTGCAGACAGACGACAGCGGTGACTACAGGTGGGTCGGCCTCTGTTTCCTCGCTTACCGATTTCTCTGCCCGCCGTGACGGCTGAGTGCAGTGGCAGGTGTTTCCACAGTCAGGGTTCTGAGGGTCACACACTAGTCTACGTGCAGCGAAGTCCCTCCCATTCGTCACCTCCCATCAGAGAATCGACCTAAGCCTCACTGCTCACCGGGGCCCAGAACAGGCTGCTTTCTGGTACCGTCTGGACCGACGGTAGCTGACTGCACAATTAAGAATGCATCCGTGTGCATCCATGCGTGTGCATTCATTCATACACAGGTATCATCGATATGTACTTATCTGGGAAAACCTATGGAGAGATAAATGGAGAGATAACTGGGGACACATGTCCCTAAATAAATACCTTGCTGGCAGAGACAACCGAGTCGGCCGTGCGGGAGGGAGGGCCCATGGTCTGAGCGGCATAGTAAACCCCGGCTCAAGGCTTAACTTCTATCACGTTTCCTTGGAGGAAACTAAACAATGTCAGCGCCGGGGAGGCCTGTGCGTCTCACGGTTTATCCGGGAAATGCGAAGTGTGCTGTGAGCCCTTCCCTCACTCGTCCCCCAGCAACTTCATTCCCACACGCAAGTGTCCCGTTGTTCCTGACCCCGTGGCCACGCAGGATAAAGCTGCCACTGCGTCAGAGACGCGCGGGGCAGCGAGGCGTGAAGCGTGAAGAACCACCCGTCGCAGACGCTCTAACCCAGCTGGAGTCCCCTTGGGGTTTCGTGCCTGAAGACTTACCACCTTTCATTTCTCTGCTAATTCTTTAAAACCCTACCCTTCACAGGGCACTGTATGAAATTACACACATGTAAAGACCAAAGATTAGAAAGCGAAGTCAGTGAAACCTAGCAAAGCACACTGAACAGATGGTCTCCGAAGCACATGTGACAATGACAGTGCAGAAACAGATCTGCGACTCCCGAATTGTTCTCTTCATGGGGCGCTTTGAAAATGATTCGCATATCAACAGTAGTAATAATGGAAGAAGGCAAAAAAAAAAAAAAAAAGACATCTGATTTAACAGTTCCAAACAGAAGTGAAATGAAATTCTATGAAGATATCGTTTGGATGATAAAAGTCTTACATAATTGTTCTGAGCGATGTGTCTCGCTCCGCTCAGACACTCCAGAGAACACTCCAGACTCTCCTGTGCGTCTCCGTGATCTGTCAGCCGAGCGTTTTGAATGTGGATACAATGTGCCACCTCGCAGAACCCCTGCTCCAGCCCACCTCTGCCGGGGAGGGTAGAGGTCATAGCACAGCGTGTCACGTGCGGGCACCTTGCCCCCCTCGGCTGTACAGCCCGAGCACCCACATCTGGCCTCGTTCAGACTCGGGAAAGGACGTGGTCATAGCGTCTCCTGAGTCACACGGTGGGGCTCGACTTTATTCTAAGTAGTAAATATAACAGCGCAGGTGTGTTCACTACCCGACAGAAAACAGTCCATAAACAAAGGCTACAAGGACAGCCCAATGCTTTTTGGCTTTACTTTCGTGAAGTAGAAAAATTAAGAGTAAGGTTGACACAAAACCATCATGACAACGTGATTCAGACTTTTGAGAAGGGAAGGGGGAAGGAGAGAAGGGGACAGGTGGCCAAAAGAATATGGAATGACCATTTAAGAGATTGGCAGAGTGAGGAAGAAAGGCCACGTGTTCTACAAATTCTTTCAGAAAAGATGCAAAGAACTTACAAATGGGATCATTGTAAGTAACTAGAAAATTCAGATACACATAAATACTGCTAATAAATGCTGAACAGGAAGTTGCGTGTGTGACCAAAGTCACTCTAAGAGAGTTTCCCCCCTTCCCCCCATCAAGCCGATCCAATCCTGCGACCAGCAGAGTCCTGGAACCCCGCCCTTTCCTAAGTTAGACTTACTGGGGGCTGGTTTACAGTGGCGAAAGTCTCAGGCGCACGACTCCGCCAGGCGCCCTGTGCACCGCCTGTCTCAGCCTTCCTCGCGGTCACACCAGGTCCTCTTCCTTCTCCTCTGAACCCCAGAATCACCATCTCTGATGGCCAGCCCCACGCCACCCCCCACAAACCAGCCTCGTCACAGGACAGTGGCCCCGAAGTTCAGGCCTGGCGCTCGCCCCTAGACCCCGCTGCAGCAGCCGGCACAGCAGAGACCCCAGCACCGCCGCCGGCCGGTGCAGCTGACGGCAGAGAAGGGGCTCCCCGCCGCGACACTCTCCGCCCCGCGAAGCCTGAGCGGCTCCGCTGCCCTCGAAGACTAGCGCCCGATGTGGCAACAGAGACGAAGGGCCTCGCAGGACACGTCCTCTCACTGGACTGTGGGCGACGAGTCTGAGGTCCTCCCTGGGCCCCGGCCGGCCCCGGTCCGGCCGAAGCGCGGCAGGTGCCGGAGGCAGCCCGGGGGGTCTGACCCGCACCCCGTTCCCGGCGCGAGGCCGAGCGCGCGCCCGCTCCGCGCCTCCCGGTCGCGGACCATCCCCGCCCGCGCTCCACGCCACTGTCCACCCCGCGGCCAACCTGAGTCAGACCGCAGCGTCTGCGCTCCGGTCCCCTGATCTGTCTTCATAACGCCACATCCACGGAACTTTTACTGCGGTACCTAAATGTGCTCTGTTTTTGTCATGAGCTGTCGCTGCCGATCGCTCGCTGCGACTTCGTCACGGCTGTGCAGGAACACGCGGCGGGCCCTGCGCGGGCGCTGCCGGGGCCCAGGCGGCCCCCGGGGTCCGTCTGCGGCTCTCGGCCGAACCCGGCCGCTGCCCGCCGTGCCTGGCCTGCAGCAGGTGCGCGTCCAAGGCCGTGTGAGCGGTCGGCAAGCAGCGTGTTAAAACACTAAACGGTAAAGTCTTGTTTCAAAGTCCTGGGAAAACCTGAGTGATAAAACATGGATATATTCTTTTCTTGATAATAAATTTCCCCTGAGGAAACAACAGCCCCTGCAGGGAGCGAGCTCATGCCCGTGGGGGAGACAGACTTGATGGCAGGCGACTGCAGGTGGCCTGACAGTTCCCGCTGCTATGACATCTTCTCCAAAGCCAGATTTACATAATGAAGGGGCAGGAGCCAGTGCTGCTTCCGATCCAATCATGGCTTTTTGCGATTCTAGTCCAATCGTGGCACACGGTGTGTTTTGCAGTAAGTGCCGAGGTGACTCATGTCAGAAGCACCAGATTTGTGACAAGCTGCCTCATGACTTACTAGCAGGGAAGACAACAGAAATGCTACTTCCTCACAACTCGGATTACGGACTAGACTGCTACCTGACAGCGTGTGCTTGCGCATGGGGACCTTCTGAGGCAGTGGGAGCAAACCCCCTGAGGCCCATGTGCTCACGTGGCCTTTATCACATGAGGATTTCACTAAACTCACTTAATAGTTCCTGTAGTTTTCTGCAGACTATTCAGGATTTTCTATGTGGATGACCATGCTGCTGCGAATAAAGATTTTATTTCTTTCTTTTCAGTCTATGTCTCTATGTCTTTCCTTTCTTTTTCTTGTCTTATTGCACTGGCTAAAATTTCCAGCGCAATTTCGGATAGAGGTGGTGAGAACGGATGCTCTTCTTGTTTTGTTTCAGGTGGAAAGCATTTAGTCTTTAGCCCGAGGGTGGCGCTAAGTGGTTCACATGGATGACCTTTTAGGGTCATTACAATCTCTCTCCAGTCCTCGTTCGTTGAGTTTTCATCTCGAACAGATGTTGACATTCTCCAAATATTTTCCTGCATCTACTGAATAGGTGATCACGTGTTTTACTTTTTTCAGTCTGTTGCTAAGAGGGAGTCTGATTGATGTCTGAATGTTGAACAAACTTTACATCCTCCCTGGCATACCATTCCACTGGATCATGACCTACTGTCATTTCTATACATTGCTGGCTTTAATTACATTGTGTTAACGACAGTTCTGCCTACTTTTATGAAGGATATTGCTCTGTCGTTTCCTTGTGATGTTTTGGCATCGTTTTTATGTCTTAATATTTGTAGCCTCATTGATTTAATTCAGTACTTCTCTCTTTTCTGGAAAAGCCTTCTAGAAAGGATACTGTGGTTCTTTAACTCTTTGATAAAATTCACCAATGAGTCCTCCTGGGCCTAAAGTTTTCTGTCGTTTTGTTGTGGTTGTTCACAGGAAGGTAAAGTAAAGTACAATCTATTTAGCACAGAGGACTCCTCGGATTGTCGGTCTTCTTGACTGAATTTGGCAAGTGGATCTATTGAGGAATCTGTTCATCTAAGTTATCAGATCCGCTGGCATAAAGTTGCTCTAATCTTCCCTATGACCTGATCATGTGTGTAGGATGTGCATTGATGTCCCCTCACTCATTGCTGGCATAAGTAATTTGTGTCTTCTTTTTTCTTGATCAGTCTAGCTGGAGAATTGTAATCATATGAATTGTTTCAAGGAATCAGATTTTGGTTTTGCTACTTTTCTCTATTTTTCTATTTTCGATTTCTTTAGTATCTGCTTTCATTTTGATTCTTTTCCTTAATTTACTTTGGGTTTAATTTGCTCTATTTTTCTAGTTTGAGGAAATTTAGGTTTTGAGATGATATCTTTCCTAGTAATGCATTGACTGCTATGCATTTCCCTCTGAGCATGAATTCAGCTGCGTCCCACAAGTCTTGATACGCTGTGTTCATTTTTCGAAGTCTTTTCTAATTTCCTTTTTGGTTTACTTTTCATCCATGTGTTGCACTGTTTAGATTCTGAATATTTTGAGATTTCCCAGATAACTTTATTATTGATCTAGCTTAATTATCTTTTGTTCAGTGAAAATACTCTGGATATATTTTTTCTTTTAATTAGATTGAGGTTTGTATTATAACAGAATATGATCTATCATGGTAAATGTTCCATTTCCACTTGAAAAATGTGTATTTCACAGTTCTATGGAGTGTTCTGAATATGGTCGATTGTGCTGTTCAAGTTTTTTATGGTCTTTGTTCAGTTAGAGAGAGAGAGGGTTGCAGTCTCCAACTACAATCATGAATTGTCTGGTTTCAGTTCTGTTTTTCGCTTCTTGAATATTTTGAAGTGTTATTGTTAAGTGCATACACATTTAAGGCTGCTGCTCCGGCCTGAGGCACTGACCCCTTTGGCACTGTGTAATGTCCGTCTGTATTCTTACTCGCGTTCCTAACCCTGAGATCTGTTTTCCAAGGTGACAGACACTCCAGCCTCCTTTTGATTAGTGATTGTGTGGTGTATGCTCTCCCATCTTGTTGTCTTCATTTTCATCTGAATAGTTAATGTGGGTTTCCTGTAGGGAGCACGTAGTTGGGTGTTGCTTTATCCTATCCAAGGCTAACATTTTTTTCTGCCTTTCAATGGGTTTTTCCAATCGTTTATATTTAAGACATCGTGATTATTGGTATGGTAAGACTTTACTGTCTTGCAGCTGTTTTCTAATTAGTCCACCTTTCTATGTTCCTTCATCCTTCTTTTTCTCCCTCGTTTTGGGTTGAGTATTTTTTAAGGATCTATTTAATATCCACTACGGACTTTTTATTGGTTTGGTGGTTGGGCTAGGGCTGCGATATGAATTGTGAATTCGCCACAGCGTGCTTTCAATACACCCAATTCACGACTTTCTGCACTTCCACGTTCCCCCTCTGGTGGTCTGTGTTCGAATGGTCATACACTTCACTATATAGTACGTTACACATGTCACAAGATATTGTTGCTTATATTTTAGGTCAAATATCTTATTAAGCTATTAAGAAGAACAAAATAGACTTACACTTACATTGTTCTCATTTTTCCCATGTCTGACATCTTCATTTGTGTAGATTTATATTTCCTTCTAGTATCATATTCCTTCCACCTAAAATAAACATGTCTCTTACATTCTAGCTGACATGATTTGCTCCTTATTCTCATATAAAAATTTTGAATTAGAAAACTATTTTAAAGCATGCTATTCAAAGGATAAAAAAAAAAATTATTTTTCCCACTACAGACCTGAGCCTCTCCCAGCCCTTAACATTACAGATAAATTCACTGCAAAAGACATGTGACAAAGAAGGTCTCGGGCGTAACAATGTAGAAGGCAATGACACATTATGACTCTAACCAGATATAGACTTCACGCTGACAGGACCGGCAATGTCAGTGACTAAGACCAGGCTTGTCCTACGACACAGGAAGGCAGCGAAAGCCTCGCTAGAACAAACCACGGCAGCCAGACCCGGAGAATCCCGCCCTCCCGCCACAAGCCTGCGGACGCCCGCGGGGCCCGGCGCGCCTGATTCCCGGGAGAACCTCGGGCGTGTCCCTCAGCAGCTGCGCTTCATCCAAGCGGGATCCACTGGGGCGCACATTCTAACACCCCCAGCACGTCAGGGGAACCCCACGTCTGCTCGTGCCCACCGCCGGCCAGGAGCCCCGCCCATCCAGGACGGGGCTGCAGAGGCTGGCCAGGAGCCGCCAAAACACAAAGAAAGGAAAAACTGGGGGTTCGGCTTTTTTACAATGCACCAGGAGGCTGTAGATAAAAAGAACGTGAAGATTTGGAAACTGGGGAGGAAAGCGATCAGGAATATATTGCACTAGTTTTGATAGCTGTGCTTGTCAGAACCGTATGAAACTGCGCAGCCGCCGCTGCTTCCTGAGCTCACTGTGGGCCGCGCTCTCAGTAAACACCTCCCACTGATCAGACTGGCAGAGCGCGATGCTGCGCGCTGCTTTGGTTAACAAAGCCTCAGTGAAGGTTGCGGGCGGGAGTTTCGAGGCACCTTCCTCCCCGCCCTAAGGATCCTCAGCACTGTGTCAAAGGAAAAGGCAGTTGTCCCCGCGGTAGCCTCATGGAACTCGAATTAAGACGGTGGACAAACACCGTGGGCGCCGCAGCGGACACCGCCCCGCGGGCTGCACGGCCCTGTCCCGGCAGAGCACTCGTCGCCTCGTCCGAGGGCGCCGCCCTGCAGGACGGGGCGCGGCCGTGCTCCCCCTCCACGCCCCGGCACGTCAGCCCCCCTTCCCTCTCCGGGTGCCGTCCAAGCAGCTCCCTGACTCGTGCGGTTCAGCACTGCTGTGGCACTGGCCACCTACGGCACAAGGACATTGACGGTGGTAGGGTCAGAAGCACCTATGATGTTTAAGAGAAAACAGTATCGCTTGTCTATCAGACACCTGTGACAGGGGCCTGGACCCAGATCCCATCAGCGCACACAACCCGGCGAGTCTCCTGACACGGACATTCTTCTCTTCTGTTCAGCAGGAATAGGGCTGAAACTTAAATGAATCATGTGCAAACAAACTCATGTCCCTCCGATTTTGAGTATGTTGTTCAATTTCCGTTCTCTACTCAATGTTTCACCAGCCAGGACCAGGAACCAGACTTGGCTCACTGTCTTCAGGATGCCCTGTCTGCGCATGGTGCATAATTTAAATGCACGAAGGTACTCGATCCTCCTTATAAGGTTCGGAGGTCAGATGTGCGATACCGAAACACCCTAAAGCATTTGCTTTTACTATAAACACTCATAAATTCAAGTAGGAAAATTGTGGTAAGTGGCCAGCTTTCTCTCTATTTTAATAACATTTAAAAGTACTTTTTAAACATGGAGAGATATTCTTTATCCTGCAAAGTGTTTCCTGAATATGCTATCTATAAGAAATAATATATTTTTCTCTAGAACTCTCTTTAGAAAAGTCACCATAACTTCAGTTCAGGGTTTAGCTTTACAGTTTTGGAAAAAAATCATGACTAGAATTTACAAGTTATATTTGTCTCGAATGATTTTAACACTTATAACAAACCACAGTTATCTAATTGTGACAGTCTTTCAATGCTGAAACAAGTTCCCTGAAAATGTCACTGTCACCACCCTTAGGGGCAGCTAATTAGCAACTCAGAAGGAAGGGACAATCTACAGAATACAGAGAACTTGTTTCAAAGAGATAATCAGTCCCCAGTGGATCCCAGATAGGACAGCCATAACAAAGATGGATTTTCCTTTAGACTTAGCTGACTTTTACCCTGCATTCCCCATTTAATGTTGTTCTATAACTTTCACAGTAGAGTGACACATGGCATCAAAAATATTTTAAGTACATCTACCTTTCCGATTATTTTGGGTTACATTGTTTTCCTTTGGAAGCAAAGACTGCAAAGTCAAACTGATAACCTTGAAGTGCATTTGTGTAAGAATTTGTGCTTTTTTGGTGTGATTTCTTCCTTTCTGCAAGCTCATCAAAATGGCCAATGTCACCAAAACAGCAAATTTGCCAGGTGCATCTGTTCTACGTTAGCAACACACACGAGTTTGGAATACTAATGTCCTCTAAACATTTTGGGCAGGATGACACAATCTGAGGAAAACATTTTTATAATCTACAGGTTTATAGCTTTTAAGAGACATTCAATATGTTCAGGATGCCACCGGTTGCACAAAGCCGACAGCTCCTTCTCACTACAGCCTGACAAGATCAAACATACACAGGAGTGGGGTCCGCATTATTCCTAACGTAAAGGACGTGATCAAGTTCTTGGCACTCAGCAGAGCGATCAGCTCCATCGCCAGCTTCGCCACGCGGGGACCTGGCACTGGCTGCGTTAACGGACGGCGAAACAGACCCAGCACCGCCAGGCGCACGGAGCCAGGCGGCCGCGCGCACAGGACTCGCGGAAGCTGCTGGTCACCCTCCAATGCAGCCTCCTCTCCGTGACTCTCCTCCCTCCCCTCGGCATGCACAAACATCATCGCATGAAACGCCCTTTTTTTAAATAACAGAAACCGGCACAGGCCGTTGCGTGCCCCCGCTGTACCCCGCTGCATCCCGCTGCATCCCACTGCACTTCGCTGCACCTCGCTGCCATAGCTTTCCGCGGCCCAGCACCGACGCGCATGCGTGGCAGGTAAACTGGCAGGACGGGCCGATGCGACCCGCGCAGCGGCTGCGAGGGCCGAGTGTGCAGCATGTCGCCAGACATGACCCAGGCAGCATGTCGGCACCGTGCGACCAAATCCCCAGCTGTCTCGGGGGCTAGAGCGGGACAGGTAGGGGTGGGAGGGCCTCATAGGACACCTGAACCAGCCCCGACCTCTGACCCCCACTCGGAGCATTCCCAGGGACTGTGTGACACGCTGGGGCGCAAGGTGTCACCCGAGCTTCCTACCAGGCCTGCAGCTCGGAAGGCGGGGGCCGCCCTCCTGCGCCAGCACGCGCCGTGGCAGCAACCTGGCCCCCCGCGGGCCTCGCCCTCTGCCCTGCAGCCGGGCAGGCAATGGCCGCGGACAGGCGAGGGCTCCGGGCCTCAGACACCGGACGTAGCGCGCGACAGCACCTCCTTCAGGAGCAAGGCGGCCGATGACGACTGATGGTACGTCGCGCCTGTCTCGTGCGTTTATCTTAGGAAAACAACCGACAGGACTCTTGCCTTCTCCAGAGTCCCTCCTTCCCCCGCCACCCCCCCACTGGCCCCGCCTCCCCCACTAGCCGGCCCCAGGGCGCTCCTGCCTGCACGCGCCCCCGAGCGACCTCCCGATGGAGTGCTGACAAAGGGCGGGCATCCACAGGGGGACAGCACGCACCCACTTCGGGCCTTGGAAACACCGACGCAGCGAACCCGCCACGCAGCCCGAGGTGCAGACGCGGTGCGCCCCACAAAGCGGCGCAGCTGCAGGAGCTCAGCGACGCCCGGGATCATCTGCAACCTCGACGACGCCCGGGACCCTCCAGCGACCCTCTGCTGCGATCCGTGCTCTCGCTGAGCCCGGATCCCGCGGTCGGGCGCTCGCCCCTGCCCCCCAGGAGACAGACAGCCATACAGACAGCCCTGTGCCGTGAGCCCGATAAAACCACACCCTGGGGCTTCCAGAAGCATGGGGAAGAACCGCCCAATCTGCCCCCAAACCACGGCCACGTCTGAAACGCCTTCCAAAATAAAAATTAAACAAAAAACAGAAAATACGAGCCAGGCCGCATGGCCAGCTCGCTCGGCCAGGCCCCGCGCCAGCGCTGCGGCCGGCCACGGCCGCCCTGCCAGCCTGAGCCACGTGACCACGGACTGCAGCCGCCTGGTCCCTTCCGTCCTGGGCCCCTTCCTCTTGTCGTAGCTCTTACTCCAGTCTATCTTAAGAATCACTTTTTGTTGACTTAACGCCCCTTTGCAGTCTGTACTCTCAGAGGCCATGACAGGTGTCGAATTCTGAACTGATACACTGCACACAGTAGGCCCTCGACAAAGGTAATCCACAAAATCTAAATTATGAAGTACCCACAAAATAGAAGATAGTTTAAGAGATTAATTTCACTGCTTAACAGAATTGGAAATTAAAACAAAAGCATTTGCCTTTTGGATAAAAAATTAAAATCAGTGTTGATAAAATGGAGAGTTGGCAGGAATGCAAATTTGTAGAGATTTCTGGAAGGCCATTATGATTGCATTTCCATGAATTTACCAGAAGGGAGTTTTAAGGACTTTATCAGGAATACCTTATATATTCTATTCATTTTAGGTTTTTAATGCTGAACATATAAGAAATATTGAAATGTCTAATAATTTGGGATTCACTGATTCCATTTTAGCTTACCCATAGACCAAAATAACTAATATTAAGACTGTGGGGTAGGTAGGTTCAGAATTTTTATCCACATATATGAGTAAACTCAAGTCTTAAATTAGCTTTATATAGTTATCTCAGTGGTGTAATTGGGGGTAACATTTTTTAAATTTAACATATATTTTATTTTTCTCTAATAATCATAATGCTACCTGTTCTATTAAAAACATAAATTTGCTTAACACCTACTTTTAAAAGGAAATTCTAGACTGAAATCGGTTAGCCAGGCAGAAATGACAGTGAGGAAGAAGGCTTCAGTGACAAATCTAAGGTGGGGACGTCAGGACATGACTCGGAAGTTGCTCATATAAGGGCCTCTTTTCTTTTCAACAAGGAAAAATGACACGAATGATTTTTGCTAAGTGTTACATTTGAATTAATTTTTTCAATAAAACATACCCGTAATTCGGCATTAGTTTGTAAAAACAGTTGAAGAATTAATTTTTTCAATAAAACATACCCGTAATTCGGCATTAGTTTGTAAAAACAGTTGAAGAACAATTGTCAGTTTTGTTAAGATGCCTTGTGTCTCCAGACGTTTTGGGGGGTTTCTGGGTTTTCGTTTTGTTTTTTGTTGTTTTTTTGTTTGTTTTCTAGGGGTAGAAGATATAAAAGCCTAAATAGAGAAACAATCCATCTTTAACATACAGATTAAGCAGAAATATTAATAAAATTTTAAATTACTAAATTGTCCTAAGGTCTGGAATGTATCTGAACTATTTATCCACTAAATCTGATGATTTAAAAAAAAATTTTATTCAGTATTGACTCTAGTCTCTTTTCTCTTAATCAAGATAAAAAACATGCTTATCTTTTAATTTGACTATTAACAATTCAATACGGGATTAAAACACTCCAGAAAAGGAAACTATAGACCAGTAACCCTCATAAACATAGATAAAAAGTCTCAAAAAAGTAACAAAACAAATTCATCAATATAAAAAAGATACTATATTACCAAGAGAGGTTTATCCTGGTGACACATAACTCAGTCAACATTTTTTTAAAAATCAAGAAATTAAATCACCATATTAATTTAAAAAAAACTATGTAATATTTTTAGTACTTGCGGGAAAAGCATTTAAAATTTTAAATATCCATTCACAACAAAAACTCTCAGCAAACAAAGAACAGAAACCAATGCTGAAACTTAACAGAGGGTGTTGCCAAAAAGCCTCCGGCTCAATGACGGGTCTGAAAGCGTTCCTCTCTGTGATCTGGAGCACATCGGAGTGCTGGCTCAGGCCTCTTCTGTTCAGCATGGTCTTTTGGAAGTCACTGCTCATGTGGTCAAGAAAGAAAAAGTACCATAAAACAAGGAGCAAAACTATCCACTCGCAGGTGACGGAGTTGCCAACAGAGCAAATCCCAAAGAAGCCATCAAAGGCTAAGCTCACGAGAGTGCGTTTGGCAAGACCACAGAATACTGGAAAATGTACAAATACCCACTGGATTCCTGTGTACTAGCAAGGGATAGTTGGGAATCGAAGTTAAAGAATAAAAGTACCATTAACAATAACATCGAAAGAAAAAAATACTTAGGTATAAATCCTCCAAAATATGTTTAGGATCTCTAGACTGTAAACTATGACACAGATGAGAAAGAGGAAAGGAAATTTAAATTAATGAAGGATATATTTACAGATTGGAAGATTCAATACTCTCAATAGGTCAGTTCTCCCCAGATGTATCCCTAGATTCAAGGCAATCCCAATCAAAATCTCAGGTTTTTTTTCTTTTTTTAGATAACCATAAAGTTGTTCTAAAATTTATGTGGAAAGACTTATCCACTTTGAAAAGAACAAATTTGAAGGACTCACACTGCCCAATGTCAAGACTTCCCATAAAGTTAAGGCAATCGGGACTATGGGATTCATGCTGGAAGGCCAGAAACAGAAACGTGGAACAGAGCGGAGTCCAGAGAGAACCATACAATACGGTCAAATCATTGACAAAGATGCAAATGCCACTGAATGGAGGAAAAAATGGTCTTTAAAACAAATTAGCAAAAACAATTGAATGTCCATATGCAAGGAAATGACCCTAACCTTACAGAAAAATTACCTGAAAATAGGTCGTAGATATACATGTAAAATGGAAACAAAAACAACTTCTAGATGAAACAGAAAATCTTCAAGACCTTGGGTTATGAAAGGTTCTTAGGACATGATACCAAAAGAAGAAAAATTGGACTATACCGAAAGTAAAAATTGTCCTCAAAGACACTAACAGGAATAAACAAGCCAGATTATCAGAACATATTTGCAAATCACATTTGTGACCAAAGACTTATATCCAAAATACATAATTAAAAAAAAAAACTCAAAAAACACAACAAGAAAACAATCCAACAAGTGAAACTGAGCAAAAGACCTGAGCAGATACTTCTCCCAATGAACACATACAGACGGCACATAAGTAAATGGAAGGATGCTCAGCATCCTAGTCATTAAGAGAACACAAACTAAAACAAGACACCAAAACATTAGAATAGATATTTTTTTAAATACTGACAAATAACAAGGGCTGGCAAGTACGCAGAGCAACTGAAGTTGTTCTAATTTGTTAGCGGGAATGCAAAATAACATAGGCAACTTTGGAAAACAATTCAGCAGCTTCTTATAAAATTAACCTCACACTAATCATATGGCCCAATAAACCCTCTCCTAAGTATTAGCCAGAAGAATGAAAACTCTCGTTCATACAAAAATCTGTCCATGATGTTACAAGCTTTATTCATAATTGCCCAAAGCTGGAAACACCAGATACCCTTCGGCTGTTCGATGGATAAACTAGCACACTCATGCAATGGAAAACATACATGAAAGGGTCGAACTATTGATTCTCACGATGACATGAATGAGTCCTCAATGTGTTCACTACGTCAGGCACAAGCGTACATATTTTCTGATTCTATTTATATGACATTCTTTAAAAAACATAAAACAAATCAGCAGTCTTCAGGGCTGGGTGTAGGGAAGAGTTAAGCCACGGGGCAGTAGAGGGATGTGGGGGGACGGAGCTGGCTTTGCAGTCACCAGGGTCAAGTCACGGCTGTGTGAATCTGCCTACGCAGAGACACGGCCTATACAAAGCTTGTGTAGAACAAATTGTATTTTTTTAAGTTTTTATTCATTTTTTGTAAAATTTTAGAGTCCCTCCTTTTAAATAGCTGATGTTAAAGAAAAAAAATATTTTTACGTGTGGAATAGAGAATAGCATTAAAAGTGTCTTGCTTTTAAGGACTTAAGTACCACAAACAGTGACTGTAGTGTTTATAAATTAAAAGACATCAGTGAGAATATGGAGTGGCAGTAAGAGGCCCAGAAATGGAATTCGAACTCTAACAAGTGAAAAAAAGTAGCTAAAACTTAAGTCCACAAAACTTCGCAAGCTCTCCCCAGCCCGTCATCATGCAGGACGGTGCGCTCCCGCCGGCTGTGCGGTGACATGTGACATGCACATGTGACGCGACTCTCTCCCCAGGACTATTTCTCTACCAAGGCATGGGTTGTCCCACATTTGGGATGACTGCCCAGTTTGGGGATTATTTACCAAGTTTATTATTCTTCACGGAAATGGCAAATATCACTTTAAACAGTTAAATCAACTCTGCTGAGTTTTTCCTACCTGACACAGGTTAAGAGAAAATCTGAAGTCTGAAAGAGCTCTAGATATATCCGTGTTTCTCCGAGCAGGAAACAACGTGGGAGACTTTAACCAAATATTCCGTGGGAGTGGGATGAGGGAAGAAGTTTCTGACGATGGAGTGTGAGAGCGGGGGACACAGATGGGAACAGCTGTGGGGAACTCAGGCCTGGAGCGAGCGGGGCAGGCTGAGGGCGGGGCTGAGGGGGGGGGGAGCATCACCTCACACACGCAGCTGAGGCCAGGAGGGGGCTCACGCTCGGGGAAAGGGGTGTGGGGAGTTGGACGCAGTGGAAGAAACTCCAGGGATGTTTGTATTTATTTAAGGAACAGAAACAGGAGGACAAACTATTAATTAAACATGGGAGAACCAGGTAAATAAGAATAAATTCAGGACCACACAGAATAAGTAGAGAAACAAGGAGGCATAAAATCTAACACTTTTCCGGGGCTTCACTTGTTTCAAATTAATGCTCAGGACCACACTGGGTTCTGTTTGAGCAATGTAGCCTTAGACTTAACTTTCTATCCTTGATTTCCTCATCTGTAAAATGGGAATACTGCTGCTACCAAACTCACAAGGCTGTCGAGAAAATGAAACAAATTGTTGTTAGTAAAATGCTTAGAACAGTGCCTGACACATAGTATCTGCTATTTTTATCATTATAATTTCATTTTGTAGATGATGAAACGGGCAAGGAAGGGATCAAAACACTGGTGACCGAACACAGTGTGCGCCGAGGGGGAGGCCACGCTCATCTGTGCCGCAGGAATCCGAAGTGGGGAAGTGCAGCCCGTTCGTCGTCATTAAAGAGCCCCTTTCCCGGCGCGATCTGAGCAGATTCCAGAACGCGGTGGCTAAAGAGAGAAGGACTCAAGGACTCGGGCTGCGCAGGTTTCCAGCGGGCCCTCGGGGCTAACCAGCCACGCTGACCGAACTCCTCCCCTTCCTGAGCCCCAGCGGAGCCTGTGCAATCCGCTCGCTCTGTATCGCAGCGTCTGGGGCGCGGCATTTGTCCACAGGGCAAGAAACTCGAAGAAAGGGGCGTGGCTTCATAGCCCCAGCACCAGCACAGTTCCGGTCACCTGGAGGCCACTGAATACCCAAATAAGAAGGTTTCGACCCAGATCGTCCCGACACACATAGCACACTAAGACATGGAGAAATGCACGAGCTGTATACATGTTCCTTCTCTGCTCAGAAATTACATTTTAAACTCTGCTCACCTACCTGATAAAGCGGACCCCCAGCGTCATTACGGCACCGAGAGTTTTAGCAACAGAACCTCCCAAGACCCCCCTGGAGGAAACCTACGGGGTCCAGCCCCCATGGATAGCGTGTTACCAGGATGACACGCGGTGTGTCTGACCCCACGGGCTCGAATGCGGTTCCGTTCTGGGCCGCTCCCGGGACTGCAGGCTGCGGAATCGCAGGGCGGAGCTGCCGAGCGAGCCCGTCAGCCCGCACCGCGGTGCCAGCTGCCGCAAGCCGCCAGCGCGCAGCTCGGCGGTTCCTTCTTTAATTGGCTTGTAAGTCTTTTGCTGTTTTGAGATGAAGGGTTCGGCTAATTAACATTCTTGTGGGTCCTTTCTTGTTCTCTAGCTGGAAAGGAAAATGACTCATTCTAGTTAGCTCAAAAGAAGTTAAAGGAAACTCCTGTCTGGAAATGTCTATTACAAACTTTACCAAAATGAACTTAAAGAGCTGACAAATTGTTTGTGTGTGCGCAGGTGTGTATGTGTGTGCACGTGTGTGCGTGTGTGCGCGTGTATGTGTGCGCGCGTGCGCGAGTGTGGAGGGGGAGGTTGGGTTTTGATGTTAGTAACACTGCAAGCGCGCGAGGCGGGTCCTCACTGAGCACAGAGTGTACTAAGTGCTTTGGTAGACACCGGAAGGCATAAAGTATATGACATGGGTCAGGCCCCCGGGGACCTTACCGCCACCTTGGCCAGGACCGGACTAATAACCGTAAAATTTAGAGCAACTTAAGGCGCAGTCATGTACATTTATAGCCGCTTCGCCACTTCCCACGACCTCGCAGGAGCCTCCACGTCGGTCTGTCCTCCGCCCCCTGCAGTCCCGAAGCCGAGCGCTGCTTACACGCAGCTTCCTGCGGCCGGGAAACGAGCAAGGCCCCGCCTCTAAGGGAAAACGGAACTCGCCTTCCCGGGTGGCGCAGAGTCCCCGGTGACCTGGCTGCTGGCCACCTCGCACGGCCATTTCCCAACCACATAAAATATGTGCGTTATATGCATAACAGATACGATGTATATTTTATAAAATATACATTATATCAAATATAATTTATACGTATGTCAAATATGAAACATACTATATCAAATATAAAATATATCAAATATTTATAACATATACTAGAGAAATGTATTTTATTACATATAGTGAATATCACATATAGAATGGAATTATCCATATTGTAAGCATCATACACATTGATATGTATAATGTGATTATGTATGGAGTGAGAAATGTAAACACAATGTATTTATATGCAGTATATATAAAACCAGGATACAAATATGGTTAATCACAATAGTGCAAGGTTGGTTTAATTCAGTGTATTAACAAGCTAAACAAGGTAAACCACATGATCATCCAGACAAAAGTGCAGAAAGCATGTGAAAAAGGCCGCCATCCGTCGTGAATACGCCTTGGCACCCTTGGTGAGCACCACACCTACTGCCCAGGTAAGTCCTGCCAGGTGACGTGGGCTGGGCTCGCTCTCACCACCGCTCTCAACGTCCTGGAGTTTGTAAACACCGGACGGGGCAGAAAACGATAACTTCCAGATTGAATAAAGATGACGCGGAACTATATATTTGCAGACGTGAAAGTCTATGTAGAAAAGCCAGTGGCATCTACACATGAATCTACCAAACTAAAGAGTGAATTGGGCAAGTCTGCAGAAAACAAGGTTGGGGACAAGGCCGGCTGCTTCTAGACTCCAGCAACGAGGCACTGGAGAGCACCACTCACCGCGGCGCCGGAGGCTGAGGGTCAGGGGCAGCGCACACTGCGTGCCGGACCCGCAGGGACAAGCCGGGACCCAGGCACACGCAGAGACGCGCCTCCCTCACGGCCGGGGCGTCTGCGCCGTCAGGCTGGCCGCTCTCACAAAGCTGCCCAGGCTCCCACAGTGTCCCAGTCAAAACTTCAACCGCGTCTGAGACGTCTGAGGAAATACGGAGGGCCTGGGAGCGCCACACACCCTGAGGAAGAAGCCCGAGGCCCACCGCCAGAGCCGCCTGATTCCCAGATACTTTATGAAGCTGCCCTGATGACAGTGGGGCATCAGCTCCGAGACGGACCAGTACGTCCACGGCCAGAAAAGCGAGTCCAGTAATAACCCTTCTCACGTGTGGGGGTCTGATTGCCAACAATAGTCCAAAGTCATATTTGTGGGGAAAAAAATAGTAGCGTTTTGCACAAATGCAACCAGAATAATTGGATAAATGTGTACAAAGAAAGCCTATCCATGCCTCATGCCATTCACAAAAATTCAAAATGTATCATAGACCTAACTATAAAACTAAAAATTATAAAACAATAACCTCTGTGACCTTTGGTGCTGCCCCAGAGACCGCAGTCTCGGCCACTGGCCGCCAGGACCCGGCTCGGGGCAGCCAGGCCTGTGGCCCCTCAGTCAGACCTCTGCGATGTCCTCTTAGTCGGCCAGCTGTCTGTCTTGCTGTGCTGCCGACGATCACAGAGCAACTATAACGGGCAGCAGCATCCAAGTGTGATGTTCCGAAATTTAAAATAACCATCACAGACTCAGTCATGTGCCAGCTGCTGCGCGGTCCCTTCTCCTGTGACGTCTGGCCATTACACGGACAGCTCGCCCTCCGCCACCCTGGTGGGTGTAGACCACCCCTGCTTGTGACTGTCTGTAACAGAATGCTTTGCTGTACTGACGAGATTTTAAAGAAATCAATATCGTTCTGATTGCAACTTAGTAAACCTCTGATTTCATTTGTAGCTACCTAATTTGGACAATTCTAAGTATTTTCTTATCAGTAACAACCATTTTATTTTGGAATATGTTTGGTTATCCTTAAGGTAGAATGCGAATATTTTTAACTGCTTTGGCAAATTTCCTCCATATTTTAAGATGCAACCATTTTTTTCCTCAGCATGTTTATAGGTGTATTACTTGACTTGTAGCTTCATTTTATGAAGTTATAAACATATAATAAGCCAGTATCCTACCAGATTTCCAGACAGCTCCCTCCTCTACTGTTTACGCTCTGTAAGTCCTCGTGCAGTGTCTTCTAGCCCATTCCGAGCCTATCCTGTCCTGTAGCCCTTCTCCTTCCTCATTTCAGCTTACACAGCAGCTATAATGTGAATCGATTTCTCTAGCATATTCTGTTGATCTATTGCAAAGAGCCAGCACTTCTACTGTTGCCAACAAATTGCCTAATAGTTTTTCAGCCTTTATTCCCTTCCACGCCGTTTAAAACCAAGATAACCACAGCCAAATGGTCGAAACTCAAGCACTGTCATGTTGGTCAGAGAAACTGAAAATTATCTCTTTAAATCTTATTAATTCACCCTTCATTAGTTTAGATTTTGCAAGAAACAGTCCACGCTGAGTTAGAGGTAAAACTTAAAGTACATAAGACTTGTTACACAGAAGAGTTCTACAAGCATTATTGTGATGGAAATTTTTATCAATTTAAAACAAATTCTATGTAATTGTAACATAAGCACAATGCAGTCCAACTTAAACTATTGCTTTGTTATGCTAATTATAGATTTCTAGCCATTGTCTTTATTTAGTAAGGGGGTACGCATTCTTAGAAATTGTAACTGAAGTTATTTTTTGAGAGCAAAAAAAATAAAAGGCAAAAACATATAAACAGCTACATCTAAGCATCTGAAGAATGCACATAGAGTCTATTTGTATGTCCATGTCCTGACAGGAATTTTGAAATTTCTTAAAGGTGAACAGAATTATTTAATCAAAGAAACCTGTTACCTAATCTATTATGTATCAATATAGCTGATGTAATAGCATCATAAACATTTTTACAGTATGCATGGTGCATATAACAAGCAAAGGTGGATCATAGAAATTTCTTTCTAGAATTTCCATTTTGTGTTTTGAGACTCACTGACAGTTTGCTCCAGGATCCCACCTGAGGACAACGGTGACACCCGCTGGGTGGGGTCACAGGTGTGCAGAAGGCGACACAGTTTTTCTTGGCTCTTCCATGGACTAATTTTATTTTTGAAACACTTGACCCCCATATGATTGCAAACAGGTTCCCTAAGCTCTAAGATATTGGGCCCAGGCGGCCTTTGTAAGGGAAGGTAGAGACACTTGCTTCTGGCTTGGAAGAGCATGCTGGCATCCAACATAGAAGTCAGTCAAATGTTCAAATCTAAGAGTCCGGCCTTGCAAAGAGTGACTGTGACCAAGCCTGCCCAGGTGTGGTCCAACCTGAACCGCCGCCGCCGACCTCCTATGGCGGAGTGTTTGTCCAACGTAATTCTAGTTGTTCTCTAGTTCTCTACCAACTCGAGAATGACTCCAAAGCATGTGATCACACGCACCATGTATCCACCTTCCAACCACCTTCCTGCAAGTGGCCGTGAGCAGAGGCAGCTGAGCTGAACACACCCCTGTTCCACGGGTCTGCATTTTCCCATTGGCTTTTTTTGCTATGTGAACGCCACTAAACAAATCTAAACAGCAAACAAAGTCAGTGTCTGGAAGCTTCCCAAACTGAGGCTGGAAGGTGAATGAGACGATGCAGGAAGCAGCTGGAAGACCAAGGGACGGGGAGGGAGGACAGTGGGGTGGCTGTCACCCATGCGGGGTAGGGACCAGTGCAGATGCCACTGAGCCAGCCCCTGCCACCCTGAGCGATGGTGGAAACAGACAAGATCCTCACTCACGTCTCCCCAGACTGTGTTCGCCAGGAGTCAGCCACCTGGGGGCAGTGTGTCTCCAGCCCAATGTGACTAGAGCCTAGCTGGGGTGACAAGTGCAGTCTGCTGCACTACCTGGGCCTCGGCTTTAAAACATCTTTCTTCAGGGTTTATTCCCTGAGCTCCTGAGACTAAGCAGGTCACTAAAACGTGGCGGTGTGGCTCTTCTCTCTCTACCCTAGTCATTCAGTTGTTTGCCTCTTACTGTTTCTGATCCTCGACCGATACAATGGACACATAAAACGTGAGTTAAAGCAAAAAAGCACACCCAGGTTTTTCACTGAAAAAAAAAACCAAACAGTCCCTCAAGTTAAACATCTCCTGCATCTTCTCCCACTTAGCAGTTTGTGGCACTTCTGGTCTCATTGAATTACTTGTTTGTTTAAGAATGGACTGATTTACGATTTCTATGCACACGAAGTCTTTCTTTCCCAGGGAAAACTTGTACAGAAAGATAGCAAAGCGGAGGCCACTGCATGGCAGGTCACCGTGAGTCTCGACCTGCCGCGAGCCCCTGGATTTTCCTCTTCCTTCCTCATCCCTGCTGCGTGAGGTCGATAAGAAATGAAGGCCAGATAGATGCAATGCAATATTTTCACTTCAAAAATATCTTCACTTTGTTACTTCAGGGAACTGGAAGGTATAAACACACACGCCCGGTCCCCACTGAGCGAAATCGGGGAGCCTCCGCCAGCTCCTGCACCTGCTCAGGGGGTACGTCTCAGGAAGGAAAACGCAGGGGACGAAAGCATCCTACACAGCAGTGAAATTCTCAACGTTGTTTTCAGCGCAGCTATTTCCTCCCAGCAGCAGTTTCTGTACTTTGTCGAACTTGATTGTATAAGTAAAATGGGCTTCTAGGAAGTCTGGACTGCAACTAAGTATCACATGTGAAATACTTCAGTAGCACTGTGCTCGCTGGAAAAATTTTTGTCATGTTTTCCCACATATTTCAAAAGTTTTTCAATGTATCAAAATAAGACTTGATCGTCAGTATTATTTAAATACTAAAAGTTTATTAACGGGGAACGAGTCTCTCTCGCCGGTGCCCCGCCCCGCCGGCGGCCTGCCTGGCTGGCCCACGCGGGCCGCGCATCGCACAGAGCGCCTCTCGGCTCTGCAGTCACACTGTCACAGGCTAGACATGAATTAATAGCAAGATGGTTTTTCATCTGTGAAAAATGAACTGTGACTTTTTTAATAAAAAATAAATCGGGCGTTATTTATTATATTTGACAAGCGACTCAGCTAGCCGGGCCACATTTACAGATGTCCCCAGATAAAGGTTTGTATGACAGTCTATAAATGTATGAGTCCCTGGTGAATTCTTAGGACTTGGCACTGTGTTTAATTGCTAGTTTCGCGCCTGCCTCTGAAAAATGGCAAAAAATGAATCAGTTCATTAAAAGGCTGTCCACCAACTGAAATCCAGCAATGGATTATGACTGGCAACTAAGTAAATACTACCTGATTTTAGTACATCGGGTACCTTGAATAGGTTGCAAAAATTAAACAACAAACTTAATGTATTTTTTCAAATCAACTAACAAAATACTGCACAATATTTGAAAGAAATGACTATATTTAAGACTCGGAAATTATTCCCGAAAATGGAAATCGAATAAAACACTCAAGGGTTTTCTCCCCGCCTTCCCTCACAGCCGGCAGTGTCCCTTTCAAAAGCTGATGGACAAAAATCATCGTCTATCTTCCTTTCAAACGACGTGTGAAAAGCGGGCACTCCACTGAGCAGTCACACTGCTAGGAAGTCTCTAGCATCACACACATGAGGTGAGGTCGTGCTGTCCCAGGAGGCTGTCCCTCTGGTGCGCCCTCCACGCCGAGGGTCCCCCACGGCCACCGCCACACCCCGGAAGTTGTCAGTGCAGGGCTGCGAGGTGCAGGGACCCAGGGGCCACGGAGACTGAGCCCTGTGCTGCAGGGCTTGCGCTGGAGAGAGCACCCCCTCCCCCGCATCCTGCCCCAGGCTCAGGACCAGGTGCAGTTCTGAAGGGCAGGAGAGGTGGGGGTGAGGGAGGCCGTAGGAGGGGCACACGGGCAGGGATGAGGGCAGGATAGGCAGAAGGGCAAGCTCACTGTCACCCCTTGAGCCCCAGCACTCTCCAGCATTCACCCGTATCTACGATGTGCTCGTCTGTGCACACGGGCCTCAGCGTCCATGCCCGGCCCCTGGGCACATGAGTCTCCGTCCCCTGAGTGAAGTATGACACTTACAAAGCACTTGAAGGGAACGGAGAGACCGGTGAGTGTCCCAAGGGCTGTTAGGGTCATGAAAGAGTCACGGGTGAGCCCTCGAAACGCCTGCCTGAGGCAGCTGGTGCTCACGGGTGGCCGCGGGGCAGGGAGCCTCACAGTGGGGGCACCTGCATGTGCACACGCGCCTCTGCCCTCCCCCGGGCCAGCCACACTCCCTGTGCTTTCCCTCACCCCCTGTCAGACCCAGGACACCCCGGGTCTCCCTTCTCCCTCCACCCACGTGATGCCCCATCTCCCGCGTTCCTCCTGGCTTCTCACCCTCTCATTGTGGGCTGCACCCCTGCTGGGGACATTTTCACCCCTTCATCCATAAAAGAGAAGACGCAGTACTTAGACAGAAATGATAATTAGGATGCCACACGTCAGAACTTGTGATTTGCACCTTAATTAAGACTTAGAAAATTACATTCTTATGTGTTCACATTAGAATATAACAAAGATCAAAATTTAAATTGTTGAGTCCAACTTGAGAACATTGAAAATAGATGACATAAATAAACCCAAAGAAAGAAAAAGAAAAAATTAAGAAAGTAATATTAATGCAATATTTACCCAGCATGTGAAATCCAGAATTTCTGTGTCGCAGGAATTGCAGTGGTTACCTACGCACTACACGCATGCGTTTAGAACTGTGTGAACTCCGGGGAGCCTAACGCCCACGTTTCCTGTGATACTGACAGGTGTGACGCTGACAGACCAGTCCACTTCACACTGTTTGTCCTGTTTTCTCCCCTTATTTCCTTCCCTTGGAATCTGTATTTTTCTTCACTTCATTCTGTTTTTCCTTTGTACTATTTCATAAGTTACGCACCCCATTCTCACTCTTTCAAAGGTTCCCCAAATGTACTTAACAAGTCTACATTTAGTCAGCGTGTTTCCTCATCTCCTGAATGGGGCCAGGATTTTAAATGCTCAAGCCACCCATCGCTCTCTCCTCGAATCTGTAACCTCTGTCCCGCGCTGGTACCCCGAACGAGAGGGCCCCCTTCCCGCACTGTCTGCACGGCCTGCACCCATCCCAGGCTACCAGGGCGTGCCACCTCCCCCGGCCCCGCCCTCCGCCCAGCGCCGAAGCAGGGAACGTGGCCTCACACAAACCCAGACACCAGAGGGCGGCGGTCTTCCCGGACAGCAGTCACCCCGACACGGACGCCGGAGGCAGGGAGACGGGGTTCCGGGTGGCAGGGGAGCAGATGTCCCCAGGGACCCGGCCCCGCGTGTTTGAACTCCAGGAGCCTTACAGAACGGGAAAACGAGTGAGACCATTAAGGCCACAGTCCCAGCAATTTCAGAAAATCAGAGCAAATGGCCAAGCGAAGCGACGAGCGGGAGGGCACTCCGCCCGGCCGCTGGTGTCGGGCCTGCTGACCGGTCAGCCACTGCCGCCAGGGAGCGCGTGACAGCAGGCGGCGCCGGACCCAAACCACTGAGCTGCGGCCATCTGCAGAGCCGCACGCGGGCCCTGCAGCGTGGCCTTTGCCGCCCCCAGCGCGAGCCGGGCGCTGCGGGGACAGGCCAGTGGCCTCCCCGGGCGCCGAGCTCAGAGCAGCTGCTGGCCGGGCTGTACTGGTGGGGTCCGCCGAGGCACCGGGCCGCGCTCCGCAGGTGGGGTCCGCCCGAGCACCGGGAACGCGCTTCGCCGCGAGAAGCAGAGCAGCCGAAGGTTGGAAGTGAGAACTTCCGGAAGCTCCAGGGTGCGGAGCGGTCGCCGGGCGCTTCTCGCGCCCTGCGGGGCAGCTCCGGGGCGAACGACGCCAGCACTCCAGAAACGGGCTCTGCGTCCACTGTGGGCCTCTGGCAGCGTTCCGAGGACCGAGTACGCCCCGGCGACCAGGACGAAAAGCCCCCGAGGCCCTGCCACCCGCGCCCACAGCACGCTGCTCAGCCGTGCGGAGCCAGACGCCTCCCCGTGGACCAGGGCGCACACCGCCCGTCACAAGCGACAACGGCTGCATCGCGCCCGGACGCGGACGTATCATTCCCCCACACACACCCCCCCACCCCCCCCACACATGTACACACAGCCTGACTCCATGGCCTCCTATTCTCCTAAAATGTGTCCCCGCCTTTGTAGAATTCTGACATCCTCCCAATGACGGCAAAAAAAGCCAAGCTCCTCAAGCGCATTCTGGGGCCTCCACCGTCCCAAGCTCGCCTCCTCCCTCCATCCTTTGCTGGCCCCCTCTCATAGCCACCCATCCATGTGGCCACGGTGCTCTGCCGTCTGGGTCGCTGTCCCTCCTGCTCCCTGCAGGGAGCCCAGCCCCTGTGTGACAGCCACGTGACAAAGCGTCCTCTCTGCATCACCTCATCTCCCTGTCTCCCCGGCCAGATGGCTCTCACAGTCAGGTGTCCTTCACTGTGCACAGCGAGAGCATCTGCCAGCCCCCCAAGTCCCCCATGATCCTTCCTGTCCCAGCTTCTCAACCGTCAGAGCAACGCGTGATCCACGTGCTGTGTGACCTGCTTCCTCAGTCCCGCCCCGGGGTGTTAACTGAGAAGCACAAGGGTCGGCCAAATATCTGACCACAAACTCCCAACAACGTGCAGTAACTCAGATGACCTGGGTTTGTGTCCGAAACGACTGGGTGCGTCGAGGACCCTGAAGAATAAGTCCACGTCTCCCGGCCTCCGCCTCCCCATCTGCCAACAGCGGGGTGAGCTCAGTCTTCAGGGTCCCCTCGCCTCTCCCCCTGCACACCCGTCACTCAGTGATGCACAGTCGACATGTCATGCCTACATTTTTTTAAGTTCTATAATGAATTACCATTATATTATCTCACTTTTGAAAAGACGATATTGTAGACAGCTACCTCCAAATCAATCTGTAAATAGTACAACGTGTTTGAAAATATAATGCGGGCTGATAACATTTCTGTGGTAATTAGTGTAAATATATATTACATAAAGAGCCAAGCATTTCTGTAAATGAAAAGCAAGGTTGCTGGGGTGGCACAGAATTGCCCTGCCAGATATCAAGTATTTCAGGAAGTTTTAACAATGGAAACAGCGTGTTATCACCACAGGAATACACAGACAGAGACCAGAGAACAGAGAACCCAAAAGTGGCCAGTGCGCACATGGGAATGAACAACTGAACACGACTCGCTAGGCAGTGGCTGAAGAACAAGCTGGGATATTCTCAGGAAAACTGATTATCCAGATGGAAAAGGAAAGATTATATGACTGTAACACACGGCAGCCCCAAACATGCCCAGGATGAACCGACGCCCTGACGTAAACGAGAAGGAACCCATGCCTCTGTGACACTCACGTGGTGCGTGCCACCCGAGCGCCCTGCAGACATCAGCCCCAGCGATACCCCAAAGGGAGGTGAGGCCAATATCACTATTACGATTATTTACTTTACAGAGAAGGTGATCATGGCGCAGAGGGACTAACAAGCTCACTGAGGCGTCACAGCTAATAAGGGACTGGATCGGGATTTTCAATCGAGCACATTTGCCTCGGTGTCTGAGCCCTTGGGGAAAGTGCTGACCACGAGAGAGAAGGCTCGCTTTAGAAAGGTGCAAACAATAAAGAAAAGACGTATCAATTAAAAAACAAAAACCAAAAAACAATAAAGCCAACTTCATGTTTAAAAACAAACCACAGACTGGGAGAAAATACCTGCCTCATAGGTGATTCATAAATAATTCTTTTGATTCTGCATATAAATAAGAAAATGACAAATCACCTCATCAAAAAGTAGGAACAGTATATGAACTTGCAATTTTAGAAAATCGAATTCAAATGCTAATAAATAAATGAAAAGATACTCAATCTTACTTGGTAACCAGGCAAATGGAAATTAAAACAAGAAGATAATGTTTTTGCCCATGATATTAAAAAAATTAAAAAGTCAGTATAATGCCTAAAGTTGACAGGTATTGCCTATAAGAATGCAAACTGATCAACCCCCTTGGAAAGCAATTGGGCAATATGAGGAAAGCTGAAGACATGTCTATTGTTAAAAAGAAGAAAAAGTGACCTAACGGGTCCCTTCAGAGAGAGTGAAAAAGCACCATTATGTAAAGTAATGACACTTGGCCATGGACTTCACTGCCAGCTGTCTGTAATGGTGAGATATGGGGAACGCTCTAAGCATCTATCTAAAGAGGAGTGGTAAAATAAAAGGTGGTATACACACACAATATACATACACATATGTATTTGTGTGTGTGTGTATATATATACACATACATGAAGAAATGTGGGAGTAAGTTCAACACAGGTCTAAAAGAGAATTTCTGAGTCACGAGTTGTTCAATAGTATAAAACATATTACAATTTATCTAAATTTATTTATCACATGAAAAACATTACAAATTCTTTGTAAAGTCTATTTTTAAAGGAATAGAAAATATATACCAAACCTATAATATGGTTATATCAAAAGAAAACTGCATAGGTAGAGTCATAAGCTTTATCTACAATGCCATATTTTTAAAACATTGTGTTTATATATTACTTACGTAATTTTTAAAAAATTAAAATTAAAGCATTTTTAGTTATTTCACATGGTATTATAGAGAATATATAGAAATTTCAAGGACTTCCCAAGTTAAAAAATCTTAAGCAACGAGGTTGATGCAAATTATTTAAATTTGGAAGAATCAAGCCGGAAGCAGAAGGGGTTCAAGTATCTAAGCAAACATGTTTCTTAAAATCTATCACAAAGTAATGTTATTGAATTACCTTTTAAGCTACAGACATGTTATTACAAATATAAAAGCAATCTGCAGAAGCTGGAGGGGAAGTCCATATCCACTAGCATCCTGATAGATTGCTGGGTTTCTGCTTTTTTATTTCTTATTCTTCGGAATTAGCATTAAAAAAAAACTGATAAGATGTTTTAATTAAAAGATTTAGGTAAAATGGTGTTGTGGAAGAGAGCCTAAGACTATTGTATGACCCTCATGTTGCATGAGCCTCGGGCCTAGGGTCTGTCTGCAGGAGGACAGCCTACTGAAATAGACATAAGAAAGGTGAATTTCCTTTTCCACCCTAAGTTTTAAAAATTCTATTTGCAAGATTCATATATTTGTCCTAACAAAGGCACCATGTTAATTAACTCATCAACTGAATCTACTGTTCACAGTCTGAAAGCCAAAGGCTCATGCACAATTTTATTAAGATCGACCTGTGATTCAGTTATTTGTGAAAACAGAGATGTGTTACTTAGTGAACAGTTCTGTTTGCCAAGTAACCCGACGACTCGTCTGCAGTGGGTCATGCGCTCTTCCCGTCGCTCTGGGGTTCTGGTCCGAACGTCACAGTGGCCTGTACTCTGCCAGGGAAGCGCCTGCCTAGGACACCAGAGGCCTCGTCAGCTTCGCTGGAGCCGAGGGCTGGGCCACGTGACACAGAGGTGTCATTCCACTGCAAGCACCCCATCTTCACTCCCACATCTCCGGTGACTGGTGCTCACGCCCAGCTCGAGTCTCAGTGCTGGCACAACCCATGGTTCGTGACTGAGCCATGTCACAGTGAGCTGGGATGTCCCCCCCACGACTGCAGCCACAGATGCAGGCGACCTGATTGCAGAGCCCGCCTCCCTGGCATGTCGCGCTGGAGCTCGCCAGAGGGCTCGCGATGCACGGCGTTCCAGTCCCCAGCTGCACAGGTCCCACCCAGGCCCAAAGCGGCTGGGCAGAATCGTTCAGAATGGAACATAAGACATAGCCCGAGGGTCACACAAAACTCTAAGTGGCACGTGAGGGACAGACACGGATGCCAACCTCGCGATGCCCAGCGTTGGAACTGCCGGACTCGGAAGCAGCTGCTGTGGACGTGCTCTACGGGGTCTGAAAACAGGAGTTCGGCATCTAAACACAACCTACAGAAGGAACCAGATGGGCATTTTTCAACTGAAAATTACATCATAAAATGCTTAAAGTCACTGGATGGAGCCAATGCAGAATGGCGGTTAAGGGAGGAAATGGTAAACTTGCAGATATATGAAGAGCAATCGTCCAGTCTGAAGACGAGAGGAAACAAAGATTTTCTTAAACAAACAGAAATGCGGTTCCTGTGAGAAAATATCAAAAGGTCTAGCATTCATGTTTTTCTCATCTCAGAAGAAGAGAAAAAAAGATCGGCACAGAAAAATTATGGTAAAAAAACTTTCAATATTTGGTGAAAGACACAAATTTCCAGAATCGGGAAGCTCAAGGGACTCCAGAGAGTACAACACAAAGAAAGTCATGCCCAGACACAGTGAAATCAAATTGATAAAAACTAAAGACGAAGCAAAACTTCTGAAAGAAGCCAGGAAAAAATGACAGATAACCTCTAGAGACAAACCTTTTAATGACTGCATTTCTCATAAAAAAAAAAAAACAAAAAACAAAGTTCAGATGACAATGGGTCAGCATCTTCAAAGTAATGAAAGAAAAGACTACGAACCCATCATTCCATGTGCAGCAGCAAGAGCTTTCACCGATGACAGCGGAATACGAATATTCTCAGATGAAGTAAAGCTGGGTACAATTGATCCCAGGAGAACTGCTCTAAAAGAAAGTCAAAAAGAAATCTCGGGGCCGAAGGGGGGGGGCGACAGCAGCGGCCGCCTGGAGCAGACGCGGCTGGCCTCTGGGTGAATGCAGCAGACTCTTTCTCACCTGTCGATGATTGGAACGTTGTGCTTGTAGGTGTGATACACAGACAGCTACGCCATGACACAGGAGAGAAGGGGCCTGTGTGGGAGCAGGGCTCCCACATTTTACTTGAAACAGAAAAGTATTAACTGTAAACCTCAAGATATCCCAGATGTTAGAATTATCAGACTATGAAAGAGCATATTCGGGAGTCTCCAGAAGAACAGAACCAACGGAGGAGACAGACAGACTGACTGACTGACAGACTGAGATCATAGAAACTGGCTCACATCATCATGGAGGCTGAGATGCCCCATGGTCTGCTACGTCCAAGATGGAGACCCAAGAAACCCGGCTGTGTAATAAGAGTCCACAGGCCCACGTGTCACTGGGCCGATGGCTTAAATCACAGTCTGAGTCTAAGGCCCACGCACCAGGAGCGCCACGGCTGAGTGTGGGAGGAGGAGGCCTCAGCTTAAGCAGAGGGCCCTAACTCGACTTTTTGGTCTACACGAGCCTTCAGCAGTTAGATGACTCCCGCCCACATCAGGCCACCATTGCAAACGTGAATCTCCTTGGGACATGCCCTCACTCGCACACGCAGGAACACTGCCTCACCAGCTAATGAGCACCCTTTAGCCCAGTCAAGTTGACACGTAAAATTAGCCATCACAGGGGTATGTATGCGTATCGTAAATCCATAGAGAAAACACTAAAAACTAATGCGATGATAATTAAACAAAATGCCAATAGATATACTTAAATGCCAGTAGCTATGATAAAAATAAATGCTAAAAATGTTTGAATAATTCTAAAAAAGACCAGATGGCGAAAGAGAGGACGAAAGAAAGAAAGAAAGAAAAAAAACCCAGATGAGACAAACTAAAAATTAAATGGTAAACATAAATCCAACCGCATGAATAATTACATTTAATGAAAATGGTCAAAACACAATTAAAATTCAGAGACTGTCGGATTAACTAAAAACAAATCAGAATCTAAGTATATTCTATCTTCAAGAAAACCAATTTAAACGTTAATGACATACAGATATAAAGGATGGCAAAAAAATTAGTAAACACAAATCAAAGGAAAGTCCGAGTAGCTATATTAATGTCAGAAAAATAATTAGATTTCAGAACAAAGAAATTTACTGAGGAGTAAGAGGGCCATACAAAAGTTCAATTTATCAAGAGGAAATAAAAGTGCTAAATGTATATGCACCTAGCAACAAAACTTCCAAATGCACGAAGCAAAAATCTAATAAAATTGAAAAGAGAAATAGACATGGATATCCTTAGACCAGCGGCCACCAGGGCCGGGAGCGGGGGCAGGCGCCGTGGAACTGCGGGGGTGACGTTTGACACCACGAACCTTTCAAAATCCATGGAAAAATATGTGTTTGAAATCAGCTTTTCTTTTGCTGTTAACAAACTGACTCGGGGCAGAAGGCGGTTCGCTGAAGAGCCGCTGCCTCCTGCCGCCAACGCGACGCGCGCGCCCCGCCACCCCGCATCCGCGGACCCCGCGTGTGCTACGGCGTCCGCGCGCTAAACGGGCGCGTCCCCTCAGGTCAGTGCCCCTGTGGGCGCGCGCACCACGTCCCCTGACACGCGCATCCCAGCCGACGCTCGGCCCCCGCGTCCTCTCCCGCTCCGTAAGTGTGCCGTGTGACTCAGCGCCGCGCCCCTCGCATCCCTGTGCCCTTTGCTGGCGACATCGCTGTCACGCGGCCCGCGGGGCAGTGCTGGCTGGCGCCCCCGAGCGAGCAGGGCTGTGCCGCGCCGCGTGCAGAAAACGCGCGCGGCAGGCGCCGCCGGCCCGGGCCCAGCGGCCGTGTGTCGCCGCACAATGCGCGCCCCCGGGACTCGCATGGCAGCGTCCGTGAAACAAGGCGAGGTGCCGAGGGTCCCACGAGGCTGTGACCGGGGCGCAGAGCGCGTCCGGGAGGCCCCGCGCAGCACTCCCTCGGCGCTCACAGCGACAGCGCGCCACTGCCCCGCGCTACACGGATTTCTACGTCCGGCGCATTTACACAAGTATGTGTATCTGAAAGAGGACCGTGTTTAATTCCAAATATTAAAAACGTTTATAAGCAACCTTTTTTTTTTTTTTTTGAACTCTTAGACTCGATTTAACGCTGGCACAACCTCTGCTAAAGCCATTTTGCCACGTGCCATCCGGAGCTGACTTGGTTCAGACTCGCTGTGGAGTTTGGCGTCACGGGTCCCTTTCCATGGCCGTCCTCGGTGTCCACACTGCTCGGTGACCAGGGCCCCTGGAAAGGCGTGGCTTAATCCCCGCTGACCGCAGCAGGGCTGCACTGGGCACTCTGTTCAGCTTAGAGGTGTATCAACCCACAAGCTGATCGCTCCCGCCCTCGGCCCGCAGAGGACGGAATTGCACGCATCCCTCTGTCCGGCCACTGCCCAACCTGCAGTCCAATAAACACGCACACACAGCGCCGTGCTATCACCCCTTATTCTATACAATAAAGTAATTATTTATTACTCTTTCTAAAAACAGGAAGCTCTTCCTCATAAAGGAGGCTGTAGGATTAACTGGCCCACAAGGGTTCCTCGAAATGCACCTGCTTCCCTCAGACACCATCACGCCCCGCCCCACACCGGCGAACACATGCGGGCTCCTTTGGTTAAAGCGACAACCACATCTGTCATGGGAATCTAAGCGACATTTAAGGCTACTGAGATTTATTAAAAAGATATTTAAAGTGTCCTCAAAAACTCGGTTGTAATTAAGTTGAGATGAAGAGGTGGCTGCGGAGCAGGACACGAAAGCAGACACTGCAGTGAGACCACAGACGTGAGCGCCCGGCCTCCCCTCCGGCCTGTCCTTTGCCTTATTCCTTCACTGAATGTTTGCTGAGTCCGGATCCCCAGCCAGTCTGTGGAGCCCTGCTACACAGCGGTTATTGCAATCTTTTTTCATTTGATGCCTGAATTAATTCCGCCATTTCTTATATTCTCTATCTTCTCCTTTCTTTCTTTTTTTCAACATCATTGTCCCGGAATATATCCTCCAATAACTTTGTCATAAAGAATGCATGGTTAATTAAGTTTCCCATTTATGTCATAAAAAAAAAAAAAACTTCATTGCAATGCACTGAAAGTTTGAGACTATAACTCCAAACTCTAAATTATCTGCACAGAATCTGCAAGCCTTCCCCCCTGCGCCCCCAGCACTCCAACTGCAACTAACGAGACCTCCAGCGTGAGTTGGCTCCTGCCTTTCGCTAGGTGATATCTTGCTCTTGGCTTTTCATTCACTCTCCTTTCCTGGCAAGTTTTCAAGCCTGTGACTTGTCTCTACTTCACCAATACTCTGACGACTTTCTATCTGCTAGGATTTGTTAAGATCTTTAGTGAAGAAAACACCCATAATTTGGCCTTGGGGAAACTTTCAGGGCTGAGCTGAAATAGAGAAGCTGCCAGAAAGACTGAGGGAACCTCAGAGGCGAGGCAAGGACCAGGAGGGACGGTGTGCTGGGCCGAGGCACAGGGCAGCGCAGTGGCGACGCGTGAACCTGACTTTGATCTCATCGCTAGGATGCAGGAAGCGTGACCTCAGAGTTCCACAGTCTCCACAAGCTACGTCCCCTCTGACCCAGCTCCTCACTGTCCATGGCCCTGGCCCCCGGCGCCCTTCGGAGATTTCCATGTGACCCTGCAAAGGCCGCTCAGTCACCGCTATTTGCCTCAGAGAGCAGCTCAGCATTTGTTGTGGGCAAAGACGTTTGTACCTAATCGTGCTATTCTGCCACTTGGAAAGTCTAGGCAGCTGAAGAATTTTCCAGATAAGAAGGGCATCATCTTTTTAATGAATATGACCATGAGAAACACAGCCAGAACCCTAAGTATGTATTCTGAGCAAGTCCCTCGAGTTAGCAAATAAAATCACAGGATGCCCAGTTAAATTCCAATTTCCGATAAACAACAAATAATTTTTAGTATAAGATTGTTTCATGCAATGTTTGGGACATCCTTACTCTGAAATGTATTTGTCATTTACCTAAAATTCAAATTTAAATGAATGTATTTTACCTGGAAACCCTAGTTCTAACACTACATCCAGTAGAGAGATCCAGTAAAAGTCTGCAATTTGAATTAGCATTTGAATTCTAACATGCCCACTGAGACACATGCATGCCCCCGTAGTCTTGTATTTATTTTTACTCCGCGACGACCCTGAAACGAGTTCTTGCTGTGTAAATACGCTGAAATAAAGTCATTGTCAGAAATCGCTGTGGCCACACGTGCCCCATGCACACACCTCACAGTAAATCAGTGAGCTGGGTGCTGGCACAGACCACTGGGCCTGCCCCCCGCCAGACCCACACCAGCAGCGAGTGACGCAGAGCCCAAAACTGCAAGACATCTAAACGGGAAGACATCTCTCCTTTTCGAAGGAGTGTGATTATTTTAGTAGTAGAGCTATTTCTACATCTATTGCTATAAAAGCATTAGGGACATTATATAACTACGGTAATATAAATGCTTGTTAAATATAATAGGGATACATAGAGGAATAAAATTTCATTTTCAAAATTAAAAAAATTTAAATTTACAAAAATTACTTTTTTTTTTACTATAATTACTAATTTTATAGCTTCCTGTGAGTTGGGCAAACATTTACGGGTTAATGTTTTACAACGACCTAAGTGAGGCCTTTTCCATTATAGATCTGCATTGCTGTGTCTGTTTTATAAAATCCCACACGATTAATATCGAATGTCTCCAAAGGCTCCACTCATATTTTAAGATAGAAAAATACAGTTTTCTACTCAAATCTAGTCCAAGAAAAACCAATGTCCCAAAAAGTGACTTAAAACCAACCTCATTATGGAAAACTCATAGAAATCATTGTAGCATTTAAAAAAGTATCAGTTCCTAGAGGTGAGCAAGCTGATGCCTAAGTTTAAAACACTGTTCTCATCAGCAAAGTCTAAAGAGAAGCTGGGGTACGGGGGTCCACGAGTAGCTGAGAAGTCCCCCGACTGTGCCGAACAGCAAGTGGGGTCTCACTCCCACACTCCCCACACTGAGAATTACCACCCTAAAATCTCGGTGACTTAGGTGACGTCCGTGAGCCTCATGCTGTCTTTAAACGCCAGCTAGGAGAAACTAGAGAGCGAAGTGCTCACGCATAACGACGGTCACTGCCAAGACGGTCACTGGGCCACACTGGGCGGGACCCCCAGGCTCTGCAGTCCCTCTCCGCGTGCTGTGCGCATGCGTGGTCCGAGGAGGCTTGCAGGGGCGCCGTGGGAGGAGGCGGGAACCTGTCTCTCTGAAGCAGCAAGTACACAGCGGTGGGCGTTTCTGGGGAGCCCCGAGTGCTGCAGAAAGGTACAGGGGGCCCCCAGAGAGAGCGAGCCTCACGGGGAGGCGCGGCGCCTGGAGTCGCAGATGGGGCGCCCCCGCGGTGTGCGGTGGAGAGGAGTCGGCACCGCACGGCGGGAACAGTGGCCCGGCACGAGCGGGACCTGCAGCCACTCGAGTGGCCAACGCCGCCAGCTGATGTCTCGGTCCGCGGGCGGTCGCGGTCACGGTCACGGTCACGCCGACCTCCGGCTTCAGGGGCACCAGAGCGCCTTCAGGCCACGCAGCGTGGCGGGAGCAGGACGGACAGCTGGGACCTCCACCACTGCGGCGGGGGCTCGAAGGACACCGCGGCACAGCAAAGCTGCAAAGCTCCGTGTCCTGGATTTCCGATGGACGGACACGCGCGCGCACACACCTCCTTCAGATTTCTAGCAATTACTGCAAAGGACTGGGATTTCAGGTGCACGAGTAGAGATACCTGAATATCAGTGCTTAACAACTTCCCTTGGACCCCTGGGCTCATGAGGCCTCTCGAATGCACGGATGCTCCCTCCGCATCCGCCAGGCGTGACCAGCGCGCACGCTGTCTCAGTAAGTGGCACCCCTTCCGCCGAAATTCATGACTGCACCCCCGACCTATCTCTATTCCTCACCCTTCACATCAGCTGAAGTCCTGTCGCTTCTGCTTCTGACAAACCGCGGGATCTGCCCCCTTAGCTACATCTGCTCACACCCCCACGACGCGCGCTGAGGTCACCACGCTCCCCGGCGCAGGCGCCATGGGGACCAGTCCTGAGCTCCCTCCCCCCCGCAGGCCCGCGGCCCCTTCTGCTCTGCGGCTGCAGTTGTCTCTTTAAAACGCGGTTCCGATCGCGACCCTCTCTGCGCAAAGCCCTTCTGTGCTTTCTCATCCCTCCACAGATGAGGCTGAACTCCTCGCCTGGCACTGGGTGACTTAGGCTCTGTCTTCCTGGCCGACCCTGGGGAAGGCTTCCTGGCCGCACGGCCAAGGAGGACCCCAGAATGCCACACTCTCTCCCCTACCGGTGGGTGCTCAGCTACGTCGCAGTGCACAGTGCACGTGACTATCCGTGCCACTGTTCACGGTCTTTCCTACTGAACTGTAAGCTGCTCATAAACCTGGTTGCTATCTGCATTCTCCCTCAGTTCATTCCCAGTGGGCCTAGGCAATGCCTACTTTTTTGCTATAGAAGAGAAATGGTTACTATATAAATAAAAATGTTGAAATAGAGTGCATCCTCCGTAAGCAGCTACTACAATGGGGGTCTGCCCTACCTAAGCCATTTGCACTTTCCAGCAGAGGAAAAAGTTGTATTAAAGAGACTTTCAAAAATTTTAAGTAGATTTTATATTCTTTCTAGGAAAATTCATTTGAATATTCACACCTTCTTCTGCCAACATGTCTCAAAGTCACACACTGAGAAAAAAATCTGAGAGAATTCTGAGAACAGCTGGTTAGTATATTTCTTGATTTCTTTAGCTTCCAGAGAGAGTACAGATAAAAGCCAAGAAGATCAAGCCTGCGAGCTGTCTTCTCACAGATGAGAACCTGAGCAGAACCCTTTCGGCTGAGTCGGCGTTAAAGACACCAGCACGTGACAACTTCCTCGTGCAGAGGCCCGTGCCGGCAGGAGGCCCCAGTCCCTGCCCCATCGTCCCTCGGGAGACACAGTGAGCCCACACACGGAGGCCGCTGAGGGCCAGTCAAGCCGCTCCGGAGAGCGGAGCTGGTGCCCGGGGCAGGTGGGGTCGCGCGCCATCTACTCACGCCAGGGGTTTTATTGCTAATCAGGGTGAAAGACAAGAATAAGAAACACGGCAGCCTTCAGTAGATCGCTCGAGCTTACGATGATATCTAATCACTACATCTAATTATAAAGACAGAGAAATCACTAACGGAATTATTTTGAGTCCCTTACTAACACAATGATGACGCTGGACGTGATCTGGGGGCTGCCGCCTCATTGGTACCGTGTGGACAGGTGTAAACAAACAAGATGCTTAAGAAGGGGAGGGCAGTGTCACCGCGGGACCCGACATGGAGATGGCTCTGCCTCGCGTGAGCAGGCCTGAAAGAAAGTACGCTATAGCTGGTCACGTTAGACAGTGCGCACAGCCGGCTGCTCTCCACAACTGCCCAGCGACCCCGCACGCTGGGGCCTCGACAGCAGCTTACTTCCTCGCGGTCTGGAGGCCGGGAGGCCGAGGTCAAGGTGCTGGCCGGTTGGTTTATTCTGAGGCCACCGTCCTGGGCTTGTAGAGGTCACTTCTGCTGCTGCCTTCACAAGCTCTCCTCTGTGCCAGTCTGTGTCCTAAACGCTTCCTCTTGTAAGGACACCAGGACTGGATCGCGTGGGAAGCCACCTGGACGACCTCACTTCACCTTCGCTACCTCTCAGAGGCCCTGTCTCCAAGTGCAGGCATCCTCTGGGGGCCTGAGGGTAGGGCCTCCATGTAGGAACTTGGAAGGTATAGAATCAGCCCATGCAGCGTGTCTGTTTAAAAAATGACCTCAGGTTTTCCTTCCACTTTCCATTTGTTTACCTTCTTAAGTGAGACGCAATGCACATGCCACAAAGCCCGCCATCTGAGGGGCACGATGCTGCCGCGGGGCCCTCAGGGATGGAATCCGCACACACCTGCCCCTGGAGGGGAGCTCCCTGTCGTCTGAGCTACGAACTTACAAAAGCCCAGCAGCTGCGTAGACCGATGTGAAGAACGGAGCTGGGGCACGGGTGACAGCAAGGGGTGCCGTGCAGTCTCAGCCGTTGAACAGAATTTTTAGACACATCGAATTTCGAAATGGTGAAGTCTTCTGTGTCCTACATTTAATTTCTTACTTCTTCTGCCCAATGGTTTATTTAAATTTCGGAATTCAAATATACATGAATTTATTGCCCAGCTCAACCACCGATTGGCTAAACGGTGGGGCGTGACAAGGAGCGGCTGCACCCACTCACCTCCCGTGACCGGAAGGTGGCACTGGGCAGTTCGTGAAGTCAGGGGTCAAATGCGAAACGGGGGTGGAAATAATGAACAAACTCAGAAGAAGTCTCAAGGGTCACACCCTCTGCTGCGGACAGGGAACAGCTAGAGGATGCTGCCTAAAGCCAATGGGAGGTCCCCGAATGTTTTCTACAGGAAAAGCTTCAGAGCATGCAGGCGAATGCCTCCTTTGCCCTGAGGCCTGTGTGGGAGCCACTGCCGACCCCTGTGCACGCTGGACTCGCAGGCCCCCCATCCCCGTGGTGGGCACATGCTGCCCCCGACTCAGAGCAGGTCACTGCACTGGGCTCACAGTCCCCACGGAGCAACGTGGTTTTCTGACTGTTTCATGAGGATGACAACACACATCAGTCTGCAGGGTGCTTGCCCCACAGGGAGCACCACACTGAGGGAGGTCCCACGACTCTCATAGTATCATCACGACTGGATGAATCTAAACCACCTCAGCGAGTAGAGAGGCCCATCCACAATATCTAAAACAAGGATGAGCTGTCAGCAAATACCTGGGGAGTTACCGACTAGCTGGGGAAACAAAGTCACTAGTTACCAATAGGTTAGCAAGTACTATACAACCAAATTTTGAAACCAATTTTTGAAATTATTTCTATTTTCCCAAAAGGAAAACTGACAGCTAAACACAAGACTGAAAGGGAACAGTTCTCACCAGCACCATGAAAATCTCAAAGCGCCCCAAGTATCTAAGGAGAAAGTAGGCTAAAGAAACAGTAGCCACTAAAACGTTTAAATGTTCGCCACCCGAACTTACCTTATTCTGGCCAAGTTGCTTTCACAAGACACTTCGAATCGAAGGGGAGGTAGTTTTGTGAGAATCTTGAGACATATGCCGTCTGGAGAACAACTTGGCAATATTTACCAGCGGCCTTAGAAATGCAGCAATTCCTTTTCTAGAAATAGCCTGAAATAAGAATTAAGAACCAATACATGTTCGGCTTTAAAGATACTTGTAACAACACAGTTTATAACATTTAAGGAGAGTAAACAACCTAAACGTCAAAAATGAGAGATTAAATTAGTCTACATCGGTACAATGAAACACAGCAATTATTTAAATTGATACTTTATGTCCTGTTTATTACAGTGAAAGACGTTCATGACATGATCATCAAAACAGCGTGTTGCGCGCAGGGAGACAGTGCTCTCCGCTCGGAGGAGGCGGAGAATCAGCAGACGCAGAGTCCGAGCCCAAAGCTGGTCCCCTTTCTCAAGTGCTCATTTCCCTTCACCTGTGTCCTGCCCTTTCTACTTTTTAAATGTCGCCTAAACTTACCATTCTCTTCATCACTACTGTCACAGCTCTTCATTTACAAACAGCATTTTACGTGTTTGTAGAAAAGCCACATAACCGACGTCCCTGCCCCAGCCCTGGCCTCCAGGGCTGTCGGTGGGGGGAGGCTGGAGAAGGCGCGGCCTGCGCTGGAGGTGGCCGGGCAGCCACGCTGCGCTGCAGCGGGCAGAGACCCAGGTCCCTTCCGGTCTTCCCTGTCCTGCTGGCTTTCTCCTCTCCCTCTGGGGTACACTGGGGACCCCCTCTGGCTCGGAAATCGCAGCCAGCACCTGCCAGGGCTTCGGCTCCTGAGGACGCCCACCCAGAATGGCCACCGAGGACTTTTCAAGGCCAAGGCTGTGCGACACTGAATGTGAAGCTTCATTGCAAAGAGAGAGACCCCACCGACGCGTCTTCCGAGCACCACACAGCACACACACCCATCACGACACCCTCCCAAAATGCCTTCTGTGAGTTTTCCCAGGAAATCCAAGGTCAGTGGGTGAGTCTCACTGGGCATGAACAGAGGGAGCGGGAGCAGGGAGCAGCCACGGGGCAAGGAGCTCAGGGCCAACCAGAGCGGGAGACTCGGGTTCCTGAGACGCTGAGACTTCCGGCAGAGAGCGGTGAACATAGCAGGTGCAGACGCAGCGGCCCTCAGTCCCCTGCGCTCCCCTGCGCAGACCCCCACTGAGGGCGAGCCCCGATTCCCCAGTGGGCTTCCTCCATGCCGGAGCCGCTCCCGCCAGGGCAAGCCCAGAAGTGGCGACAGAGCGGGGAGCAGGGTGAGGGCCGCAAAGGCCGCCTGCCACCGTGGCCACGCACGAGGAAGCCCCTCGCCTGTCGGCCCGAGTCGGGCACCCGCGCTGACCTGAGGGCTCCACTCCCGCCCACCGCAGCAGATCCCATGGGGCCCTCTGCCTCACGTGAGGGTCCCGCCTGCCATCTGTCAGACTCGCCACACCTGAGAAGCGCTATGGGGCACCGCCTGTGGCCTGTAAAATGGGGTCCCCTGCGCTCACAAAGGCCCCTTTGCTGGCTTCCGCCAGGGTCTGCCCCGTCCCCGCTTGCTCTGCCTCCTGGAACTGCCTCCCAAAGAAGCATCTGTCCCCAAGTCCTGGTGTCAGGATGTGCTGCTGGAGAACAGAAACTGAGGCAGGATCAGGCCGGTAGTATTCCAATGCGCATTTCCTCAAAGGGTTTAAATACCACTCTTCTGGGGAGCCTACTCACTCCATGAGTAACCCTCAAACTCGGAATAGTGTGTGTGCATGTGTGTGTGTGACTGAGTGTGTGTCAACTATGTGCACGAGTGTGCACGTGTGCACGTGAGATTGTGCATGTGTGTGTGAGACTGAGTGTGCATGCATGGGAGACTGAGATTGTGTGTGTGCCTGTGTGTGTGACTATCAGACTGTGTGCATGACTGTGCACATGTATGAGTGTGCATGTGGGACTGTGAGACTGTACGTGAGACTCTGCGTGTGTGTGCGCACACGTGTGTGTGCTCCCATGTGTGTGTGTGTGTGTGCACGCGTGTGTGCTCCTTCAAGGGCTGTGAGTCCTTAAAGTCAGAACTGTTTCTATCCCCAGAGCCACGAATTCGGGTGAATGCACCCATCAGAAACGATCCTGCTGATGACGGCTGAAGCCATGGAGGAGGGGCCAGTCCCCACCTGGACCTCAGGCCTGTCTGCATCCGAGGCTCGCTGAGTCGGATACCCGGACATTTCTTTGGGGACGCTGCGCCAAGGCTGGCCGCACTCTCCACCTGACCGCGCAGCAGCGGCCGCCCACGGAGCCCCGGGTCCTCTCCAGCCAGGCCCCAGCCCCGCAGGAGCAGTGGCCTCCAGGGGACTCCGGGGCGGGGGGGGGGGGGGGAGGCGGGCACCCGTCCCCTACCTCCTTCTTGAGCTTGGGAACAGCCCACTTAGAGCAAAGGGCTGAGAAGGGAGGGGGCGCGGCTCGTGGGGAAAGTCAGGGGGTTCTCAGCAGAAGAGGAGTGTGCGCCAGAGAGCGAGTCATACCTACTTCAGCGCGATGAACAAGAAACGTGAGGAATGTAGCAGCCTTTAATGCCACCGGCTCTCACTGGGACTTTTGCAAGTAAACACCCTTGTTTGTGTCTACATTCGTATCACTTTACATAAAAATATGGATAAATAAGTGGGCTGGAAGAATCATCTTACTCCGGAAAGTTCTCCCATCTTGATTGATTGGGGCTTTCTTTCCTCACTCAGGCTCAGTGCCTTTGCTTGAGTGGCTGAGAACATTTGTTTTACTAAAAACTTGCTTAATACTTGGAACTACAGCACATACTTAAATTTATCTCTAGGACAAGAAGAGGTGCAAACTCCAGGGAACAGATTTGCCCCATTAACCAGAGATTCCATTGACTTCGAAGGTGGAGAGGACCGATGTTCGGAGAATGAGCCTTGCGGTGCAGGGAGACCTGGGCCCGGCTACTGTCGAGGGCAAAGGGCAGAGGCTGCGCATCCTGCGAGCCGCACCCAGGGCCGGCCGCGACCCCCTCTGCGCTGTGCGCACCCCCATCAGAACACGCAAGGAGCCAGCACCGCCCTCAAAGCCGAAAGTAAGACCTCACCGCGATTACAGTCCCCGATTTCCAGTTCCAACTTAAATGAAAAATTCTCATTGACTCAAGTAGGACTCAACTGCGCTCTAACTTCATAAGATCGCTATGGGTATAGAAGGCAAGTGGCAATTAAAAAACACTGGATAACACACATTGAAATTTGTAAAAGAAAGCCTTACCAAAAATTCCTTTAAAATAATGAAATTCTTTTAAATAGCAAGATGCATAGAAAAATTTTAAGCAATGTATTATATTTTTCATAAATATATTCCTTTTAGAAATATGGCCTAAAGTACACAGAAACGAGGGCAATGAAAGAAAACTTCGGCAGTTTCACGAGTCCCGCGCATGCCTCGTTTTGCGTCGCCCTGCAGGTGCTGGTACGCCCTCCCACGCGTTCCTGGAGTGCGGCGCTGGGTCTAGCACTTTCCGGTTCCATATGCTTCTGTGCACTGAAAATCAGCATGGATGGGGCTTTATCATCCTGCATAAATTAGGGGTGTGATTTGCCAGGATGACTAGGCAACAGTCCAGCTGTCTTGAAGAATCAAGAAAAGGAAGAGAAGGAGGTATTTTTTTCTTTCAACCTGGGAAGGGAAGACACAAGTTTGAACTAAATGGAATCATTTAGTATCTCAAAGTCAAAGTATCTGTGGCTTTGGGGAGGAGGAAAAGGAGAGCCATCTGGTTCCAGCAGCAGCCAATGCTGGGGACCGATGTTGAAATACCTATGCTTGGTCATGGCCGTGGCCAAATTTTACACCTAAGTTTCCTGGCCGTCGAGCAGAGGATGGTATGGGGCGTGAAGGAGGAACCCTGGGGTACAGTTTCATTCTCTCTTTGGGTTTTATACCCTTGAACATCATGCCCAAATAGAGGCAAAGGAAACCTGAGCAGGGGACACCTCGATCCCAGGAGAGCCCACAGGTGCAGGGGCCGGACCAAAAACAACCAGGTCTGCAGCGAGAAAAGCTACTCTCATGTCGCGTGCTTCATCCGCGGACCTTGGAATCCCAGCTCCAGGGACGGCAGCAGCATCCTGGTCAGCGAGCCCGTCCTCCTGAAGCAGCGTGACAGTCACGGAGGCAGAGGGAATACTGCAGCCTAGGGGACATTGCTCCAGCCCACACGGTGCTGCCACCCAGGCAGTACTCTAAGTATGCACACACACACAAAAAACCCACCTACCCCACTGATAAGGTCAGCTGCCTTGGGTGTGGGCAAAGTGATAATATCAGTAAACTCCAATCTCACATTTTCCTGTAAAAGTTGTTTCTGTGTTGAAAGCAACGCTGTGTAATTACTCGTGAATGAGGCATCTGAAGTTCATGGGCAGTGGTTTTTGAAGAAGCATTCGGGCAGGGAAAGCAAAGGCACATCAGCCCATCTATCCGGTAACTTCCTGCGGGCCAGGCGGGGCTGCTCTCCTCGGCTCAGGGGGAAGGTGCGGCTACCCGCAACTGTGAGGTTCAAGTCGCTCTGCACCATTAAGACCAGCCCACGCGGCCCACTCGTCTCCAGGTCCCTCCTTTCCAGTCGATCATTCCAGCAGAAGAAACCCTGAAAGGCTGGGTGGCTTGTGATTCAGCCACTGTGCAGATCAGACTTTGGGTCTGGTTTTAAGAAATTTTGTAGGACGTGTGCGTTCCTCTGAGAGCAGCCTCAGAAGCTTTCTTATCCATCACCCAGACCTCGACCCAGGGATTCGAAGCCCTGAGCTTATTTTCATTCTCCAGTTTCCAGCGCGTGCGCAGCGACCGGCCAACACCAAGGCAGCCGCTTTCCCTGCAGAGCTCGGTCTGCAGAGGCAGCCTCGGAGAGACGCACGGCCTCGCCTTCTGCACGTTCCGTTCCAGGCAATAGCTTAAGACACCACGTTGCCACTGCGTGCCGTCCACTGCCAGCGTCCTCTTTGCTAGCGGCAACGAGAACATTAGTGTCTGTAAATCTAATTGGCTCACGGGACCCGTAGTAAATTACCATCCTTAACGCTCTGGTCCCCGGAGCCGCTTCAGCACAAGCAGCCGCAGCGGTCAGGGTTCCATCAGGAAGGAGCCCGCACGACTGTTTCGAGTGAGAGGCTTCTCGGAGGAGTGAGGCCTCCGTCACTGCTGAAGAGAAAGAAATCCCAGGCCAGAAGGAGCTGCTGGAGGATGAGTGAAGAGGGCCTTCCCGAGTGAAGCGCTGGAGTGAGTGCACCAACGGGAGCTTCCCCGGAACCCAGAAAACCAAGGGGAAGGATGGAGGGAGAGGGCCAGGGGCTCTCGACGCCGCGTTTGCTTGTGAGTCCGGAGTCTCTGCTGGTCAGGACGGCATTTGGGAAAGAAATCTGGACACGAAGGAGGGCGTGAGGACGCACTTGCAGCACGCACTCACCGTCAGCGACCACGAGGACCCTCCGCTCATAAGGGCTCAGTTTCACCTCCACCTTCCCAGCCACCCAGAAATCTCTCTTTTGGCCGCCTCCAACTGAGAGCCATATGGGGAAAGGCGTTCTGGGAGAGAGCTCCAGCTCAGCCAAGTTTGCACAGTGTAAAAATACCACAGCATATTTTCCACATTTAAATCCTATTAGATTTAAGTCATGTGTCATTGCTCTTAAATCATGGGCCTGTTGGTTTTTAAATCATGTGCCAGCTCTGACTGAATAGCACTGGTATTGATTATGATGGTTTTGGTTGCAAGCCACAGACACAGACTCCGGCAGCTTTGGGGAGGGGAGCTTCCTGCAGCAATGTCATCGGGCAGAGCTCACGGGTCTGGCGAAGCGGCGCGGAGGTGCTTGGAAGCCAGAGAGAAAGCAGAGAAGCTGCAGGACGCCCTCCACGGCCTCGCCGGGGCTGCTTCTCGGGGGAGGAATGTACAGCTTCGATTCGTTTTGTCTTTTCAGTCTGGAATGCCCAGTGCCCAGGGGCACCCCGGACTTCCTGCAGCGTCTCTGGGGCTCAGCCCGGAACGACACCTGTGACAGGCTTCCCAGGCTTCCCCTGGTGCCGCCGGCTCCGGCACCCAGAGACCAGGGCGGACCTGGACCGGTGTCCACCTGCCCGAAGCTGCAGGAAGCGCGGAGAGGGCCCCCGTCCCCGGACACCGTGCACTCATCACATGGAGCCCCGCGGGGCCGTCCCCTGACTGCTGACGCCGCCTCCCCGCCTCGCTCGACAGCAGCTTCCTTGCTCACGTGACTCTCTAACACTGGTTTCGGTTTTGCTCTTCTGGAGGTGAGGAGCGAGGACCCAGTCCGCCTGCCCCGAGAAGTCGGGAGCTGACGTTCAGGAGACGTGGAGGCGCAGCCGGACGCGACGGCGCCGAGGTCGGCGGCTGGTCCCGCTCACAGGGCCGAGGCGCGCCAGGGCCGGCGGTTGCGAACCGGGGCGCCCCCGAGCCTCGGCGGGGACCGGGCGGCGTCCGTGCGAAGGAGGTGGGGGCACTCCTAGCTCAGCGGCCGCGCTTTTATGTGAAACACTTTTGATAGTGAAGAGCTGAACGCTTCCCGTCTTCGACACCCGACACTGAATCCTCGTCACTTCGTTCCCCGGAGCCTGTCGGAGGCTCCGCATGCCACACGCGCCACTCCTGCCGGGACGCGAGGGCTCTTTCCACAGGGCCTTAAACTCGTTCCATTTTAGAGGCGACACTTACGCAACTCAGACTCCCTGGAGAGTCTGAAGCGCACGTCCAGGGAGATCGCAAAGTCCCCGCCATCGGCTTCCTCCCCGAGTGCCCGTCACACAGACCCACCTGGCCACGGAGCCACCAGACGCCTGGCAGGACATTAGAAGTGCTGACGCAGACCCCCGCGGGGGTGGCCCATCGCTGCGATGGCGACGGGTGAGTAACGGTCAGCTCCCCACCCCCCACCCCCCACCCCCGCTCCTGTGGCCCCGCTCCGAGTTACCCATGGGCCGAACACTGATTTGAGTAGAACTTCTACTTTATTGCTTGTATCTGCTCACTCTGCGGGTTCTTTTCCCTTTGACATTATCTTCTCAAAAAAGAGATAATATTGCCAAATTTAACCTAAACCCATTCCTTCAGGAAATTCTTAGCCTGGGTCTGTGGGTGAGAAGTGACGACCAGGAGGAAGGTCTGTGTCCCCAAGGCACTCCTGCGCTGGGGCCACTTGCAGTGAAGAGTCAGCGCAGCATAAGGAACGCGGACTGCTCGGTGCCCGGGGTGATGCGGACACTCCAGGCCAGAGAAGCTTCCAGGGCTGCTTCCCCCGCTCCACGCGGTGCCCTACCCTGCCTCAATAGGCCTCCACGGCCACAAGCAGATCCTGGTGACTATGTCCTGACTCCGCAGACTGGTACAAGCCAGCACAGCGGCCGCACGCCTGCCTTGCGTGCCACCCACGCGCTCCCGCTGGCGCGGCCGGCCGCAGCCCCCGCGTCCCCGCCCCCCCACTCCGTTCCTCAGATGTGGCCCACGTCCCTGCGGGGCACAGTTTCCCGCCAGCCCCTCCCACGCTCCCACGTGGACAGCAGGACGTGGCCCAGGGCGCGCGCCGAGTCCTTAGGGGCCCGCGGCTCAGCGAGGCCAGACCACGCTGTGCGTAGCTGCCTCCGCAGGCTCTCGTGCCCCGAGAATGCCCGCCACCTCAGAGCCACCGCCGGCTCGCGCTCTCCCCGAGCTCTCCCCGTGCACGCCCACGAGGACCTGTGCTGTCTCCGGTCTGCATAGCAAGTGCCGTGTGCCTGTCCCTCTCCTCCATGCGGTCCTAAGTCCTTCGCCCAGGAGCCAAGTCCCCCCTCCAGAGTCCACCAGGTGACGCTCACCAGCAGTGGTCACTCTGCAGTGCTGCTGGTGAGGGGACAACTAATAAAACGGTTTTTCAACAAGTTAAAGGAGCGGCTTTTTGGAAGTAGGATTTAAAGATGGGACCTGGATAAGGCCATGAATATTATTTATCGTGTGTCTGAAAAGAGCTTGCCGCCCCTTATTTTTGGACTCGCCCTGCAATCCGGTGTCCTGACCACACAGTGTCCTTTCTCCGTGAAGCTGTCAAAGCCCAGCTGGGCTGGTCGGTGCGATGTCGTGCTGCTGTGAGACCCTGTCAGCATGACACTCTCCATTCCTGCCACAAAATAAAGTCAGGGTTTGTAGGAAAAAGAGAACACACCACGATTAAAATGACGAGTTTTTTAACAGACGTTTCTACAGTGTTTGGGGACAGCCCAAGACAAGACTGTATAAACTTCTAGGGCCACTTACACATAATTTGCTTACCCCATAAATACTAAACTCAAACCCAGATTTTGATAACTAAGGATGGTAAGAGATATTAGCTTTAACTTTAAAAGAAACATCCAAAAAGGACTTTAATTAGAGGCACCTATAGCAATATGGTGCATACTCACGTTCTCAATCTATTCATCTGCCACATAACTTACATCTTAAAATCCAATTTATATCATTTAGGTTTCATGAAGTAGAAATGCTGGCCAGTTATTTATAGCACAATGAATGTTGTTAAACATCTCAAACATGACAGTGACCTTTACGTTACTCTGTATTACTACCCAGAAAAGGCAATTTATTTCATAGCCTACTGAATATAGAAGCCATTTGCAGATACATCTAGCTTAAGTGGTAAAATTACAGAAAATTACACATACAGCATGATAGCTTTTTTCCTACTCAAAGAAAACCACCTAAATGCCCTCAAATTCTGTAAAATCATTGCTCTTTTAGAATCAGTGATTTCCTAAATTATCATAAACTGTCAGATTTTACAACCATATGGGATTATTTTATGCTTAATACATATTTATTAATGTCCCTGATTTAACATAGACCATAAGCAGAATCACACTGGACCTAGGATAATCTCATACAATTACATCTAGCATCATGCTGTTGAGAGGGGAGAGAAAAAGGGGAGAAAGAAAGTGAGAGAAAATATCCCTCATAAAAATGGCCCTTTTGAAATCCTCAGTAAAGAAAGCCAGGCTGGGGGAGCGGGGGGGGGGGGCACATGACCTGCCCGCTACAGCTTCTAGCCCCTCGTATCATCTCTAAATTCATCTAAATTCTCTAATTTTATTAACTATAGTGTGCTACACGTTTCCCTCATAATTCCTTAGAATTATGACTTATAAATTTCAGGCGTCCCGTAATTCTAACGCTAAGAGGTTGAACCAATGCCCTGCTAATCCTTTCAGTGCTGCTGATGTACGGACTCTTGGTCTTCCATTCATCAGCATTTGACTCTTCCAACTGGAGTTCGATATTTCCATCCCATCATCTCGCAGAGTGTAAGACTCTCAATCTCCTTGATCATTTAAATTGCCCTTCCTGAGAACTTTCTAGCTCTTTTAGTTTCTAATCATGACTTTACGCTTTTAAATCCTGAAGTTATGGATTCTAAAAGACAGAGTCCCTCTTACAGAACAAAAAATGGAAAAAGTATTAACCCAGGTTACTGAGTGCTAATGCTTTATCTGTGTTAATTTATCCTCACGATACCATTTATACATATAAGAAAACTGAGAGTGAAATAGACTAAATAAGACATGGCTGCCAATAAATAACAACTAACATGCAGTTGCCAAGCAACAGAGCCAAGTGGGAACCCGGGTGTTGGCATCGGAGCATCGCCGTTACACGTCCCCGACAGCAGTGTGCCACTGGAAGTGTCCGCGTTGCCAGTCCTTCATTTTGGCTGAATCCATTAGTTGCAATGGGCAGTGATATATTCTGACCTATTCATTTCTCTGTGACGGGATTTGTGGAGCTATTGATTATCTGGCCCCTGATCCCTTAGACAATCATTTTAGCCTATATCATTTCCATCAGAAGTTTTAAAGAAATAGAACCCCCCCCAAAAAAAAAACTCATCAGATTTGTATGGAACCATAAAAGACCCCAAAAAGCCAAAGCAGTCCTGAGAAAAAAGAACAAGTCCAGAGGTATCACACTCCATGACTTCAAACTATACTTCAAAGCGACAATAATCAAAACAGCTTGGTATTACAGAAAAACAGACATGCAGACCAGTGAAACAAAATTGAGAACCTGGAAATAAACCCACATATATATGGATAAATAAGTTTCAGAAAAGGAGCCAAAAACATACAGTGGATAAAGGAAAGCCTCTTCAATAAATGGTGCTGGGAAAATTGGAAACCCACATGCAAAAAAAAAAAAAAAAAGAAAAAAAAAAAAAGAAACTAGGCTGCTATCTGTCACAATACACCAAAATTAACTCAAAATGGATCAAAGACCTAAATACAAGACCTGAAACAAGAAGTTGCATAGAAGAAAACACAGAAATTAAACTCATGGACTTTAGATTTAGAGAGGACTTTATGAATTGCCCTCAAAGGCAAGAGAAGTGAAAGCAAAAATAAATGATTGGGACTATGGCAAACTAAAAAGCTTCTGCACAGCAAAATAAACTATCAGCAAGACAAAGAGGCAACCAACTGAACGCCTCCCTCTGATGAGGGACTCATATTCAAAAGATATAAAGGAGTCGACTCAACCACAAAAAAGCAAACGATCCAATTTAAAAATGGGCAAAGGTCCTGAACAGACACTTCTCCCAAATGGCCAACGCTCATATGAGAAGCAAATCAAAACCACAATGAGATACCACTTCACACCCGTCAGAATGGCTGTCATCTACAGGACACGTAATAACTAGTGCTGGCAGGCTGCAGGAGAAAGGAGCCCTCATGCTCTGCTGGTGGCCGCAAACTGGTGCAGCCGCTACGGAAAACAGTATGGAGGGTCTTCAAAGAACTAAGAACGGAACTGCCAGGTGGCCCTGCAATCCTGCCTCTGGGTATGTGCCTGAAAGATGTGAAAACATTTACCCGTAAAGATATATGAATCCCGATGTGCACTGCAGCATTATTCACAGTGTCCAAGACATGAGAACAACTGAAGTGTCCCTCCATAGATGGCAGGATAAAGATGTGGTGCATATGTACAATGGAATATCACTCAGACACAAGAAAACATGAAACGCTGTCACTTGCAACAACATGGATGCATCCTGAGATTATCGCCCTAAACGAAACAGGCCCGAAAGAGCTGAGAACCATATAATTTCACTGAAGTGGGACATAAAACTAAAAGCAACAAATGAACAAAGAGGGAAACAGAGACTCATGGACACAGATGACATTACGATGGTCACCAGAGGAAAAAGGAGATGGGGGAGGCAGAAAAGGGTAAAGGGGGTCAAATACATGGTGATGGAAGATTTGACTTTGGGTGGTGAACACACAACGAATACACAGATGATGTAATATTGAATTGTACACTTAAAGCCTATATAATTTTATTAACCATTATCACCCCAATATATTTAGTAAAATTTTTAAAAAGAAGTTTCCAAGCATGGGGGCGTGAAGAGGGTTGGAAGAGGAACAAAGAAAGGAGTTGTATTTCATGAGGTAGTTCTAGACGACTCGTACCAGTCAGATTTCCCTCGAGTCCACAGGCCCTGACGGGTGGTTGGCTCCACCAAAGAGCCATCTCCAGAACCGAGACGGACATCTCCCTGTCTTTGTCACCTGGACTGTCAGCAAGAGTCTAGCTCAGAGTGTAGCTGAAGTTTCAATGAAACACACATTCCTTGCGTAGCTTCAGAACTATGGCTGGTCGAAAATGACTGAATTCTGAAACTGTCTGTTGTACTTTGTCTTCTGACTGGACAAAAAGACTTTCCCATAACCAAGAATCTGTCATTTTATGGCTTTATAAAAATTCAGTTGTCAACAAATTCTCATCAAAAGCTCTCCTCAACTGTTCTATTGCACTCTTAAATAAATCAGAAGAGCGTTCTACTTCAAATGAAAAACAGATTGGAGATGCTATAAATCCCTTCTTTTATGTCAATTTTCCCTGGAGCCGTGTTTATCAGCACCACTGAGATACTGCGGACTTTTGTTGCAGATCAGAAAGCAGAAGAGCCGATACAGTGACCACATAAAGCTTTGTTCTCCTTTGTTTGAACTTAGAAAGAACAATGTGGTATTTAAAAAGTAAAGCAAAGGAGATAGAACCACTGGCTAGTCAATAATTTAAGAAAAAAATAATAGGCCAAGTCCTTTCCTCAGCCCTTCTGAAACAAAAAGAAGAAAAGAAAAACAGCCAAATAAAGTTCTGACTGGATCAAAGATATAAATTCAAAAAAATAAAACCATAAATAACAAAAGATACGGGCAAATTATTTTATAATCAATGGCTGTCCTAAGTATGATATCAATCTAGAAGCTATAAAGGAAAAGATTGATATGTTTTACTATAAACAAATAAAAATTTTAAATCACAGCAAAGTCAAAAGACAAAGAATAAACTAGGGAAAAGATCTTCAACAACTGTGAAATATATGGAATTACGTCCATTTTTTAAGATCCCTAAGAGTGGAATGGTGAGAACAGGGAAAGCAAATGTTCCTATTTCACTAAACATCCTTCTGAAATAGAATTTTTACAAGGAGTATGTGTTTTTCTTATAATTCAGAAGGACAGAGAGTAGTAGAAGAGGTCAGAGAAGAGTGGAGAGAAATAAGTTTCCAACGCACCGCGTCCCCCACGCATAAAAGACCGTGGCAGTCTAGCGGCCTTCGGCCATGTGATCACCAAGAGGCCGCGGCGATGCCCAGGGGCGGCCACATCTGAACTCGGTCAATGGCACTTGCCCATCAGCAGCCTTGGTTTTTTCCCCACATTGCCAGGAATTAACCTCAGATCACACTTCTCAGAAAATCAATTGGATTCTAAACTTCATAATCAACACTGAAGAGGGCAGCCAATGAGATCAGATTTCAGAATGACCAACAGAAATTGTAACCTCAGATCATGGTTTAAGTTTTGTAAACCAGATATGACAATTACAAAGTCTGTGTCATGAGGAGGTAGAGAGAGATCAGCTCTGGGAAAGAAATCCATTTTTTTTCAAATTTCATCTCTCAACTTCCTTTTCATACTTGTCTTACAAACACACAGTACCATGTTTTAAAACAAAACAAAAGAACACATGGCTTTATAATTTTTCTAGTTTGTAAATTTATATTCTCTTTAAAAAAGTATCAAAAATCAATTTGCACACTGCTGCATATGTAACACAGTATATTTATTTTACAAGTATAATTATATGAAACCAGTACTATCTTGGAAAATCCAGGATAAAATATGAAGCAATATTTATTCCTCTAGGGTTAAGTATGAACTCTAATTTCCAACTTTGCCAAGGGGTATTTCTTAACAGATATAAAATCGATTAAGAAATAGTCACAGGATAGGTTTAGTTATGTACATGAACCAGTCTTAAATGACTAATTTGATAGCATTATTGCACCATCAGATTTTGGTTATATTGAAACAAAATTCCTAATTAAAGCGATTTTCCTATTTTCAATTGTATATTCCAATGACAAAGATCCAGGATCTATAATTCTTTTGTCAATGGTGAGGATTATCTTTTGAAAAAGCTCCTTATCACATTTGTTTAGAAACTTCTGATTCCATTTATGTCTCAAAAGTATACCTGCCTATTCCGTAGGCCATATTATCAAAACAAACTTTCACCCACCGAGACATTTAGATAGATTATTCTCACTATTACCAAAATGGCAACAAATGTTCTTCCAAAGAAGAACATTTAGATTAAAAGCTTAAAGACCCCTCTCTTGATATGGCAGCTGATCATATGCAAGATTTTGGTAGGAATGGGCTTTTCTCCAATCTGCTGGAAAGCGTCTAACATCATAACAGATACATCCTTTGAACTCTTGCCCAGAATGGGATTGCTAAAGAAAAATGATGCTGAAGCAACACTGACTTTGAATATTTTTTCTTGGAGACCATAAGACATGTTGGGGATTTTTTCTAAGTGAACTTCTTTGCTTAGACGAGGACGTGTGGCGCATCTTGCTGACAAAGTGCTGACCCCGTGCCGAGTGCCCAGACGACGCAGACTCCTAGACCTGGTGACGGCCATCCATGCGAGCGCACGTTAAGTCCCTCTCGGCTCTTTTGTCCACTAATGCTCAGTGTCACAAATCCAACCTGCGAACTCCCTAATCTTCATCAATAATTACAAACAACGCCAGGAACTGTGGCGGGCGCTGAGCAGACCTGCCCCCGCGCCCCTGGGCGCTCCTGCGGTGTGACCGCCCCCACGCTCACCTCCCTCGAGTCAGCCCCGCACTCGTCAGCCCCGCGCTCCGTGTCTCTCTGGGTTAGTGCGGCTCAGCGTTCCCAATGAGTGCCTTTCGGTCCGATGAGACACACGCACCCCTCCCCAGGCGGCCAGGGAGGCCCCTCCGGCCGTCCTGCAGATGCCCCTTCTGAACGCAGATCGTCCCACCCCAGGCTGCAGGTTTGCTGCAGGCGTGGGGTCTGCTCTGGGCCGCCCCGTGGGGTTTTTCAGAACGCGACCCCAGCCCTGTGAGCAAAATCACCTTTTCCGTTGAGGGTGGAGGGAGGTCTCAAACTACAGGCTCCTATGTTTTAGGGGAGAACCATGATCCATTGCTCATCAGATATTCTATATGGATTATTTCACATAATCCTCAAAATAGTATTATATGGTGGTATTTTTACCACAATTTTGCAGAAGAAAAGATGGAAAATTAAAGAGGTAAATAGACTACCTGAGGAATTCTGGGATTCAAACACATATTGAATTGTTGTACTGTCTAAAAAAAAAAAAAGAACAAACAAAAAACAAAAACACACCTGTTTTATTGCTGTTACGCCAGGCGTCCTGAAACAGCAGATCCAAACAAATGTGTCGGGGCCTCGTTCCCCAGGAGGCCATGAGGTGCAGGTAACACGGACCACCCTGACCCAGAAAGCGCACCTGGGCGTGTTTGCTCTCTCGGCCAGGGGACAGGGCACACACGCAGGAGCGAGGGAACCCTTTAAGTCACAGTGTATGCGCCAGGAATGGAGGGGATTCAGGGCTCGACATTAACGAAGGGACTGAAGTGTGCCCTCCAGATCCTATGGGACGAGCCCACAGACGCGTGCCTGTCGGTCAAAAAAACTCCACTGCACAGGGGTCAGGAAAGGTCTCCAGTGAAAATGGACATCCCGGAGTGGGGCACTCGAAGTTCGCGGTCACCTAACTAACAGCTTCAGTGATTAGAACCGGCTAAGGTGACTAGAAGTGTTTAGTTTCTCTGGTTGATTTTTAAATATTTATTAAAGATTTACTTAACACATCAATGAGGGAATTAGCAAGCTGGCAAATGGGGTTCAAAGGAGAGACACTTGTATTTGTAACCCCAAAAATAAAGAAGGCTGGGGTAAAAAGATGCTAAATAACATACAAACCAGCTAATGCCTCTAGGGCAAAGTACTGTAAAGTGTATTTTGTAAAGTCTCTGATAAAAAAGCATTTGCATTTCTACTAGACAAAGTTCATTTGCATGATTATGTTTCCATATGTTAACAGCTAAACTTACAGAGGTGTGGAACACCCTAATCAACGGTAAATAACACACCAACCGTACACAAGTACACAATCCAGAACAATTAGAGAATTCTTAGGTGGACCTATCGCATTATGTTCAGGAAGAACATTGGAAAGATATGCATTTATCCTTTTGCCTACTTCCAAATTTTGGATTTTTTCCCTTAAAGTTCTCCTTTGTGATAGAAAATGATCACCAATGATTGCTGTTGATCACAACAATGCCGGACTCACTGCTTTTTGGCTTGCTTTCCAGGCACGGGCTTGCATAAGCCTCTCAGCAGCATGGCCAACAAATCTGGAGTTGCACGGTGATGAGCAACTGCTTTGCGCAGGAATCATCCCCCATCTGAAGGTGCCATGAACACGCGGACGGCGTTTCCAAGTCTTCATCCATCGGCAGAGGTTCCTTGCGAGTCACTTGGCACTTGCGAGCCTCGATTCCACGCCGTTCCCTGTGTCCGGATCCCGTACATGTGACTTCGCTGCTCCCTCTGCAAAGAGGTTGCCTACATCTCCTCGCCCCTCGATGAGCTGCTGGCAAACATGACTTGAAAAGTGCTCACATTTTCCGCTCACCTCCTGTTCTGAGAATGCAAGAAAACACGCTGGGCTCACATGCTGAAGGACGAAAGACGAGACGCAGCACCCAGTCACGGTCATCCCGACTGAGGTGACAACATGCCAGTGACGCCACTGCTGACCACGAAGCACAGGTGGCCCAGACACAGCCCACGGAGCTCAGGCAGAGCAGACGGACCCGCAGTCCGCACAGGCGGTCACTGCTGGATGCACACGGGGTGTGTCGACATGTGCTGCACAGCATTACTGTGACGATGGAGAGTATACACAAGAACTGTGAGAATGTTCCAGAAGAGAATTCAGCCTGTGAAAATACGTGTCATCGTGGAGAATTCAGAGGTCAGAGGGAGTTCAGCAAGCTGCCCAAAGATCTCAGGAAGTGCGAGCAAATTTTTAAGCAGGGAATTCACATTGCCTCACGATCACTTAAAACCATTAACAGGGACCATGCAGGGTCTGAGGTGGGACAGCAACATCACAAAACCGGTGTCCGGCGTCTCACATGGCCAGCTGCGGTGAGACCTCCCGGCCTCTTCCCGCACTTGGGGGCCTCGCGGGGTGACCATGGCCTCTGGTCTCTGCCCCGTGTCTCTTCTCCTCTTAGATCACTGAATGTGACCTCATCTTGAGTAGCCTACATTTGCAAAGACCCTATTTCCAAACGAGTTCACAGGCACGAGGGTTACACTTCAGCCCGTCTCGCTGGGGGACACATTCGGTCCACAGCAAACTGTGTTTCTAAAGCCCATGACATGCATCCATAGCTCGCATGTCACCCTAGCATTCCAACGTGCACGAAGGTCACCTTGACAGTCTAAGTGTCGATGACGTGTACCTGAGGCTAGCACATGCGCACTACTGATTAGTACTTTCTGGTTCTAAATTAAAATTAACATGTCATTATTTCTGACTATGAATCAACAAATATGAAGTCATAGTCTCCTGACTAAATTCACTAACATATTCATAATACGTGAAATGTAGTGTTTTTCAGAATATGACTAAATTCTTGGATGAGTTTATGAATAAAGATACACTGCAACCTTTTATATTATTGAAGGATGAAGAATATGATATTCTTTTCAATATATTCAAGTGTTTTTCAAAAGGACTTTTAAAACTTCAAATCAACTTTTCATTGTTAGCACATTCTAACCTATTTGTGTTTATATTATCAAGATTACATAAAAATTTTAATAGAATGTCTAGCAGAATTCCTGGCATGTAGTCAGCCCACAAATATATGTTAAATATTGCCTTTTCTTGCAGTTAATATTTTTTCAATCATTTTTTATTATAGAGGCAAAGTTTTAAATTGAATTCTAATGGAAATGATTCATTCCTTTTTAGTCTTGATCTCTCATGTAAACTTTTATAGCTACTTACAGTAAAAATACTACATGGTATTTTAGGAGTTCTCTCTTCTTTGGAAAAATAAATACATAGGAAGCTCAGAGTGATGAAGATAAAATGCTATGCTTTGGGAGGGGAAATTTTTACAATTTTTGAAAAATAATCTGATGTTTTCACAGTTTTTCCAGATCTAGAAATCAACCTCATATGGAAAACACACACACAATTTTAATTAATAGTTTAGCACAGATCTGGATTCTCCATTGAAAATACATACATTTAACTCAGGTAAATTCACGTCAGCCCACATGTCACAGTACCAACATGTTACATGTAGTATCTGCTAGAGCATCGTCCAAAAGGTCGGGTCAGGGAAGGGTCAGAGGTACCAGTGGATTTGAAAGAGCACACGCAGGCATCTTATTGGGATGGTATTGACAGAATCATAAGGAAAGGCATGTAAAATACCTAGATTAGAACCCATTTATAAATGTCATTTTAATTCTCAAATGGTCGCTTGCCCACGGACTTCAACTGGCACTGCATAAACAAGTTCGTGAGTTTTCCAACATTCTCCTAAAATAGGTCATTTATTTCTAAGAGTCCTAACAATTTTTTTTGACAAAAAAGAGTGGATAAAGGGAAATATTTCCAACTACAGTAAATTAAAGTTGGATTCTGACATATAACAAAAAATAGCCTAAAATGTTTACTTCAAACAATTTATTTGAAGTGGCCACTTATATCAATTTTCTTCCCTCAAATAGAAATATAAAAATAGAAAATGATATAAAAATGGTCTATAAGAAACACAATCAAATGACCATCACTGATCCCTAATATTAAATAATCTAGTGACAGCTAAAATTACCATCGTAGCTTGGCTCTCTGTTCAGAGATGGTGTTAGGTTTTCGTTTCTTTCAATCAATATTGCAAAATTGTTCTGTAGGTACATTTTCATGGTTCTAAATACCTGCAGAGTAAACCTCCCACATGTGTGATTAAGCAGGTGTACAGATGTCCTCAGAGACAGGCCCTAGATTACAGACCAGTTCTCAATATCACCCGCCAGTCCCTATGTCTTTGCACTGATCAAGATGACTTCGAGAAGAAATAAAGACCACTTGCAACCAATGTCTCCAATGTATTTTGAGACATTGATTTCAAATTAAATAATTATTCTAATGACTTCTTGAAATACACGACAACAGCAAGACCAAGGCGGTGACGTCTTCCTTCGTTCCCTCCCATCTCCACTACCAGCCCTCCCCAGACCCCAGGGCCGCCAGAGGCATCTCTTCATAACCTGGTGCTCAGTTTCTCCGAGGCAGTAACTGTCCACAACTGCCACAGACAGCAGCTAACGATGCTCCTATTTAAATTTCACACAAGAATCAAAAATATAAAAGCCATTAGGATCCAAGTAAGTCATCTTGAAATGCTGTGATTTTTAACACGACATCTATGAGCATATTTTGGATGTAGGGTTAATACTTCTCACTCATAAAAATGATAGGTATGAAAATTTGTCATAATAGTCATTCTCACAATTTGCGATTTACTGTATAAGAACTGGTGAAGCCTCTGCATTAAATAAATTCATTCATTTAAGGCACTTAGAATTTGGAATGCAGTGAACACTTGGTAAGTGTCAGCTATTAGCCGTGACATTTGTTCACACCTAACGGATCTTTCCAGATCCCGTTGGTCTGTTTTACTTTACAGGCTTTATTCAAAATTATAGCAGCAACACATTCATTCTGTAAATATTCAAGGCAAAACAGAAGCATCTGAAGTGAAATGGGAGACTCTCCCTTCACGCTCCTGTCGCGTTGGCTAACACGAACCCACAGGTTAATGGAGAAGGAATCAGCGTCTGTATTGTGTGGAATATTCTTATCCAAGAACAAGAATCGTTTTCCGCATCTTCCACACCTCGATTCAGCAAAATTATAAATTCCATTTTTCACATTCTTTATTCAACTTATTCCTTTTCATTTATGTCATTTGCTGCTATTTAAACAGTGTATTTTCTTCCACTGTGTTCCGTAACAACTTGTTTGTAAATAGAAAAGCCATTGTTAATTTTTGTACATTATTTTTATAACCAACCTGTTTTCTTAACTTTCTTACTTTACAGTCAGTAAATGAATCTCATTGAAGTCTGCTATATGATTGCTTACAATCATACCACCTTTTAGTAACGTGCATGCCGAAAGCTGTCATTTTCCTGAGCAGAAATGTAGTTGTATCCCGTAAACTGCGATACACAGTGTTTTCATTTTCCGTATTTTCTAGATATTTCTAAATCTTTGTTTTGAATCATTGCTCAAATAGAACTTGCTTAATGGGAGGTTTCTGTCTGTTTTTCCTAACTTTTAGCTGGCTACGGTTCTAGGTTCCTACTTTTGATATTTCCCTCCACTTTTATTTATTCGTGGTCGGCACCATTTTCACTATTACAATTTTACTATCAACAACATTATTTGGGGCCCAGTTTCGGGTCTGACTTTACAACCGTGGTTTCCAAGAGCTGTTCTCTGAATTCAGGGCACACATTGGCGCATCCCTGGAGCTCCCTGGTGACGCTCCGCTGATGTCCCACGCCCGGAAGTGGCCTCCTCCACCTCCTTTGCCGCGCGGCCGGATCACTTTTGAATTTCCTGCGGCGTCTGCTCTGTGAGTGCCATGCTCTGCTGTGGCACTTTAAGACTGATGGCTCAGCTTGCTCGTCCACTCTGCCCCCTGAATGTTCCGTCTTGAAGCCGGCCTTGTCTGACGTCGTCTTTGTGTTTGCCTCTGTGTTTCTGGCTTTCCTGTTCATGCGGTTTTTACCTTGCTTGACTTTCTTCACCTCACCATACTCCATCCTGCTTTGCTTTGCTGAGCTCTAATCCCACGGAAACTGCAGCTCCACGAGGCTGTGAGCACATCCACCCCCAGCTCTGTCTCACCTCACAATTATGGAAAACAGCAATGACCTGATGGCCTTGTTCAGTACAAGTTGCCCATCTAAACTAAGTGCCATACCAATGCAACTTGAAAGCGACCTATTAGCAATGCAAATGTCAAGCCACCTCTGATTTTTCCAAAAGCAGCATAAACAAAATAAATGAGCCATTAGGCGACCAGGTGAGATGCTCAGGCGCGCTCAGGCGTAAGGGCCCCACTTTGATTACTCTGAAAGGCAGAGCAAGGCGGGGTAACAAGTTTCTCTTTGAACAGAGTGTGTTTATTCAGCTCCGTGCAAGTCAGAGGAAATAGCCCTAATAGTTTCGAATTGCTATAAAAAGTTGTATGCACTTGTCAGATTCATGCACTTAGGCCATAAGAGCAGAAGATTCTTACAGAGGCATTTTCCTAATTCAGCAATTTCGGTACACATTCGGGACAGAGAAGAAATGGCAAGCTTCACACACATCACAGCATATGTATATGTTTTGAAACGATAGTACTTTGGATATGTGGGAGAAGAAAGACTTCCCTCTGGCTTTCTAGGTACTCAGAATTGAAGGAGAAAGTTCTCCAGACAAGCAAAGCTAAAGGAGTTCATCATCATCATTAAACAAGCCTTACAAAAAATGACAAAGAGACTTCTGTAAGCTAAACAGAAAGCGTGCTAATTAGGAACAAAAAACATATGAAAGTATAAGTCTCTTAGATAAAGGTAAATATGTAGTAAAGGTAGTGGGTTAATAATTTATAAAGCTAGTATTAAGGTTAAAAGACAAAATTAGTAAAAATAACTATAACTACAGTAATTAGTTTAAAAATATGCAGGGTAAAAAGATGTAAAATGTGACACCAAACACATAAAACGTTGGGGGGAGGGAGTAAAAATGTAGAATTTTAGAATGCACTTAAACTTGTTCTCGACTAAAACTGACGGTGGTAAATGTGAGTTGCTGTATGTAACCACAAAGCAAAATCTAGAGCAGACACACAAGAGAAAGGTGCAGGCGTCTAAGCTGACCATGAAAAAGGCAGCGCACCACAGGAGAGCGCAGGAATGACGGAGCAGCGCGGAAGTGCAGCACGGCCAGGAAACGGCGACTGGGAAACTCAGGAATACACCCTGACCAATAATAATTACTCAACGTGTAAACGGACAGACCCGAGAGCTGGCCTCGCGGGGGGACGAGGACCCTGAGCAGACGGGGTAAGACTGGATTCACATGGAGGTGGCACATGGGCCTCAAGACGGTTCAGCCTGGCTAAAGTTCAGTCGAGCAAAGGATCTTCGCCAATGATACGACTGAAAATACTTACTGTACCAAAATAGCCATTACGTGGTAGTAGCCACATGTAATCAGCAGAGAACTGTCTGCATCCATTGCCGGAGGTTCGAATAGCCTCACGCTCACGCAAGGACAGGCCACCTCACTCCGAGTGGCCCTCAAACGTCGGCAGTGTTGACAACAGGGCAGAGGGCGGCAGTGCCAAGGTGCGCTGCAGCAGGGAATGAAATCCGTCCTCCCCGGAGAAGGCGGCCTGACGTCCGGCCCCCGCACCTCGCCCAGGCTCTCCCGCCACCGTACGGCTGTGGCTTCCTCACCCGTCAAAGGAAGACTCTGATCTTGAGATGCCCCCAGATGAAAGAACCGGATCCATCTCACGCTGGCCCTGCCCCCGCTGCCTTCTGCAAGCTGCCCCAGCACAGCTGTCGCTGCTGGAGCCCCAGCAGAGCCCCCCAGGGGTTCAGCCTCCAATCGCAGGGCCCCCTTCGAGCTGCGGAGTCAGGAGCCCCGGGCGGAACCGAAATCGGCACTGCCAGAAGTCCTGGGGATGCTGAGCCTGCTGCTCCAGGGCCCCACCCGGAGGCCCCCTGCGATGTGGCGACGCCCAGCGCCATACCCCCAGCGAGGGACCACAGGATGCTCGCTGCAGGGTGGCACCAAACCCTCGTCAAGAGGAGAACTGAAAGTCTGGGGTTTCTCAAACCCTTTCATCATGAGTGACTCGACCTGCGTGTTCCCAGCCAGGAAGAAGGGAAGTCAGGCCAGTAAGAACATTAAGGGTGGCTTCTCTGCTGGCATTTTGCCTTAAAAAAAAATTGTACTTTCTAGTGTCACATCAGGTTTGGGGTTATGTCACTGGTTTGGCTTCTTCTTGTAAAATGGTACCGTCCTTGTGAACCAGTAGCAGGCAAAGTCTCCACCTACAGCATTCCACAGCAGACATACCCGGACCTGTATTTCTACTGATGATACGATGTAGAATGTTTTATTTTCCAAGAAAGTTCGATGATGAAAAATAGGATGAATCTCCCCCTTTAGTTGCTATTTATGTTTATGTTATTACAAAGTCTGCTTCATGTCTTTTGGGATCAAGTCACCTTGCTCTAGTTACGTTTATGAAAGGAAAGCGTCCCCCCCAGTGTTCAGCATCTTCGCCGCCCTGCGACTTCGTCACCCTGCATCGGGACACTCACTTGGGCCTGAGGCACACTTTCATGGCTCTGGGAACAGTGCTGACTGCGGGTGCACGCTCGAGCGTGGGGCCGGGTCCCCTCGTCCAGCCGTGCTGACAGAGGCGCCGTACGCAAATGTGCCCTTGAAAGTAATGACAGCAAATACATTCGCCTAATTGCAAAAATAACGTGGACTCTTTTTGCCGTTCTTTATTCCATGCTGTTTTAACACGTTCACCTCAATATTAATAAAAGTTCTATGGCCAGGAAAACATGGGCCCTCTGCCTTAAGTTTCTTTTTGTAATAAAACTTCAACCTAAAGTTATCTCTTAAAATGCTTCGTATTTTTATGTGAACTTCCTCTTAAGGATTCCAAGGAAGCCTCATCTTAGCAAATATTCAGATTATTTTCTTTTACAGATAAGTTATAAAGTGACGATTAGGTATTCTTAAATCAGAATCACTAGTTCAGAATTGTCAGGGAAATGACAGAGTTGGTCGGTCATCCAGACAGTATGACGCGGTCAAGACACCAAACCCATCATAGATTTATACTTAGCTCCTATTCCTTATTCAAAGTTTGGTTTGTGTGGATCCAGCCGATGCCTCTGCTGTGATTAATAGTACAACCATTTTCATGCCTGTTTTTAAGCTTCAGAGCTTTCATGATTATGTCCCCCGTCCTCGTCATCCATAACAGCCATCTGCACTTCCTTGCCTTTAATGAGCGAAGCGATGTTACTCCATCATCAGTGTGCTCTGGGAATAGCATTGCTAATGCTATACTCGGACCAAAAAGTGCCCGAGGTAATTATGGAACCCATCTGAAATTTCAAAATTAAAGTATTTTCCCCAAGCTTTGTAATATTCATTTCAGGCACAAGCTCAACAACATTTTTAACTAAAAAATATCCACTAAAGTTCTACCAAATCAACGATTTTTTGAAACTGAAATTAATCAAATCAGTGAAAAATTAACCCTTTGCTGTTCTCTGTTATTCTAACCAGTGCCCCAATTAGAGCTAAACTTTATTGTGTTCTACTTCTTCCTTTTTTAAAATTTAGAGTAACCCTGGAAGTGAGGAGGAAAGTGAACCTCATTTTGCTAGTTAATGATACCTGCTATGTCTACACATCTGGCTATGTCTGCACAGCCATCCGAAGGCCAACTGTTTCTTAGTGCAGCGGTCCCCAAGCTTTGTGGCACTGGGGACGGGTGCTCCTACAAGCATCTAATGCCTGACGATCTGAAGCAGAGCTTGGGAGGTGATGCTGGCACTGGGGAGCGCTGCAGACACAAGTGAAGCTTCACTCACTTGCCCACCGCTCACCTCCTGCTGTGTGGCCCCGCGGGTGGTGGTGGTGGTGGTGGTGGTGTGTGTGTGTGGGGGGCCCCTAACAGGCCACAGTCGGTACCAGTCCACAGCCTGGGGATTCGGGACCCTGCCTAGAGGCTAAATCTGTGTTCTGTGGCATCAGATGATGACTTGGGCTGTGTATTTGACATTGCCTCAAGGTTTTTTTATTTATATCCCCTAAGATCCAGTTCCGCTCATTGCACTTCTGACGCCAGGGGTGCAGAGGTTTTCTCCCACGTCAGCTGACGCTGAGTGAGTGTCACATGAGTCAGTCCAGTTCTGAGACCACCTGGAGTTAGCGCAGGCCCCACAGGTTAGGGATTGGTCGGTCCACGAGACTGCGCCCGCTTCAGATGCCGGTTGCGAATTCCGAATCCCTTGCACTCCCGACCATGGCTTCCCATGACTCCCTCTTCAGGTTCCATAATTTGCAGGATGGCTCATAACTCAGGGAGGGAGTTTGCTTATTATTACTGGTTTAACGCAAACGATGCAACTCACGCGCAGCCAGGTGGGAGGGGGGTGGAGCGCACGGCGGCGGCGAGGTACGCAGGGCCCCGCGGGCCTTTCCGAGCCAGCCACCCCAGCACTTCCACGTGTCCATCGCCCAAGGATCCCTCCGCCCCTGCCACCGCGGTGTCTACGGAGGCTCCGCCACACAATCGCTGACCACTGGCGACCAACACAGGCTTCGCCCTCCTTCCCCTCCCTGGAGGCCAGGGCCATAGGACTGAGCGTTCCAACCTCCTCTGACACACTGGCTCTGCAGGCAGCCAGCACCATGTGGAGCCCACTGGGGCCATCAAGGGCCACTCGCACACAGGTGCCACTGAGAGGGGCTGATTATGAATAACGAAAGAGGCTCTTCTCACCCCATCACTAAGGAAATCCCAAAGGTTTGAGAAGCCCTGTGCTAGGAACCAAGGAAGGAGACCAAATATGGATTTCTTACTATATCACAGTATTGCATATCATGAAACATAACAGTTAAGACATAGGAAAGCTAAAAGTTCTGTATTACTAGAAGTCACCCCAAAGCTCAGCATCACGCTTTGAGGAGCAGCCTATTGAGTCTTTTAAGTCAAGTCTGGCATGTTCATCACTCCGTCTTATCAGGCAAGGGGGTTATAGTGTAACCAATCTGATGTTGTATCACACTTTTATCCCAAAGGTAGCCACACTGAACTGATTGGGTGTGTTAACGGTTTTTCTTTTCACATGGAAGGTATGATATGCACTAGACTGAAGCGAGACACGTAAGCCTTCAGTGAGAATCAGAGAGCAGAACCTGGAGCCGTGTACCCAGGTAGTTCTGGGGGCTTGTGGAACTTGGCGCCATGTGATTCTGGTGTTGCCGAGACAGAATCTACGTCTCTGATTGCAGTGGGAGCTGCAGCTTAGAACACCCCTACCTCCCATGATTATTTTCTGTGACTCTGATTGGATGGGTCTGGGATGGGGCCCAGGAATTTATAGTTTTGAAAGCTCATCAAGGGATTCTTCTGTGCAATCAATTTGCAAACCCTTTAATCATACAGGTGGAGCAGTGAAAGCCCCGAAGGTGATGTGACTGGTTCATGACGGTGCCTGAAATTTCATTATCACAATTTTCTTCCTCAGAACATCGAGATTTCTCAGTCTTCCACATTAAATGGAAGTGTTTTCAAGGAAGATTGTGTCAACTAAAAGAACGTAAGATCAAGAGCTAGAATCAAGATATGTAACTGGGGAGAGTTGAGATTCCTAGGAGAACAAGGATGAGATCCATGTGATTATTCTAAACTCAGAGAGTGCCAACACAGGGGGCAGGCAGAACAGGAGTCTAGCCTATTAGAAGGAAATAAAGATAGACATAGGAATAATGTAAGTGAAGCTCTGTTCCAGTGGCTTTGCCCAAATTATGCAACTTTGTCCTAGAGCTGTATAAACCCCACGCCAGAATGCCAAACCCCATACTCTTTCTGCTTATATTCAGGAGGTAGCATTATCCCGTAAAATGTCTCTGTGAACTAGTGCCTTGTAGTTCACTGACTGCCGTAAAATGGCTAGAACACTTGCTGAAAATTTGAGACAAGAAGAAAGTGTTTGCTAAGGGGAGAGGAAACTGTTCAATTAAGTCATTACATTCACAGAAGCAGAAACTTAGTCTACCTTTCCGGTAAACTCCCTCCAGTGTAACAACGAAGGATTTAATTGGTCAGGTTTTCTCCAATATTTGGAGAAATCAGAATATTTTCTGGGATTCTGCTATAGTATATAGCAAAGGAAATAAAAGAAAAAGTGAAACATCAACTAAACTACAGCACGTGACCTTCCAAATCCAACATGGGCATCGCCCCCTGCACACACAAGCGGACCCTCACTGCCCACAACTGCGTACGCGTCTGCGACTCAAAACGATCAGACACACAGTATGTCTCAGAGCTGATCTTTGATGAATCGATAAAAATATAAAGAGAGTAAAAAGAATGTGAAATGTTATCGATATTTCACAACGTCCCAGCGTCCGCCCTGCGGCCCCCATGGCCAGGTCTGCATCCCACGAGATGCAACGGAAGAGTCGCCCCAGACTGACCCCACCTCCCCGGAGACGGCTGGGTGACAAGTCGTGGTCTGGCCCCCCTGTGCTGGTCCAGGGGCTGTGGCTGACTTCCAGCCGGCGCACGCCCTCCCCCAAACTCCCAAGCATTGGGGCTCCAGCACGCCCCCTCCTGGGCGCCCCGACGTGTGAAGGTGAACATGACCTCGGGCCAGGTGTGCGCGTCGAATCCCGAGCTAAAGATTCCTATCCGTCTTAACCTTCATCCAGTGTCATAGGATGAGGTCCCTTCCCAAATGCTGTGTCAGCTGAGGGCCTCGGCCTGGGCCTGTGCGATGGGAGAAACCCCAGCCTGCCCAGAAACACGGGGACAGCAGGGAAAGGCCTTCGTTATGGCGTCATTCTGGGAATGACACCCATTTGAAATTAAACTCTAGTTTAAACTCTAAAATGAAACGTAAAGCATCATTGTGATAGGCCAGTTGTAAGTCAAAAAGAATTTTTTTAACTTGTGCTTTAAAAAAATGATTGTGGTCACATCCGTTCAGACTAGATTGGGTTAGGGCAACAGAGCCCCCAGCTTTGCTCTTAAAGAGGCAGACAGGCAGAAGAAGTACCTTTTAGGTAAATGCTGTATTTAGAGAGTACAACTAAAATACCTGAAAATTAAGCATCTTTTGGGGCTTCAGAACTGTATATAAAAAACTTTGTAACATTTAATACTTTGCCAACTAATATATCAGATTTCAAAATAAACACATGCAAAATAAAATGGTTCTTTCAAAATAGTGAGAATAAAAAACAATTTGTATATAACCAAGGCAGGTAACGATGCGGAGAACTGCTCCATGAGTCAGCCGGCCTCCGTGCTCGCGTCACTGGAGGGCCGTCTGCTGGGCTGTCTGTCATTCCTGCACCGTCGCCGAAGCTCCCCACACTGCACTTCCATCCACAAGGTTAGCTGAACTCAGCACTTCAGGAAAAAAGAAACAGAGGGAAAAGGGAAATCGGGCATGGATGTGCGTTTTCACGGCGCTGAATGCATAGCCTCAGAGCTGCACTGTGTTAGTCATCACGGCAACCAGCCTAGACACGCACCAAAGAACCCCGAGCGATTCCGGGGACCCCCCCCCCATGACCCAGGCTGCGGAGGCTGTGCTACTAATACGCAATGTGTTCATTTCACCTGCATTTGTGGCTCTGTAGTAGCACCCTTCCTTCTGCAAATGCTTGAAAACAGGCAGGAGGTTGAGGGAAGGGGTGCGGGGGAGGTGATGTACTCATCAGTCAGCAAATGCCCCACAATGTGCCCCACCCCCGGGCTGTTTGAGTGAAACAAGACCCAGAAGAGCAAGACCAGTCTCTGCCTCAGGGACTTCATCATGATGTCCCTTCCTATTGTTACTTCCAATCAATTATCAGGATCTATTGACAAAATATATACACACTTGGTTGTGTTACATTTCCAGAGTCACACACGTAGCTTTGCAGTGACACAAAAGTCGCCTGAAGAAGCACTATCTCACGATTCAGCCATTTCCACGGTCATTGTCAGAATCAAGAGCAAAACATCTCCACTCCCGGAGTCCGCTGAAGGGTGGAGGGGAGCACCTGCCAAGTCCCAGACCCCTCCTGAGGGCACGGTGGGGTCAGGCCATGCCAAGCCACATAAGGGATGGTCACTCTCTGAAGCACGCACAGAGCACAGAATTAAAATGGGCCATGCGGGCCAGGAACAACGGCCAGGGTTCCTCACAGGAAGGAGGGAGTCATTAGAGATGAACCTGGTCTCATGCTAACTTTGTTAAGAATTACACCGAAATAATAACCCTATACTTAAACTTTTGTCACGATCGTATTAATGTGAATCATAGCACTGCTTGGTCATCTTTCCAAGAAAGGCATGACCAGGACCAAAAAAATGAATTATATTAATTTTTTCCTCCCTCCCTTCATCCCTCATCACTTCCTCTTTCCCTCTTCTTCCTTCCCTTCCTCTCTCCCTTTTTCTTTCTTTCCTTCCTTCCTTCCCTTCTTCCTTCCTTCCTTCCTTCCACCCCTCCAACCATACTTTCTTATTTCCGTTCCTACAGCACAGTATTCTCAACCTCAATACTACAGACCTTTTTTTTGGGGGGGGGGAAGGGCTGTCCTGTGCACCTAGGAAGTATAGCAGTGTCCCTGGCCACTAGATGCCAGTGGCATCTTCTGAGTTTGACAACACAAATGTCTCCAGATCATGTTAAATACACCAGCCAAAACCACGGCAGCCGAGAAGCACTGTTGCAGCATCTGCCACGTACGACCTCTGCTCTAAATTCCTAATTCTGCCCATGCGCCCTGCATCCTCCTTGCCAGCGTGAAGTGATGGCACCTCCCACCGTTCTTGGTAACAGCTCCTCAGCCACTGTCCTCCACCCCCTGTTCACCAGCCAGAGTGGAGATGTAACAGAACTGTTAATAGTAAACATAATTACCAGCCCTTATTCTCAGCACTTTAAAACATTGTGACATAATCTCATTACAGTTCAGCTCGTCATCTGTAAAGGGGAGATGATGATAGTGACTCTAGGGACTGTGGTGGGAACTAAACACACTAAGGCACCGAGAGCATCAGTGAGTCTGGCACCTGGTGAATGCTGTCTCAGGTGCTGGTGACCCTTTCTGTCACTGGTACTATAGCATCTTTCCCTTTAAGCCTCCCAGCCGCCCCGGTAAACTTGGGAGAAGGTACAAACACAGATCCATCTAATGCGGACACTGGGCTCAGACACGTTAACATTGTCGTACAAGGAGAGGCACCAAAAATGACATAAAGGAACTACATCTATAATCAAAGCTTTTCTAGCATCCAGATTTTAAAGGTTAAAAAGAAACAGGAGAAAGTAATTTTATATTTTATTTTGACCCAAAATGAAAATATTATGGTTTCAACATGTAATCAATATAAAAATATGAATGCAATCTTTTTTTTTTAATACTAAGTCCACAAAATCTGGCGCTTGCAGCATATCTTAGCCTGAATTAGCCACATTTGAAGTGCTCAGTAACCCTGCGTGGCCGGTTATTAGTAGGCAGAACAGGGCCAGCTGTGGGCAGATCAAGGCCACTATGCGTGTGCCGAGCCCCTCCAGGCCCAGTGTCAGTCACGTGGCTGAAAGCCCCACCTTCCCCGTTAGACTGTGTGTTCCTCAGTGAGTGGCCATAGCTCGCTTAGTCACCGTACAGCACACACAACTGGAAGTGCTTTATATTTACCAAACGGAAGCATGAATGCAAAGTGAATAAATGCATGAGTGAATGAGAGAATGAAATCAAGTAAAACCCAATCGCAGACTGCATATTTTTTTAACCTCAGAGAAGCAGACAGGTTTGAAATTCGAAGCCTCTGCGATCCATTCGGCTGCTGAGAAGCGTGTCGGGCACGGACAGACGCACTGCTCCAGTCTCCCGCTGTCGATCTGAGAAAATCCTGAATGTTTTCACATTAAAAATGCACATTAATTTTTTTCTGTATTCACATCCCACCTGTAAAATTACATGACTGCATAATTGTGTAACTCTCTTGAGGATAGAAAATTTTACAGAAACACACACCACAAAGAATGGGCAGTGGGTATGAATGCTAAAGCCTGGGCCACATGTAACGCCCCGGAAGTTTCCGCTCAGCTGACACCCCGCTAACGGCTGGCGGAAGAGTGTCACGGGGCTCGGCTATTTTGAGCACTATTCCTGAGAACGCTAGTTGTTGTTTTGTTTTGTTTTGTTTTGTTTTGTTTTTAACTGTGGAGCCCAAACCAGGCACAATATTCCAGATAATCTAGCAAGCACAGAAAACAACAAAATTATAAACGCTTTTAAAGGACTTTGCCATTATAAGTCCGTTCATTATACTAAATGTTCGAAGCTCCGTCAACTCACTTCTAGGTCCTTTTCACACAAAGGTCTATGAATCGATCATTTCTCAGCTTCCACACACACGTGCACACGGACACACGTGCACAGAATAATCCTTCACACAGGGTCACGTAAGTGCCTAGTAGACTGTCTCTTTTTAAGTTAGCGGCTATTTCCAGGTTTTTAGGTCAAAATCCATTTCGATTCTGACACCTACCACATTAGCTTACTTTCCTAGGTTTATGACAATCAAGTCTGATTAGCCAACCATGTCTTCGTCCAAATGTTTACTGAAATAGTAAACGAGCCAAAATTTAGTAGAAACTTCTGTGGAGTGACACTAAGTGCCATGGATCTCAAATTTCCTGTGCGAAAGAACTGCCCTGGGAGCCCCTGCAGAACGCAGTTATCCGGCCTCTCCCGCAGTAGTTCTGACTCAGTGGGTCTGGAGGAGGGTCTAAGAATATAACTTTTTGAAAAGCACCTGTGGAAATAAATGAACACTGAGAACAAGCAACGGCTATTACCCCAAGGCTTGCTAAAGCAAGGGGGTCAGCCCTACCTCCTGTGCCTAGACTTACAGACAAGCAGAGCAAAAAGCCTCTGCAGTGGGGAAAAATGTAAGGAAGACTTCAGGTGTTATGGACTAATTGTCTGTATCCCCCCTTGAAATCCATATGTGAAATCCCAACCCCCAGAGACAGGAGGTGTCAGGAGGTGGGGCCTCTGAGGGCGGAGCCCATGATGGGATTAGTGCCCTCACAGGGAGACCCCACAGAGCTCCCTGGCCACTTCCGCCCTGGGAGGAGACGGCCGACCGTGCACCAGCGAGCCAGGCCTCGGCAGACGCGGAATCTGCCCATGCCCTGATCTTCAGAGCGACCACCCTGTAGTCAGAATGTGAGTCTTACCCCTACCCTTTCCTTGTGGATACAGAGCTCACTCACTCTGGGCCTGTTTCCTTGGCTGCCAAATGCTGAAAATAATCCTTTCCAGGATTGTTCCCAGGGTTGTCATGGGGACTGAGTGAGACGCAGAAGCATTAGTGTTTTGTGTTCTCATTACAAACTATACAAATGAGAGTTGCTATGATGACTGTAACTGTTAACAAGAAAATTTTTGACATGAATGAAAATCAAAGAAAAACTTCATAATCATAGAAATGTTACATAATGACTGATTTGCTACATTGATCAAATAAGGTGATTCTGAAAACCATCAATATGACTATTAAAATGTCTTCTTCCAATTATAAAATATTCAATGATAAAGAAAAAGACTAATAAAATATAGTGCAGTACTCAATTAAATAATTTGTAAGTATCAAAAAAAAATTATGAGAAAATAGAAATCACAATATCCCCCCCCTTTGACTTTACTTAACTAAGAAATAAACGAAGCAAACAAATCCATTCACACAAAGACACTGGGAATCAATCTCCAAGGTCTACCTTTGGAATGTCAGAAGGATATTAAAGCTGGATATAAAACAAATGAGTCATTGAGGTAGAATTCTGTCATCAGGAAAAAACTATGGTCTTTCCAATCACAGCAGATGGGCAATTCCACATTCTTACCTAAAGCTAGATCTGCTTTTGTCAGATCAATAAAAGCAAATAAAACAAGGCCTTTTTTGTTAATCCTGTCCCCGCAGTGGCCCCAGCCTGACTCTGTCACCAGCAGCCTGAGCAGAAGGGAGACCAGACTACAATCCAAAAGAGGACGTTTGGAGGTGGAAGCTGTAGCATCCTGGGAAGGAGCGAGTTCTGAGTGTCTGGAAGAGCTCCTGACCGCAGGACAAATGTAGTGGAACTGCCACCTTGCACTCAGGACAGTGGCGGATGAACAGATGCTTTCCCAGACAGAAGCACAGGTTAGGAGGTAAAAAGTCTTTAGCATTATTTTCTAATTGTCTCATTCTCTTTCTAATTGTCTCATTCTCTTTCTAAAGAGGCTCAAATGCATATGATTCAACAGGAGGACTTAGAAAATGATTGTTAAACTAAACTGTTCACACCTTTTGGATATTTTTGGTAGACAGAGTCTAGAGTAATAATTATAATTTACCATGGAAAAGTCCATTATATTTGAAATCTACAAATAAAAAATTTTATATCATTATAAGAGTACAGTTTTCCATACCCATTCTTTTCTTCTTTATTGCTTACCCTATAATGTACCATGAGAATATAGCATTCTTTGAAGAGGAAAAAGGAGAAAAAAAATAATTTCCACAGTCTTACTTCTAACTGTGGCCTTAAGCAATGGAAGATTTTGAATGTGCCAAACAGTTAAAAGTCACCATTGCACCAAGTGAACTGGCCTAAATGGAATGCCACCTATCATACCCGGGAGAACCATTACATCTCCCTTCCTGAGAACGAGCCCGCTACTGATAATTACACGGAGATCCAAGTAAAATTATACATTCATACCAAAATATATTTCCCTTTAAAATTCACACATTTATGAAATCATCCATTTCTAATTAAATTGATTCGCACCATTGCTCAATGAACACCGCCTGCTGCAGGCAAAGCCCATTAGAAGGACACCTCCCCAGCACGAACCACAGAGCCAGGGGACTCGTCCATGCAGCATGTGGAAGGGCAGGCTTCGGGCTGACGGAGGGGTTCAAGCGACTGCCTCTGATTAAATGTGAGGAGCAAAACCGAGCTGATACTCTCTCTAGACGAGCAACTCTCTCTATTGTCATAAATGGTCATGTAGTGTGTGTCTTACACATTTCTTTTTTAATAAATAAACTGAGTTAACCATCAATGGCATAGCTCAACCCCTGCATAAGGCAATGAAGACAGCGTGGCCAGACGATGCATAAATATACATACAATGTATATTCTAAAATAGAATACACATAAGAAGACACGCCGCTGAAGATAGAACTAATAAATGCCATAACAACAAATTTTTGTTCACAGTATTACTCTCAAATAGTAAATAAATCTAAATTTGTTTTCATTGTATTAAAATGGTATAATATTTAACAAAAAGATTGATATAACTGATTTTTAAATTGCGTGTTTATTATATTAGAGGGAGGTATTCAACACAGCTCAAAGAATCACACTTTTATTCATTTTCCATTTTGAATGTTTAACCAGATATCTTCTTCTTTTGTTCTGATATTTCAACAATATTGAACTTAGTCTGGAAAAGAAAGGTTAAAATTGGCTGGCTCATACATAACGAGGGGCCAAAGGATGGCAGCTGAGCGCATGGGCTCTTACGCGGCATCTTCACGTCAGCTGGCGAAGAGAACGAGGGAAGGAAGGAGGACAGGGTGGGAGTGATGTCACGGCCGTGACCACTAAACGGAGGGGCGAATGAGCAGTGAGAGCGAAGAGAGGGGAGAAGGGACGATGCGAGCAGATGTCGCACAGAAAGGAGGAGGATCCGCAGAGCATCCGAAGCCGGCCTCCCCTCCCCGGAACGTGCCACCTGCACAAACGGTGTGACGGCGCCACCCCCGACATCCGGGGCTCTCACAGCTCCCCCATCCCGGGCACCGTGCCCTTCCATGGCCCCTCAGCGTCCACTGGGCCGTTGCCTACCAGCAGCTGCCATGGGGCTGTAGCCCGCCCCACTCCGCCCTTCTGCTGCCGGCGAGCTCTGCCAACACAGGAGAGAAGGCCAGGACCTCGGTCCTCATGGGGCAGCTGAGAGGACCATCCTGTGCCCTCGTCCAAGCTCGAGAGACATGACGCAGCCTGCTCAGAGCAGGCCTCTGGGGAGCAGGGGGCTGCCCGAGGAAGAAGGCCTGTGGGCCTCAGCGTCCACGTCCCCCGCCGGCCCCCAGACCCCGCCTGCCCCGCGACCTGTTCTTGGCCACAGGAAGCTGACTTATTGCCCAGGCCCCTTCACCCTCAGCTTCCAAGTGACCTGGCCTAAACGGAATGCTGTGGAGTGACACAGCTGTGGGCAGAATTCACGCCCGTGAGATGAGAGGCCCCGGCCCCTTGCCGTCAACGAAGATGGCTCCGTCACAGGGGCTGCCTCACATGGCCCCTCACTTCTGCAAAGCCAGCAAGGCGCCAGTCTCTAGAATAAGTCTGCTCGCAAGATGGGGTTCTACATGGCACAATGGGATCACGGGAGCACCATCCCACCCCTTTGCCTGGTCCCGCAGGCGAGGGGCGGGTCACAGCTCCACCCCTACGCAGGGAGGGGGCTGCTCAGGGTGTGAGTGCCAGGCTGTGGGACAACGGACCCTTACAGTATGCCCCGCAGGGCCTGCCATCTGACCCCATGACTGACACCCCTCCCACACGCGAACCACGCCCGTCCGCCCAAGCTTCCTGTCATGGCACCCCAACACAGCCCAGGCCGAAGCCCCCAGCTCCTCACCTAAATCAGCCCAGGAGGAGGATGGTCCTGGGTGTGAGGGTCCTGGGTGTGGCAGCTGCCAGGCATGACGCCTCTCTGTCGGTGGGCCTGGGAAACTAAGACACTACCTGCCCTCCGTGCCCTCAGCCGAGGTCTGCTCGTGGATGGGAGACCAAGCCGAGCTCGTTTGGGGTTTTACTTCTGCGTGAGTGCGGCACCTAACTCACAGCAGAGGCCGCTGAAATGCCGCTGAGCGGCAAGTGTCACCGGAGTCTCGGCGAGCAGATGGCCTGCTCCAGAGCTCTGATGAGAACCGAGACCCAGAGAATGAGGCTTGAGGCTGAAGCAAACAATCAGAACCAGGAAATAGTTTACACATGAAACGAAGGAGGTGGGAAGGGAGGGAGGGAGACGGAGAGAGAGTAGGAACGGAGTGTGGGATCAGACAAGACCAGAAGCAGAGAGCGAACCACGGCACCAGGTGCTTAATCAACGCTTCTGTGGGCCTACCATAAGGCTAAAAATCATGGTGGCAGGGCTGCGACGCGGAGCGAGACACTGTCCCTGCCTTCAAAGAACTTTCTGCCTAGTGAAGAGACAGGGTTAACGAAAACACATGTCATAAATGACTGCTTTTGGTCAGGGCCGTCGAAGTGAAGACAACAGGCCCACAATGGCGTCACTTGTGCTAAAGCACAAGGCGAAACCCAGATTTAATGCTGACCTAACTGCAGTTTCAGCCTCTCCCTGCCAGAACTGCTCCTGACCACCTCTGGGGTTTCCTGGTCCAGCACGGGAAGGTGACCTGGCCCTGACCCCTCCACCTACGGAAAGGGAGGTCCCCGCGGGTGACACCCGGCCATTCCCTTCCTCTGAAGGAAGACATTCCCTTCCCAGTCCCCACCTCAGCTCTGCCAACGCCTGCCCCGCCGCTCCCTCCCAGAGCCTTCCCTGTGCAGACCCCTAGAGCCCTGGTTCACGCCCCGTGGGCCGCAGCTGGGTCATGAACAAGATCACGGATTTACTCTGTTGAATTCTGTTCTTTACCAGGGTGTATCAGAGAAATCGTCCAGGAAATATGACTCCTAACTGCGGTCCTGAAGATAAGAGGAGCTAACAGCTGCCCTGGGTTGTGCTGGGAAGGGGAAGGGACGTTGATGTTCCAGAAAGAGAAGCAGACAATGTTGAAATCCTGCAGCTAGAGGGAGCAGGGCGTACTCAGGAACCAAGCGGGCCGGGGTGTCATCAGGTGAGGGGCAGTGCTGAACAGTGAGTCTGGACACTTGATTAAAGGGGACCAGATCATGACATGAACTTTTGAGGACAGTGGCGAACCACTAAGGAGTTTCACATAAGAAAATAAGAGATCGAATTTATGTTTTAGAAAGGCCACTCTGACTTCAATGAGGAAAATCAGCTGAGTGGGGAAGACCTCAAGGCGGAGGCCAGCTGGGGACAGGGAGCTGGGGGCCAGTCACAGCGGGAAGTGGGGATGCGCCCCAGCTCTCTGTCCACGGGAGCTGGGTGGAGGTGGCACCACCTGCCGAGTAAACCAAGAGACGCGGCTGGGGCCGGGCGAGGAGACGGGCAGAACAGCTTAGTTCTGAAAGCGGTTCCGGAGGTCACGGGAAGATGTGGGGCTCCGGGCCAGCGCGCCGGCACGTCCCTGGCGGGGAGAGAGTGGCCGCAGGGCCCAAGGCCTAAGGCACAGCCAGCGCCGGAAGAGTGACGGCGCCCGCCACAGGCTCGGGGCCGGGAGACAGGGGGCCGCGCGCGGCCCCGCCAGCCCCCCAGCTGCTCCGCTGGCCCTAGGCGCCGCCGCGTGCAGAGAGGGGTCTGCGCGGACTTCCGGCCGGACACCACCGGTCTCTCTACTGCAGCGCCGTGCAGGAAAGAGGAGCGAATCCTGAGAGGAAGGGAAAACAAGGAGCCGGGGAGGCACGCTAAGGAACGTTAACCGGCAGAGAGAAGATCTAAGGCAGCCGACGCCTGGGGCTCGCGGCAGGACGCACTGCGGCTGGCGGGGCGCCAGGGCCAGAGGCACCTGGGGCTGCCCGGCCACAGGGAGGCGCGGAGCTGACGCCACCGAGGAATCCAATCTGGGGAGCGGAATGGGACGCCCTTCCTCCCGTCCCCGCCCCCACCCCGCAGGCTGGGTCATATCGCCTTCTAAGTCCCAGAAAACCGGACGCTTAGTGTCTAAGAAACTGTCCCTGGGGACTCGGCCTGCTGAAGTGAAAGAGGGTTATGTGCGAACACGTCTTTGGGAATAGTAATTTGCTACAAGCTTTCCAGCATTCTTCTATTATTTAAGTATTACAGAGGTAATAATTCCACAGAAGTTTTAATTTGCCTAATAAAGATGATTGAGTCATCCAGGAAGCCACCTTCGTGTGATTCTTTCTTATATTTTGAAGGAAGAAAGATGCAGAGCCACCCAGGGTTCAGGGCGGCATGTCCCCCAGGGCGTGGGAAGGAGGCGCGGAGGCCCGGACCCCCGTCTCCGCAGCACCCAAGCGCCGAGTCCCCGATGTCATGGGTTTCCTTGGAGTCCTCAGCCTCCGGTGGAGGTTCTCCTCTGCCAGGGCCTGAGGGGTTGGGCAGAGCAGACAGGGGCAAACGGGGTGCGGGTCCTGCTCGCCCACGAGGGCTGTGCATCCCTCTCAGCTGCACGCCAGCGCTGGGCTGTCACCACAGGACACAGACAGTGCTGCTGCCACCCTGCCATCCAAGGCTGACCACCCCGTTTCCGTGTGTCCTGGGACCCCAGGTATGAACAGTGGCTCCTTGCCTTCGTCGGCCTTCCCGGAATCCGGGTCCCCAAGGGCGCTGTCCGAATCAAGTGCCCTTCCGCTCCTGACCCAGACAGCAACCCCCAGGCCATGCCTCTACTCAGCATCAGGGGACAGAGATGACCCTCTGCTTTTAGCTCCGTGGCCTCGAGCAAGGCGGCCACCATGTGTACGTTCCCGCTGTACCCGGTGTCACGGTGGGGAACCTGGCAGGAGCCCACCCGCCAAGCCCCGCTTCTGAGTCCCTGCTTCCCGACGCCCAGTTAACTCTCCGTCTCTCCCCAGATCTGCCGCTGCTCCCTGGGCCCCGTCTGCCCCTTCCGCAGATCATTCCAGTGTTCTTCCCCCTAATCACAGGCTCTGAAATCACATGCTCATGAAAACACACGCCCAGAAGTGCTTGTTCCCCGCAGCAGTGGCACGTTACCATAGAGACATATCAGTTTCCTATCAAGTGAGGGAGATGAATCATGGCTCATGAATATTTATTTCATTTTATATTTGATTATTCCATTTTTAACATCTGTGGCAAAAATGGATTTTTGTTTTCAACATCTTCTCAGTTCAACTTTTTCCTTTTAAAGATAGCACTTTTCTCACTCAAAAAACAAGGCAACGAAACTGGCTAACGCTACGTGGGCCATTGTACCAGTCAGTTAATTTCTCAACAAGTCGATAGAGAGTTAATACGCACAGGTCTTTGGCACGCCGTTGAGTATGACTTGACATTGTGCATTTGTTACCCAAGACGCTCGCCACAGAATTATACGTTATTAGTAAGGACTCTTCTAATTAATGACAAGCCGTGTGTGCCTCTTACTTGCCTAACGACTCCTGAAATTGGTGTACATGAAAAACTTAGAGAACACCCCTAAACTGGAGTACGCCAGTCACACTCACCACGTCTTAGCGGTGATGCATGGCTTTCGCATTCCTTCACTTTCTGGATCACTCTTCCATTCGCGAACCCTTTCACACATGTGGCAGGGTATGAGCATTCGATCTGCTTCGGTACAGAAGTGACTGTTCACTCATCTTTCTTTCTGTGCTCCGTTAGAAAGACAGCGTACGTATTTCCCACGCTTCCCAAGAGTGCTTGAAGTTGAGCTTTTATTGACTTTGAAGAAATAAAACCAGCTTTTTGTTTGATGCTAATTCTGGCTTAATGGATCACTGAGGACTTTGAGAGAACAAATGAGAATCGAGGGTGTGGGAGGGGAGGAGCTTTTGTGTGATAAAGCAGAGTCCAGAGAAGGAATGAGGCGGAGGAGCAAGGTTCTCCGATGCCTTTTGGGTTCCCGGGAGTCCGAGGAGGGAGAAAGGCCTTGGCCTGAAACAAAGCAGGAGAGCGCGCTCAGCCAAGGACCCCAGCCACGGTCCCATTCGGTGTCGGGAGTGATGTGTGACGGTAACTCACACGACCCTAGAACACAGGAAACCCAGCACCCAGAACCCCTGGAAACCCGCAGGAGGGCTCGGGTCGCTCTCTGCCAGTACTCCGGGGGCCAGACTGAATGCTCTCAGGCACGCGAGGTTGGGGCCCCTCGGCGAGCTGCTCAAGAGCATAGCTGGTGGGCTACGCAGACCCTCGCCCCTCCCCTCCCCCCCAGTTCTGCAGAGTGGGGAGTGAGGGGGTGGGGCAAGGAGCCTGCTCAGTGTGTGCTGCCAGGACACGGAAATGTTGCTCCTCATGATGTCTCACGCTGGTCACAAAATGAAAGGATTACATCCAGGTGGACCATGGGTTTTGTATGTGAAGGAAGAACAATAATATTTATAGAAGATAGTTTGAGATATCCTCACAAATTTGGGTAGAAACTCTCCCTGAGCAGAACATAAAAGTGTAACCATAAAGGGAAAGATTAATCATTTGGACTACATCAAAGAGACACTATTAAGAAAGGAAAAGACTAATTGCTGAGTAGAAAAAAATGGTTTCAAAACATATGGCACCAATAGAAGGTCTGTATCTAGAATATGTGAAGAATCCTGTACGTTACTAAGGGAGGATAAAGACAACCCAATTACAACATTTGGCAGAAGACTTGATCAGCACTTCATAGAAGAGGACACCCAAATGGTCAATTACCAGTAATGGCTTTAACGTAATCGGTCACAGAGAAATGCAAATTGAAACCACAGAGAAGTAATACTACACACCCAGCAGAATGGCTAAATTTAAAGGCTGAAATACAAAGTGTGGACGAGTGTGCGGGACAATGGCAAGACTCACACTACTGATGGGAGTGAAAATCTGTACAATCGCTTGAGGAGCAGTTCAGAATTTCCTACTAAAGTTCAAAATGCACGCACCCTATGACCCAACGGTTCCACTCTCAGGCACACACTACCGAAACGATAACATGTATGTAGCACGAGTGCCTGCAAGAATGCCGACGGCAGCGTTCTCTCTCACAGTCAGAAGAACAGCTGAATTATCAATACTTGTGGAAACTTTGAGAGAAAAACCTTATTTTAAGAAATATCCAAGCTGTTTGACCATGCAGCAAAATTCTCTTGTGTAATACTTGCTAAACTCTGCATGCTAAAATTGTAGAATTTACAACAGTTCAATAACTCTTTAATTGTAAGCAATTGCCTTGCTGATGAAGACTTCATTTGTAAGAATCAGACATTTTCTAGGAAGGGAAAAAATGTCATGTCGCAGCTGGTAAATTATAAGGGCCATGTTTCATCCTGAAGGAGACGCAGAAATGACTGCTTTTAAGAACGGAAGCTACCCAGGTTGTTGCAGCGTTTAAGTGACATATACTAGCTGGCATATAAACACTAGATGCCAGGATAGTCACCAAAATGAGTCTGACATTTTCCAAAGGAAGAAATGAGCTTGGTGGCTTGCAACACTGTTATCTACCTATAATTTCATTTTTTATTGATAGATCGCACTTACCTACATTTTAAACAGAAACATAGAAGACCACTTTTGTAGGAAGAAATGCGTCAATAAAGTAGTAAAGACTTGTCACCCTTTCTAAATGCTGTTGCTTGAGAGGAAAAGACAGCTCTAAATCTATTTAAAGACACATCCATGGCCACCGCTGCTGAAAACAGGAAAGTGGACAATCAGAATCCACCGTAGTGGAAGGGAGCCTCTTCACCCTACTGAGATACTGTTGGCTAGGCTTAAATATTTTAAGAGAAAGAACAGAGAGAGAGTGCTTTCATGTTCAATGCCTAAATGTTTGTCAAATATATTAAGAGAAAGCAAGAAGAAATAAAAATAATGTGCTAAAAACCCCAAAGATAAGGAGTAGGGAAAATGCTAAGTCTTCTTTTTGATCCCTCATCGACTGACTCACTGCCTAGAGGTTTTGTAATGCTGATCCCCTGAGAGAGAGCCGCCCACTGAGAATGTATAAATTAGTAATGAGTGAAGAATCGGCAGATGGAAAAAAATCATGGAAAAGGAAGTAAGAAGTATCACTTTGCACAGATTACAAAACAGAAAGTTAGATATTTTCCCAAGGGAAAGCAAAAGTTGAACTGGCTTGCTAAATCAGAATTTCCACTATAGGAGCAGATATTGTTCTACTAACGAAACATGAAATCAGAACACTGAGCGTCTCCCATGATGTGAGTACTGGGCCACACTTCAGGCAGCCCAGAGGTGTGGTAAATTGGGAAAAGCGTCATGACTTTGCAACGTGCTTGAGCCTAGCAACACTCTGTCTATGGCCAAAACAGGCACCTTACTGCAAAGAAACGGAAGCCATCTTGGAAGCACAAGACATACGAACGTGGTTGGCCATGACTGAATGAGTTTATCAAAAGACACAAAACTCCATCAGAATCACTAAGAGCACCACCTTCGCCAAACAGACCTCATTAATTAACACATTAGGAAATACAGGTAGAGCATCATAACCACTGGACACCTACAGCTGGTAGAAGCATGTTCATAGATAACTAGTTTCACTGTAGCCATTAGCAATAAACTAACTAAGGAGAGCTATGAAGAATTAGGAGAGAGCAAAAAGTCCCAAAGGATAAAATTGATGGGCAGCAAAATGAAGCATTTTTAGGATATCACCAAGAAACCAATTCTAAACTCTAAAATTAACCCACAAGGGACAAACAAGCAAGGGGCAAGGTTTTGATACAAAGTTTCCCAAAGCAAAATAAATAAAGCCAAAGATAGCCTGAAATACCCTAATGTGAGAATACTACTACCTCCTCCTTAACACAGACTTGCTAAACTATTCTGAAATACAAATCTCAGATAAAATCTCCTAAGACACATAGGAACTTGAGAAATTACTTTATCCAATGAAATTAGTATCTAAAGCACATTCTGATTAAATAGATAACCTAAAAAATTTTAACTGGACAATTCCAGCAGTTCCAGCCATGATAGAACAATTGACATTAGGCTTACTATCCCACCTTCAACAATTATAAATATGTAAATCAGTCATTTAAAATAATTAAGACAACAGATGTCCCAGGTCTGTGATCCTTAAAGGAAGGACACACGTTGCAAACGGCAGCACAGAAAAGTAGCTTGAACAAAAAGTGCTGTTCTTGCTGGGCCGGGGAAATACATCCAAGAGTTAAGGCTACTGAGACAACAGAAACTTCTGGATAAGATACTGGAGGAAAGTAAGCTATGCCGAAAAAGATCTTCAGACATCTGGATAGACGTCCAGTTGGATCTTTGGGCCAAAACTAATGGGCATATGTTCAGGGCAAGACTCCATGAGGCATTGTGGAGAAAGCCACGGAGGACTGGGAGCTGGACAAAGGACCCAGAGATCCCACAACGCTGAAGGCATCGAAGTTCTACTCATCTAGAACAAGCAGCTTCACCAAACTCCTCATGCACACAGCTGAGACCCCAGAAAGACCAGACATTAAAGGCAGTGTTATTTTGGCTCTAGATTAAGAACTACTCTAGACCTAACCAAACACAAGCCTCACAGGATGAAACTTATCAGCCAGGAAATTGCTGCCAAAAAACCCCGCAACACTCTAATAAAAGTCACAAAAATATGGGCTTTCAACGATGTAGCATTCAGAATGTTCAGAATAAAATCAAAATTACTCAGCATGCAAAGAAACAAGAAAACATGACACTTAATCAAGAAAAAATGTTTGTTGAAAAATAACCAAAGAAGACATGTATATTGGAATTAACAAATGCTTTAAGGTATTCGAAATGTCAATGATTTTAAAAAGTGTGAATATAATAAATAAATGGATGGAAAATCTCAAAAGAAATAAAAATTTACATAGATCCCAATGGCAATTTTCTATATTTGAAAATTTCAATACTTTAAATGAAAAAACATTACTTGATCTAGTTACTAGCGGATTGAACACTACAAAAGAAAAGAAAGTAAAATAGAACCTCGGGATCTGAACAACATCGAGGGGCCTCACACACACATGATGCGAGTCCCGGAAACAGAAGAGAGGAAATGGAGCAGGAAAATATTTTAAAAATTAATCTTTGATAAGTTTCCAAATTTGATGAAAATTATAAATGTGCAAATCCAAGAAGCTCAATGAAACACAAGCAAAATAAACAGAAATAAAACACCACCAAAGCCTGTCAACCAAATTGCTGAAAACCAGTGATAAGGAGAGAATTTTAAAGGGAGGAAAAATTACATTACATAGAGGGAGAAAATGATGAGCTAGTTACCTTTTACTTCTTATCTGAAACGGTACACAGCAAAAGTCAATGAAATGACAAAAATAAAATACTGAAAGAAAATGAATGTCAGCATTGATGTCTACACCCAGCAAAAACATTTTTCAAAAATGAAGGTAAAATGAAGACTTTTCAGACAAAAATAGAGTGAATTTGTTGCCAGCAGACCTGCACATCAATAAATGTTGAGAGAAATTCTTCAGGGGAATGAAAGTAACAGCAGATGAAAAATCAGATCTATACAAAAGAATGAAAAACGCTAGAAAGAGCAACTATGGAAGTCAATAGAAAAGACATTTGTTTTTCATTTGTAAATTTTCTTAAATTATAATCCATTGCTTAAATCAAAACTAGTAACAATGCATTTAGGGAGTTATGACATATGTAGAAGTAAAATGTTTGGCAATAAAAGCACAATAAAAAGTAAAAATAATTGGAGTTTGTAGTAGGCAGAATTATAACTATGTAGATTTCCTGTGCTAAATCCGAGACAGTATTGTGAAAATGATGAGACGTCACAGCCATGAGTCGTCTGTTACATGGCAAAAGGTATTCTGTAGGTGTGACTGTGGTTACCAATCCACTGACCTTGAAATAAAAAAATTATCTGCATGAGCCGACATAAATCACATGAGCCCCTTAGAAGCAGTGTTTTCTCAGACTTCTTCAGAGCAAGACATCTGAAATTCAAAGACACCTGAAGCTTAAGGAGATTAGTCGGTTCATCGCTGACTACAAGATGGAGGCCATCACACTCCAAGGAAGGTGGGAGGCTGTGGACGCGGAGCTGACAGGCAGGACGGAAAAAGGCCTCAGAGCACAGGACTGACTTTGGCCAACAACCCAGATGAGCTCGAACGCCAGTCTTTCCCAGAGCTTCCAGAGAAGCAGCTCAGCCAGGCTGACAGCCAAGCCTGGATCCCAGGCAAACCCCCTGATCTACAGAACTGTGTGCTGACACATGGGGTGGTTTCAAGCCACTAAGCCGTGGCCATTTGTTAGGCAGCAATCAAAAACTAACAGAGAGTATGCTTTATAATGTTCTTTCACTGCACTTGAAACAATATAAGATTATTTAAATAACATTCATGATAAGTTAAATGTACATCGGAAACCCTACGACAATCTTACTCAAAAATAGAGTGGTATGGTTAGCAATACGGTAGTTGAGATAAAATGGAATATTAAATATCCTCAATGAATTCAAAAGAATGCTTTGAGCCTTCTCAGATGGGAGTAGGCACTTTGCATCACTTAGTTTAGGACAGAATAGGCCTGGCATATAGTAGGCAGTCTCTAAACCTCTCTGGAAGGAATAAATGAATCCATAAAGAATGGTCAAACCATGAGTTAAGTAATAAAAATCCATTAGTTTTGGTTCTAGAACCAAATACCCAGATGAAGGCACATTTTAGCCCCTAAGCAATATAAAGAATAATCAGAATGGAAATCACCACTGAAGCAGAGAAAACAGCAAAGATTTGAGCTTTTATTATTTGTACCCAATTTAGATCTAAAATGGATTTAAGGTCCCTGAGAACAGTTAAAAGGCTGCACCAATAATCCATATGCATAATGGCTGCAGAAATAAAGGTAGAAAATCAATCTCGTATTTAACTGTAGAAGAATCCATTATAAATAAAAAGACAACATGCAGAGACGCCCGTTCACAGACAGGAAATAAACACATGTTCCGGGCCCGGCTCTCTCCGCCCTGAGTCTTTGTCATCATGCTACACACATGAAGAATGCGTGCAACAGCTGCGAATCTAATTACAATATGCAAGGTGGACAGCAGCCCAGGGAAAGGCTTAGCAGGAAGTGCTCGTATCTTCACGTACACAGCAGCTTTTTGGCAGAATCAGCCAGGGTTGTGCAAATGCCACGTCGCTCAGTCGGTCACGTGTGACTTGCCACACACCACAATCTCTAGCAGATGGTGAGGTGAAGGGTGAGAGCGAAGGACAAAGCCACCTCATGTGCGTCCTTGGACAGGAGAGGACTCGCTCGAGGCCTCGCTGAAGTGTCGCGTGTGTGTCATGTCCCCTCTGGGAGAACACCTGGCACAGGGTCCTGCTCGCAGGGTGCTGGCCGAGCCCCCGTCTGCTCTGGGCGCGATGGCCGGAGATGTTCAGTTACTCTGGGACCAGGACTTAGGCCTGGCACCACTGTGGGGCTGTGTGGCCGTCCACGTGTCCCAGGTAAGCGTCCACAGGGCCTCAGGTTAACAGGCTTAGGACACACAGTCTCCGCCCCCAGATGACGCGCACAAAGGCCTCGGCGCCCGGCAAATTCTCGGCCCACGGCAGGAAGAGAAGGAAGCAGCGGGGCGGGGGGGGGGGGTGGAGGGAACCCCGCTGTTGTGCCGCCTTCCAGGTCCCAGGTGAAGAAAGGCGGAGGGATTCGGGATGCCCGCTTCGGAGGAAACATGAGGCTTTCGGTTAGGCACGCAAGGACTCCACGCCTCAAGATGGGAAAGACGACGGGAGGTCTGCACATCGATGCAGAAAATAACCACAAGAGAAGAGGACGAGAGAAAAAGTCAGTATACAAAGAGGAAAAAGTTCATTTAAATGTGACTAGTGGAATGACAATAAGGAAATATCTAAAAGTGAAGATTTAGCTGTTATAAAAAGGGCGAGAAACTCAGAAGTTGTCAGAAAAATTTGGCTGAATGATGAAAGGGAATGTTTTAAAAAGAGAAAGCAGGCAGCTCCGGGTGATGTAGCGAAACGTCCTCAAGCCCGAGGTTACAGGCGGGTGGTAGCCTGGGACAGGGCCACTGCGGCGTGGTGTGGCGGCTGTCCAGGCGTCCTGCCCGGAGAGGACCGCCCCCCTGAAGTCCCTCTTTCTGACTCACTGGTCGTGGCTTCTAACAACGCCGAGAGGAGCAGCAGATAGCGGTGCTGTGAGGTGACTAAGGTACCTTTGAGACAGGTGACGTTAGATCTCTGAATTCTGGGTGGCCTTTGACGTGTTGCGAGGCCGCCATCCTGGACTGCCCCGAGGAAGCTGCCGCGCGGTGCAGAGGGGGGCGGCCTCACGCCCGGGCGCACTGCGAAGGAACGAACCGTGGCAGAGGGTCAGCGCTCTTAAGGGCAGTGCCTTAAACAGCCGGATGCTGCTCGGGCACTGTTCTGCTAAGTGTGCATCATAAAGTTAACTTTCCCAGAAAAAGGGCTGCTCCTCAGGGCCGGACGCCTGGCACGTGGGCGCCTGGCACGTGCGCCAGCCGCGCGGAGCTCACTCTCTGCTCCACCGGCTCTGCGACTTCAGCCATGGGCTTGGCTTTATGCGCATTCAAAACCTTGCTGCTTAGCAGCATTTGGTAACTGTGATAAATACGTCCAGGCAAACAAGATGCCCGTGGAAGCTTCGCAGTGGGTTCCTCTCACTAACAGTACATGTTGTTTTGCCTCTTGAGGGAGAGTTCATGTGTTAGGGTTCTGTATCTTCAGCATATTCCTGTCAAAATGGCATAGTATCTAACAAGTGTTTAAAAGTTTGTAATCACAGCCTAACACAATGCGCTGGACCTGGGACTGTCCACATGGATTTTAACTGGCCAAGGTTGCAGGTTTCTGCCTTAGGTGGAAGCTGGTCAGTAAAAGCCCATTTATCTCACAGCAAATCTTCTGCCTACCATGTACCTGACGGCAGCTCCCACCACACGGAGAGAATTTCCAACCTCCAGCCTTCACTGTACGACTCCTGACGAGGGGGAACTCACACACGTTCGTACACGGGGCCACCTGCGAATACATCACATACAGAGCCCAGCCACTTGCCCACGGCCAGGGAAAACTGTGTCAGGGTTTCACGCAGCTAGGGTCTGAAATGACAAAGCTAAGTCCAAAATAAAATGTATTGAGTTGCAAAGCAAAGTTAACTGTATTTCACTATATTTTTAATTCCATGAAAGCTTTAAAAAATAATTTGTTTTATAACACACCATCTGTTAACTCATTGAAAGCAGGGTTTAGAAATATTTTGAAATTGCTTTAGAATTGGTTATCTTTTTAAACAAATGAGGGAAAATTGATTTTATTACATTTTCCACTCGGAGTCTAGCTTTCTCAGCCCCTGAACCATTAAATGCTTATTTGCCTAAGACAATTTAGCGGTTACACATTTAAGTCTGTGCCCTAATTAGGAGCCAGGAATTTAACAGAAAAGCCACTGTTAAACTGGTGCCCAGAGAATATTCACAGCTGGGCAGAGAAAACCTAGGAAGGACAGAGAGGCCAACCCAGCACTTGGACGCAGCTTGCGCTGTGGTCTTCCCACAGGCTGAGCAGAAGGGAGGGGTCGTGATAGCGCACGTGCCACTCCCTCGTTCATCAGTTCACGCCTTTATTTTAGGACAAAGTACTCTGCTGTGAAGGACATGTCAGCACGTGGACCCGTCAGTGTAGCAGGGCGATGAAAGAACAGGTGAAAAGCTCAACATTTGATACTATGATGATTGATGACTGGTTTCTGCTTTACCGTCTCATTTTAATTAATTTTTTAACTATGTAGAAAATAAATTTACGTCTAAAAAGTGTTATTTGACCAAACAAATTTAAAGTATTAATAAAAAATGATAATACTTTTCCATAAGCCATAAACTTCCACTTGGCAGTACACAAATATTATTTTGAAATAAGAAAATTTAAAAATACAGAAATGTATTTCTCTAAGCTTTCAAATATATGGTCTCTTTGATCAGCTTAAATTTTTCCTAGTAAATGTGCCCCCTTAATGAGCCTTAGAAGCTAATATTCACATAGAGAGCAGAGTTCCACACATCGGGCCATTATCTTCCCCGGATGGAAAGGAATTTCTCAAGTTCCTAACACTTGCACCTTCTCTCCCGTTAACACTTTCTTCTAAAGGCTTCACGTGGTTAATCTGCTGGCCCTGCTTTTGTAAAAATGCTCAGATGAACTTTCATACTGTCAAAAATACAGACCTCTGATTCCAAATCCTAATTAACATATGACATCCTGATCTGAGTCTGGAATCTTATTCTGCATTTCGTACAATTCAGTTCTGCGTTTAGAAGATATTATTCTTATTATACCATTCAGTGTCCTGGATATAAAGCCCCACATGAGAAATTTATTTTAGACTGAGGGAGAGTCTCCCCAAAAGAACTGACATGTTTCCTCTTTTCCAATAACAAGGGACATTTCTCTTTTTGCTCTGAAGACCAGGAATCTCAGAGCCAAATTCGAAGTCCTATCGCAAAGATATTATGTGCCTGATGGTTATACTATCTGCAGCTTCCTTTTTTCTATCAGCTTGACTTTCCACATTAATCTCTATTTTGTTTGTGGGGAGAGGAGGATACATAAATATATCTGACAAATTAAAATACAAAGAATAAGTGCACTATATACACTGCCAAAGTCATACAGGCTCAAAAAATCTGTATGTGAGTGCTGCCTACTTTTGAAATAAATGATTAATACATGAAACCGTTTGCAAGCCACGTCAAGAGGACATGAACACCTCGTTTTATTTCTACATGACATTGCTAAAGCGGAAAACTGGGGTCTTTAAAGTGGGTCTCATTTAGCTGATTTCGCTGTTAATATTTCTTACCCTAGCACTACTGGAAACCAGCGTCCTCATTACAAGTTGCTAGGCCAGCTGGCCACGTGTTAGGAAAAGAAGGTTAAATAGAAAAAAGAATAATCCCATTAACTAATAAAAAACTGAACAGTTTGCACCAAAATGAGAACGCTGACCAACACGTCTTTCTGAAATAATTGAAAGAAACAGTCTCAAGCTCATATTTCTTAAATGATTGGACCTAATAAGGGCTTTTTTTAAGGAATAAATAATAAATGTTTAAAGTAAACTGAATTGAGTCAATATTAATATAAGCGATTTTTATTTTCATTGTGCCTTTCCCTCATTCTTATGAATGACAACAATATAATAATGATGCCAGTAATAACTTCAGGCTAAGTCAGCTATTATAGTAATACTTGCTTTTAAGGAAAAATAGTATGTGGATTTACAATTTTTGCTGCAAAAACAGTGAAGAGGAAACAGGTTAGCAGGAAACGAGATAGGTTACCTGCTCAAAGACTCCCCGCCTCCCCCAGACGGCACAAGGACCGGAGATGAGTGGGGGGAGGCCGGGAGAATGTCGCCTTCCCACTGTCCTCCCCCTCTGCTCTTCCAACATTTACGGGCTGGGCTTCTTCCGGGCACAGCCTTCCTTCCCCCTTCCCGTTTGTCACCCTAGACAATGCCACTCCCCAGTGTTTGCCGTGTGCCAAGCTGTGCTACCTGCTAAGCACCAAGAAAACAAAGCTGATTCAACCCAGACGAAGCTCTCTGCCCCCATGGGCCCAGCCAGAGTCAGACACGAATTGCACAAACTCCAGGCAGGACGAGGTCACCTCTGAACCGCACACCCTCCCAAGTCCTGGCTGTTGCTCACTAAGCTGCTGGGTGGCCTGGCCCCTCGGGCCTCGGTGGCCTCACTCCTGTCACCCTCCCCCGCCCCTCCCACTCCATGCTGCAGCAGCTGGCCCCCCTTCGGGGCCACTGCATCCACCTCCTCGCTGAGAAGGCTCCCTGTGGGGCTGGCCCTGTCGTTTCCTTCAGACCCATCCAAACACCTCTTTGCAGGTATAGGCTTCATGGCTGCCCCTAGATACCACAGCACCCCACCACCCCTGCCCCTTCCTGCTTCATCTTCCTCGAGACCACTACTGCCACCTGGCTTAGGACGTGTCTGCAATGCTCGTCCTCTCCTTTTTCACTGTCGTATTCCCAACATCAAGAACACGTAGCACAATGTACGTGCACAAGGAGTGCCCATCAAAGGGTCAGCGGTCGCCAGCTGCCTCGCGTGGGGACTCTCAGGGGCTCCTCTGAGATCTGTCCCCTGGCTGGGGAGCTCTGCAAGGCTGCCGACACCGCTCCCCAGCCCTTGAATTTAGGACCCCATATTTCTGCTGGGCACCCGCTCACCCCTGGAGTCGGTCCTCTTAGATGGAGTCTGAGACAGGCTCCCTTCCAAATGGGTTTCGTGTGTGGCCCCCAGAGAACACAGGCCCTCACCCCCTCGGTAGACGGGGCTCAGCCCTTGGGTGAGCGGGCCCTGGGCACCCATGGTGGCTGCTTTGCGATCAATATTTCCCACCACCTCCTTCAGGACGCACTGCGCCGCACGTGGGACTCATTCTGCTGTGACGCCTCACCGCGGCACCTGGTATCTACTGAGCACCCAACTCCATGCCGTGCGCTGGGCGTGACCTGTTACATGCGCTCTTCACACCCATCCCACATGGACACCGGTCGTGGGCTGCAAAACGCAGACAGCCACCCAGTAGCAGGTCCGAGGTTAATTCTAAAACGGATGCTAGCCATCACTCGAGGCTCTGTTGTCCTCTGTGTATTCGGCTCACAGATACAGGAAAAGACAAAATTGCAAGCATTCGTTCACCTTAAGGATAATGCACAGACCAACACTCATTTCAGCTTTAACGCTGATTTCAGAGACAGTGTCCATTTCTGGAGGTCACTCCCCTGTGCCACTTTGGGTGGGAAACAAAAGCTGTTCTAACCACGGGTCTAGGGACAGGTTTAAACAGGACTTAATCAGAACCCTTGGGAAGTGACAGGAGAGAGTATCGGGAGGATTCTCCCAGGCAGAGGTCAAGGGCTGAGGACGGTGTCCTCCAAAGGTCTCGGCTGCCTGCAGACCAAAGGGACAGACCCTCAGGATGGCGACCAAGAGTCATGGCCCGAATGTGACGGTGCCCCAGTCACTGCGACCGACACAAGAGGCCGCCGCTCCTGTGTCCCAGGCCTGTGCCTGAGCCTCTGGCGGGCAGACCCACTGGCACTCGCCAAGCCAGGTCCTTCCCAGCCTTGTCTTGCTCCCGCAGAAGCAGAGCTGACAGTGTCGGGAGGCATCTGAGACTCAGCGACAGGCAGGCGAACGCCCCGCTCTGGCGATTCAATGTCCAGCCACAGTCTCTGGCCCATTGTTGATCTTCCAAACAATAATAACATCACAGACATGCTCCCTGCTAACAGAAATACAACCACCTCTTTTACTAACAAAGACACACTCAACCTTTCTCCCAAAAAAAAAAGACAGAAAGTCCCCCAAATTATTGGATCACTGTCTAGATAACGTTCTTTTATTTTCTAGGTCAGGGACAATCCTTTGATAGATGGCTTGTAACGTTAGCAACAAATAAGAATGGTGATCACAACCAGTACACGCGAACAGGTAGAGCAGGGGGAGAGCCGGTCACTACATTCGCGTGGGCGCCTGACGCGGGAAGGAGAACATACCGCGGACTGACCGCTGCCCTTGGTGCTGAAACTGCCTTCTTCCGCAGTCCCTTTTGCCTTGGCCTTTGCCCTTACCCCGCACCTAAGCCGGTCACTGGGAGACGGGGCCATGGACTTCCCGAGATTGGACACGTCCTGCAAGCAGAGGCCTGGCAGCCCTAGCTCCAGGACTGCAGTTCTACGGAGAGCTGCAGAACCCTGGTGCCCTTCATTCCAGTCCTCTGTGTGACCTTTCCAGACGTCCCTTCCACACCCCCAGCTACCACAGTTACTTCTGCTGGGTCCTAAGGCCCACGTGCTGGGCACCTCCCCTGCCCGCAGACCCTTCTTGTGCTCTGGGCAGAGATCTGAGCTGGAAGCTGCCTGGTCACCCACTCAGTACATCGGAGCAGCACGGTCCAGTGTTGCCCAGTGTGGTGCGCGTCGCCCAGAGACTCTGTCAGTTACATCACAAACCACATAAAGCTGTGCGTGCGTAACTCCAGGGACCAGGCCTACCTCCGCGGGGCTGGGTGGGCCTGTGGCTACGGCCAGCTCCACTGTGGCTCCCCTGGGGAGGCCGCCAACCGTGCAAACTCCGTGTTCAGCATTCTGAGGAGTTACGGGAGACTGCTGGACTTCCATGCAGAGCACACACAGAATAAAATGGAACCGTTTACTTCCTGGTTCCTCTCTTTGGGGCACATTGGTTAAGTTGTATTCAAGCACCCTATGACTGAAACATTTGTCTTCTGTCCTTACACCAGAAAGGACAAGAATAGAAGCCTTAATACAAAAACCATTCTGAGATTATCAGGTCTTGATGATAAGCACTGAAGTTTCCATGTGCATCGAGGTCCACCGAGAATCTAGTGAACGCTTCATTGCCCAAAACCTTTGTTCTGGACCTAATGTGATTCTGGGGTGACTGGTTCCAGACGGCAGCACTGGTGACAGCTGGGAAACACCACACACTGTACCTCTCTCACACACACAGTCACTGGAATTCTCCCACACGATGGCCTCATCTCGGAATCAATGTCCTTCCTCAGGAAAGCAGAAGACCATCAGTGCCCCATGGCCTTAGGCTGTGAAATACACCATCGTGTTCATCCCTTGCTTTGGACTCAGAAAACAAAGTGCGTCATCTTCACCTATGACCTGGAAAAGCTCCCCGAACGCATCATGCTGTGATTGCACCAGAGACATGGCAGGAGGCGCTGCCGAGGTCCCAGCGGTTTTCAAAAAAAGGTCAGCAGGAGAAGCAGCTTTCTGAGCAGTGACGCTGAAGGGTAACACCTTCCTTTGCATGTCACAGAACAGAGGTCTCTTCTCCTTTTTTTCAACATGTCTTCAGGCAGTGGTTACCTTTCTAACCTATTAGCTACTGATTATGTAGCAATGAATACTGATCCGCTAAGTAAGCAGGGATCAATCTCCCGAATTAAGTCTCTCTGACTAGCTGAATCATGTTTTGGAGGGAACGTCACTCACGAGTTGACCTTCCCAGGCAGTGCTGTTTCCAGACCACAGCCACCTTTGGAATAGGCATATAAAATAACTCACTCTTAAATTGTCTCATGTCAGTGAAGGATGAGCAAAGTGTTTCTGCAGAGAGGGTAGATTTTTAAAGAATTCATGATGGATTATTGAGTTACAGTATCTATCTTTACAAATGAGAAAGATAAGTCACAGATGGCCATGAAGATAAATGCCGTAATGGTTCATTTCATATAGATCATTGAGCCTAATATTCTATTGCATTCTTCATCCTTTAAAATTCCTTTACATTGAAAAATTTCCCCTTTAAGCACCAAGATATTAAAACAAACAACAACCACCACACATCAGAGGAAAGCGTGCTAATAAAGCGAATCTAAAGTGAGAACAAAAAGCTCTGCAGTCGCTCCTAGCGCCTGCCTTCCTGACGGCATCGTCACGATGTGCAGTAAAGACAAAGCGGTCGGTCCGCTCGGAGCCTATGTTCCTGCCCCTCAAACTGGAAGTAATGAAATCATATTTTTAAAACCTATTTTGCTCATGAGTTTCCAAAGTTTACTTGAAATAGATTGTGTTCTAAAACACAAAGCTTCTTTTCAGCAACCGTGTTAATAAAAACACAAGGAGGGAGACATCCCCGAGTAGCTCCCTTAACCAACATCGTGCAAATAAGAATTTGAAGTCGGAATAATCTGCAATGTGTTTTAAAGTAGTTACTACTAAATAAACATGAACTCAAAAGCAGAAATTTCCCAAACAGTGGGCTCAGTTCAAATTTCTGTAAGGGTCTCATCATCGCCATGGCCCACTTGTTTGCATGAATCGCGTGTCTAAGGAAGTCTTCCTCATTTTAGTGCCTAGGTTTGAAGAAGAAAGCATGTATCATGGAAGAAGCATGTCCAGACTGCATCTACTCATTTACACAGCTCCATGTCTCTGGGACCTCTCAGCTCACGGTCCCTGGGACCTTAACGTCTTGGAGAGTGCCTGGGGCGGAGCTTCTGATGCTTCGGGCCACCCTCCATCCCACAGAACAGGGCCCCCTCCCCCGTTCCAGCATGATGGGATCCGAGGCAGGTCCCCGCATGCATGCCGATCGCTGGGCGTGCAGCGCAGGAAGCCAGTCTAGGCATCACCTGAACGCACGTGCTCCCAAACGCCCACTCTCAAACACAGGAAACAGCCAGACCTGGTTGCACAGAAGGATTCCTGGATTAAATGGTTCCACTTTTAACCCCCAAGTGCTTTCTAAATTCTATTGGTAAACTTCACTTTCTCACCACAGTAAGGTCACTTCCTGACATAATGGATGATTAAGGTCCCTGAGACCTCTAGGGAGTATGACGACACACATCAGAACTTAGAGAAAAGGTCCGTACATGCAGACGTAGACAGATAAAGATGGGTCCAAGTCATGCTCCACAGCAAACACTGAAGGTCTCCTACAAACAATTTCACCGATCTGAGCTTGCTTCTCCTTCCTGCCTACTTCCACTACTTCCAACAATAAAATCGCTCTGTCGGAAACACATTAGACTGAGGAGTTGGTGACATGGCCCGAGCTCTGACGATGGCTCTACCACAGCCACAGCCCCTAGGCGCTTATGTCACCTCCCTTCACGGGGACCCTGGCAACAGGAACCAGCATCCCAGCTTCATGGTGACAGGGAGGGAGGCCCAGGAAATCCACAGTCAACAGGTGAAAGAAGCAGTCTGTTTCGCAAGCTTGTTATTCCAGCGTGCATGTCGCTTCGTGATCTAGTTAGCCCACCCCGCTACTGGAAGGCTTTTCGCATTATGGAAATACGCAATTTGTGCAACTGGCCTTTGCCAGTTTTTTCAATAATTTCATTCATTTTTTTAAACATTATTTACTGAGAAGTTTGTACCAACTTTGTATCAGTTACCATGCTCGGCACAATAAATACAACAGTGGGAGAGACATGGTCTGTACTCTGGTGAAATCATTTAGATTAACCGGAAAAAGGAAAGAAGAAAGACCAAATGATCACACACCGTAACAACCGCTGGGAAGCAGACCAGCAGGAACGTGAGACAGGGAGGAATGGAGACCTACACTGTATGGGTGTCAGGAAACAGCTAGGGGTCAGGGCCCCAACAATGCCAGGACTTCAGGACACAGACTGATAGGACGGGCAAGGGACAGAGCTGAGATCTCTAAAGCAGGAAGCAGCCCGGCAGCTGGAAAGCCAAGCCAGAGAGAAGGGAAGTGCAGACGGCCTCTACACTCGGAACCCAGAAAATCCAGATAACCTGTCTTAAGGGGAAAGGACTGAGGTCTAAAACCCCAGAAGAGGCCTGACGGGTCAGAGCAAGGGCTGTTGTCATGGCTTCAGACGTAGAGAGAAACCGAGGCTCAAGTGCGGCGGTTGCTCGTTGTGCTGTCTGAGCAGCGGCCCCATGCTCTGCACAGAGGCCACACCAGGTCCGTGCCCCCGGCACTGCGGGGACGACCTGGGTCCCCACAGCCCCGCCAGTGCTGGGGGACAGCGGGCCGGTCCCCACCGACCGAGGGTTACCGGAATGCTGCACGTTCGTTGCCGTCAGGGCTCCGTAACACGACCGAATCTATTTTCCCTTATTTATTATCACTCCAGTATGAATGTGCAGTCATGTTGAGTATACTGTTTTGGAATGATCTAATAAAACTAGAATAATAAATAAGCCAAATGTGGTTTTTAATTTACTATCCACCATCTGTCATTCTTTAATTATCCTGCCATTTCTAGAAATGAATGGATAGAAAAAGGCATTAAACCTGTGATTCATTTCACCTTAGGAATTCTTATGGGGCCTATCGCAGCAGACAAAACTCCCAAGTATTTGATGTGTAACAGAGTATTGTGTCTAAAACTTGGGACAAAAATTTTGAGGTTGGCGAGGACACAAACTAGAAAAAAAATTATCATTTAAGAGCTGCAACATTTCCGTCTCAAAGTAAAATACCCGTTTCCTCTAAGGGACACTTTCGTCATCCCAAGAAAACCGGCTTACAGGCTCCGAAGTTGCTCAGGCTGAAAGCAGCACCTGCTGCGTTGGCCAGCGGAGCCCCCGGCTCGCTGCGCCCTGCTCAGCCTGGTCACGGTAGGAAGTGGCTGTCTCAGGCCCTCGACCCACAGCTGTGATCGCTTTGGCAGGGAGAGTGGGGACGTTTCTGCATGGATTGGGGAGGAGGGGGGAAGGGCGGCACCCGGGGCGGGAGACCGGGGTGGCCGGCAACAGCGCGTGGAGGCTGAGGACATGGCGGGCCTAGTGCCCTGCGCCCTGAGCCCCTGCAAGTCCCCAAGCACATGAGGTTCACAGCCCCACGGGGAAGGGAGGCCAGATCCCGGCTGTGAACAGGCACGCAGGGTCTGCCTTCCAGCGCGGGGACCCCTGCGTGGCTCAGGGTCATGATGAAGGGACTCCTGCACGCTGAGGCGAAGCGAGGTTGCCTGCTGCGGGCTGGGCTCTGCTGCTCTGGTTGGCTGCACCAGCTCGCACTGCCCCGCAGGCCCCACCACCCCGCCGCCCCACCAGCCGCTTCCATGAGCTTGGCCCACAGACCTGCCCTGCGGCCCAACTGGCCGCTGTCAGGCACCACTGTGAGGCCAGGGAGGAAAGGCCAGGTCACTTCCACTGCTACTACATCTAAGAACTGGGACAGCAGTAAAGACCCAGAGCTGTCGTTTTAGAAAAATTATCTTTCACAAAACACTAGAAGCAGTTATCATAACAAATTCTTAAGTGTCAATAAAATATGTTGTTTTATATTTTAAAATCAACAATTTTATTTTCTCCATTGAAAAAAGAAAAAGTGTGTTGAATGCCAGCTATGCCTGAGAAATAAAACCATATACGAAAGTCAAGGTGAATTTACGAGAACAAGCTTGTTCCAGGCACCTCCGCATTGGCGGGTTTTGAGATTCGTTACTGGGACTCATGTATCTACCAGGTAGTCTTACACATGAAATCTGTCTGACGCCACGGATTTAGAAATAAAAGTCTTCTTAAATAATAATTATGCATGTAATTCCTACTCTTGTCTGCTGCAACTGGATTGTAAGTCCTTAATTTATACATTTCTAGAAATCTTTCCTAATTATTATTTTATTAACCTCCCTATTTACTTTCAAATTTTATAATTTGTAGATGTTCAGATTTTTTATGCAATAACACTGCATGATTCTCAAAAATTACAGAGTTTATTTTGACTTTTACTTACTTAGCTAAACCAAGTTATTTTTAAGGGCGGGGAGCGGATACTTGTTACATGGGGATACTTGATTCTCTGTTAGAACATACAATGTTCCAAGTCATCAGAGCTAGTTTTTAAAAATTCACTTCCCATGTCAACATGACAGGAGTATTTTCGATAGCTCCGAGCCTCTTTCTTATCATTGCAGTACTAGGATTTCAAGAAACAATTAGAGCTTTAATCTCAGAGTTCGCAATTACAATCAATTTTACAAAAACATTTCTGAAATATGCTTCTCTGTTTTGACTTAGAGTAAGATATTATTTACGAGCTTTTAAGGTTTGGTGAGTTCTCAGCTGTGAATACTAGACCAATATTTAAAAGGAACATTTAACTAAACTTTTAAAGTAAGTGATTCCCAAAATTGCTTAATACATGCTCTCAGGATTTTTTCCTCTTCACTTTAACTAATGGCACTGTAAATCGCAAAATTCGATCACTGCCATGAGAGTAATTGCTGATCGGATCAGGAGCCACGCTGAACTGTGAGGAAAAAGGCACCAGATGAAAGCTGCGATTTCGGACCTGACCAGTCGCAACGGAGCTGAGTGAAAAGCGGAGGCAGGTCGCCCAGTGTGGCTAGTACCGACCAGAGCTGTGGGCATCAGAGGTGACCCGTGAGCAGAATGGCAAGTCATGTCGATATGAACACCCAGGAGGCTCTTCTAAGAACCATTGATCTTTTGAAACAGTTTCACCTTCAAAGTGAAACTTTGACACCAAGTTTGACACCAACTGTCATCGGAAATTCTTAGCCTTTCCTTTTGGAGCTTCTGAACTTTTGGCCTGGTTTGGGTTCAACAGACCCATTAAGAAAAATTGGTACGTGTTATTTACCGACAACCCTGTCACCATTTAAGCTATGTTATGACAATAAAAGGCCGCGGAGAGATTCTCTGCCCAGCGCCTGGGGTCAGGGTTCTCCGATAAGCTCAGGGCCCTAACGCACCCACGCTCTCACCAGGACCCAATTTTATTTACGCGACCTGTTCCTGTGGACCGCAGGACTAGTCTCGTTGGATTACAGTCCACCGAATGCACTGTCTGTTGGTGCCAGTAAGATGTTTATCAAGGGGGACAGTTTTTCATCTCTGCACTCATGTGAACTACAGACTGATAACAGAGAAAGTACTAACATAGTGATTGGGGTGAAATGGAGTAAAATTCTTACACTAAGGGACATGAAAAATAGTCTGCATGAAAGTATATTATTGTCGTGACCATGGGCGTCTCCAAACACCCACTACAGCGTTTCCTAGTGTTTCCAGTTTCACCCAAAATCCCCAGATTGGTAAGTTGGGGGTAATTGAGAGCACGATTACTTCTAGCACCATTCTGTGTTCAGCAAGGTTCCATGGGAAGCAGCAGATCCCGCGGGACCTCTGAGGAGACACGGTGACCTACGAGAGGACATCCGTGATGCCCGGCCTACCGACAGAGCGCGTGCCCTCTGGTGCTGACACCGCCCAGGCGGGACTGCGCAGAGCGCTCGGCCGGAGACATGCAGGAGGTGGCCATGAGTGCGCGCCCGTGCTGAGCGCGAGCCGCCAGCCATCCGTCACACGCCTTTCGCTGCACCGTCACCGAACCGCCCGGTGGTTACTGAGAGCTGTGCGTCCTCGGGAGTGTGGTTCACAGTGGCCACGCTGCGCTGCGTCTCAGCCAGCACGTCCACGCCCCAACGAGGGCCCGCCGTGTGGACACGGGGGAGCGGAGGGGAACGGGGATGGCACGCAGCTGGCCAGCCAGCAGGTGACGGGGTCAAGACTGAGCCCAGCGTCCCTGGACCTTCTCTGCCGTGTCGGCTGGGCCCCCACTGCTGCACTATGGCCCCGTCGTGAGAGGCAGCAGACACCGAGCACGAGTCCCTCAAGAAGCAGCCGATCCGCACTAGGGGCTGACACCCAAGATCTCTGCCCCGAGCACAGGGCCGCATCATTCCTGTGTGCAGAGGAAATGCTCCCGGCGACCTCATCACTGCCTGTCCCCCGGCCCCCTGTCCAGCTGGTGGATGTCGCACCAGGAAGCTCCCTCGCTCTGAGCCCAGCCCTGTCCCCTACAACTGCTCTGCCTTCCCCACACCTGGCCTCATGTGCGCCGGAATGGACGGTGGGCAAGGGACTGGTCCCCTTCGCTGTCATGGCCCCCCTCTGGGACAGTGCCTGGCATGTGCAGAACAGATGGAGAGCGTCCACGCCTGTGGCCCGTCAGAGCCTGGGTCACCAGGTCGCATTCCTTGAGCACATGGGCTCTCCCCGGCCTGTGGCCTCAGGTATAGATTCTGGCACATTCTCCCATTTGTTAAATGCGCCACACGTGCTGCCCGGCGCTGGTCCTTCGTGGACATTCATGCATACAGTCCCCATCGCACGGCAGCAGGCCGGTGCTGTCACCCTGCACAGCCCCCCGGCAGGGGTCCCAGGCACAGGACACGCTGAGCGCGCAGCTGCGCGCAGTCACGCCAGGGGCGGCACTGCAGCCCCGGCACCAGGCCCACGTCTCCGACCTCCACGTGGGCCCACGAAGCAGCCAGAGAGGACACTGAAGGAAACAGTCAGTGACGGGGGATGGCAGCAGGGCTGGGCACAGCCTGGGGACAGCGGGAGCCTTCCCCTCACATGGCAAACTGCGAGAGGAGGAGGCTGCGCACCAGCCTCGCACCTGCAGATCGCCAGCTCTGGAGGTCACCGTGTCAGGTGCTTCTGACAAAGGAGTTCCAGGCCAGACCTCCAGGAAGCCACACAGTGCCTGCACCCGGCCGACGGCCTGGCAGCAGCCTCGCCAGCCGAGCGGGCGATACCACAGGCTGCATGTGACGTCATGTCATGCACACAGTTCTCACGACGGACAGGAGATAACCCTGGATGGGAGCAGTTTCCGCGCTGCGAGGCCCCACTGAGCCACGGCGCAGAGGCCAGCGCCCTGCCCTCCCGCTGCTGGGTGTCACTCTACTGGCAAAGGATGAAAATTCTGCGATGAGGAAAAGTTCGATTAAACGAGCCAGCAGACTGTCCTCCAACCATCGGGACTCGGACAACCAGCCGAGACCACAGCAAGAAGTCACGTCGCCCTCAAAACACTCCAGGCCCAGAGAGAGCTCCTCAGAATGCATAGGGAACTTTTTAAAAAATCAGATGGATGACCTTTGTTGATTCCGTGAAGAATACAAACGACATTAAATAAACCCACACAAGCCAGTGGCAAACGTTAATTACTGAGACCCCAGTGGGAAATAAAACTCCACCACACAGAGGAACATAAAATGTTCTAATTTTTAAACAGATATCGTAGCGGGACTCTGGAAGAAGTTTTCCGTTTATTGTTCTATGTAAGATAACTTATGGCTTTAGGCACTTACTGGGTCTCAGCAGGTATTGTCTGCATGGTCTAGAGACCTAGAGAGGAGGAAGTAAAAGAAACTAAACTGCTGAGTTCAGAAATGACTATTTTAGTATGTTAATTATCCTAAACGGGAAGGGGGGGAACAGGAATTTCACTAATATTCAACTAGTAAAAACCTAAAGAGTTCAAGACTGTCATTTTTCAAGCAGACGGCAACCCACGCGTCCTTGTGACGAGAATAACAACCATGATGCTTTACGCACCTCAGAAAGACCTCATCTCACTCGAGTCCACAGACGGCGTAAGTCCCCTGTGTCACACTTGCAACAGTGACTTAGTTATAACTACCCATTTATTCTTTTATCCAGCAAAGATTAAGGAAGCACCAACTATGTTCCCAGTAACGTCTGGCACAGGTCACAAACAAACAGTCCTCTCTCGCATAGAGCGGACCTTCTAGGGGAGGAGACAGACAATTAAAAGCAAACAAGTATTGAGACAAGCTCCTCTCACATGACAGCTGTGCATCAAAGACAGTAGGACGGGCCATGAGAAAGCAGCTGCCATGCAGTGTGACGTTAGGGGGCGAGACTGGTGTCACAGAAGATCTCTCTGGGGTGACATTTGCTCTGAGGCCTGAGTGGGAAAAACAGCCCCAGCTGTGAAGACCTGGGGAAGAGGCATCCAGCAGAAGGAGCAGCAAATTCACACAACTCGTAAATACAGAGCAGAAGATTAACTCAGCCCTCTGCTCCTTCCGCCTGAGAAAGAACCAGCCAAGACCAATGAGCAGAAACACACTCCCAAGGCCACGCTGACTATCATAATAAAATAGTTATTTGCAAACTTTTAAAAAATCACTATTGAAATAGTTCATGTGTTCCTTGCAAGATCTAAAGATTGTAATTTTAATAAATATAAAATTGTTATAATAGAAAGCAACATCAGTGTCATTAGTAAGGCCCATATTTGATATTTAAATGCAATTTGTGTTCCCCAAAGTGTTTTTATCAGCTTATCATTTGTATTTCAGTAACCTAAGAATGAACATACAAACCCTAGGTAAAAAGATAGCTTCCTTGCTGTGAACCTAAAATCACTCTAAAAAAAAAATTTACTTTAAAAACTAAGCAACACATATAGCATTACCAATAAAATAAAATATTATTGCCTCAGAAAAACCTTAATGAGATTTAGGAGTCTAGAATTCTGTAGTCTAAAGTTTCACCCAACTGATAAAATTATAGGGTGGGACAAACACCTAGAGAAAAAATCCCAAAAATGAACATTATTTTTCTCCTTCACTTTTCTATAATTTCATAAACCTGTAGACTAAAGAATATAAATTTTAGTAAAAGTAATCTGGTACATCATTCCCCAACATGAATTCTTTAGGTTCAGATCAGAACTTACTCTCAAAGAGAAGAGAAAATGCAACGTACGTGATTATATGCAAAACCAAAAGTACCGAGAACACAGCAGGAGCATCAAAACCGGAGGCTCTAGCAGGCGGCCGGGTGACAAGAGGTCTGGACGGGCAGTGAGTGGAGCTGGCATCTCATTTGACCTTCGGAGTAGCCAGACTCACGACCTTGGAAAATTGATTGACCTCCTTGAATCTCGGTTTTCTTACGTGTAAAATGGGCGTGCAACTTTCTAGGGTTGTTGTTGTGTGGACCAAGAGCAGTAATGTAAATCGAAGGGTTTTCAAAACATAGCATTGCCCAGTTTAAATCAGGAAGAACTGCTAATCCCCCCCGTACATACATCCTCCTGCTAAAAACACCACCTGGACCCACGGCCGATGGAAAAGTAAAATGTGTTGACATGTTTTTTTCAAGTTCACCTACAAAAATCAGGAGTTGTACAGTAAACTATAAAGTTTAAGCATTTTATTTCATGATATGTGTCTAAAGCTCTTCACTAATTATAGCAGAATAATTAGATAATCAAATTCATTTGCAATTCTAGACCATTGGTTCTTTAAACACTTAAAAGATTTTCAACTCTCCGTCCTCAACATTTCAGTAAAAGGATTTGTTTATTTGCTGTGCGCATCTGTGACTGACAGAACCGGCTTGTTTTTTTGCTGGCTCTCCTCGCTGCGGCTGCTGTGCACTAATCAGTCACTCTGATGCCTCATCACCTGGGAAGAGAAACTCGAGTTACACAGCCTGGGGCTCAAGGGACACCGGGAGCCTGACTCCGACCAGCAGGGAGTCGCCGTTCTCTCCTTCCATATGGGAACAGGGCCGTGTCCGGGAAGCTGGACCGCACTGCCAGTTGTCATCGGTCCCTCGTGGACAACGTGCAGAACCAAACTAAATTTGTCCTTGCCTCGCCAGTCTTCTTTTTATTCCAGAAATGTTGTTTAAAGAAATGGTATTCACAGAAACTCTTTATTTTGAAACATCGGTAGCAATAGGCTATTTTGCAGAAGCAGCTGCTTAGTAGTCAACTCATGTGGCTTTACCCTTGAACCCTTTAAACCCTTAGTCCTAAGTATCATCTGGATAGACTATGAATCTCTTTGAGGCAAAAAATGGATATGTTTTATTCAACTTTGTATCCTCAACACGTCACCCAGTGCTTGTCACATCAGCAGGCATCCTTGTTCAATCAGAGATTTTAGGAAGTTGAATGTTAATTACTGAAGTGACCTACAGTCAAAGCTTCTGGAATATTCTGCCTTCTCAGATTTGGATTACCATATTTCAAGAACTAGATTCCTCACTGTCAACTCTCACTAAAACTAAACAGTTATCATGTACATAATTACAATTTTTAAAAAGTGTGTCTAAACGAGGCTGAAATTTCCAGCTAATGTGTATGCTAGGGGTGAATATATAAATTTGTTGTATTGAACAATTTCACTGTGAGAAATTTTAAGAAAATGTGGCTCTATCTTTAACCAGTGTAAATTTCTAAAGAAGATATCTACATAGTTTCAAGTATCGATCTTTTCGGGAGGGGGGGGAACCTATTCATTTTTAGTTGATGATTTATCACTTACATCAGCTACTGTTTTTTTCTTTACATACATGGGTTTTCAGGTCTCCATCTTTATTTTATTTTATTATTTATTTATTTTTGCACCTATAGCACCCGGTATTTCCAGGCGGTCTCCCATCCAAGTACTAACCAGGCCCGACCCTGCTTAGCTTCTGGATCAGATGGGCTCGGGCGCGTTCAGAGTGGCCTGACCGTAGACTCCATCCTGCTTTTGAAGTGGGTATTATGTTAACATAAAGAGGGGCTGTGACCCCGCTGGCTTGGTAACACAGAGTAACAGGAGCCTGAGGCCACATGCAGTGTAAGACTTTCTGCCACCACCCCTCCCGGTCCCCGGGCCCCTTCCCTTCATGTCCAGGAGAGCACTGAGGTGACGTTGGTTCTCATGTCTGACCGCTGACAGCTGCAGCCACACACTCCCCTTCCCTCTGTCCCCGCGCATCTGATGAGGGCAAGCCGATAAAAAAGCACGGGCTCACCTTGCACGCTTTCTGAATGCATGCGTGGATAGCGTCACTCTCGATATCTGAACCAAATTTCAGGTGGAGGATCCATTTCATCTTAGCGAGGTGAACCCAACGCTTGTGCCAAGTAAACGCCAGAATTCCTAGAGAAAGCTGCGCCCAAATGCGTAAGAAGACATAAGATTCCTGCAGCTTCTGAGCAGCACCTTACAGACCTCTGACTTTCACACTGCATATGGGGACAGCTGCTAGAAGCTTCCAGAGGACCTTGAGATTTGCAGTGGCCCCCGGGTGAGCCCTAGGAGCCACCCACTTCAGTGATGGGTGAGTGGTGACTTTCCTGCCCTTCTCTCCTGCCCTTCCAATGACTGTGCAAACTTCAAACTCTCTACCAGCCTCCTCCCCTGCCCCGACACACTTAGAATGCATGGGGGACTTCTGCACTTCCTCCACTGATAACAGGGAGAGCTCAGTCTCAGACCGAGCGCACCATAGGGCACTCAGTAAACACCCGCCCTACGAGGGAAGACAGCCCCTTTGTGCGTTAGCGTCTGAGTCTGCAAAACGAGGCTGTGCAAGGGAACCCCAGCAAGCAACCCAGCGCAGCAAGCCCGGGTGGTTTTGATCAGGAATCTACAGGCAGAGGGCAGGTGATGTTTCATGGGCGAGATCGAGCAGGAAGGCAAGGAGGCTACACGCAGAGCTGGCGAGGGACAGGGTGTTTCTCTGAACACGGCACATCTTTGACAAGCTTGTGAAATAGCTCGCCGTTGGTTAGGCCAACTTTCCTTGGCTAGCACTCAAATCTTGCAGGTCTCTCCCAGGGATCTACAAGCAATCATACAGCTCCCGATTTGCCTCAACCATCACGCCCTGCGTGACAAGACCCGGCAGATGTGCCCAGGAGCACAGCCAGCTGTGGGCACCCAAGGAAGCCTGGAGGTGAAGTGTGCTTACAGAAGAGTCTCTAGAACTGATTGTCAGAGTGTAAACCCAGGACGAGAACCAGAGAATCGACATGTTTCCGACTACGATCCCCTGCTCTTCCGTGTGTGAACTCTGGGCACTCTGCTGCCGCCCGGGTTGGTGTTAAGCCCACGAGCCCCCTGCGGGGAGGCTGACTAAGGCTTCGAGGCTGCTAGGTCACTCCTGGCATTACTCTGTGAGTGTCGCAGCACTTTGGCTCATGAGCCTGCAGAGAGCAGCATCCACCATTCGCAGCATCCGTGAAACCATCTGCTGCTGCTGTGAGCAGTTGTGCTGCTAAATATACCAGTGACTCAGATCTTCATCTGGTGTCTTCATGGCAACATCGCCAGAAATTGTCTGCTGGTTACCTTCCCCTGATTCCTCTCCTCGCACTTCCCCACATCTGCTCCAGCTTCCAGTCCAAGACCAGTGGCTCCTCTTCTCCGAGCTAAGGCTCTGTTTGACACTCATTTTCTCCTCATTCATGTCCAAGACAAAGAGAGAAGATGCTAGAAATCGCGAAGTGTTCTGGTTTAAGTCGCTGAAGGGGCCGGCGTGGGAGAACCGTGCAGAGGGGAGCATGCTGCCGGCTGCGGGTGGAGCTCAGCTGGGAAGGCGCTGGGCACAAGAACAAAGGAGTCAGCGGTGACCCCACACCGGCGCATGTCCTGCTGGGGCACTGGGCACACCTCTACCTTTGTCCTTTGTTCTCGAGGGTGAGGCCGCCATCGGCGTTGCCCTCTGACTCCTGGCTGACCCGCAGTCTGTGGTGTCTGAAGCAGCACAGATGTGACTGATACCATTTAAGTTCCATCTTGGTCAAGGTGAGTGGCCAGGATGGCAGAACGCTAAGCAGGATACCGGCAATCAATACTGGTAACCAAACATTTTAAAAACAATAACTTCACACAAATACACAAGAATATGGCCTCATCACCATGCAAAACGGCCACCTGAATGCTCTCCGATACAGAGACCTAGACACAGAGTCACATTCACTTGTGCTTGGTCTTGCCTCACGTTTGTTCACATGACATAAAACGGACCAGGTAAGTGCAGAGCAGAGCCCCCATGACCGCACTGACCGAGGTTCGCGAACCCCTGGGCACACACGCGTGCACATCCAGGCCCACATGACCCCAGCACACGCCCACGCAGACAGGTGACGACGGGGCGGCTGCCAGCATTCAGACTCCCTCAGCCGCACACGAACCCTCCCTGTCACACGCACTCATCTGCAGGGTAACTGTGCAATGCGATCCATGTTTCCCTTAAGTATTTTGTCTCTTGTTCCCACAGAAGGTTATTTTGACAATTTTATTGATGACAGATTCACCAGAAAAATTAAAATAAAAACTGAAGCACACTTCAAATGTCTGAGCACAAAACACCGAATCTTCTTTCTCTGCCGTGGCAGTTCCGAGTCACGCTCCGCCCTCCTCTCACCTCCTTCCGGACGTCCCATCGTCTGGAGCACCTCGGGGTGGAGCGGCCATCTGAACAGGGAACCATCCCTCTGCCGTGGATTGCGGGCTGCGAGCTGGGACACACCCCGCCCTCAGAAAAGCAAACACTGCAGGCCGCCTGCGGCCATGCGACGCTGCTCTTCAATTTTAGGAACTGAGTACCCTCGAGAAATAAACACTTGTGCCACTAAATAGTAATGACCGAAAGAATTAAGGGAAAAACGGTCAACCTGTAATAAAATACATACTAGAAATTTAGGAAAAACCCACGACTTGCAGAAATAAAGATCTTCAAGTATAATAACCAGACTATTCAATGGACATTGTTGGCTCTGATAGACCAGAGCATTTAGCCAAAGGTCTTTTTGTAGGGTTCATTCTAGGTTTTGCTTTGTATTAAGAAATGGAATTTCATATATGTTAATTATGCTATTCCCCTGCTGTTTTTAGCGCTAATGCAAATTCATAAGGCCTGATGTCCCTTCAAAGCAAGGGATTTCAACCTTCAGTTCACCTGCTGACATCATTATGTCTCTCTTTTTATTTATTTATTTTTATGGTGACATTGGTTAATGAAAACCAATAAGTTGCAGCTGTACACTTTAACAGTAAGGCATATGTGTGTGTGTAGACATATAATATATATATATATATATATATATATATATATATATATTTACACTGTGTGTCCACTTCCCATAGTTAGATTTCTTTCTGTCACCACATATTTGACCCGCCTTTACCCCGTCTACCTCCCCACTCCCCTCTGCTAACCACTAATATGTCGTCCATGTCCATGAGTCTCTGTCTATCCTGTTCATTTGTTGCTTTCAGGTTTATGTCCCATATATGAGTGATATCATGTGATTTTCAACCTTCTCTGTCTGGCTTACTTCGTTAGCATGATTATCTCGAGATCCATCCATGTTGACATCACTGTGTCTCTTGAAGAAGAAAACTAACCTCGAAATCCAAGGCACAAATGTGAGTTTCACATGGTATCCGACGCCTAGGGAGAGCCCCATATTCAGAAGTTCTCGCTTGCATGTCAGGTGAAGTCCTATAGAAACATGTCGAAGCTCATGGCGGGCCACGCACCACATTTAAGTGTAGTGGGTGGGCCGTAAGGCTGTCATTTGACGTGAGCTGCTTCGCACACTGATGACAGATGCAGCAGCTGTGTCGAGAGCAGAGGTCCTTCCCGGTCAGCAGTGCCTGAGACATCGAGAGCAGTGAAGAGACGCCTGGGGGGTGTGGCCATCACTAGGTCGGGCAGCCCTCCATCCCGTATCTGCCAGGTGACGGGACCCTGGCAATGACTGCCATGCGTGAACTAATCGTAACGCCATTTCAGGAATGGCTCATTCACCTTCCGTTCTCTCCACGTTCTAGCTGAGAAGCTGGGAAACTAAAATTTCTATTTCTCAGACTCCCCGGCAACAAAGGGTTCCATTTGCACATCAAGCCCCACCATGTAGACTCAGGGAGAGAGACCGGGCAGAGTCTGCGGCCGCCGTGGCTGTGGAAGCGCGGGGCTCCCCCGGAAAGCCTCAGGGCAGCCATCCTTCAGCTCCCCAAACGCCCAGGGCAATGGTGGTGGCAGCGGCTTCCGGAATACACTTCTGCTACATTCTCACATGGATTGTAAAGAGGCCTGTGATGTAGCAGAGAGGCTCCTCAGCTGGGTTCTAATATGCTCTCACCTGCTCTAACCAGGTGTTAGCTGCGAGATCATTTAAGTTTTCCCAGCCTCTGTTCCTTATTTCTAAATAAGGATGATAACTGCTTCACAAGGCGAGATCTATTAAATTAGACCTTATAGTCTTTCCCAATATCAAGCGTAGAGTTGGTCCTCAAAACATTAGTCCCTACTCTTACACAGATCATGTCATTTACAGCAAGTCTCCTTCCAGGAGTGTTAAATACTCAGAAAACAGTATTTTTCCCCTTTCCCACTCACAAATATAATCTCATTTATGTTGTATCTCTACTGAAGAACACGTATTAGTTCTCTTCCAAATCTATGAATGTAACACCTACCAGACACATATTAGGTTATCAATAAATGAATTTGTTAGTGTGTATCCAAACATCGCAACACAATTACCAGTTTGTAGCTATTGGCCCATGTGCTTACTCCTTTATGCATTATGTAGAGAACGTCAAGGGAAAACACTGCTTACAAAACGAGGGTTTGTAATCCAGACACCATGAAGCTGCCTAACCACTGAATTACCCGTTCACTGTGAAGAGCTAAAAACTAGTGTTTGCTGCCTTTCTCTCTGACAGTTTTTATACTTTAAACATCGTAACAACCTTTGAGGTGGTAAAATTAAATAGTCAGGAGTGCTGTCGGGGTCCGGCCACCTCCACTCCTATGGCCCTAGGTGTGTACACACTGGCCTCCTTGAACTTCGGTCACACTCACACACGAGGACACCCAAAATTCCCATTTGATAGGGCTGTCGTGGGGGCCCAGAAAGCCATGCAGCCTTGTAACCCCTCTTAACGCCGCACGCTGGGACTCCTAACTCCCAGTCTGGGGAGTGATACTTCCACTAAACAACCTGCTTTGCTCTGCTGCTCTGTGCCTTGAACTTCCTAAAAACCAGATCCTCGCAGTTGTGCCATGGGCCTAGAAAAATACCACTGCTCTCCCCAACTTTCTCCCATCCCTCTTCCCCTCCCTGAGGATTCTGTAATCCAGGACTTGTGACACTGCTACCAGATGTGTGTCTGCTTAAGACGTCCCACTGTGCACCAGACACAAAACAAAGGGCACCTATCCCGGTAGGGCCCCGAAGGGTGCGCCCAAAGCCTGCTGGGCGGACAGCCAGGTCAGGTTCCCCATTAGCATTTCCAGGGCTCTGCCCATCAAGACAAGTGCCCATGAATATCCCAATGAGCTGGTCTTGCTCATTCTCTCCTGGTAGACGAGCCCACAACTGTCAACAAGGGCGCACGGGAACACTCCTGATGGGGCCTGAGTTCGGCTCTAGCTATAAGGGGTGAGTAAGACACCCTCACACCGTCTCAGGGAGGTCACAGTCTACTACCATCAGCTTCGTGCAACCCGCCCTCTCGTTAGGAGCCGCATGCTTTTCACTTCTGTTTTGCTGGCGGGAAAATGTCTAAATCTAAGTGATGCATGTGGCCAGACCACAGCCACTTCACTCTGCTTTACGTGTTTTGCCCAGGACTTCCCTAGAATAATGCTGGCCCTAGAGCTGTTATTCCGGTAAAAATCTGGATTCTGAGCTAAAATCTGCTTCTCTCCTTCATGCCCAGCCTGCTCGCATTCGCTTTCCCAGCACTTACCAGAGCCACCAGAGACGATGTTCTGTGGCCCCGGATCAAAAATTCCTTCTGGGACTCGAGCAGACTTCTGCTTGAGACCACAGACCCCTGCTGGCTCTGCTTAGGTGGAACCTGGTGTCATAACTTCACGAGAGCAAATGTTACTTAAAGGAAAAGCAAGCTGGGGTCGACGGAACAATCTGGGGTTTGAGTTGCGTAAAGGTGTGTTCCCCATGCGGACGCTACACCTGACGTTTCGCCACAGAGATGCGTTCCCTTGGTTGCCTGCCTTGCCACCTGCTTTCAGCACTGATTACGTCACACTGACCCACACTGAAGAGTCACAGGGTTATGTTCCAGCAGGGACTTCACTGCCACAATTGAGGGTTTTTCCAATGGCCTGCAGCACCCTAAGGCACTAGGCGGTTCACAGTTCTATTGTTTAATCTGCACACAGTCCTGTGGGACTGGTGTCAGTGTCATCCATATTTTACAGATGAGAGGAACTTTAGGACAGCAGTCACAGAGGAGAAATAGACACAGTAAAAATTTCAAGTTCATTACTTACTAGCAATGTGTCCTTGGGAAATGTATAGCTCCTTCGGCTGTAAAAACAACGGCAATGGAATTCTTCTCCTGCTCTTGCTATAAAGAGTAAATGTGACTGAGACAGAGGCAACATAAGGGTCAGAAAGCAAGCCAGGACGCGGGGCAAGCAGGCTGTCCGAGTCACAGCCGACAAGCCCCACAGCCTGGCCTGCCCACCACGGCACGGGGCCTTAGCGAAGAGTATGCGCGTCTCCAAGCCTCAGAGCCCTTCTTCCGAAACAACTTGGGTAAACAGACACAAAACGGGAAGGCAGCAGAGACACTGGGACAGCCACCACCGCACTGCGGAAGGGGCCGCGCCGCCTCAGAGCAGGCTGTCTGCCCCCAGCCCGGGGCGAGCAGCGCCGGTCGGTCCCTTCCCCAGCTTCACGTGGCACGTCTGCTTGTCTGTCAGGAGCTCTGTGAGTCAGCACCGATGCCAGGGCTGTGTCACGCTGGCTGAGCGGGGACGCAGCCCTGCGACACTGGAGGTGGCGACATCAGGGGACCTGTGTGGGTGACTGAAGTGTCTCTTCGCTGCTGGCTCTGTGTCGCCAAACTGGTATCTGCGAAGCCGGCGCCGTGCGGCCCGGGAGCAGACTCCGTAACAGCTGCGTGAGGGACGACACGGAACAGGCGCTCGTGGCCCGCACGGACGAGACCCGCCACCTTGCTTGTGAGTTGGTTCAGCTCAGTGCCCTGGAGACCCAATCACTTCCAATTCAAACTTTTCAAGTGCGCATAAAAAGACTCCCTTTCTCTCTTGCTGACATCTCTTTTTCCTCATTTATCCATTTATATTGCCCCCAGATCTAGTCTTTTGTGTCTGATATTTGGTTGGAACTATCAAAATGACCAAACATAAATTCTAAGAGAAATCTTGCTTTCCCCTCCTCTCTCCTATCCTCTCCTTGGGACATGAGAGACAGTCTCTCTCCGTTAACAGTTGTAGATTGTTCTAACAAGATCTTCCTCCTTGTATGCGAAGGCTGTGTTGTAATAGTCACTAATGTGACTCCTCAGGCTTGAACGAGTCTGATAATTCAGCCTCCAAAGGAAGAAAAGACAATAGAAATCATCAACCAGCTTTCTTCTTACTGAACATTCTGTTTCTTTAAAGAAGAAACCTTATCATTGGTAAAAAAAAAAAAAAAAAAAGAAAAGAAAGAAAGAAAGAAAAAAATGCCAGTTGCTTCTGACAAATACTTGTGAAACCCGTGTCTTCTTGAAAATAGCAAATATCTAAAAACTCACAAAATTTTTCACAGGTTATAGGAAATTGGTGTGAATAGGTTCGCTCTTAATGGCCAAGCGTCCTGGGCTCTAGCCCGGCCTTCCCAGCTGTCTCTCTGGCATCCGCCGACAGTGTGCGTCTGCGTGTGGAACCCTGGGACCCCCACCTGGCATGTCCCCAGCGGCCACCCCCCACCCCCACAGATGCCCGCCATCTGCCTCCCCCACTACCTCCACCATCCAGCAGCGTGCAGTCAGCCCTCAGCCTCGACAGCTCTGGCCCGTCTCCTCCATTGTCACCGTGTGGCCCTCACCACCTCTCAGATGACAGGAACCTAGCAACGGTCTGCTCGCCCCCCTAATGTCCTTCATACCATCACCAGCATTGTCCTCCTAAATGCAAACGGGGTCTGGCTGCCAACGGCGTGTGGCAGGGACATAATGGGCGGCACTGTCTCTCCACGCTGGCCGCACCACCACGGCAGCCACCGGCATCACCGCACCTCACTGTCCTCGCGCTGGGCACCCCTCTGCCTGGACACCCTTCCCACACTTGTCAACACGCCCGACACGGTCAGGCCCTAAGAAGCGCACTTCATCCGAAGTCCCAGCTCACTTTCACGAACTGCACGTCCTTCCCGGCAGGCACCGCCACCGACAGCAGCCATCACCTCACGTGTGTACACTTGCTTTAGGCCTCCTTCCAGCAGAGTGCAAGCTCCTTGAGCACGGGCTGCTTATGCTTTTGTTCTCTGTTCAATTCTCAGCACCTGACTCAGAGCCTGACGCATTAAACGAATGACGTTGAGTAGAAAGAACTAAGGGGAAACGCAGCATTCAGCATGGATTACCTTCTACCTCAGGAAGTTGTGCGCCTGCACGTCTCTCTGCCTGCTTGAGACCTGAGACTATATATTAATTACATCTCTATTTCCCACAGCACCTAGCATATCCATTGTCATAGGATTCAATAAATCTTCCTGACTAGAACTGAACAGAGTCCCTCTGTCCTCCACTGAGCTATGCTCGTCTCCCCGGATGTGAGAACAATGGCTCTAGGAAGCCTCGGCCCCAGCCTCGCTCTGCCAGGTAAGAGCCGTGTGACCACTGTCAAGTTGCCTAACTTCTCTGAATCCCTGATTGCTGGCATGAAAAACAGGGATGATTCAAACGCCTGCCTAATTCATGAGGTAGTTGTGAGGATGAAATGAAATCATGATGTGCTTTTGTCTCGGATTAAAGTATTAACTATTCAAGGGCAGAGCTAGCACTTGCTACTTCTTTGCCTCATCTGTACTAAATAGCCTCATTCTGTGGCACACAGATCAATCAATAATAGCTATCATTTATTGATCACCTACTCTGTGACCAAAGTTAATAGCCACTTTTCAAACAACACCTTATTTAACTTAACCCTCAAACCGCAGTGGTATCCCTGTTTTGTAAAGGAGAAAAATGGCCCGTACAGAGATGGGGAAATTTGCATAAGGCCATACAGTTAGTCACTGGTAATGCTGAGACTGGACAGCAAGTCTGTGTATACAACTAATTTTAAGCGTTAATACGTATTTATCTTTTTCCTTTAACTAGCAAGATTCACTCCTTTCCTGAGAGTTCTTGACGGCCCTGATAAATCCTGGTGTCTGCCAGAAGGCCAGGGGAGCCCTGCAGGCTCTCCGTCATTCCCTCCTTCTCCTGACTCTAGGACAGCTGCGGGGCTGGCCCGCCGCCTGAGTGCGGCCTGTCCTCCCAGGGCACTGAGTCTCCATCAGGTGGAAGTGGATGGGTGCAAGAAGGAGCTTGCTCTCACTGGCGTGACCCCAGCTGCCGTCCCTCCACTGACCTTGTCCGGGCCGTCTCTTTTCCACACCACGCCTGGGCCTCCAGCCCTCCCTTTACTACAGTGAGTCCCGCGACTGCCTTCCAGTAAGTCGTTTTTGCTCTCAAATTTGCCAGTGTCTGTTGCTGGCATAAACAGAACTCCAACTGCTATACTGTGCAAAAAGAAAAATGATATGAATTATAATTAATTCTCAAAAAAAACGTTATAATGAATAAATAATAAGTATGCTAATGAATGAATAGAGTATCCCTATTCATATGTCAGTATGTAAAATATTAAATAATAGACTAAGTACCACATAAAAACACATCGCTAAAAGGAATGCCACAAGACAGCACATGATTAACTGCCAAGCGAAGAGCCTGGGCCGCGGACACTGGAGGAGATGGGAGGAGGAAGGAACGGGCAGGCTGGGCCCGTCCGGGAGTCTTCGCTGCTCAGCAAACACTCGCCGAGCCAAGGCTGGATGTTTCCTACGCGACCTGAGGAAATGGGGCAGCGTTCCTCGTTTCAGAGACACAAAGGGTGGGAGTGGGAATGACTCAGCACACGTCTCTTCAGGACTGTGCAACCCAGCAAAGCCCCGCCCCAGAAGGGCACTGTGCCAGTGGGCGCAGAGATACCGTGAGTCTCATGAAAACAGCATGTGTAGAACGGCCCGATGGGCGAGGAGGCTCTCAGAAGGGACATTACCCACTGGGCACAGGACAGCTGCTCAGCCAGGTCTTAAAGAATGACTCGAATTGACAAAGAAGAGGCAGTGGAAGGACACCCCAGGAGACAAATATGAGCAAAAACAGAAATGAGGATCATCACGGTGTGTACAGGTGTGGCGTGAGGCAGGTGTGACAAGAGATTAGGTCCAAGCAGGAAGCAGGAGACGGACCATGGCAGGTCCTCACGTGATGACACTGTGGGCACTGACCACACCGGAGTCTGGCGCCCACCTCTGGAGGATGGAGAGGAATCGGTGTCACTCGAACTACTGCCGTGCAGTGAAACGGGAGTGGTCACCTGAGGATGACAGGGGGCTGTTCCCAGGAGGGCAAATGGCACTCAGCAGGAAATAGCTGGCATTCCCTGGTGCTGTTTCTCCAGAAGGCTGTACTTCAACATTGCACACTACTGGCCGAAGAACTCAATAATAATTATGCCTCTTACTCACGAACAGTAACGTAAGCATCACAAAACAAACCTGTGTAAATCTGCCGGACCGAAGGCACCACTGGGGCAAAGACAGAGTCCGGCTTTAACTACGACGCCCAGTGCGCAGAAGGTGCTCGACAGCTTGTTTGCAGCTGAGGGGAAGGATGCACACGATGCCCTATCTCACACTCACCGTCAATTTTATAAGGTGGACACTTTTATTTTCACTTCGAAAATAGTTGAATTATTTAGATAATTAAGAAAATTTTGGCAAAGAAATATATAATCAGATGACTTATTTTGGGGACACTGAATAAAAATAAATGATTCAGAATCTAGAAGACAGAATTTTGAGCGTATTTCTGAAAGAATATCCTGACTATTAGGCTTGTGAAAATCAGAGCTGCCTCTCAGAAAGGCCAGACTTCCTCGTCCCAGGGGTTTCAGGCCAAGTAAGAGCTGGCTACATGAAGACTCTCACCTCAGAGCAAGGGGGTGGACATGTGGAGCCTCCACAAGGGAGTGTGACCTCGCTCACCCTGTGGTGATGTATCCTGGGGAAAGACGCCTCTGAATGCTGGTTTCTTTTGCTATAGCGACACCTACTGTCATTACCAAAACTTTGTTTTTAAGAAAAATATTTGGAAAATAATGTTTGAGAGCTAATAAAAAGACTGTTAATATGAATTCTTTATTTTAGCAGCTTAACTATGAATTATAATATTTAAGAAGGTTAAAATAAAATGTATATAATGTATACACCTTTGAAACGTGTGTGGATGAAGTGTTATAAAATACTATGAACTTACTAGCTTAATAAAATGGTCCTTACCAGATCAACATATATGTACACATGCATGTACATGTATGTGTGCATTCACATTACATGTGCCTGTAAAGTATTTTAAAGAATAATTCCAAAATGAACAAACGAAGCAGAAAAAGACTCCCAGGTACAGGGAACAAGCCAGCGGTTGCCACATGGCAGGGGTCTGGGGGACCGGGTGTAAAACGGGATGGGATTAAGACATACAAATTGGCAGTTACAAAATAGTCACAGGGGTGTGAAGTGCAGCACAGGGAATACAGTCAATAAAATCCTGATAACTGTGTGTAATTGCGATAACTGTACACACTAATCACGGAGATCACTCCGTAAGATATATAAATATCTAACCACTGAGCTGTACACCCAAACTAATATAAAATAATACTGACTGTCAACTGTAACTGGAAAATTAAAATGACTTAAAAATAAATTTAAAAAATAGTGATTCCAATCATCTTAATACTAAGCCCAGAAAACTTCTTCTTGTTAAATTAGCGAGCCTTATACATCTCACATGTCATCTTAACCAGTAGAGTGTTTACTCTGAAGTGTTCAAAATATCCTAAAATGTCCATTTTGAACAGTACTAAATATATCCTACACACTCATTTATGTTCACTCTAGTAAAAGTCTTAATTTTTTTTTCTCTTTTTTAAGAACTGGAAGGGGCTGATTCGCCCGGGGGGGTAAGTGCCCCCGTATTTCCATAGCTCTTCTGGAACAGAAAGGGGGCATCTCTCACGTGGTAAATATCAGTGTTTCGAGATGTCTTCTTTGGGTTTCCATCTAAGTGAATTAACACAATCATCTACCTCAATGGTCTCAGTTAGTTGAGCGCTAACGCCATTAGCTAGCTCACTGACACTCCCTGTCAGAAACCCAAGCACCGTCAAAGCTAAAATGGAAAAGAAGCTGAGAGCTGGGAGGTCTTTCCCATCATCTTGGGAAAGAAACGGTAAAAGTGAAGAGTCCAGGAAACATCCTGCAAAGACAGACTTCACAGCTATCAGTGTTTTATTCATTCGAAGGAATTTCCCTGACACAAAGATATTCATAGACATGTAGATGAATACATATGATGAGATCCATATGTAAATCTATATCTGAACTTGGCCTTCCTGCCTAGTCTTCCACATTACCACAAAACTAGAATAAAAAAAAAAAAAAAAAAAAAAAAAAAAACATCAGTCAACATGTGTATTTTGAAGAGAACAACAGGCAGGCACCAGGAAGGATAGAAGCACTCCAGGATGGGGAGACACGCAGGCAAGTTGGCAGAGATAATCTTCCCCTATAAACAAGTAATTAACAATATCAGACAGAAAACAAGCTTTCGTATGTTAAAGAGTCGAATTTGGGAAAGAATAACATCTTTCAATATGGATTGTCACAGGGGGGTTCTAAATAGGGCTGGACTAGGAACTGAATTTCTTTCTATTGACTGTATTTATAGAGACAAAGAACAGGAAGAACTTTCTGGGCCGGCGGTGGTGAGGAGTCTGTTATTTAGAAATAACAGCCTGAAGTCAGGACTGTTCCATGTGCATTCTGAAACGGGTTTGCCAAGGATCCCACAGAGGCTGCAGGATTCAAGTTGGAAACGGTGGGTCCTCGACTCCCATGAAACATGCTGGATGCCAGGCAAAGGAGGCGGACTCCATGCTACTAGATTTTGAAAGATCTAGTAGATCTTTCATAGAGGGATGCCTCTATGAAAGCAGTATTTGGGGAATAATATTGGTAGAAATGGAAGAGAGACCAAGGAGGAGAGAGATAGATGCGGCCCACTGAAGGCTGCCACATTCGTTCAGGTATGAAATTGTAAGGGTCTGGATTAGGCTGGTCATGCTGCAGGTAGTAAGAAAAAAAAAACATGGATGTGAGAGACATTGCCAAGACTGAATTTAAAAGATTTGGCAAGAAGCGAGCATCTTGGCGTCTGGCTCTAGCATAGGTTCAGGCTACCAAGAGTGAGAACAAAGACTGCAGAGCAGCCGCTCTGGTAGATCAGCTGTCCTGCAGCCCCAGCATGGCGCCCGGCCAGGTCGGGCTAAGTACCCTCAGAAGAGGAGAGGAGAACAACAGCAAAATTGTTAGTAATAGAAGAGCTGAAAATTATGCAGAACATGTAAGGATTGGTCGACTTGTTACATAGAACGAAAAGATATTCTCTAAATAGTAATGACTAAGAGCCAAGCCAATTTGTGCAAAAGCCAAGCCGTCTGGACCAAGCAACAGAAAAAGATGCAGGAGAGAGAAGAAATAAGAAAAATACGCAAATGGCGAGCAGCCAAGAAGACAAGAAAAAGCAGTGGCAGGGGAGAATGGAGGCGTGGGAAGTGACAAACGGCTGTCACCTTGACAAAAGAGAAGAGCTGTTAACAATGGAGACGGAGGTGCTAGTGCAGCTCTGAAGTCCAGCGTGATGATGAAATTAAATGTCCATCATTCAGTCACCATGACAGTGACTGTTTCCAGCATCAGGAACGAAGAGCCCATGTGGTCACCGGTCCAGATTTACTTATGAAGCACACTAGATATCTGACAGCTGATGTCCGAGGAGGGGGAGGAGAGAAGCGAACGAAAGGAGAACCCAAGCTGCACGCACCACCTCCTGCAGAGGTGCCCTTCCCCCCATCTTCCCATAGCTCACAGCTTTCATTCAGTCCCTGCACAAATGTCACCTCCTGACCTCGCCAGCTAAATTAAGCACTCACTCACAGCCCAGTCACCTTTTAACTCCCTAATGTTTGTTTTCTCTGTCGAACTCCCCACTACCTGAATTTATGTTATACCTCTGAGTATTTTATTTCTGCCTTGTCCTAGGTCACAGGAGTCCCTGACACCCGGGCCATGATTGGCACCCATATGTGGCCCGTTAGGAACTGGAGGTGAGCGGTGGGGTGAGCGAGCTAAGCTTCATCTGTACTTGCCACCACTCCCCAGCACTAGCTTCGCCGCCTCAGCTCCACCTCAGATCATTAGACATTAGAATCTCATAGGAGCCCCGGTCCCTGGTGCCACAAAGGTTGGGGACCGCTGCCCTAGGACGTAAGCTCCATAAGGGCAGGCACATCATCTTTGTTCCTTGCTGCATTCCAGCACTTCGAAAGGCGCCTGATACTTGCTGAGTGAGTGGGCGAGCACAGTTCCACGCTGATGTTCTGATTCACATGCACCCAGGTGGGGACTCGGCCATCTACAGGTACTCAATACACACGTGCTCCTTCTGCCCAGCATATTCTAGAGAGCCTCCCATCTCCAGTGACAGTCCAGGTGGCTCAGGAGCCTGGCCTACCTTCTGGCTCCAATGGTGGCGCCTGAGGCAGAGTGGGTTGCTCAGAGTCTAGTCACCCGGCCACAGGGCTTGGTGTGTGGGTTGGCACGGCCTCCAAAGTAGGTGAATTCGGACTCAACCCCAGGGCCCTTCCCAAAGCTGGGCGACCCATGTATTCTCTGGGGTCACGTCTAAGTAGAACCTAAGCCTGGAGCCACCAGCAACCAACCTTGTTACCGAGTGGGAAGTAAAAATGAGTCTGACATGGAGGGAAAGCCGAGATATGTGAAAAAAGAGATGTATTTCTGATGATAAGGTTGAAATCCCTGGGTCCGAAGATGCCTAAAAGTTAATCTTTTCAACTTTCCAACCTTTGAACTTTTGAACAGGAGATAATCAAAGCTTGTATTTAAGCTAATTTGAGTTGGATTTCTCTCACTTACAATAGAAAGAGTCCTGACTAGTGGAAATTGTGAGGACTTGGGCAAGTCTCATTTCAACTATTTGCGAAACAGTGATAATAACACCTACCGTGTGAGTGCAAAATTAGTAATAGTTTAAATTACAAAAATAAATAGTGGCTACTTGATAAGTGGGGAGGCAGCTCGTGGATGCGTTGGGGGCAGCAGCAGAGCCCGCTGCTGGAACAGGACTGCGAGCACTGGAAACAAACAAGGGAAGGGGTGTTATCGTCGGCTCTGTCCACAGAGAGGGCTGACGCGAGCTACGTTCGGCCCCCGGCATGCGAGAAGTCTCAAGACCACACCCGCAGGGAGAGATGGTCACAGAAGACGTACGGATGGGAGGAAATAAATAAGACCGAGACTACCCATGAGGTAAGAAAATTAGAGACACTGAGTTGTTAGGAAGTCAGAGAGAAGTCAAGTTTGACAGACTGGAAACAAAAAAATATTCTGAGGTAGGGGCGAGGGAGGGACAGCTGAGACAGTATCGCGGCCGCGTGCTTTGATCCTCTCATGGGGACCCTGGGCCGATTCTCACAACCAACAACACATCTTTGAAACATCAGATACTTTGTTGTACTATATCTTGAATTAACTCACCCAATTAACAAATCAAGCTAGGTACGTACATCCTCTTCAAATGCAAATTCCTTTCCTTCCCAAGCCAAGAGGGAAGCTGCAGACCGTCACCCTCACTCGCAAAGCAGGAGTGGCCGCCTGCACGTGGCTTGAGAAGAGCCAGCCTGGGACCGACTGACTTTCAGCAGCGTGCGGTCCTCCATGTTGCTGGACATCGAAAGGGCAGCTTGTCCCGGTATCTGTCATTTTCTCGTCAACTAGACACTGTTTGGCATGACGGTACCAAGCCATTATGTGAGCAGTTCTCAGTGAGGAGACGGCTGTGGTTCCCTATCACGTGTTCAAAGTTCATTGAGAATAAATGCAAATGTTCATACGAGCAAACGCAATTAATGTATGGACAAGCATTTTCTGAGCAGTGATTTGGGGTTCTGAAATAAGACACCTCGGAGAAGGCTAGCGGCATCTTGAAGGGAGTCAGAAAACTTTGAAGCTGAAGAAGCACAGCTTTCCAGTGAATCCAGACACACATCAAGACCTCGCTCGCCCCGGAAGAGCGGTGGGCGCCAGTCCCCAGGAGGCCTTTCTGGCCCCTCCCTCAGAGACCTGGTCTCCTTCACAGCCACCTCTCCCAAGTCAGCGCGCTGTCCACTGCACGGGAATTGTTCCCTTTAGTCTCCCGACCCGCCTCTACCACACACCCATCCCAGCAGTGCGTCCTTCTGAAGAGCGCACTCCTAAAACCCTCAGCCCTGCAGAGCAGGGACTGGCAGGTGAGAATGAGGGGTGATGGCACCCTTAAACCTCAGCCCTGGGGAGCAGGGACCAGATGAGGGGCAACAGCACCCCTGTAAACCTCAGCCCTGGGGAGCAGGGACCTGCAGGTGAGAATGAGGGCGATGGCCGAATGACAGCCTATTTGAAATGTGTGCATCGCTACTCAAACGATTCTGCTGTCATCCCGACAGCTGCCAGTGACTCAAGTTCACCCAGATTTTAAAAGAACGAAATTGAACTACGTGTCCCAGCACCTGCAAATCCTGAATTTCTCTGAACTTAGAAAATCCCATCCCCTAGGAGCTTCTGGACATCCTCTCCCTGCTGCTCACACAGCGCGAGCCCACTCACGAACGCACGGCCAGCGCTTCCTGTGCCCGAGCGTCGTGTCGCAGGTGGAGTGGACGGGAGTTGGCACTCCAGGCCTGGCCGAGCACACGCAGCTGCTCTGCGGCCGCCACATGGAAGAGCTCCCCCCGAGGAAGCAGGGCTCCTGTCTGTCAGTATTTTCAGCATTTTCCCACTCCCCACTGTTACCTCATTGATTCAGCCAATGGACCAGAGTGTTTTTCAAAACATGAAATGCTATTCGGCAGAGTTCTGAGGAATGTTGCTTCATCTGAAGGAGTAATGGGAGTTCCGAGCTCATTGCGATATGAAAGACGTAATTTCCGGGATATCACTTATGCTTAGAAGGCCATTCAGTCAGGTGTTATGGGAAACTTGGGGAGACATTATGGGAAACTGAGGTCAGGCTGTGGAACAGAGACAGAAGGACAAGTGCTTGAGGCGTGGGCGGCGGGGCCAGTGCACCTGAGTCCAAACCGCCACTAGCAGCCGTGGGACCCAAATGTGTCTCTGGACAGCTTCGTCCTCTGCAAAAGGAAAACAACAGGAATGACCGTCTCCAGGTTAAGTCCAACGGTCCCTGGGGAGCGGGCAGTCAGCACATTCTTAGCTGATGCTGAAGTTCGTAATGCCCCATGGTTCTGCAGGTGTCTCAGGCCTGGGGCTTAATCAAGTCCTAACGCCTCCTGATACACACGTCGAGATTCCTTCACGCCATCAGAAATCTCCAGTGAAGTAGACATGCTTCACTAACAAATAAATAATGTAGAACTGGATAATATTAACAGATGAAAGGACGCTGGCATCTACACGGAAGACAAAAAACAGGAATTTTTTGCAGGCGGTAAGAGGACCACCTGCAGCTCAGAAGCGCGAACGCGGAGCTGAGCGAGCGCTGACTGCCGGCGTCGCCCCGGAGCGTGCGCGCCCGCAGGCGTGACTGCGGGGTGCATGGGGCATGCACTCAGCAAGTCCACCTTTCATAAAGGGCGCGTGGGAGGCGCAGACACAGGAACTCCAGGCAGGGGTGCCCGACCAGCAAGCAGAAAGAAGGTGCATGCAGGCGCGGCTGCATCTTAGATGCGTTAGTACAGGCGTGCCCCGTGCAGGCCTCTGCGTCGGCCTCCGGGAAGGTGGGGGGACTCTACATCAGAAAAGCACGGTGCGCCCTGCCCCAGACCCAGTGGAGGAAGGTGAACTGTGTGAAAACGGCCCATTCAATGAGGCTCCCAAAAACAGGTCAGAAAAAAGTAGGGCAGCGTCACCACACCCGCCTCGGTGGAGAAGAGGCTGCAGAGATATCCTCAAACAGTACTGCCAGTGTTGAGACCACGAAACACAACAGACACATAGTGGGTCTCAGTAAAAACATTTTCATTCAATAATGAGAAATGAAAGTATCATTCAATTTTAAGGTCCCTTTCTCCAGGAAAATGGCAGTACACCTTTGTGTTCAATTGGTACCGAAAAGTTGGCAGTTGTTCAAGAAAGGGCCCTTCACTTCCCCGCTTCACAGCTCTGCGTGAAGTTTTTGAAAAACTTCGCCTCCCCAGCCTGGGCCCCGCGCCCCCGAGGTGGGAACGCTTCCTCCACCCCCACAGCCTTCGCAGTCCCCGCGGCTACGCGGGAGCCAGACCAGTGTGTTCGGAGCTGAAATGAAGCCCCCGCGGCTTCCAGAGAGCCGGGCTCTGTCACCCCATCACCATTCGGCACCAACGCCACGGGAAGAAGCAGGGGAGAGCGACACTGTCGCGACGACTGAATGATCGGCATGGGGTGCGGGTCTGCAGTGGCGACAGAGCCGGACGCTCAGCCACACGTGACACGGCAGAGCACAGAGAGCACCTGAAATTGGGCCCCACGTGGTGATAGGCGTTTCGATTTTCTGACTTATACAGAATTCTGTATTATGTTTGACAGCTCTGTTTCACACCAATGGCTGGTTGTATAATGCTAACGAAGTAAAAAGATGAGAAAATGTCACTAAAAAAAATGCAGAAAGTATATGCAAGCTTGAAGCTATAAAACCTAACTTCCTGTGGAAAATTACTGTTCTCTCGTGGTGATGGCATTTTGGGGGACAGCAATGGCAGGTCTGGCTCTTGCCACGCGTCTACTGGGACTGGGGTGGGCGTAGTGAGCTGGGGCTGCTGCCCTGTCTGTGGTCACCCCCACAGCACCTGTCCACCCATGCCCTGCTGTCACCCCACATCTGCTCTGAAAACCCAGGACTGTCACATTTGCTAAGAGGTCTTTTCCCCAGTCAGGTTAAAACATAATATGAGGTTCCAGCAAGACAGTGACAGCAGACCAATGTCATTCATTGTCCCCTCCACCCAGCCCCAGCAACGTCCACATGTGGAAGGAACTGAGCTGGGCTGCTCTGCAGGTGAAGGTGAGCAGCCAGCTCCCTTTCCAATGGCTCGTGTCACCAGGGCGGTTGTGGCTTACTCCTTGCCCAGCCAAACTAACCAGGGGTGTCTCCTCTGTGCCCGGTGCCTGTGGTGCGTAGAGGTGGCTCTCCCCTGGCTGTGCACCACAGGGATGTCTCCAAGGACACGCGGAAGGTTAACAGGGATCAGGACCTTTTAGTCCATCCCATTGCCTCAGCCTTCTTTTTGTTTTCCAGCTGTCTTCCTGCTTCAGCCAAATCGACATTGGCACCATGGGTCCCCTGCTTTCCTGGCCTCCTGATTCACAGCTGGCCTCCTTTCTCGTGTGCAGCCATTTGTCAGACTGATTAATTATCTGGTTGCTACTCCTCTGATGGGGCCCCTGGCCCTGTCCAGTGAGTTGCTCCCAGGGGCAGAGGTTCTGTCCTTTCCTGGGTCTCACCTCCTGATTCTGGTCCCAAAGGGTTGGAGGTGGACACCTGTTGTCAGTCCATTAAGAATAACACCTTGTAAGAAAAATTCACTTCACAAGGAGGCAGGACAGCATCGTGGGCAGACTGCAGGCCTTGAAGTCAGACAATCAAGCTGTGGAATCCTGACTCAGGCCCTAACTAGCCACATGACCTCAGCAAAGGGATGTCACCTTCCCCATCTTCCATCTCTGCCCCTGAAAAATGACGGTTGTATGGCCGTGCCTGCACAGACAGTAGCGAAACGAAGATGTGTGGAGGATGTGTGGGAACTGCGCCCCCCGCTGGGATTTCTGATTGCAAACTGCCTTCCACTTTATGCCCTGCTGCCTTGTACCATCCTTCCTGAATGAATGTGGGTGAGACAGGGCCCACCGTCCACCCACTCATCCTCTGTGCTGCTGCTTTGTACGCAGATGGACATTTTTTTTTTTTGCAGGGCTGTTGAAGCACTCAGAGTAACTCAATGGGAAAAACCTAACGATTCCATATCACTGCCCCAGTGGAATATCTGTGCTTATGAAATGCATTAGTCTCATGGGTTTCCTGCCTTTATATTATTAAATGTAATTTTAATCTTCTGACAAATGAAAGGTTATTCATTATTAACAGCAAAGATAGTTTATTTAAAAAGCAGCAGCCTGGTTGCCACATATGTGACCTGATCTTAAGATCACTGACATGATCTTAAGTCACTAAGTTCTGCTGCATTACGGCCACTATTTGCACCCCTGTCACCTGTGCCACTAAAGGGGCACAGCAGTAAAGCCATCGATAAGTCACGCTTCCACAGAAACCCAGGCCAAAAAGCACTTCGACTGCAACATGTAATGACCATACAAGGGTTGGTCACACTGTTCCCTGTCAAAAAAATATACCCTCCTTTAGTCCCTTCAAATGTTTATGGGAATCTCACGTGTCTGGGTCCCAGGCACTTGTCACCAATAACAGGAGACACCCTGAGGAATAGAAACCATGTAGCCACAGACCATATATCACATTCCCTGCCAAGAAGTCATTCCCAGAAACACTTCTTAGAAAGTGCGTTTCTGAAAATGGAAGCAATCCAAAATATATCGCCATCATTACTCATTGAGGCTAATTGCTGTAACAACCATGTATATTGTGCCATGAATATTTATTTTTATAGGGGTATTTCTATTAGCTTTCTGTCCCAAGCATGAGTATTTGAAAGCTTACTTGATGGGGCTATCAAACTTAGGGTAACAATAATAATAACTTCTACTATTGATTATAATAATACGTACCAGATATACTTTAATGTAATCCTTACGACAATGCCAGTAGGAAAGAATTATTGTTACTTCTACTGCTTACAAAAAAGGAAACTTATTTTTATTTATTTTTGCTTATTTTATTCATTTATTTTTTATGATTTTCTTCTTATAAATAAGGAAACTGAGACTTATGGAAGATAAGTAACTAGTCTTCACGGCTCCTGCTAAAACCAAATTCAACATCAGGTTTTAAGTCTCAAGTTTAACTAGTCACACTGTTATCAGTTTGGTCATTTGAACAACCAGTTCTTCCTCAATTCTCAAAGCAAGGTTAGTCCTGAAATGCCTCCATGAGTCGGACAGATAAACAAATGAGTTCGCTCTGTACAAATGACAAGAAACAGTAGGGTCTCTGGCAGCCCTGGAGCATATGGGTCCCTCCAAAGTTAGCCAGCATCTCTATGACACTAGCAATCAAACTAACCACGTCCAGCAGCCGCTTTGATCCAAGACAATGAGCTTCACACTCTCAGTTTCTCAACCGACTTTAGGGAAACTTCAGCTATGGAACATTCTTTGCTGTGTATAAATACTGAATCTCTGACCAGTGGAAATAAAGCAGATATGGAAACAGAAGAGAGTAATGCTAGCTTTCAAGGAAGAGATGATTAGGAAAGAATATCAGTATGGTTAGAAATGACTATTACACTCATAGAAGAGTCAACAGTAACCAGAGATACTAAAGAATAATATGACAGAGATGCAAAAGTTGATGCAAAAAATAATAAGTATTCCCTTATTTGAGACGGTTACAATGATAAGCAGTTCGGCTTATTCCCAACTACCAGAAAGAGGTTCCTGTGGGAGGAGAGGGAGGAGGCGAGGTCGTTGAGGAAGCAACTAGCATGTGTTAAGCACCTTCTGTATGCTATGCTTGCACAAGAGGTTGCACCCATTCCGAGAATACCAGCAAAAAGATGAAAGAATCCTAACAAGAATTACGAAATCCCATGTCAAAATCCAAAGTCACTCTTAAAATCAGGAACGCGTACAATTACAACAATGAAGATATCATTCATTCATTTGCCACCTCCTACAACATCAGAGAGCACAACTAAAGGAAGCATCAGGAAAACCTGCTGCAGAACCTTGGTTACAAAGTATTTACATTGATATGTTGTTACTGCAGAACATTTTATAAAAATCCTCCACCGACCAGCAGCAGCATGTAATTGGTCAAATTTAGAAACAGTTGCCTTTTTTAACGGCTTCCTTTTAATGTCAAAACATTAATACCTTAATTTTCATCAAGTGTCAGCTAATAGCACACCTGACCAACATCTTCATCTTACATTTTCTCTGCATAAATGACACCTTTTCTTTTCATGATAAAAGAAGTCAACAGAAGTCCCACAAGCTTCCGAAGTTAATGGCTGTTGCGTCGGGATCATGAAAAGCAAACAAGGCTTCGGAATTTGCCGAACTGAAGAAAATTGTGAAGGGGGAGACCTCTTGGACGCTCACCACGACAAAGAGTCATAGTGTCCAAAAAAGACACTGAGGAAGATACCATGGTCACCAGGTAGAAAGACTAGCTTTTCCATTGTCAAAAGAGAAAGATGAACAAAGTATAAAGTGGAATGTTAATTATCATAGGAAAATGATCTATGAGGAATAATCTTCAAGAAGTGTCTTTTTAAATTAAATTTTACCAGATAAAAAAGAGGGATTTTACAATATACTACAATCCAACAAGGATAAGGAAATAACCAAATTTTTAAAAATTGTTTATGTCAATATTTTTCTATGATTTATATATTAAAATGATGCCAATAGCCAAGCTGGTAATTTAATTCACAACTCGAGGCTAAGTGACCAAGATTCTAGTTTTCACAAAGCAAGCGCCCCTGCAGAATGTGCAGCCCTCCTGTTTCCTGAACAGAAATAATGTTTTAATTTGAATTAAGCAAACCAAAGCACATCAAGCAAACTAGTCCTGCACCCCAGCTTTACCACTGTCAAACTGTATGACTCTAGACCTAAGACCCTGTGTCCCAGGCTCCTCTTTAGTCAAATGGAAATGGTGACAGTCAAGTCACCTTACACAGTCATGTAGACCAACAGAGAAAACTGTCTGTCACACACTCTGAGGAATCAACACACAAGTTCATGTGGGCACTCATCCATGCAACAGATGAATCCTGAGAGCCTCTGGGGGTCAGACCCTGTCGCTGGTGCTGGGGACATAGCAATGACAATTCAAGAAAGGTCCCTGCATCGATGGAATGTACATTCTAGTAGGAGACATGGACAATAAATAAGAAAGCAAATACATAATACGATTCCAGGTAATGATGAGTGATTTGAAAAAATGAAGTGGGATAAGGGGTGGACAATGGGATGAGGGGACAGTAGAAGCAAAATTCTTTAGCTGGGGTAGGAGCCGAGACCCAAACTGTGGGAAAGACTGTGCCCTGCATGACCTGAAGGGAGAACATTCCAGTCAGGGAAGGGCAGTTGTGAAGTATTTTAATTCTCAGACAGGTTTGGCAAGAACAGAAGAAAGCCTGTAGCAGAAGTGCCATGAGGGGGTGGGCGGGGGAGAAAAGGAGATCAGACCTCTCAGGTAGTCACTGGCCAACTCAGAAAGATCCACCTAAAGGGTCACGTTCTAAGAATGATGTGAAGCCCCTCCATGGTTTTAGGCAGCAGAGTGACAAAGTTTGGATGGCAGTGTTCCCTGAATCGTGACTTTATCCATCGTTGACCCTAACTATCTGTCCGCATTTCTGAAACCAGGGGTGGTGGGGGGCACAGTTCGGAAGGGCACCATTCAGTGCAATGCCACTCATTAGACCAGCCCCTCTGGAGCGTGTCACAGCTCCATGCACCCTTGGTGCTGGGTGCTTCATCAGATTAGATGGTGACACTCACGCCTGTACTGTGTGTGAGCAATAGTAGCCATAAACTGGAAATAGCAGAAACAAAACTGCTAGAGAAAAAACTTGAAATTTGTAAGCAGGTAACCGTGGTCCTCCATCTTCTTTGAAATGACTATGACTCCTCCACCTGCTGAGAACCCATTAAATGACTGATGTGCATGGATTCAAGGGAAATATGCAAAAACACTAACAAAACACATGCACAGTAGACTTCTCTAGTTCTAAAAAAATGTGTTTGTCCCTTCAAAAATATATCTTTACTGCCTGAGGAGAAGCAAAATAAAGGTGTCATGCTGCATAATTTTGAATTCTTAAGCATTAAGAATAAATTTAATAATCTTGATACATTCTATTTATTTAGGTAAAGAAAGAAAACCATAAGATCCTAATAACATGCATCAATGAATAGGAACCAAGTGCAAATTACCTAATTTCGTGGGTTTGAAAGTACAGAAATAAAGGGCACTTTTAAAATCAAAGCTAATACGTTAACAACACATCATGAAATAAGAATGCTAAAAAGTGAATCCCTTTCCTACTGTAGAATGTACCGGAAACAGTTGTTCAAACCAAAGCAGAGATCGAAGTGTAGCTAGAACACGCCTCTACCACCACCCATCAGCAGGGGACTCTGGGGTGTCTGCCCAGAAGGCACAGCCCTGGTCAAAGTGTGGCCTCCACCTCCGACCTCTGCGGCAGCCGACGGCATGGGGCTGTCCACGGGGCACAAAGGCAAGAACGCTGCAGGGCTGGTCTGTGGCTGCACAACCCCCGGAGGATGCAGCCACCGGGGCCCAGGCAGGCCACTCAGCAGCAGCCTCACATGCAGACCACGGCAGGGACTTCCCCACGCAGACCCGGGGAAATCCCACCTGTGGAACAGGGCTGAGTTCATTTAACAAATCTGGAATTTCCCCAGCTAACGATTTAACTTTTTGAAAACTATACTCCTGAAAACTGAAGGCAAACTGTGCAACTAACTATTCCAATCACTTTGGAAAATTAAAGATAAAGACCATTTCAGAGCAGGGACTGGAAACGGATTAGCATTCTCCAGGTTTACAAGGAGATTGACCCTTTCTGTGGGTATCGGAGCGAAGTGAAGGCTGCCGGTTCTGCAGTCCTGATACCATCATTGATACCATCATCATCATCATCCTCCTCCTCAATAACAGTGATTGAACACTAAATTAGTCCTGTGCATTGTTCTAAACCCTTTACATGCGCTGCCTCGTTGACTCACAGTGCCTCCTCAAGACTGGCATTGCACAAAAGCACGTGGTGGGATGGATGTGCGTTAGCGAAACACATCGTCCACACTCGTGTGCAACTCCTAGGAACTCCTCAGCAGTCCTTGGAAGGCCCCACAGTGCTGACTTATACCGCCTACGACACACATTTCGTTGTTTATCTGCGCCTGGTAGGAGTTCGGGTTTTCAAAAAGCCCACATATGTCATTAGGAATGAAGGAGTGATCCAAGACCCGTTAGCACATGGTTACACACGTGGTGATTCGTCCATCACCTCCATGAGCTCAGAGCAGACGAGGGCAAAGATGCCGACCGGCCTCGGGCTGTGTGCGTTCGCCCACTCGCCACCCACAGGTGCTGCCAGAACTGCGCTGCTGTGAGCCCCAGGGGCACGCCTGACTCTGCTGCCACCACAAGCTCAGTGGGGAGATACGACTACCCCCTGATCAAGCATGATGCTTCGAAATACCTTGAAAGTGCTTGAGGAAGAGTAATTTCCCTGTTAGACAATCAGGCGGTATCATAAATTCAAAAACATCACAATGATTGGTTAGCAGGTATCTGCAAAAATGGAATTTTCTTCGGCCAGCTCTGAGTGTGTGGTACACAAAGGACAAACTGGCTCTTCTGAATGTTGTACTTAAACACATGGGACACATGCTGAGACAGTCAAGAACACTTTACAAAGGTGACTTTCAACTCATTTAAAGAGCAACTCGAAGAATGAACTCTGATATTAGACCCAATTAAAACTACCCATTCGGTGCCACGCCCTAACACTAGTGGTAGGAACAAGGGACGTTTTATGGTGAGCGTGGCGGTTGCCCTCCGTGACGTCAGCCTCAAAAGGCTCATTTACTGTCTCAGCCTGGGTGGTTCCTACAACGGTCTGCTGTGAAAAGCAGTACTCACGCTGTTTCTCCTGAAGCGACCTCCTCGAAGCGCTATGATGTGCAGACGCCGGCATCCGGGAGTCCGGTGGGCTCGTCTGCACCGCACGTGTGTGGTGCTCCGGTCTGCATGCGGGTCAGCATGGCTCCGGTGAGCGCGTGGACAGCGACCACGTTCCCGGGCCCTCGCCTTCGGACCAGCCTACACGCGGAAGCAGCTCCACCCAGGACGCGCGGCTCAGCTCCCAGCACCTCTGGCACCACTGTGTCTTTTTCAAGTGGCAGCTGCTCGACACAAGACCCTCCAAATGCAAGTAGTTCCGGGTTTTGTTCAAAGAACTTAAGAACAGTGGCAGACAGGGCCCTAAATAGATAATTGAGGTTATTTACTCTCACGGAGGTAAGTGTTCCCATCCTGTTATTCTAAAATATTCAAAACACAAGCAGAGCTCTGCAAGAGGCTCCCATCATACTGTAAGCCCCGCAAAAAGAAGCCGAGTTCATTTGTTTCAACCTCCAGCACGTAGCAGATCCTTAATACTTTTTATCAACTTAAATTTGTATTGTGTTATTTGAAACAAGCAGAGCATATAGTCCACAAAGAATTCATAAGGTTCCTGTTAACCTAAAATGTCAACTCTATCAGAAGCAAAGTATTTGCCATTTTACTTGATCCCCAGAACCGTATCCGTTTTTAATTAAAAAAGAAGACATAGAGATGAATAAAATATCATATATAAATATGAATAAAATAAAATATATTAAGAAATGAGAAGGAAAGAAAGTAAAGAGACAGGCCACTGCACCCCCAGCAGTCACCATGTCCCTGCCCCCGCCCACCGCCGGCTGTGACACGTCCCCCCGCCCCTCCCTCCCCGTCCACAGGAGGGGTGAGGCGACCGAACACGCGTGGAGGGGCTGCCCTTCCTGCAAGGAGAGGCTCCTTACAGAATGGAAATCACAATTCATTTGATGGAGTAATTAAGGAAAACACGAATGGAATTTCAGATATGAATAAAAGCCAAGAGATTCTAAAGTAACCCTGGATTAATGAAAACTACTGTGACCTTCTCTCAAAATAAGTCCACACTTCAAAGGAGCAATTAAAAGAGCTCACAAAATGCAGACTGCGTAGCTAATGCCACGGAATGCAAGTCTGAGAATTTACAGGGTAATAATAAAAATCTCTAATAAGCTGCTGCACTTGAAAAGGCAAAAAGATGGTCAATGGGGTTAATCACTAGACTGCAGAGTATAAAATACCTGCTAACGTGAAAACTGATTAAACAAGAGGCTTTGGCGAAGGCGACCCTGACAGTCCAGCAGCTCAGAGCATCTGAGCATTATGCTTCATGTCCCTGCCCCTCGCACGGACACCAGGGCAGTAAGGACAGCGAGGGACAGCGAGGGCGTGCTCAGAGACGGCCAGGCCATCTGCTGTCTGCGCCCCCCGCCCACCCCCGCTTGTACGAGCCCAAAAGCGTGTGCCCTGCTCCCTTCCTGGTAGTGGGGTGTAGGGGCTGCCGATGAGCAAAGGGGCCCTCTCTTCACATACAGGGGCACCCCGGGGACGCCTCTCTGCCAGCCACCCTACTCCCCAGTGCAGCTGCGAGAATGAGGCACTGGCGCTGAAGGTCTGGATCGACTGCGGTACTGGACAGACCCGCAGAGAAGAGCCCTCCACCGAGCTTCGCGTGGAGAAGAGAGGATGCTCGTCCTCTGCCGAGCAGTCGACAGCAGAGTGTCTCCATGCGCCTGTTGGAAGCTGCCGTCTCCTGTGGGGGCTGCGCCCTCAGTGGACCACGGTCAGGGTGGAAGCGCCAGGCTCGGGGCTGCGACCCTGCAGAGTCCCCTGAGAGGGCACAGTGGCCCTCACGCATGGCCCCCAGTGCTCTGCTGAAGGGAGGGGGAATGGGGAGGCTATAGGGAAGAGTGGACACTGACTGGGCCACGCCTGGTCGCTAGGGACCCAGGCTTCTCAGCATCAGGCCAAGTTAAAGAAGAGAGAATGTAAGTAAAACCTAAAAATGAAATGGAAACAATGCTCTTGCAGCTAAACGAAGCATTCTTTTGAAAAATGTAATACTATTTCCTTACATTCAAGTAACATGCATTCACCATAGAAAAATCAGAAAACCGAGCCTAGCAAAAGGAAAAAAATGACTAAGAGACTCATAACCAGAGACAAGCAGCAGTAATCTGTTGGTCCATCCTGGCTTTCTTACACACAGAAAAACAGTTTTATTGTTATTGTTTTGTAAAATGGAATCAGACCACACATACTATTTTATAATCTTTTATCCTCCACATGGAACACCTATTCAGACCAAGTAATATACAGGTAACTCATTCTTTTTAAACGGTTATCTAGTACGTCAATTTTTACGTTATACACTAACTTGTAGATTCAACATTCCCAAAGCATCTGACCTGAAGTGACCACCCTGCTAGACCTGGGGTCCATGTGTTAGGAGGCCCACAGCATCCGTGCCCCCAACACGCCATCGTCGCACACTGCCTAGCGACGTCTGGGGTGACCAGTCCTCAGAATATGGGGGGTAAGGCGGCAGGGGCGGAGGGGAGAACCAAGCGTCGATCTGAGTCAGTTCTAAGACCTAGGCTCTGTCACTAGGGATGGGCTGTCACCGGGAGAACCATGAGGGCAGGAGGAGTCTGGAGCCCCTGTTCTCTAGGGCAGGTAACAGCTAAGAGCCTGAGGCCAAAGACCTTGCAAGTAAGAAACCATCATTTTGCTAAAAAAAAAAAAAATCTAATTTCTAACAATTTCCCAGGGGATGACACTACTGATTTGGAAACTACACTTAGAGAATCACTGATTTGGGTAAAGTGGAGCTATTTCTGAGAAAATATGATTAGCTGATTGACTCAAAAAGAAGTATTACAACCTGAAATTTCAAAAAGTTATTGAGGAATTACTTTTTAAAATAATTTCTAAGCTACATAATTTGCCTGTTAAGTTCTTTAAAACTAATAAGAAACATAATGCCCATGTCAGAACAACTATTCCTGAGCATTGAAAAATATAGAAAACTTTCCAATTCGTTTGGAAACTAGTAGGACTCGAAGGCAAACCCTGAAAAAATATGAAAGAAAAAACTATAAACCTGAAGTTGTTCAACTATTGATGCAGCTGTGGGACCTTGTCCACGTGAAACCTTACACAGGAGGCCAACTCACAAAGCCACCGAGCAACATGCTAATTTGACACAGACTGACCGCTTAGACTCCGGATGTTGTCTGGTTACTGCAAGGACAGATGCCAAGCCCTCCTCTCAGACGAAGACGTTCTGGAGTGAGAGTGCAGCCTCTGTACATCGCAGGGCGTGGTGACTTTTTTGTTTTGCGGGGGGCGGGGGGTTCTGTATATTGGCTCATTTAATTCTTGCAACATCCCTCTCTTGTCCCCATTTTATGTATAAGAAAATTGTAGTTCAGAGGGATCAGGTGACTTGCCCGAGGCGAAGCACACGTACAAGTGGGAGCCGAGGCTGGAGAGCAGGTGTTCGGGTAGCCGCTGGCTTTGGAATCACGAAGGCTCCCGCACGTCAGGCTGAGAACAATACAGAGAAACGGCTTGGTCCTGCCTCCTGCTCTGGTTGCCCTGGACTTCCGTGCGCTCCGCCTCCGTGGTACCCACAGAGCACAAAGCGAGTGGACTCTGCCCAGAGCCGCAGTCTCACTCCGGTGTCAGGAGTTACAGACTTCCCTGTCGACAGTAACTGCCAGACATGTCACTAGATGGAAGCCTTTATTCTGTTCCACAGTTACAAGCTTTAAAACAAAAATAAAAATTTACCAGGAAATGAACTCCGTCTTTTTGGACTTTGCTAGGCACTGGCTGGGTTGGACAAACTTGACATACTTAATGCTTTTCTCGGTCTCTCCCTCTTCGTGTGCTGTGAATGTGTATGTGCATAGGGTTAACCTGTCGCTGGTAGGGGGCAGCTCGATGCATATGTCAAGGGCCCCTGGGAACCATGTAAATGATAAGGGTGGCTGAGACAGGGGTGACACATCCTCGTGGTGATCTGTAACGTGCGCTTAGGTGTAAAAGTCCCTTGGCAACACCCTGTGCCAGCTTGTCTATGTTGTTTGCTGAAAAGTCACAGTGTCACATGGTTGGGCCTGGGCTGGGGCTATGTGACTAGCGGGGTTCCCAATCTCAGAAGCCTGGGACCCAGAGATGGAGTGTGCCCTGTGCAGCAGAACGAGGCCCCTGGGGCTGCGCTGGACGTCTCGGACCCCCAGCATCTGCTGTCTTTCTCCCATTGCTATTTTGAGCCCTTTGTCCCTATGAAGGCTGGTGACAGCATACTTGCTGGGCTCTTGTGAGTCCTTCCCATTACACAACGCCATGACACTGCTGCAGTGTATATGCTGGTTTGCTCCACCAAAGCCCAGAAAAGCAGTGGATTCTGTCACATTTAAGAAAATGAGGGCAAAGCATGTGTTTCAACCATGCCTAGGATTTGGAACCTGCCAGCCAGTTCTAGGACTTCAACGTTGACCCATAATCCCTCTCAGCTTTCTTCTTCCTCTGTTCAGTGGAGGGCACACACACTTCTCATGTGAGATTATTTTAGAGGCTGCATGAAATCGCACACACATGCATGTACATGCACAGGTGGTCCTGGAAAGGCGACAGGAATAACTTCTTCATCAGGTGGTACCAGGTGAGCCCTGACACCCCATTCCCACCCTGTAAGGCCTCCTTTTATTATTAAACCAGTGCTGACAGAGCCTCATCTTACTCTTCAACTGAGCATTTCCCTTGTGTTCCGGGTCTGTCCCCCAAAACTGACAAAGCGCTAGTATCATCATTTCCACACTAGCAAAAACAAATTATTTATATACCAGCAGTTCAACTGGTCACTCCTACTTGAACCAATCTGATGATCTTTGTAGATTTAAAAAATAATTTCTCAAAGGAGTTTACTCCTTATCACAAAACTACATAAGGTCAAAATCTGGCCCATGAAGACAATACTTGGTGACGACGACACCGTCAGCTGCATCAGCAGCAGTTCACCTGGACAGCTTGCTCTGCGCCAGACTGAACGGCACGCAGTCTCCACGAACTTTCCCATCGAAGGCCCGTAGCGACACAATGAGGCAGGCACTGTTACCCTCCTCATTCTAAAACCTAGAAGACTGAAGCTCAAGAAAAATTAAGGGACTTAGCTAAGATCCCCATTGGCTAAGATAGCCCCATTCATGGAGTGCAGATCTGGGGTGCAGCCCATGGCAGTCTGACCCCACAGCCCATCTGATCACCGTGACGGCTTCTCCATGATACTTTAAAAATTCATAGTTTAGATGTTCCACCTATCCTAATGAGTTTTATCAGTTTCACATTGAGTTTTATCTCTGGTCGTGGATGTCTTATGGAAATATAAATTTTTAAATGATTTTTCACGGATATTTTCCTGTAAGAAAAAGTTCCAAACATTTCACGACATGAGTTGGCGGTATTTGTCTAGAACTGCAGCTTTCCCTTCTACGTGAACTTATTAATATAAACATGATGCCAGCAGTACTAAAACTAAATCATTACTTGGTCGCTTTTTTCCCCAAGTTTTATGGAGTTTTTACATAAAAGAGTACAGATTTCTCCTGCAGCAACATTTGCTGGCCTATGAATGTCTGAAAGTGTTTAGTGAGTAATTTTAACCAACGCAAGGTTTTCCATGTCTTCACCAGATGTACTGAATAGTAAGTTGAACCTATGTGTCATGCCAAGTACATTTCACATTGAAATATCTACGTGGAATAACTATGTGAAGTAGAAACAGTGGATGCACGTAGTAAATATGATGAGTCGCGTAAAGAATGTGTGCATCCTAATCAGGCGCAGATTCCTGTCTGGGGACCCTCCGCCAGCCCCGCGCATGGCCAGCAATGCCCCCAGCAGTCAGGCGAGGCCACCCCAGGAAGAGGGGCTCTGCATTGTGAAGATATTCAGTGGGACGCTTGAAAAATGCGAATGACAATCCGCCCCAGACGCCTGCCACACAGAAGCTCTCAATGACCAAAAGCTGTTAGCTAGAGAAGTGAGGACACCCACAGGGAGGGGCCAAGCCATGGGCATTCAGAGAGGGACATTTGTCCCTTCGTCCTCTTAGCCCCAGCACTGGAGGACTTGGCCTTGAAAGTCGCAGAACCAGGCGCCACCACCTATGCACATGCACTTCATGGGGATAGCACCTGGCCGTGGCACTCTCTCCCACTCCAGCAAGCTGCTGTGCCCTCCCTCTCTGCCCGCCCATCCCCCCTCCCCCCCCCGTCCCACCCTTAAGCTCCAGTAAGCTCCAGTCATGTCCTTCTCCAGCACTCCCTCTGCCCCTCTCGCAGCCCTCAGCAGCACCTACCACTGACCACTGAGCTCTGCCCCTCCCTCTCAGCTCCAACCCCCGTGCGACCACATGGAGGCCCTGTCTCTTCCAGACTTGCATGTCTGGTGCCTGGCAGCGTGTCTGGAATTCAGTGGTGCTTGAAACGTCTGCTGAATGAATGAATAACGACTGTTCAAGCAGGGTGATTTCGAACAGTTTTTCCTCCTGAGGTTTATCTTCCTCTACATCAGCATCATGGGGACCCGCCAGCACTTCATCCCGGGGTTTCATCTTCCATGATCTCCCCCAGGAATCTGAGCCACCGTTCCTACTGCCCCACTTGACACACTCACAACTCTGAACGAGCGTGACGTCCAAATTGACATCACTGTTTCTTGTCTGGACTCCAAATGGGCATTTTCAACTGCACAGAACCTGGAGACTTGGATTCTTGTTCTAAAAGCACTCGTCACCTCCCCTGAGTGCCCCTCCCTGTCCTGCTCTGATTGACGACAGCACCATTCACCTGCTTCCATGTTAGCGACCCTGGGACCCTCCTGACGCCTTGCCCTCTGGCACCACCCATATCCAGTCAGGCACCGACTCCTGTGAATTTTACCTTTTAAAAATTGTTCCAGTTTGCTTCATCTCAACCCGAAATCTTTTGGTTCTGACCCTCAATCTCGTTCAGAGTATTCCGAAAGCTTCTGAGGTAGCTCTCCTCACCTCTAATGAGACAGCCTCATGGTCCCTTTTCATCACATGACACACCCCTGTCTGAGTGTGTCCAGTGGCACATCTGGCTACAGGTGGCTAGACAAAGTCCTGCTTCCGCGAAGCTGACGTGAGGATGAAGCCTGTTGGAATCGCATACCTGGCCTTTCCTGCCCGGGCCCTGGTCCACCTTCCAGCTGTCTCTCCCGCCATCCTCCCGCTCACACCCTGTGGTGCTCACTGAAGCAGGATTATATGCTCTCTCAAAACATCCTGCCTTGGGACATGCTGTTCCCTCTGCCTGAGATTCTCATTTCCACACACCCTTTTTACTACCTGATAAATGTCTGCTCATCCTTCAAGACACAATTCAGATGTCACATCCTCAATGAAGCCAATAATCTTCCTTCTTCCAAGTGTCCAGGGACTCTGCGCCTCCCTCTGCTGCAGCACTGCTCACACCACCTTGCAATGGTGGGCAAACACGTGACTGCCTCAGTCCGCTGGACAGGGGACTCTTCCAGAGGACACTTACTTATATCTGAATCTGAGCGGAATCTAGCATGCTGTTCATCACATAGCAGGACACCAAGACTTAAAAATGCTGATATATAAATAAAGAATAAAAGCAAGTATACATTCTCTCTTATTCCTAACTCAGAAACAAAAAGGAGAAGGCATAAACAATGGGCATTTCGATTCTTTAGCTTTTTCTGTCAATTATTATCTAAAGTTAATGACACAATTAAATTTTAACAACTAAATGTTTTTAAAAAGGATTATTTTATCACATGAAATAATAATTGTACATTTATTCGTATAACGCACCATAAAGCAATAAATTACAGAGAGGAGACCAAAAGTGTCTTTCAAAATGATAAACACCAAGAATATAGAGAAATACATGTTGGTCTTACTCACTTGGCTCTGCCCCAGCGAGCTAGAAGCAGCGAACAGGACACACCTCCTCCCCGAGACTCTGGGTCATCACCTGTAAACTGACCAGCATGGACCCTGCCCCTTTCCCCTCTGATAATCAACAGCATTGTGACACTCCTTAGAACTGTCAGGAATGACACCAATGCCTAAAAATGAATACAAATGCTACTGACAAGGGACACTCACCAAGGGGCTTCCTTGACTAACGCAAACGTGACTGCAGAGACTCAGGTAGACCCGAGGATCCCGGCAGAAACGCCAACAACTCAGTGCAGCTGCTCCAAGTGTGCACAGTGAGGTCGCCAAGGCTTAAGACATCGTAGGGAAGGGGAGTCTCACCGGGCTCGACTGAGTGACACCAGGACACAAAGCATTTAGCACCTCCGAGGATTTAAGGGGCCTGCTCACGCCTTAACCTCTCCCAGTCCCTTTCCACTGACGGAGTGGGAAAGTCCAAAGGCTGCGATTATATACTGTCTCTGCAACTCGCTTAGCATAATTTACCATTGTTTAGCCACAGCCTGGCTCCCTCCGGCCACTGAAGCCCATGACAGTAAATAAGGGTTGAAGACGAGCAGAGGCAGAGCCTGACCCCAGCAGACCGAGAACTAGTTTCATGTCTGAACTTCTCTGGGTCACGTGTTCTAACGGGCAGAGGGACACCACTTTCTGAGTTTCCCCACTGTCTCTGAATGTCATGCTCTGTTCCCCCGACAGCTGTGGTGTTTGTCAACCTGTCGGGCTCTGAGCCGCTCGGCATGTGACTGGTAGCCATCTGAGGCGAGGGTGAACAGGGATGAAGAAGGCGGCAGGACAGAGCCGGCAGCTGCCGGAGGGAAGACGTGTCACTGCACGGTGTGTGAGCAGACAGAAAACTGGGACACCGAAGAGTGGGAATGTCCCAAAGGTCGACCAGCAGGGACCCTGGGCACAAATCTGCACCTCCATCGCACGGAGTCAGTGTTCCAATCAGCCTTCTGAAAGGGAACTTCGTTTCACTCTAGTCGGAAGGAAACAACCACTTAAAAGCAGCGGGAATGCCAACCATGCTCTTCCAAAGAGCAGTGTTCTGTATTTTAAGGACTCCTTTTATTCAGCTTTAGAGGCATAAAATTGACAAATAAAGCTGTCATATATTTAAAGTGTATAATACAATGATTTGACATACAGTCGTGCGTCCCTTAACCGTGGGGACGTGTTCAGAGAATCACTGCCAGGTGATTTTGTCGCTGCATGGACACAGCTGGGTGGCACAGCCTGCTGCGCACCGGGCCCCTGGGCCGCCGGCCTGAGCAGCAGCGCTGAGCACTGCGGCGGCCGCAGCTCCGTGGGCCATGATATGTTTCTAAACACGTCTACACACATGGAGTTTCTAAGACAAGTGATTCCAGACCTCTCTGAAAATGTCCTGTGGCTAAGCGACTGCCCATGTCACTGCACGGAGGTCCCCAGCTCAATAGCACACAACCGCATCCTTGCTCTGTGCCCTCCCTGCCTCACCGTCCCCCACCCTTGCTGCCCTGGGCTGCAGGCCCAGCAGAGTGGAGATGTAAATTTTGCCTCACACCGTGAACTGTCCTGACCCCTGCACCCCTCCAGGGAAGGGCCTGGAGACCCCGTGCTTTCCAGCGTGTGACTGGAAACCGGCCTGCTGTGGCCGGCGTTCATCACCGCTGAGCACGCGGCCCTCTCCGCCGTCTGCCTGTGCCTCTCCTCCCTCTCTCCTTCCTCCCGCCCATGTCCTCTCCCTCTCGTATCCCTCTCCCTTTCTCTACCAACCCCAGGAAAGATCTTAATACAGTCAGATAGAGATGATGAAAGGAAGCTTTTTAAAAATGTAACCAATGCATGTGACTACATAGGGTGACATGCTAAATAGACAACAAAATGAAATAAAAACATTTAACAGATATCTACTAAAGAAAATTTAAAAATACAAATTCCAGGTGATTTGCAATGCAATTCATGTCAGTATACCCCATGAGTCTGGAAAGGATGGAGAGCACAACATTGAGAAATATTTTCCCAGATGTTTCTAAATATACGTGCTCTGCACCCTAACATTTGACACTTAATTCCACAGCACAAAGTGTTCTTGTAAAGATAAGAAAATAGACTTTGGCCTTCTTCATGGAGGTATTGTGGATTTTTTAAATTCTAGATTATCCTTTTCCCAGAGATTTCCAGTCTCCCTTGTCTCACTGTGGGCTTAGAAATCCCATTTATTAACATGAAGAGTGAATGGGATTCACATTTGCAAGTTTACTGCTCAGTCACTTCTTCCCTGTGGGTTTAAATAACCACCCAGTAGAGATTGTAGCTGCACTATGAATGCAACCGAGTAGGCTGACAAATTAGAAATGGAAAAGAATTAATTGGTATTGGACATGAAAGGGGAATTTTGCTCCTGAACATTTGTGCTGTAACCTCCTCTAAACTTTAATTAAAGTTTCTCATAGTTTATCATCTTAAAATGCATTCATTTTCAATTTACCCACTCATCAGAAAGAATCACTAATGCTGTCAGTTTTCGACCCAAAAGCGTTTTGTGCTCAAGCGACCAGTTCCAGTCATCATCCTTCTGACAAGGCTGATCTTTCAAAGCTGACTCTTGGAAACTTCCGCACAACAGGCCAGTGTGAGTCAGTGCAGCCACTTGTCACCGCTGAGCGTGATGGGGGAGGGGCGTGCACACTCCCGGCAGGAGAAACTCATGCATGTGCCACTGGGGACCACGACGAGAGAGTTCCCAGGCCATGGCTCATGACAACCACAAATGGAAACACTCCAACGTCCACCAACAACAGAACACAGACATGCACAAATATGTTTGAACAGTGAGTGCTATATACATCAGCGAAAATACCTGCGGCCCATGCATCAGCTCCTAAAAGCATCGAGGTGGTGATACAGCGTGAAAGAGGATCGCACCATCCATAAAATTCAAGAAGAGACAACATAAACGATATTTCGCTTAAAGATATAAGTCAGCCTGGTAAAACAGTAAAGAATGGCAGAGTAACGATCGACAGAAGACTGAGGCGACACGGCTGCGACCCGAGAGGGGCCCCCCGGCTCCTTGGGGGCTGGGCAGGCCTGCCCCTCACTGGGCTGCACCCGCAAACGTCCGCCCCATTATCACACACTTTGCTTGTATATTCAGGAATAAACATTTAATTAAAATAAAAAGCACTGTCAGCAAAGCGGAGATGTCGGCGTCCAAGCTCGCTCCCTCCTAGAAATGTCAATCGAACGACTACCCAGAACGCACCTGAAGCCCCGGGTTCCAGGTGAAGGACGACAGCTCCTGGGAGAGCACAGAATTAAAGATGCACAGAGGCCGGCAGAAGAGACAGACTCACATGAATTAAACTCATTACAACGTAAACTCAAAATCAACTCAAGACTTAAATCTAAGACCCAACAACTGCAGACTACTGTACAAGGAGGACAACTCCTTGACAGCAATGGGCCCTGGCAACAGTTTTTTGAATCTGATATCAAAACCTCTGGGAATGAAGGCAAAAAAACAACAAGTGGGACTACATCAAATTGAAAAGCTTCTGCTCACGAAGGAAACCATCGGCAACATGAAAAAAATATTTGTGGACCATCTCCTGATGAGGGTGAATTCCAAAGTACATAAGGAACTCATACAACTCAATAACAACCAAAAAAAATTGAATTAAAAATGGCCAGAGGACTTACATAGACTTTTTTTCTTAATGAGACATACAAACAGCTGGTAGGTGCTTGAAAAGATGCGCCACATGGCCAACAATCAGGGAAATGCAAATCCAAACCACAGTGGGACCTCGCCTCCCACCTATCACAATGATGTCATCGGAAAGACAAGGAACAACACCCCCATGGCCTCTTTTCCCAGCGTCCAGCATGGGCACTGCTCCCCACAAACCTTGTAGTTGTAACTTCTCCTTGGCATCTGTGTCTTGGAGGACCCAAAGGAATCATGTTCTCGGAGTCAACAGCCTGAACTCTTAGCAAATACAGTGTACTACCCGCCAAGAAAAACCTGTAATTTTCCAGAGCATTGCCCCACTTTTTAGCACAGAGATAAGCTCCCCAAGGGAACAAGGCTTTCCCATGACTGTCTGCCCCCAAAGTGCCCATTTCCTCCTCTCTGATGACATATCTGAACACTGACACATGACCTTCCAAGCCTGAGTGAAGATTTGCCCAGAACTTCGACCCCAGGCTGGCGACTCTCCTTTCTCTCATTCATGGGGTCAGAATTTGTGGAACACTCACCGAGTGGAAGTCACTGTCCCAGGCTCTGAGGACGTAATGCTGGCAAGACTTGTGCTCTGCACCCCCTCATGACTCCCCACACATCACACAGAAGTAACAGGAGTGCTTTACGCTGAAGAGAGCTGGACCGATGTGACGAGCATCCGGTGGGTCACGGAGATAGGCATGCCCCAGGGCTATCAGGTTCAGCTCCAGGCCCCAGTAATGAAGCAGGATTGCAGCAAAGCAAGCTGTGGTCTTCGCGCTGGGGGAGGGCCTTGCCTTCGGTTTGGGAAAAACGCCAACACCTGTGAAGCAATAAGGCGCCGTCTGCCCATAGGTGCTGCCTCTCTGCTTCCGTATTTGTTGCTTTCACTGCGTCTCCTAGTAGTTACTGACTGCCCAGCAGGATCCCGGTGCTGCGAGGTGACACAATACTCTATGTAAATTTGTTTCTAGAATTGTCAGCTGAATATTTCCTATATATTTGGTCAAAATGCTTAATCTACAATAAATCATAAAGACCCACAGGTCATGAACTGCATATGTTTACCCTTTGAAGACCAAATCCAGCATAGATGTATAAAAACAAGCTTCTGGATAAAAATTATAAAAATTATTTTAAAAGTTTACCTAATACACCTGTTTACAGTTATTCCCGAGTAAAGGCATGCCTCGTCTTATTACATTTTGCTTATTGCTCTTCACAGATGTTGCATTTTTTACAAACTGAAGGCAAGACCCCCCACCAGCACAAAGATTATGATTCACTTCATTGGGACCCTTGCTTTATTGTGGTGGTCTGGAACCAGACCCGCCATATCTCAAGGTGGGCCTGCATTCTCTGAGCACAAAGGGGAAGAGGCTGGCCCATGCCCACCCTCACTGGGCCTCGGACCTGCTGACACCCTGACACTGTCTGTGTAGTTCAGATATATTAACAGTATTCTCTTTAATTAAGAATTAAAAGATACTAGATACTGTGCTAAGTACTTTGTACCTCTTAATTTTTACAACAAATCTTCCAGACAGAAATAACCATACTTACTTCATAAATGGGAAAAGCAAAGGCCAGAGAGATTAAGTAAACAACCAAACTCATGCCAGGTGGCATAGCCAGAATCAGAACCCAGGCCTGTCTTACTCAGAGACTGAGCCCTTAGACCGTGCACGCTGCCCGAGACACCCCTCAAATGCACCGTCTGGAAGAATGAGGAGTCCAGGCTACCATCATGTGTCAGGAGGGTGCATGTCACCCTATTAGGAGGAGAAGCAGTGCTAGCTAAGGAGCTACTGAGGGCGAGCAGGAAGATGGCGACTTGAGGACAGTGGACATGCCACCTTTCTCCCCTGACCATGAGGGCCTGCAGAGAAGTCTCCCAGGAACCACTCTCGATGGCCCAGCCTCTGCCTGTGGTGGCAGAAGAACATAAATGACTGTTCCCTTGCTCCCAGGGGACTCTGCTTCTCCTTTGGTTAGATCAACTTACTGTGAAAGTGGTTTTTAAAAAACACAAGACTTGTAAAATATACTAACAGGGGAAAAATCAGATCCTGAGTGACATTAAGCAGGTTTGGCAAAGCCATGGAGGCTCAGAGACAGGAGAATGTGGGAGAATATACTGAGAAGTTCTTAAAAACAAATGGAATAGAAACCGAAAAGATAGTATTTTAGGTTTTGTAACTTAAATTCTTAAGAAAATGAATGGGTAATGATATAGGAAAAAAATAACCCAAGTAAGAATCTCCAAAACACACCTGCATGATTCCATGTTCTTCGAACTGCAGAATAAGCGCTGTAATTGGATTGCATTGGGAAGTCTTTTATTTGGATTTATTTTATGAGCAGATGTGTTGCTATAGACCTGAAGCCATCTCTCAGATTCCACCTTCACCCAACTCCATCTCCTGAGAATCAACCCTATGTGCTTCCATCTGTGTGACAACAGTGACATCCAGTGGCTAACTTGTTGAAGTGCACTTTCACGGAAAAATGTCTGTAGGCTCTCCTTCACAAGCTGTGTGCTGTTTCCATTTCCAAAAGTCACCGTGGTGCGCACCTTCGGAGGAGCATGGAAAGGGTGAAGGGGATAACTGTGCCCTCTGACAGTTCCGAGCGTGTTTCCTTGTGCCTGGAGAGTGACGTGCGAAGCGTCACGCACACACACTCAGTGGGCAGCAAGCAGCTGGGAGGCAGTTACAAGCCGCCGTTTCAGTTGAAACACTTAGGCTTCCTAATCACTCACGCTGTACTGTTTATCTGATCAGGCAGAGGGAAATGATAACGAATCGTTTGTTTTCTGTTTCGTTCTCTGACTTAAAGTTCCCACTAACTGCACGTGTGGGTCTGAAGGCTAAATGCTACAGAGTGGCATCACGGACCTCGAGAGGAAAAAACAGAAATATTTAGCGAGGTGTGTTAATGGTCAGGAATCGAGCCATCTGTGGGCGGATGAGCCCTGGCAGGACCGACTGCTGCTGCGTGTGCTGTGTGGACGTCTGGTTGGCAGGTGCACACATTCGCTTCGGGAAGAGGTTTCACTCCTCAGTGCCTTTTCTCCGGTGTGAAGAGCTGAGAATCAAGCCTGCAAGGACCGAGTGTACATGCTGGCCCGCTCAAAACTGCAGGTGACAGCAGGATGCTGTGGAAGGCTGAATCATGGTCCCAGCTCATCTCCGAAGCATTAGTATAAACGTGACACTAAATCACATAAGTGTGGTCCCAGGAAAGAGTGTCTCATTTCAGTCACATGCACATATAACATAATCATCACTTTAATTAAAGCAAAATCTTACAGAATACTGATACTGTGCCATTTGGTGAGGGGGAAGAGATGCATAAAGGGACAGACTACAAAAAAGAACGTCGGTCTGGGGTTGATGTGTGTAGCCAATGTCATCTGTCTCTGTGTTCCCTGGCCTTCTGAGAGCACCCTTTGCTGTTTAGAAGTTGGTCCAAGCCCTCACGCCATGTAGAAGAAATGTCGTATGCTTCCTATCCCTTTCCCCCATCACCTGGTAGGGTGTAAGCATCTCTCATTCACCTCTCGCTATCGGGTCCTGCCCCTGCTGAGTTCTCCAGAGCTCTCTGCTCCTCTAACTCTGCTTCCCTCTCATTCCAGCTAGACTAAAGTAAGCAATGTTAAGAGCAGGAACACCTTTCTAGAAATCCTGTTCTAGCTCTGCTCGCAGTGTCTACAACCTTCTCTCATCTCTCATAGAGCAGCTCGGCCGTGCTTCCATCTCCTGTCTTCCAGACTGAGCCCTGAGGCCATCCACTCACACCCAAGTGCCTCCTCAAAGCCACTCACTGAATGCAATGACGCTTCCTATGAGCAATCATGTCACCACAATGTTCTCTGTACTTGCATATGGTGTGTTGAAAACACATCTAGATATAATGGACTGATCTACCAGAAGTTACATTTTACCTCTTCAACAGAAGCCGAAACACACTCAGTAGAGTGAGAAGAAGACCCTGGAGCAGTCTGAACACCCATTCTGAAAAACAGACCTCCCTTCTCTGTATAATAGTCAGAGCACTAAGCACAGGTGGGGGCAGATGGCATGAGCTGGGGGTGGGAGGAAGGGGTGCAGTGGTGCACTGTAAAGTTTAACAACCAGCTCTTCGAGTTTGGGTATGAATGTTGGTTAATCTTTTCATTTCTGTTAATGAGTGAGACAAAATAAAACAGTAGAGATGGACAGTGGAACTTAACTCATCTGTCGATGATACAAATGACTCTTTTGCTAAAATAAATACATGAACCAAATTATGTATTTTGGGATCTATACCATTCTCTTACTTATAAAACTGTAAAACCAAAATTTTAACTGTAAAGCATCCTTTTTCATGGTACCCAGCCATCTAAAAATAAATGGCCTATGCTGTATATATGCTTTAAAGTATTAGAATAATATAGCAGAATCTTTGTCTTTAACATGTACCTTAGAGTTCTCTAAAACACAAATGAGATCATTTTCCTTTCTGCCAATAAATACAATTTTATGAATACACTCTCAAGTGTTTCAAGTCTTATTTCATTATCAGCAGTAACAAGCCACTCTGCCATCTTCCTAATGACAATTTTCATTACAGAGATAAGAAAAGCCATTACATTTAGAAACTCAGCATCTGAGGTAACTCCTTTGTGAATATTTCCATCAGTTCACCTCGTTTTCCTGTTCGACATTAATCAACTCTTAACCTACAAATATGCTTTTTCATTTAGAGCTAATGTTTAAAGTTAATCAACGGCCTATGTCCTTGTTTCATTTCAGGAACCATTTAGGTATGCATCAGGGGGACACAAATATGAAAGCTGTGAGTACATTTCTTAATGAATTTATAGTAACATTTCATTAACTTAAAGCCCTTTCATACAAAAGAAGTGCAGCGATAGGGAGAGCCCCATATTCCATTGAAGTTACTGCACAAGGAGAAGGTTTTCTGGGCACATTTGAAGAGCAACACAAGGAAGGTCACCTTGACTGGGCTTGGGATGTTTCAGTTCCCCAGCTACACAGAATGGTTCCACTTTGATAGTGTTCAGTAAATAGCCAAACCTTTCCTTCCATAGAAAATTCAAAGCAGCATAATTGATTGTCCCACATAGCAGTAATTTCTGACCTCACCTTGTCATTAGATCTGTCTCAGCATTCTTAGTTGTCAGGTCAATGTAGTATAGATGTCACACAGCATCATAATGACTCCTCAAGGAGTTCCTAAGTCAGGAAACTGAAATCCACACAGTGGAGCTGTGCAGGGTTAGTGCGCCCCACGCATCATTCACTTAACAAATGTGTACCGAATTGTCACTAAGCTCCAGGCACTGGCTGAGGAATACTCTCCCTGTTCTTTGTAGACTGTAATTCCTGTTTACTTTATTTGTTCCAACGTTACTATTATCTTTTAAATGTACACTTGAATGATCCTTTGAGTAACCTGGCTTCTCAGCTGGTTCTCCCAAAGCAGATCCTGAAATGAGTACTTAGTTGCAGAGGTGATCTGCAGGCTGAACTCACGATAACATAGCACAAATACGAGGCTCCATTGTTATAAACAAATTCTCTCAACAGGGGCCGCCGCCGTCCTTTGAGGGCGAGTCTGATTTTCAGTCTCTACCTCCTCTGAATCCAGAGACCACATCTAGACTGATGAAAACATTCCAGGTTCCCAAGGAGCTTTCAAAACACTGTAAGGACTTTTTAACTAGGAAGGAAGAATATCTTTGAGGAACTTACTGCAGATTTAAAACTTGTACAAATGGGAATTAAACAATCAAGGAACCTCTAGAAAGAGTATATGTTGGGACACTTGATCATTTAGAAGTCAAATATACATATTTATATATATTGAATTACACATAATATATGTGCTATAATTGAGTTTTCTTCTATTTTTAACATGCATCTCTCATATATATATGGGATGGGAGAGATGTATATTAAAATTGAAGGAAATTCTGCCCCATGGTCTTTGAAGGAAGTCTATAGAAGGTAAAGTGAGACCAATGAAATTAGGTATGTGAAAGTGCTTTGTGACGTTTAAAGGGAATTAAGTTAAAAAGAAATGTAAAATACATCTTTTACATCTTTAACATGATACTAAGTCAGGTAGCAGTTTACCTTGGCGCCCGAGAGAGGACACACAGGCCACGCAGTTAAGGGGGCTGATGGCTGGAGACAGCAGTGTGGGAGGTAAGAGAAGGCAGCTCAGTTCCATTAATCAGGGGCAAGAAAATTCTATCCCGAGGTCCACACCACGTCTCTAAGCCACAGGCTCTCCAGCGTGAGCGACAGGTGTGCTGGGCTTGGGAAAGCACTGCGCCCAGCCCAGCCACTGCCCCTCTTCCATCTTCGTTTCCATGCTTTCTCCACAATGGCCAGAAGGTGGCGTGCATGACACTAATTCCCAAAGTATATACCCTGCTGCCCGCATGCGTCGAGGAGTCCATCAGCCGGCATGTGTGTTTTCAGTTCCCAGTGGAGACAGCACAAAAGACAGATGAAAGTTTGAGAAAACGGACCAGAGAAAGGCTGCACAGACCACAACCACCATTACCACCCAAGAGCAGCCCATGGGCTAACACACGTTCTGAGAAATCCTTCTCATGAAATTCCAGGATTGACAGCATTGGCTTACAGATTATTCTGCAATTCATTCATATTTTTTTAGATGTTTGGTTGCTTGCTTGCTTTTTAACGATCTGTCGCCTCCTAAGTTTTCCCTTTACAAATGGCAGTGATGGGAAACTAGACTGTAGCGTTTTATCTCCACAGCCCACAGGACAGTGTTCATGAGGCTCCTCCGCATCCCAGACAGGCCTCCGAAGTCAGAGACTGCTCAACCAGCAGAGACCCTCCTCGTCCCCAGGTTGAGGAGGGGACGTGCCACGGAGGAAGGGGCTGCAGCCTGGGCAGGGTGAGAGGAAGAGAGCCGCCTGCCTACGTTCCAGTTCCCAGTGTCCTGTTTGGGAAGGACAGGCGCCATCTGCTGTGCACAGCGAACCCTGTCAAGGGAGGGCTGTCTCTCCTTTCAGTAAAGTCTCTGCTGTGATCCCTGGACCTGTGAGAGGAAAGGGTGGTGTGCCGGCGATGCTGTGGTCAGGTCAGGAGGGCTCTGTGCCCTCGGCTAGGCCTGGGTGCTAATAATGGGATGGCATGTTGACAGCTTCCCTCAGGGCCAGAGGGTGGCAGCCCCAGTGATTAGTGACTCAGGGCCGAGGACAGGAGCCCGGGTACGTGGCAGCTGCCCGCCAAGGATGGTGTGCTGGTGACCAAGGACACGCACTTGACAGGGGCATCACACTCTGGCTCTTCACAAGTTCTTGAGGGTGGATGTAAACCCTGCATCCTCAGTACCCTTGGTGTTCCCCGTACTCTTTTGACAAGTTCCCTTCCACAAAGAGCACGGCATTTCCCTAAGGGTTCAAAACCACTGCCTTTCAGTCAGGTTACATGAAGCAAAGCCTGCTGGCCCTTGGTGCAGGAGGAGGGGCATGGCCAGGAACAGCGACAGCGCTCACGCTGGGCTTCCTCCATAACAATAGCTGCAGCACTAAAGGGCTCCACTTGGCTTTTCACGGACAGAGGGCTCAAAATCGAAGCCAAAAGTAACACAGAGCATGTGAAATATGAAAAACGTACCAGGAGAGCAAATCCTCACAAGAGCTGGCACGTACTCTGGTGGGCTCAGGTACTCCAGTCTCCTTGTCCCCGTGTCCCCTCCCTCCTGGGAGCCAGAACAGGAAGGTGCACCTGGGAGCCACCGAGTGACTCCCACAGGCACTGAGTGTGCTGGGCTCCCGCCCACTTCTTTAGGTCTCGGGGAGGAGACTGAGGAGAGGCGGGCCTGGGCGGATGCCTGCAGGATCTTCTGACCTGATCGTTGACACTGAGCTGGTTCCACACGTCTGGCTTCTCCAGCTGGTCGGATGCGCACGTGAAGACTAAGGGAAACACACTGCTTGCTGTCCACGAGCACTGTGCAGGGCCACAGCGGGCGCCCTTCCCTGGGGACACTGTCAGAGCATTCATGGCCCCACAAAGGCACCCGAACCTCTGCACCTCTACCCTCCCCCGGTCTGAGTCACTGCGCAGATTGCACTGCATGACATTAACGCTGCAGTCACCACGGTCGTCTCCAACTCTGTTCTGATATACTAAATTATGACAATTAATTAGGAGATTCTGAGACTTCAAACTCAAGACTGGGCTTTATGAGATGGAGCAGGGATCTGCCAAGTTCTGCCACCTGCTCACCATGTAACAGTGGGAAAGTAACACTAACCCAACGCCAGTGACTGAGGCACCATCCTAAGCCTTCCCTTGGACCGACCCCTCTAGTCCTCAAAAAAACCCTGTGAGATGGTGAGGAAACAGAATGAGTAATGCAGTCAAGATTACAGGGCTGGTAAAAGGAATAATGGGGATCCAAACCCAGGTGGCCCTGTAGCTAGAGCCTGTACTCTCAGCCACTTCACTGGTGGGTTTTACATTGTTAAATATAACCCACTATAAGAATTACTTTTTAATATAATCCGTTGTAAGATGTATGTTGCACAATACAACCCAGTACACACCATATATATAAAACTGAAGCTAAAATTTTACGAGACTATACTTACTTCATGCAAAGCACTGATATTTTCTATTGTTTTATGTTTAAAACTGCTGGTCATTCCCCACCAAATTTATTTCAAGATCCACTGAGATTCATGACCTCAAGTTTGAACAACAAGGCACCACATTTCTTTTCACCATGTAGGAGTTTGTGAGGATGAAATAGGGTGTTGTGTGCAGAACATGGAGCTCAGTGCCTGACATACACTGTGTGCTCAATGCACAGTAGAGATCATTGTTGGTCTTGTCAACCGGCTGTAATTACGGAGGCAGGGACACTGAAGGGGAAACCCTGGCTGGGCTGTAGATGAATATCTTGCCAGTTAGGATCTGAACCGGGCGATAAGACTGGGAATTTCCCCAGTATTTTTAACTTTTACTGTAATAGACATCCACATTCAGGAGGAGAGCTAGCTGTGGCTAAGTCTGGTTTCCTTTTCTCCACCTGAAAGGGAGATTTACAGGTTGCTGTGCCTCCCTGCTGGGACCCTCTGTCTGCCCAGCTTATTGGTCTCTGTTCACACCCAACATTGTTCTGAATACTATCAGCTACACAAAACTGGTCTTCATACAAGAGTTCAGCTGAGGAAGATCCATTCATCTTCTTTACAAATGACACCAACTTAGTGGCTTAGGCAACACAAATTTATTCTTAGAAACTGACTGCCTTCCAGAGGTCAGAAGTCCGACTGGTCTCACCAGGCTAAAAGCAAGGTGTTGCGAGCAGCATTCCTTTCTGGAAGCTCCAGGGGAGGATCCGTTCCCTTGCCTTTTCCAGTCTCTTTCCCTCGGCCACTGTATTCCTCGGCTCGTGGCCCCTTCCTCCTCCTTCAAAGCCTGCAACAGCAGGTCGAATCCTTCTCACAGCAAATCACACCGATTCTGTCTCTCCTCTCATCCGAATCTTCTGCCTTCCTCTTCCATGTTGCAAGGACCCATGTGGTCACATTGTTCCACTTGGATAATCCAGGATAATCTCCTTGCTTTAAAATTCTTGATTTGATCACACCTGAAAGGACCCGTTGCCATGTACGGCAATATCCAGAGGTGCCGGGGATTAGGTGCTGACATTTGGAGGGGAAGGGGGCAGCTATTCCGCCTACCCCAGGAGAGAAAGCACACGCAATTGCGCGTAGATAGAACACTGACAACGACGCAGAACGCTGCGTGGCAGGTGTTGTGCTGAGCGCTCAACTCGCATCAACTACTTCCTTGTCGAGAAACCAGGCTCATGAGATGATGCACACTGCCCAAGTCACACAGACAGTTCACACCCAGGTTGCCTGACTCTGGGTCACGCTCTGGACCCTTTCACTGCATAACTCAGGACTCAGTGTGCACATTCAGTGGTGTGCAACTTCTCCCCTTCACAGACTCATTTTACTCTTTTCCCTCAGGGATCTTATTTTGAAAGATTTTGTGTATTAAAATTGTTTTCATTAAGGAAAGACAAATTTCTAGTTATAACATCAGAAAGCTATGAGCTAATCTCTTTGTCTCTTCTTAGATTTATATACTTAAAGCCAAAAATAATGCAACTTAACATTTTACTTAACATACTTTGGCATCATTTTGGAATACTGAAAACGGGAGCTCAGATAACCCCCTCTTAGGTAGCCAGGCATTCAGAGGAGGGAATCAATGGGGTGGAGCAGTCCAAGAAATGTGGTCCGACCTCAGCCTCAAAGAAGCAGAGATTTCAGATAGACCAGAGAATAGAGAACGTGAATGACATCTAGGACACTGGTCCCCAATCTTTTTGGCACCAGGGACTGGTGCTTCTATGAGAATCTAATGCCCGATGATCTGAAGTGGAGCTGAGGCAGTGATGCTAGTGCTGGGAAGTGGCTGCAAATACAGACGAAGCTTCACTCGCTCACCCACCATTCATCTCCTGCTGTGAGGCCCAGGGGTTGGGGATCCCTGATCTAGGAGATGACACAGGAAGCCTGAGAACTGGAAAAAAAGACTGAAGGAGAACAGATAGCATAAGGCTTTGAAACAAATATAAGTAAGGTTAAATGCAGCCAAAGCACAGAAGCTGAAAAGGTTCTGAGCAGATGTGCTTGGACTTCAGTAGGTCAATCATCTAGAACAAAGAAAGGAGGAGGGAAGAAAGGGCCTTGTAACTCACTTTCTGAAAGGGAAATTGGGCATCTGGGAGGCAAGGAAAGGCGTGGAGACTAACTTCACTATACCCCCTTTGATTCTTCTAAATTTTACACAATGCACATGTATAAGCTAATGTAGTAGACAGACACATGCATGTAATATATATACAGATATAAGCTAATGTAGTAGATACATACATGTAATATATGTACAGTTGTAATATAGAGATACATGCATGTAGTATATATTATATGCATGTGATATATATCACATGATATAGAATATATATGATATATATGGTATTATATATAATAATATATATTATATAATATATAATATGACATATAATATATAATATGACAAATAATAATAACATGTAGGTACATGCATATAATATATAGCTACACATGTAATATATGCCTGTAATTTATGAATGTGTATGTGTAACATACAGGTACATGCACTATATGCATGTGATATCTAGGCACATACATGTGATATGTTATAAATGCCTGCAATATCTAGATACATGTGTATAACATATACATGAATGTAGTGTATATACATAATACATAGATATGTCCATGTATATGAATGTCTTTACTGGCCCAAAGTACTATACAGTTAACCAGGCATCTACTCTTGGCACACATATGAGCTGGGATGAATACTCCTCCACTCTCCCCCCCACCCCAGTAAAGCTACTTCAGCAATTTCCTCATTGTCTTAAAAAATTGCTTCTTTGGTCTCTGTCTACCTACTTCATCCCTAAGCATCAAAAGCTTGGTGCCTAAGCATTTTATATACTTTCGTACATCTGCCCAACTTGGATGAGAACCTACTACAGAACTGACTCAAAAATCTCACAGAATGCTGTCATTTACTCTCAGGGCCTGTGATCTGCTGTAGAGTCACAAGGCCCACACAGCCCAGCCCAGCCCAGGGCCTGGCTCAGACAACACCTGCCGGCTGGCCTCATCCCCACTCCAGGCTCTACATCATCACCAGGGATGGGCCTTAGTAATTATCGTTTCATGTTAGTATGCGATTCAAAGGGAATTTTTATCTCACAGACCAACAGGTATCCTATTTGTTTTGTTTTTAAGAGCTAATAAGTGAAATAACTCCATCGATGTTTTTGTGGAAAGATGCTGAACATTTACACTTTCTGAATACTAACATATGCTTGATTTATAGTATTGGAAAGCTCGACAGTCAAAGCAATCATCCATGAAGCTAAGCAAGCACCCCATAAATCTGCTGCATTGGTGCTGTGAGCGGAGTCTGAGGCAAATGGAGGCGTTAGGATTCCTTCATTGTTATAAGGTTTAGGGAGAGTCGCATGAGAAAATAGCTCCTTAATCAGGTTGCGACTTAATTACATTCAAAGCCACAGTGTTAAGCTCTTACTAAGAGTTTAGATGTTACACACCAGCTTATATAAACAAGTACAAGTTACAGCAGGCGTAAAAGAGGTACTAAACCAAAACTCACTGCCCAACCAGATTCTAAAAGTGGCTGGGGTACTCTGTACATTTTGCCAATTTTCATGTGTAAGGTCACATGCTACATTGTACCAATGAAAGTGTTACATCCAATTACCTGACTTCCCGTTAGTCAGCTCGGAAACATTTATTGAGGTCCTCATAGAACAGTAATTTTAGAAACTATGTTAACAAGAAAACCTCCAAGGATGGCGTAATTGCTAAGCTTTTAAAAACTGTTCTCTCCTCTCCTGGAACTCCTGGGAAGGCAGGAAATATGCTCTGTTTTTCTGTATGTGCCTACGTAGCACGCTGTTCACCCTCAAACAACACGAAACCAGAATAAAGAAAATAGAGCAGAGCCGTGATTCAGAACTGAAATTCATGTGTCACGTTCATGAAGCATTTCCAAGGGCGTCATCCCATTCATCCCTCCTGTAACTATCATGAATGAGAAGAGCAGGTTGCAGCAAGGACAAGCAACGTCATACCAGAAAAGACTGGGCTTGCGACCAAGCACGACCCTGTTAACATGCTTTTTTATATGTGGGAACATCATGCAGATATTTAGAGGCTCTGCCCCCTGCCCACAAATTACAGGTAAGTATTACAAACTCACAATATGGCACCGACTCTGAAAACATTTTGCCCAGAGGATGGTAGGACAGATGTGATTCACCCGTCTACCAGCAGCCCTGAAAAGCACAGTTCCTGTTCTAGGACTTTGTGGCCCTCTGTCAAACATACCAGAGTCTTTAAGGGTGACTCCCCTCCTTCTTGTTATGCCAACAAAGGTCCAGCGATCTGCACCTTCAGATCGTATCTCCCTGTAGTTCTTCCCAGCCAGTCAGTCATACTCCCCAAAACAATCGCGATTCGGTCCCTCACCCACTGCCTCTCTAGCAACCACTGTGCAGCAAGAATGTCAGTCACTGAATTTCTGCAGAGTGTTGCTGTTAAATACCTGTGTCATACACATATGTACACTCTGCTATGTCTCCCATGTAAGCTTCTTAATGACTGAGGTGTCTTGGTATTTAATTCAGATTATGCACCACTTTGGGGTGCTCACTAAATAGAAAGATTTGCAATGCCTTTATTCTAATGAGTTTACCGCCTCGTCACAAAGCAGAGAGAAAGGAAGCAGCAAATATACGCTGTTTGGCTCTGACTTTTACAGGCATGGGTCCCAGTTTCACTGTAACTCTTGAAGACTATATCTTAAACCTCACTCGCAAGGACTCTGGTGCAGGGAACCTGAGTTAGACTATCTGGTTTACTCCGAGTCCTACCACCTTCAGGCTGGAATACCTGAGGCTAGTACTCTGCTCGTAGGCTCAGTTTTCCTCTCTTTAAAACAGGAATTGTTGTGGAGAACATTTACCACCATCCTGCCATTCTGGATCTTTCCTCCCCAGAAGAGAGTCCTTTCATTGGGCTATCACAACCAGCCCTCCTCTGCACATCCATTCCCCATTCCCACCCACCCTCCTGCCCCCGCCCACACACACTGGCCCATGCCCCATCCTGAGGAGAAGAAAAGTGTCTTACCTGACTTGTGAGTTTGGGAACACAGTAACTGGTCTCTTTCTCTTCATTTTCTCATTGGAATCTTCCTGTCTCAGAGAGAATACACTCTGCTCCTCAGAGTAATACACTGACAGGACAGCTTCCATGGGGCAGCCTGGGTTTGCCCTTCCTGTGATTAGGTGGGTACAGGATCAGTACACCTACTTGGCAATACATCTAAAGCATGCTCTCCAAATTTCAATATAAAGTTCACATTCAGGTCTCCATCTCTACTGCTCTTTTGCTTACTTCTCAGTTGGTTCTGAACTTTAAGAGTATCTAGTATCGTCTATTAACCCCATCGTATCTCAATAGGGATAATAATTACAACATAAAATTGTCCTGATATTATATTTGGTAGAATGTAAAATATTTATGTATAAGGAGTTAGTATTTCAATTTTAATACTTCTTTCATCTATCCCTTTTTTCATAGATGCAGTTTTTAAGATTGATTTCTTCATCCAATCAGATGACTGAGTTTAGACTAAATCTACAAAAAGGAATAAACTTAATATTGGATTATGTTTGAAATAAAATATCTTCCATTCGATGTTTTCATGGTACATGGTTTCTTTTTTAATGTTTAACAAACTTTTAATTTCTAAATAAGTGATAGAAAATACTACTGTACTGGATACAGTCTAGAATATAGAGAATTATTGAAATATTGGCTGAAAAGATTTTTTTAAATCTGGTACTTTTTTATAACTTTACCTCTGTGAACTATAATGATTTTTAAACATGAATTTGCAACTTTGAAAAGACAAGAACTTAAAATAAACATGCCAGATAATCTTGCATGCTTTTATCCCCAAAATTGCAGTATTCAGCTGGCCACAACATCCTTCCATGGCCTAAAGTTATAGTACATTGATTATTATCAAATTCATTCGTTGTTCTGGGAACTGGTAAACAAAATAGACAATAGCCCTTATCTCCATAGAGATCGCTTTTAAAACAAAAGATTGCTGTATAGTTTTCCAATCACTTCTCAATATTTTATAAGCCAGCCTTGACAATTATCCTACCAGACTGATAATTCTCACTAAAACTAAAATTTTCAAGGCCCCAACTACTTTATTTTGAAAAAGGAAACTAATATTTATTGGGTATAGCCTTATGGAAATAATCCTGTTTAATTCTCATAATACCCTTAAGCATGGTATTATTTTCACTTTTTAATAGATGAAGGAAGTAAGGCTCATTGAGATTACATAACACCCACAAGGTCACAAACTTTAGTTAATGAAGAGAGAGACTTCTAATTCACTGATTCCAAAGCCCTATGTTTTTCTACTAGAATGAATCAGTTAATGTCATTATATCCCAAGTCAGTGCTGTTATTATAATAAGAATGTTTAAAGGATAAAAATGGTGTATATAAAGACTTCAGTAAACTACTAAACTTTGGTAAACTATTATTAAAGAAAAACATCAACACTTTAAGATTGCTAGACTGAACTTCAAAAGATAACTTTGCTCACATTTAAAATAACCCTTCATTTAATAATGTTGAGCTATAACAAATCATTCACACTCCATTTCTCAGAAGTCTACCACCACTTTGTGAGAATAGTTGAACAGATTCAGGATGCAGTAATATCTTTCCTTGTTTCAAATCCTGGCTCTACCACTTAACAACTGTGGGGCCTTCCACAAGCAATTAACATCTCGGTGCCTCAGTTTCTGTATCTGCAAAATGAGGATGAGAGTAGCATCTAGTGAACAGTATTTTGATATTAAATCATTTAGAAGAGTACCTGACACATAGCAAGCATTAAATAAGTATTAGCTGTTATCACGATTGTTGTTCTTTTAGATACTAAATACCTTATGTCCATATCCCTATAATTGACAAAGGACTTGAAGGATGAGATTATGGCCAGCCAGAATCTCTTCCCCAAGAGTTCTGTGCTCTAAAACAGAACCAACACCATAAGCAAATCCCTGGAGAAGTCAGAGGAGCCAGCTCCCCGATCAAGTTGCAGATAGGGAGGGCTGCTGTCTGGGTAATAACTGCTTCACGAGTGCCCCCTATCCAGACCAGTGGGAGCACATTCACAGTTCTAGAAAACTGGTTACTGACTCACTGCAAAGAGAAGAAATGCATACCATGGGGAAGCATGAGACATCTTAGTAAGAGGATTAGAAAGAACTTATGACAGGATTTGTGGTTTATCTTACATGATTTGGGGAGCATTCAAGGAAACAGGTACCTTAGATGCTGTCCCAAAGCAGAGAGAATTCTGACTGGGTATCTTAATTCTTATCTAGACGGTGAGAGAAATGAAATCAAGCTAAAGCTGCAATTGGTACAGAAGTAGCAGCCACTTGTTATTAGTCAGCAAAGGGCAATGTTTGCTTATTTTTTGGTTTGGACTATTTCTTATTTCTGTCTGTTCAGATGTGAGCATGCAGTGGTCTTATTTTTTCTTGCTCTAATATAGTCTTAAAGTGGTCTCGTCTAGATTGGCGTTCTCTAAACACGTTTATATTCAACAGAACTTCACAGATTCACTGTGAGAGCCAAGCCAGCTCCCAGATAACATGGGCTATGTTTTCTCTTTCTCAAGCTAGATAAGAGTGTTTTGCTCAAGGGGCAGAGCTGGCCAGGAAAATAACAACTATTGTGGTTATTATTCACACATATTGACAGGTTCATAGTTTATAAAGTCCATTCATAGTCATTGTATAAGTTGAGCCTCTCAGAACAATCCTGGGAGGTAAATAGGCCATAGGTCCACACCTTGCACACCTCCAGGGGCCCCATCCATTATATATTCCATGTGAACAGCAGTCCCCTGGAGTTGTGCAACAAGGCTGTGTTGGCGGGGCAGACATTTCCATTCCTTTATGCAATTATGAAATCGAGTCAAAGAAGATTCCTGAGTGTTCCTGTTTCCCAACCAACCGCGTGCTCTCTAGCAACCTGCTCATCTGCTGACGTCAGATCCCTGATTTGGTCAGAGTTTCCACACCAGTCTGCCTTCTCATGACCTGGACTACAAAGGCTACTCTTTGTCTGTGCCTGCCCAGAACAGGGTGCTACAAAGGGTACTGAACTTAGAACCTCTTTCACGTAGCCTGTTCCTAAAACAAACAAAAAAGTATAGTGTATGTGTGTGTTGACTTAAAAAGTTACACACCTTAGTATATTTTGCTCAGAATATACTGCTAAATGTAGGGGCTGAAAGTTTTAAACACAGACTGAGCTACTAGTAACATAGCTTTAAACATTCTTGGAAACCTGCCAAGTAAAACATCAAAAGAAAATAAAATTTCCCATGAAATAGCCATTATTAATACATTTTTACCCAGCACTGTCTTTTTGTAGCTGGGAAATTCCCTCTTGCTACTAAATTTCTCTCCTGAGACATGATATAAAACGAAACTGAAAATGGAATAACCCACTGATAATTGCAAGTGGTTGGTGGGAAGAATATGAGCATTGATTGAAACAGATTTGGTTCAGGAATCCTATCTCTGTAATTTACAAACTCTGTGACTTTGGGCAATTTACCTTACCTCTCTTGCACTAAATTATGCATGCTTCTCTCCTCTAATATCTGAGAGTGCCCTGACTTCCCTATCAGAACACTTATCACCCTCTACTGTAATTATATGTTCAGGTTTCTCTCTCCCTTAGAACACTAAGAGCAGGGACTGTGTATATTTGTTTTCCTTGTATTTCTAGCACCTAGCGTTATGACACATGAAATATTTAAAAAATTTATTTGTTGCCTTAGGGGAAGTGGACTGGAGATCTGGAGAATAAGGAAGGCGTACTTTTCATTTACATATGTTTTTAAAATTCTTGAATGTTTTACTATACCAATTTGGTACACGTATTTTTTAATTAAAAATCATATTCACATGAAAAAAGTTTCTTGCACATAAATATGCAAATAAATATTTGGAAATGAAATAGTAGGCCTTTGATTCTGTCCAGCTTCCTTTCCTTAAGCATGGGATCAAAGTAGATGATTTTAAGATGAATTGTTTTCCCTATCTTCTTCTACATAATAAACCACATGTATAATTTGAAGGCTAAAGTATAACTTCATTTGACTGTAATTTTTCTTTTCTTATGAAAAATTGGTAGGCTAGTCAGTTCTATCTTAAATACAGAACATTCCAGTTTGATGTTCGATAGAGGAGGGCAGCAAGAGGGAAGATTCCTTGGGCCTTTTGCTTAGTATTCTAGTCAGCTAGTCAGAGCTTTGAAAATAAAATAAATTTCCTTTTTTTGCCACTATTATCTGTGTATAGATCTATCAGGACACTTCCTGGAATAGGAAGCCTGGGGCATGATGTAGCTGACCCTAAGTCCCTTGGCCTAATGCCATTGAATAGCACCAAAATCCCTACCACGTCCACTCCAATCTGAACTTTTTTAGCAAGTTTCCCTGCATGAAATACTTCCAAAGACTGTGGCTGCTGATCATTATTCCCTGAATGATAATGATAAATTCTTTAGTCTTTCCAGAAGACTTCTGTTTCTTGAGCTACACAGATCATGCCGACGTGAAAAGATTTGAGTCAGAATTTACATACCAATTCCATGTTTTCTAACCAAGTTATGCTCTATATTTCTAGTTTTAAAGGCTTCAAAATATGACCAATTTCAACGAGCAATTAAAATAAGAATCTTCCCAGGGTATAATCTGAAAGGTAAAGAAAAATTTCCTTAATTTTTACAATCTAAATGAAAGATATTTTCTAAATACTAATTTATCTGATTAATGAATGATGAGAGGTCTCTACCTCTAGATTCTGAACTTGTTTTGTCTGGTCCACATTTTTGATGAGTTGAAAAAACAGAAGAGAAAGAAAGTAGCACCTACTAAGGGGGTGCCATCTACTAAACAGTTTACATATATTATCTTATTTCATATTTACAATATTATTTAGAGCAATACTTTCACAGAGAGAGAAAAATAAGCCTCAAAGACTTTAAGCGGGCTGCCTGAAGTTACACAGCTCATATGTGACAAAGCAGAGAACTGAAGTCAGATCTGTATTCTTCCAAACATCGTGCTTCCTGGAAAAGACAGCCAATATAGTAAAATTCAGATTTAAGAGAGAGATTCATGAAAGGCTAGAAGAATGGACCTAAATAGATAAGAAAAAAACTTAACATGATTAAGTTCAAAAATTGAACTAGATCTACAAATGAGCTATTACTCCACATTCACTGGATTGTTAAATAGTGACAATACGAATTGCTGATAAGGATACAGAGATATGGAACCTCTCATATATCGCCAGTGGGAATGTAAATTGATGCAGTCACTCTGAAAAACAGTGTGGCAGTCTCTTTAAAAAACTAAATATGCCTTTACCATTTGACCCAGCAATCACAGCCCTGGGCATTTATCTCAGACTAATGAAAATGCACGTCCACACAAAAACCTGTACAAATTATTCACAGCAGCTTTATTGATAATTGCTAAAACCTGGAAACAGCTAAAATTTTCCTCAATAGACGAATGATTAAACAACGTTGGTGTATCTCATACCACGGAATACTATTCAGCAATAATAATAATAATAAAAGAATCAATTATCGATACAAGAAACAACTTGGGTGGATCTCAAGGGCATTATGCTGAGTGAACAAAGCCAACCTCAAAAAATCACACTTTCACTAACATTCTTGAAAAGACAAAATTATAGAAGTGGAAAATTGAATAATGGTGACCAGGGGTCAGGAATGGTAGAGGGTAGCTGTGGGTGTGACTATTAAGGAGTGGGATGAGGGAATCTCTGTGATGATAGACTAGTTTTGTATCTTGACTGAGGTGCAGGAATCTGTGATGGTAACAAAATGACATAGAGCAATGTAGACACATTGAATGAATGCAAATTTGATATTGTATTAAAATTATGTAAGATGTAACCACTGAGGAAAATGGGTGAAGGATACATGGGACCTCTCCACATGATCTTTGCAACTCTGTTATTATCTATTAGTACCTCCAAATAAAAAGTTTTTTAAAAAATTGAACCTTGGGTGTTTTAGTTGTCTATGGCCGCCACAATGAAGAACCACAAACTTGGTAGCTCAAACCACAAAATGTATTTTTTCCCAGTTCTAGAGGCTAGAAGTCCAAAATTGAGATATTAACACAGTTGGTTCCTTTGAGGGCAGTGAGAGAAAATCTATTCCATTCTTCTTTCCTAGCTTTTGGTAGCCTCAGGCATTACGTGGCTTGTAGATGGCTTCCTCCCTGTGTCTTCACACTACTTCCCCTTTATGTGTGTCTCTCTCTATGTCCAAATTTTCCCTTCTTATAAGGACACCAGTCATATTGGATTGGGCCTATCCTAATGACCTCACTTTGACTTGATTAGCAGCAAAGATCCCGTTTCCAAATATGGTCACATTCGCAGGTCCTGGGGTATTGAGACTTCAATACCTTTGGGAGTACACAAATTAACCCATAGTACTGGGTCTAAAAGAATCAACTGCACAAGTGTAGGAGAGAAAAACTGGTTTAAAGGCAGTTCATATTAAAAATAAAAAAAAAGATACAAGAAACAAAAATCTCCAGTTTTATTTAACTTAAATCAACAGTTTGATAAGTGTTTAAACTTAAATCAACAGTTTGATAAGTGTTTAAAATATGAATACTGTCTTCTAGGGCACTAGTAGATTCCAATAAGGGAAGGCACTGTCACTCTCTCTCTCTCTCACCTATCCTACACCATATGGAATTTTCTAATCTATTTGGATGAAGGGGAATACTGAAGTAATGCAGATTTACAAGAGAACCACTGTCTGAAAACCAAGTGGAAATAAATGAAGATGCTGAAGACTAAAGATGACACATCTGTCTTCAAAGTAGTCTGTCATATTTTAAATCCCTGATACCACTTTAAAAGGGCATCTATCCCCTTTGGTTTGTTAAATGAATGACAAAGCTTAAAATTATCTAGGTAGAATCAGACTTATTCAGTGTAACACAAGTGGGCAATATTAAGAACAGAAGGACTTCCTAACACTTAGAGAATTTTAACAATAGAAATTGTAGTGAATTCCCTTTCGCCAGGACGTGCCCTAAAGAAGCCAGGCAATGTCTGTTAGGTGTCCTAGCATTAGGTAGGAGAGTGTACGAACTGCGTGTCTCCCACTTTTTTTCTTTTCATTACTTTCACAGAAACATTAGTTTAACCTTCTTAAAATTTTTTAAAACATAGTTTCACTGTATAACGAAATTATTTTTAAAACTGTCTAATGGTGAAAGCTATCATGAAAGCTAAAGGTTTGCGGTTGTGATAAATAAACGGAAGACAGTCCTTTCATCCCGGGGGTTCCCTTCACACCCGCCCGCTCCTGTTTTCTGGATGCCAGGTCTCTCTCGTGTCTCTCTCGTCCCTGCCTTGCTGCCGTGTTTTCTTGGAGCGCATCCCCTAGCGGCTTTCTCAAACACAAGGCGGCTGGCTGGAAAGTACACGTTTGCCCCCTTGTGTCTGAGAACGCGTTTTCATTCTGCCCTTAAACTTCGCGAATGGTCTGACGGACTGCACACTCTGGCTTGGAAGACACCGTCCTTCGGAGCTCTGAAGAGACGGCGTCGAGCGCGGGCACAGAGCCGTGACGCCGAGGGGTCCCGCGGCGTCGGCGTCCTCGGCTGACTCCCGGCTCCGCGGGCGCCTCTCCGACGGGCGTCCCGCGGGCCTCTTGCTCCCGCTTGCTTTCCGGTGTCTTCTCTGGAACTCCGGGGCCCGAGCGGACGGACGGGCGGACGGGCGGATGGATGGACTGACGGGTGCATGGACTGACAGACGGGCGGACGGACGCGCGCTCTGGCGCACAGCTCACCCACACAGCGCGGAGCGCGCGGGCCGGGCGCTTGGCGGGGAAGGGCCACAAGTCGCCGGACCTGCCCTCCGCGACACGCCCACCGCCGCACGCGGCACCCGGCCGTCAGGAGCGCCGGTGGCCGCCGCCGCTGTCGCCTGGGAGCCCGGGAGGGCTGGGTGTCGTCTGTCACAGCTGCAGGAGGCCGGCTCCAGGAGGCGACCCTCTGAGACGCTGTCGCCCCGCTCCGCCCCTCAGACCCTGAGGCGCCGCCGCGGCCTTACCTGGGCTCCGGACGCTTCCTCGGGTGCCCCTGACCGTGTCACCGCCGGCGCGGGACTGGGTCCTGGCGGAAGGGTCCGTCCACCTCAGGGAGCAGAGCTGAGGGGACGGCCTGAGGGGCCAGAGGGCACGCCCCCGAACCTGGGCGAGACTGACAGAGCGCGCGGCTCCCGCCGCCCGCCCGCAGGGGTCGCCCTCACCGAAGGCGTGGTGAGGGTGTGGGTGGGGCGGGGTCTGCAACAGGGGCGGGGCGAGGGGAGCCGAGGCGGGGCGAGGGGCCGCGGAACGGGGCGTGGGAGGAGCCGGGGGCGGGGCGAGGGGCCTGGGGCGGGGCGCGGGCGGAGCCGGGGGCGGGGCGCGGGCGGAGCCGGGGCGGGGCGCAGACGGTCCTGTGGGCAGGGTTGGGGTGCGGGGAGGGAAGGAGGAAGGAGGGTGGAGGGAACGCCCCTCAGTTGCTGCCTCAGAGCTGGCAGTTTCGATACGACAGTCGGCTCGGCTCCGGAAAGGCGGCGGCTGCGCGCGGCGCGGGGATGGGCGGCCCGGCGACTTAGGACCCGCCGGCAGCAGGGGCGGCGCCGTGCGGGAGCCCGCAGCGGGCAGCTGGCGCGGCGGCCCCGGAACCCCGGTGCCCGGAACCATGAGCGCCGAGCCCATCTGCAGCGCGCTGCCCGCCGTGCCGTCGCACAAGCTCGCGGACCTGCACTTCCTTAGCCGCGGCGCGTCGGGCACCGTGTCGTCCGCGCGCCACGCTGACTGGCGTGTGCAGGTGGCGGTGAAGCACCTGCACATCCACACCCCGCTGCTCGACAGGTAAGCAACCCGCCAGCGCTGTCCTGGCCGACCTCGGCGGTCGCGGCGGGCGCGGGGCGGGCGATCGCGCGCTTACCGCCGCACCAGACCCGCCACCCGGCTCCGCAGGTCGCGCATGGACGCCACCGTAGCTCCGCGGGGAGACGGGGTTGCGCCCCCTTTCTCCGAAGTCGGGCTCTTGGGCACAGGTGGCGTTGAGTTCGGAAATGTTGCCCTCGGACCCCCAGTACTCAGTACTGAAACCCGCAGTAGCTCGCTGACCCTGTCGTCGGTTAGGATGCCCAGAAATTTAAGACACTGGTAAAATTCATTTCACGTGTCTTTTTAATGTGGCCAATAGAAAGTGTAACATCATATATGTAGTTCACGTTGATTGAGCAGCGCCGCTCCAGGGTCTGCTAAGTTTTGTATTGAGGTTTCTGCGGTTGCTTTTGTTTTGTTCCGTGGCTTATCACGTGTAGTCAGGTAAGTTTAGACATCGAATCCAGCTGGCTGCTCGGGTTCTCATAGCAGAGCCTGTCCCAGAGGAAATATTTCCGCTAACAGTAAACTGAATCAGAACTGTGAAATAACTAAAAATTTCGAATGTCTTGCACATCCTGGGACACCTTCAGTGCATTAGTTTCTGTTTCCTGAAAAACATTTCAACGGTATACGGTGGGCCTGTGACTATGAGTCAGTGAGTCCAGTCACTAGCAGTACATTTTCCTCCCTAGTAGGGCCCGCATTGTTCCCAGTGAGTTGACGTTGTGGCTGCAGCCAGAGCCTCTCCTCTCTGCTCTCCCTGCATCAAAGTGAAAATGCCTCACATCAGACGCCTGATTGGCCAAAGGCTGTGGTAGTATGCAGTATCAGATCAATTCCTCAGCTGCAGCCTGGCCAGTGGTAACTGCCCTTTGATCTGCCTGTGGCTTCTCTTTGCTACCTCTGGATATCAAGCTTGGATAGGCCAGATATCACAGTAGGTTCTAGACATCTCTAGAGGTTGTTCCCACCTTTTGTATGCCATAATCCAGGACTCCTGATAAAGAGGGTGTGGTCTGTTTACCCTGGGCTTTGAATTCTTGGAGCATGTGCTAGGCAAGTGTGTCTGTGTAAGCTGTCAACTCTGAAGGTTGGTGGGGTAAGGGAGGGTGGATGCAGTTTACAATCAGCTATGCAAATATATGGAAATCTAGCACCAGAGGAACTATTAGGTATTCTAAAGCCAATTGATCTTCCATTTTGGATGCTGCTTCTCAAGATTTTAATTTATCTAAGTTTTGTGTCATGTGGAGGCCCAGGAATGAAAAGGAGTTCCCTTTTCATATTCATTAACAATTTTCATAATCAAAAACTTCACTAAATTGGGTAGGAAATGAATTGTCAAAAAAGCTATAAAGAAAGACTAGTGAAACACGTGTCTCCCACCTGTTTGCTAGGATGTTAACATTAGCAGTTTGTGTTTACATAGTCTGAGCACTGGGCTCAGCTATGCAGTTGACTCACAGGCTATTTCCTCACTTATAAAGTGGGAATAATAAATACATGGATCTCTTGGGCCCTGGTGAGGATAATGTGTGCATTGTTCTTTGGGATCACCTGAAAGAAGAATTTACGTGATGTTTCGCATTATTTTAGACCAGTGAGTCATTCTCTATAACTTGACTACTGCCCTTTGCAGTGGACCTTCCCAACAATCTCCCACCGCCTTACTAATAGATGGGTCTGACTGGTTGTTCAAACATACTGTAGACACCAGAACTGTTTTTTGACCGGTAATTTTGGTGATATGTCTATAGGAGCTATACTTCACATTTTTATTTTTAAAAACACAGAAACCAATTTTTAAACTGTTTTGGCTTTTTCAGCTTTCCCATTCATTCGGTCTTCCCAAAATCTGGCTTCAAGAGCTGTCCTCCTTCTCTGATCACGCACTAGAATGGAAAGAACACAGGCTTTAGAGTCCCACGATTGTAATTCAGATCTGATTCCAACCCTGCCACTTAGTATTGTATGGCCATTAGAAAATTATTCATTGATTGGAGATTCAGTGCCCTCATGTATGAAGTGGGGACAATGAAACCAACTTTAGAGGGTTGGTTTTAGGATTATAGTGCATATAAAGTGGTTGACACATAATAGGATCAAAATGTATATGTAGATTCTCCATAATGCTCACAGTTTATTCTTCATAAAAGTTCGATATTTATTTGTTTTATGTATGAATAAGCAAATGACCCTGGGGTCCAGTTACCCTAGGCATCTGCTGTAAGCATGTACCTGTTCTGTGTTCTTTTCCTGAGTTTCAGTATATAACAACTATCACCTAGTCATTTAAATCAACAACATTTAAATGTTTTAATATTCAAGATATTGGGGGGAAATTTTACATGGTATACAACCATAAAATACAATATTCAATATTCAAATCGAATCTGATCATTTTAATACAACATGAACTTATTAGCTCACTCATAGTCATTCTAATCAGGCTTTTTAAACTGACTTTTCCTTTCCTGGAAAAGCGCCATAGTAATAGCCTGGGCGTAGCACTTTTTCTGTCAGTGGCTTCTAGAAGTTATTTTGGTCTCTAAACAAACCTGTGGAACCTATAGGGTAGGCGTTAGTCCTACCTCAAATATGACGAAGTTACATAATTTACATGAGGTCAAAGCTAATTAATGAAAAAATCCAGACTTACTTAATATCATGGGCATGATAATTATGTATTTTTTCATTACTTTGAAATAACTATGCTTTTTTTCCTTTAGTGAAAGAAATGATGTCTTAAGAGAAGCTGAAATTTTACACAAAGCTAGATTTAGTTACATTCTTCCAATTTTGGGAATTTGCAATGAGCCTGAATTTTTGGGAATAGTTACTGAATACATGCCAAATGGATCATTAAATGAACTCCTACATAGGGTAAGTGTACATTTTCAGTGGCTATAATTCAAGCTTTGTAGCGCTTTGGTTTTATAGATGATCAAACTATTTGGGGATATACAGATGAATCAAAATAAGAATAAAAACAATTACAGTGGTAAAGTTTCACCATGTATGGCTTCTTTTGTGTTGTTAAAAATAATGTGGAGTCAGGTCCTATATTCTAGGGTCCTATATGATTTTGCTTATGTTACTATTGCTGAGTTTTACATTCGATTCTAATATCCCTATGTATATATACACAGGTAGACACAGGAAAGAGAAAAGATAAACTGCACACTATACTGTCCACTCCTAGTTCAGCCAGATTTTAAAGACAATTCAGGGTTCAAATTAAATTAGCAATACCAGTTCATAAAGTTCTGAATTAACAGGCCAAATAAATCTATCTCTGAGTACCAAATACACTAGCTTTTCCATACTAGAGAATGGCATGAGCCACTTACTTTTTTTTCTCAAGGTACCAATTACTCTGGCTCTCATTGTGAATCCAACTAGTAAACAAATTTGGGGATCCTTATTTCAAAATATATGTATTCATCTTGAGCTGATGTCATTACTATTATCTCCAACATGCAGTTTCTCTCAAGAAATCTTTTTAAAACACTCAGTCCATATCGTGAGATTTGTTTAGTTAAACCGGATAATATAAACAGTAAAATCCAACTACTGGATGCTCCTAATTCTGATACATGGGTGTTCTGCCACTTCCGCTCTCTGTTTCAGGATACGTCACGCTCTGTGGCATGACCACCTGAAACAAGGGTGGAGTGAGATTTGTGTAACCACTACAACTGTCACAATACAAATGTTAATCAAGTGTATTTTTTTTTCTTTTTGAAAATGAATATAAGTAGAATTTTTAATGTTTTTCTTCCATACCCCAGCACCCCAACAGATACTCTGGCACCCAAATCTGGAGCCCCCTAGAGATTCTAGGGCCTCCTTCAGGGGGATTGCTAACTCCTGGAGGGAACCCTAAAATACAGAGTGAGCACTTGACCATGACCAGAAGCCTTCATATAACACTTTGCGCAGAGGCCTCCTTATTCCTTTAAACTACCTAATTTTCAGAAAAGTTACCTTTTTATGGATTAAAAGACTCAGTTACTCAAATAGAGGAGGAGGCTCTGTGTAAACCAGAGTAAGTAATGTTCAACACAGTGTTTGTGTTTCTTTTGGTTTCTGGTACTGCATTATTAGGGTGAGATTTATCTTGAAGTACCACCTCCCCCAACCTCACAAAAGGTTGTTTGAAATAAATCAAAATATAATGTAAACAACGTATTTTGGCCCACTTCCCTGCCAAGTTGCTCACTGGACTTTAAGTTGATCATTTGCAGAAAAAATTCTGAAGAGTAGTTTGGAGCTTTCAGATGAAGCATACTTTAATGTCATTTAGCACAATGTACCCAGTGGCATGGTGCCCGATGAGTCACTGTCGGATCTTCCCCAAATATATAATTTTTCTGAGTATGTTCATTCTCCCAAGAGGCTGCATTATTTTTTATGTTCAGAAAACATTTATTTTAAGAAAGTTCAGAAAGTATCACTTGTAAGTACAAAGAAATATAAAACAGCATGTCTTCAATGTGTCTGTATTATATATGCTTTGGAAATGAAGATGATCTTTGTCTCCTTCATAAAGACAAAACTTAAGGCTAACTTTTCAAGTTGGAATGCAAATAAATTAATTATGTGATTAAAAGTGGGAGATAGTAATGCTTAGTTAACATATGGTTATAATTTTTAATTGATGCAATGATTATAATAATAAAGTATGGTTTTATATTCATAGGAAAATTAAAACATTAATTTTGATTGAATGGGTGGTATGTACTGGAAACATTGTGTGTGTGTGCGCGTACGTGTGCATGTACACACACACGAACAAGCTAGTTGATAAAAGTCACAGAACGGGGAGGTGGGTGTGGGTATAGGTATATGTGTCTGGGTATTACATAGATTAAAAAATAATTGAAACCGTGTCAACTGAAGAAAGAAGACTCAATATCACACAGTCACATTACCAATATAAAAAGGAAATAGCAGTACCATAAATTTATTATTTTCTCTAAACAGTGAGGAAAATAAGATACAAAGATGTTAATGTCAAATCGATACAATGTAATAAAAATGAGTATATGTTTTGACTTTAGTTTCTACTGTATTTCCTCATAAACTATTTCATTTTCTGAGTGGGAATGTTTTGAACTCTGGGCACTGATTTGGGTTTTGTTTCTTTCCATGTACATGAAGAAAACTGAATACCCTGAGGTTGCTTGGCCACTGAGATTCCGCATCCTGCATGAAATTGCACTGGGCGTAAACTACCTGCACAATATGAACCCTCCTCTGCTTCATCATGACTTGAAGACTCAGAATATCTTACTGGATAACGAATTTCATGTTAAGGTGATTACTTTTAGAAAAAGTGTATCTACATCTTTGTGATTAATAGGTTTAGAAAGACTTTTTAGTTACTCCTCCACCTAGCCAGTTTACTCTCTCTCCCTTTTCCATAACCTGTAATTCTTATCTTCAGTGTCCCACCTTCCTACTGCAATGGCTTCGTTATTCCCAGACCACAGACATAGAATCACAGTACAAATTACAAAATCGTTTTGTTCTTAAACAAATTGTAGAAAGTGCCTTTTTTAAATTTTGAAATTACTATAGAGTCAGGGGAAGTTAAAACAAAGATATACAGAGGTCCCACACCCTTCACCCAGTTTCCGCCAGCAGTTCCATTGCTCCTACTGATAGTTCAGTTTCAAGACTGAGAACCTGACATTGAAACAATGTACGTATGTGGTTCTGTGGCACTGTGACGCACGTGCCAATCTGTAGAAGCCATCGGCGAGTACGGCTACGTCACCACAAAGGCAGCACCCACGTGGCTCCTTCAGAGTCGCGCCCACCTCCTGCCCCTCCCCCCATCCCTGAGCCCTGGAGACCACCAGTCTGTTTTCCACCTTTATAATTTCATCATTTTGAGAATGCTCTATAAATAGATTCGCACAGCGTGCTGTGTTTTGAGACTCACTTTGTTCACTTAGCATGATGCCTCTGAGACACATCCAAGTTGGCGCTTGCCTCAGAACTGGTTCTCGCTGCTGAACAGTACCCTCTGGTGTGGGTGCACCACACTTGTTTGACCACCTAGTCGGGGAAAGTTATTTCAGTCTTTGGCAGTTAAAACAAAGCCCCCACGAACAATCCTGAGCAACCTTTTAAGGAACATCAGTTTTCATTTCTCTGGGATAGACGCCCAGGAGTGCAGCGGCTGGGTCACGGAGCAAGGGCATGGTTGGTGTTTTCAGAAACGATCTTCCAGGGTGCGGGTACCGTCTTCTGTTCCACCAGCTGCGCGGCTTTCCCACTTCCTCGCCAGCACTTGCTGTCATCGCAGTTTTTATTTTCGCTCTTCTAATAAGTGTATGGCAGTATCTCACCACAGCCTTAGTTCATATCTTCATAATGGCCGATGATGCTGAGTGCCTCCTCACGTGCTAATCTGCCATCTGTACATCCTTTTTAGTGATACAGTTATGGCTCAGATATGAGATGAGACCACACCCAAATTTCTTAACATTTTTCACCCTGGCACAAAAATCACCTTTACTTACCATGCTAATGCTCTCACCCTGGCAGATGTGTGCCCGGAGTACTGCTTTGCTTTTAGAGGGTAGGAGGCGTGGACGCGCAGTCCAGATGAGAGGTGGGGAACGTGGGGTCCTGGAGCCTCGTCCCGCCCGCAGCGGCGCAGGGCCCGACGCGCGGCGCCGTCTTGCAGATGTTGCCTGAAGGAGAGCAACGGTCGGATTTATCCATGTGGTCAAAACCCCAGCCATCCCGCCGTGGCGCATTTCGTTTCTCAGTACAACCTTACGATACAGACACTGTCATCAGCCCCAGGCTGCGCGAGGGCGATCTGAGGCACAGAGAGAGGGAACCGCTCGCTCAAGGTCACACAGCTAAGGAAGGTGCACTGAGAACGCCCCCTATCGCAATCTAGGTTCCAGAACCCGAGTCCTCAGCCACGTGGTGCCTTTTAAAAGCAGCCCGGCCCTGCGCTCCCTGTCCTGGGGCCATGTTTTCTCTGGGTCTTCCCTGACACTTTCTTAGACTTGCCTTTAATTACGATAACGTATGAAAGATTCATCCAGTCCATTCCCTCCCTTTTTGGAGTGGGGCCATATATATTTTTTAAATCTCAGATTCATCTACACACTGAACAAATGATTTTTCTGTTAAAACCAGTAAAAATATAAGAATGAAACAACTGAGGTACAGATGGTGTCCTGGGTGGAGCCCCTTCCGCTGTGTTGACTCCGAAATTATTCAGTGAGAAGGTATAAGTACTTTAAATCAAACATCTTCAGAGTTTCCCCAAGCTCTTTTGTCCACTAAATATTGTTGGTTCTCATATTGTCTTCCATTAAAATAAATAAGGTACCTTTTAAATATTTAGAGTTATAAAATGTTGTATAAATCTGCACAATATTTACAAGTGACATAAAACTATAAAGGATGTATCAAAAGTACAGAATGTCTATCAGTGATCATTCTGTAGGCAGTCATCATCATGAACATAAATAGATATGCCTCTTTTAGCAGTAGGTATAAGTCATGTAATAATGAGCAATACTGTATTAGGATTCTGCTTTTTAAAAAATTGAAGGATACTATTTTTAGGGCATTATAAATAAGAACATGTAAACCTGAGTTGTAATACATCAGAGAAGATCTTATGAGATACAAGTTGTTTAGCAATGCCATGAGGTTTGTTTAAATTTGAAAACCACATGCTGTGAAGCTACTTGTCATGACTTTTCAGTGTTCAGTGTATATGCTCATTCATATTGTAATACAAAAAATAGTCCTCTTTAATTATTCAAACGTGGTCTCCCTTTTAAATTTTGCATATTGTGCTAAACTGCAAGTCAGCATGCATTTCTCTTAGAGTGTTGGGCTCAGTGCTGTGGGATCCAATTTGTTAAGAAATTGGTGGAATATGTAGAAATAAAATGTTAATACAGATAACAATCTCTAGTCTCTTGTCTGAATATAATGAATATAAAAAAAGAGTCAATTCTTAGATTTTTTTAAAAGAAATTTTTTAAGTTCAATTACTCAGTCTTTTCCTTACAGATTGCAGATTTTGGTTTATCAAAATGGCGCCTGATGTCCCTGTCACAATCACGAAGCAGTAAATCTGCACCGGAAGGAGGGACAATTATCTACATGCCTGAAAACTATGAACCTGGACAAAAATCAAGGGCCAGTGTCAAGCACGATATATATAGGTGCAGTATGTTACTTCTGATCAGAGCTAACTTGTCTAAGAAGCAAGATTAATCAGAATTTCGAAGCTATGTTTTGGTGCTTCTCTCATAAGTGTGGTGAAAATAAGAGACCACAGTGATTAATATTTTTCAAATTCGAGGTGTCTTACTTTAAGCCATTTCTACACCCTTGAAAAAATCTGTTAGCTTATTTTATTGTCCTGTCAATTTATAATATAATACTCTGGAGTTTTATCACATGTCACTTTGATGGGAGTGGGGAGACAGTACGGTCAACACTTTACTCCCCAAAAACAGTACTTAGACCAGAGAAACGGCCGTGGAATAGGGCTGCGTGAGTCGGTCTTTGTCATTGCTCTCTATTTGTGTGAACAGTAAAATACAATTAGAGGGCGTAGCTTATTTAGGTATTCAAGAATGATTATTAAATCATCCACAAGTTATTTTTGCATATAACTTCAAATTTTGATAACAGTAATTTCCTAATTTTTCAATTTAGGATTAATTCCCTTTCAAAACAAAACTGTATATGAATATCATCTTAGATATATTACCGATTCTTTAATAGCAATTCACTACCTTATCACTTTCAAAAATGGTATCTCCATAGCCAACTTTTAAATATAGTGTTATTTTAGTTTATTGCATAGCTAGTTTATAATATACTCTATGTATATTTTTGTCTTAAAACAGCTATGCGGTTATCATGTGGGAAGTCTTATCCAGAAAGCAGCCTTTTGAGGGTAAGTGGACTTTGACTTCCTTATCCTGACGTCTTGTTGGTAGGCCACACTCAGACTCAGAAGTATCTAAAGCTCATCTTATTTTAAATCTGTTTACCGTTCATTTTGTGGAAAACACACTGTAAAAACAGCAATTTATCATTTGTGAATCCACTACATACTGAAAAACAGTAGATTTAAGGATTAGAAAAATTAGGTTCTAATCTTGTGCTGACAGTAATTAGCCCCATGATCACCCTCAGAGGCAGGCACGCCCTCCCTTACAGGGTGGGGAATGTCAGTCCTAAGATTTTAAGAGTCCTTCATTTTTCTTGGTTTCAGAATGTATTTAGTATATTGGACCATAAAGTATTTCTAATGAATGAAATGCATTTGTTTTGACAGAAGTCACCAATCCTTTGCAGATTATGTACAGTGTGTCACAGGGTCATCGCCCCGAATTAATGAAGAAAGTCTGCTTTTGATATACTCACCGCGCAGTGATGCTCTCTCTCATTGAAGCTGGGTGGGCCAGAACCGGATGAAAGCCATCCTTCTTGAAGTGATGTAGGCCTCACTCCGGTCCTTCTGATGGTGCCGCTGCAAATCAAATCTTAAAAAGTTAGATGACAAGCTCAAGTTTTCATTCTCTTCACTCTTGTTATTCATTAAAAAGTGTGAGTGCCTCTAGAGCAGAATTGAGAACTCCTAACAGAAAAGAGAAGTTCTAAGAAGTCATAATTCCGTTTACACATGCAGCAAGTATGTACCCAACACCCACCACCTCTTGCTGTGTCCTGAGGTGGGACAGAGTGGAGACCAGGAGCATGTGGGTCCCTAAGTTCTGGGACCTCACCTCCTAACTGAGAAGGCAGAGAGCAAACACAAATGAGTGACAGACTGTGGAAGTCCTGTGAGGAAATAAGCGAGGTGGCAGTCATTAAGGGAGGGGAAGGTGAGCCCTGTACTTAGGAGCAAACGTGTGAGGTGAAAGTCAGAGCGGGAATGAGGCGGCCATGCCCTGGGCTGCAGCACAGCAAGGGCGGAGCTCTGCTCTGCGGCTGAGAGGCGAGGGAGGGACCAGAGGCCAGTGAGGGGGGGAGGGCGCGCTGGGCAGGGGTGGGCTAGAGCCCTGGGTCAGGCTGTGGGCTCTCCTGCAAAGGTTGGGTGCCTGTCCCAGCCCCGTGGGGAACCAGAGGTGTGTCCTGCAAGGGATAGGCCTGCCCCACCAGTGTGAGTGCAGGAGTCACTCCCACCGCTGGTGGGAGAGAAGCAAAGAGACCAGCCAGGAGACGCTTTGGGCCATTTTCCGATTAAGGTGGTGATCCTACAGATGGAAAACTGGAGTTAAGACTGGACCGTCGCCTAAATGCAGATATAAGAGGAAACTGTCAAGACTTTGGGTGAGGCAGTTCTAGGACGTGACGTCGAAAACAAGATCCATACAAAATTGGTAGCTGGACTTCACAAATATGGAAAAGTTTTGCATTTCAAAAGATCTATTAAGAAAAATAATAAGACAAGCCACAGACTGGGAACCTTCATTCCAACTAAACAGTGAAATATATTTTCCATTCAAAGCTTATGTCCAGAGGTCATCAGCAATGTATTTTAAAAGTCAAAAGCTGCTAAAATATTGGGCTCACATTTTATCTTATTTCCCAGAGCCATGTGGGAAGGTATATCTCTCCTTTGTCCCTAGTGCCCGTTCCAAATGGTCATTTTTCTCCATTTCCCCAAAATGCTAGCTCCATGTTGTGGCTTTTCCTTAGAGATGCTGAGCTTGGGAAGGGAAGACAGGCGACATGTCTTGTACCTGATCCTCCCTTCTTAAAGCTGCTACACCCACGCTCCGTCCTCCCTTCGGGCTGATCCGGGTGTCACGCTATGTGGAGAAAACACAGACCATGAGCGGGGTTCCCTCACACTCCCCCTGCCAGATCTGCAGACCGTGCTCGTGTCCGCTGGGCACGTCTGCACACACACGCCACGCGAACCATGTCGCCGTGTTCTGCAGGCTGCCCTCTCTCCGTCCCTTACGTTCCCTCTCAGCTCTTGCACTGTCTCCTATGTGGAGGGAAGATCGTGGCCCCCCACCATCCCTCCCTGCCCCCACTCAGCTGAGCACCTCGGGGACTGTCGCCAGCCCCCCGCCCCCAGACTCACTCTAACAGCCTCTGCCCATCTCCTGCTCACGACTGGAACCACTGCACGCAGCCCCAGCGACACCGACGCTGGGCCAGCCTGCTCGCCGGGCTCCCAGGGGGCCAGGATGACTGGCCACTCTTTCCTGGAAACTCCCTGGGTCGGCCCCTAAGCCCCAGGAGCCCCACCCTCCCTCTCTGCTCTGCTCAGCTCCTTACTAGGCGAACCCCTCGGAGCTCCAACATGGGCCCTTAATTCCTGGCTGTCCCCGCTGCCTTCTGAGTGAGCCAGGCCCGACCATGGCTTTCCATGCTACCCCGTGTTAGGGACACCCGGCTTGATGTCGGGGCCTTGGCCTCTCTCTGAGCAACGAGTTCATTGACTGTTGTAGTAACAGTAGTCATTATGATTGTCTCTGCTTGTTGGCTACCATGAATAATGCTGTTCATTTGCTGGGCTGTAGGGTACATTTACCTTTCATTTTTAAGAAACTGCCAAGCTGTTTTCTGTCATGCTACGTTTCCACCAGCCAGGTACACGCTTCCCCGCGTCTCTGCATCGCTGTCAACTCTCGCTAGCATCTGCCTTTTTAATTATAGCCATTTTAGTGCGGTTGGTTGGCATGATATCTCATTGTAGTTTTAATCTGCACTTCCTCAGGACTAATGATATTAAATATATTTTCACATGCTTTTTATCTATTTGTATATCTTCTTTGGTGAAATTCATTTCAGTCTTTTGTCCATTTTCAATTTGGGTTGTCTTATTAAGTTGTCAGAATTCTTTATATATTCTAGATATGAGTTCTTTAGCAGAGACATGATATACAAAAATGTCTAAATCTGTGGTTTGTCTTTTCATTTTTCTTAATAGTGTCCTCTGAAATGCAAAAGTTTTTAATTTTTTGAAGTTCGATGGTCAGTGTTTTTATGGATCCTGTTTTTGATGTCATATCTAATTCCTGGCCTAACCCGTTGAACTGCCTTAGCAATTTTGTCAAAAAGCAACTGAACATAACTGTAAGGGTTTATTTTTAGACTGTCAATTCCATTTCTGACCCACCAGTCTATATGCCTATTGTTGCCATCCCCCCACTCCCTCCCCTTTGGCAACCATCAGCTTGTTCTCTGTATCTGTGGGTCTTTCTGTTTTGTTCGTTCGTTTAGCTTTTTTAAGATTCCACATGTGAGATCACATGGTATTTGTCTTTCTGTTTGTCTTATTTCACTTAGCATACACCTTCTAGGTCCACCCATGTTGTTGCAAAAGGCAGGATTTTAGTCTTTGTTGCAGCTGAGTAATATCCATTGTGTATATGGACCATCTCTTCTTTATCCATTTGGCATTCATTCAGTGGGCACTTAGGCTGCTTCCACATCTTGGCTATTGTAAGTAATGTTGCAGTGACCAGAGTGCTGCAGATATCTTTCCGAGCAAGTGTTTCAATTTTCTTCAGATAAACACCCAGAATTGGAATTGCTGGGTCACCTGGTATTGTATCTTTGATCTTTTGAGGACCTTCCATACTGCACCAGTGTGCAGTCCCCCCCGTAGTGCACGAGGGCTCCCTTTCTCCACACCCTCCCCAGCACGGTTTGTTGATTAGTCGACAGTAGGCCCTCTGGCAGGTGCCAGGTGAGAACTCTTTGTGGTTTTAATTTGCAGTTCCTGATGATTTGTGACGTTGAGCATCTTTTCATGTCTACTGGCCATCCGTATGTCCTCTTTAGAGAAAAGTCTGCTCATGTCTTCTGACCATTTTTCAATTGGATCGTTTTTTTGGTGTCAAGTTGTATGAGCTCATTGTATATTTTGGATGTGAATCCTTATCAGATATATGGTTTGTGAATATCTTCTCCCATTCAGTAGGTTGTGTTTTTGTTGTTGTTTTGGCATTTGTTGTTTTGGAGATTCCTTCACTGTGCAAAACCCTTTTAGTCTGCTTTAGTCCCATTTGTTTGTTTGCTTCCGTAGCCCTCGCCTAAGGAGACCGAGTAGAAGACACTGCTAAGACCTCTGTCAGAGAGTTTGCTGCCTGTGTTTTCTTTCAGGAGTTTCATGGTTTCACGTCTTACATTTAAGTCTTTAATCCACTTTGAATTTATTTTTGTTTATGGTATATATATGATACCTTTATGCCTGTAATAAGTTGAATGTCATCAGTTTGCGGGAAAATTTATTTAGGGCCTTATTGGTTAAATATTAGCATTTATATTGTTCCATCTAATGATTAGAAGCCATCGGAACTCAATTTATTTATTTTTTTATTTAGAATGTTTAATAGAACTTGAACCAGTTCTGAAAACATTTGAAGAGATAACTTTTCTTGAAGCTGTTATGCAACTAAAGAAAACAAAGGTAAATTGCCAAATGAAATGCTGGAAATTGGACTTTAAACAACTATATGTGAGTCATGGGATGTTCAGTCCAGTTTATAGGCTTTATCTATATACTTTTCACAGGTATGCTAGAGTATTGGGGCAGGAGAGTTTACTAGAGACTCTGAAACCCATCTTTCCTTGTCATGAGAGGGCTTTTCCATTTCACTCAAATGGCCACCTCCGGATTTCAAAGACATTGCTTAGAACCCTCACATATCAAATTTAAGTTTAAATGCGTAACGGACGCCAGTATTTGCAATGAATGCCCTAAATCAGCTAGGGGTTCCTTTCAATCTGTACAGATTTCCCTAGAGTTTTAATACGTACAGAATAATAGATGTCTGGGCACCTGCACTTTATCTAGTGTTCTTGGGCTTTTCTGAGATTTAAGTTAAGCTGTAGAATTTTTTATTAATAATGGAAATCAAAATGTATATTTTTAAAATTGCTTGTTTTTCGGTGTCCCACCCACTTCATGTCACAAAGAATAATGCAGCAGTTGATACAGGTCACCTAGAGCAGTTGTCTCGTTTACTCGTGCTGGCTCCTGGAGGTCAGAACTGACGGGCCCCATTACCACAGAGCTTTTCAACCTCATTAAAAGTTGTTTGCAAAGGAACTACAGCCCCCGAGGACAGCCAGCACAGTTTTGTGCTTGTTGGCTTTCATTCGACTGCATGTGAAAGATAATAAAAATCATTAGTTATTAGCCAAACTCTTGGGTCGTAAACAAGCATAATCTGCAGTTACTAATTGCCAGGGGACTCTTGCGACATAGAAGGGACATACGTGCATAAAGGAAACAGCTACACTTCGCCAAACTAAAAATTGACATGGCAGTGCTAGGAGCTAAGAGGAAATGTGCTAATTCTTCCGATAACTTTTCACTGACTTCCCTACTTCTGAGTAGGTAGTCTTTACCAGAACATTCTGATTTCTCCGCTTCCTAGCAGATACTGACTTCTGAGAACAGTTCTTTTTGCTTTATCTTTTCAGTCCCTTTTCTCTGCTCACAACTTTCTCTCCTTTCAAGCAGAGGTCAATAAAAGGGTCTGTTTTCTTAGTTATGAAGTAGAAGAGAACCATTCCAGTTCCTTTTTTTCTCCAAATAACTTAAACACTGAGATCTATATTTAAAACTGTTAATTTTTAGAGCAAATTTTGGCTTTTTAAATAAAATAATTCAAAGTACATATTTTTAATATATATACGAGGATATCATTTAATAATAGTATTGGAATAACATTTAATAATACCATTACTTTCTTCAGTGTTTTTAAGTTGCCATATTATTTTCTCTTAGAGTTGTTATGTATTTTTTTAAATCCTTTTATCAGTTCTGTGAAACCGGCAGGGCAAGAATCTCATATCCATTTTATAGGCGAGGTGACCGATGTGTAGGAGGTTAGTCACGTAACACCCTGCACGGCAGCTGACGGCAGGGCCAAGAGTGGAATGTAAATTTAATAAGATGTTTCAGAAATTTCTGGTAACGAAGGTCACCATTTAGGGTGAGTTGTTTTGTTCAAGTTTTCTACTCACATCATTTCCTAATCGCCTCCAATCCACGTTTTTTGCAGTTACGGAGTGCCTCAAGTACTGTCCACTTACATGACAAGAAAACGGAGTTATCTCTGAGCGTCTCTCTAAATCATGGTCCACAGGAGGTAAAAAAGAGTTATGTGGATAAACTCACAGTGTGAGTCATTTAGTCTAAGTCCTTTTATAGACGGGAAACTGAAGCCGCAGGGCTCTGGGAAGTTGGGTGGCCCACGGCAGCCTCCAGCCAGAAACCCAGCTCTTGTGATTCTCGGGTCACTGTCTTGTCAGCAAAGACAGCTCCGGCTTCCTTGTCTGGCACTGGCTTCTGTCCCGGTCGTTGTTCTGTGTGAAGAATGGTGTCAGGCAGTGCGGGAAATCACTGATGCCGCCCTGCCACCCAGCATACGCCCTCCCGTCCCAGCGCAGAAGAGCTGTCGTAGCTGCCTGTCCCGTCCCTGAGAGGCCACAGTGACTGGCAGCAGGGAAATGCCGCCTGTGTGACTGTCCTCAAAGGAAGGTCTCATTCAGGCTTATTTCGTTTACATTAGTCATTGCTTTTAAGAATATACAGACTCAGAAAAGCCTTCAGGACGAAACCCGAAGCACAGCACATCGTCCAAGTCACCTCCACGTACACTGTCTCGCTGGGCCTCTGGGCCACACGTGCACAGTCTTAGGCGGGGACTGCAGATATCGCAGAAAAGAGCCCGAGGGCCAGGGGTTAACGCCTCCTCAAAGGCAGATCAGAACTGCATGAGGAGCTAGCTGAGGCCTGGCATCCGTCGCCTCTGCATGGCCTGTCCATGTGGGTGGGCCTGAGGCCCTGGGAACAGGAATCCCATCTAAATCACCAGGTGACCAGAGCTGCACACTTCAAGTGTCTCATCGATTGGACCAGAGCCTCTGAGATCATATAGCAAATATGAAAAAACTAATGATTTCTAATATAATTAACTGTTGCAGTGCCATGGCCCCCTAATTCAAGTTGATAAAAAAATCAAATCAAGTTCATTTTTGTTTATTTGATACACGTGTTTCTTTAGTTTTGTAAAGTATAATCTGTAGTAGTTTTGATTTTGTGTATAATAAGCCAAAAGTAAGAACTATTTAGAAATTAAAGGTGTATAACTTCAAAAGTGATTTTTCATTGACCTTGATCGTTTGCCCTCTGCTGACTTTAGGAATCGTGTGGATCATCACTTCAGCCCCCTAAAAGCAGTGGTTCCCCTGGAACCTCCAGGTCCCTGTCAGCTCCTCAGGACAATGACCCTTCGTCCAGTACGTGAATTTTTCAGTCACTATTACTCACAAGGTTTCCATTTTCTGTCAAGATGAGATTCTTGGCAAGCAACCAGGGTCTGTATAGAACGTGTCTTTCATTTGCATTCATAGCTCGTTTTTTACAAAGGGCCAGCGTCTAAGGGTATGGAAACAGTAGTGGGCCATTTAACAAACACGTTCACTAACACGGGCATTACATTAGGCCCTAGAGAAAGAAACGGGAACACCTCTTGTGAGGAGGAGGAGAAAGGTGTCCAGGTAACCACGGTGTGAGAGGGAGAGGTGGCCACCGTGCTGCGGGAGACGGGGCGGGGGTGACATTCACGACAAAGTGCTCTCACAGCCACCCCCGCGTGAGGGAGAGGGTCCTCATTTTACAATCTTTGAGATCAAGACTCCTGGATCACATAGATAGTAGCTGGCAAATCCAAGACGCGAAGCCAGGTCTTTCCACAAGTATTTTCATGTCACTACTATGCCGTGATGTCATCACAAAGAACTCTTTCTGACTGAAGGCTGGACGTGTAGTTGCATAGGATGGGCATTGCAGGCAAGGAGCAAGGTGGAGGACGCAGAGCAGTGAGCAGTGCGGTTGGTGAAGAGCGTGACAGGAAGGCGGCAGGCTGCAGCCACGCCATCGCAAGTCCGGCACGGGGCTGAGCTGGCTGGGCTGTCACCTGGGTACGGAGCAGCCACTGCGGATGACTGAGCGAGAAGTGACATGCTCAGATTCGTTGCTCTAGGGGACTTCATCCTGGGGTGTGCAGGCCGTTCTGGGGGGACCATGAGGCGGGAGACCAGTTAGGAGCCGGTGGTGTCTTCCTGCGGCTCAGCTGAGAGGGAGGCGGCCTGATGCGTGTCCAGTGGGAGCCGCTGTGAGGACACTGACCGGAGGAGGAGAGAAAGAAAGCAAGTTACGCCTGGGACTGGGCGACGTGGGTGCTACTGACGGGAATAGCAGTTGAACTGGGTTTTGGAGTTAAGATGAATAATTAAGTTTTTAATGTTTTTCTTTTAAATTTGAGGTGCTTAGCAGCGCATGTGAGGATGATGTCCAGTGGGCTGTTTAAAATGTGAGACTGAGGGGTTCCATGAAGTCAGAAAATCTAATGACATGGACTTGGGAAGAGAAGTGACAGCTGAGGCCCTGAGGTTGAACAGGACATAAAGGCACACGTCATACACAGATTTAGAGGACACATTTAAACTGCAGGAGGAGGAAGAAGACAGGAAGAAATAGGGGATGTGCGAAGAAGTAAGAGTCCATACTTGTAATTTACACAGAACAGAAGCATAGTATAAAAAGCATTCAGCATAAGCCCATTTTTATTCAAAAAGATACCTACCTGTGGAATTCGGTTCATGAACCAGCTTCGATAGCAGTGAAAAATTAAAGGTGTTGAACGTTCTGTGTGAGCCAGACGTGGATATTTTAGCTAACAGGAATAGCTAAGGAATATTCCACCTCTAACGAAGATGTTGTTTTGTAGGAAGAAGTCAGGACTTCATGCAGCATCAGCAGCTGGTGAATCCCAGTTGGGACAGCAACGTGTCTGCGGCGCAGAGGGCGGCACTCTGCCATCAGGGGACCTCCCTGTGCTCCTTGGCAGCTGTAAATCCACTGTTGGCCGAGGGACATGCAGGTAACCAGTCCGCTGTGAGACTTCTTGTCAGCGACTCCAGCCAGGCACCTCTCCGCTCAGTGCTCAGTAGATCTGCCATACAGCCAGCGTTGTTTGGCCTTATTTCCTCCATATGATAAATATATACCTTCTTAAGTCGGAAAGCACTTGCAAGCCCAGAAGACAGGAGGGTTGACGTGGAACGACAGGCCCAGACGGTATTCCGTGACTGTCTCTAGGGAGGGGTGCTGGAGGAGGTGGGACCCAATATGTTACTAAAGGTAAAGTTATCTTTGTTTTCTTAACGAATATGCAGGTATTTTATAATAAGAAAAAAAAAAAAACCCTGAAAAATAAAAGTAGGTTTGTGGTGTGCTTTTTCTGGGAGGGGAAGGGAAGAGATAACCCAAATCTGAATGTTTCCTGAAAATTAACCACAAAATGCTGGTTTTCCCTATGAGCATGATCATAGTAAAATTAGGTTTTATGCCTCTTTTTTCATCTGATTTTACTCCTAGCCACATGTCCGTCCTCCCCTTTGACTTGTCATGCCTGCTCTTGTGCAGAGGGTTCCCAGCCTGGCGTGGCCCAGCAGTGGGTCCAGATGAAAAGAGAGGACATTGTGAGCCAGATGACCGAGGCCTGCCTCAACCAGTCGCTGGACGCCCTGCTGTCCAGGGACTTGATCATGAAGGAGGACTATGAACTCATTAGCACCAAGCCCACAAGGACCGCAAAAGTCAGACAGTTACTGGACACCTCTGACATCCAAGGAGAGGAATTTGCCAGAGTCATAGTGCAAAAGCTGAAAGACAACAAGCAAATGGGTCTTCAGCCGTACCCGGAAGCACTGGCGGCTGCTCACTCTCTCTCTTTAAATTCATTTCAAAATAAAAGCTTATAGGTGATTCTTTTTCAAGAAAAAGGGTCCATTGATTAAAAAGTATTTTATATTTCTCTCGCCCTGATCATACTGTTTTTATGAAAATCCATGTGAGTATTGGAAGCTTTAATGAAGTTTCTTTTTCAGGTAAATGAGTCTCCCTCCGTAACATTACAGCATTTTTTTAATTAATAGAGTAAAAAAGTTGGCATTTTGCTACATAGTTCAATTTTTTGTGTTTGGTTAATTGAACTATTTTTTAAATGTAATAATTATATGCATCTTGTGCACAGCCGCGCCTTCAGGTATCACGCGTTTCGTCTTGCGTTCACTTCCTTTGTGGATTATTTATGACTTGTCTGAGAAGCCGTTTGGCGGCCACCGTGCCCTTCATCCCTGCAACGGAGGGGGCGCGGCACCCCGCTGCGGTGCGGGTCTGCACCCCTCCGAAGGGCCATTCGTTAGGCTGTGACCCAGATTACGTTCTGCTTATTCACTTTTTAGCTCTCGTCTTTTTTTTCCTAGCATTTTTTTATGGTGACATTGGTTCATGAAATCCAGTAAGTTTCAGGTGTACGATTCAGCGGTAAGGCATATGTATGTTGCATTATGTGTTCGCCAGCTGTAGTCAGATTTCCTTCTGTCACCACATATGTAACCCGCTTTACCCCGTCTCCCTCCCCCGCTGCCCTCCGTGAACCACTAGTCTATTGCCCATGTCCATGAGCTTCTGTTGACATTTTTAAATGTTATTTTTTTTGACTCTCTATGGTTTCCAGCTGGCTCTCTCTCGGTTTGATGGTGTGGTCCATCTGGACTGGCAAAGTAAACTTGGCCCTTTGTTTTTCATTTTATGCCTAGATCTAGAAACTCAGCGTTGCAACCAGTCTGTAGGCTTATGGGACATGCATTCCAGCCATTGTCCCCCATACTTTAATTAAGGGGGGCATACTCGTCAGCCATCGTTACGGCTCTGCAGATTTTTTGTGCACGGATGACAACGTACTGATAAGAAGGTGACATCGAGGGTCAAGGTGGCTCTGCAGTAAGCCCTCTGCCCCAGCAGCACTGCTACAGCCCGGCATTTGGCGCCCATATTTGGTGCCACAGTGATGTCTAGGGGCAGGTGAGACATGTGCCAAGTGTGGCCAGAGGGGCACCAGCTGGGGGAGCCGCCTTCCGCTGCCTCTGCAGTGACTGGCTGGGCCGCAGAGGGAAGCCAGGGACCGGAGAATGAGGGCGCATCCTGGGGAGCCAGGGCAGGCGCAGCGAGCAGTAGGCAGGCTGTGTGCAGACACGGCGCTAAGTGGCACCGGGTCCCAGGGCACGGAAGTGCTTTTCCGTGTTCTCCAACCTCTAATCAAGCAGAGGAGAATGTCGTGAAGAGAACAGGCTTCGGGCTAAGAACTTCAGAAATAACATTTAGCAAGAATTTTACAATTTTTATAAAATTTGTTTGAAAATGACCTATACATGACAAGTAGCACTAGTTTTCTGCTTGTATAGTTTCATTTTATAACATCCCACCTAAAGGATAATTCCAAGGACTACATTATAAAATAGGCATCTGTGGATTTAACAAGACTCTTAGAAGTAGTAGAGAAGGAGAGTTGAAGACTCAGTTACTCTGAAAGGGACCTAATCATCTCTAATCATCTGCTTTTTAAGTGAGCAGGACCAGACAAGGCAGCGCATTTACAGGGCAGCCAGCAGCACGCCCCCGCCTCAGGCCGTCTGCATCAGCCCCTGGTAACTAGCCCTCCGGGCCATTATTCCTGCTCAAGTTCTAGAGCCTGTTTTGAGAAGTGCCATAGAATTGTGCCTAAAATAATTTCTCTTTAGGTTCACAAATGTTTTCTTTATGTCTGGATGCCACATTTGTCTCAGAACTCAGGTTTGATTTTTAAATATTCCTTTTTTTTAAAATCCAATTTGAATTCCCAAAACGATTTTGGTCAGGTTTGTACTTTAGAATGCCGACTTCACTTGAAGATAATAATCAGGTCAATAGACTAGAATCTACAACTCAGCTCTTTTAGGAAGAACTTCAGAGGGGCAAATACTTGAATGACGCCAGCGGAAGCAGAGAGGCGACACCACTGCTGATGATCACAGGCGGCGTAAGGAGATTCTGTCCAGAGCAGCTGTGGGGCTGGATTTCATCTCCCTCCCTGGTCCTTCACCCTCAGCCCTCCCTCACCCCCTCAGTCACCACACTCAGTTTCCTAATTGATGAAGGGCAATTAGGACGCATGGGGAGGGGAGGATGGGAGAATCAGGAAGTGCTCACACGTGGCTGTCCTCACAGGCCTCGGCCTCTCTTTGGCTTTAAAATGCATTTCTCCAGGGAAATGGCACCTGTTTCCCACAGAGCCTCGCTCCCGAGCCGCCTCCGCTGGATTTCCCCTAATGGCAAAACAGCAGCCTGCACTTCCTGTAACAACATGACTCCTCTGCTTCTTACTGTCCCTGCTAGTCCTTCTGGAAAATCACTTCTTACCAACTTTGTCCTTAATCATTTAAAGTTTGATGTCATAGAATTAATGACTAGGTTGAAAGGGACAATTATGCATTGGATATGCCTCAAACTCCTCTACTCCAAAGATGTTAAGTAGACGTGTATCTCGAGATCGAAAACTTCCACCGAAGCCTGGGGGACTTACTGCCTGCTCAGCAGTGCCCTTCATCCGCGGACAGTTCCCGCAGGTAATCTTTCTGCACTGATTTGAAAATCGGTTTCCCTAGAGCAGAGCAGAGGTCCCCAATCCGCGGGTGGTGGACCAGTACCCGTCTGTGGCCTGTCAGGGCCTGGACCGCACAGCAGGAGGTGAGTGGCTGCGGGCGGGCACGCCTCATCTGTATCTGCAGCCGCTCCCCAGCGCCAGCATCACCACCTCAGCCCCGCCTCAGATCCTCAGGCCTTAGATTCTCATGGAGCACCAGTCCCTGGTGCCAGATCGGTTGGGGACCACTGCCCTATAGTATGTATCTACTGGCCCCGGCTCCAGTCCTTGGGATGGTATACAGAGCAAGCCGAATGCCTCCCCCATGGACAGCCTTCATGTGTTTGCAGGCAGCAATCCTGATCCTGGTGACTTTTTTCCTGCTTCAAAATAACCCATTCTTCCCTCAATGGCGATTTAAGAGGTGTGACCTATATCCTTCTTCAAGTGTGGAACATACCTGGCATGATGCTCTAACCTCGTTAGGGCTCGCCAGCACCCCGGGTCACCGCCTGTACAGTTAACAGCCACACGCCCATTAACAGCAGGCCTTGTTAAATTGATATTTAACTGTCAGCTACAAATCCTCTGTTTTTTACTATGCTATTTTGCCTTATTTCTCCTTTTTATACTCAGTTGATTTGGGTTTCTATGCCCATATATAATGTTTTGCCTTTATCTCTCTTAAATTAATTTTTCTACTTCATCCCTAGTTCCAGTCCTTCAATATTGTTTCATTCCTGAATCTGGAATCCCCCGCTCAGTGTTCACAAAGCTGCAGTCTGTAATTTCATTCTGGTTACCAGTTAGAATGGCGAACGGTGCTGGGCCAAGGACACAGTCTGCTGGCTTCCTCCCTTCAAATCCCTGTTTACCATTCACATCGTGACTGATGAACCTGACTGAAACTTTTAAGGTGTTTACATGCTATTTATTATAAAAGAAAGCGTAATCCATAATTTTAACCAAAATGATCTCTATTTCCAGGTCAGTTTTTAAAGTGATGGCTTATTTTTCCATCTAAAATGTGTATTTCAATATAAGCACTTTTTTTTTTTTTGCAATGAGTACAAAAAAATATTAAAAGGGACAAGTCTTCTCCCTTTACATAGAAACAAGATGCATTGCTCAGGCTCTGCTTATGAAATCTAGGCACAAGGCACCAAGCCCACGAAAATCTCATGATTTAAGGAGAGCAACTGTATAAAGAATCCCCACATTCAATTCGGGGGGAAAAAAAACTTAGAAAATTAAAGATTAAACAGAAGAAACCTTAAAATTAGTATAAATAATACTCTTAAATAGATTGGAGCAAATATATCTTTAAAACTAGAAGTTACTGTGCAATAAACAATAGATCTATGAAAATTTTGAAATATGATCCTCAAAATAACCCAGAAACTATTCATCCTTGAACGCTGTCCCTCTTGTCTCTCATTCGACTCCCGGCCAGGGCATTTGTCAGGCCGCTGACCAGCACAAAGCTCCAAGCTCCCCGGGCTGGGGGGCGTCCTCTCTGAGGGCGTTCATGGCCCTGAGCAAACAGGACCCCACAGACAACTCAGCTGCAGGTGCTTCTTTCCGATGTGAAGTCCCCCCGCCAGGGTGACAGTGCTGAGCTGTCCCCGTCCTCCCTCCCTGCCTGCTCTGACGCTCTGGGCTGGCAGGGTGGCCGCCACCTCGTTTCCACTCGCCCCTCAGTGGATGGCACAAAGTTTAAAGGGACAAGAAAACAAGTGTTGAAAATTAACTGTCTCTGGTTTTTTGGGCACAGCCTTATCCCAAACAAATGAGAGATATTTCCCCCAGGCCTCCCAAGGTTAAAAGGACCCAAAATTCGAAATCAACAGTTTCGGAATTTTAGGTGTCCGGGGTGCGGATGAGCTGAACCTGTCACTAGGGCAGTGCCCAACTGCCCGGCTGCCCGGCTGCCCAGGCACAGAGCCCCCGCTCCGTGGCTCTCTCCGCTCAAAGGCAGCGGGAAGAAAAACGAAGTCAGCAGGGACAACACAGCGGGGGCTGGGTGGGTCTTGCGCGGGGGCTGCAGGGCAAGGCCTTCTGTCTGGGGCCTGTGGGACGACCCCTGGCGGCGACGCAGCTCGGGCAGCCTGGGCTGTAGAGACTGGACGGTGACCACCCGTGGGGCAGTACCTGGACGCACCTGAAGCCCACTTCTCCTCCTACAATACCTACTTCTGATGTATCTTTAAGTAAGTTAAAAATTTCTAAGTTAGTCATGATTCTGGAACTACATCAAGGAATTGAAAAAGTGGAATGATGTCATTTATAACAATTTAGTCTTGGTAGGAAAAAAAATCTACATAAGAAGAGGGTGTTGATTTCCAGTGGAAAAAAAGAGATGAATTTTGAAAAGCTCGATTTTTTTTCTAGTTCCCTTTTGAATGCTTTGCATGGTCGTGGGTGGCGGGCGGTGGCTCAACACAGCCTTACTAATTCAGCACTGCTGCCAAAGGAAGACCAAGTCATGCTGCACCTCGACCACGCGAGAGGCAAGTGCCCTGGAACCGTAGCAGCCAGCTCGGCAGCCATGAAAGGAGCATGGCTTTTCCAAGCCAAGCAGGAGGGCAGAGGCTGGGCCAAAGCCCCGTGTCCCAGCTCAGCGGGACGTAGGTTCCTAAGGAAACATTTGGACAATTACTCTTCACACAGTAAGATCCTTCTCTAACCAAAGCAGTTTCCTACCCGGGAAAACCCTCTCTCCTTCCCGTCTATTTCCAGCCCCAAACCACACGCCAGTTTCCACACACCCTGGTGTTCTGAGCTGGCACGGAGCAGCTGACCCCGGGCTGGGGCAGGACCTGTGCTTTCCTCTGGTCAAGCCTGAGCAGCCGATCGGAGAACTTTCCTGTTGACAGGACTAACCGGCTCTGCTAATGACATTTTCAAACAAGCAGGGGCAGGGGACAGGTCCGGATTGTCCCCGGGAGGATGTGAGACTTTCTGTCAGTTACCAATCACGGCAACGTGACTGTGTGGACGGAAAGCAACGTACCAGGGGCCATGCCTCTGCTCTCTGGGATTTCCGACAGCTCCTCGTGAAGACGAGCAGCAAGTCTGCTGTGTCGCTGTGAAGCCTCCCTCTGTGTTTCGAACACACGGCTCCTGACCGACGTGCGCAGTGCCGGGGAGCGCCCTGCGTGGCCAGAGCCTCCGACTGCTCGGAAGGGACACAGAGCGGGTGGAATAGGGTTTGTTTTCGCACGCTGCTCCAATCAGAAGTTCCATCCGCCCTGTGGACACTGTGCGCCCCTTCGAGCCGGGACCTCACGCACCGTGACCTCACACACCATGGGGGGACCTGCGCTTCACACAGGGGGGCACACCTTCATTCTGTTTTACTCATGTTTGTCTTCTTCTCTTCTTCTTCTTCCTCCTGCTCCCTCCTCCCCCTCCCCTCCTCCTCCTCCCCCTCCAACTCCCCCTCCTCCTCCTCCTCTTTTTTTTTTTTTGGTGTTAACAGTTAAGCTCCATTCTCTTAGCAACTTCAGTAGACAGGCCAGGGCTGCCAGCTGGTCACCTTGCTCTGCCCTGGACCCTCAGACTGTACTCGCCTTAAAGCTGAAAGTCCGTGCCCTTTAAACTCCCAGCTCTCCAAATTCCCAGCCCCTAGTGACCACTTTTCTGCTCTGTTTCCATGAATTTGACTTTTTTTTAAAGATGGCACATGAGTGTTACCATGCGGTATTTGTCTGTGTCTATCTTATATAGCTTAGCACAGTGTTCTCGATTTTCATCTGTGTTGCTGCAAATGATAAGACGTCCTTTTTTATGGCTGAGTAACTTTCCATTTTGAATACGATACCACTTACTCTAATCATCCTTTGACGGACACTTAGGTTGTTTCTATATCCTGGCTACTGTGAATAAAATTTCCCTCTAATTGAAATAGAATAAGAACTAAGCCATTTTCTCTACCATTTCTATACTGTTTCTACACTGTTTGAAAATCGTTTCACTGCTGTGATTTGTTTCCCATTAACTGTCAGTCCAATGAGTTTTTGGTGATTCATGTGGCATGTCTGATCTGGATGAAGGAATTTCAGAGCCTTATAAATAAAGACTGTTTTCAGGGACTCAGAGAAAACCTTTTGTATGTTTGCTTCCAGCAAACTCAAGTTTTGACATAATTATCCTTCGATTCAATGGCAGCTACTCAAAAGTGTTTCCTTAAATATCCTTGAACTTCAGAAATGAGCTATGTAGTGTGTTAAAATCGAGGCAACGCAGACTGTGGTGACCAGGGCACCCCTTAAAGGAAGGTCTCCTTTTGGGAGACACGGCGTGTCCACAGTCTCTACCAAAAGCCAGCCTATCTTTTGAGATTGCAGGAGTTTTTCAGCGGAAAACGCTGCAGACTCCCCCAGTGGGGCGGCCGAGGGAGAAGGAACATCAGGTGTGCTCACAGCCTGGCACGGTCCCCAAGGACAGTCACAGCAGCATCGTCCACCGCGTCGGGATCTGGACGTCTCCCTGACCAGGAAGGCAGCAGTTCACCCTAGAAACTGCCGGCGATGCTGAGCACACGTCAGGAGAGACGCTGCAGAAAGGACAGTGTCGCTGGGAGTGGCATCCCAGTGGGAGAGGGAGCCAGTGCCCAGACGCGGACATCTACTTTGAGAAACCGGCCTGTGGAGCCCGTGGGCCAAGTGCCCATCCGAGACCAGAAGTGATTTCCAGCCACGTGCGTCTGTGGCCAGAGGGGTTCGGGGCCAGGCCGCTGCCCAGGGCGTGGCTGAGTGGGTGCAGGCCGCCCCGACGGCAGACCCTGGGGGCCGCTGGCCGGTGAGCCCTGCGTGGGGGGCCGGCCGCATCCACAGCACCGAACACGGTCTGACTGCGCCTTTTCCTTTCTCACCTTTTACGTCACTTTTGGAAACGCTCCGGATCAGACAGCGCATGTGGATTCCCACACGGCCATGTCGCAGATACATGAACGTCCTGTGAGTCAGGGAAGAAGGAAGGAAGGAATCCCGAGGCCTGCCGAGACAGCGTGTCCAGCCCGCAAGCCTGAGGCAGCTGAGGGGCACCCACTCCAGAGAAATGACTGTGAACACGTATCATTATTTTCTCTCAGATATTAATTAGCTAACTTAGAGTTCATTGATGTTTTCCTACAAAAACCACCGGGATCATCACCACAGGACAAATGTTGATATAACCTGCAGTTTGTTGATTTGTTAAGAGGCACTGAGTTCATTCCACTTCATTCCAAACCTCTCGAGATTCCTGCCAAAAGCAAGCGGCAGCTTCCGGCAAGTTCTCTCTCCTGACCTCGGTAGCCCGCCCGGCCCGGTGGGAACGAGGCCCCGGGCCCTTTCAGGGCCCACGCGCACCGCAGGGGCCAGGCCTTGCTTCACGATCGGGACTCGTCTACCATCCCACAGCAGGCTGGAGAGCTCTCGGGGCCTGTGGGGGACGCACCAGACAGCCGAGCCTCCTCCGTCCCCCTGGTCTCGCAGGCGCTGTGACTCTGTCTCAGGGATGTGTCTGGTCACGTGAGTCTCCACCAGTCACACACGAATGTGGCCCACTTAAATTGGACCCTGAGGAGTCCCTCTGCAGGGTGCGGGGACACAGGGTGTGGCAGCCGCACACAGCTGCTGGTGAGGACCACCGGAGTGCAGGCGAGCACCGCAGGCCCCTCCTGTCCACCCCTCGGCCCTGCTCTGGCCGCCTCCGCGGCCTGCCACAGGCTGGACAATGGCAGGGGCAACCGAGGCGGCTCCGCCAGGCGCAAAGGGGGCGAGGAGGTCGGGGTGCGGGCGTGCCCGGAAGATTTGGGGGACTGTTCCCACTTTGCGGGGTAAGGGTGAGCAGCTCCCAGATCACTGGAGTCTCCTCGCTTGTACTAAAATGGTGATGAATCAGTTTTGCTAATCTCATCGCCTTTACTGTGACGAACCCTGCGGCATCGTTGCTGGCGGCGGAATTGTCACCCTTCTCTTTGGGTTGAGTGAACCGGCTCACTCCACGTGACCCAACGAGTTTATCCAAGGCCCCAGGGAGCAGCAGAGCCCAGGGCCACTCACGCCCGGCCCCACTCCCTGGCCCGGCCGCCTCCCTGCCTCGTCTCGCTGGCGATGACGGAGGTCTGCCTCTGTCAGGGAAGGATGCGGCTTGGCTCGCTTTTCACTTTCCCTTGGTTGTGCAATTTGGCGGCCGTCCTAACCCTCAGCGGGCAGCACGTGGTCCTGTGTGCCCCCCCACCCCCATCCTCGCCCCCGACAGCGAAGCACAGCAGCAAGTTCCGGGGGATTTCCCGTGCTGCCGTCTCGCCTGGTGTGTTCTTCAATTTTCTGGAGTCATCAGAAAGAAGTGCCTCGTTCTGTGTGCGCCATCCGAATCCCTCTTTCCTGCCCCGCACATTTACTGTAGAAATGCCAGCTGCTGCGTTTGCACAGCACGTAGCTGATGACAGCTGAAGCCTCTCCTTCTTCACACCTATTTTCCAGGCTCAGCCTCTGTGGGCCAAGCAGGACCCAGGGGACACTCATGCCCTCCCTGCCCCTGTCACTGAGGGGAGTCAGTGTGACATGGAGCTCGCAGAAGCAGATTGGCACCAAGCCCTCTCCACCCCAGCCTCTCCGCACCTTCCTGGACTGCAGGACACCCCACGTCTGCACCAGCTCGGCGTGAGGGGCGCAGGGGCCCACGTCTTGCTGAGTCCCAAAGAGAACAGCATGTCACAGCTTCTTCGTCTACAAGGGACCTACGACCCTGCTCCAGACCCTGACCAGGGACAAGGACCAGCACGCGGCCCTCCATCCCCTGCCCTCCGGTCCTCTGACCGCGGCCAGGAAGTGAAGCCACTCCTGCTGCCCTGAGGGTAGTGAGGGGCCCGGGTCTGCGGCTGGATTTCCGTATGGCCGGCCAGCACAGCAGGCGAGGCTGGGCACTGGCCCAGCGGCACTGTCCCTTCTGAAACAGCAGAGCACAGTGTTCCACGCTGCAGCTTCACGGTCCCCTGCACACTCCCAGCCCAGCCCCGACGCCTGCCGATCAGGCGCTGGCCGTGTCCGCCGGCCCGGCCCGCTGGCCCGCAGCACCGGCCTCTGCTGCCCCGGGGCACGCGGGCCGCTCAGACACCCCGGGTCTCTGCTTCGTCAGCTCCCTACATGGAAGCCGCGGCCCCAACGCACTGCCCACTGCCCGAGGCCCTCGCTGCCTGTCGCCCTGTTTTACTGTCTCGGGGTATTTAAACCCAAAAATGTGATCTGCTTTGCAGCATCCAACGGCACGGCAGGCTCTGTGGAGAACGAGACCTGTCTCTCCCTCGGACGTCGCTGTCTCCAGCACCTGCTGGAGAGCGAACGGGGCAGTGAGAGCCATGGAAAGGGTTTCCAGAGAGGACACTTCACGGCCGAGTGACGAAGACGCAGTGACCCCCGAGGAACTACGTCACCAGGGCTCCCAGGAACGGGCGAGCTCCCCGCGAGACCCGGGCACACGCGCCGACGAGCTTGACACCCCCGCGTCACACGGAGCATGGCCCCGGCCCCCCCGGAGCGGCGTCCTTCAGCTCGGGCACTGTCACTTCCGCTCGCCACGGCAGGACCGCCGTGCTGCAGGGAAACCGCCGGGAACACGCCGCTCAGGAAAACAAGACACGACACACAGACCTCGCCAGGCTGCCCAGGGCTTGCCAACGAGGACGCGCCGATGCACGATTCATGCGACTTCTTGTTACATTTTTTGAAAAAGTCATTCTTGGTGCAATACTTACATACCAAGAAATTCATCCAAAGGACAAAATTTAACAGAAATGAAAAGACATGTGACAGTGCCACCGATGTCTTTATTTGTAAGAGTAAAAACAACAAAAGGAAATCTTTACCCATTGATGGAGAATTAGGTGATATCCGTTTAAAGCAGATGAAATATTTCAGTGAAGATAACATTGATACAATGCAGCATTAATAATAGTGCAATATTGGGTCAGAGACTTTGGAATATGACAAGGCTGATCCAAATCCCACGTAGTTACTAAGACCCAAATGACCTTGAGCATGTCCTTGAACCTCACTCAGCGTCTGTTTCTACATTTGCAAACCAGAAATGCCAAGAGCATCAATTTTATCTCATAGTAACTACTTTTTAACTGGAATTCACTTACAAAAATTGTACTGAAACTCCCATTAAAATATTCACGTGAAAGTCAGTTACTCTAAAAAATTGTCACCTTCTTTGCAACACACTTTCCATTTCAGATTTAACTCATATCTCATCACTGAAATAACCAGCAGAACCTGCTGCTGCGCCAGGAGGTGCTTTGCAGGCCCGAGAGCTACGCAGCCTCCCTGGCGAATGAGTCATAAAACTTCAGAACTGAGGCTCCGCAGTGGACATAAGGCGCTAACCACTGGGAGAAGTTATGCCTCTTGTTTTGTTTTCTTACGCTGCATTCTTACTTACCATAAGCCATTTTCCTTTAAAAAGGAAGTACAGTGTAGTTTCACTCAGAAACTTGATTAAGAAACATTGAACTATTAATAGAGTATGAAAGAAAAAGAATAAATCACATAGAAGAGAAAAAGAAAGCAAGATGAGTAAAAGAAAGTCCGTAAGAACAGATGGCAGGTCTGCGTGTTATTTCCACAGAGGTGAGTCCAGAGGATGTGACGTGCCATGAGCAGCGTTTAATACACTCGGTGGTTTCGTGTCAATACTCAGCCATTCTAGATCTACACAGTTTACAAACGCGGAGGTAACACAGCTTGTTTCCGGCTTGCCGATTTGCACTGACGGCTGGGGACCCAGAACACATCACCCGTCTAACTGCACCGGCCTCAGCGACTCAGAGCTGCGGGTGCCGCCATACCCGGCTCCTGAGAATGAGCTGATCTGTTCCCGCAGCATTGGCAGCACTCGAAGAATATTTAAAATACCAACAGTCATTTTTAGAGCCTCTTATGTAAGTCTACTGGGAGACTTATGCGCGTTTACCTAAAGAAGTTGTTGTTAATTGGTGCTATAAATTTGAAACAGTGCAGTGCTATAGCCCAATCTATTTCGATCTAGACAGTTGGAGGTGAGAAAGTGTTTCTCAAATGTAAGGCGCATACAATCTAATGTCAGCTCCCTGTTCTCTTGATGCTTTCTGTGATGAAATGAAGACGGCTAGATTTCCAGTCCCGGGAATTTCCCAACAGTCAGCAGTGTCTTCACACGGCCCAGTTTACCTGGGCATAGGGTCATCTTCAATGCCAACATGCTCGGAATTTGTCACTACGTGAGGAAAACCGCATCTTAACTAGTTCCTGACCCGCTGCCTTTACGATGAGCAGGTGGCTGTGCAGGGCGGGGGGGGGGGACGAGGCGCGACGGGGGACGGCGGCGGGCCCCCCCCCCCGCGTGGAGGGAATGGCCACCCTGTGCCGGGTGTCCGTCCTGTCAGCCCCCGCTCAGCACCTCTGTGCGGGCGATCTGTCGGGGCGCCCTGCCCTGCAGGCCACACTGCCCCTCTCATTGAGTCAGCCAAGCCCTTGATGGAACTGGAATTCCTCCAGCTGAAATGCCTGCGTATCCGGGGAGTACGTTCACCAGGAATGAACGAACAAACAAACCAACAAAACCTTCAGGTTTACAAAAGCTCTGTGTCTATAGGAAATCCAAACTCAGTTTTCTTCCACTGCACTATTTGGCTCACAGTGCTAACCAAGCAAACGTGTGTGTAAAACGCAAAGCCCTCCTCCCTCCGCCTCCCAAATGCACCCTGCACCCCTGGGAGCACCCAGCGGTGGCCGGCCTTCCCTGCCTCTGGTGCAGGGCTGGGGGCTGGATCGGGCAGAGCACAGGCAGGCGGGGGCAGCTCGGGGGTGAGAAGTGAGCTGCGATGTCAGGGCTGGTCGGAGAGCTCGGCTTCCGGGGTCACAGCGCTCTGTTCTGAGCAAAACCACCCGAGTCCAATGCTCAGTTCCGCACGTGTGAAGTGAGGTAAGGCCACCGAGGCCACAGGGGCTGGTCAGCGGTGAGCGTGAGCACACAGAGCGCTTAGCACGGCGCCTGACCCATGATGCAGACCTGACTGTAAAAATAAGCTTTAAAGTGTTTTTAAAAGGCCATGCTCACTCATCTTTAGAGAAATGCAAAACAAAACCACAATGAGCCGCTATCAAAAAAAGACAATGTGAGCCCCAGGGAGGAAGTGGGAAACCTGGCCCCCTGCAGGTCGCTGGGAATGGGAAACAGGGCAGCCTCCTCGGAGGAGAACAGAGCGGCGGCTGTTCCTCGAAAAACTAAAGACAGAACTGCCACGCGGTGCAGCAGTCCCACGTCTGGGCATGTATCCCAAAGCACATAGGTAGGATCTCAGAAAGATATTCACGCAACCATGTTCGTCAGCTGTATTCGCAGCAGCCAAGAGGAGGAAACGGCCAAACGCCCGTGGACAGATGGATAAAGACAGCGCGGTACGTACATACAACGTAATGTCACTCAACCTTACAAAAAGAAATTCTAACACGTGCTATGACACGGATGAATCTTGAGGACATTGTGCTGAGTTAAAGAAGCCGGTCGCAAAAGGAGCAAATACTGTTGTTTCCACTCACGCGAGATTGACCTGGAGCAGCCAAGGTCACGGAGACAGGCAGCGGAGGCAGTGCCGGGCGTGGGCAGGGGAGCGGACGGGGCGAGGTCCCAGTTTTGCAAGAAGGAACAGCTCCAGAGACCTGTCACACAGCAACGTGAGTACAGTTAACCTCACTGCACACTCCATGTGGCTAAGATAGCACACTTCAGATATGTGTTTTTAGAAGTAACAAAAGTTTTAAATGGGGCACAGTAAAAAAAAAAAGTGTGTCTGCAAGGACGTGCCCAGGCTCTGCCAACGCCAGGACGGAGGCGGCGGGGAGCCGGGTGCTGGGCGCGGGGGACAGGAGCTCAGCCAGCGCAGGCCAGCGCACGGCCCTTCGGGGGCCTGGGCAGACGAGAGGCTGCGTGACCTGGACAGGCTGCTCTGAGCGCCCCTCCGCCCTCAGCTGGGGGCTGTGGGCCAGAGGTCAGCCGGTGCCTGAGAGGCATCGAGGAAGGAGACACCCTGGAAGTGGGAAGAAACGCCCCCCCCCCCCCGCCCCCGGAAAAGCCCCTGGCTGGTGGCAGGGGAGGCGTGGCTACAGTCTCCAAGACTGGCTTCTCCTCCTGGGGAGTGACCCCTTCTTCAGTAAGAATGGGGATAGCCGTGCTCCCCTAACGGGCGTGAGTGCTAACCCAACCTGCTGTGTCTGGAACATTCTTTTTATCCCATGACACACAAAACACACTGTGATTTTTACAGATAAGCAAACTCCGGCTCATGACCTCAAGAGGGAAAAAGAATGAAGAATTTCAAAAAGAATGAACAATTTCTACGTGCCTATTCACAGAGCTAATCATTTACAATTAGTCTTATTTATGAATGTCAGATATTATGTCAGTACATCAAAGTGTGCAATAACTCTTATGTTCAAAGTGAAACTGTGACAACTTACTTCTATGTGTTACAAGTAATAAATCAAAGGTTCTTTCTTAAAACAAGGAAATAGTTTCAAGGCCAAATAGTTTTCTTGAAACGCATGGCTCAAAAATGTGATTCTATTATTGTACTCCCTTTCTCTGAAGATAATCTTAAATATTGTGAAAAGTAATAACCAGGTTCTTTCTACTTCCAAAGACAAAGGAGGAAATTTTGCCATGTAAGGTAGGGGGTGGAAAAACTTTTACACAATTAATATAGCAGATTTTCTCCCCAAAAGGACAACGGAACTTTGGGGGGGGGTAATAAAAGGCCTAAAGTATGATGAGAAGAATATCCATCAGAATGCTTCTTGGAGGGATAGTCCACGTTATTATATTGAGAGTAAATATTTCCCCAAATTGTGTTTCATTAATGTGATTCCCCATGTTTTGTTTTTCTATGTTACGTTGCAGCTTTGACAATGAAATCATTCAGTTGCTGTGCTACTGTTGCTTAAGGGGTTTGGATGATGAGTAGGAAAAAAGCAGAAGAGAAATCTCAGTAGAACTTAGTGGAGATTTACAATCATGTGCCATTCTGTAAAATGGCTTGGACTTGTCTAGAGCCTAGTTTCCTTATAGTTTCTTTTATGTTGTGATAACCCTTTCTCTGCTGGAGTTCGTTTGCCACTGAAATTTTTAAAAATATGTGATTAAATATTTAGGATGTGTGTCTACGTTTATCTTTACATGAAATTTCACTCCGTATCTATAACTTGGGCATGTACTTACGATCTTAAGGAGTTCATTAACGGGACGTTAACAAGTAGCAGCACAGTCAGAAAAGTAACAAGGCAGGGAAGCATGGCCCTACCCCACAGTCATTACCTTCGGCAGCTCACGGCGGACCCTGAACCGACATCGCTTTCTTTCGCCAGAGTTTAATAGTAGCAGTAGTGACATTGTCACTGGTTTCCACTTCACTGATTTACCCTGAGTCCATCAGCTGTGACCTTTCCACTTCGGCATCTCTTTGAACTTGCTTTCAAACATGGAGCAACAAACATGTTTCTGTGCAGACTACAGAAGAGAGGAACTTGCATATATATTGAAATATATATAATGGGCAGAAAAGGGAAAATGAGGAAATTAAAAGTTTTCAGTAAAGTAGAAATTTCTGTGAAAATCCCCAGTGCATTTAAAAAAAAACAAAAAACACCGCCAACAATCCTCGTGCATCACCCGGCCTGACGGTGAGCTGTCACACAGTAAATCCTACACCACGAGGAACTGGAGCACTTACATAAGCTCAGCGACACACGCTCTGTCATGTCCCCTCGCTTCCCTAAATAAACCTTGAGTGCCGTGAGACTGCGGCTCCCTGGGCTTCACACCCCCGGCGCTGGGCTTGGGGTGCGCCCTGCAGCGGGGTCTGCACCCCTGGCCGCCCAGAGCCGCGGCATCGGCGCAGGTCCTTAGGGCCCAGGCGTCCCCTGCTCTCTGCAGTGGCTTCGGATTTCTGCCATTGCAGACCCAGGACGCGTTGCACTGAACAAGGAAGGAAGAGAAACGGTGGCCTGGCTGTCCTAAGAAGACTTAGCGTGGACCTGAGCCGAGGACACACGGACGCTCCACTCGGAAGGTGTGGACATGAAGGACAGACACCGTTGACAGAGGCCAGACCAGTCTGTGAAAGGAGAGAGGCGATGGGTGTCCCCGGGTCCCCAAGGCCACGCATGGCTGGGAGGACTGGAGTCACGTGCCCCGAGGACAGACTGGCGAGGGATGGGAGGGGACAGCTGCCCAAAGGCGCCCCAGAGAGCGAGGAGACAGACTTGGCCCTGACACTGTCACTCAAGTTCAGGCGTGAGGACTGTATCTGAGATTGCGTAGGAAGAAGAGGTTAAATATGGAAAACGTAAAAACTACATCTTTGTTCAAGCAGTATGTGCACATAATTGAAAAAGTCAAAAGGTATAGATGAGCACAAAAATAAGTGCGGTTAACAATTTGCTGTATTGTTCCAGGAATTTTATATATAAACGATGAAGAAATATATCTTTTAAAAACAGGCTTATTTAAAAGTGCCACCAATTTTTAGGTTTAGTAGAAACTGTATGATGTTGATGAGTTTGTTTGCTTTTCAAGATGTGCACCCATGACCTTTGAACTTGGGAGCCCCGTGTCCTTCAAAGGTGGGCCTCTGCAGCTGTGACAAGTACCAGACTCCACCGCCTGCAGGCCGAGCTTGCTAAACGAGTCTTCTATTTTTTAAGTTGAGGTTACAGAATTTCTTGTAAATCATTGTGAAAGGGTCAAGAAATCCGGACAGCTGTTTCTCTAATTTCCATTTTAAATCTGTTAATTTCATGTTAATATGACCATTAAGTTGTTAGCAAGCAAAACTACATTTAAACAAAATCTTCAACCAGTTGTGGCCTATATGTATTTAATCCTGGTTCAAGGTAAAACTTCATAATGTGGTCTTATTCATCATATTAACCAACTGTAAAACATAGACCTTTAAGCAGGCAAAGAATTTCAGGATATATACAAATATTGCCTATAGAATTATGTCATTTGGAAAGTAGTGTGTCATTATGAAGAACCTGCAATGTCTGTAAAGCTAACCTCACTAAAAGGATGTATGAATGACCTTGAAACAATGGCTCTGTCCTAGCACAAATGTCCTCTCTGAGGACGAGCCTGCTCCACCTTTTCAGTTCTCCCTGACCTCAGCCCTTTCCCAAATGCCTCGTCTCCTTTATCCTCTTCCCTGCCACTTCCAGGGCATGCACTACCTGCCAACGCACCATGTGACCCACTTGCTCCTGACGTTTGCTGTCCACCCCCCTGCCACAGCCAAAGCTCCGAGAAACCTCGACTCCCCTGCTGCTCACTGGCAGCCCATACAGCCAAAAGTCTCTGTTAACGAATAGAAACAGGAAAGCAAAGGACTCACCGCCAGGGAAACATCCAGACTTCGTGTGACCTAAAGCTTCTAAAATTTGGGAGAGCTCTCTTTAGGAAAAAAACAAATTAAAGTATCTTACTTCTGCAAATTTTACAAAAACATATGACTATGAGAACACGTGTGCAGCCTGTTCTAGGGTGTGCGAGTGGCCTTACGGGTTAAGTTTCATGAGTTTCATGGCAATGAAAGCTAGAGTTTGAGGATCACCACTTTGTGTTTTAGATAAATATTGATATCAAAGGACATAAACTACTGCTATGTGGAAGAAACGAGTTACAGATGGGATGTTTGATATAATGCCATTTGGCAGAAAATGAAGGCAAGGGCATACAGAGACTGCCTCTGGGTAATGGGATTAAAGGTATTGTATCTTCCATTTCCTTGTCTGTATTTTCCAAATTAAATAAATGAATACGGATTACAGTATCATAAGAAAAAAAATGGTATTTTTTAGTGATAAAAACACATTCAATGACAGTTATACAGAGGTGTTCTAATAACTTTTTGCACTGATCACTCCAAGTCGGCATGAACTCACGAAGCACAAGTCGTGTCTCAGTCACGGCATTTCCTTTCTTGAAGTCATCGGACCAGCATTGGGAAATACAGTGACCTGGCGTGTCTCCCTGGCGTCCAGTAATCCATTATAGAAATGGTTTCATGTACAATGCCCTGAAAACAAATGACATCCTACCAGTGGCCGACAGAAGTTTGTACCACCTTTAGAGGCGCCTGTAATTGAATCATTGTTTCCCCACGGCCGTGAGCTTCGCCAGGGCAGGCATCGTTTTCCTGTACTGCAGTCAGTCTACCCGCTGTTCAGGTGGATTCAGCAAATGACAGACTCTCGGTAAGTATCCGACAGTGGCAGATATTTAATAGTTTAATTACATTTAACACGAGGCCTTGTTTGAAAGTACGCTGAGAGGCGAGACGGGAGCAGCTGGCCCCCAGTTCCTGGGGGACGAGGCGGGCTGCCCCAAAGCACTGGCCCCCAGAGTGGCACGTTGATGCGTGGTGTGTGTGTGGGGGGGGCTCGTGAGGCCTTGACCCTTGTGGGGACCACCTCCCCTCTCTGTGGGGACGGCCCCGCGCCCCTGGGACGCGCCCCACACGCACGGGGAACCTTCTCGCCCCTTCTCTCCTGGCGGTCCCTGCGACAGCGCGTCCCTCTCCTGCGCCCACTGGACGGCCTGCCCGCGCCGGCCTCCCAACCTGGCCCTGTCTCCCGTCCCTCCTGTGTCCTTCCCCCGCCACGCCCGCATCTCTGATGACAGCTGTGGCACAGGAAGGGGCAGAGACATCTAACCCAGCCCGGTGTCTGCTGTAAGCCCTTCCTCGGGCCATTCCAAGTGAGGGACAAATCACAGGGACACCAGGGAGGCCCCCATTGGTGGCTCCCTGGTGCCTACGGAGAGGAGAAGCTGAGGACGCTTCCCCGAGAGTCGTTCCTGGCCCCTTAATGCCCATCTGAAGGATAATGCTCGTGAATTTATACGAAGGATGAAATAAGACGTCAGATGTGCAAGCATTTAAAAAATTAAGATATAAATTAAATTTTGGAGATAAATTCTTTTTTGTGTCCTTGGTAATAAAAATTGGCAATTTTTACCAATCTTAATTTTAAACGTTCAATTTTCCTAAACATAAGAAAATCTAAAAACTTTTATGGTGTCGCACTGTTAGAAGTATCAGAGCCTACTCACCTCGGCAGAATCGGAGCCTGGGGAGAGATTCCGACAGTGGCCAGGTAACCTCCAGTAAACAGCAAGCCAGGGGCACCCCAAGGGTGAGAGGGGTACCTCTGCCCCGCTTGGGCAAGCCCACGGCCTCCACCTGAGGCGCCCCAACCCCATCAGCATGTGCTGGAGTTTTCGGTGAGGGGCTCGTGTGGCATACGCTCTGCTCCCTGCACTGCTCCTGAGCTGATCCTCAGGGTGCTGACAGGAGGGGAGGGTCAGCCGGCTAGGGAGGAGGGAGGAGGGACGAAGGAAGGAGGGGAGGGGGAGGGAGAGAGAGGGGAACGGAGGAGGGGGGAGGGGAGGGGGAGGGGGGAGCGAGCGTGGCTGGAAGCGTCAGCTCTCCCGCGCTGCACGCCTTTGCGTCAGTGGCATCGCGGTCCCCACAGCACAGGCCCTTCTCTGAAAGCAACCCAGCGGGCTCGCTCTTTGCCGAGGTCAGAGACAGCGCAGCCCAACAGACTGGGACCCGAGGCCCAGCGTCTCAGAGGTGCCTCCAGGGGCGTGAGCACAGTGACCGGCCCTGCACCCCCCTCTGCACCCCTCTGCTCTGGTGACGCCCGTGCCTCTTAAAACGAGGGAGACCTCAATCTGCTAACCACCACTTTCGGCCAAAGGGACTGAACTTGGACTCAAGCTGTTAAAAAAAAAAATAGATGAACGTTTTAGAAGACAGTAAACATTTACCGGGTTTTGAAAATTCAAGGCCTCATAGAAATAACAGAATTGAATGAGCCTTGTAAGTGAGAGTAGAAAGGATGGTAACATCACACGTATTCTGTCACAAGCCTGACTTCTCGCGAAGTGATGAGCCATAGCAGAAGAGCCCAGGTCACTGGGCACGGTCACCCACGCGTCCATGGGGGAAGCCGCAGGCCGCGCTCAGACCCCGCGCAGAACGCTCCCCGCCGACCCTCCAGGGCGCTGGGACAGGACCCGTGCGCCTGCGGGTGGGGACGCAGGACCTCGAGGCACGAAGGAGAGAGCACGGCGGCCCTGGGAAGGGCAGGGCAACAGGGACCTCGGCCAGGGCCTCCGGCCTGCAGCACGCGTGCGCGCCCCCCCCCCCCCCCCCCCCGCGCTCAGCGCAGACAGCTGGGGCGGCCGCCCACGCCTCCGAGCCTCGAGCCTCCCAGTGGGCACGAGGCCTGCGCTCCCCGCTCCCCTCCGCCCCGCGGCGCCCAGAGCAGCTGTTCCCCCGGTTTCCTCCCGCTTCTCCTGCAGACCGAGCTCCTCGGGATAAAACGTCCACCCGCTGTGTCAGTTTCCTGCGGCCACCGCAGCAAACAGTCCTGAGCTTGGCGTCTTCAAACAGGCTTCTGACGGCTCTGCAAGCCGGAAGTCTGGGACGAGGCTTCGGGGAGCTGGTCCCGGCGGCAGGGCACGTCCCTGGGGCGGGGGAGGGGGCTGCGGGGTGCAGCCAGGGCCTCTGCACGCAGCTCGCAGAGGCCCGCGGGCTGCGGCCACGTCCTGTCCCCCGGCTCCAGCTCCTGCTCCCAGCTGCCACTTCCTTCTTCTGCCTCTGATCCTCCTGCCTCCCTCTCTTAACAACCTTGTGATCCCATCACACCTACCTGGATGTCCAGGATAATTTCCCCATCTCAAGATCCCAAACTTAATTACACCTGTAAAGTCCCTTCGGCAGTGTGACAGTCACAGAGTCTGGGGATGAGGACATGACGTCTTCGGAGGCTGTTATTCGGCCTAACGCGTCCACTCTAAAGTGGAGGCCGGTCTCCGAAACCCTGTCTCAGTGTCCCCATCTCCGCACAGGAATGAGAACAGACCCGTGCCGCGTGGCCAGCGTGCAGGGCACGTGAATTCGTATGGCTGCAGGGCGTGAAGCTCTGCCCGACACACTAACGCTGGGCGAACGTCCCCCACTGTGTCACTGACCATCACCGTGACTGTGTTGCAGCATCTCACCCAGGGGTCAACCATCTCTCATCTCCTCCTTCAGACCGACACATGCCGAAGATGCAGAAGAGAGGCTTTCACTTAGTTTTAGCAAGACGCACTCTAACAAAACCAGTTCTGGGGCAAACTTCACCCATTCGACAGATGAACAGAATTCGTTTAGGATGCTAGCTGACATTTTATCTTTTCCCCTTTATCTGTGCGTCTCCAAGTACATAACATACTGAATCATTTGCAGTCAACCCAAAGTATTCAGCAAGAATTTGCTGAGAATTTACTACTGCAAGGCCCAGTGTGACGAGGACAGAAGTGGCGGGGTGGGGGTGGCACTAGGCAGTAGTCCTGGATTTGCACAGCCAAGTCTCACAGAGACCGACCTACAGATCACCACAGTCTGAACTGGAGCTAAAAATGTGCCTCAGGTGGCAGGATGCTCCACGTGCCAAGTGAGCATCCAGACTACAGCTGCGAAGGGGCTGCAGGCTGGGGGGACCCCTGAAAGACGGGGTGATCGGAACAGGCACAGCGATGCTCGCCGCTACACCGCCACCGCCACCGCGGCACAGTTAGAGGGAGGTGTAAATTTTGGATAGAGAAAAACCAGAGAGGAGGGACAGGTGACTGAGTGTGAGCAAAGACACAGAAGAGCTCGGAGCTGCGCCGAGAGCACAGAGCAAACGGGTCCTTGCAGCACGCACGGCAGGGCGAGCGTGTGGCCCCCTCCCACAGCACAGGGCCAAGTGCCATCATCGAAGCCCTCCCCACGCAGCGGGAGGAAGCGGAGCAACTAGCAGACAACAGTTCATCTGAGAAGGGGGAGCAGACAGAACGGCCGTCTCGAAGCTGGAGACGTCACGTGGGCTCCACGTCCTGGTGTCATAAATGCAGACACAGCCACCCGATTGGCAGGAACACGTTCCCAGACCCCCAGCGGATGCCCGAAACCGCAGGCCCCCAACCCAGCACGTTTCTCCTATAAACACACGCCCGTGATACAGCTCGACCTATAAACTGGGCAGAGCAAGAGGTTAGCAACGATAACCAAGGAACAGTTACAACACACTGTAATGACAGTACGTGCCTGGCTTTGGGGCCACATGAAGCACAATGCGGGTGACGAGCACAGCACTGTGACAGCGAGACAGTCCCTCTGGTCACCGAGATGGCCGCTCCGAGACAGGGGCAGGCCGGGCCCGCTGCGTGGAGACGCTGGGCAGAGGGGTGAGTCACGTCCTGGGTAAGACGGAGCAGGATTTCACCACGCTACTCAGAAGGGCGTGGAATTTAAAACTTGAGAATTGTTTATTTCTGGGGTTTTCCACTTGATGTGTTCAAGCTGCGGTCGACTGAGAGAGACTGAAACTGCGAATGCAGGAGGGCGGCCGCATCCGCAGGGCGGCTGAGCGCGCGGCCACCGCGCGGGAGGCTCGGGCGCGCCCTGGACGCGCCCTGCGGGGGAGCCCTGCTTCCTGGCCATTCTGGATGTGCCCAGCCCCGTGCCACCTGCCTCACACACAGCAGGCCGTCAGCAACCCTCTGCAGACCTTATGCCCATTTCACACGAGAGGCCAGGAGGGCAGCCCGCGCCCCCACGTCCCACGCACGGCCGCCTGTCACCATGCAAGAGCAGACTATACAAACGAAAGCAAGTCTTTTCTGGTTTCTACTTTCATTTCTTGAAAAATAATGAAGTGAAAGTCCCAGAAGAGGCAGAAATGTAATAATGATCATTTGCTGAATAATCCCTGTGTTGAGTGACTGGTGACAAGCCAGCGGCGAGCGGGGAGGTGGGCAGGCTTTACCTTTCCCCGTCCCTCCGAGGCTCACAGTCTCAGGAAGGGGCAGTTTGAGAGGGCAGCACAGCTTGGGGTGAATGCAGGGATGTCGCGAAGGCAGCCCCGTGTCAGGAAGGGCAGCTGTCGCAGGCCGACGCCGGGGCCCACACGTCCTGTTGTGTCCAGGAAGGCCTAGGACGTCTGGGACCTCAGCGTAGCGACCGCTGCCTTCTGACGCTGAGGAAATGAGTGGCTTCTCTATGAAAACATTTGTTTCACTGGGTTTAAAGTTTCAATCACATTGTTTTCTCTGTCAACCAATGCAGAAATTCCCAGACTCTATGGCTCCTCCGCACTGTTTCTCAGGGTTTTCACAGCACCCTGGGCCAAAGGAACGCAATGCAATCAATATGTGTGTCCTTTTAACAGAGTAGCTGTTTGGAAAAATAACGCCCATCAATTAAAAGCACTATGATCATTTTGTCCCCAAAGGACCGCTGTCACTGGCGGGAGGGACGTGCAAGCTGGCTGGGCACTGGGACCGTGGACCAGGCTGCACGCCGCCCACGTTCCCGGGTTATGCGTGGCAGTAACTGCTTTCTGTCACAGTGGCAGCTGAAATCCAGTTTCACGAAGATGTCACGTATCAGAATGGGGTGCACGTCCTAAGACGGAACTGTGAACCACCTCGAGCTGGGGCTTGGCACAGACGACACTGCGCTCCGCCCTGGAACTTTAAACGTCCCGCCGAACCCCGTGCGTCTGAGGGCGCTGAGGGACACAGTGTGGGGACCGTGATGGCCCGAGAGCTCAGCCACAGGCGTGAACTCTCAGAAAAGTCAGCCACGTGCGAGTCCTTCACCGTCTGAACGGCTGTTTAGTTGTGGGGGGCGGGGGCTCCTCTGGAGGGAGACTGGAGGAGCAGGTAGCAGTCAAGGGGCCAGGCCCAGCGGTGCAGGGATCCTGCCACCCCCGCAGTCCGCCCTGTCCGGCTCGGGGCGGTCAGTCACTCACGTGAGGCTTCTCACAGAGTGTCTTCCCCCGAGAAAAATGTTACTTCTCGTCCACTTCATCCTTCCGTATAAGAAACAACGTGAAGTGGTAAAAAGAACGAGATTTAAAGGCAACTGGAGGGGCCTGTCTCCCCCACACACCGAGTACCCAGGGCAGGTCGTGAGGCCCAAGCTGCCTGACAACTGTGTGAAAGACCCGAATGAAACAAAGCTCTCGAGTCAAGGTGCTGAGAACCACCCCGCTGCCAAGCGCAGCTCTGGCTCAGCCCCGACACTCCACAGGGCCCGTGCGGGGTGCAGCCCGGGCCCCTCCCTTCAGCGAGCGCCCCCACCCTGCCCCGAGGGACGCAATTCAGGCAGATCACAAGCTGCGGGAGGTCAGCAGAAGACATGCTTAGCTCGCAGACGTATTTTCACCCCCTCACTCTCATTTTAAGGTAGACGGGCTGGTGGTGCCCCCACTGGCAGGGACGGCAGAGGCAGCCCAGTCCCTGTGGGGGCAGAGGCTGCGATGACATTGTGCACGCCATCCGCATGTGTCCATGCACTGACCTGTGCATTCCGTGAGGAAAGCAAGATACTGATTTTCATATCTCTGGTACTTAACAAAGCTTAAACGTTTAATTTAAAAAAAAAACACCTAATTTTTGAATATACAGAAATACCTAATATTTCAAATAAAACACATTGTGAAAATTTTTGATTTTTTTCTCAATCAACAAAAGTCCTGTCAAGGTCTATAGCCATGCCACGCTGAACAAGCCTGATCCCGTCTGATCTCAGAAGCTAAGCCGGGTCCAGACTGGTTAGTGCTTGGATGGGAGACCACCTAGGAAGACCAGGTGCTGTAGGTGCAAAAAGTAAATAGATAGATAGATAGATAGATAGATAGATAGATAGATAGATAAATGAATAAAAAAGGCCTGCCAAAACAACCCCCTCAAAAAATCCTGGGCTACAGTTTTAACAGAGCAGAAACTTCCTTGTTTCCCAGGAGCTGAGCTGACAGCGACTGTCCCACCGCGGGGGAAGGAGCGTGAGGTCACCCGTCCCACCCTGGAACGCAACGCCCACTTGCTGCGTGGTCGCTGGTCTAACTGGACGCGGGCCAAGCCGTGCTCAGGGGGCCCGTGCAGGCAGCGCCGCGTCCGGTGGGCTGGCCTCAGTTCTCGGTTCTGCTGACTCGGAAAGTCGGCCCTGGAGTCAGACGGGGCCACTCGCGGGTGGGGCCACCTTCCTCGCCTTTTTCCCTTTTTATTTTTTTTGCAGGGGAGAAGGGGTCATGAAACCCATGAAATAAAGGAAGATTTGTGAGAACCCAGAAGCCAGTGTTAATAAACACCTAAGATTTTAAAACTATTCTGTAAAAACAAATATTCAATTTTCTCCTTGTAAAATATTTTCTACTGGGAATGGTTTGACTTGAGTGAGGTCTGGCTTCACACAGCTCACCTAGTGAACGGAGGGACAGATGTTTTTGACACACTCTGACTTGAATACACAGTTTACACGGCTACAGCTGCTCGGGCCACTCTTTCCTGCTGCAGCGGAGCATCTGGGAAAAGCTTGTCTTCCCGTCAAGCTAAAATGGAAAGACACTTAGTCTGGAAGTTTGTACAGTGACAGTCCCGATTAAAAAGACACAAGCTATCACAGCTCAGACCCAAGGTCCAATGTCCACACTGCCACCCACTATGGGGCCGCGACCTGCCCTTGCAGACTGACAGGCAACAGAGCATGCGAGGTCATGGGCCACGCCGCGCCCCTCCCCGGGCCTTGAGGTGGCCGGTGCCCTGACCGCCACATTCAGAGGAGCTTCTGACCCTGCATGTCCGCAGCCACAAAGCACACAGTGTCCCCGCATACTTTCTGTCCCCAAGCACTCTCTTAGCAAAACCAGTCTGTAAACGTCACCTTAGTCATGAGGCAGGTGCCTCCTCTGTAATGCAGGCGGGGAGGACAGCGGCCTGGATGCAGTTTATAGACCAGAGGTAGAGATGTTTTACCACGCTGTCCGCGAGGCAAATTACAGTGGTCCGCCCAAAGGCCTGATCTCTCCTCCGGTAAATATTGTCATTTTATCCATTTACAATCCGGCGAACCAAGCTCTGGAGGATTTCAACAACGTGCCAGAGGTCCCCTGACCAAGGGCAAGAAAGCAGAGTCTGCCACGTGACTCCAGATCCTAACGCCACACGGACACCAACACTGAACTGATGTATGTGAAAAACACTACTGTTCAGCTAATTCGGGTGCTATGGGAAGCAACGTCAGTGTGAATAGCAGAGTGTGAGTGAAAGACAGAGCTCCTCCACGCTGGAAGGTGTTTCTAGACCTGCATTTGGACATGGACGTTGCCAACACACTGATAACTCATAACACTCTGGTTCCCTGAGCCCAGGACAGGTAGTTCCGAAGAGGCCTCACACCCTTCTCCCTTTTGCTGGCTTTTGGATTTGGAATTTCCAGGCCACACAAGGATAAAAGCACAGGTCTGACATCGGGTGTGGCTAAGACACTTGGCTGCTGTTTTTGTCAACTGTAGTGGAGAGAGACAAACAGGGCAGGTGATACTGACAGTGTCACAGGAAGGCTGAAGGCAAGAATCTGTGGGATGAGTCCCTGAGTTCACGCATGGTCAGGACTAGGCAGGTGACACCGCCCAGTGACAACTTGTCTTGTTACTCCATCACTGAGAGAGACTAATGCTTAGAATTAAAAAGGGACTTGAACTAATGATTTGCAAGGGTGCTTTCGGACTGAAATGCTATATTCTGAGTTTCTGAATGAATTAGTCTGTGGTCGACTAAAGATCTTGGGAAGGAATAGACATATTAAACCTTCTAATACACGTTTTTCCTATTTACAGGCTTTAAAAATCACTAAAATGCCTATAGCATGTGATAACAAAATAATCTAATGGTTAAAACTGTCTTATACAATATGGGGTTGAGATTTTCATTGAATAAAAACACCAAATAATATTAAATCAATAAAAGTAGTATATACTTTTAGAAAATGTGTAAATAATTTTAAAAAGAAAATGTAGATTCAATATACTAAACACCAAAAACATAGCCCAAACCACCCTAACACAAATGATGACTTCTAAAAAATTTTATTTTAATGATAGATAACATTTTGCATTTTGATGTATCCTTTTGCAAACTAAGTTCTGGTAATTTTTTTATATATAGCAATGAAGTCCCACTGCATATCTGTGCTTTACCTTCTGAATGAATTTATCATATTTATTTAACTGTTCCTATTGCCAGAAACAGAATATTTTAATTTTTACAAATATAAATAACATTGCTGTGAATATCTGTACACAGAATTTTATGCCTTTATCATTATTTATTCAAGATAGATTCCCAGCAAGAGATTGTTGCTAACAAGAGGATCGAAAGGCATCAGCAGTTAAAATTCTGTTACCATTACAAACACTATCTCATTGGTCCTACGGTGCACATTTTCAACGTTTTACTGTCTGTGCATCAGAAGGCCCCCCGCACGCCGCGAGGTCGGACACACCATGCGCCGGCGGGCGTGGACCCTGGTGCTTCCACTGCTGGTGACAGGTGGGCACCATGACCCCTCCAGACTGTGGAAATAAAGGAATGGAAAACGCGGGCAGTGACTAGTGAGCAGAAGCGGACGCCAGACTAGCTCACCCCTGAGGGTGACTGAAGTGTCACCGCACAGGTTCGGGCTTGCTAAGGGTAGCTTGGTTGGCATCTGCTGCCTCAGAGTAATTAATAATCATGCCTCTCCCCATTTTCAAAGTGTCCTGATTGAGATGATAAATTACAAGGTCCTCCTAGCCAGTGGACATGCTGAAACCAGTTTCACGACAGAGTGGGGTGCTGGGACTCTGATAAACATGGATGAAACGTGTCTCAGACAAGAGACCTAACTCTAAACTTCCTGTGTATGACCAGGAGTCCTAAGGAGCTGACTCTTCCATAAAATGGGAAAACTTCGGCACTGACCCTGCCTAGGAGTTTGAGGAAGCCTGGGAGGAAAGGAGGTCACTCTCAGGGTGCGCTGTGGGGTCCAATCCATGTGTCTGCTCCGCTGCAATTACCCTCACAGATTACTGGTCTAATGGTGAGACCCGTCCAGTCTGGGCACACGCAAATGTGGTTAGGATCCTACATCCTGAGTACACAGCCTGCATCCCCAAACCAAGCCCTGCCCAAGATGAATTTACTGCTAGACATTATAATCCACTTGAGGAAATGAATCACTGCGAGAAAGTACTAACAGACACAACAAATACAAGAATTTGCTCACCAAGGACTAGGAAAAAGGATGCGATACAGTATCCCAAAGATACTCTGACATAATACTCATAAGGAAGAGAGGAAGGACTATAAATCACAATGAAAGAAAAAGACAGTATTTTAAATAAGCACAGATTTGTAAGGAGCCAAAGTGAATCTTTCTACCAATAAAACACATACTCATAAGAAAAGAAACACTGAGTGGATTCATTTCAAATCTCCTTTATCTAATTACTTTATCTGAAGTGCTGGTGTCTTTTGTTAGTTAACTCTGGAGGTAGACTCTTACATATACATAGTATTTTTTATACAGGAATGAAAATTAACACCCCCTCCTCAAATTACAGGAGGAGGCTGGAGGTGTTTTACACGCTTTGACAGAAACTGATTCCAAACTCTGGTCCTGAGCCCTGGGTGCCACACTAAATTTCTGATACACTAGCGTGAGTTTTAATTGATTTCTAATATGGTTCATAAATTAACATAAAATACACACAAATAAGCACTCTCCTTGGTAACCCCCAAAAGAACAACCCTATCAAACACTTGAGTTACAGTGAATGACTGCTGTAACTGCCATGACTGGTACATATTCTAAAATAAAATTTAAGTTCTAACTGTATGTTCGCATTTATACTTCAAACTATTATTTGTGGGATTTATAATAATCTGTTTTAAGACTAAGAACAAAGACAGATATGTCACTTTAGTAATGCTACATATCTGATAATGTCACTATTACATAAACATAGGTTGTCTTATTTTAAAAGTCTTATAATTTTAAATGCCTTAAAATGCGAGATTAACAATTCCTCTTCTTTTACCATTGGAATATACCAAGGATAAACTATGTAATGCCAGGCATTCAGGTTTTCTTTCTCAACAATCTGAGCCATGATGCATCTGACATAACAGCTTTTCCTTTCAAATTCGTAGGACGTGAGAGCGGAACACGGCAGCTGACGCTCGGCAGGGCCGAGAGTCTTCGGCTGCGCGAGCGGGTAAGGACCTCGGAAGCCTCCGAGGGCCACGTCATTACCTGGGGAGGCCAGACAGTGTTTTAAAACTAAAAGAATACAGTTAGAAGCAAAATAACAAAACTACATTTTAACATGAAAAAATAATGGCGGTGTCCTTATGAAACTATCCTAATTCGAGGATAATCCTAATCCATTGTAGTGCTGAAGCCTCTGGAGGGAAACGTAGGAGGCGAGTCCCTTTCCAAAATCACCTCTGCGGGCATCTGAGTCTTCTCTGATCTACTGGAAAAAACGTGCTTGACGAGGGAGATGAGGTAGAGGACATCTACCGTTATATATGTGCTAAGCCTTTTTTATGGGTAAAATGGATTAAGGGAAGGTAAAGCACTTTGCATGATGCTAACTGGATAGGTTTATACTAACAAAAGTATCAATATTTGAATCAATTAAATAAATTTGATTTAAAAAAAGCTAAAACAATTCATTTTTCTCCTGTCAATATTCTTGACAACTGCTAATATCAGCCAAACAGAATCTTACTCTGGCAATAAGTTAACACTTTACTGGAACAAACTCTGGAACTACGATGTCATTGTAAATTAATGAATTGAGTTAAACTATCCCTACATTTAATATTCTTTTGAGATATTAGAAAGCCTAATTCCATGAAAGAAATGAAAATTTTACTGTTTTCTTATGAACCTGAGAGACCAAATACACAGACCATGGCCAGACTACATGTAAAAACAGGACTCTGACGCACAGCCTGCAGCAGCCTGCCCAGGAGACCAGTCCCTTTCCCTGCAATAAAGCGTCCAGGACTTGCAGGAGGCCAGATTGCTATCTCCAGTGACAATCCTGGATGCTATCTCTATTGACAATCCAGGATGCTAAACAATAACCTCTGTGACAGTCAGCCTCGGATATCCAGGATTTGACAGCTTCCCTGCCTCCAACTTGGTAACAAGCACAGAAGGCCAAATACGCACCCCTAACCAGGTGCCTCACTCTACTTCCCCAGCCTGTAGCTTCCACTTGCCAGCAGCCTCCAATGGGGCACACCAGAGACTTCATTTTTTCCACTAAAAGCTTTCCCACGGTCAGCCTGCCTTTCAGTTCCTGCCAAAATGCAAATGAGGTGTTTGACTCAATCTCTATAGCAAGCTCAGAATAAACAGCCTTTGCTTTTCTGATCTGGTTGGTCTTCATTTATTTCTGCAAACCTATGCAATAGAAACAATCGCTAAGATTAATATTTCATAAAAAAGTTAATAGCCAACAACTGTCGAGCCCTTATCATGAACCATGCACTACATTAAATGTTTTTACATGCACTAATTTAATTTCACAGTACATATAACAATGCCTTCTGAAATTAGTACAATATTCATTTTACAGAAGAGGGAACTGAAGCTGAGAGACGTTAATTAACTTCATATACAGGTTGGTAATGAGTAGTTCAGCGAGGATTAAAGTAATGATGATCCGATTCCAAAGAGGATAACTTTTACCCACTCTACTAGATTCAACTCAGAATATGCAGACAGCTGCATGCTTCAACTTCATATGAAAATAGAAAACAACACAAAATTAACACTGTGTTTCCATCTCGTGACTAGTAACATCGTGTGACAGAAGAGGAAGAGAATTGGAATTCATTTACAGCAACCTTCTCTTGTAGATTATGTAAGTGAGGCTTTGGGGGTGAAGGTACCTTGCCCAACATTGTGTACCTACTTCACAGACAAGGCGAGACTGAAGCCAGGATCTTCTGACTCCCAGCCCAGATAGCCAAGAGCTGCCCTGGAAGACAGGACATTTGCCTGGGGAGATTTATAACCTCAAGAAGACTTTAAGCCACGTGTAATCTAGCATATTCCAAATACATATGCATAACATGGTTGAACACTTCTCTTTTGTGGGGAAAATGAGCTAAATGTTGAGAGGCCGCTGAAATTCAACAAATATTTGAGTGCTAACCATGTATTAGGCACTGCTCCAGACACTTAAGCTTCATCAGTGAACAAAACAAAAAACCCTATCTCATTGGTTCCTCTAGTGGGAGGAAGCAAACGTCAGGCAGCAGCTCCATGAAGTAGGCAGATTCTGTAACGTGTCATCGCTACTGCGAGCTTTTCCCGAGTACGAATGCGCTTCCACGCCTGCTTGTTTCACCCATGGGCCGTATCGCTTCACTGTCAGGTCAGAATGCTGCATGCCGCAGCCTCCCCATCACCCTTGCTCCTCCGCATTATCATGGTTAACGCTTATAATCGGTTTTGTGACCAGGGACAACGGATTCCTGCTTTATCTGCAGGTGGATGTAAACTTGGAAATCAGTACCTACAGATTTACATAAACACGTCTCTGCCCAGGCAAGCTGCATTCTGTGACTAAACTTGTTTTTGGTATATTTTTGTCATGTGCCCCCACCCCACAGGACTTCCAACGGCCTTTGTACTTGTCTTGCATTGTCGACTTTTATGGTATCAATATAATAGGCTCTTTCCACGTTTTCAGGATATGGTCGCACCTGGGGACTTGTTTATTCCCAGGATGTTTTCTCGCAGCCCTGCGGTCTCCTTTTGGTCCAAATGGGTGGCTCTCAGGCCTGCTGCACAGTTGTCATTCTGGGACTTACCTTCACTGCTTTGCTGAATGGGGTCGATTGTTCGTAAAGCCAACCTGCTCCAGTTTCTTGGATAACTCCCTTGTTTTGCCAGCCTGCGTGCTCAAGTAACATCCTGAAAAAGAGTATTTGCAGATAAAGCTCTCTCAGTGTATGTTTAATTTCCTTTTTCATTCTATCCCTGTACTTCATGGATAGTTAAGCTTGGTATAGGATTTCAACTTCAAAGTCATTTTCCCGTGTAATTCGACGGCATTGCTTGCCTCCTAACATCCAGTCCTGTTGATAAGAAGCCTACTGCCAGCCTATTCACTCCTTTATGGAAGACCTGTTTGCTCCTGGACGCCTTCAGAATTGTCTCTTTATTCTTGCTAGCCTTAAATTTCATGAAATACCTACATGCAGACTTTTCCTTTTCCTGCTCTGTACTCAGTAGGTCTTACACATTTGCACACTCACGTCTCCCTTCAGTTCTGAAATTTTTTTCTTGTAAGTTTCACCCAACCATTTTTCTCTGTTCTTATTTTATAGAACTTCTATGATGTTGAAAACTAGATCAATACTGTACGACTTATTTTTCTTCTCACATTTTTTGTCCCTGACTACTGTTCTCTACTTCCCTCTTTTCCTCTAATCTTGTAGTAATGCAAATAGAGCCTACGAATTGACTGCACAGGCAGTAAAATGGAAATGAGTGGCAAAAGGTGGGCAGGAAAAATCTTCCTTTACCCTTAAAGTTCTCCTGGCTAGACAAATACTCAAATTGACGTGAGACAGATTAGCAGGAAAAAAACAATGACAGTTTAGTAACAGGTGTACCTCCTGCATACATAGGAGAGACCCAGGAACACTGAGTAACTCTCCAAATTGGTGGAAGCCATCCCCTTGAATAGCACCTTCAACGAAAGACAAAACGTTGGGGGTGGACACAGTCAGTTATGGGAGGTTGCCAGGAAAGGCACAGTAACAGGGGAACTGTTGTCACACAGATTTAATTTCCGGCCTTTTCCGCCTTCGCCGCCGCCAAGGCAGGCAGGCCCAGCAGTGACGGAGACACCCTTAGAGATGGGCCTGTCACTTACAGACGCCAAGTATCTCTACAAAGTTAACTTCTCTTTGCTTTTCGGAGTTGCTCCCTGTCTGTGGTTTCTTAAAATTAGCCAGCCTAAAATAGTCTATATCCCACAAAGGCATATTTTGGGGTGGCAAACGCTGTTCCCCTTTATAACTCATGCTTCTCCCTTCCATGTAGTTAAATGCTGGTCCACTGGCGGCGTGCAGCCGAGCTCGGCGACCCCACGCCCGCTCTGCCGTCTGAAAACACCTCAAGGGCGAGGTGACAACGCGGCCGTCCCGGGCAGTCCCGCACGACACCCCGGACGCTCCGTCCGGCCGGAAGCGCTTCGGCTCCCAGGTCTCCGGTCGTCTAGGAGGATGCTCCGGACGACGCTGACGAAGGTGAGTTCATGCTTCACTTGCCGAAACGACATCCAAGAGACCAAACTGTCCGCGATACAAAGGGACAACCGGAGCACTGCAGGCAGCACAACGTGGCCGCGCGCTGTCCCTCAGCGTGATCCCGAGGCCGCGCAGGCCGCGGCGCCCAGGCGCACCGACCGCGAGGCGCCGCCGCCGGCGAGTGCGCTCCCCGGCCTCGCTCCGCGGCGCCGCGGCCCCGGACGGCCGCCGGGAGGAGCGCGACAGCGGCGGGGGCGGCGCGGGCGGCGAGGCCCGTCCCGTCCGGCCGCGCCGGAGCCCCGGGGCTGCGCACCTGGCTCCCGGGGCGCCGCGAGGCCCGTCAGCGGCCGCCCCCGCGCGCCAGCGCGCCGCCCCGCCGCCCGCGCCGCCAATCGCCGGCCTCGCACCTGCGGGCGGCGCGCCCCGCCCAGCGCAGCGTCCCCGCGTCCCCGCGTCGGCCCGCGCGCCAGGGGCGGAAGCGGCGCCCTGCGCGCCCCGGCCCGGCCCGGCCCGTCGCTCTGCCGCGGCTTCCGGGCGCCGCGACCCCCGACCCCGACCCCCGACCCCCGACCCCGCGGGCCGGCCCCGCCGCGGAAGGCGGCGGCCGCGCTCCATGCCGGTGTGGTGCTGCCGCTGCTCCCTGTCCGCGCACTTCAGGTGACTCCGCCGCCGGGGCCGCGGATGGGCCGGGGCCGCGGGCGGCCGCGAGCGGGCGGGCGCGCGGGGCCTGGGGAGGGCTGTCGGGCGGCGGGCTCCTCTCCCCTCCCCGCCGTCCCCTACCCCTCCCCGGCGCCCGGTCACCCCGGGGCCCAGCTCGCGCGCAGGGTCGCGGAGCGCCCCCGTCCCGGGCTGGCATCTTTAAGAACCGCGGAGACCTCGGTTCCCGGGGCGGGGGGCGGGGAGCCCGGGCTCCGGCTCGCTGGGGCCGTATTCGTGGCTGAAACGGGACAGCGCGGCCGCACCCCCGTGACGAGGGACGCGCCCGGCACGGGGACGGGGCGGGCGTGCCGCAGGCTCGGGTCGTGGCCGGTAAACCCGGCCTCGTCCCTGCGACGCGCTCACCGAGACCTCTGAAGTTGGAGTCCGTGCGTAGAATCGAAGTGGCCCACGAACTCGGATGTAAAGAAAGATACAGCACTGTTTTCACTAAACTTAACCATAATCTAATTTCTTCAATTACGCGTAGAAGCAACAAATCACAGTACTGTTTGTCACAGAGCTGCGGCAGCTCTTCCGCACCAGGACCGGCCAGGAGCCTCCGCCAGGGAAAGGTGCTGACCCGCTTTATCGCGGCGTCTGGAACCGAACCCGCAACACCTGGAGGCGTGCCTGTAAAACACGTCACAAGTTTACCATGTAAACGGTTTTAATATATTGGTTTCCTTGTAAATGTTATATATCCTTTATGCATTTAGCAATATTAAAGAAGACGACCGGAGGCTTCACCGAACCGCAGCAAGGGTGCCAGGCACAGGGAAGGGTCAGAACCCCTGCCGTGGCAGAGAACCGCGGGCCAGGCCTGCCCAGCTTCTCTGTTCCATGGGCAGCTCTAAATTCTGGATATTTCAGAAAATTTTTTTGTAATAAACGGCTGGATTTTAAGTTCTGGGCAAATTAGCTTGTTAGCTGTTTGACAGACAGTGGGTTTGCCAGCATCAGATACACTTTAGAGGGTTTTAGAAAACAGGCCTTGCTAGTGCAAACTCATTAAACTGAAGTTTCTGAGAAAATAACAGCCTTTTGACACCTTGGGTACAGCTGAACTTATAGGAACACAGCCAGAGATTCATAGCCATTCAGCTGACCCAGGTGGTGAGTGCCATATGCTCACCTCATTGTACAGAAGTTTGGAGGAGGGACTGAAAACAAAGGACTTGCTATATTTTCATCTTGGGGGATAAAAAAAACAAGCCTGCTAGCCAAAAGATAAAGATTGGGATTAATAAACCATGTTTTCATTGTGAAAACAGCTATATTTAAACGTTTTTTAACAAAACATTTAATATTTAAAACAGCCCCTTTAGGAAGAAGTTTATAATTTACTAATACTTCTCTTTTGAGCACATGCATTAGGAACACATTTTAAACAGGTTGTGACAACATCTACATTTTAGATCTTGTCTAATATCTGAAGGGATAGTATTGTGAGGCAGTTGCCCACTAGCTTCCGGAGGGAGAAGGCCCCACACTTCCTGTTCTGGAAGATGAGCAGTGTGGCTGGCTTCCTCTGGGACTTCAGAACCTCCTTCCTAAGGTCACACTTCCAGAGACTATGCAAAGTCAGATAGTAAGCACTGCATTTCTGTTTGGTCATTGCAAGACACATTGCCAGATCTGGGAAAGTCTTTTTATTATCTAAGTATTATGCCTGTGCCATCTTTTTAAATTTATTTGAGACTTTGGAATATAATGTTTCAAAGTGAAAGATGGAAGGCCTCTAAACTCATCTTAAATTTCAGAGTTTTTTAACTTGATGCTTAACAGTAGGATAACTGTTTTTTCATATGTGTGAAGTATTTCCTAAAATGTAATTATATATATTTCCCAATCTAATTAGCGTCCCAAATAAAGTAGATTTTTTTACTCAAATACTTTTTAAAATAGAAGAAAAATTCATCAAATTGGATATCTGAAGTGGAAATTTACACTGTTCATGGGCCCGTGATTTAGTATGCATATGCTATAAAACATGTATAACAATACTAAATTTATAACTTAGTCTCTGAATTTTTTAGAAAGAACTATTTACTATTAGGCCTGTGTTTCATTGTTGCCTAATGTAAAACCAGTGAACCATATTTTTGTTTTTTGTTTGTTTCTCTTGATTCAGTTTTCATATTTGTGTTAAAGCAGTATTAAATTTATCAAATACCATGTAAGCTTATAGCAGTACTATAGGTTATATACAGATGATTACACATAGTTTTATACCAGTGACTAGTAGTAGAAAATCGAAACAAATTGCCTGTATGATACAGAGAATTTAGATAAGCTAAAACTTTGGTTCTACCTGTTCCACTTGAGTCTTGGGATAGACTAGAGTTAAGCTGTTTGAGGCCCATACACACAAAAACACCTACTAGACGTAATAAATGAATTCAGCAATACTGCATAGTACAAGATCAGCATACAGAAGTCAATCGTATTTGTGCATTAAGAATGCATGATCTGAAAATGACATCAAGAGAACAATTCCATTTATACTAGCATCAAAAGACTGAAATAGGAATAATTTTAACAGAAGAAACGCAAGACAAAACTATAACATTGACTGTTGACCGTAATTGAAAAATTATATGTAAAAAAGAAATGTGAGACTTGTATGCTTAAACTACAAAACATTTAGAGTAATTAAAGGCCTAAATAAGTGAAAAGGAATCCCATGTGTATGGATCGAAAATCGCATATTCTTACAATAGCAATATTTCTTAAATTGATCTACAGAGTCAGTGCAATTGAGTCAAAATGCTAGCAGTCTGTTTCAGAAAAGCGTATGGAATTGCACAGAACCCAGAATAGCCAAGACAGTCTAGAGAGAAAGAACAGAGTTGGAGGATCTTCACTTCCAGGGTTCAGAATTTATTACAAAGAACAAATTAACACTGTGATGCTAACATAAAGATAAACAGAATCGGTGGAAGGGAATTGAAAGACTAAAAGTAAATCTTTACGTAATTCATGGTCACTTGGTTTTCCATGGGATCCCAAGACAAAGGAGAAATAGCCTCTTCAGCCAGTGGTGCCAGGACAGATGGGCTGCGCAAGCCACACGATGACGTGGGGCTCCCGCCTCACACCGCAGGACTAGCACGGCAGATGAAATGCCGAAAGTGAGAACTAGAACCATGGAACTTAGGGAAGAAAACACTGGAGTGAATTTTCGTCTTTGGATGAGGCAGTAGTTTCTTAGGCATGACAACAAAAGCACAGCAACAAAAGAAAAAAATTAATTGGACTTGATCATAATTTAAAACTTTTGTGATTAAAAGAACAACAAAGTGAAAGGGCAACCCACAGGATAGGAGGAAATACTTGCCATCATGTATCTGAAAAGGGACGTGAATCCAGAATATATAAAGAATTTTTAAAGCTCAACAGTAAAAAGACAGCCCAATTTGAAAGTGGCAGAGGATTTGACTATATCGCCAAAGAAGATAGAGCCCATGGGCACATAAGAGGGTGTTTAACATTGTCCATTATTGCAGGAGCAGTCAGAATGCTAAAACTAATTCCTAGAGAGGCGGTTGGGAAGGAGGGAGATAGGGAACCAGTGTTAGGGTCTTTCCACGTTTCAGTATCTCTTTGGGAATTAATAAATGTATGAACCCCACTTCTTTTACCAAAATGCATGTTTTAAGTACAGTAACTTTTCCTTAAAATATGTGACATTTTTCTAAATATTCAGGCTTTAATCCACTCCCCTTTTTATTGAGAGAAAAGGAGAAAAGAGAAACTACCTATTCCTTGGAGATCTCAGAGAATTATAAAAATCTCTAATACAGTACTACATTTTTGATTATTAAAGAGAGCTTCTTATTTAGGATTTGTCTTACACAGAACTTGCCTGTCAAGCACTTAGGAGACATTAGCAGCTATTTAAGATTTCAGAGTGGTCTAGGTTGACATGTAGCTAAGCTATTCATTTGAAAGCATTAATCAGAAGGATTTTCTTTGCTCTGTGTATGAACTATTGAATATATTATGGCCTAAATAAAATCTGAGTAAAGAGATTTTTCTTTAAAGGCAAAATTAAATACGTATCTCTTATGTTTTTGTTCCATGTTTGTTTGTTTTTTAAAAAGAAACTATAGTGACACTGAAACCGAAGGAGAGATTTTTAATTCCTTAGTGCAATATTTTGGTGATAATTTGGGGCGAAAAGTTAAAGCGATGCCATTAGTTGAAGAGACTTCCTTACTTGAAGATTCATCAGTGACTTTGCCTGTGGTAATAATAGGTAAGTTACTGCGTTTTACCTCTTAAATTTGTTATGGTCCTTACTATTTCTATAAATGTACAGTTACATAAGTTCTTAGGATTGTATTGAAGAGGTATTGTTAGGTTTGATACATTAAAGCAACCAATAATCAAATCTTTGGAGAGAGAAACTGGTTTATCTGATATTAGGTCCTAGTTAAAATGCAACACCCTTTGGTTAAAAAACTGATACTATGTTATTTTAAAATACTGGCTATCAGTCAGTCGCATATGACAGCGTTGTGGTGATGACCAGTGTTGCTTGTGCCCTCCTTGCACAGGGCATCCTGGATACATCGTTGGGTGAGGCCTTACCGCGCAATAGCCCTCTGATGCAGTGCAGTTCTGTGACCAGGGCTCGGTGACGAACATCATAGTGCTCTGCAGTGATGTTTAGAATTTCCTTAACCACGATATTTCTGTGATTTATCCTTTGTACCACCTCAACAGATAGGCATATAAGAAGTTAAAAATTAAGCTCAGTAAAACCTAACTTCTTTAGAATTATAAAAGTTTTTGATTGTTTTAGTGCATGTATTTACCTGTTATGTGTCTCTTCCATCCAATATTCAAACTCACACAAGGTTGGCAAGTACTATAGTCAACCTGAGGAAAGAAATAAGGGACATAATGTACCTTGATGGCATACAGCCGCCGCGGTTTCTTTGAAAGTCTGTTTCACAGTAAGTGCAAAGGAGAGAGAAGTCCTCCCCTCTCCCTGGCATGTGGCAGAGTCAGTAAAGGAAGGGAAAGAAGGAAGGAAGCAAGGTAGTTCTACTGTGGAGTCACCTCTAGGGAAGAGGCTAGAGATGACAGCTTTTGCCCTCGTCGTCCTCCTGGATGTCTTGGAGACCACACTCGTGCTCCATTGTCCAGCTTCTAGCCACCCTTACGTTCCATCCTGGCTACCTTCCAACCAGGAACCATGGCCGCTGTTTTTAGCTCGGTGATGGGAAGTCTGGAAGGAAGAACTACCTTCATTTTTCCTGCCCACCTCAGTCCCCCAGTCACCTCGTCCTGTTTGCCCCAGCTGGCTGATGGGTGGCACCGCCAGCCCAAGCATACAGAACGAGCTAATTTCCTCAACATATGCATTGGTTTTCTATTGTATGGGTGTTTCACAGGTTAGTCACTTATTGACATCTTGTTTGCTTCCAGTTTTTGAGTTATGAGTACAGATGCTATAAACAGTGTGCAGGTTTCTGTATGTTCACTAAATTTTCACCTCCTTTGGGTAAATACCTAGGAGTGTGATTGCTGAATCATATAAGACAATGTTCAGCTTTCTAAGAAAACTACCAGTCTTCCAAAGTGGCTGTATCCCTGTGCATTCCCAGCAGTTAACGAGAGTTCCTGTTGCTCCACAGCCTTGTCAGCCTTGGTATTGTCTGTTGTAGGTTTTAGCCATTCTGATAGGTGTGCAGTGTTACCTCAAGGTTTCATTTTGCAGTTCTGTAATGACATATGATGCTGAGCATCTTTTCATGTGCGTATTTTCCATCTGTGCATCTTTGAGGTGTGTTCAGATCTTTTGCCTGCTTTTGATTGGGTGTCATCTTATGGTTGAGATTTAAGAGTTCTTTGTATATGTTAGAAACAAGTATGTTACCAATACATGTTTTGCAAATATTTTCTCTCAGTCTGTGACTTCTTTTCATTCTCTTAACATTCTCTTAATAAACTTTCCAAAGTCCTGCTTATCATTTTTTTTCTTTCATGGATCCTGCTTTTGATGCTGTATCTAAAAAGTCACTACCAAACCAAAGGTCACCTAGATTTTTCTCCTACGTTGTCTTCTCGAAGTTTTATAATTTTGTTTCTTAGGTTTAGTTAGGTCTATGCTCTGTTTTAACTTTTGTAAAAGATATAAGGTCAGTATCTGGCTTCATATTTTTGCACGTGTGTGTGCACTTGCTCCAGTACCATTTGTTGAAAAGACTGACTCCACAGGATCCCCTTTTCTCCTTCGTCAGAAATAAGTTGACTACATTTGTGAGAATCTGTCTCTGGGCTTTTTGTTCTGTTCCATTGATCTGTCTGTTCTTTAGTCTTTTTGATTCAAGGAAATCAGCTCTTTGCCTCAGATCTTAACTCCCACTATTTGTCATTTGTTTATCATTTTTATGAAGGCAAATGATTTATTTTCCTTGTCTTTTGACTTTTATGTCATGCTTAAAGGCTTCCCACTCCAGCAATCTAAGTAGAAGTATTACCCACTTTCCTAATAGTCTTTATGGTTTTACTTCTCATATTTACATCTGTGAGCTTGTCTAGGACAAAATATTAGGCAAGGAACAGGATTTTTTTCCTATGGCTAGCAGTTGTCCCAGTTGAATTAAATTTTTGATAGATGTGGATAATAAAGAAGTGGCAACCCAGACTAAAGGGACCACAGAAATGGAAGCAGTTCACCAGGGTTCAACACAAAGTCCAGTTTGATTTTAGTTAAAACATATCAAACATAGAAAGGTAGTAATTAGAGACAGGACTAGACAGATGGTTGAGATCAGAACATGGAGAGCACTGGAATACAGCAGGCAACGTGCTAAAGATCATGTGTTACTGAAACTCACGTGGATATATATAGAATGTGAAATGATTTGGGCGTAGTGAGTCTTAAGGAGAATCAGGAGGAGACTTGTCTTGGGAGAGAGGGTGTAGGAGTGAGAGCAACAAAGACACTGAAAGGATAGCAGTGACAACACAGGATCCTGATTAAGTTAGGTTCTGCTAGTGCCATAAGTCAAGAAGGGATGGTGTTTAAAAGGAGAAGGCACCTACTCAGGAACTCATGAATTGCTTGTGAACGCCTTGATTATGTTACTAGTGGTCTTCCAGGTGGAGTGGAGAAGTAGCATATGGACACGAGGGATATATTTTTGGGAAGAGGTCAACCTAGGGAGTCTAACTTTGGGAGTCAATAGCACAGAGCTGAAGTTCTCAGTACATGAGGCTCACATGAGAACACGGGAGTGAAGACACAAGTCAGAATCTTGTGAATACTCGGTTTTAAGAGCTTAGAGAAGTTAAGAATTGATGAGGGAGAAAAGCCCAGGAATAGGATTAAGATGCATGACACACCCCTCTCCACCCTTTGTGTTTTTAAATAGGAAATGGACCCTCAGGGATCTGCCTTTCTTACATGTTATCAGGCTACAGACCATATTTATCATCAGAAGCAATACATCCTAATACAATCTTACACAGTAAATTAGAAGAAGCAAGACATCTTTCCATTGTTGATCAGGTATTATTTCTTACATGTCAATCCTTTTAATTTTTTTTTTATTCTGAAACAGGATTAATTTTCTACTTATGTGAGCATTGTGTTTCCTAGTTGAATATCCTCTTCTAAATGAGACTATCATTTTTCAGATTAGTAAATAATTAGTAAATATTAGTAAATGTATTTTCCTGAATCTATAAGAGCAGAATTCCCAAATGATTTCCTGATAAAAGTTTACTAGGCGCTCTATGCTTCTCTAAGTTTGGGAAGTGCTGCTTTTATAACTTGTGTCACTGTAGACATATTAAGGCATTCTCAAGGCATCTTCAAGTTTTGCAGTAAAAGGATCCAGTTAGATTTGTTGAAACCCAATCATTTCCAATATTTATTTGACTGAAGACTCTATTACGGTCTCAGGGAACATCGGTGTTCTCTAGCACTCTCGGGAAATGCTGGGTTAGTGTGAGGGCCTTCACTTAAGTTGTGATAGCTGCTTTTTAGTGTTGTCTCTTTCCCCCCAAACTATGCCTTTTTTTTTTCTGTTTAAAATTTCATTCAGGACTTAGAATACCTGTCTGAGGGCCTTGAGGGCCGTTCGTCCAATCCCGTCGCAGTGCTTTTCGACACGCTGCTTCATCCAGATGCTGACTTCGGGTACGACTACCCCCGTGCTGCACTGGAAATTAGAGCGCCATCATTACATTCCTCACCTGGTCCTTGGGAAAGGCCCACCTGGCGGAGCTTGGCACGTGAGTCTGTTCTTTGCGGCGTTTCAGCGTGGGTGACTTACTACAGGGCATCTCGATGACACCATCTGATTCTTAAATATTGAGATAATACATGATGTTCCTGAATTTTTACCAGGAAATTTTAATCCCGTTCAATTAAATGTGGGTTAATTACTAGAAGTTAGGTCAAATTTGACAACTGATAGTCTGAGACTAAGCATTTCTCTGTACTATTTTATGAGGATTATGTAGAAAATATTTCAAGAATATGTTGCATATTAAAAAGTTTTTAATTTATTCACTTTAGAGATGACAGATCTCACAGCGTTTCATAGTCATATCCACTCTTTCCCTACACTTTCAAGGTCTTCAGGGATTTCGTACTTAAACCTGCACATTTCATCAGCATTTATGCTCCGTCTTCGTTTCTTACGCCGTGTTCTAGTGGAAGAGGTGTCACTCCGAAGGCCGACCTTCCAGCCGCGTTCTGGACGCCCATCTTCTCAGGGACATTTTCCCCTGCTCTTCTTGTCCCTTTAGTTTCTCCGCTAGCTTATGTTCGTCAGTATGTAAACGCGCTAAAATTATTTTCTACCATTAAAAAATTCTTCTGTGCCAGCTTATCTGTCTCCTTTCGTTTCATAGCCAGCATCTTGAAATAGTTCCCTATAACGTTCTTTCCATGCCTTTGCCGCCTCCTCTTCGGTCCCCTCACTCCAGCTCTGTCACTGTTTTTCCACTGGAACTTCTCTTTTTGAAGGTCAGTAACTTCCTTTTTGCTCATTTGACAGAGTCTCAAATTTTATCTTTCCTGACCTCTGCAACATGTGACCGTGTCGACCGCCACTCTTAGATCCTCCTTCGTCTCTTTGTTTTGCTCCCCGTTCGGTCATTCTCAGTTACCCTGTGGACTCTCGTTCTTTACAACTGTGCTTTTATACTCTGCTCTGTCCCAAGCCAAAGTCTTTAACTTTCTCTTATCCCTGGGTTGTCTCACACTTCAGTGACTTGCATGTGAATGCTGCTTGGTTCCAAAACCGGAGTCTCTGGCCCAGATTGCCTGTCTTGGAGCCACCTGGATGCATTCCTTCCGGTATTCCACAGGTGCTCTCAAACTCAGCTGCCTAAAACTAACCAGCTTTATCATTCAGGTCCTGCCATTTCCTTAGCATAGAATGACACTAATGTGGGTCCTCACGCTTTCCAAATGAGATGCTTGTGGCTCCAGGTAACTTCTGATACGTAACAGATTCTTAACAGCCCCCCTTGATGATCCCAGTTTTTCATCCTAGCCCCGACCCTAGGATCAGGCCCAGCCTGCCTCAAAGCAGTGGCAGCTCGCTGAGTCCTCCGCCTGTGATCTATGTACTGTCATGAATGATAGGCCCCATAAGGCCAAGCACATAGTAAGTGTTCTGAAAATGCCGGCCAGTAAGAATGCATCCTGTTCAAAGTGCTGGGCTGTACAGAAACAGGGCAAGAGTTAAGAGAGAAACAGCTGGTTGAACGAGATCACCTGTCACTGGGAGAGGTGCTGCTGGCCCTTGGCTCCCCTTTGTACTGAGCAGTGCAGACGCGAGCAGGACACGGAAGCTGGAAGGACTCGCGTCCGCGAAGGCAGCACTCCGCACGGGGAGTGTGTCTCCGCCAGGCACCCGATGCTTTGCCCAGTTCTAGGACATGCACGCTGTAGCCAGACCATCTTGCACTTGACCATTATCATCGATGGGGGTGGGGGGCACTTCTGCTGCATTAAAAAACCTATTAATGTTAAGATGGGAAGGCATCCAAAGTATGGAAATTAATGAACCTTTTCCCTTTTGTTTAAAAAGTGAAAATATTGATTTCTTTAACGTGAAATTCTACATCTTATCATGTTGATTATAGGCAAAGCTATCAACATCGTGTAGGTATTGGGTACTGTAAGTTTGTTTTATAAATGTATAACTATTTGAAAGAAGAAGTATAGATACACTAAATGGTGAAAGTAATATTTGAAAGTTTACTGGGATAAACTTTTGAGAGGTAATTTACACAATCACTTAGGCCTTTGAGCTGTACTTATCCAGATTCTTAGTAAATGAGATAGGTTCGGTTCAAAAAAGAATCCATGTTCACTGCTTAAGTGTGTTTTTGATTGTATCTTTTGTATTCAAATAGAATATGGAAGGCTCCATGTTGACAATCAGCTTTGGGAATTGGATGGAGCTACCTGGACTTAAATTTAAAGACTGGATGTCTAGTAAGCGAAGGTAAAGACCAAACTATTAAAATTCTTTGGTGTACCATGGGAAGAATGTCAGCAAATTTCAAAATATTTGTGATCCTGTCATAGATAAATAACAAATGAGTATGTCTGCCAAATAAAAAGCCTCTCTGCAGCAGTGACTAAGCCAGTCCCCACTTAGAGACGTTGTAAATGAAGCACAGAGGTGAGTGAGGGCTTGTGCAGAGACTGGGTTCCTCTGTGCTTCTGATGATGGGTTTACTCCGTCCTGTTAAACCACTCTCATCCACCCACATATCCTCTCCACATTCACCTATTTTTTGAGTGGACAGAGAACTTCATGTGTGTGGATCTCGTAAACATACCTAAAGTGCTTGACTTTCAGAGTAGAAGAGTGTGTATGATCACTAATTGAGAATGATGGAATAAACTAGAATCTGTGATGTGATTCACCCCTTGGGTATAGAGGTAAATATTTAATGAGAAAGTAGGAGTAACAGAAGAATCTTAGCTTGGAAGAATATGTTTATCTACTTTGGGAGAAGAACTCAAAGTTTTAAAAGAGAAGTCCAAAGAGCCCTATCATTTTCAAGGATAGTAAACATCAAACTAGATAGGAATCACTACCACAGAGAAGCTACTCTAACTTGGCTGCATATAGAAACGGTAAATGGCAGCAGGAGGTTACGTAATGTTCGTTGGGACAGGGCTGCAACATCCAGATTGTGACTTCCTGCTGCACAGAAACCATGTTAACAAACTGTGTTAATCCACAGCAGTTTCCCTGGAGAAGATTTAAGGAGAGCAAATTTAGACCAGTGGGTAAATTGAGATTAAATCTCTCCAATATTCCTTTTGGGTTTTTAAAAAAGGTATTTTATATGTGTTTGAAATGTAAAGTTACAAAATCAGGCAAGTTGGACGAGTTCTTGATTTCATAAGCAAGCGAAGTTGCTCAACAGTCATCCCTTTGAGATATGGGTAAGAAAGGAAAGCTTTATCCTTTATGTAGCAGAAGAGTTCCTCCTTCTAAATTTGGGATGTTGTGTATAGAATATATGAAAAGGAATCTCTTGTTAAGTATTACCTTTAGTTTCCCTTTGCATAGTGTTAAGAGAAAACTTAGATCTCTAGATTGGCAAGGTTTGAATCCTGACTCCGTAACTTCTGACGTTGTGACCCTGGTCAAATAAACTCGCCCACCAGTTACCTGGCATATGAAATGGTGGGGATACTAGTGGTAGTAACTGCAACACAGGCTTTCTGTAAAAACTGAAAGTTCGTACATTCTAAATTGTAACTATTATAGTCACTAAACCTTAAGAAGAAAAATTTTTATGAACTCCTTCCAAATACGTTATAATTAATTTTGTGAAATGATTTGGTATGTTTTTCCTGTTGCTTATCTCTGATTGGGGCACAGTGTTTAGAGGGGGTGCTAATGCCCATTGTTTTAAAATTCAAGTGGAAAATGAAAAATATATTAATGCACATATTTATGAGATATATAATCTCTTCATGAGTAGGAAAACAGAAATGTATTTTATGTACTTAGATGTTAAACGGTTTAGCAGAAAACTTATTTTTGATCATTAAGAAAATAGCAACTTACTAAAAACTGTCAAGAGGTACACAGTATCTTTAAGAAGTGTATGTATTGTAGTTAGACCTGTAATAACGCAGCAATTCTGACCTAAATAATTTTGTCTGTATGTATAGTTATAGGTAATTATATTTGTGAGACTATAAAGTAGTTAAATTTTCATATATCCATATTTAAATATCTTTAATAAAAGCTTACTAAATAAGAGGCAGCTAATCTGAACGGCTACTATGTAAGACATCAGAGAAACAAAGATGCATTAAATACAGTCTCTACACCTCATGGGGCTTCCCTTCTTAACTAAAAAGAAAAACTTACTTTCTTTGTAAACTATTAGGATCGTTTACAGCTCGGGCAGTTCAGGGGAATTAAAAAGCCGTAGCAGCTTCCTAGATGGAGCGGCAGAAACCCGTCCTCACAGGTGTCTTCCCTTCCCCTCGGCCAGGAACCTCAAAGCGGACCGGGTTCTGCCAGAGGAGGTGGCTCGCTACTATAAACACTATGTGAAAGCCATGGGTCTTCAGAAGAATTTCAGGGAGAATACGCACATTACCTCTGTGTCGAGACTCTGCAGAGATCCGGATGGCAGCGACGGTCCGGACAGAGACATCACGGCACAGCATCTGCAGATCGAGAAGTCAAAGTTCACCAAGAGAAACTGGGAGATCCGGGGCTATCAGCGAGTGGCAGATGGTTCACACGCTCCATTCTGTCTCTTTGCTGAGAACGTCGCTCTGGCGACCGGCACACTGGACTCTCCTGCACACCTGCAGATTGAAGGCGAAGACTTCCCTTTTGTGTTTCATTCGATGCCCGAGTTCGGAGCGGCTGTGAGCAGAGGCAAGTTGCGTGGCAAAGTGGACCCAGTGTTGATTGTGGGTTCTGGGCTGACTGCAGCTGACGCCGTGCTGTGTGCTTACAACAGCAACATCCCTGTGATTCACGCATTTCGCAGACGAGTGACGGATCCAAGTTTAATTTTCAAACAGCTTCCCAAAAAGCTTTATCCCGAATACCATAAAGTATATCACATGATGTGTACTCAGTCCTACTCTGCAGACTCAAATCTTTTATCTGATTATACCAGTTTTCCTGAGCACCATGTGCTTTCCTTTAAGTCGGACATGAAATGCATTCTTCAGAGCGTCTCTGGATTGAAGAAGATATTTAAACTGTCTGCAGCAGCAGTGCTGATAGGTTTCATCCCAACCTGTCTTTTTGAAGGAGCAAGGCTGTTACCTGGGCCATGACTCAAGCCAGCCAATCACGTGTAAGGGGAACCCTGTGGAAATAGACCCGTATACCTACGAGTGTGTTCAAGAAGCACACCTTTTTGCATTGGGTCCTTTAGTCGGTGACAATTTCGTTCGATTTTTAAAGGGAGGGGCACTGGGTGTTACACGCTGTTTAGCTACAAGACAGAAGAAAAAGCATTTATTTGTTGAAAGAGGAGATGGGGTAGCTTAAAGCAGCTTTACAAGTCATTTACATGGACAGTTCACCATTAAAGATTTTTAATAGTGTTTCTGCAGTGTACTGGATTGAATTTTCTGGACTTGAATTAACGGGAAGACAGCTTCAGCTATACTGATTATTCTTTAAAGTTACAAGGACTTGGTGTTCTGATTTATACTGTAACGTAGCGAAGGTGTTGCTGTCAGCCAGATGGAAACACTGCTGATTTGGTATACTTTATGCCCTCACTAAACTAAAACATTCTTTTCTTCCAAGAGGTACTTTTTGTGATCATTTTTGGTTATTTGTTATGATTGATTCCAAAGTATTACAGCCTAAACCTATAAAACTGCACAGTCATTAGGCCAGAAATTGTCCTTACTACACACTGGGTCACCTTGCTCTTCGAAGGTGGGCCAAAGACCAGCCTCGGCTTCATCTGTAGTTGTTAGAGGTGTAGACTCTCAGACCCCACCACAGACTTGCCGAATCAGAAACCACATCTTGACGAGATCGTCAAGGAAGAGGTGGTGCTGTTTAAGTAGGAGACACACCGGTCTAAAAGAAAATGGGATGCGACGTGTTACACTGGAGGTGGGGTGGGGAGAGAAGGCATTTAACTCAGGTTTTATTTATTTTGAAATTACCAATTGTATAAATCTAACATTACCAAATATGATCTTTTAAAAATATTTTTTTATTGCTGAAAGCTTGACAGATACTTCATATTCTTAGCTTCTAATAATTTAAAAATGGTCCAATAACGTTGGCAAACACTTAGATAACCAGGAGCTTGCCAAGATATTTTCTGGAGATTTATTCTCTACTTAATTAGCATAACACTTCATATTATTGCAAATCAATAAATGTCACTGGAATTACCCATCTCTTTGTGAACACTGAGTTAATTTCTGTCACTAAAACTAAGGTTTTGGGGCATACATACTTCTACTATTGTAATACTATTTGGGTATTGCCAGAATTACTAAAGATTAATACCGAAAATCAGGTTAAAACATTTCTATTCCCAAGATTAGTCGGAAATTTGTCATAGATGACATAGCATCTCATTCTATGGTTATTTATTGAACTGTATGATCTATCTTGATTTATACTTATTTAGATATACTTAATATCTGTATTTTCATACAAATCCTCAGAACTTTTAGGTAGAAAACTTTCCTGAAGTTCTCCATGACAAACTGATTTTCTCATTCTCTTGCTTGCTCACTCGCTCCTTTGGTAAAATTTCTTTCATCTGGAATGTGTCTTTGAACATCTAATTCTCTTTTTCTTAGTATTGAAAAATGGACTAAAGTGTACATATTTTTCTGTCCAGCTTTTTGCAGTGTTATGTTTACAGGATCATAATTCACCTTAAAATAGAATTGTTTAGAATATACTTGTCTCTACAACTAGCTGTTTCAGATATACTGATTAATTCTTATATTCTTGATGACTCTCATGTCTGGTTAAGTTAAACGATTTTAGAAATGATATGATTCAGTTTTTTATTAACAACTTTTTTCAGGTTAATTTCACACCCTCTGACTATACTGCACTGAGCACTCTTTGCTTGCCTGTTCTTTTGATCTCTGAATTAGCTGGACTGGATGTTTTTTCTTAATGTCACCTTTAAACTGAAAATGACATCATTATAAAGATGGTTTTTGGGCTAGGGAAGGACAGAACTGTTGACATCCCCTGTGTCTCAAAAGTTTGCTCTTACCCATCCAATAGTATTTATGTAATGAGATTATTCACAAAAAAAAAAAAAAAAAGACTTCAAGGAAAATATAGCTTCATTAAGGTCCTAAATAAACCTAGCTGTCCTGTACTGCATATAACATGAAAGCATTTTCCTATACTCTTGTACTCCTAAATTGGTTAATATTTGTCCCCAAACCGAAATCATTCCTTACTCTTCAATGTCAACCAGCTAGTCAGAGAGGGAGAAAGCACTAAGTAGCTGATTTGTCAGACCCGATGTGGGCATCTCTCCATCCTTCAGAAGTCTTAGTTCTTGAAAGAATGTTTAAAAGGCAGAAGAATCTCTTCAGGATTTTCAAAATAATGCATTAAAAATAAGATTAAGACAGCTTTAAGTGTTTTAGGCAGTCTGAGTATGTGAATTTAGTTCAACTTTACTTTTTTGAAAACCTCATAAGTTTTATCATGTAATATGTTTCTGTGGACTCAAATTCTAGTTAATTTAAAAAATCAGAGTGAAAGGTATTTGAAAACATTATGTAGTCAATGGAAAATGGTGAAAAATTCTAAATAAATCCTATTAAATGAAAGCATTGAAGTCCTAGACTCTGGAACACTGAGACACCCAGAATGAAACAAAACTAGACTGAATTTAAAGGTCATTTAAAAAATCGAATTTGCTTACAGGGCAGCTAACTGCATAAGCCACTTTGATCAGACCATATCAGAGCCTTAAAAAAACTACACTGCAAATTCCTACGGGTGAAAAAGGGGACCAGGGTGGCTAAACCTAGCCTGGTGAAGAGTATGTGGAGTAAGGATTAAACAGATCTGCTGGTTTGGAATGTTCCCTTACCCACTGCCAGGCTACTCAAGAAAAATGGTGTCTTTGGGGAGGCAGCAAGGCAAAAAAGTAACTGATAAACCATAAGAAAAACTAAAAATAACCTTTAAATTTAAAATTAAAAGGCGAGCCTACTAGTTTCAATTATGGTAGAGTAATGGGAATTGAACGTACCCTTTACTGTAATCAAATATTGGGGGAAAAAAACATAAAGCAGTGTTTTCACACAATGGACAGAAGCCCTGAACTGATATTTAAGAGAAGAAACGAGAAGTGAGGTCTGTAGTCATCCTGACTTCCTGCCTGAGGCCACTTTCCAAACACCGGAAACAGGGTGTCTGGGTAGAAAACATCACAAGTTCAGGGTCCTGCCGGAGTCCAATGAGCAGGGCGCCAGGAGAGGACGGAGCTGCCCTGAGAAGCAGCTCCAGAAATCTGCATTGTGATTTCCTTAAATCTGATGGCCCAAAATGCCTGGCAGAGACCAGTAGCTGTAAGAAGAGGCTGAATGGACGTTGTGCAGGTGTACAGTGCGGAAGACATCATAGAGTTCCGCCCAGAATAGCAAGACCTTGCCAAACACCCAGACGTGTGACTAAGACCCTAAAAGGTCAGACCTTGGGAATGTGTCTACTCTAAACCCACGTTAGCCTCACACTAAGCATTGACAGGATGGAGCCGATCCACCAGCACAAAACCGACAATCAGAAGACAGCCAAATCCACACTCTGCGAAATCACAGCATCCATGATCGCCAACATAAAGAGATTATTAGGTGTGAAGAAAATGCGACCTAACCAGGAGGGAAAAAAAGTTAAGACAGGTCCAGAGTAGACACAGATGTTAGAAACAGCAGACAAACTTTTAAAGATTATGAAGGTTATAAATGTGTTCAAAGTATTAAAGGAAAAGATTAACAGTGAGTGAATAGGTGGTGACTGAAGAAAGGTAAACTAATGAACATTCTACACCTGAAAAATACATTCTTAGATGAAAAATTCACTAGGTAAGTGTAGAAACATACAGGACATTGCCAGAGAGTAAAGATCAATGAACTTGAGGACAAGGTAACAAACTATCCAAACTGAAGTACAGAGGTAAAAGGATTAAAAATAACCCAACTGAATGACATAAAATAAATAACGTGTAACTGGAATCCAAAAAAAGAAGAGACTGCAGCAGAAAAATATATACGGAGAAATATAAAAGTTAAGGATTTTCCAAATTTGATTTTGAAATACACATCCAAGAAACTCAAACTGCAAACAGGATAGATAAAAAAGGAAACCACACCTATGCACTCCACAATCAAACTGCTGAAAAACAAAGATGAGAAATTTTAAGCATGGAAAAAAAATAACGAAACTAAAATAAGAATAACTGACCCAAAAAAATGTAACAGACGACAAGGGAACAATGTTTCTTTAAAGTCCTTAAGTAAAAAAAGCTCTCAAACTAAAACTATCCAGTGAAAATAGCCTTTAAATTTAATGAAAGCTGAGAAAAACTAATGACAGGAGACCTGAAGTACAAGAAATGTTAAAGGAAATTCTCACATCAAAGATACACAATATGATGCAACATACGTCTACATGAAGGAAAGAGTGCCAAGGATAATAACAATTATTTTTCTAATTCCTTCAATTTAAAATCCAATTGACTGTTGAAAGGAAAATAATGTTTAACCAGAAACAATTTAAAACATTAAAAAACTAAGGTTTAGGACACGTAGAAGTAAAATATATAATTATAGCATAAATAATGATAAACTGGAAAACACATTTATAAGATGTCTGCATTATACAGGAATTGATTGGTATGTTACTTACTTGGACTGCAGTAAGACTATATATCCTTATATCAACTACTAAAAAAATTTTAAAGGTGTAGCTATAAAGCCAATAGAGGCAATGAAATGGAATACTAAAAAAACATGTAAATGGTTAAGCATTACCCATTTAAATGCAAATACTGCCATAATGAATAAAAAACAAGCTTCGACAATAGGGTGTTTACAAGGGAATCATAAAAATGTAGATAATAATAGGTTATTTTAAAAAACGACAGAAAATGCAAATGTTAAGAAAGGCTTCAAGATGAAGTATTACTAGAGATAGGTATTTCATAACAAAAGGATTAGTAAATCCAGAAGATACACCTAATCTTAAACACATATGCCCCTAATTATCAAGTTTCAAGATATATGAAGCGAATTTCTGGTCCAAAATGGCAATACAGGAGGCTCCTAAATTCACCTCCTCCAATGCACACAATCTACAGCTATACACAGAACAAGTTCCTCCGAAAGAAATCCGGAAGCTAGCCAAGCGACTCCTACGTATCGTGTGAATGAGAGAAAAACCCACATAGGAGGTGTAGGAAAGGCTGAGACACACTCTTGCCATTAAGCACACCTCTGGCACAGTGACATAGACAAGAAGGAACGCCCAACTCCCTTTGGAGTGAAGGGTTAGAACCTCTAGCACCCCAGCTTTTAAGACTTCCCCCTGAGGGACAGTCCTTCCCAAGACAACTAGCTCTGAAAACCAACGAGGCTGGTGTCCGCAAGACCGACAAGTTTTTAACCAACTATCCTAAGGCTCGGTGTAGAGGCAGAGACAGAAATGCCCAGCTCATGTCTTTCCCTGAAAGAGGCCTATTAGCATATCTGAGTTGTAGTGAAAAAGAAAGTTCTTAATTGGCTACTCCTCCAGAGCTCAGTGCAGAGGAAGCAGACGATAATGCCCACTCACAGTTCCGTGAAGCATCTGCCTGAATACTTAAGGAGCTGCTGCGTGAGGGCCCAGCTTCTGGAAAGTCAGTCTTCACCTCAGTACTGACTGAGGTCCTCCCCTTTAGGACATCCACAGAACCTGGCACACTCTCACCTACAGGACCCACTACGTGTAAAGACGGCGGTTGGACGGTCACAAAGACACATAGATCAAACAAAATACAGAGCCAGGAATAAAGCCAGGCGTTCATGGTCAATTAATTTTTGACGAAGGACTCATGAATATACAAAGGGGAAAGAACAGTCTCTTCAATAAATGGTGGTGAGAAAACTGGAGAGCCACATGCAAAAGAATGAAACTGGCCCAGTATCTTACATCCTATACAAAAATCAAACTCGAAATGAATTAAAAACTTGAACATAAAACCTGAAACCATAAAACTCCTAGAAGAAAACAGGCAGTAACTCCCTGCCACTGGCCTTGAGAATGATTTTTTTAGATTTGACAACAAAGGCAATTAAAGAAAAACAAGTGGAACTACATCAAACTAAAAAGCTTCTGCACATCAAAAGAAACCATTAACAAAATGAAAAAGCAACCTAGGATGTGGAAGAAAATGTTTGTAACATATATCCGATGAGGGGGTTAATATCCAAAATATATGAAGAACTCATACAACTCAATAGCAAAAACCAAAGAATCCAATTAAAAAATGCAGAGGAACTAAAGACATTTGTCCAAAGACATCAAATGACTGACGAGTATACGAAAAGGTGGTCAATACCAGTAACCATCAGGACGATGCAATCAAAAGCACACGAGGTATTTATTACCTCACGCCTGTTGGAATGGAGGTCGCCAAGAAGAGGACGTGGAGAAAAGGGAACCCTAGCGCACTGTCCGCGAGGAAGTCACCTGGTACAGCGACCATGGAGAGCAGCATGGAGATTCCTCAAAACGCAGCTACCGTGTGATCCGGCAGTTCCCTTCTGGCTATTTACCTGAATGGAACGAAGTCACTGTCTCAGAGATGTGAGACCGCCATGGTACACTGCAGTGTTATTTACAACATCCGAAACATAAAACAGCCTGGGCGACCATCGACAGATGAAGACACTTAAAAAATGTAGTATACGTACACACTGGAATACTACGCAGCCATAAAAAGAAGGAAATCCTGCTATTTGTGACAACATGGATGGACCTAGAAAGTATTATGTTGAGTGAAATAAGTTAGACAAAGACAAGTATTGTATGACCTCGCTTATATGTGGAATCTCAAAAAAGAAACTTTTAGTAACTGTGACAGGCTGGTGGCTGCCTGAGGCAGGGGGTGGGGAAGTGGGTCAAGGTGATCAAGAGCTACAAATGTTCAGTGATAAGCTAAATGAGTTCTGGGGTTGTAATTTACAGCATGGCGACCATTATTAACAACACAGTTTTGTATATCTGAGAGCTGATAACAGAGATCTTAAGGTTCTTATATATATTGCAAAATGCCTACCACGCTTCATCTTCCATGAAGATCTAGCAAATTAATTTATGGATAATTCTTCGTACTGTGCTATCTTTAACAACCTCAAAGGCGAGCTCGTTTGGGAGGCAGAGCCCAGGAAGCTTTCGGTTAGTATCGGAAACCTGTTCTGCTTCCTCGGACACGACGCACCAGCCCTTAGAGTAATCAGAAAAACTTTACCATAATCCATATGTACGGCCAAAGTTGTTTGTATGTAATAAAATTTCAAAAAATGCATTCCTTTTGTTACTCACAATCTCCCTGTAAGGTAGAAAAAAGACAATCTTACTGTTTCTACCTCACAGATACAAAACCTAGGTCTGTAAGAAGCTCAAAACAGGTACGCCCCGCTCTGCAAGACGACCAAACGGGTCTCCCTGCTCTAGTGCGGTGTCCCCACAAGCTCCAGGAAGTCTTCCACAGTGTCTCCAGGTGCCAGCACCAGAACGTGTGGTGACGTCGTCACCACTGAAATCCATTTCATCCACTGAAATCCATTTCATTCAGCATCACTTCAGCTCAGAGAAGACTACTGCATAATGGAAAAGAAAAAAATTTAGCAATTCTATTGATATGTCTATGGTCTTCCGATCTATTCAGGGGCAAGCGGCAAGGTGCACAACACTGTTTATGTTATATGCTATCGTTTTTGTAGAAAATTATTGAATAGGCATTAAAAATCTCTGGAAAGACTCATAAGAAATGAACATCATGAATTTTTTCTGAGGAGAGGAAAAACGTAGCTAGGACAGTGATGGAAGGGAGACTTTTTAATTCTTTACCCTTTTATAATTTCAGAATTTTGAACTGTGACTACTGACTACTCAATAAATAAAAACCAAATTTAAAAATGAAAAAAAAACATTACCGTAAGAGATGAGATGACAAAGACTGAAAACAGAACAAACCATATCACTTGTCACACACAAAAGAAATGGAGTTTTGCGTATTTTATTTAACAAAGTCAGGCCATGGCAAATTTGTAACTTAAATTCACTCTATATACTATATGCATATATCCCAGAGAAAAAAGGAAGTAAATGCTTGATAGAAAATATTTTCCCATGGCTTCTTTATAAAATTCTCAATTATCTTCTCCTTTTTATATTAGGATTGTATCTGCAAAGAAAGAAATAGGGTTAAATGATATCTAGAGAAATGATAGCATTTCTTTCACTTTTCAAAATACATAGTCACACTTTAGCAAACAAAATGAGAATCCCAAGTTTGTCCTTAGAATCAGATATTAAGCACTGACGTTTTTACTTTCACTTATCCTTTTGATGTTGCTTTGATGACTGGTAAAATATCAACAAAAAGAATCCTATAAAAGCATTAAAATAATAAACAAAAACAATAGTTTAAAAATATGCGTCTATACTTCTTCCAGTGTGGCTTCAAATAGTTGTTCCCCACCACCCTGACCCACCCCCACAGTCCCAATTAACGTATACCATTTGCACAAAAAAGCACAATGAACCTAAAATATAATTACTTTACAAAATTTTCTCCTATAACAATTAAACAAATGTAGCTGGACAACCAGATGTTCTCATCTGACTACTTATGAAAAATTATTGCTTCTCGGCCTTTTGGCTAAAATCAAGTGAAAAATCAGCACTGTCAACATTTTGACCGATTCGTACTGTCAATGATAAAATTAAAGAACCAAATTTACTGCGAAACAGACTAAAAAATATAATACCTTCTTTATTTTGCCTCTAAGTTTGGGAAAATGTTATCGTCCCCTATCAACCTATAATAGAATATTTTACAATATTTGAGAACTAATTATTATAAGGTTTGTTGGGCCTGTAAGAATGCTGACAGTTAAACCAGAATTAAATTACAATTTCTCATTTTAACTTCACTAAACCTCCCACAAGAACCTGCTTTGAAACCCTAATCCAGCCTTTTGTTTTTATGCATGCGCTAATTAAAACTAAACAAATGGTCTGATATCTTACTTGTCTTAATTCGAAACCATTCAGTGCTAATTCTACTAAAAGCTGAAAATCTCACGAATTTATCAGCCAAATTCCCCCAGTTCAAAAAGCTTCTCTGCCTGAATGCCCCGTGCAGACTTTCCGTATCCGGTGGTACGGTCCACTGAGCCACCCACACTGCAAAGCTACGTCTGGTGAGCCTGAGGAGGAAGTGCACAAGGAGTAAAAAGAAATACACAGGTGAAAAACCAAACACCCTTTAGGTGAAGGGACCAAGTGTCTATTTCTAAGGACAGAAGAAAAATATTTCATCTCTACAAATAAAACTGAATTTTATATACATCGCTTTAAGATCCATGAGAAAGCTGAAATCAGACTTTACCTAAAGAGGTCATCAGCGAGAGACTCTTCTTTTGCTTGTTGATTTTGCACCTGTAAATCAACATAATTTCAAACATTTGCTCAACGATGCACACACGGTTAGTGAACGGCTACACTGGGTGGTCAGTGGCCTCTGTGATGTCCATACCCAGGTCACCAGGTTCAGAGTTCTTGCCCATGCGACGACCTCTCCATCCTCACACTCACCACGACTACTGCGCCGCCCTCTAATCAAACGACTTTCCCAGCCAATCTCCTCTCAAAGGCGACCAACATCCACACGGCTAGCCTGTTGAGTTTTTAAACATTTTGCCAGCAGAACCCTTTCACTAAACGTACCCTCAGTGTTCTGAGTCACACCACTGATGGCGGAGCTGAGGGCGACACACACCCACCTGCGACCTGATCAGCTCTCCAGGTAAAACGGAAGCCGTGTGCTTCTCACAGAGCAGCCGTCAGAAACACTGCTGACGCTCTCACTGTCCTGAATATTCTCAAAGCCTCCTGGTAGGGGACGCTAATTTTAAAGTTACAAGACAGTCAGGAAAAATCACCTTTATTTTATGTACCTTAGTAAAAACAGTAAGTAAAATAGTATCAAGAAACAGAAATCTTCAAATTACTGGCATTTTTTCTAGAGTTTGGGAGAACTATATCTCATAATCTTTCAAAATTCAAATCAGGTTGGACAGAGTTCAAAGAATTATTATGTTTAATGCACAGAATGAAAAAATACCAAATGCAAGAAAACTTCGGGAATAATTCAGTGATGATGAAAACTAAGACTGGCCTGCAGCAGCGGTAGAGAGAAGGTGGGAGAAGGACCTGAAGACGGGGATGCGGAGGGCGGAGCGCGGCCCGAGCGGGCGCCGAGGGTGGGCCGCGGGGTCGGGAGCCAGCCCTGCGGCCCGGGCGGCCCCAGCGCACAGGGGAGCTTCGGGGGAATGGACGGGGCACACAGGTGCCCTCTCCTAATCCTGACAAAACAAACACAAAAGTCAGCGGCTGCACTGTCACTGACTTCTCCCAGCCAGGAACGAAGCAGCCCCAATGGCCGCAATCAGGCAAGAGCCGCAGAACTCCACGCTGCAGACCTGGACCAGCTGGAGCTGGCCGTGCCAGGGACCGAAAGGCGACGGCGAGGACTCCGGACGCCGCCCCGCCCAGGAGAAGGCGCTGCAGAGCCCACCCGGCTGGGGAAAAGCAAGGACCACCGCTGGGGGCAGGTGAGTCCTGGGCCGACAGCGACCGACGGGCCTGACACAGACAGAGGTCCCTGACACATCACAAACACCCTAAACTGCCAGGCTGTTCCCTGCTGGGACGTGGGCGTCTCTCCCACCCAGGACGCAGCACGCAGCTCCCGCTGAGCCCTCCCTGTGCTCGACCCGGGTCTTCAGGCCGCAGAGACTCCACGAGACTCGCAGCGGGCCTGACGGAGCACGCGGCCACACTGGCGGTATGGAGGCACCAGGTCATTCTGTTCCTCACGAGCTGAGGGACAGGAGTCATTTCGACTACATTCAATTTTTTGCCTCACCAACTGGCTTTAGACTGTAATCCCTGCATAAGATGGCACACAGTGCTTCACACGGCAAAGGGAACGTTTTCATTTTAAACAGCTACAAGACCAAAGAAAACAGCAAAGCCACTCCACACACCAGAGGGAAAGAGAGAGAACAGAACAAATTGAGCAAGGACCTTGTCTCTAAGCAACAATAACCCAAGAACAAAGAGCAAGCAAGTTAATAACATGAACGCAGCAAAATAAAAACCAGAATGAAAAGGAAACAAACTGAGAACTATGATAACGCCACTTAAGAAATAAATAAATTAGAAAAGGCTAACGCTGACTGTCTCCACTGTTCCGAATGCTTCGTAAGTAGAATCTCATTTAATCTTCTCAAGAAGTCTGTGAAACAGAAGTATCATTCTTTTCCAATTCTGCACAGCAAAACAGAGGCTAAAGACGCTACCTGCCAAGGCCACGTAGCTGGTGACGAGCAGAAGAGAAAGAGACACAACCGAGATCTGGATTTCTGACAGAGTGCAAGAGCTTAAGAAAATCATGACAAATGCAGGCGAAATAAATGTGGAGGGCGAAGGAACCTGATGAAAGGGCAGCTGCAGCTTAAACGCAGAGAACCCAGCGAACATAAAAACGTTTTAAAAGATGAAGCGGAAAAGCTTCACAATGGTGTCTGCACTCGAATTGATTATACAAGCATCCTACTATAACACTGTGACGTCATACATATTTGATCAGAAACCTGCACATTTGCATGAAGTGTAGAAATATGAACGAGATGACTGGCATTTGCCTTTAAGCACTCCAGAAAGAAAAAAGGCTGGGACAGGGAACAGATGAAGCAAGATGTGCCAAGTGCTGAGATTCGCCTGAAGCTGTGGTCTTGGGGGTTTGTTTTAACTTGTGGTGTATTTGAAAACTTTTCATAATAAAAAGTTTAAGAACCTAAACGAAGCAGTACAAAAATTACTACTCGATAATTAATACTATCTAACAACTTCGTTTACCTTCTTAAAACTTAGAAAGACTCTCTGGGGAAAAAGGAGATAGCTCAGCAACAACTGCCCATGGAAGGAGGAATGAAGGCAAGTCTCCCTCAGCGAGCAGCGAGCAGCGAGCAGCATCGACAGTGAAGCTGACGTTAACACCCCGCCCCCGCCCGCCTTAATGACGGGCACGATTCACGTCACGAAACCAAAGTGTAAAAGTGTAACCGCAGAGAATGACATTAAACCTATCCTAAAACCACATATAAAAATTAACTCAAAATGGATCAAGGATCTAATGTAAGAGCCAAAACTATAAAACTCTCAGAAGAAAACACAGGGGAAAAGCTTTCTGACATTAGATTTGGCAATGACTTCTTGGACCATATAACACCAAAACACAGGCAACAGAAAGAAAAGAAAAACAGATCAATTGAATTATATAAAAATTTAAAACGTCTGTACACTGAAATATACAATCAACAGAGTGAAAGGGCAACTCAGAGAAGGCGATCACATATCGGCAAGTCACATATGGGATAAGGAGTTACTGCCCAGACTATAGACAGAACTCTTATGACTCAACACTCTGATTAAAACTGGGCAGAGGACTTGAATGGACGTTTCTCCAAAGAAGACACGTGAATGGCCAAAAGCATATAAGAAGATGCTCACACATTAATCGTTAGGAAAATGCAATCAAATGAGATCTATTCACACCATTAGATGTGTACTATCAAAACAACAGAAAACAAGTATTTCAGAGCAAATGGAGAAACTGAAACCCTTTTGCACTGTTGGTGGTTATGTAAAATGCAGTAGCTGCTACAGAAAACAGTAATTTTTAAATTAAAAAAAAGAAAAAGATATTAGAGAAAATAGAAAAAGGTAATACTCAAGAAAAGAGAAATTCTCAGAACCGTTGAAAGACAATTCTCAGATTTAGAAAGCCCAGTCCTTTCCACTATATTAACTGATATATTTGTAATACTCTCCACATGACTGTATGACCATCCTTTTAATTGCTATCTTTTAGTTTTCTTTTAAATTTTGGAGGGTTAAGTGTCTTTTTTCCCCTTTACATTAGGATGTAAACTTAACTCATTTGTTTTAGTCCCTTAAAGAAGTATTATAGAAAGGTGCAAATCAATGTTAACGCTCTATAACTCAGGAATTTTCCTGAATGACTTCAGGTCACTTAACTTTGGTTTTAAAAAGAATGTGCTCTAAGGAAACCATAAGGGACCAAAATCAAAGAAGTTCCCAGGCCTCATGCCCGCTAACCTGCAGCTCCTGCTTGAGCCAGTCTTCCAATTCCGTGTTCTTCCGAGCGTGATGCGCTACGAGGTCTGACCCTCCGATGATCTGGGGGAGCCTCCCAGCCCCAGGAAACGTGACCTGTTAAATAATACGAGCGGTGAGGCTACATGCATCAAGAAATTATGACAATCAGCTTTTTAAAGCTTCAAAGAAGCAAAGAATGTAACTCATATAAAAGGCAAGTGCCAAAGATTTATAGCCCATAAATAAAGTGAGAGCAGAAACTGGGTTAGATCCATACGTTTTTACCCTATTTTTTGGCTAGCACTATATCCAGATTTAGATATGTAACTGGGATTCATGTACTAAGAAAATTTAAAATTTTAATGAGGTTTTATTCAAAAATGACCTTACCAATTAAAGCAACTCAAGGTGGCACACACACATTATAATTTAAAGTATTATACTGTGCTCTAAAGATTTCAAAACTTAGGCCCTTTCTAGTACTCAAGAACATTTAAGCATTCGAAATTTTCCAATTTATACATCCCTAGCAAGAGGTGCTGGAGACAGCAACAGTTTATACTTTTAATTGAAACTTTAAGCTTTTAAAATAAAGAAGTGCTAAAAAATGTGAAAACGCATATCAAGCATGCTGGTAATATCATACTTAGAGAGTAAGTAATAAATCCTTAATGTTTATGGGATGCACTTTTAAATTTTCAATATACAAAATGGAAAGGGAATGTTAAATTACTTTTCATCAGTAAGCAGCATTTTAAAAGTACAAATACAGCCATGTCATTGATTTGGGTATAGAGAAAAACTCAGACAAACCCTTTCACTAGAGACAATACAATTAAACATCTTTCCCGATAAATTTTGGGTCGAATTTCTTTTATACTCTCAAAAATTACTCCTCGGTCAAGGATATTAATATTTTTGAGGACGGTATATTTTTCCGACCTACTCTCCAGAAGTCTGTGCTACCTCAAACTCCTCCATGCCACACGGGGGAGGGCTTCGCTTTTCCTTTGGTAACTTCAGTAACGAAAATGTAGTATGTCTTTTGAATTTGGAATTAATGACGCTCTTTCGTGATACAAAGCTGAGCATGAAGTGACCACAGAATAAGAACGCTCCTGTGCTATGCATGAGCCTCAGCTGCAGGGTGGGAAAAAGTAGTGGGGGCCATGTCAGTGGAGATATTCCCACATTCCTCCCGTTCAAAGGAGTTTAGAACCCTTCAGAGATTGTCATAGTAAGCAGAAAACTTATTTAACTGAGGTACGTTAACAGTAGCTCACGAGAATCAGAGAGAAAAAGCTACACCACCTATGGTCACAATGAGAACCATACCGATTACGTTCTCAGAGAAAAGCAGTCTTCACAGAAATCACTTTTGAAAAAATTCTATATTCTCATCAAATGCATAAGCAAAAGCTAGCAGTCAATAGTAGGTCTAAGCAAGCAAGCAGCAAATATCCCAGAACAGAGAACAAAAGAACAAGGCTGAGCCAGAAATTTCTTTAACCGCGCAGACAAGCAGGTCCTAGGAAAGGAGGGACTCGGCTCCAACGGCACCACTCAGCGCACGTAACTGCGCTGTCCACCTCCCCACGCGAGGAACAGCAAGCCTGGTGCGCTACACTCAGCGCACGTATCTGTATGGTTTTATGTCCTCACACGTGCGATAACAACACTCCTGGTGTCCATTACTGAATGTGCTCAGTTATTTTCAACAAACCTGTTCGCACATCGGTATCAGCACTGAGAGGGCCCTATTCATGCAGCCGAAGGCCTGTGGCTTAAGGTGGGAAAAGCAGGAACCAGCTAGACACACTTTAAAGAGTGCAGTCTCCACGAAGTTTGTCTCCTCCTTGGCGTTCCACACACTCACTCACTGGCAGTTCACGTCCGTCCTAGAGCAACTTCTTAAAGTTTTAAGCAGAAGAAACCACCAGTTTTCAGCACGACCTGCTTTTCTCACCACTTAGCAACAACACTGCTCCAGACGCTGCCCTCCTGCCCACATCGTGGTTAAGGGCGCACACACCTTTCTGAACTTCTTGAAATTCTTCGTCTGCCCGTAGCCGCCACTTCCACCGGCTGCGCTCCTGCGCTGGAACGCGGAGTCGCAGACCACCAGTGACCGAACTCAGTCAGCAACACCCTTGCTGCAGCGGCTCGCCACCCTCCCGCCGGAGGCCCATCGCTGCTCTTGAGTGGGGTTTTAGATGGAGGGATAAAGGAGGAAGAGAACAAGGAAAAGGAAATTATTTGTCATTAAGAGGTCTACAGAAAAAAGTTCAGATACTCTGAAACCAGAAAGCTATTTATTCAAGTACTCCCTTAACTTCAGAAGCATGTACATCATACTAATGTATGTTAGAAGGCTAAACACCTTACGGTATTTTTAATTTAGTAGTCTATTTTAATAAATATCATCTCAGTAAACAACTCACCTTTTTACATATATTTTCTTGGCAAGAAATCTCAGTACTGTCTACTTCTTTTCATTAAAATCACAAACATACACTCCATTCTATATTTAAGTTTTCTCATCTCCTATATTTAAGCTTTCTTGGATGTTCAGTAATTTATATTTTTTATTATTTCCGACATCTTATGAAGGTCAATAATTCTGGACACAACACCTCATTAACTGAAAGCCACTTTATTCCAGATTAACAGTTATTAAATCAGCCTAAAGATCCCTTCCTGCAGCTGAATGAGAGTCTTTTCCTAACTAGTCACACCCAACACTGCTACAGCGGTTCAAGGCTCACCATCTAGTCTTTCAAACTGCTTTACTATATGTTCATATGGAAGGCGCTGCCAGGACTAAGATAAAGACAGTCAGGGAGGGAAGAAAAAAGGGAAAAGTCAAAAAAAGGTTCGTCTGATAGTGACAGACTATAATCAGAAACTCTAAAAAAATAACAATGGCCTAATAGTTTTGTACTATGTTTTAGAGTTTAGAAATTTTCTACATCTATTACTCTGCTTGACATAAACGACAACCCTGCTGGAAAAGTGTCAATCTGATTTTGTAAACGAAGGAGCTGAGGTTGATAAATGTGAGGATGACTTGCTCAAGGTCTAATCTACGGAGTAGAGGGCAGGGAACCACACTCGGGCATTTCTCCATACCCTTTTTGCTACATCAAGGTTATAAAATGATCTATCCAAAACTGATAACATAATGGTCCATAAGTCAAACCTTTATAAAAATTAAATAAAAATTTCCTCACAGATGGTTCTTCTTCAGTCGACCACAATAATTCTTTCTTGAGCTCACATTTCTTCCCAATTACATTTTCTTCCTAAAAAAAATAATAATATTGTTCATAAGAGTAATAAAATGGTACCCTTTCCGAAAACCTTAAGAAATATTCACTCTCCAGACCCAGTGATTTGACTTTCAATTATTTTCCTAGAGAAACTATAAGATGGGAATAGAAACGTATGGAGAAAACACACTGTAGTACGAGTAGTTATGAGCGCCAAGGACTGGGAGCAATCTGGTTATGTTCTTTACTTAAGGAATACTTAGTATCAGAAATGAGCAAAGTGAAAAAAGTAGCTATAAAATTGCCTTAACATGAATTCCAAGTTTTGCATGATTTTAAAAAGTAAATACTAAAATATTAACTATAGCTATCTGCGGACAGTAGGAGTATCAACAAAAAGTGATTTTTTTCCCACATGTCTACATTATGTACTACTTTTACAGTTAAAAACAAAGTGTTAAGGGATTTATGTTTAGATTTGAATTTTAAATCACCCTTAATTCAAGACAAAAGAAAGTTACTTTAATTACGATGTTTATCTGCAATACACTGGAGTCCACCTTGTATGCAACCAGACTGCCCTTCACCTTGACATGTCCAGACCCCGTTCCACACAAACACGTATCACATACATGGCTTCCTAATACTTCCCATTAGCAGTGCAGTCCCTTCAGATACAATAAAGCGGCATATTGTTCTACATCAAATTTTCAATGCTTCAGTAATAAAAATCAGAAAAACTAATTTCAATATGAAAGTTGGAAAGAAAATGCAGGAAAAGAACATACTTTGTGCTTGCTTAGGGACTCGAGAATGAACATCGTATGAAAACTTGGGTTCTGAGCCGACCATGTGCCCTTCCTGGCACTCGCTCACGCCATCGCCGTCAGAACAGGGTACTCCCTGCACTTCCCCCACCCTGCCCTGCTCCCTCAAACCTGCTCAAACTCTTCTGCCAGCTTGTATTTCCTAGCTCAGAAAATCACACGCCAACCCGCCCCGGCCCTGGGCCTGTAAGCCTGGGACTATCCCACGAGGGTAGACCGCGCTTTTGTCCCCGCCGTCAAAACCAAGCTAAGCGACCCTGAAACGTTAGGGAACACCTCCCACTGCCAGCCTCCTAATCTGCTGCAGGCGGACAGCGTGTGTCACCGCAGGGCTGCTGCACACGGAAGGCAGGAGGGGGTGGCTGCGGGCACTGGGCTTTGGAAGATGCTGGAGGCATACGAGAGCAGGAAACCTTAGTTCGGAGGTGAAGAGGAGATACAGTGTAGACAGTGGGCGCTGTTAAGAAGAATGCTGATGGGAACGCCACGTCACGTGCACATTTCACAGAGACGGGAAATGGAGAGCAAGGCCCTGATCTAGGCACCTGGGCCGTGCGCATGAAGACAAAGCCAGACAAACGCCGGGCAGGAGCGCCCCGCCAACTGCGTTCTGTGCCGGCTTACAGAAAAGCTTACAGACATGCGAGCCTCTGCATTTACGTCCCAAAACAGAAAAACAGCAACTCTACTATTAAAATATTTTAGAAACTGCCTTTCTGAATTACAGCTAAGGAATCCAATGTCGACGAGAAGTACCGCATCTTTTGCCTTCTTAAAAATGCAAAATCTTTTAAATGATAAGAAATATTTTTTTCTGATAATCACCTCTGTAGCTTGAAATATTAAGCGTAATTACTTGAATCCATGAACAAAAAGGACTTTCAACAAATTCTTAAAATCACAGAAATGAAAATTAAGCACACTTGGTGGTCTGCGTAAGGCTGCCCTTGGGTCCGCACCCATTTCCCGGCTGTGACATCATACTGTGGTTATGAAAAACGTTCCATGGGACCAACAGGGTGAGTGGTACCTGGCTCCCTCTGTAATTTCCTTTAACTGCTTATGAATCAATTACCTCAAAATAGAAAGTGCTTAAAAAGTATCTTACATTTAAAGAATACTTTTGTAACAAGATTTACACTAACAAAAATTAGTGCTAGAATGGTGATTTAACTTTTAGAATATCCGAAAGTGTGCCATATGTTGTTATTCACGCTCCAAGTCTATACAACATATTTATTTTGCACTGTCTTTACTTAGAAGATCACAAATAGTAAAATAAAGACAAAGACAAATTATGCTACAGAACCATAGAACAAAAGAAAACAATTCCACTCCTGATGTCGTCGCCAGGATGTGAACCGTGGCTGTGGAACACAAGGTCCCTCAGGGTCACAAGACTGCCATCGGTCCCCGCACCACAGGTGGGGTGTAATGCCCAGTTACGGGGCGGGGGGGGGGCAACAGAGCTAACAAGACCTCTGTGGGGGATCAGAATGGGAAATCTTGATTTCATGAAATTTGTGCTCCCACCTAATGAGCAAACTCGTCTACAGATAGTAGGCAACTTACTAACGCATAAAATAGGAAGTGTTGGAACAGTTGTCTTAGACCAAAGTGAGCAAGACAAATAAACAATATTCATGAAAACATGATAGAACATTAAAGATCAAAATGGAATAAAAAATTCCTAGTGATATTACCCTAAAAGTTTACTCAGTATTTTGTTTCACTATTTTCTTCATCTCTCTTTGCTTGTTTACTCTTTTAAGGCACCTCCTAGAATGACATTCATAGCCAAACGCATGATGTAATTAATAGTACAGCCAGGAAATCTATTAAAGTGATCGTGAATAACAGTTTTATTTATTGTCATTTATTATAAACTGTCAAAGAATCATTGTATTTTGAGCAATTTATCTTATCGACCAATGAATACTTATACTTAAAAATATGTTGAAGATATTAAATTTTTTTCCTCAAGGGAAACATAATGGGTGCTCACACTATCAGTACAAATATCTGAAGTATTTTTAACATTTTAAGTTTCTATTTGTATTACTTTTCATTAAAAAATGTTACTTACAGATATTTTGTTGCATTCTGATATTCTTTCATCATTAAAAGAGCCATTTGTTTCTATATCCGATCTTGGCCTTTTTCTAATATTGCCATCTTCCTCTTGTTTTTGAACTTTCACTTCGATTTCTAGCTCTGGTTTTGTGTCCTTGAATAACTGCTCCAATACTTCATTTTCTATGGCTAAATCATCGATGGTCCTTTTCTCTGACTTTAGTTTTTCTGTAGAAAGAGATTTATTGGCAGAATTTTTCACAGTGGGTTTGAAGTCTACATCCATAAACAGGTGACCTGGTTTCCTCCCCACAGGCTCATTGTGAGGTGGAGGCTGCTCGTTATTTCTCCATATTGAGGGTGTAGCAGGTTGCGTTTCTTCTAAAAGAGAACAAGACATTTCTATTCTTGCTGATTTAGATGAGGTTTCTTGATTTTCTTCATCCCTTTCCCTTAGATTTAAAAAGAAGAGGAAAAAAACAAAAATAGACAAGTAAACAACTAAGTAATTTAATAGCTTGGCAGTATTTACGTCCTCCCCATTTAATTCACAATATTCTTGATTTTATTAACAATATTACTAGAAATAAAAAAACTGACATCTGAAAACAGTGGATAATTCATATATACGCTACTGTTTGGAGAGGACTGACTGACCCTACGGCCAAAACAACATGGAGATGCCCATCTTCTCTGCTGAAGTGGCTGTAGTGATAAATCGATGAGAAAAGGTAGAAAAATATAAAACTACAACTTGTTGCCAGGAAACAGTAGTTTACATTACAATGTAAGGAACTTGTGGGAATAAAACATGATGGGTTAATGAGAGCTGGATTCAAGATAATAAGTCACAGATGTTAAATCCAGAATACACTACAGACTACACTCTGCAAGTAATATGTGACCCAGAGCTTTCTAGATAGCACTGTATCATTCGTTCCACAAGCACTGAACACCGTATTCATTAAATTGTACTAAGGCCTGTAGAGGACATTAAAACTCAAGTCCCTACTCTCCAGGAATTCCCTGGATTCACGCTGAATGGGACACTCAAGGTGACATTTTACTAAGTCTAACTAATGTCAGGGTACTGGGTAGGCTGATCAAGACGTTTTTGTAAAAATATAGGCGGTCAGAGATTGAACCAGAAAGCTGGCAGCACAGATGGAAAGGGAGGAATTTATTAGACACTGAAAGTAAGAATCAACACTACTGGTTTGGGGAGGCAGAGGAGGAAGAGTCAAAGATTCTGACAAAGTGAACCCTGAACAAAAAACGCACATTCGTTCACAGCGAAGAAGATCCGGCCTGTCATTTGGGAAAACAGCAGAAAATTACTGTGGAAAAATAGAAGTGAAGCTTAAAGGATAAATTAGGGCCAAATGCATTGCTCATCTGTAATAACATCATGAAATCCTGAAGGTAGAGTCCTCAAGGTATAAAATGCAGTAGCAGAAGGAAAAAAAGTCCTCAAAAAAAAGGGGGCAAAGGGCAAGTCAGAGAGAGAAAGAGCTGGGACAGGCCACTGCCACGGCAGCCGAGGCGACTCGAGGACACGGGCGCAGGAGCTGCGTGCCGCCGGAAGGCCGCCTGAGTGGGCGACGCGTCGGCGGGGACTTCCAAGGATCGCCAGGATGAAGTGCTGCCAGCTTAGGAAGAGCCTACAGAAACGGGAGCGCGGGCTCACGACCATCTCCGTCCCTGAGAAGTGCACCAGCGAGGGCGCGAGGAAGGCAGCCGCGAGAGGGAGCCGCTCGGGGAAGGTTCTAAGCAGGGACGCAGGGCTCCCTCGGGGAGACCTAGAGACCACAGCATGTTCTCCCTCCTGGCGGTGGGAGAGGCCACCGAGGAGCGAGCAGGCGAGGGGCCTGGGTGTGGCAGAGGGAAGCGGGCCAGGGCCCCACCAACGCCAGGTGCGGAAGAGAAGAGGAAGCGGGGTCCGTCCAGGGCCTCAGTGCTGGAGAGGAGACCAGGTCAAGGGCCCCAAGGGCCCCAGCTTTCCAGAGACTAAACGCCACTCCACAATCGCAAAACAAGTCCTGGCCTTTCTCAGAGGCACAGAGAGGTGTCCCTAACAAGCGCACCTTTTCTTGGCGGTCGGCTGGAAGTAGTTCCTGATGGAGTTGGGCTGCAGCCGCGGGAAGCCTGAGCCCTCCTGCTGCCCCCCGGGGGCTCGGTGGGGGACAGCTGGCAGGCTGCGAGGTTCGTCCTCGCCACAGTACCTGATGTGACAGTGCTATTATCAGAATTTATTTGGGGGGGTTCCTTCGCAGTGGATGTTTCTTGTGAAAGCATTCTGAATTTTTGTTCCACTCTGGAGATTTTCATTTCTTGTGGCCTTTCACTCAAATCCATACTGTAGCAAAATAAAAGAATGCAAGGTAATCAAGATTACAGCGATTTTTACCTAGAAACAAAGGCCTCTAAGGAGTACTGACATAATACAACCTGAGAACATAATTGTTCTGAGACGATAACTCAGCAAACATATTTTACCCTCCAGAGAAGTAGCTCCTGATCACCATGCTCCCTGAGGACCAATGGTCCCTGTCTCCTCTTCACCCCACAGTATGCAACAGGCCTACCGCACCATGAAAAAATTACCGGACATGCACGGAATGTCGACTCAGTACCCCATAACAAATTAAACGGGGTGATAATCCTACGTAATTTCACTTTAAGGTTTTTTAATTATTTCCATGCAAAAAATTAAAAAATAAAAATCAGAAAAATAACTTCCTGTTGTCCAGTATCATATATAATGGGGCATTTTAGATCACTGTCAATGAACTTATATGGTTATATTCCAGGCAGATGACAGTCTCTGCAATACAACTCAACCCTAGACTAGCAGAAAAATATTTTAAACACATGTATGCACACATAGCTCTACGATGCATAGTTGTCAAACTTATTTCACTGGTCACAAATAAAGCAGTATAATTCTTTATAGTCTTCTGTGTACATTTGCAAGGAACACTAACAAACAAACCTTAAATCTTAAGACAGGGGCTGACGGCCTACGGCCCCCAGGGCGAACACGGCCTGCTCCTGTTCTGTAAATGAAGCGTGCTGGAGCAGAGCCACGCTCGTTCGGCGCAGGCTGTCACGGCTGCTCTCGCGGTACAATGACCGGAGTTCCACGGCTGTGACAGAGCTCAATGGCTCAAAGAGCCAAATATATTTACTCTCTGGTCCTTAGAGAAAGCTTGCTGATCCCTGTGCTAACATATTATCTGCCCCGGCACCTCTGCCTCCCACGCGTCCTCTGCCAGGAGACACCGGGCTAAAAACGCACAGAGTAACCGCAGACAGAAGGAGACGAGCTCGCCGGCGGCGAGGCCTTACCGCGTGCCTGCGTGCTCTGACTCCGTCTGGGCTGCGCACGTCATCTTGTTCACCGGCGCACCTGGCATTAGTTTTTCTTTGACTGACAAGCCTTGGGAAAGCCTTGGCCCTGCAGTCGCCGCCTTCGATCCTGTAAGGCACACAAGAGAAGAAGGAACATGACAGCTGCTCACAAGACTGACCTCTGGTCGCTCACCTTGTCAGACCGGCGTGCTGAGGGGACTGACTAGGGAAGACGGCCCGTGGCTGTCTCGGCCAGCGGAGCCGCCTGTCAGCATCTGCGACGAGCCCGTCTAAACCAAATCATTTTACAGCTACATCAAATGCTTCGCAGTAAAGGACTTTCGACCAAAATAAAAATAATCAACTGAAATTCTATTTCAAATTATGCTTTCAGCAAACAAAAAACTTACATTTCTACCCTACCGTCTATACAACTCAAAATCAACATGTTTTCTTTTTAGGAGGAACATACTATTTGAAAAAATGCATAAGCGGGTTTAGACGTAAACGTCTTGGCTACTACGGGAAAGCACGACCCCCTCACCGCTTCACGCGGAGCTGCTGAGGGAGCGCTTCGTCCCGGCCCCCACCACGCCCGCAGCAGCCGCTCGCGCACGTGCGACCACGCCACCTCCCCTCTCCTCGGTGGGAGATCAGCACCGAACGGGATCAGCACGATTCTTCCCTCACAAGTTGTTTTGAGGACAAAATGAACAGGAACTTGGAGAGTACTCAGAAAATGCTTGGGACATAACAAGTGAGCACTGTGCCAGTGTGAGCCGTTACCACTGTCCTCACCCCTCACACCTGTTCACGTGTGACTGTCCCTGGGAGACATGGGCCAGGGACGGAGTCTTGCTCCTCTCTGCAATGTCTGGTGTACAGTGGACATAAATAAGTGAAAGAAATTAAACCGACTGATCATTTTTAAAAGCTGACATCTGCTGAGCACCCACACTGACTGACCACGGTCAGGCCCTCGTAACATGCGTGTGTTTAACAAGTGTTCACTGCTGCTTCCAAATGACTCTGCCACTCTCCTTAGCTGGCCGCCTAAGGAGCTCACTGGCATCTCCTCAGACACACATGTCCCTAAAATTCATTTTAGTTTGCACAGAATTTTGACAAAAATAACAACTAAGGATGCTTAGACGACCACCGAAAGAACATTTGTACATGGAACCTAATGACCAAGAACTGCCGGTGTCTGCTGACGATGGGGTCGTTCACAATGCCCGCCATGCTGGGCACGCGTGGGTCAGGTCTGCTCTGACCCGCTCACCTCTGGATGCCAACTGCTTTGAATAAGTACAGGTGTAAAACAAACATGCAATACACACTTACTGAATAAAGGAATGAATGAATAGAGACCAGAAGGAGGAAAGAAAGGAGGGGGAAAGGGAGGGAAGGAGACACGCACCCTCTCTGTCCCCCAAAACTGGCTGTTCTAAAACTGTGTGTACGACTAGAAACCAGACCTACCTGGACTTTGTGCAAGAAGTCGTACTACTCATTCTAACGGATTTTCCCAATTCCGCATGACCTTGTTTCCATGTGAAATAACACAGCAGGGGAAGGTAGTACGGGCCTAGCAGTCAGGACACCCACATTTTAGGACCAGCTTGGCCGTGGACTATCTATGAGACCTCAACTTTGCCCAGCCTTGAGACAGCTCACCTTCTAATAAAAACAGAGTAGAGGATCTCTATGTCCCTTTCAGCCAAAAACACATTTCCAACAGTGGCTGATCAAATTTGGTCGCTCTACACTGAAAAAGACAATCTTGTGTAACTTTGATCTATCAAGCAAATATGAACTACAAACAAGGCCTGTGCTTGCTGCTGTGGGGAATCCAAAATTAACAAGAGCTTACAATCCAGTGGCTGAACGAGGCACGGAAACTGCTGGTTACATTCCAAAGTAGGAAGAAACTCTAACTGGAATGCCAAGAAAACAGTTACTGGGGAACAGAAAACAGAGTAACTAATTCTGACTCAGAGGAGAGCTACGAGAGAAAAAACCACTTAGAAAACGCCACGAAGCAGACGAGCACCTGTGGGGTGCGTCAGAGTCGGACCCGCAGAGTTGGCGTCCCAGGAACAGAGACCGTGACGCGCAAGGTGCAGGAGTGCGGGAACGGCAAGTAATACAGCATGTGCGCTCTCCGGGAGGTGCATTTCGAGATGAGGGTGGCAGGATAAGGCTATGCTAAACTGTCGAGTGCTCATTAGTCTAGAAGAGGGCTTCGTGACCTACTCTAATGGTAACGACAGCTAGTAAGTTTTAAAGGGAAGGCGACTAGTGGCAAAGCAAAGTATTAACTGTAGAGATGACTATGGAGGCAGGACCTGTTCTGGGGGCAATGACAGCCTTCCAGAAAAAAACATGGAGGGTTCAAATAGGGCCTTGGCTGTGAGAAGGGATGGCATCGGGCCTCGTGAGCAGAAGCTATAGAGGAAAAACGTCAGGTCTTGTGAGAACAAGAAAGGACCGAAGTTCACGGTCAGAGTGTCCCCTCAGTGTACACAGAAGCCTCCCCTAAAGCTCAGTTCTTCCCTAGATCTTCTGACCCAGTGGTTCTTAGCATTTGTAGGATAAACACGAGCTTAAAATCAATCCAAACAAACCAAGATGCCTTGTTGCACCCCGGAATGTTCTCAATGATGGAGGATGTGAATTTGCATTAAAAATGTTTCTGAGACATCTATCTAGTTGAGAACTAGCTTTCTAAAAGAGAAACAGAAGACAATTAGTTGTCCCATAAAGGAGCTGGGACAAGGGGAGCTACTCATGCAGATAAAACAATGCTGTTTGTTGTCATATGGTTTTGTTGCATTAAGTCTGAAATTACTGATTGGTGCCTCTGTTTTTTTTTCTGTACCAGAACAGAAATCCACTGTCAACAAAAAAAAATATCTACAGTGCATGCTCTCTCTAAAGGCTGTGGGGCCTCTCTCTCTAGTATCCATAATGGAGTAGTTCTGTCTCTAAGAGGCCGAAAAGTTGGTCTTTAGTTTCTGACTCTCAGGATGAATTCTGGGAATGTTAGTCATGAATTTTGGGGAAATATTCATTATATCACACTTCCAGCAAAATAAGTTATTTGGGCAAGCCCTCTCCCACTCACTCCACAGCACCTCTTTGTACTTAACCCAGCCAGGACTGACCGGCGTCTGCTTGCTTGCTTGTTAACTGTCTGAATCCTGACCTTTAGAATATAAAGTTTACAATAACAGGCAACTTGTTTACTTTATTCACCACTGTATCTTCGGCACTTAAAATAGTATCTGGTATGCAGCCGCCACAAATATTTGTCAGATGAATAAATGACTGAATGGGAAAGGTGCGTTTTAAAAGACAGTGAAAATGGTCACCCCTGGCAAGTATGTAGTAATGTGCATATATAGCTTATCATCAATTTAGAGAATAAAGCTACTGAAGAATAAAATAATGCTGTAATTACCTGAACTGGGTTGGCCTCGAGGATCACAGTAGTTCTCTGTAGTCATGAAAACAACTGCCAATCCGATTTCTGCCTCAGGAATAGGTCTAAGACCCTGCCTGTAAAAACAGAATAGTTTAAGTATGATAATACCTTCCAATTAACATTTATTAATATGATGTCAAGTTGACTCTTTTTTTCCCCCAAATAGTACAGTCATTTTATGGTACAGAGAGAATTTCAAATGCATGGTATGCTAGCTCACTCGCTGGAGCAGCCTTAAATGGGCAGATCCACCACGTTTTACTAACTCAGTTATTTCAACTGTAACGTAAATGCTAGAATAAAGGATACAAGTCCTTCCAGATCTAAAATTCTCTAATTTTCACAATATCCAGATAAGCAAAATATATTTTTATAAGCAAATCTATTTATTTTAAAACTTAAAAGAAAGAAGCAGCAGGGAGAAGGGGAAGGAGAGAGAAAAGCACAAAAAAACCGTATGTAAGTTGTATCTCTACCTGTGTTATGATTTTAAGTTTAGAAAATCAAATCACTTTACGAAGCTGACATGTGCTAAGAAATCTTATTAAAAAAATCTTATGGGGAACCTATCTTCTGTTGTTCTATAATGTGGATAATAACTGATTTTATAAAACAAAAATAATGTAATACAATTTAATAATGTTACATAGATACAATACCTCAAATTTTAACACTTTTAACACTTACTGTAAGACACTTGAAATGGTTGCAGTAGTTTAAAAGGTCTTTTTCAGGTGCTTACTTAACATTTGCTTTTTTGTATATATTGTTTGCATTAACTTAGATTCAACTATATGTACAATTCTAATAGTATTACACTAAAAAAAATTTTTTTAAAGTATTATAACCAAGTGATCGCATTTACCTACTTATAATTCAGGCAATTCAAAATCGGTATTTTATTATCCTACTGATGTTTCTAAAACTGTAAATATAGTATGAAAATTAGTTACAAAGACTGGCTAAAAAAAGTAAAATTAAAACACTTTAAATACATATGTCATAATGAAGCCACACGACAGTACATCCTCTTAGATTGGAAACAGTGGAAACACTCCCTGCCCATGTGGCTGACAGCCCCACTCCCGTATAACGCTGCTCTGGAGGCCCCAGTAGGGGCAAAATGGGGACAGAGGGAGGCATCAGAGGCATGAGGGTTAAAAACAGGAGAGATATGTTATTATTTACAGATGATATGATTTTACAAAAAAAAACTACAGATAAATGATTAGAAATAAAAGAGAGTCTAGCAAGGTGGCAGGATATAAAACAGTACCTCAATGTCGACTAAAGTTCTACACATCAACAGTAAACAACTAGAAGATATAATTAAAGAGACAATATCATATATTTATATTATACCTACCATAGATATAATATCTACCAGAGAACGGGTAGTGCTAGGAATAAACCTAATAAAAGGTATTTAAGATCTCTAAAGAAAAACTATAAAATTTGTTAATTCTCCCTAAACTGATTTGCGAATTCAATAGAATTTCTATCAAATTCCCAACAAGGTTTTTGAAAAGATGATTCTAAAATGTGCATGAAAAAAGGAAGAGCCAAGGATAGCCAGGGTGCTTCTAAAGAAGAGCAGGACAGAGAGATTTGTCCTATCAGATATGAGACCGTAACTAAAGTTATAGAAATTAAGACAGTGTGGCTAACGGTGTGGGCAAGGACAGATATACTGATCAATGGGATAGGATAAAGTCAAAAAGTTCATTTCCAGATAGATGCAAACAAATTTAAAAAACAAAATATCAAAATACTAGTAAAAATTAGTAAAAAAAAAAAAAAGGTATACTCTTTTTCACAGCAGTAAATACATCTCCATTAAGTAAAATGTTTATGGTATGAGTAACTGAAATTTTACTTTTTGCTTCAGCAAACCCATAAAAGAAAAAAAGCAATGTCCATGGTTAGAAGGACTCTTGGGACAGGAAAACTGAATATTGCAAGGAGGTAGCTACAGGCTTTTTAAGCATACAGGCACCCTCAGTCCTAACTACTTCATGCTAGGTGAATAAATATTTAGTCAACAGACTGCCAAGCCCGATGTTCTGACAATACATTTTGGCTTCAACAGTGCTAAGATTATAATACCAATAAAAAGTCTGAGAAAAAACCCTTGATTTAGCACTTTCAAACTCTCCCTCCCACTACAAACGATATTCTAGGAAATCTGACATGTTTTTCCTACTTTCCTGTAATAGTCTACATAAGAGGAATAAAGAATTTTATATGCATTTTTAATGGGTATTAATCATCAAGGGACAAACACATTTCTGCTCTAGGCAATTTCAGAAAAAAATTTACATGAGTTTTAACTTTCTCAGCTGCTACTTAGTCTACAAAAAAACTAACAACTGCTTTGTAGAATTCTGCAAATTCTATGAAAGTAATAAGAAAAGGCAGAAAATACTGAGATAAAACTATCACAGACAAAGATATTCTATTTCTAGCATACTCAGTCACAAGACGTTTTCAAGTGTTAGTCACAAAACCCCTTTAATAGTAATGATCAGCTACGCCTTCTCCTGTCACGCCCAGTGCGACAAGAGACATTCGAACCACCCACTGGCACCTGTGTCCCGTGGGGCCACAAGCCTGCACCTGTGTAGCAGCTCCAGGATGGCGTGGGCGCGGTCCCGAGCATCACAAGCCATGGTCTGGGACCCTGGCCCTGCGCCGCCGATGTCAACCACACAGGTCCCAGGCCAAGAAGAAGCCATCATCTTCTCCACTGTCCTCTGTTACCAACCTGGCATCCCCTCCTCCGAAAACAACTGCTGAACTTAACTTCTTATGCTAAAGCGGGTAAAAAGGAAAAAGCCACGGTTATTCGCTGGAGTGTAGTCTACGAGAGTCACCTGACGTAAGAGCACAGGGAAGTGGCACTGGTCCTGCTTCTGGAGAGCACGACCCGAGCTTGTGCTCTGAGGAACGCCTGGCTCGCAGGCCCTCTGCGGCCCGGTGGCCCCTGTGCCTGCCAGCGCGACGTGCCTTCTGGCAGAAGGCCCTGGAACTCCCCTTTTAGTACACACAGACGGTCGACAACAGTCTACTAATTGAGCAATTAAGAACTGAAACCCAAGTTATATAAAATTAACTAACAAGCCAGGTAGCAAATATTAAGGACGAAGATAATCATGTCCACCAACAACGGGCAAGTTCTGGTGCCTGGGCAGTTTTATAGTCCACTTCACACTTTCACACAAGATCTCAAAAAGAAGATGCAATGATAACTATTAATACCAGTAATAATTTGTCCTAGTTGATAATGTTTTCCTTAGGAAAATTTAGCTGATAACATTACCTGTCTGGCATCCAGAAATACAAATGTTTTCCCCTTGAAGATCTGTTTCCTCTCCTGTCGTCCTGACAGGTCAATATTATTACTTCCAATAGCTGGCTCATCAATAGGGGGTAAAAACTGGAAAAAAATTACAGTGTATTCTAATTATACACTATTCTGTATGTGTAAATGAAGTACCTACCTAGATATTAGAAAGACTTAATTTCCATAACAACATTAAATTATTTTTTAAAAGTAAGTTTTTATCAGGACAAAATGACAAAAAATATCCAAATGTCTTTTCTAAAAATATGAAATCTGGTGACAGGTGTCATATAGAACAGCAGAACTGTTCTTAATTTCCTGAAAATAAATAACCCAAGGCTACTCAATCATAACAAGATCTAATTAATATATATGACTCAAACAAGTTATGTGAATTACAGAGGTTGAGAGAAACATCATCCATAAAGATCAAATTCTATTAGCATCTTTTGCTTAGGAACAAATATGTATTAATGTTCATATTCCAATTCTGTGAACTACTACAAGTTTAAGAGTTTTATTAGACATCTCTTTGGAGAAGCTGAGAAAATTAAAACTTTCCTTATTCCGTCAATTCGAATAACATTTCCAAAAGAGGTTTAGAACATCTTATTCATCCATAGGAATGAGGAAAAAGAAAATAGAAAGGTGAAATCAACTGTTAATTCTCAAGCCTCTCGGTCTACAGTTTCAACTTTCTACGTAATCGGATCTTTTGCTACAGCTATTCCTAAGTTACCAGCATTTCAGCTTACCTCTACCTTCCAGTAAAAATTACTAATGTTCATGGATAATGGAGGACTCAATGTTGTCACACTGTCAGTTTTTCCCAAATTGATGTTAAATTCAACGCAATCCAAATAAAACTACCAGCAAGTTATTTTATGGATACTGACAGATCCTGAAGTTTATACAGAGGCAAAAGACCCAAAACAGCCAACAAAATACTGAAAAGGATGTTCTAACTCTACTGCAAAATAGTGACTCCTAGAACCCGCAACTTCAAATGAGTGAGTCATCTGCAAGCAGGATAGACGAGCAGGATGGAATGCAATCCACTGCGCCACTCTGGTTTCTAGGTAAATGACTTTAAAATTCTATTCATGCTACTTACAAAGATACACAGAGACTAGTAGAAACTAATTTAACTATTAACTTTAAAACTACAATAAGAAAAGAGTGCCAGAAAATCCTAATTTGTAAATAGGAGAAATCTTGAATATCTCTTCAAACAGCTTTCATCCTTTCTTCCTTTTAACGAGAATTCTCCCATATCTGACACTCCTTTTAGTATAAAAGGCAACTAACATTTCACTTGTATACAAATGGTTAGATTATGAATTACTCTACATGGTGCTGTAACAACACTGCAGACAAAAATATATATTCACACACACATGACTAAAAAGATGCGAGATTCTTACTGCTTCCCAATAAAACTAATATATGATTTTAAAATTATCTATGGCTCTATGTTATTCACACTGTCAATTCTTAATCCTGCCACAGACAACAGTGGACTGTACCCAGTACCGGCACATACGCAACATTTGTTTTACCAAGAAACAACCAACGAAGAATCTGGGGATCCTTTCTTCACATGCCAACAAAAACACTTCACTAATAAAATTGAACTATAACATCAGATACTGAAACAATCATTAAAAAGGGAATTGACCTGAAAATCAGTGCTAGTCTACAGCCAGGCCACCCTGAATGAGCCCGATCCCGTCTGATCTCAGAAGCTAAGCAGGGTCAGGCCTGGTTAGTACTTGGACGGGAGACTACCTAGGAAGACCAGGTGCTGTAGGTGTAAAAATAAAAAAAATCAGGGATTGTAAGTTGACAAGGTCCTTGCAATCCGTGAGGACAACCAAGGGTTGCCTCGCCTAAAAAAAAAAAAAAAAAAAAATCAGTGCTATCACTTTGTATATATTTTATTATACTTAAAACACACAACATACCTTTCAATTTGTGGAAGCTGTTCCTTGGACTGAACTGCTTTAAGAAATTCAGTAAAATATTCTGGCTTTACAACTGGACGTCCACAAATGAGCGCACATATTGTCTAAGAAGAAGAAAACATGTGAATACATGTCCTCACGCTAGCATATTTTAAAAAATGTTTTAAGTTCTAAACTATAAAGGGGCTGTCCTATCCCTTTTTCTTCTCATCTCTCTAAATTTATAAAAAAGCCATGATGTATAAAACAGAAGTCAGTATTGTTGTTGCTTAGTTTAGTATGCAAATCCCTTTATAATCATTCGCTTATTAGAACCCACCAATTACAATATTAGTTTAAAAACTGCTCTGGGAGAGCAGAACAACATAACACAAAATATATTTCCATTTCAAAATGCATTCCAATTTTTAAGATATTAAAATGTTAAAAGTGTATCTTAGGACTGAGGCAATGTAACATCTGCCCTAGAGAAGACAGTATCAAGAGATAAACATGAGAGAAAAGACCTTTTTAGCCTGTCTTTCCACCAGATTGTGACAAAGGAATAAGGTCTGTTCAAGAAAGTAGATCACTATTTGGGATTGGGTAAAAGCTCAAAATAAGTATATACAGATGGGGAAGGGGGCTTCAACTAGCAAGTGAATTAAGCTATAAGCCTCAAATAAGATAGAGTCATGAAATTTGAGAAAGATTAGAAAATACACCAGCTGTAAGGTGCATCCCCACTGTACACTAATAAACGGGCACTTTGATTATGAATCTATTATCTCTGGGTGTGCCAGCATAAATTAGTACTCAACTGAATTTTTAAATCAATTTCATAAACTTGCAGAGGTGAAAAGATCCTTGGTCAGATGACCCCACCAAAATACAAATTTGACTTGAGGTTCAACTGAGTGGCAAGCCCTTCTCTATGATACCTCCATAACTATAATACACACATTCTGATTTAATCAATTATATTAGATAGTAAAGGATTTTTCTGTCCAATAAAAGAATCTAAGTGTTTCTTGCTTTTTGCCATAGATGTTAACCTAAAACAATCCTATGTATACACGATCAACTTGTTTAAAAGGAGATGAATCACCTCCCAATGTCTTTCTTCAATTAGCTTTGGATATAACCAAATCTGACGAAGAGGCAAAACCTGAAAACATACCAAAAATGCATTACTTTTGAATAGTCGGCATCTTCTAAAGGGACACAATCTACAAACCTCCAGATTGTGAAGATACATTAGCATAATATTAAACTACAAGATCTCAAAAAAGTATTTGTGATTAGGGCCTTGAACCAAACAAAAACTAAAAGCACATTGAGACGGGATGTCGGACACAGGAGAACGACGAGAGGACGAGACGGGAAGAAGACTTGACAGGAAACATGTGACGCGAACTCTGAAGACCGGCAGCTGCTCTCTCATTGCTTCGCTCTTTGAATAAAAACACAAACTACACACTGTACAAACTTTGGGTGAACAGATAACATAAACCATTTTTTTAATGCTAAATCAAAATGTGGAATATAATTTTATGTGTTTCTGCTTACTGCACATAATAAATACGTTTTTTAAAAGCTATTTCCACCTAATTGGTACACAAAGGCATGGTTGCTGGCATAGTAGAATCTACAATTCTGATAAGTTTAAAGTAAATGACTTTAAAAATGACTGTGTACAGGAAGTGAGTAAGTTTAAATTCACAGAACTTATTTTAACATAACAACAAGGCATTCAACCTACTTTAATGGTAACTTTAACTGATTTCATGACAAGGTGAGTGCATTCTTCTGTCCAATTGTTTACGGTAAGTCCTCCAAGGTTCAATATAGCTTGGTTTAAAGCGATCTTCCCAGAGACATCCAAACAAGAAGAGCATGCAACCAAGGGCTCATACTCTACTCTGTAAATAAAAATGAGTTACACAAAGTTTTATCATCAGTTAGAAAGATGGCAACCTACAGAACTTTAAACTTGAAGCTCACATCACATGATGTGATTTTAATTTTTATGTATTATTAAATTTCATTATTAAAATAATGAAGTCATTGCTTCCTAAATCTGGAGTTGCAGAGTGAATATTACACTCTCATCTATGTGGAATCAAACAAACGTAGTTCAAAGACGCAATGGAACTTCACTCAAACTCTTATCCTGGTTCTTACCTATCACTGACAAAGATGCACAGACCACATGTGGTACAAAGTTCACCACTGAGCTAAGTAGGAACTAAATTAGACTTCTGTGTCCTTTAGAATTTGATTAGTGCAAAATAAAGGTGTCCATTTTTAATATCAATTTTAAAAATTCTTACCTGAATTTACTTTCATACACTCCAAATGTAATTCTATCCCCTGGCTTAAAGTACGGGAAAGGCCATTTTGCATTTTTTCCTCATTAACAAAGGTTCCATACTTAGAATTATCTTTTATTGTCAATACAGGAATTTCATCTATTTGACTCTGAAAAAAAATCAACAATTTAAAGTGTTTTACCACTCAGTAAGTATTCAAAAATGTTTTCTTATACCTTTAAGAACAGACACAAAACCTAAACATCACTGAACAGATCCAGCATTTGCTGATATGTAGTATTTAGTAAAAATAATGGTTTTTCTTCCTTATTACTACCAGTATTATCATGAGCATAGCTACTTCGATGTATTTGTATTACTTTTATTACCCAACATTGTAATCAAACCAACCAACCAATCAAAACAAACTCAAAGCCATTCAAAGAGCTGTAGGGAATAAGCAACAGCTGTTTACCCTAATAAAACCAATTCCCAGTGCGAAAACCTGTCTTAAACAGGAAATACCTGTGTTCACAGAGCTATACAAACTCTAAAGCAGACCTGACAATCTGTTCACTGCTCTAGTTCCAGACTTGGTACAGAGACTGACACACAGTAGGCACTCAATAAATGTTTAAGTAAATAAATATGTTCTTCTTCCTCTGAATTTCTAAATTAGAATAAAAATACTGGGACAGAAACTCCAATTATCAAAATAGACAAATACCATGGGTACCACTGCCCAAGTGTAGGTATTTAATTTTTGTAAATTAAAAAAAAAAAATTAAGTTTTATGAAAACTTCTTACATATGCACCAAGGTAATCTTTTATGGTTTCAACTCCCTTACTTAAGCTAGTGAAATAAAATTAGTAACATACCAGATTGGTTACAGAAAAGTTAGCAGTTAACACAGCATGATTTCGGCTAATTGATTGATCATTTTCAATTAGAATGCCACAGTTTTTCCTTCCAACAACGTACTCAACACCAGTCAAAAGTCTGTATGGTTCTAAGAGAAATGAAAAAAATAGATAAAACCACGTGTGTGTGTATATGCATATATACATGTAGACACATGAAACAGATAAGGCAAATATTTACGTAAAATAGTTTTATTTTCCTATTTAAATGTTAATGGTCAACTCTATAAATCAAACTTATTTTTCTGGTAAAGCCTCACTAAAGGACGCAAAAGATTAAATAGATGGAAAGCTCTACCATTTTTCTAAGAATAAAGCAATACTGAAGTGTGAAGGGTCGACCAAGTTAACTTCTAAATTTAATGCATTACCAAACGAAATCCAAACGCGGTTGACCCTTGAACGACGCGGTTTCGCACTGAGCGCTGAAGACCTGTGGAAGCGCAACTTAAGTTGCGTGGGTTCGGGAAGGGGGCGGTGACTGTCGCCCCTAACCCGTGTTGATCAAGGATCGACTGGACTATCAATGCTTGGAACGGGATAAACGTAAATATGATGTAAAAATCTGCCAAGAGAATGATGACAACTACGCGCACTGGCCCTAGCAGAGGGCAGAACGCGCCACAAAGCTGCAGCCACTACAAATACCGTACCCAACGGGAGAAAACGCCCGGACCACGCACCAACAGCTCAGCCACGTGTCCCGTGGGGCTCGCGCCCGGTGTCAGAGGCGGCACCTGCGCTGGGTGTGACTGGGGACCGGACTGGGCACAGCACGCAGGCTGCAGACTCGCCGAGCTCGGCCCGGGCACATCGGACCCCGCTGCCAAAACGCGCGTAGCGCGGGACGGCGTGGCGAAGTCCCAGTCAACCAACCCCTTCACCCGAGCTTCCTCAGCTTCTCTAGGGAACAGGCGACCGTCGTCACCGCCGTAATGCGCTGTGTCTCCTCAAAGCTGGACACGCAGGCGTCACAGCCAACGCCGGCCACTGGCTCAAGGGCCGCCACCTTGCAGTGGCCACTGTCGCAGGAGCCAAGGATACCTCGCGCAGCGGGCGCGGCGGGGCCGCGCCCACGCCCCGCCCCTCACCCAGGGCACTATCTCCCGGCTCAGGCAGAGGCGCACACGCCCCGCCCTCACGACTGGGGCAGTTCGCCCCGCCCCGAGCCCAAGGCCCCGCCCTCAGGCCCAATGCTCCGCCCCCACACCCGGGGCACGTTCTCCGGCGCCGCCTGACGTGCCTGACGCCCCCGGGCCCAGTGCCCGCTCCGCGCCGTATCCGACGCGCACGACGCTCCGCTTCCCGCGCACGACGCAGCATCCCGCAGTCGACGGGCGAAGCGGGGACGAGACGGCGCCGGAACGCGGCGGCAGGGGCGGGGCCGAGCCGGAAGCAGTGCTGCCCAAACCCCCTGCCCCGGCATCTGTCTCTGGGAAATCGGTTCCCGCACACAAACCTATCCGTCTCACCTCGGGCGGGGCCCGCGGCTGGGAGCAGCTTCCACATGGGTCCCGTCCTCAGCGTCGGAGCGACGTGCGACCGCGCAACCGCAGCTGACAGACTTGCGTGGCAGCAGCCCCCGTGATCGGGCGGGCTCCGTGACGTGTGCGTTCCCCGGACCGCGCCTGCGTAGGAAGCGGGTAAGACAGATAGCGACGTCCCTCCTAGTAGCCACCTGGTGGCTAGGACGGGAATAGCGCAGTCTGTATGGAAGTGTGCGGTATTAAAGGACTGGGAAGTAAGGATCCCATTGTTCTCGAATATTAGACTATCAGCTTTTTTTCTGATTGTGAATGGAAATAGTTTAAAAATTAGCTCCAAAGCAACGTATGGAAACTTCATACTTAAATACATCAGCACACTACCCACTTATGTAATTCCCTGCATTTGCAGTTTCTTAAATTGGAATTATTCCTTTGTATGGATCCTAACAATGATGATAATTAAGAGGAAGCTAGGGATTTCAACCCCGTCAACTCATTATTCTCACTCTTCTCCAAGCTCAAATCAACTTATCCTAACCTCTCTGTTTCATAATGTTACACTTTCATCTACCAGGAGCTAAATCCTTTCCACTTCCACTTGTACCCCATGGGTGCAGGCTCTCCTGCTCCAGTAACCCCTGATCCTTCACCACCCGCGGCCTGCACTGATCTGTTCCACATCCTGCACACTACAGAGTGAGCACCCTAGAGGACACTTCTGATCATGTAAGTTCCAGTTCTCAAAATAATGAAGAAAAAAATGTCACTTTAAAACGCTGGTTTACCAGTCTCTCTTAGGAACACAGGTGCCAAAATCCTAAACACAAAATTAGCAAAATGAATCAAGTGGTATATGAAAGAGATAATCATGAGTAAGTGGAGTTCACTTCAGATATGGTAAGGTGCGTGTTAACCGGCAGGGGAAAGAAATAATGTAATAAACCAGAATAACAAAAAAAGGGGAGAGGAAATCATGTTATTATTCTGGTAGTCGTAGAAAAAGCATTTGATAAAATTCGGCATCCATTCATGATAAAAACTCAGGAAAGTAAGAATAGTGGGAACATCCTTAATCTGATAAAGGTCATCAATGAAAAATTGCAGCTTTCATTATAATTATGGTGAATTATTGAATGTTTCTGATATTGGAAATGAAGCAACATATTTGCTTTTGCCACATTTTCAAGATGGTATGGCTGCTTGAACCAATGCACATGGATTAAAAAGGAAGAACACACTGATTATTCACAAATAACATGATTGTGTTTATCGAAAAATCTAAAGGATTCTATTTGCAAACTATTTGAATTAAGTGAATTTAACAAGGTCATTGGAAACAGTATATAAAAGATGTATATAAAATAGATCATTGTAATAGTACCAAAAGTCATCAAATACTTGGCAATAAATCTATCAAAAGATGTGATACAAAACATTTACTATAAAACGTTATTGACAGAAATTAAGTCCTAAATAAATACAGGAATAATATGCCACATTCACGGATTATCAAGATGTCATTTCTCCCAAAATTGATCTATGGAGTCAATGCAATTTCAGCAATGCTTCAGAAGATTCTTTTCAGATTTTTTATAAGCAGATTCTAAAATGTATATTGAAATGCATAGACTGAGAATAGCCAAGGAAATTTTGAAGAACAAAGCTGGAATATGGAAGAACACCACCAGATATCAAACTGTAGCATAAAGTTATGGTTATTAAGTCAGTGTTCTATTGTCAAAAGTATAGAAAATAAGCACATGGTCAATAAGACCTAAAAAAGGTGTACATGTATAATTTGATTTTTCAAAAGCAACACTACAGAGCAGTGATAGATTTTTGTTTTTTTCCCCCAGCAAATGATCCAGGGGATACTGGTTAACAGTACAGAAGAAATGAAGACTGACCCTACATCTTTTACACACACTCAACAAGACCCAATTCCAGATGGATCATAGATCTAAATATGAAAGTAAAATAAACATTTTAAAAGAAAACATGAAGAGATAAATCTTTCTTAAACAGAACACACAAAAAAGTATGCCTTGGACCCCAGAACCCCTTAATTTCACTGATTTGGTGGACCCCAACAAATTGTAGGGGTTTTCTTCTTGGGGAGTATAGGCACGTTTCACCGCTGCCTCCAATGCACTTACAGATTCTTGTGACTCCAGCCAGTCTGATTGGCAGGACCGTAGGGGGTTCGGGCCGCGCCCCCTAGCTGCCACGTGCACCTGGAGGGGCGGAGTAGGCTCCGGCTCGGCTCCGGGGCGGGGTGCGGGGTCGCCCGCCCCGCCCCCTTCCGTCTCCAGCCTTGACCTCTGGTCCCCGGCCGATCCACCGCGTTTCCTCCACACTCCGTCCGCCATGTCGCTGCTGTGTCGCGTGTCTTCGGCTCCTGGCCGCAGTCCTTGGCGGGTAAGACAGCGCAGGAGGGGCCAGGCCTCGGGTCCCCAAGTGCTGTTGCTTCGTTGATAGTATTTCCTCATCCTGTGAAGATTTAGGTTACAGGTCATTGTGATTTCTGATTAGTTCTAAAAGCCTTTCTCATTCCTACAAAATTTCTGTGGGGTATAAAAGTCTTAACAGATTGTTTTTTTAACACAAATCATTACGATTGTAGTAATAAGCTGTGTATCCCAGCTCTTCTGACACCATTAGACAATACAGTTTGAGAAGGAGAAAATTAACTCGTTTAAAAATCGTAACCTGACAATTTTGAAATTCCTTTGCTTAAGAAAAATGTTGACGAGGGGGGGTTTGAAGCCAGAGGTACTTTTGAAAAATAAGATCGTCTGTTCTTTACCAAGCCGACATTTTTATATGACGGTAAGGCCCAGTTTGCAAAGAACTTATCATGTGACTTTGAGTCTGGATAAATTTGATCTAAAAAAATTCATTTTGACCTAAACCTACAGGTACTTAGAAACTCCTCCAAAACAGATATGATAATATCATGTTGTCTTGATAAACATAGCTCATACTTAGGTGTGGAATATAGAATATTACTTCAAATGGGGCACATTTCTTTATGACACTCATCCTATGCTGTTTTTTTTCTTGCTGTAACTTGGTTTTTTTCTATACCCTTCCCATATTGTGTGCTGGAATATATAATTTGATTTTTATTTTTAATGAAAAAATATTTATGAACATATCAAACATTCAGCAGTGCAGTAGGACACACAGTGACAACACAGTAAGTCCCTCTCCATAGAGGTTACTACAGTGAAGTTTCTTGTTGGTCCAGCAATTCCTGTGCACATATCCACCTATGAAGACACCCTCATTTAGAAAAAAAAAAATACACAAATGGGAGCATTTTATATGTGTTTCCCTACGTAGGGTTTTTCCTTAACCTGTAATGCTTCACACTGTAGGTTTAAACATATATGTTGAGTGAGTGGATAAGCATGTCGATGTAGCAGTGTTTACATATAGCTCGTAAACTCCAGCTAACACAAAGCAGGGCAATGTGGAAATTCATCTCTTGAGGTAATACATATATGCAAATTTCAACTAATTCCTCCACCCCACCCCTCGCTTTCAGTTTTCAGTTATGGAACGAAAAGGTATCAAAGCAGTGAGGCATTTTCGTCTAAATTCTTTCCGCCCCTTCAAAAAGCGATGCTACCACCTAACACTTTTCAAGGAAAAGTGGCGTTCATCACCGGGGGCGGCACGGGCCTCGGCAGAGGGATGGCCGCGCTGCTGTCCAGCCTGGGTGCGCGGTGTGTGATCGCCAGCCGGTGAGTCGCGCACAGGGAGTCGTGGAGCAGGCCCGTGCCTGCAGATCGAAGCGCTGTTTGCCAGACTTGTTTCATTTTGCATCTCAATCTTCCATGAATTATCCTTTCGATTATTTAAATAAATCTCCATGGAAACAACAGTTATAACTTGTGATGACAGAAACATTTCCGAAAGGCAGCGACAGGGTTTTTTTCTGAACCGGGGGTGGAGTTAGACGACGTCCGCTGGGGCTGCGCGGGCGTCAGTGGGGCGATGAGCGCGGCTGGTGCTCCCGGCTGGTGCTCCCGGCTGGTGCTCCCGCAGGCGCAGGCTGTCAGCACCAGGAGGCAGGGACCACCTTCCCGGTTCTGAGCCGGGCGGCCTCTCAGAGGAGCTGCTGTGGCGATGGGCATGGCAGCTGAGACCCTGTGAAAGGAATTTCTCACTGGAGAGGCGTGTCCTGGGCCCTGCACCTGAAGTCTAGAGAGAGCTTCACACTGGTCAGAAAATCTACCCTTTCTTTTGTTTTGAATAGTGTAAACCTTTTTGGAGGTGAGCAGCAACCTGAATGACAGGTCACCGTGTTACTCCCCAGGGGCCAAACGGACCGCTTTCACATGCCTCCCTTCGTGGAAATTGGCCAGGCCTTTTTTTGTTTGTTTTTATATTGTATTGTTTTTAAGGGTGTTAAAATATTTTTTGTAACACTACATGATTTATACTCAACGGTTCATTTTTATGTTTCTTTCAAGGATATGAGGTTCTGAATGCATATAGTGCATTTATATCCATAAATTTGGTCTAAAATCTGCTATCATAGGTTTTACACACAACCTAGACTTTACATAGTATGATAAAGGCTTACATCATACCACGAAGGTATTTTCTTTCTAAAGCAGATGTGGGTAGGAGAATAGATGGAAATGATTGTGATTAAGGAAAAAAATCTTAATCTATGAGTAGGTATAAAGTAACTGGTTTAAATGTAAATAATTTAGCACATTAGTATCAGAGATATAGAAATTGAATAACTTTTGAAAATGAATTCATACGAACTGATTTGTTTGTGGATCGTATTTTCTCAAGAATATATCTTTAAGCTATAGGTTCTCTGATTTTTTAGAGCTAAATTTATAGAGCTAAAAAGAAAAAATACGATACAACAGCATTTCAAACTCACGCAAAGTACTATATGTTTATTCTAGAAAGATTGATGTTTTGAAAGCTACTGCAGAACAAATTTCTTCTCAAACTGGAAATAAGGTACGTTAAAAACATTTAATTTAAATTTAGGAATCATAACATGCTTAAGAAATCTACTCATGGTTTTGGTTTAGGAAGTTTGAAAAATATAAGATTCTTCCTGTCTGTTCCTCTACAGGTCCATGCAATTCAGTGTGACGTGAGGAACCCTGACATGGTCCAGAACATGGTGTCGGAGCTGATCAGTGTCGCAGGCCATCCTGACGTGAGTGTCACGGGAACGGGGCTTCACTGTTGGTGACCCTCCCAGCATACACCGCAGTGCTGTTCTCTGCCTCTCTCGAGCAGCCAGCTCTGCCTAGAGCAGAGAGCAGATCACAACAGACAGGGACACCACTTAAAAATCTCACTTGCGGTCATGCAGAACAGATTCCACTCTGTTGAATAAGACAGATCACGACTGGCAAGGCGTAGTTACCCCAGGGCACTGCGTCGGTGCTGAACGAGCCACGCTCTTTGTGTTTCCTGATGACCCCCCATCTCTGTCGGTGGAGACTTGATAGGAATGAGGCCCACGAGAAAGTCCAGTCTCCTGTCGAGACTTGCGACAGGTGCGGGCGCTCCGCTGCTGTTGGGGTCACGAGCTGGAAGATGCCGTCGCTTCCAGGGGTCTCCAGGGAGGGCTCTTGACATTAACGATGCTGTCGGATGGCCCTAACACCAGACCAGCGGAAGGACTAAGTGGGACCTTCATTGACAGTGAAGAGCCAGGTCCTCGGCCAGAGTCTGATGGAGTAGGTTAAGCCGAAATGACACCGAGGTTAAAGGCATGTGAAGTGTCATCGCGTGGCGGGCATACTTTGTCTGTGTTTCTGTTCTCAATGATAGACTCTACCCTGATTTTGAGAAAAGAGCTAGGACTCTGGAATTTGGTAGGAACATAGGAGATTTTAACGGGCTCGAGGACAGCGGCCATGTGTCGACTCTCTCGGCGTCGCCCAGTCGTGAACCGCACCTGAGTTCGGGGCAGAAACGCCCATGAGGATGAACGTGTCTCTTCACCTCAAAGTCGCGGTAACCACATGTCCCCCTGGCAGATCGTGATAAACAACGCGGCCGGCAACTTCGTTTCTCCCACCGAGAGACTGTCTCCCAACGCGTGGAAGACCATCATCGACATCACCCTGAACGGCACGGCCTTCGTCACACTGGCCATCGGGAAGCAGCTGATCCAGGCGCAGAGAGGTGTGTGCGTGTGACCTGCCGTGCGCAGGTCCTATGCGTGGCCCTGCGGCCCTGACAACGTCCAACCTGGACAGCTCGTCATGTCCTAGGAAAGAGCGACAGCCCCCTGACCACCCTGCGCTGTGGCAACCTGGGAAAGGAGTGATCAGCCCCCCCGGGCTGACTGTCAGGCCGAGCTGGACTTTCAGGGGAGAGGCGGGGACACGGGCCTGGTCAGCGCAGGAGGGCGGGGGAGCTGGCCGGGCATGGGAGCCGCAGTGTTGGTTCTGAAGGAGACGAGGGGTCTCCTGAGGCTGGGACTGGTGGGGACACGTGCCAAGTGTGGGGTTGAACGGGTCAGACCGTCCAGGCCGCTGGCTTTCCTCTGGCCAGCGGGGGGTCAGGACAGATCAGGACCCGGGGAGGGATACGGGCAGCAGGCCTCACGGCAGGTGACAGGGTTCTGAGCTGGCGAGCGGTCCAGACAGTGGCCGCAGCGAGGCCAAGGGCACCAGAGGACAGCAGACATAGAGGAAAGTACCAGAACGTTTGGTTTGGACGTGAACAGACGCTAGGTAGAAGTCCATGTGCTGTGACTAGGAGGTTGTGTGTGCGTGTGCGTGTTTGCCCGCCTGCGTGCCTGGGGCAGTATGCACTTGCTCATCCAACAGGCGCGACTCGTGTGTGTGCGCCAGGCCGTGCGCCACGCGCACTGTGACAGGTGGGCAGGACTGTGCCCGAGCGGGGGCGGTGCGACGGTGGAGCAGAGTTTCTCACGATGAAGGGCATCCCGAGCAGGACGTGGCGGCAGAGTCCTTGTGTCCACTGAAGGATGTCCCTCGCGGCCAGAGGGCAGGGCAGCCTGGGCACCTCTGAGGCCCGTGCGAGGGGGTGTAGGGACAGACCGGAAGGACAGGCGCCAGCTGCGTGTCCACCCTCGTCCTCACTCTCCTGAAACGCAGACCCAGGCCTCCTTCACACTGCCGCAGAGGGCGAGAGAGGAGAGGAGGCATCCGAAAAAGCGCCGAGGAAAGGGCCTGCGGCAGTGACCTACCCAGCCAGGGAAAGCTGCTCTCCCCCGTGCTGCCCGGGGCTCTCCAGCCCACGTGCTTTCCCACAGCTCCCTCCCCCACCTCGAGGCCCCCCCAGCTCACATCTGTTGATTCATAGTTTGCTGTCCAGCCAGTGTCCTTATCTCTGTAGCCGTGTAGGAACAAGACTGAACAAGCTGCCTGTTACATTACAGTCAGAGCTCGGGCTTTGGGTAGGAATCCACTGAGCACGTCCTGTCTCCCTGTGCAAGAATCCGATAATGGTGCTGATGACACCACGGTCGCGGGTTCTACAAAACAAACGACCTGTGAGACCAGTGGTCTGGAAATTCCTCCTGCAGCCCCCCCAAAGCTCCCCCTCCCGTCCTCAGTCACGAGGAGCACGTGAAACCTCAGGCAAAGGAGTCACGGCCCTCACACAGACACTGCAGGGTGCATAAGCTGGAGGAAGTCTAACCAAGGGGAGATCATGCTTCGGGGCTGTCGAGACCCCCCGTGCTCCGCTGGCACTAAATTCTCCTTCCTCTAACAAAGTCGTCTGAGTGTCTCATTTCCTCATAAGGTGTCACTCCCTGCAACAAGGGCTGTGACTTGGGGCGGACTCTGCTGATGCTTTTGCTTTTAATTCTGGTTCTTCAGAGGGGCGGGTTACTGGAAAGAGAGACGAGGTGGGCTGGCTCCTCCGCCCCCTCCACCCGAGGACCGAGGTCTCTGACTTTCTCTCCCCGCACGTGTCTCTCCCCCGCCCCTCTCTGCCCCCCACCCCCTCCGCTCTTCACTTGGTTCTCGGTCTCCGCCATCGCTCAGCATTTCCCCCCTTTCTCCCTCATTCCTTCCCTGCCTAGCCCTGTGACCCTGCTTCCTGTCTGACTTTCCCATCTTTTCATCATTGTCTTTCATTCTAACATAGACTTTGATCTATTTTTATTCATCACGTTGGACTAAAATTCTGTGCGTTCCATTAAAAATATATTAGCTAAGGCCTTTTAAAAGATGGGAGCCAGCCTGTGCCCTTCTGGGAGCCCTGTCGGATACTGATGCTGCGACCTGGCAGGGCTGAGGACTTGAACAGTGGGCCGTGGATCTCCACGCACAGGTCTGTTCTGGGGCTCGACCGCCGAGGGGCTCTGACCTGACAGCCCCTGAAGTACGTCCATGGGGGAGCTGGGGTCTGTCCAGGACTGCAGCCTGTCACCTGTGATCAGGAGGGAGGTGGGTGCTCTGGCGTCCGGGGAGGAGGTCGAGGTGAGAGAGCCCGGGAGGCGGGCCAGAGGTGTGGGCACCGGCCGCCGGAAGGCGGCCGCTGGCTGGCTGGGCAGGACTCGGGGACGACGCACACTCGGACTGAGGGCCCAGAGCTGTGGCCTGGACCAGGGCAAAGAGGCCAGAGTCGGGCGCGTTCCCACGTGGCACTGGTGGGCTTAGCGACAGTGAACAAGTGAGAGAGGTAGGAGACCCTCGGAGACAGCAGCTCTGTGCTCTTCCAGCCGCAGCAGCCGGTGGACGCGTGGCCGGGCCTTTCAGGAAGGGTGTTGGAAATATCCTGCCGAGATCCATCACTAGGATTTCATGTATAAATGTAAAAGTTAGTAAATAGTATGGAAAGAATACCTACTTTTATTAAAGAACTGAGAGAACTTGCAATGAGGAAAGACTAAAGGACTAATATGGGGTTTTATTCAAGAGTCTGGTCACAAAGACGTGGATAGGATACATACTGAATGTTCCCTTCAATCCCTAGGTCACTAGAGACGAGAGATACACCTTACGAAGTGACCACCCCGATTGGTCCAGTTCCTACCTAACACTGTGCATAGTTACTGCAGCATTACCGACTGCGTTCCCGATGAACTCTACATACCTGTGGCTGTTTCGCAACTACCAGTGTGAACTTCTTAATCTCATCCCGGCCTCACCCGACTCCCCCATCCCCTTTCCATCTGGCGACCGTCAGTTCTCTGAGTCCGCTTCTGTTCTGTTTGTTCGTTTATTTTGTTTCTTAGATTCCAAGATTCCACATCTAAGTGAAATCATATGGTGTTTGTTTCTGTTTGAGTTCTTTCACTTAGCGTCACACCCTCTGGGGCCATCTATGTTGTTGCCAGAGGCGAGATTTCCTTTCTGTTTGGTTTGTGGCTGAGTGGTCCTCCGTGGACACGCACCACCTCTTCATCCGCTCGCGTCTCCGTGGACACCTAGGTGCCTCCAGGTCTCGGCTGTTGTGAGCAGCGCTGCAGTGATCATAGGAGTGTGTATACCTTTTTAAATAAGTGTCTTTGTTTCCTTTGGATGAATACCTAGAAGCGGAGTTGCTGGGTCCTAGGTAGTTCCCAGGTAGTTTTCCGTTTTGGAGGCACCTCCGAACCGCTTCCCTTGCGGGGGCACCACCTGCAGCCCCACCGGCAGCGCGGGAGGTTCTCTCTCCGCGTCCCGCCAGCTCGTCGTCGTGGACTTGTTGACGACGGCCATTCTGACGTGTGAGGGGACGTCTCGCTGTGGTTTTAATTTGCATTCCCTACTGACGTTGAGCATCTCCCGTCTGTTGGCCATCTGCATGTCCTTGTTGGAGAAATGTCTGTGCAGGCCTTCTGCCCATTTTGAAATCGGATTGCTTGTTTTTTTGGTGTTAAGTTGTGTCAGTTCCTCATGTAGTCTGGATACTAACCCCTTACTGGATGGGTCGTTTGTGAAGACCGTACTCCGTTGAGTAGGGTGACTTTGCTTTGGTGGCAGTTTTCTGCGCTGTCCAAAACGGTTTTGGCCGCACTAGGCGCATTCGTTTGTGCTTGCGGCGCGTGCTCCGGGAGTCGAGTCCACTGAGGACGGTGGGAGGAGCACGTCAGACGGAGTGGAGCCGCTCGCTACCCACTGTGTTTTTCTTGCTTCCAGGAGCCGCGTTTCTTGCCATCACCACCACCTACACTGAGTCCGGGTCAGGCTTCTTGGTGCCCAGCGCCTCGGCCAAAGCGGGCGTGGAAGCCCTGAGCAAGTGAGTGCAGCGTGCGGCGCCGCCGCCGGGGGTGTGCACGCGCGGCCAGGCCCCGCCGCTCCGTCTGGAGCAGGAGGACACAAAGTTCGGTTTGCATCCCCCGGGAGACGGACGCTGTGCCTCCCGGAGGAGCCCCGGCTGTTATCGGCACCGTCGGGGCTCTCTGTCTGCACAGGCCAGGAGCCCTGTGGACCCTCAGCCCCTTCCACTGTGGCTCCTGTGCCTGAGAAAGTAAACGCTGTTTCATTTTAATTACCTTAAGATCGCGCAGCCCCGGGGCTAGGCAGCACGGGGCTGCGGCCCGTTCTCCCATGTGTCTTCACCAGCGCCCGCCCTGCCCTCTGAACACACCTCTGTGCTTGCGTCGCACCTGCGCACAGGACTGACAGGACGGACGGCCGGTGGCCCCGCAGCGCACGGTGCTTTCTGAATCTGCTGGTCGCCGGCCTTCGCCAGGCTCTGGTGGGGGGCAGGGCCCACCACGGCGCGTGTGGCTCGCTGCAGCCCTGCGGTGTTCCTCTGCACCCAGCCTCTTTCCTCTCCCCTTTCTATGTGTATTCCCACCTGAACCCTCTTTCTAATAGCATGTCTGCTTTTGAGACTACTCGCTGAAACCCCACCGCTTCCATTACCCGTTGGAGTTAAAGCCGGGCCCCAATGTGGTCTTCTGAACAGACAGGTATAATTATTCACTGACTCATTTGGTAGATGTTTCCTGTGTGCCTTTGGCATGCCTGGCCCCGTTCCCGGTGCCGAGTCTGGTCATGATGGAGGCAGGGAGACTTCATCCTCGCCCGGGCTGTGTCCACGGTTGGCCCCGCTTCCTGCGGCGCACGGAGTGCCCCGTAGCCCCGCGCCTGGCTCCGCGTGCTGTTCGCTTCCCTCCAGGCGCTCATCTCCTCGCCCTCTCCGGGGCATTCTGTCCAGTTTCTCTGGAACAGAATTGATTGTGCTGCACTCCATGAATCCTTAAAACTTTAGTCCAGTTTAATGCCATCTGGTGTTGTAGATTCCGAAATGAAGATTGTGTAGCAGCACAGTGGGGGCACAGAGAAGGGCCCAGCGGATGACTGTCACCGCGTCATTAACGCCCGACTTCCCCACAGGGCGTGAGGCCAGGCCTAGCTCTCAGCTGCCGCTCGGCACTCGCGGAACTGCTCAGTCCTGCCCGTCGTCTCGGCTTTTTAACATTTAAACCAGGCACGTGCATTCGTTTGAGGTAAAAAGTTTCCTTTGCCCAGAAGCAGACTCTGTCTGAACAGCGATAATTAGCTTTCTTAAGGTCAGATGGGCTCCTAAGAACATTATTGTTATCATAATACACAATTTTCCTTTTGTAAGTCTAGAAGAAACGTTTCGCATTACTTAGCACATCAGAAACGATGTGCTTTCCCTGAGAATCGGCTCGCTCCCTGCTCCTGCGCGCTGCTCGCTGTGCGGCTGGCGGGGCTCGCCGCTGTCGTGCAGCTTGTGGGAAGAACGACACAGGTGTGGCTTGGTCGTTGTAATTATGGGGAATGTCGCAATACACGTAGATGCTAGTTCCATTCCTGGTATCTTTATATTGCCTCATCCTTGGTTCTTTTCCTCTCTTACTTTCAAATGACCTTACCTTCTGCATTTGCATAAATTACCTGAAGTTATTTTTTGACATTAAATTAATTATATACATACACAAATATACGTATGACTGTAGAGTCCTAAAATAAGTTTAGCCAATAAAGTTAGGCCTGTCTGTCAAGTAGGCTCATCACACAGGTTGCTTCAAGGTCCCATGTTTGCTGTTCGTCTCAGGGCGCTTAGCAAGATTTCGTTAAATTTCTGTTTCCTTTCAAGTGCAGGTCAACACGTGTATTAAAGCCTAGTGAAGCAGAGGTGCAGTTGACGTTTTTACATCTGTGTGCTCCCCCTCTTACTGAATGGAAGCGTGTGGTGTGTGGTGTCGCAAACATCGTGACCCAGTGTGCTGGATGAAGCCACCCTGGACTTTGGAAAGGCAGGACTGACCGTGGAACATTTAGAGGGACCACACTTCTCGTGTTTTTGTACCTAGCAGTGATGCCCACTCTGAGGATGTGCATTGAAATTGGACTTGATTCTAAAATGTTAATAGCGTAGTGATTAAGAACACTAAAATGTCAATGACAGTGCAGCCGAGTGACTAAGGGCACAAGTTCTGGAGCTCGGCCACTCACTAGCCATAGTGCTTGATGCTTTAACCTCTGTGCTCGGTTTCCTTGTTTGGAACAGTGGTACCTGCCAGCTGGGGTCGCAGTCTCTGGCGTGTAGTAACCGTGCTTCTAGTAAACATGGTCACTGTCATTTTTAACATATAGTCTAACTTTAGAATCTGTGTTGTTTGTTTTAATTTCTAGGTCTCTCGCAGCTGAATGGAGTAGATACGGAATGCGATTCAACGTGATTCAACCAGGGCCCGTGAAAACCAAAGTAAGGCTCAGGGTGCTTGTCCTCGCTGGGTGACTGAGGAGTGCCACCTGGGTGGGTGTATTCCGATGGTCGTGTGCCCAAGTGTGGAGCTGTGGGGACAGCAGGACGGTTTTCCACTGTGCGGTGCGAGAAAGGGGACGGACAGCATGGCAGCGGTGCACCCCATCCCCCCCCCCGCCCCGCCACCTCCCTCCCCCGCCCGGGTCTCCGGCAGCGTCTTCCTCTGTCGGGATCTTTTATGCCATCAATTTTGGTATTTTGTCTAGTTTGCTTCAGTGATCTGTTTTTGTCTTATAGTTTTTAATTTCTACTATATTTTAGTGATTCTTACTTTGATTGGCATGCTTTTTTTAAGTAAATATGTATATTTCATTTAAGAGATGCCAAAGAAATTTATCATACAGGTTGGCTTAGCATTTTCTCTGACATGTGTGTCTGCCTTTTCACTTTCAACACTCGGTGTGCACATCATCTTAGGCACGCACTTCTCTTTAATCAGTAATCCTCACAGATGCTCTTTGCAGCTCGTCATTGTCACTAACATGGTTACAGATGGGACACAGAAGGTCCACAGGCTCCCTGCTCCCCCACAGTACCCCAGACAACTTCAGCCTCACACTTCTTGTTGTTTTCACAGAAGCAGGAATTTATACTCCCCACCGGTGTGTAGCTTTGAAAGCCTCCCCGAGGTTTGATAACCTGTTCCAGTTGTAGAAACACATTGGAAAATAATGCAAAGGTGCATTCAGGTTGTAAGTAGTGCTGGGTATTGAATACTAACTTGAAAACGGCTATATTAACTTATTTAGGAGTTTAAAGGGTAGAAAATTGGAAAAACAAACCACCTGAGTGAATACCTTGCATGTTTAACACTGCAGTGATAAAGAGTCACTAAAATGAATGAAAAAATAGCTCAAAGGCATGTGTACAGATAGGTGGTGCTGGTGGTGCTGTGTTAAGGACTCTGAAAAGAATCGTGTGGTCCCCGAAGCTGCTTTCTAGGACCTCAACATCTAGGAAAGATCAGCTGCATTTTACTGTTTATTTAAAATATTGAGTGCCTACTGTGTGCAAAGGTCCTGAGAAAGGTACGTTTATGACAGAGTGCCTGCCATCAGGGACTTTGCAGTCTAGCAGTAGAGGTATGAATTACACGCAACTAAGAAGCATATCATTTTAAAGAGATCGAAAGGAAACGGAAGTTTAGACGTTCTTGGAGCACTGATAGAGGCAGGATTGAGACCAGCTGCCACCTTTTGTCCCCACATCTTCACACCTGCCTGGGTGCTGACCATCTCACACACCCAGGCGTTGAGTTGAGCAGTGCGTGCCCAAAGCCACCGTCACCTGCTCCCTCTCGCCCTCAGCAGAAGGCAGACCTCCATTTCAGATTCAGTTACGGTGTTCCTCTTTCTGGGATCTACCTGAATGTATTTTCCTACACGCTCGTTTTTGTCCTTGCCTTTTATTTGAGAAGAAAGGAGAAGAAAAGAAATTTCCTCTTAAATATTTCCTCCTTGAGTCATTTTTCTGTGTCTGCTAAGTCAAATGACAGTGGCACCCCACCCCACACACTGAGCTCACGCGTGTTTCGGAATGCTTTCATACCCGTGTTCTCCTTTGACGTGTCCAGCAGCAACTGTGTGAGGTAGCCAAGATGGGTATCCCAATTTTATAGGTGAAACTAACGTTTAAAAGGTTACACTTTCTAGGGATTTTTTTAGGTCAGTATTAGGTGAAATGACTTGTTTTGAGCTAAAGTTAATGTGGAAGAATTTGGCAAAATTCTCCATTGCTTAGGAAGCCTAAGGTGTGAATAGGCCACCATAGTAACATTCCTTTTATGCAAATTTGTTTCTTAAATAGGAAAGGAGTTACCTTAAAGAAAATGCAACCTAACCATTTTCTTGATTCTTAAGGGTGCTTTTAGCCGCATTGACCCGGCTGGAACATTTGAGAGAGAAATTATCGAGAGAATCCCCTGCGGGAGGCTGGGCACTGTGGAGGAGTTTGCAAACCTCGCTGCTTTCCTGTGTAGCGATTACGCTTCTTGGATCAATGGCGCAGTAAGCACTGTGGTTTCTCTGAGCTTTTTGGGGAGGTGGATTTAGGGTGCAGCGTGGCATACTAGGGAACCAGTCCTGACAATTTTGAATGGAAATATGATTTAAAATACTTATTTAGCTGTGAATAATGCCACAATATTTAGCCTATGGAGTTGATTCATTGATAAACTAATTTTATTAAATGAAAGTTAATCTGGTAGACATGCCCAAAGATGATCTTTAAGATTGAGTAGAATTTGTCATTGTGGAGATGGTAGAAAGAAGATTCTAAAGAGAAGTCTGTCTAGGTTTAATCATCAGTTTTGTCTTTAAAATTTGGGATTTAGTTGAAAATGCCAAGGATATATTTACTCCATCCAATGAGGATGGAAAAGTGGCAGATAGTTCAGAAATTTTTGAAAAAGAATTAGTTTCAAAATGTTTATTAACACGTTTCAGGTCATCAGATTCGATGGTGGAGAGCAGTCACTTATTTCCGGGGAATTCAACTTTCTGAGGAAGGTAATGCCACTTTGTGACTGTAACGTGATATTAGCAGCTGGGATACTAAGCTTTAAAAGCATACGAGAACCACATTAAATTGATGTTTCTTTTTTGTGTCAGGTCACCAAGGAACAGTGGGACACCATAGAAAGACTGATCAGGAAGACAAACAGCTCTTGAGACACTCTGGCCTTCATCTTGGTTACCATGGAAATGACACAAATGATCTCTTGAATATTTTCAAGATCTATTTTACTTTCATAGGAATCACTCATAACCACCAAGCTGATCATGCCCACTGTCCAGCTACCCGAGAGGGGACCAGCTTCCATCCCACTGCCTCCCAACGGGTCTGCCAGGGCATCTGGTTCTGTTTGGGTGGACGTGCTGTGCGCCCCACGCGGAAACCTTACCACTGCCAGGCGTGCCCACCGACGGGCAACGCCGTGGGCCTGGACCGGCGGCCCTCACGGTCCTGGCTCCTTCCTCCAACCCGGTCTTTTCCACCAACGCAGAGCCCAGGTGCCCAGTCTTCCTTCAACACCAATCCCGTCGTCCCACTCAGCTGTGCTCATCTTTCTGGAAATTGTCAGTTTCTCTCGTGGTATGGGGGTGGGGGGAGTGCCAATAGTCTATAAATGACCTTGTACACATTTCATCTCTTCTTATTCTCTTCATTATAAAGGTCAGTTTTATAATATCTGCTTCACAGGGGGCTGTTACGATTATTAAGTGAGCTGCAACAAGGAAAGACAGTAGAAAATAGAACACATAAAGGAAAGGTGGGCTCTCTGGTCTCCCTAAGACACGGTTATGATAAACAACATGAGAATACAAAAGAATAAGAGAAGTAGAAAGCTAACTGCCTAAAGAAAACTTCTGTTAACACTTTGGTGTATTTGTCTTCGGCCTTTGATTTTTCTAAGTACTACTGTAGTGCCTGCCCAGAGGGTCTCTTCCCATATAACCACCTCCGCCATCTTCAGCATTTCTAACTGTTTTTTTTTTTAATGTACACTCTTCCCCTCCACTAATTTTACCACTATAACTATATCTCTATTTTTAGTTAATATTTAGTGTTCACATTTTTATAACTATAAATATTGTTTTTCCCCCAATGTGTTTGTAACCTCCCTCAAGACTCTCGATGTACATTTCCAAATTGTTGTTCCTAAGGTCTGTATGGGTTTAAAACTCCCCGGGCTGTGTGTGATAGTGCCATTTCAGCAAAGACCCATCCACACGCAGTATTCTCACTTTCAAACTACCAATTTCCTAAGCAAAAACAATAGCTCCTTCAAATGCGTGTTTACGTAATTATTAGTGATATTGAATACTTTTCTCTGCTTGAGAATGTCCTGTTTGCCTTTTTACTTACTGGTGTTTTAATGGGTAGTGTGAAATTTTTTATTGGTCTGAGTTCGCATACATTTTTGTTCTGTTAATTATCTCTTAGAATTTGCTTCATTATTACATGTTATTACAAACAGTGAACAAGCAGAGCTCGCAGGCGTGGGAGAGAGGGCCAGAGAACAGAGACCGTGGATATCAGTTCATTGCGATTCCTCCTGAAGAAAGAAATTTCTTAGGCTGTCCGAGAGAGAAACACGTTATCATAACTGTGTGTTATGATTACCTACCACCTTTGGGCTGCAACTATATCAGTGTTTCACCTTAAGGATCCTTACTTTGGCTAAGAGTCCTGCTTCTACTGCACTAATGGGAGAGTTAACACTCAGAAAATGAAAATGAGGGTTATTTGTAACAATATTACTCATTTGACAACGTGTGAAAGCGCCTCCCAGAAGTGTTTCAGGAATGGAGTAACAGTTGTTCCTTTATTGTTCTGGTGGGAAACTAAAGCATCAGAATTTAAGGGACTGAATGCCAGAATTTTAGAGGTGGAACAGCCTTAGGAGACACTGTTCTCAGCCCCTTGTTGTACCGTTGAGGCAGCTGAGGCTAAGGCAAGTATGACTTGCCTGAGGTCACACAGTCAAGCTCCTGTCTCCTGCCCAATTGGGCCAGTTTCTTGGGATCCTAATTTAAACCTAGAGACAATAACGGTCTTTATGAGATACAATTCTATTGCAAAAGCCCTTCAATGGGAGAAAACCCATTTTTCTTTTGTCCTTGATCAGCTTTATTTTGTCCCTTGGACAACAATATTTATTAGACTTTTGTAAATCCATTCTCCACCTCAGTCCCTTTAATTCTCTAAGACCTTACATTCTCACCGTGAGGTAAGCTAGTCTTCTGGCTGAGGACAGAATACCTAGCATGCACTGCACGGGCCGTCTAGCCTCCTCTGCCCCAGGTCCTGCCCGTTCTGGCCCAGGTTCTGGAGGCAGCTGGCTCTGCCCTTCTAGGCTGCTCCAACTCCAGCCGTGACTTGCTGCTCCTTAGTTTAGGAATGAGTCCTATGGCTTGTTCCTCCAGACAGCGTTCCCCAAATCCTTGCTCACACATCATCGTTTTAACCTTTGAGTAGATGTGGAAGTGTACAGATGACCAATTGTTACAAAATGAATGCACTTGTGGAACCGCCCCCCCTGGTAAGAAGCACAACCAGGAATCCAGAAGCCTCCCCTGTGTCCCTTTCTCTCCTTAAAACAAACCTGTGTCCTGACTTCTAACACCATAACTAAGCTGCGTTTGAAGTTTCTCTGGGCGGAACACACACTGTTCTGCGCCTGGCTTTTCTCTGTATAGCAATTGCTTACGCATCGTCATTACATAACATCCGACGGTGAATGCACCACCATCTAGCTCTGCTATTGGTGGACTTCGGGTTGGTTCTCGTTTGGGGCCATGCTAAACACCGCTGCTGTGAACACTTTCTCCTCTGGGTGAAGAAGATGATGCACCTTTCCATGTTAAGTGAAGTTGCGGGTGACAAGGTGCACATTTTCGAGTTTGGCAGACACTGCCACTTGGCCCAACAGAGTCTGTTTAAGCTGCCGCGGAGCGAGGTTTGAGAACCCCAGGGTGCCTCATCCTCAGCAGCGCGCGGTGCTCAAACCCGCTTCCGCCCTGGCCCTTCTGCCGCCGCGGCTTGCGTTGACGCCGGCTGCTTTCATCGCTTGTGGCTGCCTAGATCGCTTTCGGCTCGTGAAGGGCCTGCCGCGCCTCCTCGCACACCTTTCTTCTGGGTCTCCTTCGTGGGCTCGCGTGCGGGAGCGCTGTGCGCCGTCTGGGTCCCTGGTTTGCGAGCCCCGCGCGCCGCGCGCCGCTGCGGCAGGTCGCGGGGCAGGTGGCCCGGAGCGGGGACGGGCCGCGGGCGTCCCTCCGGCCTCGCGCCCGCGGCCCGTCCCCGCAGCCGGGCCGCTTCCCAGGACACAGCCGGGCGGCCCCGCGCGGCCCCGTGCCCGCCCTGGGGACCCCGGAGGTCGGGAGCCCGTGACTGTCAACTCACGACCTTCGCGTGGCACTCAGGACCGCCCGCCCTAGGGGACGGGGCTCCTCCCTGGGGCGGCGTCCGATGTCCCGCTGTGGCCGGCGCGTTAGCGGCCTCCCAGCCCCGCTGCCCCCGTGGTCGTCTGCGCACCTGCCAGCTCGGGCCGCATGCTCCGCTCCGCCCCAGGAGGCTGGCCTGTCGTGCAGCAGGTGTGGGGACTCCGCTGGCTCCGCGTCCGCCAGCCCCTGGGGAGTCACGTGTGTCCCCTACCCGGCGCTCGGGGTCAGAGGACAAGCGGCAGGTTCTGCTGCACGCCTGGCAGCCGACAGCTGCTCCTGCAGGGAGGTGTGTGAAGACTGAGTCCTGCCTGTCCCTTTGGAGAAGACCTTCCGTAAAGGGATATTTGAATGTCACTAGGGCAAACACTCTAAATATCTGGCTACTTTGCAATTTGCTTGGATTTTCAATGTTAGAGGCACCTGTTCACTCACTGAGACGGATGACTACGGAGGCAAACAGGATAGCGTTTATTCCCGTTTCTTAGGCAGGAATAATTTGAGTGTCCTCCATTTCCATGTGACTGATCACAGGTTATGTGCCCACAGATTTTTCCAGAAGGAAACAAAAAGACGAGAGATTAGGGTTATTTTCCTCTTTATTTACTCTTAGAGGTCAGGTCAGCCTGAGGTCAGCGCTCCCGTTCACACACTGGAAGCAAAGCCAGTCTCCACTCATATTTCACAAATCTTATGGTGGCGTACCTCTTTTCTGATCATTCTTGTGGGGAAGAGCTACCTCACTTCCTTATTGTTATTTCTATGAATTGAGAAGGCGCTGAATTTACAGAATAGAGACATTCAAACCGGCTCAGAACCATTAGTTCTTTGGCGGTAACTTGATAAATCCCACACAGATACATCTCCCATAGCTTCCTGCTTCACGATCAGAAAACAAGAAATCACCAACCATCACATGTCCCCTGTAACCTGAATGGGCTAGTCTAGCTACAAATAGATGAACTGTGACTTGGATGGGAGTCAAAAGAATGAGAATTTCCCTTGATAAATAGGATAAACGATTACATTAGCATTTCACAAATGTTATTTTTAACTCATTTGAAACTATTTGCAGATAGAAATAACTAGTTTAAGTACTGATCTCAATATGAAATGTAGAATTGACAGAATACATACACACAATTATTGATGATAAAACATTTGACGATCAGGGTGCTATGAATTTTACATTAAAATTCACTTATGTAGTAAAAAATAGAGTTGTTATAGCTAGAAAAAAATATTTTTGGAGGCAGCAGATACACGTGGTGGGAATGAACAGTTCTACATAGAAATCCAGGAAGTGTGCAAACCAGACGCCGCGATACTTGATCTGTATAATTTAATCAGAGATTACACAGAATAAAACATAAAAACAGCAGGTTGCCAGAATAATTATAACCTACAACACGTGGAAACAGTTTAGAAAGTGGGTTGGGGTCGTGCTCTGACAGTGGGTGTGTCGGCACTGCAGACATGGACTGCTTTACATGTCATCTGGCCCTGTCTCTCCTTGGGGTCAGGTCAGTTCAAACTGGTGGAAAATGTACATTTACACATCAGAGACTGGAATTTTAGATTAATCCTGCTGAAATTTTTAGGGAAATCTTGTCCAGCTACGTTTATGAAAGCAAGACTAATTTGTTATGTTATGTTATGTTATGTTATGTTATGTTATGTTATGTTATGTTATGTTTGTTATGTTTTTAATTAGGTGTGTTGATTGGCCTACGGATAGACAATCTCCTGTTCAGTCGTGTGGTTACAAAAACTATACATTACAAACAGTATAGAAACAAGCCAAAAAGATTGTGCCACACGCCCTGGACAGTTATCTACACACAGATAATGTACAGATGTAAAAGGAAATGCAGCCTACTTCCTTCTAGCACACAGTTACTTTTTAGATGCAGTGTGTCACTAGCGCCTGGCCACGGCCAGCAGCCCTAGTTATCCTCAGCACAGAGAATGAGAGCCAGATCCGTCCGGTACAGCTTCCCGCCGTCCGACAAGGCCATGATGCTCTTCTTGTAGGTGGGGATATTGTTGGTGTCCAGATCCTGTGCAGAACACAGACAGCATTGTGGGCCCGTTAGACGTGGAGGCTAGGTAAGCACTGCCCAGTGACAGGACGTGACACAGACACTGCTCATTATGGTGGTCCATTAAGAGAAGAGCTGGGTGACATTCTTACGCAAACATGAGTAATCACAATTGATCCCAGTTGCACCGATTTAGGCCATGCCAAATCAGGTTAAAAACTGAAACCTGCTTTTGTCCCTCAATAAATGGTTAAAGCAGATTTCCAAAAATGGGCGTGTGGTTGCTTCTGGGTGGGTCTGTAAAGTCTGCTTAGGGAGTAAGTGAAGTGGTGACTAATTACCTGTTTATTCTTCTCGCACAGGTCCTTCAGCAAAGCATCAAGCTCGTTTTCGTCTATGTACCCATTGCCGTCCTGAGAGTGGAGAAGCGAAGCAGGTACAGTCAACACCATCCCAGCACAGAGAGCAGTGGCATGACATGCAAGTAACTGAGGTTCTTGGAAAATGTCCCTCCTGAGTCCTGGGCAGGTACTCCAACCCCTCATGTCAGACCCTCAACTTTTCTGACTGCTCCAAAGCTCCAAAGTAGATCTGAATGGCCTGTCATTCAGCTCCTTGCATTTATTAAGTACTCTGAACTTTTTGAAGTACTTCCACATTTAATACTCCATTCCGTGCTCACTTCACCTCCTGTCGAAGTAAGGGGTCACCACTGCATTCCTATCCTGAGGACATGGAGGCCTGGGAAGGCCATATGACAGACCCGATGTCACATTGGGTGCTGGCAGAGCCTACAGAGGCCTGGTTTGGTCCGGGGGTAGAGAAATTAGAACAAATAAAGGAGGGTAACTAGTGACCTGGCAAACAGCCTTTACCCACACTGGATGTTACCATCTGCTGCGGGGGTGGGAGTGTGCTAGGTATTTTCAGGTTAATCCTCACCCCACCTGCAGAGTGAGTGTTATCGTCTCCTATTTACAGGTGAGGAAACTGAGGATCAGAGGAATGTGAGATCTTGTTCACAGCCTCACAGCAGGTAAGTCGGAGCACGGGATTTGAATCCAGATTTGCCCAATTTGGGATATAACTTTTCTTATGACACAAGTGAATCAGCTGGGTAATTTTAATAGCTCATATTTCTTTTAATATGAACCTTGAATTTGAGGATTTTTCCCCAGTCAGCATTTTCCAAAGTCCTCTAAAGACTTACAGGTAAGAACAAACTTTTACCTGATCATATAATTCAAAAGCTTTATTGAACTCTTTCCCACACATTTTGATGCCCTAGATAATAAATAGAGAAGAAAGCAAAGGTTAAAACACTGCTATTCTGTGTCCAAGTTTTTTCTCAGCAACTCTCCCATATTCTAACTTTTCAAGGAAAATATTATTTATGGTAGAGAAAAAGAGAAATACCTGAAATTTCAGAAGAAAATTCTCCTGCACTGGTAGTAACCTTTGAGAGAAAAAGATTATGTTAATAGATTAGATTTTTTTACAAGAATCAGCTTATTATAAGATTTGCACAGTTCCTAAACTCACCTGGCCATCTCAGTTAATTCCAGCTTCCCATCATTATTTGAATCAAATAATTTCAGCTGAAAGACAGAACGTCATCATTGTAGCCATTGAAAAATGACGTATCGCACAAAGAAGAAAATTTAGAATAAAGCAGTTTGAATTATCGATTATGGAAAAATTCTAGAAACTAGCATTTTTTTAAACCTTCAGTGCAGATTTTCAATTCTATAGCGTATGTAATTGGCGGAGTTTCTCAGAACAGTTTAGAATGGTCCAAGAGAGTAGTAGTGATCTTAGCTCGGCTTCTAGAATACTGTCATTTATTTTTCTTGCAAATATGTGTAGATATGTATCAGGATGTGGGAGAGATGGTGTTGACAGTACATAGCCTCCAAACAATGGCATGAAAATAAATATTTAGTTCGTTTTCCTCTTTTAGAGCATAAGAGGGTGCACACAGAAGCAACGGGCAGATACTGCGACTAAATCCTTGGAGAGTAGCAGTTTTGAGGAATTTGGAATTGTTTTGGTTTCCCTCAGATGCAGATACTCTGTAAAGCTCCCCACTGCCCATTGCACACACATCCACGCCACATGCCCAGACACGCACCGCATACATGCTCAAACACTCACATCCCCGGACTGCGATGAGAGGCCCTCACACTTCTGGAAGGTGCACCTGCTGCTCTGCTGTACGAGTTACGGGTGAAACATATGAAATGCAGCACACGTGTACACTAAATAGGTGGACAAGCAGCCAAATGTGTATCCACGAACAAGGGCGTGTGCTCAGGTCAGGATGGACACTGGCTTAGCGAGGTCTCAGGGCAGAAGGGCACCCCGTGTCTGCGCTGTCCCCAGAGCCTTTCACGGGAGGCACATTCGTTCCGCGTCTGGTACTGATAGGTGTCATAATTCATTGACCATAGTTCCGATACTGCACCCCTGTCTACTAAGACACCGGACACCAGATCTCACAGTTTAGTGTCCATAGGGAAATGCTTCCCCACATGTATATTTAAGTTTTAATTAGTCCTTGATTAATTTGCTTCTCAGTTTTGAACTGGTTTTATGACATTTAATCAGAAACGCCAAGCCAACAGGGGAAAACTCTCATCTGAGTGGTTTTAAAAAGGCTGCTTCACATTGCTACTTGGGAAAGAGACTTTACTTTAAATAGATATCCCTCAAGATTGGCACAAAACAGAAAATTGATAAATGTAGGTTATTGCCCATTTCCCAAAAGTTATTCAGCCTTTCGATCTGCCCACCGTGACACAATTATGAGCCAGTGCTGTGAGAAGTGGGATGTATTGAGGACACTTCGTTACAGTACAAACTTTTTAAATTGTTCTGAAACCAAAGATTAGCCCCACTTTATAATAAAGGACATTGTACATCAAATAAGGCAATAGTTAAGTTCTAGTGTTCTCTTTCCCACACTTAAGTAGGCTGACAGACTGAAAGTAAACCCGAGTTACATCAAGTATAATCAAATCCTCTAGAGAGTCATTTCTCAGGGTAATTAAAAAGTTTAACTCTTTATCAGTCTTCTAGAACAATTTTTATAATATTCCTTACATTTTATAGGTTATTTATTTAAATCCATGAGGTAAAAATTCACTGTAACTTTACCGTCCATAAAGCATGTATGTATATGTGTTCTGATCTGAATAATTAAACTTTTTCTGAATTTAGGGAAAATAACAATTAAAACCATATTTCCACAGTATTGGCCCATGGCTTAATCCATCTGGCAAGGACTTTTTCTTCATAGTCCTAATGCCATAATGAGTCAAAATGAGCAAACTTTACCCACTTGGAATTAATTAACTTCGCGGGCATGAGATTATTGTATCTGGGCCTCCGTAAACTGCTTTGACAGTCGTTCCTAAAGCATTGCGTGCTGTATGCACAGCTGTTTCCCGGCCCTGTCCTCAGCATCCTACGCTAGACCTCGCTGATACTGTCACCCAACAAGGTAGGGCACACTGGGGTTCCTCACGCAAAGCACCAAGACAATATTCAATATTCCAAAGCAGCAAGGTCAAAAGGAAGAAGGAGGAAATAGCCATTTTCAGTCACTCCATGAGTAAGATAACCAGAAGTTCTCATTCTAATAGAATCTACCATTTCCTAAGTCATGATAAAAATTGATTCAGAGCTTCTACAATTAATGAGCTTTTGGTGACGTGATTTACATATCTATAACATAATGCACGAAAGTTATATAATTTAGTGATATAATCACACTGGCTTTATGAGAAAAACAAGTGATCTTTCGACAGATAAAAATTACAGCCCCCCAGAAGGGAAGAGCTCCGGCGTGGAGCTGTGAAGCCCACGCCTGCAGGCCTCAGCCTCCCCGGACGTCAGCATCCTTACACACGCGACGTTTCAGAGGCAGGGACCCGGTGCGAGCGCCGCTCACGCTGCGGCCCGGCCCTCACGGGACCAGCAAGAGCTCGGCGCGTGTCACTGCCCCGGGCCCTTTCAGGCTCGGTCTTACCATTAGGTCTGTGTATTCGGCCAGCTTTGTGTCATCGACAGCCTTGTTCGCTTTTTCCAGCAGGTCCTTCAGAAAGTTCTGTGAAAACAGAGAACACTCAGATCAACGTCACCGGTAACACTGTGTTTCCGCTCCAGCGCGCGGCGGGCGCGACATCCCAGAGCACCGAGGAAGCCTCCTGCGGGAGGGACGCGGAGGGGCGCTGCGGGCGGGGGCGCCGTCTCCCCGCGCCCGCTGCGCCTTAGCGCACTGGGCTGCGCAGCATGCGTAGGGCGCTCAGCGAGAGCTTGTGCGAGGAGCCGGCCCAGTGGGTGCGTTTCCAGATGGCGACAGCGTCTCCGTCACTCTCGTGACTGCAGGGCGCTCAGGGCCCCCCCAGGCTGCGCGCCCACGTCCGCTGGCAGCCGGCGAGGCGCTGTCGCAGCGCCGGGCTGGCCGTGGCCCCCAGCGCGCACTCAGCGACCGCCTGGCCCGCCGGCCGGACCGCGGGGGCTCCGCTCTGACACGTGCGGTCGTGTGAACTCGGAGGCGAGCGTGGGAGGCGTGAGGAACGGAGATTCTTAATCTGACAGCTGGAGTTTAGGAACCGGTTTCAGTCTCTTTGAATAGAAATCAGTCGGATGACAGCGTTTGGCGAGCTCGCCGCAGGAACGGCGGTGCGGGGACGCGGCAGGCTGTCGTCGCCCGCTGAGTCCGGGCTGCCCCTTTGCAAGGCTGTCCTCACCTCCGAAAGTGAACTAAAGCCGTGGCGGGAACGGGGCATGCCCTGTGCTCCCGCACTGCGGAAGGACTGGGTGTCCAGTTCTCAGCGTGCACCCGCCCGCCGCGCCCTGTCCCCGCTCTGCTGGGGTGTGACGCCCCGCTTTGCACAGGAAGAGACCTTTTTATTTATTTATTTTTGGTCTGATAAATTTATTTTCACTTCAAACATTCCCCTTCAAATCCAAACTGAAGAATGGAAAATTCAAGGTTATCCGTCCGGGGTGAATTTTATTTTTGAGTCTTAGGAGGCTTTTGTCAGAGATTAATTGGGTTAAAAATCCTCATCAGAGACAAAAATGGTGGTCACAAAAATAGCCTGGGAGAAACCTTGGGATGCGGAGATTCAAAGTCATGTCTGAGAGCCAGTGATATTTTACTCTATTATAGATCTTAAAATTAGCTTTCTTGAAAGATCCATTAAAAAGGAACGCCAACTTATCTGCAAAAGTCCCCAGAGAGGAGGACTTCTATTTAGAATCTCTTTCTGAGAATAAAATTTAGAACAAAGAAGGAGACTTTAGAGTATTTTGAGGTCAATATTGGAAATGAGCTAAGGTTTTCATTGTGAACTTGATATAATTTTCAAAAGAATTTTTTTGGTTCAACAGGATAAAAATGCAAAGGCTTCATCGGCGCCCTGTGGGCTCCACGTTGCTGAGCTGCAAGCTTGCTAAAGGCATTGTTTCTGCTGAGTTCACATTGAAAATGTTTACATTTCCAAGAAGCTGCTCTTGAATACTTTCAGCAAGTTTGTCCTGACCCCATCTCTAAAACTGTGTGTGCCAAACGTGGCACACACACAGCTTGCGCACACAGCGGGAGAGGCAGCCCCGGGTCTGCAGCCTCCGAGCCCAGGGCACGAGTCAGAGCGTCAGCCTTGTCACGTGCTCCGCCCACGGCCACATCCAGGCTCTTCTCCCAGGCAGCCGCGTCATTCTGCAGGACCTTCAGGTCTCTCGGAATTCGGTTTCTCTGTATAAATGGGAATAATAACACCTGCCCTGCAAATTTCTCTAAGGATTAGATGTTAAAATACAGATTAAGAGCTAGAACTGTGCCTGCCACATAGTAGCTGCTCAATAAATATTAATTTATTTCCCTTTTAGTCATCATGTCCTGAAGATAAAGAAAATAGGGCCTTCTGGACTGAGAAGCCTTAGGGTTGATTAAAGGAAATGAGAGAAAGAGGCTTCCATGTTTCCGAGAGGCTAGGAAGTTGTTGGGTTCGTGAATAATATCCTTTTTTATGCCTTGTATTTCACAAAATCTTCCATGTGCCACATCTAACTTAATCTTCACAATAGATCTGAGAGGAAGGGGTCCTCACTCCCAGAGCAAAGGTGTGAAGGTAAGAACGCCACGAAGATCGTCCAGGGGAAGGACGGCTTCAGCCCGTGGGTGGCTGCTGGGCCCTCCGCCCTCGCCGGCCCCCTGGTGCCTGTGAGGTGTGCGAGGGCGGGGGGGCATCCAGCCCCGGCTGCAGCTCCTCGGGGGTCTGACAGTGCTGGGCGCGGCACGCCTGCAGCCCGCGGCGACCATGGGGACAGGAGTCGGCTTACATGGGGCCTGGGTCGCACTCCGCCTGGCTGTCCGTGTTCTCCACCCTCTCCCACTGGCGACACTGACCGCACAGAACCCACATGGAGATTAGACAGGGTGCTGCGTGTCAGAAGCTGGCTTGCGGTGGGTGTCCCACAACTGTTTCTGTTCCTGTCTCTTGGGAGAGACGCCTCTTTACACAGGTGTTTAAGGTGTGGAATGAAGCCTCCCATTTCAGTGAAACGGAGCGGCCTATTCAGCCTCGAATGCTGTGTAGCAGTCTACCTCATGCACCCATTTTTGTGTACACCGCAGAAAATGCTCATTTCTTGCATTGCTGGACAGAACGTCAAGAGGGCAGGCATGTCCCTTTTTGGATCTGGGGCCTCTGGACGGGGTGGGGGGTGGTTTCTTTCGTAGGACGTTTTAAAAAGCTGTGAAGCTCATCATGGTGTCTGGGCGGGAGCCGCAGCACGGGTTTTGTGCTTACCTTGAGCTCCTCGGTCTCTATGAAGCCGCTGTGGTCGGTGTCGTACTTCCGCCAGGTCTGCGGTGATTGTGGGAGGAAAAGGCACGCATTAGGGACGCGCCGGCCCGCGCAGCAGCGCCCGCGGGGAAAGCGCACGGGAAAAGCGCGCGTTAGGGACGCCCCGGCCGTGGGTCCGCGCTGCCAGCGCCCGCGGGCCCGGTACCTTCATGAACTCCTCGCAGGACCGGAGCTGCTGGCAGCGGAAGAGCAGCACGAAGTTCTCCTCCGTGGGCAGCACGTGCGCCAGCTGCAAAGAGGGGGCGACTGTCAGGGGCGCGGGCCCCGGGGCGTTCCCCCCTCCCCGCGCCCGGGGTTCTGGCCGCGCGCCCCGGGAACGCGCAGAGCACGGCGGGGACCCAGGAACCCGGAGACCGGCTGCTGGCGAGGCGTGGGGCCCTGGCCCCGGGCGGGGGCCGCGGCCCGGCCTGAGCGCCCCGTCTGTTGGACGGCGGGCCACTGCCCGCGAGGCCTGACCCCGGCCGCTGCTCCGCGCCACAGGGCCCCTCTCGCGGCCCACAACCGACGGGCAGCTGTGCGTTCCCCTGTCGGGGGGAAGAACCCAGGCGGCCCGCGCTGCGGGAAGGGCCATCGTGTCCCCCGGTCCCTGGGAGGCCCCTGGCACACAGGGGAAGGCCACCAGGAGCAATCGCGGGCCAGTGGCGGCAGGCGGAGACAGGCCGCGGGGCGGGGAACACTGCGGGGTGGCGGGGAGCTGGGCCCCAAGGCCGCGCGTCTGCCGGGTGTCCCCGCCGCTGCAGCCCGGGCCGCGGTCTGTGCTGCTGTCTCCATCGCGAGACCCGGCGACACTGCGTGGACCTCACTGCACGACTTCAGTGCTCCTCATTCCCCGCCTTTTTTTTTTTTTTTTTTTTTTTTAAGAAAAAAGGGCTCGGGCTCCGCTTTGCGATGGACACGCTCTACCCCCTGTGCGAGGACCGGGAGCTGGACTGATGGCCGCGCCGGCGCCTGGTTCTATTCCTGGCTCAGCTGCTAACCAGCTGCTGCCCCGGCAACTGCCTGGCCCCTTCTGCGCTCATCACCGGAATGAGGAGCTGAGACAGTCCGGGGCCTCGCCAAGCCCCGGGCTCAGGTCTCATGACAATCGCTGGCATGGCTGCGTGGCGCCCTTGGAGAAGGCGCCCCACACCTTGTCTCCTCCGATCCCTAGAAGCTCTTGAGCACCGACCTGCGGTCGGCTGGACCGCTCTCACCCAGCTTCCACTAGGAACCCGGGGTCTAGATCAACCCTGAGGTGGGTAGAAGCTCAACAGTTCTACCAAACTGTAGACAACATGCTCATCCTCTCACACTTTATTTTGAATTTCATCCTTTTAAGTCCACTAAAAAATTTAAAATTCACTATAAAATGGGTTAGTCTACCTTACATGCAATTTCAGCTTCTTTATGCCTGTATGAAATGTCCTTTAACTTATCTTGTTTTTAGATCTTTGAAATAATATCTCAAATAAGAACCATTTAGTTTCTAGGTATCTCATGTAGGGGTGAAACAAGGGGATGGGGCCAGCATCTTATTAGGATGTTTACTATGGCTCAGTCAGAAAGTAGTTTATTTTGGACAAAAGTCACTGGCTGGTTGTGTATTAATAGAAGCATTCATGTGGGAAACAGGAGATAGCCAGACCAACTCTTTGTTTATGTGTTGGCATTTGACGGGTCAGGTACACGCTGCACGTATCTGCTGACCTCCCCAGGGGCCGCCCGCGTCAGGAGGGCAGAGGCTGTCCTGTGTCTGTCCCCTGAGAGTCCGTTCCAGGCCTGACATAAATGCTTATGGATTGGTTAGTAATTTTACTTCATAAAAATACCTACTTAGCATGATTTATAGTAACTGATTCTACTGTCTTCATTGCAGTTTCTATATTACTTGGATGTTAATATGTCTATGGTTTTGAACAAAAAAAAGGTTTTTCCTTAAAAAAAATTTTACTTGTCAAAATCCACAGAATACATGAAAAGAGAAAAAGTAAAACAATAAGCTAGTAGCGACGGCCAAGTGTAAAGTTGGAGAAATTTTACCATCTCTGCTGAAAAAGCAAAGTCGGGGTGATTCACACTGAGTTCACATCTCCAGAATGACAAAATGACAAACACAGAGGCTGGAGGTCACGCGTCACGTTCAGTGTGAGTCGGCGCTTCTCTGCCCTGTACCTCGGTCTGGCCTGGCCCAACTGTTGTGTGTGTGTGTGTGTGTGTGTGTGTGTGTGTGTGTGTGCACGCGCAAACATTCAGTCTTTGAATTGCATTGACCCGTGTGTGTTAAATTGAACACAGCACCATCCTATTTTGTAGGCATTAGAAGTGAGTCTTATAGATACGTAAAAGGTCACAGTGAGACACACCAGCCATTGAGAAATAAGCAGTGACATAGGGATAGGAGTGGCTGTGGTGGCCACGAAGAGGCCACCTTTCACCGCTGCACTTCACAGCACGATGGTCCTGAGCCCTGCTGGCCCGCCCCCTGTGCTCTGAGATGCCACATCCAAATCTCAGAGCCGGGCACAGTCACCCTGCCGTTGTGACGTCTCAGACCACGTCTGTGAAGTCCAGGGGCCTTTTCTAGCAGGTGTTAGGTAGGGCGGCTTTTCTCCCAGATCTGCTAGGTCACTGCTGTCCACAGAAGCGTGCAGTTCGTTGCCTGTCCCCAGATCGCTGGCGATGCCTGGGTCCGTGGGCTGCCCGCCTGCTGTCGTATGAATTCCCGGACGTTCCGGAGCAGAGGGCGGGCGACATCCGGGGAATGGGCGGTAGGCAGGTTGCTGTGGGCAGGGGAGGAGCCCTCTGGGACTCGTGTGCGAGATGGTGGCCTGCCCCAGAGTGTGGGGAGGCAAACCCCATCCCTGCTTGCCCGACCACCCTGCCAGTCTGTGCAGGTCTCGAGAGTGAGGTCCGTGCCTCGGTTACTGTCTCTCTGCCCAGGACCTGCAAGAACGCCAGTCAGAACTTTACTGAACCAGCGCGCGCAGGCTGTTGACTCTCAGTCTAGGGTTGGCACAGGCAGAGACACAGTTCCTTTGGCAATATTGCTGTAGGTGGACACTGTGACATGCCACCCAGAGCTCCCTTCAGGTGCTGGCAGTGTTGCAGCAGCCTCAGCTGTCAGGTCTCTTTGAGACTTTACTGTATCCCTAAGGAGGCTGCATCCCGTGACTAACCCACAGGGAAATATACAGGCCGAGACCCTCAGTCAAAACTTAGGACATTTCTGGAGGGTCGTCCCAGCGTCAGAGCACACTGCAGGGCCAGCCGAAGCCTCTGTGGGGACGGTACCACAGCTCAGTGCCACCCCCCCCCCACTGCCTTCGGACCGCTGCCGGTCCCCAGAGCACACGTGAGCAAGGCCTTGCGGCTCATCTTCAGGGCGGGCCACTGCCTGGGACTCAGTGTGGGCCCCCTGTGCCTCCCGTGCTGGCTTGGCGTGGAGCTCTGCTGTGGCTCGCCGGGCTGTGACTCAGACCCCCGCCCGTGCCTGTGGGCGCTGAGGGTTCGGTCACCGCTGCTGTGAACCTTGCAGGGAGACTGGCAGGCCTGAGGTCCGCTTGGGGAAGCGTCTCTGCTTAATGGGAGCACCAGAGAAGAAAGTCCTATTATCTGCTCAGCCATTCGTCTTCCTCTTTAATTATTTCTAATCGGCCTTCTCTGCAAACGATCTGTTTTTATCAGACAGTTTCAAAGCAGGAGATAGAGCGGCGAGGGCAAGACCGAGGTGCAAGGTGTTTCTTACTGCGCCAGAAACAGCGACTGAGCGAGGTACCTGAGGACACAAAGGCCTAACCCTGACTCTCCCCGACTCTCCAAGGCAATCCTGGTGCAGTTGACCCTTCCCGGTCTTGGCAAAGCACTTGCTGCTCTTTTGGGGATTGGAGAAATGTTTTTCTCACCGCTGACAAGTGGGGAATTTGGAAAGCAAACAGTCTTCTCATATACGTGTAAGACTAGATGAATTTAATCATCTGAATTTGATGAGTTATATGAGAGCTGGGAAAAGGGCTTGGCATCCAGGAGAATGGAGTAGATTTTCCAATGAATTATTTTTATTTAAAAAAATATTAGCAAATCCATTTATCGAATTTCACATGTGCCCAGGGCTTATCTATTTGCTCAGCAGGCATTATCACATTGATGCTGAGGCTCAGGTGCCCCCCGTTCTCAGGAGGACGGATGGGCTGCTGTCACACAGCTCGTAGTGTGAGGCACGTCTGAAATGGGAAGGCCTGGCTCCCCTGGCTTGCACACCCTGTCTTTTCCTTGGATGCACTGACCTGGACAGAGAGGGTGTGCGTGGGAAGACGTGTGGGTCCCATACCTGCCCCAGAGATTGGGGGGAGGCTGGCAGGCCTGATATCTGCTCAGGGAAGCGTCTCTGCTTAATGCGAGCACCAGAGAAGAAAGTTCTATTATCCGCTCAGCCATTCATCTTCCTCTTTAATTATTTTTAATCAGCCTTCTCTGCAGTGGAGCCATTAGTCTGAATAAATTTAGAACATTTTGACTGTCATGGTATTTGTTCATTTATCTTTGAATTTCAATACTCCTGTTTTGGCTTCATATTAACAATCTCTTTATTACTGAACTATGTTTGTGTGAATTTTAAAAGCTATTTAAAGACATGAAATTAAAAACTTCGGAAGAAGGCACCCTTTTCACACGTTCCCAGGTGGCCAAAGCAGATCATTGGAGAGTGTCAGGCAACGCCAGGAGAGAACTTTGGAAAATGACCACTATATTTTATGACCTTTTGAACAGCATATTTCAGTTAAGGTCAAATAAGCTTGGCCCGTTCCCACCAGGGAGCAGACAGCTGCGTGAGCGTCGCCTGGTTTCCCGGGATTCGATTCGTATGAGCCCTGAGTCACCTGCCAAGGAGGCATAACATTTAGGCATAACATTTAGCGCATCTCCCTGTGCACCCTGGGGCTCTGTCTGCCAGATGCCAGCGGGCGGATAATCAGTAATTTTGGATGACATGGGTTTCCTGTTCCTTCATCGCCGGCTGGGACTTGTGCGTTTGTGTCCCATGTTCTATATAGGATTTCTTAGCAAGTGGCATCATCTGCCAAGTTGGAAGAGAGAAAGGATGAACCTCATTCATCCTCGAGGGCATGCTGAGATCAGGCCGGCCCCACGCTCCCTCCCATGCGCTGCCTGTCACCTGGGGTCCTTGGTTTCTTTGCCCGTGAGTTCCAGAACCTCTCCTTTTTCTCTTCACCCTACTTGCCTGCCCTGGACTGACAGAGTCCACATTCAGAGGGACCCCCGCGGTCTCTCCTCCTGTCCTCTGGTCACTGACTCCTTCTCCCCGGCTGCTCCTCCACCCCTCTCCCGAGCCGGAGCCGGAGCCGCAGTCAGGTCCAGGGATTCTCCCCATTCCTAGTGGGAACGGGACGTTTCATTCAACCTTTCTGGGCTTCGGTTTCTTCATTCTCAAAACAGAAAGTTGGGCTACTCTTTTCCAAGGCCCATCTAGCAAAAGTTCCATGTCCTCGGATACCTGACCCTTCTAATCAGGTCCTCGGGGTCACGCTCCCTTCCTGTGACTTCCTGCCCCGGCTGATCTGGAAGTGCCACCCGAACCACGTCGCAAGTGCTTTGCCCACGTGACTTGTCTGCACTCTGTGCTCCCAGAAGCCCCGGCTAAACCTGAAGCCCTGCCATGAGCAATCAGCCAACTGAAGCTTGAAAATATTTTCTTGTAATGCAGAAAATGTACCGATTACTTATAATAATGAAAAAGGCAGAGTAGGTTAGAGGAACTTGGCTGGCTTCTGGCTGTTCTGCCATTTGTTTTTTAGTTTTTTCTTCGACGACTTTAGGCAAATTCTGTTGATGTCTCGGTTTCCCCAACTTGAAAATAGGGACTCATTTTGTCTCTAGACTCATTTCATTGCTGCAAGGTGGAATGCAAAGCCGTGCTGGAAAGCACAGTGCCACACGAACGCGGGCCGTGCCTCCGGTCACTGCCGCGTCGGGTCTCCCTGCCTCAGCTGCACACCTGCCTCTCCCACACGGACGCCTTCCTTCCTACCACAGCTTCTTAGTGCAAACTTCTTGCATCAGAGCTCTGGGACGGGGCGTCTACCGGCGACCACAGCCTCTCGTTCAAGTATAGCCACAAACGATAGTTCATAATGGATTAGACAATCCTATGCAGTAAAACCCAGGTTCAAAGCGGCCTTATTCATCGTGTCTTTGAGGCATGCAGAACCCACAGAAGTCAGACCCGTGACTGTCACACTGCTGTGACACCAAGCGTCACCGAGACAATTAAGCACAATACACCCTCAGCCCTTCAGGTGCGATAGGTTAACCACAAGACGACAGCCTTTTTGCTACTCAGTTTTAGTATGCCAGACTCTGAAATAACCACAGCTATAATCATAGTGATTTCAGAATTTCCAACTCGTTTTGAGTAGATGGACTTATCTCCTTTATGTTCATTTTAAAGTTATCTTCTTATCCTTCATGATTCCACATCTTGATTAGCTGGCCTCCTTGTCCATCTGCAAGTCCCATCACTATAAATTTATCTCTTTATATAGTAACGAGTTACACACGGGCAAAGAGGAAAGGGTATGCTCCAGGGAAACATCTTAATTGCAAAGATAATAATAGTCTGTCCTTCCTTAACTCCATTTGTAGTAGCTGTTTAAAAGTAAGCGTATTTCGCATTGACATCACAGGTACCCTATAAGACCAGTTATTTGAAAACCAGGGTAGCCCTCGGAATCCAAGATAAATGATGACTAAACGTTATCCTCAGCCAGGATGCTTTACAATCTAGCACACTAAGGACACTGTGTATAAAGAACATAATTATGCTTGCGATTTGGCATATTTTAAAATATGACCTTATTAATTTTTATGAATGCTATCCACTCGATTTTTCTAACAGAAATTAAGATAAAAATAGGTCGCAGAGATTCTAAAAAGTTGCCAAGACACCAGCATTTGGAAAACTAGAAGGTCAGCAACAGCTTTTTCAGAAAACCAAGAACACAGAGGAATTGATATATAACCAAAGTTTTGCGTCCTTGATTTACAGACCAACAAGAGTTGTCCTCAATAGGAAAAGTCAAAAAAAAAAAAAATGATGAGATTTGACACTCATTTTTGAACTTTTAGAGAGTCAGGAAATCTGCGCCTGTAACAGATCACAATATATGTGCTCACCTTCGTAAGTTCTGTTTATACTAAGGAAAGTTCACTGTCAATTTACAACAAATTTGAACACCAGGATGCAGCTTTTTGCCATAACATGGTCACAGGGATTGCTAAAGTTTCATTTTACATTTTCACAGAAAAGTCTACAGTGCTCAATGAGGAGAAATGCCCATGAACCGTGCACATGCAGTGTTTGGCGAAGTGGGGTGAGGGCAGTGGACCGCGTGAGCTCCGAGGGCCTGGGGCTGGGCTCCGGGCTTGGCAGACTCTTAGATCTCCTTCATCTCTCAGCATTGTTGGACTTGACAGTGCTGAACAGAAGGTAACCTGTTACTGAAGCAAAGCAAGCCTCTCTGAATGGGCCCCGCTTCACCACATCTGAGCAGGCTGCAGCCACAAAGTGAAGCGCATTTATTAAGACCGTGTCAGAAAAATGTTTCTTACCTCTACAATTCCTATTTTTCCATCATCTCTCTGCCCGTACTGGTCCACAAATGTCTTCATCTCAGGTGATAACTCCTAAAATAATGTAAAAGCAAGTAAAACTTTTGTAAAACACACCACACACACACACACACACACACACACACACAACCCAAACCCAGCTATGCTTGTGATGGTTTTTGTAACTTTTGCAAAGGAAAACTGGAATTGGAACCATTCAGAATCATGCATACTGATGAACTATTCTCATGAAAATTAAAGACATAGCCGATGTACACTGTTTGCTGATTTCGAATGAAAGTTATGATTATTTCTGAATCAATCACTATGATTTATCTTCTATTACCACTTTTGAGAACATGCTATCCTTTACAATGTAGTCAGAACTATTCAATTCCTAACTTTTAGTGAATTTAAATATAATGATCACCATTTAGGTACTTTAAATATCGCTTGCTTCAAGAAAGATTCTTTCATATTGCTGCATTAATTGTCTTATAACATCGCCCTTATTCTAATATGTCTTACCTTGGAAGGTAAAAATATATGTTTTCCATCTGAACAACAACAAAAAAATGAGTCGTCACTCACTTAGTAAGCAAAGAATGTTTCTAGAACAAAGTGGTATCCTAAGTAAAAAAGTTAAATATCAGAAAATGACTGTCAGATAAAAAAACAATTTGACCAATTTGTACTTTCATTAAAGACAATATTGGTGACCACCGGTTACATGAGCTTATGATCTTTGTCTCCGAGAGTGACACAGAGCAGTTGCCCAGCATTTCCTTGTTTCCATTTGTTCTGAGATAACAGTCTTTCTCCCGTGAATTTTAGTATGGTAAGATATGTTCGAGAGTGACAAGGTGAAAGCATTCATCTTGTTTGGGTCCCCCCGCCCCCTGCCAAACCTATTCTACTGCTTATATAATCTCCTCCTATAGTGACAGACTCGAGAGCTGTGAACTGCAGACTAGTGGTCCGAACGTGGACCTAGCGTCCGAGAGGCTCAGTATGTGCCCTTGGGTCTCCAACACGGCCCATCGAAAACAGTCCTGGCGCACTAACCGGGGCCCATTTAAAACAGGTCAGTCTTTACCAACAGCCTGTTCTATGTCCTTGGGAAAGCACATTAAGGTCTCAAGTTTTACCGTAACTAAAAAGATATTGGTATTACCTACCACATGTTGGCTCTGGGATAGAAGTGTTAATATAATTTAAGGGCTATATTGATGGTGAATATCATTACTACTAGTGTTACAATGTCTTTTATGAATCAAAGTAAACATGCTCAGTAGAACTGAGATAACAGATTTAATTATTTAATCACATGTAATTATAACATAGTCTTTAAAAATCTTCTAGTATGGATTGATTTCAACTTGCATTTATTAAATTTTACCACAAACAATTTTAAAATGAAAGTGGCAATAGTGGGACTCTAAGTTGTTATGTTTTTCACACATAACTTAAAGTAAAGAAAAAAAACAAAGCATTCATTGTTAAATCTCAAAACCATATAATACCACTGGCTTAACTAGCAGATCTGACATGTAGTTTGTGAGCTTTCTGGGTGATAACATTGCCAAAATCTATGTTTTAAACAGGGTAAAACATAATGATAATGATAATAATAATAAATCAAAGCTTTCTATTATAATGACTAAATACCATGTTCATTATAAAAGGGTAGGAGATATATTGGGGTGTTTCATTCATGTTTTATTCATTTATAGTTAATCTTAGTGAAAATTTTGAAATTTCACATTAGTCATATGACAAGCCCAACAATGTTTCCATTAGTGCCACGAACTCTGTTATCTCAGCTGGAAACTCCAAGAAACCTAGTTGATAAGGTCAACATTTATGCTCTAAAAAAAGAGAAGAAATTTGTAAAAGTAGGTTTATTGCAGTGGGGCCAATAGCAGAAGAGAGCTCTTTTTCTAGTACATGAACCTCTGAGTGCAGATCTTAATTTAGATTTTAACTATCCAAAGACAGTATGCATAATACATAAAAATATTCAATAATCAAGGTATGAAACACCTTGATATAATCCTTTGCCTGTGCTCAGATTTGGTATTATTGGATTATAATCTAGTAATTAAGTTTCAAGTATTCTAAAATTGGAGTCTAGGCAGTAGGAAAAAATAATTAAGCTCTAAAATCTTTAAAATTCTAATATGAAGTCATTATTTACAAAAAGGTACAAATATTAAAGTGAGAAAAGGAAAATAAAAAATCTAAAAAAATGTATAATTTTTAAATATTTGAATTTCTAAGGATGAAAATAAATTTCAATATTAAAATTAATTCTAAAAAAATTAAAATATAATCATTTAGCTACTGGAAGCTCCCACAAGGTTTTAATTTGAAAATTTTTGGCAAGCAAGATTTTCCCAACCAGATATTTTAAATGTATATTTTTAAATAAGGAAGAGACTTGTTTTTGTTTTATGAGTCAAAGTTACATAAAACTGTAATAATAATAGTATTACATGATTATTTACATGATATTATTTAAGTGGAGGAGGGTGTGGACCTGTTTCATTTGATCCCAATTAATTTTACCTTCAGGTTTATAAATAGTAAATCTGGGTGAAATAATATCCAGAGCATTATCCCATTTTAAATTAATTTGGTCAATGATTTTAGCAGCTGATAGTTGTGATGCATCACAACACATCTTAGAGTCCTCTGAGACTCTTTTGAATCTGCTGCACAGAGATGTGCACCACACGGTTTTCAATTTTGATAGAACAAAAACGAAACTCTCTTAGTAAGTTATACGTATATAATATGTAGTAATATTATAATCGCGTATAACTCGATGCTAGGGTGGTGACCTGCTGAGGATCAGACACACCTACATTTTCCTCTGAAAATGTATATGGAGTCTGTAACTTAAACTCTCTTTCTAATGGTAAAGGTCACTAACATCTCACTGGCCCACGTCCCACACTGCCTTCTGAATGCAGTCTTACCTAAGTCTCAGATTAGTAGTAGTCTCAGCCTATTCTACTTCATGCAATCATCTCCTGTATGTTTCAAAGCCGGGTATATTTTATTTTATGCTGAAAACATCTTTTAATGGGCCAATTAATGCCTAAAGGAAGTCATTCAGAATTAGTGAGAATTGTCATTTGTTTAATTAACTAGTGGCTCAAATAACAATTATGTCTTATTTTCAAAACACCATTAATTGCTTACCGTCAAAGTATCACTTTGCTTTTTAAAAATAGATTCTTAAAATTCTTTACTTTTTACATTTCTAACTTTTGGGTTTCTTCCTCTCAACAGAAATGAACACTTTCACTGCTCCTCAAATCATGTTGCAAGTCGTCCGACTCCCCCCCACCCCACCTCGGCCTCCTGAGGATGGACGAGATGCTTTATTTTCTCATCTCTCCAGCCACATCATCACCACGACAACTGGCAACAGAAAAAGATCCATAATCTGCACATCTGCTTTCTGACCACCAAGGGGCAGAAATGTATTTCTGCCCCCTCACTTCTCACGCAGTTAATAAGTTAAAAATTACCTAACAGAACAGTCTCAGAGATGCTGACCTACTGAAGATCTCGCACACCCACACTCCGAAGCGCTGTTAAAGCTGCCCTCCAAGCTGCGGCTTCAGACTGCGCAGCTAGCTCTTCCCTTCAGGGAACATCCGCCCCCCTACCGTCTCCCCCGTCTCTTTCTCTCCCTCCTTCTCTCAATCCGGAAAGGGGTTCTTTCTCCTCTTTCTCAGTCAACAAGCGTTTACATCCCCTGAAAACCACTTGACCCTGCTGGCCCCCTAAGAAAACACTAGAACGTCTGTATTTTAAGCCCGAAGTTCCCTCTCCTCCTCTGCACCTTGAACCTACCAGTCCGGCCTTCTTCCGCGCCTGCTGGAGCTCGTGGATCAAGTTCTGCAGCTCCTTCCCTTCCAGGTACCCACTTCCTGCAAAGATAAGCAGGCGCCAGGTGTCAGACAGCTGCTCTGCGTCCCCTTCCCTGTCCCCCAGTTCCCCAGAACTGCTGTCTTTACGGCCACCTCAGAGGCTCTCCTGCCCAGACCAGGATTAGCCGCAGACGACATGTCCGCGCCCCTTCATTTGGGGACGGGGGTGAGGGATGCTGATCACGGCCATGGGAACGTTGGGGCAGCGCTCCCCATGCCTTCTTCCCCTCACTTTCTACTGTTGCCATTCTTGGAGAGAAGTTTAAGGCGTGGGGGGCAACAGGAGCAATATATAAACTTTCAAGTCGATGGTTCTGCAGCCAGCCTGGAGGTAAGATTGGGGAGCCGAGAAGGAAGTAAAGAAACGAGGGAAGTGGGACCGGGGCTCAGGGGCGGGGAGGGGGAAGGGCACGGACGGGGCCCGACAGATAAGGGAGAAGATAGTCACCATCGGCGTCGAAGTGAAGCAGATCTCGAAAAACTGCGACGCTGTGATGAGGGGCGACTGCAGGTGGGACTCGGCCATGGTGCCGGGAGGGAGCGCAGGTGCGCGCGAGGGAGAGCCGGAGCCGGGGCGCTGTCCGCGTGTGCTCGGCTCGGCTCGGCGGCGCCCTCGGCTCGCGGCGCCGCCTTTATCCCGGGCCCGCCCGCCCGCCCCGCCCCCGGCTCCCCGCCCCCCGGCTCCCCCGCCCCCGAAGGCCGCCGGGAGGAGGCCCCAGCGGGGCCCCGCTCGGACCTCGGTCCCTCCACAGTCGCCTCGCCCAGAAAGCGGCTTATTCCCGAATATCACAGTAAAATAGCACGTGCAGAGGTTTGGATTTGGGGTAGAGAGGGGAAGGTGATGAAGGGTAAACCGTTTAAAGGATGCTCAGAGTGAGTGTGTGCGCGTGTGCGCGTGCTTTCTCCACTACTATTAAGAGTTTGAAGAAAGGTGAAAACTTGGCAAGCATCGGAGGGGTCTGATCAGTGTGTATAATGAGTTCGTTGACATCAGCGAGCGCTTTGCTTTGTGCTTGTGGGCGGTCAGACGGGTGTTTCTGTGAACGAACCGTGCCAACCTGAGAAAGCAGGATTATGTGGCATTTTTTTCTGCTTGAAGTACAGTTTTAATTGGAAAGTGATAGAATTGAATGATAAAATCTTAAAATGTTAGAGAAGGAAGCGACCTTAGAGACACCACGGCCCACCCCCTTGAGTTCAGGAAGGGCGAGTAAACTCAGCAGAAGAAGCCAAGCATGTGGCCCGCCTTCACACCTAGGCGAGAGCGCGGCCCAGCCACGGCCAGTGGTCGGGCGTCCCTCCCCCCTTTACGTCAAGCAGTCCTCTGCAGCGGATTATTCAGAAACAAAGTTACCATCAGAGCTGGGAAAAAACCGCCTAACTAAACACGTGTTATGTATCTTAATGTAATAAATAGTATATTTAGATTATTTATATTTACATAGATACTCCTACAGTAGTATTTTGTTTTTGACTCTTTTGAGCCTTTGAGGTCTACTGCAGTGCACAAATTGTCTGATTCTCACGTTTAGTCTCTGAGGTTGTTATGCAGAGCAGCGCTTTTCTTATTTTACACAAGAGGTAAGTAAACTATACTTTTGGACTAAATAGGCATGTGTTAAATGCTCGGTTATTTATATTTTCATTCATCCGATCGTTTATTAGTACTTATTACGTCAAGCACTCTGCTAGACACTGGAAAATAATGAACTATGAGACCTGGTGTCTGCCTTCTTGAAGCTTAGACTTCCGTGGTTATGGTCAGACACACTCACATGACAGTACGTATTGATATAATGGAAGTTTGCACAAACTGTCGTGCACATGGAGTTGAAGCTTAAGTTCTCTCACTTCACTGAGCTAACAAGCATGGTGTTCCATGGTGCGCCCTTTTGGTTACAAGGGGAAATGATCAAGGCGGAATGGTCATGGGAATGAAACACGGAGAGCTGAGCAAGTTCATCATAGCTCCCAGAAACGAATTCTGAGAAAAGCGCTGTTGCTGCTATATTGGCAGCAGGATCTTTGTAGGAAAACACGGTTTGTGACCTTGGTGGCAAGTGCTAGAGAGTAAACCTTGAAAGGAGGGTGAGGAAGTGTTGATTTGAAGAAACACCCTGATGCTCTCTGGTCCCAGCAGCTACCAATGTCTGGACTTGGGTGCAGTGGGGACAAAGAGAAAGGCCAGAGAGGAAGGTTAAGGATACGAATGAAAAGAGAACTAATGTTTCTCTTCTTTTTGATAATTACAACTAATTTCATTCCTGTGCTGACCCTTCCCCAGCACACACATAGTGGTATAAATTCCTAAGTAGTTCTACCACGACATTTTTGAAAAGACATGATAATTTTTAAAAATTAGAGAAAGATATATATGAAAAAGCAATCTCTTTCCCATTTCATGTCTCTGACGCTGTGATGACTTCACAACTTTCATGTGGCTGTGTTTCGGTGTAGTGACGGAGATGGGTGATTTTCTTGGAATTGGGTGCAAGTAGCAACCCTTTTATTTCTCTTTGCATTTATGTAGGATAGCTTTTAAGAGAACTGGAATCTGAAGCCCCCTTGTAAATCAGTCCTTAGGGCCCTCACTGCCCTTAGGCAGTCAGCATCAAAGGCTTCACCCTCATGTGGACACCATGCACATGTGCATGGTTTTTATGGTTGTTATGTGGCTTTGAGGAATAAAGACCATATTCTGTGAGTTGCTCTGTAACTTCTATGTTAATTCAAGGGCATCCCTCCAGTATTAGCATCAACAGCTAATTCATGCTTTTTAAAAAGGCAAATCAACTTTTTGTTGATTAACCACAATTATATACATTCAGGTGTTTTTCTACTTTTTTTTTCTGTGACTAATAATGCTTCAATGAATGCCTTCATACATTTATCTTAGATATGGGTGTTTTTGATTACAACAGGAAAGAGTCCCAAAAGTAGAATGCTAGTTCAGGAGTTTGCATTTTTAAAATTTAAATACACATTTCCAGATGGTTTTCTCCAATTTGTAGCAACTGGTACTCAAATGAACAAAGTCTGAGGAAGATACCCTTATTAATTAACTATGAATGTTCTTTTTTTTTTTTTTTTCAGGCAAGGCAACCCTTGGTCGATCTCATAGATTGCAAGGATCTTGTCAGCTTACAATCCTTATTTTTTATTTTTTTTATTTTTTACATCTTCCTAGGTGGTCTCTATGAATGTTCTTTTCTTTTAAACTTTGTGCTAACCTTATGGGTAAAAAATAGGTTCTTATTCTTTCCTTAATTTGCACTCACTATTCTTTAAATACGCTTTTTGGTTTTCTAAGGTGGAATTTTTATCATACATATTTTTTAATAGAAGAAATATAATTTCATAGAAATTTTTTTTCTTGAAATCATTATTGGTCTATTATTGGACTGTCACCTCAAAACAATATCTTTTTTTCAGACTATTTTCAGCCATTTATAGATGAAATTCTACTTAATGGTGCCAGATTTTAAGTAACTTGACAAATATTCCTCACTACTGCCCTCAGAGCCTTTGGTCTGTGATTATAGAAGGGTCATCTCAAGAAGCTTTTCATTTCTAGGATTCTTGAAGAACTATAAATGCTTTCAATAATGAGAAAGATTTTTCCATAAGATTGGAGTTTCTAAAAAGAGCATTGCAAGCAAAGCATGTTTACGGTGTACTTTACAGGCCTCATTACCCAACACCAAGGTGAATGGGTTCATGATCCAAGATTGTCGTAAAAGTAGAAGTGGTTTATCTGAAGAAAGAACCTCTGGGGTAATTAAACTGCCCTCTCCACGTCATGTGCTGAATTACCGCGTCTCCGTTCGCATTCAGGCTACCGTGTCTAATTCACTATGCCGAGCAGAAGATGCCGAACTTCCCTGCATAATGAACTTCACTGAGCCTTGTTCAGAAGGGCCGGCCCCAAGAGTCCTGCACGTGGGCCCAGCTGCATGCGGAGATAATGCAGCACACCCTCTGCATCCCGGGGCCTCCGAAGCTCCTTAACCAGACAAATGAAGGCCCTGGCAGTGGGGGTGGGGGGCGTCGAGGTGGTACCCTGTGTTCTCCGAAAGTGGCTCATCGGCATCATCTTGACGTTTGGTGTAGTTTTCACAAAGTGCGAGGACTTGCCTAGATTTAATGCTTTGGGCCGGCTAGGCATCAGTGGCAAAGAATTATATTTCATTCTGGGTTCCACGATTGTAGAAAAAGAACTGATTAAATGTGGCCCACACAGGGCACAGTGGAAAGTCTTGGAAACAATGACGTGTGGCAAACTGTGGAATGAGGCAGCAACGTTTGGCCTGGAGTAGCAGCAGCCTGCAGGTGTTTGTGAGGCCTGTGTGGGGCAGGTGGGCAGCAGCGGCTCCCAGTGCGCTTCAAACAGCTCCTGGATCCTGCTCTTCCGCAGAGCCGAGCGCTGTGGCCGCGGACATGCGAGTGTTTATGGACCTCAGGGAGGCCTCGCGTGAGGATGCCGAGCCTCTGACTCCTGGGGCCCGGCTGCGCAGGACAGAACGGAGGTGAGCTGCAGGGTGGGCTGTGAGGAGCACTGTGGAGATGACCGGGCCGGGGGCAGCCTCACCTCACGATTTCCGGGGCCCTCCTCGGCTCCTCACTGCCGTGGTTTTGCGACTGCTCTGTCTGGTGTTTTTGTGAGACACACGTAGTCCACATTTGCAAGATTGGTGACTAGTAAGGCGTATAGACTGTGTCCTTGAGCAAAAGCGGTTTTCCTGGTGACTAACTGTCCTACTTAGGATAATTCTGAAGTCCTTGGCCTCATTACCCCAATCTCTCACCTCCCGAGTTACAAACACTAGTGAACACAGTCACAAATATTTTCACTTGCATTAACTGTACTTTCATGTTTTCAGAGACATATGATCCTCTGATTCACGAAGAGAAAGGGATATGAAAATGAAGGGCAGGTTTCGTGAAGTTTTTTCTGTAGCTATCTGAAGTCATCAGGCTTCAGCAATTCTGCAACTTTCACCAATTCTAAACTCCATATTTTTTCACATTTTCCTGTCTCCGGTATCATGACGCATCTTATAACTGGCGGCTTACAATTACATCTTAAATCAGTGGCTTTTTAAACTGGATGGAGATTGTTAACTTCCTTCTAAACATTTCAGGGAACAGCCATTTGCATGAAGAGTGCGAGTCGGACGTCTGGGCCAGGAACCAGAGCCCCACGTGAGGCTTTTCCGTTCCGTGCCCAGCAGCGATCCCACGAGGTCCAGCGGCCAGCACAGAATCACCCGCGCCGGGGAGAATTCCTGCACTCACGCTGCTCTGTTCTCGGGGGCTGGGCCTCCTCCCAGCCTCTGTGCGCAGGTCGGGGTGCGGCTGGCCACTGCAGGTGCAGCTCGGCCAGGCTGCCGCCTCCCACCAGGAGGCCCACTCTGCCCGCTTCTGCCCTCAGAGTAGCCTCCAGGAGCTTGCCCTTGCCTTCTCTGTCTGACCTCTCCGCCGGGGTGTGAAGCTCTCATAAAGTGGTCTTAAAGGCCCAGACAACATATTTGGCTAATAACAGGCAGGAAACTTGGCATATCTTGATTTTGATCTGAGTGAATACCTGACCAGGAGAAAGCCATTATATGTTAATATCTTTGCATTTATAACTGTACTTCCCTCCCCAACAGACTTTTGTAACATTTAAAAGTATGCAAGGTAGAAAATTCTCATCAATACCTGCAATGAATTAAAAAATTAGCCTTTGAAAATGTAATAGGAACTTGAAAATGGGTAGTTAGCTAATCGATAAGATGAAAAAGTAGTGCTCAGGGTGTGAACATCACAAAGCTGGGCCCCATCCGCACAACCAGGGCATCTGCACAGGTGCGTGGCTGGGCCAGCCCCCCACCGCCGCATGGGACTATAGCAGGATGTCACGTTTCAGGAAGTCTTTGCCCAAACTACCCCTGCCGCGTCCTGGCAAACACCCTGTGCCGTTCCATGTCACGATCCCTTTCACTTTAATTTTTAATACCTCTTTGCTCACCAGATTCTAAGTTCTATGAGGACAGGGGCCAAGCCTATCTTTCCTTCATTGCTCTCTAAGTGCCTGGCCCATGGTATGTGATCAATAAATATTTTTTAAAATGAGTAATTTTTAAATGTATGGATTTTTAAGGATCTGAACCTTCAATGCATTACATATTTCTCATGCTTTGCCCTTCTGAGATCTAAATTCAAACGGGTGGGCAGGCTAGGCGGGGGTGGGGTGGGGGAGGTTCACGGGAAAAGTGCCACCAGCCGCTCATGGAGACTGTAAAAGCTAATTAAGGTGCATGGCTGTGGGAGTGTGGCTGCAAATACCCAGGGACATTTAATCCACCGCATTCACGCCCTGGCCTGAACTCACAGTAGCCAACCTTCACCTCACCCAGCGGCCCCATCACAGGGAGCCAGTGCCCCAAGCCCCAGGCCTGGGCTCTGGGCCTTCCTGCCCCCACACTCAACGGGCTTCCCGCAGTGCAGCGACAAGCCCTCGCCTGCCCAGGCCCTCCCCGGCCAGCCCTCCAGCCACGTCGGCCCCCCTCCTCCACGTGGGATGTTTTCTTTAATTCCTCCTTTCCAAAACACAGCCTGACAGAGGCGTCGTCACCGCACGGCAAACGCGTGTGTTTACAGAGTACGCTTTGGCGAGTTTTGACAAATGGGTTCCTCCAGCAAAACCATCGCCACAGTCAAAATGGTGAGCACGCCCATCACCTCAAAAACTTCCTCTCGCTTGCTGCCCCCCTTTCCTGCGTCCACCCCACACCTCTTTCCCAACCTCCGGGCCACTGCTGACCTGCCAGTCGCCATCGACCCGTTTACATTTTCCAGGGCTTATGCAGATGCGGTCTGGCTTCTTCCTCTCAGCACGATTATTCTGAGGTCCATCCAATCCCTGCGGAGAGCAGCAGTTCATCTGCCTTGTCCCGCCGTGTGGACACGCCGCGGCCTGTGGACTCGCTCGCGGGGGTGCTCGCTTGCTTCGTCCTTGGTGTTTGGCCGTCCCAGATGGAGGCCCGTGGGCACCATGCGCAAGTCTGCGTGGAGCCATGACTTCGCGTCTCCTGGGAGAGCACCGGGTGCGGAAGGACCGACTCACACAGGAGGTGTGTGCTGACACTTTAAGAACCTGTCAACTCGTTTCACAAGGTGGGGGTGTCATTTACACACCCACCAGCACTGTGCGAGATTTCCCGTTGCTCCACGTAAGTCAGTCTCTAATGTCGGGGATGGTAACACGTATGACTGGTGTCTTATGGTGGGGTTGATGTGCATTTCCCTGGTGCCCGGATGCTGATCTTTTCCTGTGCTTCTTTGCCATCTGCGTAGCTTCTTTGGTGACAGGTCTGTGAAAGGATTTTATAAACAGGATTGCTTGTCTTTGTTTTAATTGAATTTTGAGGTTTTATTCTTTTTATATACATTCTAGATGTAAGTCTTTTATTGATATTTGATTTGAAGCTAATTTCCCTCAGTCTGTGGCTTGTTTTTCTATTGTCTTAACACTGTCTTTGGAAGGTCAGACTTTTGATGAAGTTCATTTTATCCATACTTTCTTTGTAGGTTGTTTTTGGTGTTGTATTTAAGAAGTCTTTGCCTAATATAAGCTTAAAGATTTTCTCTTATGCTTTCTTCTAGAAGGTTTATAATTTGGGGTTTTATGTTTAGGTCTGTGATCCATTTCGAGTTAATTTTTATGTATGATATACCAGATATGAATCTCATTTTTGTCGCACATAAAAGTCCAAATGTTGACAATGCGATTTTTTACCCAGTTTTTTGGGATAGTATATATTTTTCAGTACTTAAGCATGTTGCTCCACTTGCCTTGTTTTTGGTGAGAAATCGGCTTCCTTACCCTGTTTCTCGGTGTGTGACTCGTCCTTCCCCAGCCCGCACTTGCAGCTGTTCCCAAGATTTCTCATTGCCACTGGTTTGGCGAGGTTTGATTATGAGGTATCTTGGTATAATTTGCTTTATGTTGTGCTTAGTTTTCATTTTCCTTCTTGGATTTGTAAGTGTTTTCTTTTTTTTTCTTTACTTTTTTTTTTTAATTTGGAAAAAGTTCGATCATTATTTCTTCACCCCTGCCCCCCATCCTTTTGGAAACTCAATTACATGTATATTGATCACTTGAAATTGTCCCATGGTTCACCGATCATCTGTTCAGTTTTTTAAATTACTTTTTCTTTCTGTGTTTTATTTTATAGAGTTTCTCTTGCAATGTGTCAAGGTCACTAACCTCTTCTGCAATCTCTAATCCAGTGTTACCTCATCCAGTATATTTTTCATCTCATACATTGTAGTTCTCATCCCTAGTTCAATTCGAGTCTTTTTATATCTTCAACGTCTCTACTTAAGTTTTTGGATATATAGAAAACTAATGATAACTGTTTCGATGTCCTCATCCGCAAATTCTAATACCTGTGCCAGTTCCTGGTCAGTTTGGATCAATTGATTTATCCCCTCAGTATGGACCATGTTTTCACGTCGCTTTCATGCCTGGTCACTTTTATTGGGTTCCCGACCTTGTGCTCTTTACCTTGCTGGGGTTGCGCATTCCTGTCTCCCACATGGAGTCTTCAGCACGGGGGTGGGACGCGGTCCGTATCACGGAAACAGTCGGGCCTGTTGGAATCCTGCTCCAAAGGCTTGCAGGGAGGCCAGCGTGGTGCTTGGTCTGAGGCTCGTTGTCCCCACTGCTAAGAGTCCCCTGGGACTCTACCCGAGGCCTTGTGCATCACGAGGTTGTCCCGGCCGCCCAGTGGGCGCAGATGCTGCTCCCAGCCTCACACGGTCTCCCCACGGGCAGGCCTGGTCAGCTGAGCTGAAGATTCTAGAAGGACTCTCTGGTTCTGGAGGCTTCTCCTCTGTGCAGCCTTCTCCTCTCTAGGACTGAGGTCAGCATATTAGAGTGCTCAGTTAGAGTCAAGATCCTATCTTGAGATACACGTAATCCATTACGACTGGAAAAACACTCCCATGCCCTTTATGGCCGAAAATTCCATGGAACAATAGAGTTTGATACACTCAGAGCTAAATTAGGTGGAAAGATTTTACATCATACCCTTAATTTCCTCTAGGAAAATGTTTTTTCCCCCTTAAAATATCATGTGTGTGCCCAAGGAGAACGGTGATGAACGGGAAACAAATTTCTTGCTTTATAGCTGGAAAGCAGATGGAATGTGCTTAGAGGTTTGCTGCCATGGAAATGCAAGTTAACACGCAATAATGGTTCCGTTAATGACGATCATCGAGTAGAGATTTATCTACAAACGTGTGAAGTGTGCGTGTGCGTGTGCGCGCGAGCATGTGTGTTGGTGCCGTCTCTCACTGCACGAGGCGTCTTTGTGCTGATGGAGTCGACTGGCGGCTTCTCCACAGAGCAAACTCTGTTCTCCCAGCCAACCCACTTGCATCAGTTGACATGGTTTTCCACGAAGAGAATGAAGCTGAGAGGCAAATACAGGTCCGGCATTTGTTAATAAAGTTTCACAGCGATTTTTCAACGATGACTGGGGATTTGACAGTAAATCATAAACTCTCTATTTGTAGGGGTTTAATCTTTTAGTTAGAGATGCAGAGACGAAAACAAAGCATTTTAACACAATGTGCTACATAGAATGAAACCCTGATGCTGACTGGTGTGGCAGAGTGCAGAGGGCCCCCCGCCCAGCCCCAGGGGCAGGGGCAGCAGGGGACACGGTGCCGAAGCTCCTCGCACTGTCCCCATGGCCACACAGGAAGTTCCATCTCCCCACTGCAGCTTCTCCGACAGCCTCAGGGGGATCCTCCCTGTGGCCCGAGAGGGTGGCGGTCGGTGTCCTCACTGGGCCTTCGCTGGGCCGGTGGGCTGTGGCCACAGTTTCTCTGTGACGTTCGGCTGGAGTGGGGCGCTGTCGTCAAGTTCGTTTTGCTAAGCAGCCCCCATTTCTGCTCTGCTGGCTACACAGTGAAGAAAACTTATTTCCCTTCGCAGTTATCAAAAATTACAAAATGCGAAACATTTCCTTCCCTTTGGGCTCTTTTCCATTCCCATCCGTGTTTCTGGTTGTTGCTTTCTTCTGCACCATTTTACCTGTCTTGCCTTTTATTGAAAAGTTACCTTAGAAGGCCAATGGATGATAAAAAATTTAGGGGTTTTAATTTCAAAATTTGAGAAAAAGACTGCAAGTCAAAACCAGCCAGAAACACAGTGTTGTCAGGTGGTATGCTCAGTCACAGGCTGTTGAAAACGAAATCCAAGAACCAGAGAGGGGGCTGCACCGACTGACTGTGCACGTCTGTGACGTCCTGAAGCCAGCAGCTTCGGACGCCCTGTTCCCACCCCGCAGGAGGAGGACCGTGGCAGTCAGGCACCAGGGAGTAGACGCCAGCCCATGAGCCTTCCATTGGAGCCTTCTCATCCACACAGACCCCGTGAGAACAGTGGAGTCCAGGAAGGGGGGTGGGGGGTAGGCGGAGCTCACTCTCCATAGACATAGAGCACATTATTTACATCGCTTTTAGGAGCCCAGGAGACTGGGCTATATGCTCAGCATATTTGTATTGTGTTTGGCATCTGAGAGCTCCACGACCAGTTGTAAATGATAATATTTCTGATATTTTGCCCAAATATAATTTTAGTGCATACTGAATACTGAATAACCCTCAGGAAAAGCAGCAGCCTTGGCCTGCATGTGGGTGAATGTGCTTGTTTAAAGCATAGAGTCTGGGATTTCGTTAAGAGCTTTCGGGTCTCAATTAAGGAAATACAAACTTTTGCTAACACGTATTTAATGTGATTTCATTCTACTTGTCAGTATCCAAGGGGTCATAATTATCCCTTAAGAAAATACTCATTTTAGCAACATGTTGGAGTCAGGGAATAAATCCTGGTAGCTCTGAAATGAATACTGGATTCTGAACTGTGTGGTTCCAAAGACTTTTTTACAGTGATCATTTAATTGCATGTGATTCTAAAGCAGATACATTAAATGACTGGCATCTAAATAAAATATTATAATGGAAAAAACAGTTACTAAATTACAGAGCCTGAAAGGTTACCTAGTTCATCACTTGACCCCTCTGAACTTGAAGTAGGTCTATATTGCCTTGGGGATGATAAGAAAACTAGTTAGCATAATTAGAATTTGCTAGTGCAAACTTGTTACTCAGCTGTGGAATTACCCCAAAGAGATTTGTATCATCAGCTATGCATATTTTCAGCTAGCCACTTGGGGGGATCCTGCGATACTTAAAGACAAATTTGGCATTTGTTTCCCAAGTGTCATTATCATTAGTGGGTGTGAAGTGTAAACAGTGAAGAAAAATTATTTCCCTTTGCAGTTATCAAAAATTACAAAATGTGAGACATTGCAAAACAACTGAAAAATGTTTCTTTGACTTTTTATGTGCTGGGCACTATCCCTGGAGGGTTTTTTTTGTTTGTTTGTTGTTTGCTAATGATTAGGGGACTAGATTTTTCAATATTCATTTATGTTCAAATTGTGAGCTTTATATAATTATTAGCAATGTTTCATGCAGGCAAAGGTGGTGACCAGAAGTCACAGGCTAGTTAGGAACTTGGCAATGCAAATCTGTATGTATCCATATATATAGATCCATATGTGTGCACTGTGTGTGTGTGCGCGCGCATGTGTGTGAACTGTTAAAAGTTACACTGAAGCATATTAAACTTTTGAAGAGTTGGCCAGACCTTTTGCAGCCCTTTGGTTAGCCTTTCGGTTTTTCGAGCTCCTGCTCTGCTCATGTCTTTCCCAGAGTTTGCACTTAGTCCTGGGATTCGTCAGTTTCCCCAAATTAAAAATGGGTTACCCAACATACTGGGTAACGGCTCAGCATGGACTTTGCCTTCCATCCCAGCTGCTGGGAGTGGACTAGGTTTTCACCCCAGAGGTGACTGTGACTGGATCTAGGCCTCGAAGGCAGGGGCAGTGATGGCCTGCTTCATCCCTAAGTCCTGGAGAACTTACTACACCTCCAATAGATTCCCAGCGTCTCGCGTGCCCAGGGAGATGCTCCTCCCCACAGGCTGGAATCATCTCATCTGTGAGGGAGCAGGTCCTTGTACCCAGAGGGCCATGCAGGTGCTGCCAAGCAGAGCTATGCCCAATGGCTTAGTTTCTCCACCTCCTGCCTTGTCAGAGAAATGTCCTCGTCCCTGGAGCCCACGCGCCACACCCAGACGCTCTCCCAGCCTTCGCCGGGAACCCAGTAGCTCCACCGGGACACGCAGAAGGAGCACATCCTCTCGCCGGGGACGGTTTCTGACCTGGCAGCTGCCTCTCTGTGACTAAGATTACCTTTGGTGAGGTAAACCACGTGTTCAGCCTTGAAACAGAATTTCATTTGTCGAGGCCTCGCAGTGCACCCAGTCCAGCTGAAGCTGGACCCGTTGCCACCCTGGACCCGCTCCAAACACTTACATAAACGCTTTCTCTAAGCTGGACCAGGTCCCTCACCAGACCCGGCCCAATATCGTAGTCGGATAGAGTTTCCAAGTCGGAACCACTCCAGCTGCGGACCGAGTCCGCTTGCTGAATTGAATTCTGTTTGTAAGTCGGACCTGATCTCACCCCAGACTCGGTCCGGTATCTTGGTCGGGCCCAGTTTCCAAGTCGGACCCATTCGGCCACGGACTTGGTCTAGTTTCTTAGACGGATCTGGTATCCAAACAGACCTAGATCTACACTGGACCCGGTCCGGATGCTTAGTTGGAACTGCTTTCTAAGTCGGACCCGGTCTGGTTTCTGAGTCGGACCCAGTTTGACCCGTTTCCGGTCTTCTTAATACTTCGGGCCCAGGCCAACCCGGGCCGGGGCCGGGCTGTCTGACGCGTTCTGGCGGGTTCCCGGCCCAGCCTGCGGGAAGAACCACTCCCAGGGAGTCTGAAGCTCCCGCCGGAGGAGCGGCCGGGTCTGAGGGAGCCCACGGGCCTCCGCGAGGCGGGAAGCGGGAGACGCGGTGCTGGCTCCACAGGTAGGCGTCTGGTCCCCCAGGGCCTGACAGGGGCTCCTTGATGAGGTGCGGCTTTAAAACGTGCACTTCCTACATCTTTAAACTTGGACTTAAAAGTCCTTTTTATGAACTACAAACTCCCAAGCCAAGCGAGCTCTGCCTCAGGGTGCAGAGGAGACGCGTGACCCCGACGGAAACGTGGGAACGTGGTTTCCAGGTGACACGGGTTCCCATCTGAAGTTCCACCAGCTCCCCACAGCACACATAGCGTGTTTCTGTTTGTTTTTTGTAAAATACAACTGTGGAAACGTTTAAATCTGACCCATGATTTCTAACCTCAGTGATTTCCAAATTAATGGCATGGTCTAGAGCAAGCGTTTCACACCTGTGCCAGTTTCCGGGCCTATAAATCGAAGAGGTAAGAATGGTCCATCGTTGACATGGACGAACACTTTTAAAATTTATAGAACTTGATGGCCCTTGAACCATAATAACTGAATCCTCCCATGAGATAGTAAGTCGATTCTTTAATTCAAACACATCTCTGTTCCATTTTGACCTTTCTCCAGCCTCGTTCCAGCATGTAGTGACCTTCATTTAAAATAAGTAGAATTTAAATATTTTTCCTCCTGTTCTTGCTCTGCTGGAGAAAAGAAATATGCAGATTTTAAAACGGGAATGTCTCACCCCATTGCTCAGAAAAGATTAAATGTTGAGTGTTACTGATATTTGGCGATATTTCACCGCCACGACTCACTTACGGCAAAGGCTGTTCTCGTAAATGACTCAAAGTAAGCAACCCCCAAGAAGTGTGTTTTCGTGGGACGGTGTCTTTATTTGTTTGTTTATATATCTTCTGGTCTAGGAGCGCGGTCGTTTGTAATGGTCCCCGTCACCATTAGTGCCGGCTATCAAGCGATTTCTCCAACCTGTGGCTTCCCGTCGGCCGGAGGGGCAGGGGCTGCGCTGCTTGGTGGGGAGTGGGCGGAGCGCTGCGGCCATGGGAACCGGGGACCCACAGCGGCACCCCTTGCGTTCCAGACGTTCACAACAAAGCATGTGCTGGCAGTGCACCGGGTAAGGGGCGGGTGTCCCCAAGGCGACGCTTCCTCCTCGGGCCACGGACCACACCCCGACGGGCGCAGCTGACCGGGACCTGAGCCGCTGTCAGCCCGGGAGAGAGCCAGGTCGGTCCGGCCGGGCCTGGGCCGTCTCTCCTTCGCTTCCATGAAGTTATGGCGCCTTTGGGGGCAAAACAACAGCTGTTTTTAATTTAAAAATAATAATACAACTCCCAAGAGGGATTTTACTCAGGGTGCCCTAAGTCTCCCCAGCGTGTGACCCTGGCTCCCTCTAGGAGCCCCGCCGTTCGTCCCGCCCCCACCTCCTGAGAGGAAACTGAGTCTGGGACGGACGGTGGTCCCAAGCCTGCCACCGGGCACGGGGAATGGGAACTCTCATTCTCTTAATACTCGGTGACTCTTTGTCACTGCGGAAAACTTGGAGGATTATCGGGGGTGAGCATGGGGTGGGGCGGGGAGCGTGTCTGTTTCCAGATCTTGGTCTCTGGCCTAAGCTCTGTGTCTTGTTAACCACGGCGCCGGGGGCCCCGCGTCCTTGCACGGTGTCTCAAACGGGGTGATTCACACGGACACCAGGCAGATCCCGGGGCAGAGCCCGGTCCCGCAGACGACTGTGCTGGCGTGCGCCTGTCGGGGCCGCGCGGTGAGCGGGGCGGCCAGGCACGGGTCAGAGACTCGGGTTTGACCCTCGAATCCAACGTTGGTTACCGCCATGACTTTGGAAGAGTCGCTCTCCTTCCCTTTGCCTGCTTCCCTTGTGACGCAGGGTGTGACGCGGAGGACGGGTGGAAGGCGCCCCACTGGTCTTGGGGTGCTGGCTCCTCCCCACTCTTCGCTGCCGGCGAGCCCCACGCTCACTTCAGCTTCTCCCTCCGCTGCCCCCTCAGTCACCCAGCCTGATTCACAGCTCTGTCCTGAGATAATCAGTCAGCCAGTGCCCGAGAGATTCGACAGTAAACGTTTCTCGGCAACCCTATCGCTCTGGCTTTTAAAATCAAACGATGGTTTAGCTGATTCTTTAATCAAGGTGGCTGCTTTTCCCACTATTTATTCAAAATGGTAGATGGATGCTTTGGTTATTGGGCACACTTAGAGATGTTAGGAATATCACTTATGAAAATTAAACTGCACCTTTGGGCCTGTCTACAAATTAGTTTACTAAGTGAAGAGAAACCATCGACCAAGAGTTTGTTTGCAGGCCTGAATTACTTATCCCGCAAAATGAATTCACACACAGAGTCCCACGTCTCCCAGATAAAAGTCTTCTACTCAAAAGTTTTGCTCGTGGAGAACCTGTTGTAAATATGCTGTTTTAAACAGACAACTCCGTATATATATTTTTTCCCACACAAATCCCTTTTTTTAGCCTACAAAGATGAATCCTGAGATTTATTTAAAGGATAATTACATAACTATGAAATTCCGAAGAATGTAGACGTTAGCTGCAGAGGGCACTGTTTGATGAACTGTTGTGTTTGAGGGGGCAAATGCACGTTTGCAACATAAAAGGCTTTTAGTGGGCGGGGCCTGGTGGTTGACTTGGTTTCATAGAATCGCACTGTACACAGATTCACACACTGTTTTAGATCACCCGTTGTGTATGGAAAAATGTGCAGATCTTTTCTGGTGTTAGTGAAACTTGGGTGTAAGTGAAAATGTTTGAGCATTTTCGCGTTGGTGTGTTTGAGCAGACAACAGAAAAGAGGTTCGCGGGCTGTGGATGTGCTCTTCCCACCGAAGCTAATGGGTCTCTGAGAAAAAAGAACGCTTCACGCGGGTCTGATGGAAAGAAAGGCCCACGCCTTTGATCTTGGGAATGACCTGCCGGGAAGACGGGCATGAGCGGGGAGCGGGGGCCCCACGGGCTGCAAAGCCTGCCCTTAAAATCCGTCTTTTGTTCTCTGTAATGCATTAAGTCACCAACCGCATTTTACTTTCCACTGGTTTTTGTTCGACATTAACCTGCAAAAATGAAAGGAAAAATAACCATATTATTTTTTCCTGCTTTTTTTTTTTTTTTTTTTTTTTGCAGAGTCTCTCTGGTAAGAATTTCAAATATCTTGGTGTTGTAGATATGTCGCTTTGTTAGTAGATGTTTTTTCTTGAAACCAGCAAAAGCCAGCTTTATTATGGATCCAGTATCAAAAGTGTGCTCTGCCTCAAATCATAACTTTATTCCTAAGCTCTGAAAACTAAGTCCCCTATCTAACTGCTTCCGGCGGATGATGTAGACATTTTCCTAGACCAGAGATTTCATGGGAAGGACAGTAAGGAATAAAACTGTGGGTCAAAATGACGAGTCTCCTCGAAATATTAAAACCTGATAGTTTTTATTTTAGTTTCAAAATGGAAGATATTCTCCTAGTAAGACAAACCAAGGTAAAAATTGTGATACAGAAAAATTTTAATTTCACCTTATTTACTACTGTTTTAATGTACTTCCTTCTGTCCTTTAAAATATTTCCTAATTTTTTTTCGTTAAGCTGTAATTGTCACGCAGCGTTAAGTTGCAGGGGTCCAGTGTGTTGATTTGGTGCATTTTTATGTCCCAGTGCGATTCGCCGCTGTCGTGTTCGCTGGCATCTCTGTCGCGTCTCGCAAGTCCTGTCTCTTCCCGTGGGAGGAGATGTTCAAGGTCGTCTCTTGTGGCCCGGCAGCCTGTGACAAGGCCGTGCACGAGGCGTGCTGTGTGCACGGACGTCGCCGGACCTCACTTGCCTTCGTCGTCAGCTGGTGCCCTGTGGCATTGTCTACCCAGCCCCCCGCCCCCGGCCCCTGGCCGCCACCACTCCACTTTCTCCTTCTGTGAGTTCGGCTTTTCAAGATCACGTGGTGTTTGTCTCTGCCTGTCTGGCTCGCCTCACGCAGCCACATGCCGCAGGCACCATCACGTTGCAAGTGAACTGTGTCTGTAATCAGACATACATTAAGAACATTATGAACAAAGTTAGAAGACAAGTAAACAGAAAAACATCACGATGTGCACAACAGGCAGGCCACACTCCTGACAGAAGCATCCTCCCTGTCTAGCCCAGTCAGGTAAACGGCTGGTTCTATGGCACCGCCTGCAATGGCAATTTGTTTATTAAGAAATGTCATTGTTTACTCTTCGGCAGACAGTGACGGTCCCATGTTAGTGACCCTGTGGCTGAGGTCCTTGTTACCGCACAGATGACGGTGGTCACTGACCTCACCGGGAATGGAGTTGGCAGCTGCTGCACAGCGATGGAAGTGAGGCTGTGTCCCCGTGGGATGGGCCGTAAAACGGTCTCCTCACGGGTCCTTCTCCAGCCATTCAGAGTCCAGCCCGGCCGCCCAGCAGCAGAGAGCGCCCCGTAGCTGCCCTTCCCGGGAGGGGAGCCTCAACCCTCCCAGCGAGGCTTCGCTTCCACTTGCCCCACCCTCCGGGCTGTGGTGAAAACCCCGATGACACGTTGCCCGTGACAACGCCCTCCCATCATGCTTGCTGCTTTGGGCTAGTTGGCCTTCCTGTTTTGATTTTTCTCAGAGATAAATTTAGGTAATAATGAATTCATGAGAAATATACTTACTGGAGAAGGGAATTGGGAAATGAAATCATATATTTTTAAAATTATTCCTTAACATAAAGAGAATAAATCAAACCAAGTCAGGGTTCATGGGATATCAAAAAATAACATGAAACCAACACTTCAAAGCCTCGAGTCTTGTGATGATTAGCACAGCAGAGAAGCGCACGATGCATCTGCAAAGTGAATATTAAACAGGGTGAAAGGCGGGGGTCAAAACGACAATTAAAAAGGCTGGAGACCAAACGCGTGTTCTGGACTTCACCCAGACCCCGGTCGCCTCGCTGTAAGCCAAGGGGACCGGAGGTCGACTCTGGCGATGAAGCGCATCCAGGAACAGCACCGCGCGGGCCGCTGCCGTCCGCGGGTGCTCCCCTCCCCCGCCCCTTCCCCGCCCGCTCACGGCTTTGCCCAGCCTGCGAGCACTCCCTGTAGATTTAGTCCCCTCTTCCAGTCCCTGCTCCAGAGAGCCGGCTCATGACTTTCCTCTGACCCCTACACTGGGTTAATGCCACACCGAGCTCCTGAGGCCCGCCGGTCAGCTCCCGGAGGACACAGCCACCACCCGCCCGCAGCGCTCGCCGGCACCCAGCATCGCCCGATGTGGCTGGACGCCTGGGCGGTGCCCAGACCAGCCCTCTGCCTCTCGCTGCCGCGGGCGCTGTGCCTGGACACCGCGCCAGCCCCCCGGCAAGCCGGCAGGGCCTGTCCCTGGAGCCTCGGCCGTGGCCGGCGGGGGCTCAGGACACGTGCCGTCCACTCTCTGCAGCGTCCGGGGGCTGTGGAAGTTAGGTGACAGGGGAGGCCCGTGGGTAGGGCGCGTGCTGTCGGTCTCTGTGGGTCTGAGCTCACGGGCACGGTGGGCAGCCTGCGCCGTTGCCAGTGCGTTAAGGGAGCGTGTCGCTGGCTGCGGCAGATGCGGACGCTGAGTCCGGAGAACCGCAGAGAGCACAGGACCTGAAACGGCAGGCGCCTGCGGAACGCCGTGTTGCAGCCGTCAGCATAGCTTCACGCCTTTGCTCTTGTAATTCTCTTTTTAAAACGTAGTTGACTAAGTCTAAAACACTTTGCGAGAGCAGCCGCGAGTTGGTTAATATGGTAGTTTGCTGATGGGTTGATTTTTCTCTTCTTCCTCCTGCTGTGAATTTTTCTTTCCTACGAGTAACATAGTGAAAACAACAGCTGTCTCGAGCCAGATTCTCTTCGGTGGCTGATGGTCTCGGTGGCCCGCATGTGGTGGGGTCGGGGCGCGCGGACACGGTCCCCGCGCATTTCACGCGCCCCAGTCTGGTGGGTTTGGCCCTAGCGCCGCAGCGGGAGGCCGGGAGCGCGGCCCGCGCCTCCGAGGGGCCGGGTTCACCTCTGAGCGCGGACTGTGTCGCAGTCAGACTCGGTGAGTGTTTTGGCGACGGCTGCGCCGTGAGGGTCAGTCCAGCGGCCTGGGGCCGGCCCGAGCTGCTCCGCCAGCTGCTCCGCCGGCCGCGGTGCTCTTGGCCGTGAGCCTGAGGGGTTTGGGGCGGTTCGTGCCGTCGTTTGTGGAAAACAGTGAGGTTGGTAAGGGACACGCACGTGGTGGTCCCCCGGGGGGAGCAGCTGAGGACGTGGCCTGCACGACCAGCAGAGGACACAGGAGCCAGGGCGGCTTCGCGTGGGCAGCTCCGGTCCTGGATGGCTCCGGGTTGTGTTGGTGGCCCTGACGCAGAGTAGGCGCGTCCTGTGTGAGGTGGCAGTGTCTGCGGTTGGCGTCCAGACCCTCCGCCGTGCGGCCGCCTCAGGCTGGGGTGCGCGTTGTCTAAGGCTGTGCCCGTGCTGCGTCTTCTCCCGGCGATGCTCTGTGGATGAGAGAGCATTGCCACTCGGCGTCCTGCAAGCCACCCCAAGCAGCTCCACTCTGCGGACTTCCAGCACTAGAGAAGCAATGGCGATTGTGTGTGCACACTGTGCGCGCTGTGTGTGCAGCCTGCAAGGCTTCACACAGAAGACGTGCTCTGCGGAAATCAATGTTTTGTTTTATTTTGTTTTTATAAAGGAAGACAGTGGCGAGAGGAGAAGTCGCTTGGGCCGAGGCCTGACATCCAGGAGTAATGGTCTCCATGCCCTGGGCGAGGAAGGAGCAGGAAGCAGCTTCTCTGTGGTCAGTGTGCCCATCTCCGGCCCGGGCAGTTACCTGGCTCCGAGTGGCCTCGGGCCAGACTTCATTCCTGACCCATTTCCTCAGGGTGAGGCAGCTGACCACTGTGTGCACCTGAATTTCTGAGAGGTCAAAACGTTTAAGGGTATCAAGAGAGCATAGTTGCATTTGAGTTCTGTCCACTTAATAAAAATAGCTATTTTGGGGAGGTTATTAGTGTTGCTTTGGACATAAAAAGGAAGGAAACTTTAATATTTATCAAATGCTTACAGGGAGACAGCCACTTTCCAATTTCTGTCTCCTTTTTTATTTCAAATTGCTTTTTCCTGTGACAAGAGTCTTCCCTTGCTCCATTCTTGATCAGATTCTAGTGGATCAGGTTAGTCTGTTTCATAATTAATAATATCTGTTGTTCTAACACGTGATACTACCAACGAAGCACTAGTTGGAGCAGGAAAAAAATCAGATATAAAATAAATGAATTCTTGTTATGTTGGCAAATTCATTGTTCAGGATATTAATTTTGTATTTGGAAATGAATCTGGATCTCTGATATAAAATTCAGAACTATGAATTTTAAATATAGGTGTGAAATGAAAAATTGGACAGTTTAATCTATTTAGCTCATATAGCAATAATTTGGAAAGGACTCAAATTTTTTCCTTTTTTAAGAAAAGGAAAACAAGTGGAAAGAACAGGCATGACGTAAAAGCCCGCGGCAGATCAGCGGGCGCTGCGAGCCCCCACGGACGGCGGTGAAGGCCACCAGGAAGCCGTCCGGTCACAGACTCGGGGGCACGGGCACCTGTGCAGGCCGTCCTTCACGGCAGGCCCTCTCGTGGGCACGGCTGCCATGCTCACAGCTGCCGCAGGCCCGTGTGTCACACCGAGCAAGGAGCCCTGGGCCCAGGGGTGCTGGGAGGAGCCTCCCGACCCCGTCTCTCCGCAGAGGCCACCCCGCGCCCCCCGTGACGCTGGGCACGCGGCTCCTGGGCCTAAGCCGCCTCGTTCTGTCCTTCCATGGGGTGGGGCCTGTGGTTCCCACTGATGCTGACGTGGGCCCACACCTCCAGCCTGTCGTTCGGATGGTTTGGTGGGACCGTCCCTGTATTCGTTAGAGAACACAAAGGTGGCCATCGCCCTGAGAGCCGGTTGTATCTTTCACTTACAATGTGGAAGTTTCCACTTGCTCAGTGTGTCCTGTTTAAATGCTGGTGGTGACAATGGCATGTTCACACGGCCACTGGGAGGGGGCGAGTGGGTGAGACAGAGTGACGGACCTATGATCAGGAACTTTGTGACAGTCATTGGAGAGCAAAGTTTAGTGTCAGAAGCTGAGCTTGAAAACAGTCATTCCTACCTCTCTACAAGAAAACCGGGAGCTGCGAGGGGGTGACAAGGACTTGACCCCCAGCGTCTGTGCCCCAGCAGCCTGCGTGGGCACGTCCGGGCTCACCACCAGACCGTCTGCTGCCTCAGTCAGCGTTGGCCCCGCTGTCCTGTGAGAAGTCTGCGCCCAGCCCAAGCCGCCGCATGCGTGTCTGCGTCCCCCGAATGGACAGACTTTGACCTAACTGTCTTCAAGTTTTGGGGTGGCCCCAGGGACCCCGGGGGAAGTCCCCGCTCTGGTGCCACCCAGCCTCGGGCTGGCACCCGTCTGAACTGCAGCATCACGGAGGGTCGTCGCGAGGGTCGATGACAGGGGCTGAGTGCGGGGCTGTGGATGGTGCCCGGGGCCACGGACAGTGCCCGGGGCCATTGTCACAACGAGCGATGGTCGTGTGGGGACACGGGGATGGTGCCGGGTCCACGTCATGTCAGCCACTTGGGGCGGCCTGCAGACAGGCACGGGAGTTCAGGAGCCGGGGTGTCTGTGAGTCCTGCCTCTCGGGCTTTGGGACGTGGACGTGGACGTGACCTCCCAGGTGTGGGGAGGAGCCGGCTGGTCACCAGAGGGGACCCAGACTGCACGGCTGCCCGAGCCAGCGGTGTGTGATGGAGACATGCAGTGCGGCTGGTGGCCCAGGTTGCCGGTCTCATCATCCACTCAGACCCTCTCCCCCCCACACAGCCCGCAGTGAAGCGGGGGTTGGCACGAGGTCCCTGCGAGCGCCATCGGCCTCCCCGCCAGTCCCGAGCCGCCTGCTTGCAGCTCTGTCGAGGATGCTCGCGGACGTCCTGGGGCAGTTACGCGTTGCCGTGGGGGGCGCTGGCCACTCCGCTCTGGGGGTTTGCCAGCCGGGCCCAGCATGGCAGGCCTCAGGCCCGCCCCCAGCCCTCGGCCTGCCTCGTCACACAGGTTTTAAGTGTTAAGGCCCAGGAGAGACGGCTTTTACTCTAAGGGACGTTTTCTTGAACTCCTGTGGAAGTTTGCTATCATTGGGGGTGTTCGCAGAAATCACCTGTTAGCAAATTATTACCACTGTAAAAACAATTTGTATCGCAGCCTTTAAGGTCTTATCTTTTATGCCGCGTTTTTGCTTTAGAGAGATTATGAAATTCTGTTTAAATAATAACTTAATTTTCAAAAACATTCTGGCGAGAAAAATTTTAAAATACCTAGTTCACCAATAGCTATTTAAAGACAGAGCTGAAAATAAAGACAATTTAAAAATTAATTACCAGGGTATCTCATTAAACCCTTTTTAAAGCTAAGGACAAAATGATTTCCTCTTCCGAGAGTGAAGCGTGAGCTCCCTTCGGGTGTAATTGTGTCGCTGCCGGTTAGTGAGAGGCGGTCACCAGCCCCGGCATTAAACCTTCCGGAAGATACCGCTTCCTACCCAGACTAGAAAGGAGCTTGGCAGTGTCGTCGCTCTCTTTTGTGAGACATTTTCCGTTCTGAATTCTTGAAGCCCAGAATGTGCGTTTTCTGCTGTGAGTGGGTGGGGCGACCTCCCAGACCTTGGGGTGCTTCGGCTGCTTCCAAAGGCCCCTCCCCACCCACACAGCGGGGCCGTTTCCCCTCGCGGCTCATTTCTGCTGTCGCTCACAGCGGTGACACGCTGTGCCTGGCCGTCCAGGCTCAGGCTGGGACGAGGCCCGCGCCCCAGGGGCCCCCGCGGGAGCTGGAGCGCTGACAACCGCCACCGTCCGCTCACGCGGCGGCTCCTACGAGCGGCGGGAAGGCGCGTCCCGTGCTCTGCGAACCCGCGTCCGGCCGAGGAGATGGCCTCACGCGCTGGGCCGCGTCCTGGGGAAGCAGGGGCACTGCGCTGCCGTCAGGCCCCGTGACTGAAACCCGCGCTACCCCCTGGACACTCGGCCTGCCTGCCCGTGGGCACGGAGTGCCGACGAGATCGGGGTGCCGCCGGTCACCGGGACCCAGGGCGACAGAGCAGTGGGCAGGAGGCGACCTCAGCCCCCCGGCGTGTGGCAGGCTCTCCTGGTGACGGAGCGGGTGGAGACAGACCTGTGGCCGAGCCTTGCTCACGGTGCTTTTCCCCATTTTAAAGGGTTTCTGAGCAGAACGGTGACAGTGAGGCATGAGCAGATCAGCCCATCTGTCCGCAGCCCCAAATAGAGAACTCGGCACAGCTGAGATCCTCCTAGTGACTCTGCCAGGAAAGCATGAAGTGGCGAGCACCATCCCTTCCAAAAGAGGACGGTGCCTGGCCGTGGCAGGAAAAGCACATGAAACCTGTCGCAGAGCGCTGGGAGTGGGGCTGGCGAGGACCTCGTCAGTCGGCGACCCGGCGGCCATGCTCGGCTCTGTAGGGTCCCAGGTCAAGGAGGGACCACAGAGCGACAGCCCTGCCTTTGGCATGTGGCCCACGGGGACAGGCAGGCGGTGGCCCCTGAGGCAGGTCTAGGTTCGGAGCGGCTGGTCATGCTGCCACCAACCCCCATGGCACCTTCTCTCTCCTTCTTGCAGTTGTGGGAAGACGCAGAGCCCCACGTGCCATCCCCGCTCCTCCGCTGTGACCCCCGTCCTGATGACCCCCATGCCCTTGCTCACGCCTGCAAACGCGCCTGTTGCCAGGACTCACTCTGTCCAGGAGGTGACGTGCACACGGTGCGGGTCCTGACGCCCCTCTGCTGCAGCCGGCTGGGGCAGGGCAGACCAGGTAATAACCGGTTTCCACGTGGGCTGATTCTGGAGAGGGGGCGACCGTTCGCAGGTGGCTCGCGGGGCCACGCTGCTGCCACCTGGCGGCTGGCAGCTTCACGCCGAGTGACGTGGCGGGCGGCTCGGCGCGGCGGGAACCGGCGGCCTCAGGCTCAGCCCCAGGGAGACGCGGCTTTCCCGCCGGCCGCGTGGCCGCGTGGCGAGTCCGCTAAGGGGCCGCGGGGAGGGCGTTTCGTTGCGTTTTGCGCTGTGCTCCTGAGAACACGAGTCGCACGTCCGCTCCGGGTGGCAGCAGCCCTGGCGCTGTCAACCGTCAAAGGCGACGTGGACGAGCCCGGCGCCGGCGTCACCTGGGCACGACGGGGCGGTGGCAGCGTCGCCCCCTGCGTGGTCGGGGCGAGTGCTTGCAGCGCCCCCCCCCGCGCCCCCGCAGCGAGGGGCCGCCCCGCCCCCCGTCAGCCCCGCGGCGCGCAGCGAGCGCGAGCGTCTCGGGTGCTCGGGTCGGACCTTCGTGTGCCGCACTCGCCGGGAACCGGCAGCGGGGCGCGCCGCGTTTTACTTGGAATCGGGGTGTTTGCGGAAAAGAGAGACGGCCACAGGGAGAAAGCGACAGCTGTGAACGCCTCACTGCCGACTTTGCCCTCGAACATCCTGTGCTTGGAACTTTGACCAGTTTTCGGTAAGTCACCCTGACACTGTCTCCTGCAGTCGGGGTGGGCACAGCCGTCGGTGCCGCGTGCCGGTGCCGCGTGCCGGTTCCTGTGCCGGTTCCTGTGCCGGTGCCGTGCCGGTTCCTGTGCCGGTTCCTGTGCCGGTGCCAGTGCCGGTTCCGTGTGCCGGTGCCGCGTGCCGGTTCCTGTGCCGGTTCCTGTGCCGGTTCCTGTGCCGGTGCCAGTGCCGGTTCCTGTGCCGGTTCCTATGCCGGTTCCTGTGCCGGTGCCGCGTGCCGGTTCCTGTGCCGGTTCCTGTGCCGGTTCCTGTGCCGGTTCCGTGTGCCGGTTCCGTGCCGGTGCCGCGTGCCGGTTCCTGTGCCGGTTCCTGTGCCGGTGCCGTGCCGGTTCCTGTGCCGGTTCCTATGCCGGTTCCTGTGCCGGTGCCGCGTGCCGGTTCCTGTGCCGGTTCCTGTGCCGGTGCCGCGTGCCGGTTCCTGTGCCGGTTCCTATGCCGGTTCCTGTGCCGGTGCTGCGTGCCGGTTCCTGTGCCGGTTCCTGTGCCGGTTCCTGTGCCGGGGCCGCGTGCCGGGCCCTTACGGCAGGCCGGGAAAGCGGAGGCCCCGAGCCCGCGCCGCCAGACTGAGGCGGGGAAATTCAAACTCTTGCCCCTCTCTCTCTCTCTCTCTCTCTCTCTCTCTCTCTCTCTCTCTCTCTCTCTCCCCCTCGTCTCTCTCTCTCTCTCTCTCCAGCGTTCGTTCCGTGTTTCCCCACCTGAGGCGCCCGGCCTCGTCCCTCCCTCCGAGGAGCCAGCCCGTCGGCCACGTGTCCCCCACTCCCCTGGCCCCGCGCAGCGCACCCCGCCACCCGCGTCAGCAGGCTCCGTGTGGCGCTGTCCTCCGCCCGGGAGGTCAGCGCTGGACAGAGCACAGCGCGCTCACACGGGCCTCCGTGACCCAGGGGTACCCCGCCCCCCCCCCCCCCCGACACTCGCACACAGCGTGAGTGAGCGCGGCGACTCTGCGGGTCCTGGGGGAACAGGAAGTCTTCAGGGCGGGAAGGGGGCGCTCACCCGTCGTGTAGAGTTAGCGTTTGTGGAGCGCTTCTGGGCCGGTTGCTTTTCTAAGAGCTTTGTGTGCCTAAAACTTAGCTCGTCCTTGCAAGAGCCTGGGATTGGAAGTGATATTATTGCCGGTTCCTGCTGCGCTCTTGGGCGTGTGGGCCAGGCTGTCACTCAGCCAATATGTGGCAGAGGCAGCTCTGAGCCTGGCGCAGCTGCTGTGCCCACCACCGCCGTGTGTGCGTCCACCCACGGTCCCTGCTGGTCCCCCACGGTCCCTGCTCGTCACCCTCGGTCCCTGCTCGGCACCCTCGGTCCCTGCTCGTCCCCCACGGTCCCTGCTCGTCACCCTCGGTCCCTGCTCGTCACTCACGGTCCCTGCTCGTCCCCACGGCCCCTGCTCGTCACCCTCGGTCCCTGCTCAGCCACCCACGGGCGTTTGTGCCTGTGTAACGGGCAGAGTCCTTGTTCTCACACTGTGCGGGTTCTAGAGATAGAAGGAAAAATAAGCTGGCGTGTGCCACGGGCATTTCAGAGTCTGGCGGGATCTGCGGCTCAGCGAGTAACGGTGGCAAGTTCCATCTGAGCCACCCACAGGCCTGAGACCGAACGCGCGGGGCTCCAGCCTGCACGCGGTGTCCCCGGCGGCGTCGGTTTTACTGATTTTCTATGCTGTGTCCGCTTCTGAAAAGAACTGACCTAGGAAGACTTTCACAGGTGTGGAGGACACGGCATCTTTTTCGATGGAGCCCCTCGATCCACCTGCTTCCCCGCCTGTCCGTGGCCCCCGCCTCCCCTGCTGAGTCCCCAGGCCGGCTGAGCCCAGCGGAAGCCTGCCCTGGGGCCGGATCCTCACGGGAGAAACGCACAGCGCACGCGCACGGCCGCCCCCCGGAGACCCCGTGCGTCCCGGCTGTATTAAGGCTCCAATAATTATTGGGTGCTGTTATTTTTCAATATTTTGAGGATTTGAAAAATATTTAAAAGCCAAGCCTTTAATTATCATACACATTATAAAGTAGTCTATTTAGGATCAAAGTTTAGAAATAGTAGACAAAATCACATTACCTAGTTTAGATGCGTAATGGCCTCGATGTCATGCAAGCTTTGGTTTTAACGCGTGTGCTGTGACCACTGTGACGTGTTTGCCTACACGTTTGTCCTGTCAGGTGCCTGCTCCAGAGGCCTGGGAGGCACCCAGCTGTTCTGGGAACTCACTCTGAGTGGAAGGGGGCCTCACATAAGAGGCTTTGGACTTTTGATTTCGTTCCCCAGCTTGGTGAAAGGTGGGCATCATCTCTGAAGAAAGCCCCATGGCCACTCAAGGCCAAGGTCAGGGCCAGAGACAAAGTGGCCGGGCTGAGACTGACTTCTGATTCTTCTAACTTTGGGTTAGTTTTTTGTTTGTTTTTTTAATAAGGAGAAAAGACTTCAGTAGGAAACAATGGATTTAATAACCTTCATAGATTTAAAAAATAGCCACAGCCTAATTCTCTAGCTTCCACTGTTGCATTTGAACTCAGAGCACGCCGTTGAAGGGGCCTGAGGCAGTGAACTCACCTGCTGACTGACGGTCAGTGACCAGGCCCATTTCATGCCAGGCGCTGGGGGTTCCATGCTGTGTGAGACTGTCTGGGTTTCCGGCTGGACTGGACAGCTGTCTTTCAGGGCGGAGGTTGTGGCCCTGAACTGTGGTGAGGGGACACTTTGTTCCGGCTGCGTATTCCAGGTGGCACCTTCGTTCCCTGCGCTCCAAAGTCCTCCTGCTTCAGCAGGACCCCACATAGAGCCTTCAAAACTCAAGCTGCACGAGCGTCCTGGAGCCCAGTTCTCCGGCCCATCGGCCTCCTGCTTGTAGCTCAGGGTAGGTGGGAACTCGGAGGCCACGGGGACTTGGGCCTGTGGAGCTGCTCCCCCGGCGCGCGGCTGTGGTTAGCCGTCCGTGATGATACAGTGTTCTGCGGGCGTCAGCCGGGCTGTTCCCTGGAGGCTTCACAGACTTGTGCGAGCCGCAAGTGGCTGGCCGAAGGTGGGCCCTGTGAGCCGAGCGGACGCCCCACTGACATCGCGGGACGGGGGTTCCACAGGCGCGTTTGGCCTCCCGGAGCCCGGGGGTGACAGCGTAAGGCCCCGCCCTTCACGTCTGTCGCGGAGACAGAGTGCAGACACTCGGTGCTCTAGTGCTGCCCCGCAGGGGAGCCCCGTTCGGCACATCAGCTCAGTGCAGGCCGGTCCTACCGCGGGGGCTCGGCCCCCAGACAGGCTGCGGCCTCCCAGAGACAGCCGCTCCGTCGGCTCGCACACACTCGGCAGCCTCTGCTCGTGCGGGGGTTTGGGGTGCAGTGTGGCGGCTGCTGCAGGGTCCCCCTGGCTGAGTGGCCCCCACGTCTCGCATCTTCGTATCGCTGTGCAGACTGCTGGTCGCCAGATGGGAGGGGGTGGGGGGCTGGGTGGGAAGGAGAAAGGATTAGGAAGTACAAGCTGGAAGTTAACAAAACAGTCTTGGGCTGTAGAGTCTTTTCGCCCAGGGAAGGCGGTCGCTGACATCGTGACACTGTTTGGTGGCAGGCACTTCCTGGGTCAGGCAGAGGTCTGACCACTGCGCTGTACACCAGAAACTAGTATGATGTTAATGTCAGTCGTGGAAATTTTTTAATTTAAAAAAGAGGATGAATGTTGCAAACATAGGGGAGGCACAAAACCTGCCATCAGCATGAAAACGTGAGGTACGGCAGTATCTTCAGGTTACTTTTTTAGAATTGTATATTCATTCGAGGATGGATTCCCCCCCGTTGCCCATTAAGTCCTTGAGCACTTGGCGTAGGGAAAAAAGATGAGCAATAGGTTTGCTCAGGATGAGTTACATAAAGTAGATCAGCAAAAGGGCCCTGGACGGGACCCTGGGGCGCTGCAGACGCCTGCGTGAGCCTCACCCTGGTGCTGGCGCGTCGCTCGGCCCCGGCCGCTCGCCCTGCAGACCCTGTGGCCGTCTCAAGCTGACGCAGCCAACTCGTCCCGGGAGCGCCAACCCGGTGTCAGCTTCCTGAGGCCGACTTGCATTTACGCCCCAGCGGGACCGGGACAAACTGACATCCCTACTGTGTTCATGGGATATGTTTGAATTGACTTCTTCAATATCAGCCAGATGAGAGGAATATTAATAACAGTTGAATAAGATAAAAAGAATAGGAACAGAACAAATATCCAAGTCTCGCCAACCAGTTTGAGAGACAGGACATTTTTAGTTCGTGTGAATTTTCCCATGTGCCCTTCCTCCGCTGCGCCCCCACCTTCGTGTGCCTCCAAATGCGTTCGTTGTTTGACTTCGTATGTGTTTGAGATTTATGTAAATGGGGGCATTTAGTTAGTTGTCTTTTCGTCAGCATTGTGTCTCCAGGACTGATCTATTTTAAGCTTATTTCATGTAGGATTATGCAAAAGCTCGATTATCCCACAGTTTATGAATATGTTTTTATTGTTGCACAATACGCTGGCGTGTCTGTTCGCGAGTTTCTCCAGGGTGTGCTCTCAGGGGGGCAGTGGGGGGCCTGGAGGTGGGGCAGGGTGATCTGACCGATGCCACACGTCCATCACACGTCCACACACTCCCTGTCATCGTGTGCCCTTACTGTCCTCGCAATCTAGTGGGTGACATGCTCGGCTTGATCTTACTTTTTTAAAAAAATAAAAAGGTATCGAGTTTCACTGAAGGCTGTTTCTGTGTCAATTGAAATGATCATATGGTATTTTTCTGCTATAATCCATTTATGCGGTGAATTACCTTAATCAACTTCCTAATGTTACATTTCTTCGAGAAACCCAATCTGATCATGATACATTATTACTTTCCTGTCTTGTTGGAATCGGTTTGCTAACGCTTCATCTTGTCACTTTGTAACTCCATAGCCTCACCAACACTTGTTTTTTCTGTGTTGTATTCTTGTTAAGTTTTCGTATCAAGGTTATGCTAGTCTCATAAAATTCATTTGGACAAATTTCCTTTTTCTTTGTACTTCTGTCATGGCTTTAGAAGGTAAAAATCATCATAGCTTTTGTTTGTTAAATAATATCAGGTTGGTGTTGCCTTTATGGGAAACGTTTTGACATCTGATTGTGTTGATCTAATGGTAGTGGGATTATTCCAATTAATGTTTTTTAATTCTGGGGAGAGGGTATCCTGAGCCTCCCTTCCAGCCTTGGAAGCCTGCTCCCACGTTTGCCTTTCAGATCGACCTGGACTGCTCACAGGGGATTCGTCTGGGTTGGTGGTGAATCGGTGCGTTTGCGGAGCTGAGGGAGGCCCCGGGCATCCCACTCTGCGATCTCGCTGACAGCGCTCTGTAGGGTCTGAAAGCTTTCATGATGATTTCTTGTTTGACCCATTAGCTGCTTAGACTTTAGGTCTGAAATTTTTTAATGTGTGGATCCGTGGTTTCTAACTTAATTGCTGTTTTGTCGGAGATACTGCGCTGGATAACAGCCATTGGAACTTGTTGAGGTTTGCTTATGGTCTGTGCAAGATCAATTTAGATAAAATGAGTTCACGTGACTAGAAAAGTTGGGGTTATTCTTCGGTTGTCGGTCATGATGTTGTGCACTGGGAGGTCACAACACAGTTTTAAAATAAGAGGCTTATTTCTCCCAGTGAAAAGAAGGGAAGAGACCTCCCTCCCTTTTTCCCTTAGCTCGCTTACCTTGGAAAACGTGCTCATTGTAAGTGCTTTCTCGTCTCGTTGAAACGCATAGATCTTTTTGAAAACCAGGTAAGCCTTTTAGCAGCCTTGAGGTCCAGGTCCGTACATTTTTAAATTTCCAGAATTAAAAAGGAATAGTAAAATAATTTTTCTATGAGATTTCAATTTCTAAATTTTGACCACAAGTCCGTGTAGGGCCTGTCTCTTCATATTTTAGTAGGTATCGCCTGTCCTCTGCATCTCTTCTGGCTGGCGGGAGGGTGTTTCTCAGCCTTCGGAGGCCCTGTCCCTCCGCCCCCTGGCCATGAGCTCAGATCGCTGGGCACGGCGCTTGGGTGCGTCTGTAGCTCTCCTCCTTCGGGTCCTGCTGTTTATTTTCTTAGTTCCTCGGGGAGCTCCTTCACCCCGCTCAGGCAGGCTCACTCTTTTGGAAGGACTCCAGGGAGACCAGCACTGGACTGTCCTGTTGTCTGGTGATGTCCGACCCCGCCCTGCCCTGCAGCATCCGTCCAGGCGTGGGGAGGGGCAGGGCAGCTCTCCAGCTCCTCACACCCTGACACAGCACGCAGACGCCCCGGGGGAGCAAATGGAGGGTGCTGGGTTCCTGTTCAGCCTTCTCCCTCCCCAGGAAGACCTGTGATGCCCTCTGCATCCCTGCTGATCTCTCCCTGCTGCCCACACACGAAGATCATAGTCCCACTTGTCCACAGCGTAACCACAAGGGGCCTTTCCATCAGAAGTTGTCCTCTGGTCCCTCTTTCTCCCAAAGGGAGAGCCACAGCCTGCTCACCATCCCTGCCATGGGAAGTGGTTTAGACAGCCTCTTCTCTTTTCGGTCGAGGTTGCCCCTGGCAACCGGCTCCCACATCTGGGTCAGACTTCTGCTTCCTGAAGGAATGACTTTCTGCAAAACTGGATATTAAATCAGAATCTCAGATGCTTCTGGGAACCATGAGTGGTTTCCTCACAGGACCCTAGTGACCTGATTAGTTGTACATGTTATTGGCTCCTCACTCAGAAATGCTGCTAAGCAGGAGCTTGTCCCCAACTTCCCTGTGATGAGGGGTCCTCGGGGAGGGGCGTGCGATGGCATGATGGCACGCACATGGTGTGCACGCTGGCGGCCTTGCTCACTGGCTCTCAAACGATGGTTTGGTCCTCACTGAGTAAGAAAGACGGGTGGGCACCAAAGTCAGCATCATCATTTCAAAATACAAATGGATATAAATATGATCAAATAAGACTTCATCATTATTACTTATAGTCATGAAATACCCATGGTAAAGATACAGAAAGTAAGCCGTGATCGTGCTGGTTATTAGATCTGCAGGCGAGAACAGTATCGGGTCATAGCGCACGCGTAGTCCTCCGCGGTGATGCTGAGGTGGTAAAGGAAGATGCAGCCGCAGGAGGGTCCCGGGGCCTCGCACAGGAAGGCAGAGGAGCACAGGCAAAGGACTCCGCGGAGCGTCTGCCTTTGAAATCTGGGAACAGCACATCAAATATTGAACAACATCCAGACCCATCCATCAGATCTAAATTTGGCCACGTCTGGCCAGGTCAGTGCAGTGCTTGCTGGCCATAAGCTGGTAAAACATTTTAAAAATTCTCTAGCAGAGTCAGAATGTTATTTGAGATTCGTGGAGCCACCCTAAATATAGAGGTTCTGCGAACGATGCAGGGTGGACATCAGCCATGTGAGATGTCAACTTTATGCCCCCTAAGTCCTTTTCCACAAGGTTGGTGGCAATTATTTTTGTTCTGTCTTTGTGTGGTCAGTTGTCTGGAAAAGGCAGTGCACGGTGGGCAGCCACAAAACAACGCCTGTGCCCCTGGCGGTGGACGCTGCGTTGCAGCCCCACTGAACTCAAACAAACAGAAAACCCAGCCAGTCCGGGAAAGAGCAGAGGGGCGTCTGTGCCTAGGGGCAGGTCTGCTCAGCCTCTCTGGCCCAAGGGCATTGCCCAGGACCTGCCGAGCGTCCAGGAAGCACCACCACCGCGGCCTGCAGTTGGAGTGAGAGATGGGAGGAGGGACGAGGACCAACGGATTTGCAGCCTCGGGCTCCCCGCGACGCCGATGGCTCCCCGTGACCTGGCAGTCAGCCCTGGGCCCAGCAGGGTCCGGTTCCAGTTCCTCAAGTGGCCTCTGAAGTTCTGCAGAGAGAACGATGGCTTTCTAGTTTCTGGTGGTCCAAGACCCCTCCCACACGCAGAAACGAGACCCTCTGGAGGGACCCGTGGTGGAGCGGGAACACTGGGTCAACGTGTTCCCAGGGGCACTTAGATGACAGGAAGTGATCAGAGGTCCTCACAGACTCCGCCCCCACGTCCCAGCGATGAGAGTGCTTTGAGCGTTGAGTGCCATGGCTGTCCCCAGTCTAGGCTGCTGCACCTGCTACAGCAGAGGGTGGCCCTTGGCCGTGACGGTTTCAGATAGAGTTGTAACCTCAGTTCTGTCATTGTTGGCTCAGAGGAGGTGATGCCAATCATGTGATTACTTGTCTATGTGTGGATTCTTGGTACATGGTATGCCTCACTTTATTGCTCTACTTGTTTGTATGCTAATTAACTGTCAGAGCCACTGAAGAGTGGCTGTTATCATTTAAGGGCTTAGGGAGAGTTTGCGGGTCAGTGTAATGTTTGCACGTAGACCGAGCTGCCTAGGACGACACTTCTTCCCGCCTCTCAGGGTCATTTCTATGCATGCTGCTCCCCTGGAGTCCTCCCCAGACAGCGTAGGCTCCGGCTTGGGAAATTCTGTTTGGAGCTCAGCAGTGCCCCCTTGAAGGAACGTCTCGGTTTGATTTATTACATAGCCGGTGAGGGACAGAGGGGCCGTGGCCTGCATTCCCTGCCACACCCGCTGCCCATGCCTTCACACCTCGCCCTGCACGCACCCCTGTAAGCAACGCAGAGTCAGTCAAATGAGAGAGAGGGCACGGCGCCCAGCGCATCCCCCGGAAGGGTGCTCAGGCCATCAGCGGCTCCTCAGCACCTGCAGGCCATGAGAGCACCCGAGTGTCTGGGGGACCAGGGCGGGAGGCCCAGGCGGGTGCCCCAAACTCGCTCCCTGTGTGCCAGGGTTGCCCATCGGTGTATAAAACCGTCAGCTCCTACAAGCAACGCTCGAAGACGGCTGGCTGGTGATGCCGTGCGCCTGTGTGTCCTCCCAGTGGCAGAGCTGCTGGCACCCGTGGGCCTTTCAAGCAAACCCAGGAAACGGGTGTTACGACCGGCTGGCGATTCAGCAGCGGGTGGAGGCGCGCTGTTGAATAACTTAGCAGCTTTGAGAGGCCGTTTGTTGTGCTTCCGAGTCTGTAGCTGGAACATACTGCCACCTTATGTAAACCTGAGCCGGTCTTGCAAGCTAGTTTTATACTTCGGCATGTACGTGCCGACTTAGGGGAAATCTTCATGCTCAGCACACCGAGAGGCTGTTTTGAGGACTGGCCTATACACCAGTGAACGTTTACCTGCACACTGAAAAGCACAGCCACTGTCCCCTTTCCACTTCTCCCCCAGAAGTCTGGATCGGCCCCTCTCCGGGGCATAATCACTTCTGGTGCCAACCCGTCCAGCCGCCACGGCGCCTCGCCCGGCTCGGCAGGCAGCTGCAGCCCGGGCGTCTGCGTGGCTGAGGCGGCGGCCGACTGCTGGGTGTCAGTGCAGTGTAGGAGGTCAGTAACGCCAAGGCAACTGTGGTTCTCATCACCAAAACAAGGCAGGTGGAACCTTTTCCAACCCTGCAATCGGAAGGGACTGAAAACATCCACGAGTCGGAATGTTGTGCCCTGAAACCCCTGAGGACCCAGCCAGTGTCGTCTCTGTCTCCAGGCATGCTGGACTATGCAGTTATCATGTAAACACACACACACACGCACACGCGCGTGCGTGTCGCAAGCCTCGCAGGCAGAAATTCATGCAAGAAATTCTTAAAATGCAGTTTTATAAAACAGTCCGTCATCCCACAGGACCATGGGTCTCTGGACGTAATCATCAGGATGAAACAAGCCGTTCGAAGCACCTCTGTGCTGTGCCAGGCGCCCCACAAAGTGCATTAAACTGCCGTGCTTCTCATTCAGTTGTGGCCTCGTAAAGAGAAAGAGCCCTCTGGGAGTCAGGAGACCCGTGCTCCCATATTCCCTGCACAAACGCTGTGCAGACTGGACCACGACACTCGGTCCTGAGGGTCCTTCAGCAAAGAAGGCTAGAGACGCTCTAGAGCCACACACACACTGCAGAACAGAGTGTTCTTGCACTAAGACATAGGAGTAGTTCTAGATTTTAAAGCAAGACACAAAAATAATGATGACTGTATAATGGAAAGATGGATGCGGAAGTGGAAAAAAAATTGGCAACAATGGATTTTATTTATTTATTTAATTTAATTTAATTTTTTTAAGAGAGGCAACCCTTGGTTGCCCTCACAGATTTCAAGGACCTTGTCAGCTTACATTCCTTTATTTGTTTGTTTGTTTGTTTGATTGATTATATTATTTATGCCTATAGCACCTGGTCTTCCTAGGCAGTCTCCCATCCAAGTACTAACCAGGCCCAACCCTGTTTAGCTTCCAAGATCGGGCTTATTCAGGGCTTATACAAGAGGCAGGGCCGTCTGCCCAGGGGACAATGCGGTGATCCTGCCGGGGAGTTCTGTGCCTTTCTCTGGACACTGTGGCCCGCAGCGGGCGCCACGGTCAAGAAACGGCATGTTAAAGAAACATCAAGCAGAGGCCTCCAGCCGCTGCGTGGAGCCCGAGGCTCCCACATGACAGGTGGTCATTAGAGGCTTGTGCAGGGAGCTTTGTGTAGAATGGAGCCATCGGTGCACACGACAGCTCACACCTCTGTTAATAACTCATCAGGCGTCCAGTGCTTGGCAGGTCCTGGGCATGGAGTGAGTGGAAGGTCCTTGCGCTTGAGGACCTCGCACAGTAAGACGCTGTGAAGGTGCTGTTTGGCTTCAGGGTGTTTGGGGCGATGTGCAGGCCTCTGCGGCGAGGCGCCCACCGCCGGCGGGGCAGGCCGCATTCTGGCCGTGGGCGCTGTCGCCGTCGGAGCCGCCTGGCGCCGTGGCTGCCCCGGGCGGTGAGCAGGCGTGAACTGGGGCAGCAGCCGCGGGCACGGACCGAGCTGTGCCCTACTAACGCGGCCAATGCCGGGGGAAGGCTATGTTTAACTCGCTCCGTTTTAATTGCTCTAATGTAGTTCTGTGAGCATAGAAATTTAATCTCACAGGAGCCTTCTCTTTTTATAGATCTCAGGCCTTTCTCGGGTGAAAAGAAAACGCGTTTACCTCATTTCAGCAAAGAACAAACACTCCATTATGCAAAGGAATATTAACAGGAAATGGATTTCGAAACGATGCCTGTTCCCCCAGGCACGCGCGGGAGGGGGGCTGCACGCTGGCGGGGTCGGTTTCCGCGTTTGCTCCCTCTTTCCTGAGCGCGGTGACCACGGGGCGCAGGGCGGGGGCGAGGCGCCCGCGGCCACCCGCAGCGCGGGCCTCGCCGGCCCGCGGTCCCCGCCCTGCTCCCCGGCGCGCACCCCAGCTCCTTGCAGCCTCTCGTCCGTCACTCCTCCCAGACCTGAAGGTGGAAACCCATCTTTGGACGGGCCAGGAGCTGCCGGCTGTGCAGAGGCTGAGCTCAGCTCTCCTGGCCGCTGCCCCGGGGGGGCGGGGGGGGGTGACGTCCCCGTGTCCCTGCGCCCCGCCATGCGCATTTGGGGCACCGCTGGACCCGCCGTGCTGGCGCGTGGCTCCCACGGCGGCCGCTCAGCTGATGTCGTGGGCAGGAGCTTGGGGGGCGGCACGATGACAGACGCGCCCGAAGTCGTGGGCGTGCTGGGCCCGTGCGGCATCTCAGGTGTCCCCGCGGCGGGTGCGGGTGCAGCACGTGCTAGCTGCCTGTGGAGGGCGCACGTGGCCTCCCCCGCAGCACCCCCTGGCGGGCATTGGCAGCTCGGGCCCATGCTCCCCGCCGGGGCTTCAGGTACCGCACGCCAGGGGGCCCCGGAACCGTCGTGTCGGCGAGTCCCGTGCTGCTGGCCCGAGGGCGCGGGGAGAAGCTCTGACGCCGGGATGTGGCAGTCCCCGGCACCGGCCGCGGGACCCTGCAGTCAGCGCAGCCCCGCAGGGACAAGCGGGAACGGCAGGACGCACCGCCTCCTCCAGGAAGCCCGCCGGGTGTAGCAAGGCCCCCTGTGTCTCCACGCTCCCCTCTGGAGGGCAGAGGCGACTTTATTTCCCTCTTGACCCCGACGCCTGGAAAAGGTCTGACGTCCGGCCCAAACTCAGTCATTTCAGAATGAATGATGGAGAAAGTGTGGTGTGGTAATTACACTCATAGGTAACAAAAAGCTTTGGAAATGGCAAATGGCTAATTTGTCTTTGGCAACATAAATATTCAAAAAAGATTTGAAAGGTGTGGGCAGAAATGAAAGAGATAAGGCATTGTAAAGAAAACGCCAAATTTTAAATTCAGATCCCGAAGGCATTTTGCACAGTCTCTGTGGAGGTTGCCGTGAACGTCTGAGGTGTGAGTGCAGCCTCAGCTCCGCGTGAGTCCATGGACAAGGTCACTGCCAGCCCGGCCAGTACACGCTGAGGTCCACACATCGTGCGGTTTGTGGCAGCCACAGTGCTGGTGTGACAACAGCCTGTCCCCACCCCCGTGACGCCTCAGCTGTGCCGTGGGCCGCCTTCACTGGGCCCGCCTGGAATTTTTCTGCAGGAAGATCTCATTGAGCTTTATTTTTTTTTTTTTTTTTTTTTTTTTTTTTTTTAAGAGCTGCGAACTTTCAATGCAGCTCCCTTTTCTTTTTGCAGCTGGGAGGAAGTGGTAGCCAATTTCTCATTACAGGGCTCGCTATTGAAAACAGGCCCCGTTGTTCGGGCCTCTTCCCACCCACGCCCGACGCTTTGAAACGGATCTCTCTCGAACTTCAAGTTCATAAATTTGGTCTGAGTTCAGGCAAGGGGGCTGCTGCAGGAAAGAATGCTTCAAAGGAGAACTGTTTTGTTTTGTTTTGTTTTGTTTTGTTTTGTTTTGTTTTGTTTTGTTTTTTGGCTATCAATGTAGAGCCAACTAATTACCTATTAGAAAAACAAAAACATGATAAATATTTAAGGGATGTCCTACTCGCCTCAGGTGTGACCCGCCCGAGTCCCAGCCCATTCCTTCCCCCTGACCAACTGTGGCAATAAAGAGGATTCCTTTCCCCTGAAAAGGTCAGGACACGGCTGACTTAGGAGCTCTCCAGCAGTAGGAGAGGCAGTTCGGCTTACTGCAATTCGGGGTGTGAAAGGCGTCCGGAGCGGTGTGACCCGGTGACCCCGTCCTTCCCGACCCTGTCCTTCCGGCGCCGCATCCGCCGCCCCCGGGGGCTGAGCAGCGAGGGCAGCGGTGGAGCAAGGACCTGGCCCGTGTCAGTTAGGTGCGCGCCTCCCTCGCCGCCACAGCCAGATGGGGTTGTCATGGAGGAGCCTGGTGGGCTTTTTATCACAGAAAATGAGAACAATTAATCTGAAGCGCGCCTGCCTTTGCCTCCCAAGCTGCTGCCGCCGCGTGGGAATTTTTACAGCACGTCCTTCACAGAGGCCGGTTCGGCAGTACCCCGTTGCCACGGCGACGGGGTCCCTGCCACCAGGTTCACGGTGATGCTTTCCATCCTTTTATTTAGAAAGACCAGGCCTTTAGGCTTGTAAATACAGGGTGGGGAGGAGTATCGACAGACTCCAACATGTTCTTAAGTCTCACTGCAATGCTAACAGTATCTCCTTCGAATTGGGATGAGTTACTTTTTCCCTAAGGGATAGTTTTTATTAACTGAAATTTTTCATAAAAAGTTAGTTCCAATTATACTAGGTAATTATGCAGGAGTGTTTTGTTGAGTTTAAAATATTTCCGATTCAAAATTGTCATGTCAATCTTTTGTTTTTCCTAAAAAAAAAAATAGATTCCTATGTTTAATCTTAATCCAATAAAAGAAATCGCATTCGTTTTTCTGGTTAAAAATAGAGGTCTTCTTGTTTTCCACGACTCTCCAGTTAGCACAGGTCGCCATCTGAAGGACACGTCTCTCCTGCCGCCCCTCCCAGGGACTGACCCACGCCAGCCCCGGTGGGCTTTGCAGGAAGTGGTCACTGCAGGCCGGCAGGCTGCGTGCGGTGTCTCTTCCTGACCCGACGTTTCTTCACCCGCAGTGACGCGACCTGCGTGAAGCGTGGCCTGATTTATGTTCTGACACACGCACCTGCTTCAACACAAGCGTAAGCTCCCGACAGGGTCTAGGTTGCTCGCTCCGGCCACGCCTCTGGCTGGTCTCCTTCTCGGCCAGTGATCAGCGGAGTTCGCAGAGGCGGCAGGAATCGGAGAAGGGAACCCCTAACGCAGGACGAACGCGAGCGATGTTTTAAAGCCATCCGTTCTGTTATGAACGTTTCACCGTAACAACCTAGACAAACTGGAAATGCTGAGGGATCTCTATGTATCTATGTGTCATCTACCGATTTCCATCTGGCTGCCTCTCTAGCATCTCTCTCCCAAGGTCTTGTTGCTCAGAAACAAGCTGCTACCAACGTTCAGGAGCATTTCCTCTCAGGTGCTCCCCTCATGCACGACTACTACCCCCTGTGCCTGGAGCTAGCCCATCTCTGCACTGCCTGTTGAGCACCCTCGTTGGTAAAATAAAAATGCAGCTGTGCCCGCTGCTCACGCCGCTCCTCTGGGTGGAGGCCGGTCCCGGGGCACAGGTGGCCACCAGGGCTGGGCCGGGCCTCCTGATGGCAGAGGGGGCCGCGCCGCCCCCGCCAGCGTCTGCCCTGCGCTCCAGGGCTGCAGACTCCACGCTGGCCGGGGCGCCATCCTCACCGCCTGCCAGCTGCACGGGAGGCTGGCTGGGCGTCCACACTGCTGGTCTGACCACAGGCACGTCTGACTCTTCGTTCATGGTGTTCGGAGAGCTGTGAAAAGAAAGGTAACAGGGCACAGCAGTTTTCACAGACTGCCTTCAAAGTGGTGTGATCACCACAAATATTGCCTCAGTCTCCTACTGAGATGATCAGAGCCTAATTGCACACAGGACAGAATGCAAGTTAAAGAAAACGGGAGGCTTAACCCAGCTTAGGTTCTCGTCCTCAACACAGCGGTCCCCAGCCCCTGTGGCACTGGGGCCGGGGCTCCCAGGAGCATCTAACGCCTAAGGACTGGAGGCGGAGCTGACGCGGTGACGCTGGCCTGGGAGCTGCAGATACAGATGGCGCTTCGCTCGCTTGCCTGCTGCTCACCTCCTACTGTACGGCCCGGTTCCTGACAGCCCAGGCCTGCCACCGGCCCCCTGCTCTCACAGGACTTTAAAATGTGTGTTCAGGTGGACCTTCTGCTGAGCAAAAAGTGATATTATTTAAGCGAAAGCGGGTTTGTTCCGGAGCTGCAGAGGAATTGCCCTTCGGGACAGGCTAACTACAGTGGGGTGTAGACGAGTCCGGAGGAAACCTGGCATTGTGAATCAAAGTTCAAAGGAGGCGGGTGAGAGACCAGGGTCCTGGTGGCCTCTCCCTGGCTGCAGGCGGCAGACCGGTTGCCCCGACCCCTGCTGCCGCTGGCCGAGCGGGGCCTGGCGAGGCCGCCCTGGCCCAGCTCGCCCTGTTGCCGCTTGTCCCGGCTCCAGTTGCTCTCCAGTGAGGGTTCCCGTTTGGTTTGGGGTTTAGGGAAGTGATGAGAGTAAGTTCGTCTTTCCTCCGCATCATTCCTGCCTCTTGGTTTCTGGCCCGTGCACGTGGCGTGGACATCCTGGGCCCGGACTCGATCACACCAGGACGATCTGTGCTCTCCCACCTCCCCACTGGGCACCAGGGCTCCGGGCGGCACCTGAGTCTCCCACAGCTGCCACCGAGACAGCAACGTGGCCTTGTGCCACACGGGTTTACTATTAATTAGATACATAATTATCTTAAAAATGACTTGCACAAGTGTTTGCTTTTCCGGATTTTTAAAGTCTTTTCCGACTAGCAGAACCTTTTTTTTTGGTTCAAGATTCAAACTGCTTTATCTGGAGAAGCCAAGAGAGGAAGCAGATGTGTGAGCCAGGCCACGAGGACTGAGGCGTGACGGCAGCCGCAGGGGACACGGGCCACGCCGGTCGTGCCCTGGGTGGGCCAGCCCTGCCCCGCGCTCGGTCTTGTGCGAGAATGTCCCATGGAATGTCCCAGTCGAAAACCTGCCACAGGCTCCGAAGCCGGCTGCGACAGGCCCGGACTTCACCATGCACATCCCGTGTAAACATTTACGTGGTGATAAACGTGGCACAGGTTTGGCCTCTGCAGAGTGGAAGCTAATTATGCCCTAGATCTTCAGTGACAGCAACTGCTATATTTGAAACTAAAAGTGTCAGTTATGAATGACTCATGTAATTTTATATATCTTTTATGAGTACTTAAACGCTTTGCATACATATCTCCAATTATCCATCCATCCATCCACCCACCCACCATCCACCCACCCACCCTCCCTCCATACACATACACCTGTTAGGTGCAGTTGTAAGTCTGAGCTGCAGACTGCTGAGGCCTGAGTCTGCTCTCTGCTGGCTGATTACTGAAGTGTGCTCGGGAGGTTCTCGAACCTCTCGGAGCTGGTAAGGTGTGGCTGGGACCGTTGCTACAGCAGTGGCTATTCTGGGGACAGGTCCGGCTTGCTCTGTGTCTGCAGTACCATCCCTTCCTCGGCTTCTCCATGCTGAAGATCAACAAACAACATGACATCGTCACCCCCACGCTGTGAGAACAGGGCCCCATGGACACACGGTGCAGCGGGAAGCTTTAGGGTGTGAGAAGGACAGCTTTGTCGCAAAGCTCTTGGCCACCAGAGTTTCTGTGACACAACTGCTCGGCTGTTTTAAAAATAAGGCATCTCTCTCAATGTGTTTTTTCAGATAGTGGTTACAGACTGGTTACGTAGACATGTCTTTCTTTAAACAAGTCAATCTCTCTCTCTGAATTGTCTATTTTACAAAATAAAAATAAAATCTTTTCATTAAACTATGTTACAAAAGAATTTAAAGTAGTGTTGCTTTAAATAGCAGGCTTTCAATGCATTTAAAGTATGAATCAATTTTTGAAAACCCGATGTACACATGACTTTGCAGGAACAAATCGTCACACAGAGGCTGCCACAGGGCTCCATCTGAGCCTTAAGGCACATGGAACCGGTTGCCTGTCTAGAGGCCAAGTAGTCGTGCCCGCCCCCCCCCCCCAGTTCCCCCAGTGCTTTGTTTCGCCGTCTGAACTGGTGTCCGGACGGCACAAGCATCGCACGGAAATTCCATAGTGGTGACGCTACAGCCCAGATATGGAATCAAACGTTTTGGAAGAGGCTATTCGTCTACTTATTGATTGCCTGTCAGTAAAAATTAATTGACGATTTTCCAAAGCAAGAGCGAACATGAAGGTCCACATGGGGAAGGGGACCGCTCTGCCCACGAGGACGGCACAGCTCGCGCGTGTCGTTTTGCTAGTTCTTCGTTGGTCCTGAAAGAAGCTCAAGCCCAGAAGCACCCGTCAGCGGGGAATTCTGACAGTCATCCCGACGGGCCATCAGAGCCCCAGTGACGCTGGCATCTCTGTGCCCGTTATGTGCTGTGACTGGGTGAACACCAAGGACACACAAACCCGGAGCACGTGCGGCCTGAGCTGGACCCAGCTCCGCCGGCCCAGGCCGCAGGCGTGGCTGCACTTGGCTCGCTCACACTGGCCCGCGGGTCACGCTTGGACCTGGATGCTGATGGCCCCTTCCTCTCTCCGGCTTTAGCCAAGGGCCCCCGTGGGGTGACAGGCATAAAACGCGGACGTGTGTTGAGGAGATGCTGGCTTCGTCAGCATGGACACTCGCTGAGGAGCAAGCCTGTCTGCGACGCCCCTGCGTCCTGTGTGAGGAATGAGGTCAGGAGTATCGGACGGGCAGACGACAGAGGGTCGGCGGGCCTGGGGTTGCCGGGAAGACTCGCTATGTGTCAGCCGGCAGCGTGCTGGGGTGTTTTGTGCTTGGCTCCGGGGCATGCGGTGCAGGCGAGAGGGACAGGGCCCTGGGCTCCAGCCACACGGGGCGGCTGCGTGACAGGCCAGCTGCAGAGGTGACGATGGAGCAGAGCAGCGGCCACCACGGGGGCGGAGGGAGAGGCGCAGCCTGGCAGGCACCATGGTGCAGGGTCTCTGTGTGGGCACGGGGCCCTGCCGGCCGCCCAGTGCCAGCCGCTCTGCGGGGCGCCCTCCACGCTGGGCGGGTCGAGGTCGGTTCAGACCCACCTGTGTTTCAACACCTAGAAATGGGTTGTCCTGTTGCCTAAAATGGGGCGTCCAGGGTGCAGTTCAGAGTGGGGAGAAGGGGACGGGGGGATTGGAGCGGGCCTGCAGGACGCCGGGGCCACGGGGAGGAACCGGAGGTCTGGTGGGCGTAGCCGGCATGGCCAGAGCAAGGACCCGCAATGCCCACAGACTGGCCTGAGACCAGCCGTCCGCCAGTGAGGACTTGGCGAGGCCACAGGGCTGTGAGGCGAGCCGCTCCGAGCATGGTGGACAGCGTCGTTCACGTTGTACTGGGAAGGGGCTCAGCTCCGGGGCTGTCACCCACAGCCGCTTCCGTGTGCTCCCCGTGCCCGGTCACTCTGTCCAGTCTCAGCCCTCCTCCTGCCTGTCCCTGCTGCTCGTCCAGGTCTCCCTGGACGAATGCTGTGGACTCCCTGCGGCCTCCCTGCCCCCAGCCCGTCTGCTGCCGACGGCAGCCAGGTGCTGTGGAACGCAGGCAGAGAATGCTGTGCCCTCTCTTAGACCCTATCCGCAGCTCCTGGGGACCAGCTGGCACTGCTCTGGGCTGGCCCTGTGGACCTGTCCGCCTCACCGCAGTGGGGTCCATCCCTTCTCCCCTGTGACATGGTTCTGCCCTGTGGCTGCCGCTACTGCGGCCAGGCTCGCTGGGCGGGCACTGGCCGTGGGGCCATGGACACCCCGCCATGGCCGCCGCTCAGCCCTCGGGCTGACTGGGGCTGCAGCCACAGGGGACTTTGGGAAGACGCCCACTCCTCTCAGCCCTGGAGAGTTCACGGTACCAGGGCCACACGGGGTCCCCCGGTTCTGCCCCTGTTGGGAGTCAGGGGCAGGGTTTCAGTCTGTATTGTAGGATTTAAAATGCCAGAGCTGGGACTGAAGCGTGGGAAAGGGAAGCAGGTCCCTGGAGCAGTCAGCACCTAGCTCGTCCAGGGCATGGCGGGTGCGTCCCTGGGGCACGGAGACAGTGGCGTCGGTGCCACGGAGGCCGCCGCCTCAGCGCGCTCGGCCCCCCCCCCCCCCCGGTCCCCCGTCACTCCCCACCTGTGCCGTCGTCGCGTTTCCTCAGCTCGCGACACCGAGTTACATTAACTGCATCTCATTTCCCCTTCTCAGCTGTGATAGTGTTTCTAACTATAGCATCATAGTTGCTGAATCTCAGTGTTCTTATGTTCACACTCCTTTACTCTTTTAGACTTTTTTTTTTTTTTTTTTGCCACACAAAAGCACATGCATTGTTTTGCCTGACTTTTCTTTCACAAACTACTTTCATGTAATCTCAGGGAATTTTGCAGCATTTGAACGTGCCCTCATATCTCGCCCAGACCTTCCGGCAGTTGCCTCTCCTTGGGTTGAGTGGGCACTAGGATTGGCTGGTTTCCTTGTGAACAGCCTGGCCGCTACGTCGTGGGCCCTCCGCGTCCTTCCCTTGTCCCACAGACGGCCGGCCTCTCCTGGCCTTCCACGGTCTCCTTCCTGAGCTGCGTTTGTGTTTGTTCCTCTTGTCAGACCATCTCTCTTCTCTGAGCCCCAGCTCCTGGTGGGATCCTTCTAGCAGAGATTGCGAGTGATCTGGAGTGAGGACGTGAAGTGGCTCATGCAGGTTTACACCGGCCTGCGGAGCAGAGCCAGTCAGAACAGCATCTGGCACGTGCCTACATTTATGCTTTTAGGCAGTACACAAACCAGGGATAAAGCATCGATTTGATATGTACTGTAAACTTCTCTGGAAAGAGAAAAGAAGCCGGAAATACTGACACGTGGCCGCGGCCCTGGGAGGGGGGGTCCCAGCGCGCTGGACGCGCAGGGACAGTCCCGAGGGAGTGTTCTCTATCTTCCAATCGTCTCCCAGCGAGAGCTGGCCCCAGCGTGAAGCACGGCATCCTGCACAGCCCGGAGGCTTTCGGGGGATGGAGCCGGCGTGGCGTTGGGGGTGGGGGGACAGGGCCCTGGGGGAGTGATGAGTGGTGCCAGGCGCCCTTCCCCATCACTGGGTTCTCCTCCAGGAGGGCCCACACACTGGGTTCTCCCCGATGGCTCAGGAGTCCCCCAGTCCCTCAGGACACTGACCCCGGTCGCCACCGCCTCCCCGGCCTGCGGCCCCACTGTGCGTCCCAGCATGTGGCCCTACTGCACATCCCACATGCCAGAGCTCAGGAGGGGCTGAGCCCCAGGTGTGGGCTTTGAGCAATGGGAGGGCTGCGGAATGACACCTGTCAGAGGGGAAATGTGCCCCAAACCCCTTGAGGCCCCCACAACCACACCCCCGCCCCGAGGCCAGCGGCACACCTGCCCATCTGCCAAATCCCACGGTGCTTTGCGGCTAAAGCTGTTTCCTGACCCTAAGTCCTGCTGCTCCGGAGTCCCCGGGGCCCAGCAGCCCAAAATCAAGGTGATGGTGACAGTGTGTGGATTTTTTATCGTGTGTTCTGGTGACATGATCCTCTCTTGATGACAGTATCTGAAGCCGAATTTTTAAAATAAGGGTTACATGGAAATGCCACTGGTGTGGCTGTTTTATAGGTGGCAGAGAACTGCTCTGTAATCGGAGATGTTCGGACTTGCACGTGTGACTTGTGTGAACTGCGGCCTTACAAAGAAGTTCGGTCAAAACCGTGTCAAAGTCCAGCTTGCAAAGTCACCTCCGGCCTCTTGTCGCGGTGTGGACGTGCCTGGCTCTGCGTGGGGAGCACTGGGGTTTTGAGCAGGTGGCCTCCCATTCTGAGCTCACCTACCCTAGAACTTATTGATAATTGAATAAATCAGTCATGTGCTCACAGGAACTGCGTTTGTGTAAAACGCATGATGACAACATGCATGTGCACTTACGATATCAAAAACTGGGTCATTTAAACTGGGTTGCCAGCGGGTCTGAACGGGGACCAGCGGCCAAGGAGGGGGGAGGAGGGCGGGGCGGAGGCGGGGTCCCCGCAGGCGGGCCGTGGTCCGTCAGGACGGGCATGGCGGGCGGGCAGGTGACCCACATGGAGCTGGTTCTGCGGGGCGGGCTGCCCGGAGGGGTGGCCGGAGGGGGCGTCCACACGTCCAAGGACGCTGCAGGGGACGCTGGCCTGTGGCGTTCCCGAGACTTTGTGGGTCTGGGGAGTCAGGCACGTGCGACGTGCAGGCGAGGTCCGTCCCGCTGAGACCCGCTGCCCGCTGCGTGTCGCCTGCAGTCGTGGCCCGTGCCCGGCAGCGTGGTCCACAGCCCCTCGCGGGTCCCGCTGCGATCTCAGGTGCTCGTGGCTCATCCCATCGCGCTAAAAGAGCCGCCGAAGGCCAGCGGGCAGCCTTACGCTTTCTCCTGCTTCGTGAGAGGAAGAAGGGACGTTTTTAAGTGAGAAGAAATAGTTAGGACGTTAATCACCAAATATCAAAACAAAACGCAGGGGTTGATGGGTTTTGGAAGAAAACAAACAGAAGGGGGGGCGCCACGGGCCAGAGCCCGCCCGCGTCTCCCGGGGCAGCGGGGTTGGCTGGGCATGGACCGCCCTCCCCTGCCTCCCCCAGGGGTCCGGGCGCAGAGCACTGCCCCCCACCCCGCAGGGGTCCGGGCGCAGAGCACCGCCCCCCCCCCCGCCCCCCAGGGGTCCGGGCGCAGAGCACCGCCCCCCGCCCCCCCCGCCCTCCCCAGGGGTCCGGGCGCAGAGCACCGCCCCCTGCAACCCCCCCCCGCCCTCCCCAGGGGTCCGGGCGCAGAGCACCGTCCCCCGCCCCCCAGGGGTCCGGGCGCAGAGCATCAACCGCCCGCGGCTCTGAAGCCCGCGGTGAGTCAGGCGGTGACTCATCCGCTCTTCGCTGCTCCGGAGCCAGGAAGCTGTGCGGCTTCCGTCATCGCCGGTTCGTTCCTGCTTTTGTTCTGTCGCTTAAAAAGCTCGGCAGGCTGGGATGGTGACAGCTGCAGTCACCCTCAAGAGCGGCCAGCGCGCTTTTCCTGAGCACCTGCCTGCCGACCGCGTCCTGCACGAAGATCACGGGGCTCAGGCCCCCTCGCCCGGAGGGAGGACGGGAGGCCGCCCGCCCCAGAGCCGCGGCCGCACGTGTCCCCCGTGGGGGAGCGTGGATGCTGACCCGGCCTCTCGCTGGCACTCTGCTCCTCGGGCTGGTCTCCCCCACCGTCACTGGGTTCTAACCCGAGCCCCAAACGATCATCGGTCAGTCCGCTGCGATACAGGGACCCGACAAGGCCCCCTTTTCTATCTGTTGAAAAAGCGATATAGACGTTTCCCCTAAAAATGCAAAGGGCAAAAAGCAAAGAGAACATTCCTGTCCTGCCCTGGCCTGCTGTTGTCCCCTCGAGGGGCTGTCACCTTTCCCACACCCCTACGCTCAGGACGGGCCCACCCATTGCCTCCGAAGAGCAGCGCGTGGGCTGTGCCCCGGTCACCGCTGCGGACGTGGAGTGAGTGGTCAGAGGCGCGCGGGCTCCCTGCCGGCTCCCTGCCCGGCGCGGCCGGCATGGCCTCGCGCCCAGCTGGAGGACTCACGTTGACACGTTGTAGTTGTTGACCGGAGTCCAGCCTTTCATTAAGGGTCACTCCGTTTTCCAGCCCTCGGATTTCTGACAGACGAGCAACGACCGTACCCACCATCTCAGTTTTCATGCGGAGGAGTTTTGATGCCTAAGAATCCCCTGGGCTTCGCTCACTCATCTCTCCTCTCCCGGCCCAGACCCACGGAGGCCTCTGCCCTTCCACTGTGTCTCACTTGGTCTCTTCCCCAACATCACCTGCGCGAGCTCCGCAGCACGGAGCCGTTTCAGACGGGCTTCTGTGCTCAGCAAAGTGCGTTTAGGGTTCCTGCACCCCGTCCATGGCTGGACGGCCCGTGTGGACGTGCCACGGCTTACAGAATCGTCTTTAAAACGCATCTTGGTTGCTTCTAACTTCTGGCAATTGTGAATGAAGCTGCCGTATACCTATATGGGCGGGGTTTTGTGTGGATGTGTTTTCAGCTCGTTTGGATGAACACCTAGGAGCACAATCTGGATCGCGTGGTGTGTTTAGCCTCATAATTAATTGGCAGCCAACCAAGGGGCGAGTCTGCTTCCCCACCAGCGGTGGACGGGACCTGCCCCTGCTCCACGTCCTTCTCAGCACTTGGTGTTGCTGGTCTTTTGGAATTTGGCCGCTCTAGTATTGTGTCCCGTGTGTTCCTACTAAAATGTCCAACTGGAGAAAATTATCACCCCGCCCCCACAAATTGCAAGGAGCTTCTATGACTCTTTGAAACACAACATGTTTCTATTTGTTGAAAATCAGTAGAACAATCTATTCCTAAGTTGTCTGAGTTCCAACCAGCTCATCTCTGAATCGAGGTCATTTGGCTTTTGTTGGGTAGATGCTCTGAACCCAGGTTTGACGGAATCAAAAGACTGGACTTTGGCAAGCAGCCTGCTTCCGAGGCGGAGGACCGCTGGGCCCCCTCGGCCAGCAGCGGTGGCTTAATGCTGCCCTCATGGCCATTTCGTAGATCAGCTACCCAATGAGTCTTTTTTACAGCAACTGTAGCTTTAACCCAGGACAGTCCACCACCGGGTGGCGTGGCAGCCACCAAGGCATCTCAGGGGGGAGTTCTGCCTGGGCTTCGAGGGTCCCCCTGGTCAAGGATCCGGCACATCAGCCCTGGTGTGGATGCCTCAGCCACACTGGTCCTGCAGGGCTGGAGTCAGAGCCCGGGCTGAGATCTGCAGATGTCAGCACAGGAGCTGGGCAGTCGGCGCCCTGTTAAGAATGGGGGCTCTGTAGTGGTGTGGCGTGCATGTCCCAGGTTCCTGCCTCATGGCCTTGAATGGGTCACCTGATCCCTTTCAGCCTCAATCATGACCCCAAGCGGAGACGAAGGCTGTGGTCTCATTGGGTGGTCTCCCCTGATGGCCCGTGTGCTTGGCAGTGTTTGGTCTGCTGCAGAAAGGCCAGCTCCGGCTGGGGCTTTAAACAGCAAGTGTGGCCAGGGGCCCTCGGTGCCAACAGCTGTGTGACCGTGTGGTGTGCGGCCTGCACCCGCCGAGGCCGGTCCACCTCCTGCTGACCCGTGGCCTTAGCTCTCCCAGCAAGGGCGTGAGAGCACAGAACAAATCCATGCCCGCTGCTGGAGCAAAAATCGAAACGCGGCGGCCGGAGGCCGGTCAGTCAGCGGGGTCACCTTCGTACACAGGGCGAAATCAAAGCTGAGGCCACGTGCTCAGGAGCGCAGCACCACCTGCCGCCGGCTGTGGTGACTGTGGGGGTCAGGGCGCTTGCAGGCGCCAAGGGAGAAGGGGGAGAGCCAGCTGGAGCTCGGCGGGCACCCCATGCCACGGCCAGAGGGGTTGGGAGCTGCGAGGCTGAGGAAGCCGGAGCACCCCATCAGCCCGAGCTCGCTCCTCTGGGAGGTGGCCCGTGGCAGCGTGACCTGCATGCTCCAGACGGATTCTCGCCATGCCCGAGGGGGCGGCACATGTCAGCAGAGCCACAGGAGGCCTGGGCGCCCTGGCCGACAGTGCAAGTGGGTCATTGGGGTTCACAAAGTCAGCCGAGCTCTCAGCTGTGCCACCTGCCTACACGAGCTGCACCCACGGCCCCTCAAGTGGGTCACACCCACACCCCCTCTCGCGGCCCCTCCCATAGCCTCCTCACCAGGTGACACCTCCTTTCACACTGCTTGGCTCAGAGAGTGCAGCTCGTTGCCGCCAGAGGCCCTGGGGGCGTCCCCCACACGGAGGCCTGTGGAGCCCAGCACAGTGGGCTGACGCGTGCCCGGCCCTCACAGGCCAATCCTGCCGGTCCCGGCCATGTGGTCCATGTGGGCTCCTTCTGTCCAGACTGCTTTCCCAGGACACAGTTTCTTACGAGGTACCAGCCAAAGGGACCAGATTTGAGGCTTCCGCATGGGCAGTGGGCTCAGGAAGGAAGGACCTTTATCAGTGTCCTTGCTAACTATGCCGTCAGACAGGACACCCAGGCCACTGGGATCATGTCCTCGCTCGGCTTCCTGTGATCCCGACATCAAAATGCTAAACCCAGTTAGATAAACAGACTTTGTGAAGCGTTAGGACCATGAACGTGTGACTCTGCAGAAACCCATTTGTCTCCCAAGGGGAGAGCCACCGGCCCTCCCCGCCACCACAGCCCGGTGAGGCAGCTGTGACTCAGCGCGAACGCAGTTTGCAAAGCTGTGTGTCTCTTCGACTAGATTCTGTACTACAATGACTGGTGACGTTGGGCTCAGCCCCTGGAGGAGAGGAAAAAATAGGGGGACATCAGACTGGCTGCCCACTGCCCCCGCGGACCCCTAGTGTGGGCAGGTGGGGACGGCGCCGGGGGGAGATGTGGGCATGGATGGAGTGCCTGGGGGGGCAGAAGGCGAAGGGGCGCCTCAAGCAACATCCTTAGGCTGAAAGGCTCCAGATGCACATGTGATGCGCTTCGCTCTTTTTTTACGGCTGAGTAGTATTCCCTTGTGTCCACATACCACTGTTTATCTTTCCTGCTGTCTGTCACCCATCACCCCGGCTGCCTCCACGCCTTGGCTATTGTAAACAATGCTGCAGTGAACATAGTGGTGCAGAGATCTTCTCAAATCCGTATTTCGGATTCCTTTGGATAAATACCCAGAAGAGGGATTGCCAGGTCATGTGGTAGTTCTAGTTTTAATTTTCCAAGGAACCTCCATACTGTTTGCCATAGCGGCTGCATCAATTTACGTTTCCCCCAGCGGAGCACGAGGGCCCCCCTTCTCCACAGCCTCGCCACCACCCGTTGCTGTTTTACTGATCATAGCCACAGGTGATACTTCATCGTGGTCTTGATTTACATTTCTCTGATTATCAGTAACATTGAGCATCTTCTCGTATGTCTGTTGGCCACCCACATGGCCTCTTTGGAGAAATGTCTGTTCAGGTGCTCTGCTTGTTTTTCAATTGGATTGTTAGTTTGTTTGTTTGTTTGATATTAAGTTGTTTGAGTCATTGCATATTTGGGATATTAACCCCTCATTGGATGTGTCATTCGAGAATGTCTTTTCCCATCCAGTAGGTTGTCTTTTCATCTTGATGATGGTTTCCTTCACTGTGCAAAAACCTTCTTGTTTGATGAAGTCCTATTTGTTTATTTGTGCTTTGGCAAAGCTATAATAATCAAAGCAGCGTGGTGCCGACATAGAAACAGACATAGATCAATGGAGCAAAATAGAGCAGTGTTTTAATGTTGTTGCTTTATGCACTTGCTGTCCAAATCACACAGGGAAGGAGAGGCACAGTATGTACAGAACCGCCAGCCGTCTGTGTTTGCTCCCGTGGCTGGGTGGGTGCATGCTGAAACCTCCAGAAGTTCAGTGAATGGCTCATTGCGATTCCTGCCAGCAAACACTCTGGGACAGAAAGTCCTGTACCTAGTGCAGGTTTACGTGATAGAGGTAAGACTTTCTTCCGTTGACTGAAAAGCAAATCAAAACACACACAACCAGGGCTCTTTCTGACACTTGAGTCACTTCCATGGCTGGGGTCTACTCCCGGGGAGGGCAAAGTCCCACCCCCCCTCGCCCCCTGTCCTCACACCTCTGCCTGTCGGGCTCCATCTGGCTGCACACAGGTGGCAAACCTGCACTGCGCTTCTCACGAGACTGTTGAGCTGGACAGGGCCTGACAGGGTCCCGGTCACTGGCGCCAGGGCGCAGCCCCGGCCTCTGCCTGGGCAGGAAGCAGCTGATGTCACCCTCTGCCTCCTGGGCCTGAAGTGACACCAGACTGCTCATTTGGTCCCTAACTTAACCTTCACTACTTCTGGCAACGGAGGGTCCCATTAACCTTCTGGCAGACGCCTCCACGGGGACTGTCCTCAGCCCGGCCTTGGTCTGCTGCGTGCGCCTGGACGGTTCCTTCGCAAGGGTCCACCCCTGTGCAGCCCCCTGGGGAACAAACACGCAGGTGACCTCGCATCCCAGAAAACGGAGCAGATGTGCCGGCCATCAGCGGGGTGGGCCCCGTGCCCTCCACGCTCCGCCTGCCTGCATAGCAGGGCCCGTCTCATACAGGTGCTTCAGCGCCTCCACGCGCGTGAACTGTCCAGGGCTGAAACCCTGCTGCTTCATGACCCGAGAAAATGAAACAGCTCCCGGAGGAAACTGAAGATTGCAGGCTCCTGCCCGCTTCCCGCTGGCGCAGACACCTCAGCTCTGTGGTCAGCTGCTCGCTGTTCTCACGCCCTCACAGCACAGACTGGGCCAGGCCCGCCGACTAACGTCACCTGCCACCTGCGTTCAGGCAACGTCAGGGAAGTAGGAACATGTGCTTGATCCCGCTGCAATTCCCGAGTTGCACGCTAAACTTCCTCCCCCTTTGGCCTGACCCCTGCATTGGGGAAAGTCAACCAATGTGAGGGGAAGAAAATCAAGCCTCTGCGTTACCGGCACGGTTCTGGCAGACCTTGCAAGACAGACATCATCGCAAACGGGCTCTCCAGGAGGTTAGGCGACAAGTGGCAGCGGCGGGAGCCGGCGGGTGCGTCGGAACCGAGACTCAGGCCCAGCACAGTCGTGGCCTGCCGCGCGCGCTGGGTCCCTCCATGCGCTTGGGCTGTAGAGGCGGGAGACCCGTGGGCTGCGTGGGCAGAGCTGGCAGGACTCTGGTCCCCAGGGACAGCGAGTAGAGCCGGCTCGGCCCCCCTTCTGCGCGGCAGTGACGTCCAGAGTGACGGTGGCCCCTGAGACACATCCCCTTTACACATGTGGGATGCGCGCTGGGAGGGCCGGGGCCGCCCCAGGCTCGTCACGGCGGCGGAGGGGAGGTGCGACTGTCCCGTGCGCCGTACAGACCCACGCCCCGGGGTGAACAGTCTCTCCATGGTTACCGCACCGCAGCCACGCGCCCTGCAGGCGCCAGAATGGCTGGCTCTGCTTCCCGCGCCGCTGCGCTGCGGGGCGAGAGGAGGCCCAGTGCGCCCTCTCCCGAGGGCCCGCGCCGCGCCTCTGCCGGACTCGCCTTCCGCCTCTGCGTCTGGCGAGACCCGCTTCTCCGAGACGCACACAGAAGCTCTTGACCCTTTTAGGCAAACTTAACTTCCCGGCCTGCGCGCGGCGTGCGTGCGGCCGGGTGGGTCCGACGGCCCGCTGACCCCTCTGCCCGCGGGTGGGTCCGACGACCCGCTGACCCTTCTGCCCGCGGCCGCCGCCGCTCCCTGCGGAAGCCGCGGGCGAGAAGGGCCTGCGTGCGGGGCTTCGCTCTCCCCCATTCCGTGTCGGGCCCCAAACCACACTTGTCTTCTTTTGCTGATGATATAAAATGAGACCCTTCGCTTTTCGGAAAAGGTGCAATTCCATCCCAGGATGCACAGGAAAAGACGAAGGGACGGCCGTAGACGCGGCGGCGGCGGCGAGCGGGCGCAACCCGGGGACCGTCAGTCTTCACCAGGCTTTCCGCGAAGAACCGTCTGCACGCGCGAAGGTGCGTGTTCTGCCTGTCGTGTCAGAACGCCGGGGACCGGTCGCATTTGAAACGTCCTAGGAGAGCAGGCGGCAGGACGGATGATTTCCGCTTGGTAGAAAAGGCTCCGTTACGGTTCCAACGCGTCCTGAGTCTTTGGCGTCATTCACTTCACTGAACAGACATTATTTCTGCCTCCACCAGACAAAAATCTGTGGTTACGCAACTTGGTTAACTCTGGGACCTCGAATCAATAATAAGCAATGAGCTATAAGTACGTCTAGACAGTCTTTGAATGGCCTGGGCCCCATAGGTATTGAAAAGATATACCCAACTTTGTGCCCTTTCCCCCAAGTTTCGAGTAATTCTTTTCACAAAGGTAGTGAATTGTGCAGGAGATGCCTCTGGTAAGTTTTAAATCACTAGCCAGCTGATTCGTCTTTCGCTGGGATGGTATGAGGCCTGAATTCTGTTTTGCTTTGCTGTTCTTAAGGCCCTGGAGACCCCGCCCCACGATCCAGACCGAGTGAGGAGTGGGCGGGACAGCCGGGTCTCCGCAGCGGATGGGCACCGAGGGGTTCGGCGGCAGCAGTTGCCATGGGCGGGGCGCGCGCACGGGCTGCTCCGACCGACCCCTGCGGGCGCCCCGGAACCGTGCCTGCTGCAGGCTGGGTTGCGCTGCGGCAGCGCCCAGGTCTTCCTTGCTCCTCTGGGGTCGCTCCCCCGGTCCCCAGCGCACGTGCCGCGGTGGGCACAGGTCAGGTGGCTCGGAGGCGCCGGATGTGGACTCTGCAGCTGGGCCATCGCCTGGGGCCCTGATTAGTGAGCGCTCTGGGCAACTTCCTCAGTGTCCCCGAGCCTCTCTCCTCATTTCTAAAATGGGTCGACAAAATTACCTTCCACAAGGGGCTCCCGTGAGATTGGAACACATCTCCTCACCTGCCCGGGTTGCTGCCTGAGTCGCAGCGAAGGCGCAGTACTCGGCAGCCCTTGGGCAGCGCAGCCTGTTCACACGCTGCTGTCTTCTTTTGTCCACCTTATCTCCCACCCACCAAGCCCCGGGGCCTGGGCTCCGCCCTGGTCTGCAGTCCTCTGGCCCCCAGAGACCTCTCCTCCCTGGGACCACCATGTTGGAGGATGGGCCATCCCACAGGCTTGCTGGTTCCCTGTACCTGCAATTTCTGCTTCTAGACACGTCTCAAGACAATGTGCCTTCAGGAGCTGTGTGCTACTTAAAAATAGGCTCAGGCCCAAAGGGTCCAGGCTTAAGAGAAGTCAGGCTGAGGGGGACACACATCTGGGCAGGGCCATTGGGTCCCACCCCTCCATGGACTCCCCCACATCCCACAACCAGGACCTTGCTTCCCCAGCCGGGCCCAAGACTTAGCAGAGTGTGTTCAGAACAGGGAAGAACAGATACAGGAGGCAAAGGGCAACAGAGTGGGGAAAAGCAGGCCAGCTTGGCCTGCGCCTTTAGAAAGAGCATGTGGAGCAGGAGAATATTTGCTAGTGCCCATTGTTGTTTTTAATTGGATTTTTGGAAAACAAGTTTTAATTTCGTAGACGTTTCTGCCCGTTCTTGCAGGATTTTGAATCTTTTCTCTTGGTCAGTTCCTCTGGGTAATTTGCTTTGCAGTGGTGTACTTTTATGAAACCAGCTTCGCAGTATGTTTACTTCTTTGTTCCTTTAAGAAATTGCCTTTTACCTTGATTGCATGAGAGTTAGGAGAGGGGCTGAAAGGCGTTGCAAAGCTCGCACAGATTGGAAATGAAAAAAGCCAGAAGCTGTGATCATTTCTTCACAGTCGGAGAGAACCAGGGAGCCGCCGGCTCGATGCAACTGGAGGCCACTGTGATGAGCACTCTAGAAGGAAGTGAGTTTTCACCCAGTTCTCTCGCTTCTCAGCCTTCTACAAATGCAGTGGGCTCTCAGCACGGCTCTCAGTTGCAGGAGAGCAGCTTTGAGATAAGCACTTGTCAAATGAACAGGCCGGTTATTAATCATAAGAGGTGGAAAACAAGACAATAAAAAGGAGATCATTGAAAAGCCGTTATGTCTCATATTTCATCCTTCATTAATTTTTGTAGCAGACGCGTATGAAGTGCCTACTGTGTGTGACCCTGGCGGTGCTGAGGCTGTGACAGCTGACGAGTGACAGCTGATGCTGACACAGGTGCCGGATGTGTTCCTGGTTCTTAACACATATTAATTTCACTGCATCCTCACCAGGCTGTGAGGTGGGTGCTCTTAATCCCACTTCCCAGATGAGGCTGCTGAGTCCCAAAGGGGTTAGGCGACCTGCAGAGGTCACACACCTGAACAGCAGCAGGGCCAAGATGGACCCAGGACCACTGGCCTCGGTGTCTGGCACTGGCGACCCGTCAGCCCTGCATCCAGCGCCACTGGAGGAGTGGGGCGTGAGACAAGGAGAGAGACCGCTCTGCCCCGACGCGGGGACGGGACTGAGCGCGGGACTCCGGCGTGGCAGGGGCGTGCTGGGCCAGCGGAGGGGTCCTCAGTCCTGTCAGGAGGGGCTGGATGGGGACGGGCATGGTCCAGACTGGGAGAGGGCCGTCTGGGGCGTGGGAGGGGCACCTGCCAGGACCTGGCTGAGCCCCCGAGAGTCGAAAGTTGGGGTGAGGAGAGCGATTCGGTGAAGCTGTGGCGAAGAGCGAGGCCGGGAGCTGGGAGCCCGCCCAGGGCGGGGGCCTCGGGCTCCTGCGCTCCCCCCTGGAGCAGCCCTCTCTCCCCGGGAGGCCGGGAGCAAGGGCTGGAGCTGGAGCCGCAGGAGCAGCTCCGACGTGCGCAGCGATGATCGGGACCCAGCGCGCGACGCAGGGAACCGCCTTTCGCGACAGATGCCTTATTTCCCCTGTTTTGTTTTTGTCAATCGCTTTCAATAAGATTGTTCTTTCATTTTCTAAGTAATGAAATATATTACATAAAAATTTTCTTATGAATCTGTCAGAGGTCGTATGTGGATGGCGTTACCAGTATTCAAGAGTCTAGACTTTACATACCAAACATAAAACTTTAACTGAGTCCAAATATTTCTGAGCCTTTCATCTACTCAGTCTGAAGGAAATTGTACTGAGGATTCAAAAGGGAATCTAAAAAGATAAGGAATATACTATTCAGTAACAGTGGCCAAATTCTCAAATACAAAAAAAAAAAAATTGCCATAGAAATTAGTCTTTGGTTTTCCACAGCCCTTCTCGATCAGCGATGTCTAACTTGTTCAGTAAAGGGCATTAACCCACTGAAGCCTGCACTGGAGATCTAGGCCGGATAGTCCTCAGGTGGGCAGGGGGCTGTAGACATGTAAACAGATGCTTCAAGTAGGTTGGTTGATGAAGGTAAATCATCTAGGCAGTCAGGCTATTCTACGCTTTTTCTCTGTTGAGCCTTTTGTTGTCTGCTCTGAAACAATAGTATTTCTGGTGTCGAGAACAGACCTATTTTAGTTGACAACCAGCTTTGATTTATTTAAGTAAACTGCCTCTGCGCGTGGCTCTCAGCCTTGCCAGCCATCTGGTGTCAGTTCTCACGGTCCTGCACGGGGGTGGGTGCGTCAGCTACCGAGTCCAGCCAGAGGCCCTGACCAGCTGTGCAGGGCGGTCTGCACCTGGCACCCACGGCATCCCCTCCCCAGACGGGACGGCCTGAGTGCGGCCGTGCCGCCAGTGGCTCGTGCCTCCTTACGGGACTGGCCCACGCTGAGGTTCCGCCGACTACGGACTTCTGAGCAGATTTCAGCAGTGAGCAAATTGATGCCACTCAAATAATGACACACCATCACTCCGTAGGATGTCAGAGATGCCCTGTGTGGCCACTGCATGTCTGTGGGGGACGCGGCCCCTGAGGCAGCCACACCACACAGCACTGTCCTAACGGAGATGTCTCAGGGAGCACTGCCTCCCGCTGGGGCCCGGCAAGGGCCCACCCTTCTTTGTTCCTGGACCAGAGCCGCTCATGGTAGCAGAAGGTGGGGGTGACAGAGACCGGCTCAGTCCGCATGAATGAAAATTTCCTATGGATTTTATTCTTCTTATGTCCAAAATGCCCAGTTGAATGTTAACGTTTTAGAGACAAACTCCAACTTGATGCCATTTTTAAATTTTAGTGTAGCATAGTTCTCAAACCCTAACTAGGTTATGGTACCCTATTCTATGCGACATAAAACCTGCTTCATTTTGTAACAAACCCCAAACATAGTAACAATACCTTGGTTTGTGAAGTGTCTGACTCTTTCCAAAGTGTCTGTAGATACATTGTTTGAAATGGTCAGGCATGGATCTTTCCCTTTGAGAGGTCACAGGACATTCACAGGGCTGTAAGAGGCAGAGGGCATCAGCTCCCAATTCCATACTCCTAAGCTCAAACATTGTTCCTTTTAATATTTTTATCTTTAATATATTTTTAGATATGAATTAAGTGTGGGTGTAGACATGTTTGTAGGAGCAGTATCTTTTTTTTTTTTTTCTGTTAAAGGACAATGAAGTTCCAGGATTAAATTGTTTATTTTTGGGAGTGTATTAAATCTGTAAACTTCCTAAGACATTTATCTGGAAATCCAAATACATGCTTAAATTTTCCTATTCTATTGAAAATTTATAACTCATTTTGCTGTAATGCCTATAAAATGCCCTGTTGATTCATGGGCATTGCTAAGAAAGCAGATCTTAAAAGATTTCATTGTAAGAAAAAAATTTTTGTCACTATGTGTGGTGATGGATATTAGACTCACTGTGGTGATCATTTTGCAATATATACAAAAAGCAAATCATGATGTTGTACATATGAAGCTAATGCGTTATAGGCCAGTTTTATCTCAGTTAAAAAATAATGAAAGCAGAGCCACTTGAAAGAAGAAAATCCTGTCTTTTCATCCCGGAGGGCTGTGCAGCTCGAACCCGCAGCTGCTGTGCCTGCCGATCGGTCTGGCTCTCCGGTACCCGATGGCTGTCACCCAGCCCTTGTCACCGCATTTCCAGGCAGAGCTGCTCTGTGCCGTTGCGCTGGTCAGCATGTCGAAGGCGCGGTTTCATCCTCTTCAGTGTCCTCGGGCATGTTTTCTTTAAGTGCGGAAGCTATTCCTGTATTTGACCAAACCGCTGGCTTCCTATTAGCATTCTCCTTTTTCATAGGTGATAATATACATTTCTAATAGAGTTAACTCTGAAATATTATTATCTTTTCTACTTTATTTGTTACTTATTTATAAAGGCAAGATTTTTAATAGCTTGGCATAAGCTAGAAGAGCATGACATTTAAACCAAAATAATAGTTTCTTACTGAGTAAAAGTATGAACTAAGAGGCTTAAAAATAAAAGTTGGTTTTGTTTTTAGGCCAGATTTTTTAACCAGTTTAAGTAGTAAAGCAGTCTGTCCTCCATGGAAAGAGAGAGATCAGGGATGCAAAAAAAACACAAACAGAAACAGACCACTTGGGTCTTTATTATGTGACTAGCATCGTTATGTGACTAGCTATCTGAAAGCGTGGCCTCTCTTTGAATATCTAGACTTGAAATATGGGGATAAAACTTTATAAAAGTAAAATGTTAATTATAGCAATTTAGATTGGCAGTGAGTTTTGATAGCTTTCACCTCCGATCTCTCCAATAAATGTATAACTTCTATAAGTCATAATTTTATAGGCTCTACTGTCTGTTTACCATAAAAATAATTGGTTTTTATTTTTTTAAAGTTTTAACTTTTTGAGTTTCACTTATCATAGCGTTCTTTTCAATGTTAGTTATTTCATACGTGGTAAAACTATTGGGAATTCATTTCGAAGCCCTGGTGTTTCATGTGCTCCTTTGAGACAGGGTGTTATGTGGTCCATAACTCATGCTCACCCTTCGTCTGCTTTTGAACTGTGGGTTTTAGCCTGTCTGCTCCATGCCAAAGGCTTGCCTGGGTGGGAGTGGCTGTTCCCATTCAACACTGACTCTCCATTTTTCAGCAAAGAAAATTAGGAAATAAACGTGGTGGTAAAGCAGCCCCACGCCCAGAGCCATGGCGGGCTGCCCAGGCGTCGTTCTCACCCGTAGCTTGGAAGGCGGAAGGAACGGGCTACAGTTGGTTCCCCAGCACACCCAGTGGTCCTCTGGAGGCTGGCGAGGTTTCTGTGACTCAGTTTCTGTCCTTGTCCCCTGACAGAGGTGCCTGTGTCCTTCTGGCCACACGAGCTGACCGTGCTTATCAGTCTTTAGTTGCAAGCGCTCTGCGGGGGTTGGGGGGATTGTAATGCAATTGCTTCTGCCACTGTGTGTCACCATACACACACTTGCCACTCAGACAACTCGGACAAAGGTCAGCAGGAGCTGACAGTTTGTGGTGCTTTTGTGCTTCTTCTCCATGGAAACTGACAAAAGCCGGGCTATGGCAGGGCTTTAACCTTTGCTGGGCTTGTCAGTCGCCCTCCCCTGAGAACGGCCAGCATCACGACCCTGGTTCCGCTCCCTGGACGACGGTCGGCTGCACCTTCAAGCGAGCCAGGCTTCCCGCGAGGACACACACCACCCGTGGGCACTCACGAGCAGGCTGCTTCGGGGGCGATGCTCCTCCCCTTCCCAGCACTGGGGAGGCCCCAGCGGAGCCGCTGGTTTTTCCGCAGACCCTCTTCTTTCACTGCCTCGTGACTGGGCACAGGCTGTGGACGGTTTTCTTCCCAGGGACAGGAGGGTGCGCAGGGACCCGGGAGAGCACCAGGCACCGAGGGGACACAGCCTGCTGGCCGGGCGTAAGCTCGGCAGCTGAGGCCGGTCGCCGCGGTCCCCGGCGTCGGTGGCGCGTGCTTCCGACTCGCCCATTCCGAAAGGACAGGCTTCACAGGCAGGTGCTGAGCCCGCAGCAGCCGCGAGCCTGTGGCCAGCTCAGCGCATGTGGCCTGTGCTGCTCCCCACTGGGCCTCCTCTTCCACGGGCAGCGGAGAGGTGGCAAGCAGACCGTGCCTTTGCAAAAGCGGTGGGCACGGCTTTTCTTCCCATGCCCCCCCCAACAGCACACGCAGGGAATTGAGGTTTGGGGACAAGGGGAGAGCAGAAGAGGCTTCAGGACACCCGCTGACTCTCGTCTGTGCAAGACGAGCCTCCGGGAGGCCCAGCGTGGCCATGGAGCTTCCTTCTCTGTGCCGTTCCCCGGACCTCTCCTGGGGGACCTCACGTCACGTTCCCCGTGGCTTACAAAGGACCCTCGCTGGGTCTTCATCCCGCACTTCCTGCAACGCACTTTACTTTAAAACGAATGCCGCATAGTCTGCTTCACAGTGATGCCTGTCCCGGTGGGCGTGCTGGGTCAGCAGCCCTAGGGTGTGGGCACGAGTGAGGGGATGTGCGCATTTGTCCCTGGGGGGGCTCAGCCTATGGCACAGTGACTGGCAGGTCGTGGAGGCTCAGCATCATGTCGACTGGGCTCTGAGCGACGCATGGAAGATCCAGGGTCTGCTCCAGTCTCTCGTCCTCTCTGGGCTGACCCCCTGGCTCCAGCATATGAGCCCCTCAGGTCCTTGTAAGTGGGGCTCTGTCTGGCCTCTTGCGGACAGTGCCGCCCCCGACCCCATTATTCTAGCCTCAGTTTCCTCTGGCAGGATTTTACGCAGCTTGTTGACTTCCCTCTTTTTCTTCTTCTTTTCCATCTCTAGGGGCTGTCTCACCCATGACCCACGGGGATCCCGCGAGCTGAGGGCGGGGCGTGCTCCCCTGTCCTCTGTAACACGCCCCTCATCGGACGGGACTCGGGAGCTCAGGAAAGTGCTCGTGGAGCCACTTAGGTTAGAGCTTCACGATGTGGGCCTAACATTTGCGGAGGAGGGACATCTGGCTTGGAGAACGTGTGGCTCTCGGCCCCCGCGGGGAAAAGCGCACGGGTCTGCCGTTCGGGGAGAGCAGCTGCACGCCAGTCAGGCAGCATGCCCGTGGCCTGGCCCCGCTCCCGTCAGTCCGCCCCACACAGGTGCAGGTGGCCGCCCACCTGGGTTCAGGAAGAACGCAGCTGTGCATGACCCTGTGCCGTCAAAGCTTCATGCCCCCTCTCCCGTGTGACTCCTAAGGTTTGCTGTCTTTGTAAAAACCACAGGACCCTCCCTGTCCCTATGAGAGAGGAAGTGTCAGGCAGCAGGTGGGAGCATATGCCCAGGTGGGTCCGTTCCCGTTCAGTCATCCCTTTCTCTCCAGCTCAGGGCAGGTGCCTGGGCTCAGACACCTCTGCGGGAGGTGCTGGCGGAGGCAGGACGTCCCGACACTCCCTCGCCGACCCGCACGTCCCACGGCTGTCGCGGAGGCCCTCTCCCGCGTCCAGTGCGGCATGGTCTCGCGGGCCAGATCCCTGCTGTGGGGAATTTCCTGCTCCGGCTGATGTGCATTTCAGGGCACACTGTACCCTAACGCTGAAGAAACTCTGACACAGTGTTTCTGTGGAGGCCACCCTGAGGCCGCCTCCGCTAATTGTTAGAAATGCACTGCTGGTCTCAGGTTCAGTCACAGCAGGAGCAAGAAAGTGTCACACAGCAGCTTCAGTGGTGGCCGGTAGCCATGGCAACACGGAGGGCAGATCTCCAAGGGCGGGGCTTTGATTCTTGCGACCAGATGTTTGCACTTTCCACAAATATGCCATTTGGATTTTGAAAAGCTTTAAAAATCTATTTTAAAAGCACAGCACTTTTAAAAATTTTTCAAAGTGAAAAACCGAAAAACCATATTATGTTTTCTGAATATCACCATATGCTGAATTTCCTTTACAGCTTTTTTGGATGCTTCTTTGAATTTTCCTGCTTGGGAGTTACATCGAATGTTTTTTCTGATTCATTCCCGTAGTCACTAAATGTTTTTTGAGCACTTGGTGTGCGCCAGACACCTTGATACCGGGACCTCTGAGGTGGTTTGCTGGCTGCGTGTGGATGAGAGATGGTTCTGTGTGTGCAGATTCAGGAAGCACTAGCATTTGCTCTGTGACACGAATCCACAAAAATCCGAATAGTTGACTGAAACACCCACTTTTCCACTGAGCACCTCCTTCTGGGATGTTGCCGGCCCCCACATGCAGTGAGCCTGAAACTCTGTCAGCGTGACCATACAGTGGCCCTGTCCCCTGCCCCCGTTGGCTTGGCCGGTCCTGCAGGTCTACCAGCCGCGCGTTCGCCCCTTCCTCCCGCGCGTTCGCCCCTTCCTCACGCGCGTTCGCCCCTTCCTCACGCGCGTGGCGTCGCTCTCTGCTCCACCCCCTTCCTCTCCTGCGCCTTCACAGCTGCAGTCGTCGGGGCCTTGTCTTTGCACGCCTGCTCAGGGACTTGGAGGTCTCTGCTCCAGCTCTCTCCTGTCCCCTCCGCCTTCCTCAGCAGAGTCTTCACGGAGTCAATGCGGACAGTGGCACAGGCTGGTCTCTGCCCCACCGCCCTGGTCGGAAGTGTTTATGTGTGCACACGTGGTATGTGTGGGTATGTGTGGTGTGTGTGCATGCATTTGTGCATGTGTTCTGTGCATTGTGGCATGTGTGTAAGTGTGTGTGTAAGTATGTATGCATGTGTGTTGTACATGTGTGTACTGTGTGTGCATGCATGTGTGTGGTGTGCATGTCTGGTATGTGTGTACATGCATGCCATGCACACATGTGAGTGTGCATGTGAGGGATGTGTGCAAATGCAGTACATGCATGTGCGTGTTTGCATGTGTTTTACATACATGCACTTGTGTGTATGTGCACACGTGTGCACTGTGGTGTGCGTATGTGTGTGCGTGTATGGTGTGTGCACACGCGAGTGTGCATGTGTGGCATGTGTGTGCATGTGTGGTATTGCATGTGTGGTGTGTGTGCACACATGTGTGTGTGGTGTGTGTCTGTGGCGTGCGTTTGTGTGGTGTGTGTGCATGTATGGTGTGTGCACACACACATTAGTGTGCATGCATGCATGTGTGCCTGTGTGGCGTGTGTTTGGGGACAAGCATCCGAGCACCCTGGGATCCAGGAAGCCTGCACAGGGAGCCGACAGAGGACTGAGCACCACGTGACTGGCAGGGGTAAGGCAGGCAGGAAAGAGCAGTGCAGAGGCCGTGTGCTGCTCCGCTGGGCTGTCTTGGGCTCCCTGTCCAGGCTGCCCACCTCTGAGGACACGCAGGCCCCTCCCAGGCCCAGAGCCCTCTGCTGGCCGCCCTCCCACACCTTCTCTGTCCCCTCCCACTGAGGCAGTGCTTCATCCGTGCCACGGGCACATTCGGTGATCGGTGGCCGGCTGTCATGGTTTCTCCGTGCATCTAAACCCTTCCCTTTGTGTGCATTATCATCAGCGAGCCTTTGGAGCCGGATAAGCTCCTGACCCCTGTTTGTGGTAACCATCGTGCTTGGATTAAAATATGTGTTTACGTGTGCACATATATATGGATGATTTGGTTTTGTGACAAGGCCAAGAAAAATGATGCGTGTTTACCTGAAATCTAGCAAAGTGTTGGTTTCTTGATCTTAACGGAGGTTTACTTTTTTAGTGTCCAGTTCTGACTGTAAATTTCATAGTTCTTCATCTGTGAAATCGCTCTCTCATGAATTCTTTGATGCGCCTAGTGTGATCAGCGGCTTTTCTTTTAAGCTATTTTCATTCATGGAAACTAGAAAAATTAAGAGTAAATGTGCATAAGATTAAAATTAAGAAAATTGTGCTTCCCACCATCCTATTTAAGATTTCTCCATTTTAAAAAATATGACAGTCCATAGAGAAAATCGCCTTTCTTATCTTCTTCCAGAGGGCACGCTTTCCCCCAAAGACAGAGCAGTGGTCAAGTGTGGGCGCGTGAGCCTGCGCAGACAGGAAGGGACACAGGGGAGATGAGTCAGGTCACGTGTCATGTCCCCTCGGACCAAAGAAACGTTGGATCGCTGCATGGGGCAGGGTGTGTGTGGAGTCAATACGGGGGGCGTCGAGTGCATGTGTGTGCATGCGTGTGTACCTGACGCCTGATGCCTGACAACCAGCGAGCACGAACTCGGCAGCCAGCAGACCCCTCCGTGCCTCTGCCCCTCTCTGCACCTCGGTCTCGCTGGCACCCTGCCCTCCAACTTGGCCGTCAGAGTGCTCCCAGAGCTGACCCTTCCTTGCTCGTGCCGGGCTACTGGCCTCCTGCGTGTGCCCTCCAGCTAGGCAGAAAACGCGGATGCCCGCCGAGTGCATCCCTGCCAAGGAAACAGTCTTCGTCAGACTTCTGTGTTCTGAATTTCCATGAAACATAAGTTGCATGACTCAGTGAGGAGATGATTTTTAATAGACAAGTTTGAAAAGAACAGTACAAGCAATGTCATAAATATTTAATGTATCCTGTTTTTTGTGGTGGCGATTACTCTTTTTCACTGTGAAATGTTCCAAAATGTTTCAAGAAACAATTTTACCTATTTCCAACTTCAAGTATTTTTATCCATAATTTGTTTCACTATTATACGCATTGTCTTTTCACCCTGTCCTTGGCTGGACGGAGTTTAACCCCCTGCAGGCAGCCTCTGTCCTGTAATTAATTAGACGTTCACTGTGTCACTTCCTGGCCAGCACCACTGAAATGGCAAATAGCGGTGGTCTGACCTTAAAGAGACCCGTCTCATCTGTCTAATGCCAGCATTGTCCGCAAGCCCAGCGCACCAGCCCTGCTTCCTCATTGTGATATTTTGCAGAAATGTCTGTTTCACAGAATGAAAGTGACCATGGCAACTCAGGGTAGCAGAAGCAGTGTCAGGAGGTGGCAGTGATCCTCAGCATTTCTGTGTGTTTCCTGCAGTTAAAGTGCACGCCACACACACCCCTTCCATTGCTGAGCCAGCTCGGCCACTTGATGCTCCCCTAAAGTACCCCTGGCCACTCCCACCTTCCCTCCTCAGTGCCCCTGGGGGCAGAGCCTGGTGTGGGGCCACCTCGCCGCCCTCCACAGCTCCGGGTCCCCAGGCTCAGTTAGGGACCTGCCAGGCCTGTTGGCGATTCACACGATTCACACGCGCTCTCGCCCAACCCCTCCCCCCGCCTGCCACATGTGGCCTTGACTCTGACTCTGTTCATGGCTGCCATTCTTCCACAGCACAAGGTAAGCAGCTCCAATGCTTTGCTCAGCTGCTGCTTTTCCTCAGAATAACTAATAATGTCTAGTTTTATTAAACATATTTTTATCTGCTCTCACAGACCACTGTTAGTATTTTCTGACATTATCAAAATCTGCACACCTCCAGCACTGTTAGTAGTGTATCACACGTGTGTGCATGTGTGCAGGCAGGCAGGCTGGCGGGCAGGCAAGTAGATGGATGGCTGCGTGGACAGACAGAGTGATGTAACAGAAACGGATGCCTGGGCTCTGCCCCAGGCCCTGTGCCCAGCTCCTACAGCCTGTCACCTCCTGAGTGACAACAGCCCCCAGAGCTTCTTCTCATGAGGTGACTGCGTGGCCCCTGGGCAGGGAGCCCTGTATGTGTAGATATCACACACATGCGCACAGATTCACACACATGCACACACATACACTCACATGTACACACACGTGCGTGCACTCCCACAAAGGGAGCAAACTGCTCTGGCGAAGGCCGGCCCACCAACGCCTGTCCCCCGTCCCCAACTGTCCCCTGCTCTGATCCCCAGATGGGGACAGGGCCCAGGAGTCAACAGAACATGATCTAAGACTGTCGTGGGAGAGTCACACTGAAGACCAGGCAAACGAGAGGGCACACCCAGCGGAGCCATCGCCTCTCTTTCGGGATCTGCCAAGACAAGCCTGCGTGTCCTGTCCGGTGGCCCGGGCAGCCTCCGGGCAGGCGGGGGCTGTCCCAAGTGCCATCTGATTGGGGACACCCGGCATGAGTGAGCTGCCAGGTGACGAAGGCGCTCGCACACTCCGGCCCTGCAGCTGGCGGCCCGGCCGCCCGCAAGAGCTGCCGCCGACCTCGCGAAGCTCCCAGGCTCCGGCCGCCGGCAGCCCGGGGTTGGCAGGGCGCCGCGCCTCAGAGTCCGGTCCCAGGCGGCGTCCCCGGGACCGCGTGCCGACCTCCGCTGCGCACGCCGGGCGCCCGGGCCTGGACCCTTCAGCTCCCAGCAGTGCTGTTGTCCTCGGACGCGTCACTGCGTCACACCAGGGTGAACCGACCTCTCAAGCGAGACGGGAGTCAGAGCCGGCAGTCGCCTGTGGAAGCTTGGGGGCTGAAACCTGGCAGCCGCCATGGATGGGGCGCGCTCGCCCCAAGACTGCAGGCGACGGGGACACTGGTGGGACACAGGCCCTGTGCCTCGTCAGACCGGCCCTGAGAGGCCGCTGTGTGTGGCACAGCTGTGACGAGGGGGCCGGAGGCTGTGGGGTAGGGACCTGAGATGTCCGCGGTGGTCACAGTGAGAGCAGCGCGGAATCACAGAAGGAAGAGGCAGGTCTGGACGCGGTGCGCGGGGCGGGCCGGTCCTGGGGTCCGGCTGCCCCACCTCTGGCACTGCCTGCGACTGGGGTAATGCCAGGGTAAGAAAGTACTGGGTTTGGTTTTTCAACGCCTTCTCCGATCGCCGTCCTCTTCCCGTCTAAGAGAGTGACGTTTTCTGTTCTTCCGTTCTCGACAGTCTCAGCAAATCGAATAGAATTCTCCACTGGCCGTGTCGGTGCCAAGAGTTAGCAAACATTAACGTGTTGAGGCAATTTCCTTGTCGTTCTGGGAACAATGCAGGCCAGGTCTGTCAAGGCTAATTGTGGGTCAATAATTTATAATTTTGTAATTTTCCTGGGAGAGGTGCTTGTAAACTCGGTGACTGATGTGCAGTCACATGGTAATTCCTGATTGTATTAGCGATAATGTATTAGTCACGCGGCACCTCTTACCTGAGGTAGTAAAGCACATTACCTCCGCCAACTCGTTTTTAATCTGAATGTGCAAAGCAAGCAGACAGAAGGAGTTATGAGAATAACCCCATGTGAGATGCGGGACTCAGCAGGCCCAGCTGTGACCCCTCCAGGTTACGCTAAGGAGAGCCCTTGGAAATGCATTTCCGAGCCGTGCCCTGATGCAGCGTCCACTGTCACGCTGTCCCCAAACCCTCGGTCCTGCTTTGTGTGTGGCACTGGTCTCTCTACCACATCGGGCATTCAAGGTTTCTCTGAGACAGCACCACCCGAGGGCAGTGACCCCTCCGCCCGTGAGTGCCCTGCCTCTCGACTCTGGGGTGCTCACACTCAGCTGCGAACCCACGTCCCATCCCCTGGAAGTGACGAAGTGAGCTCTTCTGAGCCTGGGTGTTCTGGTCACCCAGACATGACTGCTGCAGACGAAGCGCCTAGGAGTGGGGGGAGGGGGGCAGGAGCTGCTGGGGGCCGCCGCTCTGCCGGCGGAGGGGGCGCGCAGCGTCGGCACCGGCTCTTGGGAGCAGATGGAGGGTGTGAGGGTTTTCTCCCCAAACTCCCCGAACCCTCTGTAAATTAGCAGAGATGTGCGAGGCAGAGCCGAGGACATCAGCTGCTGTTCCCAGAAATACAGCTTGCACAGCGCGGAGGCGAAGGCGCCTCGCCGGGTCGTCGTGGGGCAGTTAGTTCCTCGGAGACGCCGGGGACCGCCCTGCCGTGGACAGTGGCAGCGCTGGGCCCGGGCGCAGCGGGGCGGTGGGTCAGCGACGGGCAGCAGGAGACGCCCGGACCCAACGGCAAGCAGGAGCCTGGAGCCCGCGCCGGGGGCGGAGACGCGCGCGGCCGCGGCTCGTTCAATTCCGCGGTGGTTCCTTGCTTCGCGTTGTACTTTTTTGTTTCCTGCAGAGCAACTGCGTATAATTCCCATTTCAGAGTGCGCTTTGGTTAGTCTTGATTTCTCATGCAGTCGTTACACAGAATTAGGATGCCGCTAACGATGTGCAGAGCAGGCCGACCCAGCGGGACCCCTCAGGCCCAAGGCTCCATCGTTAGCGGTGTGGACGCCCCAGGAACGCGGGGAGACTTGCGTGAAGGTTCGCAAATGCGGCCTCCGAAGCCCAGCAGGACTAATTAAATTGCCCGGGATCCACACGGAGCTAGACCTCAGTCTCCCGACTTCGGGCCAGCAGTTGTCCAACTACTGCGCAGCCGCGAACCCACGCGGGCCCCCAGGAGAGGGGACTGGGGGCGCGGAGCCCCCGCGTGGCCGCTCCAGCTCTGGGACTGGCGGCAGAGAGGGGACGAGAACCCCACGTGTCCGCTTCACGTCCGCAGGAGTTGCCTCTGGTGGCCGGCGGCCAGCGCTAGGAGGGGGGGTGGATGAAGGAGCGTGGCGGAGAGAGAGAGGACCCACCCCTGCGGGGCTCAGAAGCCGCAGCGTCCGCGCCAGCAGGCGAGGGAGGGCTTGCTCCCTCACGGGTCCGGTCAGGTCTCAGCACCGCAGAGGCTGAACCGAGGCGGTTTTCGTGTGCGACGAACTCACCTTCAGTCCGGCTTCCCGTGGTCGCCGTGCTCCCGGGCTTCCTCGGTGGGCAGAAGAATGAGTGAGAGAACACTAGAGTCAGCGCAGCCCTAAGCTGTGTCCCAAGCTCTGAGGGACCCTCAGACACACGGCACACTGGCGCACTGCTGGTCTCAGAAGTGACTGATTCACAGCTGCACCCTCTACCTGAAAGGCGTCCAGGTGCGGGGATCAAGGCAGCCGCCGCCTCCTCTTTCTTTTCCTCTTGGTTTGCAGAAACCATCATGAGTTTCAGTAATGGTTTCGGTAGACCCAGGCTTGGCTTAGAACCCCCTCAGCCAGCCCCCTCCTGTCCCCAAAGGCCCCTCAGTTCTTTTCCTGGCCTTTCAGGCCGGGGGGTGGGGGTGGCGGTGCTTGGGGGAGAGCAGAGAAGTGGAGGCGGAGAGGGAACCGGGTTCTCGCAGAGCTGGGTGCCAGGCAGTGTGCACAGCACTCACGTGCACTTTCTCATTTAACCCTCAGGCCGTCCCCACAAGAGATGAGCTGTGACCTCCACTCCACAGAGCAGGAAGAGGAGCTGGGAAGCCTTCACGTAGTCACAAGTCTCCGTAATCGGTAAGTGACTGGAAGTCCAGAATTAAAGTCTACATCTTTCTTTCGTTCTCATCCCATCAGATTGTTATATTTGGAGGACTTAAAAACGTTTAGAAATGAAAGGCACATCTAAGACCAATCACCAATAAATAAATGCCTCAGACGAAGACCGAGATCAATACTCACACAAATGGTTGACATTTGTCGTGAGCCACGGTCTGATGACTCTGCAGGTGTCGAGGCATCAGACAGCAGTGCAGATGTTTTCTTAGAAATGACTGTTTGCTTACTTATCAATAACATTGTAATTTGCATAAATACAGACAGAATCGGCAACTGAAAATCATAGCCATAAGAAGTTTAGCACAGAAGCTAAAGAACTTCAGCTGTGCCGGCTCAAAGCCAGCAGATGTGGTTCACTCTGTGTGTTTGCCAAGTAATCATGGCAGCATCTTATGAATTCAAGGACGTAAGTGAACAGCAAGTCAAAATCACTCTTCTTTTTTCATTTTTTTTTTTTTTTGGACTGAGCAACACATTATCTGGACAATTGCTAATTACAGTTACAGTTACCAATCTATGCTTTGAGGTGGAGATAGACAGTATCAGTAGAGTGTAGAAACTCATGAATCCAGACTGTAGGAAAAGACTGTTTGAGAAGAGTAAAAGAATGAATTGTAGAATTTTTCAAAGAAATTCCGTTTTCTCACTTCCTGCTTCCTCACTTATCCACGGTTACAGTGCCTTTAAAAAGGACACCCATAAAATGTTGGAAAGTACTGCAAGAGACTCACCATCATTTAAATTTTTTCGATCCTCCCACCCCCCAATACACTAACATTTTTCTTTAAGGCATAAATACATTGCGTACCAAAATTTCCGCACAGTAAATAAAATGACCAGACACGTTCAGGCTGAAAGAATGAATAAACAAATGTGACAAAAGTCTTTAAATCTGAAGCATTATTTTATCTCTAACTACTCAGTAATTTAGATGTAGTTCAGGGGAATTAAGATAATGCTTAGCTCAGATTTCAGGTAATAATGCAAAAAGAAATCGTCATCCCCACTGACCATGGTGTGGCTAATAAAGGAGTCTGCAAAGGGCCATGCAGAAGCAGGTCCGGGGTTTGCAGGCTATCTCGTGTCCGTGAGCTTGGCTGCGTTCCAATACAACTTCATTTACAAAAGCAGAGGGCAGATGTGAACCAGACTTATTGTGGCGATCCTTTTGCACATGTACAAATATTGAATCATTATGTCATACACATGAGACCAATATAGTGTTATATGTTAATTATACCACAATTTACAAAAAAACTCAATGGATTAGGCCAACAGACCGCAGTTTGCTGATCTCCACGTGAGGTAGCTCTCACCTGGACTTTGCTCTTGGATGTCACGGGCTCTCAGGAGTGTTAGAACTCAACTTCCAAGCCCTTTGCAAACAAATGTAAAGTTCGATCTTGATTCACTAGGTACAAAGAGGGTCGTCTCCCTACCCAGGCCAGCTGTGGGTGGGTACGGCCTGAGATGATGGGACGGTGTCCCTCACGCCCCCACTCGCGCCCCGCATGGTGGCACGCGTGCCCATCCCATCGGGTGTGGGGTTCGCATTCTCCACAGTGCCATTTACTGCGGCCCAACGCCGTGGCCTGGCGCCTTACTGTGCCACAGCACCGTGCTGATGGGCAGGGGGCCCGGCTCCCAGCTCGCGGGCTGGACAGCTCCTTCGCGGCTCCAGTGTTCACGGAGCTCAGCACCACCTCCGACCGCCTGGAGGGGTCCCACGGCCCACAGCGCACCACCAAGGACCACGTGGCTTCCGCGCGCGCGCTCGGCCCAGTAGTTCTGTTTTCTTTCGGTTTCTTACTCTGAAATAGTCCGTTCGTTCCAGCTTAGCCAGGTGCAGCACATAGTCCGCGTTTCATCCAGCGTTTCTTTGCATATAAACCGGGTGGGGCGGGGTACCCGGCGCGCTGTCTCCCTGGTGGGCGAGGGAAGTCTCACCTGGCGGGTCTGCTGTGTGCTCACCTGCCCACAGGAGTCCACCTCATCCGACTTCCCTTCACTGCTTGGTTTTGTTTCCCAATCATGCACTTCCTTGAGTTCATGCATTTCTCCTTCTCCGCACCCGACACCCTCCCGGTCTCTGGTTCTATCTTGGGGTGGGGACCTGCACCCCCAGGGCTTGGTCTTGGTGTGCAGGGCCTGCTCGGGAGTTTGTCAGCCTCCGGCACCTTCGCTGGCCAGGCCGCGGCGGCCACGACTCGCAGCGAGGGCTGTGTGGGTGTCAGGGCTTCCTGGCAGCCTCTGTCGGTCCCTCGCAGGTGCGCGTTCAGGAGTCGTTCATCAGGCGCCTCGCCTGATGCGTGGGACGGCACCCTGCACAGTGCGCAGGGGCCCGGCGCATGCCCCTGACGCCGCAGGACACAGGTCGTGGCCCACCCGCGCGGTGACTGCGCCGCAGGACCTCCGGGGCCACATTTGCCTGAGTGCAACTGTGGACCTTAGGTCGTGTGTCAGGAGCCCGTGACGGGCTGGCCTGGGCACGTGTGTTCTTGCTGCCCCGAGTATCGCCCACTTTCTGCTCAGGATGTATCACGATAATGAGGGGCGACTGGTAGCGTCTGAGCTGATGCTCGTCCCCATTAGACAAAGGCTGGGACCTTACAGGGTCCTTCACTCATTGACTCAGCAAACGTTAATTACAGTCCTTCCTGTGCCGTGGGGTTTGGCCTTGAGTTAGACGGATGAGATCAAGAAAACTGGGCGAAGGCTGCACCACATCAGGCTCCGGCGTCCGAATCTAGATGCAAACCGAAGCCAGGAACACGGCTCCCACGCCACCCGCCCGCGCGCCGTGGGACTCTGACCGCGCTGTTCTCACTGCTGGGTTCTGTGTGTTCCCGTGAGTCCCTGCCCCGGCCGCTTTCTCTTCACCAAGAGTTTCTTTCTGATCAGGGACTGGCTCCGATGTTCAGCAGAGCTGTAACAGGACACAGCAAAATAAGTCCCGTCAGACCTTGAGCATTATGTCCTGTATTTAAAAACAGAAAATTTAGACAAAATGAAACTTCAGGGTATTTACAGCTTAATATTATTTCGATGCCTTTTTCCCTAGACTTTCTGACATCCTTCTCTCTTTCTTGCTTTCACTTCTTTCCACAGCGTCCAGTTTGCACTTTATTCCAGCTCAAAAAAGCATCTTAACGTTTGCTCATTTGTTCTTGCCATCTGCTTGTTCGAATCTATTTTCTGCTTTGCTTTCCCAGTTAATCTTCACATTTCTTCTGCTGTTAGCCTCTTCTCATTCTTCCAACATGGTTTCTTTATAGTTGTTTCATTTTTAAAATTCTTTCTTCATAGATAAGTCGCCTTTTTTCTAAAATGTTTTGAAGATTTTTTGTGTGTGGTAAGTGAACCAAGATACAGGGGAAGCTTTAAAACTCGTGTTCCGGCGGTTTACAAACGCGTCCAGCTGCAATGAAAGGGAAAAAACAAGACGATGAAGGGACGTCGTTTCCGTCACCACTTAAGCTGACACACAGTTCTTAGAGGAAAACAGAAGCGTTCGCGGGGGCGCCTGCTGTGAGGGCCTGTGACCCGCCCCCTCAGCCCGGGCGCCCCGCCTCCACTGACCTGGCGTTGGGGTGGCGTTGGGGTGGAGCTCAGCCGCGGAGGGAGAGACTGGACACGGTGCGCCGGAACGAAAGCGGAAAGCGGAGTTGGCCCAGCGGAGGCGGCCCAAGAGGTCACAGGCCGCAGCGCGGCGCCGGGCACGGGGAGCAGGGAGGGTGCCGGCACCGTCCCCGCCGCGGCGGAAGTGGAGCACAGGCCGGAGGAGGCCCAGGGGGCCGATGGGTGCCCGCGGCCGGGGGAGCGTCGCAGCTCGGGGCGCCCACCCCGCGCAGAGGAGCCGTGTGTGTTATGCTGCTCTGTGCATGGAGCCCTGCCGGGCGCCCGGACAGGTGCGGGGTCCCCCTCGGGGAGCCTGTCCTGGAGAATGGCAACCGCTGTGTCCACTGGCTGCGACCTTAGGGTTTAAGGTGCAGCGAGCAGCACCATCTTGTGCTGTCCACCGGCGACGCGTTAGAAACAAACCGCGAAGTGGGCTTCAGACGCTCTCTTGGCAGAAAAGCTCCGAGACGCAGGTGCACGTGGTCTGCGCCCCAGCAAGCCACTGCGGGCAGCGGCCCTGGCCCGGGCGTTGGGACCGCAGGCCGGCCTGGCTGGCGCCGGGGCGTGAGCGTCTGTCCCTCCGCCCCCATGGTGGCGCTTCGCCTCCCGGCGTCAGTTCACACGCGCGCGGCCACCCTGAGCGGAGTCACGCTGCTCTGGTTCCTGACTGCTCAAAGGTGGCTATAGGTGGCTTCAGGAAGGGGCGCCCCCCTCCGCCCAGAGGCCCCTTCGTGTCCCGAGGGTGGCCAGGCACAGTCCCTGCGTCTTACTTAGCCGGTTGCCGGACACATGTCCCCTTCAGTTCCTGTCTCGTCTGCAGCGCCAGGCCTAAGGCCCATCCACCACCTCCTAGTGACCCGTAGGAAGGGGCGCGGTGCCAGCCCGGGCCGCGGGGGTGTCCCTGATGGCCCGCCCAGCTCTCTTGCCAGCGGGCTGTACCTGAAGTGTTTGGTTGGCAGGTGCGTTTCTCCTGGATGGTTAGAGAGGAACGTGGGCCTGGGCGCTGGGGAGGGCAGGAGGCTCTCCAGGTTCCGATCGGCAGCCTGTGTCTCCTTCGGGACTAGAGGGCACGTTTGTCCTGGTCTGTTCCAGGGGCGCCTGGCCTGACGCCCAAGGGAGGACCTGAGGGTCCACACTGTGGGGCGCTGGTGGAGACCTGGCAACACCGAGGTGCCACACCTCCTGCGCCCCACCTTAGCCCGGAGTGCACCGCTCACGCGGGCACACACGCAGCCAGTGCGCCCGCCCCTTGGCCCTGCTCTGCTGCTGCTTCTCGTGGCTCCTCGGCTCCCGCCTGGAACCCCCGACGAGTTCCCAGCTCCTGCCGCCCCAACCCCCCCCACCCGCAGCGTCCCCCACTCTTCGCCCCCAGAACGCACAGCGTCAGGACCGGCTGCCCTCCTGCTGCCCCAGGGAGGCTAGGGGGGTCGTGAGTCTCCCTTCACACCTTGAGGATGCCAAGGTCTTCAGCGGGAGGCTGCTGCAGACTCAGCGGCACTTTCCAGGAGTATAGTGCCTTTGTGCCTAAATGTGCGGGGGGCATTAACAGGGTTGGGGACACAGCAGTGACAAAGCAGACAGACTCTCCCTGAGCACCGGGTGAGCGCCGATACTGCTGGGTGAAGAGCGATTCGCTCTCGGGGCTTCCAGGGCAGGTGGCGAGCGGCAAACACACCGTCAGGTGGCAATGCAGGCTGCAGGACGACAAGTTCCAAGCTCAGGGAAGGGGACTGTGCTCGGGGGCTGGTGGCTTCAGATACGGAGTCCCGAGGTCCCACTGGAGTGACACGCGTGGCGGTGTTTAGAGGAGGAGGGCGTGAGGGTGTCGGGAACCCTGAGCCTGCGCGTCCTGCGTGGCTGGGTGCGTTGTCCCTGGGAGGCAGGGGGCGGGGTCAGAGCAATGAGGGACGGTCCTGGGCGGGGTGGGGTCCTGGGCGGGGTGGGGCCCGGCCGGTCTCTGAGAGCCGAAGCCGAAGCCGAAGCCGAAGCGTGGCGGACTCTGTGTAGAGCAGCAGTGGGCTGCCGGGCACAGCGCGGGGCCGGGAGGCGGCTCGCTCACCCTACACAGAGTCACGCTGCATGTCTGTGTACCCACGTGTGGACGTGTCTGTACACGTAGGTATCGGGGCAGTCTCGTAAACGCCCCCACTCCCGCACCCCCCACAGACGCCAAGGACCACCTGCAGCAAGGCGGTGGGCTGGGGACGCTGCGCCAGCGCGGTGGCCTGCTGCCATCCTGTGGCCAGGTGCAGTACTGCGCCTTGTCTCTGAGTGTCCTCCAGCGGCCCCAGGTGCCAGGAATGAAGTGGCTTCAGAAAGCCGGGAATCTAGGGAGGTGCCCTACAGCCTCCACATCCACTTCACCCTGAAACCAAGCTACCTGTGGCCTGGGCCCCCTGGAAAACACAGTGTTGTCATCCTAGCACGGGGTTCAGTTTTCAGGGGTGACCGATGCTCCTGCAGTCAGTGTTTGCAGAGCGGCGAGGCAGTGTCTTAATCTGCCAACTGTTTTGTTTTAAAAAACAAACATCGTGTCAGGTCAGGTAGAAGGAACTGCTTAACGTTCTGAGCATGGATGGCACTGACCTTTAACGGGTGGCTTTGCTGCTCCAGCTGCGAAGGCGAGTGAGGCTGGGGTGCCCCCCCCAGCCTCTCCCCAAACTGCATACTTTGGTGCCAGGCTGGCACGGGGGTCCCCACTCTTCATTAGACCTACAAAATAAACTGTCTGTGAAAGACCAAAGGACCAGATGGCTGTCCTGAATGGAGTGATAGCTGCCCTCCGTGCCGCACGGTCACAATGGCCACCATGGTGACCACCAGTGAGCAGGAGAGAACCAGGATGGCCACCTGCAATAACCCCTGTCCTCCCCCCCTGCACTGCTGTGGGGGCAACCGTTGAGTGACAAATCCAGAGTTCGCCCCAGTGCCCCCAAGTGCGGGATGTTAGGGAAACCTCACCCGGCTTTGAAGAGCCGCAGCATGCCGGCACATTCCTAGGTGGTCAGGGGTCACATTCCTTCCTTCAGATCTGGATAAAGTCGCCTTGGTGCTCACATCCTCTGCGCAGGACTCAGCTTCCTGCTCTGGGCAGTGGCTCTCTCTCTCACCGCCCCTTAGGGCTTTATCCCTGCAACCCTACCACACCCTGTCTCCTAGGACATGCTGGACAAACCCAGTGGGACCAACTCCATCTTGCATGTTCCTTCGGTATTTGCTCTGTGGTGGGAACAGGCTGGTTGCATTGATCCGATGTCTGAAGCTAAACTGTCAAACTGGTTTACTGAGGGCGTATCCAGATTAGAAGTGACACTGGTGACGCCAGAGTTTTTAAGTATTCAACTCAGAAAGGCCGCGAACATTGATGTGGGGGGCTGGGAAAGGGGTAGGGGGAGATGGCACACCCAGGCCAGATGATCAGGGACCCGCATGCCTCTGTGGAGGGCAGTTCAGCACCAGTGTGGTGACGTGTCTCTCATGGAGGCAAGAGTCTTCCTGACAACATCTCCAAGCCCCTGTCAGGCCCAGGCGGAATGGCATGGCTCGAAATCCTTTGACCAGGAAGCTAGCTGATTTGCACGAGGTGGACGCCCGGGTCAGCTCTGATGCACACTCCTGAGGCAGCTCATCCTGTCAGGCTAACAGCCAACTTTCTAATCTGAAAAGCAGCAGCAGTTCTCTGGGCAGAAAATATCTTAGAAGAATTAGGGCCAAGGCTGCTCCTGCCCTTTGGCAGGGACCCTGCTGAGCTGTCCAAAGACAGGTGCGGCCTGGCCGCTCCCCTGACATTGGAGGGCCAGGTCCCGCCCGTGACATCAGAGGGCCGGTTCCTAGGAGCCATTCAGGCCATCCGGGCCTAGACACGGCCTCCTCCGGGTTGCACACTGACCACTGGGGCTGCATCCCACCGGCAGCTGCTGTGGAGGCCAGACCCTGTGAGGGGGCGCGGACCCTGCCCCTACCCGGAGCACAGCTGTGAATGCGCCATGCCGAGTGCGTCTCTGTCCCCTGCCCTGCGTGAAGTCCTCAGTGGCCTGCTCTCTGCAGCACACGCTTTGTCCCCACCCAGGGCCCGTGTCCTCGGCCTGAGTCCTGCTCCTGCTGGACCCAACTTCTCAGGAGGCCAGGCCTGCAGGCCCTCCCGCGTCTGGCCTTGGTGACTGGAAGGCCCCTTGATGAGAAAACCAACAAGGTCAGGGCAGACCCGTTGTAAACCCAAATTCACAGGCGGGACCCCAATGGTGTCTCGCCTCTGGGCCTCTCACCACCTTAGCCACTAAGCAGCAGGTGCCGACTGCCGACCCCCAACTCCCAGCAACTTCCCACTCCTTCCCGCCCGTCCTCTGCCTTCCAGGCCCACCTGTGCCTGCACCTCTGCAAGCTGGTGTTTCCACCCACCTCCTCCTGCTTCCCTTTCTCCCTCCCTCTCCCCTCATCCCGCCCCTGTGGACCCAGCGGGGTGCTCGGTCAGAGTTATTTTCTGAAAGGCTCCTGATGAAAAAGGTGGCACCATTTTGGGTATTCGGGGCCTGTCCTATTTAAAGCTCGGAATATTAGTGCACGGGTCCCCTGGGCTGCTGTGACACACAAACGGACTGGGTGCTCAAAGCCACACATGCTCGTCTTTACCGCTCCGGGGTCAGCTGGCCGCAGCTTCCGTCCCCTGGGCGCATGGTGCTTTCCGGCCTCTGCTGCAGTTAGGTCAGCCTTTCCTGCCCCCGCCACCCTCCCCGGCACTGGCGCTTTGGCTGGAGCCCAGGTGACTGGACACCGTCCCCACCTGGGAACCCTGGCCTCACCACAGCAGCCAAGCGAGTGATGTCTGTGGAGCCGCTTGACTGAAACGCTGCAGCGTGAGCCCGGAGGAGGAGGCCAGCGTGGTGGCTGGGCTCCATGCCTGGTGGACGTGGGGACTCCGGGCCTGTCCTTGTGTGCCCCCAGAGCTGCCGAAGTCCCCACACGATGTGAACGCAAGCCATGCCCCTGGGTGACAGCGGAGCAGAGGTCAAGAGCACACTCCGTGAGCACTGCCTCCCTGCCCCAAAACCCCTCCCCAGAGCCCCGACCCCAGAGCCAAGCTGCGGGCAGTAGCACCACGGAGAGCGTCAGCAGCATTAGCGAGGAACAGATGCCTGGGGGGTGGGGCACGTTGTGGGGAGCCACACTACTCTCCCAGTGTTGACCTGGGGGTTTGACCCGGGTGGTGGCGGTAACTGAGCTGGTGCCCTGAGCATCAGTGACTGTCCTCTGAGACTCAGTGTGGGGCACCCCCAGTCCTGATAGACCCCAGTTTGAACCTTGTGGGCACCTGCCACCTGGTTCCTTAGACAGGCCACTGGCCTTTCCCCAGCCTCGTGTCCTCACCTTGAAGCAACATCAAACACGCCTTTTCCCCAGGGTACTCATGAGGGCCACGTGACATCGCCCGTTACCTGGTTACCAGGGGCGTATGGCTGCTCCTGGCCATGTGGAGCGGGTGTGGCCTGGGGCCCCGACACAGCAGTGCACGGCCAATCCAGCTGCGAGGGGGCGTTGGCGGCATGTGAGCAGCTGTCCTCAGACCATCACCAAGGGTCCAGCAAGTCGTGAGTCGCACACGACCCCCACGCACGGCTGCAACACCGCCCGAGCTCAGCGTTTCTGGACTTCCTGTGCGTCTGGCTTGGGGCAGAGGCGTCACAGACCTGCTGATGGCTTCGTTGTGATGGGGACATGCCAGCTTCCTCTGGCCCTGCTGCCACTATCACCAGGAAACAGCCCGTCACCAGGAAACATTGTGCCAAGCCGTTGTCGGTACCGCCCCTGCTGACTGCTTGTTTCCTGTTTCTTCTAGAGACCCTGGTCTTGCTGGCCCCTCACTTCAGTGTTCACTCGAGAAAGGAAGCCAGTCAGAGAAGTGACAGTGGCCAGCCAGCTGCACGGGGTCTGGGGCTCTGATGCTTGCCCCGGTGGCTGCACGTTTCCCCGGGTCCCCAAGGCAGGGCTCGCCCCGGAGTTTTCTGGATCAATGGCCCTTCGGCTCATGCGGCGCGCACTGCAGCCTGCTTCTCCTGGACCGCCCGAGGCCTGACGAGCATCCGGGCGGCTCGTGCTGTCCTTCTCTGTTGAAAGACTGAAATGACTCACGCCCGAGGGCTTTGACCCGGTACTGGCTGAGTCAGCGCGAGGCGAGGGCGCAGGCAGCAGGGGCCCGGGGGCGATGCCGCGGCTCCGGGCTTCCTGGGTGCGGCAGCGAGGAAGGGCAGGCGCTCTGACGCGGGGCTCTGCGCGCGGCCGCCCCGCATGGGAGCGCGTGACGGTGGCGCCTGTCATCCCAGGCTGGAGCGTCTGGCAGAAGCTCGACGAGGCGTAAAGGGTCATTCAAATGGACCGTCTCCTCAGCAGTGAGGGCCCGGGGCGGTCCTTCCATGAAGGCGTCTGGGGCTGCCACCGTGCGCACCGCAGACCCGGCCACCCACACAGCGTGCACATGTGACAAGCCGGGTGCGGAGGCGTCGCACACGGCCCCGCGGGGGCTGGGGAGGGCCTGTCCGCCCCCCATCCCCGTCGTCACGGCGATGCCTGGCATTCGCCCTGCGTGCGGGTGCGTGTCTGGACACCCCATTTCTCTGAGGCCTCAGCCGGGTCACCTGCCGAGGTCGCTGGAGGCTAAGAGACGCTGACGTCATGCTCGCTGTGCTGGTCACGTGTTCACAGGGTCGTCGTAGTGACAGCCGTCGTGTCAGCATAACGCTCGGAACTTCCTGCTGGAAAGATTCGCCCTTTGGAGAGTGAGTGGGGAACCCCGGGCGTCTTCCCCGTTCTCTGCAGCGGCGCGTCTGGCGGAGCCTGCGGGCTCCCGGTTTAGCTGGACCCGGACTGAGTCCTGTCCCCACCACTGCGAACTTCGGGACTCTCAGAGGAAAGCAGCATAAGCAGGGCCGCCACCCGATCGGGTTTCCAGCATCGTCCCTGCTGCACAGCAAATGCCTCTTTTTTAAAGCAAACAAAACCTGGTAACCCCATGGTAACCATACGGAGATGGTTTTTATACAGAGGCCGCATTTCATTGGTGGAGAAGTGTAGGGAGTTCACATTCACTCCGAAATCGGTGTCTAATTAAACCTTCCGTGCACACTCAGGCAGCCCGAAGCGTTCGCAGCATTAATTACCAGGCAAAAGTCATGCCCAGAAACCAGACCCTTAGAGAATTCTGCACTGGCGACAAGGGACTGTGCTCCTCTGACTCGTGGTAACATCTCACTCCTGAACCAGATAAACAGTAAACAACTCATAGAAATAAGTGAGAAAATGACACAGATGCCAGAATGTGACGCGGACAGACTCGCGATGCCTCAGGCGTTTCTGCACGGGCAGCTTCTCGCATTAGATTTTCTCTTGGGTGCTAGAGGTGCAATCCTGACAGAGCTTCCCCATTTCTACAAGAAATTCGGAGTGTAGGCAACAGCTTTGGTGGGGAGACTATGTGGGGTGGGGGGTGTGTAAGGCAGACATGTCCGCATGACCCCACACGCTCCCTGGTCTCATCTGGTCATCACTGGGGTCGACAGTTTGCTGCGTTAAATCCTGGCTGTAATCTTAAAAAAGGGATGCAGACGGACGTGATACACTGACTTTTCCTATTTAAGTAGGACTCAAAGAGCTTCACAGAAAGAGCATTTTATTATTTCCCTCTGGTCACTCATTTTTAGGTCATATGTTCTCTTTACTCAGAGTTCCAATTATTGAGGCTCGGCAAGAGCCAGCACAAAGCAGAGCCCTGACGTTCGTCCTCCACGAGGTATATTCTTTTGTCGTCTGATTGTTCCTCACCCCGAAATGTTGGAAACACTCATCTTTCATACCTGCTGTCCACGACTTTGCTGCATAGCCGTGGCCTGGGATAAATGGGTCGGCCCCGTGGGGCTGATGAAAACTCTCGGGGGGGGGGGGGAGTAAATGACCAGGGTGGGCAGGATGAGAGAGGAAAAGAAGAGAGGAAATGAGGGTTTTAGAAGTAAGGATCAGAACGAGATCTTGAAACCCGTTTGAAAGGTTCGGTATATAGCTAAACATCCAACTAAGCGCATGAAGGAAAAGACCACAATGTTCTATTCAGAAGGTTTTAAGTTTAAGAATTTAGAAGAAGAGATTGATTCCTTTGACCCAGTTTATATAAAGTATGTTCCCCAGCCATAAATAGGATGCCCACTGGAGTTCCTTGGGAAAAAATGCAGACTATTTTAGACCCATGTGGTCCATGAAGATCCCGCCCTCCTTTATGCCACCAGGGAAAGGGGAATTTGGGAAAGATCATATTTAAGGAATTCTACAGCCTTATGATTAAAAAATAATGTTATGGAAAGTTAGAAATGCTTTTAAAATATTCTAGAGTCTGAGCCTCACCAGACATGTCACAGCTTGTGAGTATCAAACAGGCACAGTGTAACGGGGCAGAGCACTCACTGAGTCGGGCGCAGTGCAGACTGAGAATTCCCTTCAGAAGGGTGTCGCTGTTGGCTGTGATCTGGGACACGGCCACTCGGCATGGAGTCAGCGCACACAGAGGGTCTAACCAGCTCTTCCGCTGGCCACGGCAAGAAGTTTCCGCCCGGCAATGGCGACACAGGCCCGATGCACAGCCGCGCGGTCGGGCGGCAGAGACCAGATGGTCAGGTGCCTCTTGGCGCATGTTACAGGCCACTGGGCCTGCAGGGGCAGCAGCCTCGGACTGAGCCCTGATGTCGCCACTTAGGAGCAACGTGACTGTGGGTGAGGCACGTGGGCAGTGCCCCCACCCCGCCCCGGCTGCCGAGTGGTGGGGAGGGTAACGCTGCAGCCTCATTCTCCACCTCCCAAGGCTGGTGAGGGTCAACGACCTCAGATGCAGGAGAAGCCAGTGTGAACTTTAACGTGGCTGCAGCCATAGAAAGTCTGCCAGGGGCTTCATGTTTCACCTTCAGGGTGATCCCATCTGTACAGAGCCTGTTTGCTGATCAAGCTGGTGGCCTGTGAATTTTATAGAATCCCGCTTCAAAGTGCTGAAGCACTGTGCAGACATGCTGACCAATGCCTCTGAGGACAGCTACTCGTGAAAGTTTTCTCCAGACCTCCAAACTGAGCGCTGCTGTCCCTTTGGGAGTACAATGCCAGTATCCCAATTTATCTTCAGTTAGTAGCTCATTTGCTTTGCAATGTCTGTTATCCAGCTACCTAGTCCTGAGCCTTCCCAGATGACAGGGAGCACACCTCACCCCTCCCATGTGGCCTGCCGAAGCCTCAGCACCCACTGGGATGGGCCACTCATGGGTGGCTTCCTTCTCAGCACCCATGGGACAGGGAACTGCAAGCTCTGCTCAGAAATAACGGTGTTAGACAAGACAGCCCCAAGTAGTGTGAATGGCTATCCTGTGTGACAGCACATCCAAGTAGTAGGATGAGTCACAAAGAACATTTTACTCACCAGCAACCCGATTGTAAACATCCAGGAATGAACTCCAAAGCTTTCTAAATCACGCTGCAGAGATCTTGGATCAATAACAATACATAACACTGAATCCGAGAACTTTTTATGTCAAATGATATCAAATTGATTTAAAAGTTTAGCCAGAGAGGAAATACATAGCAAGACATTTTTTAAAAGAAAATAATAAAAAAGGAGCTTTCCACTGGATATAAGAATATTGTTTATGCAACAGACATTTAAAATCTGGTACTGGTACTAGAGTAGAAAATATATCAATGGCACAGAATAGAGAGGCCAAAAATAATCTCAGACTCTTTCAGTATGGGGAGTCACGTGTAACAAAGGTGACATTCAAACGGCAGTCAGCTCATTTACATGGGCAGCCGCACCGCTGGAGGGGAACCAGGCGGATCCCTACCCCAGTCATTTAGAATAATTTCATGCAGATTAAATATCTAAATTCAATATAGTAATACATTATATGTAAACATACATAAAACATAAATAACTGCACCAGGAATAACATAGGTGAATACTTTTGTAATCCTTGAAGAGAAAATTGGCCTTTCTGAGTACGACCTAGAACTCATGAGCCATAGGAAATGTGTGGCAATTTGCTGGCTTCATTATATAAAAAACTATAACTTTTAAAAAGGAACTAGTTCAATTTCTTTTAATGTCCGTATGTGACCTTACTCCTCAAACCAACCAGATAACTGAGTCACTGTGCTTGAGAAACAATAAGGCAGCTCATCACGGTGCAGACTCAGCTTGGCCTGTTCCTGGCCCATGGTTATTAACAGATGAGACGCCTGTTTTTCTTCCTTATCCACAATAAATTCTACATGAAGAAATGAAATCCTGTGCAGGGAGCCTTTCTGATTCTTAACTTCCAGGTGCGTCACCCAGAATGTTCTACTGTTTTGAGTATGGAAGAATTTCCACCCGCAGAGCTGCCGAGGTGCCGTTTGCTCAGAGTGGCTGTGCATGTGACAAGGACACAAGTGGCTCCCTGCAGGTGGGCGCAGCCGGGATTAGACAGGAGACCGAGGGTGCCAGGGTGCTGGGCAGCCGTTGGCGGCTGGCCGGAGGCTCGGTTTCAGCGCGGCCCTTCTTTCCTGGGTCTGGTCGCTGGTTGGACCCGGCTCTGCCACCTCTGTCCTAGGCCTCGGCACCCTGCTCTGTGACAGGGCATGGTGGCGCGGTGCGCTGGGATCGCTGTGGAGTCCCTGAGTGTCGCTGCGGGCTGCTGCGCACAGGGCGGGGCGTCGTGGGCGCTGGGGCAGACGTGGGCGCCGCTGGGTGCTGGGGTAACGCAGGGCGCAGACACACCCGCCGTCTACCGAACCCGTCTCTCTCGGCTGCTGGTGTCTGCACTCGGCCTCCACCCCCACACGTGGCATTTTGACTTGCATGAAAGCGCGTGGCAGAGCAGCGGCGGTTGGGGACAGCGGGCCGGGCCGGCGACCTGACGGCTCCCGCGGTAGCAGCACCTTCCGGGGAGCCGAGGGTCCCACGGCCGAGATGCCACTCCGCCCAGGCTGCTCTCCCCTCCAGGTGCGCCGTCCGCGGGGTGACGTCAATGCGCGTGGCAACAACAGGGGTGACGTCCGCGGGGCGATCTGGTAAGGACACGCCCCCCGCCGCAAGGGGCACGGGTCAGTTTTGCTTTTTGTGGAGGACACGCGACCTCGCTCCTTCCTCTCTGGCGTCCTTACTGTCACCTTCTCCCCCTGTCCCGCCCAAGGTCACCCTCCCCACCTGGCGGCTGCAGACCCAGTGTCCGCGATGGGGCGACACGCGTGTCCCCGCGCACGCAAACTCACGTGTTTCCTCTCGAGTGCAGCGTTCGGACTCAGTTTTGTGCCCGAGCCTGAAGCGCGTCCCGCCGGCAGCCGCCGGAGGTGGCGCCGCTTCCTGCGCTGTGCGCGCCCTGCAAGTCTGTGCTCTCTGCTCCCAGCTGTTTGCCACTGGGGACCTCAGAGGTGCCCGTGGTGACGTGTGAAGTCAGAGGGCTGCGAACTCCTCTGGGCGCGTTGGCAGGGAGTTCTCTGAGCACGGCCCTCCTGAGTCCCGTCCACAGGCAGCAGGGGACACGGGCCGCTCTGCTCTGCCTTGGCCTCCTGGACGTCGGGTACAACTGGCACGTTTGCGCAGGGCGACGTCAGGCTTCTTTCTGAAGCCCACGGCCTGCGAAGCTGCTGTCTCCCCAAGCCCAGCAGCTCTCCAGCCCGTGGGCGAGACCCCTGCTCTGGCCTTTCCTGCCGGGGGGGCGGGGACCCCAGAAAGCACAGCCTCGTCAGTGGTGCCCCAAAAGCTGCTCCAACAACTTCTTGCCCGGGGACGCCAGCCCAGGTCGCAGTTGGAAGCAGAGCTGTTCTGTCGGACGTTTAAAGAAGAAAAGCGATGACAGGAAACCAGTTAATTAACTTAAAATCTGAGGAATGAAGTAAAAAAATGTAGTGGAAACTGCTCAATTCCCTGCCCCACCTGCTGAGGCCACCGGGACCGTCAAAGCCAGCGAGCGGGAGACTGGCCTTGCCCCACAGCATTTCTGCTGAAAACGGGGACCCCAGCCGCCCGCCCCGCCCTCAGATGACCACACACACGTTCAGACGTTCTCTAACTGCACACCTACTTTGAGAATTTTATAATTTTCAAATTATTGTTTTTAGTCCAATACATATTCTACTCTTTTCAACTTCTCTGCATATTTTGTGATTTTTAAGCCTTTCGTTCAGCAGTTTACCCTACAGAATCATAGTCACTTTCAGCACAGAAACGTCAGTTATTACTGAGTTTGGACAGTTGACTTCGTCGCAGCGTGGCGGGGTGATTGCTAGACGTTCACCGCACGCACACGCGGGTTTACAGCGCAGGCGCAGGGCGCCGCTCCTGAGTGACCGCGCGTGGCGGGGGACGCGCCCCCGGGGCCGGACATTGTTCCGCTGCGGGGCGCCCAGCCCCCGCCGTCGCGTGCTCGCCGCGCGGTTTCGCGTTCTGCGAGCAGTTCTGACACGCCACAGGAAAGCACCTGTGCCAACGGACCAGGCAGTGTCTCTCTGGGCTCGAAAGTGACGCCTCCTGGCAGCTGGAACGAGCCGCCAAGAAGCAGCGCGACGTTGGCCCCCCGGGGCTCCGTCCTCGAAAGGCAGCGACCACCGGCTGCCTGGCCGGGGGCAGCGTTCCCCCGTGTGGGGAATAGCGTTCCACCTTGTCACTGGCTTCAGTTACCCACGGTCCAAATACTAAGTGGAAAGCTCCAGAAACAAGCCACACATACGCTTTGACGCCGTTCTGAGTAGCGTGGTGAAATCCTGCTCCGTCTTACCCCAGAGTGACTCGCTCTTCTGCCCAGCGTCTCCACGGAGCGGGCCCGGCCTGCCCCTGTCTCGGAGCGGCCATCTCGGTGACCAGAGGGACTGTCTCGCTGTCGCAGTGCTGTGCTCGTCACCCGCATTGTGCTTCATGTGGCCCCAAAGCCAGGCACGTGACTGTCATTACAGTGTGTTGCAACTTCTTTGGTTATCGTTGCTAACCTCTTGCTCTGCCCAGTTTATAGGTCAAGCTGTATCACGGGCATGTGCTTATAGGAGAAACGTGCTGGGTCTGGGGCCCGGTGTGACCTGCGGTTTCAGGCACCCACTGGGGGTCTCGGACGTGTCCCTGCGGATATGAGGGACAGCTGTGTCAGAGAACCAAACCGACTGGGGAGCGAGGGGCGACGTCAGTGTGGAGGACGTCAGGCACCCCTCCAGGGCCTCTGCTGCAGCCGCACCGCGGGGCGGCTGGCCACCCGCACGCACACCCCTGGGAGCACGAGGCCCCTCCTCCGTGGCACACGCCTCTGCAGCCATTAGTTCCAGAGGGAAGGCGGGGAAGGAGAGGGAAGGAGACCTTCGCCTTTCACTCCCTCAGGCGCAGTGATTGGAATACCAGTTAGCCGCAGCCTTTACTGCTTCTCCTTTAGAACCATCTACTTTAAATCTTCAGCCACCTTGGAAAATAGTACTAGGTTATAATTTAGTCGGGCAACAAGTTAACAGTGTTCTCTGTGATGTCACCGGAACTCCCAGTTGTGTCCCCAGGAGCACGTGACCCCTCCCAGGAGGAGGCTCTCTGGCTCAGTATGACCTTTAAAAACTCATGTCTTAAATAGTTCGCTGTACAGAAATATCGGCAGTGTCCAACCTAAAATCCAGACAGTGTTACAGTGACGGCCATTCTGATGCAGGATGTGGCCTGTCGGAAGCAGGTGCATCATGGAGGTCACGCCCAGGTCAACCTTTCCTCTGCAAACACTGCCTGGCTGTGAACAGCATGGATCGCCGTGCACCTCACGGTTCACCTGCATCAACCTGGCACACACCTAGTGACTCTCTCAAGCTTTCTAAAGACAGTCCCACAGCTAAAAAACACTGACATATGCTTGCACAGCACCTCTCCCAAGAATAGTCCAAGTCAGCACTGCATGGTGACTGGCAGAAACGCGAGGCTGTTCTTGTAGCCACAGCCCTCCGCTCAGTGACAGCAGGGTAAACCAGAGTCACTGCGCAATTCGGGAGCTTCTCAGGGAGGGAAATGTCCAACAGTCACGTACTTGACCCAACCGGGAAAGTCACCCTGGAAAGGTTTGGAGTTGGTTACAAAGTGCATAAAACCAGAGGACGGCTGGCTCTGAAGAAACCCACTGTCACTTCTGAAGATAAACTCAAAATGCACTAAGGACGGAGATTTGTTTCTAATCTTTTCACAACCAAAAAGTACAGATCTCAAGTTCTTTTACAAATCAGATAATCAAATTAAAATGGATATGAAAGCACTTAGTGAATTATTATATACATGGTTTTAAAACAAGGTGCTGTTTAAAAATAATTTACATGATACCGTTTGGCAAAGAGTAAGCAAAATCAGTAACAATAAATCAGAAAATGTGCAAAACTTACAAAAAGGCCCAGAGAATTAAAAATAGAACATACCTTCCATCAGATTTAGAAATTAGGTATATCGCATGCTTTTTAAAATGTACATAAAACAACTTTTTAATATTGTACCTAAACAGTTTGAGAGATCCAAAACACTTTATTTTATAAATACACACTCTATGATTGGAAGCAATAGTTGGGCAGCATAAAAAAGTCCTGCAGAAATGTGTTGCTGCCGTAACCTGGGACTCAGTGCTGAAGACGGAGTGGACAAGGCGTGGCAATGCTTTGTACACTAGGCACATCGAAAGCCAGCCAAGGACAGCTGCCAGGTGGCATGACTGTGGTGACCGCTGTTACTCGGAGCCTGGGAATGAAGCGAGGATTGCGGCTCTGAACTCGTACTTTAGAAACAGTAAGTCTACACTCTGTTAAGTAAAAATGGATGATTTATTTTATAAAATGGTTGGCAGATACAGAAAAATTGCTTCTCTCTTACTTTTACATACTTAAGTACCAGGCAAACTGCAACAATTGGAAGACCTCATTACATACTATCAAAAGGTATTCATTTGGTGAATTATTCAAGTTACACGATGTTAAGTAAATAAATGCACTTCAAAATACATGAAGTGTAACGCAAGTATGAATGTAGTGATCTTAAATTAATGATTCCTGTAACAGAAACTAACTGGAAAACTAGGAGCACAAAAAATATTTGTCATTAGATAGAAAAGAATAAATCAAATGTTCATTGGATTACATTAAAATCATTTAAAAAAAAAGAATTAAAGAAGTAATTAGGATTCAAAAAGACTAAGAATATCCCAATACTACACTTTTATTTTTTGCCAGTAGAAGAAGGAAGGACTTGGAGGCCAGTTAGGTGCGGTAGACCAGGCGCCTCCAAGACTGACTGTACCAGGTCTTCTTGGTAGGAGCTTAGAAATGAACTTCACTGTTGGCCACAGGTGAGAAAGCACACGTATGTATCATGACGGAAATGGAAACACTACACCTGCAATGGGGCAAAAAACTTACGCATTGCATCATGCAACGCGGCGCCAGCAGAGACCACAATGACCGCTCCCGGGCAGCTGTGCTGCACGCAGCAAGGGAGGGCGGAGGCTTTACCCTAAAACGGCAAGTGGAGGCCTCTGATAACTGGACTCTCCAGAGCCAGAAATGAGACGCCTGCCAGAGAACTGGTGTCATGTCTGTCTCTCAATAGTAAAACGAAACAAAACAAAAACTAATATTTAAGTTCACTATTAAACTGTATTAAAAATAGGTGAGAAATGAATACATATGTCATAGGAATCATATGCCAAATTATATGCTATATACTCACAAGTACTATCAATAAATACACTCAATTCATGGCATAAGAGGAAGAACTGAGAGACTTAATTTCACATTTCAGAATTCCTGAGTCGTATCAGAGAAAAACAAGTACTGAAAAACAAACGATACAAATCTACTCTCTAGTAGGGCAAATGACACAAACTGGGCATTAAGTTAACATCGTATTCATAGTTTTAAAGCTGAAGGCTATGGGGACAAGTGTATGTGTACTTCGGCGGAATTATAAACATGATTTTAAAGCTTGGTTTTTAAAAAGGCGTTTTGATCGAATAAGGCCACCTGAGTGACGTCTTCACGGATGGGCAGCCCACCGTTTTAAAGGAATAACATTTTTATTTCAAAGCCTAACGACACATATATATATATATATATTTTAAAAAGGTCATTTTAATAAGATGCTTTAGTGAGACTGTAGCGGGACAGCCCTTGGACGAAGGACAACGGAGAGTGAAGCCATCGGACGGAACGAACATGAGCTGTCCTCGGAGCCAGGCCACCCATCACTTCCCTTTTGCTTTGCATATGACACAGTGTAAATAAAAAGGCATCTTAAGAGCACTTGAGTCCCACGTGGGACTTGAGCGTGTGAATGGGCAGATGGCCCTGCAGTGAGGCGATGGCCACAAGAACACATTCAGCCTGAAGTTCACGTCCGATTCTCCCTAGTGAGGAGGAGCGAAGCGAAGGGATCCCCCTCAAAACCGCAAAACCCAGCCGGCCGCTGTGCACCCTTCTGGAAGGACGAGCGAAGCACAGGACTCCGATGCTGGTACACACCAGCACCGCAGACTTCCACGCATCTTTATAAGGAGGAGGCGCACACAGCTGTCCTTGGACTTTATAAATAAAGACATAAGCAGAAAAATATTTAGGTTCTTTCTCTGTTCACACGTACCCAGGAAGAAAGTTAGCAAACACTGAAGTGCAGACCCGGAGGCCACCACGGGCATGACATGTGACAGCCAGGTGCCGCCAGACTGTACCACAGTCACACTCATGTGTCCAGGGGACAATTCCTGCTTTTAAAAACTGTGCAATTTAAAAACTAGTCCGTTTTGTTTGCGCCGTAGGAGCAGAGCCGTCTGCGCCCACGAGGGGGGCCGCGGGCCGGGCGCAGCGCGGGCAGCACGGCCAGGAGCGTCACACGACGTTGACTCCGCCTCCAGGCGTCGCGGTCCTCTTGGTGTAGAGCGAGGCGCCGCCGGCGGTGGGCTGGCTGCCCTTCCCCAGGGAGGTTTTCAGTTCCGTTTCACACGCCGCAATAGCTGCGTCCAGCTCCACCTGGGCTCGATGGACCACATAAAACATGAGGCCTATGCTGACGACGATCTGCGAACAAGGGGACACAGCAGTGAACACTCGCACAGGGAGGAGGGGACGCAAGCCCGCTACAGGGCTCCGCAACGTGCGGCTGCTTCTCAGAGGGGTCAGGTAAGCTTTTTAAGTAGTTTGCACATGGCGTCGTTTGTTCTTCCCTCGGCTGCTTCGGCGGGGAGTGTCGGCCCAAATCTTAAGTCACTGTCACGTGGCATCAGGTGAGCGGAGGGCGCGCGCACACCCCCTCCGTCCACACACGTGATGTTTGCTCGGGAGAAGTGAAACTTGCCTCTGTACTCTAGAGCTTCCTTCAAGGAATAAAAAACGTCTACACTAGAGGTAATGCCACTTGAAAATGGATTCTAGACAAAGCTTCGAGGGAAAGCCGGCCTGGCCTGGTGACCTCAGTGAAGCCCTCAGGCCGCGTGGGGCAGTTCTCAGTCGGTGACACGAGGCAGGGCAGGAGACTGTCACGTGCCAGGGAGCTTCCAAAGGCTGCTGGAACCGTGAGTGACCCTCAGCTATAACTCTGTGGCACGGAGCCCACCCCCGCTGGAACTGCACGTGAGATCCAGCGTTGAGGGGTGGGGTAGAGGCGGAGGTGGGGGTGTGGTAGGAGGGGTTGGAGCTCGGTTGGGGAGCACCCCCACTCACACAGCTCTAAGCTAAGGAGGTGTTCTAAAGGTGTGCCTCTGAAGCCCGCGTGTTCTAATGCGTTTGCTCGCTTTAAAAAATGAGGTACACCTCTTGGAGACGAAAAGTTTGACACCTGTAGCGCACAGCTGGACGGAGTGTCAGACTGGGGAGGGTGTGAGTGAGGATAGGGTGCTGAGCACCCCAGACGCCCTTGCACCCCACGGTAGGGCTTGTGGGGACCGTGGCTGCAGAGCCCAGACAGCTCAGCCTGGAAGCTGGGACTGACCCAGGGGGCAACAGGAAAGGCTCGGGGACGCCGCCGGACCACAGATGCTGGGGGTCCCCTGCTTGGGCGGGGTCAGCAGTGGGACAGGGACGGGTTAGTGGCATTTTGGCAGGGAAAGGCCGCAGACAGCAGCCCCGGCCAGGAGGTGGGGGGGCGGGGAGCTGGCCACCTCCGTGTGGCGTCCCATTCGTCTCAGGCCTGGGGCCTGGTGGCCTGCACCGCCCCACACCTCGCGTGCACAGCCCAGAGAGGCTGGGCAAAGACACCTGCTCTCCGCGTCCCCAGCAAGTGAGCTCGTCGTGGGAGGGCCCGCGGCTTCTCTGCTGGAAATCGCGGGGTTACCATGATCTGTGAACAAAGTGACCTATCACAAGGGGTTCCCCCTGGAAGGCTTCTGCCTGCTCTGTGAGGACAGATGGCAAGGTGAGTATGAGGTAGCCCTGGAGGGAAATGGGGCCACAGGAGGACAGAGGAAGCAGCGGGGACAGTGCTGGGCAGTGTCAGGACATCAGCTGGGGCTGAGCCGTGTGCGACCAGAGTTCCGAGTGGGTCTAGCTGTGTGACCCTCCAGAGGGGCAGCTGCACAGCAGACGGGACCCGGGTCCACCGGGCTGGCATTTCGGCTGGTGGGTATGGGGACAGTGGGCCTTGCCGAGGGTGGCTGCTGTGCGAGACCCAGACAGAAGCCGGATTTCTGATGAGAACAGCCGCAGCCTTGTGCACTGCTGTGGACACCGGCCTCGCCTGAGGTGGCCCTCAGCTGAGGCTAATCTGTGCCCACTTTAGACTGAGGAAGGCCGGAAGCCCCTCCCTCTGCCAGCTGACCCTGACCTTCGCCTCCTGCCTAACTTCTCATTCTTCCATTGTCTTCTGTAAGCCGAGTCTTTCCTGAGACAAATTACACCCTAAGTAACCAAGTAGATCAAATCAGGGCAAAATACATCTCCACTTTGTGTTGTTGTGGTTATTTTTCATAAAAATTTGCATTGCTAATATAATCTAAAAAATACCAATAGCATAGTCCAGTAATTTGAGGATAAACTAAGATAAACCCAACCCCACTAAATCTCACTAAAATTATCTTTAGAAACACAGTATTAACAAAACCTCGCACTAACTCAAAATGGAGTATTTGATTTAGTGATGAGTTTGCAAATAATCACTGCAGAAAGAACCTGATTTTTGTCATTCCTTTTTGTTTAAGAGAGTTTTCAATAAGTGTCGATTCAGTTCTATACTTCCATATATCCACATGATTAAAAATGTCAATGTCAAAATATGAAGTATAATTGAAAGAACAAAGACATAAAAAGGAAAATCTTCTTAAGATATTTTCAGTACAATCTGTTAGGTTTAAATCAGCAACGTAATACAAAAAGAAAAAAGTAGCAGCCCTTGGCCTCGAACTCACCTGGAAACAGAAAACAAAGTACCCGCTGACACTCTGCTCCGCGATGACGTCTTCCATGGTCCGCAGCGTGGTGCCCAAGTACAAGTTCAGCAGCTGGGTGGGCAGCAGCCCCGCCGAGGATGCCATCAGATAGCTGGGTAGGGGGAGACCCGTCATCTAGGAGAGCAGATTAGGGGGCGAGTCACCAACAGGTGCAGGTCCAAGTTCACATCAAACTGTGTGTGGCGGCTGGCTGCCAATGGTTGGCCTGAGCAACCGCAGACTGGGCGACCGCCCCATGCAGCACGAGATCATGAGGTGCCTACACATCTCCTGCCTTGAAGGACTTATACCCCGAGCACACACACCCCAGAAACACGGCGGGAAAGGCCCCCTGACGAGGACCTCAAAGGCAAAGGAAGTAAAAGCAAAATTAAATGAATGGGACTACATCAAACTAGAAAGCTTCTGCTCAGCAAGATAAAGAGAGAGCCATCTGAATGGGAAAATATATTTGCAAGCAATGCCTCCAATAAGGGCCTAATATACAAAATATACAAAGAACTCATACAACTCAATAACAAAACAACAAACAATCCAATCAAAAAATGGGCAGAGAACCTGAACAGACACTTCTCCCTAGAGGACATAAAAATGGTCTGTTGAAAAGATGTTCAACATCGCTATTAGGGAAAGGCAAATCAAAACCACAATGAGATACCATCTCACACCCATTAGAATAGCAGTTATCAACAGGATGTGTAATAACAAGTGTTGGAGAGGATGTGGAGAAAAAGGAGCCCTCATACACTGCTGGTGGGACTGCAAATTGGTACAGCTGCTATGGTACAGTATGGAGGTTCCTGAAAAAACTAAGAATTGATCTACCATATGATCCAGCAATCCCTCTACTGAGTATTTACCCCAAATACTTGAAAACTCATATGCAAAAAGATATTTGCACACCGCTATTCATAGCAGCATAATTTACAGTGGCCAGCAACCAAAATGTCCTATGACAGATGACTGGCTAAAGAAGCTGTGGTACATATACACAACGGAATATTACTCAGCCATAAGAAGGGATGAAATACTGCCATTTGCAACAACATGGATGGACCTCGAGATAATCAAGCTAAGCAAAATAAGCCAGACTGAAAAAGTTGAAAACTACATGGTACCACTTACATGTGGTATATAAACCTAAAGGCAACAAATAAACAGGACAAACAGAGACTCATGGACATAGACAATAGACTAGTTGTCACCAGTGGGTAGGGAGAAGGGGAAGGGGGAAGTAGACGGGGTAAAGGGGATCAAATATGCAGTGACATTAAAGAATTAAAAAGAAATAAATTTTTAAAAATAAACACATTTTACAACAGAAAGTATTGCTCAAAAGAGTAACTACCAACAGCTCAAGACATCACAGTACATGTCAGAACCGTGTCTGATTTCAAGCGTGTGGTGTGAGTCCTCCGGAACTCTGGCTCAGTCACTGACCCCTCCCTGAATGACTGTTGACCCAGGGATGTCAGGTATGACCTTCTGCTCTGCAGACTGTGACGTAGTCTACAGCATGGACACGAGGATCTTCCAGGCTGTGCTTTATGTTCTTATTTTAAATTTATTTTAGGCTTCAAAGATTCAACAGTAATTAGAATATATTTTACTATGTGGATTTGTTTAAGAGATAGAACCTACAGTCTTGACTTTTTACGTTTTTCTATGACCATAGTGAAAAGACAATGATTTTTACAGTCTCCTGTGGAATCTCTTTGGAAGTTGCAAGCACCAATATGAATAGTGTTATCCGTAACAACTAATGACCATGCGCTATTTTTGAATTCAAGGTAACATTTCACCGGCGGTAACTTTAAGCTGTGTTATTCCAGCTGTCTCCAAGGGGACATCTTAAAGGAGACTTACGAGATAACTTAATGCTCACTAACTACAGAATGGGATGTTACGAGTGTGAACATTTGGAGTTTTTACCTTTATCAGCAACTGCCTTCTCCACGGCTACAGGTGCCTATCCCCTCCTACACTCGCATCAATGGTCCTCTCTTACTGAACCGGTTTCTTTTTCCAGCAATTGATAAAAAGGAGAACTTGAAGTTTCCAGGCTACAGATAAGATGTGCTATGTTTGAATCAGAAACAGCATGTCCATCTCTAGGAGTGCTGAGGATTAAATCAGTTAATGCATCAGAGGGCACATGGTAATCATGTCATTTAGTGGCAGGAGAGAGGCCGCAGAGGTTGGCGTAAGGGTTTGGAATTTATCCGGAGGAAAAGAAAACCCACTTGGGCGTTTCCTACAGGAGAATACAAAAATCATATTTGCGTGTTTTGTTTTTTTGTTCTCTGATATTCCTCTTTTTCTTTTTATCACATTTATTGGGGTGACACTGGTTAATAAAATCATATAGGTTTCAAGCGTAAAATTCAATAATATATCATATGTGTATTGTATTGTGTGTTCCCCAACCAAAGTTAAATTTCATTCCATCAGATCTTTCTGAAAGATCTGTCTGGACAGAGAAGATTGGGAAGCCTTGGCCCAGAGCAGGGAGGCCAGGTTCAAGGCCAGTGCCTGAACCAGACAGTGGGCATGTGAGGGCGGAAGCAGTCAGGATCTGGCCAACGACTGACTAGATGTGGGGGTGACAGAGCGGCAGTCAAGTGCCAGAGCCATGAAGACTGCTCCTGGACACTCCATCTCTCTCCCCTCCTAGCACCTGCGTTGCCCCTTTGAACCAGCTGCGGCCATGCAACTTCTCTGGGCCAGTATAAAGCGACTGGACCTCCAGTGTGCAGCTCACCAAGCCACAGTGGCTACGTGAAAGATGCTGGCTGTCAGCCTGATCCTGGAGCCTCAGGGACTCCCCACCCCTTTCCCGAACCAAGCTGGACATGCACCTGTGTCAAGCAGGTGAACAAACCTCTGCTTTTCAACCCACTGAGGTGTGGGAGTGGTCACTGCAGCATAATTTAGCCCATCTTGACTGAAACACTAAGAAATGGTGATCTCGGATATGTATAAGAACAGTATTTAGAAACACACACTAACTGCAAATCTACAAATCTGTCTTCAGAGGAAAAATCCTTTAAGTATTTCCCAGCAGAAACAGTGGGTGCATTTTTAAAAGATGACAAAATTAAACATATACTTGGGAAATTATATTTCTTGTGATCTAAGAATTGATACTACAAAGGTTATGTACTTATTTTCTATTCAGAGTTTCGGAAGTGGACTGCCAGCCTGCTTACCCCTTTCTACAATACCTGGGAGAGGAGAGAACGATGGTTAGGAACAGATGAGAAGCCAGGGAGACCCCCTCTCCTCCTCATGCACATTCACTTTTTATAGTCAGCTCCTGCCTTTAAAATGAGGACTGAGCGAGGCTGTCTCCCTCCCAGGCCTGTGCCTCCTGAGCCCTCCACTTCCTCTCTGGGGAGCGCCCAGACACATTGTTTTAATCACGGGCACTGAGGAAATGAGTTTTCACTGGAATAAGGAAAAAAGAGTAATGTGAAGTATAGGAAGGGAAGACAGCGAGGATGGTGCTGGAACGGGCCGCTGGGGACAGCCGGGGGCGCTGGGGGCGGCGGAGGGAGCAGCGGGGACTTGCACCACAGCAGACGCCACCTGCCACGCCCTGGGGGGACTCAGGTGACTGCGTGGGCTGAAGAGCTGCTAAGCAGAGAGTTCGGAACCGCAGACACGAGCCAGATGTAACGGGGCCAATCCAAGGGCGGCACAGCCCACCCTGCCTGGCGCCGAGTGCGGCCCACAGCCCCCGGCGCCATCCTGGGCTCAGACCCCAGCTCCCCCACGCCGTGAGCAGGTGACCCGCAACCTCGAGCACAACTGAACCCCTGTTTCTTCCTCAGTAAAACGGTGCCGAGAAAACCTATTGTAAGAGGCCATTTTTCTTTCTCTCCTTTTCTCTTGAACCCACAATGCCAAAGGAGAGTTGTCCTTGGTTAGTCTCAGTTCCAACTACGTAATTACTTTAACCCATTTCCCGTTTAGAAAAAAGAAGTGCAGCTCGCTGCCAGCGTGAATTTAACTTTACATAAACACACTCTTTGAGGCTGAAGCAAATCTGACTGGTTTTCAACGTGAAAATATAAAACCTGTTCTTGGAGTTATTTCTAAACAGAACTTGTCTCTAATCCTGATGTAGCAGAAGTGTATATATAAATCAACTCATCAAATGAACCCTGAGCCAATAGCCGTTGGAGAAGGATGTTTAACATCACGCATAGGAACACTACGTTTCCTAGGGTTTGACATTTTCAGCGATGGAGAATCACTGTATTTTGTAAATGGAAATACCACTACCAAAAACAGAATGCCATATGTGGAATGATGACGTTTGTTCCCAAAGACTATCGAGAATGCCAGAGCCATGCAAAAGTGATAATAAAAGTGAGATATTTCACGGCAAACTTTGGGGGTGACGTTAGAACTGTGATCCACAAGTAATCTTGGGGTGACCGCTGCAGCCGCACGCGCCCTGGCCAGTGTTCTCAGGGCAAACGGTAATGGGTTAATTGCCAAGTACAAAGTATAGCTTGTTACTTACCTAATAACGTTAAAGAGACACTATCGAAAAAAACATGATAATTAATAGATAACGAGTCCTTTTCCTCCTCTTACCCCCAGGACTGTACTAGGCACTAAGTATACGGTGAAGAAACAGAGCTGGGGGTTGAGGTGCTGTCATCAGACTGCAGTGCCACATGTGACTCTACCATTTATTTACTACCTAGGTGACCCTGGGTGACAACAACGGTAATGGCAACTAAAGCCAACATGGGAATGTCTGTTAAACCAGGTCTGTTGCATGTTAGTTACCTGACATCATCTCAGTAATCCTATGAAATAGGAACCACTACTTTCTCCATTTTCCAAGTAAGCAACTGGACCACGGCGAGCAGAGTCAAAGCAGACAGCAGGGCTCCCCTGCGCCAGCCCTGTGCTCGTCACTGTTAGGCGATATTCTACAGCAGACACAAAATCACCCGCAGGGCTGGCGTAAAGGTTAGAAATAGTACATGCAAAGAACCTAGGATAGTAGGCACACAGTAGGTGGATAAGAAAAGGAACAAGGATACAAGCTATACCAGAGAACAAAGCAAACTCATAGAATAAAACTATCCCTGTTCCTTCATCCCAACCCTCTTTCAAAGTCTTAGGACACTTGTCTGTTATTACCCAAGCTTGGGTCAAAGTTCATGTGTGCATGTCGTACTACAGGAGATTGTGATAAGGAAATTCAAGGCTGAGACCAGCACCAAACTGTCTCTACAGATAACCCGATTCCAGGCCTCTAGCAAATCTCGTTCTAGTCACTGATGTTGGTTAGAATCAACACAACATCTGAAAAGGTATTTCAAAAGAAGAAAAAAATCAATATCATCACAAAGAGGTAGGGTGTTTGGAATTATTCTTACGACAAAATAAGCAAGTTTCTGGAGTCAAAGTGATTTATTTTTGAAACAAAACAATGTCAGAACTACTAACAATATAAAATGCATACAGTCCTGCGGTTTTGAATGCTATCGCTTTACTTTCATAGTTTTCTTTACGTCTAGCTGATGGGCTGAGTTCTTACAAAGCTCCCTATGAACTCTTTGTAGAATAATTTCATTTGGGAAACTCAGCAATCTAGTTCAACGCCTTGAACCTGAGAAAAGAGGAAGGCAAAGGCAGACAGGGTTCGTAATTTGTTTCAAAGTCACCAAGTTTGTAAAGACGGATTCCTTCCTTCCAGCTGGATGGTCTCACTTGCAGTGTTTCTATCCCCTCCATCGGCTACAGAAGATGCAGGCTAGCGAGAGGGATTAAACACAACAGGCAGAACATAAGCATATGGGGGCAGAAGAGTCTGTAGGTGTGTAAAGAAAACAAATACATGCTCACTGGGCAACAGTTACCTGTCCTGTTTGTTTTAGTCACTACCTAGCAATTTCAACATGAAGTTCTTTCACAGATTTAACAGGAGGATTTCCCCCTCTACAGTAGATTAGAGCAAACTACTTGATGAAGAAAAGGCCTATTACAACTAGGAGACTCAAAAATAGAGTCTACAGCTCCCAGCTCCAATGTTTACCCAAACACTCCTTCAGCCCGGTCATTAAAAAGAGCCCAAACCCTGGCTGCATCTAAGCAGGTGACAGAGAAAGCTGGAACCGCGAAGCCCTTACTCCCTGGACGAGCGGACATTTCCATCACCTGCACTCACAGTGACAGGGGCTGTTCATTTTTAATCAAACTCATGCCAAGAGGGGCCGTCCTCCTTCCGCCGGATCTCCCACCAAGGGCCCGACTGGGATCAGCTTGACTGGAAGTGACTAACTTCTACTGTCACTTCGCCACAGGCAACATGAGCCGGAGCGCTCCAGCACGGACTTGGAGAGGGACGCGCCGGGCGACAGCACTCACCGAAAACACTGCGTTCTGGAGCCCAAACGGGATGGGGGTCAGCCTGGCCAGCGCCACCACTTTGAGGCCGCCTGCTCCCTCTACAACGCGGATGACGGCGCTCAGCCTCTCGCTGCTCTGGATCCTGGCGGCCACCCGGGCGGCCAGCAACCGCCTGCAGACCACGTGGGCGACGCAGGTGCCGAGCAGGACGCCCACCACCATCAGCCCCATGCCCAGCACGAAGCCGTACAGGTAGCCGGCGGCCACGTTGAGCACGATGTAGCCCCAGCCGCAAGGGAACGAGACCACGACGAAGCCCAGGACGAAGAGCAAGACGCCCAGCAGCGGGTCCAGGCCCTCGGCCCAGAGCAGCAGGTGCTGCAGCGAGCGGCGGGCCAGCGCCAGCGAGGCCAGGCACAGCGCGCCCAGCACGCAGGCCAGCGCCAGGCTCCGGCACAGGCAGGCGCCGCCCGGGCAGCCGCAGCGCGCGCGCCGCACCTCGCCCACCGCGCCGCCCCCCGCGGCCGCCCGCCGAGGCCGCGCCCCCAGCCGGCAGCTCCGAGGCCGCGGGCGGGCCGGGGCGCCCCGGACCCGCAGGGCCCGGCAGCTCGGTGTCGGCGCGGCTTGGGACGAGGCCGCAGGGGCTCAGCAGGCCGCGGCCTCAGCCGGCCTGCCCCTGCGCCGCGGCGCCCGCCAGGCGGCGGCCCTTCATGGCGCCCGGCGCGCCCGGGGGCGGAGGAGGCCCCGACAGGGCTCGAGGACTAGGCGGCGACGAGCGGCCGGCGGAGGAACGCGCCCGTGGAGAGTGAGAAACTCCGCTCCCAGCGGCCGAGCCCGCCCCTTTCCGGCCGGGGGCGGGGCCTCGGGCGCTCGGGGCGGGGCCTCGGGCGTGCAGGGCGGGGCCGGGCGCCAGCGCCGCTCTGGCCCCGCCCCTCACGACGCACGGCCCCGCCCCGGCGTGACGCGCGGCGCGGCGGGGCCGCGGGGCCGGGGTCGGTTGTCGCGCGGCGGTCGGCTGAGGTTGGCGCGCGCGCCTCCCTCGGTGCCCGGTGCCCCGGCCGCCCGGCCTCCCCTCGGACCCCTCGGACCCACCCGATCGCGGGCCGTCTCCGTGTGCCCTCTGACCCGGCCGGCCGCTTGGGTCCGCTCCCTTGGCGACACTTGGTGCGCTGAGGAGGGTCCGCGAGGCTCCGCGCGGGTCCCGGGTACGAAGGCCCCGGTACAGTGCCCTTCCCAGCCCTGGGGCCCTTGCGAGTGGACACCGGACCGCAAGCCGGTGCCCCGGACCCTCCCACGCCGCGGTCACCCGGGAACCACGGCCGTCCGCGCAGACCCCGTGCCACGGCGGTCGGGGGCCCCACGAAACGGACGCTGGGCCTCGGGGTCGACGGGGCGTCGCCGAGTCCCCGTCTCCTTAAAGCTCAGAACGAGGGTGACAGCGCAGCTCGGGTCCAGTCCTCGTCCTCACACTCCCGCCCGTCCCTGTGAGCATGTCGCCCTGTGGGTGACCTCCGCCCACTGCCTGCCAACCTGCCGGGGACGCTGGGCCGGTCAGAGGGTCAGGAGACCCCTCGCGCCCCGCCACCCCGCTCCGCTGAGGCTCGGCCCCCGGACCCCCCCACAGCGCCCTCGTCGCCTCCGCGCGCGTCCGTGTTCCCTGCCGTTCCCACACCGCCCCCTGCGCAGCTGCTAGCACAGCTGTGCGTTGTGTTGAACCCTCCAGACAATTTTTCACGGCCGGCTCTCCTCCCACCTACCAAGCAAAAACACTTGGGGATGTTTGTCGGCTGAGTAAATGATCGCAGGCTCAGGGGACGTCACAAGGCAGGAAAACCGGACAGGACGCTGAGGGCCTTGTCTGGGCAGGAGCCCACGAGCGCTGAGGGGGCGATCTCGCAGAACCAGCGAGCAGTGTCTGTGGGCTTGGCAGCTGAGTGGGTTGGAAGTCAGGGAGGGCTCACAGGTCACCCGGGGTTTTACTCCAGGTAGTGAGTACCTAAGGGGGCCACTGACCAAAAGAAAAGACAGACAGATTGGAAAAGAGGAAGAGTTCAGTCTTGGTAGTGACACTTGAAATGTCTGGCACAATTCAACTGTGGCATTCCAGTAGGTGGTTGAAAGTACGGATCAGGGGGGAGAGTTTCAGCATCGGTGTGTAGGCAGCATTAGAGCCATGGTTCAGGATGAGTGAATGGTGGGTGTGCCAAATACTTCCTGTTCCCTTTCGGGTGTGTGGCAGGGTTGCCTTTCCTGACCTTGTGGTTGGGATGAGCGGCATGGCATTCCATCTGTGAATTGTGAGCATGGCATTTAATTGCTGATGCAAGACCTTCCAGAACTCTTTCCTCTTTGCCATGGCAATCAACGAGGTTCCAGAGAGTGTGCGCTCTGTCAGTCTTGGTCTAGGAGGGACAGTGATGCGGAGCAGAATCCCATCCACCTGTGACGGATAGAGTCAGACACAACCTTCATTGTTTTAAGCAACTAAGGTTTGAGCGTCTTATGTGTTGCCAGAGCAGGTCTCTGTCGCTCCTGACTCATGTGAATGAGAGGAGAATGAAACCTTAGGGATACAAGTGTGCTCAGTAGACTATTTTGTATGCAAGAAAGAGAGACCCAGAGACCACGTTCATGAAAAAGGTAGAAGCAGGAGTAGTTCTATAGATATGAGTAGCTGTTAGGAACCAAGGCACCTCGACAGGGAAGCTGTACTCTTGTTTCTTTCCCATTGTATCTGTTCTTCTCTGTGTCTTTGATCAATCTCACATTACCGGCTGCTAACTAATCCTCATTGTCTAATCCACATTTTGGAAGAGGACAGTCCAGTTGCAAGAGTCATGCTCTAAGCTATGTCTAGAACCCCCACCAGCCTGTGGTCGGGCCACTCATGTCAGATGCTCACCCCTATCCAAGCAGTGCCACTCCTGTGCAGAATGCCACCCAACTCTGCTGAATACGGGAGCTCTGGTCAGGCTGATGCAAACTACAGCAGGACCTTTACATTCCTGTCCTGCTACAGTTTATGCTTCACAGAATGTGAGAGTTAAATTTTATAAATGGAAATAGGTCTGTCATAACCTGCAAACGCTCCAGCCTCCCACCCCTAGCCTAAAACCTTTTCGTTGCAGCTCCCCATCTGGCCCACAGAGCCCTCTGCCCTAGCCTCTGCCCATAGTTCCCTCCTCATCTGCCACCCGACCTCCAGCTGCTCTGGCCTCCTGTCTCTCCCTTGGATGAGCCAGACTGGGTTCCACCTCAGGATGTTTGCACTGTGCCCTTGCTGATCTCTTTTAAACACTCTTCCCCTAGCTCTTAGAAAGCTTTCTTATTATTCCTGTTAAGTTCTACTGTTGTCTCAAGAGGTGATTCCCGATTATCCTTGTCTAAAGGACTGCCTTCTCTTTTAGAGTCATGGTCCTCTTCTTCATTGCACCCACTATCTGAAATCTTCCAGATGCTTGTGCTTTACTATCTGTCATCCCTAAGGAGGATGGAAGCACCAGGAAAATGGGCATCTGTTTTCTGTCCTGTGATCCTCTGGATTCCCTAGAAGAGTCCCTGGCACACTAAGATGGCCCACGAAGTGATGAAAAGTGATGGTATGCCATGTGCTCATGTGCTGGCTCTTCTCTGCTGGTCCTTTATCCAGGTCCATTCTCTGCTCTTCCCTGCCATCCGCGCATCTCAGGAGTGAACCTCTAGAGTTGGTGTCAACCAGCCTCCATTGTGCTGTGGGTTTCCAGTTAGGTTGGAACAATGAGAGGGGCCAGAAGACTGGAGGATAGTGCGACTGTGAGATAGTCAGCAGGGTATTTATCTCGCCCCAACCTAGCTTTCCCTTTGGTTTTGTCAGTGATTGAATTCTTCCACGCCCAAAGTTCCTGTTGAGTGGTACCTTTGCCTCATTAGCAGCTCTTTCCCAGAGGTGGAAAGTGGTTTCCTGACTCTTCACCATCCCTCATAACTCTCTCGATTAGACGCTCTTTACTGAGGCTTCCATCGCATGCTGGGCCCCTAACTGACACAGCTGGGCAGCACGGCAGCTCATGCGTTCAGTACAACTAACACAGATTTCACAAAACTCTCCAGGGCCGCTTGGAGGAAGTGATGGAACAAGGGTTCAAATTCAAAGTGCGTTCAGGGGTTTTGAGGAGATGAGGAGAAACTGTTATATTAGAAGCCCAAGGAAGAGAGAAAGGAAGGGTCAGCAGTGGCCAGTGTCACAGAGTTAAGGTGAGAGAAGGGCCAATATGTGTCCCTTGGACATCCGTTTTAAAAGTAGCCACTAGGGCCTTAGGGAAAAGGACTTCAGTAAAAACAAAACAAAACAAAAACCCCGCAGATATTTGATAGTGAATGAAGGTTTAAAAGAGTGAATTAAATAGAATGGACAGTATAAAAGACTGAGTTTAAATAGCTCTTTGATAATCCTGAATGAAGAGGAAGGAAAGAGAGGATGACGGCTGGAAGGCAATGCAGGATGAGGAAGATGGGCTGTGGTTCACTGTGCCAGAGAGTTTGCAAGTTCCCATAAAGAAGCCTGGGGAGAAGAGAGTCAAGGAACAGAAGGGAGAAGATAAGCAATGAAGCCGCATCCTGAAGGATGCCCAGGGGATGGGATGAAGGTGACACCCAGAGGACACAGACCCCCGAGGTTCTGAGGAGAGCAGACATGAATGCACAGTTGCCAGGGCAACCTCTACGTGCAGTGGCATCTGTCGCTGGAGGGTTTCTTTGGATGCATTTGGGGAGATGCAGTTCTGTCCCCTTTGCTAGCCAACGGGATGATTCCTGTGAATTTCCCTGATCACAAGCAAGGACTGGTTGATCTTCTCAGCTCTTTGAGCCTGTCATTTTGGATACCTTGCTTTGTGAGTGTCTGCGAGGATGGGGATGGGCTGGAGGAGGGAATCCAGTCGAACGTTGTAAACTGATCGCATTTAACGCATAATGGGAAGATGCTGTTAAAAACTAATTCAAAAGTAAATTATTCTGCAAACTCCAAACTATCTGTTTTGTAATTATCACCTTCTATGTACTGTACAGTACTGCCTTCACTGAAACTTAAGTACATCCTTAATAAGTACATTTTGATATGTAGATATTGAAGCTGACAGTTCAAATTAGTTTGCCGTGATTTATTGTTATCCATGCAAGTTGTTTCTCATACACAATTAGGAACCTCTTTTTCTTCTGGATTTGGTGGCTTGCGATGTCCTTTGCCTTTCTCTGCTTCCTGTTTACATCTTGGATTGGTATGTTTCAGGGAAGATTTTAGGATTCTGGGATCAGAACTAGAATTTGGCTCATTTTATAATGGAGTTCCAGAAGGCTTGAATTCTTCATGGTGCTCCGTGCCACACAGACACACATGCCAGGCCCCCTCCAGTGAGCACTCCGGCTGGAAGGAAGAGGAAGTGTGAGGGCACCAGGAGGACAGGGCTGTCTGTGCACAGCCAGCTCCTAGAGCAGATATTTTCAACACCCTGTGGGCACTTTAGAGGAGACAAGTGCCTTTCAGACTTGCTTAAGATACATGATGTAAATGAGTATATCTGGACCCTGTAGGAAGCTGCTATTCCTGTGTTAGCAACTAATTCTTTTGGAATGATGCATATTTTAATTTGTTCGACAAGAGCATATTGACGATGTAAACTTTGCTCATTTTTCTTGAGAACATAAAGATGAATTAAAGGCATTTTCTGTCTTTGGGAAGTATGGCCTGATTGTGAAGAAGAGGACAAAGCGCGCGTGATGGGTGTGTCAAACTGGCACCAAGAGCTTTGGGATGGCAGGGGCCAGGGAGATGATTCCTGCTGCAGCCATTTCCGTTCCTGGGTTGTGTTTAACGATGCTTCAGACTGAGGTAGCTGTGAGTGTCGCCCGTCTCTGCAGCCCCCGGGCAGCTTTAGTGGAGCTGGGAAGTGCGTCCACCGCAGCCCGCCGCGGTCCGCCACCACTGTGCTCGCACGCCTGCCTGCCCTTCCCAAGTGCACGTCTTCCCGAAGACGCCCCCAGCCTCCTCTCTCATGCGCTCCACTCCGCATTGGACCCAGGAGAAGTGGGTCTTGACAGAGGTGGCAGGTGAGGACGAGTGGAAAAAAGGGGGAAGCCCTCACTCTTATCAGCTAGTGATGGGAAATTACATGCCGACTCCTGCAGATGTCACTTCCGGCTCAGCGTTGTCAAAGGTTTGTGTTTCCTATTTCAAGTAGTTCAAATTCTATAGAAAATAGTATCTCAGGGCTCAGTTAGAAAATCGAGGCTTATCTGCAGTAGTGGATGACAGTTCCAGGCCTCGCAGTTATTGTGATTCTGTGCCGGTGCACATCGATGTGCACACAGAGTGCTGCTCAGTGCAGCCACCACGTTAACTAGCGCTGTACGGGTTCCTAGGGGGAAAATTGGTATAGATAGTGAGAAAAAAGGAAATTCAGAATATTCTACTGCCAATGAGACTTGTTTCCCAGTACAGAAAATATGATCAGAGACTGATATTGTTTCCACAGAACAAATCCATTATTTTTAGGCACACAGATACAGAATTACAAGTTGTTCGATTTTAATTAAGTACTTATGGCTTTTCGACTCTCATAAATTAAGACTGAAGGAAAGTACATGGTTAGAGAACATGTTTTAAATTCGAATTTGGATTTATATCAGGGTCACTTGTGTGGTTTGTTGGGTATGGGTTAGGCAGGAAAGGCGGACTGCGCTGACGTCCAGGCATAGAGTGACCCACCTGGCTGATACATTTCCTCAAAGCTGAGATGGTCAGCTTCCTGTACAAACCCTGCCTTAACATTTTGCAATATTTGAGCATTTCTAAGGAGGTTGCTTTCTTTAATCTTCACTGCTGATACGTACAATGCATTAAGTTCTGTCATTTCGGGAGCCCATTAACCCTGCGTGTCTTGCACTGGAGTGCGGCCTCTCCAGCCCGTGCTGTCACTGGGCAGGGTGGGATGAGGGAAGGTTAAATGGTGTCACTAGAAGAGTAGCTTTCAGACCCAGGTCTGAACTGGAAACAGATTCCTCAGTTGGACAGAAACGTTGCGCTTTCTTTAACAGCAGTCATCGCGTCTGCCTTCCCCTGCGGCCTTCAGGAACCGTTCTCGCTCACTGTTTCATGCTCACAGGTCATGTGGGAAACCAAAGCTCCGTGATACGTTTGGTCACTACTGCAGTTGGAGGAGGTTAATAAGTAGCTCCTTCTCCTCACGGCCTAAGTCCTGAGGTAGCTGAGAGACACGCCAGTCAGGGAGATGGAGATCACAACTTTAGCACTGGTCGGCGTGGCAGGGCCCGCATCTTAGCATGGGAGTCCAGCACCTGGCTGCTGCCAGGCCGGCCCTTCCCACCGCCCACTAGCGGGGTGTTTGCGTCCTGAGCCGCCAGCTGTCACAGACTGCCAGGTCATTTACTCCACGCCTTGTGGAGGAGCAAAGGGTGGAGGGCAAGAAGTCAAGGAACTCAGATAACTCTGTTTGATAACAGAGTTTTAAATATAGTTGTAAAAAAATAATAGTAACTATAACAGTGTTTAACAATGACTCCCAAACTGTAGAAAGATAATTTATTTTATTCCTTTAAGGTAATGAATAGCAAGCACAATTAGGAATTTAAAAATCAATAAATTTAATGTTTATTTTCCAGTCTATGAAGATGGCGAATGCTTTAATTAGATGCATGACTTAAGTCAATTCTACCAGTGAGCTATTCAGTTTACAAGACATACAGTTAGGAGAGTTAAAGTTTTTAAAAGTTGTTACACACCATTAGTTCACCCCCATCCCATTCCTCCATCTTGCAGAAGTACACTTACACACAGCCGGACACAGCCACCCAGCTGAAGATACTAGCACCCAGTGTCACAGCAGAGGCCCGCTCTGTGAGGGCGTCCTCACCCATGGGATGGCCGAGTAGACGTGTGTGCAACTCCAGCCTTGTTTTTTACTTTTTCCTGCTTCTTGGGCTGAGATGCAGCGTGGCAGAGACCGGTGGTGTCCGGGACCTTCAGTGGTCTCGTGGGGCAGGGCCGTTCCATCACCCAGCTGGACTGCAAGGCGGCAGAGAAATAAGCCTCGACCTCATTCAGTCATTCTGCTTTCTGGTTCTCTTCTTTATATCAGCTTCATAGTTATGGTAAATAGTACAAATATTTATGCCTGAATTAAAGATACTTGTTAAACTACTCAATAGAAATAAATCTGTGTAATTAGCTCTTGTGGTGGCTTTACTAGAGGCTCCCAAAAGTTGTCCACCCGGAACCTATGAGTGTGAGCTCATGTGGAAAAGGGGTCTTTGAAGATGTGCTCAAGGACCTAGAGGTGAGATCATCCTGGGTTCACTGGGTGAGCCCTGAGTTAAAGGAGAAAGAGGAGAATACAGAGTAGGAGGAGGCCGTGTGAGGGGCAGAGATGGAGTGTCTGAGCCAAGGAAGTCCTGAGGCCACCAGAGGCTGGGGGGCGGAACAGAGGGGATTCCCCCTTAAGCCCTCGCTGCAAATGAGATTGGGCAGTGGTCTCTGGGAGCGTGGCCCCAGCCACACCTCCGTTTAGACTCCTGGCCTCCAGCACTGTGGGGATTAATTCCTGTTGTTTTAAGCTGCCTGGTTCTGATAATTTGCCGCGGCAGCCCTAGGAGACTAATGGAGCTACCTCGTGACGATAAAGACGTTGGACATGGAGAAATAAGATCATTTCTTGTATTGTTGTGAAATGCCGACAGGAGCATAGAGTGCTAATGTAAAAATGGCTCGTGCGGTCATTTAAGAAATTTCAGAAGTGTGTCAGCCACAAAGGTGCAGGCAGGTGAAAATGAGAGGCCCAGGCGCAGCTTCTCAGAGACGCAGAGTCTCCTCGGGAAGGAGTTATGAACACAGACAACACTGCTTGGTTCACTTTAAAAAGAAACTAAAAAGGAACTTCATCTCAGATTATAGGACACTTGGCAATGGGAAATTCACCCACTGAGTTGGACGAGTAAGTTTGACCATCTAAGAAATCAGGCACACAGTTTGTCCCATAGTAATCTATCTCTCTGGGCAGTATCATAAAAATTGTTACCAAAAAAAAAAAAGTTTCCTTGTATTTCTAAGGCAGTTTACTTTATAAAACAATTTCTTTAAATAAAACATCAACTGTTCAGTTAAATGTTAATAATTGATGATTTGAGAAATATGCTAGAAAGAAAAGAATTTGAAAGCTTTATTCTTAGGAAACATTACCACTAAATGATCAATTGAAATGGAACAATATTTAAATGTCTGGAAAAAAAGGACTTAAAGGGGCAAACATGTTATGTATATTTTAATAACATTAAGAGTTAAGAAAAAAGAGTTAAGTACCAAGAAATTATATGAATACTTTTAATATGATTTTTTAAAATTCCTTTGTGTTCTTTGGAGAAACAATCCATAATGAATTGGTAAAATAAAGGGGAATATGCCTTGAATTATTTAATAAATGTCAACAGTTACAGAAACTAATACTGCTGTGCATAATAAAACTACTTTAGAATTTAAAAAGAACCATTACAGGTAAGTATTTTTCCTTGGTTTGCACATACGCAGGAAATTCAACCTAACTCCTTTTCAAATGTAATACATGTGACTAGAAGTTAGAATTATTATGGATCTGGACTCCTGTTTTTGTATCTTTGTTATCTTACAAGTAGATGAAATAACATTCTCCTTCTAACTAGTGAAAATCACTAATTCAGGGAATATTTTAAAAATCTACTTAATAAAGAGAATTTTTCTAGAGTAAGAAGATTTGTTTATAATTCCTCTCCATATCCCAAATTTTTAAAATATACTTTTTATATTTGGCAACCCATAAATAGGATCTCTATTTCAAAGTTACATTTTCGCTGGAGCCATTTCTGACGTTAAAACAGCATGGCTTGGTCCCGCGCTCACACAGAAAGAACTCCCTCAGCTTTGTTCCTTCAGCTGCATTTGGATTTTGGTGTGAGCGATCCAAGACTCTCCCCAGCATCATCTTCATGTTAGTGTGACAGACCGTGATGCCCTAAAGAATGACTTCTTTTTTAGTTTTACAGGTAAACTATGAAACAGTATGGTATCTATTGACTAAGTTACCTGCAAATGTCTTTTGGAACCCGATCCTCACTAGATTCTTTTACTGAGAGGGGCATCTTCCTTAATTACTCCCACTGTCTTCAACTGGTAGGGGTAATGAGAAAATCTGATTCTGCTCCCCTCCCCCGCAATATCTCAGTCTGTTTCATGTTATTTCTTACTTTGACTCACTTAATTTTTCACTCAATGCTGAACTCATACGATATTCCCTTTTATGTTAGGCTGCTTATTTTGACACACAAAATGAGGACTTACTTCCTAAGAGGTATATACTGAAAATATGCATAAAAATACTGGATGGAAACACACCAAAATGCTTTCCTTTAGATGTTGGATTTGTGAGTGATTTTTAAAAATCTCCTTAGTGCTTTCTATCCTTTTCAACTTTCTACAATAAAAATGTAATTGATTTTGATGTTCGTTTATTTTCACTTTAAGGTATTGACTATCCTAAAGATGTAAATAGGCGAAACGTGGGGTGTCGGTCACTCATCCTCAGCGCTCCTAGGCGGCAGCCGTTCGCAGGCCCGGCCGGCGGCTGTATCCCAGCATGCCCTCCTGAGGACCTGCGGCTCAGCTCGCGTCCCGGCCCGCGGTGCAGCGAGAGCCGCCGCCTCCTCGCCGGTCCACGAGAGCCACCGCTCCTCGCAGGTCCACAAGGCACGCAGGTAGGAAGACGCCACCGTCCAGACGTTCTACTCAGTCCAGATTCATTTTAAGAAATATTTGCAGTAATGTTGAGAAACTGTAGTCCTAATGGGGAAAAGAATCGAATGGTATCGCCGACATAAGGCGATAATTTATAACCTCATTGGGAAGGGTAGCATGAAATTCATTGTTCAAAGAAATTAAAGCAGCCAGGAGCACTTGTTTATGTTAAACACGATTTAGGTCATGGAAAACGACAGAATCGGTTTTCCGTTGATGTTGCTGTTTTTCACTCTGACTAAGGTTTTTCTTGGGCTAAAAGCCATTTTGTTTTTTGGAGTGAATATTCTTTCATATTTTTTAGCCAAGTTTTTATTGATGTTTTCAAATAAAATAGCTAAGTAGAGAAACATGAAACCAGTAATATTGCTTTCCAGGTGTTCAGTTTCAACCTCAAAATGCAAAAAGGAAGAAAATCAAATGGAATAGAATAAATTTACACTGTGTTTTTAAAGACTTGAAACAGTCACTTGTAAAAACACTCCTTTAACAAATAGAAAAATAGTTCCCCAGTGAAATAACGTTTGTTATGATATAATACATAGTTTAATCAAATGAGAAATAAGGGCAAGTGTAGACAAATACTGAAGACAAACTTCTTTGTGCAAATATTCTTGGAAATCACCTTGGAGAGCACCTCCCCAAATATAAATATTTCAGCTGAGTTTACACACAGGTGTTATCCATTGAAGTTAACAGGAGTCAGGTTCTCATACGTTTCTGGCCAGTAAAAGGTCTTTTAATGATTGCCAAAGCCTCATAGAAAGGTCTACATGATTTCTTGTCTCAATGATTTTAAACAGGAATTCCTATTTCCATGTTCTGCTTTTCTGCTGATTAATTTTGAAACACAGATTCCTAAGAATGAGGAGATGATCACTGTTTCAGTTGTAAACTATCAGTTACCTTATTTTCTTTTGCAAACATGCTTTGCGATTATTGTTTGAGCATCTGCGTGTTAACATAACAGGAGATGACCTCTTGTCTGTCATGCTTTGGTGGTGTCTGTGTAGGTGTTTCATCGTGGGAGGGCTACTGCCTGTCGTGGGCAACCCATGAGTAAATTGTGCTTATTCCAAGTCTCCTGTTTAAGCCTGATGGTTTGTTTATCAAACTGACTTTTGGGGCTGTCAAAGAGCAAAAATAATTCGTTGTTGAAAACAATTCATATTTCTTGTCGCAGTAGAGAACACGTGTTATGAAGTAGCAGCTGAAGCGGTTTTGGCACCCCGGGTTTGTCGGAGGCCCTGTGCTCACGCTGCATGCTTTGCCCATTAGCTCACTGGCCTGCAGGTGCTGCTGATGAACCTCAGCCTGCAAGGCCAGTCCCCGCTCGTGCCTTAAAGTGACATGAATCACACCGGCGTTTCTTTCCCCAAGAGTTGTTGCGTAAGCTGCTTCAGGTAGAAGCTGAAATCCGGCCTGGAGATGCAAGGCTTAGAGGGTGCCGTTACTTTAATGATTAGCAGAGCCGCGGCAGCAGGTGGGCTCATCTAGGAGCAAGGGGGAACAGTTTTTATCAGCTGTCTAAAATGCAGGCCCTTTTAAAACATTTTTATATTTTTATTCTTTTCAATTATAGTTAACATACAATTTTACATTAGTTCACATGTGCCACATACTGATTTAATATTTATATAATTTAACAGTGGTCACCCCCGTGACTCCAATGGTCACCTGACACCACACATAGTTATTACAATACTACTTACTGTATCCCCACGCTGTGTTCTCCATCCCCATGACTGTTTTGTAACTGACAGTTGGTACCTCCTAATCCTCTCCTCCTTCACCCAGCCTCCCAACCCCCCTCCCATCTGGCAACCATCAAAATGTTTTCTGTAGCTGAGTGTATTTCTGTTTTGCTTTATTCTTTAGATTCCACACACAAGTGAAATCATAACATTTGCCTTTGTCTGACTTCACTTGGCACAATACCCTCTGGGTCTATCCATGTTTTTGTAGATGGCAAGATTTCATTCTTTTATTTCAAATTCTTTGTCTCTTGTTATAGCCTTTGTTTTAATGTTACTTTGGTATAAGTATTGCTACCCTAGCTTTTTTTTTCTTTTCCGTTTTCATGAAATATCTTTTTCCATCTCTTTACTTTCAGTCTGTGTGTGTCTTTTGACCTGAAGTGAGTCTCTTGTAGGCAGCAAATTTCAGGGTTTTGTTTTCTTATCCATTCACCCACCCTATGTCTTTTGATTGGAGCATGTAATTCATTTACATTTAAAGTAATTATTTATAGGTATGTAGTTATTGCTATTTTGTTATTCATGTTTTACATCTTTTCCCCCCTTCTTAAAGAAATCTTTTTAACAGTTCTTATAATACTCTTTTGGTGGAGATGAACTCCTTTAGCTTTTTCTTGCCTGGGGAGCTCTTTATCTGTCCTTCAATTCTAAATGATAGCTTTGCTTGGTAGAGTCTTCTTGGTTGTAGGTCCTTGCCTTTCACCACTTTGACTATTTCATGCCAATCCTTTCTGGCCTGCAAAGTCTTTGTTGAGAAATCAGCTGATAGTCTTATGGGAGCTCCCTTGTAGGTAACTAACTGCCTTTCTCTTGCTGTTTTTAAGATTCTCTCTTTGTCTTTAACTTTTGGCATTTTAATTGTGTCTTGGTGTGGACCTCCTTGGGTTTATCTTGTTTGGGACTCTGCACTTCCTGGGCTTGTATGTCTATTTCCTTTATCAGGTTAGGGAAGTTTTCTGACATAATTTCTTCAAATAGGTTTTCAACTCCTTGCTCTCTCTGTTCTTCTGGTACCCCTATGATGAGAATGTTGGGCTGCTTGATGTTGTCCCAGAGCTCCCTTAAACTGTCCTCATTTTATTGGATTCTTTTTTCTTTTCACTGTTCTGATTGTGTGTTTTCTGCCACCTTATCTTCCATATCACTGATTCAGTCCTCTGCTTCATCTAATCTACTGTTGATTCCCTCTAATGTGTTTTTCATTTCAGTTATTGTATACTTCATTTCTGATTTTTTATGTTTCCTATCTCTTTGCTGAAGTCCTCGCTGAGTTCATCCACTCTGCCCCTCAGTTCATTGAGCATCTTGAGAGCCAGTGTTTTGAACTCTGAATTTGGTCGCTTGCTCATCTCCATTGTGTTTAGTTCTTTTTCTGGAGCTTCGTTCTCTTCTTTCATCAGGGGCAGGTTTCTTTGTTTCTCCATTTTGGCCACCTCTCTGTGTGTTTCTGTGTATTAGGTAGGGCGCTGTGTCTCCCGGTCTTAGCAGAGTGGCCTTATGTAGTAGGTGTCCCATGGGGGCCAGTGGCGCAGTCTCCTTGGTCACTCGAGCCAGCTGCTACAGGTGTGTATCCCTTGTGTGAGTTGTAACCCAGGCCCTTTTTGAACAAACACAGCACCTTCCCCTTCACTTTCACTGGGAATCATAACCTCACTGTTCACATTGCTCCAGGTTTTGTCTATATTAGGAAATGTTTTTGCTTTGTTTTCAAATTCCTATAAAGTTAGTATTTCGAATATGCATCTTCAACTCTACATGCAAACGTCCTGGTGAGTAAGAAGAACAGCCCGCTGGGTGTGGTCACTCAAGTGAGGGGGTGACCGTGGCTTTCCCACCCACCTCACTGGGTCCCAGGAGCAGCACCTGGTGGAGATCCTTGAGACTCAGTACACAAAAGTCAGGTTTACACGACACTCGCTGGAAACCAATAATATCTACCTCCAGACGTGTGCACTGGGAAATCTTTGGCATTTGCTCTTGGAATCTCTAGCTTGGTGTATCACCATGATTAGTACTTCCATTCATTGCACAATTTCAACCACATGGCTGCAATGTGACTCCCAATAGGGATATTTATTACCAGTATCGAGTTCTCTGCATCTCAGTGTTTAATAGTTCTCTAACGCCGAGCCCCGCAAGGAGCACCGAGTGGCTCGTGAGCCGTCGTGGGAAGTCGGCATGGGCACTGCGTTTGGCAGGCGGTCTGGCTTCACTGGCAAGATTTCGTTACCTCTATGAGCCGGTGTGTGAATGCCTTATTGCTCTGTCGTAAAATATATTCTGCAAACAAAAATAGCATTCTTACTTTATTTTTCATGCTTGCAGTGTTTAGAAATTCGAGTAGCTCGGGGTGCTATTTAATGGTCTTTTGCAAAGAGTACTAAGGCTATCCCTGGACTTGCCTCAACGAATCATCTTGTCCCCGAAACTTCTGAGAGGTATAGTCTTGTAAAGTGAAATTCAAGGGCTAAAATAACCACACAGCAACAGTAAAGAAATTTTACAAGTTCGGAATTTTGCTTCAGGCCACTGTACAAAGCTCTGGTAAACCCAGGCACACAGGGAAGGCCTCTTCTCCCGAGCTCGTCAGGCTTACCTGGCCTCCAGCAGAAGCGGGCTCCAGGGACGCCCTGCCCTCGTCATGGGGGCAGCGCTGAGCGTCCAGGGGGTCCGGGGTGTGGCGGGGAGCCCAGCACGAGCACCCTGTCGGCGTGCCCGCGCCCGGCCAACCCGAACTGCTCTCGTGCTCCAAACTCGAATGGGGTGGCCATCTGCGGCGCGGATCCCACTTTGCCCTGTCCTGCCGTTGGGCTCACTGGAAGCGAGAGGCCAGCCTGCGGTGAACTGTGGCCCCTTAGAAAACTGTGACCCTTGAAAAAGCAGCTTAGTCAGCACTCTGTGCGCGAGCTGCGAGCAGGAGGCGGGTGCGCAGCTCAGGGCCTGGCGCGGCACGGACTTCGCGCGTCCGAACGCGTCCCGTGAGGGAAGCGCAGCGCTGTCTCCTCTTCTGCTGCACGGCTCTTTGACGAAAAGAGGCTTTTGGGGGCCCGCAAGTCAGTGGAAAATAAATGCGCCGTCTTCTGAGCTACGGGACCTCGTGGTAGAGTCTGAGCGCGTGTGCACCGCTTAGACGTCATCGGGGACCCGCCTGGGGGTGCCGGGGCCTCGCGCCCAGCCCGCAGGAAGGCGGAGGCCTCTCCGCTCCTCTGCCCGCGCCGCGTCTGCTCCAGTGCGCGAAGGGACAGAGGCAGTTTGAGAACAACGGCACCAAGGCGGAGGGGTTCTGCCTGATGCTGGGGGCTCATGTTCCCTGAGCTACCGCGTCCCAGGCCATTCAGCGTGGATGTGTGGGGTGGGGGCGGGGGAGCGGGGGAGAGGGCGCTAAGGCCGTATTTAGTAAGTTTGATCTCGGCCGAAGTCTGGCCATCCTTCTTTTGGGGACAGTGTGCCCGTAAGAGAGCGTTTGTTCTCCACGGGCATACTCGTCCCCGCTGCCCGGGAGGCCTTGCCGTGGTCCAGTGCTGCCTGAGCCTGGTCACGCCTGCCTCGTGCTGACTCTCATGATTATAAAGCCACGCCCTCCAGCCCGGCCTCTGTGAGTGGTGAAGATGACGTCTGGTCGCTGCCGTTCTTACCCTCGTGTTTCAGTTCGATCAGTGCTCGGTGGAAGTCCAGAGTGTTACCTCATGTGCCCATCAATCATCTGCTCATCAGGTGAAGGGGCACTGGCCACCTGCGTGCAGCGATCTGCCCTTCCGTGGTAATTGGATGTGGTCGCTCCGCGTGCCCCCTTGCTGCCAGGGGTGGCCTGGGGGTTTAGCGCCTCTGTGGACAGTGGTCAGAGTGCTCACTGGCTCAGGAGGAAGTTGCTTCCCTCTGTCTTCCGTGGGAGCACTGGACCTTAGCTATGGCTCTGAGCCAGGGCGACTGTGCAGAGGAGGATGGTGTCAGCACGGAGGGAATCTGAGTCTCTGGATGTCCTGGCACAGCAGATGTGGCCCACTGAGCTACCCTGGACCATCACATGACAGAGAGAAACGCTGGTCTCTTAAAGGCGCTGTGCACTGGGGCTCTTTGTCGTAGCAGCTTAGCCTTTGGTTTAAAAGCCAGGATCAGGTTGTTCGAGCCTTAAATAATATTATAAGCTCCAGAGAAGCAGAAGGACTTTGAGCTGCTGAAATCTTTAACTATGAGCTGGGCCTCTGGGGCATTGATACTGGTGTTTCAAAGAAACGAATGGCGTACTTTCTAACCTCAATGAACGTGACGACCATGGCATATTAATAGGTTCCTAGACTAGCAGGTGAGACAGAAGCTCTGTGTGTGTGCTTCTCTCTACCAGAAAGGTGGCTGATGAAGCATGTACTTGCTCTAATTCTGTTTATTTGTGCCAGTTAGTTATCAGTTACATGAGGAAAGTTTAATGGGGAAAATTTTCCCAGGCATTGCAGACACACAGAACAGCAAGCCTGAAGGCAGTGCACTCAGGGTCGGCGAGGACAGTGCGCCCGGCCCACGTGGAGGTGAGGGCCCCAGGGGTGCGCCTGGAAAGATGGGCAGGTCAGGCCTGGGCACGTCGAGATGAGGAACTTGGATTTTGCTAGAGGGATGATGACAGCCATCAGGAAGTTTTAAGCAGCCAAATGGCACAGATAGGTCCGTCTTTCTAAAGCACCATCCGTAGAAAGTGGATGCAGGGGAAGAAGCCGGGAGCTGTTAGGAGACAATGCAGCAGCCCAGGCATGTGGCCACTGGGCAGAGGTTCAGATCTTTTGGACCATTTTGGGATTTTGAGCACAACAAGCCCCCTGTATCAGTTGCAAAGGAATGAATGTGTTGGTTGAGACTGAAGAATTCAGTGAACGATCAGATTTTCTTTTATCTGGCACCGAGTAGCCAGAACATTCCTTCACGCCAAGCTCCAGCACTGCTGGTAGCTGCTCCTGACCCGCCTTCATTGTTAGGCAGTGAGTGTCCTGGCTCAGCTCAGCCATCCCAAACGGGGCTTCGGCCGCAGCTGCTTGCTCCAGGGATCATGACAGCGAAGTGCACATCTAGACGTCAGTTAATCACATGAGACACCGGCCAGCATGTCGGTCAGCGCTGCCCGAGCAAGCGTGTGCCGAGTCCAGTTCACACTGTGGGCTGTGAAAGGGGCTTCTGGTGGCCATGTGGACCTCTCGAGTGTCACAGTGCTCCCTTACCCATCCCGACCCCAGCCCTTGGGCATGGGGCTCTCCCTGTCAGAACAGGGCCTGCTTCTAGAAGGACCTGCTTCTGTTACTGCGGAAGCATGGGCGCCTTTCCCAGTGGCTCAGTTACTTCTGGGACTCAGTCAGAACACAGAGATTAGAACAATATGTCCAGTTCATGCTGGCAATGTGATGTTATCTCTAGGTCATTAAAAGTAGCTGACATGGGCCAGAGCACTTTCCATCGATCATCCCGTTTAACCCTGACAGCACTGGGCACTCTTATGCCCATAGGTGAGGGAGCTGAGGCAAAGAAGGGTGACTTGCCAGAGTCAATCACATAATTAGTGCACGGCAGAGTTAGGATTCAAACCCAAGCCTGTGCTTTTAATCATGTGGCTATAAATTTTTGTCCCTAGTTTTTCAGATGTAATACAGTCAATAAATATTTCATCAATAAGTGAATGAGTAGGGAGCGAATGAGACATTTCCCAGGTGTCGAATCCTTGACTGAGGCATGTCTTGCACGAGTCGAGCTTGGGAAGTATACAGTTTATCTTCATCTTTCCCTTAGTTGAGTATCGACGGAAGACTTTCCGATGAAATACAGGTATATTTTGTGCAATTTTGAGTCTTGAATAGAAATAGAAAGACTGACTTAAAAGATTAAGAGGGGGAATGATTCTGTATATAAAGGATAATATAAAAAAAAACATAATGAAGGAAATAGAGAAAAATAGAGTTAAACATCCCTTTAATTGAATCGAAAGTGACTCATGAGGACGGAAAGAGACCTAGTACCTATAGTCTGGGTAGGTTATTTAGATGAGTGCTGAAAGCGATAGGGTCATCTAAACCCAGGGGATGATGGTGTCATTGTTGGATGTTGTTATTATTTGGTCACAGCCCTTCATACTCATCAGGATGTAGAGTGAGATCAGAGTCGGGAGGTGGGGACAGGAGGCTTCGCTCCCGGCCATCTGGATAAGTGACAGTGGACGCGTGGGGGAGGAGGCAATTGAGGGCCTCTTCCGGGAGAGGCCTTCTCCTCAGTGGACAGGAGTCTTCGGTGCAAGAGACTACCTCACAATTCATTTCTTTCCTGACTGCTAAGCTTCTCTTTTTTATCTTACTGTTCTTCCTTTCATTATGTCAGAAGTCAGTATTTTTTTTCCAATAAGTATGAGGTCTAAGAAATTTTAAGTATGAATATTGTTAAGTCTTGATTATGTCACCTAGGGAATAGTAATACAGAATGTCTAAAATCCTTTATTTTTAACTTCAAAATTGCATTCAACGTTTGAAGTACTCAGGACAGATAATTTTTCTCATTTTGCTAAGCTTAATAGTAAAGAAGATTTATATCCTCATAGAACACATAATGGGCAATGAAGACCTAGTCTGAGGAGGAGTTTCAGAAATATTGAGTTTTCAGAGGAATACCAGATAGAGATTTAAAACTTCCCCTGAGAAATACCTAAGAATTACATGCCTCACAATAATATAAATGTAAAATAATATTTAGAAATATTTAGGAACCCTGTCCTATTAATAGCTATTTTCCAAATCTAAATTCTACTGGATAACTTTGATTCCAGAAAATAAATTAGGCACAAAAAATGTAAAATGACAAAGGTTGAAACTGTGCAGTGTTGGGCAATAGCTGTAGCCGTGGCAGTGAGCATGGAGGCAGCAGGGACTGACGAGGTTAACGACAGACGCGTAGAAAACATCTCGGTGACCCGACACTCAATCCTCACGTAGGTTACCAGTCACCCTTAGGAGACTTTTTAACTGTACAGTTCTCCAACTTCTGAAATTTTGATAATGGATATGTGTTGTTTAGAAAAATAAATTAAAACTAATAAAATCTTGAATACTAAGCCATTTGGTTGATAATATGTCCTTAAATTAAGGTGGCTTATCTGAGCTATGTGAATATTGAATGACTATTTAAGGAATTGGTTTGAAAACCAGAAAGTACTCTATTTTTTATTAAGGACTCGGGCGTTCTTGACACTAAATAAAAATTATACTGAAAAGTTAAAGGAAAGAACGGCATGATCCCTTTTCAGCAGTGTAGTCCTCACGCAGCCTCTGCGGCTGCCCCCCAGCCTGAGGCCCCCCCGCCCCGTGGACGCGGCGTGGTGTTGGCGGGGGCGCCACAGGGAGAGTTCAGTCACCTAGCACAGCGCGCAGCTTCCGAAAACCCCCTTTTCATGCCTCTTCCTTTCTCCAGGATTCCACTCTTCATGGAAGCTCGTACTACCTAGTGCTACTCTCTCCCAGAAAAGCCCTTTCAGCTTTGCCAGCAAAATTCCTGCCACTTCTCCCCCTTTAAGTAAAAGTTCCAAGTGTGCATGCACACCACTGTTAGCTAGACAGACACGGCACGAACAGCACCAAGCCAAGGCCACAGTTACCCCTCTGTGCGGTCTGAGGAAGCTCAGTTCACTACACATTTAATTTATAAATAACAAAGTCACCCAAACTAAGTTCCTTTTCCAAATGCGAGGAGGAAATCAAAGCATCCCAGCACTTCCCACCCTGAGACCGCAGAACTTAAAGTGAACTCACTGTGCTGTTCTAAGCGCAAATGAGATGCTGCAAGTAAACACCGTCAGGCAACGTGCTGCAGCCATGTAAGTGATCGCCCTTTCGTTTCTCGCTGTCCCTGTCCGCCCGTGTAGCTCAGGCGTCCTGAGGTATCTGAAGGGCCTTGTAAATGCAGATCTTCGCCAACCACTGTACGGAATATTTAAAGATTAGAAACAACCAAAATAGCTGTGAAGGGAGAACTGATTAACTGGTGCGGTACTTCTATGACAGGAATATGTAATAATAAGTATGACAATAAGTGAGCTTTTGAGCACCTGCTGGGTGCCAAGGGCGACTCTGGGTGCTTTGTTCACGCATTTAGTCGCGGGTCATTCTAGAGCTGCTGCGAGGGAGCTGGAGACCAGGGAGGCCAGGGCAGCCCAGTGTCAGAGCCAAGGAGCGATGGAGTCGGGGTTTGGTCCAGGCGGCTGGGTCCTTGGTGTCCACACTTACTGCACGTCTGCTTGGCTGTCAGGCTCCACATGTGGTGGAAAGGAGTGCTCCCCACGATGCTGCGGGGTGCGGCATGGGCGCCCTGTCTGAAGAGAAGGGAGGAAGGGGAGGGGTTCCCGGGAGAAAGCCCGGTGCGCGTGCATGGACCTCTCCGGACAGGCGCACGAGAGAGGCGGTAGCCGCGGGTCTGACGGGGAGGGGCTCTGGCACCTGCAGAGCAGGATGGAACAGTCTAACCATAGACGTCTCTGTGCCTTTAGATTTTTGTGCCGCATACATCGCCAGTTTTGAAAGCACATAGGTTTAAAAGCATCGTAAAGCCCTCCTCATGAACTCCCCAAGGCGCATCACTGCGACCTTGCTGTGCGCCTGGCGTCCACCCGCGCTGCCGCGGTCGGCGGTCACAGGCTCGCACCCCCACTGGGCCGCCGCCCGCAGCGGCCCGCAGCCCAGCGCCGGGCAGCAGCCGCTCCCCAGCCGCCCAGGCCCCGGCCTGCGCCAGCAGGGATAGCCCGCCCGCAGAGCGCGGAGTGGAGGGGGCCGCCCAGTGACAGGCACATGGAAGTTGTCGAATATTTTTTGAATGAATAAGAGCAAAATGGGAAGAAAGAAAAAAAGTAGCTGGATAGATTGACATGCCCTGTGTCTGTAGCAGTGAGACTGAATTTTCACCTGCATCTAGTAAATTGGCTCTGTATCCAAAACAAAGCCCCCCGAATGACCTGAGCAAGAGTCATCGTAAAAGTCATCGATCATACAAAAAGTTCCATTTAACTTGTCTTCGCCCCCAGAAGTGGGCAGGTGGACGTGGGTATGACTCGTACATCATGACTCGTACCATTTATCCAGTACGTAAAATCTTTGAAAATGATGAAAGTAAAACACACTGTTCTACTTAGGATTGCAGTTTTAAATAGGGACGTGTGGGACCTGACATCAAGATAGAGGTTTTTGAGGTTGTGGATTTCGGATCAGTTTGGCTGCCAGATAAGACAGAGCTCTGTGGCTCTTCAACACCCCAGGGGACCAAAAATACAGCCTGTGTCCTGACGGCATTCCTGGATTTGAAGGTGGTAGAGCCCAAATTAAGTTCCTGGTCTTGATGAGAAGACAGTTTAAGAACTCAAGAAGACGTTCCATTTTGAAACACAGAAGAACACACCATGAGGGGCGTCGTTCCCAACTCTCCGTCCTCCCTGGGAGGGTCGTGCCCCGCGTGGCCACGGTGCTTGCTGCGCGCCCTCTGGACCGCGCTGGTGGCTGGCGGCGCTCGGTGGGCGTGAGCGGAAGCCGCACGCAGGGCACCTGAGCAGGTTTTCGGAGCCGCCACAGAGTGCCGCCATCTCTCCCTCCCTTCTGCGCTCAGCAGGGCTTGGAGCAGACTCTGAGCGTGTCCGAGCTGCTCCATGTCCTGGTGAGAAGGGCGTCTTCGTGGAGCTGTGTGTTACTGCCACATAGCCTGAGGGAAGCTGACCGACACAGCCCTGCCGGCTGCAGGAGAATTTTCACAAGAAGGAAGGTAGTGAAGCATGCATTCCTGGTAACACATCCTCGCCCTCCGGGCTGGGCGAGTGGGTGTCCTGTGGGGGGGTCACCTCCTGGTGCGGCATCCCCAGGTCAGGGTGAGCGCCCTTGGTCTCTGGACTTGCACAGGGGGACATTTGGAGCTTAGAGCGTGTTTGGCCGGCCACAGAACATGGTCAGCGGAGCCGCTGTGACAGCGTTGGAACCTGTGGGCCTGTGTGGGGCAGTAGATGCTTTCTGCAGAATGCTGGTGGCCGTGGGAGGTTCACAGACACTTGGGAGCATCCTTGGTATCATGGGGGGGCGCCTGCTCTTGGGAAGTGGGTGGGTCTCGGCTGAGGAAGCAACAAGAACGTGTGTGAAGCACCAGATAATAACCAGCTTCAGCCATGCGAGCCGTGCCATCCTGTGCTACTGCGGTCATGCAGGGGACTTGACGAATGATCGTGGCTGTGTCCAGTGAAGCTTCAGCTACAGAAACGGGGGGCTGGCCGTATCTGGCCTGTAGCCATACTTAGCTGAGCCTTGATTTAATAGAAGAGAAACTGGAACTCTGTTTCACCAACACGACACTCAGAAATCCAGTGTCAGCTAAAGAGAGGTTGTTACACGCACCTCATCCATGCTCACTCAAGAAGCCATCAAAACCATGAAGGGCATTGCCCTGGGAAACTGTGTGGAATGTTTCATGATAAACCCTAGGTCATCAAACACAAGGAGAGTTCCAGATGCCTTGATGTGGGTCAAGTGCGGACTTGCTGCAGCGTTTGAGGACCAAGAAGACAGGACACACAGTGCAACCACAACTACAGGCTCTGAGAGTGGAAAAGACAGACGTCAAGAAGCAGGTGCCAACAGGAAGTCACTAGATGTTCTAGATGTGGGTTGTCAGAAGGGACATCAGCTCTCAGCACACCCAGTGGGGGAGGCCACGAGTCGCTTGAGGAAAGGAACCCTAGAACAGGGCGTGCCTTGCTGTATCTGCTCCTTTTCTTGGGAGGAAAAAATAATGTGTGTTCCAAGAAAGTTTTTTTTCCTTCGCTGAACAAGCAATATATGATACTCTTTACCTGAAGTCCAAAACATTGAAATACAAGTTTCTTGGGAGTTCCGATCATTAATTTTTTGGAATCAGGGCGACAGCATTCTCCATGGCTTCTTCAGCAAGAATGTGGTTCCCGTGAGGATCAGAGCAGGGCGACTTTGAGACCGAGGATGAGCGGGAGGGTTTGTAGCTCCTGAGACCACAGGTTTGCAGGCTCCGTCTCTTCACACGTACCTCGCAGCACAGCAGGGCGGTCACCGTCACGCAGCGAGAAACGCGGGGCCGTTCGGCTCCTGCCCGCGGCTCCGCCCACCCGGCTGAGGTCAGGCTCTGCAAACCCAGAGCCACGCTCACAGTCCCTCGTGTTGTCACTGGGCCTGGCATCTCCCACTGACCAGAGGCCCTCGTTCGGTTTAGGGGACATGTTTGAGTTGTATGTAGATGACAAGTAACAAGACCTACCCAGGTCATTTTAGTTTCTGAATATCAATCAGGATATATTTTTCCTGATTTATGTTATAACCAAACCAAACACTTTAGTCGTTTCGGAGGAAATGCAGGTATCTCAGGAGAAAACAAGTTATTTGCTGATTTCATGCTTTTTTTTGCCTGAGGTTTTATGTTAAAAATAATTTTGCCAGAAGCACAGGAATAAAACCTTCATTCTGCTGCCATTTTGTGTTCTTAATTTGTAATGTTACATCTTTGTTAGGCTAGCCTTTGAGTAGAACAAAAATAAACTCTTTGTATCGTGGGAGATAATACAATAAGTTTGAATATATTAAGAAAAGCTGTGACCTAAGGTTACATAATTCAAGTGAAATTGTATTCACATTAATGGTGGGTCTATAAAAATGAGAGCACTTCATAGGATACAATCTGCTGGTATCTGATGTATAGTTAACTAATGAGGCAATGGGCTACTTTATATTTAAGATTAGATCTCTCGTTCAGGAATGTGAAGTCCAGTGGTTGCAGTGCTCCAGGGAGAGAATCCAGTCCATGTGGAGGCGGCTGGGAACCAAGGAGGCGGAGGCCTGCTGCTGCTCCTGGGTTTACCACCCACCGTGGGACCTTCCGCAGGTCGAGCAGCCTCTCTGAGCTTCATTCTCTTCTGTAAAATGGGAAGAAAAACATCTACCTCATAAAGTTGTCATAAGAGCTAAACAAGGGCAGTGAGCTCCCAGTGTACACAGAAAATGTCAGTTCCAATCACTTATGAAATCAGGTAGCATTCCTGAACCCTGGACAGAAATGTGGTTTCTATTTTCCTATACAGATTTAAGTGTTAGGTAGCCCATTTTTACACCAAAAAAATATGTAGAGAAGGAAAGTTATATTCATTAAAATTTCCTTTGTAATTCAAGTCCTGCCATTGTGATGCCAACGAACATCGAATTTGAGTCACCAGATATTTAACTCAGATTAGTTTGCGTTTTTACCTCCTCTTTAAAGGTTAATTTTTAATAATGTTTTGTGTATGCATTCTGGAAGCAAAAGTGTTCCTCATCTTGAATGCTGCAGCATAACCCAATCCTAGCACACTGTTGTTCTTTTAAACTTTGATTATTTTTTAATTATATAAGTACTGTGTTTGTTATAGGATTAGAAAATACAGATTTAAAAAAAACACTATTCATAAGTCCATGAATCAGAGATAACCATTGATTATATTTGGTGTAGAGTCATTGAAACATTTTAAAATCCATATTCATACCTATATGAGTATTATAACTATATGTCACAAAAGTAAATAATCATCTCTCTTAGTCAAATGTACTTCTATAAGATATTTGCTGCATCATATTTAGTTGTTTGCATGTGTTATAATTTAGGTAAATCCCTTTATACATGCTAAGTAATTTCAAATTATACTTGAAAAACATGAACACCTTTCATATTGAGAGTTCACAGGTTTTAAAAGACTGAAAACTAAAGCTATAGCTATGAAATGTGCTATATCTCTATTCTGCTAGTCTCTAATAAATATTAACATAATGGCAATTTGTTAATTCTTGAAACTTTGCCCTTCACAGTCTCTGTTCACTTCATGTGAAACCAGAATTCTGTCATTCATAAAGTATTTCCTGGGTGCCTTTTTTCCCCACCCTAATTTATCTCTATTTTTAATCAGAGGATCTAGTTCATTTACCTTTAGGATGATTATCAACACACTGGGTTTTAAGAAAATCATCTTGCTTATTGTTCTCTATTCGTCCTGTTTTGAGATGCTATTATTCCTTTCTCATCTTCTTTTTGACAAATTTTTTTGTATTCTATTTTTCTCCTTTGAATTTTTATCTATAGCTCTTTTTTTTAGTATTTATGCCAATTATATAGTATTTTTCTATAATCTGAGAACCTTCTAAATAATATTTGGATTTATACCCTTCCTGTACTTTGTACTATTATATTAATGTCATATTTTTACCTTTACGTATGATATAAACCCTGAAATGTGTCATTATTACTTGTACTGTAAGCCGTTCATGTTTGTGTCTGGATGACCTGTGCCTCTGTTAATTATCTGTTGTTTTCCTTGGTTTCAATCGCTTGGTTTTGCTTCTGTGTGCCTGATCTTTTAAATTCGGTGCCAGTTGTTGTGTTTGAAAAATTGTAGAGGTTATTTGATGCCTAAGAGAGTTATCTTCCTCTCTATTAAGTTTTAAATTAGTTTCCGGCAGGTAGCTTTAGACAAAAGCAGGTCCGGGGTCAAGGTGATTCAAGCTGTGCTGTGCGAAGTCCTGTGGGGGCTCTTTCCGGTTACCCTTCTCCTCAGGTGCTGTCCTTGGGGACCCCACCTGAGCCTGGGGCTTTGCCGGGGCCCTCCCTCCTTGGCAGGTCCTGAACTCCCAATCTTTATCCTCCTACACGCACAAGTCATTTGAAAGCCCAGCTCCAAACTACCTCTGGTAGAATTAACTAATGTCCCTGGAACTGAAAATGGCCTACATTTCAGGCTTGTCTTTCTGGATTTTCTTCTCCTGGTTTTCAGTCCAGGAATTCATCTCTGTCTCTGTAGCTCTCCAATGCACTCACAGTTTTAAAAACAATATTTCGTCCAGCCTTTGTTCATATGCCTCCCTAGGGTTATACCTATAATTATTTTGATGCCTTCCTAGGCTTTCAGTAATACGAGTTCTGAAAAATTTTTTAAAGTGTGAAATATAATACATTTAGAAAAGCTCATGTGAAATATAGGTACGACTTACTGTGATGTGAGTATGCAGAGTGACTGCCATGGCGGTCGTGGCTTTTCCTTCTAAGTGACGTCATCCCACGCGCGAGTCCCCTGGTCTCCCATGGCACGTGGCCCAGCGGGGTGTGACGGCATATCACAGTGACAGAGAAATGAGAGTTTGTAAGCAATATTTACGTAGAAATAGTAACCTTATCTCAGGAAATTTATTCTAGTGTCGAGTGTGCATTCGTCTTAGCTGAGGCAAAATAAGAATATCCTGAAGCTAGTTCATGGACCAAGGTTTAAAGTAAACGCACATCATGGGTAATTCAGAGAAGTGGGAGATTCATTATGTTGTTCACATACAGCACTTTTTCTACTGGAATTGGGATAAAAAGATTTGAATGTAGGGCATTTCAATTCAGGAGAAATAATTCAATATCATTCATGAATTTCATGCGTTTTAAAAGTCACTTTCTCTTACAAAGTTGTGTAAGCATAGAAAAGATAAAATGGTGAGAATATCTCATAAAAGAACAAATGGCACGAGGTTCTTCAGTACCAAAGGACCGGCTTGTGGTAGAATAAGAAGGCGGAGAGGAAGGCTAAGGACAGGCGGTCGCAGTCCGGGCGACCTTCCAGAGCGCTCTGTCCCGTTCTTAACTGTGCATTGTTTCTGCTGAGAATGTTCCACAGATTAAAGAACGTTCTTGATGTTCCCAATTACTTCTCTAATGCTTTCAGCAGCATGTAGATGGCCAAGATAGTGAGAGGGTCACCTCGTTTCTTTCACCAAAAATTATGCAGTGCCCATGAAATTTCCCCAAAGGTAAATGAAAAGCTGTTTCTGCCCTTGGCATGAGGTGTGGCCTGGCGCAGCACATTCGGGAAATGTGTAACTAGCAAGAGGCTGTCACATAAAGCAGCGAGTGGCTCTGGTGTCCACGGGGACTCGCTATGTGAATGCAGAGGAGAGACGCCCCCTCCCCCAGCCCAGCTCTCAGGCGTTGTCTTTATGAGGAGTTAATTATGAACGTGAACAGGAAAGGTGAGAGGGAAGTAACTATCAGTAGAGACATAAACCAGAGGAGAACGCATACCTCAGAAGAGGACCGGGATGAGGCCAGCCCCGCACACAGCCTCTCTCCTCAGAGGCACGTTGATCCCCCTGGGGCTGAAGCAGACATGAGGCCCGTGTGAGCGGAGCCCGTTTCAGTTCTGAGGAGTGATGCTTCTCCAAATGACGTATTGGAAGCTTCCCTTTCCTACCCCAAATCATAGAGCAAGTACGTTGTCCCTCCCTTACGCACCGAGGGGAGTCATTTCTCATTTAGGCAAACAGCGACATTATCTGCTAACATCGTCTAGAAACAGCTCATAACATGCTGTTTGTGATTCAGAATCGGCCCAAGTGGTCAGGATGAGAGAGAAACTCAAAGCAACAGTAGTTATGAGTGGTTCACAGAGGAATGTGGAAAGGCGTCCTGCGATAACCAGCTCCCTTTTCTGTCGTGAAACAGAATATAGATCCCCAGCTAAACTTTGCTTGGTAGCTGGGTGTCGCTGTTGTGACCGCGTGTGTTGGAATGCGCCATGGCCCGGGTGTCACGCACAGATGCTCACGCCATGGGACGCAGGCCCACAGCTCGCCAAGGGACACCGCGGCTCGCAGGCCGCTGCCTCCTCACGTCCAGCTAAGAAGCATACGTTGCTTTAATGATTGTGGATTTCTAAGATGTTTGAGAAAGAACAGTGTGCTCATAGTGTACTTATTTTTTAAAGCATATACACAGAACATGCTGGGAGCCAACATGCCAAGATATTATGGGGACTAAATCTAGAAAGTGGCAATTATTATATTTTTGTAATTTTCATACCTTTAGTTTTTCCTCCTAGAAAAATTACTTTTTCTTTTAAAAAGAAAATTCCCCTATTTCAGTGATGAAAGCAGGTGAACAAGACGTTTGCAGTGTCGTGGCCACCGGGAAGACATACTATGAGCCAAATGCAGAAACTCTTCCTTTTTCCCGTCTTCTTTTTTAACTCCTTTTCCCTTTTCCTTCGCACCTATTCAGTCATTGATTCAAACATTTTTGCTGAGCATCTACCATGTTCACTGTCCTGGGCTGTAAGATTTTGATGGTGACCCAAAGCACGGGTGCCTGTCCTCCTGCTGCTGAGCAGGGACGACAGCTGTGACCCACCCTGGGAGCGAGGGCGCCAAACCCAGCGCAGGCCGGAGGACAAAGCAGGCTCTGGAAAGAGCCGGAAACACGAACTGCTGAGCAGATCTGAGCTGCTCTCCTGGGCTGGACACAGAGCTGCCGCTTCTGCGCGTGAAGGGGCTGGTTTGGAAGGCCATCGTCCAGAAGTGAGAGTGATCTTTTATTCTGATGAGTGAGTCTAGACTTCAGTATCTTGTCTTCTTGGGTCACCATGTTACCTCTTTCACTCAGTTTTATTTTCTCTGTGTGCGTGAAAATCGCTCATGTGTGCTAGATAAGAGGGTGTTAGTTTACTAACTGTCATCCTTATACCTCGACAACTATCTCTATTATTTTTTAAAATTCTAGAGTACTAACTCTAGAATATCAAACAACTATGAACAGCTAGCTATTTTTTTCTTCTATCCTGGAAAGATACTGGTTTCTCTTTTTCTAAATTAAAATCTCTTATTGTCTTGAGTGTGCACACAGCAAGCAATATATACTACTTTATAGGAATTTAGAAGTTCAAAAATGAGGGGGTGGGTTAGGGTCAGTTGAGGAGGGCAGATATTGTTTTCATTTGACAGGGGTGAAGTAAGGTAAGTGAGAAGTTGAGTTTGTAAAGATTACATAATACGTTAGTGGTAGAAGTGGTATTTAAACGCAGGTTTTTTTCAAATTCCAAATCTTTGTTTGTTCTGTAGTGTATCTGAATATTTAGGATAGCATTAACACTGTACTTTAGGTTTATATAGATTTATGTAAGAATATATTTTCAGTCTGTCTCTAAAGTTAATTTTTGACAAGCTTTTCCAATGTTCTCTTTCTGCCGCATTAAGCTTGCCTTATTGGATCATAAACTTTTAGTTTGCTGACTTAAATTTTTAGATTCAAGATGCAAATAGATATTTGAATCATAAATGGGATGAATAAAATTTCCGAATAACATTAAGATACTACCCACAGATGCTAGACATTTCTCAGCAGCTGTACTGCGTTTAGGCCAGAAGGTGGCAGAAGAGCTAAAGCAATGAGAAGTTATGTGCGGCAGACAGTGGGCTCTTCCTTAAAGGGATGCTCGAGAAACCAGTATGTCCTTAAAGGGATGCTCAAGAAACCAGTATGTCCTTAAAGGGATGCTCGAGAAACCAGTATGTGCGTTTTATAGTTCTTTCTCCTGATGAAAGCAAGCATCCCTTTCCCTGTGAAACTTTCTCCTTCCTTTGAAATTACAGAATGACTGCAGAAGAACAACATAAACATAAGGAAATGAAAGGAACAGCACTCGAATCTTACCCACCCCTAGGGGACAACCACGAATGTGAGCGGCACCTGGAGGGCCCGCACGTGCCCGGAGGGCTGGGTGTCACGCCCCTGTGGGCCAGTCTGTGCCTGGAGAGACACTTGGAGGGCTGAGCACCGGGGTGAGGGCGGCGTCCTGGGCCCACAGCCCAGTTTGCGTGGAGACGGCCAGCTCCCACTCCTGCCCCAAGCGCTGGGGCGCGTGTGCAAAGCCAGGTTCTGTGCTTGCTTGGAAGGCAGAATTCACACCTGAAAGCCTCAACCCAGCATCTGAAGGGCCGGATTCCACACTGGTTGCTAAGATGTACTTCTTCTTGGCTCACGTTCCGTACAGAGTTCCAGGCTCCTTCTTCATTGGGTTGGATTCTGTGTGGGGGCCAGGTTCCCACCCTTGAGTGCGAGGTCCACGCCTGAGGGCCAGCGTCCACTGCCCACTGACCGTGCTTCTCGCCAGGCAGTCCAGGGCCCATGCCCACTGTCCAGGGTCCGGGCACGTGCAGGTCCCACGTGCAGAGGCAGCTGGCAGAGCTGCGGGGCCTCCGTGCACGCCGGGGAGGCAGGGTCCACACTGGAGGGACAGAGTTCACGCCCGGAGGGGCTGAGCCCGTGTGCATGGGGAACGTTCCATGACTCACACCACTGTCCACACCTGGGGTCCCTGTCCACACTGGGGGCCACACCCAGTGTGTGGAGCAGAGTCCAAACCTGGGCAAAGGGGAGGGAAGGCCTCACTCCAGGCCTGCGGTGCCAGCTCCCTGTGCGTGGGAGACCCGTTCCCTCCAAGGACGCAGGCCAGAGCCCGGGGAGCCTGGTCTCCTGGCCGGAGGGCAGGGCCCGCGAGCCCGAGCGGGCAGTTCGGCCACAACGCTCCTGCCGGGAAGGAGGGTTTGCCTCTGATTCATGACTCCAGAAGTGGTCGTGCCGATCACCACATTGAGACCGCGTTGTGACATAAGTGACCTAAGAATAGCAGCAGAATCGTGAGGCTCGCCAGGAGCTTTTCTGTGCTTGCAGAGGAAAAGAATGCTTCTGCCGAATAAATCTAAAGAGGACAGCGGGAGACACGAGTCACGTGTTGGGTTTCGCGTGGTGTAGCTGCAGCTGTTGAACCCCGCCATCAGCCGCGGTGATGGAGCGCTAGGCCTGCACCTGCACCGCTGGGTCGTGTTGTTTAGTTCTATGCGACACGTCCTGTCCCTTGACAGATCAGAAAACTGTGGCACAGAGTTGCACTAATCTTCCCAACGGTCTCCTAGCCGGTATACCGTGGAGTAAGAACATGAGCTCTGCTACGCTTTGTGTATTTTAGATCAGGGGTCCCCAAACCCCAGGCCAGGGTCCATGGCCAGTCAGGACCCGGGCCGCCCAGCAGGAGGTGAGTGGCAGGCGAGTGAGTGAAGCTTCATCTGCAGCCGCCCCCCAGAGCTGGCATCACTGCCTCAGCTCCGCCTCAGGTCCTCAAGCGTTATTTTCTCATAGGAGCGCAGGTGCCCGGTGCCAGAAAGGTTGGGGGCCACTATTTCAGATGCTAATGGGCTTTGTCTGCAGTCTTGAATAAACCCCAAAACAAGTAGTAGTTGGTGCTGATTCCCTGGCTGCAGTTAAACTCAACTGTCTGTGTGATGCACAAAACCTACATTTTAAGCTGTGGATAATCTTACATAATCTTACCTAAGAAAAGCAGTATTAACTCCAAGAACTATTCCTTACAGCACTAAAAACAAATTCCGTTCAACTTCTGAGGTGTGAATTAATGGGATGCACAAAGAATGATATTCTTAACTAGTTCTTGTAAAGCAATTTTTATCCCCGAAGCATTTTAGGAAATTAATTAATCATCATATCCTTTAGAAAGAAAACTCTTCTGTCGTCAGGAGCCTCTGTCACAGGATTCAGAATGTGCTGTGAGACAGATACACGCTGACATTGGGGACATTCGGGTACACTTATTCACTAAGCAAATGTTTTTTTAGTGTCATTTCTAGAAATTTGTGTGCTGGGCTCTCTGTACTTTACAGCTAATAACATTAGAGAATCAGAGCCAGCCTAAGACTGAAAGAATCTTCATAGCCACTGTGTCATTTCATTCATTCAACTTCCTGCTTTAGGATACATTTGCATTACATCACTGACTCATTTTGCAACTGAGTATCATTTCAAGCAGGGTCTGTTCCTGTCACATGAAATGATAAATTTGTACGTTTGGAACGGCAAATCTAGTTATTAATGCTTTATGTAAGCAAATTAATTTTTTTCTTGGGGATTATTGCCAGTATTTAATATTATGAATTCTACCGAGATGTTGAAGAATTTTAAAAATCACAGTAAATTGCAAAATGGGTTCATTGATCTGAGCAGGTAACCAGAAGAGGTGGCACATGAGCTGGGCCTTGAAGGGTGAGCTCGGGGTTCCCAGGCGGAGGTGTTGCAGACACTAGGCGTGCTGGAGACGGGATGGCACGAGCGGAAATGTGGAAGAGGGGCAGGCTTAGCGCGAGGGTGAGCTGTCCAGGTGGAAGGAAACACTGTCACAATAATGGCCGTAAAGACAGTACGGAGACCCATCTGTAGAAGTCCGTGGATAGTGGGCTCAGAGTTCAGTCTTCATGAAATGAATTCCCATATGTCAGTATCGCGCTCGGTACACACACACACACAGTCACATTCCCTTTACATAGCTGCATACATTATATCATAAACTAGACATTGCTCTTAACCTGAGTTCATGTAATTTTGAATATATCAGGATTTATTGGATCAATCCTCTCTCCATGAACTTTTGGGTTCTATAAACATTGGAGGTCTATAAACCATGCCATACTGAGTGCACAGTGCGCATCTATATTGATCCAATTTATGTTCTTCCCAAAATTTTCCTGGCCCACCTACCTGCTAGGCCCTTGCTGCCTTCTCGCTGAAGTACTGTGGAGCTCAGTGGAGTGGCTGCCTCAGCATTTACCTCTTGGAGGCTCTCGGGCTCCCCCAAGGAGGAGTCATGTGGGGGGAGCCTCCTGGCCAGTTGCAGCCCAGGCCACATTCCCAGGGACCCCAGGTCCCACCTGGAGGCCCAGGCCAGGTTGTTGGGGAGGGCCTGCCTCCGGCCTCCTAGGCTGCCTGAGACCCTGGAGCAGCTTGAAGTGCAGGTGGACCCAGTACCCAGCGGGCGGACCGGAGGTGGAGAGGAGATGACGCCGAAGTCGCCCCTCCCCCGGGGCAGTTCCGCAGGCCTGCAGGGCCAGGCCAGAGAGAGCTGGCTGAGCCAGTGACTAGCTGCACTTTCTTGTGAAACCGCCTACGTCCCCGAGTACCACTTCTAATTTTTTCTCCTTCCTCTTCTGCCTGGCTCCCCTCGTCCATCATTTTTGCTGCCGTAGGTTGTACCTCCGGGAAGCCTGGCCATGCACACTTTGCCTGAGATCCCAGCTCCCAGGCCGTCTGTGCAAGGTGTCTTCTCTGTGATGCTGTGATGTCTGCTCCTCCCTTGGAGAGACACCTCCGTCCTGTAATACCACGGGGCCTGGGACGGGAGCAAGTGACCCTCAGCACGAGGTGCCCTGACTTCCTCCCGCAGAGGTCGGGCTGGCTTGCCCTCTTCCCAGCAACCGAATGCTGATTTCTTTTTGATAGACTCGTGAAGTGAGTTCTTGTTGCTCACCTGTAATCTTTTTTGTATTTTGCTAAAATGAACTAAATTCATACCGTTTCTGGATGGGAGGTTCAGTAAGTCCATGCAGTGCAACCTGGGCAGTGAGGTAAGATTGTTGACCAGTTGTCCGCACGCATTTCCCACGGGAGGAGCTAATCTGTTATTCATCTAACAGATGAATTACCCTCTTTTTTATAGGAGGCATTGGTTTGTTGGAATTTAAATTTTGAGAGAGCAAAATGAGCATGGCCATTTATCGTGCGAAAGATTTTTGTTCAACAGCGCTTGCTAAGCCACGGCCACACGAGGTGCTTCGCACACACTGGGTTCGCGGTTGCACACACGACAGTGGACAGCTGGTGCAGCTCGCGTATGTGATGGAGAAGGTACAAGCCAGGGAGGCGAGGTCTCCACCGGCACCCAGGAATGATTCGGAGCTGGGAGGCAAAGCCTGGAGGGGAGGCAGGGAGGGGAGCGCGTGCCCGTGCACGGACATGTGCGTGTGTGCATGTGTGTGTGTCTGGGAGGGCTTCGGGAGAGGTGAGACTAGGTGTTGCAGGGTCTTGGGAGCAGCACAGAGGACAGATGTGCATTTGGCCTGAACCCCAAGGTCGGCGGTGCCACTGACCGCCTGTGTGCAAGGAAGGAAGGGACCTGGGTGTCCAGGGCTGGAGCAGGGACAGGGGAGGAGGCGTGATCTGGGCGTCCAGGAAGGGGCTCTGGCTCCGGGGTGGGGGAGCTGTGCCTGTCAGAATCCCTTCCCCATTGGCTCGGGGTGGGCGGAGTCAGGGATGATGCTGGCTCCTCCTAAAGAAGACAGGCCTGTTCACTGCAGCCTGTCCTGGTCTGCCGCCTGTGTCCCGAGGAGCTATGCCGGCTTAGCAAAGGGATTTATGTAACTGCTGGTTATGTAAAATACTGATGATTGGCTTTTTTTGAGCAACTATTTTGGGCCAGGCATGGAATATTTCATTTAATCCTTACGGCCCTCCATGAGATGAGTGCTGATGTCATTTCTACTTAGATGGAGAAACTGAGGCACAAACAGATTGTGACTTGCCTCAGGTCACACGTGCAAGAGCCTGTGTGTGCCCCCCCCCATTTAATAGCTCACGTTGCTGTGGTGACTTCCACGAGTGAAAATGAAAGAATCTTGTGAAGTTAGGAACATTTGTAAACCTGAAGCAGTGTTGCCCATTGGAAGGTGGGCATGTCATTCAATAGAATTTTGAAGCCCAATTTTTTAGAAATTGTCAGTTAAGGTTATGGGGCAGAACTTTACAACTAGTTATCAGTTTGGGGTTCTTTTCTTTTTGAAATATGATTGATATTACCAGTTTTTAAAGTGTTAACTCCTTTAAGTCAGAACCTCCCCTTTCTGTTTTACTTTCTTTCTTTCTTTTTTTTTTTTCCTAACAGATTTGAAGCTGGGATGGAAATTGGAAGGAGGAAGTAGCTGTTAAGCTCTGAGAATTTTTCCAAGTGTAATTCAGTCTGCAAATTGCTTTAGCAAATGAGAGTTTTTTCAAAACTGCCCCTAAGCTGTAAAACAAATGGTGTATTTTATGTGGTAGTTAACAGGGTTGAATCTGCTCACCTCAAGGACGTGCTATGGTCCAAAAGAACTAGTTTTCTTCATAAAAACGTATAAAAGGTTGATGTTGGAGATTCTGAAACATGAACTAGAACAGCTGCATGATTAGAATATGGTTTCCGCCTCTTCTTCAGGGAAAGGTAGCTTAATTTAACACAAATCACTTTTGAAAAAGTGTTTCCAAAAACCCTGGTCCACCCACAAACTAAACACTCAGCTTTTGGGGTTTCGTTTTGGAGAAATCATTCATACAGGTTCAATCTGTTCTTACTTATTCCCTAATTAGAGGCTAATTGGCTCTAGTAAAGGGACCTGTCGGATACCTTGTGGAAGCCTCTTTTCCCATGAGGGAGCAGCCACGGGGGTGCACTGGGGTGCAGCTGGGACCTGACACCCTCTGCATGTGGGGCTGCCGGTTCTGGATAGTGCCCGCCTGGGCGAAGGGGCACATTCGTAGTGTGTACATTCTCTCTCTGCGTGCACAGTGTCACGACGCCCCTGCTGTGCGCTGGCTGCTGACTCACCCACCCGGTGCCTCAGAGAGCCTCCTCCTCTCTGTGTCCCGAGCAGGCTGAGGGGACATTGCAGTGGTGAACAGAGCAGTCGGGGTCTGCCCACAGGTCAGTGCCCGTTGTCATCAACCCAAGTCTTACAAGGGGCTGTTAAGTTTGGACAGGGTAGGCAACTTGCTCCCTAGTCCCACTGCCCTGCACTCCCTCACATCAGCCAGGGCTTAGTGACCATCCCCAGGAAGTTGCCATGAGATCCCTAAATTCCACATTTGTGTGAAGAGGCCAGTGAGAAAGGTGGAGCTTGTTTCTGGGCCCTGCGGGGGATGGCTGGGGCGCCGCACTGTCGCCAGGCCCTCATCCAACCTCCCACAGGCCTGGTGCCTTCAGAAACACAGGTGCGCTGTGGCCTCTCTCTGATGATGCGAAGGGGCATATAAGTTCATCAAAGCTAGCCTCTCTTTTTGTGGGGTGCGGAGCCCCACTGTGTCCCCCTGAGCACACTCTCAGGCATCCCCGTGGCCCAGCACATGACCGAGCACTGCCCTGAGCAGCCTGTCTCCGGGCCCTCCGCTTCATCTTACCATCATCAGTTCATGTGACTGCATGTTATGACAGGAAGGAGCTAACATTCTTCACTCTCTTACTCTGATTCCTGTACTCAGTATAAGATTATTTAATCTTTCCTCCTTCAGTTCATTCATTGCACATTTATTGAGTATCTACCATGTGTCTAGCAATTTTCCAGACAAGACACATGAAAAATACAATTCTTACTCTCTAGCATCTCAGTTTAGACAGGCCACCTAGTGGATACTAAAAAATTATTAGAAAAAACAAACACCGTGATAAGGGACATGGAAGAATGAGGAGCATGGTATGGAAACAGGAGGGAAAACCAGGCAGCCTTGGGGATGGGTGGGGGGAGAGGGAAAGATGTTTGGGCTGATCCTTAAAGCCCAACCAAGTGACAGGCAGGTGGCTGAGGAAATCTCTGTGTCCAGGCAGAGTGCCAAGGGCGGCAGCTGGCGGGCAGGAGGCAGCGTAGGTGCAGCACGTGAAGCGCAGGGTAGGGGAGGGCAGAGGGCAGGCAGGGAGGCCAGGCAGCTCCGTCTCGTGGGCTGGCGCCGAGGGCAGGCGCGGGGTGGCACCTGAGAAGCCCAGCCACAGATTAGAAAGGGCTGAGGGTGAGGGACAGTGCGGGGAGGAGTCTAAGTTCCCAGGCTTCTCTTCTGCATGGAGTGATGAACTGTGACCTTCTTCAACAAATATGGAAGACACAGTACTTAGGAGAAAATGACATATTTTTAGACCCGTTCAATTCAAAGCGCCTAAGCAATATCCGTAAGGAAGAGCGCTCGGCCAGGCTGTAGCACGAATCTAAGGCGAGGGGGATGTCTGCTGGGTACGCGGTCATCAGCCTGTGGACAGTGGACCCCGCGGGGTTGGATAGCACCAGCCTGTGGACGAGAGAGCGAGAGAGGGAGTGGGAGAGGAAAGGAGGCTGGGGACAGTTAGGGGAACATCCGCTGGAAAGGCGGGCAGAGTGAGCGGAGGGGGCGGGGCGCGAACGGAGGGGCGGGGCGCGAGTGGAGTGGGCGGGGCTTGAACGGAGGGGGCGGGGCGGCGCTGTGGGTGACAGACGCCACCAGTGCTTGCTGGGCCTCTGCGCTAGACATGCCAGGCGCTGCATGTGACGTTTCTCTGGTCCTTGGGACACGGCTGCAAAGCAGAGGCGTTGGTGTGCGAACAGGGACTGGTGTTGAGGACTCTCTCTGTGTCTGGCGTTTGAGTCCTTTGCACGCCATGCCGCCTCCCCGTGTCCACAGCTGAGCGGCGCTCGGTTCTGTCTGCCTCTTCACAATGAAAATGCTCCGAGTGAACACGCCAGGAGATGGGAGTTGTCTCTTCTCACACAGTGGCACGACAGGGACATTCTATCCTCAGGGTGAAGTAGCTCCTAGGAAAACAGCCGTTATTGGTTAGCCATTCGGCCATGGCACTTACTACTCGTGGGTCCTAATTTTGTGTCTGCCTGTGCAGGCACTGACGGGGATCCGCGCCCTCCTCTGTCCTCCCCGCCCTCACTGTAAACCTGTGGTGTTCCCCTCTCTCGCTGCACTCCAGTCACCCGCTAAAGCAGTGTCTCCTTCAGCTGCCGGCACCTGTCTGGTCACCATTCCCCAGCCATGCCTGTCCGCTGTCTGGCATGAAGCAGACACGCAACGAATTTTTGGTACAATTATTTTTTTCTACCCAGGTTTCCTCCAATGACTTAACAAATGGCTCTCTTTAACAGGAGGTGTTTAGATTGACTTTATCCGTCATCAGAGTCCAAGCAACAAAAACTAACTCTTACTAACTTTTCGGGTTTTTCTAACTCTTCCATAGTACAGCTACTATGAAAACAGTATGGAGGTTCCTCAAAAATTTAAAAACAGAACTACTGTACAATCCAGCCATCCCACTTCTGGGTATTTATCCAAAGGAAATGAAAACAGGATATCAAAGAGCTGTCTGCACAGCAGTGTTCACTGCAGCCCTGTCCACAGAGGCCAACACGTGCAAACAGCCTGCATGTGCATCAGTGGGTGAGTGGGTAAATCAGATGTGATGTACTCATACAATGGAATAGTATTCGCCATGAGAAAGAAGGAAATAGGAAATGTCGCCCTTTGCGATCATGTTGCTGACCCTTGAAGGCACTATGCTAGATGAAATAAACCAGACAGAAAGACAAATACTACATGGTATGACTTGTGTGGAGAATCGTAAAAACAAATGTCAAGTTCACAGAAACAGCAGAGCAGTGGTTGCCAGGGGCTGGGACGTAGTAGGGCGGATAGGGAGAGGTTGGTAAAGGGTACAGGCTTTCAGCTGTAGGTGAATAAGGTCTGAGACGCTGATGTAAAACAAGGGGACTGTGGTTTATAGTACTGTATTATATAATTGAAATTCGCTAAAAGAACTTGAAAGTTCTCTCTCTCTCTCTCTCTCTCTCTCTCTCTAAGATAAAACAGAAAAGGACATTTTGGAAGCATACTAGGTCACTCAGGAAGTGAATCAGAGGGCTGGAGACTAAGTTTGGAGGACAAGGCTACCAAAATCACAGCCAAAGTTCCCTTACATCCCTTATCATATCGGTTCTTCAGGGCTCCACTTCACGTACTTCGATCCAGATTTAAAGTAGCCAGTGAAGCATCCTGTCAGCTAAGCCTAGATCCATGTCTGCTCCAGCCTCCAGGGGACAGGGAGAGAGGGGCCATTTTCCCTCCTTAGAAGAGGTGCGTTCTGCCCTGGTCAGGATCCCCACCATGGGGACAGGCCCCTAGATGGGAAAACAGTTTGGGGCTTCGGCTGCGAAAGCAACGAAAAAATCCACTCGGCTAACTGACAGGTGGTGAGTCATGGCTCCAAAAGACAGACTTCTGCAGAATTTTAAAATATAAATAAGATTCCTGGCTGTCTGAATGGCATAGGTAACAGTTCCTCCCTGAAGCAGAGGTGGGTTGACATGCAGCTCACTCCCACACAGTTCTCTCCTCACTGCTAGAAATACCTTTGTGTCCCAGCTTTGTAAGAACCCTAAGAGCTGGAATTGAGAATTGCATGTCTTTATTTTTTTCTGGGATCTTGGGAAGAAGATGTGCTTCCTCCCTGTTCAGCTGTCTCCTGTTTGTGACTGATAATACATAAAGCAGCGAGACTTATGTGTTTCAGGAAAATGATGTGTGAAACAGTTTTTCAAAATGCACGCTGTCTACATAAAAAGAAAATCCAAAATATGTTTGGTTGCCACTTTGTGGAGCCTGTTGAATCTGGTGGTGAATGGGAATTTAACTGCCATCTCTTTCTGCTGGAGCCTGCTACAAACACCACGTTTCCTTTAGATAGAGAAGTCAGCTTCCGTGTACAGTGTTCATGCTGAAATCGTAAAAAAAAAAAAAAAAAAAAAAAAAGAAAAGAAAAAGAAAAGAAAAAAAATGACTAGGTGGTTGTTGAATAATTGATGTTCTTGGGAGACCATTAGAGGAAATAAGCAAAGCCACAGATACCGAAAGTATCCCTGGAGTCAGCACAGACAGAAGGAACATTGCATCTTACCATTAGGAGTGGCTCCCTGTCTTTGCACGGTGACTGCTGATCACTCTCCTGTTCTCATTTATAACCAGAGCTGCTTTCGTCTCTGGCTCCTGTCCCTGTGGGTTGGCATAAAAAGATTACCACTTGCAGGGCAGAATTTAAGAGCCAAGAGACCCACAGCTAGGGTGACAAGGGCCAGACTTACACAGTACTTGTTGCAGAAAAATTGGTCTTGTCCACCAGCCAGGGGCAAGAACAAAGGATGAGGTTTCAGACTTGGTAACTTGGTGTTTGTGGGCAGCACCCTTCCTTCTCTCTCTGGTTTTTTTTCTTCACTCATTGAATGACTAGCAGGCATTTGATGAGCTGGCCAGTCTGTTTTTCAGTGATTTTGTATTTTGATGAGCAGCTGTCAAAAGGTAGGGCCTATTCCAGCCGTTCAGATAGTGAGATTGTGCTTAGTAAGTAAAAGCACACAGAGATTGCAGGTTAATGTTGCTGAAGCACAGCCGCAATGAGTATCTGCTCCGGTTAGATCCGATGCCTCCACCTTTCCACCATATAAGTCCAGACCTCTACCCAGTTCAGGAGTCTTCATGCAGGGCAGCTGCCTGTCTTCTGACAGTGTATGCTGCTGTTTCCTGTGTGCGGAGTATAGACCACTGCAGTGGTTCTTAATCCTGGCCGCACGGTAAGCTTGCTGGGGAAGCTTTTTTTAAACACAGATACCAGGGCCCACTGTGTGCGAACCAAATATAAGCTCTTTATTTTGCTCATCTATTGCTATAAAACAAACCACCCTAAGACTTAATTATATAAAACGGTAACTGTTGTTTCATGCTGCCAAATTCGGTGGGTCCAGAATTTGGAAGGGGCACAGTACCAAGGGTGTGTCGCCGATGTCCAAGGTTTTGGCTGCGGCCACACAAATGGCTAAGCGTGTCTCAGACAGCCAGGTGCTAGAGCCATCTGCAGGCTTCTTTCTTACCATTTCTGCAGCTGGGGCGGGGATGACGCAAAGGCTGGCCTCGGCTCTGCTGTCAGCCAGGGCACCTCCATCTGCTCCTCCGTGTAGTTTGGGCTTCCTCGAAGCAGCTGACTCAAGGTAGTCAGGATTCTCTCAAGGAGCCCAGGACTCCAGGGGGCAAATACTCCTGAAAAGGTGGGATTGTGAGCCTTGTGCACAGCCGGCCTCAGAAGCCACATGGCATTGCCACACACCTCTGGTAATTCCGAGGTACACAGCTGAGAACCGCTGGGTCCATTGCTTGCAAACATTCATCTCCGGGGCAGGGCTGCGCCTTGGGTGAGGCAGAGAAATACCTAGGGTGCAAACTTTAAGAAGGCTTCACACTAGGGACTGTGCAGACACCTGGCAGCACCTCCTCCCACCTCTGGCCTCGCCCTCTTCCTGCCCTGGAGCCCTGGCCACATTGTCTCAGTCACAGTGGGAGGGGCCTCAGGCTCCTGGGCCACACTCTGCTATTGACTCAGTAAACCAGGGGCACGGATAGGCATTCTGGACTATGACGAAGATGCCCAGGGCATTAACTACAGATTTCATGTGCTTTCTCGGTACCTTTGCTCATGCCATTCCCTTTGCCTGCAATGTCTTTTCCTTCTGTTTCTATCAACTGTGGAATATCTACCAATTTTTAGGATAGATTTCAAATGTCGCTTCTTGTATCAAGACTTCGTCTCGTCTCGCTCCGGCTCCCACTCCCTGCACCTTTTGGGCAGTCAGATCATGAAGTCCCTCCTAAGAAACCCCCAGAGCTTTTGGTATGCTTTAAGGCACCCGCATCGTGTCCTGCACTGTGGTTGCTCGTGGACTTATCCTATGAAAAGGACGTGTTCTCTTTTCTTGGGAGGCCACAGAATGCAGGTCTGGACCGAGGCCATCAGTTCTCACAGGCACTGTTCTCTGGGACGCATGTGTCTCCCACACAGCTGCTTCATGCCTCCTGCACAGTGTAGATGCTCAATAAACAGTGGCTATTTCTCCCCACGAAAGGGGGGATTCTCGTTGTTACAGCCCCACGGAAGCCCTCACATTTGAGTAATTACTCTGAATTCTCAAGCACAGCTAGGGACTACGTCTTGCCTTGTGCAGACCTCCTCGCGGACATCGCCTGACGGTCTCTCCCCCTGGCGACCCTGGCACTCCCTCTGCAGAAGCCGCAGCGCAGCCTCGGTCCACGGAGCCCTTTGAGGTAAGTACCGGCGTTGCGACCGTTTTACTGATGAGGAAAACCGATGCTGAACGATTTAGTAACTTTCTAGGTCACAAGATAACAAACTGACCACGGCAGATTTCGAGCCCAGGTCCCCAAGACTCCAAAACCGAATGGCCCAATCCCCTAGACTGACCCAGGCCCTCGACAGAATGTCCGCCTTCGGGAGGGCGGGCCAGTCAGGTTGGCAGCACCCCTGGAACTCTTTGGCTCCCCGCGGGGTGAGCTGGGCGTCCCTGCTGGGCGCAGGGGCTGCTCGGGAAAAACTCTGCCATCCGTCGTCCCCCTCTGTTCGGGCCGTTGTAGGTGGGCGGGACCCCGTGGTGGTGAAGCCCCGGTCCATATGCTCCCAACGGGGACGCGCCCGCCGTGTGACAGTCTGGCGCGTGGGCGAGCGAGGGGGCGCGGCGGGGGCGGGGCGGGGAGCTGGGCGCAGGGAGGACGCGGCGCGGGGCGGGGCGGAGCGGGAGGCGGGAGCCGGGCGCGGGCGCAGCGGGCAGCAGCCGGCGGCAGGGCAGGATGGAGGGTGCTCGGGACACGCCGCCGTCTTCCAGCTCGTCCGAGGAGCTCAGCTGCGCCCCGCCGCTGTCCAAGGGCATGTCGATCTTCCTGGATGTAAGTGCAGGGAGTCAGGGGTCGGGCCCCCAGGTGCTGCCCCGCCTCGCGCCCCTCGCCCCGGCCCGAGGCCGGCGCCGAGCAGTGCCCACCCCCAGCTCGGGAGGGGCCGGCCGGGCCCTGAGCGGGGGCTGCAGCCCACCAGTGACGAAGTGCGATGTCCCTGGCTGGCAGCGGGACTGGAGTCGTCCACACGTCTCCTTTCGGGTGAACGGGGTGTTTGAGGGGCGTTGACCCTCTCACCTCTCAGGCGCGGGATGCGCAGCCCCCGGCGGGCGCTGCCCGAGGCTGCCCAGGATGAGGCCCCGATGGCCGCGCCCCCCCCCCCCGCCCCTCAGGCTCCGCGGGGAGCGGCCCGCGTTCCCTCCGCGGCGGTGGCCGGTCTCTTTTTCACAGCGACTTCCTTCGCGGCCACCTGCTGCCTTTCCATCCTCCAGCGCGTGCTCCCGGGCGCATCCCGCAACCCTTCGTGCGCCCCACGTGCGTCCCCGGGGCCCTGCCACCGGCTTTCTCCATTTCTGACGCGATGAGCTTTCTTTCCCTTTCTCTGCTGTTTTCCTGTCCTCATTCGTAGTTCCTATAGTTTTTTTCCTCCTTTATTTCCCAGCGCTGCTTTCCTCTCCCCGTTGTCTCTGTTCTTCCTCCCACCGTGCACCCCCATTCCCGTACCCCCACCCCTTGCCTAGAGGGTTCAGCCCCCCAGCCCCCTGCAGGTCTGGCCCTCAGCTGTCACAGTCATGCTGCCCCCCGGGGAGCGTTTGGCTCAGTGAGCACAATCCTCGCTGCTTCGTTTTTAGGCAGATGGCAAATGGGCAGAGCATGGAGCTCCGTCCTCTGCCCTCCTCTGAGTGACCGTTTCTCACGCAGTCGTGGTCTGGGGGCGAAGGCCACGTGCACGTTATGTGTGGAGAGCTGAAGAATGGAGGGAGGCAGACGTGTGGAGACAGAGAGAGGTGCCCTCCGAGTTTCTTTTGAGAGGACCAGCTGGGGATTTTAATGGTGCCCTGTGTGCAATGACTCCTAGTCTATGTCACATCACATCGATCGGGCTCCACCGCGCCTGCTGGCAGCCCCCTCCCGTCGTCACCGCAGTTCCCCTGGGGACGGAGGCGCCCGGGGCCCGCCAGCTGCTTCCCACCCAAGCGGGGTCTGGTTCCCGCCCTCTCGCGATGGGAGTCTGGACCCCGCTCCTCGTGAGCGCGCAGCTGTGCGTGGCTCGGGGCTGTCGGTGCTATTCTTGGTGCCGTCGGTTCACCTGGCCGGTGTTACTCCTTTTAAGTCCTGCTGTTCAAGACCAGAAATGCCTTCAGGAACCGAGGCTGCAGCGGGGAGAAAGCACCCAGCACCTCTGAGGGGGCCCTCGAGGGTGTGGAAAGCAGGTCAGACGTGAGGGCGATGGCGCGCGCGGTGCCGAGGGGGCTTCGGCAGGGAGGGCCCCGCGTTCCTTCAGACCTGGTCTCCACTGCGTGTCCCTGGGCGGCAGGCACTTCCCTGTGGCTGCTGAGAGCAGCTAATAGACACTGTGCAGACAGTGGAAAGTCATCCCCCCCCACACCTCAACTCTGCCCGAGTGTTCAAACTGCGACTTAAAAAAAAAAAAAAAAGAGGAGGAAATTAAAATCTCGTTCATTGTATGTGCACAATTATTCCCAGGTTCTGTAAACGAGCAGCACCAGACCCTTGTCCAGAAGGGATTTGTGGTCTGTGAACAAGACAACCTGCTCTTCTTCACTGGTTCTAGACTTTAACAATGAAATATAAACCTTATTTTACATGAAAGGTGTTGACATGCTGTTTGCCAGTAAAATGTAAGAGTCTGAAAAAAAAAAGCCACTGGATTTTATCTCAAGCAGAAAAGATTTTGTTTACACTTTTCTTTGAGTTATTTTGTGAAAAATCCATTGCTCTGATGAAAAAGATAATATAAAAAAGAATTTGTTACTTAGGGATTTTTGAATTACTCATTTAGGATCATCTTGCTTTTAGCAAAAAATAACATGAAATATAAATAATTTAATTAGTTTTAATATATTCTAGTAGCATTGCTAAAAAGATTGCTTTTTGAACTCTATTCAGATTATAATAAGTAGATGATAGAAATTCCCTATTCCAAAGGTGAACAGAAAGGGAACCAGTTAGAGCCTTCTGCGTCACAGAGACTAATTTCCAAATTTGAGGACAACTGTAATTCTCAGCATTTATCTTCCAATGCCACTGGAATAATCAGTCCTCTAAGAAATGATTTAAACTGCTTTTGAGGCTACTGTTACTGAGGTGACCAGATGTGTCCACCGGGTTAGAGACTAGCCATGGATCAGAAAATCAGACATTTACCACAAATTATGGCTTTTGCATCATTTTCCCTACCTCCAAATCAGCAGTAAGAATGAGTATAATACTTAATTCTGAAAGTCACTGTACAAAATTGGAGTTCATAGGATAGAAAACCGAGAAACAAAGGGAATGTATTATATAAATGTGAGCTGTTACATCAGTGTTTCACGTTGAATGCATAAATAACAGTAGCCAAGTCCACAAACTAATACTGGGACTTTTTCTTTATAACTGTGATTTATGTGACTATCTTTCTAAAAGCTGACAGAATTAAGCATCGGTTCATCCTAAGTACTCTCGATGACCTGCTGGGGGTTAGGGAGCCCGGTGTGGGGCTCAGGGCCGTGCTGAGGCTGGCGCTGTGTGTACACCTGGGCTCCGGCCAGCCGCTGGAGGGGCCGGCCCACAGGGAGGTGAGGGTGGCTTTCCTGTTGTGCCAGGGCACGGTCTTCTCCCAGCTGCTGCATTTCAGGTGACAGAATAAACTCTAGAATACCGGTGCATATGGCAGGTCCTCCTTTGTTCCACTCCTCAACTCTGCTGCTGTGCGAAGGAGGAGAACCTTCGACTCGTCCCCGAAGGCAAGCTAAGCCCCAAATGAAGTTAGTTGCAAGTTCACCCGTTCGTGCCACTGTCTGCTCCGTTTTCCTTTGGTTGTAATTGGCAGGGAAACAGTGCGGCAGAAGTCATGAAGGGGAGAGACAACTTTGCAGTGTGCCTTCCCTTCCTTCCCACAAGGGCACGTGCACACCGTGCACACGCTGATCGAAAGGCGCCCCGCCTGACGGCCAGGGACTCGGTGAGAACGAGCAGTGGCTTCTCCTCGAGGGCCCTTAACTCCGCAGCTCTGTAATACTCACCGTGCGGGAGGCGAGGCGGACCGTGCGCTGTCGGAGCAGAGACAGTTTCCCAGATGCAGCAGCTCCATGACCCAGTTCGGCTCCAGCCACACACAACCCCTGTCCCACCCGGTGCACAGCCGACTGCTCAAGCGAGCGTAATCACTGTGCGTGGTTGAGAATGTGAGTGACATTGTCCAGCTGGGAGAGAACGGCCGTTAACCCCACCATCGTCCACCCTAACTGGCGTGGCAGAGGTCACTCTACTCGTTTCAGGGACCAGCAGAAATAAGGAAGACTTCCTGTTGCTCTTATGCATTGAAAATTGTTTTCCCACACAAGGCCTAACTGGGAAGATGAGATGCATGTGCCAATGGCCAGTCGGCCATCTACCCTCCAGGGCCTGCTTCCCTGTCTCACAGACAACACCCTGCTGGTGGCTATCTGTCAGGGTGGTAGGCTCACACACTGTGACTCACCTCCCAGGCCTTCCCTCTGGGATGGTACCACATGTTCTGGGTGAGCTCCACCCACCCTGCCCTCCATCCCAGCATCTCAGAGGTCCATCGAGAGACTGGTTCGTCTCATGCCTCATGCCAACTGGGGACCTGGTAGGAGGCTCTGAGCAAGATACAAGTTCAAAAAATGGTGATTGTATCAGTTTTTCAGGCTGCCAAGGTAACGCTTACATCTTAACACCTGCTTCAATAATTTCAAGTGAGAAATGAGGGATTCCAATCATTTTGGATAAAGGATGCCATTTGATCATCTTTAAATCATCGCAAAGACATGGCATCACCTGTCTTTAAGTTTTTATTCTGATCATAGTAATTTTATCTATTTACTACTTATTTTGTGATAGTAACCAGTAATCTGAGCTGATCCAGATCACTATGGCAGCATGACATAATGAATGCAGTTCTCATTTGCAGTACATGTGCAGTTGTGTGTGTGTGGGCTCAGAGGCAAAATTTGCAGCAGAGATAGTTCTGTTCCTATTTAATTACAAAGAATTATCTTAATAACAACAGCTGCTGTCTTACTTTCATCTCTAAGAGACAGAATGCTATTTAAGATAGCTCTTTATGAGATGAAATGACAGAGGTCATGGATCCAAGTCTCTGGTGTGTGGTTATTTCTATTCTGGTCACTTCGAACTCATAGGGGCACAATAGAGCTTGAAATAGAATCGTGAAGTCTCTCAGAGGTGAGGAAGGCGCTGCGTTTCGCGTCTCCCTGACGTGCAGCTGGGGCTTCCGGGCTATAAATGGAGAGACGGATCTCCAACTCTCTAGAAATTACCTCCATGGAATAAAAAGAATTTGTGTCTCATTCTGCTCTAAAGCAGAAGCTCCTAGTATTGAAAGCAGTCCTTTTGCAGTAATTAAATAAATTTAATATAAAAAGGGGGACCAACTTAGGTGCACAAGTGATATATGTTGTTGGAAATTTTTCATAGGCAAGATTTTTAGTAATAATATCAATATTTTATCATAAATACATTGTAATAATGGTTAGACTTATTTATACTCTATGAGTCAACAGGAGGAAAGGAGCAGAATGTTTCTATATTAGAAAGCGGTAAAGCAGAAAACCGTGGTGATGACTGTTACTCATGTTTCAAGCTGGCCACATGGAGCGATGACCCAAATATGAGAGCAGCTCTGGTTATTTAACCCAAAATGCGTATTGCTTAGGAAAAGCGGTCCCCAGAGCCCTCGCCAGTGGCATGGCTTGCCTTTGCAGTAGGGTGGAGGGACATTGCCTGTGGGACTGTGTGTCGCACAGCTGTGATATCCAGACTTTTTATTGGTAGGCAGTATCAGTTGGGCTAATTTGTTTCTAATAGAAAAGTAATCCAAACTATCTTAACATTTAAAAAAAATAATTTATGGGCCCTGTAAAGACAGGCGAGGTCACGTAAGAATGGCTTGATCGGAGCCTGGAGCGGGGCCTCCAGGGTCCAGGTTCTCTCGGCTCCAGACACCACGCTCTTGGATGTTGCTTCTTTCCAGTTTAGATGCTGGGTTAGTCTCCGAGGGCTGCCGTGGTCATGAGCGGCACATGGGGTGGCTTAAGCAGGATGCATCATCTCAGTCCTGCAGGCTGGGTGGTGAGAGGAGGGTGTGGGGAGGACCGTGCGACCCCTGGAAGCGCCAGGGCGGAGTCCGTGCCTCTCCTGCTGCTGGGGCCTCAGCCGCATCACTCCACGTCATCACGTGGCCTCCGAGTCCCTCCCTCCTCGTAATGCCACCGGTCACGGGATTTAGGGCCCAGCCCCACTCAGTACGACCTTACCTTAGTTGGATTACATCAGGAAAGAGGGTTTCCACACCAGGGCACCTTCCTGGTCCCTGGGGGCTAGGACTTCAGCTTCTGTTTTTGGGTGACACAGTTCAACCCACAGCACAGCCTGTGCAGTGACAAAAGGCTGGCAGCAGCTCCTCACCTACATCCTCCCACGTTCGAAGCCGGCAGAAGAGAGTGTCTCTCTCGATGACCCAGGCAGAACGAGGCCTGTCGCTTTCTGCTCCTGCTATGCTCGTGCCTGGGTAGTCACTGTGGCCAGGAGATGTGACCCCTCTTTGCCAGGCTGGACAACTCTGGCCAAGACTGGAGGGGAGACTGGTTTCTCAGGAGAAAGTTAGAAATCATTACCGAAGATGCTGGATAACCAAGCAGTTTCTATCCATCGACGAGGATTCACAATAGATTCGAGGGAATTGATGCACAGGAGTGAGTAAGCTACAGTATGGACACCTGACTCCCATTGACCTACCATTTATTTTCCTCTCTTTTGTTTCTGTTTATTGCCAGCTCTACTGAGATATGACTTACATTAAATTGTGCAAAATTAAAGTGAATGTTAATGAGATTTTACATACATATACACACAAGAACCCATGACCACAATTCGATAGTGAGTATACCTGCCCAGCCCAGAAAGCGGCCCCGTGCCTTGCACAACCCTGATCTGCCTCTGTCACTGTAGATTGGTCTCCCTTGTCTAGGGTTTTTGTGGAAACGGTATTCTTCCGCGTCTGATTTCTTCCTCGGGACCGTTCCTCTGCCGCCGCCCCGTAGCTGTATGCCAGGGGCGCGTTCCACCCCACCTGCCACTCAGCCGGCCACTCAGCCCTGTCAGCTGCATGGGTCACCGGCAGTGCCGTGTCCCTTCCTGGGTTTGTGGGCGTTTGAGGTGTTTTCAGATATTGACTGTCATAAGACAGATCTCAATGGGGGAGCCTTTATGTAAAATCGGAATTTCTTTGATTTAAGAATGAGTGAATTATGTGTGAGTATAATGTTTACCACAATACGTAACAAAAAAATGGTGACAAAATGTTTTTCTTTTCCAGATACTGAGGAGAGCAGACAAAAATGGTAAGATCAAAAATCTACAGCTTCTGTTTTTAAATCGTTTACCGTTTAGATCCCTTTCTAAAGAGTAATATGGAATTGACATAAATGTCGGCCCATTGTCCAGTAAGAGTCCCAGGCAGGTGCATGGGTCCAGCTCCCCCTGAGAATCCGACGGGGCCTCCGCGCCTGCCAGACAGGGGCGATGCCTTAAAGTGGGGAGGGTCGAGCTCTGGCTTTCCTCGCTCATGGTTTAGATTCATTGTAAAAGAGTAACGGCTTCCCTTTGCTGCGCGTCCCAGTTCTCCCGGCCCCGCCTCCTTCCCTGGGAGCCCATGGCTCCGACCCACCGAGGGGCCCCCATCGCCTCCGTACCTGTCACTCTTCCCATCGGGCTCAGCGCTTGGGCAGCCCGTGTCCTGCCCACAGTCCTCGCAAAGGCTGGGTCCCGCGCCTCAGTGGTTTTACAAGCACTGGCGAGCGGGCGATGTCACGGGACCCCAGTGCGGCCCACTCAGTCTCGCGTTCCCTCACGAGTGCTGTCCCCTCGCCCCTGTCCTCATGCCTGACGCCTGGATGCTATCAGAACCGCCTGCCCTACCCCTCACACGGGTCACACCAGGTAGCCCGGAGCACTCTGCGGGGCTGTCCCCGCTCTGACAGCTTGTGCCCGAACCTCCCCCTCCAGCCTGCTCGGGACCCTCCTGAGCTGACCTCATTCCCGCCAAGACCCCCTCTGGGCAGCTCCGCACCCCCCGCCCTGACATGTGTGCGCGCGCACACACCCCTCTCCCCCCCACACACTCCCCCTGGGGCCTCGTTGAGCATGGCTCCTGTGAGGCCCGGAGAACCTGCCTCCAGGCCAGGCACCTCCCGGGGACATGGCGCGGATCTCGCGCGGACGCCGCCCACCCAGGAGAGGCGCTCAGTGGACATCTGTTTGGTGAATGCACAGTGTGTGAGGGCGTTCTGCGCCACTGCCCCGTCTCTCTGTCCGCTCTTCCCCCGCTGGTCACCTGCTTCTCTCCTCCCTCATCCCCAGTGTGAAGGGAAGGGAGGGCAGAGCCAGGCCGGTTGGCTTTCAATCACAGCTGTGCGTGCCGCCTCGTAGCTCTGTGGCATTGGGCAAGTAGCACACTGGGAACCCGCAGCCCCCTCATCCATGAAAGGACATGAGGATGTCCACCGGTGTCGGAGGTCAGTACGTCAAGCCCCCAGCACAGTGCCCGGCACAGTGAGAACTGACGCCTGCTCATCTTGCTGCTGCTACGACGATTAACACTGTAACTCTCGCTGCTGGAAGCCTGGGCTCCTTTCGTGTTTGTGGTACCTTGGCCGTCAGAGATGGTTGGTGACATTCCGGTCGTTTCCATGTCAGTGGGTTTGGAGGGAGAGTCTCTTTACCATCTGTGCACAGTTGAAGGCAGTGGGCAGTCTGGTGTAAATGGGAGGGTACCAGCACCCAAACCCCCCCTGCCGTGACCCATGTCCATCACATTCTGGCTGCCGCGTGGACTTGTGATCTGGGTAGCGGACCCTCGTGTGATAGAACCCCCTGCGGACTGCACAGGTGGTGACAGAATGACAAAGGGAGTAAGAGGCGATGACAGTGTGACAGCCTGCCAGAGATCCAGCTTCAGGGGTCTATTTGACATGAAAAAGAAGCTGCTGGGAGAATGGGGGCAAATACGTGATTAGCGATTAGCTCGAATAATGGCATCTTGGTGAGATGTTTGGTTTTCATGGTGGTTTTTAAATCATAGGCGAGGATCCCAGCTTTAGAGATGGACCCCAGCAGGGTTGCTTGGGGGAGACAGGGGTGTTCCGATTGCAGGTAAACCCGAAATGCACAGTTCCTGAGAAGCTTGCTCGTGTGCAGGTTGGATGGAAGTGGAAATGATACATGGGTGTTTGTAAAACTTGCAGAAAGCTTGTTTTAACCTTAGAAAAAGGCAGCGACGAGGCTCCCGGCAGTGAGTGGCACCACCGGACCCCTGGAGCCGGTGTGCCGGCGCCAACAGCACTCCCAGCGGGCGGCCTGCGGCCGGGTGCAGGGCAGGTGTCTGCGGGAGCATCAGAGCGGCCCGTGCGCGAGGGCGGAGACGCGCCTGTTTCGCCGCCCAGCAGGCCCGCGGCCGGGAGCCCAGCGCCGGCCGCATTTGTGCAGCTACATGTAAGAAGTGCGTGGCCAACAACCTGACCTTGAAAGCCGAAGAAACCTAGTCGTGTGTCAGTTAATCAAGCTGAGCATTGTTGTTCACCAGGTGTTTGTTACGTGGTAGCACTGCCTAACGCTGCTGCGGGAAGCACGCGTCCCGCCCCCTCACGCTGCTTTATCCGCCGTCTTCAGTCAGAAAGCGTGAGGAAGACGCCGTCCAGGCGGCTTTAGTTATGTGACCTTGACCAAGTGACACACAGGCTCCTGGTCTCAGTTTCCTCCTTTGCGAAAGAAGCCTTACTGGGCCTCAAGCAGTTGTGATCCCTCACATAGTAATAATCGCTTGATATTTTTACCTATTTTTATTATCTACCTGTTTTCCAAATGGAGCAAATGAAGGTCAGAGAGATTAAAGTCCTCTTGGGCTGCATCGTGTGTTAGCAGCAGAACCAGGGTCCTTGGACCCAGGTCTGACTCCAGACTTGGAGCTCGTTCACATTATCACATGTGCACGTGTGTATGGGATCGCGTCTGCATGCGTCTGCACACATCACATGCTTACAGCTGCAGCCCGAGTCTGTGAAGACCTCGGATTCACCCCCACACGGCGGCTTAGCGTTTTCGTGCACCGAGTGCTCCCCTGCCAATCTGCAGGAACTGACTGATCCACGTCGAGGAAAGAGCACTGGCACAGAAACCCTGGCCTGGAGCCGCCCACGTCACACAGCCGTCTCCGGACCCTACGGAACCAGCGTCACCAGAGTGAGCGCTGGCGTCAACCTTCCGATTTCGTTGCCCAGGGGTTGGTTTATGCAGTAGGCGTGTGGAGTGTGACCTCAGGCAGCAGAGTGAAACCGAGGTCCAGTGAGGGGGACACCGCCCCTGAGGACGGCACTGTCGGGCCCCCAGAGGCCTGCGGGTCTGTGTCCTGCTCTGGGCACTCGCTGCCCTTCGCTGCGAGCTGCCGGTCAAGCACCTGAGCTCCCGTGGGCTCCAAGGTCCCTCCGGTCTTCTCACCAGGGGTCCCACCCCCAAAGGAGGAGGAAAGATTTAGGGCTGTGCCCCAGAGATCAGGATTGTTGGCCTAAGGCCGATTTTGCTTCACAATATCTCACTATTTTCTCAAATTTGGAGAAAAGTAGTGAAACTGAGAATCAGATCATTTATTACAGAGCAGGAGCCTGAGACTCAGGTTTACGTACAGGCAGATGCAGACTCTGCTTCCACACACCTACCAGCATGGAAACCAAGGCACAGTGCGGTGAGAGTGATCCATGACGCGGACACATGGACACAAACACAGGGACACACACGGACACATCCCCTCGTGCCCCAACAACGGCCGTGTTGGGAGAAGTGGCTCGTCGTGCGTGCATGTGTGGGACTATGTGACTGCAAGTTCTGACTGACGATTGTTTTAAAAAAAATAAGGGAAAACAGAATTTCTATTTCCGTAGTACAGATTTTTTTCTAAAATGAAAAGCAGTTTCACCCTCACAAATGTGTTGCTTTCTGCCCAAAGCAGAAAACTGAAAATTCTTCTCTTTGCATAGCTGAGCATATCAGCTGTCACAGAGACAAACAGAAAACTCAGATTCCAGTTTCCGAGGCCGTGACCTCGCTGCCGTGGGCCCTGCACCAGCGGCTCCGGGCAAAGTGTCTGCCCTGAACCAGGGCTTCTACCAAGACGGCTGCTGTGGTCCACACCCGCGCGCTTCCCCTGCCTGGCTTGCAGTGGGAGCCCCTCTGCTCCATCTGGACCCTGGGGCGTGCTGTGTGCCGGCCAAGCTCCTCAGTCTGCAGCCCAGCTGAAGTTCAAGCTCCAGCGGGGGGAGAACATGAACTGAATACCTGCGCCCTCTCACACGTGCTGCGAAGTCAACCTCCTCGGTCCTGTGTGGGAGGGACCTTTCCAGGGTGTTCCTGATCCTGTCGCTTCTCTGTTCAACCCCTTCGTTTGTCACCTGTTGCCTAGAGGATAAAATCCAGACTCCTGAGTGGGCGCCCCCGCCCAGCCTCCTGTCCGCTACAGTCTCTGCGGGACGCGGACTCAGCCCTCTGCATCCACGTGCGGGTCCTCAGGGGAGCAGCCTTCACTCTGCTTCCAGCTGAGTTTGTCCCTCCGGCGAAGCTTCCGGCTTCCGCTGGGTCTGGCGTGGCAGAGAAAGGGCCTCGAGCCAGGAGTTGACCTGGAGATTGGTTCCGTCCCAGGCAGGCTGTGTAACTTGGGGGGGAGGGGCGCCCTTAAACCCTGTGCTTGGCGTCCAGGCTGCTGCGATGAGTAAGTGAAATAACACAGAGGGCCTCGCTCAGGACAGGGCCGCTCTGCACGCGGCGCAGCCCTTGCCTGCCAGCCCACCCTTCCTCCTCCACAGCTTCGTAGCACGTGGCACACAACGTCCATTCTCACGTGTACTGAACGCTTGGGCGTGTGTCCCCGCACCCATGAGCCCGTGAGCACTCTGCAGGCAGGGACCGCACCGCCCTGTACGCCTAGCAACCAGCATAACATGCGCTTTGTGGCTGCTTACGAGAGGGAAGGTTTGTGATTCCCATGGAGGAAGCCTCCTCCTGCATTGTAATGCATCTGAGTAAGTGTGGGTGAGGCAGGGGCGGGTGACTGTCGGTAAAGGGAAAAGCAGGTCCAAAGCACTGACCCTGAAAAAACGCATCGTTCCTGAGCAGTTTCTCAGTTTGTAGAACGTGAAGTGACGAGATCCCCTGAGCTGTGTCTGTCCACCCGGCCCAGCAGCATCTCAGCCCGGGAACCAGCACCCCAGGCCGCAGCGGCCCGGCCAGACGCCTCAGAGGCCCCCGGGGCCCTTCCGCGAAGCCTGCATGTCCCTCCTCGGTGCCCCCTGCCCTGCCGGCTCCTCCGTCAAAGCGTCTTAGAAACAATCTCCCCACTCCGCCCAGGCCTGCCGCCCGAGCTAGGCCTCCTCGTCCTGCACCAGAACCTTCTGCAGAAACCTCCAGGTTAGGGCTGGGGGTGTCAATAAAACACTGGAAAAAGTGATGGAGATAAGAAACCGAATTTGATGTTTTCAGATGCATAACCAGCAAGGGCTTGGTAATTAACTGGAAATGTTCACTTAGAGGGATGGAGCTATTTGATGGCACGTGCTTGAGCGTGGGGGTTCAGATCCTAGTTTCTGGCTTGGGTCACTAGGTGGGTAATGAGACTTAAACTATTTATGTTGAGAGTGTCTTACATAAGAAAAGTTTGGTTTGTTTGTAATATTGGGCTCACTTTTAGTTATGAGAACTTACTTATGAATATCTGTTGCTCTGTTAATAAGGACATTTCTGTCTTTTTCTTTAATATTCAAAATCACCCCTAAATAGCCTGTACACTACCAAGACTTATATGGCCATGAGAAAATTGATTCAGACTTCAAAAGAAAATGGCATTACATCAATAACAGTAAATAACCCTAGCAAAGGATTACTATGTGTCAGGTGCTATGCGAGAGGTAATTTCATTCAATCTCCATAATGATCTTAGAAGGAGGATAATCTCATTATCCTGATCTTATCAGTGAGTAACCTGAGACACAGGCCACTCGTTCAAGGACACCCAACCAGTGAACAGGGTTTCTAACCAGATTCCCCTCGAGCCCGGTTCCTAGCTCAGGACGCCTTGTGGGCTGTGGCTCACCGCTGTGGTGGGCTCTGCTGCACAGATGTGGCAATGCCGGTCTTTCCGCGTGAATAACGCTAAGTGAGTCAACCTAGTGTGAAAACAAAAGGCAGAAATACACGGGATCGTTTAGGCTGGGGTCCTGTTCGAAGGTGGCATGCAGAGTATGACAGACATTGGAACCTCCACCCTGGGCTCTGCCATTCGTTTGAGTGTTCATTCGCCTCCATAATATTGTACAAGTGCCCTTTATATGCTGGATTCTGTGCTAGGTGGAAAGGCTACAAAAATTTAAAAATCCCGAGGATCTCTCAGTATATCGTGAATATTCAAAATGAGTCCGTTCCTTTCTGCCTTCATTAATCTCATACAGGCCCTAACGATGTGATTTCTTCCCTTGTTAATTGATTATGGGAGGCCGACTGGAAGCTGAGCCTTTATGAGGCTGTGTGTTACTAGGACGAGTTGTGTATCTGTGTGATGAAGTAGCTCCCCTTAAAGTTGTGCACACAGATCTGGAGAAAACTCAGCCAATCAACTCTAAAGTCTTTGGAACCTGAGCGGGAAAGGTGACATTGGACTACATTGTCCTCTGAGCTTAGCATCTTATTGGTGAGTGAGTCATACATATAGACAAAATCGAATGATGACAACGCAGGAGGTATCACCAAGCCAAATGAGTGGTAAGTACCCTGCCGTGTCAAGCTCAGAGGAGGAAGAGGGTGTTGGGCTTGGGGCGGCCGAGATAAGCCGTGGAGTTACTGTCCTCAGCTGAATCTCTAAAGATGAGTAAGAACAGATAGCGAGGGGGGAAAAAAGATTAATCAGGACCAATTGAGTTTAACTTTAGTTAAATTTTCAATTTAATTGTCTGAAAACCCAATTCAGATTAGTTTAAGTAAAATTTAGCATTTATTGGCTCTTACAATTGCAATACCCAGGAAACGGTCATGTCAAAGGTCTGTGGGTCTGTTTCTGCTCCTCCCCGGAGAGATCCATCACAGACATGCACACACGCAGACCAGCCAGCAGGTGCATTCGGAGACCCCTTAGGCCTGCGTGTCCCTGAGTCAACGGCCGCCGTGCCGTCTCTGGTATGAGCGCGATGCGTGAGGCACACCCATTCTCCCGCACGGTCTACGGAAAACGTGAGCGCCGGGCAGACTGGGGTTAGAGAACGAATGTATCGAGGGGACTGTTGAGTTAAATGTTAGATTTCCAGCTCTAATATGAATAAACGTCACTTGATTTTACCATGTTGATAACATCGTCAGTTTTTAATGTTTTAAAGTATTTTGTGCAATTCTATATGATTTTCATATTCTACTGTATACATCTCTAAATAAACTTTTATTTTAGGGACGTTTTGTATTTGCAGAAAAACCGTGAAGCCAGCACGGAGAATCCCCACAAGCGGCCACCCAGCGAGCGGACTGTTAACAGGTCCGGGTGGTGCGGTGTGTGTTAGTGAGCCGACGCTGATGCGTTATTAAGGAAAGTTCGCACTTTACTAGATTTCCTTGACTCTTGCCTCATGTCCTTTTCCTGCTCTAGGATCCCATCCAGGAGGACACATGCACAGCCAGCCATCACGCCTCTGGCTCCTCTAGGGTGTGGCAGTTTCTCAGACCGTGCTTGTTTTTGATGATTTCGGCAGTTTTAAGGAGCTGCTGGTCTGGGGTTTTATGTGGTGTCCCTCAGTGGGGATTTTTCTGGTGCTTTTCTGACGATCAGACTGGAGCTGTGTGTTTGGGGAGGGTGACCACGGAGGTAAAGTGACCACATCAAAGGTGTCTGCTGTCCACATGATTTATGACTATTGGTGCTGGCCTTTGTCACCTGGCTGAGGTAGGGCTTGTCAGGTTCCTCCACCATGAAGCTTACTCTTTCCCCCTCTTTCTGTAGCTGGTCTCCCTGGGAGGGGTCCCCTTGGACAGCCTACACCCAAGGGGAAGGAATTATGCTTCACCTCCCAGGAGGCTGAGTATCTGTGTGAAGCATTTAGAATTCTGCACGGGAGATTTCGTCTGTTCTCTTGTTCGTATACTCATTCGTTCATTCGTTCAAAATGATCACACTGTGGAAAATGGGTATTTATTATATTCTTTGGATTCTAATTGTTCCTACTTTGGCCATTGGGAGCTCTTTCCATCGACTCCTGTGTGCCTTTGACCTACCCTCATAACTGAGAGAATTTTGGCCCTTCCTTACTTTCCGGCACTGTAAGATTTTTCAGGCTGCTGTCCTAGAATCAGCCTCTTCTGAGGCTGGTCACATTACTAGAGAGGGTCTCAGACATCGGTCTCTGGGTGGTCGATGTGCCCAGTGGTACTGGGGTCTTGTCCTTGCTCTTGGCTCCCTCAGCTGATTGAGCAAGGAAAGATGCCTGTGTATGCTGACCTACATGTGCATGCTTCTGGAGTGTACCCATGTGTGTGCATGCTTTTGGAGTGTACCGTGTGTGTTCAGCTTCTGCCGTGTACCGCGTGTGTGCACGCTTCTGTCGTGCATCGTGTGTGTGCACGCTTCTGGGGTGCACCCGCGTGTGTGTAGCTTCTGGGGTGCACCCACGTGTTCCTCTGAGAAGCTAAACAGCAGTTCAGACTGGTCGCCCGACTCCAGACCTTCAGCACCGCGAGCGGTCGGCCCCGCCCCTCACTTAGGTGGCTTCTCAGCCCAGCAGCGAGCACCCTGGCCTGCCGTCACTCACGCCCCGTGCGACCCCGGTGCACACACGCGGCTCGCGAGCAGCAGCTTCACTGAACACAGCTCCGCTCTGGACGGCCGCTTCGGCCTTTGGCCGGCAGACACCAGTCATTACCAGAGCTTCCCTCACTCCCCTCAGTGGTTGCCTACATTTTTAAACATTTTTCTACTTTTCTGTTATACTCAACACGCAACATACATTATTTTGTCACATCCTGCATTTCATCCTGGGATCGCCTAAGCTCCTAAATGATTTTTTAAGAATGTGCATACATTAAAGGTTATTCTTTGTCTTCTAAAGTTCTGCAGCTCTTGAAAAAAAGCATGATGTCGTGTATTTGTCCTACTGTGTCACACAAAACAGTCCCCCCCTGTAAAACTCCCTGTTCCTGTCCTCCCTCCTCACCCCTGGCAGCTGAGGGTCTTCTTACTGCCTTTATGAATGTGCCTTTCCCAGAACATCATAAAGCTGGAATCGTACGCTGTGTCACTCTCCCAGACTGGCTTCTTTCGGGTAGACATGTGAGATTCATCCACGTCTCCTTGTGGCTTGGTAGCTCATTTTCTGAAATCACTGAAAAATACTCCATTGTGTCAATGAACCAAAATCATTTCATCTGTGTGCTGATTGAGGGACATTTGGTTACTTCCAGTTTGTGGTAGTTGTGGAGAAAGCTGTTGTAAACATTCATGTGCAGGTTTTTACAGGGATGTTAGTTTATAGCCAGTTGGGTAAATACCTAGGGGCATGACTGCTGCATAAGAAAATGCCAGAAGGTCTTCCAAAGGGGCTGAACCCTTTTGCTTTCCCACATGCTCACCAGGAGTTGGGTTCAGGGCTTTGCTGGGCTTTTCAGGGGAGGGGAGATTGTAGCCTTTCTAATGGGTATAAGTAGTATCTCATTGCTATTTAAAGTCTTAATTCCTTATGACAAATAATATTGAAAATATTTCAAATGCTTAATCACCATCTGTGTATCTTTGGTGTAGTGCCTATTTGGACTTTTGCCCACATTTTAATGGGGGTTTTGCTTTTTATTGTTTTAAGAGTTCTTTGTATGTTATAGATACATGTCTTTATTCAGACATACGTTTTGCAAATATTTTCTCCCAGTCTGTGGTTTGTCTTTCATTCTCTTAAGAGTATTTTTTTTCCCCCAGAGCAAAATACTTAAATCTTAAAAAAGTCAACTTACCATTTCTTTTTTCATGGATTGTACTTTTGGTTTTGTATCTGAAAACTCATCACTCAACCCATAGTAACTTATTTGTTCTCTTACTTTACATATTACATTTCGGTCTGTGGTCCATTTCGAGCCCATTTTTATTATCTCCAAGGTGCAAGGCCCACATCTGGGCTCATCTTTTTCGCATGTGGACATTCGGCTGTCCTGCTTTATAATGGCCTTTGCTTCTGTGTCTAGAATCAGCTGACTGTGGGTGTGAGTTCGTTCCTGGGGTCTCGACTGCTCCGTGTGTGCGTGCAGCTGTTTTGGCCGGCAGGGTGCTGGCTGCAGTGTGGGGGCTTTGTCATGGGCCTCAAGATCGGGGTGTGTCTCCCCACACAGAGAGGGGGGCCTCGTCTCCCTTCAGGTCCACCCTGCCCCTAGATTCGCTGCTACGTCTTGTCCGGAGCTTTCACGTTCACCTGTCATTGATTGGCTCCCCCATTTCTGCTTATCCAGATTTCCCTGTTGTTCAAGGTCAGATGCAGAAGTTAGTAAGTGCCGTGTGCCTCGAGCTGAAAGGAGCTTTTATCTCCTGAAGTCCCGGGCGCTGTGACGCTTGTCTGCTGTCGCACTCGCTGTCCTGCTGCACGCGGTGCTGCCCCTGACGTCCGTGCACCTCACCACTCGATTAGACTCCTGCTGCCCCACACTTCTGGGTCCCCCAGCAGGTGATGCGCGCTCGGCTCAGGAAGGGCCCGTTTGTTTAAAGAGTGAAGGGATGAACATGGTTTGGTGCACTACAATTGCCGTTCTGATAGCCGCACGTTAGGATCTGGTCATCGATGTGCAGTTTTTAAACATGTTTGTTCTGCAGCCCGCTAGGTCCTGTCTGTGAGCAAAACACCCACATAACCAACTCTGACTCGGGCCTTTTTTTTTTTTTTAATTGGTGGGTGGATATTCTCTTCGGCTAGTTACATTGTTTGTTAAATGTTAAATGCTTGTCATATGAAGAAATGAACCAAAAAATACCCGAAACTATATAGACATTTCATGAGGGTGAATAGTGAACACATCGCAATCTCTGTACTATAAAGACATTAAATTATTTCTCTTTTTAACATCTTGAATTGTTCTTTCTTTTTGAATACGCATGTCTGTATACACAGATAAAGCTGCACAAACAATTGAGCAAAGTTTTAAAAATTAAAGATAAAACCATATACAAGTTAAAATGACCTGCTTCTGTTGGCTTTTACCATTTCAGACGATGGAAAGTTGTCCTTTGAAGAATTCAAGGCGTACTTTGCAGACGGCGTTCTGAGCGGAGAGGAACTGCACGAGCTGTTCCACACCATCGACACCCACAACACCAAGTACGGGCGCGTCACCCCTGGGTGCAGGGGCGGGGTGGGGGCAGAGGACGAGCCGCGCGGAGAGAGGGGCGCGGCTGCCTCACTGCACGCGCGGGTCTCTCCGCAGTGGCGCAGACGTCAGGGACGGTCCGTCTGTGCGCGTCCTGGGCGCGATCGCCTGACGTGCTGAGGACTCGGGGCGAGGCGCGGCAGTGATGCGCTCGATGGGTGCGTGATGTGCGTGCGTGAGCCCAGCGCGTTGTTCGCGGCAGTCGTGGGGCGGAGCGGCCGGAAGCGCAGCGCTTCGGTGGTGGCGGGGCGCGGGGGGCCGCAGGCCGGGGCGCTCGCTGCTCTGGGCTGCGGCTGGGCGGACGCTCCTCAAACGAGCAGGAAAAGTCAAAGATTAAACCCTCCTCACTCGAGCAGATGAATAGTTGAAAAACGGCCCATTTGTAAGTTTCTTGACTTCTTGGGACGTCAGAGCCCCCGTGGCATGGTTACGGTTTTGTCGTCAGAAGTGGTGTTGGCAGACGACCGTGTCAGGCGCTCCGTTCCATTCGAGGGGCCCGAGCACGTCGAGTCCCCAGCGGGCACAGCGCGGGGGACAGGTGCCGGGCACGCGGAGCCACAGGCCTGGTTCTGGGTCGCAGCGTGGGGAACAGGTGCCGGGCACGCGGAGCCCGAGCCCTGGGCGCGCCGCGTAACCGCCTCGCAGCCTCAAGGGCTCGCCTCACCGGCTCGGAGTTCGGGGGAAGATGACTCCCCGCCGCGCGGGGAGACCAGCGGCCTGCTGGGGCCGGACGTCCAGCGTCCCCCCGAGTGTGCGGGCAGTCAGGACCCCGCAGCTCCGCTGTGGGCAGGGCTGACGCCAGAAAGCCTGGTCGCCATGGGCCTGGTTCCATGGAGCTGTCCAGCGTCCTGGCGCCCTCCGCCCCCCGTCCTGGCCATCTGTCCGATCATCTGTGCCCTGTGTTCCAGTTTTCTGTGTCTGAACTATCAGGATCGTGCCCGTCGCCCCACGTCTCTGCTCCTGTGGTCCTCCCAGGTCTGCGTGTCCTCAGGGGCTGCCGACTTAGGCCGACTGAGAGCGCACCACCTGCTCCGATGATCACCCGTCTGGCGTGGATACTCTGGGTGGTTCTCACCTGCCACATTATTTGCATTTATCAAGAATTGAAAAGTCAGACTGTGTGCATGGCTAAGAGAAGCACTGTTGGGTTACACCCTACACAGATGCTCTTTTGACACATTTTTAATGACAGAGAACAGAAGTCTTAGTCTCATCAGACTCATTCTAATCTATAGCCAGGTCTTCAGTTATTGGTTCGATTTGGCCATTAGAACAACCCTGTGGCTACCAAATGTCCTTATCATTCACTCATTTTTTAGATGTAGCTTTCACTTCATAATTTCTGAAACCCATTTACTTTCTTCAAGCATCTCTAGCTCATCGAGATACAGAGAGAAAACAGGGCCATTTCCTAAGTAAGAGCTTCACTTCCCTGCTGCGGAGGCGGTTCCTTGGCGCCTGGCGCCCCCCCGCGGGGGAGCTGAGCACTGCAGGGGCAGGAGGAAGCAACAAAGGAAACTTGCTTCATGATTAAGATTACCATTCTTTTAGGGACTTGGAAAGAATTTTAAGGGGATTTTTTTCCAGTGGCATGGAAATGAATTCTCTTTAGTTATAATTTCTGAAAAAAAAATTTGGTTCCAATTTTCTCTGACAAAGATGTAGGCAGGCCAAATATTTTATAAAGGGAGTTCATATATAATTCCTAAAAAAATATTTAATTTCTAAAGGAAATGTTTAATTTTTAATCGAATATGGAAATGCACTTACTTACATTAACTAATTTAATCTTCACAAAAAACAAATTAAGAGTATTTTACTAGCCTGCAGTTAAGGAGTCTGATACAGAAAGTTCGGTAGCTTGCCCACGGTTGCACAAACGACGTGGTCAGCGCCTCGGACCCCAGGCCACCTGAGAGGAAGCTCACTCTTTCCTCACCAGGCCACCTCAGCCAGTTTTTGGATTTTAGCTGTTTATCATGTAAGTCAAGTCACAATTCCAAGGCTTCTTAGAAATCACTTCCGGCTTACCGTCCTTGATGAAAGGCGGCTCACTCTCCCCAGCGGACCGTATCTGGAGGTGCGCTGCACAGGTAGTTGCTTTCACTGCTGCCTTCTCTCTCCTCTTTTTTGGATCCATTATGTAGGATTTTACAGGTGGGAGTCGCTACAGTGTAGAAATGTTATTCTTTTTCTCTGTGGACGTGATTTCCATTCTTTGCACGTTTCCTCCCTCCGGCCTGCCTTTCTACCTGGAGTTCGTCTTCCGCTTGTGGACTCAGGCCCCCCACCGCCCCCTGCCCTGTCACCTTGCGTCTGCCACATGTCCTCTGTTCTTTGGAGCGTCGTGGAGTTCTTCCTCCCACCACTCGGATTCAAGGCCTTCTCTCTCACACTTTTTCAGATCCTTTTATGTTTTTAATCGTATCTAGAGAATTATTTTCTGTCATCTCTTCCCTTCAGTAAAGAACTCGAATTCTCTTTTAATCTTAACCGAACACTCTCTTTCCATCAGCTGTGATGCAAATGGCGACTCTCGATCGATTAGTACTCAAAAGGAAAATCGTCTGCTGAGAAAGCTGGGTGAATTATTCATTCACATCAACGCAGTGCTCTGTTTTCATCTCTCCAGTATCTGCCAAGGGAGTGAAATCCGCTCCATGAAATTTTATTCCCAGTCTTTTTAAAATACGCGTTCCCACCCTTGGGACTGGTCCTTCTTTCCTGTCTCCCATGTCCAATGCCCCAGCCAGTTCTGGCCCAGGCTCAGACGACTTCCCGCTGCGGTCTGGCGGGGAGGGTGGCGCGGTCACCGCTCTGCAGTGAACCTCAGTTTCACTGGTTGTAAACTGGAGCCAATATAAAACCGTGTTTCACAACATTTAGCAATAGTATATAAACACTGGCCACAAAACAACGAGGAGGAGGAGGCATCCAGTAACTTTTCCTTCTTTCCTGGTTATCTTCTTCAGATGTTTGTAATTATAGTTATGTTTTCATAAGGTCCCATAAAATTGCACAAAATCACCCATTATTTTTTGCTTGTCTCATCAGCACGTTCCTCTTGTCTCCAGATCTCTGAGGCAAGGACATGGGTCCCCACCGCCACTCGCGGTCGCCAGAGCTGGGTCAGCAGCACTTGGGTAGCTGACTGACGACTGGGGGAAGGGGGTACAGTGATTGGATGCATGGGAGATGGAGGTGCACTGGGGGGTACTTAGAGCTGGACCCAGCAGACCAGCCACAGACAGGGTGAAGCCACTGAGCAGTCCTGTCAATAAAAAAGGAAACTGACTCTTTCCACTGGGGTCCGAGTAAACGATAAATCTGGCTTTGGACTCTCAATAAAACAAAGGTTATTTCCAAGGCTCTTTTCCTTTTAAAATAGTTATCTATTCCTGTGAATTAAAAGCTATGGAATGTAATGTTAAGATGTAAATGTGGATGACTTCCTTCTTTTAACAGACTCAAAACATTTTCAAATTAAGAATTTCTTTTTGTCCTAGTATATTTAATGGTTCTGCATTTATGTGTAGAAACTTTCTAATGCTTAAAACGAAACTTCTGCATAAAATATTATATTCTCTTTTCTGATCATAAAAGGTTTCTTAGAAAAACAAAACAACAAAAAAGAAACAAACAAAAACAACAGCAGACTAAATAGCAAGAGCCTTTGGCAGTGAAGTGAAACTTCCGGAGGAGAGCAGCCAGGGCCGCGGACTGTCCACGGCTGGCCTCGGCTCGCCGCTGGGGGTGCAGTGGTTTTGCTTTACTTCTAAGTTTCTCTGGGAATCAATTTTTAATCGCTTTTAGATTCAAAACAGTGATTCAGAACACTGATTCAGATCTGCCATAGGGTTTTGGTCATTTGCGTGAAGATTTCCCCACCCTCACCCACCCTCACCGCCATCCACATGGAGGTAACAGACGTGCATATGAGGCTGGCTCCAAGCTTCTATTTTCTCTTTTTCTTTCTTGTTTTGAATTGTGAGTAGTTGTCAAGTAAAAATTCAGCATGTCAAACCTGCCGATGATTATTCCAGCTGAGACTGCAGCCTCCAGGAAGTTAGTCACTTGTTACCTACTTATTCATTTATTTCTTCAACGAGTATGCATTAATAATTTACAGCAGAGACCCTGTACCATGTATTTTGTGTAAAGGTGAATATTACTTCATAGTTATGGAAGTCGGCATATTGATGGACAAAGAGTTGTTTCCAATTACCTTGTGGAAGTGGGTCAGGGGCGCCTACTGACCGTGCCCAGGGACCATGGGAAGGCAGTCTTGTCTGTTGGTGTTCTGCTCTCGGCCTGTCCAACCTGGGACCTGGGACCTTTACAGTAGCTCGTTCTTGGTGGCGAAATGTGATTCAACACGCTACTGTCTGAACAACCTACCTCCTAACAAAAATAAGATTGTCTGAAAGCTGCTAGTAGGAGACTGACTTTTTAAAAATAGTTTCAAAACACGAGAAACTTCTGGGTTATGTGTTGATGGAGGTCGCCTGTCTCAAAATGTCATGATTGGCCAAAGGTCAATCATTTCATGAAATAGTATAGGCCGGGGAAATCGAATTCCATTACCGGAAAAGGTAATTGATCCAGGCCCCTGCTGTGGACTCATCAAGAATCAAATAGGGAGAATCACCATTTGCCCGTTATTTTGAAAATGCAAGTAGAAACTACAGAATTGTATCTACTGTCCCTGAGTCTCCTTCTCAGCCTGGTCTGTCTCTCCCTCGCCCTGATCCACCTCCACACTAGATGGACAGAGACTGTCTATTCCGGTCTCTCTTAAATTAGAACGGGTCGTAGGAGCTCTCCAGCCTTTGAGTTTTGTTTTGCTCTTTATTCTAATTGTCTTTTGGCATTTCGACGTGCATTTCGTTTTCTTGGCTGGTTCATGACATTTCACCTACACAGGTATTTATCAAGCACTGGCGGTGGGCTAGAAAATATGCGAACACAAAATTTGGCATAATTTTTGGACAGAAGTGCTTTTTTCTGCGCTGGGTGTTTCCCTTTACATTTTAGATCACTGACAATCTATGTGGAGGAAAGGAAGAATCTTGCTTCTGCAGAGAATGTCTGCCCTAACTCCCTCATTGTACATTTGAGAAATCTGAGTGCAGAGGAGATAAGTGAGTTCCCAGAACTGCGGTGTCCTGAGCCGTCTCAGCTCTGTGCGGCCCGTGGCCTGGCGGCCAGTGGTGGCCGACCACGGGACTCGGGCGATGCCAGTGGGAGCCGTCACTGTTTCCGTGTGACCTGGCTGCATTTCCGTGTTGAGCGTCCATTCTGCTGTGCGGTGGGAACTGAACCTCCGTCAGCTCGGGGTCACTTTGCTCCACTCCTGGGTCGTGGGTCAGTCTCAGGCCAGACGGGGTGTAGAACCCTCTAGAAAGGAGGGCGTCCCTTCCTCCGGATTCTCGCTCCGGGAAGCATCTGCGCTGTTGTCTTCCATTCCGCCCAGTTTTGGTCCTTAGTCTGGGCAGGTCCCTGCGTCTCCCTTTTCCCGTCAGCCAGCTCCCTGGGCCACATAGGGAGCCCTGAGTGTTCCCAGACCAGTCTCTGTGGGGCGTCGTGACACTGCCTCCGCCCTCCTGCCACGCCCAGCAAGGACGTGTCTGTGCCTCCATCACGCTGCTCCAGGTCAGTCTTTCTGCCTGACATCGTCACGGAGCCTCCGCGTGGTCAGTTCTGCCACGGAAACGCCAGCCCACTGCCACGCCCATGCACGGGGCGGAGGACCTCCCCGGGAGAGCCGACACCTGGCCCTCAGCTCTCCTCACTGCCCTTCTCTGTCTTCCTCATTTTCTCTAGGCCAGGGAGGCTTAGCCGTTACTGAGTTGTGGTTTTCTAAGGCTTTTCTCTTACCTGGGTCTAGGCTCCAGAGTTTCAAAAATCAAGAATCTGGCCTCATGTTGGAGTTCCCTGGAAAGCAGAACCAACAGCATATGCATTTCTATAGAAAGGGGTTCCATGTAAGGAGCTGGCTCCTGCAGTTCTGGGGGCAGTGCGCCCAGCAGCTGCAGGGCGGGCTGACAGGCTGGGGACCCAGGGGAGCCAGTGGTGCAGTTCAAGTGCAAAGGCCACCTGCCAGAGAAGTCCCGGTCGCTTGCGGAAGTTCAGGTTTTTTTTTTCTGTTTGGGCTTCAACTGATTGGGTGAGGCCCACCCACATTATGAAGGGCAATTTGTTTTATTCCCACATCGCCAATTAAATATTAGTTCCATCCAAAGACACTGTCACCAAAACATCCAGAATAATGTTTGACAACATATCTGGGCGCTGCGAACCAGCCAAGTTGGCACATAAAGCTAACAGCCGCAGCCCTCTCCCGTCTGTGGTCTGTCTCGTCATTGCTCCTCCGAGGCGTGGCCGCCCAGAAGTAGAGCTGTCACGGCAAGCGCTGCGGGGCAGGAGCAGACGGGGACACTGAGTCCTGTTTCCAGGCGCGCGCCGCACGCGATGCTGGCGCCGATCACCCGTCCTGACTGGCGTTAACAGAACTCGTTCGTCCACATGCCGCTTCATGAGCACGTTTTCATTTTTGCAGGTGTTTATCTTTGTTCTTCCAAAAAAAATAACGCTTGTTGAAAGCAGGCACTGATTTCTCTCCCATTGATGACAGCGTTTTGTGCAAATAGATAATTAATAAATAACATTAATTTAAAAAAAATTGTTTTGAAACCAGAAGGTACAGCAGTATCTATTTAAGTGAAAACTATGCAATTTTCAAGTCATATTTGGCACTAAGAAAATATTTGAAATATAACTACTTTCACTTGATTTTTTTTTTGAATGTTCTTGGGAAATATATATACACACACATATATCTTTATGAAAAATTGAAGACAACTTTTCTGGTAAAAGTTTTAGATAGACTTTTTCAAAATGAGTGATGGTTTTTGCTCCAAACAGCAGGGTATTTCTTCTTGAGTGTAGTCTCTGTTCTTAATCTTTATAGTAGATTTTCCCTGGGTGATTGGTGAAAGCAGCAAAGTAATGCTTACATCTCCCTTTGAATTGCTGGGAGACCAGAGGGTCCCGGGCCGAAGCGCGCCTGGTACATCCTGCATTCGGTGAAGCAGGGATCATGCTGGACTGAGTGAGCGAAAAGTGGCATGTCCTCAATCACCACAGAATGACACTAATCGTCTGCATGCCAGCACAGTGTGGCCCTGAACGTAGCCAGGATGGAGTTCGAGTTTGACGTGTCCCATGCAAGACTGCCGTCTGGAGCTGAAACGATTCCAGGGACTTCACGGCCTGCGTCGCCCGGGACACTCTGTTTGCAGCGTGTTGTGAACACGGATGACCACGTATGGCCTCTGGTGTCCAGTGCTTTTCTAAGCTTAGTAGGACAAAATGGCTTTTGGGTTAACACTGAAATTCCAGGAACAATCATTTTAGCATGTGCTTAAACTTGCTCTTGATGTCTCTAAATGCCATAAACGAACACATTTCATTGCCATCCGAGTGGAAACTGCAGTAATTATGTCGTAATTGATGTCATCTGTGAACTTTGCTTGATCTCTAGATGAGACTGGTAGTTCTGGAAGCCTCCACAAACTGCCTCAATCAGTGTTTGAGAGTATTCTCATTATGAGTCTCGCTGTGACTGGTCTTCAGTCTTTTACAGCAAAAGATTTAAGATAAAATTTAGTTTTAATAACTTCCATAGTGAGAATGCATCAGTCACATAATCGAGTGTTATTTTCAGTTTATGCTATTTTCTACTTATTTGTTTATTCTACAGTTATTTATTGAGTGCTTTCTGTATGCCAAACTGCCCAGAGTAGAATAAACCTATTGTTTAAAATAATAGAATAATTTAGATTATTTCTCAGAGCTATTATTTTTATGGCAGAACATTTTTTTAAAACAAGACTATTTAAAATTTTTCCATTATTATTTTTTACTAAAACCATTAAAGCAGCCATAGTTGCTCATTGGGTATAGTTATAATTTCCATTTTTGTAATAAAATTATTTGATTTTGTAGTCAGGCTCACTAGAGGGACTAGATTGGACTATGTCTAGAATTAACTTAATATGCCAAAGCTGTCAGAGGAAAGAACAATTCGGTGTCACCTGTCAGGCATACTGATGTGTCACGTGGCCCGTCTTGCTTCCCTGCACCACCCCTCCTCTGTCGGGAGTTCTTCCTCCGATGAGGACATGCCGTGTCTGCTGACATCTCATCTGGATGCTTCGCATTTATCTTCATAGGGTAGTGGGTGTCTGCTGCGTGCACGCAAATGTCGAGTCTTGCAACTCTTTATTATGGATTAGAAATCATTCGAAACGTCATCAGACTTACCTCAAAGGCTGAATTTAGAGAGTTCTAGCAGTTCTACCAAGGCGGGAGTCACGATAACTAACGTTTACCAAATGCTTACTTTGTGTCACTTACTCTTTGCTCTGCTTTGTATGTACTGACTCATTTAAATCCCATGACATTTCCGTGAAAGAGAAACGAGCCTCATCTCCATGTGGGAGCTGAGGCCCCAAAACACAGACATGACCTGGGCTCACGGACGTGACCGGTGGAGCCAGACTAGAACTCAGCACTCGTCCCCGGAGCCTGCGCTGTGGCCAGGTCACTGTGCCCCCTGCCTGGTGCTGGGGACGCAGACCCAGGATGGGCTGTGCGGAGACGACTCTGACCTAATCCTGTCCCTGCTTGCGGCAGGGATTGGGAGGGATCACTGTGTTTAGCCAAATTAAAACTTTTAAAATGTTACCAAAGTAATACTTTGTTTTTCCACCTTTTCAGCAATCTGGACACAGAAGAACTATGTGGTAAGTTATTTTAAAACCAATCAAATCTTTTACTTGCTTTAGAATGAAAAAGAACGGTGTCGTCTCTTTCCGCATACTGTGAAACAGTGTCACAGACAGGAGGAGTCCTGGAATAAAGGAACAGATCGGCGCCGACTCCAGGGATTTCCTCATCAGTGCGCTTTGCTCCAGCCTGTGTTTCACTATGGAAAGAGTTGTTAACAGGAGGAGAATTCTCACTGAAACTGGTATAGTTTCACAAGAGCAAATTCTCTTGAATGTTTTCCTAAATTGGTGTTTAAGCACAACGTTGTTCTGCTCTTCAGGATATGTCCTGAAGAGACTTTTGTTACTGTTTTGCAAAGCGGACCCCTTGACGTGTGAAAACAACTTTGGCTCACACCTGCCTGGACCATTCTGGAGTTTTAAATGCCACTTGCAAAACAAGAGGTTAATGGGGAGAGAAATCTTTACAAATTCTTGACTTAGTAGCCTCTTTATTTTTTTATCCTTGTGGAAGCAAAAGTAAAAGCCTAGGAATGTGGAAAGGCAAATATTTTTGAGGTTTATTCTTTGTTATGAATAAATTATGGAGAATCGTTTCTAATTAATTCGAAACAGCCAAATTTCTATGAAAACAAAGATTTTAAGTTTTCTGCTTGAAGATAAATGCGTAGAGTGACACCTTTGTCCAAGTTTGGTCTCATGTAAGAGAAACAAACTTTCCTCTACCCTCCTAGGATTTTTTTAGGTGATCTAACACTCAAATCTACATGAGAAAGATTAACAGGAGGAAATAACCAAATTTGAGTACATATATACATACCCCACACACCTGTGAGCTTCAGAAATAAAAAGGGAAAATGAGGTGCATGAGACAGTCAGAGCTAAGCGCCAGAAGGGACCGTGCAGCCCATGGAGAAGTCCAGTGACAGCGTACGGAGCTGCACTCGGGGGCCGTTACGGACACGGCGCCCACAGACGAGTGGTAGTTTGCAGCTTATTCTGCTCCTGGGAGTCAGAGGCGGACACGTGGGGAGGTGTGTGAGCTGGCGGTGGGTGAAGGAGGCGGCGTGTGGGAACGTCCGGGACTGGGCGCAGGCCGAATGGGGACACTTGCTTCCCGCGGTGGGCCCAGGAGAGTGAGCCGGGCCGCGACAGGGCTCCTGTGGCCTCCTGCTCTGCGGGCTCCCGCTGGATTTATCGCTCACCTCTGTTTTCTTCTCAGAAGTCTGCATATTTACTGAGAAATGTCAGTGGTATTTTCCATTTGTTATTAATATCAGTGTCAACAAGTAATTCTACCCGGAGTGCTAAATAATTAATCAAAAAAGTTTCCATCGAACATGCTGAAATTTATTGCGGTGATTTCAAGCGGCTCGCATGTGGTTATACTGTCATTCAGTTTAACTCCATAACTACGATGGCGCGAAGAGGGACAGTACCAATAAGCTGAAGCTCATCCACAGACCACGTCGCGGGAACTGTGCCGCTGCTGATTCTCTACGGACGGAGTTCTCAGTCCTTTCAGTATATGAATCCATAGAGATTCCTCGTGGTTGGGCTTGTTCATAGCTCCAGATTCACATTTTCATGTTTTTGGAGGGAAGAATATTTCTTCAAGAATAGTGGTAACCGTCCACATTTTTTAAAATGAAATGAATATAGTGACCCTTTAGTCTCACTTGAAAACCTTCCAGTGTTCATTTATTGTTGACATTTTATTTGTTTTACTCGTTTGTGGAATACATAGTTGATCCTTTTATTTCGTGATTACCTAATGTAAACATGATTTTTAAAAATATTTTTACTTTTCAGAATATTTTTCTCAGCACTTGGGCGAGTATGAAAATGTGCTAGCAGCACTCGAAGACCTGAATCTTTCCATCCTGAAGGCAATGAGCAAAACAAAAAAAGTAAGGAAATATTGACGTTTGTTTGCTATAGAATCTCTCCTTTGAAAATATTTTTCATGAAAAGCATCCCTATTTTCTAATATATCAAAAGTACACATTTATTACTGATTCTTTTTGTTGCTATGAAATGAGCTATTTTACTCGTTCACAGTACAGTCACGAGGTGCCAGCCTTGTGCTTCGTGCTGAGGGTGCCGAGCTAAGAGCCATTCCGGCAGCTCTTCCCGGGCGGGGAAGCAGGCGTGTGAGCAGCCGCCTGAGCAGCACGGGGCCCCCGTGGGGAGCTGGTGGCCCGCCTGCTGCCGGACGTGAGCCCCCAGCGATTAGAGACAGAGCACGAGCCAGACTGTGGAGAGGCCGGTGCACAGGCCTGTGTCGGGAGGGTCAGAGGGTGGGCAAGGACATCAGGACGGCCAGCAAGGCACAAGTCCAGAGCCCCCGAGACAGGTGTGAGGTGAGGGGCCCCTGCGTGGCAGGGAGGGGACGCACCTTCTGTCATGCTGTTGACAAACCCGAGGCTTCGGGCCTGTGTCCTCAGTGCAGGCTAGTCAGCCACCGACGTAAGGAGAGCTACGAAAACTCGTGCAGCCTTTGGAAAAGACGATACAAGAATTATCTGGGAAGTGGGGCGGAGGACGTGGAAGGTGGGTTCAGGGGGATAAGGGGGGAGGCCAGTTCACAGGTCCAGGGGTCTGGGACGTGTTGGCAGAAGCTGTGGAGAAAAGAAATGGATGCAGACACGTCTGCGAGCCCATCGCTGGAACTTGGGGAAGGACAGCGTGGGAGGCGGGAGCGGTCTGCCCTGACTGCTCACTTCCCACGCCGGCTTTTTTGTTTGTTTTACCACTTCTACATAGTTTTATAAGAGTTATAATAGTTTCTTTTTTCCAACTCTGAGGGGAACTTCCATTGGAATTCTTGTTGGATTTGCATGAAAGTTGGAAAGCAGTTTTAAGAGAATGGTAACACTCTGCCTTGGGAGTGAGGACGCTGGGCCTCGTTCGTTCGGGTCCACGGGCATCCCTGTGACTTCCCAGCACGTGTGTCTCCTGACATTACGTCGTCACTGTCATTCCGTTCAGCTTTGTGTTTTCAGCCGTGAAAAGATCATTTAGTTTAGGGCCGACGCCAAACAGACCGTCTCCTGGGCAGCACCTGCATGGGCCGCGTGGCCCGGTGCGGCTGGCGCTCCGTGGCTGGAGGGGCTCCAGCGCCGGTCCCTCCTCGCCCCTGGTCTCCCTGACGCTCCGGAGCACACGCGTGGCCGGCGGCACCGTCCGTGGCCGACCTGCGTGGACGGAGCTGGGCGAGGCAGCTGTTCCATGGGTGAAGACCCGGGCACGGGCCTGGGGCCGTCTGGGTGTGGGGGGCTCCTGAGCGGGGTGCAGGGGCAGGTTTAGGAACGGGGTCCGTGCTCCGGGCCCACCCTGTCTGACGTGCGAGGTAACAAACCGCGCACGCTCTCCTTGGGCTCCAGTGTCCCGCGCACCTGGCGCCAAGAGGGCACCGAGCCCGCAGCCGACCGCGGCCGTGTGGCTGGTGACGAGGCCACAGCACAGCTCGGTCGCCTGCGTGAGGCAGAGCGCGCTGTGGGTCGCGGTCCAGCCTTCTCCAGGTGTCTGGCCCGTGCCTCTATCGGACTCTGTCCTTTCCCCGTGGTGGGGCAGGGGCCCTGGGAGGTGAGCTCTTCCAGGCGTTTCTGCTGCACGTTATTCTTTCTGGTGCTGGCGGAGCTCGGCCCCAGCCCCCAGGCCTCGTCTTCCCTCCTCCCGGCCCCTCCTCCTCCTCGGGATTCGGCTGAGGTGAGCGGGCTGTGGGGGAAGAGCCTCCTCAGTACTCCTCCCTGCCGCGCCTCTAATGGCGCGTGTTTGTCGCCTTAGGACTACCAAGAGGCCTCCAGCTTGGAGCAGTTTGTCACTCGGTTTTTGCTGAAGGAGACCTTGAGTCAGCTGCAGTCTCTGCAGAATTCTCTGGAATGTGCCATGGAAACCACCGAGGAGCAAACCCGGCGCGAGAGGCAAGTTCAGTGTGCCCGAGCGGCGTCTGCCGCAGCTCTGTGTGGGTCATCGCTTTCCAACTCGTGAAAACTAAATGAGAAGGAGGAGTTTTTTTGGTTTGTTTGTTTTGGTACTGGATATTTAATCCAAAAATTAATACTCTGCTAAGGCAGTCACGTCTAAAGAGACTTTTCAAGAGAGAAAGCACAGATTTAAACAGAAGGCCGTGGCCGCCACTGAGTGCTTGCTTTATATTTGCCCCTGAGAAACACTGTTCCTCTGTTTTACTGTCCATTTAGTCAACAAATTTTAATTGATAACATAGCAGATGGGGAAGACGTGCAGACACTGGTAACACGAAGACACGCTTGACTTAGTCCCGATCCTTGGCTAGCTGAAGTCTATTTCATAACTAAGTTGTGAACACTGAAACGGTAATGCAGGGTACGGAGCGCGAAGCCCCACAGAGAAGAGGCGAGTAAATCGCCAGGCGATGCAGAAGGGAAGAGGTTAAGCGTGGATAGTGGGGTGGAAGGCAGCTTCATGGAGTGTCCCGCTGACCTTTGAGCTCATCTTGCTAATTGGTGTGATTTTAAAATGTGGAAACGACAAGAAAGAGCCTGGATCTCATGGGGGACCCCAGAATTCAGCAGGCCTACTTATGGAAATGGGGCAAGTGAATGATGGGAAAAGATCTCAATCCAATGCCACCAATAGATATCGTGGAGAAGATGAGCACGGTATTATGATAGTTGTGTGACTAAAGGCGCTAATGTTAAAGATAAACCTGAATTAGATGCAAGCAGGTGACGAGATAATTCCGTCAACAGTGGGTACTTTCTTGATCTGTCATTATTTAGAGAAGAGCTTGACAAAACTCTTGCTTATGCAGCGTGTTTTTGCATGTGTTACTTTAAACCTGTAGATATGGCTTATCTAACTTCAATGTTTTACATTAGGAAGAACCACACAGTAAGCTTTGAACAGGTTAATAACAGACTGCTCTGTAGGGCCGATTTTTCTAAACAAATGAAGGCCATGCATGATTATTAGGACATCTCAGAAAAACAACAGACTCTTCACCCATTCGGTGAGAAGCACCGCATTCTAACAGAGAAGCCTGTACGCAGACAGCCAGCGAGCGCACGCGGCCCGGGCACCGCTCTGCACTGCCAGTGGGTCTGCGCGGCATTTGCACATGATAAACGTCCTGTTTCGCTGCTTTGGGCAGCTCCATGTCGGATGGCAGTGTAACAAGTAGCTCGAGAGGAGCGACGGCCCAGCCCCTGGGCTCGAGTGGGGGTCCCCAAGCGTCTTGGAGCTCAGTGGAGCCGATTCCACGTTCCTGATGAGAAAAGGGGGCTGGTGTGCTTTCTTTCGTTTAGATTTCTTGGACATAAAAAGGGTTCTGCTTTTCTAGAGTCAGTCCTTTGCCTCCTGGTGGGAGGCTCCCGCCTGCCCAGTCGTCACCGCAGTGACCTGTGCTCGCACTCACCGTGCGGTAAACACGCCGAGCTGCTGCCCGTCATGCCCGCCACAGCCAGCCTCGAACTCCTGGGACCGCGGCCAACAGCTGCAGAGCAGCTGTGTGTGATGAGCATGACGACCATTCGTGAAAAGTGGAAGGCACTAAGGAACTGATGAATCTGTTATTTCTAGGTTTCTAGCTCAAAACCAGCTTGGGAGAACGGGAAGTACTGTGCCAGTTTGGGGAGTGCCGTTGTGCAGTATTTGACTGAGGCACCCAGGGGTGCCCAAGCCCGCCCCAAACCTGTGATGCCCCTCCCCAGGGGTGAATATGCAAACAAGAGGGGGTGCCGGCCGATGCTTTCCCATGATGCCAAGCAAACCAGTGAAGAAGCTTCCCGGGGAGACACCCCAGCTGGCGTTTGAGGGGGCAGTCTCCCCGCCTGCCCAGACAGCCTGTGCCTTGTCTGGCTGCTCCCCTGGTCTGGTCACTGCTTGGGCAGCACCTCCTCTGGGGAGCCCACAGCCGCTGCCGTCTCTGTCCCTCTGTCCCCTCGCCCACGGCTACGTGCCGTCTCTGTCCCTTGGCTGTGTAGTTCCCATCAGACTTAGTCTCTGGACGGCGGGGGCTTTGCCTTGTCACCCTCCACCTGGCACTGGAGGGGCAGTGGACACGTTCCTGGGGCAGCGAGGAGACCAACCTCCCTGGCATCTGGGCTTGAGAAAGGTCTTACGCGCTACAGGGTTGCATCTGTACTCAAAACGATCTGTCATCGGCGGCTGTCAGTGGAGGGAGACGTCGTGGACCCGGGTTCAGGGCCGTGAGTCTCACGCGGCAGGCGGTCAGGTGTGGCGTAAGGAGCAAGCTCGGCGGGCAGAGGTCAGACTAGGCCACGGGCATCCATCGGTTTGCATCGCACGCGAGGACGCCCCGAGCCCGGCCCGGGAAGGGCCACAGCTGTGACTCCACCACACGCCCCAGGCTGTCGTAATTTGCTTCACCTTCCGCATCAGTATGACTTGGGGGTTAATATTTGTGCATCTGGGGGTGTGCGGACTCCTCAGGATGGGGCAGTGCTGAGAGGCCCCTCCGTCCGCTGCTGGCCCCGGGGAGGCTCCACACAGCGTCCCTCAGTCCGCAGGGATGCGTCAGCGCATCGTGCGGGGCAGAACGTCTGTGTCTGCTCCCGTGGGAACAGCAGTCCGCAGAGAAGCGTGTGTGCAGCCGGGTGCCACAGAGGGAGGTTCCCAGGTGGCATTCTCAGCACTGTGTCTGGCCTTAGTTCCATGTCCTTTGAAAGTTCCTAATAGCCAGTGATAAGAATGATCAGTACATGATATGGAAGTTTCCCTCTACGGCTGTCATCCCCAACCTTGGTGGCACCAGGGACCGGAGCTCCCGTGAGACTCTGGTGCCTGAGATCTGAGGTGGGGGCTGAGGTGGTGATGCTGGCTTTGGGGAGTGGCTGCCAGTACCCGTGACGCTTTGCTCACTCACACGCTGCGCACTCGGTGAGGTGTGAGCCCCTTGCACGCTCTGCTCCAGGCTCTGGCCACAGGCGCACAGCCCTTGTCGGGTGGGGTGTCACCTGATGGCCAGGCCGAGCCGGGCCTCTCCGCAGAGGCTGCGGGTCAGAGGCCGCCCCACACACAGATTCCAGTCACCCTCCGAGGCCCTTCCTCTGAACGGGCCGGGGAACAAGGCAAACAGACTAAAGGGAGCTTAGACAGAAATAACGCACAGAGCGGAAGCTTCCAAAGGAAGTCGTCAGTGCCCTTTGAGAGTGAGAAGATACCGCGTTATGCAGTAAGGCCGGGATGCTATTTTTTTCAAAGAATATTCGAAGCTCAGTGAGGACCTCTTGAAATTATGATTACAGAGATTAAAACCTCGGAAGGAGATTTGGAGACAAAGTGTGACGTTTCCACAAAGAGATGAAAAATAGGAAAGAACAAGAGAACTGTCACTTAAGTCCAAGAGGCCCAATACTTAAAAAGTAGTAATTCCAGGAAAAGAGCAAAGGTGAGAGAAGGCAGAGCAGGGACCCCCAGAACGCGATGCGGGGTGCGGGCCCCTTCTCTGGGTGACGTGTCCTCTCTGTTCAAGGCGGCGCCGAGCACACCGGAGGTCCTGTCCACGCAGCGGCCGGGGCGGCGGTCTGGGCGCCGGATCCCGAGATTGGGCGGCTTCTCCCCCGGTGTCCCGCAGCCGCAGCCGCAGCCGGCGGCCGGCAGCCCAGGTAACGCAGGCGCGCGCCGCTCCGCGGGCCAGCGCCGTCTCTGCGCGCCCGCCCGCCTCGGGAAGGCGTCGGGAACGGCGCGCATGGGGAACCCGAGTCCTGCACCGAGAGAGGGGTGGCGGGCCCCTTCGTGGGTTCTGCCCGGTGGGAGCAGGCAGGGTGGGCGTCGGGACCTCTTCCGCAGAGTCCTCGGCGCCTGGCCCCGGCTGGCCCGGCTGGTCTGGGGCCGCTCAGCATCGGGCTTAGGGCAGAGCTGGTGGCGGTGATGTCCGCGGTGCTCTGCAGCGTTCCCTGGACGTAAGCCACAACAGTAATCGTTAGGCGTTACATTTGAACCATGTCATTTATAATCACTCTAATATTAATCTGGAATATGCACACTCATGCTGCTCAGCACCAGGGCAGCAGATACGTGTGCACACGCGTGTGCGTGTATGTGCTCTTAGCATTTGAGCATGGGGTTTTAGCACAAGTGACTCTTTAGCAAATATTTCTGAAAATCAGCGCACTAACTAAAGCCTGTAGTCACACGTACTCGAGAGACTTGGAAGTGACCTTGAACGCTGTCCTGTTTCACCCTAAGAGCGTGTGAGGTGGGTGTCAGTGTCTCCATCCCCCAGGAAGCGTGGTGACTCATCCGAGGTCAGGTGGGTCCTTAGTCCACTCTTACTGTGGAGCAAACAGCTCAGAGTTGCAGACGCAGGTCCTCAGTTTTCCCTCTGGGTCTCGGCTGACTGGACGTGGCTCCAGGCCATGCTTTGGGTTCAGCTCTCCTGGGATCGGTGACCACGCGGGGCGGCTCCGTATCCTGTGGGCGTCAGGGTCACCCAGCTCTGTGTGCAGGGCAGCGGGCGGCAGGCGTGAGGTTTCAGGACAGGACGTGTGGCAGGGATGGCTGAAGTTCACCACGTGACCAGCGAGTGGCAGCACTAAGCTCCGAGTCACAGTGGGGGACCCACGGACCCAGGACGCACGGCAGGGTCCCACCTGAGCGTCACTGGCGGCGGCAGCGCAGGGCTGCTGTGGGGTCCAGCCCGGTGCTGGGTGCAGACGTGCGTGCGCATAGATGCTCCCGTGTCGTCCCGACGGTGACTGCAGCTGGCAGTATTACCATTCTCACGTCAAAGTTAGCAAACTGAGGCCAGAGTCGTCACGTCATTCGACGGAGCTCAGCAGGCCCTGGAGTCCGCACACTCGGCCCGCGTCCTGTGGCCTCGGGCTAGCCCCCTGGAGGCGATGCCGGCCACCGTGCCTGCGTCGTCATTGAGCTTGTGACGGTTTGTACCTCGCTGTGCTCGGGACTGTGACCCCCTGCCCCAGCAGTGAGTGTAGAATTGTCGACTGCTGCTTTCTCTGCCATGTTCAAAAGAGAAACCGACCACCTCAAGGGCGGTTAAAGTGTCTCAGCAGGACCTGTCACTTTGAATATCAGAGGTCAGGGCCGCCGACGACATGAAAACCGTGTGGAGATGAGCCCACGGGATGCATGGCGTGTGGGAGTGACACCTCAGGGAGCACTCGGGGTGTGTTCCCGCGGGCTGGCTGGTGGCCGCGCACCCTGAAACAGCTCTCTGCCCTGTGTGGAGTGTGACACTGCCCTCCTGACCCCACAGGCTTCCTAGAAGAGGACAGCCAGTGGGTGGCCCAGATAGACAGACTCCAGAGACTGATCGACAGGCTGGAAAAGAAGGTGGGTACCCCCTCCTTTCCCCCCTCCCGTCCCCTTCCTGTCCCCCTCCCGTCCCCTGCCTGCCCCTCCCGTCCCCCTCCTGTTCCCCCTCTTGTCCCCTCCTGCCCCCCACCTGCCCCTCACCTGCTCCTCCCGTCCCTCCTCTGTCCCCCTCCCGTCCCCCCTCCCGTCCTCCTGTCCCCGCCTGTCCTCTTTCCTGTACCCCTCCTGTACCCTGGCTGCGCGGTCCCAGCTCACGGCTCCACCTGCCTCGCACCCACCTGCCCATGCAGAGTCTCCACGGCAGCAGTGCTGGGGGCCCGTTCTCAGAACAGAGACCTCGGAAGCCGCGCGCCTACTTCCCTGGGGACTATTGTCACAAACCCTCAGGCTTTTCTAGTCATTCTGCGTGAGGAAATGCTAATAATTTTTCATTCTCTCTTAATGCGCTTTTTAACAAATCCGAGTCGGCACCAGGCCTCGCCGTGCTGGGCAGTGGCCCCCATGCCCGCGGTCCCTGCCCCCCCCCCTCCTGCGGGGACTCGCGTCAGCTCTTCTCACGGGCCTCTGTAGACTCTGCGTCTCTGAAATGGCTCCTCACAGTTGATACAATGGGTGAGAGTCTTCACTAGAACAGCTCAGTTTAAAACATCAGAATTATTTCATCTCCTTTCAGAGACTGTGGTCTTTTGGTTCAGTACTAGCCATAAAAAAGCTGCCACTCAAATACGTGGTGTTTCTTTTCATTAATTTCTGGTCTCCCCGCCCCCATTTCTTCCTCTAACTGAAGGACCTCAAACTGGAACCACTGGAAGAAGAAGTTATTGAAGGGAACACTAAATCTGTAAGTACTTTTTCTAAGTCAAAATTTTAGTAATATTCACTGTGGAAACATTTAGTTTCTTCAAAATTAGTTGCCACTCAGAGAAAAAATTTTAAAGTGTAAGTAACCCATGGGCATATTTCATTTTGTATGGCTAAGAGGTATTTTCAGCTTGTGATTTGTGGAATCCGGATGCCTCCTGCACAGGGCTTCTGGACAGCACCTGGCGTGTAACGCGTGCCAAACGCTGTTACGCCTGTGTCGGTCGACGGGTTGTTGAGTGACTGAATGAACGTGACCGGTGCAAAGGGCGGCATTCCGCTTGCATCGTGTGCACGTTTTGGGAGCCCTGCAGGGTGAGCGTGCACCTGGGCTGAGACTTGGTCCTGGGCATTGTAGCTGGGCCAGGTGCTTTGGAGATGCTCAGAAATCATTTTTCAAAGGAAAAATGGACACTTGGAAAAAAGGGAACAGAAAGGGGGAACACAGGGAAAAGGTGTCCATCTGTAGTGGGAATAACCTGTGGAGGGGGAAAGGAAATGGGGAGTGATTCTAATGGGTACACTGAATGCAACAAAAAGGGTTAGTGACTGAATTAATCAAATAGCGGCACACACGGTGCTTCGTTATTTTACTTTATTTTGAGGCAAATATTTATAGCACATTGTGTTTTGGGAAATTGGACGTTTGCATTTACACTTAGCAGGTGCTCACAGACCACTTTTCTAAGTCCCTTAGATGTCTCGGTCTCGTGATTCCATGGCACGTGCACAGAGCAGAGACAGGAAGCGCCTTCCACTCCACGTGTGCGGGGGGCCACAGACACTGCCCGCGCCATGGGGCGTGAGGCCCACTTGGGTGTCCGCTCAGGTCCGTCTGTGCAGACTCCCATCTGTGTCATCTCTTAGGTTTGCACGTAGGAAAAACTGCACTCCCATCTAGAAAATGAACATAGCTTGCTCACTGTTGGGAGAGACGATGGTCTGTTCTTAAATAATTCCCTGCTGTGAGACGACTCTCTCACTGGCTGTGGGCGACAGACACTGTCTTAGGAAACAGACTGTTCCATTCTCTGGTCAGAGAGAGAAGAGAGAGGCCAACGTCAGTTTTAAAAGATCTGTCAACCCATGCGGCACTGCTAATTCAACAGTACATACCTGTACTTAAAAACAGGACTGGGCAAGGTAGTCAGGAGTCAACGTTATTTAAAAGTAGGAAAGGCTATCCCTTAACTGTTTTCAGTCATGTGTAAAGGCAAAAATAATTCTGCTCTTTGGGAATACACACAGAGGTAACAACCCCACCCCCCCCCCCCACACACAGAGAGAGAGAGACAGAGACAGACAGAGACCGACAGAGCATATGCCATTCAGAAAAGGCGTAAACAGGAAACATCACTCGCTGGTTCACTGCGGTGGGTCCGTGCTGGGTGGCGTCTGTCAGTGCAGGGAGTTCCATGGTGATGATCATCCGTGGTGATGCCCTGGTCTCCATTCTGGGGGACTCTGGTGTCCTTTGTGCCTCTTTGCGGGTCTCCTGGGCCCATGGTCTTCCACCACCACATCTGAAATGCCCGTTGGAGATTATTCTCTTTTGCAAGGGGATGCAGTGCTCAGCCTGCTTCCTACTCACAGGAGTTCAGGGGCTCAAGTGTTATTTTAAGGCTTAAACAATCAAAGGATTTTAAGATTGGGATCAAGATGTACTTGGTGATAGTGTTGTCAAAAAAAGTTAGTGGGCATACAATTTACATGTAGTAACTATGCCTAAAATTATCCCTTAGATAACCTTTCGAAGCCTTCTTTCTTTCTTTACTAAACCCTAATGTCACAAGAATAGCATTTTGACCCATCACAGTGCACCCAGAGCCAGCACCTGGTGTTTACTGTAGGAACCTTTGCTGGATAGGTGCAGTGTCTAATGTAGTGCCCACAGTGTAGCGGGCACTCAGCACCTGGTGGCTACGGACAGGAAGTGGAGAGGGCGACCAGCGACTTCCTTCTGGCTCTGCCGCGGTGGCATGGCTAGGGGTGTCTTGTAGCTATGCCTCATAATCCAAATCATCCTTTTGTTGTTGCTGCTGTTTGCACTTACTTGATTCACCCTCAGGTCTTTTTGTACTTTCATGATTCACTCCCAGCCTTGGTGAGGAAAGGACTGAGCTTGAGATCGAGGTACAACGCGCAGCCTATAGGCAGATAGAAAGTCTTCAAGCGGAATGTGTGCGGGCAGTGCGTTTGTCACCAGCAGCGGCTGGGCCCACAGTCCTGAAATTCCCCCCACAGGCTCCGCCCACCGCCCTGAGACCCCACACAAGGCTTCTTCCACCACCCTGAGACCCCACACGAGGCTCCGCCCACCACCCTGAGACCACACGAGGCTCCACCCACCATCCTGAGCCCACACACGCTCCGCCCACCACCCTGAGAACACACACGAGGCTCCGCCCACCACCCTGAGAACACACACGAGGCTCTGCCTGCTGCTTTTGAGCGGGGCCTGCTGTAGGGAGCTCCTATGGACCTCTGGAAATACATCAACGACCAAATTACTTTTTGAAATTTGATTGGTTGTAATGATAGTCACGACATGGCCAGCGTCACAGAGTAACCCAGGGACGAGCTGGAGGTGTGCACTGTGTACACTCTCTGGGCTGCATATCAGAGTCACTTGGGGAGGATTTTACCGCAAGAACGTCCCGCCAGCATTACAGCTTCCAGCCGCGTGGGGACGGGGACAGGGACGGCGGCGGGCCAGGCCTTCCCGGGCCTTCAGTGGGGCGGGCGCGCGGGCAGGGCTCCCTGTCGCGCTGACGCCGCCTCGCCCACACTCCCAGCACATCCTGCTTCCAGCGGCAGATGGCAGTGGTGGAGGAGGAAGCGCGGGACTTCCAGCTCGCGCTGAAGCACTATGCGGACGGCGCCGCCGCGCAGCGTGGGTGTTTGCGGTGAGTGCCCCGCGCACGCGCCGTCGGTGCGGGAGGGGCGCATCCGCGGGAGGCGCTTGCGGGTCCTCGCGCTTGCAGCTTGCAGCCATCAGCGGCCGGTGCACACCAGCTGGGTGTTTCCTCGTTGATGCTTGGACTCTGGGTTTGGGCACCAAGGCACCACCGGGAATAAAACGGGGAGCGTGGCTGGAGAGGAGCCCTAGGCAGGCCACCCTCCCACCGCCCGCGGCCGGGTCACCGGGGAGGAGAGGCCCAGCCTGCTCCTTGCACACAGCTCTGGTGGCCCCCCGGGCGCCAGGCCTGTGGCCAGATCTCCACTCCAGCCTCCATGACTTCGCAGCCTTGGTCCCGACTGCAGACCTCGGTCGTCTAAAGAAGAAAGGCTCTCCCGTGGCCGCCCCGCCCAGGCTTCTTCGTGCCCAGCGCCCGCGCCCAGCGAACAGCTGCAGAGTCGCAGAACAGCGATGTCACAAGCCCTGACCGGGAGCGCCCCCCGCCACTGCAGTGGAGCCCACGGGGAGAACTGCCCGCACGGCCACCGCCTCGAGTCGCCTGCGCGTTTCGGTGCTCGACGTGGCTGGGGCAGCTCCTAGTACGGGCGCTCTGAGCCGCAGCAGGACGCTCCCCACCCAAAGCCCGCCTTGCCCTAAACCCCCACGGACTCAGGAGCGGCCTGGGGGAGTGTCCTCAGGTCCTGCGCCCGCTTCCCCATCAAGAACGTCCCCAAGATGGCTGTGCTGACCAGGGCGCTCAACACGCAGCACCCCCACCCCAGCACAGGGCCGGCCCCCACATCTGGCGGTCGCCCTCCTCCCGAGTGCAGGCTGTTTCCTCCTCGCTGTCCACACTGACCCAGAGCATGCGAATCAAAACCGTGTTCTTTCAGTGCAGTGACTTATTTGCTGAAGGTCGTGGGGACATATGTGTAGTTTTTTTAAAAGGCCACTTATTACAAAGTGAGTACCCGGAAAGGCAGAGTGGACAGACACCAGCCTCAGTGCCGACTGCAGAAGGAGGAGTCTGGCGCATCCCAGTCTCCAGGGACCGAGTTGATCCTTCACTTAGGGAAAGGGCACGAAGTCTGATTCTTGAAGGCTCGGAGATCCTGCATCCGTGAGTGGGAAGGTGACGGACAGTGCTGGGCCAGCCCCAAGGGGCAGCGAGCCGGCAGTTTGCCCGGCCTGCTGCAGAGCCCTCTGGACTGGACTGGACAGGTCGCGGCCTGGCCTCCAGCCACAAGGAGAGGGAAGAGGACCAGCCTTCCCTTGACGAGAACCCAGACCCAGCTTCTCCTTCCCCTGCGGCAAGGCCAGCTTGTGCCTCAGTGACTGTCGCTCGCTTCGCACTGCGGGGTTTTCAGCCCGTGTCTCGCTTTCACCAGCATTATCAGAGTAGCCTGTCAGACAGGATGAGCATCAGCGGCACAGTGCACGGCCCAGGTGTGTCTGGACTCAGCCGTGCCTGCCACTCAGATGTGTCACCAACCACAGGACGTGCCGCTCGGGCGTCCGTCTGGCCCCCGCGGACTCCCCTGCCTGGTGCTCGGCTGCTCAAATCAAGGTCGTCCAGTGTCAGTGTCCCGTCTCTCCTCCCGTAGGAATGGTGTGGCCTCACCATGGTTACAGGAAACACTGCCATAAAGTAGCAATTCAGTATTTAATAGATTAGTCATTTTGTATCCATTTCTTTAAAAAAATCTTCACCATAGTCATCTAATGCAGGTCAGAAGGAAATAGACTCGGATATGATGAATCACTTGCCCAGGTCTGTCTGACCCCAAAACCCACGTTTAACCCCATCGCCAGCATCTGAGCACCCCTGAGCTTGAGTCTCCTGGACGCTCCTAAGCGAAGCAGGGGTGGGATGCACAAGACCCTCCTGTCCCCATTGCCACTTCCTACTGCTGAAATCCAGGTCACTGAAGTAGAGGCTTCTGCTCTCTAGGTCGGCTGGGAGACTCAGAGGTTTGGGGACTGACAGAGCCCTCCTCACAGAAGTCAGTCAATCAAGTTTTGTGTGTTTTTTTGTGGTAGGAAAACAATTTTGAAATTAGACATTTTTTCTCAGCATTGACATTCAATATTATGTTTATTTCAGGTGTACAGTCAATGGTTAAACATCTATTCTACATAACTTAGGAATTGATTCCCCCCCACTCCCCATAAGTCTGCCCCCCGTCTGGCACCACACACGGCTGTTACATTATTCCCTATGCTCTACTCTGCATCCCAGTGACTACTTCGTAACTGCCAGTTTGCACTGCTGAATCCCTTCTCCCTTCTCACTCAGTCCCCCCCCCTCCCATCTGGCACCCCTGTTTGTTCTCCGTATCTGATTTTGTTGGTTTTGTTTGTTCATTTGTTTAGATACCACATATAAATGAAATCATGTTGCCTTTACTTCACTTAGCATAATACCGTCTAGGTTCATCTATATTGTCACAAACAGAAAGGTTTTTTCTTTTTTTTTTATGGCTGAGTAGTATTCCATGTATGTGCCACCTCTTCTTTATCCAGCCATCTACTCATGGGCTGCTTCCACATTTTTTGAATAATAAATGAGTGAAATGTAGCCAAAGTTTTATTGTTATGTCTATAATAATATACTGAGATTTCATGATGTCAAACCAGAAAACTAAAAGTTATGTCAAACAGGCATATCGAAGTTACCAACTCTTGACAAAACCATTCAATTTTTCTGGCAGGCACCATAGCTATTTCCTACATGAATGGATGAGGTCGTTTCATACCACATATAGAGATGATTAGAAAAGTCAGTTTTCGTCTTGTCTTTCATTTCCTATGGCTAATTTTGCCTCTTCTTTTCATTCCAGTATTTCTATACAGAAGCTTTCAAATGAATCTCGCTACATGATTTATGAGTTCTGGGAGAATAGTAATCTCTGGAATAGGTAAGTTATGAGTCAACTTTCTTTAATTTATTCATTGATTTATTTTGCTAGGGAGGTGGCAAAAATATATGATGAATTTTAGGACTTATAGGAAAAGTTCCATTCCTGCTACCTCGCTTTAAAACTTGGTCCATTAGCTCATTTTCAAAATCCTATTCTTTTAGGATTTTATGTCATGGATTAGAAACCACTCTCCTCTTGTAGCACATATTTTTGGTAATGATCCCACTTAAAGTATTCCCATTTTACTGATACCTTCAGGTAAGAAAATTTAGACATGGGTCACAGGTATCTAAGGCATGGAGGGAGAGTGTGGGGGAGAAAGGACACAGAATAGGAGGAGAAAAAAATTTATTCCTAATTTTTCATAGGTTCTAGTTATTTTACAATAAGCCTATATATAATGGTTAAGATCATTGCAGTCTAACTTTTAGTGTCTTTAAATACTGCAAATATGGGGAAATTTAAGATTTGTTTGAAAAGGATTAAAAATAAACCAAGTTGGTAATCATTCTACAGTGTGTATGCATATCAAATCATCACATTGCACTTTGAATATATGTATTTCTCAGTTATTCCTCAATAAAGTTAAATCAACTTTTAAAAAAATTGTTAATAAGTAACAAATATATTAGAAAAATGGATGAAGGAAATATTTGTTATTAGATTATATGAATAGTTTCAGTTGGTTTTAAATGGCACAGAGAATACAGCTTTCTGATTAAGTTCGTACTCTGTGTGTTTAGTTTGGTAATGGAAGTTACAGAATACCCGGAAATATAGTTGATATGTATTTTACCTAAAAGTTTTTTTCTGTGGCTATTTTAAGACACTTAGTGCTGTAATGCATGAGGACACCAAACTTCATGCACGGAAAGGAACCTTAAAACAACTTAGCTCTGTACTTCCAGGCCTGGGTGATTTTGCTTTTTAGTCTCCAAGGATGGAAAGTCTGTAGTCCCTCTTCATGATGTATTAGCCACTGTGTTTTTTAAACATCCTGACAGCCAAGATACTCCTCCTCTTGTTTAAACTTCTTGCTGCAATTAAAGTCTATCTCCTTTTTGTGTTCCTTCCGTAGAGAATTAATGTTCTGTTTTTAAAAGTCTTTAAAAATTTTTTGTCATGACAATGGTTAAATTACTCATCTTTTTATTTTTTAAGCTAAAAAAGAAATCTGTATTCAGGCACTTAATCGAAATCATACAAAATTTTGTCACCTGACTGTACTTAGGAAGACTAATAAAGATGCAGAGCCTTAACCTGTAATTACTTACACAGCCACCTTCAGACGAATTACAGCAAGACGTTCCAAAGAAGTAATGTGGATTTCTTGGAAACTCCGGAACTCACATCTACTATGCTCGTTCCTGGTAATTATCCTGAGTTAACAATGCTTCTGTATCCTTTTGATTCTTTCCTTTTTTAAAAGACAGAGTGGGGGTGGGGAAAGAATGGTGCTCTCTTCATTATTTCTTTATGTATCTTAAACTTTGAGGCGGGGGGAGGAAGTCAATTCTGCACTTTCTCTTTTTCCTTCAGCCCTTAGTCACCCTACTTGTATTTCTGGCTAGAGTAAAACTATTAGTCATTTTTTGGTCACCTTCAGAATTTTAACAAACCTGAAGTACAAGGCAAATTGTGATAATTATTCAAACGCTTTATCACATAATTTAGTGAACTGAATAAAATTAGGAATAAGTGACCCATAGGCTAAAGAATTATGTTAGAAATATTTTTTTATTATAATAGCTGTTAAAATATTACTTGTAATTGGGGAAAGGAGAAAGGAAAGAGGACTTCGAAATGGAATGTTCTAAGATGTCTGGCCTGGCTGAAGCTTAAGATAATCGAGCACCGGACTACTGGTTCATCATCCATCCATTCCATGATTGATTAAACGTGTATTGCTGAGTGTTAATATGTGCAAGGCGCTGGGTGCTTAGCCTTTTTATGAGCACCAACTGAGCTCCAATTGTGAACAAACATTTGTCAGGAGCTGGAGGGGGCACAAAGTAAAAACGCAGTCCCAACAGCAGGAAATAAATACAAGCATCTGCAGAAAAGAACCAAGGGCAGGGCACAACCTGGCAGCTACCACTCAAGTCATAATGTGCTATGTGGATTTAGAGTGGTGATTGCTTCTTTACGGGGTTAAGGAGAAGATGATCCGTGAGCTGGACCTTAAAGATGACATTTGGACAGAAAATGGAGAAGGTATTTAAACAGCTTTGAAAACAAATTTTAATGCTTTTCATTTTTCTGTTTCTCACAGCATTTTATTGCCATGGGTTTGTCCTTGGGATATTTATAGTCACTGGGGAAAACATTTTCAATGCTACAATATAGATATATATATACTAAAAATATTATTTAAAACACACCCACTTGCTCGTAAACACTGGTCTTTCTGAAATCGAGATATAAAAGTATATGCAGACTGCTAGCCAGTACTGAGTAGATTAAAACAGTAATGTGATTTTATCTTAAGGGCATTTATCATCTCATTGCTAAGACCTACCCTATTCATATATAACAAAACCTTTCCAGTTGGACTATGACCAACAACAGTTGCATAGGAAGAGTTCAACCCTGGCTCAAATAGTTAGGAAATAGTGACCAACAAAGGTAAGCAAGCATGCAGATTAGGGGTGGGGAAAATGGCCTTTTTAAGAGTGGCTTGCACCTTGACATTTCTCAGCCCTGGTAGGTATTTTCATCATTTCAGAAATTGTTTTTCTCTTTTCAGCTTCATGGTGGATCCTGAACAACAACTAGATGTTCCCAGAGCAAGCCCAGTGTTCACAGAATGTGAATGAGAAAGTGCTCTCTGTGCGTTTACTCTAGGGTGTGCAGTCTTCTTAAATGTCTTCTATGACTTTTCCTTGTGAATTTTAGCTAACTCTTCAAAGTTCACTATTCTCAGTATTTGCTGTTTTGTAGCAGTGTAACCCAAAACCCTTTAGTCATAAAATTCTAATATGTGAAAAAGTATACATATACTTAAAGGAATACAATTGTGAAAAAATATTTAAAATGGGAACCTTTAGAATACTACGTCATAGAACAGATTATGAAGGTTAAATCAGTGTTTTGTGATTTTTAAGTGACTGGTTCTCTTAGTGAAGTTTATTCTCCAGTGATGCGTACTCCATTTCCAACTCATGACCCTGTGGCTAGTCACTTCATGTCACTCAAGAAGTATGACTGGTGTCCTTCTATGCAGATTCAGGTGCACAAAGAAAAGGTCACATGAGGACCACAAGCTCAGGCGAGAGGCCTCAGAGGAAACCAAGCCTGCCAGCACCTTGATCTTGGACTTCTGGTCTCTAGAACTGTAAGCAAATGTTTGTCGTTTAAGCTCAAAAAAAAAAAAAGTTAACACAAAACTTTGCATAAAACAACCTTGACTGTAATCTATAGAATTTCTATCCATCAGATTATGAACCAGTTTTTCAAAAGTGAACAGTTCTGTCATAGGGTACCCATTTGTTAATGTGACACCATTATATAATTTATTGGCATCATAATTTCCTGTAACGTAAATTGAGAAAAGTAGAGTTTTACTTTGGTTCAAATTTTATGCCATTTGGTCCAGAGAGCTAACTTTTCTTATGAAATATAGATATTTGTATTTAACAATTTCAAAATACTTGAAAAACAAAATTTTAACCTAAGTGAACAAGCACAAATTTCAGGGAAGTAATAGAAGACATCTATTTTCCAATTTCACTAGAACAACTATTATATACTTTGCTGTACAAGCTCATAAATTATTTTTAATTGTGAAGTTTGATGATAAATGCTGCTAAGTGAAAATTATAGTGCATATAGATATGTTACTCTCTAGACCAAGTTCTCTGAAACCACAGGTCTTCCAGGAAAAAATATGTTTTTCCTGGGGTTTTTTTTGTTACTGTTAGAAACCAAGAAAAAAGGTCAAACTAATTTTTAAAATATAAAAATTTACCTATTTTCTCAAATTTATTTATGGAATATTAACTTTTATTAATACTTTTGTATACCCTTAGTCCTCATTCAACCTAGGCTCTACTGGGCATAGTAACAAATTTTGACATACACACGTGTGTGTTTTGGGGTCACTTCTAAAGATGAGAAACACTATAAACAACACCTGGCTCAACTTTTATATATAAAACAGTGATGGACATGTACACTGATTATGTACACTATACATATGTACAAGGCAAAGAGAAAATAAAACAGTCTTTGCAGTCTCAGTCTGACTGTGTACAGTAGGAAAGGATCAAAGACTGAGACCTAGGGGACTTCTGATAGTCAAACTCTTCACTAAAACTGGTTAAAAAAACTGGTTATAAATGGTTTCAAAAATACAAATTACAATGTGGTTCTGGCCAGATCCTCTCAGTATCAGATTCAGAATGTGCAGCTAATCTTTGGGAACCAGGCAGCTTCCCAAGTAGCATGGTCCTGTGACTAAGAGGGTTCAGCCCTTAGTAACAGTGCCGTGTGGGAAGGGCTTCAGATCCCAGATTTGAACAGGATCAATTGTTTTTAACTAGAATCAAAAGACCTTGAGAATAGGCAAATACTAAAATAAACCAATTTAATTATATGGCAATTCTGACCCCAGCCCTGTAGAATATACATGTATTTTTGTGTGAGAGCAAGTCTGTGTGTGTGTATCCACATACAGGGCGAAAAAAAAAAACACTGGCCCTAGATATAAATATCATTTTAAAGTAACGGATACATTTATGGTTAATGTTTTTTTTTCTATTTAAAAAACAGTCTATCTCTAGGGGAAAAAAGTAATGAAAAATAGGGTACTAAAACACCAAGATGGTAAACCTATCCAAAAACTAAAGCTTGGTTCTTGTTAAGAAGCCCAAAGACCAGCAAAGAAAACGCCACTGGTTTTAAGAGTTCAGAATTCAATTTAAGATAAACTTCCTGCCAAAAGATAGCCTAGACAGCCTTAAATGCCTTCCCATAGAACGGGGATAAGAGCATCTGAGCAAACAGAAGTAAGGTGCGTTTACACTTACCTTCACATCAGCAGCAGTTGTTGACACTGTGCTAGAAGAAATTTTTTTTAACACTAACATTCAAAGTAACAAATTTCAGACTTGTATAAAAGTTCTAGGGGCTAAAGTTTAAGCCAAAAAAATTCCTGATGCATACATGTTCTTGTTATAAGAAATTACAGAATTAAATCTTAATGTAATAATTATTTGAAAATGCCTAAATTTTTCCTCTTTAGAAATATTTTTCAGTTACTCAACTTCTACTGTTCACATGGTCTGATAAGTGACAGAAATAGCAGCTCTTTTCCACCTTTGGTTTTATTCACTACCATTGTTTCCAAATCATCAATCTTTGCTAGTAATTATGAATCTTAGTGTTATTAAAAACCTAGACAGCAATCACACTCGAAAAGAAATGCCTATTAAAATATTCTCCCTCCTGTCATTGAAAACTCTGCATCAGACACCCTGAACTGCTCTAAGCCTCTGCAGATATGTAAAGGTCCTTTCACGTGCTGGTCTGAAATCGGTGTGAAACAAAGTCAGCTTTAAAAGCAACAAGAAATTATGTACCATATATACATCACAGCAAATACTTTATATTTGAGAATCTTTACAGCTTATATTTCCATTATTAAAAACAAAAAATTGCAAGTAGCGTGCAAATTATAAATACAGTCTTCCTACTTCACTAACCACATTTTTACTTGCAAATGTTTCTGCCCAATTTATGCAGGAAACTGCCTGCAGAGCTGAAACTGATTAGAAAGTTCTTTAAAATATCTCTTTCTCATTTTAGGAGAAACCAAATACCCAACCATCAAATTTAAAATAAATTGAATTGTCACCGTCCATTGCAGTTATTGTTTTGAGATCCACTTCATTTGCAGGTGCCCAAAATATAAAACGAATAATTCTTTATCTTCAAACTCTTTTGTTCTTAAAATGCTACTTAAAACTTTGGTTGTTTTCCTGTAATACAGAAGAAAGAAAAACTTATAAGACTGAATGAATACAGTTTTTACTAATTTGTTTATCAAACTCAATACCGTGGCCCTACTGTTTACAGACCTAAATGCATGTTACTATAGAAATTATTAAAGTAACTAGAATTTGTCAAATACAACAATTCTTCTGTATTTAATAAAACATGTAATGCATTTTAAAATATTAGATTGTATTCCAAACCTGTTCTGTTTTCGTGGTACATAGTTTTTTAAAAATGTTAATGCATAAATTAAAATGTGACTCAATTCTAATGTATAAGGTTTGTTCAAAATAATGAGTATGTCAAACTTTTACTTACAAAATAAAATATTAGAGATGGAAAGTCTGCATTTGAAAAAGTAACTTTTATATAGCACTGAAGTTTAAGATTCATTCTTATAGACCAAGAATCATATGTTCCTAAGATCTCTGAACAGGTGAGAAAATTCAAACACCATTAAGGACAGTTTTCCATTTTAAGTAGTCTTGTGTGTGAGGGCCTATGAAAAGTTTAAATTCCTGCTCTAATTTTTAAAAGAATTGGCCGAAGGCCTGCAAGTTAAAATTCAAAAATCTATAAGAAAAAAAGGCTATGAAGCCCAGAGGTAGTCTGTATCTCAATTTGAGCCATTCTCAGCACACCTATATTCTGGGCTCGTCTCAATAGAAGCCTAGTTGCATTTTTAACCAATATAGCATTTATGAAAATTTGAGAAATAAAGATCATGAAAGATGAAAAAGAACATTTACTGAATGTATAATGAAAGATTTGCACCATACTAGGCACTTTGATTCATTGTTAGGATTTAACAGTGGGGATTTTATCCTTATCTGCAACTACAAAAGTGAGGCTCAGGAAGGTTGACTGTTCTAAGCATGAACAGGACACAGTACACAGACCAACCCAAGCCTGATGCCAAAACTCACGTTCTTCCAATCAGCATCCCAAAAGATCCATGCACTTGCTTTGATGGAATATGATGAAGTGAAAATATAAAAGGCTAAGAACAGCAATGACATGCTGAAGAATATGTGAGATGACTTTTACTGTATAAAAAGACTAAATAAACAGAATAGAGGGCCCAGAAAGAGTCCACATATGTTGCCACAAAGGTGGCAGAGAACTCGCCCTTTGAGTAAATATTGGTAGGGTGATGGGAAATCCATGCAGAGAAAAAAACTTCTATCCCACATCATATAACAAAATCCACTGCAGGTAGATTATAGAACTTAATTGGAAGTTTGAGAAAATACGCACGTTCTTTTCATGACTTTTCAAATTTTTTTTTTTAAGGCAAGGCAACCCTTGGTTGACCTCACAGACTGCAAGGACCTTGTCAGCATACAATCCCTTATTTTTTATTTTTTACGCCTACAGCACCTGGTCTTCTTAGGTGGTCTCCCATCCAAGTACTAATCAGGCCCAACCCTGCTTAAAGATTTCTTAAAATACAACTATTATGTTCATGTTCTAATTCTTGATCAGAGGTAATTACTTATAGTACTTCATTATAGTATTTACTGAGATTTATATACTTTTCTCAATTATATTTCACAAGGAGAACAATTAAAAATCGAGACTCAAACAGTAATATTAAAGAAATATTTTGGAATTAAAACAAAATTAGGAAAACTACCTACTGGTTTTTGAAGTACGATGGGATGATCAGGCAGAAAGTCTGGTTTTTTTCTGCAGATGGAAACACTTGAGAGCTTCAGTAGGAAATCTCTGCTGTACTTAATTCTCTCTGCAGGTATTAAACATCAAATGTAATGTTATAAAACAACTCTCTCAGATCACATTTTGGCTCAGTGCTTTCTGGATGTCCCTTATCTGTCCATTTTATAAAATGAGAAGGTTCTATGCAAAAGAAAAGGCAAGGGCAGGGGGGAGGGGGAGCGTGCCTCCCATTTTCCTTTTATAAGGAAAGGAATAAAGCCCAGTACTCAAGGGAAAATGGCAAAGAGAGCCGTTTCAGAAAGTTAGTAACACCTGGCTTCTTTCATGTGGTTATTCAAGTCCAGTGAAGCCATCCCATGTTACAGAATGTAATAGCAGTAACACCTACTGGGTGCATCAGATCCTGCCAAATGAAACCCTAATAGGCCTATCTAATCTTTACATTAATGTATTAAAATTTTAACACAATCAAAAACTTCAAGATTTATTATAGACCTACTGTGTGTCGGGGACCATGGTCGGATCAGGGACTGTGCATCGGGGACCGTGTGTCAGGCCGGGGTTCATGCTTCAGGGATTGTGCTGGGTAATGGTGAGCAGGATCCAAGACACGGTCCCTATCTTCAAGGGAGTCAAGTATCTGTGAATTTCTCATCAGACAGTATCACTGGGGCCAGAAACAGTGGAGCAATATCCTTAAAGTACTAACAGAGAAGAACTGTCAACCTAGAATTCCATACTGTGAAATAAAAAGGTAGATATACTGGTCTCGGTTCCTGACACAGAGCTCCTAACCCCTTGGAATTTCCTGAGGGACAGAAATGTCTTTTGTGCTCATGAGGTGGCTCTGGCCGGCTCCTAAATGGGGGCCAGTCAGAAGGGAGAGGATCTAGAAATGGAGTTAACGATCGAGCATGCCTAAGTGATGAAGCCTCCATAAAATCCCAAAAGCATGGGGTGTAGAGAGTGTCGAGGTTTGGGGCTACACCCCTGTGCCAGAAGGGTGGGGTGTCCCCACTTGGCAGGGCCAGGGCTCTCGTACTTGGGACCCCTCCAGACCTTGCCCTGTGCATCTCCTCATTTGTATTCTCAACTCATTTATTATATAATAAACTGGTAAACATAAATGTTAAGTTCAGTGGGCTATTCTAGCAAATGAGTGAATCCAAGAAGGAGTCTTGGGAACCTCCAATTTATAGCCAAGCTTGACAAAAAAATTTTGGGTAATCTGGGGACCTACCAGTTGCAATTGTTGTCTGAAATTGAGGGTACTCTTGTGGGACTGAGCGCTTAACCTGTGGCGTCTGCATTAACTCGGTAGTGTCACAACTGGATTTACTTATAAGACACTCAGCTGGTATTGCAAAAAATCGCTTAATATGTGAGGAAAAACCCACATCTGGTGTCAGAAGTGAAGTGCTGTGAGTGTAGGAAATGTTGAGAATAGAGGAGAAACAGGAGGGTATTTTTTCCCTCACATACATCTGTGAAAAAACCCTTCAGGAATGCATGGAAGTGAAAGACATTTTTAGATGAAAGAAAACAATTTGTCACCAGCAAATTAGACCTACAAGGAGTGCTAACATAAAGGTTATTCCCCAGGTAGAAGGTACATGATATTACATGGAAGCTTTACCCTTCAGAAACAAAGAAAAAATAAATGATAAATGAAGGGGTGGAGTCAGGGTGGTGGAGAAGGTAGATGCAGTGCTCTCGTCTTCCCAGAACCACGTCAAAATCAACTCAACTACAGAACAGCCACCCTTGGGAACTGCCTGAGGTAGCTGAACGGAAGTCCTACAACACACAGAAGAGGCCACCTCCAGACTGGTAGGAGGCAGAGACACAGAAGTGGCTGGTCTAACTCTGGAGGTGGCAGCTGACAATCGGGAGGGATGTCTTAGCTGCGGAGGTCCTCCCCGGGAGGACTGAGAGGTCCCAGCGCCTCATCAGGCTCCCAAGCCTCCATGACTGGCTGAAAACTGGCAGGGACTCAGCTGGAGACCGACAAGGGGCTGCAGGAGCTGAGTTGCTGCTCTTAAAGGGCCCGGACTCCCCTGCTCAGAGTCGCTTGCTCTGAGCTTCGGCGCGGGGGCGGCAGCTTGAAAGGCCCAGGGACACTTGGGGAGGAGCTGAGTTGTCAGACTTCCGGGTGAGGCTGGCACGACATGTGGGGGGAGGAAGCTCTCCGGAGATGAGAGCACCATTGGGCCCTCCTCCCACCCAGCGGTCCCAGCACAGGCACCCAGTCACATCTCCATCCACCTGGCTGACAGACACCCTGAGGCCCCGCCCAACTGGCTCACCTGGCCAGAGCCTCCCCAGTGGCTCGTCCACATGTGCAGCCCGCCTGGCCTTGCCCTGCAGACTCCCTCAAAGGTCCACAAACGTCACCCAAGCAATGGCTGTCCTCAGCCACACGGTAGTGCCCACCGAAGGGTCTGGAGCCCCGCACAAGTGGTAGCCGACCTTGGTTCACAGCATGATCTTTCCCAAGTGCCTCTAAGCCCTGTACAAGCAGCAGCTACAATTGGCCTGTGACAGACGCCCCCCCGCCCCCACCAACCAAAGAGGCTACAGACACAACACACCCCGTGGCTGGCATCAGACCACACCAGCCCCACCCAACCAGTACCACAAATGATACACTAGAAGGGCACCCTGGGCTGGCACCAGAGCCACATCAAAGTCACCCCTGCTCCATAAGGTTGTCCCTATACAACAGCTCGCCACCATAGTTCTGGCCTCACAGCCAGTCAGCCTGAGGGTCAGTCACACCACTGACGTGCCAACAGCAATCGCAACTGCAACAGGAGAGCACACACAACCCACCTGAGGGACACCCCTTGAGCACCCGGCTCAGGTGACCAGGGAGAGTGCACCACTGCGCTTCACAGGATGCCTCTATATAAGGCCATTCTACTAAGACCAGGAGACATAGCAGTTCTACCTAATATATAGAAACACACGCAGGGAAGTAGCCAAAATGGAGAGACAAAGAAACATGCCCCTAAAAAAAGAGAACAAAGCTCCAGAAAAAGAACTAAACACAATGGAGACAAGCAAGCTACCAGATCAGAGTTCAAAACACTAGTTAAAAGGATGCTCAATGATCTCAGTGAGAACTTCAACAGAGAAAGGAAACACAATAAAGAACCAGTCAGAAACAAAGAATATAATAACTGAAATGAAAAATATATTAGAGGGAATCAACAGTAGATTAGACGAAGCAGAGGAGTGAATCAGTGATTTGGAAGATAAGATGGTAGAAAATACCCAGTCAGAACATCAAAAAGAAGAAAGAATTCAATAAAATGAGGACAGTTTAAGGGAGCTCTGGGACAACATCAAGCAGACCAACATTCTCATCATAGGGGTACCAGAAGGAAGAGAGAGAGAGCAAGGAATTGAAAACATTTCTGAAGAAATGATGACAGAAAACTTCCCTAACCTGACAAAGGAAATAGACATACAAGCCCAGGAAATGTAGAGAGTCCCAACCAAGATGAACCGAAGGAGGCCCACACCAAGACATATCAATTAAAATGCCAAAGGTTAAAGACAAAGAGAGTATCTTAAAAACAGCAAGAGAAAAGCAGTTAGTTACCTAGAAGGGAGCTCCCATAAGACTGCTGATTTATCAATAGACACTTTGCAGACAAGGGATTGGCACAAAATAGAGAAAGTGATGAAAAGCAAGGACCTACAACCAAGATGACTCTACCTGGCAAAGCTATCATTTAGAATTGAAGGGCAGATAAAGAGCTTCCCAGGCAAGAAAAAGCTATAGGAATTCATCTCTACCTTCTTTAAGAAGAAGGGGAAAAAAGATTAAAACTATGAATAACAAAAATGAAAATAACTACCTATCTATAAATAATTACTTTAAATGAATTAAATGCTCCAATCAAAAGACATAGGGTGGGTGAATAGATTAGAAAACAAAACGCTGACATATGCTGCCTACAAGAGACTCACTTCAAATCTAAAGACACAGACTGGAAGTAAAGGAATGGAAAAAGATATTTTATGAAAATGCAAAAGAAAAAAAAATTGGGGTAGCAATATTTATACCAAACAAGCAGACATGAAAACAAAGGCTATAGCAAGAGACAAAGATGGATCCAGTTATCCCCCTTCTGGGTATTCAAAGAAACCCAAAGCCCTGGGGGCACGTCACAACTTTGTGGGAGAAGACGCCCCACCTTCAGAGATCCAGTTCTTAAGTGGAGATGGCAACATCTGTAGGTCAGGGGTGGAAGTGGTGGGGGTGGAATTAAAGGAGGGGCGGGAAATAGCAGCAAACTGATTTCTGCAATACATTAAAAAGGTCACATACCATGATCAAGTAGGATTTATTTCTGGATGCAAGGTTGATTCCGCATCTACAAATAAATCAATGTGATATACTACACAAATAGAATGAAGGGTAAAAATCATACAATAATATCAATAGATGTAGGAAAAGCATTTGAAAAAATCCAACATCCATTTATGACAAAAACTCTCAGCAAAGTGGGGATAGCAGGAACATACCTTAACATACTAAAGGTCATGTATGACAAATGCACAGCTAATACCACACTCAATGGAGAAAAGCTAAAGGCTTTTTGTTTAAGTTCAAGAACAACACAAAGAAGTCCAATTTCACTTTTTTTTAATTCAAAATGGTACTGGAAGTCTTCTTACAATAAAGAAAGCTACAGAAAAGGAAACGTTATATAGAAAAGTATTTACTGAAAGAAAATCACATATAAGCACACCTGCATAGTCCAGCCCATGTTGTCCAGGGGCCCACTGTTTAATACTGGGCCAGCAACAACTTCACAGAACAGAACAACATGTACACCGGCTCAAAATTTTACATGATACCGAAGATACAGAAATGGAAATAAACCTCTGCCTTTTAAGCCAGCGCTATAATGGTCTTGGCCTTTAGAGCAGTCAAACCTACAGCCCAATATGCATGGACAGAAATCAACCAAAGACTATAATAAAAGGTTTACAGCTAAACAAATATTAACTTCCTATGAAGTTAACACTCTCTTATGAAATTTAGGAATTATGATAAAAATTCACCTTTTTTAACTGGAGACTGATGCTGCTGTTGGTCATTAAGACCTTGAGAAAAGGCTTGCATTCCATTCGTCTTACACTGTTAAAAGAAGAAAATACACTTTTTAACTAAGGTTTAAAATTTTTATGTAACTTTTACCATCCTAAAATATTTTCCTAAACAATCAAAATAGTAGCCAATGAGAGCACTAATTCATAAAGACATGCATCTCTATGTTCGCTGCAGCATTATTTACAATAGCCAAGATATGGAAAAAACCTAAGTATCCCTTGACAGATGATGAATAAAGATATATATCCATTTGTGACAACACGGATAGACCTTGAGGGTACTATGCTAAGTGAAATAAATCTGAAGGAAAAGAACAGAAATCATATGTTTTCAATGATATGTGGAACATTAAACAAAAAGTAACACACAAACTAACGAAACAAAAGAAAAAAAACTCATAAAGAGGGGATGGGGTGGGAGGAGGGCGAACTGGGTAAAGGGGGGTCAAATCTATGCTAATGAAAGGAACTAGACTTTCGGTGGTAAGCACACAATAGAGTATACGATACCAAATTATAATGTTGTACACCAGAAATTTGTATAATGTTATTTACCAATATTACCTCCATAATTTTTTATAAAACGGATTTAAAATTTCTGAACTAAAACATCACAAAAAAATAAGTCTCTCAATCATATTCCCAGGAAATATTTGCTGTGCATGTAAGAACAATAATTAGAACCCAGAGTATATTTGTTAAAAAATATACATCAAGAAGAAAAAGTCAACCCCCCAAAAATGGACAAGTGATATGAATTAGCCATTCACAAAGAAAAAATCCAAATGGCCAAAATAAACATATGGAAAGATGCTCCACTTCACAAATAGAGAACTAAAAATTAAAACCAGAAAAAGATATGATTTTTCGCCCATTAAATAAGAAAAAAACATTCAAGTCTGACAATAACAAAGCAAGAATGTAGAAAAAGCAGAACCTTCATGTGTTGCTCATACAAATCTCCGTGGAGGGTAATTTGGCAGTGTCTTATGACACAGCAATTCCACTGCAGTTTTATACTGCAGAAAACCCTCAAACATAAATGAAATGTAGCATATACTCGATGTTCACTGTGCATTTATTATAAAACAGAAACAAGTACCATGCCCATCAATAGAAAATGGGAAAATGTGGCATGTTTATACATGATTCTTCTGTATCATCACATATAGAACAGCTGTGTTCATTTTAATAGTTGTCTAGTATTCCACCTCTGAATATACTTATGATTGTGCATGCATAAGCTACTTCTGGAAGTATCTAGATCAGAAACTGGTATAATAGCTACTTCTGTCCGAGAAAACAGGTGACAGGGGAGATAGAGATTGGAGGGAAACTTTTCGGTAAATTCCATTTTGTATGTTTTGAATTTTAAACTTTGTACTTATTTTAGTCAAAAAAAATCAAATTAAAACATTTAAAATATAAACCTAAATGTAAAAAAATGGCAAAAACATGTGGTTACAATATTATGTATATAAAACAGTTAAAACAATTCTATTCATTGTAGCAAAAGTATTATTATGTTCATGAAAACAATAACACTGAAGATAGTTATCTTGGAGAAAGGTGGGAAGGAAATGGTTTGGTGGAGGGATATATAGGGGTTTCACCTATATAATGTTTTTTTTTTAATTTTCTAAAACAAATATAGCAAAATGTTTAGATTTGAAAATGCTGGGCAACAGGTATAATGAGTGTTTTACCCTCCTTAATATATACTTGAAATATATCATAAAGTTTTAGAAAGTATATAAAGCACTTAGCATAGTACCTAGCACACAACAGCCATCTAACAAATGTCACTCTCCAGTCTATAATGCTTCATTATATCATAATTTCTAAGACTTACTCTGTTAACTCCACTTTGTAAGTACTGAGTGTTGCATGGATACTCATTTTGAAAGTTGAAAGGGAATACTGCTCCTGTTAGGAGAGAGAAAAAGAAAAGTATTTTAAATATCCATGACTTCAATAAATGGCATAACAGCATCTAAAAACCTGAATTATCCGGAATACTCTAGGCACTGTCTGAAAATGTTTTCTGAAGGCGCTATCATTCAGCACTATGAAGTGGCAGTCATTGTCTTAGGTGATGGGTGTGTCAGTGTGAAGAGTTCAGAGATAAAAGAGTTCACAGTCTATTTTAAAAGTCAAGCTCATAAATAATGACTATAATCAAAATAAATAAGTTCCATAAGAGCTACAGAGAAATGCTAGGGGAGAGCTGAGTGGGCTTTGGGGTACCAAGAAAGGCTCACAAAAGGAAATAATTTAATCTGGGCCTTGAAGAAAGAGATTTCTTTGGAGACGTGAGGTAGACAAGGACTATAGAAGTATGTAGGGAAAAGCCAAAAATAATTTACTAAACTTTGCCTAATAAAACCCTACTCTTGTCTGGATCTTAAAAGGATATGATTCAATGAGAGTGCAGGGCTACCATCCCACCCCCACTAACCCCTGTAACAGTCTTGTACGGAAAGGATCAATGAGAAACAATCTGTGCAGATGAGGAACCAGAAGGTGGTGTAGAAAGGCAGGTCACAGAAAGGAGCTGCTGACAATGGCTCTATACCCTTCCCTTTAGGATAAAATCCGAGTCTTGACCCTACACCACTGCTTCTTCAGCATACAAGACGGATATGGCATCAGCATTGCTAAGCCAGGATCTAAAAGATCCATTGATTTAATGTCTGTCTTAAGTCACAGCTGCTGTCTTCAAAGGAAACATGACCAAAGTGGAGACATCTTCCTTGCAGGAAGCATGGATGGAAAAACAAAGGACTAGGAATTGGTGCCATTTGTAGATTTTCTGCCTCAATAAACTCAATAAAAGGGCTATTTTTTCTTTTACTAAGTAGTTCATTATTTAGGTGAACTCATAGACTAAAGAGAATTCATTCATTCACACACACACATACCCTAAATTAGAATATAGAAGCCATTCTGGCAATAAGTAATAGAAAGAATGAAATGGTTATTATTCCAATTAAGGAATTAAATATGAAATATTTCAAGAATTTGTTCAAAAGGTTAGTTGTATGGGAAAAAGAAAAATTTTCAACTTTGGATATATTTTGTTTGTTTAGATTTTTTGAAAAATTAACTTGTGTTTCAACTCTAGCACAGCTCCTAATCTATAAATTTTGTTTTGTACTAATCTTTTTTTTTCCTACAGTTATACATATTTTTTAAAAGGCTAATTCTCTCTACATCATGACTGCTCTGCAGTGATCAATCACAGGGCACTGAAAGTTATCATTCTGAAAGAAGCCAGTTAACCATAAAAACAAGACATTAAAAAAATACACACACAAAAATACACAAAGTTGTTCTCAGTGGTTTTCATTATTTCTTTAAATATTCATGGTAAATAATTACTTCACCTATTATTTAGCCTTTAAAATACTAATTAGCCGTTAACCAATTAATATTTAAAGATGTGTACCCTATTTACTCACCGGGAGGAGAAGTCAGATGGCGAACAGGTCTCGCTGGTTGAAGCGGTTTACCAATCAATTTTTTGGTTTCCATTATCACAAAGACCTTGAGGTTCCATACTTTAGGAGGAAAAAATACATTTTTATCTTTTAAACAAGATAACCAAGATGCTTTTATATACAAATAACAACATTCATTTGAAGATACCTATTTTATAAGTTAAGGAAGAAAACACAAAAGCATTTAAAATAATATACAACAACCTTAGACCCCATTATAGCATCTGTCACAACTGAACATTCCCTTTTTAAACATTTTCCTACCTTAACTTCCTTGACTCCTCTTTTGGTTTGTTTCCTATTTCTTTGCTCTCCTAATTTCCTCTCCTGATCCTTCTTCTTTACGCCAATTAAATTTAGGAATTCTTCCAAATTTAGCTTTGGTTCTCTTAGCTAACCTCATCCATTCTCATTATTGCAACTATCACATGATCGAGATCTGGCATCTACCTCTCTTTTAAATTCGTTTATTTTTCTAATTGCCCAAAGAGATTTCGCTTATATCTTGTAACAGGCATCTCAAATTCAACATATCCAAAATCAAAATCATTACTTTGATTCCAAAGATGTCCTTCTACCTGTATTCCTGAAGATCATCACCAACTCCCTCAGACCACTGTTAGTTAAAGACACCTTCAGTTTGATATTCTAAATGAGTCCCCACACCAAAACCAGTCTCTAATGCCTGTCCATTCTACTCCCCAAATCTCTCTCAAATCTATCTTCTTCACTCCCACCACTCTTAGTTCCATAGTAGTTCTTATTTCATCTTCCTGATCACCCCATCTGATCTAAATATTCCCTCTCCCTGTGTTTCTGGGACAGAGAATATGTCCATATAATGGTATTTAGAGAAGACTGTTTTACTGTAATGGCTAATTGTCTTTTATACTAGGCAAAAGGGAGGAAAAGATTCTTCTTAAACTGAACAAATTGGTGAATACAACCTCTTTTCTCTCCAAACTATAATCTCTTTACACACACCCCCACTTAAACTTCCGCTCCCATCCCCTCCTGGATTATTAATAGTAGAAACAGGAGCCAGCATCCATGTGCCATGCACAGCAAACCATTTACCTAAGTTAAATGATTTAACATTCAGGAAAACTCTATAAAGTAGGCACTATTATCAGTTAGAGCTCAGGTCTCAGGTCAGCCTCCTGGGGTCATGGCATGATTCCACCACCTAGTTATGTAACTATGGAAAACAACAGCCTCTACCTCCTCGGTTTGATGTGAAGTGCCAGCACAATGCTGGGTCCACAATAAGAGTTCAATAAATGTCAGCTTTAGTTTTTTATCCTAGTTTTAGATAAGGCTTAGAGAAATTAGGTAACTTGCCCAAGGTCACAAGAGTCTAGGAAGTGGTGGCTATGCCCGTGCCCAGGCTTCAGCCAGCACCCGACAGGCAAGCTAGCCCTTACCTTTCCTTTCAGCCCACAGCAGGCAGAGCTGTCGGACTTCTGGTTCTGTGCCCTTCTTGTGTGCACACAAAGCCTCCTGTACCCTCTTCCCTGGGTACTTACTGCACCAGCTGCATTTCTTGTTAGCTGACTATTACATTCTAGCCCTGTCACTGAGGTACATCTCTGGTGTCCACCAGTGTCTAGCACACAGTGGATGTTCACTAAATTGTTGAATTCATAAATGTTATTTTGTTGCACCATATTGCCAAACACTCAGGTGCCCTGTCTGGAGGTCCTTTATTCTCCCTGCTGCTTATCTTCCAAATTGCTATTCATCCTTGAAGACCAAAGTCAAGTTCTTGCTGCTTTCTTAGAAAATATTCTCACGTCTCAACAATAACATTAAATAATAGTTCACATAGTTCTCTAGTTCCTAACAAACAGGTAACAGTAAATAATAACAATAACAACTTCTTTTCCTCTTACACTGGCCCCTACTGTATTTTATCTCTCAATTTTTAAAATTATACTAGTATATTGATAACAGTCATACCTCAGAGATATTGTGGTTCCAGTTCCACAATAAAGCAAGTATTACAGTAAAGCAGTAAATTGAGTCGCAATCTTTTTGATGCAGGAGGGTCTTGCCTTCCATTTGTAAAATAAAAACCACCTACCTGTGAAGCGCAATAAAACGAGGTATGGCTGAACATGCCTGTTTGAGTAGACTGAAGTAGCGGAGGCCCAAAAAACTAGACCTTATTTATCTTTGTATCCTAATATCTGCAAATTTATTTAGTTTTACTAAATAAATTTATAAATTTAAATACTTCCTAAATATAACTAAAATTGTCTAATGCCTAACTGGAATACAGGTTTTCAAATTTTGATGCCTATCAAGACAGTCAAAAGCAAAACTCCTCCTGACCTGGCACTGGCTCACCCAGAAAGAACTGAAACCACACTCTCTCAAGCAGGTCATCAGTCTCAGCGACTATTTCCCTATGTATAAAAATAGGGTTAATAACTGCTTTTTAGCTCCAAAGACACGCTTTCATAGATTGAAAAATTCCTTTGGATGTAATTCAAATGTTAAAATCACAAATTTACAAACAACCTCTCAAAGTCAACAATGTTAAATAAGCAGAAAATACTTTTTTCTGAATTTTAGAGATAAGCAAGCCAGTACACAAGTTAACACCTACCTAGCTTTGTAATGTGTCTGTTAAGTGATATTTTTGCATGGATGGTAACAATCTTCTAAACTAAACTAATGCTGTATTTGCTGGCAGTACAACTTTAATATAATAGGAAAGAGAAAAGTTATAAGCATACATAGCAAAAAAAATACTTCAAATATATATTAAATATTTTCTATGGGGAAGGAAATATTTAAAATGAAGACCAAAAAGCAATCTAATATCACCTAATTTAATGTTTATCCCAGCCATTTTAATGAGGACCCTAAAACTAGCATGTAGTAATTTTCCATCTTGTTTCCACATGAAACTAATGAATCAGAATACAATAGAGTGCTCTGGCCACACTTTCTTGTTTTTCATTGCTCAGCTGAAACCGAGTTGATAGGTTGTAAAGTCTCTTCCAGTTGCTGAGCAATGCAAATCCACAGTATTCAAACTAGGGATTTTCAAAGGTTGGGGAGTTACAGAACTATCATATGATTTTGCAACACAAGTAAATAAATGAAAAGAAAAAGAACTTTTAAAACAACCTACCCTTTTCAATTTGTAGTAGGAAAACTACAACAGAGGCTCCCAAGTGCATAGATAGACACTGACATTATAGGGAGTAAATGTGGAGGGGCAAACTACATAACAGCATCATGTCTTTAACAGTGCTCTTAAAGGAAAGGGCAAGTATTTATAAGTAATGATTACTGTAAAACTGATCCACAGGATCATATTCTATGAAGGACAGAACTCCACAAACCAAAGCCTAATTCTCGGTTTATATTAAAAATAATACAAGATGTAAGTTAACTATAAAGTCAGCATATAAAATGACATCTTAAACTCTGATGCCTACTTCATGCACTAAACACAGAGCTCCCATAGCTTCCTTTGGAGGGCAGGCATTTCTATAAACTGTGAGAAAAAAAAAATTGGCTGCAAAAGAAACAGAATCCCACCTATGACATGGGTAGCAAGTACTGAACCTACCATAAAGTTATCTTTTAAAAATAAATATATAGTTATGTGGTATAAATACTTTTTAATGAAAATTCTGATCCAATGTCTCAGAAAATGTCTCATTCTGTTAATACATGCTGAGCAATGGTTAGTGAATAAAAGCTCTCTTTTCAAGTTTACACTTATTTAACAAATCATCTTACAAGGCTGAGTGTATGAATAGAATATTGGTTTGCAAGTCAGGAACCCTAAGTGTTCACTGTTCTACATCTCACAATACTAATTATATCTTAGGTTCCTTTTTTTTTTCTTTAAATCAAGCTAAATATGAATCCTAAAGACCCACCAATTCAGAATTTAGAAATTTAGAATTTTCTACAATACAGTACATTAATAATAAGCACACACTGACCAACTTGGGCACAATCTTATTACCCAACATATACTATTCTTTTTTAATTAAAATTCCAGTTTTTGAGGTCCAATTACATGCCAAATGCTCTACATATATCACCTTCATTTAATTTTGAACCATGCTTTAAATACTATAGAAAATCATTAATAGTCACTTTACAGATGAGAAACCAGTGATGAGAAAAATAAGAGACATACTCAAGTTCACATAGTTAATAACTGGTACAAATGAGGACCTGACTACAAAGTTCATGCCCTCATCTGTAAACTTGGGTGTTTGGTGAGTAAAAGACAGATGTCTGACTGTCCACTATTCACTGTGGACATTTTATGTACGGATACAAAAATTTAATTACGAGTAGGGACATCTATGTATAAAGCCTTGCTAAATAAACTGGCATGTGCTAATAATTTCCAGTTCCTCAATTTACAAGTTTTCTTAGACTACTATGTAAACTATGAGATGATTATAATCATAAATCACAACATAAGAACTATACTATGGAGTGTATTTAAAAGTTGGGTCCATAGTGAACTTTTCCAACTTGAAATTGTAGCTTTCTTTAAAAACTGCTGATGGTTCCACTGCAAGTGGGTAATAAACTCTGATAAAATTAAGGAAATAAACTGAGAGAAGTGAAAAGACCAGGCTTTCATCTACCTCACATACATTGCCCACGTGAAAATCAGGTAAGATTTTCGTCTTCAAAATAGTACTTTTACAAAGTGAAGCTTCCTGGAAGCCGAATGCCGCTTGTAAGTTAACAGCACATCCAGGCATCCCTCAGAGACACTGCAGGTTGGCTTCCAGACCTCCTTAATAAAGCAAGTGTTCCCAGAAAGCAGCTGTCATCTTTTTGCTCACAGAGGGTTTTGCCTTTGATTTGTAAATAAAGGCAACAGTTGTGAAGCGCAATAAAACGAGGTACGCCTGCGCTGGTAAACCGATAGATGAAAAGTAACAAGGAAAGTATGTGGGAGTTACTCAGGTAATGAAAGGCCTTTAATATCAGGTTGCTGTACTCAAGAAAAATCAAAACCAAAATATAAAAAAGTAGTAAGTTCCCTTATATTATCCTTTCCATGCCTTCTCTTTATGACTGACCCCCAATTTTTTTCTCTGTGAAGCATCTTTCAATACAAACACAATTTAACATTTAGGTGGCATAAAATTTTCCAGGTGCTTGTGGTTATCATAACCGATGTAACTGTCCCTTTACAGTTTTTTTACAGTAGCTTTGCCTAAAATGCCAGTAATTAAAATCTTTTGATACAAATATTGAATCGTTGTGTTGTACATCTGAAACTGCTCCGCGTCAATTTTTTAAAAATGGCATCTCTTTACACCTCCAGTAACCATTTCATTTTCTTCTGTGAGTGACCCCACATGGCTTAGGGCTATTTTTTCTTACTGGGGTTTTCTTGTTGAACATAATTTCATGTTATTAATTGTTACTCTATTAGTAATAAAAACAACTACACCAACGAAAGACCTATTAAGAATGATGCCAGGGCATAGGGGACAAAAAGCCTCCCACTGCCCAGCCGTCCAGGGCCAGGTGCCGGGAGCGGCCGCTAGGTCCTTATTCTGGGGCCTGGCTGTGACCTGCCGTGTGAGCACCCCTCAGCAAAGCGGGGGCCCCGGCCGGGCTTTCCCGCTCGGCCATGACCGCTCCTTCCGACGGGCTCGCTCCCCGCATCCGCCACCCGCCCGGCCCGGGGACCCAGGTTGGGCGCGCCGGCCTCAGCGACACTCGCCTCGCCTCAGCTCCCCGCGTGCACCCGAGGAGACGGCGCCCAACCGCCTCCTCTCGCCCCGGGCCCGCCCTCTGCCACAGCGGGGCGCGTCCTTCCGGCACCTACCGCCTCAAGCGCCGAGAGGACTTGGGCAGCAGCGTCGCCGCGCTCAGCCCAGAGGGCGGCCGAGCGGCCCGCTGCCCGTCGGAGAACGGCCTCCGCCGCGCGACCACGCGAGGCCTGGGCGGCTGGGGCGGCTGGTGGGCTGGGGGCGGGGCCGAGAGCGTGACAGCGGGGCGGGGCCGGGGCGTGACTGCAGGGCGTGGCGGCGGGGCGGGGCAGGGGGCGTGGCGGCGGGACGAGACGGAGCGGCTAGAGGGGCAGGAACGGGGCCAAAGGCAGCTCGCGAGCGCGGCGCGAAGGCGAGGTTGAGGGTGGCTCGCGTGACCTGGGCGTGGCGGGAAGGCGGGACCGAGGGCGGTTTGTAGGTGGCAAGGCGGGGACCAGGGTGTGGCGGCGAGGTGGGACTGAGGAAGCAGGGCGTAGCCGAGGGCGACTCGCGGGGCGGGGCCGAAGGCGGCTCGCGAGACAGGCCGCGAAGGTGCGGTCGAGGGCGGCTCGCACGACCTGGGGTGTGCAGGGGGGCGTGGCGGATGGGCGTGGCGTGAGGGCGGAGCGGAGGGCGGTTCGCGGGGCGGGGCTGTGGCCGAGGGCGGCTCGCCGGTCGGAAGCGTGCCCGGGGGCGTGTCGTGAGGGTGGAGCCAACGGCTGCTCCCGGGGTGGAGGCGGGTCTGAGTGAGTGTGTGTGGGGGGTGGGGCGGGGCCAGTGTCAGGGTGGAAGGGAGGGGTCGAGGGCAACGGTTGGACCGAATGCAAGGCGCAGGCGGCTTTGGGTGGAAAGGTGAGGCCGAGGGCGTCTTGTGGGTTAGGGGCAGGGTCGTGGCAGAACGAGGCTTGATGGTGGTAAACAGGAGCCGAGGGTGGAAAGGAGGGGCGGAGGGTGAGACGCGCGGCGCGGGCGTCGGGACCAAGGGCTGCTCGCGGGGCGCCGCTGTGGCGCCGAAGGCGGGACACGGGTGGATTTTGGATGGAAGGCGAGGCTGATGCCGGAGCGCGCGACGCGACGGCGGAGCCAAGCGGCTTGTGGTTTGGAAGGAGGGGCCGAGAGCAGCTCGAGGGGGTCAAGGGCTGCTCTTGAGATGCTGGGGCGTGGCGGATGTGCAGGGGCGGGGCGGAGGCGGGGCGGAGGGGCGGGGCCCAGGGCAGCTCGGAGGACGCGGCGCGAGGCGGTTAAACCAACGTCGCGCGCTTGCCGGGCGTTCGTGGAAGTTGCGGCGTCGAACCTTCTTTCCTATGTGATTTCTGCTTTAGGGTTTTACTTGGAGTTTTTCCATGACACAAAATTAATAGATATTTACTTATACTTTAACAAAAGATAAAGTCCAAAATCAAGGGCATTTAAGAATGTAACATACCAGTTCATTCATTTATTCATTCATGCAACAAATATCTATTGAGCACGTATACATCAGGCACTGTTGTAAATGCTGGAGATAAAGCAATGAGAGGGACCACCAAGGTTCCTGCTATCATGGAGCTATATTCCAAAAGGAATATACTCATGCAGCATATAATTTAATACGGGATTTCAAAGTAATAGGGAAAGAATGGATTATTCTATACACAACGCTGTTACAACTACATAAACATTAAGAAATAAATTAGGTTATCATTTCATACCTTACATCAAGTATATTACAAATGGATATAAAATATATATTTTTAAATGAAACCATGAAAATACTAGAAAAATAAGTGGTTATGTAAAGAAATATATGTTCTCAAACATAAAAACTCCACAACCAGATCATGGCATTTGTGGAAATCACATCTTATTTTTTAATAATGGAATAGAACAAATTAATTTTTAAACAATAATCTTTATTAGTGTGTTTTCAAAGGTACATAATCCTGAGCTACCGCATTTATATATTTATATTATTCTTTTAAGTTTGCGTGTATTTTGTTTCAAACTCTGATGAGTACATTTTTATACTAATTAGGAACATAATTAATTTAAAATATTCTTATCCCAGGAATAGCCAGTTAACTTATCAGATCATCTCATTTCCTAATTCTACATTAAAAGCTTTAGAACATTATTTCTCAACTAAGCAATTTCTTTTTCAAAACTGCAAAGATGGGCAGTGTGAGAGCTGATTCCTTAAATCCTAGTGAATTCTTTGAAAACTATGTTGCTTTTGTCTTTGATCCATTTTCTTGAACAAATTGATTATCTGACCAGCTATAGTTGAGAAGAATGGTTAAGAGTAACTACTCTAATCTCAACATTTTAGCTAGTGTAAAATGCTGTAGGCTCCCTTCACATATAAGTAATTCAAAATTATCCCATGAGAAAACTTTGTCATGATTTAATGACCAGGGTGGCCCAGTGTAAATACGTCTTTGTTTAAATGTTAAGTATTATAAAATGTGTTCCGTAAAATACTTCCTCCAGGCTGTATAAAGAAATACATACGGCTGATTAACATTAAATTTCATAAATCCAGACCAGGACTTTTATAATTGGTAAATAAAAAAAAAAAACAGACAAAAATGAAAGACAAATGTCCTGTGATCTTTAAGGGAAAAAAAAAACCAAACATTTATCCAACGTTATCTTTAACTGTGGACAAGTAAATATTTTCATTCTTGTATTTTAAATTACTACCAAAATATTGTATCTTTCTATAAACAACAAAAAACAAGCATACAGCATCTAGAAATGGTTTTATCTGACAAGAATGTCAAGCGTTTGAAGATACACTCAAATTTTTTTCCTGAATAAAGTTACTATGATCTTAGGTTAGTTTCAATAAGCAGTTCAAGCAAAATGCATATTGCTTAAATTTTAAAGCAAGCAATTTTGATACCATTTAATTAAAATTAAGTATAAATGTAAAGATATTGTAGAAACATTTATAAACACTTTTTGGGAATACTCACAGATCAGCAAGTAATGGAATAACTGATTTAAAAATAATGAAAGGTGATGTTAGATCTAATGCTTGGTGACAGATCCAAAAATATCTTTAAGAGATGTAAAAGAACATGAAGACACTGCTTTATTATTCAGAGCTTGAAAACCTAGCAGCAAAACAAAATATTATTTGCATATAATGTAGTGCAACGAGCATTTGTTCATAAAAGACTCCCAAAGTCCTGAAACTTTATACATAAACCAAAATGGAATCCATTAGGATAAGTGATTTAAAGATGTCCAGAGTAGCTTATCAAGAACAGCTCAATACTCTCACCTGCATCACTTAATCATGAGCAAGCTTATGCAAAACTGTGTTCTGGATAACTCACTCTTATGGCTCCCCAATAACAAGCTCGTATAAGGCAGATCGAACCTAGGAGATAAGCAATTGCCCAAGAAACATAGGTTGCATGAAATCGCCTTGCAAAATCTTGGGTGCCAACCTAAAATAAAAAGCAATTAAAAATCAAAAGATTAGAAACTTTAAAAAATTATCTACTTAGTGAACTTGTGTTGGCTTACATGTGATTTTTATGAACTATATCCCTGAGTCCACAACATCCCTATAAAATATGAGCTGGTGTATTTCATGACTATCACCGATGGTAAAATTCAATAAGATGATGCTGCTAGTTATAGTAACTATAAATTTTGTGAAGCAAAAGAGCTCACTAAAATATGTTATCTCCAAAAGGAACTTAATCTATGTAATTCCTTAGTATTGTGTGACACAATTGAAACATTGCTAATAATTTGGGACCAGGTGGAACAAAAAGCATGGAAAAATTAATGGAATGGCAGCAAAACAGATCAGTCCCTTCCACTTCTCGGGCAATCCTCGTGCTAACTGCTAAGTTTCTGTCTCTAAAAATAAGCCACCCTCATGAATAATCACCTCTGCTTGACTTCAATAAAGAGAAGGTGGTTTTTCAGACTTCCACAGCTGACTGAGTATGGCTTTGTCTTTGGCCGTGGCATTAAGTTAAAAGAAAGTGGGCTTTTGTTAAATAGATGGTAAAGGCCCCAATGTCAAGGACCTTCAGAGGGGTCCCAAGACACCATGTCACCTGGACAAGCAAGCCCCACTAAACATAAGTCTGGGGAATGAATTTCAAATGGCCCACAGTCCTTCAGAAGCTTCTGGGCCTGGTATGCCGGGGGGCAGGCTCTTCAGGGGTCAGTCACTGAAGGTTGTCCCAGGCCTCACCATTTACTCATGATCAAGTTGACAGTAAAGGATTCTAACAGTAATACTCACAGTCAATCCAACTCCAATGAAAATGCATATCATTCCAATGGTAATGTATGCACAGCAGCGTCTTCGCGGAAGTGCACTACCCACTGAGGAACTACAAGTTCAAGAAAGCAAAAGAGACTACTAAGTGTTTACATGATGATTCTCTACTTTATCTTTGTGAGTACTCATATATTGCTTAGTAACATACATACTTTCATTTCTTCAACTTGAAAGACGAGAACATGCATAGAAATGTCATTTTTAATGGCTAACATTAGCCATAATCATGAATGGTGAATTTATATTATTGTGGCTTTAAACAAAATTTAAGCCTTTGTCATTGACAATATCCACAAAAAAACCCCACAATGGTCAATAACGATCTTTCAGGATAAAAATACATTTCCAAACACTCTATTCCAGAATGGAAAGTGAGTGCTATCTTATGAATAGCGTTTTCATGTCAACCTTGAAAGTAGAATACTAGATCATATATAGCTGAGGGTTTCCCCTCTAGCTTATGCTTTTTAATGATCAATTCTCCAGTCCTGGAACCAAATTTTATGATTATGAAACCCCCATCACTCTAATCTGTTTCAGTTCTCCTATGTTCCCCCTTATCTGTATCAGAACTCATGCTGAACAGTGAGTTCGAAGATTTATTTTCTGCTCCAGTCTATTAAGTCTTTGTCCATAAATCAAACAAACAAACAAAAAAACACCCATAAGTGCTTTTTTTAAAAGTTATAACAGTATACGCTTAGTGTAGAAAATTTGGAAAATAAAGAATAAAAGAAAAAGGGGAATTACCTATAATCCCATTACCATAAAGAGTCACTCAATATTTTGACATATTTTCCTACAGCCATACTTTACAAATATAGCATAAGCATTTTCCTATGTTATTAATAATTCTCAAACTAGAATTCTGATGGATGAATGTATTTAAACCAATTCTCTTCTATAGGACAATTAGTGTTTTAATTATTATAAGTAATGCCAGCTAAACATCATTTAAAAGCACTGTGCTTATATTTTCATTGGTTTCTTCTAATACATTTTTAGAATTAGGATTACAGAGTTAAAGGATTAAACTTTTTGAAATCTTTTAATATAGACTGCAAGAAGCCTATGGAAAATTCATAAAAGCGTATACAGTTATCATACTTCTCAATTTAAATTCCAAATCCAATAGTTTTCATTCTCTTTACTTCTATTTTTCAAAATCATACAAGCATAGCAGTTATTATCAAACAACCAAATCAGTGCTTTCTTCTCTTATGAAACATGCATATCAGATACTGTGTTATTGAATGATCCAGTGAAAAAGCTGATTTGCCTTTGTGTGACCAGTGCAGTGTCAACATCATGCCTAGCACACAGTTATTGCTCAAGGAATGTCTGCTGAGTACATGAATACAGAAATGCATCACTTATTAAGCGTAATTTAGAAATGTGCTATTCCAAAGAGGTTAATTTTGCAAAACAGAAAAATGATTTTAAGTCCCAAGTCTTTTTAAAATTTGATAATAAACAATGCTGTAAATGTATAACAATTTGTGATAACTGGAACATAAACATGGATGACCTGGGGGTCACCCTTATTTACTATAATGCACAGTTTGCTATTGGGAATTACTAGCCTTAGACTACTTTTAGTCTTAGTTCCTATATGCCTTCCACCTCACAGCTGGCCATTATTTCTCATTTACCTGTGTATCTGCATCCAGCATTCTAATCTACCATGGATTAGAAACCAACTAAGCTTATTAGAATTATGTACTGAATAAATCAGTGTTCTAAGTGAACACAGGAGCTTTACTGTAGGCCAAAAGAATATACTTTAGTACATTAATTTCAGTGCACAAATTCTGCTTAGAAAACTGATGCCCATTATTCATCACAACCTAAATTGTCACTACCTCTGGGAAGCCTTCTCAGAAAATAACCAACCTGGTGTTCACCTACAACACAAGTGCTACCTCATCACCGGCGAGGCAATGACCAATAAGCGCCCGCTGCGTGGATAATGAAATCTCATACACTTAAGTCACATGCAACATACAGTACTGAACAGAACTCTTATCTTCTTCATATTGAAAATCTGTCATTTCTCCCTCAATCTTAATCTGATCTGCTGTTTAATCTATACATTATATTCAAATTTCTATAGGTTTTAATTGTTTTTTTTAAATTTTCCTGGTTATTGTTTTGTTAGTTAAATTTTTATTGTGAGAAAATTACAGATTCATAAGCCATTGTAAGGAATAATAAAGAAAGATTTCATATCTTCTCTACCCAATTCCCCCCAATGGTGACATCTTGCAAGCTGTAGTGGTCTCATAACCAGGATATTGACATGCATACAGTCCACTGAGATTAATTTACCTTTTTATTTATATTCCTTTGCATCCGTATGTGTAATTCCATATAATCCTATCACACATTAGTTCACATCCCTACCACGACAGTATCAGAACAGTTCCATCACAAGGGCCCTTTAATAACCGCATTCACAACCTCCTGGCTGCACCCCACCACTAATCTCATCTCCATTTCTAAAATTTAGTCATTTCAAAACGTGACATAAGTGGAATCGCACTGTAGGCAACCTTGTGGGACTGGCTGCCTTCACTCAGTACAAATTCCTCGATATTTGTACAGGCTGTTGGTGTCAACAGTTCATTCCTGGGATTTCTGTGCAGTCTCGAGGTATGGATATACCAGTTTGTTTACCCACACACCATGGAAGGACTCCTGGGATATTTCAGGTTTCTGCGTGTGCCTGGTCGTTCCTCATCTGTTTTCTCCCTATTTCTATTATTTAAAAACATTTTAGACCTGTTATAACATATTCTATATCTAAAAATTAGAATATCTGAAGTTCTTGGAAGTCTAATTATGCTGTTTGTTATTGATGTCGATTCTGCTTATCGTATATTATTTCCTCATTGGTTGGGAATTTTGTTGAGAATATATTTTGGCAAAATTTTCATTTGTTTTCTCATTTGCCCCCTAGAATGATACCAACACTCAACTACTTTAAAATCATTTCTGGGACTGGGTTTTCCTACACCATATAAATGAGGTAAAATATAAAACTCAACCTTATTGCTCTTATAAAATTCTCACTTAATAATCTCTCTTTCCTGGTGAATTTCTCCCCCCCCCCCCGCCCAGCAACCTCCTCTTTTCATGTAGAATGGTCTTTTAAGGGCTTTATTGGTGGGGGGAGGCAGGGGGAGATTCCAACCTTTACATTCTGCAGGTCAAGGCCTTCAATCTCATTCTTCATCTGAATACTGACACTGAAAGCTCTGGGTCCCTGATGTTGGCAGACACCCTCAGGACATTCCTGGTTGTCATTTCCTCTTCATTTCTGGTCCCTGGAGATTTTCTTAACTTACATGTGAACTGAATTATGCATTTAAAGAGATGTTTGTTATAGTTAACTAGTCTTTCATATTACTGGATGTGAAAGTCAAGAGCCTCTAATATACAAAAATGTGGACAAGAAATCTCCAAAGCTCATGCAATGTTTCCCAAACATCTAACTGTTTGCTCTTCAAATGATTCCCCTTCCCCTCACAGGTAGCATTATGAAGGACACTGGGAAGAGGAAGGCGGTGCCAAGCAGTGGGCTCTGCAGCACAATCTTCAGATGAGGTAGCCAGGCCAGGCTCTATTAGGTAGGGCTTGTGGACAGGATAAAATGTGAACAGATGGAGGAGTAAGAAAGTCATCTTAGCTGACAATAGTAGCATTGTTCGGGTATGAAAAATATAAGAATTCTGTTCAAGAAACAAGCAGAAGATAACCTTTCTTTCAGAGGTTTCTGTAGGTGAGCAGCAGAAGTGTAAGATCCCATTTGTGGCGTTAAGCAGGTGTTTGAGTGCTCATGGAGACCCAGGTAGAAATAGCAACAGGGAAAAGACTGAATGCAGGTTGTGCAGTTACACTGGAAGCTCCAAAGAGAGATCCGGGGTGATTTCATGGCATACTGGTTGGGATTTTATGGCATACAAATGACAGGGGAACATATGAGAAAACCCAGATATAAAATGGTCCAGTTGCAACCCTGGAAAATAGAAAAAATTGCCAACTTGGAAGAGAGATGAAGTCAAGAAAGGAGATAGCAAAGCAAGGAGAAGTGGAAGAAAAACAGGAGAAAATTATATCTGAAAACTAAGAAAATAACAAATTTGAAGGTAAAAAAAAACAGGATGATCAATAGAACAAATAATACAGAGAAAACAAGCAGGATGAGGACTGTACAGATCCACTAGAATTTGCAATTGGGATGTGAACTTTGTCAGAACAAATTCAGTGGCTAACTGCACTTACTCCAGAGAAAAGGGGGTGCAAGATCAAATGAAGGGACAAGACTTGAAAGGAAGAGATTTGCTTTCTCTGAGAGGAGGAAATGAAGTGAGCAGATATAAATAGGTTTACAGCAGGAAGTGTGAGGATGAGGGAGTTCACAGACAGCCTCAATCATCTTAGAGAGACATGAGGCATCTCATTTGCTGAGACAGCAGGTATGAGGGATGGGCATTTAGAGGAACAGTAAGTATCTGGAGATAACTGCTTTGGGGAATGAGGGAAGGACTAAATCAAGGACATGTCAAAAAGGAATATCAAGCAAGGCATTAGCTGATGTGTAAAGCTATACATTTGTAAAAAGCTAATCAATATAGAATTTCTTCAGCTTCAAGTTATCTTGGGGTAAAGGAAGGGAGAAGCCATGGCCATATTGATCTAAGATTGGTGGTCTGAAAAGCAGATGGCTGGATCTGAATTTCAAGGAATGAAGACTTAGGCAATGTAGCAAATCTAGGAGTCTCTCTATACCTAATATTGCCAAAATGAATTATCACCCTTCTGCCAGACACAGTTCTAGAGCCTGTATTCCGTATCTTAGTGAATGATTCCACAGCCTCTCAGATATCAGGCCACCCTTGCCCCTGACCTCTCTTATCTCTCTCCATACTCAGTCCTGTCTATTCCATTTCTATATCAGCACATTCACTGATTCCTCCGTATCTGCACAAGTAGGTCCTTGCACAAGGAACCATCCCACTCTCTTCTTCACATCATCCGCATACATCCCTCCCTCCTAGACGCCTTCTACCACGTCCCCTCTTCCTCCTATCTGACCAGGGGCTCTTCAGAGTAGGCACTGTGGGGCACACCTCCTTCAAGGCACTTAAAATTTTATTATGATGGTCATCCTCTATTCTATATCTACCAGACTGAATTCTCTAAAGTCAAGGTTTCATTTTTATTTCAAGCACTCAGTAACAAGAACAGTACTGTTTGTCGAATTCATGAATAATTATAAAAGAAAGCACTAAACAGAAAATAAAAGAGTGAGAGTCAGTTATTGTTTAAAATTGAAGGAGGTGATAACAAAGCACATCAGTGATGTAGAGAAATAATATTCAACAATAACTATAATGGAGCCATCATCATTTTGACTAGTCTGAGGTCCACTGTAACATCTGCATGGAAATGTGATCCGTGTTGCATTTCAGATTGCTAGGACTACATCCTCTGTGCAGCAGTGGCCACGTGCGGCCCAACTGGAAGAGGAACCTTGCCACCAGCAGCAACAGCCCAGCAGCTGAATGAGCACCAGGAATACGGGAAAAGGCTCCTTAGCCTCTGGAGCCCTGGGGAGCCTTCCCCTGCACGTTCTGTGATGCTTTCTGGGGAATGATTCGGTAATCCCTAAAACTTAAAAGTAACTTCGAATAGTTGATATTTGTATTTAAAGAAATAAAATTCTATCTCAGAATCTTACGTCAACGGATGATTCATCATCTCGTCATGAAGAAAAACATTCAATGAGAAATCCAGACACAAGCCACGAGTACCCATGTGATCACAGCATGTTTGCTCAAGTAAGGAGGGAGTGCCCTGAACCCTCCCAAGTCTAGCATGTGATTCCAATTCTGTCAACATCCCTCGAGAATGATATTTAAGCAGATTTATCCTGTGTGAATTTCTGTTCCCTAAGTAACTGATACAAAATCTTCTTCCCATTAATACATGGTCTTGTGATATTTTCACCAGAGTACCCAGACATTCAAAACTTCTTTATTAGTAGTAAAATACTGCCACTGTTCTGAAACAATTAACCAGGCACATCACTTCAGCCAAATCTTTAACCTCTCTACCAGTTCCTCTCTGCAGAACGAGGATGACACAATGCCTGGACCCCTGGACTGCTGGGCAGAGACAGCTGGTACTCTGCGTGCACAGAGCAACTGTCACTGTGTTTAGCAGAGACTGCCAATCACAATAAGTCTGTTTATTATTTCCTAGAGAATTTTTTAGTTCAATTTAGTGTCCTCAGTGAAGATACCTGCAATTTATTTTTCTTCATTTTTGTAAAAATCCATATAGCACAGGAATACGGATCACTCACACGTACGTTCACATACTTGTGTAGGGGGTGCCCCTTGAGTACATATTTTTCTGTGTATGTATTTTGGGTTGTCCACTTTGCTTTTTCATGTACAGACTTCTACTGAATTCAACAAAGTTAAGAATTCAGATGATTAATTTCACACAAAAAAATTTTAAATCTGTTCCTTTGATACTAGAAATATGCTGTGAAGTTATTCTCATAGCACTATATTTAGTTGGAATTAGTTCTAACAGAGATAAACGGAAACACTTTGTTCCATATACTGTACTTCTCAGGCGCTTTTTACTTCTTTCCTCCTAGAAATCATTCCTAGGATCTCTCTGCTATCAAAATAGATAAGGTATGTATATCATACTAAGGATCACACAGATTAAACTATGAACTCATATTTTCAATTTTCAAAACTGAATTGTCAAAACATTACAGTTTAATTTCCTTAGCTTAAGTTGTAATCCACACATAAGTAGAGAATAATAATTTTTAAATTAAAATATTATCAAAATAGATTCCATGCAGGAAGCCATGACTACAGCAGGCTGAGACTGCTCTCCTCAGGAAGGCCTGCTTCGAGGCTGGCCCTTGTGGGCATCTGGGAACTTAGATTGCTAGAAAGTCTCCACCACTCCCTAAGTACTAAGAGTGGCTTACGACGCTCAGTTGTGCAAACACCATGGTTTATGCTGACACCCGCTTTCCTCCTGGGAGTCTGGAAATCTGGTGTGTGTGAGGCGGTAGGTGCCTACATGACCTGCTGCACGAGAACCCCGGGCACCGCGTGTGTCATGAGATTACTGAGGTCAGGAGGGACTGGGGGGCGAGTGCTACCACTAGCACAGGACTCTGGGTTTCCTCCAGACTTCCCCCATGTGCCTTTTTGCTGATTTTGCTCTGTATACTTTCACACTAACAAATCACAGCTGTGAGTACAAATATATAGTAATTCCTATTAGTCCTCCTAGAAAATCATGGAATCTTGGGGGACTTAGAGACCCCAAATACAACTGCCATAAACTGTCTTTAATCAAAATATCCCCTATTTTTTCCCATTGTTATATTGCCTTTGGTATTTTCCTTAGGTGCACCCTTTAGGAATAAAGAGAAAGACTGAATAGCTAAAATAAATAAATAATTATATAAGAATTGCCATCAGATAATAATCTTCTTAGGCAGGAGATGACAATGCTAACAACTACCTAATTATGAACCCCCAAATGATTTGATTTATCTCCATTTTTAAAATTTAATTTGATTATTTGTAATAGATTGTAACCTCCTAGGACATTTTAAAATGATAATTTTAGTCATTTCTTTCTTGAATTTGATTGATTTTCCTTCAGAGAGCAATAATCAAGCTAAAGCATTTTAATTTCCAATTGGAATATGTTAATCAATTTAAAGATTTTTTTTAAGTCTTGAAAAGTATAAATATATTGAGCATTCAATCATCCCACAGCATCTTAAAATCAAAATCTACTTAAATGAGAATTCTGAAATCTCTAAACTGTTCTCGAGTACTTCCCAGGAGCATTTCCAGCGCAGGGAACTTACATTTTTTTGCAGTGTGGGCATTTTGCCAGAGTGTTGAACCTCAGTTCCATCCACTGTAAAATAAATAAAGAGAGGGGCTGAAAAGGAAAACAACTGAAAACTACCAATCTGATAAGACGTTTCCTTCAGTTCAAATGTTATCAGAGATCACAGCAGAAGCAACCACCTTCTCATGGCTGACATGAGCTTTTCCCTCCAACACGTCTCCCGCACCCTTAAAATACAGTTTGGGATTCCCCTCTGAGACAGTTCTCATGGTTTTTCCAAGGTTCTGACGCAATCTAGGTTTGCTTTACAGAGAAAACTGAACGTGCTGCTGTAACTGGGGTCATTTCTTCAGATTTATGTCTTAGTTTACTTCCAGGGAGTAAAAACATATTTCATGTACCTTCAACGGTTTGTTTTTCCTTTAAATCTTGAGGACTAGCCTTTTAAATACATGAATAGTTAGATTCACTATGAAATCCAACTGTTTATTCTATTAATGTGGGAAACCCATAAAGTAAATAAACTAAATAAACTTAGAAAAGGGAGAAACAAGTCAGGAAGCTGCTTTCTGCTCCTCCTTTGCTTATGCTGTGTGTCGATGACATACTCCCGTGGCACAAGTTTCTCACCCACCTCCCTCCCTGTGCGTGAGCAGCCTGCCTTCCTCACGGGACTGTTATTCCAAACCTGAAATGAATTACTGGTAGTAAGCTCGCTGGCTGAAAGAATGTGCAATACAAATTTAAAGTAAATCCTATTTATTATTGTTTGTTTGTTTGTTTGTTTGTTTTAGGGGAGGCAACCCTTGGTTGACCCCACAGATTGTAAGGACCTTGTCAGCTTACAATCTCTTATTTTTAAAAATTTTTTACACCTACAGCACCTGGTCTTCCTAGGTGGTCTCCCATCCAAGTACTAACCAGGCCCGGCCCTGCCTAGCTTCTGAGATAGACGGGGTCGGGCTTGTTCAGGGTGGCCTGGCCATAGACTTAAAGTAAATCTTTATCAAAAAAAAATATATTTAAAAATGCCTCTCACCTTCCATCTTGTTTGCTTTTTGCTATACTTTCTTGTAGAGTATACATTTCCTTTCCAGTTTTAGGAGAACTCCTTTAAGTACTTTAGCATTTTATCATCAAAAAAATTTGTTATTAAAATTAGTTTTGCTTATGATTTTGGGTCACTCATTTCTTTTCATAATTTTTCAGAATTATACGTAAAGTAGGGCTTTACTAACTTAAACATAATCAGATGTTTTCCACAATAGAAGATAACTTTCAGGATGTATCTGATGTAAGATTAAAAATTTTTCATAATTAACTTTTACACAAAAATTAAATAAATATAGGTTTGCTAGTCCTGTGTGAATATAGTCCTGTGTGAATATAGGGGGAGTTTTAAAAAGTTAACTCCTGCTGCATGCACAGAGATTCCAATCAGTGATTTACTCTCAAATATAAATACACTCAGGAAAACTTCTATCACAAAAGAAAAACAAACAAAAATGTACAGAGAAAACAGAGATAAGCCATAAAAAAGAATATCGCAGGAAAAAAAAGTGTAAGTAATAGCTTCAAAAAGATTCTATAAAGAAGAGAACACTCTTGAGAAAAAGGAAAGATTAATCAGAGAACAAAGGAAAACTCTTGGAAATTAAAAATTGAGTTAAACTCTCTAAAATTAAAGAGTTGAATTAAATTTAGAAAATATGGTTGGAAAAGTTTCCCAGTAAATAAAATAAACAGCGAGAGCGACAGTGAGAGCGACAGCGAGAGCGACAGTGAGAGCGACAGCGAGAGCGAGAGAGAGAGAAAGGGAGGAAAGAAGGAAGGAAGGAAGGAAGGGAGAGAGGGCGAGTGAGTCAGTTCAGGTATCTGTCATAAAGAAAGTCCTAGAATGGGAACGAAGCGAATTGTGTGGATGGAAAGAGGGCCCACTGAGGACCTGGAAGGTTCGCACACGCCCCCTCCCCAGGCATATTTCTCGGGTGTTCACAGCACCCGAGAAATGAAAGAGGAGAGGGAATACAAAGAGGGAGAAAGGTCTCACGGGAAGGATCACGAGTCGGAACCCCAGCTGGATTTTCATAGAGCTGGGAGAGGCCTTTACATTTTTGAGAGGAAACAACTGTCAACCTATAATTCTGAATCTGAGCAAATTATAAAGTGAATGTGACATTAGATTAAAACCTGTTTAATAAATGCAAGGATTCAAATTTATTTCCCTACATCTTTTCTCAGAAAGCTTCAGAGAGGCTGAATTCCACCTGAGGGAACAAACCTTCAACTGTGCGCATGGCATGGGACCCAGCACCAGAAGCAGGTATGAGGAGCTCTAGGGTGATGATGAGGAAGTCTTGGGGGACGGCCATGAGGCAGGCCACGTAAACAGATTCCAAGATGTAGCAGACTAGACTGATAGAATTTTATAGTTCTATAAAAGGACGTGGCAGAAACCAATGATTTTTACATAGAAAAGTAAATTCAAGAGAAGGAGGGAAAATTATTAACAAACCCAAGAAAAATGTAAAAGCCACACAGGAGTAACATAGTACATTACTTGGCTCGGCTGTGAACATAAATTATAAAAAATGCATATATTAAGTAGTAATTGAATAAAATATTACAACTCTACTGAGTATGCATTTGACTAGGTAATAGGTAATAGCTAAAATTGTTCAATCAAAAATAAAAAGGATAAGCAAACAATTTGAACACATAGAATAAGTGTCTGCAGAGCAGCTGGAAGAGCTGAAAGTTTCTGGGGAGGTCCTGGGGGTGAGTCAGGTAAAGAGATGACCACCAATTGCCCATAAAGCTTCACAGGCCTATTCGACATTTGAAATTATGCACAAAATTACTTTACTAAAAATAAAAACTGAGAGGGAAAAAGCAACCCCCCCACTTTCTTAAGCTGGCTCATCCCTTGTGGCAGCAGGTCCCTGCTCACAGATGACAGTGACCTCAGCAGCCCAGGCAGAGGCTCAAGCTGGGGAAGATTTCTTTAATGCTCAGCTCCAAGGAAAACTTTTTGTCCCCTTTGAAGGCTGAATGACAAAAGAAAGCCTGTTCTTCCCCTTCCTGCCAGGGTGACTCATGACGCAATTAACTTTTAAAAATCAAACTTAGGGTTAGTTAAAAGTAGTAAAACGAACTCATAACTTGTGCTCATATCAAGTTATTTACAGCTTCTCATTTTCCATCCAGTGGTTTATCTAATTACAGATACCAGAGTTAATTCTCCTTACTCCAAGTTCAATTAGTTTAAACCAGAGAAATCTTGATAAATTACAACAAGGGTTTTTCTGAATCTGGAAACCACCAAGCAGGGCCGCTGCAGAGACCCTGCACTCTGTCCCCTGAGGTGGGGGCGGGGCTGAGAGGCCTCTCCAGGCCCAGGGGTAGGCCCTGTCTCCTGCCAGCCAACCAGGCCCCTTTTAACAAATGGACCAATCATTGGAGGCACCTTTTATCTAATTCACAAAAGAGGCAGTGTATCCTAGCTCCACCTCTGATCAACTGTTTTTCTTAAAAAGGCTCCATTTTAATCTTTCATCAGTTTACTCTAGACAAAACTGTAAGGCCGTGAGCAGTGGTCAAATAACATGATCACGCTCTACACTGAGACTGGTGTCGCCGTCACGAGCGTCTGTTTCTTACCAGGAATGTGTTTCCACAGTGCCCACACACAACCCTTGTACCTTCTGGCTGGACTGGCAGTGCAGGTTGGGCTGGCTGTTCTTCAGAAATAAGCATTACTGGGCCGAGGTTAATTATGCGTCTACTGTGGAAAGAGAAAGGAAACGCCATTATCCCACCTCTGGACTGAGGGCGAAACTCGCAGAACATGGCCAAAATCATGGAATACAGCCCTGAAAGTAGGTTATACTTATTTTATAAATTAAGTGAATTGAATGTCCAGCTTCGGAGCCAACCTCACAGAAAGTAGCAATAGTCAATATTTAAAATGCAAAAATTATGAGAGTTTTTCTACTGGAACAGAAACCACGTATTACAGTGTTGGCCCTAATCGATGGCCTTGGGAACCATTTATCTGCCATTTGCAAGTTCTGGCAAGTTCAAGTCAGAAAACGGTTCTTACCATTCTCTATCTAAAAAGACAACTCGAGTTTGGTGGAAGACTACGTAAGATGAAATATTCAGCATCAACAAACGTCTGTGTGCCATGAGGTTGTCCAAGTGTAGGATCACGACCAGATTTCTCCAAGCAGGCTGGTCTTTTAATCAGAGTTGGACAGGAAGGAAAAAGGGGAGCTCATTCCTTGTAAATGATTCATGTACAGGTCACAAAGCCAGACGTCACAGAAAAACACAGCCAGGGGTCTGATGTTAGCCTCCCGACTGGCGCGGCCCGGCGGCATCTGGCATGGGCAGAGAGCTCCGGAATTCACTGCACCGATGATGCTCAGCAGCAAGCAGTGTGGCACACGTGAGGCACACGGGATGATTAAAACACTTCCGGGTCAGCACGAGGGATGGGTGTCAAAGGCAAACTGATTGCTTATTTTTAAATAACTTCAATGATTTGCTGATTTATTACATTGCAGTAAGTACTTACATAACACCAAGAATACTTCCATTGCTCATTCAAGGGTATTATATCTTACATATACCTGCAACAATTAAGTTCAAACTAAGCACATTGTTCCTTTAAGAAAAGAGAAACAATCTAAGTCCTATGATGACAGAGACTGTTCAGAACAAAGCCTGGCACATAATGAGCCTTTAATAAATACTCACTGAACGAACAAGTAATAAATCGATGAGTCTTTCTCTCTTACCAGTTGGGTCTCGGACATCCTATTCGTCGAGAGGTGTCCTTACAAATGAGGAGACAGTTACAAGGGCATCTGACATACTTCTTCCCTGTTGGGGGATTTTTGATTGGCTAGATAAGGGAGGAAAATGGAAACACAGCAAATTAAACGGAGTACAGACTTCCAGCGCTTGTTTTTGTATAAGAAAGAAATGATTCTTTAAAAACTAAGGCCAGTGCTACCCAAGTCAGTTTAAGGAGAAACACATCTATTTGCTTCTAAATAGCTCAAATGTTGGCAAGCACCCAGTGAAGCTTTGGAGGCTGCAGAGATTTAATTATGAAGGGCATGTTTCAGAATAGGTCTGTACAGGCCTTTTGACATATTGCGTGCAGACCGAGGGTCATTTTCCCTTTAAAGTTGACGAAGTCATCTCTCTGTGTGGCCAGGGACAAACCATCACCGAAGGTAACCGCCGGTCCAAGAAGGGCAGGTTGAGTAAGGACAGTGGGCAAGGGAGAGTATGTGGCAAAGGTGAACTTTTCCTAAACTTTACTCACTGGACTGTAAGAAGTGATTAATTGTATGACATCATTTATGTATGTATGTATGTATGTATGTATGTATGTATGTATGTATGTATTTTACGCCTACAGCACCTGGTCTTCCTAGGCGGTCTCCCATCCAAGAACTAACCAGGCCTTACCCTGCTTAGCTTCTGAGATCGACCGGGATGGGGCACGTTCAGGGTGGCCTGGCCGTAGATTGTATGACATCTTTTAACTTAAACAAAACAAAACAAAACAAAACCAAAAAACAAAAAACAAAAAAAACCTAGCTCTTAATGCTAGTAGCATTTCTCTTTTTTTCTTTAATTTTATAATCAATTTAAAAGCAAAACTAAATAACACCACAGAAAACAGTCTTTGGATAGCGGGACTTGAGCTGCATGCGCTCGCTCGGAGCCAGCTGCGCCCCGCAGCGGCTGCGACCCGAGTCTGGTCTCGAGGAACCGCAGACGAACCCGCACTGGGGGGCCGTCCACAGCATATCCTGTCCGCACGCTTCAGAAGACGTCCAGGCGATAAAGGACAAGAAAGACTGAATTTCAGGGAACGGGAGGCCAGAGAGACGTGACAGCCGAGCGAACGTGTCACTCCGGAACGGCTCCCGGACCGGCCCCGGCCAGCGGAGCGATCCGACGAGCATCAATTAGGTCCCAAGAGTAGGTAAGAGCAGCATAACAACATTAATGGCTCGCATCCGACAGCTGTCCTGTAATTGTAGAAGTGGATGCGTTGGGTTTTTGTTTTTGTTTTTTTAAAAGAAATCCACACTAAAATGTGGAGCCTCATGTCTGCAATTACCTTAAAAGGCTCTGAAAAAACATAGTTTATTCTCTTATCTAGAGAAAGCGGATGCAGCACAGTGTCAGCATGGGGGGGGGGCGGTACGCAGGGAGAGCCTCAGGAATTCTGCACTATGTACTATTATTTTTGTAAGTTTTCTGTATGTTTGCAATTATTTTTTAAAAAGATTTTTAAAATTTAAGTAAATAATCTTGTTAGAAATATAAACTGGTTAGCAATAAGCCACCTATAATTTATTAAACTGTATTAGAGAGAAAATCCAAGTATCTAAAATTCTCAATGTGAAGTATCAAGGAAACCAGAATTTGGCTCATGTTCTGTCTCCAAATTCTACCATTAAGTAAAATGTGTGCTTGGCAAATGACAAGATTTGTCTTTACAGCTCATCCCCACTTTGCTTCTAGACCTTAGTGCATCTGTGTGATGAGGAGACCCAACCAAAAGGCTCAAGCCCTGGTCCTCAGGGCTCGCCTGCGCCATGTCCCGGCTAGGCTGCAGTGGAGTCAGGAGAAATGGCACTGCCCTGATGCACAAGGGTTAATACTCTTATTTGGCAAAATAAACTTTTCCATGGCAGGCACTGTGCTGGGCGCTTAACCTTCTTTCAATTGCAAGAGCTACCTATGGGGTAGGATTCACTGTGCCACTTTACACAAGGGAACCGAAGTTCAGAGAACTGCCCCGGATAGACACCTACCACTGGCCAAGGGAGGGTTCAGATTCCAGCCTGTTGGCCTCCAGATCTCAGACTCGCAACAGCCAACTAGCTCCTCTCTCTGCAGGGCTTCTCAAATTTCCCACTAACCTGTCCTAGAAATCACTTTTCCTTTAACATTAAATTCTGTAATCTCTGACTTGCTAAAATTTATCCATATTCTCTCTCTTTGTCACACACACACACACACACACACACACACACACACACACACACACCTTCCATTTCCAATTCTGTCTACTGAAATAAAAAGGACTGTTATTAGCCTTGTTTTGTTTGTTTTTTTGGTTGGTTATCTGGCTGTATCTTTAATCCCCACAGGAATGTCAGGCTCCCTCAGAGGTGGCTGGCCAGAAGACACACTGGACACCCTGTTTTCAGCTGACATGAGGAGACTGAATCACAGCAAAACTGAGCAGGGGACAGGAGGGAGCTGCTCTTTCCAACTTGGGTTCTCTCCAGAGAACCTCCTAGCTGCCTAACACCTCCTGGATTCATAAATCTGAGATCGAATTACATGGTAAACATTAGCAAGTCGTATTGTAAAGTGCTCCTCAAATACTTTTTTTCCTCCTCCCTGTAATGTTACTAATTCCACACAAAGCAATCTGATTAGCTACTATTCATTTGCTCTGGAATAGTCACAACAACTTACGTCTCTTTCTATAACAGGGGTAGTGATGATAGAAAATTTCAGCACAATTTTTTCTATGTCCAGAACTAGTTTATTCGTACTCGAATCCTATTTATCCTATATGAACACATCATTCTAAGTGGCCAGACTGAGGCTGACGGCTAAATCCACAGTGACTCTGAGATTCCTGCATAAATGACTAGTCTTCTGTCCTGCTGACTTCCAAGTGCAAGTATAAAGCTTCGAACCTTTTTCATACTTATGAAAGAATGAAAGTTTGTATGGGTGGAGTGCTGCGTATGGCTTTGATGTGATTTCAAATCTGCCTGTTTATGACTAAGACCAAAAGAGGTTGTTTTAGAAGTAACGTTGCTTCGACATGAGTGAATTAGCTGTCAGGATGTCCTCCTGTCGCTGGTGCTGTGGGTAAGGACCCCAGCTCAGCTGCTGAGGGGCGCTGCGGGGCTCATGGGTGAGGCCCTGCGGAGAAGCGGCCAAGCGAGGGGGCGTCTGGGCTCTAGATGCCGGAGGCCGTGGGCACCACGTAGAGTTTCGTCTGGTGGCAGTGGCTAACTCGGGCAGCGGTCTTGGGAAGTAAAGGGATGCCCGCTCCTGCCGTGGCCCAGGGACTCTGGTTGGCAGTGGCTCTACACCACGCAGCGGTCCCTGGGGTGACGACCCTGGGAGCAGCCTCACCTGCACCCACACAGTGCCTCCGCCCCTGAGCTTTCTCCCTTTCCTCTCCCCTTGCCTGGGACAGCAGAGCCCCGACCGTCCCTCGTTTGGACTAGGCTGTTTCTGTGCTGGCTGATTAGGAGATATTGTCTTGTATACCCTGCCTTGAGGAGCTATTTTCATTCCCACAGCAAACCCATGACAAATAAACTGCTCTTCCCGGATCAGTCCCTGAGTATAACTTTGCTGCATCTCCCAAAACAAAAGCAAAACAATGTAGGAAAAGGGATACAAAATTAAAATTAAAATTAAAATTAAAAAAAAAAAGAAAAATGATAATATCAACTCTAAGGAACCTTGAGGCGCTGGTATATTTTTTGATTACTATTTATGTCTAACACTCTTAAGAGCTTGCCGACTTAAAAAACAGTACTAAGAAAGTTAATGCTAATTAAATACACTAGTGTTCAATTTTTAAAAAATAGCTGGTTTTACAGATATCAGCCATCTATACAATGAAATGATTCTATAAATGATGTCTTTTATAGAAAAGTATTTACAATGAAATATATTGCTTCCCAGCTGGAGGCTATATTTTATGACTTTTCTTGAAACATATGAAGTCCAGCTCCCAGGGTTTATAGCTCCCAGAGACACAATAATCACCAGCTGGCTTTTCTTAGACTTTTCTAAAGAGGAAAACAATACAAATAACAAAAATCAAAGAAATATTTAATTGCAGATTTGGGGAGAAACTGATATTTTTAAAATCAAGCCTGACTATGAAAGTAGAAATATATTTAATCTAACTAGTATATGCTTTACCAGTTTATTACTTGAAACTAAAAATTTTACCTATTTAGTCACTCTTTCCAAAGTTCAATAGAAATTATTTTAGTATTTCAGTAAATTAATATTAAATGGAATAAAATACCAAGCTTCTTGACGTCAATAATAAATGCATAATTGCAAAAGCCCAGGAAAACCATACTGACATCCCACAGACATAAAACAAGTTTAAAAAATTTTCTACATAAGTTCAAAGTCCACAATCATAGCAAACTTCAGCATATTTTCATTTTAGTGAAAATCAGAATGGATTTCATTGTGATGTGGATAGACGCTGAAGATAATTAAAAATCATTGGCTATGGACAGTCTTGTTTTAGACAGTAAAGAGCCAAAATGCATTATATTTAAATTCACCAAGAAATTTTTCATGATGAAGTTAGCATTCTGTATGCTAAGAGAAAAACAGACAGCCAGAGAGAAGAAAGAAAAGATGAAAAACGTACACCTTGGGCTCCAACCCACATGCCCAGCAGAGGTGCATTGCCGGGGCTCTGCCGTTGGAGAGGTATCAGATAACAGCTGACATCGTTGTTAATGGAAGCATCCACTCACCGTCGCTTCGTTGCAGACCGTGCACTTGACCACGTGCTGGTGCAGCTTGCCATCCAGACCGATGAGCGACTGGCACACTCGGCAGTTCACTGCTGGGACGCCACCGGCATCCGGGCTGGCGATGGCTGTGTACGGGGGTGGGAGTTCCGCTGGAAAGACAGTTGTAGCCGAATCAGTGTCACAGGCACTACGCGTGATGCATGTAAAGTGAGAAACTATCAGAAATTTTCCTGTTCTTCTAGTTATGTTCTTAAAGCTAACCAACTTATGCAGCTTCTGAGCAGAAGCGCACATGGGGCTATCTTGAGAAATACAATAATTCCTAACTCTGATGAAATCCAAATTGTGTTTGCCGTGGCCCCCAATTCTGTTCCCATACTCAGAACAGCCACTCCATTCCAAGATGTAGAGTCACAGAGCTTGTAACAGGAAAGTGGTGATTTATGCCCAAAGTAAAAATCCAACATCAATCGTCTGACTACCAAGAAACAGAATAGTCAATGAAAGAAAGACTTTACACAGCTTACACGCACACACACAAATGGTGTAACTGTCACACTCTGTTTATTCTAGAAGCAGTATAATAACTGCTGGCTCTGACGAGAACAAGATAGGGTTTTGTCAGTCAAGGGGAGATAAAAATGACCCTAGGAAAACTAAACTTGTCAGTATGGAGCAAAGCTAATCGGAATGGAATTGCACTAATTTCAGACACAAACCAAAAATAAATTTAACAGTTTTCAGACTCAAATTTTTACTGAACATTAAGACTAAGAATTTCACTTAAGTACGGGTTAAAAACTATGATGTCTGGGATCTGGTTTAAATACTCCAAGAAAAAAAAATGAGGGAACAGATGAAATATGAGTAGCTTAACACATGATTGAAGCCTACAAGAGAGAACTGATGTTTCAAGGGGCTTCTGTGACACTATAAAATACAATCATAATACAATAGCTCATCATGAACAGAGCTATTTTTGAAATAGAGATTTTCCACCCTCTGGAGTAGCTCCTGAACTCTGTGATATTTTTAAATGAGTTAGAGCATAACACATTGTGGCATGTTTAAAATCCACATGGTACCACCTGGCATCGTTGTGGTTTATCATGTAGATTTTTTCAGTCTTGCAAAGGATTTGCAACAAGTGTTATTCATTCAAATGATCCATAATCAGCTTAATTTCTGCAGCAGCCAAGGTTCTGAGAGAGGCCACCCTGAAATGACCACACACACACACACTTCTGGGAGGCTCACACCAGAGCACTGCCCAACAAGGAGCCTGAAAAGAAGCTACAGATGCTTAAATTGTAAGAATAGCCTAAAATTTTGGAAAGAATTTGAAGTTAATCCAGAGTGACTGTAACGTATTGATCAAGACAAAAGCAGGTTAAAGGACCACTGAGTCAACAACAGATCTGAGCCTTTGCAAGTTGCAGATAAATTTATCAGGTCTCAATAAAGAAGGCGGGTCACACTGGAAAATGAAGACGCAGCGGCTGGCGTGCGATCCTGCCCTTTCTCGTCACGATGGGCAACAGCGTCGTGATTGGAAGCGAGCCTCCTCTCCTGTTCCTGAGCTATGAAGTGACGTGAAGTTCTTTTCCTATGATCCCAGATCTTGATCTTACATAGCAGGACAGAACAGAAACGCAGAGAGAATTTCACAGAGAAAGCATGCACTGGCGGCGAGACTCGGACAAGCTTCGCTCGGAAGAGACCGGGGCGGAGATCGCGAGGCATGCGAAGCTCATCAGAGCCAGCAGCACCCTGCGCATTTTCCCCCTGAAATTTGCACAACGCAATTTTCAATCTTTCTAAAAAGGAAAGCCTTCAATAACAGAAATATGCCCAAATCTACTCCTGAGAAGTGGAGGTGGGAAGAACATCCAGTGAGGGTTATAAATCTAACTGGGGAAATCACAAGTTCACGTGGCCAGGTCACGCCTGACTTGTTCAGGCTGATTCAGCAACTCTTACCATAGCATCTGGTCTGTGACAGATGCTCACTAACTATTTATGGACTGGAAGGATGAATGAATGAATGAACGAGCGAATGAGTGAGCCACTGAAAGTGATCACACACGTCTATCTCCTGGGGAAGTAACAGTATATAACTCCTGCCGCTCACCTTGAGAGAAGCCAGGGTCTCGGCCGCAGAGTGCAGTGTGACGAGGGCCACTTCCCCAGCGCACCAGCGAGGCAGTTGGAAGCCCGCCGGGGTCAGGGCAGAGAGGCCCGCAGGGCCAGACGCTGCCCTGTGCAGCTCCACGGTGCTTCCCAGCCTCGCTTTCCAGCCCTCTGTCCCTGACTTCAGCACTAAACTGATGCAGGGGTTTATTGTGCTTTTGCCCAAGGAAACCTTCACTTGTAACTCTGTCTCCTCAGTATTCTAGGAATTTATTCCACAGAGAGTAAACTTCAATAATTAGAAACTGGGATTGTTTGCATTACCTCTTTTCACATTAAAACAGCAGCTCACCACTATTCCACCTATTCTAAATCTCTGCCCTGCATAAAAAGTCCACTGTAATCTCAAAACTAGGGGTCCTTAGATAATAAGAACCACAAAAATTATTCATTTGAACGTCTTGTTATCCATAGGGTCCCAACCCCTGGACCCTGGGCTGGCAGCAGTCAGTGGCCCATCAGGAACCAGGCCGCACAGCAGGAGGGGAGTGGGGGGCGACAGTGAAGCCTCATCCGTGTCTGCAGCCGCTCCCCAGCGCCAGCATCAGCGCCTCAGCCCTGCCTCAGATCCTCAGGCACCAGATGCTCACAGAAGCACCAGTCCCTGGTCCCGCAGAGGTTAGGGACCAATGGTTTAAAAAGTAGTAATTTTCTTTATGGAATCTGCCTAAATGAAAAATAGTTTTTCTTCAAGTGAGCAGTGCTGGTTAGACCAGTAGTCCTCAATACTGGAAAACTCCCTCAATTTTTCGGAATTGCACAATGTTAGAAATTCAAGCAATCTTAGGAATACAGTGCTCTAATTTCTTTATCTTACGGAAGAGAAAAACTGAAGGGCAGCACTCAAAGCCAAGAACAAGGCAGGTGCATTTCCTATAACGAGGACGGGTCGCTGTGAGCAAACTGACCCACCAGGACCTCGGGCAGAGCTGACTGAAATGAACGTGAAGCAAGAAGGCTTCGGTAAATGGGTAGAATTGGAATATTTCAGTTTCCAAAATCCCATTTCTACTTATCTACCCATAGGAAGTAAAAAGTAAATCTCATCTCGAAAAGACTAGAAAGGTCTAATAAGTAATACTGATATGAGGCAATGACTCTTGCCTTAGGGAGAAAATGTACATATATATGCTTTCTCCTAAAAAGTGCATACAGTGATACATTTCCCACAGCAAACCAGGGCTCTTCCTGTTAAGGTCCTGACAGGCTAGAGGAATGGACCAAATCAAACACAATGAAATGCAAGGGGCAAAGCCCTCCACAGAGATGTGGGCACGTGGTCTCAAACAAGGCATCTGTTAAAGGGGACAAGTCAAAGGTGAACCCTGCGAAGATCAATAACATGATGTGGCTCAAGCACTAATGTATCTTTCCAATACATTAAACATTAAATTTTTATTAGTAACATACTTGCATGGCTCAAAAAATCAAGATACTATTAATGAGTGTCGTTCAGAATTGCTATTCCGACCTCTGTGTCCATCCACCATGCCCAGCCCGAGACTGATTTACATGATTTTGTGAACCTCTCCGGTGTTTCCCTGGCACAGTATGGGCAGCACACACAAACACCTGTTCCCTGTCCTCCATCTTTCCTACAAAAGAGGGACTGTGCCTGACATATTGCTCTTCATTTTGCAGTCTTTCCATAACGATATATAGTTTCCTCAAGACAGCACCACAGAAGAGACTATTTATTTGAGACTAGGTCATAAAAAAGACCCCTCCAGCTTCCACTTGGGTCACCTTAGACTCAGGCACGTCTGATAGTTTTAATAATCACATTCTCATTCGGGGCTGGTATTAAAAACAAAAACTACTGTCATTGTATATGCCAAAATATTCCCTACGGAGAACCAGGACAGGGTCTCTGAATTCTACAAAGTTGGAAAATGGCTTTCCTAAAATTTTAAAATAATTTTGCATTAATTGATAGAATACATATGGCTCCATAAAAATCAATGTTTATTTGGGAAACAAATAACCATCCTATAGTCTAAGTTAATACCAAGTCAGATATCTGTGGAAGTCATCTTACTTTAAATCACTATCATTTCTCTATATTGCTTTTCCTCTGGATGGTATATCTAGTCACTTAAATCTCTGAAACTATACTATTTTATCCTGTAAGATACCGTCCTCAAAATTATCCTGCTGTAGAAGTCACATGTTCAAATGTTGAACAATTAGGGGCTTTCTTGAATGCTTTTTAAAAAGCCATACCAAGCGTATATATCTCAACTTGACAAAGAATGAGAGAAAGAGGTGAGTTGTTCAAACACATCGATAAGTATTTAAACCTATTCTAGACCATACGATGTAGATAACAGTAAAATATTAATATCAAATTTGCCCAGTAAAGGAAATTCTCCACCTGGTACCCCTGATGGAAGTTTAGTGCTGACCAGAAACTTGACTTGGTGTTTTCTGTGAGTCTCTGCTCCATTTTGTACCTATTTCCCAACTCATCGAATCATCCACAGATAAACATCGATTTCCTTTGTCCTGCTTCTTGTTAAGTGTGAATTAAGATCTTAATTGTTGCTTTGCAAGTTATAATGTGTTAAATGGAAATTTGTAAATGATAGACAAGTTCAACCTACTCTACAGCGGCTCCAATTCCAGACTTGAACTTAGAAAGTTACGGACAAGCAGCAGATCTGCCCACACTGCCCTCTGCCCTAGGCCTGCCGCCCGCGGTTCGCAAACATCTCTCGCCTTTCTGCTATAGAGAGATGCGGTTAAGCCACACCCGCACGTGCCACCGACGAGCCCCGTGTCATCGCTCTCGGGTGTTCTTCGAGGTCCTGCCTTCCATTTCCTGTAGCTCCTGACCCCACCTTATCTCCACTGCAGGATCCGCTAAAAGGCTTAGAACAAAGATCTAGAGCAAGTGAAATCGTTGGGTGAATAGATCCTCCCCGCCTGTCTCCAGACTCCATCACTATCGAATCTTCTTGGAGTCAATCTCGAGAAGAAAATGCACAAAATAGATGCAGTATAAGCTGAGCTACTTTATAGAAGTTAATTTCAATCTCACCTCGATCCGAAATACCCCACCTCCCTTCCACGCCTCCCGGGTCCCGTGGAGCCCCAAACGCGCGGCTGCCGGCGGGGCCGTAGCGGGCCGGAATGTCGGACCTGCCGGGAATATCGATGAGCTCGGTTCCTCCCGAGCATCCGCGGCCGAGCTGCGCCCTGGCCGGCAGCGCGGGGGAGGCGCGTCTTCCAGCTCGGCCTTCAAGGACAGACGCCAAGGTGAGCAGTCGCGGGGTCCCCGCAACGCGAAAGCGCGTGAACCCCCCGCGGCGCCTCCAGCCTCCCCCGGGACGAAGGGGCGAGGCGCGCGCGCGCACCCCCGGCCCCCCCGAAGCCACGCGCGCCGCGCTCGGGGCTCAGAGCGCGGGGCGCCCCTGCCCGGCGCGGGGTCTGCGCGGCCTCACCTTGGGGGCCGCTCTCCGGCCAGCGCGGCGGCGCGGTGGGGGTGACGCCGCCCGAGCCGGGCGCGGGCAGCAGAGGCGACCGCTCGTCCACGCCGGCCGCGGCCATGGCTGCGGCTCCGGCCCCGCTGCGGCTCCGGCCGGTGTCGCCAAGGCCGGCTGCCAGTCGAGGCGGAGCGGGGACAGGGGAGGGGACAGGGGAGGGCACAGGGCCGGGGCGGGGACAGGGCGGGGCGGGGAGGGGGAGGGGTCAGGGGGCGGGGACAGAGGAGGACAGGGCCGGGGCGGGGACAGGGGGCGGGGACAGAGGAGGGACAGGGCCGGGGCGGGGACAGGGGGCGGGGACAGAGGAGGGACAGGGCCGGGGCGGGGAGGGGTCAGTGGAAGCGGGAAGCGAGGGCGCAGTGACCGCGGGGGGTTCGGCAGGACGCAGGGCGTCACCCTTCTCTCCTCGTTTCCCGGACGCGTCGCAGCAGAAGGTCCCCAGCCGCCCTGCTTCTCGGGAGGGACATGCGCGGCCCCGGACTCGGCGACGAGACCCCTAGCTGACCACTTCACAGAGATTGCCAGACGGCGCTCACCTGGGGCCAGCATCCTTTCTTGAAGGCTGCTTCTTAATTAGGAAATGTTCCAACATCTGTTGTCAGAGGAAGTAAATATTTGTTAACTTTCTGTTAATTTTTTAAATACCTGTTTGGCACTGTAGTGACAGCGTCCTACTGAAACGATGCGTTCTGGTTTACGTTTCATTTCACAAAACAGGTTACCATTTTAGTTTTGTTTTGGGGTTATACTGTCCCTGACACATAAACAATAATGAAGTTTATGAATAACGTGACAATTAGAAGCTGTTTTCTTGAGGTCTTTCACTGTAAAGGAATTTTAAAAAAAACAGGCTCAGTTCTAGTCCCACTTTCTGTGTTAATTTAATTTTTTTCTTTTCTTCGTTTTTATTTATGAGGAGTTTGCTAAAGGGGTTTAAAAAGCAAAGTTTTAAACACGCCCAGATAAAAAAAAAACAACAGGAAAATAGTCATGGTCTCAAAAGGTAATTTTTTCGCAGTTTTTCTCTGAGTCTTTCAACATTTATTATGTGTTTATAGTGTCTACACAGATAAATATAAGGCAGGTCTTAGTCTTCAGATGCCTGTGAGGCAGCAGAGTCAAAAACAACCAAAAGAGGCTGGGAGTCCCTGCCGTACATCTAAAGGGACATGAAAACCAGACTTTAGATATTTGAACCTCCCCATGTGACAGTAAGAAGAGACTTCCTTTTGCTCTTTGAAAATACTCTTCCAAAAGTGCATTTAGGCCACAGATGGAAATCCTAAGGAAAAATTAAAGAATTATGTCTTCTGATGTGCATCATCTTTTGTGGGTCAGTAGTATCAGGACACAATAAAATGTAAGGGTCCCCTAAGATATGATGTGAGGGCATTCACAGTTCTACTGGAACCTGGGAAGTGAAGGGTCAAGATGCAGTACTCCCTGCAAAAGTGAACAATTTACAGAATGAGCTGCAGTGTTTTTATAGTTTCAGTCTGGAAGGTACTGAGCTAAAAAAAAAAAAAAAAAAACTAAGAAGAATTAATGAATTAATAAAATCCTATTACTATCATGTCCTATCCTGTCACAACAGTCATACAGTGTATTCACATTCCTATTAGCCATCAGACCCTAAACCCTAGCTGACCTTGTGCGAGCAGAAGCCATACCTGTCTCACTTGGTAGGACAACTCCAGCATCTAACACAGTGCCTGGCACATTATTAACTACTTACTGCATAAATAAAGGAGTACATGAACAAGTACTACATAGCCCCACAACCTCACCAAAACAAACGGTCATCCAGAAAGAGCATTTCTTGACTTTTTGATAAAGATAACATATTTGCCCTCTGACTGACTAATGTTTTGATTGTTCCATTACATCTCTATATCTAGGGCTTCTTCATTGTCCAGGTAATAATGATTTCTCTAAAAAATTTTTTCTCTTCTTTATATGGCTTTTCTATTCACTTTGGAACTCATTTGAGGGTATTGCAGCTAATGGCAATTACTCTTCCTATGCTGCCATCTTGTGGGCATTTTGGAGAAAACATCAGCGTTTAGGTCATGATATGTTATTCATTATCCTCTGCTGCCACCTCGTGGGATTTTTTGGAATAGCACCAGAATGTAGGTCATGAAATGTTATTCGTTGTCCTCTGCTGCCATCTCGTGGGCATTTTGAGAATAGCACCAGAGTGTAGGTCATGAAACATTATTTATTATCCTCTGCTGCATCTCGTGGGCATTTTGGGAATGGCACCAGAGTTTAGATATTACAATGTTATTTGTTATCTCTGCTGCATCTCGTGGGCATTTTGAGAATAGCACCAGAGTGTAGGGCATGAAACATTATTTATTATCCTCTGCTGCCATCTCGTGGGCATTTTGGGAATGGCACCAGAGTTTAGGTATTGATTTGTTATTCCTTATCCTCTACTGCCATCTCGTGTGCTTTTTGGGAATAGCGCCAGAGTGTGGGTCATGAAATATTATTCCTTATACTCTGCTGCCATCTCGTGTGCATTTGGGGAATAACACCTGAATATAGGTCATCAGGTGTAGGTCATTATGACTAATCATTCTCTGCTGCCTCTGGTGGGAAATGTGGGAATAACATGACAGGGCTGCTCATACAGTTATTTCCGCTGCTTTTTGATGTTTATTTTGAAAATAACACCCAGGGCATGTCATTATAAAATGGTTTTCTCTACTGCCATCTCGTGGGTATTTTGAAAAATAACACCTAAGTGTATGTCATCATTAAAATTTATTTCCTGCCGCCATCTGGTGGGCATTATGGAAATAACACCGGATTGTATGAAATTTAAAAAGTTACTCTTTGCTGCCATCTTGTGGAGATTTTGGGAATAAAACCTGGTGTAGATTACCGTAAATATTCATTGTCTGCCTTCATCTATTGTGCATCTTGAGATTGACAAGAGTGTAATAAAATTTATTCTTGCTGCCATCTGGTGGGCATTCTGGGAATAACAACACAGCGCAGACCATAACATGTTATTTTAGCCTCTGCGTAAGGTTCACTCTGAGAATAAACCTAGAGGAATGTCATTATAATCACCTTTGGTCTACTTCCATTTCATTTGCATCTGTGTAAAGACACAGGAGTGCATTTCATGAAGTTATTCTCTACTACTATTTCGTGGGCATTTTGAAAATAATATCCAGGTGTACGTCAGCACAAAATTATTTTCTGATGCCATCTGGTGGTTATTTGGGAATAACACCACAGTGATGTCATGAAAGAAAAAAAAAACTTCTGCTATTCGTGTGCATTTAAAAAATAACACCCCAGGGTTTATAGTTATAATTTTTTTCTCTGGTGCCTTTTCAGGTTAAATGAGAATAACACAGGGCTGCAAGTAATGTAAAATTGTTCTCTGCTGCCATCTCGTGGGTATTTTGAAAAGTAACACCCAAGTGTATGTCATCATAAAAATTTATTTTCTGCTGCCACCTGCTGAGCATTTTGGGAATAATGTCACAGTGCATCACATGAAAAGTTATTGCTGCTGCTGTCATGTGCCTTTTAAATAATACCACTCCACCGTGTGTCTCTATAAATTTTTTTTGTTGCCATTTTGTGTGAATCTAGGGAAAAACAAAAGTGTGTATGTTGTGAAAGTTTGCTGCTGCCATCTGGAGGGCATTTCAGAAATAATACCTGTGTGTTTGTTATGAATACTCATGTGCTGCCACATGGTGAACATTTTTGGAATAAATCGCAGTGTAAGTCATAAAATGTAATTTTGTTGTTATCTCACGTGCATTCTGAAAATAAACTCTGTGGAATGTCATTATGAAAAGTTTTCTGATGCCATTTTGTGTGCATCTTGTGAAAACCTCAGGAGTGCTTGTCATGACATAATTCTCTGCTGTAGTCTTGTGGGCAATTTGGAAATAATATCCTACTGTAGATCATCTTGAATACTCATTCCGTGCTGCCATCTGGTTGTCATATTGGGAATTACACCATAGCACATATCACAAACAGTTATTTCTTTCGTTATCTCATACAGTTAGAAAATGGCAGCTAAGGACGTTTGGTTAAATAAAGTTCTTGTACATGGACACCTTGTGTGTATCAGGATAAACAAAAAAGTACATGTCATGAGAGATTATTCTGTGCTGCCGTCTGATGGGCATTTGAAAATAACAGGCAAGTGTATGTTAATATAAAAAGTTATTTGCTGTTGCCATAGGCTCAGCATTTTGGGGATGACACAGGAGTGCACGTCTTGAAAAGCTATTTTTGCTACTACCTTATGTGCATTTAAAAAATCAGTCCCCAGGGTATGTTGTTATAATTTTTTTTCTGCTGCCATTTTGTGTGACTCTTGGGAATAACACAGCAGTGCATGTCTTAAATAATTGTTCTCTGCTGTTGTCTCGTGGATATTGTGAAAATAACACCAGTGGATTTCATAATTTTTTTCTGCTGCAATCCTGTGGGAATTTTGAGAATAACAGAGTATAGATCATCATAAAACTTAATTTTCTGCTGCCATTAAGTGCATATTTTATTAATAACACCTGAGTGTTTGATCATGAATAGTTATTCTCTACTGCCCTATATATATATTGCTCCCACTTCACGTGAAATTTGGGAATAACACAGGAGTGTGTGTCAGGAAAATTGTCCTTGTAGGCATTTTGAAAATTTCATCTAGATGTATGTCATCAAAGAATTTATTTTCTTATACCATCTAGTGGGTATTTGGGGGATAAAACCCTAATGTAGATCATCATGAAAATTTATCTTCTGCCCCAATCTTGCATACAATCTTGGGGGAATTACACTTTTGTGTAAGTAAAAAAGTTATTCTCTGCTGCCATCTGGTGGGTATTTTGCAAAGAAGATCACAGCACATGCCATAAAGAATAATTTCAGCTGCTGTCTCGTGCGCATTTTGAACATGATACCTAAGGGCATGTTGTTGTGAAAAGTCACTGTCTGTGGCCATTTCATGTGCATCTTGGGAAAAATCAGGGAAGCTTATATCATGAAAAGCCATTTTCTGCTGCCACCTCATGCCATTTGGAGAATTACAAGCTAGTGTATGTCATCATAAAAAGTAATTATATGCTGCCATCCTATGGGCATATTTTGGAATTACAGCCTAGTGTATGCCATCATGATGATATATTTTCTGCTCTCACCTACTTTGCATCTTGGAATAACTTCAGAGTGGATGTAATAAAAACAACTAATATCTGCTGTCATCTGGTGGGCTTTTAGGAAGAACACCCAAGTGCAGATCACCATGAACATTCATTCTCTGCTGCGATCTGGTAAGTATTTTGGGAATAACACCACAGTGCATCTCATGAAAACTTATTTCTACTGCCGTTTGTGTGCACATAAAAAATAACACGAAGGGCATGTTGTTTAGAATTTTTTATCTTTTCCCATTTCTTGTGAATATTGGAAATTACGCTGGACTGCATTTCATAAAAAATTATTCTTTGCTGCCATCTCGTCGACATTTTGAAGATAAACACCCTGGTGTATGTCACTAGAAAATTTTATTTTTTGCCGCCATCTAATGGTCATTTTAGGAATAACATCGGAGTGTCGGGCATCATGAAAATTCATTTTCTGCCACCATGTAGTGTGCATCTTGGAAATAACATTAGAGTACAATTAAGAAAAAGGCATTTTCTGCTGCTATCTGGTGGACATTTTGCGAATAGCATCCAAGTGTATATCTTCAGAAAAAGTTATTCTGCGCTGTAATCTTGGGCATCACTTGAGTAACACATGAATGTGTGTTATCATGAAAAGTTATTATTTGTGGCCATCCAGTGTGTATCCTGGGAATAACTGATGAGTGTATGTCACCATGAGAAGTTATTTCTTTGCTGGCCAGTCCCGGGATGCGAGAACGCCCACCCAGACCTTCGGCGGGGCTGCGAACCGGCCAAGGCCCGCGGTGCCTTAGCGCAGCTGGCACTCGCTCACTTGCCGCCGCCTCGCCAGCGGAATCCCCGCACCCCCACAAGAGGTGCGCTACAGGCGCAGGCGACTCCCACGCCCGGGAGGCCAGGCTTGGGCTCTTAGGGCGGCAGGCAACAGGTTCTCACGTCTACAGCCATATCACCCTGAACACACCCCATCTCGTCTGACCTTGGAAGCTAAGCAGGGTCGGGCTTGGACAGTACTTGGATGGGAGACCGCCTGGGAATACCGGGTGCTGTAGGCTTAAGCCGCCCCCTCTTTTGCCGGTTCCCCTGGTGGCCCCCGGGCCCTGCTCGCTCGCTGTCTTGGGAGTCCCCGGCAGGGCGGCCGATCCCAAGGGCGTCTCCAAACCCTCGCGCCCACGCCCTCCTCCACCCTCACCTGCTCTCCTGCAGCCAGTCCTGGGCTGTTTCCTCTCACCGCTGCAGGCCCTTTCCTTCCTGGGCTCCGTGGGACCGAGCACCGAGGATCGCCATCTCTAACACACGCTGGGAGTGTCCTCGCACCCCCAGGACGCGGGACCGGCCATCCCCACCCGCCCCGCCGCGCCCCGCCTGGCTCCGCCCTGGCAGAGGCCGCAAGTCACCTCTGACACGCTTCTCCCCGCCCTTCTCATCGGACAGCCAGGTGTCCTCAGACCAGGTGCGAGGCCGGCCCGCACACGCGGGACGAGAAGTGGGACCGACCAGCCGCATCAGAGAGGCTGAGACACATGAGAGTGCACTTGTGCGCGGCGAGAGTCCTCTCGCTCGCGACAGGACGCGCGAACAGCCACACACACACACACACACACACACACACACACACACGCATACACACACACATATACACACTCCAGGGAGCCTGTGCGTCTTTCCTGTTTGCGGCGGGACCCCGGCAGGACTCATAGAACAACGAGACTCCCTGAGCCCCGACCTGTACCGGGGCACCGGGTACGGGGCACGAACCGCCTTGCCTCCCTGCGAGCCCAGCCCCGGCACGACCCCCTCTGTGTGGAAGCGGCCTCTTCAGGGCGGCCGCAGGGTCTCGGGGTCACAGTCGGGGTTCCGCTCTGTGCGTCGGGGCGCTCGTCTGTGTCCTGTCCCGCTCTCTGCGCGGGCAGGCACGGCTCGCGCTCTCTCGTGCGCGGGATCTCCTCTCTTGTCTCTCTGTCTCTGTCCCTTCCATCCTCACTGTCTCTCTCTGTGTCTGACCGCAGCCTGCTCCCGCGGTCCTCCCCTCCCCGGCGACCCTATCCCCTCCTTCGTGGCTCTCACTGGGCCTCCCCCTGGCGACCTGTGTTCTCCTTTCTCCTTCCCTCCCTGTCACTCGCTCTGCTCTGGGTTTCTCTGTCTCTGTGTCTGTCAGCTCTCCCTCTCTCTGTCTGTCTCTCTTGTTGGAGAGAGTCGATGTGAAGGCAAGGGGCAGCGGATTGGGCGGGTCCCTGGTCCCGGCGGAGGGCGAGGGCTGCGACCGACCAAGCGATGCCTCAGGGTGTGACCGGGGGCTCCGTTTGTGTTTGGGCAGGTCGGGCACGGCTCGGCGGGGAGGGCAGGGGAGGTGTGCGTCTGGGTCGGGCCGGAGCCCGGACTTAGTCGGGCTGCAGGTACCTGGTGCCCAGGTGGAGAGAGCATGGCGGGCCATTCCCGGGCCAAGACTGGGGAGGCGGACGCCGCGGGGCCTGGGCAGTCAGTGGATGCGATAGCGCCCACCCAGACCTCCGCACTGCCGAACCAGTCAAGGCCCGCAGTGCCTTAGCTGAAACCCACACCCCCACAGGAGGTGCCCTGTAGGCGCAGGGTCCCCGGCACCGGGGAGGCCAGCCTCGAGCTCTTGGGGCGGCAGGCGACAGCCTCTCCTGTCTTCGGCCATACCACCCTGATGTGCCTGATCTCAAAGCTAAGCAGGATCGGGCCTGGTTAGTACTTGGATTGGAGACCTCCTGGGGATACAAGGTGCTGTAGGCTTTTGCCACGCCCTCCTTTTGCCGCCCTCCAGCCAGGGTGCCCCTGGACGCCCCCGGCCCTGCTTGCTCGCTGTCTCGGGGTCCCGGGCAGCCCCCGGAGCCCAAGGGCTACATGAACGCCATGCCCTGCCCACCGCCCACCTCCACGTGCTCTCCTGTGGCCAGCAGCCCTGGGCTGTTTTCTCTCTCCGCTTCAGGCCTTTCCCTTCCTGGGGTCCCCAGGGCAGAGCCCCAAGGACCGAGAGCTCTGGATGGAGGGCGAGGTCGCGGGCCAAAGCGTTGCCTGGTGGTGTGTGGTGTGTCCGCGTGTTTTTTGGGAGGTCCGGCTCGCTTCGGCGGGAGTGCAGGGGAGGGGTGGGTCTAGGTCAGGGCCGGGCCTGGACTTGGCGGTGCTGCACCTACCTAGGTGCCCACGTGGTCGGGAGATTGGTGGGCCACGCCCGGGCCTGGGTCCTGCGAGCGGCCAAGACTGGTGAGGAGGGTGGCCCGGGGCCTGGTCAGTCCTGGGATGTGAGAGAGCCGCCCGAGACCTTTGGCATGGCCGGGAACCGGCCAAGGCCTGGAATGAAGGGGCGAGGCGTGCGCGCTCTCCCCTGGCTCCCCGAAGCTGTGCGCACAGCGCTGGAGGGCTCAGAGTGCGGGCAGCCTCTGCCCGGCGAGAGGTCTGCACCGCATCACCTCTGGGGCCAGTGCGGCGGCACGTGGGGGTGACGCTGCCCGAGCGGGGCGCGAGTCGCAGAGAGAGCGCTCATCCACGCCAGCTGCGGCCATGGCTGCCGCTCCTGCCCCCGCTGCGGCTCTGGCCAGTCTAACGGAGGCCGGCTGCCACTCAGGCGGGGCGTGGACAGGAGAGGGGGACAGGGGCGGGGCGGGGGGGACTGAGGGGGGGTCAGGGAGCAGGGATAGGGGAGAGGGCACCACCGAGCGGGAGGTACAGGGGAAATGTCAGGGGACGTGGCCCGGAATGAGAAGGGATATGCAAAGGACAGGAGTTATTTCAAAGTGAGGTAAGTACCAAATGTCTGGAGTTTTATTTTAATGGTGAGCAGAGCCCTTAAGGCCGGGAAACGCTATTCTCTGCTCCTACTCGTGTACTTTTTGTTTCAGCACCAGAGTTTAGGTATGGAAATATTATTCCTTATCCTCTGCTGCCATCTCGTGAGCATTTGGGGAATAGCAGCAGAGGTTTGTCATGAAATGTTATTCCTTATCCTCTGCTGCCATCTCGTGTAGCATTTGGGAATAGCACCAGAGTTTAGTCATGAAATGTTATTCCTTATCCTCTGCTGCCATCTCGTGTGCATTTTGGGAGTAACACCTGTATGTAAGTCATCAAGTGTAGTTTATTATGAATACTCATTCTCTGCTGCCATCTGGTGGGAAATGTGGGAATAACATAACAGGGCTGCTTATAAAGTTATTTCTGCTGCTTTTTCATATTCATTTTGAAAATAACACCCAGGGCATGTCATTATGAAAAGTTTTTCTCTGTTGCCATCTCGTGGGTATTTTGAAAAGTAATACCCACATGTATGTCATCATTAAAATTTTTTTCCTGCTTCTTCTGGTGGATATTTTGGGAATAAAACCCGGTGTAGATCATGGTAAATATTATCTGCCTTCATCTATTGTGCATCCTGAGAATAACAGAGTGCAATAAAATTTATTCTGCTGCCATCTGGTGGGCATTTGGGGAATAGCACTATAGTGTACATCAAGCAAACTTGTTTCTGCTGCCATATTTAGTGTGTATTAAAAAATAACACCCTAGGTATGTCGTGAAGACATTTTTCTCTGCTGCTATTTGATGTGAATCTTGTGAATAACACCGAAGCATGTCATGAAAACTTATCCTCTGCTGCCATCTCGTGGACATTTTGAAAATAACACCCTACCATAAATCATCCTCAAAATTTATTTAACGGTGCCATCTGGTGGGCATTTGGAACAACTCCTCACTGTATTTTTGCTGCTATCTGGTGTGCATTTTGAAAATAACAGTCAAAGGCCTGTTCTTATGAAAAGTGTTTCACTGTCTCTATTTCATGTGTGTCTTTGGGTAAAACACAGAGCGCATGTCATGAAAGTTATTCTCTACTGCCATCTGGTGGGCATTTTTGAAATAACACTAGAGTGTAGGTAGTCATGAATATTTTTCTGCCCTCATCCCATATGCGTCTTAGGAATGCTAGCAGAAGTATGTAATAAAGATTTTCTTGTTGCTATCTGGTAGGCATTTCAGGAATAACACCACAATATATGTCATAAAATGTTATTTCTGCAACTATGTCACATTCATTCTGGAATAACACCCTAGGGAATGTTATGAAAACTTTTGTCTGCTGCTATTTCATGTGCATCTTGGGAAACACAGGAAAGAGTCATGAAAAGTGTTCTCTGCTGCCATCTCATGGGTATTTTCAAAATAACACATAAGTGCATATAAAATTTATTCAATGCTGCCATCTGGTGAGCTTTTTGAAGATGACACCCAAGTGTATCTCATCATAAATATTTATTTTCTGCTGCTGCCTGGTGTGAATTTTGGGAATAAAATCTAAGTGTGGTTTAGATACAAATTTGTTTTCTGCACCCATCTTGTGTGCATCTCGACAATCACACCAGTTTGTAAGAAAAAGTTATTCTCTGCTGCCATCTGGTAAGCATGTTAGGAATAACACCAGGGTTTTGTCATCATGAATATTCATTCTCTGCTGCCATTTGGTGAGCATTTTGGGAATAACTTCAGAGCATAAGTAAAAAAAATTTACTCTCGTTGCCATCTGGCGTGCACTTAGGAAATAACAGTAGACGGTAACTAATCAAAAGTTATTTTTTGCTCTCTGCTGTTGGGCACTTAAGGATTAAACCGCCATTGTTGTCATGAATATTTATCACTTGCTGCCATCCTGTGGGAATTTAGGGAATAACAACACTGGGAATAACATGAAAACTCAGTTTTGCGGCTATCTTGTGTGCACTTATAAAATAACACCCAAGGGCATACCATTATGAAAATTTTCTCTGCTCCCATTTTGTATGAATCCTGAAGATAACACAGGAATGCAGGTCATGAAAATGTTCCTCTGCTGCTGTCTCATGTGCATTTAAAAAATAACACCCAAGGGCCTTTTGTTTTGATATTTTTCTTTGCTCCCACTTTGTGTGAAACTCGGGGCTAACACAGGAGTGCGTGTCGTGAAAATTGCCTTGTAGGCATTTTGAAAATTTCTGGTTGTATGTCATCAAAACATTTATTCTCTTATACCATCTATTGGGTATTTTAGGCATAAAACCTTAGGGTAGGTCGCCATGAAAATTCATCTTCTGCACCAATCTTGTGTATAATCTTGGGGGAATTACACAACAGTGTAAGTAAAAAAATTATTCTCTGCTCATCTGGTGGGCATTTTGCAAAGAAGATCACAGCACATGTCATAAAGAATAACTTCAGCTGCTATCTTGTATGCCTTTTGAAAAGGATACCTAAGGGCATGTAGTTGTGAAAAGTTACAGTCCATGCCCATTTCATGTGCATCTTGGGAAAAATTAGGGAAGTGCATGTCATGAAAAACTATCTTCTGCCACCTTGTGCCATTTTGAAAATTACAAACTAGTGTATGTCATCATAGAAATTAATTTTATACTGCCATCCTGTGGGCATTTTTTGGAATAACAGTCCAGTGTATGCCATCATAATAATATATTTTCTGCTCTCATCTACTTTGCATCTTGGAATAACTTCAGAGTGGAAGTATTAATAATGAAAAAAAATTACTCTCTGCAGCCATCTGGTGGGTATCTTTGGAAGAACATCCGTGTGTAGGTCACCATGAACATTCTCTGCTGAGATCTGGTCTGTATTATGGGAGTAACACCACAGTACATGTCATGAAAACTTATTTCTGCCGCTGTCTCGTGTGCATATAAAAAATAACACTGGAGGGCATGTTGTTGAGAATTTTTTATTTTCTCCCAATTTGTTTGAAATATTGGGAATAACGCGACTGCATTTCATGAAAAACTATTCTCTGTTGCCATCTCGTGGGCATTTTTAAAATAACACCCTGGTGTATGTCATTAGAAAAATTTTTTCTGCCGCCATCTGGTGGGCATTTTCGGAATAACATCGGAGTGTTGGGGGTAAAGAAAATTCATTTTCTGCAACTATGTAGTGTGCGTCTTTGGAATTACATTAGAGTACAATTAAGAAAAGGCATTTTCTGCGGCCATTGGGTGGACATTTGGGGAATAGCATCCAAGTGTGTATCCTCAAAAAAAGTTATTCTGTGCTGTCATCCTGGGCATCACTTGAGTAACATATGAATGTATGTTATCATGAAAAGTTATTATTTGTTGCCATCCAGTGCATTTCCTGGGAATAACTCATAAGTGTATGTCATCATGAGAAGTTATTTTTTTGCTGGCCAGTCCCGGGATGTGAGAGCGCCTGCCCAGACCTTCGGGACTGCCGTGAACCAGCCAAGCCCCGCGGTGCCTTCGCGGCTGGCATCTGCTAACAGCTGCTTCGCCAGCGGAATCCCTGCAACGCCCCCCTCCCCAGTAGGTGCGATGCAGGTGCAGGCGTCTCCCGCGCCTGGGAGGCCAGGCTCGAGCTCTTGTGGCATCAGGTGACAATCTCTCCCTTCTAAAGCCATACCACCCTAAACTCATCTGATCTCGGAAGCTAAGCAGGGTCGGGCCTGGTTAGTACTTGGATGGGAGACCGCCTGGGAATATCGGGTGCTGTAGGATTTTGCCGTCCTCCAGCCAGGGTGCCCCTGGACGCCCCCGGGTCCTACTCGCTCGCTGTCTCGGGGGTCCCGGGCAGCCATCCGAGCCTAAGGGTTGCATGAGTGGACGGGCGCCCGCTCCCTCGCTTGCCCTCCCCTGCTCTCTTGCAGCCGGCCCTGGGCTGTTTTCTCTCTCCGCTCCCGGCCCTTCCCTTCCGGGGCTCCGCGAGGCCGAGCTCCTAGGACCGCGGTCTCTGACGCACGCTGTGACCGCGCTCGCATCACCGGGACGTGGGACCGGCCACCACCACCCGCCCCACCTCGCCCGAGGCCTCAAGTCTCGGCCAGCACGCTTCTCCCCGCCCTTCTCACCGGACAGCCAGGTGCCCTCGGATAGGGGCGAGGTCGCCTCGCACAGCTGGGATTGGAAGCGCACCGCCGGCGGGGTCAGAGAGCCTGAGACACGCGAGAGCGCGGCGCATGCGCGGCGAGATCCGTCCGCTCCGACAGGCCGCAGCCAGCGCCGCCCCGCCCCCGCCCCCAACACACTCCAAGGAGCCGGTGCGTCTTTCCTTTCTGCGGCGGGAACCCGGCAGGACTCTGAGCAGAACGAGACTCCCTGAGCCCCCATCCTGTCCCGGGGGCCATGGGGCGCGAACCACCTCCCTGCCTGAGCCCAGCCCCGGCACGACCACCCTCTGCTGTGGAAGCGGCCTCTTCAGGACGGCCGCAGGGTCTCGGTGTCACAGGTGGGATCCGGCTCTGTGCTTCGGTGCGCTCGTCCGCGTGTCCCGTCCCGCTCTCTGAGCGAGCAGGCACGGGCTCGCGCTCTCTGGCGCGCGGGATGTCTTCTCTCTCTCTCTGTCTCTTTCCTTCTCACCGTCTCTCTTTCTGGTCTGACCGCAGCTAGTCCCCGCGGTCCTCCCCTTCCCGGCGACCCCGTCCCCTCCTTCGTGGCTCTCGCCGGGCCTCGCGCCCTGGTGACCTGTGTCCTCCTTTCTTCTTCCCTCCTGGTCATTCCCCTGTCTCTGGGTTTCTCTGTTTCTCTGTCTCAGCTCTCCCTCTCTCTGTCTGTCTCTCTTGATGGAGAGAGTCGATGTGAAGGCAAGGGGCAGCGGACCGGGCGGGTCCCTGGCCCCGGTGGAGGGCGAGGGCTGCGTCAGTCCGAAGCGGTGCCTCGGGGTGTGGACGGAGGCTCCGTGTGTGTTTGGGCTGGTCGGGCACGGCTTGACTGGGGAGGAGGAGGGTGGCCCGGGGCCTGGGCTGTCCCGGGATGCGAGAGAGCCCACCGAGACCTTTGGCACCGCTGGGAATCGGCCAAGCCCGGAATGAAGGGGCGAGGCGGGCGCGCTCTCCCCGGCCCCGAAGCTGTGGCGCAGCGCGGGAGCGCTCAGAGCACGGTAGCCACTGCTCGGCGAGGGGCAGCGCCGGCGGCACGGTGGGGTGACGCCGCCCGAGAGGGGCGCGAGTCGCGGAGGAGATGCTCGTCCACGCCAGCCGCGGCCATGGCTTCCGCTCCAGCCCCCGCTGCGGCTCTGGCCGGTCTAGCGGAGGCCGGCTGCCACTCAAGGCGGGGCGGGGACAGGGGAGGGGAACAGGGTCAGGGCGGGTAGGACTGAGGGAGAGGACAGAGGGAGGAGGAGGCGGGGACAGGAAGCAGAGATGGTGGAGAGGACACCGCTGAGGCGGGGAAGTACAGGGGAAGTATCAGGGGGCGTAGCCCAGAGTGAGAAAGGATATGTAAAGGACAGGAGTTCTTTCAAAGTGAGGTAAGTACCAAGTGTCTGGACTTTTATGTTAATGGTGAGCAGAGCCCTTAAGGCTGGGAAACGCTCTTCTCTTCCTATCTCGTGTACTTTTTGGGGATAGCATCAGAGTTTAGGTATTGAAATGTTATTCGTTATCCTCTGCTGCCATCTTGTGTGCATTTTTGGAATAGCACCGGAGCGTAGGTACTAAAATGTTATTTCTTATCCTCTGCTGCCATCTGGTGTCCCTTTTGGGAATAGCACCAGAGTTTAGCTCATGAAATGTTTTTCCTTATCCTCTGCTGCCATCTGGTGTCCATTTTGGGAATAGCACCAGAGTTTAGCTCATGAAATGTTATTCCTTATCCTCTGCTGCCATCTGGTGTCCATTTTGGGAATAGCCCCAGAGTTTAGCTCATGAAATGTTATTCCTTATCCTCTGCTGCCATCTCGTGTGCATTTTGGGAATAACACCTGTGTGTAGGTCATCAAGTGAAGTTTATTATGAATAGTCATTCTCTGCTGCCATCTGGTGGGAAATGTGGGAATAACGTGACAGGGCTGCTCATAAATTTATTTCTGCTGCTTTTTCATGTTCATTTTGAAAATAACACCCAGGGGATGTCATTATGAAAAGATGTTCTCTGCTGCCATCTCGTGGGTATTTTGAAAAGTAACACCCAAGTGTATGTCATCATTAAAATGTTTTCTGCTGCCATGTGGTGGGCATTTTGGATATAACACAGCAGTGCATGTTTTGAAAAGTTATTTCTGCTACCCTCTAGTGTGCATTAAAAAAATAACACCCCAGGGTATATCGTTATAAAATTTTTCTCTGCTCCCATTTTACATGAATATTGGGAATGCCACAGGATTTCAACTCGTGGCATTTTTCTCTGCTGGCATCCCGTGGGTATTTTGAAAATTACTTCCAGGTGTATACATCAACAAATATTTTCCATTGGCATGTGGTGGAAACTTTGGGAATAAAACCTTACTGTAAGGCATCATGAAAATTCATCCTCTGCCCCAATATTTTTTGCGTCTTGTAAACTACACAAGAGCGCCAGCAAAAATATATTATTCTCTGCTGCCATCTGGTGGGCATTTTCGGAATAACACTCGCGTGTTGTCATCATAAAAAATCATTCTGTATTGCCATCTGGTGGGCATTTTGAGAACAACACTCAAGTGCTTGTCAAGAAAATTTTTAACTGCTGTCATGTATATTTAAAAAAATAACACCCCGGAATATGTCGTTATAAATTCTTTCTCTGCTGCCATGTCGAGCCATTCTTCAGAATAAAATTGGAGTACATGTTATAACAAAATTGTTATCTGCTGTCATGTCGTTGATATTTCGAAAATAACACCCAGGTGAATATCATCATAAAATTTTTTCTGCTGCTATGTTGTGGGCATTTGGGGATTAACATCCAAGTGTAGCTGGTCATGAATATTTATTTCTGCCACTTTGTGGGAATGGAGGGAATAACACCACATGGCATGTCTAAAGCAATTATTTCTGCTGTCATCTCATGTAGACATAACAAACATGAAATGGCAGCAGAGGTAAAAATTTCATAACGTCATGCCCAACAGGCACTCTTCTTTCCTACACAAAACGCCCATCAGATGATTGGAGAGAACAAATATTCATGATGTCAAACACTCGGTGTTATTCCTAAAGGCCCACCTGATGACAGCAGATAATAACATTTACTTACACTCTGGTGTACTCCAAGATAAAGTAGATGAGAGAGGAAAATACATTTAATGTGGCATATACTTGAGTGTTACTCCCAAAATGCCCACAAGATGGCAGCAGAAAAATTTTTTTAGTGACTTAAGCCTGCCTGTAATTTTCAAACTGCCCACAAGATGGCAGCAGAGAATAATTTGCCATTCAATGAACTGTATTTTTCCTAAAATACATATGAAATGGTCGTTTATAACTACCTCCTATAATGACATCCCTTAGGTATTATTTTCAAAATCCACATGATATATCAGCTGAAATAATTCTTCAAGACACGGGCTGTGCTCTTTTACCAAAAACACCATGAGGTTATTTTCTAAATTGCCCACCAGATAGCAGCAGAGAATGAAAATTCATGATGACAAACACTGGGGTGTTATTACTAAATTATACACCAGATGGCAGCACATAATAACTTTATTACTTACATTCTGGTGTTATTCCAAAGATGGGCGCAGGAAATGAATTTTCATGATGACCTATACCGGGTGTTTTTTCTAAAATGGCCACCAGAAATATGACATATTTTCAAAATACTTGTGAGATGGCAGCAGAGGATAATTTTCATAACAAGCACTCCTGTATTTATCTCAAGATATACATGAAACAACCACTGAAAAAACATTGCTCAATGACATGCCCTTAGGTGTTATTTTCTAACTGCATGAGATCACCGTATAAATAATGGTTTATGACATCCGATGTGGTGGTATTCCCAAAATTACCACCAGATTGCAGCAGTCAATGAATATTTATGATGACTTACTTTAGTGTGTTATTTCTAAAATGCTAACAAGATGGCATCAGAAAACAAGTTTCCACAATTACATGGACCTTGGTGATATTTTCAAAATGTCCACGAGATGGCAGTGGAGAGCAATTTTTTATGACTGAGTCTCCTATTTCATTTCTAAGAATCACAGAAATTTAAAACAACATAACCTGGAGTGTTTTTAACTACACACGATATAGCAGCAACACATTTTTTGACCTACACTATGGTGTTATTCCCAAAATGCCCACCAGATGGGCGCAGAGAATAATTGTTTTTTACTTACAGTCCTGTGTAATTTCCAGATGCACACGAGTGTGGGGCAGAAGAGAAATTTTCATGATGACCTACAGTAAGGTTTTATTCCCTAAATTCTCAAGATGACAACAGGAAATTTTTGTGATGATATACACCTTGAAGTAATTTTCAAAATGCCCACTCGATGCAGGAGAGAACAATTTTCATGTTGCACTCTTGTTATTCTCAAGATTTACATGACATGGCCCCAGAAAAAAATTTATAACAATATACCCTGGGGTGTAATTTATTATTATTATTATTATTTATATCTACAGCACCTGGTCTTCCTAGGTAGTCCCCCCCCAAGTACTAACCAGAGCCGACCCTGCTTAGCTTCCAAGATCAGACGAGATGCGTGTTCACGATGGCACGACTGTAGGGTGGTCGTTATTTTCAAAATTTCCACGAGATGGCACCAGTGAACAATTTTTCACGACATGCACTTTTTTTTTTCACGATGTGCACAAAGTGGCAGCAGACAAAACTGTTTCTTGATGACTTTCTCTTAGGTGTTATTTATAAAAGGCACAGGAGTAGCAACAGAAATAGCTTTTCGTGGCATGCGCTGTGGTGTTGTTCCCAAAATTCCCACCACACACAGCAGAGAGATTTAGTATTCATGATGAGAAACATCTGAGTGATAATCTTTAAATCGCCACAGATAGCAGCAGAGAATAAAATTTCATTAAGTACATAATCTGTATTTCCCAATATGCACACTGTATCAGGATTTAAAATAAATTTTTGATGAGATACATGTGAGCATTATTTTATAAATGCTCTTGAAAATGCAGGAGAGAATGATTTTTCATGACATGCACTCCTGTGCTCATTCCAAGGTGACACGAAATCAAAGAGATAAAAATTTCATGTCATACCCTACGTGCATTCTTTAGTCATACACAAAATGCCCACCAATGGCAACAAAGCATAACATTTAATAATTTCCACTCTGGTGTTATTCGAAGATGCACAGTAGATCAGAGCTGAAAATTTATTTTCTTGATGACCTACACTCAGGTGTTATTTCTAAAATGCCCACCAGATGGAAGTAGAAAAATTTATTACAAGGACACAGTTGTAGGTTATTTTCAAAAGGTCCATGAGAAGGTAGAAGAGAATAATTTTTCATAACATGCACTCCTGTGTTTATCTCAAGATGAGCACGAAATGGCCACTGACAAAAACTTCGCTCAACAAATGCTCTTAGGTTTCATTTTCTAAGTGCATGAGATAGCAGCAGAAATAACTGTTTATGGCATGTGATGTGGTGTTATACACAAAATTCCCACCAGATTACAGCAGTTAATGAATATTCACGATGACCTATACTCTGGTGTTATTCTCAGATTGGCCAGAAGATGGCAGCAGAAAATAAATTTTTCTGAAGACGTACACTGGGTGTTATTTTCAAATTGTCCACGAGATGGCAGCAGATACTCTGTCTTGTACTCTGATTTTATTCTCGAGAATTAATCGAAATGGCAGCAGAGGAAAAACTTATAATGACAAATTCTGGGGTGTTTTTTTTAAAAAATGCAAATGAATAGCAGCAGTATCTTGACCTCCATTGTGGTATTAGATGTAAAATGCCCTCCAGATGGCAGCAGAAAATGTATTTTCAGGATGACAACACTAGGGTGTTATTACTAAAATACCCACCCGATGGCAGCAATGTTTTTTCCTTACACTCGTGTAATTTCCTAGATGCACACAAATTTAGTGGAAAAGATGAATTTTCATTTTCCCTGCAGTAAAGTTACAGTCCCAAAATTCCCACTAGATGGCAATGGAAAATATTTGTTGATGATATAAACCTGGAAGTAATTTTCAAAAGACCCATGAGATGGCAGCGTGGAATAATTTGTTATGACATGCACATCTGTGTTCATCCCAAGGTTAACATGAAAACAGCAGAGATAAAAATTTCAAACGTCGTTCACAATACGCACTATCTGTCATACACAAAATGCGCACCAGATGAGAGCAGAGAACAAATGTTCACGATGTGTAACATTTGGTGTTATTTCTGAAATGTCCACCAGATGGCAGCAAAAAAGTTAGATGATATGCATCTGTTCGTGATTTTAAAAGAGGCGACGAGATGGCAGTTGAGAATATATTTCCGGACATGCACTGCCGTGTTTTTTCCCAGATACATAAATGGCCGAGGACAACTTTCATAACATGCTCTTTGTTATTAATTTTACATTGTACAAGATGCAGCTCACATTACTCTTTATGACATGAACTGTGGTCTTCCCAAACTGTCCACCAGATGATAGCAGAGAATGAATAATCATGAGGACAACACTCAGGTTAATTCCTAAAATACCCAACAGATGGCAAGAGAGAATAAATTATCTATTGTCATGTCATTCCCAAGATTCACACAGGATTAAGACAAAAAAAGTTTTCATGATGACCCACCAGATGGCAAGGAAAATAATATTTTTGATGACATAGAACTGGCGTAATTTTTAAATACTCACGAAATGGCAGCAGAGAACAATTTTTACAACTTGCAGTGGTGTGTTGTACCCAAGATTAAATGAAATGGGAGCAGAGAAAAATTTCATAAAGGCGTTTCATGGTGGTTTTTTTAAATACACAAGAGACCAGCAGAAATGTTCATGATGCGCAATCTGGTGTTATTCCCCAAATTCCAAACATGCCAAAAAAAATGAATGTTTATCATGACCAACTCGGAGGATTATTCCTTAAATGATGATGGCAAGCAGAAAATAATTTTTGATTACTTACGCTCTGGTGTTATTCCTAAATGCCAGCCACATGACAGCAGAGAAATACATTTAATTACTTATATTCTGCTCTTTTTCCAAGATACAGAGTAGACGAGAGAGGAAACTATATTTTCAAGTTAGTGTACGATCGGGTGTTATTCCAAAATACCTACAGACGGCAGAAGAAAATAAATTTTTACGATAACATACACTTGCGTGTTATTATCAGAGATAGCAGCAGAGAATCATTTTTATGACATGCACTCCCGTGTTTATCCCTAGATGCACATGAAAGTGCCACAGACAAAAACTTTTCCTAATGACTCTCTCTTCGTGTTACTTTCTAACCGCATGAGATAGCGCAGAAATAACTAGCTATGACACGGGTCATGGTGTTATACTCAACATGCCCACGAGATGGCAACAGAGAACAATTTTTTTTGTGACACGCAATCTTTTTTTTTTTTACCAAGATACACATGAAAAGGCAACTGACAACAACTTCTCACGATGACATGCCCTTGAGTTTTTTTCATAATGAACGTTAGATAGCAGTATAAATCACATTGTATAACATGCACTGTGGTTTATACCCAAATTTACCACCAGGTGGCAGCACAAAACGAGTTTTTACAACGCTGGTAAAATTCCCTACAAATACAAGATGTGGGCAAAAATTAATTTTCACGATGTCCTGCACTCTGGTGTTATTGCCAAAGGTCCACGAGATGGCATGAGAGAATAAGTTTTTATGAAGACATGCACGTGGGTGTTATTTTCAAAATACACACGATAGGAGCAGAAATAACATTTCAACGTGCACTGTTCTGTTACTCCCAAAATGACTACCAGATAGCAGCAGAAAGTAAATTCTTATGATGACATACACCCAATATGGCCACCATATGACAGCAGAGAATGTATATTGATGATATTGAAACTCAGGTGCTATTAATAAAATATGCACAGATGGAGCAGAATGTTAATTTTTATGATGCTGTACAGTCTGCAGTGTATCCCATATGTCTACAGGACGGCAGCTGGAAAAAAATTATGGCACACACATAGGTGTTGTTTTTTAAATGTCCACAAGATGCAGAGAACAAATTTTCACGAGATGCACTCCTGAATTATTGCTAATAATCACACTTATGGCAACAGAGAAAAAAATTATAACGAGATCTCTGGCAGTGTTATGGTCTTAATGCAAACGAGTCATTTGCAAAAATAATTTTTCACGACATGCACTGTTGTATTATTCCCTAAACGCACACCACATAGCAGCAGGAAACAACTTCTTACACTTACAGACACGTACTTGTTATTTTCAAAGTGCCCACCAGATGGCAGCAGGGAATAATTTTTCCTGATGTGCACTCTTGTGTTTCTCACAAGATGCACATGAAACGGCCACAGGCAAAACCTTTGTTTAACCAAATCTCCTCAGGAGTCATTTTCTAACTCCACGTGATAGCAAGAAATAACTTTATGATATGAGGTAGGCTGTTATTTTCAAAGTGCCCACAGGATGGCTGAAGAGAGTCACTTCATGACATGCACTCCTGTGTTTTTCTTAAGATGCACACAAAACAGCAGCAGAAAACTTCATAATGACAATCCCTTGAGTTTTTTTTCAGAATGCACGTGAGATGTCAGCAAAATAACAGTAATGACAAGCTCTGTGTTTTATTCCCCAAATGCCCACCAGATGGCAGAGATAATACATTTTTATGATGACATATACCTGGGTGTTATATTCAAAATATCTACGAGGTGTTCCCAACATTCACACGAAATGACATTAAACAAAAACTTTTCATTATGACATTTCCTTAGGTTTATTTTCAGAATGCACGTGAGATAGCAGCTGAAATAACATTTTATGACACTCTGTTGTGTTCTTCCCAGAATGTACTCCAGATGTCAGCTAAAATGAATACTCATGATAACCTACACTAGGGTGTTATTCTGAAAATTCCCAGGAGATGGCAGCTGAGAATTACTTTTTATGATGATATACATCCGGGTGTCATTTCCATAATGGCCACAAGCTGACATAAGGAAATGAATTATTCATGCTATCAAACCTCAAGTGTTATTACTTAAATATGCACAAGATGGCAGCAGAGAATACCTTTATTACTTACACTCTGGTGCACAAAGATGAGTGAAAAAAATGAATTTTCATGACCTGTAATCGTGTGTCATTCCTAAAATCCCCAGCAGACGGCAGCAGAAAAAATAGTACATGGACATACACTTGCATGTTAATATCTAAATGCCCACGAGATGAGAGCTGAGAATAATTTTTCACGACATGCACTCGTCTTATTTCCAAGATGAACATGAGATGCCTCAGACCAAAACTTTGCTTAATGTAATGGTCTTAGTTTCTATCAGCTGACATAGCAGCAAAAAGAACTGTTTGTCATATGGCTTGTGGTGTTATTCCCTAAACTCACAGCAGATCGCAGGTGAAAATGAATTGTCACGATGAACCAACACCCGCATGTTAATTCTAAAATGCACACAACATAACAGCCGAGAATCACTTCATGACATGCACTCTTGTGTTTTTGCTAAGATGCACACGAGAAGGCAGCGGACAAAAACATTGCGATGACTCGCCCTTGGGTTTTATTTCTAAACTGCACATGAGATAGCTGCTGAAATATCTTTTACTGACACGCCCACGCCGTTACACCTAAAATTCCCACCAGAATGAATAATCCTCATGAGAAACACTCAGGTGTTAATCCTAAAATACCACCAGATGGCAACAGAGAATAAGTTTTTATTACTTACACCATGTGGTATTCCCAAGATGCTCACTATATTAAGGTATAAAATACATTTGTATTATGACATACACGTGGGTGTTATTTTCAAAACACCCACGAGATGGCAGGAAAGAGCAATTTTTTGTGTGACAGGAACTCCTTTGTTCATTTTAAGATTAACACGAAAGGCCAGCAGAGATAATAATTTCATAACATCATGCCCAACATGCACTCTTCCGTCATACAATACGCACCAGATGGTCGCAGAGAACGACTATTCAGGATGTCAAACACTCGTTATTCTAAAATGTCCACCAGGTGAAGCAGAGAATAACTTTTTATTACTTGCGCTCCGGTGTAATTCCAAGATGCACAGTAGATGAGAGAAGAAAATGTATTTTCATGATGGCATATTCAGGTGTTATTCCCAAAATGCCGACAGGATGACAGCGGAAAATCAATTTTCATGACCTACACTTGTTACTTTCAAATAGCCCACGAGATGGCAGCAGAGAATAATTTGTCCTTATATGCACTCCTGTGTTTTCCCTAAAATGCATACGAAATGGCCGTGAACAACTTTTCATTAAGACAAGTGCTTAGATATAATTTTCAAAATGCACATGAATTAGCCGCTGATATAATTCCTTATGATGTGTGCTGTGGTCCAAAGTGCAACAGATAGCAGCAGAGAATGAATATTCATGTTGAGAAACACTTAAGTGTTATTACTGAAATATACACCAGATGGCAGCAGCGAACAACTCTTTATTACTTCCAGGCTGGTGTTATTCTAAGATGCACAGTAGACGAGAACAGAAAATATATTTTCATGATGGCATACATTCGGGTGTTATTCCCAAAATGCCCACAGCATGGCAGCAGAAAGTAAATTTTTATAATGACATACACGTGCTTGTTATTTTGAAAATTCCAACGGGATGGTACAGAGAACAATATCCTGACATGCAATCTGGTGTTTTCCCCAAGATGCTTTCATAATGGCAGTGGACAACTTTTTGTAACAGCCTGCCCTTGGATTATTTTCAGAAAGCACATGAGATAGCAGCGGAAACAATAGTTTATAAAATGTGCTCTGTCCTTCTTCCAAAAGTGCCCAGCAGATGACAGCAGAGAATGAATAGTTATGAATATACATCTGGGTGTTTTTTCAAAATGCCTACGTAATGACAGCAGAGAATCACTCTGGGACCTTCGCTTCCTGGGCTCCGCGGGGCCGAGCCTCAAGGGCGGAGGGCGTTGGGCAGAGGTGAGGTCTCGGCGAAGCGTTGCCTGGTGGTGTGAACGGTGTCTCCGCCTGGTTTGGGCAGGTCCGGCTCGGCCCGGCGGGAGCGCCGGGGTGAGGTAGGTCTGGTTCAGGGTGGGGTGGGGACTTAGCAGGGCTGCACCTGCCTAGTTGCCCAGTGTCCGAAGGATTGGTGGGGCATGGCCAGGCTGGGGTCCTGCTGAATGGCCTAGACTGGGGAGGCAGGTGGTTCCGGGCCTGGGCAGGTCCGGGATGCGAGAGCGCCCACCCAGTCCTTCTGCACAGGCGCAAACCGGCCAAGACCCGTGGGGCCTTAGTGCGCCGGCAGACCCTCCCCTGCTCCCCTCAAACTGCTCAGCCCTGGACATGCAAGCACGGATGTCTCCGGCGCCAGGGAGGTCAGCCTCGAGCTCTTGGAGCGGCAAGCGACAGGTTTTCGTGTCTAGGGCCCTACCACCCTGAACGTGCCCAATCTCGTCTGATCTCAGAAGCTAAGCAGGGTTGGGCCTAGTTGGTACTTGGATGGGAGATTGTCTGGGAATACCGGGCTGTAGGCTTTTGCTGCCCTCTCCTTTTGCCGTCCTCCGGCCGGGGTTCCCCTGGTGGCCCCGGGCTCTGCTCACTCGCTCGCTGTCTCGGGGACCCTGCGGGCGGCCGAGCCCAAGGGCGTCTCCAACAGCGGCGCGCCCGCGCCCTTGCTCGCCCTCACCTGCTCTCCTGCAGCCAGTCCTGGGCTGTTTTCTCTCACTGCTCCGGCCCTTCCCTTCCTGGCTCGTGGGACCAAGCCCCGAGGACCGCCATCTCTGACACGTGATGAGAGTGCGCTCGCGTCCTGGGACGCGGGACCCGCCACCCCCCCGCCCCAGAGGCCTCGAGTCTCCGACACGCTTCTCCCACCCTTCTCACCAGACAGCCAGGTGCCCTTGGACCAGGTGCGAGGCTGCCCCCACATCCAGGACGAGAAGTGGGACCGACCAGCCGCGTCAGAGAGGCCGAGACACACACGTGAGCTGTGCGGGAGAGCCCTCTCACTTACACACGCGCACACACACACACACACACACACACACACACACACTCCAGGGAACCTGTGCGTCTTGCCTGTCTCCTGGGGGACCCCAGGCAGGACTCATAGAACAACGAGACTCCCTGAGCCCCGACCTGTACCGGGGCACCGGGTACGGGGCACGAACCGCCTCCCAGCCCGAGCCCAGCCCCGGCACGACCCCCCTGCTGTGGAAGCGGCCTCAGGGCGGCCGCAGGGTCTCGGGGTCACAGTCGGGGTCCGGCTCTGTGCGTCGGGGTGCTCCTCTGTGTCCGTGTCCCTCTCTCTGCCGGGCAGGCACTGGCTCGCGCTCTCTGGTGCGCGGGATCTCCTCTCTCGTCTCTCTCTCTCTCTGTCTCTGTCCCTTCCATCCTCACTGTCTCTCTCTGTGTCTGACCGCAGCCAGCTCCCACCCCCCCTTTCCCCAGCGACCCCGTCCCCTCCTTCGTGGCTCTCACTGGGCCTCGCGCCCTGGAGGCCGGTTCCTCCTTTCTCCTTCCCTCCCTGTCACTCGCTCTGTCTCTGTGTTTCTCTGTCCCTCTGTCTCTCAGCTCTCCCTCTCTGTCTGTCTGTCTTGAAGGAGAGAGTCGAAGTGAAGGCAAGGGGCAGCGGACTGGGCGGGTCCCTGGTCCCAGTAGAGGGTGAGGGCAGCGTCTATCTGAAGCGATGCCTCGGGTGTGACCGGGAGCTCCGTGTGTGTTCGGGCAGGTCGGGCACGGCTCGGCGGGGAGGGAAGGTGTGCGTCTGGGTCAGGGCCGAGCCCGACTTAGCCGGGCCGCAGGTACTAGGTGGTCCGTGGCCGAGAGCATGCGGGGCATGCCCGGGCAGTGGTCCTGCCAAGCGGCCAAGACTGGGGAGGCGGGTCGCCCGGGATGTGGGCAGTTGGGGGATGCGAGAACGCCCACCCAGAGCACTGCCGAGAACCGGGCAAGGTCCGTGGTGCCTTAGCGGAAACCCGCACCCCCACAAGAGATGCACTGCAGGCACGGGCATCTCCGGCGCCCGGGAGGCCAGGCTGGAGCTCTTGGGGCGGTAGACGACAAGCTCTCTCGCTTATGGCCATACCTCTGAATGTGCCTGATCTTGGAAGCTAAGCAGGATCGTGTCTGGTAGTACTGGATGGGAGACCTCCTGGGGATACCGGGTGCTGTACGCTTTTGCTCCCTCGGTTTTCTGCCCTCCAGCCAGGGTGCCCGTGGACGCCCCCGGGCCCTGCTTGCTCGCTGTCTCAGGGGTCCCTGGCACCCGCCCGAGCCCAAGGGCTGCACGAACGTCCGCGCGCCCCGCGTCACCGCCCACCTCCATGTGCTCTCCTGCAGCCAGCAGCCCTGGCCTGTTTTCTCTCTCCGCTCAGGCCTTTCCCTTCCTGGGGCCGAGCCCCAAGGGCCGAGAGCTCTGGGTGGAGGTCGAGTTCGTGGCCAAAGCGTTGCCAGGTGGGATGGCCGGTGTCTCCGCGTGGTTTT